>OY756969.1:18575497-23575497 GCA_963580455.1 Euonymus europaeus | reverse complement strand
AACCACATTTCGAGGCTAACAAGGTGAAACGAGACCTACTAGACACGAGTTCTGAAATCAAAATCCGAAATACCAGGATTGTAGAGCTCGAAAAGTAGTGTGAAATCAAGCTAAAAATCACCGAATTCAGAACTCGGAGTCAACGGATATTCGTAAAACTGTTTACGTAAAGAAACCATATTTCGCGGCTAACTAGGTGAAACGAGACCAACTAGCCACGAGTTCTGGAATCAAAATCCGAAAGTCCAGGATCGTAGAGCTCGAAAAGTAGTGTGAAATCGAGCTAAAAATCACCGAATTCAGAACTCGGAGTCAACGGATATTCATAAAACCGTTTACGTAAAGAAACCACATTTCGCGGCTAACTAGGTGAAACGAGACCAACTAGCCACGAGTTCTGAAATCAAAATCCGAAAACACGGGATTGTAGAGCTCGAAAAGTAGTGTGAAATCAAGCTAAAAATCACCGAATTCAGAACTCGGAGTCAACGGATATTCATAAAACCGTTTACGTAAAGAAACCACATTTCGCGGCTAACTAGGTGAAACGAGACCTACTAGCCACGAGTTCTGAAATCAAAATCAGAAAAGCTAGGATGGTAGAGCTCGAAAAGTAGGGTGTAATCAAGCAAAAAATCACCGAATTCAGAACTCGGAGTCAACGGATATTCATAAAACCGTTTACGTAAAGAAACCACATTTCGCGGCTAAATAAGTGAATCGAGACCTACTAGCCACGAGTTCTGAAATCAAAATCCGAAATGCCAAGATTGTAGAGCTCGAAAAGTAGTGTGAAATCTGCTAAAAATCACCGAATTTAGAACTCGGAGTCAACGGATATTCATAAAACCGTTTACGTAAAGAAACCACATTTCGCGGCTAACTAGGTGAAACGAGACCTACTAGCCACGAGTTCTGAAATCAAAATCCGAAACACCAAGATTGTAGAGCTCGAAAAGTAGTGTGAAATCAAGCTAAAAATCACCGAATTCAGAACTCGGAGTCAACGGATATTCACAAAACCGTTTACGTAAAGAAACCACATTTCGCGGCTAACTAGATGAAACAAGACCTACTAGCCACGAGTTCTGAAATCGAAAACCGAAAACACAAGATTGTAGAGCTCGAAAAGTAGTGTGAAATCAAGCTAAAAATCACCGAATTCAGAACTCGGAGTCAACGGATATTCATAAAACCGTTTACGTAAAGAAACCACATTTTGCGGCTAACTAGTTGAAACGAGACCTACTAGCCACGAGTTCTGAAATCAAAATCCGAAATACCAGGATTGTAGAGCTCGAAAAGTAGTGTGAAATCAAGCTAAAAATCACCGAATTCAGAACTCGGAGTCAACGGATATTCGTAAAACTGTTTACGTAAAGAAACCATATTTCGCGACTAACTAGGTGAAACGAGACCAACTAGCCACGAGTTCTGAAATCAAAATCCGAAATACCAGGATTGTAGAGCTCGAAAAGTAGTGTGAAATCAAGCTAAAAATCACCGAATTCAGAACTCGGAGTCAACGGATATTCGTAAAACTGTTTACGTAAAGAAACCATTTTTCGCGGCTAACTAGGTGAAACGAGACCAACTAGCCACGAGTTCTGGAATCAAAATCCGAAACTCCAGGATCGTAGAGCTCGAAAAGTAGTGTGAAATCAAGCTAAAAATCACCGAATTCAGAACTCGGAGTCAACGGATATTCGTAAAACCGTTTACGTAAAGAAACCACATTTCGCGGCTAACTAGGTGAAACGAGACCAACTAGCCACGAGTTCTGAAATCAAAATCCGAAAACACAGGATCGTAGAGCTCGAAAAGTAGTGTGAGATCAAGCTAAAAATCACCGAATTCAGAACTCGGAGTCAACGGATATTCATAAAACCGTTTACGTAAAGAAACCACATTTCGCGGCTAACAAGGTGAAACGAGACCTACTAGACACGAGTTCTGAAATCAAAATCCGAAAGACCAGGATTGTAGAGCTCGAAAAGTAGTGTGAAATAAAGCTAAAAATCACCGAATTCAGAACTCGGAGTCAACGGATATTCGTAAAACTGTTTACGTAAAGAAACCATATTTCGCGGCTAACTAGGTGAAACGAGACCAACTAGCCACGAGTTCTGGAATCAAAATCCGAAACTCCAGGATCGTAGAGCTCGAAAAGTAGTGTGAAATCAAGCTAAAAATCACCGAATTCAGAACTCGGAGTCAACGGATATTCATAAAACTGTTTACGTAAAGAAACCACATTTCGCGGCTAACTAGGTGAAACGAGACCAACTAGCCACGAGTTCTGAAATCAAAATCCGAAAACACGGGATTGTAGAGCTCGAAAAGTAGTGTGAAATCAAGCTAAAAATCACCGAATTCAGAACTCGGAGTCAACGGATATTCATAAAACCGTTTACGTAAAGAAACCACATTTCGCGGCTAACTAGGTGAAATGAGACCTACTAGCCACGAGTTATGAAATAAAAGTCCGAAAAGCTAGGATGGTAGAGCTCGAAAAGTAGGGTGTAATCAAGCAAAAAATCACCGAATTCAGAACTCGGAGTCAACGGATATTCATAAAACCGTTTACGTAAAGAAACCACATTTCGCGGCTAACTAGGTGAAACGAGACCTACTAGCCACGAGTTCTGAAATAAAAATCCGAAAAGCTAGGATGGTAGAGCTCGAAAAGTAGGGTGTAATCAAGCAAAAAATCACCGAATTCAGAACTCGGAGTCAACGGATATTCATAAAACCGTTTACGTAAAGAAACCACATTTCGCGGCTAACTAGGTGAAACGAGACCTACTAGCCACGAGTTCTGAAATCAAAATCCGAAACACCAGGATTGTAGAGCTCGAAAAGTAGTGTGAAATCAAGCTAAAATCAAAGAATTCAGAACTCGGAGTCAACGGATATTCACAAAACTGTTTACGTAAAGAAACCACATTTCGCGGCTAACTAGATGAAACGAGACCTAGTAGCCACGAGTTCTGAAATCGAAAACCGAAAACCCAAGATTGTAGAGCTCGAAAAGTAGTGTGAAATCAAGCTAAAAATCACCGAATTCAGAACTCGGAGTCAACGGATATTCATAAAACCGTTTACGTAAAGAAACCACATTTCGCGGCTAACTAGATGAAACAAGACCTACTAGCCACGAGTTCTGAAATCAAAATCCGAAACGCTAGGATAGTAGAGCTCGAAAAATAGTGTGTAATCAAGCAAAAAATCACCGAATTCAGAACTCGGAGTCAACGGATATTCATAAAACCGTTTACGTAAAGAAACCACATTTCGCGGCTAAATAGGTGAATCGAGACCTACTAGGCACGAGTTCTGAAATCAAAATCCGAAATGCCAAGATTGTAGAGCTCGAAAAGTAGTGTGAAATCAAGCTAAAAATCACCGAATTCAGAACTCGGAGTCAACGGATATTCGTAAAACTGTTCACGTAAAGAAACCATATTTCGCGGCTAACTAGGTGAAACGAGACCAACTAGCCACGAGTTCTGGAATCAAAATCCGAAACTCCAGGATCGTAGAGCTCGAAAAGTAGTGTGAAATCAAGCTAAAAATCACCGAATTCAGAACTCGGAGTCAACGGATATTCGTAAAACCGTTTACGTAAAGAAACCACATTTCGCGGCTAACTAGGTGAAACGAGACCAACTAGCCACGAGTTCTGAAATCAAAATCCGAAAACACAGGATCGTAGAGCTCGAAAAGTAGTGTGAGATCAAGCTAAAAATCACCGAATTCAGAACTCGGAGTCAACGGATATTCATAAAACCGTTTACGTAAAGAAACCACATTTCGAGGCTAACAAGGTGAAACGAGACCTACTAGACACGAGTTCTGAAATCAAAATCCGAAATACCAGGATTGTAGAGCTCGAAAAGTAGTGTGAAATCAAGCTAAAAATCACCGAATTCAGAACTCGGAGTCAACGGATATTCGTAAAACTGTTTACGTAAAGAAACCATATTTCGCGGCTAACTAGGTGAAACGAGACCAACTAGCCACGAGTTCTGGAATCAAAATCCGAAACTCCAGGATCGTAGAGCTCGAAAAGTAGTGTGAAATCAAGCTAAAAATCACCGAATTCAGAACTCGGAGTCAACGGATATTCATAAAACCGTTTACGTAAAGAAACCACATTTCGCGGCTAACTAGGTGAAACGAGACCAACTAGCCACGAGTTCTGAAATCAAAATCCGAAAACACGGGATTGTAGAGCTCGAAAAGTAGTGTGAAATCAAGCTAAAAATCACCGAATTCAGAACTCGGAGTCAACGGATATTCATAAAACCGTTTACGTAAAGAAACCACATTTCGCGGCTAACTAGGTGAAACGAGACCTACTAGCCACGAGTTCTGAAATCAAAATCCGAAATACCAGGATTGTAGAGCTTGAAAAGTAGTGTGAAATCAAGCTAAAAATCACCGAATTCAGAACTCGGAGTCAACGGATATTCATAAAACCGTTTACGTAAAGAAACCACATTTCGCGGCTAACTAGGTGAAACGAGACCTACTAGCCACGAGTTCTGAAATCAAAATCCGAAATGCCAAGATTGTAGAGCTCGAAAAGTAGTGTGAAATCTGCTAAAAATCACCGAATTCAGAACTCGGAGTCAACGAATATTCATAAAACCGTTTACGTAAAGAAACCACATTTCGCGGCTAACTAGGTGAAACGAGACCTACTAGCCACGAGTTCTGAAATCAAAATCCAAAACACCAGGATTGTAGAGCTCGAAAAGTAGTGTGATATCAAGCTAAAAATCACCGAATTCAGAACTCGGAGTCAACGGATATTCATAAAACCGTTTACGTAAAGAAACCACGTTTCGCGGCTAACTAGATGAAACAAGACATACTAGCCACGAGTTCTGAAATCGAAAACCGAAAACCCAAGATTGTAGAGCTCGAAAAGTAGTGTGAAATCAAGCTAAAAATCACCGAATTCAGAACTCGGAGTCAACGGATATTCATAAAACCGTTTACGTAAAGAAGCCACATTTCGCGGCTAACTAGGTGAAACGAGACCTACTAGCCCCGAGTTCTGAAATCGAAATCCGAAACGCTAGGATTGTAGCGCTCGAAAAGTAGTGTGTAATCAAGCTAAAAATCACCGAATTCAGAACTCGGAGTCAACGGATATTCATAAAACCGTTTACGTAAAGAAACCACATTTCGCGGCTAACTAGGTGAAACGAGACCAACTTTCCACAAGTTCTAAAATCAAAATCCGAAACGCCAGGATTGTAGAGCTCGAAAAGTAGTGTGAAATCAAGCTAAAAATCACCGAATTCAAAACTCGGAGTCAACGGATATTCATAAAACCGTTTACGTAAAGAAACCACATTTCGCGACTAACTAGGTGAAACGAGACCTACTAGCCACGAGTTCTGAAATCAAAATCCGAAATACCAGGATCGTAGAGCTCGAAAAGTTTTGTGAAATCAAGCTAAAAATCACCGAATTCAGAACTCGGAGTCAACGGATATTCATAAAACCGTTTACGTAAAGAAACCACATTTCGCGGCTAACTAGGTGAAACGAGACCAACTAGCCACGAGTTCTGAAATCATAATCCGAAAACACAGGATTGTAGAGCTCGAAAAGTAGTGTGAAATCAATCTAAAAATCACCGAATTCCGAACTCGGAGAAAACGGATATTCATAAAACCGTTTACGTAAAGAAACCACATTTCTCGGCTAACTAGGTGAAACGAGACCTACTAACCACGAGTTCTGAAATCAAAATCCGAAACAGCAGGATTGTAGAGCTCGAAAAGTAGTGTGAAATCAACCTAAAAATCACCGAATTCAGAACTCGGAGTCATCGGATATTCATAAAACTGTTTACGTAAAGAAACCACATTTCGCGGCTAACTAGATGAAGCGAGACCTAGTATCCACGAGTTCTGAAATCAAAATCCGAAAACACAAGATTGTAGAGCTCGAAAAGTAGTGTGAAATCAAGCTAAAAATCACCGAATTCAGAACTCGGAGTCAACGGATATTCATAAAACCGTTTACGTGAAGAAACCACATTTCGCGGCTAACTAGGTGAAACGAGACCTACTAGCCACGAGTTCTGAAATCAAAATCCGAAACGATAGGATAGTAGAGCTCGAAAAGTAGTGTGTAATCAAGCAAAAAATCACCGAATTCAAAACTCGGAGTCAACGGATATTCACAAAACCGTTTACGTAAAGAAACCACATTTCGCGGCTAAATTGGTGAATCGAGACCTACTAGGCACGAGTTCTGAAATCAAAATCCGAAATGCCAAGATTGTAGAGCTCGAAAAGTAGTGTGAAATCAAGCTAAAAATCACCGAATTCAGAACTCGGAGTCAACGGATATTCATAAAACTGTTTACGTAAAGAAACCACATTTCGCGGCTAACTAGGTGAAACGAGACCTACTAGCCACGAGTTCTGAAATCGAAAACCGAAAATCCAAGATTGTAGAGCTCGAAAAGTAGTGTGAAATCAAGCTAAAAATCACCGAATTCAGAACTCGGAGTCAACGGATATTCATAAAACCGTTTATGTAAAGAAACCACATTTCGCGGCTAACTAGGTGAAACGAGACCTACTAGCCACGAGTTCTGAAATCAATATCCGAAATACCAGAATTGTAGAGCTCGAAAAGTAGTGTGAAATCAAGCTAAAAATCACCGAATTCAGAACTCGGAGTCAACGGATATTCATAAAACCGTTTACGTAAAGAAACCACATTTCGCGGCTAACTAGGTGAAACGAGACCAACTAGCCACGAGTTCTGAAATTCAAATCCGAAAACACAGGATTGTAGAGCTCGAAAAGTAGTGTGAAATCAAGCTAAAAATCACCGAATTCAGAACTCGGAGCTAACGGATATTCATAAAATTGTTTACATAAAGAAACCATATTTCGCGGCAAACTAGGTGAGACGAGACCTACTAGCCACGAGTTCTGAAATCAAAATCCGAAACGCTAGGATGGTAGAGCTCGAAAAGTAGGGTGTAATCAAGCAAAAAATCACCGAATTCAGAACTCGGAGTCAACGGATATTCACAAAACCGTTTACGTAAAGAAACCACATTTCACGGCTAAATAAGTGAATCGAGACCTACTAGCCACGAGTTCTGAAATCAAAATCCGAAATGCCAAGATTGTAGAGCTCGAAAAGTAGTGTGAAATCAAGCTAAAAATCACCGAATTCAGAACTCGGAGTCAACGGATATTCATAAAACCGTTTACGTAAAGAAACCACATTTCGTGGCTAACTAGGTGAAACGAGACCTACTAGCCACGAGGTCTGAAATCAAAATCCGAAACACCAGGATTGTAGAGCTCGAAAAGTAGTGTGAAATCAAGCTAAAAATCACCGAATTCAGAACTCGGAGTCAACGGATATTCATAAAACTGTTTACGTAAAAAAACCACATTTCGCGGCTAACAAGATGAAACGAGACCTAGTAGCCACGTGTTCTGAAATCGAAAACCGAAAACCCAAGATTGTAGGGCTCGAAAAATAGTGTGAAATCAAGCTAAAAATCACCGAATTCAGAACTCGGAGTCAACGGATATTCATAAAACCGTTTACGTAAAGAAACCACATTTCGCGGCTAACTAGGTGAAACGAGACCTACTAGCCACGAGTTCTGAAATCAAAATCCGAAACGCTAGGATAGTAGAGCTCGAAAAGTAGTGTGTAATCAAGCAAAAAATCACCGAATTCAGAACTCGGAGTCAACGGATATTCACAAAACCGTTTACGTAAAGAAACCACATTTCGCGGCTAACTAGGTGAAACGAGACATACTAGCCACGAGTTCTGAAATCAAAATCCGAAACACCAGGATTGTAGAGCTCGAAAAGTAGTGTGAAATCAAGCTAAAAATCACCGAATTCAGAACTCGGAGTCAACGGATATTCATAAAACTGTTTACGTAAAGAAACCACATTTCGCGGCTAACTAGATGAAACGAGACCTAGTAGCCACGAGTTCTGAAATCGAAAACCGAAAACCCAAGATTGTAGAGCTCCAAAAGTAGTGTGAAATCAAGCTAAAAATCACCGAATTCAGAACTCGGAGTCAACGGATATTCATAAAACCGTTTACGTAAAGAAACCACATTTCGCGGCTAACTAGGTGAAACAAGACCAACTAGCCACGAGTTCTGAAATCAAAATCCGAAACACCAGGATTGTAGAGCTCGAAAAGTAGTGTGAAATCAAGCTAAAAATTTACCGAATTCAGAACTCGGAGTCAACGGATATTGATAAAACCGTTTACGTAAAGAAACCACGTTTCACGGCTAAATAGGTGAATCGAGACCTACTAGCCACGAGTTCTGAAATCAAAATCCGAAATGCCAGGATTGTAGAGCTCGAAAAGTAGTGTGAAATCAAGCTAAAAATCACCGAATTCAGAACTCGGAGTCAACGGATATTCATAAAACCGTTTACGTAAAGAAACCACATTTCGCGGCTAACTAGGTGAAACGAGACCTACTAGCCACGAGTTCTGAAATCAAAATCCAAAACGCTAGGATAGTAGAGCTCGAAAAGTAGTGTGTAATCAAGCAAAAAATCAACGAATTCAGAACTCGGAGTCAACGGATATTCACAAAACCGTTTACGTAAAGAAACCACATTTCGCGGCTAAATAGGTGAATCGAGACCTACTAGCCACGAGTTCTGAAATCAAAATCCGAAATGCCAGGATTGTAGAGCTCGAAAAGTAGTGTGAAATCAAGCTAAAAATCACCGAATTCAGAACTCGGAGTCAACGGATATTCATAAAACCGTTTACGTAAAGAAACCACATTTCGCGGCTAACTAGGTGAGACGAGACCAACTAGCCACGAGTTCTGAAATCAAAATCCGAAACACCAGGATTGTAGAGCTCGAAAAGTAGTGCGAAATCAAGCTAAAAATAACCGAATTCAGAACTCGGAGTCAACGGATATTCATAAAACTGTTTACGTAAAGAAACCACATTTCGCGGCTAACTAGATGAAACGAGACCTACTAGCCACGAGTTCTGAAATCGAAAACCGAAAACACAGGATTGTAGAGCTCGAAAAGTAGTGTGAAATCAAGCTAAAAATCACCGAATTCAGAACTCGGAGTCAACGGATATTCATAAAACTGTTTACGTAAAGAAACGACATTTCGCGGCTAACTAGATGAAACGAGACCTACTAGCCACGAGTTCTGAAATCAAAATCCGAAATGCCAAGATTGTAGAGCTCGAAAAGTAGTGTGAAATCAAGCTAAAAATCACCGAATTCAGAACTCGGAGTCAACGGATATTCATAAAACCGTTTACGTAAAGAAACCACATTTCGCGGCTAACTAGGTGAAACGAGACCTACTAGCCACGAGTTCTGAAATCAAAATCCGAAACACCAGGATTGTAGAGCTCGAAAAGTAGTGTGAAATCAAGCTAAAAATCACCGAATTCAGAACTCGGAGTCAACGGATATTCATAAAACTGTTTACGTAAAGAAACCACATTTCGCGGCTAACTAGATGAAACGAGACCTAGTAGCCACGAGTTCTGAAATCGAAAACCGAAAACCCAAGATTGTAGAGCTCAAAAAGTAGTGTGAAATCAAGCTAAAAATCACCGAATTCAGAACTCGGAGTCAACGGATATTCATAAAACCGTTTACGTAAAGAAACCACATTTCGCGGCTAACTAGGTGAAACAAGACCAACTAGCCACGAGTTCTGAAATCAAAATCCGAAACACCAGGATTGTAGAGCTCGAAAAGTAGTGTGAAATCAAGCTAAAAATCACCGAATTCAGAACTCGGAGTCAACGGATATTGATAAAACCGTTTACGTAAAGAAACCACGTTTCGCGGCTAAATAGGTGAATCGAGACCTACTAGCCACGAGTTCTGAAATCAAAATCCGAAATGCCAGGATTGTAGAGCTCGAAAAGTAGTGTGAAATCAAGCTAAAAATCACCGAATTCAGAACTCGGAGTCAACGGATATTCATAAAACCGTTTACGTAAAGAAACCACATTTCGCGGCTAACTAGGTGAAACGAGACCTACTAGCCACGAATTCTGAAATCAAAATCCAAAATGCTAGGATAGTAGAGCTCGAAAAGTAGTGTGTAATCAAGCAAAAAATCAACGAATTCAGAACTCGGAGTCAACGGATATTCACAAAACCGTTTACGTAAAGAAACCACATTTCGCGGCTAAATAGGTGAATCGAGACCTACAAGCCACGAGTTCTGAAATCAAAATCCGAAATGCCAGGATTGTAGAGCTCGAAAAGTAGTGTGAAATCAAGCTAAAAATCACCGAATTCAGAACTCGGAGTCAACGGATATTCATAAAACCGTTTACGTAAAGAAACCACATTTCGCGGCTAACTAGGTGAGACGAGACCAACTAGCCACGAGTTCTGAAATCAAAATCCGAAACACCAAGATTGTAGAGCTCGAAAAGTAGTGCGAAATCAAGCTAAAAATCACCGAATTCAGAACTCGGAGTCAACGGATATTCATAAAACTGTTTACGTAAAGAAACCACATTTCGCGGCTAACTAGATGAAACGAGACCTACTAGCCACGAGTTCTGAAATCGGAAACCGAAAACACAGGATTGTAGAGCTCGAAAAGTAGTGTGAAATCAAGCTAAAAATCACCGAATTCAGAACTCGGAGTCAACGGATATTCATAAAACCTTTTACGTAAAGAAACCACATTTCGCGTCTAACTCTGTGAAACGAGACCTACTAGCCACGAGTTCTGAAATCAAAATCCGAAACACCAGGATTGTAGAGCTCGAAAAGTAGTGTGAAATCAAGATAAAAATCACCGAATTCAGAACTCGGAGTCAACGGATATTCATAAAACTGTTTACGTAAAGAAACCCTATTTCGCGTCTAACTAGGTGAAACGAGACCTACTAGCCTCGAGTTCTGAAATCGAAAACCGAAAACCCAGGATTGTAGAGCTCGAAAAGTAGTGTGAAATCAAGCTAAAAATCACCGAATTCAAAACTCGGAGTCAACGGATATTCATAAAACCGTTTACGTAAAGAAACCACATTTCGCGGCTAACTAGATGAAACGAGACCTACTAGCCACGAGTTCTGAAATCGAAAACCGAAAACCCAAGATTGTAGAGCTCGAATAGTAGTGTGAAATCAAGCTAAAAATCACCGAATTCAGAACTCGGAGTCAACGGATATTCATAAAATCGTTTACGTAAAGAAACCACATTTCGCGGCTAACTAGGTGAAACGAGACCAACTAGCCACGAGTTCTGAAATCAAAATCCGAAAACACAGGATTGTAGAGCTCGAAAAGTAGTGTGAAATCAAGCTAAAAATCATCGAATTCAGAACTCGAAGTCAACGAATATTCATAAAACCGTTTACATAAAGAAACCACATTTCGCGGCTAACTAGGTGAAACGAGACCTACTAGCCATGAGTTCTGAAATCAAAATCCGAAACACCAGGATTGTACAGCTCGAAAAGTAGTGTGAAATCAAGCTAAAAATCACCGAATTCAGAACTCGGAGTCAACGGATATTCATAAAACTGTTTACGTAAAGAAACCACATTTCGCGGCTAACTAGATGAAATGAGACCTAGTAGCCACGAGTTCTGAAATCGAAAACCGAAAACCCAAGATTGTAGAGCTCGAAAAGTAGTGTGAAATCAAGCTGAAAATCACCGAATTCAGAACTCGGAGTCAACGGATATTCATAAAACCGTTTACGTAAAGAAACCACATTTCGCGGCTAACTAGGTGAAACGAGACCTACTAGCCACTAGTTCTCAAATCAAAATCCGAAACGCTAGGATAGTAGAGCTCAAAAAGTAGTGTGTAATCAAGCAAAAAATCACCGAATTCAGAACTCGGAGTCAACGGATATTCACAAAACCGTTTACGTAAAGAAACCACATTTCGCGGCTAAATAGGTGAATCGAGACCTACTATCCACGAGTTCTGAAATCAAAATCCGAAATTCCAGGATTGTAGAGCTCAAAAAGTTGTGTGAAATCAAGCTAAAAATCTCCGAATTCAGAACTCCGAGTCAACGGATATTCATAAAACCGTTTACGTAAAGAAACCACGTTTCGCAGCTAACTAGGTGAATCGAGACCTACTAGCCACGAGTTCTGAAATCAAAATCCGAAATGCCAGGATTGTATAGCTCGAAAAGTAGTGTGAAATCAAGCTAAAAATCACCGAATTCAGAACTCGGAGTCAACGGATATTCACAAAACCGTTTACGTAAAGAAACCACATTTCGCGTCTAACTAGGTGAAACGAGACCTACTAGCCACGAGTTCTGAAATCAAAATCCGAAACACCGGGATTGTAGAGCTCGAAAAGTAGTGTGAAATCAAGCTAAAAATCACCGAATTCAGAACTCGGAGTCAACGGATATTCATAAAACTGTTTACGTAAAGAAACCACATTTCGCGTCTAACTAGGTGAAACGAGACCTACTAGCCACTAGTTCTCAAATCAAAATCCGAAACGCTAGGATAGTAGAGCTCGAAAAGTAGTGTGTAATCAAGCTAAAAATCACCGAATTCAGAACTCGGAGTCAACGGATATTCATAAAACCGTTTACGTAAAGAAACCACATTTCGCGGCTAACTAGGTGAGACGAGACCAACTAGCCACGAGTTCTGAAATCAAAATCCGAAACACCAGGATTGTAGAGCTCGAAAAGTAGTGCGAAATCAAGCTAAAAATCACCGAATTCAGAACTCGGAGTCAACGGATATTCATAAAACTGTTTACGTAAAGAAACCACATTTCGCAGCTAACTATGTGAAACGAGACCAACTAGCCACGAGTTCTGAAATCAAAATCCAAAAGCACAGGATTGTAGAGCTCGAAAAGTAGTGTGAAATCAAGCTAAAAATTACCGAATTCAGAACTCGAAGTCAACGGATATTCATAAAACCGTTTAGGTAAAGAAACCACATTTCGCGGCTAACTAGGTGAAACGAGACCTACTAGCCACGAGTTCTGAAATCAAAATCCGAAACACCAGGATTGTAGAGCTCGAAAAGTTGTGTGAAATCAAGCTAAAAATCACCGAATTCAGAACTCGGAGTCAACGGATATTCATAAAACTGTTTACGTAAAGAAACCACATTTCGCGGCTAACTAGATGAAACGAGACCTACTAGCCACGAGTTCTGAAATCGAAACCCGAAAACCCAAGATTGTAGAGCTCGAAAAGTAGTGTGAAATCAAGCTAAAAATCACCGAATTCAGAACTCGGAGTCAACGGATATTCATAAAACCGTTTACGTAAAGAAACCACATTTCGCGGCTAACTAGGTGAAACGAGACCAACTAGCCACGAGTTCTGAAATCAAAATCCGAAAACATAGGATTGTAGAGCTCGAAAAGTAGTGTGAAATCAAGCTAAAAATCATCGAATTCAGAACTCGAAGTCAACGGATATTCATAAAACCGTTTACATAAAGAAAAAACATTTCGCGGCTAACTAGGTGAAACGAGACCTACTAGCCACCAGTTCTGAAATCAAAATCCGAAACACCAGGATTGTACAGCTCGAAAAGTAGTGTGTAATCAAGCTAAAAATCACCGAATTCAGAACTCGGAGTCAACGGATATTCATAAAACTGTTTACGTAAAGAAACCACATTTCGCGGCTAACTAGATGAAACGAGACCTACTAGCCACGAGTTCTGAAATCAAAAACCGAAAACCCAAGATTGTAGAGCTCGAAAAGTAGTGTGAAATCAAGCTAAAAATCACCGAATTCAGAACTCGGAGTCAACGGATATTCATAAAACCGTTTACGTAAAGAAACCACATTTCGCGGCTAACTAGGTGAAACGAGACCTACTAGCCACTAGTTCTCAAATCAAAATCCGAAACGCTAGGATAGTAGAGCTCGAAAAGTAGTGTGTAATCAAGCAAAAAATCACCGAATTCAGAACTTGGAGTCAACGGATATTCACAAAACCGTTTACGTAAAGAAACCACATTTCGCGGCTAAATAGGTGAATTGAGACCTACTAGCCACGAGTTCTGAAATCAAAATCCGAAATGCCAAGATTGTAGAGCTCGAAAAGTAGTGTAAAATCAAGCTAAAAATCACCGAATTCAGAACTCGGAGTCAACGGATATTCATAAAATCGTTTACGTAAAGAAACCACATTTCGCGGCTAACTAGGTAAAACGAGACCAACTAGCCACGAGTTCTGAAATCAAAATTCGAAAACACAGGATTGTAGAGCTCGAAAAGTAGTGTGAAATCAAGCTAAAAATCATCGAATTCAGAACTCGAAGTCAACGGATATTCATAAAACCGTTTACATAAAGAAACCACATTTCGCGACTAACTAGGTGAAACGAGACCTACTAGCCACGAGTTCTGAAATCAAAATCCGAAACACCAGGATTGTACAGCTCGAAAAGTAGTGGGAAATCAAGCTAAAAATCACCGAATTCAGAACTCGGAGTCAACGGATATTCATAAAACCGTTTACGTAAAGAAACCACATTTCGCGGCAAACTAGGTGAAACGAGACCTACTAGCCACGAGTTCTGAAATCAAAAATCGAAAACCCAAGACTGTAGAGCTCGAAAAGTAGTGTGAAATCAAGCTAAAAATCACCGAATTCAGAACTCGGAGTCAACGGATATTCATAAAACCGTTTACGTAAAGAAACCACATTTCACGGCTAACTAGGTGAAACGAGACCTACTAGCCACTAGTTCTGAAATCAAAATCCGAAACGCTAGGATAGTAGAGCTCGAAAAGTAGTGTGTAATCAAGCAAAAAATCACCGAATTCAGAACTCGGAGTCAACGGATATTCACAAAACCGTTTACGTAAAGAAACCACATTTCGCGGCTAAATAGGTGAATCGAGACCTACTAGCCACGAGTTCTGAAATCAAAATCCGAAATGCCAAGATTGTAGAGCTCGAAAAGTAGTGTAAAATCAAGCTAAAAATCACCGAATTCAGAACTCGGAGTCAACGGATATTCATAAAACCGTTTACGTAAAGAAACCACATTTCGCGGCTAACTAGGTGAAACGAGACCTACTAGCCACGAGTTCTGAAATCAAAATCCGAAACACCAGGATTGTAGAGCTCGAAAATTAGTGTGAAATCAAGCTAAAAATCACCGAATTCAGAACTCGGAGTCAACGGATATTCATAAAACTGTTTACGTAAAGAAACCACATTTCGCGGCTAACTAGGTGAATTGAGACCTACTAGCCACGAGTTCTGAAATCAAAATCCGAAATGCCAAGATTGTAGAGCTCGAAAAGTAGTGTGAAATCAAGCTAAAAATCACCGAATTCAGAACTCGGAGTCAACGGATATTCATAAAACTGTTTACGTAAAGAAACCACATTTCGCGGCTAACTAGATGAAACGAGACCTAGTAGCCACGAGTTCTGAAATCGAAAACCGAAAACCCAAGATTGTAGAGCTCGAAAAGTAGTGTGAAATCAAGCTAAAAATCACTGAATTCAGAACTCGGGGTCAACGGATATTCATAAAACCGTTTACGTAAAGAAACCATATTTCGCGGCTAAATAAGTGAATCGAGACCTACTAGCCACGAGTTCTGAAATCAAAATCCGAAATACCAAGATTGTAGAGCTCGAAAAGTAGTTTGAAATCAAGCTAAAAATCACCGAATTCAGAACTCGGAGTCAACGGATATTCATAAAATCGTTTACGTAAAGAAACTTCGCGGCTAACTAGGTGAAACGAGACCTACTGGCCACGAGTTCTGAAATCAAAATCCGAAACACCAGGATTGTAGAGCTCGAAAAGTAGTGTGAAATCAAGCTAAAAATCACCGAATTCAGAACTCGGAGTCAACGGATATTCATAAAACTGTTTACGTAAAGAAACCACATTTCGCGGCTAACTAGATGAAACGAGACCTAGTAGCCACGAGTTCTGAAATCGAAAACCGAAAACCCAAGATTGTAGAGCTCGAAAAGTAGTGTGAAATCAAGCTAAAAATCACCGAATTCAGAACTCGGAGTCAACGGATATTCATAAAACCGTTTACGTAAAGAAACCACATTTTGCGGCTAACTAGGTGAAACAAGACCAACTAGCCACGAGTTCTGAAATCAAAATCCGAAACACCAAGATTGTAGAGCTCGAAAAGTAGTTTGAAATCAAGCTAAAAATCACCGAATTCAGAACTCGGAGTCAACGGATATTCATAAAACCGTTTACGTAAAGAAACCACATTTCGCGGCTAACTAGGTGAAACGAGACCTACTAGCCACGAGTTCTGAAATCAAAATCCGAAACACCAGGATTGTAGAGCTCGAAAAGTAGTGTGAAATCAAGCTAAAAATCACCGAATTCAGAACTCGGAGTCAACGGATATTCATAAAACCGTTTACGTAAAGAAACCACATTTCGCGGCTAACTAGGTGAAACGAGACCAACTAGCCACGAGTTCTGAAATCAAAATCCGAAAACACAGGATTGTAGAGCTCGAAAAGTAGTGTGAAATCAAGCTAAAAATCATCGAATTCAGAACTCGAAGTCAACGGATATTCATAAAACCGTTTACATAAAGAAACCACATTTCGCGGCTAACTAGGTGAAACGAGACCTACTAGCCATGAGTTCTGAAATCAAAATCCGAAACACCAGGATTGTACAGCTCGAAAAGTAGTGTGAAATCAAGCTAAAAATCACCGAATTCAGAACTCGGAGTCAACGGATATTCATAAAACTGTTTACGTAAAGAAACCACATTTCGCGGCTAACTAGATGAAACGAGACCTAGTAGCCACGAGTTATGAAATCGAAAACCGAAAACCCAAGATTGTAGAGCTCGAAAAGTAGTGTGAAATCAAGCTGAAAATCACCGAATTCAGAACTCGGAGTCAACGGATATTCATAAAACCGTTTACGTAAAGAAACCACATTTCGCGGCTAACTAGGTGAAACGAGACCTACTAGCCACTAGTTCTGAAATCAAAATCCGAAACGCTAGGATAGTAGAGCTCAAAAAGTAGTGTGTAATCAAGCAAAAAATCACCGAATTCAGAACTCGGAGTCAACGGATATTCACAAAACCGTTTACGTAAAGAAACCACGTTTCGCGGCTAACTAGGTGAATCGAGACCTACTAGCCACGAGTTCTGAAATCAAAATCCGAAATGCCAGGATTGTAGAGCTCGAAAAGTAGTGTGAAATCAAGCTAAAAATCACCGAATTCAGAACTCGGAGTCAACGGATATTCACAAAACCGTTTACGTAAAGAAACCACATTTCGCGTCTAACTAGGTGAAACGAGACCTACTAGCCACGAGTTCTGAAATCAAAATCCGAAACACCAGGATTGTAGAGCTCGAAAAGTAGTGTGAAATCAAGCTAAAAATCACCGAATTCAGAACTCGGAGTCAACGGATATTCATAAAACTGTTTACGTAAAGAAACCACATTTCGCGTCTAACTAGGTGAAACGAGATCTACTAGCCACGAGTTCTGAAATCGAAAACCGAAAACCCAGGATTGTAGAGCTCGAAAAGTAGTGTGAAATCAAGCTAAAAATCACCGAATTCAGAACTCGGAGTCAACGGATATTCATAAAACCGTTTACGTAAAGAAACCACATTTCGCGGCTAACTAGGTGAGACGAGACCAACTAGCCACGAGTTCTGAAATCAAAATCCGAAACACCAAGATTGTAGAGCTCGAAAAGTAGTGCGAAATCAAGCTAAAAATCACCGAATTCAGAACTCGGAGTCAACGGATATTCATAAAACTGTTTACGTAAAGAAACCACATTTCGCAGCTAACTAGGTGAAACGAGACCAACTAGCCACGAGTTCTGAAATCAAAATCCAAAAGCACAGGATTGTAGAGCTCGAAAAGTAGTGTGAAATCAAGCTAAAAATTACCGAATTCAGAACTCGAAGTCAACGGATATTCATAAAACCGTTTACGTAAAGAAACAACATTTCGCGGCTAACTAGGTGAAACGAGACCTACTAGCCACGAGTTCTGAAATCAAAATCCGAAACACTAGGATTGTAGAGCTCGAAAAGTTGTGTGAAATCAAGCTAAAAATCACCGAATTCAGAACTCGGAGTCAACGGATATTCATAAAACTGTTTACGTAAAGAAACCACATTTCGCGGCTAACTAGATGAAACGAGACCTACTAGCCACGAGTTCTGAAATCGAAACCCGAAAACCCAAGATTGTAGAGCTCGAAAAGTAGTGTGAAATCAAGCTAAAAATCACCGAATTCAGAACTCGGAGTCAACGGATATTCATAAAACCGTTTACGTAAAGAAACCACATTTCGCGGCTAACTAGGTGAAACGAGACCAACTAGCCACGAGTTCTAAAATCAAAATCCGAAAACATAGGATTGTAGAGCTCGAAAAGTAGTGTGAAATCAAGCTAAAAATCATCGAATTCAGAACTCGAAGTCAACGGATATTCATAAAACCGTTTACATAAAGAAAAAACATTTCGCGGCTAACTAGGTGAAACGAGACCTACTAGCCACGAGTTCTGAAATCAAAATCCGAAACACCAGGATTGTACAGCTCGAAAAGTAGTGTGAAATCAAGCTAAAAATCACCGAATTCAGAACTCGGAGTCAACGGATATTCATAAAACTGTTTACGTAAAGAAACCACATTTCGCGGCTAACTAGATGAAACGAGACCTACTAGCCACGAGTTCTGAAATCAAAAACCGAAAACCCAAGATTGTAGAGCTCGAAAAGTAGTGTGAAATCAAGCTAAAAATCACCGAATTCAGAACTCGGAGTCAACGGATATTCATAAAACCGTTTACGTAAAGAAACCACATTTCGCGGCTAACTAGGTGAAACGAGACCTACTAGCCACTAGTTCTCAAATCAAAATCCGAAACGCTAGGATAGTAGAGCTCGAAAAGTAGTGTGTAATCAAGCAAAAAATCACCGAATTCAGAACTTGGAGTCAACGGATATTCACAAAACCGTTTACGTGAAGAAACCACGTTTCGCGGCTAAATAGGTGAATTGAGACCAACTAGCCACGAGTTCTGAAATCAAAATCCGAAATGCCAAGATTGTAGAGCTCGAAAAGTAGTGTAAAATCAAGCTAAAAATCACCGAATTCAGAACTCGGAGTCAACGGATATTCATAAAACTGTTTACGTAAAGAAACCACATTTCGCGGCTAACTAGATGAAACGAGACCTACTAGCCACGAGTTCTGAAATCAAAAACCGAAAACCCAAGATTGTAGAGCTCGAAAAGTAGTGTGAAATCAAGCTAAAAATCACCGAATTCAGAACTCGGAGTCAACGGATATTCATAAAACCGTTTACGTAAAGAAACCACATTTCGCGGCTAACTAGGTGAAACGAGACCTACTAGCCACTAGTTCTCAAATCAAAATCCGAAACGCTAGGATAGTAGAGCTCGAAAAGTAGTGTGTAATCAAGCAAAAAATCACCGAATTCAGAACTTGGAGTCAACGGATATTCACAAAACCGTTTACGTAAAGAAACCACATTTCGCGGCTAAATAGGTGAATTGAGACCTACTATCCACGAGTTCTGAAATCAAAATCCGAAATGCCAAGATTGTAGAGCTCGAAAAGTAGTGTAAAATCAAGCTAAAAATCACCGAATTCAGAACTCGGAGTCAACGGATATTCATAAAACCGTTTACGTAAAGAAACCACATTTCGCGGCTAACTAGGTGAAACGAGACCTACTAGCCACGAGTTCTGAAATCAAAATCCGAAACACCAGGATTGTAGAGCTCGAAAATTAGTGTGAAATCATGCTAAAAATCACCGAATTCAGAACTCGGAGTCAACGGATATTCATAAAACTGTTTACGTAAAGAAACCACATTTCGCGGCTAACTAGATGAATCGAGACCTACTAGCCACGAGTTCTGAAATCAAAATCCGAAATGCCAAGATTGTAGAGCTCGAAAAGTAGTGTGAAATCAAGCTAAAAATCACCGAATTCAGAACTCGGAGTCAACGGATATTCATAAAATCGTTTACGTAAAGAAACCACATTTCGCGGCTAACTAGGTAAAACGAGACCAACTAGCCACGAGTTCTGAAATCAAAATTCGAAAACACAGGATTGTAGAGCTCGAAAAGTAGTGTGAAATCAAGCTAAAAATCATCGAATTCAGAACTCGAAGTCAACGGATATTCATAAAACCGTTTACATAAAGAAACCACATTTCGCGACTAACTAGGTGAAACGAGACCTACTAGCCACGAGTTCTGAAATCAAAATCCGAAACACCAGGATTGTACAGCTCGAAAAGTAGTGGGAAATCAAGCTAAAAATCACCGAATTCAGAACTCGGAGTCAACGGATATTCATAAAACCGTTTACGTAAAGACCCCACATTTCGCGGCTAACTAGGTGAAACGAGACCTACTAGCCACGAGTTCTGAAATCAAAAATCGAAAACCCAAGACTGTAGAGCTCGAAAAGTAGTGTGAAATCAAGCTAAAAATCACCGAATTCAGAACTCGGAGTCAACGGATATTTATAAAACCGTTTACGTAAAGAAACCACATTTCACGGCTAACTAGGTGAAACGAGACCTACTAGCTACTGGTTCTGAAATCAAAATCCGAAACGCTAGGATAGTAGAGCTCGAAAAGTAGTGTGTAATCAAGCAAAAAATCACCGAATTCAGAACTCGGAGTCAACGGATATTCACAAAACCGTTTACGTAAAGAAACCACATTTCGCGGCTAAATAGGTGAATCGAGACCTACTAGCCACGAGTTCTGAAATCAAAATCCGAAATGCCAAGATTGTAGAGCTCGAAAAGTAGTGTAAAATCAAGCTAAAAATCACCGAATTCAGAACTCGGAGTCAACGGATATTCATAAAACCGTTTACGTAAAGAAACCACATTTCGCGGCTAACTAGGTGAAACGAGACCTACTAGCCACGAGTTCTGAAATCAAAATCCGAAACACCAGGATTGTAGAGCTCGAAAAGTAGTGTAAAATCAAGCTAAAAATCACCGAATTCAGAACTCGAAGTCAACGGATATTCATAAAACCGTTTACGTAAAGAAACCACATTTCGCGGCTAACTAGGTGAAACGAGACCTACTAGCCACGAGTTCTGAAATCAAAATCCGAAACACCAGGATTGTAGAGCTCGAAAATTAGTGTGAAATCATGCTAAAAATCACCGAATTCAGAACTCGGAGTCAACGGATATTCATAAAACTGTTTACGTAAAGAAACCACATTTCGCGGCTAACTAGATGAATCGAGACCTACTAGCCACGAGTTCTGAAATCAAAATCCGAAATGCCAAGATTGTAGAGCTCGAAAAGTAGTGTGAAATCAAGCTAAAAATCACCGAATTCAGAACTCGGAGTCAACGGATATTCATAAAATCGTTTACGTAAAGAAACCACATTTCGCGGCTAACTAGGTAAAACGAGACCAACTAGCCACGAGTTCTGAAATCAAAATTCGAAAACACAGGATTGTAGAGCTCGAAAAGTAGTGTGAAATCAAGCTAAAAATCATCGAATTCAGAACTCGAAGTCAACGGATATTCATAAAACCGTTTACATAAAGAAACCACATTTCGCGACTAACTAGGTGAAACGAGACCTACTAGCCACGAGTTCTGAAATCAAAATCCGAAACACCAGGATTGTACAGCTCGAAAAGTAGTGGGAAATCAAGCTAAAAATCACCGAATTCAGAACTCGGAGTCAACGGATATTCATAAAACCGTTTACGTAAAGACCCCACATTTCGCGGCTAACTAGGTGAAACGAGACCTACTAGCCACGAGTTCTGAAATCAAAAATCGAAAACCCAAGACTGTAGAGCTCGAAAAGTAGTGTGAAATCAAGCTAAAAATCACCGAATTCAGAACTCGGAGTCAACGGATATTTATAAAACCGTTTACGTAAAGAAACCACATTTCACGGCTAACTAGGTGAAACGAGACCTACTAGCCACTAGTTCTGAAATCAAAATCCGAAACGCTAGGATAGTAGAGCTCGAAAAGTAGTGTGTAATCAAGCAAAAAATCACCGAATTCAGAACTCGGAGTCAACGGATATTCACAAAACCGTTTAAGTAAAGAAACCACATTTCGCGGCTAAATAGGTGAATCGAGACCTACTAGCCACGAGTTCTGAAATCAAAATCCGAAATGCCAAGATTGTAGAGCTCGAAAAGTAGTGTAAAATCAAGCTAAAAATCACCGAATTCAGAACTCGGAGTCAACGGATATTCATAAAACCGTTTACGTAAAGAAACCACATTTCGCGGCTAACTAGGTGAAACGAGACCTACTAGCCACGAGTTCTGAAATCAAAATCCGAAACACCAGGATTGTAGAGCTCGAAAATTAGTGTGAAATCAAGCTAAAAATCACCGAATTCAGAACTCGGAGTCAACGGATATTCATAAAACTGTTTACGTAAAGAAACCACATTTCGCGGCTAACTAGATGAATCGAGACCTACTAGCCACGAGTTCTGAAATCAAAATCCGAAATGCCAAGATTGTAGAGCTCGAAAAGTAGTGTGAAATCAAGCTAAAAATCACCGAATTCAGAACTCGGAGTCAACGGATATTCATAAAACTGTTTACGTAAAGAAACCACATTTCGCGGCTAACTAGATGAAACGAGACCTAGTAGCCACGAGTTCTGAAATCGAAAACCGAAAACCCAAGATTGTAGAGCTCGAAAAGTAGTGTGAAATCAAGCTAAAAATCACCGAATTCAGAACTCGGAGTCAACGGATATTCATAAAACCGTTTACGTAAAGAAACCACATTTCGCGGCTAACTAGGTGAAACAAGACCAACTAGCCACGAGTTCTGAAATCAAAATCCGAAATGCCAAGATTGTAGAGCTCGAAAAGTAGTGTGAAATCAAGCTAAAAATCACCGAATTCAGAACTCGGAGTCAACGGATATTCATAAAATCGTTTACGTAAAGAAACCACATTTCGCGGCTAACTAGGTAAAACGAGACCAACTAGCCACGAGTTCTGAAATCAAAATTCGAAAACACAGGATTGTAGAGCTCGAAAAGTAGTGTGAAATCAAGCTAAAAATCATCGAATTCAGAACTCGAAGTCAACGGATATTCATAAAACCGTTTACATAAAGAAACCACATTTCGCGACTAACTAGGTGAAACGAGACCTACTAGCCACGAGTTCTGAAATCAAAATCCGAAACACCAGGATTGTACAGCTCGAAAAGTAGTGGGAAATCAAGCTAAAAATCACCGAATTCAGAACTCGGAGTCAACGGATATTCATAAAACCGTTTACGTAAAGAAACCACATTTCGCGGCTAACTAGGTGAAACGAGACCTACTAGCCACGAGTTCTGAAATCAAAAATCGAAAACCCAAGACTGTAGAGCTCGAAAAGTAGTGTGAAATCAAGCTAAAAATCACCGAATTCAGAACTCGGAGTCAACGGATATTCATAAAACCGTTTACGTAAAGAAACCACATTTCACTGCTAACTAGGTGAAACGAGACCTACTAGCCACTAGTTCTGAAATCAAAATCCGAAACGCTAGGATAGTAGAGCTCGAAAAGTAGTGTGTAATCAAGCAAAAAATCACCGAATTCAGAACTCGGAGTCAACGGATATTCACAAAACCGTTTACGTAAAGAAACCACATTTCGCGGCTAAATAGGTGAATCGAGACCTACTAGCCACGAGTTCTGAAATCAAAATCCGAAATGCCAAGATTGTAGAGCTCGAAAAGTAGTGTAAAATCAAGCTAAAAATCACCGAATTCAGAACTCGTAGTCAACGGATATTCATAAAACCGTTTACGTAAAGAAACCACATTTTGCGGCTAACTAGGTGAAACGAGACCTACTAGCCACGAGTTCTGAAATCAAAATCCGAAACACCAGGATTGTAGAGCTCGAAAATTAGTGTGAAATCAAGCTAAAAATCACCGAATTCAGAACTCGGAGTCAACGGATATTCATAAAACTGTTTACGTAAAGAAACCACATTTCGCGGCTAACTAGATGAATCGAGACCTACTAGCCACGAGTTCTGAAATCAAAATCCGAAATGCCAAGATTGTAGAGCTCGAAAAGTAGTGTGAAATCAAGCTAAAAATCACCGAATTCAGAACTCGGAGTCAACGGATATTCATAAAACTGTTTACGTAAAGAAACCACATTTCGCGGCTAACTAGATGAAACGAGACCTAGTAGCCACGAGTTCTGAAATCGAAAACCGAAAGCCCAAGATTGTAGAGCTCGAAAAGTAGTGTGAAATCAAGCTAAAAATCACTGAATTCAGAACTCGGGGTCAACGGATATTCATAAAACCGTTTACGTAAAGAAACCATATTTCGCGGCTAAATAAGTGAATCGAGACCTACTAGCCACGAGTTCTGAAATCAAAATCCGAAATACCAAGATTGTAGAGCTCGAAAAGTAGTTTGAAATCAAGCTAAAAATCACCGAATTCAGAACTCGGAGTCAACGGATATTCATAAAATCGTTTACGTAAAGAAACCACATTTCGCGGCTAACTAGGTGAAACGAGACCTACTAGCCACGAGTTCTGAAATCAAAATCCGAAACACCAGGATTGTAGAGCTCGAAAAGTAGTGTGAAATCAAGCTAAAAATCACCGAATTCAGAACTCGGAGTCAACGGATATTCATAAAACTGTTTACGTAAAGAAACCACATTTCGCGGCTAACTAGATGAAACGAGACCTAGTAGCCACGAGTTCTGAAATCGAAAACCGAAAACCCAAGATTGTAGAGCTCGAAAAGTAGTGTGAAATCAAGCTAAAAATCACCGAATTCAGAACTCGGAGTCAACGGATATTCATAAAACCGTTTACGTAAAGAAACCACATTTCGCGGCTAACTAGGTGAAACAAGACCAACTAGCCACGAGTTCTGAAATCAAAATCCGAAACACCAAGATTGTAGAGCTCGAAAAGTAGTTTGAAATCAAGCTAAAAATCACCGAATTCAGAACTCGGAGTCAACGGATATTCATAAAACCGTTTACGTAAAGAAACCACATTTCGCGGCTAACTAGGTGAAACGAGACCTACTAGCCACGAGTTCTGAAATCAAAATCCGAAATACCAAGATTGTAGAGCTCGAAAAGTAGTTTGAAATCAAGCTAAAAATCACCGAATTCAGAACTCGGAGTCAACGGATATTCATAAAATCGTTTACGTAAAGAAACCACATTTTGCGGCTAACTAGGTGAAACGAGACCTACTAGCCACGAGTTCTGAAATCAAAATCCGAAACACGAGGATTGTAGAGCTCGAAAAGTAGTGTGAAATCAAGCTAAAAATCACCGAATTCAGAACTCGGAGTCAACGGATATTCATAAAACTGTTTACGTAAAGAAACCACATTTCGCGGCTAACTAGATGAAACGAGACCTAGTAGCCACGAGTTCTGAAATCGAAAACCGAAAACCCAAGATTGTAGAGCTCGAAAAGTAGTGTGAAATCAAGCTAAAAATCACCGAATTCAGAACTCGGAGTCAACGGATATTCATAAAACCGTTTACGTAAAGAAACCACATTTCGCGGCTAACTAGGTGAAACAAGACCAACTAGCCACGAGTTCTGAAATCAAAATCCGAAACACCAAGATTGTAGAGCTCGAAAAGTAGTTTGAAATCAAGCTAAAAATCACCGAATTCAGAACTCGGAGTCAACGGATATTCATAAAACCGTTTACGTAAAGAAACCACATTTCGCGGCTAACTAGGTGAAACGAGACCTACTAGCCACGAGTTCTGAAATCAAAATCCGAAATACCAAGATTGTAGAGCTCGAAAAGTAGTTTGAAATCAAGCTAAAAATCACCGAATTCAGAACTCGGAGTCAACGGATATTCATAAAATCGTTTACGTAAAGAAACCACATTTTGCGGCTAACTAGGTGAAACGAGACCTACTAGCCACGAGTTCTGAAATCAAAATCCGAAACACGAGGATTGTAGAGCTCGAAAAGTAGTGTGAAATCAAGCTAAAAATCACCGAATTCAGAACTCGGAGTCAACGGATATTCATAAAACTGTTTACGTAAAGAAACCACATTTCGCGGCTAACTAGATGAAACGAGACCTAGTAGCCACGAGTTCTGAAATCGAAAACCGAAAACCCAAGATTGTAGAGCTCGAAAAGTAGTGTGAAATCAAGCTAAAAATCACCGAATTCAGAACTCGGAGTCAACGGATATTCATAAAACCGTTTACGTAAAGAAACCACATTTCGCGGCTAACTAGGTGAAACAAGACCAACTAGCCACGAGTTCTGAAATCAAAATCCGAAACACCAAGATTGTAGAGCTCGAAAAGTAGTTTGAAATCAAGCTAAAAATCACCGAATTCAGAACTCGGAGTCAACGGATATTCATAAAACCGTTTACGTAAAGAAACCACATTTCGCGGCTAACTAGGTGAAACGAGACCTACTAGCCACGAGTTCTGAAATCAAAATCCGAAACACCAGGATTGTAGAGCTCGAAAAGTAGTGTGAAATCAAGCTAAAAATCACCGAATTCAGAACTCGGAGTCAACGGATATTCATAAAACCGTTTACGTAAAGAAACCATATTTCGCGGCTAACTAGGTGAAACGAGACCAACTAGCCACGAGTTCTGAAATCAAAATCCGAAAACACAGGATTGTAGAGCTCGAAAAGTAGTGTGAAATCAAGCCAAAAATCATCGAATTCAGAACTCGAAGTCAACGGATATTCATAAAACCGTTTACATAAAGAAACCACATTTCGCGGCTAACTAGGTGAAACGAGACCTACTAGCCACGAGTTCTGAAATCAAAATCCGAAACACCAGGATTGTACAGCTAGAAAAGTAGTGTGAAATCAAGCTAAAAATCACCGAATTCAGAACTCGGAGTCAACGGATATTCATAAAACTGTTTACGTAAAGAAACCACATTTCGCGGCTAACTAGATGAAACGAGACCTAGTAGCCACGAGTTCTGAAATCGAAAACCGAAAACCCAAGATTGTAGAGCTCGAAAAGTAGTGTTAAATCAAGCTAAAAATCACCGAATTCAGAACTCGGAGTCAACGGATATTCATAAAACCGTTTACGTAAAGAAACCACATTTCGCGGCTAACTAGGTGAAACGAGACCTACTAGCCACTAGTTCTGAAATCGAAATCCGAAATGCTAGGATAGTAGAGCTCAAAAAGTAGTTTGTAATCAAGCAAAAAATCACCGAATTCAGAACTCGGAGTCAACGGATATTCACAAAACCGTTTACGTAAAGAAACCACATTTCGCGGCTAAATAGGTGAATCGAGACCTACTATCCACGAGTTCTGAAATCAAAATCCGAAATTCCAGGATTGTAGAGCTCAAAAAGTAGTGTGAAATCAATCTAAAAATCACCGAATTCAGAACTCTGAGTCAACGGATATTCATAAAACCGTTTACGTAAAGAAACCACGTTTCGCGGCTAAATAGGTGAATCGAGACCTACTAGCTACGAGTTCTGAAATCAAAATCCCAAATTCCAGGATTGTAGAGCTCGAAAAGTAGTGTGAAATCAAGCTAAAAATCACCGAATTCAGAACTCGGAGTCAACGGATATTCATAAAACCGTTTACGTAAAGAAACCACATTTCGCGGCTAACTAGGTGAAACGAGACCTACTAGCCACGAGTTCTGAAATCAAAATCCAAAACGCTAGGATAGTGGAGCTCGAAAAGTAGTGTGAAATCAAGCTAAAAATCACCGAATTCAGAACACGGAGTCAACGGATATTCATAAAACCGTTTACGTAAAGAAACCACATTTCGCGGCTAACTAGGTGAAACGAGACCTACTAGCCACAAGTTCTGAAATCAAAATCCGAAACACCAGGATTGTAGAGCTCGAAAAGTAGTGCGAAATCAAGCTAAAAATTACCGAATTCAGAACTCGGAGTCAACGGATATTCATAAAACCGTTTACGTAAAGAAACCACATTTCGCGGCTAACTAGATGAAACGAGACCTACTAGCCACGAGTTCTGAAATCGAAAACTGAAAACCCAAGATTGTAGAGCTCGAAAAGTAGTGTGAAATCAAGCTAAAAATCACCGAATTCAGAACTCGGAGTCAACGGATATTCATAAAACTGTTTACGTAAAGAAACCACATTTCGCGGCTAACTAGATGAAACGAGACCTAGTAGCCACGAGTTCTGAAATCGAAAACCGAAAACCCAAGATTGTAGAGCTCGAAAAGTAGTGTGAAATCAAGCTAAAAATCACCGAATTCAGAACTCGGAGTCAATGGATATTCATAAAACCGTTTACGTAAAGAAACCACATTTTGCGGCTAACTAGGTGAAACGAGACCAACTAGCCACGAGTTCTGAAATCAAAATCCGAAAACACAGGATTGTAGAGCTCGAAAAGTAGTGTGAAATCAAGCTAAAAATCATCGAATTCAGAACTCGAAGTCAACGGATATTCATAAAACCGTTTACCTAAAGAAACCACATTTCGCGGCTAACTAGGTGAAACGAGACCTACTAGCCACGAGTTCTGAAATCAAAATCCGAAACACCAAGATTGTACAGCTCGAAAAGTAGTGTGAAATCAAGCTAAAAATCACCGAATTCAGAACTCGGAGTCAACGGATATTCATAAAACTGTTTATGTAAAGAAACCACATTTCGCGGCTAACTAGATGAAACGAGACCTACTAGCCACGAGTTCTGAAATCAAAAACCGAAAACCCAAGATTGTAGAGCTCGAAAAGTAGTGTGAAATCAAGCTAAAAATCACCGAATTCAGAACTCGGAGTCAACGGATATTCATAAAACCGTTTACGTAAAGAAACCACATTTCGCGGCTAACTAGGTGAAACGAGACCTACTAGCCACTAGTTCTGAAATCAAAATCCGAAACGCTAGGATAGTAGAGCTCGAAAAGTAGTGTGTAATCAAGCAAAAAATCACCGAATTCAGAACTCGGAGTCAACGGATATTCACAAAACCGTTTACGTAAAGAAACCACATTTCGCGGCTAAATAGGTGAATGGAGACCTACTAGCCACGAGTTCTGAAATCAAAATCCGAAATTCCAGGATTGTAGAGCTCGAAAAGTAGTTTGAAATCAAGCTAAAAATCACCGAATTCAGAACTCGGAGTCAACGGATATTCATAAAACCGTTTACGTAAAGAAACCACATTTCGCGGCTAACTAGGTGAAACGAGACCTACTAGCCACGAGTTCTGAAATCAAAATCCGAAACACCAGGATTGTAGAGCTCGAAAAGTAGTGTGAAATCAAGCTAAAAATCACCGAATTCAGAACTCGGAGTCAACGGATATTCATAAAACCGTTTACGTAAAGAAACCACATTTCGCGGCTAACTAGGTGAAACGAGACCAACTAGCCACGAGTTCTGAAATCAAAATCCGAAAACACAGGATTGTAGAGCTCGAAAAGTAGTGTGAAATCAAGCCAAAAATCATCGAATTCAGAACTCGAAGTCAACGGATATTCATAAAACCGTTTACATAAAGAAACCACATTTCGCGGCTAACTAGGTGAAACGAGACCTACTAGCCACGAGTTCTGAAATCAAAATCCGAAACACCAGGATTGTACAGCTAGAAAAGTAGTGTGAAATCAAGCTAAAAATCACCGAATTCAGAACTCGGAGTCAACGGATATTCATAAAACTGTTTACGTAAAGAAACCACATTTCGCGGCTAACTAGATGAAACGAGACCTAGTAGCCACGAGTTCTGAAATCGAAAACCGAAAACCCAAGATTGTAGAGCTCGAAAAGTAGTGTTAAATCAAGCTAAAAATCACCGAATTCAGAACTCGGAGTCAACGGATATTCATAAAACCGTTTACGTAAAGAAACCACATTTCGCGGCTAAATAGGTGAATCGAGACCTACTATCCACGAGTTCTGAAATCAAAATCCGAAATTCCAGGATTGTAGAGCTCAAAAAGTAGTGTGAAATCAATCTAAAAATCACCGAATTCAGAACTCTGAGTCAACGGATATTCATAAAACCGTTTACGTAAAGAAACCACGTTTCGCGGCTAAATAGGTGAATCGAGACCTACTAGCTACGAGTTCTGAAATCAAAATCCCAAATTCCAGGATTGTAGATCTCGAAAAGTAGTGTGAAATCAAGCTAAAAATCACCGAATTCAGAACTCGGAGTCAACGGATATTCATAAAACCGTTTACGTAAAGAAACCACATTTCGCGGCTAACTAGGTGAAACGAGACCTACTAGCCACGAGTTCTGAAATCAAAATCCAAAACGCTAGGATAGTAGAGCTCGAAAAGTAGTGTGAAATCAAGCTAAAAATCACCGAATTCAGAACACGGAGTCAACGGATATTCATAAAACCGTTTACGTAAAGAAACCACATTTCGCGGCTAACTAGGTGAAACGAGACCTACTAGCCACAAGTTCTGAAATCAAAATCCGAAACACCAGGATTGTAGAGCTCGAAAAGTAGTGCGAAATCAAGCTAAAAATTACCGAATTCAGAACTCGGAGTCAACGGATATTCATAAAACCGTTTACGTAAAGAAACCACATTTCGCGGCTAACTAGATGAAACGAGACCTACTAGCCACGAGTTCTGAAATCGAAAACTGAAAACCCAAGATTGTAGAGCTCGAAAAGTAGTGTGAAATCAAGCTAAAAATCACCGAATTCAGAACTCGGAGTCAACGGATATTCATAAAACTGTTTACGTAAAGAAACCACATTTCGCGGCTAACTAGATGAAACGAGACCTAGTAGCCACGAGTTCTGAAATCGAAAACCGAAAACCCAAGATTGTAGAGCTCGAAAAGTAGTGTGAAATCAAGCTAAAAATCACCGAATTCAGAACTCGGAGTCAACGGATATTCATAAAACCGTTTACGTAAAGAAACCACATTTTGCGGCTAACTAGGTGAAACGAGACCAACTAGCCACGAGTTCTGAAATCAAAATCCGAAAACACAGGATTGTAGAGCTCGAAAAGTAGTGTGAAATCAAGCTAAAAATCATCGAATTCAGAACTCGAAGTCAACGGATATTCATAAAACCGTTTACCTAAAGAAACCACATTTCGCGGCTAACTAGGTGAAACGAGACCTACTAGCCACGAGTTCTGAAATCAAAATCCGAAACACCAAGATTGTACAGCTCGAAAAGTAGTGTGAAATCAAGCTAAAAATCACCGAATTCAGAACTCGGAGTCAACGGATATTCATAAAACTGTTTATGTAAAGAAACCACATTTCGCGGCTAACTAGATGAAACGAGACCTACTAGCCACGAGTTCTGAAATCAAAAACCGAAAACCCAAGATTGTAGAGCTCGAAAAGTAGTGTGAAATCAAGCTAAAAATCACCGAATTCAGAACTCGGAGTCAACGGATATTCATAAAACCGTTTACGTAAAGAAACCACATTTCGCGGCTAACTAGGTGAAACGAGACCTACTAGCCACTAGTTCTGAAATCAAAATCCGAAACGCTAGGATAGTAGAGCTCGAAAAGTAGTGTGTAATCAAGCAAAAAATCACCGAATTCAGAACTCGGAGTCAACGGATATTCACAAAACCGTTTACGTAAAGAAACCACATTTCGCGGCTAAATAGGTGAATGGAGACCTACTAGCCACGAGTTCTGAAATCAAAATCCGAAATTCCAGGATTGTAGAGCTCGAAAAGTAGTGTGAAATCAAGCTAAAAATCACCGAATTCAGAACTCGGAGTCAACGGATATTCATAAAACCGTTTACGTAAAGAAACCACATTTCGCGGCTAACTAGGTGAAACGAGACCTACTAGCCACGAGTTCTGAAATCAAAATCCAAAACGCTAGGATAGTAGAGCTCGAAAAGTAGTGTGAAATCAAGTTAAAAAACACCGAATTCAGAACACGGAGTCAACGGATATTCATAAAACCGTTTACGTAAAGAAATCACATTTCGCGGCTAACTAGGTGAAACGAGACCTACTAGCCATGAGTTCTGAAATCAAAATCCGAAACACCAGGATTGTAGAGCTCGAAAAGTAGTGCGAAATCAAGCTAAAAATTACCGAATTCAGAACTCGGAGTCAACGGATATTCATAAAACCGTTTACGTAAAGAAACCACATTTCGCGGCTAACTAGATGAAACGAGACCTACTAGCCACGAGTTCTGAAATCGAAAACTGAAAACCCAAGATTGTAGAGCTCGAAAAGTAGTGTGAAATCAAGCTAAAAATCACCGAATTCAGAACTCGGAGTCAACGGATATTCATAAAACTGTTTACGTAAAGAAACCACATTTCGCGGCTAACTAGATGAAACGAGACCTAGTAGCCACGAGTTCTGAAATCGAAAACCGAAAACCCAAGATTGTAGAGCTCGAAAAGTAGTGTGAAATCAAGCTAAAAATCACCGAATTCAGAACTCGGAGTCAACGGATATTCATAAAACCGTTTACGTAAAGAAACCACATTTCCCGGCTAACTAGGTGAAACGAGACCAACTAGCCACGAGTTCTGAAATCAAAATCCGAAAACACAGGATTGTAGAGCTCGAAAATTAGTGTGAAATCAAGCTAAAAATCATCGAATTCAGAACTCGAAGTCAACGGATATTCATAAAACCGTTTACCTAAAGAAACCACATTTCGCGGCTAACTAGGTGAAACGAGACCTACTAGCCACGAGTTCTGAAATCAAAATCCGAAACACCAGTATTGTACAGCTCGAAAAGTAGTGTGAAATCAAGCTAAAAATCACCGAATTCAGAACTCGGAGTCAACGGATATTCATAAAACTGTTTACGTAAAGAAACCACATTTCGCGGCTAACTAGATGAAACGAGACCTACTAGCCACGAGTTCTGAAATCAAAAACCGAAAACCCAAGATTGTAGAGCTCGAAAAGTAGTGTGAAATCAAGCTAAAAATCACCGAATTCAGAACTCGGAGTCAACGGATATTCATAAAACCGTTTACGTAAAGAAACCACATTTCGCGGCTAACTAGGTGAAACGAGACCTACTAGCCACTAGTTCTGAAATCAAAATCCGAAACGCTAGGATAGTAGAGCTCGAAAATTAGTGTGTAATCAAGCAAAAAATCACCGAATTTAGAACTCGGAGTCAACGGATATTCACAAAACCGTTTACGTAAAGAAACCACATTTCGCGGCTAAATAGGTGAATGGAGACCTACTAGCCACGAGTTCTGAAATCAAAATCCGAAATTCCAGGATTGTAGAGCTCGAAAAGTAGTGTGAAATCAAGCTAAAAATCACCGAATTCAGAACTCGGAGTCAATGGATATTCATAAAACCGTTTACATAAAGAAACCACATTTCGCGGCTAAATAGGTGAATCGAGACCTACTAGCCACGAGTTCTGAAATCAAAATCCGAAATGCCAGGATTGTAGAGCTCGAAAAGTAATGTGAAATCAAGCTAAAAATCACCGAATTCAGAACTTGGAGTCAACGGATATTCGTAAAACCGTTTACGTAAAGAAACCACATTTCGCGGCTAACTAGATGAAACGAGACCTACTAGCCACGAGTTCTGAAATCAAAAACTGAAAACCCAAGATTGTAGAGCTCGAAAAGTAGTGTGAAATCAAGCTAAAAATCACCGAATTCAGAACTCGGAGTCAACGGATATTCATAAAACTGTTTACGTAAAGAAACCACATTTCGCGGCTAACTAGATGAAACGAGACCTAGTAGCCACGAGTTCTGAAATCGAAAACCGAAAACCCAAGATTGTAGAGCTCGAAAAGTAGTGTGAAATCAAGCTAAAAATCACCGAATTCAGAACTCGGAGTCAACGGATATTCATAAAACCGTTTACGTAAAGAAACCACATTTCCCGGCTAACTAGGTGAAACGAGACCAACTAGTCACGAGTTCTGAAATCAAAATCCGAAAACACAGGATTGTAGAGCTCGAAAATTAGTGTGAAATCAAGCTAAAAATCATCGAATTCAGAACTCGGAGTCAACGGATATTCATAAAACCGTTTACCTAAAGAAACCACATTTCGCGGCTAACTAGGTGAAACGAGACCTACTAGCCACGAGTTCTGAAATCAAAATCCGAAACACCAGTATTGTACAGCTCGAAAAGTAGTGTGAAATCAAGCTAAAAATCACCGAATTCAGAACTCGGAGTCAACGGATATTCATAAAACTGTTTACGTAAAGAAACCACATTTCGCGGCTAACTAGGTGAAACGAGACCTACTAGCCACGAGTTCTGAAATCAAAAACCGAAAACCCAAGATTGTAGAGCTCGAAAAGTAGTGTGAAATCAAGCTAAAAATCACCGAATTCAGAACTCGGAGTCAACGGATATTCATAAAACCGTTTACGTAAAGAAACCACATTTCGCGGCTAACTAGGTGAAACGAGACCTACTAGCCACTAGTTCTGAAATCAAAATCCGAAACGCTAGGATAGTAGAGCTCGAAAATTAGTGTGTAATCAAGCAAAAAATCACCGAATTCAGAACTCGGAGTCAACGGATATTCACAAAACCGTTTACGTAAAGAAACCACATTTCGCGGCTAAATAGGTGAATGGAGACCTACTAGCCACGAGTTCTGAAATCAAAATCCGAAATTCCAGGATTGTAGAGCTCGAAAAGTAGTGTGAAATCAAGCTAAAAATCACCGAATTCAGAACTCGGAGTCAATGGATATTCATAAAACCGTTTACATAAAGAAACCACATTTCGCGGCTAAATAGGTGAATCGAGACCAACTAGCCACGAGTTCTGAAATCAAAATCCGAAATGCCAGGATTGTAGAGCTCGAAAAGTAATGTGAAATCAAGCTAAAAATCACCGAATTCAGAACTTGGAGTCAACGGATATTCGTAAAACCGTTTACGTAAAGAAACCACATTTCGCGGCTAACTAGGTGAAACGAGACCTACTAGCCACGAGTTCTGAAATCAAAATCCGAAACACCAGGATTGTAGAGCTCGAAAGGTAGTGTGAAATCAAGCTAAAAATCACCGAATTCAGAACTCGGAGTCAACGGATATTCATAAAACCGTTTACGTAAAGAAACCACATTTCGCGGCTAACTAGATGAAACGAGACCTAGTAGCCACGAGTTCTGAAATCGAAAACCGAAAACCCAAGATTGTAGAGCTCGAAAAGTAGTGTGAAATCAAGCTAAAAATCACCGAATTCAGAACTCGGAGTCAACGGATATTCATAAAACCGTTTACGTAAAGAAACCACATTTCGCGGCTAACTAGGTGAAACGAGACCAACTAGCCACGAGTTCTGAAATCAAAATCCGAAAACACAGGATTGTAGAGCTCGAAAAGTAGTGTGAAATCAAGCTAAAAATCATCGAATTCAGAACTCGAAGTCAACGGATATTCATAAAACCGTTTACCTAAAGAAACCACATTTCGCGGCTAACTAGGTGAAACGAGACCTACTAGCCACGAGTTCTGAAATCAAAATCCGAAACACCAAGATTGTACAGCTCGAAAAGTAGTGTGAAATCAAGCTAAAAATCACCGAATTCAGAACTCGGAGTCAACGGATATTCATAAAACTGTTTACGTAAAGAAACCACATTTCGCGGCTAACTAGATGAAACGAGACCTACTAGCCACGAGTTCTGAAATCAAAAACCGAAAACCCAAGATTGTAGAGCTCGAAAAGTAGTGTGAAATCAAGCTAAAAATCACCGAATTCAGAACTCGGAGTCAACGGATATTCATAAAACCGTTTACGTAAAGAAACCACATTTCGCGGCTAACTAGGTGAAACGAGACCTACTAGCCACTAGTTCTGAAATCAAAATCCGAAACGCTAGGATAGTAGAGCTCGAAAAGTAGTGTGTAATCAAGCAAAAAATCACCGAATTCAGAACTCGGAGTCAACGGATATTCACAAAACCGTTTACGTAAAGAAACCACATTTCGCGGCTAAATAGGTGAATGGAGACCTACTAGCCACGAGTTCTGAAATCAAAATCCGAAATTCCAGGATTGTAGAGCTCGAAAAGTAGTGTGAAATCAAGCTAAAAATCACCGAATTCAGAACTCGGAGTCAACGGATATTCATAAAACCGTTTACGTAAAGAAACCACATTTCGCGGCTAACTAGGTGAAACGAGACCTACTAGCCACGAGTTCTGAAATCAAAATCCAAAACGCTAGGATAGTAGAGCTCGAAAAGTAGTGTGAAATCAAGTTAAAAAACACCGAATTCAGAACACGGAGTCAACGGATATTCATAAAACCGTTTACGTAAAGAAACCACATTTCGCGGCTAACTAGGTGAAACGAGACCTACTAGCCATGAGTTCTGAAATCAAAATCCAAAACACCAGGATTGTAGAGCTCGAAAAGTAGTGCGAAATCAAGCTAAAAATTACCGAATTCAGAACTCGGAGTCAACGGATATTCATAAAACCGTTTACGTAAAGAAACCACATTTCGCGGCTAACTAGATGAAACGAGACCTACTAGCCACGAGTTCTGAAATCGAAAACTGAAAACCCAAGATTGTAGAGCTCGAAAAGTAGTGTGAAATCAAGCTAAAAATCACCGAATTCAGAACTCGGAGTCAACGGATATTCATAAAACTGTTTACGTAAAGAAACCACATTTCGCGGCTAACTAGATGAAACGAGACCTAGTAGCCACGAGTTCTGAAATCGAAAACCGAAAACCCAAGATTATAGAGCTCGAAAAGTAGTGTGAAATCAAGCTAAAAATCACCGAATTCAGAACTCGGAGTCAACGGATATTCATAAAACCGTTTACGTAAAGAAACCACATTTCCCGGCTAACTAGGTGAAACGAGACCAACTAGCCACGAGTTCTGAAATCAAAATCCGAAAACACAGGATTGTAGAGCTCGAAAATTAGTGTGAAATCAAGCTAAAAATCATCGAATTCAGAACTCGAAGTCAACGGATATTCATAAAACCGTTTACCTAAAGAAACCACATTTCGCGGCTAACTAGGTGAAACGAGACCTACTAGCCACGAGTTCTGAAATCAAAATCCGAAACACCAGTATTGTACAGCTCGAAAAGTAGTGTGAAATCAAGCTAAAAATCACCGAATTCAGAACTCGGAGTCAACGGATATTCATAAAACTGTTTACGTAAAGAAACCACATTTCGCGGCTAACTAGATGAAACGAGACCTACTAGCCACGAGTTCTGAAATCAAAAACCGAAAACCCAAGATTGTAGAGCTCGAAAAGTAGTGTGAAATCAAGCTAAAAATCACCGAATTCAGAACTCGGAGTCAACGGATATTCATAAAACCGTTTACGTAAAGAAACCACATTTCGCGGCTAACTAGGTGAAACGAGACCTACTAGCCACTAGTTCTGAAATCAAAATCCGAAACGCTAGGATAGTAGAGCTCGAAAATTAGTGTGTAATCAAGCAAAAAATCACCGAATTCAGAACTCGGAGTCAACGGATATTCACAAAACCGTTTACGTAAAGAAACCACATTTCGCGGCTAAATAGGTGAATGGAGACCTACTAGCCACGAGTTCTGAAATCAAAATCCGAAATTCCAGGATTGTAGAGCTCGAAAACTAGTGTGAAATCAAGCTAAAAATCACCGAATTCAGAACTCGGAGTCAATGGATATTCATAAAACCGTTTACATAAAGAAACCACATTTCGCGGCTAAATAGGTGAATCGAGACCTACTAGCCACGAGTTCTGAAATCAAAATCCGAAATGCCAGGATTGTAGAGCTCGAAAAGTAATGTGAAATCAAGCTAAAAATCACCGAATTCAGAACTTGGAGTCAACGGATATTCGTAAAACCGTTTACGTAAAGAAACCACATTTCGCGGCTAACTAGATGAAACGAGACCTACTAGCCACGAGTTCTGAAATCGAAAACTGAAAACCCAAGATTGTAGAGCTCGAAAAGTAGTGTGAAATCAAGCTAAAAATCACCGAATTCAGAACTCGGAGTCAACGGATATTCATAAAACTGTTTACGTAAAGAAACCACATTTCGCGGCTAACTAGATGAAACGAGACCTAGTAGCCACGAGTTCTGAAATCGAAAACCGAAAACCCAAGATTGTAGAGCTCGAAAAGTAGTGTGAAATCAAGCTAAAAATCACCGAATTCAGAACTCGGAGTCAACGGATATTCATAAAACCGTTTACGTAAAGAAACCACATTTCCCGGCTAACTAGGTGAAACGAGACCAACTAGCCACGAGTTCTGAAATCAAAATCCGAAAACACAGGATTGTAGAGCTCGAAAATTAGTGTGAAATCAAGCTAAAAATCATCGAATTCAGAACTCGGAGTCAACGGATATTCATAAAACCGTTTACCTAAAGAAACCACATTTCGCGGCTAACTAGGTGAAACGAGACCTACTAGCCACGAGTTCTGAAATCAAAATCCGAAACACCAGTATTGTACAGCTCGAAAAGTAGTGTGAAATCAAGCTAAAAATCACCGAATTCAGAACTCGGAGTCAACGGATATTCATAAAACTGTTTACGTAAAGAAACCACATTTCGCGGCTAACTAGGTGAAACGAGACCTACTAGCCACGAGTTCTGAAATCAAAAACCGAAAACCCAAGATTGTAGAGCTCGAAAAGTAGTGTGAAATCAAGCTAAAAATCACCGAATTCAGAACTCGGAGTCAACGGATATTCATAAAACCGTTTACGTAAAGAAACCACATTTCGCGGCTAACTAGGTGAAACGAGACCTACTAGCCACTAGTTCTGAAATCAAAATCCGAAACGCTAGGATAGTAGAGCTCGAAAATTAGTGTGTAATCAAGCAAAAAATCACCGAATTCAGAACTCGGAGTCAACGGATATTCACAAAACCGTATACGTAAAGAAACCACACTCCGCGGCTAAATAGGTGAATCGAGACCTACTAGCCACGAGTTCTGAAATCAAAATCCGAAATGCCAGGATTGTAGAGCTCGAAAAGTAGTGTGAAATCAAGCTAAAAATTACCGAATTCAGAACTCGGAGTCAACGGATATTCATAAAACCGTTTACGTAAAGAAACCACATTTCGCGGCTAACTAGGTGAAACGAGACCTACTAGCCACGAGTTCTGAAATCAAAATCCGAAACACCAGGATTGTAGAGCTCGAAAAGTAGTGCGAAATCAAGCTAAAAATCACCGAATTCAGAACTCGGAGTCAACGGATATTCATAAAACTGTTTACGTAAAGAAACCACATTTCGCGGCTAACTAGAAGAAACGAGACCTACTAGCCACGAGTTCTGAAATCGAAAACCGAAAACCCAAGATTGTAGAGCTCGAAAAGTAGTGTGAAATCAAGCTAAAAATCACCGAATTCAGAACTCGGAGTCAACGGATATTCATAAAACCGTTTACGTAAAGAAACCACATTTCGCAGCTAACTAGGTGAAACGAGACCAACTAGCCACGAGTTCTGAAATCAAAATCCGAAAACACAGGATTGTAGAGCTCGAAAAGTAGTGTGAAATCAAGCTAAAAATCACCGAATTCAGAACTCGAAGTCAACGGATATTCATAAAACCGTTTACATAAAGAAACCACATTTCGCGGCTAACTAGGTGAAACGAGACCAACTAGCCACGAGTTCTGAAATCAAAATCCGAAATGCTAGGATAGTAGAGCTCGAAAAGTAGTGTGTAATCAAGGAAAAAATCACCGATTTCAAAACTGGTGGCTAGTAGGTCTTGTTTCATCTAGTTAGCCGCGAAATGTTGTTTCTTTACGTAAACAGTTTTATGAATATCCGTTGACTCCGAGTTCTGAATTCGGTGATTTTTATCTTGATTTCGCACTAATTTTCGAGCTCTACAATCCTGGTGTTTCGGATTTTGATTTCAGAACTCGTGGCTAGTATGTCTCGTTTCACCTATTTAGCCGCGAAATGTGGTTTCTTTACGTAAACGGTTTTGTGAATATCCGTTGACTACGAGTTCTGAATTCGGTGATTTTTTGCTTGATTACACACTACTTTTCGAGCTCTACTATCCTAGTGTTTCGGATTTTGATTTCAGAACTCGTGGCTAGTAGGTCTCGTTTCACCTAGTTAGCCGCGAAATGTGGTTTCTTTACGTAAACGGTTTTATGAATATCCGTTGACTCCGAGTTCTGAATTAGGTGATTTTTAGCTTGATTTCACACTAATTTTCGAGCTCTACAATCCTGGCATTTCGGATTTTGATTTCTGAACTCGTGGCTAGTAGGTCTCGATTCACCTATTTAGCCGCGAAACGTGGTTTCTTTACGTAAACGGTTTTATGAATATCCGTTGACTCTGAGTTCTGAATTCGGTGATTTTTAGCTTGATTTCACACTACTTTTTGAGCTCTACAATCCTGGTGTTTCGGATTTTGATTTCAGAACTCGTGGCTAGTAGGTCTCGTTTCACCTAGTTAGCCGCGAAATGTGGTTTCTTTACGTAAACGGTTTTATGAATATCCGTTGACTCCGAGTTCTGAATTCGGTGATTTTTAGCTTGATTTCACACTACTTTTCGAGCTCTACAATCCTGGCATTTCGGATTTTGATTTCAGAACTCGTGGCTAGTAGGTCTCGATTCAGCTATTTACCCGCGAAATGTGGTTTCTTTACGTAAACGGTTTTATGAATATCCGTTGACTCCGAGTTCTGAATTCGGTGATTTTTAGCTTGATTTCACACTACTTTTCGAGCTCTACAATCCTGGCATTTCGGATTTTGATTTCAGAACTCGAGGCTAGTAGGTCTCGATTCACCTATTTAGCCGCGAAATGTGGTTTCTTTACGTAAACGGTTTTGTGAATATCCGTTGACTCCGAGTTCTGAATTCGTTGATTTTTTGCTTGATTACACACTACTTTTCGAGCTCTACTATCCTAGCGTTTCGGATTTTGATTTCAGAACTCGTGGCTAGTAGGTCTCGTTTCACCTAGTTAGCCGCGAAATGTGGTTTCTTTACGTAAACGGTTTTATGAATATCCATTGACTCCGAGTTCTGAATTCGGTGATTTTTAGCTTGATTTCACACTACTTTTCGAGCTCTACAATCTTGGGTTTTCGGTTTTTGATTTTAGAACTCGTGGCTAGTAGGTCTCGTTTCATCTAGTTAGCCACGAAATGTGGTTTCTTTACGTAAACAGTTTTATGAATATCCGTTGACTCCGAGTTCTGAATTCGGTGATTTTTAGCTTGATTTCACACTACTTTTCGAGCTGTACAATCCTGGTGTTTCGGATTTTGATTTCAGAACTCGTGGCTAGTAGGTCTCGTTTCACCTAGTTAGCCGCGAAATGTGGTTTCTTTATGTAAACGGTTTTATGAATATCCGTTGACTTCGAGTTCTGAATTCGATGATTTTTAGCTTGATTTCACACTACTTTTCGAGCTCTACAATCCTGTGTTTTCGGATTTTGATTTCAGAACTCGTGGCTAGTTGGTCTCGTTTCACCTAGTTAGCCGCGAAATGTGGTTTCTTTACGTAAACAGTTTTATGAATATCCGTTGACTCCGAGTTCTGAATTCGGTGATTTTTAGCTTGATTTCACACTACTTTTCGAGCTCTACATCTTGGGTTTTCGGTTTTCGATTTCAGAACTCGTGGCTAGTAGGTCTCGTTTCATCTAGTTAGCCGCGAAATGTGGTTTCTTTACGTAAACGGTTTTATGAATATCCGTTGACTCCGAGTTCTGAATTCGGTGATTTTTAGCTTGATTTCACACTACTTTTCGAGCTGTACAATCCTGGTGTTTTGGATTTTGATTTCAGAACTCGTGGCTAGTAGGTCTCGTTTCACCTAGTTAGCCGCGAAATGTGGTTTCTTTACGTAAACGGTTTTATGAATATCCGTTGACTCCGAGTTCTGAATTCGGTGATTTTTTGCTTGATTACACACTACTTTTCGAGCTGTACAATCCTGGTGTTTCGGATTTTGATTTCTGAACTCGTGGCTAGTAGGTCTCGATTCACCTATTTAGCCGCGAAATGTGGTTTCTTTACGTAAACGGTTTTGTGAATATCCGTTGACTCCGAGTTCTGAATTCGGTGATTTTTAGCTTGATTTCACACTACTTTTCGAGCTGTACAATCCTGGTGTTTTGGATTTTGATTTCAGAACTCGTGGCTAGTAGGTCTCGTTTCACCTAGTTAGCCACGAAATGTGGTTTCTTTACGTAAACGGTTTTATGAATATCCGTTGACTCCGAGTTCTGAATTCGGTGATTTTTAGCTTGATTTCACACTACTTTTCGAGCTCTACAATCCTGTGTTTTCGGATTTGGATTTCAGAACTCGTGGCTAGTTGGTCTCGTTTCACCTAGTTAGCCGCGAAATGTGGTTTCTTTACGTAAACGGTTTTATGAATATCCGTTGACTCCGAGTTCTGAATTCGGTGATTTTTAGCATTATTTCACACTACTTTTTGAGCTCTACAATCCTGGCATTTCGGATTTTGATTTCAGAACTCGTGGCTAGTAGGTCTCGATTCACCTATTTAGCCGCGAAATGTGGTTTCTTTACGTAAACGGTTTTGTGAATATCCCTTGACTCCGAGTTCTGAATTCGGTGATTTTTTTCTTGATTACACCCTACTTTTCGAGCTCTACTATCCTAGCGTTTCGGATTTTGATTTCAGAACTCGTGGCTAGTAGGTCTCGTTTCACCTAGTTAGCCGCGAAATGTGGTTTCTTTACGTAAACGGTTTTATGAATATCCGTTGACTCCGAGTTCTGAATTCGGTGATTTTTAGCTTGATTTCACACTACTTTTCGAGCTCTACAATCTTGTGTTTTCGGATTTTAATTTCAGAACTCGTGGCTAGTTGGTCTTGTTTCACCTAGTTAACCGCAAAATGTGGTTTCTTTACGTAAACGGTTTTATGAATATCCGTTGACTCCGAGTTCTGAATTCGGTGATTTTTAGCTTGATTTCACACTACTTTTCGAGCTCTACAATCCTGTGTTTTCGGATTTGGATTTCAGAACTCGTGGCTAGTTGGTCTCGTTTCACCTAGTTAGCCGCGAAATGTGGTTTCTTTACGTAAACGGTTTTATGAATATCCGTTGACTCCGAGTTCTGAATTCGGTGATTTTTAGCTTGATTTCACACTACTTTTTGAGCTCTACAATCCTGGCATTTCGGATTTTGATTTCAGAACTCGTGGCTAGTAGGTCTCGATTCACCTATTTAGCCGCGAAATGTGGTTTCTTTACTTAAACGGTTTTGTGAATATCCCTTGACTCCGAGTTCTGAATTCGGTGATTTTTTGCTTGATTACACACTACTTTTCGAGCTCTACTATCCTAGCGTTTTGGATTTTGATTTCAGAACTCGTGGCTAGTAGGTCTCGTTTCACCTAGTTAGCCGCGAAATGTGGTTTCTTTACGTAAACGGTTTTATGAATATCCGTTGACTCCGAGTTCTGAATTCGGTGATTTTTAGCTTGATTTCACACTACTTTTCGAGCTCTACAATCTTGTGTTTTCGGATTTTAATTTCAGAAATCGTGGCTAGTTGGTCTTGTTTCACCTAGTTAACCGCAAAATGTGGTTTCTTTACGTAAACGGTTTTATGAATATCTGTTGACTCCGAGTTCTGAATTCGGTGATTTTTAGCTTGATTTCACACTACTTTTCGAGCTCTACAATCTTGGGTTTTCGGTTTTCGATTTCAGAAATCGTGGCTACTAGGTCTCGTTTCACCTAGTTAGCCGCGAAATGTGGTTTCTTTACGTAAACGGTTTTATGAATATCCGTTGACTCCGAGTTCTGAATTCGGTGATTTTTAGCTTGATTTCACACTACTTTTCGAGCTCTACAATCTTGTGTTTTCGGATTTTAATTTCAGAACTCGTGGCTAGTTGGTCTCGTTTCACCTAGTTAGCCGCGAAATGTGGTTTCTTTACGTAAACGGTTTTATGAATATCCGTTGACTCCGAGTTCTGAATTCGTTGATTTTTAGCTTGATTTCACACTACTTTTCGAGCTCTACAATCCTGTGTTTTCGGATTTGGATTTCAGAACTCGTGGCTAGTTGGTCTCGTTTCACCTAGTTAGCCGCGAAATGTGGTTTCTTTACGTAAACGGTTTTATGAATATCCGTTGACTCCGAGTTCTGAATTCGGTGATTTTTAGCTTGATTTCACACTACTTTTTGAGCTCTACAATCCTGGCATTTCGGATTTTGATTTCAGAACTCGTGGCTAGTAGGTCTCGATTCACCTATTTAGCCGCGAAATGTGGTTTCTTTACTTAAACGGTTTTGTGAATATCCCTTGACTCCGAGTTCTGAATTCGGTGATTTTTTGCTTGATTACACACTACTTTTCGAGCTCTACTATCCTAGCGTTTCGGATTTTGATTTCAGAACTCGTGGCTAGTAGGTCTCGTTTCACCTAGTTAGCCGCGAAATGTGGTTTCTTTACGTAAACGGTTTTATGAATATCCGTTGACTCCGAGTTCTGAATTCGGTGATTTTTAGCTTGATTTCACACTACTTTTCGAGCTCTACAATCTTGTGTTTTCGGATTTTAATTTCAGAAATCGTGGCTAGTTGGTCTTGTTTCACCTAGTTAACCGCAAAATGTGGTTTCTTTACGTAAACGGTTTTATGAATATCTGTTGACTCCGAGTTCTGAATTCGGTGATTTTTAGCTTGATTTCACACTACTTTTCGAGCTCTACAATCTTGGGTTTTCGGTTTTCGATTTCAGAAATCGTGGCTACTAGGTCTCGTTTCATCTAGTTAGCCGCGAAATGTGGTTTCTTTACGTAAACAGTTTTATGAATATCCGTTGACTCCGAGTTCTGAATTCGGTGATTTTTAGCTTGATTTCACACTACTTTTCGAGCTCTACAATCCTGGTGTTTCGGATTTTTATTTCAGAACTCGTGGCTAGTAGGTCTCGTTTCACCTAGTTAGCCGCGAAATGTGGTTTCTTTACGTAAACGGTTTTATGAATATCCGTTGACTCCGAGTTCTGAATTCGGTGATTTTTAGCTTGATTTCACACTACTTTTCGAGCTCTACAATCTTGGCATTTCGGATTTTGATTTCAGAACTCGTGGCTAGTAGGTCTCGATTCACTTATTTAGCCGCGAAATGTGGTTTCTTTACGTAAACAGTTTTATGAATATCCGTTGACTCCGAGTTCTGAATTCGGTGATTTTTAGCTTGATTTCACACTACTTTTCGAGCTCTACAATCCTGGCATTTCGGATTTTGATTTCTGAACTCGTGGCTAGTAGGTCTCGATTCACCTATTTAGCCGCGAAACGTGGTTTCTTTACGTAAACGGTTTTAAAAATCACCGAATTCAGAACTCGGAGTCAATGGATATTCATAAAACCGTTTACGTAAAGAAACCACATTTCGCGGCTAACTAGGTGAAACGAGACCTACTAGCCACGAGTTCTGAAATCAAAATCCGAAACGCTAGGATAGTAGAGCTCGAAAAGTAGTGTGTAATCAAGCAAAAAATCAACGAATTCAGAACTCGGAGTCAACGGATATTCACAAAACCGTTTACGTAAAGAAACCACATTTCGCGGCTAAATAGGTGAATCGAGACCTACTAGCCTCGAGTTCTGAAATCAAAATCCGAAATGCCAGGATTGTAGAGCTCGAAAAGTAGTGTGAAATCAAGCTAAAAATTACCGAATTCAGAACTCGGAGTCAACGGATATTCATAAAACCGTTTACGTAAAGAAACCACATTTCGCGGCTAACTAGGTGAAACGAGACCTACTAGCCACGAGTTCTGAAATCAAAATCCGAAACACCAGGATTGTAGAGCTCGAAAAGTAGTGCGAAATCAAGCTAAAAATCACCGAATTCAGAACTCGGAGTCAACGGATATTCATAAAACTGTTTACGTAAAGAAACCACATTTCGCGGCTAACTAGAAGAAACGAGACCTACTAGCCACGAGTTCTGAAATCGAAAACCGAAAACCCAAGATTGTAGAGCTCGAAAAGTAGTGTGAAATCAAGCTAAAAATCACCGAATTCAGAACTCGGAGTCAACGGATATTCATAAAACCGTTTACGTAAAGAAACCACATTTCGCAGCTAACTAGGTGAAACGAGACCAACTAGCCACGAGTTCTGAAATCAAAATCCGAAAACACAGGATTGTAGAGCTCGAAAAGTAGTGTGAAATCAAGCTAAAAATCACCGAATTCAGAACTCGAAGTCAACGGATATTCATAAAACCGTTTACATAAAGAAACCACATTTCGCGGCTAACTAGGTGAAACGAGACCAACTAGCCACGAGTTCTGAAATCAAAATCCGAAATGCTAGGATAGTAGAGCTCGAAAAGTAGTGTGTAATCAAGGAAAAAATCACCGATTTCAAAACTGGTGGCTAGTAGGTCTTGTTTCATCTAGTTAGCCGCGAAATGTTGTTTCTTTACGTAAACAGTTTTATGAATATCCGTTGACTCCGAGTTCTGAATTCGGTGATTTTTATCTTGATTTCGCACTAATTTTCGAGCTCTACAATCCTGGTGTTTCGGATTTTGATTTCAGAACTCGTGGCTAGTATGTCTCGTTTCACCTATTTAGCCGCGAAATGTGGTTTCTTTACGTAAACGGTTTTGTGAATATCCGTTGACTACGAGTTCTGAATTCGGTGATTTTTTGCTTGATTACACACTACTTTTCGAGCTCTACTATCCTAGTGTTTCGGATTTTGATTTCAGAACTCGTGGCTAGTAGGTCTCGTTTCACCTAGTTAGCCGCGAAATGTGGTTTCTTTACGTAAACGGTTTTATGAATATCCGTTGACTCCGAGTTCTGAATTAGGTGATTTTTAGCTTGATTTCACACTAATTTTCGAGCTCTACAATCCTGGCATTTCGGATTTTGATTTCTGAACTCGTGGCTAGTAGGTCTCGATTCACCTATTTAGCCGCGAAACGTGGTTTCTTTACGTAAACGGTTTTATGAATATCCGTTGACTCTGAGTTCTGAATTCGGTGATTTTTAGCTTGATTTCACACTACTTTTTGAGCTCTACAATCCTGGTGTTTCGGATTTTGATTTCAGAACTCGTGGCTAGTAGGTCTCGTTTCACCTAGTTAGCCGCGAAATGTGGTTTCTTTACGTAAACGGTTTTATGAATATCCGTTGACTCCGAGTTCTGAATTCGGTGATTTTTAGCTTGATTTCACACTACTTTTCGAGCTCTACAATCCTGGCATTTCGGATTTTGATTTCAGAACTCGTGGCTAGTAGGTCTCGATTCAGCTATTTACCCGCGAAATGTGGTTTCTTTACGTAAACGGTTTTATGAATATCCGTTGACTCCGAGTTCTGAATTCGGTGATTTTTAGCTTGATTTCACACTACTTTTCGAGCTCTACAATCCTGGCATTTCGGATTTTGATTTCAGAACTCGAGGCTAGTAGGTCTCGATTCACCTATTTAGCCGCGAAATGTGGTTTCTTTACGTAAACGGTTTTGTGAATATCCGTTGACTCCGAGTTCTGAATTCGTTGATTTTTTGCTTGATTACACACTACTTTTCGAGCTCTACTATCCTAGCGTTTCGGATTTTGATTTCAGAACTCGTGGCTAGTAGGTCTCGTTTCACCTAGTTAGCCGCGAAATGTGGTTTCTTTACGTAAACGGTTTTATGAATATCCATTGACTCCGAGTTCTGAATTCGGTGATTTTTAGCTTGATTTCACACTACTTTTCGAGCTCTACAATCTTGGGTTTTCGGTTTTTGATTTTAGAACTCGTGGCTAGTAGGTCTCGTTTCATCTAGTTAGCCACGAAATGTGGTTTCTTTACGTAAACAGTTTTATGAATATCCGTTGACTCCGAGTTCTGAATTCGGTGATTTTTAGCTTGATTTCACACTACTTTTCGAGCTGTACAATCCTGGTGTTTCGGATTTTGATTTCAGAACTCGTGGCTAGTAGGTCTCGTTTCACCTAGTTAGCCGCGAAATGTGGTTTCTTTATGTAAACGGTTTTATGAATATCCGTTGACTTCGAGTTCTGAATTCGATGATTTTTAGCTTGATTTCACACTACTTTTCGAGCTCTACAATCCTGTGTTTTCGGATTTTGATTTCAGAACTCGTGGCTAGTTGGTCTCGTTTCACCTAGTTAGCCGCGAAATGTGGTTTCTTTACGTAAACAGTTTTATGAATATCCGTTGACTCCGAGTTCTGAATTCGGTGATTTTTAGCTTGATTTCACACTACTTTTCGAGCTCTACATCTTGGGTTTTCGGTTTTCGATTTCAGAACTCGTGGCTAGTAGGTCTCGTTTCATCTAGTTAGCCGCGAAATGTGGTTTCTTTACGTAAACGGTTTTATGAATATCCGTTGACTCCGAGTTCTGAATTCGGTGATTTTTAGCTTGATTTCACACTACTTTTCGAGCTGTACAATCCTGGTGTTTTGGATTTTGATTTCAGAACTCGTGGCTAGTAGGTCTCGTTTCACCTAGTTAGCCGCGAAATGTGGTTTCTTTACGTAAACGGTTTTATGAATATCCGTTGACTCCGAGTTCTGAATTCGGTGATTTTTTGCTTGATTACACACTACTTTTCGAGCTGTACAATCCTGGTGTTTCGGATTTTGATTTCTGAACTCGTGGCTAGTAGGTCTCGATTCACCTATTTAGCCGCGAAATGTGGTTTCTTTACGTAAACGGTTTTGTGAATATCCGTTGACTCCGAGTTCTGAATTCGGTGATTTTTAGCTTGATTTCACACTACTTTTCGAGCTGTACAATCCTGGTGTTTTGGATTTTGATTTCAGAACTCGTGGCTAGTAGGTCTCGTTTCACCTAGTTAGCCACGAAATGTGGTTTCTTTACGTAAACGGTTTTATGAATATCCGTTGACTCCGAGTTCTGAATTCGGTGATTTTTAGCTTGATTTCACACTACTTTTCGAGCTCTACAATCCTGTGTTTTCGGATTTGGATTTCAGAACTCGTGGCTAGTTGGTCTCGTTTCACCTAGTTAGCCGCGAAATGTGGTTTCTTTACGTAAACGGTTTTATGAATATCCGTTGACTCCGAGTTCTGAATTCGGTGATTTTTAGCATTATTTCACACTACTTTTTGAGCTCTACAATCCTGGCATTTCGGATTTTGATTTCAGAACTCGTGGCTAGTAGGTCTCGATTCACCTATTTAGCCGCGAAATGTGGTTTCTTTACGTAAACGGTTTTGTGAATATCCCTTGACTCCGAGTTCTGAATTCGGTGATTTTTTTCTTGATTACACCCTACTTTTCGAGCTCTACTATCCTAGCGTTTCGGATTTTGATTTCAGAACTCGTGGCTAGTAGGTCTCGTTTCACCTAGTTAGCCGCGAAATGTGGTTTCTTTACGTAAACGGTTTTATGAATATCCGTTGACTCCGAGTTCTGAATTCGGTGATTTTTAGCTTGATTTCACACTACTTTTCGAGCTCTACAATCTTGTGTTTTCGGATTTTAATTTCAGAACTCGTGGCTAGTTGGTCTTGTTTCACCTAGTTAACCGCAAAATGTGGTTTCTTTACGTAAACGGTTTTATGAATATCCGTTGACTCCGAGTTCTGAATTCGGTGATTTTTAGCTTGATTTCACACTACTTTTTGAGCTCTACAATCCTGTGTTTTCGGATTTGGATTTCAGAACTCGTGGCTAGTTGGTCTCGTTTCACCTAGTTAGCCGCGAAATGTGGTTTCTTTACGTAAACGGTTTTATGAATATCCGTTGACTCCGAGTTCTGAATTCGGTGATTTTTAGCTTGATTTCACACTACTTTTTGAGCTCTACAATCCTGGCATTTCGGATTTTGATTTCAGAACTCGTGGCTAGTAGGTCTCGATTCACCTATTTAGCCGCGAAATGTGGTTTCTTTACTTAAACGGTTTTGTGAATATCCCTTGACTCCGAGTTCTGAATTCGGTGATTTTTTGCTTGATTACACACTACTTTTCGAGCTCTACTATCCTAGCGTTTTGGATTTTGATTTCAGAACTCGTGGCTAGTAGGTCTCGTTTCACCTAGTTAGCCGCGAAATGTGGTTTCTTTACGTAAACGGTTTTATGAATATCCGTTGACTCCGAGTTCTGAATTCGGTGATTTTTAGCTTGATTTCACACTACTTTTCGAGCTCTACAATCTTGTGTTTTCGGATTTTAATTTCAGAAATCGTGGCTAGTTGGTCTTGTTTCACCTAGTTAACCGCAAAATGTGGTTTCTTTACGTAAACGGTTTTATGAATATCTGTTGACTCCGAGTTCTGAATTCGGTGATTTTTAGCTTGATTTCACACTACTTTTCGAGCTCTACAATCTTGGGTTTTCGGTTTTCGATTTCAGAAATCGTGGCTACTAGGTCTCGTTTCACCTAGTTAGCCGCGAAATGTGGTTTCTTTACGTAAACGGTTTTATGAATATCCGTTGACTCCGAGTTCTGAATTCGGTGATTTTTAGCTTGATTTCACACTACTTTTCGAGCTCTACAATCTTGTGTTTTCGGATTTTAATTTCAGAACTCGTGGCTAGTTGGTCTCGTTTCACCTAGTTAGCCGCGAAATGTGGTTTCTTTACGTAAACGGTTTTATGAATATCCGTTGACTCCGAGTTCTGAATTCGTTGATTTTTAGCTTGATTTCACACTACTTTTCGAGCTCTACAATCCTGTGTTTTCGGATTTGGATTTCAGAACTCGTGGCTAGTTGGTCTCGTTTCACCTAGTTAGCCGCGAAATGTGGTTTCTTTACGTAAACGGTTTTATGAATATCCGTTGACTCCGAGTTCTGAATTCGGTGATTTTTAGCTTGATTTCACACTACTTTTTGAGCTCTACAATCCTGGCATTTCGGATTTTGATTTCAGAACTCGTGGCTAGTAGGTCTCGATTCACCTATTTAGCCGCGAAATGTGGTTTCTTTACTTAAACGGTTTTGTGAATATCCCTTGACTCCGAGTTCTGAATTCGGTGATTTTTTGCTTGATTACACACTACTTTTCGAGCTCTACTATCCTAGCGTTTCGGATTTTGATTTCAGAACTCGTGGCTAGTAGGTCTCGTTTCACCTAGTTAGCCGCGAAATGTGGTTTCTTTACGTAAACGGTTTTATGAATATCCGTTGACTCCGAGTTCTGAATTCGGTGATTTTTAGCTTGATTTCACACTACTTTTCGAGCTCTACAATCTTGTGTTTTCGGATTTTAATTTCAGAAATCGTGGCTAGTTGGTCTTGTTTCACCTAGTTAACCGCAAAATGTGGTTTCTTTACGTAAACGGTTTTATGAATATCTGTTGACTCCGAGTTCTGAATTCGGTGATTTTTAGCTTGATTTCACACTACTTTTCGAGCTCTACAATCTTGGGTTTTCGGTTTTCGATTTCAGAAATCGTGGCTACTAGGTCTCGTTTCATCTAGTTAGCCGCGAAATGTGGTTTCTTTACGTAAACAGTTTTATGAATATCCGTTGACTCCGAGTTCTGAATTCGGTGATTTTTAGCTTGATTTCACACTACTTTTCGAGCTCTACAATCCTGGTGTTTCGGATTTTTATTTCAGAACTCGTGGCTAGTAGGTCTCGTTTCACCTAGTTAGCCGCGAAATGTGGTTTCTTTACGTAAACGGTTTTATGAATATCCGTTGACTCCGAGTTCTGAATTCGGTGATTTTTAGCTTGATTTCACACTACTTTTCGAGCTCTACAATCTTGGCATTTCGGATTTTGATTTCAGAACTCGTGGCTAGTAGGTCTCGATTCACTTATTTAGCCGCGAAATGTGGTTTCTTTACGTAAACAGTTTTATGAATATCCGTTGACTCCGAGTTCTGAATTCGGTGATTTTTAGCTTGATTTCACACTACTTTTCGAGCTCTACAATCCTGGCATTTCGGATTTTGATTTCAGAACTCGTGGCTAGTAGGTCTCGATTCACTTATTTAGCCGCGAAATGTGGTTTCTTTACGTAAACGGTTTTATGAATATCCGTTGACTCCGAGTTCTGAAATCGGTGATTTTTTGCTTGATTAAACCCTACTTTTCGAGCTCTACAATCCTGGTATTTCGGATTTTGATTCCAGAACTCGTGGCTAGTAGGTCTCGTTTCACCTAGTTAGCCGCGAAATGTGGTTTCTTTACGTAAACGGTTTTATGAATATCCGTTGACTCCGAGTTCTGAATTCGGTGATTTTTAGCTTGATTTCACACTACTTTTCGAGCTCTACAATCCTGGCATTTCGGATTTTGATTTCAGAACTCGTGGCTAGTAGGTCTCGATTCACCTATTTAGCCGCGAAATGTGGTTTCTTTACGTAAACGGTTTTGTGAATATCCGTTGACTCCGAGTTCTGAATTCAGTGATTTTTTGCTTGATTACACACTACTTTTCGAGCTCTACTATCCTCGCGTTTCGGATTTTGATTTCAGAACTCGTGGCTAGTAGGTCTCGTTTCACCTAGTTAGCCGCGAAATGTGGTTTCTTTACGTAAACGGTTTTATGAATATCCGTTGACTCCGAGTTCTGAATTCGGTGATTTTTAGCTTGATTTCACACTACTTTTCGAGCTCTACAATCCTGGCATTTCGGATTTTGATTTCAGAACTCGTGGCTAGTAGGTCTCGATTCACCTATTTAGCCGCGAAATGTGGTTTCTTTACGTAAACGGTTTTGTGAATATCCGTTGACTCCGAGTTCTGAATTCGGTGATTTTTTGCTTGATTACACACTACTTTTCGAGCTCTACTATCCTCGCGTTTCGGATTTTGATTTCAGAACTCGTGGCTAGTAGGTCTCGTTTCACCTAGTTAGCCGCGAAATGTGGTTTCTTTACGTAAACGGTTTTATGAATATCCGTTGACTCCGAGTTCTGAATTCGGTGATTTTTAGCTTGATTTCACACTACTTTTCGAGCTCTACAATCTTGTGTTTTTGGATTTTGATTTCAGAACTCGGGGCTAGTTGGTCTTGTTTCACCTAGTTAGCCGCGAAATGTGGTTTCTTTACGTAAACGGTTTTATGAATATCCGTTGACTCCGAGTTCTGAATTCGGTGATTTTTAGCTTGATTTCACACTACTTTTCGAGCTCTACAATCTTGGGTTTTCGGTTTTCGATTTCAGACCTCGGGGCTACTAGGTCTCGTTTCATCTAGTTAGCCGCGAAATGTGGTTTCTTTACGTAAACAGTTTTATGAATATCCGTTGACTCCGAGTTCTGAATTCGGTGATTTTTAGCTTGATTTTACACTACTTTTCGAGCTCTACGATCCTGGTGTTTCGGATTTTGATTTCAGAACTCGTGGCTAGTAGGTCTCGATTCACTTATTTAGCCGCGAAATGTGGTTTCTTTACGTAAACGGTTTTATGAATATCCGTTGACTCCGAGTTCTGAAATCTGTGATTTTTTGCTTGATTAAACCCTACTTTTCGAGCTCTACAATCCTGGTATTTCGGATTTTGATTTCAGAACTCGTGGCTAGTAGGTCTCGTTTCACCTAGTTAGCCGCGAAATGTGGTTTCTTTACGTAAACGGTTTTATGAATATCCGTTGACTCCGAGTTCTGAATTCGGTGATTTTTAGCTTGATTTCACACTACTTTTCGAGCTCTACAATCCTGTGTTTTCGGATTTTGATATCAGAACTCGTGGCTAGTTGGTCTCGTTTCACCTAGTTAGCCGCGAAATGTGGTTTCTTTACGTAAACGGTTTTATGAATATCCGTTGACTCTGAGTTCTGAATTCGGTGATTTTTAGCTTGATTTCACACTACTTTTCGAGCTCTACGATCCTGGAGTTTCGGATTTTGATTCCAGAACTCGTGGCTAGTTGGTCTCGTTTCACCTAGTTAGCCGCGAAATATGGTTTCTTTACGTAAACAGTTTTACGAATATCCGTTGACTCCGAGTTCTGAATTCGGTGATTTTTAGCTTGATTTCACAGTACTTTTCGAGCTCTACAATTCTGGTATTTCGGATTTTGATTTCAGAACTCGTGGCTAGTAGGTCTCGTTTCACCTAGTTAGCCGCGAAATGTGGTTTCTTTACGTAAACGGTTTTATGAATATCCGTTGACTCCGAGTTCTGAATTCGGTGATTTTTAGCTTGATTTCACACTACTTTTCGAGCTCTACGATCCTGGAGTTTCGGATTTTGATTCCAGAACTCGTGGCTAGTTGGTCTCGTTTCACCTAGTTAGCCGCGAAATATGGTTTCTTTACGTAAACAGTTTTACGAATATCCGTTGACTCCGAGTTCTGAATTCGGTGATTTTTAGCTTGATTTCACACTACTTTTCGAGCTCTACAATCCTGGTATTTCGGATTTTGATTTCAGAACTCGTGGCTAGTTGGTCTCATTTCACCTAGTTAGCCGCGAAATATGGTTTCTTTACGTAAACAGTTTTACGAATATCCGTTGACTCCGAGTTCTGAATTCGGTGATTTTTAGCTTGATTTCACAGTACTTTTCGAGCTCTACAATCCTGGTATTTCGGATTTTGATTTCAGAACACGTGGCTAGTAGGTCTCGTTTCACCTAGTTAGCCGCGAAATGTGGTTTCTTTACGTAAACGGTTTTATGAATATCCGTTGACTCCGAGTTCTGAATTCGGTGATTTTTAGCTTGATTTCACACTACTTTTCGAGCTCTATGATACTGGCGTTTCGGATTTTGATTTTAGAACTTGTGGAAAGATGGTCTCGTTTCACCTAGTTAGCCGCGAAATGTGGTTTCTTTACGTAAACGGTTTTATGAATATCCGTTGACTCCGAGTTCTGAATTCGGTGATTTTTAGCTTGATTACACACTACTTTTCGAGCTCTACAATCCTGGCATTTCGGATTTTGATTTCAGAACTCGTGGCTAGTAGGTCTCGTTTCACCTAGTTAGCCGCGAAATACGGCTTCTTTACGTAAACGGTTTTATGAATATCCGTTGACTCCGAGTTCTGAATTCGGTGATTTTTAGCTTGATTTCACACTACTTTTCGAGCTCTACAATCTTGGGTTTTTGGTTTTCGATTTCAGAACTCGTGGCTAGTAGGTCTTGTTTCATCTAGTTAGCCGCGAAATGTGGTTTCTTTACGTAAACGGTTTTATGAATATCCGTTGACTCCGAGTTCTGAATTCGGTGATTTTTAGCTTGATTTCACACTACTTTTCGAGCTCTACAATCTTGGGTTTTCGGTTTTCGATTTCAGAACTTGTGGCCAGTAGGTCTCGTTTCATCTAGTTAGCCGCGAAATGTGGTTTCTTTACGTAAACAGTTTTATGAATATCCGTTGACTCCGAGTTCTGAATTCGGTGATTTTTAGCTTGATTTCACACTACTTTTCGAGCTCTACAATCCTGGCATTTCGGATTTTGATTTCAGAACTCGTGGCTAGTAGGTCTCGATTCACTTATTTAGCCGCGAAATGTGGTTTCTTTACGTAAACGGTTTTATGAATATCCGTTGACTCCGAGTTCTGAAATAGGTGATTTTTTGCTTGATTAAACCCTACTTTTCGAGCTCTACAATCCTGGTATTTCGGATTTTGATTCCAGAACTCGTGGCTAGTAGGTCTCGTTTCACCTAGTTAGCCGCGAAATGTGGTTTCTTTACGTAAACGGTTTTATGAATATCCGTTGACTCCGAGTTCTGAATTCGGTGATTTTTAGCTTGATTTCACACTACTTTTCGAGCTCTACTATCCTGGCATTTCGGATTTTGATTTCAGAACTCGTGGCTAGTAGGTCTCGATTCACCTATTTAGCCGCGAAATGAAGTTTCTTTACGTAAACGGTTTTAGGAATATCCGTTGACTCCGAGTTCAGAATTCGGTGATATTTTGCTTGATTACACACTACTTTTTGAGCTCTACTATCCTAGCGTTTCGGATCCTGATTTCAGAACTCGTGGCTAGTAGGTCTCGTTTCACCTAGTTAGCCGCGAAATGTGGTTTCTTTACGTAAACGGTTTTATGAATATCCGTTGACTCCGAGTTCTGAATTCGATGATTTTTAGCTTGATTTCACACTACTTTTCGAGCTCTACAATCTTGGCATTTCGGATTTTGATTTCAGAACTCGTGGCTAGTAGGTCTCGATTCACCTATTTAGCCGCGAAATGAAGTTTCTTTACGTAAACGGTTTTAGGAATATCCGTTGACTCCGAGTTCAGAATTCGGTGATATTTTGCTTGATTACACACTACTTTTTGAGCTCTACTATCCTAGCGTTTCGGATCCTGATTTCAGAACTCGTGGCTAGTAGGTCTCGTTTCACCTAGTTAGCCGCGAAATGTGGTTTCTTTACGTAAACGGTTTTATGAATATCCGTTGACTCCGAGTTCTGAATTCGATGATTTTTAGCTTGATTTCACACTACTTTTCGAGCTCTACAATCTTGGCATTTCGGATTTTGATTTCAGAACTCGTGGCTAGTAGGTCTCGATTCACCTATTTAGCCGCGAAATGAAGTTTCTTTACGTAAACGGTTTTAGGAATATCCGTTGACTCCGAGTTCAGAATTCGGTGATATTTTGCTTGATTACACACTACTTTTCGAGCTCTACTATCCTAGCGTTTCGGATCCTGATTTCAGAACTCGTGGCTAGTAGGTCTCGTTTCACCTAGTTAGCCGCGAAATGTGGTTTCTTTACGTAAACGGTTTTATGAATATCCGTTGACTCCGAGTTCTGAATTCGGTGATTTTTAGCTTGATTACACACTACTTTTCGAGCTCTACAATCCTGGCATTTCGGATTTTGATTTCAGAACTCGTGGCTAGTAGGTCTCGTTTCACCTAGTTAGCCGCGAAATGTGGCTTCTTTACGTAAACGGTTTTATGAATATCCGTTGACTCCGAGTTCTGAATTCGGTGATTTTTAGCTTGATTTCACACTACTTTTCGAGCTCTACAATCTTGGGTTTTCGGTTTTCGATTTCAGAACTCGTGGCTAGTAGGTCTTGTTTCATCTAGTTAGCCGCGAAATGTGGTTTCTTTACGTAAACGGTTTTATGAATATCCGTTGACTCCGAGTTCTGAATTCGGTGATTTTTAGCTTGATTTCACACTACTTTTCGAGCTCTACAATCTTGGGTTTTCGGTTTCCGATTTCAGAACTCGGGGCTACTAGGTCTCGTTTCATCTAGTTAGCCGCGAAATGTGGTTTCTTTACGTAAACAGTTTTATGAATATCCGTTGACTCCGAGTTCTGAATTCGGTGATTTTTAGCTTGATTTTACACTACTTTTCGAGCTCTACAATCCTGGTGTTTCGGATTTTGATTTCAGAACTCGTGGCTAGTAGGTCTCGTTTCACCTAGTTAGCCGTGAAATGTGGTTTCTTTACGTAAACGGTTTTATGAATATCCGTTGACTCCGAGTTCTGAATTCGTTGATTTTTAGCTTGATTTCACACTACTTTTCGAGCTCTACAATCTTGACATTTCGGATTTTGATTTCAGAACTCGTGGCTAGTAGGTCTCGATTCACTTATTTAGCCGCGAAATGTGGTTTCTTTACGTAAACGGTTTTATGAATATCCGTTGACTCCGAGTTCTAAAATCTGTGATTTTTTGCTTGATTAAACCCTACTTTTCGAGCTCTACAATCCTGGTATTTCGGATTTTGATTTCAGAACTCGTGGCTAGTAGGTCTCGTTTCACCTAGTTAGCCGCGAAATGTGGTTTCTTTACGTAAACGGTTTTATGAATATCAGTTGACTCCGAGTTCTGAATTCGGTGATTTTTAGCTTGATTTCACACTACTTTTCGAGCTCTACAATCCTGTGTTTTCGGATTTTGATATCAGAACTCGTGGCTAGTTGGTCTCGTTTCACCTAGTTAGCCGCAAAATGTGGTTTCTTTACGTAAACGGTTTTATGAATATCCGTTGACTCTGAGTTCTGAATTCGGTGATTTTTAGCTTGATTTCACACTACTTTTTGAGCTCTACAATCCTGGTATTTCGGATTTTGATTTCAGAACTCGTGGCTAGTAGGTCTCGTTTCACCTAGTTAGCCGTGAAATGTGGTTTCTTTACGTAAACGGTTTTATGAATATCCGTTGACTCCGAGTTCTGAATTCGGTGATTTTTAGCTTGATTTCACACTACTTTTCGAGCTCTACGATCCTGTGTTTTCGGATTTTGATTTCAGAACTCGTGGCTAGTTGGTCTCGTTTCACCTAGTTAGCCGCGAAATGTGTTTTCTTTACGTAAACGGTTTTATGAATATCCGTTGACTCCGAGTTCTGAATTCGGTGATTTTTAGCTTGATTTCACACTACTTTTCGAGCTCAACGATCCTGGAGTTTCGGATTTTGATTCCAGAACTCGTGGCTAGTTGGTCTCGTTTCACCTAGTTAGCCGCGAAATATGGTTTCTTTACGTAAACAGTTTTACGAATATCCGTTGACTCCGAGTTCTGAATTCGGTGATTTTTAGCTTGATTTCACACTACTTTTCGAGCTCTACAATCCTGGTATTTCGGATTTTGATTTCAGAACTCGTGGCTAGTTGGTCTCATTTCACCTAGTTAGCCGCGAAATATGGTTTCTTTACGTAAACAGTTTTACGAATATCCGTTGACTCCGAGTTCTGAATTCGGTGATTTTTAGCTTGATTTCACAGTACTTTTCGAGCTCTACAATCCTGGTATTTCGGATTTTGATTTCAGAACACGTGGCTAGTAGGTCTCGTTTCACCTAGTTAGCCGCGAAATGTGGTTTCTTTACGTAAACGGTTTTATGAATATCCGTTGACTCCGAGTTCTGAATTCGGTGATTTTTAGCTTGATTTCACACTACTTTTCGAGCTCTATGATCCTGGCGTTTCGGATTTTGATTTTAGAACTTGTGGAAAGATGGTCTCGTTTCACCTAGTTAGCCGCGAAATGTGGTTTCTTTACGTAAACGGTTTTATGAATATCCGTTGACTCCGAGTTCTGAATTCGGTGATTTTTAGCTTGATTACACACTACTTTTCGAGCTCTACAATCCTGGCATTTCGGATTTTGATTTCAGAACTCGTGGCTAGTAGGTCTCGTTTCACCTAGTTAGCCGCGAAATGTGGCTTCTTTACGTAAACGGTTTTATGAATATCCGTTGACTCCGAGTTCTGAATTCGGTGATTTTTAGCTTGATTTCACACTACTTTTCGAGCTCTACAATCTTGGGTTTTCGGTTTTCGATTTCAGAACTCGTGGCTAGTAGGTCTTGTTTCATCTAGTTAGCCGCGAAATGTGGTTTCTTTACGTAAACGGTTTTATGAATATCCGTTGACTCCGAGTTCTGAATTCGGTGATTTTTAGCTTGATTTCACACTAATTTTCGAGCTCTACAATCTTGGGTTTTCGGTTTTCGATTTCAGAACTTGTGGCCAGGTCTCGTTTCATCTAGTTAGCCGCAAAATGTGGTTTCTTTACGTAAACAGTTTTATGAATATCCGTTGACTCCGAGTTCTGAATTCGGTGATTTTTAGCTTGATTTCACACTACTTTTCGAGCTCTACAATCCTGGTATTTCGGATTTTGATTTCAGAACTCGTGGCTAGTAGGTCTCGTTTCACCTAGTTAGCCGCGAAATGTGGTTTCTTTACGTAAACGGTTTTATGAATATCCGTTGACTCCGAGTTCTGAATTCGGTGATTTTTAGCTTGATTTCACACTACTTTTTGAGCTCTACAATCTTGGCATTTCGGATTTTGATTTCAGAACTCGTGGCTAGTAGGTCTCGATTCACCTATTTAGCCGCGAAATGTAGTTTCTTTACGTAAACGGTTTTAGGAATATCCGTTGACTCCGAGTTCAGAATTCGGTGACATTTTGCTTGATTACACACTACTTTTCGAGCTCTACTATCCTAGCGTTTCGGATCCTGATTTCAGAACTTGTGGCTAGTAGGTCTCGTTTCACCTAGTTAGCCGCGAAATGTGGTTTCTTTAAGTAAACAGTTTTATGAATATCCGTTGACTCCGAGTTCTGAATTCGGTGATTTTTAGCTTGATTACACACTACTTTTCGAGCTCTACAATCCTGGCATTTCGGATTTTGATTTCAGAACTCGTGGCTAGTAGGTCTCGTTTCACCTAGTTAGCCGCGAAATGTGGCTTCTTTACGTAAACGGTTTTATGAATATCCGTTGACTCCGAGTTCTGAATTCGGTGATTTTTAGCTTGATTTCACACTACTTTTCGAGCTCTACAATCTTGGGTTTTCGGTTTTCGATTTCAGAACTCGTGGCTAGTAGGTCTTGTTTCATCTAGTTAGCCGCGAAATGTGGTTTCTTTACGTAAACGGTTTTATGAATATCCGTTGACTCCGAGTTCTGAATTCGGTGATTTTTAGCTTGATTTCACACTACTTTTCGAGCTCTACAATCTTGGGTTTTCGGTTTTCGATTTCAGAACTGGTGGCCAGTAGGTCTCGTTTCATCTAGTTAGCCGCGAAATGTGGTTTCTTTACGTAAACAGTTTTATGAATATCCGTTGACTCCGAGTTCTGAATTCGGTGATTTTTAGCTTGATTTCACACTACTTTTCGAGCTCTACAATCCTGGTGTTTCGGATTTTGATTTCAGAACTCGTGGCTAGTAGGTCTCGTTTCACCTAGTTAGCCGCGAAATGTGGTTTCTTTACGTAAACGGTTTTATGAATATCCGTTGACTCCGAGTTCTGAATTCGGTGATTTTTAGCTTGATTTCACACTACTTTTCGCGCTCTACAATCTTGGCATTTCGGATTTTGATTTCAGAACTCGTGGCTAGTAGGTCTCGTTTCACCTAGTTAGCCGCGAAATGTGGTTTCTTTACGTAAACGGTTTTATGAATATCCGTTGACTCCGAGTTCTGAATTCGGTGATTTTTAGCTTGATTTCACACTACTTTTCTAGCTCTACAATCCTGGCTTATCGGATTTTGATTTCAGAACTCGTGGCTAGTAGGTCTCGATTCACCTATTTAGCCACGAAATGTGGTTTCTTTACGTAAGCGGTTTTGTGAATATCCGTTGACTCCGAGTTCTGAATTCGGTGATTTTTTGCTTGATTACACACTATTTTTTGAGCTCTACTATCCTAGCGTTTCGGATTTTGATTTCAGAACTCGTGGCTAGTAGGTCTTGTTTCATCTAGTTAGCCGCGAAATGTGGTTTCTTTACGTAAACGGTTTTATGAATATCCGTTCACTCCGAGTTCTGAATTCGGTGATTTTTAGCTTGATTTCACACTACTTTTCGAGCTCTACAATCCTGTGTTTTCGGATTTTGATTTCAGAACTCGTGGCTAGTTGGTCTCGTTTCATCTAGTTAGCCGCGAAATGTGGTTTCTTTACGTAAACGGTTTTATGAATATCCGTTGACTCCGAGTTCTTAATTCGGTGATTTTTAGCTTGATTTCACACTACTTTTCGAGCTCTACAATCCTGGCATATCGGATTTTGATTTCAGAACTCGTGGCTAGTAGGTCTCGATTCGCCTATTTTGCCGCGAAATGTGGTTTCTTTACATAAACGGTTTTGTGAATATCCGTTGACTCCGAGTTCTGAATTCGGTGATTTTTTGCTTGATTACACACTACTTTTCGAGCTCTACAATCCTAGCGTTTCGGATTTTGATTTCAGAACTCGTGGCTAGTAGGTCTCGTTTCACCTAGTTAGCCGCGAAATGTGGTTTCTTTACGTTAACGGTTTTATGAATATCCGTTGACTCCGAGTTCTGAATTCCGTGATTTTTAGCTTGATTTCACACTACTTTTCGAGCTCTACAATCCTGTGTTTTCGGATTTTGATTTCAGAACTCGTGGCTAGTTGGTCTCGTTTCACCTAGTTAGCCGCGAAATGTGGTTTCTTTACGTAAACGGTTTTATGAATATCCGTTGACTCCGAGTTCTGAATTCGGTGATTTTTAGCTTGATTTCACACTACTTTTCGAGCTCTAAAATCTTGGGTTTTCGGTTTTCGATTTCTGAACTCGTGGCTACTAGGTCTCGTTTCATCTAGTTAGCCGCGAAATGTGGTTTCTTTACGTAAACAGTTTTATGAATATCTGTTGACTCCGAGTTCTGAATTCGGTGATTTTTAGCTTGATTTCACACTACTTTTCGAGCTCTACAATCTTGGTGTTTCGGATTTTGATTTCAGAACTCGTGGCTAGTATGTCTCGTTTCACCTAGTTAGCCGCGAAATGTGGTTTCTTTACAAAAATGGTTTTATGAATATCCGTTGACACCTTGTTCTGAATTCGGTGATTTTTAGCTTGATTTCACACTACTTTTCGAGCTCTACAATCTTGGCATTTCGGATTTTGATTTCAGAACTCGTGGCTAGTAGGTCTCGATTCACCTATTTAGCCGCGAAATGTGGTTTCTTTACGTAAACGGTTTTATGAATATCCGTTGACTCCGAGTTCTCAATTCGGTGATTTTTTGCTTGATTACACACTACTTTTCGAGCTCTACTATCCTAGCGTTTCGGATTTTGATTTCAGAAGTCGTGGGTAGTAGGTCTCGTTTCACCTAGTTAGCCGTGAAATGTGGTTTCTTTACGTAAACGGTTTTATGAATATCCGTTGACTCCGAGTTCTGAATTCGGTGATTTTTAGCTTGATTTCACACTACTTTTCGTGCTCTACAATCCTATGTTTTCGGATTTTGATTTCAGAACTCGTGGCTAGTTGGTCTCGTTTCACCTAGTTAGCCGCGAAATGTGGTTTCTTTACGTAAACGGTTTTATGAATATCCGTTGACTCCGAGTTCTGAATTCTGTGATTTTTAGCTTAATTTCACACTACTTTTCGAGCTCTACGATCCTGGAATTTCGGATTTTGATTCCAGAACTCGTGGCTGATTGGTCTCGTTTCACCTAGTTAGCCGCGAAATATGGTTTCTTTACGTAAAAAGTTTTACGAATATCCGTTGACTCCGAGTTCTGAATTCGGTGATTTTTAGCTTGATTTCACACTACTTTTCGAGCTCTACAATCCTGGTGTTTCGGATTTTGATTTCAGAACTCGTGTCTAGTAGGTCTCATTTCACCTAGTTAGCCGCGAAATGTGGTTTCTTTACGTAAACGGTTTTATGAATATCCGTTGACTCCGAGTTCTGAATTCGGCGATTTTTAGCTTGATTTCACACTACTTTTCGAGCTCTACAATCTTGGGTTTTCGGTTTTCGATTTCAGAACTCGTGGCTAGTTGGTCTCGTTTCACCTAGTTAGCCGCGAAATGTGGTTTCTTTACGTAAACGGTTTTATGAATATCGGTTGACTCCGAGTTCTGAATTCGGTGATTTTTAGCTTGATTTCACACTACTTTTCGAGCTCTACAATCTTGGGTTTTCGGTTTTCGATTTCTGAACTCGTGGCTACTAGGTCTCGTTTCATCTAGTTAGCCGCGAAATGTGGTTTCTTTACGTAAACAGTTTTATGAATATCCGTTGACTCCGAGTTCTGAATTCGGTGATTTTTAGCTTGATTTCACACTACTTTTCGAGCTCTACAATCCTGGTGTTTCGGATTTTGATTTCAGAACTCGTGCCTAGTAGGTCTCATTTCACCTAGTTAGCCGCGAAATGTGGTTTCTTTACAAAAATGGTTTTATGAATATCCGTTGACTCCTTGTTCTGAATTCGGTGATTTTTAGCTTGATTTCACACTACTTTTCGAGCTCTACAATCTTGGCATTTCGGATTTTGATTTCAGAACTCGTGGCTAGTAGGTCTCGATTCACCTATTTAGCCGCGAAATGTGGTTTCTTTACGTAAACGGTTTTATGAATATCCGTTGATTCCGAGTTCTGAATTCGGTGATTTTTAGCTTAATTTCACACTACTTTTCGAGCTCTACGATCCTGGAGTTTCGGATTCTGATTCCAGAACTCGTGGCTAATTGGTCTCGTTTCACCTAGTTAGCCGCGAAATATGGTTTCTTTACGTAAACGGTTTTATGAATATCCGTTGACTCCGAGTTCTGAATTTGGTGATTTTTAGCTTGATTTCACACTACTTTTCGAGCACTACAATCCTATGTTTTCGGATTTTGATTTCAGAACTCGTGGCTAGTTGGTCTCGTTTCACCTATTTAGCCGCGAAATATGGTTTCTTTACGTAAACGGTTTTATGAATATCCGTTGACTCCGAGTTCTGAATTCGGTGATTTTTAGCTTAATTTCACACTACTTTTCGAGCTCTACGATCCTGGAGTTTCGGATTTTGATTCCAGAACTCGTGGCTAATTGGTCTCGTTTCACCTAGTTAGCCGCGAAATATGGTTTCTTTACGTAAACAGTTTTACGAATATCCGTTGACTCTGAGTTCTGAATTCGGTGATTTTTAGCTTGATTTCACACTACTTTTCGAGCTCTACAATCGTGTTGTTTCGGGTTTTGATTTCAGAACTCGTGTCTAGTAGGTCTCGTTTCACCTAGTTAGCCGCGAAATGTGGTTTCTTTACGTAAACGGTTTTATGAATATCCGTTGACTCCGAGTTCTGAATTCGGCGATTTTTAGCTTGATTTCGCACTACTTTTCGAGCTCTACAATCTTGGGTTTTCGGTTTTCGATTTCAGAACTCGTGGCTACTAGGTCTCGTTTCATCTAGTTAGCCGCGAAATGTGGTTTCTTTACGTAAACAGTTTTATGAATATCCGTTGACTCCGAGTTCTGAATTCGGTGATTTTTAGCTTGATTTCACACTACTTTTCGAGCTCTACAATCCTAGTGTTTCGGATTTTTATTTCAGAACTCGTGGCTAGTAGGTCTCGTTTCACCTAGTTAGCCGCGAAATATGGTTTCTTTACAAAAACGGTTTTATGAATATCCGTTGACTCCTTGTTCTGAATTCGGTGATTTTTAGCTTGATTTCACACTACTTTTCGAGCTCTACAATCTTGGCATTTCGGATTTTGATTTCAGAACTCGTGGCTAGTAGGTCTCGATTCACCTATTAAGCCGCGAAATGTGGTTTCTTTACGTAAACGGTTTTATGAATATCCGTTGACTCCGAGTTCTGAATTCGGTGATTTTTTGCTTGATTACACACTACTTTTCGAGCTCTACTATCCTAGCGTTTCGGATTTTGATTTCGGAACTCGTGGCTAGTAGGTCCCGTTTCACCTAGTTAGCCGCGAAATGTGGTTTCTTTACGTAAACGGTTTTATGAATATCCGTTGACTCCGAGTTCTGAATTCAGTGATTTTTAGCTTGATTTCACAGTACTTTTCGAGCTCCACAATCCTATGTTTTCGGATTTTGATTTCAGAACTCGTGCCTAGTTGGTCTCGTTTCACCTAGTTAGCCGCGAAATGTGGTTTCTTTACGTAAACGGTTTTATGAATATCCGTTGACTCCGAGTTCTGAATTCGGTGATTTTTAGCTTGATTTCACACTACTTTTCGAGCTCTACAATCCTAGCATATCGGATTTTGATTTCAGAACTCGTGGCTAGTAGGTCTCGTTCCACCTAGTTAGCCGCGAAATGTGGTTTCTTTACAAAAACGGTTTTACGAATATCCGTTGACTCCTTGTTCTGAATTCGGTGATTTTTAGCTTGATTTCACACTACTTTTCGAGCTCTACAATCTTGGCATTTCGGATTTTGATTTCAGAACTCGTGGCTAGTAGGTCTCGATTCACCTATTAAGCCGCAAAATGTGGTTTCTTTACGTAAACGGTTTTATGAATATCCGTTGACTCCGAGTTCTGAATTCGTTGATTTTTTGCTTGATTACACACTACTTTTCGAGCTCTACTATCCTAGCATTTCGGATTTTGATTTCGGAACTCGTGGCTAGTAGGTCTCGTTTCACCTAGTTAGCCGCGAAATGTGGTTTCTTTACGTAAACGGTTTTATGAATATCCGTTGACTCCGAGTTCTGAATTCGGTGATTTTTAGCTTGATTTCACACTACTTTTCGAGCTCTACAATCCTGTGTTTTCGGATTTTGATTTCAGAACTCGTGGCTAGTTGGTCTCATTTCACCTAGTTAGCCGCGAAATGTGGTTTCTTTACTTAAACGGTTTTATGAATATCCGTTGACTCCGAGTTCTGAATTCGGTGATTTTTAGCTTGATTTCACACTACTTTTCGAGCTCTACAATCCTGGCATATCGGATTTTGATTTCAGAACTCGTGGCTAGTAGGTCTTGATTCACCTATTTAGCCGCGAAATGTGGTTTATTTACGTAAACGGTTTTGTGAATATCCGTTGACTCCGAGTTCTGAATTCGGTGATTTTTTGCTTGATTACACACTACCTTTCGAGCTCTACTATCCTAGCGTTTCGGATTTTGATTTCAGAACTCGTGACTAGTAGGTCTCGTTTCACCTAGTTAGCCGCGAAATGTGGTTTCTTTACGTAAACGGTTTTATGAATATCCGTTGACTCCGAGTTCTGAATTTCGTGATTTTTAGCTTGATTTCACACTACTTTTCGAGCTCTATAATCCTGTGTTTTCGGATTTTGATTTCAGAACTCGTGGCTAGTTGGTCTCGTTTCACCTAGTTAGCCGCGAAATGTGGGTTCATTACGTAGACGGTTTTATGAATATCCGTTGACTCCGAGTTCTGAATTCGGTGATTTTTAGCTTGATTTCACACTACTTTTCGAGCTCTACAATCTTGGGTTTTCGGTTTTCGATTTCAGAACTCGTGGATACTAGGTCTCGTTTCATCTAGTTAGCCGCGAAATGTGGTTTCTTTACGTAAACAGTTTTATGAATATCCGTTGACTTCGAGTTCTGAATTCGGAAATTTTTAGCTTGATTTCACACTACTTTTTGAGCTCTAAAATCCTGGTGTTTCGGATTTTGATTTCAGAACTCGTGGCTAGTAGGTCTCGTTTCACCTAGTTAGCCGCGAAATGTGGTTTCTTTACAAAAACGGTTTTATGAATATCCGTTGACTCCTTGTTCTGAATTCGGTGATTTTTAGCTTGATTTCACACTACTTTTCGAGCTCTACAATCTTGGCATTTCGGATTTTGATTTCAGAACTCGTGGCTAGTAGGTCTCGATTCACCTATTTAGCCGCGAAATGTGGTTTCTTTACGTAAACGGTTTTATGAATATCCGTTTACTCCGAGTTCTGAATTCGGTGATTTTTTGCTTGATTACACACTACTTTTCGAGCTCTACTATCCTAGCGTTTCGGATTTTGATTTCGGAACTCGTGGCTAGTAGGTCTCGTTTAACCTAGTTAGCCGCGAAATGTGGTTTCTTTACGTAAATGGTTTTATGAATATCCGTTGACTCCGAGTTCTGAATTCGGTGATTTTTAGCTTGATTTCACACTACTTTTCGAGCTCTACAATCCTGTGTTTTCGGATTATGATTTCAGAACTCGTTGCTAGTTGGTCTCTTTTCAACTAGTTAGCCGCGAAATGTGGTTTCTTTACGTAAACGGTTTTATGAATATCCGTTGACTCCGAGTTCTGAATTCGGTGATTTTTAGCTTAATTTCACACTACTTTTCGAGCTCTACGATCCTGGAGTTTCGGATTTTGATTCCAGAACTCGTGGCTAGTTGGTCTCGTTTCACCTAGTTAGCCGCGAAATATGGTTTCTTTACGTAAACAGTTTTACGAATATCCGTTGACTCCGAGTTCTGAATTCGGTGATTTTTAGCTTGATTTCACATTAATTTTCGAGCTCTACAATCCTGGTGTTTCGGATTTTGATTTCAGAACTCGTGTCTAGTAGGTCTCGTTTCACCTAGTTAGCCGCGAAATGTGGTTTCTTTACGTAAACGGTTTTATGAATATCTGTTGACTCCGAGTTCTGAATTCGGTGATTTTTAGCTTGATTTCACACTACTTTTTGAGCTCTACGATCCTGGCATTTCGGATTTTGATTTCAGAACTCGTGGCTAGTAGGTCTCGTTTCACCTATTTAGCCGCGAAATGTGGTTTCTTTACGTAAACGGTTTTATGAATATCCGTTGACTCCGAGTTCTGAATTCGGTGATTTTTTGCTTGATTACACACTACTTTTCGAGCTCTACTATCCTAGCGTTTCGGATTTTGATTTCGGAACTCGTGGCTAGTAGGTCTCGTTTCACCTAGTTAGCCGCGAAATGTGGTTTCTTTACGTAAATGGTTTTATGAATATCCGTTGACTCCGAGTTCTGAATTCGGTGATTTTTAGCTTGATTTCACACTACTTTTCGAGCTCTACAATCCTGTGTTTTCGGATTTTGATTTCAGAACTCGTGGCTAGTTGGTCTCTTTTCAACTAGTTAGCCGCGAAATGTGGTTTCTTTACGTAAACGGTTTTATGAATATCCGTTGACTCCGAGTTCTGAATTCGGTGATTTTTAGCTTAATTTCACACTACTTTTCGAGCTCTACGATCCTGGAGTTTCGGATTTTGATTCCAGAACTCGTGGCTAGTTGGTCTCATTTCACCTAGTTAGCCGCGAAATATGGTTTCTTTACGTAAACAGTTTTACGAATATCCGTTGACTCCGAGTTCTGAATTCGGTGATTTTTAGCTTGATTTCACACTAATTTTCGAGCTCTACAATCCTGGTGTTTCGGATTTTGATTTCAGAACTCGTGTCTAGTAGGTCTCGTTTCACCTAGTTAGCCGCGAAATGTGGTTTCTTTACGTAAACGGTTTTATGAATATCTGTTGACTCCGAGTTCTGAATTCGGTGATTTTTAGCTTGATTTCACACTACTTTTTGAGCTCTACGATCCCGGCATTTAGGATTTTAATTTCAGAACTCGTGGCTAGTAGGTCTCATTTCATCTTGTTTAACCGCGAAATGTGGTTTCTTTACGTAAACGGTTTTATGAATATCCATTGACTCCGAGTTCTGAATTCGGTGATTTTTAGCTTGATTTCACACTACTTTTCGAGCTCTGCAATCCTGACGTTTCGGATTTTGATTTCAGAACTCGTGGCTAGTTGGTCTCGTTTCACCTAGTTAGCCGCGAAATGTGGTTTCTTTACGTAAACGGTTTTATGAATATCCGTTGACTCCGAGTTCTGAATTCGGTGATTTTTAGCTTGATTTCACACTACTTTTCGAGCTCTACAATCCTGGTGTTTCGGATTTTGATTTCAGAACTCGTGGCTAGTAGGTCTCGTTTCACCTTGTTAGCCGCGAAATGTGGTTTCTTTACGTAAACGGTTTTACGAATATCCGTTGACTCCGAGTTCTGAATTCAGTGATTTTTAGCTTGATTTCACACTACTTTTCGAGCTCTACGATCCTGGAATTTCGGATTTTGATTTCAGAACTCGTGGCTAGTAGGTCTCGTTTCACCTAGTTAGCCGCGAAATGTGGTTTCTTTACGTAAACAGTTTTATGAATATCCGTTGACTCCGAGTTCTGAATTCGGTGATTTTTAGCTTGATTTCAAACTACTTTTCGAGCTCTACAATCCTGGTGTTTTGGATTTTGATTTCAGAACCCGTGGCTAGTAGGTGTCGTTTCACCTAATTAGCCGCAAAATGTGGTTTCTTTACGTAAACAGTTTTATGAATATCCGTTGACTCCGAGTTCTGAATTCGGTGATTTTTCGCTTGATTTCACACTACTTTTCGAGCTCTACGATCCTGGAATTTCAGATTTTGATTTCAGAACTCGTGGCTAGTAGGTCTCGTTTCACCTAGTTAGCCGCGAAATGTGGTTTCTTTACGTAAACAGTTTTATGAATATCCGTTGACTCCGAGTTCTGAATTCGGTGATTTTTAGCTTGATTTCACACTACTTTTCGAGCTCTACGATCCTGGTGTTTTGGATTTTGATTTCAGAACTCGTGGCTAGTAGGTCTCGTTTCACCTAATTAGCCGCGAAATTTGGTTTCTTTACGTAAACGGTTTTATGAATATCCGTTGACTCCGAGTTCTGAATTCGGTGATTTTTAGCTTGATTTCACACTACTTTTCGAGCTCTACGATCCTGGCGTTTCGGATTTTGATTTCAGAACTCGTGGCTAGTTGGTCTCATTTCACCTAGTTAGCCGCGAAATATGGTTTCTTTACGTAAACGGTTTTATGAATATCCGTTGACTCCGAGTTCTGAATTCGGTGATTTTTAGCTTGATTACACACTACATTTCGAGCTCTACAATCCTAGCGTTTCGGATTTTGATTTCAGTACTCGTGGCTAGTAGGTCTTGTTTCACCTAGTTAGCCGCGAAATGTGGTTTCTTTACGTAAACGGTTTTATAAATATCCGTTGACTCCGAGTTCTGAATTCGGTGATTTTTAGCTTGATTTCACACTACTTTTCGAGCTCTACAATCCTGGGTTTTCGGATTTTTATTTCAGAACTCGTGGCTAGTTGGTCTCGTTTCACCTAGTTAGCCGCAAAACGTGGTTTCTTTACGTAAACGGTTTTATGAATATCCGTTGACTCCGAGCTCTGAATTCGGTGATTTTTAGCTGGATTTCATACTACTTTTCGAGCTCTACGATCCTGGAATTTCGGATTTTGATTTGAGAACTCGGGGCTAGTTGGTCTCGTTTCACCTAGTTAGCCGCGAAATATGGTTTCTTTACGTAAACAATTTTATGAATATCCGTTGACTCCGAGTTCTGAATTCGGTGATTTTTAGCTTGATTTCACACTACTTTTCGAGCTCTACGATACTAGTATTTCGGATTTTGATTTCAGAACTCGTGGCTAGTAGGTCTCATTTCACCTAGTTAGCCGCGAAATGTGGTTTCTTTACGTAAACGGTTTTATGAATATCCGTTGACTCCGAGTTCTGAATTCGGTGATTTTTAGCTTGATTTCACACTACTTTTCGAGCTCTACGATCCTAGTGTTTCGGATTTTGATTTCAGAACTCGTGGCTAGTTCGTCTCGTTTCACCTAGTTAGCCGCGAAATGTGGTTTTTTTACGTAAACGGTTTTATGAATATCCGTTGACTCCGAGTTCTGAATTCGGTGATTTTTCGCTTGATTTCACACTACTTTTCGAGCTCTACGATCCTGGTGTTTCGGATTTTTATTTCAGAACTCGTGGCTAGTTGGTCTCGTTTCACCTAGTTAGCCGCGAAATGTGGTTTCTTTACGTAAACGGTTTTATGAATATCCGTTGACTCCGAGTTCTGAATTCGGTGATTTTTAGCTTGATTACACACTACATTTCGAGCTCTACAATCCTAGCGTTTCGGATTTTGATTTCAGTACTCGTGGCTAGTAGGTCTTGTTTCACCTAGTTAGCCGCGAAATGTGGTTTCTTTACGTAAACGGTTTTATAAATATCCGTTGACTCCGAGTTCTGAATTCGGTGATTTTTAGCTTCATTTCACACTACTTTTCGAGCTCTACAATCCTGGGTTTTCGGATTTTGATTTCAGAACTCGTGGCTAGTTGGTCTCGTTTCACCTAGTTAGCCGCAAAACGTGGTTTCTTTACGTAAACGGTTTTATGAATATCCGTTGACTCCGAGCTCTGAATTCGGTGATTTTTAGCTGGATTTCATACTACTTTTCGAGCTCTACGATCCTGGAATTTCGGATTTTGATTTGAGAACTCGGGGCTAGTTGGTCTCGTTTCACCTAGTTAGCCGCAAAATGTGGTTTCTTTACGTAAACAATTTTATGAATATCCGTTGACTCCGAGTTCTGAATTCGGTGATTTTTAGCTTGATTTCACACTACTTTTCGAGCTCTACGATACTAGTATTTCGGATTTTGATTTCAGAACTCGTGGCTAGTAGGTCTCATTTCACCTAGTTAGCCGCGAAATGTGGTTTCTTTACGTAAACGGTTTTATGAATATCCGTTGACTCCGAGTTCTGAATTCGGTGATTTTTAGCTTGATTTCACACTACTTTTCGAGCTCTACGATCCTAGTGTTTCGGATTTTGATTTCAGAACTCGTGGCTAGTTCGTCTCGTTTCACCTAGTTAGCCGCGAAATGTGGTTTTTTTACGTAAACGGTTTTATGAATATCCGTTGACTCCGAGTTCTGAATTCGGTGATTTTTCGCTTGATTTCACACTACTTTTCGAGCTCTACGATCCTGGTGTTTCGGATTTTTATTTCAGAACTCGTGGCTAGTTGGTCTCGTTTCACCTAGTTAGCCGCGAAATGTGGTTTCTTTACGTAAACGGTTTTATGAATATCCGTTGACTCCGAGTTCTTAATTCGGTGATTTTTAGCTTGATTTCACACTTCTTTTCGAGCTCTATGATCCTGGAGTTTCGGATTTTAATTTCAGAACTCGTGACTAGTTGGTCTCGTTTCACCTAATTAGCCGCAAAATGTGGTTTCTTTACGTAAACAGTTTTATGAATATCCGTTGACTCCGAGTTCTGAATTCGGTGATTTTTAGCTTGATTTCACACTACTTTTCGTGCTCTACGATCCTAGTGTTTCGGATTTTGATTTCAGAACTCGTGGCTAGTAGGTCTCATTTCACCTAGTTAGCCGCGAAATGAGGTTTCTTTACGTAAACGGTTTTATGAATATCCGTTGACTCCGAGTTCTGAATTCGGTGATTTTTAGCTTGATTTCACACTACTTTTCGAGCTCTACGATCCTTGTATTTCGGATTTTGATTTCAGAACTCGTGGCTAGTTGGTCTCGTTTCACCTAGTTAGCTGCGAAATGTGGTTTCTTTACGTAAACGGTTTTATGAATATCCGTTGACTCCGAGTTCTGAATTCGGTGATTTTTCGCTTGATTTCACACTACTTTTCGAGATCTACGATCCTGGTGTTTCGGATTTTTATTTCAGAACTCGTGGCTAGTTGGTCTCGTTTCACCTAGTTAGCCGCGAAATGTGGTTTCTTTACGTAAACGGTTTTATGAATATCCGTTGATTCCGAGTTCTGAATTCGGTGATTTTTAGCTTGATTTCACACTTCTTTTCGAGCTCTATGATCCTGGTGTTTCGGATTTTAATTTCAGAACTCGTGACTAGTTGGTCTCGTTTCACCTAATTAGCCGCGAAATGTGGTTTCTTTACGTAAACGGTTTTATGAATATCCGTTGACTCCGAGTTCTGAATTCGGTGATTTTTAGCTTGATTTCACACTACTTTTTGTGCTCTACAATCCTGGTGTTTCGGATTTTTATTTCAAAACTCGTGGCTAGTAGGTCTCGTTTCACGTAGTTAGCCGCGAAATGTGGTTTCTTTATGTAAACAGTTTTATGAATATCCGTTGACTCCGAGTTCTGAATTCGGTGATTTTTAGCTTGATTTCACACTACTTTTCGAGCTCTACGATCCTGGGTTTTCGGATTTTGATTTCAGAACTCGTGGCTAGTTGGTCTCGTTTCAACTAGTTAGCCGCGAAATGTGGTTTCTTTACGTAAACGGTTTTATGAATATCCTTTGACTCCGAGTTCTGAATTCGGTGATTTTTCGCTTGATTTCACACTACTTTTCGAGCTCTACGATCCTGGTGTTTCGGATTTTGATTTCAGAACTCGTGGCTAGTTGGTCTCGTTTCACCTAGTTAGCCGCGAAATGTGGTTTCTTTACGTAAACGGTTTTATGAATATCCGTTGACTCCGAGTTCTGAATTCGGTGATTTTTAGCTTAATTTCACACTACTTTTCTAGCTCTACGATCCTGGAGTTTCGGATTTTGATTCCAGAACTCGTGGCTAGTTGGTCTCGTTTCACCTAGTTAGCCGCGAAATGTGGTTTCTTTACATAAACGGTTTTATGAATATCCGTTGACTCCGAGTTCTGAATTCGGTGATTTTTAGCTTGATTTCACACTACTTTTCGAGTTCTACAATCCTGGGTTTTCGGATTTTTATTTCAAAACTCGTGGCTAGTTGGTCTCATTTCACCTAGTTAGCCGCGAAATGTGGTTTCTTTATTTAAACAGTTTTATGAATATCCGTTGACTCCGAGTTCTGAATTCGGTGATTTTTAGCTTAATTTCACACTACTTTTCGAGCTCTACGATCCTGGAGTTTCGGATTTTGATTCCAGAACTTGTGGCTAGTTGGTCTCGTTTCACCTAGTTAGCCGCGAAACGTGGTTTCTTTACGTAAACGGTTTTATGAATATCCGTTGACTCCGAGTTCTGAATTCGGTGATTTTTAGCTTGATTTCACACTACTTTTCGAGCTCTACAATCCTGGGTTTTCGGATTTTTATTTCAAAACTCGTGGCTAGTTGGTCTCATTTCACCTAGTTAGCCGCGAAATGTGGTTTCTTTACGTAAACGGTTTTATGAATATCCTTTGACTCCGAGCTCTGAATTCGGTGATTTTTCGCTTGATTTCACACTACTTTTCGAGCTCTACGATCCTGGTGTTTCGGATTTTGATTTCAGAACTCGTGGCTAGTTGATCTCGTTTCACCTAGTTAGCCGCGAAATGTGGTTTCTTTACGTAAACGGTTTTATGAATATCCGTTGACTCCGAGTTCTGAATTCGGTGATTTTTAGCTTAATTTCACACTACTTTTCGAGCTTTACGATCCTGGAGTTTCGGATTTTGATTCCAGAACTCGTGGCTAGTTGGTCTCGTTTCACCTAGTTAGCCGCGAAATGTGGTTTCTTTACGTAAACAGTTTTATGAATATCCGTTGACTCCGAGTTCTGAATTCGGTGATTTTTAGCTTGATTTCACACTTCTTTTCGAGCTCTATGATCCTGGAGTTTCGGATTTTAATTTCAGAACTCGTGACTAGTTGGTTTCGTTTCACCTAATTAGCCGCGAAATGTGGTTTCTTTACGTAAACAGTTTTATGAATATCCGTTGACTCCGAGTTCTGAATTCGGTGATTTTTAGCTTGATTTCACACTACTTTTCGAGCTCAACAATCCTGGTATTTCGGATTTTTATTTCAAAACTCGTGGCTAGTAGGTCTCATTTCACCTAGTTAGCCGCGAAATGTGGTTTCTTTATGTAAACGGTTTTATGAATATCCGCTGACTCCGAGTTCTGAATTCGGTGATTTTTCGTTTGATTTCACACTACTTTTCGAGCTCTACGATCCTGGTGTTTCGGATTTTGATTTCAGAACTCGTGGCTAGTTGGTCTCGTTTCACCTAGTTTGCCGCGAAATGTGGTTTCTTTACGTAAACGGTTTTATGAATATCCGTTGACTCCGAGTTCTGAATTCGGTGATTTTTAGCTTGATTTCACACTACTTTTCGTGCTCTACGATCCTAATGTTTCGGATTTTGATTTCAGAACTCGTGGCTAGTTGGTCTCGTTTCACCTAGTTAGCCGCGAAATGTGGTTTCTTTACGTAAACGGTTTTATGAATATCCGTTGACTCCGAGTTCTGAATTCGGTGATTTTTCGGTTGATTTCACACTACTTTTCGAGCTCTACGATCCTGGTGTTTCGGATTTTGATTTCAGAACTCTTGGCTAGTTGGTCTCGTTTCACTTAGTTAGCCGCGAAATGTGGTTTCTTTACGTAAACGGTTTTATGAATATCCGTTGACTCCGAGTTCTAAATTCGGTGATTTTTAGCTTAATTTCACACTACTTTTCGAGCTCTACGATCCTGGAGTTTCGGATTTTGATTCCAGAAATCGTGGCTAGTTGGTCTCATTTCACCTAGTTAGCCGCGAAAAGTGGTTTCTTTACGTAAACGGTTTTATGAATATCCGTTGACTCCGAGTTCTGAATTCGGTGATTTTTAGCTTGATTTCACACTTCTTTTCGAGCTCTATGATCCTGGAGTTTCGGATTTTAATTTCAGAACTCGTGACTAGTTGGTCTCGTTTCACCTAATTAGCCGCGAAATGTGATTTCTTTACGTAAACAGTTTTATAAATATCCGTTGACTCCGAGTTCTGAATTCGGTGATTTTTAGCTTGATTTCACACTACTTTTCGAGCTCTACAATCCTGGTGTTTCGGATTTCTATTTCAAAACTCGTGGCTAGTAGGTCTCGTTTCACCTAGTTAGCCGCGAAATGTGGTTTCTTTATGTAAACGGTTTTATGAATATCCGTTGACTCCGAGTTCTGAATTCGGTGATTTTTCGCTTGATTTCACACTACTTTTCGAGCTCTACGATCCTGGTGTTTCGGATTTTGATTTCAGAACTCGTGGCTAGTTGGTCTCGTTTCACCTAGTTAGCCGCGAAATGTGGTTTCTTTACGTAAACGGTTTTATGAATATCCGTTGACTCCGAGTTCTGAATTCGGTGATTTTTAGCTTGATTTCACACTACTTTTCGTGCTCTACGATCCTAGTGTTTCGGATTTTGATTTCAGAACTCGTGGCTAGTTGGTCTCGTTTCACCTAGTTAGCCGCGAAATGTGGTTTCTTTACGTAAACGGTTTTATGAATATCCGTTGACTCCGAGTTCTGAATTCGGTGATTTTTCACTTGATTTCACACTACTTTTCGAGCTCTACGATCCTGGTTTTTCGGATTTTGATTTCAGAACTCGTGGCTAGTTGGTCTCGTTTCACCTAGTTAGCCGCGAAATCTGATTTTTACGTAAACGGTTTTATGAATATCCGTTGACTCCGAGTTCTGAATTCGGTGATTTTTAGCTCGATTTCACACTTCTTTTCGAGCTCTATGATCCTGGAGTTTCAGATTTTAATTTCAGAACTCGTGACTAGTTGGTCTCGTTTCACCTAATTAGACGCGAAATGTGGTTTCTTTACGTAAACAGTTTTATGAATATCCGTTGACTCCGAGTTCTGAATTCGGTGATTTTTAGCTTGATTTCACACTACTTTTCGAGCTCTACAATCCTGGTGTTTCGGATTTTTATTTCAAAACTCGTGGCTAGTAGGTCTCGTTTCACCTAGTTAGCCGCGAAATGTGGTTTCTTTATGTAAACGATTTTATGAATATCCGTTGACTCCGAGTTCTGAATTCGGTGATTTTTAGCTTGATTTCACACTACTTTTCGAGCTCTACAATCCTGGGTTTTCGGATTTTGATTTCAGAACTCGTGGATAGTTGGTCTCGTTTCACCTAGTTAGCCGCGAAATGTGGTTTCTTTACGTAAACAGTTTTATGAATATCCGTTGACTCCGAGTTCTGAATTCGGTGATTTTTCGCTTGATTTCACACTACTTTTCGAGCTCTACGATCCTGGTGTTTCGGATTTTGATTTCAGAACTCGTGGCTAGTTGGTCTCGTTTCACCTAGTTAGCCGCGAAATGTGGTTTCTTTACGTAAACGGTTTTATGAATATCCGTTGACTCCGAGTTCTGAATTCGTTGATTTTTAGCTTAATTTCACACTACTTTTCGAGCTCTACGATCCTGGAGTTTCGGATTTTGATTCCAGAACTCGTGGCTAGTTGGTCTCGTTTCACCTAGTTAGCCGCGAAATGTGGTTTCTTTACGTAAACGGTTTTATGAATATCCGTTGACTCCGAGTTCTGAATTCGGTGATTTTTAGCTTGATTTCACACTACCATTTGTTGGTTGCTAAAATAATTTTAGAACATGCGGAAGCGTCTTACGGATCGTTCTGAGCATAGGTACAAATCAAAAATTTAATCGGAAGCCAAACAATCCTAGATTGTTACACGCCTATCAAGTGTTATCCTAGATCCAATTAATTTTGTAATTAATCCTAGCATGCTTCTAGTATTAATTTCATACAAAATAATTCTTAGATCTAAACATACAATCATGGCATGATGAAGGTTAGAAGAAGAATACCAACCTCTTTACTATTGAGGTCCAACGTGCTATCCGTCTTGATCACGAACTCAACACTTGATCACGAACACACGATCGGATCTTGAACACACCCTTTGTTTGATCACACCTCTTGATCACGAACCACCAATTTAGAAAACAAGAATCACCAAGAATAGCCTATGTTGTTTCCTAGGTATTCTCTTTAATCTCCTTGCGAAAAAGCAAAGCAAAAAACCCAATTGGTAGTGAACCAAAAGAATCTCACACGGCCACCTCTCTAGGAACACTCGGCTCCTTTTTTTTGGAAAAAATAACTTGGTTGTTTTCTCATGAATGAATCACACGGCCAGCCCTTTTTATTTTATAAAACAAAACCTTTTCATTGTGTTAAAAAAGTCTCCTTTTAGGTTTTGTTTTCCTAATCCAAATGGAACTAGGAAAAAACAAAACGGTGGCCATCCTTATCCATTCATAGAAAAATTGTTGTGTTTATATATATATAACAAATCATTATTTGAGTTGACTTCTAATCCCAATTGGATTCAAAGCCAAAAAAAATATGGAATACTTTTAACAAGCATAATCGGAGCCCAAATTATCCACAATGGGCCGGCCATATATTGCTATGCAATAACATGGTTTAAGCCTAGCTTGGCCCAATATTTCAAGAATTCAAGGCTCAAATTTTTTTTGTTCCTTGGTCCATTCTTGACTTTAATTTGTTTTTGATTATGTAAAATATTTATTTTACAATCTAAATCAAAACTCCGAGATTTGTTATTTTTACATAAATACACTTACAAGAATTTTGTATATCTTAACAAAAACAATTTTATCTTAGGGTTATCTTTGGAAAACCAAAACCCAATAAAATTGTATCTATTTGTTATACAAATTCCATTCTTGTAACTTTTCCAACAACCGTTGTGATATGGTAAATTTTGCCGATCTTCCTAAAATAGGACAAGAGAATATATAGAGCTACCAAGGGGACTCCGCAGGACATACATATTGTGGCTCCCGAAATATTATTCTTTACCGTCAAACTCTATGACTAGGAATAATATAACAATCCAATGTTCGTCTGACACTACCTGAACTTTGGATGCACTCCCCAATATGTACGATTCTTACATCGAGGCTTTTCCATAATTAGAAACCTATCCCTGACCTATGGGAAGTGTACATGCATATCCTCCATGCAACACCCGGTAAGATGGAGTGAATTTATTCGTACTATCGAACACTCCAAAATCCATATTTTCTCTGAGCTCCAGATTCCTTTATATCTATCCTCTAAGCGTATTAAATTGACCCGTCAATCAATTTAACTCACAACGCTTTGATTCGTTAGAATCACTATGCATAGTTTCTAGATAGATTAATTTGAACCTCTCAGATGGGTGCTTACACTTTCATAACTGAAAGTACATGAATGACTATTTTGTAGGTATGCGCTTATACCCTAGTGGCATACATCCAAATCATCAAGATTTTGACAATAGTGCGTGTCTCACTTATTGATGAATCAAAATGCACACGCTATAAGTATAAACATATTGACCTACTCAAGCTTGAGATATACCGTACTCCCATAGCTATAGGATGAACAACTCTTTGATAGCACGTTTCTAGTTGTTCATTCCTATGTAAGTCCGTCAATGTATATGTCCACATACACACTAGTGCACCAATCCGAGAATCCTCTCAAACGGTCAAGACAAACCATTCCCCTAATTGGAGATGTCCATGCACTACAACCTATATCAACAAAGTGCCTAACTTTGTTAATCTGGTTGTGACTAATGATTTAGAATGTACTAATGAATCTTGTGTCAATCTATACTCACACTATAAGTGTATCTGAGTATCCAAGATTCACATATCTAACATCCTTAGACCTTGTTAGAACATTCACATATAAATGAAATATTTAAAATAAAACATTTAAAACACAAATGCAATCATAAAATGTTTATTCTTGAATTTCAGAATTGTCTTTACATGGTATGTTTTTAGGACATCATCCCAACAAACTCCCACTTGGACTAAAGAACATACTACTAGAGTATCCTAACACCCATCCCCTCAACATGTGCTGTAAAGCTCTTTCCAGTAAGGGCCTTTGTGAATGGATCCGCCAAATTATGCAAAGAGGCTATCTTTAGTATCTCCACTTCCTTTAGCTGCACGAACTCCCTTATCAAATGGAACTTTCGTTCAATGTGTTTCCCTTTACTGTGATAGCGAGGTTCCTTACTTTGAGCTATGGCACCCATATTGTCACAATATAGGGTCATAGGTCTCTCAATATTAGGAACTACCTCTAATTCTAAGAGGAATTTCTTTAACCATACAGCCTCCTTTGCGGCATCTGATGCTGCCACATATTCGGCTTCCATGGTGGAGTCTGCGATGCAAGTTTGCTTCACACTCCTCCAACTAATGGCTCCACCACCAAGGGTAAATACATAACCAGACGTGGATCTCCTGGAGTCCTTGTCTGCCTGAAAGTCTGAATCAGTATAGCCCACTGGAATGATCTCATCACTACGGTAAACAAGCATATAATCTTTCGTTCTCCGAAGATACTTGAATATATGTTTTACCGCTGTCCAGTGATGCATTCCTGGATTAGATTGATATCTGCTGACCAATCCTACTGCATAACAAATATCTGGTCTAGTGCATAGCATGGCGTACATGAGACTACCAACTGCCGAAGCATATGATACCTTACTCATTTGTTGCCTTTCTTCTTCTGTCTTAGGACAGTCATCCTTGGAAAGAGGAACTCCATGTCTAAAAGGCAACAAACCTTTCTTGGAGTCCTGCATTGCATACTTGACCAATATATTTTCTTTGTAAGTAGATTGAGATAGAGCTAAAGTTCTAGATCCGCGATCTCGGGTTAGTTTGATGCCTAGAACATAGCTTGCTTCTCCTAGGTATTTCATGCTAAACTGATTAGATAACCAAATTTTAACTGATGACAATGTCGCTACATCATTTCCAATAAGCAATATGTCATCCACGTAGAGAATCAAGAACACAATGTTCTTACCATCCAATCTCTTGTATACACACGGTTCATCAGGATTCTGATGAAATCCATAGGATTTAATCGCCTGATCAAAGCGTATGTTCCAAGATCTAGATGCTTGCTTAAGTCCATAAATAGACCTCTTAAGCTTGCAAACCATATTTTCCTGGCTCTTAGCAATAAATCCGTTGGGTTGCATCATGTAGACACACTAGTCAAGATTGCCATTGAGGAAAGCAGTCTTGACATCCATCTGCCATATCTCAAAATCAAAGTGAGCTGATATGGCGAGAAGTATTCTGATGGACTTAAGCATGGCTACTGGTGAGAAGGTCTCCTCATAGTCAATACCCTCCTTTTGGGTATAACCCTTCGCCACCAACCTTGCTTTAAAGGTTTCAACCTTTCCATCTACTCCTCTCTTTCTCTTGTATACCCACTTACACCCTATGGGTTTTACTCCAGCAGGTATATCTACAAGATCCCAAACTTCGTTGGAGTACATGGACTCCAACTCGGATTCCATTGCTTTTTGCCAATGGTCTGAATCGACATCAGTAACTGCTTCTTCGTATGTAGTAGGATCCGACTCAAGTTCATCAGAAACTGCCATAAATGACTCTCCAATGAACATGTATCTGTCGGGTTGTCGTGAAACCCTCCCACTGCGACGAAGCTCCGGTGTTGCATCTAAAATAGGTTCAGTAATGTGTTCATCATCTACTACTTGTGTTGAACTGGATTGTGAATCATTAGATTCCTGTTCATGCAAAACTACCTTTCTTGGTTCACCACTATTTATACATTCCTCTTCTAAGAATCTAGCATTTGTGCTAACAAATACTTTCTGACTCTCGGGATTGTAGAAATAGCCACCACGAGTCCCTTTTGGAAATCCTACCCAATAACATAGCACAGATCTAGGCCCAAACTTGGTTGTCTTATCTGCTAGTACATAAGCTGGACATCCCCAAACTTTGAGGTTCCTAAGATCAGATTTTCGTCCAATCCACATCTCATGGGGTGTCTTAGGTACTGACTTAGACGGTACCAAGTTTATGATAAGTGCAGCATTTTCTAGAGCATATCCCCAAAATGACTCTGGAAGAGTTGCATGACACATCATGCATCTTGCCATCTCTAATAGAGTTCTGTTTCTCCTTTCTGCAACCCCGTTCTGCTGAGGCGTTCTAGGCGCAGAGAGCTGAGAAACTATGCCATTATCTGCTAGATACTGCTTGTACTCATCTAGCATGTATTCGCCACCACGGTCAGACCGCATAGCTTTGATGCGTTTGTCTAATTGGTTCTCCGCATAGGCCTTGAATTCTTTGAACTTGTCAAATGCATCAGACTTACGGCGCATTAGATAAATACATCCATACCTAGAGTAGTCATCAGTAAAAGTAATGAAGTACTCAAAACCTCCACGAGCTTGAACTGTCATTGGACCACATACATCAGTATGCACCAATTCAAGTAACTCAGAAGCTCTAAGGCCTTTGGACTTAAACGACCTTTTGGTCATTTTTCCTTCTAAACAAGATCGACATTGTGGCATCTTATTCATGTCTAATGGGCCAAGAGACCCATCATGAATTAGCCTGTTGATTCTTGTTTGGTTAATGTGACCAAGTCGTAAATGCCAAAGAGTCTCTTCATTAGATTCGGCTTTTCTCTTTTTAGATTCAGTATGCATGACACTAGCATCATTATAGGAGCGTGGATGTAAATAATATAGGTTGCCTATCATTGTTCCAGAGTATATATCTTTTCCATTTCTACTAATTGTAACATTAGAACGTAAAGATATCTCATACCCTTCTGAAATCAAGAAAGTAGCTGAAATTAAATTCCTTGCAACGTTTGGAACAAATAAGGAATCGTTCAAAACTAGATATTTATTACATCCAAAATCTGGAGTAACTACTCCTAAACTAGATGCTCCTATCCTAGCTCCTGAAGCAATTTGAATTGTGATCTCCCCTTCATTGAGTTTCCTGGTTTCCTGAAACCCCTGCAAAGAATTGCAAATATGAGTAGTGGCTCCAGTGTCTACAATCCAGGAATATGTAGAATCAACCACTAAACAAGTCTCAATATAAAAGGTCTTACCCTCAGTTTTCTTCTTGCTTAGAAACTTTGGGCAATCACTCTTCCAGTGCCCCTTCTGGTTGCAATGAAAGCATTTTCCTTTCCCTTTTGCAACCTTGCTCTTTTTCTTTTGAGCTCCTTTGGCAACTGTAGCAATTTGCTTCTTCTTCTTATTCTTGGGCTTTTTGGGCTTAGAATTAGAAGCAGTAGTAAAGTGAGCTTGCTCTTTCTTTCCCATGATCTCCTCAGCAGATTGGAGTTCTTTCATGAGAACTGGAAGAGTCATCTCCATCTTGTTCATGCTGAAATTCAACTTGAACTGAGCAAAGGAACTAGAGAGGGTCTCCAAGATCATATCTGTCTGCGTGGTCGAGTCGATTTCAGCACCAAGATCTAGGGCTTCATAGAGATAACCCATGACTTTGAGCATATGCTCTCTCACAGGTGCTCCCTCAGCTTGCTTGGTGTTCATCAACTTTCTTATCGCCTGCTGTCTTGCGGGACGAGTAGTATGGGCAAACATTTCATGCAAACTGTAGATCATATCTGCAGCTGTTTGCATGGACTCATGTTGCTTCTGCAAGACAGGCGTAAGAGACGCTAAGATATAGCACTTGGCCATCTCATCAGCCTTAATCCACTTTTCTTGAGCTAGTCTCTCCTGTTCAGTTGGATCGGGTCCTAACTCAGGACAGACTTCAACGAGGGCATACTTGTACCCACCTGAGGTGAGCACTATGTCCAAGTTTCTTTTCCAGTCAACATAATTTGGTCCAGTCAATTTGTTTTCATTCAATATGGAAGCAATAGGAGAAAAAGTCGTCATCTGAAATTCATAAACATTTAAACATGCATTAGATGAATGCTCCAATTATTATTATTATTTTAAAACTTTTTACACATTTATATAGCAATAAAAACCCAAACATTTACAATATAAATTCATGCAATAGCGAGTCGACCAACTACAATTTCTTGTCTAGTTGACCCAAGTCACTCTCGGTCAAAACAAACTCAAGCATCTAGCCTTTTGGGCTTCTTGAACCCTTTTGATCGCTATTATGTTTGGCTCCTTAATAGGTTGAGTGTAAACCAAGGTTTAACCTTTTCAAGTCGCTCATTGTGAAAATTCCATCCAAAAAGGGGATTGCGCATGCAACACGAGTAAACTTTCACATTTGCGCTTAGGCTATTAGCTTTTTAATTCCACTATTGTACTTAATGGATACTCCATCCCTAAGGGGGTTTGCGCATGCAACACGAGTAAGTACCCATCTACAAATAAGAATTAAAATATCTGCTAAAATCCTCCCACTAGATCTAGCATATAATCTCCATCCCTAAGGGGGGTTGCGCATGCAACACGAGTAAGCTTATTTGCACTAGCAAGGATCAACCTTTGGGAAGCCTTGGGTCATAACTTGGAGATATAACCCTCTCCCACTCAATAATTAATTAATAGGGTTTTTCAAGTTGAAGATTACCTTATGATCCAAAGTGGCTTAGATCAACCTTTAATCTTTAACTAATTATGTAATTCCACATGATTAAACATAATAATTTATTCAAATAGATTAATTAGGTGATTAGCCTAAATCTTTAAACTATTAAATTATGCCATGTTATGTTTTTTCAATCACGCAATTACATATACCATATTAGATGTCAATGTGATACCTAATAAGCCAGGTGCCTTGACTTGTCTACATGACATACCAATTTAATCATACATCCATTCACATAAGCAAAAGCATAATTAAATAAAGCAAATATAGACAAAAATGATACTGTAACTAAGCTGGTCTTCATGATGTCAACGTGCCAAAAATCTTCTCCAAACGCAACTCAAAAGCCTAAAATAAAACCCTTGTTATCGGCGATGTAGGACTCTTCGCGCATGAGATTTTGCTACGTGTCAAACTCCATCATGAATGCACAAAGGCAACTTCCAGCGGCTGTCCAGGAGTGTTACCTAGCTAGGAATTATTTCGGTTACCCAAAAGATTGAGTTGCAAACCAAAACAACCCATAGGAACAGTCCAAGCGCAAATCTGGATTTTCTGTCGCGCTTGCGCATAGTTTTGGTTACTGCAATATTTCTGCACGTTTTTGCATCTTTTTCTTCATGCTTCTTCATCCATAACATCACCATAAAATAGTACATAAAGTCCTATACCTCCGGGGAGGCTTACAAGTGATTCTAATGAATTTAAAGCAAAGAAAAAAAATAATAAAAACTGCACATTAACAGCTTTACAAAAAAAGACATCACATAGGCTCTAAACACGAACCTATGTGGCCATACCCAAAACTAAAATTATTACAATAATATACCAGCTTAGTACAGTATCTTAGGGCTGCAAAACAATCGTTAGTGGCATCCAAACATTCACAAAATAATCGCACACCCTAGGCACCAATCTAGCGCACAATTATTTTCAAGTGAATCTTTTAATTAAATCTTGATTTAATACATACTAAGTTCGCTCCGATACCATTTGTTGGTTGCTAAAATAATTTTAGAACATGCGGAAGCGTCTTACGGATCGTTCTTAGCATAGGTACAAATCAAAAATTTAATCGGAAGCCAAACAATCCCAGATTGTTACACGCCTATCAAGTGTTATCCTAGATCCAATTAATTTTGTAATTAATCCTAGCATGCTTCTAGTATTAATTTCATACAAAATAATTCTTAGATCTAAACATACAATCATGGCATGATGAAGGTTAGAAGAAGAATACCAACCTCTTTACTATTGAGGTCCAACGTGCTATCCGTCTTGATCACGAACTCAACACTTGATCACGAACACACGATCGGATCTTGAACACACCCTTTGTTTGATCACACCTCTTGATCACGAACCACCAATTTAGAAAACAAGAATCACCAAGAATAGCCTATGTTGTTTCCTAGGTATTCTCTTTAATCTCCTTGCGAAAAAGCAAAGCAAAAAACCCAATTGGTAGTGAACCAAAAGAATCTCACACGGCCACCTCTCTAGGAACACTCGGCTCCTTTTTTTTGGAAAAAATAACTTGGTTGTTTTCTCATGAATGAATCACACGGCCAGCCCTTTTTATTTTATAAAACAAAACCTTTTCATTGTGTTAAAAAAGTCTCCTTTTAGGTTTTGTTTTCCTAATCCAAATGGAACTAGGAAAAAACAAAACGGTGGCCATCCTTATCCATTCATAGAAAAATTGTTGTGTTTATATATATATAACAAATCATTATTTGAGTTGACTTCTAATCCCAATTGGATTCAAAGCCAAAAAAAATATGGAATACTTTTAACAAGCATAATCGGAGCCCAAATTATCCACAATGGGCCGGCCATATATTGCTATGCAATAACATGGTTTAAGCCTAGCTTGGCCCAATATTTCAAGAATTCAAGGCTCAAATTTGTTTTGTTCCTTGGTCCATTCTTGACTTTAATTTGTTTTTGATTATGTAAAATATTTATTTTACAATCTAAATAAAAACTCCGAGATTTGTTATTTTTACATAAATTTACTTACAAGAATTTTGTATATCTTAACAAAAACAATTTTATCTTAGGGTTATCTTTGGAAAACCAAAACCCAATAAAATTGTATCTATTTGTTATACAAATTCCATTCTTGTAACTTTTCCAACAACCATTGTGATATGGTAAATTTTGTCGATCTTCCTAAAATAGGACAAGAGAATATATAGAGCTACCAAGGGGACTCCGCAGGACATACATATTGTGGCTCCCGAAATATTATTCTTTACCGTCAAACTCTATGACTAGGAATAATATAACAATCCAATGTTCGTCTGACACTACCTGAACTTTGGATGCACTCCCCAATATGTAAGATTCTTACATCGAGGCTTTTCCATAATTAGAAACCTATCCCTGACCTATGGGAAGTGTACATGCATATCCTCCATGCAACACCCGGTAAGATGGAGTGAATTTATTCGTACTATCGAACACTCCAAAATCCATATTTTCTCTGAGCTCCAGATTCCTTTATATCTATCCTCTAAGCGTATTAAATTGACCCGTCAATCAATTTAACTCACAACGCTTTGATTCGTTAGAATCACTATGCATAGTTTCTAGATAGATTAATTTGAACCTCTCAGATGGGTGCTTACACTTTCATAACTGAAAGTACATGAATGACTATTTTGTAGGTATGCGCTTATACCCTAGTGGCATACATCCAAATCATCAAGATTTTGACAATAGTGCGTGTCTCACTTATTGATGAATCAAAATGCACACGCTATAAGTATAAACGTATTGACCTACTCAAGCTTGAGATATACCGTACTCCCATAGCTATAGGATGAACAACTCTTTGATAGCACGTTTCTAGTTGTTCATTCCTATGTAAGTCCGTCAATGTATATGTCCACATACACACTAGTGCACCAATCCGAGAATCCTCTCAAACGGTCAAGACAAACCATTCCCCTAATTGGAGATGTCCATGCACTACAACCTATATCAACAAAGTGCCTAACTTTGTTAATCTGGTTGTGACTAATGATTTAGAATGTACTAATGAATCTTGTGTCAATCTATACTCACACTATAAGTGTATCTGAGTATCCAAGATTCACATATCTAACATCCTTAGACCTTGTTAGAACATTCACATATAAATGAAATATTTAAAATAAAACATTTAAAACACAAATGCAATCATAAAATGTTTATTCTTGAATTTCAGAATTGTCTTTACATGGTATGTTTTTAGGACATCATCCCAACAAACTCCCACTTGGACTAAAGAACATACTACTAGAGTATCCTAACACCCATCCCCTCAACATGTGCTGTAAAGCTCTTTCCAGTAAGGGCCTTTGTGAATGGATCCGCCAAATTATGCAAAGAGGCTATCTTTAGTATCTCCACTTCCTTTAGCTGCACGAACTCCCTTATCAAATGGAACTTTCGTTCAATGTGTTTCCCTTTACTGTGATAGCGAGGTTCCTTACTTTGAGCTATGGCACCCATATTGTCACAATATAGGGTCATAGGTCTCTCAATATTAGGAACTACCTCTAATTCTAAGAGGAATTTCTTTAACCATACAGCCTCCTTTGCGGCATCTGATGCTGCCACATATTCGGCTTCCATGGTGGAGTCTGCGATGCAAGTTTGCTTCACACTCCTCCAACTAATGGCTCCACCACCAAGGGTAAATACATAACCAGACGTGGATCTCCTGGAGTCCTTGTCTGCCTGAAAGTCTGAATCAGTATAGCCCACTGGAATGATCTCATCACTACGGTAAACAAGCATATAATCTTTCGTTCTCCGAAGATACTTGAATATATGTTTTACCGCTGTCCAGTGATGCATTCCTGGATTAGATTGATATCTGCTGACCAATCCTACTGCATAACAAATATCTGGTCTAGTGCATAGCATGGCGTACATGAGACTACCAACTGCCGAAGCATATGATACCTTACTCATTTGTTGCCTTTCTTCTTCTCTCTTAGGACAGTCATCATTGGAAAGAGGAACTCCATGTCTAAAAGGCAACAAACCTTTCTTGGAGTCCTGCATTGCATACTTGACCAATATATTTTCTTTGTAAGTAGATTGAGATAGAGCTAAAGTTCTAGATCCGCGATCTCGGGTTAGTTTGATGCCTAGAACATAGCTCGCTTCTCCTAGGTCTTTCATGCTAAACTGATTAGATAACCAAATTTTAACTGATGACAATGTCGCTACATCATTTCCAATAAGCAATATGTCATCCACGTAGAGAATCAAGAACACAATGTTCTTACCATCCAATCTCTTGTATACACACGGTTCATCAGGATTCTGATGAAATCCATAGGATTTAATCGCCTGATCAAAGCGTATGTTCCAAGATCTAGATGCTTGCTTAAGTCCATAAATAGACCTCTTAAGCTTGCAAACCATATTTTCGTGGCTCTTAGCAATAAATCCGTTGGGTTGCATCATGTAGACACACTAGTCAAGATTGCCATTGAGGAAAGCAGTCTTGACATCCATCTGCCATATCTCAAAATCAAAGTGAGCTGATATGGCGAGAAGTATTCTGATGGACTTAAGCATGGCTACTGGTGAGAAGGTCTCCTCATAGTCAATACCCTCCTTTTGGGTATAACCCTTCGCCACCAACCTTGCTTTAAAGGTTTCAACCTTTCCATCTACTCCTCTCTTTCTCTTGTATACCCACTTACACCCTATGGGTTTTACTCCAGCAGGTATATCTACAAGATCCCAAACTTCGTTGGAGTACATGGACTCCAACTCGGATTCCATTGCTTTTTGCCAATGGTCTGAATCGACATCAGTAACTGCTTCTTCGTATGTAGTAGGATCCGACTCAAGTTCATCAGAAACTGCCATAAATGACTCTCCAATGAACATGTATCTGTCGGGTTGTCGTGAAACCCTCCCACTGCGACGAAGCTCCGGTGTTGCATCTAAAATAGGTTCAGTAATGTGTTCATCATCTACTACTTGTGTTGAACTGGATTGTGAATCATTAGATTCCTGTTCATGCAAAACTACCTTTCTTGGTTCACCACTATTTATACATTCCTCTTCTAAGAATCTAGCATTTGTGCTAACAAATACTTTCTGACTCTCGGGATTGTAGAAATAGCCACCACGAGTCCCTTTTGGAAATCCTACCCAATAACATAGCACAGATCTAGGCCCAAACTTGGTTGTCTTATCTGCTAGTACATAAGCTGGACATCCCCAAACTTTGAGGTTCCTAAGATCAGATTTTCGTCCAATCCACATCTCATGGGGTGTCTTAGGTACTGACTTAGACGGTACCAAGTTTATGATAAGTGCAGCATTTTCTAGAGCATATCCCCAAAATGACTCTGGAAGAGTTGCATGACACATCATGCATCTTGCCATCTCTAATAGAGTTCTGTTTCTCCTTTCTGCAACCCCGTTCTGCTGAGGCGTTCTAGGCGCAGAGAGCTGAGAAACTATGCCATTATCTGCTAGATACTGCTTGTACTCATCTAGCATGTATTCGCCACCACGGTCAGACCGCATAGCTTTGATGCGTTTATCTAATTGGTTCTCCGCATAGGCCTTGAATTCTTTGAACTTGTCAAATGCATCAGACTTACGGCGCATTAGATAAATACATCCATACCTAGAGTAGTCATCAGTAAAAGTAATGAAGTACTCAAAACCTCCACGAGCTTGAACTGTCATTGGGCCACATACATCAGTATGCACCAATTCAAGTAACTCAGAAGCTCTAAGGCCTTTGGACTTAAACGACCTTTTGGTCATTTTTCCTTCTAAACAAGATCGACATTGTGGCATCTTATTCATGTCTAATGGGCCAAGAGACCCATCATGAATTAGCCTGTTGATTCTTGTTTGGTTAATGTGACCAAGTCGTAAATGCCAAAGAGTCTCTTCATTAGATTCGGCTTTTCTCTTTTTAGATTCAGTATGCATGACACTAGCATCATTATAGGAGCGTGGATGTAAATAATATAGGTTGCCTATCATTGTTCCAGAGCATATATCTTTTCCATTTCTACTAATTGTAACATTAGAACGTAAAGATATCTCATACCCTTCTGAAATCAAGAAAGTAGCTGAAATTAAATTCCTTGCAACGTTTGGAACAAATAAGGAATCGTTCAAAACTAGATATTTATTACATCCAAAATCTAGAGTAACTACTCCTAAACTAGATGCTCCTATCCTAGCTCCTGAAGCAATTTGAATTGTGATCTCCCCTTCATTGAGTTTCCTGGTTTCCTGAAACCCCTGCAAAGAATTGCAAATATGAGTAGTGGCTCCAGTGTCTACAATCCAGGAATATGTAGAATCAACCACTAAACAAGTCTCAATATAAAAGGTCTTACCCTCAGTTTTCTTCTTGCTTAGAAACTTTGGGCAATCACTCTTCCAGTGCCCCTTCTGGTTGCAATGAAAGCATTTTCATTTCCCTTTTGCAACCTTGCTCTTTTTCTTTTGAGCTCCTTTGGCAACTGTAGCAATTTGCTTCTTCTTCTTATTCTTGGGCTTTTTGGGCTTAGAATTAGAAGCAGTAGTAAAGTGAGCTTGCTCTTTCTTTCCCATGATCTCCTCAGCAGATTGGAGTTCTTTCATGAGAACTGGAAGAGTCATCTCCATCTTGTTCATGCTGAAATTCAACTTGAACTGAGCAAAGGAACTAGAGAGGGTCTCCAAGATCATATCTGTCTGCGTGGTCGAGTCGATTTCAGCACCAAGATCTAGGGCTTCATAGAGATAACCCATGACTTTGAGCATATGCTCTCTCACAGGTGCTCCCTCAGCTTGCTTGGTGTTCATCAACTTTCTTATCGCCTGCTGTCTTGCGGGACGAGTAGTATGGGCAAACATTTCATGCAAACTGTAGATCATATCTGCAGCTGTTTGCATGGACTCATGTTGCTTCTGCAAGACAGGCGTAAGAGACGCTAAGATATAGCACTTGGCCATCTCATCAGCCTTAATCCACTTTTCTTGAGCTAGTCTCTCCTGTTCAGTTGGATCGGGTCCTAACTCAGGACAGACTTCAACGAGGGCATACTTGTACCCACCTGAGGTGAGCACTATGTCCAAGTTTCTTTTCCAGTCAACATAATTTGGTCCAGTCAATTTGTTTTCATTCAATATGGAAGCAATAGGAGAAAAAGTCGTCATCTGAAATTCATAAACATTTAAACATGCATTAGATGAATGCTCCAATTATTATTATTATTTTAAAACTTTTTACACATTTATATAGCAATAAAAACCCAAACATTTACAATATAAATTCATGCAATAGCGAGTCGACCAACTACAATTTCTTGTCTAGTTGACCCAAGTCACTCTCGGTCAAAACAAACTCAAGCATCTAGCCTTTTGGGCTTCTTGAACCCTTTTGATCGCTATTATGTTTGGCTCCTTAATAGGTTGAGTGTAAACCAAGGTTTAACCTTTTCAAGTCGCTCATTGTGAAAATTCCATCCAAAAAGGGGATTGCGCATGCAACACGAGTAAACTTTCACATTTGCGCTTAGGCTATTAGCTTTTTAATTCCACTATTGTACTTAATGGATACTCCATCCCTAAGGGGGTTTGCGCATGCAACACGAGTAAGTACCCATCTACAAATAAGAATTAAAATATCTGCTAAAATCCTCCCACTAGATCTAGCATATAATCTCCATCCCTAAGGGGGGTTGCGCATGCAACACGAGTAAGCTTATATGCACTAGCAAGGATCAACCTTTGGGAAGCCTTGGGTCATAACTTGGAGATATAACCCTCTCCCACTCAATAGTTAATTAATAGGGTTTTTCAAGTTGAAGATTACCTTATGATCCAAAGTGGCTTAGACCAACCTTTAATCTTTAACTCATTATGTAATTCCACACGATTAAACATAATAATTTATTCAAATAGATTAATTAGGTGATTAGCCTAAATCTTTAAACTATTAAATTATGCCATGTTATGTTTTTTCAATCACGCAATTATATATACCATATTAGATGTCAATGTGATACCTAATAAGCCAGGTGCCTTGACTTGTCTACATGACATACCAATTTAATCATACATCCATTCACATAAGCAAAAGCATAATTAAATAAAGCAAATATAGACAAAAATGATACTGTAACTAAGCTGGTCTTCATGATGTCAACGTGCCAAAAATCTTCTCCAAACGCAACTCAAAAGCCTAAAATAAAACCCTTGTTATCGGCGATGTAGGACTCTTCGCGCATGAGATTTTGCTACGTGTCAAACTCCATCATGAATGCACAAAGGCAACTTCCAGCGGCTGTCCAGGAGTGTTACCTAGCTAGGAATTATTTCGGTTACCCAAAAGATTGAGTTGCAAACCAAAACAACCCATAGGAACAGTCCAAGCGCAAATCTGGATTTTCTGTCGCGCTTGCGCATAGTTTTGGTTACTGCAATATTTCTGCACGTTTTTGCATCTTTTTCTTCATGCTTCTTCATCCATAACATCACCATAAAATAGTACATAAAGTCCTATACCTCCGGGGAGGCTTACAAGTGATTCTAATGAATTTAAAGCAAAGAAAAAAAATAATAAAAACTGCACATTAACAGCTTTACAAAAAAAGACATCACATAGGCTCTAAACACGAACCTATGTGGCCATACCCAAAACTAAAATTATTACAATAATATACCAGCTTAGTACAGTATCTTAGGGCTGCAAAACAATCGTTAGTGGCATCCAAACATTCACAAAATAATCGCACACCCTAGGCACCAATCTAGAGCACAATTATTTTCAAGTGAATCTTTTAATTAAATCTTGATTTAATACATACTAAGTTCGCTCCGATACCATTTGTTGGTTGCTAAAATAATTTTAGAACATGCGGAAGCGTCTTACGGATCGTTCTTAGCATAGGTACAAATCAAAAATTTAATCGGAAGCCAAACAATCCTAGATTGTTACACGCCTATCAAGTGTTATCCTAGATCCAATTAATTTTGTAATTAATCCTAGCATGCTTCTAGTATTAATTTCATACAAAATAATTCTTAGATCTAAACATACAATCATGGCATGATGAAGGTTAGAAGAAGAATACCAACCTCTTTACTATTGAGGTCCAACGTGCTATCCGTCTTGATCACGAACTCAACACTTGATCACGAACACACGATCGGATCTTGAACACACCCTTTGTTTGATCACACCTCTTGATCACGAACCACCAATTTAGAAAACAAGAATCACCAAGAATAGCCTATGTTGTTTCCTAGGTATTCTCTTTAATCTCCTTGCGAAAAAGCAAAGCAAAAAACCCAATTGGTAGTGAACCAAAAGAATCTCACACGGCCACCTCTCTAGGAACACTCGGCTCCTTTTTTTTGGAAAAAATAACTTGGTTGTTTTCTCATGAATGAATCACACGGCCAGCCCTTTTTATTTTATAAAACAAAACCTTTTCATTGTGTTAAAAAAGTCTCCTTTTAGGTTTTGTTTTCCTAATCCAAATGGAACTAGGAAAAAACAAAACGGTGGCCATCCTTATCCATTCATAGAAAAATTGTTGTGTTTATATATATATAACAAATCATTATTTGAGTTGACTTCTAATCCCAATTGGATTCAAAGCCAAAAAAAATATGGAATACTTTTAACAAGCATAATCGGAGCCCAAATTATCCACAATGGGCCGGCCATATATTGCTATGCAATAACATGGTTTAAGCCTAGCTTGGCCCAATATTTCAAGAATTCAAGGCTCAAATTTGTTTTGTTCCTTGGTCCATTCTTGACTTTAATTTGTTTTTGATTATGTAAAATATTTATTTTACAATCTAAATCAAAACTCCGAGATTTGTTATTTTTACATAAATACACTTACAAGAATTTTGTATATCTTAACAAAAACAATTTTATCTTAGGGTTATCTTTGGAAAACCAAAACCCAATAAAATTGTATCTATTTGTTATACAAATTCCATTCTTGTAACTTTTCCAACAACCGTTGTGATATGGTAAATTTTGCCGATCTTCCTAAAATAGGACAAGAGAATATATAGAGCTACCAAGGGGACTCCGCAGGACATACATATTGTGGCTCCCGAAATATTATTCTTTACCGTCAAACTCTATGACTAGGAATAATATAACAATCCAATGTTCGTCTGACACTACCTGAACTTTGGATGCACTCCCCAATATGTACGATTCTTACATCGAGGCTTTTCCATAATTAGAAACCTATCCCTGACCTATGGGAAGTGTACATGCATATCCTCCATGCAACACCCGGTAAGATGGAGTGAATTTATTCGTACTATCGAACACTCCAAAATCCATATTTTCTCTGAGCTCCAGATTCCTTTATATCTATCCTCTAAGCGTATTAAATTGACCCGTCAATCAATTTAACTCACAACGCTTTGATTCGTTAGAATCACTATGCATAGTTTCTAGATAGATTAATTTGAACCTCTCAGATGGGTGCTTACACTTTCATAACTGAAAGTACATGAATGACTATTTTGTAGGTATGCGCTTATACCCTAGTGGCATACATCCAAATCATCAAGATTTTGACAATAGTGCGTGTCTCACTTATTGATGAATCAAAATGCACACGCTATAAGTATAAACATATTGACCTACTCAAGCTTGAGATATACCGTACTCCCATAGCTATAGGATGAACAACTCTTTGATAGCACGTTTCTAGTTGTTCATTCCTATGTAAGTCCGTCAATGTATATGTCCACATACACACTAGTGCACCAATCCGAGAATCCTCTCAAACGGTCAAGACAAACCATTCCCCTAATTGGAGATGTCCATGCACTACAACCTATATCAACAAAGTGCCTAACTTTGTTAATCTGGTTGTGACTAATGATTTAGAATGTACTAATGAATCTTGTGTCAATCTATACTCACACTATAAGTGTATCTGAGTATCCAAGATTCACATATCTAACATCCTTAGACCTTGTTAGAACATTCACATATAAATGAAATATTTAAAATAAAACATTTAAAACACAAATGCAATCATAAAATGTTTATTCTTGAATTTCAGAATTGTCTTTACATGGTATGTTTTTAGGACATCATCCCAACAAACTCCCACTTGGACTAAAGAACATACTACTAGAGTATCCTAACACCCATCCCCTCAACATGTGCTGTAAAGCTCTTTCCAGTAAGGGCCTTTGTGAATGGATCCGCCAAATTATGCAAAGAGGCTATCTTTAGTATCTCCACTTCCTTTAGCTGCACGAACTCCCTTATCAAATGGAACTTTCGTTCAATGTGTTTCCCTTTACTGTGATAGCGAGGTTCCTTACTTTGAGCTATGGCACCCATATTGTCACAATATAGGGTCATAGGTCTCTCAATATTAGGAACTACCTCTAATTCTAAGAGGAATTTCTTTAACCATACAGCCTCCTTTGCGGCATCTGATGCTGCCACATATTCGGCTTCCATGGTGGAGTCTGCGATGCAAGTTTGCTTCACACTCCTCCAACTAATGGCTCCACCACCAAGGGTAAATACATAACCAGACGTGGATCTCCTGGAGTCCTTGTCTGCCTGAAAGTCTGAATCAGTATAGCCCACTGGAATGATCTCATCACTACGGTAAACAAGCATATAATCTTTCGTTCTCCGAAGATACTTGAATATATGTTTTACCGTTGTCCAGTGATGCATTCCTGGATTAGATTGATATCTGCTGACCAATCCTACTGCATAACAAATATCTGGTCTAGTGCATAGCATGGCGTACATGAGACTACCAACTGCCGAAGCATATGATACCTTACTCATTTGTTGCCTTTCTTCTTCTGTCTTAGGACAGTCATCCTTGGAAAGAGGAACTCCATGTCTAAAAGGCAACAAACCTTTCTTGGAGTCCTGCATTGCATACTTGACCAATATATTTTCTTTGTAAGTAGATTGAGATAGAGCTAAAGTTCTAGATCCGCGATCTCGGGTTAGTTTGATGCCTAGAACATAGCTCGCTTCTCCTAGGTCTTTCATGCTAAACTGATTAGATAACCAAATTTTAACTGATGACAATGTCGCTACATCATTTCCAATAAGCAATATGTCATCCACGTAGAGAATCAAGAACACAATGTTCTTACCATCCAATCTCTTGTATACACACGGTTCATCAGGATTCTGATGAAATCCATAGGATTTAATCGCCTGATCAAAGCGTATGTTCCAAGATCTAGATGCTTGCTTAAGTCCATAAATAGACCTCTTAAGCTTGCAAACCATATTTTCCTGGCTCTTAGCAATAAATCCGTTGGGTTGCATCATGTAGATACACTAGTCAAGATTGCCATTGAGGAAAGCAGTCTTGACATCCATCTGCCATATCTCAAAATCAAAGTGAGCTGATATGGCGAGAAGTATTCTGATGGACTTAAGCATGGCTACTGGTGAGAAGGTCTCCTCATAGTCAATACCCTCCTTTTGGGTATAACCCTTCGCCACCAACCTTGCTTTAAAGGTTTCAACCTTTCCATCTACTCCTCTCTTTCTCTTGTATACCCACTTACACCCTATGGGTTTTACTCCAGCAGGTATATCTACAAGATCCCAAACTTCGTTGGAGTACATGGACTCCAACTCGGATTCCATTGCTTTTTGCCAATGGTCTGAATCGACATCAGTAACTGCTTCTTCGTATGTAGTAGGATCCGACTCAAGTTCATCAGAAACTGCCATAAATGACTCTCCAATGAACATGTATCTGTCGGGTTGTCGTGAAACCCTCCCACTGCGACGAAGCTCCGGTGTTGCATCTAAAATAGGTTCAGTAATGTGTTCATCATCTACTACTTGTGTTGAACTGGATTGTGAATCATTAGATTCCTGTTCATGCAAAACTACCTTTCTTGGTTCACCACTATTTATACATTCCTCTTCTAAGAATCTAGCATTTGTGCTAACAAATACTTTCTTACTCTCGGGATTGTAGAAATAGCCACCACGAGTCCCTTTTGGAAATCCTACCCAATAACATAGCACAGATCTAGGCCCAAACTTGGTTGTCTTATCTGCTAGTACATAAGCTGGACATCCCCAAACTTTGAGCTTCCTAAGATCAGATTTTCGTCCAATCCACATCTCATGGGTTTTCGTTCAAAACTCGTAGCTAGTTGGTCTCGTTTCACCTAGTTAGCTGCGAAATGTGGTTTCTTTACGTAAACGGTTTTAGGAATATCCGTTGACTCCGAGTTCTGAATTCGGTGATTTTTAGCTTGATTTCACACTACTTTTCGAGCTCTACAATCCTGGTGTTTCGGATTTTTATTTCAAAACTCGTGGCTAGTTGGTCTCGTTTCACCTAGTTAGCCGCGAAATGTGGTTTCTTTATGTAAACGGTTTTATGAATATCCGTTGACTCCGAATTCTGAATTCGGTGATTTTTCGCTTGATTTCACACTACTTTTCGAGCTCTACGATCCTGGTGTTTCGGATTTTGATTTCAGAACTCGTGGCTAGTTGGTCTCGTTTCACCTAGTTAGCCACGAAATGTGGTTTCTTTATGTAAACGGTTTTATGAATATCCGTTGACTCCGAATTCTGAATTCGGTGATTTTTCGCTTGATTTCACACTACTTTTCGAGCTCTACGATCTTGGTGTTTCGGATTTTGATTTCAGAACTCGTGGCTAGTTGGTCTCGTTTCACCTAGTTAGCCGCGAAATGTGGTTTCTTTACGTAAACGGTTTTATGAATATCCGTTGACTCCGAATTCTGAATTCGGTGATTTTTAGCTTGATTTCACACTTCTTTTCGAGCTCTATGATCCTGGAGTTTCGGATTTTAATTTCAGAAGTCGTGCCTAGTTGGTCTCGTTTCACCTAATTAGCCGCGAAATGTGGTTTCTTTACGTAAACAGTTTTATGAATATCCGTTGACTCCAAGTTCTGAATTCGGTGATTTTTAGCTTGATTTCACACTACTTTTTGAGCTCTACGATCCTGGAGTTTCGGATTTTGATTTCGGAACTCGTGGCTAGTAGGTCTCGTTTCACCTAGTTAGCCGCGAAATGTGGTTTCTTTACGTAAACGGTTTTATGAATATCCGTTGACTCCGAGTTCTGAATTCGGTGATTTTTAGCTTGATTTCACACTACTTTTGGAGCTCTACAATCCTGACGTTTCGGATTTTGATTTCAGAACTCGTGGCTAGTTGGTCTCGTTTCACCTAGTTAGCCGCGAAATGTGGTTTCTTTACGTAAACGGTTTTATGAATATCCGTTGACTCCGAGTTCTGAATTCGGTGATTTTTAGCTTTATTTCACACTTCTTTTCGCGCTCTATGATCCTGGAGTTTCGGATTTTAATTTCAGAACTCGTGGCTAGTTGGTCTCGTTTCAACTAATTAGCCGCGAAATGTGGTTTCTTTACGTAAACGGTTTTATGAATATCCGTTGACTCCGAGTTCTGAATTCGGTGATTTTTAGCTTTATTTCACACTTCTTTTCGAGCTCTATGATCCTGGAGTTTCGGATTTTAATTTCAGAACTCGTGGCTAGTTGGTCTCGTTTCTCCTAATTAGCCGCGAAATGTGGTTTCTTTACGTAAACGGTTTTTTGAATATCCGTTGACTCCGAGTTCTGAATTCGGTGATTTTTAGCTTGATTTCACACTACTTTTCGAGCTCTACGATCCTGGTGTTTCGGATTTTGATTTTAGAACTCGTGGCTAGTTGGTCTCGTTTCACCTAGTTAGCCGCGAAATGTGGTTTCTTTACGTAAACGGTTTTATGAATATCCATTGACTCCGAGTTCTGAATTCGGTGATTTTTAGCTTGATTTCACACTACTTTTCGAGCTCTACGATCCTGACGTTTCGGATTTTGATTTCAGAACTCGTGGCTAGTTGGACTCGTTTCACCTAGTTAGCCGCGAAATGTGGTTTCTTTACGTAAACGGTTTTATGAATATCCGTTGACTCCGAGTTCTGAATTCGGTGATTTTTAGCTTGATTTCACACTACTTTTCGAGCTCTACAATCCTGGTGTTTCGGATTTTGATTTCAGAACTCGTGGCTAGTAGGTCTCGTTTCACCTAGTTAGCCGCGAAATGTCGTTTCTTTACGTAAACGGTTTTATGAATAACCGTTGACTCCGAGTTCTGAATTCGGTGATTTTTCGCTTGATTTCACACTACTTTTCGAGCTCTACGATCCTTGCGTTTCGGATTTTGATTTCAGAACTCGTGGCTAGTTGGTCTGCTTTCACCTAGTTAGCCGCGAAATGTGGTTTCTTTACGTAAACGGTTTTATGAATATCCGTTGACTCCGAGTTCTGATTTTGGTGATTTTTAGCTTGATTTCACACTACTTTTCGAGCTCTATGATCCTGGAATTTCGGATTTTGATTTCAGAACTCGTGCCTAGTAGGTCTCGTTTCACCTAGTTAGCCGCGAAATGTGGTTTCTTTACGTAAACGGTTTTATGAATATCCGTTGACTCCGAGTTCTGAATTCGGTGATTTTTAGCTTGATTTCACACTACTTTTCGAGCTCTACAATCCTGGTGTTTCGGATTTTGATTTAAGAACTCGTGGCTAGTAGGTCTCGTTTCACCTAGTTAGCCGCGAAATGTGGTTTCTTTACGTAAACGGTTTTATGAATATCCGTTGACTCCGAGTTCTGAATTCGGTGATTTTTAGCTTGATTTCACACTACTTTTCGAGCTCTACAATCCTGAATTTTCGGATTTTGATTTCAGAACTCGTGGCTAGTTGGTCTTGTTTCACCTAGTTAGCCGCGAAATGTGGTTTCTTTACGTAAACGGTTTTATGAATATCCGTTGACTCCGAGTTCTGAATTCGGTGATTTTTAGCTTGATTTCACACTACTTTTCGAGCTCTACGATCCTGGAGTTTCGGATTTTGATTCCAGAACTCATGGCTAGTTGGTCTCGTTTCACCTAGTTAGCCGCGAAATATGGTTTCTTTACGTAAACAGTTTTACGAATATCCGTTGACTCCGAGTTCTGAATTCGGTGATTTTTAGCTTGATTTCACACTACTTTTCGAGCTCTACAATCCTGGTGTTTCGGATTTTGATTTCAGAACTCGTGTCTAGTAGGTCTCGTTTCACCTAGTTAGCCGCGAAATGTGGTTTCTTTACGTAAACGGTTTTATGAATATCCGTTGACTCTGAGTTCTGAATTCGGTGATTTTTAGCTTGATTTCACACTACTTTTCGAGCTCTACGATCCTGGCGTTTCGTATTTTGATTTTAGAACTCGTGGCTAGTTGGTCTCGTTTCACCTAGTTAGCCGCGAAATGTGGTTTCTTTACGTAAACGGTTTTATGAATATCCGTTGACTCCGAGTTCTGAATTCGGTGATTTTTAGCTTGATTTCACACTACTTTTTGAGCTCTACGATCCTGGAGTTTCGGATTTTGATTTCAGAACTCGTGGCTAGTAGGTCTCGTTTCACCTAGTTAGCCGCGAAATGTGGTTTCTTTACGTAAACGGTTTTATGAATATCCGTTGACTACGAGTTCTGAATTCGGTGATTTTTCGCTTGATTTCACACTACTTTTCGAGCTCTACGATCCTCGCATTTCGGATTTTGATTTCAGAACTCGTGGCTAGTTGGTCTCGTTTCACCTAGTTAGCCGCGAAATGTGGTTTCTTTACGTAAACGGTTTTATGAATATCCGTTGACTCCGAGTTCTGATTTTGGTGATTTTTAGCTTGATTTCACACTACTTTTCGAGCTCTATGATCCTGGAATTTCGGATTTTGATTTCCGAACTCGTGGCTAGTAGGTCTCGTTTCACCTAGTTAGCCGCGAAATGTGGTTTCTTTACGTAAACAGTTTTATAAAATATCCGTTGACTCCGAGTTCTGAATTCGGTGATTTTTAGCTTTATTTCACACTTCTTTTCGAGCTCTATGATCCTGGAGTTTCGGATTTTAATTTCAGAACTCGTGGCTAGTTGGTCTCGCTTCACCTAATTAGCCGCGAAATGTGGTTTCTTTACGTAAACGGTTTTATGAATATCCGTTGACTCCGAGTTCTGAATTCGGTGATTTTTCGGTTGATTTCACACTACTTTTCGAGCTCTACAATCCTGACGTTTCGGATTTTGATTTCAGAACTCGTGGCTAGTAAGTCTCGTTTCACCTAGTTAGCCGCGAAATGTGGTTTCTTTACGTAAACGGTTTTATGAATATCCGTTGACTCCGAGTTCTGAATTCGGTGATTTTTCGGTTGATTTCACACTACTTTTCGAGCTCTACGATCCTCGCATTTCGGATTTTGATTTCAGAACTCGTGGCTAGTTGGTCTCGTTTCACCTAGTTAGCCGCGAAATGTGGTTTCTTTACGTAAACGGTTTTATGAATATCCGTTGACTCCGAGTTCTGATTTTGGTGATTTTTAGCTTGATTTCACACTACTTTTCGAGCTCTATGATCCTGGAATTTCGGATTTTGATTTCAGAACTCGTGGCTAGTAGGTCTCGTTTCACCTAGTTAGCCGCGAAATGTGATTTCTTTACGTAAACAGTTTTATGAATATCCGTTGACTCCGAGTTCTGAATTCGGTGATTTTTAGCTTTATTTCACACTTCTTTTCGAGCTCTATGATCCTAGAGTTTCGGATTTTAATTTCAGAACTCGTGGCTAGTTGGTCTCGTTTCACCTAATTAGCCGCGAAATGTGGTTTCTTTACGTAAACGGTTTTATGAATATCCGTTGACTCCGAGTTCTGAATTCGGTGATTTTTCGGTTGATTTCACACTACTTTTCGAGCTCTACAATCCTGACGTTTCGGATTTTGATTTCAGAACTCGTGGCTAGTAAGTCTCGTTTCACCTAGTTAGCCGCGAAATGTGGTTTCTTTACGTAAACGGTTTTATGAATATCCGTTGACTCCGAGTTCTGAATTCGGTGATTTTTCGGTTGATTTCACACTACTTTTCGAGCTCTACGATCCTGGTGTTTCGGATTTTGATTTCAGAACTCGTGGTTAGTAGGTCTCATTTCACCTAGTTAGCCGCGAAATGTGGTTTTTTACGTAAACGGTTTTATGAATATCCGTTGACTCCGAGTTCTGAATTCGGTGATTTTTAGCTTGATTTGACACTACTTTTCGAGCTCTACGATCCTAGTGTTTCGGATTTTGATTTCAGAACTCGTGGCTAGTTGGTCTCGTTTCACCTAGTTAGCCGCGAAATGTGGTTTCTTTACGTAAACGGTTTTATGAATATCCGTTGACTCCGAGTTCTGAATTCGGTGATTTTTCGGTTGATTTCACACTACTTTTCGAGCTCTACGATCCTGGTGTTTCGGATTTTGATTTCAGAACTCGTGGCTAGTTGGTCTCGTTTCACCTAGTTAGCCGCGAAATGTGGTTTCTTTACGTAAACGGTTTTATGAATATCCGTTGACTCCGAGTTCTGAATTCGGTGATTTTTAGCTTTATTTCACACTTCTTTTCGAGCTCTACGATCCTGGCGTTTCGGATTTTGATTTTAGAACTCGTGGCTAGTTGGTCTCGTTTCACCTAGTTAGCCGCGAAATGTGGTTTCTTTACGTAAACGGTTTTATGAATATCCATTGACTCCGAGTTCTGAATTCGGTGATTTTTAGCTTGATTTCACACTACTTTTCGAGCTCTACGATCCTGACGTTTCGGATTTTGATTTCAGAACTCGTGGCTAGTTGGACTCGTTTCACCTAGTTAGCCGCGAAATGTGGTTTCTTTACGTAAACGGTTTTATGAATATCCGTTGACTCCGAGTTCTGAATTCGGTGATTTTTAGCTTGATTTCACACTACTTTTCGAGCTCTACAATCCTGGTGTTTCGGATTTTGATTTCAGAACTCGTGGCTAGTAGGTCTCGTTTCACCTAGTTAGCCGCGAAATGTCGTTTCTTTACGTAAACGGTTTTATGAATAACCGTTGACTCCGAGTTCTGAATTCGGTGATTTTTCGCTTGATTTCACACTACTTTTCGAGCTCTACGATCCTTGCGTTTCGGATTTTGATTTCAGAACTCGTGGCTAGTTGGTCTGCTTTCACCTAGTTAGCCGCGAAATGTGGTTTCTTTACGTAAACAGTTTTATGAATATCCGTTGACTCCGAGTTCTGAATTCGGTGATTTTTAGCTTGATTTCACACTACTTTTTGAGCTCTACGATCCTGGTGTTTCGGATTTTGATTTCAGAACTCGTGGCTAGTTGGTCTCGTTTCACCTGGTTAGCCGCGAAATGTGGTTTCTTTACGTAAACGGTTTTATGAATATCCGTTGACTCCGAGTTCTGAATTCGGTGATTTTTAGCTTTATTTCACACTTCTTTTCGAGCTCTATGATCCTGGATTTTCGGATTTTAATTTCAGAACTCGTGGCTAGTTGGTCTCGTTTCACCTAATTAGCCGCGAAATGTGGTTTCTTTACGTAAACGGTTTTATGAATATCCGTTGACTCCGAGTTCTAAATTCGGTGATTTTTCGGTTGATTTCACACTACTTTTCGAGCTCTACAATCCTGACGTTTCGGATTTTGATTTCAGAACTCGTGGCTAGTAAGTCTCGTTTCACCTAGTTAGCCGCGAAATGTGTTTTCTTTACGTAAACGGTTTTATGAATATCCGTTGACTCCGAGTTCTGAATTCGGTGATTTTTCGGTTGATTTCACACTACTTTTCGAGCTCTACGATCCTCGCATTTCGGATTTTGATTTCAGAACTCGTGGCTAGTTGGTCTCGTTTCACCTAGTTAGCCGCGAAATGTGGTTTCTTTACGTAAACGGTTTTATGAATATCCGTTGACTCCGAGTTCTGATTTTGGTGATTTTTAGCTTGATTTCACACTACTTTTCGAGCTCTATGATCCTGGAATTTCGGATTTTGATTTCAGAACTCGTGGATAGTAGGTCTCGTTTCACCTAGTTAGCCGCGAAATGTGATTTCTTTACGTAAACAGTTTTATGAATATCCGTTGACTCCGAGTTCTGAATTCGGTGATTTTTAGCTTTATTTCACACTTCTTTTCGAGCTCTATGATCCTAGAGTTTCGGATTTTAATTTCAGAACTCGTGGCTAGTTGGTCTCGTTTCACCTAATTAGCCGCGAAATGTGGTTTCTTTACGTAAACGGTTTTATGAATATCCGTTGACTCCGAGTTCTGAATTCGGTGATTTTTCGGTTGATTTCACACTACTTTTCGAGCTCTACAATCCTGACGTTTCGGATTTTGATTTCAGAACTCGTGGCTAGTAAGTCTCGTTTCACCTAGTTAGCCGCGAAATGTGGTTTCTTTACGTAAACGGTTTTATGAATATCCGTTGACTCCGAGTTCTGATTTTGGTGATTTTTCGGTTGATTTCACACTACTTTTCGAGCTCTACGATCCTGGTGTTTCGGATTTTGATTTCCGAACTCGTGGTTAGTAGGTCTCATTTCACCTAGTTAGCCGCGAAATGTGGTTTTTTACGTAAACAGTTTTATAAAATATCCGTTGACTCCGAGTTCTGAATTCGGTGATTTTTAGCTTGATTTGACACTTCTTTTCGAGCTCTACGATCCTGGAGTTTCGGATTTTGATTTCAGAACTCGTGGCTAGTTGGTCTCGTTTCACCTAGTTAGCCGCGAAATGTGGTTTCTTTACGTAAACGGTTTTATGAATATCCGTTGACTCCGAGTTCTGAATTCGGTGATTTTTAGCTTTATTTCACACTTCTTTTCGAGCTCTATGATCCTGGATTTTCGGATTTTAATTTCAGAACTCTTGGCTAGTTGGTCTCGTTTCACCTAGTTAGCCCCGAAATGTGGTTTCTTTACGTAAACGGTTTTATGAATATCCGTTGACTCCGAGTTCTGAATTCGGTGATTTTTAGCTTGATTTCACACTACTTTTTGAGCTCTACGATCCTGGTGTTTCGGATTTTGATTTCAGAACTCGTGGTTAGTTGGTCTCATTTCACCTAGTTAGCCGCGAAATGTGGTTTCTTTACGTAAACGGTTTTATGAATATCCGTTGACTCCGAGTTCTGAATTCGGTGATTTTTAGCTTGATTTCACACTACTTTTCGAGCTCTATGATCCTGGAATTTCGGATTTTGATTTCAGAACTCGTGGCTAGTAGGTCTCGTTTCACCTAGTTAGCCGCGAAATGTGATTTCTTTACGTAAACAGTTTTATGAATATCCGTTGACTCCGAGTTCTGAATTCGGTGATTTTTAGCTTTATTTCACACTTCTTTTCGAGCTCTATGATCCGTTGACTCCGAGTTATGAATATCCGTTGACTCCGAGTTCTGAATTCGGTGATTTTTAGCTTTATTTCACACTTCTTTTCGAGCTCTATGATCCTGGATTTTCGGATTTTAATTTCAGAACTCTTGGCTAGTTGGTCTCGTTTCACCTAATTAGCCGCGAAATGTGGTTTCTTTACGTAAACAGTTTTATGAATATCCGTTGACTCCGAGTTCTGAATTCGGTCATTTTTAGCTTGATTTCACACTACTTTTTGAGCTCTACGATCCTGGTGTTTCGGATTTTGATTTCAGAACTCGTGGTTAGTTGGTCTCATTTTACCTAGTTAGCCGCGAAATGTGGTTTCTTTACGTAAACGGTTTTATGAATATCCGTTGACTCCGAGTTCTGAATTCGGTGATTTTTAGCTTGATTTGACACTACTTTTCGAGCTCTACGATCCTGGTGTTTCGGATTTTGATTTCAGAACTCGTGGCTAGTTGGTCTCGTTTCACCTGGTTAGCCGCGAAATGTGGTTTCTTTACGTAAACGGTTTTATGAATATCCGTTGACTCCGAGTTCTGAATTCGGTGATTTTTAGCTTTATTTCACACTTCTTTTCGAGCTCTATGATCCTGGATTTTCGGATTTTAATTTCAGAACTCGTGGCTAGTTGGTCTCGTTTCACCTAATTAGCCGCGAAATGTGGTTTCTTTACGTAAACGGTTTTATGAATATCCGTTGACTCCGAGTTCTGAATTCGGTGATTTTTCGGTTGATTTCACACTACTTTTCGAGCTCTACAATCCTGACGTTTCGGATTTTGATTTCAGAACTCGTGGCTAGTAAGTCTCGTTTCACCTAGTTAGCCGCGAAATGTGTTTTCTTTACGTAAACGGTTTTATGAATATCCGTTGACTCCGAGTTCTGAATTCGGTGATTTTTCGGTTGATTTCACACTACTTTTCGAGCTCTACGATCCTCGCATTTCGGATTTTGATTTCAGAACTCGTGGCTAGTTGGTCTCGTTTCACCTAGTTAGCCGCGAAATGTGGTTTCTTTACGTAAACGGTTTTATGAATATCCGTTGACTCCGAGTTCTGATTTTGGTGATTTTTAGCTTGATTTCACACTACTTTTCGAGCTCTATGATCCTGGAATTTCGGATTTTGATTTCAGAACTCGTGGATAGTAGGTCTCGTTTCACCTAGTTAGCCGCGAAATGTGATTTCTTTACGTAAACAGTTTTATGAATATCCGTTGACTCCGAGTTCTGAATTCGGTGATTTTTAGCTTTATTTCACACTTCTTTTCGAGCTCTATGATCCTAGAGTTTCGGATTTTAATTTCAGAACTCGTGGCTAGTTGGTCTCGTTTCACCTAATTAGCCGCGAAATGTGGTTTCTTTACGTAAACGGTTTTATGAATATCCGTTGACTCCGAGTTCTGAATTCGGTGATTTTTCGGTTGATTTCACACTACTTTTCGAGCTCTACAATCCTGACGTTTCGGATTTTGATTTCAGAACTCGTGGCTAGTAAGTCTCGTTTCACCTAGTTAGCCGCGAAATGTGGTTTCTTTACGTAAACGGTTTTATGAATATCCGTTGACTCCGAGTTCTGAATTCGGTGATTTTTCGGTTGATTTCACACTACTTTTCGAGCTCTACGATCCTGGTGTTTCGGATTTTGATTTCAGAACTCGTGGTTAGTAGGTCTCATTTCACCTAGTTAGCCGCGAAATGTGGTTTTTTACGTAAACGGTTTTATGAATATCCGTTGACTCCGAGTTCTGAATTCGGTGATTTTTAGCTTGATTTGACACTACTTTTCGAGCTCTACGATCCTAGTGTTTCGGATTTTGATTTCAGAACTCGTGGCTAGTTGGTCTCGTTTCACCTAGTTAGCCGCGAAATGTGGTTTCTTTACGTAAACGGTTTTATGAATATCCGTTGACTCCGAGTTCTGAATTCGGTGATTTTTAGCTTTATTTCACACTTCTTTTCGAGCTCTATGATCCTGGATTTTCGGATTTTAATTTCAGAACTCTTGGCTAGTTGGTCTCGTTTCACCTAATTAGCCCCGAAATGTGGTTTCTTTACGTAAACAGTTTTATGAATATCCGTTGACTCCGAGTTCTGAATTCGGTGATTTTTAGCTTGATTTCACACTACTTTTTGAGCTCTACGATCCTGGTGTTTCGGATTTTGATTTCAGAACTCGTGGTTAGTTGGTCTCATTTCACCTAGTTAGCCGCGAAATGTGGTTTCTTTACGTAAACGGTTTTATGAATATCCGTTGACTCCGAGTTCTGAATTCGGTGATTTTTAGCTTGATTTGACACTACTTTTCGAGCTCTACGATCCTGGTGTTTCGGATTTTGATTTCAGAACTCGTGGCAAGTTGGTCTCGTTTCACCTAGTTAGCCGCGAAATGTGGTTTCTTTACGTAAACGGTTTTATGAATATCCGTTGACTCCGAGTTCTGAATTCGGTGATTTTTAGCTTTATTTCACACTTCTTTTCGAGCTCTATGATCCTGGATTTTCGGATTTTAATTTCAGAACTCGTGGCTAGTTGGTCTCGTTTCACCTAATTAGCCGCGAAATATGGTTTATTTACGTAAACAGTTTTATGAATATCCGTTGACTCCGAGTTCTGAATTCGGTGATTTTTAGCTTGATTTCACACTACTTTTTGAGCTCTACGATCCTGGTGTTTCGGATTTTGATTTCAGAACTCGTGGTTAGTAGGTCTCATTTCACCTAGTTAGCCGCGAAATGTGGTTTCTTTACGTAAACGGTTTTATGAATATCCGTTGACTCCGAGTTCTGAATTCGGTGATTTTTAGCTTGATTTGACACTACTTTTCGAGCTCTACGATCCTAATGTTTCGGATTTTGATTTCAGAACTCGTGGCTAGTTGGTCTCGTTTCACCTAGTTAGCCGCGAAATGTGGTTTCTTTACGTAAACGGTTTTATGAATATCCGTTGACTCCGAGTTCTGAATTCGGTGATTTCTCGGTTGATTTCACACTAATTTTCGAGCTCTACGATCCTGGTGTTTCGGATTTTGATTTCAGAACTCGTGGCTAGTTGGTCTCGTTTCACCTAGTTAGCCGCGAAATGTGGTTTCTTTACGTAAACGGTTTTATGAATATCCGTTGACTCCGAGTTCTGAATTCGGTGATTTTTAGCTTTATTTCACACTTCTTTTCGAGCTCTATGATCCTGGAGTTTCGGATTTTAATTTCAGAACTCGTGGCTAGTTGGTATCGTTTCACCTAATTAGCCGCGAAATGTGGTTTCTTTACGTAAACAGTTTTATGAATATCCGTTGACTCCGAGTTCTGAATTCGGTGATTTTTAGCTTGATTTCACACTACTTTTTGAGCTCTACAATCCTGGTGTTTCGGATTTTTATTTCAAAACTCGTGGCTAGTAGGTCTTGTTTCACCTAGTTAGCCGCGAAATGTGGTTTCTTTATGTAAACGGTTTTATGAATATCCGTTGACTCCGAGTTATGAATTCGGTGATTTTCAGCTTGATTACACACTACATTTTGAGCTCTACAATCCTTGCATTTCGGATTTTGATTTCAGAACTCGTGGCTAGTAGGTCTCGTTTCACCTAGTTAGCCGCGAAACGTGGTTTCTTTACGTAAACGGTTTTATAAATATCCGTTGACTCCGAGTTCTGAATTCGGTGATTTTTAGCTTGATTTCACACTACTTTTCGAGCTCTACGATCCTGGGGTTTCGGATTTTGATTTCAGAACCCGTGGCTAGTTGGTCTCGTTTCACCTAGTTAGCCGCGAAATGTGGTTTCTTTACGTAAACAGTTTTATGAATATCCGTTGACTCCGAGTTCTGAATTCGGTGATTTTTCGCTTGATTTCACACTACTTTTTGAGCTCTACGATCCTGGCATTTCGGATTTTGATTTCAGAACTCGTGGCTAGTTGGTCTCGTTTCACCTAGTTAGCCGCAAAATGTGGTTTCTTTACGTAAACGGTTTTATGAATATCCGTTGACTCCGAGTACTGAATTCGGTGATTTTTCACTTGATTTCACACTACTTTTCGAGCTCTACTATCCTGGTGTTTCGGATTTTGATTTCAGAACGCGTGGCTAGTTGCTCTCGTTTCACCTAGTTAGCCGCGAAATGTGGTTTCTTTACGTAAACGGTTTTATGAATATCCGTTGACTCCGAGTTCTGAATTCGGTGATTTTCCGCTTGATTTCACACTACTTTTCGAGCTCTACAATCCTGGTGTTTCGGATTTTGATTTGAGAACTCGTGGCTAGTAGGTCACGTTTCACCTAGTTAGCCGCGAAATGTGGTTTCTTTACGTAAACAATTTTATGAATATCCGTTAACTCCGAGTTCTGAATTCGGTGATTTTTAGCTTGATTTCACACTACTTTTCGAGCTCTACTATCCTGGTGTTTCGGATTTGGATTTCAGAACTCGTGGCTAGTAGGTGTCATTTCACCTAGTTAGCTGCGAAATGTGGTTTCTTTACGTAAACGGTTTTATGAATATCCGTTGACTCCGAGTTCTGAATTCGGTGATTTTTAGCTTGATTTGACACTACTTTTTGAGCTCTACGATCCTAGTGTTTCGGATTTTGATTTCAGAACTCGTGGCTAGTTGGTCTCGTTTCATCTAGTTAGCCGCGAAATGTGGTTTCTTTACGTAAACGGTTTTATGAATATCCGTTGACTCCGAGTTCTGAATTCGGTGATTTTTAGCTTTATTTCACACTTCTTTTCGAGCTCTATGATCCTGGAGTTTCGGATTTTAATTTCAGAACTCGTGGCTAGTTGGTCTCGTTTCACCTAATTAGCCGCGAAATGTGGTTTCTTTACGTAAACAGTTTTATGAATATCCGTTGACTCCGAGTTCTGAATTCGGTGATTTTTAGCTTGATTTCACACTACTTTTTGAGCTCTACAATCCTGGTGTTTCGGATTTTTATTTCAAAACTCGTGGCTAGTAGGTCTCGTTTCACCTAGTTAGCCGCGAAATGTGGTTTCTTTATGTAAACGGTTTTATGAATATCCGTTAACTCCGAGTTATGAATTCGGTGATTTTCAGCTTGATTACACACTACATTTTGAGCTCTACAATCCTAGCATTTCGGATTTTGATTTCAGAACTCGTGGCTAGTAGGTCTCGTTTCACCTAGTTAGCCGCGAAACGTGGTTTCTTTACGTAAACGGTTTTATGAATATCCGTTGACTCCGAGTTCTGAATTCGGTGATTTTTAGCTTGATTTCACACTACTTTTCGAGCTCTACGATCCTGGGGTTTCGGATTTTGATTTCAGAACCCGTGGCTAGTTGGTCTCGTTTCACCTAGTTAGCCGCGAAATGTGGTTTCTTTACGTAAACAGTTTTATGAATATCCGTTGACTCCGAGTTCTGAATTCGGTGATTTTTCGCTTGATTTCACACTACTTTTTGAGCTCTACGATCCTGGCATTTCGGATTTTGATTTCATAACTCGTGGCTAGTTGGTCTCGTTTCACCTAGTTAGCCGCAAAATGTGGTTTCTTTACGTAAACGGTTTTATGAATATCCGTTGACTCCGAGTACTAAATTCGGTGATTTTTCACTTGATTTCACACTACTTTTCGAGCTCTACTATCCTGGTGTTTCGGATTTTGATTTCAGAACGCGTGGCTAGTTGCTCTTGTTTCACCTAGTTAGCCGCGAAATGTGGTTTCTTTACGTAAACGGTTTTATGAATATCCGTTCACTCCGAGTTCTGAATTCGGTGATTTTCCGCTTGATTTCACACTACTTTTCGAGCTCTACAATCCTGGTGTTTCGGATTTTGATTTGAGAACTCGTGGCTAGTAGGTCACGTTTCACCTAGTTAGCCGCGAAATGTGGTTTCTTTACGTAAACAATTTTATGAATATCCGTTAACTCCGAATTCTGAATTCGGTGATTTTTAGCTTGATTTCACACTACTTTTCGAGCTCTACTATCCTGGTGTTTCGGATTTGGATTTCAGAACTCGTGGCTAGTAGGTCTCATTTCTCCTAGTTAGCTGCGAAATGTGGTTTCTTTACGTAAACGGTTTTATGAATATCCGTTGACTCCGAGTTCTGAATTCGGTGATTTTTAGCTTGATTTGACACTACTTTTTGAGCTCTACGATCCTAGTGTTTCGGATTTTGATTTCAGAACTCGTGGCTAGTTGGTCTCGTTTCACCTAGTTAGCCGCGAAATGTGGTTTCTTTACGTAAACGGTTTTGTGAATATCCGTTGACTCCGAGTTCTGAATTCGGTGATTTTTCGGTTGATTTCACACTACTTTTCGAGCTCTACGATCCTGGTGTTTCGGATTTTGATTTCGTAACTCGTGGCTAGTTGGTCTCGTTTCACCTAGTTAGCCGCGAAATGTGGTTTCTTTACGTAAACGGTTTTATGAATATCCGTTGACTCCGAGTTCTGAATTCGGTGATTTTCCGCTTGATTTCACACTACTTTTCGAGCTCTACAATCCTGGTGTTTCGGATTTTGATTTGAGAACTCGTGGCTAGTAGGTCACGTTTCACCTAGTTAGCCGCGAAATGTGGTTTCTTTACGTAAACAATTTTATGAATATCCGTTAACTCCGAGTTCTGAATTCGGTGATTTTTAGCTTGATTTCACACTACTTTTCGAGCTCTACTATCCTGGTGTTTCGGATTTGGATTTCAGAACTCGTGGCTAGTAGGTGTCATTTCACCTAGTTAGCTGCGAAATGTGGTTTCTTTACGTACACGGTTTTATGAATATCCGTTGACTCCGAGTTCTGAATTCGGTGATTTTTAGCTTGATTTGACACTACTTTTTGAGCTCTACGATCCTAGTGTTTCGGATTTTGATTTCAGAACTCGTGGCTAGTTGGTCTCGTTTCATCTAGTTAGCCGCGAAATGTGGTTTCTTTACGTAAACGGTTTTATGAATATCCGTTGACTCCGAGTTCTGAATTCGGTGATTTTTAGCTTTATTTCACACTTCTTTTCGAGCTCTATGATCCTGGAGTTTCGGATTTTAATTTCAGAACTCGTGGCTAGTTGGTCTCGTTTCACCTAATTAGCCGCGAAATGTGGTTTCTTTACGTAAACAGTTTTATGAATATCCGTTGACTCCGAGTTCTGAATTCGGTGATTTTTAGCTTGATTTCACACTACTTTTTGAGCTCTACAATCCTGGTGTTTCGGATTTTTATTTCAAAACTCGTGGCTAGTAGGTCTCGTTTCACCTAGTTAGCCGCGAAATGTGGTTTCTTTATGTAAACGGTTTTATGAATATCCGTTAACTCCGAGTTATGAATTCGGTGATTTTCAGCTTGATTACACACTACATTTTGAGCTCTACAATCCTAGCATTTCGGATTTTGATTTCAGAACTCGTGGCTAGTAGGTCTCGTTTCACCTAGTTAGCCGCGAAACGTGGTTTCTTTACGTAAACGGTTTTATGAATATCCGTTGACTCCGAGTTCTGAATTCGGTGATTTTTAGCTTGATTTCACACTACTTTTCGAGCTCTACGATCCTGGGGTTTCGGATTTTGATTTCAGAACCCGTGGCTAGTTGGTCTCGTTTCACCTAGTTAGCCGCGAAATGTGGTTTCTTTACGTAAACAGTTTTATGAATATCCGTTGACTCCGAGTTCTGAATTCGGTGATTTTTCGCTTGATTTCACACTACTTTTTGAGCTCTACGATCCTGGCATTTCGGATTTTGATTTCATAACTCGTGGCTAGTTGGTCTCGTTTCACCTAGTTAGCCGCAAAATGTGGTTTCTTTACGTAAACGGTTTTATGAATATCCGTTGACTCCGAGTACTAAATTCGGTGATTTTTCACTTGATTTCACACTACTTTTCGAGCTCTACTATCCTGGTGTTTCGGATTTTGATTTCAGAACGCGTGGCTAGTTTCTCTTGTTTCACCTAGTTAGCCGCGAAATGTGGTTTCTTTACGTAAACGGTTTTATGAATATCCGTTCACTCCGAGTTCTGAATTCGGTGATTTTCCGCTTGATTTCACACTACTTTTCGAGCTCTACAATCCTGGTGTTTCGGATTTTGATTTGAGAACTCGTGGCTAGTAGGTCACGTTTCACCTAGTTAGCCGCGAAATGTGGTTTCTTTACGTAAACAATTTTATGAATATCCGTTAACTCCGAGTTCTGAATTCGGTGATTTTTAGCTTGATTTCACACTACTTTTCGAGCTCTACTATCCTGGTGTTTCGGATTTGGATTTCAGAACTCGTGGCTAGTAGGTCTCATTTCTCCTAGTTAGCTGCGAAATGTGGTTTCTTTACGTAAACGGTTTTATGAATATCCGTTGACTCCGAGTTCTGAATTCGGTGATTTTTAGCTTGATTTGACACTACTTTTTGAGCTCTACGATCCTAGTGTTTCGGATTTTGATTTCAGAACTCGTGGCTAGTTGGTCTCGTTTCACCTAGTTAGCCGCGAAATGTGGTTTCTTTACGTAAACGGTTTTGTGAATATCCGTTGACTCCGAGTTCTGAATTCGGTGATTTTTCGGTTGATTTCACACTACTTTTCGAGCTCTACGATCCTGGTGTTTCGGATTTTGATTTCGTAACTCGTGGCTAGTTGGTCTCGTTTCACCTAGTTAGCCGCGAAATGTGGTTTCTTTACGTAAACGGTTTTATGAATATCCGTTGACTCCGAGTTCTGAATTCGGTGATTTTTAGCTTTATTTCACACTTCTTTTCGAGCTCTATGATCCTGGAGTTTCGGATTTTAATTTCAGAACTCGTGGCTAGTTGGTCTCGTTTCACCTAATTAGCCGCGAAATGTGGTTTCTTTACATAAACAGTTTTATGAATATCCGTTGACTCCGAGTTCTGAATTCGGTGATTTTTAGCTTGATTTCACACTACTTTTTGAGCTCTACAATCCTGGTGTTTCGGATTTTTATTTCAAAACTCGCAGCTAGTAGGTCTCGTTTCACCTAGTTAGCCGCGAAATGTGGTTTCTTTACGTAAACGGTTTTATGAATATCCATTGACTCCGAGTTCTGAATTCGGTGATTTTTGGCTTTATTTCACACTTCTTTTCGAGCTCTACGATCCTAGTATTTCGGATTTTAATTTCAGAACTCGTGGCCAGTTGGTCTCGTTTCACCTAGTTAGCTGCGAAATTTGGTTTCTTTACGTAAACGGTTTTATGAATATCCATTAACTCCGAGTTCTGAATTCGATGATTTTTAGATTGATTACACACTACATTTCGAGCTCTACAATCCTAGCATTTCGGATTTTGATTTCAGAACTCGTGGCTAGTAGGTCTCGTTTCACCTAGTTAGCCGCGAAATGTGGTCTCTTTACGTAAACGGTTTTATGAATATCCGTTGACTCCGAGTTCTGAATTCGGTGATTTTTAGCTTGATTTCACACTACTTTTCGAGCTCTACGATCCTAGTATTTCAGATTTTGATTTCAGAACTCGTGGCTAGTTGGTCTCGTTTCATCTAGTTAGCCGCGAAATGTGGTTTCTTTACGTAAACTGTTTTATGAATATCCGTTGACTCCGAGTTCTGAATTCGGTGATTTTTCGATTGATTTCACACTAATTTTCGAGCTCTACCTCGAGTTTCGGATTTTGATTTCAGAACTCGTGGCTAGTAGGTCTCGTTTCACCTAGTTAGCCGCGAAATGTGGTTTCTTTTCGTAAAAGGTTTTATGAATATCCGTTGACTCCGAGTTCTGAATTCGGTGATTTTTAGCTTGATTTCACACTTCTTTTTGAGCTCTACGATCCTGGTCTTTCGGATTTTGATTTCAGAACTCGTGGCTAGTAGGTCTCGTTTCACCTAGTTAGCCGCGAAATGTGGTTTCTTTACGTAAACGATTTTATGAATATCCGTTGACTCCGAGTTCTGAATTCGGTGATTTTTTGCTTGATTTCACACTACTTTTCGAGCTCTACGATCCTGGTGTTTCGGATTTTGATTTCAGAACTCGTGGCTAGTTGGTCTCGTTTCACCTAGATAGCCGCGAAATGTGGTTTCTTTACGTAAACGGTTTTATGAATATCCGTTGACTCCGAGTTCTGAATTCGGTGATTTTTAGCTTGATTACACACAACATTTCGAGCTCTACGATCCTAGTGTTTCGGATTTTGATTTCAGAACTCGTGGCAAGTTGGTCTCGTTTCACCTAGATAGCCGCGAAATGTGGTTTCTTTACGTAAACGGTTTTATGAATATCCGTTGACTCCGAGTTCTGATTTTGGTGATTTTTAGCTTGATTTCACACTACTTTTCGAGCTCTACAATCCTGGCATTTTGGATTTTGATTTAAGAACTCGTGGCTAGTAGGTCTCGTTTCACCTAGTTAGCCGCGAAATGTGGTTTCTTTACGTAAACGGTTTTATGAATATCCGTTGACTCCGAGTTCTGAATTCGGTGATTTTTAGCTTGATTTCACACTACTTTTCGAGCTCTACGATCCTGGCATTTCGGATTTTGATTTCAGAACTCTTGGCTAGTAGGTCTCATTTCACCTAGTTAGCCGCGAAATGTGGTTTCTTTACGTAAACGGTTTTATGAATATCCGTTGACTCCGAGTTCTGAATTCGGTGATTTTTAGCTTGATTTGTCACTACTTTTTGAGCTCTACGATCCTGGTGTTTCGGATTTTGATTTCAGAACTCGTGGCTAGTTCGTCTCGTTTCACCTAGTTAGCCGCGAAATGTGGTTTCTTTTTGTAAACGGTTTTATGAATATCCGTTGACTCCGAGTTCTGAATTCGGTGATTTTTAGCTTGATTACACACAACATTTCGAGCTCTACGATCCTAGTGTTTCGGATTTTGATTTCAGAACTCGTGGCTAGTTGGTCTCGTTTCACCTAGTTAGCCGCGAAATGTGGTTTCTTTACGTAAACGGTTTTATGAATATCCGTTGACTCCGAGTTCTGAATTCGGTGATTTTTCTGTTGATTTCACACTACTTTTCGAGCTCTACGATCCTGGTGTTTCGGATTTTGATTTCAGAACTCGTGGCTAGTTGGTCTCGTTTCACCTAGATAGCCGCGAAATGTGGTTTCTTTACGTAAACAGTTTTATGAATATCCTTTGACTCCGAGTTCTGAATTCGGTGATTTTTCGCTTGATTTCACACTACTTTTTGAGCTCTACGATCCTGGCATTTCGGATTTTGATTTCAGAACTCGTGGGTAGTTGGTCTCGTTTCACCTAGTTAGCCGCAAAATGTGGTTTCTTTACGTAAACGGTTTTATGAATATCCGTTGACTCCGAGTTCTGAATTCGGTGATTTTTAGCTTGATTTCACACTTCTTTTTGAGCTCTACAATCCTGGTCTTTCGGATTTTGATTTAAGAACTCGTGGCTAGTAGGTCTCGTTTCACCTAGTTAGCCGCGAAATGTGGTTTCTTTACGTAAACGGTTTTATGAATATCCGTTGACTCCGAGTTCTGAATTCGGTGATTTTTAGCTTGATTTCACACTACTTTTCGAGCTCTACGATCCTGGCGTTTCGGATTTTGATTTCAGAACTCGTGGCTAGTAGGTCTCATTTCACCTATTTAGCCGCGAAATTTGGTTTCTTTACGTAAACGGTTTTATGAATATCCGTTGACTCCGAGTTCTGAATTCGGTGATTTTTAGCTTGATTTGACACTACTTTTCGAGCTCTACGATCCTGGTGTTTCGGATTTTGATTTCAGAACTCGTGGCTAGTTGGTCTCGTTTCACCTAGTTAGCCGCGAAATGTGGTTTCTTTACGTAAACGGTTTTATGAATATCCGTTGACTCCGAGTTCTGAATTCGGTGATTTTTAGCTTGATTACACACAACATTTCGAGCTCTACGATCCTAGTGTTTCGGATTTTGATTTCAGAACTCGTGGCTAGTTGGTCTCGTTTCACCTAGTTAGCCGCGAAATGTGGTTTCTTTACGTAAACGGTTTTATGAATATCCGTTGACTCCGAGTTCTGAATTCGGTGATTTTTAGCTTGATTACACACTACTTTTCGAGCTCTACAATCCTGGCGTTTCGGATTTTGATTTCAGAACTCGTGACTAGTAGGTCTCGTTTCACCTAGTTAGCCGCGAAATGTGGTTTCTTTACGTAAACGGTTTTATGAATATCCGTTGACTCCGAGTTCTGAATTCGGTGATTTTTAGCTTGATTTCACACTACTTTTCGAGCTCTACGATCCTGGCGTTTCGGATTTTGATTTCAGAACTCGTGGCTAGTAGGTCTCATTTCACCTAGTTAGCCGCGAAATGTGGTTTCTTTACGTAAACGGTTTTATGAATATCCGTTGACTCCGAGTTCTGAATTCGGTGATTTTTAGCTTGATTTCACACTACTTTTTGAGCTCTACGATCCTGGCGTTTCGGATTTTGATTTCAGAACTCGTGGCTAGTAGGTCTCGTTTCACCTAGTTAGCCGCGAAATGTGGTTTCTTTTTGTAAACGGTTTTATGAATATCCGTTGACTCCGAGTTCTGAATTCGGTGATTTTTAGCTTGATTACACACAACATTTCGAGCTCTACGATCGTAGTGTTTCGGATTTTGATTTCAGAACTCGTGGCTAGTTGGTCTCGTTTCACCTAGTTAGCCGCGAAATGTGGTTTCTTTACGTAAACGGTTTTATGAATATCCGTTGACTCCGAGTTCTGAATTCGGTGATTTTTCTGTTGATTTCACACTACTTTTCGAGCTCTACGATCCTGGTGTTTCGGATTTTGATTTCAGAACTCGTGGCTAGTTGGTCTCGTTTCACCTAGATAGCCGCGAAATGTGGTTTCTTTACGTAAACAGTTTTATGAATATCCTTTGACTCCGAGTTCTGAATTCGGTGATTTTTCGCTTGATTTCACACTACTTTTTGAGCTCTACGATCCTGGCGTTTCGGATTTTGATTTCAGAACTCGTGGGTAGTTGGTCTCGTTTCACCTAGTTAGCCGCAAAATGTGGTTTCTTTACGTAAACGGTTTTATGAATATCCGTTGACTCCGAGTTCTGAATTCGGTGATTTTTCGCTTGATTTCACACTACTTTTTGAGCTCTACGATCCTGGTGTTTCGGATTTTGATTTTAGAACTCGTGGATAGTAGGTCTCATTTCACCTAGTTAGCCGCGAAATGTGGTTTCTTTACGTAAACTGTTTTATGAATATCCGTTGACTCCGAGTTCTGAATTCGGTGATTTTTCGATTGATTTCACACTAATTTTCGAGCTCTACGATCCTGGAGTTTCGGATTTTGATTTCAGAACTCGTGGCTAGTTGGTCTCGTTTCACCTAGTTAGCTGCGAAATGTGGTTTCTTTTCGTAAACGGTTTTATGAATATCCGTTGACTCCGAGTTCTGAATTCGGTGATTTTTAGCTTGATTTCACACTTCTTTTTGAGCTCTACAATCCTGGTCTTTCGGATTTTGATTTCAGAATTCGTGGCTAGTAGGTCTCGTTTCACCTAGTTAGCCGCGAAATGTGGTTTCTTTACGTAAACGGTTTTATGAATATCCGTTGACTCCGAGTTCTGAATTCGGTGATTTTTAGCTTGATTACACACAACATTTCGAGCTCTACGATCCTAGTGTTTCGGATTTTGATTTCAGAACTCGTGGCTGGTTGGTCTCGTTTCACCTAGTTAGCCGCGAAATGTGGTTTCTTTACGTAAACGGTTTTATGAATATCCGTTGACTCCGAGTTCTGAATTCGGTGATTTTTAGCTTGATTACACACAACATTTCGAGCTCTACGATCCTAGTGTTTCGGATTTTGATTTCAGAACTCGTGGCAAGTTGGTCTCGTTTCACCTAGATAGCCGCGAAATGTGGTTTCTTTACGTAAACGGTTTTATGAATATCCGTTGACTCCGAGTTCTGATTTTGGTGATTTTTAGCTTGATTTCACACTACTTTTTGAGCTCTACAATCCTGGCATTTTGGATTTTGATTTAAGAACTCGTGGCTAGTAGGTCTCGTTTCACCTAGTTAGCCGCGAAATGTGGTTTCTTTACGTAAACGGTTTTATGAATATCCGTTGACTCCGAGTTCTGAATTCGGTGATTTTTAGCTTGATTTCACACTACTTTTCGAGCTCTACGATCCTAGTGTTTCGGATTTTGATTTCAGAACTCGTGGCTAGTTGGTCTCGTTTCACCTAGTTAGCCGCGAAATGTGGTTTCTTTTTGTAAACGGTTTTATGAATATCCGTTGACTCCGAGTTCTGAATTCGGTGATTTTTAGCTTGATTACACACAACATTTCGAGCTCTACGATCCTAGTGTTTCGGATTTTGATTTCAGAACTCGTGGCTAGTTGGTCTCGTTTCACCTAGTTAGCCGCGAAATGTGTTTTCTTTACGTAAACGGTTTTATGAATATCCATTGACTCCGAGTTCTGAATTCGGTGATTTTTAGCTTGATTTCAAACTTCCTTTTTAGCTCTACAATCTTGGTGTTTCAGATTTTGATTTCAGAACTCGTGGCTAGTTGGTCTCGTTTCACCTAGTTAGCCGCGAAATGTGGTTTCTTTACGTAAACGGTTTTATGAATATCCGTTGACTCCGAGTTCTGAATTCGGTGATTTTTAGCTTGATTTCACACTACTTTTCGAGCTCTACGATCCTGGCATTTTGGATTTTGATTTCAGAACTCGTGGCTAGTTGGTCTCGTTTCACCTAGTTAGCCGCGAAAAGTGGTTTCTTTACGTAAACGGTTTTATGAATATCCGTTGACTCCGAGTTCTGAATTCGATGATTTTTCACTTGATTTCACACTACTTTTTGAGCTCTACGATTCTCGCATTTCGGATTTTGATTTCAGAACTCGTGGCTAGTTGGTCTCGTTTCACCTAGTTAGCCGCGAAATGTGGTTTCTTTACGTAAACGGTTTTATGAATATCCGTTGACTCCGAGTTCTGATTTTGGTGATTTTTAGCTTGATTTCACACTACTTTTCGAGCTCTACAATCCCGGCATTTTGGATTTTGATTTAAGAACTCGTGGCTAGTAGGTCTCGTTTCACCTAGTTAGCCGCGAAATGTTGTTTCTTTACGTAAACGGTTTTATGAATATCCGTTGACTCCGAGTTCTGAATTCGGTGATTTTTAGCTTGATTTCACACTACTTTTCGAGCTCTACGATCCTGGCGTTTCGGATTTTGATTTCAGAACTCGTGGCTAGTAGGTCTCATTTCACCTAGTTAGCCGCGAAATGTGGTTTCTTTACGTAAACGGTTTTATGAATATCAGTTGACTCCGAGTTCTGAATTCGGTGATTTTTAGCTTGATTTGACACTACTTTTCGAGCTCTACGATCCTGGTGTTTCGGATTTTGATTTCAGAACTCGTGGCTAGTTGGTCTCGTTTCACCTAGTTAGCCGCGAAATGTGGTTTCTTTACGTAACCGGTTTTATGAATATCCGTTGACTCCGAGTTCTGAATTCGGTGATTTTTAGCTTGATTAGACACAACATTTCGAGCTCTACGATCCTAGTGTTTCGGATTTTGATTTCAGAACTCGTGGCTAGTTGGTCTCGTTTCACCTAGTTAGCCGCGAAATGTGGATTCTTTACGTAAACGGTTTTATGAATATCCGTTGACTCCGAGTTCTGAATTCGGTGATTTTTCGGTTGATTTCACACTACTTTTCGAGCTCTACGATCCTGGTGTTTCGGATTTTGATTTCAGAACTCGTGGCAAGTTGGTCTCGTTTCACCTAGATAGCCGCGAAATGTGGTTTCTTTACGTAAACGGTTTTATGAATATCCGTTGACTCCGAGTTCTGATTTTGGTGATTTTTAGCTTGATTTCACACTACTTTTCGAGCTCTACAATCCTGGCGTTTTGGATTTTGATTTAAGAACTCGTGGCTAGTAGGTCTCGTTTCACCTAGTTAGCCGCGAAATGTGGTTTCTTTACGTAAACGGTTTTATGAATATCCGTTGACTCCGAGTTCTGAATTCGGTGATTTTTAGCTTGATTTCACACTACTTTTCGAGCTCTACAATCCTGGTGTTTCGGATTTTGATTTCAGAACTCGTGGCTAGTAGGTCTCGTTTCACCTAGTTAGCCGCGAAATGTGGTTTCTTTACGTAAACGGTTTTATGAATATCCGTTGACTCCGAGTTCTGAATTCGGTGATTTTTAGCTTGATTTCACACTACTTTTCGAGCTCTACGATCCTGGCATTTCGGATTTTTATTTCAGAACTCGTGGCTAGTAGGTCTCATTTCACCTAGTTAGCCGCGAAATGTGGTTTCTTTACGTAAACGGTTTTATGAATATCCGTTGACTACGAGTTCTGAATTCGGTGATTTTTAGCTTGATTTGACACTACTTTTCGAGCTCTACGATCCTGGTGTTTCGGATTTTGATTTCAGAACTCGTGGCTAGTTGGTCTGGTTTCACCTAGTTAGCCGCGAAATGTGGTTTCTTTACGTAAACGGTTTTATGAATATCCGTTGACTCCGAGTTCTGAATTCGGTGATTTTTAGCTTGATTACACACAACATTTCGAGCTCTACGATCCTAGTGTTTCGGATTTTGATTTCAGAACTCGTGGCTAGTTGGTCTCGTTTCACCTAGTTAGCCGCGAAATGTGGTTTCTTTACGTAAACGGTTTTATGAATATCCGTTGACTCCGAGTTCTGAATTCGGTGATTTTTAGCTTGATTACACACAACATTTCGAGCTCTACGATCCTAGTGTTTCGGATTTTGATTTCAGAACTCATGGCAAGTTGGTCTCGTTTCACCTAGATAGCCGCGAAATAAGGTTTCTTTACGTAAACGGTTTTATGAATATCCGTTGACTCCGAGTTCTGATTTTGGTGATTTTTAGCTTGATTTCACACTACTTTTCGAGCTCTACAATCCTGGCGTTTTGGATTTTGATTTAAGAACTCGTGGCTAGTAGGTCTCGTTTCACCTAGTTAGCCGCGAAATGTGGTTTCTTTACGTAAACGGTTTTATGAATATCCGTTGACTCCGAGTTCTGAATTCGGTGATTTTTAGCTTGATTTCACACTACTTTTCGAGCTCTACGATCCTGGCGTTTGGGATTTTGATTTCAGAACTCGTGGCTAGTAGGTCTCATTTCACCTAGTTAGCCGTGAAATGTGGTTTCTTTACGTAAACGGTTTTATGAATATCCGTTGACTCCGAGTTCTGAATTTGGTGATTTTTAGCTTGATTTGTCACTACTTTTTGAGCTCTACGATCCTGGTGTTTCGGATTTTGATTTCAGAACTCGTGGCTAGTTGGTCTCGTTTCACCTAGTTAGCCGCGAAATGTGGTTTCTTTTTGTAAACGGTTTTATGAATATCCGTTGACTCCGAGTTCTGAATTCGGTGATTTTTAGCTTGATTACACACAACATTTCGAGCTCTACGATCCTAGTGTTTCGGATTTTGATTTCAGAACTTGTGGCTAGTTGGTCTCGTTTCACCTAGTTAGCCGCGAAATGTGGTTTCTTTACGTAAACGGTTTTATGAATATCCGTTGACTCCGAGTTCTGAATTCGGTGATTTTTCTGTTGATTTCACACTACTTTTCGAGCTCTACGATCCTGGTGTTTCGGATTTTGATTTCAGAACTCGTGGCTAGTTGGTCTCGTTTCACCTAGATAGCCGCGAAATGTGGTTTCTTTACGTAAACAGTTTTATGAATATCCTTTGACTCCGAGTTCTGAATTCGGTGATTTTTAGGTTGATTTCACACTACTTTTCGAGCTCTACGATCCTGGGGTTTCGGATTTTGATTTCAGAACTCGTGGCTAGTTGGTCTCGTTTCACCTAGTTAGCCGCGAAATGTGGTTTCTTTACGTAAACAGTTTTATGAATATCCGTTGACTCCGAGTTCTGAATTCGGTGATTTTTCGCTTGATTTCACACTACTTTTTGAGCTCTACGATCCTGGTGTTTCGGATTTTGATTTCAGAACTCGTGGCTAGTTGGTCTCGTTTCACCTAGTTAGCTGCGAAATGTAGTTTCTTTACGTAAACGGTTTTATGAATATCCGTTGACTCCGACTTCTGAATTCGGTGATTTTTAACTTGATTTGACACTACTTTTCGAGCTCTACGATCCTGGTGTTTCGGATTTTGATTTCAGAACTCGTGGCTAGTTGGTCTCGTTTCACCTAGTTAGCCGCGAAATGTGGTTTCTTTACGTAAACGGTTTTATGAATATCCGTTGACTCCGAGTTCTGAATTCGGTGATTTTTAGCTTGATTACACACAACATTTCGAGCTCTACGATCCTAGTGTTTCGGATTTTGATTTCAGAACTCGTGGCTAGTTGGTCTCGTTTCACCTAGTTAGCCGCGAAATGTGGTTTTTTTACGTAAACGGTTTTATGAATATCCGTTGACTCCGAGTTCTGAATTCGGTGATTTTTCGGTTGATTTCATACTACTTTTCGAGCTCTACGATCCTGGTGTTTCGGATTTTGATTTCAGAACTCGTGGCAAGTTGGTCTCGTTTCACCTAGATAGCCGCGAAATGTGGTTTCTTTACGTAAATGGTTTTATGAATATCCGTTGACTCCGAGTTCTGATTTTGGTGATTTTTAGCTTGATTTCATACTACTTTTCGAGCTCTACAATCCTGGCGTTTTGGATTTTGATTTAAGAACTCGTGGCTAGTAGGTCTCGTTTCACCTAGTTAGCCGCGAAATGTGGTTTCTTTACGTAAACGGTTTTATGAATATCCGTTGACTCCGAGTTCTGAATTCGGTGATTTTTAGCTTGATTTCACACTACTTTTCGAGCTCTACGATCCTGGCGTTTGGGATTTTGATTTCAGAACTCGTGGCTAGTAGGTCTCATTTCACCTAGTTAGCCGTGAAATGTGGTTTCTTTACGTAAACGGTTTTATGAATATCCGTTGACTCCGAGTTCTGAATTTGGTGATTTTTAGCTTGATTTGTCACTACTTTTTGAGCTCTACGATCCTGGTGTTTCGGATTTTGATTTCAGAACTCGTGGCTAGTTGGTCTCGTTTCACCTAGTTAGCCGCGAAATGTGGTTTCTTTTTGTAAACGGTTTTATGAATATCCGTTGACTCCGAGTTCTGAATTCGGTGATTTTTAGCTTGATTACACACAACATTTCGAGCTCTACGATCCTAGTGTTTCGGATTTTGATTTCAGAACTTGTGGCTAGTTGGTCTCGTTTCACCTAGTTAGCCGCGAAATGTGGTTTCTTTACGTAAACGGTTTTATGAATATCCGTTGACTCCGAGTTCTGAATTCGGTGATTTTTCTGTTGATTTCACACTACTTTTCGAGATCTACGATCCTGGTGTTTCGGATTTTGATTTCAGAACTCGTGGCTAGTTGGTCTCGTTTCACCTAGATAGCCGCGAAATGTGGTTTCTTTACGTAAACAGTTTTATGAATATCCTTTGACTCCGAGTTCTGAATTCGGTGATTTTTAGGTTGATTTCACACTACTTTTCGAGCTCTACGATCCTGGGGTTTCGGATTTTGATTTCAGAACTCGTGGCTAGTTGGTCTCGTTTCACCTAGTTAGCCGCGAAATGTGGTTTCTTTACGTAAACAGTTTTATGAATATCCGTTGACTCCGAGTTCTGAATTCGGTGATTTTTCGCTTGATTTCACACTACTTTTTGAGCTCTACGATCCTGGTGTTTCGGATTTTGATTTCAGAACTCGTGGCTAGTTGGTCTCGTTTCACCTAGTTAGCCGCGAAATGTAGTTTCTTTACGTAAACGGTTTTATGAATATCCGTTGACTCCGACATCTGAATTCGGTGATTTTTAGCTTGATTTGACACTACTTTTCGAGCTCTACGATCCTGGTGTTTCGGATTTTGATTTCAGAACTCGTGGCTAGTTGGTCTCGTTTCACCTAGTTAGCCGCGAAATGTGGTTTCTTTACGTAAACGGTTTTATGAATATCCGTTGACTCCGAGTTCTGAATTCGGTGATTTTTAGCTTGATTACACACAACATTTCAAGCTCTACGATCCTAGTGTTTCGGATTTTGATTTCAGAACTCGTGGCTAGTTGGTCTCGTTTCACCTAGTTAGCCGCGAAATGTGGTTTCTTTACGTAAACGGTTTTATGAATATCCGTTGACTCCGAGTTCTGAATTCGGTGATTTTTCGGTTGATTTCACACTACTTTTCGAGCTCTACGATCCTGGTGTTTCGGATTTTGATTTCAGAACTCGTGGCAAGTTGGTCTCGTTTCACCTAGATAGCCGCGAAATGTGGTTTCTTTACGTAAACGGTTTTATGAATATCCGTTGACTCCGAGTTCTGATTTTGGTGATTTTTAGCTTGATTTCATACTACTTTTCGAGCTCTACAATCCTGGCATTTTGGATTTTGATTTAAGAACTCGTGGCTAGTAGGTCTCGTTTCACCTAGTTAGCCGCGAAATGTGGTTTCTTTACGTAAACGGTTTTATGAATATCCGTTGACTCCGAGTTCTGAATTCGGTGATTTTTAGCGTGATTTCACACTACTTTTTGAGCTCTACGATCCTTGCGTTTCGGATTTTGATTTCAGAACTCGTGGCTAGTAGGTCTCATTTCACCGAGTTAGCCGCGAAATGTGGTTTCTTTACGTAAACGGTTTTATGAATATCCGCTGACTCCGAGTTCTGAATTCGGTGATTTTTAGCTTGATTTGTCACTAGTTTTTGAGCTCTACGATCCTGGTGTTTCGGATTTTGATTTCAGAACTCGTGGCTAGTTGGTCTCGTTTCACCTAGTTAGCCGCGAAATGTGGTTTCTTTTTGTAAACGGTTTTATGAATATCCGTTGACTCCGAGTTCTGAATTCGGTGATTTTTAGCTTGATTACACACAACATTTCGAGCTCTACGATCCTAGTGTTTCGGATTTTGATTTCAGAACTCGTGGCTAGTTGGTCTCGTTTCACCTAGTTAGCCGCGAAATGTGGTTTCTTTACGTAAACGGTTTTATGAATATCCGTTGACTCCGAGTTCTGAATTCGGTGATTTTTCTGTTGATTTCACACTACTTTTCGAGCTCTACGATCATGGTATTTCGGATTTTGATTTCAGAACTCGTGGCTAGTTGGTCTCGTTTCACCTAGATAGCCGCGAAATGTGGTTTCTTTACGTAAACGGTTTTATGAATATCCGTTGACTCCGAGTTCTGAATTCGGTGATTTTTAGCTTGATTTCACACTACTTTTCGAGCTCTACGATCCTGGGGTTTCGGATTTTGATTTCAGAACTCGTGGCTAGTTGGTCTCGTTTCACCTAGTTAGCCGCGAAATGTGGTTTCTTTACGTAAACAGTTTTATGAATATCCGTTGACTCCGAGTTCTGAATTCGGTGATTTTTCGCTTGATTTCACACTACTTTTCGAGCTCTACGATCCTGGTGTTTCGGATTTTGATTTCAGAACTCGTGGCTAGTTGGTCTCGTTTCACCTAGTTAGCCGCGAAATGTAGTTTCTTTACGTAAACGGTTTTATGAATATCCGTTGACTCCGACTTCTGAATTCGGTGATTTTTAGCTTAATTTCACACTACTTTTCGAGCTCTACGATCCTGGAGTTTCGGATTTTGATTCCAGAACTCGTGGCTAATTGGTCTCGTTTCACCTAGTTAGCCGCGAAATGTGGTTTCTTTACGTAAACGGTTTTAAGAATATCCGTTGACTCCGACTTCTGAATTCGGTGATTTTTAGCTTGATTTCACACTACTTTTCGAGCTCTACAATCCTGGTGTTTCGGATTTTGATTTCAGAACTCGTGTCTAGTAGGTCTCGTTTCACCTAGTTAGCCGCGAAATGAGGTTTCTTTACGTAAACGGTTTTATGAATATCCGTTGACTCCGAGTTCTGAATTCGGTGATTTTTTGCTTGATTTCACACTACTTTTCGAGCTCTACAATCCTGGTGTTTCGGATTTTGATTTCAGAACTCGTGGCTAGTTGGTCTCGTTTCACCTAGTTAGCCGCGAAATGTGGTTTCTTTACGTAAACGATTTTATGAATATCCGTTGACTCCGAGTTCTGAATTCGGTGATTTTTCGCTTGATTTCACACTACTTTTCGAGCTCTACGTTCCTGGTGTTTCGGATTTTGATTTCAGAACTCGTGGCTAGTTGGTCTCGTTTCACCTAGTTAGCCGCGAAATGTGGTTTCTTTACGTAAACGCTTTATGAATATCCGTTGACTCCGAGTTCTGAATTCGGTGATTTTTAGCTTAATTTCACACTACTTTTCGAGCTCTACGATCCTGGAGTTTTGGATTTTGATTCCAGAACTCGTGGCTAGTTGGTCTCGTTTCACCTAGTTAGCCGCGAAATGTGGTTTCTTTATGTAAACGGTTTTATGAATATCCGTTGACTCCGAGTTATGAATTCGGTGATTTTTAGCTTGATTACACACTACATTTCGAGCTCTACAATCCTCGCATTTCGGATTTTGATTTCAGAACTCGTGGCTAGTAGGTCTCGTTTCACCTAGTTAGCCGCGAAATGTGGTTTCTTTACGTAAACGGTTTTATGAATATTCGTTGACTCCGAGAACTGAATTCGGTGATTTTTAGCTTGATTTCACACTACTTTTCGAGCTCTACGATCCTGGCATTTCGGATTTTGATTTCAGAACTCGTGGCTAGTTGGTCTCGTTTCACCTAGTTAGCCGCGAAATGTTGTTTCTTTACGTAAACAGTTTTATGAATATCCGTTGACTCCGAGTTCTGAATTCGGTGATTTTTCGCTTGATTTCACACTAATTTTTGAGCTCTACGATCCTGGCGTTTCGGATTTTGATTTCAGAACTCGTGGCTAGTTGGTCTCGTTTCACCTAGTTAGCCGCAAAATGTGGTTTCTTTACGTAAACGGTTTTATGAATATCCGTTGACTCCGAGTTCTGAATTCGGTGATTTTTCGCTTGATTTCACACTACTTTTCGAGCTCTACGATCCTGGTGTTTCGGATTTTGATTTCAGAACTCGTGGATAGTAGGTCTCATTTCACCTAGTTAGCCGCGAAATATGGTTTCTTTACGTAAACTGTTTTATGAATATCCGTTGACTCCGAGTTCTGAATTCGGTGATTTTTCGATTGATTTCACACTAATTTTCGAGCTCTACGATCCTGGAGTTTCGGATTTTGATTTCAGAACTCGTGGCTAGTTGGTCTCGTTTCACCTAGTTAGCTGCGAAATGTGGTTTCTTTTCGTAAACGGTTTTATGAATATCCGTTGACTCCGAGTTCTGAATTCGGTGATTTTTAGCAAGATTTCACACTTCTTTTTGAGCTCTACAATCCTGGTCTTTCGGATTTTGATTTCAGAATTCGTGGCTAGTAGGTCTCGTTTCACCTAGTTAGCCGCGAAATGTCGTTTCTTTACGTAAACGGTTTAAAGAATATCCGTTGACTCCGAGTTCTGAATTCGGTTATTTTTCGCTTGATTTCACACTACTTTTCGAGCTCTACGATCCTGGTGTTTCGTATTTTGATTTCAGAACTCGTGGCTAGTTGGTCTCGTTTCACCTAGTTAGCCGCGAAATGTGTTTTTTTTACGTAAACGGTTTTATGAATATCCATTGACTCCGAGTTCTGAATTCGGTGATTTTTAGCTTGATTTCACACTTCCTTTTTAGCTCTACAATCCTGGTGTTTCAGATTTTGATTTCAGAACTCGTGGCTGGTTGGTCTCGTTTCACCTAGTTAGCCGCGAAATGTGGTTTCTTTTTGTAAACGGTTTTATGAATATCCGTTGACTCCGAGTTCTGAATTCGGTGATTTTTAGCTTGATTACACACAACATTTCGAGCTCTACGATCCTAGTGTTTCGGATTTTGATTTCAGAACTCGTGGCTAGTTGGTCTCGCTTCACCTAGTTAGCCGCGAAAAGTGGTTTCTTTACGTAAACGGTTTTATGAATATCCGTTGACTCCGAGTTCTGAATTCGGTGATTTTTTGCTTGATTTCACACTACTTTTCGAGCTCTACAATCCTGGTGTTTCGGATTTTGATTTCAGAACTCGTGGCTAGTTGGTCTCGTTTTACCTAGTTAGCCGCGAAATTTGGTTTCTTTACGTAAACAGTTTTATGAATATCCGTTGACTCCGAGTTCTGAATTCGGTGATTTTTCGCTTGATTTCACACTACTTTTCGAGCTCTACGATCCTGGAGTTTCGGATTTTGATTCCAGAACTCGTGGCTAGTTGGTCTCGTTTCACCTAGTTAGCCGCGAAATATGGTTTCTTTACGTAAACAGTTTTACGAATATCCGTTGACTCCGAGTTCTGAATTCGGTGATTTTTAGCTTGATTTCACACTACTTTTCGAGCTCTACAATCCTGGTATTTCGGATTTTGATTACAGAACTCGTGTCTAGTAGGTCTCGTTTCACCTAGTTAGTCGCGAAATGTGGTTTCTTTACGTAAACGGTTTTATGAATATCCGTTGACTCCGAGTTCTGAATTCAGTGATTTTTAGCTTGATTTCACACTACTTTTTGAGCTCTACGATCCTGGCGTTTCGGATTTTGATTTTAGAACTCGTGGCTAGTTGGTCTCGTTTCACCTAGTTAGCCGCGAAATTTGGTTTCTTTACGTAAACGGTTTTATGAATATCCATTGACTCCGAGTTCTGAATTCGGTGATTTTTAACTTGATTTCACATTACTTTTTGAGCTCTACGATCCTGGCGTTTCGGATTTTGATTTCGGAACTCGTGGCTAGTAGGTCTCGTTTCACCTAGTTAGCCGCGAAATGTGGTTTCTTTACGTAAACGGTTTTATGAATATCCGTTGACTCCGAGTTCTGAATTCGGTGATTTTTAGCTTGATTTCACACTACTTTTTGAGCTCTACAATCCTGACCTTTCGGATTTTGATTTCAGAACTCGTGGCTAGTAGGTCTCGTTTCACCTAGTTAGCCGCGGAATGTGGTTTCTTTACGTAAACGGTTTTATGAATATCCGTTGACTACGAGTTCTGAATTCGGTGATTTTTAGCTTGATTTAACACTACTTTTCGAGCTCTACAATCCTGGTGTTTCGGATTTTGATTTCAGAACTCGTGGCTAGTAGGTCTCGTTTCACCTAGTTAGCCGCAAAATGTGGTTTCTTTACGTAAACGGTTTTATGAATATCCATTGACTCCGAGTTCTAAATTCGGTGATTTTTCGCTTGATTTCACACTACGTTTTGAGCTCTACGATCCTCGCATTTCGGATTTTGATTTCAGAACTCGTGGCTAGTTGTTCTCGTTTCACCTATTTAGCCGCGAAATGTGGTTTCTTTACGTAAACGGTTTTATGAATATCCGTTGACTCCGAGTTCTGATTTTTGTGATTTTTAGCTTGATTTCACACTACTTTTCAAGCTCTACAATCCTGGCGTTTTGGATTTTGATTTAAGAACTCGTGGCTAGTAGGTCTCGTTTCACCTAGTTAGCCGCGAAATGTGGTTTCTTTACGTAAACGGTTTTATGAATATCCGTTGACTCCGAGTTCTGAATTCAGTGATTTTTAGCTTGATTTCACACTACTTTTCGATCTCTACGATCCTGGAGTTTCGGATTTTGATTTCAGAACTCGTGGCTAGTAGGTCTCATTTCACCTAGTTAGCCGCGAAATGTGGTTTCTTTACGTAAACGGTTTTATGAATATCCGTTGACTCCGAGTTTTGAATTCGGTGATTTTTAGCTTGAATTGACACTACTTTTCGAGCTCTACGATCCTGGTGTTTCGTATTTTGATTTCAGAACTCGTGGCTAGTTGGTCTCGTTTCACCTAGTTAGCCGCGAAATGTAGTTTCTTTACGTAAACGGTTTTATGAATATCCGTTGACTTCGAGTTCTGAATTCGGTGATTTTTAGCTTGATTACACACAACATTTCGAGCTCTACGATCCTACTGTTTCGGATTTTGATTTCAGAACTCGTGGCTAGTTGGTCTCGTTTCACCTAGTTAGCCGCGAAATGTGGTTTCTTTACGTAAACGGTTTTATGAATATCCGTTGACTCCGAGTTCTGAATTCGGTGATTTTTCGGTTGATTTCACACTACTTTTGAGCTCTACGATCCTGGTGTTTCGGATTTTGATTTCAGAACTCGTGGCTAGTTGGTCTCGTTTCACCTAGATAGACGCGAAATGTGGTTTCTTTACGTAAACGGTTTTATGAATATTCGTTGACTCCGAGTTCTGAATTCGGTGATTTTTAGCTTGATTTCGCACTACTTTTCGAGCTCTACGATCCTGGGGTTTCGGATTTTGATTTCAGAACTCGTGGCTAGTTGGTCTCGTTTCACCTAGTTAGCCGCGAAATGTGGTTTCTTTACGTAAACAGTTTTATGAATATCCGTTGACTCCGAGTTCTGAATTCGGTGATTTTTCACTTGATTTCACACTACTTTTCGAGCTCTACGATCCTGGTGTTTCGGATTTCGATTTCAGAACTCGTGGCTAGTTGTTCTCGTTTCACCTAGTTAGCCGCGAAATGTGGTTTCTTTACGTAAACGGTTTTATGAATATCCGTTGACTCCGACTTCTGAATTCGGTGATTTTTAGCTAAATTTCACACTACTTTTCGAGCTCTACGATCCTGGAGTTTCGGATTTTGATTCCAGAACTCGTGGCTAGTTGGTCTCGTTTCACCTAGTTAGCCGCGAAATGTGTTTTCTTTACGTAAACGGTTTTATGAATATCCGTTGACTTCGACTTCTGAATTCGGTGATTTTTAGCTTGATTTCACACTACTTTTCGAGATCTACAATCCTCGTGTTTCGGATTTTGATTTCAGAACTCGTGTCTAGTAGGTCTCGTTTCACCTAGTTAGCCGCGAAATGAGGTTTCTTTACGTAAACGGTTTTATGAATATCCGTTGACTCCGAGTTCTGAATTCGGTGATTTTTTGCTTGATTTCACACTACTTTTCGAGCTCTACAATCCTGGTGTTTCGGATTTTGATTTCAGAACTCGTGGCTAGTTGGTCTCGTTTCACCTAGTTAGCCGCGAAATGTGGTTTCTTTACGTAAACGGTTTTATGAATATCCGTTGACTCCGAGTTCTGAATTCGGTGATTTTTCGCTTGATTTCACACTACTTTTCGAGCTCTACGATCCTGGGGTTTCGGATTTTGATTTCAGAACTCGTGGCTAGTTGGTCTCGTTTCACCTAGTTAGCCGCGAAATGTGGTTTCTTTAGGTAAACAGTTTTACGAATATCCGTTGACTCCGAGTTCTGAATTCGGTGATTTTTCGGTTGATTTCACACTACTTTTCGAGCTCTACGATCCTGGTGTTTCGGATATTTATTTCAGAACTCGTGGCTAGTTGGTCTCGTTTCACCTAGATAGCCGCGAAATGTGGTTTCTTTACGTAAACGGTTTTATGAATATCCGTTGACTCCGAGTTCTGAATTCGGTGATTTTTAGCTTGATTTCACACTACTTTTCGAGCTCTACGATCCTGGGGTTTCGGATTTTGATTTCAGAACTCGTGGCTAGTTGGTCTCGTTTCACCTAGTTAGCCGCGAAATGTGGTTTCTTTACGTAAACGGTTTTATGAATATCCGTTGACTCCGACTTCTGAATTCGGTGATTTTTAGCTAAATTTCACACTACTTTTCGAGCTCTACGATCCTGGAGTTTCGGATTTTGATTCCAGAACTCGTGGCTAGTTGGTCTCGTTTCACCTAGTTAGCCGCGAAATGTGTTTTCTTTACGTAAACGGTTTTATGAATATCCGTTGACTTCGACTTCTGAATTCGGTGATTTTTAGCTTGATTTCACACTACTTTTCGAGATCTACAATCCTCGTGTTTCGGATTTTGATTTCAGAACTCGTGTCTAGTAGGTCTCGTTTCACCTAGTTAGCCGCGAAATGAGGTTTCTTTACGTAAACGGTTTTATGAATATCCGTTGACTCCGAGTTCTGAATTCGGTGATTTTTTGCTTGATTTCACACTACTTTTCGAGCTCTACAATCCTGGTGTTTCGGATTTTGATTTCAGAACTCGTGGCTAGTTGGTCTCGTTTCACCTAGTTAGCCGCGAAATGTGGTTTCTTTACGTAAACGGTTTTATGAATATCCGTTGACTCCGAGTTCTGAATTCGGTGATTTTTCGCTTGATTTCACACTACTTTTCGAGCTCTACGATCCTGGTGTTTCGGATTTTGATTTCAGAAATCGTGGCTAGTTGGTCTCATTTCACCTAGTTAGCCGCGAAATGTGGTTTCTTTACGTAAACGGTTTTATGAATATCCGTTGACTCCGAGTTCTGAATTCGGTGATTTTTAGCTTAATTTCACACTACTTTTCGAGCTCTACGATCCTGGAGTTTCGGATTTTGATTCCAGAACTCGTGGCTAGTTGGTCTCGTTTCACCTAGTTAGCCGCGAAATATGGTTTCTTTACGTAAACGGTTTTACGAATATCCGTTGACTCCGAGTTCTGAATTCGGTGATTTTTAGCTTGATTACACACAACATTTCGAGCTCTACGATCCTACTGTTTCGGATTTTGATTTCAGAACTCGTGGCTAGTTGGTCTCGTTTCACCTAGTTAGCCGCGAAATGTGGTTTCTTTACGTAAACGGTTTTATGAATATCCGTTGACTACGAGTTCTGAATTCGGTGATTTTTCGCTTGATTTCACACTACTTTTTGAGCTCTACGATCCTCGCATTTCGGATTTTGATTTCAGAACTCGTGGCTAGTTGGTCTCGTTTCACCTATTTAGCCGCGAAATGTGGTTTCTTTACGTAAACGGTTTTATGAATATCCGTTGACTCCGAGTTCTGATTTTGGTGATTTTTAGCTTGATTTCACACTACTTTTCAAGATCTACAATCCTGGCGTTTTGGATTTTGATTTAAGAACTCGTGGCTAGTAGGTCTCGTTTCACCTAGTTAGCCGCGAAATGTGGTTTCTTTACGTAAACGGTTTTATGAATATCCGTTGACTCCGAGTTCTGAATTCAGTGATTTTTAGCTTGATTTCACACTACTTTTCGATCTCTACGATCCTGGCGTTTCGGATTTTGATTTCAGAACTCGTGGCTAGTAGGTCTCATTTCACCTAGTTAGCCGCGAAATGTGGTTTCTTTACGTAAACGGTTTTATGAATATCCGTTGACTCCGAGTTCTGAATTCGGTGATTTTTAGCTTGAATTGACACTACTTTTCGAGCTCTACGATCCTGGTGTTTCGTATTTTGATTTCAGAACTCGTGGCTAGTTGGTCTCGTTTCACCTAGTTAGCCGCGAAATGTAGTTTCTTTACGTAAACGGTTTTATGAATATCCTTTGACTCCGAGTTCTGAATTCGGTGATTTTTAGCTTGATTACACACAACATTTCGAGCTCTACGATCCTACTGTTTCGGATTTTGATTTCAGAACTCGTGGCTAGTTGGTCTCGTTTCACCTAGTTAGCCGCGAAATGTGGTTTCTTTACGTAAACGGTTTTATGAATATCCGTTGACTCCGAGTTCTGAATTCGGTGATTTTTCGGTTGATTTCACACTACTTTTCGAGCTCTACGATCCTGGTGTTTCGGATTTTGATTTCAGAACTCGTGGCTAGTTGGTCTCGTTTCACCTAGATAGCCGCGAAATGTGGTTTCTTTACGTAAACGGTTTTATGAATATCCGTTGACTCCGAGTTCTGAATTCGGTGATTTTTAGCTTGATTTCACACTACTTTTCGAGCTCTACGATCCTGGGGTTTCGGATTTCGATTTCAGAACTCGTGGCTAGTTGGTCTCGTTTCACCTAGTTAGCCGCGAAATGTGGTTTCTTTACGTAAACGGTTTTATGAATATCCATTGACTACGAGTTCTGAATTCGGTGATTTTTAGCTTGATTTCACACTACTTTTCGAGCTCTACGATCCTGGGGTTTCGGATTTTGATTTCAGAACTCGTGGCTAGTTGGTCTCGTTTCACCTAGTTAGCCGCGAAACGTGGTTTCTTTAGGTAAACAGTTTTACGAATATCCGTTGACTCCGAGTTCTGAATTCGGTGATTTTTCGGTTGATTTCACACTACTTTTCGAGCTCTACGATCCTGGCGTTTCGGATATTTATTTCAGAACTCGTGGCTAGTTGGTCTCGTTTCACCTAGATAGCCGCGAAATGTGGTTTCTTTACGTAAACGGTTTTATGAATATCCGTTGACTCTGAGTTCTGAATTCGGTGATTTTTAGCTTGATTTCACACTACTTTTCGAGCTCTACGATCCTGGGGTTTCGGATTTTGATTTCAGAACTCGTGGCTAGTTGGTCTCGTTTCACCTAGTTAGCCGCAAAATGTGGTTTCTTTACGTAAACGGTTTTATGAATATCCGTTGACTCCGACTTCTGAATTCGGTGATTTTTAGCTTGAATTGACACTACTTTTCGCGCTCTACGATCCTGGTGTTTCGTATTTTGATTTCAGAACTCGTGGCTAGTTGGTCTCGTTTCACCTAGTTAGCCGCGAAATGTAGTTTCTTTACGTAAACGGTTTTATGAATATCCGTTGACTCCGAGTTCTGAATTCGGTGATTTTTAGCTTGATTACACACAACATTTCGAGCTCTACGATCCTACTGTTTCGGATTTTGATTTCAGAACTCGTGGCTAGTTGGTCTCGTTTCACCTAGTTAGCCGCGAAATGTGGTTTCTTTACGTAAACGGTTTTATGAATATCCGTTGACTCCGAGTTCTGAATTCGGTGATTTTTAGCTTTATTTCACACTTCTTTTCGAGCTCTATGATCCTGGATTTTCGGATTTTAATTTCAGAACTCGTGGCTAGTTGGTCTCGTTTCACCTAATTAGCCGCGAAATGTGGTTTCTTTACGTAAACAGTTTTATGAATATCCGTTGACTCTGAGTTCTGAATTCGGTGATTTTTAGCTTGATTTCACACTACTTTTTGAGTTCTACAATCCTGGTGTTTCGGATTTTTATTTCAAAACTCGTGGCTAGTAGGTCTCGTTTCACCTAGTTAGCCGCGAAATGTGGTTTCTTTATGTAAACGGTTTAATGAATATCCGTTGACTCCGAGTTATAAATTCGGTGATTTTTAGCTTGATTACACACTACATTTCGAGCTCTACAATCCTAGCATTTGGGATTTTGATTTCAGAACTCGTGGCTAGTAGGTCTCGTTTCACCTAGTTAGCCGCGAAATGTGGTTTCTTTACGTAAACTGTTTTATGAATATCCGTTGACTCCGAGTTCTGAATTCGGTGATTTTTGGCTTTATTTCACACTTCTTTTCGAGCTCTATGATCCTGGAGTTTCGGATTTTAATTTCAGAACTCGTGGCCATTTGGTCTCGTTTCACCTAGTTAGCTGCGAAATTTGGTTTCTTTACGTAAACGGTTTTATGAATATCCGTTAACTCCGAGTTCTGAATTCGATGATTTTTAGATTGATTACACACTACATTTCGAGCTCTACAATCCTAGCATTTCGGATTTTGATTTCAGAACTCGTGGCTAGTAGGTCTCGTTTCACCTAGTTAGCCGCGAAATGTGGTTTCTTTATGTAAACGGTTTTATGAATATCCGTTGACTCTGAGTTCTGAATTCGGTGATTTTTAGCTTGATTTCACACTACTTTTTGAGTTCTACAATCCTGGTGTTTCGTATTTTTATTTCAAAACTCGTGGCTAGTAGGTCTCGTTTCACCTAGTTAGCCGCGAAATGTGGTTTCTTTATGTAAACGGTTTAATGAATATCCGTTGACTCCGAGTTATGAATTCGGTGATTTTTAGCTTGATTACACACTACATTTCGAGCTCTACAATCCTAGCATTTGGGATTTTGATTTCAGAACTCGTGGCTAGTAGGTCTCGTTTCACCTAGTTAGCCGCGAAATGTGGTTTCTTTACGTAAACTGTTTTATGAATATCCGTTGACTCCGAGTTCTGAATTCGGTGATTTTTTGCTTTATTTCACACTTCTTTTCGAGCTCTATGATCCTGGAGTTTCGGATTTTAATTTCAGAACTCGTGGCCAGTTGGTCTCGTTTCACCTAGTTAGCTGCGAAATTTGGTTTCTTTACGTAAACGATTTTATGAATATCCGTTAACTCCGAGTTCTGAATTCGATGATTTTTAGATTGATTACACACTACATTTCGAGCTCTACAATCCTAGCATTTCGGATTTTGATTTGAGAACTCGTGGCTAGTAGGTCACGTTTCACCTAGTTAGCCGCGAAATGTGGTTTCTTTATGTAAACGGTTTTATGAATATCCGTTGACTCCGAGTTCTGAATTCGGTGATTTTTAGCTTGATTTCACACTACTTGTCGAGCTCTACGATCCTAGTATTTCGGATTTTGATTTCAGAACTCGTGGCTAGTTGGTCTTGTTTCATCTAGTTAGCCGCGAAATGTGGTTTCTTTACGTAAACTGTTTTATGAATATCCGTTGACTCCGAGTTCTGAATTCGGTGATTTTTCGCTTGATTTCACACTAATTTTCGAGCTCTACGATCCTGGAGTTTCTTATTTTGATTTCAGAACTTGTGGCTAGTTGGTCTCGTTTCACCTAGTTAGCCGCGAAATGTGGTTTCTTTACGTAAACGGTTTTATGAATATCCATTGACTCCGAGTTCTGAATTCGGTGATTTTTAGCTTGATTTCACAATTCTTTTTGAGCTCTACAATCCTGGTCCTTCGGATTTTGATTTCAGAATTCGTGGCTAGTAGGTCTCGTTTCACCTAGTTAGCCGCGAAATGTGGTTTCTTTACGTAAACGGTTTTATGAATATCCGTTGACTCCGAGTTCTGAATTCGGTTATTTTTCGCTTGATTTCACACTACTTTTCGAGCTCTACGATCCTGGTGTTTCGGATTTTGATTTCAGAACTCGTGGCTAGTTGGTCTCGTTTCACCTAGTTAGCCGCGAAATGTGTTTTCTTTACGTAAACGGTTTTATGAATATCCATTGACTCCGAGTTCTGAATTCGGTGATTTTTAGCTTGATTTCACACTTCTTTTTTAGCTCTACAATCCTGGTGTTTCAGATTTTGATTTCAGAACTCGTGGCTAGTTGGTCTCGTTTCACCTAGTTAGCCGCGAAATGTGGTTTCTTTACGTAAACTGTTTTATGAATATCCGTTGACTCCGAGTTCTGAATTCGGTGATTTTTGGCTTTATTTCACACTTCTTTTCGAGCTCTATGATCCTGGAGTTTCGGATTTTAATTTCAGAACTCGTGGCCAGTTGGTCTCGTTTCACCTAGTTAGCTGCGAAATTTGGTTTCTTTACGTAAACGGTTTTATGAATATCCGTTAACTCCGAGTTCTGAATTCGATGATTTTTAGATTGATTACACACTACATTTCGAGCTCTACAATCCAAGCATTTCGGATTTTGATTTCAGAACTCGTGGCTAGTAGGTCTCGTTTCACCTAGTTAGCCGCGAAATGTGGTTTCTTTACGTAAACTGTTTTATGAATATCCGTTGACTCCGAGTTCTGAATTCGGTGATTTTTTGCTTTATTTCACACTTCTTTTCGAGCTCTATGATCCTGGAGTTTCGGATTTTAATTTCAGAACTCGTGGCCAGTTGGTCTCGTTTCACCTAGTTAGCTGCGAAATTTGGTTTCTTTACGTAAACGATTTTATGAATATCCGTTAACTCCGAGTTCTGAATTCGATGATTTTTAGATTGATTACACACTACATTTCGAGCTCTACAATCCTAGCATTTCGGATTTTGATTTGAGAACTCGTGGCTAGTAGGTCACGTTTCACCTAGTTAGCCGCGAAATGTGGTTTCTTTATGTAAACGGTTTTATGAATATCCGTTGACTCCGAGTTCTGAATTCGGTGATTTTTAGCTTGATTTCACACTACTTGTCGAGCTCTACGATCCTAGTATTTCGGATTTTGATTTCAGAACTCGTGGCTAGTTGGTCTTGTTTCATCTAGTTAGCCGCGAAATGTGGTTTCTTTACGTAAACTGTTTTATGAATATCCGTTGACTCCGAGTTCTGAATTCGGTGATTTTTCGCTTGATTTCACACTAATTTTCGAGCTCTACGATCCTGGAGTTTCTTATTTTGATTTCAGAACTTGTGGCTAGTTGGTCTCGTTTCACCTAGTTAGCCGCGAAATGTGGTTTCTTTACGTAAACGGTTTTATGAATATCCATTGACTCCGAGTTCTGAATTCGGTGATTTTTAGCTTGATTTCACAATTCTTTTTGAGCTCTACAATCCTGGTCTTTCGGATTTTGATTTCAGAATTCGTGGCTAGTAGGTCTCGTTTCACCTAGTTAGCCGCGAAATGTGGTTTCTTTACGTAAACAGTTTTATGAATATCCGTTGACTCTGAGTTCTGAATTCGGTGATTTTTAGCTTGATTTCACACTACTTTTTGAGTTCTACAATCCTGGTGTTTCGGATTTTTATTTCAAAACTCGTGGCTAGTAGGTCTCGTTTCACCTAGTTAGCCGCGAAATGTGGTTTCTTTATGTAAACGGTTTAATGAATATCCGTTGACTCCGAGTTATGAATTCGGTGATTTTTAGCTTGATTACACACTACATTTCGAGCTCTACAATCCTAGCATTTGGGATTTTGATTTCAGAACTCGTGGCTAGTAGGTCTCGTTTCACCTAGTTAGCCGCGAAATGTGGTTTCTTTACGTAAACTGTTTTATGAATATCCGTTGACTCCGAGTTCTGAATTCGGTGATTTTTGGCTTTATTTCACACTTCTTTTCGAGCTCTATGATCCTGGAGTTTCGGATTTTAATTTCAGAACTCGTGGCCAGTTGGTCTCGTTTCACCTAGTTAGCTGCGAAATTTGGTTTCTTTACGTAAACGGTTTTATGAATATCAGTTAACTCCGAGTTCTGAATTCGATGATTTTTAGATTGATTACACACTACATTTCGAGCTCTACAATCCTAGCATTTCGGATTTTGATTTCAGAACTCGTGGCTAGTAGGTCTCGTTTCACCTAGTTAGCCGCGAAATGTGGTTTCTTTATGTAAACGGTTTTATGAATATCCGTTGACTCCGAGTTCTGAATTCGGTGATTTTTAGCTTGATTTCACACTACTTGTCGAGCTCTACGATCCTAGTATTTCGGATTTTGATTTAAGAACTCGTGGCTAGTTGGTCTTGTTTCATCTAGTTAGCCGCGAAATGTGGTTTCTTTACGTAAACTGTTTTATGAATATCCGTTGACTCCGAGTTCTGAATTCGGCGATTTTTCGCTTGATTTCACACTAATTTTCGAGCTCTACGATCCTGGAGTTTCTTATTTTGATTTCAGAACTTGTGGCTAGTTGGTCTCGTTTCACCTAGTTAGCCGCGAAATGTGGTTTCTTTACGTAAACGGTTTTATGAATATCCATTGACTCCGAGTTCTGAATTCGGTGATTTTTAGCTTGATTTCACAATTCTTTTTGAGCTCTACAATCCTGGTCTTTCGGATTTTGATTTCAGAATTCGTGGCTAGTAGGTCTTGTTTCACCTAGTTAGCCGCGAAATGTGGTTTCTTTACGTAAACGGTTTTATGAATATCCGTTGACTCCGAGTTCTGAATTCGGTTATTTTTCGCTTGATTTCACACTACTTTTCGAGCTCTACGATCCTGGTGTTTCGGATTTTGATTTCAGAACTCGTGGCTAGTTGGTCTCGTTTCACCTAGTTAGCCGCGAAATGTGTTTTCTTTACGTAAACGGTTTTATGAATATCCATTGACTCCGAGTTCTGAATTCGGTGATTTTTAGCTTGATTTCACACTTCTTTTTTAGCTCTACAATCCTGGTGTTTCAGATTTTGATTTCAGAACTCGTGGCTAGTTGGTCTCGTTTCACCTAGTTAGCCGCGAAATGTGGTTTCTTTACGTAAACGGTTTTATGAATATCCGTTGACTCCGAGTTCTGAATTCGGTGATTTTTAGCTTGATTTCACACTACTTTTCGAGCTCTACGATCCTGGGGTTTCGGATTTTGATTTCAGAACTCGTGGCTAGTTGGTCTCGTTTCACCTAGTTAGCCGCGAAATGTGGTTTCTTTACGTAAACAGTTTTATGAATATCCGTTGACTCCGAGTTCTGAATTCGGTGATTTTTCGCTTGATTTCACACTACTTTTCGAGCTCTACGATCCTGGTGTTTCGGATTTTGATTTCAGAACTCGTGGCTAGTTGATCTCGTTTCACCTAGTTAGCCGCGAAATGTGGTTTCTTTACGTAAACGGTTTTATGAATATCCGTTGACTCCGACTTCTGAATTCGGTGATTTTTAGCTTAATTTCACACTACTTTTCGAGCTCTACGATCCTAAAGTTTCGGATTTTGATTCCAGAACTCGTGGCTAGTTGGTCTCGTTTCACCTAGTTAGCCGCGAAATATGGTTTCTTTACGTAAACAGTTTTACGAATATCCGTTGACTCCGAGTTCTGAATTCGGTGATTTTTAGCTTGATTTCACACTTCTTTTCGAGCTCTACAATCCTGGTGTTTCGGATTTTGATTTCAGAACTCGTGTCTAGTAGGTCTCGTTTCACCTAGTTAGCCGCGAAATGTGGTTTCTTTACGTAAACAGTTTTATGAATATCCGTTGACTCCGAGTTCTGAATTCGGTGATTTTTAGCTTGATTTCACACTACTTTTCGAGCTCTACGATCCTGGGGTTTCGGATTTTGATTTCAGAACTCGTGGCTAGTTATTCTCGTTTCACCTAGTTAGTCGTGAAATGTGGTTTCTTTACGTAAACAGTTTTATGAATATCCGTTGACTCCGAGTTCTGAATTCGGTGATTTTTCGCTTGATTTCACACTATTTTTCGAGCTCTACGATCCTGGCGTTTCGGATTTTGATTTCAGAACTCGTGGCTAGTTGGTCTCGTTTCACCTAGTTAGCCGCGAAATGTGGTTTCTTTACGTAAACGGTTTTATGAATATCTGTTGACTCCGAGTTCTGAATTCGGTGATTTTTAGCTTGATTACACACTACATTTCGAGCTCTACTATCCTAGCGTTTCGGATTTTGATTTCAGAACTCGTGGCTAGTAGGTCTCGTTTCACCTAGTAAGCCGCGAAATGTGGTTTCTTTACGTAAACGGTTTTACGAATATCCGTTGACTCCGAGTTCTGAATTCGGTTATTTTTAGCTTGATTTCACACTACTTTTCGAGCTCTACGATCCTGGCGTTTCGGATTTTGATTTCAGAACTAGTGGCTAGTAGGTCTCGTTTTACCTAGTTATCCGCGAAATGTGGTTTCTTTACGTAAACGGTTTTATGAATATCCGTTGACTCCGAGCTCTGAATTCGGTGATTTTTTGCTTGATTTCACACTACTTTTTGAGCTCTACAATCCTGGGGTTACGGATTTTGATTTCAGAACTCGTGGCTAGTAGGTCTTGTTTCACCTAGTTAGCCGCGAAATGTGGTTTCTTTACGTAAACGGTTTTATGAATATCCGTTGACTCCGAGTTCTGAATTCGGTGATTTTTCGCTTGATTTCACACTACTTTTCGAGCTCTACAATCCTGGCATTTCGGATTTTGATTTCAGAACTCGTGGCTAGTAGATCTCATTTCACCTAGTAAGCCGCGAAATGTGGTTTCTTTACGTAAACGGTTTTATGAATATACGTTGACTCCGAGTTCTGAATTCGGTGATTTTTAGCTTGATTTCACACTACTTTTCGAGCTCTACGATCCTAGTGTTTCGGATTTTGATTTCAGAACTCGTGGCTAGTTGGTCTCGTTTCACCTAGTTAGCCGCGAAATGTGGTTTCTTTACGTAAACGGTTTTATGAATAACCATTGACTCCGAGTTCTGAATTCGGTGATTTTTCGCTTGAATTCACACTACTTTTCGAGCTCTACGATCCTGGCGTTTCGGATTTTGATTTCAGAACTCGTGGCTAGTAGGTCTCGTTTCACCTAGTTAGCCGCGAAATGTGGTTTCTTTACGTAAACGGTTTTATGAATATCCGTTGACTCCGAGTTCTGAATTCGGTGATTTTTTGCTTGATTTCACACTACTTTTTGAGCTCAACAATCCTGGGGTTTCGGATTTTGATTTCAGAACTCGTGGCTAGTAGGTCTTGTTTCACCTAGTTAGCCGCGAAATGTGGTTTCTTTACGTAAACAGTTTTATGAATATCCGTTGACTCCGAGTTCTGAATTCGGTGATTTTTCGCTTGATTTCACACTACTTTTCGAGCTCTACAATCCTGGCATTTCGGATTTTGATTTCAGAACTCGTGGCTAGTAGGTCTCATTTCACCTAGTTAGCCGCGAAATGTGGTTTCTTTACGTAAACGGTTTTATGAATATCCGTTGACTCCGAGTTCTGAATTCGGTGATTTTTAGCTTGATTTCACACTACTTTTCGAGCTCTACGATCCTAGTGTTTCGGATTTTGATTTCAGAACTTGTGGCTAGTTGGTCTCGTTTCACCTAGTTAGCCGCGAAATGTGGTTTCTTTACGTAAACGGTTTTATGAATAACCATTGACTCCGAGTTTTGAATTCTGTGATTTTTCGCTTGAATTCACACTACTTTTCGAGCTCTACGATCCTGGCTTTTCGGATTTTGATTTCAGAACTCGTGGCTAGTTGGTCTCGTTTCACCTAGTTAGCCGCGAAATGTGGTTTCTTTACGTAAACAATTTTATGAATATCCGTTGACTCCGACTTCTGAATTCGGTGATTTTTAGCTTGATTTCACCCTACTTTTCGAGCTCTACGATCCTGGCGTCTCAGATTTTGATTTCAAAACTCGTGGCTAGTAGGTCTCGTTTCACCTAGTTAGCCGCGAAATGTGGTTTTTTTACGTAAACAGTTTTATGAATATCCGTTGACTCCGAGTTCTGAATTCGGTGATTTTTAGCTTGATTTCACACTACTTTTTGAGCTCTACGATCCTGGAGTTTCGGATTTGGATTTCAGAACTCGTGGCTAGTTGGTCTCGTTTCACCTAGTTAGCCGCGAAATGTGGTTTCTTTACGTAAACAGTTTTATGAATATCCGTTGACTCCGAGTTCTGAATTCGGTGATTTTTAGCTTGATTTCACACTACTTTTCGAGCTCTACGATCCTGGCGTTTCGGATTCTGATTTCTGAACTCGTGGCTAGTTGGTCTCGTTTCACCTAGTTAGCCGCGAAATGTGGTTTCTTTGCGTAAACGGTTTTATGAATATCCGTTGACTCCGAGTTCTGAATTCGGTGATTTTTAGCTTGATTTCACACTACTTTTCGAGCTCTATGATCCTGGCATTTCGGATTTTGTTTTCAGAACTCGTGGCTAGTTGGTCTCGTTTCACCTAGTTAGCTGCGAAATATGGTGTCTTTACGTAAACGGTTTTATGAATATCCGTTGACTCCGAGTACTGAATTCGGTGATTTTTAGCTTGATTTCACACTACTTTTCGAGCTCTACAATCCTGGCATTTCGTATTTTGATTTCAGAACTCGTGGCTAGTAGGTCTCGTTTCACCTATATAGCCGCGAAATGTGGTTTCTTTACGTAAACGATTTTATGAATATCCGTTGACTCCGAGTTCTGAATTCGGTGATTTTTAGCTTGATTTCACAGTACTTTTCGAGCTCTACGATCCTGGAGTTTCGGATTTTGATTTCAGAATTCGTGGCTAGTTGGTCTCGTTTCACCTAGTTAGCCGCGAAATGTGGTTTCTTTACGTAAACGGTTTCATGAATATCCGTTGACTCCGAGTTCTGAATTCGGTGATTTTTAGCTTGATTACGCTCTACAATCCTGGCATTTCGTATTTTTATTTCAGAACTCGTGGCTAGTTGGTCTCGTTTCACCTAGTTAGCCGCGAAATGTGGTTTCTTTACGTAAACGGTTTTATGAATATCCGTTGACTCCAAGTTCTGAATTCGGTGATTTTTAGCTTGATTTCACACTACTTTTCGAGCTCTACGATCCTGGCGTTTCGGATTTTGATTTTAGAACTCGTGGCTAGTTGGTCTCGTTTCACCTAGTTAGCCGCGAAAAGTGGTTTCTTTACGTAAACAGTTTTATGAATATCCGTTGACTCCGAGTTCTGAATTCGGTGATTTTTCGTTTGATTTCACACTACTTTTCGAGCTTTACGATCCTGGTGTTTCGGATTTTGATTTCAGAACTCGTGGCTAGTTGGTCTCGTTTCACCTAGTTAGCCGCGAAATGTGGTTTCTTTACGTAAACGGTTTTACGAATATCCGTTGACTCCGACTTCTGAATTCGGTGTTTTTTAGCTTAATTTCACACTACTTTTCGAGCTCTACGATCCTGGAGTTTCGGATTTTGATTCCAGAACTCGTGGCTAGTTGGTCTCGTTTCACCTAGTTAGCCGCGAAATATGGTTTCTTTACGTAAACAGTTTTATGAATATCCGTTGACTCCGAGTTCTGAATTCGGTGATTTTTAGCTTGATTTCAAACTACTTTTCGAGCTTTACAATCCTGGTGTTTCGGATTTTGATTTCAGAACTCGTGTCTAGTAGGTCTCGTTTCACCTAGTTAGCCGCGAAATGTGGTTTCTTTACGTAAACGGTTTTATGAATATCCGTTGACTCCGAGTTCTGAATTCGGTGATTTTTAGCTTGATTTCACACTACTTTTCGAGCTCTAAAATCCTTGCATTTTGGTTTTTGATTTCAGAACTCGTGGCTAGTAGGTCTCGTTTCACCTAGTTAGGCGCGAAATGTGGTTTTTTACGTAAACGGTTTTATGAATATCCGTTGACTCCGAGTTCTGAATTTGGTGATTTTTAGCTTGATTTCACACTACTTTTCGAGCTCTATGATCCTGGAGTTTCGGATTTTGATTTCAGAACTCGTGGCTAGTAGGTCTCGTTTCACCTAGTTAGCCGCGAAATGTGGTTTCTTTACGTAAACGGTTTTATGAATATCCGTTGACTCCGAGTTCTGAATTCGGTGATTTTTGGCTTGATTTCACACTACTTTTTGAGCTCAACAATCCTGGGGTTTCGGATTTTGATTTCAGAACTCGTGGCTAGTTGGTCTCGTTTCACCTAGTTAGCCGCGAAATGTGGTTTCTTTACGTAAACAGTTTTATGAATATCCGTGGACTCCGAGTTCTGAATTCGGTGATTTTTAGCTTGATTTCACACTACTTTTCGAGCTTTACGATCCTGGTGTTTCGGATTTTGATTTCAGAACTCGTGGCTAGTTGGTCTCGTTTCACCTAGTTAGCCTCGAAATGTGGTTTCTTTACGTAAACGGTTTTATGAATATCCGTTGACTCCGAGTTCTGAATTCGGTGATTTTTAGCTTGATTTCACACTACTTTTCGAGCTCTACGATCCTGGAGTTTCGGATTTTGATTTCAGAACTCGTGGCTAGTAGGTCTCGTTTCACCTAGTTAGCCGCGAAATGTGGTTTCTTTACGTAAACGGTTTTACGAATATCCGTTGACTCCGACTTCTGAATTCGGTGTTTTTTAGCTTAATTTCACACTACTTTTCGAGCTCTACGATCCTGGAGTTTCGGATTTTGATTCCAGAACTCGTGGCTAGTTGGTCTCGTTTCACCTAGTTAGCCGCGAAATATGGTTTCTTTACGTAAACAGTTTTATGAATATCCGTTGACTCCGAGTTCTGAATTCGGTGATTTTTAGCTTGATTTCACACTACTTTTCGAGCTTTACAATCCTGGTGTTTCGGATTTTGATTTCAGAACTCGTGTCTAGTAGGTCTCGTTTCACCTAGTTAGCCGCGAAATGTGGTTTCTTTACGTAAACGGTTTTATGAATATCCGTTGACTCCGAGTTCTGAATTCGGTGATTTTTAGCTTGATTTCACACTACTTTTCGAGCTCTACGATCCTGGAGTTTCGGATTTTGATTTCAGAACTCGTGGCTAGTTGGTCTTGTTTCACCTAGTTAGCCGCGAAATGTGGTTTCTTTACGTAAACAGTTTTATGAATATCCGTTGACTCCGAGTTCTGAATTCGGTGATTTTTAGCTTGATTTCACACTACTTTTCGAGCTCTACGATCCTGGCGTTTCGGATTCTGATTTCTGAACTCGTGGCTAGTTGGTCTCGTTTCACCTAGTTAGCCGCGAAATGTGGTTTCTTTACGTAAACGGTTTTATGAATAACCGTTGACTCCGAGTTCTGAATTCGGTGATTTTTCGTTTGATTTCACACTACTTTTCGAGCTCTACGATCCTGGGGTTTCGGATTTTGATTTCAGAACTCGTGGCTAGTTGGTCTCGTTTCACCTAGTTAGCCGCGAAATGTGGTTTCTTTACGTAAACAGTTTTATGAATATCCGTGGACTCCGAGTTCTGAATTCGGTGATTTTTAGCTTGATTTCACACTTCTTTTCGAGCTCTACGATCCTGGCATCTCAGATTTTGATTTCAGAACTCGTGGCTAGTAGGTCTCGTTTCACCTATATAGCCGCGAAATGTGGTTTCTTTACGTAAACGATTTTATGAATATCCGTTGACTCCGAGTTCTGAATTCGGTGATTTTTAGCTTGATTTCACAGTACTTTTCGAGCTCTACGATCCTGGAGTTTCGGATTTTGATTTCAGAATTCGTGGCTAGTTGGTCTCGTTTCACCTAGTTAGCCGCGAAATGTGGTTTCTTTACGTAAACGGTTTCATGAATATCCGTTGACTCCGAGTTCTGAATTCGGTGATTTTTAGCTTGATTACGCTCTACAATCCTGGCATTTCGTATTTTTATTTCAGAACTCGTGGCTAGTTGGTCTCGTTTCACCTAGTTTGCCGCGAAATGTGGTTTCTTTACGTAAACGGTTTTATGAATATCCGTTGACTCCAAGTTCTGAATTCGGTGATTTTTAGCTTGATTTCACACTACTTTTCGAGCTCTACGATCCTGGCGTTTCGGATTTTGATTTTAGAACTCGTGGCTAGTTGGTCTCGTTTCACCTAGTTAGCCGCGAAAAGTGGTTTCTTTACGTAAACAGTTTTATGAATATCCGTTGACTCCGAGTTCTGAATTCGGTGATTTTTCGTTTGATTTCACACTACTTTTCGAGCTTTACGATCCTGGTGTTTCGGATTTTGATTTCAGAACTCGTGGCTAGTTGGTCTCGTTTCACCTAGTTAGCCGCGAAATGTGGTTTCTTTACGTAAACGGTTTTATGAATATCCGTTGACTCCGACTTCTGAATTCGGTGTTTTTTAGCTTAATTTCACACTACTTTTCGAGCTCTACGATCCTGGAGTTTCGGATTTTGATTCCAGAACTCGTGGCTAGTTGGTCTCGTTTCACCTAGTTAGCCGCGAAATATGGTTTCTTTACGTAAACAGTTTTATGAATATCCGTTGACTCCGAGTTCTGAATTCGGTGATTTTTAGCTTGATTTCACACTACTTTTCGAGCTTTACAATCCTGTTGTTTCGGATTTTGATTTCAGAACTCGTGTCTAGTAGGTCTCGTTTCACCTAGTTAGCCGCGAAATGTGGTTTCTTTACGTAAACGGTTTTATGAATATCCGTTGACTCCGAGTTCTGAATTCGGTGATTTTTAGCTTGATTTCACACTACTTTTCGAGCTCTACGATCCTGGTGTTTCGGATTTTGATTTCAGAACTCGTGGCTAGTTGGTCTCGTTTCACCTAGTTAGCCGCGAAATGTGGTTTCTTTATGTAAACAGTTTTATGAATATCCGTTGACTCCGAGTTCTGAATTTGGTGATTTTTTGCTTGATTTCACACTACTTTTCGAGCTCTACGATCCTGGCATTTCGGATTTTGATTTCAGAACTCGTGGCTAGTTGGTCTCGTTTCACCTAGTTAGCCGCGAAATGTGGTTTCTTTACGTAAACGGTTTTATGAATATCCGTTGACTCCGAGTTCTGAATTCGGTGATTTTTAGCTTGATTTCACACTACTTTTCGAGCTCTACGATCCTTGAGTTTCGGATTTTGATTTCAGAACTCGTGGCTAGTAGGTCTCGTTTCACCTAGTTAGCCGCGAAATGTGGTTTCTTTACGTAAACGGTTATATGAATATCCGTTGACTCCGAGTTCTGAATTCGGTGATTTTTTGCTTGATTTCACACTACTTTTGGAGCTCAACAATCCTGTGGTTTCGGATTTTGATTTCAGAACTCGTGGCTAGTAGGTCTTGTTTCACCTAGTTAGCCGCGAAATGTGGTTTCTTTACGTAAACGGTTTTATGAATATCCGTTGACTCCGAGTTCTGAATTCGGTGATTTTTCGCTTGATTTCACACTACTTTTCGAGCTCTACAATCCTGGCATTTGGATTTTGATTTCAGAACTCGTGGCTAGTAGGTCTCATTTCACCTAGTTAGCCGCGAAATGTGGTTTCTTTACGTAAACGGTTTTATGAATATCCGTTGACTCCGAGTTCTGAATTCGGAGATTTTTAGCTTGATTTCACACTACTTTTCGAGCTCTACGATCCTAGTGTTTTGGATTTTGATTTCAGAACTCGTGGCTAGTTGGTCTCGTTTCACCTAGTTAGCCGCGAAATGTGGTTTCTTTACGTAAACGGTTTTATGAATAACCGTTGACTCCGAGTTCTGAATTCGGTGATTTTTCACTTGATTTCACACTACTTTTCGAGCTCTACGATCCTGGCGTTTCGGATTTTGATTTCAGAACTCGTGGCTAGTTGGTCTCGTTTCACCTAGTTAGCCGCGAAATGTGGTTTCTTTACGTAAACAGTTTTATGAATATCCGTGGACTCCGAGTTCTGAATTCGGTGATTTTTAGCTTGATTTCACACTTCTTTTCGAGCTCTACGATCCTGGCATCTCAGATTTTGATTTCAAAACTCGTGGCTAGTAGGTCTCGTTTCACCTAGTTAGCCGCGAAATGTGGTTTTTTACGTAAACAGTTTTATGAATATCCGTTGACTCCGAGTTCTGAATTCGGTGATTTTTAGCTTGATTTCACACTACTTTTTGAGCTCTACGATCCTGGAGTTTCGGATTTTGATTTCAGAACTCGTGGCTAGTTGGTCTCGTTTCACCTAGTTAGCCGCGAAATGTGGTTTCTTTACGTAAACAGTTTTATGAATATCCGTTGACTCCGAGTTCTGAATTCGGTGATTTTTAGCTTGATTTCACACTACTTTTCGAGCTCTACGATCCTGGCATTTCGGATTCTGATTTCTGAACTCGTGGCTAGTTGGTCTCGTTTCACCTAGTTAGCCGCGAAATGTGGTTTCTTTACGTAAACGGTTTTATTAATATCCGTTGACTCCGAGTTCTGAATTCGGTGATTTTTAGCTTGATTTCACACTACTTTTCGAGCTCTATGATCCTGGCTTTTCGGATTTTTGTTTCGGAACTCGTGGCTAGTTGGTCTCGTTTCACCTAGTTAGCTGCGAAATATGGTTTCTTTACGTAAACGGTTTTATGAATATCCGTTGACTCCGAGTTCTGAATTCGTTGATTTTTAGCTTGATTTCACATTACTTTTCGAGCTCTACGATCCTGGGGTTTCGGATTTTGATTTCAGAACTCGTGGCTAGTTGGTCTCGTTTCACCTAGTTAGCCGCGAAATGTGGTTTCTTTACGTAAACAGTTTTATGAATATCCGTTGACTCCGAGTTCTGAATTCGGTGATTTTTCGCTTGATTTCACACTACTTTTCGAGCTCTACGATCCTGGCATTTCGGATTTTGATTTCAGAACTCGTGGCTAGTTTGTCTCGTTTCACCTAGTTAGCCTCGAAATGTGGTTTCTTTACGTAAACGGTTTTATGAATATCCGTTGACTCCGAGTTCTGAATTCGGTGATTTTTAGCTTGATTTCACACTACTTTTCGAGCTCTACGATCCTGGAGTTTCGGATTTTGATTTCAGAACTCGTGGCTAGTAGGTCTCGTTTCACCTAGTTAGCCGCGAAATGTGGTTTCTTTACGTAAACGGTTTTATGAATATCCGTTGACTCCGAGTTCTGAATTCGGTGATTTTTGGCTTGATTTCACACTACTTTTTGAGCTCAACAATCCTGGGGTTTCGGATTTTGATTTCAGAACTCGTGGCTAGTAGGTCTTGTTTCACCTAGTTAGCCGCGAAATGTAGTTTCTTTACGTAAACGGTTTTATGAATATCCGTTGACTCCGAGTTCTGAATTCGGTGATTTTTCGCTTGATTTCACACTACTTTTCGAGCTCTACAATCCTGGCATTTCGGATTTTGATTTCAGAACTCGTGGCTAGTAGGTCTCATTTCACATAGTTAGCCGCGAAATGTGGTTTCTTTACGTAAACAGTTTTATGAATATCCGTTGACTCCGAGTTCTGAATTCGGTGATTTTTAGCTTGATTTTACACTACTTTTCGAGCTCTACGATCCTAGTATTTCGGATTTTGATTTCAGAACTCGTGGCTAGTTGGTCTCGTTTCACCTAGTTAGCCGCTAAATGTGGTTTCTTTACGTAAACGGTTTTATGAATAACCGTTGACTCCGAGTTCTGAATTCGGTGATTTTTCGCTTGATTTCACACTACTTTTAGAGCTCTACGATCCTGGCGTTTCGGATTTTGATTTCAGAACTCGTGGATAGTTGGTCTTGTTTCACCTAGTTAGCCGCGAAATGTGGTTTCTTTACGTAAACAGTTTTATGAATATCCGTTGACTCCGAGTTATGAATTCGGTGATTTTTAGCTTGATTTCACACTACTTTTCGAGCTCTACGATCCTGGCGTTTTGGATTCTGATTTCTGAACTCGTGGCTAGTTGGTCTCGTTTCACCTAGTTAGCCGCGAAATGTAGTTTCTTTACATAAACGGTTTTATGAATATCCGTTGACTCCGAGTTCTGAATTCGGTGATTTTTAGCTTGATTTCACACTACTTTTCGAGCTCTACGATCCTGGCATTTCGGATTTTGATTTCAGAACTCGTGGCTAGTTGGTCTCGTTTCACCTAGTTAGCCGCGAAATGTGGTTTCTTTACGTAAACGGTTTTATGAATATCCATTGACTCCGAGTTCTGAATTCGGTGATTTTTAGCTTGATTTCACACTACTTTTTGAGCTCTACGATCCTGGAGTTTCGGATTTTGATTTCAGAACTCGTGGCTAGTTGGTCTCGTTTCACCTAGTTAGCCGCGAAATGTGGTTTCTTTACGTAAACAGTTTTATGAATATCCGTTGACTCCGAGTTCTGAATTCGGTGATTTTTAGCTTGATTTCACACTACTTTTCGAGCTCTACGATCCTGGCTTTTCGGAATTTTGATTTCTGAACTCGTGTCTAGTTGGTCTCGTTTCACCTAGTTAGCCGCGAAATTTGGTTTCTTTACGTAAACGGTTTTTTGAATATCCGTTGACTCCGAGTTCTGAATTCGGTGATTTTTAGCTTGATTTCACACTACTTTTCGAGCTCTACGATCCTGGAGTTTCGGATTTTGATTTCAGAACTCGTGGCTAGTAGGTCTCGTTTCACCTAGTTAGCCGCGAAATGTGGTTTCTTTACGTAAACGGTTTTATGAATATCCGTTGACTCCGAGTTCTGAATTCGGTGATTTTTTGCTTGATTTCACACTACTTTTTGAGCTCAACAATCCTGGGGTTTCGGATTTTGATATCAGAACTCGTGGCTAGTAGGTCTTGTTTCACCTAGTTAGCCGCGAAATGTGGTTTCTTTACGTAAACGGTTTTATGAATATCCGTTGACTCCGAGTTCTGAATTCGGTGATTTTTCGCTTGATTTCACACTACTTTTCGAGCTCTACAATCCTGGCATTTCGGATTTTGATTTCAGAACTCGTGGCTAGTAGGTCTCATTTCACCTAGTTAGCCGCGAAATGTGGTTTCTTTACGTAAACGGTTTTATGAATATCAGTTGACTCCGAGTTCTGAATTCGGTGATTTTTAGCTTGATTTTACACGACTTTTCGAGCTCTACGATCCTAGTGTTTCGGATTTTCATTTCAGAACTCGTGGCTAGTTGGTCTCGTTTCACCTAGTTAGCCGCGAAATGTGGTTTCTTTACGTAAACGGTTTTATGAATAACCGTTGACTCCGAGTTCTGAATTCGGTGATTTTTCGCTTGATTTCACACTACTTTTCGAGCTCTACGATCCTGGTATTTCGGATTTCGATTTCAGAACTCGTGGCTAGTTGGTCTCGTTTCACCTAGTTAGCCGCGAAATGTGGTTTCTTTACGTAAACAGTTTTATGAATATCCGTTGACTCCGAGTTCTGAATTCGGTGATTTTTAGCTTGATTTCACACTACTTTTCGAGCTCTACGATCCTGGCGTTTCGGATTCTGATTTCTGAACTCGTGGCTAGTTGGTCTCGTTTCACCTAGTTAGCCGCGAAATGTAGTTTCTTTACGTAAATGGTTTTATGAATATCTGTTGACTCCGAGTTCTGAATTCGATGATTTTTAGCTTGATTACGCTCTACAATCCTGGCATTTCGTATTTTGATTTCAGAACTCGTGGCTAGTTGGTCTCGTTTCACCTAGTTAGCCGCGAAATGTGGTTTCTTTACGTAAACGGTTTTATGAATATCCGTTGACTCCGAGTTCTGAATTCGGTGATTTTTAGCTTGATTTCACACTACTTTTCGAGCTCTACGATCCTGGCATTTCGGATTTTGATTTCAGAACTCGTGGCTAGTTGGTCTCGTTTCACCTAGTTAGCCGCAAAATGTGGTTTCTTTACGTAAACGGTTTTATGAATATCCGTTGACTCCGAGTTCTGAATTCGGTGATTTTTAGCTTGATTTCACACTACTTTTTGAGCTCTACGATCCTGGAGTTTCGGATTTTGATTTCAGAACTCGTGGCTAGTTGGTCTCGTTTCACCTAGTTAGCCGCAAAATGTGGTTTCTTTACGTAAACGGTTTTATGAATATCCGTTGACTCCGAGTTCTGAATTCGGTGATTTTTAGCTTGATTTCACACTACTTTTTGAGCTCTACGATCCTGGAGTTTCGGATTTTGATTTCAGAACTCGTGGCTAGTTGGTCTCGTTTCACCTAGTTAGCCGCGAAATGTAGTTTCTTTACGTAAACGGTTTTATGAATATCCGTTGACTCCGAATTCTGAATTCGATGATTTTTAGCTTGATTACGCTCTACAATCCTGGCATTTCGTATTTTGATTTCAGAACTCGTGGCTAGTTGGTCTCGTTTCACCTAGTTAGCCGCGAAATGTGGTTTCTTTACGTAAACGGTTTTATGAATATCCGTTGACTCCGAGTTCTGAATTCGGTGATTTTTAGCTTGATTTCACACTACTTTTCGAGCTCTACGATCCTGGCATTTCGGATTTTGATTTCAGAACTCGTGGCTAGTTGGTCTCGTTTCACCTAGTTAGCCGCAAAATGTGGTTTCTTTACGTAAACGGTTTTATGAATATCCGTTGACTCCGAGTTCTGAATTCGGTGATTTTTAGCTTGATTTCACACTACTTTTTGAGCTCTACGATCCTGGAGTTTCGGATTTTGATTTCAGAACTCGTGGCTAGTTGGTCTCGTTTCACCTAGTTAGCCGCAAAATGTGGTTTCTTTACGTAAACAGTTTTATGAATATCCGTTGACTCCGAGTTCTGAATTCGGTGATTTTTAGCTTGATTTCACACTACTTTTCGAGTTCTACGATCCTGGCGTTTCGGATTCTGATTTCTGAACTCGTGGCTAGTTGGTCTCGTTTCACCTAGTTAGCCGCGAAATGTGGTTTCTTTACGTAAACGGTTTTATGAATATCCTTTGACTCCAAGTTCTGAATTCGGTGATTTTTAGCTTGATTTAACACTAATTTTCGAGCTCTATGATCCTGGCATTTCGGATTTTGGTTTCAGAACTTGTGGCTAGTTGGTCTCGTTTCACCTAGTTAGCTGCGAAATATGGTTTCTTTACGTAAACGGTTTTATGAATATCCGTTGACTCCGAGTTCTGAATTCGGTGATTTTTAGCTTGATTTCACACTACTTTTCGAGCTCTACGATCCTGGCATTTCTTATTTTGATTTCAGAACTCGTGGCTAGTAGGTCTCGTTTCACCTATATAGCCGCGAAATGTGGTTTCTTTACGTAAACGATTTTATGAATATCCGTTGATTCCGAGTTCTGAATTCGGTGATTTTTAGCTTGATTTCACAGTACTTTTCGAGCTCTACGATCCTGGAGTTTCGGATTTTGATTTTTGAACTCGTGGCTAGTTGGTCTCGTTTCACCTAGTTAGCCGCGAAATGTGGTTTCTTTACGTAAACGGTTTCATGAATATCCGTTGACTCCGAGTTCTGAATTCGGTGATTTTTAGCTTGATTACGCTCTACAATCCTGGCATTTCGTATTTTGATTTCAAAACTCGTGGCTAGTTGGTCTCGTTTCACCTAGTTAGCCGCGAAATGTGGTTTCTTTACGTAAACGGTTTTATGAATATCCGTTGACTCCGAGTTCTGAATTCGGTGATTTTTAGCTTGATTTCACACTACTTTTCGAGCTCTACGATCCTGGCTTTTCGCATTTTGATTTCAGAACTCGTGGCTAGTTGGTCTCGTTTCACCTAGTTTGCCGCGAAAAGTGGTTTCTTTACGTAAACAGTTTTATGAATATCCGTTGACTCCGAGTTCTGAATTCGGTGATTTTTCGCTTGATTTCACACTACTTTTCGAGCTCTACAATCCTGGTGTTTCTGATTTTGATTTCAGAACTCGTGGCTAGTTGGTCTTGTTTCACCTAGTTAGCCGCGAAATGTGGTTTCTTTACGTAAACGGTTTTATGAATATCCGTTGACTCCGACTTCTGAATTCGGTGATTTTTAGCTTAATTTCACAGTACTTTTCGAGCTCTACGATCCTGGAGTTTCGGATTTTGATTCCAGAACTCGTGGCTAGTTGGTCTCGTTTCACCTAGTTAGCCGCGAAATATGGTTTCTTTACGTAAACCGTTTTACGAATATCCGTTGACTCCGAGTTCTGAATTCGGTGATTTTTAGCTTGATTTCACACTACTTTTCGAGCTCCACAATCCTGGTGTTTCGGATTTTGATTTCAGAACTCGTGTCTAGTAGGTCTCGTTTCACCTAGTTAGCCGCGAAATGTGGTTTCTTTACGTAAACGGTTTTATGAATATCCGTTGACTCCGAGTTCTGAATTCGGTGATTTTTAGCATGATTTCACACTACTTTTCGAGCTCTACGATCCTGGGGTTTTGGATTTTTATTTCAGAACTCGTGGCTAGTTGGTCTCGTTTCACCTAGTTAGCCGCGAAATGTGGTTTCTTTACGTAAACAGTTTTATGAATATCCGTTGACTCCGAGTTCTGAATTCGGTGATTTTTCGCTTGATTTCACACTATTTTTCGAGCTCTACGATCCTGGAATTTTGGATTTTGATTTCAGAACTCGTGGCTAGTTGGCCTCGTTTCACCTAGTTAGCCGCGAAATGTGGTTTCTTTACGTAAACGGTTTTATGAATATCCGTTGACTCCGAGTTCTGAATTCGGTGATTTTTAGCTTGATTACACACTACATTTCGAGCTCTACTATCCTAGCGTTTCGGATTTTGATTTCAGAACTCGTGGCTAGTAGGTCTCGTTTCACCTAGTAAGCCGCGAAATGTGGTTCCTTTACGTAAACGGTTTTACGAATATCCGTTGACTCCGAGTTCTGAATTCGGTGATTTTTAGCTTGATTTCAAACTACTTTTCGAGCTCTACGATCCTGGAATTTCGGATTTTGATTTCAGAACTCGTGGCTAGTAGGTCTCGTTTCACCTAGTTAGCCGCGAAATGTGGTTTCTTTACGTAAACGGTTTTATGAATATCCGTTGACTCCGAGCTCTGAATTCGGTGATTTTTTTCTTGATTTCACACTACTTTTTGAGCTCTACAATCCTGGGGTTACGGATTTTGATTTCAGAACTCGTGGCTAGTAGGTCTTGTTTCACCTAGTTAGCCGCGAAATGTGGTTTCTTTACGTAAACGGTTTTATGAATATCCGTTGACTCCGAGTTCTGAATTCGGTGATTTTTCGCTTGATTTCACACTACTTTTCGAGCTCTACAATCCTGGCATTTCGGATTTTGATTTCAGAACTCGTGGCTAGTAGGTCTCGTTTCACCTAGTTAGCCGCGAAATGTGGTTTCTTTACGTAAACGGTTTTATGAATATCCGTTGACTCCGAGTTCTGAATTCGGTGATTTTTAGCTTGATTTCACACTACTTTTTGAGCTGTACGATCCTAGTGTTGCGGATTTTGATTTCAGAACTCGTGGCTAGTTGGTCTCGTTTCACCTAGTTAGCCGCGAAATGTGGTTTCTTTACGTAAACGGTTTTATGAATAACCATTGACTCCGAGTTCTGAATTCGGTGATTTTTCGCTTGAATTCACACTACTTTTCGAGCTCTACGATCCTGGAATTTCGGATTTGGATTTCAGAACTCGTGGCTAGTTGGTCTCGTTTCACCTAGTTAGCCGCGAAATGTGGTTTCTTTACGTAAACAATTTTATGAATATCCGTTGACTCCGACTTCTGAATTCGGTGATTTTTAGCTTGATTTCACACTACTTTTCGAGCTCGACGATCCTGGCGTCTCAGATTTTGATTTCAAAACTCGTGGCTAGTAGGTCTCGTTTCACCTAGTTAGCCGCGAAATGTGGTTTTTTTACGTAAACAGTTTTATGAATATCCGTTGACTCCGAGTTCTGAATTCGGTGATTTTTAGCTTGAGTTCACACTACTTTTTGAGCTCTACGATCCTGGAGTTTCGGATTTTGATTTCAGAACTCGTGGCTAGTTGGTCTCGTTTCACCTAGTTAGCCGCGAAATGTGGTTTCTTTACGTAAACGGTTTTATGAATATCCGTTGACTCTGAGTTCTGAATTCGATGATTTTTAGCTTGATTTCACACTACTTTTCGAGCTCTACGATCCTGGCATTTCGGATTCTTATTTCTGAAATCGTGGCTAGTTGGTCTCGTTTCACCTAGTTAGCCGCGAAATGTGGTTTCTTTACGTAAACGGTTTTATGAATATCCGTTGACTCCGAGTTCTGAATTCGGTGATTTTTAGCTTGATTTCACACTACTTTTCGAGCTCTATGATCCTGGCGTTTCGGATTTTGGTTTCAGAACTCGTGGCTAGTTGGTCTCGTTTCACCTAGTTAGCTGCGAAATATGGTTTCTTTACGTAAACGGTTTTATGAATATCCGTTGACTCCCAGTTCTGAATTCGGTGATTTTTCGTTTGATTTCACACTACTTTTCGAGCTCTACAATCCTGGCATTTCGTATTTTGATTTCAGAACTCGTGGCTAGTAGGTCTCGTTTCACCTATATAGCCGCGAAATGTGGTTTCTTTACGTAAACGATTTTATGAATATCCGTTGACTCCGAGTTCTGAATTCGGTGATTTTTAGCTTGATTTCACAGTACTTTTCGAGCTCTACGATCCTGGAGTTTCGGATTTTGATTTCAGAACTCGTTGCTAGTTGGTCTCGTTTCACCTAGTTAGCCGCGAAATGTGGTTTCTTTACGTAAATGGTTTCATGAATATCCGTTGACTCCGAGTTCTGAATTCGGTGATTTTTAGCTTGATTATGCTCTACAATCCTGGCATTTCGTATTTTGATTTCAGAGCTCGTGGCTAGTTGGTCTCGTTTCACCTAGTTAGCCGCGAAATGTGGTTTCTTTACGTAAACGGTTTTATGAATATCCGTTGACTCCGACTTCTGAATTCGGTGATTTTTAGCTTAATTTCACACTACTTTTCGAGCTCTACGATCCTGGAGTTTCGGATTTTGATTCCAGAACTCGTGGCTAGTTGGTCTCGTTTCACCTAGTTAGCCGCGAAATATGGTTTCTTTACGTAAACAGTTTTACGAATATCCGTTGACTCCGAGTTCTGAATTCGGTGATTTTTAGCTTGATTTCACACTACATTTCGAGCTCTACAATCCTGGTGTTTCGGATTTTGATTTCAGAACTCGTGTCTAGTAGGTCTCGTTTCACCTAGTTAGCCGCGAAATGTGGTTTCTTTACGTAAACGGTTTTATGAATATCCGTTGGCTCCGAGTTCTGAATTCGGTGATTTTTAGCTTGATTTCACACCACTTTTTGAGCTCTACGATCATGGTGTTTCGGATTTTGATTTCAGAACTCGTGGCTAGTTGGTCTCGTTTCACCTAGTTAGCCCCAAAATGTGGTTTCTTTACGTAAACAATTTTATGAATATCCGTTGACTCCGAGTTCTGAATTTGGTGATTTTTCGCTTGATTTCACACTACTTTTCGAGCTCTACGATCATGGCGTTTCGGATTTTGATTTCAGAACTCGTGGCTAGTTGGTCTCGTTTCACCTAGTTAGCCGCGAAATGTGGTTTCTTTACGTAAACGGTTTTATGAATATCCGTTGACTCCGAGTTCTGAATTCGGTGATTTTTAGCTTGATTTCACACTACTTTTCGAGCTCTACGATCCTGGCGTTTCGGATTTTGATTTCAGAACTCGTGGCTAGTAGGTCTCGTTTCACCTAGTTAGCCGCGAAATGTGGTTTCTTTACGTAAACGGTTTTATGAATATCCGTTGACTCCGAGTTCTGAATTCGGTGATTTTTTGCTTGATTTCACACTACTTTTTGAGCTCAATAATCCTGGGGTTTCGGATTTTGATTTCAGAACTCGTGGCTAGTAGGTCTTGTTTCACCTAGTTAGCCGCGAAATGTGGTTTCTTTACGTAAACGGTTTTATGAATATTCGTTGACTCCGAGTTCTGAATTCGGTGATTTTTCGCTTGATTTCACACTACTTTTCGAGCTCTACAATCCTGGCATTTCGGATTTTGATTTCAGAACTCGTGGCTAGTAGGTCTCCTTTCACCTAGTTAGCCGCGAAATGTGGTTTCTTTACGTAAACGGTTTTATGAATATCCGTTGACTCCGAGTTCTGAATTCGGTGATTTTTAGCTTGATTTCACACTACTTTTCAAGCTCTACGATCCTAGTTTTTCGGATTTTGATTTCAGAACTCGTGGCTAGTTGGTCTCGTTTCACCTAGTTAGCCGCGAAATGTGGTTTCTTTACGTAAACGGTTTTATGAATAACCGTTGACTCCGAGTTCTGAATTCGGTGATTTTTCTCTTGATTTCACACTACTTTTTGAGCTCTGCGATCCTGGCGTTTCGGATTTTGATTTCAGAACTCGTGGCTAGTTGGTCTCGTTTCACCTAGTTAGCCGCGAAATGTGGTTTCTTTACGTAAACAGTTTTATGAATATCCGTGGACTCCGAGATCTGAATTCGGTGATTTTTAGCTTGATTTCACACTACTTTTTGAGCTCTACGATCCTGGCGTTTCGGATTTTGATTTCAGAACTCGTGGCTAGTTGGTCTCGTTTCACCTAGTTAGCCGCGAAATGTGGTTTCTTTACGTAAACAGTTTTATGAATATCCGTTGACTCCGAGTTCTGAATTCGGTGATTTTTAGCTTGAGTTCACACTACTTTTTGAGCTCTACGATCCTGGAGTTTCGGATTTTGATTTCAGAACTCGTGGCTAGTTGGTCTCGTTTCACCTAGTTAGCCGCGAAATGTGGTTTCTTTACGTAAACAGTTTTATGAATATCCGTTGACTCCGAGTTCTGAATTCGATGATTTTTAGCTTGATTTCACACTACTTTTTGAGCTCTACGATCCTAGCGTTTCGGATTCTGATTTCTGAACTCGTGGCTAGTTGGTCTCGTTTCACCTAGTTAGCCGCGAAATGTGGTTTCTTTACGTAAACGGTTTTATGAATATCCGTTGACTCCGAGTTCTGAATTCGGTGATTTTTAGCTTGATTTCACACTACTTTTCGAGTTCTATGATCCTGGCGTTTCGGATTTTGGTTTCAGAACTCGTGGCTAGTTGGTCTCGTTTCACCTAGTTAGCTGCGAAATATGGTTTCTTTACGTAAACGGTTTTATGAATATCCGTTGACTCCCAGTTCTGAATTCGGTGATTTTTAGTTTGATTTCACACTACTTTTCGAGCTCTACAATCCTGGCATTTCGTATTTTGATTTCAGAACTCGTGGCTAGTAGGTCTCGTTTCACCTATATAGCCGCGAAATGTGGTTTCTTTACGTAAACGATTTTATGAATATCCGTTGACTCCGAGTTCTGAATTCGGTGATTTTTAGCTTGATTTCACAGTACTTTTCGAGCTCTACGATCCTGGAGTTTCGGATTTTGATTTCAGAACTCGTTGCTAGTTGGTCTCGTTTCACCTAGTTAGCCGCGAAATGTGGTTTCTTTACGTAAACGGTTTCATGAATATCCGTTGACTCCGAGTTCTGAATTCGGTGATTTTTAGCTTGATTACGCTCTACAATCCTGGCATTTCGTATTTTGATTTCAGAGCTCGTGGCTAGTTGGTCTCGTTTCACCTAGTTAGCCGCGAAATGTGATTTCTTTACGTAAACGGTTTTATGAATATCCGTTGACTCCGAGTTCTGAATTCGGTGATTTTTAGCTTGATTTCACACTACTTTTCGAGTTCTACGATCCTGGCGTTTCGGATTTTGATTTCAGAACTCGTGGCTAGTTGGTCTCGTTTCACCTAGTTAGCCGCGAAAAGTGGTTTCTTTACGTAAACAGTTTTATGAATATCCGTTTACTCCGAGTTCTGAATTTGGTGATTTTTCGCTTGATTTCACACTACTGTTCGAGCTCTACGATCCTGGTGTTTCGGATTTTGATTTCAGAACTCGTGGCTAGTTGGTCTCGTTTCACCTAGTTAGCCGCGAAATGTGGTTTCTTTACGTAAACGGTTTTATGAATATCCGTTGACTCCGACTTCTGAATTCGGTGATTTTTAGCTTAATTTCACACTACTTTTCGAGCTCTACGATCCTAGAGTTTCGGATTTTGATTCCAGAACTCGTGGCTAGTTGGTCTCGTTTCACCTAGTTAGCCGCGAAATATGGTTTCTTTACGTAAACAGTTTTACGATTATCCGTTGACTCCGAGTTCTGAAGTCGGTGATTTTTAGCTTGATTTCACACTACTTTTCGAGCTCTACAATCCTGGTGTTTCGGATTTTGATTTCAGAACTCGTGTCTAGTAGGTCTCGTTTCACCTAGTTAGCCGCGAAATGTGGTTTCTTTACGTAAACGGTTTTATGAATATCCGTTGGCTCCGAGTTCTGAATTCGGTGATTTTTAGCTTGATTTCACACCACTTTTCGAGCTCTACGATCATGGTGTTTCGGATTTTGATTTCAGAACTCGTGGCTAGTTGGTCTCGTTTCACCTAGTAAGCCGCGAAATGTGGTTTCTTTACGTAAACAATTTTATGAATATCCGTTGACTCCGAGTTCTGAATTTGGTGATTTTTCGCTTGATTTCACACTACTTTTCGAGCTCTACGATCCTGGCGTTTCGGATTTTGATTTCAGAACTCGTGGCTAGTTGGTCTCGTTTCACCTAGTTAGCCGCGAAATGTGGTTTCTTTACGTAAACGGTTTTATGAATATCCGTTGACTCCGAGTTCTGAATTCGGTGATTTTTAGCTTGATTTCACAGTACTTTTCGAGCTCTACGATCCTGGAGTTTCGGATTTTGATTTCAGAACTCGTTGCTAGTTGGTCTCATTTCACCTAGTTAGCTGCGAAATGTGGTTTCTTTACGTAAACGGTTTCATGAATATCCGTTGACTCCGAGTTCTGAATTCGGTGATTTTTAGCTTGATTACGCTCTACAATCCTGGCATTTCGTATTTTGATTTCAGAGCTCGTGGCTAGTTGGTCTCGTTTCACCTAGTTAGCCGCGAAATGTGGTTTCTTTACGTAAACGGTTTTATGAATATCCGTTGACTCCGACTTCTGAATTCGGTGATTTTTAGCTTAATTTCACACTACTTTTCGAGCTCTACGATCCTGGAGTTTCGGATTTTGATTCCAGAACTCGTGGCTAGTTGGTCTCGTTTCACCTAGTTAGCCGCGAAATATGGTTTCTTTACGTAAACAGTTTTACGAATATCCGTTGACTCCGAGTTCTGAATTCGGTGATTTTTAGCTTGATTTCACACTACTTTTCGGGCTCTACAATCCTGGTGTTTCGGATTTTGATTTCAGAACTCGTGTCTAGTAGGTCTCGTTTCACCTAGTTAGCCGCGAAATGTGGTTTCTTTACGTAAACGGTTTTATGAATATCCGTTGGCTCCGAGTTCTGAATTCGGTGATTTTTAGCTTGATTTCACACCACTTTTCGAGCTCTACGATCATGGTGTTTCGGATTTTGATTTCAGAACTCGTGGCTAGTTGGTCTCGTTTCACCTAGTTAGCCGCAAAATGTGGTTTCTTTACGTAAACAATTTTATGAATATCCGTTGACTCCGAGTTCTGAATTTGGTGATTTTTCGCTTGATTTCACACTACTTTTCGAGCTCTACGATCATGGCGTTTCGGATTTTGATTTCAGAACTCGTGGCTAGTAGGTCTCGTTTCACCTAGTTAGCCGCGAAATGTGGTTTCTTTACGTAAACGGTTTTATGAATATCCGTTGACTCCGAGTTCTGAATTCGGTGATTTTTAGCTTGATTTCACACTACTTTTCGAGCTCTACGATCCTGGCGTTTCGGATTTTGATTTCAGAACTCGTGGCTAGTAGGTCTCGTTTCACCTAGTTAGCCGCGAAATGTGGTTTCTTTACGTAAACGGTTTTATGAATATCCGTTGACTCCGAGTTCTGAATTCGGTATTTTTTGCTTGATTTCACACTACTTTTTGAGCTCAATAATCCTAGGGTTTCGGATTTTGATTTCAGAACTCGTGGCTAGTAGGTCTTGTTTCACCTAGTTAGCCGCGAAATGTGGTTTCTTTACGTAAACGGTTTTATGAATATTCGTTGACTCCGAGTTCTGAATTCGGTGATTTTTCGCTTGATTTAACACTACTTTTCGAGCTCTACAATCCTGGCATTTCGGATTTTGATTTCAGAACTCGTGGCTAGTAGGTCTCCTTTCACCTAGTTAGCCGCGAAATGTGGTTTCTTTACGTAAACGGTTTTATGAATATCCGTTGACTCCGAGTTCTGAATTCGGTGATTTTTAGCTTGATTTCACACTACTTTTCAAGCTCTACGATCCTAGTGTTTCGGATTTTGATTTCAGAACTCGTGGCTAGTTGGTCTCGTTTCACCTAGTTAGCCGCGAAATGTGGTTTCTTTACGTAAACGGTTTTATGAATATCCGTTGACTCCGAGTTCCGAATTCGGTGATTTTTAGCTTGATTTCACACTACTTTTCGAGCTCTATGATCCTGGCGTTTCGGATTTTGGTTTCAGAACTCGCGGCTAGTTGGTCTCGTTTCACCTAGTTAGCTGCGAAATATGGTTTCTTTACGTAAACGGTTTTATGAATATCCGTTGACTCCCAGTTCTGAATTCGGTGATTTTTAGTTTGATTTCACACTACTTTTCGAGCTCTACAATCCTGGCATTTCGTATTTTGATTTCAGAACTCGTGGCTAGTAGGTCTCGTTTCACCTATATAGCCGCGAAATGTGGTTTCTTTACGTAAACGATTTTATGAATATAAGTTGACTCCGAGTTCTGAATTCGGTGATTTTTAGCTTGATTTCACAGTACTTTTCGAGCTCTACGATCCTGGAGTTTCGGATTTTGATTTCAGAACTCGTTGCTAGTTGGTCTCGTTTCACCTAGTTAGCCGCGAAATGTGGTTTCTTTACGTAAACGGTTTCATGAATATCCGTTGACTCCGAGTTCTGAATTCGGTGATTTTTAGCTTGATTACGCTCTACAATCCTGGCATTTCGTATTTTGATTTCAGAGCTCGTGGCTAGTTGGTCTCGTTTCACCTAGTTAGCCGCGAAATGTGATTTCTTTACGTAAACGGTTTTATGAATATCCGTTGACTCCGAGTTCTGAATTCGGTGATTTTTAGCTTGATTTCACACTACTTTTCGAGCTCTACGATCCTGGCGTTTCGGATTTTGATTTCAGAACTCGTGGCTAGTTGGTCTCGTTTCACCTAGTTAGCCGCGAAAAGTGGTTTCTTTACGTAAACAGTTTTATGAATATCCGTTTACTCCGAGTTCTGAATTTGGTGATTTTTCGCTTGATTTCACACTACTGTTCGAGCTCTACGATCCTGGTGTTTCGGATTTTGATTTCAGAACTCGTGGCTAGTTGGTCTCGTTTCACCTAGTTAGCCGCGAAATGTGGTTTCTTTACGTAAACGGTTTTATGAATATCCGTTGACTCCGACTTCTGAATTCGGTGATTTTTAGCTTAATTTCACACTACTTTTCGAGCTCTACGATCCTAGAGTTTCGGATTTTGATTCCAGAACTCGTGGCTAGTTGGTCTCGTTTCACCTAGTTAGCCGCGAAATATGGTTTCTTTACGTAAACAGTTTTACGATTATCCGTTGACTCCGAGTTCTGAATTCGGTGATTTTTAGCTTGATTTCACACTACTTTTCGAGCTCTACAATCCTGGTGTTTCGGATTTTGATTTCAGAACTCGTGTCTAGTAGGTCTCGTTTCACCTAGTTAGCCGCGAAATGTGGTTTCTTTACGTAAACGGTTTTATGAATATCCGTTGGCTCCGAGTTCTGAATTCGGTGATTTTTAGCTTGATTTCACACCACTTTTCGAGCTCTACGATCATGGTGTTTCGGATTTTGATTTCAGAACTCGTGGCTAGTTGGTCTCGTTTCACCTAGTTAGCCGCAAAATGTGGTTTCTTTACGTAAACAATTTTATGAATATCCGTTGACTCCGAGTTCTGAATTTGGTGATTTTTCGCTTGATTTCACACTACTTTTCGAGCTCTACGATCCTGGCGTTTCGGATTTTGATTTCAGAACTCGTGGCTAGTTGGTCTCGTTTCACCTAGTTAGCCGCGAAATGTGGTTTCTTTACGTAAACGGTTTTATGAATATCCGTTGACTCCGAGTTCTGAATTCGGTGATTTTTAGCTTGATTTCACAGTACTTTTCGAGCTCTACGATCCTGGAGTTTCGGATTTTGATTTCAGAACTCGTTGCTAGTTGGTCTCGTTTCACCTAGTTAGCTGCGAAATGTGGTTTCTTTACGTAAACGGTTTCATGAATATCCGTTGACTCCGAGTTCTGAATTCGGTGATTTTTAGCTTGATTACGCTCTACAATCCTGGCATTTCGTATTTTGATTTCAGAGCTCGTGGCTAGTTGGTCTCGTTTCACCTAGTTAGCCGCGAAATGTGGTTTCTTTACGTAAACAATTTTATGAATATCCGTTGACTCCGAGTTCTGAATTCGGTGATTTTTCGCTTGATTTCACACTACTTTTCGAGCTCTACGATCCTGGCGTTTCGGATTTTGATTTCAGAACTCGTGGCTAGTTGGTCTCGTTTCACCTAGTTAGCCGCGAAATGTGGTTTCTTTACGTAAACGGTTTTATGAATATCCGTTGACTCCGAGTTCTGAATTCGGTGATTTTTAGCTTGATTTCACAGTACTTTTCGAGCTCTACGATCCTGGAGTTTCGGATTTTGATTTCAGAACTCGTGTCTAGTAGGTCTCGTTTCACCTAGTTAGCCGCGAAATGTGGTTTCTTTACGTAAACGGTTTTATGAATATCCGTTGACTCCGACTTCTGAATTCGGTGATTTTTAGCTTAATTTCACACTACTTTTCGAGCTCTACGATCCTGGAGTTTCGGATTTTGATTCCAGAACTCGTGGCTAGTTGGTCTCGTTTCACCTAGTTAGCCGCGAAATATGGTTTCTTTACGTAAACAGTTTTACGATTATCCGTTGACTCCGAGTTCTGAATTCGGTGATTTTTAGATTGATTTCACACTACTTTTCGAGCTCTACAATCCTGGTGTTTCGGATTTTGATTTCAGAACTCGCGTCTAGTAGGTCTCGTTTCACCTAGTTAGCCGCGAAATGTGGTTTCTTTACGTAAACGGTTTTATGAATATCCGTTGGCTCCGAGTTCTGAATTCGGTGATTTTTAGCTTGATTTCACACCACTTTTCGAGCTCTACGATCATGGTGTTTCGGATTTTGATTTCAGAACTCGTGGCTAGTTGGTCTCGTTTCACCTAGTTAGCCGCGAAATGTGGTTTCTTTACGTAAACAATTTTATGAATATCCGTTGACTCCGAGTTCTGAATTTGGTGATTTTTTGCTTGATTTCACACTACTTTTCGAGCTCTACGATCCTGGCGTTTCGGATTTTGATTTCAGAACTCGTGGCTAGTTGGTCTCGTTTCACCTAGTTAGCCGCGAAATGTGGTTTCTTTACGTAAACGGTTTTATGAATATCCGTTGACTCCGAGTTCTGAATTCGGTGATTTTTAGCTTGATTTCACACTACTTTTCGAGCTCTACGATCCTGGCGTTTCGGATTTTGATTTCAGAACTCGTGGCTAGTAGGTCTCGTTTCACCTAGTTAGCCGCGAAATGTGGTTTCTTTACGTAAACGGTTTTATGAATATCCGTTGACTCCGAGTTCTGAATTCGGTGATTTTTTGCTTGATTTCACACTACTTTTTGAGCTCAATAATCCTGGGGTTTCGGATTTTGATTTCAGAACTCGTGGCTAGTAGATCTTGTTTCACCTAGTTAGCCGCGAAATGTGGTTTCTTTACGTAAACGGTTTTATGAATATCCGTTGACTCCGAGTTCTGAATTCGGTGATTTTTCGCTTGATTTCACACTACTTTTCGAGCTCTACAATCCTGGCATTTCGGATTTTGATTTCAGAACTCGTGGCTAGTAGGTCTCATTTCACCTAGTTAGCCGCGAAATGTGGTTTCTTTATGTAAACGGTTTTATGAATATCCGTTGACTCCGAGTTCTGAATTTGGTGATTTTTAGCTTGATTTCACACTACTTTTCAAGCTCTACGATCCTAGTGTTTCGGATTTTGATTTCAGAACTCGTGGCTAGTTGGTCTCGTTTCACCTAGTTAGCCGCGAAATGTGGTTTCTTTACGTAAACGGTTTTATGAATAACCGTTGAATCCGAGTTCTGAATTCGGTGATTTTTCGCTTGATTTCACACTACTTTTTGAGCTCTACGATCCTGGCGTTTCGGATTTTGATTTCAGAACTCGTGGCTAGTTGGTCTCGTTTCACCTAGTTAGCCGCGAAATGTGGTTTCTTTACGTAAACAGTTTTATGAATATCCGTGGACTCCGAGTTCTGAATTCGGTGATTTTTAGCTTGATTTCACACTACTTTTCGAGCTCTACGATCCTGGCATTTCGGATTCTGATTTCTGAACTCGTGGCTAGTTGGTCTCGTTTCACCTAGTTAGCCGCGAAATGTGGTTTCTTTACGTAAACAGTTTTATTAATATCCGTTGACTCCGAGTTCTGAATTCGGTGATTTTTAGCTTGATTTCACACTACTTTTCGAGCTCTATGATCCTGGCGTTTCGGATTTTGGTTTCAGAACTCGTGGCTTGTTGGTCTCGTTTCACCTAGTTTGCTGCGAAATATGGTTTCTTTACGTAAACGGTTTTATGAATATCCGTTGACTCCGAGTTCTGAATTCGGTGATTTTTAGCTTGATTTCACACTACTTTTCGAGCTCTACGATCCTGGGGTTTCGGATTTTGATTTCAGAACTCGTGGCTAGTTGGTCTCGTTTCACCTAGTTAGCCGCGAAATGTGGTTTCTTTACGTAAACAGTTTTATGAATATCCGTTGACTCCGAGATCTGAATTCGGTGATTTTTCGCTTGATTTCACAATACTTTTCGAGCTCTACGATCCTGGCGTTTTGGATTTTGATTTCAGAACTCGTGGCTAGTTGGTCTCGTTTCACCAAGTTAGCCGCAAAATGTGGTTTCTTTACGTAAACGGTTTTATGAATATCCGTTGACTCCGAGTTCTGAATTCGGTGATTTTTAGCTTGATTGCACACTACTTTTCGAGCTCTACGATCCTGGAGTTTCGGATTTTGATTTCAGAACTCGTGGCTAGTAGGTCTCGTTTCACCTAGTTAACCGCGAAATGTGGTTTCTTTACGTAAACGGTTTTATGAATATCCGTTGACTCCGAGTTCTGAATTCGGTGATTTTTTGCTTGATTTCACACTAATTTTTGAGCTCAACAATCCTGGGGTTTCGGATTTTGATTTCAGAACTCGTGGCTAGTAGGTCTTGTTTCACCTAGTTAGCCGCGAAATGTGGTTTCTTTACGTAAACGGTTTTATGAATATCCGTTGACTCCGAGTTCTGAATTCGGTGATTTTTCGCTTGATTTCACAATACTTTTCGAGCTCTACAATCCTGGCATTTCGGATTTTGATTTCAGAACTCGTGGCTAGTTGGTCTCGTTTCACCAAGTTAGCCGCGAAATGTGGTTTCTTTACGTAAACGGTTTTATGAATATCCGTTGACTCCGAGTTCTGAATTCGGTGATTTTTAGCTTGATTTCACACTACTTTTCGAGCTCTACGATCCTGGCATTTCGGATTCTGATTTCTGAACTCGTGGCTAGTTGGTCTCGTTTCACCTAGTTAGCCGCGAAATGTGGTTTCTTTACGTAAACAGTTTTATTAATATCCGTTGACTCCGAGTTCTGAATTCGGTGATTTTTAGCTTGATTTCACACTACTTTTCGAGCTCTATGATCCTGGCATTTCGGATTTTGGTTTCAGAACTCGTGGCTTGTTGGTCTCGTTTCACCTAGTTAGCTGCGAAATATGGTTTCTTTACGTAAACGGTTTTATGAATATCCGTTGACTCCGAGTTCTGAATTCGGTGATTTTTTGCTTGATTTCACACTACTTTTTGAGCTCAACAATCCTGGGGTTTCGGATTTTGATTTCAGAACTCGTGGCTAGTAGGTCTTGTTTCACCTAGTTAGCCGCGAAATGTGGTTTCTTTACGTAAACGGTTTTATGAATATCCGTTGACTCCGAGTTCTGAATTCGGTGATTTTTCGCTTGATTTCACACTACTTTTAGAGCTCTACAATCCTGGCATTTCGGATTTTGATTTCAGAACTCGTGGCTAGTAGGTCTCATTTCACCTAGTTAGCCGCGAAATGTGGTTTCTTTACGTAAACGGTTTTATGAATATCCGTTGACTCCGAGTTCTGAATTCGGTGATTTTTAGCTTGATTTCACACTACTTTTCGAGCTCTACGATCCTGGGGTTTCGGATTTTGATTTCAGAACTCGTGGCTAGTTGGTCTCGTTTCACCTAGTTAGCCGCGAAATGTGGTTTCTTTACGTAAACAGTTTTATGAATATCCGTTGACTCCGAGATCTGAATTCGGTGATTTTTCGCTTGATTTCACAATACTTTTCGAGCTCTACGATCCTGGCGTTTCGGATTTTGATTTCAGAACTCGTGGCTAGTTGGTCTCGTTTCACCAAGTTAGCCGCAAAATGTGGTTTCTTTACGTAAACGGTTTTATGAATATCCGTTGACTCCGAGTTCTGAATTCGGTGATTTTTAGCTTGATTGCACACTACTTTTCGAGCTCTACGATCCTGGAGTTTCGGATTTTGATTTCAGAACTCGTGGCTAGTAGGTCTCGTTTCACCTAGTTAACCGCGAAATGTGGTTTCTTTACGTAAACGGTTTTATGAATATCCGTTGACTCCGAGTTCTGAATTCGGTGATTTTTTGCTTGATTTCACACTAATTTTTGAGCTCAACAATCCTGGGGTTTCGGATTTTGATTTCAGAACTCGTGGCTAGTAGGTCTTGTTTCACCTAGTTAGCCGCGAAATGTGGTTTCTTTACGTAAACGGTTTTATGAATATCCGTTGACTCCGAGTTCTGAATTCGGTGATTTTTCGCTTGATTTCACAATACTTTTTGAGCTCTACGATCCTGGCGTTTCGGATATTGATTTCAGAACTCGTGGCTAGTAGGTCTTGTTTCACCTAGTTAGCCGCGAAATGTGGTTTCTTTACGTAAACGGTTTTATGAATAACCGTTGACTCCGAGTTTTGAATTCGGTGATTTTTCGCTTGATTTCACACTACTTTTCGAGCTCTACGATCCTGGCGTTTCGGATTTCGATTTCAGAACTCGTAGCTAGTTGGTCTCGTTTCACCTAGTTAGCCGCGAAATGTGGTTTCTTTACGTAAACAGTTTTATGAATATCCGTTGACTCCGAGTTCTGAATTCGGTGATTTTTACCTTGATTTCACACTACTTTTCGAGCTCTACGATCCTGGCGTCTAAGATTTTGATTTCAAAACTCGTGACTATTAGGTCTCGTTTAACCTAGTTAGCCGCGAAATGTGGTTTTTTTACGTAAACAGTTTTATGAATAACCGTTGACTCCGAGTTCTGAATTCGGTGATTTTTAGCTTGATTTCACACTACTTTTTGAGCTCTACGATCCTGGAGTTTCGGATTTTGATTTCAGAACTCGTGGCTAGTTGGTCTCGTTTCACCTAGTTAGCCGCGAAATGTGGTTTCTTTACGTAAACAGTTTTATGAATATCCGTTGACTCCGAGTTCTGAATTCGGTGATTTTTAGCTTGATTTCACACTACTTTTCGAGCTCTACGATCCTGGCGTTTCGGATTTTGATTTCTGAACTCGTGGCTAGTTGGTCTCGTTTCACCTAGTTAGCCGCGAAATGTGGTTTCTTTACGTAAACGGTTTTATGAATATCCGTTGACTCCGAGTTCTGAATTCGGTGATTTTTAGCTTCATTTCACACTACTGTTCGAGCTCTACGATCCTGGCATTTCGGATTTTGATTTCAGAACTCGTGGCTAGTTGGTCTCGTTTCACCTAGTTTAGCCGCGAAATGTGGTTTCTTTACGTAAACGGTTTTATGAATATCCGTTGACTCCAAGTTCTGAATTCGGTGATTTTTAGCTTGATTTCACACTAATTTTGGAGCTCTACGATCCTGGAGTTTCGGATTTTGATTTCAGAACTCGTGGCTAGTTGGTCTCGTTTCACCTAGTTAGCCGCGAAATGTGGTTTCTTTACGTAAACAGTTTTATGAATATCCGTTGACTCCGAGTTCTGAATTCGGTGATTTTTCGCTTGATTTCACACTACTTTTCGAGCTCTACGATCCTGGCGTTTCGGATTTTGATTTCAGAACTCGTGGCTAGTTGGTCTCGTTTCACCTAGTTAGCCGCGAAATGTGGTTTCTTTACGTAAACGGTTTTATGAATATTCGTTGACTCCGAGTTCTGAATTCGGTGATTTTTAGCTTGATTTCACACTACTTTTCGAGCTCTACGATCCTGGAGTTTCGGATTTTGATTTCAGAACTCGTGGATAGTAGGTCTCGTTTCACCTAGTTAGCCGCGAAATGTGTTTTCTTTACGTAAACGGTTTTATGAATATCCGTTGACTCCGAGTTCTGAATTCGGTGATTTTTTGCTTGATTTCACACTACTTTTTGAGCTCAACAATCCTGGGGTTTCGGATTTTGATTTCAGAACTCGTGGCTAGTAGGTCTTGTTTCACCTAGTTAGCCGCGAAATGTGGTTTCTTTACGTAAACGGTTTTATGAATATCCGTTGACTCCGAGTTCTGAATTCGGTGATTTTTACCTTGATTTCACACTACTTTTCGAGCTCTACGATCCTGGCGTCTAAGATTTTGATTTCAAAACTCGTGTCTAGTAGGTCTCGTTTAACCTAGTTAGCCGCGAAATGTGGTTTTTTTACGTAAACAGTTTTATGAATAACCGTTGACTCCGAGTTCTGAATTCGGTGATTTTTAGCTTGATTTCACACTACTTTTTGAGCTCTACGATCCTGGAGTTTCGGATTTTGATTTCAGAACTCGTGGCTAGTTGGTCTCGTTTCACCTAGTTAGCCGCGAAATGTGGTTTCTTTACGTAAACAGTTTTATGAATATCCGTTGACTCCGAGTTCTGAATTCGGTGATTTTTAGCTTGATTTCACACTACTTTTCGAGCTCTACGATCCTGGCGTTTCGGATTTTGATTTCTGAACTCGTGGCTAGTTGGTCTCGTTTCACCTAGTTAGCCGCGAAATGTGGTTTCTTTACGTAAACGGTTTTATGAATATCCGTTGACTCCGAGTTCTGAATTCGGTGATTTTTAGCTTCATTTCACACTACTTTTCGAGCTCTACGATCCTGGCATTTCGGATTTTGATTTCAGAACTCGTGGCTAGTTGGTCTCGTTTCACCTAGTTTAGCCGCGAAATGTGGTTTCTTTACGTAAACGGTTTTATGAATATCCGTTGACTCCAAGTTCTGAATTCGGTGATTTTTAGCTTGATTTCACACTAATTTTGGAGCTCTACGATCCTGGAGTTTCGGATTTTGATTTCAGAACTCGTGGCTAGTTGGTCTCGTTTCACCTAGTTAGCCGCGAAATGTGGTTTCTTTACGTAAACAGTTTTATGAATATCCGTTGACTCCGAGTTCTGAATTCGGTGATTTTTCGCTTGATTTCACACTACTTTTCGAGCTCTACGATCCTGGCGTTTCGGATTTTGATTTCAGAACTCGTGGCTAGTTGGTCTCGTTTCACCTAGTTAGCCGCGAAATGTGGTTTCTTTACGTAAACGGTTTTATGAATATTCGTTGACTCCGAGTTCTGAATTCGGTGATTTTTAGCTTGATTTCACACTACTTTTCGAGCTCTACGATCCTGGAGTTTCGGATTTTGATTTCAGAACTCGTGGATAGTAGGTCTCGTTTCACCTAGTTAGCCGCGAAATGTGTTTTCTTTACGTAAACGGTTTTATGAATATCCGTTGACTCCGAGTTCTGAATTCGGTGATTTTTTGCTTGATTTCACACTACTTTTTGAGCTCAACAATCCTGGGGTTTCGGATTTTGATTTCAGAACTCGTGGCTAGTAGGTCTTGTTTCACCTAGTTAGCCGCGAAATGTGGTTTCTTTACGTAAACGGTTTTATGAATATCCGTTGACTCCGAGTTCTGAATTCGGTGATTTTTCGCTTGACTTCACACTAATTTTCGAGCTCTACAATCCTGGCATTTCGGATTTTAATTTCAGAACTCGTGGCTAGTAGGTCTCATTTCACCTAGTTAGCCGCGAAATGTGGTTTCTTTACGTAAACGGTTTTATGAACATCCGTTGACTCCGAGTTCTGAATTCGGTGATTTTTAGCTTGATTTCACACTACTTTTCGAGCTCTACGATCCTAGTGTTTCGGATTTTGATTTCAGAACTCGTGGCTAGTTGGTCTCGTTTCACCTAGTTAGACGCGAAATGTGGTTTCTTTACGTAAACGGTTTTATGAATAACCGTTGACTCCGAGTTCTGAATTCGGTGATTTTTCGCTTGATTTCACACTACTTTTCGAGCTCTACGATCCTGGCGTTTCGGATTTCGATTTCAGAACTCGTGGCCAGTTGGTCTCGTTTCACCTAGTTAGCCGCGAAATGTGGTTTCTTTACGTAAACGGTTTTATGAATATCCGTTGACTCCGAGTTCTGAATTCGGTGATTTTTCGCTTGATTTCACACTACTTTTCGAGCTCTACGATCCTGGCGTTTCGGATTTCGATTTCAGAACTCGTGGCTAGTTGGTCTCGTTTCACCTAGTTAGCCGCGAAATGTGGTTTCTTTACGTAAACAGTTTTATGAATATCCGTTGACTCCGAGTTCTGAATTCGGTGATTTTTACCTTGATTTCACACTACTTTTCGAGCTCTACGATCGTGGCATCTCAGATTTTGATTTCAAAACTCGTGGCTAGTAGGTCTCGTTTCACCTAGTTAGCCGCGAAATGTGGTTTTTTTACGTAAACAGTTTTATGAATATCCGTTGACTCCGAGTTCTGAATTCGGTGATTTTTAGCTTGATTTCACACTACTTTTGGAGCTCTACGATCCTGGAGTTTCGGATTTTGATTTCAGAACTCGTGGCTAGTTGGTCTCGTTTCACCTAGTTAGCCGCGAAATGTGGTTTCTTTACGTAAACAGTTTTATGAATATCCGTTGACTCCGAGTTCTGAATTCGGTGATTTTTTGCTTGATTTCACACTACTTTTTGAGCTCAACAATCCTGGGGTTTCGGATTTTGATTTCAGAACTCGTGGCTAGTAGGTCTTGTTTCACCTAGTTAGCCGCGAAATGTGGTTTCTTTACGTAAACGGTTTTATGAATATCCGTTGACTCCGAGTTCTGAATTCGGTGATTTTTCGCTTGATTTCACACTACTTTTCGAGCTCTACAATCCTGGCATTTCGGATTTTGATTTCAGAACTCGTGGCTAGTAGGTCTCATTTCACCTAGTTAGCCGCGAAATGTGGTTTCTTTACGCAAACGGTTTTATGAACATCCGTTGACTCCGAGTTCTGAATTCGGTGATTTTTAGCTTTATTTCACACTACTTTTCGAGCTCTACGATCCTAGTGTTTCGGATTTTGATTTCAGAACTCGTGGCTAGTTGGTCTCGTTTCACCTAGTTAGCCGCGAAATGTGGTTTCTTTACGTAAACGGTTTTATGAATAACCGTTGACTCCGAGTTCTGAATTCGGTGATTTTTCGCTTGATTTCACACTACTTTTCGAGCTCTACGATCCTGGCGTTTCGGATTTCGATTTCAGAACTCGTGGCTAGTTGGTCTCGTTTCACCTAGTTAGCCGCGAAATGTGGTTTCTTTACGTAAACGGTTTTATGAATATCCGTGGACTCCGAGTTCTGAATTCGGTGATTTTTCGCTTGATTTCACACTACTTTTCGAGCACTACAATCCTGGCATTTCGAATTTTGATTTCAGAACTCGTGGCTAGTAGGTCTCATTTCACCTAGTTAGCCGCGAAATGTGGTTTCTTTACGTAAACGGTTTTATGAATATCCGTTGACTCCGAGTTCTGAATTCGGTGATTTTTTGCTTGATTTCACACTACTTTTTGAGCTCAACAATCCTGGGGTTTCGGATTTTGATTTCAGAACTCGTGGCTAGTAGGTCTTGTTTCACCTAGTTAGCCGCGAAATGTGGTTTCTTTACGTAAACGGTTTTATGAATATCCGTTGACTCCGAGTTCTGAATTCGGTGATTTTTCGCTTGATTTCACACTACTTTTCGAGCTCTACAATCCTGGCATTTCGGATTTTGATTTCAGAACTCGTGGCTAGTAGGTCTCATTTCACCTAGTTAGCCGCGAAATGTGGTTTCTTTACGTAAACGGTTTTCTGAATATCCGTTTACTCCGAGTTCCGAATTCGGTGATTTTTAGCTTGATTTCACACTACTTTTCGAGCTCTACGATCCTAGTGTTTCGGATTTTGATTTCAGAACTCGTGGCTAGTTGGTCTCGTTTCACCTAGTTAGCCGCGAAATGTGGTTTCTTTACGTAAACGGTTTTATGAATAACCGTTGACTCCGAGTTCTGAATTCGGTGATTTTTCGCTTGATTTCACACTACTTTTCGAGCTCTACGATCCTGGCATTTCGGATTTCGATTTCAGAACTCGTGGCTAGTTTGTCTCGTTTCACCTAGTTAGCCGCGAAATGTGGTTTCTTTACGTAAACGGTTTTATGAATATCCGTTGACTCCGAGTTCTGAATTCGGTGATTTTTAGCTTGATTTCACACTACTTTTCGAGCTCTACGATCCTAGTGTTTCGGATTTTGATTTCAGAACTCGTGGCTAGTTGGTCTCGTTTCACCTAGTTAGCCGCGAAATGTGGTTTCTTTACGTAAACGGTTTTATGAATAACCGTTGACTCCGAGTTCTGAATTCGGTGATTTTTCGCTTGATTTCACACTACTTTTCGAGCTCTACGATCCTGGCGTTTGGGATTTCGATTTCAGAACTCGTGGCTAGTTGGTCTCGTTTCACCTAGTTAGCCGCGAAATGTGGTTTCTTTACGTAAACGGTTTTATGAATATCCGTGGACTCCGAGTTCTGAATTCGGTGATTTTTCGCTTGATTTCACACTACTTTTCGAGCTCTACAATCCTGGCATTTCGAATTTTGATTTCAGAACTCGTGGCTAGTAGGTCTCATTTCACCTAGTTAGCCGCGAAATGTGGTTTCTTTACGTAAACGGTTTTATGAATATCCGTTGACTCCGAGTTCTGAATTCGGTGATTTTTTGCTTGATTTCACACTACTTTTTGAGCTCAACAATCCTGGGGTTTCGGATTTTGATTTCAGAACTCGTGGCTAGTAGGTCTTGTTTCACCTAGTTAGCCGCGAAATGTGGTTTCTTTACGTAAACGGTTTTATGAATATCCGTTGACTCCGAGTTCTGAATTCGGTGATTTTTCGCTTGATTTCACACTACTTTTCGAGCTCTACAATCCTGACATTTCGGATTTTGATTTCAGAACTCGTGGCTAGTAGGTCTCATTTCACCTAGTTAGCCGCGAAATGTGGTTTCTTTACGTAAACGGTTTTATGAATATCCGTTGACTCCGAGTTCCGAATTCGGTGATTTTTAGCTTGATTTCACACTACTTTTCGAGCTCTACGATCCTAGTGTTTCGGATTTTGATTTCAGAACTCGTGGCTAGTTGGTCTCGTTTCACCTAGTTAGCCGCGAAATGTGGTTTCTTTACGTAAACGGTTTTATGAATAACCGTTGACTCCGAGTTCTGAATTCGGTTATTTTTCGCTTGATTTCACACTACTTTTCGAGCTCTACGATCCTGGCGTTTCGGATTTCGATTTCAGAACTCGTGGCTAGTTTGTCTCGTTTCACCTAGTTAGCCGCGAAATGTGGTTTCTTTACGTAAACAGTTTTATGAATATCCGTTGACTCCGAGTTCTGAATTCGGTGATTTTTTGCTTGATTTCACACTACTTTTTGAGCTCAACAATCCTGGGGTTTCGGATTTTGATTTCAGAACTCGTGGCTAGTAGGTCTTGTTTCACCTAGTTAGCCGCGAAATGTGGTTTCTTTACGTAAACGGTTTTATGAATATCCGTTGACTCCGAGTTCTGAATTCGGTGATTTTTCGCTTGATTTCACACTACTTTTCGAGCTCTACAATCCTGGCATTTCGGATTTTGATTTCAGAACTCGTGGCTAGTAGGTCTCATTTCACCTAGTTAGCCGCGAAATGTGGTTTCTTTACGTAAACGGTTTTATGAACATCCGTTGACTCCGAGTTCTGAATTCGGTGATTTTTAGCTTTATTTCACACTACTTTTCGAGCTCTACGATCCTAGTGTTTCGGATTTTGATTTCAGAACTCGTGGCTAGTTGGTCTTGTTTCACCTAGTTAGCCGCGAAATGTGGTTTCTTTACGTAAACGGTTTTATGAATAACCGTTGACTCCGAGTTCTGAATTCGGTGATTTTTCGCTTGATTTCACACTACTTTTCGAGCTCTACGATCCTGGCGTTTCGGATTTCGATTTCAGAACTCGTGGCTAGTTGGTCTCGTTTCACCTTGTTAGCCGCGAAATGTGGTTTCTTTACGTAAACGGTTTTATGAATATCCGTGGACTCCGAGTTCTGAATTCGGTGATTTTTCGCTTGATTTCACACTACTTTTCGAGCTCTACAATCCTGGCATTTCGAATTTTGATTTCATAACTCGTGGCTAGTAGGTCTCATTTCACCTAGTTAGCCGCGAAATGTGGTTTCTTTACGTAAACGGTTTTATGAATATCCGTTGACTCCGAGTTCTGAATTCGGTGATTTTTTGCTTGATTTCACACTACTTTTTGAGCTCAACAATCCTGGGGTTTCGGATTTTGATTTCAGAACTCGTGGCTAGTAGGTCTTGTTTCACCTAGTTAGCCGCGAAATGTGGTTTCTTTACGTAAACGGTTTTATGAATATCCGTTGACTCCGAGTTCTGAATTCGGTGATTTTTCGCTTGATTTCACACTACTTTTCGAGCTCTACAATCCTGGCATTTCGGATTTTGATTTCAGAACTCGTGGCTAGTAGGTCTCATTTCACCTAGTTAGCCGCGAAATGTGGTTTCTTTACGTAAACGGTTTTATGAATATCCGTTGACTCCGAGTTCCGAATTCGGTGATTTTTAGCTTGATTTCACACTACTTTTCGAGCTCTACGATCCTAGTGTTTCGGATTTTGATTTCAGAACTCGTGGCTAGTTGGTCTCGTTTCACCTAGTTAGCCGCGAAATGTGGTTTCTTTACGTAAACGGTTTTATGAATAACCGTTGACTCCGAGTTCTGAATTCGGTGATTTTTCGCTTGATTTCACACTACTTTTCGAGCTCTACGATCCTGGCGTTTCGGATTTCGATTTCAGAACTCGTGGCTAGTTTGTCTCGTTTCACCTAGTTAGCCGCGAAATGTGGTTTCTTTACGTAAACGGTTTTATGAATATCCGTTGACTCCGAGTTCTGAATTCGGTGATTTTTAGCTTGATTTCACACTACTTTTCGAGCTCTACGATCCTGGCGTTTCGGATTTTGATTTCTGAACTCGTGGCTAGTTGGTCTCGTTTCACCTAGTTAGCCGCGAAATGTGGTTTCTTTACGTAAATAGTTTTATGAATATCCGTTGACTCCGAGTTCTGAATTCGGTGATTTTTACCTTGATTTCACACTACTTTTCGAGCTCTACAATCCTGGCATTTCGGATTTTGATTTCAGAACTCGTGGCTAGTTGGTCTCGTTTCACCTAGTTAGCCGCGAAATTTGGTTTCTTTACGTAAACGGTTTTATGAATATCCGTTGACTCCGAGTTCTGAATTCGGTGATTTTTAGCTTGATTTCACACTACTTTTCGAGCTCTATGATCCTTGCGTTTCGGATTTTGGTTTCAGAACTCGTGGCTAGTTGGTCTCGTTTCACCTATATAGCCGCGAAATGTGGTTTCTTTACGTAAACGGTTTTATGAATATCCGTTGACTCCGAGTTCTGAATTCGGTGATTTTTTGCTTGATTTCACACTACTTTTTGAGCTCAACAATCCTGGGGTTTCGGATTTTGATTTCAGAACTCGTGGCTAGTTGGTCTTGTTTCACCTAGTTAGCCGCGAAATGTGGTTTCTTTACGTAAACGGTTTTATGAATATCCGTTGACTCCGAGTTCTGAATTCGGTGATTTTTCGCTTGATTTCACACTACTTTTTCGAGCTCTACAATCCTGGCATTTCGGATTTTGATTTCAGAACTCGTGGCTAGTAGGTCTCATTTCACCTAGTTAGCCGCGAAATGTGGTTTCTTTACGTAAACGGTTTTATGAATATCCGTTGACTCCGAGTTCTGAATTCGGTGATTTTAACTTGATTTCACACTACTTTTCGAGCTCTACGATCCTAGTGTTTCGGATTTTGATTTCAGAACTCGTGGCTAGTTGGTCTCGTTTCACCTAGTTAGCCGCGAAATGTGGTTTCTTTACGTAAACGGTTTTATGAATATCCGTTGACTCCGAGTTCTGAATTCGGTGATTTTTACCTTGATTTCACACTACTTTTCGAGCTCTACAATCCTGGCATTTCGGATTTTGATTTCAGAACTCGTGGCTAGTTGGTCTCGTTTCACCTAGTTAGCCGCGAAATGTGGTTTCTTTACGTAAACGGTTTTATGAATATCCGTTGACTCCGAGTTCTGAATTCGGTGATTTTTCGCTTGATTTCACACTACTTTTTCGAGCTCTACAATCCTGGCATTTCGGATTTTGATTTCAGAACTCGTGGCTAGTTGGTCTCGTTTCACCTAGTTAGCCGCGAAATGTGGTTTCTTTACGTAAACGGTTTTATGAATATCCGTTGACTCCGAGTTCCGAATTCGGTGATTTTTAGCTTGATTTCACACTACTTTTCGAGCTCTACGATCCTAGTGTTTCGGATTTTGATTTCAGAACTCGTGGCTAGTAGGTCTCATTTCACCTAGTTAGCCGCGAAATGTGGTTTCTTTACGTAAACGGTTTTATGAATATCCGTTGACTCCGAGTTCCGAATTCGGTGATTTTTAGCTTGATTTCACACTACTTTTCGAGCTCTACGATCCTAGTGTTTCGGATTTTGATTTCAGAACTCGTGGCTAGTTGGTCTCGTTTCACCTAGTTAGCCGCGAAATGTGGTTTCTTTACGTAAACGGTTTTATGAATAACCGTTGACTCCGAGTTCTGAATTCGGTGATTTTTCGCTTGATTTCACACTACTTTTCGAGCTCTACGATCCTGGCGTTTCGGATTTCGATTTCAGAACTCGTGGCTAGTTTGTCTCGTTTCACCTAGTTAGCCGCGAAATGTGGTTTCTTTACGTAAACAGTTTTATGAATATCCGTTGACTCCGAGTTCTGAATTCGGTGATTTTTTGCTTGATTTCACACTACTTTTTGAGCTCAACAATCCTGGGGTTTCGGATTTTGATTTCAGAACTCGTGGCTAGTAGGTCTTGTTTCACCTAGTTAGCCGCGAAATGTGGTTTCTTTACGTAAACGGTTTTATGAATATCCGTTGACTCCGAGTTCTGAATTCGGTGATTTTTCGCTTGATTTCACACTACTTTTCGAGCTCTACAATCCTGGCATTTCGGATTTTGATTTCAGAACTCGTGGCTAGTAGGTCTCATTTCACCTAGTTAGCCGCGAAATGTGGTTTCTTTACGTAAACGGTTTTATGAACATCCGTTGACTCCGAGTTCTGAATTCGGTGATTTTTAGCTTTATTTCACACTACTTTTCGAGCTCTACGATCCTAGTGTTTCGGATTTTGATTTCAGAACTCGTGGCTAGTTGGTCTCGTTTCACCTAGTTAGCCGCGAAATGTGGTTTCTTTACGTAAACGGTTTTATGAATAACCGTTGACTCCGAGTTCTGAATTCGGTGATTTTTCGCTTGATTTCACACTACTTTTCGAGCTCTACGATCCTGGCGTTTCGGATTTCGATTTCAGAACTCGTGGCTAGTTGGTCTCGTTTCACCTAGTTAGCCGCGAAATGTGGTTTCTTTACGTAAACGGTTTTATGAATATCCGTGGACTCCGAGTTCTGAATTCGGTGATTTTTCGCTTGATTTCACACTACTTTTCGAGCTCTACAATCCTGGCATTTCGAATTTTGATTTCAGAACTCGTGGCTAGTAGGTCTCATTTCACCTAGTTAGCCGCGAAATGTGGTTTCTTTACGTAAACGGTTTTATGAATATCCGTTGACTCCGAGTTCTGAATTCGGTGATTTTTTGCTTGATTTCACACTACTTTTTGAGCTCAACAATCCTGGGGTTTCGGATTTTGATTTCAGAACTCGTGGCTAGTAGGTCTTGTTTCACCTAGTTAGCCGCGAAATGTGGTTTCTTTACGTAAACGGTTTTATGAATATCCGTTGACTCCGAGTTCTGAATTCGGTGATTTTTCGCTTGATTTCACACTACTTTTCGAGCTCTACAATCCTGGCATTTCGGATTTTGATTTCAGAACTCGTGGCTAGTAGGTCTCATTTCACCTAGTTAGCCGCGAAATGTGGTTTCTTTACGTAAACGGTTTTATGAATATCCGTTGACTCCGAGTTCCGAATTCGGTGATTTTTAGCTTGATTTCACACTACTTTTCGAGCTCTACGATCCTAGTGTTTCGGATTTTGATTTCAGAACTCGTGGCTAGTTGGTCTCGTTTCACCTAGTTAGCCGCGAAATGTGGTTTCTTTACGTAAACGGTTTTATGAATAACCGTTGACTCCGAGTTCTGAATTCGGTGATTTTTCGCTTGATTTCACACTACTTTTCGAGCTCTACGATCCTGGCGTTTCGGATTTCGATTTCAGAACTCGTGGCTAGTTTGTCTCGTTTCACCTAGTTAGCCGCGAAATGTGGTTTCTTTACGTAAACGGTTTTATGAATATCCGTTGACTCCGAGTTCTGAATTCGGTGATTTTTAGCTTGATTTCACACTACTTTTCGAGCTCTACGATCCTGGCGTTTCGGATTTTGATTTCTGAACTCGTGGCTAGTTGGTCTCGTTTCACCTAGTTAGCCGCGAAATGTGGTTTCTTTACGTAAATAGTTTTATGAATATCCGTTGACTCCGAGTTCTGAATTCGGTGATTTTTACCTTGATTTCACACTACTTTTCGAGCTCTACAATCCTGGCATTTCGGATTTTGATTTCAGAACTCGTGGCTAGTTGGTCTCGTTTCACCTAGTTAGCCGCGAAATGTGGTTTCTTTACGTAAACGGTTTTATGAATAACCGTTGACTCCGAGTTCTGAATTCGGTGATTTTTCGCTTGATTTCACACTACTTTTCGAGCTCTACGATCCTGGCGTTTCGGATTTTGATTTCAGAACTCGTGGCTAGTTGGTCTCGTTTCACCTAGTTAGCCGCGAAATGTGGTTTCTTTACGTAAACGGTTTTATGAATAACCGTTGACTCCGAGTTCTGAATTCGGTGATTTTTCGCTTGATTTCACACTACTTTTCGAGCTCTACGATCCTGGCGTTTCGGATTTCGATTTCAGAACTCGTGGCTAGTTGGTCTCGTTTCACCTAGTTAGCCGCGAAATGTGGTTTCTTTACGTAAACGGTTTTATGAATATCCGTGGACTCCGAGTTCTGAATTCGGTGATTTTTCGCTTGATTTCACACTACTTTTCGAGCTCTACAATCCTGGCATTTCGAATTTCGATTTCAGAACTCGTGGCTAGTAGGTCTCATTTCACCTAGTTAGCCGCGAAATGTGGTTTCTTTACGTAAACGGTTTTATGAATATCCGTTGACTCCGAGTTCTGAATTCGGTGATTTTTTGCTTGATTTCACACTACTTTTTGAGCTCAACAATCCTGGGGTTTCGGATTTTGATTTCAGAACTCGTGGCTAGTAGGTCTTGTTTCACCTAGTTAGCCGCGAAATGTGGTTTCTTTACGTAAACGGTTTTATGAATATCCGTTGACTCCGAGTTCTGAATTCGGTGATTTTTCGCTTGATTTCACACTACTTTTCGAGCTCTACAATCCTGGCATTTCGGATTTTGATTTCAGAACTCGTGGCTAGTAGGTCTCATTTCACCTAGTTAGCCGCGAAATGTGGTTTCTTTACGTAAACGGTTTTATGAATATCCGTTGACTCCGAGTTCCGAATTCGGTGATTTTTAGCTTGATTTCACACTACTTTTCGAGCTCTACGATCCTAGTGTTTCGGATTTTGATTTCAGAACTCGTGGCTAGTTGGTCTCGTTTCACCTAGTTAGCCGCGAAATGTGGTTTCTTTACGTAAACGGTTTTATGAATAACCGTTGACTCCGAGTTCTGAATTCGGTGATTTTTCGCTTGATTTCACACTACTTTTCGAGCTCTACGATCCTGGCGTTTCGGATTTCGATTTCAGAACTCGTGGCTAGTTTGTCTCGTTTCACCTAGTTAGCCGCGAAATGTGGTTTCTTTACGTAAACGGTTTTATGAATATCCGTTGACTCCGAGTTCTGAATTCGGTGATTTTTAGCTTGATTTCACACTACTTTTCGAGCTCTACGATCCTGGCGTTTCGGATTTTGATTTCTGAACTCGTGGCTAGTTGGTCTCGTTTCACCTAGTTAGCCGCGAAATGTGGTTTCTTTACGTAAATAGTTTTATGAATATCCGTTGACTCCGAGTTCTGAATTCGGTGATTTTTACCTTGATTTCACACTACTTTTCGAGCTCTACAATCCTGGCATTTCGGATTTTGATTTCAGAACTCGTGGCTAGTTGGTCTCGTTTCACCTAGTTAGCCGCGAAATTTGGTTTCTTTACGTAAACGGTTTTATGAATATCCGTTGACTCCGAGTTCTGAATTCGGTGATTTTTAGCTTGATTTCACACTACTTTTCGAGCTCTATGATCCTTGCGTTTCGGATTTTGGTTTCAGAACTCGTGGCTAGTTGGTCTCGTTTCACCTATATAGCCGCGAAATGTGGTTTCTTTACGTAAACGGTTTTATGAATATCCGTTGACTCCGAGTTCTGAATTCGGTGATTTTTTGCTTGATTTCACACTACTTTTTGAGCTCAACAATCCTGGGGTTTCGGATTTTGATTTCAGAACTCGTGGCTAGCTGGTCTTGTTTCACCTAGTTAGCCGCGAAATGTGGTTTCTTTACGTAAACGGTTTTATGAATATCCGTTGACTCCGAGTTCTGAATTCGGTGATTTTTCGCTTGATTTCACACTACTTTTTCGAGCTCTACAATCCTGGCATTTCGGATTTTGATTTCAGAACTCGTGGCTAGTAGGTCTCATTTCACCTAGTTAGCCGCGAAATGTGGTTTTTTTACGTAAACGGTTTTATGAATATCCGTTGACTCCGAGTTCTGAATTCGGTGATTTTAACTTGATTTCACACTACTTTTCGAGCTCTACGATCCTAGTGTTTCGGATTTTGATTTCAGAACTCGTGGCTAGTTGGTCTCGTTTCACCTAGTTAGCCGCGAAATGTGGTTTCTTTACGTAAACGGTTTTATGAATATCCGTTGACTCCGAGTTCTGAATTCGGTGATTTTTACCTTGATTTCACACTACTTTTCGAGCTCTACAATCCTGGCATTTCGGATTTTGATTTCAGAACTCGTGGCTAGTTGGTCTCGTTTCACCTAGTTAGCCGCGAAATGTGGTTTCTTTACGTAAACGGTTTTATGAATATCCGTTGACTCCGAGTTCTGAATTCGGTGATTTTTCGCTTGATTTCACACTACTTTTTCGAGCTCTACAATCCTGGCATTTCGGATTTTGATTTCAGAACTCGTGGCTAGTAGGTCTCATTTCACCTAGTTAGCCGCGAAATGTGGTTTCTTTACGTAAACGGTTTTATGAATATCCGTTGACTCCGAGTTCTGAATTCGGTGATTTTAACTTGATTTCACACTACTTTTCGAGCTCTACGATCCTAGTGTTTCGGATTTTGATTTCAGAACTCGTGGCTAGTTGGTCTCGTTTCACCTAGATAGCCGCGAAATGTGGTTTCTTTACGTAAACGGTTTTATGAATATCCGTTGACTCCGAGTTCTGAATTCGGTGATTTTTACCTTGATTTCACACTACTTTTCGAGCTCTACAATCCTGGCATTTCGGATTTTGATTTCAGAACTCGTGGCTAGTTGGTCTCGTTTCACCTAGTTAGCCGCGAAATGTGGTTTCTTTACGTAAACAGTTTTATGAATATCCGTTGACTCCGAGTTCTGAATTCGGTGATTTTTAGCTTGATTTCACACTACTTTTCGAGCTCTACGATCCTGGCGTTTCGGATTTTGATTTCTGAACTCGTGGCTAGTTGGTCTCGTTTCACCTAGTTAGCCGCGAAATGTGGTTTCTTTACGTAAACGGTTTTATGAATATCCGTTGACTCCGAGTTCTGAATTCGGTGATTTTTAGCTTGATTTCACACTACTTTTCGAGCTCTACGATCCTGGCGTTTCGGATTTTGATTTCAGAACTCGTGGCTAGTTGGTCTCGTTTCACCTAGTTAGCCGCGAAATGTGGTTTCTTTACGTAAACGGTTTTATGAATATCCGTTGACTCCGAGTTCTGAATTCGGTGATTTTTAGCTTGATTTCACACTACTTTTTGAGCTCTACGATCCTGGAGTTTCGGATTTTGATTTCAGAACTCGCGGCTAGTTGGTCTCGTTTCACCTAGTTAGCCGCGAAATGTGGTTTCTTTACGTAAACAGTTTTATGAATATCCGTTGACTACGAGTTCTGAATTCGGTGATTTTTAGCTTGATTTCACACTACTTTTCGAGCTCTACGATCCTGGCTTTTCGGATTTTGATTTCTGAACTAGTGGCTAGTTGGTCTCGTTTCACCTAGTTAGCCGCGAAATTTGGTTTCTTTACGTAAACGGTTTTATGAATATCCGTTGACTCTGAGTTCTGAATTCGGTGATTTTTAGCTTGATTTCACACTACTTTTCGAGCTCTACGATCCTAGCGTTTCGGATTTTGATTTCTGAACTCGTGGCTAGTTGGTCTCGTTTCACCTAGTTAGCCGCGAAATGTGGTTTCTTTACGTAAACAGTTTTATGAATATCCGTTGACTCCGAGTTCTGAATTCGGTGATTTTTAGCTTGATTTCACACTACTTTTCGAGCTCTACGATCCTGGCGTTTCGGATTTTGATTTCTGAACTCGTGGCTAGTTGGTCTCGTTTCACCTAGTTAGCCGCGAAATGTGGTTTCTTTACGTAAACGGTTTTATGAATATCCGTTGACTCCGAGTTCTGAATTCGGTGATTTTTAGCTTGATTTCACACTACTTTTCGAGCTCTACGATCCTGGCGTTTCGGATTTTGATTTCAGAACTCGTGGCTAGTTGGTCTCGTTTCACCTAGTTAGCCGCGAAATGTGGTTTCTTTACGTAAACGGTTTTATGAATATCCGTTGACTCCGAGTTCTGAATTCGGTGATTTTTAGCTTGATTTCACACTACTTTTTGAGCTCTACGATCCTGGAGTTTCGGATTTTGATTTCAGAACTCGCGGCTAGTTGGTCTCGTTTCACCTAGTTAGCCGCGAAATGTGGTTTCTTTACGTAAACAGTTTTATGAATATCCGTTGACTACGAGTTCTGAATTCGGTGATTTTTAGCTTGATTTCACACTACTTTTCGAGCTCTACGATCCTGGCTTTTCGGATTTTGATTTCTGAACTAGTGGCTAGTTGGTCTCGTTTCACCTAGTTAGCCGCGAAATTTGGTTTCTTTACGTAAACGGTTTTATGAATATCCGTTGACTCTGAGTTCTGAATTCGGTGATTTTTAGCTTGATTTCACACTACTTTTCGAGCTCTATGATCCTGGAGTTTCGGATTTTTGTTTCAGAACTCGTGGCTAGTTGGTCTCGTTTCACCTAGTTAGCCGCGAAATATAGTTTCTTTACGTAAACGGTTTTATGAATATCCATTGACTCCGAGTTCTGAACTCGGTGATTTTTAGCTTGATTTCACACTACTTTTCGAGCTCTACGATCCTGGCTTTTCGGATTTTGATTTCTGAACTCGTGGCTAGTTGGTCTCGTTTCACCTAGTTAGCCGCGAAATTTGGTTTCTTTACGTAAACAGTTTTATGAATATCCGTTGACTCCGAGTTCTGAATTCGGTGATTTTTAGCTTGATTTCACACTACTTTTCGAGCTCTACGATCCTGGCTTTTCGGATTTTGATTTCTGAACTAGTGGCTAGTTGGTCTCGTTTCACCTAGTTAGTCGCGAAATTTGGTTTCTTTACGTAAACGGTTTTATGAATATCCGTTGACTCCGAGTTCTGAATTCGGTGATTTTTAGCTTGATTTCACAGTACTTTTCGAGCTCTACGATCCTGGCTTTTCGGATTTTTATTTCAGAACTCGTGGCTAGTTGGTCTCGTTTCACCTAGTTAGCCGCGAAATGTGGTTTCTTTACGTAAACGGTTTTATGAATATCCGTTGACTCCGAGTTCTGAATTCGATGATTTTTAGCTTGATTTCACACTACTTTTCGAGCTATACGATCCTGGCGTTTCGGATTTTGATTTCAGAACTCGTGTCTAGTTGGTCATTTTTCACCTAGTTAGCCGCGAAATGTGGTTTCTTTACGTAAACGGTTTTATGAATATCCGTTGACTCCGAGTTCTGAATTCGGTGATTTTTAGCATGATTTCAAACTACTTTTCGAGCTCTATGATCCTGGCGTTTCGGATTTTGATTTCAGAACTTGTGGCTAGTTGGTCTCGTTTCACCTAGTTAGCCGCGAAATGTGGTTTCTTTACGTAAACGGTTTTATGAATATCCATTGACTCCGAGTTCTGAATTCGGTGATTTTTAGCTTGATTTCACACTACTTTTCGAGCTCTACAATCCTGGCATTTCGGATTTTGATTTCAGAACTCGTGGCTAGTTGGTCTCGTTTCACCTAGTTAGCCGCGAAATGTGGTTTCTTTACGTAAACAGTTTTATGAATATCCGTTGACTCCGAGTTCTGAATTCGGTGATTTTTACCTTGATTTCATACTACTTTTCGAGCTCTACAATCCTGGCATTTCGGATTTTGATTTCAGAACTCGTGGCTAGTTGGTCTCGTCTCACCTAGTTAGCCGCGGAATGTGGTTTCTTTACGTAAACAGTTTTATAAATATCCGTTGACTCCGAGTTCTGAATTCGGTGATTTTTAGCTTGATTTCACACTACTTTTCGAGCTCTACAATCCTGGCATTTCCGATTTTGATATCAGAAGTTGTGGCTAGTAGGTCTCGTTTCACCTAGTTAGCCGCGAAATGTGGTTTCTTTACGTAAACAGTTTTATGAATATCCGTTGACTCCGAGTTCTGAATTCGGTGATTTTAACTTGATTTCACACTACTTTTCGAGCTCTACGATCCTAGTGTTTCGGATTTTGATTTCAGAACTCGTGGCTAGTTGGTCTCGTTTCACCTAGTTAGCCGCGAAATGTGGTTTCTTTACGTAAACGGTTTTATGAATAACCGTTGACTCCGAGTTCTGAATTCGGTGATTTTTCGCTTGATTTCACACTACTTTTCGAGCTCTACGATCCTGTCATTTCGGATTTCGATTTCAGAACTCGTGGCTAGTTGGTCTCGTTTCACCTAGTTAGCCGCGAAATGTGGTTTCTTTACGTAAACAGTTTTTTGAATATCCGTTGACTCCGAGTTCTGAATTCGGTGATTTTTACCTTGATTTCACACTACTTTTCGAGCTCTACAATCCTGGCATTTCGGATTTTGATTTCAGAACTCGTGGCTAGTTGGTCTCGTTTCACCTAGTTAGCCGCGAAATGTGGTTTCTTTACGTAAACAGTTTTATGAATATCCGTTGACTCCGAGTTCTGAATTCGGTGATTTTTACCTTGATTTCACACTACTTTTCGAGCTCTACAATCCTGGCATTTCGGATTTTGATTTCAGAACTCGTGGCTAGTTGGTCTCGTTTCACCTAGTTAGCCGCGAAATGTGGTTTCTTTACGTAAACAGTTTTATGAATATCCGTTGACTCCGAGTTCTGAATTCGGTGATTTTTAGCTTGATTTCACACTACTTTTCGAGCTCTACGATCCTGGCATTTCGGATTTTGATTTCTGAACTCGTGGCTAGTTGGTCTCGTTTCACCTAGTTAGCCGCGAAATGTGGTTTCTTTACGTAAACGGTTTTATGAATATCCGTTGACTCCGATTTCTGAATTCGGTGATTTTTAGCTTGATTTCACACTACTTTTCGAGCTCTACGATCCTGGCGTTTCGGATTTTGATTTCAGGACTCGTGGCTAGTTGGTCTCGTTTCACCTAGTTAGCCGCGAAATGTGGTTTCTTTACGTAAACGGTTTTATGAATATCCGTTGACTCCGAGTTCTGAATTCGGTGATTTTTAGCTTGATTTCACACTACTTTTTGAGCTCTACGATCCTGGAGTTTCGGATTTTGATTTCAGAACTCGCGGCTAGTTGGTCTCGTTTCACCTAGTTAGCCGCGAAATGTTGTTTCTTTACGTAAACAGTTTTATGAATATCCGTTGACTACGAGTTCTGAATTCGGTGATTTTTAGCTTGATTTCACACTACTTTTCGAGCTCTACGATCCTGGCTTTTCGAATTTTGATTTCTGAACTAGTGGCTAGTTGGTCTCGTTTCACCTAGTTAGCCGCGAAATTTGGTTTCTTTACGTAAACGGTTTTATGAATATCCGTTGACTCTGAGTTCTGAATTCGGTGATTTTTAGCTTGATTTCACACTACTTTTCGAGCTCTACGATCCTAGCGTTTCGGATTTTGATTTCTGAACTCGTGGCTAGTTGGTCTCGTTTCACCTAGTTAGCCGCGAAATGTGGTTTCTTTACGTAAACAGTTTTATGAATATCCGTTGACTCCGAGTTCTGAACTCGGTGATTTTTAGCTTGATTTCACACTACTTTTCGAGCTCTACGATCCTGGCGTTTCGGATTTTGATTTCTGAACTCGTGGCTAGTTGGTCTCGTTTCACCTAGTTAGCCGCGAAATGTGGTTTCTTTACGTAAACGGTTTTATGAATATCCGTTGACTCCGAGTTCTGAATTCGGTGATTTTTAGCTTGATTTCACACTACTTTTCGAGCTCTACGATCCTGGCTTTTCGGATTTTGATTTCTGAACTAGTGGCTAGTTGGTCTCGTTTCACCTAGTTAGTCGCAAAATTTGGTTTCTTTACGTAAACGGTTTTATGAATATCCGTTGACTCCGAGTTCTGAATTCGGTGATTTTTAGCTTGATTTCACAGTACTTTTCGAGCTCTACGATCCTGGCTTTTCGGATTTTTATTTCAGAACTCGTGGCTAGTTGGTCTCGTTTCACCTAGTTAGCCGCGAAATGTGGTTTCTTTACGTAAACGGTTTTATGAATATCCGTTGACTCCGAGTTCTGAATTCGATGATTTTTAGCTTGATTTCACACTACTTTTCGAGCTATACGATCCTGGCGTTTCGGATTTTGATTTCAGAACTCGTGTCTAGTTGGTCATTTTTCACCTAGTTAGCCGCGAAATGTGGTTTCTTTACGTAAACGGTTTTATGAATATCCGTTGACTCCGAGTTCTGAATTCGGTGATTTTTAGCATGATTTCAAACTACTTTTCGAGCTCTATGATCCTGGCGTTTCGGATTTTGATTTCAGAACTCGTGGCTAGTTGGTCTCGTTTCACCTAGTTAGCCGCGAAATGTGGTTTCTTTACGTAAACGGTTTTATGAATATCCATTGACTCCGAGTTCTGAATTCGGTGATTTTTAGCTTGATTTCACACTACTTTTCGAGCTCTACAATCCTGGTGTTTCGGATTTTGATTTCAGGACTCGTGGCTAGTTGGTCTCGTTTCACCTAGTTAGCCGCGAAATGTGGTTTCTTTACGTAAACGGTTTTTTGAATATCCGTTGACTCCGAGTTCTGAATTCGATGATTTTTAGCTTGATTTCACACTACTTTTTGAGCTATACGATCCTGGAGTTTCGGATTTTCATTTCAGAACTCGTGGCTGGTTGGTCTCGTTTCACCTATATAGCCGCGAAATGTGGTTTCTTTACGTAAACGGTTTTATGAATATCCGTTGACTCCGAGTTCTGAATTCGGTGATTTTTAGCTTTATTTCACACTACTTTTCGAGCTCTACGATCCTGGAGCTTCGGATTTTGATTTCAGAACTCGTGGCTAGTTGGTCTCGTTTCACCTAGTTAGCCGCGAAATGTGGTTTCTTTACGTGAACGGTTTTATGAATATCCGTTGACTCCGAGTTCTGAATTCGGTGATTTTTAGCTTGATTTCACACTACTTTTCGAGCACTACGATCCTGGAGTTTTGGATTTTGATTTCAGAACTCGTGTCTAGTTGGTCTCGTTTCACCTAGTTAGCCGCGAATTATGGTTTCTTTACGTAAACGGTTTTATGAATATCCGTTGACTCCGAGTTCTGAATTCAGTGATTTTTAGCTTGATTTCACACTACTTTTCGAGCTCTACGATCCTGGAGTTTCGGATTTTGATTTCAGAACTCGTGGCTAGTTGGTCTCGTTTCACCTAGTTAGCCGCGAAATGTGGTTTCTTTACGTAAACGGTTTTATGAATATCCGTTGACTCCGAGTTCTGAATTTGGTGATTTTTAGCTTGATTTCACACTACTTTTTGAGCTATACGATCCTGGAGTTTCGGATTTTCATTTCAGAACTCGTGGCTAGTTGGTCTCGTTTCACCTATATAGCCGCGAAATGTGGTTTCTTTACGTAAACGGTTTTATGAATATCCGTTGACTCCGAGTTCTGAATTCGGTGATTTTTAGCTTGATTTCACACTACTTTTCGAGCACTACGATCCTGGAGTTTTGGATTTTGATTTCAGAACTCGTGTCTAGTTGGTCTCGTTTCACCTAGTTAGCCGCGAATTATGGTTTCTTTACGTAAACGGTTTTATGAATATCCGTTGACTCCGAGTTCTGAATTCAGTGATTTTTAGCTTGATTTCACACTACTTTTCGAGCTCTACGATCCTGGAGTTTCGGATTTTGATTTCAGAACTCGTGGCTAGTTGGTCTTGTTTCACCTAGTTAGCCGCGAAATGTGGTTTCTTTACGTAAACGGTTTTATGAATATCCGTTGACTCCGAGTTCTGAATTCGGTGATTTTTAGCTTGATTTCACATTTCTTTTTGAGCTCTACAATCCTGGTCTTTCGGATTTTGATTTCAGAATTCGTGGCTAGTAGGTTTCGTTTCACCTAGTTAGCCGCGAAATGTGGTTTCTTTACGTAAACGGTTTTATGAATATCCGTTGACTCCGAGTTCTGAATTCGGTTATTTTTCGCTTGATTTCACACTACTTTTCGAGCTCTACGATCCTGGTGTTTCGGATTTTGATTTCAGAACTCGTGGCTAGTTGGTCTCGTTTCACCTAGTTAGCCGCGAAATGTGTTTTCTTTACGTAAACGGTTTTATGAATATCCATTGACTCCGAGTTCTGAATTCGGTGATTTTTAGCTTGATTTCACACTACTTTTCGAGCACTACGATCCTGGAGTTTTGGATTTTGATTTCAGAACTCGTGTCTAGTTGGTCTCGTTTCACCTAGTTAGCCGCGAATTATGGTTTCTTTACGTAAACGGTTTTATGAATATCCGTTGACTCCGAGTTCTGAATTCGGTGATTTTTAGCTTGATTTCACACTACTTTTCGAGCTCTACAATCCTGACATATCGGATTTTTATTTCAGAACTCGTGGCTAGTAGGTCCCGTTTCACCTATATAGCCACGAAATGTGGTTTCTTTACGTAAACGGTTTTATGAATATCCGTTGACTCCGAGTTCTTAATTCGGTGATTTTTAGCTTGATTTCACACTACTTTTCGAGTTATACGGTCCTGGCGTTTCGGATTTTGATTTCAGAACTCGTGGCTAGTTGGTCATTTTTCACCTAGTTAGCCGCGAAATGTGGTTTCTTTACGTAAACGGTTTTATGAATATCCGTTGACTCCGAGTTCTGAATTCGGTGATTTTTAGCATGATTTCAAACTACTTTTCGAGCTCTATGATCCTGGCGTTTCGGATTTTGATTTCAGAACTCGTGGCTAGTTGGTCTCGTTTCACCTAGTTAGCCGCGAAATGTGGTTTCTTTACGTAAACGGTTTTATGAATATCCATTGACTCCGAGTTCTGAATTCGGTGATTTTTAGCTTGATTTCACACTACTTTTCGAGCTCTACAATCCTGGTGTTTCGGATTTTGATTTCAGGACTCGTGGCTAGTTGACTCCGAGTTCTGAATTCGGTGATTTTTAGCTTGATTTCACACTACTTTTTGAGCTATACGATCCTGGAGTTTCGGATTTTCATTTCAGAACTCGTGGCTAGTTGGTCTCGTTTCACCTATATAGCCGCGAAATGTGGTTTCTTTACGTAAACGGTTTTATGAATATCCGTTGACTCCGAGTTCTGAATTCGGTGATTTTTAGCTTGATTTCACACTACTTTTCGAGCTCTACGATCCTGGAGCTTCGGATTTTGATTTCAGAACTCGTGGCAAGTTGGTCTCGTTTCACCTAGTTAGCCGCGAAATGTGGTTTCTTTACGTAAACGGTTTTATGAATATCCGTTGACTCCGAGTTCTGAATTCGGTGATTTTTAGCTTGATTTCACACTACTTTTCGAGCACTACGATCCTGGAGTTTTGGATTTTGATTTCAGAACTCGTGTCTAGTTGGTCTCGTTTCACCTAGTTAGCCGCGAATTATGGTTTCTTTACGTAAACGGTTTTATGTATATCCGTTGACTCCGAGTTCTGAATTCGGTGATTTTTAGCTTGATTTCACACTACTTTTCGAGCTCTACAATCCTGACATATCGGATTTTTATTTCAGAACTCCTGGCTAGTAGGTCCCGTTTCACCTATATAGCCGCGAAATGTGGTTTCTTTACGTAAACGGTTTTATTAATATCCGTTGACTCCGAGTTCTGAATTCGGTGATTTTGTGCTTCATTACACAGTACTTTTCGAGCTCTACGATCCTGGCGTTTCGGATTTGCTAGTTGGTCTCGTTTCACCTAGTTAGCCGCGAAATGTGGTTTCTTTACGTAAACGGTTTTATGAATATCCGTTGACTCCGAGTTCTGAATTCGGTGATTTTTAGCTTGATTACACACTACTTTTCGAGCTCTACAATCCTAGCATCTCGGATTTTGATTTCAGAACTCGTGGCTAGTAGGTCTCGTTTCACCTAGTTAGCCGCGAAATGTGGTTTTTTTACGTAAACAGTTTTATGAATATCCGTTGACTCCGAGTTCTGAATTCGGTGATTTTTAGCTTGATTTCACACTACTTTTTGAGCTCTACGATCCTGGAGTTTCGGATTTTGATTTCAGAACTCGTGGCTCGTTGGTCTCGTTTCACCTAGTTAGCCGCGAAATGTGGTTTCTTTACGTAAACAGTTTTATGAATATCCGTTGACTCCGAGTTCTGAATTCAGTGATTTTTAGCTTGATTTCACACTACTTTTCGAGCTCTACGATCCTGGAGTTTCGGATTTTGATTTCAGAACTCGTGGCTAGTTGGTCTCGTTTCACCTAGTTAGCCGCGAAATGTGGTTTCTTTACGTAAACGGTTTTATGAATATCCGTTGACTCCGAGTTCTGAATGCGGTGATTTTTAGCTTGATTTCAAACTACTTTTCGAGCTCTATGATCCTGGCGTTTCGGATTTTGATTTCAGAACTCGTGGCTAGTTGGTCTCGTTTCACCTAGTTAGACGCGAAATGTAGAATCTTTACGTAAACGGTTTTATGAATATCCGTTGACTCCGAGTTCTGAATTCGGTGATTTTTAGCTTGATTTCACACTACTTTTCGAGCTCTACAATCCTGGAGTTTCGGATTTTGATTTCAGAACTCGTGGCTAGTTGGTCTCGTTTCACCTAGTTAGACGCGAAATGTGGTTTCTTTACGTAAACAGTTTTATGAATATCCGTTGACTCCGAGTTCTGAATTCGGTGATTTTTAGCTCGATTTCACACTACTTTTTGAGCTCTACGAACCTGGCATTTCGGATTTTGATTTCAGAACTCGTGGCTAGTTGGTCTCGTTTCACCTAGTACGATCCTGGCATTTCGGATTTTTATTTCAGAACTCGTGGCTACTTGGTCTCATTTCACCTAGTTAGCCGCGAAATGTGGTTTCTTTACGTAAACAGTTTTATGAATATCCGTTGACTCCGAGTTCTGAATTCGGTGATTTTTAGCTTGATTTCACACTACTTTTCGAGCCCTACAAACCTGGTATTTCGGATTTTGATTTCAGAAATCGTGGCTAGTAGGTCTCGTTTCACTTAGTTAGCCGCGAAATGTGGTTTCTTTACGTAAACGGTTTTATGAATATCCGTTGACTCCGAGTTCTGAATTCGGTGATTTTTAGCTTGATTTCACACTAGCTTTCGAGCTCTACGATCCTTTTGTTTCGGATGTTGATTTCAGAACTCGTGGCTAGTAGGTCTCGTTTCACCTAGTTAGGCGCGAAATGTGGTTTCTTTACGTAAACGGTTTTATGAATGTCCGTTGACTCCGAGTTTTGAATTCGGTGATTTTTAGCTTGATTTCACACTACTTTTCGAGCTCTACAATCCTGGCGTTTCGGATTTTGATTTCAGAACTCGTGGCTAGTAGGTCTAGTTTCACCTAGTTAGCCGCGAAATGTGGTTTCTTTACGTAAACGGTTTTATGAATATCCGTTGACTCCGAGTTCTGAATTCGATGATTTTTAGTTTGATTTCACACTACTTTTTTGAGCTCTACAATCCTGGCGTTTCGGATTTTGATTTCAGAACTCGTGGCTAGTAGGTCTCGTTTCACCTAGTTAGCCGCGAAATGTGGTTTCTTTACGTAAAAAGTTTTATGAATATCCGATGACTCCGAGTTCTGAATTCGGTGATTTTTAGTTTGATTTCACACTACTTTTCAAACTCAACAATCTTGGCGTTTCGGATTTTTATTTCAGAACTCGTGGCTAATAGGTCTCGTTTCACCTAATTAGGCGCGAAATGTGGTTTCTTTACGTAAACGGTTTTATGAATATCCGTTGACTCCGAGTTTTGAATTCGGTGATTTTTAGTTTGATTTCACAATACTTTTCGAGCTCTACAATCTTGGAATTTCGGATTTTGATTTCAGAACTCGTGGCTAGTAGGTGTCGTTTCACCTAGTTAGGCGCGAAATCTGGTTTCTTTACGTAAACGGTTTTATGAATATCCGTTGACTCCGAGTTCTGAATTCGATGATTTTTAGCTTGATTTAACACTACTTTTCGAGCTCTACAATCCTGGCATTTTGGATTTTTATTTCAGAACTCGTGGCCAGTAGGTCTCGTTTCACCTAGTTAGGCGCGAAATGTGGTTTTTTTACGTAAACGGTTTTATGAATATCCGTTGACTCCGAGTTCTGAATTCGGCGATTTTTAGCTTGATTTCACACTACTTTTCGAGCTCTACAATCCTTGTGTTTCGGATTTTGATTTCAGAACTCGTGGCTAGTAGGTCTCGTTTCACCTAGTTAGCCGCGAAATGTGGTTTCTTTACGTAAACGGTTTTATGAATATCCGTTGACTCCGAGTTCTGAATTCAGTGATTTTTAGCTTGATTTCACACTGCTTTTCAAGCTCTACAATCCTGGCTTTTCTGATTTTGATTTCAGAACTCGTCGCTAGTAGGTCTCGTTTCACCTAGTTAGGCGCGAAATGTGATTTCTTTACGTAAACGGTTTTATGAATATCCGTTGACTACGAGTTCTGAATTCGGTGATTTTTAGCTTGATTTCACACTACATTTCGAGCTCTACAATCCTGGTTTTTCGGATTTTGATTTCAGAACTCGTGGCTAGTAGGTCTCGTTTCACCTAGTAAGGCGCGAAATGTGATTTCTTTACGTAAACGGTTTTATGAATATCCGTTGACTCCGAGTTCTGAATTCGGTGATTTTTAGCTTGATTTCACACTACTTTTTGAGCTCTACAATCCTGGCGTTTCGGATTTTGATTTCAGAACTCGTGGCTAGTAGGTCTCGTTTAACCTAATTAGTCGCGAAATGTGGTTTCTTTACGTAAACGGTTTTATGAATATCCGTTGACTCCGAGTTCTGAATTCGGTGATTTTTAGCTTGATTTCACACTACTTTTCGAGCTCTACAATCCTTGTGTTTCGGATTTTGATTTCAGAACTCGTGGCTAGTAGGTCTCGTTTCACCTAGTTAGCCGCGAAATGTGGTTTCTTTACGTAAACGGTTTTATGAATATCCGTTGACTCCGAGTTATGAATTCGGTGATTTTTAGTTTGATTTCACACTACTTTTCGAGCTCTACAATCCTGGCATTTCGGATTTTGATTTCAGAACTCGTGGCTAGTAGGTCTCGTTTAACCTAGTTAGCCGCGAAATGTGGTTTCCTTACGTAAACGGTTTTATGAATATCCGTTGACTCCGAGTTCTGAATTCAGTGATTTTTAGCTTGATTTCACACTGCTTTTCAAGCTCTACAATCCTGGCTTTTCTGATTTTGATTTCAGAACTCGTCGCTAGTAGGTCTCGTTTCACCTAGTTAGGCGCGAAATGTGATTTCTTTACGTAAACGGTTTTATGAATATCCGTTGACTCCGAGTTCTGAATTCGGTGATTTTTAGCTTGATTTCACACTACTTTTCGAGCTCTACAATCCTGGCTTTTCGGATTTTGATTTCAGAACTCGTGGCTAGTAGGTCTCGTTTCACCTAGTAAGGCGCGAAATGTGATTTCTTTACGTAAACGGTTTTATGAATATCCGTTGACTCCGAGTTCTGAATTCGGTGATTTTTAGCTTGATTTCACACTACTTTTTGAGCTCTACAATCCTGGCGTTTCGGATTTTGATTTCAGAACTCGTGGCTAGTAGGTCTCGTTTAACCTAATTAGTCGCGAAATGTGGTTTCTTTACGTAAACGGTTTTCTGAATATCCGTTGACTCCGAGTTCTGAATTCGGTGATTTTTAGCTTGATTTCACACTACTTTTTGAGCTCTACAATCCTGGCATTTCGGATTTTGATTTCAGAACTCGTGGCTAGTAGGTCTCATTTCACCTAGTTATGCGCGAAATGTGGTTTCTTTACGTAAACGGTTTTCTGAATATCCGTTGACTCCGAGTTCTGAATTCGGTGATTTTTAGCTTGATTTCACACTACTTTTCGAGCTCTACATTCCTGGAGTTTCGGATTTTGATTTCAGAACTCGTGGCCAGTAGGTCTCGTTTCACCTAGTTAGGCCCGAAATGTGGTTTCTTTACGTAAACGGTTTTATGAATATCCGTTGACTCCGAGTTCTGAATTCGATGATTTTTAGCTTGATTTAACACTACTTTTCGATATCTACAATCCTGGCATTTTGGATTTTGATTTCAGAACTCGTGGCCAGTAGGTCTCGTTTCACCTAGTTAGGCGCGAAATGTGGTTTCTTTACGTAAACGGTTTTATGAATATCCGTTGACTCCGAGTTCTGAATTCGGTGATTTTTAGCTTGATTTCACACTACTTTTTGAGCCCTACAATCCTGGCGTTTCAGATTTTGATTTCAGAACTCGTGGCTAGTAGGTCTCGTTTCACCTAGTTAGCCGCGAAATGTGGTTTCTTTAAGTAAACGGTTTTATGAATATCCGTTGACTCCGAGTTATGAATTCGGTGATTTTTAGCTTGATTTCACACTACTTTTCGAGCTCTACAATCCTGGACTTTCGGTTTTTGATTTCAGAACTCGTGGCTAGTAGGTCTCGTTTCACCTAGTTAGCCGCGAAATGTGGTTTCTTTACGTAAACGGTTTTATGAATATCCGTTGACTCCGAGTTTTGAATTCGGTGATTTTTAGCTTGATTTCACACTACTTTTCGAGCTCTACAATCCTGGAATTTCGGATTTTGATTTCAGAACTCGTGGCTAGTAGGTGTCGTTTCACCTAGTTAGGCGCAAAATCTGGTTTCTTTACGTAAACGGTTTTATGAATATCCGTTGACTCCGAGTTCTGAATTCGATGATTTTTAGCTTGATTTAACACTACTTTTCGAGCTCTATAATCCTGGCATTTTGGATTTTGATTTCAGAACTCGTGGCCAGTAGGTCTCGTTTCACCTAGTTAGGCGCGAAATATGGTTTCTTTACGTAAACGGTTTTATGAATATCCGTTGACTCCGAGTTCTGAATTCAGTGATTTTTAGCTTGATTTCACACTGCTTTTCAAGCTCTACAATCCTGGCTTTTCTGATTTTGATTTCAGAACTCGTCGCTAGTAGGTCTCGTTTCACCTAGTTAGGCGCGAAATGTGATTTCTTTACGTAAACGGTTTTATGAATATCCGTTGACTCCGAGTTCTGAATTCGGTGATTTTTAGCTTGATTTCACACTACTTTTCGAGCTCTACAATCCTGGCTTTTCGGATTTTGATTTCAGAACTCGTGGCTAGTAGGTCTCGTTTCACCTAGTAAGGCGCGAAATATGATTTCTTTACGTAAACGGTTTTATGAATATCCGTTGACTCCGAGTTCTGAATTCGGTGATTTTTAGCTTGATTTCACACTACTTTTTGAGCTCTACAATCCTGGCGTTTCGGATTTTGATTTCAGAACTCGTGGCTAGTAGGTCTCGTTTAACCTAATTAGTCGCGAAATGTGGTTTCTTTACGTAAACGGTTTTCTGAATATCCGTTGACTCCGAGTTCTGAATTCGGTGATTTTTAGCTTGATTTCACACTACTTTTCGAGCTCTACAATCCTGGCATTTCGGATTTTGATTTCAGAACTCGTGGCTAGTAGGTCTCATTTCACCTAGTTATGCGCGAAATGTGGTTTCTTTACGTAAACGGTTTTCTGAATATCCGTTGACTCCGAGTTCTGAATTCGGTGATTTTTAGCTTGATTTCACACTACTTTTCGAGCTCTACATTCCTGGAGTTTCGGATTTTGATTTCAGAACTCGTGGCCAGTAGGTCTCGTTTCACCTAGTTAGGCCCGAAATGTGGTTTCTTTACGTAAACGGTTTTATGAATATCCGTTGACTCCGAGTTCTGAATTCGATGATTTTTAGCTTGATTTAACACTACTTTTCGATATCTACAATCCTGGCATTTTGGATTTTGATTTCAGAACTCGTGGCCAGTAGGTCTCGTTTCACCTAGTTAGGCGCGAAATGTGGTTTCTTTACGTAAACGGTTTTATGAATATCCGTTGACTCCGAGTTCTGAATTCGGTGATTTTTAGCTTGATTTCACACTACTTTTTGAGCCCTACAATCCTGGCGTTTCAGATTTTGATTTCAGAACTCGTGGCTAGTAGGTCTCGTTTCACCTAGTTAGCCGCGAAATGTGGTTTCTTTAAGTAAACGGTTTTATGAATATCCGTTGACTCCGAGTTATGAATTCGGTGATTTTTAGCTTGATTTCACACTACTTTTCGAGCTCTACAATCCTGGACTTTCGGTTTTTGATTTCAGAACTCGTGGCTAGTAGGTCTCGTTTCACCTAGTTAGCCGCGAAATGTGGTTTCTTTACGTAAACGGTTTTATGAATATCCGTTGACTCCGAGTTTTGAATTCGTTGATTTTTAGCTTGATTTCACACTACTTTTCGAGCTCTACAATCCTGGAATTTCGGATTTTGATTTCAGAACTCGTGGCTAGTAGGTGTCGTTTCACCTAGTTAGGCGCAAAATCTGGTTTCTTTACGTAAACGGTTTTATGAATATCCGTTGACTCCGAATTCTGAATTCGATGATTTTTAGCTTGATTTAACACTACTTTTCGAGCTCTATAATCCTGGCATTTTGGATTTTGATTTCAGAACTCGTGGCCAGTAGGTCTCGTTTCACCTAGTTAGGCGCGAAATATGGTTTCTTTACGTAAACGGTTTTATGAATATCCGTTGACTCCGAGTTCTGAATTCGGTGATTTTTAGTTTGATTTCACACTACTTTTCGAGCTCTACAATCCTTGTGTTTCGGATTTTGATTTCAGAACTCGTGGCTAGTAGGTCTCGTTTCACCTAGTTAGCCGCGAAATGTGGTTTCTTTACGTAAACGGTTTTATGAATATCCGTTGACTCCGAGTTATGAATTCGGTGATTTTTAGCTTGATTTCACACTACTTTTCGAGCTCTACAATCCTGGCATTTCGGATTTTGATTTCAGAACTCGTGGCTAGTAGGTCTCGTTTCACCTAGTTAGCCGCGAAATGTGGTTTCCTTACGTAAACGGTTTTATGAATATCCGTTGACTCCGAGTTCTGAATTCAGTGATTTTTAGCTTGATTTCACACTGCTTTTCGAGCTCTACAATCCTGGCATTTCGGATTTTGATTTCAGAACTCGTGGCTAGTAGGTCTCATTTCACCTAGTTATGCGCGAAATGTGGTTTCTTTACGTAAACGGTTTTCTGAATATCCGTTGACTCCGAGTTCTGAATTCGGTGATTTTTAGCTTGATTTCACACTACTTTTCGAGCTCTACAATCCTGGCATTTTGGATTTTGATTTCAGAACTTGTGGCTAGTAGGTCTCATTTCACCTAGTTATGCGCGAAATGTGGTTTCTTTACGTAAACGGTTTTCTGAATATCCGTTGACTCCGAGTTCTGAATTCAGTGATTTTTAGCTTGATTTCACACTACTTTTCGAGCTCTACATTCCTGGAGTTTCGGATTTTGATTTCAGAACTCGTGGTCAGTAGGTCTCGTTTCACCTAGTTAGGCCCGAAATGTGGTTTCTTTACGTAAACGGTTTTATGAATATCCGTTGACTCCGAGTTCTGAATTAGATGATTTTTAGCTTGATTTAACACTACTTTTCGAGCTCTACAATCCTGGCATTTTGGATTTTGATTTCAGAACTCGTGGCCAGTAGGTCTCGTTTCACCTAGTTAGGCGCGAAATGTGGTTTCTTTACGTAAACGGTTTTATGAATATCCGTTGACTCCGAGTTCTGAATTCGGTGATTTTTAGCTTGATTTCACACTACTTTTTGAGCTCTACAATCCTGGCGTTTCAGATTTTGATTTCAGAACTCGTGGCTAGTAGGTCTCGTTTCACCTAGTTAGCCGCGAAATGTGGTTTCTTTAAGTAAACGGTTTTATGAATATCCGTTGACTCCGAGTTATGAATTCGGTGATTTTTAGCTTGATTTCACACTACTTTTCGAGCTCTACAATCCTGGCATTTCGGTTTTTGATTTCAGAACTCGTGGTTAGTAGGTCTCGTTTCACCTAGTTAGCCGCGAAATGTGGTTTCTTTACGTAAACGGTTTTATGAATATCCGTTGACTCCGAGTTCTGAATTCGGTGATTTTTAGCTTGATTTCACACTGCTTTTCGAGCTCTACAATCCTGGCTTTTCGGATTTTGATTTCAGAACTCGTGGCTAGTAGGTCTCGTTTCACCTAGTAAGGCGCGAAATGTGATTTCTTTACGTAAACGGTTTTCTGAATATCCGTTGACTCCGAGTTCTGAATTCGGTGATTTTTAGCTTGATTTCACACTACTTTTCGAGCTCTACAATCCTGGCATTTCGGATTTTGATTTCAGAACTCGTGGCTAGTAGGTCTCATTTCACCTAGTTATGCGCGAAATGTGGTTTCTTTACGTAAACGGTTTTCTGAATATCCGTTGACTCCGAGTTCTGAATTCGGTGATTTTTAGCTTGATTTCACACTACTTTTCGAGCTCTTCAATCCTAGCATTTTGGATTTTGATATCAGAACTCGTGGCTAGTAGGTCTCATTTCACCTAGTTATGCGCGAAATGTGGTTTCTTTACGTAAACGGTTTTCTGAATATCCGTTGACTCCGAGTTCTGAATTCGGTGATTTTTAGCTTGATTTCACACTACTTTTCGAGCTCTACATTCCTGGAGTTTCGGATTTTGATTTCAGAACTCGTGGTCAGTAGGTCTCGTTTCGCCTAGTTAGGCCCGAAATGTGGTTTCTTTACGTAAACGGTTTTATGAATATCCGTAGACTCCGAGTTCTGAATTCGATGATTTTTAGCTTGATTTAACACTACTCTTCGAGCTCTACAATCCTGGCATTTTGGATTTTGATTTCAGAACTCGTGGCCAGTAGGTCTCGTTTCACCTAGTTAGGCGCGAAATGTGGTTTCTTTACGTAAACGGTTTTATGAATATCCGTTGACTCCGAGTTCTGAATTCGGTGATTTTTAGCTTGATTTCACACTAATTTTTGAGCTCTACAATCCTGGCGTTTCAGATTTTGATTTCAGAACTCGTGGCTAGTAGGTCTCGTTTCACCTAGTTAGCCGCAAAATGTGGTTTCTTTAAGTAAACGGTTTTATGAATATCCGTTGACTCCGAGTTATGAATTCGGTGATTTTTAGCTTGATTTCACACTACTTTTCGAGCTCTACAATCCTGGCATTTCGGTTTTTGATTTCAGAACTCGTGGCTAGTAGGTCTCGTTTCACCTAGTTAGCCGCGAAATGTGGTTTCTTTACGTAAACGGTTTTATGAATATCCGTTGACTCCGAGTTCTGAATTCGGTGATTTTTAGCTTGATTTCGCACTGCTTTTCGAGCTCTACAATCCTGGCTTTTCGGATTTTGATTTCAGAACTCGTGGCTAGTAGGTCTCGTTTCACCTAGTAAGGCGCGAAATGTGATTTCTTTACGTAAACGGTTTTATGAATATCCGTTGACTCCGAGTTCTCAATTCGGTGATTTTTAGCTTGATTTCACACTACTTTTTGAGCTCTACAATCCTGGCGTTTCGGATTTTAATTTCAGAACTCGTGGCTAGTAGGTCTCGTTTAACCTAGTTAGCCGCGAAATGTGGTTTCTTTACGTAAACGGTTTTCTGAATATCCGTTGACTCCGAGTTCTGAATTCGGTGATTTTTAGCTTGATTTCACACTACTTTTCGAGCTCTACAATCCTGATATTTCGGATTTTGATTTCAGAACTCGTGGCTAGTAGGTCTCATTTCACCTAGTTATGCGCGAAATGTGGTTTCTTTACGTAAACGGTTTTATGAATATCCGTTGACTCCGAGTTCTGAATTCGGTGATTTTTAGCTTGATTTCACACTACTTTTCGAGCTCTACAATCCTTATGTTTCGGATTTTGATTTCAGAACTCGTGGCTAGTTGGTCTCGTTTCACCTAGTTAGCCGCGAAATGTGGTTTCTTTACGTAAACGGTTTTATGAATATCCGTTGACTCCGAGTTCTGAATTCGGTGATTTTTAGCTTGATTTCAAACTACTTTTTGAGCTCTACAATCCTAGCGTTTCGGATTTTAATTTCAGAACTCGTGGCTAGTAGGTCTCGTTTAACCTAGTTAGCCGCGAAATGTGATTTCTTTACGTAAACGGTTTTATGAATATCCGTTGACTCCGAGTTTTGAATTCGGTGATTTTTAGCTTGATTTCACACTACTTTTTGAGCTCTACAATCCTGGCGTTTCGGATTTTGATTTCAGAACTCGTGGCTAGTAGGTCTCGTTTAACCTAATTAGTCGCGAAATGTGGTTTCTTTACGTAAACGGTTTTCTGAATATCCGTTGACTCTGAGTTCTGAATTCGGTGATTTTTAGCTTGATTTCACACTACTTTTCGAGCTCTACAATCCTGGCATTTCGGATTTTGATTTCAGAACTCGTGGCTAGTAGGTCTCATTTCACCTAGTTATGCGCGAAATGTGGTTTCTTTACGTAAACGGTTTTCTGAATATCCGTTGACTCCGAGTTCTGAATTCGGTGATTTTTAGCTTGATTTCACACTACTTTTCGAGCTCTTCAATCCTGGCATTTTGGATTTTGATTTCAGAACTCGTGGCTAGTAGGTCTCATTTCACCTAGTTATGCGCGAAATGTGGTTTCTTTACGTAAACGGTTTTCTGAATATCCGTTGACTCCGAGTTCTGAATTCGGTGATTTTTAGCTTGATTTCACACTACTTTTCGAGCTCTACATTCCTGGAGTTTCGGATTTTGATTTCAGAACTCCTGGTCAGTAGGTCTCGTTTCACCTAGTTAGGCCCGAAATGTGGTTTCTTTACGTAAACGGTTTTATGAATATCCGTTGACTCCGAGTTCTGAATTCGATGATTTTTAGCTTGATTTAACACTACTTTTCGAGCTCTACAATCCTGGCATTTTGGATTTTGATTTCAGAACTCGTGGCCAGTAGGTCTCGTTTCACCTAGTTAGGCGTGAAATGTGGTTTCTTTACGTAAACGGTTTTATGAATATCCGTTGACTCCGAGTTCTGAATTCGGTGATTTTTAGCTTGATTTCACACTACTTTTTGAGCTCTACAATCCTGGCATTTCGGATTTTGATTTCAGAACTGGTGGCTAGTTGGTCTCGTTTCACCTAGTTAGCCGCGAAATGTGGTTTCTTTACGTAAACGGTTTTATGAATATTCGTTGACTCCGAGTTCTGAATTGCGTGATTTTTAGCTTGATTTCACACTACTTTTTGAGCTCTACAATCCTGGCATTTCGGATTTTAATTTCAGAACTCGTGGCTAGTAGGTCTCGTTTAACCTAGTTAGCCGCGAAATGTGGTTTCTTTACGTAAACGGTTTTCTGAATATCCGTTGACTCCGAGTTCTGAATTCGGTGATTTTTAGCTTGATTTCACACTACTTTTCGAGCTCTACAATCCTGATATTTCGGATTTTGATTTCAGAACTCGTGGCTAGTAGGTCTCATTTCACCTAGTTATGCGCGAAATGTGGTTTCTTTACGTAAACGGTTTTATGAATATCCGTTGACTCCGAGTTCTGAATTCGGTGATTTTTAGCTTGATTTCACACTACTTTTCGAGCTCTACAATCCTTATGTTTCGGATTTTGATTTCAGAACTCGTGGCTAGTTGGTCTCGTTTCACCTAGTTAGCCGCGATATGTGGTTTCTTTACGTAAACGGTTTTCTGAATATCCGTTGACTCCGAGTTCTGAATTCGGTGATTTTTAGCTTGATTTCACACTACTTTTCGAGCTCTACAATCCTGGAGTTTTGGATTTTGATTTCAGAACTCGTGGCTAGTAGGTCTCGTTTCACCTAGTTAGCCGCGAAATGTGGTTTCTTTACGTAAACGGTTTTATGAATATCCGTTGACTCCGAGTTCTGAATTCGGTGATTTTTAGCTTGATTTCACACTACGTTTCGAGCTCTACAATCCTAGCATTTCGGATTTGGATTTCAGAACTCGTGGCTAGTAGTTCTCGTTTCACCTAGTTAGCCGCGAAATGTGGTTTCTTTACGTAAACGGTTTTATGAATATCCGTTGACTCCGAGTTCTGAATTCGGTGATTTTTAGCTTGATTTCACACTACTTTTCGAGATCTACAATCCTACCATTTTGGATTTTGATTTCAGAATTCGTGGCTAGTAGGTCTCGTTTAACCTAATTAGTCGCGAAATGTGGTTTCTTTACGTAAACGGTTTTATGAATATCCGTTGACTCCGAGTTCTGAATTCGGTGATTTTTAGATTGATTTCACACTACTTTTCGAGCTCTACAATCCTGGCATTTCGGATTTTGATTTCAGAACTGGTGGCTAGTAGGTCTCGTTTCACCTAGTTAGCCGCGAAATGTGGTTTCTTTACGTAAACGGTTTTCTGAATATCCGTTGACTCCGAGTTCTGAATTCGGTGATTTTTAGCTTGATTTCACACTACTTTTCGAGCTCTTCAATCCTGGCATTTTGGATTTTGATTTCAGAACTCGTGGCTAGTAGGTCTCATTTCACCTAGTTATGCGCGAAATGTGATTTCTTTACGTAAACGGTTTTCTGAATATCCGTTGACTCCGAGTTCTGAATTCGGTGATTTTTAGCTTGATTTCACACTACTTTTCGAGCTCTACATTCCTGGAGTTTCGGATTTTGATTTCAGAACTCGTGGTCAGTAGGTCTCGTTTCACCTAGTTAGGCCCGAAATGTGGTTTCTTTACGTAAACGGTTTTATGAATATCCGTTGACTCCGAGTTATGAATTCGGTGATTTTTAGCTTGATTTCACACTACTTTTCGAGCTCTACAATCCTGGCATTTCGGTTTTTTATTTCAGAACTCGTGGCTAGTAGGTCTATTTTCACCTAGTTAGCCGCGAAATGTGGTTTCTTTACGTAAACGGTTTTATGAATATCCGTTGACTCCGAGTTCTGAATTCGGTGATTTTTAGCTTGATTTCACACTGCTTTTCGAGCTCTACAATCCTGGCTTTTCGGATTTTGATTTCAGAACTCGTGGCTAGTAGGTCTCGTTTCACCTAGTAAGGCGCGAAATGTGATTTCTTTACGTAAACGGTTTTATGAATATCCGTTGACTCCGAGTTCTGAATTCGGTGATTTTTAGCTTGATTTCACACTACTTTTTGAGCTCTACAATCCTGGCGTTTCGGATTTTAATTTCAGAACTCGTGGCTAGTAGGTCTCGTTTAACCTAGTTAGCCGCGAAATGTGGTTTCTTTACGTAAACGGTTTTCTGAATATCCGTTGACTCCGAGTTCTGAATTCGGTGATTTTTAGCTTGATTTCACACTACTTTTCGAGCTCTACAATCCTGATATTTCAGATTTTGATTTCAGAACTCGTGGCTAGTAGGTCTCATTTCACCTAGTTATGCGCGAAATGTGGTTTCTTTACGTAAACGGTTTTATGAATATCCGTTGACTCCGAGTTCTGAATTCGGTGATATTTAGCTTGATTTCACACTACTTTTCGAGCTCTACAATCCTTATGTTTCGGATTTTGATTTCAGAACTCGTGGCTAGTTGGTCTCGTTTCACCTAGTTAGCCGCGATATGTGGTTTCTTTACGTAAACGGTTTTCTGAATATCCGTTGACTCCGAGTTCTGAATTCGGTGATTTTTAGCTTGATTTCACACTACTTTTCGAGCTCTACAATCCTGGAGTTTTGGATTTTGATTTCAGAACTCGTGGCTAGTAGGTCTCGTTTCACCTAGTTAGCCGCGAAATGTGGTTTCTTTACGTAAACGGTTTTATGAATATCCGTTGACTCCAAGTTCTGAATTCGGTGATTTTTAGCTTGATTTCACACTACGTTTCGAGCTCTACAATCCTAGCATTTCGGATTTGGATTTCAGAACTCGTGGCTAGTAGGTCTCGTTTCACCTAGTTAGCCGCGAAATGTGGTTTCTTTACGTAAACGGTTTTATGAATATCCGTTGACTCCGAGTTCTGAATTCGGTGATTTTTAGCTTGATTTCACATTACTTTTCGAGATCTACAATCCTGGCATTTTGGATTTTGATTTCAGAACTCGTGGCTAGTAGGTCTCGTTTAACCTAATTAGTCGCGAAATGTGGTTTCTTTACGTAAACGGTTTTATGAATATCCGTTGACTCCGAGTTCTGAATTCGGTGATTTTTAGCTTGATTTCACACTACTTTTCGAGCTCTACAATCCTGGCATTTCGGATTTTGATTTCAGAACTGGTGGCTAGTAGGTCTCGTTTCACCTAGTTAGCCGCGAAATGTGGTTTCTTTAAGTAAACGGTTTTATGAATATCCGTTGACTCCGAGTTATGAATTCGGTGATTTTTAGCTTGATTTCACACTACTTTTCGAGCTCTACAATCCTGGCATTTCGGTTTTTGATTTCAGAACTCGTGGCTAGTAGGTCTCGTTTCACCTAGTTAGCCGCGAAATGTGGTTTCTTTACGTAAACGGTTTTATGAATATCCGTTGACTCCGAGTTCTGAATTCGGTGATTTTTAGCTTGATTTCACACTGCTTTTCGAGCTCTACAATCCTGGCTTTTCGGATTTTGATTTCAGAACTCGTGGCTAGTAGGTCTCGTTTCACCTAGTAAGGCGCAAAATGTGATTTCTTTACGTAAACGGTTTTATGAATATCCGTTGACTCCGAGTTCTGAATTCGGTGATTTTTAGCTTGATTTCACACTACTTTTTGAGCTCTACAATCCTGGCGTTTCGGATTTTAATTTCAGAACTCGTGGCTAGTAGGTCTCATTCAAACCTAATTAGTCGCGAAATGTGGTTTCTTTACGTAAACGGTTTTCTGAATATCCGTTGACTCCGAGTTCTGAATTCGGTGATTTTTAGCTTGATTTCACACTACTTTTCGAGCTCTACAATCCTGGCATTTCGGATTTTGATTTCAGAACTCGTGGCTAGTAGGTCTCATTTCACCTAGTTATGCGCGAAATGTGGTTTCTTTACGTAAACGGTTTTATGAATATCCGTTGACTCCGAGTTCTGAATTCGGTGATTTTTAGCTTGATTTCACACTACTTTTCGAGCTCTACAATCCTTATGTTTCGGATTTTGATTTCAGAACTCATGGCTAGTTGGTCTCGTTTCAGCTAGTTAGCCGCGATATGTGTTTTCTTTACGTAAACGGTTTTCTGAATATCCGTTGACTCCGAGTTCTGAATTCGGTGATTTTTAGCTTGATTTCACACTACTTTTTGAGCTCTACAATCCTGGAGTTTCGGATTTTGATTTCAGAACTCGTGGCTAGTAGGTCTCGTTTCACCTAGTTAGCCGCGAAATGTGGTTTCTTTACGTAAACGGTTTTATGAATATCCGTTGACTCCGAGTTCTGAATTCGGTGATTTTTAGCTTGATTTCACACTACTTTTCGAGCTCTACAATCCTGGCATTTCGGATTTTGATTTCAGAACTCGTGGCTAGTAGGTCTCGTTTCACCTAGTTAGCCGCGAAATGTGGTTTCTTTACGTAAACGGTTTTATGAATATCCGTTGACTCCGAGTTCTGAATTCGGTGATTTTTAGCTTGATTTCACACTACTTTTCGAGATCTACAATCCTGGCATTTTGGATTTTGATTTCAGAACTCGTGGCTAGTAGGTCTCGTTTAACCTAATTAGTCGCGAAATGTGGTTTCTTTACGTAAACGGTTTTATGAATATCCGTTGACTCCGAGTTCTGAATTCGGTGATTTTTAGCTTGATTTCACACTACTTTTCGAGCTCTACAATCCTGGCATTTCGGATTTTGATTTCAGAACTGGTCGCTAGTAGGTCTCGTTTCACCTATTTAGCCGCGAAATGTGGTTTCTTTACGTAAAAGGTTTTATGAATATCCGTTGACTCCGAGTTCTGAATTCGGTGATTTTTAGCTTGATTTCACACTACTTTTCGAGCTCTACATTCCTGGAGTTTCGGATTTTGATTTCAGAACTCGTGGCCAGTAGGTCTCGTTTCAACTAGTTAGGCCCGAAATGTGGTTTCTTTACGTAAACGGTTTTATGAATATTCGTTGACTCCGAGTTCTTAATTCGGTGATTTTTAGCTTGATTTCACACTAATTTTGGAGCTCTACAATCCTGGCTTTTCGGATTTTGATTTCAGAACTCGTGGCTAGTAGGTCTCGTTTCACCTTGTTTGCCGCGAAATGTGGTTTCTTTACGTAAACGGTTTTATGAATATCCGTTGACTCCGAGTTCTGAATTCGGTGATTTTTAGCTTAATTTCACACTACTTTTTGAGCTCTACATTCCTGGGGTTTCGGATTTTGATTTCAGAACTCGTGGCTAGTAGGTCTCGTTTCACCTAGTTTGGCGCGAAATGTGGTTTCTTTACGTAAACGGTTTTATGAATATCCGTTGACTCCGAGTTCTGAATTCGGTGATTTTTAGCTTGATTTCAAACTACTTTTTGAGCTCTACAATCCTGGAGTTTCGGATTTTGATTTCAGAACTCGTGGTTAGTAGGTCTCGTTTCACCTAGTTAGCCGCGAAATGTGGTTTCTTTACGTAAACGGTTTTATGAATATCCGTTGACTCCGAGTTCTGAATTCGGTGATTTTTAGATTGATTTCACACTACTTTTCGAGCTCTACAATCCTAGCATTTCGGATTTGGATTTCAGAACTCGTGGCTAGTAGGTCTCGTTTCACCTAGTTAGCCGAGAAATGTTGTTTCTTTACTTAAACGGTTTTATGAATATCCGTTGACTCCGAGTTCTGAATTCGGTGATTTTTAGCTTGATTTCACACTACTTTTCGAGATCTACAATCCTGGCATTTTGGATTTTGATTTCAGAACTCGTGGCTAGTAGGTCTCGTTTCACCTAGTTATCCGCGAAATGTGGTTTCTTTACGTAAACGGTTTTATGAATATCCGTTGACTCCGAGTTCTGAATTCGGAGATTTTTAGCTTGATTTCACACTACTTTTCGAGCTCTACAATCCTGGCATTTCCGATTTTGATTTCAGAACTCGTGGCTAGTAGGTCTTGTTTCACCTAGTTATCCGCGAAACGTGGTTTCTTTACGTAAACGGTTTTATGAATATCCGTTGACTCCGAATTCTGAATTCGGTGATTTTTATCTTGATTTCACACTACTTTTCCAGCTCTACAATCCTGGCATTTCCAATTTTGATTTCAGAACTCGTGGCTAGTAGGTCTCGTTTCACCTAGTTAAGCGCGAAATGTGGTTTCTTTACGTAAACGGTTTTATGAATATCCGTTGACTCCGAGTTCTGAATTCGGTGATTTTTAGCTTGATTTCACACTACTTTTCGAGCTCTACATTCCTGGAGTTTCGGATTTTGATTTCAGAACTCGTGGCCAGTAGGTCTCGTTTCACCTAGTTAGGCCCGAAATGTGGTTTCTTTACGTAAACGGTTTTATGAATATTCGTTGACTCCGAGTTCTGAATTCGGTGATTTTTAGCTTGATTTCACACTACTTTTGGAGCTCTAAAATCCTGGCTTTTCGGATTTTGATTTCAGAACTCGTGGCTAGTAGGTCTCATTTCACCTTGTTTGCCGCGAAATGTGGTTTCTTTACGTAAACGGTTTTATGAATATCCGTTGACTCCGAGTTCTGAATTCGGTGATTTTTAGCTTAATTTCACACTACTTTTTGAGCTCTACATTCCTGGGGTTTCGGATTTTGATTTCAGAACTCGTGGCTAGTAGGTCTCGTTTCACCTAGTTTGGCGCGAAATGTGGTTTCTTTACGTAAACGGTTTTATGAATATCCGTTGACTCCGAGTTCTGAATTCGGTGATTTTTAGCTTGATTTCAAACTACTTTTTGAGCTCTACAATCCTGGAGTTTCGGATTTTGATTTCAGAACTCGTGGCTAGTAGGTCTCGTTTCACCTAGTTAGCCGCGAAATGTGGTTTCTTTACGTAAACGGTTTTATGAATATCCGTTGACTCCGAGTTCTGAATTCGGTGATTTTTAGATTGATTTCACACTACTTTTCGAGCTCTACAATCCTAGCATTTCGGATTTGGATTTCAGAACTCGTGGCTAGTAGGTCTCGTTTCACCTAGTTAGCCGCGAAATGTTGTTTCTTTACTTAAACGGTTTTATGAATATCCGTTGACTCCGAGTTCTGAATTCGGTGATTTTTAGCTTGATTTCACACTACTTTTCGAGATCTACAATCCTGGCATTTTGGATTTTGATTTCAGAACTCGTGGCTAGTAGGTCTCGTTTAACCTAGTTATCCGCGAAATGTGGTTTCTTTACGTAAACGGTTTTATGAATATCCGTTGACTCCGAGTTCTGAATTCGGTGATTTTTAGCTTGATTTCACACTACTTTTTGAGCTCTACAATCCTGGCATTTCCGATTTTGATTTCAGAACTCGTGGCTAGTAGGTCTCGTTTCACCTAGTTAGGCGCGAAATGTGGTTACTCTACGTAAACGGTTTTATGAATATCCGTTGACTCCGAGTTCTGAATTCGGTGATTTTTAGCTTGATTTCACACTACTTTTTGAGCTCTACAATCCTGGCATTTCCGATTTTGATTTCAAAACTCGTGGCTAGTAGGTCTCGTTTCACCTAGTTAGGCGCCAAATGTGGTTACTTTACGTAAACGGTTTTATGAATATCTGTTTACTCCGAGTTCTGAATTCGGTGATTTTTAGCTTGATTTCACACTACTTTTCGAGCTCTACAATCCTGGCATTTTGTATTTTGATTTCAGAACTCGTGGCTAGTAGGTCTCGTTTCACCTAGTTATCCGCGAAATGTTGGTTCTTTACGTAAACGGTTTTATGAATATCCATTGACTCCGAGTTCTGAATTCGTTGATTTTTAGCTTGATTTCACACTACTTTTGGAGCTCTACAATCCTGGAATTTCCGATTTTGATATCAGAAGTTGTGGCTAGTAGGTCTCGTTTCACCTAGTTAGCCGCGAAATGTGGTTTCTTTACGTAAACGGTTTTATGAATATCCGTTGACTCCAAGTTCTGAATTCGGTGATTTTTAGCTTGATTTCACACTAATTTTCCAGCTCTACAATCCTGGCATTTCCGATTTTGATTTCAGAACTCGTGGCTAGTAGGTCTCGTTTCACCTAGTTAGGCGCGAAATGTGGTTACTTTACGTAAACGGTTTTATGAATATATGTTGACTCCGAGTTCTGAATTCGGTGATTTTTAGCTTGATTTTACACTACTTTTCGAGGTCTACAATCCTGGCATTTTCGATTTTGATGTCAGAAGTCGTGGCTAGTAGGTCTCGTTTCACCTAGTTAGCCGCGAAATGTGGTTTCTTTATGTAAACGGTTTTATGAATATCCGCTGACTCCGAGTTCTGAATTCGGTGATTTTTAGCTTGATTTCACACTACTTTTCGAGCTCTACAATCCTGGATTGTCGGATTTTGATTTCAGAACTCGTGGCTAGTAGGTCTCGTTTCACCTAGTTAGGCGCGAAATGTGGTTTCTTTACGTAAACGGTTTTATGAATATACGTTGACTCCGAGTTCTGAATTCGGTGATTTTTAGCTTGATTTCACACTACATTTCCAGCTCTACAATCCTGGCATTTTCAATTTTGATTTCAGAACTCGTGGCTGGTAGGTCTCGTTTCACCTAGTTAGGCGCGAAATGTGGTTACGTTACGTAAACGGTTTTATGAATATCCGTTGACTCCGAGTTCTGAATTCGGTGATTTTTAGCTTGATTTCACACTACTTTTTGAGCTCTACAATCCTGGCATTTCCGATTTTGATATCAGAAGTTGTGGCTAGTAGGTCTCGTTTCACCTAGTTAGCCGCGAAATGTGGTTTCTTTACGTAAACGGTTTTACGAATATCCGTTGACTCCGAGTTCTGAATTCGGTGATTTTTAGCTTGATTTCACACTACCTTTCCAGCTCTACAATCCTGGCATTTCCGATTTTGATTTCAGAACTCTTCGCTAGTAGGTCTCGTTTCACCTAGTTAGGCGCGAAATGTGGTTTTTTTATGTAAACGGTTTTATGAATATCCGTTGACTCCGAGTTCTTAATTCGGTGATTTTTAGCATGATTTCACACTACTTTTCGAGCTCTACAATCCTGGATTGTCGGATTTTGATTTCAGAACTCGTGGCTAGTAGGTCTCGTTTCACCTAGTTAGGCGCGAAATGTGGTTTCTTTACGTAAACGGTTTTATGAATATCCGTTGACTCCGAGTTCTGAATTTGGTGATTTTTAGCTTGATTTCACACTACTTTTCGAGCTCTACAATCCTGGCATTTCGGATTTTGATTTCAGAACTCGTGGCTAGTAGGTCTCGTTTCACCTAGTAAGGCGCGAAATGTGTTTTCTTTACGTAAAAGGTTTTATGAATATCCGTTGACTCCGAGTTATGAATTCGGTGATTTTTAGCTTGATTTCACACTACTTTTCGAGTTCTACAATCTTGGCATTTCCGATTTTGATGTCAGAACTCGTGGCTAGTAGGTCTCGTTTCACTTAGTTAGGCGCGAAATGTGGTTTCTTTACGTAAACGGTTTTATGAATATCCGCTGACTGCGAGTTCTGAATTCGGTGATTTTTAGCTTGATTTCACACTACTTTTCGAGCTCTACAATCCTGGCATTTTGGATTTTGATTTCAGAACTCGTGGCTAGTAGGTCTCGTTTCACCTAGTTATCCGCGAAATGTGGTTTCTTTACGTAAACGGTTTTATGAATATCCGTTGACTCCGAGTTCTGAATTCGGTGATTTTTAGCTTGATTTCACACTATTTTTCGAGTTCTACAATCCTGGCATTTCCGATTTTGATGTCAGAACTCGTGGCTAGTAGGTCTCGTTTCACTTAGTTAGGCGCGAAATGTGGTTTCTTTACGTAAACGGTTTTATGAATATCCGCTGACTGCGAGTTCTGAATTCGGTGATTTTTAGCTTGATTTCACACTACTTTTCGAGTTCTACAATCCTGGCATTTCCGATTTTGATGTCAGAACTCGTGGCTAGTAGGTCTCGTTTCACTTAGTTAGGCGCGAAATGTGGTTTCTTTACGTAAACGGTTTTATGAATATCCGTTGACTCCGAGTTCTGAATTCGGTGATTTTTAGCTTGATTTCACACTATTTTTCCAGCTCTACAATCCTGGCATTTTCGATTTTGATTTCAGAACTCGTGGCTGGTAGGTCTCGTTTCACCTAGTTAGGCGCGAAATGTGGTTACTTTACGTAAACGGTTTTATGAATATCCGTTGACTGCGAGTTCTGAATTCGGTGATTTTTAGCTTGATTTCACACTACTTTTTGAGCTCTACAATCTTGGCATTTCCTTTTTTGATTTTAGAACTCGTGGCTAGTAGGTCTCGTTTCACCTAGCTAGGCGCGAAATGTGGTTACTTTACGTAAACGGTTTTACGAATATCCGTTGACTCCGGGTTCTGAATTCGGTGATTTTTAGCTTGATTTCACACTACTTTTCGAGCTCTACAATCCTGGCATTTTGGATTTTGATTTTAGAACTCGTGGCTAGTAGGTCTCGTTTCACCTAGTTATCCGCGAAATGTGGTTTCTTTACGTAAACGGTTTTATGAATATCCGTTGACTCCGAGTTCTGAATTCGGTGATTTTTAGCTTGATTTCACACTACTTTTTGAGCTCTACAATCCTGGCATTTCCGATTTTGATTTCAGAACTCGTGGCTAGTAGGTCTCGTTTCACCTAGTTAGGCGCCAAATGTGGTTACTTTACGTAAACGGTTTTATGAATATCTGTTGACTCCGAGTTCTGAATTCGTTGATTTTTAGCTTGATTTCACACTACTTTTCGAGCTCTACAATCCTGGCATTTTGTATTTTGATTTCAGAACTCGTGGTTAGTAGGTCTCGTTTCACCTAGTTATCCGCGAAATGTTGGTTCTTTACGTAAACGGTTTTATGAATATCCATTGACTCCGAGTTCTGAATTCGTTGATTTTTAGCTTGATTTCACACTACTTTTGGAGCTCTACAATCCTGGAATTTCCGATTTTGATTTCAGAACTCGTGGCTTGTAGATCTCGTTTCACCTAGTAAGGCGCGAAATGTGGTTTCTTTACGTAAAAGGTTTTATGAATATCCGTTGACTCCGAGTTCTGAATTCGGTAATTTTTAGCTTGATTTCACACTACTTTTCGAGCTCTACAATCCTGGCATTTTGTATTTTGATTTCAGAACTCGTGGCTAGTAGGTCTCATTTCACCTAGTTATCCGCGAAATGTGGTTTCTTTACGTAAACGGTTTTATGAATATCCGTTGACTCCGAGTTCTGAATTCGTTGATTTTTCGCTTGATTTCACACTACTTTTCGAGCTCTACAATCCTGGCATTTCCGATTTTGAAATCAGAAGTTGTGGCTAGTAGGTCTCGTTTCACCTAGTTAGCCGCGAAATGTGGTTTCTTTACGTAAACGGTTTTATGAATATCCGTTGACTCCGAGTTCTGAATTCGGTGATTTTTAGCTTGATTTCACACTACTTTTCCAGCTCTACAATCCTGGCGTTTTGATTTTGATTTCAGAACTCGTGGCTAGTAGGTATCGTTTCACCTAGTTATCCGCGAAATGTGGTTTCTTTACGTAAACGGTTTTATGAATATCCGTTGACTCCGAGTTCTGAATTCGGTGATTTTTAGCTTGATTTCATACTACTTTTCGAGCTCTACAATCCTGGCATTTCCGATTTTGATTTCAGAAGTCGTGGCTAGTAGGTCTCGTTGCACCTGGTTATCCGCGAAATGTGGTTTCTTTACGTAAACGGTTTTATGAATATCCGTTGACTCCGAGTTCTGAATTCGGTGATTTTTAGCTTGATTTCACGCTATTTTTCCAGCTCTACAATACTGGAATTTTCGATTTTGATTTCAGAACTCGTGGCTGGTAGGTCTCGTTTCACCTAGTTAGGCGCGAAATGTGGTTACTTTACGTAAACGGTTTTATGAATATCCGTTGACTCCGAGTTCTGAATTCGGTGATTTTTAGCTTGATTTCACACTACTTTTTGAGCTCTACAATCCTGGCATTTCCTTTTTTGATTTTAGAACTCGTGGCTAGTAGGTCTCGTTTCACCTAGCTAGGCGCGAAATGTGGTTACTTTACGTAAACGGTTTTACGAATATCCGTTGACTCCGAGTTCTGAATTCGGTGATTTTTAGCTTGATTTCACACTACTTTTCGAGCTCTACAATCCAGGAATTTTGGATTTTGATTTCAGTACTCGTGGCTAGTAGGTCTCGTTTCACCTAGTTATCCGCGAAATGTGGTTTCTTTACGTAAACGGTTTTATGAATATCCGTTGACTCCGAGTTCTGAATTCGGTGATTTTTAGCTTGATTTCACACTACTTTTTGAGCTCTACAATCCTGGCATTTCCGATTTTGATATCAGAAGTTGTGGCTAGTAGGTCTCATTTCACCTAGTTAGCCGCGAAATGTGGTTTCTTTACGTAAACGGTTTTATGAATATCCGTTGACTTCGAGTTCTGAATTCGGTGATTTTTAGCTTGATTTCACACTACTTTTCCAGCTCTACAATCCTGGCATTTCCGATTTTAATTTCAGAACTCGTGGCTAGTAGGTCTCGTTTCACCTAGTTAGGCGCGAAATGTGGTTTCTTTATGTAAACGACTTTATGAATATCCGTTGACTCCGAGTTCTGAATTCGGTGATTTTTAGCTTGATTTCATACTACTTTTCGAGCTCTACAATCCTGGAATTTTGTATTTTGATTTCAGAACTCGTGGCTAGTAGGTCTCGTTTCACCTAGTTATCCGCGAAATGTGGTTTCTTTACGTAAACGGTTTTATGAATATCCGTTGACTCCGAGTTCTAAATTCGTTGATTTTTAGCTTGATTTCACACTACTTTTCGAGCTCTACAATCCTGGCATTTCCGATTTTGATATCAGAAGTCGTGGCAAGCAGGTCTCGTTTCACCTAGTTAGCCGCGAAATGTGGTTTCTTTACGTAAACGGTTTTATGAATATCCGTTGACTCCGAGTTCTGAATTCGGTGATTTTTAGCTTGATTTCACACTACTTTTCCAGCTCTACAATCCTGGCATTTCCGATTTTGATTTCAGAACTCTTGGCTAGTAGGTCTCGTTCCACCTAGTTAGGCGCGAAATGTGGTTTCTTTATGTAAACGGTTTTATGAATATCCGTTGACTCCGAGTTCTGAATTCGGTGATTTTTAGCTTGATTTCACACTACTTTTTGAGCTCTACAATACTGGCATTTCTGATTTTGATTTCAGAACTCGTGGCTAGTAGGTCTCGTTTCACCTAGTTAGGCGCGAAATGTGGTTACTTTACGTAAACGGTTTTATGAATATATGTTGACTCCGAGTTCTGAATTCGGTGATTTTTAGCTTGATTTCACACTACTTTTCGAGCTCTACAATCCTGGCATTTTGGATTTCGATTTCAGAACTCGTGGCTAGTAGGTCTCGTTTCACCTAGTTATCCGTGAAATGTGGTTTCTTTACGTAAACGGTTTTATGAATATCCGTTGACTCCGAGTTCTGAATTCGGTGATTTTTAGCTTGATTTCACACTACTTTTTGAGCTCTACAATCCTGGCATTTCCGATTTTGATATCAGAAGTTGTGGCTAGTAGGTCTCATTTCACCTAGTTAGCCGCGAAATGTGGTTTCTTTACGTAAACGGTTTTATGAATATCCGTTGACTTCGAGTTCTGAATTCGGTGATTTTTAGCTTGATTTCACACTACTTTTCCAGCTCTACAATCCTGGCATTTCCGATTTTAATTTCAGAACTCGTGGCTAGTAGGTCTCGTTTCACCTAGTTAGGCGCGAAATGTGGTTTCTTTATGTAAACGATTTTATGAATATCCGTTGACTCCGAGTTCTGAATTCGGTGATTTTTAGCTTGATTTCACACTACTATTCGAGCTCTACAATCCTAGATTTTCGGATTTTGATTTCAGAACTCGTGGCTAGTAGGTCTCGTTTCACCTAGTAAGGCGCGAAATGTGGTTTCTTTATGTAAAAGGTTTTATGAATATCCGTTGACTCCGAGTTCTGAATTCGGTGATTTTTAGCTTGATTTCATACTACTTTTCGAGCTCTACAATCCTGGAATTTTGTATTTTGATTTCAGAACTCGTGGCTAGTAGGTCTCGTTGCACCTAGTTATCCGCGAAATGTGGTTTCTTTACGTAAACGGTTTTATGAATATCCGTTGACTCCGAGTTCTGCATTCGGTGATTTTTAGCTTGATTTCACACTACTTTTGTAGCTCTACAATCCTGGCATTTTCGATTTTGATTTCAGAACTCGTGGCTGGTAGGTCTCGTTTCACCTAGTTAGGCGCGAAATGTGGTTACTTTACGTAAACGGTTTTATGAATATCCGTTGACTCCAAGTTCTGAATTCGGTGATTTTTAGCTTCATTTCACACTACTTTTTGAGCTCTACAATCCTGGCATTTCCTTTTTTGATTTTAGAACTCGTGGCCAGTAGGTCTCGTTTCACCTAGCTAGGCGCGAAATGTGGTTACTTTACGTAAACGGTTTTACGAATATCCGTTGACTCCGAGTTCTGAATTCGGTGATTTTTAGCTTGATTTCACACTACTTTTCGAGCTCTACAATCCTGGCATTTTGGATTTTGATTTCAGAACTCGTGGCTAGTAGGTCTCGTTTCACCTAGTTATCCGCGAAATGTGATTTCTTTACGTAAACGGTTTTATGAATATCCGTTGACTCCGAGTTCTGAATTCGGTGATTTTTAGCTTGATTTCACACTACTTTTTGAGCTCTACAATCCTGGCATTTCCGATTTTGATTTCAGAAGTTGTGGCTAGTAGGTCTCGTTGCACCTAGTTATCCGCGAAATGTGGTTTCTTTACGTAAACGGTTTTATGAATATCCGTTGACTTCGAGTTCTGAATTCGGTGATTTTTAGCTTGATTTCACACTACTTTTCCAGCTCTACAATCCTGGCATTTCCAATTTTAATTTCAGAACTCGTGGCTAGTAGGTCTCGTTTCACCTAGTTAGGCGCGAAATGTAGTTTCTTTATGTAAACGATTTTATGAATATCCGTTGACTCCGAGTTCTGAATTCGGTGATATTTAGCTCGATTTCACACTACTATTCGAGCTCTACAATCCTGGATTTTCGGATTTTGATTTTAGAACTCGTGGCTAGTAGGTCTCGTTTCACCTAGTAAGGCGCGAAATGTGGTTTCTTTACGTAAAAGGTTTTATGAATATCCGTTGACTCCGAGTTCTGAATTCGGTGATTTTTAGCTTCATTTCACACTACTTTTCGAGCTCTACAATCCTGGTATTTTGTATTTTGATTTCAGAACTCGTGGCTAGTAGGTCTCGTTTCACCTAGTTATCCGCGAAATGTGGTTTCTTTACGTAAACGGTTTTATGAATATCCGTTGACTCCGAGTTCTGAATTCGTTGATTTTTAGCTTGATTTCAAACTACTTTTTGAGCTCTACAATCCTGGCATTTCCGATTTTGATATCAGAAAATGTGGCTAGTAGGTCTCGTTTCACCTAGTTAGCCGCGAAATGTGGTTTCTTTACGTAAACGGTTTTATGAATATCCGTTGACTCCGAGTTCTGAATTCGGTGATTTTTAGCTTGATTTCACACTACTTTTCCAGCTCTACAATCCTGGCATTTCCGATTTTGATTTCAGAACTCTTGGCTAGTAGGTCTCGTTTCACCTAGTTAGGCGCGAAATGTGGTTTCTTTATGTAAACGGTTTTATGAATATCCGTTGACTTCGAGTTCTGAATTCGGTGATTTTTAGCTTGATTTCACACTACTTTTTGAGCTCTACAATCCTGGATTTTCGGATTTTGATTTCAGAACTCGTGGCTAGTAGGTCTCGTTTCACCTAGTTAGGCGCGAAATGTGGTTTCTTTACGTAAACGGTTTTATGAATATCCGTTGACTCCGAGTTCTGAATTCGGTGATTTTTAGCTTGATTTCAAACTACTTCTCGAGCTCTACAATCCTAGATTTTCGGATTTTGATTTCAGAACTCGTGGCTAGTAGGTCTCGTTTCACCTAGTAAGGCGCGAAATGTGGTTTCTTTACGTTAAAGGTTTTATGAATATCCGTTGACTCCGAGTTCTGAATTCGGTGATTTTTAGCTTGATTTCACACTACTTTTCGAGCTCTACAATCCTGGAATTTTGTATTTTGATTTCAGAACTCGTGGCTAGTAGGTCTCGTTTCACCTAGTTATCCGCGAAATGTGGTTTCTTTACGTAAACTGTTTTATGAATATCCGTTGACTCCGAGTTCTGAATTCGTTGATTTTTAGCTTGATTTCACACTAGTTTTCGAGCTCTACAATCCTGGCATTTCCGATTTTGATATCAGAAGTTGTGGCTAGTAGGTCTCGTTTCACCTATTTAGCCGCGAAATGTGGTTTCTTTACGTAAACGGTTTTATGAATATCCGTTGACTCCGAGTTCTGAATTCGGTGATTTTTAGCTTGATTTCACACTACTTTTCCAGCTCTACAATCCTGCCGTTTTGGATTTTGATTTCAGAACTCGTGGCTAGTAGGTCTCGTTTCACCTAGTTATCCACGAAATGTGGTTTCTTTACGTAAACGGTTTTATGAATATCCGTTGACTCCGAGTTCTGAATTCAGTGATTTTTAGCTTGATTTCACACTACTTTTCGAGCTCTACAATCCTGGCATTTCCGATTTTGATTTCAGAAGTCGTGGCTAGTAGGTCTCGTTGCACCTAGTTATCCGCGAAATGTGGTTTCTTTACGTAAACGGTTTTATGAATATCCGTTGACTCCGAGTTCTAAATTCGGTGATTTTTAGCTTGATTTTACACTATTTTTCCAGCTCTACAATCCTGGCATTTTCGATTTTGATTTCAGAACTCGTGGCTGGTAGGTCTCGTTTCACCTAGTTAGGCGCGAAATGTGGTTACTTTACGTAAACGGTTTTATGAATATCCGTTGACTCCGAGTTCTGAATTCGATGATTTTTAGCTTGATTTCACACTACTTTTTGAGCTCTACAATCCTGGAATTTCCTTTTTTGATTTTAGAACTCGTGGCTAGTAGGTCTCGTTTCACCTAGCTAGGCGCGAAATGTGGTTACTTTACGTAAACGGTTTTACGAATATCCGTTGACTCCGAGTTCTGAATTCGGTGATTTTTAGCTTGATTTCACACTACTTTTCGAGCTCTACAATCCTGGAATTTTGGATTTTGATTTCAGAACTCGTGGCTAGTAGGTCTCGTTTCACCTAGTTATCCGCGAAATGTGGTTTCTTTACGTAAACGGTTTTATGAATATCCGTTGACTCCGAGTTCTGAATTCGGTGATTTTTAGCTTGATTTCACACTACTTTTTGAGCTCTACAATCCTGGCATTTCCGATTTTGATATCAGAAGTTGTGGGTAGTAGGTCTCATTTCACCTAGTTAGCCGCGAAATGTGGTTTCTTTACGTAAACGGTTTTATGAATATCCGTTGACTTCGAGTTCTGAATTCGGTGATTTTTAGCTTGATTTCACACTACTTTTTGAGCTCTACAATCCTGGCATTTCCGATTTTGATATCAGATGTTGTGGCTAGTAGGTCTCATTTCACCTAGTTAGCCGCGAAATGTGGTTTCTTTACGTAAACGGTTTTATGAATATCCGTTGACTTCGAGTTCTGAATTCGGTGATTTTTAGCTTGATTTTACACTACTTTTCCAGCTCTACAATCCTGGCATTTCCGATTTTAATTTCAGAACTCGTGGCTAGTAGGTCTCGTTTCACCTATTTAGGCGCGAAATGTAGTTTCTTTACGTAAACGGTTTTATGAATATCCGTTGACTCCGAGTTCTGAATTCGGTGATTTTTAGCTTGATTTCACACTACTTTTTGAGCTCTACAATCCTGGCATTTCCGATTTTGATATCAGAAGTTGTGGCTAGTAGGTCTCATTTCACCTAGTTAGCCGCGAAATGTGGTTTCTTTACGTAAACGGTTTTATGAATATCCGTTGACTTCGAGTTCTGAATTCGGTGATTTTTAGCTTGATTTCACACTACTTTTCCAGCTCTACAATCCTGGCATTTCCGATTTTAATTTCAGAACTCGTGGCTAGTAGGTCTCGTTTCACCTAGTTAGGCGCGAAATGTGGTTTCTTTATGTAAACGATTTTATGAATATCCATTGACTCCGAGTTCTGAATTCGGTGATTTTTAGCTTGATTTCACACTACTATTCGAGCTCTACAATCCTAGATTTTCGGATTTTGATTTCAGAACTCGTGGCTAGTAGGTCTCGTTTCACCTAGTAAGGAGCGAAATGTGGTTTCTTTATGTAAAAGGTTTTATGAATATCCGTTGACTCCGAGTTCTGAATTCGGTGATTTTTAGCTTGATTTCACACTACTTTTCCAGCTCCACAATCCTGGCATTTCCGATTTTGATTTCAGAACTCTTGGCTAGTAGGTCTCGTTTCACCTACTTAGGCGCGAAATGTGGTTTCTTTATGTAAAAGGTTTTATGAATATCCGCTGACTCCGAGTTCTGAATTCGGTGATTTTTAGCTTGATTTCACACTACTTTTTGAGCTCTACAATCCTGGCATTTCTGATTTTGATTTCAGAACTCGTGGCTAGTAGGTCTCGTTTCACCTAGTTAGGCGCGAAATGTGGTTACTTTACGTAAACGGTTTTATGAATATATGTTGACTCCGAGTTCTGAATTCGGTGATTTTTAGCTTGATTTCACACTACTTTTCGAGCTCTACAATCCTGGCATTTTGGATTTCGATTTCAGAACTCGTGGCTAGTAGGTCTCGTTTCACCTAGTTATCCGCGAAATGTGGTTTCTTTACGTAAACGGTTTTATGAATATCCGTTGACTCCGAGTTCTGAATTCGGTGATTTTTAGCTTGATTTCACACTACTTTTCGAGCTCTACAATCCTGGCATTTCCGATTTTGATTTCAGAAGTTGTGGCAAGTAGGTCTCGTTGCACATAGTTATCCGCGAAATGTGGTTTCTTTACGTAAACGGTTTTATGAATATCCATTGACTCCGAGTTCTGCATTCGGTGATTTTTAGCTTGATTTCACACTACTTTTGTAGCTCTAGAATCCTGGCATTTTCGATTTTGATTTCAGAACTCGTCGCTGGTAGGTCTCGTTTCACCTAGCTAGGCGCGAAATGTGGTTACTTTACGTAAACGATTTTACGAATATCCGTTGACTCCGAGTTCTGAATTCGGTGATTTTTAGCTTGATTTCACACTACTTTTCGAGCTCTACAATCCTGGCATTTTGGATTTCGATTTCAGAACTCGTGGCTAGTAGGTCTCGTTTCACCTAGTTATCCGCGAAATGTGGTTTCTTTACGTAAACGGTTTTATGAATATCCGTTGACTCCGAGTTCTGAATTCGGTGATTTTTAGCTTGATTTCACACTACTTTTCGAGCTCTACAATCCTGGCATTTCCGATTTTGATTTCAGATGTTGTGGCAAGTAGGTCTCGTTGCACCTAGTTATCCGCGAAATGTGGTTTCTTTACGTAAACGGTTTTATGAATATCCATTGACTCCGAGTTCTGCATTCGGTGATTTTTAGCTTGATTTCACACTACTTTTGTAGCTCTAGAATCCTGGCATTTTCGATTTTGATTTCAGAACTCGTCGCTGGTAGGTCTCGTTTCACCTAGCTAGGCGCGAAATGTGGTTACTTTACGTAAACGATTTTACGAATATCCGTTGACTCCGAGTTCTGAATTCGGTGATTTTTAGCTTGATTTCACACTACTTTTCGAGCTCTACAATCCTGGAATTTTGGATTTTGATTTCAGAACTCGTGGCTAGTAGGTCTCGTTTCACCTAGTTATCCGCGAAATATGATTTCTTTACGTAAACGGTTTTATGAATATCCGTTGACTCCGAGTTCTGAATTCGGTGATTTTTAGCTTGATTTCACACTACTTTTCCAGCTCTACAATCCTGGCATTTCCGATTTTGATATCAGAAGTTGTGGCTAGTAGGTCTCATTTCACCTAGTTAGCCGCGAAATGTGGTTTCTTTACGTAAACGGTTTTATGAATATCCGTTGACTCCGAGTTCTGAATTCGGTGATTTTTAGCTTGATTTCACACTACTATTCGAGCTCTACAATCCTGGATTTTCGGATTTTGATTTTAGAACTCGTGGCTAGTAGGTCTCGTTTCACCTAGTAAGGCTCGAAATGTGGTTTCTTTACGTAAAAGGTTTTATGAATATCCGTTGACTCCGAGTTCTGAATTCGGTGATTTTTAGCTTCATTTCACACTACTTTTCGAGCTCTACAATCCTGGCATTTTGTATTTTGATTTCAGAACTCGTGGGTAGTAGGTCTCGTTTCACCTAGTTATCCGCGAAATGTGGTTTCTTTACGTAAACGGTTTTATGAATATCCGTTGACTCCGAGTTCTGAATTCGTTGATTTTTAGCTTGATTTCACACTACTTTTCGAGCTCTACAATCCTGGCATTTCCGATTTTGATATAAGAAAATGTGGCTAGTAGGTCTCGTTTCACCTAGTTAGCCGCGAAATGTGGTTTCTTTACGTAAACGGTTTTATGAATATCCGTTGACTCCGAGTTCTGAATTCGGTGATTTTTAGCTTGATTTCACACTACTTTTCCAGATCTACAATCCTGGCATTTCCGATTTTGATTTCAGAACTCTTGGCTAGTAGGTCTCGTTTCACCTAGTTAGGCGCGAAATGTGGTTTCTTTATGTAAACGGTTTTATGAATATCCGTTGACTCCGAGTTCTGAATTCGGTGATTTTTAGCTTGATTTCACACTACTTTTTGAGCTCTACAATCCTGGATTTTTGGATTTTGATTTCAGAACTCGTGGCTAGTAGGTCTCGTTTCACCTAGTTAGGCGCGAAATGTGGTTTCTTTACGTAAACGGTTTTATGAATATCCGTTGACTCCGAGTTCTGAATTCGGTGATTTATAGCTTGATTTCAAACTACTTCTCGAGCTCTACAATCCTAGATTTTCGGATTTTGATTTCAGAACTCGTGGCTAGTAGCTCTCGTTTCACCTAGTAAGGCGCGAAATGTGGTTTCTTTACGTTAAAGGTTTTATGAATATCCGTTGACTCCGAGTTCTGAATTCGGTGATTTTTAGCTTGATTTCACACTACTTTTCGAGCTCTACAATCCTGGAATTTTGTATTTTGATTTCAGAACTCGTGGCTAGTTGGTCTCGTTTCACCTAGTTATCCGCGAAATGTGGTTTCTTTACGTAAACGGTTTTATGAATATCCGTTGACTCCGAGTTATGAATTCGTTGATTTTTAGCTTGATTTCACACTACTTTTCGAGCTCTACAATCCTGGCATTTCCGATTTTGATATCAGAAGTTGTGGCTAGTAGGTCTCGTTTCACCTAGTTAGCCGCGAAATGTGGTTTCTTTACGTAAACGGTTTTATGAATATCCGTTGACTCCGAGTTCTGAATTCGGTGATTTTTAGCTTGATTTCACACTACTTTTCCAGCTCTACAATCCTGGCGTTTTGGATTTTGATTTCAGAACTCGTGGCTAGTAGGTCTCGTTTCACCTAGTTATCCGCGAAATGTGGTTTCTTTACGTAAACGGTTTTATGAATATCCGTTGACTCCGAGTTCTGAATTCGGTGATTTTTAGCTTGATTTCACACTACTTTTTGAGCTCTACAATCCTGGCATTTCCGATTTTGATTTCAGAAGTTGTGGCTAGTAGGTCTCGTTGCACCTAGTTATCCGCGAAATGTGGTTTCTTTACGTAAACGGTTTTATGAATATCCGTTGACTCCGAGTTCTGAATTCGGTGATTTTTAGCTTGATTTCACACTATTTTTCCAGCTCTACAATCTTGGCATTTTCGATTTTGATTTCAGAACTCGTGGCTGGTAGGTCTCGTTTCACCTAGTTAGGCGCGAAATGTGGTTACTTTACGTAAACGGTTTTATGAATATCCGTTGACTCCGAGTTCTGAATTCGGTGATTTTTAGCTTGATTTCACACTACTTTTTGAGCTCTACAATCCTGGCATTTCCTTTTTTGATTTTAGAACTCGTGGCTAGTAGGTCTCGTTTCACCTAGCTAGGCGCGAAATGTGGTTACTTTACGTAAACGGTTTTACGAATATCCGCTGACTCCGAGTTCTGAATTCGGTGATTTTTAGCTTGATTTCACACTACTTTTCGAGCTCTACAATCCTGGAATTTTGGATTTTGATTTCAGAACTCGTGGCTAGTAGGTCTCGTTTCACCTAGTTATCCGCGAAATGTGGTTTCTTTACGTAAACGGTTTTATGAATATCCGTTGACTCCGAGTTCTGAATTCGGTGATTTTTAGCTTGATTTCACACTACTTTTTGAGCTCTACAATCCTGGCATTTCCGATTTTGATATCAGAAGTTGTGGGTAGTAGGTCTCATTTCACCTAGTTAGCCACGAAATGTGGTTTCTTTACGTAAACGGTTTTATGAATATCCGTTGACTTCGAGTTCTGAATTCGGTGATTTTTAGCTTGATTTCACACTACTTTTCCAGCTCTACAATCCTGGCATTTCCGATTTTAATTTCAGAACTCGTGGCTAGTAGGTCTCGTTTCACCTAGTTAGGCGCGAAATGTGGTTTCTTTATGTAAACGATTTTATGAATATCCGTTGACTCCGAGTTCTGAATTCGGTGATTTTTAGCTTGATTTCACACTACTATTCGAGCTCTACAATCCTAGATTTTCGGATTTTGATTTCAGAACTCGTGGCTAGTAGGTCTCGTTTCACCTAGTAAGGCGCGAAATGTGGTTTCTTTATGTAAAAGGTTTTATGAATATCCGTTGACTCCGAGTTCTGAATTCGGTGATTTTTAGCTTGATTTTACACTACTTTTCGAGCTCTACAATCCTGGAATTTTGTATTTTGATTTCAGAACTCGTGGCTAGTAGGTCTCGTTTCACCTAGTTATCCGCGAAATGTGGTTTCTTTACGTACACGGTTTTATGAATATCCGTTGACTCCGAGTTCTGAATTCGTTGATTTTTAGCTTGATTTCACACTACTTTTCGAGCTCTACAATCCTGGCATTTCCGATTTTGATATCAGAAGTTGTGGCTAGTAGGTCTCGTTTCACCTAGTTAGCCGCGAAATGTGGTTTCTTTACGTAAACGGTTTTATGAATATCCGTTGACTCCGAGTTCTGAATTCGGTGATTTTTAGCTTGATTTCACACTACTTTTCCAGCTCAACAATCCTGGCATTTCCGATTTTGATTTCAGAACTCTTGGCTAGTAGGTCTCGTTTCACCTAGTTAGGCGCGAAATGTGGTTTCTTTATGTAAACGGTTTTATGAATATCCGCTGACTCCGAGTTCTGAATTCGGTGATTTTTAGCTTGATTTCACACTACTTTTTGAGCTCTACAATCCTGGCATTTCTGATTTTGATTTCAGAACTCGTGGCTAGTAGGTCTCGTTTCACCTAGTTAGGCGCGAAATGTGGGTACTTTACGTAAACGGTTTTATGAATATATGTTGACTCCGAGTTCTGAATTCGGTGATTTTTAGCTTGATTTCACACTACTTTTCGAGCTCTACAATCCTGGCATTTTGGATTTCGATTTCAGAACTCGTGGCTAGTAGGTCGCGTTTCACCTAGTTATCCGCGAAATGTGGTTTCTTTACGTAAACGGTTTTATGAATATCCGTTGACTCCGAGTTCTGAATTCGGTGATTTTTAGCTTGATTTCACACTACTTTTCGTGCTCTACAATCCTGGCATTTCCGATTTTGATTTCAGAAGTCGTGGCTAGTAGGTCTCGTTGCACCTAGTTATCCGCGAAATGTGGTTTCTTTACGTAAACGGTTTTATGAATATCCGTTGACTCCGAGTTCTGCATTCGGTGATTTTTAGCTTGATTTCACACTACTTTTGTAGCTCTACAATCCTGGCATTTTCGATTTTGATTTCAGAACTCGTGGCTGGTAGGTCTCGTTTCACCTAGTTAGGCGCGAAATGTGGTTACTTTACGTAAACGGTTTTATGAATATCCGTTGACTTCGAGTTCTGAATTCGGTGATTTTTAGCTTGATTTCACACTACTTTTTGAGCTCTACAATCCTGGCATTTCCTTTTTTGATTTTAGAACCCGTGGCTAGTAGGTCTCGTTTCACCTAGCTAGGCGCGAAATGTGGTTACTTTACGTAAACGGTTTTACGAATATCCGTTGACTCCGAGTTCTGAATTCGGTGATTTTTAGCTTGATTTCACACTACTTTTCGAGCTCTACAATCCTGGCATTTTGGATTTTGATTTCAGAACTCGTGGCTAGTAGGTCTCGTTTCACCTAGTTATCCGCGAAATGTGATTTCTTTACGTAAACGGTTTTATGAATATCCGTTGACTCCGAGTTCTGAATTCGGTGATTTTTAGCTTGATTTCACACTACTTTTTGAGCTCTACAATCCTGGCATTTCCGATTTTGATATCAGAAGTTGTGGCTAGTAGGTCTCATTTCACCTAGTTAGCCGCGAAATGTGGTTTCTTTACGTAAATGGTTTTATGAATATCCGTTGACTTCGAGTTCTGAATTCGGTGATTTTTAGCTTGATTTCACACTACTTTTCCAGCTCTACAATCCTGGCATTTCCGATTTTAATTTCAGAACTCGTGGCTAGTAGGTCTCGTTTCACCTAGTTAGGCGTGAAATGTAGTTTCTTTATGTAAACGATTTTATGAATATCCGTTGACTCCGAGTTCTGAATTCGGTGATTTTTAGCTTGATTTCACACTACTATTTGAGCTCTACAATCCTGGATTTTCGGATTTTGATTTTAGAACTCGTGGCTAGTAGGTCTCGTTTCACCTAGTAAGGCGCGAAATGTGGTTTCTTTACGTAAAAGGTTTTATGAATATCCGTTGACTCCGAGTTCTGAATTCGGTGATTTTTAGCTTCATTTCACACTACTTTTCGAGCTCTACAATCCTGGCATTTTGTATTTTGATTTCAGAACTCGTGGCTAGTAGGTCTCGTTTCACCTACTTATCCGCGAAATGTGGTTTCTTTACGTAAACGGCTTTATGAATATCCGTTGACTCCGAGTTCTGAATTCGTTGATTTTTAGCTTCATTTCACACTACTTTTCGAGCTCTACAATCCTGGCATTTCCGATTTTGATATCAGAAAATGTGGCTAGTAGGTCTCGTTTCACCTAGTTAGCCGCGAAATGTGGTTTCTTTACGTAAACGGTTTTATGAATATCCGTTGACTCCGAGTTCTGAATTCGTTGATTTTTAACTTGATTTCACACTACTTTTCCAGCTCTACAATCCTGGCATTTCCGATTTTGATTTCAGAACTCTTGGCTAGTAGGTCTCGTTTCACCTAGTTAGGCGCGAAATGTGGTTTCTTTATGTAAACGGTTTTATGAATATCCGTTGACTCCGAGTTCTGAATTCGGTGATTTTTAGCTTGATTTCACACTACTTTTTGAGCTCAACAATCCTGGATTTTCGGATTTTGATTTCAGAACTCGTGGCTAGTAGGTCTCGTTTCACCGGTTAGGCGCGAAATGTGGTTTCTTTACGTAAACGGTTTTATGAATATCCGTTGACTCCGAGTTCTGAATTCGGTGATTTTTAGCTTGATTTCAAACTACTTTTCGAGCTCTACAATCCTGGCATTTCGGATTTTGATTTCAGAACTCGTGGCTAGTAGGTCTCGTTTCACCTAGTAAGGCGCGAAATGTGGTTTCTTTACGTAAAAGGTTTTATGAATATCCGTTGACTCCGAGTTCTGAATTCGGTGATTTTTAGCTTCGTTTCACACTACTTTTCGAGCTCTACAATCCTGGCATTTTGTATTTTGATTTCAGAACTCGTGGCTAGTAGGTCTCGTTTCACCTAGTTATCCGCGAAATGTGGTTTCTTTACGTAAACGGTTTTATGAATATCCGTTGACTCCGAGTTCTGAATTCGTTGATTTTTAGCTTGATTTCACACTACTTTTCGAGCTCTACAATCCTGGCATTTCCGATTTTGATATCAGAAAATGTGGCTAGTAGGTCTCGTTTCACCTAGTTAGCCGCGAAATGTGGTTTCTTTACGTAAACGGTTTTATGAATATCCGTTGACTCCGAGTTCTGAATTCGGTGATTTTTAACTTGATTTCACACTACTTTTCCAGCTCTACAATCCTGGCATTTCCGATTTTGATTTCAGAACTCTTGGCTAGTAGGTCTCGTTCCACCTAGTTAGGCGCGAAATGTGGTTTCTTTATGTAAACGGTTTTATGAATATCCGTTGACTCCGAGTTCTGAATTCGGTGATTTTTAGCTTGATTTCACACTACTTTTTGAGCTCAACAATCCTGGATTTTCGGATTTTGATTTCAGAACTCGTGGCTAGTAGGTCTCGTTTCACCTAGCTAGGCGCGAAATGTGGTTACTTTACGTAAACGGTTTTACGAATATCCGTTGACTCCGAGTTCTGAATTCGGTGATTTTTAGCTTGATTTCACACTACTTTTCGAGCTCTACAATCCTGGCATTTTGGATTTTGATTTCAGAACTCGTGGCTAGTAGGTCTCGTTTCACCTAGTTATCCGCGAAATGTGGTTTCTTTACGTAAACGGTTTTATGAATATCCGTTGACTCCGAGTTCTGAATTCGGTGATTTTTAGCTTGATTTCACACTACTTTTCGAGCTCTACAATCCTGGAATTTTGGATTTTGATTTCAGAAGTCGTGGCTAGTAGGTCTCGTTCCACCTAGTTATCCGCGAAATGTGGTTTCTTTACGTAAACGGTTTTATGAATATCCGTTGACTCCGAGTTCTGAATTCGGTGATTTTTAGCTTGATTTCACACTACTTTTCCAGCTCTACAATCCTGGCATTTTTGATTTTGATTTCAGAAGTCGTGGCTGGTAGGTCTCGTTTCACCTAGTTAGGCGCGAAATGTGGTTACTTTACGTAAACGGTTTTATGAATATCCGTTGACTCCGAGTTCTGAATTCGTTGATTTTTAGCTTGATTTCACACTACTTTTTGAGCTCTACAATCCTGCCATTTCCTTTTTTGATTTTAGAACTCGTGGCTAGTAGGTCTCGTTTCACCAAGCTAGGCGCGAAATGTGGTTACTTTACGTAAACGGTTTTACGAATATCCGTTGACTCCGAGTTCTGAATTCGGTGATTTTTAGCTTGATTTCACACTACTTTTCGAGCTCTACAATCCTGGCATTTTGGATTTTGATTTCAGAACTCGTGGCTAGTAGGTCTCGTTTCACCTAGTTATCCGCGAAATGTGGTTTCTTTACGTAAACGGTTTTATGAATATCCGTTGACTCCGAGTTCTGAATTCTGTGATTTTTAGCTTAATTTCACACTACTTTTTGAGCTCTACAATCCTGGCATTTCCGATTTTGATATCAGAAGTTGTGGCTAGTAGGTCTCATTTCACCTAGTTAGCCGCGAAATGTGGTTTCTTTACGTAAATGGTTTTTTGAATATCCGTTGACTTCAAGTTCTGAATTCGGTGATTTTTAGCTTGATTTCACACTACTTTTCCAGCTCTACAATCCTGGCATTTCCGATTTTAATTTCAGAACTCGTGGCTAGTATGTCTCGTTTCACCTAGTTAGGCGCGAAATGTGGTTTCTTTATGTAAACGATTTTATGAATATCCGTTGACTCCGAGTTCTGAATTCGGTGATTTTTAGCTTGATTTCACACTACTATTCGAGCTCTACAATCCTGGATTTTCGGATTTTGATTTCAGAACTCGTGGCTAGTAGGTCTCGTTTCACCTAGTTAGGCGCGAAATGTGGTTTCTTTACGTAAACGGTTTTATGAATATCCGTTGACTCCGAGTTCTGAATTCGGTGATTTTTAGCTTGATTTCACACTACTTTTCAAGCTCTACAATCCTGGATTTTCGGATTTTGATTTCAGAACTCGTGGCTAGTAGGTCTCGTTTCACCTAGTTAGGCGCGAAATGTGGTTTCTTTACGTAAACGGTTTTATGAATATCCGTTGACTCCGAGTTCTGAATTCGGTGATTTTTAGCTTGATTTCTAACTAATTTTCGAGCTCTACAATCCTGGCATTTTGGATTTTGATTTCAGAACTCGTGGCTAGTAGGTCTCGTTTCACCTAGTTATCCGCGAAATGTGATTTCTTTACGTAAACGGTTTTATGAATATCCGTTGACTCCGAGTTCTGAATTCGGTGATTTTTAGCTTGATTTCACACTATTTCCGATTTTGATATCAGAAGTTGTGGCTAGTAGGTCTCATTTCACCTAGTTAGCCGCGAAATGTGGTTTCTTTACGTAAACGGTTTTATGAATAACCGTTGACTTCGAGTTCTGAATTCGGTGATTTTTAGCTTGATTTCACACTACTTTTTGAGCTCTACAATCCTGGCATTTCCTTTTTTGATTTTAGAACTCGTGGCTAGTAGATCTCGTTTCACCAAGCTAGGCGCGAAATGTGGTTACTTTACGTAAACGGTTTTACGAATATCCGTTGACTCCGAGTTCTGAATTCGGTGATTTTTAGCTTGATTTCACACTACTTTTCGAGATCTACAATCCTGGCATTTTGGATTTTGATTTCAGAACTCGTGGCTAGTAGGTCTCGTTTCACCTAGTTATCCGCGAAATGTGGTTTCTTTACGTAAACGGTTTTATGAATATCCGTTGACTCCGAGTTCTGAATTCAGTGATTTTTAGCTTAATTTCACACTACTTTTTGAGCTCTACAATCCTGGCATTTCCGATTTTGATATTAGAAGTTGTGGCTAGTAGGTCTCATTTCACCTAGTTAGCCGCGAAATGTGGTTTCTTTACGTAAATGGTTTTATGAATATCCGTTGACTTCAAGTTCTGAATTCGGTGATTTTTAGCTTGATTTCACACTACTTTTCCAGCTCTACAATCCTGGCATTTCCGATTTTAATTTCAGAACTCGTGGCTAGTAGGTCTCGTTTCACCTAGTTAGGCGCGAAATGTGGTTTCTTTATGTAAACGATTTTATGAATATCCATTGACTCCGAGTTCTGAATTCGGTGATTTTTAGCTTGATTTCACACTACTATTCGAGCTCTACAATCCTGGATTTTCGGATTTTGATTTCAGAACTCGTGGCTAGTAGGTCTCGTTTCACCTAGTTAGGCGCAAAATGGGGTTTCTTTACGTAAACGGTTTTATGAATATCCGTTGACTCCGAGTTCTGAATTCGGTGATTTTTAGCTTGATTTCACACTACTTTTCGAGCTCTACAATCCTGGATTTTCGGATTTTGATTTCAGAACTCGTGGCTAGTAGGTCTCATTTCACCTAGTTAGGCGCGAAATGTGGTATCTTTACGTAAACGGTTTTATGAATATCCGTTGACTCCGAGTTCTGAATTCGTTGATTTTTAGCTTGATTTCACACTACTTTTCGAGCTCTACAATCCTGGCATTTTGGATTTTGATTTCAGAACTCGTGGCTAGTAGGTCTCGTTTCAACTAGTTATCCGCGAAATGTGATTTCTTTACGTAAACGGTTTTATGAATATCCGTTGACTCCGAGTTCTGAATTCGGTGATTTTTAGTTTGATTTCACACTACTTTTTGAGCTCTACAATCCTGGCATTTCCGATTTTGATATCAGAAGTTGTGGCTAGTAGGTCTCATTTCACCTAGTTAGCCGCGAAATGTGGTTTCTTTACGTAAACGGTTTTATGAATATCCATTGACTTCGAGTTCTGAATTCGGTGATTTTTAGCTTGATTTCACACTACTTTTCCAGCTCTACAATCCTGGCATTTCCGATTTTAATTTCAGAACTCATGGCTAGTAGGTCTCGTTTCACCTAGTTAGGCGCGAAATGTAGTTTCTTTATGTAAACGATTTTATGAATATCCGTTGACTCCGTGTTCTGAATTCGTTGATTTTTAGCTTGATTTCACACTACTTTTCGAGCTCTACCATCCTGGCATTTTGGATTTTGATTTCAGAACACGTGGCTAGTAGGTCTCATTTCATCTAGTTATCCGCGAAATGTGATTTCTTTACGTAAACGGTTTTATGAATATCCGTTGACTCCGAGTTCTGAATTCGTTGATTTTTAGCTTGATTTCACACTACTATTCGAGCTCTACAATCCTGGATTTTCGGATTTTGATTTCAGAACTCGTGGCTAGTAGGTCTCGTTTCACCTAGTTAGGCGCGAAATGTGGTTTCTTTACGTAAACGGTTTTATGAATATCCGTTGACTCCGAGTTCTGAATTCGGTGATTTTTAGCTTGATTTCACACTACTTTTCAAGCTCTACAATCCTGGATTTTCGGATTTTGATTTCAGAACTCGTGGCTAGTAGGTCTCGTTTCACCTAGTTAGGCGCGAAATGTGGTTTCTTTACGTAAACGGTTTTATGAATATCCGTTGACTCCGAGTTCTGAATTCGGTGATTTTTAGCTTGATTTCTAACTAATTTTCGAGCTCTACAATCCTGGCATTTTGGATTTTGATTTCAGAACTCGTGGCTAGTAGGTCTCGTTTCACCTAGTTATCCGCGAAATGTGATATCTTTACGTAAACGGTTTTATGAATATCCGTTGACTCCGAGTTCTGAATTCGGTGATTTTTAGCTTGATTTCACACTATTTCCGATTTTGATATCAGAAGTTGTGGCTAGTAGGTCTCATTTCACCTAGTTAGCCGCGAAATGTGGTTTCTTTACGTAAACGGTTTTATGAATAACCGTTGACTTCGAGTTCTGAATTCGGTGATTTTTAGCTTGATTTCACACTACTTTTTGAGCTCTACAATCCTGGCATTTCCTTTTTTGATTTTAGAACTCGTGGCTAGTAGATCTCGTTTCACCAAGCTAGGCGCGAAATGTGGTTACTTTACGTAAACGGTTTTACGAATATCCGTTGACTCCGAGTTCTGAATTCGGTGATTTTTAGCTTGATTTCACACTACTTTTCGAGCTCTACAATCCTGGCTTTTTGGATTTTGATTTCAGAACTCGTGGCTAGTAGGTCTCGTTTCACCTAGTTATCCGCGAAATGTGGTTTCTTTACGTAAACGGTTTTATGAATATCCGTTGACTCCGAGTTCTGAATTCATTGATTTTTAGCTTAATTTCACACTACTTTTTGAGCTCTACAATCCTGGCATTTCCGATTTTGATATTAGAAGTTGTGGCTAGTAGGTCTCATTTCACCTAGTTAGCCGCGAAATGTGGTTTCTTTACGTAAATGGTTTTATGAATATCCGTTGACTTCAAGTTCTGAATTCGCTGATTTTTAGCTTGATTTCACACTACTTTTCCAGCTCTACAATCCTGGCATTTCCGATTTTAATTTCAGAACTCGTGGCTAGTAGGTCTCGTTTCACCTAGTTAGGCGCGAAATGTGGTTTCTTTATGTAAACGATTTTATGAATATCCATTGACTCCGAGTTCTGAATTCGGTGATTTTTAGCTTGATTTCACACTACTATTCGAGCTCTACAATCCTGGATTTTCGGATTTTGATTTCAGAACTCGTGGCTAGTAGGTCTCGTTTCACCTAGTTAGGCGCAAAATGGGGTTTCTTTACGTAAACGGTTTTATGAATATCCGTTGACTCCGAGTTCTGAATTCGGTGATTTTTAGCTTGATTTCACACTACTTTTCGAGCTCTACAATCCTGGATTTTCGGATTTTGATTTCAGAACTCGTGGCTAGTAGGTCTCATTTCACCTAGTTAGGCGCGAAATGTGGTTTCTTTACGTAAACGGTTTTATGAATATCCGTTGACTCCGAGTTCTGAATTCGTTGATTTTTAGCTTGATTTCACACTACTTTTCGAGCTCTACAATCCTGGCATTTTGGATTTTGATTTCAGAACTCGTGGCTAGTAGGTCTCGTTTCAACTAGTTATCCGCGAAATGTGATTTCTTTACGTAAACGGTTTTATGAATATCCGTTGACTCCGAGTTCTGAATTCGGTGATTTTTAGTTTGATTTCACACTACTTTTTGAGCTCTACAATCCTGGCATTTCCGATTTTGATATCAGAAGTTGTGGCTAGTAGGTCTGATTTCACCTAGTTAGCCGCGAAATGTGGTTTCTTTACGTAAACGGTTTTATGAATATCCGTTGACTTCGAGTTCTGAATTCGGTGATTTTTAGCTTGATTTCACACTACTTTTCCAGCTCTACAATCCTGGCATTTCCGATTTTAATTTCAGAACTCATGGCTAGTAGGTCTCGTTTCACCTAGTTAGGCGCGAAATGTAGTTTCTTTATGTAAACGATTTTATGAATATCCGTTGACTCCGTGTTCTGAATTCGTTGATTTTTAGCTTGATTTCACACTACTTTTCGAGCTCTACCATCCTGGCATTTTGGATTTTGATTTCAGAACACGTGGCTAGTAGGTCTCGTTTCACCTAGTTATCCGCGAAATGTGATTTCTTTACGTAAACGGTTTTATGAATATCCGTTGACTCCGAGTTCTGAATTCGTTGATTTTTAGCTTGATTTCACACTACTTTTCGAGCTCTACCATCCTGGCATTTTGGATTTTGATTTCAGAACTCGTGGCTAGTAGGTCTCGTTTCACCTAGTTATCCGCGAAATGTGATTTCTTTACGTAAACGGTTTTATGAATATCCGTTGACTCCGAGTTCTGAATTCGGTGATTTTTAGCTTGATTTCACACTACTTTTTGAGCTCTACAATCCTGGCATTTCCGATTTTGATATCAGAAGTTGTGGCTAGTAGGTCTCATTTCACCTAGTTAGCCGCGAAATGTGGTTTCTTTACGTAAACGATTTTATGAATATCCGTTGACTTCGAGTTCTGAATTCGGTGATTTTTAGCTTGATTTCACACTACTTTTCCAGCTCTACAATCTTGGAATTTCCGATTTTAATTTCAGAACTCGTGGCTAGTAGGTCTCGTTTCACCTAGTTAGGCGCGAAATGTAGTTTCTTTATGTAAACGATTTTATGAATATCCGTTGACTCCGAGTTCTGAATTCGGTAATTTTTAGGTTGATTTCACACTACTATTCGAGCTCTACAATCCTGTATTTTCGGATTTTGATTTTAGAATTCGTGGCTAGTAGGTCTCGTTTCACCTAGTAAGGCGCGAAATGTGGTTTTTTACGTAAACGGTTTTATGAATATCCGTTGACTCCGAGTTCTGAATTCGGTGATTTTTAGCTTGATTTCACACTACTTTTCGAGCTCTACAATCCTGTATTTTCGGATTTTGATTTCAGAACTCGTGGCTAGTACGTCTCGTTTCTCCTAGTTAGGCGCGAAATGTGGTTTCTTTACGTAAACGGTTTTATGAATATCCGTTGACTCCGAGTTCTGAATTCGGTGATTTTTAGCTTGATTTCACACTACTTTTCGAGCTCTACAATCCTGGCATTTTGGATTTTGATTTCAGAACTCGTGGCTAGTAGGTCTCGTTTCACCTAGTTATCCGCGAAATGTGATTTCTTTACGTAAACGGTTTTATGAATATCCGTTGACTCCGAGTTCTGAATTCGGTGATTTTTAGCTTGATTTCACACTACTTTTTGAGCTCTACAATCCTGGCATTTCCGATTTTGATATCAGAAGTTGTGGCAAGTAGGTCTCATTTCACCTACTTAGCCGCGAAATGTGGTTTCTTTACGTAAACGGTTTTATGAATATCCGTTGACTTCGAGTTCTGAATTCGGTGATTTTTAGCTTGATTTCACACTACTTTTCCAGCTCTACAATCCTGGCATTTCCGATTTTAATTTCAGAACTCGTGGCTAGTAGGTCTCGTTTCACCTAGTTAGGCGCGAAATGTAGTTTCTTTATGTAAACGATTTTATGAATATCCGTTGACTCCGAGTTCTGAATTCGGTGATTTTTAGCTTGATTTCACACTACTATTCGAGCTCTACAATCCTGGATTTTCGGATTTTGATTTTAGAACTCGTGGCTAGTAGGTCTCGTTTCACCTAGTAAGGCGCGAAATGTGGTTACTTTACGTAAAAGGTTTTATGAATATCCGTTGACTCCGAGTTCTGAATTCGATGATTTTTAGCTTCATTTCACACTACTTTTCGAGCTCTACAATCCTGGCATTTTGTATTTTAATTTCAGAACTCGTGGCTAGTAGGTCTCGTTTCACCTAGTTATCCGCGAAATGTGGTTTCCTTACGTAAACGGTTTTATGAATATCCGTTGACTCCGAGTTCTGAATTCGTTGATTTTTAGCTTGATTTCACACTACTTTTCGAGCTCTACAATCCTGGTATTTCCGATTTTGATATCAGAAAATGTGGCTAGTAGGTCTCGTTTTACCTAGTTAGCCGCGAAATGTGGTTTCTTTACGTAAACGGTTTTATGAATATCCGTTGACTCCGAGTTCTGAATTCGGTGATTTTTAGCTTGATTTCACACTACTTTTCCAGCTCTACAATCCTGGCATTTCCGATTTTGATTTCAGAACTCTTGGCTAGTAGGTCTCGTTTCACCTAGTTAGGCGCGAAATGTGGTTTCTTTATGTAAACGGTTTTATGAATATCCGTTGACTCCGAGTTCTGAATTCGGTGATTTTTAGCTTGATTTCACACTACTTTTTGAGCTCAACAATCCTGGATTTTCGGATTTTGATTTCAGAACTCGTGGCTAGTAGGTCTCGTTTCACCTAGTTAGGCGCGAAATGTGGTTTCTTTACGTAAACGGTTTTATGAATATCCGTTGACTCCGAGTTCTGAATTCGGTGATTTTTAGCTTGATTTCAAACTACTTTTCGAGCTCTACAATCCTGGAATTTCGGATTTTGATTTCAGAACTCGTGGCTAGTAGGTCTCGTTTCACCTAGTAAGGCGCGAAATGTGGTTTCTTTACGTAAATGGTTTTATGAATATCCGTTGACTCCGAGTTCTGAATTCGGTGATTTTTAGGTTAATTTCACACTACTTTTCGAGTTCTACAATCCTGGCATTTCCGATTTTGATGTCAGAAGTCGTGGCTAGTAGGTCTCGTTTCACCTAGTTAGCCGCGAAATGTGGTTTCTTTACATAAACGGTTTTATGAATATCCGCTGACTCCGAGTTCTGAATTAGGTGATTTTTAGCTTGATTTCACACTACTTTTTGAGCTCTACAATCCTGGCATTTCCGATTTTGATTTCAGAACTCGTGGCTAGTAGGTCTCGTTTCACCTAGTTAGGCGCAAAATGTGGTTACTTTACGTAAACGGTTTTATGAATATATGTTGACTCCGAGTTCTGAATTCGGTGATTTTTAGCTTGATTTCACACTACTTTTTGAGCTCTACAATCCTGGTATTTTGGATTTTGATTTCAGAACTCGTGGCTAGTAGGTCTCGTTTCACCTAGTTATCCGCGAAATGTGGTTTCTTTACGTAAACGGTTTTATGAATATCCGTTGACTCCGAGTTCTGAATTCGGTGATTTTTAGCTTGATTTCACACTACTTTTCGAGCTCTACAATCCTGGCATTTCCTTTTTTGATTTTAGAACTCGTGGCTTGTAGGTCTCGTTTCACCTAGCTAGGCGCGAAATGTGGTTACTTTACGTAAACAGTTTTATGAATATCCGTTGACTCCGAGTTCTGAATTCGGTGATTTTTAGCTTGATTTCACACTACTTTTTGAGCTCTACAATCCTGGCATTTCCTTTTTTGATTTTAGAACTCGTGGCTAGTAGGTCTCGTTTCACCTAGCTAGGCGCGAAATGTGGTTACTTTACGTAAACGGTTTTACGAATATCCGTTGACTCCGAGTTCTGAATTCGGTGATTTTTAGCTTGATTTCACACTACTTTTCGAGCTCTACAATCCTGGCATTTTGGATTTTGATTTCAGAACTCGTGGCTAGTATGTCTCATTTCACCTAGTTATCCGCGAAATGTGGTTTCTTTACGTAAACGGTTTTATGAATATCCGTTGACTCCGAGTTCTGAATTCGGTGATTTTTAGCTTGATTTCACACTACTTTTCGAGCTCTACAATCCTGGAATTTTGGATTTTGATTTCAGAAGTCGTGGCTAGTAGGTCTCGTTGCACCTAGTTATCCGCGAAATGTGGTTTCTTTACGTAAACGGTTTTATGAATATCCGTTGACTCCGAGTTCTGAATTCGGTGATTTTTAGCTTGATTTCACACTACTTTTCCGGCTCTACAGTCCTGGCATTTTTAATTTTTATTTCAGAACTCGTGGCTAGTAGGTCTCGTTTCACCTAGTTAGGCGCGAAATGTAGTTTCTTTATGTAAACGATTTTATGAATATCCGTTGACTCCGAGTTCTGAATTCGGTGATTTTTAGCTTGATTTCACACTACTATTCGAGCTCTACAATCCTGGATTTTCGGATTTTGATTTTAGAACTCGTGGCTAGTAGGTCTCGTTTCACCTAGTAAGGCGCGAAATGTGGTTACTTTACGTAAAAGGTTTTATGAATATCCGTTGACTCCGAGTTCTGAATTCGATGATTTTTAGCTTCATTTCACACTACTTTTCGAGCTCTACAATCCTGGCATTTTGTATTTTAATTTCAGAACTCGTGGCTAGTAGGTCTCGTTTCACCTAGTTATCCGCGAAATGTGGTTTCCTTACGTAAACGGTTTTATGAATATCCGTTGACTCCGAGTTCTGAATTCGTTGATTTTTAGCTTGATTTCACACTACTTTTCGAGCTCTACAATCCTGGTATTTCCGATTTTGATATCAGAAAATGTGGCTAGTAGGTCTCGTTTTACCTAGTTAGCCGCGAAATGTGGTTTCTTTACGTAAACGGTTTTATGAATATCCGTTGACTCCGAGTTCTGAATTCGGTGATTTTTAGCTTGATTTCACACTACTTTTCCAGCTCTACAATCCTGGCATTTCCGATTTTGATTTCAGAACTCTTGGCTAGTAGGTCTCGTTTCACCTAGTTAGGCGCGAAATGTGGTTTCTTTATGTAAACGGTTTTATGAATATCCGTTGACTCCGAGTTCTGAATTCGGTGATTTTTAGCTTGATTTCACACTACTTTTTGAGCTCAACAATCCTGGATTTTCGGATTTTGATTTCAGAACTCGTGGCTAGTAGGTCTCGTTTCACCTAGTTAGGCGCGAAATGTGGTTTCTTTACGTAAACGGTTTTATGAATATCCGTTGACTCCGAGTTCTGAATTCGGTGATTTTTAGCTTGATTTCAAACTACTTTTCGAGCTCTACAATCCTGGAATTTCGGATTTTGATTTCAGAACTCGTGGCTAGTAGGTCTCGTTTCACCTAGTAAGGCGCGAAATGTGGTTTCTTTACGTAAATGGTTTTATGAATATCCGTTGACTCCGAGTTCTGAATTCGGTGATTTTTAGGTTAATTTCACACTACTTTTCGAGTTCTACAATCCTGGCATTTCCGATTTTGATGTCAGAAGTCGTGGCTAGTAGGTCTCGTTTCACCTAGTTAGCCGCGAAATGTGGTTTCTTTACATAAACGGTTTTATGAATATCCGCTGACTCCGAGTTCTGAATTAGGTGATTTTTAGCTTGATTTCACACTACTTTTTGAGCTCTACAATCCTGGCATTTCCGATTTTGATTTCAGAACTCGTGGCTAGTAGGTCTCGTTTCACCTAGTTAGGCGCAAAATGTGGTTACTTTACGTAAACGGTTTTATGAATATATGTTGACTCCGAGTTCTGAATTCGGTGATTTTTAGCTTGATTTCACACTACTTTTCGAGCTCTACAATCCTGGTATTTTGGATTTTGATTTCAGAACTCGTGGCTAGTAGGTCTCGTTTCACCTAGTTATCCGCGAAATGTGGTTTCTTTACGTAAACGGTTTTATGAATATCCGTTGACTCCGAGTTCTGAATTCGGTGATTTTTAGCTTGATTTCACACTACTTTTCGAGCTCTACAATCCTGGCATTTCCTTTTTTGATTTTAGAACTCGTGGCTTGTAGGTCTCGTTTCACCTAGCTAGGCGCGAAATGTGGTTACTTTACGTAAACAGTTTTATGAATATCCGTTGACTCCGAGTTCTGAATTCGGTGATTTTTAGCTTGATTTCACACTACTTTTTGAGCTCTACAATCCTGGCATTTCCTTTTTTGATTTTAGAACTCGTGGCTAGTAGGTCTCGTTTCACCTAGCTAGGCGCAAAATGTGGTTACTTTACGTAAACGGTTTTACGAATATCCGTTGACTCCGAGTTCTGAATTCAGTGATTTTTAGCTTGATTTCACACTACTTTTCGAGCTCTACAATCCTGGCATTTTGGATTTTGATTTCAGAACTCGTGGCTAGTATGTCTCATTTCACCTAGTTATCCGCGAAATGTGGTTTCTTTACGTAAACGGTTTTATGAATATCCGTTGACTCCGAGTTCTGAATTCGGTGATTTTTAGCTTGATTTCACACTACTTTTCGAGCTCTACAATCCTGGAATTTTGGATTTTGATTTCAGAAGTCGTGGCTAGTAGGTCTCGTTGCACCTAGTTATCCGCGAAATGTGGTTTCTTTACGTAAACGGTTTTATGAATATCCGTTGACTCCGAGTTCTGAATTCGGTGATTTTTAGCTTGATTTCACACTACTTTTCCGGCTCTACAGTCCTGGCATTTTTAATTTTTATTTCAGAACTCGTGGCTGGTAGGTCTCGTTTCACCAAGTTAGGCGCGAAATGTGGTTACTTTACGTAAACGGTTTTATGAATATCCGTTGACTCCGAGTTCTGAATTCGGTGATTTTTAGCTTGATTTCACACTGCTTTTTGAGCTCTACAATCCTGGCATTTCCTTTTTTGATTTTAGAACTCGTGGCTAGTAGGTCTCGTTTCACCAAGCTAGGCGCGAAATGTGGTTACTTTACGTAAACAGTTTTACGAATATCCGTTGACTCCGAGTTCTGAATTCGGTGATTTTTAGCTTGATTTCACACTACTTTTCGAGCTCTACAATCCTGGCATTTTGGATTTTGATTTCAGAACTCGTGGCTAGTAGGTCTCGTTTCACCTAGTTATCCGCGAAATGTGGTTTCTTTACGTAAACGGTTTTATGAATATCCGTTGACTCCGAGTTCTGAATTCAGTGATTTTTAGCTTAATTTCACACTACTGTTTGAGCTCTACAATCCTGGCATTTCCGATTTTGATTTCAGAACTCGTGGCTAGTAGGTCTCGTTTCACCTAGTTAGCCGCGAAATGTGGTTTCTTTACGTAAATGGTTTTATGAATATCCGTTGACTTCAAGTTCAGAATTCGGTGATTTTTAGCTTGATTTCACACTACTTTTCCAGCTCTACAATCCTGGCAATTCCGATTTTAATTTCAGAACTCGCGGCTAGTAGGTCTCGTTTCACCTAGTTAGGCGCGAAATGTGGATTCTTTATGTAAACGATTATATGAATATCCGTTGACTCCGAGTTCTGAATTCGGTGATTTTTAGCTTGATTTCACACTACTATTCGAGCTCTACAATCCTGGATTTTCGGATTTTGATTTCAGAACTCGTGGCTAGTAGGTCTCGTTTCACCTAGTTAGGCGCGAAATGTGGTTTCTTTACTGAAACGGTTTTATGAATATCCGTTGACTCCGAGTTCTGAATTCGGTGATTTTTAGCTTGATTTCACACTACTTTTCGTGCTCTACAATCCTGGATTTTCGGATTTTGATTTCAGAACTCGTGGCTAGTAGGTCTCGTTTCACCTAGTTAGGCGCGAAATGTGGTTTCTTTACGTAAACGGTTTTATGAATATCCGTTGACTCCGAGTTCTGAATTCGGTGATTTTTAGCTTGATTTCACACTACTTTTCGAGCTCTACAATCCTGGAATTTCGGATTTTTATTTCAGAACTCGTGGCTAGTAGGTCTCGTTTCACCTAGTAAGGCGCGAAATGTGGTTTCTTTACGTAAAAGGTTTTATGAATATCCGTTGACTCCGAGTTCTGAATTCGGTGATTTTTAGATTGATTTCACACTACTTTTCGATTTCTACAATCCTGGCATTTCCGATTTTGATGTCAGAAGTCGTGGCTAGTAGTTCTCGTTTCACCTAGTTAGCCGCGAAATGTGGTTTCTTTACGTAAACGGTTTTATGAATATCCGCTAACTCCGAGTTCTGAATTCGGTGATTTTTAGCTTGATTTCACACTACTTTTTGAGCTCTACAATCCTGGCATTTCCGATTTTGATTTCAGAACTCGTGGCTAGTAGGTCTCATTTCACCTAGTTATCCGCGAAATGTGGTTTCTTTACGTAAACGGTTTTATGAATATCCGTTGACTCCGAGTTCTGAATTCGGTGATTTTTAGCTTGATTTCACACTACTTTTCGAGCTCTACAATCCTTATGTTTCGGATTTTGATTTCAGAACTCGTGGCTAGTTGGTCTCGTTTCACCTAGTTAGGCGCGAAATGTGGTTTCTTTACGTAAACGGTTTTATGAATATCCGTTGACTCCGAGTTCTGAATTCGGTGATTTTTAGCTTGATTTCACACTACTTTTCGAGCTCTACAATCCTGGAATTTCGGATTTTTATTTCAGAACTCGTGGCTAGTAGGTCTCGTTTCACCTAGTAAGGCGCGAAATGTGGTTTCTTTACGTAAAAGGTTTTATGAATATCCGTTGACTCCGAGTTCTGAATTCGGTGATTTTTAGATTGATTTCACACTACTTTTCGATTTCTACAATCCTGGCATTTCCGATTTTGATGTCAGAAGTCGTGGCTAGTAGTTCTCGTTTCACCTAGTTAGCCGCGAAATGTGGTTTCTTTACGTAAACGGTTTTATGAATATCCGCTAACTCCGAGTTCTGAATTCGGTGATTTTTAGCTTGATTTCACACTACTTTTTGAGCTCTACAATCCTGGCATTTCCGATTTTGATTTCAGAACTCGTGGCTAGTAGGTCTCATTTCACCTAGTTATCCGCGAAATGTGGTTTCTTTACGTAAACGGTTTTATGAATATCCGTTGACTCCGAGTTCTGAATTCGGTGATTTTTAGCTTGATTTCACACTAGTTTCCCAGTTCTACAATCCTGGCATTTTCGATTTTGATTTCAGAACTCGTGGCTGGTAGGTCTCGTTTCACCTAGTTAGGCGCGAAATGTGGTTACTTTACGTAAATGGTTTTATGAATATCCGTTGACTCCGAGTTCTGAATTCGGTGATTTTTAGCTTCATTTCACACTACTTTTTGAGCTCTACAATCCTGGTATTTCCGATTTTGATTTCAGAACTCGTGGCTAGTAGGTCTCGTTTCACCTAGTTAGGCGCGAAATGTGGTTACTTTACGTAAACGGTTTTATGAATATATGTTGACTCCGAGTTCTGAATTCGGTGATTTTTAGCTTGATTTCACACTACTTTTCGAGCTCTACAATCCTGGGATTTTGGATTTTGATTTCAGAACTCGTGGCTAGTAGGTCTCGTTTCACCTAGTTATCCGCGAAATGTGGTTTCTTTACGTAAACGGTTTTATGAATATCCGTTGACTCCGAGTTCTGAATTCGGTGATTTTTAGCTTGATTTCACACTACTTTTCCAGCTCTACAATCCTGGCAATTCCGATTTTAATTTCAGAACTCGCGGCTAGTAGGTCTCGTTTCACCTAGTTAGGCGCGAAATGTGGATTCTTTATGTAAACGATTATATGAATATCCGTTGACTCCGAGTTCTGAATTCGGTGATTTTTAGCTTGATTTCACACTACTATTCGAGCTCTACAATCCTGGATTTTCGGATTTTGATTTCAGAACTCGTGGCTAGTAGGTCTCGTTTCACCTAGTTAGGCGCGAAATGTGGTTTCTTTACTGAAACGGTTTTATGAATATCCGTTGACTCCGAGTTCTGAATTCGGTGATTTTTAGCTTGATTTCACACTACTTTTCGTGCTCTACAATCCTGGATTTTCGGATTTTGATTTCAGAACTCGTGGCTAGTAGGTCTCGTTTCACCTAGTTAGGCGCGAAATGTGGTTTCTTTACGTAAACGGTTTTATGAATATCCGTTGACTCCGAGTTCTGAATTCGGTGATTTTTAGCTTGATTTCACACTACTTTTCGAGCTCTACAATCCTGGAATTTCGGATTTTTATTTCAGAACTCGTGGCTAGTAGGTCTCGTTTCACCTAGTAAGGCGCGAAATGTGGTTTCTTTACGTAAAAGGTTTTATGAATATCCGTTGACTCCGAGTTCTGAATTCGGTGATTTTTAGATTGATTTCACACTACTTTTCGATTTCTACAATCCTGGCATTTCCGATTTTGATGTCAGAAGTCGTGGCTAGTAGTTCTCGTTTCACCTAGCTAGCCGCGAAATGTGGTTTCTTTACGTAAACGGTTTTATGAATATCCGCTAACTCCGAGTTCTGAATTCGGTGATTTTTAGCTTGATTTCACACTACTTTTTGAGCTCTACAATCCTGGCATTTCCGATTTTGATTTCAGAACTCGTGGCTAGTAGGTCTCATTTCACCTAGTTATCCGCGAAATGTGGTTTCTTTACGTAAACGGTTTTATGAATATCCGTTGACTCCGAGTTCTGAATTCGGTGATTTTTAGCTTGATTTCACACTACTTTTCGAGCTCTACAATCCTTATGTTTCGGATTTTGATTTCAGAACTCGTGGCTAGTTGGTCTCGTTTCACCTAGTTAGGCGCGAAATGTGGTTTCTTTACGTAAACGGTTTTATGAATATCCGTTGACTCCGAGTTCTGAATTCGGTGATTTTTAGCTTGATTTCACACTACTTTTCGAGCTCTACAATCCTGGAATTTCGGATTTTTATTTCAGAACTCGTGGCTAGTAGGTCTCGTTTCACCTAGTAAGGCGCGAAATGTGGTTTCTTTACGTAAAAGGTTTTATGAATATCCGTTGACTCCGAGTTCTGAATTCGGTGATTTTTAGATTGATTTCACACTACTTTTCGATTTCTACAATCCTGGCATTTCCGATTTTGATGTCAGAAGTCGTGGCTAGTAGTTCTCGTTTCACCTAGTTAGCCGCGAAATGTGGTTTCTTTACGTAAACGGTTTTATGAATATCCGCTAACTCCGAGTTCTGAATTCGGTGATTTTTAGCTTGATTTCACACTACTTTTTGAGCTCTACAATCCTGGCATTTCCGATTTTGATTTCAGAACTCGTGGCTAGTAGGTCTCATTTCACCTAGTTATCCGCGAAATGTGGTTTCTTTACGTAAACGGTTTTATGAATATCCGTTGACTCCGAGTTCTGAATTCGGTGATTTTTAGCTTGATTTCACACTAGTTTCCCAGTTCTACAATCCTGGCATTTTCGATTTTGATTTCAGAACTCGTGGCTGGTAGGTCTCGTTTCACCTAGTTAGGCGCGAAATGTGGTTACTTTACGTAAATGGTTTTATGAATATCCGTTGACTCCGAGTTCTGAATTCGGTGATTTTTAGCTTCATTTCACACTACTTTTTGAGCTCTACAATCCTGGTATTTCCGATTTTGATTTCAGAACTCGTGGCTAGTAGGTCTCGTTTCACCTAGTTAGGCGCGAAATGTGGTTACTTTACGTAAACGGTTTTATGAATATATGTTGACTCCGAGTTCTGAATTCGGTGATTTTTAGCTTGATTTCACACTACTTTTCGAGCTCTACAATCCTGGGATTTTGGATTTTGATTTCAGAACTCGTGGCTAGTAGGTCTCGTTTCACCTAGTTATCCGCGAAATGTGGTTTCTTTACGTAAACGGTTTTATGAATATCCGTTGACTCCGAGTTCTGAATTCGGTGATTTTTAGCTTGATTTCACACTACTTTTCCAGTTCTACAATCCTGGCATTTTTTATTTTGATTTCAGAACTCGTGGCTGGTAGGTCTCGTTTCACCTAGTTAGGCGCGAAATGTGGTTACTTTACGTAAACGGTTTTATGAATATCCGTTGACTCCGAGTTCTGAATTCGGTGATTTTTAGCTTGATTTCACACTACTTTTTGAGCTCTACAATCCTGGCATTTCCGATTTTGATTTTAGAACTCGTGGCTAGTAGGTCTCGTTTCACCTAGCTAGGCGCGAAATGTGGTTACTTTACGTAAACGGTTTTACGAATATCCGTTGACTCCGAGTTCTGAATTCGGTGATTTTTAGCTTAATTTCACACTACTTTTTGAGCTCTACAATCCTGGCATTTCCGATTTTGATATCAGAAGTTGTGGCTAGTAGGTCTCATTTCACCTAGTTAGCCGCGAAATGTGGTTTCTTTACGTAAACGGTTTTATGAATATCCGTTGACTCCGAGTTCTGAATTCGGTGATTTTTAGCTTGATTTCACACTACATTTCGAGCTCTACAATCCTGGATTTTTGGATTTTGATTTCAGAACTCGTGGCTAGTAGGTCTCGTTTCACCTAGTTAGGCGCGAAATGTGGTTTCTTTACGTAAACGGTTTTATGAATATCCGTTGACTCCGAGTTCTGAATTCGGTGATTTTTAGCTTGATTTCACACTACTTTTCGAGCTCTACAATCCTGGAATTTCGGATTTTTATTTCAGAACTCGTGGCTAGTAGGTCTCGTTTCACCTAGTAAGGCGCGAAATGTGGTTTCTTTACGTAAAAGGTTTTATGAATATCCGTTGACTCCGAGTTCTGAATTCGGTGATTTTTAGATTGCTTTCACACTACTTTTCGAGTTCTACAATCCTGGCATTTCCGATTTTGATGTCAGAAGTCGTGGCTGGTAGGTCTCGTTTCACCAAGTTAGGCGCGAAATGTGGTTATTTTACGTAAACGGTTTTATGAATATCCGTTGACTCCGAGTTCTGAATTCGGTGATTTTTAGCTTGATTTCACACTGCTTTTTGAGCTCTACAATCCTGGCATTTCCTTTTTTGATTTTAGAACTCGTGGCTAGTAGGTCTCGTTTCACCAAGCTAGGCGCGAAATGTGGTTACTTTACGTAAACAGTTTTACGAATATCCGTTGACTCCGAGTTCTGAATTCGGTGATTTTTAGCTTGATTTCACACTACTTTTCGAGCTCTACAATCCTGGCATTTTGGATTTTGATTTCAGAACTCGTGGCTAGTAGGTCTCGTTTCACCTAGTTATCCGCGAAATGTGGTTTCTTTACGTAAACGGTTTTATGAATATCCGTTGACTCCGAGTTCTGAATTCAGTGATTTTTAGCTTAATTTCACACTACTGTTTGAGCTCTACAATCCTGGCATTTCCGATTTTGATTTCAGAACTCGTGGCTAGTAGGTCTCGTTTCACCTAGTTAGCCGCGAAATGTGGTTTCTTTACGTAAATGGTTTTATGAATATCCGTTGACTTCAAGTTCAGAATTCGGTGATTTTTAGCTTGATTTCACACTACTTTTCCAGCTCTACAATCCTGGCATTTCCGATTTTAATTTCAGAACTCGCGGCTAGTAGGTCTCGTTTCACCTAGTTAGGCGCGAAATGTGGATTCTTTATGTAAACGATTATATGAATATCCGTTGACTCCGAGTTCTGAATTCGGTGATTTTTAGCTTGATTTCACACTACTATTCGAGCTCTACAATCCTGGATTTTCGGATTTTGATTTCAGAACTCGTGGCTAGTAGGTCTCGTTTCACCTAGTTAGGCGCGAAATGTGGTTTCTTTACTTAAACGGTTTTATGAATATCCGTTGACTCCGAGTTCTGAATTCGGTGATTTTTAGCTTGATTTCACACTACTTTTCGTGCTCTACAATCCTGGATTTTCGGATTTTGATTTCAGAACTCGTGGCTAGTAGGTCTCGTTTCACCTAGTTAGGCGCGAAATGTGGTTTCTTTACGTAAACGGTTTTATGAATATCCGTTGACTCCGAGTTCTGAATTCGGTGATTTTTAGCTTGATTTCACACTACTTTTCGAGCTCTACAATCCTGGAATTTCGGATTTTTATTTCAGAACTCGTGGCTAGTAGGTCTCGTTTCACCTAGTAAGGCGCGAAATGTGGTTTCTTTACGTAAAAGGTTTTATGAATATCCGTTGACTCCGAGTTCTGAATTCGGTGATTTTTAGATTGATTTCACACTACTTTTCGAGTTCTACAATCCTGGCATTTCCGATTTTGATGTCAGAAGTCGTGGCTAGTAGGTCTCGTTTCACCTAGTTAGCCGCGAAATGTGGTTTCTTTACGTAAACGGTTTTATGAATATCCGCTAACTCCGAGTTCTGAATTCGGTGATTTTTAGCTTGATTTCACACTACTTTTTGAGCTCTACAATCCTGGCATTTCCGATTTTGATTTCAGAACTCGTGGCTAGTAGGTCTCGTTTCACCTAGTTATCCGCGAAATGTGGTTTCTTTACGTAAACGGTTTTATGAATATCCGTTGACTCCGAGTTCTGAATTCGGTGATTTTTAGCTTGATTTCACACTAGTTTTCCAGTTCTACAATCCTGGCATTTTCGATTTTGATTTCAGAACTCGTGGCTGGTAGGTCTCGTTTCACCTAGTTAGGCGCGAAATGTGGTTACTTTACGTAAATGGTTTTATGAATATCCGTTGACTCCGAGTTCTGAATTCGGTGATTTTTAGCTTGATTTCACACTACTTTTTGAGCTCTACAATCCTGGTATTTCCGATTTTGATTTCAGAACTCGTGGCTAGTAGGTCTCGTTTCACCTAGTTAGGCGCGAAATGTGGTTACTTTACGTAAACGGTTTTATGAATATATGTTGACTCCGAGTTCTGAATTCGGTGATTTTTAGCTTGATTTCACACTACTTTTCGAGCTCTACAATCCTGGGATTTTGGATTTTGATTTCAGAACTCGTGGCTAGTAGGTCTCGTTTCACCTAGTTATCCGCGAAATGTGGTTTCTTTACGTAAACGGTTTTATGAATATCCGTTGACTCCGAGTTCTGAATTCGGTGATTTTTAGCTTGATTTCACACTACTTTTCCAGTTCTACAATCCTGGCATTTCCGATTTTAATTTCAGAACTCGTGGCTAGTAGGTCTCGTTTCACCCAGTTAGGCGCGAAATGTGGTTTCTTTACGTAAACGGTTTTATGAATATCCGTTGACTCCGAGTTCTGAATTCGGTGATTTTTAGCTTGATTTCACACTACTATTCGAGCTCTACAATCTTGGATTTTCGGATTTTGATTTCAGAACTCGTGGCTAGTAGGTCTCGTTTCACCTAGCTAGGCGCGAAATGTGGTTTCTTTACGTAAACGGTTTTATGAATATCCGTTGACTCCGAGTTCTGAATTCGGTGATTTTTAGCGTGATTTCACAATACTTTTCCAGCTCTACAATCCTGGCATTTCCGATTTTGATTTCAGAACTCGTGGCTAGTAGGTCTCGTTTCACCTTGTTAGGCGCGAAATGTGGTTACTTTACGTAAACGGTTTTATGAATATCCGTTGACTCCGAGTTCTGAATTCGGTGATTTTTAGCTTGATTTCACACTACTTTTCGAGCTCTACAATCCTGGCGTTTCGGATTTTCATTTCATAACTCGTGGCTAGTAGGTCTCGTTTCACCTAGTTAGGCGCGAAATGTGGTTTCTTTACGTAAACGGTTTTATGAATATCCATTGACTCCGAGTTCTGAATTCGGTGATTTTTAGCTTGATTTCACACTACTTTTTGAGCTCTACATTCCTGGCGTTTCAGATTTTGATTTCAGAACTCGTTGCTAGTAGGTCTCGTTTCACCTAGTTAGGCGCGAAATGTAGTTTCTTTACGTAATTGGTTTTATGAATATCCGTTGACTCCGAGTTCTGAATTTGGTGATTTTTAGCTTGATTTCACACTACTTTTCGAGCTCTACAATCCTGCCGTTTCGGATTTTGATTTCAGAACTGGTGGCTAGTTGGTCTCGTTTCACCTAGTTAGCCGCGAAATGTGGTTACTTTACGTAAACGGTTTTATGAATATCCGTTGACTCCGAGTTCTGAATTCGGTGATTTTTAGCTTGATTTCACACTACTTTTCCAGTTCTACAATCCTGGCATTTTTGATTTTGATTTCAGAACTCGTGGCTGGTAGGTCTCGTTTCACCTAGTTAGGCGCGAAATGTGGTTACTTTACGTAAACGGTTTTATGAATATCCGTTGACTCCGAGTTCTGAATTCGGTGATTTTTAGCTTGATTTCACACTACTTTTTGAGCTCTACAATCCTGGCATTTCCGGTTTTGATTTTAGAACTCGTGGCTAGTAGGTCTCGTTTCACCTAGCTAGGCGCGAAATGTGGTTACTTTACGTAAACGGTTTTACGAATATCCGTTGACTCCGAGTTCTGAATTCGGTGATTTTTAGCTTAATTTCACACTACTTTTTGAGCTCTACAATCCTGGCATTTCCGATTTTGATATCAGAAGTTGTGGCTAGTAGGTCTCATTTCACCTAGTTAGCCGCGAAATGTGGTTTCTTTACGTAAACGGTTTTATGAATATCCGTTGACTTCAAGTTCTGAATTCGGTGATTTTTAGCTTGATTTCACACTACTTTTCCAGCTCTACAATCCTGGCATTTCCGATTTTAATTTCAGAACTCGTGGCTAGTAGGTCTCGTTTCACCTAGTTAGGCGGGAAATGTGGTTTCTTTATGTAAACGATTTTATGAATATCCGTTGACTCCGAGTTCTGAGTTCGGTGATTTTTAGCTTGATTTCACACTACTATTCGAGCTCTACAATCTTGGATTTTCGGATTTTGATTTCAGAACTCGTGGCTAGTAGGTCTCCTTTCACCTAGTTAGGCGCGAAATGTGGTTTCTTTACGTAAACGGTTTTATGAATATCCGTTGACTCCGAGTTCTGAATTCGGTGATTTTTAGCGTGATTTCACAATACTTTTCCAGCTCTACAATCCTGGCATTTCCGATTTTGATTTCAGAACTCGTGGCTAGTAGGTCTCGTTTCACCTTGTTAGGCGCGAAATGTGGTTACTTTACGTAAACGGTTTTATGAATATCCGTTGACTCCGAGTTCTGAATTCGGTGATTTTTAGCTTGATTTTACACTACTTTTTGAGCTCTACATTCCTGGCGTTTGAGATTTTGATTTCAGAACTCGTTGCTAGTAGGTCTCGTTTCACCTAGTTAGGCGCGAAATGTAGTTTCTTTACGTAATTGGTTTTATGAATATCCGTTGACTCCGAGTTCTGAATTTGGTGATTTTTAGCTTGATTTCACACTACTTTTCGAGCTCTACAATCCTGCCGTTTCGGATTTTGATTTCAGAACTGGTGGCTAGTTGGTCTCGTTTCACCTAGTTAGCCGCGAAATGTGGTTTCTTTACGTAAACGGTTTTATGAATATCCGTTGACTCCGAGTTCTGAATTGCGTGATTTTTAGCTTGATTTCACACTACTTTTCGAGCTCTACATTCTTGGGGTTTCGGATTTTGATTTCAGAACTCGTGGCTAGTAGGTCTCGTTTCACCCAGTTAGGCGCGAAATGTGGTTTCTTTACGTAAACGGTTTTATGAATATCCGTTGACTCCGAGTTCTGAATTCGGTGATTTTTAGCTTGATTTCACACTACTTTTTGAGCTCTACAATCCTGGCATATCCGATTTTGATTTTAGAACTCGTGGCTAGTAGGTCTCGTTTCACCTAGCTAGGCGCGAAATGTGGTTACTTTACGTAAACGGTTTTACGAATATCCGTTGACTCCGAGTTCTGAATTCGGTGATTTTTAGCTTAATTTCACACAACTTTTTGAGCTCTACAATCCTGGCATTTCCGATTTTGATATCAGAAGTTGTGGCTAGTAGGTCTCATTTCACCTAGTTAGCCGCGAAATGTGGTTTCTTTACGTAAACGGTTTTATGAATATCCGTTGACTTCAAGTTCTGAATTCGCTGATTTTTAGCTTGATTTCACACTACTATTCGAGGTCTACAATCTTGGATTTTCGGATTTTGATTTCAGAACTCGTGGCTAGTAGGTCTCGTTTCACCTAGTTAGGCGCGAAATGTGGTTTCTTTATGTAAACGATTTTATGAATATCCGTTGACTCCGAGTTCTGAATTCGGTGATTTTTAGCTTGATTTCACACTACTATTCGAGGTCTACAATCTTGGATTTTCGGATTTTGATTTCAGAACTCGTGGCTAGTAGGTCTCGTTTCACCTAGTTAGGCGCGAAATGTGGCTTCTTTACGTAAACGGTTTTATGAATATCCGTTGACTCCGAGTTCTGAATTCGGTGATTTTTAGCTTGATTTCACAATAATTTTCGAGCTCTACAATCCTGGATTTTCGGATTTTGATTTCAGAACTCGTGGCTAGTAGGTCTCGTTTCACCTAGTTAGGCGCGAAATGTGGTTTCTTTACGTAAACGGTTTTATGAATATCCGTTGACTCCGAGTTCTGGATTCGGTGATTTTTAGCTTGATTTCACACTACTTTTCGAGCTCTACAATCCTGGCATTTCGGATTTTGATTTCAGAACTCGTGGCTAGTAGGTCTCGTTTCACCTAGTAAGGCGCGAAATGTGGTTTCTTTACGTAAAAGGTTTTATGAATATCCGTTGACTCCGAGTTCTGAATTCGGTGATTTTTAGCGTGATTTCACAATACTTTTCCAGCTCTACAATCCTGGCATTTCCGATTTTGATTTCAGAACTCGTGGCTAGTAGGTCTCGTTTCACCTTGTTAGGCGCGAAATGTGGTTACTTTACGTAAACGGTTTTATGAATATCCGTTGACTCCGAGTTCTGAATTCGGTGATTTTTAGCTTGATTTCACACTACTTTTCGAGCTCTACAATCCTGGCGTTTCGGATTTTCATTTCAGAACTCGTGGCTAGTAGGTCTCGTTTCACCTAGTTAGGCGCGAAATGTGGTTTCTTTACGTAAACGGTTTTATGAATATCCATTGACTCCGAGTTCTGAATTCGGTGATTTTTAGCTTGATTTCACACTACTTTTTGAGCTCTACATTCCTGGCGTTTCAGATTTTGATTTCAGAACTCGTTGCTAGTAGGTCTCGTTTCACCTAGTTATCCGCGAAATGTAGTTTCTTTACGTAATTGGTTTTATGAATATCCGTTGACTCCGAGTTCTGAATTCGGTGATTTTTAGCTTGATTTCACACTACTTTTCGAGCTCTACAATCCTGGAATTTCCGATTTTGATTTCAGAAGTCGTGGCTAGTAGGTCTCGTTGCACCTAGTTATCCGCGAAATGTGGTTTCTTTACGTAAACGGTTTTATGAATATCCGTTGACTCCGAGTTCTGAATTCGGTGATTTTTAGCTTGATTTCACACTACTTTTCCAGCTCTACAATCCTGGCATTTTCGATTTTGATTTCAGAACTCGTGGCTGGTAGGTCTCGTTTCACCTAGTTAGGCGCGAAATGTGGTTACTTTACGTAAACGGTTTTATGAATATCCGTTGACTCCGAGTTCTGAATTCGGTGATTTTTAGCTTGATTTCACACTACTTTTTGAGCTCTACAATCCTGGCATTTCCGATTTTGATTTTAGAACTCGTGGCTAGTAGGTCTCGTTTCACCTAGCTAGGCGCGAAATGTGGTTACTTTACGTAAACGGTTTTACGAATATCCGTTGACTCCGAGTTCTGAATTCGGTGATTTTTAGCTTGATTTCACACTACTTTTTGAGCTCTACAATCCTGGCATTTCCGATTTTGATTTTAGAACTTGTGGCTAGTAGGTCTCGTTTCACCTAGCTAGGCGCGAAATGTGGTTACTTTACGTAAACGGTTTTACGAATATCCGTTGACTCCGAGTTCTGAATTCGGTGATTTTTAGCTTAATTTCACACTACTTTTTGAGCTCTACAATCCTGGCATTTCCGATTTTGATATCAGAAGTTGTGGCTAGTAGGTCTCATTTCATCTAGTTAGCCGCGAAATGTGGTTTCTTTACGTAAACGGTTTTATGAATATCCGTTGACTTCAAGTTCTGAATTCGGTGATTTTTAGCTTGATTTCACACTAATTTTCCAGCTCTACAATCCTGGCATTTCCGATTTTAATTTCAGAACTCGTGGCTAGTAGGTCTCGTTTCACCTAGTTAGGCGCGAAATGTGGTTTCTTTATGTAAACGATTTTATGAATATCCGTTGACTCGGAGTTCTGAATTCGGTGATTTTTAGCTTCATTTCACACTACTATTCGAGCTCTACAATCTTGGATTTTCGGATTTTGATTTCAGAACTCGTGGCTAGTAGGTCTCGTTTCACCTAGTTAGGCGCGAAATGTGGTTACTTTACGTAAACGGTTTTATGAATATCCGTTGACTCCGAGTTCTTAATTCGGTGATTTTTAGCTTGATTTCACACTACTTTTCCAGTTCTACAATCCTGGCATTTTCGATTTTGATTTCAGAACTCGTGGCTGGTAGGTCTCGTTTCACCTAGTTAGGCGCGAAATGTGGTTACTTTACGTAAACGGTTTTATGAATATCCGTTGACTCCGAGTTCTGAATTCGGTGATTTTTAGCTTGATTTCACACTACTTTTTGAGCTCTACAATCCTGGCATTTCCGATTTTGATTTTAGAACTCGTGGCTAGTAGGTCTCGTTTCACCTAGCTAGGCGCGAAATGTGGTTACTTTACGTAAACGGTTTTACGAATATCCGTTGACTCCGAGTTCTGAATTCGGTGATTTTTAGCTTAATTTCACACAACTTTTTGAGCTCTACAATCCTGGCATTTCCGATTTTGATATCAGAAGTTGTGGCTAGTAGGTCTCATTTCACCTAGTTAGCCGCGAAATGTGGTTTCTTTACGTAAACGGTTTTATGAATATCCGTTGACTTCAAGTTCTGAATTCGCTGATTTTTAGCTTGATTTCACACTACTTTTCCAGCTCTACAATCCTGGCATTTCCGATTTTAATTTCAGAACTCGTGGCTAGTAGGTCTCGTTTCACCTAGTTAGGCGCGAAATGTGGTTTCTTTATGTAAACGATTTTATGAATATCCGTTGACTCCGAGTTCTGAATTCGGTGATTTTTAGCTTGATTTCACACTACTATTCGAGCTCTACAATCTTGGATTTTCGGATTTTGATTTCAGAACTCGTGGCTAGTAGGTCTCGTTTCACCTAGTTAGGCGCGAAATGTGGCTTCTTTACGTAAACGGTTTTATGAATATCCGTTGACTCCGAGTTCTGAATTAGGTGATTTTTAGCTTGATTTCACACTAATTTTCGAGCTCTACAATCCTGGATTTTTGGATTTTGATTTCAGAACTCGTGGCTAGTAGGTCTCGTTTCACCTAGTTAGGCGCGAAATGTGGTTTCTTTACGTAAACGGTTTTATGAATATCCGTTGACTCCGAGTTCTGAATTCGGTGATTTTTAGCTTGATTTCACACTACTTTTCGAGCTCTACAATCCTGGCATTTCGGATTTTGATTTCAGAACTCGTGGCTAGTAGGTCTCGTTTCACCTAGTAAGGCGCGAAATGTGGTTTCTTTACGTAAAAGGTTTTATGAATATCCGTTGACTCCGAGTTCTGAATTCGGTGATTTTTAGCTTGATTTCACACTACTTTTCGAGTTCTACAATCTTGGCATTTCCGATTTTGATGTCAGAAGTCGTGGCTAGTAGGTCTCATTTCACCTAGTTAGCCGCGAAATGTGGTTTCTTTACGTAAACGGTTTTATGAATATCCGCTGACTCCGAGTTCTGAATTCGGTGATTTTTAGCTTTATTTCACACTACTTTTTGAGCTCTACAATCCTGGCATTTCTGATTTTGATTTCAGAACTCGTGGCTAGTAGGTCTCGTTTCACCTAGTTAGGCGCGAAATGTGGTTACTTTACGTAAACGGTTTTATGAATATATGTTGACTCCGAGTTCTGAATTCGGTGATTTTTAGCTTGATTTCACACTACTTTTCCAGCTCTACAATCCTGGCATTTCCGATTTTAATTTCAGAACTCGTGGCTAGTAGGTCTCGTTTCACCTAGTTAGGCGCGAAATGTGGTTTCTTTATGTAAACGATTTTATGAATATCCGTTGACTCCGAGTTCTGAATTCGGTGATTTTTAGCTTGATTTCACACTACTATTCGAGGTCTACAATCTTGGATTTTCGGATTTTGATTTCAGAACTCGTGGCTAGTAGGTCTCGTTTCACCTAGTTAGGCGCGAAATGTGGCTTCTTTACGTAAACGGTTTTATGAATATCCGTTGACTCCGAGTTCTGAATTCGGTGATTTTTAGCTTGATTTCACAATAATTTTCGAGCTCTACAATCCTGGATTTTCGGATTTTGATTTCATAACTCGTGGCTAGTAGGTCTCGTTTCACCTAGTTAGGCGCGAAATGTGGTTTCTTTACGTAAACGGTTTTATGAATATCCGTTGACTCCGAGTTCTGGATTCGGTGATTTTTAGCTTGATTTCACACTACTTTTCGAGCTCTACAATCCGGGCATTTCGGATTTTGATTTCAGAACTCGTGGCTAGTAGGTCTCGTTTCACCTAGTAAGGCGCGAAATGTGGTTTCTTTACGTAAAAGGTTTTATGAATATCCGTTGACTCCGAGTTCTGAATTCGGTGATTTTTAGCTTGATTTCACACTACTTTTCGAGTTCTACAATCTTGGCATTTCCGATTTTGATGTCAGAAGTCGTGGCTAGTAGGTCTTGTTTCACCTAGTTAGCCGCGAAATGTGGTTTCTTTGCGTAAACGGTTTTATGAATATCCGCTGACTCCGAGTTCTGAATTCGGTGATTTTTAGCTTTATTTCACACTACTTTTTGAGCTCTACAATCCCGGCATTTCCGATTTTGATTTCAGAACTCGTGGCTAGTAGGTCTCGTTTCACCTAGTTAGGCGCGAAATGTGGTTACTTTACGTAAACGGTTTTATGAATATATGTTGACTCCGAGTTCTGAATTCGGTGATTTTTAGCTTGATTTCACACTACTTTTCGAGCTATACAATCCTGGGATTTTGGATTTTGATTTCAAAACTCGTGGCTAGTAGGTCTCGTTTCACCTAGTTATCCGCGAAATGTGGTTTCTTTACGTAAACGGTTTTATGAATATCCGTTGACTCCGAGTTCTGAATTCGGTGATTTTTAGCTTGATTTCACACTACTTTTCGAGCTCTACAATCCTGGAATTTCCGATTTTGATTTCAGAAGTCGTGGCTAGTAGGTCTCGTTGCACCTAGTTATCCGCGAAATGTGGTTTCTTTACGTAAACGGTTTTATGAATATCCGTTGACTCCGAGTTCTGAATTCGGTGATTTTTAGCTTGATTTCACACTACTTTTCCAGCTCTACAATCCTGGCATTTTCGATTTTGATTTCAGAACTCGTGGCTGGTAGGTCTCGTTTCACCTAGTTAGGCGCGAAATGTGGTTACTTTACGTAAACGGTTTTATGAATATCCGTTGACTCCGAGTTCTGAATTCGGTGATTTTTAGCTTGATTTCACACTACTTTTTGAGCTCTACAATCCTGGCATTTCCGATTTTGATTTTAGAACTCGTGGCTAGTAGGTCTCGTTTCACCTAGCTAGGCGCGAAATGTGGTTACTTTACGTAAACGGTTTTACGAATATCCGTTGACTCCGAGTTCTGAATTCGGTGATTTTTAGCTTGATTTCACACTACTTTTTGAGCTCTACAATCCTGGCATTTCCGATTTTGATTTTAGAACTCGTGGCTAGTAGGTCTCGTTTCACCTAGCTAGGCGCGAAATGTGGTTACTTTACGTAAACGGTTTTACGAATATCCGTTGACTCCGAGTTCTGAATTCGGTGATTTTTAGCTTAATTTCACACTACTTTTTGAGCTCTACAATCCTGGCATTTCCGATTTTGATATCAGAAGTTGTGGCTAGTAGGTCTCATTTCATCTAGTTAGCCGCGAAATGTGGTTTCTTTACGTAAACGGTTTTATGAATATCCGTTGACTTCAAGTTCTGAATTCGGTGATTTTTAGCTTGATTTCACACTAATTTTCCAGCTCTACAATCCTGGCATTTCCGATTTTAATTTCAGAACTCGTGGCTAGTAGGTCTCGTTTCACCTAGTTAGGCGCGAAATGTGGTTTCTTTATGTAAACGATTTTATGAATATCGGTTGACTCGGAGTTCTGAATTCGGTGATTTTTAGCTTCATTTCACACTACTATTCGAGCTCTACAATCTTGGATTTTCGGATTTTGATTTCAGAACTCGTGGCTAGTAGGTCTCGTTTCACCTAGTTAGGCGCGAAATGTGGTTACTTTACGTAAACGGTTTTATGAATATCCGTTGACTCCGAGTTCTTAATTCGGTGATTTTTAGCTTGATTTCACACTACTTTTCCAGTTCTACAATCCTGGCATTTTCGATTTTGATTTCAGAACTCGTGGCTGGTAGGTCTCGTTTCACCTAGTTAGGCGCGAAATGTGGTTACTTTACGTAAACGGTTTTATGAATATCCGTTGACTCCGAGTTCTGAATTCGGTGATTTTTAGCTTGATTTCACACTACTTTTTGAGCTCTACAATCCTGGCATTTCCGATTTTGATTTTAGAACTCGTGGCTAGTAGGTCTCGTTTCACCTAGCTAGGCGCGAAATGTGGTTACTTTACGTAAACGGTTTTACGAATATCCGTTGACTCCGAGTTCTGAATTCGGTGATTTTTAGCTTAATTTCACACAACTTTTTGAGCTCTACAATCCTGGCATTTCCGATTTTGATATCAGAAGTTGTGGCTAGTAGGTCTCATTTCACCTAGTTAGCCGCGAAATGTGGTTTCTTTACGTAAACGGTTTTATGAATATCCGTTGACTTCAAGTTCTGAATTCGCTGATTTTTAGCTTGATTTCACACTACTTTTCCAGCTCTACAATCCTGGCATTTCCGATTTTAATTTCAGAACTCGTGGCTAGTAGGTCTCGTTTCACCTAGTTAGGCGCGAAATGTGGTTTCTTTATGTAAACGATTTTATGAATATCCGTTGACTCCGAGTTCTGAATTCGGTGATTTTTAGCTTGATTTCACACTACTATTCGAGCTCTACAATCTTGGATTTTCGGATTTTGATTTCAGAACTCGTGGCTAGTAGGTCTCGTTTCACCTAGTTAGGCGCGAAATGTGGCTTCTTTACGTAAACGGTTTTATGAATATCCGTTGACTCCGAGTTCTGAATTAGGTGATTTTTAGCTTGATTTCACACTAATTTTCGAGCTCTACAATCCTGGATTTTCGGATTTTGATTTCAGAACTCGTGGCTAGTAGGTCTCGTTTCACCTAGTTAGGCGCGAAATGTGGTTTCTTTACGTAAACGGTTTTATGAATATCCGTTGACTCCGAGTTCTGAATTCGGTGATTTTTAGCTTGATTTCACACTACTTTTCGAGCTCTACAATCCTGGCATTTCGGATTTTGATTTCAGAACTCGTGGCTAGTAGGTCTCGTTTCACCTAGTAAGGCGCGAAATGTGGTTTCTTTACGTAAAAGGTTTTATGAATATCCGTTGACTCCGAGTTCTGAATTCGGTGATTTTTAGCTTGATTTCACACTACTTTTCGAGCTCTACAATCCTGGCATTTCGGATTTTGATTTCAGAACTCGTGGCTAGTAGGTCTCGTTTCACCTAGTAAGGCGCGAAATGTGGTTTCTTTACGTAAAAGGTTTTATGAATATCCGTTGACTCCGAGTTCTGAATTCGGTGATTTTTAGCTTGATTTCACACTACTTTTCGAGTTCTACAATCTTGGCATTTCCGATTTTAATTTCAGAACTCGTGGCTAGTAGGTCTCGTTTCACCTAGTTAGGCGCGAAATGTGGTTTCTTTATGTAAACGATTTTATGAATATCCGTTGACTCCGAGTTCTGAATTCGGTGATTTTTAGCTTGATTTCACACTACTATTCGAGGTCTACAATCTTGGATTTTCGGATTTTGATTTCAGAACTCGTGGCTAGTAGGTCTCGTTTCACCTAGTTAGGCGCGAAATGTGGCTTCTTTACGTAAACGGTTTTATGAATATCCGTTGACTCCGAGTTCTGAATTCGGTGATTTTTAGCTTGATTTCACAATAATTTTCGAGCTCTACAATCCTGGATTTTCGGATTTTGATTTCATAACTCGTGGCTAGTAGGTCTCGTTTCACCTAGTTAGGCGCGAAATGTGGTTTCTTTACGTAAACGGTTTTATGAATATCCGTTGACTCCGAGTTCTGGATTCGGTGATTTTTAGCTTGATTTCACACTACTTTTCGAGCTCTACAATCCGGGCATTTCGGATTTTGATTTCAGAACTCGTGGCTAGTAGGTCTCGTTTCACCTAGTAAGGCGCGAAATGTGGTTTCTTTACGTAAAAGGTTTTATGAATATCCGTTGACTCCGAGTTCTGAATTCGGTGATTTTTAGCTTGATTTCACACTACTTTTCGAGTTCTACAATCTTGGCATTTCCGATTTTGATGTCAGAAGTCGTGGCTAGTAGGTCTTGTTTCACCTAGTTAGCCGCGAAATGTGGTTTCTTTGCGTAAACGGTTTTATGAATATCCGCTGACTCCGAGTTCTGAATTCGGTGATTTTTAGCTTTATTTCACACTACTTTTTGAGCTCTACAATCCCGGCATTTCCGATTTTGATTTCAGAACTCGTGGCTAGTAGGTCTCGTTTCACCTAGTTAGGCGCGAAATGTGGTTACTTTACGTAAACGGTTTTATGAATATATGTTGACTCCGAGTTCTGAATTCGGTGATTTTTAGCTTGATTTCACACTACTTTTCGAGCTATACAATCCTGGGATTTTGGATTTTGATTTCAAAACTCGTGGCTAGTAGGTCTCGTTTCACCTAGTTATCCGCGAAATGTGGTTTCTTTACGTAAACGGTTTTATGAATATCCGTTGACTCCGAGTTCTGAATTCGGTGATTTTTAGCTTGATTTCACACTACTTTTCGAGCTCTACAATCCTGGAATTTCCGATTTTGATTTCAGAAGTCGTGGCTAGTAGGTCTCATTTCACCTAGTTAGCCGCGAAATGTGGTTTCTTTACGTAAACGGTTTTATGAATATCCGTTGACTTCAAGTTCTGAATTCGCTGATTTTTAGCTTGATTTCACACTACTTTTCCAGCTCTACAATCCTGGCATTTCCGATTTTAATTTCAGAACTCGTGGCTAGTAGGTCTCGTTTCACCTAGTTAGGCGCGAAATGTGGTTTCTTTATGTAAACGATTTTATGAATATCCGTTGACTCCGAGTTCTGAATTCGGTGATTTTTAGCTTGATTTCACACTACTATTCGAGCTCTACAATCTTGGATTTTCGGATTTTGATTTCAGAACTCGTGGCTAGTAGGTCTCGTTTCACCTAGTTAGGCGCGAAATGTGGCTTCTTTACGTAAACGGTTTTATGAATATCCGTTGACTCCGAGTTCTGAATTAGGTGATTTTTAGCTTGATTTCACACTAATTTTCGAGCTCTACAATCCTGGATTTTCGGATTTTGATTTCAGAACTCGTGGCTAGTAGGTCTCGTTTCACCTAGTTAGGCGCGAAATGTGGTTTCTTTACGTAAACGGTTTTATGAATATCCGTTGACTCCGAGTTCTGAATTCGGTGATTTTTAGCTTGATTTCACACTACTTTTCGAGCTCTACAATCCTGGCATTTCGGATTTTGATTTCAGAACTCGTGGCTAGTAGGTCTCGTTTCACCTAGTTAGCCGCGAAATGTGGTTTCTTTACGTAAACGGTTTTATGAATATCCGTTGACTTCAAGTTCTGAATTCGCTGATTTTTAGCTTGATTTCACACTACTTTTCCAGCTCTACAATCCTGGCATTTCCGATTTTAATTTCAGAACTCGTGGCTAGTAGGTCTCGTTTCACCTAGTTAGGCGCGAAATGTGGTTTCTTTATGTAAACGATTTTATGAATATCCGTTGACTCCGAGTTCTGAATTCGGTGATTTTTAGCTTGATTTCACACTACTATTCGAGCTCTACAATCTTGGATTTTCGGATTTTGATTTCAGAACTCGTGGCTAGTAGGTCTCGTTTCACCTAGTTAGGCGCGAAATGTGGCTTCTTTACGTAAACGGTTTTATGAATATCCGTTGACTCCGAGTTCTGAATTAGGTGATTTTTAGCTTGATTTCACACTAATTTTCGAGCTCTACAATCCTGGATTTTCGGATTTTGATTTCAGAACTCGTGGCTAGTAGGTCTCGTTTCACCTAGTTAGGCGCGAAATGTGGTTTCTTTACGTAAACGGTTTTATGAATATCCGTTGACTCCGAGTTCTGAATTCGGTGATTTTTAGCTTGATTTCACACTACTTTTCGAGCTCTACAATCCTGGCATTTCGGATTTTGATTTCAGAACTCGTGGCTAGTAGGTCTCGTTTCACCTAGTAAGGCGCGAAATGTGGTTTCTTTGCGTAAAAGGTTTTATGAATATCCGTTGACTCCGAGTTCTGAATTCGGTGATTTTTAGCTTGATTTCACACTACTTTTCGAGTTCTACAATCTTGGCATTTCCGATTTTGATGTCAGAAGTCGTGGCTAGTAGGTCTCATTTCACCTAGTTAGCCGCGAAATGTGGTTTCTTTACGTAAACGGTTTTATGAATATCCGCTGACTCCGAGTTCTGAATTCGGTGATTTTTAGCTTTATTTCACACTACTTTTTGAGCTCTACAATCCTGGCATTTCTGATTTTGATTTCAGAACTCGTGGCTAGTAGGTCTCGTTTCACCTAGTTAGGCGCGAAATGTGGTTACTTTACGTAAACGGTTTTATGAATATATGTTGACTCCGAGTTCTGAATTCGGTGATTTTTAGCTTGATTTCACACTACTTTTCGAGCTCTACAATCCTGGGATTTTGGATTTTGATTTCAGAACTCGTGGCTAGTAGGTCTCGTTTCACCTAGTTATCCGCGAAATGTGGTTTCTTTACGTAAACGGTTTTATGAATATCCGTTGACTCCGAGTTATGAATTCGGTGATTTTTAGCTTGATTTCACACTACTTTTCGAGCTCTACAATCCTGGCATTTCTGATTTTGATTTCAGAAGTCGTGGCTACTAGGTCTCGTTGCACCTAGTTATCCGCAAAATGTGGTTTCTTTACGTAAACGGTTTTATGAATATCCGTTGACTCCGAGTTCTGAATTCGGTGATTTTTAGCTTGATTTCACACTACTTTTCGAGCTCTACAATCCTGGCATTTTCGATTTTGATTTCAGAACTCGTGGCTGGTAGGTCTCGTTTCACCTAGTTAGCCGCGAAATGTGGTTTCTTTACGTAAACGGTTTTATGAATATCCGCTGACTCCGAGTTCTGAATTCGGTGATTTTTAGCTTGATTTCACACTACTTTTTGAGCTCTACAATCCTGGCATTTCCGATTTTGATTTCAGAACTCGTGGCTAGTAGGTCTCGTTTCACCTAGTTAGGCGCGAAATGTGGTTACTTTACGTAAACGGTTTTACGAATATATGTTGACTCCGAGTATTGAATTCGGTGATTTTTAGCTTGATTTCACACTACTTTTTGAGCTCTACAATCCTGGGATTTTGGATTTTGTTTTCAGAACTCGTGGCTAGTAGGTATCGTTTCACCTAGTTATCCTCGAAATGTGGTTTCTTTACGTAAACGGTTTTATGAATATCCGTTGACTCCGAGTTCTGAATTCGGTGTTTTGTAGCTTGATTTCACACTACTTTTCGCGCTCTACAATCCTGGAGTTTCGGATTTTGATTTCAGAACTCGTGGCTAGTAGGTCTCGTTTAACCTAGTTAGGCGCGAAATGTGGTTTCTTTACGTAAACGGTTTTATGAATATCCGTTGACTCCGAGTTCTGAATTCGATGATTTTTAGCTTGATTTCACACTACTTTTCGAGCTCTACAATCCTGGCATTTCCGATTTTGATTTCAGAAGTCGTGGCTAGTAGGTCTCGTTGCACCTAGTTATCCGCGAAATGTGGTTTCTTTACGTAAACGGTTTTATGAATATCCGTTGACTCCGAGTTCTGAATTCGGTGATTTTTAGCTTGATTTCACACTACTTTTCCAGCTCTACAATCCTGGCATTTTCGATTTTGATTTCAGAACTCGTGGCTGGTAGGTGTCGTTTCACCTAGTTAGGCGCGAAATGTGGTTACTTTACGTAAACGGTTTTATGAATATCCGTTGACTCCGAGTTCTGAATTCGGTGATTTTTAGCTTGATTTCACACTACTTTTTGAGCTCTACAATCCTGCTATTTCCGATTTTGATTTCTGAACACGTGGCTAGTAGGTCTCGTTTCACCTAGTTAGGCGCGAAATGTGGTTACTTTACGTAAACGGTTTTATGAATATATGTTGACTCCGAGTTCTGAATTCGGTGATTTTTAGCTTGATTTCACACTACTTTTCGAGCTCTACAATCCTGGGATTTTGGATTTTGATTTCAGAACTCGTGGCTAGTAGGTCTCGTTTCACCTAGTTATCCGCGAAATGTGTTTTCTTTACGTAAACGGTTTTATGAATATCCGTTGACTCCGAGTTCTGAATTCGGTGATTTTTAGCTTGATTTCACACTACTTTTCGAGCTCTACAATCCTGGCATTTCCGATTTTGATTTCAGAAGTCGTGGCTAGTAGGTCTCGTTGCACCTAGTTATCCGCGAAATGTGGTTTCTTTACGTAAACGGTTTTATGAATATATGTTGACTCCGAGTTCTGAATTCGGTGATTTTTCGCTTGATTTCACACTACTTTTCGAGCTCTACAATCCTGGGATTTTGGATTTTGATTTCAGAACTCGTGGCTAGTAGGTCTCGTTTCACCTAGTTATCCGCGAAATGTGGTTTCTTTACGTAAACGGTTTTATGAATATCCGTTGACTCCGAGTTCTGAATTCGGTGATTTTTAGCTTGATTTCACACTACTTTTCGAGTTCTACAATCCTGGCATTTCCGATTTTGATGTCAGAAGTTGTGGCTAGTAGGTCTCGTTTCACCTAGTTAGCCGCGAAATGTGGTTTCTTTACGTAAACGGTTTTATGAATATCCGCTGACTCCGAGTTCTGAATTCGGTGATTTTTAGCTTGATTTCACACTACTTTTTGAGCTCTACAATCCTGGCATTTCCGATTTTGTCTTCAGAACTCGTGGCTAGTAGGTCTCGTTTCACCTAGTTAGGCGCGAAATGTGGTTTCTTTTCGTAAACGGTTTTATGAATATCCGTTGACTCCGAGTTCTGAATTCGGTGATTTTTAGCTTGATTTCACACTACTTTTCGAGCTCTACAATCCTGGGATTTTGGATTTTGATTTCAGAACTCGTGGCTAGTAGGTGTCGTTTCACCTAGTTATCCGCGAAATGTGATTTCTTTACGTAAACGGTTTTATGAATATCCGTTGACTCCGAGTTCTGACTTCGGTTATTTTTAGCTTGATTTCACACTACTTTTCGAGTTCTACAATCCTGGCATTTCCGATTTTAATTTCAGAACTCGTGGCTAGTAGGTCTCGTTTCACCTAGTTAGGCGCGAAATGTGGTTTCTTTATGTAAACGATTTTGTGAATATCTGTTGACTCCGAGTTCTGAATTCGGTGATTTTTAGCTTGATTTCACACTACTATTCGAGCTCTACAATCCTGGATTTTCGGATTTTGATTTCAGAACTCGTGGCTAGTAGGTCTCGTTTCACCTAGTTAGGCGCGAAATGTGGTTTCTTTACGTAAACGGTTTTATGAATATCCGTTGACTCCGAGTTCTGAATTCGGTGATTTTTAGCTTGATTTCACACTACTTTTCGAGCTCTACAATCCTGGATTTTCGGATTTCGATTTCAGAACTCGTGGCTAGTAGGTATCGTTTCACCTAGTTAGGCGCGAAATGTGGTTTCTTTACGTAAACGGTTTTATGAATATCCGTTGACTCCGAGTTCTGAATTCGGTGATTTTTAGCTTGATTTCACACTACTTTTCGAGCTCTACAATCCTGGCATTTCGGATTTTGATTTCAGAACTCGTGGCTAGTACGTCTCGTTTCACCTAGTAAGGCGCGAAATGTGGTTTCTTTACGTAAAAGGTTTTATGAATATCCGTTGACTCCGAGTTCTGAATTCGGTGATTTTTAGCTTGATTTCACACTAATTTTCGAGCTCTACAATCCTGGGATTTTGGATTTTGATTTCAGAACTCGTGGCTAGTAGGTCTCGTTTCACCTAGTTAGCCGCGAATTGTGGCTTCTTTACGGAAACGGTTTTACGAATATCCGCTGACTCCGAGTTCTGAATTCGGTGATTTTTAGCTTGATTTCACACTACTTTTCCAGCTCTACAATCCTGGCATTTTCGATTTTGATTTCAGAACTCGTGGCTAGTAGGTCTCGTTTCACCTAGTTAGGCGCGAAATGTGGTTACTTTACGTAAACGGTTTTATGAATATATGTTGACTCCGAGTTCTGAATTCGGTGATTTTTAGCTTGATTTCACGCTACTTTTCGAGCTCTACAATCCTGGGATTTTGGATTTTGATTTCAGAACTCGTGGCTAGTAGGTCTCGTTTCACCTAGTTATCCGCGAAATGTGGTTTCTTTACGTAAACGGTTTTATGAATATCCGTTGACTCCGAGTTCTGAATTCGATGTTTTTTAGCTTGATTTCACACTACTTTTCGAGCTCTACAATCCTGGCATTTCCGATTTTGATTTCAGAAGTCGTGGCTAGTAGGTCTCGTTGCACCTAGTTATCCGTGAAATGTGGTTTCTTTACGTAAACGGTTTTTTGAATATCCATTGACTCCGAGTTCTGAATTCGGTGATTTTTAGCTTGATTTCACACTACTTTTCGAGTTCTACAATCCTGGCATTTCCGATTTTGATGTCAGAAGTCGTGGCTAGTAGGTCTCGTTTCACTTAGTTAGCCGCGAAATGTGGTTTCTTTACGTAAACGGTTTTATGAATATCCGCTGACTCCGAGTTCTGAATTCGGTGATTTTTAGCTTGATTTCACACTACTTTTTGAGCTCTACAATCCTGGCATTTCCGATTTTGATTTCAGAACTCGTGGCTAGTAGGTCTCGTTTCACCTAGTTAGGCGCAAAATGTGGTTACTTTACGTAAACGGTTTTATGAATATATGTTGACTCCGAGTATTGAATTCGGTGATTTTTAGCTTGATTTCACACTACTTTTTGAGCTCTACAATCCTGGGATTTTGGATTTTGATTTCAGAACTCGTGGCTAGTAGGTATCGTTTCACCTAGTTATCCTCGAAATGTGGTTTCTTTACGTAAACGGTTTTACGAATATCCGTTGACTCCGAGTTCTGAATTCGATGATTTTTAGCTTGATTTCACACTACTTTTCGAGCTCTACAATCCTGGCATTTCCGATTTTGATTTCAGAAGTCGTGGCTAGTAGGTCTCGTTGCACCTAGTTATCCGCGAAATGTGGTTTCTTTACGTAAACGGTTTTATGAATATTCGTTGACTCCGAGTTCTGAATTCGGTGATTTTTAGCTTGATTTCACACTACTTTTCCAGCTCTACAATCCTGGCATTTTCGATTTTGATTTCAGAACTCGTGGCTGGTAGGTGTCGTTTCACCTAGTTAGGCGCGAAATGTGGTTACTTTACGTAAACGGTTTTATGAATATCCGTTGACTCCGAGTTCTGAATTCGGTGATTTTTAGCTTGATTTCACACTACTTTTTGAGCTCTACAATTCTGCCATTTCCGATTTTGATTTCTGAACACGTGGCTAGTAGGTCTCGTTTCACCTAGTTAGGCGCGAAATGTGGTTACTTTACGTAAACGGTTTTATGAATATATGTTGACTCCGAGTTCTGAATTCGGTGATTTTTAGCTTGATTTCACACTACTTTTCGAGCTCTACAATCCTGGGATTTTGGATTTTGATTTCAGAACTCGTGGCTAGTAGGTCTCGTTTGACCTAGTTATCCGCGAAATGTGTTTTCTTTACGTAAACGGTTTTATGAATATCCGTTGACTCCGAGTTCTGAATTCGGTGATTTTTAGCTTGATTTCACACTACTTTTCGAGCTCTACAATCCTAGCATTTCCGATTTTGATTTCAGAAGTCGTGGCTAGTAGGTCTCGTTGCACCTAGTTATCCGCGAAATGTGGTTTCTTTACGTAAACGATTTTATGAATATATGTTGACTCCGAGTTCTGAATTCGGTGATTTTTAGCTTGATTTCACACTACTTTTCGAGCTCTACAATCCTGGGATTTTGGATTTTGATTTCAGAACTCGTGGCTAGTAGGTCTCGTTTCACCTAGTTATCCGCGAAATGTGGTTTCTTTACGTAAACGGTTTTATGAATATCCGTTGACTCCGAGTTCTGAATTCGGTGATTTTTAGCTTGATTTCACACTACTTTTCGAGTTCTACAATCCTGACATTTCCGATTTTGATGTCAGAAGTTGTGGCTAGTAGGTCTCGTTTCACCTAGTTAGCCGCGAAATGTGGTTTCTTTACGTAAACGGTTTTATGAATATCCGCTGACTCCGAGTTCTGAATTCGGTGATTTTTAGCTTGATTTCACACTACTTTTTGAGCTCTACAATCCTGGCATTTCCGATTTTGACTTCAGAACTCGTGGCTAGTAGGTCTCGTTTCACCTAGTTAGGCGCGAAATGTGGTTTCTTTACGTAAACGGTTTTATGAATATCCGTTGACTCCGAGTTCTGAATTCGGTGATTTTTAGCTTGATTTCACACTACTTTTCGAGCTCTACAATCCTGGGATTTTGGATTTTGATTTCAGAACTCGTGGCTAGTAGGTGTCGTTTCACCTAGTTATCCGCGAAATGTGATTTCTTTACGTAAACGGTTTTATGAATATCCGTTGACTCCGAGTTCTGAATTCGGTGATTTTTAGCTTGATTTCACACTACTTTTCGAGCTCTACAATCCTGGATTTTCGGATTTCGATTTCAGAACTCGTGGCTAGTAAGTATCGTTTCACCTAGTTAGGCGCGAAATGTGGTTTCTTTACGTAAACGGTTTTATGAATATCCGTTGACTCCGAGTTCTGAATTCGGTGATTTTTAGCTTGATTTCACACTACTTTTCGAGCTCTACAATCCTGGGATTTTGGATTTTGATTTCAGAACTCGTGGCTAGTAGGTGTCGTTTCACCTAGTTAGCCGCGAAATGTGGTTTCTTTACGTAAACGGTTTTATGAATATCCGCTGACTCCGAGTTCTGAATTCGGTGATTTTTAGCTTGATTTCACACTACTTTTTGAGCTCTACAATCCTGGCATTTCCGATTTTGACTTCAGAACTCGTGGCTAGTAGGTCTCGTTTCACCTAGTTAGGCGCGAAATGTGGTTTCTTTACGTAAACGGTTTTATGAATATCCGTTGACTCCGAGTTCTGAATTCGGTGATTTTTAGCTTGATTTCACACTACTTTTCGAGCTCTACAATCCTGGGATTTTGGATTTTGATTTCAGAACTCGTGGCTAGTAGGTGTCGTTTCACCTAGTTATCCGCGAAATGTGATTTCTTTACGTAAACGGTTTTATGAATATCCGTTGACTCCGAGTTCTGAATTCGGTGATTTTTAGCTTGATTTCACACTACTTTTCCAGCTCTACAATCCTGGCATTTTCGATTTTGATTTCAGAACTCGTGGCTGGTAGGTGTCGTTTCACCTAGTTAGGCGCGAAATGTGGTTACTTTACGTAAACGGTTTTATGAATATCCGTTGACTCCGAGTTCTGAATTCGGTGATTTTTAGCTTGATTTCACACTACTTTTTGAGCTCTACAATTCTGCCATTTCCGATTTTGATTTCTGAACACGTGGCTAGTAGGTCTCGTTTCACCTAGTTAGGCGCGAAATGTGGTTACTTTACGTAAACGGTTTTATGAATATATGTTGACTCCGAGTTCTGAATTCGGTGATTTTTAGCTTGATTTCACACTACTTTTCGAGCTCTACAATCCTGGGATTTTGGATTTTGATTTCAGAACTCGTGGCTAGTAGGTCTCGTTTGACCTAGTTATCCGCGAAATGTGTTTTCTTTACGTAAACGGTTTTATGAATATCCGTTGACTCCGAGTTCTGAATTCTGTGATTTTTAGCTTGATTTCACACTACTTTTCGAGCTCTACAATCCTGGCATTTCCGATTTTGATTTCAGAAGTCGTGGCTAGTAGGTCTCGTTGCACCTAGTTATCCGCGAAATGTGGTTTCTTTACGTAAACGATTTTATGAATATATGTTGACTCCGAGTTCTGAATTCGGTGATTTTTAGCTTGATTTCACACTACTTTTCGAGCTCTACAATCCTGGGATTTTGGATTTTGATTTCAGAACTCGTGGCTAGTAGGTCTCGTTTCACCTAGTTATCCGCGAAATGTGGTTTCTTTACGTAAACGGTTTTATGAATATCCGTTGACTCCGAGTTCTGAATTCGGTGATTTTTAGCTTGATTTCACACTACTTTTCGAGTTCTACAATCCTGGCATTTCCGATTTTGATGTCAGAAGTTGTGGCTAGTAGGTCTCGTTTCACCTAGTTAGCCGCGAAATGTGGTTTCTTTACGTAAACGGTTTTATGAATATCCGCTGACTCCGAGTTCTGAATTCGGTGATTTTTAGCTTGATTTCACACTACTTTTTGAGCTCTACAATCCTGGCATTTCCGATTTTGACTTCAGAACTCGTGGCTAGTAGGTCTCGTTTCACCTAGTTAGGCGCGAAATGTGGTTTCTTTACGTAAACGGTTTTATGAATATCCGTTGACTCCGAGTTCTGAATTCGGTGATTTTTAGCTTGATTTCACACTACTTTTCGATCTCTACAATCCTGGGATTTTGGATTTTGATTTCAGAACTCGTGGCTAGTAGGTGTCGTTTCACCTAGTTATCCGCGAAATGTGATTTCTTTACGTAAACGGTTTTATGAATATCCGTTGACTCCGAGTTCTGAATTCGGTGATTTTTAGCTTGATTTCACACTACTTTTCGAGCTCTACAATCCTGGATTTTCGGATTTCGATTTCAGAACTCGTGGCTAGTAAGTATCGTTTCACCTAGTTAGGCGCGAAATGTGGTTTCTTTACGTAAACGGTTTTATGAATATCCGTTGACTCCGAGTTCTGAATTCGGTGATTTTTAGCTTGATTTCACACTACTTTTCGAGCTCTACAATCCTGGCATTTCGGATTTTGATTTCAGAACTCGTGGCTAGTACGTCTCGTTTCACCTAGTAAGGCGCGAAATGTGGTTTCTATACGTAAAAGGTTTTATGAATATCCGTTGACTCCGAGTTCTGAATTCGGTGATTTTTAGCTTGATTTCACATTACTTTTCGAGTTCTACAATCCTGGCATTTCCGATTTTGATGTCAGAAGTCGTGGCTAGTAGGTCTCGTTTCACCTAGTTAGCCGCGAAATGTGGTTTCTTTACGGAAACGGTTTTATGAATATCCGCTGACTCCGAGTTCTGAATTCGGTGATTTTTAGCTTGATTTCACACTACTTTTTGAGCTCTACAATCCTGGCATTTCCGATTTTGATTTCAGAACTCGTGGCTAGTAGGTCTCGTTTCAACTAGTTAGGCGCGAAATGTGGTTACTTTACGTAAACGGTTTTATGAATATATGTTGAGTCCGAGTTCTGAATTCGGTGATTTTTAGCTTGATTTCACACTACTTTTCGAGCTCTACAATCCTGGGATTTTGGATTTTGATTTCAGAACTCGTGGCTAGTAGGTCTCGTTTCACCTAGTTATCCGCGAAATGTGGTTTCTTTACGTAAACGGTTTTACGAATATCCGTTGACTCCGAGTTCTGAATTCGGTGATTTTTAGCTTGATTTCACACTACTTTTCGAGCTCTACAATCCTGGCATTTCCGATTTTGATTTCAGAAGTCGTGGCTAGTAGGTCTCGTTGCACCTAGTTATGCGCGAAATGTGGTTTCTTTACGTAAACGGTTTTATGAATATCCGTTGACTCCGAGTTCTGAATTCGGTGATTTTTAGCTTGATTTCACACTACTTTTCGAGTTCTACAATCCTAGCATTTCCGATTTTGATGTCAGAAGTCGTGGCTAGTAGGTCTCGTTTAACCAAGTTAGCCGCGAAATGTGGTTTCTTTACGTAAACGGTTTTATGAATATCCGCTGACTCCGAGTTCTGAATTCGGTGATTTTTAGCTTGATTTCACACTACTTTTTGAGCTCTACAATCCTGGCATTTCCGATTTTGATTTCAGAACTCGTGGCTAGTAGGTCTCGTTTCACCTAGTTAGGCGCGAAATGTGGTTACTTTACGTAAACGGTTTTATGAATATATGTTGACTCCGAGTTCTGAATTCGGTGATTTTTAGCTTGATTTCACACTACTTTTCGAGCTCTACAATCCTGGGATTTTGGATTTTGATTTCAGAACTCGTGGCTAGTAGGTCTCGTTTCACCTATTTATCCGCGAAATGTGGTTTCTTTACGTAAACGGTTTTATGAATATCCGTTGACTCCGAGTTCTGAATTCGGTGATTTTTAGCTTGATTTCACACTACTTTTCGAGCTTTACAATCCTGGCATTTCCGATTTTGATTTCAGAAGTCGTGGCTAGTAGGTCTCGTTGCACCTAGTTATCCGCGAAATGTGGTTTCTTTACGTAAACGGTTTTATGAATATATGTTGACTCCGAGTTCTGAATTCGGTGATTTTTAGCTTGATTTCACACTACTTTTCGAGCTCTACAATCCTGGGATTTTGGATTTTGATTTCAGAACTCGTGGCTAGTAGGTCTCGTTTCACCTAGTTATCCGCGAAATGTGGTTTCTTTACGTAAACGGTTTTATGAATATCCGTTGACTCCGAGTTCTGAATTCGGTGATTTTTAGCTTGATTTCACATTACTTTTCGAGTTCTACAATCCTGGCATTTCCGATTTTGATGTCAGAAGTCGTGGCTAGTAGGTCTCGTTTCACCTAGTTAGCCGCGAAATGTGGTTTCTTTACGGAAACGGTTTTATGAATATCCGCTGACTCCGAGTTCTGAATTCGGTGATTTTTAGCTTGATTTCACACTACTTTTTGAGCTCTACAATCCTGGCATTTCCGATTTTGATTTCAGAACTCGTGGCTAGTAGGTCTCGTTTCAACTAGTTAGGCGCGAAATGTGGTTACTTTACGTAAACGGTTTTATGAATATATGTTGAGTCCGAGTTCTGAATTCGGTGATTTTTAGCTTGATTTCACACTACTTTTCGAGCTCTACAATCCTGGGATTTTGGATTTTGATTTCAGAACTCGTGGCTAGTAGGTCTCGTTTCACCTAGTTATCCGCGAAATGTGGTTTCTTTACGTAAACGGTTTTACGAATATCCGTTGACTCCGAGTTCTGAATTCGGTGATTTTTAGCTTGATTTCACACTACTTTTCGAGCTCTACAATCCTGGCATTTCCGATTTTGATTTCAGAAGTCGTGGCTAGTAGGTCTCGTTGCACCTAGTTATGCGCGAAATGTGGTTTCTTTACGTAAACGGTTTTATGAATATCCGTTGACTCCGAGTTCTGAATTCGGTGATTTTTAGCTTGATTTCACACTACTTTTCGAGTTCTACAATCCTAGCATTTCCGATTTTGATGTCAGAAGTCGTGGCTAGTAGGTCTCGTTTAACCAAGTTAGCCGCGAAATGTGGTTTCTTTACGTAAACGGTTTTATGAATATCCGCTGACTCCGAGTTCTGAATTCGGTGATTTTTAGCTTGATTTCACACTACTTTTTGAGCTCTACAATCCTGGCATTTCCGATTTTGATTTCAGAACTCGTGGCTAGTAGGTCTCGTTTCACCTAGTTAGGCGCGAAATGTGGTTACTTTACGTAAACGGTTTTATGAATATATGTTGACTCCGAGTTCTGAATTCGGTGATTTTTAGCTTGATTTCACACTACTTTTCGAGCTCTACAATCCTGGGATTTTGGATTTTGATTTCAGAACTCGTGGCTAGTAGGTCTCGTTTCACCTAGTTATCCGCGAAATGTGGTTTCTTTACGTAAACGGTTTTATGAATATCCGTTGACTCCGAGTTCTGAATTCGGTGATTTTTAGCTTGATTTCACACTACTTTTCGAGCTCTACAATCCTGGCATTTCCGATTTTGATTTCAGAAGTCGTGGCTAGTAGGTCTCGTTGCACCTAGTTATCCGCGAAATGTGGTTTCTTTACGTAAACGGTTTTATGAATATATGTTGACTCCGAGTTCTGAATTCGGTGATTTTTAGCTTGATTTCACACTACTTTTCGAGCTCTACAATCCTGGGATTTTGGATTTTGATTTCAGAACTCGTGGCTAGTAGGTCTCGTTTCACCTAGTTATCCGCGAAATGTGGTTTCTTTACGTAAACAGTTTTATGAATATCCGTTGACTCCGAGTTCTGAATTCAGTGATTTTTAGCTTGATTTCACATTACTTTTCGAGTTCTACAATCCTGGCATTTCCGATTTTGATGTCAGAAGTCGTGGCTAGTAGGTCTCGTTTCACCTAGTTAGCCGCGAAATGTGGTTTCTTTACGGAAACGGTTTTATGAATATCCGCTGACTCCGAGTTCTGAATTCGGTGATTTTTAGCTTGATTTCACACTACTTTTTGAGCTCTACAATCCTGGAATTTCCGATTTTGATTTCAGAACTCGTGGCTAGTAGGTCTCGTTTCAACTAGTTAGGCGCTAAATGTGGTTACTTTACGTAAACGGTTTTATGAATATATGTTGAGTCCGAGTTCTGAATTCGGTGATTTTTAGCTTGATTTCACACTACTTTTCGAGCTCTACAATCCTGGGATTTTGGATTTTGATTTCAGAACTCGTGGCTAGTAGGTCTCGTTTCACCTAGTTATCCGCGAAATGTGGTTTCTTTACGTAAACGGTTTTACGAATATCCGTTGACTCCGAGTTCTGAATTCGGTGATTTTTAGCTTGATTTCACACTACTTTTCGAGCTCTACAATCCTGGCATTTCCGATTTTGATTTCAGAAGTCGTGGCTAGTAGGTCTCGTTGCACCTAGTTATGCGCGAAATGTGGTTTCTTTACGTAAACGGTTTTATGAATATCCGTTGACTCCGAGTTCTGAATTCGGTGATTTTTAGCTTGATTTCACACTACTTTTCGAGTTCTACAATCCTAGCATTTCCGATTTTGATGTCAGAAGTCGTGGCTGGTAGGTCTCGTTTAACCAAGTTAGCCGCGAAATGTGGTTTCTTTACGTAAACGGTTTTATGAATATCCGCTGACTCCGAGTTCTGAATTCGGTGATTTTTAGCTTGATTTCACAATACTTTTTGAGCTCTACAATCCTGGCATTTCCGATTTTGATTTCAGAACTCGTGGCTAGTAGGTCTCGTTTCACCTAGTTAGGCGCGAAATGTGGTTACTTTACGTAAACGGTTTTATGAATATATGTTGACTCCGAGTTCTGAATTCGGTGATTTTTAGCTTGATTTCACACTACTTTTCGAGCTCTACAATCCTGGGATTTTGGATTTTGATTTCAGAACTCGTGGCTAGTAGGTCTCGTTTCACCTAGTTATCCGCGAAATGTGGTTTCTTTACGTAAACGGTTTTATGAATATCCGTTGACTCCGAGTTCTGAATTCGGTGATTTTTAGCTTGATTTCACACTACTTTTCGAGCTCTACAATCCTGGCATTTCCGATTTTGATTTCAGAAGTCGTGGCTAGTAGGTCTCGTTGCACCTAGTTATCCGCGAAATGTGGTTTCTTTACGTAAACGGTTTTATGAATATATGTTGACTCCGAGTTCTGAATTCGGTGATTTTTAGCTTGATTTCACACTACTTTTCGAGCTCTACAATCCTGGGATTTTGGATTTTGATTTCAGAACTCGTGGCTAGTAGGTCTCGTTTCACCTAGTTATCCGCGAAATGTGGTTTCTTTACGTAAACGGTTTTATGAATATCCGTTGACTCCGAGTTCTGAATTCGGTGATTTTTAGCTTGATTTCACACTACTTTTCGAGTTCTACAATCCTGGCATTTCCGATTTTGATGTCAGAAGTCGTGGCTAGTAGGTCTCGTTTCACCTAGTTAGCCGCGAAATGTGGTTTCTTTACGTAAACGGTTTTATGAATATCCGCTGACTCCGAGTTCTGAATTCGGTGATTTTTAGCTTTATTTCATACTACTTTTTGAGCTCTACAATCCTGGCATTTCCGATTTTGACTTCAGAACTCGTGGCTAGTAGGTCTCGTTTCACCTAGTTAGGCGCGAAATGTGGTTTCTTTACGTAAACGATTTTATGAATATCCGTTGACTCCGAGTTCTGAATTCGGTGATTTTTAGCTTGATTTCACACTACTTTTCGAGCTCTACAATCCTGGGATTTTGGATTTTGATTTCAGAACTCGTGGCTAGTAGGTGTTGTTTCACCTAGTTATCCGCGAAATGTGATTTCTTTACGTAAACGGTTTTATGAATATCCGTTGACTCCGAGTTCTGAATTCGGTGATTTTTAACTTGATTTCACACTACTTTTCGAGCTCTACAATCCTGGATTTTCGGATTTCGATTTCAGAACTCGTGGCTAGTAAGTATCGTTTCACCTAGTTAGGCGCGAAATGTGGTTTCTTTACGTAAACGGTTTTATGAATATCCGTTGACTCCGAGTTCTGAATTCGGTGATTTTTAGCTTGATTTCACACTACTTTTCGAGCTCTACAATCCTGGCATTTCGGATTTTGATTTCAGAACTCGTGGCTAGTACGTCTCGTTTCACCTAGTAAGGCGCGAAATGTGGTTTCTTTACGTAAAAGGTTTTATGAATATCCGTTGACTCCGAGTTTTGAATTCGGTGATTTTTAGCTTGATTTCACATTACTTTTCGAGTTCTACAATCCTGGCATTTCCGATTTTGATGTCAGAAGTCGTGGCTAGTAGGTCTCGTTTCACCTAGTTAGCCGCGAAATGTGGTTTCTTTACGGAAACGGTTTTATGAATATCCGCTGACTCCGAGTTCTGAATTCGGTGATTTTTAGTTTGATTTCACACTACTTTTTGAGCTCTACAATCCTGGCATTTCCGATTTTGATTTCAGAACTCGTGGCTAGTAGGTCTCGTTTCAACTAGTTAGGCGCGAAATGTGGTTACTTTACGTAAACGGTTTTATGAATATATGTTGAGTCCGAGTTCTGAATTCGGTGATTTTTAGCTTGATTTCACACTACTTTTCGAGCTCTACAATCCTGGGATTTTGGATTTTGATTTCAGAACTCGTGGCTAGTAGGTCTCGTTTCACCTAGTTATCCGCGAAATGTGGTTTCTTTACGTAAACGGTTTTATGAATATCCGTTGACTCCGAGTTCTGAATTCGGTGATTTTTAGCTTGATTTCACACTACTTTTCGAGCTCTACAATCCTGGCATTTCCGATTTTGATTTCAGAAGTCGTGGCTAGTAGGTCTCGTTTCACCTAGTTAGCCGCGAAATGTGGTTTATTTACGGAAACGGTTTTATGAATATCCGCTGACTCCGAGTTCTGAATTCGGTGATTTTTAGCTTGATTTCACACTACTTTTTGAGCTCTACAATCCTGGCATTTCCGATTTTGATTTCAGAACTCGTGGCTAGTAGATCTCGTTTCAACTAGTTAGGCGCGAAATGTGGTTACTTTACGTAAACGGTTTTATGAATATATGTTGAGTCCGAGTTCTGAATTCAGTGATTTTTAGCTTGATTTCACACTACTTTTCGAGCTCTACAATCCTGGGATTTTGGATTTTGATTTCAGAACTCGTGGCTAGTAGGTCTCGTTTCACCTAGTTATCCGCGAAATGTGGTTTCTTTACGTAAACGGTTTTACGAATATCCGTTGACTCCGAGTTCTGAATTCGGTGATTTTTAGCTTGATTTCACACTACTTTTCGAGCTCTACAATCCTGGCATTTCCGATTTTGATTTCAGAAGTCGTGGCTAGTAGGTCTCGTTGCACCTAGTTATGCGCGAAATGTGGTTTCTTTACGTAAACGGTTTTATGAATATCCGTTGACTCCGAGTTCTGAATTCGGTGATTTTTAGCTTGATTTCACACTACTTTTCGAGCTCTACAATCCTGGCATTTCCGATTTTGATTTCAGAAGTCGTGGCTAGTAGGTCTCGTTGCACCTAGTTATCCGCGAAATGTGGTTTCTTTACGTAAACGGTTTTATGAATATATGTTGACTCCGAGTTCTGAATTCGGTGATTTTTAGCTTGATTTCACACTACTTTTCGAGCTCTACAATCCTGGGATTTTGGATTTTGATTTCAGAACTCGTGGCTAGTAGGTCTCGTTTCACCTAGTTATCCGCGAAATGTGGTTTCTTTACGTAAACGGTTTTATGAATATCCGTTGACTCCGAGTTCTGAATTCGGTGATTTTTAGCTTGATTTCACATTACTTTTCGAGTTCTACAATCCTGGCATTTTCGATTTTGATGTCAGAAGTCGTGGCTAGTAGGTCTCGTTTCACCTAGTTAGCCGCGAAATGTGGTTTCTTTACGGAAACGGTTTTATGAATATCCGCTGACTCCGAGTTCTGAATTCGGTGATTTTTAGCTTGATTTCACACTACTTTTTGAGCTCTACAATCCTGGCATTTCCGATTTTGATTTCAGAACTCGTGGCTAGTAGGTCTCGTTTCAACTAGTTAGGCGCGAAATGTGGTTACTTTACGTAAACGGTTTTATGAATATATGTTGAGTCCGAGTTCTGAATTCGGTGATTTTTAGCTTGATTTCACACTACTTTTCGAGCTCTACAATCCTGGGATTTTGGATTTTGATTTCAGAACTCGTGGCTAGTAGGTCTCGTTTCACCTAGTTATCCGCGAAATGTGGTTTCTTTACGTAAACGGTTTTACGAATATCCGTTGACTCCGAGTTCTGAATTCGGTGATTTTTAGCTTGATTTCACACTACTTTTCGAGCTCTACAATCCTGGCATTTCCGATTTTGATTTCAGAAGTCGTGGCTAGTAGGTCTCGTTGCACCTAGTTATGCGCGAAATGTGGTTTCTTTACGTAAACGGTTTTATGAATATCCGTTGACTCCGAGTTCTGAATTCGGTGATTTTTAGCTTGATTTCACACTACTTTTCGAGTTCTACAATCCTAGCATTTCCGATTTTGATGTCAGAAGTCGTGGCTAGTAGGTCTCGTTTAACCAAGTTAGCCGCGAAATGTGGTTTCTTTACGTAAACGGTTTTATGAATATCCGCTGACTCCGAGTTCTGAATTCGGTGATTTTTAGCTTGATTTCACACTACTTTTTGAGCTCTACAATCCTGGCATTTCCGATTTTGATTTCAGAACTCGTGGCTAGTAGGTCTCGTTTCACCTAGTTAGGCGCGAAATGTGGTTACTTTACGTAAACGGTTTTATGAATATATGTTGACTCCGAGTTCTGAATTCGGTGATTTTTAGCTTGATTTCACACTACTTTTCGAGCTCTACAATCCTGGGATTTTGGATTTTGATTTCAGAACTCGTGGCTAGTAGGTCTCGTTTCACCTAGTTATCCGCGAAATGTGGTTTCTTTACGTAAACGGTTTTATGAATATCCGTTGACTCCGAGTTCTGAATTCGGTGATTTTTAGCTTGATTTCACACTACTTTTCGAGCTCTACAATCCTGGCATTTCCGATTTTGATTTCAGAAGTCGTGGCTAGTAGGTCTCGTTGCACCTAGTTATCCGCGAAATGTGGTTTCTTTACGTAAACGGTTTTATGAATATATGTTGACTCCGAGTTCTGAATTCGGTGATTTTTAGCTTGATTTCACACTACTTTTCGAGCTCTACAATCCTGGGATTTTGGATTTTGATTTCAGAACTCGTGGCTAGTAGGTCTCGTTTCACCTAGTTATCCGCGAAATGTGGTTTCTTTACGTAAACGGTTTTATGAATATCCGTTGACTCCGAGTTCTGAATTCGGTGATTTTTAGCTTGATTTCACACTACTTTTCGAGTTCTACAATCCTGGCATTTCCGATTTTGATGTCAGAAGTCGTGGCTAGTAGGTCTCGTTTCACCTAGTTAGCCGCGAAATGTGGTTTCTTTACGTAACCGGTTTTATGAATATCCGCTGACTCCGAGTTCTGAATTCGGTGATTTTTAGCTTTATTTCATACTACTTTTTGAGCTCTACAATCCTGGCATTTCCGATTTTGACTTCAGAACTCGTGGCTAGTAGGTCTCGTTTCACCTAGTTAGGCGCGAAATGTGGTTTCTTTACGTAAACGATTTTATGAATATCCGTTGACTCCGAGTTCTGAATTCGGTGATTTTTAGCTTGATTTCACACTACTTTTCGAGCTCTACAATCCTGGGATTTTGGATTTTGATTTCAGAACTCGTGGCTAGTAGGTGTTGTTTCACCTAGTTATCCGCGAAATGTGATTTCTTTACGTAAACGGTTTTATGAATATCCGTTGACTCCGAGTTCTGAATTCGGTGATTTTTAACTTGATTTCACACTACTTTTCGAGCTCTACAATCCTGGATTTTCGGATTTCGATTTCAGAACTCGTGGCTAGTAAGTATCGTTTCACCTAGTTAGGCGCGAAATGTGGTTTCTTTACGTAAACGGTTTTATGAATATCCGTTGACTCCGAGTTCTGAATTCGGTGATTTTTAGCTTGATTTCACACTACTTTTCGAGCTCTACAATCCTGGCATTTCGGATTTTGATTTCAGAACTCGTGGCTAGTACGTCTCGTTTCACCTAGTAAGGCGCGAAATGTGGTTTCTTTACGTAAAAGGTTTTATGAATATCCGTTGACTCCGAGTTCTGAATTCGGTGATTTTTAGCTTGATTTCACATTACTTTTCGAGTTCTACAATCCTGGCATTTCCGATTTTGATGTCAGAAGTCGTGGCTAGTAGGTCTCGTTTCACCTAGTTAGCCGCGAAATGTGGTTTCTTTACGGAAACGGTTTTATGAATATCCGCTGACTCCGAGTTCTGAATTCGGTGATTTTTAGCTTGATTTCACACTACTTTTTGAGCTCTACAATCCTGGCATTTCCGATTTTGATTTCAGAACTCGTGGCTAGTAGGTCTCGTTTCAACTAGTTAGGCGCGAAATGTGGTTACTTTACGTAAACGGTTTTATGAATATATGTTGAGTCCGAGTTCTGAATTCGGTGATTTTTAGCTTGATTTCACACTACTTTTCGAGCTCTACAATCCTGGGATTTTGGATTTTGATTTCAGAACTCGTGGCTAGTAGGTCTCGTTTCACCTAGTTATCCGCGAAATGTGGTTTCTTTACGTAAACGGTTTTATGAATATCCGTTGACTCCGAGTTCTGAATTCGGTGATTTTTAGCTTGATTTCACACTACTTTTCGAGCTCTACAATCCTGGCATTTCCGATTTTGATTTCAGAAGTCGTGGCTAGTAGGTCTCGTTTCACCTAGTTAGCCGCGAAATGTGGTTTATTTACGGAAACGGTTTTATGAATATCCGCTGACTCCGAGTTCTGAATTCGGTGATTTTTAGCTTGATTTCACACTACTTTTTGAGCTCTACAATCCTGGCATTTCCGATTTTGATTTCAGAACTCGTGGCTAGTAGATCTCGTTTCAACTAGTTAGGCGCGAAATGTGGTTACTTTACGTAAACGGTTTTATGAATATATGTTGAGTCCGAGTTCTGAATTCAGTGATTTTTAGCTTGATTTCACACTACTTTTCGAGCTCTACAATCCTGGGATTTTGGATTTTGATTTCAGAACTCGTGGCTAGTAGGTCTCGTTTCACCTAGTTATCCGCGAAATGTGGTTTCTTTACGTAAACGGTTTTACGAATATCCGTTGACTCCGAGTTCTGAATTCGGTGATTTTTAGCTTGATTTCACACTACTTTTCGAGCTCTACAATCCTGGCATTTCCGATTTTGATTTCAGAAGTCGTGGCTAGTAGGTCTCGTTGCACCTAGTTATGCGCGAAATGTGGTTTCTTTACGTAAACGGTTTTATGAATATCCGTTGACTCCGAGTTCTGAATTCGGTGATTTTTAGCTTGATTTCACACTACTTTTCGAGCTCTACAATCCTGGCATTTCCGATTTTGATTTCAGAAGTCGTGGCTAGTAGGTCTCGTTGCACCTAGTTATCCGCGAAATGTGGTTTCTTTACGTAAACGGTTTTATGAATATATGTTGACTCCGAGTTCTGAATTCGGTGATTTTTAGCTTGATTTCACACTACTTTTCGAGCTCTACAATCCTGGGATTTTGGATTTTGATTTCAGAACTCGTGGCTAGTAGGTCTCGTTTCACCTAGTTATCCGCGAAATGTGGTTTCTTTACGTAAACGGTTTTATGAATATCCGTTGACTCCGAGTTCTGAATTCGGTGATTTTTAGCTTGATTTCACATTACTTTTCGAGTTCTACAATCCTGGCATTTTCGATTTTGATGTCAGAAGTCGTGGCTAGTAGGTCTCGTTTCACCTAGTTAGCCGCGAAATGTGGTTTCTTTACGGAAACGGTTTTATGAATATCCGCTGACTCCGAGTTCTGAATTCGGTGATTTTTAGCTTGATTTCACACTACTTTTTGAGCTCTACAATCCTGGCATTTCCGATTTTGATTTCAGAACTCGTGGCTAGTAGGTCTCGTTTCAACTAGTTAGGCGCGAAATGTGGTTACTTTACGTAAACGGTTTTATGAATATATGTTGAGTCCGAGTTCTGAATTCGGTGATTTTTAGCTTGATTTCACACTACTTTTCGAGCTCTACAATCCTGGGATTTTGGATTTTGATTTCAAAACTCGTGGCTAGTAGGTCTCGTTTCACCTAGTTATCCGCGAAATGTGGTTTCTTTACGTAAACGGTTTTACGAATATCCGTTGACTCCGAGTTCTGAATTCGGTGATTTTTAGCTTGATTTCACACTACTTTTCGAGCTCTACAATCCTGGCATTTCCGATTTTGATTTCAGAAGTCGTGGCTAGTAGGTCTCGTTGCACCTAGTTATGCGCGAAATGTGGTTTCTTTACGTAAACGGTTTTATGAATATCCGTTGACTCCGAGTTCTGAATTCGGTGATTTTTAGCTTGATTTCACACTACTTTTCGAGTTCTACAATCCTAGCATTTCCGATTTTGATGTCAGAAGTCGTGGCTAGTAGGTCTCGTTTAACCAAGTTAGCCGCGAAATGTGGTTTCTTTACGTAAACGGTTTTATGAATATCCGCTGACTCCGAGTTCTGAATTCGGTGATTTTTAGCTTGATTTCACACTACTTTTTGAGCTCTACAATCCTGGCATTTCCGATTTTGATTTCAGAACTCGTGGCTAGTAGGTCTCGTTTCACCTAGTTAGGCGCGAAATGTGGTTACTTTACGTAAACGGTTTTATGAATATATGTTGACTCCGAGTTCTGAATTCGGTGATTTTTAGCTTGATTTCACACTACTTTTCGAGCTCTACAATCCTGGGATTTTGGATTTTGATTTCAGAACTCGTGGCTAGTAGGTCTCGTTTCACCTAGTTATCCGCGAAATGTGGTTTCTTTACGTAAACGGTTTTATGAATATCCGTTGACTCCGAGTTCTGAATTCGGTGATTTTTAGCTTGATTTCACACTACTTTTCGAGCTCTACAATCCTGGCATTTCCGATTTTGATTTCAGAAGTCGTGGCTAGTAGGTCTCGTTGCACCTAGTTATCCGCGAAATGTGGTTTCTTTACGTAAACGGTTTTATGAATATATGTTGACTCCGAGTTCTGAATTCGGTGATTTTTAGCTTGATTTCACACTACTTTTCGAGCTCTACAATCCTGGGATTTTGGATTTTGATTTCAGAACTCGTGGCTAGTAGGTCTCGTTTCACCTAGTTATCCGCGAAATGTGGTTTCTTTACGTAAACGGTTTTATGAATATCCGTTGACTCCGAGTTCTGAATTCGGTGATTTTTAGCTTGATTTCACACTACTTTTCGAGTTCTACAATCCTGGCATTTCCGATTTTGATGTCAGAAGTCGTGGCTAGTAGGTCTCGTTTCACCTAGTTAGCCGCGAAATGTGGTTTCTTTACGTAAACGGTTTTATGAATATCCGCTGACTCCGAGTTCTGAATTCGGTGATTTTTAGCTTTATTTCATACTACTTTTTGAGCTCTACAATCCTGGCATTTCCGATTTTGACTTCAGAACTCGTGGCTAGTAGGTCTCGTTTCACCTAGTTAGGCGCGAAATGTGGTTTCTTTACGTAAACGATTTTATGAATATCCGTTGACTCCGAGTTCTGAATTCGGTGATTTTTAGCTTGATTTCACACTACTTTTCGAGCTCTACAATCCTGGGATTTTGGATTTTGATTTCAGAACTCGTGGCTAGTAGGTGTTGTTTCACCTAGTTATCCGCAAAATGTGATTTCTTTACGTAAACGGTTTTATGAATATCCGTTGACTCCGAGTTCTGAATTCGGTGATTTTTAGCTTGATTTCACACTACTTTTCGAGCTCTACAATCCTGGATTTTCGGATTTTGATTTCAGAACTCGTGGCTAGTAAGTATCGTTTCACCTAGTTAGGCGCGAAATGTGGTTTCTTTACGTAAACGGTTTTATGAATATCCGTTGACTCCGAGTTCTGAATTCGGTGATTTTTAGCTTGATTTCACACTACTTTTCGAGCTCTACAATCCTGCCATTTCGGATTTTGATTTCAGAACTCGTGGCTAGTACGTCTCGTTTCACCTAGTAAGGCGCGAAATGTTGTTTCTTTACGTAAAAGGTTTTATGAATATCCGTTGACTCCGAGTTCTGAATTCGGTGATTTTTAGCTTGATTTCACATTACTTTTCGAGTTCTACAATCCTGGCATTTCCGATTTTGATGTCAGAAGTCGTGGCTAGTAGGTCTCGTTTCACCTAGTTAGCCGCGAAATGTGGTTTCTTTACGGAAACGGTTTTATGAATATCCGCTGACTCCGAGTTCTGAATTCGGTGATTTTTAGCTTGATTTCACACTACTTTTTGAGCTCTACAATCCTGGCATTTCCGATTTTGATTTCAGAACTCGTGGCTAGTAGGTCTCGTTTCAACTAGTTAGGCGCGAAATGTGGTTACTTTACGTAAACGGTTTTATGAATATATGTTGAGTCCGAGTTCTGAATTCGGTGATTTTTAGCTTGATTTCACACTACTTTTCGAGCTCTACAATCCTGGGATTTTGGATTTTGATTTCAGAACTCGTGGCTAGTAGGTCTCGTTTCACCTAGTTATCCGCGAAATGTGGTTTCTTTACGTAAACGGTTTTATGAATATCCGTTGACTCCGAGTTCTGAATTCGGTGATTTTTAGCTTGATTTCACACTACTTTTCGAGCTCTACAATCCTGGCATTTCCGATTTTGATTTCAGAAGTCGTGGCTAGTAGGTCTCGTTTCACCTAGTTAGCCGCGAAATGTGGTTTATTTACGGAAACGGTTTTATGAATATCCGCTGACTCCGAGTTCTGAATTCGCTGATTTTTAGCTTGATTTCACACTACTTTTTGAGCTCTACAATCCTGGCATTTCCGATTTTGATTTTAGAACTCGTGGCTAGTAGATCTCGTTTCAACTAGTTAGGCGCGAAATGTGGTTACTTTACGTAAACGGTTTTATGAATATATGTTGAGTCCGAGTTCTGAATTCGGTGATTTTTAGCTTGATTTCACACTACTTTTCGAGCTCTACAATCCTGGGATTTTGGATTTTGATTTCAGAACTCGTGGCTAGTAGGTCTCGTTTCACCTAGTTATCCGCGAAATGTGGTTTCTTTACGTAAACGGTTTTACGAATATCCGTTGACTCCGAGTTCTGAATTCGGTGATTTTTAGCTTGATTTCACACTACTTTTCGAGCTCTACAATCCTGGCATTTCCGATTTTGATTTCAGAAGTCGTGGCTAGTAGGTCTCGTTGCACCTAGTTATGCGCGAAATGTGGTTTCTTTACGTAAACGGTGTTATGAATATCCGTTGACTCCGAGTTCTGAATTCGGTGATTTTTAGCTTGATTTCACACTACTTTTCGAGTTCTACAATCCTAGCATTTCCGATTTTGATGTCAGAAGTCGTGGCTAGTAGGTCTCGTTTCACCAAGTTAGCCGCGAAATGTGGTTTCTTTACGTAAACGGTTTTATGAATATCCGTTGACTCCGAGTTCTGAATTCGGTGATTTTTAGCTTGATTTCACACTACTTTTTGAGCTCTACAATCCTGGCATTTCCGATTTTGATTTCAGAACTCGTGGCTAGTAGGTCTCGTTTCACCTAGTTAGGCGCGAAATGTGGTTACTTTACGTAAACGGTTTTATGAATATATGTTGACTCCGAGTTCTGAATTCGGTGATTTTTAGCTTGATTTCACACTACTTTTCGAGCTCTACAATCCTGGGATTTTGGATTTTGATTTCAGAACTCGTGGCTAGTAGGTCTCGTTTCACCTAGTTATCCGCGAAATGTGGTTTCTTTACGTAAACGGTTTTATGAATATCCGTTGACTCCGAGTTCTGAATTCGGTGATTTTTAGCTTGATTTCACACTACTTTTCGAGCTCTACAATCCTGGCATTTCCGATTTTGATTTCAGAAGTCGTGGCTAGTAGGTCTCGTTGCACCTAGTTCTCCGCGAAATGTGGTTTCTTTACGTAAACGGTTTTATGAATATCCGTTGACTCCGAGTTCTGAATTCGGTGATTTTTAGCTTGATTTCACACTACTTTTCCAGCTCTACAATCCTGGCATTTTCGATTTTGATTTCAGAACTCGTGGCTGGTAGGTGTCGTTTCAACTAGTTAGGCGCGAAATGTGGTTACTTTACGTAAACGGTTTTATGAATATATGTTGACTCCGAGTTCTGAATTCGGTGATTTTTAGCTTGATTTCACACTACTTTTGGAGCTCTACAATCCTGGCATTTCCGATTTTGATTTCAGAACTCGTGGCTAGTAGGTCTCGTTTCACCTAGTTAGGCGCGAAATGTGGTTTCTTTACGTAAACGGTTTTATGAATATATGTTGACTCCGAGTTCTGAATTCGGTGATTTTTAGCTTGATTTCACACTACTATTCGAGCTCTACAATCCTGGCATTTTGGATTTTGATTTCAGAACTCGTGGCTCGTAGGTCTCGTTTCACCTAGTTATCCGCGAAATGTGGTTTCTTTACGTAAACGGTTTTATGAATATCCGTTGACTCCGAGTTCTGAATTCGGTGATTTTTAGCTTGATTTCACACTACTTTTCGAGCTCTACAATCCTGGCATTTCCGATTTTGATTTCAGAAGTCGTGGTTAGTAGGTCTCGTTGCACCTAGTTATCCGCGAAATGTGGTTTCTTTACGTAAACGGTTTTATGAATATCCGTTGACTCCGAGTTCTGAATTCGGTGATTTTTAGCTTGATTTCACACTAATTTTCGAGCTCTACAATCCTGGCATTTCAGATTTTGATGTCAGAAGTCGTGGCTAGTAGGTCTCGTTTCACCTAGTTAGCCGCGAAATGTGGTTTCTTTACGTAAACGGTTTTATGAATATCCGCTGACTCCGAGTTCTGAATTCAGTGATTTTTAGCTTGATTTCACACTACTTTTTGAGCTCTACAATCCTGGCATTTCCGATTTTGATTTCAGAACTCGTGGCTAGTAGGTCTCGTTTCACCTAGTTAGGCGCGAAATGTGGTTACTTTACGTAAACGGTTTTATGAATATATGTTGACTCCGAGTTCTGAATTCGGTGATTTTTAGCTTGATTTCACACTACTTTTCGAGCTCTACAATCCTGGGATTTTGGATTTTGATTTCAGAACTCGTGGCTAGTAGGTCTCATTTCACCTAGTTATCCGCGAAATGTGGTTTCTTTACGTAAACGGTTTTATGAATATCCGTTGACTCCGAGTTCTGAATTCGTTGATTTTTAGCTTGATTTCACACTACTTTTTGAGCTCTACAATCCTGGCATTTTCGATTTTGATATCAGAAGTTGTGGCTAGTAGGTCTCGTTTCACCTAGTTAGCCGCGAAATGTGGTTTCTTTACGTAAACGGTTTTATGAATATCCGTTGACTTCGAGTTCTGAATTCGGTGATTTTTAGCTTGATTTCACACTACTTTTCCAGCTCTACAATCCTGGCATTTCCGATTTTAATTTCAGAACTCGTGGCTAGTAGGTATCGTTTCACCTAGTTTGGCGCGAAATGTGGTTTCTTTATGTAAACGATTTTATGAATATCCGTTGACTCCGAGTTCTGAATTCGGTGATTTTTAGCTTGATTTCACACTACTATTCGAGCTCTACAATCCTGGATTTTCGGATTTTGATTTCAGAACTCGTGGCTAGTAGGTCTCGTTTCACCTAGTTAGGCGCGAAATGTGGTTTCTTTACGTAAACGGTTTTATGAATATCCGTTGACTCCGAGTTCTGAATTCGGTGATTTTTAGCTTGATTTCACACTACTTTTCGAGCTCTACAATCCTGGCATTTTCGATTTTGATTTCAGAAGTCGTGGCTAGTAGGTCTCGTTGCACCTAGTTATCCGTGAAATGTGGTTTCTTTACGTAAACGGTTTTATGAATATCCGTTGACTCCGAGTTCTGAATTCGGTGATTTTTAGCGTGATTTCACAATACTTTTCCAGCTCTAAAATCCGGGCATTTCGGATTTTGATTTCAGAACTCGTGGCTAGTAGGTCTCGTTTCACCTAGTTAGGCGCGAAATGTGGTTTCTTTACGTAAACGGTTTTATGAATATCCGTTGACTCCGAGTTCTGAATTCGGTGATTTTTAGCTTGATTTCACACTAATTTTCGAGCTCTACAATCCTAGCGTTACGGATTTTGATTTCAGAACTCGTGGCTAGTAGGTCTCGTTTCACCTAATTATCCGCGAAATGTGGTTTCTTTACGTAAACGGTTTTATGAATATCCGTTGACTCCGAGTTCTGAATTCGGTGATTTTTAGCTTGATTTCACACTACTTTTCGAGCTCTACAATCCTGGCATTTTCGATTTTGATTTCAGAAGTCGTGGCTAGTAGGTCTCGTTGCACCTAGTTATCCGTGAAATGTGGTTTCTTTACGTAAACGGTTTTATGAATATCCGTTGACTCCGAGTTCTGAATTCGGTGATTTTTAGCGTGATTTCACAATACTTTTCCTGCTCTACAATCCTGGCATTTCCGATTTTGATTTCAGAACTCGTGGCTAGTAGGTCTCGTTTCACCTTGTTAGGCGCGAAATGTGGTTACTTTACGTAAACGGTTTTATGAATATCCGTTGACTCCGAGTTCTGAATTCGGTGATTTTTAGCTTGATTTCACACAACTTTTCGAGCTCTACAATCCTGGCGTTTCGGATTTTCATTTCAGAACTTTTGGCTAGTAGGTCTCGTTTCACCTAGTTAGGCGCGAAATGTGGTTTCTTTACGTAAACGGTTTTATGAATATCCGTTGACTCCGAGTTCTGAATTCGGTGATTTTTAGCTTGATTTCACACTACTTTTTGAGCTCTACATTCCTGGCGTTTCAGATTTTGATTTCAGAACTCGTTGCTAGTAGGTCTCGTTTCACCTAGTTAGGCGCGAAATGTAGTTTCTTTACGTAATTGGTTTTATGAATATCCGTTGACTCCGAGTTCTGAATTTGGTGATTTTTAGCTTGATTTCAAACTACTTTTCGAGCTCTACAATCCTGCCGTTTCGGATTTTAATTTCAGAACTGATGGCTAGTTGGTCTCGTTTCACCTAGTTAGCCGCGAAATGTGGTTTCTTTACGTAAACGGTTTTATGAATATCCGTTGACTCCGAGTTCTGAATTGCGTGATTTTTAGCTTGATTTCACACTACTTTTCGAGCTCTACATTCTTGGGGTTTCGGATTTTGATTTCAGAACTCGTGGCTAGTAGGTCTCGTTTCACCCAGTTAGGCGCGAAATGTGGTTTCTTTACGTAAACGGTTTTATGAATATCCGTTGACTCCGAGTTCTGAATTCCGTGATTTTTAGCTTGATTTCACACTACTTTTTGAGCTCTACATTCCTGGCGTTTCAGATTTTGATTTCAGAACTCGTGGCTAGTAGGTCTCGTTTCACCTAGTTAGGCGCAAAATGTAGTTTCTTTACGTAATTGGTTTTATGAATATCCGTTGACTCCGAGTTCTGAATTTGGTGATTTTTAGCTTGATTTCACACTACTTTTCGAGCTCTACAATCCTGGAATTTTGGATTTTTATTTCAGAACTCGTGGCTAGTAGGTATCGTTTCACCTAGTTAGCCGCAAAATGTGGTTTCTTTACGTAAACGGTTTTATGAATATCCGTTGACTCCGAGTTCTGAATTGCTTGATTTTTAGCTTGATTTCACACTACTTTTCGAGCTCTACATTCTTGGGGTTTCGGATTTTGATTTCAGAACTCGTGGCTAGTAGGTCTCGTTTCACCTAGTTAGGCGCGAAATGTGGTTTCTTTACGTAAGCGGTTTTATGAATATCCGTTAAATCCGAGTTCTGATTTTTAGCTTGATTTCACACTACTTTTCGAGCTCTACAATCCTCGCATTTTGGATTTTTATTTCAGAACTCGTGGCTTGTAGGTCTCATTTCACCTAGTTATCCGCGAAATGTGGTTTTCTTTACGTAAACGGTTTTATGAATATCCGTTGACTCCGAGTTCTGAATTCGGTGATTTTTAGCTTGATTTCACACTACTTTACGAGCTCTACAATCCTGGCATTTCGGATTTTGATATCAGATGTGGTGGCTAGTAGGTCTCGTTTCACCTAGTTATCCGCGAAATGTGGTTTCTTTACGTAAACGGTTTTATGAATATCCGTAGACTCCGAGTTCTGAATTCGGTGATTTTTAGCTTGATTTCACACTACTTTACGAGCTCTACAATCCTGGCATTTCGGATTTTGATATCAGATGTGGTGGCTAGTAGGTCTCGTTTCACCTAGTTATCCGCGAAATGTGGTTTCTTTACGTAAACGGTTTTATGAATATCCGTAGACTCCGAGTTCTTTATTCGGTGATTTTTAGCTTGATTTCACACTACTTTTCGAGCTCTACAATCCTGGCATTTCGGATTTTGATTTCAGAACTCGTGGCTAGTAGGTCCGTTTCACCTAATTAGGCGCGAAATGTGGTTTCTTTACGTAAACGGTTTTATGAATATCCGTTGACTCCGAGTTCTTTATTCGATGATTTTTAGCTTGATTTCACACTACTTTTCGAGCTCTACAATCCTGGCATTTCGGATTTTGATTTCAGAACTCGTGGCTAGTAGGTCTCGTTTCACCTAATTAGGCGCGAAATATGGTTTCTTTACGTAAACGGTTTTATGAATATCCGTTGACTCCGAGTTCTGAATTTGGTGATTTTTAGCTTGATTTCACAATACTTTTCGAGCTCTACAATCCTGGCATTTCGGATTTTGATATGAGATGTGGTGGCTAGTAGGTCTCGTTTCACCTAGTTATCCGCGAAATGTGGTTTCTTTACGTAAACGGTTTTATGAATATCCGTAGACTCCGAGTTCTTTATTCGGTGATTTTTAGCTTGATTTCACACTACTTTTCGAGCTCTACAATCCTGGCATTTCGGATTTTGATTTCAGAACTCGTGGCTAGTAGGTCTCATTTCACCTAGTTATCCGCGAAATGTGGTTTCTTTACATAAACGGTTTTATGAATATCCGTTGACTCCGAGTTCTGAATTGCTTGATTTTTAGCTTGATTTCACACTACTTTTCGAGCTCTACATTCTTGGGGTTTCGGATTTTGATTTCAGAACTCGTGGCTAGTAGGTCTCGTTTCACCTAGTTAGGCGCGAAATGTGGTTTCTTTACGTAAGCGGTTTTATGAATATCCGTTAAATCCGAGTTCTGATTTTTAGCTTGATTTCACACTACTTTTCGAGCTCTACAATCCTCGCATTTTGGATTTTTATTTCAGAACTCGTGGCTAGTACGTCTCGTTTCACCTAGTTATCCGCGAAACGTGGTTTCTTTACGTAAACGGTTTTATGAATATCCGTTGACTCCGAGTTCTGAATTCGGTGATTTTTAGCTTGATTTCACACTACTTTTCCAGCTCTACAATCCTGGCATTTCCGATTTTGATTTCAAAACTCGTGGCTAGTAGGTCTCGTTTCAACTAGTTAGCCGCGAAATGTGGTTTCTTTACGTAAACGGTTTTATGAATATCCGTTGACTCCGAGTTCTGAATTCGGTGATTTTTAGCTTGATTTCACACTACTTTTCGAGCTCTACAATCCTGGAATTTTGGATTTTGATATCAGATGTGGTGGCTAGTAGGTCTCGTTTCACCTAGTTATCCGCGAAATGTGGTTTCTTTACGTAAACGGTTTTATGAATATCCGTAGACTCCGAGTTCTTTATTCGGTGATTTTTAGCTTGATTTCACACTACTTTTCGAGCTCTACAATCCTGGCATTTCGGATTTTGATTTCAGAACTCGTGGCTAGTAGGTCCGTTTCACCTAATTAGGCGCGAAATGTGGTTTCTTTACGTAAACGGTTTTATGAATATCCGTTGACTCCGAGTTGTTTATTCGATGATTTTTAGCTTGATTTCACACTACTTTTCGAGCTCTACAATCCTGGCATTTCGGATTTTGATTTCAGAACTCGTGGCTAGTAGGTCTCGTTTCACCTAATTAGGCGCGAAATGTGGTTTCTTTACGTAAACGGTTTTATGAATATCCGTTGACTCCGAGTTCTGAATTTGGTGATTTTTAGCTTGATTTCACAATACTTTTCGAGCTCTACAATCCTGGCATTTCGGATTTTGATATCCGATGTGGTGGATAGTAGGTCTCGTTTCACCTAGTTATCCGCGAAATGTGGTTTCTTTACGTAAACGGTTTTATGAATATCCGTAGACTCCGAGTTCTTTATTCGGTGATTTTTAGCTTGATTTCACACTACTTTTCGAGCTCTACAATCCTGGCATTTCGGATTTTGATTTCAGAACTCGTGGCTAGTAGGTCCGTTTCACCTAATTAGGAGCGAAATGTGGTTTCTTTACGTAAACGGTTTTATGAATATCCGTTGACTCCGAGTTCTTTATTCGATGATTTTTAGCTTGATTTCACACTACTTTTCGAGCTCTACAATCCTGGCATTTCGGATTTTGATTTCAGAACTCGTGGCTAGTAGGTCTCGTTTCACCTAATTAGGCGCGAAATGTGGTTTCTTTACGTAAACGGTTTTATGAATATCCGTTGACTCCGAGTTCCGAATTGCTTGATTTTTAGCTTGATTTCACACTACTTTTCGAGCTCTACATTCTTGGGGTTTCGGATTTTGATTTCAGAACTCGTGGCTAGTAGGTCTCGTTTCACCTAGTTAGGCGCGAAATGTGGTTTCTTTACGTAAGCGGTTTTATGAATATCCGTTAAATCCGAGTTCTGATTTTTAGCTTGATTTCACACTACTTTTCGAGCTCTACAATCCTCGCATTTTGGATTTTTATTTCAGAACTCGTGGCTAGTAGGTCTCGTTTCACCTAGTTATCCGCGAAATGTGGTTTCTTTACGTAAACGGTTTTATGAATATCCGTTGACTCCGAGTTCTGAATTGCTTGATTTTTAGCTTGATTTCACACTACTTTTCGAGCTCTACATTCTTGGGGTTTCGGATTTTGATTTCAGAACTCGTGGCTAGTAGGTCTCGTTTCACCTAGTTAGGCGCGAAATGTGGTTTCTTTACGTAAGCGGTTTTATGAATATCCGTTAAATCCGAGTTCTGATTTTTAGCTTGATTTCACACTACTTTTCGAGCTCTACAATCCTCGCATTTTGGATTTTTATTTCAGAACTCGTGGCTTGTAGGTCTCATTTCACCTAGTTATCCGCGAAATGTGGTTTTCTTTACGTAAACGGTTTTATGAATATCCGTTGACTCCGAGTTCTGAATTCGGTGATTTTTAGCTTGATTTCACACTACTTTACGAGCTCTACAATCCTGGCATTTCGGATTTTGATATCAGATGTGGTGGCTAGTAGGTCTCGTTTCACCTAGTTATCCGCGAAATGTGGTTTCTTTACGTAAACGGTTTTATGAATATCCGTAGACTCCGAGTTCTGAATTCGGTGATTTTTAGCTTGATTTCACACTACTTTACGAGCTCTACAATCCTGGCATTTCGGATTTTGATATCAGATGTGGTGGCTAGTAGGTCTCGTTTCACCTAGTTATCCGCGAAATGTGGTTTCTTTACGTAAACGGTTTTATGAATATCCGTAGACTCCGAGTTCTTTATTCGGTGATTTTTAGCTTGATTTCACACTACTTTTCGAGCTCTACAATCCTGGCATTTCGGATTTTGATTTCAGAACTCGTGGCTAGTAGGTCCGTTTCACCTAATTAGGCGCGAAATGTGGTTTCTTTACGTAAACGGTTTTATGAATATCCGTTGACTCCGAGTTCTTTATTCGATGATTTTTAGCTTGATTTCACACTACTTTTCGAGCTCTACAATCCTGGCATTTCGGATTTTGATTTCAGAACTCGTGGCTAGTAGGTCTCGTTTCACCTAATTAGGCGCGAAATATGGTTTCTTTACGTAAACGGTTTTATGAATATCCGTTGACTCCGAGTTCTGAATTTGGTGATTTTTAGCTTGATTTCACAATACTTTTCGAGCTCTACAATCCTGGCATTTCGGATTTTGATATGAGATGTGGTGGCTAGTAGGTCTCGTTTCACCTAGTTATCCGCGAAATGTGGTTTCTTTACGTAAACGGTTTTATGAATATCCGTAGACTCCGAGTTCTTTATTCGGTGATTTTTAGCTTGATTTCACACTACTTTTCGAGCTCTACAATCCTGGCATTTCGGATTTTGATTTCAGAACTCGTGGCTAGTAGGTCTCATTTCACCTAGTTATCCGCGAAATGTGGTTTCTTTACATAAACGGTTTTATGAATATCCGTTGACTCCGAGTTCTGAATTGCTTGATTTTTAGCTTGATTTCACACTACTTTTCGAGCTCTACATTCTTGGGGTTTCGGATTTTGATTTCAGAACTCGTGGCTAGTAGGTCTCGTTTCACCTAGTTAGGCGCGAAATGTGGTTTCTTTACGTAAGCGGTTTTATGAATATCCGTTAAATCCGAGTTCCGATTTTTAGCTTGATTTCACACTACTTTTCGAGCTCTACAATCCTCGCATTTTGGATTTTTATTTCAGAACTCGTGGCTAGTACGTCTCGTTTCACCTAGTTATCCGCGAAACGTGGTTTCTTTACGTAAACGGTTTTATGAATATCCGTTGACTCCGAGTTCTGAATTCGGTGATTTTTAGCTTGATTTCACACTACTTTTCCAGCTCTACAATCCTGGCATTTCCGATTTTGATTTCAAAACTCGTGGCTAGTAGGTCTCGTTTCAACTAGTTAGCCGCGAAATGTGGTTTCTTTACGTAAACGGTTTTATGAATATCCGTTGACTCCGAGTTCTGAATTCGGTGATTTTTAGCTTGATTTCACACTACTTTTCGAGCTCTACAATCCTGGAATTTTGGATTTTGATATCAGATGTGGTGGCTAGTAGGTCTCGTTTCACCTAGTTATCCGCGAAATGTGGTTTCTTTACGTAAACGGTTTTATGAATATCCGTAGACTCCGAGTTCTTTATTCGGTGATTTTTAGCTTGATTTCACACTACTTTTCGAGCTCTACAATCCTGGCATTTCGGATTTTGATTTCAGAACTCGTGGCTAGTAGGTCCGTTTCACCTAATTAGGCGCGAAATGTGGTTTCTTTACGTAAACGGTTTTATGAATATCCGTTGACTCCGAGTTGTTTATTCGATGATTTTTAGCTTGATTTCACACTACTTTTCGAGCTCTACAATCCTGGCATTTCGGATTTTGATTTCAGAACTCGTGGCTAGTAGGTCTCGTTTCACCTAATTAGGCGCGAAATGTGGTTTCTTTACGTAAACGGTTTTATGAATATCCGTTGACTCCGAGTTCTGAATTTGGTGATTTTTAGCTTGATTTCACAATACTTTTCGAGCTCTACAATCCTGGCATTTCGGATTTTGATATCCGATGTGGTGGATAGTAGGTCTCGTTTCACCTAGTTATCCGCGAAATGTGGTTTCTTTACGTAAACGGTTTTATGAATATCCGTAGACTCCGAGTTCTTTATTCGGTGATTTTTAGCTTGATTTCACACTACTTTTCGAGCTCTACAATCCTGGCATTTCGGATTTTGATTTCAGAACTCGTGGCTAGTAGGTCCGTTTCACCTAATTAGGAGCGAAATGTGGTTTCTTTACGTAAACGGTTTTATGAATATCCGTTGACTCCGAGTTCTTTATTCGATGATTTTTAGCTTGATTTCACACTACTTTTCGAGCTCTACAATCCTGGCATTTCGGATTTTGATTTCAGAACTCGTGGCTAGTAGGTCTCGTTTCACCTAATTAGGCGCGAAATGTGGTTTCTTTACGTAAACGGTTTTATGAATATCCGTTGACTCCGAGTTCCGAATTGCTTGATTTTTAGCTTGATTTCACACTACTTTTCGAGCTCTACATTCTTGGGGTTTCGGATTTTGATTTCAGAACTCGTGGCTAGTAGGTCTCGTTTCACCTAGTTAGGCGCGAAATGTGGTTTCTTTACGTAAGCGGTTTTATGAATATCCGTTAAATCCGAGTTCTGATTTTTAGCTTGATTTCACACTACTTTTCGAGCTCTACAATCCTCGCATTTTGGATTTTTATTTCAGAACTCGTGGCTAGTAGGTCTCGTTTCACCTAGTTATCCGCGAAATGTGGTTTCTTTACGTAAACGGTTTTATGAATATCCGTTGACTCCGAGTTCTGAATTCGGTGATTTTTAGCTTGATTTCACACTACTTTTCCAGCTCTACAATCCTGGCATTTCCGATTTTGATTTCAAAACTCGTGGCTAGTAGGTCTCGTTTCAACTAGTTAGCCGCGAAATGTGGTTTCTTTACGTAAACGGTTTTATGAATATCCGTTGACTCCGAGTTCTGAATTCGGTGATTTTTAGCTTGATTTCACACTACTTTACGAGCTCTACAATCCTGGCATTTCCGATTTTGATATCAGATGTGGTGGCTAGTAGGTCTCGTTTCACCTAGTTATCCGCGAAATGTGGTTTCTATACGTAAACGGTTTTATGAATATCCGTAGACTCCGAGTTCTTTATTCGTTGATTTTTAGCTTGATTTCACACTACTTTTCGAGCTCTACAATCCTGGCATTTCGGATTTTGATTTCAGAACTCGTGGCTAGTAGGTCCGTTTCACCTAATTTGGCGCGAAATGTGGTTTCTTTACGTAAACGGTTTTATGAATATCCGTTGACTCCGAGTTATTTATTCGATGATTTTTAGCTTGATTTCACACTACTTTTCGAGCTCTACAATCCTGGCATTTCGGATTTTGATTTCAGAACTCGTGGCTAGTAGGTCTCGTTTCACCTAATTAGGCGCGAAATGTGGTTTCTTTACGTAAACGGTTTTTTGAATATCCGTTGACTCCGAGTTCTGAATTTGGTGATTTTTAGCTTGATTTCACAATACTTTTCGAGCTCTACAATCCTGGCATTTCGGATTTTGATATCAGATGTGGTGGCTAGTAGGTCTCCTTTCACCTAGTTATCCGCGAAATGTGGTTTCTTTACGTAAACGGTTTTATGAATATCCGTAGACTCCGAGTTCTTTATTCGGTGATTTTTAGCTTGATTTCACACAACTTTTCGAGCTCTACAATCCTGGCATTTCGGATTTTGATTTCAGAACTCGTGGCTAGTAGGTCCGTTTCACCTAATTAGGCGCGAAATGTGGTTTCTTTACGTAAACGGTTTTATGAATATCCGTTGACTCCGAGTTCTTTATTCGATGATTTTTAGCTTGATTTCACACTACTTTTCGAGCTCTACAATCCTGGCATTTCGGATTTTGATTTCAAAACTCGTGGCTAGTAGGTCTCGTTTCACCTAATTAGGCGCGAAATGTGGTTTCTTTACGTAAACGGTTTTATGAATATCCGTTGACTCCGAGTTCTGAATTTGGTGATTTTTAGCTTGATTTCACAATACTTTTCGAGCTCTACAATCCTGGCATTTCGGATTTTGATATCAGATGTGGTGGCTAGTAGGTCTCGTTTCACCTAGTTATCCGCGAAATGTGGTTTCTTTACGTAAACGGTTTTATGAATATCCGTAGACTCCGAGTTCTTTATTCGCTGATTTTTAGCTTGATTTCACACTACTTTTCGAGCTCTACAATCCTGGCATTTCGGATTTTGATTTCAGAACTCGTGGCTAGTAGGTCCGTTTCACCTAATTAGGCGCGAAATGTGGTTTCTTTACGTAAACGGTTTTATGAATATCCGTTGACTCCGAGTTCTTTATTCGATGATTTTTAGCTTGATTTCACACTACTTTTCGAGCTCTATAATCCTGGCATTTCGGATTTTGATTTCAGAATTCGTGGCTAGTAGGTCTCGTTTCAACTAATTAGGCGCGAAATGTGGTTTCTTTACGTAAACGGTTTTATGAATATCCGTTGACTCCGAGTTCCGAATTGCTTGATTTTTAGCTTGATTTCACACTACTTTTCGAGCTCTACATTCTTGGGGTTTCGGATTTTGATTTCAGAACTCGTGGCTAGTAGGTCTCGTTTCACCTAGTTAGGCGCGAAATGTGGTTTCTTTACGTAAGCGGTTTTATGAATATCCGTTAAATCCGAGTTCTGATTTTTAGCTTGATTTCACACTACTTTTCGAGCTCTACAATCCTCGCATTTTGGATTTTTATTTCAGAACTCGTGGCTAGTAGGTCTCGTTTCACCTAGTTATCCGCGAAATGTGGTTTCTTTACGTAAACGGTTTTATGAATATCCGTTGACTCCGAGTTCTGAATTCGGTGATTTTTAGCTTGATTTCACACTACTTTTCCAGCTCTACAATCCTGGCATTTCGGATTTTGATATCTGAAGTTGTGGCTAGTAGGTCTCGTTTCACCTAGTTATTCGCGAAATGTGGTTTCTTTACGTAAACGGTTTTATGAATATCCGTTGACTCCGAGTTCTGAATTCGGTGATTTTTAGCTTGATTTCACACTACTTTTTGAGCTCTACATTCCTGGCATTTCGGATTTTGATTTCAGAACTCGTGGCTAGTAGGTCTCGTTTCACCTAGTTAGGCGCGAAATGTGGTTTCTTTACGTAAACGGTTTTATGAATATACGTTGACTCCGAGTTCTTTATTCGATGATTTTTAGCTTGATTTCACACTACTTTTCGAGCTCTACAATCATGGCATTTCGGATTTTGATTTCAGAACTCGTGGCTAGTAGGTCTCGTTTCACCTAATTAGGCGCGAAATGTGGTTTCTTTACGTAAACGGTTTTATCAATATCCGTTGACTCCGAGTTCTGAATTCGGTGATTTTTAGCTTGATTTCACACTACTTTTTGAGGTCTACAATCCTGGTGTTTCGGATTTTGATTTCAGAACTCGTGGCTAGTAGGTCTCGTTTCACCTAATTCGCCGCGAAATGTGGTTTCTTTACGTAAACGGTTTTATGAATATCCGTTGACTCCGAGTTCTGAATTCGGTTATTTTTAGCTTGATTTCACACTACCTTTCAAGCTCTACAATCAAGGCGTTTCCGATTTTGATTTCAAAAGTCGTGGCTAGCAGGTCTCGTTTCACCTAGTTATCCGCGAAATGTGGTTTCTTTACGTAAACGGTTTTATGAATATCCGTTGACTCCGAGTTCTGAATTTGGAGATTTTTAGCTTGATTTCACAATACTTTTCGAGCTCTGCAATCCTGGCATTTCGGATTTTGATATCAGATGTGGTGGCTAGTAGGTCTCGTTTCACCTAGTTAGCCGTGAAATGTGGTTTCTTTACGTAAACGGTTTTATGAATATCCGTTGACTCCGAGTTCTGAATTCGGTGATTTTTAGCTTGATTTCACACTACTTTTCCAGTTCTACAATCCTGCCGTTTCCGAATTTGATTTCAGAACTCGTGGCTAGTAAGTCTCGTTTCACCTAGTTAGGCGCGAAATGTGGTTACTTTACGTAAACGGTTTTATGAATATCCGTTGACTCCGAGTTCTGAATTCGGTGATTTTTAGCTTGATTTCACACTACTTTTCGAGCTCTACAATCTTGGCATTTCCGATTTTGATATCAGAAGTCGTGGCTAGTAGGTCTCGTTTCACCTAGTTAGCCGCGAAATGTGGTTTCTTTACGTAAACGGTTTTATGAATATCCGTGGACTCCGAGTTCTGAATTCGGTGATTTTTAGCTTGATTTCACACTAATTTTTGAGCTCTACAATCCTGGCATTTCGGATTTTGATATCTGAAGTTGTGGCTAGTAGGTCTCGTTTCACCTAGTTATTCGCGAAATGTGGTTTCTTTACGTAAACGGTTTTATGAATATCCGTTGACTCCGAGTTCTGAATTCGGTGATTTTTAGCTTGATTTCACACTACTTTTTGAGCTCAAAAAGTAGTCTTAAATCAAGCTAAAAATCACTGAATTCAGAACTCGGAGTCAACGGATATTCATAAAACCGTTTACGTAAAGAAACCACATTTTGCGGCTAACTAGGTGAAACGAGACCTACTAGCCACGAGTTCTGAAATCAAAATCCGTAATGCCAGGATTGTAGAGCTCGAAAATTAGTGTGAAATCAAGCTAAAAATCACCGAATTCAGAACTCGGAGTCGACGGATATTCATAAAACCGTTTACGTAAAGAAATCACATTTAGCGCCTAACTAGGTGAAACGAGACCTACTAGCCACGAGTTTTGAAATCAAAATCCGAAATTCCAGGATTGTAGAGGGCGAAAAGTAGTGTGAAATCAAGCTAAAAATCACCAAATTCAGAACTTGGAGTCAACGGATATTCATAAAACCGTTTACGTAAAGAAACCACATTTCGCGCCTAACTAGGTTAAACGAGACCTACTAGCCACGAGTTCTGAAATCAAAATCCGAAACGCCAGGATTGTAGAGCTCGAAAAGTAGTGTGAAATCAAGCTAAAAATCACCGAATTCAGAACTCGGAGTCGACGGATATTCATTAAAACCGTTTACATAAAGAAACCACATTTCGCGCCTAACTAGGTGAAACGAGACCTACTAGCCACGAGTTCTGAAATCAAAATCGGAAACACCAAGATTGTAGAGCGCGAAAAGTAGTGTGAAATAAAGCTTAAAATCACCGAATTCAGAACTCGGAGTCAACGGATATTCATAAATCCGTTTACGTAAAGAAACCACATTTTGCGCCTAACTAGGTTAAACGAGACCTACTAGCCACGAGTTCTGAAATCAAAATCCGAAACGCCCGGATTGTAGAGCTTGAAAAGTAGTGTTAAATCAAGCTAAAAATCACCGAATTCGGAACTCGGAGTCGACGGATATTCATAAAACAGTTTACGTAAAGAAACCACATTTCGCACCTAATTAGGTGAAATGAGACCTAATAGTCACGAGTTCTGAAATCAAAATCCGAAACACCAGGATTGTAGAACGCGGAAAGTAGTGTGAAATCAAGCTGAAAATCACCGAATTCAGAACTCGGAGTCAACGGATATTCATAAAACCGTTTACGTAAAGAAACCACATTTCGCGACTAACTAGGTGAAACGAGACCTACTAGCCACGAGTTCTGAAATCAAAATCCGAAACGCCAGGATTGTAGAGCTCAAAAAGTAGTCTTAAATCAAGCAAAAAATCACCGAATTCGGAACTCGCAGTCGACGGATATTCATAAAACCGTTTACGTAAAGAAACCACATTTCGCGCCTAACCAGGTGAAACGAGACCTACTAGTCACGAGTTCTGAAATCAAAATCCGAAACACCAGGATTGTAGAGCGCGAAAAGTAGTGTGAAATCAAGCTAAAAATCACCGAATTCAGAACTCGAAGTCGACGGATATTCATAAAACCGTTTACGTAAAGAAACCACATTTCGCGACTAACTAGGTGAAACGAGACCTACTAGCCACGAGTTCTGAAATCAAAATCCGAAATACCAGGATTGTAGAGCTCGAAAATTAGTGTGAAATCAAGCTAAAAATCACCGAATTCAGAACTCGGAGTCGACGGATATTCATAAAACCGTTTACGTAAAGAAATCACATTTAGCGCCTAACTAGGTGAAACGATACCTACTAGCCACGAGTTTTGAAATCAAAATCCGAAATTCCAGGATTGTAGAGGGCGAAAAGTAGTGTGAAATCAAGCTAAAAATCACCGAATTCAGAACTTGGAGTCAACGGATATTCATAAAACCGTTTACGTAAAGAAACCACATTTCGCGCCTAACTAGGTTAAACGAGACCTACTAGCCACGAGTTCTGAAATCAAAATCCGAAATGCCCGGATTGTAGAGCTTGAAAAGTAGTGTTAAATCAAGCTAAAAATCACCGAATTCGGAACTCGGAGTCGACGGATATTCATAAAACAGTTTACGTAAAGAAACCACATTTCGCACCTAATTAGGTGAAATGAGACCTAATAGTCACGAGTTCTGAAATCAAAATCCGAAACACCAGGATTGTAGAACGCGAAAAGTAGTGTGAAATCAAGCTGAAAATCACCGAATTCAGAACTCGGAGTCAACGGATATTCATAAAACCGTTTACGTAAAGAAACCACATTTCGCGACTAACTAGGTGAAACGAGACCTACTAGCCACGAGTTCTGAAATCAAAATCCGAAACGCCAGGATTGTAGAGCTCAAAAAGTAGTCTTAAATCAAGCTAAAAATCACCGAATTCAGAACTCGGAGTCGACGGATATTCATAAAACCGTTTACGTAAAGAAACCACATTTCGCGCCTAACTAGGTGAAACAAGACCTACTAGCCACGAGTTCTGAAATCAAAATCCGAAACACCAGGATTGTAGAGCGCGAAAAGTAGTGTGAAATCAAGCTAAAAATCACCGAATTCAGAACTCGGAGTCGACGGATATTCATAAAACCGTTTACGTAAAGAAACCACATTTCGCGACTAACTAGGTGAAACGAGACCTACCAGCCACGAGTTCTCAAATCAAAATCCGAAATTCCAGGATTGTAGAGGGCGAAAAGTAGTGTGAAATCAAGCTAAAAATCACCGAATTCAGAACTCGGAGTCGACGGATATTCATAAAACCGTTTACGTAAAGAAATCACATTTCGCGCCTAACTAGGTGAAACGAGACCTACTAGCCACGAGTTCTGAAATTAAAATCCGAAATGCCCGGATTGTAGAGCTCGAAAAGTAGTGTTAAATCAAGCTAAAAATCACCGAATTCAGAACTCGGAGTCGACGGATATTCATTAAACCGTTTACGTAAAGAAACCAAATTTCGCGGCTAACTAGGTGAAACGAGACCTACTAGCACTAGTTCTGAAATCAAAATCTGTAATGCCAGGATTCTAGAGCGCGAAAAGTAGTGCGAAATCAAGCTAAAAATCACCGAATTCAGAAATCGGAGTCGACGGATATTCATAAAACCGTTTACGTAAAGAAACCACATTTCGCGCCTAACTAGGTGAAACGAGACCTACTAGCCACGAGTTCTGAAATCAAAATCCGAAACCCCAGGATTGTAGAGCGCGAAAAATAGTGTGAAATCAAGCTAAAAATCACCGAATTCAGAACTCAGAGTCATACGATATTCATAAAACTGTTTACGTAAAGAAACCACATTTCGCGCCTAACTAGGTGAAACGAGACCTACTAGCCACGAGTTCTGAAATCAAAATCCGAAACGCATGGATTGTAGAGCGCGAAAAGTAGTGTCAAATCAAGCTAAAAATCACCGAATTCCGAACTCGGAGTCAACGGATATTCATAAAACCGTTTACGTAAAGAAACCACATTTGGCGCCTAACTAGGTTAAACGAGACCTACTAGCCACAAGTTCTGAAATCAAAATCCAAAATGCCAGGATTGTAGAGCTCGAAAAGTAGTGTGAAATCAAGCTAAAAATCACCGAATTCAGAACTCGGAGTCAACGGATATTCATAAAACCGTTTACGTAAAGAAACCACATTTCGCGCCTTACTAGGTGAAACGAGACCTACTAGCCACGAGTTCTGAAATAGAAATCCGAAATGCCAGGATTGTAGAGCTCGAAAAGTAGTGTGAAATCAAGCTAAAAATCATCGAATTCAGAACTCGGAGTCAACGGATATTCATAAAACCGTTTACGTAAAGAAACCACATTTCGCGGCTAACTAGGTGAAATGAGACCTACTAGCCACGAGTTCTGAAATAGAAATCCGAAATGCCAGGATTGTAGAGCTCGAAAAGTAGTGTGAAATCAAGCTAAAAATCATCGAATTCAGAACTCGGAGTCAACGGATATTCATAAAACCGTTTACGTAAAAAAACCACATTTCGCGGCTAACTAGGTGAATTGAGACCTACTAGCCACGAGTTCTGAAATCAAAATCCGAAGTGTCGGGATTGTAGAGCGCGAAAAGTAGTGTGAAATCAAGCTAAAAATCATCGAATTCAGAACTCGGAGTCAACGGATATTCATAAAACCGTTTACGTAAAGAAACCACATTTCGCGACTGACTAGGTGAAACGAGACCTACTAGCCACGAGTTCTGAAATAGAAATCCGAAATGCCAGGATTGTAGAGCTCGAAAATTAGTGTGAAATCAAGCTAAAAATCATCGAATTCAGAACTCGGAGTCAACGGATATTCATAAAACCGTTTACGTAAAGAAACCACATTTCGCGGCTAACTAGGTGAAACGAGACCTACTAGCCACGAGTTCTGAAATAGAAATCCGAAATGCCAGGATTGTAGAGCTCGAAAAGTAGTGTGAAATCAAGCTAAAAATCATCGAATTCAGAACTCGGAGTCAACGGATATTCATAAAACCGTTTACGTAAAAAAACCACATTTCGCGGCTAACTAGGTGAATTGAGACCTACTAGCCACGTGTTCTGAAATCAAAATCCGAAGTGTCGGGATTGTAGAGCGCGAAAATTAGTGTGAAATCAAGCTAAAAATCATCGAATTCAGAACTCGGAGTCAACGGATATTCATAAAACCGTTTACGTAAAGAAACCACATTTCGCGACTGACTAGGTGAAACGAGACCTACTAGCCACGAGTTCTGAAATAGAAATCCGAAATCCCAGGATTGTAGAGCTCGAAAAGTAGTGTGAAATCAAGCTAAAAATCATCGAATTCAGAACTCGGAGTCAACGGATATTCATAAAACCGTTTACGTAAAAAAACCACATTTCGCGGCTAACTAGGTGAATTGAGACCTACTAGCCACGAGTTCTGAAATCAAAATCCGAAATGTCGGGATTGTAGAGCGCGAAAAGTAGTGTGAAATTAAGCTAAAAATCACCGAATTCAGAACTCGGAGTCAACCGATATTCATAAAACCGTTTACGTAAAGAAACCACATTTCGCGACTGACTAGGTGAAACGAGACCTACCAGCCACGAGTTCTGAAATCAAAATCCGAAACGCCAGGATTGTAGAGCTCAAAAAGTAGTCTTAAATCAAGCTAAAAATCACTGAATTCAGAACTCGGAGTCAACGGATATTCATAAAACCGTTTACGTAAAGAAACCACATTTTGCGGCTAACTAGGTGAAACGAGACCTACTAGCCACGAGTTCTGAAATCAAAATCCGAAATGCCAGGATTGTAGAGCGCAAAAAGTAGTGTGAAATCAAGCTAAAAATCACCGAATTCAGAACTCGGAGTCAACGGATATTCATAAAACCGTTTACGTAAAGAAACCACATTTCGCGCCCAACTAGGTGAAACTAGACCTACTAGCCACAAGTTCTGAAATCAAAATCCAAAATTCCAGGATTGTAGAGCTCGAAAAGTAGTGTGAAATCAAGCTAAAAATCACCGAATTCAGAACTCGGAGTCAACGGATATTCATAAAACCGTTTACGTAAAGAAACCACATTTCTCGCCCAACTAGGTGAAACTAGACCTACTAGCCACAAGTTCTGAAATCAAAATCCAAAATGCCAGGATTGTAGAGCTCGAAAAGTAGTGTGAAATCAAGCTAAAAATCATCGAATTCAGAACTCGGAGTCAACGGATATTCATAAAACCGTTTACGTAAAAAAACCACATTTCGCGGCTAACTAGGTGAATTGAGACCTACTAGCCACGAGTTCTGAAATCAAAATCCGAAGTGTCGGGATTGTAGAGCGCGAAAAATAGTGTGAAATCAAGCTAAAAATCATCGAATTCAGAACTCGGAGTCAACGGATATTCATAAAACCGTTTACGTAAAGAAACCACATTTCGCGACTGACTAGGTGAAACGAGACCTACTAGCCACGAGTTCTGAAATCAAAATCCGAAATGCCAGGATTGTAGAGCTCGAAAAGTAGTGTGAAATCAAGCTAAAAATCATCGAATTCAGAACTCGGAGTCAACCGATATTCATAAAACCGTTTACGTAAAGAAACCACATTTCGCGACTGACTAGGTGAAACGAGACCTACTAGCCACGAGTTCTGAAATCAAAATCCGAAACGCCAGGATTGTAGAGCTCAAAAAGTAGTCTTAAATCAAGCTAAAAATCACTGAATTCAGAACTCGGAGTCAACGGATATTCATAAAACCGTTTACGTAAAGAAACCACATTTTGCGGCTAACTAGGTGAAACGAGACCTACTAGCCACGAGTTCTGAAATCAAAATCCGAAATGCCAGGATTGTAGAGCGCAAAAAGTAGTGTGAAATCAAGCTAAAAATCACCGAATTCAGAACTCGGAGTCAACGGATATTCATAAAACCGTTTACGTAAAGAAACCACATTTCGCGCCCAACTAGGTGAAACTAGACCTACTAGCCACAAGTTCTGAAATCAAAATCCAAAATTCCAGGATTGTAGAGCTCGAAAAGTAGTGTGAAATCAAGCTAAAAATCACCGAATTCAGAACTCGGAGTCAACGGATATTCATAAAACCGTTTACGTAAAGAAACCACATTTCTCGCCCAACTAGGTGAAACTAGACCTACTAGCCACAAGTTCTGAAATCAAAATCCAAAATGCCAGGATTGTAGAGCTCGAAAAGTAGTGTGAAATCAAGCTAAAAATCATCGAATTCAGAACTCGGAGTCAACGGATATTCATAAAACCGTTTACGTAAAAAAACCACATTTCGCGGCTAACTAGGTGAATTGAGACCTACTAGCCACGAGTTCTGAAATCAAAATCCGAAATGTCGGGATTGTAGAGCGCGAAAAGTAGTGTGAAATCAAGCTAAAAATCACCGAATTCAGAACTCGGAGTCAACCGATATTCATAAAACCGTTTACGTAAAGAAACCACATTTCGCGACTGACTAGGTGCAACGAGACCTACTAGCCACGAGTTCTGAAATCAAAATCCGAAATGCCAGGATTGTAGAGCTCAAAAAGTAGTCTTAAATCAAGCTAAAAATCACTGAATTCGGAACTCGGAGTCAACGGATATTCATAAAACCGTTTACGTAAAGAAACCACATTTTGCGGCTAACTAGGTGAAACGAGACCTACTAGCCACGAGTTCTGAAATCAAAATCCGAAATGCCAGGATTGTAGAGCGCAAAAAGTAGTGTGAAATCAAGCTAAAAATCACCGAATTCAGAACTCGGAGTCAACGGATATTCATAAAACCGTTTACGCAAAGAAACCACATTTCGCGCCCAACCAGGTGAAACTAGACCTACTAGCCACAAGTTCTGAAATCAAAATCCAAAATTCCAGGATTGTAGAGCTCGAAAAGTAGTGTGAAATCAAGCTAAAAATCACCGAATTCAGAACTCGGAGTCAACGGATATTCATAAAACCGTTTACGTAAAGAAACCACATTTCGCGCCCAACTAGGTGAAACTAGACCTACTAGCCACAAGTTCTGAAATCAAAATCCAAAATGCCAGGATTGTAGAGCTCGAAAAGTAGTGTGAAATCAAGCTAAAAATCACCGAATTCAGAACTCGGAGTCAACGGATATTCATAAAACCGTTTACGTAAAGAAACCACATTTCGCGCCTAACTAGGTGAAACGAGACCTACTAGCCACGAGTTCTGTAATCAAAATCCGAAATGCCAGGATTGTAGAGCGCAAAAAGTAGTGTGAAATCAAGCTAAAAATCACCGAATTCAGAACTCGGAGTCAACGGATATTCATAAAACCGTTTACGTAAAGAAACCACATTTCGCGCCCAACTAGGTGAAACTAGACCTACTAGCCACAAGTTCTGAAATCAAAATCCAAAATGCCAGGATTGTAGAGCTCGAAAAGTAGTGTGAAATCAAGCTAAAAATCACCGAATTCAGAACTCGGAGTCAACGGATATTCATAAAACCGTTTACGTAAAGAAACCACATTTCGCGCCTAACTAGGTGAAACGAGACCTACTAGCCACGAGTTCTGAAATTAAAATCTGAAATGCCCGGATTGTAGAGCTCGAAAAGTAGTGTTAAATCAAGCTAAAAATCACCGAATTCAGAACTCGGAGTCGACGGATATTCATTAAACCGTTTACGTAAAGAAACCAAATTTCGCGGCTAACTAGGTGAAACGAGACCTACTAGCTCTAGTTCTGAAATCAAAATCTGTAATGCCAGGATTGTAGAGCGCGAAAAGTAGTGCGAAATCAAGCTAAAAATCACCGAATTCAGAAATCGGAGTCCACGGATATTCATAAAACCGTTTACGTAAAGAAACCACATTTCGCGCCTAACCAGGTGAAACGAGACCTACTAGCCACGAGTTCTGAAATCAAAATCCGAAACCCTAGGATTGTAGAGCGCGAAAAATAGTGTGAAATCAAGCTAAAAATCACCGAATTCAGAACTCAGAGTCATACGATATTCATAAAACCGTTTACGTAAAGAAACCACATTTCGTGCCTAACTAGGTGAAACGAGACCTACTAGCCACGAGTTCTGAAATCAAAATCCGAAACGCCAGGATTGTAGAGCGCGAAAAGTAGTGTCAAATCAAGCTAAAAATCACCGAATTCCGAACTCGGAGTCAACGGATATTCATAAAACCGTTTACGTAAAGAAACCACATTTCGCGCCTAACTAGGTTAAACGAGACCTACTAGCCACAAGTTCTGAAATCAAAATCCAAAATGCCAGGATTGTAGAGCTCGAAAATTAGTGTGAAATCAAGCTAAAAATCACCGAATTCAGAACTCGGAGTCAACGGATATTCATAAAACCGTTTACGTAAAGAAACCACATTTCGCGCCTTACTAGGTGAAACGAGACCTACTAGCCACGAGTTCTGAAATAGAAATACGAAATGCCAGGATTGTAGAGCTCGAAAAGTAGTGTGAAATCAAGCTAAAAATCATCGAATTCAGAACTCGGAGTCAACGGATATTCATAAAACCGTTTACGTAAAGAAACCACATTTCGCGGCTAACTAGGTGAAACGAGACCTACTAGCCACGAGTTCTGAAATAGAAATTCGAAATGCCAGGATTGTAGAGCTCGAAAAGTAGTGTGAAATCAAGCTAAAAATCATCGAATTCAGAACTCGGAGTCAACGGATATTCATAAAACCGTTTACGTAAAAAAACCACATTTCGCGGCTAACTAGGTGAATTGAGACCTACTAGCCACGAGTTCTGAAATCAAAATCCGAAATGTCGGGATTGTAGAGCGCGAAAAGTAGTGTGAAATCAAGCTAAAAATCATCGAATTCAGAACTCGGAGTCAACGGATATTCATAAAACCGTTTACGTAAAGAAACCACATTTCGCGACTGACTAGGTGAAACGAGACCTACTAGCCACGAGTTCTGAAATAGAAATCCGAAATGCCAGGATTGTAGAGCTCGAAAAGTAGTGTGAAATCAAGCTAAAAATCATCGAATTCAGAACTCGGAGTCAACGGATATTCATAAAACCGTTTACGTAAAAAAACCACATTTCGCGGCTAACTAGGTGAATTGAGACCTACTAGCCACGAGTACTGAAATCAAAATCCGAAATGTCGGGATTGTAGAGCGCGAAAAGTAGTGTGAAATCAAGCTAAAAATCACCGAATTCAGAACTCGGAGTCAACCGATATTCATAAAACCGTTTACGTAAAGAAACCACATTTCGCGACTGACTAGGTGAAACGAGACCTACTAGCCACGAGTTCTGAAATCAAAATCCGAAACTCCAGGATTGTAGAGCTCAAAAAGTAGTCTTAAATCAAGCTAAAAATCACTGAATTCAGAACTCGGAGTCAACGGATATTCATAAAACCGTTTACGTAAAGAAACCACATTTTGCGGCTAACTAGGTGAAACGAGACCTACTAGCCACGAGTTCTGAAATCAAAATCCGTAATGCCAGGATTGTAGAGCTCGAAAATTAGTGTGAAATCAAGCTAAAAATCACCGAATTCAGAACTCGGAGTCGACGGATATTCATAAAACCGTTTACGTAAAGAAATCACATTTAGCGCCTAACTAGGTGAAACGAGACCTACTAGCCACGAGTTTTGAAATCAAAATCCGAAATTCCAGGATTTTAGAGGGCGAAAAGTAGTGTGAAATCAAGCTAAAAATCACCGAATTCAGAACTTGGAGTCAACGGATATTCATAAAACCGTTTACGTAAAGAAACCACATTTCGCGCCTAACTAGGTTAAACGAGACCTACTAGCCACGAGTTCTGAAATCAAAATCCGAAACGCCAGGATTGTAGAGCTCGAAAAGTAGTGTGAAATCAAGCTAAAAATCACCGAATTCAGAACTCGGAGTCGACGGATATTCATTAAAACCGTTTACATAAAGAAACCACATTTCGCGCCTAACTAGGTGAAACGAGACCTACTAGCCACGAGTTCTGAAATCAAAATCGGAAACACCAAGATTGTAGAGCGCGAAAAGTAGTGTGAAATCAAGCTTAAAATCACCGAATTCAGAACTCGGAGTCAACGGATATTCATAAATCCGTTTACGTAAAGAAACCACATTTCGCGCCTAACTAGGTTAAACGAGACCTACTAGCCACGAGTTCTGAAATCAAAATCCGAAACGCCCGGATTGTAGAGCTTGAAAAGTAGTGTTAAATCAAGCTTAAAATCACCGAATTCAGAACTCGGAGTCAACGGATATTCATAAATCCGTTTACGTAAAGAAACCACATTTCGCGCCTAACTAGGTTAAACGAGACCTACTAGCCACGAGTTCTGAAATCAAAATCCGAAACACCAGGATTGTAGAACGCGAAAAGTAGTGTGAAATCAAGCTGAAAATCACCGAATTCAGAACTCGGAGTCAACGGATATTCATAAAACCGTTTACGTAAAGAAACCACATTTCGCGACTAACTAGGTGAAACGAGACCTACTAGCCACGAGTTCTGAAATCAAAATCCGAAACGCCAGGATTGTAGAGCTCAAAAAGTAGTCTTAAATCAAGCTAAAAATCACCGAATTCGGAACTCGGAGTCGACGGATATTCATAAAACCGTTTACGTAAAGAAACCACATTTCGCGCCTAACCAGGTGAAACGAGACCTACTAGTCACGAGTTCTGAAATCAAAATCCGAAACACCAGGATTGTAGAGCGCGAAAAGTAGTGTGAAATCAAGCTAAAAATCACCGAATTCAGAACTCGAAGTCGACGGATATTCATAAAACCGTTTACGTAAAGAAACCACATTTCCCGACTAACTAGGTGAAACGAGACCTACTAGCCACGAGTTCTGAAATCAAAATCCGAAATGCCAGGATTGTAGAGCTCGAAAATTAGTGTGAAATCAAGCTAAAAATCACCGAATTCAGAACTCGGAGTCGACGGATATTCATAAAACCGTTTACGTAAAGAAATCACATTTAGCGCCTAACTAGGTGAAACGAGACCTACTAGCCACGAGTTTTGAAATCAAAATCCGAAATTCCAGGATTGTAGAGGGCGAAAAGTAGTGTGAAATCAAGCTAAAAATCATCGAATTCAGAACTTGGAGTCAACGGATATTCATAAAACCGTTTACGTAAAGAAACCACATTTCGCGCCTAACTAGGTTAAACGAGACCTACTAGCCACGAGTTCTGAAATCAAAATCCGAAATGCCAGGATTGTAGAGCTCGAAAAGTAGTGTGAAATCAAGCTAAAAATCACCGAATTCAGAACTCGGAGTCGACGGATATTCATTAAAACCGTTTACATAAAGAAACCACATTTCGCGCCTAACTAGGTGAAACGAGACCTACTAGCCACGAGTTCTGAAATCAAAATCGGAAACACCAAGATTGTAGAGCGCGAAAAGTAGTGTGAAATCAAGCTTAAAATCACCGAATTCAGAACTCGGAGTCAACGGATATTCATAAAACCGTTTACGTAAAGAAACCACATTTCGCGCCTAACTAGGTTAAACGAGACCTACTAGCCACGAGTTTTGAAATCAAAATCCGAAACGCCCGGATTGTAGAGCTTGAAAAGTAGTGTTAAATCAAGCTAAAAATCACCGAATTCGGAACTCGGAGTCGACGGATATTCATAAAACAGTTTACGTAAAGAAACCACATTTCGCACCTAATTAGGTGAAATGAGACCTAATAGTCACGAGTTCTGAAATCAAAATCCGAAACACCAGGATTGTAGAACGCGAAAAGTAGTGTGAAATCAAGCTGAAAATCACCGAATTCAGAACTCGGAGTCAACGGATATTCATAAAACCGTTTACGTAAAGAAACCACATTTCGCGACTAACTAGGTGAAACGAGACCTACTAGCCACGAGTTCTGAAATCAAAATCCGAAACGCCCGGATTGTAGAGCTTGAAAAGTAGTGTTAAATCAAGCTAAAAATCACCGAATTCGGAACTCGGAGTCGACGGATATTCATAAAACAGTTTACGTAAAGAAACCACATTTCGCACCTAATTAGGTGAAATGAGACCTAATAGTCACGAGTTCTGAAATCAAAATCCGAAACACCAGGATTGTAGAACGCGAAAAGTAGTGTGAAATCAAGCTGAAAATCACCGAATTCAGAACTCGGAGTCAACGGATATTCATAAAACCGTTTACGTAAAGAAACCACATTTCGCGACTAACTAGGTGAAACGAGACCTACTAGCCACGAGTTCTGAAATCAAAATCCGAAACGCCAGGATTGTAGAGCTCAAAAAGTAGTCTTAAATCAAGCTAAAAATCACCGAATTCAGAACTCGGAGTCGACGGATATTCATAAAACCGTTTACGTAAAGAAACCACATTTCGCGCCTAACTAGGTGAAACGAGACCTACTAGCCACGAGTTCTGAAATCAAAATCCGAAACACCAGGATTGTAGAGCGCGAAAAGTAGTGTGAAATCAAGCTAAAAATCACCGAATTCAGAACTCGGAGTCGACGGATATTCATAAAACCGTTTACGTAAAGAAACCACATTTCGCGACTAACTAGGTGAAACGAGACCTACTAGCCAAGAGTTCTGAAATCAAAATCCGAAATTCCAGGATTGTAGAGGGCGAAAAGTAGTGTGAAATCAAGCTTAAAATCACCGAATTCAGAACTCGGAGTCAACGGATATTCATAAATCCGTTTACGTAAAGAAACCACATTTCGCGCCTAACTAGGTTAAACGAGACCTACTAGCCACGAGTTCTGAAATCAAAATCCGAAACGCCCGGATTGTAGAGCTTGAAAAGTAGTGTTAAATCAAGCTTAAAATCACCGAATTCAGAACTCGGAGTCAACGGATATTCTAAAAACCGTTTACGTAAAGAAACCACATTTCGCGGCTAACTAGGTGAATTTAGACCTACTAACCACGAGTTCTGAAATCAAAATCCGAAATGTCAGGATTGTAAAGCGCGAAAAGTAGTGTGAAATCAAGCTAAAAATCACCGAATTCAGAACTCGGAGTCAACCGATATTCATAAAACCGTTTACGTAAAGAAACCACATTTCGCGACTAACTAGGTGAAACGAGACCTACTAGCCACCAGTTCTGAAATCAAAATCCGAAACGCCAGGATTGTAGAGCTCAAAAAGTAGTGTGAAATTAAGCTAAAAATCAACGAATTCAGAACTCGGAGTCAACGGATATTCATAAAACCGTTTACGTAAAGAAACCACATTTCGCGCCTAACTAGGTGAAACGAGACCTACTAGCCACGAGTTCTGAAATAAAAATCCGAAATGCCAGGATTGTAGAGCTCGAAAAGTAGTGTGAAATCAAGCTAAAAATCACCGAATTCAGAACTCGGAGTCAACGGATATTCATAAAACCGTTTACGTAAAGAAACCACATTTCGCGCCTAACTAGGTTAAACGAGACCTACTAGCCACAAGTTCCGAAATCAAAATCCAAAATTCCAGGATTGTAGAGCTCGAAAAGTAGTGTGAAATCAAGCTAAAAATCACCGAATTCAGAACTCGGAGTCAACGGATATTCATAAAACCGTTTACGTAAAGAAACCACATTTCGCGCCTAACTAGGTTAAACGAGACCTACTAGCCACAAGTTCTGAAATCAAAATCCAAAATTCCAGGATTGTAGAGCTCGAAAAGTAGTGTGAAATCAAGCTAAAAATAACCGAATTCAGAACTCGGAGTCAACGGATATTCATAAAACCGTTTACGTAAAGAAACCACATTTCGCGCCTAACTAGGTGAAACGAGACCTACTAGCCACGAGTTCTGAAATAAAAATCCGAAATGCCAGGATTGTAGAGCTCGAAAAGTAGTGTGAAATCAAGCTAAAAATCACCGAATTCAGAACTCAGAGTCAACGGATATTCATAAAACCGTTTACGTAAAGAAACCACATTTCGCGCCTAACTAGGTGAAACAAGACCTACTAGCCACGAGTTCTGAAATAAAAATCCGAAATGCCAGGATTGTAGAGCTCGAAAAGTAGTGTGAAATCAAGCTAAAAATCACCGAATTCAGAACTCGGAGTCAACGGATATTCATAAAACCGTTTACGTAAAGAAACCACATTTCGCGCCTAACTAGGTGAAACGAGACCTACTAGCCACGAGTTCTGAAATCAAAATCTGAAACGCCGGGATTGTAGAGCGAGAAAAGTAGTGCGAAATCAAGCTAAAAATCACCGAATTCAGAACTCGGAGTCAATCGATATTCATAAAACCGTTTACGTAAAGAAACCACATTTCGCGACTAACTAGGTGAAACGAGACCTGCTAGCCACGAGTTCTGAAATCAAAATCCGAAATGCCAGGATTGTAGAGCTCAAAAAGTAGTGTGAAATCAAGCTAAAAATCACCGAATTCAGAACTCGGAGTCAACGGATATTCATAAAACCGTTTACGTAAAGAAACCACATTTCGCGGCTAACTAGGTGAATTGAGACCTACTAACCACGAGTTCTGAAATCAAAATCCGAAATGTCAGGATTGTAAAGCGCGAAAAGTAGTGTGAAATCAAGCTAAAAATCACCGAATTCAGAACTCGGAGTCAACCGATATTCATAAAACCGTTTACGTAAAGAAACCACATTTCGCGACTAACTAGGTGAAACGAGACCTACTAGCCACCAGTTCTGAAATCAAAATCCGAAACACCAGGATTGTAGAGCTCAAAAAGTAGTGTGAAATTAAGCTAAAAATCAACGAATTCAGAACTCGGAGTCAACGGATATTCATAAAACCGTTTACGTAAAGAAACCACATTTCGCGCCTAACTAGGTGAAACGAGACCTACTAGCCACGAGTTCTGAAATAAAAATCCGAAATGCCAGGATTGTAGAGCTCGAAAAGTAGTGTGAAATCAAGCTAAAAATCACCGAATTCAGAACTCGGAGTCAACGGATATTCATAAAACCGTTTACGTAAAAAAACCACATTTCGCGCCTAACTAGGTTAAACGAGACCTACTAGCCACAAGTTCTGAAATCAAAATCCAAAATTCCAGGATTGTAGAGCTCGAAAAGTAGTGTGAAATCAAGCTAAAAATCAACGAATTCAGAACTCGGAGTCAACGGATATTCATAAAACCGTTTACGTAAAGAAACCACATTTCGCGCCTAACTAGGTGAAACGAGACCTACTAGCCACGAGTTATGAAATAAAAATCCGAAATGCCAGGATTGTAGAGCTCGAAAAGTAGTGTGAAATCAAGCTAAAAATCACCGAATTCAGAACTCGGAGTCAACGGATATTCATAAAACCGTTTACGTAAAGAAACCACATTTCGCGGCTAACTAGGTGAAACGAGACCTACTAGCCACGAGTTCTGAAATCAAAATCTGAAACGCCGGGATTGTAGAGCGAGAAAAGTAGTGTGAAATCAAGCTAAAAATCACCGAATTCAGAACTCGGAGTCAATCGATATTCATAAAACCGTTTACGTAAAGAAACCACATTTTGCGGCTAACTAGGTGAAACGAGACCTACTAGCCACGAGTTCTGAAATTAAAATCCGTAATGCCAGGATTGTAGAGCTCGAAAATTAGTGTGAAATCAAGCTAAAAATCACCGAATTCAGAACTCGGAGTCGACGGATATTCATAAAACCGTTTACGTAAAGAAACCACATTTCGCGACTAACTAGGTGAAACGAGACCTACTAGCCACGAGTTCTGAAATCAAAATCCGAAATGCCAGGATTGTAGAGCGCGAAAAGTAGTGTGAAATCAAGCTCAAAATCACCGAATTCAGAACTCGGAGTTAACGGATATTCATAAAACCGTTTACCTAAAGAAACCACATTTCACGCCTAACTAGGTGAAACGAGACCTACTAGCCACGAGTTATGAAATCAAAATCCGAAACACCAGGATTGTAGAGCGCGAAAAGTAGTGTGAAATCAAGCTAAAAATCACCGAATTCAGAACTCGGAGTCGACGGATATTCATAAAACCGTTTACATAAAGAAACCACATTTCGCGCCTAACGAGGTGAAACGAGACCTACTAGCCACGAGTTCTGAAATCAAAATCGGAAACACCAAGATTGTAGAGCGCAAAAAGTAGTGTGAAATCAAGCTAAAAATCACCGAATTCAGAACTCGGAGTCAACGGACATTCATAAAACCGTTTACGTAAAGAAACCACATTTCGCGCCTAACTAGGTTAAACGAGACCTACTAGCCACAAGTTCTGAAATCAAAATCCAAAATTCCAGGATTGTAGAGCTCGAAAAGTAGTGTGAAATCAAGCTAAAAATCACCGAATTCAGAACTCGGAGTCAACGGATATTCATAAAACCGTTTACGTAAAGAAACCACATTTCGCGCCTAACTAGGTGAAACGAGACCTACTAGCCACGAGTTCTGAAATAAAAATCCGAAATGCCAGGATTGTAGAGCTCGAAAAGTAGTGTGAAATCAAGCTAAAAATCACCGAATTCAGAACTCGGAGTCAACGGATATTCATAAAACCGTTTACGTAAAGAAACCACATTTCGCGCCTAACTAGGTGAAACGAGACCTACTAGCCACGAGTTCTGAAATAAAAATCCGAAATGCCAGGATTGTAGATCTCGAAAAGTAGTGTGAAATCAAGCTAAAAATCACCGAATTCAGAACTCGGAGTCAACGGATATTCATAAAACCGTTTACGGAAAGAAACCACATTTCGCGCCTAACTAGGTGAAACGAGACCTACTAGCCACGAGTTTTGAAATCAAAATCTGAAACCCCGGGATTGTAGAGCGAGAAAAGTAGTGCGAAATCAAGCTAAAAATCACCGAATTCAGAACTCGGAGTCAATCGATATTCATAAAACCGTTTACGTAAAGAAACCACATTTCGCGACTAACTAGGTGAAACGAGACCTGCTAGCCACGAGTTCTGAAATCAAAATCCGAAATGCCAGGATTGTAGAGCTCGAAAAGTAGTGTGAAATCAAGCTAAAAATCACCGAATTCAGAACTCGGAGTCGACGGATATTCATAAAACCGTTTACGTAAAGAAACCACATTTCGCGACTAACTAGGTGAAACGAGACCTACTAGCCACGAGTTCTGAAATCAAAATCCGAAATGCCAGGATTGTAGAGCGCGAAAAGTAGTTTGAAATCAAGCTCAAAATCACCGAATTCAGAACTCGGAGTCAACGGATATTCATAAAACCGTTTACGTAAAGAAACCACATTTCGCGCCTAACTAGGTGAAACGAGACCTACTAGCCACGAGTTCTGAAATAGAAATCCGAAATTCCAGGATTGTAGAGCTCGAAAAGTAGTGTGAAATCAAGCTAAAAATCACCGAATTCAGAACTCGGAGTCAACGGATATTCATAAAACCGTTTACGTAAAGAAACCACATTTCGCGGCTAACTAGGTGAATTGAGACCTACTAACCACGAGTTCTGAAATCAAAATCCGAAATGTCAGGATTGTAAAGCGCGAAAAGTAGTGTGAAATCAAGCTAAAAATCACCGAATTCAGAACTCGGAGTCAACCGATATTCATAAAACCGTTTACGTAAAGAAACCACATTTCGCGACTAACTAGGTGAAACGAGACCTACTAGCCACCAGTTCTGAAATCAAAATCCGAAACGCCAGGATTGTAGAGCTCAAAAAGTAGTGTGAAATTAAGCTAAAAATCAACGAATTCAGAACTCGGAGTCAACGGATATTCATAAAACCGTTTACGTAAAGAAACCACATTTCGCGCCTAACTAGGTGAAACGAGACCTACTAGCCACGAGTTCTGAAATAAAAATCCGAAATGCCAGGATTGTAGAGCTCGAAAAGTAGTGTGAAATCAAGCTAAAAATCACCGAATTCAGAACTCGGAGTCAACGGATATTCATAAAACCGTTTACGTAAAGAAACCACATTTCGCGCCTAACTAGGTTAAACGAGACCTACTAGCCACAAGTTCTGAAATCAAAATCCAAAATTCCAGGATTGTAGAGCTCGAAAAGTAGTGTGAAATCAAGCTAAAAATCAACGAATTCAGAACTCGGAGTCAACGGATATTCATAAAACCGTTTACGTAAAGAAACCACATTTCGCGCCTAACTAGGTGAAACGAGACCTACTAGCCACGAGTTATGAAATAAAAATCCGAAATGCCAGGATTGTAGAGCTCGAAAAGTAGTGTGAAATCAAGCTAAAAATCACCGAATTCAGAACTCGGAGTCAACGGATATTCATAAAACCGTTTACGTAAAGAAACCACATTTCGCGGCTAACTAGGTGAAACGAGACCTACTAGCCACGAGTTCTGAAATCAAAATCTGAAACGCCGGGATTGTAGAGCGAGAAAAGTAGTGTGAAATCAAGCTAAAAATCACCGAATTCAGAACTCGGAGTCAATCGATATTCATAAAACCGTTTACGTAAAGAAACCACATTTTGCGGCTAACTAGGTGAAACGAGACCTACTAGCCACGAGTTCTGAAATTAAAATCCGTAATGCCAGGATTGTAGAGCTCGAAAATTAGTGTGAAATCAAGCTAAAAATCACCGAATTCAGAACTCGGAGTCGACGGATATTCATAAAACCGTTTACGTAAAGAAACCACATTTCGCGACTAACTAGGTGAAACGAGACCTACTAGCCACGAGTTCTGAAATCAAAATCCGAAATGCCAGGATTGTAGAGCGCGAAAAGTAGTGTGAAATCAAGCTCAAAATCACCGAATTCAGAACTCGGAGTTAACGGATATTCATAAAACCGTTTACCTAAAGAAACCACATTTCACGCCTAACTAGGTGAAACGAGACCTACTAGCCACGAGTTATGAAATCAAAATCCGAAACACCAGGATTGTAGAGCGCGAAAAGTAGTGTGAAATCAAGCTAAAAATCACCGAATTCAGAACTCGGAGTCGACGGATATTCATAAAACCGTTTACATAAAGAAACCACATTTCGCGCCTAACGAGGTGAAACGAGACCTACTAGCCACGAGTTCTGAAATCAAAATCGGAAACACCAAGATTGTAGAGCGCAAAAAGTAGTGTGAAATCAAGCTAAAAATCACCGAATTCAGAACTCGGAGTCAACGGACATTCATAAAACCGTTTACGTAAAGAAACCACATTTCGCGCCTAACTAGGTTAAACTAGACCTACTAGCCACGAGTTCTGAAATCAAAATCCGAAACCCCAGGATTGTAGAGCGCGAAAAGTAGTTTGAAATCAAGCTAAAAATCACCGAATTCAGAACTCGGAGTCAACGGATATTCATAAAACCGTTTACGTAAAGAAACCACATTTCGCGCCTAAGTAGGTTAAACGAGACCTACTAGCCACGAGTTCTGAAATCAAAATCCGAAACTCCAGGATTGTAGAGTGCGAAAAGTAGTGTGAAATCAAGCTAAAAATCACCCAATTCAGAACTCGGAGTCAATGGATATTCATAAAACCGTTTACGTAAAGAAACCACATTTCGCGGCTAACTAGGTGAAACGAGACCTACTAGCCACGAGTTCTGAAATCAAAATCTGAAACGCCGGGATTGTAGAGCGAGAAAAGTAGTGTGAAATCAAGCTAAAAATCACCGAATTCAGAACTCGGAGTCAATCGATATTCATAAAACCGTTTACTTAAAGAAACCACATTTCGCGACTAACTAGGTGAAACGAGACCTGCTAGCCACGAGTTCTGAAATCAAAATCCGAAATGTCAGGATTGTAGAGCTCGAAAAGTAGTGTGAAATCAAGCTAAAAATCACCGAATTCAGAACTCGGAGTCGACGGATATTCATAAAACCGTTTACGTAAAGAAACCACATTTCGCGACTAACTAGGTGAAACGAGACCTACTAGCCACGAGTTCTGAAATCAAAATCCGAAATGCCAGGATTGTAGAGCGCGAAAAGTAGTGTGAAATCAAGCTCAAAATCACCGAATTCAGAACTCGGAGTCCACGGATATTCATAAAACCGTTTACGTAAAGAAACCACATTTCGCGACTAACTAGGTGAAACGAGACCTACTAGCCACGAGTTCTGAAATCAAAATCCGAAATTCCAGGATTGTAGAGGGCGAAAAGTAGTGTGAAATCAAGCTAAAAATCACCGAATTCAGAACTCGGAGTCCACGGATATTCATAAAACCGTTTACGTAAAGAAACCACATTTCGCGAATAACTAGGTTAAACGAGACCTACTAGCCACGAGTTCTGAAATCAAAATCCGAAACGCCAGGATTGTAGAGCTCGAAAAGTAGTGTGAAATCAAGCTAAAAAACACCGAATTCAAAACTCGGAGTCGACGGATATTCATAAAACCGTTTACGTAAAGAAACCACATTTCGCGACTAACTAGGTGAAACGAGACCTAGTAGCCACGAGTTCTGAAATCAAAATCCGAAACGCCAGGATTTTAGAGCTCAAAAAGTAGTCTTAAATCAAGCTAAAAATCACGGAATTCGGAACTCGGAGACGACGGATATTCATAAAACCGTTTACCTAAAGAAACCACATTTCGCGCCTAACTAGGTGAAACGAGACCTACTAGCCACGAGTTATGAAATCAAAATCCGAAACACCAGGATTGTAGAGCGCGAAAAGTAGTGTGAAATCAAGCTAAAAATCACTGAATTCAGAACTCGGAGTCGACGGATATTCATAAAACCGTTTACATAAAGAAACCACATTTCGCGCCTAACGAGGTGAAACGAGACCTACTAGCCACGAGTTCTGAAATCAAAATCGGAAACACCAAGATTGTAGAGCGCAAAAAGTAGTGTGAAATCAAGCTAAAAATCACCGAATTCAGAACTCGGAGTCAACGGACATTCATAAAACCGTTTACGTAAAGAAACCACATTTCGCGCCTAACTAGGTTAAACGAGACCTACTAGCCACGAGTTCTGAAATCAAAATCCGAAACGCCAGGATTGTAGAGCGCGAAAAGTAGTGTGAAATCAAGCTAAAAATCACCGAATTCAGAACTCGGAGTCAACGGATATTCATAAAACCGTTTACGTAAAGAAACCACATTTTGCGGCTAACTAGGTGAAACGAGACCTACTAGCCACGAGTTCTGAAATCAAAATCCGTAATGCCAGGATTGTAGAGCTCGAAAATTAGTGTGAAATCAAGCTAAAAATCACAGAATTCAGAACTCGGAGTCGACGGATATTCATAAAACCGTTTCTGTAAAGAAATCACATTTAGCGCCTAACTAGGTGAAACGAGACCTACTAGCCACAAGTTTTGAAATCAAAATCCGTAATGCCAGGATTGTAGAGCTCGAAAATTAGTGTGAAATCAAGCTAAAAATCACCGAATTCAGAACTCGGAGTCGACGGATATTCATAAAACCGTTTATGTAAAGAAATCACATTTAGCGCCTAACTAGGTGAAACGAGACCTACTAGCCACGAGTTTTGAAATCAAAATCCGAAATTCCAGGATTGTAGAGGGCGAAAAGTAGTGTGAAATCAAGCTAAAAATCACCGAATTCAGAACTCGGAGTCCACGGATATTCATAAAACCGTTTACGTAAAGAAACCACATTTCGCGAATAACTAGGTTAAACGAGACCTACTAGCCACGAGTTCTGAAATCAAAATCCGAAACGCCAGGATTGTAGAGCTCGAAAAGTAGTGTGAAATCAAGCTAAAAAACACCGAATTCAAAACTCGGAGTCGACGGATATTCATAAAACCGTTTACGTAAAGAAACCACATTTCGCGACTAACTAGGTGAAACGAGACCTAGTAGCCACGAGTTCTGAAATCAAAATCCGAAACGCCAGGATTGTAGAGCTCAAAAAGTAGTCTTAAATCAAGCTAAAAATCACCGAATTCGGAACTCGGAGACGACGGATATTCATAAAACCGTTTACCTAAAGAAACCACATTTCGCGCCTAACTAGGTGAAACGAGACCTACTAGCCACGAGTTATGAAATCAAAATCCGAAACACCAGGATTGTAGAGCGCGAAAAGTAGTGTGAAATCAAGCTAAAAATCACCGAATTCAGAACTCGGAGTCGACGGATATTCATAAAACCGTTTACATAAAGAAACCACATTTCGCGCCTAACGAGGTGAAACGAGACCTACTAGCCACGAGTTCTGAAATCAAAATCGGAAACACCAAGATTGTAGAGCGCAAAAAGTAGTGTGAAATCAAGCTAAAAATCACCGAATTCAGAACTCGGAGTCAACGGACATTCATAAAACCGTTTACGTAAAGAAACCACATTTCGCGCCTAACTAGGTTAAACGAGACCTACTAGCCACGAGTTCTGAAATCAAAATCCGAAACGCCAGGATTGTAGAGCGCGAAAAGTAGTGTGAAATCAAGCTAAAAATCACCGAATTCAGAACTCGGAGTCAACGGATATTCATAAAACCGTTTACGTAAAGAAACCACATTTTGCGGCCAACTAGGTGAAACGAGACCTACTAGCCACGAGTTCTGAAATCAAAATCCGTAATGCCAGGATTGTAGAGCTCGAAAATTAGTGTGAAATCAAGCTAAAAATCACCGAATTCAGAACTCGGAGTCGACGGATATTCATAAAACCGTTTATGTAAAGAAATCACATTTAGCGCCTAACTAGGTGAAACGAGACCTACTAGCCACGAGTTTTGAAATCAAAATCCGTAATGCCAGGATTGTAGAGCTCGAAAATTAGTGTGAAATCAAGCTAAAAATCACCGAATTCAGAACTCGGAGTCGACGGATATTCATAAAACCGTTTATGTAAAGAAATCACATTTAGCGCCTAACTAGGTGAAACGAGACCTACTAGCCACGAGTTTTGAAATCAAAATCCGAAATTCCAGGATTGTAGAGGGCGAAAAGTAGTGTGAAATCAAGCTAAAAATCACCGCATTCAGAACTCGGAGTCCACGGATATTCATAAAACCGTTTACGTAAAGAAACCACATTTCGCGAATAACTAGGTTAAACGAGACCTACTAGCCACGAGTTCTGAAATCAAAATCCGAAACGCCAGGATTGTAGAGCTTGAAAAGTAGTGTGAAATCAAGCTAAAAAACACCGAATTCAAAACTCGGAGTCGACGGATATTCATAAAACCGTTTACGTAAAGAAACCACATTTCGCGACTAACTAGGTGAAACGAGACCTAGTAGCCACGAGTTCTGAAATCAAAATCCGAAACGCCAGGATTGTAGAGCTCAAAAAGTAGTCTTAAATCAAGCTAAAAATCACCGAATTCGGAACTCGGAGACGACGGATATTCATAAAACCGTTTACCTAAAGAAACCACATTTCGCGCCTAACTAGGTGAAACGAGACCTACTAGCCACGAGTTATGAAATCAAAATCCGAAACACCAGGATTGTAGAGCGCGAAAAGTAGTGTGAAATCAAGCTAAAAATCACCGAATTCAGAACTCGGAGTCGACGGATATTCATAAAACCGTTTACATAAAGAAACCACATTTCGCGCCTAACGAGGTGAAACGAGACCTACTAGCCACGAGTTCTGAAATCAAAATCGGAAACACCAAGATTGTAGAGCGCAAAAAGTAGTGTGAAATCAAGCTAAAAATCACCGAATTCAGAACTCGGAGTCAACGGACATTCATAAAACCGTTTACGTAAAGAAACCACATTTCGCGCCTAACTAGGTTAAACGAGACCTACTAGCCACGAGTTCTGAAATCAAAATCCGAAACGCCAGGATTGTAGAGCGCGAAAAGTAGTGTGAAATCAAGCTAAAAATCACCGAATTCAGAACTCGGAGTCAACGGATATTCATAAAACCGTTTACGTAAAGAAACCACATTTTGCGGCTAACTAGGTGAAACGAGACCTACTAGCCACGAGTTCTGAAATCAAAATCCGTAACGCCAGGATTGTAGAGCTCGAAAATTAGTGTGAAATCAAGCTAAAAATCACCGAATTCAGAACTCGGAGTCGACGGATATTCATAAAACCGTTTATGTAAAGAAATCACATTTAGCGCCTAACTAGGTGAAACGAGACCTACTAGCCACGAGTTTTGAAATCAAAATCCGTAATGCCAGGATTGTAGAGCTCGAAAATTAGTGTGAAATCAAGCTAAAAATCACCGAATTCAGAACTCGGAGTCGACGGATATTCATAAAACCGTTTATGTAAAGAAATCACATTTAGCGCCTAACTAGGTGAAACGAGACCTACTAGCCACGAGTTTTGAAATCAAAATCCGAAATTCCAGGATTGTAGAGGGCGAAAAGTAGTGTGAAATCAAGCTAAAAATCACCGAATTCAGAACTCGGAGTCAACCGATATTCATAAAACCGTTTACGTAAAGAAACCACATTTCGCGAATAACTAGGTTAAACGAGACCTACTAGCCACGAGTTCTGAAATCAAAATCCGAAACGCCAGGATTGTAGAGCTCGAAAAGTAGTGTGAAATCAAGCTAAAAAACACCGAATTCAAAACTCGGAGTCGACGGATATTCATAAAACCGTTTACGTAAAGAAACCACATTTCGCGACTAACTAGGTGAAACGAGACCCAGTAGCCACGAGTTCTGAAATCAAAATCCGAAACGCCAGGATTGTAGAGCTCAAAAAGTAGTCTTAAATCAAGCTAAAAATCACCGAATTCGGAACTCGGAGACGACGGATATTCATAAAACCGTTTACCTAAAGAAACCACATTTCGCGCCTAACTAGGTGAAACGAGACCTACTAGCCACGAGTTATGAAATCAAAATCCGAAACACCAGGATTGTAGAGCGCGAAAAGTAGTGTGAAATCAAGCTAAAAATCACCGAATTCAGAACTCGGAGTCGACGGATATTCATAAAACCGTTTACATAAAGAAACCACATTTCGCGCCTAACGAGGTGAAACGAGACCTACTAGCCACGAGTTCTGAAATCAAAATCGGAAACACCAAGATTGTAGAGCGCAAAAAGTAGTGTGAAATCAAGCTAAAAATCACCGAATTCAGAACTCGGAGTCAACGGACATTCATAAAACCGTTTACGTAAAGAAACCACATTTCGCGCCTAACTAGGTTAAACGAGACCTACTAGCCACGAGTTCTGAAATCAAAATCCGAAACGCCAGGATTGTAGAGCGCGAAAAGTAGTGTGAAATCAAGCTAAAAATCACCGAATTCAGAACTCGGAGTCAACGGATATTCATAAAACCGTTTACGTAAAGAAACCACATTTCGCGCCTAAGTAGGTTAAACGAGACCTACTAGCCACGAGTTCTGAAATCAAAATCCGAAACTCCAGGATTGTAGAGTGCGAAAAGTAGTGTGAAATCAAGCTAAAAATCACCGAATTCAGAACTCGGAGTCAATGGATATTCATAAAACCGTTTACGTAAAGAAACCACATTTCGCGGCTAACTATGTGAAACGAGACCTACTAGCCACGAGTTCTGAAATCAAAATCTGAAACGCCGGGATTGTAGAGCGAGAAAAGTAGTGTGAAATCAAGCTAAAAATCACCGAATTCAGAACTCGGAGTCAATCGATATTCATAAAACCGTTTACTTAAAGAAACCACATTTCGCGACTAACTAGGTGAAACGAGACCTGCTAGCCACGAGTTCTGAAATCAAAATCCGAAATGTCAGGATTGTAGAGCTCGAAAAGTAGTGTGAAATCAAGCTAAAAATCACCGAATTCAGAACTCGGAGTCGACGGATATTCATAAAACCGTTTACGTAAAGAAACCACATTTCGCGACTAACTAGGTGAAACGAGACCTACTAGCCACGAGTTCTGAAATCAAAATCCGAAATGCCAGGATTGTAGAGCGCGAAAAGTAGTGTGAAATCAAGCTCAAAATCACCGAATTCAGAACTCGGAGTCCACGGATATTCATAAAACCGTTTACGTAAAGAAACCACATTTCGCGACTAACTAGGTGAAACGAGACCTACTAGCCACGAGTTCTGAAATCAAAATCCGAAATTCCAGGATTGTAGAGGACGAAAAGTAGTGTGAAATCAAGCTAAAAATCACCGAATTCAGAACTCGGAGTCCACGGATATTCATAAAACCGTTTACGTAAAGAAACCACATTTCGCGAATAACTAGGTTAAACGAGACCTACTAGCCACGAGTTCTGAAATCAAAATCCGAAACGCCAGGATTGTAGAGCTCGAAAAGTAGTGTGAAATCAAGCTAAAAAACACCGAATTCAAAACTCGGAGTCGACGGATATTCATAAAACCGTTTACGTAAAGAAACCACATTTCGCGACTAACTAGGTGAAACGAGACCTAGTAGCCACGAGTTCTGAAATCAAAATCCGAAACGCCAGGATTGTAGAGCTCAAAAAGTAGTCTTAAATCAAGCTAAAAATCACCGAATTCGGAACTCGGAGACGACGGATATTCATAAAACCGTTTACCTAAAGAAACCACATTTCGCGCCTAACTAGGTGAAACGAGACCTACTAGCCACGAGTTATGAAATCAAAATCCGAAACACCAGGATTGTAGAGCGCGAAAAGTAGTGTGAAATCAAGCTAAAAATCACCGAATTCAGAACTCGGAGTCGACGGATATTCATAAAACCGTTTACATAAAGAAACCACATTTCGCGCCTAACTAGGTTAAACGAGACCTACTAGCCACGAGTTCTGAAATCAAAATCCGAAACGCCAGGATTGTAGAGCTCAAAAAGTAGTCTTAAATCAAGCTAAAAATCACCGAATTCGGAACTCGGAGACGACGGATATTCATAAAACCGTTTACCTAAAGAAACCACATTTCGCGCCTAACTAGGTGAAACGAGACCTACTAGCCACGAGTTATGAAATCAAAATCTGAAACGCCGGGATTGTAGAGCGAGAAAAGTAGTGTGAAATCAAGCTAAAAATCACCGAATTCAGAACTCGGAGTCCACGGATATTCATAAAACCGTTTACGTAAAGAAACCACATTTCGCGAATAACTAGGTTAAACGAGACCTACTAGCCACGAGTTCTGAAATCAAAATCCGAAACGCCAGGATTGTAGAACTCGAAAAGTAGTGTGAAATCAAGCTAAAAAACACCGAATTCAAAACTCGGAGTCGACGGATATTCATAAAACCGTTTACGTAAAGAAACCACATTTCGCGACTAACTAGGTGAAACGAGACCTAGTAGCCACGAGTTCTGAAATCAAAATCCGAAACGCCAGGATTGTAGAGCTCAAAAAGTAGTCTTAAATCAAGCTTAAAATCACCGAATTCGGAACTCGGAGACGACGGATATTCATAAAACCGTTTACCTAAAGAAACCACATTTAGCGCCTAACTAGGTGAAACGAGACCTACTAGCCACGAGTTCTGAAATCAAAATCGGAAACACCAAGATTGTAGAGCGCAAAAAGTAGTGTGAAATCAAGCTAAAAATCACCGAATTCAGAACTCGGAGTCAACGGACATTCATAAAACCGTTTACGTAAAGAAACCACATTTCGCGCCTAACTAGGTTAAACGAGACCTACTAGCCACGAGTTCTGAAATCAAAATCCGAAACACCAGGATTGTAGAGCGCGAAAAGTAGTGTGAAATCAAGCTAAAAATCACCGAATTCAGAACTCGGAGTCAACCGATATTCATAAAACCGTTTACGTAAAGAAACCACATTTCGCGACTAACTAGGTGAAACGAGACCTACTAGCCACCAGTTCTGAAATCAAAATCCGAAACGCCAGGATTGTAGAGCTCAAAAAGTAGTCTTAAATCAAGCTAAAAATCACCGAATTCAGAACTCGGAGTCAATGGATATTCATAAAACCGTTTACTTAAAGAAACCACATTTCGCGACTAACTAGGTGAAACGAGACCTGCTAGCCACGAGTTCTGAAATCAAAATCCGAAATGTCAGGATTGTAGAGCTCGAAAAGTAGTGTGAAATCAAGCTAAAAATCACTGAATTCAGAACTCGGAGTCGACGGATATTCATAAAACCGTTTACGTAAAGAAACCACATTTCGCGACTAACTAGGTGAAACGAGACCTACTAGCCACGAGTTCTGAAATCAAAATCCGAAATGCCAGGATTGTAGAGCGCGAAAAGTAGTGTGAAATCAAGCTCAAAATCACCGAATTCAGAACTCGGAGTCCACGGATATTCATAAAACCGTTTACGTAAAGAAACCACATTTCGCGACTAACTAGGTGAAACGAGACCTACTAGACACGAGTTCTGAAATCAAAATCCGAAATTCCAGGATTGTAGAGGGCGAAAAGTAGTGTGAAATCAAGCTAAAAATCACCGAATTCAGAACTCGGAGTCCACGGATATTCATAAAACCGTTTACGTAAAGAAACCACATTTCGCGAATAACTAGGTTAAACGAGACCTACTAGCCACGAGTTCTGAAATCAAAATCCGAAACGCCAGGATTGTAGAGCTCGAAAAGTAGTGTGAAATCAAGCTAAAAAACACCGAATTCAAAACTCGGAGTCGACGGATATTCATAAAACCGTTTACGTAAAGAAACCACATTTCGCGACTAACTAGGTGAAACGAGACCTAGTAGCCACGAGTTCTGAAATCAAAATCCGAAACGCCAGGATTGTAGAGCTCAAAAAGTAGTCTTAAATCAAGCTTAAAATCACCGAATTCGGAACTCGGAGACGACGGATATTCATAAAACCGTTTACCTAAAGAAACCACATTTCGCGCCAAACTAGGTGAAACGAGACCTACTAGCCACGAGTTCTGAAATCAAAATCGGAAACACCAAGATTGTAGAGCGCAAAAAGTAGTGTGAAATCAAGCTAAAAATCACCGAATTCAGAACTCGGAGTCAACGGACATTCATAAAACCGTTTACGTAAAGAAACCACATTTCGCGCCTAACTAGGTTAAACGAGACCTACTAGCCACGAGTTCTGAAATCAAAATCCGAAACGCCAGGATTGTAGAGCGCGAAAAGTAGTGTGAAATCAAGCTAAAAATCACCGAATTCAGAACTCGGAGTCAACCGATATTCATAAAACCGTTTACGTAAAGAAACCACATTTCGCGACTAACTAGGTGAAACGAGACCTACTAGCCACCAGTTCTGAAATCAAAATCCGAAACGCCAGGATTGTAGAGCTCAAAAAGTAGTCTTAAATCAAGCTAAAAATCACTGAATTCAGAACTCGGAGTCAACGGATATTCATAAAACCGTTTACGTAAAGAAACCACATTTTGCGGCTAACTAGGTGAAACGAGACCTACTAGCCAAGAGTTCTGAAATCAAAATCCGTAATGCCAGGATTGTAGAGCTCGAAAATTAGTGTGAAATCAAGCTAAAAATCACCGAATTCAGAACTCGGAGTCGACGGATATTCATAAAACCGTTTATGTAAAGAAACCACATTTCGCGCCTAAGTAGGTTAAACGAGACCTACTAGCCACGAGTTCTGAAATCAAAATCCGAAACTCCAGGATTGTAGAGCGCGAAAAGTAGTGTGAAATCAAGCTAAAAATCACCGAATTCAGAACTCGGAGTCCACGGATATTCATAAAACCGTTTACGTAAAGAAACCACATTTCGCGAATAACTAGGTTAAACGAGACCTACTAGCCACGAGTTCTGAAATCAAAATCCGAAACGCCAGGATTGTAGAGCTCAAAAAGTAGTGTGAAATCAAGCTAAAAAACACCGAATTCAAAACTCGGAGTCGACGGATATTCATAAAACCGTTTACGTAAAGAAACCACATTTCGCGACTAACTAGGTGAAACGAGACCTAGTAGCCACGAGTTCTGAAATCAAAATCCGAAACGCCAGGATTGTAGAGCTCAAAAAGTAGTCTTAAATCAAGCTAAAAATCACCGAATTCGGAACTCGGAGACGACGGATATTCATAAAACCGTTTACCTAAAGAAACCACATTTCGCGCCTAACTAGGTGAAACGAGACCTACTAGCCACGAGTTATGAAATCAAAATCCGAAACACCAGATTGTAGAGCGCGAAAAGTAGTGTGAAATCAAGCTAAAAATCACCGAATTCAGAACTCGGAGTCGACGGATATTCATAAAACCGTTTACATAAAGAAACCACATTTCGCGCCTAACGAGGTGAAACGAGACCTACTAGCCACGAGTTCTGAAATCAAAATCGGAAACACCAAGATTGTAGAGCGCAAAAAGTAGTGTGAAATCAAGCTAAAAATCACCGAATTCAGAACTCGGAGTCAACGGACATTCATAAAACCGTTTACGTAAAGAAACCACATTTCGCGCCTAACTAGGTTAAACGAGACCTACTAGCCACGAGTTCTGAAATCAAAATCCGAAACGCCAGGATTGTAGAGCGCGAAAAGTAGTGTGAAATCAAGCTAAAAATCACCGAATTCAGAACTCGGAGTCAACGGATATTCATAAAACCGTTTACGTAAAGAAACCACATTTCGCGCCTAAGTAGGTTAAAGGAGACCTACTAGCCACGAGTTCTGAAATCAAAATCCGAAACTCCAGGATTGTAGAGCGCGAAAAGTAGTGTGAAATCAAGCTAAAAATCACCGAATTCAGAACTCGGAGTCAATGGATATTCATAAAACCGTTTACGTAAAGAAACACATTTCGCGGCTAACTAGGTGAAACGAGACCTACTAGCCACGAGTTCTGAAATCAAAATCTGAAACGCCGGGATTGTAGAGCGAGAAAAGTAGTGTGAAATCAAGCTAAAAATCACCGAATTCAGAACTCGGAGTCCACGGATATTCATAAAACCGTTTACGTAAAGAAACCACATTTCGCGAATAACTAGGTTAAACGAGACCTACTAGCCACGAGTTCTGAAATCAAAATCCGAAACGCCAGGATTGTAGAACTCGAAAAGTAGTGTGAAATCAAGCTAAAAAACACCGAATTCAAAACTCGGAGTCGACGGATATTCATAAAACCGTTTACGTAAAGAAACCACATTTCGCGACTAACTAGGTGAAACGAGACCTAGTAGCCACGAGTTCTGAAATCAAAATCCGAAACGCCAGGATTGTAGAGCTCAAAAAGTAGTCTTAAATCAAGCTTAAAATCACCGAATTCGGAACTCGGAGACGACGGATATTCATAAAACCGTTTACCTAAAGAAACCACATTTCGCGCCTAACTAGGTGAAACGAGACCTACTAGCCACGAGTTCTGAAATCAAAATCGGAAACACCAAGATTGTAGAGCGCAAAAAGTAGTGTGAAATCAAGCTAAAAATCACCGAATTCAGAACTCGGAGTCAACGGACATTCATAAAACCGTTTACGTAAAGAAACCACATTTCGCGCCTAACTAGGTTAAACGAGACCTACTAGCCACGAGTTCTGAAATCAAAATCCGAAACACCAGGATTGTAGAGCGCGAAAAGTAGTGTGAAATCAAGCTAAAAATCACCGAATTCAGAACTCGGAGTCAACCGATATTCATAAAACCGTTTACGTAAAGAAACCACATTTCGCGACTAACTAGGTGAAACGAGACCTACTAGCCACCAGTTCTGAAATCAAAATCCGAAACGCCAGGATTGTAGAGCTCAAAAAGTAGTCTTAAATCAAGCTAAAAATCACCGAATTCAGAACTCGGAGTCAATGGATATTCATAAAACCGTTTACTTAAAGAAACCACATTTCGCGACTAACTAGGTGAAACGAGATCTGCTAGCCACGAGTTCTGAAATCAAAATCCGAAATGTCAGGATTGTAGAGCTCGAAAAGTAGTGTGAAATCAAGCTAAAAATCACCGAATTCAGAACTCGGAGTCGACGGATATTCATAAAACCGTTTACGTAAAGAAACCACATTTCGCGACTAACTAGGTGAAACGAGACCTACTAGCCACGAGTTCTGAAATCAAAATCCGAAATGCCAGGATTGTAGAGCGCGAAAAGTAGTGTGAAATCAAGCTCAAAATCACCGAATTCAGAACTCGGAGTCCACGGATATTCATAAAACCGTTTACGTAAAGAAACCACATTTCGCGACTAACTAGGTGAAACGAGACCTACTAGCCACGAGTTCTGAAATCAAAATCCGAAATTCCAGGATTGTAGAGGGCGAAAAGTAGTGTGAAATCAAGCTAAAAATCACCGAATTCAGAACTCGGAGTCCACGGATATTCATAAAACCGTTTACGTAAAGAAACCACATTTCGCGAATAACTAGGTTAAACGAGACCTACTAGCCACGAGTTCTGAAATCAAAATCCGAAACGCCAGGATTGTAGAGCTCGAAAAGTAGTGTGAAATCAAGCTAAAAAACACCGAATTCAAAACTCGGAGTCGACGGATATTCATAAAACCGTTTACGTAAAGAAACCACATTTCGCGACTAACTAGGTGAAACGAGACCTAGTAGCCACGAGTTCTGAAATCAAAATCCGAAACGCCAGGATTGTAGAGCTCAAAAAGTAGTCTTAAATCAAGCTTAAAATCACCGAATTCGGAACTCGGAGACGACGGATATTCATAAAACCGTTTACCTAAAGAAACCACATTTCGCGCCTAACTAGGTGAAACGAGACCTACTAGCCACGAGTTCTGAAATCAAAATCGGAAACACCAAGATTGTAGAGCGCAAAAAGTAGTGTGAAATCAAGCTAAAAATCACCGAATTCAGAACTCGGAGTCAACGGACATTCATAAAACCGTTTACGTAAAGAAACCACATTTCGCGCCTAACTAGGTTAAACGAGACCTACTAGCCACGAGTTCTGAAATCAAAATCCGAAACGCCAGGATTGTAGAGCGCGAAAAGTAGTGTGAAATCAAGCTAAAAATCACCGAATTCAGAACTCGGAGTCAACCGATATTCATAAAACCGTTTACGTAAAGAAACCACATTTCGCGACTAACTAGGTGAAACGAGACCTACTAGCCACCAGTTCTGAAATCAAAATCCGAAACGCCAGGATTGTAGAGCTCAAAAAGTAGTCTTAAATCAAGCTAAAAATCACTGAATTCAGAACTCGGAGTCAACGGATATTCATAAAACCGTTTACGTAAAGAAACCACATTTTGCGGCTAACTAGGTGAAACGAGACCTACTAGCCAAGAGTTCTGAAATCAAAATCCGTAATGCCAGGATTGTAGAGCTCGAAAATTAGTGTGAAATCAAGCTAAAAATCACCGAATTCAGAACTCGGAGTCGACGGATATTCATAAAACCGTTTATGTAAAGAAACCACATTTCGCGCCTAAGTAGGTTAAACGAGACCTACTAGCCACGAGTTCTGAAATCAAAATCCGAAACTCCAGGATTGTAGAGCGCGAAAAGTAGTGTGAAATCAAGCTAAAAATCACCGAATTCAGAACTCGGAGTCCACGGATATTCATAAAACCGTTTACGTAAAGAAACCACATTTCGCGAATAACTAGGTTAAACGAGACCTACTAGCCACGAGTTCTGAAATCAAAATCCGAAACGCCAGGATTGTAGAGCTCGAAAAGTAGTGTGAAATCAAGCTAAAAAACACCGAATTCAAAACTCGGAGTCGACGGATATTCATAAAACCGTTTACGTAAAGAAACCACATTTCGCGACTAACTAGGTGAAACGAGACCTAGTAGCCACGAGTTCTGAAATCAAAATCCGAAACGCCAGGATTGTAGAGCTCAAAAAGTAGTCTTAAATCAAGCTTAAAATCACCGAATTCGGAACTCGGAGACGACGGATATTCATAAAACCGTTTACCTAAAGAAACCACATTTCGCGCCAAACTAGGTGAAACGAGACCTACTAGCCACGAGTTCTGAAATCAAAATCGGAAACACCAAGATTGTAGAGCGCAAAAAGTAGTGTGAAATCAAGCTAAAAATCACCGAATTCAGAACTCGGAGTCAACGGACATTCATAAAACCGTTTACGTAAAGAAACCACATTTCGCGCCTAACTAGGTTAAACGAGACCTACTAGCCACGAGTTCTGAAATCAAAATCCGAAACGCCAGGATTGTAGAGCGCGAAAAGTAGTGTGAAATCAAGCTAAAAATCACCGAATTCAGAACTCGGAGTCAACCGATATTCATAAAACCGTTTACGTAAAGAAACCACATTTCGCGACTAACTAGGTGAAACGAGACCTGCTAGCCACCAGTTCTGAAATCAAAATCCGAAATGTCAGGATTGTAGAGCTCGAAAAGTAGTGTGAAATCAAGCTAAAAATCACCGAATTCAGAACTCGGAGTCCACGGATATTCATAAAACCGTTTACGTAAAGAAACCACATTTCGCGACTAACTAGGTGAAACGAGACCTACTAGCCACGAGTTCTGAAATCAAAATCCGAAATGCCAGGATTGTAGAGCGCGAAAAGTAGTGTGAAATCAAGCTCAAAATCACCGAATTCAGAACTCGGAGTCAATGGATATTCATAAAACCGTTTACGTAAAGAAACCACATTTCGCGACTAACTAGGTGAAACGAGACCTACTAGCCACGAGTTCTGAAATCAAAATCTGAAACGCCGGGATTGTAGAGCGAGAAAAGTAGTGTGAAATCAAGCTAAAAATCACCGAATTCAGAACTCGGAGTCCACGGATATTCATAAAACCGTTTACGTAAAGAAACCACATTTCGCGAATAACTAGGTTAAACGAGACCTACTAGCCACGAGTTCTGAAATCAAAATCCGAAACGCCAGGATTGTAGAACTCGAAAAGTAGTGTGAAATCAAGCTAAAAAACACCGAATTCAAAACTCGGAGTCGACGGATATTCATAAAACCGTTTACGTAAAGAAACCACATTTCGCGACTAACTAGGTGAAACGAGACCTAGTAGCCACGAGTTCTGAAATCAAAATCCGAAACGCCAGGATTGTAGAGCTCAAAAAGTAGTCTTAAATCAAGCTTAAAATCATCGAATTCGGAACTCGGAGACGACGGATATTCATAAAACCGTTTACCTAAAGAAACCACATTTCGCGCCTAACTAGGTGAAACGAGACCTACTAGCCACGAGTTCTGAAATCAAAATCGGAAACACCAAGATTGTAGAGCGCAAAAAGTAGTGTGAAATCAAGCTAAAAATCACCGAATTCAGAACTCGGAGTCAACGGACATTCATAAAACCGTTTACGTAAAGAAACCACATTTCGCGCCTAACTAGGTTAAACGAGACCTACTAGCCACGAGTTCTGAAATCAAAATCCGAAACACCAGGATTGTAGAGCGCGAAAAGTAGTGTGAAATCAAGCTAAAAATCACCGAATTCAGAACTCGGAGTCAACCGATATTCATAAAACCGTTTACGTAAAGAAACCACATTTCGCGACTAACTAGGTGAAACGAGACCTACTAGCCACCAGTTCTGAAATCAAAATCCGAAACGCCAGGATTGTAGAGCTCAAAAAGTAGTCTTAAATCAAGCTAAAAATCACTGAATTCAGAACTCGGAGTCAACGGATATTCATAAAACCGTTTACGTAAAGAAACCACATTTTGCGGCTAACTAGGTGAAACGAGACCTACTAGCCACGAGTTCTGAAATCAAAATCCGTAATGCCAGGATTGTAGAGCTCGAAAATTAGTGTGAAATCAAGCTAAAAATCACCGAATTCAGAACTCGGAGTCGACGGATATTCATAAAACCGTTTATGTAAAGAAATCACATTTAGCGCCTAACTAGGTGAAACGAGACCTACTAGCCACGAGTTCTGAAATCAAAATCCGAAACGCCAGGATTGTAGAGCTCAAAAAGTAGTGTGAAATCAAGCTAAAAATCACCGAATTCAGAACTCGGAGTCAACCGATATTCATAAAACCGTTTACGTAAAGAAACCACATTTCGCGACTAACTAGGTGAAACGAGACCTACTAGCCACCAGTTCTGAAATCAAAATCCGAAACGCCAGGATTGTAGAGCTCAAAAAGTAGTCTTAAATCAAGCTAAAAATCACAGAATTCAAAACTCGGAGTCAACGGATATTCATAAAACCGTTTACGTAAAGAAACCACATTTCGCGCCTAAGTAGGTTAAACGAGACCTACTGGCCACGAGTTCTGAAATCAAAATCCGAAACTCCAGGATTGTAGAGTGCGAAAAGTAGTGTGAAATCAAGCTAAAAATCACCGAATTCAGAACTCGGAGTCAATGGATATTCATAAAACCGTTTACTTAAAGAAACCACATTTCGCGACTAACTAGGTGAAACGAGACCTGCTAGCCACGAGTTCTGAAATCAAAATCCGAAATGTCAGGATTGTAGAGCTCGAAAAGTAGTGTGAAATCAAGCTAAAAATCACCGAATTCAGAACTCGGAGTCGACGGATATTCATAAAACCGTTTACGTAAAGAAACCACATTTCGCGACTAACTAGGTGAAACGAGACCTACTAGCCACGAGTTCTGAAATCAAAATCCGAAATGCCAGGATTGTAGAGCGCGAAAAGTAGTGTGAAATCAAGCTCAAAATCACCGAATTCAGAACTCGGAGTCAATGGATATTCATAAAACCGTTTACGTAAAGAAACCACATTTCGCGACTAACTAGGTGAAACGAGACCTACTAGCCACGAGTTCTGAAATCAAAATCTGAAACGCCGGGATTGTAGAGCGAGAAAAGTAGTGTGAAATCAAGCTAAAAATCACCGAATTCAGAACTCGGAGTCCACGGATATTCATAAAACCGTTTACGTAAAGAAACCACATTTCGCGAATAACTAGGTTAAACGAGACCTACTAGCCACGAGTTCTGAAATCAAAATCCGAAACGCCAGGATTGTAGAACTCGAAAAGTAGTGTGAAATCAAGCTAAAAAACACCGAATTCAAAACTCGGAGTCGACGGATATTCATAAAACCGTTTACGTAAAGAAACCACATTTCGCGACTAACTAGGTGAAACGAGACCTAGTAGCCACGAGTTCTGAAATCAAAATCCGAAACGCCAGGATTGTAGAGCTCAAAAAGTAGTCTTAAATCAAGCTTAAAATCATCGAATTCGGAACTCGGAGACGACGGATATTCATAAAACCGTTTACCTAAAGAAACCACATTTCGCGCCTAACTAGGTGAAACGAGACCTACTAGCCACGAGTTCTGAAATCAAAATCGGAAACACCAAGATTGTAGAGCGCAAAAAGTAGTGTGAAATCAAGCTAAAAATCACCGAATTCAGAACTCGGAGTCAACGGACATTCATAAAACCGTTTACGTAAAGAAACCACATTTCGCGCCTAACTAGGTTAAACGAGACCTACTAGCCACGAGTTCTGAAATCAAAATCCGAAACACCAGGATTGTAGAGCGCGAAAAGTAGTGTGAAATCAAGCTAAAAATCACCGAATTCAGAACTCGGAGTCAACCGATATTCATAAAACCGTTTACGTAAAGAAACCACATTTCGCGACTAACTAGGTGAAACGAGACCTACTAGCCACCAGTTCTGAAATCAAAATCCGAAACGCCAGGATTGTAGAGCTCAAAAAGTAGTCTTAAATCAAGCTAAAAATCACTGAATTCAGAACTCGGAGTCAACGGATATTCATAAAACCGTTTACGTAAAGAAACCACATTTTGCGGCTAACTAGGTGAAACGAGACCTACTAGCCACGAGTTCTGAAATCAAAATCCGTAATGCCAGGATTGTAGAGCTCGAAAATTAGTGTGAAATCAAGCTAAAAATCACCGAATTCAGAACTCGGAGTCGACGGATATTCATAAAACCGTTTATGTAAAGAAATCACATTTAGCGCCTAACTAGGTGAAACGAGACCTACTAGCCACGAGTTTTGAAATCAAAATCCGAAATTCCAGGATTGTAGAGGGCGAAAAGTAGTGTGAAATCAAGCTAAAAATCACCGAATTCAGAACTCGGAGTCCACGGATATTCATAAAACCGTTTACGTAAAGAAACCACATTTCGCGAATAACTAGGTTAAACGAGACCTACTAGCCACGAGTTCTGAAATCAAAATCCGAAACGCCAGGATTGTAGAGCTCGAAAAGTAGTGTGAAATCAAGCTAAAAAACACCGAATTCAAAACTCGGAGTCGACGGATATTCATAAAACCGTTTACGTAAAGAAACCACATTTCGCGACTAACTAGGTGAAACGAGACCTAGTAGCCACGAGTTCTGAAATCAAAATCCGAAACGCCAGGATTGTAGAGCTCAAAAAGTAGTCTTAAATCAAGCTAAAAATCACCGAATTCGGAACTCGGAGACGACGGATATTCATAAAACCGTTTACCTAAAGAAACCACATTTCGCGCCTAACTAGGTGAAACGAGACCTACTAGCCACGAGTTATGAAATCAAAATCCGAAACACCAGATTGTAGAGCGCGAAAAGTAGTGTGAAATCAAGCTAAAAATCACCGAATTCAGAACTCGGAGTCGACGGATATTCATAAAACCGTTTACATAAAGAAACCACATTTCGCGCCTAACGAGGTGAAACGAGACCTACTAGCCACGAGTTCTGAAATCAAAATCGGAAACACCAAGATTGTAGAGCGCAAAAAGTAGTGTGAAATCAAGCTAAAAATCACCGAATTCAGAACTCGGAGTCAACGGACATTCATAAAACCGTTTACGTAAAGAAACCACATTTCGCGACTAACTAGGTGAAACGAGACCTACTAGCCACGAGTTCTGAAATCAAAATCCGAAATGCCAGGATTGTAGAGCGCGAAAAGTAGTGTGAAATCAAGCTCAAAATCACCGAATTCAGAACTCGGAGTCCACGGATATTCATAAAACCGTTTACGTAAAGAAACCACATTTCGCGACTAACTAGGTGAAACGAGACCTACTAGCCACGAGTTCTGAAATCAAAATCCGAAATTCCAGGATTGTAGAGGACGAAAAGTAGTGTGAAATCAAGCTAAAAATCACCGAATTCAGAACTCGGAGTCCACGGATATTCATAAAACCGTTTACGTAAAGAAACCACATTTCGCGAATAACTAGGTTAAACGAGACCTACTAGCCACGAGTTCTGAAATCAAAATCCGAAACGCCAGGATTGTAGAGCTCGAAAAGTAGTGTGAAATCAAGCTAAAAAACTCCGAATTCAAAACTCGGAGTCGACGGATATTCATAAAACCGTTTACGTAAAGAAACCACATTTCGCGACTAACTAGGTGAAACGAGACCTAGTAGCCACGAGTTCTGAAATCAAAATCCGAAACGCCAGGATTGTAGAGCTCAAAAAGTAGTCTTAAATCAAGCTAAAAATCACCGAATTCGGAACTCGGAGACGACGGATATTCATAAAACCGTTTACCTAAAGAAACCACATTTCGCGCCTAACTAGGTGAAACGAGACCTACTAGCCACGAGTTATGAAATCAAAATCCGAAACACCAGGATTGTAGAGCGCGAAAAGTAGTGTGAAATCAAGCTAAAAATCACCGAATTCAGAACTCGGAGTCGACGGATATTCATAAAACCGTTTACATAAAGAAACCACATTTCGCGCCTAACTAGGTTAAACGAGACCTACTAGCCACGAGTTCTGAAATCAAAATCCGAAACGCCAGGATTGTAGAGCGCGAAAAGTAGTGTGAAATCAAGCTAAAAATCACCGAATTCAGAACTCGGAGTCAACCGATATTCATAAAACCGTTTACGTAAAGAAACCACATTTCGCGACTAACTAGGTGAAACGAGACCTACTAGCCACCAGTTCTGAAATCAAAATCCGAAACGCCAGGATTGTAGAGCTCAAAAAGTAGTCTTAAATCAAGCTAAAAATCACAGAATTCAAAACTCGGAGTCAACGGATATTCATAAAACCGTTTACGTAAAGAAACCACATTTCGCGCCTAAGTAGGTTAAACGAGACCTACTGGCCACGAGTTCTGAAATTAAAATCCGAAACTCCAGGATTGTAGAGTGCGAAAAGTAGTGTGAAATCAAGCTAAAAATCACCGAATTCAGAACTCGGAGTCAATGGATATTCATAAAACCGTTTACTTAAAGAAACCACATTTCGCGACTAACTAGGTGAAACGAGACCTGCTAGCCACGAGTTCTGAAATCAAAATCCGAAATGTCAGGATTGTAGAGCTCGAAAAGTAGTGTGAAATCAAGCTAAAAATCACCGAATTCAGAACTCGGAGTCGACGGATATTCATAAAACCGTTTACGTAAAGAAACCACATTTCGCGACTAACTAGGTGAAACGAGACCTACTAGCCACGAGTTCTGAAATCAAAATACGAAATGCCAGGATTGTAGAGCGCGAAAAGTAGTGTGAAATCAAGCTCAAAATCACCGAATTCAGAACTCGGAGTCCACGGATATTCATAAAACCGTTTACGTAAAGAAACCACATTTCGCGACTAACTAGGTGAAACGAGACCTACTAGCCACGAGTTCTGAAATCAAAATCCGAAATTCCAGGATTGTAGAGGGCGAAAAGTAGTGTGAAATCAAGCTAAAAATCACCGAATTCAGAACTCGGAGTCCACGGATATTCATAAAACCGTTTACGTAAAGAAACCACATTTCGCGAATAACTAGGTTAAACGAGACCTACTAGCCACGAGTTCTGAAATCAAAATCCGAAACGCCAGGATTGTAGAGCTCGAAAAGTAGTGTGAAATCAAGCTAAAAAACACCGAATTCAAAACTCGGAGTCGACGGATATTCATAAAACCGTTTACGTAAAGAAACCTCATTTCGCGACTAACTAGGTGAAACGAGACCTAGTAGCCACGAGTTCTGAAATCAAAATCCGAAACGCCAGGATTGTAGAGCTCAAAAAGTAGTCTTAAATCAAGCTTAAAATCACCGAATTCGGAACTCGGAGACGACGGATATTCATAAAACCGTTTACCTAAAGAAACCACATTTCGCGCCTAACTAGGTGAAACGAGACCTACTAGCCACGAGTTCTGAAATCAAAATCGGAAACACCAAGATTGTAGAGCGCAAAAATTAGTGTGAAATCAAGCTAAAAATCACCGAATTCAGAACTCGGAGTCAACGGACATTCATAAAACCGTTTACGTAAAGAAACCACATTTCGCGCCTAACTAGGTTAAACGAAACCTACTAGCCACGAGTTCTGAAATCAAAATCCGAAACGCCAGGATTGTAGAGCGCGAAAAGTAGTGTGAAATCAAGCTAAAAATCACCGAATTCAGAACTCGGAGTCAACCGATATTCATAAAACCGTTTACGTAAAGAAACCACATTTCGCGACTAACTAGGTGAAACGAGACCTACTAGCCACCAGTTCTGAAATCAAAATCTGAAACGCCAGGATTGTAGAGCTCAAAAAGTAGTCTTAAATCAAGCTAAAAATCACTGAATTCTGAACTCGGAGTCAACGGATATTCATAAAACCGTTTACGTAAAGAAACCACATTTTGCGGCTAACTAGGTGAAACGAGACCTACTAGCCAAGAGTTCTGAAATCAAAATCCGTAATGCCAGGATTGTAGAGCTCGAAAATTAGTGTGAAATCAAGCTAAAAATCACCGAATTCAGAACTCGGAGTCGACGGATATTCATAAAACCGTTTATGTAAAGAAACCACATTTCGCGCCTAAGTAGGTTAAACGAGACCTACTAGCCACGAGTTCTGAAATCAAAATCCGAAACTCCAGGATTGTAGAGCGCGAAAAGTAGTGTGAAATCAAGCTAAAAATCACCGAATTCAGAACTCGGAGTCCACGGATATTCATAAAACCGTTTACGTAAAGAAACCACATTTCGCGAATAACTAGGTTAAACGAGACCTACTAGCCACGAGTTCTGAAATCAAAATCCGAAACGCCAGGATTGTAGAGCTCGAAAAGTAGTGTGAAATCAAGCTAAAAAACACCGAATTCAAAACTCGGAGTCGACGGATATTCATAAAACCGTTTACGTAAAGAAACCACATTTCGCGACTAACTAGGTGAAACGAGACCTAGTAGCCACGAGTTCTGAAATCAAAATCCGAAACGCCAGGATTGTAGAGCTCAAAAAGTAGTCTTAAATCAAGCTAAAAATCACCGAATTCGGAACTCGGAGACGACGGATATTCATAAAACCGTTTACCTAAAGAAACCACATTTCGCGCCTAACTAGGTGAAACGAGACCTACTAGCCACGAGTTATGAAATCAAAATCCGAAACACCAGATTGTAGAGCGCGAAAAGTAGTGTGAAATCAAGCTAAAAATCACCGAATTCAGAACTCGGAGTCGACGGATATTCATAAAACCGTTTACATAAAGAAACCACATTTCGCGCCTAACGAGGTGAAACGAGACCTACTAGCCACGAGTTCTGAAATCAAAATCGGAAACACCAAGATTGTAGAGCGCAAAAAGTAGTGTGAAATCAAGCTAAAAATCACCGAATTCAGAACTCGGAGTCGACGGACATTCATAAAACCGTTTACGTAAAGAAACCACATTTCGCGCCTAACTAGGTTAAACGAGACCTACTAGCCACGAGTTCTGAAATCAAAATCCGAAACGCCAGGATTGTAGAGCGCGAAAAGTAGTGTGAAATCAAGCTAAAAATCACCGAATTCAGAACTCGGAGTCAACGGATATTCATAAAACCGTTTACGTAAAGAAACCACATTTCGCGCCTAAGTAGGTTAAACGAGACCTACTAGCCACGAGTTCTGAAATCAAAATCCGAAACTCCAGGATTGTAGAGCGCGAAAAGTAGTGTGAAATCAAGCTAAAAATCACCGAATTCAGAACTCGGAGTCAATGGATATTCATAAAACCGTTTACGTAAAGAAACCACATTTCGCGGCTAACTAGGTGAAACGAGACCTACTAGCCACGAGTTCTGAAATCAAAATCTGAAACGCCGGGATTGTAGAGCGAGAAAAGTAGTGTGAAATCAAGCTAAAAATCACCGAATTCAGAACTCGGAGTCAATCGATATTCATAAAACCGTTTACTTAAAGAAACCACATTTCGCGACTAACTAGGTGAAACGAGACCTGCTAGCCACGAGTTCTGAAATCAAAATCCGAAATGTCAGGATTGTAGAGCTCGAAAAGTAGTGTGAAATCAAGCTAAAAATCACCGAATTCAGAACTCGGAGTCGACGGATATTCATAAAACCGTTTACGTAAAGAAACCACATTTCGCGACTAACTAGGTGAAACGAGACCTACTAGCCACGAGTTCTGAAATCAAAATCCGAAATGCCAGGATTGTAGAGCGCGAAAAGTAGTGTGAAATCAAGCTCAAAATCACCGAATTCAGAACTCGGAGTTAACGGATATTCATAAAACCGTTTACGTAAAGAAACCACATTTCGCGCCTAACTAGGTGAAACGAGACCTACTAGCCACGAGTTCTGAAATAGAAATCCGAAATTCCAGGATTGTAGAGCTCGAAAAGTAGTGTGAAATCAAGCTAAAAATCACCGAATTCAGAACTCGGAGTCAACGGATATTCATAAAACCGTTTACGTAAAGAAACCACATTTCGCGGCTAACTAGGTGAATTGAGACCTACTAACCACGAGTTCTGAAATCAAAATCCGAAATGTCAGGATTGTAAAGCGCGAAAAGTAGTGTGAAATCAAGCTAAAAATCACCGAATTCAGAACTCGGAGTCAACCGATATTCACAAAACCGTTTACGTAAAGAAACCACATTTCGCGACTAACTAGGTGAAACGAGACCTACTAGCCACCAGTTCTGAAATCAAAATCCGAAACGCCAGGATTGTAGAGCTCAAAAAGTAGTCTTAAATCAAGCTAAAAATCACTGAATTCAGAACTCGGAGTCAACGGATATTCATAAAACCGTTTACGTAAAGAAACCACATTTTGCGGCTAACTAGGTGAAACGAGACCTACTAGCCACGAGTTCTGAAATCAAAATCTGTAATGCCAGGATTGTAGAGCTCGAAAATTAGTGTGAAATCAAGCTAAAAATCACCGAATTCAGAACTCGGAGTCGACGGATATTCATAAAACCGTTTACGTAAAGAAATCACATTTAGCGCCTAACTAGGTGAAACGAGACCTACTAGCCACGAGTTTTGAAATCAAAATCCGAAATTCCAGGATTGTAGAGGGCGAAAAGTAGTGTGAAATCAAGCTAAAAATCACCGAATTCAGAACTCGGAGTCCACGGATATTCATAAAACCGTTTACGTAAAGAAACCACATTTCGCGAATAACTAGGTTAAACGAGACCTACTAGCCACGAGTTCTGAAATCAAAATCCGAAACGCCAGGATTGTAGAGCTCGAAAAGTAGTGTGAAATCAAGCTAAAAAACACCGAATTCAGAACTCGGAGTCGACGGATATTCATAAAACCGTTTACGTAAAGAAACCACATTTCGCGACTAACTAGGTGAAACGAGACCTAGTAGCCACGAGTTCTGAAATCAAAATCCGAAACGCCAGGATTGTAGAGCTCAAAAAGTAGTCTTAAATCAAGCTAAAAATCACCGAATTCGGAACTCGGAGACGACGGATATTCATAAAACCGTTTACCTAAAGAAACCACATTTCGCGCCTAACTAGGTGAAACGAGACCTACTAGCCACGACTTATGAAATCAAAATCCGAAACACCAGGATTGTAGAGCGCGAAAAGTAGTGTGAAATCAAGCTAAAAATCATCGAATTCAGAACTCGGAGTCGACGGATATTCATAAAACCGTTTATTTAAAGAAACCACATTTCGCGCCTAACGAGGTGAAACGAGACCTACTAACCACGAGTTCTGAAATCCAAATCGGAAACACCAAGATTGTAGAGCGCAAAAAGTAGTGTGAAATCAAGCTAAAAATCACCGAATTCAGAACTCGGAGTCAACGGACATTCATAAAACCGTTTACGTAAAGAAACCACATTTCGCGCCTAACTAGGTTAAACGAGACCTACTAGCCACGAGTTCTGAAATCAAAATCCGAAACTCCAGGATTGTAGAGCGCGAAAAGTAGTGTGAAATCAAGCTAAAAATCACCGAATTCAGAACTCGGAGTCAACGGATATTCATAAAACCGTTTACGTAAAGAAACCACATTTCGCGACTAACTAGGTGATACGAGACCTACTAGCCACGAGTTCTGAAATCAAAATCCGAAATGCCAGGATTGTAGAGCGCGAAAAGTAGTGTGAAATCAAGCTCAAAATCACCGAATTTAGAACTCGGAGTTAACGGATATTCATAAAACCGTTTACGTAAAGAAACCACATTTCGCGCCTAAGTAGGTGAAACGAGACCTACTAGCCACGAGTTCTGAAATAGAAATCCGAAATTTCAGGATTGTAGAGCTCGAAAAGTAGTGTGAAATCAAGCTAAAAATCACCGAATTCAGAACTCGGAGTCAACGGATATTCATAAAACCGTTTACGTAAAGAAACCACATTTCGCGGCTAACTAGGTGAATTGAGACCTACTAACCACGAGTTCTGAAATCAAAATCCGAAATGTCAGGATTGTAAAGCGCGAAAAGTAGTGTGAAATCAAGCTAAAAATCACCGAATTCAGAACTCGGAGTCAACCGATATTCATAAAACCGTTTACGTAAAGAAACCACATTTCGCGACTAACTAGGTGAAACGAGACCTACTAGCCACCAGTTCTGAAATCAAAATCCGAAACGCCAGGATTGTAGAGCTCAAAAAGTAGTCTTAAATCAAGCTAAAAATCACTGAATTCAGAACTCGGAGTCAACGGATATTCATAAAACCGTTTACGTAAAGAAACCACATTTTGCGGCTAACTAGGTGAAACGAGACCTACTAGCCACGAGTTCTGAAATCAAAATCCGTAATGCCAGGATTGTAGAGCTCGAAAATTAGTGTGAAATCAAGCTAAAAATCACCGAATTCAGAACTCGGAGTCGACGGATATTCATAAAACCGTTTACGTAAAGAAATCACATTTCGCGCCTAACTAGATGAAACGAGACCTACTAGCCACGAGTTTTGAAATCAAAATCCGAAATTCCAGGATTGTAGAGGGCTAAAAGTAGTGTGAAATCAAGCTAAAAATCACCGAATTCAGAACTCGGAGTCCACGGATATTCATAAAACCGTTTACGTAAAGAAACCACATTTCGCGAATAACTAGGTTAAACGAGACCTACTAGCCACGAGTTCTGAAATCAAAATCCGAAACGCCAGGATTGTAGAGCTCGAAAAGTAGTGTGAAATCAAGCTAAAAAACACCGAATTCAGTACTCGGAGTCGACGGATATTCATAAAACCGTTTACGTAAAGAAACCACATTTCGCGACTAACTAGGTGAAACGAGACCTAGTAGCCACGAGTTCTGAAATCAAAATCCGAAACGCCAGGATTGTAGAGCTCAAAAAGTAGTCTTAAATCAAGCTAAAAATCACCGAATTCGGAACTCGGCGATGACGGATATTCATAAAACCGTTTACCTAAAGAAACCACATTTCGCGCCTAACTAGGTGAAACGGGACCTACTAGCCACGAGTTATGAAATCAAAATCCGAAACACCAGGATTGTAGAGCGCGAAAAGTAGTGTGAAATCAAGCTAAAAATCACCGAATTCAGAACTCGGAGTCGACGGATATTCATAAAACCGTTTACATAAAGAAACCACATTTCGCGCCTAACGAGGTGAAACGAGACCTACTAGCCACGAGTTCGGAAATCAAAATCGGAAACACCAAGATTGTAGAGCGCAAAAAGTAGTGTGAAATCAAGCTAAAAATCACCGAATTCAGAACTCGGAGTCAACGGACATTCATAAAACCGTTTACGTAAAGAAACCACATTTCGCGCCTAACTAGGTTAAACGAGACCTACTAGCCACGAGTTCTGAAATCAAAATCCGAAACGCCAGGATTGTAGAGCGCGAAAAGTAGTGTGAAATCAAGCTAAAAATCACCGAATTCAGAACTCGTAGTCAACGGATATTCATAAAACCGTTTACGTAAAGAAACCACATTTCGCGACTAACTAGGTGAAACGAGACCTACTAGCCACGAGTTCTGAAATCAAAATCCGAAATGCCAGGATTGTAGAGCGCGAAAAGTAGTGTGAAATCAAGCTCAAAATCACCGAATTCAGAACTCGGAGTTAACGGATATTCATAAAAACGTTTACGTAAAGAAACCACATTTCGCGCCTAAGTAGGTGAAACGAGACCTACTAGCCACGAGTTATGAAATAGAAATCCGAAATTCCAGGATTGTAGAGCTCGAAAAGTAGTGTGAAATCAAGCTAAAAATCACCGAATTCAGAACTCGGAGTCAACGGATATTCATAAAACCGTTTACGTAAAGAAACCACATTTCGCGGCTAACTAGGTGAATTGAGACCTACTAACCACGAGTTCTGAAATCAAAATCCGAAATGTCAGGATTGTAAAGCGCGAAAAGTAGTGTGAAATCAAGCTAAAAATCACCGAATTCAGAACTCGGAGTCAACCGATATTCATAAAACCGTTTACGTAAAGAAACCACATTTCGCGACTAACTAGGTGAAACGAGACCTACTAGCCACCAGTTCTGAAATCAAAATCCGAAACGCCAGGATTGTAGAGCTCAAAAAGTAGTCTTAAATCAAGCTAAAAATCACTGAATTCAGAACTCGGAGTCAACGGATATTCATAAAACCGTTTACGTAAAGAAACCACATTTTGCGGCTAACTAGGTGAAACGAGACCTACTAGCCACGAGTTCTGAAATCAAAATCCGTAATTCCAGGATTGTAGAGCTCGAAAATTAGTGTGAAATCAAGCTAAAAATCACCGAATTCAGAACTCGGAGTCGACGGATATTCATAAAACCGTTTACGTAAAGAAATCACATTTAGCGCCTAACTAGGTGAAACGAGACCTACTAGCCACGAGTTTTGAAATCAAAATCCGAAATTCCAGGATTGTAGAGGGCGAAAAATAGTGTGAAATCAAGCTAAAAATCACCGAATTCAGAACTCGGAGTCCACGGATATTCATAAAACCGTTTACGTAAAGAAACCACATTTCGCGAATAACTAGGTTAAACGAGACCTACTAGCCACGAGTTCTGAAATCAAAATCCGAAACGCCAGGATTGTAGAGCTCGAAAAGTAGTGTGAAATCAAGCTAAAAAACACCGAATTCAGTACTCGGAGTCGACGGATATTCATAAAACCGTTTACGTAAAGAAACCACATTTCGCGACTAACTAGGTGAAACGAGACCTAGTAGCCACGAGTTCTGAAATCAAAATCCGAAACGCCAGGATTGTAGAGCTCAAAAAGTAGTCTTAAATCAAGCTAAAAATCACCGAATTCGGAACTCGGAGACGACGGATATTCATAAAACCGTTTACCTAAAGAAACCACATTTCGCGCCTAACTAGGTGAAACGGGACCTACTAGCCACGAGTTATGAAATCAAAATCCGAAACAACAGGATTGTAGAGCGCGAAAAGTAGTGTGAAATCAAGCTAAAAATCACCGAATTCAGAACTCGGAGTCAACGGACATTCATAAAACCGTTTACGTAAAGAAACCACATTTCGCGCCTAACTAGGTTAAACGAGACCTACTAGCCACGAGTTCTGAAATCAAAATCCGAAACGCTAGGATTGTAGAGCGCGAAAAGTAGTGTGAAATCAAGCTAAAAATCACCGAATTCAGAACTCGGAGTCAACGGATATTCATAAAACCGTTTACGTAAAGAAACCACATTTCGCGCCTAACTAGGTTAAACGAGACCTACTAGCCACGATTTCTGAAATCAAAATCCGAAACTCCAGGATTGTAGAGCGCGAAAAGTAGTGTGAAATCAAGCTAAAAATCACCGAATTCAGAACTCGGAGTCAATGGATATTCATAAAACCGTTTACGTAAAGAAACCACATTTCGCGGCTAACTAGGTGAAACGAGACCTACTAGCCACGAGTTCTGAAATCAAAATCTGAAACGCCGGGATTGTAGAGCGAGAAAAGTAGTGTGAAATCAAGCTAAAAATCACCGAATTCAGAACTCGGAGTCAATCGATATTCATAAAACCGTTTACGTAAAGAAACCACATTTCGCGACTAACTAGGTGAAACGAGACCTGCTAGCCACGAGTTCTGAAATCAAAATCCGAAATGCCAGGATTGTAGAGCTCGAAAAGTAGTGTGAAATCAAGCTAAAAATCACCGAATTCAGAACTCGGAGTCGACGGATATTCATAAAACCGTTTACGTAAAGAAACCACATTTCGCGACTAACTAGGTGAAACGAGACCTACTAGCCACGAGTTCTGAAATCAAAATCCGAAATGCCAGGATTGTAGAGCGCGAAAAGTAGTGTGAAATCAAGCTCAAAATCACCGAATTCAGAACTCGGAGTTAACGGATATTCATAAAACCGTTTACGTAAAGAAACCACATTTTGCGCCTAACTAGGTGAAACGAGACCTACTAGCCACGAGTTCTGAAATCAAAATCTGAAATTCCAGGATTGTAGAGCTCGAAAAGTAGTGTGAAATCAAGCTAAAAATCACCGAATTCAGAACTCGGAGTCGACGGATATTCATAAAACCGTTTACTTAAAGAAACCACATTTCGCGCCTAACTAGGTGAAACGAGACCTACTAGCCACGAGTTCTGAAATCAAAATCCGAAACGCCAGGATTGTAGAGCGCGGAAAGTAGTGTGAAATCAAGCTAAAAATCACCGAATTCAGAACTCGGAGTCCACCGATATTCATAAAACCGTTTACGTAAAGAAAACACATTTCGCGGCTAACTAGGTGAATTGAGACCTACTAGCCACGAGTTCTGAAATCAAAATCCGAAACGCCAGGATTGTAGAGCGCGAAAAGTAGTGTGAAATCAAGCTAAAAATTACCGAATTCAGAACTCGGAGTCAACGGATATTCATAAAACCGTTTACGTAAAGAAACCACATTTCGCGCCTAACTAGGTTAAACGAGACCTACTAGCCACGAGTTCTGAAATCAAAATCGGAAACACCAAGATTGTAGAGCGCAAAAAGTAGTGTGAAATCAAGCTAAAAATCACCGAATTCAGAACTCGGAGTCAACGGACATTCATAAAACCGTTTACGTAAAGAAACCACATTTCGCGGCTAACTAGGTGAATTGAGACCTACTAGCCACGAGTTCTGAAATCAAAATCCGAAATGTCGGGATTGTAAAGCGCGAAAAGTAGTGTGAAATCAAGCTAAAAATCACCGAATTCAGAACTCGGAGTCAACCGATATTCATAAAACCGTTTACGTAAAGAAACCACATTTCGCGACTAACTAGGTGAAACGAGACCTACTAGCTACGAGTTCTGAAATCAAAATCCGAAACGCCAGGATTGTAGAGCTCAAAAAGTAGTCTTAAATCAAGCTAAAAATCACTGAATTCAGAACTCGGAGTCAACGGATATTCATAAAACCGTTTACGTAAAGAAACCACATTTTGCGGCTAACTAGGTGAAACGAGACCTACTAGCCACGAGTTCTGAAATAGAAATCCGAAATTCCAGGATTGTAGAGCTCGAAAAGTAGTGTGAAATCAAGCTAAAAATCACCAAATTCAGAACTCGGAGTCAAAGGATATTCATAAAACCGTTTACGTAAAGAAACCACATTTCGCGGCTAACTAGGTGAATTGAGACCTACTAGCCACGAGTTCTGAAATCAAAATCCGAAATGTCGGGATTGTAAAGCGCGAAAAGTAGTGTGAAATCAAGCTAAAAATCACCGAATTCAGAACTCGAAGTCAACCGATATTCATAAAACCGTTTACGTAAAGAAACCACATTTCGCGACTAACTAGGTGAAACGAGACCTACTAGCCACGAGTTCTGAAATCAAAATCCGAAACGCCAGGATTGTAGAGCTCAAAAAGTAGTCTTAAATCAAGCTAAAAATCACTGAATTCAGAACTCGAAGTCAACGGATATTCATAAAACCGTTTACGTAAAGAAACCACATTTTGCGGCTAACTAGGTGAAACGAGACCTACTAGCCACGAGTTCTGAAATCAAAATCCGTAATGCCAGGATTGTAGAGCTCGAAAATTAGTGTGAAATCAAGCTAAAAATCACCGAATTCAGAACTCGGAGTCGACGGATATTCATAAAACCGTTTACGTAAAGAAATCACATTTAGCGCCTAACTAGGTGAAACGAGACCAACTTGCCACGAGTTTTGAAATCAAAATCCGAAATTCCAGGATTGTAGAGGGCGAAAAGTAGTGTGAAATCAAGCTAAAAATCACCGAATTCAGAACTCGGAGTCCACGGATATTCATAAAACCGTTTACGTAAAGAAACCACATTTCGCGAATAACTAGGTTAAACGAGACCTACTAGCCACGAGTTCTGAAATCAAAATCCAAAATGCCAGGATTGTAGAGCTCGTAAAGTAGTGTGAAATCAAGCTAAAAAACACCGAATTCAGAACTCGGAGTCGACGGATATTCATAAAACCGTTTACGTAAAGAAACCACATTTCGCGACTAACTAGGTGAAACGAGACCTACTAGCCACGAGTTATGAAATCAAAATCCGAAATGCCAGGATTGTAGAGCTCAAAAAGTAGTCTTAAATCAAGCTAAAAATCACCGAATTCGGAACTCGGAGACGACGGATATTCATAAAACCGTTTACGTAAAGAAACCACATTTCGCGCCTAACTAGGTGAAACGAGACCTACTAGCCACGAGTTCTGAAATCAAAATCCGAAACGCCAGGATTGTAGAGCGCGAAAAGTAGTGTGAAATCAAGCTAAAAATTACCGAATTCAGAACTCGGAGTCAACGGATATTCATAAAACCGATTACATAAAGAAACCACATTTCGCGCCTAACTAGGTTAAACGAGACCTACTAGCCACGAGTTCTGAAATCAAAATCGGAAACACCAAGATTGTAGAGCGCAAAAAGTAGTGTGAAATCAAGCTAAAAATCACCGAATTCAGAACTCGGAGTCAACGGACATTCATAAAACCGTTTACGTAAAGAAACCATATTTCGCGGCTAACTAGGTGAATTGAGACCTACTAGCCACGAGTTCTGAAATCAAAATCCGAAATGTCGGGATTGTAAAGCGCGAAAAGTAGTGTGAAATCAAGCTAAAAATCACCGAATTCAGAACTCGGAGTCAACCGATATTCATAAAACCGTTTACGTAAGGAAACCACATTTCACGACTAACTAGGTGAAACGAGACCTACTAGCCACGAGTTCTGAAATCAAAATCCGAAACGCCAGGATTGTAGAGCTCAAAAAGTAGTCTTAAATCAAGCTAAAAATCACTGAATTCAGAACTCGGAGTCAACGGATATTCATAAAACCGTTTACGTAAAGAAACCACATTTTGCGGCTAACTAGGTGAAACGAGACCTACTAGCCACGAGTTCTGAAATAGAAATCCGAAATTCCAGGATTGTAGAGCTCGAAAAGTAGTGTGAAATCAAGCTAAAAATCACCAAATTCAGAACTCGGAGTCAAAGGATATTCATAAAACCGTTTACGTAAAGAAACCACATTTCGCGGCTAACTAGGTGAATTGAGACCTACTAGCCACGAGTTCTGAAATCAAAATCCGAAATGTCGGGATTGTAAAGCGCGAAAAGTAGTGTGAAATCAAGCTAAAAATCACCGAATTCAGAACTCGAAGTCAACCGATATTCATAAAACCGTTTACGTAAAGAAACCACATTTCGCGACTAACTAGGTGAAACGAGACCTACTAGCCACGAGTTCTGAAATCAAAATCCGAAACGCCAGAATTGTAGAGCTCAAAAAGTAGTCTTAAATCAAGCTAAAAATCACTGAATTCAGAACTCGGAGTCAACGGATATTCATAAAACCGTTTACGTAAAGAAACCACATTTTGCGGCTAACTAGGTGAAACGAGACCTACTAGCCACGAGTTCTGAAATCAAAATCCGTAATGCCAGGATTGTAGAGCTCGAAAATTAGTGTGAAATCAAGCTAAAAATCACCGAATTCAGAACTCGGAGTCGACGGATATTCATAAAACCGTTTATGTAAAGAAATCACATTTAGCGCCTAACTAGGTGAAACGAGACCAACTAGCCACGAGTTTTGAAATCAAAATCCGAAATTCCAGGATTGTAGAGGGCGAAAAGTAGTGTGAAATCAAGCTAAAAATCACCGAATTCAGAACTCGGAGTCCACGGATATTCATAAAACCGTTTACGTAAAGAAACCACATTTCGCGAATAACTAGGTTAAACGAGACCTACTAGCCACGAGTTCTGAAATCAAAATCCAAAATGCCAGGATTGTAGAGCTCGAAAAGTAGTGTGAAATCAAGCTAAAAAACACCGAATTCAGAACTCGGAGTCGACGGATATTCATAAAACCGTTTACGTAAAGAAACCACATTTCGCGACTAACTAGGTGAAACGAGACCTACTAGCCACGAGTTATGAAATCAAAATCCGAAATGCCAGGATTGTAGAGCTCAAAAAGTAGTCTTAAATCAAGCTAAAAATCACCGAATTCGGAACTCGGAGACGACGGATATTCATAAAACCGTTTACGTAAAGAAACCACATTTCGCGCCTAACAAGGAGAAACGAGACCTACTAGCCACGAGTTCTGAAATCAAAATCCGAAACACCAGGATTGTAGAGCGCGAAAAGTAGTGTGAAATCAAGCTAAAAATCACCGAATTCAGAACTCGGAGTCGACGGATTTTCATAAAACCGTTTACATAAAGAAACCGCATTTCGCGCCTAACTAGGTGAAACGAGACCTACTAGCCACGAGTTCTGAAATCAAAATCGGAAACACCAAGATTGTAGAGCGCAAAAAGTAGTGTGAAATCAAGCTAAAAATCACCGAATTCAGAACTCGGAGTCAACGGACATTCATAAAACCGTTTACGTAAAGAAACCACATTTCGCGCCCAACTAGGTTAAACGAGACCTACTAGCCACGAGTTCTGAAATCAAAATCCGAAACGCCAGGATTGTAGAGCGCGAAAAGTAGTGTGAAATCAAGCTAAAAATCACCGAATTCAGAACTCGGAGTCAATGGATATTCATAAAACCGTTTACGTAAAGAAACCACATTTCGCGGCTAACTAGGTGAAACGAGACCAACTAGCCACGAGTTCTGAAATCAAAATCTGAAACGCCGGGATTGTAGAGCGAGAAAAGTAGTGTGAAATCAAGCTAAAAATCACCGAATTCAGAACTCGGAGTCAATCGATATTCATAAAACCGTTTACGTAAAGAAACCACATTTCGCGACTAACTAGGTGAAACGAGACCTGCTAGCCACGAGTTCTGAAATCAAAATCCGAAATGCCAGGATTGTAGAGCTCGAAAAGTAGTGTGAAATCAAGCTAAAAATCACCGAATTCAGAACTCGGAGTCGACGGATATTCATAAAACCGTTTACGTAAAGAAACCACATTTCGCGACTAACTAGGTGAAACGAGACCTACTAGCCACGAGTTCTGAAATCAAAATCCGAAATGCCAGGATTGTAGAGCGCGAAAAGTAGCGTGAAATCAAGCTCAAAATCACCGAATTCAGAACTCGGAGTTAACGGATATTCATAAAACCGTTTACGTAAAGAAACCACATTTTGCGCCTAACTAGATGAAACGAGACCTACTAGCCACGAGTTCTGAAATCAAAATCTGAAATTCCAGGATTGTAGAGCTCGAAAAGTAGTGTGAAATCAAGCTAAAAATCACCGAATTCAGAACTCGGAGTCGACGGATATTCATAAAACCGTTTACTTAAAGAAACCACATTTCGCGCCTAACTAGGTGAAACGAGACCTACTAGCCACGAGTTCTGAAATCAAAATCCGAAACGCCAGGATTGTAGAGCGTGGAAAGTAGTGTGAAATCAAGCTAAAAATCACCGAATTCAGAACTCGGAGTCCACCGATATTCATAAAACCGTTTACGTAAAGAAATCACTTTTTGCGCCTAACTAGGTGAAACGAGACCTACTAGCCACGAGTGGTGAAATCAAAATCCGAAATTCCAGGATTGTAGAGCGCGAAAAGTAGTGTGAAATCAAGCTAAAAATCACCGAATTCAGAACTCGGAGTCCACCGATATTCATAAAACCGTTTACGTAAAGAAACCACATTTTGCGCCTAACTAGGTTAAACGAGACCTACTAGCCACGAGTGGTGAAATCAAAATCCGAAATTCCAGGATTGTAGAGCGCGAAAAGTAGTGTGAAATCAAGCTAAAAAACACCGAATTCGGAACTCGGAGTCGACGGATATTCATAAAACCGTTTACGTAAAGAAACCACATTTCGCGACTAACTAGGTGAAACGAGACCTACTAGCCACGAGTTATGAAATCAAAATCCGAAATGCCAGGATTGTAGAGCTCAAAAAGTAGTCTTAAATCAAGCTAAAAATCACCGAATTCGGAACTCGGAGACGACGGATATTCATAAAACCGTTTACGTAAAGAAACCACATTTCGCGCCTAACTAGGAGAAACGAGACCTACTAGCCACGAGTTCTGAAATCAAAATCCGAAACACCAGGATTGTAGAGCGCGAAAAGTAGTGTGAAATCAAGCTAAAAATCACCGAATTCAGAACTCGGAGTCGACGGATTTTCATAAAACCGTTTACATAAAGAAACCGCATTTCGCGCCTAACTAGGTGAAACGAGACCTACTAGCCACGAGTTCTGAAATCAAAATCGGAAACACCAGGATTGTAGAGCGCAAAAAGTAGTGTGAAATCAAGCTAAAAATCACCGAATTCAGAACTCGGAGTCAATCGATATTCATAAAACCGTTTACGTAAAGAAACCACATTTCGCGCCCAACTAGGTTAAACGAGACCTACTAGCCACGAGTTCTGAAATCAAAATCCGAAACGCCAGGATTGTAGAGCGCGAAAAGTAGTGTGAAATCAAGCTAAAAATCACCGAATTCAGAACTCGGAGTCAATGGATATTCATAAAATCGTTTACGTAAAGAAACCACATTTCGCGGCTAACTAGGTGAAACGAGACCAACTAGCCACGAGTTCTGAAATCAAAATCTGAAACGCCGGGATTGTAGAGCGAGAAAAGTAGTGTGAAATCAAGCTAAAAATCACCGAATTCAGAACTCGGACTCAATCGATATTCATAAAACCGTTTACGTAAAGAAACCACATTTCGCGACTAACTAGGTGAAACGAGACCTGCTAGCCACGAGTTCTGAAATCAAAATCCGAAATGCCAGGATTGTAGAGCTCGAAAAGTAGTGTGAAATCAAGCTAAAAATCACCGAATTCAGAACTCGGAGTCGACGGATATTCATAAAACCGTTTACGTAAAGAAACCACATTTCGCGACTAACTAGGTGAAACGAGACCTACTAGCCACGAGTTCTGAAATCAAAATCCGAAATGCCAGGATTGTAGAGCGCGAAAAGTAGTGTGAAATCAAGCTCAAAATCACCGAATTCAGAACTCGGAGTTAACGGATATTCATAAAACCGTTTACGTAAAGAAACCACATTTTGCGCCTAACTAGGTGAAACGAGACCTACTAGCCACGAGTTCTGAAATCAAAATCTGAAATTCCAGGATTGTAGAGCTCGAAAAGTAGTGTGAAATCAAGCTAAAAATCACCGAATTCAGAACTCGGAGTCGACGGATATTCATAAAACCGTTTACTTAAAGAAACCACATTTCGCGCCTAACTAGGTGAAACGAGACCTACTAGCCACGAGTTCTGAAATCAAAATCCGAAACGCCAGGATTGTAGAGCGTGGAAAGTAGTGTGAAATCAAGCTAAAAATCACCGAATTCAGAACTCGGAGTCCACCGATATTCATAAAACCGTTTACGTAAAGAAATCACTTTTTGCGCCTAACTAGGTGAAACGAGACCTACTAGCCACGAGTGGTGAAATCAAAATCCGAAATTCCAGGATTGTAGAGCGCGAAAAGTAGTGTGAAATCAAGCTAAAAATCACCGAATTCAGAACTCGGAGTCAATCGATATTAATAAAACCGTTTACGTAAAGAAACCACATTTCGCGCCTAACTAGGTTAAACGAGACCTACTAGCCACGAGTTCTGAAATCAAAATCGGAAACACCAAGATTGTAGAGCGCAAAAAGTAGTGTGAAATCAAGCTAAAAATCACCGAATTCAGAACTCGGAGTCAACGGACATTCATAAAACCGTTTACGTAAAGAAACCACATTTCGCGGCTAACTAGGTGAATTGAGACCTACTAGCCACGAGTTCTGAAATCAAAATCCGAAATGTCGGGATTGTAAAGCGCGAAAAGTAGTGTGAAATCAAGCTAAAAATCACCGAATTCAGAACTCGGAGTCAACCGATATTCATAAATCCGTTTACGTAAAGAAACCACATTTCGCGACTAACTAGGTGAAACGAGACCTACTAGCCACGAGTTCTGAAATCAAAATCCGAAACGCCAGGATTGTAGAGCTCAAAAAGTAGTCTTAAATCAAGCTAAAAATCACTGAATTCAGAACTCGGAGTCAACGGATATTCATAAAACCGTTTACGTAAAGAAACCACATTTTGCGGCTAACTAGGTGAAACGAGACCTACTAGCCACGAGTTCTGCAATAGAAATCCGAAATTCCAGGATTGTAGAGCTCGAAAAGTAGTGTGAAATCAAGCTAAAAATCACCAAATTCAGAACTCGGAGTCAACGGATATTCATAAAACCGTTTACGTAAAGAAACCACATTTCGCGGCTAACTAGGTGAATTGAGACCTACTAGCCACGAGTTCTGAAATCAAAATCCGAAATGTCGGGATTGTAAAGCGCGAAAAGTAGTGTGAAATCAAGCTAAAAATCACCGAATTCAGAACTCGAAGTCAACCGATATTCATAAAACCGTTTACGTAAAGAAACCACATTTCGCGACTAACTAGGTGAAACGAGACCTACTAGCCACGAGTTCTGAAATCAAAATCCGAAATGCCAGGATTGTAGAGCTCAAAAAGTAGTCTTAAATCAAGCTAAAAATCACTGAATTCAGAACTCGGAGTCAACGGATATTCATAAAACCGTTTACGTAAAGAAACCACATTTTGCGGCTAACTAGGTGAAACGAGACCTACTAGCCACGAGTTCTGAAATCAAAATCCGTAATGCCAGGATTGTAGAGCTCGAAAATTAGTGTGAAATCAAGCTAAAAATCACCGAATTCAGAACTCGGAGTCGACGGATATTCATAAAACCGTTTACGTAAAGAAATCACATTTAGCGCCTAACTAGGTGAAACGAGACAAACTAGCCACGAGTTTTGAAATCAAAATCCGAAATTCCAGGATTGTAGAGGGCGAAAAGTAGTGTGAAATCAAGCTAAAAATCACCGAATTCAGAACTCGGAGTCCACGGATATTCATAAAACCGTTTACGTAAAGAAACCACATTTCGCGAATAACTAGGTTAAACGAGACCTACTAGCCACGAGTTCTGAAATCAAAATCCAAAATGCCAGGATTGTAGAGCTCGAAAAGTAGTGTGAAATCAAGCTAAAAAACACCGAATTCAGAACTCGGAGTCGACGGATATTCATAAAACCGTTTACGTAAAGAAACCACATTTCGCGACTAACTAGGTGAAACGAGAGCTACTAGCCACGAGTTATGAAATCAATATCCGAAATGCCAGGATTGTAGAGCTCAAAAAGTAGTCTTAAATCAAGCTAAAAATCACCGAATTCGGAACTCGGAGACGACGGATATTCATAAAACCGTTTACGTAAAGAAACCACATTTCGCGCCTAACTAGGTGAAACGAGACCTACTAGCCACGAGTTATGAAATCAAAATCCGAAACACCAGGATTGTAGAGCGCGAAAAGTAGTGTGAAATCAAGCTAAAAATCACCGAATTCAGAACTCGGAGTCGACGGATTTTCATAAAACCGTTTACATAAAGAAACCGCATTTCGCGCCTAACTAGGTGAAACGAGACCTACTAGCCACGAGTTCTGAAATCAAAATCGGAAACACCAAGATTGTAGAGCGCAAAAAGTAGTGTGAAATCAAGCTAAAAATCACCGAATTCAGAACTCGGAGTCAACGGACATTCATAAAACCGTTTACGTAAAGAAACCACATTTCGCGCCCAACTAGGTTAAACGAGACCTACTAGCCACGAGTTCTGAAATCAAAATCCGAAACGCCAGGATTGTAGAGCGCGAAAAGTAGTGTGAAATCAAGCTAAAAATCACCGAATTCAGAACTCGGAGTCAATGGATATTTATAAAACCGTTTACGTAAAGAAACCACATTTCGCGGCTAACTAGGTGAAACGAGACCAACTAGCCACGAGTTCTGAAATCAAAATCTGAAACGCCGGGATTGTAGAGCGAGAAAAGTAGTGTGAAATCAAGCTAAAAATCACCGAATTCAGAACTCGGAGTCAATCGATATTCATAAAACCGTTTACGTAAAGAAACCACATTTCGCGACTAACTAGGTGAAACGAGACCTGCTAGCCACGAGTTCTGAAATCAAAATCCGAAATGCCAGGATTGTAGAGCTCGAAAAGTAGTGTGAAATCAAGCTAAAAATCACCGAATTCAGAACTCGGAGTCGACGGATATTCATAAAACCGTTTACGTAAAGAAACCACATTTCGCGACTAACTAGGTGAAACGAGACCTACTAGCCACGAGTTCTGAAATCAAAATCCGAAATGCCAGGATTGTAGAGCGCGAAAAGTAGTGTGAAATCAAGCTCAAAATCACCGAATTCAGAACTCGGAGTTAACGGATATTCATAAAACCGTTTACGTAAAGAAACCACATTTTGCGCCTAACTAGGTGAAACGAGACCTACTAGCCACGAGTTCTGAAATCAAAATCTGAAATTCCAGGATTGTAGAGCTCGAAAAGTAGTGTGAAATCAAGCTAAAAATCACCGAATTCAGAACTCGGAGTCGACGGATATTCATAAAACCGTTTACTTAAAGAAACCACATTTCGCGCCTAACTAGGTGAAACGAGACCTACTAGCCACGAGTTCTGAAATCAAAATCCGAAACGCCAGGATTGTAGAGCGCGGAAAGTAGTGTGAAATCAAGCTAAAAATCACCGAATTCAGAACTCGGAGTCCACCGATATTCATAAAACCGTTTACGTAAAGAAATCACTTTTTGCGCCTAACTAGGTGAAACGAGACCTACTAGCCACGAGTGGTGAAATCAAAATCCGAAATTCCAGGATTGTAGAGCGCGAAAAGTAGTGTGAAATCAAGCTAAAAATCACCGAATTCAGAACTCGGAGTCAATCGATATTCATAAAACCGTTTACGTAAAGAAACCACATTTCGCGCCTAACTAGGTTAAACGAGACCTACTAGCCACGAGTTCTGAAATCAAAATCGGAAACACCAAGATTGTAGAGCGCAAAAAGTAGTGTGAAATCAAGCTAAAAATCACCGAATTCAGAACTCGGAGTCAACGGACATTCATAAAACCGTTTACGTAAAGAAACCACATTTCGCGGCTAACTAGGTGAATTGAGACCTACTAGCCACGAGTTCTGAAATCAAAATCCGAAATGTCGGGATTGTAAAGCGCGAAAAGTAGTGTGAAATCAAGCTAAAAATCACCGAATTCAGAACTCGGAGTCAACCGATATTCATAAAACCGTTTACGTAAGGAAACCACATTTCGCGACTAACTAGGTGAAACGAGACCTACTAGCCACGAGTTCTGAAATCAAAATCCGAAAAGCCAGGATTGTAGAGCTCAAAAAGTAGTCTTAAATCAAGCTAAAAATCACTGAATTCAGAACTCGGAGTCAACGGATATTCATAAAACCGTTTACGTAAAGAAACCACATTTTGCGGCTAACTAGGTGAAACGAGACCTACTAGCCACGAGTTCTGAAATAGAAATCCGAAATTCCAGGATTGTAGAGCTCGAAAAGTAGTGTGAAATCAAGCTAAAAATCACCAAATTCAGAACTCGGAGTCAAAGGATATTCATAAAACCGTTTACGTAAAGAAACCACATTTCGCGGCTAACTAGGTGAATTGAGACCTACTAGCCACGAGTTCTGAAATCAAAATCCGAAATGTCGGGATTGTAAAGCGCGAAAAGTAGTGTGAAATCAAGCTAAAAATCACCGAATTCAGAACTCGAAGTCAACCGATATTCATAAAACCGTTTACGTAAAGAAACCACATTTCGCGACTAACTAGGTGAAACGAGACCTACTAGCCACGAGTTCTGAAATCAAAATCCGAAACGCCAGAATTGTAGAGCTCAAAAAGTAGTCTTAAATCAAGCTAAAAATCACTGAATTCAGAACTCGGAGTCAACGGATATTCATAAAACCGTTTACGTAAAGAAACCACATTTTGCGGCTAACTAGGTGAAACGAGACCTACTAGCCACGAGTTCTGAAATCAAAATCCGTAATGCCAGGATTGTAGAGCTCGAAAATTAGTGTGAAATCAAGCTAAAAATCACCGAATTCAGAACTCGGAGTCGACGGATATTCATAAAACCGTTTACGTAAAGAAATCACATTTAGCGCCTAACTAGGTGAAACGAGACCAACTAGCCACGAGTTTTGAAATCAAAATCCGAAATTCCAGGATTGTAGAGGGCGAAAAGTAGTGTGAAATCAAGCTAAAAATCACCGAATTCAGAACTCGGAGTCCACGGATATTCATAAAACCGTTTACGTAAAGAAACCACATTTCGCGAATAACTAGGTTAAACGAGACCTACTAGCCACGAGTTCTGAAATCAAAATCCAAAATGCCAGGATTGTAGAGCTCGAAAAGTAGTGTGAAATCAAGCTAAAAAACACCGAATTCAGAACTCGGAGTCGACGGATATTCATAAAACCGTTTACGTAAAGAAACCACATTTCGCGACTAACTAGGTGAAACGAGACCTACTAGCCACGAGTTATGAAATCAAAATCCGAAATGCCAGGATTGTAGAGCTCAAAAAGTAGTCTTAAATCAAGCTAAAAATCACCGAATTCGGAACTCGGAGACGACGAATATTCATAAAACCGTTTACGTAAAGAAACCACATTTCGCGCCTAACTAGGAGAAACGAGACCTACTAGCCACGAGTTCTGAAATCAAAATCCGAAACACCAGGATTGTAGAGCGCGAAAAGTAGTGTGAAATCAAGCTAAAAATCACCGAATTCAGAACTCGGAGTCGACGGATTTTCATAAAACCGTTTACATAAAGAAACCGCATTTCGCGCCTAACTAGGTGAAACGAGACCTACTAGCCACGAGTTCTGAAATCAAAATCGGAAACACCAAGATTGTAGAGCGCAAAAAGTAGTGTGAAATCAAGCTAAAAATCACCGAATTCAGAACTCGGAGTCAACGGACATTCATAAAACCGTTTACGTAAAGAAACCACATTTCGCGCCCAACTAGGTTAAACGAGACCTACTAGCCACGAGTTCTGAAATCAAAATCCGAAACGCCAGGATTGTAGAGCGCGAAAAGTAGTGTGAAATCAAGCTAAAAATCACCGAATTCAGAACTCGGAGTCAATGGATATTCATAAAACCGTTTACGTAAAGAAACCACATTTCGCGGCTAACTAGGTGAAACGAGACCAACTAGCCACGAGTTCTGAAATCAAAATCTGAAACGCCGGGATTGTAGAGCGAGAAAAGTAGTGTGAAATCAAGCTAAAAATCACCGAATTCAGAACTCGGAGTCAATCGATATTCATAAAACCGTTTACGTAAAGAAACCACATTTCGCGACTAACTAGGTGAAACGAGACCTGCTAGCCACGAGTTCTGAAATCAAAATCCGAAATGCCAGGATTGTAGAGCTCGAAAAGTAGTGTGAAATCAAGCTAAAAATCACCGAATTCAGAACTCGGAGTCGACGGATATTCATAAAACCGTTTACGTAAAGAAACCACATTTCGCGACTAACTAGGTGAAACGAGACCTACTAGCCACGAGTTCTGAAATCAAAATCCGAAATGCCAGGATTGTAGAGCGCGAAAAGTAGTGTGAAATCAAGCTCAAAATCACCGAATTCAGAACTCGGAGTTAACGGATATTCATAAAACCGTTTACGTAAAGAAACCACATTTTGCGCCTAACTAGGTGAAACGAGACCTACTAGCCACGAGTTCTGAAATCAAAATCTGAAATTCCAGGATTGTAGAGCTCGAAAAGTAGTGTGAAATCAAGCTAAAAATCACCGAATTCAGAACTCGGAGTCGACGGATATTCATAAAACCGTTTACTTAAAGAAACCACATTTCGCGCCTAACTAGGTGAAACGAGACCTACTAGCCACGAGTTCTGAAATCAAAATCCGAAACGCCAGGATTGTAGAGCGTGGAAAGTAGTGTGAAATCAAGCTAAAAATCACCGAATTCAGAACTCGGAGTCCACCGATATTCATAAAACCGTTTACGTAAAGAAATCACTTTTTGCGCCTAACTAGGTGAAACGAGACCTACTAGCCACGAGTGGTGAAATCAAAATCCGAAATTCCAGGATTGTAGAGCGCGAAAAGTAGTGTGAAATCAAGCTAAAAATCACCGAATTCAGAACTCGGAGTCAATCGATATTAATAAAACCGTTTACGTAAAGAAACCACATTTCGCGCCTAACTAGGTTAAACGAGACCTACTAGCCACGAGTTCTGAAATCAAAATCGGAAACACCAAGATTGTAGAGCGCAAAAAGTAGTGTGAAATCAAGCTAAAAATCACCGAATTCAGAACTCGGAGTCAACGGACATTCATAAAACCGTTTACGTAAAGAAACCACATTTCGCGGCTAACTAGGTGAATTGAGACCTACTAGCCACGAGTTCTGAAATCAAAATCCGAAATGTCGGGATTGTAAAGCGCGAAAAGTAGTGTGAAATCAAGCTAAAAATCACCGAATTCAGAACTCGGAGTCAACCGATATTCATAAATCCGTTTACGTAAAGAAACCACATTTCGCGACTAACTAGGTGAAACGAGACCTACTAGCCACGAGTTCTGAAATCAAAATCCGAAACGCCAGGATTGTAGAGCTCAAAAAGTAGTCTTAAATCAAGCTAAAAATCACTGAATTCAGAACTCGGAGTCAACGGATATTCATAAAACCGTTTACGTAAAGAAACCACATTTTGCGGCTAACTAGGTGAAACGAGACCTACTAGCCACGAGTTCTGAAATAGAAATCCGAAATTCCAGGATTGTAGAGCTCGAAAAGTAGTGTGAAATCAAGCTAAAAATCACCAAATTCAGAACTCGGAGTCAACGGATATTCATAAAACCGTTTACGTAAAGAAACCACATTTCGCGGCTAACTAGGTGAATTGAGACCTACTAGCCACGAGTTCTGAAATCAAAATCCGAAATGTCGGGATTGTAAAGCGCGAAAAGTAGTGTGAAATCAAGCTAAAAATCACCGAATTCAGAACTCGAAGTCAACCGATATTCATAAAACCGTTTACGTAAAGAAACCACATTTCGCGACTAACTAGGTGAAACGAGACCTACTAGCCACGAGTTCTGAAATCAAAATCCGAAATGCCAGGATTGTAGAGCTCAAAAAGTAGTCTTAAATCAAGCTAAAAATCACTGAATTCAGAACTCGGAGTCAACGGATATTCATAAAACCGTTTACGTAAAGAAACCACATTTTGCGGCTAACTAGGTGAAACGAGACCTACTAGCCACGAGTTCTGAAATCAAAATCCGTAATGCCAGGATTGTAGAGCTCGAAAATTAGTGTGAAATCAAGCTAAAAATCACCGAATTCAGAACTCGGAGTCGACGGATATTCATAAAACCGTTTACGTAAAGAAATCACATTTAGCGCCTAACTAGGTGAAACGAGACCAACTAGCCACGAGTTTTGAAATCAAAATCCGAAATTCCAGGATTGTAGAGGGCGAAAAGTAGTGTGAAATCAAGCTAAAAATCACCGAATTCAGAACTCGGAGTCCACGGATATTCATAAAACCGTTTACGTAAAGAAACCACATTTCGCGAATAACTAGGTTAAACGAGACCTACTAGCCACGAGTTCTGAAATCAAAATCCAAAATGCCAGGATTGTAGAGCTCGAAAAGTAGTGTGAAATCAAGCTAAAAAACACCGAATTCAGAACTCGGAGTCGACGGATATTCATAAAACCGTTTACGTAAAGAAACCACATTTCGCGACTAACTAGGTGAAACGAGAGCTACTAGCCACGAGTTATGAAATCAAAATCCGAAATGCCAGGATTGTAGAGCTCAAAAAGTAGTCTTAAATCAAGCTAAAAATCACCGAATTCGGAACTCGGAGACGACGGATATTCATAAAACCGTTTACGTAAAGAAACCACATTTCGCGCCTAACTAGGTGAAACGAGACCTACTAGCCACGAGTTATGAAATCAAAATCCGAAACACCAGGATTGTAGAGCGCGAAAAGTAGTGTGAAATCAAGCTAAAAATCACCGAATTCAGAACTCGGAGTCGACGGATTTTCATAAAACCGTTTACATAAAGAAACCGCATTTCGCGCCTAACTAGGTGAAACGAGACCTACTAGCCACGAGTTCTGAAATCAAAATCGGAAACACCAAGATTGTAGAGCGCAAAAAGTAGTGTGAAATCAAGCTAAAAATCACCGAATTCAGAACTCGGAGTCAACGGACATTCATAAAACCGTTTACGTAAAGAAACCACATTTCGCGCCCAACTAGGTTAAACGAGACCTACTAGCCACGAGTTCTGAAATCAAAATCCGAAACGCCAGGATTGTAGAGCGCGAAAAGTAGTGTGAAATCAAGCTAAAAATCACCGAATTCAGAACTCGGAGTCAATGGATATTCATAAAACCGTTTACGTAAAGAAACCACATTTCGCGGCTAACTAGGTGAAACGAGACCAACTAGCCACGAGTTCTGAAATCAAAATCTGAAACGCCGGGATTGTAGAGCGAGAAAAGTAGTGTGAAATCAAGCTAAAAATCACCGAATTCAGAACTCGGAGTCAATCGATATTCATAAAACCGTTTACGTAAAGAAACCACATTTCGCGACTAACTAGGTGAAACGAGACCTGCTAGCCACGAGTTCTGAAATCAAAATCCGAAATGCCAGGATTGTAGAGCTCGAAAAGTAGTGTGAAATCAAGCTAAAAATCACCGAATTCAGAACTCGGAGTCGACGGATATTCATAAAACCGTTTACGTAAAGAAACCACATTTCGCGACTAACTAGGTGAAACGAGACCTACTAGCCACGAGTTCTGAAATCAAAATCCGAAATGCCAGGATTGTAGAGCGCGAAAAGTAGTGTGAAATCAAGCTCAAAATCACCGAATTCAGAACTCGGAGTTAACGGATATTCATAAAACCGTTTACGTAAAGAAACCACATTTTGCGCCTAACTAGGTGAAACGAGACCTACTAGCCACGAGTTCTGAAATCAAAATCTGAAATTCCAGGATTGTAGAGCTCGAAAAGTAGTGTGAAATCAAGCTAAAAATCACCGAATTCAGAACTCGGAGTCGACGGATATTCATAAAACCGTTTACTTAAAGAAACCACATTTCGCGCCTAACTAGGTGAAACGAGACCTACTAGCCACGAGTTCTGAAATCAAAATCCGAAACACCAGGATTGTAGAGCGCGGAAAGTAGTGTGAAATCAAGCTAAAAATCACCGAATTCAGAACTCGGAGTCCACCGATATTCATAAAACCGTTTACGTAAAGAAATCACTTTTTGCGCCTAACTAGGTGAAACGAGACCTACTAGCCACGAGTGGTGAAATCAAAATCCGAAATTCCAGGATTGTAGAGCGCGAAAAGTAGTGTGAAATCAAGCTAAAAATCACCGAATTCAGAACTCGGAGTCAATCGATATTCATAAAACCGTTTACGTAAAGAAACCACATTTCGCGCCTAACTAGGTTAAACGAGACCTACTAGCCACGAGTTCTGAAATCAAAATCGGAAACACCAAGATTGTAGAGCGCAAAAAGTAGTGTGAAATCAAGCTAAAAATCACCGAATTCAGAACTCGGAGTCAACGGACATTCATAAAACCGTTTACGTAAAGAAACCACATTTCGCGGCTAACTAGGTGAATTGAGACCTACTAGCCACGTGTTCTGAAATCAAAATCCGAAATGTCGGGATTGTAAAGCGCGAAAAGTAGTGTGAAATCAAGCTAAAAATCACCGAATTCAGAACTCGGAGTCAACCGATATTCATAAATCCGTTTACGTAAAGAAACCACATTTCGCGACTAACTAGGTGAAACGAGACCTACTAGCCACGAGTTCTGAAATCAAAATCCGAAACGCCAGGATTGTAGAGCTCAAAAAGTAGTCTTAAATCAAGCTAAAAATCACTGAATTCAGAACTCGGAGTCAACGGATATTCATAAAACCGTTTACGTAAAGAAACCACATTTTGCGGCTAACTAGGTGAAACGAGACCTACTAGCCACGAGTTCTGAAATAGAAATCCGAAATTCCAGGATTGTAGAGCTCAAAAAGTAGTGTGAAATCAAGCTAAAAATCACCAAATTCAGAACTCGGAGTCAACGGATATTCATAAAACCGTTTACGTAAAGAAACCACATTTCGCGGCTAACTAGGTGAATTGAGACCTACTAGCCACGAGTTCTGAAATCAAAATCCAAAATGTCGGGATTGTAAAGCGCGAAAAGTAGTGTGAAATCAAGCTAAAAATCACCGAATTCAGAACTCGAAGTCAACCGATATTCATAAAACCGTTTACGTAAAGAAACCACATTTCGCGACTAACTAGGTGAAACGAGACCTACTAGCCACGAGTTCTGAAATCAAAATCCGAAACGCCAGGATTGTAGAGCTCAAAAAGTAGTCTTAAATCAAGCTAAAAATCACTGAATTCAGAACTCGGAGTCAACGGATATTCATAAAACCGTTTACGTAAAGAAACCAAATTTTGCGGCTAACTAGGTGAAACGAGACCTACTAGCCTCGAGTTCTGAAATCAAAATCCGTAATGCCAGGATTGTAGAGCTCGAAAATTAGTGTGAAATCAAGCTAAAAATCACCGAATTCAGAACTCGGAGTCGACGGATATTCATAAAACCTTTTACGTAAAGAAGTCACATTTAGCGCCTAACTAGGTGAAACGAGACCAACTAGCCACGAGTTTTGAAATCAAAATCCGAAATTCCAGGATTGTAGAGGGCGAAAAGTAGTGTGAAATCAAGCTAAAAATCACCGAATTCAGAACTCGGAGTCCACGGATATTCATAAAACCGTTTACGTAAAGAAACCACATTTCGCGAATAACTAGGTTAAACGAGACCTACTAGCCACGAGTTCTGAAATCAAAATCCAAAAAACCAGGATTGTAGAGCTCGAAAAGTAGTGTAAAATCAAGCTAAAAAACACCGAATTCAGAACTCGGAGTCGACGGATATTCATAAAACCGTTTACGTAAAGAAACCACATTTCGCGACTAACTAGGTGAAACGAGACCTACTAGCCACGAGTTCTGAAATCAAAATCCGAAATGCCAGGATTGTAGAGCTCAAAAAGTAGTCTTAAATCAAGCTAAAAATCACCGAATTCGGAACTCGGAGACGACGGATATTCATAAAACCGTTTACGTAAAGAAACCACATTTCGCGCCTAACTAGGTGAAACGAGACCTACTAGCCACGAGTTATGAAATCAAAATCCGAAACACCAGGATTGTAGAGCGCGAAAAGTAGTGTGAAATCAAGCGAAAAATCACCGAATTCAGAACTCGGAGTCGACGGATATTCATAAAACCGTTTACATAAAGAAACCGCATTTCGCGCCTAACTAGGTGAAACGAGACCTACTAGCCACGAGTTCTGAAATCAAAATCGGAAACACCAAGATTGTAGAGCGCAAAAAGTAGTGTGAAATCAAGCTAAAAATCACCGAATTCAGAACTCGGAGTCAACGGACATTCATAAAACCGTTTACGTAAAGAAACCACATTTCGCGCCCAACTTGGTTAAACGAGACCTACTAACCACGAGTTCTGAAATCAAAATCCGAAACGCCAGGATTGTAGAGCGCGGAAAGTAGTGTGAAATCAAGCTAAAAATCACCGAATTCAGAACTCGGAGTCCACCGATATTCATAAAACCGTTTACGTAAAGAAATCACTTTTTGCGCCTAACTAGGTGAAACGAGACCTACTAGCCACGAGTGGTGAAATCAAAATCCGAAATTCCAGGATTGTAGAGCGCGAAAAGTAGTGTGAAATCAAGCTAAAAATCACCGAATTCAGAACTCGGAGTCAATCGATATTCATAAAACCGTTTACGTAAAGAAACCACATTTCGCGCCTAACTAGGTTAAACGAGACCTACTAGCCACGAGTTCTGAAATCAAAATCGGAAACACCAAGATTGTAGAGCGCAAAAAGTAGTGTGAAATCAAGCTAAAAATCACCGAATTCAGAACTCGGAGTCAACGGACATTCATAAAACCGTTTACGTAAAGAAACCACATTTCGCGGCTAACTAGGTGAATTGAGACCTACTAGCCACGTGTTCTGAAATCAAAATCCGAAATGTCGGGATTGTAAAGCGCGAAAAGTAGTGTGAAATCAAGCTAAAAATCACCGAATTCAGAACTCGGAGTCAACCGATATTCATAAATCCGTTTACGTAAAGAAACCACATTTCGCGACTAACTAGGTGAAACGAGACCTACTAGCCACGAGTTCTGAAATCAAAATCCGAAACGCCAGGATTGTAGAGCTCAAAAAGTAGTCTTAAATCAAGCTAAAAATCACTGAATTCAGAACTCGGAGTCAACGGATATTCATAAAACCGTTTACGTAAAGAAACCACATTTTGCGGCTAACTAGGTGAAACGAGACCTACTAGCCACGAGTTCTGAAATAGAAATCCGAAATTCCAGGATTGTAGAGCTCAAAAAGTAGTGTGAAATCAAGCTAAAAATCACCAAATTCAGAACTCGGAGTCAACGGATATTCATAAAACCGTTTACGTAAAGAAACCACATTTCGCGGCTAACTAGGTGAATTGAGACCTACTAGCCACGAGTTCTGAAATCAAAATCCGAAATGTCGGGATTGTAAAGCGCGAAAAGTAGTGTGAAATCAAGCTAAAAATCACCGAATTCAGAACTCGAAGTCAACCGATATTCATAAAACCGTTTACGTAAAGAAACCACATTTCGCGACTAACTAGGTGAAACGAGACCTACTAGCCACGAGTTCTGAAATCAAAATCCGAAACGCCAGGATTGTAGAGCTCAAAAAGTAGTCTTAAATCAAGCTAAAAATCACTGAATTCAGAACTCGGAGTCAACGGATATTCATAAAACCGTTTACGTAAAGAAACCAAATTTTGCGGCTAACTAGGTGAAACGAGACCTACTAGCCTCGAGTTCTGAAATCAAAATCCGTAATGCCAGGATTGTAGAGCTCGAAAATTAGTGTGAAATCAAGCTAAAAATCACCGAATTCAGAACTCGGAGTCGACGGATATTCATAAAACCTTTTACGTAAAGAAGTCACATTTAGCGCCTAACTAGGTGAAACGAGACCAACTAGCCACGAGTTTTGAAATCAAAATCCGAAATTCCAGGATTGTAGAGGGCGAAAAGTAGTGTGAAATCAAGCTAAAAATCACCGAATTCAGAACTCGGAGTCCACGGATATTCATAAAACCGTTTACGTAAAGAAACCACATTTCGCGAATAACTAGGTTAAACGAGACCTACTAGCCACGAGTTCTGAAATCAAAATCCAAAAAACCAGGATTGTAGAGCTCGAAAAGTAGTGTAAAATCAAGCTAAAAAACACCGAATTCAGAACTCGGAGTCGACGGATATTCATAAAACCGTTTACGTAAAGAAACCACATTTCGCGACTAACTAGGTGAAACGAGACCTACTAGCCACGAGTTCTGAAATCAAAATCCGAAATGCCAGGATTGTAGAGCTCAAAAAGTAGTCTTAAATCAAGCTAAAAATCACCGAATTCGGAACTCGGAGACGACGGATATTCATAAAACCGTTTACGTAAAGAAACCACATTTCGCGCCTAACTAGGTGAAACGAGACCTACTAGCCACGAGTTATGAAATCAAAATCCGAAACACCAGGATTGTAGAGCGCGAAAAGTAGTGTGAAATCAAGCGAAAAATCACCGAATTCAGAACTCGGAGTCGACGGATATTCATAAAACCGTTTACATAAAGAAACCGCATTTCGCGCCTAACTAGGTGAAACGAGACCTACTAGCCACGAGTTCTGAAATCAAAATCGGAAACACCAAGATTGTAGAGCGCAAAAAGTAGTGTGAAATCAAGCTAAAAATCACCGAATTCAGAACTCGGAGTCAACGGACATTCATAAAACCGTTTACGTAAAGAAACCACATTTCGCGCCCAACTTGGTTAAACGAGACCTACTAACCACGAGTTCTGAAATCAAAATCCGAAACGCCAGGATTGTAGAGCGCGGAAAGTAGTGTGAAATCAAGCTAAAAATCACCGAATTCAGAACTCGGAGTCCACCGATATTCATAAAACCGTTTACGTAAAGAAATCACTTTTTGCGCCTAACTAGGTGAAACGAGACCTACTAGCCACGAGTGGTGAAATCAAAATCCGAAATTCCAGGATTGTAGAGCGCGAAAAGTAGTGTGAAATCAAGCTAAAAATCACCGAATTCAGAACTCGGAGTCAATCGATATTCATAAAACCGTTTACGTAAAGAAACCACATTTCGCGCCTAACTAGGTTAAACGAGACCTACTAGCCACGAGTTCTGAAATCAAAATCGGAAACACCAAGATTGTAGAGCGCAAAAAGTAGTGTGAAATCAAGCTAAAAATCACCGAATTCAGAACTCGGAGTCAACGGACATTCATAAAACCGTTTACGTAAAGAAACCACATTTCGCGGCTAACTAGGTGAATTGAGACCTACTAGCCACGTGTTCTGAAATCAAAATCCGAAATGTCGGGATTGTAAAGCGCGAAAAGTAGTGTGAAATCAAGCTAAAAATCACCGAATTCAGAACTCGGAGTCAACCGATATTCATAAATCCGTTTACGTAAAGAAACCACATTTCGCGACTAACTAGGTGAAACGAGACCTACTAGCCACGAGTTCTGAAATCAAAATCCGAAACGCCAGGATTGTAGAGCTCAAAAAGTAGTCTTAAATCAAGCAAAAAATCACTGAATTCAGAACTCGGAGTCAACGGATATTCATAAAACCGTTTACGTAAAGAAACCACATTTTGCGGCTAACTAGGTGAAACGAGACCTACTAGCCACGAGTTCTGAAATAGAAATCCGAAATTCCAGGATTGTAGAGCTCAAAAAGTAGTGTGAAATCAAGCTAAAAATCACCAAATTCAGAACTCGGAGTCAACGGATATTCATAAAACCGTTTACGTAAAGAAACCACATTTCGCGGCTAACTAGGTGAATTGAGACCTACTAGCCACGAGTTCTGAAATCAAAATCCGAAATGTCGGGATTGTAAAGCGCGAAAAGTAGTGTGAAATCAAGCTAAAAATCACCGAATTCAGAACTCGAAGTCAACCGATATTCATAAAACCGTTTACGTAAAGAAACCACATTTCGCGACTAACTAGGTGAAACGAGACCTACTAGCCACGAGTTCTGAAATCAAAATCCGAAACGCCAGGATTGTAGAGCTCAAAAAGTAGTCTTAAATCAAGCTAAAAATCACTGAATTCAGAACTCGGAGTCAACGGATATTCATAAAACCGTTTACGTAAAGAAACCAAATTTTGCGGCTAACTAGGTGAAACGAGACCTACTAGCCTCGAGTTCTGAAATCAAAATCCGTAATGCCAGGATTGTAGAGCTCGAAAATTAGTGTGAAATCAAGCTAAAAATCACCGAATTCAGAACTCGGAGTCGACGGATATTCATAAAACCTTTTACGTAAAGAAGTCACATTTAGCGCCTAACTAGGTGAAACGAGACCAACTAGCCACGAGTTTTGAAATCAAAATCCGAAATTCCAGGATTGTAGAGGGCGAAAAGTAGTGTGAAATCAAGCTAAAAATCACCGAATTCAGAACTCGGAGTCCACGGATATTCATAAAACCGTTTACGTAAAGAAACCACATTTCGCGAATAACTAGGTTAAACGAGACCTACTAGCCACGAGTTCTGAAATCAAAATCCAAAAAACCAGGATTGTAGAGCTCGAAAAGTAGTGTAAAATCAAGCTAAAAAACACCGAATTCAGAACTCGGAGTCGACGGATATTCATAAAACCGTTTACGTAAAGAAACCACATTTCGCGACTAACTAGGTGAAACGAGACCTACTAGCCACGAGTTCTGAAATCAAAATCCGAAATGCCAGGATTGTAGAGCTCAAAAAGTAGTCTTAAATCAAGCTAAAAATCACCGAATTCGGAACTCGGAGACGACGGATATTCATAAAACCGTTTACGTAAAGAAACCACATTTCGCGCCTAACTAGGTGAAACGAGACCTACTAGCCACGAGTTATGAAATCAAAATCCGAAACACCAGGATTGTAGAGCGCGAAAAGTAGTGTGAAATCAAGCGAAAAATCACCGAATTCAGAACTCGGAGTCGACGGATATTCATAAAACCGTTTACATAAAGAAACCGCATTTCGCGCCTAACTAGGTGAAACGAGACCTACTAGCCACGAGTTCTGAAATCAAAATCGGAAACACCAAGATTGTAGAGCGCAAAAAGTAGTGTGAAATCAAGCTAAAAATCACCGAATTCAGAACTCGGAGTCAACGGACATTCATAAAACCGTTTACGTAAAGAAACCACATTTCGCGCCCAACTTGGTTAAACGAGACCTACTAACCACGAGTTCTGAAATCAAAATCCGAAACGCCAGGATTGTAGAGCGCGGAAAGTAGTGTGAAATCAAGCTAAAAATCACCGAATTCAGAACTCGGAGTCCACCGATATTCATAAAACCGTTTACGTAAAGAAATCACTTTTTGCGCCTAACTAGGTGAAACGAGACCTACTAGCCACGAGTGGTGAAATCAAAATCCGAAATTCCAGGATTGTAGAGCGCGAAAAGTAGTGTGAAATCAAGCTAAAAATCACCGAATTCAGAACTCGGAGTCAATCGATATTCATAAAACCGTTTACGTAAAGAAACCACATTTCGCGCCTAACTAGGTTAAACGAGACCTACTAGCCACGAGTTCTGAAATCAAAATCGGAAACACCAAGATTGTAGAGCGCAAAAAGTAGTGTGAAATCAAGCTAAAAATCACCGAATTCAGAACTCGGAGTCAACGGACATTCATAAAACCGTTTACGTAAAGAAACCACATTTCGCGGCTAACTAGGTGAATTGAGACCTACTAGCCACGAGTTCTGAAATCAAAATCCGAAATGTCGGGATTGTAAAGCGCGAAAAGTAGTGTGAAATCAAGCTAAAAATCACCGAATTCAGAACTCGGAGTCAACCGATATTCATAAATCCGTTTACGTAAAGAAACCACATTTCGCGACTAACTAGGTGAAACGAGACCTACTAGCCACGAGTTCTGAAATCAAAATCCGAAACGCCAGGATTGTAGAGCTCAAAAAGTAGTCTTAAATCAAGCTAAAAATCACTGAATTCAGAACTCGGAGTCAACGGATATTCATAAAACCGTTTACGTAAAGAAACCACATTTTGCGGCTAACTAGGTGAAACGAGACCTACTAGCCACGAGTTCTGAAATAGAAATCCGAAATTCCAGGATTGTAGAGCTCGAAAAGTAGTGTGAAATCAAGCTAAAAATCACCAAATTCAGAACTCGGAGTCAACGGATATTCATAAAACCGTTTACGTAAAGAAACCACATTTCGCGGCTAACTAGGTGAATTGAGACCTACTAGCCACGAGTTCTGAAATCAAAATCCGAAATGTCGGGATTGTAAAGCGCGAAAAGTAGTGTGAAATCAAGCTAAAAATCACCGAATTCAGAACTCGAAGTCAACCGATATTCATAAAACCGTTTACGTAAAGAAACCACATTTCGCGACTAACTAGGTGAAACGAGACCTACTAGCCACGAGTTCTGAAATCAAAATCCGAAACGCCAGGATTGTAGAGCTCAAAAAGTAGTCTTAAATCAAGCTAAAAATCACTGAATTCAGAACTCGGAGTCAACGGATATTCATAAAACCGTTTACGTAAAGAAACCACATTTTGCGGCTAACTAGGTGAAACGAGACCTACTAGCCACGAGTTCTGAAATCAAAATCCGTAATGCCAGGATTGTAGAGCTCGAAAATTAGTGTGAAATCAAGCTAAAAATCACCGAATTCAGAACTCGGAGTCGACGGATATTCATAAAACCTTTTACGTAAAGAAGTCACATTTAGCGCCTAACTAGGTGAAACGAGACCAACTAGCCACGAGTTTTGAAATCAAAATCCGAAATTCCAGGATTGTAGAGGGCGAAAAGTAGTGTGAAATCAAGCTAAAAATCACCGAATTCAGAACTCGGAGTCCACGGATATTCATAAAACCGTTTACGTAAAGAAACCACATTTCGCGAATAACTAGGTTAAACGAGACCTACTAGCCACGAGTTCTGAAATCAAAATCCAAAAAACCAGGATTGTAGAGCTCGAAAAGTAGTGTAAAATCAAGCTAAAAAACACCGAATTCAGAACTCGGAGTCGACGGATATTCATAAAACCGTTTACGTAAAGAAACCACATTTCGCGACTAACTAGGTGAAACGAGACCTACTAGCCACGAGTTCTGAAATCAAAATCCGAAATGCCAGGATTGTAGAGCTCAAAAAGTAGTCTTAAATCAAGCTAAAAATCACCGAATTCGGAACTCGGAGACGACGGATATTCATAAAACCGTTTACGTAAAGAAACCACATTTCGCGCCTAACTAGGTGAAACGAGACCTACTAGCCACGAGTTATGAAATCAAAATCCGAAACACCAGGATTGTAGAGCGCGAAAAGTAGTGTGAAATCAAGCGAAAAATCACCGAATTCAGAACTCGGAGTCGACGGATATTCATAAAACCGTTTACATAAAGAAACCGCATTTCGCGCCTAACTAGGTGAAACGAGACCTACTAGCCACGAGTTCTGAAATCAAAATCGGAAACACCAAGATTGTAGAGCGCAAAAAGTAGTGTGAAATCAAGCTAAAAATCACCGAATTCAGAACTCGGAGTCAACGGACATTCATAAAACCGTTTACGTAAAGAAACCACATTTCGCGCCCAACTTGGTTAAACGAGACCTACTAGCCACGAGTTCTGAAATCAAAATCCGAAACGCCAGGATTGTAGAGCGCGAAAAGTAGTGTGAAATCAAGCTAAAAATCACCGAATTCAGAACTCGGAGTCAACGGATATTCATAAAACCGTTTACGTAAAGAAACCACATTTCGCGCCTAACTAGGTTAAACGAGACCTACTAGCCACGAGTTCTGAAATCAAAATCCGAAATTCCAGGATTGTAGAGCGCAAAAAGTAGTGTGAAATCAAGCTAAAAATCGCCGAATTCAGAACTCGGAGTCAATGGATATTCATAAAACCGTTTACGTAAAGAAACCACATTTCGCGGCTAACTAGGTGAAACGAGACCTACTAGCCACGAGTTCTGAAATCATAATCTGAAACGCCGGGATTGTAGAGCGAGAAAAGTAGTGTGAAATCAAGCTAAAAATCACAAAATTCAGAACTCGGAGTCAATCGATATTCATAAAACCGTTTACGTAAAGAAACCACATTTTGCGACTAACTAGGTGAAACGAGACCTACTAGCCACGAGTTCTGAAATCAAAATTCGAAATGCCAGGATTGTAGAGCTCGAAAAGTAGTGTGATATCAAGCTAAAAATCACCGAATTCAGAACTCGGAGTCGACGGATATTCATAAAATCGTTTACGTAAAGAAACCACATTTCGCGACTAACTAGGTGAAACGAGACCTACTAGCCACGAGTTCTGAAATCAAAATCCGAAATGCCAGGATTGTAGAGCGCGAAAAGTAGTGTGAAATCAAGCTCAAAATCACCGAATTCAGAACTCGGAGTCAACGGATATTCATAAAACCGTTTACGTAAAGAAACCACATTTCGCGCCTAACTAGGTTAAACGAGACCTACTAGCCACGAGTTCTGAAATCAAAATCCGAAATTCCAGGATTGTAGAGCGCAAAAAGTAGTGTGAAATCAAGCTAAAAATCGCCGAATTCAGAACTCGGAGTCAATGGATATTCATAAAACCGTTTACGTAAAGAAACCACATTTCGCGGCTAACTAGGTGAAACGAGACCTACTAGCCACGAGTTCTGAAATCAAAATCTGAAACGCCGGGATTGTAGAGCGAGAAAAGTAGTGTGAAATCAAGCTAAAAATCACCAAATTCAGAACTCGGAGTCAATCGATATTCATAAAACCGTTTACGTAAAGAAACCACATTTTGCGACTAACTAGGTGAAACGAGACCTACTAGCCACGAGTTCTGAAATCAAAATTCGAAATGCCAGGATTGTAGAGCTCGAAAAGTAGTGTGAAATCAAGCTAAAAATCACCGAATTCAGAACTCGGAGTCGACGGATATTCATAAAATCGTTTACGTAAAGAAACCACATTTCGCGACTAACTAGGTGAAACGAGACCTACTAGCCACGAGTTCTGAAATCAAAATCCGAAATGCCAGGATTGTAGAGCGCGAAAAGTAGTGTGAAATCAAGCTCAAAATCACCGAATTCAGAACTCGGAGTCAACGGATATTCATAAAACCGTTTACGTAAAGAAACCACATTTCGCGCCTAACTAGGTGAAACGAGACCTACTAGCCACGAGTTCTGAAATCAAAATCTGAAATTCCAGGATTGTAGAGCTCGAAAAGTAGTGTGAAATCAATCTAAAAATCACCGAATTCAGAACTCGGAGTCGACGGATATTCATAAAACCGTTTACGTAAAAAACCACATTTCGCGCCTAACTAGGTGAAACGAGACCTACTAGCCACGAATTCTGAAATCAAAATCCGAAACGCCAGGATTGTAGAGCGCGGAAAGTAGTGTGAAATCAAGCTAAAAATCACCGAATTCAGAACTCGGAGTCCACCGATATTCATAAAACTGTTTACGTAGAGAAACCACATTTCGCGGCTAACTAGGTGAATTGAGACCTACTAGCCACGAGTTCTGAAATCAAAATCCGAAATGCCAGGATTGTAGAGCGCGAAAAGTAGTGTGAAATCAAGCTAAAAATCACCGAATTCAGAACTCGGAGACAACGGATATTCATAAAACCGTTTACGTAAAGAAACCACATTTCGCGCCTAACTAGGTTAAACGAGACCTACTAGCCACCAGTTCTGAAATCAAAATCGGAAACACCAAGATTGTAGAGCGCAAAAAGTAGTGTGAAATCAAGCTAAAAATCATCGAATTCAGAACTCGGAGTCAACGGACATTCATAAAAACGTTTACGTAAAGAAACCACATTTCGCGGCTAACTAGCTTAAACGAGACCTACTAGCCACGAGTTCTGAAATCAAAATCCAAAATGCCAGGATTGTAGAGCTCGAAAAGTAGTGTGAAATCAAGCTAAAAATCACGGAATTCAGAACTCGGAATCAACGCACATTCATAAAACCGTTTACGTAAAGAAACCACATTTCGCGCCTAACTAGGTTAAACGAGACCTACTAGCCACGAGTTCTGAAATCAAAATCCGAAACGCCAGGATTGTAGAGCGCAAAAAGTAGTGTGAAATCAAGCTAAAAATCACCGAATTCAGAACTCGGAGTCAACGGATATTCATAAAACCGTTTACGTAAAGAAACCACATTTCGCGCCTAACTAGGTTAAACGAGACCTACTAGCCACGAGTTCTGAAATCAAAATCCGAAACTCTAGGATTGTAGAGCGCGAAAAGTAGTGTGAAATCAAGCTACAAAACACCGAATTCAGAACTCGGAGTCAATGGATATTCATAAAACCGTTTACGTAAAGAAACCACATTTCGCGGCTAACTAGGTGAAACGAGACCTACTAGCCACGAGTTCTGAAATCAAAATCTGAAACGCCAGGATAGTAGAGCTCGAAAAGTAGTGTGAAATCAAGCTAAAAATCACCGAATTCAGAACTCGGAGTCGACGGATATTCATAAAACCGTTTACGTAAAGAAATCACTTTTTGCGCCTAACTAGGTGAAACGAGACCTACTAGCCACGAGTGCTGAAATCAAAATCCGAAATTCCAGGATTGTAGAGCGCGAAAAGTAGTGTGAAATCAAGCTAAAAATCACCGAATTCAGAACTCGGAGTCGACGGATATTCATAAAACCGTTTACGTAAAGAAACCACATTTCGCGCCTAACTATGCGAAACGAGACCTACTAGCCACGAGTTCTGAAATCAAAATCCGAAATTCCAGGATTGTAGAGCGCGAAAAGTAGTGTGAAATCAAGCTCAAAATCACCGAATTCAGAACTCGGAGTCAACGGATATTCATAAAACCGTTTACGTAAAGAAACCACATTTCGCGCCTAACTAGGTGAAACGAGACCTACTAGCCACGAGTTCCGAAATCAAAATCTGAAATTCCAGGATTGTAGAGCTCGAAAAGTAGTGTGAAATCAAGCTAAAAATCACAGAATTCAGAACTCGGAGTCGACGGATATTCATAAAACCGTTTACGTAAAGAAACCACATTTCGCGCCTAACTAGGTGAAACGAGACCTACTAGCCACGAGTTCTAAAATCAAAATCCGAAACGCCAGGATTGTAGAGCGCGGAAAGTAGTGTGAAATCAAGCTAAAAATCACCGAATTCAGAACTCGGAGTCCACCGATATTCATAAAACCGTTTACGTAGAGAAACCACATTTCGCGGCTAACTAGGTGAATTGAGACCTACTAGCCACGAGTTCTGAAATCAAAATCCGAAACGCCAGGATTGTAGAGCGCGAAAAGTAGTGTGAAATCAGCTAAAAATCACCGAATTCAGAACTCGGAGTCAACGGATATTCATAAAACCGTTTACGTAAAGAAACCACATTTCGCGCCTAACTAGGTTAAACGAGACCTACTAACCACGAGTTCTGAAATCAAAATCGGAAACACCAAGATTGTAGAGCGCAAAAAGTAGTGTGAAATCAAGCTAAAAATCATCGAATTCAGAACTCGGAGTCAACGGACATTCATAAAAACGTTTACGTAAAGAAACCACATTTCGCGGCTAACTAGGTTAAACGAGACCTACTAGCCACGAGTTCTGAAATCAAAATCCAAAATGCCAGGATTGTAGAGCTCGAAAAGTAGTGTGAAATCAAGCTAAAAATCAACGAATTCAGAACTCGGAGTCGACGGATATTCATAAAATCGTTTACTTAAAGAAACCACATTCCGCGCCTAACTAGGTGAAACGAGACCAACTAGCCACGAGTTCTGAAATCAAAATCCGAAACACCAGGATAGTAGAGCTCGAAAAGTAGTGTGAAATCAAGCTAAAAATCACCGAATTCAGAACTCGGAGTCGACGGATATTCATAAAACCGTTTACGTAAAGAAATCACTTTTTGCGCCTAACTAGGTGAAACGAGACCTACTAGCCACGAGTGCTGAAATCAAAATCCGAAATTCCAGGATTGTAGAGCGCGAAAAGTAGTGTGAAATCAAGCTAAAAATCACCGAATTCAGAACTCGGAGTCGACGGATATTCATAAAACCGTTTACGTAAAGAAACCACATTTCGCGCCTAACTATGCGAAACGAGACCTACTAGCCACGAGTTCTGAAATCAAAATCCGAAACGCCAGGATTGTAGAGCGCGAAAAGTAGTGTGAAATCAAGCTAAAAATCACCGAATTCAGAACTCGGAGTCAACGGATATTCATAAAACCGTTTACGTAAAGAAACAACATTTCGCGCCTAACTATGTAAAACGAGACCTACTGGCCACGAGTTCTGAAATTAAAAACCGAAACTCCAGGATTGTAGAGCTCGAAAAGTAGTGTGAAATCAAGCTAAAAATCACCGAATTCAGAACTCAGAGTCAACGGATATTCATAAAACCGTTTACGTAAAGAAACCACATTTCGCGGCTAACTATGTGAAACAAGACCTACTAGCCACGAGTTCTGAAATCAAAATCCGAAACGCCAGGATTGTAGAGCGCGAAATGTAGTGTGAAATCAAGCTAAAAATTACCGAATTCAGAACTCGGAGTCAACGGATATTCATAAAACCGTTTACGTAAAGAAACCACATTTCGCGCCTAACTAGGTTAAACGAGACCTACTAGCCACGAGTTCTGAAATCAAAATCGGAAACACCAAGATTGTAGAGCGCAAAAAGTAGTGTGAAATCAAGCTAAAAATCACCGAATTCAGAACTCGGAGTCAACGGACATTCATAAAACCGTTTACGTAAAGAAACCACATTTCGCGGCTAACTAGGTGAATTGAGACCTACTAGCCACGAGTTCTGAAATCAAAATCCGAAATGTCGGGATTGTAAAGCGCGAAAAGTAGTGTGAAATCAAGCTAAAAATCACCGAATTCAGAACTCGGAGTCAACCGATATTCATAAAACCGTTTACGTAAAGAAACCACATTTCGCGACTAACTAGGTGAAACGAGACCTACTAGCTACGAGTTCTGAAATCAAAATCCGAAACGCCAGTATTGTAGAGCTCAAAAAGTAGTCTTAAATCAAGCTAAAAATCACTGAATTCAGAACTCGGAGTCAACGGATATTCATAAAACCGTTTACGTAAAGAAACCACATTTTGCGGCTAACTAGGTGAAACGAGACCTACTAGCCACGAGTTCTGAAATAGAAATCCGAAATTCCAGGATTGTAGAGCTCGAAAAGTAGTGTGAAATCAAGCTAAAAATCACCAAATTCAGAACTCGGAGTCAAAGGATATTCATAAAACCGTTTACGTAAAGAAACCACATTTCGCGGCTAACTAGGTGAATTGAGACCTACTAGCCACGAGTTCTGAAATCAAAATCCGAAATGTCGGGATTGTAAAGCGCGAAAAGTAGTGTGAAATCAAGCTAAAAATCACCGAATTCAGAACTCGAAGTCAACCGATATTCATAAAACCGTTTACGTAAAGAAACCACATTTCGCGACTAACTAGGTGAAACGAGACCTACTAGCCACGAGTTCTGAAATCAAAATCCGAAACGCCAGGATTGTAGGGCTCAAAAAGTAGTCTTAAATCAAGCTAAAAATCACTGAATTCAGAACTCGGAGTCAACGGATATTCATAAAACCGTTTACGTAAAGAAACCACATTTTGCGGCTAACTAGGTGAAACGAGACCTACTAGCCACGAGTTCTGAAATCAAAATCCGTAATGCCAGGATTGTAGAGCTCGAAAATTAGTGTGAAATCAAGCTAAAAATCACCGAATTCAGAACTCGGAGTCGACGGATATTCATAAAACCGTTTACGTAAAGAAATCACATTTAGCGCCTAACTAGATGAAACGAGACCAACTAGCCACGAGTTTTGAAATCAAAATCCGAAATTCCAGGATTGTAGAGGGCGAAAAGTAGTGTGAAATCAAGCTAAAAATCACCGAATTCAGAACTCGGAGTCCACGGATATTCATAAAACCGTTTACGTAAAGAAACCACATTTCGCGAATAACTAGGTTAAACGAGACCTACTAGCCACGAGTTCTGAAATCAAAATCCAAAATGCCAGGATTGTAGAGCTCGAAAAGTAGTGTGAAATCAAGCTAAAAAACACCGAATTCAGAACTCGGAGTCGACGGATATTCATAAAACCGTTTACGTAAAGAAACCACATTTCGCGACTAACTAAGTGAAACGAGACCTACTAGCCACGAGTTCTGAAATCAAAATCCGAAATGCCAGGATTGTAGAGCTCAAAAAGTAGTCTTAAATCAAGCTAAAAATCACCGAATTCGGAACTCGGAGACGACGGATATTCATAAAACCGTTTACGTAAAGAAACCACATTTCGCGCCTAACTAGGTGAAACGAGACCTACTAGCCACGAGTTATGAAATCAAAATCCGAAACACCAGGATTGTAGAGCGCGAAAAGTAGTGTGAAATCAAGCTAAAAATCACCGAATTCAGAACTCGGAGTCGACGGATATTCATAAAACCGTTTACATAAAGAAACCGCATTTCGCGCCTAACTAGGTGAAACGAGACCTACTAGCCACGAGTTCTGAAATCAAAATCGGAAACACCAAGATTGTAGAGCGCAAAAAGTAGTGTGAAATCAAGCTAAAAATCACCGAATTCAGAACTCGGAGTCAACGGACATTCATAAAACCGTTTACGTAAAGAAACCACATTTCGCGCCCAACTAGGTTAAACGAGACCTACTAGCCACGAGTTCTGAAATCAAAATCCGAAACGCCAGGATTGTAGAGCGCGAAAAGTAGTGTGAAATCAAGCTAAAAATCACCGAATTCAGAACTCGGAGTCAATGGATATTCATAAAACCGTTTACGTAAAGAAACCACATTTCGCGGCTAACTAGGTGAAACGAGACCTACTAGCCACGAGTTCTGAAATCAAAATCGGAAACGCCGGGATTGTAGAGCGAGAAAAGTAGTGTGAAATCAAGCTAAAAATCACCGAATTCAGAACTCGGAGTCAATCGATATTCATAAAACCGTTTACGTAAAGAAACCACATTTCGCGACTAACTAGGTGAAACGAGACCTGCTAGCCACGAGTTCTGAAATCAAAATCCGAAATGCCAGGATTGTAGAGCTCGAAAAGTAGTGTGAAATCAAGCTAAAAATCACCGAATTCAGAACTCGGAGTCGACGGATATTCATAAAACCGTTTACGTAAAGAAACCACATTTCGCGACTAACTAGGTGAAACGAGACCTACTAGCCACGAGTTCTGAAATCAAAATCCGAAATGCCAGGATTGTAGAGCGCGAAAAGTAGTGTGAAATCAAGCTCAAAATCACCGAATTCAGAACTCGGAGTTAACGGATATTCATAAAACCGTTTACGTAAAGAAACCACATTTTGCGCCTAACTAGGTGAAACGAGACCTACTAGCCACGTGTTCTGAAATCAAAATCTGAAATTCCAGGATTGTAGAGCTCGAAAAGTAGTGTGAAATCAAGCTAAAAATCACCGAATTCAGAACTCGGAGTCGACGGATATTCATAAAACCGTTTACTTAAAGAAACCACATTTCGCGCCTAACTAGGTGAAACGAGACCTACTAGCCACGAGTTCTGAAATCAAAATCCGAAACGCCAGGATTGTAGAGCGCGGAAAGTAGTGTGAAATCAAGCTAAAAATCACCGAATTCAGAACTCGGAGTCCACCGATATTCATAAAACCGTTTACGTAAAGAAATCACTTTTTGCGCCTAACTAGGTGAAACGAGACCTACTAGCCACGAGTGCTGAAATCAAAATCCGAAATTCCAGGATTGTAGAGCGCGAAAAGTAGTGTGAAATCAAGCTAAAAATCACCGAATTCAGAACTCGGAGTCCACCGATATTCATAAAACCGTTTACGTAAAGAAACCACATTTCGCGCCTAACTAGGTGAAACGAGACCTACTAGCCACGAATTCTGAAATCAAAATCCGAAACGCTAGGATTGTAGAGCGCGGAAAGTAGTGTGAAATCAAGCTAAAAATCACCGAATTCAGAACTCGGAGTCCACCGATATTCATAAAACCGTTTACGTAGAGAAACCACATTTCGCGGCTAACTAGGTGAATTGAGACCTACTAGCCTCGAGTTCTGAAATCAAAATCCGAAATGCCAGGATTGTAGAGCGCGAAAAGTAGTGTGAAATCAAGCTAAAAATCACCGAATTCAGAACTCGGAGTCAACGGATATTCATAAAACCGTTTACGTAAAGAAACCACATTTCGCGCCTAACTAGGTTAAACGAGACCTACTAGCCAACAGTTCTGAAATCAAAATCGGAAACACCAAGATTGTAGAGCGCAAAAAGTAGTGTGAAATCAAGCTAAAAATCATCGAATTCAGAACTCGGAGTCAACGGACATTCATAAAAACGTTTACGTAAAGAAACCACATTTCGCGGCTAACTAGCTTAAACGAGACCTACTAGCCACGAGTTCTGAAATCAAAATCCGAAACGCCAGGATTGTGGAACTCAAAAAGTAGTCTTAAATCAAGCTAAAAATCACTGAATTCAGAACCCGGAGTCAACGGATATTCATAAAACCGTTTACGTAAAGAAACCACATTTTGCGGCTAACTAGGTGAAACGAGACCTACTAGCCACGAGTTCTGAAATAGAAATCCGAAATTCCAGGATTGTAGAGCTCGAAAAGTAGTGTGAAATCAAGCTAAAAATCACCAAATTCAGAACTCGGAGTCAAAGGATATTCATAAAACCGTTTACGTAAAGAAACCACATTTCGCGGCTAACTAGGTGAATTGAGACCTACTAGCCACGAGTTCTGAAATCAAAATCCGAAATGTCGGGATTGTAAAGCGCGAAAAGTAGTGTGAAATCAAGCTAAAAATCACCGAATTCAGAACTCGAAGTCAACCGATATTCATAAAACCGTTTACGTAAAGAAACCACATTTCGCGACTAACTAGGTGAAACGAGACCTACTAGCCACGAGTTCTGAAATCAAAATCCGAAACGCCAGGATTGTAGAGCTCAAAAAGTAGTCTTAAATCAAGCTAAAAATCACTGAATTCAGAACTCGGAGTCAACGGATATTCATAAAACCGTTTACGTAAAGAAACCACATTTTGCGGCTAACTAGGTGAAACGAGACCTACTAGCCACGAGTTCTGAAATCAAAATCCGTAATGCCAGGATTGTAGAGCTCGAAAATTAGTGTGAAATCAAGCTAAAAATCACCGAATTCAGAACTCGGAGTCGACGGATATTCATAAAACCGTTTACGTAAAGAAATCACATTTAGCGCCTAACTAGGTGAAACGAGACCAACTAGCCACGAGTTTTGAAATCAAAATCCGAAATTCCAGGATTGTAGAGGGCGAAAAGTAGTGTGAAATCAAGCTAAAAATCACCGAATTCAGAACTCGGAGTCCACGGATATTCATAAAACCGTTTACGTAAAGAAACCACATTTCGCGAATAACTAGGTTAAACGAGACCTACTAGCCAAGAGTTCTGAAATCAAAATCCAAAATGCCAGGATTGTAGAGCTCGAAAAGTAGTGTGAAATCAAGCTAAAAAACACCGAATTCAGAACTCGGAGTCGACGGATATTCATAAAACCGTTTACGTAAAGAAACCACATTTCGCGACTAACTAGGTGAAACGAGACCTACTAGCCACGAGTTATGAAATCAAAATCCGAAATGCCAGGATTGTAGAGCTCAAAAAGTAGTCTTAAATCAAGCTAAAAATCACCGAATTCGGAACTCGGAGACGACGGATATTCATAAAACCGTTTACGTAAAGAAACCACATTTCGCGCCTAACTAGGTGAAACGAGACCTACTAGCCACGAGTTATGAAATCAAAATCCGAAACACCAGGATTGTAGAGCGCGAAAAGTAGTGTGAAATCAAGCTAAAAATCACCGAATTCAGAACTCGGAGTCGACGGATTTTCATAAAACCGTTTACATAAAGAAACCGCATTTCGCGCCTAACTAGGTGAAACGAGACCTACTAGCCACGAGTTCTGAAATCAAAATCGGAAACACCAAGATTGTAGAGCGCAAAAAGTAGTGTGAAATCAAGCTAAAAATCACCGAATTCAGAACTCGGAGTCAACGGACATTCATAAAACCGTTTACGTAAAGAAACCACATTTCGCGCCCAACTAGGTTAAACGAGACCTACTAGCCACGAGTTCTGAAATCAAAATCCGAAACGCCAGGATTGTAGAGCGCGAAAAGTAGTGTGAAATCAAGCTAAAAATCACCGAATTCAGAACTCGGAGTCAATGGATATTCATAAAACCGTTTACGTAAAGAAACCACATTTCGCGGCTAACTAGGTGAAACGAGACCAACTAGCCACGAGTTCTGAAATCAAAATCTGAAACGCCGGGATTGTAGAGCGAGAAAAGTAGTGTGAAATCAAGCTAAAAATCACCGAATTCAGAACTCGGAGTCAATCGATATTCATAAAACCGTTTACGTAAAGAAACCACATTTCGCGACTAACTAGGTGAAACGAGACCTGCTAGCCACGAGTTCTGAAATCAAAATCCGAAATGCCAGGATTGTAAAGCTCGAAAAGTAGTGTGAAATCAAGCTAAAAATCACCGAATTCAGAACTCGGAGTCGACGGATATTCATAAAACCGTTTACGTAAAGAAACCACATTTCGCGACTAACTAGGTGAAACGAGACCTACTAGCCACGAGTTCTGAAATCAAAATCCGAAATGCCAGGATTGTAGAGCGCGAAAAGTAGTGTGAAATCAAGTTTAAAATCACCGAATTCAGAACTCGGAGTTAACGGATATTCATAAAACCGTTTACGTAAAGAAACCACATTTTGCGCCTAACTAGGTGAAACGAGACCTACTAGCCACGAGTTCTGAAATCAAAATCTGAAATTCCAGGATTGTAGAGCTCGAAAAGTAGTGTGAAATCAAGCTAAAAATCACCAAATTCAGAACTCGGAGTCGACGGATATTCATAAAACCGTTTACTTAAAGAAACCACATTTCGCGCCTAACTAGGTGAAACGAGACCTACTAGCCACGAGTTCTGAAATCAAAATCCGAAACGCCAGGATTGTAGAGCGCGGAAAGTAGTGTGAAATCAAGCTAAAAATCACCGAATTCAGAACTCGGAGTCCACCGATATTCATAAAACCGTTTACGTAAAGAAATCACTTTTTGCGCCTAACTAGGTGAAACGATACCTACTAGCCACGAGTGCTGAAATCAAAATCCGAAATTCCAGGATTGTAGAGCGCGAAAAGTAGTGTGAAATCAAGCTAAAAATCACCAAATTCAGAACTCGGAGTCAACGGATATTCATAAAACCGTTTACGTAAAGAAACCACATTTCGCGGCTAACTAGGTGAATTGAGACCTACTAGCCACGAGTTCTGAAATCAAAATCCGAAATGTCGGGATTGTAAAGCACGAAAAGTAGTGTGAAATCAAGCTAAAAATCACCGAATTCAGAACTCGAAGTCAACCGATATTCATAAAACCGTTTACGTAAAGAAACCACATTTCGCGACTAACTAGGTGAAACGAGACCTACTAGCCACGAGTTCTGAAATCAAAATCCGAAACGCCAGGATTGTAGAGCTCAAAAAGTAGTCTTAAATCAAGCTAAAAATCACTGAATTCAGAACTCGGAGTCAACGGATATTCATAAAACCGTTTACGTAAAGAAACCACATTTTGCGGCTAACTAGGTGAAACGAGACCTACTAGCCACGAGTTCTGAAATCAAAATCCGTAATACCAGGATTGTAGAGCTCGAAAAGTAGTGTGAAATCAAGCTAAAAATCACCGAATTCAGAACTCGGAGTCGACGGATATTCATAAAACCGTTTACGTAAAGAAACCACATTTCGCGCCTAACTAGGTGAAACGAGACCCACTAGCCACGAGTTCTAAAATCAAAATCCGAAACGCCAGGATTGTAGAGCGCGGAAAGTAGTGTGAAATCAAGCTAAAAATCACCGAATTCAGAACTCGGAAGTCCACCGATATTCATAAAATCGTTTACGTAGAGAAACCACATTTCGCGGCTAACTAGGTGAATTGAGACCTACTAGCCACGAGTTCTGAAATCAAAATCCGAAACGCCAGGATTGTAGAGCGCGAAAAGTAGTGTGAAATCAGCTAAAAATCACCGAATTCAGAACTCGGAGTCAACGGATATTCATAAAACCGTTTACGTAAAGAAACCACATTTCGCGCCTAACTAGGTTAAACGAGACCTACTAACCACGAGTTCTGAAATCAAAATCGGAAACACCAAGATTGTAGAGCGCAAAAAGTAGTGTGAAATCAAGCTAAAAATCATCGAATTCAGAACTCGGAGTCAACGGACATTCATAAAAACGTTTACGTAAAGAAACCACATTTCGCGGCTAACTAGGTTAAACGAGACCTACTAGCCACGAGTTCTGAAATCAAAATCCAAAATGCCAGGATTGTAGAGCTCAAAAAGTAGTGTGAAATCAAGCTAAAAATCAACGAATTCAGAACTCGGAGTCGACGGATATTCATAAAATCGTTTACTTAAAGAAACCACATTCCGCGCCTAACTAGGTGAAACGAGACCTACTAGCCACAAGTTCTGAAATCAAAATCCGAAACACCAGGATAGTAGAGCTCGAAAAGTAGTGTGAAATCAAGCTAAAAATCACCGAATTCAGAACTCGGAGTCAACGGATATTCATAAAACCGTCTACGTAAAGAAACCACATTTCGCGCCTAACTATGTAAAACGAGACCTACTTGCCACGAGTTCTAAAATTAAAAACCGAAACTCCAGGATTGTAGAGCTCAAAAAGTAGTGTGAAATCAAGCTAAAAATCACCGAATTCAGAACTCAGAGTCAACGGATATTCATAAAACCGTTTACGTAAAGAAACCACATTTCGCGGCTAACTATGTGAAACAAGACCTACTAGCCAGAGTTCTGAAATCAAAATCCGAAACGCCAGGATTGTAGAGCGCGAAAAGTAGTGTGAAATCAAGCTAAAAATCACCGAATTCAGAACTCGGAGTCAACGGATATTCATAAAACCGTTTACGTAAAGAAATCACATTTCGCGCCTAACTAGGTGAAACGATAGCTACTAGCCACGAGTGCTGAAATCAAAATCCGAAATTCCAGGATTGTAGAGCTCGAAAAGTAGTGTGAAATCAAGCTAAAAATCACCGAATTCCGAACTCGGAGTCAACGGATATTCATAAAACCGTTTACGTAAAAAACCACAATTCGCGGCTAACTAGGTGAAACGAGACCTACTAGCCACGAGTTTTCAAATCAAAAACCGAAATGCCAGGATTCTAGAGCTCTAAAAGTAGTGTGAAATCAAGCTAAAAATCACCAAATTCAGAACTCGGAGTCAACGGATATTCATAAAACCGTCTACGTAAAGAAACCACATTTCGCGCCTAACTATGTAAAACGAGACCTACTTGCCACGAGTTCTAAAATTAAAAACCGAAACTCCAGGATTGTAGAGCTCAAAAAGTAGTGTGAAATCAAGCTAAAAATCACCGAATTCAGAACTCAGAGTCAACGGATATTCATAAAACCGTTTACGTAAAGAAACCACATTTCGCGGCTAACTATGTGAAACAAGACCTACTAGCCAGAGTTCTGAAATCAAAATCCGAAACGCCAGGATTGTAGAGCGCGAAAAGTAGTGTGAAATCAAGCTAAAAATCACCGAATTCAGAACTCGGAGTCAACGGATATTCATAAAACCGTTTACGTAAAGAAATCACATTTCGCGCCTAACTAGGTGAAACGATAGCTACTAGCCACGAGTGCTGAAATCAAAATCCGAAATTCCAGGATTGTAGAGCTCGAAAAGTAGTGTGAAATCAAGCTAAAAATCACCGAATTCAGAACTCGGAGTCAACGGATATTCATAAAACCGTTTACGTAAAAAACCACAATTCGCGGCTAACTAGGTGAAACGAGACCTACTAGCCACGAGTTTTCAAATCAAAAACCGAAATGCCAGGATTCTAGAGCTCTAAAAGTAGTGTGAAATCAAGCTAAAAATCACCAAATTCAGAACTCGGAGTCAACGGATATTCATAAAACCGTTTACGTAAAGAAACCACAATTTGCGCCTAACTAGGTGAAACGAGACCTACTAGCCACGAGTTCTAAAATCAAAATCCGAAATACCAGGATTGTAGATATCGAAAAGTAGTGTGAAATCAAGCTAAAAATCACCGAATTCAGAACTCGGAGTCAATAAATATTCATAAAACCGTTTACGTAAAGAAACCATAATTCGCGGCTAACTAGGTGAAACGAGACCCACTAGCTACGAGTTCTGAAATCAAAAACCGAAATGCAAGGATTGTAGAGCTCGAAAAGTAGTGTGAAATCAAGCTAAAAATCACCGAATTCAGAACTCGGAGTCAACGGATATTCATAAAATCGTTTACGTAAAGAAATCACATTTCTCGGCTTACTAGGTGAAACGAGAACTACTAGCCACGAGTTCTGAAATCAAAAACCGAAATTACAGGATTGTAGAGCTCGAAAAGTAGTGTGAAATCAAGCTAAAAATCACCGAATTCAGAACTCAGAGTCAACGGATATTCATAAAACCGTTCACGTAAAAAACCAGATTTTGCGCTTAACTAGGTGAAACGAGACCTACTAGCCACGAGTTCTGAAATCAAAAACCGAAATTCCAGGATTGTAGAGCTCGAAAAGTAGTGTGAAATCAAGCTAAAAATCACCGAATTCATAACTCGGAGTCAACGGATATTCATAAAACCGTTTGCGTAAAGAAACCACAATTCGCGCCTAACTAGGTGAAACGAGACCTACTAGCCACGCATTCTGAAATCAAAACTCGAGACTCTAGGATAGTAGAGCTCGAAAAGTAGTGTGAAATCAAGCAAAAAATCACCGATTTCAGAACTCGGAGTCAACGGATATTCATAAAACCGTTTACGTAAAGAAACCATAATTCGCGGCTAACTAGGTCAAACGAGACCTACTAGCCACGAGTTCTGAAATCAAAAACCAAAATGCCAGGATTGTAGAGCTCGAAAGGTAGTGTGAAATCAAGCTAAAAATCACCGAATTCATAACTCGGAGTCAACGGATATTCATAAAACCGTTTGCGTAAAGAAACCACAATTCGCGGCTTACTTGGTGAAACGAGACCTACTAGCCACGAGTTCTGAAAATAAAAACCGAAACTCCAGGATTGTAGAGCTCGAAAAGTAGTGTGAAATCAAGCTAAAAATCACCGAATTCAGAACTCGGAGTCAACGGATATTCATAAAACCGTTTACGTAAAAAACCATAATTTTCGGCTAACTGGGTGAAACGAGACCTACTGGCCACGAGTTTTGAAATTAAAAACCGAAATGCCAGGATTGTAGAGCTCGAAAAGTAGTGTGAAATCAAGCTAAAAATCACCGAATTCAGAACTCGGAGTCAACGGATATTCATAAAACCGTTTACGTAAAGAAACCACATTTCTCGGCTTACTTGGTGAAACGAGACCTACTAGCCACGAGTTCTGAAAATAAAAACCGAAACTCCAGGATTGTAGAGCTCGAAAAGTAGTGTGAAATCAAGCTAAAAATCACCGAATTAAGAACTCGGAGTCATCGGATATTCATAAAACCGTTTACGTAAAAAACCACAATTCGCGGCTAACTAGGTGAAACGCGACCTACTAGCCACGAGTTTTGAAATCAAAAACCGAAACACCAGGATTCTGGAGCTCAAAAATTAGTGTGAAATCAAGCTAAAAATCACCGAATTCAGAACTCAGAATCAGCGGATATTCATAAAATCGTTCACGTAAAAAACCAGATTTTGCGCTTAACTAGGTGAAACGAGACCTACTAGCCACGAGTTCTGAAATCAAAAACCGAAATTCCAGGATTGTAGAGCTCGAAAAGTAGTGTGAAATCAAGTTAAAAATCACCGAATTCAGAACTCGGAGTCAACGGATATTCATAAAACCGTTTACGTAAAAAACCACAATTCGCGGCTAACTAGGTGAAACGAGACCTACTAGCCACGAGTTTTGAAATCAAAAACCGAAATGCCAGGATTCTAGAGCTCTAAAAGTAGTGTGAAATCAAGCTAAAAATCACAAAATTCAGAACTCGGAGTCAACGGATATTCATAAAACCGTTTACGTAAAGAAACCACAATTCGCGCCTAACTAGGTGAAACGAGACCTACTATCCACGAGTTCTGAAATCAAAAACCGAAACACCAGGATTGTAGATATCGAAAAGTAGTCTGAAATCAAGCTAAAAATCACTGAATTCAGAAATCGGAGTCAACAAATATTCATAAAACCGTTTACGTAAAGAAACCATAATTCGCGGCTAACTAGGTGAAACGAGACCTACTAGCTACGAGTTCTGAAATCAAAAACCGAAATGCAAGGATTGTAGAGCTCGAAAAGTAGTGTGAAATCAAGCTAAAAATCTCCGAATTCAGAACTCGGAGTCAACGGATATTCATAAAATCGTTTACGTAAAGAAATCACATTTCTCGGCTTACTAGGTGAAACGAGAACTACTAGCCACGAGTTCTGAAATCAAAAACCAAAATGCCAGGATTGTAGAGCTCGAAAAGTAGTGTGAAATCAAGCTAAAAATCACCGAATTCATAACTCGGAGTCAACGGATATTCATAAAACCGTTTGCGTAAAGAAACCACAATTCGCGGCTTACTTGGTGAAACGAGTCCTACTAGCCACGAGTTCTGAAAATAAAAACCGAAACTCCAGGATTGTAGAGCTCGAAAAGTAGTGTGAAATCAAGCTAAAAATCACCGAATTCAGAACTCGGAGTCAACGGATATTCATAAAACCGTTTACGTAAAAAACCATAATTTGCGGCTAACTGGGTGAAACGAGACCTACTGGCCACGAGTTTTGAAATTAAAAACCGAAACGCCAGGATTGTAGAGCTCAAAAAGTAGTGTGAAATCAAGCTAAAAATCACCGAATTCAGAACTCGGAGTCAACGGATATTCATAAAACCGTTTACGTAAAGAAACCACATTTCTCGGCTTACTTGGTGAAACGAGACCTACTAGCCACGAGTTCTGAAAATAAAAACCGAAACTCCAGGATTGTAGAGCTCGAAAAGTAGTGTGAAATCAAGCTAAAAATCACCGAATTAAGAACTCGGAGTCATCGGATATTCATAAAACCGTTTACGTAAAAAACCACAATTCGCGGCTAACTAGGTGAAACGCGACCTACTAGCCACGAGTTTTGAAATCAAAAACCGAAACACCAGGATTCTGGAGCTCAAAAATTAGTGTGAAATCAAGCTAAAAATCACCGAATTCAGAACTCAGAATCAACGGATATTCATAAAATCGTTCACGTAAAAAACCAGATTTTGCGCTTAACTAGGTGAAACGAGACCTACTAGCCACGAGTTCTGAAATCAAAAACCGAAATTCCAGGATTGTAGAGCTCGAAAAGTAGTGTGAAATCAAGCTAAAAATCACCGAATTCAGAACTCGGAGTCAACGGATATTCATAAAACCGTTTACGTAAAAAACCACAATTCGCGGCTAACTAGGTGAAACGAGACCTACTAGCCACGAGTTTTGAAATCAAAAACCGAAATGCCAGGATTCTAGAGCTCTAAAAGTAGTGTGAAATCAAGCTAAAAATCACAAAATTCAGAACTCGGAGTCAACGGATATTCATAAAACCGTTTACGTAAAGAAACCACAATTCGCGCCTAACTAGGTGAAACGAGACCTACTATCCACGAGTTCTGAAATCAAAAACCGAAACACCAGGATTGTAGATATCGAAAAGTAGTCTGAAATCAAGCTAAAAATCACTGAATTCAGAAATCGGAGTCAACAAATATTCATAAAACCGTTTACGTAAAGAAACCATAATTCGCGGCTAACTAGGTGAAACGAGACCTACTAGCTACGAGTTCTGAAATCAAAAACCGAAATGCAAGGATTGTAGAGCTCGAAAAGTAGTGTGAAATCAAGCTAAAAATCTCCGAATTCAGAACTCGGAGTCAACGGATATTCATAAAATCGTTTACGTAAAGAAATCACATTTCTCGGCTTACTAGGTGAAACGAGAACTACTAGCCACGAGTTCTGAAATCAAAAACCGAAATGACAGGATTGTAGAGCTCGAAAAGTAGTGTGAAATCAAGCTAAAAATCACCGAATTCAGAAATCGGAGTCAACGGATATTCATAAAACCGTTTACGTAAAGAAACAACATTTCTCGGCTTACTTGATGAAACGAGACCTACTAGCCACGAGTTCCGAAAATAAAAACCAAAACTCCAGGATTGTAGAGCTCGAAAAGTAATGTGAAATCAAGCTAAAAATCACCGAATTAAGAACTCGGAGTCATCGGATATTCATAAAACCGTTTACGTAAAAAACCACAATTCGCGGCTAACTAGATGAAACGAGACCTACTAGCCACGAGTTTTGAAATCAAAAACCGAAATGCCAGGATTCTTGAGCTCAAAAAGTAGTGTGAAATCAAGCTAAAAATCACCAAATTCAGAACTCGGAGTCAACGGATATTCATAAAACCGTTTACGTAAAGAAACCACATTTCTCGGCTTACTTGGTGAAACGAGACCTACTAGCCACGGGTTCTGAAATTAAAAACCGAAACTCCAGGATTGTAGAGCTCGAAAAGTAGTGTGAAATCAAGCTAAAAATCACCGAATTAAGAACTCGGAGTCATCGGATATTCATAAAACCGTTTACGTAAAAAACCACAATTCGCGGCTAACTTGGTGAAACGAGACCTACTAGCCACGGGTTTTGAAATCAAAAACCGAAACGCCAGGATTCTAGAGCTCAAAAATTAGTGTGAAATCAAGCTAAAAATCACCGAGTTCAGAACTCAGAGTCAACGGATATTCATAAAACCGTTCACGTAAAAAACCAGATTTTGCGCTTAACTAGGTGAAATGAAACCTACTAGCCACGAGTTCTGAAATCAAAAACCGAAATGCCAGGATTGTAGAGCTCAAAAACTTGTGTGAAATCAAGCTAAAAATCACCGAATTCAGAACTCGGAGTCAACGGATATTCATAAAACCGTTTACGTAAAAAACCACAATTCGCGGCTAACTAGGTCAAACGAGACCTACTTGCCACGAGTTCTGAAATCAAAAACCAAAATTCCAGGATTGTAGAGCTCGAAAAGTAGTGTGAAATCAAGCTAAAAATCACCGAATTCAGAACTCGGAGTCAACGGATATTCATAAAACCGTTTACGTAAAAAACCACAATTTGCGGCTAACTAGGTGAAACGAGACCTACTGGCCACGAGTTCTGAAATTAAAAACCGAAACGCCAGGATTGTAGAGCTCGAAAAGTAGTGTGAAATCAAGCTAAAAATCACCGAATTCAGAACTCGGAGTCAACGGATATTCATAAAACCGTTTACGTAAAGAAACCACATTTCTCGGCTTACTTGGTGAAACGAGACCTACTAGCCACGAGTTCTGAAAATAAAAACCGAAACACCAGGATTGTAGAGCTTGAAAAGTAGTGTGAAATCAAGCTAAAAATCACCGAATTAAGAACTCGGAGTCATCGGATATTCATAAAACCGTTTACGTAAAAAACCACAATTCGCGGCTAACTAGGTGAAACGAGACCTACTAGCCAAGAGTTTTGAAATCAAAAACCGAAATGCCAGGATTCTTGAGCTCAAAAAGTAGTGTGAAATCAAGCTAAAAATCACCAAATTCAAAATTCCGAGTCAACGGATATTCATAAAACCGTTTACGTAAAAAACCAGATTTTGCGCTTAACTAGGTGAAACGAGACCTACTAGCCACGAGTTCTCAAATCAAAAACCGAAATGCCAGGATTGTAGAGCTCGAAAAGTAGTGTGAAATCAAGCTAAAAATCACTGAATTTAGAACTCGGAGTCAACGGATATTCATAAAACCGTTTACTTAAAAAACCACAATTCGCGGCTAACTAGGTGAAACGAGACCTACTACCCACGAGTTTTGAAATCAAAAACCGAAATGCCAGGATTCTAGAGCTCTAAAAGTAGTGTGAAATCAAGCTAAAAATCACCAAATTCAGAACTCGGAGTCAACGGATATTCAAAAAACCGTTTACGTAAAGAAACCACAATTCGCGCCTAACTAGGTGAAACGAGACCTACTAGCCACGAGTTCTGAAATCAAAAACCGAAACACGAGGATTGTAGATATCGAAAAGTAGTGTGAAATCAAGCTAAAAATCACCGAATTCAGAACTCGGAGTCAACGGATATTCAAAAAACCGTTTACGTAAAGAAACCACAATTCGCGCCTAACTAGGTGAAACGAGACCTACTAGCCACGAGTTCTGAAATCAAAAACCGAAACACCAGGATTGTAGATATCGAAAAGTAGTGTGAAATCAAGCTAAAAATCACCGAATTCAGAACTCGGAGTCAATAAATATTCATAAAACCGTTTACGTAAAGAAACCATAATTCGCGGCTAACTAGGTGAAACGAGACCTACTAGCTACGAGTTCTGAAATCAAAAACCGAAATGCCAGGATTGTAGAGCTCGAAAAGTAGTGTGAAATCAAGCTAAAAATCACCGAATTCAGAACTCGGAGTCAACGGAATTCATAAAACCGTTTACGTAAAAAACTACAATTCGCGGCTAACTAGGTGAAACGAGACCTACTGGCCACGAGTTCTGAAATTAAAAACCGAAACGCCAGGATTGTAGAGCTCGAAAAGTAGTGTGAAATCAAGCTAAAAATCACCGAATTCAGAACTCGGAGTCAACGGATATTCATAAAACCGTTTACGTAAAGAAACCACATTTCTCGGCTTACATGGTGAAACGAGACCTACTAGCCACGAGTTCTGAAAATAAAAACCGAAACTCCAGGATTGTAGAGCTTGAAAAGTAGTGTGAAATCAAGCTAAAAATCACCGAATTAAGAACTCGGAGTCATCGGATATTCATAAAACCGTTTACGTAAAAAACCGCAATTCGCGGCTAACTAGGTGAAACGAGACCTACTTGCCACGAGTTTTGAAATCAAAAACCGAAATACCAGGATTCTTGAGCTAAAAAAGTAGTGTGAAATCAAGCTAAAAATCACCAAATTCAAAACTCAGAGTCAACGGATATTCATAAAACCGTTTACGTAAAAAACCAGATTTTGCGCTTAACTAGGTGAAACGAGACCTACTAGCCACGAGTTCTCAAATCAAAAACCGAAATGCCAGGATTGTAGAGCTCGAAAAGTAGTGTGAAATCAAGCTAAAAATCACCGAATTCAGAACTCGGAGTCAACGGATATTCAAAAAACCGTTTACGTAAAGAAACCACAATTCGCGCCTAACTAGGTGAAACGAGACCTACTAGCCACGAGTTCTGAAATCAAAAACCGAAACACCAGGATTGTAGATATCGAAAAGTAGTGTGAAATCAAGCTAAAAATCACCGAATTCAGAACACGGAGTCAATAAATATTCATAAAACCGTTTACGTAAAGAAACCATAATTCGCGGCTAACTAGGTGAAACGAGACCTACTAGCTACGAGTTCTGAAATCAAAAACCGAAATGCCAGGATTGTAGAGCTCGAAAAGTAGTGTGAAATCAAGCTAAAAATCACCGAATTCAGAACTCGGAGTCAACGGATATTCATAAAACCGTTTACGTAAAAAACTACAATTCGCGGCTAACTAGGTGAAACGAGACCTACTGGCCACGAGTTCTGAAATTAAAAACCGAAACGCCAGGATTGTAGAGCTCGAAAAGTAGTGTGAAATCAAGCTAAAAATCACCGAATTAAGAACTCGGAGTCAACGGATATTCATAAAACTGTTTACGTAAAGAAACCACATTTCGCGCTTAACTAGGTGAAACGAGACCTACTAGCTACGAGTTCTGAAATCAAAAACCGAAACTCCAGGATTGTAGAGCTCGAAAAGTAGTGTGAAATCAAGCTAAAAATCACCGAATTAAGAACTCGGAGTCATCGGATATTCATAAAACCGTTTACGTAAAAAACCACAATTCGCGGCTAACTAGGTGAAACGAGACCTACTAGCCACGGGTTTTGAAATCAAAAACCGAAACGCCATGATTCTAGAGCTCAAAAATTAGTGTGAAATCAAGCTAAAAATCACCGAATTCAGAACTCAGAGTCAACGGATATTCATAAAACCGTTCACGTAAAAAACCAGATTTTGCGCTTAACTAGGTGAAATGAAACCTACTAGCCACGAGTTCTGAAAATAAAAACCGAAATGCCAGGATTGTAGAGCTCAAAAACTTGTGTGAAATCAAGCTAAAAATCACCGAATTCAGAACTCGGAGTCAACGGATATTCATAAAACCGTTTACGTAAAAAACCACAATTCGCGGCTAACTAGGTCAAACGAGACCTACTAGCCACGAGTTCTGAAATCAAAAACCAAAATGCCAGGATTATAGAGCTCGAAAAGTAGTGTGAAATCAAGCTAAAAATCACCGAATTCAGAACTCGGAGTCAACGGATATTCATAAAACCGTTTACGTAAAAAACCACAATTTGCGGCTAACTAGGTGAAACGAGACCTACCGGCCACGAGTTCTGAAATTAAAAACCGAAATTCCAGGATTGTAGAGCTCGAAAAGTAGTGTGAAATCAAGCTAAAAATCACCGAATTCAGAACTCGGAGTCAACGGATATTCATAAAACCGTTTACGTAAAGAAACCACATTTCTCGGCTTACTTGGTGAAACGAGACCTACTAGCCACGAGTTCTGAAAATAAAAACCGAAACTCCAGGATTGTAGAGCTTGAAAAGTAGTGTGAAATCAAGCTAAAAATCACCGAATTAAGAACTCGGAGTCATCGGATATTCATAAAACCGTTTACGTAAAAAACCATAATTCGCAGCTAACTAGGTGAAACGAGACCTACTAGCCACGAGTTTTAAAATCAAAAACCGAAATTCCAGGATTCTTGAGCTCAAAAAGTAGTGTGAAATCAAGCTAAAAATCACCAAATTCAAAACTCAGAGTCAACGGATATTCATAAAACCGTTTGCGTAAAAAACCAGATTTTGCGCTTAACTAGGTGAAATGAGACCTACTAGCCACGAGTTCTCAAATCAAAAACCGAAATACCAGGATTGTAGAGCTCGAAAAGTAGTGTGAAATCAAGCTAAAAATCACCGAATTTAGAACTCGGAGTCAACGGATATTCATAAAACCGTTTACTTAAAAAACCACAATTCGCGGCTAACTAGGTGAAACGAGACCTACTAGCCACGAGTTTTGAAATCAAAAACCGAAACGCCAGGATTCTAGAGCTCTAAAAGTAGTGTGAAATCAAGCTAAAAATCACCAAATTCAGAACTCGGAGTCAATGGATATTCAAAAAACCGTTTACGTAAAGAAACCACAATTCGCGCCTAACTAGGTGAAACGAGACCTACTAGCCACGAGTTCTGAAATCAAAAACCGAAACACCAGGATTGTAGATATCGAAAAGTAGTGTGAAATCAAGCTAAAAATCACCGAATTCAGAACTCGGAGTCAACAAATATTCATAAAACCGTTTACGTAAAAAACCACAATTCGCGGCTAACTAGGTGAAACGAGACCTACTAGCCACGAGTTTTGAAATCAAAAACCGAAACACCAGGATTCTAGAGCTCTAAAATTAGTGTGAAATCAAGCTAAAAATCACCGATTTCAGAACTCGGAGTCAACGGATATTCATAAAACCGTTTACGTAAAAAACTAGATATCGCGCTTAACTAGGTGAAACGGGACCTACTAGCCACGAGTTCTGAAATCAAAAACCAAAATGCCAGGATTGTAGAGTTCGAAAAGTAGTGTGAAATCAAGCTAAAAATCACCGAATTCAGAACTCAGAGTCAACGGATATTCATAAAACCGTTTACGTAAAAAACCAGATTTTGCGCTTAACTAGGTGAAACGAGACCTACTAGCCACGAGTTCTGAAATCAAAAACAAAATGCCAGGATTGTAGAGCTCGAAAAGTAGTGTGAAATAAAGCTAAAAATCACCGAATTCAGAACTCGGAGTCAATGGATATTCATAAAACCGTTTACGTAAAAAACTACAATTCGCGGCTAACTAGGTGAAACGAGACCTACTGGCCACGAGTTCTGAAATTAAAAACCGAAATGCCAGGATTGTAGAGCTCGAAAAGTAGTGTGAAATCAAGCTAAAAATCACCGAATTCAGAACTCGGAGTCAACGGATATTCATAAAACCGTTTACGTAAAGAAACCACATTTCTCGGCTTACTTGGTAAAACGAGACCTACTAGCCACGAGTTTTGAAATTAAAAACCGAAACTCCAGGATTGTAGAGCTCGAAAATTAGTGTGAAATCAAGCTAAAAATCACCGAATTCAGAACTCGGAGTCAACGGATATTCATAAAACCGTTTACGTAAAAAACTACAATTCGCGGCTAAATAGGTGAAACGAGACCTACTGGCCACGAGTTCTGAAATTAAAAACCGAAACGCCAGGATTGTAGAGCTCAAAAAGTAGTGTGAAATCAAGCTAAAAATCACCGAATTCAGAACTCGGAGTCAACGGATATTCATAAAACCGTTTACGTAAAGAAACCACATTTCTCGGCTTACTTGGTGAAACGAGACCTACTAGCCACGAGTTTTGAAATTAAAAACCGAAACTCCAGGATTGTAGAGCTCGAATAGTAGTGTGAAATCAAGCTAAAAATCACCGAATTCAGAACTCGGAGTCAACGGATATTCATAAAACCGTTTACGTAAAGAAACCACATTTCTCGGCTTACTTGATGAAACGAGACCTACTAGCCACGAGTTCTGAAAATAAAAACCAAAACTCCAGGATTGTAGAGCTCGAAAAGTAGTGTGAAATCAAGCTAAAAATCACCGAATTAAGAACTCGGAGTCATCGGATATTCATAAAACCGTTTACGTAAAAAACCACAATTCGCGGCTAACTATGTGAAACGAGACCTACTAGCCACGAGTTTTGAAATCAAAAACCGAAATGCCAGGATTCTTGAGCTCAAAAAGTAGTTTGAAATCAAGCTAAAAATCACCAAATTCAGAACTCGGAGTCAACGGATATTCATAAAACCGTTTACGTAAAGAAACCACATTTCTCGGCTTACTTGGTGAAACGAGACCTACTAGCCACGGGTTCTGAAATTAAAAACCGAAACTCCAGGATTGTAGAGCTCGAAAAGTAGTGTGAAATCAAGCTAAAAATCACCGAATTAAGAACTCGGAGTCATCGGATATTCATAAAACCGTTTACGTAAAAAACCACAATTCGCGGCTAACTTGGTGAAACGAGACCTACTAGCCACGGGTTTTGAAATCAAAAACCGAAACGCCAGGATTCTAGAGCTCAAAAATTAGTGTGAAATCAAGCTAAAAATCACCGAATTCAGAACTCAGAGTCAACGGATATTCATAAAACCGTTCACGTAAAAAACCAGATTTTGCGCTTAACTAGGTGAAACGAAACCTACTAGCCACGAGTTCTGATATCAAAAACCGAAATGCCAGGATTGTAGAGCTCAAAAACTTGTGTGAAATCAAGCTAAAAATCACCGAATTCAGAACTCGGAGTCAACGGATATTCATAAAACCGTTTACGTAAAAAACCACAATTCGCGGCTAACTAGGTCAAACGAGACCTACTAGCCACGAGTTCTGAAATCAAAAACCAAAATTCCAGGATTGTAGAGCTCGAAAAGTAGTGTGAAATCAAGCTAAAAATCACCGAATTCAGAACTCGGAGTCAACGGATATTCATAAAACCGTTTACGTAAAAAACCACAATTTGCGGCTAACTAGGTGAAACGAGACCTACTGGCCACGAGTTCTGAAATTAAAAACCAAAACGCCAGGATTGTAGAGCTCGAAAAGTAGTGTCAAATCAAGCTAAAAATCACCGAATTCAGAACTCGGAGTCAACGGATATTCATAAAACCGTTTACGTAAAGAAACCACATTTCTCGGCTTACTTGGTGAAACGAGACCTACTAGCCACGAGTTCTGAAAATAAAAACCGAAACTCCAGGATTGTAGAGCTTGAAAAGTAGTGTGAAATCAAGCTAAAAATCACCGAATTAAGAACTCGGAGTCATCGGATATTCATAAAACCGTTTACGTAAAAAACCGCAATTCGCGGCTAACTAGATGAAACGAGACCTACTAGCCACGAGTTTTGAAATCAAAAACCGAAATTCCAGGATTCTTGAGCTAAAAAAGTAGTGTGAAATCAAGCTAAAAATCACCGAATTCAGAACTCGGAGTCAACGGATATTCATAAAACCGTTTACGTAAAGAAACCACATTTCTCGGCTTACTTGGTGAAACGAGACCTACTAGCCACGAGTTGTGAAATTAAAAACCGAAACTCCAGGATTGTAGAGCTCGAAAATTAGTGTGAAATCAAGCTAAAAATCACCGAATTCAGAACTCGGAGTCAACGGATATTCATAAAACCGTTTACGTAAAAAACTACAATTCGCGGCTAACTAGGTGAAACGAGACCTACTGGCCACGAGTTCTGAAATTAAAAACCGAAACGCCAGGATTGTAGAGCTCGAAAAGTAGTGTGAAATCAAGCTAAAAATCACCGAATTCAGAACTCGGAGTCAACGGATATTCATAAAACCGTTTACGTAAAGAAACCACATTTCTCGGCTTACTTGGTGAAACGAGACCTACTAGCCACGAGTTCTGAAAATAAAAACCAAAACTCCAGGATTGTAGAGCTCGAAAAGTAGTGTGAAATCAAGCTAAAAATCACCGAATTAAGAACTCGGAGTCATCGGATATTCATAAAACCGTTTACGTAAAAAACCACAATTCGCGGCTAACTAGGTGAAACGAGACCTACTAGCCACGAGTTTTGAAATCAAAAACCGAAATGCCAGGATTCTTGAGCTCAAAAAGTAGTGTGAAATCAAGCTAAAAATCACCAAATTCAGAACTCGGAGTCAACGGATATTCATAAAACCGTTTACGTAAAGAAACCACATTTCTCGGCTTACTTGGTGAAACGAGACCTACTAGCCACGGGTTCTGAAATTAAAAACCGAAACTCCAGGATTGTAGAGCTCGAAAAGTAGTGTGAAATCAAGCTAAAAATCACCGAATTAAGAACTCGGAGTCATCGGATATTCATAAAACCGTTTACGTAAAAAACCTCAATTCGCGGCTAACTTGGTGAAACGAGACCTACTAGCCACGGGTTTTGAAATCAAAAACCAAAATGCCAGGATTCTAGAGCTCAAAAATTAGTGTGAAATCAAGCTAAAAATCACCGAATTCAGAACTCAGAGTCAACGGATATTCATAAAACCGTTCACGTAAAAAACCAGATTTTGCGCTTAACTAGGTGAAACGAAACCTACTAGCCACGAGTTCTGAAATCAAAAACCGAAATGCCAGGATTGTAGAGCTCAAAAACTTGTGTGAAATCAAGCTAAAAATCACCGAATTCAGAACTCGGAGTCAACGGATATTCATAAAACCGTTTACGTAAAAAACCACAATTCGCGGCTAACTAGGTCAAATGAGACCTACTAGCCACGAGTTCTGAAATCAAAAACCAAAATGCCAGGATTGTAGAGCTCGAAAAGTAGTGTGAAATCAAGCTAAAAATCACCGAATTCAGAACTCGGAGTCAACGGATATTCATAAAACCGTTTACGTAAAAAACCACAATTTGCGGCTAACTAGGTGAAACGAGACCTACTGGCCACGAGTTCTGAAATTAAAAACCGAAACGCCAGGATTGTAGAGCTCGAAAAGTAGTGTGAAATCAAGCTAAAAATCACCGAATTCAGAACTCGGAGTCAACGGATATTCATAAAACCGTTTACGTAAAGAAACCACATTTCTCGGCTTACATGGTGAAACGAGACCTACTAGCCACGAGTTCTGAAAATAAAAACCGAAACTCCAGGATTGTAGAGCTTGAAAAGTAGTGTGAAATCAAGCTAAAAATCACCGAATTAAGAACTCGGAGTCATCGGATATTCATAAAACCGTTTACGTAAAAAACCGCAATTCGCGGCTAACTAGGTGAAACGAGACCTACTTGCCACGAGTTTTGAAATCAAAAACCGAAATGCCAGGATTCTTGAGCTAAAAAAGTAGTGTGAAATCAAGCTAAAAATCACCAAATTCAAAACTCAGAGTCAACGGATATTCATAAAACCGTTTACGTAAAAAACCAGATTTTGCGCTTAACTAGGTGAAACGAGACCTACTAGCCACGAGTTCTCAAATCAAAAACCGAAATGCCAGGATTGTAGAGCTCGAAAAGTAGTGTGAAATCAAGCTAAAAATCACCGAATTTAGAACTCGGAGTCAACGGATATTCATAAAACCGTTTACTTAAAAAACCACAATTCGCGGCTAACTAGGTGAAACGAGACCTACTACCCACGAGTTTTGAAATCAAAAACCGAACTGCCAGGATTCTAGAGCTCTAAAAGTAGTGTGAAATCAAGCTAAAAATCACCAAATTCAGAACTCGGAGTCAACGGATATTCAAAAAACCGTTTACGTAAAGAAACCACAATTCGCGCCTAACTAGGTGAAACGAGACCTACTAGCCACGAGTTCTGAAATCAAAAACCGAAACACCAGGATTTTAGATATCGAAAAGTAGTGTGAAATCAAGCTAAAAATCACCGAATTCAGAACTCGGAGTCAATAAATATTCATAAAACCGTTTACGTAAAGAAACCATAATTCGCGGCTAACTAGGTGAAACGAGACCTACTAGCTACGAGTTCTGAAATCCAAAACCGAAATGCCAGGATTGTAGAGCTCGAAAAGTAGTGTGAAATCAAGCTAAAAATCACCGAATTCAGAACTCGGAGTCAACGGATATTCATAAAACCGTTTACGTAAAAAACTACAATTCGCGGCAAACTAGGTGAAACGAGACCTACTGGCCACGAGTTCTGAAATTAAAAACCGAAACGCCAGGATTTTAGAGCTCGAAAAGTAGTGTGAAATCAAGCTAAAAATCACCGAATTCAGAACTCGGAGTCAACGGATATTCATAAAACCGTTTACGTAAAGAAACCACATTTCTCGGCTTAGTTGGTGAAACGAGACCTACTAGCCACGAGTTCTGAAATTAAAAACCGAAACTCCAGGATTGTAGAGCTCGAAAAGTAGTGTGAAATCAAGCTAAGAATCACCGAATTAAGAACTCGGAGTCAACAGATATTCATAAAACCGTTTACGTAAAGAAACCACATTTCGCGCCTAACTAGGTGAAACGAGACCTACTAGCTACGAGTTCGGAAATCAAAAACCGAAACTCCAGGATTGTAGAGCTCAAAAAGTAGTGTGAAATCAAGCTAAAAATCACCGAATTAAGAACTCGGAGTCATCGGATATTCATAAAACCGTTTACGTAAAAAACCACAATTCGCGGCTAACTAGGTGAAACGAGACCTACTAGCCACGGGTTTTGAAATCAAAAACCGAAACGGCATGATTCTAGAGCTCGAAAAGTAGTGTGAAATCAAGCTAAAAATCACCGAATTCAGAACTCAGAGTCAACGGATATTCATAAAACCGTTCACGTAAAAAACCACAATTCGCGGCTAACTAGGTGAAACGAGACCTACTACCCACGAGTTTTGAAATAAAAAACCGAACTGCCAGGATTCTAGAACTCTAAAAGTAGTGTGAAATCAAGCTAAAAATCACCAAATTCAGAACTCGGAGTCAACGGATATTCAAAAAACCGTTTACGTAAAGAAACCACAATTCGCGCCTAACTAGGTGAAACGAGACCTACTAGCCACGAGTTCTGAAATCAAAAACCGAAACACCAGGATTTTAGATATCGAAAAGTAGTGTGAAATCAAGCTAAAAATCACCGAATTCAGAACTCGGAGTCAATAAATATTCATAAAACCGTTTACGTAAAGAAACCATAATTCGCGGCTAACTAGGTGAAACGAGACCTACTAGCTACGAGTTCTGAAATCAAAAACCGAAATGCCAGGATTGTAGAGCTCGAAAAGTAGTGTGAAATCAAGCTAAAAATCACCGAATTCAGAACTCGGAGTCAACGGATATTCATAAAACCGTTTACGTAAAGAAACCACATTTCTCGGCTTACTTGGTGAAACGAGACCTACTAGCCACGAGTTCTGAAATTTAAAACCGAAACTCCAGGATTGTAGAGCTCGAAAAGTAGTGTGAAATCAAGCTAAAAATCACCGAATTAAGAACTCGGAGTCAACGGATATTCATAAAACCGTTTACGTAAAGAAACCACATTTCGCGCCTAACTAGGTGAAACGAGACCTACTAGCTACGAGTTCTGAAATCAAAAACCGAAACTCCAGGATTGTAGAGCTCGAAAAGTAGTGTGAAATCAAGCTAAAAATCACCGAATTCAGAACTCGGAGTCAACGGATATTCATAAAATCGTTTACGTAAAGAAATCACATTTCTCGGCTTACTAGATGAAACGAGAACTACTAGCCACGAGTTCTCAAATCAAAAAACGAAATGACAGGATTGTAGAGCTCGAAAATTAATGTGAAATCAAGCTAAAAATCACCGAATTCAGAACTCGGAGTCAACGGATATTCATAAAACCGTTTACGTAAAGAAACCACAATTCGCGCCTAACTAGGTGAAACGAGACCTACTAGCCACGCGTTCTGAAATCAAAAACCGAGACTCTAGGATTGTAGAGCTCGAAAAGTAGTGTGAAATCAAGCTAAAAATCACCGATTTCAGAACTCGGAGTCAACGGATATTCATAAAACCGTTTACGTAAAAAACCAGATTTCGCGCTTAACTAGGTGAAACGAGACCTACTAGCCACGAATTCTGAAATCAAAAACCAAAATGCCAGGATTGTAGAGCTCGAAAAGTAGCGTGAAATAAACTTAAAAATCACCGAATTCAGAACTCGGAGTCAACGGATATTCATAAAACCGTTTTTGTAAAAAACCACAATTCGCGGCTAACTAGGTGAAACGAGACCTACTGGCCACGAGTTCTGAAATTAAAAACCGAAATGCCAGGATTGTAGAGCTCGAAAAGTAGTGTGAAATCAAGCTAAAATCACCGAATTCAGAACTCGGAGTCAACGGATATTCATAAAACCGTTTACGTAAAGAAACCACATTTCTCGGCTTACTTGGTGAGACGAGACCTACTAGCCACGAGTTCTGAAATTAAAAACCGAAACTCCAGGATTGTAGAGCTCGAAAAGTAGTGTGAAATCAAGCTAAAAATCACCGAATTAAGAACTCGGAGTCATCGGATATTCATAAAACCGTTTACGTAAAAAACCACAATTCGCGGCTAACTAGGTGAAACGAGACCTACTAGCCACGAGTTTTGAAATCAAAAACCGAAATGCCAGGATTCTAGAGCTCAAAAAGTAGTGTGAAATCAAGCTAAAAATCACCGAATTCAGAACTCAGAGTCAACGGATATTCATAAAATCGTTTACGTAAAAAACCAGATTTTGCGCTTAACTAGGTGAAACGAGACCTACTAGCTACGAGTTATAAAATCAAAAACCGAAATTCCAGGATTCTAGAGCTCGAAAAGTAGTTTGAAATCAAGCTAAAAATCACCGATTTTAGAACTCGGAGTCAACGGATATTCATAAAACCGTTTACGTAAAAAACCAGATTTCGCGCTTAACTAGGTGAAACGAGACCTACTACCCACGAATTCTGAAATCAAAAACCAAAATGCCAGGATTGTAGAGCTCGAAAAGTAGTGTGAAATCAAGCTAAAAATCACCGAATTCAGAACTCGGAGTCAACGGATATTCATAAAACCGTTTTCGTAAAAAACCACAATTCGCGGCTAACTAGGTGAAACGAGACCTACTGGCCACGAGTTCTGAAATTAAAAACCGAAATGACTGGATTGTAGAGCTCGAAAATTAGTGTGAAATCAAGCTAAAAATCACCGAATTCAGAACTCGGAGTCAACGGATATTCATAAAACCGTTTACGTAAAAAACCAGATTTCGCGCTTAACTAGGTGAAACGAGACCTACTAGCCACGAATTCTGAAATCAAAAACCAAAATGCCAGGATTGTAGAGCTCGAAAAGTAGTGTGAAATCAAGCTAAAAATCACCGAATTCAGAACTCGGAGTCAACGGATATTCATAAAACCGTTTTCGTAAAAAACCACAATTCGCGGCTAATTGGTGAAACGAGACCTACTGGCCACGAGTTCTGAAATTAAAAACCGAAATGACTGGATTGTAGAGCTCGAAAATTAGTGTGAAATCAAGCTAAAAATCACCGAATTCAGAACTCGGAGTCAACGGATATTCATAAAACCGTTTACGTAAAGAAACCACAATTCGCGCCTAACTAGGTGACACGAGACCTACTAGCCACGCGTTCTGAAATCAAAAACCGAGACTCTAGGATTCTAGAGCTCGAAAAGTAGTGTGAAATCAAGCTAAAAATCACCGATTTCAGAACTCGGAGTCAACGGATATTCATAAAACTGTTTATGTAAAAAACCAGATTTCGCGCTTAACTAGGTGAAACGAGACCTACTAGCCACGAATTCTGAAATCAAAAACCAAAATGCCAGGATTTTAGAGCTCGAAAAGTAGTGTCAAATCAAGCTAAAAATCACCGAATTCAGAACTCGGAGTCAACGGATATTCATAAAACCGTTTACGTAAAAAACCACAATTCGCGGCTAACTAGGTGAAACGAGACCTACTGGCCACGAGTTCTGAAATTAAAAACCGAAATGCCAGGATTGTAGAGCTCGAAAAGTAGTGTGAAATCAAGCTAAAAATCACCGAATTCAGAACTCGGAGTCAACGGATATTCATAAAACCGTTTACGTAAAGAAACCACATTTCTCGGCTTACTTGGTGAGACGAGACCTACTAGCCACGAGTTCTGAAATTAAAAACCGAAACTCCAGGATTGTAGAGCTCGAAAAGTAGTGTGAAATCAAGCTAAAAATCACCGAATTAAGAACTCGGAGTCATCGGATATTCATAAAACCGTTTACGTAAAAAGCCACAATTCGCGGCTAACTAGGTGAAACGAGACCTACTAGCCACGAGTTTTGAAATCAAAAACCGAAACTCCAGGATTGTAGAACTCTAAAATTAGTGTGAAATCAAGCTAAAAATCACCAAATTCAGAACTCGGAGTCAACGGATATTCATAAAACCGTTTACGTAAAGAAACCACAATTCGCGCCTAACTAGGTGAAACGAGACCTACTAGCCACGAGTTCTGAAATCAAAAACCGAGACTCTAGGATTGTAGAGCTCGAAAATTAGTGTGAAATCAAGCTAAAAATCACCGAATTAAGAACTCGGAGTCATCGGATATTCATAAAACCGTTTACGTAAAAAACCACAATTCGCGCCTAACTAGGTGAAACGAGACCTACTAGCCACGCGTTCTGAAATCAAAAACCGAGACTCTAGGATTGTAGAGCTCGAAAAGTAGTGTGAAATCAAGCTAAAAATCACCGATTTCAGAACTCGGAGTCAACGGATATTCATAAAACCGTTTACGTAAAAAACCAGATTTCGCGCTTAACTAGGTGAAACGAGACCTACTAGCCACGAATTCTGAAATCAAAAACCAAAATGCCAGGATTGTAGAGCTCGAAAAGTAGCGTGAAATCAAGCTAAAAATCACCGAATTCAGAACTCGGAGTCAACGGATATTCATAAAACCGTTTTCGTAAAAAACCACAATTCGCGGCTAACTAGGTGAAACGAGACCTACTGGCCACGAGTTCTGAAATTAAAAACCGAAATGCCAGGATTGTAGAGCTCGAAAAGTAGTTTGAAATCAAGCTAAAAATCACCGAATTCAGAACTCGGAGTCAACGGATATTCATAAAACCGTTTACGTAAAGAAACCACATTTCTCGGCTTACTTGGTGAGACGAGACCTACTAGCCACGAGTTCTGAAATTAAAAACCGAAACTCCAGGATTGTAGAGCTCTAAAATTAGTGTGAAATCAAGCTAAAAATCACCAAATTCAGAACTCGGAGTGAACGGATATTCATAAAACCGTTTACGTAAAGAAACCACAATTCGAGCCTAACTAGGTGAAACGAGGCCTACTAGCCACGAGTTCTGAAATCAAAAACCGAAATGCCAGGATTGTAGAGCTCGAAAATTAGTGTGAAATCAAGCTAAAAATCACCGAATTCAGAACTCGGAGTCAACGGATATTCATAAAACCGTTTACGTAAAAAACCACAATTCGCGGCTAACTAGGTGAAACGAGACCTACTAGCCACGAGTTTTGAAATCAAAAACCGAAATGCCAGGATTCTAGAGCTCAAAAAGTAGTGTGAAATCAAGCTAAAAATCACCGAATTCAGAACTCGGAGTCAACGGATATTCATAAAACCGTTTACGTAAAAAACTACAATTCGCGGCTAACTAGGTGAAACGAGACCTACTGGCCACGAGTTCTGAAATTAAAAACCGAGACTCTAGGATTGTAGAGCTCGAAAATTAGTGTGAAATCAAGCTAAAAATCACCGAATTAAGAACTCGGAGTCATCGGATATTCATAAAACCGTTTACGTAAAAAACCACAATTCGCGCCTAACTAGGTGAAACGAGACCTACAAGCCACGCGTTCTGAAATCAAAAACCGAGACTCTAGGATTGTAGAGCTCGAAAAGTAGTGTGAAATCAAGCTAAAAATCACCGATTTCAGAACTCGGAGTCAACGGATATTCATAAAACCGTTTACGTAAAAAACCAGATTTCGCGCTTAACTAGGTGAAACGAGACCTACTAGCCACAAATTCTGAAATCAAAAACCAAAATGCCAGGATTGTAGAGCTCGAAAAGTAGCGTGAAATCAAGCTAAAAATCACCGAATTCAGAACTCGGAGTCAACGGATATTCATAAAACCGTTTTCGTAAAAAACCACAATTCGCGGCTAACTAGGTGAAACGAGACCTACTACCCACGAGTTTTGAAATAAAAAACCGAACTTCCAGGATTCTAGAGCTCTAAAAGTAGTGTGAAATCAAGCTAAAAATCACCAAATTCAGAACTCGGAGTCAACGGATATTCAAAAAACCGTTTACGTAAAGAAACCACAATTCGCGCCTAACTAGGTGAAACGAGACCTACTAGCCACGAGTTCTGAAATCAAAAACCGAAACACCAGGATTTTAGATATCGAAAAGTAGTGTGAAATCAAGCTAAAAATCACCGAATTCAGAACTCGGAGTCAATAAATATTCATAAAACTGTTTATATAAAAAACCAGATTTTGCGCTTAACTAGGTGAAACGAGACCTACTAGCCACGAATTCTGAAATCAAAAACCAAAATGCCAGGATTTTAGAGCTCGAAAAGTAGTGTGAAATCAAGCTAAAAATCACCGAATTCAGAACTCGGAGTCAACGGATATTCATAAAACCGTTTACGTAAAAAACCACAATTCGCGGCTAACTAGGTGAAACGAGACCTACTGGCCACGAGTTCTGAAATTAAAAACCGAAATGCCAGGATTGTAGAGCTCGAAAAGTAGTGTGAAATCAAGCTAAAAATCACCGAATTCAGAACTCGGAGTCAACGGATATTCATAAAACCGTTTACGTAAAGAAACCACATTTCTCGGCTTACTTGGTGAGACGAGACCTACTAGCCACGAGTTCTGAAATTAAAAACCGAAACTCCAGGATTGTAGAGCTCGAAAAGTAGTGTGAAATCAAGCTAAAAATCACCGAATTAAGAACTCGGAGTCATCGGATATTCATAAAACCGTTTACGTAAAAAACCACAATTCGCGGCTAACTAGGTGAAACGAGACCTACTAGCCACGAGTTTTGAAATCAAAAACCGAAACTCCAGGATTGTAGAGCTCTAAAATTAGTGTGAAATCAAGCTAAAAATCACCAAATTCAGAACTCGGAGTCAACGGATATTCATAAAACCGTTTACGTAAAGAAACCACAATTCGCGCCTAACTAGGTGAAACGAGACCTACTAGCCACGAGTTCTGAAATCAAAAACCGAAACACCAGGATTGTAGATATCGAAAAGTAGTGTGAAATCAAGCTAAAAATCACCGAATTCAGAACTCGGAGTCAACAAATATTCATAAAACCGTTTACGTAAAGAAACCATAATTCGCGGCTAACTAGGTGAAACGACACCTACTAGCTACGAGTTCTGAAATCAAAAACCGAAATGCAAGGATTGTAGAGCTCGAAAAGTAGTGTGAAATCAAGCTAAAAATCACCGAATTCATAACTCGGAGTCAACGGATATTCATAAAATCGTTTACGTAAAGAAATCACATTTCTCGGCTTACTAGATGAAACGAGAACTACTAGCCACGACTTCTGAAATCAAAAACCGAAATGACAGGATTGTAGAGCTCGAAAATTAGTGTGAAATCAAGCTAAAAATCACCGAATTCAGAACTCGGAGTCAACGGATATTCATAAAACCGTTTACGTAAAGAAACCACAATTCGCGCCTAACTAGGTGAAACGAGACCTACTAGCCACGCGTTCTGAAATCAAAAACCGAGACTCTAGGATTGTAGAGCTCGAAAAGTAGTGTGAAATCAAGCTAAAAATCACCGATTTCAGAACTCGGAGTCAACGGATATTCATAAAACTGTTTACGTAAAAAACCAGATTTTGCGCTTAACTAGGTGAAACGAGACCTACTAGCCACGAGTTTTGAAATCAAAAACCGAAACGACAGGATTCTAGAGCTCTAAAATTAGTGTGAAATCAAGCTAAAAATCACCAAATTCAGAACTCGGAGTGAACGGATATTCATAAAAACGTTTACGTAAAGAAACCACAATTCGAGCCTAACTAGGTGAAACGAGACCTACTAGCCACGAGTTCTGAAATCAAAAACCGAAACACCAGGATTGTGGATATCGAAAAGTAGTGTGAAATCAAGCTAAAAATCACCGAATTCAGAACTCGGAGTCAACAAATATTCATAAAACCGTTTACGTAAAGAAACCATAATTCGCGGCTAACTAGGTGAAACGAGACCTACTAGCTACGAGTTCTGAAATCAAAAACCGAAATGCAAGGATTGTAGAGCTCGAAAAGTAGTGTGAAATCAAGCTAAAAATAACCGAATTCATAACTCGGAGTCAACGGATATTCATAAAATCGTTTACGTAAAGAAATCACATTTCTCGGCTTACTAGATGAAACGAGAACTACTAGCCACGAGTTCTGAAATCAAAAACCGAAATGACAGGAATGTAGAGCTCGAAAAGTAGTGTGAAATCAAGCTAAAAATCACCGAATTCAGAACTCGGAGTCAACGGATATTCATAAAACCGTTTACGTAAAGAAACCACAATTCGCGCCTAACTAGGTGAAACGAGACCTACTAGCCACGCATTCTGAAATCAAAAACCGAGACTCTAGGATTGTAGAGCTCGAAAAGTAGTGTGAAATCAAGCTAAAAATCACCGATTTCAGAACTCGGAGTCAACGGATATTCATAAAACCGTTTACGTAAAAAACCAGATTTCGCGCTTAACTAGGTGAAACGAGACCTACTAGCCACGAATTCTGAAATCAAAAACCAAAATGCCAGGATTTTAGAGCTCGAAAAGTAGTGTGAAATCAAGCTAAAAATCACCGAATTCAGAACTCGGAGTCAACGGATATTCATAAAACCGTTTACGTAAAAAACCACAATTCGTGGCTAACAGGTGAAACGAGACCTACTGGCCACGAGTTCTGAAATTAAAAACCGAAATTCCAGGATTGTAGAGCTCGAAAAGTATTGTGAAATCAAGCTAAAAATCACCGAATTCAGAACTCGGAGTCAACGGATATTCATAAAACCGTTTACGTAAACAAACCACATTTCTCGGCTTACTTGGTGAGACGAGACCTACTAGCCACGAGTTCTGAAATTAAAAACCGAAACTCCAGGATTGTAGAGCTCGAAAAGTAGTGTGAAATCAAGCTAAAAATCACCGAATTAAGAACTCGGAGTCATCGGATATTCATAAAACCGTTTACGTAAAAAACCACAATTCGCGGCTAACTAGGTGAAACGAGACCTACTAGCCACGAGTTTTGAAATCAAAAACCGAAATGCCAGGATTCTAGAGCTCAAAAAGTAGTGTGAAATCAAGCTAAAAATCACCGAATTCAGAACTCAGAGTCAACGGATATTCATAAAATCGTTTACGTAAAAAACCAGATTTTGCGCTTAACTAGGTGAAACGAGACCTACTAGCCACGAGTTCTGAAATCAAAAACCGAAATGCCAGGATTGTAGAGCTCGAAAATTAGTGTGAAATCAAGCCAAAAATCACCGAATTCAGAACTCGGAGTCAACGGATATTCATAAAACCGTTTACGTAAAAAACCACAATTCGCGGCTAACTAGGTGAAACGAGACCTACTAGCCACGAGTTTTGAAATCAAAAAACGAAATGCCAGGATTCTAGAGCTCAAAAAGTAGTGTGAAATCAAGCTAAAAATCACCTAATTCAGAACTCGGAGTCAACGGATATTCATAAAACCGTTTACGTAAAAAACTACAATTCGCGGCTAACTAGGTGAAACGAGACCTACTGGCCACGAGTTCTGAAATTAAAAACCGAGACTCTAGGATTGTTGAGCTCGAAAATTAGTGTGAAATCAAGCTAAAAATCACCGAATTAAGAACTCGGAGTCATCGGATATTCATAAAACCGTTTACGTAAAAAACCACAATTCGCGCCTAACTAGGTGAAACGAGACCTACTAGCCACGAGTTTTGAAATTAAAAACCGAGACTCTAGGATTGTAGAGCTCGAAAAGTACTGTGAAATCAAGCTAAAAATCACCGAATTCAGAACTCGGAGTCAACGGATATTCATAAAACCGTTTACGTAAAAAACTACAATTCGCGGCTAACTAGGTGAAACGAGACCTACTGGCCACGAGTTCTGAAATTAAAAACCGAGACTCTAGGATTGTAGAGCTCAAAAAGTAGTGTGAAATAAAGCTAAAAATCACCGAATTCAGAACTCGGAGTCAACGGATATTCATAAAACCGTTTACGTAAAAAACCACAATTCGCGGCTAACTAGGTGAAACGAGACCTACTAGCCACGAGTTTTGAAATCAAAAACCGAAATGCCAGGATTCTAGAGCTCAAAAAGTAGTGTGAAATCAAGCTAAAAATCACCGAATTCAGAACTCGGAGTCAACGGATATTCATAAAACCGTTTACGTAAAAAACTACAATTCGCGGCTAACTAGGTGAAACGAGACCTACTGGCCACGAGTTCTGAAATTAAAAACCGAGACTCTAGGATTGTTGAGCTCGAAAATTAGTGTGAAATCAAGCTAAAAATCACCGAATTAAGAACTCGGAGTCATCGGATATTCATAAAACCGTTTACGTAAAAAACCACAATTCGCGCCTAACTAGGTGAAACGAGACCTACTAGCCACGAGTTTTGAAATTAAAAACCGAGACTCTAGGATTGTTGAGCTCGAAAATTAGTGTGAAATCAAGCTAAAAATCACCGAATTAAGAACTCGGAGTCATCGGATATTCATAAAACCGTTTACGTAAAAAACCACAATTCGCGCCTAACTAGGTGAAACGAGACCTACTAGGCACGAGTTTTGAAATTAAAAACCGAGACTCTAGGATTGTAGAGCTCAAAAAGTAGTGTGAAATAAAGCTAAAAATCACCGAATTCAGAACTCGGAGTCAACGGATATTCATAAAACTGTTTACGTAAAAAACCAGATTTTGCGCTTAACTAGGTGAAACGAGACCTACTAGCCACGAGTTCTGAAATCAAAAACCAAAATTCCAGGATTGTAGAGCTCGAAAAGTAGTGTGAAATCAAGCTAAAAATCACCGAATTCAGAACTCGGAGTCAACGGATATTCATAAAACCGTTTACGTAAAAAACCACAATTCGCGGCTAACTAGGTGAAACGAGACCTACTAGCCACGCATTCTGAAATCAAAAACCGAGACTCTAGGATTGTAGAGCTCGAAAAGTAGTGTGAAATCAAGCTAAAAATCAACGATTTCAGAACTCGGAGTCAACGGATATTCATAAAACCGTTTACATAAAGAAACCACATTTCTCGGCTTACTTGGTGAAACGAGACCTACTAGTCACGAGTTCTGAAATTAAAAACCGAAACTCCAGGATTGTAGAGCTCGAAAGGTAGTGTGAAATCAAGCTAAAAATCACCGAATTAAGAACTCGGAGTCATCGGATATTCATAAAACCGTTTACGTAAAAAACCACAATTCACGGCTAACTAGGTGAAACGAGACCTACTAGCCACGAGTTTTGAAATCAAAAACCGAAATACCAGGATTCTAGAGCTCAAAAAGTAGTGTGAAATCAAGCTAAAAATCACCGAATTCAGAACTCAGAGTAAACGGATATTCATAAAATCGTTTACGTAAAAAACCAGATTTTGCGCTTAACTAGGTGAAACGAGACCTACTAGCCACGAGTTCTGAAATCAAAAACCGAAATGCCAGGATTGTAGAGCTCGAAAAGTAGTGTGAAATCAAGCTAAAAATCACCGAATTCAGAACTCGGAGTCAACGGATATTCATAAAACCGTTTACGTAAAAAACCACAATTCGTGGCTAACTAGGTGAAACGAGACCTACTGGCCACGAGTTCTGAAATTAAAAACCGAAATTCCCGGATTGTAGAGCTCGAAAAGTAGTGTGAAATCAAGTTAAAAATCACCGAATTCAGAACTCGGAGTCAACGGATATTCATAAAACCGTTTACGTAAAGAAACCACATTTCTCGGCTTACTTGGTGAGACGAGACCTACTAGCCACGAGTTCTGAAATTAAAAACCGAAACTCCAGGATTGTAGAGCTCGAAAAGTAGTGTGAAATCAAGCTAAAAATCACCGAATTAAGAACTCGGAGTCATCGGATATACATAAAACCGTTTACGTAAAAAACCACAATTCGCGGCTAACTAGGTGAAACGAGACCAACTAGCCACGAGTTTTGAAATCAAAAACCGAAATGCCAGGATTCTAGAGCTCAAAAAGTAGTGTGAAATCAAGCTAAAAATCACCGAATTCAGAACTCAGAGTCAACGGATATTCATAAAATCGTTTACGTAAAAAACCAGATTTTGCGCTTAACTAGGTGAAACGAGACCTACTAGCCACGAGTTCTGAAATCAAAAACCGAAATGCCAGGATTGTAGAGCTCGAAAATTAGTGTGAAATCAAGCTAAAAATCACCGAATTCAGAACTCGTAGTCAACGGATATTCATAAAACCGTTTACGTAAAAAACCACAATTCGCGGCTAACTAGGTGAAACGAGACCTACTAGCCACGAGTTTTGAAATCAAAAACCGAAATGCCAGGATTCTAGAGCTCAAAAAGTAGTGTGAAATCAAGCTAAAAATCACCGAATTCAGAACTCGGAGTCAACGGATATTCATAAAACTGTTTACGTAAAAAACTACAATTCGCGGCTAACTAGGTGAAACGAGACCTACTGGCCACGAGTTCTGAAATTAAAAACCGAGACTCTAGGATTGTAGAGCTCGAAAAGTAGTGTGAAATCAAGCTAAAAATCACCGAATTAAGAACTCGGAGTCATCGGATATTCATAAAACCGTTTACGTAAAAAACCACAATTCGCGCCTAACTAGGTGAAACGAGACCTACTAGCCATGAGTTTTGAAATTAAAAACCGAGACTCTAGGATTGTAGAGCTCGAAAAGTACTGTGAAATCAAGCTAAAAATCACCGAATTCAGAACTCGGAGTCAACGGATATTCATAAAACCGTTTACGTAAAAAACTACAATTCGCGGCTAACTAGGTGAAACGAGACCTACTGGCCACGAGTTCTGAAATTAAAAACCGAAACGCCAGGATTGTAGAGCTCAAAAAGTAGTGTGAAATAAAGCTAAAAATCACCGAATTCAGAACTCGGAGTCAACGGATATTCATAAAACCGTTTACGTAAAAAACCAGATTTCGCGCTTAACTAGGTGAAACGAGACCTACTAGCCACGAGTTCTGAAATCGAAAACCAAAATTCCAGGATTGTAGAGCTCGAAAAGTAGTGTGAAATCAAGCTAAAAATCACCGAATTCAGAACTCGGAGTTAACGGATATTCATAAAACCGTTTACGTAAAAAACCACAATTCGCGGCTAACTAGGTGAAACGAGACCTACTGGCCGCGAGTTCTGAAATTAAAAACCCAAATGCCAGGATTGTAGAGCTCGAAAAGTAGTGTGAAATCAAGCTAAAAATCACCGAATTCAGAACTCGGAGTCAACGGATATTCATAAAACCGTTTACATAAAGAAACCACATTTCTCGGCTTACTTGGTGAAACGAGACCTACTAGCCACGAGTTCTGAAATTAAAAACCGAAACTCCAGGATTGTAGAGCTCGAAAGGTAGTGTGAAATCAAGCTAAAAATCACCGAATTAAGAACTCGGAGTCATCGGATATTCATAAAACCGTTTACATAAAAAACCACAATTCACGGCTAACTAGGTGAAACGAGACCTACTAGCCACGAGTTTTGAAATCAAAAACCGAAATGCCAGGATTCTAGAGCTCAAAAAGTAGTGTGAAATCAAGCTAAAAATCACCGAATTCAGAACTCAGAGTAAACGGATATTCATAAAATCGTTTACGTAAAAAACCAGATTTTGCGCTTAACTAGGTGAAACGAGACCTACTAGCCACGAGTTCCGAAATCAAAAACCAAAATGCCAGGATTGTAGAGCTCGAAAAGTAGTGTGAAATCAAGCTAAAAATCACCGAATAAAGAACTCGGAGTCATCGGATATTCATAAAACCGTTTACGTAAAAAACCACAATTCGCGCCTAACTAGGTAAAACCAGACCTACTAGCCACGAGTTTTGAAATTAAAAACCGAGACTCTAGGATTGTAGAGCTCGAAAAGTAGTGTGAAATCAAGCTAAAAATCACCGAATTCAGAACTCGGAGTCAACGGATATTCATAAAACCGTTTACGTAAAAAACCAGATTTCGCGCTTAACTAGGTGAAACGAGACCTACTAGCCACGAGTTCTGAAATCAAAAACCAAAATTCCAGGATTGTAGAGCAAGAAAAGTAGTGTGAAATCAAGCTAAAAATCACCGAATTCAGAACTCGGAGTCAACGGATATTCATAAAACCGTTTACGTAAAGAAATCACATTTCTCGGCTTACTAGATGAAACGATAACTACTAGCCACGAGTTCTGAAAACAAAAACCGAAATGACAGGATTGTAGAGCTCGAAAATTAGTGTGAAATCAAGCTAAAAATCACCGAATTCAGAACTCGGAGTCAACGGATATTCATAAAACCGTTTACGTAAAGAAACCACAATTCGCGCCTAACTAGGTGAAACGAGACCTACTAGCCACGCATTCTGAAATCAAAAACCGAGACTCTAGGATTGTAGAGCTCGAAAAGTAGTGTGAAATCAAGCTAAAAATCACCGATTTCAGAACTCGGAGTCAACGGATATTCATAAAACCGTTTACGTAAAAAACCAGATTTCGCGCTTAACAAGGTGAAACGAGACCTACTAGCCAGGAATTCTGAAATCAAAAACCAAAATTCCAGGATTTTAGAGCTCGAAAAGTAGTGTGAAATCAAGTTAAAAATCACCGAATTCAGAACTCGGAGTCAACGGATATTCATAAAACCGTTTACGTAAAAAACCACAATTCGTGGCTAACTAGGTGAAACGAGACCTACTGGCCACGAGTTCTGAAATTAAAAACCGAAATTCCAGGATTGTAGAGCTCGAAAAGTAGTGTGAAATCAAGCTAAAAATCATCAAATTCAGAACTCGGAGTCAACGGATATTCATAAAACCGTTTACGTAAACAAACCACATTTCTCGGCTTACTTGGTGAGACGAGACCTACTAGCCACGAGTTCTGAAATTAAAAACAGAAACTCCAGGATTGTAGAGCTCGAAAAGTAGTGTGAAATAAAGCTAAAAATCACCGAATTAAGAACTCGGAGTCATCGGATATTGATAAAACCGTTTACGTAAAAAACCACAATTCGCGGCTAACTAGGTGAAACAAGACCTACTAGCCACGAGTTTTGAAATCAAAAACCGAAATGCCAGGATTCTAGAGCTCAAAAAGTAGTTTGAAATCAAGCTAAAAATCACCGAATTCAGAACTCGGAGTCAACGGATATTCATAAAATCGTTTACGTAAAAAACCAGATTTTGCGCTTAACTAGGTGAAACGAGACCTACTAGCCACGAGTTCCGAAATCAAAAACCGAAATGCCAGGATTGTAGAGCTCGAAAATTAGTGTGAAATCAAGCTAAAAATCACCGAATTCAGAACTCGGAGTCAACGGATATTCATAAAACCGTTTACGTAAAAAACCACAATTCGCGGCTAACTAGGTGAAACGAGACCTACTAGCCACGAATTCTGAAATCAAAAACCAAAATTCCAGGATTTTAGAGCTCGAAAAGTAGTGTGAAATCAAGCTAAAAATCACCGAATTCAGAACTCGGAGTCAACGGATATTCATAAAACCGTTTACGTAAAAAACCACAATTCGTGGCTAACTAGGTGAAACGAGACCTACTGGCCACGAGTTCTGAAATTAAAAACCGAAATTCCAGGATTGTAGAGCTCGAAAAGTAGTGTGAAATCAAGCTAAAAATCACCAAATTCAGAACTCGGAGTCAACGGATATTCATAAAACCGTTTACGTAAACAAACCACATTTCTCGGCTTACTTGGTGAGACGAGACCTACTAGCCACGAGTTCTGAAATTAAAAACAGAAACTCCAGGATTGTAGAGCTCGAAAAGTAGTGTGAAATAAAGCTAAAAATCACCGAATTAAGAACTCGGAGTCATCGGATATTCATAAAACCGTTTACGTAAAAAACCACAATTCGCGGCTAACTAGGTGAAACAAGACCTACTAGCCACGAGTTTTGAAATCAAAAACCGAAATGCCAGGATTCTAGAGCTCAAAAAGTAGTTTGAAATCAAGCTAAAAATCACCGAATTCAGAACTCGGAGTCAACGGATATTCATAAAATCGTTTACGTAAAAAATCAGATTTTGCGCTTAACTAGGTGAAACGAGACCTACTAGCCACGAGTTCCGAAATCAAAAACCGAAATGCCAGGATTGTAGAGCTCGAAAATTAGTGTGAAATCAAGCTAAAAATCACCGAATTAAGAACTCGGAGTCATCGGATATTCATAAAACCGTTTACGTAAAAAACCACAATTCGCGCCTAACTAGGTGAAACGAGACCTACTAGCCACGAGTTTTGAAATTAAAAACCGAGACTCTAGGATTGTAGAGCTCGAAAAGTACTGTGAAATCAAGCTAAAAATCACCGAATTCAGAACTCGGAGTCAACGGATATTCATAAAACCGTTTACGTAAAAAACCACAATTCGCGCCTAACTAGGTGAAACGAGACCTACTAGCCACGAGTTTTGAAATCAAAAACCGAAATGCCAGGATTGTAGAGCTCGAAAATTAGTGTGAAATCAAGCTAAAAATCACCGAATTCAGAACTCGGAGTCAACGGATATTCATAAAACCGTTTACGTAAAAAACCACAATTCGCGGCTAACTAGGTGAAACGAGACCTACTAGCCACGAATTCTGAAATCAAAAACCAAAATTCCAGGATTTTAGAGCTCGAAAAGTAGTGTGAAATCAAGCTAAAAATCACCGAATTCAGAACTCGGAGTCAACGGATATTCATAAAACCGTTTACGTAAAAAACCACAATTCGTGGCTAACTAGGTGAAACGAGACCTACTGGCCACGAGTTCTGAAATTAAAAACCGAAATTCCAGGATTGTAGAGCTCGAAAAGTAGTGTGAAATCAAGCTAAAAATCACCAAATTCAGAACTCGGAGTCAACGGATATTCATAAAACCGTTTACGTAAACAAACCACATTTCTCGGCTTACTTGGTGAGACGAGACCTACTAGCCACGAGTTCTGAAATTAAAAACAGAAACTCCAGGATTGTAGAGCTCGAAAAGTAGTGTGAAATAAAGCTAAAAATCACCGAATTAAGAACTCGGAGTCATCGGATATTCATAAAACCGTTTACGTAAAAAACCACAATTCGCGGCTAACTAGGTGAAACAAGACCTACTAGCCACGAGTTTTGAAATCAAAAACCGAAATGCCAGGATTCTAGAGCTCAAAAAGTAGTTTGAAATCAAGCTAAAAATCACCGAATTCAGAACTCGGAGTCAACGGATATTCATAAAATCGTTTACGTAAAAAATCAGATTTTGCGCTTAACTAGGTGAAACGAGACCTACTAGCCACGAGTTCCGAAATCAAAAACCGAAATGCCAGGATTGTAGAGCTCGAAAATTAGTGTGAAATCAAGCTAAAAATCACCGAATTAAGAACTCGGAGTCATCGGATATTCATAAAACTGTTTACGTAAAAAACCACAATTCGCGCCTAACTAGGTGAAACGAGACCTACTAGCCACGAGTTTTGAAATTAAAAACCGAGACTCTAGGATTGTAGAGCTCGAAAAGTACTGTGAAATCAAGCTAAAAATCACCGAATTCAGAACTCGGAGTCAACGGATATTCATAAAACCGTTTACGTAAAAAACCACAATTCGCGCCTAACTAGGTGAAACGAGACCTACTAGCCACGAGTTCTGAAATTAAAAACCGAGACTCTAGGATTGTAGAGCTCGAAAAGTAGTGTGAAATCAAGCTAAAAATCACCGAATTAAGAACTCGGAGTCATGGGATATTCATAAAACCGTTTACGTAAAAAACCACAATTCGCGCCTAACTAGGTGAAACGAGACCTACTAGCCACGAGTTTTGAAATTAAAAACCGAGACTCTAGGATTGTAGAGCTCGAAAAGTACTGTGAAATCAAGCTAAAAATCACCGAATTCAGAACTCGGAGTCAACGGATATTCATAAAACCGTTTACGTAAAAAACTACAATTCGCGGCTAACTAGGTGAAACGAGACCTACTGGCCACGAGTTCTGAAATTAAAAACCGAAACGCCAGGATTGTAGAGCTCAAAAATTAGTGTGAAATAAAGCTAAAAATCACCGAATTCAGAACTCGGAGTCAACGGATATTCATAAAACCGTTTACATAAAGAAACCACATTTCTCGGCTTACTTGGTGAAACGAGACCTACTAGCCACGAGTTCTGAAATTAAAAACCGAAACTCCAGGATTGTAGAGCTCGAAAGGTAGTGTGAAGTCAAGCTAAAAATCACCGAATTAAGAACTCGGAGTCATCGGATATTCATAAAACCGTTTACGTAAAAAACCACAATTCACGGCTAACTAGGTGAAACGAGACCTACTAGCCACGAGTTTTGAAATCAAAAACCGAAATTCCAGGATTCTAGAGCTCAAAAAGTAGTGTGAAATCAAGCTAAAAATCACCGAATTCAGAACTCAGAGTAAACGGATATTCATAAAATGGTTTACGTAAAAAACCAGATTTTGCGCTTAACTAGGTGAAACGAGACCTACTAGCCACGAGTTCTGAAATCAAAAACCCAAATGCCAGGATTGTAGAGCTCGAAAAGTAGTGTGAAATCAAGCTAAAAATCACCGAATTCAGAACTCGGAGTCAACGGATATTCATAAAACCGTTTACGTAAAAAACCACAATTCGTGGCTAACTAGGTGAAACGAGACCTACTGGCCACGAGTTCTGAAATTAAAAACCGAAATTCCAGGATTGTAGAGCTCGAAAAGTAGTGTGAAATCAAGCTAAAAATCACCGAATTCAGAACTCGGAGTCAACGGATATTCATAAAACCGTTTACGTAAAGAAACCACATTTCTCGGCTTACTTGGTGAGACGAGACCTACTAGCCACGAGTTCTGAAAATAAAAACCGAAACTCCAGGATTGTAGAGCTCGAAAATTAGTGTGAAATCAAGCTAAAAATCACCGAATTAAGAACTCGGAGTCATCGGATATTCATAAAACCGTTTACGTAAAAAACCACAATTCGCGGCTAACTAGGTGAAACGAGACCTACTAGCCACGAGTTTTGAAATTAAAAACCGAGAATCTAGGATTGTAGAGCTCGAAAATTAGTGTGAAATCAAGCTAAAAATCACCGAATTCAGAACTCGGAGTCAACGGATATTCATAAAACCGTTTACGTAAAAAACCAGATTTCGCGCTTAACTAGGTGAAACGAGACCTACTAGCCACGAATTCTGAAATCAAAAACCAAAATGCCAGGATTGTAGAGCTCGAAAAGTAGTGTGAAATCAAGCTAAAAATCACCGAATTCAGAACTCGGAGTCAACGGATATTCATAAAACCGTTTACGTAAAAAACCGGATTTCGCGCTTAACTAGGTGAAACGAGACCTACTAGCCACGAGTTCTGAAATCAAAAACCAAAATGCCAGGATTGTAGAGCAAGAAAAGTAGTGTGAAATCAAGCTAAAAATCACCGAATTCAGAACTGGGAGTCAACGGATATTCATAAAACCGTTTACGTAAAAAACCAGATTTTGCGCTTAACTAGGTGAAACGAGACCTACTAGCCACGAGTTCTGAAATCAAAAACCGAAATGCCAGGATTGTAGAGCTCGAAAATTAGTGTGAAATCAAGCTAAAAATCACCGAATTCAGAACTCGGAGTCAACGGATATTCATAAAACCGTTTACTTAAAAAACCACAATTCGCGGCTAACTAGGTGAAACGAGACCTACTAGCCACGAGTTTTGAAATCAAAAACCGAAATGCCAGGATTCTAGAGCTCAAAAAGTAGTGTGAAATCAAGCTAAAAATCACCGAATTCAGAACTCGGAGTCAACGGATATTCATAAAACCGTTTACGTAAAAAACTACAATTCGCGGCTAACTAGGTGAAACGAGACCTACTGGCCACGAGTTCTGAAATTAAAAACCGAGACTCTAGGATTGTAGAGCTCGAAAAGTAGTGTGAAATCAAGCTAAAAATCACCGAATTAAGAACTCGGAGTCATCGGATATTCATAAAACCGTTTACGTAAAAAACCACAATTCGCGCCTAACTAGGTGAAACGAGACCTACTAGCCACGAGTTTTGAAATTAAAAACCGAGAATCTAGGATTGTAGAGCTCGAAAAGTACTGTGAAATCAAGCTAAAAATCACCGAATTCAGAACTCGGAGTCAACGGATATTCATAAAACCGTTTACGTAAAAAACCAGATTTCGCGCTTAACTAGGTGAAACGAGACCTACTAGCCACGAATTCTGAAATCAAAAACCAAAATGCCAGGATTGTAGAGCTCGAAAAGTAGTGTGAAATCAAGCTAAAAATCACCGAATTCAGAACTCGGAGTCAACGGATATTCATAAAACCGTTTACGTAAAAAACCGGATTTCGCGCTTAACTAGGTGAAACGAGACCTACTAGCCATGAGTTCTGAAATCAAAAACCAAAATGCCAGGATTGTAGAGCAAGAAAAGTAGTGTGAAATCAAGCTAAAAATCACCGAATTCAGAACTGGGAGTCAACGGATATTCATAAAACCGTTTACGTAAAAAACCACAATTCGCGGCTAACTAGGTGAAACGAGACCTACTGGCCACGAGTTCTAAAATTAAAAACCGAGACTCTAGGATTGTAGAGCTCGAAAAGTAGTGTGAAATCAAGCTAAAAATCACCGATTTCAGAACTCGGAGTCAACGGATATTCATAAAACCGTTTACGTAAAAAACCAGATTTCGCGCTTAACTAGGTGAAACGAGACCTACTAGCCACGAATTCTGAAATCAAAAACCAAAATGCCAGGATTGTAGAGCAAGAAAAGTAGTGTGAAATCAAGCTAAAAATCACCGAATTCAGAACTCGGAGTCAACGGATATTCATAAAACCGTTTACGTAAAGAAATCACATTTCTCGGCTTACTAGATGAAACGATAACTACTAGCCACGAGTTCTGAAATCAAAAACCGAAATGACAGTATTGTAGAGCTCGAAAATTAGTGTGAAATCAAGCTAAAAATCACCGAATTCAGAACTCGGAGTCAACGGATATTCATAAAACCGTTTACGTAAAGAAACCACAATTCGCGCCTAACTAGGTGAAACGAGACCTACTAGCCACGCATTCTGAAATCAAAAACCGAGACTCTAGGATTGTAGAGCTCGAAAAGTAGTGTGAAATCAAGCTAAAAATCACCGATTTCAGAACTCGGAGTCAACGGATATTCATAAAACCGTTTACGTAAAAAACCAAATTTCGCGCTTAACTAGGTGAAACGAGACCTACTAGCCACGAATTCTGAAATCAAAAACCAAAATGCCTGAATTTTAGAGCTCGAAAAGTAGTGTGAAATCAAGCTAAAAATCACCGAATTCAGAACTCGGAGTCAACGGATATTCATAAAATCGTTTACGTAAAAAACCAGATTTTGCGCTTAACTAGGTGAAACGAGACCTACTAGCCACGAGTTCTGAAATCAAAAACCGAAAAGCCAGGATTGTAGAGCTCGAAAATTAGTGTGAAATCAAGCTAAAAATCACCGAATTCAGAACTCGGAGTCAACGGATATTCATAAAACCGTTTACTTAAAAAACCACAATTCGCGGCTAACTAGGTGAAACGAGACCTACTAGCCACGAGTTTTGAAATCAAAAACCGAAATGCCAGGATTCTAGAGCTCAAAAAGTAGTGTGAAATCAAGCTAAAAATCACCGAATTCAGAACTCGGAGTCAACGGATATTCATAAAACCGTTTACGTAAAAAACTACAATTCGCGGCTAACTAGGTGAAACGAGACCTACTGGCCACGAGTTCTGAAATTAAAAACCGAGAATCTAGGATTGTAGAGCTCGAAAAGTAGTGTGAAATCAAGCTAAAAATCACCGAATTAAGAACTCGGAGTCATCGGATATTCATAAAACCGTTTACGTAAAAAACCACAATTCGCGCCTAACTAGGTGAAACGAGACCTACTAGCCACGAGTTTTGAAATTAAAAACCGAGAATCTAGGATTGTAGAGCTCGAAAAGTACTGTGAAATCAAGCTAAAAATCACCGAATTCAAAACTCGGAGTCAACGGATATTCATAAAACCGTTTACGTAAAAAACCTGATTTCGCGCTTAACTAGGTGAAACGAGACCTACTAGCCTCGAATTCTGAAATCAAAAACCAAAATGCCAGGATTGTAGAGCTCGAAAAGTAGTGTGAAATCAAGCTAAAAATCACCGAATTCAGAACTCGGAGTCAACGGATATTCATAAAACCGTTTACGTAAAAAACCGGATTTCGCGCTTAACTAGGTGAAACGAGACCTACTAGCCACGAGTTCTGAAATCAAAAACCAAAATGCCAGGATTGTAGAGCAAGAAAAGTAGTGTGAAATCAAGCTAAAAATCACCGAATTCAGAACTCGGAGTCAACGGATATTCATAAAACCGTTTACGTAAAAAACCACAATTCGCGGCTAACTAGGTGAAATGAGACCTACTGGCCACGAGTTCTAAAATTAAAAACCGAGACTCTAGGATTGTAGAGCTCGAAAAGTAGTGTGAAATCAAGGTAAAAATCACCGAATAAAGAACTCGGAGTCATCGGATATTCATAAAACCGTTTACGGATATTACCACAATTCGCGCCTAACTAGGTGAAACGAGACCTACTAGCCACGAGTTTTGAAATTAAAAACCGAGACTCTAGGATTGTAGAGCTCGAAAAGTAGTGTGAAATCAAGCTAAAAATCACCGATTTCAGAACTCGGAGTCAACGGATATTCATAAAACCGTTTACGTAAAAAACCACAATTCGCGCCTAACTAGGTAAAACCAGACCTACTAGCCACGAGTTTTGAAATTAAAAACCGAGACTCTAGGATTGTAGAGCTCGAAAAGTAGTGTGAAATCAAGCTAAAAATCACCGAATTAAGAACTCGGAGTCATCGGATATTCATAAAACCGTTTACGTAAAAAACCACAATTCGCGCCTAACTAGGTGAAACGAGACCTACTAGCCACGAGTTTTGAAATTAAAAACCGAGAATCTAGGATTTTAGAGCTCGAAAAGTACTGTGAAATCAAGCTAAAAATCACCGAATTCAGAACTCGGAGTCAACGGATATTCATAAAACCGTTTACGTAAAAAACCAGATTTCGCGCTTAACTAGGTGAAACGAGACCTACTGGCCACGAGTTCTGAAATTAAAAACCGAGACTTTAGGATTGTAGAGCTCGAAAATTATTGTGAAATCAAGCTAAAAATCACCGAATTCAGAACTCGTAGTCAACGGATATTCATAAAACCGTTTACGTAAAAAACCACAATTCGCGGCTAACTAGGTGAAACGAGACCTACTAGCCACGAGTTTTGAAATCAAAAACCGAAATCCCAGGATTCTAGAGCTCAAAAAGTAGTGTGAAATCAAGCTAAAAATCACCGAATTCAGAACTCGGAGTCAACGGATATTCATAAAACCGTTTACGTAAAAAACTACAATTCGCGGCTAACTAGGTGAAACGAGACCTACTGGCCACGAGTTCTGAAATTAAAAACCGAGACTCTAGGATTGTAGAGCTCGAAAAGTAGTGTGAAATCAAGCTAAAAATCACCGAATTAAGAACTCGGAGTCATCGGATATTCATAAAACCGTTTACGTAAAAAACCACAATTCGCGCCTAACTAGGTGAAACGAGACCTACTAGCCACGAGTTTTGAAATTAAAAACCGAGACTCTAGGATTGTAGAGCTCGAAAAGTACTGTGAAATCAAGCTAAAAATCACCGAATTCAGAACTCGGAGTCAACGGATATTCATAAAACCGTTTACGTAAAAAACTACAATTCGCGGCTAACTAGGTGAAAACGAGACCTACTGGCCACGAGTTCTGAAATTAAAAACCGAAACGCCAGGATTGTAGAGCTCAAAAAGTAGTGTGAAATAAAGCTAAAAATCACCGAATTCAGAACTCGGAGTCAACAGATATTCATAAAACCGTTTACGTAAAAAACCAGATTTTGCGCTTAACTAGGTGAAACGAGACCTACTAGCCACGAGCTCTGAAATCAAAAACCAAAATTCCAGTATTGTAGAGCTCGAAAATTAGTGTGAAATCAAGCTAAAAATCACCGAATTCAGAACTCGGAGTCAACGGATATTCATAAAACCGTTTACGTAAAAAACCACAATTCGCGGCTAACTAGGTGAAACGAGACCTACTGGCCACGAGTTCTGAAATTAAAAACCAAAATGCCAGGATTGTAGAGCTCGAAAAGTAGTGTGAAATCAAGCTAAAAATCACCGAATTCAGAACTCGGAGTCAACGGATATTCATAAAACCGTTTACGTAAAAAACCACAATTCGCGCCTAACTAGGTAAAACCAGACCTACTAGCCACGAGTTTTGAAATTAAAAACCGAGACTCTAGGATTGTAGAGCTCGAAAAGTAGTGTGAAATCAATCTAAAAATCACCGAATTAAGAACTCGGAGTCATCGGATATTCATAAAACCGTTTACGTAAAAAACCACAATTCGCGCCTAACTAGGTGAAACGAGACCTACTAGCCACGAGTTTTGAAATTAAAAACCGAGAATCTAGGATTGTAGAGCTCGAAAAGTACTGTGAAATCAAGCTAAAAATCACCGAATTCAGAACTCGGAGTCAACGGATATTCATAAAACCGTTTACGTAAAAAACCAGATTTCGCGCTTAACTAGGTGAAACGAGACCTACTGGCCACGAGTTCTGAAATTAAAAACCGAGACTCTAGGATTGTAGAGCTCGAAAATTATTGTGAAATCAAGCTTAAAATCACCGAATTCAGAACTCGTAGTCAACGGATATTCATAAAACCGTTTACGTAAAAAACCACAATTCGCGGCTAACTAGGTGAAACGAGACCTACTAGCCACGAGTTTTGAAATCAAAAACCGAAATGCCAGGATTCTACAGCTCAAAAAGTAGTGTGAAATCAAGCTAAAAATCACCGAATTCAGAACTCGGAGTCAACGGATATTCATAAAACCGTTTACGTAAAAAACTACAATTCGCGGCTAACTAGGTGAAATGAGACCTACTGGCCACGAGTTCTGAAATTAAAAACCGAGACTCTAGGATTGTAGAGCTCGAAAAGTAGTGTGAAATCAAGCTAAAAATCACCGAATTAAGAACTCGGAGTCATCGGATATTCATAAAACCGTTTACGTAAAAAACCACAATTCGCGCCTAACTAGGTGAAACGAGACCTACTAGCCACGAGTTTTGAAATTAAAAACCGAGACTCTAGGATTGTAGAGCTCGAAAAGTACTGTGAAATCAAGCTAAAAATCACCGAATTCAGAACTCGGAGTCAACGGATATTCATAAAACCGTTTACGTAAAAAACTACAATTCGCGGCTAACTAGGTGAAAACGAGACCTACTGGCCACGAGTTGTGAAATTAAAAACCGAAACGCCAGGATTGTAGAGCTCAAAAAGTAGTGTGAAATAAAGCTAAAAATCACCGAATTCAGAACTCGGAGTCAACAGATATTCATAAAACCGTTTACGTAAAAAAACAGATTTCGCGCTTAACTAGGTGAAACGAGACCTACTAGCCACGAGCTCTGAAATCAAAAACCAAAATTCCAGTATTGTAGAGCTCGAAAAGTAGTGTGAAATCAAGCTAAAAATCACCGAATTCAGAACTCGGAGTCAACGGATATTCATAAAACCGTTTACGTAAAAAACCACAATTCGCGGCTAACTAGGTGAAACGAGACCTACTGGCCACGAGTTCTGAAATTAAAAACCAAAATGCCAGGATTGTAGAGCTCGAAAAGTAGTGTGAAATCAAGCTAAAAATCACCGAATTCAGAACTCGGAGTCAACGGATATTCATAAAACCGTTTACATAAAGAAACCACATTTCTCGGCTTACTTGGTGAAACGAGACCTACTAGCCACGAGTTCTGAAATTAAAAACCGAAACTCCAGGATTGTAGAGCTCGAAAGGTAGTGTGAAATCAAGCTAAAAATCACCGAATTAAGAACTCGGAGTCATCGGATATTCATAAAACCGTTTACGTAAAAAACCACAATTCACGGCTAACTAGGTGAAACGAGACCTACTAGCCACGAGTTTTGAAATCAAAAACCGAAATGCCAGGATTCTAGAGCTCAAAAAGTAGTGTGAAATCAAGCTAAAAATCACCGAATTCAGAACTCAGAGTAAACGGATATTCATAAAATCGTTTACGTAAAAAACCAGATTTTGCGCTTAACTAGGTGAAATGAGACCTACTAGCCACGAGTTCTGAAATCAAAAACCAAAATGCCAGGATTGTAGAGCTCGAAAAGTAGTGTGAAATCAAGCTAAAAATCACCGAATTAAGAACTCGGAGTCATCGGATATTCATAAAACCGTTTACGTAAAAAACCACAATTCGCGCCTAACTAGGTAAAACTAGACCTACTAGCCACGAGTTTTGAAATTAAAAACCGAGACTCTAGGATTGTAGAGCTCGAAAAGTAGTGTGAAATCAAGCTAAAAATCACCGAATTCAGAACTCGGAGTCAACGGATATTCATAAAACCGTTTACGTAAAAAACCATATTTTGCGCTTAACTAGGTGAAACGAGACCTACTAGCCACGAGTTCTGAAATCAAAAACCAAAATGCCAGGATTGTAGAGCTCGAAAAGTAGTGTGAAATCAAGCTAAAAATCACCGAATTCAGAACTCGGAGTCAACGGATATTCATAAAACCGTTTACGTAAAAAACCACAATTCGCGGCTAACTAGGTGAAACGAGACCTACTGGCCACGAGTTCTGAAATTAAAAACCGAGACTCTAGGATTGTAGAGCTCGAAAAGTAGTGTGAAATCAAGGTAAAAATCACCCAATAAAGAACTCGGAGTCATCGGATATTCATAAAACCGTTTACGGATATTACCACAATTCGCGCCTAACTAGGTGAAACGGGACCTACTAGCCACGAGTTTTGAAATTAAAAACCGAGACTCTACGATTGTAGAGCTCGAAAAGTAGTGTGAAATCAAGCTAAAAATCACCGATTTCAGAACTCGGAGTCAACGGATATTCATAAAACCGTTTACGTAAAAAACCACAATTCGCGCCTAACTAGGTAAAACCAGACCTACTAGCCACGAGTTTTGAAATTAAAAACCGAGACTCTAGGATTGTAGAGCTCGAAAAGTAGTGTGAAATCAAGCTAAAAATCACCGAATTCAGAACTCGGAGTCAACGGATATTCATAAAACCGTTTACGTAAAGAAACCGGATTTCGCGCCTAACTAGGTGAAACGAGACCTACTAGCCACGAGTTCTGAAATCAAAAACCAAAATTCCAGGATTGTAGAGCAAGAAAAGTAGTGTGAAATCAAGCTAAAAATCACCGATTTCCGAACTCGGAGTCAACGGATATTCATAAAACCGTTTACGTAAAAAACCAGATTTCGCGCTTAACTAGGTGAAACGAGACCTACTAGCCACGAATTCTGAAATCAAAAACCAAAATGCCTGAATTTTAGAGCTCGAAAAGTAGTGTGAAATCAAGCTAAAAATCACCGAATTCAGAACTCGGAGTCAACGGATATTCATAAAACCGTTTACGTAAAAAACCACAATTCGTGGCTAACTAGGTGAAACGAGACCTACTGGACACGAGTTCTGAAATTAAAAACCGAAATTCCAGGATTGTAGAGCTCGAAAAGTAGTGTGAAATCAAGCTAAAAATCACCAAATTCAGAACTCGGAGTCAACGGATATTCATAAAACCGTTTACGTAAACAAACCACATTTCTCGGCTTACTTGGTGAGACGAGACCTACTATCCACGAGTTCTGAAATTAAAAACCGAAACTCCAGGATTGTAGAGCTCGAAAAGTAGTGTGAAATCAAGCTAAAAATCACCGAATTAAGAACTCGGAGTCATCGGATATTCATAAAACCGTTTACGTAAAAAACCACAATTCGCGGCTAACTAGGTGAAACGAGACCTACTAGCCACGAGTTTTGAAATCAAAAACCGAAATGCCAGGATTCTAGAGCTCAAAAATTAGTGTGAAATCAAGCTAAAAATCACCGAATTCAGAACTCAGAGTCAACGGATATTCATAAAATCGTTTACGTAAAAAACCAGATTTTGCGCTTAACTAGGTGAAACGAGACCTACTAGCCACGAGTTCTGAAATCAAAAACCGAAATGCCAGGATTGTAGAGCTCGAAAATTAGTGTGAAATCAAGCTAAAAATCACCGAATTCAGAACTCGGAGTCAACGGATATTCATAAAACCGTTTACTTAAAAAACCACAATTCGCGGCTAACTAGGTGAAACGAGACCTACTAGCCACGAGTTTTGAAATCAAAAACCGAAATGCCAGGATTCTAGAGCTCAAAAAGTAGTGTGAAATCAAGCTAAAAATCACCGAATTCAGAACTCGGAGTCAACGGATATTCATAAAACCGTTTACGTAAAAAACTACAATTCGCGGCTAACTAGGTGAAACGAGACCTACTGGCCACGAGTTCTGAAATTAAAAACCGAGACTCTAGGATTGTAGAGCTCGAAAAGTAGTGTGAAATCAAGCTAAAAATCACCGAATTAAGAACTCGGAGTCATCGGATATTCATAAAACCGTTTACGTAAAAAACCACAATTCGCGCCTAACTAGGTGAAACGAGACCTACTAGCCACAAGTTTTGAAATTAAAAACCGAGAATCTAGGATTGTAGAGCTCGAAAAGTACTGTGAAATCAAGCTAAAAATCACCGAATTCAGAACTCGGAGTCAACGGATATTCATAAAACCGTTTACGTAAAAAACCAGATTTCGCGCTTAACTAGGTGAAACGAGACCTACTAGCCACGAATTCTGAAATCAAAAACCAAAATTCCAGGATTGTAGAGCTCGAAAAGTAGTGTGAAATCAAGCTAAAAATCACCGAATTCAGAACTCGGAGTCAACGGATATTCATAAAACCGTTTACGTAAAAAACCGGATTTCGCGCTTAACTAGGTGAAACGAGACCTACTAGCCACGAGTTCTGAAATCAAAAACCAAAATGCCAGGATTGTAGAGCAAGAAAAGTAGTGTGAAATCAAGCTAAAAATCACCGAATTCAGAACTCGGAGTCAACGGATATTCATAAAACCGTTTACGTAAAAAACCACAATTCGCGGCTAACTAGGTGAAATGAGACCTACTGGCCACGAGTTCTGAAATTAAAAACCGAGACTCTAGGATTGTAGAGCTCGAAAAGTAGTGTGAAATCAAGGTAAAAATCACCGAATAAAGAACTCGGAGTCATCGGATATTCATAAAACCGTTTACGGATATTACCACAATTCGCGCCTAACTAGGTGAAACGAGACCTACTAGCCACGAGTTTTGAAATTAAAAACCGAGACTCTAGGATTGTAGAGCTCGAAAAGTAGTGTGAAATCAAGCTAAAAATCACCGATTTCAGAACTCGGAGTCAACGGATATTCATAAAACCGTTTACGTAAAAAACCACAATTCGCGCCTAACTAGGTAAAACCAGACCTACTAGCCACGAGTTTTGAAATTAAAAACCGAGACTCTAGGATTGTAGAGCTCGAAAACTAGTGTGAAATCAAGCTAAAAATCACCGAATTAAGAACTCGGAGTCATCGGATATTCATAAAACCGTTTACGTAAAAAACCACAATTCGCGCCTAACTAGGTGAAACGAGACCTACTAGCCACGAGTTTTGAAATTAAAAACCGAGAATCTAGGATTGTAGAGCTCGAAAAGTACTGTGAAATCAAGCTAAAAATCACCGAATTCAGAACTCGGAGTCAACGGATATTCATAAAACCGTTTACGTAAAAAACCAGATTTCGCGCTTAACTAGGTGAAACGAGACCTACTGGCCACGAGTTCTGAAATTAAAAACCGAGACTCTAGGATTGTAGAGCTCGAAAAGTAGTGTGAAATCAAGGTAAAAATCACCGAATAAAGAACTCGGAGTCATCGGATATTCATAAAACCGTTTACGGATATTACCACAATTCGCGCCTAACTAGGTGAAACGAGACCTACTAGCCACGAGTTTTGAAATTAAAAACCGAGACTCTAGGATTGTAGAGCTCGAAAAGTAGTGTGAAATAAAGCTAAAAATCACCGAATTAAGAACTCGGAGTCAACGGATATTCATAAAACCGTTTACGTAAAAAACCACAATTCGCGGCTAACTAGGTGAAACGAGACCTACTAGCCACGAGTTTTGAAATCAAAAACCGAAATGCCAGGATTCTAGAGCTCAAAAAGTAGTGTGAAATCAAGCTAAAAATCACCGAATTCAGAACTCGGAGTCAACGGATATTCATAAAACCGTTTACGTAAAAAACTACAATTCGCGGCTAACTAGGTGAAACGAGACCTACTGGCCACGAGTTCTGAAATTAAAAACCGAGACTCTAGGATTGTAGAGCTCGAAAAGTAGTGTGAAATCAAGCTAAAAATCACCGAATTAAGAACTCGGAGTCATCGGATATTCATAAAACCGTTTACGTAAAAAACCACAATTCGCGCCTAACTAGGTGAAACGAGACCTACTAGCCACGAGTTTTGAAATTAAAAACCGAGACTCTAGGATTGTAGAGCTCGAAAAGTAGTGTGAAATCAAGCTAAAAATCACCGAATTCAGAACTCGGAGTCAACGGATATTCATAAAACCGTTTACGTAAAAAACTACAATTCGCGGCTAACTAGGTGAAACGAGACCTACTGGCCACGAGTTCTGAAATTAAAAACCGAGACTCTAGGATTGTAGAGCTCGAAAAGTAGTGTGAAATCAAGCTAAAAATCACCGAATTAAGAACTCGGAGTCATCGGATATTCATAAAACCGTTTACGTAAAAAACCACAATTCGCGCCTAACTAGGTGAAACGAGACCTACTAGCCACGAGTTTTGAAATTAAAAACCGAGACTCTAGGATTGTAGAGCTCGAAAAGTACTGTGAAATCAAGCTAAAAATCATCGAATTCAGAACTCGGAGTCAACGGATATTCATAAAACCGTTTACGTAAAAAACTACAATTCGCGGCTAACTAGGTGAAACGAGACCTACTGGCCACGAGTTCTGAAATTAAAAACCGAAACGCCAGGATTGTAGAGCTCAAAAAGTAGTGTGAAATAAAGCTAAAAATCACCGAATTCAGAACTCGGAGTCAACGGATATTCATAAAACCGTTTACGTAAAAAACCAGATTTCGCGCTTAACTAGGTGAAACGAGACCTACTAGCCACGAGTTCTGAAATCAAAAACCAAAATTCCAGGATTGTAGAGCTCGAAAAGTAGTGTGAAATAAAGCTAAAAATCACCGATTTCAGAACTCGGAGTCAACAGATATTCATAAAACCGTTTACGTAAAAAACCACAATTCGCGCCTAACTAGGTAAAACCAGACCTACTAGACACGAGTTTTGAAATTAAAAACCGAGACTCTAGGATTGTAGAGCTCGAAAAGTAGTGTGAAATCAAGCTAAAAATCACCGAATTCAGAACTCGGAGTCAACGGATATTCATAAAACCGTTTACGTAAAAAACCAGATTTCGCGCTTAACTAGGTGAAACGAGACCTACTAGCCACGAGTTCTGAAATCAAAAACCAAAATTCCAGGATTGTAGAGCTCGAAAAGTAGTGTGAAATCAAGCTAAAAATCACCGAATTCAGAACTCGGAGTCAACGGATATTCATAAAACCGTTTACGTAAAAAACCACAATTCGCGGCTAACTAGGTGAAACGAGACCTACTAGCCACGAATTCTGAAATCAAAAACCAAAATGCCTGAATTTTAGAGCTCGAAAAGTAGTGTGAAATCAAGCAAAAAATCACCGAATTCAGAACTCGGAGTCAACGGATATTCATAAAACCGTTTACGTAAAGAAACCACATTTCTCGGCTTACTTGGTGAAATGAGACCTACTCGCCACGAGTTCTGAAATTAAAAACCGAAACTCCAGGATTGTAGAGCTCGAAAATTAGTGTGAAATCAAGCTAAAAATCACCGAATTAAGAACTCGGAGTCAACGGATATTCATAAAATCATTTACGTAAAAAACCAGATTTTGCGCTTAAATAGGTGAAACGAGACCTACTAGCCACGAGTTCTGAAATCAAAAACCGAAGTGCCAGGATATTAGAGCTCAAAAATTATTGTGAAATCAATCTAAAAATCACCGAATTCAGAACTCGTAGTCAACGGATATTCATAAAACCGTTTACGTAAAAAACCACAATTCGCGGCTAACTAGGTGAAACGAGACCTACTAGCCACGAGTTTTGAAATCAAAAATCGAAATGCCAGGATTCTAGAGCTCAAAAAGTAGTGTGAAATCAAGCTAAAAATCACCGAATTCAGAACTCGGAGTCAACGGATATTCATAAAACCGTTTACGTAAAAAACTACAATTCGCGGCTAACTAGGTGAAACGAGACCTACTGGCCACGAGTTCTGAAATTAAAAACCGAGACTCTAGGATTGTAGAGCTCGAAAAGTAGTGTGAAATCAAGCTAAAAATCACCGAATTAAGAACTCGGAGTCATCGGATATTCATAAAACCGTTTACATAAAAAACCACAATTCGCGCCTAACTAGGTGAAACGAGACCTACTAGCCACGAGTTTTGAAATTAAAAACCGAGACTCTAGGATTGTAGAGCTCGAAAAGTACTGTGAAATCAAGCTAAAAATCACCGAATTCAGAACTCGGAGTCAACGGATATTCATAAAACCGTTTACGTAAAAAACTACAATTCGCGGCTAACTAGGTGAAAACGAGACCTACTGGCCACGAGTTCTGAAATTAAAAACCGAAACGCCAGGATTGTAGAGCTCAAAAAGTAGTGTGAAATAAAGCTAAAAATCACCGAATTCAGAACTCGGAGTCAACAGATATTCATAAAACCGTTTACGTAAAAAAACAGATTTTGCGCTTAACTAGGTGAAACGAGACCTACTAGCCACGAGCTCTGAAATCAAAAACCAAAATTCCAGTATTGTAGAGCTCGAAAAGTAGTGTGAAATCAAGCTAAAAATCACCGAATTCAGAACTCGGAGTCAACGGATATTCATAAAACCGTTTACGTAAAAAACCACAATTCGCGGCTAACTAGGTGAAACGAGACCTACTGGCCACGAGTTCTGAAATTAAAAACCAAAATGCCAGGATTGTAGAGCTCGAAAAGTAGTGTGAAATCAAGCTAAAAATCACCGAATTCAGAACTCGGAGTCAACGGATATTCATAAAACCGTTTACATAAAGAAACCACATTTCTCGGCTTACTTGGTGAAACGAGACCTACTAGCCACGAGTTCTGAAATTAAAAACCGAAACTCCAGGATTGTAGAGCTCGAAAGGTAGTGTGAAATCAAGCTAAAAATCACCGAATTAAGAACTCGGAGTCATCGGATATTCATAAAACCGTTTACGTAAAAAACCACAATTCACGGCTAACTAGGTGAAACGAGACCTACTAGCCACGAGTTTTGAAATCAAAAACCGAAATGCCAGGATTCTAGAGCTCAAAAAGTAGTGTGAAATCAAGCTAAAAATCACCGAATTCAGAACTCAGAGTAAACGGATATTCATAAAATCGTTTACGTAAAAAACCAGATTTTGCGCTTAACTAGGTGAAATGAGACCTACTAGCCACGAGTTCTGAAATCAAAAACCAAAATGCCAGGATTGTAGAGCTCGAAAAGTAGTGTGAAATCAAGCTAAAAATCACCGAATAAAGAACTCGGAGTCATCGGATATTCATAAAACCGTTTACGTAAAAAACCACAATTCGCGCCTAACTAGGTAAAACCAGACCTACTAGCCACGAGTTTTGAAATTAAAAACCGAGACTCTAGGATTGTAGAGCTCGAAAAGTAGTGTGAAATCAAGCTAAAAATCACCGAATTCAGAACTCGGAGTCAACGGATATTCATAAAACCGTTTACGTAAAAAACCATATTTTGCGCTTAACTAGGTGAAACGAGACCTACTAGCCACGAGTTCTGAAATCAAAAACCAAAATGCCAGGATTGTAGAGCTCGAAAAGTAGTGTGAAATCAAGCTAAAAATCACCGAATTCAGAACTCGGAGTCAACGGATATTCATAAAACCGTGTACGTAAAAAACCACAATTCGCGGCTAACTAGGTGAAACGAGACCTACTGGCCACGAGTTCTGAAATTAAAAACCGAGACTCTAGGATTGTAGAGCTCGAAAAGTAGTGTGAAATCAAGGTAAAAATCACCGAATAAAGAACTCGGAGTCATCGGATATTCATAAAACCGTTTACGGATATTACCACAATTCGCGCCTAACTAGGTGAAACGAGACCTACTAGCCACGAGTTTTGAAATTAAAAACCGAGACTCTAGGATTGTAGAGCTCGAAAAGTAGTGTGAAATCAAGCTAAAAATCACCGATTTCAGAACTCGGAGTCAACGGATATTCATAAAACCGTTTACGTAAAAAACCACAATTCGCGCCTAACTAGGTAAAACCAGACCTACTAGCCACGAGTTTTGAAATTAAAAACCGAGACTCTAGGATTGTAGAGCCCGAAAAGTAGTGTGAAATCAAGCTAAAAATCACCGAATTCAGAACTCGGAGTCAACGGATATTCATAAAACCGTTTACGTAAAAAACCGGATTTCGCGCTTAACTAGGTGAAACGAGACCTACTAGCCACAAGTTCTGAAATCAAAAACCAAAATGCCAGGATTGTAGAGCAAGAAAAGTAGTGTGAAATCAAGCTAAAAATCACCGAATTCAGAACTCGGAGTCAACGGATATTCATAAAACCGTTTACGTAAAAAACCACAATTCGCGGCTAACTAGGTGAAACGAGACCTACTGGCCACGCGTTCTGAAATTAAAAACCGAGACTCTAGGATTGTAGAGCTCGAAAAGTAGTGTGAAATCAAGGTAAAAATCACCGAATAAAGAACTCGGAGTCATCGGATATTCATAAAACCGTTTACGGATATTACCACAATTCGCGCCTAACTAGGTGAAACGAGACCTACTAGCCACGAGTTTTGAAATTAAAAACCGAGACTCTAGGATTGTAGAGCTCGAAAAGTAGTGTGAAATCAAGCTAAAAATCACCGAATTCAGAACTCGGAGTCAACGGATATTCATAAAACCGTTTACGTAAAAAACCAGATTTCGCGCTTAACTAGGTGAAACGAGACCTACTAGCCACGAGTTCTGAAATCAAAAACCAAAATGCCAGGATTGTATAGCAAGAAAAGTAGTGTGAAATCAAGCTAAAAATCACCGAATTCAGAACTCGGAGTCAACGGATATTCATAAAACCGTTTACGTAAAAAACCACAATTCGCGGCTAACTAGGTGAAACGAGACCTACTGGCCACGAGTTCTGAAATTAAAAACCGAGACTCTAGGATTGTAGAGCTCGAAAAGTAGTGTGAAATCAAGGTAAAAATCACCGAATAAAGAACTCGGAGTCATCGGATATTCATAAAACCGTTTACGGATATTACCACAATTTGCGCCTAACTAGGTGAAACGAGACCTACTAGCCACGAGTTTTGAAAATAAAAACCGAGACTCTAGGATTGTAGAGCTCGAAAAGTAGTGTGAAATCAAGCTAAAAATCACCGAATTCAGAACTCGGAGTCAACGGATATTCATAAAACCGTTTACGTAAAAAACCAGATTTCGCGCTTAACTAGGTGAAACGAGACCTACTAGCCACGAGTTCTGAAATCAAAAACCAAAATTCCAGGATTGTAGAGCTCGAAAAGTAGTGTGAAATCGAGCTAAAAATCACCGAATTCAGAACTCGGAGTCAACGGATATTCATAAAACCGTTTACGTAAAAAACTACAATTCGCGGCTAACTAGGTGAAACGAGACCTACTGGCCACGAGTTTTGAAATTAAAAACCGAAATGCCAGGATTGTAGAGCTCGAAAAGTAGTGTGAAATCAAGCTAAAAATCATCGAATTCAGAACTCGGAGTCAACGGATATTCATAAAACCGTTTACGTAAAGAAACCACATTTCTCGGCTTACTTGGTGAAACGAGACCTACTAGCCACGAGTTCTGAAATTAAAAACCGAAACTCCAGGATTGTAGAGCTCGAAAAGTAGTGTGAAATCAAGCTAAAAATCACCGAATTCAGAACTCGGAGTCAACGGATATTCATAAAATCGTTTACGTAAAGAAATCACATTTCTCGGCTTACTAGGTGAAACGAGAACTACTAGCCACGAGTTCTGAAATCAAAAACCGAAATGACAGGATTGTAGAGCTCAAAAATTAGTGTGAAATCAAGCTAAAAATCACCGAATTCAGAACTCGGAGTCAACGGATATTCATAAAACCGTTTACGTAAAGAAACCACAATTCGCGCCTAACTAGGTGAAACGAGACCTACTAGCCACGCGTTCTGAAATCAAAAACCGAGACTCTAGGATTGTAGAGCTCGAAAAGTAGTGTGAAATCAAGCTAAAAATCACCGAATTCAGAACTCGGAGTCAACGGATATTCATAAAACCGTTTACGTAAAAAACCAGATTTTGCGCTTAACTAGGTGAAACGAGACCTACTAGCCACGACTTCTGAAATCAAAAACCAAAATGCCAGGATTGTAGAGCTCGAAAAGTAGTGTGAAATCAAGCTAAAAATCACCGAATTCAGAACTCGGAGTCAACGGATATTCATAAAACCGTTTACGTAAAAAACCACCATTCGCGGCTAACTAGGTGAAACGAGACCTACTGGCCACGAGTTCTGAAATTAAAAACTGAAATGCCAGGATTGTAGAGCTCGAAAAGTAGTGTGAAATCAAGCTAAAAATCACCGAATTCAGAACTCGGAGTCAACGGATATTCATAAAACCGTTTACGTAAAGAAACCACATTTCTCGGCTTACTTGGTGAAACGAGACCTACTAGCCACGAGTTCTGAAATTAAAAACCGAAACTCCAGGATTGTAGAGCTCGAAAAGTAGTGTGAAATCAAGCTAAAAATCACCGAATTAAGAACTCGGAGTCATCGGATATTCATAAAACCGTTTATGTAAAAAACCACAATTCACGGCTAACTAGGTGAAACGAGACCTACTAGCCACGAGTTTTGAAATCAAAAACCGAAATGCCAGGATTCTAGAGCTCAAAAAGTAGTGTGAAATCAAGCTAAAAATCACCGAATTCAGAACTCAGAGTCAACGGATATTCATAAAACCGTTTACGTAAAAAACCAGATTTTGCGCTTAACTAGGTGAAACGAGACCTACTAGCCACGAGTTCTGAAATCAAAAACCGAAATGCCAGGATTGTAGAGCTCGAAAAGTAGTGTGAAATCAAGCTAAAAATCACCGAATTCAGAACTCGGAGTCAACGGATATTCATAAAATCGTTTACGTAAAGAAATCACATTTCTCGGCTTACTAGGTCAAACGAGAACTACTAGCCACGAGTTCTGAAATCAAAAACCGAAATGACAGGATTGTAGAGCTCGAAAATTAGTGTGAAATCAAGCTAAAAATCACCGAATTCAGAACTCAGAGTCAACGGATATTCATAAAACCGTTTACGTAAAGAAACCATAATTCGCGGCTAACTAGGTGAAACGAAACCTACTAGCTACGAGTTCTGAAATTAAAAACCGAAATGCAAGGATTGTAGAGCTCGAAAAGTAGTGTGAAATCAAGCTAAAAATCACCGAATTCAGAACTCGGAGTCAACGGATATTTATAAAATCGTTTACGTAAAGAAATCACATTTCTTGGCTTACTAGGTGAAACGAGAACTACTAGCCACGAGTTCTGAAATCAAAAACCGAAATGACAGGATTGTAGAGCTCGAAAGGTAGTGTGAAATCAAGCTAAAAATCACCGAATTCAGAACTCGGAGTCAAAGGATATTCATAAAACCGTTTACGTAAAGAAACTACAATTCGCGCCTAACTAGGTGAAACGAGACGTACTAGCCACGCGTTCTGAAATCAAAAACCGAGACTCTAGGATTGTAGAGCTCGAAAAGTAGTGTGAAATCAAGCTAAAAATCACCGAATTCAGAACTCGGAGTCAACGGATATTTATAAAATCGTTTACGTAAAGAAATCACATTTCTTGGCTTACTAGGTGAAACGAGAACTACTAGCCACGAGTTCTGAAATCAAAAACCGAAATCACAGGATTGTAGAGCTCGAAAGGTAGTGTGAAATCAAGCTAAAAATCACCGAATTCAGAACTCGGAGTCAACGGATATTTATAAAATCGTTTACGGAAAGAAATCACATTTCTTGGCTTACTAGGTGAAAAGAGAACTACTAGCCACGAGTTCTGAAATCAAAAACCAAAATGACAGGATTGTAGAGCTCGAATGGTAGTGTGAAATCAAGCTAAAAATCACCGAATTCAGAACTCGGAGTCAACGGATATTCATAAAACAGTTTACGTAAAGAAACCACAATTCGCGCCTAACTAGGTGAAACGACACCTACTAGCCACGAGTTCTAAAATCAAAAACCGAAACGCAAGGATTGTAGATCTCGAAAAGTACTGTGAAATCAAGCTAAAAATCACCGAATTCAGAACTCGGAGTCAACGGATATTAATAAAACCGTTTATGTAAAAAACCTGATTTCGCGCTTAACTAGGTGAAACGAGACCTACTAGCCACGAGTTCTGAAATCAAAAACCAAAATGCCAGGATTGTAGATCTCGAAAAGTAGTGTGAAATCAAGCTAAAAATCACCGAATTCAGAACTCGGAGTCAACGGATATTCATAAAACCGTTTACGTAAAAAACCACAATTCGCGGCTAACTAGGTGAAACGAGACCTACTGGCCACGAGTTCTGAAATTAAAAACCGAAACGCCAGGATTGTAGAGCTCAAAAAGTAGTGTGAAATCAAGCTAAAAATCACCGAATTCAGAACTCGGAGTCAACGGATATTCATAAAACCGTTTACGTAAAGAAACCACATTTCTCGGCTTACTTGGTGAAACGAGACCTACTAGCCACGAGTTCTGAAATTAAAAACCGAAACGCCAGGATTGTAGAGCTCGAAAAGTAGTGTGAAATCAAGCTAAAAATCACCGAATTCAGAACTCGGAGTCAACGGATATTCATAAAACCGTTTACGTAAAGAAACCACATTTCTCGGCTTACTTGGTGAAACGAGACCTACTAGCCACGAGTTCTGAAATTAAAAACCGAAACTCCAGGATTGTAGAGCTCGAAAAGTAGTGTGAAATCAAGCTAAAAATCACCGAATTAAGAACTCGGAGTCATCGGATATTCATAAAACCGTTTAAGTAAAAAACCACAATTCGCGGCTAACTAGGTGAAACGAGACCTACTAGCCACGAGTTTTGAAATCAAAAACCGAAATGCCAGGATTCTAGAGCTCAAAAAGTAGTGTGAAATCAAGCTAAAAATCACCGAATTCAGAACTCAGAGTCAACGGATATTCATAAAACCGTTTACGTAAAAAACCAGATTTTGCGCTTAACTAGGTGAAACGAGACCTACTAGCCACGAGTTCTGAAATTAAAAACCGAAATTCCAGGATTGTAGAGCTCGAAAAGTAGTGTGAAATCAAGCGAAAAATCACCGAATTCAGAACTCGGAGTCATCGGATATTTATAAAACCGTTTACGTAAAGAAACCACATTTCTCGGCTTACTTGGTGAAACGAGACCTACTAGCCACGAGTTCTGAAATTAAAAACCGAAACGCCAGGATTGTAGAGCTCGAAAAGTAGTGTGAAATCAAGCTAAAAATCACCGAATTCAGAACTCAGAGTCGACGGATATTCATAAAACCGTTTACGTAAAGAAACCACATTTCTCGGCTTACTTGGTGAAACGAGACCTACTAGCCACGAGTTCCGAAATTAAAAACCGAAACTCCAGGATTGTAGAGCTCGAAAAGTAGTGTGAAATCAAGCTAAAAATCACCGAATTAAGAACTCGGAGTCAACGGATATTCATAAAATCGTTTACGTAAAGAAATCACATTTCTCGGCTTACTAGGTGAAACGAGAACTACTAGCCACGAGTTCTGTAATCAAAAACCGAAATGACAGGATTGTAGAGCTCGAAAATTAGTGTGAAATCAAGCTAAAAATCAAAGAATTCAAAACTCGGAGTCAACGGATATTCATAAAACCGTTTACGTAAAGAAACCACAATTCGCGCCTAACTAGGTGAAACGAGACCTACTAGCCACGCATTCTGAAATTAAAAAAACCGAGACTCTAGGATTGTAGAGCTCGAAAAGTAGTGTGAAATCAAGCTAAAAATCACCGAATGTAGAACTCGAAGTCAACGAATATTCATAAAACCGTTTACGTAAAAAACCAGATTTCGCGCTTAACTAGGTGAAACGAGACCTACTAGCCACGAGTTCTGAAATCAAAAACCAAAATGCCAAGATTGTAGAGCTCGAAAAGTAGTGTGAAATCAAGCTAAAAATCACCGAATTCAGAACTCGGAGTCAACGGATATTCATAAAACCGTTTACGTAAAAAACCACAATTCGCGGCTAACTAGGTGAAACGAGATCTACTAGCCACGAGTTTTGAAATCAAAAACCGAAATGCCAGGATTCTAGAGCTCTAAAAGTAGTGTGAAATCAAGTTAAAAATCACCAAATTCAGAACTCGGAGTCAACGGATATTCATAAAACCGTTTATGTAAAGAAACCACAATTCGCGCCTAACTTGGTGAAACGAGAACTACTAGCCATGAGTTCTGAAATCAAAAACCGAAACACCAGGATTGTAGATATCGAAAAGTTGTATTAAATCAAGCTAAAAATCACCGAATTCAGAACTCGGAGTCAACAAATATTCATAAAACCGTTTACGTAAAGAAACCATAATTCGCGGCTAACTAGGTGAAACGAAACCTACTAGCTACGAGTTCTGAAATCAAAAACCGAAATGCAAGGATTGTAGAGCTCGAAAAGTAGTGTGAAATCAAGCTAAAAATCACCGAATTCAGAACTCGGAGTCAACGGATATTTATAAAATCGTTTACGTAAAGAATCACATTTCTTGGCTTACTAGGTGAAACGAGAACTACTAGCCACGAGTTCTGAAATCAAAAACCGATATGACAGGATTGTAGAGCTCGAAAGGTAGTATGAAATCAAGCTAAAAATCACCGAATTCAGAACTCGGAGTCAAAGGATATTCATAAAACCGTTTACGTAAAGAAACTACAATTCGCGCCTAACTAGGTGAAACGAGACCTACTAGCCACGAATTCTGAAATCAAAAACCGAGACTCTAGGATTGTAGAGCTCAAAAAGTAGTGTGAAATCAAGCTAAAAATCACCGATTTCAGAACTCGGAGTCAACGGATATTCATAAAACAGTTTACGTAAAGAAACCACAATTCGCGCCTAACTAGGTGAAACGACACCTACTAGCCACGATTTCTCAAATCAAAAACCGAAATGATAGGATTGTAGATCTCGAAAAGTACTGTGAAATCAAGCTAAAAATCACCGAATTCAGAACTCGGAGTCAACGGATATTCATAAAACCGTTCATGTAAAAAACCAGATTTCGCGCTTAACTAGGTGAAATGAGACCTACTAGCCACGAGTTCTGAAATCAAAAACCAAAATTCCAGGATTGTAGATCTCGAAAAGTAGTGTGAAATCAAGCTAAAAATCACCGAATTCAGAACTCGGAGTCAACGGATATTCATAAAACCGTTTACGTAAAAAACCACAATTCGCGGCTAACTCGGTGAAACGAGACCTACTGGCCACGAGTTCTGAAATTAAAAACCGAAATGCCAGGATTGTAGAGCTCGAAAAGTAGTGTGAAATCAAGCTAAAAATCACCGAATTCAGAACTCGGAGTCAACGGATATTCATAAAACCGTTTACGTAAAGAAACCACATTTCTCGGCTTACTTGGTGAAACGAGACCTACTAGCCACGAGTTCTGAAATTAAAAACCGAAACGCCAGGATTGTAGAGCTCGAAAAGTAGTGTGAAATCAAGCTAAAAATCACCGAATTCAGAACTCGGAGTCAACGGATATTCATAAAACCGTTTACGTAAAAAAACCACATTTCTCGGCTTACTTGGTGAAACGAGACCTATTAGCCACGAGTTCTGAAATTAAAAACCGAAACTCCAGGATTGTAGAGCTCGAAAAGTAGTGTGAAATCAAGCTAAAAATCACCGAATTAAGAACTCGGAGTCATCGGATATTCATAAAACCGTTTACGTAAAAAACCACAATTCGCGGCTAACTAGGTAAAACGAGACCTACTAGCCACGAGTTTTGAAATAAAAAACCGAAATGCCAGGATTCTAGAGCTCAAAAAGTAGTGTGAAATCAAGCTAAAAATCACCGAATTCAGAACTCAGAGTCAACGGATATTCATAAAACCGTTTACGTAAAAAACCAGATTTTGCGCTTAACTAGGTGAAACGAGACCTACTAGCCACGAGTTCTGAAATCAAAAACCGAAATGCCAGGATTGTAGAGCTCGAAAAGTAGTGTGAAATCAAACTAAAAATCACCGAATTCAGAACTCGGAGTCATCGGATATTCATAAAACCGTTTACGTAAAGAAACCATAATTCGCGGCTAACTTGGTGAAATGAGACCTACTAGCTACGAGTTCTGAAATCAAAAACCGAAATGCAAGGATTGTAGAGCTCGAAAAGTAGTGTGAAATCAAGCTAAAAATCACCGAATTCAGAACTCGGAGTCAAAGGATATTCATAAAATCGTTTACGTAAAGAAATCACATTTCTCGACTTACTAGGTGAAACGAGACCTACTAGCCACGCATTCTGAAATCAAAAACCGAGAGTATAGGATTGTAGAGCTCGAAAAGTAGTATGAAATCAAGCAAAAAATCACCGATTTCAGAACTCGGAGTCAACGGATATTCATAAAACAGTTTACGTAAAGAAACCACAATTCGCGCCTAACTAGCTGAAACGACACCTACTAGCCACGAGTTCTGAAATCAAAAACCGAAACGCCAGGATTGTAGATCTCGAAAAGTAGTGTGAAATCAAGCTAAAAATCACCGAATTCAGAACTCGGAGTCAACGGATATTCATAAAACCGTTTACGTAAAAAACCAGACTTCGAGCTTAACTAGGTGAAACGAGACCTACTAGCCACGAGTTCTGAAATCAAAAACCAAAATGCCAGGATTGTAGAGCTCGAAAAGTAGTGTGAAATCAAGCTAAAAATCACTAAATTCAGAACTCGGAGTCAACGGATATTTATAAAACCGTTTACGTAAAAAACCACAATTCGCGGCTAACTAGGTGAAACGAGACCTACTGGCCACGAGTTCTGAAATTAAAAACCGAAATGCCAGGATTGTAGAGCTCGAAAAGTAGTGTGAAATCAAGCTAAAAATCACCGAATTCAAAACTCGGAGTCGACGGATATTCATAAAACCGTTTACGTAAAGAAACCACATTTCTCGGCTTACTTGGTGAAACGAGACCTACTAGCCACGAGTTCTGAAATTAAAAACCGAAACGCCAGGATTGTAGAGCTCAAAAAGTAGTGTGAAATCAAGCTAAAATTCACCGAATTAAGAACTCGGAGTCATCGGATATTCATAAAACCGTTTACGTAAAAAACCACAATTCGCGGCTAACTAGGTGAAACGAGACCTACTAGCCACGAGTTTTGAAATCAAAAACCGAAATGCCAGGATTCTAGAGCTCGAAAAGTAGTGTGAAATCAAGCTAAAAATCACCGAATTCAGAACTCGGAGTCAACGGATATTCATAAAACCGTTTACGTAAAAAACCACAATTCGCGGCTAACTAGGTGAAACGAGACCTACTAGCCACGAGTTCTGAAATTAAAAACCGAAACGCCAGGATTGTAGAGCTCGAAATGTAGTGTGAAATCAAGCTAAAAATCAACGAATTCAGAACTCGGAGTCAACGGATATTCATAAAACCGTTTACGTAAAGAAACCACATTTCTTGGCTTACTTGGTGAAACGAGACCTACTAGCCACGAGTTCTGAAATCAAAAACCGAAAAGATGGGATTGTAGAGGTCGAAAAGTAGTGTGAAATCAAGAGCAAAATCACCGAATTCAGAACTCGGAGTCATCGGATATTCATAAAACCGTTTACGTAAAAAACCACAATTCGCGGCTAACTAGGTGAAACGAGACCTACTAGCCACGAGTTTTGAAATCAAAAACCGAAATTCCAGGATTCTAGAGCTCTAAAAGTAGTGTGAAATCAAGCTAAAAATCACCGAATTCAGAACTCGGAGTCAACGGATATTCATAAAACCGTTTACGTAAAGAAACTACATTTCGCGCCTAACTAGGTGAAACGAGACCGACTAGCCACGACTTCTGAAATCAAAAACCGAAACGCCAGGATTGTAGAGCTCCAAAAGTAGTGTGAAATCAAGCTAAAAATCAACGAATTTAGAACTCGGAGTCAACGGATATTCATAAAACCGTTTAAGTAAAGAAACCACATTCCGGCTAACTAGGTGAAACGAGACCTGCTAGCCAAGAGTTCTGAAATCAAAAACCGAAATGCCAGGATTGTAGAGCTCGAAAAGTAGTGTGAAATCAAGAAAAATCACCAAATTCAGAACTCGGAGTCATCGGATATTCATAAAACCGTTTACGTAAAGAAATCACATTTCTCGGCTTACTAGGTGAAACAAAACCTACTAGCCACGTGTTCTGAAATCAAAAACCGATATGACAGGATTGTAGAGCTCGAAAATTAGTGTGAAATCAAGCTAAAAATCACCGAATTCAGAACTCGGAGTCAACGGATATTCATAAAACCGTTTACGTAAAGAAACCATAATTCGCGGCTAACTAGGTGAAACGAAACCTACTAGCTACGAGTTCTGAAATTAAAAACCGAAATGCAAGGATTGTAGAGCTCGAAAAGTAGTGTGAAATCAAGCTAAAAATCACCGAATTCAGAACTCGGAGTCAACGGATATTTATAAAATCGTTTACGTAAAGAAATCACATTTCTTGGCTTACTAGGTGAAACGAGAACTACTAGCCACGAGTTCTGAAATCAAAAACCGAAATGACAGGATTGTAGAGCTCGAAAGGTAGTGTGAAATCAAGCTAAAAATCACCGAATTCAGAACTCGGAGTCAAAGGATATTCATAAAACCGTTTACGTAAAGAAACTACAATTCGTGCCTAACTAGGTGAAACGAGACCTACTAGTCACGCGTTCTGAAATCAAAAACCGAGACTCTAGGATTGTAGAGCTCGAAAAGTAGTGTGAAATCAAGCTAAAAATCACCGAATTCAGAACTCGGAGTCAACGGATATTTATAAAATCGTTTACGTAAAGAAATCACATTTCTTGGCTTACTAGGTGAAACGAGAACTACTAGCCACGAGTTCTGAAATCAAAAACCGAAATCACAGGATTGTAGAGCTCGAAAGGTAGTGTGAAATCAAGCTAAAAATCACCGAATTCAGAACTCGGAGTCAACGGATATTTATAAAATCGTTTACGTAAAGAAATCACATTTCTTGGCTTACTAGGTGAAAAGAGAACTACTAGCCACGAGTTCTGAAATCAAAAACCAAAATGACAGGATTGTAGAGCTCGAATGGTAGTGTGAAATCAAGCTAAAAATCACCGAATTCAGAACTCGGAGTCAACGGATATTCATAAAACAGTTTACGTAAAGAAACCACAATTCGCGCCTAACTAGGTGAAACGACACCTACTAGCCACGAGTTCTAAAATCAAAAACCGAAACGCAAGGATTGTAGATCTCGAAAAGTACTGTGAAATCAAGCTAAAAATCACCGAATTCAGAACTCGGAGTCAACGGATATTAATAAAACCGTTTATGTAAAAAACCTGATTTCGCGCTTAACTAGGTGAAACGAGACCTACTAGCCACGAGTTCTGAAATCAAAAACCAAAATGCCAGGATTGTAGATCTCGAAAAGTAGTGTGAAATCAAGCTAAAAATCACCGAATTCAGAACTCGGAGTCAACGGATATTCATAAAACCGTTTACGTAAAAAACCACAATTCGCGGCTAACTAGGTGAAACGAGACCTACTGGCCACGAGTTCTGAAATTAAAAACCGAAATGCCAGGATTGTAGAGCTCAAAAAGTAGTGTGAAATCAAGCTAAAAATCACCGAATTCAGAACTCGGAGTCAACGGATATTCATAAAACCGTTTACGTAAAGAAACCACATTTCTCGGCTTACTTGGTGAAACGAGACCTACTAGCCACGAGTTCTGAAATTAAAAACCGAAACGCCAGGATTGTAGAGCTCGAAAAGTAGTGTGAAATCAAGCTAAAAATCACCGAATTCAGAACTCGGAGTCAACGGATATTCATAAAACCGTTTACGTAAAGAAACCACATTTCTCGGCTTACTTGGTGAAACGAGACCTACTAGCCACGAGTTCTGAAATTAAAAACCGAAACTCCAGGATTGTAGAGCTCGAAAAGTAGTGTGAAATCAAGCTAAAAATCACCGAATTAAGAACTCGGAGTCATCGGATATTCATAAAACCGTTTAAGTAAAAAACCACAATTCGCGGCTAACTAGGTGAAACGAGACCTACTAGCCACGAGTTTTGAAATCAAAAACCGAAATGCCAGGATTCTAGAGCTCAAAAAGTAGTGTGAAATCAAGCTAAAAATCACCGAATTCAGAACTCAGAGTCAACGGATATTCATAAAACCGTTTACGTAAAAAACCAGATTTTGCGCTTAACTAGGTGAAACGAGACCTACTAGCCACGAGTTCTGAAATTAAAAACCGAAATGCCAGGATTGTAGAGCTCGAAAAGTAGTGTGAAATCAAGCGAAAAATCACCGAATTCAGAACTCGGAGTCATCGGATATTTATAAAACCGTTTACGTAAAGAAACCACATTTCTCGGCTTACTTGGTGAAACGAGACCTACTAGCCACGAGTTCTGAAATTAAAAACCGAAACGCCAGGATTGTAGAGCTCGAAAAGTAGTGTGAAATCAAGCTAAAAATCACCGAATTCAGAACTCGGAGTCGACGGATATTCATAAAACCGTTTACGTAAAGAAACCACATTTCTCGGCTTACTTGGTGAAACGAGACCTACTAGCCACGAGTTCTGAAATTAAAAACCGAAACGCCAGGATTGTAGAGCTCAAAAAGTAGTGTGAAATCAAGCTAAAAATCACCGAATTAAGAACTCGGAGTCATCGGATATTCATAAAACCGTTTACGTAAAAAACCACAATTCGCGGCTAACTAGGTGAAACGAGACCTACTAGCCACGAGTTTTGAAATCAAAAACCGAAATTCCAGGATTCTAGAGCTCTAAAAGTAGTGTGAAATCAAGCTAAAAATCACCGAATTCAGAACTCGGAGTCAACGGATATTCATAAAACCGTTTACGTAAAGAAACCACATTTCGCGCCTAACTAGGTGAAACGAGACCTACTAGCCACGACTTCTGAAATCAAAAACCGAAACGCCAGGATTGTAGAGCTCCAAAAGTAGTGTGAAATCAAGCTAAAAATCACCGAATTTAGAACTCGGAGTCAACGGATATTCATAAAACCGTTTAAGTAAAGAAACCACATTTCTCGGCTAACTAGGTGAAACGAGACCTACTGGCCACGAGTTCTGAAATCAAAAACCGAAATGCAAGGATTGTAGAGCTCGAAAAGTAGTGTGAAATCAAGCTAAAAATCACCGAATTCAGAACTCGGAGTCAACGGATATTCATAAAATCTTTTACGTAAAGAAATCACATTTCTCGGCTTACTAGGTGAAACGAGACCTACTAGCCACGAGTTCTGAAATCAAAAACCGATATAACAGGATTGTAGAGCTCGAAAATTAGTGTGAAATCAAGTTAAAAATCACCGAATTCAGAACTCGGAGTCAACGGATATTCATAAAACCGTTTACGTAAAGAAACCGCAATTCGCGCCTAACTAGATGAAACGAGACCTACTAGCCACGAGTTCTGAAATCAGAAACCGAGAAGCCAGGATTGTAGAGCTCGAAAAGTAGTATGAAATCAAGCTAAAAATCACCGAATTCAGAACTCGGAGTCATCCGATATTCATAAAACCGTTTACCTAAAGAAACCACAATTCGCGCCTAACTAGGTGAAGCGAGACCTACTAGCCACGAGTTCTGAAATCAAAAACCGAAATGACAGGATTGTAGAGCTCGAAAAGTAGTGTGAAATCAAGCCAAAAATCACCAAATTCAGAACTCGTAGTCAAGGGATATTCATAAAACCGTTTACGTAAAGAAACCACAATTTGCGCCTAACTAGGTGAAACGAGACCTACTAGCAACGAGTTCTGAAATCAAAAACCGAAACGCCAGGATTGTAGATATCGAAAAGTAGTGTGAAATCAATCTAAAAATCACCGAATTCAGAACTCGGAGTCAACAAATATTCATAAAACCGTTTACGTAAAGAAACCATAATTCGCCGCTAACTAGGTGAAACGAGACCTACTAGCTAGGAGTTCTGAAATCAATAACCGAAATGCCAGAATTGTAGAGCTCGAAAAGTAGTGTGAAATCAAGCGAAAAATCACCGAATTCAGAACTCGGAGTCAACGGATATTCATAAAACCGTTTACGTAAAGAAACCGCAATTCGCGCCTAACTAGGTGAAACGAGACCTACTATCCACGACTTCTGAAATCAGAAACCGAGAAGCCAGGATTTTAGAGCTCGAAAAGTAGTATGAAATCAAGCTAAAAATCACCGAATTCAGAACTCGGAGTCATCCGATATTGATAAAACCGTTTACCTAAAGAAACCACAATTCGCGCCTAACTAGGTGAAACGAGACCTACTAGCCACGAGTTCTGAAATCAAAAACCGAAATGACAGGATTGTAGAGCTCGAAGAGTAGTGTGAAATCAAGCTAAAAATCACCAAATTCAGAACTCGTAGTCAACAGATATTCATAAAACCGTTTACGTAAAGAAACCACAATTTGCGCCTAACTAGGTGAAACGAGACCTACTAGCAACGAGTTCTGAAATCAAAAACCGAAACGCCAGGATTGTAGATATCGAAAAGTAGTGTGAAATCAATCTAAAAATCACCGAATTCAGAACTCGGAGTCAACAAATATTCATAAAACCGTTTACGTAAAGAAACCACAATTCGCCGCTAACTAGGTGAAACGAGACCTACTAGCTACGAGTTCTGAAATCAAAAACCGAAATGCCAGGATTGTAGAGCTCGAAAAGTAGTGTGAAATCAAGCAAAAAATCACCGAATTCAGAACTCGGAGTCAACGGATATTCATAAAACCGTTTACGAAAAGAAACCGCAATTCGCGCCTAACTAGGTGAAACGAGACCTACTATCCACGAGTTCTGAAATCAGAAACCGAGAAGCCAGGATTGTAGAGCTCGAAAAGTAGTATGAAATCAAGCTAAAAATCACCGAATTCAGAACTCGGAGTCATCCGATATTCATAAAACCGTTTACCTAAAGAAACCACAATTCGCGCCTAACTAGGTGAAACGAGACCTACTAGCCACGAGTTCTGAAATCAAAAACCGAAATGACAGGATTGTAGAGCTCGAAAAGTAGTGTGAAATCAAGCTAAAAATCACCAAATTCAGAACTCGTAGTCAACGGATATTCATAAAACCGTTTACGTAAAGAAACCACAATTTGCGCCTAACTAGGTGAAACGAGACCTACTAGCAACGAGTTCTGAAATCAAAAACCGAAACGCCAGGATTGTAGATATCGAAAAGTAGTGTGAAATCAATCTAAAAATCACCGAATTCAGAACTCGGAGTCAACAAATATTCATAAAACCGTTTACGTAAAGAAACCATAATTCGCCGCTAACTAGGTGAAACGAGACCTACTAGCTAAGAGTTCTGAAATCAATAACCGAAATGCCAGGATTGTAGAGCTCGAAAAGTAGTGTGAAATCAAGCGAAAAATCACCGAATTCAGAACTCGGAGTCAACGGATATTCATAAAACCGTTTACGTAAAGAAACCGCAATTCGCGCCTAACTAGGTGAAACGAGACCTACTATCCACGAGTTCTGAAATCAGAAACCGGGAAGCCAGGATTGTAGAGCTCGAAAAGTAGTATGAAATCAAGCTAAAAATCACCGAATTCAGAACTCGGAGTCATCCGATATTGATAAAACCGTTTACCTAAAGAAACCACAATTCGCGCCTAACTAGGTGAAACGAGACCTACTAGCCACGAGTTCTGAAATCAAAAACCAAAATGACAGGATTGTAGAGCTCGAAGAGTAGTGTGAAATCAAGCTAAAAATCACCAAATTCAGAACTCGTAGTCAACAGATATTCATAAAACCGTTTACGTAAAGAAACCACAATTTGCGCCTAACTAGGTGAAACGAGACCTACTAGCAACGAGTTCTGAAATCAAAAACCGAAACGCCAGGATTGTAGATATCGAAAAGTAGTGTGAAATCAATCTAAAAATCACCGAATTCAGAACTCGGAGTCAACAAATATTCATAAAACCGTTTACGTAAAGAAACCACAATTCGCCGCTAACTAGGTGAAACGAGACCTACTAGCTACGAGTTCTGAAATCAAAAACCGAAATGCCAGGATTGTAGAGCTCGAAAAGTAGTGTGAAATCAAGCAAAAAATCACCGAATTCAGAACTCGGAGTCATCCGATATTCATAAAACCGTTTACGTAAAAAAACCGCAATTCGCGCCTAACTAGGTGAAACGAGACCTACTATCCACGAGTTCTGAAATCAGAAACCGAGAAGCCAGGATTGTAGAGCTCCAAAAGTAGTATGAAATCAAGCTAAAAATCACCGAATTCAGAACTCGGAGTCATCCGATATTCATAAAACCGTTTACCTAAAGAAACCACAATTCGCGCCTAACTAGGTGAAACGAGACCTACTAGCCACGAGTTCTGAAATCAAAAACCGAAATGACAGGATTGTAGAGCTCGAAAAGTAGTGTGAAATCAAGCTACAAATCACCAAATTCAGAACTCGTAGTCAACGGATATTCATAAAACCGTTTACGTAAAGAAACCACAATTTGCGCCTAACTAGGTGAAACGAGACCTACTAGCAACGAGTTCTGAAATCAAAAACCGAAATGCCAGGATTGTAGATATCGAAAAGTAGTGTGAAATAAATCTAAAAATCACCGAATTCAGAACTCGGAGTCAACAAATATTCATAAAACCGTTTACGTAAAGAAACCACAATTCGCCGCTAACTAGGTGAAACGAGACCTACTAGCTACGAGTTTTGAAATCAAAAACCGAAATGCCAGGATTGTAGAGCTCGAAAAGTAGTGTGAAATCAAGCGAAAAATCACCGAATTTAGAACTCGGAGTCATCGGATATTAATAAAACCGTTTACGTAAAGAAACCACAATTCGCGGCTAACTAGGTGAAACTAGACCTACTAGCCACGAGTTCTGAAATCAAAAACCGAAATTCCAGGATTGTAGAGCTTGAAAAGTAGTGTGAAATCAAGCAAAAAATCACCGAATTCAGAACTCGGAGTCAACGGATATTCATAAAACCGTTTACGTAAAGAAACCACAATTCGCGCCTAACTAGGTGAAACGAGACCTACTAGCCACGAGTTCTGAAATCAAAAACCGAGACTCTAGGATTGTAGAGCTCGAAAAGTAGTGTGAAATCAAGCTAAAAATCACCGAATTCAGAACTCGGAGTCAACGGATATTCAAAAAACCGTTTACGTAAAGAAACCACATTTCTCGGCTTACTTGGTGAAACGAGACCTACTAGCCACGAGTTCTGAAATCAAAAAACCGAAAAGACGGGATTGTAGAGCTCGAAAAGTAGTGTGAAATCAAGAGCAAAATCACCGAATTCAGAACTCGGAGTCATCGGATATTCATAAAACCGTTTACGTAAAAAACCACAATTCGCGGCTAACAAGGTGAAACGAGACCTACTAGCCACGAGTTTTGAAATCAAAAACCGAAATGCCAGGATTCTAGAGCTCTAAAAGTAGTGTGAAATCAAGCTAAAAATCACCGAATTCAGAACTCGGAGTCAACGGATATTCATAAAACCGTTTACGTAAAGAAACCACATTTCTCGGCTTACTTGGTGAAACGAGACCTACTAGCCACGAGTTCTGAAATCAAAAAACCGAAAAGATGGGATTGTAGAGCTCGAAAAGTAGTGTGAAATCAAGAGCAAAATCACCGAATTCAGAACTCGGAGTCATCGGATATTCATAAAACCGTTTACGTAAAAAACCACAATTCGCGGCTAACAAGGTGAAACGAGACCTACTAGCCACGAGTTTTGAAATCAAAAACCGAAATGCCAGGATTCTAGAGCTCTAAAAGTAGTGTGAAATCAAGCTAAAAATCACCGAATTCAGAACTCAGAGTCAACGGATATTCATAAAACCGTTTACGTAAAGAAACCACATTTCTCGGCTTACTTGGTGAAACGAGACCTACTAGCCACGAGTTCTGAAATTAAAAACCGAAACTCCAGGATTGTAGAGCTCGAAAAGTAGTGTGAAATCAAGCTAAAAATCACCGAATTCAGAACTCGGAGTCAACGGATATTCATAAAACCGTTTAAGTAAAGAAACCACATTTCTCGGCTAACTAGGTGAAACGAGACCTGCTAGCCACGAGTTCTGAAATCAAAAACCGAAATGCCAGGATTGTAGAGCTCGAAAAGTAGTGTGAAATCAAGAAAAATCACCGAATTCAGAACTCGGAGTCATCGGATATTCATAAAACCGTTTACGTAAAGAAATCACATTTCTCGGCTTACTAGGTGAAACGAGACCTACTAGCCACGAGTTCTGAAATCAAAAACCGATATGACAGGATTGTAGAGCTCGAAAATTAGTGTGAAATCAAGCTAAAAATCACCGAATTCAGAACTCGGAGTCAACGGATATTCATAAAACCGTTTACGTAAAGAAACCACATTTCGCGCCTAACTAGGTGAAACGAGACCTACTAGCCACGACTTCTGAAATCAAAAACCGAAACGCCAGGATTGTAGAGCTCCAAAAGTAGTGTGAAATCAAGCTAAAAATCACCGAATTTAGAACTCGGAGTCAACGGATATTCATAAAACCGTTTATGTTAACAAACCACATTTCTCGGCTAACTAGGTGAAACGAGATCTGCTAGCCACGAGTTCTGAAATCAAAAACCGAAATGCCAGGATTGTAGAGCTCGAAAAGTAGTGTGAAATCAAGAAAAATCACCGAATTCAGAACTCGGAGTCATCGTATATTCATAAAACCGTTTACGTAAAGAAATCACATTTCTCGGCTTACTAGGTGAAACGAGACCTACTAGCCACGAGTTCTGAAATCAAAAACCGATATGACAGGATTGTAGAGCTCGAAAATTAGTGTGAAATCAAGCTAAAAATCAACGAATTCAGAACTCGGAGTCAACGGATATTCATAAAACCGTTTACGTAAAGAAACCGCAATTCGCGCCTAACTAGGTGAAACGAGACCTACTATCCACGAGTTCTGAAATCAGAAACCGAGAAGCCAGGATTGTAGAGCTCGAAAAGTAGTATGAAATCAAGCTAAAAATCACCGAATTCAGAACTCGGAGTCATCCGATATTCATAAAACCGTTTACCTAAAGAAACCACAATTCGCGCCTAACTAAGTGAAACGAGACCTACTAGCCACGAGTTCTGAAATCAAAAACCGAAATGACAGGATTGTAGAGCTCGAAGAGTAGTGTGAAATCAAGCTAAAATCACCAAATTCAGAACTCGTAGTCAACGGATATTCATAAAACCGTTTACGTAAAGAAACCACAATTTGCGCCTAACTAGGTGAAACGAGACCTACTAGCAACGAGTTCTGAAATCAAAAACCGAAACGCCAGGATTGTAGATATCGAAAATTAGTGTGAAATCAATCTAAAATTCACCGAATTCAGAACTCGGAGTCAACAAATATTCATAAAACCGTTTACGTAAAGAAACCACAATTCGCCGCTAACTAGGTGAAACGAGATCTACTAGCTACGAGTTCTGAAATCAAAAACCGAAATTCCAGGATTGTAGAGCTCGAAAAGTACTGTGAAATGAAGCGAAAAATCACCGAATTCAGAACTCGGAGTCAACGGATATTCATAAAACCGTTTACGTAAAGAAGCCGCAATTCGCGCCTAACTAGGTGAAACGAGACCTACTGTCCACGAGTTCCGAAATCAAAAACCGAGAAGCCAGGATTGTAGAGCTCGAAAAGTAATATGAAATCAAGCTAAAAATCACCGAATTCAGAACTCGGAGTCATCCGATATTTATAAAACCGTTTACGTAAAGAAACCACAATTCGCGCCTAACTAGGTGAAACGAGACCTACTAGCCACGAATTCTGAAATCAAAAACCGAGACTCTAGGATTGTAGAGCTCGAAAAGTAGTGTGAAATCAAGCTAAAAATCACCGAATTCAGAACTTGGAGTCAACGGATATTCATAAAACCGTTTACGTAAAGAAACCACATTTCTCGGCTTACTTGGTGAAACGAGACCTACTAGCCACGAGTTCTGAAATTAAAAACCGAAACGCCAGGATTGTAGAGCTCGAAAAGTAGTGTGAAATCAAGCTAAAAATCACCGAATTAAGAACTCGGAGTCATCGGATATTCATAAAACCGTTTACGTAAAAAACCACAATTCGCGGCTAACTAGGTGAAACGAGACCTACTAGCCACGACTTTTGAAATCAAAAACCGAAATGCCAGGATTCTAGAGCTCAAAAAGTAGTGTGAAATCAAGCTAAAAATCACCGAATTCAGAACTCAGAGTCAACGGATATTCATAAAACCGTTTACGTAAAAAACCAGATTTTGAGCTTAACTAGGTGAAACGAGACCTACTAGCCACGAGTTCTGAAATCAATAACCAAAATTGCAGGATTGTAGAGCTCGAAAAGTAGTGTGAAATCAAGCTAAAAATCACCGAATTTAGACCTCGGAGTCAACGGATATTCATAAAACCGTTTACGTAAAAAACCACAATTCGCGGCTAACTAGGTGAAACGAGACCTATTAGCCACGAGTTCTGAAATTAAAAACCGAAATGCCAGGATTGTAGAGCTCGAAAATTTGTGTGAAATCAAGCTAAAAATCACCGAATTCAGAACTCAGAGTCAACGGATATTCATAAAACCGTTTACGTAAAGAAACCACATTTCTCGGCTTACTTGGTGAAACGAGACCTACTAGCCACGAGTTCTGAAATCAAAAACCGAAAAGGCGGGATTGTAGAGCTCGAAAAGTAGTGTGAAATCAAGAGCAAAATCACCGAATTCAGAACTCGGAGTCATCGGATATTCATAAAACCGTTTACGTAAAAAACCACAATTTGCGCTTAACTAGGAGAAACGAGACCTACTAGCCACGAGTTCTGAAATCAAAAACCGAAACGCCAGGATTGTAGATATCGAAAAGTAGTGTGAAATCAATCTAAAAATCACCGAATTCAGAACTCGGAGTCAACAAATATTCATAAAACCGTTTACGTAAAGAAACCACAATTCGCCGCTAACTAGGTGAAACGAGACCTACTAGCTACGAGTTCTGAAATCAAAAACCGAAATGCCAGGATTGTAGAGCTCGAAAAGTAGTGTGAAATCAAGCAAAAAATCACCGAATTCAGAACTCGGAGTCAACGGATATTCATAAAACCGTTTACGTAAAGAAACCGCAATTCGCGCCTAACTAGGTGAAACGAGACCTACTATCCACGAGTTCTGAAATCAGAAACCGAGAAGCCAGGATTGTAGAGCTCGAAAAGTAGTATGAAATCAAGCTAAAAATCACCGAATTCAGAACTCGGAGTCATCCGATATTCATAAAACCGTTTACCTAAAGAAACCACAATTCGCGCCTAACTAAGTGAAACGAGACCTACTAGCCACGAGTTCTGAAATCAAAAACCGAAATGACAGGATTGTAGAGCTCGAAGAGTAGTGTGAAATCAAGCTAAAATCACCAAATTCAGAACTCGTAGTCAACGGATATTCATAAAACCGTTTACGTAAAGAAACCACAATTTGCGCCTAACTAGGTGAAACGAGACCTACTAGCAACGAGTTCTGAAATCAAAAACCGAAACGCCAGGATTGTAGATATCGAAAATTAGTGTGAAATCAATCTAAAATTCACCGAATTCAGAACTCGGAGTCAACAAATATTCATAAAACCGTTTACGTAAAGAAACCACAATTCGCCGCTAACTAGGTGAAACGAGATCTACTAGCTACGAGTTCTGAAATCAAAAACCGAAATTCCAGGATTGTAGAGCTCGAAAAGTACTGTGAAATCAAGCGAAAAATCACCGAATTCAGAACTCGGAGTCAACGGATATTCATAAAACCGTTTACGTAAAGAAGCCGCAATTCGCGCCTAACTAGGTGAAACGAGACCTACTGTCCACGAGTTCCGAAATCAAAAACCGAGAAGCCAGGATTGTAGAGCTCGAAAAGTAGTATGAAATCAAGCTAAAAATCACCGAATTCAGAACTCGGAGTCATCCGATATTTATAAAACCGTTTACGTAAAGAAACCACAATTCGCGCCTAACTAGGTGAAACGAGACCTACTAGCCACGAATTCTGAAATCAAAAACCGAGACTCTAGGATTGTAGAGCTCGAAAAGTAGTGTGAAATCAAGCTAAAAATCACCGAATTCAGAACTTGGAGTCAACGGATATTCATAAAACCGTTTACGTAAAGAAACCACATTTCTCGGCTTACTTGGTGAAACGAGACCTACTAGCCACGAGTTCTGAAATTAAAAACCGAAACGCCAGGATTGTAGAGCTCGAAAAGTAGTGTGAAATCAAGCTAAAAATCACCGAATTAAGAACTCGGAGTCATCGGATATTCATAAAACCGTTTACGTAAAAAACCACAATTCGCGGCTAACTAGGTGAAACGAGACCTACTAGCCACGACTTTTGAAATCAAAAACCGAAATGCCAGGATTCTAGAGCTCAAAAAGTAGTGTGAAATCAAGCTAAAAATCACCGAATTCAGAACTCAGAGTCAACGGATATTCATAAAACCGTTTACGTAAAAAACCAGATTTTGAGCTTAACTAGGTGAAACGAGACCTACTAGCCACGAGTTCTGAAATCAATAACCAAAATTGCAGGATTGTAGAGCTCGAAAAGTAGTGTGAAATCAAGCTAAAAATCACCGAATTTAGAACTCGGAGTCAACGGATATTCATAAAACCGTTTACGTAAAAAACCACAATTCGCGGCTAACTAGGTGAAACGAGACCTACTAGCCACGAGTTCTGAAATTAAAAACCGAAATGCCAGGATTGTAGAGCTCGAAAATTTGTGTGAAATCAAGCTAAAAATCACCGAATTCAGAACTCAGAGTCAACGGATATTCATAAAACCGTTTACGTAAAGAAACCACATTTCTCGGCTTACTTGGTGAAACGAGACCTACTAGCCACGAGTTCTGAAATCAAAAACCGAAAAGGCGGGATTGTAGAGCTCGAAAAGTAGTGTGAAATCAAGAGCAAAATCACCGAATTCAGAACTCGGAGTCATCGGATATTCATAAAACCGTTTACGTAAAAAACCACAATTTGCGCTTAACTAGGAGAAACGAGACCTACTAGCCACGAGTTCTGAAATCAAAAACCGAAACGCCAGGATTGTAGATATCGAAAAGTAGTGTGAAATCAATCTAAAAATCACCGAATTCAGAACTCGGAGTCAACAAATATTCATAAAACCGTTTACGTAAAGAAACCACAATTCGCCGCTAACTAGGTGAAACGAGACCTACTAGCTACGAGTTCTGAAATCAAAAACCGAAATGCCAGGATTGTAGAGCTCGAAAAGTAGTGTGAAATCAAGCAAAAAATCACCGAATTCAGAACTCGGAGTCAACGGATATTCATAAAACCGTTTACGTAAAGAAACCGCAATTCGCGCCTAACTAGGTGAAACGAGACCTACTATCCACGAGTTCTGAAATCAGAAACCGAGAAGCCAGGATTGTAGAGCTCGAAAAGTAGTATGTAATCAAGCTAAAAATCACCGAATTCAGAACTCGGAGTCATCCGATATTCATAAAACCGTTTACCTAAAGAAACCACAATTCGCGCCTAACTAGGTGAAACGAGACCTACTAGCCACGAGTTCTCAAATCAAAAACCGAAATGACAGGATTGTAGAGCTCGAAAAGTAGTGTGAAATCAAGCTAAAAATCACCAAATTCAGAACTCGTAGTCAACGGATATTCATAAAACCGTTTACGTAAAGAAACCACAACTTGCGCCTAACTAGGTGAAACGAGACCTACTATCAACGAGTTCTGAAATAAAAAACCGAAACGCCAGGATTGTAGATATCGAAAAGTAGTGTGAAATAAATCTAAAAATCACCGAATTCAGAACTCGGAGTCAACAAATATTCATAAAATCGTTTACGTAAAGAAACCACAATTCGCCGCTAACTAGGTGAAACGAGACCTACTAGCTACGAGTTCTGAAATCAAAAACCGAAATGCCAGGATTGTAGAGCTCGAAAAGTAGTGTGAAATCAAGCGAAAAATCACCGAATTTAGAACTCGGAGTCATCGGATATTAATAAAACCGTTTACGTAAAGAAACCACAATTCGCGGCTAACTAGGTGAAACGAGACCTACTAGCCACGAGTTCTGAAATCAAAAACCGAAATTCCAGGATTGTAGAGCTCGAAAAGTAGTGTGAAATCAAGCAAAAAATCACCGAATTCAGAACTCGGAGTCAACGGATATTCATAAAACCGTTTACGTAAAGAAATCACAATTCGCGCCTAACTAGGTGAAACGAGACCTACTAGCCACGAATTCTGAAATCAAAAACCGAGACTCTAGGATTGTAGAGCTCGAAAAGTAGTGTGAAATCAAGCTAAAAATCACCGAATTCAGAACTCGGAGTCAACGGATATTTATAAAACCGTTTACGTAAAGAAACCACATTTCTCGGCTTACTTGGTGAAACGAGACCCACTAGCCACGAGTTCTGAAATCAAAAAACCGAAACGCCAGGATTGTAGAGCTCGAAAAGTAGTGTGAAATCAAGAGCAAAATCACCGAATTAAGAACTCGGAGTCATCGGATATTCATAAAACCGTTTACGTAAAAAACCACAATTCGCGGCTAACAAGGTGAAATGAGACCTACTAGCCACGAGTTTTGAAATCAAAAACCGAAATGCCAGGATTCTAAAGCTCTAAAACTAGTGTGAAATCAAGCTAAAAATCACCGAATTCAGAACTCGGAGTCAACGGATATTCATAAAACCGTTTACGTAAAGAAACCACATTTCGCGCCTAACTAGGTGAAATGAGACCTACTAGCCACGAGTTCCGAAATCAAAAACCGAAACGCCAGGATTGTAGAGCTCCAAAAGTAGTGTGAAATCAAGCTAAAAATCACCGAATTTAGAACTCGGAGTCAACGGATATTCATAAAACCGTTTAAGTAAAGAAGCCACATTTCTCGGCTATCTAGGTGAAACGAGACCTGCTAGCCACGAGTTCTGAAATCAAAAACCGAAATGCCAGGATTGTAGAGCTCGAAAAGTAGTGTGAAATCAAGAAAAATCACCGAATTCAGAACTCGGAGTCATCGGATATTCATAAAACCGTTTACGTAAAGAAATCACATTTCTCAGCTTACTAGGTGAAACGAGACCTACTAGCCACGAGTTCTGAAATCAAAAACCGATATGACAGGATTGTAGAGCTCGAAAATTAGTGTGAAATCAAGCTAAAAATCACCGAATTCAGAACTCGGAGTCAACGGATATTCATAAAACCGTTTACGTAAAGAAACCACATTTCGCGCCTAACTAGGTGAAACGAGACCTACTAGCCACGACTTCTGAAATCAAAAACCGAAACGCCAGGATTGTAGAGCTTCAAAATTAGTGTGAAATCAAGCTAAAAATCACCGAATTTAGAACTCGGAGTCAACGGATATTCATAAAACCGTTTATGTTAAGAAACCACATTTCTCTACTAACTAGGTGAAACGAGACCTGCTAGCCACGAGTTCTGAAATCAAAAACCGAAATGCCAGGATTGTAGAGCTCAAAAAGTAGTGTGAAATCAAGAAAAATCACCGAATTCAGAACTCGGAGTCATCGTATATTCATAAAACCGTTTACCTAAAGAAACCACAATTCGCGCCTAACTAGGTGAAACGAGACCTACTAGCCACGAGTTCTGAAATCAAAAACCGAAATGACAGGATTGTAGAGCTCGAAGAGTAGTGTGAAATCAAGCTAAAATCACCAAATTCAGAACTCGTAGTCAACGGATATTCATAAAACCGTTTACGTAAAGAAACCACAATTTGCGCCTAACTAGGTGAAACGAGACCTACTAGCAACGAGTTCTGAAATCAAAAACCGAAACCCCAGGATTGTGGATATCGAAAATTAGTGTGAAATCAATCTAAAATTCACCGAATTCAGAACTCGGAGTCAACAAATATTCATAAAACCGTTTACGTAAAGAAACCGCAATTCGCGCCTAACTAGGTGAAACGAGACCTTCTAGCCACGAATTCTGAAATCAAAAACCGAGACTCTAGGATTGTAGAGCTCGAAAAGTAGTGTGAAATCAAGCTAAAAATCACCGAATTCAGAACTCGGAGTCAACGGATATTCATAAAACCGTTTACGTAAAGAAACCACATTTCTCGGCTTACTTGGTGAAACGAGACCTACTAGCCACGAGTTCTGAAATTAAAAACCGAAACGCCAGAATTGTAGAGCTCGAAAAGTAGTGTGAAATCAGGCTAAAAATCACCGAATTAAGAACTCGGAGTCATCGGATATTCATAATACCGTTTACGTAAAAAACCACAATTCGCGGCTAACTAGGTGAAACGAGACCTACTAGCCACGAGTTTTGAAATCAAAAACCAAAATGCCAGGATTCTAGAGCTCAAAAAGTAGTGTGAAATCAAGCTAAAAATCACCGAATTCAGAACTCAGAGTCAACGGATATTCATAAAACCGTTTACGTAAAAAACCAGATTTTGCGCTTAAATAGGTGAAACGAGACCTACTAGCCACGAGTTCTGAAATCAATAACCGAAATTGCAGGATTGTAGAGCTCGAAAAGTAGTGTGAAATCAAGCTAAAAATCACCGAATTTAGAACTCGGAGTCAACGGATATTCATAAAACCGTTTACGTAAAAAACCACAATTCGCGGCTAACTAGGTGAAACGAGACCTACTATCCACGAGTTCTGAAATTAAAAATCGAAATGCCAGGATTGTAGAGCTCGAAAATTTGTGTGAAATCAAGCTAAAAATCACCGAATTCAGAACTCAGAGTCAACGGATATTCATAAAACCGTTTACGTAAAGAAACCACATTTCTCGGCATACTTGGTGAAACGAGACCTACTAGCCACGAGTTCTGAAATCAAAAACCGAAAAGGCGGGATTGTAGAGCTCGAGAAGTAGTGTGAAATCAAGAGCAAAATCACCGAATTCAGAACTCGGAGTCATCGGATATTCATAAAACCGTTTACGTAAAAAACCACAATTCGCGGCTAACTAGGTGAAACGAGACATACTAGCCACGAGTTTTGAAATCAAAAACCGAAATGCCAGGATTCTAGAGCTCTAAAAGTAGTGTGAAATCAAGCTAAAAATCACCGAATTCAGAACTCGGAGTCAACGGATATTCATAAAACCGTTTACGTAAAAAACCACAATTCGCGGCTAACTAGGTGAAACGAGACCTACTAGCCACGAGTTCTGAAATCAGAAACCAAGAAGCCAGGATTGTAGAGCTCGAAAAGTAGTATGAAATCAAGCTAAAAATCACCGAATTCAGAACTCGGAGTCATCCGATATTCATACAACCGTTTACCTAAAGAAACCACAATTCGCGCCTAACTAGGTGAATCGAGACCTACTAGCCACGAGTTCTGAAATCAAAAACCGAAATGACAGGATTGTAGAGCTCGAAAAGTAGTGTGAAATCAAGCTAAAAATCACCAAATTCAGAACTCGTAGTCAACGGATATTCATAAAATCGTTTACGTAAAGAAACCACAATTTGCGCCCAACTAGGTGAAACGAGACCTACTAGCCACGAGTTCTGAAATCAAAAACCGAAACACCAGGATTGTAGATATCGAAAAGTAGTGTGAAATCAATCTAAAAATCACCAAATTCAGAACTCGTAGTCAACGGATATTCATAAAACCGTTTACGTAAAGAAACCACAATTCGCGGCTAACTAGGTGAAACGAGACCTACTAGCTACGAGTTCTGAAATCAAAAACCGAAATGCCAGGATTGTAGAGCTCGAAAAGTAGTGTGAAATCAAGCTAAAAATCACCGAATGCAGAACTCGTAGTCGACGGATATTCATAAAACCGTTTACGTAAAGAAACCACAATTTGCGCCTAACTAGGTGAAACGAGACCTACTAGCTACAAGTTCTGAAATCAAAAACCGAATTGCCAGGATTGTAGAGCTCGAAAAGTAGTGTGAAATCAAGCGAAAAATCACCGAATTCAGAACTCGGAGTCAACGGATATTAATAAAACCGTTTACGTAAAGAAACCACAATTCGCGCCTAACTAGGTGAAACGAGACCTACTAGCCACGAATTCTGAAATCAAAAACCGAGACTCTAGGATTGTAGAGCTCGAAAAGTAGTGTGAAATCAAGCGAAAAATCACCGAATTCAGAACTCGAAGTCAACGGATATTCATAAAACCGTTTACGTAAAAAAACCACAATTCGCGCCTAACTAGGTGAAGCGAGACCTACTAGCCACGAATTCTGAAATCAAAAACCGAGACTCTAGGATTGTAGAGCTCGAAAAGTAGTGTGAAATCAATCTAAAAATCACCGAATTCAGAACTCGGAGTCAACGGATATTCATAAAACCGTTTACGTAAAAAACCAGATTTCGCGCTTAACTAGGTGAAACGAGACCTACTAGACACGAGTTCTGAAATCAAAAACCGAAATGCCAGGATTGTAGAGCTCGAAAAGTAGTGTGAAATCAAGCTAAAAATCACTGAATTCAGAACTCCGAGTCAACGGATATTCATAAAACCGTTTACGTAAAAAACCACAATTCGCGGCTAACTAGGTGAAACGAGACCTACTAGCCACGAGTTCTGAAATTAAAAACCGAAATGCCAGGATTGTAGAGCTCGAAAAGTAATGTGAAATCAAGCTAAAAATCACCGAATTCAGAACTCCGAGTCAACGGATATTCATAAAACCGTTTACGTAAAGAAACCACATTTTTCGGCTTACTTGGTGAAACGAGACCTACTAGCCACGAGTTCTGAAATCAAAAACCGAAATGACAGGATTGTAGAGCTCGAAAAGTAGTGTGAAATCAAGCTAAAAATCACCAAATTCAGAACTCGTAGTCAACGGATATTAATAAAACCGTTTACGTAAAGAAACCACAATTCGCGGCTAACTAGGTGAAACGAGACCTACTAGCCACGCGTTCTGAAATAAAAAAACGGAGACTCTAGGATTGTAGAGCTCGAAAAGTAGTGTGAAATCAAGCCAAAAATCACCGAATTCAGAACTCGGAGTCAACGGATATTCACAAAACCGTTTACGTAAAGAAACCACAATTCGCGCCTAACTAGGTGAAACGACACCTACAAGCCACGAGTTTTGAAATCAAAAACCGAAATGCCAGGATTGTAGAGCTCGAAAAGTAGTGTGAAATCAATCTAAAAATCACCGAATTCAGAACTCGGAGTCAACGAATATTCATAAAACCGTTTACGTAAAAAACCAGATTTCGCGCTTAACTAGGTGAAACGAGACCTACTAGACACGAGTTCTGAAATCAAAAACCGAAATGCCAGGATTGTAGAGCTCGAAAAGTAGTGTGAAATCAAGCTAAAAATCACTGAATTCAGAACTCCGAGTCAACGGATATTCATAAAACCGTTTACGTAAAAAACCACAATTCGCGGCTAACTAGGTGAAACGAGACCTACTAGCCACGAGTTCTGAAATTAAAAACCGAAATGCCAGGATTGTAGAGCTCGAAAAGTAATGTGAAATCAAGCTAAAAATCACCGAATTCAGAACTCGGAGTCAACGGATATTCATAAAACAGTTTACGTAAAGAAACCACATTTTTCGGCTTACTTGGTGAAACGAGACCTACTAGCCACGAGTTCTGAAATCAAAAACCAAAAAGACAGGATTGTAGAGCTCAAAAAGTAGTGTGAAATCACGCGAAAAAGCATCGAATTCAGAACTCGGAGTCATCGGATATTCATAAAACCGTTTATGTAAAAAACCACAATTCGCGGCTAACTAGGTGAAACGGGACCTACTAGCCACGAGTTTTGAAATCAAAAACCGAAATGCCAGGATTCTAGAGCTCTAAAAGTAGTGTGAAATCAAGCTAAAAATCACCGAATTCAGAACTCGGAGTCAACGGATATTCATAAAACCGTTTAAGTAAAGAAACCACATTTCTCGGCTAACTAGGTGAAACGAGACCTGCTAGACACGAGTTCCGAAATAAAAAACCGAAAAGACGGGATTGTAGAGCTCGAAAAGTAGTGTGAAATGAAGAGCAAAATCACCGAATTCATAACTCGGAGTCATCGGATATTCATAAAACCGTTTAAGTAAAAAACCACAATTCGCGGCTAACTAGGTGAAATGAGACCTACTAGCCACGAGTTTTGAAATCAAAAACCGAAAAGCCAGGATTCTAGATCTCTAAAAGTAGTGTGAAATCAAGCTAAAAATCACCGAATTCAGAACTCGGAGTCAACGGATATTCATAAAACCGTTTACGTAAAGAAACCACATTTTGCGCCAAACTAGGTGAAATGAGACCTACTAGCCACGACTTCTGAAAACAAAAACCGAAAGGGCAGGATTGTAGAGCTCCAAAAGTAGTGTGAAATCAAGCTAAAAATCACCGAATTTAGAACTCGGAGTCAACGGATATTCATAAAACCGTTTAAGTAAAGAAACCACATTTCTCGGCTAACTAGGTGAAACGAGACCTGCTAGCCACGACTTCTGAAATCAAAAACCGAAATTCCAGGATTGTAGAGCTCGAAAAGTAGTGTGAAATCAAGCTAAAAATCACCGAATTCAGAACTCGGAGTCAACGGATATTCATAAAACCGTTTACGTAAAGAAACCGCAATTCGCGCCTAACTAGGTGAAACGAGACCTACAAGCCACGAGTTCTGAAATAAGAAACCGAGAAGCCAGGATTGTAGAGCTCAAAAAGTAGTATGAAATCAAGCTAAAAATCACCGAATTCAGAACTCGGAGTCATCCGATATTCATAAAACCGTTTACCTAAAGAAACCACAATTCGCGCCTAACTAGGTGAATCGAGACCTACTAGCCACGAGTTCTAAAATCAAAAACCGAAATGACAGGATTGTAGAGCTCGAAAAGTAGTGTGAAATCAAGCTAAAAATCACCAAATTCAGAACTCGTAGTCAACGGATATTCATAAAACCGTTTACGTAAAGAAACCACAATTTGCGCCTAAATAGGTGAAACGTGACCTACTAGCCACGAGTTCTGAAATCAAAAACCGAAACGCCAGGATTGTAGATATCGAAAAGTAGTGTGAAATCAATCTAAAAATCACCGAATTCAGAACTCGGAGTCAACAAATATTCTTAAAACCGCTTACGTAAAGAAACCACAATTCGCGGCTAACTAGGTGAAACGAGACCTACTAGCCACGAGTTCTGAAATCAAAAACCGAAATGCCAGGATTGTAGAGCTCGAAAAGTAGTGTGAAATCAAGCGAAAAATCACCGAATTCAGAACTCGGAGTCAACGGATATTCATAAAACCGTTTACGTAAAAAACCACAATTCGCGCCTAACTAGGTGAACCAAGACCTACTAGCCACGAATTCTGAAATCAAAAACCGAGACTCTAGGATTGTAGAGCTCGAAAAGTAGTGTGAAATCAAGCTAAAAATCACCGAATTCAGAACTCGGAGTCATCGGATATTCATAAAACCGTTTATGTAAAAAACCACAATTCGCGGCTAACTAGGTGAAACGGGACCTACTAGCCACGAGTTTTGAAATCAAAAACCGAAAAGCCAGGATTCTAGAGCTCTAAAAGTAGTGTGAAATCAAGCTAAAAATCACCGAATTCAGAACTCGGAGTCAACGGATATTCATAAAACCGTTTACGTAAAGAAACCACATTTTGCGCCAAACTAGGTGAAATGAGACCTACTAGCCACGACTTCTGAAAACAAAAACCGAAAGGCCAGGATTGTAGAGCTCCAAAAGTAGTGTGAAATCAAGCTAAAATTCACCGAATTTAGAACTCGGAGTCAACGGATATTCATAAAACCGTTTAAGTAAAGAAACCACATTTCTCGGCTAACTAGGTGAAACGAGACCTGCTAGCCACGACTTCTGAAATCAAAAACCGAAATTCCAGGATTGTAGAGCTCGAAAAGTAGTGTGAAATCAAGCTAAAAATCACCGAATTCAGAACTCGGAGTCAACGGATATTCATAAAACCGTTTACGTAAAGAAACCGCAATTCGCGCCTAACTAGATGAAACGAGACCTACTAGCCACGAGTTCTGAAATCAGAAACCGAGAATCCAGGATTGTAGAGCTCGAAAAGTAGTATGAAATCAAGCTAAAAATCACCGAATTCAGAACTCGGAGTCATCCGATATTCATAAAACCGTTTACCTAAAGAAACAACAATTCGCGCCTAACTAGGTGAATCGAGACCTACTAGCCACGAGTTCTAAAATCAAAAACCAAAATGACAGGATTGTAGAGCTCGAAAAGTAGTGTGAAATCAAGAGGAAAATCATCAAATTCATAACTCGGAGTCATCGGATATTCATAAAACCGTTTACGTAAAAAACCACAATTCGCGGCTAACTAGGTGAAATGAGACCTACTAGCCACGAGTTTTGAAATCAAAAACCGAAAAGCCAGGATTCTAGAGCTCTAAAAGTAGTGTGAAATCAAGTTAAAAATCACCAAATTCAGAACTCGGAGTCAACAAATATTCTTAAAACCGTTTACGTAAAGAAACCACAATTTGCGCCTAAATAGGTGAAACGAGACCTACTAGCCACGAGTTCTGAAATCAAAAACCGAAATGCCAGGATTGTAGAGCTCGAAAAGTAGTGTGAAATCAAGCGAAAAATCACCGAATTCAGAACTCGGAGTCAACGGATATTCATAAAACCGTTTACGTAAAGAAACCACAATTCGCGCCTAACTAGGTGAAACAAGACCAACTAGCCACGAATTCTGAAATCAAAAACCGAGACTCTAGGATTGTAGATCTCGAAAAGTAGTGTGAAATCAAGCTAAAAATCACCGAATTCAGAACTCGGAGTCAACGGATATTCATAAAACCGTTTACGTAAAGAAACCACAATTCGCGGCTAACTAGGTGAAACGAGACCTACTAGCCACGCGTTCTAAAATAAAAAACGGAGACTCTAGGATTGTAGAGCTCGAAAAGTAGTGTGAAATCAAGCTAAAAATCACCGAATTCAGAACTCGGAGTCAACGGATATTCATAAAACCGTTTACGTAAAGAAACCACAATTCGCGCCTAACTAGGTTAAACGACACCTACAAGCCACGAGTTTTGAAATCAAAAACCGAAATACAAGGATTGTAGAGCTCGAAAAGTAGTGTGAAATCAATCTAAAAATCACCGAATTCAGAACTCGGAGTCAACGGATATTCATGAAACCGTTTACGTAAAAAACCAGATTTCGCGCTTAACTAGGTGAAACGAGACCTACTAGACACGAGTTCTGAAATCAAAAACCGAAATTCCAGGATTGTAGAGCTCGAAAAGTAGTGTGAAATCAAGCTAAAAATCACTGAATTCAGAACTCCGAGTCAACGGATATTCATAAAACCGTTTACGTAAAAAACCACAATTCGCGGCTAACTAGGTGAAACGAGACCTACTAGCCACGAGTTCTGAAATCAAAAACCGAAATGCCAGGATTGTAGAGCTCGAAAAGTAGTGTGAAATCAAGCTAAAAATCACCGAATTCAGAACTCGGAGTCAACGGATATTCATAAAACCGTTTACGTAAAGAAACCGCAATTCGCGCCTAACTAGGTGAAACGAGACCTACTATCCACGAGTTCTGAAATCAGAAACCGAAGAGCCAGGATTGTAGAGCTCGAAAAGTAGTTTGAAATCAAGCTAAAAATCACCGAATTCAGAACTCGGAGTCATCCGATATTCATAAAACCGTTTACCTAAAGAAACCACAATTCGCGCCTAACTAGGTGAATCGAGACCTACTAGCCACGAGTTCTGAAATCAAAAACCGAAATGACAGGATTGTAGAGCTCGAAAAGTAGTGTGAAATCAAGCTAAAAATCACCAAATTCAGAACTCGTAGTCAACGGATATTCATAAAACCGTTTACGTAAAGAAACCACAATTTGCGCCTAACTAGGTGAAACGAGACCTACTCGCCACGAGTTCTGAAATCAAAAACCAAAATGCCAAGATTGTAGATATCGAAAAGTAGTGTGAAATCAATCTAAAAATCACCGAATTCAGAACTCGGAGTCAACAAATATTCTTAAAACCGTTTACGTAAAGAAACCACAATTCGCGGCTAACTAGGTGAAACGAGACCTACTAGCCACGAGTTCTGAAATCAAAAACCGAAATGCCAGGATTGTAGAGCTCGAAAAGTAGTGTGAAATCAAGCTAAAAATCACCGAATTCAGAACTCGTAGTCGACGGATATTCATAAAACCGTTTACGTAAAGAAACCACAATTTGCGCCTAACTAGGTGAAACGAGACCTACTAGCTACGAGTTCTGAAATCAAAAACCAAATTGCCAGGATTGTAGAGCTCGAAAAGTAGTGTGAAATCAAGCGAAAAATCACCAAATTCAGAACTCGGAGTCAACGGATATTAATAAAACCGTTTACGTAAAGAAACCACAATTCGCGCCTAACTAGGTGAAACGAGACCTACTAGCCACGAATTCTGAAATCAAAAACCGAGACTCTAGGATTGTAGAGCCCGAAAAGTAGTGTGAAATCAAGCGAAAAATCACCGAATTCAGAACTCGGAGTCAACGGATATTCATAAAACCGTTTACGTAAAAAAACCACAATTCGCGCCTAACTAGGTGAAGCGAGACCTACTAGCCACGAATTCTGAAATCAAAAACCGAGACTCTAGGATTGTAGAGCTCGAAAAGTAGTGTGAAATCAAGCAAAAAATCACCGAATTCAGAACTCGGAGTCAACGGATATTCATAAAACCGTTTACGTAAAGAAACCACAATTCGCGGCTAACTAGGTGAAACGAGACCTACTAGCCACGCGTTCTGAAATAAAAAACGGAGACTCTAGGATTGTAGAGCTCGAAAAGTAGTGTGAAATCAAGCTAAAAATCACCGAATTCAGAACTCGGAGTCAACGGATATTCATAAAACCGTTTACGTAAAAAACCACAATTCGCGCCTAACTAGGTGAAACGAGACCTACTAGCCACGAGTTCTGAAATTAAAAACCGAAATGCCAGGATTGTAGAGCTCGAAAAGTAATGTGAAATCAAGCTAAAAATCACCGAATTCAGAACTCGGAGTCAACGGATATTCATAAAACAGTTTACGTAAAGAAACCACATTTCTCGGCTTACTTGGTGAAACGAGACCTGCTAGCCACGAGTTCTGAAATCAAAAACCGAAACGCCAGGATTGTAGATATCAAAAAGTAGTGTGAAATTAAGCTAAAAATTATCGAATTCAGAACTCGGAGTCAACAAATATTCATAAAACCGTTTACGTAAAGAAACCACAATTCGGGGCTAACTAGGTGAAACGAGACCTACTAACTACGAGTTCTGAAATCAAAAACCGAAATGCCATGATTGTAGAGCTCGAAAAGTAGTGTGAAATCAAGCTAAAAATCACCGAATTCAGAACTCGGAGTCAACGGATATTCATAAAACCGTTTACGTAAAGAAACCACATTTCTCGGATTACTAGGTGAAACGAGAACTACTATCCACGAGTTCTGAAATCAAAAACCGAAATGACAGGATTGTAGAGCTCAAAAAGTAGTGTGAAATCAAGCGAATAATCACCGAATTTAGAACTCGGAGTCATCGGATATTAATAAAACCGTTTACGTAAAGAAACCACAATTCGCGCCTAACTAGGTGAACCGAGACCTACTAGCCAAGAGTTCTGAAATCAAAAACCGAGACTCTAGGATTGTAGAGCTCGAAAAGTAGTGTGAAATCAAGCTAAAAATCACCGAATTCAGAACTCGGAGTCAACGGATATTCATAAAACCGTTTACGTAAAGAAACCACAATTCGCGCCTAACTAGGTGAAACGAGACCTACTAGCCACGAGTTTTGAAATAAAAAACCGAGACTCTAGGATTGTAGATATCGAAAAGTAGTGTGAAATCAAGCTAAAAATCACCGAATTCAGAACTCGGAGTCAGCGGATATTCATAAAACCGTTTACGTAAAGAAACCACATTTCTCGGCTTACTAGGTGAAACGAGAACTACTAGCCACGAGTTCTGAAATCAAAAACCGAAATGACAGGATTGTAGAGCTCAAAAAGTAGTGTGAAATCAAGCGAAAAATCACCGAATTTAGAACTCGGAGTCATCGGATATTAATAAAACCGTTTACGTAAAGAAACCACAATTCGCGGCTAATTAGGTGAAACGACACTTACTAGCCACGAGTTCTGAAATTAAAAACCGAAACGCCAGGATTGTTGAGCTCGAAAATTAGTGTGAAATCAAGCTAAAAATCACCGAATTCAGAACTCGGAGTCAACGGATATTCATAAAACCGTTTACGTAAAGAAACCACATTTCTCGGCTTACTTGGTGAAACGAGACCTATTAGCCACGAGTTCTGAAATCAAAAACCGAAAAGACAGGATTGTAGAGCTCAAAAAGTAGTGTGAAATCAAGTGAAAAATCACCGAATTCAGAACTCGGAGTCATCGGATATTAATAAAACCGTTTACGTAAAAAACCACAATTCGCGGCTAACTAGGTGAAACGAGACCTACTAGCCACAAGTTTTGAAATCAAAAAACAAAATGCCAGGATTCTAGAGCTATAAAAGTAGTATGAAATCAAGCTAAAAATCACCGAATTCAGAAATCGTAGTCAACGGATATTCATAAAACCGTTTACGTAAAGAAATCACATTTCGCGCCTAACTAGGTGAAACGAGACCTACTAGCCACGGGATCTGAAATCAAAAACCGAAATGCCAGGATTGTAGAGCTCGAAAAGTAGTGTGAAATCAAGCTAAAAATCACCGAATTCAGAACTCGAAGTCGACGGATATTCATAAAACCGTTTACGTAAAGAAACCACAATTTGCGCCTAACTAGGTGAAACGAGACCTACCAGCTACGAGTTCTGAAATAAAAAACCGAGACTCTAGGATTGTAGATATCGAAAAGTAGTGTGAAATCAAGCTAAAAATCACCGAATTTAGAACTCGGAGTCAACAGATATTCATAAAACCGTTTACGTAAAGAAACCACATTTCTCGGCTTACTAGGTGAAACGAGAACTACTAGCCACGAGTTCTGAAATCAAAAACCGAAATGACAGGATTGTAGAGCTCAAAAAGTAGTGTGAAATCAAGCGAAAAATCACCGAATTTAGAACTCGGAGTCATCGGATATTAATAAAACCGTTTACGTAAAGAAACCACAATTCGCGCCTAACTAGGTGAACCGAGACCTACTAGCCAAGAGTTCTGAAATCAAAAACCGAGACTCTAGGATTGTAGAGCTCGAAAAGTAGTGTGAAATCAAGCTAAAAATCACCGAATTCAGAACTCGGAGTCAACGAATATTCATAAAACCGTTTACGTAAAGAAACCACAATTCGCGCCTAACTAGGTGAAACGAGACCTACTAGCCACGCGTTTTGAAATAAAAAAACCGAGACTCTAGGATTGTAGATATCGAAAAGTAGTGTGAAATCAAGCTAAAAATCACCGAATTCAGAACTCGGAGTCAGCGGATATTCATAAAACCGTTTACGTAAAGAAACCACATTTCTCGGCTTACTAGGTGAAACGTGAACTACTAGCCACGAGTTCTGAAATCAAAAACCGAAATGACAGGATTGTAGAGCTCAAAAAGTAGTGTGAAATCAAGCGAAAAATCACCGAATTTAGAACTCGGAGTCATCGGATATTAATAAAACCGTTTACGTAAAGAAACCACAATTCGCGGCTAACTAGGTGAAACGACACCTACTAGCCTCGAGTTCTGAAATTAAAAACCGAAACGCCAGGATTGTAGAGCTCGAAAATTAGTGTGAAATCAAGCTAAAAATCACCGAATTCAGAACTCGGAGTCAACGGATATTCATAAAACCGTTTACGTAAAGAAACCACATTTCTCGGCTTACTTGGTGAAACGAGACCTATTAGCCACGAGTTCTGAAATCAAAAACCGAAAAGACAGGATTGTAGAACTCAAAAAGTAGTGTGAAATCAAGCGAAAAATCACCGAATTCAGAACTCGGAGTCATCGGATATTCATAAAACCGTTTACGTAAAAAACCACAATTCGCGGCTAACTAGGTAAAACGAGACCTACTAGCCACAAGTTTTGAAATCAAAAAACAAAATGCCAGTATTCTAGAGCTATAAAAGTAGTATGAAATCAAGCTAAAAATCACCGAATTCAGAAATCGGAGTCAACGGATATTCATAAAACCGTTTACGTAAAGAAATCACATTTCGCGCCTAACTAGGTGAAACGAGACCAACTAGCCACGGGATCTGAAATCAAAAACCGAAACGCCAGGATTGTAGAGCTCCAAAAGTAGTGTAAAATCAAATTAAAAATCACCGAATTTAGAACTCGGAGTCAAAGGATATTCATAAAACCGTTTAAGTAAAGAAACCACATTTCTCGGCTAACTAGGTGAAACGAGACCTTCTAGCCACGAGTTCTGAAATCAAAAACCGAAATGCCAGGATTGTAGAGCTCGAAAAGTAGTGTGAAATCAAGCGAAAAATCACCGAATTCAGAACTCGGAGTCATCGGATATTCGTATAACCGTTTACGTAAAGAAACCACATTTCTCGGTTTACTAGGTGAAACGAGACCTACTAGCCACGAGTTCTGAAATCCAAAACCGAAACGCCAAGATTGTAGAGCTCGAAATGTAGTGTGAAATCAAGCTAAAAATCACCGAATTCAGAACTCGGAGTCAACGGATATTCATAAAACCGTTTACGTAAAGAAACCACATTTCGCGCCTAACTAGGTGAAACGATACCTACTTGCCACGAGTTCTGAAATCAAAAACCGAAATGCCAGGATTGTAGAGCTCCAAAAGTAGTGTGAAATCAAGCTAAAAATCACCGAATTCAGAACTCGGAGTCAACGGATATTCATAAAACCGTTTACGTAAAGAAACCACAATTCGCGCCTAACTAGGTGAAACGAGACCTACTTGCCACGAGTTCTGAAATCAAAAACCGAATTGCCAGGATTGTAGAGCTCCAAAAGTAGTGTGAAATAAAGCTAAAAATCACCGAATTCAGAACTCGGAGTCAACGGATATTCATAAAACCGTTTACGTAGAGAAACCACAATTCGCGCCTAACTAGTTGAAATGAGACCTACTAGCCGCGAGTTCTGAAATCAAAAACCGAAATGACAGGATTGTAGAGCTCGAAAAGTAGTGTGAAATCAAGCTAAAAATCACCAAATTCAGAACTCGTAGTCAACGGATATTCATAAAACCGTTTACGTAAAGAAACCACAATTTGCGCCTAACTAGGTGAAACGAGACCTACTCGCCACGAGTTCTGAAATCAAAAACCAAAATGCCAAGATTGTAGATATCGAAAAGTAGTGTGAAATCAATCTAAAAATCACCGAATTCAGAACTCGGAGTCAACAAATATTCTTAAAACCGTTTACGTAAAGAAACCACAATTCGCGGCTAAATAGGTGAAACGAGACCTACTAGCCACGAGTTCTGAAATCAAAAACCGAAATGCCAGGATTGTAGAGCTCGAAAAGTAGTGTGAAATCAAGCTAAAAATCACCGAATTCAGAACTCGTAGTCGACGGATATTCATAAAACCGTTTACGTAAAGAAACCACAATTTGCGCCTAACTAGGTGAAACGAGACCTACTAGCAACGAGTTCTGAAATCAAAAACCAAATTGCCAGGATTGTAGAGCTCGAAAAGTAGTGTGAAATCAAGCGAAAAATCACCAAATTCAGAACTCGGAGTCAACGGATATTAATAAAACCGTTTATGTAAAGAAACCACAATTCGCGCCTAACTAGGTGAAACGAGACCTACTAGCCACGAATTCTGAAATCAAAAACCGAGACTCTAGGATTGTAGAGCCCGAAAAGTAGTGTGAAATCAAGCGAAAAATCACCGAATTCAGAACTCGGAGTCAACGGATATTCATAAAACCGTTTACGTAAAAAAACCACAATTCGCGCCTAACTAGGTGAAGCGAGACCTACTAGCCACGAATTCTGAAATCAAAAACCGAGACTCTAGGATTGTAGAGCTCAAAAAGTAGTGTGAAATCAAGCGAAAAATCACCGAATTCAGAACTCGGAGTCAACGGATATTCATAAAACCGTTTACGTAAAGAAACCACAATTCGCGCCTAACTAGGTGAAACAAGACCTACTAGCCACGAATTCTGAAATCAAAAACCGAGACTCTAGGATTGTAGAGCTCGAAAAGTAGTGTGAAATCAAGCTAAAAATCACCGAATTCAGAACTCGGAGTCAACGGATATTCATAAAACCGTTTACGTAAAAAACCACAATTCGCGCCTAACTAGGTGAACCAAGACCTACTAGCCACGAATTCTGAAATCAAAAACCGAGACTCTAGGATTGTAGAGCTCGAAAAGTAGTGTGAAATCAAGCTAAAAATCACCGAATTCAGAACTCGGAGTCATCGGATATTCATAAAACCGTTTATGTAAAAAACCACAATTCGCGGCTAACTAGGTGAAACGGGACCTACTAGCCACGAGTTTTGAAATCAAAAACCGAAAAGCCAGGATTCTAGAGCTCTAAAAGTAGTGTGAAATCAAGCTAAAAATCACCGAATTCAGAACTCGGAGTCAACGGATATTCATAAAACCGTTTACGTAAAGAAACCACATTTTGCGCCAAACTAGGTGAAATGAGACCTACTAGCCACGACTTCTGAAAACAAAAACCGAAAGGCCAGGATTGTAGAGCTCCAAAAGTAGTGTGAAATCAAGCTAAAATTCACCGAATTTAGAACTCGGAGTCAACGGATATTCATAAAACCGTTTAAGTAAAGAAACCACATTTCTCGGCTAACTAGGTGAAACGAGACCTGCTAGCCACGACTTCTGAAATCAAAAACCGAAATTCCAGGATTGTAGAGCTCGAAAAGTAGTGTGAAATCAAGCTAAAAATCACCGAATTCAGAACTCGGAGTCAACGGATATTCATAAAACCGTTTACGTAAAGAAACCGCAATTCGCGCCTAACTAGATGAAACGAGACCTACTAGCCACGAGTTCTGAAATCAGAAACCGAGAATCCAGGATTGTAGAGCTCGAAAAGTAGTATGAAATCAAGCTAAAAATCACCGAATTCAGAACTCGGAGTCATCCGATATTCATAAAACCGTTTACCTAAAGAAACAACAATTCGCGCCTAACTAGGTGAATCGAGACCTACTAGCCACGAGTTCTAAAATCAAAAACCAAAATGACAGGATTGTAGAGCTCGAAAAGTAGTGTGAAATCAAGAGCAAAATCATCAAATTCATAACTCGGAGTCATCGGATATTCATAAAACCGTTTACGTAAAAAACCACAATTCGCGGCTAACTAGGTGAAATGAGACCTACTAGCCACGAGTTTTGAAATCAAAAACCGAAAAGCCAGGATTCTAGAGCTCTAAAAGTAGTGTGAAATCAAGTTAAAAATCACCAAATTCAGAACTCGGAGTCAACAAATATTCTTAAAACCGTTTACGTAAAGAAACCACAATTTGCGCCTAAATAGGTGAAACGAGACCTACTAGCCACGAGTTCTGAAATCAAAAACCGAAATGCCAGGATTGTAGAGCTCGAAAAGTAGTGTGAAATCAAGCGAAAAATCACCGAATTCAGAACTCGGAGTCAACGGATATTCTTAAAACCGTTTACGTAAAGAAACCACAATTCGCGCCTAACTAGGTGAAACAAGACCAACTAGCCACGAATTCTGAAATCAAAAACCGAGACTCTAGGATTGTAGATCTCGAAAAGTAGTGTGAAATCAAGCTAAAAATCACCGAATTCAGAACTCGGAGTCAACGGATATTCATAAAACCGTTTACGTAAAGAAACCACAATTCGCGGCTAACTAGGTGAAACGAGACCTACTAGCCACGCGTTCTAAAATAAAAAACGGAGACTCTAGGATTGTAGAGCTCGAAAAGTAGTGTGAAATCAAGCTAAAAATCACCGAATTCAGAACTCGGAGTCAACGGATATTCATAAAACCGTTTACGTAAAGAAACCACAATTCGCGCCTAACTAGGTGAAACGACACCTACAAGCCACGAGTTTTGAAATCAAAAACCGAAATACAAGGATTGTAGAGCTCGAAAAGTAGTGTGAAATCAATCTAAAAATCACCGAATTCAGAACTCGGAGTCAACGGATATTCATGAAACCGTTTACGTAAAAAACCAGATTTCGCGCTTAACTAGGTGAAACGAGACCTACTAGACACGAGTTCTGAAATCAAAAACCGAAATTCCAGGATTGTAGAGCTCGAAAAGTAGTGTGAAATCAAGCTAAAAATCACTGAATTCAGAACTCCGAGTCAACGGATATTCATAAAACCGTTTACGTAAAAAACCACAATTCGCGGCTAACTAGGTGAAACGAGACCTACTAGCCACGAGTTCTGAAATCAAAAACCGAAATGCCAGGATTGTAGAGCTCGAAAAGTAGTGTGAAATCAAGCTAAAAATCACCGAATTCAGAACTCGGAGTCAACGGATATTCATAAAACCGTTTACGTAAAGAAACCGCAATTCGCGCCTAACTAGGTGAAACGAGACCTACTATCCACGAGTTCTGAAATCAGAAACCGAAGAACCAGGATTGTAGAGCTCGAAAAGTAGTATGAAATCAAGCTAAAAATCACCGAATTCAGAACTCGGAGTCATCCGATATTCATAAAACCGTTTACCTAAAGAAACCACAATTCGCGCCTAACTAGGTGAATCGAGACCTACTAGCCACGAGTTCTGAAATCAAAAACCGAAATGACAGGATTGTAGAGCTCGAAAAGTAGTGTGAAATCAAGCTAGAAATCACCAAATTCAGAACTCGTAGTCAACGGATATTCATAAAACCGTTTACGTAAAGAAACCACAATTTGCGCCTAACTAGGTGAAACGAGACCTACTCGCCACGAGTTCTGAAATCAAAAACCAAAATGCCAAGATTGTAGATATCGAAAAGTAGTGTGAAATCAATCTAAAAATCACCGAATTCAGAACTCGGAGTCAACAAATATTCTTAAAACCGTTTACGTAAAGAAACCACAATTCGCGGCTAACTAGGTGAAACGAGACCTACTAGCCACGAGTTCTGAAATCAAAAACCGAAATGCCAGGATTGTAGAGCTCGAAAAGTAGTGTGAAATCAAGCTAAAAATCACCGAATTCAGAACTCGTAGTCGACGGATATTCATAAAACCGTTTACGTAAAGAAACCACAATTTGCGCCTAACTAGGTGAAACGAGACCTACTAGCTACGAGTTCTGAAATCAAAAACCAAATTGCCAGGATTGTAGAGCTCGAAAAGTAGTGTGAAATCAAGCGAAAAATCACCAAATTCAGAACTCGGAGTCAACGGATATTAATAAAACCGTTTACGTAAAGAAACCACAATTCGCGCCTAACTAGGTGAAACGAGACCTACTAGCCACGAATTCTGAAATCAAAAACCGAGACTCTAGGATTGTAGAGCCCGAAAAGTAGTGTGAAATCAAGCGAAAAATCACCGAATTCAGAACTCGGAGTCAACGGATATTCATAAAACCGTTTACGTAAAAAAACCACAATTCGCGCCTAACTAGGTGAAGCGAGACCTACTAGCCACGAATTCTGAAATCAAAAACCGAGACTCTAGGATTGTAGAGCTCGAAAAGTAGTGTGAAATCAAGCAAAAAATCACCGAATTCAGAACTCGGAGTCAACGGATATTCATAAAACCGTTTACGTAAAGAAACCACAATTCGCGGCTAACTAGGTGAAACGAGACCTACTAGCCACGCGTTCTGAAATAAAAAACGGAGACTCTAGGATTGTAGAGCTCGAAAAGTAGTGTGAAATCAAGCTAAAAATCACTGAATTCAGAACTCGGAGTCAACGGATATTCATAAAACCGTTTACGTAAAAAACCACAATTCGCGCCTAACTAGGTGAAACGAGACCTACTAGCCACGAGTTCTGAAATTAAAAACCGAAATGCCAGGATTGTAGAGCTCGAAAAGTAATGTGAAATCAAGCTAAAAATCACCGAATTCAGAACTCGGAGTCAACGGATATTCATAAAACAGTTTACGTAAAGAAACCACATTTCTCGGCTTACTTGGTGAAACGAGACCTGCTAGCCACGAGTTCTGAAATCAAAAACCGAAACGCCAGGATTGTAGATATCAAAAAGTAGTGTGAAATTAAGCTAAAAATTATCGAATTCAGAACTCGGAGTCAACAAATATTCATAAAACCGTTTACGTAAAGAAACCACAATTCGGGGCTAACTAGGTGAAACGAGACCTACTAACTACGAGTTCTGAAATCAAAAACCGAAATGCCATGATTGTAGAGCTCGAAAAGTAGTGTGAAATCAAGCTAAAAATCACCGAATTCAGAACTCGGAGTCAACGGATATTCATAAAACCGTTTACGTAAAGAAACCACATTTCTCGGATTACTAGGTGAAACGAGAACTACTATCCACGAGTTCTGAAATCAAAAACCGAAATGACAGGATTGTAGAGCTCAAAAAGTAGTGTGAAATCAAGCGAATAATCACCGAATTTAGAACTCGGAGTCATCGGATATTAATAAAACCGTTTACGTAAAGAAACCACAATTCGCGCCTAACTAGGTGAACCGAGACCTACTAGCCAAGAGTTCTGAAATCAAAAACCGAGACTCTAGGATTGTAGAGCTCGAAAAGTAGTGTGAAATCAAGCTAAAAATCACCGAATTCAGAACTCGGAGTCAACGGATATTCATAAAACCGTTTACGTAAAGAAACCACAATTCGCGCCTAACTAGGTGAAACGAGACCTACTAGCCACGAGTTTTGAAATAAAAAACCGAGACTCTAGGATTGTAGATATCGAAAAGTAGTGTGAAATCAAGCTAAAAATCACCGAATTCAGAACTCGGAGTCAGCGGATATTCATAAAACCGTTTACGTAAAGAAACCACATTTCTCGGCTTACTAGGTGAAACGAGAACTACTAGCCACGAGTTCTGAAATCAAAAACCGAAATGACAGGATTGTAGAGCTCAAAAAGTAGTGTGAAATCAAGCGAAAAATCACCGAATTTAGAACTCGGAGTCATCGGATATTAATAAAACCGTTTACGTAAAGAAACCACAATTCGCGGCTAATTAGGTGAAACGACACTTACTAGCCACGAGTTCTGAAATTAAAAACCGAAACGCCAGGATTGTTGAGCTCGAAAATTAGTGTGAAATCAAGCTAAAAATCACCGAATTCAGAACTCGGAGTCAACGGATATTCATAAAACCGTTTACGTAAAGAAACCACATTTCTCGGCTTACTTGGTGAAACGAGACCTATTAGCCACGAGTTCTGAAATCAAAAACCGAAAAGACAGGATTGTAGAGCTCAAAAAGTAGTGTGAAATCAAGTGAAAAATCACCGAATTCAGAACTCGGAGTCATCGGATATTAATAAAACCGTTTACGTAAAAAACCACAATTCGCGGCTAACTAGGTGAAACGAGACCTACTAGCCACAAGTTTTGAAATCAAAAAACAAAACGCCAGGATTCTAGAGCTATAAAAGTAGTATGAAATCAAGCTAAAAATCACCGAATTCAGAAATCGTAGTCAACGGATATTCATAAAACCGTTTACGTAAAGAAATCACATTTCGCGCCTAACTAGGTGAAACGAGACCTACTAGCCACGGGATCTGAAATCAAAAACCGAAATGCCAGGATTGTAGAGCTCGAAAAGTAGTGTGAAATCAAGCTAAAAATCACCGAATTCAGAACTCGAAGTCGACGGATATTCATAAAACCGTTTACGTAAAGAAACCACAATTTGCGCCTAACTAGGTGAAACGAGACCTACCAGCTACGAGTTCTGAAATAAAAAACCGAGACTCTAGGATTGTAGATATCGAAAAGTAGTGTGAAATCAAGCTAAAAATCACCGAATTTAGAACTCGGAGTCAACAGATATTCATAAAACCGTTTACGTAAAGAAACCACATTTCTCGGCTTACTAGGTGAAACGAGAACTACTAGCCACGAGTTCTGAAATCAAAAACCGAAATGACAGGATTGTAGAGCTCAAAAAGTAGTGTGAAATCAAGCGAAAAATCACCGAATTTAGAACTCGGAGTCATCGGATATTAATAAAACCGTTTACGTAAAGAAACCACAATTCGCGCCTAACTAGGTGAACCGAGACCTACTAGCCAAGAGTTCTGAAATCAAAAACCGAGACTCTAGGATTGTAGAGCTCGAAAAGTAGTGTGAAATCAAGCTAAAAATCACCGAATTCAGAACTCGGAGTCAACGAATATTCATAAAACCGTTTACGTAAAGAAACCACAATTCGCGCCTAACTAGGTGAAACGAGACCTACTAGCCACGCGTTTTGAAATAAAAAACCGAGACTCTAGGATTGTAGATATCGAAAAGTAGTGTGAAATCAAGCTAAAAATCACCGAATTCAGAACTCGGAGTCAGCGGATATTCATAAAACCGTTTACGTAAAGAAACCACATTTCTCGGCTTACTAGGTGAAACGTGAACTACTAGCCACGAGTTCTGAAATCAAAAACCGAAATGACAGGATTGTAGAGCTCAAAAAGTAGTGTGAAATCAAGCGAAAAATCACCGAATTTAGAACTCGGAGTCATCGGATATTAATAAAACCGTTTACGTAAAGAAACCACAATTCGCGGCTAATTAGGTGAAACGACACCTACTAGCCACGAGTTCTGAAATTAAAAACCGAAACGCCAGGATTGTAGAGCTCAAAAATTAGTGTTAAATCAAGCTGAAAATCACCGAATTCAGAACTCGGAGTCAACGGATATTCATAAAACCGTTTACGTAAAGAAACCACATTTCTCGGCTTACTTGGTGAAACGAGACCTATTAGCCACGAGTTCTGAAATCAAAAACCGAAAAGACAGGATTGTAGAGCTCAAAAAGTAGTGTGAAATCAAGCGAAAAATCACCGAATTCAGAACTCGGAGTCATCGGATATTCATAAAACCGTTTACGTAAAAAACCAAAATTCGCGGCTAACTAGGTGAAATGAGACCTACTAGCCACAAGTTTTGAAATCAAAAAACAAAATGCCAGGATTCTAGAGCTATAAAAGTAGTATGAAATGAAGCTAAAAATCACCGAATTCAGAAATCGAAGTCAACGGATATTCATAAAACCGTTTACGTAAAGAAATCACATTTCGTGCCTAACTAGGTGAAACGAGACCTACTAGCCACGGGATCTGAAATCAAAAACCGAAATGCCAGGATTGTAGAGCTCGAAAAGTAGTGTGAAATCAAGCTAAAAATCACCGAATTCAGAACTCGTAGTCGACGGATATTCATAAAACCGTTTACGTAAAGAAACCACAATTTGCGCCTAACTAGGTGAAACGAGACCTACTAGCTACGAGTTCTGAAATAAAAAACCGAGACTCTAGGATTGTAGATATCGAAAAGTAGTGTGAAATCAAGCTAAAAATCATCGAATTTAGAACTCGGAGTCAACGGATATTCATAAAACCGTTTACGTAAAGAAACCACATTTCTCGGCTTACTAGGTGAAACGAGAACTACTAGCCACGAGTTCTGAAATCAAAAACCGAAATGACAGGATTGTAGAGCTCAAAAAGTAGTGTGAAATCAAGCGAAAAATCACCGAATTTAGAACTCGGAGTCATCGGATATTAATAAAACCGTTTACGTAAAGAAACCACAATTCGCGGCTAACTAGGTGAAACGACACCTACTAGCCTCGAGTTCTGAAATTAAAAACCGAAACGCCAGGATTGTAGAGCTCGAAAATTAGTGTGAAATCAAGCTAAAAATCACCGAATTCAGAACTCGGAGTCAACGGATATTCATAAAACCGTTTACGTAAAGAAACCACATTTCTCGGCTTACTTGGTGAAACGAGACCTATTAGCCACGAGTTCTGAAATCAAAAACCGAAAAGACAGGATTGTAGAACTCAAAAAGTAGTGTGAAATCAAGCGAAAAATCACCGAATTCAGAACTCGGAGTCATCGGATATTCATAAAACCGTTTACGTAAAAAACCACAATTCGCGGCTAACTAGGTAAAACGAGACCTACTAGCCACAAGTTTTGAAATCAAAAAACAAAACGCCAGTATTCTAGAGCTATAAAAGTAGTATGAAATCAAGCTAAAAATCACCGAATTCAGAAATCGGAGTCAACGGATATTCATAAAACCGTTTACGTAAAGAAATCACATTTCGCGCCTAACTAGGTGAAACGAGACCAACTAGCCACGGGATCTGAAATCAAAAACCGAAACGCCAGGATTGTAGAGCTCCAAAAGTAGTGTAAAATCAAATTAAAAATCACCGAATTTAGAACTCGGAGTCAAAGGATATTCATAAAACCGTTTAAGTAAAGAAACCACATTTCTCGGCTAACTAGGTGAAACGAGACCTGCTAGCCACGAGTTCTGAAATCAAAAACCGAAATGCCAGGATTGTAGAGCTCGAAAAGTAGTGTGAAATCAAGCGAAAAATCACCGAATTCAGAACTCGGAGTCATCGGATATTCGTATAACCGTTTACGTAAAGAAACCACATTTCTCGGTTTACTAGGTGAAACGAGACCTACTAGCCACGAGTTCTGAAATCCAAAACCGAAACGCCAAGATTGTAGAGCTCGAAATGTAGTGTGAAATCAAGCTAAAAATCACCGAATTCAGAACTCGGAGTCAACGGATATTCATAAAACCGTTTACGTAAAGAAACCACATTTCGCGCCTAACTAGGTGAAACGATACCTACTTGCCACGAGTTCTGAAATCAAAAACCGAAACGCCAGGATTGTAGAGCTCCAAAAGTAGTGTGAAATCAAGCTAAAAATCACCGAATTCAGAACTCGGAGTCAACGGATATTCATAAAACCGTTTACGTAAAGAAACCACAATTCGCGCCTAACTAGGTGAAACGAGACCTACTTGCCACGAGTTCTGAAATCAAAAACCGAATTGCCAGGATTGTAGAGCTCCAAAAGTAGTGTGAAATAAAGCTAAAAATCACCGAATTCAGAACTCGGAGTCAACGGATATTCATAAAACCGTTTACGTAGAGAAACCACAATTCGCGCCTAACTAGTTGAAATGAGACCTACTAGCCGCGAGTTCTGAAATCAAAAACCGAAATGACTGGATTTTAAAGCTCGAAAAGTAGTGTGAAATCAAGCTAAAAATCACCGAATTCAGAACTCGGAGTCAACGGATATTCATAAAACCGTTTACGTAAAGAAACCACATTTCTCGGCTTACTAGGTGAAACGAGACCTACTATCCACGAGTTCTGAAATCAAAAAACGAAACGGCAGGATTGTAGAGCTCGAAAAGTAGTGTGAAATCAAGCAAAAAATCACCGAATTCAGAACTCGGAGTCAACGGATATTCATAAAACCGTTTTCGTAAAGAAACCACATTTCTCGGTTTACTAGGTGAAATGAGACCTACTAGCCACGAGTTCTGAAATCATAAACCGAAATGACAGGATTGTAGAGGTTGAAAAGTAGTGTGAAATCAAGCGAAAAACCACCGAATTCAGAACTCGGAGTCATCGGATATTCATAAAACCGTTTACGTAAAGAAACCACATTTCTCGGCTTACTAGGTGAAACGAGACCTACTAGCCAAGAGTTCTGAAATCAAAAACCGAAATGACAGGATTGTAAAGCTCGAAAAGTAGTGTGAAATCAAGCTAAAAATCACCGAATTCAGAACTCGGAGTCAACGGATATTCGTAAAACCGTTTACGTAAAGTAACCACAATTCGCGCCTAACTAGGTGAAATGAGACCTATAGGCACGAGTTCTGAAATCAAAAACCGAAAAGACAGGATTGTAGAGCTCAAAAAGTAGTGTGAAATCAAGCGAAAAATCACCGAATTCAGAACTCGGAGTCATCGGATATTCATAAAACCGTTTACGTAAATAAACCACATTTCTCGGTTTACTAGGTGAAACGAGACCTACTTTCTACGAGTTCTGAAATCAAAAACCGAAATGACAGGATTGTAGAGCTCAAAAAGTAGTGTGAAATCAAGCTAAAAATCACCGAATTCAGAACTCGGAGTCAACGAATATTCATAAAACCGTTTACGTAAAGAAACCACATTTCGCGCCTAACTAGGTGAAACGAGACCTACTAGCCACGAGTTTTAAAATCAAAAACCGAAATTCCAGGATTCTAGAGCTCTAAAAGTATTGTGAAATCAAGCTAAAAATCACCGAATTCAGAACTCGGAGTCAACGGATATTCATAAAACCGTTTACGTAAAGAAACCACATTTCGCGCCTAACTAGGTGAAACAAGACCTACTAGCCACGAGTTCTGAAATCAAAAATCGAAATTCCAGGATTGTAGAGCTCGAAAAGTAGTTTGAAATCAAGCTAAAATTCACCGAATTCAGAACTCGGAGTCATCGAATATTAATAAAACAGTTTACGTAAAGAAACCACAATTCGCGGCTAACTAGGTGAAACGAGACCTACTAGCCACGAGTTCTGAAATCAAAAACCGAAATGACAGGATTGTAGAGCTCGAAAAGTAGTGTGAAATCAAGCTAAAAATCACCGAATTTAGAACTCGGAGTCAACGGATATTCATAAAACCGTTTACGTAAAAAACCAAAATTCGTGCCTAACAAGGTGAAACGAGACCTATTAGCCACAAGTTCTGAAATCAAAAACCGAATTGACAGGATTGTAGAGCGCGAAAAGTAGTGTGAAATCAAGCGAAAAATCACCGAATTCAGAACTCGGAGTCAATGGATATTCATAAAACCGTTTACGTAAAGAAACAACATTAAGCGCGTAACTAGGTGAAACGACACCTACTAGCCACGAGTTCTGAAATCCAAAATCGAAATGCCAGGATTGTAAAGCTCGAAAAGTAGTGTGAAATAAAGCTAAAAATCACCGAATTCAGAACTCGGAGTCAACGGATATTCATAAAACCGTTTACGTAAAGAAACCACATTTCGCGCCTAACTAGGTGAAACGAGACCTACTAGCCACGAGTTCTGAAATCAAAAATCGAAATTCCAGGATTGTAGAGCTCAAAAAGTAGTTTGAAATCAAGCTAAAATTCACCGAATTCAGAACTCGGAGTCAACGGATATTCATAAAACCGTTTACGTAAAAAACCAAAATTCGTGCCTAACTAGGTGAAACGAGACCTACTAGCCACAAGTTCTAAAATCAAAAACCGAATTGACAGGATTGTAGAGCGCGAAAAGTAGTGTGAAATCAAGCGAAAAATCACCGAATTCAGAACTCGGAGTCATCGAATATTAATAAAACCGTTTACGTAAAGAAACCACAATTCGCGGCTAACTAGGTGAAACGAGACCTACTAGCCACGAGTTCTGAAATCAAAAACTGAAATGACAGGATTGTAGAGCTCGAAAAGTAGTGTGAAATCAATCTAAAAATCACCGAATTCAGAACTCGGAGTCAACGGATATTCGTAAAACCGTTTACGTAAAGAAACCACATTTCGCGGCTAACTAGGTGAAACGAGACGTACTAGCCACGAGTTCTGAAATCAAAATCCGAAACTCCAAGATTGTAGAGCTCGAAAAGTAGTGTGAAATCAAGCGAAAAATCACCGAATTCAGAACTCGGAGTCAACGGATATTCATAAAACCGTTTTCGTAAAAAACCACAATTCGCGCCTAACTAGGTGAATCGAGACCTACTAGCCACGAGTTCTGAAATCAAAAACAATATTGACAGGATTGTAGAGCTCGAAAAGTAGTGTGAAATCAAGCGAAAAATCACCGAATTCAGAACTCGGAGTCATCGGATATTTATAAAACCGTTTACGTAAAGAAACCACAATTCGCAGATAACTAGGTGAAACGAGACCTACCAGCCACGAGTTCTGAAACCAAAAACCGAAATGACAGGATTGTAGAGCTCGAAAAGTAGTGTGAAATCAAGCTAAAAATCACCGAATTCAGAACTCAGAGTCAATGGATATTCGTAAAACCAAGAAACCACATTTCGCGGCTAACTAGGTAAAACGAGACGTACTAGCCACGAGTTCTGAAATCAAAATCCGAAACACCAAGATTGTAGAGCTCGAAAAGTAGTGTGAAATCAAGCTAAAAATCACCGAATTCAGAACTCGGAGTCAACGGATATTCATAAAACCGTTTACGTAAAGAAACCACATTTCGCGGATAACTAGGTGAAACAAGACCTACTAGCCACAAGTTCTGAAATCAAAATCCGAAATGCAAGGATTGTAGAGCTCGAGAAGTAGTGTGAAATCAAGCTAAAAATCAACGAATTCAGAACTCGGAGTCAGCGGATATTCATAAAAGCGTTTACTTAAAGAAACCACATTTCGCGGCCAACTAGGTGAAACGAGACGTACTAGCCACGAGTTCTAACATTAAAATCCGAAATGCCAGGATTGTAGAGCTCGAAAGGTAGTGTGAAATCAAGCTAAAAATCACCGAATTCAGAAATCGGAGTCAACGGTTATTCATAAAACCGTTTACGTAAAAAACCACATTTCTCGGCTTACTAGGTGAAACGATACCTACTAGCCACGAGTTCTGAAATCAAAAATCGAAATGCCAGGATTGTAGAGCTCCAAAATTAGTGTGAAATCAAGCTAAAGATCACCGAATTCAGAACTCGGAGTCAACGGATATTCGTAAAACCGTTTACGTAAAGAAACCACATTTCGCGGCTAACTAGGTGAAACGAGACGTACTAGCCACGAGTTCTGAAATCAAAATCAGAAACTCCAAGATTGTAGAGCTCGAAAAGTAGTGTGAAATCAAGCGAAAAATCACCGAATTCAGAACTCGGAGTCAACGGATATTCATAAAAGCGTTTACTTAAAGAAACCACATTTCGCGGCCAACTAGGTGAAATGAGACGTACTAGCCACGAGTTCTAACATTAAAATCCGAAATGCCAGGATTGTAGAGCTCAAAAATTAGTGTGAAATCAAGCTAAAAATCACCGAATTCAGAACTCGGAGTCAACGGATATTCATAAAACCGTTTACGTAAAAAACCACATTTCGCGGCTAACTAGGTGAAATGAGACCTACTAGCCACGAGTTCTGAAATCAAAAACCGAAATTCCAGGATTGTAGAGCTCGAAAAGTAGTGTGAAATCAAGCTAAAAATCACCGAATTCAGAACTCGGAGTCAACGGATATTCATAAAACCGTTTACGTAAAAAACCACATTTCGCGGCTAACTAGGTGAAACAAGACCTACTAGCCACGAGTTCTGAAATCAAAAACCGAAACTCCAGGATTGTAGAGATCGAAAAGTAGTGTGAAATCAAGCTAAAAATCACTGAATGCAGAACTCGGAGTCAACGGATATTCATAAAACCGTTTACGTAAAAAACCACATTTTGCGCCTAACTAGGTGAAACGATACCTACTAGCCACGAGTTCTGAAATCAAAAACCGAAATGCCAGGATTGTAGAGCTCGAAAATTAGTGTGAAATCAAGCTAAAAATCACCGAATTCAGAACTCGGAGTCAACGGATATTCATAAAACCGTTTACGTAAAAAACCACATTTCTCGGCTTACTAGGTGAAACGATACCTACTAGCCACGAGTTCTGAAATCAAAAAACGAAACGCCAGGATTTTAGAGCTCGAAAATTAGTGTGAAATCAAGCTAAAAATCACCGAATTCAGAACTCGGAGTCAACGGATATTCATAAAACGTAAAAAACCACATTTTTCGCCTAACTAGGTGAAACGATACCTACTAGCCACGAGTTCTGAAATCAAAAACCGAAATGCCAGGATTGTAGAGCTCAAAAATTACTGTGAAATCAAGCTAAAAATCACCGAATTCAGAACTCGGAGTCAACGGATATTGATAAAACCGTTTACGTAAAAAACCACAATTCGCGGCTAACCAGGTGAAACGAGACCCACTAGCCACAAGTTCTGAAATCAAAAACCGAAACTCCAGGATTGTAGAGATCGAAAAGTAGTGTGAAATCAAGCTAAAAATCACCGAATTCAGAACTCGGAGTCAACGGATATTCATAAAACGGTTTACGTAAAAAACCACATTTCGCGCCTAACTAGGTGAAACGAGACCTACTAGCCACGAGTTCTGAAATCAAAAACCGAAATGCCAGGATTCTAGAGCTCGAAAAGTAGTTTGAAATCAAGCTAAAAATCACCGAATTCAGAACTCGGAGTCAACGGATATTCATAAAACCGTTTACGTAGAAAACCACAATTCGCGCCTAACTAGGTGAAACAAGACCTACTAGCCACGAGTTCTGAAATCAAAACCGAAACGCCAGGATTGTAGAGCTCGAAAAGTAGTGTGAAATCAAGCTAAAAATCACCGAATTTAGAACTCGGAGTCAACGGATATTCATAAAACCGTTTAGGTAAAGAAACCACATTTCTCGGCCAACTAGGTGAAACGAGACCTGCTAGCCACGAGTTCTTAAATCAAAAACCGAAATGCCAGGATTGTAGAGCTCAAAAAGTAGTGTGAAATCAAGCTAAAAATCACCGAATTCAGAACTCGGAGACAACGGAAATTCATTAAACCGTTTACGCAAAAAACCACAATTCGCGGTTAATTAGGTGAAACGAGACCCACTAGCCACAAGTTCTGAAATCAAAAACCGAAATTCCAGGATTGTAGAGCTCGAAAGTAGTGTGAAATCAAGCTAAAAATCACCGAATTCAGAACTCGGAGTCAACGGATATTCATAAAACCGTTTACGTAAAAAACCACATTTCGCGCCTAACTAGGTGAAACGATACCTACTAGCCACGAGTTCTGAAATCAAAAACCGAAATTCCAGGATTGTAGAGCTCGAAAATTAGTGTGAAATCAAGCTAAAAAACACCGAATTCAGAACTCGGAGTCAACGGATATTCAGAAAACCGTTTACGTAAAAAACCACATTTCGCGCCTAACTAGGTGAAACGATACCTACTAGCCACGAGTTCTGAAATCAAAAACCGAAATGCCAGGATTGTAGAGCTCGAAAATTAGTGTGAAATCAAGCTAAAAATCACCGAATTCAGAAATCGGAGTCAACGGATATTCATAAAACCGTTTACGTAAAAAACCACATTTCTCGGCTTACTAGGTGAAACGATACCTACTAGCCACGAGTTCTGAAATCAAAAAACGAAACGCCATGATTTTGGAGCTCGAAAATTAGTGTGAAATCAAGCTAAAAATCACCGAATTCAGAACTCGGAGTCAACGGATATTCAGAAAACCGTTTACGTAAAAAACCACATTTCGCGCCTAACTAGGTGAAACGATACCTACTAGCCACGAGTTCTGAAATAAAAAACCGAAATGCCAGGATTGTAGAGCTCGAAAATTAGTGTGAAATCAAGCTAAAAATCACCGAATTCAGAACTCGGAGTCAACGGATCTTCAGAAAACCGTTTACGTAAAAAACCACATTTCGCGCCTAACTAGGTGAAACGATACCTACTAGCCACGAGTTCTGAAATAAAAAACCGAAATGCCAGGATTGTAGAGCTCGAAAATTAGTGTGAAATCAAGCTAAAAATCACCGAATTCAGAAATCGGAGTCAACGGATATTCATAAAACCGTTTACGTAAAAAACCATATTTCGCGCCTAACTAGGTGAAACGATACCTACTAGCCACGAGTTCTGAAATCAAAAACCGAAATGCCAGGATTGTAGAGCTCGAAAATTAGTGTGAAATAAGCTAAAAATCACCGAATTCAGAACTCGGAGTCAACGGATATTCATAAAACCGTTTACGTAAAAAACCACAATTCGCGGCTAACTAGGTGAAACGAGACCCACTAGCCACAAGTTCTGAAATCAAAAGTCGAAACTCCAGGATTGTAGAGATCGAAAACTAGTGTGAAATCAAGCTAAAAATCACCGAATTCAGAACTCGGAGTCAACGGATATTCATAAAACGGTTTACGTAAAAAACCACATTTCGCGCCTAACTAGGTGAAACGAGACCTACTAGCCACTAGTTCTGAAATCAAAAATCGAAATGCCAGGATTCTAGAACTCGAAAAGTAGTGTGAAATCAAACTAAAAATCACCGAATTCAGAACTCGGAGTCAACGGATATTCATAAAACCGTTTACGTAGAAAACCACAATTCGCGGCTAACTAGGTGAAACGAGACCCACTAGCCACGAGTTTAGAAATCAAAAACCGTAATGCCAGGATTCTAGAGCTCTAAAAGTAGTTTGAAATCAAGCCAAAAATCACCGAATTCAGAAATCGGAGTCAACGGATATTCATAAAACCGTTTACGTAAACAAACCACATTTCGCGCCTAACTAGGTGAAACAACACCTACTAGCCACGAGTTCTGAAATCAAAAACCGAAACGCCAGGATTGTAGAGCTCGAAAAGTAGTGTGAAATCAAGCTAAAAATCACCGAATTTAGAACTCGGAGTCAACGGATATTCATAAAACCGTTCAGGTAAAGAAACCACATTTCTCGGCCAACTAGGTGAAACGAGACCTGCTAGCCACGAGTTCTTAAATCAAAAACCGAAATGCCAGGATTGTAGAGCTCAAAAAGTAGTGTGAAATCAAGCTAAAAATCACCGAATTCAGAACTCGGAGACAACGGAAATTCATTAAACCGTTTACGCAAAAAACCACAATTCGCGGCTAATTAGGTGAAACGAGACCCACTAGCCACAAGTTCTGAAATCAAAAACCGAAATTCCAGGATTGTAGAGCTCGAAAGTAGTGTGAAATCAAGCTAAAAATCACCGAATTCAGAACTCGGAGTCAACGGATATTCATAAAACCGTTTACGTAAAAAACCACATTTCGCGCCTAACTAGGTGAAACGATACCTACTAGCCACGAGTTCTGAAATCAAAAACCGAAATGCCAGGATTGTAGAGCTCGAAAATTAGTGTGAAATCAAGCTAAAAATCACCGAATTCAGAACTCGGAGTCAACGGATATTCAGAAAACCGTTTACGTAAAAAACCACATTTTGCGCCTAACTAGGTGAAACGATACCTACTAGCCACGAGTTCTGAAATCAAAAACCGAAATGCCAGGATTGTAGAGCTCCAAAATTAGTGTGAAATCAAGCTAAAAATCACCGAATTCAGAAATCGGACTCAACGGATATTCATAAAACCGTTTACGTAAAAAACCACATTTCTCGGCTTACTAGGTGAAACGATACCTACTAGCCACGAGTTCTGAAATCAAAAAACGAAACGCCATGATTTTGGAGCTCGAAAATTAGTGTGAAATCAAGCTAAAAATCACCGAATTCAGAACTCGGAGTCAACGGATATTCATAAAACCGTTTACGTAAAAAACCATATTTCGCGCCTAACTAGGTGAAACGATACCTACTAGCCACGAGTTCTGAAATCAAAAACCGAAATGCCAGGATTGTAGAGCTCGAAAATTAGTGTGAAATAAGCTAAAAATCACCGAATTCAGAACTCGGAGTCAACGGATATTCATAAAACCGTTTACGTAAAAAACCACAATTCGCGGCTAACTAGGTGAAACGAGACCCACTAGCCACAAGTTCTGAAATCAAAAGTCGAAACTCCAGGATTGTAGAGATCGAAAAGTAGTGTGAAATCAAGCTAAAAATCACCGAATTCAGAACTCGGAGTCAACGGATATTCATAAAACGGTTTACGTAAAAAACCACATTTCGCGCCTAACTAGGTGAAACGAGACCTACTAGCCACGAGTTCTGAAATCAAAAACCGAAATGCCAGGATTCTAGAACTCGAAAAGTAGTGTGAAATCAAACTAAAAATCACCGAATTCAGAACTCGGAGTCAACGGATATTCATAAAACCGTTTACGTAAAAAACCACAATTCGCGGCTAACTAGGTGAAACGAGACCCACTAGCCACAAGTTCTGAAATCAAAAGTCGAAACTCCAGGATTGTAGAGATCGAAAAGTAGTGTGAAATCAAGCTAAAAATCACCGAATTCAGAACTCGGAGTCAACGGATATTCATAAAACGGTTTACGTAAAAAACCACATTTCGCGCCTAACTAGGTGAAACGAGACCTACTAGCCACGAGTTCTGAAATCAAAAATCGAAATGCCAGGATTCTAGAACTCGAAAAGTAGTGTGAAATCAAACTAAAAATCACCGAATTCAGAACTCGGAGTCAACGGATATTTATAAAAAAGTTTACGTAGAAAACCACAATTCGCGGCTAACTAGGTGAAACGAGACCCACTAGCCACGAGTTTTGAAATCAAAAACCGTAATGCCAGGATTCTAGAGCTCTAAAAGTAGTTTGAAATCAAGCCAAAAATCACCGAATTCAGAAATCGGAGTCAACGGATATTCATAAAACCGTTTACGTAAACAAACCACATTTCGCGCCTAACTAGGTGAAACAAGACCTACTAGCCACGAGTTCTGAAATCAAAAACCGAAACACCAGGATTGTAGAGCTCGAAAAGTAGTGTGAAATCAAGCTAAAAATCACCGAATTTAGAACTCGGAGTCAACGGATATTCATAAAACCGTTCAGGTAAAGAAACCACATTTCTCGGCCAACTAGGTGAAACGAGACCTGCTAGCCACGAGTTCTTAAATCAAAAACCGAAATGCCAGGATTGTAGAGCTCAAAAAGTAGTGTGAAATCAAGCTAAAAATCACCGAATTCAGAACTCGGAGACAACGGAAATTCATTAAACCGTTTACGCAAAAAACCACAATTCGCGGCTAATTAGGTGAAACGAGACCCACTAGCCACAAGTTCTGAAATCAAAAACCGAAATTCCAGGATTGTAGAGCTCGAAAGTAGTGTGAAATCAAGCTAAAAATCACCGAATTCAGAACTCGGAGTCAACGGATATTCATAAAACCGTTTACGTAAAAAACCACATTTCGCGCCTAACTAGGTGAAACGATACCTACTAGCCACGAGTTCTGAAATCAAAAACCGAAATGCCAGGATTGTGGAGCTCGAAAATTAGTGTGAAATCAAGCTAAAAATCACCGAATTCAGAACTCGGAGTCAACGGATATTCAGAAAACCGTTTACGTAAAAAACCACATTTTGCGCCTAACTAGGTGAAACGATACCTACTAGCCACGAGTTCTGAAATCAAAAACCGAAATGCCAGGATTGTAGAGCTCCAAAATTAGTGTGAAATCAAGCTAAAAATCACCGAATTCAGAAATCGGACTCAACGGATATTCATAAAACCGTTTACGTAAAAAACCACATTTCTCGGCTTACTAGGTGAAACGATACCTACTAGCCACGAGTTCTGAAATCAAAAAACGAAACGCCATGATTTTGGAGCTCGAAAATTAGTGTGAAATCAAGCTAAAAATCACCGAATTCAGAACTCGGAGTCAACGGATATTCATAAAACCGTTTACGTAAAAAACCATATTTCGCGCCTAACTAGGTGAAACGATACCTACTAGCCACGAGTTCTGAAATCAAAAACCGAAATGCCAGGATTGTAGAGCTCAAAAATTAGTGTGAAATAAGCTAAAAATCACCGAATTCAGAACTCGGAGTCAACGGATATTCATAAAACCGTTTACGTAAAAAACCACAATTCGCGGCTAACTAGGTGAAACGAGACCCACTAGCCACAAGTTCTGAAATCAAAAACCGAAATTCCAGGATTGTAGAGCTCGAAAGTAGTGTGAAATCAAGCTAAAAATCACCGAATTCAGAACTCGGAGTCAACGGATATTCATAAAACCGTTTACGTAAAAAACCACATTTCGCGCCTAACTAGGTGAAACGATACCTACTAGCCACGAGTTCTGAAATCAAAAACCGAAATGCCAGGATTGTAGAGCTCGAAAATTAGTGTGAAATCAAGCTAAAAAACACCGAATTCAGAACTCGGAGTCAACGGATATTCAGAAAACCGTTTACGTAAAAAACCACATTTCGCGCCTAACTAGGTGAAACGATACCTACTAGCCACGAGTTCTGAAATCAAAAACCGAAATGCCAGGATTGTAGAGCTCGAAAATTAGTGTGAAATCAAGCTAAAAATCACCGAATTCAGAAATCGGAGTCAACGGATATTCATAAAACCGTTTACGTAAAAAACCACATTTCTCGGCTTACTAGGTGAAACGATACCTACTAGCCACGAGTTCTGAAATCAAAAAACGAAACGCCATGATTTTGGAGCTCGAAAATTAGTGTGAAATCAAGCTAAAAATCACCGAATTCAGAACTCGGAGTCAACGGATATTCAGAAAACCGTTTACGTAAAAAACCACATTTCGCGCCTAACTAGGTGAAACGATACCTACTAGCCACGAGTTCTGAAATAAAAAACCGAAATGCCAGGATTGTAGAGCTCGAAAATTAGTGTGAAATCAAGCTAAAAATCACCGAATTCAGAACTCGGAGTCAACGGATATTCAGAAAGCCGTTTACGTAAAAAACCACATTTCGCGCCTAACTAGGTGAAACGATACCTACTAGCCACGAGTTCTGAAATCAAAAACCGAAATGCCAGGATTGTAGAGCTCGAAAATTAGTGTGAAATCAAGCTAAAAATCACCGAATTCAGAAATCAGAGTCAACGGATATTCATAAAACCGTTTACGTAAAAAACCATATTTCGCGCCTAACTAGGTGAAACGATACCTACTAGCCACGAGTTCTGAAATCAAAAACCGAAATGCCAGGATTGTAGAGCTCGAAAATTAGTGTGAAATAAGCTAAAAATCACCGAATTCAGAACTCGGAGTCAACGGATATTCATAAAACGGTTTACGTAAAAAACCACATTTCGCGCCTAACTAGGTGAAACGAGACCTACTAGCCACGAGTTCTGAAATCAAAAATCGAAATGCCAGGATTCTAGAACTCGAAAAGTAGTGTGAAATCAAACTAAAAATCACCGAATTCAGAACTCGGAGTCAACGGATATTCATAAAACCGTTTACGTAGAAAACCACAATTCGCGGCTAACTAGGTGAAACGAGACCCACTAGCCACGAGTTTAGAAATCAAAAACCGTAATGCCAGGATTCTAGAGCTCTAAAAGTAGTTTGAAATCAAGCCAAAAATCACCGAATTCAGAAATCGGAGTCAACGGATATTCATAAAACCGTTTACGTAAACAAACCACATTTCGCGCCTAACTAGGTGAAACAAGACCTACTAGCCACGAGTTCTGAAATCAAAAACCGAAACGCCAGGATTGTAGAGCTCGAAAAGTAGTGTGAAATCAAGCTAAAAATCACCGAATTTAGAACTCGGAGTCAACGGATATTCATAAAACCGTTCAGGTAAAGAAACCACATTTCTCGGCCAACTAGGTGAAACGAGACCTGCTAGCCACGAGTTCTTAAATCAAAAACCGAAATGCCAGGATTGTAGAGCTCAAAAAGTAGTGTGAAATCAAGCTAAAAATCACCGAATTCAGAACTCGGAGACAACGGAAATTCATTAAACCGTTTACGCAAAAAACCACAATTCGCGGCTAATTAGGTGAAACGAGACCCACTAGCCACAAGTTCTGAAATCAAAAACCGAAATTCCAGGATTGTAGAGCTCGAAAGTAGTGTGAAATCAAGCTAAAAATCACCGAATTCAGAACTCGGAGTCAACGGATATTCATAAAACCGTTTACGTAAAAAACCACATTTCGCGCCTAACTAGGTGAAACGATACCTACTAGCCACGAGTTCTGAAATCAAAAACCGAAATGCCAGGATTGTAGAGCTCGAAAATTAGTGTGAAATCAAGCTAAAAATCACCGAATTCAGAACTCGGAGTCAACGGATATTCAGAAAACCGTTTACGTAAAAAACCACATTTTGCGCCTAACTAGGTGAAACGATACCTACTAGCCACGAGTTCTGAAATCAAAAACCGAAATGCCAGGATTGTAGAGCTCCAAAATTAGTGTGAAATCAAGCTAAAAATCACCGAATTCAGAAATCGGACTCAACGGATATTCATAAAACTGTTTACGTAAAAAACCACATTTCTCGGCTTACTAGGTGAAACGATACCTACTAGCCACGAGTTCTGAAATCAAAAAACGAAACGCCATGATTTTGGAGCTCGAAAATTAGTGTGAAATCAAGCTAAAAATCACCGAATTCAGAACTCGGAGTCAACGGATATTCATAAAACCGTTTACGTAAAAAACCATATTTCGCGCCTAACTAGGTGAAACGATACCTACTAGCCACGAGTTCTGAAATCAAAAACCGAAATGCCAGGATTGTAGAGCTCGAAAATTAGTGTGAAATAAGCTAAAAATCACCGAATTCAGAACTCGGAGTCAACGGATATTCATAAAACCGTTTACGTAAAAAACCACAATTCGCGGCTAACTAGGTGAAACGAGACCCACTAGCCACAAGTTCTGAAATCAAAAGTCGAAACTCCAGGATTGTAGAGATCGAAAAGTAGTGTGAAATCAAGCTAAAAATCACCGAATTCAGAACTCGGAGTCAACGGATATTCATAAAACGGTTTACGTAAAAAACCACATTTCGCGCCTAACTAGGTGAAACGAGACCTACTAGCCACGAGTTCTGAAATCAAAAACCGAAATGCCAGGATTCTAGAACTCGAAAAGTAGTGTGAAATCAAACTAAAAATCACCGAATTCAGAACTCGGAGTCAACGGATATTCATAAAACCGTTTACGTAAAAAACCACAATTCGCGGCTAACTAGGTGAAACGAGACCCACTAGCCACAAGTTCTGAAATCAAAAGTCGAAACTCCAGGATTGTAGAGATCGAAAAGTAGTGTGAAATCAAGCTAAAAATCACCGAATTCAGAACTCGGAGTCAACGGATATTCATAAAACGGTTTACGTAAAAAACCACATTTCGCGCCTAACTAGGTGAAACGAGACCTACTAGCCACGAGTTCTGAAATCAAAAATCGAAATGCCAGGATTCTAGAACTCGAAAAGTAGTGTGAAATCAAACTAAAAATCACCGAATTCAGAACTCGGAGTCAACGGATATTTATAAAAAAGTTTACGTAGAAAACCACAATTCGCGGCTAACTAGGTGAAACGAGACCCACTAGCCACGAGTTTTGAAATCAAAAACCGTAATGCCAGGATTCTAGAGCTCTAAAAGTAGTTTGAAATCAAGCCAAAAATCACCGAATTCAGAAATCGGAGTCAACGGATATTCATAAAACCGTTTACGTAAACAAACCACATTTCGCGCCTAACTAGGTGAAACAAGACCTACTAGCCACGAGTTCTGAAATCAAAAACCGAAACACCAGGATTGTAGAGCTCGAAAAGTAGTGTGAAATCAAGCTAAAAATCACCGAATTTAGAACTCGGAGTCAACGGATATTCATAAAACCGTTCAGGTAAAGAAACCACATTTCTCGGCCAACTAGGTGAAACGAGACCTGCTAGCCACGAGTTCTTAAATCAAAAACGAAATGCCAGGATTGTAGAGCTCAAAAAGTAGTGTGAAATCAAGCTAAAAATCACCGAATTCAGAACTCGGAGACAACGGAAATTCATTAAACCGTTTACGCAAAAAACCACAATTCGCGGCTAATTAGATGAAACGAGACCCACTAGCCACAAGTTCTGAAATCAAAAACCGAAATGCCAGGATTGTAGAGCTCGAAAGTAGTGTGAAATCAAGCTAAAAATCACCGAATTCAGAACTCGGAGTCAACGGATATTCATAAAACCGTTTACGTAAAGAAACCGCATTTCGCGGCTAACTAGGTGAAACGAGACCTACTAGCCACGAGTTCTGAAATCAAAAACCGAAACACCAGGATTGTAGAGCTCGAAAAGTATTGTGAAATCGAGCTAAAAATCACCGAATTCAGAACTCGGAGTCAACGGATTTTCAGAAAATCGTTTACGTAAAGAAACCACATTTCTCGGCCAACTAGGTGAAACGAGACCTGCTAGCCACGAGTTCTGAAATCAAAAACCGAAATGCCAGGATTGTAGAGCTCAAAAAGTAGTGTGAAATCAAGCTAAAAATCACCGAATTCAGAACTCGGAGACAACGGAAATTCATTAAACCGTTTACGCAAAAAACCACAATTCGCGGCTAATTAGGTGAAACGAGACCCACTAGCTACAAGTTCTGAAATCAAAAACCGAAATTCCAGGATTGTAGAGCTCAAAAGTAGTGTGAAATCAAGCTAAAAATCACCGAATTCAGAACTCGGAGTCAACGGATATTCATAAAACTGTTTACGTAAAAAACCACATTTCGCGCCTAACTAGGTGAAACGATACCTACTAGCCACGAGTTCTGAAATCAAGAACCGAAATGCCAGGATTGTAGAGCTCGAAAATTAGTGTGAAATCAAGCTAAAAATCACCGAATTCAGAACTCGGAGTCAACGGATATTCATAAAACCGTTTACGTAAAAAACCACATTTCGCGCCTAACTAGGTGAAACGATACCTACTAGCCACGAGTTCTGAAATCAAAAACCGAAATGCCAGGATTGTAGAGCTCGAAAATTAGTGTGAAATCAAGCTAAAAATCACCGAATTCAGAAATCGGAGTCAACGGATATTCATAAAACCGTTTACGTAAAAAACCACATTTCTCGGCTTACTAGGTGAAACGATACCTACTAGCCAAGAGTTCTGAAATCAAAAAACGAAACGCCATGATTTTGGAGCTCGAAAATTAGTGTGAAATCAAGCTAAAAATCACCGAATTCAGAACTCGGAGTCAACGGATATTCATAAAACCGTTTACGTAAAAAAACATATTTCGCGCCTAACTAGGTGAAACGATACCTACTAGCCACGAGTTCTGAAATCAAAAACCGAAATGCCAGGATTGTAGAGCTCGAAAATTAGTGTGAAATAAGCTAAAAATCACCGAATTCAGAACTCGGAGTCAACGGATATTCATAAAACAGTTTACGTAAAAAACCACAATTCGCGGCTAACTAGGTGAAACGAGACCCACTAGCCACAAGTTCTGAAATCAAAAGTCGAAACTCCAGGATTGTAGAGATCGAAAAGTAGTGTGAAATCAAGCTAAAAATCACCGAATTCAGAACTCGGAGTCAACGGATATTCATAAAACGGTTTACGTAAAAAACCACATTTCGCGCCTAACTAGGTGAAACGAGACCTACTAGCCACGAGTTCTGAAATCAAAAATCGAAATGCCAGGATTCTAGAACTCGAAAAGTAGTGTGAAATCAAACTAAAAATCACCGAATTCAGAACTCGGAGTCAACGGATATTCATAAAACCGTTTACGTAGAAAACCACAATTCGCGGCTAACTAGGTGAAACGAGACCCACTAGCCACGAGTTTTGAAATCAAAAACCGTAATGCCAGGATTCTAGAGCTCTAAAAGTAGTTTGAAATCAAGCCAAAAATCACCGAATTCAGAAATCGGAGTCAACGGATATTCATAAAACCGTTTACGTAAACAAACCACATTTCGCGCCTAACTAGGTGAAACAAGACCTACTAGCCACGAGTTCTGAAATCAAAAACCGAAACGTCAGGATTGTAGAGCTCGAAAAGTAGTGTGAAATCAAGCTAAAAATCACCGAATTTAGAACTTGGAGTCAACGGATATTCATAAAACCGTTCAGGTAAAGAAACCACATTTCTCGGCCAACTAGGTGAAACGAGACCTGCTAGCCACGAGTTCTTAAATCAAAAACCGAAATGCCAGGATTGTAGAGCTCAAAAAGTAGTGTGAAATCAAGCTAAAAATCACCGAATTCAGAACTCGGAGACAACGGAAATTCATTAAACCGTTTACGCAAAAAACCACAATTCGCGGCTAATTTGATGCAACGAGACCCACTAGCCACAAGTTCTGAAATCAAAAACCGAAATGCCAGGATTGTAGAGCTCGAAAGTAGTGTGAAATCAAGCTAAAAATCACCGAATTCAGAACTCGGAGTCAACGGATATTCATAAAACCGTTTACGTAAAGAAACCGTATTTCGCGGCTAACTAGGTGAAACGAGACCTACTAGCCACGAGTTCTGAAATAAAAAACCGAAACACCAGGATTGTAGAGCTCGAAAAGTATTGTGAAATCGAGCTAAAAATCACCGAATTCAGAACTCGGAGTCAACGGATTTTCAGAAAACCGTTTACGTAAAGAAACCACATTTCTCGGCCAACTAGGTGAAACGAGACCTGCTAGCCACGAGTTCTGAAATCAAAAACCGAAACGCCAGGATTGTAGAGCTCAAAAAGTAGTGTGAAATCAAGCTAAAAATCACCGAATTCAGAACTCGGAGACAACGAAAATTCATAAAACCGTTTACGCAAAAAACCACAATTCGCGGCTAATTAGGTGAAACGAGACCCACTAGCCACAAGTTCTGAAATCAAAAACCGAAATTCCAGGATTGTAGAGCTCGAAAGTAGTGTGAAATCAAGCTAAAAATCACCGAATTCAGAACTCGGAGTCAACGGATATTCATAAAACCGTTTACGTAAAAAACCACATTTCGCGCCTAACTAGGTGAAACAATACCTACTACCCACGAGTTCTGAAATCAAAAACCGAAATGCCAGGATTGTAGAGCTCGAAAATTAGTGTGAAATCAAGCTAAAAATCACCGAATTCAGAACTCGGAGTCAACGGATATTCATAAAACCGTTTACGTAAAAAACCACATTTCGCGCCTAACTAGGTGAAACGATACCTACTAGCCACGAGTTCTGAAATCAAAAACCGAAATGCCAGGATTGTAGAGCTCGAAAATTAGTGTGAAATCAAGCTAAAAATCACCGAATTCAGAAATCGGAGTCAACGGATATTCATAAAACCGTTTACGTAAAAAACCACATTTCTCGGCTTACTAGGTGAAACGATACCTACTAGCCACGAGTTCTGAAATCAAAAAACGAAACGCCATGATTTTGGAGCTCGAAAATTAGTGTGAAATCAAGCTAAAAATCACCAAATTCAGAGCTCGGAGTCAACGGATATTCATAAAACCGTTTACGTAAAAAAACACATTTCGCGCCTAACTAGGTGAAACGATACCTACTAGCCACGAGTTCTGAAATCAAAAACCGAAATGCTAGGATTGTAGAGCTCGAAAATTAGTGTGAAATAAGCTAAAAATCACCGAATTCAGAACTCGGAGTCAACGGATATTAATAAAACCGTTTACGTAAAAAACCACAATTCGCGGCTAACTAGGTGAAACGAGACCCACTAGCCACAAGTTCTGAAATCAAAAGTCGAAACTCCAGGATTGTAGAGATCGAAAAGTAGTGTGAAATCAAGCTAAAAATCACCGAATTCAGAACTCGGAGTCAACGGATATTCATAAAACCGTTTACGTAGAAAACCACAATTCGCGGCTAACTAGGTGAAACGAGACCCACTAGCCACGAGTTTTGAAATCAAAAACCGTAATGCCAGGATTCTAGAGCTCTAAAAGTAGTTTGAAATCAAGCCAAAAATCACCGAATTCAGAAATCGGAGTCAACGGATATTCATAAAACCGTTTACGTAAACAAACCACATTTCGCGCCTAACTAGGTGAAACAAGACCTACTAGCCACGAGTTCTGAAATCAAAAACCGAAACGTCAGGATTGTAGAGCTCGAAAAGTAGTGTGAAATCAAGCTAAAAATCACCGAATTTAGAACTTGGAGTCAACGGATATTCATAAAACCGTTCAGGTAAAGAAACCACATTTCTCGGCCAACTAGGTGAAACGAGACCTGCTAGCCACGAGTTCTTAAATCAAAAACCGAAATGCCAGGATTGTAGAGCTCAAAAAGTAGTGTGAAATCAAGCTAAAAATCACCGAATTCAGAACTCGGAGACAACGGAAATTCATTAAACCGTTTACGCAAAAAACCACAATTCGCGGCTAATTTGATGCAACGAGACCCACTAGCCACAAGTTCTGAAATCAAAAACCGAAATGCCAGGATTGTAGAGCTCGAAAGTAGTGTGAAATCAAGCTAAAAATCACCGAATTCAGAACTCGGAGTCAACGGATATTCATAAAACCGTTTACGTAAAGAAACCGTATTTCGCGGCTAACTAGGTGAAACGAGACCTACTAGCCACGAGTTCTGAAATAAAAAACCGAAACACCAGGATTGTAGAGCTCGAAAAGTATTGTGAAATCGAGCTAAAAATCACCGAATTCAGAACTCGGAGTCAACGGATTTTCAGAAAACCGTTTACGTAAAGAAACCACATTTCTCGGCCAACTAGGTGAAACGAGACCTGCTAGCCACGAGTTCTGAAATCAAAAACCGAAACGCCAGGATTGTAGAGCTCAAAAAGTAGTGTGAAATCAAGCTAAAAATCACCGAATTCAGAACTCGGAGACAACGAAAATTCATAAAACCGTTTACGCAAAAAACCACAATTCGCGGCTAATTAGGTGAAACGAGACCCACTAGCCACAAGTTCTGAAATCAAAAACCGAAATTCCAGGATTGTAGAGCTCGAAAGTAGTGTGAAATCAAGCTAAAAATCACCGAATTCAGAACTCGGAGTCAACGGATATTCATAAAACCGTTTACGTAAAAAACCACATTTCGCGCCTAACTAGGTGAAACAATACCTACTACCCACGAGTTCTGAAATCAAAAACCGAAATGCCAGGATTGTAGAGCTCGAAAATTAGTGTGAAATCAAGCTAAAAATCACCGAATTCAGAACTCGGAGTCAACGGATATTCATAAAACCGTTTACGTAAAAAACCACATTTCGCGCCTAACTAGGTGAAACGATACCTACTAGCCACGAGTTCTGAAATCAAAAACCGAAATGCCAGGATTGTAGAGCTCGAAAATTAGTGTGAAATCAAGCTAAAAATCACCGAATTCAGAAATCGGAGTCAACGGATATTCATAAAACCGTTTACGTAAAAAACCACATTTCTCGGCTTACTAGGTGAAACGATACCTACTAGCCACGAGTTCTGAAATCAAAAAACGAAACGCCATGATTTTGGAGCTCGAAAATTAGTGTGAAATCAAGCTAAAAATCACCAAATTCAGAGCTCGGAGTCAACGGATATTCATAAAACCGTTTACGTAAAAAAACACATTTCGCGCCTAACTAGGTGAAACGATACCTACTAGCCACGAGTTCTGAAATCAAAAACCGAAATGCTAGGATTGTAGAGCTCGAAAATTAGTGTGAAATAAGCTAAAAATCACCGAATTCAGAACTCGGAGTCAACGGATATTAATAAAACCGTTTACGTAAAAAACCACAATTCGCGGCTAACTAGGTGAAACGAGACCCACTAGCCACAAGTTCTGAAATCAAAAGTCGAAACTCCAGGATTGTAGAGATCGAAAAGTAGTGTGAAATCAAGCTAAAAATCACCGAATTCAGAACTCGGAGTCAACGGATATTCATAAAACGGTTTACGTAAAAAACCACATTTCGCGCCTAACTAGGTGAAACGAGACCTACTAGCCACGAGTTCTGAAATCAAAAATCGAAATGCCAGGATTCTAGAACTCGAAAAGTAGTGTGAAATCAAACTAAAAATCACCGAATTCAGAACTCGGAGTCAACGGATATTCATAAAACCGTTTACGTAGAAAACCACAATTCGCGGCTAACTAGGTGAAACGAGACCCACTAGCCACGAGTTTTGAAATCAAAAACCGAAATGCCAGGATTCTAGAGCTCTAAAAGTAGTTTGAAATCAAGCCAAAAATCACCGAATTCAGAAATCGGAGTCAACGGATATTCATAAAACCGTTTACGTAAAGAAACCACATTTCGCGCCTAATTAGGTGAAACGAGACCTACTAGCCACGAGTTCTGAAATCAAAATCGGAAATTCCAGGATTGTAGAGCTCGAAAAGTAGTGTGAAATCAAGCTAAAAATCACCGAATTTAGAACTCGGAGTCAACGGATATTCATAAAACCGTTTAGGTAAAGAAACCACATTTCTCGGCCAACTAGGTGAAACGAGACCTGCTGGCCACGAGTTCTTAAATCAAAAACCGAAATGCCAGGATTGTAGAGCTCAAAAAGTAGTGTGAAATCAAGCTAAAAATCACTGAATTCAGAACTCGGAGACAACGGAAATTCATTAAACCGTTTACGCAAAAAACCACAATTCGCGGCTAATTAGGTGAAACGAGACCCACTAGCCACAAGTTCTGAAATCAAAAACCGAAATGCCAGGATTGTAGAGCTCGAAAGTAGTGTGAAATCAAGCTAAAAATCACCGAATTCAGAACTCGGAGTCAACGGATATTCATAAAACCGTTTACGTAAAGAAACCGCAATTCGCGCCTAACTAGGTTAAACGAGACCTACTAGCCACGAGTTCTGAAATAAAAAACCGAGACGCCAGGATTGTAGAGCTCGAAAAGTAGTGTGAAATCAAGCTAAAAATCACCGAATTCAGAACTCGGAGTTATCGGATATTCATAAAACCGTTTACGTAAAGAAACCACAATTCGCGCCTAACTAGGTGAAATGAGACCTACTAGCCGCGAGTTCTGAAATCAAATACAGAAATGACAGGATTTTAAAGCTCGAAAAGTAGTGTGAAATCAAGCTAAAAATCACCGAATTCAGAACTCGGAGTCAACGGATATTCATAAAACCGTTTACGTAAGGAAACCACAATTCGCGGCTAACTAGGTGAAACGAGACCTACTAGCTACGAGTTCTGAAATCGAAAACCAAAACAACAGGATTGTAGAGCTCGAAAAGTAGTGTGAAGTCAAGCTAAAAATCACCGAATTCAGAACTCGGAGTCAATGGATATTCATAAAACCGTTTACGTAAAAAACCACAATTCGCGGCTAACTAGGTGAAACGAGACCCACTAGCCACAAGTTCTGAAATCAAAAACCGAAACGCCAAGATTTTAGAGCTCGAAAAGTAGTCTGAAATCAAGCTAAAAATCACCGAATTCAACTCGGAGTCAACGGATATTCATAAAACCGTTTACGTAAAGAAACCGCAATTCGCGCCTAACTAGGTGAAATGAGACCTACTAGCCACGAGTTCTGAAATAAAAAACCGAGACGCCAGGATTGTAGAGCTCGAAAAGTAGTGTGAAGTCAAGCTAAAAATCACCGAATTCAGAACTCGGAGTCAACGGATATTCATAAAACCGTTTACGTAAAAAACCACAATTCGCGGCTAACTAGGTGAAACGAGACCCAGTAGCCACAAGTTCTGAAATCAAAAACCGAAATGCCAGGATTGTAGAGCTCGAAAATTAGTGTAAAATCAAGCTAAAAATCACCGAATTCAGAAATCGGAGTCAACGGATATTCATAAAACCGTTTACGTAAAGAAACCACAATTCGCGCCTAACTAGGTGAAATGAGACCTACTAGCCGCGAGTTCTGAAATCAAATACAGAAACGACAGGATTTTAAAGCTCGAAAAGTAGTGTGAAATCAAGCTAAAAATCACCGAATTCAGAACTTGGAGTCAACGGATATTCATAAAACCGTTTACGTAAAGAAACCACAATTCGCGGCTAACTAGGTGAAACGAGACCTACTAGCCACGAGTTCTGAAATCGAAAACCAAAACAACAGGATTGTAGAGCTCGAAAAGTAGTGTGAAGTCAAGCTAAAAATCACCGAATTCAGAACTCGGAGTCAACGGATATTCATAAAACCGTTTACGTAAAAAACCACATTTCGCGCCTAACTAGGTGAAACGATACCTACTACCCACGAGTTCTGAAATCAAAAACCGAAATGCCAGGATTGTAGAGCTCGAAAATTAATGTGAAATCAAGCTAAAAATCACCGAATTCAGAACTCGGAGTCAACGGATATTCATAAAACCGTTTACGTAAAAAACCACATTTCGCGAATAACTAGGTGAAACGATACCTACTAGCCACGAGTTCTGAAATCGAAAACCGAAATGCCAGGATTGTAGAGCTCGAAAATTAGTGTGAAATCAAGCTAAAAATCACCGAATTCAGAAATCGGAGTCAACGGATATTCATAAAACCGTTTACGTAAAAAACCACATTTCTCGGCTTACTAGGTGAAACGATACCTACTAGCCACGAGTTCTGAAATCAAAAAACGAAACGCCATGATTTTGGAGCTCGAAAATTAGTGTGAAATCAAGCTAAAAATCACCGAATTCAGAACTCGGAGTCAACGGATATTCATAAAACCGTTTACGTAAAAAAACACATTTCGCGCCTAACTAGGTGAAACGATACCTACTAGCCACGAGTTCTGAAATCAAAAACCGAAATGCCAGGATTGTAGAGCTCGAAAATTAGTGTGAAATAAGCTAAAAATCACCGAATTCAGAACTCGGAGTCAACGGATATTCATAAAACCGTTTACGTAAAGAAACCACAATTCGCGGCTAACTAGGTGAAACGAGACCCACTAGCCACAAGTTCTGAAATCAAAAGTCGAAACTCCAGGATTGTAGAGATCGAAAAGTAGTGTGAAATCAAGCTAAAAATCACCGAATTCAGAACTCGGAGTCAACGGATATTCATAAAACGGTTTACGTAAAAAACCACATTTCGCGCCTAACTAGGTGAAACGAGACCTACTAGCCACGAGTTCTGAAATCAAAAATCGAAATGCCAGGATTCTAGAACTCGAAAAGTAGTGTGAAATCAAACTAAAAATCACCGAATTCAGAACTCGGAGTCAACGGATATTCATAAAACCGTTTACGTAGAAAACCACAATTCGCGGCTAACTAGGTGAAACGAGACCCACTAGCCACGAGTTTTGAAATCAAAAACCGAAATGCCAGGATTCTAGAGCTCTAAAAGTAGTTTGAAATCAAGCCAAAAATCACCGAATTCAGAAATCGGAGTCAACGGATATTCATAAAACCGTTTACGTAAAGAAACCACATTTCGCGCCTAATTAGGTGAAACGAGACCTACTAGCCACGAGTTCTGAAATCAAAATCGGAAATTCCAGGATTGTAGAGCTCGAAAAGTAGTGTGAAATCAAGCTAAAAATCACCGAATTTAGAACTCGGAGTCAACGGATATTCATAAAACCGTTTAGGTAAAGAAACCACATTTCTCGGCCAACTAGGTGAAACGAGACCTGCTAGCCACGAGTTCTTAAATCAAAAACCGAAATTCCAGGATTGTAGAGCTCAAAAAGTAGTGTGAAATCAAGCTAAAAATCACCGAATTCAGAACTCGGAGACAACGGAAATTCATTAAACCGTTTACGCAAAAAACCACAATTCGCGGCTAATTAGGTGAAACGAGACCCACTAGCCACAAGTTCTGAAATCAAAAACCGAAATGCCAGGATTGTAGAGCCCGAAAGTAGTGTGAAATCAAGCTAAAAATCACCGAATTCAGAACTCGGAGTCATCGGATATTCATAAAACCGTTTACGTAAAGAAACCGCAATTCGCGCCTAACTAGGTTAAACGAGACCTACTAGCCACGAGTTCTGAAATAAAAAACCGAGACACCAGGATTGTAGAGCTCGAAAAGTAGTGTGAAATCAAGCTAAAAATCACCGAATTCAGAACTCGGAGTTATCGGATATTCATAAAACCGTTTACGTAAAGAAACCACAATTCGCGCCTAACTAGGTGAAATGAGACCTACTAGCCGCGAGTTCTGAAATCAAATACAGAAACGACAGGATTTTAAAGCTCGAAAAGTAGTGTGAAATCAAGCTAAAAATCACCGAATTCAGAACTCGGAGTCAACGGATATTCATAAAACCGTTTACTTAAAGAAACCACAATTCGCGGCTAACTAGGTGAAACGAGACCTACTAGCTACGAGTTCTGAAATCGAAAACCAAAACAACAGGATTGTAGAGCTCGAAAAGTAGTGTGAAGTCAAGCTAAAAATCACCGAATTCAGAACTCGGAGTCAACGGATATTCATAAAACCGTTTACGTAAAAAACCACAATTCGCGGCTAACTAGGTGAAACGAGACCCACTAGCCACAAGTTCTGAAATCAAAAACCGAAACGCCAAGATTTTAGAGCTCGAAAAGTAGTCTGAAATCAAGCTAAAAATCACCGAATTCAACTCGGAGTCAACGGATATTCATAAAACCGTTTACGTAAAGAAACCGCAATTCGCGCCTAACTAGGTGAAATGAGACCTACTAGCCACGAGTTCTGAAATAAAAAACCGAGACGCCAGGATTGTAGAGCTCGAAAAGTAGTGTGAAGTCAAGCTAAAAATCACCGAATTCAGAACTCGGAGTCAACGGATATTCATAAAACCGTTTACGTAAAAAACCACAATTCGCGGCTAACTAGGTGAAACGAGACCCACTAGCCACAAGTTCTGAAATCAAAAACCGAAATGCCAGGATTGTAGAGCTCGAAAATTAGTGTGAAATCAAGCTAAAAATCACCGAATTCAGAAATCGGAGTCAACGGATATTCATAAAACCGTTTACGTAAAAAACCACATTTCTCGGCTTACTAGGTGAAACGATACCTACTAGCCACGAGTTGTGAAATCAAAAAACGAAACGCCATGATTTTGGAGCTCGTAAATTAGTGTGAAATCAAGCTAAAAATCACCGAATTCAGAACTCGGAGTCAACGGATATTCATAAAACCGTTTACGTAAAAAACCACATTTCGCGCCTAACTAGGTGAAACGATACCTACTAGCCACGAGTTCTGAAATCAAAAACCGAAATGCCAGGATTGTAGAGCTCGAAAATTAGTGTGAAATAAGCTAAAAATCACCGAATTCAGAACTCGGAGTCAACGGATATTCATAAAACCGTTTACGTAAAAAACCACAATTCGCGGCTAACTAGGTGAAACGAGACCCACTAGCCACAAGTTCTGAAATCAAAAGTCGAAACTCCAGGATTGTAGAGATCGAAAAGTAGTGTGAAATCAAGCTAAAAATCACCGAATTTAGAACTCGGAGTCAACGGATATTCATAAAACGGTTTATGTAAAAAACCACATTTCGCGCCTAACTAGGTGAAACGAGACCTACTAGCCACGAGTTCTGAAATCAAAAACCGAAATTCCAGGATTGTAGAGCTCGAAAGTAGTGTGAAATCAAGCTAAAAATCACCGAATTCAGAACTCGGAGTCAACGGATATTCATAAAACCGTTTACGTAAAGAAACCGCAATTCGCGCCTAACTAGGTGAAACGAGACCTACTAGCCACGAGTTCTGAAATAAAAAACCGAGACACCAGGATTGTAGAGCTCGAAAAGTAGTGTGAAATCAAGCTAAAAATCACCGAATTCAGAATTCGGAGTTATCGAATATTCATAAAACCGTTTACGTAAAGAAACCACAATTCGCGCCTAACTAGGTGAAATGAGACCTACTAGCCGCGAGTTCTGAAATCAAATACAGAAGCGACAGGATTTTAAAGCTCGAAAAGTACTGTGAAATCAAGCTAAAAATCACCGAATTCAGAACTTGGAGTCAACGGATATTCATAAAACCGTTTACGTAAAGAAACCACAATTCGCGGCTAACTAGGTGAAACGAGACCTACTAGCCACGAGTTCTGAAATCGAAAACCAAAACAACATGATTGTAGAGCTCGAAAAGTAGTGTGAAGTCAAGCTAAAAATCACCGAATTCAGAACTCGGAGTCAACGGATATTCATAAAACCGTTTACGTAAAAAACCACAATTCGCGGCTAACTAGGTGAAACGAGACCCACTAGCCACAAGTTCTGAAATCAAAAACCGAAACGCCAAGATTTTAGAGCTCGAAAAGTAGTCTGAAATCAAGCTAAAAATCACCGAATTCAACTCGGAGTCAACGGATATTCATAAAACCGTTTACGTAAAGAAACCGCAATTCGCGCCTAACTAGGTGAAATGAGACCTACTAGCCACGAGTTATGAAATAAAAAACCGAGACGCCAGGATTGTAGAGCTCGAAAAGTAGTGTGAAGTCAATCTAAAAATCACCGAATTCAGAACTCGGAGTCAACGGATATTCATAAAACCGTTTACGTAAAGAACCACAATTCGCGGCTAACTAGGTGAAACGAGACCCACTAGCCACATGTTCTGAAATCAAAAACCGAAACGCCAGGATTTTAGAGCTCAAAAAGTAGTCTGAAATCAAGCTAAAAATCACCGAATTCAACTCGGAGTCAATGGATATTCATAAAACCGTTTACGTAAAGAAACCGCAATTTGCGCCTAACTAGGTGAAACGAGACCTACAAGCCACGAGTTCTGAAATAAAATACCGAGATGCCAGGATATTAGAGCTCGAAATGTAGTGTGAAATCAAGCAAAAAACCACCGAATTCATAACTCGGAGTCATCGGATATTCATAAAACCGTTTACGTAAAAAACCACATTTCTCGGCTTACTAGCTGAAACGAGACCTACTAGCCACGAGTTCTGTAATCAAAAACCGAAATGACAGGATTGTAGGGATCGAAAAGTAGTGTGAAATCAAGCAAAAAATCACCGAATTCAGAACTCGGAGTCAACGGATATTCATAAAACCGTTTACATAAAGAAACCACAATTCGCGGCTAACTAGGTGAAACGAGACCTACTAGCCACGAGTTCTGAAATCAAAAACCAAAATTCTAGGATTGTAGAGATCGAAAAGTAGTGTGAAATCAAGCTAAAAATCACCGAATTCAGAACTCGTAGTCAACGGATATTCATAAAACCGTTTACGTAAAAAACCACAATTCGCGGCTAACTAGGTGAAACGAGACCCACTAGCCACAAGTTCTGAATTCAAAAACCGAAATGACAGGATTGTAAAACTCGAAAATTAGTGTGAAATCAAGCTAAAAATCACCGAATTCAGAACTCGGAGTCAACGGATATTCATAAAACCGTTTACGTAAAGAAACCACAATTCACGCCTAACTAGGTGAAACGAGACCTACTAGCCACGAGTTCTGAAATCAAAAATCGAAATTCCAGGATTGTAGAGATCAAAAAGTAGTGTGAAATCAAGCTAAAAATCACCGAATTCAGAAGTCGGAGTCAAGAAATATTCATAAAACCGTTTACCTAAAGAAACCACAATTCGCGGCTAGCTAGGTGAAACGAGACCTACTAGCCGCGAGTTCTGAAATTAAAAACTGAAATGCCAGGATTGAAGAGCTTGAAAATTAGTGTGAAATCAAGCTAAAAATCACCGAATTCAGAACTCGGAGTCATCTGATATTCATAAAACCGTTTACGTAAAGAAACCACAATTCGCGCCTAACTAGGTGAAACGACACCTACTCGCCACGAGTTTTGAAATAAAAAACCGACATGCCAGGATTGTAGAGCTCGAAAAGTAGCGTGAAATCAAGCAAAAAATCACCGAATTCAGAACTCGGAGTCAACGGATATTCATAAAAACGTTTACGTAAAGAAACCACAATTCGCGCCTAACTAGGTGAAACGACACCTACTCGCCACGAGTTCTGAAATAAAAAAACGACACTCCAGGATTGTAGAGCTCGAAAAGTAGTCTGAAATCAAGCAAAAAATCACCAAATTCAGAACTCGGAGTCAACTGATATTCATAAAACCGTTTACGTAAAGAAACCGCAATTCGCGCCTAACTAGGTGAAACGAGACCTACTAGCCACGAGTTCTGAAATCAAAAACCGAAACGTAAGGATTGTAGAAATCGAAAAATATTGTGAAATCAAGCTAAAAATCAACGAATTCAGAAGTCGGAGTCAACAAATATTCATAAAACCGTTTACGTAAAGAAACCACAATTCGCGGCTAACTAGGTGAAACGAGACCCACTAGCCACAAGTTCTGAAATCAAAAACCGAAATGATAGGATTGTAGAGCTCGAAAATTAGTGTGAAATCAAGCTAAAAATCACCGAATTCAGAACTCGGAGTCATCGGATATTTATAAAACTGTTTACGTAAAGAAACCACAATTCGCGCCTAACTAGGTGAAACGACACCTACTAGCCACGAGTTCTAAAATAAAAAACCGACAAGCCAGGATTGTAGAGCTCGAAAAGTAGTGTGAAATCAAGCTAAAAATCACCGAATTCAGAACTCGTAGTCAACGGATATTCATAAAACCGTTTACGTAAAAAACCACAATTCGCGGCTAACTAGGTGAAACGAGACCCACTAGCCACAAGTTCTGAAATCAAAAACCGAAATGACAGGATTGTAAAACTCGAAAATTAGTGTGAAATCAAGCTAAAAATCACCGAATTCAGAACTCGGAGTCAACGGATATTCATAAAACCGTTTACGTAAAGAAACCACAATTCACGCCTAACTAGGTGAAACGAGACCTACTAGCCACGAGTTCTGAAATCAAAAATCGAAATTCCAGGATTGTAGAGATCAAAAAGTAGTGTGAAATCAAGCTAAAAATCACCGAATTCAGAAGTCGGAGTCAAGAAATATTCATAAAACCGTTTACCTAAAGAAACCACAATTCGCGGCTAGCTAGGTGAAACGAGACCTACTAGCCGCGAGTTCTGAAATTAAAAACTGAAATGCCAGGATTGAAGAGCTTGAAAATTAGTGTGAAATCAAGCTAAAAATCACCGAATTCAGAACTCGGAGTCATCTGATATTCATAAAACCGTTTACGTAAAGAAACCACAATTCGCGCCTAACTAGGTGAAACGACACCTACTCGCCACGAGTTTTGAAATAAAAAACCGACACGCCGGGATTGTAGAGCTCGAAAAGTAGCGTGAAATCAAGCAAAAAATCACCGAATTCAGAACTCGGAGTCAACGGATATTCATAAAAACGTTTACGTAAAGAAACCACAATTCGCGCCTAACTAGGTGAAACGACACCTACTCGCCACGAGTTCTGAAATAAAAAAACGACACTCCAGGATTGTAGAGCTCGAAAAGTAGTGTGAAATCAAGCAAAAAATCACCAAATTCAGAACTCGGAGTCAACTGATATTCATAAAACCGTTTACGTAAAGAAACCGCAATTCGCGCCTAACTAGGTGAAACGAGACCTACTAGCCACGAGTTCTGAAATCAAAAACCGAAACGTAAGGATTGTAGAGATCGAAAAATAGTGTGAAATCAAGCTAAAAATCAACGAATTCAGAAGTCGGAGTCAACAAATATTCATAAAACCGTGTACGTAAAGAAACCACAATTCGCGGCTAACTAGGTGAAACGAGACCCACTAGCCACAAGTTCTGAAATCAAAAACCGAAATGATAGGATTGTAGAGCTCGAAAATTAGTGTGAAATCAAGCTAAAAATCACCGAATTCAGAACTCGGAGTCATCGGATATTTATAAAACTGTTTACGTAAAGAAACCACAATTCGCGCCTAACTAGGTGAAACGACACCTACTAGCCACGAGTTCTAAAATAAAAAACCGACAAGCCAGGATTGTAGAGCTCGAAAAGTAGTGTGAAATCAAGCTAAAAATCACCGAATTCATAACTCGGAGTCAACGGATATTCATAAAACCGTTTACGTAAAAAACCACAATTCGCGGCTAACTAGGTGAAACGAGACCCACTAGCCACAAGTTCTGAAATCAAAAACCGAAATGACAGGATTGTAGAGCTCTAAAATTAGTGTGAAATCAAGCTAAAAATCACCGAATTCAGAACTCGGAGTCATCGGATATTTATAAAACCGTTTACGTAAAGAAACCACAATTCGCGCCTAACTAGGTGAAACGACACCTACTAGCCACGAGTTCTAAAATAAAAAACCGACAAGCCAGGATTGTAGAGCTCGAAAAGTAGTGTGAAATCAAGCTAAAAATCACCGAATTCATAACTCGGAGTTAACGGATATTCATAAAACCGTTTACGTAAAAAACCACATTTCGCGCCTAACTAGGTGAAACGAGACCTACTAGCCACGAGTTCTGAAATCCAAAACCGAAATGCCAGGATTGTAGAGCCCGAAAAGTAGTGTGAAATCAAGCTAAAAATCACCGAATTCAGAACTCGTAGTAAACCGATATTCATAAAACCGTTTACGTAAAAAACCACAATTCGCGGCTAACTAGGTGAAACGAGACCTACTAGCCACGAGTTTTGAAATCAAAAACCGAAACGCCAGGATTCTAGAGCTCTAAAAGTAGTGCGAAATCAAGCTAAAAATCACCGAATTCAGAACTCGGAGTCAACGGATATTCATAAAACCATTTACGTAAAAAACCACAATTCGCGGCTAACTAGGTGAAAAAAGACCTACTAGCCACGAGTTTTGAAATCAAAAACCGAAACTCCAGGATTCTAGAGCCCTAAAAGTACTTTGAAATCAAGATAAAAATCACCGAATTCAGAACTCGGAGTCAACGGATATTCATAAAACCGTTTACATAAAGAAACCACAATTCGCGGCTAACTAGGTGAAACGAGACCTACTAGCCACGAGTTCTGAAATCAAAAACCAAAATTCAAGGATTGTAGAGATCGTAAAGTAGTGTGAAATCAAGCTGAAAATCACCGAATTCAGAACTCGGAGTCAACGGATATTCATAAAACCGTTTACGTAAAGAAACCACAATTCACGCCTAACTAGGTGAAACGAGACCTACTAGCCACGAGTTCTGAAATCAAAAATCGAAATTCCAGGATTGTAGAGATCAAAAAGTAGTGTGAAATCAAGCTAAAAATCACCGAATTCAGAAGTCGGAGTCAAGAAATATTCATAAAACCGTTTACCTAAAGAAACCACAATTCGCGGCTAGCTAGGTGAAACGAGACCTACTAGCCGCGAGTTCTGAAATTAAAAACTGAAATGCCAGGATTGAAGAGCTTGAAAATTAGTGTGAAATCAAGCTAAAAATCACCGAATTCAGAACTCGGAGTCATCTGATATTCATAAAACCGTTTACGTAAAGAAACCACAATTCGCGCCTAACTAGGTGAAACGACACCTACTCGCCACGAGTTTTGAAATAAAAAACCGACACGCCAGGATTGTAGAGCTCGAAAAGTAGCGTGAAATCAAGCAAAAAATCACCGAATTCAGAACTCGGAGTCAACGGATATTCATAAAAACGTTTACGTAAAGAAACCACAATTCGCGCCTAACTAGGTGAAACGACACCTACTCGCCACGAGTTCTCAAATAAAAAAACGACACTCCAGGATTGTAGAGCTCGAAAAGTAGTGTGAAATCAAGCAAAAAATCACCAAATTCAGAACTCGGAGTCAACTGATATTCATAAAACCGTTTACGTAAAGAAACCGCAATTCGCGCCTAACTAGGTGAAACGAGGCCTACTAGCCACGAGTTCTGAAATCAAAAACCGAAACTTAAGGATTGTAGAGATCGAAAAATAGTGTGAAATCAAGCTAAAAATCAACGAATTCAGAAGTCGGAGTCAACAAATATTCATAAAACCGTTTACGTAAAGAAACCACAATTCGCGGCTAACTAGGTGAAACGAGACCCACTAGCCACAAGTTCTGAAATCAAAAACCGAAATGATAGGATTGTAGAGCTCGAAAATTAGTGTGAAATCAAGCTAAAAATCACCGAATTCAGAACTCGGAGTCATCGGATATTTATAAAACTGTTTACGTAAAGAAACCACAATTCGCGCCTAACTAGGTGAAACGACACCTACTAGCCACGAGTTCTAAAATAAAAAACCGACAAGCCAGGATTGTAGAGCTCGAAAAGTAGTGTGAAATCAAGCTAAAAATCACCGAATTCAGAACTCGTAGTCAACGGATATTCATAAAACCGTTTACGTAAAAAACCACAATTCGCGGCTAACTAGGTGAAACGAGACCCACTAGCCACAAGTTCTGAAATCAAAAACCGAAATGACAGGATTGTAAAACTCGAAAATTAGTGTGAAATCAAGCTAAAAATCACCGAATTCAGAACTCGGAGTCAACGGATATTCATAAAACCGTTTACGTAAAGAAACCACAATTCACGCCTAACTAGGTGAAACGAGACCTACTAGCCACGAGTTCTGAAATCAAAAATCGAAATTCCAGGATTGTAGAGATCAAAAAGTAGTGTGAAATCAAGCTAAAAATCACCGAATTCAGAAGTCGGAGTCAAGAAATATTCATAAAACCGTTTACCTAAAGAAACCACAATTCGCGGCTAGCTAGGTGAAACGAGACCTACTAGCCGCGAGTTCTGAAATTAAAAACTGAAATGCCAGGATTGAAGAGCTTGAAAATTAGTGTGAAATCAAGCTAAAAATCACCGAATTCAGAACTCGGAGTCATCTGATATTCATAAAACCGTTTACGTAAAGAAACCACAATTCGCGCCTAACTAGGTGAAACGACACCTACTCGCCACGAGTTTTGAAATAAAAAACCGACACGCCAGGATTGTAGAGCTCGAAAAGTAGCGTGAAATCAAGCAAAAAATCACCGAATTCAGAACTCGGAGTCAACGTATATTCATAAAAACGTTTACGTAAAGAAACCACAATTCGCGCCTAACTAGGTGAAATGACACCTACTCGCCACGAGTTCTGAAATAAAAAAACGACACTCCAGGATTGTAGAGCTCGAAAAGTAGTGTGAAATCAAGCAAAAAATCACCAAATTCAGAACTCGGAGTCAACTGATATTCATAAAACCGTTTACGTAAAGAAACCGCAATTCGCGCCTAACTAGGTGAAACGAGACCTACTAGCCACGAGTTCTGAAATCAAAAACCGAAACGTAAGGATTGTAGAGATTGAAAAATAGTGTGAAATCAAGCTAAAAATCAACGAATTCAGAAGTCGGAGTCAACAAATATTCATAAAACCGTTTACGTAAAGAAACCACAATTCGCGGCTAACTAGGTGAAACGAGACCCACTAGCCACAAGTTCTGAAATCAAAAACCGAAATGATAGGATTGTAGAGCTCGAAAATTAGTGTGAAATCAAGCTAAAAATCACCGAATTCAGAACTCGGAGTCATCGGATATTTATAAAACTGTTTACGTAAAGAAACCACAATTCGCGCCTAACTAGGTGAAACGACACCTACTAGCCACGAGTTCTAAAATAAAAAACCGACAAGCCAGGATTGTAGAGCTCGAAAAGTAGTGTGAAATCAAGCTAAAAATCACCGAATTCATAACTCGGAGTCAACGGATATTCATAAAACCGTTTACGTAAAAAACCACAATTCGCGGCTAACTAGGTGAAACGAGACCCACTAGCCACAAGTTCTGAAATCAAAAACCGAAATGACAGGATTGTAGAGCTCTAAAATTAGTGTGAAATCAAGCTAAAAATCACCGAATTCAGAACTCGGAGTCATCGGATATTTATAAAACCGTTTACGTAAAGAAACCACAATTCGCGCCTAACTAGGTGAAACGACACCTACTAGCCACGAGTTCTAAAATAAAAAACCGACAAGCCAGGATTGTAGAGCTCGAAAAGTAGTGTGAAATCAAGCTTAAAATCACCGAATTCATAACTCGGAGTTAACGGATATTCATAAAACCGTTTACGTAAAAAACCACATTTCGCGCCTAACTAGGTGAAACGAGACCTACTAGCCACGAGTTCTGAAATCCAAAACCGAAATGCCAGGATTGTAGAGCTCGAAAAGTAGTGTGAAATCAAGCTAAAAATCACCGAATTCAGAACTCGTAGTAAACCGATATTCATAAAACCGTTTACGTAAAAAACCACAATTCGCGGCTAACTAGGTGAAACGAGACCTACTAGCCACGAGTTTTGAAATCAAAAACCGAAACGCCAGGATTCTAGAGCTCTAAAAGTAGTGCGAAATCAAGCTAAAAATCACCGAATTCAGAACTCGGAGTCAACGGATATTCATAAAACCATTTACGTAAAAAACCACAATTCGCGGCTAACTAGGTGAAAAAAGACCTACTAGCCACGAGTTTTGAAATCAAAAACCGAAACTCCAGGATTCTAGAGCCCTAAAAGTACTGTGAAATCAAGATAAAAATCACCGAATTCAGAACTCGGAGTCAACAAATATTCATAAAACCGTTTACGTAAAGAAATCACAATTCGCGGCTAACTAGGTGAAACGAGACCTACTAGCCACGAGTTCTGAAATAAAAAACCGAAATGCCAGGATTGTAGAGCTCGAAAAGTAGTGTGAAATCAAGCTAAAAATCACCGAATTCAAAACTCGGAGTCAACAAATATTCATAAAACCGTTTACGTAAAGAAACCACAATTCGCGCCTAACTAGGTGAAACGAGACCTACTAGCCACGAGTTCTGAAATCAAAAACCGAAAGGGAAGAATTGTAGAGATCGAAAAATAGTGTGAAATCAAGCTAAAAATCAACGAATTCAGAAGTCGGAGTCAACAAATATTCATAAAACCGTTTACGTAAAGAAACAACAATTCGCGGCTAACTAGGTGAAACGAGACCTACTTGCCACGAGTTCTGAAATCAAAAACCGAAATGCCAGGATTGTAGAGCTCGAAAAGTAGTGTGAAATCAAGCTAAAAATCACCGAATTCAGAACTCGGAGTCATCGGATATTTATAAAACCGTTTACGTAAAGAAACCACAATTCGCGCCTAACTAGGTAAAACGACACCTACTAGCCACGAGTTCTAAAATAAAAAACCGACAAGCCAGGATTGTAGAGCTCGAAAAGTAGTGTGAAATCAAGCTAAAAATCACCAAATTCAGAACTCGGAGTTAACGAATATTCATAAAACCGTTTACGTAAAAAACCACATTTCGCGCCTAACTAGGTGAAACGAGACCTACTAGCCACGAGTTCTGAAATCCAAAACCGAAATGCCAGGATTGTAGAGCTCGAAAAGTAGTGTGAAATCAAGCTAAAAATCACCGAATTCAGAACTCGGAGTAAACCGATATTCATAAAACCGTTTACGTAAAAAACCACAATTCGCGGCTAACTACGTGAAACGAGACCTACTAGCCACGAGTTTTGAAATCACAAACCGAAATGCCAGGATTCTAGAGCTCTAAAAGTAGTGCGAAATCAAGCTAAAAATCACCGAATTCAGAACTCGGAGTCAACGGATATTCATAAAACCGTTTACGTAAAAAACCACAATTCGCGGCTAACTAGGTGAAAAAAGACCTACTAGCCACGAGTTTTGAAATCAAAAACCGAAACTCCAGGATTCTAGAGCCCTAAAAGTAGTGTGAAATCAAGATAAAAATCACCGAATTCAGAACTCGGAGTCAACAAATATTCATAAAACCGTTTACGTAAAGAAACCACAATTCGCGGCTAACTAGGTGAAACGAGACCTACTAGCCACGAGTTCTGAAATAAAAAACCGAAATGGCAGGATTGTAGAGCTCGAAAAGTAGTGTGAAATCAAGCTAAAAATCACCGAATTCAAAACTCGGAGTCAACAAATATTCATAAAACCGTTTACGTAAAGAAACCGCAATTCGCGCCTAACTAGATGAAACGAGACCTACTAGCCACGAGTTCTGAAATAAAAAACCGAGACGCCAGGATTATAGAGCTCGAAAAGTAGTCTGAAATCAAGCTAAAAATCACCGAATTAAGAACTCGCAGTTATCGGATATTCATAAAACCGTTTACGTAAAGAAACCACAATTTGCGCCTAACTAGATGAAACGAGACCTACTAGCCACGAGTTCTGAAATAAAAAAACCGAGACGCCAGGATTATAGAGCTCGAAAAGTAGTTTGAAATCAAGCTAAAAATCACCGAATTCATAACTCGGAGTCAACGGATATTCATAAAACCGTTTACGTAAAGAAACCACATTTCTCGGCTTACTAGGTGAAACGAGACCTACAAGCCAAGAGTTCTAAAATAAAAAACCGAAAAGACAAGATTGGAGAGCTCGAAAAGTGTTGTGAAATCAAGAAAAAAACCACCGAATTCAGAACTCGGAGTCATCGGATATTCATAAAACCGTTTACGTAAAGAAACCACATTTCTCGGCTTATTAGCTGAAACGAGACCTACTAGCCACCAGTTCTGAAATCAAAAACCGAAATGACAGGATTGTAAAACTCGAAAAGTATTGTGAAATCAAGCTAAGAATCATCGAATTCATAACTCGGAGTCAACGGATATTCAAAAAACCGTTTACGTAAAGAAACCACAATTCGCGCCTAACTAGTTGAAACGAGACCTACTAGCCACGAGTTCTGAAATAAAAAACCGAAATGCCAGGATTGTAGAGCTCGAAAAGTAGTGTGAAATCAAGCTAAAAATTACCGAATTCAGAACTCGGAGTCATCGGATATTCATAAAACCGTTTACAAAAAGAAACCACAATTCGCGCCTAACTAGGGGAAACGACACCTACTCGCCGCGAGTTTTGAAATAAAAAACCGACACGCCAGGATTGTAGAGCTCGAAAGTAGTGTGAAATCAAGCAAAAAATCACCGAATTCAGAACTCGGAGTCAACGGATATTCATAAAACCGTTTACGTAAAGAAACCACAATTCGCGCCTAACTAGGTGAAACGAGACCTACTAGCCACGAGTTCTGAAATCAAAAACCGAAACGTAAGGATTGTAGAGATCGAAAAATAGTGTGAAATCAAGCTAAAAATCAACGAATTCAGAAGTCGGAGTCAACGAATATTCATAAAACCGTTTACGTAAAGAAACCACAATTCGCGGCTAACTAGGTGAAACGAGACCTACTTGCCACGAGTTCTGAAATCAAAAACCGAAACGCCAGGATTGTAGAGCTCGAAAAGTAGTGTGAAATCAAGCTAAAAATCACCGAATTCATAACTCGGAGTCATCGGATATTCATAAAACCGTTTACGTAAAGAAACCACAATTCGCGCCTAACTAGGTGAAACGACACCTACTAGCCACGAGTTCTAAAATAAAAAAACGACAAGCCAGGATTGTAGAGCTCGAAAAGTAGTGTGAAATCAAGCTAAAAATCACCGAATTCAGAACTCGGAGTTAACGGATATTCATAAAACCGTTTACGTATAAAACCACATTTCGCGCCTAACTAGGTGAAACGAGACCTACTAGCCACGAGTTCTGAAATCCAAAACCGAAATGCCAGGATTGTAGAGCTCGAAAAGTAGTGTGAAATCAAGCTAAAAATCACCGAATTCAGAACTCGGAGTAAACGGATATTCATAAAACCGTTTACGTAAAAAACCACAATTCGTGGCTAACTAGGTGAAACGAGACCTACTAGCCACGAGTTTTGAAATCAAAAACCGAAACGCCAGGATTCTAAAGCTCTAAAAGTAGTGCGAAATCAAGCTAAAAATCACCGAATTCAGAACTCGAAGTCAACGGATATTCATAAAACCGTTTACGTAAAAAACCACAATTCGCGGCTAACAAAGTGAAAAAAGACCTACTAGCCACGAGTTTTGAAATCAAAAACCGAAACTCCAGGATTCTAGAGCCCTAAAAGTAGTGTGAAATCAAGATAAAAATCACCGAATTCAGAACTCGGAGTCAAAAAAATATTCATAAAACTGTTTACGTAAAGAAACCACAATTCCCGGCTAACTAGGTGAAACGAGACCTACTAGCCACGAGTTCTGAAATAAAAAACCGAAATGCCAGGATTGTAGAGCTCGAAAAGTAGTGCGAAATCGAGCTAAAAATCACCGAATTCAAAACTCGGAGTCAACAAATATTCATAAAACCGTTTACGTAAAGAAACCGCAATTCGCGCCTAACTAGATGAAACGAGACCTACTAGCCACGAGTTCTGAAATAAAAAAACCGAGACGCCAAGATTATAGAACTCAAAAAGTAGTGTGAAATCAAGCTAAAAATCACCGAATTAAGAACTCGCAGTTATCGGATATTCATAAAACCGTTTACGTAAAGAAACCACAATTCGCGCCTAACTAGATGAAACGAGACCTACTAGCCACGAGTTCTAAAATAAAAAACCGAGACGCCAGGATTATAGAGCTCGAAAAGTAGTGTGAAATCAAGTTAAAAATCACCGAATTCAGAACTCAGAGTCATCGGATATTCATAAAACCGTTTACATAAAGAAACTACAATTCGCGCCTAACTAGGTGAAACGACACCTACTAGCCACGAGTTCTGAAATCAAAAACCGACACACCAGGATTGTAGAGCTCGAAAAGTAGTGTGAAATCAAGCTAAAAATCACCGAATTCAGAACTCAGAGTCAACGGATATTCATAAAACTATTTACGTAAAAAACCACATTTCGCGCCTAACTAGGTGAAAAGAGACCTACTAACCACGAGTTCTGAAATCCAAAACCGAAATGCCAGGATTATAGAGCTCAAAAAGTAGTGTGAAATCAAGCTAAAAATCACCGAATTCAGAACTCGGAGTCAACGGATATTCATAAAACCGTTTACGTAAAAAACCACAATTCGCGGCTAACTAGGTGAAACGAGACCTACTAGCCACGAGTTTTGAAATCAAAAACCGAAACGCCAGGATTCTAGAGCTCTAAAATTACTGTGAAATCAAGCTAAAAATCACCGAATTCAGAACTCGGAGTCAACGGATATTCATAAAACCGTTTACGTAAAAAACCACAATTCGCGGCTAACAAAGTGAAAAAAGACCTACTAGCCACGAGTTTTGAAATCAAAAACCGAAACTCCAGGATTCTAGAGCCCTAAAAGTAGTGTGAAATCAAGATAAAAATCACCGAATTCAGAACTCGGAGTCAAAAAAATATTCATAAAACTGTTTACGTAAAGAAACCACAATTCCCGGCTAACTAGGTGAAACGAGACCTACTAGCCACGAGTTCTGAAATAAAAAACCGAAATGCCAGGATTGTAGAGCTCGAAAAGTAGTGCGAAATCGAGCTAAAAATCACCGAATTCAAAACTCGGAGTCAACAAATATTCATAAAACCGTTTACGTAAAGAAACCGCAATTCGCGCCTAACTAGATGAAACGAGACCTACTAGCCACGAGTTCTGAAATAAAAAAACCGAGACGCCAAGATTATAGAACTCAAAAAGTAGTGTGAAATCAAGCTAAAAATCACCGAATTAAGAACTCGCAGTTATCGGATATTCATAAAACCGTTTACGTAAAGAAACCACAATTCGCGCCTAACTAGATGAAACGAGACCTACTAGCCACGAGTTCTAAAATAAAAAACCGAGACGCCAGGATTATAGAGCTCGAAAAGTAGTGTGAAATCAAGTTAAAAATCACCGAATTCAGAACTCAGAGTCATCGGATATTCATAAAACCGTTTACATAAAGAAACTACAATTCGCGCCTAACTAGGTGAAACGACACCTACTAGCCACGAGTTCTGAAATCAAAAACCGACACACCAGGATTGTAGAGCTCGAAAAGTAGTGTGAAATCAAGCTAAAAATCACCGAATTCAGAACTCAGAGTCAACGGATATTCATAAAACCATTTACGTAAAAAACCACATTTCGCGCCTAACTAGGTGAAAAGAGACCTACTAACCACGAGTTCTGAAATCCAAAACCGAAATGCCAGGATTATAGAGCTCAAAAAGTAGTGTGAAATCAAGCTAAAAATCACCGAATTCAGAACTCGGAGTCAACGGATATTCATAAAACCGTTTACGTAAAAAACCACAATTCGCGGCTAACTAGGTGAAACGAGACCTACTAGCCACGAGTTTTGAAATCAAAAACCGAAACGCCAGGATTCTAGAGCTCTAAAATTACTGTGAAATCAAGCTAAAAATCACCGAATTAAGAACTCGCAGTTATCGGATATTCATAAAACCGTTTACGTAAAGAAACCACAATTCGCGCCTAACTAGATGAAACGAGACCTACTAGGCACGAGTTCTGAAATAAAGAACCGAGACGCCAGGATTATAGAGCTCGAAAAGTAGTGTGAAATCAAGCTAAAAATCACCGAATTCAGAACTCGGAGTCAACGGATATTCATAAATCCGTTTACGTAAAGAAACCACATTTCTCGGCTTACTAGGTGAAACGAGACATACTAGCCAAGAGTTCTGAAATAAAAAACCGAAAAGACAGGATTGGAGAGCTCGAAAAGTGTTGTGAAATCAAGAAAAAAACCACCGAATTCAGAACTCGAAGTCATCGGATATTCATAAAACCGTTTACGTAAAGAAACCACATTTCTCGGCTTATTTGCTGAAACGAGACCTACTAGCCACAAGTTCTGAAATCAAAAACCGAAATGACAGGATTGTAAAACTCGAAAAGTAGTGTGAAATCAAGCTAAGAATCATCGAATTCATAACTCGGAGTCAACGGATATTCATAAAACCGTTTACGTAAAGAAACCACAATTCGCGCCTAACTAGTTGAAACGAGACCTACTAGCCACGAGTTCTGAAATAAAAAACCGAAACACCAGCATTGTAGAGCTCGAAAAGTAGTGTGAAATCAAGTTAAAAAACACCGAATTCAGAACTCAGAGTCATCGGATATTCACAAAACCGTTTACATAAAGAAACTACAATTCGCGCCTAACTTGGTGAAACGACACCTACTAGCCACGAGTTCTGAAATCAAAAACCGACATAGCAGGATTGTAGAGCTCGAAAAGTAGTGCGAAATCAAGCTAAAAATCACCGAATTCAGAACTCAGAGTCAACGAATATTCATAAAACCATTTACGTAAAAAACCACATTTCGCGCCTAACTAGGTGAAAAGAGACCTACTAACCACGATTTCTGAAATCCAAAACCGAAATGCCAGGATTATAGAGCTCAAAAAGTAGTGTTAAATCAAGCTAAAAATCACTGAATTCAGAACTCGGAGTCAACGGATATTCATAAAACCGTTTACGTAAAAAACCACAATTCGCGGCTAACTAGGTGAAACGAGACCTACTAGCCACGAGTTTTGAAATCAAAAACCGAAAAGCCAGGATTCTAGAGCTCTAAAATTACTGTGAAATCAAGCTAAAAATCACCGAATTCAGAACTCGGAGTCAATGGATATTCATAAAACAGTTTACGTAAAGAAATCACAATTCGCGCCTAACTAGGTGAAACGACACCTACTAGCCACGAGTTTTGAAATCCAAAATCGAAATGCCAGGATTGTAAAGCTCGAAAAGTAGTGTGAAATCAAGCTAAAAATCAGCCAATTCAGAACTCAGAGTCAACGGATATTCATAAAACCGTTTACGTAAAAAACCACAATTCGCGGCTAACTAGGTAAAACGAGACCTACTAGCCACGAGTTTTGAAATCAATAACCGAAACGCCAGGATTCTAGAGCTCTAAAAGTAGTGTGAAATCAAGCTAAAAATAACCGAATTCAGAACTCGGAGTCAACGGATATTCATAAAACCGTTTACGTAAAGAAACCACATTTCGCGCCTAACTAGGTGAAACGATACCTACTAGCCACGAGTTCTGAAATCAAAAACCGAAATGCCAGGATTGTAGAGCTCGAAAAGTAGTGTGAAATCAAGATCAAAATCACCGAATTTAGAACTCCGAGTCAACGGATATTCATAAAACCGTTTACGTAAAGAAACCACATTTCTCGGCTAACTAGGTGAAACGAGACCTGCTAGCCACGAGTTCTGAAACTCAAAACCGAAATTTCAGGATTGTAGAGCTCGAAAAGTAGTGTGAAATTAAGCTAAAAATCACCGAATTCAGAACTCGGAGTCAACGGATATTCATAAAACCGTTTACGTAAAAAACCACAATTCGCGGTTAACTAGGTGAAACGAGACCCACTAGCCACAAGTTTTGAAATCAAAAACCGAAATGCCAGGATTGTAGAGCTCGAAAAGTAGTGTGAAATCAAGCCAAAAATCACCGAATTCAGAACTGAGAGTCAACGGATATTCATAAAACCGTTTACGTAAAGAAACCACATTTCTCGGCTTACTAGGTGAAACGAGACCTACTAGCCACGAGTTCTGAAATCAAAAACCGAAAGGCCAGGATTGTAGAGCTCGAAAAGTAGTGTGAAATCAAGCTAAAAATCACCGAATTCAGAACTCGGAGTCAACGGATATTCATAAAACCGTTTACATAAAGAAACCACAATTCGCGGATAACTAGGTGAAACGAGACCTACTAGCCACGAGTTCTGAAATCAAAAACCAAAATTCCAGGATTGTAGAGATCGAAAAGTAGTGTGAAATCAAGCTAAAAATCACCGAATTCATAACTCGGAGTCAACGGATATTCATAAAACCGTTTACGTAAAGAAACCACAATTCGCGCCTAACTAGGTGAAACGAGACCTACTAGCCACGAGTTCTGACATCAAAAACCGAAGTGACAGGATTGTAAAGCTCGAAAAGTAGTGTGAAATCAAGCTAAAAATCACCGAATTCAGAACTCGGAGTCAACAAATATTCATAAAACCGTTTACGTAAAGAAACCACAATTCGCGCCTAACTAGGTGAAACGAGACCTACTAGCCACGAGTTCTGAGATAAAAAACCGAAATGACAGGATTGTAAAGCTCGAAAAGTAGTGTGAAATCAAGCTAAAAATCACCGAATTCAGAACTCGGAGTCAACAAATATTCGTAAAACCGTTTACGTAAAAAACCACAATTCGCGGCTAACTAGGTGAAACGAGACCCACTAGCCACAAGTTTTGAAATCAAAAACCGAAACGCCAGGATTGTAGAGCTCGAAAAGTAGTGTGAAATCAAGCCAAAAATCACCGAATTCAGAACTCAGAGTCAACGGATATTCATAAAACCGTTTACGTAAAGAAACCACATTTCTCTGCTTACTAGGTGAAACGAGACCTACTAGCCACAAGTTCTGAAATCAAAAACCGAAATGCCAGGATTGTAGAGCTCGAAAAGTAGTGTGAAATCAAGCTAAAAATCACCGAATTCAGAACTCGGAGTCAACGAATATTCATAAAACCGTTTACATAAAGAAACCACAATTCGCGGCTAACTAGGTGAAACGAGACCTACTAGCCACGAGTTCTGAAATCAAAAACCAAAATTCCAGGATTGTAGAGATCGAAAAGTAGTGTGAAATCAAGCTAAAAATCACCGAATTCATAACTCGGAGTCAACGGATATTCATAAAACCGTTTACGTAAAGAAACCACAATTCGCGCCTAACTAGGTGAAACGAGACCTACTAGCCACGAGTTCTGACATCAAAAACCGAAATGAAAGAATTGTAAAGCTCGAAAAGTAGTGTGAAATCAAGCTAAAAATCACCGAATTCAGAACTCGGAGTCAACAAATATTCATAAAACCGTTTACGTAAAGAAACCACAATTCGCGCCTAACTAGGTGAAACGAGACCTACTAGCCAAGAGTTCTGACATCAAAAACCGAAATGACAGGATTGTAAAGCTCGAAAAGTAGTGTGAAATCAAGCTAAAAATCACCGAATTCAGAACTCAGAGTCAACGGATATTCATAAAACCGTTTACGTAAAGAAACCACAATTCGCGCCTAACTAAGTGAAACGACACCTACTATCCACGAGTTCTGAAATCAAAAACCGAAACGCCAGGATTGTAGAGATCGAAAAATAGTGTGAAATCAAGCTAAAAATCAACGAATTCAGAACTCGGAGTCAACAAATATTCATAAAACCGTTTACATAAACAAACCACAATTCGCGGCTAACTAGGTGAAACGATACCTACTAGCCACGAGTTTTGAAATCAAAAACCGAAATGCAAGGATTGTAGAGCTCGAAAAGTAGTATGAAATCAAGATAAAAATTACCGAATTCAGAACTCAGAGTCATCGGATAAAAATAAAACCGTTTACGTAAAGAAACCACAATTTGCGCCTAACTAGGTGAAACGACAACTACTAGCCACAAGTTCTGAAATCAAAAACCGACACACCAGGATTGTAGATCTCGAAAAGTAGTGTGAAATCAAGCTAAAAATCAACGAATTCAGAACTCGGAATCAACGGATATTCATAAAACCGTTTACGTAAAAAACCACATTTTGCGCCTAAGTAGGTGAAAAGAGACCTTCTAGCCACGAGTTTTGAAATCAAAAACCGAAACGCCAGGATTCTAGAGCTCTAAAAGTAGTGTGAAATCAAGCTAAAAATCACCGAATTCAGAACTCAGAGTCAACGGATATTCATAAAACCGTTTACGTAAAGAAACCACAATTCGCGCCTAACTAGGTGAAACGACACCTACTATCCACGAGTTCGGAAATCCAAAACCGAATTTCCAGGATTGTAGAGCTCGAAAAGTAGTGTGAAATCAAGCTAAAAATCACCGAATTCAGAACTCGGAGTCAACGGATATTTATAAAACCGTTTACGTAAAAAACCACAATTCGCGGCTAACTAGGTGAAACGAGACCTACTAGCCACGAGTTTTGAAATCAAAAACCGAAACACCAGGATTCTAGAGCTCTAAAAGTAGTGTGAAATCAAGCTAAAAATCACCGAATTCAGAACTCAGAGTCAACGGATATTCATAAAACTGTTTACGTAAAGAAACCATATTTCGCGCCTAACTAGGTGAAACGAGACCTACTGGCCACGAGTTCTGAAATAAAAAACCGAAATGCCAGGATTGTAGAGCTCGAAAAGTAGTGTGAAATCGAGCTAAAAATCAACGAATTCAGAACTCGGAGTCAACGGATATTCATAAAACCGTTTACGTAAAAAACCACATTTCGCGCCTAACTAGGTGAAAAGAGACCTACTAGCCACGAGTTCTGAAATCAAAAACCGAAATGCCAAGATTGTAGAGATCGAAAAGTAGTGTGAAATCAAGCTAAAAATCACCGAATTCAGAACTCTGAGTCAACGGATATTCATAAAACCGTTTACGTAAAGAAACCACAATTCGCGGCTAACTAGGTGAAACGAGACCTACTAGCCACGAGTTCTGAAATCAAAAACCAAAACACCTGGATTGTAGAGCTCGAAAAGTAGTGTGAAATCAAGATAAAAATCACCGAATTCAGAACTCAGAGTCATCGGATATTCATAAAACCGTTTACGTAAAGAAACCACAATTCGCGCCTAACTAGGTGAAACGACACCTACTAGCCAAGAGTTCTGAAATCAAAAACCGACACACCAGGATTGTAGAGCTCGAAAAGTAGTATGAAATCAAGCTAAAAATCAACGAATTCAGAACTCGGAGTCAACGGATATTCATAAAACCGTTTACGTAAAAAACCACATTTCGCGCCTAACTAGGTGAAAAGAGACCTACTAGCCACGAGTTCTGAAATCAAAAACCGAAATGCCAGGATTGTAGAGATCGAAAAGTAGTGTGAAATCAAGCTAAAAATCACCGAATTCAGAACTCAGAGTCAACGGATATTCATAAAACCGTTTACGTAAAGAAACCACAATTCGCGGCTAACTAGGTGAAACGAGACCTACTAGCCACGAGTTCTGAAATCAAAAACCGAAACTCCAGGATTCTAGAGCTCTAAAAGTAGTGTGAAATCAAGCTAAAAATAACCGAATTCAGAACTCGGAGTCAACGGATATTCATAAAACCGTTTACGTAAAGAAACCACATTTCGCGCCTAACTAGGTGAAACGAGACCTACTAGCCACGAGTTCTGAAATCAAAAACCGAAATGCCAGGATTGTAGAGCTTGAAAAGTAGTGTGAAATCAAGCTAAAAATCACCGAATTTAGAACTCGGAGTCAACGGATATTCATAAAACGGTTTACGTAAAGAAACCACATTTCTCGGCTAACTAGGTGAAACGAGACCTGCTAGCCATGAGTTCTGAAACAAAAACCGAAATGCCAGGATTGTAGAGATCGAAAAGTAGTGTGAAATCAAGCTAAAAATCACCGAATTTAGAACTCGGAGTCAACAAATATTCATAAAACAATTTACGTAAAGAAACCACAATTCACGGCTAACTAGGTGAAACGAGACCTACTAGCCACGAGTTCTGAAATCAAAAACCGAAACTCCAGGGTTGTAGAGCTCAAAAAGTAGTGTGAAATCAAGCTAAAAATCACCGAATTCAGAACTCGGAGTCATCGGATATCCATAAAACCGTTTACGTAAAGAAACCACATTTCTCGGCTAACTAGGTGAAAAGAGACCTACTAGCCACGAGTTCTGAAACAAAAAACCGAAACGCCAAGGATTGTAGAGCTCGAAAAGTAGTGTGAAATCAAGCTAAAAATCACCGAATTCAGAACTCGGAGTCAACGGATATTCATAAAACCGTTTACGTAAAAAACCACAATTCGCGGCTAACTAGGTGAAACGAGACCCACTAGCCACAAGTTTTGAAATCAAAAACCGAAATGCCAGGATTGTAGAGCTCGAAAAGTAGTGTGAAATCAAGCCAAAAATCACCGAACTCAGAACTCGGAGTCAACGGATATTCATAAAACCGTTTACGTAAAGAAACCACATTTCTCGGCTTACTAGGTGAAACGAGACCTACTAGCCACGAGTTCTGAAATCAAAAACCGAAAAGCCAGGATTGTAGAGCTCAAAAAGTAGTGTGAAATCAAGCTAAAAATCACCGAATTCAGAACTCGGAGTCACCGGATATCCATTAAACCGTTTACGTAAAGAAAACACAATTCGCGGCTAACTAGGTGAAACGAGACCTACTAGCCACGAGTTCTGAAATCAAAAACCGAAACGCCAGGATTGTAGAGATCGAAAAGTAGTGTGAAATCAGGCTAAAAATCACCGAATTCAGAACTCGGAGTCAACAAATATTCATAAAACCGTTTACGTAAAGAAACTACAATTTGCGGCTAACTAGGTGAAACGAGACCTACTAGCCACGAGTTCTGAAATCAAAAACCGAAATGACAGGATTGTAAAGCTCAAAAAGTAGTGTGAAATCAAGCTAAAAATCACCGAATTCATAACTCGGAGTCAACGGATATTCATAAAATCGTTTACGTAAAGAAACCACAATTCGCGCCTAACTAGGTGAAACGAGACCTACTAGCCACGAGTTCTGAAATGAAAAACCGAAATGCCAGGATTGTAGAGATCGAAAAGTAGTGTGAAATCAAGCTAAAAATCACCGAATTCAGAACTCGGAGTCAACAAATATTCATAAAACCGTTTACGTAAAGAAACCACAATTCGCGGCTAACTAGGTGAAACGAGACCTACTAGCCACAAGTTCTGACATCAAAAGCCGAAATGACAGGATTGTAAAGCTCGAAAAGTAGTGTGAAATCAAGCTAAAAATCACCGAATTCAGAACTCAGAGTCAACGGATATTCATAAAACCGTTTACGTAAAGAAACCACAATTCGCGCCTAACTAGGTGAAACGACACCTACTAGCCACGAGTTCTGAAATCAAAAACCGAAACGCCAGGATTGTAGAGTTCAAAAAGTAGTGTGAAATCAAGATAAAAATCACCGAATTCAGAACTCAGAGTCATCGGATATTCATAAAACCGTTTACATAAAGAAACCACAATTCGCGCCTTACTAGGTGAAACGACATCTACTAGCCACGAGTTCTGAAATCAAAAAATGACACACCAGGATTGTAGAGCTCGAAAAGTAGTGTGAAATCAAGCTAAAAATCAACGAATTCAGAACTCGGAGTCAACGGATATTCATAAAACCGTTTACGTACAAAACCACATTTCGCGCCTAACTATGTGAAAGGAGACCTACTAGCCACGAGTTCTGATATCAAAAACCGAAATTCCAGGATTGTAGAGCTCAAAAAGTAGTGTGAAATCAAGATAAAAATCACCGAATTCAGAACTCAGAGTCATCGGATATTCATAAAACCGTTTACGTAAGGAAACCACAATTCGCGCCTAACTAGGTGAAACGACACCTACTAGCCACGAGTTCTGAAATCAAAAACCGACACACCAGGATTGTAGAGCTCGAAAAGTAGTGTGAAATCAAGCTAAAAATCAACGAATTCAGAACTCGGAGTCAACGGATATTCATAAAACCGTTTACGTAAAAACCCACAATTCGCGGCTAACTAGATGAAACGAGACCTACTAGCCACAAGTTTTGAAATCAAAAACCGAAATGCCAGTATTCTAGAGCTCTAAAATTAGTGTGAAATCAAGCTAAAAATCACCGAATTCAGAACTCGGAGTCAACGGATATTCAAAAAACCGTTTACGTAAAGAAACCACATTTCGCGCCTAACTAGGTGAAACGAGACGTACTAGCCATGAGTTATGAAATCAAAAACCGAAACTCCAGGATTGTAGAGCTCGAAAAGTAGTGTGAAATCAAGCTAAAAATCACCGAATTCAGAACTCGGAGTCAACGGATATTCATAAAACCGTTTACGTAAAGAAACCATATTTCGCGCCTAACTAGGTGAAACGAGACCTACTAGCCACGAGTTCTGAAATCAAAAACCGAAATTTCAGGATTGTAGAGCTCGAAAAGTAGTGTGAAATCAAGCTAAAAATCACCGAATTCAAAACTCGGAGTCAACGGATATTCATAAAACCGTTTACGTAAAAAACCACAATTCTTGGCTAACTAGGTGAAACGAGACCTACTAGCCACAAGTTTTGAAATCAAAAACCGAAATGCCAGTATTCTAGAGCTCTGAAAGTAGTGTGAAATCAAGCTAAAAATCACCGAATTCAGAACTCGGAGTCAACGGATATTCATAAAACCGTTTACGTAAAGAAACCACATTTCGCGCCTAACTAGGTGAAACGAGACCTACTAGCCACGAGTTCTGAAATTAAAAACCGAAACTCCAGGATTGTAGAGATCGAAAAGTTGTGTGAAATCAAGCTAAAAATCACCGAATTCAGAACTCGGAGTCAACAAATATTCATAAAAGAATTTACGTAAAGAAACCACAATTCACGGCTAACTAGGTGAAATGAGACCTACCAGCCACGAGTTCTGAAATCAGAAACCGAAAGACCAGGATTGTAGAGCTCGAAAAGTAGTGTGAAATCAAGATAAAAATCACCGAATTCAGAACTCAGAGTCATCGGATATTCATAAAACCGTTTACGTAAAGAAACCACAATTCGCGCCTAACTAGGTGAAACGACACCTACTAGCCACGAGTTCTGAAATCAAAAACCGACACACCAGGATTGTAGAGCTCGAAAAGTAGTGTGAAATCAAGCTAAAAATCAACGAATTCAGAACTCGGAGTCAACGGATATTCATAAAACCGTTTACGTAAAAAACCATATTTCGCGCCTAACTAGGTGAAAAAAGACCTACTAGCCATGAGTTCGGAAATCCAAAACCGAATTTCCAGGATTGTAGAGCTCGAAAAGTAGTGTGAAATCAAGCTAAAAATCACCGAATTCAGAACTCGGAGTCAACGGATATTCATAAAACCGTTTACGTAAAGAAACCATATTTCGCGCCTAACTAGGTGAAATGACACCTACTAGCCACGAGTTCTAAATTCAAAAACCAAAATTTCAGGATTGTAGAGCTCGAAAAGTAGTGTGAAATCAAGCGAAAAATCACCGAATTCAGAACTCGGAGTCAACGGATATTCATAAAACCGTTTACGTAAAAAACCACAATTCGCGGCTAACTAGGTGAAATGAGACCTACTAGCCACAAATTTTGAAATCAAAAACCGAAATGCCAGTATTCTAGAGCTCGAAAAGTAGTGTGAAATCAAGATAAAAATCACCGAATTCAGAACTCAGAGTCATCGGATATTCATAAAACCGTTTACGTAAAGAAACCACAATTCGCGCCTAACAAGGTGAAATGACACCTACTAGCCACGAGTTCTGAAATCAAAAACCGACACACCAGGATTGTAGAGCTCGAAAAGTAGTGTGAAGTCAAGCTAAAAATCAACGAATTCAGAACTCGGAGTCAACGGATATTCATAAAACCGTTTACGTAAAAAACCATATTTCGCGCCTAACTAGGTGAAAAGAGACCTACTAGCCACGAGTTCGGAAATCAAAAACCGAATTTCCAGGATTGTAGAGCTCGAAAAGTAGTGTGAAATCAAGCTAAAAATCACCGAATTCAGAACTCGGAGTCAACGGATATTCATAAAACCGTTTACGTAAAGAAACCATATTTCGCGCCTAACTAGGTGAAACGTGACCTACTAGCCACGAGTTCTAAATTCAAAAACCGAAATTTCAGGATTGTAGAGCTCGAAAAGTAGTGTGAAATCAAGCTAAAAATCACCGAATTCAGAACTCGGAGTCAACAAATATTCATAAAACCGTTTACGTAAAGAAACCACAATTCGCGGCTAACTAGGTGAAACGACACCTACTAGCCACGAGTTCTGAAATCAAAAACCGACACATCAAGATTGTAGAGCTCGAAAAGTAGTGTGAAATCAAGCTAAAAATCAACGAATTCAGAACTCGGAGTCAACGGATATTCATAAAACCGTGTACGTAAAAAACCATATTTCGCGCCTAACTAGGTGAAAAGAGACCTACTAGCCACGAGTTCGGAAATCCAAAACCGAATTTCCAGGATTGTAGAGCTCGAAAAGTAGTGTGAAATCAAGCTAAAAATCACCGAATTCATAACTCGGAGTCAACGGATATTCATAAAACCGTTTACGTAAAGAAACCACAATTCGCGCCTAACTAGGTGAAACGAGACCTACTAGCCACGAGTTCGGAAATCCAAAACCGAATTGCGAGGATTGTAGAGCTCGAAAAGTAGTGTGAAATCAAGCTAAAAATCACCGAATTCAAAACTCGGAGTCAACGGATATTCATAAAACCGTTTACGTAAAAAACCACAATTCTTGGCTAACTAGGTGAAACGAGACCTACTAGCCACAAGTTTTGAAATCAAAAACCGAAATGCCAGTATTCTAGAGCTCTAAAAGTAGTGTGAAATCAAGCTAAAAATCACCGAATTCAGAACTCGGAGTCAACGGATATTCATAAAACCGTTTACGTAAAGAAACCACATTTCGCGCCTAACTAGGTGAAACGAGACCTACTAGCCACGAGTTCTGAAATTAAAAACCGAAACTCCAGGATTGTAGAGATCGAAAAGTAGTGTGAAATCAAGCTAAAAATCACCGAATTCAGAACTCGGAGTCAACAAATATTCATAAAAGAATTTACGTAAAGAAACCACAATTCACGGCTAACTAGGTGAAATGAGACCTACTAGCCACGAGTTCTGAAATCAGAAACCGAAAGACCAGGATTGTAGAGCTCGAAAAGTAGTGTGAAATCAAGATAAAAATCACCGAATTCAGAACTCAGAGTCATCGGATATTCATAAAACCGTTTACGTAAAGAAACCACAATTCGCGCCTAACTAGGTGAAACGACACCTACTAGCCACGAGTTCTGAAATCAAAAACCGACACACCAGGATTGTAGAGCTCGAAAAGTAGTGTGAAATCAAGCTAAAAATCAACGAATTCAGAACTCGGAGTCAACGGATATTCATAAAACCGTTTACGTAAAAAACCATATTTCGCGCCTAACTAGGTGAAAAAAGACCTACTAGCCATGAGTTCGGAAATCCAAAACCGAATTTCCAGGATTGTAGAGCTCGAAAAGTAGTGTGAAATCAAGCTAAAAATCACCGAATTCAGAACTCGGAGTCAACGGATATTCATAAAACCGTTTACGTAAAGAAACCATATTTCGCGCCTAACTAGGTGAAATGAGACCTACTAGCCACGAGTTCTAAATTCAAAAACCAAAATTTCAGGATTGTAGAGCTCGAAAAGTAGTGTGAAATCAAGCGAAAAATCACCGAATTCAGAACTCGGAGTCAACGGATATTCATAAAACCGTTTACGTAAAAAACCACAATTCGCGGCTAACTAGGTGAAATGAGACCTACTAGCCACAAATTTTGAAATCAAAAACCGAAATGCCAGTATTCTAGAGCTCGAAAAGTAGTGTGAAATCAAAATAAAAATCACCGAATTCAGAACTCAGAGTCATCGGATATTCATAAAACCGTTTACGTAAAGAAACCACAATTCGCGCCTAACTAGGTGAAATGACACCTACTAGCCACGAGTTCTGAAATCAAAAACCGACACACCAGGATTGTAGAGCTCGAAAAGTAGTGTGAAGTCAAGCTAAAAATCAACGAATTCAGAACTCGGAGTCAACGGATATTCATAAAACCGTTTACGTAAAAAACCATATTTCGCGCCTAACTAGGTGAAAAGAGACCTACTAGCCACGAGTTCGGAAATCCAAAACCGAATTTCCAGGATTGTAGAGCTCGAAAAGTAGTGTGAAATCAAGCTAAAAATCACCGAATTCAGAACTCGGAGTCAACGGATATTCATAAAACCGTTTACGTAAAAAACCATATTTCGCGCCTAACTAGGTGAAAAGAGACCTACTAGCCACGAGTTCGGAAATCCAAAACCGAATTGCCAGGATTGTAGAGATCGAAAAGTAGTGTGAAATCAAGCTAAAAATCACCGAATTAGAACTCGGAGTCAACAAATATTCATAAAACCGTTTACGTAAAGAAACCACAATTCGCGGCTAACTAGGTGAAATGAGACCTACTAGCCACGAGTTTTGAAATGAAAAACTGAAACGCCAGGATTGTAGAGATCGAAAAGTAGTGTGAAATCAAGCTAAAAATCACCGAATTCAGAACTCAGAGTCAACGGATATTCATAAAACCGTTTACGTAAAGAAACCACAATTCGCGCCTAACTAGGTGAAACGACACCTACTAGCCACGAGTTCTGAAATCAAAAACCAAAATGCCAGGATTATAGAGCTCGAAAAGTAGTGTGAAATCAAGATAAAAATCACCGAATTCAGAACTCAGAGTCATCGGATATTCATAAAACCGTTTACGTAAAGAAACCACAATTCGCGCCGTACTAGGTGAAACGACACCTACTAGCCACGAGTTCTGAAATCAAAAACTGACACACCAGGATTGTAGAGCTCGAAAAGTAGTGTGAAATCAAGCTAAAACTCAACGAATTCATAACTCGGAGTCAAAGGATATTCATAAAACCGTTTACGTACAAAACCACATTTCGCGCCTAACTAGGTGAAAAGAGACCTACTAGCCACGAGTTCTGAAATCAAAAACCGAAATTCCAGGATTGTAGAGCTCGAAAAGTAGTGTGAAATCAAGATAAAAATCACCGAATTCAGAACTCAGAGTCATCGGATATTCATAAAACCGTTTACGTAAAGAAACCACAATTCGCGCCTAACTAAATGAAACGACACCTACTAGCCACGAGTTCTGAAATCAAAAACCGACACACCAGGATTGTAGAGCTCGAAAAGTAGTGTGAAATCAAGCTAAAAAGCAACGAATTCAGAACTCGGAGTCAACGGATATTCATAAAACTGTTTACGTAAAAAACCACATTTCGCGCCTAACTAGGTGAAACGAGACCCACTAGCCACAAGTTTTGAAATCAAAAACCGAAAAGCCAAGATTGTAGAGCTCAAAAAGTAGTGTGAAATCAAGCCAAAAATCACCGAATTCAGAACTTGGAGTCAACGGATATTCATAAAACCGTTTACGTAAAGAAACCACATTTCTCGGCTTACTAGGTGAAACGAGACCTACTAGCCACGAGTTCTGAAATCAAAAACCGAAACGCCAGGATTGTAGAGCTCGAAAATTAGTGTGAAATCAAGCTAAAAATCACCGAATTCAGAACTCGGAGTCACCGGATATCCATTAAACCGTTTACGTAAAGAAAACACAATTCGCGGCTAACTAGGTGAAACGAGACCTACTAGCCATGAGTTCTGAAATCAAAAACCGAAATGGCAGGATTGTAGAGATCGAAAAGTAGTGTGAAATCAGGCTAAAAATCACCGAATTCAGAACTCGGAGTCAACAAATATTCATAAAACCGTTTACGTAAAGAAACCACAATTTGCGGCTAACTAGGTGAAACGAGACCTACTAGTCACGATTTCTGAAATCAAAAACCGAAATGACAGGATTGTAAAGCTCGAAAAGTAGTGTGAAATCAAGCTAAAAATCACCGAATTCATAACTCGGAGTCAACGGATATTCATAAAACCGTTTACGTAAAGAAACCACAATTCGCGCCTAACTAGGTGAAACGAGACCTACTAGCCACGAGTTCTGAAATGAAAAACCGAAACGCCAGGATTGTAGAGATCGAAAAGTAGTGTGAAATCAAGCTAAAAATCACCGAATTCAGAACTCGGAGTCAACAAATATTCATAAAACCGTTTACGTAAAGAAACCACAATTCGCGGCTAACTAGGTGAAACGAGACCTACTAGCCACGAGTTCTGACATCAAAAACCGAAATGACAGGATTGTAAAGCTCGAAAAGTAGTGTGAAATCAAGCTAAAAATCACCGAATTCAGAACTCTGAGTCATCGGATATTCATAAAACCGTTTACGTAAAGAAACCACAATTCGCGCCTAACTAGGTGAAACGACACATACTAGCCACGAGTTCTGAAATCAAAAACCGACACACCAGGATTGTAGAGCTCGAAAAGTAGTGTGAAATCAAGCTAAAAATCAACGAATTCAGAACTTGGAGTCAACGGATATTCATAAAACTGTTTACGTAAAAAACCACATTTCGCGCCTAACTAGGTGAAAAGAGACCTACTAGCCACGAGTTCAGAAATCAAAAACCGAAACGCCAGGATTGTAGAGATCGAAAAGTAGTGTGAAATCAAGCTAAAAATCACGGAATTCAGAACTCGGAGTCAACAAATATTCATAAAACAATTTACGTAAAGAAACCACAATTCGCGGCTAACTAGGTGAAACGAGACCTACTAGCCACGAGTTCTGACATCAAAAACCGAAATGACAGGATTGTAAAGCTCGAAAAGTAGTGTGAAATCAAGCTAAAAATCACCGAATTCAGAACTCAGAGTCAACGGATATTCATAAAACCGTTTACGTAAAGAAACCACAATTCGCGCCTAACTAGGTGAAAAGAGACCTACTAGCCACGAGTTCAGAAATCAAAAACCGAAATGCCAGGATTGTAGAGATCGAAAAATAGTGTGAAATCAAGCTAAAAATCACGGAATTCAGAACTCGGAGTCAACAAATATTCATAAAACCGTTTACGTAAAGAAACCACAATTCGCGGCTAACTAGGTGAAACGAGACCTACTAGCCACGAGTTCTGACATCAAAAACCGAAATGACAGGATTGTAAAGCTCGAAAAGTAGTGTGAAATCAAGCTAAAAATCACCGAATTCAGAACTCAGAGTCAACGGATATTCATAAAACCGCTTACGTAAAGAAACCACAATTAGCGGCTAAGTAGGTGAAACGAGACCTACTAGCCACAAGTTCTAAAATCAAAAACCGAAACGCCAAGATTGTAGAGCTCGAAAAGTAGTGTTAAATCAAGCTAAAAATCACCGAATTCAGAACTCGGAGTCAACGGATATTCATAAAACCGTTTACGTAAAGAAACCATATTTCGCGCCTAACTAGGTGAAACGAGACCTACTAGCCACGAGTTCTGAAATCAAAAACTGAAATTTCAGGATTGTAGAGCTCGAAAAGTAGTGTGAAATCAAGCTAAAAATCACCAAATTCAAAACTCGGAGTCAACGGATATTCATAAAACCGTTTACGTAAAAAACCACAATTCTTGGCTAACTAGGTGAAACGAGACCTACTAGCCACAAGTTTTGAAATCAAAAACCGAAATGCCAGTATTCTAGAGCTCTGAAAGTAGTGTGAAATCAAGCTAAAAATCACCGAATTCAGAACTCGGAGTCAACGGATATTCATAAAACCGTTTACGTAAAGAAACCACATTTCGCGCCAAACTAGGTGAAATGAGACCTACTAGCCACGAGTTCTGAAATTAAAAACCGAAACTCCAGGATTGTAGAGATCGAAAAGTAGTGTGAAATCAAGCTAAAAATCACCGAATTCAGAACTCGGAGTCAACAAATATTCATAAAACAATTTACGTAAAGAAACCACAATTCACGGCTAACTAGGTGAAATGAGACCTACTAGCCACGAGTTCTGAAATCAGAAACCGAAAGACCAGGATTGTAGAGCTCGAAAAGTAGTGTGAAATCAAGATAAAAATCACCGAATTCAGAACTCAGAGTCATCGGATATTCATAAAACCGTTTACGTAAAGAAACCACAATTCGCGCCTAACTAGGTGAAACGACACCTACTAGCCACGAGTTCTGAAATCAAAAACCGACACACCAGGATTGTAGAGCTCGAAAAGTAGTGTGAAATCAAGCTAAAAATCAACGAATTCAGAACTCGGAGTCAACGGATATTCATAAAACCGTTTACGTAAAAAACCATATTTCGCGCCTAACTAGGTGAAAAAAGACCTACTAGCCATGAGTTCGGAAATCCAAAACCGAATTTCCAGGATTGTAGAGCTCGAAAAGTAGTGTGAAATCAAGCTAAAAATCACCGAATTCAGAACTCGGAGTCAACGGATATTCATAAAACCGTTTACGTAAAGAAACCATATTTCGCGCCTAACTAGGTGAAATGAGACCTACTAGCCACGAGTTCTAAATTCAAAAACCAAAATTTCAGGATTGTAGAGCTCGAAAAGTAGTGTGAAATCAAGCGAAAAATCACCGAATTCAGAACTCGGAGTCAACGGATATTCATAAAACCGTTTACGTAAAAAACCACAATTCGCGGCTAACTAGGTGAAATGAGATCTACTAGCCACAAATTTTGAAATCAAAAACCGAAATGCCAGTATTCTAGAGCTCGAAAAGTAGTGTGAAATCAAAATAAAAATCACCGAATTCAGAACTCAGAGTCATCGGATATTCATAAAACCGTTTACGTAAAGAAACCACAATTCGCGCCTAACTAGGTGAAATGACACCTACTAGCCACGAGTTCTGAAATCAAAAACCGACACACCAGGATTGTAGAGCTCGAAAAGTAGTGTGAAGTCAAGCTAAAAATCAACGAATTCAGAACTCGGAGTCAACGGATATTCATAAAACCGTTTACGTAAAAAACCATATTTCGCGCCTAACTAGGTGAAAAGAGACCTACTAGCCACGAGTTCGGAAATCCAAAACCGAATTTCCAGGATTGTAGAGCTCGAAAAGTAGTGTGAAATCAAGCTAAAAATCACCGAATTCAGAACTCGGAGTCAACGGATATTCATAAAACCGTTTACGTAAAAAACCATATTTCGCGCCTAACTAGGTGAAAAGAGACCTACTAGCCACGAGTTCGGAAATCCAAAACCGAATTGCCAGGATTGTAGAGATCGAAAAGTAGTGTGAAATCAAGCTAAAAATCACCGAATTAGAACTCGGAGTCAACAAATATTCATAAAACCGTTTACGTAAAGAAACCACAATTCGCGGCTAACTAGGTGAAACGAGACCTACTAGCCACGAGTTTTGAAATGAAAAACTGAAACGCCAGGATTGTAGAGATCGAAAAGTAGTGTGAAATCAAGCTAAAAATCACCGAATTCAGAACTCAGAGTCAACGGATATTCATAAAACCGTTTACGTAAAGAAACCACAATTCGCGCCTAACTAGGTGAAACGACACCTACTAGCCACGAGTTCTGAAATCAAAAACCAAAATGCCAGGATTATAGAGCTCGAAAAGTAGTGTGAAATCAAGATAAAAATCACCGAATTCAGAACTCAGAGTCATCGGATATTCATAAAACCGTTTACGTAAAGAAACCACAATTCGCGCCGTACTAGGTGAAACGACACCTACTAGCCACGAGTTCTGAAATCAAAAACTGACACACCAGGATTGTAGAGCTCGAAAAGTAGTGTGAAATCAAGCTAAAACTCAACGAATTCATAACTCGGAGTCAAAGGATATTCATAAAACCGTTTACGTACAAAACCACATTTCGCGCCTAACTAGGTGAAAAGAGACCTACTAGCCACGAGTTCTGAAATCAAAAACCGAAATTCCAGGATTGTAGAGCTCGAAAAGTAGTGTGAAATCAAGATAAAAATCACCGAATTCAGAACTCAGAGTCATCGGATATTCATAAAACCGTTTACGTAAAGAAACCACAATTCGCGCCTAACTAAATGAAACGACACCTACTAGCCACGAGTTCTGAAATCAAAAACCGACACACCAGGATTGTAGAGCTCGAAAAGTAGTGTGAAATCAAGCTAAAAAGCAACGAATTCAGAACTCGGAGTCAACGGATATTCATAAAACTGTTTACGTAAAAAACCACATTTCGCGCCTAACTAGGTGAAACGAGACCCACTAGCCACAAGTTTTGAAATCAAAAACCGAAAAGCCAAGATTGTAGAGCTCAAAAAGTAGTGTGAAATCAAGCCAAAAATCACCGAATTCAGAACTTGGAGTCAACGGATATTCATAAAACCGTTTACGTAAAGAAACCACATTTCTCGGCTTACTAGGTGAAACGAGACCTACTAGCCACGAGTTCTGAAATCAAAAACCGAAACGCCAGGATTGTAGAGCTCGAAAATTAGTGTGAAATCAAGCTAAAAATCACCGAATTCAGAACTCGGAGTCACCGGATATCCATTAAACCGTTTACGTAAAGAAAACACAATTCGCGGCTAACTAGGTGAAACGAGACCTACTAGCCATGAGTTCTGAAATCAAAAACCGAAATCGCAGGATTGTAGAGATCGAAAAGTAGTGTGAAATCAGGCTAAAAATCACCGAATTCAGAACTCGGAGTCAACAAATATTCATAAAACCGTTTACGTAAAGAAACCACAATTTGCGGCTAACTAGGTGAAACGAGACCTACTAGTCACGATTTCTGAAATCAAAAACCGAAATGACAGGATTGTAAAGCTCGAAAAGTAGTGTGAAATCAAGCTAAAAATCACCGAATTCATAACTCGGAGTCAACGGATATTCATAAAACCGTTTACGTAAAGAAACCACAATTCGCGCCTAACTAGGTGAAACGAGACCTACTAGCCACGAGTTCTGAAATGAAAAACCGAAACGCCAGGATTGTAGAGATCGAAAAGTATTGTGAAATCAAGCTAAAAATCACCGAATTCAGAACTCGGAGTCAACAAATATTCATAAAACCGTTTACGTAAAGAAACCACAATTCGCGGCTAACTAGGTGAAACGAGACCTACTAGCCACGAGTTCTGACATCAAAAACCGAAATGACAGGATTGTAAAGCTCGAAAAGTAGTGTGAAATCAAGCTAAAAATCACCGAATTCAGAACTCAGAGTCATCGGATATTCATAAAACCGTTTACGTAAAGAAACCACAATTCGCGCCTAACTAGGTGAAACGACACATACTAGCCACGAGTTCTGAAATCAAAAACCGACACACCAGGATTGTAGAGCTCGAAAAGTAGTGTGAAATCAAGCTAAAAATCAACGAATTCAGAACTTGGAGTCAACGGATATTCATAAAACTGTTTACGTAAAAAACCACATTTCGCGCCTAACTAGGTGAAAAGAGACCTACTAGCCACGAGTTCAGAAATCAAAAACCGAAACGCCAGGATTGTAGAGATCGAAAAGTAGTGTGAAATCAAGCTAAAAATCACGGAATTCAGAACTCGGAGTCAACAAATATTCATAAAACAATTTACGTAAAGAAACCACAATTCGCGGCTAACTAGGTGAAACGAGACCTACTAGCCACGAGTTCTGACATCAAAAACCGAAATGACAGGATTGTAAAGCTCGAAAAGTAGTGTGAAATCAAGCTAAAAATCACCGAATTCAGAACTCAGAGTCAACGGATATTCATAAAACCGTTTACGTAAAGAAACCACAATTCGCGCCTAACTAGGTGAAAAGAGACCTACTAGCCACGAGTTCAGAAATCAAAAACCGAAATGCCAGGATTGTAGAGATCGAAAAATAGTGTGAAATCAAGCTAAAAATCACGGAATTCAGAACTCGGAGTCAACAAATATTCATAAAACCGTTTACGTAAAGAAACCACAATTCGCGGCTAACTAGGTGAAACGAGACCTACTAGCCACGAGTTCTGACATCAAAAACCGAAATGACAGGATTGTAAAGCTCGAAAAGTAGTGTGAAATCAAGCTAAAAATCACCGAATTCAGAACTCAGAGTCAACGGATATTCATAAAACCGCTTACGTAAAGAAACCACAATTAGCGGCTAAGTAGGTGAAACGAGACCTACTAGCCACAAGTTCTAAAATTAAAAACCGAAACGCCAAGATTGTAGAGCTCGAAAAGTAGTGTTAAATCAAGCTAAAAATCACCGAATTCAGAACTCGGAGTCAACGGATATTCATAAAACCGTTTACGTAAAGAAACCATATTTCGCGCCTAACTAGGTGAAACGAGACCTACTAGCCACGAGTTCTGAAATCAAAAACTGAAATTTCAGGATTGTAGAGCTCGAAAAGTAGTGTGAAATCAAGCTAAAAATCACCAAATTCAAAACTCGGAGTCAACGGATATTCATAAAACCGTTTACGTAAAAAACCACAATTCTTGGCTAACTAGGTGAAACGAGACCTACTAGCCACAAGTTTTGAAATCAAAAACCGAAATGCCAGTATTCTAGAGCTCTGAAAGTAGTGTGAAATCAAGCTAAAAATCACCGAATTCAGAACTCGGAGTCAACGGATATTCATAAAACCGTTTACGTAAAGAAACCACATTTCGCGCCAAACTAGGTGAAACGAGACCTACTAGCCACGAGTTCTGAAATTAAAAACCGAAACTCCAGGATTGTAGAGATCGAAAAGTAGTGTGAAATCAAGCTAAAAATCACCGAATTCAGAACTCGGAGTCAACAAATATTCATAAAACAATTTACGTAAAGAAACCACAATTCACGGCTAACTAGGTGAAATGAGACCTACTAGCCACGAGTTCTGAAATCAAAAACCGAAAGACCAGGATTGTAGAACTCAAAAAGTAGTGTGAAATCAAGATAAAAATCACCGAATTCAGAACTCAGAGTCATCGGATATTCATAAAACCGTTTACGTAAAGAAACCACAATTCGCGCCTAACTAGGTAAAACGACACCTAATAGCCACGAGTTCTGAAATCAAAAACCGACAAACCAGGATTGTAGAGCTCAAAAAGTAGTGTGAAATCAAGCTAAAAATCAACGAATTCAGAACTCGGAGTCAACGGATATTCATAAAACCGTTTACGTAAAAAACCATATTTCGCGTCTAACTAGGTGAAAAGAGACCTACTAGAAACGAGTTCGGAAATCCAAACCGAATTTCCAGGATTGTAGAGCTCGAAAAGTAGTGTGAAATCAAGCTAAAAATCACCGAATTCAGAACTCGGAGTCAACGGATATTCATAAAACCGTTTACGTAAAGAAACCATATTTCGCGCCTAACTAGGTGAAACGAGACCTACTAGCCACGAGTTCTAAATTCAGAAACCGAAATTTCAGGATTGTAGAGCTCGAAAAGTAGTGTGAAATCAAGCTAAAAATCACCGAATTCAGAACTCGGAGTCAACGGATATTCATAAAACCGTTTACGTAAAAAACCACAATTCGCAGCTAACTTGGTGAAATGAGACCTACTAGCCACAAGTTTTGAAATCAAAAACCGAAATGCCAGTATTCTAGAGCTCTAAAAGTAGTGTGAAATCAAGCTAAAAATCACCGAATTCAGAACTCGGAGTCAACGGATATTCATATAACCGTTTACGTAAAGAAACCACATTTCGCGCCTAACTAGGTGAAACGAGACCTACTAGCCAAGAGTTCTGAAATTAAAAACCGAAACTCCAGGATTGTAGAGATCGAAAAGTAGTGTGAAATCAAGCTAAAAATCACCGAATTCAGAACTCGGAGTCAACAAATATTCATAAAACAATTTACGTAAAGAAACCACAATTCGCGGTTAACTAGGTGAAATGAGACCTACTATCCACGAGTTCTGAAATCAAAAACCGAAAGACCAGGATTGTAGAGCTCGAAAAGTAGTGTGAAATCAAGATAAAAATCACCGAATTCAGAACTCAGAGTCATCGGATATTCATAAAACCGTTTACGTAAAGAAACCACAATTCGCGCCTAACTAGGTGAAACGACACCTACTAGCCACGAGTTCTGAAATCGAAAACCGACAAACCAGGATTGTAGTGCTCGAAAATTAGTGTGAAATCAAGCTAAAAATCAACGAATTCAGAACTCGGAGTCAACGGATATTCATAAAACCGTGTACGTAAAAAACCATATTTCGCGCCTAACTAGGTGAAAAGAGACCTACTAGCCACGAGTTCGGAAATCCAAAACCGAATTTCCAGGATTGTAGAGCTCGAAAAGTAGTGTGAAATCAAGCTAAAAATCACCGAATTCAGAATTCGGAGTCAACAGATATTCATAAAACCGTTTACGTAAAGAAACCATATTTCGCGCCTAACTAGGTGAAACGAGACCTACTAGCCACGAGTTCTAAATTCAAAAACCGAAATTTCAAGATTGTAGAGCTCGAAAAGTAGTGTGAAATCAAGCCAAAAATCACCGAATTCAGAACTCGGAGTCAACGGATATTCATAAAACTGTTTACGTAAAAAACCACAATTTGCGGCTAACTAGGTGAAACGAGACCTACTAGCCACAAGTTTTGAAATCAAAAACCGAAATGCCAGTATTCTAGAGCTCTAAAAGTAGTGTGAAATCAAGCTAAAAATCACCGAATTCAGAACTCGGAGTCAACAGATATTCATAAAACCGTTTACGTAAAAAACCACATTTCGCGCCTAACTAGGTGAAACGAGACCTACTAGCCACGAGTTCTGAAATCAAAAACCGAAACTCCAGGATTGTAGAGATCGAATAGTAGTGTGAAATCAAGCTAAAAATCACCGAATTCAGAACTCGGAGTCAACAAATATTCATAAAACAATTTACGTAAAAAAACCACAATTCGCGGCTAACTAGGTGAAATGAGACCTACTAGCCACAAGTTCTGAAATCAAAAACCGAAAGACCAGGATTGTAGAGCTCGAAAAGTAGTGTGAAATCAAGATAAAAATCACCGAATTCAGACTTCAGAGTCATCGGATATTCATAAAACCGTTTATGTAAAGAAACCACAATTCGCGCCTAACTAGGTGAAACGACACCTACTAGCCACGAGTACTGAAATCAAAAACCGACACACCAGGATTTTAGAGCTCGAAAAGTAGTGTGAAATCAAGCTAAAAATCAACGAATTCAGAACTCGGAGTCAACGGATATTCATAAAACCGTTTACGTAAAGAAACCACAATTCACGGCTAACTAGGTGAAATGATACCTACTAGCCACGAGTTCTGAAATCAAAAACCGAAAGACCAGTATTGTAGAGCTCGAAAAGTAGTGTGAAATCAAGATAAAAATCACCGAATTCAGAACTCAGAGTCATCGGATATTCATAAAACCGTTTACGTAAAAAACCACAATTCGCGGCTAACTAGATGAAACGAGACCTACTAGCCACAAGTTTTGAAATCAAAAACCGAAATGCCAGTATTCTAGAGCTCTAAAAGTAGTGTGAAATCAAGCTAAAAATCACCGAATTCAGAACTCGGAGTCAACGGATATTCTAAAAATCGTTTACGTAAAGAAACCACATTTCGCGCCTAACTAGGTGAAACGAGACTTACTAGCCACGAGTTCTGAAATCAAAAACTGAAATTTCAGGATTGTAGAGCTCGAAAAGTAGTGTGAAATCAAGCTGAAAATCACCAAATTCAAAACTCGGAGTCAACGGATATTCATAAAACTGTTTACGTAAAAAACCACAATTCGCGGCTAACTAGGTGAAACGAGACCTACTAGCCACAAGTTTTGAAATCAAAAACCGAAATGCCAGTATTCTAGAGCTCTAAAAGTAGTGTGAAATCAAGCTAAAAATCACCGAATTCAGAACTCGGAGTCAACAGATATTCATAAAACCGTTTACGTAAAAAACCACATTTCGCGCCTAACTAGGTGAAACGAGACCTACTAGCCACGAGTTCTGAAATCAAAAACCGACACTCCAGGATTGTAGAGATCAAAAAGTAGTGTGAAATCAAGCTAAAAATCACCGAATTCAGAACTCGGAGTCAACAAATATTCATAAAACAATTTACGTAAAGAAACCACAATTCGCGGCTAACTAGGTGAAATGAGACCTACTAGCCACAAGTTCTGAAATCAAAAACCGAAAGACCAGGATTGTAGAGCTCGAAAAGTAGTGTGAAATCAAGATAAAAATCACCGAATTCAGAACTCAGAGTCATCGGATATTCATAAAACCGTTTATGTAAAGAAACCACAATTCGCGCCTAACTAGGTGAAACGACACCTACTAGCCACGAGTTCTGAAATCAAAAACCGACACACCAGGATTTTAGAGCTCGAAAAGTAGTGTGAAATCAAGCTAAAAATCAACGAATTCAGAACTCGGAGTCAACGGATATTCATAAAACCGTTTACGTAAAGAAACCACAATTCACGGCTAACTAGGTGAAATGAGACCTACTAGCCACGAGTTCTGAAATCAAAAACCGAAAGACCAGTATTGTAGAGCTCGAAAAGTAGTGTGAAATCAAGATAAAAATCACCGAATTCAGAACTCAGAGTCATCGGATATTCATAAAACCGTTTACGTAAAAAACCACAATTCGCGGCTAACTAGATGAAACGAGACCTACTAGCCACAAGTTTTGAAATCAAAAACCGAAATGCCAGTATTCTAGAGCTCTAAAAGTAGTGTGAAATCAAGCTAAAAATCACCGAATTCAGAACTCGGAGTCAACGGATATTCTAAAAATCGTTTACGTAAAGAAACCACATTTCGCGCCTAACTAGGTGAAACGAGACTTACTAGCCACGAGTTCTGAAATCAAAAACTGAAATTTCAGGATTGTAGAGCTCGAAAAGTAGTGTGAAATCAAGCTGAAAATCACCAAATTCAAAACTCGGAGTCAACGGATATTCATAAAACTGTTTACGTAAAAAACCACAATTCGCGGCTAACTAGGTGAAACGAGACCTACTAGCCACAAGTTTTGAAATCAAAAACCGAAATGCCAGTATTCTAGAGCTCTAAAAGTAGTGTGAAATCAAGCTAAAAATCACCGAATTCAGAACTCGGAGTCAACAGATATTCATAAAACCGTTTACGTAAAAAACCACATTTCGCGCCTAACTAGGTGAAACGAGACCTACTAGCCACGAGTTCTGAAATCAAAAACCGACACTCCAGGATTGTAGAGATCAAAAAGTAGTGTGAAATCAAGCTAAAAATCACCGAATTCAGAACTCGGAGTCAACAAATATTCATAAAACAATTTACGTAAAGAAACCACAATTCGCGGCTAACTAGGTGAAATGAGACCTACTAGCCACAAGTTCTGAAATCAAAAACCGAAAGACCAGGATTGTAGAGCTCGAAAAGTAGTGTGAAATCAAGATAAAAATCACCGAATTCAGAACTCAGAGTCATCGGATATTCATAAAACCGTTTATGTAAAGAAACCACAATTCGCGCCTAACTAGGTGAAACGACACCTACTAGCCACGAGTTCTGAAATCAAAAACCGACACACCAGGATTTTAGAGCTCGAAAAGTAGTGTGAAATCAAGCTAAAAATCACCGAATTCAGAACTCGGAGTCAACGGATATTCATAAAACCGTTTACGTAAAGAAACCACAATTCACGGCTAACTAGGTGAAATGAGACCTACTAGCCACGAGTTCTGAAATCAAAAACCGAAAGACCAGGATTGTAGAGCTCGAAAAGTAGTGTGAAATCAAGATAAAAATCACCGAATTCAGAACTCAGAGTCATCGGATATTCATAAAACCGTTTACGTAAAAAACCACAATTCGCGGCTAACTAGATGAAACGAGACCTACTAGCCACAAGTTTTGAAATCAAAAACCGAAATGCCAGTATTCTAGAGCTCTAAAAGTAGTGTGAAATCAAGCTAAAAATCACCGAATTCAGAACTCGGAGTCAACGGATATTCAAAAAACCGTTTACGTAAAGAAACCACATTTCGCGCCTAACTAGGTGAAACGAGACCTACTAGCCACGAGTTCTGAAATCAAAAACCGAAAGACCAGGATTTTAGAGCTCGAAAAGTAGTGTGAAATCAAGATAAAAATCACCGAATTCAGAACTCAGAGTCATCGGATATTCATAAAACCGTTTACGTAAAAAACCACAATTCGCGGCTAACTAGATGAAACGAGACCTACTAGCCACAAGTTTTGAAATCAAAAACCGAAATGCCAGTATTCTAGAGCTCTAAAAGTAGTGTGAAATCAAGCTAAAAATCACCGAATTCAGAACTCGGAGTCAACGGATATTCTAAAAATCGTTTACGTAAAGAAACCACAATTCGCGGCTAACTAGGTGAAATGAGACCTACTAGCCACAAGTTCTGAAATCAAAAACCGAAAGACCAGGATTGTAGAGCTCGAAAAGTAGTGTGAAATCAAGATAAAAATCACCGAATTCAGAACTCAGAGTCATCGGATATTCATAAAACCGTTTATGTAAAGAAACCACAATTCGCGCCAAACTAGGTGAAACGAGACCTACTAGCCACGAGTTCTGAAATTAAAAACCGAAACTCCAGGATTGTAGAGATCGAAAAGTAGTGTGAAATCAAGCTAAAAATCACCGAATTCAGAACTCGGAGTCAACAAATATTCATAAAACAATTTACGTAAAGAAACCACAATTCACGGCTAACTAGGTGAAATGAGACCTACTAGCCACGAGTTCTGAAATCAAAAACCGAAAGACCAGGATTGTAGAGCTCAAAAAGTAGTGTGAAATCAAGATAAAAATCACCGAATTCAGAACTCAGAGTCATCGGATATTCATAAAACCGTTTACGTAAAGAAACCACAATTCGCGCCTAACTAGGTAAAACGACACCTAATAGCCACGAGTTCTGAAATCAAAAACCGACAAACCAGGATTGTAGAGCTCAAAAAGTAGTGTGAAATCAAGCTAAAAATCAACGAATTCAGAACTCGGAGTCAACGGATATTCATAAAACCGTTTACGTAAAAAACCATATTTCGCGTCTAACTAGGTGAAAAGAGACCTACTAGACACGAGTTCGGAAATCCAAACCGAATTTCCAGGATTGTAGAGCTCGAAAAGTAGTGTGAAATCAAGCTAAAAATCACCGAATTCAGAACTCGGAGTCAACGGATATTCATAAAACCGTTTACGTAAAGAAACCATATTTCGCGCCTAACTAGGTGAAACGAGACCTACTAGCCACGAGTTCTAAATTCAGAAACCGAAATTTCAGGATTGTAGAGCTCGAAAAGTAGTGTGAAATCAAGCTAAAAATCATCGAATTCAGAACTCGGAGTCAACGGATATTCATAAAACCGTTTACGTAAAAAACCACAATTCGCAGCTAACTTGGTGAAATGAGACCTACTAGCCACAAGTTTTGAAATCAAAAACCGAAATGCCAGTATTCTAGAGCTCTAAAAGTAGTGTGAAATCAAGCTAAAAATCACCGAATTCAGAACTCGGAGTCAACGGATATTCATATAACCGTTTACGTAAAGAAACCACATTTCGCGCCTAACTAGGTGAAACGAGACCTACTAGCCAAGAGTTCTGAAATTAAAAACCGAAACTCCAGGATTGTAGAGATCGAAAAGTAGTGTGAAATCAAGTTAAAAATCACCGAATTCAGAACTCGGAGTCAACAAATATTCATAAAACAATTTACGTAAAGAAACCACAATTCGCGGTTAACTAGGTGAAATGAGACCTACTATCCACGAGTTCTGAAATCAAAAACCGAAAGACCAGGATTGTAGAGCTCGAAAAGTAGTGTGAAATCAAGATAAAAATCACCGAATTCAGAACTCAGAGTCATCGGATATTCATAAAACCGTTTACGTAAAGAAACCACAATTCGCGCCTAACTAGGTGAAACGACACCTACTAGCCACGAGTTCTGAAATCGAAAACCGACAAACCAGGATTGTAGTGCTCGAAAATTAGTGTGAAATCAAGCTAAAAATCAACGAATTCAGAACTCGGAGTCAACGGATATTCATAAAACCGTGTACGTAAAAAACCATATTTCGCGCCTAACTAGGTGAAAAGAGACCTACTAGCCACGAGTTCGGAAATCCAAAACCGAATTTCCAGGATTGTAGAGCTCGAAAAGTAGTGTGAAATCAAGCTAAAAATCACCGAATTCAGAATTCGGAGTCAACAGATATTCATAAAACCGTTTACGTAAAGAAACCATATTTCGCGCCTAACTAGGTGAAACGAGACCTACTAGCCACGAGTTCTAAATTCAAAAACCGAAATTTCAAGATTGTAGAGCTCGAAAAGTAGTGTGAAATCAAGCCAAAAATCACCGAATTCAGAACTCGGAGTCAACGGATATTCATAAAACTGTTTACGTAAAAAACCACAATTTGCGGCTAACTAGGTGAAACGAGACCTACTAGCCACAAGTTTTGAAATCAAAAACCGAAATGCCAGTATTCTAGAGCTCTAAAAGTAGTGTGAAATCAAGCTAAAAATCACCGAATTCAGAACTCGGAGTCAACAGATATTCATAAAACCGTTTACGTAAAAAATCACATTTCGCGCCTAACTAGGTGAAACGAGACCTACTAGCCACGAGTTCTGAAATCAAAAACCGAAAGACCAGGATTGTAGAGCTCGAAAAGTAGTGTGAAATCAAGATAAAAATCACCGAATTCAGAACTCAGAGTCATCGGATATTCATAAAACCGTTTATGTAAAGAAACCACAATTCGCGCCTAACTAGGTGAAACGACACCTACTAGCCACGAGTTCTGAAATCAAAAACCGACACAGCAGGATTTTAGAGCTCGAAAAGTAGTGTGAAATCAAGCTAAAAATCAACGAATTCAGAACTCGGAGTCAACGGATATTCATAAAACCGTTTACGTAAAGAAACCACAATTCACGGCTAACTAGGTGAAATGAGACCTACTAGCCACGAGTTCTGAAATCAAAAACCGAAAGACCAGTATTGTAGAGCTCGAAAAGTAGTGTGAAATCAAGATAAAAATCACCGAATTCAGAACTCAGAGTCATCGGATATTCATAAAACCGTTTACGTAAAAAACCACAATTGGCGGCTAACTAGATGAAACGAGACCTACTAGCCACAAGTTTTGAAATCAAAAACCGAAATGCCAGTATTCTAGAGCTCTAAAAGTAGTGTGAAATCAAGCTAAAAATCACCGAATTCAGAACTCGGAGTCAACGGATATTCTAAAAATCGTTTACGTAAAGAAACCACATTTCGCGCCTAACTAGGTGAAACGAGACTTACTAGCCACGAGTTCTGAAATCAAAAACTGAAATTTCAGGATTGTAGAGCTCGAAAAGTAGTGTGAAATCAAGCTGAAAATCACCAAATTCAAAACTCGGAGTCAACGGATATTCATAAAACTGTTTACGTAAAAAACCACAATTCGCGGCTAACTAGGTGAAACGAGACCTACTAGCCACAAGTTTTGAAATCAAAAACCGAAATGCCAGTATTCTAGAGCTCTAAAAGTAGTGTGAAATCAAGCTAAAAATCACCGAATTCAGAACTCGGAGTCAACAGATATTCATAAAACCGTTTACGTAAAAAACCACATTTCGCGCCTAACTAGGTGAAACGAGACCTACTAGCCACGAGTTCTGAAATCAAAAACCGACACTCCAGGATTGTAGAGATCAAAAAGTAGTGTGAAATCAAGCTAAAAATCACCGAATTCAGAACTCGGAGTCAACAAATATTCATAAAACAATTTACGTAAAGAAACCACAATTCACGGCTAACTAGGTGAAATGAGACCTACTAGCCACAAGTTCTGAAATCAAAAACCGAAAGACCAGGATTGTAGAGCTCGAAAAGTAGTGTGAAATCAAGATAAAAATCACCGAATTCAGAACTCAGAGTCATCGGATATTCATAAAACCGTTTATGTAAAGAAACCACAATTCGCGCCTAACTAGGTGAAACGACACCTACTAGCCACGAGTTCTGAAATCAAAAACCGACACACCAGGATTTTAGAGCTCGAAAAGTAGTGTGAAATCAAGCTAAAAATCAACGAATTCAGAACTCGGAGTCAACGGATATTCATAAAACCGTTTACGTAAAGAAACCACAATTCAAAAAACCGAAACGCCAAGATTTTAGAGATCGAAAAGTAGTATGAAATCAAGCTAAAAATCACCGAATTCAGAACTCGGAGTCAACGGATATTCATAAAACCGTTTACGTAAAGAAACCACAATTCGTGGCTAACTAGGTGAAACGAGACCTACTAGCCACGAGTTCTGAAATAAAAAACCGAAACTTTAGGATTGTAGAGCTCGAAAAGTAGTGTGAAGTCCAGCTAAAAATCACCGAATTCAGAACTCGGAGTCATCGGATATTCATAAAACCGTTTACGTAAAAAACCACAATTCGCGGCTAACTAGGTGAAACGAGACCTACTAGCCACGAGTTCTGAAATCAAAAACCGAAACGCCAGGATTGTAGAGATCGAAAAGTAGTGTGAAATCAAGCCAAAAATCACCGAATTCAGAACTCGGAGTCAACGGATATTCATAAAACTGTTTACGTAAAAAACCACAATTTGCGGCTAACTAGGTGAAACGAGACCTACTAGCCACAAGTTTTGAAATCAAAAACCGAAATGCCAGTATTCTAGAGCTCTAAAAGTAGTGTGAAATCAAGCTAAAAATCACCGAATTCAGAACTCGGAGTCAACAGATATTCATAAAACCGTTTACGTAAAAAACCACATTTCGCGCCTAACTAGGTGAAACGAGACCTACTAGCCACGAGTTCTGAAATCAAAAACCGAAACTCCAGGATTGTAGAGATCGAAAAGTAGTGTGAAATCAAGCTAAAAATCACCGAATTCAGAACTCGGAGTCAACAAATATTCATAAAACAATTTACGTAAAGAAACCACAATTCGCGGCTAACTAGGTGAAATGAGACCTACTAGCCACAAGTTCTGAAATCAAAAACCGAAAGACCAGGATTGTAGAGCTCGAAAAGTAGTGTGAAATCAAGATAAAAATCACCGAATTCAGAACTCAGAGTCATCGGATATTCATAAAACCGTTTATGTAAAGAAACAACAATTCGCGCCTAACTAGGTGAAATGACACCTACTAGCCACGAGTTCTGAAATCAAAAACCGACACACCAGGATTTTAGAGCTCGAAAAGTAGTGTGAAATCAAGCTAAAAATCAACGAATTCAGAACTCGGAGTCAACGGATATTCATAAAACCGTTTACGTAAAGAAAGCACAATTCACGGCTAACTAGGTGAAATGAGACCTACTAGCCACGAGTTCTGAAATCAAAAACCGAAAGACCAGTATTGTAGAGCTCGAAAAGTAGTGTGAAATCAAGATAAAAATCACCGAATTCAGAACTCAGAGTCATCGGATATTCATAAAACCGTTTACGTAAAAAACCACAATTCGCGGCTAACTAGATGAAACGAGACCTACTAGCCACAAGTTTTGAAATCAAAAACCGAAATGCCAGTATTCTAGAGCTCTAAAAGTAGTGTGAAATCAAGCTAAAAATCACCGAATTCAGAACTCGGAGTCAACGGATATTCTAAAAATCGTTTACGTAAAGAAACCACATTTCGCGCCTAACTAGGTGAAACGAGACTTACTAGCCACGAGTTCTGAAATCAAAAACTGAAATTTCAGGATTGTAGAGCTCGAAAAGTAGTGTGAAATCAAGCTGAAAATCACCAAATTCAAAACTCGGAGTCAACGGATATTCATAAAACTGTTTACGTAAAAAACCACAATTCGCGGCTAACTAGGTGAAACGAGACCTACTAGCCACAAGTTTTGAAATCAAAAACCGAAATGCCAGTATTCTAGAGCTCTAAAAGTAGTGTGAAATCAAGCTAAAAATCACCGAATTCAGAACTCGGAGTCAACAGATATTCATAAAACCGTTTACGTAAAAAACCACATTTCGCGCCTAACTAGGTGAAACGAGACCTACTAGCCACGAGTTCTGAAATCAAAAACCGACACTCCAGGATTGTAGAGATCAAAAAGTAGTGTGAAATCAAGCTAAAAATCACCGAATTCAGAACTCGGAGTCAACAAATATTCATAAAACAATTTACGTAAAGAAACCACAATTCGCGGCTAACTAGGTGAAATGAGACCTACTAGCCACAAGTTCTGAAATCAAAAACCGAAAGACCAGGATTGTAGAGCTCGAAAAGTAGTGTGAAATCAAGATAAAAATCACCGAATACAGAACTCAGAGTCATCGGATATTCATAAAACCGTTTATGTAAAGAAACTACAATTCGCGCCTAACTAGGTGAAACGACACCTACTAGCCACGAGTTCTGAAATCAAAAACCGATACACCAGGATTTTAGAGCTCGAAAAGTAGTGTGAAATCAAGCTAAAAATCAACGAATTCAGAACTCGGAGTCAACGGATATTCATAAAACCGTTTACGCAAAAAACCACATTTCGCGCCTAACTAGGTGAAACGAGACCCACTAGCCACGAGTTCTGAAATCAAAAACCGAAACGCCAAGATTTTAGAGATCGAAAAGTAGTATGAAATCAAGCTAAAAATCACCGAATTCAGAACTCGGAGTCAACGGATATTCATAAAACCGTTTACGTAAAGAAACCACAATTCGCGGCTAACTAGGTGAAACGAGACCTACTAGCCACGAGTTCTGAAATAAAAAACCGAAACTTTAGGATTGTAGAGCTCGAAAAGTAGTGTGAAGTCAAGCTAAAAATCACCGAATTCAGAACTCGGAGTCATCGGATATTCATAAAACCGTTTACGTAAAAAACCACAATTCGCGGCTAACTAGGTGAAACGAGACCTACTAGCCACGAGTTCTGAAATCAAAAACCGAAACGCCAGGATTGTAGAGATCGAAAAGTAGTGTGAAATCAAGCTAAAAATCACTGAATTCAAAACTCGGAGTCAACGGAAATTCATAAAACCGTTTACGTAAAAAACCACAATTCGCGGCTAACTAGGTAAAACGAGACCTACTAGCCACAAGTTTTGAAATCAAAAACCGAAATGCCAGTATTCTAGAGCTCTAAAAGTAGTGTGAAATCAAGCTAAAAATCACCGAATTCAGAACTCGGAGTCAACAGATATTCATAAAACCGTTTACGTAAAAAACCACATTTCGCGCCTAACTAGGTGAAACGAGACCTACTAGCCACAAGTTTTGAAATCAAAAACCGAAATGCCAGTATTCTAGAGCTCTAAAAGTAGTGTGAAATCAAGCTAAAAATCACCGAATTCAGAACTCGGAGTCAACAGATATTCATAAAACCGTTTACGTAAAAAACCACATTTCGCGCCTAACTAGGTGAAACGAGACCTACTAGCCACGAGTTCTGAAATCAAAAACTGAAACTCCAGGATTGTAGAGATCGAAAAGTAGTGTGATATCAAGCTAAAAATCACCGAATTCAGAACTCGGAGTCAACAAATATTCATAAAACAATTTACGTAAAGCAACCACAATTCACGGCTAACTAGGTGAAATGAGACCTACTAGCCACGAGTTCTGAAATCAAAAACCGAAAGACCAGGATTGTAGAGCTCGAAAAGTAGTGTGAAATCAAGATAAAAATCACCGAATTCAGAACTCAGAGTCATCGGATATTCATAAAACCGTTTACGTAAAGAAACCATAATTCGCGCCTAACTAGGTGAAACGACACCTACTAGCCACGAGTTCTGAAATCAAAAACCGACACACCAGGATTGTAGAGCTCGAAAAGTAGTGTGAAATCAAGCTAAAAATCAACGAATTCAGAACTCGGAGTCAACGGATATTCATAAAACCGTTTACGTAAAAAACCACATTTCGCGCCTAACTAGGTGAAAAGAGACCTACTAGCCACGAGTTCTGAAATAAAAAACCGAAATGCCAGGATTGTAGAGATCGAAAATTAGTGTGAAATCAAACTAAAAATCACCGAATTCAGAACTCGGAGTCAACAAATATTCATAAAACAATTTACCTAAAGAAACCACAATTCGCGGCTAACTAGGTGAAACGAGACCTACTAGCCACGAGTTCTGAAATCAAAAACCGAAACTCCAGGATTGTAGAGATCAAAAAGTAGTGTGAAATCAAGTTAAAAATCACCGAATTCAGAACTCGAAGTCAACGGATATTCATAAAACCGTTTACGTAAAGAAACCACATTTCTCGGCTTACTAGGTGAAATGAGACCTACTAGCCACGAGTTCTGAAATCAAAAACCGAAATGCCAGGATTGTAGAGCTCGAAAAGTAGTGTGAAATCAAGCTAAAAATCATCGAATTCAGAACTCGGAGTCATCGGATATCCATAAAACCGTTTACGTAAAGAAACCAAAATTAGCGCCTAACTAGGTGAAACGACACCTACTAGCCACGAGTTCTGAAATCAAAAACCGAAATGCCAGGATTGTAGAGATCGAAAAGTAGTGTGAAATCAAGCTAAAAATCAACGAATTCAGAACTCGGAGTCAACAAATATTCATAAAACCGTTTACGTAAAGAAACCACAATTCGCGGCTAACTAGGTGAAACGAGACCTACTAGCCACGAGTTCTGAAATCAAAAACCGAAACGCCAGGATTGTAGAGCTTGAAAAGTAGTGTGAAATCAAGATAAAAATCACCGAATTCAGAACTCGGAGTCAACGGATATTCATAAAACCGTTTACGTAAAGAAACTACAATTCGCGCCTAACTAGGTGAAACGAGACCTACTAGCCACGAGTTCTGAAATCAAAAATCGAAATGCCAGGATTGTAGAGATCTAAAAGTAGTGTGAAATCAAGCTAAAAATCAACGAATTCAGAAGTCGGAGTCAAGAAATATTCATAAAACCGTTTACGTAAAGAAACAAAAATTCGCGGCTAGCTAGGTGAAACGAGACCTACTAGCCACGAGTTCTGAAATTAAAAACCGAAATGCCAGGATTGTAGAGCTTGAAAAGTAGTGTGAAATCAAGCTAAAAATCACCGAATTCAGATCTCGGAGTCATCGGATATTCATAAAACCGTTTACGTAAAGAAACCACAATTCGCGCCTAACTAGGTGAAACGACACCTACTCGCCACGAGTTCTGATATAAAAAACCGACACACCAGGATTGTAGAGCTCGAAAAGTAGTGTGAAATCAAGCAAAAAATCACCGAATTCAGAACTCGGAGTCAACGGATATTCATAAAACCGTTTACGTAAAGAAACCACAATTCGCGCCTAACTTGGTAAAACGACACCTACTCGCCACGAGTTCTGAAATAAAAAAACGACACGCCAGGATTGTAGAGCTCGAAAAGTTGTGTGAAATCAAGCAAAAAGTCACCGAATTCAGAACTTGGAGTCAACGGATATTCATAAAACCGTTTACGTAAAGAAACCACAATTCGCGCCTAACTAGGTGAAACGAGACCTACCAGCCACGAGTTCTGAAATCAAAAATCGAAACGTAAGGATTGTAGAGATCGAAAAATAGTGTGAAATCAAGCAAAAAGTCACCGAATTCAGAACTTGGAGTCAACGGATATTCATAAAACCGTTTACGTAAAGAAACCACAATTCGCGCCTAACTAGGTGAAACGAGACCTACCAGCCACGAGTTCTGAAATCAAAAATCGAAACGTAAGGATTGTAGAGCTCGAAAAGTAGTGTGAAATCAAGCTAAAAATCACCGAATTCAGAACTCGGAGTCATCGGATATTCATAAAACCGTTTACGTAAAAAACCACAATTCGCGGCTAACTAGGTGAAACGAGACCTACTAGCCACGAGTTTTGAAATCAAAAACCGAAACGCCAGGATTCTAGAGCTCTAAAAGTAGTGCGAAATCAAGCTAAAAATCACCGAATTCAGAACTCGGAGTCAACGGATATTCATAAAACCGTTTACGTAAAAAACCACAATTCGCGGCTAACTAGGTGAAAAAAGACCTACTAGCTACGAGTTTTGAAATCAAAAACCGAAACTCCAGGATTCTAGAGCCCTAAAAGTAGTGTGAAATCAAGATAAAAATCACCGAATTCAGAACTCGGAGTCAACAAATATTCATAAAACCGTTTACGTAAAGAAACCACAATTCGCGGCTAACTAGGTGAAACGAGACCTACTTGCCACGAGTTCTGAAATCAAAAACCGAAATGCCAGAATTGTAGAGCTCGAAAAGTAGTGTGAAATCAAGCTAAAAATCACCGAATTCAGAACTCGGAGTGTAACACACCGGGTTCGTAACTAGCATGCATGTTCAGTTAATGGGGGTAGTAATTATAAGGATTATTTACGGTAGTGTGAAGATAGCCGGTAGTTATTACAAGCGTAAAAACACATGAGATGTGAAATTAACAAATATAATTAAATTGGGGTTTTGGGAATGTAATCGGAATTATTAATAATGTAAAGGAAATGTTAATGCTGCAAATTACAGTAGTAGTATATGGGGATTAATACACAAGATAAAGGATATAATTGTAAATTGGTATAAAAAATGTTAAAATAATATAAGAGAGCACGGAAGTCGAGAAAACCTAGCACCAGAGTTAAGGGAGAGAGAGAGAGAAGGGTGGCGACGGAAGTGCACTTTCCGGCAAAGGCGACGAACGACGGCGAGGGTTGCACGAGAAGGACCGGCTCGAGGAGAGGAGTGCGACGGTAGGATTTTCGGATCCATCGGAGTGGCTTAAGGTCGTCGATCGGAGGGGAGAAGTTACGGCTGCCGTGAAGTTCCAGAGCTGTTTCCGCCAGATTCTGACGGCTACTCAGGTAAATGAGGACGGCGCTCAACTCGTCCTACCCCCGGCTTTCATTCTGGGCCGGTGGTGAGGACCACCGCGCCCGGGACGGGCGTGACTCGGTCTCGACCAGTAAACGGGTCTGTTGACCCATTGCAGTGAGGGCAGACCCAGCCGGGTCGGACTAACGGGTTGGTACTGGGCAGACCCGTTGACCGGTCTGCCCAGTTTGACCCAACTAAATAAAAGTTTAATAAAATAATATTAATGATATAAATATTGATGTAAATAAGTTTGATCATGGATTTCAGGGCTAAGTTACATTGTTGATTTTATTGGGATTTAAGAAAGCGCGATAAGGTAAGTAACGTTTCAACTGTATTACGGAATTTGTGTGTTATTGAACTGGTTGATATATGTACATGTATGAGATGACTGAGAATGATAAATTACTAAAGTATGTGGTTCTATGAGAATGTGTATGTGTTGAGATTTATTGAATTATTATGAAGTATTGGAAACTGTGCATGACATAACATTTCATATTGTAAGGTTCACCAAATGGAGAAACATGTTTTATAAACCTAGTATAACTGCTACAGGGAGGGTGTACTGGAAATGTTATTGTGAGGGCTCATGAAATTGGAACGAAGGGAGAGGAATAAAGTATAAATACAGAAAGGTGTCCTATGGAAGGATAATGAGAGGAAATCCCAACCGGTTGCTCTGTAGCAGTATGCTAGAGTTAGAGGGCCCTAGTACTGGTTAAAAGTTTTAATGATTGAAGTTTTGTTCCTAAAGAAATCATGCGCATTCATGCATAAAATGTTACTTGCTGGGCTTTGGCTCATTATGTTCCGTAATGCAGGTGATGATGAATACGCTGATTTGGTTGTTGATGGTGATGTCGGAAATCCTCAGTGAAGGTGCTCATGTAACGAAGAAGGCATTGACGGAAGGTTAATTCATGGGGTTACGCAAAGTATAATATGATTAAAGATTAGTTATTTCGGTATTTCTCAAATAAGCGATTGCTCGCAAGACTAGTACTCTTTAGTTGGCATTGAACTTGGTGCATGAATGATCTAGTAAGACTGATAATATTTTTATAACTATGGAAGGGATATTCTATTATTATTAATAAATTTCTCTTGAATTGTCGCTTGGGAATTTGTACTAGGTATTTATTTAGGTTAATGATTGTAATTGGCAATCTTTGTATTAACATTGGATTTTTAGGTTGGGAAATTGGTTATTTAGTATATGGGGTGTTACAGTTGGTATCAGAGGCACGATTCTTCATAACAAAGTAACATAATTGGTAAATAAGTAAAATTATATATATATACAGAGTATGAAGGTTACATGAGCATCGAGGATCGACACGACCATCAACAGGTAAATATAGTTGGATGTAAAGTGCTTTCCTTATGAGTATGTTAATGTTATTTAAGTATGTAAGTGTGCATGAATATAGATAAGATATATATTTATATACCTTGTTTCTCAGTTTATGTATTTAATTGTTAAGGTTTGGTGAGGGGTTTGACGGAAAAAAAAAAAAAAAAAAAATTTGACGGTAGTATCGGTTACACATGGTTCAGGTAGAGATGGAGAATATAGGGAAAATACGGAAAGTATTGAGAGGTAGGTGCATGCAGAAAGGACCAAAGAAATTCTACGAATTGAAGAGAGAACCACGATGGTCAACTGAGCGTTATGTGGAATATTTAGCAGGAGTGTTATCATCTCTCGAGGGTGACTATATATTACCTGCAGAGACTAAAGTAAGGCTGCTAATAAGCAAACTGACTATAGGAGAGAGCATCATTCTAAGGTTTATGTGGAAAAGCCTTAAGAACCAACCACAAGGAGATATCGATCCGGTTAGGGCACTGGTGTGCATGTATAAGGCCTATTATCAACAGAAGTCGCAACAAGTAGTGATGTCAGGCATATGAAGTTAGTAAGAGAGTTAATTAGGGAGTCACCATTGGTTTTATTAGGGAGAAAATAAAGTGGAGAGAGAGGAGTGATGGATCATTGAGTTGTATGATCCTTATCGACAATATCTATTGAGAATTTAAGTTTTGAATAAAATTTCGTATGAACTTATTGTTACCTTTACTTAATTATTTAGCCTTATTCTGTTCTATTTTAGTATCTTATTATTTTCTTTTCTTTTCTTTTCTGTTGTGCGCGCAATTAAAATGAACACAAACTGACAGATTAAATAGTTGTGTTAATATGATGTGCGATGCTAAAAGTAAGGTAGAATGTGAATGTGTAAGCAGTAGCAACCACCGATGTAATGAATGAATAATACATGGAATGCATGTGAACAGCAGCATGAATCGCAGCGGGTTTGTTAGGAGAAATGGCGAGGAACAGGAAAGGAATGGTGACGAACGTGGAGTGGCGAATGAAGAACAACGAGGGGTTGCAGCACCAAGAAACAATGAATTTGGGAACCCAGATGTGATGGCTCGCATGCTGGACATGATGCAACAACAACAGCAACAACATGCTGAACAAATGCGAAGGTTGACCGAAGTGCAACATCGTCCGCCCCAACGGATGGATGTCATTGAAAGGTTTCGTAAGCTCAACCCAAAAGAATTTTCAGGGGGCACCGACCCCTTAGTGGCAGAGGAATGGATCCGCTCGCTGGAGACCTTATTTGAACACTTGAAGTTAGAAGATGCTGAGAAGGTACAGTGCGCTTCATTTATGATGACGTTGCATGCTCACGACTGGTGGGACGGGGCCAAGCTTGCCGTGCCTGTAGCTACCATTTCATGGGAAAGGTTCAAGGGAATGTTTGACGCCAAGTACTTTCCTAAGGATGTGAAGGACAGGAAGGTTAAGGAGTTTCTGGAACTTAAGCAAGGAGGCCTAACAGTGGTGGAACTGGTTCGGAAGTTTGAGCAAGGGTGCAGGTTTGTTCCATTTCTCGCCGAGAGCTCTGAGCTTAAAAAGGACCATTTCCTCAGGGCGCTGAATCCCAGAATTAGGAGTATGGTAAGGATGTCTACTGCAACCACATATGAAGACATTGTGGACAAGGCAATGATGGCCGAGGAGGATCAGAAGGATATTGTGAAAGATATTCAGAGACAGAGGCAGACGGTAAAGACAGGAACTCTTGGTAAGTCGACTAGACCATGGAATTCTACCGAGCGAAGCACCAACCCAGAGAGCAGTAAGAGATCAAAAATTGTGGCGGGGGCAACAACTACTAATGTGGTGAAGACTAAAGCGGATGGTAGGCCAATGTGTCCTAAGTGCAACAAGGCCCACACTGGAGAATGTCTTGAGGGTTCCAACACGTGCTACTGGTGCAAAGAAAAGGGGCATTATGCTAGGGAGTGTCCAAAACGCCAGACAGACCAGAAGAAGGCGCCAGCCAGGGTCTTCGCAATGACACAAGAACAGGCTGATCAGGAAGATGCTGCAGCAATAAGCGGTAACACCTCTATCCATGGACTTATCGCATATACTTTGATTGATTCTGGTGCTACTCATTCATTTATAGCACGATCATTAGTTAAAAAATTAGGCGTGATACCAGAAAACTTAACTATAGGGTATTCAGTCGCTTTACCTTCTGGTGATATAATGGAGACTAGTCAAATAGTACGAGATTGCCCTGTTCAAATAGTTGAAAAGACCTTGCCAGCAGAGCTAGTAGTGCTGGGTCTACAGGAGTTTGAAGTAATACTGGGAATGGATTGGCTTGTAAGGTACGACGCCACCATCGATTGCAAAGGTAAGAAAGTAACTATGAAGCTTGCAGATGGAGAATCATTGGAGTTTAGGGCTAATTCAAGAGTGAGGTGCACCCCGATAATTTCAGCAATGGAGGCCAGAAAATTTATGAATGGGGGTTGTATTGGGTATTTGGCTAGTGTAGTTACGACTAAGAATGAATCGGTCTCAAAGGTAGAGGATATTGATGTAGTAAGGGATTTTCCGGAAGTGTTTCCAGATAATTTAAGCACCTTACCACCCGATAGAGAGATTAATTTTGAGATTGAAACAGAGCAAGGTGTAAATCCTGTATCAAGGGCACCTTATAGGATGGCGCCGACAGAGTTAAAGGAGTTGAAAGATCAACTGGAGGACTTGCTAGGAAAAGGGTTTATCCGACCTAGTTGTTCACCGTGGGGAGCACCAGTGCTGTTTGTCAAGAAGAAGGATGGCTCTCTTAGGCTTTGTATTGATTATAGAGAATTGAATAGGGTGACGATCAAGAATAAATATCCACTCCCACGCATTGACGATTTGTTTGACCAGTTACAAGGCGCCACAGTGTTTTCGAAAATTGACTTACAATCTGGATATCATCAATTGAGAGTTAAGGCAGAAGACGTGAAGAAAACCGCTTTTAGAACGCGCTATGGACATTATGAGTTTTTGGTGATGCCGTTTGGACTAACTAATGCCCCAGCAGCATTTATGGATTTAATGGGTAGAGTGTTTAAGGAGTATATAGATCGATTCATTGTCGTATTCATTGACGACATACTGATTTACTCGAGGAGTGTGGGAGAGCATGAGGAGCATTTAAGGATCACTTTGCAAGTGTTGAAGGACAACCAACTCTATGCCAAGCTTAAGAAATGTGACTTTTGGATGAGACAGGTAGCATTTTTGGGACATGTGGTGTCGGAAGAAGGGATATTAGTCGATCCCAACAAGATAGATGCCTTTGTAGATTGGCCAACACCAAGAAATGTCACCAAAGTTCGAAGTTTTCTGGGAATAGCAGGGTATTATAGAAGATTCGTGAAAAACTTCGCCAAAATAGCAACACCCCTAACGTCTTTGACAAAAAAGAACACAAAGTTCTTGTGGGATGAGAGGTGTGAAGGGAGTTTTCAAGAGTTGAAGAAGAGGTTGGTAACAGCTCCGGTGTTGACCGTACCTGATGAGAAAAGTGGGTTTGTGGTGTACAGTGATGCCTCCAAGCATGGGTTAGGTTGTGTACTGATGCAGAATGGAAGGGTAATTGCCTACGCATCGAGACAACTGAAGGAATATGAGAGGAATTATCCTACCCATGACCTGGAACTAGCCGCGGTAGTCTTTGCAATAAAAATATGGAGACATTATTTGTACGGGGAGAAATGCGAAATATATACGGATCATAAAAGCCTCAAATACCTTTTCACTCAGAAGGAATTGAATATGAGGCAACGAAGGTGGCTAGAATTGGTCAAGGATTACGACTGTGTGATCAATTATCATGCTGGAAAGGCAAATGTTGTAGCAGACGCTCTAAGTAGAAAGGCAACGCTAGCTTCGCAAGTGGTACAACCCACAATATTAAGGGACCTGCAGAAGCTGGAAGTGGAAATTGTGCCAAGGGGACAAACAAGTGGATTGGCAGCGATGAGTGTACAACCGACATTGATGGAGAGAATTAAGGAGAAACAATTATGTGATGAAGGGTTAATTAAACAGAAAGAGAAGATAGAGGCAGGCAAGATTACTGAATTTACGATAGATGCGGTAAGTGGGATGAAGTATAGAGGAAGAGTGTGTGTTCCAAATGATGTTGAGATGAGAGAGAAGATTTTAACGGAAGCGCACCACACCCCTTATTCCATACATCCTGGGAGTACAAAGATGTATAGGGATTTGAAATTGCATTATTGGTGGCCAGGTATGAAGCGGCATGTGGCAGAATTTGTAGCGAAATGTTTGACGTGCCAGCAAATCAAGGCAGAACACCAGAGCCCATCAGGCACGCTACAATCCTTGGAAATTCCTCGATGGAAATGGGAACATATTACGATGGATTTTGTGTCGGGTTTACCAAAGTCTGAAAAAGGGAATAACTCCATTTGGGTGATTGTGGATCGACTCACCAAGTCGGCCCATTTCTTAGGAGTAAAGACCACATATAGTATGAATCAATATGCAGACTTGTATGTGAAAGAGATAGTAAAATTGCATGGAATTCCGACCTCCATAGTATCAGACCGCGATTCCAGATTCACCTCAAAGTTTTGGGGCAGTTTTCATGGGGCAATGGGCACCAAACTAGAATTCAGTACCGCATTTCATCCAGAGGGTGATGGGCAATCTGAGAGAGTGATTCAAATATTGGAAGACATGCTAAGGGCATGTGTGATGGATTGGTCTGCAAAGTGGGAACACTATTTACCATTGGTGGAGTTCTCGTATAATAATAGCTACCAAGCTAGTATTGGCATGGCTCCGTATGAAGCATTATATGGACGGAAATGTAGATCACCAATTCACTGGGATGAGGTAGGAGAGAGGAGGTTTTTGGAAGGGCAGAAAATTGGACCAGAGGTGATACAAGAGACTAGAGATGTTGTAGAGAAGGTCCGAGCGAGGATCAAGACAGCACAGAGTAGGCAGAAAAGCTACGCAGACAGAAGGAGGAAGGAGTTGGAATTTGAAGTCGGAAGTCATGTGTTTTTAAAAGTAGCACCTATGAAGGGGGTGATGAGGTTCGGTAAGAAAGGAAAGTTAAGCCCGAGGTATATAGGGCCCTTTGAAATCCTTGATAGAGTAGGAGTTAGAGCATATCGTTTAGCTTTACCTCCATCGTTGGCGGGTGTACATAATGTATTTCACGTATCGATGCTGCGGAAGTATATTGAGGATTCGAGTCATGTGCTGAGTTATGAACCATTGGAGTTGACCCCGGAGTTGACCTATGAAGAGGAACCGGTGAGAATCTTGTTAAGAGAGGTGAAGCAGCTCAGAAACAAGGAAATAGCGCTTGTGAAAGTGCTATGGAGGAACCAGAAATTTGAAGAGGCGACGTGGGAGAGGGAAGAGGACATGAAGGCCAAGTACCCAGCATTATTCAGGTAACTAAATTTCGAGGACGAAATTTATATAAGGGGGGGAGACTGTAACACACCGGGTTCGTAACTAGCATGCATGTTCAGTTAATGGGGGTAGTAATTATAAGGATTATTTACGGTAGTGTGAAGATAGCCGGTAGTTATTACAAGCGTAAAAACACATGAGATGTGAAATTAACAAATATAATTAAATTGGGGTTTTGGGAATGTAATCGGAATTATTAATAATGTAAAGGAAATGTTAATGCTACAAATTACAGTAGTAGTATATGGGGATTAATACACAAGATAAAGGATATAATTGTAAATTGGTATAAAAAAATGTTAAAATAATATAAGAGAGCACGGAAGTCGAGAAAACCCAGCACCAGAGTTAAAGGAGAGAGAGAGAGAAGGGCGGCGACGGAAGTGCACTTTCCGGCAAAGGCGACGAACGACGGCGAGGGTTGCACGAGAAGGACCGGCTCGAGGAGAGGAGTGCGACGGTAGGATTTTCGGATCCATCGGAGTGGCTTAAGGTCGTCGATCGGAGGGGAGAAGTTACGGCTGCCGTGAAGTTCCAGAGCTGTTTCCGCCAGATTCCGACGGCTACTCAGGTAAATGAGGACGGCGCTCAACTCGTCCTACCCCCGGCTTTCATTCTGGGCCGGTGGTGAGGACCACCGCGCCCGGGACGGGCGTGACCCGGTCTCGACCAGTAAACGGGTCTGTTGACCCATTGCAGTGAGGGCAGACCCAGCCGGGTCAGACTAACGGGTTGGTACTGGGCAGACCCGTTGACCGGTCTGCCCAGTTTGACCCAACTAAATAAAAGTTTAATAAAATAATATTAATGATATAAATATTGATGTAAATAAGTTTGATCATGGATTTCAGGGCTAAGTTACATTGTTGATTTTATTGGGATTTAAGAAAGCGCGATAAGGTAAGTAACGTTTCAACTGTATTACGGAATTTGTGTGTTATTGAACTGGTTGATATATGTACATGTATGAGATGACTGAGAATGATAAATTACTAAAGTATGTGGTTATATGAGAATGTGTATGTGTTGAGATTTATTGAATTATTATGAAGTATTGGAAACTGTGCATGACATAACATTTCATATTGTAAGGTTCACCAAATGGAGAAACATGTTTTATAAACCTAGTATAACTGCTACAGGGAGGGTGTACTGGAAATGTTATTGTGAGGGCTCATGAAATTGGAACGAAGGGAGAGGAATAAAGTATAAATACAGAAAGGTGTCCTATGGAAGGATAATGAGAGGAAATCTCGACCGGTTGCTCTGTAGCAGTATGCTAGAGTTAGAGGGCCCTAGTACTGGTTAAAAGTTTTAATGATTGAAGTTTTGTTCCTAAAGAAATCATGCGCATTCATGCATAAAATGTTACTTGCTGGGCTTTGGCTCATTATGTTCCGTAATGCAGGTGATGATGAATACGCTGATTTGGTTGTTGATGGTGATGTCGGAAATCCTCAGTGAAGGTGCTCATGTAACGAAGAAGGCATTGACGGAAGGTTAATTCATGGGGTTACGCAAAGTATAATATGATTAAAGATTAGTTATTTCGGTATTTCTCAAATAAGCGATTGCTCGCAAGACAAGTACTCTTTAGTTGGCATTGAACTTGGTGCATGAATGATCTAGTAAGACTGATAATATTTTTATAACTATGGAAGGGATATTCTATTATTATTAATAAATTTCTCTTGAATTGTCGCTTGGGAATTTGTACTAAGTATTTATTTAGGTTAATGATTGTAATTGGCAATCTTTGTATTAACATTGGATTTTTAGGTTGGGAAATTGGTTATTTAGTATATGGGGTGTTACACGGAGTCATCGGATATTCATAAAACCGTTTACGTAAAGAAACCACAATTCGCGCCTAACTAGGTGAAACGACACCTACTAGCCACAAGTTCTAAAATAAAAAACCGACAAGCCAGGATTGTAGAGCTCGAAAAGTAGTGTGAAATCAAGCTAAAAATTACCGAATTCAGAACTCGGAGTTAACGGATATTCATAAAACCGTTTACGTAAAAAACAACATTTCGCGCCTAACTAGGTGAAACGAGACCCACTAGCCACGAGTTCTGAAATCCAAAACCGAAATGCCAGGATTGTAGAGCTCGAAAAGTAGTGTGAAATCAAGCTAAAAATCATCGAATTCATAACACGGAGTCAATGGATATTCATAAAACCGTTTACGTAAAGAAACCACAATTCGCGCCTAACTAGTTGAAACGAGACCTACTAGCCACGAGTTCTGAAATCAAAAACCGAAACTCCAGGATTGTAGAGCTCGAAAAGTAGTGTGAAATCAAGTTAAAAATCACCGAATTCAGAACTCGGAGTAAACGGATATTCATAAAACCGTTTACGTAAAAAACCACAATTCTCGGCTAACTAGGTGAAACGAGACCTACTAGCCACGAGTTTTGAAATCAAAAACCGAAACGCCAGGATTCTAGAGCTGTAAAAGTAGTGCGAAATCAAGCTAAAAATCACCGAATTCAGAACTCGGAGTCAACGGATATTCAAAAAACCGTTTACGTAAAAAACCACAATTCGCGGCTAACTAGGTGAAAAAAGACCTACTAGCCACGAGTTTTGAAATCAAAAACCGAAACTCCAGGATTCTAGAGCCCTAAAAGTAGTGTGAAATCAAGATAAAAATCACCGAATTCAGAACTCGGAGTCAACAAATATTCATAAAACCGTTTACGTAAAGAAACCACAATTCGCGGCTAACTAGGTGAAACGAGACCTACTAGCCACGAGTTCTGAAATAAAAAACCGAAATGCCAGGATTGTAGAGCTCAAAAAGTAGTGTGAAATCAAGCTAAAAATCACCGAATTCGAAACTCGGAGTCAACAAATATTCATAAAACCGTTTACGTAAAGAAACCGCAATTCGCGCCTAACTAGATGAAACGAGACCTACTAGCCACGAGTTCTGAAATAAAAAACCGAGACACCAGGATTATAGAGCTCGAAAAGTAGTGTGAAATCAAGCTAAAAATCACCGAATTAAGAACTCGGAGTTATCGGATATTCATAAAACCGTTTACGTAAAGAAACCACAATTCGCGCCTAACTAGGTGAAATGAGACCGACTAGCCAAGAGTTCTGAAATAAAAAACCGAAAAGACAGGATTGGAGAGCTCGAAAAGTGTTGTGAAATCAAGAAAAAAACCACCGAATTCAGAACTCGGAGTCATCGGATATTCATAAAACCGTTTACGTAAAGAAACCACATTTCTCGGCTTACTAGCTGAAACGAGACCTACTAGCCACAAGTTCTGAAATCAAAAACCAAAATGACAGGATTGTAAAACTCGAAAAGTAGTGTGAAATCAAGCTAAGAATCATCGAATTCATAACACGGAGTCAACGGATATTCATAAAACCGTTTACGTAAAGAAACCACAATTCGCGCCTAACTAGTTGAAACGAGACCTACTAGCCACGAGTTCTGAAATCAAAAACCGAAACTCCAGGATTGTAGAGCTCGAAAAGTAGTGTGAAATCAAGTTAAAAATCACCGAATTCAGAACTCGGAGTAAACGGATATTCATAAAACCGTTTACGTAAAAAACCACAATTCGCGGCTAACTAGGTGAAACGAGACCTACTAGCCACGAGTTTTGAAATCAAAAACCGAAACGCCAGGATTCTAGAGCTCTAAAAGTAGTGCGAAATCAAGCTAAAAATCACCAAATTCAGAACTCGGAGTCAACGGATATTCATAAAACCGTTTACGTAAAAAACCACAATTCGCGGCTAACTAGGTGAAAAAAGACCTACTACCCACGAGTTTTGAAATCAAAAACCGAAACTCCAGGATTCTAGAGCCCTAAAAGTAGTGTGAAATCAAGATAAAAATCACCGAATTCAGAACTCGGAGTCAACAAATATTCATAAAACCGTTTACGTAAAGAAACCACAATTCGCGGCTAACTAGGTGAAACGAGACCTACTAGCCACGAGTTCTGAAATAAAAAACCGAAACGCCAGGATTGTAGAGCTCAAAAAGTAGTGTGAAATCAAGCTAAAAATAACCGAATTCGAAACTCGGAGTCAACAAATATTCATAAAACCGTTTACGTAAAGAAACCACATTTCTCGGCTTACTAGCTGAAACGAGACCTACTAGCCACAAGTTCTGAAATCAAAAACCGAAATGACAGGATTGTAAAACTCGAAAAGTAGTGTGAAATCAAGCTAAGAATCATCGAATTCATAACACGGAGTCAACAGATATTCATAAAACCGTTTACGTAAAGAAACCACAATTCGCGCCTAAGTAGTTGAAACGAGACCTACTAGCCACGAGTTATGAAATTAAAAACCGAAATGCCAGGATTGTAGAGCTTGAAAAGTAGTGTGAAATCAAGCTAAAAATCACCGAATTCAGAACTCGAAGTCATCGGATATTCATAAAACCGTTTACGTAAAGAAACCACAATTCGCGCTTAACTAGGTGAAATGGCACCTACTCGCCACGAGTTCTGAAATAAAAAACCGACACACCAGGATTGTAGAGCTCGAAAAGTAGTGTGAAATCAAGCAAAAAATCACCGAATTCAGAACTCGGAGTCAACGGATATTCATAAAACCGTTTACGTAAAGAAACCACAATTCGCGCCTAACTAGGTAAAACGACACCTACTCGCCACGAGTTCTGAAATAAAAAAACGACACGCCAGGATTGTAGAGCTCGAAAAGTTGTGTGAAATCAAGCAAAAAGTCAACGAATTCAGAACTTGGAGTCAACGGATATTCATAAAACCGTTTACGTAAAGAAACCACAATTCGCGCCTAACTAGGTGAAACGAGACCTACCAGCCACGAGTTCTGAAATCAAAAATCGAAATGTAAGGATTGTAGAGATCGAAAAATAGTGTGAAATCAAGCTAAAAATCACCGAATTCAGAACTCGGAGTCAACAAATATTCATAAAACCGTTTACGTAAAGAAACCACAATTCGCGGCTAACCAGGTGAAACGAGACCTACTTGCCACGAGTTCTGAAATCAAAAACCAAAACGCCAGGATTGTAGAGCTCGAAAAGTAGTGTGAAATCAAGCTAAAAATCACCGAATTCAGAACTCGGAGTCATCGGATATTAATAAAACCGTTTACGTAAAAAACCACAATTCGCGGCTAACTAGGTGAAACGAGACCTACTAGCCACGAGTTTTGAAATCAAAAACCGAAACGCCAGGATTCTAGAGCTCTAAAAGTAGTGCGAAATCAAGCTAAAAATCACCGAATTCAGAACTCGGAGTCAACGGATATTCATAAAACTGTTTACGTAAAAAACCACAATTCGCGGCTAACTAGGTGAAAAAAGACCTACTAGCCACGAGTTTTGAAATCAAAATCCGAAACTCCAGGATTCTAGAGCCCTAAAAGTAGTGTGAAATCAAGATAAAAATCACCGAATTCAGAACTCGGAGTCAACAAATATTCATAAAACCGTTTACGTAAAGAAACCACAATTCGCGGCTAACTAGGTGAAACGAGACCTACTTGCCACGAGTTCTGAAATCAAAAACCGAAATGCCAGAATTGTAAAGCTCGAAAAGTAGTGTGAAATCAAGCTAAAAATCACCGAATTCATAACTCGGAGTCAACGGATATTCATAAAACCGTTTACGTAAAGAAACCACAATTCGCGCCTAACTAGGTGAAACGAGACCTACTAGCCACGAGTTCTGAAATCAAAAACCGAAATGCCAAGATTGTAGAGATCGAAAAGTAGTGTGAAATCAAGCTAAAAATCACCGAATTCAGAACTCGGAGTCAACAAATATTCATAAAACCGTTTACGTAAAGAAACCACAATTCGCGGCTAACTAGGTGAAACGAGACGAACTAGCCACGAGTTCTGACATCAAAAACCGAAATGACAGGATTGTAAAGCTCGAAAAGTAGTGTGAAATCAAGCTAAAAATCACCGAATTCAGAAATCAGAGTCAACGGATATTCATAAAACCGTTTACGTAAAGAAACCACAATTCGCGCCTAACTAGGTGAAACGACACCTACTAGCCACGAGTTCTGAAATCAAAAACCGAAACGTCAGGATTGTAGAGCTCGAAAAGTAGTGTGAAATCAAGATAAAAATCACCGAATTCAGAACTCAGAGTCATCGGATATTCATAAAACCGTTTACGTAAAGAAACCACAATTCGCGCCTTACTAGGTGAAACGACACCTACTAGCCACGAGTTCTGAAATCAAAAACTGACACACCAGGATTGTAGAGCTCGAAAAGTAGTGTGAAATCAAGCTAAAAATCAACGAATTCAGAACTCGGAGTCAACGGATATTCATAAAACCGTTTACGTACAAAACCACATTTCGCGCCTAACTAGGTGAAAAGAGACCTACTAGCCACGAGTTCTGAAATAAAAAACCGAAATTCCAGGATTGTAGAGCTCGAAAAGTAGTGTGAAATCAAGATAAAAATCACCGAATTCAGAACTCAGAGTCATCGGATATTCATAAAACCGTTTACGTAAAGAAACCACAATTCGCGCCTAACTAGGTGAAACAACACCTACTAGCCACGAGTTCTGAAATCAAAAACCGACACACCAGGATTGTAGAGCTCAAAAAGTAGTGTGAAATCAAGCTAAAAATCAACGAATTCAGAACTCGGAGTCAACGGATATTCATAAAACTGTTTACGTAAAAAACCACATTTCGCGCCTAACTAGGTGAAAAGAGACCTACTAGCCACGAGTTCTGAAATCAAAAACCGAAACGCCAAGATTGTAGAGCTCGAAAAGTAGTGTGAAATCAAGCTAAAAATCACCGAATTCAGAACTCGGAGTCAACGGATATTCATAAAACCGTTTACGTAAAAAACCACAATTCGCGGCTAACTAGATGAAACGACACCTACTAGCCACGAGTTCTGAAATCAAAAACCGAAACGCCAGGATTGTAGAGATCGAAAGTAGTGTGAAATCAAGCTAAAAATCACGGAATTCAGAACTCGGAGTCAACAAATATTCATAAAACAATTTACGTAAAGAAACCACAATTCGCGGCTAACTAGGTGAAACGGGACCTACTAGCCACGAGTTCTGAAATCAAAAATCGAAACTCCAGGATTGTAGAGCTCGAAAAGTAGTGTGAAATCAAGCTAAAAATCACCGAATTCAGAACTAGGAGTCATCGGATATCCATAAAACCGTTTACGTAAAGAAACCACAATTAGCGGCTAACTAGGTGAAACGAGACCTACTAGCCACGAGTTCTGAAATCAAAAACCGAAACGCCAAGATTGTAGAGCTCGAAAAGTAGTGTGAAATCAAGCTAAAAATCACCGAATTCAGAACTCGGAGTCAACGGATATTCATAAAACCGTTTACGTAAAAAACCACAATTCGCGGCTAACTAGATGAAACGAGACCTACTAGCCACAAGTTTTGAAATCAAAAACCGAAATGCCAGTATTCCAGAGCTCTAAAAGTAGTGTGAAATCAAGCTAAAAATCACCGAATTCAGAACTCGGAGTCAACGGATATTCAAAAAACCGTTTACGTAAAGAAACCACATTTCGCGCCTAACTAGGTGAAACGAGACTTACTAGCCACGAGTTCTGAAATCAAAAACCGAAACTCCAGGATTGTAGAGCTCGAAAAGTAGTGTGAAATCAAGCTAAAAATCACCGAATTCAGGACTCGGAGTCAACGGATATTCATAAAACCGTTTACGTAAAGAAACCATATTTCGCGCCTAACTAGGTGAAACGAGACCTACTAGCCACGAGTTCTGAAATCAAAAACTGAAATTTCAGGATTGTAGAACTCGAAAAGTAGTGTGAAATCAAGCTAAAAATCACCAAATTCAAAACTCGGAGTCAACGGATATTCATAAAACCGTTTACGTAAAAAACCACAATTCTTGGCTAACTAGGTGAAACGAGACCTACTAGCCACAAGTTTTGAAATCAAAAACCGAAATGCCAGTATTCTAGAGCTCTAAAAGTAGTGTGAAATCAAGCTAAAAATCATCGAATTCAGAACTCGGAGTCAACGGATATTCATAAAACCGTTTACGTAAAGAAACCACATTTCGCGCCTAACTAGGTGAAACGAGACCTACTAGCCACGAGTTCTGAAATTAAAAACCGAAACTCCAGGATTGTAGAGATCGAAAAGTAGTGTGAAATCAAGCTAAAAATCACCGAATTCAGAACTCAGAGTCAACAAATATTCATAAAACAATTTACGTAAAGAAACCACAATTCACGGCTAACTAGGTGAAATGAGAACTACTAGCTACGAGTTCTGAAATCAAAAACCGAAAGACCAGGATTGTAGAGCTCGAAAAATAGTGTGAAATCAAGATAAAAATCACCGAATTCATAACTCAGAGTCATCGGATATTCATAAAACCGTTTATGTAAAGAAACCACAATTCGCGCCTAACTAGGTGAAACAACACCTACTAGCCACGAGTTCTGAAATCAAAAACCGACACACCAGGATTGTAGAGCTCGAAAAGTAGTGTGAAATCAAGCTAAAAATCAACGAATTCAGAACTCGGAGTCAACGGATATTCATAAAACCGTTTACGTAAAAAACCATATTTCGCGTCTAACTAGGTGAAAAGAGACCTACTAGCCACGAGTTCGGAAATCCAAAACCGAATTTCCAGGATTGTAGAGCTCGAAAAGTAGTGTGAAATCAAGCTAAAAATCACCGAATTCAGAACTCGGAGTCAACGGATATTCATAAAACCGTTTACGTAAAGAAACCATATTTCGCGCCTAACTAGGTGAAACGAGACCTACTAGCCACGAGTTCTAAACTCAAAAAACGAAATTTCAGGATTGTAGAGCTCGAGAAGTAGTGTGAAATCAAGCTAAAAATCACCGAATTCAGAACTCGGAGTCAACGGATATTCATAAAACCGTTTACGTAAAAAACCACAATTCGCGGCTAACTAGGTGAAATGAGACCTACTAGCCACAAGTTTTGAAATCAAAAACCGAAATGCCAGTATTCTAGAGCTCTAAAAGTAGTGTGAAATCAAGCTAAAAATCACCGAATTCAGAACTCGGAGTCAACGGATATTCATATAACCGTTTATGTAAAGAAACCACATTTCGCGCCTAACTAGGTGAAACGAGACCTACTAGCCACGAGTTCTGAAATTAAAAATCGAAACTCCAGGATTGTAGAGATCGAAAAGTAGTGTGAAATCAAGCTAAAAATCACCGAATTCAGAACTCGGAGTCAACAAATATTCATAAAACAATTTACGTAAAGAAACCACAATTCGCGGCTAACTAGGTGAAATGAGACCTACTAGCCACGAGTTCTGAAATCAAAAACCGAAAGACCAGGATTGTAGAGCTCGAAAAAGAAGTGTGAAATCAAGATAAAAATCACCGAATTCAGAACTCAGAGTCATCAGTTATTCATAAAACCGTTTACGTAAAGAAACCATAATTCGCACCTAACTAGGTGAAACGACACCTACTAGCCACGAGTTCTGAAATCAAAAACCGACAAACCAGGATTGTAGTGCTCGAAAATTAGTGTGAAATCAAGCTAAAAATCAACGAATTCAGAACTCGGAGTCAATGGATATTCATAAAACCGTGTACGTAAAAAACCATATTTCGCGCCTAACTAGGTGAAAAGAGACCTACTAGCCACGAGTTTGGAAATCCAAAACCGAATTTCCAGGATTGTAGAGCTCGAAAAGTAGTGTGAAATCAAGCTAAAAATCACCGAATTCAGAACTCGGAGTCAACAGATATTCATAAAACCGTTTACGTAAAGAAACAATATTTCGCGCCTAATTAGGTGAAACGAGACCTACTAGCCACGAGTTCTAAATTCAAAAACCGAAATTTCAGGATTGTAGAGCTCGAAAAGTAGTGTGAAATCAAGCTAAAAATCACCGAATTCAGAACTCGGAGTCAACGGATATTCATAAAACTGTTTACGTAAAAAACCACAATTCGCGGCTAACTAGGTGAAACGAGACCTACTAGCCACAAGTTTTGAAATCAAAAACCGAAATGCCAGTATTCTAGAGCTCTAAAAGTAGTGTGAAATCAAGCTAAAAATCACCGAATTCAGAACTCGGAGTCAACGGATATTCATAAAACCGTTTACGTAAAAAACCACAATTCGCGCCTAACTAGGTGAAACGAGACCTACTAGCCACGAGTTCTGAAATCAAAAACCGAAACTCCAGGATTGTAGAGATCGAAAAGTAGTGTGAAATCAAGCTAAAAATCACCGAATTCAGAACTCGGAGTCAACAAATATTCATAAAACAATTTACGTAAAGAAACCACAATTCGCGGCTAACTAGGTGAAATGAGACCTACTAGCCACAAGTTCTGAAATCAAAAACCGAAAGACCAGGATTGTAGAGCTCGAAAAGTAGTGTGAAATCAAGATAAAAATCACCGAATTTAGAACTCAGAGTCATCGGATATTCATAAAACCGTTTATGTAAAGAAACCACAATTCGCGCCTAACTAGGTGAAACGACACCTACTAGCCACGAGTTCTGAAATCAAAAACCGCCACACCTGGATTTTAGAGCTCGTAAAGTAGTGTGAAATCAAGCTAAAAATCAACGAATTCAGAACTCGGAGTCAACGGATATTCATAAAACCGTTTACGTAAAAAACCACATTTCGCGCCTAACTAGGTGAAACGAGACCCACTAGCCACGAGTTCTGAAATCAAAAACCGAAACTCCAAGATTTTAGAGATCGAAAAGTAGTATGAAATCAAGCTAAAAATCACCGAATTCAGAACTCGGAGTCAACGGATATTCATAAAACCGTTTACGTAAAGAAACCACAATTCGCGGCTAACTAGGTGAAACAAGACCTACTAGCCACGAGTTCTGAAATAAAAAACCGAAACTCCAGGATTGTAGAGCTCGAAAAGTAGTGTGAAATCAAGCTAAAAATCACCGAATTCAGAACTCGGAGTCATCGGATATTCATAAAACCGTTTACGTAAAAAACCACAATTCGCGGCTAACTAGGTGAAACGAGACCTACTAGCCACAAGTTTTGAAATCAAAAACCGAAATGCCAGTATTCTAGAGCTCTAAAAGTAGTGTGAAATCAAGCTAAAAATCACCGAATTCAGAACTCGGAGTCAACGGATATTCATAAAACCGTTTACGTAAAAAACCACATTTCGCGCCTAACTAGGTGAAACGAGACCTACTAGCCACGAGTTCTGAAATCAAAAACTAAAACTCCAGGATTGTAGAGATCGAAAAGTAGTGTGAAATCAAGCTAAAAATCACCGAATTCAGAACTCGGAGTCAACAAATATTCATAAAACAATTTACATAAAGAAACCACAATTCACGGCCAACTAGGTGAAATGAGACCTACTAGCCACGAGTTCTGAAATCAAAAACCGAAAGACCAGGATTGTAGAGCTCGAAAAGTAGTGTGAAATCAAGATAAAAATCACCGAATTCAGAACTTAGAGTCATCGGATATTCATAAAACCGTTTACGTAAAGAAACCATAATTCGCGCCTAACTAGGTGAAACGACACCTACTAGCCACGAGTTCTGAAATCAAAAACCGACACACCAGGATTGTAGAGCTCGAAAAGTAGTGTGAAATCAAGCTAAAAATCAACGAATTCAGAACTCGGAGTCAACGGATATTCATAAAACCGTTTACGTAAAAAACCATATTTCGCGTCTAACTAGGTGAAAAGAGAACTACTAGCCACGAGTTCGGAAATCCAAAACCGAATTTCCAGGATTGTAGAGCTCGAAAAGTAGTGTGAAATCAAGCTAAAAATCACCGAATTCAGAACTCGGAGTCAACAAATATTCATAAAACAATTTACCTAAAGAAACCACAATTCGCGGCTAACTAGGTGAAACGAGACCTACTAGCCACGAGTTCTGAAATCAAAAACCGAAATGCCAGGATTGTAGAGATCAAAAAGTAGTGTGAAATCAAGCTAAAAATCATCGAATTCAGAACTCGGAGTCATCGGATATCCATAAAACCGTTTACGTAAAGAAACCACAATTAGCGCCTAACTAGGTGAAACGACACCTACTAGCCACGAGTTCTGAAATCAAAAACCGAAACGCCAGGATTGTAGAGATCGAAAAGTAGTGTGAAATCAAGCTAAAAATCAACGAATTCAGAACTCGGAGTCAACAAATATTCATAAAACCGTTTACGTAAAGAAACCACAATTCGCGGCTAACTAGGTGAAACGAGACCTACTAGCCACGAGTTCTGAAATCAAAAATCGAAACGCCAGGATTGTAGAGCTTGAAAAGTAGTGTGAAATCAAGATAAAAATCACCGAATTCAGAACTCAGAGTCATCGGATAAAAATAAAACCGTTTACGTAAAGAAACCACAATTCGCGCCTAACTAGGTGAAACGACACCTACTAGCCACGAGTTCTGAAATAAAAAACCGACACAACAGGATTGTAGAGATCGAAAAGTAGTGTGAAATCAAGCTAAAAATCAACGAATTCAGAACTCGGAGTCAACGGATATTCATAAAACCGTTTACGTAAAAAACCATATTTCGCGCCCAACTAGGTGAAAAGAGACCTACTAGCCACGAGTTCGGAAATCCAAAACCGAATTGCGAGGATTGTAGAGCTCGAAAAGTAGTGTGAAATTAAGCTAAAAATCACCGAATTCAGAACTCGGAGTCAACGGATATTCATAAAACCGTTTACGTAAAAAACCACAATTCGCGGCTAACTAGGTGAAATGAGACCTACTAGCCACGAGTTTTGAAATCAAAAACCGAAACGCCAGGATTCTAGAGCTCTAAAAGTAGTGTGAAATCAAGCTAAAAATCACCGAATTCAGAACTCGGAGTCAACGGATATTCATAAAACCGTTTACGTAAAGAAACTATATTTCGCGCCTAACTAGGTTAAACGAGACCTACTAGCCACGAGTTCTGAAATCAAAAACCGAAATATCAGGATTGAAGAGCTCGTAAAGTAGTGTGAAATCATGCTAAAAATCACCGAATTCAGAACTCGGAGTCAACGGATATTCATAAAAGCGTTTACGTAAAGAAACCACAATTCGCGGCTAACTAGGTGAAACGAGACCTACTATCCACGAGTTCTGAAATCAAAAACCAAAACAACAAGATTGTAGAGCTCGAAAAGTAGTGTGAAGTCAATCTAAAAATCATCGAATTCCAAACTCGGAGTCAACGGATATTCATAAAACCGTTTACGTAAAAAACCACAATTCGTGGCTAACTAGATGAAACGAGACCCACTAGCCACAAGTTCTGAAATCAAAAACCGAAACGCCAAGATTTTAGAGCTCGAAAAGTAGTCTGAAATCAAGCTAAAAATCGCCGAATTCAACTCGGAGTCAACGGATATTCATAAAACCGTTTACGTAAAGAAACCGCAATTCGCGCCTAACTAGGTGAAACGAGACCTACTAGCCACGAGTTCTGAAATAAAAAACCGAGATGCCAGGATTGTAGAGCTCGAAAAGTAGTGTGAAGTCAAGCTAAAAATCACCGAATTCAGAACTAGAAGTCAACGGATATTCATAAAACCGTTTACGTAAAAAACTACAATTCGCGGCTAACTAGGTGAAACGAGACCTACTAGCCACAAGTTCTGAAATCAAAAACCGAAACGCCAGGATTTTAGAGCTCGAAAAGTAGTCTGAAATCAAGCTAAAAATCACCGAATTCAACTCGGAGTCAACGGATATTCATAAAACCGTTTATGTACAGAAACCGCAATTCGCGCCTAACTAGGTGAAACGAGACCTACTAGCCACGAGTTTTGAAATAAAATACCGAGACGCCAGGATTGTAGAGCTCGAAAAGTAGTGTGAAATCAAGCTAAAAACCACCGAATTCAGAACTCGGAGTCATCGGATATTCATAAAACCGTTCACGTGAAAAACCACATTTCTCGGCTTACTAGCTGAAACGAGACCTACTAGCCACGAGTTCTGAAATCAAAAACCGAAATGACAGGATTGTAGAGATCGAAAAGTAGTGTGAAATCAAGCTAAAAATCACCGAATTCAGAACACGGAGTCAACGGATATTCATAAAACCGTTTATATAAAGAAACCACAATTCGCGGCTAACTAGGTGAAACGAGACCTACTAGCCACGAGTTCTGAAATCAAAAACCAAAATACCAGGATTGTAGAGCTCGAAAAGTAGTGTGAAATCAAGCTAAAAATCACCGAATTCAGAACTCGGAGTCAACGGATATTCATAAAACCGTTTACGTAAAAAACCACAATTCGCGGCTAACTATGTGAAACGAGACCCACTAGCCACAAGTTCTGAAATCAAAAACCGAAATGACAGGATTGTAAAGCTCGAAAAGTAGTGTGAAATCAAGCTAAAAACCACCGAATTCAGAACTCGGAGTCAACGGATATTCATAAAACCGTTTATATAAAGAAACCACAATTCGCGGCTAACTAGGTGAAACGAGACCTACTAGCCACGAGTTCTGAAATCAAAAACCAAAATACCAGGATTGTAGAGCTCGAAAAGTAGTGTGAAATCAAGCTAAAAATCACCGAATTCAGAACTCGGAGTAAACGGATATTCATAAAATCGTTTACGTAAAGAAACTACAATTCGCGCCTAACTAGGTGAAACGAGACCTACTAGCCACGAGTTCTGAAATCAAAAATCGAAATGCCAGGATTGTAGAGATCTAAAAGTAGTGTGAAATCAAGCTAAAAATCACCGAATTCAGAAGTCGGAGTCAAGAAATATTCATAAAACCGTTTACGTAAAGAAACAACAATTCGCGGCTAGCTAGGTGAAACGAGACCTACTAGCCACGAGTTCTGAAATTAAAAACCGAAATGCCAGGATTGTAGAGCTTGAAAAGTAGTGTGAAATCAAGCTAAAAATCACCGAATTCAGAACTCGGAGTCATCGGATATTCATAAAACCGTTTACGTAAAGAAACCACAATTCGCGCCTAACTAGGTGAAACGACACCTACTCGCCACGAGTTCTGAAATAAAAAACCGACACACCAGGATTGTAGAGCTCGAAAAGTAGTGTGAAATCAAGCAAAAAATCACCGAATTCAGAACTCGGAGTCAACGGATATTCATAAAACCGTTTACGTAAAGAAACCACAATTCGCGCCTAACTAGGTAAAACGACACCTACTCGCCACGAGTTCTGAAATAAAAAAACGACCCGCCAGGATTGTAGAGCTCGAAAAGTTGTGTGAAATCAAGCAAAAAGTCACCGAATTCAGAACTTGGAGTCAACGGATATTCATAAAACCGTTTACGTAAAGAAACCACAATTCGCGCCTAAATAGGTGAAACGAGACCTACCAGCCACGAGTTCTGAAATCAAAAATCGAAACGTGAGGATTGTAGAGATCGAAAAATAGTGTGAAATCAAGCTAAAAATCACGGAATTCAGAACTCGGAGTCAACAAATATTCATAAAACCGTTTACGTAAAGAAACCACAATTCGCGGCTAACTAGGTGAAACGAGACCTACTTGCCACGAGTTCTGAAATCAAAAACTGAAACGCCAGGATTGTAGAGCTCGAAAAGTAGTGTGAAATCAAGCTAAAAATCACCGAATTCAGAACTCGGAGTCATCGGATATTCATAAAACCGTTTACGTAAAAAACCACAATTCGCGGCTAACTAGGTGAAACGAGACCTACTAGCCACGAGTTTTGAAATCAAAAACCGAAACGCCAGGATTCTAGAGCTCTAAAAGTAGTGCGAAATCAAGCTAAAAATCACCGAATTCAGAACTCGGAGTCAACGGATATTCATAAAACCGTTTACGTAAAAAACCACAATTCGCGGCTAACTAGGTGAAAAAAGACCTACTAGCCACGAGTTTTGAAATCAAAAACCGAAACTCCAGGATTCTAGAGCCCTAAAAGTAGTGTGAAATCAAGATTAAAATCACCGAATTCAGAACTCGGAGTCAACAAATATTCATAAAACCGTTTACGTAAAGAAACCACAATTCGCGGCTAACTAGGTGAAACGAGACCTACTTGGCACGAGTTCGGAAATCAAAAACCGAAATGCCAGAATTGTAGAGCTCGAAAAGTAGTGTGAAATCAAGCTAAAAATCACCGAATTCAGAACTCGGAGTCATCGGATATTCATAAAACCGTTTACGTAAAGAAACCACAATTCGCGCCTAACTAGGTGAAACGACACCTACTAGCCACGAGTTCTAAAATAAAAAACCGACAAGCCAGGATTGTAGAGCTCGAAAAGTAGTGTGAAATCAAGCTAAAAATCACCGAATTCAGAACTCGGAGTCATCGGATATTCATAAAACCGTTTACGTAAAGAAACCACAATTCGCGCCTAACTAGGTGAAACGACACCTACTCGCCACGAGTTCTGAAATAAAAAACCGACACACCAGGATTGTAAAGCTCGAAAAGTAGTGTGAAATCAAGCAAAAAATCACCGAATTCAGAACTCGGAGTCAACGGATATTCATAAAACCGTTTACGTAAAGAAACCACAATTCGCGCCTAACTAGGTAAAACGACACCTACTAGCCACGAGTTCTGAAATAAAAAAACGACAAGCCAGGATTGTAGAGCTCGAAAAGTTGTGTGAAATCAAGCAAAAAGTCACCGAATTCAGAACTTGGAGTCAACGGATATTCATAAAACCGTTTACGTAAAGAAACCACAATTCGCGCCTAACTAGGTGAAACGAGACCTACCAGCCACGAGTTCTGAAATCAAAAATCGAAACGTGAGGATTGTAGAGATCGAAAAATAGTGTGAAATCAAGCTAAAAATCACCGAATTCAGAACTCGGAGTCAACAAATATTCATAAAACCGTTTACGTAAAGAAACCACAATTCGCGGCTAACTAGGTGAAACGAGACCTACTTGCCACGAGTTCTGAAATCAAAAACCGAAACGCCAGGATTGTAGAGCTCGAAAAGTAGTGTGAAATCAAGCTAAAAATCACCGAATTCAGAACTCGGAGTCATCGGATATTCATAAAACCGTTTACGTAAAAAACCACAATTCGCGGCTAACTAGGTGAAACGAGACCTACTAGCCACGAGTTTTGAAATCAAAAACCGAAACGCCAGGATTCTAGAGCTCTAAAAGTAGTGCGAAATAAAGCTAAAAATCACCGAATTCAGAACTCGGAGTCAACGGATATTCATAAAGCCGTTTACGTAAAAAACCACAATTCGCGGCTAACTAGGTGAAAAAAGACCTACTAGCCACGAGTTTTGAAATCAAAAACCGAAACTCCAGGATTCTAGAGCCCTAAAAGTAGTGTGAAATCAAGATAAAAATCACCGAATTCAGAACTCGGAGTCAACAAATATTCATAAAACCGTTTACGTAAAGAAACCACAATTCGCGGCTAACTAGGTGAAACGAGACCTACTTGCCACGAGTTCGGAAATCAAAAACCGAAATGCCAGAATTGTAGAGCTCGAAAAGTAGTGTGAAATCAAGCTAAAAATCACCGAATTCAGAACTCGGAGTCATCGGATATTCATAAAACCGTTTACGTAAAGAAACCACAATTCGCGCCTAACTAGGTGAAACGACACCTACTAGCCACGAGTTCTAAAATAAAAAACCGACAAGCCAGGATTGTAGAGCTCGAAAAGTAGTGTGAAATCAAGCTAAAAATTACCGAATTCAGAACTCGGAGTTAACGGATATTCATAAAACCGTTTACGTAAAAAACCACATTTCGCGCCTAACTAGGTGAAACGAGACCTACTAGCCACGAGTTCTGAAATCCAAAACCGAAATGCCAGGATTGTAGAGCTCGAAAAGTAGTGTGAAATCAAGCTAAAAATCATCGAATTCATAACACGGAGTCAACGGATATTCATAAAACCGTTTACGTAAAGAAACCACAATTCGCGCCTAACTAGTTGAAACGAGACTTACTAGCCACGAGTTCTGAAATCAAAAACCGAAACTCCAGGATTGTAGAGCTCGAAAAGTAGTGTGAAATCAAGTTAAAGATCACCGAATTCAGAACTCGGAGTAAACGGATATTCATAAAACCGTTTACGTAAAAAACCACAATTCGCGGCTAACTAGGTGAAACGAGACCTACTAGCCACGAGTTTTGAAATCAAAAACCGAAACGCCAGGATTCTAGAGCTGTAAAAGTAGTGCGAAATCAAGCTAAAAATCACCGAATTCAGAACTCGGAGTCAACGGATATTCATAAAACCGTTTACGTAAAAAACCACAATTCGCGGCTAACTAGGTGAAAAAAGACCTACTAGCCACGAGTTTTGAAATCAAAAACCGAAACTCCAGGATTCTAGAGCCCTAAAAGTAGTGTGAAATCAAGATAAAAATCACCGAATTCAGAACTCGGAGTCAACAAATATTCATAAAACCGTTTACGTAAAGAAACAACAATTCGCGGCTAACTAGGTGAAACGAGACCTACTAGCCACGAGTTCTGAAATAAAAAACCGAAACGCCAGGATTGTAGAGCTCAAAAAGTAGTGTGAAATCAAGCTAAAAATCACCGAATTCGAAACTCGGAGTCAACAAATATTCATAAAACCGTTTACGTAAAGAAACCGCAATTTGCGCCTAACTAGATGAAACGAGACCTACTAGCCACGAGTTCTGAAATAAAAAACCGAGACACCAGGATTATAGAGCTCGTAAAGTAGTGTGAAATCAAGCTAAAAATCACCGAATTCAGAACTCGGAGTCAACGGATATTCATAAAAGCGTTTACGTAAAGAAACCACAATTCGCGGCTAACTAGGTGAAACGAGACCTACTATCCACGAGTTCTGAAATCAAAAACCAAAACAACAAGATTGTAGAGCTCGAAAAGTAGTGTGAAGTCAAGCTAAAAATCATCGAATTCAAAACTCGGAGTCAACGGATATTCACAAAACCGTTTACGTAAAAAACCACAATTCGCGGCTAACTAGATGAAACGAGACCCACTAGCCACAAGTTCTGAAATCAAAAACCGAAACGCCAAGATTTTAGAGCTCGAAAAGTAGTCTGAAATCAAGCTAAAAATCGCCGAATTCAACTCGGAGTCAACGGATATTCATAAAACCGTTTACGTAAAGAAACCGCAATTCGCGCCTAACTAGGTGAAACGAGACCTACTAGCCACGAGTTCTGAAATAAAAAACCGAGATGCCAGGATTGTAGAGCTCGAAAAGTAGTGTGAAGTCAAGCTAAAAATCACCGAATTCAGAACTCGGAGTCAACGGATATTCATAAAACCATTTACGTAAAAAACTACAATTCGCGGCTAACTAGGTGAAACGAGACCCACTAGCCACAAGTTCTGAAATCAAAAACCGAAACGCCAGGATTTTAGAGCTCGAAAAGTAGTCTGAAATCAAGCTAAAAATCACCGAATTCAACTCGGAGTCAACGGATATTCATAAAACCGTTTATGTACAGAAACCGCAATTCGCGCCTAACTAGGTGAAACGAGACCTACTAGCCACGAGTTTTGAAATAAAATACCGAGACGCCAGGATTGTAGAGCTCGAAAAGTAGTGTGAAATCAAGCTAAAAACCACCGAATTCAGAACTCGGAGTCATCGGATATTCATAAAACCGTTTACGTGAAAAACCACATTTCTCGGCTTACTAGCTGAAACGAGACCTACTAGCCACGAGTTCTGAAATCAAAAACCGAAATGACAGGATTGTAGAGATCGAAAAGTAGTGTGAAATCAAGCTAAAAATCACCGAATTCAGAACTCGGAGTCAACGGATATTCATAAAACCGTTTATATAAAGAAACCACAATTCGCGGCTAACTAGGTGAAACGAGACCTACTAGCCACGAGTTCTGAAATCAAAAACCAAAATACCACGATTGTAGAGCTCGAAAAGTAGTGTGAAATCAAGCTAAAAATCACCGAATTCAGAACTCGGAGTCAACGGATATTCATAAAACCGTTTACGTAAAAAACCACAATTCGCGGCTAACTAGGTGAAACGAGACCCACTAGCCACAAGTTCTGAAATCAAAAACCGAAATGACAGGATTGTAAAGCTCGAAAATTAGTGTGAAATCAAGCTAAAAATCACCGAATTCAGAACTCGGAGTCAACGGATATTCATAAAACCGTTTACGTAAAGAAACTACAATTCGCGCCTAACTAGGTGAAACGAGACCTACTAGCCACGAGTTCTGAAATCAAAAATCGAAATGCCAGGATTGTAGAGATCTAAAAGTAGTGTGAAATGAAGCTAAAAATCACCGAATTCAGAAGTCGGAGTCAAGAAATATTCATAAAACCGTTTACGTAAAGAAACAACAATTCGCGGCTAGCTAGGTGAAACGAGACCTACTAGCCACGAGTTCTGAAATTAAAAACCGAAATGCCAGGATTGTAGAGCTTGAAAAGTAGTGTGAAATCAAGCTAAAAATCACCGAATTCAGAACTCGGAGTCATCGGATATTCATAAAACCGTTTACGTAAAGAAACCACAATTCGCGCCTAACTAGGTGAAACGACACCTACTCGCCACGAGTTCTGAAATAAAAAACCGACACACCAGGATTGTAGAGCTCGAAAAGTAGTGTGAAATCAAGCAAAAAATCACCGAATTCAGAACTCGGAGTCAACGGATATTCATAAAACCGTTTACGTAAAGAAACCACAATTCGCGCCTAACTAGGTAAAACGACACCTACTCGCCACGAGTTCTGAAATAAAAAAACGACACGCCAGGATTGTAGAGCTCGAAAAGTTGTGTGAAATCAAGCAAAAAGTCACCGAATTCAGAACTTGGAGTCAACGGATATTCATAAAACCGTTTACGTAAAGAAACCACAATTCGCGCCTAACTAGGTGAAACGAGACCTACCAGCCACGAGTTCTGAAATCAAAAATCGAAACGTGAGGATTGTAGAGATCAAAAAAATAGTGTGAAATCAAGCTAAAAATCACCGAATTCAGAACTCGGAGTCAACAAATATTCATAAAACCGTTTACGTAAAGAAACCACAATTCGCGGCTAACTAGGTGAAACGAGACCTACTTGCCACGAGTTCTGAAATCAAAAACCGAAACGCCAGGATTGTAGAGCTCGAAAAGTAGTGTGAAATCAAGCTAAAAATCACCGAATTCAGAACTCGGAGTCATCGGATATTCATAAAACCGTTTACGTAAAAAATCACAATTCGCGGCTGACTAGGTGAAACGAGACCTACTAGCCACGAGTTTTGAAATCAAAAACCGAATCGCCAGGATTCTAGAGCTCTAAAAGTAGTGCGAAATCAAGCTAAAAATCACCGAATTCAGAACTCGGAGTCAACGGATATTCATAAAACCGTTTACGTAAAAAACCACAATTCGCGGCTAACTAGGTGAAAAAAGACCTACTAGCCACGAGTTTTGAAATCAAAAACTGAAACTCCAGGATTCTAGAGCCCTAAAAGTAGTGTGAAATCAAGATAAAAATCACCGAATTCAGAACTCGGAGTCAACAAATATTCATAAAACCGTTTACGTAAAGAAACCACAATTCGCGGCTAACTAGGTGAAACGAGACCTACTTGCCACGAGTTCTGAAATCAAAAACCGAAATGCCAGAATTGTAGAGCTCGAAAAGTAGTGTGAAATCAAGCTAAAAATCACCGAATTCAGAACTCGGAGTCATCGGATATTCATAAAACCGTTTACGTAAAGAAACCACAATTCGCGCCTAAATAGGTGAAACGACACCTACTAGCCACGAGTTCTAAAATAAAAAACCGACAAGCCAGGATTGTAGAGCTCGAAAAGTAGTGTGAAATCAAGCTAAAAATTACCGAATTCAGAACTCGGAGTTAACGGATATTCATAAAACCGTTTACGTAAAAAACCACATTTCGCGCCTAACTAGGTGAAACGAGACCTACTAGCCACGAGTTCTGAAATCCAAAACCGAAATGCCAGGATTGTAGAGCTCGAAAAGTAGTGTGAAATCAAGCTAAAAATCATCGAATTCATAACACGGAGTCAACGGATATTCATAAAACCGTTTACGTAAAGAAACCACAATTCGCGCCTAACTAGTTGAAACGAGACTTACTAGCCACGAGTTCTGAAATCAAAAACCGAAACTCCAGGATTGTAGAGCTCAAAAAGTAGTGTGAAATCAAGCTAAAAATCACCGAATTCGAAACTCGGAGTCAACAAATATTCATAAAACCGTTTACGTAAAGAAACCGCAATTTGCGACTAACTAGATGAAACGAGACCTACTAGCCACGAGTTCTGAAATAAAAAACCGAGACACCAGGATTATAGAGCTCGTAAAGTAGTGTGAAATCAAGCTAAAAATCACCGAATTCAGAACTCGGAGTCAACGGATATTCATAAAAGCGTTTACGTAAAGAAACCACAATTCGCGGCTAACTAGGTGAAACGAGACCTACTATCCACGAGTTCTGAAATCAAAAACCAAAACAACAAGATTGTAGAGCTCGAAAACTAGTGTGAAGTCAAGCTAAAAATCATCGAATTCAAAACTCGGAGTCAACGGATATTCACAAAACCGTTTACGTAAAAAACCACAATTCGCGGCTAACTAGATGAAACGAGACCCACTAGCCACAAGTTCTGAAATCAAAAACCGAAACGCCAAGATTTTAGAGCTCGAAAAGTAGTCTGAAATCAAGCTAAAAATCGCCGAATTCAACTCGGAGTCAACGGATATTCATAAAACCGTTTACGTAAAGAAACCGCAATTCGCGCCTAACTAGGTGAAACGAGACCTACTAGCCACGAGTTCTGAAATAAAAAACCGAGATGCCAGGATTGTAGAGCTCGAAAAGTAGTGTGAAGTCAAGCTAAAAATCACCGAATTCAGAACTCGGAGTCAACGGATATTCATAAAACCGTTTACGTAAAAAACTACAATTCGCGGCTAACTAGGTGAAACGAGACCCACTAGCCACAAGTTCTGAAATCAAAAACCGAAACGCCAGGATTTTAGAGCTCGAAAAGTAGTCTGAAATCAAGCTAAAAATCACCGAATTCAACTCGGAGTCAACGGATATTCATAAAACCGTTTATGTACAGAAACCGCAATTCGCGCCTAACTAGGTGAAACGAGACCTACTAGCCACGAGTTTTGAAATAAAATACCGAGACGCCAGGATTGTAGAGCTCGAAAAGTAGTGTGAAATCAAGCTAAAAACCACCGAATTCAGAACTCGGAGTCATCGGATATTCATAAAACCGTTTACGTGAAAAACCACATTTCTCGGCTTACTAGCTGAAACGAGACCTACTAGCCACGAGTTCTGAAATCAAAAACCGAAATGACAGGATTGTAGAGATCGAAAAGTAGTGTGAAATCAAGCTAAAAATCACCGAATTCAGAACTCGGAGTCAACGGATATTCATAAAACCGTTTATATAAAGAAACCACAATTCGCGGCTAACTAGGTGAAACGAGACCTACTAGCCACGAGTTCTGAAATCAAAAACCAAAATACCACGATTGTAGAGCTCGAAAAGTAGTGTGAAATCAAGCTAAAAATCACCGAATTCAGAACTCGGAGTCAACGGATATTCATAAAACCGTTTACGTAAAAAACCACAATTCGCGGCTAACTAGGTGAAACGAGACCCACTAGCCACAAGTTCTGAAATCAAAAACCGAAATGACAGGATTGTAAAGCTCGAAAATTAGTGTGAAATCAAGCTAAAAATCACCGAATTCAGAACTCGGAGTCAACGGATATTCATAAAACCGTTTACGTAAAGAAACTACAATTCGCGCCTAACTAGGTGAAACGAGACCTACTAGCCACGAGTTCTGAAATCAAAAATCGAAATGCCAGGATTGTAGAGATCTAAAAGTAGTGTGAAATCAAGCTAAAAATCACCGAATTCAGAAGTCGGAGTCAAGAAATATTCATAAAACCGTTTACGTAAAGAAACAACAATTCGCGGCTAGCTAGGTGAAACGAGACCTACTAGCCACGAGTTCTGAAATTAAAAACCGAAATTCCAGGATTGTAGAGCTTGAAAAGTAGTGTGAAATCAAGCTAAAAATCACCGAATTCAGAACTCGGAGTCATCGGATATTCATAAAACCGTTTACGTAAAGAAACCACAATTCGCGCCTAACTAGGTGAAACGACACCTACTCGCCACGAGTTCTGAAATAAAAAACCGACACACCAGGATTGTAGAGCTCGAAAAGTAGTGTGAAATCAAGCAAAAAATCACCGAATTCAGAACTCGGAGTCAACGGATATTCATAAAACCGTTTACGTAAAGAAACCACAATTCGCGCCTAACTAGGTAAAACGACACCTACTCGCCACGAGTTCTGAAATAAAAAAACGACACGCCAGGATTGTAGAGCTCGAAAAGTTGTGTGAAATCGAGCAAAAAGTCACCGAATTCAGAACTTGGAGTCAACGGATATTCATAAAACCGTTTACGTAAAGAAACCACAATTCGCGCCTAACTAGGTGAAACGAGACCTACCAGCCACGAGTTCTGAAATCAAAAATCGAAACGTGAGGATTGTAGAGATCGAAAAATAGTGTGAAATCAAGCTAAAAATCACCGAATTCAGAACTCGGAGTCAACAAATATTCATAAAACCGTTTACGTAAAGAAACCACAATTCGCGGCTAACTAGGTGAAACGAGACCTACTTGCCACGAGTTCTGAAATCAAAAACCGAAACGCCAGGATTGTAGAGCTCGAAAAGTAGTGTGAAATCAAGCTAAAAATCACCGAATTCAGAACTCGGAGTCATCGGATATTCATAAAACCGTTTACGTAAAAAATCACAATTCGCGGCTGACTAGGTGAAACGAGACCTACTAGCCACGAGTTTTGAAATCAAAAACCGAAACGCCAGGATTCTAGAGCTCTAAAAGTAGTGCGAAATCAAGCTAAAAATCACCGAATTCAGAACTCGGAGTCAACAAATATTCATAAAACCGTTTACGTAAAGAAACCACAATTCGCGGCTAACTAGGTGAAACGAGACCTACTTGCCACGAGTTCTGAAATCAAAAACCGAAATGCCAGAATTGTAGAGCTCGAAAAGTAGTGTGAAATCAAGCTAAAAATCACCGAATTCAGAACTCGGAGTCATCGGATATTCATAAAACCGTTTACGTAAAGAAACCACAATTCGCGCCTAAATAGGTGAAACGACACCTACTAGCCACGAGTTCTAAAATAAAAAACCGACAAGCCAGGATTGTAGAGCTCGAAAAGTAGTGTGAAATCAAGCTAAAAATCACCGAATTCAGAACTCGGAGTTAACGGATATTCATAAAACCGTTTACGTAAAAAACCACATTTCGCGCCTAACTAGGTGAAACGAGACCTACTAGCCACGAGTTCTGAAATCCAAAACCGAAATGCCAGGATTGTAGAGCTCGAAAAGTAGTGTGAAATCAAGCTAAAAATCATCGAATTCATAACACGGAGTCAACGGATATTCATAAAACCGTTTACGTAAAGAAACCACAATTCGCGCCTAACTAGTTGAAACGAGACTTACTAGCCACGAGTTCTGAAATCAAAAACCGAAACTCCAGGATTGTAGAGCTCGAAAAGTAGTGTGAAATCAAGTTAAAAATCACCGAATTCAGAACTCGGAGTAAACGGATATTCATAAAACCGTTTACGTAAAAAACCACAATTCGCGGCTAACTAGGTGAAACGAGACCTACTAGCCACGAGTTTTGAAATCAAAAACCGAAACGCCAGGATTCTAGAGCTGTAAAAGTAGTGCGAAATCAAGCTAAAAATCACCGAATTCAGAACTCGGAGTCAACGGATATTCATAAAACCGTTTACGTAAAAAACCACAATTCGCGGCTAACTAGGTGAAAAAAGACCTACTAGCCACGAGTTTTGAAATCAAAAACCGAAACTCCAGGATTCTAGAGCCCTAAAAGTAGTGTGAAATCAAGATAAAAATCACCGAATTCAGAACTCGGAGTCAACAAATATTCATAAAACCGTTTACGTAAAGAAACAACAATTCGCGGCTAACTAGGTGAAATGAGACCTACTAGCCACGAGTTCTGAAATAAAAAACCGAAACGCCAGGATTGTAGAGCTCAAAAAGTAGTGTGAAATCAAGCTAAAAATCACCGAATTCGAAACTCGGAGTCAACAAATATTCATAAAACCGTTTACGTAAAGAAACCGCAATTTGCGCCTAACTAGATGAAACGAGACCTACTAGCCACGAGTTCTGAAATAAAAAACCGAGACACCAGGATTATAGAGCTCGAAAAGTAGTGTGAAATCAAGCTAAAAATCACCGAATTAAGAACTCGGAGTTATCGGATATTCATAAAACCGTTAACGTATAGAAACCACAATTCGCGCCTAACTAGGTGAAATGAGACCTACTAGTCAAGAGTTCTGAAATAAAAAACCGAAAAGACAGGATTGGAGAGCTCGAAAAGTGTTGTGAAATCAAGAAAAAAACCACCGAATTCAGAACTCGGAGTCATCGGATATTCATAAAACCGTTTACGTAAAGAAACCACATTTCTCGGCTTACTAGCTGAAACGAGACCTACTAGCCACAAGTTCTGAAATCAAAAACCAAAATGACAGGATTGTAAAACTCGAAAAGTAGTGTGAAATCAAGCTAAGAATCATCGATTTCATAACACGGAGTCAACGGATATTCATAAAATCGTTTACGTAAAGAAACCACAATTCGCGCCTAACTAGTTGAAACGAGACCTACTAGCCACGAGTTCTGAAATCAAAAACCGAAACTCCAGGATTGTAGAGCTCGAAAAGTAGTGTGAAATCAAGTTAAAAATCACCGAATTCAGAACTCGGAGTAAACGGATATTCATAAAACCGTTTACGTAAAAAACCACAATTCGCGGCTAACTAGGTGAAACGAGACCTACTTGCCACGAGTTTTGAAATCAAAAACCGAAACGCCAGGATTCTAGAGCTCTAAAAGTAGTGCGAAATCAAGCTAAAAATCACCGAATTCAGAACTCGGAGTCAACGGATATTCATAAAACCGTTTACGTAAAAAACCACAATTCGCGGCTAACTAGGTGAAAAAAGACCTACTAGCCACGAGTTTTGAAATCAAAAACCGAAACTCCAGGATTCTAGAGCCCTAAAAGTAGTGTGAAATCAAGATAAAAATCACCGAATTCAGAACTCGGAGTCAACAAATATTCATAAAACCGTTTACGTAAAAAAACCACAATTCGCGGCTAACTAGGTGAAACGAGACCTACTAGCCACGAGTTCTGAAATAAAAAACCGAAACGCCATGATTGTAGAGCTCAAAAATTAGTGTGAAATCAAGCTAAAAATCACCGAATTCGAAACTCGGAGTCAACAAATATTCATAAAACCGTTTACGTAAAGAAACCGCAATTCGCGCCTAACTAGATGAAACGAGACCTACTAGCCACGAGTTCTGAAATAAAAAACCGAGACACCAGGATTATAGAGCTCGAAAAGTAGTGTGAAATCAAGCTAAAAATCACCGAATTAAGAACTCGGAGTTATCGGATATTCATAAAACCGTTTACGTAAAGAAACCACAATTCGCGCCTAACTAGGTGAAATGAGACCTACTAGCCAAGAGTTCTGAAATAAAAAACCGAAAAGACAGGATTGGAGAGCTCGAAAAGTGTTGTGAAATCAAGAAAAAAACCACCGAATTCAGAACTCGGAGTCATCGGATATTCATAAAACCGTTTACGTAAAGAAACCACATTTCTCGGCTTACTAGCTGAAACGAGACCTACTAGCCACAAGTTCTGAAATCAAAAACCAAAATGACAGGATTGTAAAACTCAAAAATTAGTGTGAAATCAAGTTAAAAATCACCGAATTCAGAACTCGGAGTAAACGGATATTCATAAAACCGTTTACGTAAAAAACCACAATTCGCGGCTAACTAGGTGAAACGAGACCTACTAGCCACGAGTTTTGAAATCAAAAACCGAAATGCCAGGATTCTAGAGCTCTAAAAGTAGTGCGAAATCAAGCTAAAAATCACCGAATTCAGAACTCGGAGTCAACGGATATTCATAAAACCGTTTACGTAAAAAACCACAATTCGCGGCTAACTAGGTGAAACGAGACCTACTAGCCACGAGTTTTGAAATCAAAAACCGAAATGCCAGGATTCTAGAGCTCTAAAAGTAGTGCGAAATCAAGCTAAAAATCACCGAATTCAGAACTCGGAGTCAACAAATATTCATAAAACCGTTTACGTAAAGAAACCACAATTCGCGGCTAACTAGGTGAAACGAGACCTACTAGCCACGAGTTCTGAAATAAAAAACCGAAACGCCAGGATTGTAGAGCTCAAAAAGTAGTGTGAAATCAAGCTAAAAATAACCGAATTCGAAACTCGGAGTCAACAAATATTCATAAAACCGTTTACGTAAAGAAACCACATTTCTCGGCTTACTAGCTGAAACGAGACCTACTAGCCACAAGTTCTGAAATCAAAAACCGAAATGACAGGATTGTAAAGCTCGAAAAGTAGTGTGAAATCAAGCAAAAAATCACCGAATTCAGAACTCGGAGTCAACGGATATTCATAAAACCGTTTACGTAAAGAAACCACAATTCGCGCCTAACTAGGTAAAACGACACCTACTCGCCACGAGTTCTGAAATAAAAAAACGACACGCCAGGATTGTAGAGCTCGAAAAGTTGTGTGAAATCGAGCAAAAAGTCACCGAATTCAGAACTTGGAGTCAACGGATATTCATAAAACCGTTTACGTAAAGAAACCACAATTCGCGCCTAACTAGGTGAAACGAGACCTACCAGCCACGAGTTCTGAAATCAAAAATCGAAACGTGAGGATTGTAGAGATCGAAAAATAGTGTGAAATCAAGCTAAAAATCACCGAATTCAGAACTCGGAGTCAACAAATATTCATAAAACCGTTTACGTAAAGAAACCACAATTCGCGGCTAACTAGGTGAAACGAGACCTACTTGCCACGAGTTCTGAAATCAAAAACCGAAACGCCAGGATTGTAGAGCTCGAAAAGTAGTGTGAAATCAAGCTAAAAATCACCGAATTCAGAACTCGGAGTCATCGGATATTCATAAAACCGTTTACGTAAAAAATCACAATTCGCGGCTGACTAGGTGAAACGAGACCTACTAGCCACGAGTTTTGAAATCAAAAACCGAAACGCCAGGATTCTAGAGCTCTAAAAGTAGTGCGAAATCAAGCTAAAAATCACCGAATTCAGAACTCGGAGTCAACAAATATTCATAAAACCGTTTACGTAAAGAAACCACAATTCGCGGCTAACTAGGTGAAACGAGACCTACTTGCCACGAGTTCTGAAATCAAAAACCGAAATGCCAGAATTGTAGAGCTCGAAAAGTAGTGTGAAATCAAGCTAAAAATCACCGAATTCAGAACTCGGAGTCATCGGATATTCATAAAACCGTTTACGTAAAGAAACCACAATTCGCGCCTAAATAGGTGAAACGACACCTACTAGCCACGAGTTCTAAAATAAAAAACCGACAAGCCAGGATTGTAGAGCTCGAAAAGTAGTGTGAAATCAAGCTAAAAATTACCGAATTCAGAACTCGGAGTTAACGGATATTCATAAAACCGTTTACGTAAAAAACCACATTTCGCGCCTAACTAGGTGAAACGAGACCTACTAGCCACGAGTTCTGAAATCCAAAACCGAAATGCCAGGATTGTAGAGCTCGAAAAGTAGTGTGAAATCAAGCTAAAAATCATCGAATTCATAACACGGAGTCAACGGATATTCATAAAACCGTTTACGTAAAGAAACCACAATTCGCGCCTAACTAGTTGAAACGAGACTTACTAGCCACGAGTTCTGAAATCAAAAACCGAAACTCCAGGATTGTAGAGCTCGAAAAGTAGTGTGAAATCAAGTTAAAAATCACCGAATTCAGAACTCGGAGTAAACGGATATTCATAAAACCGTTTACGTAAAAAACCACAATTCGCGGCTAACTAGGTGAAACGAGACCTACTAGCCACGAGTTTTGAAATCAAAAACCGAAACGCCAGGATTCTAGAGCTGTAAAAGTAGTGCGAAATCAAGCTAAAAATCACCGAATTCAGAACTCGGAGTCAACGGATATTCATAAAACCGTTTACGTAAAAAACCACAATTCGCGGCTAACTAGGTGAAAAAAGACCTACTAGCCACGAGTTTTGAAATCAAAAACCGAAACTCCAGGATTCTAGAGCCCTAAAAGTAGTGTGAAATCAAGATAAAAATCACCGAATTCAGAACTCGGAGTCAACAAATATTCATAAAACCGTTTACGTAAAGAAACAACAATTCGCGGCTAACTAGGTGAAATGAGACCTACTAGCCACGAGTTCTGAAATAAAAAACCGAAACGCCAGGATTGTAGAGCTCAAAAAGTAGTGTGAAATCAAGCTAAAAATCACCGAATTCGAAACTCGGAGTCAACAAATATTCATAAAACCGTTTACGTAAAGAAACCGCAATTTGCGCCTAACTAGATGAAACGAGACCTACTAGCCACGAGTTCTGAAATAAAAAACCGAGACACCAGGATTATAGAGCTCGAAAAGTAGTGTGAAATCAAGCTAAAAATCACCGAATTAAGAACTCGGAGTTATCGGATATTCATAAAACCGTTAACGTATAGAAACCACAATTCGCGCCTAACTAGGTGAAATGAGACCTACTAGTCAAGAGTTCTGAAATAAAAAACCGAAAAGACAGGATTGGAGAGCTCGAAAAGTGTTGTGAAATCAAGAAAAAAACCACCGAATTCAGAACTCGGAGTCATCGGATATTCATAAAACCGTTTACGTAAAGAAACCACATTTCTCGGCTTACTAGCTGAAACGAGACCTACTAGCCACAAGTTCTGAAATCAAAAACCAAAATGACAGGATTGTAAAACTCGAAAAGTAGTGTGAAATCAAGCTAAGAATCATCGATTTCATAACACGGAGTCAACGGATATTCATAAAATCGTTTACGTAAAGAAACCACAATTCGCGCCTAACTAGTTGAAACGAGACCTACTAGCCACGAGTTCTGAAATCAAAAACCGAAACTCCAGGATTGTAGAGCTCGAAAAGTAGTGTGAAATCAAGTTAAAAATCACCGAATTCAGAACTCGGAGTAAACGGATATTCATAAAACCGTTTACGTAAAAAACCACAATTCGCGGCTAACTAGGTGAAACGAGACCTACTAGCCACGAGTTTTGAAATCAAAAACCGAAACGCCAGGATTCTAGAGCTCTAAAAGTAGTGCGAAATCAAGCTAAAAATCACCGAATTCAGAACTCGGAGTCAACGGATATTCATAAAACCGTTTACGTAAAAAACCACAATTCGCGGCTAACTAGGTGAAAAAAGACCTACTAGCCACGAGTTTTGAAATCAAAAACCGAAACTCCAGGATTCTAGAGCCCTAAAAGTAGTGTGAAATCAAGATAAAAATCACCGAATTCAGAACTCGGAGTCAACAAATATTCATAAAACCGTTTACGTAAAAAAACCACAATTCGCGGCTAACTAGGTGAAACGAGACCTACTAGCCACGAGTTCTGAAATAAAAAACCGAAACGCCATGATTGTAGAGCTCAAAAATTAGTGTGAAATCAAGCTAAAAATCACCGAATTCGAAACTCGGAGTCAACAAATATTCATAAAACCGTTTACGTAAAGAAACCGCAATTCGCGCCTAACTAGATGAAACGAGACCTACTAGCCACGAGTTCTGAAATAAAAAACCGAGACACCAGGATTATAGAGCTCGAAAAGTAGTGTGAAATCAAGCTAAAAATCACCGAATTAAGAACTCGGAGTTATCGGATATTCATAAAACCGTTTACGTAAAGAAACCACAATTCGCGCCTAACTAGGTGAAATGAGACCTACTAGCCAAGAGTTCTGAAATAAAAAACCGAAAAGACAGGATTGGAGAGCTCGAAAAGTGTTGTGAAATCAAGAAAAAAACCACCGAATTCAGAACTCGGAGTCATCGGATATTCATAAAACCGTTTACGTAAAGAAACCACATTTCTCGGCTTACTAGCTGAAACGAGACCTACTAGCCACAAGTTCTGAAATCAAAAACCAAAATGACAGGATTGTAAAACTCAAAAATTAGTGTGAAATCAAGTTAAAAATCACCGAATTCAGAACTCGGAGTAAACGGATATTCATAAAACCGTTTACGTAAAAAACCACAATTCGCGGCTAACTAGGTGAAACGAGACCTACTAGCCACGAGTTTTGAAATCAAAAACCGAAATGCCAGGATTCTAGAGCTCTAAAAGTAGTGCGAAATCAAGCTAAAAATCACCGAATTCAGAACTCGGAGTCAACGGATATTCATAAAACCGTTTACGTAAAAAACCACAATTCGCGGCTAACTAGGTGAAACGAGACCTACTAGCCACGAGTTTTGAAATCAAAAACCGAAATGCCAGGATTCTAGAGCTCTAAAAGTAGTGCGAAATCAAGCTAAAAATCACCGAATTCAGAACTCGGAGTCAACAAATATTCATAAAACCGTTTACGTAAAGAAACCACAATTCGCGGCTAACTAGGTGAAACGAGACCTACTAGCCACGAGTTCTGAAATAAAAAACCGAAACGCCAGGATTGTAGAGCTCAAAAAGTAGTGTGAAATCAAGCTAAAAATAACCGAATTCGAAACTCGGAGTCAACAAATATTCATAAAACCGTTTACGTAAAGAAACCACATTTCTCGGCTTACTAGCTGAAACGAGACCTACTAGCCACAAGTTCTGAAATCAAAAACCGAAATGACAGGATTGTAAAACTCGAAAAGTAGTGTGAAATCAAGCTAAGAATCATCGAATTCATAACACGGAGTCAACGGATATTCATAAAACCGTTTACGTAAAGAAACCACAATTCGCGCCTAACTAGTTGAAATGAGACCTTCTAGCCACGAGTTCTGAAATCAAAAACCAAAACTCCGGGATTGTAGAGCTCGAAAAGTAGTGTGAAATCAAGTTAAAAAACACCGAATTCAGAACTCAGAGTCATCGGATATTCATAAAACCGTTTACGTAAAGAAACTACAATTCGCGCCTAACTAGGTGAAACAACACCTACTAGCCACGAGTTCTGAAATCAAAAACCGACAAACCAGGATTGTAGAGCTCGAAAAGTAGTGTGAAATCAAGATAAAAATCACCGAATTCAGAACTCAGAGTCAACGGATATTCATAAAACCGTTTACGTAAAAAACCACATTTCGCGCCTAACTAGGTGAAAAGAGACCTACTAGCCACGAGTTCTGAAATCCAAAACCGAAATGCCAGGATTATAGAGCTCGAAAAGTAGTGTGAAATCAAGCTAAAAATCACCGAATTCAGAACTCGGAGTCAACGGATATTCATAAAACCGTTTACGTAAAAAACCACAATTCGCGGCTAACTAGGTGAAACGAGACCTACTAGCCACGAGTTTTGAAATCAAAAACCGAAACGCCAAGATTCTAGAGCTCTAAAATTACTGTGAAATCAAGCTAAAAATCACCGAATTCAAAACTCGGAGTCAACGGATATTCATAAAACCGTTTACGTAAAAAACCACAATTCGCGGCTAACTAGGTAAAACGAGACCTACTAGCCACGAGTTTTGAAATCAATAACTGAAATGCCAGTATTCTAGAGCTCTAAAAGTAGTGTGAAATCAAGCTAAAAATAACCGAATTCAGAACTCGGAGTCAACGGATATTCATAAAACCGTTTACGTAAAGAAACCACATTTCGCGCCTAACTAGGTGAAACGAGACCTACTAGCCACGAGTTCTGAAATCAAAAACCGAAATGCCAAGATTGTAGAGCTCGAAAAGTAGTGTGAAATCAAGATCAAAATCACCGAATTTAGAACTCCGAGTCAACGGATATTCATAAAACCGTTTACGTAAAGAAACCACATTTCTTGGCTAACTAGGTGAAACGACACCTACTAGCCACGAGTTCTGAAATCAAAAACCGAAATGCCAGGATTGTAGAGATCGAAAAGTAGTGTGAAATCAAGCTAAAAATCAACGAATTCAGAACTCGGAGTCAACGGATATTCATAAAACCGTTTACTTAAAAAACCACAATTCGCGGCTAACTAGGTGAAACGAGACCTGCTAGCCACGACTTCCGAAACAAAAAACCGAAATTTCAGGATTGTAGGGCTCGAAAAGTAGTGTGAAATTAAGCTAAAAATCACCGAATTCAGAACTCGGAGTCAACAGATATTCATAAAACCGTTTACGTAAAAAACCACAATTCGCGGCTAACTAGGTGAAACGAAACCCACTAGCCACAAGTTCTGAAATCAAAAACCGAAATGCCAGGATTGTAGAGCTCGAAAAGTAGTGTGAAATCAAGCTAAAAATCACCGAATTCAGAACTCAGAGTCAACGGATATTCATAAAACCGTTTACGTAAAGAAACCACATTTCTCGGCTTACTAGGTGAAACGAGACCTACTAGCCACGAGTTCTGAAATCAAAAACCGAAACGCCAGGATTGTAGAGCTCGAAAAGTAGTGTGAAATCAAGCGAAAAATCACCGAATTCAAAACTCGGAGTCACCGGATATCCATTAAACCGTTTACGTAAAGAAACCACAATTCGCTGCTAACTAGGTGAAACAAGACCTACTAGCCACGAGTTCTGAAATCAAAAACCGAAACGCCAGGATTGTAGAGATCGAAAAGTAGTGTGAAATCAGGCTAAAAATTACCGAATTTAGAACTCGGAGTCAACAAATATTCATAAAACCGTTTACGTAAAGAAACCATAATTCGCGGCTAACTAGGTGAAACGAGACCTACTAGCCACGAGTTCTGACATCAAAAACCGAAATGACAAGATTGTAAAGCTCGAAAAGTAGTGTGAAATCAAGCTAAAAATCAACGAATTCAGAACTCGGAGTCAACAAATATTCATAAAACCGTTTACGTAAAGAAACCACAATTCGCGGCTAACTAGGTGAAACGAGACCCACTAGCCACGAGTTCTGAAATCAAAAACCGAAACGCCAGGATTGTAGAGCTCAAAAAGTAGTGTGAAATCAAGATAAAAATCACCGAATTCAGAACTCAGAGTCAACGGATATTCATAAAACCGTTTACGTAAAGAAACCACAATTCGCGCCTAACTAGGTGAAACGACACCTACTAGCCACGAGTTCTGAAATCAAAAAACGAAACGCCAGAATTGTAGAGATCAAAAAGTAGTGTGAAATCAAGCTAAAAATCAACGAATTCAGAACTCGGAGTCAACAAATATTCGTAAAACCGTTTACGTAAAGAAACCACAATTCGCGGCTAACTAGGTGAAACGAGACCTACTAGCCACGAGTTCTGAAATAAAAAACCGAAACGCCAGGATTGTAGAGCTCAAAAAGTAGTGTGAAATCAAGCTAAAAATAACCGAATTCGAAACTCGGAGTCAACAAATATTCATAAAACCGTTTACGTAAAGAAACCACATTTCTCGGCTTACTAGCTGAAACGAGACCTACTAGCCACAAGTTCTGAAATCAAAAACCGAAATGACAGGATTGTAAAACTCGAAAAGTAGTGTGAAATCAAGCTAAGAATCATCGAATTCATAACACGGAGTCAACGGATATTCATAAAACCGTTTACGTAAAGAAACCACAATTCGCGCCTAACTAGTTGAAATGAGACCTTCTAGCCACGAGTTCTGAAATCAAAAACCAAAACTCCGGGATTGTAGAGCTCGAAAAGTAGTGTGAAATCAAGTTAAAAAACACCGAATTCAGAACTCAGAGTCATCGGATATTCATAAAACCGTTTACGTAAAGAAACTACAATTCGCGCCTAACTAGGTGAAACAACACCTACTAGCCACGAGTTCTGAAATCAAAAACCGACAAACCAGGATTGTAGAGCTCGAAAAGTAGTGTGAAATCAAGATAAAAATCACCGAATTCAGAACTCAGAGTCAACGGATATTCATAAAACCGTTTACGTAAAAAACCACATTTCGCGCCTAACTAGGTGAAAAGAGACCTACTAGCCACGAGTTCTGAAATCCAAAACCGAAATGCCAGGATTATAGAGCTCGAAAAGTAGTGTGAAATCAAGCTAAAAATCACCGAATTCAGAACTCGGAGTCAACGGATATTCATAAAACCGTTTACGTAAAAAACCACAATTCGCGGCTAACTAGATGAAACGAGACCTACTAGCCACGAGTTTTGAAATCAAAAACCGAAACGCCAAGATTCTAGAGCTCTAAAATTACTGTGAAATCAAGCTAAAAATCAACGAATTCAGAACTCGGAGTCAACGGATATTCATAAAACCGTTTACTTAAAAAACCACAATTCGCGGCTAACTAGGTGAAACGAGACCTGCTAGCCACGACTTGCGAAACAAAAAACCGAAATTTCAGGATTGTAGGGCTCGAAAAGTAGTGTGAAATTAAGCTAAAAATCACCGAATTCAGAACTCGGAGTCAACAGATATTCATAAAACCGTTTACGTAAAAAACCACAATTCGCGGCTAACTAGGTGAAACGAAACCCACTAGCCACAAGTTCTGAAATCAAAAACCGAAATGCCAGGATTGTAGAGCTCGAAAAGTAGTGTGAAATCAAGCTAAAAATCACCGAATTCAGAACTCAGAGTGAACGGATATTCATAAAACCGTTTACGTAAAGAAACCACATTTCTCGGCTTACTAGGTGAAACGAGACCTACTAGCCACGAGTTCTGAAATCAAAAACCGAAACGCCAGGATTGTAGAGCTCGAAAAGTAGTGTGAAATCAAGCGAAAAATCACCGAATTCAAAACTCGGAGTCACCGGATATCCATTAAACCGTTTACGTAAAGAAACCACAATTCGCTGCTAACTAGGTGAAACAAGACCTACTAGCCACGAGTTCTGAAATCAAAAACCGAAATGCCAGGATTGTAGAGATCGAAAAGTAGTGTGAAATCAGGCTAAAAATCACCGAATTTAGAACTCGGAGTCAACAAATATTCATAAAACCGTTTACGTAAAGAAACCATAATTCGCGGCTAACTAGGTGAAACGAGACCTACTAGCCACGAGTTCTGACATCAAAAACCGAAATGACAAGATTGTAAAGCTCGAAAAGTAGTGTGAAATCAAGCTAAAAATCACCGAATTCAGAACTCCGAGTCAACGGATATTCATAAAACCGTTTACGTAAAGAAACCACAAGTCGCGCCTAACTAGGTGAAACGACACCTACTAGCCACGAGTTCTGAAATCAAAAAACGAAACACCAGGATTGTAGAGATAAAAAAGTAGTGTGAAATCAAGCTAAAAATCAACGAATTCAGAACTCGGAGTCAACAAATATTCATAAAACCGTTTACGTAAAGAAACCACAATTCGCGGCTAACTAGGTGAAACGAGACCCACTAGCCACGAGTTCTGAAATCAAAAACCGAAACGCCAGGATTGTAGAGCTCGAAAAGTAGTGTGAAATCAAGATAAAAATCACCGAATTCAGAACTCAGAGTCAACGGATATTCATAAAACCGTTTACGTAAAGAAACCACAATTCGCGCCTAACTAGGTGAAACGACACCTACTAGCCACGAGTTCTGAAATCAAAAAACGAAACGCCAGGATTGTAGAGATCAAAAAGTAGTGTGAAATCAAGCTAAAAATCAACGAATTCAGAACTCGGAGTCAACAAATATTCGTAAAACCGTTTACGTAAAGAAACCACAATTCGCGGCTAACTAGGTGAAACGAGACCCACTAGCCACGAGTTCTGAAATCAAAAACCGAAACGCCAGGATTGTAGAGCTCGAAAAGTAGTGTGAAATCAAGATAAAAATCACCGAATTCAGAACTCAGAGTCATCGGATAAAAATAAAACCGTTTACGTAAAGAAACCACAATTCGCGCCTAACTAGGTGAAACGACACCTACTAGCCACAAGTTCTGAAATCAAAAACGGACACACCAGGATTGTAGAGCTCGAAAAGTAGTGTGAAATCAAGCTAAAAATCAACGAATTCAAAACTCGTAGTCAACGGATATTCATAAAACCGTTTACGTAAAAAACCACATTTCGCGCCTAACTAGGTGAAAAGAGACCTACTAGCCACGAGTTCGAAAATCCAAAACCGAATTGCCAGGATTGTAGAGCTCGAAAAGTAGTGTGAAATCAAGCTAAAATCACCGAATTCAGAACTCGGAGTCAACGGATATTCATAAAACCGTTTACGTAAAGAAACCACATTTTGCGCCTAACTAGGTGAAACGAGACCTACTAGCCACGAGTTCTGAAATCAAAAACCGAAATGCCAGGATTGTAGAGCTCGAAAAGTAGTGTGAAATCAAGATAAAAATCACCGAATTTAGAACTCCGAGTCAACGGATATTCATAAAACCGTTTACGTAAAGAAACCACATTTCTCGGCTAACTAGGTGAAACGAGACCTGCTAGCCACGAGTTCTGAAACAAAAAACCAAAATTTCAGGATTGTAGAGCTCGAAAAGTAGTGTGAAATTAAGCTAAAAATCACCGAATTCAGAACTCGGAGTCAACGGATATTCATAAAACCGTTTACGTAAAAAACCACAATTCGCGGCTAACTAGGTGAAATGAGACCCACTAGCCACAAGTTTTGAAATCAAAAACCGAAACGCCAGGATTGTAGAGCTCGAAAAGTAGTGTGAAATCAGGCTAAAAATCACCGAATTCGGAACTCGGAGTCAACAAATATTCATAAAACCGTTTACGTAAAGAAACCACAATTCGCGCCCAACTAGGTGAAACGAGACCTACTAGCCACGAGTTCTGAAATGAAAAACCGAAACGCCAGGATTGTAGAGATCGAAAAGTAGTGTGAAATCAAGCTAAAAATTACCGAATTCAGAACTCGGAGTCAACAAATATTCATAAAACCGTTTACGTAAAAAACCACAATTCGCGGCTAACTAGGTGAAACGAGACCTACTAGCCACGAGTTTTGAAATCAATAACCGAATCCCAGGATACTAGAGCTCTAAAAGTAGTGTGAAATCTAGCTAAAAAAAACCGAATTCAGAACTCGGAGTCAACGGATATTCATAAAACCGTTTACGTAAAGAAACCACATTTCGCGCCTAACTAGGTGAAACGAGACCTACTAGCCACGAGTTCTGAAATCAAAAACCGAAATGCCAGGATTGTAGAGCTCGAAAAGTAGTGTGAAATCAAGCTAAAATCACCGAATTCAGAACTCGGAGTCAATGGATATTCATAAAACCGTTTACGTAAAGAAACAACATTAAGCGCCTAACTAGGTGAAACGACACCTACTAGCCACGAGTTCTGAAATCCAAAATCGAAATGCCAGGATTGTAAAGCTCGAAAAGTAGTGTGAAATCAAGCTAAAAATCAGCCAATTCAGAACTCGGAGTCAACAAATATTCATAAAACCGTTTACGTAAAGAAACCACAATTTGCGGCTAACTAGGTGAAACGAGACCTACTAGCCACGAGTTCTGAAATCAAAAACCGAAATGACAGGATTGTAAAGCTCGAAAAGTAGTGTGAAATCAAGCTAAAAATCACCGAATTCATAACTCGGAGTCAACGGATATTCATAAAACCGTTTACGTAAAGAAACCACAATTCGCGCCCAACTAGGTGAAACGAGACCTACTAGCCACGAGTTCTGAAATGAAAAACCTAAACGCCAGGATTGTAGAGATCGAAAAGTAGTGTGAAATCAAGCTAAAAATCACCGAATTCAGAACTCGGAGTCAACAAATATTCATAAAACCGTTTACGTAAAAAACCACAATTCGCGGCTAACTAGGTGAAACGAGACCCACTAGCCACGAGTTCTGAAATCAAAAACCGAAACGCCAGGATTGTAGAGCTCGAAAAGTAGTGTGAAATCAAGATAAAAATCACCGAATTCAGAACTCAGAGTCAACGGATATTCATAAAACCGTTTACGTAAAGAAACCACAATTCGCGCCTAACTAGGTGAAACGACACCTACTAGCCACGAGTTCTGAAATCAAAAAACGAAACGCCAGGATTGTAGAGATCAAAAAGTAGTGTGAAATCAAGCTAAAAATCAACGAATTCAGAACTCGGAGTCAACAAATATTCGTAAAACCGTTTACGTAAAGAAACCACAATTCGCGGCTAACTAGGTGAAACGAGACCCACTAGCCACGAGTTCTGAAATCAAAAACCGAAACGCCAGGATTGTAGAGCTCGAAAAGTAGTGTGAAATCAAGATAAAAATCACCGAATTCAGAACTCAGAGTCATCGGATAAAAATAAAACCGTTTACGTAAAGAAACCACAATTCGCGCCTAACTAGGTGAAACGACACCTACTAGCCACAAGTTCTGAAATCAAAAACGGACACACCAGGATTGTAGAGCTCGAAAAGTAGTGTGAAATCAAGCTAAAAATCAACGAATTCAAAACTCGTAGTCAACGGATATTCATAAAACCGTTTACGTAAAAAACCACATTTCGCGCCTAACTAGGTGAAAAGAGACCTACTAGCCACGAGTTCGAAAATCCAAAACCGAATTGCCAGGATTGTAGAGCTCGAAAAGTAGTGTGAAATCAAGCTAAAATCACCGAATTCAGAACTCGGAGTCAACGGATATTCATAAAACCGTTTACGTAAAGAAACCACATTTCGCGCCTAACTAGGTGAAACGAGACCTACTAGCCACGAGTTCTGAAATCAAAAACCGAAATGCCAGGATTGTAGAGCTCGAAAAGTAGTGTGAAATCAAGATAAAAATCACCGAATTTAGAACTCCGAGTCAACGGATATTCATAAAACCGTTTACGTAAAGAAACCACATTTCTCGGCTAACTAGGTGAAACGAGACCTGCTAGCCACGAGTTCTGAAACAAAAAACCAAAATTTCAGGATTGTAGAGCTCGAAAAGTAGTGTGAAATTAAGCTAAAAATCACCGAATTCAGAACTCGGAGTCAACGGATATTCATAAAACCGTTTACGTAAAAAACCACAATTCGCGGCTAACTAGGTGAAATGAGACCCACTAGCCACAAGTTTTGAAATCAAAAACCGAAACGCCAGGATTGTAGAGCTCGAAAAGTAGTGTGAAATCAGGCTAAAAATCACCGAATTCGGAACTCGGAGTCAACAAATATTCATAAAACCGTTTACGTAAAGAAACCACAATTCGCGCCCAACTAGGTGAAACGAGACCTACTAGCCACGAGTTCTGAAATCAAAAACCGAAACGCCAGGATTGTAGAGATCGAAAAGTAGTGTGAAATCAAGCTAAAAATTACCGAATTCAGAACTCGGAGTCAACAAATATTCATAAAACCGTTTACGTAAAAAACCACAATTCGCGGCTAACTAGGTGAAACGAGACCTACTAGCCACGAGTTTTGAAATCAATAACCGAATCCCAGGATACTAGAGCTCTAAAAGTAGTGTCAAATCTAGCTAAAAAAAACCGAATTCAGAACTCGGAGTCAACGGATATTCATAAAACCGTTTACGTAAAGAAACCACATTTCGCGCCTAACTAGGTGAAACGAGACCTACTAGCCACGAGTTCTGAAATCAAAAACCGAAATGCCAGGATTGTAGAGCTCGAAAAGTAGTGTGAAATCAAGCTAAAATCACCGAATTCAGAACTCGGAGTCAATGGATATTCATAAAACCGTTTACGTAAAGAAACAACATTAAGCGCCAAACTAGGTGAAACGACACCTACTAGCCACGAGTTCTGAAATCCAAAATCGAAATGCCAGGATTGTAAAGCTCGAAAAGTAGTGTGAAATCAAGCTAAAAATCAGCCAATTCAGAACTCGGAGTCAACGGATATTCATAAAACCGTTTACGTAAAAAACCACAATTCGCGGCTAACTAGGTAAAACCAGACCTACTAGCCACGAGTTTTGAAATCAATAACCGAAATGCCAGGATTCAAGAGCTCTAAAAGTAGTGTGAAATCAAGCTAAAAATAACCGAATTCAGAACTTGGAGTCAACGGATATTCATAAAACCGTTTACGTAAAGAAACTACATTTCGCGCCTAACTAGGTGAAACTAGACCTACTAGCCACGAGTTCTGAAATCAAAAACCGAAATGCCAGGATTGTAGAGCTCGAAAAGTAGTGTAAAATCAAGATAAAAATCACCGAATTTAGAACTCCGAGTCAACGGATATTCATAAAACCTCTTACGTAAAGAAACCACATTTCTCGGCTAACTAGGTGAAACGAGACCTGCTAGCCACGAGTTCTGAAACAAAAAACCAAAATTTCAGGATTGTAGAGCTCGAAAAGTAGTGTGAAATTAAGCTAAAAATCACCGAATTCAGAACTCGGAGTCAACGGATATTCATAAAACCGTTTACGTAAAAAACCACAATTCGCGGCTAACTAGGTGAAACGAGACCCACTAGCCACAAGTTTTGAAATCAAAAACCGAAACACCAGGATTGTAGAGCTCGAAAAGTAGTGTGAAATCAGGCTAAAAATCACCGAATTCAGAACTCGGAGTCAACAAAGATTCATAAAACCGTTTACGTAAAGAAACCACAATTTGCGGCTAACTAGGTGAAACGAGACCTACTAGCCACGAGTTCTGAAATCAAAAACCGAAATACCAGGATTGTAGAGCTCGAAAAGTAGTGTGAAATCAGGCTAAAAATCACCGAATTCAGAACTCGGAGTCAACAAATATTCATAAAACCGTTTACGTAAAGAAACCACAATTCGCGCCTAACTAGGTGAAACGAGACCTACTAGCCACGAGTTCTGAAATGAAAAACCGAAATGCCAGGATTGTAGAGATCGAAAAGTAGTGTGAAATCAAGCTAAAAATCACCGAATTCAGAACTCGGAGTCAACAAATATTCATAAAACTGTTTACGTAAAGAAACCACAATTCGCGGCTAACTAGGTGAAACGAGACCTACTAGCCACGAGTTCTGACATCAAAAACCGAAATGACAGGATTGTAAAGCTCAAAAAGTAGTGTGAAATCAAGCTAAAAATCACCGAATTCATAACTCGGAGTCAACGGATATTCATAAAACCGTTTACGTAAAGAAACCACAATTCGCGCAGAACTAGGTGAAACGAGACCTACTATCCACGAGTTCTGAAATGAAAAACCGAAACGCCAGGATTGTAGAGATCGAAAAGTAGTGTGAAATCAAGCTAAAAATCACCGAATTCAGAACTCGGAGTCAACAAATATTCATAAAACCGTTTACGTAAAAAACCACAATTCGCGGCTAACTAGGTGAAACGAGACCTACTAGCCACGAGTTTTGAAATCAATAACCGAAACGCCAGGATACTAGAGCTCTAAAAATAGTGTGAAATCAAGCTAAAAAAAACCGAATTCAGAACTCGGAGTCGACGGATATTCATAAAACCGTTTACGTAAAGAAACCACATTTCGCGCCAAACTAGGTGAAACGAGACCTACTAGCCACGAGTTCTGAAATCAAAAACCGAAATGCCAGGATTGTAGAGCTCGAAAAGTAGTGTGAAATCAAGCTAAAATCACCGAATTCAGAACTCGGAGTCAATGGATATTCATAAAACCGTTTACGTAAAGAAACAACATTAAGCGCCTAACTAGGTGAAACGACACCTACTAGCCACGAGTTCTAAAATCCAAAATCGAAATGCCAGGATTGTAAAGCTCGAAAAGTATTGTGAAATCAAGCTAAAAATCAGCCAATTCAGAACTCGGAGTCAACGGATATTCGTAAAACCGTTTACGTAAAAAACCACAATTCGCGGCTAACTAGGTAAAACGAGACCTACTAGCCACGAGTTTTGAAATCAATAACCGAAACGCCAGGATTCAAGAGCTCTAAAAGTAGTGTGAAATCAAGCTAAAAATAACCGAATTCAGAACTTGGAGTCAACGGATATTCATAAAACCGTTTACGTAAAGAAACCACATTTCGCGCCTAACTAGGTGAAACGAGACCTACTAGCCACGAGTTCTGAAATCAAAAACCGAAATGCCAGGATTGTAGAGCTCGAAAAGTAGTGTGAAATCAAGATAAAAATCACCGAATTTAGAAATCCGAGTCAACGGATATTCATAAAACCACTTACGTAAAGAATCCACATTTCTCGGCTAACTAGGTGAAACGAGACCTGCTAACCACGAGTTCTGAAACAAAAAACCAAAATTTCAGGATTGTAGAGCTCGAAAGGTAGTGTGAAATTAAGCTAAAAATCACCGAATTCAGAACTCGGAGTCAACGGATATTCATAAAACCGTTTACGTAAAAAATCACAATTCGCGGCTAACTAGGTGAAACGAGACCCACTAGCCACAAGTTTTGAAATGAAAAACCGAAACGCCAGGATTGGAGAGATCGAAAAGTAGTGTGAAATCAGGCTAAAAATCACCGAATTCAGAACTCGGAGTCAACAAATATTCATAAAACCGTTTACGTAAAGAAACCACAATTCGCGCCTAACTAGGTGAAACGAGACCTACTAGCCACGAGTTCTGAAATGAAAAACCGAAATGCCAGGATTGTAGAGATCGAATAGTAGTGTGAAATCAAGCTAAAAATCACCGAATTTAGAACTCGGAGTCAACAAATATTCATTAAACCGTTTACGTAAAGAAACCACAATTCGCGGCTAACTAGGTGAAACGAGACCTACTAGCCACGAGTTCTGACATCAAAAACCGAAATGACAGGATTGTAAAGCTCAAAAAGTAGTGTGAAATCAAGCTAAAAATCACCGAATTCATAACTCGGAGTCAACGGATATTCATAAAACCGTTTACGTAAAGAAACCACAATTCGCGCAGAACTAGGTGAAACGAGACCTACTATCCACGAGTTCTGAAATGAAAAACCGAAACGCCAGGATTGTAGAGATCGAAAAGTAGTGTGAAATCAAGCTAAAAATCACCGAATTCAGAACTCGGAGTCAACAAATATTCATAAAACCGTTTACGTAAAAAACCACAATTCGCGGCTAACTAGGTGAAACGAGACCTACTAGCCACGAGTTTTGAAATCAATAACCGAAACGCCAGGATACTAGAGCTCTAAAAGTAGTGTGAAATCAAGCTAAAAAAAACTGAATTCAGAACTCGGAGTCAACGGATATTCATAAAACCGTTTACGTAAAGAAACCACATTTCGCGCCAAACTAGGTGAAACGAGACCTACTAGCCACGAGTTCTAAAATCAAAAACCGAAATGCCAGGATTGTAGAGCTCGAAAAGTAGTGTGAAATCAAGCTAAAATCACCGAATTCAGAACTCGGAGTCAATGGATATTCATAAAACCGTTTACGTAAAGAAACAACATTAAGCGCCTAACTAGGTGAAACGACACCTACTAGCCACGAGTTCTAAAATCCAAAATCGAAATGCCAGGATTGTAAAGCTCGAAAAGTATTGTGAAATCAAGCTAAAAATTAGCCAATTCAGAACTCGGAGTCAACGGATATTCATAAAACCGTTTACGTAAAAAATCACAATTCGCGGCTAACTAGGTGAAACGAGACCCACTAGCCACAAGTTTTGAAATCAAAAACCGAAACACCAGGATTGTAGAGCTCGAAAAGTAGTGTGAAATCAGGCTAAAAATCACCGAATTCAGAACTCGGAGTCAACAAATATTCATAAAACCGTTTACGTAAAGAAACCACAATTTGCGGCTAACTAGGTGAAACGAGACCTACTAGCCACGAGTTCTGAAATCAAAAACCGAAATGACAGGATTGTAAAGCTCGAAAAGTAGTGTGAAATCAAGCTAAAAATCACCGAATTCATAACTCGGAGTCAACGGATATTCATAAAACCGTTTACGTAAAGAAACCACAATTCGCGCCTAACTAGGTGAAACGAGACCTACTAGCCACGAGTTCTGAAATCAAAAACCGAAACGCCAGGATTGTAGAGATCGAAAAGTAGTGTGAAATCAAGCTAAAAATCACCAAATTCAGAACTCGGAGTCAACAAGTATTCATAAAACCGTTTACGTAAAGAAACCACAATTCGCGGCTAACTAGGTGAAACGAGACCTACTAGCCACGAGTTCTGACATTAAAAACCGAAATGACAGGATACTAGAGCTCTAAAAGTAGTGTGAAATCAAGCTAAAAAAAACCGAATTCAGAACTCGGAGTCAACGGATATTCATAAAACCGTTTACGTAAAGAAACCACATTTCGCGCCAAACTAGGTGAAACGAGACCTACTAGCCACGAGTTCTGAAATCAAAAACCGAAATGCCAGGATTGTAGAGCTCGAAAAGTAGTGTGAAATCAAGCTAAAATCACCGAATTCAGAACTCAGAGTCATCGGATATTCATAAAACCGTTTATGTAAAGAAACCATAATTCGCGCTTAACTAGGTGAAACGACACCTACTAGCCACGAGTTCTGAAATCAAAAACCGACACACCAGGATTGTAGAGCTCGAAAAGTAGTGTGAAATCAAGCTAAAAATCAGCCAATTCAGAACTCGGAGTCAACGGATATTCATAAAACCGTTTACGTAAAGAAACCACATTTCGCGCCTAACTAGGTGAAACGAGACCTACTAGCCACGAGTTCTGAAATCAAAAACCGAAATGCCAGGATTGTAGAGCTCGAAAAGTAGTGTGAAATCAAGATAAAAATCACCGAATTTAGAAATCCGAGTCAACGGATATTCATAAAACCACTTACGTAAAGAATCCACATTTCTCGGCTAACTAGGTGAAACGAGACCTGCTAGCCACGAGTTCTGAAACAAAAAACCAAAATTTCAGGATTGTAGAGCTCGAAAGGTAGTGTGAAATTAAGCTAAAAATCACCGAATTCAGAACTCGGAGTCAACGGATATTCATAAAACCGTTTACGTAAAAAATCACAATTCGCGGCTAACTAGGTGAAACGAGACCCACTAGCCACAAGTTTTGAAATGAAAAACCGAAACGCCAGGATTGGAGAGATCGAAAAGTAGTGTGAAATCAGGCTAAAAATCACCGAATTCAGAACTCGGAGTCAACAAATATTCATAAAACCGTTTACGTAAAGAAACCACAATTCGCGCCTAACTAGGTGAAACGAGACCTACTAGCCACGAGTTCTGAAATGAAAAACCGAAATGCCAGGATTGTAGAGATCGAATAGTAGTGTGAAATCAAGCTAAAAATCACCGAATTTAGAACTCGGAGTCAACAAATATTCATTAAACCGTTTACGTAAAGAAACCACAATTCGCGGCTAACTAGGTGAAACGAGACCTACTAGCCACGAGTTCTGACATCAAAAACCGAAATGACAGGATTGTAAAGCTCAAAAAGTAGTGTGAAATCAAGCTAAAAATCACCGAATTCATAACTCGGAGTCAACGGATATTCATAAAACCGTTTACGTAAAGAAACCACAATTCGCGCAGAACTAGGTGAAACGAGACCTACTATCCACGAGTTCTGAAATGAAAAACCGAAACGCCAGGATTGTAGAGATCGAAAAGTAGTGTGAAATCAAGCTAAAAATCACCGAATTCAGAACTCGGAGTCAACAAATATTCATAAAACTGTTTACGTAAAAAACCACAATTCGCGGCTAACTAGGTGAAACGAGACCTACTAGCCACGAGTTTTGAAATCAATAACCGAAACGCCAGGATACTAGAGCTCTAAAAGTAGTGTGAAATCAAGCTAAAAAAACCGAATTCAGAACTCGGAGTCAACGGATATTCATAAAACCGTTTACGTAAAGAAACCACATTTCGCGCCAAACTAGGTGAAACGAGACCTACTAGCCACGAGTTCTAAAATCAAAAACCGAAATGCCAGGATTGTAGAGCTCGAAAAGTAGTGTGAAATCAAGCTAAAATCACCGAATTCAGAACTCGGAGTCAATGGATATTCATAAAACCGTTTACGTAAAGAAACAACATTAAGCGCCTAACTAGGTGAAACGACACCTACTAGCCACGAGTTCTAAAATCCAAAATCGAAATGCCAGGATTGTAAAGCTCGAAAAGTATTGTGAAATCAAGCTAAAAATTAGCCAATTCAGAACTCGGAGTCAACGGATATTCGTAAAACCGTTTACGTAAAAAACCACAATTCGCGGCTAACTAGGTAAAACGAGACCTACTAGCCACGAGTTTTGAAATCAATAACCGAAACGCCAGGATTCAAGAGCTCTAAAAGTAGTGTGAAATCAAGCTAAAAATAACCGAATTCAGAACTTGGAGTCAACGGATATTCATAAAACCGTTTACGTAAAGAAACCACATTTCGCGCCTAACTAGGTGAAACGAGACCTACTAGCCACGAGTTCTGAAATCAAAAACCGAAATGCCAGGATTGTAGAGCTCGAAAAGTAGTGTGAAATCAAGATAAAAATCACCGAATTTAGAACTCCGAGTCAACGGATATTCATAAAACCACTTACGTAAAGAATCCACATTTCTCGGCTAACTAGGTGAAACGAGACCTGCTAGCCACGAGTTCTGAAACAAAAAACCAAAATTTCAGGATTGTAGAGCTCGATAGGTAGTGTGAAATTAAGCTAAAAATCACCGAATTCAGAACTCGGAGTCAACGGATATTCATAAAACCGTTTACGTAAAAAATCACAATTCGCGGCTAACTAGGTGAAACGAGACCCACTAGCCACAAGTTTTGAAATCAAAAACCGAAACACCAGGATTGTAGAGCTCGAAAAGTAGTGTGAAATCAGGCTAAAAATCACCGAATTCAGAATTCGGAGTCAACAAATATTCATAAAACCGTTTACGTAAAGAAACCACAATTTGCGGCTAACTAGGTGAAACGAGACCTACTAGCCACGAGTTCTGAAATCAAAAACCGAAATGACAGGATTGTAAAGCTCGAAAAGTAGTGTGAAATCAAGCTAAAAATCACCGAATTCATAACTCGGAGTCAACGGATATTCATAAAACCGTTTACGTAAAGAAACCACAATTCGCGCCTAACTAGGTGAAACGAGACCTACTAGCCACGAATTCTGAAATGAAAAACCGAAACGCCAGGATTGGAGAGATCGAAAAGTAGTGTGAAATCAAGCTAAAAATCACCGAATTCAGAACTCGGAGTCAACAAGTATTCATAAAACCGTTTACGTAAAGAAACCACAATTCGCGGCTAACTAGGTGAAACGAGACCTACTAGCCACGAGTTCTGACATTAAAAACCGAAATGACAGGATTGTAAAGCTCAAAAAGTAGTGTGAAATCAAGCAAAAAATCACCGAATTCAGAACTCAGAGTCAACGGATATTAATAAAATCGTTTACGTAAAGAAACCACAATTTGCGCCTAACTAGGTGAAACGACACCTACTAACCACGAGTTCTGAAATCAAAAACCGAAATGCCAGGATTGTAGAGATCGAAAAGTAGTGTGAAATCAAGCTAAAAATCAACGAATTCAGAACTCGGAGTCAACAAATATTCATAAAACCGTTTACGTAAACAAACCACAATTCGCGGCTAACTAGGTGAAACGAGACCTACTAGCCACGAGTTTTGAAATCAAAAACCGAAACGCCAGGATTCTAGAGCTCTAAAATTACTGTGAAATCAAGCTAAAAATCACCGAATTCAGAACTCGGAGTCAATGGATATTCATAAAACCGTTTACGTAAAGAAACAACATTAAGCGCCTAACTAGGTGAAACGACACCTACTAGCCACGAGTTCTGAAATCCAAAATCGAAATGCCAGGATTGTAAAGCTCGAAAAGTAGTGTGAAATCAAGCTAAAAATCAGCCAATTCAGAACACGGAGTCAACAAATATTCATAAAACCGTTTACGTAAACAAACCACAATTCGCGGCTAACTAGGAGAAACGAGACCTACTAGCCACGAGTTTTGAAATCAAAAACCGAAACTCCAGGATTCTAGAGCTCTAAAATTACTGTGAAATCAAGCTAAAAATCACCGAATTCAGAACTCGGAGTCAATGGATATTCATAAAACCGTTTACGTAAAGAAACAACATTAAGCGCCTAACTAGATGAAACGACACCTACTAGCCACGAGTTCTGAAATCCAAAATCGAAATGCCAGGATTGTAAAGCTCGAAAAGTAGTGTGAAATCAAGCTAAAAATCAGCCAATTCAGAACTCGGAGTCAACGGATATTCATAAAACCGTTTACGTAAAAAACCACAATTCTCGGCTAACTAGGTAAAACGAGACCTACTAGCCACGAGTTTTGAAATCAATAACCGAAACGCCAGGATTCTAGAGCTCTAAAAGTAGTGTGAAATCAATCAAAAAATAACCGAATTCAGAACTCGTAGTCAACGGATATTCATAAAACCGTTTACGTAAAGAAACCACATTTTGCGCCTAACTAGTTGAAACGAGACCTACTAGCCACGAGTTCTGAAATCAAAAACCGAAATGCCAGGATTGTAGAGCTCAAAAAGTAGTGTGAAATCAAGATCAAAATCACCGAATTTAGAACTCCGAGTCAACGGATATTCATAAAACCGTTTACGTAAAGAAACCACATTTCTCGGCTAACTAGGTGAAACGACACCTACTAGCCACGAGTTCTGAAATCAAAAACCGAAACGCCAGGATTATAGAGATCGAAAAGTAGTGTGAAATCAAGCTAAAAATCAACGAATTCAGAACTCGGAGTCAACGGATATTCATAAAACCGTTTACGTAAAAAACCACAATTCGCGGCTAACTAGGTGAAACGAGACTTGCTAGCCACGAGTTCCGAAACAAGAAACCTAAATTTCAGGATTGTAGGGCTCGAAAAGTAGTGTGAAATTAAGCTAAAAATCACCGAATTCAGAACTCGGAGTCAACGGATATTCATAAAACCGTTTACGTAAAAAACCACAATTCGCGGCTAACTAGGTGAAACGAGACCCACTAGCCACAAGTTCTGAAATCAAAAACCGAAACGCCAGGATTGTAGAGCTCGAAAAGTAGTGTGAAATCAAGCTAAAAATCACCGAATTCAGAACTCCGAGTCAACGGATATTCATAAAACCGTTTACGTAAAGAAACCACATTTCTCGGCTTACTAGGTGAAACGAGACCTACTAGCCACGAGTTCTGAAATCAAAAACCGAAACGCCAGGATTGTAGAGCTCGAAAAGTAGTATGAAATCAAGCTAAAAATCACCGAATTCAAAACTCGGAGTCACCGGATATCCATTAAACCGTTTACGTAAAGAAACCACAATTCGCTGCTAACTAGGTGAAACGAGACCTACTAGCCACGGGTTCTGAAATCAAAAACCGAAACGCCAGGATTGTAGAGATCGAAAAGTAGTGTGAAATCAGGTTAAAAATCACCGAATTTAGAACTCGGAGTCAACAAATATTCATAAAACCGTTTACGTAAAGAAACCATAATTCGCGGCTAACTAGGTGAAACGAGACCTACTAGCCACGAGTTCTGACATCAAAAACCGAAATGACAAGATTGTAAAGCTCGAAAAGTAGTGTGAAATCAAGCTAAAAATCACCGAATTCAGAACTCAGAGTCAACGGATATTCATAAAACCGTTTACGTAAAGAAACCACAATTCGCGCCTAACTAGGTGAAACGACACCTACTAGCCACGAGTTCTGAAATCAAAAACCGAAACGCCAGGATTGTAGAGATCAAAAAGTAGTGTGAAATCAAGCTAAAAATCAACGAATTCAGAACTCGGAGTCAACAAATATTCATAAAACCGTTTACGTAAAGAAACCACAATTCGCGGCTAACTAGGTGAAACGAGACCTACTAGCCACGAGTTCTGAAATCAAAAACCGAAACACCAGGATTGTAGAGCTCGAAAAGTAGTGTGAAATCAAGATAAAAATCACCGAATTCAGAACTCAGAGTCATCGGATAAAAATAAAACCGTTTACGTAAAGAAACCACAATTCGCGCCTAACTAGGTGAAACGACACCTACTAGCCACAAGTTCTGAAATCAAAAACCGACACACCAGGATTGTAGAGCTCGAAAAGTAGTGTGAAATCAAGCTAAAAATCAACGAATTCAAAACTCGGAGTCAACGGATATTCATAAAACCGTTTACGTAAAAAACCACATTTCGCGCCTAACTTGGTGAAAAGAGACCTACTAGCCACGAGTTCGAAAATCCAAAACCGAATTGCCAGGATTGTAGAGCTCGAAAAGTAGTGTGAAATCAAGCCAAAATCACCGAATTCAGAACTCGGAGTCAATGGATATTCATAAAACCGTTTACGTAAAGAAACAACATTAAGCGCCTAACTAGGTGAAACGACACCTACTAGCCACGAGTTCTGAAATCCAAAATCGAAATGCCAGGATTGTAAAGCTCGAAAAGTAGTCTGAAATCAAGCTAAAAATCAGCCAATTCAGAACTCGGAGTCAACGGATATTCATAAAACCGTTTACGTAAAAAACCACAATTCGCGGCTAACTAGGTAAAACGAGACCTACTAGCCACGAGTTTTGAAATCAATAACCGAAACTCCAGGATTCTAGAGCTCTAAAAGTAGTGTGAAATCAAGCTAAAAATAACCGAATTCAGAACTCGGAGTCAACGGATATTCATAAAACCGTTTACGTAAAGAAACCATATTTCGCGCCTAACTAGGTGAAACGAGACCTACTATCCACGAGTTCTGAAATCAAAAACCGAAATGCCAGAATTGTAGAGCTCGAAAAGTAGTGTGAAATCATGATCAAAATCACCGAATTTAGAACTCCAAGTCAACGGATATTCATAAAACCGTTTACGTAAAGAAACCACATTTCTCGGCTAACTAGGTGAAACGACACCTACTAGCAACGAGTTCTGAAATCAAAAACCGAAACCCCAGGATTGTAGAGATCGAAAAGTAGTGTGAAATCAAGCTAAAAATCAACGAATTCAGAACTCGGAGTCAACGGATATTCATAAAACCGTTTACGTAAAAAACCACAATTCGCGGCTAACTAGGTGAAACGAGACCTGCTAGCCACGAGTTCCGAAACAAAAAACCGAAATTTCAGGATTGTAGGGCTCGAAAAGTAGTGTGAAATTAAGCTAAAAATAACCGAATTCAGAACTCGGAGTCAACGGATATTCATAAAACCGTTTACGTAAAAAACCACAATTCGCGGCTAACTAGGTGAAACGAGACCCACTAGCCACGAGTTCTGAAATAAAAAACCGAAATGCCAGGATTGTAGAGCTCGAAAAGTAGTGTGAAATCAAGCTAAAAATCACCGAATTCAGAACTCAGAGTCAACGGATATTCATAAAACCGTTTACGTAAAGAAACCACATTTCTCGGCTTACTAGGTGCAACGAGACCTACTAGCCACGAGTTCTGAAATCAAAAACCGAAACGCCAGGATTGTAGAGCTCGAAAAGTAGTGTGAAATCAAGCTAAAAATCACCGAATTCAAAACTCGGAGTCACCGGATATCCATTAAACCGTTTACGTAAAGAAACCACAATTCGCTGCTAACTAGGTGAAACGAGACCTACTAGCCACGAGTTCTGAAATCAAAAACTGAAACGCCAGGATTGTAGACCTCGAAAAGTAGTGTGAAATCAAGCTAAAAATCACCGAATTCAAAACTCGGAGTCACCGCATATCCATTAAACCGTTTACGTAAAGAAACCACAATTCGCTGCTAACTAGGTGAAACGAGACCTACTAGCCACGAGTTCTGAAATAAAAAACCGAAACGCCAGGATTGTAGAGATCGAAAAGTAGTGTGAAATCAGGCTAAAAATCACCGAATTTAGAACTCGGAGTCAACAAATATTCATAAAACCGTTTACGTAAAGAACCATAATTCGCGGCTAACTAGATGAAACGAGACCTACTAGCCACGAGTTCTGACATCAAAAACCGAAATGACAAGATTGTAAAGCTCGAAAAGTAGTGTGAAATCAAGCTAAAAATCACCGAATACAGAACTCAGAGTCAACGGATATTCATAAAACCGTTTACGTAAAGAAACCACAATTCGCGCCTAACTAGGTGAAACGACACCTACTAGCCACGAGTTCTGAAATCAAAAACCGAAACGCCAGGATTGTAGAGCTCGAAAAGTAGTGTGAAATCAAGCTAAAAATCAACGAATTCAAAACTCGGAGTCAACGGATATTCATAAAACCGTTTACGTAAAAAACCACATTTCGCGCCTAACTAGGTGAAAAGAGACCTACTAGCCACGAGTTCGAAAATCCAAAACCGAATTGCCAGGATTGTAGAGCTCGAAAAGTAGTGTGAAATCAAGCTAAAATCACCGAATTCAGAACTCGGAGTCAATGGATATTCATAAAACCGTTTACGTAAAGAAACAACATTAAGCGCCTAACTAGGTGAAACGACACCTACTAGCCACGAGTTTTGAAATCCAAAATCGAAATGCCAGGATTGTAAAGCTCGAAAAGTAGTGTGAAATCAAGCTAAAAATCAGCCAATTCAGAACTCGGAGTCAACGGATATTCATAAAACCGTTTACGTAAAAAACCACAATTCGCGGCTAACTAGGTAAAACGAGACCTACTAGCCACGAGTTCTGACATCAAAAACCGAAATGACAAGATTGTAAAGCTCGAAAAGTAGTGTGAAATCAAGCTAAAAATCACCGAATTCAGAACTCGGAGTCAACAAATATTCATAAAACCGTTTACGTAAAGAAACCACAATTCGCGGCTAACTAGGTGAAACGAGACCTACTAGCCACGAGTTCTGAAATCAAAAACCGAAACACCAGGATTGTAGAGCTCGAAAAGTAGTGTGAAATCAAGATAAAAATCACCGAATTCAGAATTCAGAGTCATCGGATAAAAATAAAACCGTTTACGTAAAGAAACCACAATTCGCGCCTAACTAGGTGAAACGACACCTACTAGCCACAAGTTCTGAAATCAAAAACCGACACACCAGGATTGTAGAGCTCGAAAAGTAGTGCGAAATCAAGCTAAAAATCAACGAATTCAGAACTCGGAGTCAACGGATATTCATAAAACCGTTTACGTAAAGAAACCACAATTTGCGGCTAACTAGGTGAAACGAGACCTACTAGCCACGAGTTCTGAAATCAAAAACCGAAATGACAGGATTGTAAAGCTCGAAAATTAGTGTGAAATCAAGCTAAAAATCACCGAATTCATAACTCGGAGTCAACGGATATTCATAAAACCGTTTACGTAAAGAAACCACAATTTGCGCCTAACTAGGTGAAACGAGACCTACTAGCCACGAGTTCTGAAATGAAAAACCGAAACACCAGGATTGTAGAGATCGAAAAGTAGTGTGAAATCAAGCTAAAAATCACCGAATTCAGAACTCGGAGTCAACAAATATTCATAAAACCGTTTACGTAAAAAACCACAATTCGCGGCTAACTAGGTGAAACGAGACCTACTAGCCACGAGTTTTGAAATCAATAACCGAAACGCCAGGATTCTAGAGCTCTAAAAGTAGTGTGAAATCAAGCTAAAAAAACCGAATTCAGAACTCGGAGTCAACGGATATTCATAAAACCGTTTACGTAAAGAAACCACATTTCGCGCCTAACTAGGTGAAACGAGACCTACTAGCCACGAGTTCTGAAATCAAAAACCGAAATTCCAGGATTGTAGAGCTCGAAAAGTAGTGTGAAATCAAGATAAAAATCACCGAATTTAGAACTCCGAGTCAACGGATATTCATAAAACCGTTTACGTAAAGAAACCACATTTCTCGGCTAACTAGGTGAAACGAGACCTGCTAGCCACGAGTTCTGAAACAAAAAACCAAAATTTCAGGATTGTAGAGCTAGAAAAGTAGTGTGAAATTAAGCTAAAAATCACCGAATTCAGAACTCGCAGTCAACGGATATTCATAAAACCGTTTACGTAAAAAACCACAATTCGCGGCTAACTAGGTGAAACGAGACCCACTAGCCACAAGTTTTGAAATAAAAAACCGAAACACCAGGATTGTAGAGCTCGAAAAGTAGTGTGAAATCAGGCTAAAAATCACCGAATTCAGAACTCGGAGTCAACAAATATTCATAAAACCGTTTACGTAAAGAAACCACAATTCGCGGCTAACTAGGTGAAACGAGACCTACTAGCCACGAGTTCTGAAATCAAAAACCGAAACACCAGGATTGTAGAGCTCGAAAAGTAGTGTGAAATCAAGATAAAAATCACCGAATTCAGAACTCAGAGTCATCGGATAAAAATAAAACCGTTTACGTAAAGAAACCACAATTCGCGCCTAACTAGGTGAAACGACACCTACTAGCCACAAGTTCTGAAATCAAAAACCGACACACCAGGATTGTAGAGCTCGAAAAGTAGTGCGAAATCAAGCTAAAAATCAACGAATTCAGAACTCGGAGTCAACGGATATTCATAAAACCGTTTACGTAAAGAAACCACAATTTGCGGCTAACTAGGTGAAACGAGACCTACTAGCCACGAGTTCTGAAATCAAAAACCGAAATGACAGGATTGTAAAGCTCGAAAAGTAGTGTGAAATCAAGCTAAAAATCACCGAATTCATAACTCGGAGTCAACGGATATTCATAAAACCGTTTACGTAAAGAAACCACAATTTGCGCCTAACTAGGTGAAACGAGACCTACTAGCCACGAGTTCTGAAATGAAAAACCGAAACGCCAGGATTGTAGAGATCGAAAAGTAGTGTGAAATCAAGCTAAAAATCACCGAATTCAGAACTCGGAGTCAACAAATATTCATAAAACCGTTTACGTAAAAAACCACAATTCGCGGCTAACTAGGTGAAACGAGACCTACTAGCCACGAGTTTTGAAATCAATAACCGAAACGCCAGGATTCTAGAGCTCTAAAAGTAGTGTGAAATCAAGCTAAAAAAACCGAATTCAGAACTCGGAGTCAACGGATATTCATAAAACCGTTTACGTAAAGAAACCACATTTCGCGCCTAACTAGGTGAAACGAGACCTACTAGCCACGAGTTCTGAAATCAAAAACCGAAATGCCAGGATTGTAGAGCTCGAAAAGTAGTGTGAAATCAAGATAAAAATCACCGAATTTAGAACTCCGAGTCAACGGATATTCATAAAACCGTTTACGTAAAGAAACCACATTTCTCGGCTAACTAGGTGAAACGAGACCTGCTAGCCACGAGTTCTGAAACAAAAAACCAGAATTTCAGGATTGTAGAGCTAGAAAAGTAGTGTGAAATTAAGCTAAAAATCACCGAATTCATAACTCGGAGTCAACGGATATTCATAAAACCGTTTACGTAAAAAACCACAATTCGCGGCTAACTAGGTGAAACGAGACCCACTAGCCACAAGTTTTGAAATAAAAAACCGAAACACCAGGATTGTAGAGCTCGAAAAGTAGTGTGAAATCAGGCTAAAAATCACCGAATTCAGAACTCGGAGTCAACAAATATTCATAAAACCGTTTACGTAAAGAAACCACAATTCGCGGCTAACTAGGTGAAATGAGACCTACTAGCCACGAGTTCTGAAATCGAAAACCGAAATGACAGGATTGTAAAGCTCGAAAAGTAGTGTGAAATCAAGCTAAAAATCAACGAATTCATAACTCGGAGTCAACGGATATTCATAAAACCGTTTACGTAAAGAAACCACAATTCGCGCCTAACTAGGTGAAACGAGACCTACTGGCCACGAATTCTGAAATCAAAAACCGAAATGCCAGGATTGTAGAGATCGAAAAGTAGTGTGAAATCAAGCTAAAAATCAACGAATTCAGAACTCGGAGTCAACAAATATTCATAAAACCGTTTACGTAAACAAACCACAATTCGCGGCTAACTAGGTGAAACGAGACCTACTAGCCACGAGTTTTGAAATCAAAAACCGAAATGACAGGATTGTAAAGCTCGAAAAGTAGTGTGAAATCAAGATCAAAATCACCGAATTGAGAACTCCGAGTCAACGGATATTCATAAAACCGTTTACGCAAAGAAACCACATTTCGCGCCTAACTAGGTGAAATGAGACCTACTAGCCACGAGTTCTGAAATCAAAAACCGAAATGCCAGGATTGTAGAGCTCGAAAAGTAGTGTGAAATCAAGATCAAAATCACCGAATTCAAAACTCGGAGTCAATGGATATTCATAAAACCGTTTACGTAAAGAAACAACATTAAGCGCCTAACTAGGTGAAACGACACCTACTAGCCACGAGTTCTGAAATCCAAAATCGAAATTCCAGGATTGTAAAGCTCGAAAAGTAGTGTGAAATCAAGCTAAAAATCAGCCAATTCAGAACTCGGAGTCAACGGATATTCATAAAACCGTTTACGTAAAAAACCACAATTCGCGGCTAACTAGGTAAAACGAGACCTACTAGCCACGAGCTTTGAAATCAATAACCGAAACGCCAGGATTCTAGAGCTCTAAAAGTAGTGTGAAATCATGCTAAAAATAACCGAATTCAGAACTCGGAGTCAACGGATATTCATAAAACCGTTTACGTAAGAAACCACATTTCGCGCCTAACTAGGTGAAACGAGACCTACTAGCCACGAGTTCTGAAATCAAAAACCGAAATGCCAGGATTGTAGAGCTCGAAAAGTAGTGTAAAATCAAGATAAAAATCACCGAATTTAGAACTCCGAGTCAACGGATATTCATAAAACCGTTTACGTAAAGAAACCACATTTCTCGGCTAACTAGGTGAAACGAGACCTGCTAGCCACGAGTTCTGAAACAAAAAACCAAAATTTCAGGATTGTAGAGCTCGAAAAGTAGTGTGAAATTAAGCTAAAAATCACCGAATTCAGAACTCGGAGTCAACGGATATTCATAAAACCGTTTACGTAAAAAACCACAATTCGCGGCTAACTAGGTGAAATGAGACCCACTAGCCACAAGTTTTGAAATCAAAAACCGAAACACAAGGATTGTAGAGCTCGAAAAGTAGTGTGAAATCAGGCTAAAAATCACCGAATTCAGAACTCGGAGTCAACAAATATTCATAAAACCGTTTACGTAAAGAAACTACAATTTGCGGCTAACTAGGTGAAACGAGACCTACTAGCCACGAGTTCTGAAATCAAAAACCGAAATGACAGGATTGTAAAGCTCGAAAAGTAGTGTGAAATCAAGCTAAAAATCACCGAATTCATAACTCGGAGTCAACGAATATTCATAAAACCGTTTACGTAAAGAAACCACAATTCGCGCCTAACTAGGTGAAACAAGACCTACTAGCCACGAGTTCTGAAATGAAAAACCGAAACGCCAGGATTGTAGAGATCGAAAAGTAGTGTGAAATCAAGCTAAAAATCACCGAATTCAGAACTCGGAGTCAACAAATATTCATAAAACCGTTTACGTAAAAAACTACAATTCGCGGCTAACTAGGTGAAACGAGACCTACTAGCCACGAGTTTTGAAATCAATAACCGAAACGCCAGGATTCTAGAGCTCTAAAAGTAGTGTGAAATCAAGATAAAAATCACCGAATTTAGAACTCCGAGTCAACGGATATTCATAAAACCGTTTACGTAAAGAAACCACATTTCTCGGCTAACTAGGTGAAACGAGACCTGCTAGCCACGAGTTCTGAAACAAAAAAACAAAATTTCAGGATTGTAGAGCTAGAAAAGTAGTGTGAAATTAAGCGAAAAATCACCGAATTCAGAACTCGGAGTCAACGGATATTCATAAAACCGTTTACGTAAAAAACCACAATTCGCGGCTAACTAGGTGAAACGAGACCCACTAGCCACAAGTTTTGAAATCAAAAACCGAAACACCAGGATTGTAGAGCTCAAAAAGTAGTGTGAAATCAGGCTAAAAATCACCGAATTCAGAACTCGGAGTGAACAAATATTCATAAAACCGTTTACGTAAAGTAACCACAATTTGCGGCTAACTAGGTGAAACGAGACCTACTAGCCACGAGTTCTGAAATCAAAAACCGAAATGACAGGATTGTAAAGCTCGAAAAGTAGTGTGAAATCAAGCAAAAAATCACCGAATTCATAACTCGGAGTCAACGGATATTCATAAAACCGTTTACGTAAAGAAACCACAATTCGCGCCTAACTAGGTGAAACGAGACCTACTAGCCACGAGTTCTGAAATCAAAAACCGAAAGGCCAGGATTGTAGAGATCGAAAAGTAGTGTGAAACCAAGCTAAAAATCACCGAATTCAGAACTCGGAGTCAACAAATATTCATAAAACCGTTTACGTAAAGAAACCACAATTCGCGGCTAACTAGGTGAAACGAGACCTACTAGCCACGAGTTCTGACATCAAAAACCAAAATGACAGGATTGTAAAGCTCGAAAAGTAGTGTGAAATCAAGCTAAAAATCACCGAATTCAGAACTCAGAGTCAACGGATATTCATAAAATCGTTTACGTAAAGAAACCACAATTCGCGCCTAACTAGGTGAAACGACACCTACTAGCCACGAGTTCTGAAATCAAAAACCGAAACGCCAGGACTGTAGAGATCGAAAAGTAGTGTGAAATCAAGCTAAAAATCAACGAATTCAGAACTCGGAGTCAACAAATATTCATAAAACCGTTTACGTAAACAAACCACAATTCGCGGCTAACTAGGTGAAACGAGACCTACTAGCCACGAGTTTTGAAATCAAAAACCGAAACGCCAGGATTCTAGAGCTCTAAAATTACTGTGAAATCAAGCTAAAAATCACCGAATTCAGAACTCGGAGTCAATGGATATTCATAAAACCGTTTACGTAAAGAAACAACATTAAGCGCCTAACTAGGTGAAACGACACCTACTAGCCACGAGTTCTGAAATCCAAAATCGAAATGCAAGGATTTAAAGCTCGAAAAGTAGTGTGAAATCAAGCTAAAAATCAGCCAATTCAGAACTCGGAGTCAACGGATATTCATAAAACCGTTTACGTAAAAAACCACAATTCACGGCTAACTAGGTAAAACGAGACCTACTAGCCACGAGTTTTGAAATCAATAACCGAAACGCCAGGATTCTAGAGCTCTAAAAGTAGTGTGAAATCAAGCTAAAAATAACCGAATTCAGAACTCGGAGTCAACGGATATTCATAAAACCGTTTACGTAAAAAAACCACATTTCGCGCCTAACTAGGTGAAACGAGACCTACTAGCCACGAGTTCTGAAATAAAAAACCGAAATGCCAGGATTGTAGAGCTCGAAAAGTAGTGTGAAATCAAGATCAAAATCACCGAATTTAGAACTCCGAGTCAACGGATATTCATAAAACCGTTTACGTAAAGAAACCACATTTCTCGGCTAACTAGGTGAAACGAGACGTGCTAGCCACGAGTTCTGAAACAAAAAACCGAAATTTCAGGATTGTAGAGCTCGAAAAGTAGTGTGAAATTAAGCTAAAAATCACCGAATTCAGAACTTGGAGTCAACGGATATTCATAAAACCGTTTACGTAAAAAACCACAATTCGCGGCTAACTAGGTGAAACGAGACCCACTATCCACAAGTTTTGAAATAAAAAACCGAAACGCCAGGATTGTAGAGCTTGAAAAGTAGTGTGAAATCAAGCCAAAAATCACCGAATTCAGAACTCAGAGTCAACGGATATTCATAAAACCGTTTACGTAAAGAAACCACATTTCTCGGCTTACTAGGTGAAACGAGACCTACTAGCCACGAGTTCTGAAATTAAACACCGAAACACCAGGATTGTAGAGCTCGAAAAGTAGTGTGAAATCAAGCTAAAAATCACCGAATTCAGAACTCGGAGTCACCGGATATCCATTAAACCGTTTACGTAAAGAAAACACAATTCGCGGCTAACTAGGTGAAACGAGACCTACTAGCCACGAGTTCTGAAATGAAAAACCGAAACGCCAGGATTGTAGAGCTCGAAAAGTAGTGTGAAATCAAGCTAAAAATCACCGAATTCAAAACTCGGAGTCAACAAATATTCATAAAACCGTTTACGTAAAGAAACCACAATTTGCGGCTAACTAGGTGAAACGAGACCTACTAGCCACGAGTTCTGAAATCGAAAACCGAAATGACAGGATTGTAAAGCTCGAAAAGTAGTGTGAAATCAAGCTAAAAATCACCGAATTCATAACTCGGAGTCAACGGATATTCATAAAACCGTTTACGTAAAGAAACCACAATTTGCGCCTAACTAGGTGAAACGAGACCTACTAGCCACGAGTTCTGAAATGAAAAACCGAAACGCCACGATTGTAGAGATCAAAAAGTAGTGTGAAATCAAGCTAAAAATCACCGAATTCAAAACTCGGAGTCAACAAATATTCATAAAACCGTTTACGTAAAGAAACCACAATTCGCGGCTAACTAGGTGAAACGAGACCTACTAGCCACGAGTTCTGACATCAAAAACCGAAATGACAGGATTGTAAAGCTCGAAAAGTAGTGTGAAATCAAGCTAAAAATCACCGAATTCAGAACTCAGAGTCAACGGATATTCATAAAACCGTTTCCGTAAAGAAACCACAATTCGCGCCTAACTAGGTGAAACGACACCTACTATCCACGAGTTCTGAAATCAAAAACCGAAACGCCAGGATTGCATAGATCGAAAAGTAGTGTGAAATCAAGCTAAAAATCAACGAATTCAGAACTCGGAGTCAACAAATATTCATAAAACCGTTTACGTAAACAAACCACAATTCGCGGCTAACTAGGTGAAACGATACCTACTAGCCACGAGTTTTGAAATCAAAAACCGAAACGCCAGGATTGTAGAGCTCGAAAAGTAGTGTGAAATCAAGCTAAAAATCAACGAATTCAGAACTCGGAGTCAACGGATATTCATAAAACCATTTACGTAAAAAACCACATTTCGCGCCTAAGTAGGTGAAAAGAGACCTACTAGCCACGAGTTCGGAAATCCAAAACCGAATTTCCAGGATTGTAGAGCTCGAAAAATAGTGTGAAATCAAGCTAAAAATGACCGAATTCAGAACTCGGAGTCAACGGATATTTATAAAACCGTTTACGTAAAAAACCACAATTCGCGGCTAACTAGGTGAAACGAGACCTACTAGCCACGAGTTTTGAAATCAAAAACCGAAACGCCAGGATTCTAGAGCTCTAAAAGTAGTGTGAAATCAAGCTAAAAATCACCAAATTCAGAACTCAGAGTCAACGGATATTCATAAAACCGTTTACGTAAAGAAACCATATTTCGCGCCTAACTAGGTGAAACGAGACCTACTAGCCACGGGTTCTGAAATAAAAAACCGAAATGCCAGGATTGTAGAGCTCGAAAAGTAGTGTGAAATCAAGCTAAAAATCACGGAATTCAGAACTCGGAGTCAACGGATATTCATAAAACCGTTTACGTAAAAAACCACAATTCGCGGCTAACTAGGTCAAACAAGACCTACTAGCCACAAGTTTTGAAATCAAAAACCGAAATGCCAGTATTCTAGAGCTCTAAAAGTAATGTGAAAACAAGCTAAAAATCACCGAATTCAGAACTCGGAGTCAACGGATATTCATAAAACCGTTTACGTAAAGAAACCACATTTCGCGCCTAACTAGGTGAAACGAGACCTACTAGCCACGAGTTCCGAAATCAAAAACCGAAACTCCAGGATTGTAGAGCTCGAAATGTAGTGTGAAATCAAGATAAAAATCACCGAATTCAGAACTCAGAGTCATCGGATATTCATAAAACCGTTTACGTAAAGAAACCACAATTCGCGCCTAACTAGGTGAAACGACACCTACTAGCCAAGAGTTCTGAAATCAAAAACCGACACACCAGGATTGTAGAGCTCGAAAAGTAGTATGAAATCAAGCTAAAAATCAACGAATTCAGAACTCGGAGTCAACGGATATTCATAAAACCATTTACGTAAAAAACCACATTTCGCGCCTAAGTAGGTGAAAAGAGACCTACTAGCCACGAGTTCGGAAATCCAAAACCGAATTTCCAGGATTGTAGAGCTCGAAAAATAGTGTGAAATCAAGCTAAAAATGACCGAATTCAGAACTCGGAGTCAACGGATATTTATAAAACCGTTTACGTAAAAAACCACAATTCGCGGCTAACTAGGTGAAACGAGACCTACTAGCCACGAGTTTTGAAATCAAAAACCGAAACGCCAGGATTCTAGAGCTCTAAAAGTAGTGTGAAATCAAGCTAAAAATCACCAAATTCAGAACTCAGAGTCAACGGATATTCATAAAACCGTTTACGTAAAGAAACCATATTTCGCGCCTAACTAGGTGAAACGAGACCTACTAGCCACGGGTTCTGAAATAAAAAACCGAAATGCCAGGATTGTAGAGCTCGAAAAGTAGTGTGAAATCAAGCTAAAAATCACGGAATTCAGAACTCGGAGTCAACGGATATTCATAAAACCGTTTACGTAAAAAACCACAATTCGCGGCTAACTAGGTCAAACAAGACCTACTAGCCACAAGTTTTGAAATCAAAAACCGAAATGCCAGTATTCTAGAGCTCTAAAAGTAATGTGAAAACAAGCTAAAAATCACCGAATTCAGAACTCGGAGTCAACGGATATTCATAATACCGTTTACGTAAAGAAACCACATTTCGCGCCTAACTAGGTGAAAAGAGACCTACTAGCCACGAGTTCTGAAATCAAAAATCGAAATGCCAGGATTGTAGAGATCGAAAAGTAGTGTGAAATCAAGCTAAAAATCACCGAATTCAGAACTCAGAGTCAACGGATATTCATAAAACCGTTTACGTAAAGAAACCACAATTCGCGGCTAACTAGGTGAAACGAGACCTACTAGCCACGAGTTCTGAAATCAAAAACCGAAACTCCAGGATTTTAGAGCTTTAAAAGTAGTGTGAAATCAAGCTAGAAATAACCGAATTCAGAACTCGGAGTCAACGGATATTCATAAAACCGTTTACGTAAAGAAACCACATTTCGCGCCTAACTAGGTGAAACGAGACCTACTAGCCACGAGTTCTGAAATCAAAAAACGAAATGCCAGGATTGTAGAGCTCGAAAAGTAGTGTGAAATCAAGCTGAAAATCACCGAATTTAGAACTCGGAGTCAACGGATATTCATAAAACGATTTACGTAAAGAAACCACATTTCTCGGCTAACTAGGTGAAACGAGACATGCTAGCCACGAGTTCTGAAACAAAAAACCGAAATTCCAGGATTGTAGAGCTCGAAAAGTAGTGTGAAATCAAGCTAAAAAACACGGAATTCAGAACTCGGAGTCAACAAATATTCATAAAACAATTTACGTAAAGAAACCACAATTAGCGGCTAACTAGGTGAAACGAGACCTACTAGCCACGAGTTCTGAAATCAAAAACCGAAACGCCAAGATTGTAGTGCTCGAAAAGTAGTGTGAAATCAAGCTAAAAATCACCGAATTCAGAACTCGGAGTCAACGGATATTCATAAAACCGTTTACGTAAAAAACCACAATTCGCGGCTAACTTGATGAAACGAGACTTACTAGCCACAAGTTTTGAAATCAAAAACCGAAATGCCAGTATTCTAGAGCTCTAAAAGTAGTGTGAAATCAAGCTAAAAATCACCGAATTCAGAACTCGGAGTCAACGGATATTCATGAAACCGTTTACGTAAAGAAACCACATTTCGCGCCTAACTAGGTGAAACGAGACGTACTAGCCACGAGTTCTGAAAACAAAAACCGAAAATCCAGGATTGTAGAGCTCGAAATGTAGTGTGAAATCAAGCTAAAAATCACCGAATTCAGAACTCGGAGTCATCGGATATTCATAAAACCGTTTACGTACAAAACCACATTTCGCGCCTAACTAGGTGAAAAGAGACCTACTAGCCACGAGTTCTGAAATCAAAAACCGAAATTCCATGATTGTAGAGCTCAAAAAGTAGTGTGAAATCAAGATAAAAATCACGGAATTCAGAACTCAGAGTCATCGGATATTCATAAAACCGTTTACGTAAAGAAACCACAATTCGCGCCTAACTAGGTGAAACGACACCTACTAGCCACGAGTTCTGAAATCAAAAACCGACACACCAGGATTGTAGAGCTCGAAAAGTAGTGTGAAATCAAGCTAAAAATCAAAGAATTCAGAACTCGGAGTCAACTGATATTCATAAAACCGTTTACGTAAAAAACCACATTTCGCGCCTAACTAGGTGAAAAGAGACCTACTAGCCACGAGTTCTGAAATCAAAAACCGAAACGCCAGGATTGTAGAGATCGAAAAGTAGTGTGAAATCAAGCTAAAAATCACGGAATTCAGAACTCGGAGTCAACAAATATTCATAAAACAATTTACGTAAAGAAACCACAATTAGCGGCTAACTAGGTGAAACGAGACCTACTAGCCACGAGTTCTGAAATCAAAAACCGAAATGCCAAGATTGTAGAGCTCGAAAAGTAGTGTGAAATCAAGCTAAAAATCACCGAATTCAGAACTCGGAGTCAACGGATATTCATAAAACCGTTTACGTAAAAAACCACAATTCGCGGCTAACTTGATGAAACGAGACTTACTAGCCACAAGTTTTGAAATCAAAAACCGAAATGCCAGTATTCTAGAGCTCTAAAAGTAGTGTGAAATCAAGCTAAAAATCACCGAATTCAGAACTCGGAGTCAACGGATATTCATGAAACCGTTTACGTAAAGAAACCACATTTCGCGCCTAACTAGGTAAAACGAGACGTACTTGCCACGAGTTCTGAAAACAAAAACCGAAACTCCAGGATTGTAGAGCTCGAAATGTAGTGTGAAATCAAGCTAAAAATCACCGAATTCAGAACTCGGAGTCATCGGATATTCATAAAACCGTTTACGTACAAAACCACATTTCGCGCCTAACTAGGTGAAAAGAGACCTACTAGCCACGAGTTCTGAAATCAAAAACCGAAATTCCATGATTGTAGAGCTCAAAAAGTAGTGTGAAATCAAGATAAAAATCACGGAATTCAGAACTCAGAGTCATCGGATATTCATAAAACCGTTTACGTAAAGAAACCACAATTCGCGCCTAACTAGGTGAAACGACACCTACTAGCCACGAGTTCTGAAATCAAAAACCGACACACCAGGATTGTAGAGCTCGAAAAGTAGTGTGAAATCAAGCTAAAAATCAAAGAATTCAGAACTCGGAGTCAACTGATATTCATAAAACCGTTTACGTAAAAAACCACATTTCGCGCCTAACTAGGTGAAAAGAGACCTACTAGCCACGAGTTCTGAAATCAAAAACCGAAACGCCAGGATTGTAGAGATCAAAAAGTAGTGTGAAATCAAGCTAAAAATCACGGAATTCAGAACTCGGAGTCAACAAATATTCATAAAACAATTTACGTAAAGAAACCACAATTCGCGGCTAACTAGGTGAAACGAGACCTACTAGCCACGAGTTCTGAAATCAAAAACCGAAACTCCAGGATTGTAGAGCTCGAAAAGTAGTGTGAAATCAAGCTAAAAATCACCGAATTCAGAACTCGGAGTCATCGGATATCCATAAAACCGTTTACGTAAAGAAACCACAATTAGCGGCTAACTAGGTGAAACGAGACCTACTAGCCACGAGTTCTGAAATAAAAAACTGAAACGCCAAGATTGTAGAGCTCGAAAAGTAGTGTGAAATCAAGCTAAAAATCACCGAATTCAGAACTCGGAGTCAACGGATATTCATAAAACCGTTTACGTAAAAAACCACAATTCGCGGCTAACTAGATGAAACGAGACCTACTATGAAATCAAAAACCGAAATGCCAGTATTCTAGAGCTCTAAAAGTAGTGTGAAATCAAGCTAAAAATCACCGAATTCAGAACTCGGAGTCAACGGATATTCATAAAACCGTTTACGTAAAAAAAAACATTTCGCGCCTAACTAGGTGAAACGAGACCCACTAGCCACGAGTTCTGAAATTAAAAACCGAAACTCCAGGATTGTAGAGATCGAAAAGTAGTGTGAAATCAAGCTAGAAATCACGGAATTCAGAACTCGGAGTCAACGGATATTCATAAAACCGTTTACGTAAAGAAACCACATTTCGCGCCTAACTAGGTGAAACGAGACGTACTAGCCACGAGTTCTGAAATCAAGAACCGAAACTCCAGGATTGTAGAGCTCGAAAAGTAGTGTGAAATCAAGCTAAAAATCACCGAATTCAGAACTCGGAGTCAACGGATATTCATAAAACCGTTTACGTAAAGAAACCATACTTCGCGCCTAACTAGGTGAAACGAGACCTACTATGAAATCAAAAACCGAAATGCCAGTATTCTAGAGCTCTAAAAGTAGTGTGAAATCAAGCTAAAAATCACCGAATTCAGAACTCGGAGTCAACGGATATTCATAAAACCGTTTACGTAAAAAACCACATTTCGCGCCTAACTAGGTGAAACGAGACCCACTAGCCACGAGTTCTGAAATTAAAAACCGAAACTCCAGGATTGTAGAGATCGAAAAGTAGTGTGAAATCAAGCTAAAAATCACGGAATTCAGAACTCGGAGTCAACGGATATTCATAAAACCGTTTACGTAAAGAAACCACATTTCGCGCCTAACTAGGTGAAACGAGACGTACTAGCCACGAGTTCTGAAATCAAGAACCGAAACTCCAGGATTGTAGAGCTCGAAAAGTAGTGTGAAATCAAGCTAAAAATCACCGAATTCAGAACTCGGAGTCAACGGATATTCATAAAACCATTTACGTAAAGAAACCATACTTCGCGCCTAACTAGGTGAAACGAGACCTACTAGCCACGAGTTCTGAAATCAAAAACCGAAATTTCAAGATTGTAGAGCTCGAAAAGTTGTGTGAAATCAAGCTAAAAATCACCGAATTCAAAACTCGGAGTCAACGGATATTCATAAAACCGTTTACGTAAAAAAGCACAATTCGCGGCTAACTAGGTGAAACGAGACCTACTAGCCACAAGTTTTGAAATCAAAAACCGAAATGCCAGTATTCTAGAGCTCTAAAAGTAGTGTGAAATCAAGCTAAAAATCACTGAATTCAGAACTCGGAGTCTACGGATATTCATAAAACCGTTTACGTAAATAAACCACATTTCGCGCCTAACTAGGTGAAACGAGACCTACTAGCCACCAGTTCTGAAATTAAAAACCGAAACTCCAGGATTGTAGAGATCGAAAAGTAGTCTGAAATCAAGCTAAAAATCACCGAATTCAGAACTCGGAGTCAACAAATATTCATAAAACAATTTACGTAAAGAAACCAAAATTCCCGGCTAACTAGGTGAAATGAGACCTACTAGCCACGAGTTCTGAAATCAAAAACCGAAAGACCAGGATTGTAGTGCTCGAAAAGTAGTGTGAAATCAAGATAAAAATCACCGAATTCAGAACTCAGAGTCATCGGATATTCATAAAACCGTTTACGTAAAGAAACCATAATTCGCGCCTGACTAGGTGAAACGACACCTACTAGCCACGAGTTCTTAAATCAAAAACCGACACACCAGGATTGTAGAGCTCGAAAAGTAGTGTGAAATCAAGCTAAAAATCAACGAATTCAGAACTCGGAGTCAACGGATATTCATAAAACCGTTTACGTAAAAAACCATATTTTGCGCCTAACTAGGTGAAAAGAGACCTACTAGCCACGAGTTCGGAAATCCAAAACCGAATTTCCAGGATTGTAGAGCTCGAAAAGTAGTGTGAAATCAAGCTAAAAATCACCGAATTCAGAACTCGGAGTCAACGGATATTCATAAAACCGTTTACGTAAAGAAACCATATTTCGCGCCTAACTAGGTGGAACGAGACCTACTAGCCACGAGTTCTAAATTGAAAAACCGAAATTTTAGGATTGTAGAGCTCGAAAAGTAGTGTGAAATCAAGCTAAAAATCACCGAATTCAGAACTCGGAGTCAACGGATATTCATAAAACCATTTACGTAAAGAAACCATATTTCGCGCCTAACTAGGTGGAACGAGACCTACTAGCCACGAGTTCTAAATTGAAAAACCGAAATTTTAGGATTGTAGAGCTCGAAAAGTAGTGTGAAATCAAGCTAAAAATCACCGAATTCAGAACTCGGAGTCAACGGATATTCATAAAACCGTTTACGTAAAAAACCACAATTCGCGGCTAACTTGATGAAACGAGACTTACTAGCCACAAGTTTTGAAATCAAAAACCGAAATGCCAGTATTCTAGAGCTCTAAAAGTAGTGTGAAATCAAGCTAAAAATCACCGAATTCAGAACTCGGAGTCAACGGATATTCATATAACCGTTTACGTAAAGAAACCACATTTCGCGCCTAACTAGGTGAAACGAGACCTACTAGCCACGAGTTCTGAAATTAAAAACCGAAACTCCAGGATTGTAGAGATTGAAAAGTAGTGTGAAATCAAGCTAAAAATCACGGAATTCAGAACTCGGAGTCAACAAATATTCATAAAACAATTTACGTAAAGAAACCACAATTCGCGGCTAACTAGGTGAAATGAGACCTACTAGCCACGAGTTCTGAAATCAAATAACGAAAGACCAGGATTGTAGAGCTCGAAAAGTAGTGTGAAATCAAGATAAAAATCACCGAATTCAGAACTCAGAGTCATCGGATATTCATAAAACCGTTTACGTAAAGAAACCACAATTCGCGCCTAACTAGGTGAAACGACACCTACTAGCCACGAGTTCTGAAATCAAAAACCGACAAACCAGGATTGTAGAGCTCGAAAATTAGTGTGAAATCAAGCTAAAAATCAACGAATTCAGAACTCGGAGTCAACGGATATTCATAAAACCGTTTACGTAAAAAACCATATTTCGCGCCTAACTAGGTGAAAAGATACCTACTAGCCACGAGTTCGGAAATCCAAAACCGAATTTCCAGGATTGTAGAGCTCGAAAAGTAGTGTGAAATCAAGCTAAAAATCACCGAATTCAGAACTCGGAGTCAACGGATATTCATAAAACCGTTTACGTAAAAAACCACAATTCGCGGCTAACTAGGTGAAACGAGACCTACTAGCCACAAGTTTTGAAATCAAAAACCGAAATTCCAGTATTCTAGAGCTCTAAAAGTAGTGTGAAATCAAGCTAAAAATCACCGAATTCAGAACTCGGAGTCAACGGATATTCATAAAACCGTTTACGTAAAAAACCACATTTCGCGCCTAACTAGGTGAAACGAGACCTACTAGCCACGAGTTCTGAAATCAAAAACCGAAACTCCAGGATTGTAGAGATCGAAAAGTAGTGTGAAATCAAGCTAAAAATCACCGAATTCAGAACTCGGAGTCAACAAATATTCATAAAACAATTTACGTAAAGAAACCACAATTCGCGGCTAACTAGGTGAAACGAGACCTACTAGCCACGAGTTCTGAAATCAAAAACCGAAAGACAAGGATTGTAGAGATCGAAAAGTAGTGTGAAATCAAGATAAAAATCACCGAATTCAGAACTCAGAGTCATCGGATATTCATAAAACCGTTTATGTAAAGAAACCACAATTCGCGCCCAACTAGGTGAAACGACACCTACTAGCCACGAGTTCTAAAATAAAAAACCGACACACCAGGATTTTAGAGCTCGAAAAGTAGTGTGAAATGAAGCTAAAAATCAACAAATTCAGAACTCGGAGTCAACGGATATTCATAAAACCGTTTACGTAAAAAACCACATTTCGCGCCTAACTAGGTGAAACGAGACCCACTAGCCACGAGTTCTGAAATCAAAAACCGAAACGCCAAGATTTTAGAGATCGAAAAGTAGTGTGAAATCAAGCTAAAAATCACCGAATTCAGAACTCGGAGTCAACGGATATTCATAAAACCGTTTACGTAAAGAAACCACAATTCGCGGCTAAGTAGGTGAAACGAGACCTACTAGCCACGAGTTCTGAAATAAAAAACCGAAACTCCAGGATTGTAGAGCTCGAAAAGTAGTGTGAAGTCAAGCTAAAAATCACCGAATTCAGAACTCGGAGTCATCGGATATTCATAAAACCGTTTACGTAAAAAACCACAATTCGCGGCTAACTAGGTGAAACGAGACCTACTAGCCACGAGTTCTGAAATCAAAAACCGAAACGCCAGGATTGTAGAGATCGAAAAGTAGTGTGAAATCAAGCTAAAAATCACCGAATTCAAAACTCGGAGTCAACGGATATTCATAAAACCGTTTACGTAAAAAACCACAATTCGCGGCTAACTAGGTGAAACGAGACCTACTAGCCACAAGTTTTGAAATCAAAAACCGAAATGCCAGTATTCTAGAGCTCTAAAAGTAGTGTCAAATCAAGCTAAAAATCACCGAATTCAGAACTCGGAGTCAACGGATATTCATAAAACCGTTTACGTAAAAAACCACATTTCGCGCCTAACTAGGTGAAACGAGACCTACTAGGCACGAGTTCTGAAATCAAAAACCGAAACTCCAGGATTGTAGAGATCGAAAAGTAGTGTGAAATCAAGCTAAAAATCACCGAATTTAGAACTCGGAGTCAACAAATATTCATAAAACAATTTACGTAAAGAAACCACAATTCACGGCTAACTAGGTGAAATGAGACCTACTAGCCACGAGTTCTGAAATCAAAAACCGAAAGACCAGGATTGTAGAGCTCGAAAAGTAGTGTGAAATCAAGATAAAAATCACCGAATTCAGAACTCAGAGTCATCGGATATTCATAAAACCGTTTACGTAAAGAAACCATAATTCGCGCTTAACTAGGTGAAACGACACCTACTAGCCACGAGTTCTGAAATCAAAAACCGACACACCAGGATTGTAGAGCTCGAAAAGTAGTGTGAAATCAAGCTAAAAATCAACGAATTCAGAACTCGGAGTCAACGGATATTCATAAAACCGTTTACGTAAAAAACCACATTTTGCGCCTAACTAGGTGAAAAGAGACCTACTAGCCACGAGTTCTGAAATCAAAAACCGAAATGCCAGGATTGTAGAGATCGAAAAGTAGTGTGAAATCAAGCTAAAAATCACCGAATTCAGAACTCGGAGTCAACAAATATTCATAAAACAATTTACCTAAAGAAACCACAATTCGCGGCTAACTAGGTGAAACGAGACCTACTAGCCACGAGTTCTGAAATCAAAAACCGAAACGCCAGGATTGTAGAGATCGAAAAGTAGTGTGAAATCAAGCTAAAAATCACCGAATTCAGAACTCGAAGTCAACGGATATTCATAAAACCGTTTACGTAAAGAAACCACATTTCTCGGCTTACTAGGTGAAACGAGACCTACTAGCCACGAGTTCTGAAATCAAAAACAGAAATGTCAGGATTGTAGAGCTCGAAAAGCAGTGTGAAATCAAGCTAAAAATCATCGAATTCAGAACTCGGAGTCATCGGATATCCATAAAACCGTTTACGTAAAGAAACCACAATTAGCGCCTAACTAGGTGAAACGACACCTACTAGCCACGAGTTCTGAAATCAAAAACCGAAATTCCAGGATTGTAGAGATCGAAAAGTAGTGTGAAATCAAGCTAAAAATCAACGAATTCAGAACTCGGAGTCAACGGATATTCATAAAACCGTTTACTTAAAAAACCACATTTCGCGCCTAACTAGGTGAAACGAGACCTACTAGGCACGAGTTCTAAAATCAAAAACCCAAACTCCAGGATTGTAGAGATCGAAAAGTAGTGTGAAATCAAGATAAAAATCACCGAATTCAGAACAAAGAGTCATCGGATATTCATAAAACCGTTTATGTAAAGAAACCACAATTCGCGCCCAACTAGGTGAAACGACACCTACTAGCCACGAGTTCTAAAATCAAAAACCGACACACCAGTATTTTAGAGCTCGAAAAGTAGTGTGAAATGAAGCTAAAAATCAACGAATTCAGAACTCGGAGTCAACGGATATTCATAAAACCGTTTACGTAAAAAACCACATTTCGCGCCTAACTAGGTGAAACGAGACCCACTAGCCAAGAATTCTGAAATCAAAAACCGAAACGCCAAGATTTTAGAGATCGAAAAGTAGTGTGAAATCAAGCTAAAAATCACCGAATTCAGAACTCGGAGTCAACGGATATTCATAAAACCGTTTACGTAAAGAAACCACAATTCGCGGCTAACTAGGTGAAAAGAGACCTACTAGCCACGAGTTCTGAAATCAAAAACCGAAATGCCAGGATTGTAGAGATCGAAAAGTAGTGTGAAATCAAGCTAAAAATCACCGAATTCAGAACTCGGAGTCAACAAATATTCATAAAACAATTTACCTAAAGAAACCACAATTCGCGGCTAACTAGGTGAAACGAGACCTACTAGCCACGAGTTCTGAAATCAAAAACCGAAACGCCAGGATTGTAGAGATCGAAAAGTAGTGTGAAATCAAGCTAAAAATCACCGAATTCAGAACTCGAAGTCAACGGATATTCATAAAACCGTTTACGTAAAGAAACCACATTTCTCGGCTTACTAGGTGAAACGAGACCTACTAGCCACGAGTTCTGAAATCAAAAACAGAAATGTCAGGATTGTAGAGCTCGAAAAGCAGTGTGAAATCAAGCTAAAAATCATCGAATTCAGAACTCGGAGTCATCGGATATCCATAAAACCGTTTACGTAAAGAAACCACAATTAGCGCCTAACTAGGTGAAACGACACCTACTAGCCACGAGTTCTGAAATCAAAAACCGAAATTCCAGGATTGTAGAGATCGAAAAGTAGTGTGAAATCAAGCTAAAAATCAACGAATTCAGAACTCGGAGTCAACGGATATTCATAAAACCGTTTACTTAAAAAACCACATTTCGCGCCTAACTAGGTGAAACGAGACCTACTAGGCACGAGTTCTAAAATCAAAAACCCAAACTCCAGGATTGTAGAGATCGAAAAGTAGTGTGAAATCAAGCTAAAAATCACCGAATTCAGAACTCGGAGTCAACAAATATTCATAAAACAATTTACGTAAAGAAACCACAATTCGCGGCTAACTAGGTGAAATGAGACCTACTAGCCACGAGTTCTGAAATCAAAAACCGAAAGACCAGGATTGTAGAGATCAAAAAGTAGTGTGAAATCAAGATAAAAATCACCGAATTCAGAACAAAGAGTCATCGGATATTCATAAAACCGTTTATGTAAAGAAACCACAATTCGCGCCCAACTAGGTGAAACGACACCTACTAGCCACGAGTTCTAAAATCAAAAACCGACACACCAGTATTTTAGAGCTCGAAAAGTAGTGTGAAATGAAGCTAAAAATCAACGAATTCAGAACTCGGAGTCAACGGATATTCATAAAACCGTTTACGTAAAAAACCACAATTCGCGGCTAACTAGGTGAAACGAGACCTACTAGCCACAAGTTTTGAAATCAAAAACCGAAATGCCAGTATTCTAGAGCTCTAAAAGTAGTGTCAAATCAAGCTAAAAATCACCGAATTCAGAACTCGGAGTCAACGGATATTCATAAAACCGTTTACGTAAAAAACCACATTTCGCGCCTAACTAGGTGAAACGAGACCTACTAGGCACGAGTTCTGAAATCAAAAACCGAAACTCCAGGATTGTAGAGATCGAAAAGTAGTGTGAAATCAAGCTAAAAATCACCGAATTTAGAACTCGGAGTCAACAAATATTCATAAAACAATTTACGTAAAGAAACCACAATTCACGGCTAACTAGGTGAAATGAGACCTACTAGCCACGAGTTCTGAAATCAAAAACCGAAAGACCAGGATTGTAGAGCTCGAAAAGTAGTGTGAAATCAAGATAAAAATCACCGAATTCAGAACTCAGAGTCATCGGATATTCATAAAACCGTTTACGTAAAGAAACCATAATTCGCGCTTAACTAGGTGAAACGACACCTACTAGCCACGAGTTCTGAAATCAAAAACCGACACACCAGGATTGTAGAGCTCGAAAAGTAGTGTGAAATCAAGCTAAAAATCAACGAATTCAGAACTCGGAGTCAACGGATATTCATAAAACCGTTTACGTAAAAAACCACATTTTGCGCCTAACTAGGTGAAAAGAGACCTACTAGCCACGAGTTCTGAAATCAAAAACCGAAATGCCAGGATTGTAGAGATCGAAAAGTAGTGTGAAATCAAGCTAAAAATCACCGAATTCAGAACTCGGAGTCAACAAATATTCATAAAACAATTTACCTAAAGAAACCACAATTCGCGGCTAACTAGGTGAAACGAGACCTACTAGCCACGAGTTCTGAAATCAAAAACCGAAATGCCAGGATTGTAGAGATCGAAAAGTAGTGTGAAATCAAGCTAAAAATCACCGAATTCAGAACTCGAAGTCAACGGATATTCATAAAACCGTTTACGTAAAGAAACCACATTTCTCGGCTTACTAGGTGAAACGAGACCTACTAGCCACGAGTTCTGAAATCAAAAACAGAAATGTCAGGATTGTAGAGCTCGAAAAGCAGTGTGAAATCAAGCTAAAAATCATCGAATTCAGAACTCGGAGTCATCGGATATCCATAAAACCGTTTACGTAAAGAAACCACAATTAGCGCCTAACTAGGTGAAACGACACCTACTAGCCACGAGTTCTGAAATCAAAAACCGAAATTCCAGGATTGTAGAGATCGAAAAGTAGTGTGAAATCAAGCTAAAAATCAACGAATTCAGAACTCGGAGTCAACGGATATTCATAAAACCGTTTACGTAAAAAACCACATTTCGCGCCTAACTAGGTGAAACGAGACCTACTAGGCACGAGTTCTAAAATCAAAAACCCAAACTCCAGGATTGTAGAGATCGAAAAGTAGTGTGAAATCAAGCTAAAAATCACCGAATTCAGAACTCGGAGTCAACAAATATTCATAAAACAATTTACGTAAAGAAACCACAATTCGCGGCTAACTAGGTGAAATGAGACCTACTAGCCACGAGTTCTGAAATCAAAAACCGAAAGACCAGGATTGTAGAGATCGAAAAGTAGTGTGAAATCAAGATAAAAATCACCGAATTCAGAACAAAGAGTCATCGGATATTCATAAAACCGTTTATGTAAAGAAACCACAATTCGCGCCCAACTAGGTGAAACGACACCTACTAGCCACGAGTTCTAAAATCAAAAACCGACACACCAGTATTTTAGAGCTCGAAAAGTAGTGTGAAATGAAGCTAAAAATCAACGAATTCAGAACTCGGAGTCAACGGATATTCATAAAACCGTTTACGTAAAAAACCACATTTCGCGCCTAACTAGGTGAAACGAGACCCACTAGCCAAGAGTTCTGAAATCAAAAACCGAAACGCCAAGATTTTAGAGATCGAAAAGTAGTGTGAAATCAAGCTAAAAATCACCGAATTCAGAACTCGGAGTCAACGGATATTCATAAAACCGTTTACGTAAAGAAACCACAATTCGCGGCTAACTAGGTGAAACGATACCTACTAGCCACGAGTTCTGAAATCAAAAACCGAAACGCCAGGATTGTAGAGATCGAAAAGTAGTGTGAAATCAAGCTAAAAATCACCGAATTCAAAACTCGGAGTCAACGGATATTCATAAAACCGTTTACGTAAAAAACCACAATTCGCGGCTAACTAGGTGAAACGAGACCTACTAGCCACAAGTTTTGAAATCAAAAACCGAAATGCCAGTATTCTAGAGCTCTAAAAGTAGTGTGAAATCAAGCTAAAAGTCACCGAATTCAGAACTCGGAGTCAACGGATATTCATAAAACCGTTTACGTAAAAAACCACATTTCGCTCCTAACTAGGTGAAACGAGACCTACTAGCCACGAGTTCTGAAATAAAAAACCGAAACTCCAGGATTGTAGAGCTCGAAAAGTAGCGTGAAGTCAAGCTAAAAATCACCGAATTCAGAACTCGGAGTCATCGGATATTCATAAAACCGTTTACGTAAAAAACCACAATTCGCGGCTAACTAGGTGAAACGAGACCTACTAGCCACGAGTTCTGAAATCAAAAACCGAAACGCCAGGATTGTAGAGATCGAAAAGTAGTGTGAAATCAAGATAAAAATCACCGAATTCAGAACTCAGAGTCATCGGATATTCATAAAACCGTTTATGTAAAGAAACCACAATTCGCGCCCAACTAGGTGAAACGACACCTACTAGCCACGAGTTCTAAAATAAAAAACCGACACACCAGGATTTTAGAGCTCGAAAAGTAGTGTGAAATGAAGCTAAAAATCAACGAATTCAGAACTCGGAGTCAACGGATATTCATAAAACCGTTTACGTAAAAAACCACATTTCGCGCCTAACTAGGTGAAACGAGACCCACTAGCCACGAGTTCTGAAATCAAAAACCGAAATGCCAAGATTTTAGAGATCGAAAAGTAGTGTGAAATCAAGCTAAAAATCACCGAATTCAGAACTCGGAGTCAACGGATATTCATAAAACCGTTTACGTAAAGAAACCACAATTCGCGGCTAAGTAGGTGAAATGAGACCTACTAGCCACGAGTGCTGAAATAAAAAACCGAAACTCCAGGATTGTAGAGCTCAAAAAGTAGTGTGAAGTCAAGCTAAAAATCACCGAATTCAGAACTCGGAGTCATCGGATATTCATAAAACCGTTTACGTAAAAAACCACAATTCGCGGCTAACTAGGTGAAACGAGACCTACTAGCCACGAGTTCTGAAATCAAAAACCGAAAAGCCAGGATTGTAGAGATCGAAAAGTAGTGTGAAATCAAGCTAAAAATCACCGAATTCAAAACTCGGAGTCAACGGATATTCATAAAACCGTTTACGTAAAAAACCACAATTCGCGGCTAACTAGGTGAAACGAGACCTACTAGCCACAAGTTTTGAAATCAAAAACCGAAATGCCAGTATTCTAGAGCTCTAAAAGTAGTGTGAAATCAAGCTAAAAATCACCGAATTCAGAACTCGGAGTCAACGGATATTCATAAAACCGTTTACGTAAAAAACCACATTTCGCGCCTAACTAGGTGAAACGAGACCTACTAGGCACGAGTTCTGAAATCAAAAACTGAAACTCCAGGATTGTAGAGATCAAAAAGTAGTGTGAAATCAAGCTAAAAATCACCGAATTTAGAACTCGGAGTCAACAAATATTCATAAAACAATTTACGTAAAGAAACCACAATTCACGGCTAACTAGGTGAAATGAGACCTACTGGCCACGAGTTCTGAAATCAAAAACCGAAAGACCAGGATTGTAGAGCTCGAAAAGTAGTGTGAAATCAAGATAAAAATCACCGAATTCAGAACTCAGAGTCATCGGATATTCATAAAACCGTTTACGTAAAGAAACCATAATTCGCGCTTAACTAGGTGAAACGACACCTACTAGCCACGAGTTCTGAAATCAAAAACCGACACACCAGGATTGTAGAGCTCGAAAAGTAGTGTGAAATCAAGCTAAAAATCAACGAATTCAGAACTCGGAGTCAACGGATATTCATAAAACCGTTTACGTAAAAAACCACATTTTGCGCCTAACTAGTTGAAAAGAGACCTACTAGCCACGAGTTCTGAAATCAAAAACCGAAACGCCAGGATTGTAGAGATCGAAAAGTAGTGTGAAATCAAGCTAAAAATCACCGAATTCAGAACTCGGAGTCAACAAATATTCATAAAACAATTTACCTAAAGAAACCACAATTCGCGGCTAACTAGGTGAAACGAGACCTACTAGCCACGAGTTCTGAAATCAAAAACCGAAACACCAGGATTGTAGAGATCGAAAAGTAGTGTGAAATCAAGCTAAAAATCACCGAATTCAGAACTCGAAGTCAACGGATATTCATAAAACCGTTTACGTAAAGAAACCACATTTCTCGGCTTACTAGGTGAAACGAGACCTACTAGCCACGAGTTCTGAAATCAAAAACAGAAATGTCAGGATTGTAGAGCTCGAAAAGCAGTGTGAAATCAAGCTAAAAATCATCGAATTCAGAACTCGGAGTCATCGGATATCCATAAAACCGTTTACGTAAAGAAACCACAATTAGCGCCTAACTAGGTGAAACGACAACTACTAGCCACGAGTTCTGAAATCAAAAACCGAAATTCCAGGATTGTAGAGATCGAAAAGTAGTGTGAAATCAAGCTAAAAATCAACGAATTCAGAACTCGGAGTCAACGGATATTCATAAAATCGTTTACGTAAAAAACCACATTTCGCGCCTAACTAGGTGAAACGAGACCTACTAGGCACGAGTTCTAAAATCAAAAACCCAAACTCCAGGATTGTAGAGATCGAAAAGTAGTGTGAAATCAAGCTAAAAATCACCGAATTCAGAACTCGGAGTCAACAAATATTCATAAAACAATTTACGTAAAGAAACCACAATTCGCGGCTAACTAGGTGAAATGAGACCTACTAGCCACGAGTTCTGAAATCAAAAACCGAAAGACCAGGATTGTAGAGATCGAAAAGTAGTGTGAAATCAAGATAAAAATCACCGAATTCAGAACAAAGAGTCATCGGATATTCATAAAACCGTTTATGTAAAGAAACCACAATTCGCGCCCAACTAGGTGAAACGACACCTACTAGCCACGAGTTCTAAAATCAAAAACCGACACACCAGTATTTTAGAGCTCGAAAAGTAGTGTGAAATGAAGCTAAAAATCAACGAATTCAGAACTCGGAGTCAACGGATATTCATAAAACCGTTTACGTAAAAAACCACATTTCGCGCCTAACTAGGTGAAACGAGACCCACTAGCCACGAGTTCTGAAATCAAAAACCGAAACGCCAAGATTTTAGAGATCGAAAAGTAGTGTGAAATCAAGCTAAAAATCACCGAATTCAGAACTCGGAGTCAACGGATATTCATAAAACCGTTTACGTAAAGAAACCACAATTCGCGGATAACTAGGTGAAACGAGACCTACTAGCCACGAGTTCTGAAATCAAAAACCGAAACGCCAGGATTGTAGAGATCGAAAAGTAGTGTGAAATCAAGCTAAAAATCACCGAATTCAAAACTCGGAGTCAACGGATATTCATAAAACCGTTTACGTAAAAAACCACAATTCGCGGCTAACTAGGTGAAACGAGACCTACTAGCCACAAGTTTTGAAATCAAAAACCGAAATGCCAGTATTCTAGAGCTCTAAAAGTAGTGTGAAATCAAGCTAAAAATCACCGAATTCAGAACTCGGAGTCAACGGATATTCATAAAACCGTTTACGTAAAAAACCACATTTCGCTCTTAACTAGGTGAAACGAGACCTACTAGCCACGAGTTCTGAAATAAAAAACCGAAACTCCAGGATTGTAGAGCTCGAAAAGTAGCGTGAAGTCAAGCTAAAAATCACCGAATTCAGAACTCGGAGTCATCGGATATTTATAAAACCGTTTACGTAAAAAACCACAATTCGCGGCTAACTAGGTGAAACGAGACCTACTAGCCACGAGTTCTGAAATCAAAAACCGAAACGCCAGGATTGTAGAGATCGAAAAGTAGTGTGAAATCAAGCTAAAAATCACCGAATTCAAAACTCGGAGTCAACGGATATTCATAAAACCGTTTACGTAAAAAACCACAATTCGCGGCTAACTACTTGAAACGAGACCTACTAGCCACAAGTTTTGAAATCAAAAACCGAAATGCCAGTATTCTAGAGCTCTAAAAGTAGTGTGAAATCAAGCTAAAAATCACCGAATTCAGAACTCGGAGTCAACGGATATTCATAAAACCGTTTACGTAAAAAACCACATTTCGCGCCTAACTAGGTGAAACGAGACCTACTAGGCACGAGTTCTGAAATCAAAAACCGAAACTCCAGGATTGTAGAGATCGAAAAGTAGTGTGAAATCGAGCTAAAAATCAACGAATTTAGAACTCGGAGTCAACAAATATTCATAAAACAATTTACGTAAAGAAACCACATTTCGCGCCTAACTAGGTGAAACGAGACCTACTAGCCACGAGTTCTGAAATCAAAAACCGAAACGCCAGGATTGTAGAGATCGAAAAGTAGTGTGAAATCAAGATAAAAATCACCGAATTCAGAACAAAGAGTCATCGGATATTCATAAAACCGTTTATGTAAAGAAACCACAATTCGCGCCCAACTAGGTGAAACGACACCTACTAGCCACGAGTTCTAAAATCAAAAACCGACACACCAGTTTTTAGAGCTCGAAAAGTAGTGTGAAATGAAGCTAAAAATCAACGAATTCAGAACTCGGAGTCAACGGATATTCATAAAACCGTTTACGTAAAAAACCACATTTCGCGCCTAACTAGGTGAAACGAGACCCACTAGCCACGAGTTCTGAAATCAAAAACCGAAATGCCAAGATTTTAGAGATCGAAAAGTAGTGTGAAATCAAGCTAAAAATCACCGAATTCAGAACTCGGAGTCAACGGATATTCATAAAACCGTTTACGTAAAGAAACCACAATTCGCGGCTAACTAGGTGAAACGAGACCTACTAGCCACGAGTTCTGAAATCAAAAACCGAAACGCCAGGATTGTAGAGATCGAAAAGTAGTGTGAAATCAAGCTAAAAATCACTGAATTCAAAACTCGGAGTCAACGGATATTCATAAAACCGTTTACGTAAAAAACCACAATTCGCGGCTAACTAGGTGAAACGAGACCTACTAGCCACAAGTTTTGAAATCAAAAACCGAAATGCCAGTATTCTAGAGCTCTAAAAGTAGTGTGAAATCAAGCTAAAAATCACCGAATTCAGAACTCGGAGTCAACGGATATTCATAAAACCGTTTACGTAAAAAACCACATTTCGCGCCTAAATAGGTGAAACGAGACCTACTAGCCACGAGTTCTGAAATCAAAAACCGAAAGACCAGGATTGTAGAGCTCGAAAAGTAGTGTGAAATCAAGATAAAAATCACCGAATTCAGAACTCAGAGTCATCGGATATTCATAAAACCGTTTACGTAAAGAAACCATAATTCGCGCTTAACTAGGTGAAACGACACCTACTAGCCACGAGTTCTGAAATCAAAAACCGACACACCAGGATTGTAGAGCTCGAAAAGTAGTGTGAAATCAAGCTAAAAATCAACGAATTCAGAACTCGGAGTCAACGGATATTCATAAAACCGTTTACGTAAAAAACCACATTTTGCGCCTAACTAGGTGAAAAGAGACCTACTAGCCACAAGTTCTGAAATCAAAAACCGAAACGCCAGGATTGTAGAGATCGAAAAGTAGTGTGAAATCAAGCTAAAAATCACCGCATTCAGAACTCGGAGTCAACAAATATTCATAAAACAATTTACCTAAAGAAACCACAATTCGCGGCTAACTAGGTGAAACGAGACCTACTAGCCACGAGTTCTGAAATCAAAAACCGAAACGCCAGGATTGTAGAGATCGAAAAGTAGTGTGAAATCAAGCTAAAAATCACCGAATTCAGAACTCGAAGTCAACGGATATTCATAAAACCGTTTACGTAAAGAAACCACATTTCTCGGCTTACAAGGTGAAACGAGACCTACTAGCCACGAGTTCTGAAATCAAAAACCGAAAAGTCAGGATTGTAGAGCTCGAAAAGCAGTGTGAAATCAAGCTAAAAATCATCGAATTCAGAACTCGGAGTCATCGGATATCCATAAAACCGTTTACGTAAAGAAACCACAATTAGCGCCTAACTAGGTGAAACGACACCTACTAGCCACGAGTTCTGAAATCAAAAACCGAAATGCCAGGATTGTAGAGATCGAAAAGTAGTGTGAAATCAAGCTAAAAATCAACGAATTCAGAACTCGGAGTCAACAAATATTCATAAAACCGTTTACGTAAAGAAACCACAATTTGCGGCTAACTAGGTGAAACGAGACCTACTAGCCACGAGTTCTTAAATCAAAAACCGAAACGCCAGGATTGTAGAGCTTGAAAAGTAGTGTGAAATCAAGATAAAAATCACCGAATTCAGAACTCAGAGTCATCGGATAAAAATAAAACCGTTTACGTAAAGAAACCACAATTCGCGCCCAACAAGGTGAAACGACACCTACTAGCCACGAGTTCTGAAATAAAAAACCGACACAACAGGATTGTAGAGATCGAAAAGTAGTGTGAAATCAAGCTAAAAATCAACGAATTCAGAACTCGGAGTCAACGGATATTCATAAAACCGTTTACGTAAAAAACCATATTTCGCGCCTAACTAGGTGAATAGAGACCTACTAGCCACGAGTTCGGAAATCCAAAACCGAATTGCGAGGATTGTAGAGCTCGAAAAGTAGTGTGAAATCAAGCTAAAAATCACAGAATTCAGAACTCGGAGTCAACGGATATTCATAAAAGCGTTTACGTAAAGAAACCACAATTCGCGGCTAACTAGGTGAAACGAGACCTACTATCCACGAGTTCTGAAATCAAAAACCAAAACAACAGGATTGTAGAGCTCGAAAAGTAGTGTGAAGTCAAGCTAAAAATCATCGAATTCAGAACTCGGAGTCAACGGATATTCATAAAACCATTTACGTAAAAAACCACAATTCGCGGCTAACTAGATGAAACGAGACCCACTAGCCACAAGTTCTGAAATGAAAAACCGAAACGCCAAGATTTTAGAGCTCGAAAAGTAGTCTGAAATCAAGCTAAAAATCGCCGAATTCAACTCGGAGTCAACGGATATTCATAAAACCGTTTACGTAAAGAAACCGCAATTCGCGCCTAACTAGGTGAAACGAGACCTACTAGCCACGAGTTCTGAAATAAAAAACCGAGATGCCAGGATTGTAGAGCTCGAAAAGTAGTGTGAAGTCAAGCTAAAAATCACCGAATTCAGAACTCGGAGTCAACGGATATTCATAAAACCGTTTACGTAAAAAACCACAATTCGCGGCTAACTAGGTGAAACGAGACCTACTAGCCACAAGTTCTGAAATCAAAAACCGAAATATCAGGATTGAAGAGCTCGTAAAGTAGTGTGAAATCAAGCTAAAAATCACCGAATTCAGAACTCGGAGTCAACGGATATTCATAAAAGCGTTTACGTAAAGAAACCACAATTCGCGGCTAACTAGGTGAAACGAGACCTACTTTCCACGAGTTCTGAAATCAAAAACCAAAACAACAGGATTGTAGAGCTCGAAAAGTAGTGTGAAGTCAAGCTAAAAATCACCGAATTCAGAACTCGGAGTCATCGGATATTCATAAAACCGTTTACGTAAAGAAACCACAATTCGCGCCTAACTAGGTGAAACGACACCTACTAGCCACGAGTTCTGAAATAAAAAACCGACACACCAGGATTGTAGAGCTCGAAAAGTAGTGTGAAATCAAGCAAAAAATCACCGAATTCAGAACTCGGAGTCAACGGATATTCGTAAAACCGTTTACGTAAAGAAACCACAATTCGCGCCTAACTAGGTAAAACGACACCTACTCGCCACGAGCTCTGAAATAAAAAAACGACACGCCAGGATTGTAGAGCTCGAAAAGTAGTGCGAAATCAAGCAAAAAGTCACCGAATTCAGAACTCGGAGTCAACGGATATTCATAAAACCGTTTACGTAAAGAAACCACAATTCGCGCCTAACTAGGTGAAACGAGACCTACCAACCACGAGTTCTGAAATCAAAAATCGAAACGTAAGGACTGTAGAGATCGAAAAATAGTGTGAAATCAAGCTACAAATCACCGAATTCAGAAGTCGGAGTCAACAAATATTCATAAAACCGTTTACGTAAAGAAACCACAATTCGCGGCTAGCTAGGTGAAACGAGACCTACTAGCCACGAGTTCTGAAATAAAATACCGAGACGCCAGGATTGTAGAGCTCGAAAAGTAGTGTGAAATCAAGCTAAAAACCACCGAATTCAGAACTCGGAGTCATCGGATATTCATAAAACCGTTTACGTAAAAAACCACATTTCTCGGCTTACTAGCTGAAACGAGACCTACTAGCCACGAGTTCTGAAATCAAAAACCGAAATGACAGGATTGTAGAGATCGAAAAGTAGTGTGAAATCAAGCTAAAAATCACCGAATTCAGAACTCGGAGTCAACGGATATTCATAAAACCGTTTATGTAAAGAAACCACAATTCGCGGCTAACTAGGTGAAACGAGACCTACTAGCCACGAGTTCTGAAATCAAAAACCAAAATTCCAGGATTGTAGAGCTCAAAAAGTAGTGTGAAATCAAGCTAAAAATCACCGAATTCAGAACTCGGAGTCAACGGATATTCATAAAACCGTTTACGTAAAAAACCACAATTCGCGGCTAACTAGGTGAAACGAGACCCACTAGCCACAAGTTCTGAAATCAAAAACCGAAATGACAGGATTGTAAAGCTCGAAAATTAGTGTGAAATCAAGCTAAAAATCAATGAATTCCGAACTCGGAGTCAACGGATATTCATAAAACCGTTTACGTAAAGAAACTACAATTCGCGCCTAACTAGGTGGAACGAGACCTACTAGCCACGAGTTCTGAAATCAAAAATCGAAATGCCAGGATTGTAGAGATCTAAAAGTAGTGTGAAATCAAGCTAAAAATCACCGAATTCAGAAGTCGGAGTCAAGAAATATTCATAAAACCGTTTACGTAAAGAAACCACAATTCGCGGCTAGCTAGGTGAAACGAGACCTACTAGCCACGAGTTCTGAAATTAAAAACCGAAATTCCAGGATTGTAGAGCTTGAAAAGTAGTGTGAAATCAAGCTAAAAATCACCGAATTCAGAACTCGGAGTCATCGGATATTCATAAAACCGTTTACGTAAAGAAACCACAATTCGCGCCTAACTAGGTGAAACGACACCTACTAGCCACGAGTTCTGAAATAAAAAACCGACACACCAGGATTGTAGAGCTCGAAAAGTAGTGTGAAATCAAGCAAAAAATCACCGAATTCAGAACTCGGAGTCAACGGATATTCGTAAAACCGTTTACGTAAAGAAACCACAATTCGCGCCTAACTAGGTAAAACGACACCTACTCGCCACGAGCTCTGAAATAAAAAAACGACACGCCAGGATTGTAGAGCTCGAAAAGTAGTGCGAAATCAAGCAAAAAGTCACCGAATTCAGAACTCGGAGTCAACGGATATTCATAAAACCGTTTACGTAAAGAAATCACAATTCGCGCCTAACTAGGTGAAACGAGACCTACCAACCACGAGTTCTGAAATCAAAAATCGAAACGTAAGGATTGTAGAGATCGAAAAATAGTGTGAAATCAAGCTACAAATCACCGAATTCAGAAGTCGGAGTCAACAAATATTCATAAAACCGTTTACGTAAAGAAACCACAATTCGCGGCTAACTAGGTGAAACGAGACCTACTTGGCACGAGTTCTGAAATCAAAAACCGAAATGCCAGGATTGTAGAGCTCGAAAAGTAGTGTGAAATCAAGCTAAAAATCACCGAATTCAGAACTCGGAGTCATCGGATATTCATAAAACCGTTTACGTAAAAAACCACAATTCGCGGCTAACTAGGTGAAACGAGACCTACTAGCCACGAGTTTTGAAATCAAAAACCGAAACGCCAGGATTCTAGAGCTCTAAAAGTAGTGCGAAATCAAGCTAAAAATCACCGAATTCAGAACTCGAAGTCAACGGATATTCATAAAACCGTTTACGTAAAAAACCACAATTCGCGGCTAACTAGGTGAAAACAGACCTACTAGCCACGAGTTTTGAAATCAAAAACCGAAACTCCAGGATTCTAGAGCCCTAAAAGTAGTGTGAAATCAAGATAAAAATCACCGAATTCAGAACTCGGAGTCAACATATATTCATAAAACCGTTTACGTAAAGAAACCACAATTCACGGCTAACTAGGTGAAACGAGACCTACTTGCCACGAGTTCTGAAATCAAAAACCGAAATGCCAGAATTGTAGAGCTCGAAAAGTAGTGTGAAATCAAGCTAAAAATCACCGAATTCAGAACTCGGAGTCATCGGATATTCATAAAACCGTTTACGTAAAGAAACCACAATTCGCGCCTAACTAGGTGAAACGACACCTACTAGCCACGAGTTCTAAAATAAAAAACCGACAAGCCAGGATTGTAGAGCTCGAAAAGTAGTGTGAAATCAAGCTAAAAATCACCGAATTCAGAACTCGGAGTTAACGGATATTCATAAAACCGTTTACGTAAAAAACCACATTTCGCGCCTAACTAGGTGAAACGAGACCTACTAGCCACGAGTTCTGAAATCCAAAACCAAAATGCCAGGATTGTAGAGCTCGAAAAGTAGTGTGAAATCAAGTTAAAAATCACCGAATTCAGAACTCGGAGTAAATGGATATTCATAAAACCGTTTACGTAAAAAACCACAATTCGCGGCTAACTAGGTGAAACGAGACCTACTAGCCACGAGTTTTGAAATCAAAAACCGAAACGCCAGGATTCTAGAGCTGTAAAAGTAGTGCCAAATCAAGCTAAAAATCACCGAATTCAGAACTCGGAGTCATCGGATATTCATAAAACCGTTTACGTAAAAAACCACATTTCTCGGCTTACTAGCTGAAACGAGACCTACTAGCCACGAGTTCTGAAATCAAAAACCGAAATGACAGGATTGTAGAGATCGAAAAGTAGTGTGAAATCAAGCTAAAAATCACCGAATTCAGAACTCGGAGTCAACGGATATTCATAAAACCGTTTATGTAAAGAAACCACAATTCGCGGCTAACTAGGTGAAACGAGACCTACTAGCCACGAGTTCTGAAATCAAAAACCAAAATTCCAGGATTGTAGAGCTCAAAAAGTAGTGTGAAATCAAGCTAAAAATCACCGAATTCAGAACTCGGAGTCAACGGATATTCATAAAACCGTTTACGTAAAAAACCACAATTCGCGGCTAACTAGGTGAAACGAGACCCACTAGCCACAAGTTCTGAAATCAAAAACCGAAATGACAGGATTGTAAAGCTCGAAAATTAGTGTGAAATCAAGCTAAAAATCAATGAATTCCGAACTCGGAGTCAACGGATATTCATAAAACCGTTTACGTAAAGAAACTACAATTCGCGCCTAACTAGGTGGAACGAGACCTACTAGCCACGAGTTCTGAAATCAAAAATCGAAATGCCAGGATTGTAGAGATCTAAAAGTAGTGTGAAATCAAGCTAAAAATCACCGAATTCAGAAGTCGGAGTCAAGAAATATTCATAAAACCGTTTACGTAAAGAAACCACAATTCGCGGCTAGCTAGGTGAAACGAGACCTACTAGCCACGAGTTCTGAAATTAAAAACCGAAATTCCAGGATTGTAGAGCTTGAAAAGTAGTGTGAAATCAAACTAAAAATCACCGAATTCAGAACTCGGAGTCATCGGATATTCATAAAACCGTTTACGTAAAGAAACCACAATTCGCGCCTAACTAGGTGAAATGACACCTACTAGCCACGAGTTCTGAAATAAAAAACCGACACACCAGGATTGTAGAGCTCGAAAAGTAGTGTGAAATCAAGCAAAAAATCACCGAATTCAGAACTCGGAGTCAACGGATATTCGTAAAACCGTTTACGTAAAGAAACCACAATTCGCGCCTAACTAGGTAAAACGACACCTACTCGCCACGAGCTCTGAAATAAAAAAACGACACGCCAGGATTGTAGAGCTCGAAAAGTAGTGCGAAATCAAGCAAAAAGTCACCGAATTCAGAACTCGGAGTCAACGGATATTTATAAAACCGTTTACGTAAAGAAACCACAATTCGCGCCTAACTAGGTGAAACGAGACCTACCAACCACGAGTTCTGAAATCAAAAATCGAAACGTAAGGATTGTAGAGATCGAAATAGTGTGAAATCAAGCTACAAATCACCGAATTCAGAAGTCGGAGTCAACAAATATTCATAAAACCGTTTACGTAAAGAAACCACAATTCGCGGCTAACTAGGTGAAACGAGACCTACTTGGCACGAGTTCTGAAATCAAAAACCGAAATGCCAGGATTGTAGAGCTCGAAAAGTAGTGTGAAATCAAGCTAAAAATCACCGAATTCAGAACTCGGAGTCATCGGATATTCATAAAACCGTTTACGTAAAAAACCACAATTCGCGGCTAACTAGGTGAAACGAGACCTACTAGCCACGAGTTTTGAAATCAAAAACCGAAATGCCAGGATTCTAGAGCTCTAAAAGTAGTGCGAAATCAAGCTAAAAATCACCGAATTCAGAACTCGAAGTCAACGGATATTCATAAAACCGTTTACGTAAAAAACCACAATTCGCGGCTAACTAGGTGAAAACAGACCTACTAGCCACGAGTTTTGAAATCAAAAACCGAAACTCCAGGATTCTAGAGCCCTAAAAGTAGTGTGAAATCAAGATAAAAATCACCGAATTCAGAACTCGGAGTCAACATATATTCATAAAACCGTTTACGTAAAGAAACCACAATTCGCGGCTAACTAGGTGAAACGAGACCTACTTGCCACGAGTTCTGAAATCAAAAACCGAAATGCCAGAATTGTAGAGCTCGAAAAGTAGTGTGAAATCATGCTAAAAATCACCGAATTCAGAACTCGGAGTCAACGGATATTCATAAAACCGTTTACGTAAAGAAACCACAATTCGCGCCTAACTAGGTGAAACGAGACCTACCAACCACGAGTTCTGAAATCAAAAATCGAAACGTAAGGATTGTAGAGATCGAAAAATAGTGTGAAATCAAGCTACAAATCACCGAATTCAGAAGTCGGAGTCAACAAATATTCATAAAACCGTTTACGTAAAGAAACCACAATTCGCGGCTAACTAGGTGAAACGAGACCTACTTGGCACGAGTTCTGAAATCAAAAACCGAAATGCCAGGATTGTAGAGCTCGAAAAGTAGTGTGAAATCAAGCTAAAAATCACCGAATTCAGAACTCGGAGTCATCGGATATTCATAAAACCGTTTACGTAAAAAACCACAATTCGCGGCTAACTAGGTGAAACGAGACCTACTAGCCACGAGTTTTGAAATCAAAAACCGAAACGCCAGGATTCTAGAGCTCTAAAAGTAGTGCGAAATCAAGCTAAAAATCACCGAATTCAGAACTCGAAGTCAACGGATATTCATAAAACCGTTTACGTAAAAAACCACAATTCGCGGCTAACTAGGTGAAAACAGACCTACTAGCCACGAGTTTTGAAATCAAAAACCGAAACTCCAGGATTCTAGAGCCCTAAAAGTAGTGTGAAATCAAGATAAAAATCACCGAATTCAGAACTCGGAGTCAACATATATTCATAAAACCGTTTACGTAAAGAAACCACAATTCGCGGCTAACTAGGTGAAACGAGACCTACTTGCCACGAGTTCTGAAATCAAAAACCGAAATGCCAGAATTGTAGAGCTCGAAAAGTAGTGTGAAATCAAGCTAAAAATCACCGAATTCAGAACTCGGAGTCATCGGATATTCATAAAACCGTTTACGTAAAGAAACCACAATTCGCGCCTAACTAGGTGAAACGACACCTACTAGCCACGAGTTCTAAAATAAAAAACCGACAAGCCAGGATTGTAGAGCTCGAAAAGTAGTGTGAAATCAAGCTAAAAATCACCGAATTCAGAACTCGGAGTTAACGGATATTCATAAAACCGTTTACGTAAAAAACCACATTTCGCGCCTAACTAGGTGAAACGAGACCTACTAGCCACGAGTTCTGAAATCCAAAACCAAAATGCCAGGATTGTAGAGCTCGAAAAGTAGTGTGAAATCAAGTTAAAAATCACCGAATTCAGAACTCGGAGTAAATGGATATTCATAAAACCGTTTACGTAAAAAACCACAATTCGCGGCTAACTAGGTGAAACGAGACCTACTAGCCACGAGTTTTGAAATCAAAAACCGAAACTCCAGGATTCTAGAGCTGTAAAAGTAGTGCCAAATCAAGCTAAAAATCACCGAATTCAGAACTCGGAGTCAACGGATATTCATAAAACCGTTACGTAAAAAACCACAATTCGCGGCTAACTAGGTGAAAAAAGACCTACTAGCCACGAGTTTTGAAATCAAAAACCGAAACTCCAGGATTCTAGAGCCCTAAAAGTAGTGTGAAATCAAGATAAAAATCACCGAATTCAGAACTCGGAGTCAACAAATATTCATAAAACCGTTTACGTAAAGAAACCACAATTCGCGGCTAACTAGGTGAAACGAGACCTACTAGCCACGAGTTCTGAAATAAAAAACCGAAATGCCAGGATTGTAGAGCTCAAAAAGTAGTGTGAAATCAAGCTAAAAATCACCGAATTCGAAACTCGGAGTCAACAAATATTCATAAAACCGTTTACGTAAAGATACCGCAATTCGCGCCTAACTAGATGAAACGAGACCTACTAGCCACGAGTTCTGAAATAAAAAACCGAGACACCAGGATTATAGAGCTCGAAAAGTAGTGTGAAATCAAGCTAAAAATCACCGAATTAAGAACTCGGAGTTATCGGATATTCATAAAACCGTTTACGTAAAGAAACCACAATTCGCGCCTAACTAGGTGAAATGAGACCTACTAGCCAAGAGTTCTGAAATAAAAAACCGAAAAGACAGGATTGGAGAGCTCGAAAAGTGTTGTGAAATCAAGAAAAAAACCACCGAATTCAGAACTCGGAGTCATCGGATATTCATAAAACCGTTTACGTAAAGAAACCGCAATTCGCGCCTAACTAGGTGAAACGAGACCTACTAGCCACGAGTTCTGAAATAAAAAACCGAGATGCCAGGATTGTAGAGCTCGAAAAGTAGTGCGAAGTCAAGCTAAAAATCACCGAATTCAGAACTCGGAGTCAACGGATATTCATAAAACCGTTTACGTAAAAAACCACAATTCGCGGCTAACTAGGTGAAACGAGACCCACTAGCCACAAGTTCTGAAATCAAAAACCGAAATGACAGGATTGTAAAGCTCGAAAATTAGTGTGAAATCAAGCTAAAAATCAACGAATTCAGAACTCGGAGTCAACGGATATTCATAATACCGTTTACGTAAAGAAACTACAATTCGCGCCTAACTAGGTGAAATGAGACCTACTAGCCACGAGTTTTGAAATCAAAAATCGAAATGCCAGGATTGTAGAGATCTAAAAGTAGTGTGAAATCAAGCTAAAAATCACCGAATTCAGAAGTCGGAATCAAGAAATATTCATAAAACCGTTTACGTAAAGAAACCACAATTCACGGCTAACTAGGTGAAACGAGACCTACTAGCCACGATTTCTGAAATCAAAAACCGAAACGCCAGGATTGTAGAGCTAGAAAATTAGTGTGAAATCAAGATAAAAATCACCGAATTCAGAACTCCGAGTCATCGGATAAAAATAAAACCGTTTACGTAAAGAAACCACAATTCGCGCCTAACTAGGTGAAACGACACCTACTAGCCACGAGTTCTGAAATAAAAAACCGACACAACAGGAATGTAGAGATCGAAAAGTAGTGTGAAATCAAGCTAAAAATCAACGAATTCAGAACTCGGAGTCAACGGATATTCATAAAACCGTTTACGTAAAAAACAATATTTCGCGCCTAACTAGGTGAAAAGAGACCTACTAGCCACGAGTTCGGAAATCCAAAACCGAATTGCGAGGATTGTAGAGCTCGAAAAGTAGTGTGAAATCAAGCTAAAAATCACCGAATTCAGAACTCGGAGTCAACGGATATTCATAAAACCGTTTACGTAAAAAACAACAATTCGTGGCTAACTAGGTGAAATGAGACCTACTAGCCACGTGTTTTGAAATCAAAAACCGAAACCCCAGGATTCTAGAGCTCTAAAAGTAGTGTGAAATCAAGCTAAAAATCACAGAATTCAGAACTCGGAGTCAACGGATATTCATAAAACCGTTTACGTAAAGAAACCATATTTCGCGCCTAACTAGGTTAAACGAGACCTACTAGCCACGAGTTCTGAAATCAAAAACCGAAATATCAGGATTGAAGAGCTCGTAAAGTAGTGTGAAATCAAGCTAAAAATCACCGAATTCAGAACTCGGAGTCAACGGATATTCATAAAAGCGTTTACGTAAAGAAACCACAATTCGCGGCTAACTAGGTGAAACGAGACCTACTATCCACGAGTTCTGAAATCAAAAACCAAAACAACAGGATTGTAGAGCTCGAAAAGTAGTGTGAAGTCAAGCTAAAAATCATCGAATTCAGAACTCGGAGTCAACGGATATTCATAAAACCGTTTACGTAAAAAACCACAATTCGCGGCTAACTAGATGAAACGAGACCCACTAGCCACAAGTTCTGAAATCAAAAACCGAAACGCCAAGATTTTAGAGCTCGAAAAGTAGTCTGAAATCAAGCTAAAAATCGCCGAATTCAACTCGGAGTCAACGGATATTCATAAAACCGTTTACGTAAAGAAACCGCAATTCGCGCCTAACTAGGTGAAACGAGACCTACTAGCCACGAGTTCTGAAATAAAAAACCGAGATGCCAGGATTGTAGAGCTCGAAAAGTAGTGTGAAGTCAAGCTAAAAATCACCGAATTCAGAACTCGGAGTCAACGGATATTCATAAAACCGTTTACGTAAAAAACCACAATTCGCGGCTAACTAGGTGAAACGAGACCCACTAGCCACAAGTTCTGAAATCAAAAACCGAAACGCCAGAATTTTAGAGCTCGAAAAGTAGTCTGAAATCAAGCTAAAAATCACCGAATTCAACTCGGAGTCAACGGATATTCATAAAACCGTTTACGTACAGAAACCGCAATTCGCGCCTAACTAGGTGAAACGAGACCTACTAGCCACGAGTTCTGAAATAAAATACCGAGACGCCAGGATTGTAGAGCTCGAAAAGTAGTGTGAAATCAAGCGAAAAACCACCGAATTCAGAACTCGGAGTCATCGGATATTCATAAAACCGTTTGCGTAAAAAACCACATTTCTCGGCTTACTAGCTGAAACGAGACCTACTAGCCACGAGTTCTGAAATCAAAAACCGAAATGACAGGATTTTAGAGATCGAAAAGTAGTGTGAAATCAAGCTAAAAATCACCGAATTCAGAACTCGGAGTCAACGGATATTCATAAAACCGTTTATGTAAAGAAACCACAATTCGCGGCTAACTAGGTGAAACGAGACCTACTAGCCACGAGTTCTGAAATCAAAAACCAAAATGCCAGGATTGTAGAGCTCGAAAAGTAGTGTGAAATCAAGCTAAAAATCACCGAATTCAGAACTCGGAGTCAACGGATATTCATAAAACCGTTTACGTAAAAAACCACAATTCGCGGCTAACTAGGTGAAACGAGACCCACTAGCCACAAGTTCTGAAATCAAAAATCGAAATGACAGGATTGTAAAGCTCGAAAATTAGTGTGAAATCAAGCTAAAAATCAACGAATTCAAAACTCGGAGTCAACGGATATTCATAAAACCGTTTACGTAAAGAAACTACAATTCGCGCCTAACTAGGTGAAACGAGACCTACTAGCCACGAGTTTTGAAATCAAAAATTGAAATTCCAGGATTGTAGAGATCTAAAAGTAGTGTGAAATCAAGCTAAAAATCACCGAATTCAGAAGTCGGAGTCAAGAAATATTCATAAAACCGTTTACGTAAAGAAACCACAATTCGCGGCTAGCTAGGTGAAACGAGACCTACTAGCCACGAGTTCTGAAATTAAAAACCGAAATGCCAGGATTGTAGAGCTTGAAAAGTAGTGTGAAATCAAGCTAAAAATCACCGAATTTAGAACTCGGAGTCATCGGATATTCATAAAACCGTTTACGTAAAGAAACCACAATTTGCGCCTAACTAGGTGAAAAGACACCTACTCGCCACGAGTTCTGAAATAAAAAAACGACACGCCAGGATTGTAGAGCTCGAAAAGTAGTGTGAAATCAAGCAAAAAGTCACCGAATTCAGAACTCGGAGTCAACGGATATTCATAAAACCGTTTACGTAAAGAAACCACAATTCGCGCCTAACTAGGTGAAACGAGACCTACCAACCACGAGTTCTGAAATCAAAAATTGAAATGTAAGGATTGTAGAGATCGAAAAATAGTGTGAAATCAAGCTAAAAATCACCGAATTCAGAAGTCGGAGTCAACCAAATATTCATAAAACCGTTTACGTAAAGAAACCACAATTCGCGGCTAACTAGGTGAAACGAGACCTACTAGCCACGAGTTTTGAAATCAAAAACCGAAATGCCAGGATTCTAGAGCTCTAAAAGTAGTGTGAAATCAAGCAAAAAATCACCGAATTCAGAACTCGGAGTCATCGGATATTCATAAAACCGTTTACGTAAAAAACCACAATTCGCGGCAAACTAGGTGAAACGAGACCTACTAGCCACGAGTTTTGAAATCAAAAACCGAAACGCCAGGATTCTAGAGCTCTAAAAGTAGTGCGAAATCAAGCTAAAAATCACCGAATTCAGAACTCGGAGTCAACGGATATTCATAAAACCGTTTACGTAAAAAACCACAATTCGCGGCAAACTAGGTGAAAAAAGACATACTAGCCACGAGTTTTGAAATCAAAAACCGAAACCACAGGATTCTAGAGCCCTAAAAGTAGTTTGAAATCAAGATAAAAATCACCGAATTCAGAACTCGGAGTCAACATATATTCATAAAACCGTTTACGTAAAGAAACCACAATTCGCGGCAAACTAGGTGAAACGAGACCTACTTGCCACGAGTTCTGAAATCAAAAACCGAAATGCCAGAATTGTAGAGCTCGAAAAGTAGTGTGAAATCAAGCTAAAAATCACCGAATTCAGAACTCGGAGTCATCGGATATTCATAAAACCGTTTACGTAAAGAAACCACAATTCGCGCCTAACTAGGTGAAACGACACCAACTAGCCACGAGTTCTGAAATTAAAAACCGAAACCCCAGGATTGTAGAGAACGAAAAGTAGTGTGAAATCAAGCTAAAAATCAACGAATTCAGAACTCGGAGTCAACGGATATTCATAAAACCGTTTACGTAAAAAACCATATTTCGCGCCTAACTAGGTGAAAGGAGACCTACTAGCCACGAGTTTGGAAATCCAAAACCGAATTGCGAGTATTGTAGAGCTCAAAAAGTAATGTGAAATCAAGCTAAAAATCACCGAATTCAGAACTCGGAGTCAACGGATATTCATAAAACCGTTTACGTAAAAAACCACAATTCGCGGCTAACTAGGTGAAATGAGACCTACTAGCCACGTGTTTTGAAATCAAAAATCGAAACGCCAGGATTCTAGAGCTCTAAAAGTAGTGTGAAATCAAGCTAAAAATCACAGAATTCAGAACTCGGAGTCAACGGATATTCATAAAACCGTTTACGTAAAGAAACCACAATTCGCGCCTAACTAGGTGAAACGAGACCTACCAACCACGAGTTCTGAAATCAAAAATCGAAACATAAGGATTGTAGAGATAAAAAAATAGTGTGAAATCAAGCTAAAAATCACCGAATTCAGAAGTCGGAGTCAACAAATATTCATAAAACCGTTTACGTAAAGAAACCACAATTCGCGGCTAACTAGGTGAAACGAGACCTACTCGCCACGAGTTCTGAAATCAAAAACCGAAACGCCAGGATTGTAGAGCTCGAATAGTAGTGTGAAATCAAGCTAAAAATCACCGAATTCAGAACTCGGAGTCATTGGATATTCATAAAACCGTTTACGTAAAAAACCACAATTCGCGGCTAACTAGTTGAAACGAGACCTACTAGCCACGAGTTTTAAAATCAAAAACCGAAACGCCAGGATTCTAGAGCTCTAAAAGTAGTGCGAAATCAAGCTAAAAATCACCGAATTCAGAACACGGAGTCAACGGATATTCATAAAACCGTTTACGTAAAAAACCACAATTCGCGGCTAACTAGGTGAAAAAAGACCTACTAGCCACGAGTTTTGAAATCAAAAACTGAAACTCCAGGATTCTAGAGCCCTAAAAGTAGTGTGAAATCAAGATAAAAATCACCGAATTCAGAACTCGGAGTCAACATATATTCATAAAACCGTTTACGTAAAGAAACGACAATTCGCGGCAAACTAGGTGAAACGAGACCTACTTGCCACGAGTTCTGAAATCAAAAACCGAAATGCCAGAATTGTAGAGCTCGAAAAGTAGTGTGAAATCAAGCTAAAAATCACCGAATTCAGAACTCGGAGTCATCGGATATTCATAAAACCGTTTACGTAAAGAAACCACAATTCGCGCCTAACTAGGTGAAATGACACCTACTAGCCACGAGTTCTGAAATAAAAAACCGACACAACAGGATTGTAGAGATCGAAAAGTAGTGTGAAATCAAGCTAAAAATCAACGAATTCAGAACTCGGAGTCAACGGATATTCATAAAACCGTTTACGTAAAAAACCATATTTCGCGCCTAACTAGGTGAAAAGAGACCTACTAGCCACGAGTTCGGAAATCCAAAACCGAATTGCGAGGATTGTAGAGCTCGAAAAGTAGTGTGAAATCAAGCTAAAAATCACCGAATTCAGAACTCGGAGTCAACGGATATTCATAAAACCGTTTACGTAAAGAAACCACAATTCGCGGCTAACTAGGTGAAATGACACCTACTAGCCACGTGTTTTGAAATCAAAAACCGAAATGCCAGGATTCTAGAGCTCTAAAAGTAGTGTGAAATCAAGCTAAAAATCACAGAATTCAGAACTCGGAGTCAACGGATATTCATAAAACCGTTTACGTAAAGAAACCATATTTCGCGCCTAACTAGGTTAAACGAGACCTACTAGCCACGAGTTCTGAAATCAAAAACCGAAATATCAGGATTGAAGAGCTCGTAAAGTAGTGTGAAATCAAGCTAAAAATCACCGAATTCAGAACTCGGAGTCAACGGATATTCATAAAAGCGTTTACGTAAAGAAACCACAATTCGTGGCTAACTAGGTGAAACGAGACCAACTATCCACGAGTTCTGAAATCAAAAACCAAAACAACAGGATTGTAGAGCTCAAAAAGTAGTGTGAAGTCAAGCTAAAAATCATCGAATTCAGAACTCGGAGTCAACGGATATTCATAAAACCGTTTTCGTAAAAAACCACAATTCGCGGCTAACTAGATGAAACGAGACCCCCTAGCCACAAGTTCTGAAATCAAAAACCGAAACGCCAAGATTTTAGAGCTCGAAAAGTAGTCTGAAATCAAGCTAAAAATCGCCGAATTCAACTCGGAGTCAACGGATATTCATAAAACCGTTTACGTAAAGAAACCGCAATTCGCGCCTAACTAGGTGAAACGATACCTACTAGCCACGAGTTCTGAAATAAAAAACCGAAATGCCAGGATTGTAGAGCTCGAAAAGTAGTGTGAAGTCAAGCTAAAAATCACCGAATTCAGAACTCGGAGTCAACGGATATTCATAAAACCGTTTACGTAAAAAACCACAATTCGCGGCTAACTAGGTGAAACGAGACCCACTAGCCACAAGTTCTGAAATCAAAAACCGAAACGCCAGGATTTTAGAGCTCGAAAAGTAGTCTGAAATCAAGCTACAAATCACCGAATTCAACTCGGAGTCAACGGATATTCATAAAACCGTTTACGTACAGAAACCGCAATTCGCGCCTAACTAGGTGAAACGAGACCTACTAGCCACGAGTTCTGATATAAAATACCGAGACGCCAGGATTGTAGAGCTCGAAAAGTAGTGTGAAATCAAGCTAAAAACCACCGAATTCAGAACTCGGAGTCATCGGATATTCATAAAACCGTTTACGTAAAAAACCACATTTCTCGGCTTACTAGCTGAAACGAGACCTACTAGCCACGAGTCCCGAAATCAAAAACCGAAATGACAGGATTGTAGAGATCGAAAAGTAGTGAGAAATCAAGCTAAAAATCACCGAATTCAGAACTCGGAGTCAACGGATATTCATAAAACCGTTTATGTAAAGAAACCACAATTCGCCGCTAACTAGGTTAAACGAGACCTACTAGCCACGAGTTCGGAAATACAAAACCGAATTGCGAGGATTGTAGAGCTCGAAAAGTAGTGTGAAATCAAGCTAAAAATCACCGAATTTAGAACTCGGAGTCAACGGATATTCATAAAACCGTTTACGTAAAAAACCACAATTCACGGCTAACTAGGTGAAACGAGACCCACTAGCCACGAGTTTTGAAATCAAAAACCGAAACGCCAGGATTCTAGAGCTCTAAAAGTAGTGTGAAATCAAGCTAAAAATCACAGAATTCAGAACTCAGAGTCAACGGATATTCATAAAACCGTTTACGTAAAGAAACCATATTTCGCGCCTAACTAGGTTAAACGAGACCTACTAGCCACGAGTTCTGAAATCAAAAACCGAAATATCAGGATTGAAGAGCTCGTAAAGTAGTGTGAAATCAAGCTAAAAATCACCGAATTCAGAACTCGGAGTCAACGGATATTCATAAAAGCGTTTACGTAAAGAAACCACAATTCGTGGCTAACTAGGTGAAACGAGACCTACTATCCACGAGTTCTGAAATCAAAAACCAAAACAACAGGATTGTAGAGCTCGAAAAGTAGTGTGAAGTCAAGCTAAAAATCCTCGAATTCAGAACTCGGAGTCAACGGATATTCATAAAACCGTTTACGTAAAAAACCACAATTCGCGGCTAACTAGATGAAACGAGACCCACTAGCCACAAGTTCTGAAATCAAAAACCGAAACGCCAAGATTTTAGAGCTCGAAAAGTAGTCTGAAATCAAGCTAAAAATCGCCGAATTCAACTCGGAGTCAACGGATATTCATAAAACCGTTTACGTAAAGAAACCGCAATTCGCGCCTAACTAGGTGAAACGAGACCTACTAGCCACGAGTTCTGAAATAAAAAACCGAGATGCCAGGATTGTAGAGCTCGAAAAGTAGTGTGAAGTCAAGCTAAAAATCACCGAATTCAGAACTCGGAGTCAACGGATATTCATAAAACCGTTTACGTAAAAAACCACAATTCGCGGCTAACTAGGTGAAACGAGACCCACTAGCCACAAGTTCTGAAATCAAAAACCGAAATGCCAGGATTTTAGAGCTCGAAAAGTAGTCTGAAATCAAGCTAAAAATCACCGAATTCAGAAGTCGGAGTCAACAAATATTCATAAAACCGTTTACGTAAAGAAACCACAATTCGCGGCTAACTAGGTGAAACGAGACCTATTTGCCACGAGTTCTGAAATCAAAAACCAAAATTCCAGGATTGTAGAGCTCAAAAAGTAGTGTGAAATCAATCTAAAAATCACCGAATTCAGAACTCGGAGTCATCGGATATTCATAAAACCGTTTACGTAAAATCCACAATTCGCGGCTAACTAGGTGAAACGAGAACTACTAGCAACGAGTTCTGAAATCAAAAACCAAAATGCCAGGATTGTAGAGCTCGAAAAGTAGTGTGAAATCAAGCTAAAAATCACCGAATTCAGAACTCGGAGTCAACGGATATTCATAAAACCGTTTACGTAAAAAACCACAATTCGCGGCTAACTAGGTGAAACGAGACCCACTAGCCACAAGTTCTGAAATCAAAAACCGAAATGACAGGATTGTAAAGCTCGAAAATTAGTGTGAAATCAAGCTAAAAATCAACGAATTCAGAACTCGGAGTCAACGGATATTCATAAAACCGTTTACGTAAAGAAACTACAATTCGCGCCTAACTAGGTGAAACGAGACCTACTAGCCACGAGTTTTGAAATCAAAAATCGAAATGCCAGGATTGTAGAGATCTAAAAGTAGTGTGAAATCAAGATAAAAATCACCGAATTCAGAAGTCGGAGTCAAGAAATATTCATAAAACCGTTTACGTAAAGAAACCACAATTCGCGGCTAGCTAGGTGAAACGAGACCTACTAGCCACGAGTTCTGAAATTAAAAACCGAAATGCCAGGATTGTAGAGCTTGAAAAGTAGTGTGAAATCAAGCTAAAAATCACCGAATTCAGAACTCGGAGTCATCGGATATTCATAAAACCGTTTAAGTAAAGAAACCACAATTCGCGCCTAACTAGGTGAAACGACACCTACTTGCCACGAGTTCTGAAATAAAAAACCGACACACCAGGATTGTAGAGCTCGAAAAGTAGTGTGAAATCAAGCAAAAAATCACCGAATTCAGAACTCGGAGTCAACGGATATTCATAAAACCGTTTACGTAAAGAAACCACAATTCGCGCCTAACTAGGTAAAACGACACCTACTCACCACGAGTTCTGAAATAAAAAAACGACACGCCAGGATTGTAGAGCTCAAAAAGTAGTGTGAAATCAAGGAAAAAGTCACCGAATTCAGAACTCGGAGTCAACGGATATTCATAAAACCGTTTACGTAAAGAAACCACAATTCGCGCCTAACTAGGTGAAAACGAGACCTACCAACCACGAGTTCTGAAATCAAAAATCGAAACATAAGGATTGTAGAGATTGAAAAATAGTGTGAAATCAAGCTAAAAATCACTGAATTCAGAAGTCGGAGTCAACAAATATTCATAAAACCGTTTACGTAAAGAAACCACAATTCGCGGCTAACTAGGTGAAACGAGACCTACTTGCCACGAGTTCTGAAATCAAAAACTGAAACGCCAGGATTGTAGAGCTCGAAAAGTAGTGTGAAATCAAGCTAAAAATCACCGAATTCAGAACTCGGAGTCATCGGATATTCATAAAACCGTTTACGTAAAAAACCACAATTCGCGGCTAACTAGGTGAAACGAGACCTACTAGCCACGAGTTTTGAAATCAAAAACCGAAACGCCAGGATTCTAGAGCTCTAAAAGTAGTGCGAAATCAAGCTAAAAATCACCGAATTCAGAACACGGAGTCAACGGATATTCATAAAACCGTTTACGTAAAAAACCACAATTCGCGGCTAACTAGGTGAAAAAAGACCTACTAGCCACGAGTTTTGAAATCAAAAATCGAAACTACAGGATTCTAGAGCCCTAAAAGTAGTGTGAAATCAAGATAAAAATCACCGAATTCAGAACTCGGAGTCACCATATATTCATAAAACCGTTTACGTAAAGAAACGACAATTCGCGGCAAACTAGGTGAAACGAGACCTACTTGCCACGAGTTCTGAAATCAAAAACCGAAATGCCAGAATTGTAGAGCTCGAAAAGTAGTGTGAAATCAAGCTAAAAATCACCGAATTCAGAACTCGGAGTCATCGAATATTCATAAAACCGTTTACGTAAAAAACCACATTTCGCGGCTAACTAGGTGAAACGAGACCTACTTGCCACGAGTTCTGAAATCCAAAACCGAAATGCCAGGATTGTAGAGCTCGAAAAGTAGTGTGAAATCAAGCTAAAAATCACCGAATTCAGAACTCGGAGTAAATGGATATTCATAAAACCGTTTACGTAAAAAACCACAATTCGCGGCTAACTAGGTGAAACGAGACCAACTAGCCACGAGTTTTGAAATCAAAAACCGAAAAGCCAGGATTCTAGAGCTGTAAAAGTAGTGCGAAATCAAGCTAAAAATCACCGAATTCAGAACTCGGAGTCAACGGATATTCATAAAACCGTTTACGTAAAGAAACCACAATTCGCGCTTAACTAGGTAAAACGACACCTACTCGCCACGAGTTCTGAAATAAAAAAACGACACGCCAGGATTGTAGAGCTCGAAAAGTAGTGTGAAATCAAGCAAAAAGTCACCGAATTCAGAACTCGGAGTCACCATATATTCATAAAACCGTTTACGTAAAGAAACGACAATTCGCGGCAAACTAGGTGAAACGAGACCTACTTGCCACGAGTTCTGAAATCAAAAACCGAAATGCCAGAATTGTAGAGCTCGAAAAGTAGTGTGAAATCAAGCTAAAAATCACCGAATTCAGAACTCGGAGTCATCGAATATTCATAAAACCGTTTACGTAAAAAACCACATTTCGCGGCTAACTAGGTGAAACGAGACCTACTTGCCACGAGTTCTGAAATCCAAAACCGAAATGCCAGGATTGTAGAGCTCGAAAAGTAGTGTGAAATCAAGCTAAAAATCACCGAATTCAGAACTCGGAGTAAATGGATATTCATAAAACCGTTTACGTAAAAAACCACAATTCGCGGCTAACTAGGTGAAACGAGACCAACTATCCACGAGTTTTGAAATCAAAAACCGAAAAGCCAGGATTCTAGAGCTGTAAAAGTAGTGCGAAATCAAGCTAAAAATCACCGAATTCAGAACTCGGAGTCAACGGATATTCATAAAACCGTTTACGTAAAGAAACCACAATTCGCGCTTAACTAGGTAAAACGACACCTACTCGCCACGAGTTCTGAAATAAAAAAACGACACGCCAGGATTGTAGAGCTCGAAAAGTAGTGTGAAATCAAGCAAAAAGTCAACGAATTCAGAACTCGGAGTCAACGGATATTCATAAAACCGTTTACGTAAAAAACCACATTTCGCGGCTAACTAGGTGAAACGAGACCTACTTGCCACGAGTTCTGAAATCCAAAACCGAAATGCCAGGATTGTAGAGCTCGAAAAGTAGTGTGAAATCAAGCTAAAAATCACCGAATTCAGAACTCGGAGTAAATGGATATTCATAAAACCGTTTACGTAAAAAACCACAATTCGCGGCTAACTAGGTGAAACGAGACCTACTAGCCACGAGTTTTGAAATCAAAAACCGAAACGCCAGGATTCTAGAGCTGTAAAAGTAGTGCGAAATCAAGCTAAAAATCACCGAATTCAGAACTCGGAGTCAACGGATATTCATAAAACCGTTTACGTAAAGAAACCACAATTCGCGCCTAACTAGGTAAAACGACACCTACTCGCCACGAGTTCTGAAATAAAAAAACGACACGCCAGGATTGTAGAGCTCGAAAAGTAGTGTGAAATCAAGCAAAAAGTCACCGAATTCAGACTCGGAGTCAACGGATATTCATAAAACCGTTTACATAAAGAAACCACAATTCGCGCCTAACTAGGTGAAACGAGACCTACCAACCACGAGTTCTGAAATCAAAAATCGAAACGTAAGGATTGTAGAGATCGAAAAATAGTGTGAAATCAAGCTAAAAATCACTGAATTCAGAAGTCGGAGTCAACAAATATTCATAAAACCGTTTACGTAAAGAAACCACAATTCGCGGCTAACTAGGTGAAACGAGACCTACTTGCCACGAGTTCTGAAATCAAAAACCGAAACGCCAGGATTGTAGAGCTCGAAAAGTAGTGTGAAATCAATCTAAAAATCACCGAATTCAGAACTCGGAGTCATCGGATATTCATAAAACCGTTTACGTAAAAAACCACAATTCGCGGCTAACTAGGTGAAACGAGACCTACTAGCCACGAGTTTTGAAATCAAAAACCGAAATGCCAGGATTCTAGAGCTGTAAAAGTAGTGCGAAATCAAGCTAAAAATCACCGAATTCAGAACTCGGAGTCAACGGATATTCATAAAACCGTTTACGTAAAAAACCACAATTCGCGGCTAACTAGGTGAAAAAAGACCTACTAGCCACGAGTTTTGAAATCAAAAACCGAAACTCCAGGATTCTAGAGCCCTAAAAGTAGTTTGAAATCAAGATAAAAATCACCGAATTCAGAACTCGGAGTCAACAAATATTCATAAAACCGTTTACGTAAAGAAACCACAATTCGCGGCTAACTAGGTGAAACGAGACCTACTAGCCACGAGTTCTGAAATAAAAAACCGAAACGCCAGGATTGTAGAGCTCAAAAAGTAGTGTGAAATCAAGCTAAAAATCACCGAATTCGAAACTCGGAGTCAACAAATATTCATAAAACCGTTTACGTAAAGAAACCGCAATTCGCGCCTAACTAGATGAAACGAGACCTACTAGCCACGAGTTCTGAAATAAAAAACCGAGACACCAGGATTATAGAGCTCGAAAAGTAGTGTGAAATCAAGCTAAAAATCACCGAATTAAGAACTCGGAGTTATCGAATATTCATAAAACCGTTTACGTAAAGAAACCACAATTCGCGCCTAACTAGGTGAAATGAGACCTACTAGCCAAGACTTCTGAAATAAAAAAGCGAAAAGACAGGATTGGAGAGCTCGAAAAGTGTTGTGAAATCAAGAAAAAAACCACCGAATTCAGAACTCGGAGTCATCGGATATTCATAAAACCGTTTACGTAAAGAAACCACATTTCTCGGCTTACTAGCTTAAACGAGACCTACTAGCCACAAGTTCTGAAATCAAAAACCGAAATGACAGGATTGTAAAACTCGAAAAGTAGTGTGAAATCAAGCTAAGAATCATCGAATTCATAACACGGAGTCAACGGATATTCATAAAACCGTTTACGTAAAGAAACCACAATTCGCGCCTAACTAGTTGAAACGAGACCTACTAGCCACGAGTTCTCAAATCAAAAACCGAAACTCCAGGATTGTAGAGCTCGAAAAGTAGTGTGAAATCAAGTTAAAAATCACCGAATTCAGAACTCGGAGTAAACGGATATTCATAAAACCGTTTACGTAGAAAACCACAATTCGCGGCTAACTAGGTGAAACGAGACCTACTAGCCACGAGTTTTGAAATCAAAAACCGAAATGCCAGGATTCTAGAGCTGTAAAAGTAGTGCGAAATCAAGCTAAAAATCACCGTATTCAGAACTCGGAGTCAACGGATATTCATAAAACCGTTTACGTAAAAAACCACAATTCGCGGTTAACTGGGTGAAAAAAGACCTACTAGCCACGAGTTTTGAAATAAAAAACCGAAACTCCAGGATTCTAGAGCCCTAAAAGTAGTGTGAAATCAAGATAAAAATCACCGAATTCAGAACTCGGAGTCAACAAATATTCATAAAACCGTTTACGGAAAGAAACCACAATTCGCGGCTAACTAGGTGAAACGAGACCTACTAGCCACGAGTTCTGAAATAAAAAACCGAAACGCCAGGATTGTAGAGCTCAAAAAGTAGTATGAAATCAAGCTAAAAATAACCGAATTCGAAACTCGGAGTCAACAAATATTCATAAAACCGTTTACGTAAAGAAACCGCAATTCGCGCCTAACTAGATGAAACAAGACCTACTAGCCACGAGTTCTGAAATAAAAAACCGAGACGCCAGGATTATAGAGCTCGAAAAGTAGTGTGAAATCAAGCTAAAAATCACCGAATTAAGAACTCGGAGTTATCGGATATTCATAAAACCGTTTACGTAAAGAAACCACAATTCGCGCCTAACTAGGTGAAATGAGACCTACTAGCCAAGAGTTCTGAAATAAAAAACCGAAAAGACAGGATTGGAGAGCTCGAAAAGTGTTGTGAAATCAAGAAAAAAACCACCGAATTCAGAACTCGGAGTCATCGGATATTCATAAAACCGTTTACGTAAAGAAACCACATTTCTCGGCTTACTAGCTTAAACGAGACCTACTAGCCACATGTTCTGAAATCAAAAACCGAAATGACAGGATTGTAAAACTCGAAAAGTAGTGTGAAATCAAGCTAAGAATCATCGAATTCATAACACGGAGTCAACGGATATTCATAAAAACGTTTACGTAAAGAAACCACAATTCGCGCCTAACTAGTTGAAACGAGACCTACTAGCCACGAGTTCTCAAATCAAAAACCGAAACTCCAGGATTGTAGAGCTCGAAAAGTAGTGTGAAATCAAGCAAAAAGTCACCGAATTCAGACTCGGAGTCAACGGATATTCATAAAACCGTTTACATAAAGAAACCACAATTCGCGCCTAACTAGGTGAAACGAGACCTACCAACCACGAGTTCTGAAATCAAAAATCGAAACGTAAGGATTGTAGAGATCGAAAAATAGTGTGAAATCAAGCTAAAAATCACTGAATTCAGAAGTCGGAGTCAACAAATATTCATAAAACCGTTTACGTAAAGAAACCACAATTCGCGGCTAACTAGGTGAAACGAGACCTACTTGCCACGAGTTCTGAAATCAAAAACCGAAACGCCAGGATTGTAGAGCTCGAAAAGTAGTGTGAAATCAATCTAAAAATCACCGAATTCAGAACTCGGAGTCATCGGATATTCATAAAACCGTTTACGTAAAAAACCACAATTCGCGGCTAACTAGGTGAAACGAGACCTACTAGCCACGAGTTTTGAAATCAAAAACCGAAATGCCAGGATTCTAGAGCTGTAAAAGTAGTGCGAAATCAAGCTAAAAATCACCGAATTCAGAACTCGGAGTCAACGGATATTCATAAAACCGTTTACGTAAAAAACCACAATTCGCGGCTAACTAGGTGAAAAAAGACCTACTAGCCACGAGTTTTGAAATAAAAAACCGAAACTCCAGGATTCTAGAGCCCTAAAAGTAGTGTGAAATCAAGATAAAAATCACCGAATTCAGAACTCGGAGTCAACAAATATTCATAAAACCGTTTACGGAAAGAAACCACAATTCGCGGCTAACTAGGTGAAACGAGACCTACTTGCCACGAGTTCTGAAATCCAAAACCGAAATGCCAGGATTGTAGAGCTCGAAAAGTAGTGTGAAATCAAGCTAAAAATCACCGAATTCAGAACTCGGAGTAAATGGATATTCATAAAAACGTTTACGTAAAGAAACCACAATTCGCGGCTAACTAGGTGAAACGAGACCTACTTGCCACGAGTTCTGAAATCCAAAACCGAAATGCCAGGATTGTAGAGCTCGAAAAGTAGTGTGAAATCAAGCTAAAAATCACCGAATTCAGAACTCGGAGTAAATGGATATTCATAAAAACGTTTACGTAAAGAAACCACAATTCGCGCCTAACTAGTTGAAACGAGACCTACTAGCCACGAGTTCTCAAATCAAAAACCGAAACTCCAGGATTGTAGAGCTCGAAAAGTAGTGTGAAATCAAGCAAAAAGTCACCGAATTCAGACTCGGAGTCAACGGATATTCATAAAACCGTTTACATAAAGAAACCACAATTCGCGCCTAACTAGGTGAAACGAGACCTACCAACCACGAGTTCTGAAATCAAAAATCGAAACGTAAGGATTGTAGAGATCGAAAAATAGTGTGAAATCAAGCTAAAAATCACTGAATTCAGAAGTCGGAGTCAACAAATATTCATAAAACCGTTTACGTAAAGAAACCACAATTCGCGGCTAACTAGGTGAAACGAGACCTACTAGCCACGAGTTTTGAAATCAATAACCGAAACGCCAGGATTCTAGAGCTCTAAAATTAGTGTGAAATCAAGCTAAAAATCACCGAATTTAGAACTCCGAGTCAACGGATATTCATAAAACCGTTTACGTAAAGAAACCGCATTTCTCGGCTAACTAGGTGAAACGAGACCTGCTAGCCACGAGTTCCGAAACAAAAAACCGAAATTTCAGGATTGTAGGGCTCGAAAAGTAGTGTGAAATTAAGCTAAAAATCACCGAATTCAGAACTCGGAGTCAACGGATATTCATAAAACCGTTTACGTAAAAAACCCCAATTCGCGGCTAACTAGGTGAAACGAGACCCACTAGCCACAAGTTCTGAAATCAAAAACCGAAACGCCAGGATTGTAGAGCTCGAAAAGTTGTGTGAAATCAAGCTAAAAATCACCGAATTCAGAACTCAGAGTCAACGGATATTCATAAAACCGTTTACGTAAAGAAACCACATTTCTCGGCTTACTAGGTGAAACGAGACCTACTAGCCACGAGTTCTGAAATCAAAAACCGAAACGCCAGGATTGTAGAGATCGAAAAGTAGTGTGAAATCAGGCTAAAATCACCGAATTTAGAACTCGGAGTCGACAAATATTCATAAAACCGTTTACGTAAAGAAACCATAATTCGCGGCTAACTAGGTGAAACGAGACCTACTAGCCACGAGTTCTGACATCAAAAACCGAAATGACAGCATTGTAAAGCTCGAAAAGTAGTGTGAAATCAAGCTAAAAATCACCGAATTCAGAACTCAGAGTCAACGGATATTCATAAAACCGTTTACGTAAAGAAACCACAATTTGCGCCTAACTAGGTGAAACGACACCTACTAGCCACGAGTTCTGAAATCAAAAACCGAAACGCCAGGATTGTAGAGATCAAAAAGTAGTGTGAAATCAAGCTAAAAATCAACGAATTCAGAACTCGGAGTCAACAAATATTCATAAAACCGTTTACGTAAAGAAACCACAATTCGCGGCTAACTAGGTGAAACGAGACCTACTAGCCAGGAGTTCTGAAATCAAAAACCGAAATGCCAGGATTGTAGAGCTCGAAAAGTAGTGTGAAATCGAGATAAAAATCACCGAATTCAGAACTCAGAGTCATCGGATAAAAATAAAACCGTTTACGTAAAGAAACCACAATTCGCGCCTAACTAGGTGAAACGACACCTACTAGCCAGAAGTTCTGAAATCAAAAACCGACACACCGGGATTGTAGAGCTCGAAAAGTAGTGTGAAATCAAGCTAAAAATCACCGAATTCAGAACTCGGAGTCAACGGATATTCATAAAACCGTTTACGTAAAAAACCACATTTCGCGCCTAACTAGGTGAAAAGAGACCTACTAGCCACGAGTTCGAAAATCCAAAACCGAATTTCCAGGATTGTAGAGCTTGAAAAGTAGTGTGAAATCAAGCTAAAAATCACCGAATTCAGAACTCGGAGTCATCGGATATTCATAAAACCGTTTACGTAAAAAACCACATTTCTCGGCTTACTAGTTGAAACGAGACCTACTAGCCACAAGTTCTGAAATCAAAAACCGAAATGACAGGATTCTAGAGCCCTAAAAGTAGTGTGAAATCAAGATAAAAATCACCGAATTCAGAACTCGGAGTCAACAAATATTCATAAAACCGTTTACGTAAAGAAACCACAATTCGCGCCTAACTAGTTGAAACGATACCTACTAGCCACGAGTTCTGAAATAAAAAACCGAAACGCCAGGATTGTAGAGCTGAAAAAGTAGTGTGAAATCAAGCTAAAAATCACCGAATTCGAAACTCGGAGTCATCGGATATTTATAAAACCGTTTACGTAAAGAAACTACAATTCGCGCCTAACTAGGTGAAACGACACCTACTAGCCACGAGTTCTGAAATCAAAAACCGACACACCAGGATTGTAGAGCTCGAAAAGTAGTGTGAAATCAAGCTAAAAATCACCGAATTCAAAACTCGGAGTCAACGGATATTCATAAAACCGTTTACGTAAAAAACCACATTTCGCGCCTAACTAGTTGAAAAGAGACCTACTAGCCACGAGTTCTGAAATCCAAAACCGAAATGCCAGGATTATAGAGCCCGAAAAGTAGTGTGAAATCAAGCTAAAAATTACCGAATTCAGAACTCGGAGTCAACGGATATTCATAAAACCGTTTACGTAAAAAACCACAATTCGCGGCTAACTAGGTGAAACGAGACCTACTAGCCACGAGTTTTGAAATCAAAAACCGAAACGCCAAGATTCTAGAGCTCTAAAATTACTGTGAAATCAAGCTAAAAATCACCGAATTCAAAACTCGGAGTCAACGGATATTCATAAAACCGTTTACGTAAAAAACCCCATTTCGCGCCTAACTAGTTGAAAAGAGACCTACTAGCCACGAGTTCTGAAATCCAAAACCGAAATGCCAGGATTATAGAGCCCGAAAAGTAGTGTGAAATCAAGCTAAAAATTACCGAATTCAGAACTCGGAGTCAACGGATATTCATAAAACCGTTTACGTAAAAAACCACAATTCGCGGCTAACTAGGTGAAACGAGACCTACTAGCCACGAGTTTTGAAATCAAAAACCGAAACGCCAAGATTCTAGAGCTCTAAAATTACTGTGAAATCAAGCTAAAAATCACCGAATTCAAAACTCGGAGTCAACGGATATTCATAAAACCGTTTACGTAAAGAAACCACATTTCGCGCCTAACTAGATGAAACGACACCTACTAGCCACGAGTTCTGATATCCAAAATCGAAATGCCAGGATTGTAGAGATCGAAAAGTAGTGTGAAATCAAGCTAAAAATCACCCAATTCAGAACTCGGAGTCAACGGATATTCATAAAACCGTTTACGTAAAAAACCACAATTCGCGGCTAACTAGGTGAAACGAGACCTACTAGCCACGAGTTTTGAAATCAATAACCGAAACGCCGGGATTCTAGAGCTCTAAAATTAGTGTGAAATCAAGCTAAAAATCACCGAATTTAGAACTCCGAGTCAATGGATATTCATAAAACCGTTTACGTAAAGAAACCGCATTTCTCGGCTAACTAGGTGAAACGAGACCTGCTAGCCACGAGTTCCGAAACAAAAAACCGAAATTTCAGGATTGTAGGGCTCGAAAAGTAGTGTGAAATTAAGCTAAAAATCACCGAATTCAGAACTCGGAGTCAACGGATATTCATAAAACCGATTACGTAAAAAACCCCAATTCGCGGCTAACTAGGTGAAACGAGACCCACTAGCCACAAGTTCTGAAATCCAAAACCGAAATGCCAGGATTGTAGAGATCGAAAAGTAGTGTGAAATCAGGCTAAAATCACCGAATTTGGAACTCGGAGTCGACAAATATTCATAAAACCGTTTACGTAAAGAAAACATAATTCGCGGCTAACTAGGTGAAACGACACCTACTAGCCACGAGTTCTGAAATCAAAAACCGAAAGGCCAGGATTGTAGAGATCAAAAAGTAGTGTGAAATCAAGCTAAAAATCAACGAATTCAGATCTCGGAGTCAACAAATATTCATAAAACCGTTTACGTAAAGAAACCACAATTCGCGCCTAACTAGGTGAAACGACACCTACTAGCCACGAGTTCTGAAATCAAAAACCGAAACGCCAGGATTGTAGAGATCAAAAAGTAGTGTGAAATCAAGCTAAAAATCAACGAATTCAGATCTCGGAGTCAACAAATATTCATAAAACCGTTTACGTAAAGAAACCACAATTCGCGGCTAACTAGGTGAAAAGAGACCTACTAGCCACGAGTTCTGAAATCAAAAACCGAAATGCCAGGATTGTAGAGCTCGAAAAGTAGTGTGAAATCAAGATAAAAATCACCGAATTCAGAACTCAGAGTCATCGGATAAAAATAAAACCGTTTACGTAAAGAAACCACAATTCGCGCCTAACTAGGTGAAACGACACCTACTAGCCACAAGTTCCGAAATCAAAAACCGACACACTGGGATTGTAGAGCTCGAAAAGTAGTGTGAAATCAAGCTAAAAATCACCGAATTCAGAACTCGGAGTCAACGGATATTCATAAAACCGTTTACGTAAAAAACCACATTTCGCGCCTAACTAGGTGAAAAGAGACCTACTAGCCACGAGTTTTGAAATCAAAAACCGAAACTCCAGGATTCTAGAGCCCTAAAAGTAGTGTGAAATCAAGATAAAAATCACCGAATTCAGAACTCGGAGTCAACAAATATTCATAAAACCGTTTACGTAAAGAAACCACAATTCGCGGCAAACTAGGTGAAACGAGACCTACTAGCCACGAGTTCTGAAATAAAAAACCGAAATGCCAGGATTGTAGAGCTCGAAAAGTAGTGTGAAATCAAGATAAAAATCACCGAATTCAGAACTCAGAGTCATCGGATAAAAATAAAACCGTTTACGTAAAGAAACCACAATTCGCGCCTTACTAGGTGAAACGACACCTACTAGCCATGAGTTCTGAAATCAAAAACCGACACACCAGGATTGTAGAGCTCGAAAAGTAGTGTGAAATCAAGCTAAAAATCAACGAATTCAGAACTCGGAGTCAACGAATATTCATAAAACCGTTTACGTAAAAAACCACATTTCGCGCCTAACTAGGTGAAAAGAGACCTACTAGCCACGAGTTCTGAAATCAAAAACCGAAACGCCAGGATTTAGAGATCGAAAAGTAGTGTGAAATCAAGCTAAAAATCACCGAATTCAGAACTCGGAGTCAACAAATATTCATAAAATAATTTACCTAAAGAAACCACAATTCGCGGCTAACTAGGTGAAACGAGACCTACTAGCCACGAGTTCTGAAATCAAAAACCGAAACGCCAGGATTGTAGAGATCGAAAAGTAGTGTGAAATCAAGCTAAAAATCACCGAATTCAGAACTCGTAGTCAACGGATATTCATAAAACCGTTTACGTAAAGAAACCACATTTCTCGGCTTACTAGGTGAAACGAGACCTACTAGCCACGAGTTCTGAAATCAAAAACCGAAACGCCAGGATTGTAGAGCTCGAAAAGTAGTGTGAAATCAAGCTAAAAATCACCGAATTCAGAACTCGGAGTCATCGGATATCCATAAAAAACCACATTTCGCGCCTAACTAGGTGAAACGAGACCTACTAGCCACGAGTTCTGAAATCAAAAACCGAAATGCCAAGATTGTAGAGCTCGAAATGTAGTGTGAGATCAAGCTAAAAATCACCGAATTCAGAACTCGGAGTCATTGGATATTCATAAAACCGTTTACGTAAAGAAACCACAATTCGCGCCTAACTAGGTGAAACGAGACCTACTAGCCACGAGTTCTGAAATCAAAAACGGAAATGACCGGATTGTAGAGCTCGAAAAGTAGTGTTAAATCAAGCTAAAAATCACCGAATTCATAACTCGGAGTCAACGGATATTCATAAAACCGTTTACGTAAAGAAACCACATTTCGCGCCTAACTAGGTGAAACGAGACCTACTAGCCACGAGTTCTGAAATCAAAAACGGAAATGACCGGATTGTAGAGCTCAAAAAGTAGTGTTAAATCAAGCTAAAAATCACCGAATTCATAACTCGGAGTCAACGGATATTCATAAAACCGTTTACTTAAAGAAACCACATTTCGCGCCTAACTAGGTGAAATGAGACCTACTAGCCACGAGTTCTGAAATCAAAAACCGAAACGCCAGGATTTAGAGATCGAAAAGTAGTGTGAAATCAAGCTAAAAATCACCGAATTCAGAACTCGGAGTCAACAAATATTCATAAAATAATTTACCTAAAGAAACCACAATTCGCGGCTAACTAGGTGAAACGAGACCTACTAGCCACGAGTTTTGAAATCCAAAACCGAAACGCCAGGATTGTAGAGATCGAAAAGTAGTGTGAAATCAAGCTAAAAATCACCGAATTCAGAACTCGTAGTCAACGGATATTCATAAAACCGTTTACGTAAAGAAACCACATTTCTCGGTTTACTAGGTGAAACGAGACCTACTAGCCACGAGTTCTGAAATCAAAAACCGAAACGCCAGGATTGTAGAGCTCGAAAAGTAGTGTGAAATCAAGCTAAAAATCACCGAATTCAGAACTCGGAGTCATCGGATATCCATAAAAAACCACAATTCGCGGCTAACTAGGTGAAACGAGACCTACTAGCCACGAGTTCTGAGATAAAAAAATGAGACGCCAGGATTGTAGAGCTCGAAAAGTAGTGTGAAATCAAGCTAAAAATCACCGAATTCAGAACTCGGAGTCATTGGATATTCATAAAACCGTTTACGTAAAGAAACCACAATTCGCGCCTAACTAGGTGAAACGAGACCTACTAGCCACGAGTTCTGAAATCAAAAACTGAAATTACAGGATTGTAGAGCTCGAAAAGTAGTATGAAATCAAGCTAAAAATCACCGAATTCAGAACTCGGAGTCAACGGATATTCATAAAACCGTTTACGTAAAGAAACCACAATTCACGCCTAATTAGGTGAAATGGGACCTACTAGCCACAAGTTCTGAAATCAAAAACCGAAACACAAGGATTGTAGAGCTCGAAAAGTAGTGTAAAATCAAGCAAAAAATCACCGAATTCAGAACTCGAAGTCAACGGATATTCACAAAACTGTTTTTGTAAAAAACCACAATTCGCGGCTAACTACGTGAAACGAGACCTACTAGCCACGAGTTCTGAAATCAAAAACCGAAATGGCAGGATTCTAGAGCTCTAAAAGTAGTGTGCAATCAAGCTAAAAATCACCGAATTCAGAACTTGGAGTCAACGGATATTCATAAAACCGTTTACGTAAAAAACCACATTTCGCGCCTAACTAGGTGAAACGAGACCTACTAGCCACGAGTTCTGAAATCAAAAACCAAAATGCAAGGATTTTAGAGCTCGAAAAGTAGTGTGAAATCAAGCTAAAAATCACCGAATTCAGAACTCGCAGTCAACGGATATTCATAAAACCGTTTACGTAAAGAAACCACATTTCGCGCCTAACTAGGTGAAACGAGACCTACTAGCCACGAGTTCTGAAATCAAAAACTGAAATGCCAGGAATGTAGAGCTCGAAAAGTAATGTAAAATCAAGCTAAAAATCACCGAATTCAGAACTTGGAGTCAACAAATATTCATAAAACAATTTACGTAAAGAAACCACAATTCGTGGCTAACTAGGTGAAATGAGACCTACTAGCCACGAGTTCTGAAATCAAAAACCGAAAGACCAGGATTGTAGAGCTCGAAAAGTAGTGTGAAATCAAGATAAAAATCACCGAATTCAGAACTCAGAGTCATCGGATATTCATAAAACCGTTTACGTAAAGAAACCACAATTCGCGCCTTACTAGGTGAAACGACACCTACTAGCCACGAGTTCTGAAATCAAAAACCGACACACCAGGATTGTAGAGCTCGAAAAGTAGTGTGAAATCAAGCTAAAAATCAACGAATTCAGAACTCGGAGTCAACGAATATTCATAAAACCGTTTACGTAAAAAACCACATTTCGCGCCTAACTAGGTGAAAAGAGACCTACTAGCCACGAGTTCTGAAATCAAAAACCGAAACGCCAGGATTTAGAGATCGAAAAGTAGTGTGAAATCAAGCTAAAAATCACCGAATTCAGAACTCGGAGTCAACAAATATTCATAAAATAATTTACCTAAAGAAACCACAATTCGCGGCTAACTAGGTGAAACGAGACCTACTAGCCACGAGTTCTGAAATCAAAAACCGAAACGCCAGGATTGTAGAGATCGAAAAGTAGTGTGAAATCAAGCTAAAAATCACCGAATTCAGAACTCGAAGTCAACGGATATTCATAAAACCGTTTACGTAAAGAAACCACATTTCTCGGCTTACTAGGTGAAATGAGACCTACTAGCCACGAGTTCTGAAATCAAAAACCGAAACGCCAGGATTGTAGAGCTCGAAAAGTAGTGTGAAATCAAGCTAAAAATCACCGAATTCAGAACTCAGAGTCATCGGATATTCATAAAACCGTTTACGTAAAGAAACCACAATTCGCGCCTTACTAGGTGAAACGACACCTACTAGCCACGAGTTCTGAAATCAAAAACCGACACACCAGGATTGTAGAGCTCGAAAAGTAGTGTGAAATCAAGCTAAAAATCAACGAATTCAGAACTCGGAGTCAACGAATATTCATAAAACCGTTTACGTAAAAAACCACATTTCGCGCCTAACTAGGTGAAAAGAGACCTACTAGCCACGAGTTCTGAAATCAAAAACCGAAACGCCAGGATTTAGAGATCGAAAAGTAGTGTGAAATCAAGCTAAAAATCACCGAATTCAGAACTCGGAGTCAACAAATATTCATAAAATAATTTACCTAAAGAAACCACAATTCGCGGCTAACTAGGTGAAACGAGACCTACTAGCCACGAGTTCTGAAATCAAAAACCGAAACGCCAGGATTGTAGAGATCGAAAAGTAGTGTGAAATCAAGCTAAAAATCACCGAATTCAGAACTCGAAGTCAACGGATATTCATAAAACCGTTTACGTAAAGAAACCACATTTCTCGGCTTACTAGGTGAAATGAGACCTACTAGCCACGAGTTCTGAAATCAAAAACCGAAACGCCAGGATTGTAGAGCTCGAAAAGTAGTGTGAAATCAAGCTAAAAATCACCGAATTCAGAACTCGGAGTCATCGGATATCCATAAAAAACCACATTTCGCACCTAACTAGGTGAAACGAGACCTACTAGCCACGAGTTCTGAAATCAAAAACCGAAATGCCAAGATTGTAGAGCTCGAAATGTAGTGTGAGATCATGCTAAAAATCACCGAATTCAGAACTCGGAGTCATTGGATATTCGTAAAACCGTTTACGTAAAGAAACCACAATTCGCGCCTAACTAGGTGAAACGAGACCTACTAGCCACGAGTTCTGAAATCAAAAACGGAAATGACCGGATTGTAGAACTCGAAAAGTAGTGTTAAATCAAGCTAAAAATCACCGAATTCATAACTCGGAGTCAACGGATATTCATAAAACCGTTTACGTAAAGAAACCACATTTCGCGCCTAACTAGGTGAAACGAGACCTACTAGCCACAAGTTCTGAAATCAAAAACCGAAAGTCCAGGATTGTAGAGCTCGAAAAGTAGTGTGAAATCAAGCAAAAAATCACCGAATTTAGAACTCGGAGTCAACGGATATTCATAAAACCGTTTACGTAAAGAAACCATATTTCGCGCCTAACTAGGTGAAACGAGACCTACTAGCCACGAGTTCTGAAATCATAAACCAAAATGCCAGGATTGTGGAGCTCGAAACTTAGTGTGAAATCAAGCAAAAAAGCACCGAATTCAGAACTCGAAGTCAACGGATATTCATAAAACCGTTTACGTAAAGAAACCACAATTCGCGGCTAACTAGGTGAAACGAGACCTACTTGCCACGAGTTCTGAAATCAAAATCCGAAACCCCATGATTGTAGAGCTCGAAAAGTAGTGTGAAATCAAGCAAAAATCACCGAATTCAGAACTCGGAGTCAACGGATATTCATAAAACTGTTTACGTAAAGAAACCACATTTCGCGCCTAACTAGGTGAAACGAGACCCACTGGCCACGATTTCAGAAATCAAAAACCGAAATGCAAGGATTTTAGAGCTCGAAAAGTAGTGTGAAATCAAGCTAAAAATCACCGAATTCAGAACTCGGAGTCAACGGATATTCATAAAACCGTTTACGTAAAGAAACCACAATTCGCAGCTAACTAGGTGAAACGAGACCTACTAGTCACGAGTTCTGAAATCAAAAACCGAAATTACAGGATTGTAGACCTCGAAAAGTAGTGTGAAATCAAGCTAAAAATCACCGAATTCAGAACTCGGAGTCAACGGATATTCATAAAACCGTTTACGTAAAGAAATCACAATTCGCGGCTAACTAGGTGAAACGAGACCTACTAGCCACGTGTTCTGAAATCAAAAACCGAAATTCCAGAATGTAGAGCTCGAAAAGTAGTGTGAAATCAAGCTAAAAATCACCGAATTCAGAACTCAGAGTCAACGGATATTCATAAAACCGTTTACTTAAAGAAACCACATTTCGCGCCTAACTAGGTGAAATGAGACCTACTAGCCACGAGTTCTGAAATCAAAAACCGAAATGCCAGGATTGTAGAGCTCGAAAAGTAGTGTGAAATCAAGCTAAAAATCACCGAATTCAGAACTCGGAGTCAACGGATATTCATAAAACCGTTTACATAAAGAAACCACATTTCTCGGCTTAATAGGTGAAACGAGACCTACTAGCCACGAGTTCTGAAATCAAAAACCGAAACTCCAGGATTCTAGAGCTCTAAAAGTAGTGTGAAATCAAGCTAAAAATCACCGAATTCAGAACTCGGAGTCAACGGATATTCATAAAACCGTTTACATAAAGAAACCACATTTCTCGGCTTAATAGGTGAAATGAGACCTACTAGCCACAAGCTCTGAAATCAAAAACCGAAATGCCAGGATTCTAGAGCTCGAAAAGTAGTGTCAAATCAAGCTAAAAATCACCGAATTCAGAACTCGGAGTCAACGGATATTCATAAAACCGTTTACATAAAGAAACCACATATCTCGGCTTACTAGGTGAAACGAGACCTACTAGCCAAGAGTTCTGAAATCAAAATCCGAAATTACACGATTGTAGAGCTCGAAAAGTAGTGTGAAATCAAGCAAAAAATCACCGAATTCAGAACTCGGAGTCCTGGGTTATTAATAAAACCGTTTACGTAAAGAAACCACAATTCGCGGCTAATTAGGTCAAACGAGACCTACTAGGAACGAGTTTTGAAATCAAAAACCAAAATGCCATAATTGTAGAGCTCGAAAAGTAGTGTGAAATCAAGCAAAAAATGACCGAATTCAGAACTCGGAGTCATCGGATATTCATAAAACCATTTACGTAAGGAAACCACAATTTGCGGCTAACTAGGTGAAACGAGACCTACTAGCCACGAGTTCTGAAATAAAAAACTGAGACGCCAGGATTGTAGAGCTCGAAAAGTAGTGTGAAATCAAGCTAAAAATCACCGAATTCAGAACTCGGAGTCAACGGATATTCATAAAACCGTTTACGTAAAGAAACCACAATTCACGCCTAACTAGGTGAAATGGGACCTACTAGCCACGAGTTCTGAAATCGAAAACCGAAACACCAGGATTGTAGAGCTCGAAAAGTAGTTTAAAATCAAGCAAAAAATCACCGAATTCAGAACTCGAAGTCAACGGATATTCACAAAACTGTTTATGTAAAAAACCACAATTCGCGGCTAACTACGTGAAACGAGACCTACTAGCCACGAGTTCTGAAATCAAAAACCGAAACGGCAGGATTCTAGAGCTCTAAAAGTAGTGTGCAATCAAGCTAAAAATCACCGAATTCAGAACTAGGAGTCAACGGATATTCATAAAACCGTTTACGTAAAAAACCACATTTCGGGCCTAACTAGGTGAAACGAGACCTACTAGCCACGAGTTCTGAAATCAAAAACCAAAATGAAAGGATTTTAGAGCTCGAAAAGTAGTGTGAAATCAAGCTAAAAATCACCGAATTCAGAACTCGGAGTCAACGGATATTCATAAAACCGTTTACGTAAAGAAACCACATTTCGCGCCTAACTAGGTGAAACGAGACCTACTAGCCACGAGTTCTGAAATCAAAAACTGAAACACCAGGATTGTAGAGCTCGAAATGTAATGTGAAATCAAGCTAAAAATCACCGAATTCAGAACTCGGAGTCAACAAATATTCATAAAACAATTTACGTAAAGAAACCACAATTCGCGGCTAACTAGGTGAAATGAGACCTACTAGCCGCGAGTTCTGAAATCAAAAACCGAAAGACCAGGATTGTAGAGCTCGAAAAGTAGTGTGAAATCAAGATAAAAATCACCGAATTCAGAACTCAGAGTCATCGGATATTCATAAAACTGTTTACGTAAAGAAACCACAATTCGCGCCTTACTAGGTGAAACGACACCTACTAGCCACGAGTTCTGAAATCAAAAACCGACACACCAGGATTGTAGAGCTCGAAAAGTAGTGTGAAATCAAGCTAAAAATCAACGAATTCAGAACTCGGAGTCAACGAATATTCATAAAACCGTTTACGTAAAAAACCACATTTCGTGCCTAACTAGGTGAAAAGAGACCTACTAGCCACGAGTTCTGAAATCAAAAACCGAAACGCCAGGATTTAGAGATCGAAAAGTAGTGTGAAATCAAGCTAAAAATCACCGAATTCAGAACTCGGAGTCAACAAATATTCATAAAATAATTTACCTAAAGAAACCACAATTCGCGGCTAACTAGGTGAAACGAGACCTACTAGCCACGAGTTCTGAAATCAAAAACCGAAACGCCAGGATTGTAGAGATCGAAAAGTAGTGTGAAATGAAGCTAAAAATCACCGAATTCAGAACTCGAAGTCAACGGATATTCATAAAACCGTTTACGTAAAGAAACCACATTTCTCGGCTTACTAGGTGAAACGAGACCTACTAGCCACGAGTTCTGAAATCAAAAACCGAACCGCCAGGATTGTAGAGCTCGAAAAGTAGTGTGAAATCAAGCTAAAAATCACCGAATTCAGAACTCGGAGTCATCGGATATCCATAAAAAACCACATTTCGCGCCTAACTAGGTGAAACGAGACCTACTAGCCACGAGTTCTGAAATCAAAAACCGAAATGCCAAGATTGTAGAGCTCGAAATGTAGTGTGAGATCAAGCTAAAAATCACCGAATTCGGAACTCGGAGTCATTGGATATTCATAAAACCGTTTACGTAAAGAAACCACAATTCGCGCCTAACTAGGTGAAACGAGACCTACTAGCCACGAGTTCTGAAATCAAAAATGGAAATGACCGGATTGTAGAGCTCGAAAAGTAGTGTTAAATCAAGCTAAAAATCACCGAATTCATAACTCGGAGTCAACGGATATTCATAAAACCGTTTACGTAAAGAAACCACATTTCGCGCCTAACTAGGTGAAACGAGACCTACTAGCCACGAGTTCTGAAATTAAAAACCGAAAGTCCAGGATTGTAGAGCTCGAAAGGTAGTGTGAAATCAAGCTAAAAATCACCGAATTCAGAACTCAGAGTCAACGGATATTCATAAAACCGTTTACTTAAAGAAACCACATTTCGCGCCTAACTAGGTGAAATGAGACCTACTAGCCACGAGTTCTGAAATCAAAAACCGAAATGCCAGGATTGTAGAGCTCGAAAAGTAGTGTGAAATCAAGCTAAAAATCACCGAATTCAGAACTCGGAGTCAACGGATATTCATAAAACCGTTTACATAAAGAAACCACATTTCTCGGCTTAATAGGTGAAACGAGACCTACTAGCCACGAGTTCTGAAATCAAAAACCGAAACTCCAGGATTCTAGAGCTCTAAAAGTAGTGTGAAATCAAGCTAAAAATCACCGAATTCAGAACTCGGAGTCAACGGATATTCATAAAACCGTTTACGTAAAAAACCACATTTCGCGCCAAACTAGGTGAAACGAGACCTACTAGCCACGAGTTCTGAAATCAAAAACCGAAATGCCAGGATTCTAGAGCTCGAAAAGTAGTGTCAAATCAAGCAAAAAATCACCGAATTCAGAACTCGGAGTCAACGGATATTCATAAAACCGTTTACATAAAGAAACCAAATATCTCGGCTTACTAGGTGAAACGAGACCTACTAGCCACGAGTTCTGAAATCAAAATCCGAAATTACACGATTGTAGAGCTCGAAAAGTAGTATGAAATCAAGCAAAAAATCACCGAATTCAGAACTCGGAGTCCTGGGTTATTAATAAAACCGTTTACGTAAAGAAACCACAATTCGCGGCTAATTAGGTCAAACGAGACCTACTAGGAACGAGTTTTGAAATCAAAAACCAAAATGCCATAATTGTAGAGCTCGAAAAGTAGTGTGAAATCAAGCAAAAAATGACCGAATTCAGAACTCGGAGTCATCGGATATTCATAAAACCATTTACGTAAGGAAACCACAATTCGCGGCTAACTAGGTGAAACGAGACCTACTAGCCAGGAGTTCTGAAATAAAAAAACTGAGACGCCAGGATTGTAGAGCTCGAAAAGTAGTGTGAAATCAAGCTAAAAATCACCGAATTCAGAACTCGGAGTCATTGGATATTCATAAAACCGTTTACGTAAAGAAACCACAATTCGCGCCTAACTAGGTGAAACGAGACCTACTAGCCACGAGTTCTGAAATCAAAAACTGAAATGACATGATTGTAGAGCTCGAAAAGTAGTATGAAATCAAGCTAAAAATCACCGAATTCAGAACTCGGAGTCAACGGATATTCATAAAACCGTTTACGTAAAGAAACCATAATTCGCGCCTAACTAGGTGAAACGAGACCTACTAGACCCGAGTTCTGAAATTGAAATTCGAAATTCCAGGATTGTAGAGCTCGAAAAGTAGTGTGAAATCAAGCTAAAAATCACCGAATTCAGAACTCGAAGTCAACGGATATTCATAAAACCGTTTACGTAAAAAACCACATTTCGCGGCTAACTACGTGAAACGCGACCTACTAGCCACGAGTTCTGAAATCAAAACCCGAAATGACAGGATTGTAGAGCTCGAAAAGTAGTGTGAAATCAAGCTAAAAATCACCGAATTCAGAACTCGGAGTCAACGGATATTCATAAACCGTTTACGTAAAGAAACCGCAATTCGCGCCTAAATAGGTGAAACGAGACCTACTAGCCACGAGTTCTGAAATCAAAAACTGAAATGACAGGATTGTAGAGCTCGAAAAGTATTATGAAATCAAGCTAAAAATCAAAGAATTCAGAACTCGGAGTCAACGGATATTCATAAAACCGTTTACGTAAAGAAACCACAATTCGCGCATAATTAGGTGAAACGAGAACTACTATCCACGAGTTCTGAAATAAAAAACCGAAATGCCAGGATTGTAGAGCTCCAAAAGTAGTGTGAAATCAAGCTAAAAATCACCGAATTCAGAACTCGAAGTCAACGGATATTCATAAAACCGTTTACGTAAAAAACCACAATTCGCGGCTAACTACGTGAAACGAGACCTACTAGCCACGAGTTCTGAAATCAAAAACCGAAACACCAGGATTCTAGAGCTCTAAAAGTAGTGTGAAATCAAGCTAAAAATCACCGAATTCAGAACCCGGAGTCAACGGATATTCATAAAACCGTTTACGTAAAAAACCACATTTCGCGCCTAACTAGGTGAAACGAGACCTACTAGCCACGAGTTCTGAAATCAAAAACCGAAATGCAAGGATTTTAGAGCTCGAAAATTAGTGTGAAATCAAGCTAAAAATCACCGAATTCAGAACTCGGAGTCAACGGATATTCATAAAACCGTTTACGTAAAGAAACCACATTCCGAGCCTAACTAGGTGAAACGAGACCTACTAGCCACCGAGTTCTGAAATCAAAAACTGAAATGACAGAATTGTAGAGCTCGAAAAGTAGTGTAAAATCAAGCTAAAAATCACCGAATTCAGAACTCGGAGTCAACGGATATTCATAAAACCGTTTACGTAAAGAAATCACATTTCGCGCCTAACTAGGTGAAACGAGACCTACTAGCCACGAGTTCTGAAATCAAAAACCAAAATGTCAGGATTGTAGAGCTCAAAAATTAGTGTGAAATCAAGCTAAAAATCACGGAATTCAGAACTCAGAGTCAACGGATATTCATAAAACCGTTTACGTAAAGAAATCACAATTCGCGCCAAACTAGGTGAAATGAGACCTACTAGCCACGAGTTCTGAAATCAAAAACCGAAACACCAGGATTGTGGAGCTCGAAAAGTAGTGTGAAATCAAGCTAAAAATCACCGAATTCAGAACTCGGAGTCAACGGATATTCATAAAACCGTTTACGTAAAAAACCACATTTCGCGCCTAACTAGGTGAAACGAGACCTACTAGCCACGAGTTCTGAAATCAAAAACCGAAATGCAAGGATTTTAGAGCTCGAAAATTAGTGTGAAATCAAGCTAAAAATCGCCGAATTCAGAACTCGGAGTCAACGGATATTCATAAAACCGTTTACGTAAAGAAACCACATTTCGAGCCTAACTAGGTGAAACGAGACCTACTAGCCACCGAGTTCTGAAATCAAAAACTGAAATGACCGAATTGTAGAGCTCGAAAAGTAGTGTGAAATCAAGCTAAAAATCACCGAATTCAGAACTCGGAGTCAACGGATATTCATAAAACCGTTTACGTAAAGAAATCACATTTCGCGCCTAACTAGGTGAAACGAGACCTACTAGCCACGAGTTCTAAAATCAAAAACCGAAATGTCAGGATTGTAGAGCTCGAAAATTAGTGTGAAATCAAGCTAAAAATCACTGAATTCAGAACTCAGAGTCAACGGATATTCATAAAACCGTTTACGTAAAGAAATCACAATTCGCGCCTAACTAGGTGAAATGAGACCTACTAGCCACGAGTTCTGAAATCAAAAACCGAAACGCCAGGATTGTAGAGCTCGAAAAGTAGTGTGAAATCAAGCTAAAAATCACCTAATTCAGAACTCGGAGTCAACGGATATTCATAAAACCGTTTACGTAAAAAACCACATTTCGCGCCTAACTAGGTGAAACGAGACCTACTAGCCACGAGTTCTGAAATCAAAAACCGAAATGCCACGATTCTAGAGCTCGAAAAGTAGTGTGAAATCAAGCTAAAAATTAGCAAATTCAGAACTCGGAGTCAACGGATATTCATAAAACCGTTTACGTAAAGAAATCACATTTCGCGCCTAACTAGGTGAAACCAGACCTACTAGCCACGAGTTCTGAAATCAAAAACCAAAATGTCAGGATTGTAGAGCTCGAAAAGTGGTGTGAAATCAAGCCAAAAATCACCGAATTCAGAACTCGGAGTCAACGGATATTCATAAAACCGTTTACATAAAGAAACCACATATCTCGGCTTAGTAGGTGAAACGAGACCTACTAGCCACGAGTTCTGAAATCAAAAACCGAAATGACAGGATTGTAGAGCTCGAAAAATAGTGTGAAATCAAGCTAAAAATCACCGAATTCAGAACTCGGAGTCAACGGATATTCATAAAACCGTTTACGTAAAGAAATCACATTTCGCGCCTAACTAGGTGAAACGAGACCTACTAGCCACGAGTTCTGAAATCAGAAACCGAAATGTCAGGATTGTAGAGCTCGAAAATTAGTGTGAAATCAAGCTAAAAATCACTGAATTCAGAACTCAGAGTCAACGGATATTCATAAAACCTTTTACGTAAAGAAATCACAATTCGCGCCTAACTAGGTGAAATGAGACCTACTAGCCACAAGTTTTGAAATCAAAAACCGAAACACCAGGATTGTAGAGCTCGAAAAGTAGTGTGAAATCAAGCTAAAAATCACCGAATTCAGAACTCGGAGTCAACGGATATTCATAAAACCGTTTACGTAAAAAACTACATTTCGCGCCTAACTAGGTGAAACGAGACCTACTAGCCACGAGTTCTGAAATCAAAAACCGAAATGCCACGATTCTAGAGCTCGAAAAGTAGTGTGAAATCAAGCTAAAAATCAGCGAATTCAGAACTCGGAGTCAACGGATATTCATAAAACCGTTTACGTAAAGAAATCACATTTCGCGCCTAACTAGGTGAAACGAGACCTACTAGCCACGAGTTCTGAAATCAAAAACCAAAATGTCAGGATTGTAGAGCTCGAAAAGTGGTGTGAAATCAAGCATAAAATCACCGAATTCAGAACTCGGAGTCAACGGATATTCATAAAACCGTTTACATAAAGAAACCACATATCTCGGCTTAGTAGGTGAAACGAGACCTACTAGCCACGAGTTCTGAAATCAAAAACCGAAATGACAGGATTGTAGAGCTCGAAAAGTAGTGTGAAATCAAGCTAAAAATCACCGAATTCAGAACTCGGAGTCAACGGATATTCATAAAACCGTTTACGTAAAGAAACCGCAATTCGCGCCTAACTAGGTGAAACAAGACCTACTAGCCACGAGTTCTGAAATCAAAAACTGAAATGACAGGATTGTAGAGCTCGAAAAGTAGTATGAAATCAAGCTAAAAATGAACGAATTCAGAACTCGGAGTCAACGGATATTCATAAAACCGTTTACGTAAAGAAACCACAATTCGCGCCTAACAAGGTGAAACGAGACCTACTAGCCACGAGTTCTGAAATCGAAATTCGAAATGCCAGGATTGTAGAGCTCGAAAAGTAGTGTGAAATCAAGCTAAAAATCACCGAATTCAGAACTCGAAGTCAATGGATATTCATAAAACCGTTTATGTAAAAAACCATAATTCGCGGCTAACTACGTGAAACGAGACCTACTAGCCACGAGTTCTGAAATCAAAAACCGAAACGCCAGGATTCTAGAGCTCTAAAATTAGTGCGAAATCAAGCTAAAAACCACCGAATTCAGAACTCGGAGTCAACGGATATTCATAAAACCGTTTACGTAAAGAAACCACATTTCGCGCCTAACTAGGTGAAACGAGACCTACTAGCCACAAGTTCTGAAATCAAAAACTGAGACACCAGGATTGTAGAGCTCAAAAAGTAGTGTGAAATCAAGCTAAAAATCACCGAATTCAGAACTCGGAGTCATTGGATATTCATAAAACCGTTTACGTAAAGAAACCACAATTCGCGCCTAACTAGGTGAAACGATACCTCCTAGCCACGAGTTCTGAAATCAAAAACTGAAATGACAATATTGTAGAGCTCAAAAAGTAGTATGAAATCAAGCTAAAAATCACCAAATTCAGAACTCGGAGTCAACGGATATTCATAAAACCGTTTACGTAAAGAAACCACAATTCGCGCCTAACTAGGTGAAACGAGACCTACTAGCCACGAGTTCTGAAGTCGAAAACCGAAACACCAGGATTGTAGAGCTCGAAAAGTAGTGTGAAATCAAACTAAAAATCACCGAATTCAGAACTCGAAGTCAACGGATATTCATAAAACCGTTTATGTAAAAAACCACAATTCGCGGCTAACTACGTGAAACGAGACCTACTAGCCACGAGTTCTGAAATCAAAAACCGAAATGCAAGGATTTTAGAGCTCAAAAAGTAGTGTGAAATCAACCTTAAAATCACTGAATTCAGAACTCGGAGTCAACGGATATTCATAAAACCGTTTACGTAAAGAAACCACATTTCGCGCCTAACTAGGTGAAACGAGACCTACTAGCCACGAGTTCTGAAATCAAAAACCGAAATGCCAAGATTGTAGAGCTCGAAATGTAGTGTGAGATCAAGCTAAAAATCACCGAATTCAGAACTCGGAGTCAACGGATATTCATAAAACCGTTTACGTAAAAAACCACAATTCGCGGCTAACTACGTGAAACGAGACCTACTAGCCACGAGTTCTGAAATCAAAAACCGAAACAACAGGATTCTAGAGCTCTAAAAGTAGTGTGAAATCAAGCTAAAAACCACGGAATTCAGAACTCGGAGTCAACGGATATTCATAAAACCGTTTACGTAAAGAAACCACATTTCGCGGCTAACTAGGTGAAACGAGACCTACTAGCCACGAGTTCTGAAATCAAAAACCGAAATGCCAAGATTGTAGAGCTCGAAATGTAGTGTGAAATCAAGCTAAAAATCACCGAATTCAGAACTCGGAGTCATTGCATATTCATAAAACCGTTTACGTAAAGAAACCACAATTCGCGCCTAACTAGGTGAAACGATACCTACTAGCCACGAGTTCTGAAATCAAAAAATGAAATGATAATATTGTAGAGCTCGAAAAGTAGTATGAAATCATGCTAAAAATCACCGAATTCAGAACTCGGAGTCAACGGATATTCATAAAACCGTTTACGTAAAGAAACCACAATTCGCGCCTAACTAGGTGAAACGAGACCTATTAGCCACGAGTTCTGAAATCAAAAACCGAAATGCCAAGATTGTAGAGCTCGAAATGTAGTGTGAAATCAAGCTAAAAATCACTGAATTAAGAACTCGTAGTCAACGGATATTCATAAAACCGTTTACGTAAAGAAACCACATTTCGCGCCTAACTAGGTGAAACGAGACCTATTAGCCACGAGTTCTGAAGTCGAAAACCGAAACACCAGGATTGTAGAGCTCGAAAAGTAGTGTGAAATCAAGCTAAAAATCACCGAATTCAGAACTCGAAGTCAACGGATATTCATAAAACCGTTTACGTAAAGAAACCACATTTCGCGCCTAACTAGGTGAAACGAGACCTATTAGCCACGAGTTCTGAAATCAAAAACCGAAATGCCAAGATTGTAGAGCTCGAAAAGTAGTGTGAAATCAAGCTAAAAATCACTGAATTAAGAACTCGGAGTCAACGGATATTCATAAAACCGTTTACGTAAAGAAACCACATTTCGCGCCTAACTAGGTGAAACGAGACCTACTAGCCACGAGTTCTGAAATCAAAAACTGAAATGCCAGGATTGTAGAGCTCGAAAAGTAGTGTGAAATCAAGCTAAAAATCAGCGAATTCAGAACTCGGAGTCAACGGATATTCATAAAACCGTTTACGTAAAGAAATCACATTTCGCGCCTAACTAGGTGAAACGAGACCTACAAGCCACGAGTTCTGAAATCAAAAACCTAAATGTCAGGATTGTAGAGCTCGAAAAGTGGTGTGAAATCAAGCTAAAAATCACCGAATTCAGAACTCGGAGACAACGGATATTCATAAAACCGTTTACGAAAAGAAACCACATATCTCGGCTTACTAGGTGAAATGAGACCTACTAGCCACGAGTTCTGAAATCAAAAACCGAAATGAGAGGATTGTAGAGCTCGAAAAGTAGTGTGAAATCAAGCTAAAAATCACCGAATTCAGAACTCGAAGTCAACGGATATTCATAAAACCGTTTACGTAAAAAACCATAATTCGCGGCTAACTATGTGAAACGAGACCTACTAGCCACGAGTTCTGAAATCAAAAACCGAAACGCCAGGATTCTAGAGCTCTAAAAGTAGTGCGAAATCAAGCTAAAAACCACCGAATTCAGAACTCGGAGTCAACGGATATTCATAAAACCGTTTACGTAAAGAAACCACATTTCGCGCCTAACTAGGTGAAACGAGACCTACTAGCCACGAGTTCTGAAATCAAAAACTGAGACACCAGGATTGTAGAGCTCGAAAAGTAGTGTGAAATCAAGCTAAAAATCACCGAATTCAGAACTCGGAGTCATTGGATATTCATAAAACCGTTTACGTAAAGAAACCACAATTCGCGCCTAACTAGGTGAAACGATACCTCCTAGCCACGAGTTCTGAAATCAAAAACAGAAATGACAATATTGTAGAGCTCAAAAAGTAGTATGAAATCAAGCTAAAAATCACCGAATTCAGAACTCGGAGTCAACGGATATTCATAAAACCGTTTACGTAAAGAAACCACAATTCGCGCCTAACTAGGTGAAACGAGACCTACTAGCCACGAGTTCTGAAGTCGAAAACCGAAACACCAGGATTGTAGAGCTCGAAAAGTAGTGTGAAATCAAACTAAAAATCACCGAATTCAGAACTCGAAGTCAACGGATATTCATAAAACCGTTTATGTAAAAAACCACAATTCGCGGCTAACTACATGAAACGAGACCTACTAGCCACGAGTTCTGAAATCAAAAACCGAAATGCAAGGATTTTAGAGCTCAAAAAGTAGTGTGAAATCAACCTAAAAATCACTGAATTCAGAACTCGGAGTCAACGGATATTCATAAAACCGTTTACGTAAAGAAACCAAATTTCGCGCCTAACTAGGTGAAACGAGACCTACTAGCCACGAGTTCTGAAATCAAAAACCGAAATGCCAAGATTGTAGAGCTCGAAATGTAGTGTGAGATCAAGCTAAAAATCACCGAATTCAGAACTCGGAGTCAACGGATATTCATAAAACCGTTTACGTAAAAAACCACAATTCGCGGCTAACTACGTGAAACGAGACCTACTAGCCACGAGTTCTGAAATCAAAAACCGAAACACCAGGATTCTAGAGCTCTAAAAGTAGTGTGAAATCAAGCTAAAAACCACGGAATTCAGAACTCGGAGTCAACGGATATTCATAAAACCGTTTACGTAAAGAAACCACATTTCGCGGCTAACTAGGTGAAACGAGACCTACTAGCCACGAGTTCTGAAATCAAAAACCGAAATGCCAAGATTGTAGAGCTCGAAATGTAGTGTGAAATCAAGCTAAAAATCACCGAATTCAGAACTCGGAGTCATTGCATATTCATAAAACCGTTTACGTAAAGAAACCACAATTCGCGCCTAACTAGGTGAAACGATACCTACTAGCCACGAGTTCTGAAATCAAAAAATGAAATGATAATATTGTAGAGCTCGAAAAGTAGTATGAAATCAAGCTAAAAATCACCGAATTCAGAACTCGGAGTCAACGGATATTCATAAAACCGTTTACGTAAAGAAACCACAATTCGCGCCTAACTAGGTGAAATGAGACCTACTAGCCACGAGTTCTGAAGTCGAAAACCGAAACACCAGGATTGTAGAGCTCGAAAAGTAGTGTGAAATCAAGCTAAAAATCACCGAATTCAGAACTCGAAGTCAACGGATATTCATAAAACCGTTTACGTAAAGAAACCACATTTCGCGCCTAACTAGGTGAAACGAGACCTACTAGCCACGAGTTCTGAAATCAAAAACCGAAATGCCAAGATTGTAGAGCTCGAAATGTAGTGTGAAATCAAGCTAAAAATCACCAAATTCAGAACTCGGAGTCAACGGATATTCATAAAACCGTTTACGTAAAGAAACCACATTTCGCGCCTAACTAGGTGAAACGAGACCTACTAGCCACGAGTTCTGAAATCAAAAACTGAAATGCCAAGATTGTAGAGCTCGAAAAGTAGTGTGAAATCAAGCTAAAAATCAGCGAATTCAGAACTCGGAGTCAACGGATATTCATAAAACCGTTTACGTAAAGAAATCACATTTCGCGCCTAACTAGGTGAAACGAGACCTACAAGCCACGAGTTCTGAAATCAAAAACCTAAATGTCAGGATTGTAGAGCTCGAAAAGTGGTGTGAAATCAAGCTAAAAATCACCGAATTCAGAACTCGGAGACAACGGATATTCATAAAACCGTTTACGAAAAGAAACCACATATCTCGGCTTACTAGGTGAAACGAGACCTACTAGCCACGAGTTCTGAAATCAAAAACCGAAATGAGAGGATTGTAGAGCTCGAAAAGTAGTGTGAAATCAAGCTAAAAATCACCGAATTCAGAACTCGGAGTCAACGGATATTCATAAAACCGTTTACGTAAAGAAACCGCAATTCGCGCCAAACTAGTTGAAACGAGACCTACTAGCCACGTGTTCTGAAATCAAAAACTGAAATGACAGGATTGTAGAGCTCGAAATGTAGTATGAAATCAAGCTAAAAATCAACGAATTCAGAACTCGGAGTCAACTGATATTCATAAAACCGTTTACGTAAAGAAAACACAATTCGCGCCTAACTAGGTGAAATGAGACCTACTAGCCACGAGTTCTGAAATCAAAAACCGAAATGCCAGGATTGTAGAGCTCGAAAAGTAGTGTGAAATCAAGCTAAAAATCACCGAATTCAGAACTCGAAGTCAACGGATATTCATAAAACCGTTTACGTAAAGAAACCACATTTCGCGCCTAACTAGGTGAAACGAGACCTACTAGCCACGAGTTCTGAAATCAAAAACCGAAATGCCAAGATTGTAGAGCTCGAAATGTAGTGTGAAATCAAGCTAAAAATCACTGAATTCAGAACTCGGAGTCAACGGATATTCATAAAACCGTTTACGAAAAGAAACCACATTTCGCGCCTAACTAGGTGAAACGAGACCTACTAGCCACGAGTTCTGAAATCAAAAACTGAAAGGCCAGGATTGTAGAGCTCGAAAAATAGTGTGAAATCAAGCTAAAAATCAGCGAATTCAGAACTCGGAGTCAACGGATATTCATAAAACCGTTTACGTAAAGAAATCACATTTCGCGCTTAACTAGGTGAAACGAGACCTACAAGCCACGAGTTCTGAAATCAAAAACCTAAATGTCAGGATTGTAGAGCTCGAAAGGTGGTGTGAAATCAAGCTAAAAATCACCGAATTCAGAACTCGGAGTCAACGGATATTCATAAAACCGTTTACGTAAAGAAACCACATATCTCGGCTTACTAGGTGAAACGAGACCTACTAGCCACGAGTTCTGAAATCAAAAACCGAAATGAGAGGATTGTAGAGCTCGAAAAGTAGTGTGAAATCAAGCTAAAAATCACCGAATTCAGAACTCGGAGTCAACGGATATTCATAAAACCGTTTACGTAAAGAAACCGCAATTCGCGCCTAACTAGGTGAAACGAGACCTACTAGCCACGAGTTCTGAAATCAAAAACTGAAATGACAGGATTGTAGAGCTCGAAATGTAGTATGAAATCAAGCTAAAAATCAACGAATTCAGAACTCGGAGTCAACGGATATTCATAAAACCGTTTACGTAAAGAAAACACAATTCGCGCCTAACTAGGTGAAACGAGACCTACTAGCCACGAGTTCTGAAATCGAAAACCGAAACGCCAGGATTGTAGAGCTCGAAAAGTAGTGTGAAATCAAGCTAAAAATCACCGAATTCAGAACTCGAAGTCAATGGATATTCATAAAACCGTTTACGTAAAAAACCACAATTCGCGGCTAACTACGTGAAACGAGACATACTAGCCACGAGTTCTGAAATCAAAAACCGAAACGCCAGGATTCTAGAGCTCTAAAAGTAGTGTGAAATCAAGCTAAAAATCACCGAATTCAGAACTCAGAGTTGACGGATATTCATAAAACCGTTTACGTAAAAAACTATATTTCGCGCCTAACTAGGTGAAACGAGACCTACTAGCCACGAGTTCTGAAATCAAAAACCGAAATGCAAGGATTTTAGAGCTCGAAAAGTAGTGTGAAATCAAGCTAAAAATCACCGAATTCAGAACTCGGAGTCAACGGATATTCATAAAACCGTTTACGTAAAGAAACCACATTTCGCGCCTAACTAGGTGAAACGAGACCTACTAGCCACCGAGCTCTGAAATCAAAAACTGAAATGCCAGAATTGTAGAGCTCGAAAAGTAGTGTGAAATCAAGCTAAAAATCACCGAATTCAGAACTCGGAGTCAACGGATATTCATAAAACCGTTTACGTAAAGAAACCACATTTTGCGCCTAACTAGGTGAAACGAGACCTACTAGCCACCGAGCTCTGAAATCAAAAACTGAAACGCCAGAATTGTAGAGCTCGAAAAGTAGTGTGAAATCAAGCTAAAAATCACCGAATTCAGAACTCGGAGTCAACGGATATTCATAAAACCGTTTACGTAAAGAAACCACATTTCGCGCCTAACTAGGTGAAACGAGACCTACTAGCCACCGAGCTCTGAAATCAAAAACCGAAAGGCCAGGATTGTAGAGCTCGAAAAGTAGTGTGAAATCAAGCTAAAAATCACCGAATTCAGAACTCGGAGTCAACCGATATTCATAAAACCGTTTACGTAAAGAAACCACAATTCGCGGCTAACTAGGTGAAACGAGACCTACTAGCCACGAGTTCTGAAATCAAAAACCGAAACTCCAGGATTGTAGAGCTCGAAAATTAGTGTGAAATCAAGCTAAAAATCACCGAATTCAGAACTCGGAGTCAACGGATATTCATAAAACCGTTTACGTAAAGAAACCACAATTCGCGGCTAACTAGGTGAAACGAGACCTACTAGCCACGAGTTCTGAAATCAAAAACCGAAACGCCAGGATTCTAGAGCTCTAAAAGTAGTGTGAAATCAAGCTAAAAATCACCGAATTCAGAACTCGGAGTTAACGGATATTCATAAAACCGTTTACGTAAAAAACTACATTTCGCGCCTAACTAGGTGAAACGAGACCTACTAGCCACGAGTTCTGAAATCGAAAACCGAAACGCCAGGATTGTAGAGCTCGAAAAGTAGTGTGAAATCAAGCTAAAAATCATCGAATTCAGAACTCGAAGTCAAGGGATATTCATAAAACCGTTTACGTAAAGAAACCACATTTCGCGGCTAACTAGGTGAAACGAGACCTACTAGCCACGAGTTCTGAAATCAAAAACCGAAACTCCAGGATTGTAGAGCTCGAAAATTAGTGTGAAATCAAGCTAAAAATCACCGAATTCAGAACTCGGAGTCAACGGATATTCACAAAATCATTTACATAAAGAAACCACAATTCGCGGCTAACTAGGTGCAACGAGACCTACTAGCCACGATTTCTGAAATCAAAATCCGAAACGCCAGGATTGTAGAGCTCGAAAAGTAGTGTGAAATCAAACTAAAAATCACCGAATTCAGAACTCGGAGTTAACGGATATTCATAAAACCGTTTACGTAAAAAACTACATTTCGCGCCTAACTAGGTGAAACGAGACCTACTAGCCACGAGTTCTGAAATCGAAAACCGAAACACCAGGATTGTAGAGCTCAAAAAGTAGTGTGAAATCAAGCTAAAAATCACCGAATTCAGAACTCGAAGTCAATGGATATTCATAAAACCGTTTACGTAAAAAACCACAATTCGCGGCTAACTACGTGAAACGAGACCTACTAGCCACGAGTTCTGAAATCAAAAACCGAAACGCCAGGATTCTAGAGCTCTAAAAGTAGTGTGAAATCAAGCTAAAAATCACCGAATTCAGAACTCGGAGTTAACGGATATTCATAAAACCGTTTACGTAAAAAACTACATTTCGCGCCTAACTAGGTGAAACGAGACCTACTAGCCACGTGTTCTGAAATCAAAAACCGAAATGCAAGGATTTTAGAGCTCGAAAAGTAGTGTGAAATCAAGCTAAAAATCACCGAATTCAGAACTCGGAGTCAACGGATATTCATAAAACCGTTTACGTAAAGAAACCACATTTCGCGCCTAACTAGGTGAAACGAGACCTACTAGCCACCGAGTTCTGAAATCAAAAACTGAAACGCCAGAATTGTAGAGCTCAAAAAGTAGTGTGAAATCAAGCTAAAAATCACCGAATTCAGAACTCGGAGTCAATGGATATTCATAAAACCGTTTACGTAAAGAAACCACATTTCGCGCCTAACTAGGTGAAACGAGACCTACTAGCCACGAGTTCTGAAATCAAAAACCGAAATGCCAGGATTGTAGAACTCGAAAAGTAGTGTGAAATCAAGCTAAAAATCACCGAATTCAGAACTCGGAGTCAACCGATATTCATAAAATCGTTTACGTAAAGAAACCACAATTCGCGGCTAACTAGGTGAAACGAGACCTACTAGCCACGAGTTCTGAAATCAAAAACCGAAACTCCAGGATTGTAGAGCTCGAAAATTAGTGTGAAATCAAGCTAAAAATCACCGAATTCAGAACTCGGAGTCAACGGATATTCATAAAACCGTTTACGTAAAGAAACCACAATTCGCGGCTAACTAGGTGAAACGAGACCTACTAGCCACGAGTTCTGAAATCAAAAACCGAAATGCCAGGATTGTAGAGCTCGAAAAGTAGTGTGAGATCAAGCTAACAATTACCGAATTCAGAACTCGGAGTCAACAGATATTCATAAAACCGTTTACGTAAAGAAACCACATTTTGCGCCTAACTAGATGAAACGAGACCGACTAGCCACGTGTTCTGAAATCATAATCCAAAACGCCAGGATTGTAGAGCTCGAAAAGTAGTGTGAAATCAAACTAAAAATCAGCGAATTCAGAACTCGGAGTCAACGGATATTCATAAAACCGTTTACGTAAAGAAACCGCAATTCGCGCCTAACTAGGTGAAATCATAAACCGAAACGCCAGGATTGTAGAGCTGAAAAAGTAGAGTGAAATCAAGCAAAAAATCACTGAATTCAGAACTCGGAGTCAACGGATATTCATAAAACCGTTTACGTAAAGAAACCACATTTCGCGCCTAACTAGATTAAACGAGACCTCCTAGCCACGAGTTCTGAAATCAAAATCCGAAATGCCAGGATTGTAGAGCTCGAAAAGTAGTTTGAAATCAAACTAAAAATCACCGAATTCAGAACTCAGAGTCAACGGATATTCATAAAACCGTTTACGTAAAAAACCACAATTCGCGGCTAACTAGGTGAAACGAGACCTACTAGCCACGAGTTCTGAAATCAAAAACCGAAATGCTAGGATTCTAGAGCTCTAAAAGTAGTGTGAAATCACGCTAAAAATCACCGAATTCAGAACTCAAAGTCAACGGATATTCGTAAAATCGTTTATGTAAAGAAACCACATTTCGCGGCTAACTTGGTGAAACGAGACCTACTAGCCACGAGTTCTGAAATCAAAAACCGAAAAGCCAGGATTGTAGAGCTCGAAAAGTAGTGTTAAATCAAACTAAAAATCACCGAATTCAGAACTCGGAGTCAACGGATATTCATAAAACCGTTTACGTAAAGAAACCACATTTCTCGGCTAACTAGGTGAAACGAGACCTGCTAGCCACGAGTTCTGAAATCAAAAACCGAAACGCCAGGATTCTAGAGCTCTAAAAGTAGTGTGCAATCAAGCTAAAAATCACCGAATTCAGAACTCGGAGTCAACGGATATTCATAACACCGTTTACGTAAAAAACCACATTTCGCGCCAAACTAGGTGAAACGAGACCTACTAGCCACGAGTTCTGAAATCAAAAACCAAAATGCAAGGATTTTAGAGCTCGAAAATTATTGTGAAATCAAGCCAAAAATCACCTAATTCAGAACTCAGAGTCAACGGATATTCATAAAACCGTTTACGTAAAGAAACCACATTTCGCGCCTAACTAGGTGAAACGAGACCTACTAGCCACGAGTTCTGAAATCAAAAACCAAAACGCCAGGATTGTAGAGCTCGAAAACTAGTGTGAAATCAAGCTAAAAATCACCGAATTCAGAACTCGGAGTCAACGGATATTCATAAAACCGTTTATATAAAGAAACTACATTTCTCGGCTTACTAGGTGAAACGAGACCTACTAGCCACGAGTTCTGAAATCAAAAACCGAAATGCCAGGATTGTAGAACTCGAAAAGTAGTGTGAAATCAAGCTAAAAATCACCGAATTCAGAACTCGGAGTCAACCGATATTCATAAAATCGTTTACGTAAAGAAACCACAATTCGCGGCTAACTAGGTGAAACGAGACCTACTAGCCACGAGTTCTGAAATCAAAAACCGAAACTCCAGGATTGTAGAGCTCAAAAATTAGTGTGAAATCAAGCTAAAAATCACCGAATTCAGAACTCGGAGTCAACGGATATTCATAAAACCGTTTACGTAAAGAAACCACAATTCGCGGCTAACTAGGTGAAACGAGACCTACTAGCCACGAGTTCTGAAATCAAAAACCGAAATGCCAGGATTGTAGAGCTAGAAAAGTAGTGTGAGATCAAGCTAACAATTACCGAATTCAGAACTCGGAGTCAACAGATATTCATAAAACCGTTTACGTAAAGAAACCACATTTTGCGCCTAACTAGATGAAACGAGACCGACTAGCCACGTGTTCTGAAATCATAATCCAAAACGCCAGGATTGTAGAGCTCGAAAAGTAGTGTGAAATCAAACTAAAAATCAGCGAATTCAGAACTCGGAGTCAACGGATATTCATAAAACTGTTTACGTAAAGAAACCGCAATTCGCGCCTAACTAGGTGAAATCATAAACCGAAATGCCAGGATTGTAGAGCTCAAAAAGTAGAGTGAAATCAAGCAAAAAATCACCGAATTCAGAACTCGGAGTCAACGGATATTCATAAAACCGTTTACGTAAAGAAACCACATTTCGCGCCTAACTAGATTAAACGAGACCTCCTAGCCACGAGTTCTGAAATCAAAATCCGAAACGCCAGGATTGTAGAGCTCGAAAAGTAGTTTGAAATCAAACTAAAAATCACCGAATTCAGAACTCAGAGTCAACGGATATTCATAAAACCGTTTACGTAAAAAACCACAATTCGCGGCTAACTAGGTGAAACGAGACCTACTAGCCACGAGTTCTGAAATCAAAAACCGAAATGCTAGGATTCTAGAGCTCTAAAAGTAGTGTGAAATCAAGCTAAAAATCACCGAATTCAGAACTCAAAGTCAACGGATATTCGTAAAATCGTTTATGTAAAGAAACCACATTTCGCGGCTAACTTGGTGAAACGAGACCTACTAGCCACGAGTTCTGAAATCAAAAACCGAAAAGCCAGGATTGTAGAGCTCGAAAAGTAGTGTGAAATCAAACTAAAAATCACCGAATTCAGAACTCGGAGTCAACGGATATTCATAAAACCGTTTACGTAAAGAAACCACATTTCTCGGCTAACTAGGTGAAACGAGACCTGCTAGCCACGAGTTCTGAAATCAAAAACCGAAACGCCAGGATTCTAGAGCTCTAAAAGTAGTGTGCAATCAAGCTAAAAATCACCGAATTCAGAACTCGGAGTCAACGGATATTCATAACACCGTTTACGTAAAAAACCACATTTCGCGCCAAACTAGGTGAAACGAGACCTACTAGCCACGAGTTCTGAAATCAAAAACCAAAATGCAAGGATTTTAGAGCTCGAAAATTATTGTGAAATCAAGCCAAAAATCACCGAATTCAGAACTCAGAGTCAACGGATATTCATAAAACCGTTTACGTAAAGAAACCACATTTCGCGCCTAACTAGGTGAAACGAGACCTACTAGCCACGAGTTCTGAAATCAAAAACCAAAACGCCAGGATTGTAGAGCTCGAAAACTAGTGTGAAATCAAGCTAAAAATCACCGAATTCAGAACTCGGAGTCAACGGATATTCATAAAACCGTTTATATAAAGAAACTACATTTCTCGGCTTACTAGGTGAAACGAGACCTACTAGCCACGAGTTCTTAAATCAAAAACCGAAATGACAGGATTGTAGAGCTCGAAAAGTAGTGTGAAATCAAGCAAAAAATCACCGAATTCAGAACTCGGAGTCAACGGATATTCATAAAACCGTTTACGTAAAGAAACCGCAATTCGCGCCTAACTAGGTGAAACGAGACCTACAAGCCACGATTTCTGAAATCGAAAACCAAAATGCCAGGATTGTAGAGCTCGAAAAGTAGTGTGAAATCAAGCTAAAAATCACCGAATTCAGAACTCGGAGTCAACGGATATTCATAAAACCGTTTACGTAAAGAAACCACAATTCGCGGCTAACTAGGTGAAACGAGACCTACTAGCCACGAGTTCTGAAATAAAAAACCGAAACTCCAGGATTGTTGAGTTCGAAAATTAGTGTGAAATCAAGCTAAAAATCACCGAATTCAGAACTCGGAGTCAACAGATATTCATAAAACCGTTTACGTAAAGAAACCACAATTCGCGGCTAACTAGGTGAAACGAGACCTACTAGCCACGAGTTCTGAAATCAAAAACCGAAATGCCAGGATTGTAGAGCTCAAAAAGTAGTGTGAGATCAAGCTAAAAATTACCGAATTCAGAACTCGGAGTCAACAGATATTCATAACACCGTTTACGTAAAAAACTACATTTCGCGCCTAACTAGGTGAAACGATACCTACTAGCCACGAGTTCTGAAATCAAAAACCGAAATGCAAGGATTTTAGAGCTCGAAAAGTAGTGTGAAATCAAGCTAAAAATCACCGAATTCAGAACTCGGAGTCAACGGATATTCATAAAACCGTTTACGTAAAGAAACCGCAATTCGCGCCTAACTAGGTGAAACGAGACCTACTAGCCACGAGTTCTGAAATCAAAATCCGAAACGCCAGGATTGTAGAGCTCGAAAAGTTGTGTGTAATCAAGCTAAAAATGACCGAATTCAGAACTCGGAGTCAACCGATATTCATAAAACCGTTTACGTAAAGAAACCACAATTCGCGGTAACTAGGTGAAACGAGACCTACTAGCCACGAGTTCTGAAATCAAAAACCGAAACTCCAGGATTGTAGAGCTCGAAAAGTAGTGTGAGATCAAGCTAAAAATTACCGAATTCAGAACTCGGAGTCAACAGATATTCATAAAACCGTTTACGTAAAGAAACCACATTTTGCGCCTAACTAGATGAAACGAGACCTACTAGCCACGAGTTCTGAAATCATAATCCGAAACGCCAGGATTGTAGAGCTCGAAAAGCAGTGTCAAATCAAACTAAAAATCAGCGAATTCAGAACTCGGAGTCAATGGATATTCATAAAACCGTTTACGTAAAGAAACCGCAATTCGCGCCTAACTAGGTGAAACGAGACCTACATGTCACGAGTTCTGAAATCATAAACCGAAATGCCAGGATTGTAGAGCTCAAAAAGTAGAGTGAAATCAAGCAAAAAATCACCGAATTCAGAACTCGGAGTCAACGGATATTCATAAAACCGTTTACGTAAAGAAACCACATTTTGCGCCTAACTAGATGAAACGATACCTACTAGCCACGAGTTCTGAAATCAAAATCCGAAATGCCAGGATTGTAGAGCTCGAAAAGCAGTGTGAAATCAAACTAAAAATCAGCGAATTCAGAACTCAGAGTCAACGGATATTCATAAAACCGTTTACGTAAAGAAACCGCAATTCGCGCCTAACTAGGTGAAACGAGACCTACATGCCACGAGTTCTGAAATCATAAACCGAAATGCCAGGATTGTAGAGCTCAAAAAGTAGAGTGAAATCAAGCAAAAAATCACCGAATTCAGAACTCGGAGTCAACGGATATTCATAAAATCGTTTACGTAAAGAAACCACATTTCGCGCATAACTAGATTAAACGAGACCTACTAGCCACGAGTTCTGAAATCAAAATCCGAAATGCCAGGATTGTAGAGCTCGAAAAGTAGTTTGAAATCAAGCTAAAAATCACCGAATTCAGAACTCGGAGTCAACGGATATTCATAAAACCGTTTACGTAAAAAACCACAATTCGCGGCTAACTAGGTGAAACGAGACCTACTAGCCACGAGTTCTGAAATCAAAAACCGAAACGCTAGGATTCTAGAGCTCTAAAAGTAGTGTGCAATCAAGCTAAAAATCACCGAATTCAGAACTCGGAGTCAACGGATATTCATAACACCGTTTACGTAAAAAACCACATTTCGCGCCTAACTAGGTGAAACGAGACCTACTAGCCACGAGTTCTGAAATCAAAAACCGAAATGCAAAGATTTTAGAGCTCGAAAAGTAGTGTGAAATCAAGCTAAAAATCACCGAATTCAGAACTCGGAGTCAACGGATATTCATAAAACCGTTTACGTAAAGAAACCGCAATTCGCGCCTAACTAGGTGAAACGAGACCTACTAGCCACGAGTTCTGAAATCAAAATCCGAAAAGCCAGGATTGTAGAGCTCGAAAAGTTGTGTGAAATCAAGCTAAAAATGACCGAATTCAGAACTCGGAGTCAACCGATATTCATAAAACCGTTTACGTAAAGAAACCACAATTCGCGGTAACTAGGTGAAACGAGACCTACTAGCCACGAGTTCTGAAATCAAAAACCGAAACTCCAGGATTGTAGAGCTCGAAAAGTAGTGTGAGATCAAGCTAAAAATTACCGAATTCAGAACTCGGAGTCAACAGATATTCATAAAACCGTTTACGTAAAGAAACCACATTTTGCGCCTAACTAGATGAAACGAGACCTACTAGCCACGAGTTCTGAAATCATAATCCGAAACGCCAGGATTGTAGAGCTCGAAAAGCAGTGTCAAATCAAACTAAAAATCAGCGAATTCAGAACTCGGAGTCAACGGATATTCATAAAACCGTTTACGTAAAGAAACCGCAATTCGCGCCTAACTAGGTGAAACGAGACCTACATGTCACGAGTTCTGAAATCATAAACCGAAACGCCAGGATTGTAGAGCTCAAAAAGTAGAGTGAAATCAAGCAAAAAATCACCGAATTCAGAACTCGGAGTCAACGGATATTCATAAAACCGTTTAGGTAAAGAAACCACATTTTGCGCCTAACTAGATGAAACGAGACCTACTAGCCACGAGTTCTGAAATCAAAATCCGAAATGCCAGGATTGTAGAGCTCGAAAAGCAGTGTGAAATCAAACTAAAAATCAGCGAATTCAGAACTCAGAGTCAACGGATATTCATAAAACCGTTTACGTAAAGAAACCGCAATTCGCGCCTAACTAGGTGAAACGAGACCTACATGCCACGAGTTCTGAAATCATAAACCGAAATGCCAGGATTGTAGAGCTCAAAAAGTAGAGTGAAATCAAGCAAAAAATCACCGAATTCAGAACTCGGAGTCAACGGATATTCATAAAACCGTTTACGTAAAGAAACCACATTTTGCGCATAACTAGATTAAACGAGACCTACTAGCCACGAGTTCTGAAATCAAAAACCGAAATGCAAGGATTTTAGAGCTCGAAAAGTAGTGTGAAATCAAGCTAAAATCACCGAATTCAGAACTCGGAGTCAACGGATATTCCTAAAACCGTTTACGTAAAGAAACCGCAATTCGCGCCTAACTAGGTGAAACGAGACCTACTAGCCACGAGTTCTGAAATCAAAATCCGAAACGCCAGGATTGTAGAGCTCGAAAAGTTGTGTGAAATCAAGCTAAAAATGACCGAATTCAGAACTCGGAGTCAACCGATATTCATAAAACCGTTTACGTAAAGAAACCACAATTCGCGGTAACTAGGTGAAACGAGACCTACTAGCCACGAGTTCTGAAATCAAAAACCGAAACTCCAGGATTGTAGAACTCGAAAAGTAGTGTGAGATCAAGCTAAAAATTACCGAATTCAGAACTCGGAGTCAACAGATATTCATAAAACCGTTTACGTAAAGAAACCACATTTTGCGCCTAACTAGATGAAACGAGACCTACTAGCCACGAGTTCTGAAATCATAATCCGAAACGCCAGGATTGTAGAGCTCGAAAAGCAGTGTCAAATCAAACTAAAAATCAGCGAATTCAGAACTCGGAGTCAACGGATATTCATAAAACCGTTTACGTAAAGAAACCGCAATTCGCGCCTAACTAGGTGAAACGAGACCTACATGTCACGAGTTCTGAAATCATAAACCGAAACGCCAGGATTGTAGAGCTCAAAAAGTAGAGTGAAATCAAGCAAAAAATCACCGAATTCAGAACTCGGAGTCAACGGATATTCATAAAACCGTTTACGTAAAGAAACCACATTTTGCGCCTAACTAGATGAAACGAGACCTACTAGCCACGAGTTCTGAAATCAAAATCCGAAATGCCAGGATTGTAGAGCTCGAAAAGCAGTGTGAAATCAAACTAAAAATCAGCGAATTCAGAACTCAGAGTCAACGGATATTCATAAAACCGTTTACGTAAAGAAACCGCAATTCGCGCCTAACTAGGTGAAACGAGACCTACATGCCACGAGTTCTGAAATCATAAACCGAAATGCCAGGATTGTAGAGCTCAAAAAGTAGAGTGAAATCAAGCAAAAAATCACCGAATTCAGAACTCGGAGTCAACGGATATTCATAAAACCGTTTACGTAAAGAAACCACATTTTGCGCATAACTAGATTAAACGAGACCTACTAGCCACGAGTTCTGAAATCAAAATCCGAAATGCCAGGATTGTAGAGCTCGAAAAGCAGTGTGAAATCAAACTAAAAATCAGCGAATTCAGAACTCAGAGTCAACGGATATTCATAAAACCGTTACGTAAAGAAACCGCAATTCGCGCCTAACTAGGTGAAACGAGACCTACATGCCACGAGTTCTGAAATCATAAACCGAAATGCCAGGATTGTAGAGCTCAAAAAGTAGAGTGAAATCAAGCAAAAAATCACCGAATTCAGAACTCGGAGTCAACGGATATTCATAAAACCGTTTACGTAAAGAAACCACATTTTGCGCCTAACTAGATGAAACGAGACCTACTAGCCACGAGTTCTGAAATCAAAATCCGAAATGCCAGGATTGTAGAGCTCGAAAAGCAGTGTGAAATCAAACTAAAAATCAGCGAATTCAGAACTCAGAGTCAACGGATATTCATAAAACCGTTTACGTAAAGAAACCGCAATTCGCGCCTAACTAGGTGAAACGAGACCTACATGCCACGAGTTCTGAAATCATAAACCGAAATGCCAGGATTGTAGAGCTCAAAAAGTAGAGTGAAATCAAGCAAAAAATCACCGAATTCAGAACTCGGAGTCAACGGATATTCATAAAACCGTTTACGTAAAGAAACCACATTTTGCGCATAACTAGATTAAACGAGACCTACTAGCCACGAGTTCTGAAATCAAAATCCGAAATGCCAGGATTGTAGAGCTCGAAAAGTAGTTTGAAATCAAGCTAAAAATCACTGAATTCAGAACTCGGAGTCAACGGATATTCATAAAACCGTTTACGTAAAAAACCACAATTCGCGGCTAACTAGGTGAAACGAGACCTACTAGCCACGAGTTCTGAAATCAAAAACCGAAACGCTAGGATTCTAGAGCTCTAAAAGTAGTGTGCAATCAAGCTAAAAATCACCGAATTCAGAACTCGGAGTCAACGGATATTCATAACACCGTTTACGTAAAAAACCACATTTCGCGCCTAACTAGGTGAAACGAGACCTACTAGCCACGAGTTCTGAAATCAAAAACCGAAATGCAAGGATTTTAGAGCTCGAAAAGTAGTGTGAAATCAAGCTAAAAATCACCGAATTCAGAACTCGGAGTCAATGGATATTCATAAAACCGTTTACGTAAAGAAACCACATTTCTCGGCTAACTAAGTGAAACGAGACCTACTAGCCACGAGTTCTGAAATCAAAAACCAAAACGCCAGGATTGTAGAGCTCGAAAAGTAGTGTGAAATCAACCTACAAATCACCGAATTCAGAACTCGGAGTCAACGGATATTCATAAAACCGTTTACGTAAAGAAACCACATTTCTCGGCTAACTAGGTGAAACGAGACCTGCTAGCCACGAGTTCTGAAATCAAAAACCGAAACGCTAGGATTCTAGAGCTCGAAAAGTAGTTTGAAATCAAGCTACAAATCACCGAATTCAGAACTCGGAGTCAACGGATATTCATAAAACCGTTTACGTAAAGAAACCACATTTCTCGGCTAACTAGGTGAAACGAGCCCTGCTAGCCACGAGTTCTGAAATCAAAAACCGAAATGCCAGGATTGTGGAGCACAAAAATTAGTGTGAAATCAAGCTAAAAATCACCGAATTCAGAACTCGGAGTCAACGGATATTCATAAAACCGTTTACGTAAAGAAACCACATTTCGCGCCTAACTAGGTGAAACGAGACCTACTAGCCACGAGTTCTGAAATCAAAAACCGAAACACCAGGATTGTAGAGCTCGAAAAGTAGTGTGAAATCAAGTTAAAAATCACCGAATTCAGAACTCGGAGTCAACGGATATTCATAAAACCGTTTACGTAAAGAAACCACATTTCGCGGCTAATTAGGTGAAACGAGACCTACTAGCCACGAGTTCTGAAATCAAAAACCGAAAAGCCAGGATTGTAGAGCTCGAAAAGTCGTATGAAATCAAACTAAAAATCACCGAATTCAGAACTCGGAGTCAACGGATATTCATAAAACCGTTTACGTAAAGAAACCACATTTCTCGGCTAACTAGGTGAAACGAGACCTGCTAGCCACGAGTTCTGAAATCAAAAACCGAAACGCTAGGATTCTAGAGCTCTAAAAGTAGTGTGAAATCAAGCTAAAAATCACTGAATTCAGAACTCGGAGTCAACGGATATTCATAAAATCGTTTACGTAAAGAAACCACATTTCGCGCCTAACTAGGTGAAACGAGACCTACTAGCCACGAGTTCTGAAATCAAAAACCAAAACGCCAGGATTGTAGAGCTCAAAAAGTAGTGTGAAATCAAGCTACAAATCACCGAATTCAGAACTCGGAGTCAACGGATATTCATAAAACCGTTTACGTAAAGAAACCACATTTCTCGGCTAACTAGGTGAAACGAGACCTGCTAGCCACGAGTTCTGAAATCAAAAACCGAAATGCCAGGATTGTGGAGCACAAAAATTAGTGTGAAATCAAGCTAAAAATCACCGAATTCAGAACTCGGAGTCAACGGATATTCATAAAACCGTTTACGTAAAGAAAACACATTTCGCGCCTAACTAGGTGAAACGAGACCTACTAGCCACGAGTTCTGAAATCAAAAACCGAAACGCCAGGATTGTAGAGCTCGAAAAGTAGTGTGAAATCAAGCTAAAAATCACCGAATTCAGAACTCGGAGTCAACGGATATTCATAAAACCGTTTACGTAAAGAAACCGCAATTCGCGCCTAACTAGGTGAAATGAGACCTACTAGCCACGAGTTCTGAAATCAAAATCCGAAACGCCAGGATTGTAGAGCTCGAAAAGTAGTGTGAAATCAAGCTAAAAATCACCGAATTCAAAACTCGGAGTCAACGGATATTCATAAAACCATTTACGTAAAGAAACCGCAATTCGCGCCTAACTAGGTGAAACGAGACCTACAAGCCACGAGTTCTGAAATCAAAAACCGAAATGCCAGGATTGTAGAGCTCGAAAAGTAGTGTGAAATCAAGCTAAAAATCACCGAATTCAGAACTCGGAGTCAACGGATATTCATAAAACCGTTTACGTAAAGAAACCACATTTCGCGCCTAACTAGGTGAAACGAGACCTACTAGCCAAGAGTTCTGAAATCAAAATCCGAAATGCAAGTATTTTAGAGCTCGAAAAGTAGTTTGAAATCAAGCTAAAAATCACCGAATTCAGAACTCGGAGTCAACGGATATTCATAAAACCGTTTACGTAAAGAAACCACATTTCGCGCCTAACTAGGTGAAACGAGACCTACTAGCCATGAGTTCTGAAATCAAAAACTGAAACGCCAGGATTGTAGAGCTCGAAAAGTAGTGTGAAATCAAGCTAAAAATCAGCGAATTGAGAACTCGGAGTCAACGGATATTCATAAAACCGTTTACGTAAAGAAATCACATTTCGCGCCTAACTGGGTGAAACGAGACCTACTAGCCACGAGTTCTGAAATCAAAAACCAAAACGCCAGGATTGTAGAGCTCGAAAAGTAGTGTGAAATCAAGCTAAAAATCACCGAATTCAGAACTCGGAGTCAACGGATATTCATAAAACCGTTTACGTAAAGAAACCACATTACGCGCCTAACTAGGTGAAAGGAGACCTACTGGCCACGAGTTCTGAAATCAAAAACCGAAACTCCAGGATTGTAGAGCTCGAAAAGTAGTGTGAAATCAAGCAAAAAATCACCGAATTCAGAACTCGGAGTCAACGGATATTCATAAAACCGTTTACGTAAAAAACCACATTTCGCGCCTAACTAGATGAAACGAGACCTACTAGCCACGAGTTTTGAAATCAAAATCCGAAATGGCAGGATTGTAGAGCTCGAAAAGTAGTGTGAAATCAAGCTAAAAATCACCGAATTCAGAACTCGGAGTCAACGGATATTCATAAAACCGTTTACGTAAAGAAACCGCAATTCGCGCCTAACTGGGTGAAACGAGACATACAAGCCACGAGTTCTGAAATCAAAAACCGAAACGCCAGGATTGTAGAGCTCGAAAAGTAGTGTGAAATCAAGCAAAAAATCTCCGAATTCATAACTCGGAGTCAACGGATATTCATAAAACCGTTTACGTAAAAAACCACAATTCGCGGCTAACTAGGTGAAACGAGACCTACTCGCCACGAGTTCTGAAATCAAAAACCGAAACGCTAGGATTCTAGAGCTCTAAAAGTAGTGTGAAATCAAGCTAAAAATCACTGAATTCAGAACTCGGAGTCAACGGATATTCATAAAACCGTTTACGTAAAGAAACCACATTTCGCGCCTAACTAGGTGAAACGAGACCTACTAGCCACGAGTTCTGAAATCAAAAACCGAAATACAAGGATTTTAGAGCTCGAAAAGTAGTGTGAAATCAAGCTAAAAATCACCGAATTCAGAACTCGGAGTCAACGGATATTCATAAAACCGTTTACGTAAAGAAACCACATTTCGCGCCTAACTAGGTGAAACGAGACCTACTAGCCACGAGTTCTGAAATCAAAAACCGAAATGCCAGGATTGTAGAGCTCAAAAACTAGTGTGAAATCAAGTAAAAAATCACCGAATTCAGAACTCGGAGTCAACTGATATTCATAAAATCGTTTACATAAAGAAACCACAATTCGCGGCTAACTAGGTGAAACGAGACCTACTAGCCACGAGTTCTGAAATCAAAAACCGAAACGCCAGGATTGTAGAGCTCGAAAAGTAGTGTGAAATCAAGCTAAAAATCACCGAATTCAGAACTCGGAGTCAACGGATATTCATAAAATCGTTTACGTAAAGAAACCGCAATTCGCGCCTAACTAGGTGAAACGAGACCTACAAGCCACGAGTTCTGAAATCAAAAACCGAAACGCCAGGATTGTAGAGCTCGAAAAGTAGTGTGAAATCAAGCTAAAAATCACCGAATTCAGAACTCGGAGTCAACGGATATTCATAAAACCGTTTACGTAAAGAAACCATATTTCGCGCCTAACTAGGTGAAACGAGACCTACTAGCCAAGAGTTCTGAAATCAAAATCCGAAATGCAAGGATTTTAGAGCTCGAAAAGTAGTTTGAAATCAAGCTAAAAATCACCGAATTCAGAACTCGGAGTCAACGGATATTCATAAAACCGTTTACGTAAAAAACCACAATTCGCGGCTAACTAGGTGAAACGAGACCTACTACCACGAGTTCTGAAATCAAAAACCGAAACGCTAGGATTCTAGAGCTCTAAAAGTAGTGTGAAATCAAGCTAAAAATCACCGAATTCAGAACACGGAGTCAACGGATATTCATAAAACCGTTTACGTAAAGAAACTACATTTCGCGGCTAACTAGGTGAAACGAGACCTACTAGACACGAGTTCTGAAATCAAAAACCGAAAAGCCAGGATTGTAGAGCTCGAAAAGTAGTGTGAAATCAAACTAAAAATCACCGAATTCAGAACTCGGAGTCAACGGATATTCATAAAACCGTTTACGTAAAGAAACCACATTTCTCGGCTAACTAGGTGAAACGAGACCTGCTAGCCACGAGTTCTGAAATCAAAAACCGAAACGCTAGGATTCTAGAGCTCTAAAATTAGTGTGAAATCAAGCTAAAAATCACTGAATTCAGAACTCGGAGTCAACGGATATTCATAAAACCGTTTACGTAAAGAAACCACATTTCGCGCCTAACTAGGTGAAACGAGACCTACTAGCCACGAGTTCTGAAATCAAAAACCGAAACGCCAGGATTGTAGAGCTCGAAAAGTAGTGTGAAATCAAGCTACAAATCACCGAATTCAGAACTCGGAGTCAACGGATATTCATAAAACCGTTTACGTAAAGAAACCACATTTCGCGCCTAACTAGGTGAAACGAGACCTACTAGCCATGAGTTCTGAAATCAAAAACTGAAACGCCAGGATTGTAGAGCTCGAAAAGTAGTGTGAAATCAAGCTAAAAATCAGCGAATTGAGAACTCGGAGTCAACGGATATTCATAAAACCGTTTACGTAAAGAAATCACATTTTGCGCCTAAGTAGGTGAAACGAGACCTACTAGCCACGAGTTCTGAAATCAAAAACCAAAACGCCAGGATTGTAGAGCTCGAAAAGTAGTGTGAAATCAAGCTAAAAATCACCGAATTCAGAACTCGGAGTCAACGGATATTCATAAAACCGTTTACGTAAAGAAACCACATTTCGCGCCTAACTAGGTGAAAGGAGACCTACTGGTCACGAGTTCTGAAATCAAAAACCGAAACTCCAGGATTGTAGAGCTCGAAAAGTAGTGTGAAATCAAGCAAAAAATCACCGAATTCAGAACTCGGAGTCAACGGATATTCATAAAACCGTTTACGTAAAGAAACCACATTTCGCGCCTAACTAGATGAAACGAGACCTACTAGCCACGAGTTTTGAAATCAAAATCCGAAACGCCAGGATTGTAGAGCTCGAAAAGTAGTGTGAAATCAAGCTAAAAATCACCGAATTCAGAACTCGGAGTCAACGGATATTCATAAAACCGTTTACGTAAAGAAACCGCAATTCGCGCCTAACTGGGTGAAACGAGACCTACAAGCCACGAGTTCTGAAATCAAAAACCGAAACGCCAGGATTGTAGAGCTCGAAAAGTAGTGTGAAATCAAGCAAAAAATCTCCGAATTCATAACTCGGAGTCAACGGATATTCATAAAACCGTTTACGTAAAAAACCACAATTCGCGGCTAACTAGGTGAAACGAGACCTACTCGCCACGAGTTCTGAAATCAAAAACCGAAACGCTAGGATTCTAGAGCTCTAAAAGTAGTGTGAAATCAAGCTAAAAATCACTGAATTCAGAACTCGGAGTCAACGGATATTCATAAAACCGTTTACGTAAAGAAACCACATTTCGCGCCTAACTAGTTGAAACGAGACCTACTAGCCACGAGTTCTGAAATCAAAAACCGAAATACAAGGATTTTAGAGCTCGAAAAGTAGTGTGAAATCAAACTAAAAATCACCGAATTCAGAACTCGGAGTCAACGGATATTCATAAAACCGTTTACGTAAAGAAACCACATTTCGCGCCTAACTAGGTGAAACGAGACCTACTAGCCACGAGTTCTGAAATCAAAAACCGAAACGCCAGGATTGTAGAGCTCAAAAACTAGTGTGAAATCAAGTAAAAAATCACCGAATTCAGAACTCGGAGTCAACTGATATTCATAAAATCGTTTACATAAAGAAACCACAATTCGCGGCTAACTAGGTGAAACGAGACCTACTAGCCACGAGTTCTGAAATCAAAAACCGAAACTCCAGGATTGTAGAGCTCAAAAAGTAGTGTGAAATCAAGCTAAAAATCACCGAATTCAGAACTCGGAGTCAACGGATATTCATAAAATCGTTTACGTAAAGAAACCGCAATTTGCGCCTAACTAGGTGAAACGAGACCTACAAGCCACGAGTTCTGAAATCAAAAACCGAAACGCCAGGATTGTAGAGCTCGAAAAGTAGTGTGAAATCAAGCTAAAAATCACCGAATTCAGAACTCGGAGTCAACGGATATTCATAAAACCGTTTACGTAAAGAAACCATATTTCGCGCCTAACTAGGTGAAACGAGACCTACTAGCCAAGAGTTCTGAAATCAAAATCCGAAATGCAAGGATTTTAGAGCTCGAAAAGTAGTTTGAAATCAAGCTAAAAATCACCGAATTCAGAACTCGGAGTCAACGGATATTCATAAAACCGTTTACGTAAAAAACCACAATTCGCGGCTAACTAGGTGAAATGAGACCTACTACCACGAGTTCTGAAATCAAAAACCGAAACGCTAGGATTCTAGAGCTCTAAAAGTAGTGTGAAATCAAGCTAAAAATCACCGAATTCAGAACTCGGAGTCAACGGATATTCATAAAACCGTTTACGTAAAGAAACTACATTTCGCGGCTAACTAGGTGAAACGAGACCTACTAGCCACGAGTTCTGAAATCAAAAACCGAAAAGCCAGGATTGTAGAGCTCGAAAAGTAGTGTGAAATCAAACTAAAAATCACCGAATTCAGAACTCGGAGTCAACGGATATTCATAAAACCGTTTACGTAAAGAAACCACATTTCTCGGCTAACTAGGTGAAACGAGACCTGCTAGCCACGAGTTCTGAAATCAAAAACCGAAATGCTAGGATTCTAGAGCTCTAAAATTAGTGTGAAATCAAGCTAAAAATCACTGAATTCAGAACTCGGAGTCAACGGATATTCATAAAACCGTTTACGTAAAGAAACCACATTTCGCGCCTAACTAGGTGAAACGAGACCTACTAGCCACGAGTTCTGAAATCAAAAACCGAAACGCCAGGATTGTAGAGCTCGAAAAGTAGTGTGAAATCAAGCTACAAATCACCGAATTCAGAACTCGGAGTCAACGGATATTCATAAAACCGTTTACGTAAAGAAACCACATTTCTCGTCTAACTAGGTAAAACGAGACCTGCTAGCCACGAGTTCTGAAATCAAAAACCGAAATGCCAGGATTGTGGAGCACAAAAATTAGTGTGAAATCAAGCTAAAAATCACCGAATTCAGAACTCGGAGTCAACGGATATTCATAAAACCGTTTACGTAAAGAAACCACATTTCGCGCCTAACTAGGTGAAACGAGACCTACTAGCCACGAGTTCTCAAATCAAAAACCGAAACGCCAGGATTGTAGAGCTCGAAAAGTAGTGTGAAATCAAGCTAAAAATCACCGAATTCAGAACTCGGAGTCAACGGATATTCATAAAACCGTTTACGTAAAGAAATCACATTTCGCGCCTAACTAGGTGAAACGAGACCTACTAGCCACGAGTTCTGAAATCAAAAACCGAAACGCCAGGATTGTAGAGCTCGAAAAGTAGTGTGAAATCAAGCTAAAAATCACCGAATTCAGAACTCGGAGTCAACGGATATTCATAAAACCGTTTACGTAAAGAAACCACATTTCTCGGCTATCTAGGTGAAACGAGACCTGCTAGCCACGAGTTCTGAAATCAAAAACCGAAATGCCAGGATTGTGGAGCACGAAAATTAGTGTGAAATCAAGCTAAAAATCACCGAATTCAGAACTCGGAGTCAACGGATATTCATAAAACCGTTTACGTAAAGAAACCACATTTCGCGCCTAACTAGGTGAAACGAGACCTACTAGCCACGAGTTCTGAAATCAAAAACCGAAATGCAAGGATTTTAGAGCTCGATAAGTAGTTTGAAATCAAGCTAAAAATCACCGAATTCAGAACCCGGAGTCAACGGATATTCATAAAACCGTTTACGTAAAGAAACCGCAATTCGCGCCTAACTAGGTGAAACGAGACCTACTAGCCACGAGTTCTGAAATCAAAATCCGAAACGCCAGGATTGTAGAGCTCGAAAAGTAGTGTGAAATCAAGCTAAAAATCACCGAATTCAAAACTCGGAGTCAACGGATATTCATAAAACCGTTTACGTAAAGAAACCGCAATTCGCGCCTAACTAGGTGAAACGAGACCTCCAAGCCACGAGTTCTGAAATCAAAAACCGAAACGCCAGGATTGTAGAGCTCGAAAAGTAGTGTGAAATCAAGCTAAAAATCACCGAATTCAGAACTCGGAGTCAACGGATATTCATAAAACCGTTTACGTAAAGAAACCACATTTCGCGGCTAACTAGGTGAAACGAGACCTACTAGCCACGAGTTCTGAAATCAAAAACCGAAAAGCCAGGATTGTAGAGCTCGAAAAGTAGTGTGAAATCAAACTAAAAATCACCGAATTCAGAACTCGGAGTCAACGGATATTCATAAAACCGTTTACGTAAAGAAACCACATTTCGCGGCTAACTAGGTGAAACGAGACCTACTAGCCACGAGTTCTGAAATCAAAAACCGAAAAGCCAGGATTGTAGAGCTCGAAAAGTAGTGTGAAATCAAACTAAAAATCACCGAATTCAGAACTCGGAGTCAACGGATATTCATAAAACCGTTTACGTAAAGAAACCACATTTCTCGGCTAACTAGGTGAAACGAGTCCTGCTAGCCACGAGTTCTGAAATCAAAAACCGAAACGCTAGGATTCTAGAGCTCTAAAAGTAGTGTGAAATCAAGCTAAAAATCACTGAATTCAGAACTCGGAGTCAACGGATATTCATAAAACCGTTTACGTAAAGAAACCACATTTCGCGCCTAACTAGGTGAAACGAGACCTACTAGCCACGAGTTCTGAAATCAAAAACCGAAATGCCAGGATTGTAGAGCTCGAAAAGTAGTGTGAAATCAAGCTACAAATCACCGAATTCAGAACTCGGAGTCAACGTATATTCATAAAACCGTTTACGTAAAGAAACCACATTTCTCGGCTAACTAGGTGAAACGAGAGCTGCTAGCCACGAGTTCTGAAATCAAAAACCGAAATGCCAGTATTGTGGAGCACGAAAATTAGTGTGAAATCAAGCTAAAAATCACCGAATTCAGAACTCGGAGTCAACGGATATTCATAAAACCGTTTACGTAAAGAAACCACATTTCGCGCCTAACTAGGTGAAACGAGACCTACTAGCCACGAGTTCTGAAATCAAAAACCGAAACGCCAGGATTGTAGAGCTCGAAAAGTAGTGTGAAATCAAGCTAAAAATCACCGAATTCAGAACTCGGAGTCAACGGATATTCATAAAACCGTTTACGTAAAGAAACCGCAATTCGCGCCTAACTAGGTGAAATGAGACCTACTAGCCACGAGTTCTGAAATCAAAATCCGAAACGCCAGGATTGTAGAGCTCGAAAAGTAGTGTGAAATCAAGCTAAAAATCACCGAATTCAAAACTCGGAGTCAACGGATATTCATAAAACCATTTACGTAAAGAAATCGCAATTCGCGCCTAACTAGGTGAAACGAGACCTACAGGCCATGAGTTCTGAAATCAAAAACCGAAATGCCAGGATTGTAGAGCTCGAAAAGTAGTGTGAAATCAAGCTAAAAATCACCGAATTCAGAACTCGGAGTCAACAGATATTCATAAAACCGTTTACGTAAAGAAACCACATTTCGCGCCTAACTAGGTGAAACGAGACCTCCTAGCCAAGAGTTCTGAAATCAAAATCCGAAATACAAGTATTTTAGAGCTCGATAAGTAGTTTGAAATCAAGCTAAAAATCACCGAATTCAGAACCCGGAGTCAACGGATATTCATAAAACCGTTTACGTAAAGAAACCACATTTCGCGCCTAACTAGGTGAAACGAGACCTACTAGCCACGAGTTCTGAAATCAAAAACCGAAATGCGAGGATTGTAGAGCTCGAAAAGTAGCGTTAAATCAAGCTAAAAATCACCGAATTCAGAACTCGGAGTCAACGGATATTCATAAAACCGTTTACGTAAAGAAACCACATTTCGCGCCTAACTAGGTGAAAGGAGACCTACTAGCCACGAGTTCTGAAATCAAAAACCGAAACTCCAGGATTGTAGAGCTCGAAAAGTAGTGTGAAATCAAGCAAAAAATCACCGAATTCAGAACTCGGAGTCAACGGATATTCATAAAACCGTTTACGTAAAGAAACCACATTTCGCGCCTAACTAGATGAAACGAGACCTACTAGCCACGAGTTCTGAAATCAAAATCCGAAACTCCAGGATTGTAGAGCTCGAAAGCTTGTGTGAAATCAAGCTAAAAATCACCGAATTCAGAACTCGGAGTCAACGGATATTCATAAAACCGTTTACGTAAAGAAACCGCAATTCGCGCCTAACTGGGTGAAACGAGACCTACAAGCCACGAGTTCTGAAATCAAAAACCGAAACTCCAGGATTGTAGAGCTCGAAAAGTAGTGTAAAATCAAGCAAAAAATCTCCGAATTCATAACTCGGAGTCAACGGATATTCATAAAACCGTTTACGTAAAAAACCACAATTCGCGGCTAACTAGGTGAAACGAGACCTACTCGCCACGAGTTCTGAAATCAAAAACCGAAACGCTAGGATTCTAGAGCTCCAAAAGTAGTGTGAAATCAAGCTAAAAATCACTGAATTCAGAACTCGGAGTCAACGGATATTCGTAAAACCGTTTACGTAAAGAAACCACATTTCGCGCCTAACTAGGTGAAACGAGACCTACTAGCCACGAGTTCTGAAATCAAAAACCGAAATGCAAGGATTTTAGAGCTCGAAAAGTAGTGTGAAATCAAGCTAAAAATCACCGAATTCAGAACTCGGAGTCAACGGATATTCATAAAACCGTTTACGTAAAGAAACCACATTTCGCGCCTAACTAGGTGAAACGAGACCTACTAGCCACGAGTTCTGAAATCAAAAACCGAAATGCCAGGATTGTAGAGCTCGAAAACTAGTGTGAAATCAAGCAAAAAATCACCGAATTCAGAACTCGGAGTCAACTGATATTCATAAAATCGTTTAAATAAAGAAACCACAATTCGCGGCTAACTAGGTGAAACGAGACCTACTAGCCACGAGTTCTGAAATCAAAAACCGAAACGCCAGGATTGTAGAGCTCGAAAAGTAGTGTGAAATCAAGCTAAAAATCACCGAATTCAGAACTCGGAGTCAACGGATATTCATAAAACCGTTTACGTAAAGAAACCGCAATTCGCGCCTAACTAGGTGAAACGAGACCTACAAGCCACGAGTTCTGAAATGAAAAACCGAAACGCCAGGATTGTAGAGCTCGAAAAGTAGTGTGAAATCAAGCTAAAAATCACCGAATTCAGAACTCGGAGTCAACGGATATTCATAAAACCGTTTACGTAAAGAAACCACATTTCGCGCCTAACTAGGTGAAACGAGACCTACTAGCCAAGAGTTCTGAAATCAAAATCCGAAATGCAAGGATTTTAGAACTCGAAAAGTAGTTTGAAATCAAGCTAAAAATCACCGAATTCAGAACTCGGAGTCAACGGATATTCATAAAACCGTTTACGTAAAAAACCACAATTCGCGGCTAACTAGGTGAAACGAGACCTACTAGCCACGAGTTCTGAAATCAAAAACCGAAACGCTAGGATTCTAGAGCTGTAAAAGTAGTGTGAAATCAAGCTAAAAATCACCGAATTCAGAACTCGGAGTCAACGGATATTCATAAAACCGTTTACGTAAAGAAACTACATTTCGCGGCTAACTAGGTGAAACGAGACCTACTAGCCACGAGTTCTGAAATCAAAAACCGAAAAGCCAGGATTGTAGAGCTGGAAAAGTAGTGTGAAATCAAACTAAAAATCACCGAATTCAGAACTCGGAGTCAACGGATATTCATAAAACCGTTTACGTAAAGAAACCACATTTCTCGGCTAACTAGGTGAAACGAGACCTGCTAGCCACGAGTTCTGAAATCAAAAACCGAAATGCCAGGATTGTGGAGCACAAAAATTAGTGTGAAATCAAGCTAAAAATCACCGAATTCAGAACTCGGAGTCAACGGATATTCATAAAACCGTTTACGTAAAGAAACCACATTTCGCGCCTAACTAGGTGAAACGAGACCTACTAGCCACGAGTTCTGAAATCAAAAACCGAAACGCCAGGATTGTAGAGCTCGAAAAGTAGTGTGAAATCAAGCTAAAAATCACCGAATTCAGAACTCGGAGTCAACGGATATTCATAAAACCGTTTACGTAAAGAAACCACATTTCGCGCCTAACTAGGTGAAACGAGACCTACTAGCCACGACTTCTGAAATCAAAAACCGAAACGCTAGGATTCTAGAGCTCTAAAAATAGTGGGAAATCAAGCTAAAAATCAGCGAATTCAGAACTCGGAGTCAACGGATATTCATAAAACCGTTTACGTAAACAAACCACAATTCGCGCCTAACTAGGTGAAACGAGACCTACTAGCCACGAGTTCTGAAATCAAAAACCGAAACGCCAGGATTGTAGAGCTCGAAAAGTAGTGTGAAATCAAACTAAAAATCACCGATATCAGAACTCGGAGTCAACGGATATTCATAAAACCATTTACGTAAAAAACCACAATTCGCGGCTAACTAGGTGAAACGAGACCTACTAGCCAAGAGTTCTGAAATCAAAATCCGAAACTCCAGGATTGTAGAGCTCGAAAAGTAGTGTGAAATCAAGCTAAAAATCAGCTAATTCAGAACTCGGAGTCAACGGATATTCATAAAACCGTTTAAGTAACGAAACCACATTTCTCGGCTAACTAGGTGAAATAAGACCTGCTAGTCACGAGTTCTGAAATCAAAAACCGAAATGCCAGGATTGTGGAGCACGAAAATTAGTGTGAAATCAAGCTAAAAATCACCGAATTCAGAACTCGGAGTCAACGGATATTCATAAAACCGTTTACGTAAAGAAACCGCAATTCGCGCCTAACTAGGTGAAACGAGACCTACAAGCCACGAGTTCTGAAATCAAAAACCGAAACGCCAGGATTGTAGAGCTCAAAAAGTAGTGTGAAATAAAGCAAAAAATCACCGAATGCAGAAATCGTAGTCAACGGATATTCATAAAACCGTTTACGTAAAGAAACCACATTTCGCGCCTAACTAGATTAAACGAGACCTACTAGCCACGAGTTCTGAAATCAAAATCCGAAACACCAGGATTGTAGAGCTCGAAAAGTAGTGTGAAATCAAGCTAAAAATCACCGAATTCAGAACTCGGAGTCAACGGATATTCATAAAACCGTTTACGTAAAGAAACCACATTTCGCGCCTAACTAGGTGAAACGAGACCTACTAGCCAAGAGTTCTGAAATCAAAATCCGAAATGCAAGGATTTTAGAACTCGAAAAGTAGTTTGAAATCAAGCTAAAAATCACCGAATTCAGAACTCGGAGTCAACGGATATTCATAAAACCGTTTACGTAAAAAACCACAATTCGCGGCTAACTAGGTGAAACGAGACCTACTAGCCACGAGTTCTGAAATCAAAAACCGAAACGCTAGGATTCTAGAGCTGTAAAAGTAGTGTGAAATCAAGCTAAAAATCACCGAATTCAGAACTCGGAGTCAACGGATATTCATAAAACCGTTTACGTAAAGAAACTACATTTCGCGGCTAACTAGGTGAAACGAGACCTACTAGCCACGAGTTCTGAAATCAAAAACCGAAAAGCCAGGATTGTAGAGCTGGAAAAGTAGTGTGAAATCAAACTAAAAATCACCGAATTCAGAACTCGGAGTCAACGGATATTCATAAAACCGTTTACGTAAAGAAACCACATTTCTCGGCTAACTAGGTGAAACGAGACCTGCTAGCCACGAGTTCTGAAATCAAAAACCGAAATGCCAGGATTGTGGAGCACAAAAATTAGTGTGAAATCAAGCTAAAAATCACCGAATTCAGAACTCGGAGTCAACGGATATTCATAAAACCGTTTACGTAAAGAAACCACATTTCGCGCCTAACTAGGTGAAACGAGACCTACTAGCCACGAGTTCTGAAATCAAAAACCGAAACGCCAGGATTGTAGAGCTCGAAAAGTAGTGTGAAATCAAGCTAAAAATCACCGAATTCAGAACTCGGAGTCAACGGATATTCATAAAACCGTTTACGTAAAGAAACCACATTTCGCGCCTAACTAGGTGAAACGAGACCTACTAGCCACGACTTCTGAAATCAAAAACCGAAACGCTAGGATTCTAGAGCTCTAAAAATAGTGGGAAATCAAGCTAAAAATCAGCGAATTCAGAACTCGGAGTCAACGGATATTCATAAAACCGTTTACGTAAACAAACCACAATTCGCGCCTAACTAGGTGAAACGAGACCTACTAGCCACGAGTTCTGAAATCAAAAACCGAAACGCCAGGATTGTAGAGCTCGAAAAGTAGTGTGAAATCAAACTAAAAATCACCGATATCAGAACTCGGAGTCAACGGATATTCATAAAACCATTTACGTAAAAAACCACAATTCGCGGCTAACTAGGTGAAACGAGACCTACTAGCCAAGAGTTCTGAAATCAAAATCCGAAACTCCAGGATTGTAGAGCTCGAAAAGTAGTGTGAAATCAAGCTAAAAATCAGCTAATTCAGAACTCGGAGTCAACGGATATTCATAAAACCGTTTAAGTAACGAAACCACATTTCTCGGCTAACTAGGTGAAATAAGACCTGCTAGTCACGAGTTCTGAAATCAAAAACCGAAATGCCAGGATTGTGGAGCACGAAAATTAGTGTGAAATCAAGCTAAAAATCACCGAATTCAGAACTCGGAGTCAACGGATATTCATAAAACCGTTTACGTAAAGAAACCGCAATTCGCGCCTAACTAGGTGAAACGAGACCTACAAGCCACGAGTTCTGAAATCAAAAACCGAAACGCCAGGATTGTAGAGCTCAAAAAGTAGTGTGAAATAAAGCAAAAAATCACCGAATGCAGAAATCGTAGTCAACGGATATTCATAAAACCGTTTACGTAAAGAAACCACATTTCGCGCCTAACTAGATTAAACGAGACCTACTAGCCACGAGTTCTGAAATCAAAATCCGAAACACCAGGATTGTAGAGCTCGAAAAGTAGTTTTAAATCAAGCTAAAAATCAACGAATTCAGAACTCGGAGTCAACGGATATTCATAAAACCGTCTACGTAAAAAACCACAATTCGCGGCTAACTAGGTGAAACGGGACCTACTAGCCACGAGTTCTGAAATCAAAAACCGAAACGCTAGGATTCTAGAGCTCTAAAAGTAGTGTGAAATCAAGCTAAAAATCACCGAATTTAGAACTCGGAGTCAACGGATATTCATAAAACCGTTTACGTAAAGAAACCACAATTCGCGGCTAACTAGGTGAAACGAGACCTACTAGCCACGAGTTCTGAAATCAAAAACCGAAATGCCAGGATTGTAGAGCTCGAAAAGTAGTGTGAGATCAAGCTAAAAATTACCGAATTGAGAACTCGGAGTCAACAGATATTCATAAAACCGTTTACATAAAGAAACCACATTTCGCGCCTAATTGGATGAAACGAGACCTACTAGCCACGAGTTCTGAAATCTAAATCCGAAACGCTAGGATTGTAGAGCTCGAAAAGTAGTGTGAAATCAAGCTAAAAATCAGCGAATTCAGAACTCGGAGTCAACGGATATTCCTAAAACCGTTTACGTAAAGAAACTGCAATTCGCGCCTAACTAGGTGAAACGAGACCTACAAGCCACGAGTTCTGAAATCAAAAACCGAAATGCCAGGATTGTAGAGCTCAAAAAGTAGTGTGAAATCAAGCAAAAAATCACCGAATTCAGAAATCGGAGTCAACGGATATTCATAAAACCGTTTACGTAAAGAAACCACATTTCGCGCCTAACTAGGTGAAACGAAACCTACTAGCCAAGAGTTCTGAAATCAAAATCCGAAATGCAAGGATTTTAGAACTCGAAAAGTAGTTTGAAATCAAGCTAAAAATCACCGAATTCAGAACTCGGAGTCAACGGATATTCATAAAACCGTTTACGTAAAAAACCACAATTCGCGGCTAACTAGGTGAAACGAGACCTACTAGCCACGAGTTCTGAAATCAAAAACCGAAACGCCAGGATTGTAGAGCTCGAAAACTAGTGTGAAATCAAGCAAAAAATCACCGAATTCAGAACTCGGAGTCAACTGTTATTCATAAAATCGTTTAAATAAAGAAACCACAATTCGCGGCTAACTAGGTGAAACGAGACCTACTAGCCACGAGTTCTGAAATCAAAAACCGAAATGCCAGGATTGTAGAGCTCGAAAAGTAGTGTGAAATCAAGCTAAAAATCACCGAATTCAGAACTCGGAGTCAACGGATATTCATAAAACCGTTTAAGTAAAGAAACCGCAATTCGCGCCTAACTAGGTGAAACGAGACCTACAAGCCACGAGTTCTGAAATCAAAAACCGAAACGCCAGGATTGTAGAGCTCGAAAAGTAGTGTGTAATCAAGCTAAAAATCACCGAATTCAGAACTCGGAGTCAACGGATATTCATAAAACCGTTTACGTAAAGAAACCACATTTCGCGCCTAACTAGGTGAAACAAGACCTACTAGCCAAGAGTTCTGAAATCAAAATCCGAAATGCAAGGATTTTAGAACTCGAAAAGTAGTTTGAAATCAAGCTAAAAATCACCGAATTCAGAACTCGGAGTCAACGGATATTCATAAAACCGTTTATGTAAAAAACCACAATTCGCGGCTAACTAGGTGAAACGAGACCTACTAGCCACGAGTTCTGAAATCAAAAACCGAAACGCTAGGATTCTAGAGCTGTAAAAGTAGTGTGAAATCAAGCTAAAAATCACCGAATTCAGAACTCGGAGTCAACGGATATTCATAAAACCGTTTACGTAAAGAAACTACATTTCGCGGCTAACTAGGTGAAACGAGACCTACTAGCCACGAGTTCTGAAATCAAAAACCGAAAAGCCAGGATTGTAGAGCTCGAAAAGTAGTGTGAAATCAAACTAAAAATCACCGAATTCAGAACTCGGAGTCAACGGATATTCATAAAACCGTTTACGTAAAGAAACCACATTTCTCGGCTAACTAGGTGAAACGAGACCTTCTAGCCACGAGTTCTGAAATCAAAAACCGAAATGCCAGGATTGTGGAGCACGAAAATTAGTGTGAAATCAAGCTAAAAATCACCGAATTCAGAACTCGGAGTCAACGGATATTCATAAAACCGTTTACGTAAAGAAACCACATTTCGCGCCTAACTAGGTGAAACGAGACCTACTAGCCACGAGTTCTGAAATCAAAAACCGAAACGCCAGGATTGTAGAGCTCGAAAAGTAGTGTGAAATCAAGCTAAAAATCACCGAATTCAGAACTCGGAGTCAACGGATATTCATAAAACCGTTTATGTAAAGAAACCACATTTCGCGCCTAACTAGGTGAAACGAGACCTACTAGCCACGACTTCTGAAATCAAAAACCGAAACGCTAGGATTCTAGAGCTCTAAAAATAGTGGGAAATCAAGCTAAAAATCAGCGAATTCAGAACTCGGAGTCAAAGGATATTCATAAAACCGTTTACGTAAACAAACCACAATTCGCGCCTAACTAGGTGAAACGAGACCTACTAGCCACGAGTTCTGAAATCAAAAACCGAAATGCCAGGATTGTAGAGCTCGAAAAGTAGTGTGAAATCAAACTAAAAATCACCGATATCAGAACTCGGAGTCAACGGATATTCCTAAAACCGTTTACGTAAAGAAACTGCAATTCGCGCCTAACTAGGTGAAACGAGACCTACAAGCCACGAGTTCTGAAATCAAAAACCGAAATGCCAGGATTGTAGAGCTCAAAAAGTAGTGTGAAATCAAGCAAAAAATCACCGAATTCAGAAATCGGAGTCAACGGATATTCATAAAACCGTTTACGTAAAGAAACCACATTTCGCGCCTAACTAGGTGAAACGAAACCTACTAGCCAAGAGTTCTGAAATCAAAATCCGAAATGCAAGGATTTTAGAACTCGAAAAGTAGTTTGAAATCAAGCTAAAAATCACCGAATTCAGAACTCGGAGTCAACGGATATTCATAAAACCGTTTACGTAAAAAACCACAATTCGCGGCTAACTAGGTGAAACGAGACCTACTAGCCACGAGTTCTGAAATCAAAAACCGAAACGCCAGGATTGTAGAGCTCGAAAACTAGTGTGAAATCAAGCAAAAAATCACCGAATTCAGAACTCGGAGTCAACTGTTATTCATAAAATCGTTTAAATAAAGAAACCACAATTCGCGGCTAACTAGGTGAAACGAGACCTACTAGCCACGAGTTCTGAAATCAAAAACCGAAATGCCAGGATTGTAGAGCTCGAAAAGTAGTGTGAAATCAAGCTAAAAATCACCGAATTCAGAACTCGGAGTCAACGGATATTCATAAAACCGTTTAAGTAAAGAAACCGCAATTCGCGCCTAACTAGGTGAAACGAGACCTACAAGCCACGAGTTCTGAAATCAAAAACCGAAACGCCAGGATTGTAGAGCTCGAAAAGTAGTGTGTAATCAAGCTAAAAATCACCGAATTCAGAACTCGGAGTCAACGGATATTCATAAAACCGTTTACGTAAAGAAACCACATTTCGCGCCTAACTAGGTGAAACAAGACCTACTAGCCAAGAGTTCTGAAATCAAAATCCGAAATGCAAGGATTTTAGAACTCGAAAAGTAGTTTGAAATCAAGCTAAAAATCACCGAATTCAGAACTCGGAGTCAACGGATATTCATAAAACCGTTTACGTAAAAAACCACAATTCGCGGCTAACTAGGTGAAACGAGACCTACTAGCCACGAGTTCTGAAATCAAAAACCGAAACGCTAGGATTCTAGAGCTGTAAAAGTAGTGTGAAATCAAGCTAAAAATCACCGAATTCAGAACTCGGAGTCAACGGATATTCATAAAACCGTTTACGTAAAGAAACTACATTTCGCGGCTAACTAGGTGAAACGAGACCTACTAGCCACGAGTTCTGAAATCAAAAACCGAAAAGCCAGGATTGTAGAGCTCGAAAAGTAGTGTGAAATCAAACTAAAAATCACCGAATTCAGAACTCGGAGTCAACGGATATTCATAAAACCGTTTACGTAAAGAAACCACATTTCTCGGCTAACTAGGTGAAACGAGACCTTCTAGCCACGAGTTCTGAAATCAAAAACCGAAATGCCAGGATTGTGGAGCACGAAAATTAGTGTGAAATCAAGCTAAAAATCACCGAATTCAGAACTCGGAGTCAACGGATATTCATAAAACCGTTTACGTAAAGAAACCACATTTCGCGCCTAACTAGGTGAAACGAGACCTACTAGCCACGAGTTCTGAAATCAAAAACCGAAACGCCAGGATTGTAGAGCTCGAAAAGTAGTGTGAAATCAAGCTAAAAATCACCGAATTCAGAACTCGGAGTCAACGGATATTCATAAAACCGTTTATGTAAAGAAACCACATTTCGCGCCTAACTAGGTGAAACGAGACCTACTAGCCACGACTTCTGAAATCAAAAACCGAAACGCTAGGATTCTAGAGCTCTAAAAATAGTGGGAAATCAAGCTAAAAATCAGCGAATTCAGAACTCGGAGTCAAAGGATATTCGTAAAACCGTTTACGTAAACAAACCACAATTCGCGCCTAACTAGGTGAAACGAGACCTACTAGCCACGAGTTCTGAAATCAAAAACCGAAATGCCAGGATTGTAGAGCTCGAAAAGTAGTGTGAAATCAAACTAAAAATCACCGATATCAGAACTCGGAGTCAACGGATATTCATAAAACCATTTACGTAAAAAACCACAATTCGCGGCTAACTAGGTGAAACGAGACCTACTAACCAAGAGTTCTGAAATCAAAATCCGAAACTCCAGGATTGTAGAGCTCGAAAAGTAGTGTGAAATCAAGCTAAAAATCAGCGAATTCAGAACTCGGAGTCAACGGATATTCATAAAACCGTTTAAGTAACAAAACCACATTTCTCGGCTAACTAGGTGAAACGAGACCTGCTAGTCACGAGTTCTGAAATCAAAAACCGAAATGCCAGGATTGTGGAGCACGAAAATTAGTGTGAAATCAAGCTAAAAATCACCGAATTCAGAACTCGGAGTCAACGGATATTCATAAAACCGTTTACGTAAAGAAACCGCAATTCGCGCCTAACTAGGTGAAACGAGACCTACAAGCCACGATTTCTGAAATCAAAAACCGAAACGCCAGGATTGTAGAGCTCAAAAATTAGTGTGAAATCAAGCAAAAAATCACCGAATTCAGAAATCGTAGTCAACGGATATTCATAAAACCGTTTACGTAAAGAAACCACATTTCGTGCCTAACTAGATTAAACGAGACCTCCTAGCCACGAGTTCTGAAATCAAAATCCGAAACACCAGGATTGTAGAGCTCGAAAAGTAGTTTTAAATCAAGCTAAAAATCAATGAATTCAGAACTCGGAGTCAACGGATATTCATAAAACCGTTTACGTAAAAAACCACAATTCGCGGCTAACTAGGTGAAACGAGACCTACTAGCCACGAGTTCTGAAATCAAAAACCGAAACGCTAAGATTCTAGAGCTCGAAAAGTAGTGTGAAATCAAGCTAAAAATCAGCGAATTCAGAACTCGGAGTCAACGGATATTCCTAAAACCGTTTACGTAAAGAAACTGCAATTCGCGCCTAACTAGGTGAAACGAGACCTACAAGCCACGAGTTCTGAAATCAAAAACCGAAACGCCAGGATTGTAGAGCTCGAAAAGTAGTGTGAAATCAAGCTAAAAATCACCGAATTCAGAACTCAGAGTCAACGGATATTCATAAAACCGTTTACGTAAAAAACCACAATTCGCGGCTAACTACGTGAAACGAGACCTACTAGCCACGAGTTCTGAAATCAAAAACCGAAACGCTAGGATTCTAGAGCTCTAAAAATAGTGGGAAATCAATCTAAAAATCAGCGAATTCAGAACTCGGAGTCAACGGATATTCATAAAACCGTTTACGTAAACAAACCACATTTCGCGCCTAACTAGGTGAAACGAGAACTACTAGCCACGAGTTCTGAAATCAAAAACCGAAACACCAGGATTGTAGAGCTCGAAAAGTAGTGTGAAATCAAACAAAAAATCACCGAATTTAGAACTCGGAGTCAACGGATATTCATAAAACCGTTTACGTAAAAAACCACATTTCGCGCCTAACTAGATTAAACGAGACCTACTAGCCACGAGTTCTGAAATCCAAATCCGAAATACCAGGATTGTAGAGCTCGAAAAGTAGTTTGAAATCAAGCTAAAAATCACCGAATTCAGAACTCGGAGTCAACGGATATTCATAAAACCGTTTACGTAAAGAAACCACAATTCGCGGCTAACTAGGTGAAACGAGACCTGCTAGCCACTAGTTCTGAAATCAAAAACCGAAACGCTAGGATTCTAGAGCTCTAAAAGTAGTGTGAAATCAAGCTAAAAATCACCGAATTCAGAACTCGGAGTCAACGGATATTCATAAAACCGTTTACGTAAAAAACCACATTTCGCGCCTAACTAGGTGAAACGAGACCTACTAGCCACGAGTTCTGAAATCAAAAACCGAAATGCAAGGATTTTAGAGCTCGAAAAGTAGTGTGAAATCAAGCTAAAAATCACCGAATTCAGAACTCGGAGTCAACGGATATTCATAAAACCGTTTACGTAAAGAAACTACATTTCGCGGCCAACTTGGTGAAACGAGACCTGCTAGCCACGAGTTCTGAAATCAAAAACCGAAACACCAGGATTGTAGAGCTCCAAAAGTAGTGTGAAATCAAACAAAAAATCACCGAATTTAGAACTCGGAGTCAACGGATATTCATAAAACCGTTTACGTAAAAAACCACATTTCGCGCCTAACTAGATTAAACGAGACCTACTAGCCACGAGTTCTGAAATCCAAATCCGAAACACCAGGATTGTAGAGCTCGAAAAGTAGTTTGAAATCAAGCTAAAAATCACCGAATTCAGAACTCGGAGTCAACGGATATTCATAAAACCGTTTACGTAAAGAAACCACAATTCGCGGCTAACTTGGTGAAACGAGACCTGCTAGCCACTAGTTCTGAAATCAAAAACCGAAACGCTAGGATTCTAGAGCTCTAAAAGTAGTGTGAAATCAAGCTAAAAATCACCGAATTCAGAACTCGGAGTCAACGGATATTCATAAAACCGTTTACGTAAAAAACCACATTTCGCGCCTAACTAGGTGAAACGAGACCTACTAGCCACGAGTTCTGAAATCAAAAACCGAAATGCAAGGATTTTAGAGCTCGAAAAGTAGTGTGAAATCAAGCTAAAAATCACCGAATTCAGAACTCGGAGTCAACGGATATTCATAAAACCGTTTACGTAAAGAAACCACATTTTGCGCCTAACTAGGTGAAACGAGACCTACTAGCCACGAGTTCTGAAATCAAAAACCGAAACACCAGGATTGTAGAGCTCGAAAAGTAGTGTGAAATCAAACTAAAAATCACCGAATTCAGAACTCGGAGTCAACGGATATTCATAAAACCGTTTACATAAAGAAACCACATTTCGAGGCTAACTAGGTGAAACAAGACCTGCTACCCACGAGTTCTGAAATAAAAAACCGAAATGCCAGGATTGTAGAGCACGAAAATTAGTGTGAAATGAAGCTAAAAATCACCGAATTCAGAACTAGGAGTCAACGGATATTCATAAAACCGTTTACGTAAAGAAACCGCAATTCGCGCCTAACTAGGTGAAACGAGACCTACTAGCCACGAGTTCTGAAATCAAAAACCGAAACTCCAGGATTGTAGAGCTCGAAAATTAGTGTGAAATCAAGCTAAAAATCACCGAATTCAGAACTCGGAGTAAACGGATATTCATAAAACCGTTTACGTAAAGAAACCACATTTCGCGCCTAACTAGGTGAAACGAGACCTACTAGCCACGAGTTCTGAAATCAAAAACCGAAACGCTAGGATTCTAGAGCTCTAAAAGTAGTGTGAAATCAAGCTAAAAATCACCGAATTCAGAACTCGGAGTCAACGGATATTCATAAAACCGTTTACGTAAAGAAACCACATTTCGCGCCTAACTAGGTGAAACGAGACCTACTAGCCACGAGTTCTGAAATCAAAAACCGAAACGCCAGGATTGTAGAGCTTGAAAATTAGTGTGAAATCAACCTAAAAATCACCGAATTCAGAACTCGGAGTCAACGGATATTCATAAAACCGTTTAAGTAAAAAACCACAATTCGCGGCTAACTACGTGAAACGAGACCTACTAGCCACGAGTTCTGAAATCAAAAACCGAAACGCCAGGATTCTAGAGCTCTAAAAGTAGTGTGCAATCAAGCTAAAAATCACCGAATTCAGAACTCGGAGTCAACGGATATTCATAAAACCGTTTACGTAAAAAACCACATTTCGCGCCTAACTAGGTGAAACGAGCCCTTCTAGCGACGACCTCTGAAATCAAAAACCGAAATGCCAGGATTGTAGAGCTCAAAAAGTAGTGTGAAATCAAGCAAAAAATCACCGAATTCAGAAATCGGAGTCAACGGATATTCATAAAACCGTTTACTTAAAGAAACCACATTTCGCGCCTAACTAGGTGAAACGAGACCTACTAGCCACGAGTTCCGAAATCAAAAACCGAAACGCCAGGATTGTAGAGCTCGAAAAGTAGTGTGAAATCAAACTAAAAATCACCGAATTCAGAACTCGGAGTCAACGGATATTCATAAAACCGTTTACGTAAAGAAACCACATTTCTCGGCTAACTAGGTGAAACGAGACCTGCTAGCCACGAGTTCTGAAATCAAAAACCGAAATGCCAGGATTGTGGAGCACGAAAATTAGTGTGAAATCAAGCTAAAAATCACCGAATTCAGAACTCGGAGTCAACGGATATTCATAAAACCGTTTACGTAAAGAAACCACATTTTGCGCCTAACTAGGTGAAATGAGACCTACTAGCCACGAATTCTGAAATCAAAAACCGAAACGCCAGGATTGTAGAGCTCGAAAAGTATTGTGGAATCAAGAAAAAAATCTCCGAATTCAGAACTCGGAGTCAACGGATATTCATAAAACCGTTTACGTAAAGAAACCACATTTCGCGCCTAACTAGATGAACCGAGACCTACTAGCCACGAATTCTGAAATAAAAATCCAAAATGCCAGGATTGTAGAGCTGAAAAATTAGTTTTAAATCAAGCTAAAAATCACCGAATTCAGAACTCGGAGTCAACGGATATTCATAAAACCGTTTACGTAAAAAACCACAATTTGCGGCTAACTAGGTGAAACGAGACCTACTAGCCACGAGTTCTGAAATCAAAAACCGAAATGCCAGGATTGTAGAGCTCGAAAAGTAGTGTGAGATCAAGCTAAAAATTACCGAATTCAGAACTCGGAGTCAACAGATATTCATAAAACCGTTTACGTAAAGAAACCACATTTCGCGCCTAACTAGATGAAATGAGACCTACAAGCCACGAGTTCTGAAATCAAAATCCAAAACGCCAGGATTGTAGAGCTCGAAAAGTAGTGTGAAATCAAGCTAAAAATCAGCGAATTCAGAACTCGGAGTCAACGGATATTCATAAAACCGTTTACGTAAAGAAACCGCAATTCGCGCCTAACTAGGTGAAACGAGACCTACAAGCCACGAGTTCTGAAATCCAAAACCGAAATGCCAGGATTTTAGAACTCAAAAAGTAGTGTGAAATCAAGCAAAAAATCACCGAATTCAGAAATCGGAGTCAACGGATATTCATAAAACGGTTTACGTAAAGAAACCGCAATTCGCGCCTAACTAGGTGAAACGAGACCTACAAGCCACGACCTCTGAAATCAAAAACCGAAATGCCAGGATTGTAGAGCTCAAAAAGTAGTGTGAAATCAAGCAAAAAATCACCGAATTCAGAAATCGGAGTCAACGGATATTCATAAAACCGTTTACTTAAAGAAACCACATTTCGCGCCTAACTAGGTGAAACGAGACCTACTAGCCACGAGTTCCGAAATCAAAAACCGAAACGCCAGGATTGTAGAGCTCGAAAAGTAGTGTGAAATCAAACTAAAAATCACCGAATTCAGAACTCGGAGTCAACGGATATTCATAAAACCGTTTACGTAAAGAAACCACATTTCTCGGCTAACTAGGTGAAACGAGACCTGCTAGCCACGAGTTCTGAAATCAAAAACCGAAATGCCAGGATTGTGGAGCACGAAAATTAGTGTGAAATCAAGCTAAAAATCACCGAATTCAGAACTCGGAGTCAACGGATATTCATAAAACCGTTTACGTAAAGAAACCACATTTTGCGCCTAACTAGGTGAAATGAGACCTACTAGCCACGAGTTCTGAAATCAAAAACCGAAACGCCAGGATTGTAGAGCTCGAAAAGTATTGTGGAATCAAGAAAAAAATCTCCGAATTCAGAACTCGGAGTCAACGGATATTCATAAAACCGTTTACGTAAAGAAACCACATTTCGCGCCTAACTAGATGAACCGAGACCTACTAGCCACGAATTCTGAAATAAAAATCCAAAATGCCAGGATTGTAGAGCTGAAAAATTAGTTTTAAATCAAGCTGAAAATCACCGAATTCAGAACTCGGAGTCAACGGATATTCATAAAACCGTTTACGTAAAAAACCACAATTTGCGGCTAACTAGGTGAAACGAGACCTACTAGCCACGAGTTCTGAAATCAAAAACCGAAATGCCAGGATTGTAGAGCTCGAAAAGTAGTGTGAGATCAAGCTAAAAATTACCGAATTCAGAACTCGGAGTCAACAGATATTCATAAAACCGTTTACGTAAAGAAACCACATTTCGCGCCTAACTAGATGAAATGAGACCTACAAGCCACGAGTTCTGAAATCAAAATCCAAAACGCCAGGATTGTAGAGCTCGAAAAGTAGTGTGAAATCAAGCTAAAAATCAGCGAATTCAGAACTCGGAGTCAACGGATATTCATAAAACCGTTTACGTAAAGAAACCGCAATTCGCGCCTAACTAGGTGAAACGAGACCTACAAGCCACGAGTTCTGAAATCAAAAACCGAAATGCCAGGATTTTAGAACTCAAAAAGTAGTGTGAAATCAAGCAAAAAATCACCGAATTCAGAAATCGGAGTCAACGGATATTCATAAAACCGTTTACATAAAGAAACCACAATTCGCGCCTAACTAGGTGAAACGAGACCTACAAGCCACGAGTTCTGAAATCAAAAACCGAAATGCCAGGATTGTAGAGCTCAAAAAGTAGTGTGAAATCAAGCAAAAAATCACCGAATTCAGAAATCGGAGTCAACGGATATTCATAAAACCGTTTACGTAAAGAAACCACATTTCGCGCCTAACTAGATGAACCGAGACCTACTAGCCACGAATTCTGAAATAAAAATCCAAAATGCCAGGATTGTAGAGCTGAAAAATTAGTTTTAAATCAAGCTAAAAATCACCGAATTCAGAACTCGGAGTCAACGGATATTCATAAAACCGTTTACGTAAAAAACCACAATTTGCGGCTAACTAGGTGAAACGAGACCTACTAGCCACGAGTTCTGAAATCAAAAACCGAAATGCCAGGATTGTAGAGCTCGAAAAGTAGTGTGAGATCAAGCTAAAAATTACCGAATTCAGAACTCGGAGTCAACAGATATTCATAAAACCGTTTACGTAAAGAAACCGCAATTCGCGCCTAACTAGATGAAATGAGACCTACAAGCCACGAGTTCTGAAATCAAAATCCAAAACGCCAGGATTGTAGAGCTCGAAAAGTAGTGTGAAATCAAGCTAAAAATCACCGAATTCAGAACTCGGAGTCAACGGATATTCATAAAACCGTTTACGTAAAGAAACCGCAATTCGCGCCTAACTAGGTGAAACGAGACCTACAAGCCACGAGTTCTGAAATCAAAAACCGAAACGCCAGGATTGTAGAGCTCGAAAAGTAGTGTGAAATCAAATTAAAAATCACCGAATTCAGAACTCGGAGTCAACGGATATTCATAAAACTGATTACGTAAAGAAACCACATTTCTCGGCTAACTAGGTGAAACGAGACCTACTAGCCACGAGTTCTCAAATCAAAAACCGAAATGCCAGGATTGTGGAGCACGAAAATTAGTGTGAAATCAATCTAAAAATCACCGAATTCAGAACTCGGAGACAACGGATATTCATAAAACCGTTTACGTAAAGAAACCACATTTCGCGCCTAACTAGGTGAAACGAGACCTACTAGCCACGAGTTCTGAAATCAAAAACCGAAACGCCAGGATTGTAGAGCTCGAAAAGTAGTGTGAAATCAAGCAAAAAATCTCCGAATTCAGAACTCGGAGTCAAGGGATATTCATAAAATCGTTTACGTAAAGAAACCACATTTCGCGCCTAACTAGATGAACCGAGACCTACTAGCCACGAATTCTGAAATCAAAATCCAAAATGCCAGGATTGTAGAGCTGAAAAATCAGTTTTAAATCAAGCTAAAAATCACCGAATTCAGAACACGGAGTCAACGGATATTCATAAAACCGTTTACGTAAAAAACCACAATTCGCGGCTAACTAGGTGAAACGAGACATACTAGCCACGAGTTCTGAAATCAAAAACCGAAATGCCAGGATTGTAGAGCTCGAAAAGTAGTGTGAGATCAAGCTAAAAATTACCGAATTCAGAACTCGGAGTCAACAGATATTCATAAAACCGTTTACGTAAAGAAACCACATTTCGCGCCTAACTAGATGAAATGAGACCTACAAGCCACGAGTTCTGAAATCAAAATCCAAAACGCCAGGATTGTAGAGCTCGAAAAGTAGTGTGAAATCAAGCTAAAAATCAGCGAATTCAGAACTCGGAGTCAACGGATATTCATAAAACCGTTTACGTAAAGAAACCGCAATTCGCGCCTAACTAGGTGAAACGAGACCTACAAGCCACGAGTTCTGAAATCAAAAACCGAAATGCCAGGATTTTAGAACTCAAAAAGTAGTGTGAAATCAAGCAAAAAATCACCGAATTCAGAACTCGGAGTCAACGGATATTCATAAAACCGTTTACGTAAAGAAAGCACATTTCGCGCCTAACTAGGTGAAACGAGACCTACTAGCCACCAGTTCTGAAATCAAAAACCGAAACGCTAGGATTCTAGAGCTCTAAAACTAGTGTGAAATCAAGCTAAAAATCATCGAATTCAGAACTCGGAGTCAACGGATATTCATAAAACCGTTTACGTAAAAAACCACAATTCGCGGCTAACTAGGTGAAACGAGACCTACTAGCCACGAGTTCTGAAATCAAAAACCGAAACGCTAGGATTCTAGAGCTCTAAATGTAGTGTGAAATCAAGCTAAAAATCACCGAATTCAGAACTCGGAGTCAACGGATATTCATAAAACCGTTTACGTAAAGAAACCACATTTCGCGCCTAACTAGGTGAAACGAGACCTACTAGCCACGAGTTCTGAAATAAAAAACCGAAACGCCAGGATTGTAGAGCTCGAAAAGTAGTGTGTAATCAAACTAAAAATCAACGAATTCAGAACTCGGAGTCAACGGATATTCATAAAACCGTTTACGTAAAAAACCACAATTCGCGGCTAACTACGTGAAACGAGACCTACTAGCCACGAGTTCTGAAATCAAAAACCGAAACGCCAGGATTCTAGAGCTCTAAAAGTAGTGTGCAATCAAGATAAAAATCACCGAATTCAGAACTCGGAGTCAACGGATATTCATAAAACCGTTTACGTAAAAAACCATATTTCGCGCCTAACTAGGTGGAACGAGACCTACTAGCCACGAGTTCTGAAATCAAAAACCGAAATGCAAGGATTTTAGAGCTCGAAAAGTAGTGTGAAATCAAGCTAAAAATCACCAAATTCAGAACTCGGAGTCAACGGATATTCATAAAACCGTTTACGTAAAGAAACCGCAATTCGCGCCTAACTAGGTGAAACGAGACCTACAAGCCATGAGCTCTGAAATCAAAAACCGAAACGCCAGGATTGTAGAGCTCAAAAACTAGTGTGAAATCAAGCAAAAAATCACCGAATTCAGAAATCGGAGTCAACGGATATTCATAAAACCGTTTACGTAAAGAAACCACATTTCGCGCCTAACTAGGTGAAACGAGACCTACTAGCCAGGAGTTCCAAAATCAAAAACCGAAACGCCAGGATTGTAGAGCTCGAAAAGTAGTGTGAAATCAAACTAAAAATCACCGAATTCAGAACTCGGAGTCAACGGATATTCATAAAACTGATTACGTAAAGAAACCACATTTCTCGGCTAACTAGGTGAAACGAGACCTGCTAGCCACGAGTTCTCAAATCAAAAACCGAAATGCCAGGATTGTGGAGCACGAAAATTAGTGTGAAATCAAGCTAAAAATCACCGAATTCAGAACTCGGAGACAACGGATATTCATAAAACCGTTTACGTAAAGAAACCACATTTCGCGCCTAACTAGGTGAAACGAGACCTACTAGCCACGAGTTCTGAAATCAAAAACCGAAACGCCAGGATTGTAGAGCTCGAAAAGTAGTGTGAAATCAAGCAAAAAATCTCCGAATTCAGAACTCGGAGTCAAGGGATATTCATAAAATCGTTTACGTAAAGAAACCACATTTCGCGCCTAACTAGATGAACCGAGACCTACTAGCCACGAATTCTGAAATCAAAATCCAAAATGCCAGGATTGTAGAGCTGAAAAATCAGTTTTAAATCAAGCTAAAAATCACCGAATTCAGAACTCGGAGTCAACGGATATTCATAAAACCGTTTACGTAAAAAACCACAATTCGCGGCTAACTAGGTGAAACGAGACATACTAGCCACGAGTTCTGAAATCAAAAACCGAAATGCCAGGATTGTAGAGCTCGAAAAGTAGTGTGAGATCAAGCTAAAAATTACCGAATTCAGAACTCGGAGTCAACAGATATTCATAAAACCGTTTACGTAAAGAAACCACATTTCGCGCCTAACTAGATGAAATGAGACCTACAAGCCACGAGTTCTGAAATCAAAATCCAAAACGCCAGGATTGTAGAGCTCGAAAAGTAGTGTGAAATCAAGCTAAAAATCAGCGAATTCAGAACTCGGAGTCAACGGATATTCATAAAACCGTTTACGTAAAGAAACCGCAATTCGCGCCTAACTAGGTGAAACGAGACCTACAAGCCACGAGTTCTGAAATCAAAAACCGAAATGCCAGGATTTTAGAACTCAAAAAGTAGTGTGAAATCAAGCAAAAAATCACCGAATTCAGAACTCGGAGTCAACGGATATTCATAAAACCGTTTACGTAAAGAAAGCACATTTCGCGCCTAACTAGGTGAAACGAGACCTACTAGCCACCAGTTCTGAAATCAAAAACCGAAACGCTAGGATTCTAGAGCTCTAAAACTAGTGTGAAATCAAGCTAAAAATCATCGAATTCAGAACTCGGAGTCAACGGATATTCATAAAACCGTTTACGTAAAAAACCACAATTCGCGGCTAACTAGGTGAAACGAGACCTACTAGCCACGAGTTCTGAAATCAAAAACCGAAACGCTAGGATTCTAGAGCTCTAAAAGTAGTGTGAAATCAAGCTAAAAATCACGGAATTCAGAACTCGGAGTCAACGGATATTCATAAAACCGTTTACGTAAAGAAACCACATTTCGCGCCTAACTAGGTGAAACGAGACCTACTAGCCACGAGTTCTGAAATCAAAAACCGAAACGCCAGGATTGTAGAGCTCGAAAAGTAGTGTGAAATCAAACTAAAAATCAATGAATTCATAACTCGGAGTCAACGGATATTCATAAAACCGTTTACATAAAAAACCACAATTCGCGGCTAACTACGTGAAACGAGACCTACTAGCCACGGGTTCTGAAATCAAAAACCGAAACGCCAGGATTCTAGAGCTCTAAAAGTAGTGTGCAATCAAGATAAAAATCACCGAATTCAGAACTCGGAGTCAACGGATATTCATAAAACCGTTTACGTAAAAAACCATATTTCGCGCCTAACTAGGTGAAACGAGACCTACTAGCCACGAGTTCTGAAATCAAAAACCGAAATGCAAGGATTTTAGAGCTCGAAAAGTAGTGTGAAATCAAGCTAAAAATCACCGAATTCAGAACTCGGAGTCAACGGATATTCATAAAACTGTTTACGTAAAAAACCACAATTCGCGGCTAACTACGTGAACGAGACCTACTAGCCACGAGTTCTGAAATCAAAAACCGAAAAGCCAGGATTCTAGAGCTCTAAAAGTAGTGTGCAATCAAGCTAAAAACCACCGAATTCAGAACTCGGAGTCAACGGATATTCATAAAACCGTTTACGTAAAAAACCACATTTCGCGCCTAACTAGGTGAAACGAGACCTACTAGCCACGAGTTCTGAAATCAAAAACCGAAATGCTAGGATTCTAGAGCTCTAAAAGTAGTGTGAAATCAAGCTAAAAATCACCGAATTCAGAACTCGGAGTCAACGGATATTCATAAAACCGTTTACGTAAAAAACCACAATTCGCGGCTAACTAGGTGAAACGAGACCTACTAGCCACGAGTTCTGAAATCAAAAACCGAAACGCTAGGATTCTAGAGCTCTAAAAGTAGTGTGAAATCAAGCTAAAAATCACCGAATTCAGAACTCGGAGTCAACGGATATTCATAAAACCGTTTACGTAAAGAAACCACATTTCGCGCCTAACTAGGTGAAACGAGACCTACTAGCCACCAGTTCTGAAATCAAAAACTGAAATGCCAGGATTGTAGAGCTCGAAAAGTAGTGTGAAATCAAACTAAAAATCACCGAATTCAGAACTCGGAGTCAACGGATATTCATAAAACCGTTTACGTAAAAAACCACAATTCGCGGCTAACTACGTGAAACGAGACCTACTAGCCACGAGTTCTGAAATCAAAAACCGAAATGCAAGGATTTTAGAGCTCGAAAAGTAGTGTGAAATCAAGCTAAAAATCACCGAATTCAGAACTCGGAGTCAACGGATATTCATAAAACCGTTTACGTAAAGAAACCACATTTCGCGCCAAACTAGGTGAAACGCGACCTACTAGCCACGAGTTCTGAAATCAAAAACCGAAACGCCAGGATTGTGGAGCTCGAAAAGTAGTGTGAAATTAACCTAAAAATCATCGAATTCAGAACTCGGAGTCAACGGATATTCATAAAACCGTTTACATAAAGAAACCACAATTCGCGGCTAACTAGGTGAAACGAGACCTACTAGCCACGAGTTCTGAAATCAAAAACCGAAACGGCAGGATTGTAGAGCTCGAAAAGTAGTGTGAAATCAAGCTAAAAATCAGCGAATTCAGAACTCGGAGTCAACGGATATTCATAAAACCGTTTACGTAAAGAAACCGCAATTCGCGCCTAACTAGGTGAAACGAGACCTACAAGCCACGAGTTCTGAAATCAAAAACCGAAATGCCAGGATTTTAGATCTCAAAAAGTAGTGTGAAATCAAGCAAATAATCACCGAATTCAAAACTCGGAGTCAACGGATATTCATAAAACCGTTTACGTAAAGAAACCACATTTCGCGCCTAACTAGGTGAAACGAGACCTACTAGCCACCAGTTCTGAAATCAAAAACCGAAACGCTAGGATTCTAGAGCTCTAAAAGTAGTGTGAAGACAAGCTAAAAATCACCGAATTCAAAACTCGGAGCCAACGGATATTCATAAAACCGTTTACGTAAAAAACCACAATTCGCGGCTAACTAGGTGAAACGAAACCTACTAGCCACGAGTTCTGAAATCAAAAACCGAAACGATTGGATTCTAGAGCTCTAAAAGTAGTGTGAAATCAAACTAAAAATCAACGAATTCAGAACTCGGAGTCAACGGATATTCATAAAACCGTTTACGTAAAAAACCACATTTCGCGGCTAACTAGGTGAAACGAGACCTACTAGCCACGAGTTCTGAAATCAAAAACCGAAACGCCAGGATTGTAGAGCTCGAAAAGTAGTGTGAAATCAAACTAAAAATCAACGAATTCAGAACTCGGAGTCAACGGATATTCGTAAAACCGTTTACGTAAAAAACCACAATTCGCGGCTAACTACGTGAAACGAGACCTACTAGCCACGAGTTCTGAAATCAAAAACCGAAATGCCAGGATTCTAGAGCTCTAAAAGTAGTGTGCAATCAAGATAAAAATCACCGAATTCAGAACTCGGAGTCAACGGATATTCATAAAACCGTTTACGTAAAGAAACCGCAATTCGCGCCTAACTAGGTGAAACGAGACCTACAAGCCACGAGTTCTGAAATCAAAAACCGAAATGCCAGGATTTTAGAACTCAAAAAGTAGTGTGAAATCAAGCAAAAAATCACCGAATTCAGAACTCGGAGTCAACGGATATTCATAAAACCGTTTACGTAAAGAAACCACATTTCGCGCCTAACTAGGTGAAACGAGACCTACTAGCCACCAGTTCTGAAATCAAAAACCGAAATGCTAGGATTCTAGAGCTCTAAAAGTAGTGTGAAATCAAGCTAAAAATCACCGAATTCAGAACTCGGAGTCAACGGATATTCATAAAACCGTTTACGTAAAAAACCACAATTCGCGGCTAACTAGGTGAAACGAGACCTACTAGCCACGAGTTCTGAAATCAAAAACCGAAACGCCAGGATTGTAGAGCTCGAAAAGTAGTGTGAAATCAAACTAAAAATCAACGAATTCAGAACTCGGAGTCAACGGATATTCGTAAAACCGTTTACGTAAAAAACCACAATTCGCGGCTAACTACGTGAAACGAGACCTACTAGCCACGAGTTCTGAAATCAAAAACCGAAATGCCAGGATTCTAGAGCTCTAAAAGTAGTGTGCAATCAAGATAAAAATCACCGAATTCAGAACTCGGAGTCAACGGATATTCATAAAACCGTTTACGTAAAAAACCATATTTCGCGCCTAACTAGGTGAAACGAGACCTACTAGCCACGAGTTCTGAAATCAAAAACCGAAATGCAAGGATTTTAGAGCTCGAAAAGTAGTGTGAAATCAAGCTAAAAATCACCGAATTCAGAACTCGGAGTCAACGGATATTCGTAAAACCGTTTACGTAAAAAACCACAATTCGCGTCTAACTACGTGAACGAGACCTACTAGCCACGAGTTCTGAAATCAAAAACCGAAAATCCAGGATTCTAGAGCTCTAAAAGTAGTGTGCAATCAAGCTAAAAATCACCGAATTCAGAACTCGGAGTCAACGGATATTCATAAAACCGTTTACGTAAAAAACCACATTTCGCGCCTAACTAGGTGAAACGAGACCTACTAGCCACGAGTTCTGAAATCAAAAACCGAAACGCTAGGATTCTAGAGCTCTAAAAGTAGTGTGAAATCAAACTAAAAATCAACGAATTCATAACTCGGAGTCAACGGATATTCATAAAACCGTTTACGTAAAAAACCACAATTCGCGGCTAACTACGTGAAACGAGACCTACTAGCCACGAGTTCTGAAATCAAAAACCGAAATGCCAGGATTCTAGAGCTCTAAAAGTAGTGTGCAATCAAGATAAAAATCACCGAATTCAGAACTCGGAGTCAACGGATATTCATAAAACCGTTTACGTAAAAAACCATATTTCGCGCCTAACTAGGTGAAATGAGACCTACTAGCCACGAGTTCTGAAATCAAAAACCGAAACGGCAGGATTGTAGAGCTCGAAAAGTAGTGTGAAATCAAGCTAAAAATCAGCGAATTCAGAACTCGGAGTCAACGGATATTCATAAAACCGTTTACGTAAAGAAACCGCAATTCGCGCCTAACTAGGTGAAACGAGACCTACAAGCCACGAGTTCTGAAATCAAAAACCGAAATGCCAGGATTTTAGAACTCAAAAAGTAGTGTGAAATCAAGCAAAAAATCACCGAATTCAAACTCGGAGTCAACGGATATTCATAAAACCGTTTACGTAAAGAAACCACATTTCGCGCCTAACTAGGTGAAACGAGACCTACTAGCCACCAGTTCTGAAATCAAAAACCGAAACGCTAGGATTCTAGAGCTCTAAAAGTAGTGTGAAATCAATCTAAAAATCACCGAATTCAGAACTCGGAGTCAACGGATATTCATAAAACCGTTTACGTAAAAAACCACAATTCGCGGCTAACTAGGTGAAACGAGACCTACTAGCCACGAGTTCTGAAATCAAAAACCGAAAATCCAGGATTCTAGAGCTCTAAAAGTAGTGTGCAATCAAGCTAAAAATCACCGAATTCAGAACTCGGAGTCAACGGATATTCATAAAACCGTTTACGTAAAAAACCACATTTCGCGCCTAACTAGGTGAAACGAGACCTACTAGCCACGAGTTCTGAAATCAAAAACCGAAACGCTAGGATTCTAGAGCTCTAAAAGTAGTGTGAAATCAAACTAAAAATCAACGAATTCAGAACTCGGAGTCAACGGATATTCATAAAACCGTTTACGTAAAAAACCACAATTCGCGGCTAACTACGTGAAACGAGACCTACTAGCCACGAGTTCTGAAATCAAAAACCGAAAAGCCAGGATTCTAGAGCTCTAAAAGTAGTGTGCAATCAAGATAAAAATCACCGAATTCAGAACTCGGAGTCAACGGATATTCATAAAACCGTTTACGTAAAAAACCATATTTTGCGCCTAACTAGGTGAAATGAGACCTACTAGCCACGAGTTCTGAAATCAAAAACCGAAACGGCAGGATTGTAGAGCTCGAAAAGTAGTGTGAAATCAAGCTAAAAATCAGCGAATTCAGAACTCGGAGTCAACGGATATTCATAAAACCGTTTACGTAAAGAAACCGCAATTCGCGCCTAACTAGGTGAAACGAGACCTACAAGCCACGAGTTCTGAAATCAAAAACCGAAATGCCAGGATTTTAGAACTCAAAAAGTAGTGTGAAATCAAGCAAAAAATCACCGAGTTCAGAACTCGGAGTCAACGGATATTCATAAAACCGTTTACGTAAAGAAACCACATTTCGCGCCTAACTAGGTGAAACGAGACCTACTAGCCACCAGTTCTGAAATCAAAAACCGAAACGCTAGGATTCTAGAGCTCTAAAAGTAGTGTGAAATCAATCTAAAAATCACCGAATTCAGAACTCGGAGTCAACGGATATTCATAAAACCGTTTACGTAAAAAACCACAATTCGCGGCTAACTAGGTGAAACGAGACCTACTAGCCACGAGTTCTGAAATCAAAAACCGAAACGCCAGGATTGTAGAGCTCGAAAAGTAGTGTGAAATCAAACTAAAAATCAACGAATTCAGAACTCGGAGTCAACGGATATTCATAAAACCGTTTACGTAAAAAACCACAATTCGCGGCTAACTACGTGAAACGAGACCTACTAGCCACGAGTTCTGAAATCAAAAACCGAAATGCCAGGATTCTAGAGCTCTAAAAGTAGTGTGCAATCAAGATAAAAATCACCGAATTCAGAACTCGGAGTCAACGGATATTCATAAAACCGTTTACGTAAAAAACCATATTTCGCGCCTAACTAGGTGAAACGAGACCTACTAGCCACGAGTTCTGAAATCAAAAACCGAAATGCAAGGATTTTAGAGCTCGAAAAGTAGTGTGAAATCAAGCTAAAAATCACCGAATTCAGAACTCGGAGTCAACGGATATTCGTAAAACCGTTTACGTAAAAAACCACAATACGCGGCTAACTACGTGAACAAGACCTACTAGCCACGAGTTCTGAAATCAAAAACCGAAAATCCAGGATTCTAGAGCTCTAAAAGTAGTGTGCAATCAAGTTAAAAATCACCGAATTCAGAACTCGGAGTCAACGGATATTCATAAAACCGTTTACGTAAAAAACCACATTTCGCGCCTAACTAAGTGAAACGAGACCTTCTAGCCACAAGTTCTGAAATCAAAAACCGAAACGCTAGGATTCTAGAGCTCTAAAAGTAGTGTGAAATCAAGCTAAAAATCACCGAATTCAGAACTCGGAGTCAACGGATATTCATAAAACCGTTTACGTAAAAAACCACAATTCGCGGCTAACTAGGTGAAACGAGACCTACTAGCCACGAGTTCTGAAATCAAAAACCGAAACGCTAGGATTCTAGAGCTCTAAAAGTAGTGTGAAATCAAGCTAAAAATCACCGAATTCAGAACTCGGAGTCAACGGATATTCATAAAACCGTTTACGTAAAGAAACCACATTTCGCGCCTAACTAGGTGAAACGAGACCTACTAGCCACGAGTTCTGAAATAAAAAACCGAAACGCCAGGATTGTAGAGCTCGAAAAGTAGTGTGTAATCAAACTAAAAATCAACGAATTCAGAACTCGGAGTCAACCGATATTCATAAAACCGTTTACGTAAAAAACCACAATTCGCGGCTAACTACGTGAAACGAGACCTACTAGCCACGAGTTCTGAAATCAAAAACCGAAATGCCAGGATTCTAGAGCTCTAAAAGTAGTGTGCAATCAAGATAAAAATCACCGAATTCAGAACTCGGAGTCAACGGATATTCATAAAACCGTTTACGTAAAAAACCATATTTCGCGCCTAACTAGGTGGAACGAGACCTACTAGCCACGAGTTCTGAAATCAAAAACCGAAATGCAAGGATTTTAGAGCTCGAAAAGTAGTGTGAAATCAAGCTAAAAATCACCCAATTCAGAACTCGGAGTCAACGGATATTCATAAAACCGTTTACGTAAAGAAACCGCAATTCGCGCCTAACTAGGTGAAACGAGACCTACAAGCCATGAGCTCTGAAATCAAAAACCGAAACTCCAGGATTGTAGAGCTCGAAAATTAGTGTGAAATCAAGCTAAAAATCACCGAATTCAGAACTCGGAGTAAACGGATATTCATAAAACCGTTTACGTAAAGAAACCACATTTCGCGCCTAACTAGGTGAAACGAGACCTACTAGCCACGAGTTCTGAAATCAAAAACCGAAACGCTAGGATTCTAGAGCTCTAAAAGTAGTGTGAAATCAAGCTAAAAATCACCGAATTCAGAACTCGGAGTCAACGGATATTCATAAAACCGTTTACGTAAAGAAACCACATTTCGCGCCTAACTAGGTGAAACGAGACCTACTAGCCACGAGTTCTGAAATCAAAAACCGAAACGCCAGGATTGTAGATCTTGAAAAGTAGTGTGAAATCAACCTAAAAATCACCGAATTCAGAACTCGGAGTCAACGGATATTCATAAAACCGTTTAAGTAAAAAACCACAATTCGCGGCTAACTACGTGAAACGAGACCTACTAGCCACGAGTTCTGAAATCAAAAACCGAAACGCCAGGATTCTAGAGCTCTAAAAGTAGTGTGCAATCAAGCTAAAAATCACCGAATTCAGAACTCGGAGTCAACGGATATTCATAAAACCGTTTACGTAAAAAACCACATTTCGCGCCTAACTAGGTGAAACGAGCCCTTCTAGCGACGAGTTCTGAAATCAAAAACCGAAACACCAGGATTGTAGAGCTCAAAAAGTAGTGTGAAATCAAGCAAAAAATCACCGAATTCAGAAATCGGAGTCAACGGATATTCATAAAACGGTTTACGTAAAGAAACCGCAATTCGCGCCTAACTAGGTGAAACGAGACCTACAAGCCACGACCTCTGAAATCAAAAACCAAAATGCCAGGATTGTAGAGCTCAAAAAGTAGTGTGAAATCAAGCAAAAAATCACCGAATTCAGAAATCGGAGTCAACGGATATTCATAAAACCGTTTACTTAAAGAAACCACATTTCGCGCCTAACTAGGTGAAACGAGACCTACTAGCCACGAGTTCCGAAATCAAAAACCGAAATGCCAGGATTGTGGAGCACGAAAATTAGTGTGAAATCAAGCTAAAAATCACCGAATTCAGAACTCGGAGTCAACGGATATTCATAAAACCGTTTACGTAAAGAAACCACATTTTGCGCCTAACTAGGTGAAATGAGACCTACTAGCCACGAGTTCTGAAATCAAAAACCGAAACGCCAGGATTGTAGAGCTCGAAAAGTATTGTGGAATCAAGAAAAAAATCTCCGAATTCAGAACTCGGAGTCAACGGATATTCATAAAACCGTTTACGTAAAGAAACCACATTTCGCGCCTAACTAGATGAACCGAGACCTACTAGCCACGAATTCTGAAATAAAAATCCAAAATGCCAGGATTGTAGAGCTGAAAAATTAGTTTTAAATCAAGCTAAAAATCACCGAATTCAGAACTCGGAGTCAACGGATATTCATAAAACCGTTTACGTAAAAAACCACAATTTGCGGCTAACTAGGTGAAACGAGACCTACTAGCCACGAGTTCTGAAATCAAAAACCGAAATGCCAGGATTGTAGAGCTCGAAAAGTAGTGTGAGATCAAGCTAAAAATTACCGAATTCAGAACTCGGAGTCAACAGATATTCATAAAACCGTTTACGTAAAGAAACCACATTTCGCGCCTAACTAGATGAAATGAGACCTACAAGCCACGAGTTCTGAAATCAAAATCCAAAACGCCAGGATTGTAGAGCTCGAAAAGTAGTGTGAAATCAAGCTAAAAATCAGCGAATTCAGAACTCGGAGTCAACGGATATTCATAAAACCGTTTACGTAAAGAAACCGCAATTCGCGCCTAACTAGGTGAAACGAGACCTACAAGCCACGAGTTCTGAAATCAAAAACCGAAATGCCAGGATTTTAGAACTCAAAAAGTAGTGTGAAATCAAGCAAAAAATCACCGAATTCAGAAATCGGAGTCAACGGATATTCATAAAACGGTTTACGTAAAGAAACCGCAATTCGCGCCTAACTAGGTGAAACGAGACCTACAAGCCACGAGTTCTGAAATCAAAAACCGAAATGCCAGGATTTTAGAACTCAAAAAGTAGTGTGAAATCAAGCAAAAAATCACCGAGTTCAGAACTCGGAGTCAACGGATATTCATAAAACCGTTTACGTAAAGAAACCACATTTCGCGCCTAACTAGGTGAAACGAGACCTACTAGCCACCAGTTCTGAAATCAAAAACCGAAACGCTAGGATTCTAGAGCTCTAAAAGTAGTGTGAAATCAATCTAAAAATCACCGAATTCAGAACTCGGAGTCAACGGATATTCATAAAACCGTTTACGTAAAAAACCACAATTCGCGGCTAACTAGGTGAAACGAGACCTACTAGCCACGAGTTCTGAAATCAAAAACCGAAACGCCAGGATTGTAGAGCTCGAAAAGTAGTGTGAAATCAAACTAAAAATCAACGAATTCAGAACTCGGAGTCAACGGATATTCATAAAACCGTTTACGTAAAAAACCACAATTCGCGGCTAACTACGTGAAACGAGACCTACTAGCCACGAGTTCTGAAATCAAAAACCGAAATGCCAGGATTCTAGAGCTCTAAAAGTAGTGTGCAATCAAGATAAAAATCACCGAATTCAGAACTCGGAGTCAACGGATATTCATAAAACCGTTTACGTAAAAAACCATATTTCGCGCCTAACTAGGTGAAACGAGACCTACTAGCCACGAGTTCTGAAATCAAAAACCGAAATGCAAGGATTTTAGAGCTCGAAAAGTAGTGTGAAATCAAGCTAAAAATCACCGAATTCAGAACTCGGAGTCAACGGATATTCGTAAAACCGTTTACGTAAAAAACCACAATACGCGGCTAACTACGTGAACAAGACCTACTAGCCACGAGTTCTGAAATCAAAAACCGAAAATCCAGGATTCTAGAGCTCTAAAAGTAGTGTGCAATCAAGTTAAAAATCACCGAATTCAGAACTCGGAGTCAACGGATATTCATAAAACCGTTTACGTAAAAAACCACATTTCGCGCCTAACTAAGTGAAACGAGACCTTCTAGCCACAAGTTCTGAAATCAAAAACCGAAACGCTAGGATTCTAGAGCTCTAAAAGTAGTGTGAAATCAAGCTAAAAATCACCGAATTCAGAACTCGGAGTCAACGGATATTCATAAAACCGTTTACGTAAAAAACCACAATTCGCGGCTAACTAGGTGAAACGAGACCTACTAGCCACGAGTTCTGAAATCAAAAACCGAAACGCTAGGATTCTAGAGCTCTAAAAGTAGTGTGAAATCAAGCTAAAAATCACCGAATTCAGAACTCGGAGTCAACGGATATTCATAAAACCGTTTACGTAAAGAAACCACATTTCGCGCCTAACTAGGTGAAACGAGACCTACTAGCCACGAGTTCTGAAATAAAAAACCGAAACGCCAGGATTGTAGAGCTCGAAAAGTAGTGTGTAATCAAACTAAAAATCAACGAATTCAGAACTCGGAGTCAACCGATATTCATAAAACCGTTTACGTAAAAAACCACAATTCGCGGCTAACTACGTGAAACGAGACCTACTAGCCACGAGTTCTGAAATCAAAAACCGAAATGCCAGGATTCTAGAGCTCTAAAAGTAGTGTGCAATCAAGATAAAAATCACCGAATTCAGAACTCGGAGTCAACGGATATTCATAAAACCGTTTACGTAAAAAACCATATTTCGCGCCTAACTAGGTGGAACGAGACCTACTAGCCACGAGTTCTGAAATCAAAAACCGAAATGCAAGGATTTTAGAGCTCGAAAAGTAGTGTGAAATCAAGCTAAAAATCACCCAATTCAGAACTCGGAGTCAACGGATATTCATAAAACCGTTTACGTAAAGAAACCGCAATTCGCGCCTAACTAGGTGAAACGAGACCTACAAGCCATGAGCTCTGAAATCAAAAACCGAAACTCCAGGATTGTAGAGCTCGAAAATTAGTGTGAAATCAAGCTAAAAATCACCGAATTCAGAACTCGGAGTAAACGGATATTCATAAAACCGTTTACGTAAAGAAACCACATTTCGCGCCTAACTAGGTGAAACGAGACCTACTAGCCACGAGTTCTGAAATCAAAAACCGAAACGCTAGGATTCTAGAGCTCTAAAAGTAGTGTGAAATCAAGCTAAAAATCACCGAATTCAGAACTCGGAGTCAACGGATATTCATAAAACCGTTTACGTAAAGAAACCACATTTCGCGCCTAACTAGGTGAAACGAGACCTACTAGCCACGAGTTCTGAAATCAAAAACCGAAACGCCAGGATTGTAGATCTTGAAAAGTAGTGTGAAATCAACCTAAAAATCACCGAATTCAGAACTCGGAGTCAACGGATATTCATAAAACCGTTTAAGTAAAAAACCACAATTCGCGGCTAACTACGTGAAACGAGACCTACTAGCCACGAGTTCTGAAATCAAAAACCGAAACGCCAGGATTCTAGAGCTCTAAAAGTAGTGTGCAATCAAGCTAAAAATCACCGAATTCAGAACTCGGAGTCAACGGATATTCATAAAACCGTTTACGTAAAAAACCACATTTCGCGCCTAACTAGGTGAAACGAGCCCTTCTAGCGACGAGTTCTGAAATCAAAAACCGAAACACCAGGATTGTAGAGCTCAAAAAGTAGTGTGAAATCAAGCAAAAAATCACCGAATTCAGAAATCGGAGTCAACGGATATTCATAAAACGGTTTACGTAAAGAAACCGCAATTCGCGCCTAACTAGGTGAAACGAGACCTACAAGCCACGACCTCTGAAATCAAAAACCAAAATGCCAGGATTGTAGAGCTCAAAAAGTAGTGTGAAATCAAGCAAAAAATCACCGAATTCAGAAATCGGAGTCAACGGATATTCATAAAACCGTTTACTTAAAGAAACCACATTTCGCGCCTAACTAGGTGAAACGAGACCTACTAGCCACGAGTTCCGAAATCAAAAACCGAAATGCCAGGATTGTGGAGCACGAAAATTAGTGTGAAATCAAGCTAAAAATCACCGAATTCAGAACTCGGAGTCAACGGATATTCATAAAACCGTTTACGTAAAGAAACCACATTTTGCGCCTAACTAGGTGAAATGAGACCTACTAGCCACGAGTTCTGAAATCAAAAACCGAAACGCCAGGATTGTAGAGCTCGAAAAGTATTGTGGAATCAAGAAAAAAATCTCCGAATTCAGAACTCGGAGTCAACGGATATTCATAAAACCGTTTACGTAAAGAAACCACATTTCGCGCCTAACTAGATGAACCGAGACCTACTAGCCACGAATTCTGAAATAAAAATCCAAAATGCCAGGATTGTAGAGCTGAAAAATTAGTTTTAAATCAAGCTAAAAATCACCGAATTCAGAACTCGGAGTCAACGGATATTCATAAAACCGTTTACGTAAAAAACCACAATTTGCGGCTAACTAGGTGAAACGAGACCTACTAGCCACGAGTTCTGAAATCAAAAACCGAAATGCCAGGATTGTAGAGCTCGAAAAGTAGTGTGAGATCAAGCTAAAAATTACCGAATTCAGAACTCGGAGTCAACAGATATTCATAAAACCGTTTACGTAAAGAAACCACATTTCGCGCCTAACTAGATGAAATGAGACCTACAAGCCACGAGTTCTGAAATCAAAATCCAAAACGCCAGGATTGTAGAGCTCGAAAAGTAGTGTGAAATCAAGCTAAAAATCAGCGAATTCAGAACTCGGAGTCAACGGATATTCATAAAACCGTTTACGTAAAGAAACCGCAATTCGCGCCTAACTAGGTGAAACGAGACCTACAAGCCACGAGTTCTGAAATCAAAAACCGAAATGCCAGGATTTTAGAACTCAAAAAGTAGTGTGAAATCAAGCAAAAAATCACCGAATTCAGAAATCGGAGTCAACGGATATTCATAAAACGGTTTACGTAAAGAAACCGCAATTCGCGCCTAACTAGGTGAAACGAGACCTACAAGCCACGACCTCTGAAATCAAAAACCGAAATGCCAGGATTGTAGAGCTCAAAAAGTAGTGTGAAATCAAGCAAAAAATCACCGAATTCAGAAATCGGAGTCAACGGATATTCATAAAACCGTTTACTTAAAGAAACCACATTTCGCGCCTAACTAGGTGAAACGAGACCTACTAGCCACGAGTTCCGAAATCAAAAACCGAAACGCCAGGATTGTAGAGCTCGAAAAGTAGTGTGAAATCAAACTAAAAATCACCGAATTCAGAACTCGGAGTCAACGGATATTCATAAAACCGTTTACGTAAAGAAACCACATTTCTCGGCTAACTAGGTGAAACGAGACCTGCTAGCCACGAGTTCTGAAATCAAAAACCGAAATGCCAGGATTGTGGAGCACGAAAATTAGTGTGAAATCAAGCTAAAAATCACCGAATTCAGAACTCGGAGTCAACGGATATTCATAAAACCGTTTACGTAAAGAAACCACATTTTGCGCCTAACTAGGTGAAATGAGACCTACTAGCCACGAGTTCTGAAATCAAAAACCGAAATGCCAGGATTGTAGAGCTTGAAAAGTATTGTGGAATCAAGAAAAAAATCTCCGAATTCAGAACTCGGAGTCAACGGATATTCATAAAACCGTTTACGTAAAGAAACCACATTTCGCGCCTAACTAGATGAACCGAGACCTACTAGCCACGAATTCTGAAATAAAAATCCAAAATGCCAGGATTGTAGAGCTGAAAAATTAGTTTTAAATCAAGCTAAAAATCACCGAATTCAGAACTCGGAGTCAACGGATATTCATAAAACCGTTTACGTAAAAAACCACAATTTGCGGCTAACTAGGTGAAACGAGACCTACTAGCCACGAGTTCTGAAATCAAAAACCGAAATGCCAGGATTGTAGAGCTCGAAAAGTAGTGTGAGATCAAGCTAAAAATTACCGAATTCAGAACTCGGAGTCAACAGATATTCATAAAACCGTTTACGTAAAGAAACCACATTTCGCGCCTAACTAGATGAAATGAGACCTACAAGCCACGAGTTCTGAAATCAAAATCCAAAACGCCAGGATTGTAGAGCTCGAAAAGTAGTGTGAAATCAAGCTAAAAATCAGCGAATTCAGAACTCGGAGTCAACGGATATTCATAAAACCGTTTACGTAAAGAAACCGCAATTCGCGCCTAACTAGGTGAAACGAGACCTACAAGCCACGAGTTCTGAAATCAAAAACCGAAATGCCAGGATTTTAGAACTCAAAAAGTAGTGTGAAATCAAGCAAAAAATCACCGAATTCAGAAATCGGAGTCAACGGATATTCATAAAACGGTTTACGTAAAGAAACCGCAATTCGCGCCTAACTAGGTGAAACGAGACCTACAAGCCACGACCTCTGAAATCAAAAACCAAAATGCCAGGATTGTAGAGCTCAAAAAGTAGTGTGAAATCAAGCAAAAAATCACCGAATTCAGAAATCGGAGTCAACGGATATTCATAAAACCGTTTACTTAAAGAAACCACATTTCGCGCCTAACTAGGTGAAACGAGACCTACTAGCCACGAGTTCCGAAATCAAAAACCGAAACGCCAGGATTGTAGAGCTCGAAAAGTAGTGTGAAATCAAACTAAAAATCACCGAATTCAGAACTCGGAGTCAACGGATATTCATAAAACCGTTTACGTAAAGAAACCACATTTCTCGGCTAACTAGGTGAAACGAGACCTGCTAGCCACGAGTTCTGAAATCAAAAACCGAAATGCCAGGATTGTGGAGCACGAAAATTAGTGTGAAATCAAGCTAAAAATCACCGAATTCAGAACTCGGAGTCAACGGATATTCATAAAACCGTTTACGTAAAGAAACCACATTTTGCGCCTAACTAGGTGAAATGAGACCTACTAGCCACGAGTTCTGAAATCAAAAACCGAAACGCCAGGATTGTAGAGCTCGAAAAGTATTGTGGAATCAAGAAAAAAATCTCCGAATTCAGAACTCGGAGTCAACGGATATTCATAAAACCGTTTACGTAAAGAAACCACATTTCGCGCCTAACTAGATGAACCGAGACCTACTAGCCACGAATTCTGAAATAAAAATCCAAAATGCCAGGATTGTAGAGCTGAAAAATTAGTTTTAAATCAAGCTAAAAATCACCGAATTCAGAACTCGGAGTCAACGGATATTCATAAAACCGTTTACGTAAAAAACCACAATTTGCGGCTAACTAGGTGAAACGAGACCTACTAGCCACGAGTTCTGAAATCAAAAACCGAAATGCCAGGATTGTAGAGCTCGAAAAGTAGTGTGAGATCAAGCTAAAAATTACCGAATTCAGAACTCGGAGTCAACAGATATTCATAAAACCGTTTACGTAAAGAAACCACATTTCGCGCCTAACTAGATGAAATGAGACCTACAAGCCACGAGTTCTGAAATCAAAATCCAAAACGCCAGGATTGTAGAGCTCGAAAAGTAGTGTGAAATCAAGCTAAAAATCAGCGAATTCAGAACTCGGAGTCAACGGATATTCATAAAACCGTTTACGTAAAGAAACCGCAATTCGCGCCTAACTAGGTGAAACGAGACCTACAAGCCACGAGTTCTGAAATCAAAAACCGAAATTCCAGGATTTTAGAACTCAAAAAGTAGTGTGAAATCAAGCAAAAAATCACCGAATTCAGAACTCGGAGTCAACGGATATTCATAAAACCGTTTACGTAAAGAAACCACATTTCGCGCCTAACTAGGTGAAACGAGACCTACTAGCCACCAGTTCTGAAATCAAAAACCGAAACGCTAGGATTCTAGAGCTCTAAAAGTAGTGTGAAATCAAGCTAAAAATCACCGAATTCAGAACTCGGAGTCAACGGATATTCATAAAACCGTTTACGTAAAAAACCACAATTCGCGGCTAACTAGGTGAAACGAGACCTACTAGCCACGAGTTCTGAAATCAAAAACCGAAACGCTAGGATTCTAGAGCTCTAAAAGTAGTGTGAAATCAAGCTAAAAATCACCGAATTCAGAACTCGGAGTCAACGGATATTCATAAAACCGTTTACGTAAAGAAACCACATTTCGCGCCTAACTAGGTGAAACGAGACCTACTAGCCACGAGTTCTGAAATAAAAAACCGAAACGCCAGGATTGTAGAGCTCGAAAAGTAGTGTGTAATCAAACTAAAAATCAACGAATTCAGAACTCGGAGTCAACGGATATTCATAAAACCGTTTACGTAAAAAACCACAATTCGCGGCTAACTACGTGAAACGAGACCTACTAGCCACGAGTTCTGAAATCAAAAACCGAAACGCCAGGATTCTAGAGCTCTAAAAGTAGTGTGCAATCAAGATAAAAATCACCGAATTCAGAACTCGGAGTCAACGGATATTCATAAAACCGTTTACGTAAAAAACCATATTTCGCGCCTAACTAGGTGGAACGAGACCTACTAGCCACGAGTTCTGAAATCAAAAACCGAAACGCCAGGATTGTAGAGCTCGAAAAGTAGTGTGAAATCAAACTAAAAATCACCGAATTCAGAACTCGGAGTCAACGGATATTCATAAAACTGATTACGTAAAGAAACCACATTTCTCGGCTAACTAGGTGAAACGAGACCTGCTAGCCACGAGTTCTGAAATCAAAAACCGAAATGCCAGGATTGTGGAGCACGAAAATTAGTGTGAAATCAAGCTAAAAATCACCGAATTCAGAACTCGGAGACAACGGATATTCATAAAACCGTTTACGTAAAGAAACCACATTTCGCGCCTAACTAGGTGAAACGAGACCTACTAGCCACGAGTTCTGAAATCAAAAACCGAAATGCCAGGATTGTAGAGCTCGAAAAGTAGTGTGAAATCAAGCAAAAAATCTCCGAATTCAGAACTCGGAGTCAAGGGATATTCATAAAATCGTTTACGTAAAGAAACCACATTTCGCGCCTAACTAGATGAACCGAGACCTACTAGCCACGAATTCTGAAATCAAAATCCAAAATGCCAGGATTGTAGAGCTGAAAAATTAGTTTTAAATCAAGCTAAAAATCACCGAATTCAGAACTCGGAGTCAACGGATATTCATAAAACCGTTTACGTAAAAAACCACAATTCGCGGCTAACTAGGTGAAACGAGACATACTAGCCACGAGTTCTGAAATCAAAAACCGAAATGCCAGGATTGTAGAGCTCGAAAAGTAGTGTGAGATCAAGCTAAAAATTACCGAATTCAGAACTCGGAGTCAACAGATATTCATAAAACCGTTTACGTAAAGAAACCACATTTCGCGCCTAACTAGATGAAATGAGACCTACAAGCCACGAGTTCTGAAATCAAAATCCAAAACGCCAGGATTGTAGAGCTCGAAAAGTAGTGTGAAATCAAGCTAAAAATCAGCGAATTCAGAACTCGGAGTCAACGGATATTCATAAAACCGTTTACGTAAAGAAACCGCAATTCGCGCCTAACTAGGTGAAACGAGACCTACAAGCCACGAGTTCTGAAATCGAAAACCGAAATGCCAGGATTTTAGAACTCAAAAAGTAGTGTGAAATCAAGCAAAAAATAACCGAATTCAGAACTCGGAGTCAACGGATATTCATAAAACCGTTTACGTAAAGAAAGCACATTTCGCGCCTAACTAGGTGAAACGAGACCTACTAGCCACCAGTTCTGAAATCAAAAACCGAAACGCTAGGATTCTAGAGCTCTAAAACTAGTGTGAAATCAAGCTAAAAATCATCGAATTCAGAACTCGGAGTCAACGGATATTCATAAAACCGTTTACGTAAAAAACCACAATTCGCGGCTAACTAGGTGAAACGAGACCTACTAGCCACGAGTTCTGAAATCAAATACCGAAACGCTAGGATTCTAGAGCTCTAAAAGTAGTGTGAAATCAAGCTAAAAATCACGGAATTCAGAACTCGGAGTCAACGGATATTCATAAAACCGTTTACGTAAAGAAACCACATTTCGCGCCTAACTAGGTGAAACGAGACCTACTAGCCACGAGTTCTGAAATCAAAAACCGAAACGCCAGGATTGTAGAGCTCGAAAAGTAGTGTGAAATCAAACTAAAAATCAATGAATTCATAACTCGGAGTCAACGGATATTCATAAAACCGTTTACATAAAAAACCACAATTCGCGGCTAACTACGTGAAACGAGACCTACTAGCCACGGGTTCTGAAATCAAAAACCGAAACGCCAGGATTCTAGAGCTCTAAAAGTAGTGTGCAATCAAGATAAAAATCACCGAATTCAGAACTCGGAGTCAACGGATATTCATAAAACCGTTTACGTAAAAAACCATATTTCGCGCCTAACTAGGTGAAACGAGACCTACTAGCCACGAGTTCTGAAATCAAAAACCGAAATGCAAGGATTTTAGAGCTCGAAAAGTAGTGTGAAATCAAGCTAAAAATCACCGAATTCAGAACTCGGAGTCAACGGATATTCATAAAACTGTTTACGTAAAAAACCACAATTCGCGGCTAACTACGTGAACGAGACCTACTAGCCACGAGTTCTGAAATCAAAAACCGAAAAGCCAGGATTCTAGAGCTCTAAAAGTAGTGTGCAATCAAGCTAAAAACCACCGAATTCAGAACTCGGAGTCAACGGATATTCATAAAACCGTTTACGTAAAAAACCACATTTCGCGCCTAACTAGGTGAAACGAGACCTACTAGCCACGAGTTCTGAAATCAAAAACCGAAACGCTAGGATTCTAGAGCTCTAAAAGTAGTGTGAAATCAAGCTAAAAATCACCGAATTCAGAACTCGGAGTCAACGGATATTCATAAAACCGTTTACGTAAAGAAACCACATTTCGCGCCTAACTAGGTGAAACGAGACCTACTAGCCACGAGTTCTGAAATAAAAAACCGAAACGCCAGGATTGTAGAGCTCGAAAAGTAGTGTGTAATCAAACTAAAAATCAACGAATTCAGAACTCGGAGTCAACGGATATTCATAAAACCGTTTACGTAAAAAACCACAATTCGCGGCTAACTACGTGAAACGAGACCTACTAGCCACGAGTTCTGAAATCAAAAACCGAAACGCCAGGATTCTAGAGCTCTAAAAGTAGTGTGCAATCAAGATAAAAATCACCGAATTCAGAACTCGGAGTCAACGGATATTCATAAAACCGTTTACGTAAAAAACCATATTTCGCGCCTAACTAGGTGGAACGAGACCTACTAGCCACGAGTTCTGAAATCAAAAACCGAAATGCAAGGATTTTAGAGCTCGAAAAGTAGTGTGAAATCAAGCTAAAAATCACCCAATTCAGAACTCGGAGTCAACGGATATTCATAAAACCGTTTACGTAAAGAAACCGCAATTCGCGCCTAACTAGGTGAAACGAGACCTACAAGCCATGAGCTCTGAAATCAAAAACCGAAACGCCAGGATTGTAGAGCTCAAAAACTAGTGTGAAATCAAGCAAAAAATCACCGAATTCAGAAATCGGAGTCAACGGATATTCATAAAACCGTTTACGTAAAGAAACCACATTTCGCGCCTAACTAGGTGAAACGAGACCTACTAGCCACGAGTTCCAAAATCAAAAACCGAAACGCCAGGATTGTAGAGCTCGAAAAGTAGTGTGAAATCAAACTAAAAATCACCGAATTCAGAACTCGGAGTCAACGGATATTCATAAAACTGATTACGTAAAGAAACCACATTTCTCGGCTAACTAGGTGAAACGAGACCTGCTAGCCACGAGTTCTGAAATCAAAAACCGAAATGCCAGGATTGTGGAGCACGAAAATTAGTGTGAAATCAAGCTAAAAATCACCGAATTCAGAACTCGGAGACAACGGATATTCATAAAACCGTTTACGTAAAGAAACCACATTTCGCGCCTAACTAGGTGAAACGAGACCTACTAGCCACGAGTTCTGAAATCAAAAACCGAAACGCCAGGATTGTAGAGCTCGAAAAGTAGTGTGAAATCAAGCAAAAAATCTCCGAATTCAGAACTCGGAGTCAAGGGATATTCATAAAATCGTTTACGTAAAGAAACCACATTTCGCGCCTAACTAGATGAACCGAGACCTACTAGCCACGAATTCTGAAATCAAAATCCAAAATGCCAGGATTGTAGAGCTGAAAAATTAGTTTTAAATCAAGCTAAAAATCACCGAATTCAGAACTCGGAGTCAACGGATATTCATAAAACCGTTTACGTAAAAAACCACAATTCGCGGCTAACTAGGTGAAACGAGACATACTAGCCACGAGTTCTGAAATCAAAAACCGAAATGCCAGGATTGTAGAGCTCGAAAAGTAGTGTGAGATCAAGCTAAAAATTACCGAATTCAGAACTCGGAGTCAACAGATATTCATAAAACCGTTTACGTAAAGAAACCACATTTCGCGCCTAACTACATGAAATGAGACCTACAAGCCACGAGTTCTGAAATCAAAATCCAAAACGCCAGGATTGTAGAGCTCGAAAAGTAGTGTGAAATCAAGCTAAAAATCAGCGAATTCAGAACTCGGAGTCAACGGATATTCATAAAACCGTTTACGTAAAGAAACCGCAATTCGCGCCTAACTAGGTGAAACGAGACCTACAAGCCACGAGTTCTGAAATCAAAAACCGAAATGCCAGGATTTTAGAACTCAAAAAGTAGTGTGAAATCAAGCAAAAAATCACCGAATTCAGAACTCGGAGTCAACGGATATTCATAAAACCGTTTACGTAAAGAAAGCACATTTCGCGCCTAACTAGGTGAAACGAGACCTACTAGCCACCAGTTCTGAAATCAAAAACCGAAACGCTAGGATTCTAGAGCTCTAAAACTAGTGTGAAATCAAGCTAAAAATCATCGAATTCAGAACTCGGAGTCAACGGATATTCATAAAACCGTTTACGTAAAAAACCACAATTCGCGGCTAACTAGGTGAAACGAGACCTACTAGCCACGAGTTCTGAAATCAAAAACCGAAACGCTAGGATTCTAGAGCTCTAAAAGTAGTGTGAAATCAAGCTAAAAATCACGGAATTCAGAACTCGGAGTCAACGGATATTCATAAAACCGTTTACGTAAAGAAACCACATTTCGCGCCTAACTAGGTGAAACGAGACCTACTAGCCACGAGTTCTGAAATCAAAAACCGAAACGCCAGGATTGTAGAGCTCGAAAAGTAGTGTGAAATCAAACTAAAAATCAATGAATTCATAACTCGGAGTCAACGGATATTCATAAAACCGTTTACATAAAAAACCACAATTCGCGGCTAACTACGTGAAACGAGACCTACTAGCCACGGGTTCTGAAATCAAAAACCGAAACGCCAGGATTCTAGAGCTCTAAAAGTAGTGTGCAATCAAGATAAAAATCACCGAATTCAGAACTCGGAGTCAACGGATATTCATAAAACCGTTTACGTAAAAAACCATATTTCGCGCCTAACTAGGTGAAACGAGACCTACTAGCCACGAGTTCTGAAATCAAAAACCGAAATGAAAGGATTTTAGAGCTCGAAAAGTAGTGTGAAATCAAGCTAAAAATCACCGAATTCAGAACTCGGAGTCAACGGATATTCATAAAACTGTTTACGTAAAAAACCACAATTCGCGGCTAACTACGTGAACGAGACCTACTAGCCACGAGTTCTGAAATCAAAAACCGAAAAGCCAGGATTCTAGAGCTCTAAAAGTAGTGTGCAATCAAGCTAAAAACCACCGAATTCAGAACTCGGAGTCAACGGATATTCATAAAACCGTTTACGTAAAAAACCACATTTCGCGCCTAACTAGGTGAAACGAGACCTACTAGCCACGAGTTCTGAAATCAAAAACCGAAATGCTAGGATTCTAGAGCTCTAAAAGTAGTGTGAAATCAAGCTAAAAATCACCGAATTCAGAACTCGGAGTCAACGGATATTCATAAAACCGTTTACGTAAAAAACCACAATTCGCGGCTAACTAGGTGAAACGAGACCTACTAGCCACGAGTTCTGAAATCAAAAACCGAAACGCTAGGATTCTAGAGCTCTAAAAGTAGTGTGAAATCAAGCTAAAAATCACCGAATTCAGAACTCGGAGTCAACGGATATTCATAAAACCGTTTACGTAAAGAAACCACATTTCGCGCCTAACTAGGTGAAACGAGACCTACTAGCCACCAGTTCTGAAATCAAAAACTGAAATGCCAGGATTGTAGAGCTCGAAAAGTAGTGTGAAATCAAACTAAAAATCACCGAATTCAGAACTCGGAGTCAACGGATATTCATAAAACCGTTTACGTAAAAAACCACAATTCGCGGCTAACTACGTGAAACGAGACCTACTAGCCACGAGTTCTGAAATCAAAAACCGAAATGCAAGGATTTTAGAGCTCGAAAAGTAGTGTGAAATCAAGCTAAAAATCACCGAATTCAGAACTCGGAGTCAACGGATATTCATAAAACCGTTTACGTAAAGAAACCACATTTCGCGCCTAACTAGGTGAAACGAGACCTACTAGCCACGAGTTCTGAAATCAAAAACCGAAACGCCAGGATTGTAGAGCTCGAAAAGTAGTGTGAAATTAACCTAAAAATCATCGAATTCAGAACTCGGAGTCAACGGATATTCATAAAACCGTTTACATAAAGAAACCACAATTCGCGGCTAACTAGGTGAAACGAGACCTACTAGCCACGAGTTCTGAAATCAAAAACCGAAACGGCAGGATTGTAGAGCTCGAAAAGTAGTGTGAAATCAAGCTAAAAATCAGCGAATTCAGAACTCGGAGTCAACGGATATTCATAAAACCGTTTACGTAAAGAAACCGCAATTCGCGCCTAACTAGGTGAAACGAGACCTACAAGCCACGAGTTCTGAAATCAAAAACCGAAATGCCAGGATTTTAGATCTCAAAAAGTAGTGTGAAATCAAGCAAATAATCACCGAATTCAAAACTCGGAGTCAACGGATATTCATAAAACCGTTTACGTAAAGAAACCACATTTCGCGCCTAACTAGGTGAAACGAGACCTACTAGCCACCAGTTCTGAAATCAAAAACCGAAACGCTAGGATTCTAGAGCTCTAAAAGTAGTGTGAAGACAAGCTAAAAATCACCGAATTCAGAACTCGGAGCCAACGGATATTCATAAAACCGTTTACGTAAAAAACCACAATTCGCGGCTAACTAGGTGAAACGAAACCTACTAGCCACGAGTTCTGAAATCAAAAACCGAAACGATTGGATTCTAGAGCTCTAAAAGTAGTGTGAAATCAAACTAAAAATCAACGAATTCAGAACTCGGAGTCAACGGATATTCATAAAACCGTTTAAGTAAAAAACCACATTTCGCGGCTAACTAGGTGAAACGAGACCTACTAGCCACGAGTTCTGAAATCAAAAACTGAAACGCCAGGATTCTAGAGCTCTAAAAGTAGTGTGCAATCAAGATAAAAATCACCGAATTCAGAACTCGGAGTCAACGGATATTCATAAAACCGTTTACGTAAAAAACCATATTTCGCGCCTAACTAGGTGAAACGAGACCTACTAGCCACGAGTTCTGAAATTAAAAACCGAAACTGCAGGATTGTAGAGCTCGAAAAGTAGTGTGAAATCAAGCTAAAAATCAGCGAATTCAGAACTCGGAGTCAACGGATATTCATAAAACCGTTTACGTAAAGAAACCGCAATTCGCGCCTAACTAGGTGAAACGAGACCTACAAGCCACGAGTTCTGAAATCAAAAACCGAAATGCCAGGATTTTAGAACTCAAAAAGTAGTGTGAAATCAAGCAAAAAATCACCGAATTCAGAACTCGGAGTCAACGGATATTCATAAAACCGTTTACGTAAAGAAACCACATTTCGCGCCTAACTAGGTGAAACGAGACCTACTAGCCACCAGTTCTGAAATCAAAAACCGAAATGCTAGGATTCTAGAGCTCTAAAAGTAGTGTGAAATCAAGCTAAAAATCACCGAATTCAGAACTCGGAGTCAACGGATATTCATAAAACCGTTTACGTAAAAAACCACAATTCGCGGCTAACTAGGTGAAACGAGACCTACTAGCCACGAGTTCTGAAATCAAAAACCGAAACGCCAGGATTGTAGAGCTCGAAAAGTAGTGTGAAATCAAACTAAAAATCAACGAATTCAGAACTCGGAGTCAACGGATATTCATAAAACCGTTTACGTAAAAAACCACAATTCGCGGCTAACTACGTGAAACGAGACCTACTAGCCACGAGTTCTGAAATCAAAAACCGAAATGCCAGGATTCTAGAGCTCTAAAAGTAGTGTGCAATCAAGATAAAAATCACCGAATTCAGAACTCGGAGTCAACGGATATTCATAAAACCGTTTACGTAAAAAACCATATTTCGCGCCTAACTAGGTGAAACGAGACCTACTAGCCACGAGTTCTGAAATCAAAAACCGAAATGCAAGGATTTTAGAGCTCGAAAAGTAGTGTGAAATCAAGCTAAAAATCACCGAATTCAGAACTCGGAGTCAACGGATATTCGTAAAACCGTTTACGTAAAAAACCACAATTCGCGTCTAACTACGTGAACGAGACCTACTAGCCACGAGTTCTGAAATCAAAAACCGAAAATCCAGGATTCTAGAGCTCTAAAAGTAGTGTGCAATCAAGCTAAAAATCACCGAATTCAGAACTCGGAGTCAACGGATATTCATAAAACCGTTTACGTAAAAAACCACATTTCGCGCCTAACTAGGTGAAACGAGACCTACTAGCCACGAGTTCTGAAATCAAAAACCGAAACGCTAGGATTCTAGAGCTCTAAAAGTAGTGTGAAATCAAGCTAAAAATCAACGAATTCAGAACTCGGAGTCAACGGATATTCATAAAACCGTTTACGTAAAAAACCACAATTCGCGGCTAACTACGTGAAACGAGACCTACTAGCCACGAGTTCTGAAATCAAAAACCGAAACGCTAGGATTCTAGAGCTCTAAAAGTAGTGTGAAATCAAGCTAAAAATCACCGAATTCAGAACTCGGAGTCAATGGATATTCATAAAACCGTTTACGTAAAGAAACCACATTTCGCGCCTAACTAGGTGAAACGAGACCTACTAGCCACCAGTTCTGAAATCAAAAACCGAAATGCCAGGATTGTAGAGCTCGAAAAGTAGTGTGAAATCAAACTAAAAATCACCGAATTCAGAACTCGGAGTCAACGGATATTCATAAAACCGTTTACGTAAAAAACCACAATTCGCGCCTAACTACGTGAAACGAGACCTACTAGCCACGAGTTCTGAAATCAAAAACCGAAATGCCAGGATTTTAGAGCTCGAAAAGTAGTGTGAAATCAAGCTAAAAATCACCGAATTCAGAACTCGGAGTCAACGGATATTCATAAAACCGTTTACGTAAAGAAACCACATTTCGCGCCTAACTAGGTGAAACGAGACCTACTAGCCACCAGTTCTGAAATCAAAAACCGAAACGCTAGGATTCTAGAGCTCTAAAAGTAGTGTGAAATCAAACTAAAAATCAACGAATTCAGAACTCGGAGTCAACGGATATTCATAAAACCGTTTACGTAAAAAACCACAATTCGCGGCTAACTAGGTGAAACGAGACCTACTAGCCACGAGTTCTGAAATCAAAAACCGAAACGCTAGGATTCTAGAGCTCTAAAAGTAGTGTGAAATCAAGCTAAAAATCACCGAATTCAGAACTCGGAGTCAACGGATATTCATAAAACCGTTTACGTAAAGAAACCACATTTCGCGCCTAACTAGGTGAAACGAGACTTACTAGCCACCAGTTCTGAAATCAAAAACCGAAATGCCAGGATTCTAGAGCTCTAAAAGTAGTGTGAAATCAAGCTAAAAATCACCGAATTCAGAACTCGGAGTCAACGGATATTCATAAAACCGTTTACGTAAAAAACCACAATTCGCGGCTAACTAGGTGAAATGAGACCTACTAGCCACGAGTTCTGAAATCAAAAACCGAAACGCTAGGATTCTAGAGCTCTAAAAGTAGTGTGAAATCAAGCTAAAAATCACCGAATTCAGAACTCGGAGTCAATGGATATTCATAAAACCGTTTACGTAAAGAAACCACATTTCGCGCCTAACTAGGTGAAACGAGACCTACTAGCCACCAGTTCTGAAATCAAAAACTGAAATGCCAGGATTGTAGAGCTCGAAAAGTAGTGTGAAATCAAACTAAAAATCACCGAATTCAGAACTCGGAGTCAACGGATATTCATAAAACCGTTTACGTAAAAAACCACAATTCGCGGCTAACTACGTGAAACGAGACCTACTAGCCACGAGTTCTGAAATCAAAAACCGAAATGCAAGGATTTTAGAGCTCGAAAAGTAGTGTGAAATCAAGCTAAAAATCACCGAATTCAGAACTCGGAGTCAACGGATATTCATAAAACCGTTTACGTAAAGAAACCACATTTCGCGCCTAACTAGGTGAAACGCGACCTACTAGCCACGAGTTCTGAAATCAAAAACCGAAACGCCAAGATTGTAGAGCTCGAAAAGTAGTGTGAAATCAACCTAAAAATCATCGAATTCAGAACTCGGAGTCAACGGATATTCATAAAACCGTTTACATAAAGAAACCACAATTCGCGGCTAACTAGGTGAAATGAGACCTACTAGCCACGAGTTCTGAAATCAAAAACCGAAATGGCAGGATTGTAGAGCTCGAAAAGTAGTGTGAAATCAAGCTAAAAATCAGCGAATTCAGAACTCGGAGTCAACGGATATTCATAAAACCGTTTACGTAAAGAAACCGCAATTCGCGCCTAACTAGGTGAAACGAGACCTACAAGCCACGAGTTCTGAAATCAAAAACCGAAATGCCAGGATTTTAGAACTCAAAAAGTAGTGTGAAATCAAGCAAAAAATCACCGAATTCAGAACTAGGAGTCAACGGATATTCATAAAACCGTTTACGTAAAGAAACCACATTTCGCGCATAACTAGATGAAACGAGACCTACTAGCCACCAGTTCTGAAATCAAAAACCGAAACGCTAGGATTCTAGAGCTCTAAAAGTAGTGTGAAGACAAGCTAAAAATCACCGAATTCAGAACTCGGAGTCAACGGATATTCATAAAACCGTTTACGTAAAAAACCACATTTCGCGCCTAACTAGGTGAAACGAGACCTACTAGCCACCAGTTCTGAAATCAAAAACCGAAACGCTAGGATTCTAGAGCTCTAAAAGTAGTGTGAAATCAAACTAAAAATCAACGAATTCAGAACTCGGAGTCAACGGATATTCATAAAACCGTTTACGTAAAAAACCACAATTCGCGGCTAACTAGGTGAAACGAGACCTACTAGCCACGAGTTCTGAAATCAAAAACCGAAACGCTAGGATTCTAGAGCTCTAAAAGTAGTGTGAAATCAAGCTAAAAATCACCGAATTCAGAACTCGGAGTCAACGGATATTCATAAAACCGTTTACGTAAAGAAACCACATTTCGCGCCTAACTAGGTGAAACGAGACTTACTAGCCACCAGTTCTGAAATCAAAAACCGAAATGCCAGGATTGTAGAGCTCGAAAAGTAGTGTGAAATCAAACTAAAAATCACCGAATTCAGAACTCGGAGTCAACGGATATTCATAAAACCGTTTACGTAAAAAACCACAATTCGCGGCTAACTACGTGAAACGAGACCTACTAGCCACGAGTTCTGAAATCAAAAACCGAAATGCAAGGATTTTAGAGCTCGAAAAGTAGTGTGAAATCAAGCTAAAAATCACCGAATTCAGAACTCGGAGTCAACGGATATTCATAAAACCGTTTACGTAAAGAAACCACATTTCGCGCCTAACTAGGTGAAATGCGACCTACTAGCCACGAGTTCTGAAATCAAAAACCGAAACGCCAGGATTGTAGAGCTCGAAAAGTAGTGTGAAATCAACCTAAAAATCATCGAATTCAGAACTCGGAGTCAACGGATATTCATAAAACCGTTTACATAAAGAAACCACAATTCGCGGCTAACTAGGTGAAACGAGACCTACTAGCCACGAGTTCTGAAATCAAAAACCGAAACGGCAGGATTGTAGAGCTCGAAAAGTAGTGTGAAATCAAGCTAAAAATCAGCGAATTCAGAACTGGGAGTCAACGGATATTCATAAAACCGTTTACGTAAAGAAACCGCAATTCGCGCCTAACTAGGTGAAACGAGACCTACAAGCCACGAGTTCTGAAATCAAAAACCGAAATGCCAGGATTTTAGAACTCAAAAAGTAGTGTGAAATCAAGCAAAAAATCACCGAATTCAGAACTCGGAGTCAACGGATATTCATAAAACCGTTTACGTAAAGAAACCACATTTCGCGCCTAACTAGGTGAAACGAGACCTACTAGCCACCAGTTCTGAAATCAAAAACCGAAATGCTAGGATTCTAGAGCTCTAAAAGTAGTGTGAAGACAAGCTAAAAATCATCGAATTCAGAACTCGGAATCAACGGATATTCATAAAACCGTTTACGTAAAGAAACCACATTTCGCGCCTAACTAGGTGAAACGAGGCCTACTAAGCACGAGTTCTGAAATCAATAACCAAAACTCCAGGATTGTAGAGCTCGAAAAGTAGTGTGAAATCAAGCTAAAAATCACCGAATTCAGAACTCGGAGTCAACGGATATTCATAAAACCGTTTACGTAACGAAATCACATTTCGCGCCTAACTAGGTGAAACGATATCTAATAGCCTCGAGTACTGAAATCAAAAACCGAAATGCCAGGATTGTAGAGCTCGAAAAGTAGTGTGAAATCAAGCTAAAAATCACCGTATTAAGAACTCGGAGTCAACGGATATTCATAAAACCGTTTACGTAAAGAAACCACATTTCGCGCCTAACTAGATGAAACGAGACCTACTAGCCACGAGTTCTGAAATCAAAAACCGAAACGGCAGGATTGTAGAGCTCGAAAAGTAGTGTGAAATCAAGCTAAAAATCAGCGAATTCAGAACTCGGAGTCAACGGATATTCATAAAACCGTTTACATAAAGAAACCACAATTCGCGGCTAACTAGGTGAAACGAGACCTACTAGCCACGAGTTCTGAAATCAAAAACCGAAACGGCAGGATTGTAGAGCTCGAAAAGTAGTGTGAAATCAAGCTAAAAATCAGCGAATTCAGAACTCGGAGTCAACGGATATTCATAAAACCGTTTACGTAAAGAAACCGCAATTCGCGCCTAACTAGGTGAAACGAGACCTACAAGCCACGAGTTCTGAAATCAAAAACCGAAATGCCAGGATTTTAGAACTCAAAAAGTAGTGTGAAATCAAGCAAAAAATCACCGAATTCAGAACTCGGAGTCAACGGATATTCATAAAACCGTTTACGTAAAGAAACCACATTTCGCGCCTAACTAGGTGAAACGAGACCTACTAGCCACCAGTTCTGAAATCAAAAACCGAAAAGCTAGGATTCTAGAGCTCTAAAAGTAGTGTGAAGACAAGCTAAAAATCATCGAATTCAGAACTCGGAATCAATGGATATTCATAAAACCGTTTACGTAAAGAAACCGCAATTCGCGCCTAACTAGGTGAAACGAGACCTACAAGCCACGAGTTCTGAAATCAAAAACCGAAACGGCAGGATTGTAGAGCTCGAAAAGTAGTGTGAAATCAAGCTAAAAATCAGCGAATTCAGAACTCGGAGTCAACGGATATTCATAAAACCGTTTACATAAAGAAACCACAATTCGCGGCTAACTAGGTGAAACGAGACCTACTAGCCACGAGTTCTGAAATCAAAAACCGAAACGGCAGGATTGTAGAGCTCGAAAAGTAGTGTGAAATCAAGCTAAAAATCAGCGAATTCAGAACTCGGAGTCAACGGATATTCATAAAACCGTTTACGTAAAGAAACCGCAATTCGCGCCTAACTAGGTGAAACGAGACCTACAAGCCACGAGTTCTGAAATCAAAAACCGAAATGCCAGGATTTTAGAACTCAAAAAGTAGTGTGAAATCAAGCAAAAAATCACCGAATTCAGAACTCGGAGTCAACGGATATTCATAAAACCGTTTACGTAAAGAAACCACATTTCGCGCCTAACTAGGTGAAACGAGACCTACTAGCCACCAGTTCTGAAATCAAAAACCGAAAAGCTAGGATTCTAGAGCTCTAAAAGTAGTGTGAAGACAAGCTAAAAATCATCGAATTCAGAACTCGGAATCAACGGATATTCATAAAACCGTTTACGTAAAGAAACCACATTTCGCGCCTAACTAGGTGAAACGAGGCCTACTAAGCACGAGTTCTGAAATCAATAACCGAAACTCCAGGATTGTAGAGCTCAAAAAGTAGTGTGAAATCAAGCTAAAAATCACCGAATTCAGAACTCGGAGTCAACGGATATTCATAAAACCGTTTACGTAACGAAATCACATTTCGCGCCTAACTAGGTGAAACGAGATCTAATAGCCTCGAGTACTGAAATCAAAAACCGAAATGCTAGGATTGTAGAGCTCGAAAAGTAGTGTGAAATCAAGCTAAAAATCAGCGAATTCAGAACTCGGAGTCAACGGATATTCATAAAACCGTTTACGTAAAGAAACCGCAATTCGCGCCTAACTAGGTGAAACGAGACCTACAAGCCACGAGTTCTGAAATCAAAAACCGAAATGCCAGGATTTTAGAACTCAAAAAGTAGTGTGAAATCAAGCAAAAAATCACCGAATTCAGAACTCGGAGTCAACGGATATTCATAAAACCGTTTACGTAAAGAAAGCACATTTCGCGCCTAACTAGGTGAAACGAGACCTACTAGCCACCAGTTCTGAAATCAAAAACCGAAAAGCTAGGATTCTAGAGCTCTAAAAGTAGTGTGAAGACAAGCTAAAAATCATCGAATTCAGAACTCGGAATCAACGGATATTCATAAAACCGTTTACGTAAAGAAACCACATTTCGCGCCTAACTAGATGAAACGAGACCTACTAGCCACGGGTTCTGAAATCAAAAACCGAATTCAAGGATTGTAGAGCTTGAAAAGTAGTGTGAAATCAAGCTAAAAAACACCGAATTCAAAACTCGGAGTCGACGGATATTCATAAAACCGTTTACGTAAAGAAACCACATTTCGCGCCTAACTAGGTGAAACGAGACCTACTAGCCACCAGTTCTGAAATCAAAAACCGAAATGCTAGGATTCTAGAGCTCTAAAAGTAGTGTGAAGACAAGCTAAAAATCATCGAATTCAGAACTCGGAATCAACGGATATTCATAAAACCGTTTACGTAAAGAAACCACATTTCGCGCCTAACTAGGTGAAACGAGGCCTACTAAGCACGAGTTCTGAAATCAATAACCGAAACTCCAGGATTGTAGAGCTCGAAAAGTAGTGTGAAATCAAGCTAAAAATCACCGAATTCAGAACTCGGAGTCAACGGATATTCATAAAACCGTTTACGTAACGAAATCACATTTCGCGCCTAACTAGGTGAAACGATATCTAATAGCCTCGAGTACTGAAATCAAAAACCGAAATGCTAGGATTGTAGAGCTCGAAAAGTAGTGTGAAATCAAGCTAAAAATCACCGTATTAAGAACTCGGAGTCAACGGATATTCATAAAACCGTTTACGTAAAGAAACCACATTTCGCGCCTAACTAGATGAAACGAGACCTACTAGCCACGAGTTCTGAAATCAAAATCCGAAACGCCAGGATTGAAGAGCTCGAAAAGTAGTTTGAAATCAAGCTAAAAATCACCGAATTCAGAACTCGGAGTCAACGGATATTCATAAAACCGTTTATGTAAAGAAACCACAATTCGCGCCTAACTAGGTGAAACGAGACCTACTAGCCACGAGTTCTGAAATCAAAAACCAAAATTCCAGGATTGTAGAGCTCTAAAATTAGTGTGAAATCAAGCTAAAAATCACCGAATTCAGAACTCGGAGTCAACGGATATTCATAAAACCGTTTACGTAAAAAACCACAATTCGCGGCTAACTACGTGAAACGAGACCTACTAGCCACGAGTTCTGAAATCAAAAACCGAAACGCCAGGATTCTAGAGCTCTAAAAGTAGTGTGCAATCAAGATAAAAATCACCGAATTCAGAACTCGGAGTCAACGGATATTCATAAAACCGTTTACGTAAAAAACCATATTTCGCGCCTAACTAGGTGAAACGAGACCTACTAGCCACGAGTTCTGAAATCAAAAACCGAAACGGCAGGATTGTAGAGCTCGAAAAGTAGTGTGAAATCAAGCTAAAAATCAGCGAATTCAGAACTCGGAGTCAACGGATATTCATAAAACCGTTTACGTAAAGAAACCGCAATTCGCGCCTAACTAGGTGAAACGAGACCTACAAGCCACGAGTTCTGAAATCAAAAACCGAAACGGCAGGATTGTAGAGCTCGAAAAGTAGTGTGAAATCAAGCTAAAAATCAGCGAATTCAGAACTCGGAGTCAACGGATATTCATAAAACCGTTTACATAAAGAAACCACAATTCGCGGCTAACTAGGTGAAACGAGACCTACTAGCCACGAGTTCTGAAATCAAAAACCGAAACGGCAGGATTGTAGAGCTCGAAAAGTAGTGTGAAATCAAGCTAAAAATCAGCGAATTCAGAACTCGGAGTCAACGGATATTCATAAAACCGTTTACGTAAAGAAACCGCAATTCGCGCCTAACTAGGTGAAACGAGACCTACAAGCCACGAGTTCTGAAATCAAAAACCGAAATGCCAGGATTTTAGAACTCAAAAAGTAGTGTGAAATCAAGCAAAAAATCACCGAATTCAGAACTCGGAGTCAACGGATATTCATAAAACCGTTTACGTAAAGAAACCACATTTCGCGCCTAACTAGGTGAAACGAGACCTACTAGCCACCAGTTCTGAAATCAAAAACCGAAAAGCTAGGATTCTAGAGCTCTAAAAGTTGTGTGAAGACAAGCTAAAAATCATCGAATTCAGAACTCGGAATCAACGGATATTCATAAAACCGTTTACGTAAAGAAACCACATTTCGCGCCTAACTAGGTGAAACGAGGCCTACTAAGCACGAGTTCTGAAATCAATAACCGAAACTCCAGGATTGTAGAGCTCGAAAAGTAGTGTGAAATCAAGCTAAAAATCACCAAATTCAGAACTCGGAGTCAACGGATATTCATAAAACCGTTTACGTAACGAAATCACATTTCGCGCCTAACTAGGTGAAACGAGATCTAATAGCCTCGAGTACTGAAATCAAAAACCGAAATGCTAGGATTGTAGAGCTCGAAAAGTAGTGTGAAATCAAGCTAAAAATCAGCGAATTCAGAACTCGGAGTCAACGGATATTCATAAAACCGTTTACGTAAAGAAACCGCAATTCGCGCCTAACTAGGTGAAACGAGACCTACAAGCCACGAGTTCTGAAATCAAAAACCGAAATGCCAGGATTTTAGAACTCAAAAAGTAGTGTGAAATCAAGCAAAAAATCACCGAATTCAGAACTCGGAGTCAACGGATATTCATAAAACCGTTTACGTAAAGAAACCACATTTCGCGCCTAACTAGGTGAAACGAGACCTACTAGCCACCAGTTCTGAAATCAAAAACCGAAAAGCTAGGATTCTAGAGCTCTAAAAGTAGTGTGAAGACAAGCTAAAAATCATCGAATTCAGAACTCGGAATCAACGGATATTCATAAAACCGTTTACGTAAAGAAACCACATTTCGCGCCTAACTAGATGAAACGAGACCTACTAGCCACGAGTTCTGAAATCAAAATCCGAAACGCCAGGATTGAAGAGCTCGAAAAGTAGTTTGAAATCAAGCTAAAAATCACCGAATTCAGAACTCGGAGTCAACGGATATTCATAAAACCGTTTATGTAAAGAAACCACAATTCGCGCCTAACTAGGTGAAACGAGACCTACTAGCCACGAGTTCTGAAATCAAAAACCAAAATTCCAGGATTGTAGAGCTCTAAAATTAGTGTGAAATCAAGCTAAAAATCACCGAATTCAGAACTCGGAGTCAACGGATATTCATAAAACCGTTTACGTAAAAAACCACAATTCGCGGCTAACTACGTGAAACGAAACCTACTAGCCACGAGTTCTGAAATCAAAAACCGAAACGCCAGGATTCTAGAGCTCTAAAAGTAGTGTGCAATCAAGATAAAAATCACCGAATTCAGAACTCGGAGTCAACGGATATTCATAAAACCGTTTACGTAAAAAACCATATTTCGCGCCTAACTAGGTGAAACGAGACCTACTAGCCACGAGTTCTGAAATCAAAAACCGAAATGGCAGGATTGTAGAGCTCGAAAAGTAGTGTGAAATCCAGCTAAAAATCAGCGAATTCAGAACTCGGAGTCAACGGATATTCATAAAACCGTTTACGTAAAGAAACCGCAATTCGCGCCTAACTAGGTGAAACGAGACCTACAAGCCACGAGTTCTGAAATCAAAAACCGAAATGCCAGGATTTTAGAACTCAAAAAGTAGTGTGAAATCAAGCAAAAAATCACCGAATTCAGAACTCGGAGTCAACGGATATTCATAAAACCGTTTACGTAAAGAAACCACATTTCGTGCCTAACTAGGTGAAACGAGACCTACTAGCCACCAGTTCTGAAATCAAAAACCGAAACGCTAGGATTCTAGAGCTCTAAAAGTAGTGTGAAATCAAGCTAAAAATCACCGAATTCAGAACTCGGAGTCAATGTATATTCATAAAACCGTTTACGTAAAAAACCACAATTCGCGGCTAACTAGGTGAAACGAGACCTACTAGCCACGAGTTCTGATATCAAAAACCAAACGCTAGGATTCTAGAGCTCTAAAAGTAGTGTGAAATCAAACTAAAAATCAACGAATTCAGAACTCGGAGTCAACGGATATTCATAAAACCGTTTACGTAAAAAACCACAATTCGCGGCTAACTACGTGAAACGAGACCTACTAGCCACGAGTTCTGAAATCAAAAACCGAAACGCCAGAATTCTAGAGCTCTAAAAGTAGTGTGCAATCAAGATAAAAATCAACGAATTCAGAACTCGAAGTCAACGGATATTCATAAAACCGTTTACGTAAAAAACCATATTTCGCGCCTAACTAGGTGAAACGAGACCTACTAGCCACGAGTTCTGAAATCAAAAACCGAAATGCAAGGATTTTAGAGCTCGAAAAGTAGTGTGAAATCAAGCTAAAAACACCGAATTCAGAACTCGGAGTCAACGGATATTCGTAAAACCGTTTACGTAAAAAACCACAATTCGCGGCTAACTATGTGAACGAGACCTACTAGCCACGAGTTCTGAAATCAAAAACCGAAAAGCCAGGATTCTAGAGCTCTAAAAGTAGTGTGCAATCAAGCTAAAAATCACCGAATTCAGAACTCGGAGTCAACGGATATTCATAAAACCGTTTACGTAAAAAACCACATTTCGCGCCTAACTAGGTGAAACGAGACCTACTAGCCACGAGTTCTGAAATCAAAAACCGAAACGCTAGGATTCTAGAGCTCTAAAAGTAGTGTGAAATCAAGCTAAAAATAACCGAATTCAGATCTCGGAGTCAACGGATATTCATAAAACCGTTTACGTAAAAAACCACAATTCGCGGCTAACTAGGTGAAACGAGACCTACTAGCCACGAGTTCTGAAATCAAAAACCGAAATGCTAGCATTCTAGAGCTCTAAAAGTAGTGTGAAATCAAACTAAAAATCACCGAATTCGGAACTCGGAGTCAACGGATATTCATAAAACCGTTTACGTAAAGAAACCACATTTCGCGCCTAACTAGGTGAAACAAGACCTACTAGCCACCAGTTCTGAAATCAAAAACCGAAATGCCAGGATTGTAGAGCTCGAAAAGTAGTGTGAAATCAAACTAAAAATCACCGAATTCAGAACTCGGAGTCAACGGATATTCATAAAACCGTTTACGTAAAAAACCACAATTCGCGGCTAACTACGTGAAACGAGACCTACTAGCCACGGGTTCTGAAATCAAAAACCGAATTCAAGGATTTTAGAGCTCGAAAAGTAGTGTGAAATCAAGCTAAAAATCACCGAATTCAGAACTCGGAGTCAACGGATATTCATAAAACCGTTTACGTAAAGAAACCACATTTCGCGCCTAACTAGGTGAAACGCGACCTACTAGCCACGAGTTCTGAAATCAAAAACCGAAATGCCAGGATTGTAGAGCTCGAAAAGTAGTGTCAAATCAAGCTAAAAATCATCGAATTCAGAACTCGGAGTCAACGGATATTCATAAAACCGTTTACATAAAGAAACCACAATTCGCGGCTAACTAGGTGAAACGAGACCTACTAGCCACGAGTTCTGAAATCAAAAACCGAAACGGCAGGATTGTAGAGCTCGAAAAGTAGTGTGAAATCAAGCTGAAAATCGCCCAATTCAGAACTCGGAGTCAACGGATATTCATAAAACCGTTTACGTAAAGAAACCGCAATTCGTGCCTAACTAGGTGAAACGAGACCTACAAGCCACGAGTTCTGAAATCAAAAACCGAAACTCCAGGATTGTAGAGCTCGAAAAGTAGTGTGAAATCAAGCTAAAAATCACCGAATTCAGAACTCGGAGTCTACGGATATTCATAAAACCGTTTACGTAAAGAAACCGCAATTCGCGCCTAACTAGGTGAAACGAGACCTACAAGCCACGAGTTCTGAAATCAAAAACCGAAATGCCAGGATTGTAGAGCTCAAAAAGTAGTTTTAAATCAAGCTAAAAATCACCGAATTCAGAACTCGGAGTCAATGGATATTCATAAAACCGTTTACGTAAAAAACCACAATTCGCGGCTAACTAGGTGAAACGTGACCTACTAGCCACGAGTTCTGAAATCAAAAACCGAAATTCCAGCATTGTAGAGCTCGAAAAGTAGTGTGAGATCAAGCTAAAAATCACCGAATTCAGAACTCGGAGTCAACGGATATTCATAAAACCGTTTACGTAAAAAACCACAATTCGCGGCTAACTACGTGAAACGAGACCTACTAGCCACGAGTTCTGAAATCAAAAACCGAAACGCCAGGATTCTAGAGCTCTAAAAGTAGTGTGCAATCAAGATAAAAATCACCGAATTCAGAACTCGGAGTCAACGGATATTCATAAAACCGTTTACGTAAAAAACCATATTTCGCGCCTAACTAGGTGAAACGAGACCTACTAGCCACGAGTTCTGAAATCAAAAACCGAAACGGCAGGATTGTAGAGCTCGAAAAGTAGTGTGAAATCAAGCTAAAAATCAGCGAATTCAGAACTCGGAGTCAACGGATATTCATAAAACCGTTTACGTAAAGAAACCGCAATTCGCGCCTAACTAGGTGAAACGAGACCTACAAGCCACGAGTTCTGAAATCAAAAACCGAAACGGCAGGATTGTAGAGCTCGAAAAGTAGTGTGAAATCAAGCTAAAAATCAGCGAATTCAGAACTCGGAGTCAACGGATATTCATAAAACCGTTTACATAAAGAAACCACAATTCGCGGCTAACTAGGTGAAACGAGACCTACTAGCCACGAGTTCTGAAATCAAAAACCGAAACGGCAGGATTGTAGAGCTCGAAAAGTAGTGTGAAATCAAGCTAAAAATCAGCGAATTCAGAACTCGGAGTCAACGGATATTCATAAAACCGTTTACGTAAAGAAACCGCAATTCGCGCCTAACTAGGTGAAACGAGACCTACAAGCCACGAGTTCTGAAATCAAAAACCGAAATGCCAGGATTTTAGAACTCAAAAAGTAGTGTGAAATCAAGCAAAAAATCACCGAATTCAGAACTCGGAGTCAACGGATATTCATAAAACCGTTTACGTAAAGAAACCACATTTCGCGCCTAACTAGGTGAAATGAGACCTACTAGCCACCAGTTCTGAAATCAAAAACCGAAAAGCTAGGATTCTAGAGCTCTAAAAGTAGTGTGAAGACAAGCTAAAAATCATCGAATTCAGAACTCGGAATCAACGGATATTTATAAAACCGTTTACGTAAAGAAACCACATTTCGCGCCTAACTAGGTGAAACGAGGCCTACTAAGCACGAGTTCTGAAATCAATAACCGAAACTCCAGGATTGTAGAGCTCGAAAAGTAGTGTGAAATCAAGCTAAAAATCACCGAATTCAGAACTCGGAGTCAACGGATATTCATAAAACCGTTTACGTAACGAAATCACATTTCGCGCCTAACTAGGTGAAACGAGATCTAATAGCCTCGAGTACTGAAATCAAAAACCGAAATGCTAGGATTGTAGAGCTCGAAAAGTAGTGTGAAATCAAGCTAAAAATCAGCGAATTCAGAACTCGGAGTCAACGGATATTCATAAAACCGTTTACGTAAAGAAACCGCAATTCGCGCCTAACTAGGTGAAACGAGACCTACAAGCCACGAGTTCTGAAATCAAAAACCGAAATGCCAGGATTTTAGAACTCAAAAAGTAGTGTGAAATCAAGCAAAAAATCACCGAATTCAGAACTCGGAGTCAACGGATATTCATAAAACCGTTTACGTAAAGAAACCACATTTCGCGCCTAACTAGGTGAAACGAGACCTACTAGCCACCAGTTCTGAAATCAAAAACCGAAAAGCTAGGATTCTAGAGCTCTAAAAGTAGTGTGAAGACAAGCTAAAAATCATCGAATTCAGAACTCGGAATCAACGGATATTCATAAAACCGTTTACGTAAAGAAACCACATTTCGCGCCTAACTAGATGAAACGAGACTTACTAGCCACGAGTTCTGAAATCAAAATCCGAAACGCCAGGATTGAAGAGCTCGAAAAGTAGTTTGAAATCAAGCTAAAAATCACCGAATTCAGAACTCGGAGTCAACGGATATTCATAAAACCGTTTATGTAAAGAAACCACAATTCGCGCCTAACTTGGTGAAACGAGACCTACTAGCCACGAGTTCTGAAATCAAAAACCAAAATTCCAGGATTGTAGAGCTCTAAAATTAGTGTGAAATCAAGCTAAAAATCACCGAATTCAGAACTCGGAGTCAACGGATATTCATAAAACCGTTTACGTAAAAAACCACAATTCGCGGCTAACTACGTGAAACGAGACCTACTAGCCACGAGTTCTGAAATCAAAAACCGAAACGCCAGGATTCTAGAGCTCTAAAAGTAGTGTGCAATCAAGATAAAAATCACCGAATTCAGAACTCGGAGTCAACGGATATTCATAAAACCGTTTACGTAAAAAACCATATTTCGCGCCTAACTAGGTGAAACGAGACCTACTAGCCACGAGTTCTGAAATCAAAAACCGAAACGGCAGGATTGTAGAGCTCGAAAAGTAGTGTGAAATCCAGCTAAAAATCAGCGAATTCAGAACTCGGAGTCAACGGATATTCATAAAACCGTTTACGTAAAGAAACCACATTTCGCGCCTAACTAGGTGAAACGAGACCTACAAGCCACGAGTTCTGAAATCAAAAACCGAAATGCCAGGATTTTAGAACTCAAAAAGTAGTGTGAAATCAAGCAAAAAATCACCGAATTCAGAACTCGGAGTCAACGGATATTCATAAAACCGTTTACGTAAAGAAACCACATTTCGTGCCTAACTAGGTGAAACGAGACCTACTAGCCACCAGTTCTGAAATCAAAAACCGAAACGCTAGGATTCTAGAGCTCTAAAAGTAGTGTGAAATCAAGCTAAAAATCACCGAATTCAGAACTCGGAGTCAATGTATATTCATAAAACCGTTTACGTAAAAAACCACAATTCGCGGCTAACTAGGTGAAACGAGACCTACTAGCCACGAGTTCTGATATCAAAAACCGAAACGCTAGGATTCTAGAGCTCTAAAAGTAGTGTGAAATCAAACTAAAAATCAACGAATTCAGAACTCGGAGTCAACGGATATTCATAAAACCGTTTACGTAAAAAACCACAATTCGCGGCTAACTACGTGAAACGAGACCTACTAGCCACGAGTTCTGAAATCAAAAACCGAAACGCCAGGATTCTAGAGCTCTAAAAGTAGTGTGCAATCAAGATAAAAATCAACGAATTCAGAACTCGAAGTCAACGGATATTCATAAAACCGTTTACGTAAAAAACCATATTTCGCGCCTAACTAGGTGAAACGAGACCTACTAGCCACGAGTTCTGAAATCAAAAACCGAAATGCAAGGATTTTAGAGCTCGAAAAGTAGTGTGAAATCAAGCTAAAAACACCGAATTCAGAACTCGGAGTCAACGGATATTCGTAAAACCGTTTACGTAAAAAACCACAATTCGCGGCTAACTACGTGAACGAGACCTACTAGCCACGAGTTCTGAAATCAAAAACCGAAAAGCCAGGATTCTAGAGCTCTAAAAGTAGTGTGCAATCAAGCTAAAAATCACCGAATTCAGAACTCGGAGTCAACGGATATTCATAAAACCGTTTACGTAAAAAACCACATTTCGCGCCTAACTAGGTGAAACGAGACCTACTAGCCACGAGTTCTGAAATCAAAAACCGAAACGCTAGGATTCTAGAGCTCTAAAAGTAGTGTGAAATCAAGCTAAAAATAACCGAATTCAGATCTCGGAGTCAACGGATATTCATAAAACCGTTTACGTAAAAAACCACAATTCGCGGCTAACTAGGTGAAACGAGACCTACTAGCCACGAGTTCTGAAATCAAAAACCGAAATGCTAGCATTCTAGAGCTCTAAAAGTAGTGTGAAATCAAACTAAAAATCACCGAATTCGGAACTCGGAGTCAACGGATATTCATAAAACCGTTTACGTAAAGAAACCACATTACGCGCCTAACTAGGTGAAACAAGACCTACTAGCCACCAGTTCTGAAATCAAAAACCGAAATGCCAGGATTGTAGAGCTCGAAAAGTAGTGTGAAATCAAACTAAAAATCACCGAATTCAGAACTCGGAGTCAACGGATATTCATAAAACCGTTTACGTAAAAAACCACAATTCGCGGCTAACTACGTGAAACGAGACCTACTAGCCACGGGTTCTGAAATCAAAAACCGAATTCAAGGATTTTAGAGCTCGAAAAGTAGTGTGAAATCAAGCTAAAAATCACCGAATTCAGAACTCGGAGTCAACGGATATTCATAAAACCGTTTACGTAAAGAAACCACATTTCGCGCCTAACTAGGTGAAACGCGACCTACTAGCCACGAGTTCTGAAATCAAAAACCGAAATGCCAGGATTGTAGAGCTCGAAAAGTAGTGTGAAATCAAGCTAAAAATCATCGAATTCAGAACTCGGAGTCAACGGATATTCATAAAACCGTTTACATAAAGAAACCACAATTCGCGGCTAACTAGGTGAAACGAGACCTACTAGCCACGAGTTCTGAAATCAAAAACCGAAACCGCAGGATTGTAGAGCTCGAAAAGTAGTGTGAAATCAAGCTGAAAATCACCCAATTCAGAACTCGGAGTCAACGGATATTCATAAAACCGTTTACGTAAAGAAACCGCAATTCGTGCCTAACTAGGTGAAACGAGACCTACAAGCCACGAGTTCTGAAATCAAAAACCGAAACTCCAGGATTGTAGAGCTCGAAAAGTAGTGTGAAATCAAGCTAAAAATCACCGAATTCAGAACTCGGAGTCTACGGATATTCATAAAACCGTTTACGTAAAGAAACCGCAATTCGCGCCTAACTAGGTGAAACGAGACCTACAAGCCACGAGTTCTGAAATCAAAAACCGAAATGCCAGGATTGTAGAGCTCAAAAAGTAGTTTTAAATCAAGCTAAAAATCACCGAATTCAGAACTCGGAGTCAATGGATATTCATAAAACCGTTTACGTAAAAAACCACAATTCGCGGCTAACTAGGTGAAAAGTGATCTACTAGCCACGAGTTCTGAAATCAAAAACCGAAATTCCAGCATTGTAGAGCTCGAAAAGTAGTGTGAGATCAAGCTAAAAATTACCGAATTCAGAACTCGGAGTCAACAGATATTCATAAAACCGTTTACGTAAAGAAACCACATTTCGCGCCCAACTAGATGAAACGAGACCTACTAGCCACGAGTTCTGAAATCAAAATCCAAAACGCCAGGATTGTAGAGCTCGAAAAGTAGTGTGAAATCAAGCTAAAAATCAGCGAATTCAGAACTCGGAGTCAACGGATATTCATAAAACCGTTTACGTAAAGAAACCGCAATTCGCGCCTAACTAGGTGAAACGATACCTACAAGCCACGAGTTCTGAAATCAAAAACCGAAATGCCAGGATTGTAGAGCTCAAAAAGTAGTGTGAAATCAAGCAAAAAATCACCGAATTCAGAACTCAGAGTCAACGGATATTCATAAAACCGTTTACGTAAAGAAACCACATTTCGCGCATAACTAGATTAAACGAGACCTACTAGCCACGAGTTCTGAAATCAAAATCCAAAACATCAGGATTGTAGAGCTCGAAAAGTAGTTTGAAATCAAGCTAAAAATCATCGAATTCAGAACTCGGAGTCAACGGATATTCATAAAACCGTTTACGTAAAAAACCACAATTCGCGGCTAACTAGGTGAAACGAGACCTACTAGCCACGAGTTCTGAAATCAAAAACCGAAACGCTAGGATTCTAGAGCTCTAAAAGTAGTGTGAAATCAAGCTAAAAATCACAGAATTCAGAACTCGGAGTCAACGGATATTCATAAAACCGTTTACGTAAAAAACCACAATTCGCGGCTAACTAGGTGAAACGAGACCTACTAGCCACGAGTTCTGAAATCAAAAACCGAAACGCTAGGATTCTAGAGCTCTAAAAGTAGTGTGGAATCAAGCTAAAAATCACCGAATTTAGAACTCGGAGTCAACGGATATTCATAAAACCGTTTACGTAAAGAAACCACATTTCGCGCCTAACTAGGTGAAACGAGACCTACTAGCCACCAGTTCTGAAATCAAAAACCGAAATGCCAGGATTGTACAGCTCGAAAAGTAGTGTGAAATCAAACTAAAAATCACCGAATTCAGAACTCGGAGTCAACGGATATTCAAAAAACCGTTTACGTAAAAAACCACAATTCGCGGCTAATTACGTGAAACGGGACCTACTAGCCACGAGTTCTGAAATCAAAAACCAAAATGCCAGGATTCTAGAGCTCTAAAAGTAGTGTGCAATCAAGCTAAAAATCACCGAATTCAGAACTCGGAGTCAACGGATATTCATAAAACCGTTTACGTAAAAAACCACATTTCGCGCCTAACTAGGTGAAACGAGACCTACTAGCCACGGGTTCTGAAATCGAAAACCGAAATACAATGATTTTAGAGCTCGAAAAGTAGTGTGAAATCAAGCTAAAAATCACCGAATTCAGAACTCGGTGTCAACGGATATTCATAAAACCGTTTACGTAAAGAAACCACATTTCGCGCCTAATTAGGTGAAACGCGACCTACTAGCCACGAGTTCTGAAATCAAAAACCGAAACGCCAGGATTGTAGAGCTCGAAAAGTAGTGTGAAATCAAGCTAAAAATCACTGAATTCAGAACTCGGAGTCAACGGATATTCATAAAACCGTTTACATAAAGAAACCACAATTCGCGGCTAACTAGGTGAAACGAGACCTACTAGCCACGAGTTCTGAAATCAAAAACCGAAACGTCAGGATTGTAGAGCTCGAAAAGTAGTGTGAAATCAAGCTAAAAATCACCGAATTCAGAACTCGGAGTCAACGGATATTCATAAAACCGTTTACGTAAAGAAACCGCAATTCGTGCCTAACTAGGTGAAACGAGACCTACAAGCCACGAGTTCTGAAATCAAAAACCGAAACTCCAGGATTGTAGAGCTCGAAAATTAGTGTGAAATCAAGCTAAAAATCACCGAATTCAGAACTCGGACTCTACGGATATTCATAAAACCGTTTACGTAAAGAAACCACATTTCGCGCCTAACTAGGTGAAACGAGACCTACTAGCCACGAGTTCTGAAATCAAAATCCGAAATGCAAGGATTTTAGAGCTCGAAAAGTAGTTTGAAATCAAGCTAAAAATCACCGAACTCAGAACTCGGAGTCAACGGATATTCATAAAACCGTTTACGTAAAGAAACCACATTTCGCGCCTAACTAGGTGAAACGAGACCTACTAGCCACGAGTTCTGAAATCAAAAACTTAAATGCCAGAATTGTAGAGCTCGAAAAGTAGTGTGAAATCAAGCCAAAAATCAGCGAATTCAGAACTCGGAGTCAACGGATATTCATAAAACCGTTTACGTAAAGAAATCACATTTCGCGCCTAACTAGGTGAAACGAGACCTACTAGCCACGAGTTCTTAAATCAAAAACCGAAACGCCAGGATTGTAGAGCTCGAAAAGTAGTATGAAATCAAGCTAAAAATCACCTAATTCAGAACTCGGAGTCAACGGATATTCATAAAACCGTTTACGTAAAGAAACCACATTTCGCGCCTAACTAGGAGAAACGAGACCTACTAGCCACGAGTTCTGAAATCAAAAACCGAAACTCCAGGATTGTAGACCTCGAAAAGTAGTGTGAAATCAAGCAAAAAATCACCGAATTCAGAACTCGGAGTCAACGGATATTCATAAAACCGTTTACGTAAAGAAACCACATTTCGCGCCTAACTAGATGAAGCGAGACCAACTATCCACGAGTTCTGAAATCAAAATCCGAAATGCCAGGATTGTAGAGCTCGAAAAGTAGTGTGAAATCAAGCTAAAAATCAGCGAATTCAGAACTCGGAGTCAACGGATATTCATAAAACCGTTTACGTAAAGAAACCGCAATTCGCGCCTAACTAGGTGAAACGAGACCTACAAGCCACGAGTTCTGAAATCAAAAAACGAAACGCTAGGATTGTAGAGCTCGAAAAGTAGTGTGGAATCAAGCTAAAAATCACCGAATTCAGAACTCGGAGTCAACGGATATTCATAAAACCGTTTACGTAAAAAACCACAATTCGCGGCTAACTAGGTGAAACGAGACCAACTAGCCACGAGTCCTGAAATCAAAATCCGAAATGCCAGGATTGTAGAGCTCGAAAAGTAGTGTGAAATCAAGCTAAAAATCAGCGAATTCAGAACTCGGAGTCAACGGATATTCATAAAACCGTTTACGTAAAGAAACCGCAATTCGCGCCTAACTAGGTGAAACGAGACCTACAAGCCACGAGTTCTGAAATCAAAAACCGAAACGCTAGGATTGTAGAGCTCGAAAAGTAGTGTGGAATCAAGCTAAAAATCACCGAATTCAGAACTCGGAGTCAACGGATATTCATAAAACCGTTTACGTAAAGAAATCACATTTCGCGCCTAACTAGGTGAAACGAGACCTACTAGCCACGAGTTCTTAAATCAAAAACCGAAACGCCAGGATTGTAGAGCTCGAAAAGTAGTGTGAAATCAAACTAAAAATCACCGAATTCAGAACTCGGAGTCAACGGATATTCATAAAACCGTTTACGTAAAAAACCACAATTCGCGGCTAACTAGGTGAAACGAGACCAACTAGCCACGAGTTCTGAAATCAAAATCCGAAATGCCAGGATTGTAGAGCTCGAAAAGTAGTGTGAAATCAAGCTAAAAATCAGCGAATTCAGAACTCGGAGTCAACGGATATTCATAAAACCGTTTACGTAAAGAAACCGCAATTCGCGCCTAACTAGGTGAAACGAGACCTACAAGCCACGAGTTCTGAAATCAAAAACCGAAACTCTAGGATTGTAGAGCTCGAAAAGTAGTGTGGAATCAAGCTAAAAATCACCGAATTCAGAAACTCGGAGTCAACGGATATTCATAAAACCGTTTACGTAAAGAAATCACATTTCGCGCCTAACTAGGTGAAACGAGACCTACTAGCCACGAGTTCTTAAATCAAAAACCGAAATGCCAGGATTGTAGAGCTCGAAAAGTAGTGTGAAATCATACTAAAAATCACCGAATTCAGAACTCGGAGTCAACGGATATTCAAAAAACCGTTTACGTTAAAAACCACAATTCGCGGCTAATTACGTGAAACGAGACCTACTAGCCACGAGTTCTGAAATCAAAAACCGAAATGGCAGGATTCTAGAGCTCTAAAAGTAGTGTGAAATCAAGCTAAAATTCACCGAATTCAGAACTCGGAGTCAACGGATATTCATAAAACCGTTTACGTAAAGAAACCACATTTCGCGCCTAATTAGGTGAAACGCGACCTACTAGCCACGAGTTCTGAAATCAAAAACCGAAACGCCAGGATTGTAGAGCTCGAAAAGTAGTATGAAATCAAGCTAAAAATCACTGAATTCAGAACTCGGAGTCAACGGATATTCATAAAACCGTTTACATAAAGAAACCACAATTCGCGGCTAACTAGGTGAAACGAGACCTACTAGCCACGAGTTCTGAAATCAAAAAACGAAACGCCAGGATTGTAGAGCTCGAAAAGTAGTGTGAAATCAAGCTAAAAATCACCGAATTCAGAACTCGGAGTCAACGGATATTCATAAAACCGTTTACGTAAAGAAACCGCAATTCGTGCCTAACTAGGTGAAACGAGACCTACAAGCCACGAGTTCTGAAATCAAAAACCGAAACTCCAGGATTGTAGAGCTCGAAAATTAGTGTGAAATCAAGCTAAAAATCACCGAATTCAGAACTCGGAGTCTACGGATATTCATAAAACCGTTTACGTAAAGAAACCACATTTCGCGCCTAACTAGGTGAAACGAGACCTACTAGCCACGAGTTCTGAAATCAAAATCCGAAATGCAAGGATTTTAGAGCTCGAAAAGTAGTTTGAAATCAAGCAAAAAATCACCGAATTCAGAACTCGGAGTCAACGGATATTCAAAAAACCGTTTACGTAAAGAAACCACATTTCGCGCCTAACTAGGTGAAACGAGACCTACTAGCCACCAGTTCTGAAATCAAAAACCGAAACGCTAGGATTCTAGAGCTCTAAAAGTAGTGTGAAATCAAGCTAAAAATCACCGAATTCAGAACTCGGAGTCAATGGATATTCATAAAACCGTTTACGTAAAAAACCACAATTCGCGGCTAACTAGGTGAAACGAGACCTACTAGCCACGAGTTCTGATATCAAAAACCGAAACGCTAGGATTCTAGAGCTCTAAAAGTAGTGTGAAATCAAACTAAAAATCAACGAATTCAGAACTCGGAGTCAACGGATATTCATAAAACCGTTTACGTAAAAAACCACAATTCGCGGCTAACTACGTGAAACGAGACCTACTAGCCACGAGTTCTGAAATCAAAAACCGAAACGCCAGGATTCTAGAGCTCTAAAAGTAGTGTGCAATCAAGATAAAAATCAACGAATTCAGAACTCGAAGTCAACGGATATTCATAAAACCGTTTACGTAAAAAACCATATTTCGCGCCTAACTAGGTGAAACGAGACCTACTAGCCATGAGTTCTGAAATCAAAAACCGAAATGCAAGGATTTTAGAGCTCGAAAAGTAGTGTGAAATCAAGCTAAAAACACCGAATTCAGAACTCGGAGTCAACGGATATTCGTAAAACCGTTTACGTAAAAAACCACAATTCGCGGCTAACTACGTGAACGAGACCTACTAGCCACGAGTTCTGAAATCAAAAACCGAAAAGCCAGGATTCTAGAGCTCTAAAAGTAGTGTGCAATCAAGCTAAAAATCACCGAATTCAGAACTCGGAGTCAACGGATATTCATAAAACCGTTTACGTAAAAAACCACATTTCGCGCCTAACTAGGTGAAACGAGACCTACTAGCCACGAGTTCTGAAATCAAAAACCGAAACGCTAGGATTCTAGAGCTCTAAAAGTAGTGTGAAATCAAGCTAAAAATAACCGAATTCAGAACTCGGAGTCAACGGATATTCATAAAACCGTTTACGTAAAAAACCACAATTCGCGGCTAACTAGGTGAAACGAGACCTACTAGCCACGAGTTCTGAAATCAAAAACCGAAATGCTAGCATTCTAGAGCTCTAAAAGTAGTGTGAAATCAAGCTAAAAATCACCGAATTCGGAACTCGGAGTCAACGGATATTCATAAAACCGTTTACGTAAAGAAACCACATTTCGCGCCTAACTAGGTGAAACAAGACCTACTAGCCACCAGTTCTGAAATCAAAAACCGAAATGCCAGGATTGTAGAGCTCGAAAAGTAGTGTGAAATCAAACTAAAAATCACCGAATTCAGAACTCGGAGTCAACGGATATTCATAAAACCGTTTACGTAAAAAACCATAATTCGCGGCTAACTACGTGAAACGAGACCTACTAGCCACGAGTTCTGAAATCAAAAACCGAATTCAAGGATTTTAGAGCTCGAAAAGTAGTGTGAAATCAAGCTAAAAATCACCGAATTCAGAACTCGGAGTCAACGGATATTCATAAAACTGTTTACGTAAAGAAACCACATTTCGCGCCTAACTAGGTGAAACGCGACCTACTAGCCACGAGTTCTGAAATCAAAAACCGAAATGCCAGGATTGTGGAGCTCGAAAAGTAGTGTGAAATCAAGCTAAAAATCATCGAATTCAGAACTCGGAGTCAACGGATATTCATAAAACCGTTTACATAAAGAAACCACAATTCGCGGCTAACTAGGTGAAACGAGACCTACTAGCCACGAGTTCTGAAATCAAAAACCGAAACGGCAGGATTGTAGAGCTCGAAAAGTAGTGTGAAATCAAGCTGAAAATCACCCAATTCAGAACTCGGAGTCAACGGATATTCATAAAACCGTTTACGTAAAGAAACCGCAATTCGTGCCTAACTAGGTGAAACGAGACCTACAAGCCACGAGTTCTGAAATCAAAAACCGAAACTCCAGGATTGTAGAGTTCGAAAAGTAGTGTGAAATCAAGCTAAAAATCACCGAATTCAGAACTCGGAGTCTACGGATATTCATAAAACCGTTTACGTAAAGAAACCGCAATTCGCGCCTAACTAGGTGAAACGAGACCTACAAGCCACGAGTTCTGAAATCAAAAACCGAAATTCCAGGATTGTAGAGCTCAAAAAGTAGTTTTAAATCAAGCTAAAAATCACCGAATTCAGAACTCGGAGTCAATGGATATTCATAAAACCGTTTACGTAAAAAACCACAATTCGCGGCTAACTAGGTGAAACGTGACCTACTAGCCACGAGTTCTGAAATCAAAAACCGAAATTCCAGCATTGTAGAGCTCGAAAAGTAGTGTGAGATCAAGCTAAAAATTACCGAATTCAGAACTCGGAGTCAACAGATATTCATAAAACCGTTTACGTAAAGAAACCACATTTCGCGCCCAACTAGATGAAACGAGACCTACTAGCCACGAGTTCTGAAATAAAAATCCAAAACGCCAGGATTGTAGAGCTCGAAAAGTAGTGTGAAATCAAGCTAAAAATCAGCGAATTCAGAACTCGGAGTCAACGGATATTCATAAAACCGTTTACGTAAAGAAACCGCAATTCGCGCCTAACTAGATGAAACGATACCTACAAGCCACAAGTTCTGAAATCAAAAATCGAAATGCCAGGATTGTAGAGCTCAAAAAGTAGTGTGAAATCAAGCAAAAAATCACCGAATTCAGAACTCGGAGTCAACGGATATTCATAAAACCGTTTACGTAAAGAAACCACATTTCGCGCATAACTAGATTAAACGAGACCTACTAGCCACGAGTTCTGAAATCAAAATCCAAAACACCAGGATTGTAGAGCTCGAAAAGTAGTGTGAAATCAAGCTAAAAATCAGCGAATTCAGAACTCGGAGTCAACGGATATTCATAAAACCGTTTACGTAAAGAAACCGCAATTCGCGCCTAACTAGGTGAAACGAGACCTACAAGCCACGAGTTCTGAAATCAAAAACCGAAATGCCAGGATTGTAGAGCTCAAAAAGTAGTGTGAAATCAAGCAAAAAATCAACGAATTCAGAACTCGGAGTCAACGGATATTCATAAAACCGTTTACGTAAAGAAACCACATTTCGCGCATAACTAGATTAAACGAGACCTACTAGCCACGAGTTCTGAAATCAAAATCCAAAACATCAGGATTGTAGAGCTCGAAAAGTAGTTTGAAATCAAGCTAAAAATCATCGAATTCAGAACTCGGAGTCAACGGATATTCATAAAACCGTTTACGTAAAAAACCACAATTCGCGGCTAACTAGGTGAAACGAGACCTACTAGCCACGAGTTCTGAAATCAAAAACCGAAACGCTAGGATTCTAGAGCTCTAAAAGTAGTGTGAAATCAAGCTAAAAATCACCGAATTCAGAACTCGGAGTCAACGGATATTCATAAAACCGTTTACGTAAAAAACCACAATTCGCGGCTAACTAGGTGAAACGAGACCTACTAGCCACGAGTTCTGAAATCAAAAACCGAAACTCTAGGATTCTAGAGCTCTAAAAGTAGTGTGGAATCAAGCTAAAAATCACCGAATTTAGAACTCGGAGTCAACGGATATTCATAAAACCGTTTACGTAAAGAAACCACATTTCGCACCTAACTAGGTGAAACGAGACCTACTAGCCACCAGTTCTGAAATCAAAAACCGAAATGCCAGGATTGTACAGCTCGAAAAGTAGTGTGAAATCAAACTAAAAATCACCGAATTCAGAACTCGGAGTCAACGGATATTCAAAAAACCGTTTACGTAAAAAACCACAATTCGCGGCTAATTACGTGAAACGGGACCTACTAGCCACGAGTTCTGAAATCAAAAACCAAAATGCCAGGATTCTAGAGCACTAAAAGTAGTGTGCAATCAAGCTAAAAATCACCGAATTCAGAACTCGGAGTCAACGGATATTCATAAAACCGTTTACGTAAAAAACCACATTTCGCGCCTAACTAGGTGAAACGAGACCTACTAGCCACGGGTTCTGAAATCGAAAACCGAAATGCAAGGATTTTAGAGCTCAAAAAGTAGTGTGAAATCAAGCTAAAAATCACCGAATTCAGAACTCGGAGTCAACGGATATTCATAAAACCGTTTACGTAAAGAAACCACATTTCGCGCCTAATTAGGTGAAACGCGACCTACTAGCCACGAGTTCTGAAATCAAAAACCGAAACGCCAGGATTGTAGAGCTCGAAAAGTAGTGTGAAATCAAGCTAAAAATCACTGAATTCAGAACTCGGAGTCAACGGATATTCATAAAACCGTTTACATAAAGAAACCACAATTCGCGGCTAACTAGGTGAAACGAGACCTACTAGCCACGAGTTCTGAAATCAAAAACCGAAACGGCAGGATTGTAGAGCTCGAAAAGTAGTGTGAAATCAAGCTGAAAATCACCCAATTCAGAACTCGGAGTCAACGGATATTCATAAAACCGTTTACGTAAAGAAACCGCAATTCGTGCCTAACTAGGTGAAACGAGACCTACAAGCCACGAGTTCTGAAATCAAAAACCGAAACTCCAGGATTGTAGAGTTCGAAAAGTAGTGTGAAATCAAGCTAAAAATCACCGAATTCAGAACTCGGAGTCTACGGATATTCATAAAACCGTTTAGGTAAAGAAACCGCAATTCGCGCCTAACTAGGTGAAACGAGACCTACAAGCCACGAGTTCTGAAATCAAAAACCGAAATGCCAGGATTGTAGAGCTCAAAAAGTAGTTTTAAATCAAGCTAAAAATCACCGAATTCAGAACTCGGAGTCAATGGATATTCATAAAACCGTTTACGTAAAAAACCACAATTCGCGGCTAACTAGGTGAAACGTGACCTACTAGCCACGAGTTCTGAAATCAAAAACCGAAATTCCAGCATTGTAGAGCTCGAAAAGTAGTGTGAGATCAAGCTAAAAATTACCGAATTCAGAACTCGGAGTCAACAGATATTCATAAAACCGTTTACGTAAAGAAACCACATTTCGCGCCCAACTAGATGAAACGAGACCTACTAGCCACGAGTTCTGAAATAAAAATCCAAAACGCCAGGATTGTAGAGCTCGAAAAGTAGTGTGAAATCAAGCTAAAAATCAGCGAATTCAGAACTCGGAGTCAACGGATATTCATAAAACCGTTTACGTAAAGAAACCGCAATTCGCGCCTAACTAGATGAAACGATACCTACAAGCCACAAGTTCTGAAATCAAAAACCGAAATGCCAGGATTGTAGAGCTCAAAAAGTAGTGTGAAATCAAGCAAAAAATCATCGAATTCAGAACTCGGAGTCAACGGATATTCATAAAACCGTTTACGTAAAGAAACCACATTTCGCGCATAACTAGATTAAACGAGACCTACTAGCCACGAGTTCTGAAATCAAAATCCAAAACACCAGGATTGTAGAGCTCGAAAAGTAGTGTGAAATCAAGCTAAAAATCAGCGAATTCAGAACTCGGAGTCAACGGATATTCATAAAACCGTTTACGTAAAGAAACCGCAATTCGCGCCTAACTAGGTGAAACGAGACCTACAAGCCACGAGTTCTGAAATCAAAAACCGAAATGCCAGGATTGTAGAGCTCAAAAAGTAGTGTGAAATCAAGCAAAAAATCACCGAATTCAGAACTCGGAGTCAACGGATATTCATAAAACCGTTTACGTAAAGAAACCACATTTCGCGCATAACTAGATTAAACGAGACCTACTAGCCACGAGTTCTGAAATCAAAATCCAAAACATCAGGATTGTAGAGCTCGAAAAGTAGTTTGAAATCAAGCTAAAAATCATCGAATTCAGAACTCGGAGTCAACGGATATTCATAAAACCGTTTACGTAAAAAACCACTATTCGCGGCTAACTAGGTGAAACGAGACCTACTAGCCACGAGTTCTGAAATCAAAAACCGAAACGCTAGGATTCTAGAGCTCTAAAAGTAGTGTGAAATCAAGCTAAAAATCACCGAATTCAGAACTCGGAGTCAACGGATATTCATAAAACCGTTTACGTAAAAAACCACAATTCGCGGCTAACTAGGTGAAACGAGACCTACTAGCCACGAGTTCTGAAATCAAAAACCGAAACTCTAGGATTCTAGAGCTCTAAAAGTAGTGTGGAATCAAGCTAAAAATCACCGAATTTAGAACTCGGAGTCAACGGATATTCATAAAACCGTTTACGTAAAGAAACCACATTTCGCACCTAACTAGGTGAAACGAGACCTACTAGCCACCAGTTCTGAAATCAAAAACCGAAATGCCAGGATTGTACAGCTCGAAAAGTAGTGTGAAATCAAACTAAAAATCACCGAATTCAGAACTCGGAGTCAACGGATATTCAAAAAACCGTTTACGTAAAAAACCACAATTCGCGGCTAATTACGTGAAACGGGACCTACTAGCCACGAGTTCTGAAATCAAAAACCAAAATGCCAGGATTCTAGAGCACTAAAAGTAGTGTGCAATCAAGCTAAAAATCACCGAATTCAGAACTCGGAGTCAACGGATATTCATAAAACCGTTTACGTAAAAAACCACATTTCGCGCCTAACTAGGTGAAACGAGACCTACTAGCCACGGGTTCTGAAATCGAAAACCGAAATGCAAGGATTTTAGAGCTCGAAAAGTAGTGTGAAATCAAGCTAAAAATCACCGAATTCAGAACTCGGAGTCAACGGATATTCATAAAACCGTTTACGTAAAGAAACCACATTTCGCGCCTAATTAGGTGAAACGCGACCTACTAGCCACGAGTTCTGAAATCAAAAACCGAAACGCCAGGATTGTAGAGCTCGAAAAGTAGTGTGAAATCAAGCTAAAAATCACTGAATTCAGAACTCGGAGTCAACGGATATTCATAAAACCGTTTACATAAAGAAACCACAATTCGCGGCTAACTAGGTGAAACGAGACCTACTAGCCACGAGTTCTGAAATCAAAAACCGAAACGTCAGGATTGTAGAGCTCGAAAAGTAGTGTGAAATCAAGCTAAAAATCACCGAATTCAGAACTCGGAGTCAACGGATATTCATAAAACCGTTTACGTAAAGAAACCGCAATTCGTGCCTAACTAGGTGAAAGGAGACCTACAAGCCACGAGTTCTGAAATCAAAAACCGAAACTCCAGGATTGTAGAGCTCGAAAATTAGTGTGAAATCAAGCTAAAAATCACCGAATTCAGAACTCGGACTCTACGGATATTCATAAAACCGTTTACGTAAAGAAACCACATTTCGCGCCTAACTAGGTGAAACGAGACCTACTAGCCACGAGTTCTGAAATCAAAATCCGAAATGCAAGGATTTTAGAGCTCGAAAAGTAGTTTGAAATCAAGCTAAAAATCACCGAACTCAGAACTCGGAGTCAACGGATATTCATAAAACCGTTTACGTAAAGAAATTACATTTCGCGCCTAACTAGGTGAAACGAGACCTACTAGCCACGAGTTCTGAAATCAAAAACTGAAACGCCAGAATTGTAGAGCTCGAAAAGTAGTGTGAAATCAAGCCAAAAATCAGCGAATTCAGAACTCGGAGTCAACGGATATTCATAAAACCGTTTACGTAAAGAAATCACATTTCGCGCCTAACTAGGTGAAACGAGACCTACTAGCCACGAGTTCTTAAATCAAAAACCGAAACGCCAGGATTGTAGAGCTCGAAAAGTAGTATGAAATCAAGCTAAAAATCACCTAATTCAGAACTCGGAGTCAACGGATATTCATAAAACCGTTTACGTAAAGAAACCACATTTCGCGCCTAACTAGGAGAAACGAGACCTACTAGCCACGAGTTCTGAAATCAAAAACCGAAACTCCAGGATTGTAGACCTCAAAAAGTAGTGTGAAATCAAGCAAAAAATCACCGAATTCAGAACTCGGAGTCAACGGATATTCATAAAACCGTTTACGTAAAGAAACCACATTTCGCGCCTAACTAGATGAAACGAGACCAACTAGCCACGAGTTCTGAAATCAAAATCCGAAATGCCAGGATTGTAGAGCTCGAAAAGTAGTGTGAAATCAAGCTAAAAATCAGCGAATTCAGAACTCGGAGTCAACGGATATTCATAAAACCGTTTATGTAAAGAAACCGCAATTCGCGCCTAACTAGGTGAAACGAGACCTACAAGCCACGAGTTCTGAAATCAAAAACCGAAACGCTAGGATTGTAGAGCTCGAAAAGTAGTGTGGAATCAAGCTAAAAATCACCGAATTCAGAACTCGGAGTCAACGGATATTCACAAAACCGTTTACGTAAAAAACCACAATTCGGGGCTAACTAGGTGAAACGAGACCAACTAGCCACGAGTTCTGAAATCAAAATCCGAAATGCCAGGATTGTAGAGCTCGAAAAGTAGTGTGAAATCAAGCTAAAAATCTGCGAATTCAGAACTCGGAGTCAACTGATATTCATAAAACCGTTTACGTAAAGAAACCGCAATTCGCGCCTAACTAGGTGAAACGAGACCTACAAGCCACGAGTTCTGAAATCAAAAACCGAAACGCTAGGATTGTAGAGCTCGAAAAGTAGTGTGGAATCAAGCTAAAAATCACCGAATTCGGAACTCGGAGTCAACGGATATTCATAAAACCGTTTACGTAAAGAAATCACATTTCGCGCCTAACTAGGTGAAACGAGACCTACTAGCCACGAGTTCTTAAATCAAAAACCGAAACGCCAGGATTGTAGAGCTCGAAAAGTAGTGTGAAATCAAACTAAAAATCACCGAATTCAGAACTCGGAGTCAACGGATATTCATAAAACCGTTTACGTAAAAAACCACAATTCGCGGCTAACTAGGTGAAACGAGACCAACTAGCCACGAGTTCTGAAATCAAAATCCGAAATGCCAGGATTTTAGAGCTCGAAAAGTAGTGTGAAATCAAGCTAAAAATCAGCGAATTCAGAACTCGGAGTCAACGGATATTCATAAAACCGTTTACGTAAAGAAACCGCAATTCGCGCCTAACTAGGTGAAACGAGACCTACAAGCCACGAGTTCTGAAATCAAAAACCGAAACGCTAGGATTGTAGAGCTCGAAAAGTAGTGTGGAATCAAGCTAAAAATCACCGAATTCAGAAACTCGGAGTCAACGGATATTCATAAAACCGTTTACGTAAAGAAATCACATTTCGCGCCTAACTAGGTGAAACGAGACCTACTAGCCACGAGTTCTTAAATCAAAAACCGAAATGCCAGGATTGTAGAGCTCGAAAAGTAGTGTGAAATCAAACTAAAAATCACCGAATTCAGAACTCGGAGTCAACGGATATTCAAAAAACCGTTTACCTTAAAAACCACAATTCGCGGCTAATTACGTGAAACGAGACCTACTAGCCACGAGTTCTGAAATCAAAAACCGAAATGGCAGAATTCTAGAGCTCTAAAAGTAGTGTGAAATCAAGCTAAAATTCACCGAATTCAGAACTCGGAGTCAACGGATATTCATAAAACCGTTTACGTAAAGAAACCACATTTCGCGCCTAATTAGGTGAAACGCGACCTACTAGCCACGAGTTCTGAAATCAAAAACCGAAACGCCAGGATTGTAGAGCTCGAAAAGTAGTGTGAAATCAAGCTAAAAATCACTGAATTCAGAACTCGGAGTCAACAGATATTCATAAAACCGTTTACATAAAGAAACCACAATTCGCTGCTAACTAGGTGAAACGAGACCTACTAGCCACGAGTTCTGAAATCAAAAACCGAAACGCCAGGATTGTAGAGCTCGAAAAGTAGTGTGAAATCAAGCTAAAAATCACCGAATTCAGAACTCGGAGTCAACGGATATTCATAAAACCGTTTACGTAAAGAAACCGCAATTCGTGCCTAACTAGGTGAAACGAGACCTACAAGCCACGAGTTCTGAAATCAAAAACCGAAACTCCAGGATTGTAGAGCTCGAAAATTAGTGTGAAATCAAGCTAAAAATCACCGAATTCAGAACTCGGAGTCTACGGATATTCATAAAACCGTTTACGTAAAGAAACCACATTTCGCGCCTAACTAGGTGAAACGAGACCTACTAGCCACGAGTTCTGAAATCAAAATCCGAAATGCAAGGATTTTAGAGCTCGAAAAGTAGTTTGAAATCAAGCTAAAAATCACCGAACTCAGAACTCGGAGTCAACGGATATTCATAAAACCGTTTACGTAAAGAAACCACATTTCGCGCCTAACTAGGTGAAACGAGACCTACTAGCCACGACTTCTGAAATCAAAAACTGAAACGCCAGAATTGTAGAGCTCGAAAAGTAGTGTGAAATCAAGCCAAAAATCAGCGAATTCAGAACTCGGAGTCAACGGATATTCATAAAACCGTTTACGTAAAGAAATCACATTTCGCGCCTAACTAGGTGAAACGAGACCTACTAGCCACGAGTTCTTAAATCAAAAACCGAAATCCCAGGATTGTAGAGCTCGAAAAGTAGTATGAAATCAAGCTAAAAATCACCTAATTCAGAACTCGGAGTCAACGGATATTCATAAAACCGTTTACGTAAAGAAACCACATTTCGCGCCAAACTAGGAGAAACGAGACCTACTAGCCACGAGTTCTGAAATCAAAAACCGAAACTCCAGGATTGTAGACCTCGAAAAGTAGTGTGAAATCAAGCAAAAAATCACCGAATTCAGAACTCGGAGTCAACGGATATTCATAAAATCGTTTACGTAAAGAAACCACATTTCGCGCCTAACTAGATGAAACGAGACCAACTAGCCACGAGTTCTGAAATCAAAATCCGAAATGCCAGGATTGTAGAGCTCGAAAAGTAGTGTGAAATCAAGCAAAAAATCACCGAATTCAGAACTCGGAGTCAACGGATATTCATAAAACCGTTTACATAAAGAAACCACATTACGCGCCTAACTAGATGAAACGAGACCTACTTGCCACGAGTTCTGAAATCAAAATCCGAAATACGAGGATTGTAGAGCTCGAAAAGTAGTGTGAAATCAAGCCAAAAATCAGCGAATTCAGAACTCGGAGTCAACGGATATTCATAAAACTGTTTACGAAAAGAAATCACATTTCGCACCTAACTAGGTGAAACGAGACGTACTAGCCACAAGTTCTGAAATCAAAAACCGAAACGCCAGGATTGTAGAGCTCGAAAAGTAGTGTGAAATCAAGCTAAAAATCACCGAATTCAGAACTCGGACTCAACTGATATTCATAAAACCGTTTACGTAAAGAAACCACAATTTGCGGCTAACTAGGTGAAACGAGACCTACTAGCCACGAGTTCTTAAATCAAAAACTGAAACGCCAGGATTGTAGAGCTCAAAAAGTAGTGTGAAATCAAGCTAAAAATCACCGAATTCAGAACTCGGAATCAACGGATATTCATAAAACCGTTTACGTAAAGAAACCACATTTCGCGCCTAACTAGGTGAAACGAGGCCTACTAAGCACGAGTTCTGAAATCAATAACCGAAACTCCAGGATTGTAGAGCTCGAAAAGTAGTGTGAAATCAAGCTAAAAATCACCGAATTCAGAACTCGGAGTCAACGGATATTCATAAAACCGTTTACGTAAAGAAACCACAATTTGCGGCTAACTAGGTGAAATGAGACCTACTAGCCACAAGTTCTGAAATAAAAAACCGAAATACCAGGATTGCAGAGCTCAAAAAGTAGTGTGGGATAAAGCTAAAAATCACCGAATTCAGAACTCGGAGTCAATAGATATTCATAAAACCGTTTACGTAACGAAATCACATTTCGCGCCTAACTAGGTGAAACGAGATCTAATAGCCTCGAGTACTGAAATCAAAAACCGAAATGCTAGGATTGTAGAGCTCGAAAAGTAGTGTGAAATCAAGCTAAAAATCACCGTATTAAGAACTCGGAGTCAACGGATATTCATAAAACCGTTTACGTAAAGAAACCACATTTCGTGCCTAACTAGATGAAACGAGACCTACTAGCCACGAGTTCTGAAATCAAAATCCGAAACGCCAGGATTGTAGAGCTCGAAAAGTAGTTTGAAATCAAGCTAAAAATCACCGAATTCAGAACTCGGAGTCAACGGATATTCATAAAACCGTTTATGTAAAGAAACCACAATTCACGCCTAACTAGGTGAAACGAGACCTACTAGCCACGAGTTCTGAAATCAAAAACCAAAATTCCAGGATTGTAGAGCTCTAAAATTAGTGTGAAATCAAGCTAAAAATCACCGAATTCAGAACTCGGAGTCAACGGATATTCATAAAACCGTTTACGTAAAGAAACCGCAATTCGCACCTAACTAGGTGAAACGAGACCTACAAGCCACGAGTTCTGAAATCAAAAACCGAAAAGCCAGGATTGTAGAGCTCAAAAAGTAGTGTGAAATCAAGCAAAAAATCTCCGAATTCAGAACTCGGAGTCAACGGATATTCATAAAACCGTTTACGTAAAGAAACCACATTTCGCGCCTAACTAGATGAAACGAGACCTACTAGCCACGAGTTCTGAAATCAAAATCCGAAATTCCAGGATTGTAGAGCTCGAAAAGTAGTTTTAAATCAAGCTAAAAATCACCGAATTCAGAACTCGGAGTCAACGGATATTCATAAAACCGTTTACGTAAAAAACCTCAATTCGCGGCTAACTAGGTGAAATGAGACCTACTAGCCACGAGTTCTGAAATCAAAAACCGAAACGCTAGGATTGTAGAGCTCGAAAAGTAGTGTGAAATCAAGCTAAAAATCACCGAATTCAGAACTCGGAATCAACGGATATTCATAAAACCGTTTACGTAAAGAAACCACATTTCGCGTCTAACTAGGTGAAACGAGACCTACTAGCGACGAGTTCTGAAATCAAAAACCGAAACACCATGGATTGTAGAGCTCGAAAAGAAGTGTGAAATCAAGCTAAAAATCATCAAATTCAGAACTTGGAGTCAACGGATATTCATAAAACCGTTTACTTAAAGAAACCACATTTCGCGCCTAACTAGGTGAAATGAGACCTACTAGCCACGAGTTCTGAAATCAAAAACCGAAATGCCAGGATTGTAGAGCTCGAAAAGTAGTGTGAAATCAAGCTAAAAATCACCGAATTCAGAACTCGGAGCCAACGGATATTCATAAAACCGTTTACATAAAGAAACCACATTTCACGGCTTACTAGGTGAAACGAGACCTACTAGCAACGAGTTCTGAAATCAAAAACCGAAACGCCAGGATTCTAGAGCTCTAAAATTAGTGTGAAATAAAGCTAAAAATCACCAAATTCAGAACTCGGAGTCAACGGATATTCATAAAACCGTTTACGTAAAAAACCACATTTCGCGCCTAACTAGGTGAATTGAGACCTACTAGCCACGAGTTCTGAAATCAAAAACCGAAATGCCAGGATTCTAGAGCTCGAAAATTAGTATGAAATCAAGCTAAAAATCACCGAATTCAGAACTCGGAGTCAACGGATATTCATAAAACCGTTTACATAAAGAAACCACATTTCTCGTCTTACTAGGTGAAACGAGACCTTCTAGCCACGAGTTCTGAAATTAAACTCCGAAATGACACGATTGTAGAGCTCGAAAAGTAGTGTGAAATCAAGCGAAAAATCACCGAATTCAGAACTCGGAGTCATCGGTTATTCATAAAACCGTTTACGTAAAGAAACCACAATTCGCGGCTAATTAGGTCAAACGAGACCTACTAGGCACGAGTTCCGAAATCAAAAACCAAAACGCCAGAATTGTAGAGCTCGAAAAGTAGTGTGAAATCAAGGGAAAAATGACCGAATTCAAAACTCGGAGTCATCGGATATTCATAAAACCGTTTACGTAAAGAAACCACAATTCGCGGCTCACTAGGTGAAACGAGACCTACTAGCCACGAGTTCTGAAATCAAAAACTGAGACGCCAGGATTTTATAGCTCGAAAAGTAGTGTGAAATCAAGCTAAAAATCACCGAATTCAGAACTCAGAGTCATTGGATATTCATAAAACCGTTTACGTAAAGAAACCACAATTCGCGCCTAACTAGGTGAAACGAGACCTACTAGCCACGAGTTTTGAAATCAAAAACTGAAATGACAGGATTGTAGAGCTCGAAAAGTATTATGAAATCAAGCTAAAAATCACCGAATTCAGAACTCGGAGTCAACGGATATTCATAAAACCGTTTACGTAAAAGAAACCCCAATTCGCGCCTAACTAGGTGAAACGAGACCTACTAGCCACGCGTTCTGAAATCGAAAAAAGAAATGCCAGGATTGTAGAGCTCGAAAAGTAGTGTGAAATCAAGCTAAAAATCACCGAATTCAGAACTCGAAGTCAACGGATATTCATAAAACCAGTTACGTAAAAAACCACAATTCGCGCCTAACTAGGTGAAACGAGATCTACTAGCCACGAGTTCTGAAATCAAAAACCGAAACATAAGGATTGTAGAGGTCGAAAAGTAGTGTGAAATCAAGCTAAAAATCACCGAATTCAGAACTCGGAGTCAACGGATATTCATAAAACCGTTTACGTAAAGAAACCACATTTCGCGCCTAACTAGATGAAACGATACCTACTTGCCACGAGTTCTGAAATCAAAATCCGAAATTCCAGGATTGTAGAGCTCAAAAATTAGTTTGAAATCAAGCTAAAAATTACCGAATTCAGAACTCGGAGTCAACGGATATTCATAAAACCGTTTACATAAAGAAACCACAATTCGCGCCTAACTAGGTGAAATGAGACCTACTAGCCACGAGTTCTGAAATCAAAAACCAAAATTCCAGGATTGTAGAGCTCTAAAATTAGTGTGAAATCAAGCTAAAAATCACCGAATTCAGAACTCGGAGTCAACGGATATTCATAAAACCGTTTACATAAAGAAACCACATTTCTCGGCTTACTAGGTGAAACGAGAACTACTAGCCACGAGTTCTGAAATCAAAAACCGAAATGACAGGATTGTAGAGCTCGAAAAGTAGTATGAAATCAAGCTAAAAATCACCGAATTCAGAACTCGGAGTCAACGTATATTCATAAAACCGTTTACGTAAAGAAACTGCAATTTGCGCCTAACTAGGTGAAACGAGACCTACAAGCCACGAGTTCTGAAATAAAAAACCGAAATGCCAGGATTCTAGAGCTCTAAAAGTAGTGTAAAATCAAGCTAAAAATCACCGAATTCAGAACTCAGAGTCATTGGATATTCATAAAACCGTTTACGTAAAGAAACCACAATTCGCGCCTAACTACGTGAAACGAGACCTACTAGCCACGAATTCTGAAATCAAAAACTGAAATGACAGGATTGTAGAGCTCGAAAAGTAGTATGAAATCAAGCTAAAAATCACCGAATTCAGAACTCGGAGTCAACGGATATTCATAAAACCGTTTACGTAAAAGAAACCACAATTCGCGCCTAACTAGGTGAAACGAGACCTACTAGCCACGAGTTCTGAAATCGAAAACCGAAATGCCAGGATTGTAGAGCTCGAAAAGTAGTGTGAAATCAAGCTAAAAATCACCGAATTCAGAACTCGAAGTCAACGGATATTCATAAAACCGTTTACGTAAAAAACCACAATTCGCGCCTAACTAGGTGAAATGAGACCTACTAGCCACGAGTTCTGAAATCAAAAACCAAAATTCCAGGATTGTAGAGCTCTAAAATTAGTGTGAAATCAAGCTAAAAATCACCGAATTCAGAACTCGGAGTCAACGGATATTCATAAAACCGTTTACATAAAGAAACCACATTTCTCGGCTTACTAGGTGAAACGAGAACTACTAGCCACGAGTTCTGAAATCACAAACCGAAATGACAGGATTGTAGAGCTCGAAAAGTAGTATGAAATCAAGCTAAAAATCACCGAATTCAGAACTCGGAGTCAACGTATATTCATAAAACCGTTTACGTAAAGAAACCGCAATTTGCGCCTAACTAGTTGAAACGAGACCTACAAGCCACGAGTTCTGAAATCAAAAACCGAAAAACCAGGATTGTAGAGCTCGAAAAGTAGTGTGAAATCAAGCTAAAAATCACCGAATTCAGAACTCGGAGTCAACGGATATTCATAAAACCGTTTACATAAAGAAACCACATTTCTCGGCTAACTAGGTGAAACGAGACCTACTAGCCACGAGTTCTGAAATCGAAAACCGAAACGCCAGGATTGTAGAGCTCGAAAAGTAGTGTGAAATCAAGCTAAAAATCACCGAATTCAGAACTCGAAGTCAACGGATATTCATAAAACCGTTTACGTAAAAAACCACAATTCGCGCCTAACTAGGTGAAACGAGATCTACTAGCCACGAGTTCTGAAATCAAAAACCGAAACACCAGGATTGTAGAGCTCGAAAAGTAGTGTGAAATCAAGCTAAAAATCACCGAATTCAGAACTCGGAGTCAACGGATATTCATAAAACCGTTTACGTAAAGAAACCACATTTCGCGCCTAACTAGATGAAACGATACCTACTTGCCACGAGTTCTGAAATCAAAATACGAAATTCCAGGATTGTAGAGCTCGAAAATTAATTTGAAATCAAGCTAAAAATCACCGAATTCAGAACTCGGGGCCAACGGATATTCATAAAACCGTTTACATAAAGAAACCACATTTCACGGCTTACTAGGTGAAACGAGACCTACTAGCCACGAGTTCTGAAATCAAAAACCGAAACGCCAGGATTCTAGAGCTCTAAAATTAGTGTGAAATAAAGCTAAAAATCACCAAATTCAGAACTCGGAGTCAACGGATATTCATAAAACCGTTTACGTAAAAAACCACATTTCGCGCCTAACTAGGTGAATTGAGACCTACTAGCCACGAGTTCTGAAATCAAAAACCGAAATGCCAGGATTCTAGAGCTCGAAAAGTAGTATGAAATCAAGCTAAAAATCACCGAATTCAGAACTCGGAGTCAACGGATATTCATAAAACCGTTTACATAAAGAAACCACATTTCTCGTCTTACTAGGTGAAACGAGACCTTCTAGCCACGAGTTCTGAAATCAAACTCCGAAATGACACGATTGTAGAGCTCGAAAAGTAGTGTGAAATCAAGCGAAAAATCACCGAATTCAGAACTCGGAGTCATCGGTTATTCATAAAACCGTTTACGTAAAGAAACCACAATTCGCGGCTAATTTGGTCAAACGAGACCTACTAGGCACGAGTTCCGAAATCAAAAACCAAAATGCCAGAATTGTAGAGCTCGAAAAGTAGTGTGAAATCAAGGGAAAAATGACCGAATTCAAAACTCGGAGTCATCGGATATTCATAAAACCGTTTACGTAAAGAAACCACAATTCGCGGCTCAGTAGGTGAAACGAGACCTACTAGCCACGAGTTCTGAAATCAAAAACTGAGACGCCAGGATTTTATAGCTCGAAAAGTAGTGTGAAATCAAGCTAAAAATCACCGAATTCAGAACTCGGAGTCAACGGATATTCATAAAACCGTTTACGTAAAAGAAACCCCAATTCGCGCCTAACTAGGTGAAACGAGACCTACTAGCCACGAGTTCTGAAATCAAAAAACGAAAAACCAGGATTGTAGAGCTCGAAAAGTAGTGTGAAATCAAGCTAAAAATCACCGAATTCAGAACTCGAAGTCAACAGATATTCATAAAACCAGTTACGTAAAAAACCACAATTCGCGCCTAACTAGGTGAAACGAGATCTAATAGCCACGAGTTCTGAAATCAAAAACCGAAACATAAGGATTGTAGAGCTCGAAAAGTAGTGTGAAATCAAGCTAAAAATCACCAAATTCAGAACTCGGAGTCAACGGATATTCATAAAACCGTTTACATAAAGAAACCACAATTCGCGCCTAACTAGGTGAAATGAGACCTACTAGCCACGAGTTCTGAAATCAAAAACCAAAATTCCAGGATTGTAGAGCTCTAAAATTAGTGTGAAATCAAGCTAAAAATCACCGAATTCAGAACTCGGAGTCAACGGATATTCATAAAACCGTTTACATAAAGAAACCACATTTCTCGGCTTACTAGGTGAAACGAGAACTACTAGCCACGAGTTCTGAAATCACAAACCGAAATGACAGGATTGTAGAGCTCGAAAAGTAGTATGAAATCAAGCTAAAAATCACCGAATTCATAACTCGGAGTCAACGTATATTCATAAAACCGTTTACGTAATGAAACCGCAATTTGCGCCTAACTAGTTGAAACGAGACCTACAAGCCACGAGTTCTGAAATCAAAAACCGAAACACCAGGATTGTAGAGCTCGAAAAGTAGTGTGAAATCAAGCTAAAAATCACCGAATTCAGAACTCGGAGTCAACGGATATTCATAAAACCGTTCACATAAAGAAACCACATTTCTCGGCTAACTAGGTGAAACGAGACCTACTAGCCACGAGTTCTGAAATCGAAAACCGAAACACCAGGATTGTAGAGCTCGAAAAGTAGTGTGAAATCAAACTAAAAATCACCGAATTCAGAACTCGAAGTCAACGGATATTCATAAAACCGTTTACGTAAAAAACCACAATTCGCGCCTAACTAGGTGAAACGAGATCTACTAGCCACGAGTTCTGAAATCAAAAACCGAAACACCAGGATTGTAGAGCTCGAAAAGTAGTGTGAAATCAAGCTAAAAATCACCGAATTCAGAACTCGGAGTCAACGGATATTCATAAAACCGTTTACGTAAAGAAACCACATTTCGCGCCTCACTAGATAAAACGATACCTACTTGCCACGAGTTCTGAAATCAAAATACGAAATTCCAGGATTGTAGAGCTCGAAAAGTAGTTTGAAATCAAGCTAAAAATTACCGAATTCAGAACTCGGAGTCAACGGATATTCATAAAACCGTTTACGTAAAGAAACCACAATTAGCGCCTAACTAGGTGAAATGAGACCTACTAGCCACGAGTTCTGAAATCAAAAACCAAAATTCCAGGATTGTAGAGCTCTAAAAGTAGTGGGAAATCAAGCTAAAAATCACCGAATTCAAAACTCGGAGTCAACGGATAATCATAAAACCGTTTACATAAAGAAACCACATTTCTCGGCTTACTAGGTGAAAAGAGACCTACTAGCCACGAGTTCTGAAATCAATAACTGAAATGACAGGATTGTAGAGCTCGAAAAGTAGTATGAGATCAAGCTAAAAATCACCGAATTCAGAACTCGGAGTCAACGTATATTCATAAAATCGTTTACGTAAACAAACCGCAATTCGCGCCTAACTAGGTGAAACGAGACCTACAAGCCACGAGTTCTGAAATAAAAAACTGAAATGTCAGGATTGTAGAGCTCGAAAAGTAGTGTGAAATCACGCTAAAAATCACCGAATTCAGAACTCAGAGTCAACGGATATTCATAAAACCGTTTACGTAAAGAAACCACAATTCGCGGCTAACTAGGTGAAACGAGACCTACTAGCCACGAGTTCTGAAATCAAAAACCGAAATGCCAGGATTGTAGATCTCGAAAAGTAGTGTGAAATCAAGCTAAAAATCACCGAATTCAGAACTCGGAGTCAACGGATATTCATAAAACCGTTTACGTAAAGAAACCACATTTCGCGCCTAACTAGGTGAAACGAGACCTACTAGCCACGAGTTCTGAAATCAATAACCGAAACCCCAGGATTGTAGAGCTCGAAAAGTAGTGCGAAATCAAGCTAAAAATCACCAAATTCAGAAGTCGGAGTCATCGGATATTCATAAAACCGTTTACGTAAAGAAACCACATTTCACGCCTAACTAGGTGAAATGAGACCTACTAGCCACGAGTTTTGAAATCAAAAACCGAAATGCCAGGATTGTAGAGCTCGAAAAGTAGTGTGAAATCAAGCAAAAAATCACCGAATTCAGAAATCGGAGTCATCGGTTATTCATAAAAGCGTTTACGTAAAGAAACCACAATTCGCGGCTAATTAGGTCAAACGAGACCTACTAGGCACGAGTTCTGAAATCAAAAACCAAAATGCCAGAATTGTAGAGCTCGAAAAGTAGTGTGAAATCAAGGGAAAAATGACCGAATTCAAAACTCGGAGTCATCGGATATTCATAAAACCGTTTACGTAAAGAAACCACAATTCGCGGCTCACTAGGTGAAACGAGACCTACTAGCCACGAGTTCTGAAATCAAAAACTGAGACGCCAGGATTTTATAGCTGGAAAAGTAGTGTGAAATCAAGCTAAAAATCACCGAATTCAGAACTCAGAGTCATTGGATATTCATAAAACCGTTTACGTAAAGAAACCACAATTCGCGCCTAACTAGGTTAAACGAGACCTACTAGCCACGAGTTCTGAAATCAAAAACTGAAATGACAGGATTGTAGAGCTCGAAAAGTAGTATGAAATCAAGCTAAAAATCACCGAATTCAGAACTCGGAGTCAACGGATATTCATAAAACCGTTTACGTAAAAGAAACCCCAATTCGCGCCTAACTAGGTGAAACGAGACCTACTAGCCACGAGTTCTGAAATCGAAAACCGAAACGCCAGGATTGTAGAGCTCGAAAAGTAGTGTGAAATCAAGCTAAAATTCACCGAATTCAGAACTCGAAGTCAACGGATATTCATAAAACCGTTTACGTAAAAAACCACAATTCGCGCCTAACTAGGTGAAACGCGATCTACTAGCCACGAGTTCTGAAATCAAAAACCGAAACACCAGGATTTTAGAGCTCGAAAAGTAGTGTGAAATCAAGCTAAAAATCACCGAATTCAGAACTCGGAGTCAACGGATATTCATAAAACCGTTTACATAAAGAAACCACATTTCTCGGCTTACACGGTGAAACGAGAACTACTAGCCACGAGTTCTGAAATCAAAAACCGAAATGACAGGATTGTAGAGCTCGAAAAGTAGTATGAAATCAAGCTAAAAATCACCGAATTCAGAACTCGGAGTCAACGTATATTCATAAAACCGTTTACGTAAAGAAACCGCAATTTGCGCCTAACTAGGTGAAACGAGACCTACAAGCCACGAGTTCTGAAATAAAAAACCGAAATACCAGGATTCTAGAGCTCTAAAAGTAGTGTAAAATCAAGCTAAAAATCAACGAATTCAGAACTCAGAGTCATTGGATATTCATAAAACCGTTTACGTAAAGAAACCACAATTCGCGCCTAACTAGGTGAAACGAGACCTACTAGCCACGAATTCTGAAATCAAAAACTGAAATGACAGGATTGTAGAGCTCGAAAAGTAGTATGAAATCAAGCTAAAAATCACCGAATTGAGAACTCGGAGTCAACGGATATTCATAAAACCGTTTACGTAAAAGAAACCACAATTCGCGCCTAACTAGGTGAAACGAGACCTATTAGCCACGAGTTCTGAAATAAAAAACCGAAACGGTAGGATTGTAGAGCTCGAAAAGTAGTGTGAAATCAAGCTAAAAATCACCGAATTCAGAACTCGAAGTCAACGGATATTCATAAAACCGTTTACGTAAAAAACCACAATTCGCGCCTAACTAGGTGAAACGAGATCTACTAGCCACGAGTTCTGAAATCAAAAACCGAAACACCAGGATTGTAGAGCTCGAAAAGTAGTGTGAAATCAAGCTAAAAATCACCGAATTCAGAACTCGGAGTCAACGGATATTCATAAAACCGTTTACGTAAAGAAACCACATTTCGCGACTAACTAGATGAAACGATACCTACTTGCCACGAGTTCTGAAATCAAAATACGAAATTCCAGGATTGTAGAGCTCGAAAAGTAGTTTGAAATCAAGCTAAAAATTACCGAATTCAGAACTCGGAGTCAACGGATATTCATAAAACCGTTTACGTAAAGAAACCACAATTAGCGCCTAACTAGGTGAAATGAGACCTACTAGCCACGAGTTCTGAAATCAAAAACCAAAATTCCAGGATTGTAGAGCTCTAAAAGTAGTGGGAAATCAAGCTAAAAATCACCGAATTCAGAACTCGGACTCAACGGATAATCATAAAACCGTTTACATAAAGAAACCACATTTCTCGGCTTACTAGTTGAAAAAAGACCTACTAGCCACGAGTTCTGAAATCAATAACCGAAATGACAGGATTGTAGAGCTCGAAAATTAGTATGAGATCAATCTAAAAATCACCGAATTCAGAACTCGGAGTCAACGTATCTTCATAAAACCGTTTACGTAAAGAAACCGCAATTCGCGCCTAACTAGGTGAAACGAGACCTACTAGCCACGAGTTCTGAAATCAAAAACCGAAACGCCAGGATTGTAGAGCTCGAAAAGTAGTGTGAAATCAAGCTAAAAATCACCGAATTCAGAACTCGGAGTCAACGGATATTCATAAAACCGTTTACGTAAAGAAACCACAATTCGCGGCTCACTAGGTGAAACGAGACCTACTAGCCACGAGTTCTGAAATCAAAAACTGAGACGCCAGGATTTTATAGCTCGAAAAGTAGTGTGAAATCAAGCTAAAAATCACCGAATTCAGAACTCAGAGTCATTGGATATTCATAAAACCGTTTACGTAAGGAAACCACAATTCGCGCCTAACTAGGTGAAACGAGACCTACTAGCCACGAGTTCTGAAATCAAAAACTGAAATGACAGGATTGTAGAGCTCGAAAAGTAGTATGAAATCAAGATAAAAATCACCGAATTCAGAACTCGGAGTCAACGGATATTCATAAAACCGTTCACGAAAAAGAAACCCCAATTCGCGCCTAACTAGGTGAAACGAGACCTACTAGCCACGAGTTCTGAAATCGAACAACGAAATGCCAGGATTGTAGAGCTCGAAAAGTAGTGTGAAATCAAGCTAAAAATCACCGAATTCAGAACTCGAAGTCAACGAATATTCATAAAACCGTTAACGTAAAAAACCACAATTCGCGCCTAACTAGGTGAAACGAGATCTACTATCCACGAGTTCTGAAATCAAAAACCGAAACACCAGGATTGTAGAGCTTGAAAAGTAGTGTGAAATGAAGCTAAAAATCACCGAATTCAGAACTCGGAGTCAACGGATATTCATAAAACCGTTTACGTAAAGAAATCACATTTTGCGCCTAACTAGATGAAACGATACCTACTTGCCACGAGTTCTGAAATCAAAATCCGAAATTCCAGGATTGTAGAGCTCGAAAAGTAGTTTGAAATCAAGCTAAAAATTACCGAATTCAGAACTCGGAGTCAACGGATATTCATAAAACCGTTTACATAAAGAAACCACAATTCGCGACTAACTAGGTGAAATGAGACCTACTGGCCACGAGTTCTGAAATCAAAAACCAAAATTCCAGGATTGTAGAGCTCTAAAATTAGTGTGAAATCAAGCTAAAAATCACCGAATTCAGAACTCGGAGTCAACGGATATTCATAAAACCGTTTACATAAAGAAACCACATTTCTCGGCTTACTAGGTGAAACGAGAACTACTAGCCACGAGTTCTGAAATCAAAAACCGAAATGACAGGATTGTAGAGCTCGAAAAGTAGTATGAAATCAAGCTAAAAATCACCGAATTCAGAACTCGGAGTCAACGTATATTCATAAAACCGTTTACGTAAAGAAACCGCAATTTGCGCCTAACTAGGTGAAACGAGACCTACAAGCCACGAGTTCTGAAATAAAAAACTGAAATGCCAGGATTCTAGAGCTCTAAAAGTAGTGTGAAATCAAGCTAAAAATCACCGAATTCAGAACTCAGAGTCATTGGATATTCATAAAACCGTTTACGTAAAGAAACCACAATTCGCGCCTAACTAGGTGAAACGAGACCTACTAGCCACGAGTTCTGAAATCAAAAACTGAAATGACAGGATTGTAGAGCTCGAAAAGTAGTATGAAATCAAGATAAAAATCACCGAATTCAGAACTCGGAGTCAACGGATATTCATAAAACCGTTTACGTAAAAGAAACCACAATTCGAGCCTAACTAGGTGAAACGAGACCTACTAGCCACGAGTTCTGAAATCGAAAACCGAAACGCCAGGATTGTAGAGCTCGAAAAGTAGTGTGAAATCAAGCTAAAAATCACCGAATTCAGAACTCGAAGTCAACGGATATTCATAAAACCGTTTACGTAAAAAACCACAATTCGCGCCTAACTAGGTGAAACGAGATCTACTAGCCACGAGTTCTGAAATCAAAAAACGAAACGCCAGGATTGTAGAGCTCGAAAAGTAGTGTGAAATCAAGCTAAAAATCACCGCATTCAGAACTCGGAGTCAACGGATATTCATAAAACCGTTTACGTAAAGAAACCACATTTCGCGCCTAACTAGATGAAACGATACCTACTTGCCACGAGTTTTGAAATCAAAATAAGAAATTCCAGGATTGTAGAGCTCGAAAAGTAGTGTGAAATCAAGCTAAAAATCACCGAATTCAGAACTCGGAGTCATCGGATATTCATAAAACCGTTTACGTAAAGAAATCACATTTCGCGCCTAACTAGGTGAAACGAGACCTACTAGCCACGAGTTCTGAAATCAAAAACCAAAATTCCAGGATTGTAGAGCTCGAAAAGTAGTGTGAAATCAAGCTAAAAATCACCGAATTCAGAACTCGGAGTCAACGGATATTCATAAAACCGTTTACATAAAGAAACCACATTTCTCGGCTTACTAGGTGAAACGAGACCTACTAACCACAAGTTCTGAAATCAAAAACCGAAATGACAGGATTGTAGAGCTCGAAAAGTAGTGTGAAATCAAGCTAAAAATCACGAAATTCAGAACTCGGAGTCAACGGATATTCATAAAACCGTTTACGTAAAGAAACCGCAATTCGCGCCTAACTAGGTGAAACAAGACCTACAAGCCACGAGTTCTGAAATCAAAAACCGAAATGCCAGGATTGTAGAGCCCGAAAAGTAGTGTGAAATCAAGCTAAAAATCACCGAATTCAGAACTCAGAGTCATTGGATATTCATAAAACCGTTTACGTAAAGAAACCACAATTCGCGCCTAACTAGGTGAAACGAGACCTACTAGCCACGAGTTCTGAAATAAAAAACTGAAATGACAGGATTTTAGAGCTCGAAAATTAGTATGAAATCAAGCTAAAAATCACCGAATTCAGAACTCGGAGTCAACGGATATTCATAAAACCGTTTACGTAAAAGAAACCACAATTCGCACCTAACTAGGTGAAACGAGACCTACTAGCCACGAGTTCTGAAATCGAAAACCGAAACGCTAGGATTGTAGAGCTCGAAAAGTAGTGTGAAATCAAGCTAAAAATCACCGAATTCAGAACTCGAAGTCAACGGATATTCATAAAACCGTTTACGTAAAAAACCACAATTCGCGGCTAACTACGTGAAACGAGACCTACTACCCACGAGTTCGAAAATCAAAAACCGAAATGCCAGGATTCTAGAGCTCTAAAAGTAGTGTGAAATCAAGCTAAAAATCACCGAATTCGGAACTCGGAGTCAACGGATATTCATAAAACTGTTTTTGTAAAGAAACCGCAATTCGCGCCTAACTAGGTGAAACGAGACCTACTAGCCACGAGTTCTGAAATCAAAAACCGAAACGACAAGATTGTAGAGCTCGAAAAGTAGTGTGAAATAAAGCGAAAAATCACCGAATTCAGAACTCGAAGTCAACGGATATTCATAAAACTGTTTACGTAAAAAACCACAATTCGCGGCTAACTACGTGAAACGAGACCTACTAGCCACGAGTTCTGAAATCAAAAACCGAAATGACAGGATTGTAGAGCTCGAAAAGTAGTGTGAAATCAAGCGAAAAATCACCGAATTCAGAACTCGGAGTCAACGGATATTCATAAAACCGTTTACGTAAAGAAACCACATTTCGCGCCTAACTAGGTGAAACGAGACCTACTAGCCACGAGTTCTGAAATAAAAAACTGAAATGACAGGATTTTAGAGCTCGAAAATTAGTATGAAATCAAGCTAAAAATCACCGAATTCAGAACTCGGAGTCAACGGATATTCAAAAAACCGTTTACGTAAAAAACCACATTTCGCGCCTAACTAGGTGAAACGAGACCTACTAGGCACGAGTTCGGAAATCAAAAGCCGAAATGCAAGGATTTTAGAGCTCGAAAAGTAGTGTGAAATCAAGCTAAAAATCACCGAATTCAGAACTCGGAGTCAACGTATATTCATAAAACCGTTTACGTAAAGAAACCACATATCTCGGCTTACTAGGTGAAACGAGACCTACTAGCCACGAGTTCTGAAATCAAAAACCAAAATGACAGGATTGTAGAGCTCGAAAAGTAGTGTGAAATCAAGCAAAAAATCACCGAATTCAGAACTCGGAGTCATCGGATATTCATAAACCGTTTACGTAAAGAAACCACAATTCGCGGCTAACTAGGTGAAACGAGACCTACTAGCCACGAGTTCTGAAATCAAAAACCGAAATGCCAGGATTGTAGAGCTCGAAAAGTAGTGTGAAATCAAGCGAAAAATCACCGAATTCAGAACTCGGAGTCAACGGATATTCATAAAACCGTTTACGTAAAGAAACCACATTTCGCGCCTAACTAGGTGAAACGAGACCTACTAGCCACGAGTTCTGAAATCAAAAACCAAAATGACAGGATTGTAGAGCTCGAAAAGTAGTGTGAAATCAAGCGAAAAATCACCGAATTCAGAACTCGGAGTCAACGGATATTCATAAAACCGTTTACGTAAAGAAACCACATTTCGCGCCTAACTAGGTGAAACGAGACCTACTAGCCACGAGTTCTGAAATCAAAAACCGAAATACCAGGATTGTAGAGCTCAAAAAGTAGTGTGAAATCAAGCTAAAAATCACCGAATTCAGAACTCGGAGTCAACGGATATTCATAAAACCGTTTACGTAAAGAAACCACATTTCTCGGTTAACGAGGTGAAACGAGACCTACTAGCCACGAGTTCTGAAATCAAAAACCGAAATACCAGGATTGTAGAGCTGGAAAAGTAGTGTGAAATCAAGCTAAAAATCACCGAATTCAGAACTCGGAGTCAACGGATATTCATAAAACCGTTTACGTAAAGAAACCACAATTCGCGGCTAACTACGTGAAACGAGACCTACTAGCCACGAGTTCTGAAATCAAAAACCGAAATGTCAGGATTCTAGAGCTCTAAAAGTAGTGTGAAATCAAGCTAAAAATCGCCGAATTCAGAACTCGGAGTCAACAGATATTCAAAAAACCGTTTACGTAAAAAACCACATTTCGCGCCTAACTAGGTGAAATGAGACCTACTAGCCACGAGTTCTGAAATCAAAAACTGAAATGACAGGATTGTAGAGCTCAAAAAGTAGTGTGAAATCAAGCGAAAAATCACCGAATTCAGAACTCGGAGTCAACGGATATTCATAAAACCGTTTACGTAAAGAAACCACAATTCGCGCCTAACTGGGTGAAACGAGACCTACTATCCACGAGTTCTGAAATCAAAAAACGAAACTCCGGGATTGTAGAGCGCGAAAAGTAGTGTGAAATCAAGCTAAAAATCACCGAATTCAAAACTCGGAGTCAACGGATATTCATAAAACCGTTTACGTAAAGAAACCACATTTCTCGGCTTACTAGGTTAAACGAGACCTACTAGCCACGATTTCTGAAATCAAAAACCAAAATGACAGGATTTTAGAGCTCGAAAAGTAGTGTGAAATCAAGCGAAAAATCACCGAATTCAGAACTCGGAGTCAACGGATATTCATAAAACCGTTTACGTAAAGAAACCACAATTCGCGCCTAACTAGGTGAAACGAGACCTAAAAGCCACGAGTTCTGAAATCATAAACTGAAATGCCAGGATTGTAGAGCTCGAAAAGTAGTGTGAAATCAAGCTAAAAATCACCGAATTCAGAACTCGGTGTCAACGGATATTCATAAAACCGTTTACGTAAAGAAACCACAATTCGCGGCTAACTACGTGAAATGAGACCTACTAGCCACGAGTTCTGAAATCAAAAACCGAAACGCCAGGATTGTAGAGCTCTAAAAGTAGTGTGAAATCAAGCTAAAAATCACCGAATTCAGAACTCGGAGTCAACAGATATTCAAAAAACCGTTTACGTAAAAAACCACATTTCGCGCCTAACTAGGTGAAACGAGACCTACTAGCCACGAGTTCTGAAATCGAAAACCGAAACGCCAGGATTGTAGAGCTCGAAAAGTAGTGTGAAATCAAGCTAAAAATCACCGAATTCAGAACTCGAAGTCAACGGATATTCATAAAACCGTTTACGTAAAAAACCACAATTCGCGCCTAACTAGGTGAAACGAGATCTACTAGCCACGAGTTCTGAAATCAAAAACCGAAACACCAGGATTGTAGAGCTCGAAAAGTAGTGTGAAATCAAGCTAAAAATCACCGAATTCAGAACTCGGAGTCAACGGATATTCATAAAACCGTTTACGTAAAGAAACCACAATTCGCGGCTAACTACGTGAAACGAGACCTACTAGCCACGAGTTCTGAAATCAAAAACCGAAATGCCAGGATTCTAGAGCTCTAAAAGTAGTGTGAAATCAAGCTAAAAATCGCCGAATTCAGAACTCGGAGTCAACAGATATTCAAAAAACCGTTTACGTAAAAAACCACATTTCGCGCCTAACTAGGTGAAACGAGACCTACTAGCCACGAGTTCTGAAATCAAAAACTGAAATGACAGGATTGTAGAGCTCAAAAAGTAGTGTGAAATCAAGCGAAAAATCACCGAATTCAGAACTCGGAGTCAACGGATATTCATAAAACCGTTTACGTAAAGAAACCACAATTCGCGCCTAACTGGGTGAAACGAGACCTACTAGCCACGAGTTCTAAAATCAAAAAACGAAACTCCGGGATTGTAGAGCGCGAAAAGTAGTGTGAAATCAAGCTAAAAATCACCGAATTCAAAACTCGGAGTCAACGGATATTCATAAAACCGTTTACGTAAAGAAACCACATTTCTCGGCTTACTAGGTTAAACGAGACCTACTAGCCACGATTTCTGAAATCAAAAACCAAAATGACAGGATTTTAGAGCTCGAAAAGTAGTGTGAAATCAAGCGAAAAATCACCGAATTCAGAACTCGGAGTCAACGGATATTCATAAAACCGTTTAGGTAAAGAAACCACAATTCGCGCCTAACTAGGTGAAACGAGACCTACAAGCCACGAGTTCTGAAATCATAAACCGAAATGCCAGGATTGTAGAGCTCGAAAAGTAGTGTGAAATCAAGCTAAAAATCACCGAATTCAGAACTCGGTGTCAACGGATATTCATAAAACCGTTTACGTAAAGAAACCACAATTCGCGGCTAACTACGTGAAACGAGACCTACTAGCCACGAGTTCTGAAATCAAAAACTGAAATGACAGGATTGTAGAGCTCGAAAAGTAGTATGAAATCAAGCTAAAAATCACCGAATTCAGAACTCGGAGTCAACGGATATTCATAAAACCGTTTACGTAAAAGAAACCACAATTCGCGCCTAACTAGGTGAAACGAGACCTACTAGCCACGAGTTCTGAAAACAAAAACTGAAATGACAGGATTGTAGAGCTCGAAAAGTAGTGTGAAATCAACCGAAAAATCACCGAATTCAGAACTCGAAGTCAACGGATATTCATAAAACCGTTTACGTAAAGAAACCACAATTCGCGCCTAACTAGGTGAAACGAGACCTACTAGCCACGAGTTCTGAAATCAAAAAACGAAACTCCGGGATTGTAGAGCGCGAAAAGTAGTGTGAAATCAAGCTAAAAATCACCGAATTCAAAACTCGGAGTCAACGGATATTCATAAAACCGTTTAGTAAAGAAACCACATTTCTCGGCTTACTAGGTTAAACGAGACCTACTAGCCACGATTTCTGAAATCAAAAACCAAAATGACAGGATTTTAGAGCTCGAAAAGTAGTGTGAAATCAAGCGAAAAATCACCGAATTAAGAACTCGGAGTCAACGGATATTCATAAAACTGTTTGCGTAAAGAAACCACAATTCGCGCCTAACCAGGTGAAACCCGACCTACTAGCCACGAGTTCTGAAATCAAAAACCGAAATGCCAGGATTGTAGAGCTCGAAAAGTAGTGTGAAATCAAGCTAAAAATCACCGAATTCAGAACTCGGAGTCAACGGATATTCATAAAACCGTTTACGTAAAAAAACCACATTTCTCGGCTTACTAGGTGAAAGGAGACCTACTAGCCACGAGTTCTGAAATCAAAAACCAAAATGATAGGATTGTAGAGCTCGAAAAGTAGTGTAAAATCAAGCGAAAAATCACCGAATTAAGAACTCGGAGTCAACGGATATTCATAAAACTGTTTGCGTAAAGAAACCACAATTCGCGCCTAACTAGGTGAAACGAGACCTACTAGCCACGAGTTCTGAAATCAAAAAACGAAAATTCGGGATTTTAGAGCTCGAAAAGTAGTGTGAAATCAAGCTAAAAATCACCGAATTCAGAACTCGGAGTCAACGGATATTCATAAAACCGTTTACTTAAAGAAACCACATATCTCGGCTTACTAGGTGAAACGAGACCTACTAGCCACGAGTTCTGAAATCAAAAACCAAAATGACAGGATTGTAGAGCTCGAAAAGTAGTGTGAAATCAACCGAAAAATCACCGAATTCAGAACTCGGAGTCATCGAATATTCATAAAACCGTTTACGTAAAGAAACCACAATTCGCGGCTAACTAGGTGAAACGAGACCTACTAGCCACGAGTTCTGAAATCAAAAACCGAAATGCCAGGATTGTATAGGTCGAAAAGTAGTTTGAAATCAAGCGAAAAATAACCGAATTCAGAACTCGGAGTCAACGGATATTCATAAAACCGTTTACGTAAAGAAACCACAATTCGCGACTAACTAGGTGAAACGAGACCTACTAGCCACGAGTTCTGAAATCGTAAACCGAAATGCCAGGTTTGTAGAGCTCGAAAAGTAGTGTGAAATCAAGCTAAAAATCACCGAATTCAGAACTCGGAGTCAATGGATATTCATAAAACCGTTTGCGTAAAGAAACCACAATTCGCGACTAACTAGGTGAAACGAGACCTACTAGCCACGAGTTCTGAAATCAAAAACCGAAATGCCAGGATTGTAGAGCTCGAAAAGTAATGTGAAATCAAGCTAAAAATCACCGAATTCAGAACTCGGAGTCAACGGATATTCGTAAAACCGTTTACGTAAAGAAACCACATTTCTCGGTTAACGAGGTGAAACGAGACCTACTAGCCACGAGTTCTGAAATCAAAAACCGAAATACCAGGATTGTCGAGCTGGAAAAGTAGTGTGAAATCAAGCTAAAAATCACCGAATTCAGAACTCGGAGTCAACGGATATTCATAAAACCGTTTACGTAAAGAAACCACAATTCGCGCCTAACTAGGTGAAACGAGACCTACTAGCCACGAGTTTTGAAATCAAAAACCGAAATTCCAGGATTGTAGAGCTCGAAAAGTAGTGTGAAATCAAGCTAAAAATCACCGAATTCAGAACTCGGAGTCAACGGATATTCATAAAACCGTTTACGTAAAGAAACCACATTTCTCGGCTTACTAGGTGAAAGAAGACCTACTAGCCACGAGTTCTGAAATCAAAAACCAAAATGACAGGATTGTAGAGCTCGAAAAGTAGTGTGAAATCAAGCGAAAAATCACCGAATTCAGAACTCGGAGTCAACGGATATTCATAAAACCGTTTACGTAAAGAAACCACAATTCGCGCCTAACTAGGTTAAACGAGACCTACTAGCCACGAGTTCTGAAATCAAAAAATGAAACTCCGGGATTGTAGAGCTCGAAAAGTAGTGTGAAATCAAGCTAAAAATCACCAAATTCAGAACTCGGAGTCAACGGATATTCATAAAACCGTTTACATAAAGAAACCACATTTCTCGGCTTACTAGGTTAAACGAGACCTACAGTACACGAGTTCTGAAATCAAAAACCAAAATGACAGGATTTTAGAGCTCGAAAAGTAGTGTGAAATCAAGCGAAAAATCACCGAATTCAGAACTCGGAGTCAACGGATATTCATAAAACCGTTTACGTAAAGAAACCACAATTCGCGCCTAACTAGGTGACACGAGACCTACTAGCCACGAGTTCTGAAATCATAAACCGAAATTCCAGGATTGTAGAGCTCGAAAAGTAGTGTGAAATCAAGCGAAAAATCACCGAATTAAGAACTCGGAGTCAATGGATATTCATAAAACCGTTTGCGTAAAGAAACCACAATTCGCGACTAACTAGGTGAAACGAGACCTACTAGCCACGAGTTCTGAAATCAAAAACCAAAATGACAGGATTGTAGAGCTCGAAAAGTAGTGTGAAATCAAGCGAAAAATCACCGAATTCAGAACTCGGAGTCAACGGATATTCATAAAACCGTTTACATAAAGAAACCACAATTCGCGCCTAACTAGGTGACACGAGACCTACTAGCCACGAGTTCTGAAATAAAAAACCAAAATGACAGGATTGTAGAGCTCGAAAAGTAGTGTGAAATCAAGCGAAAAATCACCGAATTCAGAACTCGGAGTCATCGGATATTCATAAAACCGTTTACGTAAAGAAACCACAATTCGCGGCTAACTAGGTGAAACGAGACCTACTAGCCACGAGTTCTGAAATCAAAAACCGAAATGCCAGGATTGTAGAGCTCGAAAAGTAGTGTGAAATCAAGAGAAAAATCACCGAATTCAGAACTCGGAGTCAACGGATATTCATAAAACCGTTTACGTAAAGAAACCACATTTCGCGCCTCACTAGGTGAAATGAGACCTACTAGCCACGAGTTCTGAAATCATAAACCGAAATGCCAGGATTGTAGAGCTCGAAAAGTAGTGTGAAATCAAGCTAAAAATCACCGAATTCAGAACTCGGAGTCAATGGATATTCATAAAACCGTTTACGTAAAGAAACCACAATTCGCGCCTAACTAGGTGAAACGAGACCTACTAGCCACGAGTTCTGAAATCAAAAACCGAAATGCCAGGATTGTAGAGCTCGAAAAGTAGTGTGAAATCAAGCTAAAAATCACCGAATTCAGAACTCGGAGTCAACGGATATTCATAAAACCGTTTATGTAAAGAAACCACATTTCTCGGCTTACTAGGTGAAAGGAGACCTACTAGCCACGAGTTCTGAAATCAAAAATCAAAATGACAGGATTGTACAGCTCGAAAAGTAGTGTGAAATCAAGCGAAAAATCACCGAATTCAGAACTCGGAGTCAACGGATATTCATAAAATCGTTTGCGTAAAGAAACCACAATTCGCGCCTAACTAGGTGAAACGAGACCTACTAGCCACGAGTTCTGAAATCAAAAAACGAAACTCCGGGATTGTAGAGCTCGAAAAGTAGTGTGAAATCAAGCTAAAAATCACCGAATTCAGAACTCGGAGTCAACGGATATTCATAAAACCGTTTACGTAAAGAAACCACATTTCTCGGCTTACTAGGTGAAAGGAGACCTACTAGCCACGAGTTCTGAAATCAAAAATCAAAATGACAGGATTGTACAGCTCGAAAAGTAGTGTGAAATCAAGCGAAAAATCACCGAATTCAGAACTCGGAGTCAACGGATATTCATAAAATCGTTTGCGTAAAGAAACCACAATTCGCGCCTAACTAGGTGAAACGAGACCTACTAGGCACGAGTTCTGAAATCAAAAAACGAAACTCCGGGATTGTAGAGCTCGAAAAGTAGTGTGAAATCAAGCTAAAAATCACCGAATTCAGAACTCGGAGTCAACGGATATTCATAAAACCGTTTACGTAAAGAAACCACATTTCTCGGTTAACGAGGTGAAACGAGACCTACTAGCCACGAGTTCTGAAATCAAAAACCGAAATACCAGGATTGTAGAGCTCGAAAAGTAGTGTGAAATCAAGCGAAAAATCACCGAATTAAGAACTCGGAGTCAATGGATATTCATAAAACCGTTTGCGTAAAGAAACCACAATTCGCGACTAACTAGGTGAAACGAGACCTACTAGCCACGAGTTCTGAAATCAAAAACCAAAATGACAGGATTGTAGAGCTCGAAAAGTAGTGTGAAATCAAGCGAAAAATCACCGAATTCAGAACTCGGAGTCATCGGATATTCATAAAACCGTTTACGTAAAGAAACCACAATTCGCGCCTAACTAGGTGAAACGAGACCTACTAGCCACGAGTTCTGAAATCAAAAAACGAAACTTCGGGATTGTAGAGCTCGAAAAGTAGTGTGAAATCAAGCTAAAAATCACCGAATTCAGAACTCGGAGTCAACGGATATTCATAAAACCGTTTACGTAAAGAAACCACATTTCTCGGTTAACGAGGTGAAACGAGACCTACTAGCCACGAGTTCTGAAATCAAAAACCGAAATACCAGGATTGTAGAGCTCGAAAAGTAGTGTGAAATCAAGCTAAAAATCACCGAATTTAGAATTCGGAGTCAACGGATATTCATAAAATCGTTTGCGTAAAGAAACCACAATTCGCGCCTAACTAGGTGAAACGAGACCTACTAGCCACGAGTTCTGAAATCAAAAAACGAAACTCCGGGATTGTAGAGCTCGAAAAGTAGTGTGAAATCAAGCTAAAAATCACCGAATTCAGAACTCGGAGTCAACGGATATTCATAAAACCGTTTACGTAAAGAAACCACATTTCTCGGTTAACGAGGTGAAACGAGACCTACTAGCCACGAGTTCTGAAATCAAAAACCGAAATACCAGGATTGTAGAGCTCGAAAAGTAGTGTGAAATCAAGCGAAAAATCACCGAATTAAGAACTCGGAGTCAATGGATATTCATAAAACCGTTTGCGTAAAGAAACCACAATTCGCGACTAACTAGGTGAAACGAGACCTACTAGCCACGAGTTCTGAAATCAAAAACCAAAATGACAGGATTGTAGAGCTCGAAAAGTAGTGTGAAATCAAGCGAAAAATCACCGAATTCAGAACTCGGAGTCATCGGATATTCATAAAACCGTTTACGTAAAGAAACCACAATTCGCGGCAAACTAGGTGAAACGAGACCTACTAGCCACGAGTTCTGAAATCAAAAACCGAAATGCCAGGATTGTAGAGCTCGAAAAGTAGTGTGAAATCAAGCGAAAAATCACCGAATTAAGAACTCGGAGTCAATGGATATTCATAAAACCGTTTGCGTAAAGAAACCACAATTCGCGACTAACTAGGTGAAACGAGACCAACTAGCCACGAGTTCTGAAATCAAAAAACGAAACTCCGGGATTGTAGCGCTCGAAAAGTAGTGTGAAATCAAGCTAAAAATCACCAAATTCAGAACTCGGAGTCAACGGATATTCATAAAACCGTTTACATAAAGAAACCACATTTCTCGGCCTACTAGGTTAAACGAGACCTACAGTACACGAGTTCTGAAATCAAAAACCAAAATGACAGGATTGTGGAGCTCGAAATGTAGTGTGAAATCAAGCAAAAAATCACCGAATTCAGAACTCGGAGTCAACGGATATTCATAAAACCGTTTACGTAAAGAAACCACAATTCGCGGCTAACTAGGTGAAACGAGACGTACTAGCCACGAGTTCTGAAATCATAAACCGAAATGCCAGGATTGTAGAGCTCGAAAAGTAGTGTAAAATCAAGCTAAAAATCACCGAATTCAGAACTCGGAGTCAACGGATATTCATAAAACCGTTTACGTAAAGAAACCACATTTCTCGGCTTACTAGGTGAAAGGAGACCTACTAGCCACGAGTTCTGAAATCAAAAATCAAAATGACAGGATTGTACAGCTCGAAAAGTAGTGTGAAATCAAGCGAAAAATCACCGAATTCAGAACTCGGAGTCAACGGATATTCATAAAATCGTTTGCGTAAAGAAACCACAATTCGCGCCTAACTAGGTGAAACGAGACCTACTAGGCACGAGTTCTGAAATCAAAAAACGAAACTCCGGGATTGTAGAGCTCGAAAAGTAGTGTGAAATCAAGCTAAAAATCACCGAATTCAGAACTCGGAGTCAACGGATATTCATAAAACCGTTTACGTAAAGAAACCACATTTCTCGGTTAACGAGGTGAAACGAGACCTACTAGCCACGAGTTCTGAAATCAAAAACCGAAATACCAGGATTGTAGAGCTCGAAAAGTAGTGTGAAATCAAGCGAAAAATCACCGAATTAAGAACTCGGAGTCAATGGATATTCATAAAACCGTTTGCGTAAAGAAACCACAATTCGCGACTAACTAGGTGAAACGAGACCTACTAGCCACGAGTTCTGAAATCAAAAACCAAAATGACAGGATTGTAGAGCTCGAAAAGTAGTGTGAAATCAAGCGAAAAATCACCGAATTCAGAACTCGGAGTCATCGGATATTCATAAAACCGTTTACGTAAAGAAACCACAATTCGCGCCTAACTAGGTGAAACGAGACCTACTAGCCACGAGTTCTGAAATCAAAAAACGAAACTTCGGGATTGTAGAGCTCGAAAAGTAGTGTGAAATCAAGCTAAAAATCACCGAATTCAGAACTCGGAGTCAACGGATATTCATAAAACCGTTTACGTAAAGAAACCACATTTCTCGGTTAACGAGGTGAAACGAGACCTACTAGCCACGAGTTCTGAAATCAAAAACCGAAATACCAGGATTGTAGAGCTCGAAAAGTAGTGTGAAATCAAGCTAAAAATCACCGAATTTAGAATTCGGAGTCAACGGATATTCATAAAATCGTTTGCGTAAAGAAACCACAATTCGCGCCTAACTAGGTGAAACGAGACCTACTAGCCACGAGTTCTGAAATCAAAAAACGAAACTCCGGGATTGTAGAGCTCGAAAAGTAGTGTGAAATCAAGCTAAAAATCACCGAATTCAGAACTCGGAGTCAACGGATATTCATAAAACCGTTTACGTAAAGAAACCACATTTCTCGGTTAACGAGGTGAAACGAGACCTACTAGCCACGAGTTCTGAAATCAAAAACCGAAATACCAGGATTGTAGAGCTCGAAAAGTAGTGTGAAATCAAGCGAAAAATCACCGAATTAAGAACTCGGAGTCAATGGATATTCATAAAACCGTTTGCGTAAAGAAACCACAATTCGCGACTAACTAGGTGAAACGAGACCTACTAGCCACGAGTTCTGAAATCAAAAACCAAAATGACAGGATTGTAGAGCTCGAAAAGTAGTGTGAAATCAAGCGAAAAATCACCGAATTCAGAACTCGGAGTCATCGGATATTCATAAAACCGTTTACGTAAAGAAACCACAATTCGCGGCAAACTAGGTGAAACGAGACCTACTAGCCACGAGTTCTGAAATCAAAAACCGAAATGCCAGGATTGTAGAGCTCGAAAAGTAGTGTGAAATCAAGCGAAAAATCACCGAATTAAGAACTCGGAGTCAATGGATATTCATAAAACCGTTTGCGTAAAGAAACCACAATTCGCGACTAACTAGGTGAAACGAGACCTACTAGCCACGAGTTCTGAAATCAAAAAACGAAACTCCGGGATTGTAGCGCTCGAAAAGTAGTGTGAAATCAAGCTAAAAATCACCAAATTCAGAACTCGGAGTCAACGGATATTCATAAAACCGTTTACATAAAGAAACCACATTTCTCGGCCTACTAGGTTAAACGAGACCTACAGTACACGAGTTCTGAAATCAAAAACCAAAATGACAGGATTTTAGAGCTCGAAAAGTAGTGTGAAATCAAGCGAAAAATCACCGAATTCAGAACTCGGAGTCAACGGATATTCATAAAACCGTTTACGTAAAGAAACCACAATTCGCGCCTAACTAGGTGACACGAGACCTACTAGCCACGAGTTCTGAAATCATAAACCGAAATTCCAGGATTGTAGAGCTCGAAAAGTAGTGTGAAATCAAGCGAAAAATCACCGAATTAAGAACTCGGAGTCAATGGATATTCATAAAACCGTTTGCGTAAAGAAACCACAATTCGCGACTAACTAGGTGAAACGAGACCTACTAGCCACGAGTTCTGAAATCAAAAACCAAAATGACAGGATTGTAGAGCTCGAAAAGTAGTGTGAAATCAAGCGAAAAATCACCGAATTCAGAACTCGGAGTCATCGGATATTCATAAAACCGTTTACGTAAAGAAACCACAATTCGCGGCTAACTAGGTGAAACGAGACCTACTAGCCACGAGTTCTGAAATCAAAAACCGAAATGCCAGGATTGTAGAGCTCGAAAAGTAGTGTGAAATCAAGCGAAAAATCACCGAATTAAGAACTCGGAGTCAATGGATATTCATAAAACCGTTTGCGTAAAGAAACCTCAATTCGCGACTAACTAGGTGAAACGAGACTTACTAGCCACGAGTTCTGAAATCAAAAAACGAAACTCCGGGATTTTAGAGCTCAAAAAGTAGTGTGAAATCAAGCTAAAAATCACCGAATTCAGAACTCGGAGTCAACGGATATTCATAAAACCGTTTACGTAAAGAAATCACATATCTCGGCTTACTAGGTGAAACGAGACCTACTAGCCACGAGTTCTGAAATCAAAAACCGAAATGCCAGGATTGTAGAGCTCGAAAAGTAGTGTGAAATCAAGAGAAAAATCACCGAATTCAGAACTCGGAGTCAACGGATATTCATAAAACCGTTTACGTAAAGAAACCACAATTCGCGCCTAACTAGGTGACACGAGACCTACTAGCCACGAGTTCTGAAATAAAAAACCAAAATGACAGGATTGTAGAGCTCGAAAAGTAGTGTGAAATCAAGCAAAAAAACACCGAATTCAGAACTCGGAGTCATCGGATATTCATAAAACCGTTTACGTAAAGAAACCACAATTCGCGGCTAACTAGGTGAAACGAGACCTACTAGCCACGAGTTCTGAAATCAAAAACCGAAATGCCAGGATTGTAGAGCTCGAAAGGTAGTGTGAAATCAAGAGAAAAATCACCGAATTCAGAACTCGGAGTCAACGGATATTCATAAAACCGTTTACGTAAAGAAACCACATTTCGCGCCTCACTAGGTGAAACGAGACCTACTAGCCACGAGTTCTGAAATCATAAACCGAAATGCCAGGATTGTAGAGCTCGAAAAGTAGTGTGAAATCAAGCTAAAAATCACCGAATTCAGAACTCGGAGTCAACGGATATTCATAAAACCGTTTACGTAAAGAAACCACATTTCTCGGCTTACTAGGTGAAAGGAGACCTACTAGCCACGAGTTCTGAAAACAAAAACCAAAATGCTTGGATTGTAGAGCTCGAAAAGTAGTGTGAAATCAAGCTAAAAATCACCGAATTCAGAACTCGGAGTCAACGGATATTCATAAAACCGTTTGCGTAAAGAAACCACATTTCGCGCCTAACTAGGTGAAACGAGACCTACTAGCCACGAGTTCTGAAATCAAAAACCGAAATGCCAGGATTGTAGAGCTCGAAAAGTAGTGTGAAATCAAGCTAAAAATCACCGAATTCAGAACTCGGAGTCAACGGATATTCATAAAACCGGTTAAGTAAAGAAACCATATTTCTCGGCTTACTAGGTGAAAGGAGACCTACTAGCCACGAGTTCTGAAATCAAAAACCGAAATGCCAGGATTGTAGAGCTCGAAAAGTAGTGTGAAATCAAGCTAAAAATCACCGAATTCAGAACTCGGAGTCAACGGATATTTATAAAACCGTTTACGTAAAGAAACCACATTTCTCGGCTTACTAGGTGAAAGGAGACCTACTAGCCACGAGTTCTGAAATCAAAAACCAAAATGGCAGGATTGTAGAGCTCCAAATGTAGTGTGAAATCAAGCAAAAAATCACCGAATTCAGAACTCGGAGTCAACGGATATTCATAAAACCGTTTACGTAAAGAAACCACAATTCGCGGCTAACTAGGTGAAACGAGACCTACTAGCCACGAGTTCTGAAATCAAAAACCGAAATGCCAGGATTGTAGAGCTCGAAAAGTAGTGTGAAATCAAGCTAAAAATCACCGAATTCAGAACTCGGAGTCAACGGATATTCATAAAACCGTTTACGTAAAGAAACCACATATCTCGGCTTAATAGGTGAAACAAGACCTACTAGCCACGAGTTCTGAAATCAAAAACCAAAATGAAAGGATTGTAGAGCTCGAAAAGTAGTGTGAAATCAAGCGAAAAATCACCGAATTCAGAACTCGGAGTCATCGGATATTCATAAAACCGTTTACGTAAAGAAACCACAATTCGCGGCTAACTAGGTGAAACGAGACCTACTAGCCACGAGTTCTGAAATCAAAAACCGAAATGCCAGGATTGTAGAGCTCGAAAAGTAGTTTGAAATCAAGCGAAAAATCACCGAATTCAGAACTCGGAGTCAACGGATATTCATAAAACCGTTTACGTAAAGAAACCACATTTCGCGCCTAACTAGGTGAAACGAGACCTACTAGCCACGAGTTCTGAAATCATAATCCGAAACTCCAGGATCGTAGAGCTCGAAAAGTAGTGTGAAATCAAGCTAAAAATCATCGAATTCAGAACTCGGAGTCATCGGATATTCATAAAACCGTTTACGTAAAGAAACCACATTTCGCGCCTAACTAGGTGAAACGAGACCTACTTTCCACGAGTTCTGAAATCAAAAACCGAAATGCCAGGATTGTGGAGCTCGAAAAGTAGTGTGAAATCAAGCTAAAAATCAACGAATTCAGAACTCGGAGTCAACGGATATTCATAAAACCGTTTACGTAAAGAAATCACATTTCGCGGCTAACTAGGTGAAAATTGACCTACGAACCACGAGTTCTGAAATCAAAATCCGAAATGCCAGGATTGTAGAGCTCGAAAAGTAGTGTGAAATCAAGCTAAAAATCACCGAATTCAGAACTCGGAGTCAACGGATATTCATAAAACCGTTTACGTAAAGATACCACATTTCGCGGCTAACTAGGTGAAACGAGACCAACTAGCCACGAGTTCTGAAATCAAAATCCGAAATGCCAGGATCGTAGAGCTCGAAAAGTAGTGTGTAATCAAGCTAAAAATCACCGAATTCAGAACTCGGAGTCAACGGATATTCATAAAACCGTTTATGTAAAGAAACCACATTTTGCGGCTAACTAGGTGAAAATAGACCTACTAGCCACGAGTTCTGAAATCAAAATCTGAAATGCCAGGATTGTAGAGCTCGAAAAGTAGTGTGAAATCAAGCTAAAAATCACCGAATTCAGAACTCGGAGTCAAAGGATATTCATAAAAACGTTTATGTAAAGAAACCACATTTCGCGGCTAAATAGGTGAAACGAGACCAACTATCCACGAGTTCTGAAATCAAAATCCGAAACTCCAGGATCGTAGAGCTCGAAAAGTAGTGTGAAATCAAGCTAAAAATCACCGAATTCAGAACTCGGAGTCAACGGATATTCATAAAACTGTTTACGTAAAGAAACCACATTTCGCGGCTAACTAGGTGAAACGAGACCAACTAGCCACGAGTTTTGAAATCAAAATCCGAAACGCCAGGATCGTAGAGCTTGAAAAGTAGTGTGAAATCAAGCTAAAAATCACCGAATTCAGAACTCGGAGTCATCGGATATTCATAAAACCTTTTACGTAAAGAAACCACATTTCGCGGCTAAATAAGTGAAACGAGACCAACTAGCCACGAGTTCTAAAATCAAAATCCGAAACTCCAAGATTGTAGAGCTCGAAAAGTAGTGTGAAATCAAGCTAAAAATCAACGAATTCAGAACTTGGAGTCAACGGATATTCATAAAACCGTTTACGTAAAGAAATCACATTTCGCGGCTAACTAGGTGAAAATTGACCTACGAGCCACGAGTTCTGAAATCAAAATCCGAAATGCCAGGATTGTAGAGCTCGAAAAGTAGTGTGAAATCAAGCTAAAAATCACCGAATTCAGAACTCGGAGTCAAAGGATATTTATAAAACCGTTTACGTAAAGAAACCACATTTCGCGGCTAACTAGGTGAAACGAGACCAACTAGCCACGAATTCTGAAATCAAAAACCGAAATAACAGGATTGTAGAGCTCGAAAAGTAGTGTGAAATCAAGCGAAAAATCACCGAATTCAGAACTCGGAGTCATCGGATATTCATAAAACCGTTTACGTAAAGAAACCACAATTCGCGGCTAACTAGGTGAAATGAGACCTACTAGCCACGAGTTCTGAAATCAAAAACCGAAATGCCAGGATTGTAGAGCTCGAAAAGTAGTTTGAAATCAAGCGAAAAATCACCGAAATCAGAACTCGGAGTCAACGGATATTCATAAAACCGTTTACGTAAAGAAACCAAAATTCGCGCCTAACTAGGTGAAACGAGACCTACTAGCCACGAGTTCTGAAATCATAAACCGAAATGCCAGGATTGTAGAGCTCGAAAAGTAGTGTGAAATCAAGCGAAAAATCACCGAATTCAGAACTCGGAGTAAACGGATATTCATAAAACCGTTTAAGTAAAGAAACCACATTTCGCGCCTAACTAGATGAAACGAGACCTACTAGCCACGAATTCTGAAATCAAAAACCGAAACGCCAGGATTGTAGAGCTCGAAAACTAGTGTGAAATGAAGCGAAAAATCACCGAATTCAGAACTCGAAGTAAACGGATATTCATAAAACCGTTTACGTAAAGAAACCACATTTCTCGGCTTACTAGGTGAAAGGAGACCTACTAGCCACGAGTTCTGAAATCAAAAACCAAAATGACAGGATTGTGGAGCTCGAAATGTAGTGTGAAATCAAGCAAAAAATCACCGAATTCAGAACTCGGAGTCAACGGATATTCATAAAACCGTTTACGTAAAGAAACCACAATTCGCGGCTAACTAGGTGAAACGAGACGTACTAGCCACGAGTTCTGAAATCAAAAACCGAAATGCCAGGATTGTAGAGCTCGAAAAGTAGTGTAAAATCAAGCTAAAAATCACCGAATTCAGAACTCGGAGTCAACGGATATTCATAAAAGCGTTTACGTAAAGAAACCACATATCTCGGCTTACTAGGTGAAACCAGACCTACTAGCCACGAGTTCTGAAATCAAAAACCAAAATGACAGGATTGTAGAGCTCGAAAAGTAGTGTGAAATCAAGCGAAAAATCACCGAATTCAGAACTCGGAGTCATCGGATATTCATAAAACCGTTTACGAAAAGAAACCACAATTCGCGGCTAACTAGGTGAAACGAGACCTACTAGCCACGAGTTCTGAAATCAAAAACCGAAATGCCAGGATTGTAGAGCTCGAAAAGCAGTTTGAAATCAAGCGAAAAAACACCGAATTCAGAACTCGGAGTCAACGGATATTCATAAAACCGTTTACGTAAAGAAACCACATTTCTCGGCTTACTAGGTGAAAGGAGACCTACTAGCCACGAGTTCTGAAATCAAAAATCAAAATGACAGGATTGTAGAGCTCGAAAAGTAGTGTGAAATCAAGCGAAAAATCACCGAATTCAGAACTCGGAGTCAACGGATATTCATAAAATCGTTTGCGTAAAGAAACCACAATTCGCGCCTAACTAGGTGAAACGAGACCTACTAGCCACGAGTTCTGAAATCAAAAAACGAAACTCCGGGATTGTAGAGCTCGAAAAGTAGTGTGAAATCAAGCTAAAAATCACCGAATTCAGAACTCGCAGTCAACGGATATTCATAAAACCGTTTACGTAAAGAAACCACATATCTCGGCTTACTAGGTGAAACGAGACCTACTTGCCATGAGTTCTGAAATCAAAAACCAAAATGACAGGATTGTAGAGCTCGAAAAGTAGTGTGAAATCAAGCGAAAAATCACCGAATTCAGAACTCGGAGTCATCGGATATTCATAAACCGTTTACGTAAAGAAACCACAATTCGCGGCTAACTATGTGAAACGAGACCTACTAGCCACGAGTTCTGAAATCAAAAACCGAAATGCCAGGATTGTAGAGCTCGAAAAGTAGTGTGAAATCAAGCGAAAAATCACCGAATTCAGAACTCGGAGTCAACGGATATTCATAAAACCGTTTACGTAAAGAAACCACATTTCGCGCCTAACTAGGTGAAACGAGACCTACTAGCCACGAGTTCTGAAATCATAAACCGAAATACCAGGATTGTAGAGCTCGAAAATTAGTTTGAAATCAAGCTAAAAATCACCGAATTCAGAACTCGGAGTCAACGGATATTCATAAAACCGTTTACGTAAAGAAACCACATTTCTCGGCTTACTAGGTGAAAGGAGACCTACTAGCCACGAGTTCTGAAATAAAAAATCAAAATGACAGGATTGTAGAGCTCGAAAAGTAGTGTGAAATCAAGCGAAAAATCACCGAATTCAGAACTCGGAGTCAACGGATATTCATAAAATCGTTTGCGTAAAGAAACCACAATTCGCGCCTAACTAGGTGAAACGAGACCTACTAGCCACGAGTTCTGAAATCAAAAAACGAAACTCCGGGATTGTAGAGCTCGAAAAGTAGTGTGAAATCAAGCTAAAAATCACCGAATTCAGAACTCGGAGTCAACGGATATTCATAAAACCGTTTACGTAAAGAAACCACATATCTCGTCTTACTAGGTGAAACGAGACCTACTAGCCACGAGTTCTGAAATCAAAAACCAAAATGACAGGATTGTAGAGCTCGAAAAGTAGTGTGAAATCAAGCGAAAAATCACCGAATTCAGAACTCGGAGTCATCGGATATTCATAAAACCGTTTACGTAAAGAAACCACAATTCGCGGCTAACTAGGTGAAACGGGACCTGCTAGCCACGAGTTCTGAAATCAAAAACCGAAATGCCAGGATTGTAGATCTCGAAAAGTAGTGTGAAATCAAGCTAAAAATCACCGAATTCAGAACTCGGAGTCAACGGATATTCATAAAACCGTTTACGTAAAGAAACCACATTTCTCGGTTAACGAGGTGAAACGAGACCTACTAGCCACGAGTTCTGAAATCAAAAACCGAAATACCAGGATTGTAGAGCTCGAAAAGTAGTGTGAAATCAAGCGAAAAATCACCGAATTCAGAACTCGGAGTAAACGGATATTCATAAAACCGTTTACGTAAAGAAACCACATTTCGCGCCTAACTAGGTGAAACGAGACCTACTAGCCACGAATTCTGAAATCAAAAATCGAAATGCCAGGATTGTAGAGCTCGAAAAGTAGTGTGAAATCAAGCTAAAAATCACCGAATTTAGAACTCGGAGTCAACGGATATTCATAAAACCGGTTACGTAAAGAAACTATATTTCTCGGCTTACTAGGTGAAAGGAGACCTACTAGCCACGAGTTCTGAAATCAAAAACCAAAATGCTTGGATTGTAGAGCTTGAAAAGTAGTGTGAAATCAAGCTAAAAATCACCGAATTCAGAACTCGGAGTCAACGGATATTCATAAAACCGTTTTCGTAAAGAAACCACATTTCGCGCCTAACTAGGTGAAACGAGACCTACTAGCCAAGAGTTCTGAAATCAAAAACCGAAATGCCAGGATTGTAGAGCTCGAAAAGTAGTGTGAAATCAAGCTAAAAATCACCGAATTCAGAACTCGGAGTCAACGGATATTCATAAAACCGGTTAAGTAAAGAAACCATATTTCTCGGCTTACTAGGTGAAAGGAGACCTACTAGCCACGAGTTCTGAAATCAAAAACCGAAATGCCAGGATTGTAGAGCTCGAAAAGTAGTGTGAAATCAATCTAAAAATCACCGAATTCAGAACTCGGAGTCAACGGATATTCATAAAACCGTTTACGTAAAGAAACCACATTTCTCGGCTTACTAGGTGAAAGGAGACCTACTAGCCACGAATTCTGAAATCAAAAACCAAAATGGCAGGATTGTAGAGCTCAAAATGTAGTGTGAAATCAAGCAAAAAATCACCGAATTCAGAACTCGGAGTCAACGGATATTCATAAAACCGTTTACGTAAAGAAACCACAATTCGCGGCTAACTAGGTGAAACGAGACCTACTAGCCACGAGTTCTGAAATCAAAAACCGAAATGCCAGGATTGTAGAGCTCAAAAAGTAGTGTGAAATCAAGCTAAAAATCACCGAATTCAGAACTCGGAGTCAACGGATATTCATAAAACCGTTTACGTAAAGAAACCACATATCTCGGCTTACTAGGTGAAACAAGACCCACTAGCCACGAGTTCTGAAATCAAAAACCAAAATGACAGGATTGTAGAGCTCGAAAAGTAGTGTGAAATCAAGCGAAAAATCACCGAATTCAGAACTCGGAGTCATCGGATATTCATAAAACCGTTTACGTAAAGAAACCACAATTCGCGGCTAACTAGGTGAAACGAGACCTACTAGCCACGAGTTCTGAAATCAAAAACCGAAATTCCAGGATTGTAGAGCTCGAAAAGTAGTTTGAAATCAAGCGAAAAATCACCGAATTCAGAACTCGGAGTCAACGGATATTCATAAAACTGTTTACGTAAAGAAACCACATTTCGCGCCTAACTAGGTGAAACGAGTCCTACTAGCCACGAGTTCTGAAATCATAAACCGAAATGCCAGGATTGTAGAGCTCGAAAAGTAGTGTGAAATCAAGCCAAAAATCACCGAATTCAGAACTCGGAGTCAACGGATATTCATAAAACCGTTTACGTAAAGAAACCACATTTCGCGCCTAACTAGGTGAAACGAGACCTACTAGCCACGAGTTCTGAAATCAAAAACCGAAATGCCAGGATTGTAGAGCTCGAAAAGTAGTGTGAAATCAAGCTAAAAATCACCGAATTCAGAACTCGGAGTCAACGGATATTCATAAAACCGGTTAAGTAAAGAAACCATATTTCTCGGCTTACTAGGTGAAAGGAGACCTACTAGCCACGAGTTCTGAAATCAAAAACCGAAATGGCAGGATTGTGGAGCTCGAAAAGTAGTGTGAAATCAAGCTAAAAATCACCGAATTCAGAACTCGGAGTCAACGGATATTCATAAAACCGTTTACGTAAAGAAACCACATTTCTCGGCTTACTAGGTGAAAGGAGACCTACTAACCACGAGTTCTGAAATCAAAAACCAAAATCGCAGGATTGTAGAGCTCAAAATGTAGTGTGAAATCAAGCAAAAAATCACCGAATTCAGAACTCGGAGTCAACGGATATTCATAAAACCGTTTACGTAAAGAAACCACAATTCGCGGCTAACTAGGTGAAACGAGACCTACTAGCCACGAGTTCTGAAATCAAAAACCGAAATGCCAGGATTGTAGAGCTCGAAAAGTAGTGTGAAATCAAGGAAAAAATCACCGAATTCAGAACTCGGAGTCAACGGATATTCATAAAACCGTTTACGTAAAGAAACCACATTTCGCGCATAACTAGGTGAAACGAGACCTACTAGCCACGAATTCTGAAATCAAAAATCGAAATGCCAGGATTGTAGAGCTCGAAAAGTAGTGTGAAATCAAGCTAAAAATCACCGAATTCAGAACTCGGAGTCAACGGATATTCATAAAACCGGTTAAGTAAAGAAACCATATTTCTCGGCTTACTAGGTGAAAGGAGACCTACTAGCCACGAGTTCTGAAATCAAAAACCAAAATGCTAGGATTGTAGAGCTCGAAAAGTAGTGTGAAATCAAGCTAAAAATCACCGAATTCAGAACTCGGAGTCAACGGATATTCATAAAACCGTTTACGTAAAGAAACCACATTTCGCGCCTAACTATGTGAAACGAGACCTACTAGCCACGAGTTCTGAAATCAAAAACCGAAATGCCAGGATTGTAGAGCTCGAAAAGTAGTGTGAAATCAAGCGAAAAATCACCGAATTCAGAACTCGGAGTCAACGGATATTCATAAAACCGTTTACGTAAAGAAACCACATTTCGCGCCTAACTAGGTGAAACGAGACCTACTAGCCACGAGTTCTGAAATCATAAACCGAAATACCAGGATTGTAGAGCTCGAAAATTAGTTTGAAATCAAGCTAAAAATCACCGAATTCAGAACTCGGAGTCAACGGATATTCATAAAACCGTTTACGTAAAGAAACCACATTTCTCGGCTTACTAGGTGAAAGGAGACCTACTAGCCACGAGTTCTGAAATAAAAAATCAAAATGACAGGATTGTAGAGCTCGAAAAGTAGTGTGAAATCAAGCTAAAAATCACCGAATTCAGAACTCGGAGTCAACGGATATTCATAAAACCGTTTACGTAAAGAAACCACATTTCGCGCCTAACTAGGTGAAACGAGACCTACTAGCCACGAGTTCTGAAATCAAAAACCGAAATGCCAGGATTGTAGAGCTCGAAAAGTAGTGTGAAATCAAGCTAAAAATCACCGAATTCAGAACTCGGAGTCAACGGATATTCATAAAACCGTTTACGTAAAGAAACCACATTTCTCGGCTTACTAGGTGAAAGGAGACCTACTAGCCACGAGTTCTGAAATCAAAAACCAAAATCACAGGATTGTAGAGCTCGAAATGTAGTGTGAAATCAAGCAAAAAATCACCGAATTCAGAACTCGGAGTCAACGGATATTCATAAAACCGTTTACGTAAAGAAACCACAATTCGCGGCTAACTAGGTGAAACGAGACCTACTAGCCACGAGTTCTGAAATCAAAAACCGAAATGCCAGGATTGTAGAGCTCGAAAAGTAGTGTGAAATCAAGCTAAAAATCACCGAATTCAGAACTCGGAGTCAACGGATATTCATAAAACCGTTTACGTAAAGAAACAACAATTCGCGACTAACTAGGTGAAACGAGACCTACTAGCCACGAGTTCTGAAATCAAAAATCAAAATTACAGGATTGTAGAGCTCGAAAAGTAGTGTGAAATCAAGCGAAAAATCACCGAATTCAGAACTCGGTGTCATCGGATATTCATAAAACCGTTTACGTAAAGAAACCACATTTCGCGCCTAACTAGGTGAAACGAGACCTACTTTCCACGAGTTCTGAAATCAAAAACCGAAATGCCAGGATTGTGGAGCTCGAAAAGTAGTGTGAAATCAAGCTAAAAATCAACGAATTCAGAACTCGGAGTCAACGGATATTCATAAAACCGTTTACGTAAAGAAACCACATTTCGCGCCTAACTAGGTGAAACGAGACCTACTAGCCACGAGTTCTGAAATCAAAAACCGAAATACCAGGATTGTAGAGCTCGAAAATTAGTGTGAAATCAAGCTAAAAATCACCGAATTCAGAACTCGGAGTCAACGGATATTCATAAAACCGTTTACGTAAAGAAACCACATTTCTCGGCTTACTAGGTGAAAGGAGACCTACTAGCCACGAGTTCTGAAATCAAAAAACAAAATGACAGGATTGTAGAGCTCGAAATGTAGTGTGAAATCAAGCAAAAAATCACCGAATTCAGAACTCGGAGTCAACGGATATTCATAAAACCGTTTACGTAAAGAAACCACAATTGGCGGCTAACTAGGTGAAACGATACCTATTAGCCACGAGTTCTGAAATCAAAAACTGAAATGCCAGGATTGTAGAGCTCGAAAAGTAGTGTGAAATCAAGCTAAAAATCACCGAATTCAGAACTCGGAGTCAACGGATATTCATAAAACCGTTTACGTAAAGAAACCACATATCTCGGCTTACTAGGTGAAACCAGACCTACTAGCCACGAGTTCTGAAATCAAAAACCAAAATGACAGGATTGTAGAGCTCGAAAAGTAGTGTGAAATCAAGCGAAAAATCACCGAATTCAGAACTCGGAGTCATCGGATATTCATAAAACCGTTTACGTAAAGAAACCACAATTCGCGGCTAACTAGGTGAAACGAGACCTACTAGCCACGAGTTCTGAAATCAAAAACCGAAATGCCAGGATTGTAGAGCTCGAAAAGTAGTTTGAAATCAAGCGAAAAATCATCGAATTCAGAACTCGGAGTCAACGGATATTCATAAAACCGTTTACGTAAAGAAACCACATTTCGCGCCTAACTAGGTGAAACGAGACCTACTAGCCACGAGTTCAGAAATCAAAAACCGAAATGCCAGGATTGTAGAGCTCGAAAAGTAGTGTGAAATCAAGCTAAAAATCACCGAATTCAGAACTCGGAGTCAACGGATATTCATAAAACCGTTTACGTAAAGAAACCACATTTCTCGGCTTACTAGGTGAAACCAGACCTACTAGCCACGAGTTCTGAAATCAAAAACCAAAATGACAGGATTGTAGAGCTTGAAATGTAGTGTGAAATCAAGCAAAAAATCACCGAATTCAGAACTCGGAGTCAACGGATATTCATAAAACCGTTTACGTAAAGAAACCACAATTCGCGCCTAACTAGGTGAAACGAGACCTATTAGCCACGAGTTCTGAAATCAAAAACCGAAATTCCAGGATTGTAGAGCTCGAAAAGTAGTGTAAAATCAAGCTAAAAATCACCGAATTCAGAACTCGGAGTCAACGGATATTCATAAAACCGTTTACGTAAAGAAACCACATATCTCGGCTTACTAGGTGAAACCAGACCTACTAGCCACGAGTTCTGAAATCAAAAACCGAAACGCCAGGATTGTAGAGCTCAAAAAGTAGTTCTAAATCAAGCGAAAAATCACCGAACTCAGAACTCGGAGTCAACGGATATTCATAAAACCGTTTACGTAAAGAAACCACATTTCGCGCCTAACTAAGTGAAACGAGACCTACTAGCCACGAGTTCTGAAATCAAAAACCGAAATGCCAGGATTGTAGAGCTCAAAAAGTAGTGTGAAATCAAGCGAAAAATCACCGAATTCAGAACTCAGAGTCAACGGATATTCATAAAACCGTTTACGTAAAGAAACCACATTTCGCGCCTAACTAGGTGAAACGAGACCTACTAGCCACGAGTTCTGAAATCATAAACCGAAATGCCAAGATTGTAGAGCTCGAAAAGTAGTGTGAAATCAAGCTAAAAATCACCGAATTCAGAACTCGGAGTCAACGGATATTCATAAAACCGTTTACGTAAAGAAACCACATTTCTCGGCTTACTAGGTGAAAGGAGACCTACTAGCCACGAGTTCTGAAATCAAAAATCAAAATGACAGGATTGTAGATCTCGAAAAGTAGTGTGAAATCAAGCGAAAAATCACCGAATTTAGAACTCGGAGTCAACGGATATTCATAAAATCGTTTGCGTAAAGAAACCACAATTCGCGCCTAACTAGGTGAAACGAGACCTACTAGCCACGAGTTCTGAAATCAAAAAACGAAACTCCGGGATTGTAGAGCTCGAAAAGTACTGTGAAATCAAGCTAAAAATCACCGAATTCAGAACTCGGAGTCAACGGATATTCATAAAACCGTTTCCGTGAAGAAACCACATATCTCGGCATACTAGGTGAAACGAGACCTACTAGCCACGAGTTCTGAAATCAAAAACCAAAATGACAGGATTGTAGAGCTCGAAAAGTAGTGTGAAATCAAGCGAAAAATCACCGAATTCAGAACTCGGAGTCATCGGATATTCATAAAACCGTTTACGTAAAGAAACCACAATTCGCGGCTAACTAGGTGAATCGAGACCAGCTTGCCACGAGTTCTGAAATCAAAAACCGAAATGCCAGGATTGTAGAGCTCGAAAAGTAGTGTGAAATCAAGCTAAAAATCACCGAATTCAGAACTCGGAGTCAACGGATATTTATAAAACCGTTTACGTAAAGAAACCAAATTTCTCGGTTAACGAGGTGAAACGAGACCTACTAGCCACGAATTCTGAAATCAAAAACCGAAATACCAGGATTGTAGAGCTCGAAAAGTAGTGTGAAATCAAGCGAAAAATCACCGAATTCAGAACTCGGAGTAAACGGATATTCATAAAACCGTTTACGTAAAGAAACCACATATCTCGGCTTACTAGGTGAAACCAGACCTACTAGCCACGAGTTCTGAAATCAAAAACCGAAACGCCAGGATTGTAGAGCTCAAAAAGTAGTTCTAAATCAAGCGAAAAATCACCGAACTCAGAACTCGGAGTCAACGGATATTCATAAAACCGTTTACGTAAAGAAACCACATTTCGCGCCTAACTAGGTGAAACGAGACCTACTAGCCACAAGTTCTGAAATCAAAAACCGAAATGCCAGGATTGTAGAGCTCAAAAAGTAGTGTGAAATCAAGCGAAAAATCACCGAATTCAGAACTCGGAGTCATCGGATATTCATAAAACCGTTTACGTAAAGAAACCACAATTCGCGGCTAACTAGGTGAATCGAGACCAGCTTGCCACGAGTTCTGAAATCAAAAACCGAAATGCCAGGATTGTAGAGCTCGAAAAGTAGTGTGAAATCAAGCTAAAAATCACCGAATTCAGAACTCGGAGTCAACGGATATTTATAAAACCGTTTACGTAAAGAAACCAAATTTCTCGGTTAACGAGGTGAAACGAGACCTACTAGCCACGAATTCTGAAATCAAAAACCGAAATAACAGGATTGTAGAGCTCGAAAAGTAGTGTGAAATCAAGCGAAAAATCACCGAATTCAGAACTCGGAGTAAACGGATATTCATAAAACCGTTTACGTAAAGAAACCACATATCTCGGCTTACTAGGTGAAACCAGACCTTCTAGCCATGAGTTCTGAAATCAAAAACCGAAACGCCAGGATTGTAGAGCTCAAAAAGTAGTTCTAAATCAAGCGAAAAATCACCGAACTCAGAACTCGGAGTCAACGGATATTCATAAAACCGTTTACGTAAAGAAACCACATTTCGCGCCTAACTAGGTGAAACGAGACCTACTAGCCACGAGTTCTGAAATCAAAAACCGAAATGCCAGGATTGTAGAGCTCAAAAAGTATTGTGAAATCAAGCGAAAAATCACCGAATTCAGAACTCAGAGTCAACGGATATTCTTAAAACCGTTTACGTAAAGAAACCACATTTCGCGCCTAACTAGGTGAAACGAGACCTACTAGCCACGAGTTCTGAAATCAAAAAACGAAACTCCGGGATTGTAGAGCTCGAAAAGTAGTGTGAAATCAAGCTAAAAATCACCGAATTCAGAACTCGGAGTCAACGGATATTCATAAAACCGTTTCCGTGAAGAAACCACATATCTCGGCATACTAGGTGAAACGAGACCTACTAGCCACGAGTTCTGAAATCAAAAACCAAAATGACAGGATTGTAGAGCTCGAAAAGTAGTGTGAAATCAAGCGAAAAATCACCGAATTCAGAACTCGGAGTCATCGGATATTCATAAAACCATTTACGTAAAGAAACCACAATTCGCGGCTAACTAGGTGAATCGAGACCAGCTTGCCACGAGTTCTGAAATCAAAAACCGAAATGCCAGGATTGTAGAGCTCGAAAAGTAGTGTGAAATCAAGCTAAAAATCACCGAATTCAGAACTCGGAGTCAACGGATATTTATAAAACCGTTTACGTAAAGAAACCAAATTTCTCGGTTAACGAGGTGAAACGAGACCTACTAGCCACGACTTCTGAAATCAAAAACCGAAATACCAGGATTGTAGAGCTCGAAAAGTAGTGTGAAATCAAGCGAAAAATCACCGAATTCAGAACTCGGAGTAAACGGATATTTATAAAACCGTTTACGTAAAGAAACCACATATCTCGGCTTACTAGGTGAAACCAGACCTACTAGCCACGAGTTCTGAAATCAAAAACCGAAACGCCAGGATTGTAGAGCTCAAAAAGTAGTTCTAAATCAAGCGAAAAATCACCGAACTCAGAACTCGGAGTCAACGGATATTCATAAAACCGTTTACGTAAAGAAACCACATTTCGCGCCTAACTATGTGAAACGAGACCTACTAGCCACGAGTTCTGAAATCAAAAACCGAAATGCCAGGATTGTAGAGCTCAAAAGGTAGTGTGAAATCAAGCGAAAAATCACCGAATTCAGAACTCAGAGTCAACGGATATTCATAAAACCGTTTACGTAAAGAAACCACATTTCGCGCCTAACTAGGTGAAACGAGACCTACTAGCCACGAGTTCTGAAATCATAAACCGAAATGCAAGGATTGTAGAGCTCGAAAAGTAGTGTGAAATCAAGCTAAAAATCACCGAATTCAGAACTCGGAGTCAATGGATATTCATAAAACCGTTTACGTAAAGAAACCACAATTCGCGCCTAACTAGGTGAAACGAGACCTACTAGCCACGAGTTCTGAAATCAAAAACCGAAATGCCAGGATTGTAGAGCTCGAAAAGTAGTGTGAAATCAAGCTAAAAATCACCGAATTCAGAACTCGGAGTCAACGGATACTCATAAAACCGTTTACGTAAAGAAACCACATTTCTCGGCTTACTAGGTGAAAGGAGACCTACTAGCCACGAGTTCTGAAATCAAAAATCAAAATGACAGGATTGTAGATCTCGAAAAGTAGTGTGAAATCAAGCGAAAAATCACCGAATTCAGAACTCGGAGTCAACGGATATTCATAAAGTCGTTTGCGTAAAGAAACCACAATTCGCGCCTAACTAGGTGAAACGAGACCTACTAGCCACGAGTTCTGAAATCAAAAAACGAAACTCCGGGATTGTAGAGCTCGAAAAGTAGTGTGAAATCAAGCTAAAAATCACCGAATTCAGAACTCGGAGTCAACGGATATTCATAAAACCGTTTCCGTGAAGAAACCACATATCTCGGCATACTAGGTGAAACGAGACCTACTAGCCACGAGTTCTGAAATCAAAAACCAAATTGACAGGATTGTAGAGCTCGAAAAGTAGTGTGAAATCAAGCGAAAAATCACCGAATTCAGAACTCGGAGTCATCGGATATTCATAAAACCGTTTACGTAAAGAAACCACAATTCGCGGCTAACTAGGTGAATCGGGACCAGCTTGCCACGAGTTCTGAAATCAAAAACCGAAATGCCAGGATTGTAGAGCTCGAAAAGTAGTGTGAAATCAAGCGAAAAATCACCGAATTCAGAACTCAGAGTCAACGGATATTCATAAAACCGTTTACGTAAAGAAACCACATTTCGCGCCTAACTAGGTGAAACGAGACCTACTAGCCACGAGTTCTGAAATCATAAACCGAAATGCCAGGATTGTAGAGCTCGAAAAGTAGTGTGAAATCAAGCTAAAAATCACCGAATTCAGAACTCGGAGTCAATGGATATTCATAAAACCGTTTACGTAAAGAAACCACAATTCGCGCCTAACTAGGTGAAACGAGACCTACTAGCCACGAGTTCTGAAATCAAAAACCGAAATTCCAGGATTGTAGAGCTCGAAAAGTAGTGTGAAATCAAGCTAAAAATCACCGAATTCAGAACTCGGAGTCAACGGATATTCATAAAACCGTTTACGTAAAGAAACCACATTTCTCGGCTTACTAGGTGAAAGGAGACCTACTAGCCACGAGTTCTGAAATCAAAAATCAAAATGACAGGATTGTAGATCTCGAAAAGTAGTGTGAAATCAAGCGAAAAATCACCGATTTCAGAACTCGGAGTCAACGGATATTCATAAAATCGTTTGCGTAAAGAAACCACAATTCGCGCCTAACTAGGTGAAACGAGACCTACTAGCCACGAGTTCTGAAATCAAAAAACGAAACTCCGGGATTGTAGAGCTCGAAAAGTATTGTGAAATCAAGCTAAAAATCACCGAATTCAGAACTCGGAGTCAACGGATATTCATAAAACCGTTTCCGTGAAGAAACCACATATCTCGGCATACTAGGTGAAACGAGACCTACTAGCCACGAGTTCTGAAATCAAAAACCAAAATGACAGGATTGTAGAGCTCGAAAAGTAGTGTGAAATCAAGCGAAAAATCACCGAATTCAGAACTCGGAGTCATCGGATATTCATAAAACCGTTTACGTAAAGAAACCACAATTCGCGGCTAACTAGGTGAATCGAGACCAGCTTGCCACGAGTTCTGAAATCAAAAACCGAAATGCCAGGATTGTAGAGCTCGAAAAGTAGTGTGAAATCAAGCTAAAAATCACCGAATTCAGAACTCGGAGTCAACGGATATTTATAAAACCGTTTACGTAAAGAAACCAAATTTCTCGGTTAACGAGGTGAAACGAGACCTACTAGCCACGAATTCTGAAATCAAAAACCGAAATAACAGGATTGTAGAACTCGAAAAGTAGTGTGAAATCAAGCGAAAAATCACCGAATTCAGAACTCGGAGTAAACGGATATTCATAAAACCGTTTACGTAAAGAAACCACATTTCGCGCCTAACTAGGTGAAACGAGACCTACCAGCCACGAATTCTGAAATCAAAAATCGAAATGCCAGGATTGTAGAGCTCGAAAAGTAGTGTGAAATCAAGCTAAAAATCACCGAATTCAGAACTCGGAGTCAACGGATATTCATAAAACCGGTTAAGTAAAGAAACCATATTTCTCGGCTTACTAGGTGAAAGGAGACCTACTAGCCACGAGTTCTGAAATCAAAAACCAAAATGCTAGGATTGTAGAGCACGAAAAGTAGTGTGAAATCAAGCTAAAAATCACCGAATTCAGAACTCGGAGTCAACGGATATTCATAAAACCGTTTACGGTAAGAAACCACATTTCGCGCCTAACTAGGTGAAACGAGACCTACTAGCCACGAGTTCTGAAATCAAAAACCGAAATGCCAGGATTGTAGAGCTCGAAAAGTAGTGTGAAATCAAGCTAAAAATCACCGAATTCAGAACTCGGAGTCAACGGATATTCATAAAACCGTTTACGTAAAGAAACCACATATCTCGGCTTACTAGGTGAAACCAGACCTACTAGCCACGAGTTCTGAAATCAAAAACCAAAATGACAAGATTGTAGAGCTCGAAAAGTAGTGTGAAATCAAGCTAAAAATCACCGAATTCAGAACTCGGAGTCATCGGATATTCATAAAACCGTTTACGTAAAGAAACCACAATTCGCGGCTAACTAGGTGAAACGAGACCTACTAGCCACGAGTTCTGAAATCAAAAACCGAAACGCCAGGATCGTAGAGCTCAAAAAGTAGTTCTAAATCAAGCGAAAAATCACCGAATTCAGAACTCGGAGTCAACGGATATTCATAAAACCGTTTACGTAAAGAAACCACATTTCGCGCCTAACTAGGTGAAACGAGACCTACTAGCCACGAGTTCTGAAATCATAAACCGAAATGCCAGGATTGTAGAGCTCGAAAAGTAGTGTGAAATCAAGCTAAAAATCACCGAATTGAGAACTCGGAGTCAACGGATATTCATAAAACCGTTTACGTAAAGAAACCACAATTCGCGCCTAACTAGGTGAAACGAGACCTACTAGCCACGAGTTCTGAAATAAAAAACTGAAATGCCAGGATTGTAGAGCTCAAAAAGTAGTGTGAAATCAAGCGAAAAATCACCGAATTCAGAACTCAGAGTCAACGGATATTCATAAAACTGTTTACGTAAAGAAACAACATTTCTCGGTTAACGAGGTGAAACGAGACCTACTAGCCACGAGTTCTGAAATCAAAAACCGAAATACCAGGATTGTAGAGCTCGAAAAGTAGTGTGAAATCAAGCGAAAAATCACCGAATTCAGAACTCGGAGTAAACGGATATTCATAAAATCGTTTACGTAAAGAAACCACATTTCGCGCCTAACTAGGTGAAACGAGACCTACTAGCCACGAATTCTGAAATCAAAAATCGAAATTCCAGGATTGTAGAGCTCGAAAAGTAGTGTGAAATCAAGCTAAAAATCACCGAATTCAGAACTCGGAGTCAACGGATATTCATAAAACCGGTTAAGTAAAGAAACCATATTTCTCGGCTTACTAGGTGAAAGGAGACCTACTAGCCACGAGTTCTGAAATCAAAAACCAAAATGCTAGGATTGTAGAGCTCGAAAAGTAGTGTGAAATCAAGCTAAAAATCACCGAATTCAGAACTCGGAGTCAACGGATATTCATAAAACCGTTTAGGTAAAGAAACCACATTTCGCGCCTAACTAGGTGAAACGAGACCTACTAGCCACGAGTTCTGAAATCAAAAACCGAAATGCCAGGATTGTAGAGCTCGAAAAGTAGTATTAAATCAAGCTAAAAATCACCGACTTCAGAACTCGGAGTCAACGGATATTCATAAAACCGTTTACGTAAAGAAACCACATTTCTCGGCTTACTATGTGAAAGGAGACCTACTAGCCACGAGTTCTGAAATCAAAAACCAAAATGACAGGATTGTAGAGCTCGAAAAGTAGTGTGAAATCAAGCTAAAAATCACCGAATTCAGAACTCGGATTCAACGGATATTCATAAAACCGTTTACGTAAAGAAACAACATATCTCGGCTAACTAGATGAAACCAGACCTACTAGCCACGAGTTCTGAAATCAAAAACCAAAATGACAGGATTGTAGAGCTCGAAAAGTAGTCTGAAATCAAGCGAAAAATCACCGAATTCAGAACTCGGAGTCATCGGATATTCATAAAACCGTTTACGTAAAGAAACCACAATTCGCGGCTAACTAGGTGAAACGAGACCTACTAGCCACGAGTTCTTAAATCAAAAACCAAAATACCAGGATTGTAGAGCTCGAAAAGTAGTTTGAAATCAAGCGAAAAATCACCGAATTCAGAACTCGGAGTCAACGGATATTCATAAAACCGTTTACGTAAAGAAACCACATTTCGCGCCCAACTAGGTGAAACGAGACCTACTAGCCACGAGTTCTGAAATCATAAACCGAAATGCCAGGATTGTAGAGCTCGAAAAGTAGTGTGAAATCAAGCGAAAAATCACCGAATTCAGAACTCGGAGTCAACGGATATTCATAAAACCTACGTAAAGAAACCACAATTCGCGCCTAACTAGGTGAAACGAGACCTACTAGCCACGAGTTCTGAAATCGAAAACCGAAATGCCAGGATTGTAGAGCTCAAAAAGTAGTGTGAAATCAAGCGAAAAATCACCGAATTCAGAACTCGGAGTCAACGGATATTCATAAAACCGTTTACGTTAAGAAACCACATTTCGCGCCGAACTAGGTGAAACGAGACCTACTAGCCACGAGTTCTGAAATCGTAAACCGAAATGCCAGGATTGTAGAGCTCGAAAAGTAGTGTGGAATCAAGCTAAAAATCACCGAATTCAGAACTCGGAGTCAATGGATATTCATAAAATCGTTTACGTAAAGAAACCACAATTCGCGCCTAACTAGGTGAAACGAGACCTACTAGCCACGAGTTCTGAAATCAAAAACCGAAATACCAGGATTGTAGAGCTCGAAAAGTAGTGTGAAATCAAGCTAAAAATCACCGAATTCAGTACTCGTAGTCAACGGATATTCATAAAACCGTTTACGTAAAGAAACCACATTTCTCGGCTTACTAGGTGAAAGGAGACCTACTAGCCACGAGTTCTGAAATCAAAAATCAAAATGACAGGATTGTAGAGCTCGAATAGTAGTGTGAAATCAAGCGAAAAATCACCGAATTCAGAACTCGGAGTCATCGGATATTCATAAAACCGTTTACGTAAAGAAACCACAATTCGCGCCTAACTAGGTGAAACGAGACCTACTAGCCACGAGTTCTGAAATCAAAAACCGAAATGCCAGGATTGTAGAGCTCGAAAAGTAGTGTGAAATCAAGCTAAAAATCACCGAATTCAGAACTCGGAGTCAACGGATATTCATAAAACCGTTTACGTAAAGAAACCACATATCTCGGCTTACTAGGTGAAACGAGACCTATTAGCCACGAGTTCTGAAATCAAAAACCAAAATGACAGGATTGTAGAGCTCGAAAAGTAGTGTGAAATCAAGCGAAAAATCACCGAATTCAGAACTCGGAGTCATCGGATATTCATAAAACCGTTTACGTAAAGAAACCACAATTCGCGGCTAACTAGGTGAAACGAGACCTGCTAGCCACGTGTTCCGAAATCAAAAACCGAAATGCCGGGATTGTAGAGCTCGAAAAGTAGTGTGAAATCAAGCTATAAATCACCGAATTCAGAACTCGGAGTCAACGGATATTCATAAAACCGTTTACGTAAAGAAACCACATTTCTCGGTTAACGAGGTGAAACGAGACCTACTAGCCACGAGTTCTGAAATCAAAAACCGAAATACCAGGATTGTAGAGCTCGAAAAGTAGTGTTAAATCAAGTGAAAAATCACCGAATTCAGAACTCGGAGTAAACGGATATTCATAAAACCGTTTAAATAAAGAAACCACATTTCGCGCCTAACTAGGTGAAACGAGACCTACTAGCCACGAATTCTGAAATCAAAAATCGAAATGCCAGGATTGTAGAGCTCGAAAAGTAGTGTGAAATCAAGCTAAAAATCACCGAATTCAGAACCCGGAGTCAATGGATATTCATAAAACCGGTTAAGTAAAGAAACCATATTTCTCGGCTTACTAGGTGAAAGGAGACCTACTAGCCACGAGTTCTGAAATCAAAAACCAAAATGCTAGGATTGTAGAGCTCGAAAAGTAGTGTGAAATCAAGCTAAAAATCACCGAATTCAGAACTCGGAGTCAACGGATATTCATAAAACCGTTTAGGTAAAGAAACCACATTTCGCGCCTAACTAGTTGAAACGAGACCTACTAGCCACGAGTTCTGAAATCAAAAACCGAAATGCCAGGATTGTAGAGCTCGAAAAGTAGTGTGAAATCAAGCTAAAAATCACCGAATTCGGAACTCGGAGTCAACGGATATTCATAAAACCGTTTACGTAAAGAAACCACATTTCTCGGCTTACTATGTGAAAGGAGACCTACTAGCCACGAGTTCTGAAATCAAAAACCAAAATGAAAGGATTGTAGAGCTCGAAATGTAGTGTGAAATCAAGTAAAAAATCACCGAATTCAGAACTCGGAGTCAACGGATATTCATAAAACCGTTTACGTAAAGAAACCACAATTTGCGGCTAACTAGGTGAAACGAGACCTACTAGCCACGAGTTCTGAAATCAAAAACCGAAATGCTAGGATTGTAGAGCTCGAAATGTAGTTTGAAATCAAGCGAAAAATCACCGAATTCAGAACTCGGTGTCATCAGATATTCATAAAACCGTTTACGTAAAGAAACCACAATTCGCGGCTAACTAGGTGAAACGAGACCTACTAGCCACGAGTTCTGAAATCAAAAACCGAAATGCCAGGATTGTAGAGCTCGAAAAGTAGTTTAAAATCAAGGAAAAATCACCGAATTCAGAACTCGGAGTCAACGGATATTCGTAAAACCGTTTACGTAAAGAAACCACATTTCGCGCCTAACTAGGTGAAACGAGACCTACTAGCCACGAGTTCTGAAATCATAAACCGAAATGCCAGGATTGTAGAGCTCGAAAAGTAGTGTGAAATCAAGCTAAAAATCACCGAATTCAGAACTCGGAGTCAACGGATATTCATAAAACCGTTTACGTAAAGAAACCACAATTCGCGCCTAACTAGGTGAAACGAGACCTACTAGCCACGAGTTCTGAAATCAAAAACCGAAATGCCAGGATTGTAGAGCTCGAAAGGTAGTGTGAAATCAAGCGAAAAATCACCGAATTCAAAGCTCGGAGTCAACGGATATTCATAAAACCGTTTACGTAAATAAACCACATTTCGCGCCTAACTAGGTGAAACGAGACCTACTAGCCACGAGTTCTGAAATCATAAACCGAAATGCCAGGATTGTAGAGCTCGAAAAGTAGTGTGAAATCAAGCTAAAAATCACCGAATTCAGAACTCGGAGTCAATGGATATTCATAAAACCGTTTACGTAAAGAAACCACAATTCGCGCCTAACTAGGTGAAACGAGACCTACTAACCACGAGTTTTGAAATCAAAAACCGAAATGCCAGGATTGTAGAGCTCGAAAAGTAGTGTGAAATCAAGCTAAAAATCACCGAATTCAGAACTCGGAGTCAACGGATATTCATAAAACCGTTTACGTAAAGAAACCACATTTCTCGGCTTACTAGGTGAAAGGAGACCTACTAGCCACGAGTTCTGAAATCCAAAATCAAAATGACAGGATTGTAGATCTCGAAAAGTAGTGTGAAATCAAGCGAAAAATCACCGAATTCAAAACTCGGAGTCAACGGATATTCATAAAACCGTTTGCGTAAAGAGACCACAATTCGCGCCTAACTAGGTGAAAGGAGACCTACTAGCCACGAGTTCTGAAATCAAAAAACGAAACTCCAGGATTGCAGAGCTCGAAAAGTAGTGTGAAATCAAGCTAAAAATCACCGAATTCAGAACTCGGAGTCAACGGATATTCATAAAACCGTTTACGTAAAGAAACCACATATCTCGGCTTACTAGGTGAAACGAGACCTACTAGCCACGAGTTCTGAAATCAAAAACCAAAATGACAGGATTGTAGAGCTCGAAAAGTAGTGTGAAATCAAGCGAAAAATCACCGAATTCAGAACTCGGAGTCATCAGATATTCATAAAACCGTTTACGTAAAGAAACCACAATTCGCGGCTAACTAGGTGAAACGAGACCTACTAGCCACGAGTTCTGAAATCAAAAACCGAAATGCCAGGATTGTAGAGCTCGAAAAGTAGTTTGAAATCAAGCGAAAAATCACCGAATTCAGAACTCGGAGTCAACGGATATTCATAAAACCGTTTACGTAAAGAAACCACATTTCGCGCCTAACTAGGTGAAACGAGACCTACTAGCCACGAGTTCTGAAATCATAAACCGAAATGCCAGGATTGTAGAGCTCGAAAAGTAGTGTGAAATCAAGCTAAAAATCACCGAATTCAGAACTCGGAGTCAACGGATATTCATAAAACCGTTTACGTAAAGAAACCACAATTCGCGCCTAACTAGGTGAAACGAGACCTACTAGCCACGAGTTCTGAAATCAAAAACCGAAATGCCAGGATTGTAGAGCTCGAAAGGTAGTGTGAAATCAAGCGAAAAATCACCGAATTCAAAGCTCGGAGTCAACGGATATTCATAAAACCGTTTACGTAAATAAACCACATTTCGCGCCTAACTAGGTGAAACGAGACCTACTAGCCACGAGTTCTGAAATCATAAACCGAAATGCCAGGATTGTAGAGCTCGAAAAGTAGTGTGAAATCAAGCTAAAAATCACCGAATTCAGAACTCGGAGTCAATGGATATTCATAAAACCGTTTACGTAAAGAAACCACAATTCGCGCCTAACTAGGTGAAACGAGACCTACTAACCACGAGTTTTGAAATCAAAAACCGAAATGCCAGGATTGTAGAGCTCGAAAAGTAGTGTGAAATCAAGCTAAAAATCACCGAATTCAGAACTCGGAGTCAACGGATATTCATAAAACCGTTTACGTAAAGAAACCACATTTCTCGGCTTACTAGGTGAAAGGAGACCTACTAGCCACGAGTTCTGAAATCCAAAATCAAAATGACAGGATTGTAGATCTCGAAAAGTAGTGTGAAATCAAGCGAAAAATCACCGAATTCAAAACTCGGAGTCAACGGATATTCATAAAACCGTTTGCGTAAAGAGACCACAATTCGCGCCTAACTAGGTGAAAGGAGACCTACTAGCCACGAGTTCTGAAATCAAAAAACGAAACTCCAGGATTGCAGAGCTCGAAAAGTAGTGTGAAATCAAGCTAAAAATCACCGAATTCAGAACTCGGAGTCAACGGATATTCATAAAACCGTTTACGTAAAGAAACCACATATCTCGGCTTACTAGGTGAAACGAGACCTACTAGCCACGAGTTCTGAAATCAAAAACCAAAATGACAGGATTGTAGAGCTCGAAAAGTAGTGTGAAATCAACCGAAAAATCACCGAATTCAGAACTCGGAGTCATCGGATATTCATAAAACCGTTTACGTAAAGAAACCACAATTCGCGGCTAACTAGGTGAAACGAGACCTGCTAGCCACGAGTTCTGAAATCAAAAACCAAAATGTCAGGATTGTAGAGCTCGAAAAGTAGTGTGAAATCAAGCTAAAAATCACCGAATTCAGAACTCGGAGTCAACGGATATTCATAAAACCGGTTAAGTAAAGAAACCATATTTCGCGCCTAACTAGGTGAAACGAGACCTACTAGCCACGAGTTCTGAAATCAAAAACCGAAATTCCAGGATTGTAGAGCTCGAAAAGTAGTGTGAAATCAAGCTAAAAATCACCGAATTCAGAACTCGGAGTCAACGGATATTCATAAAACCGTTTACGTAAAGAAACCACATTTCTCGGCTTACTATGTGAAACAAGACCTACTAGCCACGAGTTCTGAAATCCAAAACCAAAATGACAGGATTGTAGAGCTCGAAATGTAGTGTGAAATCAAGCAAAAAATCACCGAATTCAGAACTCGGACTCAACGGATATTCATAAAACCGTTTACGTAAAGAAACCACATATCTCGGCTTACTAGGTGAAACAAGACCTACTAGCCACGAGTTCTGAAATCAAAAACCAAAATGACAGGATTGTAGAGCTCGAAAAGTAGTGTGAAATCAAGCGAAAAATCACCGAATTCAGAACTCGGAGTCATCGGATATTCATAAAACCGTTTACGTAAAGAAACCACAATTCGCGGCTAACTAGGTGAAACGAGACCTACTAGCCACGAGTTCTGAAATCAAAAACCGAAATGCTAGGATTGTAGAGCTCGAAATGTAGTTTGAAATCAAGCGAAAAATCACCGAATTCAGAACTCGGAGTCATCAGATATTCATAAAACCGTTTACGTAAAGAAACCACAATTCGCGGCTAACTAGGTGAAACGAGACCTACTAGCCACGAGTTCTGAAATCAAAAACCGAAATGCCAGGATTGTAGAGCTCGAAAAGTAGTTTGAAATCAAGCGAAAAATCACCGAATTCAGAACTCGGAGTCAACGGATATTCATAAAACCGTTTACGTAAAGAAACCACATTTCGCGCCTAACTAGGTGAAACGAGACCTACTATCCACGAGTTCTGAAATCATAAACCGAAATGCCAGGATTGTAGAGCTCGAAAAGTAGTGTGAAATCAAGCTAAAAATCACCGAATTCAGAACTCGGAGTCAACGGATATTCATAAAACCGTTTACGTAAAGAAACCACAATTCGCGCCTAACTAGGTGAAACGAGACCTACTAGCCACGAGTTCTGAAATCAAAAACCGAAATGCCAGGATTGTAGAGCTCGAAAGGTAGTGTGAAATCAAGCGAAAAATCACCGAATTCAAAGCTCGGAGTCAACGGATATTCATAAAACCGTTTACGTAAATAAACCACATTTCGCGCCTAACTAGGTGAAACGAGACCTACTAGCCACGAGTTCTGAAATCATAAACCGAAATGCCAGGATTGTAGAGCTCGAAAAGTAGTGTGAAATCAAGCTAAAAATCACCGAATTCAGAACTCGGAGTCAATGGATATTCATAAAACCGTTTACGTAAAGAAACCACAATTCGCGCCTAACTAGGTGAAACGAGACCTACTAACCACGAGTTCTGAAATCAAAAACCGAAATGCCAGGATTGTAGAGCTCGAAAAGTAGTGTGAAATCAAGCGAAAAATCACCGAATTCAGAACTCGGAGTCAACGGATATTCATAAAACCGTTTAAGTAAAGAAACCATAATTCGCGCCTAACTAGGTGAAACGAGACCTACTAGCCACGAGTTCTGAAATCAAAAATCGAAATGCCAGGATTGTAGAGCTCGAAAAATAGTGTGAAATCAAGCTAAAAATCACCGAATTCAGAACTCGGAGTCATCGGATATTCATAAAACCGTTTACGTAAAGAAACCACAATTCGCGGCTAACTAGGTGAAACGAGACCTACTAGCCACGAGTTCTGAAATCAAAAACCGAAATCCCAGGATTGTAGAGCTCGAAAAGTAGTGTGAAATCAAGCGAAAAATCACCGAATTCAGAACTCGGAGTCATCGGATATTCATAAAACCGTTTACGTAAAGAAACCACAATTCGCGGCTAACTAGGTGAAACGAGACCTACTAGCCACGAGTTCTGAAATCAAAAACCGAAATGCTAGGATTGTAGAGCTCGAAATGTAGTTTGAAATCAAGCGAAAAATCACCGAATTCAGAACTCGGAGTCATCAGATATTCATAAAACCGTTTACGTAAAGAAACCACAATTCGCGGCTAACTAGGTGAAACGAGACCTACTAGCCACGAGTTCTGAAATCAAAAACCGAAATGCCAGGATTGTAGAGCTCGAAAAGTAGTTTGAAATCAAGCGAAAAATCACCGAATTCAGAACTCGGAGTCAACGGATATTCATAAAACCGTTTACGTAAAGAAACCACATTTCTCGGCTTACTATGTGAAAGGAGACCTACTAGCCACGAGTTCTGAAATCCAAAACCAAAATGACAGGATTGTAGAGCTCGAAATGTAGTGTGAAATCAAGCAAAAAATCACCGAATTCAGAACTCGGACTCAACGGATATTCATAAAACCGTTTACGAAAAGAAACCACAATTCGCGCCTAACTAGGTGAAACGAGACCTACTAGCCACGAGTTCTGAAATCAAAAACCGAAATGCCAGGATTGTAGAGCTCGAAAGGTAGTGTGAAATCAAGCGAAAAATCACCGAATTCAGAACTCGGAGTCAACGGATATTCATAAAACCGTTTAAGTAAAGAAACCATAATTCGCGCCTAACTAGGTGAAACGAGACCTACTAGCCACGAGTTCTGAAATCATAAACCGAAATGCCAGGATTGTAGAGCTCGAAAAGTAGTGTGAAATCAAGCTAAAAATCACCGAATTCAGAACTCGGAGTCAATGGATATTCATAAAACCGTTTACGTAAAGAAACCACAATTCGCGCCTAACTAGGTGAAACGAGACCTACTAACCACGAGTTCTGAAATCAAAAACCGAAATGCCAGGATTGTAGAGCTCGAAAAGTAGTGTGAAATCAAGCTAAAAATCACCGAATTCAGAACTCGGAGTCAACGGATATTCATAAAACCGTTTACGTAAAGAAACCACATTTCTCGGCTTACTAGGTGAAAGGAGACCTACTAGCCACGAGTTCTGAAATCCAAAATCAAAATGACAGGATTGTAGATCTCGAAAAGTAGTGTGAAATCAAGCGAAAAATCACCGAATTCAGAACTCGTAGTCAACGGATATTCATAAAACCGTTTGCGTAAAGAGACCACAATTCGCGCCTAACTAGGTGAAAGGAGACCTGCTAGCCACGAGTTCTGAAATCAAAAACCGAAATGCCAGGATTGCAGAGCTCGAAAAGTAGTGTGAAATCAAGCTAAAAATCACCGAATTCAGAACTCGTAGTCAACGGATATTCATAAAACCGTTTACGTAAAGAAACCACATATCTCGGCTTACTAGGTGAAACGAGACCTACTAGCCACGAGTTCTGAAATCAAAAACCAAAATGACAGGATTGTAGAGCTCGAAAAGTAGTGTGAAATCAAGCGAAAAATCACCGAATTCAGAACTCGGAGTCATCGGATATTCATAAAACCGTTTACGTAAAGAAACCACATTTCTCGGCTTACCAGGTGAAAGGAGACCTGCTAGCCACGAGTTCTGAAATCAAAAACCAAAATGTCAGGATTGTAGAGCTCGAAAAGTAGTGTGAAATCAAGCTAAAAATCACCGAATTCAGAACTCGGAGTCAACGGATATTCATAAAACCGGTTAAGTAAAGAAACCATATTTCTCGGCTTACTAGGTGAAAGGAGACCTACTAGCCACGAGTTCTGAAATCAAAAACCAAAATGCTAGGATTGTAAAGCTCGAAAAGTAGTGTGAAATCAAGCTAAAAATCACCGAATTCAGAACTCGGAGTCAACGGATATTCATAAAACCGTTTACGTAAAGAAACCACATTTCACGCCTAACTAGGTGAAACGAGACCTACTAGCCACGAGTTCTGAAATCAAAAACCGAAATGCCAGGATTGTAGAGCTCGAAAAGTAGTGTGAAATCAAGCTAAAAATCACCGAATTCAGAACTCGGAGTCAACGGATATTCATAAAACCGTTTACGTAAAGAAACCACATTTCTCGGCTTACTATGTGAAAGGAGACCTACTAGCCACGAGTTCTGAAATCCAAAACCAAAATGACAGGATTGTAGAGCTCGAAATGTAGTGTGAAATCAAGCAAAAAATCACCGAATTCAGAACTCGGACTCAACGGATATTCATAAAACCGTTTACGTAAAGAAACCACATATCTCGGCTTACTAGGTGAAACAAGACCTACTAGCCACGAGTTCTGAAATCAAAAACCAAAATGACAGGATTGTAGAGCTCGAAAAGTAGTGTGAAATCAAGCGAAAAATCACCGAATTCAGAACTCGGAGTCATCGGATATTCATAAAACCGTTTACGTAAAGAAACCACAATTCGCGGCTAACTAGGTGAAACGAGACCTACTAGCCACGAGTTCTGAAATCAAAAACCGAAATGCCAGGATTGTAGAGCTCGAAAAGTAGTTTGAAATCAAGCGAAAAATCACCGAATTCAGAACTCGGATTCAACGGATATTCATAAAACCGTTTACGAAAAGAAACCACATTTCGCGCCTAACTAGGTGAAACGAGACCTACTAGCCACAAGTTCTGAAATCATAAACCGAAATGCCAGGATTGTAGAGCCCGAAAAGTAGTGTGAAATCAAGCTAAAAATCACCGAATTCAGAACTCGGAGTCAACGGATATTCATAAAACCGTTTAAGTAAAGAAACCATAATTCGCGCCTAACTAGGTGAAACGAGACCTACTAGCCACGAGTTCTGAAATCAAAAATCGAAATGCCAGGATTGTAGAGCTCGAAAAATAGTGTGAAATCAAGCTAAAAATCACCGAATTCAGAACTCGGAGTCAACGGATATTCATAAAACCGTTTACGTAAAGAAACCACAATTCGCGGCTAACTAGGTGAAACGAGACCTACTAGCCACGAGTTCTGAAATCAAAAACCGAAATCCCAGGATTGTAGAGCTCGAAAAGTAGTGTGAAATCAAGCTAAAAACCACCGAATTCAGAACTCGGAGTCAACGGATATTCATAAAACCGTTTACGTAAACAAACCACATATCTCGGCTTACTAGGTGAAAGGAGACCTACTAGCCACGAGTTCTGAAATCAAAAACCAAAATGACAGGATTGTAGAGCTCGAAAAGTAGTGTGAAATCAAGCGAAAAATCACCGAATTCAGAACTCGTAGTCATCGGATATTCATAAAACCGTTTACGTAAAGAAACCACAATTCCCGGCTAACTAGGTGAAACGAGACCTGCTAGCCACGAGTTCTGAAATCAAAAACCGAAATGCCAGGATTGTAGAGCTCGAAAAGTAGTGTGAAATCAAGCTAAAAATCACCGAATTCAGAACTCGTAGTCAAAGGAATATTCATAAAACCGTTTACGTAAAGAAACCACATTTCTCGGTTAACGAGGTGAAACGAGACCTACTAGCCACGAGTTCTGAAATCAAAAACCGAAATACCAGGATTGTAGAGCTCGAAAAGTAGTGTGAAATCAAGCTAAAAATCACCGAATTCAGAACTCGGAGTCAACGGATATTCATAAAACCGTTTACGTAAAGAAACCACATTTCTCGGCTTACTATGTGAAAGGAGACCTACTAGCCACGAGTTCTGAAATCCAAAACCAAAATGACAGGATTGTAGAGCTCGAAATGTAGTGTGAAATCAAGCAAAAAATCACCGAATTCAGAACTCGGACTCAACGGATATTCATAAAACCGTTTACGTAAAGAAACCACATATCTCGGCTTACTAGGTGAAACAAGACCTACTAGCCACGAGTTCTGAAATCAAAAACCAAAATGACAGGATTGTAGAGCTCGAAAAGTAGTGTGAAATCAAGCGAAAAATCACCGAATTCAGAACTCGGAGTCATCGGATATTCATAAAACCGTTTACGTAAAGAAACCACAATTCGCGGCTAACTAGGTGAAACGAGACCTACTAGCCACGAGTTCTGAAATCAAAAACCGAAATGCCAGGATTGTAGAGCTCGAAAAGTAGTTTGAAATCAAGCGAAAAATCACCGAATTCAGAACTCGGATTCAACGGATATTCATAAAACCGTTTACGAAAAGAAACCACATTTCGCGCCTAACTAGGTGAAACGAGACCTACTAGCCACAAGTTCTGAAATCATAAACCGAAATGCCAGGATTGTAGAGCCCGAAAAGTAGTGTGAAATCAAGCTAAAAATCACCGAATTCAGAACTCGGAGTCAACGGATATTCATAAAACCGTTTAAGTAAAGAAACCATAATTCGCGCCTAACTAGGTGAAACGAGACCTACTAGCCACGAGTTCTGAAATCAAAAATCGAAATGCCAGGATTGTAGAGCTCGAAAAATAGTGTGAAATCAAGCTAAAAATCACCGAATTCAGAACTCGGAGTCAACGGATATTCATAAAACCGTTTACGTAAAGAAACCACAATTCGCGGCTAACTAGGTGAAACGAGACCTACTAGCCACGAGTTCTGAAATCAAAAACCGAAATCCCAGGATTGTAGAGCTCGAAAAGTAGTGTGAAATCAAGCTAAAAACCACCGAATTCAGAACTCGGAGTCAACGGATATTCATAAAACCGTTTACGTAAACAAACCACATATCTCGGCTTACTAGGTGAAAGGAGACCTACTAGCCACGAGTTCTGAAATCAAAAACCAAAATGACAGGATTGTAGAGCTCGAAAAGTAGTGTGAAATCAAGCGAAAAATCACCGAATTCAGAACTCGTAGTCATCGGATATTCATAAAACCGTTTACGTAAAGAAACCACAATTCCCGGCTAACTAGGTGAAACGAGACCTGCTAGCCACGAGTTCTGAAATCAAAAACCGAAATGCCAGGATTGTAGAGCTCGAAAAGTAGTGTGAAATCAAGCTAAAAATCACCGAATTCAGAACTCGTAGTCAAAGGAATATTCATAAAACCGTTTACGTAAAGAAACCACATTTCTCGGTTAACGAGGTGAAACGAGACCTACTAGCCACGAGTTCTGAAATCAAAAACCGAAATGCCAGGATTGTAGAGCTCGAAAAGTAGTGTGAAATCAAGCTAAAAATCACCAAATTCAGAACTCGGAGTCAACGGATATTTATAAAACCGTTTACGTAAAGAAACCACATTTCTCGGCTTACCAGGTGAAAGGAGACCTACTAGCCACGAGTTCTGAAATCAAAAACCAAAATGACAGGATTGTAGAGCTCGAAAAGTAGTTTGAAATCAAGCGAAAAATCACCGAATTCAGAACTCGGAGTCAACGGATATTCATAAAACCGTTTACGTAAAGAAACCACATTTCGCGCCTAACTAGGTGAAACGAGACCTACTAGCCACGAATTCTGAAATCAAAAACCGAAATGTCAGGATTGTAGAGCTCGAAAAGTAGTGTAAAATCAAGCTAAAAATCACCGAATTCAGTACTCGGAGTCAACGGATATTCATAAAACCGTTTACGTAAAGAAACCACATTTCACGCCTAACTAGGTGAAACGAGACCTACTAGCCACGAGTTCTGAAATCAAAAACCGGAATGCCAGGATTGTAGAGCTCGAAAAGTAGTGTGAAATCAAGCTAAAAATCACCGAATTCAGAACTCGGAGTCAACGGGTATTCATAAAACCGTTTACGTAAAGAAACCACAATTCGCGGCTAACTAGGTGAAACGAGACCTACTAGCCACGAGTTCTGAAATCATAAACCGAAATGCCAGGATTGTAGAGCTCGAAAAGTAGTGTGAAATCAAGCTAAAAATCACCGAATTCAGAACTCGGAGTCAATGGATATTCATAAAACCGTTTACGTAAGGAAACCACAATTCGCGGCTAACTAGGTGAAACGAGACCTACTAGCCACGAGTTCTGAAATCAAAAACCGAAATGCCAGGATTGTAGAGCTCGAAAAGTAGTGTGAAATCAAGCTAAAAATCACCGAATTCAGAACTCGGAGTCAACGGATATTCATAAAACCGTTTACGTAAAGAAACCACATTTCTCGGCTTACTAGGTGAAAGGAGACCTACTAGCCACGAGTTCTGAAATCCAAAATCAAAATGACAGGATTGTAGATCTCGAAAAGTAGTGTGAAATCAAGCGAAAAATCACCGAATTCAGAACTCGGAGTCAACGGATATTCATAAAACCGTTTGCGTAAAGAAACCACAATTCGCGCCTAACTAGGTGAAAGGAGACCTACTAGCCACGAGTTCTGAAATCAAAAAACGAAACTCCGGGATTGTAGAGCTCGAAAAGTAGTGTGAAATCAAGCAAAAAATCACCGAATTCAGAACTCGGAGTCAACGGATATTCATAAAACCATTTACGTAAAGAAACCACAATTCGCGGCTAACTAGGTGAAACGAGACCTACTAGCCACGAGTTCTGAAATCAAAAACCGAAATGCCAGGATTGTAGAGCTCGAAAAGTAGTGTGAAATCAAGCTAAAAATCACCGAATTCAGAACTCGGAGTCAACGGATATTCATAAAACCGTTTACGTAAAGAAACCACATATCTCGGCTTACTAGGTGAAACAAGACCTACTAGCCACGAGTTCTGAAATCAAAAACCAAAATGACAGGATTGTAGAGCTCGAAAAGTAGTGTGAAATCAAGCGAAAAATCACCGAATTCAGAACTCGGAGTAAACGGATATTCATAAAACCGTTTACTTAAAGAAACCACATTTCGCGCCTAACTAGGTGAAACGAGACCTACTAGCCACGAGTTCTGAAATCAAAAACCGAAATGCTAGGATTGTAGAGCTCGAAAAGTAGTGGGAAATCAATCTAAAAATCAACGAATTCAGAACTCGGAGTCAACGGATATTCATAAAACCGTTTACGTAAAGAAACCACATTTCTCGGCTTACTAGGTGAAAGGAGACCTACTAGCCACGAGTTCTGAAATCAAAAACCAAAATGCGAGGATTGTAGAGCTCGAAAAGTTGTGTGAAATCAAGCTAAAAATCACCGAATTCAGAACTCGGAGTCAACGGATATTCATAAAACCGTTTACGTAAAGAAACCACATTTCGCGCCTAACTAGGTGAAACGAGACCTACTAGCCACGAGTTCTGAAATAAAAAACCGAAATGCCAGGATTGTAGAGCTCGAAAAGTAGTTTGAAATCAAGCGACAAATCAACGAATTCAGAACTCGGAGTCATCGGATATTCATAAAACCGTTTACGTAAAGAAACCACAATTCGCGGCTAACTAGGTGAAACGAGACCTACTAGGCACGAGTTCTGAAATCAAAAACCGAAATGCCAGGATTGTAGAGCTCGAAAAGTAGTTTGAAATCAAGCGAAAAATCACCGAATTCAGAACTCGGAGTCAACGGATATTCATAAAACCGTTTACGTAAAGAAACCACATTTCGCGCCTAACTAGGTGAAACGAGACCTACTAGCCACGAGTTCTGAAATCATAAACCGAAATGCCAGGATTGTAGAGCTCGAAAAGTAGTGTGAAATCAAGCTAAAAATCACCGAATTCAGAACTCGGAGTCAACGGATATTCATAAAACCGTTTACGTAAAGAAACCACAATTCGCGCCTAACTAGGTGAAACGAGACCTACTAGCCACGAGTTCTGAAATCAAAAACCGAAATGCCAGGATTGTAGAGCTCGAAAAGTAGTGTGAAATCAAGCGAAAAATCACCGAATTCAGAACTCGGAGTCAACGGATATTCATAAAACCGTTTACGTAAATAAACCACATTTCGCGCCTAACTAGGTGAAACGAGACCTACTAGCCACGAGTTCTGAAATCATAAACCGAAATGCCAGGATTGTAGAGCTCGAAAAGTAGTGTGAAATCAAGCTAAAAATCACCGAATTCAGAACTCGGAGTCAACGGATATTCATAAAACCGTTTACGAAAAGAAACCACATTTCGCGCCTAACTAGGTGAAACGAGACCTACTAGCCACAAGTTCTGAAATCATAAACCGAAATGCCAGGATTGTAGAGCCCGAAAAGTAGTGTGAAATCAAGCTAAAAATCACCGAATTCAGAACTCGGAGTCAACGGATATTCATAAATCCGTTTAAGTAAAGAAACCACATTTCGCGCCTAACTAGGTGAAACGAGACCTACTAGCCACGAGTTCTGAAATCAAAAATCGAAATGCCAGGATTGTAGAGCTCGAAAAATAGTGTGAAATCAAGCTAAAAATCACCGAATTCAGAACTCGGAGTCAACGGATATTCATAAAACCGTTTACGTAAAGAAACCACATTTCGCGCCTAACTAGGTGAAACGAGACCTACTAGCCACGAATTCTGAAATCAAAAACCGAAATGTCAGGATTGTAGAGCTCGAAAAGTAGTGTAAAATCAAGCTAAAAATCACCGAATTCAGTACTCGGAGTCAACGGATATTCATAAAACCGTTTACGTAAACAAACTACATTTCGCGCCTAACTAGGTGAAACGAGACCTACTAGCCACGAGTTCTGAAATCAAAAACCGGAATGCCAGGATTGTAGAGCTCGAAAAGTAGTGTGAAATCAAGCTAAAAATCACCGAATTCAGAACTCGGAGTCAACGGGTATTCATAAAACCGTTTACGTAAAGAAACCACAATTCGCGGCTAACTAGGTGAAACGAGACCTACTAGCCACGAGTTCTGAAATCATAAACCGAAATGCCAGGATTGTAGAGCTCGAAAAGTAGTGTGAAATCAAGCTAAAAATCACCGAATTCAGAACTCGGAGTCAATGGATATTCATAAAACCGTTTACGTAAGGAAACCACAATTCGCGGCTAACTAGGTGAAACGAGACCTACTAGCCACGAGTTCTGAAATCAAAAACCGAAATGCCAGGATTGTAGAGCTCGAAAAGTAGTGTGAAATCAAGCTAAAAATCACCGAATTCAGAACTCGGAGTCAACGGATATTCATAAAACCGTTTACGTAAAGAAACCACATTTCTCGGCTTACTAGGTGAAAGGAGACCTACTAGCCACGAGTTCTGAAATCCAAAATCAAAATGACAGGATTGTAGATCTCGAAAAGTAGTGTGAAATCAAGCGAAAAATCACCGAATTCAGAACTCGGAGTCAACGGATATTCATAAAACCGTTTGCGTAAAGAAACCACAATTCGCGCCTAACTAGGTGAAAGGAGACCTACTAGCCACGAGTTCTGAAATCAAAAAACGAAACTCCGGGATTGTAGAGCTCGAAAAGTAGTGTGAAATCAAGCAAAAAATCACCGAATTCAGAACTCGGAGTCAACGGATATTCATAAAACCATTTACGTAAAGAAACCACAATTCGCGGCTAACTAGGTGAAACGAGACCTACTAGCCACGAGTTCTGAAATCAAAAACTGAAATGCCAGGATTGTAGAGCTCGAAAAGTAGTGTGAAATCAAGCTAAAAATCACCGAATTCAGAACTCGGAGTCAACGGATATTCATAAAACCGTTTACGTAAAGAAACCACATATCTCGGCTTACTAGGTGAAACAAGACCTACTAGCCACGAGTTCTGAAATCAAAAACCAAAATGACAGGATTGTAGAGCTCGAAAAGTAGTGTGAAATCAAGCGAAAAATCACCGAATTCAGAACTCGGAGTAAACGGATATTCATAAAACCGTTTACTTAAAGAAACCACATTTCGCGCCTAACTAGGTGAAACGAGACCTACTAGCCACGAGTTCTGAAATCAAAAACCGAAATGCTAGGATTGTAGAGCTCGAAAAGTAGTGGGAAATCAATCTAAAAATCAACGAATTCAGAACTCGGAGTCAACGGATATTCATAAAACCGTTTACGTAAAGAAACCACATTTCTCGGCTTACTAGGTGAAAGGAGACCTACTAGCCACGAGTTCTGAAATCAAAAACCAAAATGCGAGGATTGTAGAGCTCGAAAAGTTGTGTGAAATCAAGCTAAAAATCACCGAATTCAGAACTCGGAGTCAACGGATATTCATAAAACCGTTTACGTAAAGAAACCACATTTCGCGCCTAACTAGGTGAAACGAGACCTACTAGCCACGAGTTCTGAAATAAAAAACCGAAATGCCAGGATTGTAGAGCTCGAAAAGTAGTTTGAAATCAAGCGACAAATCAACGAATTCAGAACTCGGAGTCATCGGATATTCATAAAACCGTTTACGTAAAGAAACCACAATTCGCGGCTAACTAGGTGAAACGAGACCTACTAGGCACGAGTTCTGAAATCAAAAACCGAAATGCCAGGATTGTAGAGCTCGAAAAGTAGTTTGAAATCAAGCGAAAAATCACCGAATTCAGAACTCGGAGTCAACGGATATTCATAAAACCGTTTACGTAAAGAAACCACATTTCGCGCCTAACTAGGTGAAACGAGACCTACTAGCCACGAGTTCTGAAATCATAAACCGAAATGCCAGGATTGTAGAGCTCGAAAAGTAGTGTGAAATCAAGCTAAAAATCACCGAATTCAGAACTCGGAGTCAACGGATATTCATAAAACCGTTTACGTAAAGAAACCACAATTCGCGCCTAACTAGGTGAAACGAGACCTACTAGCCACGAGTTCTGAAATCAAAAACCGAAATGCCAGGATTGTAGAGCTCGAAAAGTAGTGTGAAATCAAGCGAAAAATCACCGAATTCAGAACTCGGAGTCAACGGATATTCATAAAACCGTTTACGTAAATAAACCACATTTCGCGCCTAACTAGGTGAAACGAGACCTACTAGCCACGAGTTCTGAAATCATAAACCGAAATGCCAGGATTGTAGAGCTCGAAAAGTAGTGTGAAATCAAGCTAAAAATCACCGAATTCAGAACTCGGAGTCAACGGATATTCATAAAACCGTTTACGAAAAGAAACCACATTTCGCGCCTAACTAGGTGAAACGAGACCTACTAGCCACAAGTTCTGAAATCATAAACCGAAATGCCAGGATTGTAGAGCCCGAAAAGTAGTGTGAAATCAAGCTAAAAATCACCGAATTCAGAACTCGGAGTCAACGGATATTCATAAATCCGTTTAAGTAAAGAAACCACATTTCGCGCCTAACTAGGTGAAACGAGACCTACTAGCCACGAGTTCTGAAATCAAAAATCGAAATGCCAGGATTGTAGAGCTCGAAAAATAGTGTGAAATCAAGCTAAAAATCACCGAATTCAGAACTCGGAGTCAACGGATATTCATAAAACCGTTTACGTAAAGTAACCACAATTCGCGGCTAACTAGGTGAAACGAGACCTACTAGCCACGAGTTCTGAAATCAAAAACCGAAATCCCAGGATTGTAGAGCTCGAAAAGTAGTGTGAAATCAAGCTAAAAACCACCGAATTCAGAACTCGGAGTCAACGGATATTCATAAAACCGTTTACGTAAACAAACCACATATCTCGGCTTACTAGGTGAAAGGAGACCTACTAGCCACGAGTTCTGAAATCAAAAACCAAAATGACAGGATTGTAGAGCTCGAAAAGTAGTGTGAAATCAAGCGAAAAATCACCGAATTCAGAACTCGTAGTCATCGGATATTCATAAAACCGTTTACGTAAAGAAACCACAATTCGCGGCTAACTAGGTGAAACGAGACCTGCTAGCCACGAGTTCTGAAATCAAAAACCGAAATGCCAGGATTGTAGAGCTCGAAAAGTATTGTGAAATCAAGCTAAAAATCACCGAATTCAGAACTCGTAGTCAAAGGAATATTCATAAAACCGTTTACGTAAAGAAACCACATTTCTCGGTTAACGAGGTGAAACGAGACCTACTAGCCACGAGTTCTGAAATCAAAAACCGAAATGCCAGGATTGTAGAGCTCGAAAAGTAGTGTGAAATCAAGCTAAAAATCACCAAATTCAGAACTCGGAGTCAACGGATATTTATAAAACCGTTTACGTAAAGAAACCACATTTCTCGGCTTACCAGGTGAAAGGAGACCTACTAGCCACGAGTTCTGAAATCAAAAACCAAAATGACAGGATTGTAGAGCTCGAAAAGTAGTTTGAAATCAAGCGAAAAATCACCGAATTCAGAACTCGGAGTCAACGGATATTCATAAAACCGTTTACGTAAAGAAACCACATTTCGCGCCTAACTAGGTGAAACGAGACCTACTAGCCACGAATTCTGAAATCAAAAACCGAAATGTCAGGATTGTAGAGCTCGAAAAGTAGTGTAAAATCAAGCTAAAAATCACCGAATTCAGTACTCGGAGTCAACGGATATTCATAAAACCGTTTACGTAAACAAACTACATTTCGCGCCTAACTAGGTGAAACGAGACCTACTAGCCACGAGTTCTGAAATCAAAAACCGGAATGCCAGGATTGTAGAGCTCGAAAAGTAGTGTGAAATCAAGCTAAAAATCACCGAATTCAGAACTCGGAGTCAACGGGTATTCATAAAACCGTTTACGTAAAGAAACCACAATTCGCGGCTAACTAGGTGAAACGAGACCTACTAGCCACGAGTTCTGAAATCATAAACCGAAATGCCAGGATTGTAGAGCTCGAAAAGTAGTGTGAAATCAAGCTAAAAATCACCGAATTCAGAACTCGGAGTCAATGGATATTCATAAAACCGTTTACGTAAGGAAACCACAATTCGCGGCTAACTAGGTGAAACGAGACCTACTAGCCACGAGTTCTGAAATCAAAAACCGAAATGCCAGGATTGTAGAGCTCGAAAAGTAGTGTGAAATCAAGCTAAAAATCACCGAATTCAGAACTCGGAGTCAACGGATATTCATAAAACCGTTTACGTAAAGAAACCACATTTCTCGGCTTACTAGGTGAAAGGAGACCTACTAGCCACGAGTTCTGAAATCCAAAATCAAAATGACAGGATTGTAGATCTCGAAAAGTAGTGTGAAATCAAGCGAAAAATCACCGAATTCAGAACTCGGAGTCAACGGATATTCATAAAACCGTTTGCGTAAAGAAACCACAATTCGCGCCTAACTAGGTGAAAGGAGACCTACTAGCCACGAGTTCTGAAATCAAAAAACGAAACTCCGGGATTGTAGAGCTCGAAAAGTAGTGTGAAATCAAGCAAAAAATCACCGAATTCAGAACTCGGAGTCGACGGATATTCATAAAACCATTTACGTAAAGAAACCACAATTCGCGGCTAACTAGGTGAAACGAGACCTACTAGCCACGAGTTCTGAAATCAAAAACCGAAATGCCAGGATTGTAGAGCTCGAAAAGTAGTGTGAAATCAAGCTAAAAATCACCGAATTCAGAACTCGGAGTCAACGGATATTCATAAAACCGTTTACGTAAAGAAACCACATATCTCGGCTTACTAGGTGAAACAAGACCTACTAGCCACGAGTTCTGAAATCAAAAACCAAAATGACAGGATTGTAGAGCTCGAAAAGTAGTGTGAAATCAAGCGAAAAATCACCGAATTCAGAACTCGGAGTAAACGGATATTCATAAAACCGTTTACGTAAAGAAACCACATTTCGCGCCTAACTAGGTGAAACGAGACCTACTAGCCACGAGTTCTGAAATCAAAAACCGAAATGCTAGGATTGTAGAGCTCAAAAAGTAGTGGGAAATCAATCTAAAAATCAACGAATTCAGAACTTGGAGTCAACGGATATTCATAAAACCGTTTACGTAAAGAAACCACATTTCTCGGCTTACTAGGTGAAAGGAGACCTACTAGCCACGAGTTCTGAAATCAAAAACCAAAATGCGAGGATTGTAGAGCTCGAAAAGTATTGTGAAATCAAGCTAAAAATCACCGAATTCAGAACTCGGAGTCAACGGATATTCATAAAACCGTTTACGTAAAGAAACCACATTTCGCGCCTAACTAGGTGAAACGAGACCTACTAGCCACGAGTTCTGAAATAAAAAACCGAAATGACAGGATTGTAGAGCTCGAAAAGTAGTTTGAAATCAAGCGACAAATCAACGAATTCAGAACTCGGAGTCATCGGATATTCATAAAACCGTTTACGTAAAGAAACCACAATTCGCGGCTAACTAGGTGAAACGAGACCTACTAGGCACGAGTTCTGAAATCAAAAACCGAAATGCCAGGATTGTAGAGCTCGAAAAGTAGTTTGAAATCAAGCGAAAAATCACCGAATTCAGAACTCGGAGTCAACGGATATTCATAAAACCGTTTACGTAAAGAAACCACATTTCGCGCCTAACTAGGTGAAACGAGACCTACTAGCCACGAGTTCTGAAATCATAAACCGAAATGCCAGGATTGTAGAGCTCGAAAAGTAGTGTGAAATCAAGCTAAAAATCACCGAATTCAGAACTCGGAGTCAACGGATATTCATAAAACCGTTTACGTAAAGAAACCACAATTCGCGCCTAACTAGGTGAAACGAGACCTACTAGCCACGAGTTCTGAAATAAAAAACCGAAATGCCAGGATTGTAGAGCTCGAAAAGTAGTGTGAAATCAAGCGAAAAATCACCGAATTCAGAACTCGGAGTCAACGGATATTCATAAAACCGTTTACGTAAATAAACCACATTTCGCGCCTAACTAGGTGAAACGAGACCTACTAGCCACGAGTTCTGAAATCATAAACCGAAATGCCAGGATTGTAGAGCTCGAAAAGTAGTGTGAAATCAAGCTAAAAATCACCGAATTCAGAACTCGGAGTCATTGGATATTCATAAAACCGTTTACGTAAGGAAACCACAATTCGCGCGTAACTAGGTGAAACGAGACCTACTAGCCACGAGTTCTGAAATCAAAAACCGAAATGCCAGGATTGTAGAGCTCGAAAAGTAGTGTGAAATCAAGCTAAAAATCACCGAATTCAGAACTCGGAGTCAACGGATATTCATAAAACCGTTTACGTAAAGAAACCACATTTCTCGGCTTACTAGGTGAAAGGAGACCTACTAGCCACGAGTTCTGAAATCCAAAATCAAAATGACAGGATTGTAGATCTCGAAAAGTAGTGTGAAATCAAGCGAAAAATCACCGAATTCAGAACTCGGAGTCAACGGATATTCATAAAACCGTTTGCGTAAAGAAACCACAATTCGCGCCTAACTAGGTGAAAGGAGACCTACTAGCCACGAGTTCTGAAATCAAAAAACGAAACTCCGGGATTGTAGAGCTCGAAAAGTAGTGTGAAATCAAGCAAAAAATCACCGAATTCAGAACTCGGAGTCAACGGATATTCATAAAACCATTTACGTAAAGAAACCACATATCTCGCCTTACTAGGTGAAACGAGACCTACTAGCCACGAGTTCTGAAATCAAAAACCAAAATGACAGGATTGTAGAGCTCGAAAAGTAGTGTGAAATCAAGCGAAAAATCACCGAATTCAGAACTCGGAGTCATCGGATATTCGTAAAACCGTTTACGTAAAGAAACCACAATTCGCGGCTAACTAGGTGAAACGAGACCTGCTAGCCACGAGTTCTGAAATCAAAAACCGAAATGTCAGGATTGTAGAGCTCAAAAAGTAGTGTGAAATCAAGCTAAAAATCACCGAATTCAGAACTCGGAGTCAACGGATATTCATAAAACCGGTTAAGTAAAGAAACCACATTTCGCGCCTAACTAGGTGAAACGAGACCTACTAGCCACGAGTTCTGAAATCAAAAACCGAAATGCCAGGATTGTAGAGCTCGAAAAGTAGTGTGAAATCAAGCTAAAAATCACCGAATTCAGAACTCGGAGTCAACGGATATTCATAAAACCGTTTACGTAAAGAAACCACATTTCTCGGCTTACTAGGTGAAAGGAGACCTACTAGCCACGAGTTCTGAAATCAAAAACCAAAATGACAGGATTGTAGAGCTCAAAATGTAGTGTGAAATCAAGCAAAAAATCACCGAATTCAGAACTCGGACTCAACGGATATTCATAAAACCGTTTACGTAAAGAAACCATAATTCGCGGCTAACTAGGTGAAACGAAACCTACTAGCTACGAGTTCTGAAATCAAAAATCGAAATACCAGGATTGTAGAGCTGGAAAAGTAGTGTGAAATCAAGCTAAAAATCATCGAATTCAGAACTCGGAGTCAACGGATATTCATAAAACCGTTTACGTAAAGAAACCACATATCTCGGCTTACTAGGTGAAACAAGACCTACTAGCCACGAGTTCTGAAATAAAAAACCAAAATGACAGGATTGTAGAGCTCGAAAAGTAGTGTGAAATCAAGCGAAAAATCACCGAATTCAGAACTCGGAGTCATCGGATATTCATAAAACCGTTTACGTAAAGAAACCACATTTCGCGCCTAACTAGGTGAAACGAGACCTACTAGCCACGAGTTCTGAAATCAAAAACCGAAATACCAGGATTGTAGAGCTCGAAAAGTAGTGTGAAATCAAGCTAAAAATCACCGAATTCAGTACTCGGAGTCAACGGATATTCATAAAACCGTTTACGTAAAGAAACCACAATTCGCGCCTAACTACGTGAAACGAGACCTACTAGCCACGAGTTCTGAAATCAAAAACCGAAATGCCAGGATTGTAGAGCTCGAAAAGTAGTTTGAAATCAAGCGAAAAATCACCGAATTCAGAACTCGGAGTCATCGGATATTCATAAAATCGTTTACGTAAAGAAACCACAATTCGCGGCTAACTAGGTGAAACGAGACCTACTAGCCACGAGTTCTGAAATCAAAAACCGAAATGCCAGGATTGTAGAGCTCTAAAAGTAGTGTGAAATCAAGCTAAAAATCACCGAATTCAGAACTCGGAGTCAACGGATATTCATAAAACCGTTTACGTAAAGAAACCACATTTCTCGGCTTACTAGGTGAAAGGAGACCTACTAGCCACGAGTTCTGAAATCAAAAACCAAAATCACAGGATTGTAGAGCTCAAAATGTAGTGTGAAATCAAGCAAAAAATCACCGAATTCAGAACTCGGACTCAACGGATATTCATAAAACCGTTTACGTAAAGAAACCACAATTCGCGGCTAACTAGGTGAAACGAAACCTACTAGCTACGAGTTCTGAAATCAAAAATCGAAATACCAGGATTGTAGAGCTCGAAATGTATTGTGAAATCAAGCTAAAAATCATCGAATTCAGAACTCGGAGTCAACGGATATTCATAAAACCGTTTACGTAAAGAAACCACATATCTCGGCTTACTAGGTGAAACAAGACCTACTAGCCACGAGTTCTGAAATAAAAAACCAAAATGACAGGATTGTAGAGCTCGAAAAGTAGTGTGAAATCAAGCGAAAAATCACCGAATTCAGAACTCGGAGTCATCGGATATTCATAAAACCGTTTACGTAAAGAAACCACATTTCGCGCCTAACTAGGTGAAACGAGACTTACTAGCCACGAGTTCTGAAATCAAAAACCGAAATGCCAGGATTGTAGAGCTCGAAAAGTAGTGGGAAATCAATCTAAAAATCACCGAATTCAGAACTCGGAGTCAACGGATATTCATAAAACCGTTTACGTAAAGAAACCACATTTCTCGGCTTACTAGGTGAAAGGAGGCCTACTAGCCACGAGTTCTGAAATCAAAAACCGAAATACCAGGATTGTAGAGCTCGAAAAGTAGTGTGAAATCAAGGGAAAAATCACCGAATTCAGAACTCGGAGTAAACGGATATTCATAAAACCGTTTACGTAAAGAAACCACATTTTGCGCCTAACTAGGTGAAACGAGACCTACTAGCCACGAGTTCTGAAATCAAAAACCGAAATGCCAGGATTGTAGAGCTCGAAAAGTAGTGTGAAATCAAGCTAAAAATCACCGAATTCAGTACTCGGAGTCAACGGATATTCATAAAACCGTTTACGTAAAGAAACCATATTTCGCGCCTAACTAGGTGAAACGAGACCTACTAGCCACGAGTTCTGAAATAAAAAACTGGAATGCCAGGATTGTAGAGCTCGAAAAGTAGTGTGAAATCAAGCTAAAAATCACCGAATTCAGAACTCGGAGTCAACGGATATTCATAAAACCGTTTACGTAAAGAAACCACATTTCTCGGTTAACGAGATGAAACGAGACCTACTAGGCACGAGTTCTGAAATCAAAAACCGAAATACCAGGATTGTAGAGCTCGAAAAGTAGTGTGAAATCAAGCTAAAAATCACCAAATTCAGAACTCGGAGTCAACGGATATTTATAAAACCGTTTACGTAAAGAAACCACATTTCGCGCCTAACTAGGTGAAACGAGACTTACTAGCCACGAGTTCTGAAATCAAAAACCAAAATGCCAGGATTGTAGAGCTCGAAAAGTAGTGTGAAATCAAGCTAAAAATCACCGAATTCAGAACTCGGAGTCAACGGATATTTATAAAACCGTTTACGTAAAGAAACCACATTTCTCGGCTTACTAGGTGAAAGGAGACCTACTAGCCACGAGTTCTGAAATCAAAAACCGAAATACCAGGATTGTAGAGCTCGAAAAGTAGTGTGAAATCAAGCTAAAAATCACCGAATTCAGTACTCGGAGTCAACGGATATTCATAAAACCGTTTACGTAAAGAAACCACAATTCGCGCCTAACTACGTGAAACGAGACCTACTAGCCACGAGTTCTGAAATCAAAAACCGAAATGCCAGGATTGTAGAGCTCGAAAAGTAGTTTGAAATCAAGCGAAAAATCACCGAATTCAGAACTCGGAGTCATCGGATATTCATAAAATCGTTTACGTAAAGAAACCACAATTCGCGGCTAACTAGGTGAAACGAGACCTACTAGCCACGAGTTCTGAAATCAAAAACCAAAATGACAGGATTGTAGAGCTCGAAAAGTAGTGTGAAATCAAGTGAAAAATCACCGAATTCAGAACTCGGAGTCAACGGATATTCATAAAACCGTTTACGTAAAGAAACCACAATTCGCACCTAACTAGGTGAAACGAGACCTACTAGCCACGAGTTCTGAAATCAAAAACCGAAATGCCAGGATTGTAGAGCTCGAAAAGTAGTGTGAAATCAAGCTAAAAATCACCGAATTCAGAACTCGGAGTCAACGGATATTCATAAAACCGTTTACGTAAAGAAACCACATTTCGCGCCTAACTAGGTGAAACGAGACCTACTAGCCACGAGTTCTGAAATCAAAAACCGAAATGCCAGGATTGTAGAGCTCGAAAAGTAGTGTGAAATCAAGCTAAAAATCACCGAATTCAGAACTCGGAGTCAACGGATATTTATAAAACCGTTTACGTAAAGAAACCACATTTCTCGGCTTACTAGGTGAGAGGAGACCTACTAGCCACGAGTTCTGAAATCAAAAACCGAAATACCAGGATTGTAGAGCTCGAAAAGTAGTGTGAAATCAAGCTAAAAATCACCGAATTCAGTACTCGGAGTCAACGGATATTCATAAAACCGTTTACGTAAAGAAACCATATTTCGCGCCTAACAAGGTGAAACGAGACCTACTAGCCACGAGTTCTGAAATCAAAAACCGGAATGCCAGGATTGTAGAGCTCGAAAAGTAGTGTGAAATCAAGCCAAAAATCACCGAATTCAGAACTCGGAGTCAACGGATATTCATAAAACCGTTTACGTAAAGAAACCACATTTCTCGGTTAACGAGATGAAACGAGACCTACTAGCCACGAGTTCTGAAATCAAAAACCGAAATACCAGGATTGTAGAGCTCGAAAAGTAGTGTGAAATCAAGCGAAAAATCACCGAATTCAGAACACGGAGTAAACGGATATTCATAAAACCGTTTACGTAAAGAAACCACATTTTGCGCCTAACTAGGTGAAACGAGACCTACTAGCCACGAGTTCTGAAATCAAAAACCGAAATGCCAGGATTGTAGAGCTCGAAAAGTAGTGTGAAATCAAGCTAAAAATCACCGAATTCAGAACTCGGAGTCAACGGATATTTATAAAACCGTTTACGTAAAGAAACCACATTTCTCGGCTTACTAGGTGAAAGGAGACCTACTAGCCACGAGTTCTGAAATCAAAAACCGAAATACCAGGATTGTAGAGCTTGAAAAGTAGTGTGAAATCAAGCTAAAAATCACCGAATTCAGTACTCGGAGTCAACGGATATTCATAAAACCGTTTACGTAAAGAAACCATATTTCGCGCCTAACTAGTTGAAACAAGACCTACTAGCCACGAGTTCTGAAATCAAAAACCGGAATGCCAGGATTGTAGAGCTCGAAAAGTAGTGTGAAATCAAGCTAAAAATCACCGAATTCAGAACTCGGAGTCAACGGATATTCATAAAACCGTTTACGAAAAGAAACCACATTTCTCGGTTAACGAGATGAAACGAGACCTACTAGCCACGAGTTCTGAAATCAAAAACCGAAATACCAGGATTGTAGAGCTCGAAAAGTAGTGTGAAATCAAGCGAAATATCACCGAATTCAGAACTCGGAGTAAACGGATATTCATAAAACCGTTTACGTAAAGAAACCACATTTTGCACCTAACTAGGTGAAACGAGACCTACTAGCCACGAGTTCTGAAATCAAAAACCGAAATGCCAGGATTGTAGAGCTCGAAAAGTAGTGTGAAATCAATCTAAAAATCACCGAATTCAGAACTCGGAGTCAACGGATATTCATAAAACCGTTTACGTAAAGAAACCACATTTCTCGGCTTACTAGGTGAAAGGAGACCTACTAGCCACGAGTTCTGAAATCAAAAACCAAAATGCGAGGATTGTAGAGCTCGAAAAGTAGTGTGAAATCAAGCTAAAAATCACCGAATTAAGAACTCGGAGTCAACGGATATTCATAAAACCGTTTACGTAAAGAAACCACATTTCGCGCCTAACTAGGTGAAACGAGACCTACTAGCCACGAGTTCTGAAATCAAAAACCGAAATGCCAGGATTGTAGAGCTCGAAAAGTAGTGTGAAATCAAGCTAAAAATCACCGAATTCAGAACTCGGAGTCAACGGATATTTATAAAACCGTTTACGTAAAGAAACCACATTTCTCGGCTTAATAGGTGAAAGGAGACCTAATAGCCACGAGTTCTGAAATCAAAAACCAAAATGACAGGATTGTAGAGCTCGAAAAGTAGTGTGAAATCTAGTGAAAAATTACCGAATTCAGAACTCGGAGTCAACGGATACTCATAAAACCGTTTACGTAAAGAAACCACATTTCGCGCCTAACTAGGTGAAACGAGACCTACTAGCCACGAGTTCTGAAATCAAAAATCGAAATACCAGGATTGTAGAGCTCGAAAAGTAGTGTGAAATCAAGCTAAAAATCACCGAATTCAGAACTCGGAGTCAACGGATATTCATAAAACCGTTTACGTAAAGAAACCACATTTCTCGGTTAACGAAGTGAAACGAGACCTACTAGCTACGAGTTCTGAAATCAAAAACCGAAATACCAGGATTGTAGAGCTCGAAAAGTAGTGTGAAATCAAGCTAAAAATCACCGAATTCAGAACTCGGAGTCAACGGATATTCATAAAACCGTTTACGTAAAGAAACCACATATCTCGGCTTACTAGGTGAAACAAGACCTACTAGCCACGAGTTCTGAAATCAAAAACCAAAATGACAGGATTGTAGAGCTCGAAAAGTAGTGTGAAATCAAGTGAAAAATCACCGAATTCAGAACTCGGAGTAAACGGATATTCATAAAACCGTTTACGTAAAGAAACCACATTTTGCGCCTAACTAGGTGAAACGAGACCTACTAGCCACGAGTTCTGAAATCAAAAACCGAAATCCCAGGATTGTAGAGCTCGAAAAGTAGTGTGAAATCAATCTAAAAATCACCGAATTCAGAACTCGGAGTCAACGGATATTCATAAAACCATTTACGTAAAGAAACCACATTTCTCGGCTTACTAGGTGAAAGGAGACCTACTAGCCACGAGTTCTGAAATCAAAAACCAAAATACGAGGATTGTAGAGCTCGAAAAGTAGTGTGAAATCAAGCTAAAAATCACCGAATTAAGAACTCGGAGTCAACGGATATTCATAAAACCGTTTACGTAAAGAAACCACATTTCGCGCCTAACTAGGTGAAACGAGACCTACTAGCCACGAGTTCTGAAATCAAAAACCGAAATGCCAGGATTGTAGAGCTCGAAAAGTAGTGTGAAATCAAGCTAAAAATCACCGAATTCAGAACTCGGAGTCAACGGATATTTATAAAACCGTTTACGTAAAGAAACCACATTTCTCGGCTTACTAGGTGAAAGGAGACCTACTAGCCACGAGTTCTGAAATCAAAAACCAAAATGACAGGATTGTAGAGCTCGAAAAGTAGTGTGAAATCAAGTGAAAAATTACCGAATTCAGAACTCGGAGTCAATGGATACTCATAAAACCGTTTACGTAAAGAAACCACATTTCGCGCCTAACTAGGTGAAACGAGACCTACTAGCCACGAGTTTTGAAATCAAAAACCGAAATTCCAGGATTGTAGAGCTCGAAAAGTAGTGTGAAATCAAGCTAAAAATCACCGAATTCAGAACTCGGAGTCAACGGATATTCATAAAACCGTTAACGAAAAGAAACCACATTTCTCGGTTAACGAGGTGAAACGAGACCTACTAGCTACGAGTTCTGAAATCAAAAACCGAAATACCAGGATTGTAGAGCTCGAAAAGTAGTGTGAAATCAAGCTAAAAATCACCGAATTCAGTACTCGGAGTCAACGGATATTCATAAAACCGTTTACGTAAAGAAACCACATTTCTCGGCTTACTAGGTGAAAAGAGACCTACTAGCCATGAGTTCTGAAATCAAAAACCCAAATGACAGGATTGTAGAGCTCGAAATGTAGTGTGAAATCAAGCGAAAAATCACCGAATTCAGAACTCGGAGTCAATGGATATTCATAAAACCGTTTACGTAAAGAAACTACATTTCGCGCCTAACTAGGTGAAACGAGACCTACTAGCCACGAGTTCTGAAATCAAAAACCGAAATGCCAGGATTGTAGAGCTCAAAAAGTAGTGTGAAATCAAGCTAAAAATCACCGAATTCAGAACTCGGAGTCAACGGATATTCATAAAACCGTTTACGTAAAGAAACCACAATTCGCGCCTAACTAGGTGAAACGAGACCTACTAGTCACGAGTTCTGAAATCAAAAACCGAAATGCCACGATTGTAGAGCTCAAAAAGTAGTGTAAAATCAAGTTAAAAATCACCGAATTCAGAACTCGGAGTCAACGGATATTCATAAAACCGTTTACGTAAAGAAACCACAATTCGCGCCTAACTAGGTGAAACGAGACCTACTAGCCACGAGTTCTGAAATCAAAAACCGAAATGCCAGGATTGTAGAGCTCAAAAAGTAGTGTGAAATCAAGCTAAAAATCACCGAATTCAGAACTCGGAGTCATCGGATATTCATAAAACCGTTTACGTAAAGAAACCACAATTCGCGCCTAACTAGGTGAAACGAGACCTACTAGCCACGAGTTTTGAAATCAAAAACCGAAATGCCAGGATTGTAGAGCTCGAAAAGTAGTGTGAAATCAAGCTAAAAATCACCGAATTCAGAACTCGGAGTCAATGGATATTCATAAAACCGTTTACGTAAAGAAACCACATTTCTCGGTTAACGAGGTGAAACGAGACCTACTAGCCACGAGTTCTGAAATCAAAAACCGAAATACCAGAATTGTAGAGCTCGAAAACTAGTGTGAAATCCAGCTAAAAATCACCGAATTGAGAACTCGGAGTCAACGGATATTCATAAAACCGTTTACGTAAAGAAACCACAATTCGCGCCTAACTAGGTGAAACGGGACCTACTAGCCACGAGTTCTGAAATCAAAAACCGAAATGCCAGGATTGTAGAGCTCGAAAAGTAGTGTGAAATCAAGCTAAAAATCACCGAATTCAGAACTCGGAGTCAACGGATATTCATAAAACTGTTTACGTAAAGAAACCACATTTCTCGGCTTACTAGGTGAAAGAAGACGTACTAGCCACGAGTTCTGAAATCAAAAACCAAAATGACAGGATTGTAGAGCTCGAAAAGTAGTGTGAAATCAAGCGAAAAATCACCGAATTAAGAACTCGGAGTCAACGGATATTCATAAAACCGTTTACGTAAAGAAACCACATTTCGCGCCTAACTAGGTGAATCGAGACCTACTAGCCACGAGTTCTGAAATCAAAAACCGAAATGCCAGGATTGTAGAGCTCGAAAAGTAGTGTGAAATCAAGCTAAAAATCACCGAATTCAGAACTCGGAGTCAACGGATATTTATAAAACCGTTTACGTAAAGAAACCACATTTCTCGGCTTACTAGGTGAAAGGAGACCTACTAGCCACGAGTTCTGAAATCAAAAACCAAAATGACAGGATTGTAGAGCTCGAAAAGTAGTGTGAAATCAAGTGAAAAATTACCGAATTCAGAACTCGGAGTCAACGGATATTCATAAAACCGTTAACGTAAAGAAACCACATTTCTCGGTTAACGAGGTGAAACGAGACCTACTAGTTATGAGTTCTGAAATCAAAAACCGAAATACCAGGATTGTAGAGCTCGAAAAGTAGTGTGAAATCAAGCTAAAAATCACCGAATTCAGTACTCGGAGTCAACGGATATTCATAAAACCGTTTACGTAAAGAAACCACATTTCTCGGCTTACTAGGTGAAAGGAGACCTACTAGCCATGAGTTCTGAAATCAAAAACCCAAATGACAGGATTGTAGAGCTCGAAAAGTAGTGTGAAATCAAGCGAAAAATCACCGAATTCAGAACTCGGAGTCAACGGATATTCATAAAACCGTTTACGTAAAGAAACCACATTTCGCGCCTAACTAGGTGAAAAGAGACCTACTAGCCATGAGTTCTGAAATCAAAAACCCAAATGACAGGATTGTAGAGCTCGAAAGGTAGTGTGAAATCAAGCGAAAAATCACCGAATTCAGAACTCGGAGTCAACGGATATTCATAAAACCGTTTACGTAAAGAAACCACATTTCGCGCCTAACTAGGTGAAACGAGACCTACTAGCCACGAGTTCTGAAATCAAAAACCGAAATGCCAGGATTGTAGAGCTCAAAAAGTAGTGTGAAATCAAGCTAAAAATCACCGAATTCAGAACTCGGAGTCAACGGATATTCATAAAACCGTTTACGTAAAGAAACCACAATTCGCGCCTAACTAGGTGAAACGAGACCTACTAGTCACGAGTTCTGAAATCAAAAACCGAAATGCCAGGATTGTAGAGCTCAAAAAGTAGTGTGAAATCAAGTTAAAAATCACCGAATTCAGAACTCGGAGTCAACGGATATTCATAAAACCGTTTACGTAAAGAAACCACAATTCGCGCCTAACTAGGTGAAACGAGACCTACTAGCCACGAGTTCTGAAATCAAAAACCGAAATGCCAGGATTGTAGAGCTCAAAAAGTAGTGTGAAATCAAGCTAAAAATCACCGAATTCAGAACTCGGAGTCATCGGATATTCATAAAACCGTTTACGTAAAGAAACCACAATTCGCGCCTAACTAGGTGAAACGAGACCTACTAGCCACGAGTTTTGAAATAAAAAACCGAAATGCCAGGATTGTAGAGCTCGAAAAGTAGTGTGAAATCAAGCTAAAAATCACCGAATTCAGAACTCGGAGTCAACGGATATTCATAAAACCGTTTACGTAAAGAAACCACATTTCGCGCCTAACTAGGTGAAACGAGACCTACTAGCCACGAGTTCTGAAATCAAAAACCGAAATGCCAGGATTGTAGAGCTCAAAAAGTAGTGTGAAATCAAGCTAAAAATCACCGAATTCAGAACTCGGAGTCAACGGATATTCATAAAACCGTTTACGTAAAGAAACCACAATTCGCGCCTAACTAGGTGAAACGAGACCTACTAGCCACGAGTTCTGAAATCAAAAACCGAAATGCCAGGATTGTAGAGCTCAAAAAGTAGTGTGAAATCAAGCTAAAAATCACCGAATTCAGAACTCGGAGTCATCGGATATTCATAAAACCGTTTACGTAAAGAAACCACAATTCGCGCCTAACTAGGTGAAACGAGACCTACTAGCCACGAGTTTTGAAATAAAAAACCGAAATGACAGGATTGTAGAGCTCGAAAAGTAGTGTGAAATCAAGTGAAAAATTACCGAATTCAGAACTCGGAGTCAATGGATACTCATAAAACCGTTTACGTAAAGAAACCACATTTCGCGCCTAACTAGGTGAAACGAGACCTACTAGCCACGAGTTCTGAAATCAAAAACCGAAATTCCAGGATTGTAGAGCTCGAAAAGTAGTGTGAAATCAAGCTAAAAATCACCGAATTCAGAACTCGGAGTCAACGGATATTCATAAAACCGTTTACGTAAAGAAACCACATTTCGCGCCTAACTAGGTGAAACGAGACCTACTAGCCACGAGTTCTGAAATCAAAAACCGAAATGCCAGGATTGTAGAGCTCAAAAAGTAGTGTGAAATCAAGCTAAAAATCACCGAATTCAGAACTCGGAGTCAACGGATATTCATAAAACCGTTTACGTAAAGAAACCACAATTCGCGCCTAACTAGGTGAAACGAGACCTACTAGTCACGAGTTCTGAAATCAAAAACCGAAATGCCAGGATTGTAGAGCTCAAAAAGTAGTGTGAAATCAAGTTAAAAATCACCGAATTCAGAACTCGGAGTCAACGGATATTCATAAAACCGTTTACGTAAAGAAACCACAATTCGCGCCTAACTAGGTGAAACGAGACCTACTAGCCACGAGTTCTGAAATCAAAAACCGAAATGCCAGGATTGTAGAGCTCAAAAAGTAGTGTGAAATCAAGCTAAAAATCACCGAATTCAGAACTCGGAGTCATCGGATATTCATAAAACCGTTTACGTAAAGAAACCACAATTCGCGCCTAACTAGGTGAAACGAGACCTACTAGCCACGAGTTTTGAAATAAAAAACCGAAATGACAGGATTGTAGAGCTCGAAAAGTAGTGTGAAATCAAGTGAAAAATTACCGAATTCAGAACTCGGAGTCAATGGATACTCATAAAACCGTTTACGTAAAGAAACCACATTTCGCGCCTAACTAGGTGAAACGAGACCTACTAGCCACGAGTTCTGAAATCAAAAACCGAAATTCCAGGATTGTAGAGCTCGAAAAGTAGTGTGAAATCAAGCTAAAAATCACCGAATTCAGAACTCGGAGTCAACGGATATTCATAAAACCGTTAACGAAAAGAAACCACATTTCTCGGTTAACGAGGTGAAACGAGACCTACTAGCTACGAGTTCTGAAATCAAAAACCGAAATACCAGGATTGTAGAGCTCGAAAAGTAGTGTGAAATCAAGCTAAAAATCACCGAATTCAGTACTCGGAGTCAACGGATATTCATAAAACCGTTTACGTAAAGAAACCACATTTCTCGGCTTACTAGGTGAAAAGAGACCTACTAGCCATGAGTTCTGAAATCAAAAACCCAAATGACAGGATTGTAGAGCTCGAAATGTAGTGTGAAATCAAGCGAAAAATCACCGAATTCAGAACTCGGAGTCAATGGATATTCATAAAACCGTTTACGTAAAGAAACTACATTTCGCGCCTAACTAGGTGAAACGAGACCTACTAGCCACGAGTTCTGAAATCAAAAACCGAAATGCCAGGATTGTAGAGCTCAAAAAGTAGTGTGAAATCAAGCTAAAAATCACCGAATTCAGAACTCGGAGTCAACGGATATTCATAAAACCGTTTACGTAAAGAAACCACAATTCGCGCCTAACTAGGTGAAACGAGACCTACTAGTCACGAGTTCTGAAATCAAAAACCGAAATGCCACGATTGTAGAGCTCAAAAAGTAGTGTAAAATCAAGTTAAAAATCACCGAATTCAGAACTTGGAGTCAACGGATATTCATAAAACCGTTTACGTAAAGAAACCACAATTCGCGCCTAACTAGGTGAAACGAGACCTACTAGCCACGAGTTCTGAAATCAAAAACCGAAATGCCAGGATTGTAGAGCTCAAAAAGTAGTGTGAAATCAAGCTAAAAATCACCGAATTCAGAACTCGGAGTCATCGGATATTCATAAAACCGTTTACGTAAAGAAACCACAATTCGCGCCTAACTAGGTGAAACGAGACCTACTAGCCACGAGTTTTGAAATCAAAAACCGAAATGCCAGGATTGTAGAGCTCGAAAAGTAGTGTGAAATCAAGCTAAAAATCACCGAATTCAGAACTCGGAGTCAATGGATATTCATAAAACCGTTTACGTAAAGAAACCACATTTCTCGGTTAACGAGGTGAAACGAGACCTACTAGCCACGAGTTCTGAAATCAAAAACCGAAATACCAGAATTGTAGAGCTCGAAAACTAGTGTGAAATCCAGCTAAAAATCACCGAATTGAGAACTCGGAGTCAACGGATATTCATAAAACCGTTTACGTAAAGAAACCACAATTCGCGCCTAACTAGGTGAAACGGGACCTACTAGCCACGAGTTCTGAAATCAAAAACCGAAATGCCAGGATTGTAGAGCTCGAAAAGTAGTGTGAAATCAAGCTAAAAATCACCGAATTCAGAACTCGGAGTCAACGGATATTCATAAAACTGTTTACGTAAAGAAACCACATTTCTCGGCTTACTAGGTGAAAGAAGACGTACTAGCCACGAGTTCTGAAATCAAAAACCAAAATGACAGGATTGTAGAGCTCGAAAAGTAGTGTGAAATCAAGCGAAAAATCACCGAATTAAGAACTCGGAGTCAACGGATATTCATAAAACCGTTTACGTAAAGAAACCACATTTCGCGCCTAACTAGGTGAATCGAGACCTACTAGCCACGAGTTCTGAAATCAAAAACCGAAATGCCAGGATTGTAGAGCTCGAAAAGTAGTGTGAAATCAAGCTAAAAATCACCGAATTCAGAACTCGGAGTCAACGGATATTTATAAAACCGTTTACGTAAAGAAACCACATTTCTCGGCTTACTAGGTGAAAGGAGACCTACTAGCCACGAGTTCTGAAATCAAAAACCAAAATGACTGGATTGTAGAGCTCGAAAAGTAGTGTGAAATCAAGTGAAAAATTACCGAATTCAGAACTCGGAGTCAACGGATATTCATAAAACCGTTAACGTAAAGAAACCACATTTCTCGGTTAACGAGGTGAAACGAGACCTACTAGTTATGAGTTCTGAAATCAAAAACCGAAATACCAGGATTGTAGAGCTCGAAAAGTAGTGTGAAATCAAGCTAAAAATCACCGAATTCAGTACTCGGAGTCAACGGATATTCATAAAACCGTTTACGTAAAGAAACCACATTTTTCGGCTTACTAGGTGAAAGGAGACCTACTAGCCATGAGTTCTGAAATCAAAAACCCAAATGACAGGATTGTAGAGCTCGAAAAGTAGTGTGAAATCAAGCGAAAAATCACCGAATTCAGAACTCGGAGTCAACGGATATTCATAAAACCGTTTACGTAAAGAAACCACATTTCGCGCCTAACTAGGTGAAAAGAGACCTACTAGCCATGAGTTCTGAAATCAAAAACCCAAATGACAGGATTGTAGAGCTCGAAAGGTAGTGTGAAATCAAGCGAAAAATCACCGAATTCAGAACTCGGAGTCAACGGATATTCATAAAACCGTTTACGTAAAGAAACCACATTTCGCGCCTAACTAGGTGAAACGAGACCTACTAGCCACGAGTTCTGAAATCAAAAACCGAAATGCCAGGATTGTAGAGCTCAAAAAGTAGTGTGAAATCAAGCTAAAAATCACCGAATTCAGAACTCGGAGTCAACGGATATTCATAAAACCGTTTACGTAAAGAAACCACAATTCGCGCCTAACTAGGTGAAACGAGACCTACTAGTCACGAGTTCTGAAATCAAAAACCGAAATGCCAGGATTGTAGAGCTCAAAAAGTAGTGTGAAATCAAGTTAAAAATCACCGAATTCAGAACTCGGAGTCAACGGATATTCATAAAACCGTTTACGTAAAGAAACCACAATTCGCGCCTAACTAGGTGAAACGAGACCTACTAGCCACGAGTTCTGAAATCAAAAACCGAAATGCCAGGATTGTAGAGCTCAAAAAGTAGTGTGAAATCAAGCTAAAAATCACCGAATTCAGAACTCGGAGTCATCGGATATTCATAAAACCGTTTACGTAAAGAAACCACAATTCGCGCCTAACTAGGTGAAACGAGACCTACTAGCCACGAGTTTTGAAATAAAAAACCGAAATGCCAGGATTGTAGAGCTCGAAAAGTAGTGTGAAATCAAGCTAAAAATCACCGAATTCAGAACTCGGAGTCAACGGATATTCATAAAACCGTTTACGTAAAGAAACCACATTTCTCGGTTAACGAGGTGAAACGAGACCTACTAGCCACGAGTTCTGAAATCAAAAACCGAAATACCAGAATTGTAGAGCTCGAAATGTAGTGTGAAATCCAGCTAAAAATCACCGAATTGAGAACTCGGAGTCAACGGATATTCATAAAACCGTTTACGTAAAGAAACCACAATTCGCGCCTAACTAGGTGAAACGGGACCTACTAGCCACGAGTTCTGAAATCAAAAACCGAAATGCCAGGATTGTAGAGCTCGAAAAGTAGTGTGAAATCAAGGAAAAAATCACCGAATTCAGAACTCGGAGTCAACGGATATTCATAAAACCGTTTACTTAAAGAAACCACAATTCGCGCCTAACTAGGTGAAACGAGACCTACTAGCCACGAGTTCTGAAATCAAAAACCAAAATGCCAGGATTGTAGAGCTCGAAAAGTAGTGTGAAATCAAGCGAAAAATCACCGAATTAAGAACTCGGAGTCAACGGATATTCATAAAACCGTTTACGTAAAGAAACCACATTTCGCGCCTAACTAGGTGAATCGAGACCTACTAGCCACGAGTTCTGAAATCAAAAACCGAAATGCCAGGATTGTAGAGCTCGAAAAGTAGTGTGAAATCAAGCTAAAAATCACCGAATTCAGAACTCGGAGTCAACGGATATTTATAAAACCGTTTACGTAAAGAAACCACATTTCTCGGCTTACTAGGTGAAAGGAGACCTACTAGCCACGAGTTCTGAAATCAAAAACCAAAATGACAGGATTGTAGAGCTCAAAAAGTAGTGTGAAATCAAGCTAAAAATCACCGAATTCAGAACTCGGAGTCAACGGATATTCATAAAACCGTTTACGTAAAGAAACCACATTTCGCGCCTAACTAGGTGAAACGAGACCTACTAGCCACGAGTTCTGAAATCAAAAACCGAAATGCCAGGATTGTAGAGCTCGAAAAGTAGTGTGAAATCAAGCTAAAAATCACCGAATTCAGAACTCGGAGTCAACGGATATTCATAAAACCGTTAACGTAAAGAAACCACATTTCTCGGTTAACGAGGTGAAACGAGACCTACTAGTTATGAGTTCTGAAATCGAAAACCGAAATACCAGGATTGTAGAGCTCGAAAAGTAGTGTGAAATCAAGCGAAAAATCACCGAATTCAGAACTCGGAGTCAACGGATATTCATAAAACCGTTTACGTAAAGAAACCACATTTCGCGCCTAACTAGGTGAAACGAGACCTACTAGCCACGAGTTCTGAAATCAAAAACCGAAATGCCAGGATTGTAGAGCTCAAAAAGTAGTGTGAAATCAAGCTAAAAATCACCGAATTCAGAACTCGGAGTCAACGGATATTCATAAAACCGTTTACGTAAAGAAACCACATTTCGCGCCTAACTAGGTGAAACGAGACCTACTAGCCACGAGTTCTGAAATCAAAAACCGTAATGCCAGGATTGTAGAGCTCGAAAAGTAGTGTGAAATCAAGCTAAAAATCACCGAATTCAGAACTCGGAGTCAACGGATATTTATAAAACCGTTTACGTAAAGAAACCACATTTCTCGGCTTACTAGGTGAAAGGAGACCTACTAGCCACGAGTTCTGAAATCAAAAACTAAAATGACAGGATTGTAGAGCTCGAAAAGTAGTGTGAAATCAAGTGAAAAATTACCGAATTCAGAACTCGGAGTCAATGGATACTCATAAAACCGTTTACGTAAAGAAACCACATTTCGCGCCTAACTAGGTGAAACGAGACCTACTAGCCACGAGTTCTGAAATCAAAAACCGAAATTCCAGGATTGTAGAGCTCGAAAAGTAGTGTGAAATCAAGCTAAAAATCACCGAATTCAGAACTCGGAGTCAACGGATATTCATAAAACCGTTAACGTAAAGAAACCACATTTCTCGATTAACGAGGTGAAACGAGACCTACTAGTTATGAGTTCTGAAATCAAAAACCGAAATACCAGGATTGTAGAGCTCGAAAAGTAGTGTGAAATCAAGCGAAAAATCACCGAATTCAGAACTCGGAGTCAACGGATATTCATAAAACCGTTTACGTAAAGAAACCACATTTCGCGCCTAACTAGGTGAAACGAGACCTACTAGCCACGAGTTCTGAAATCAAAAACCGAAATGCCAGGATTGTAGAGCTCAAAAAGTAGTGTGAAATCAAGCTAAAAATCACCGAATTCAGAACTCGGAGTCAACGGATATTCATAAAACCGTTTACGTAAAGAAACATAATTTCGCGACTAACTAGGTGAAATGAGACCTACTAGCCACGAGTTCTGAAATCAAAAACCGTAATGCCAGGATTGTAGAGCTCGAAAAGTAGTGTGAAATCAAGTTAAAAATCACCGAATTCAGAACTCGGAGTCAACGGATATTTATAAAACCGTTTACGTAAAGAAACCACATTTCTCGGCTTACTAGGTGAAAGGAGACCTACTAGCCACGAGTTCTGAAATCAAAAACCAAAATGACAGGATTGTAGAGCTCAAAAAGTAGTGTGAAATCAAGTGAAAAATCACCGAATTCAGAACTCGGAGTCAACGGATACTCATAAAACCGTTTACGTAAAGGAACCACATTTCTCGGCTTACTAGGTGAAAGAAGACCTACTAGCCACGAGTTCTGAAATCAAAAACCAAAATGAGAGGATTGTAGAGCTCAAAAAGTAGTGTGAAATCAACCAAAAAATCACCGAATTCAGAACTCGGAGTCAACGGATATTCATAAAACCGTTTACGTAAAGAAACCACAATTCGCGCCTAACTAGGTGAAACGAGACCTACTAGCCACGAGTTCTGAAATCAAAAACCGAAATGCCAGGATTGTAGAGCTCGAAAAGTAGTGTGAAATCAAGCTAAAAATCAACGAATTCAGAACTCGGAGTCAACGGATATTCATAAAACCGTTTACGTAAAGAAACCACAATTCGCGCCTAACTAGGTGAAACGAGACCTACTAGCCACGAGTTCTGAAATCAAAAACCGAAATTCCAGGATTGTAGAGCTCGAAAAGTAGTGTGAAATCAAGCTAAAAATCAACGAATTCAGAACTCGGAGTCAACGGATATTCATAAAACCGTTTACGTAAAGAAACCACATTTCGCGCCTAACTAGGTGAAACGAGACCTACTAGCCACGAGTTCTGAAATCAAAAACCAAAATGACAGGATTGTAGAGCTCGAAAAGTAGTGTGAAATCAAGGAAAAAATCACCGAATTCAGAACTCGGAGTCAACGGATATTCATAAAACCGTTTACTTAAAGAAACCACAATTCGCGCCTAACTAGGTGAAACGAGACCTACTAGCCACGAGTTCTGAAATCAAAAACCAAAATGCCAGTATTGTAGAGCTCGAAAAGTAGTGTGAAATCAAGCTAAAAATCACCGAATTCAGAACTCGGAGTCAACGGATATTCATAAAACCGTTTACGTAAAGAAACCCCATTTCTCGGCTTACTAGGTGAAAAGAGACCTACTAGCCACGAGTTCTGAAATCAAAAACCGAAATGCTAGGATTGTAGAGCTCTAAAACTAGTATGAAATCAAGCGAAAAATCACCAAATTCAGAACTCGGAGTCAACGGATATTCATAAAACCGTTTACGTAAAGAAACCACATTTCGCGTCTAACTAGGTGAAACGAGACCTACTAGCCACGAGTTCTGAAATCAAAAACCGAAATGCCAGGATTGTAGAGCTCGAAAAGTAGTGTGAAATCAAGCTAAAAATCACCGAATTCAGAACTCCGAGTCAACGGATATTCATAAAACCGTTTACGTAAAGAAACCACATTTCGCGTCTAACTAGGTGAAACGAGACCTACTAGCCACGAGTTCTGAAATCAAAAACCGAAAAGCCAGGATTGTAGAGCTCGAAAAGTAGTGTGAAATCAAAATAAAAATCACCGAATTCAGAACTCGGAGTCAACGGATATTCATAAAACCGTTTACGAAAAGAAACCACATTTCGCGCCTAACTATGTGAAACGAGACCTACTAGCCACGAGTTCTGAAATCAAAAACCGAAATGCTAGGATTGTAGAGCTCGAAAAGTAGTGTGAAATCAATCTAAAAATCACCGAATTCAGAACTCGGAGTCAACGGATATTCATAAAACCGTTTACGTAAAGAAACCACATTTCTCGGCTTACTGGGTGAAAGGAGACCTACTAGCCACGAGTTCTGAAATCAAAAACCAAAATGCGAGGATTGTAGAGCTCGAAAACTAGTGTGAAATCAAGCTAAAAATCACCGAATTCAGAACTCGGAGTCAACGGATATTCATAAAACCGTTTACGTAAAGAAACCACATTTCGCCCTAACTAGGTGAAACGAGACCTACTAGCCACGAGTTCTGAAATCAAAAACCGAAATGCCAGGATTGTAGAGCTCGAAAAGTAGTGTGAAATCAAGCTAAAAATCACCGAATTCAGAACTCGGAGTCAACGGATATTTATAAAACCGTTTACGTAAAGAAACCACATTTCACGGCTTACTAGGTGAAAGGAGACCTACTAGCCACGAGTTCTGAAATCAAAAACCAAAATGACAGGATTGTAGAGCTCGAAAAGTAGTGTGAAATCAAGTGAAAAATCACCGAATTCAGAACTCGGAGTCAACGGATACTCATAAAACCGTTTACGTAAAGAAACCACATTTCGCGCCTAACTAGGTGAAACGAGTCCTACTATCCACGAGTTCTGAAATCAAAAACCGAAATGCCAGGATTTTAGAGCTCGAAAAGTAGCGTGAAATCAAGCTAAAAATCACCGAATTCAGAACTCGGAGTCAACGGATATTCATAAAACCGTTTACGTAAAGAAACCACATTTCTCGGTTAACGAGGTGAAACGAGACCTACTAGCCACGAGTTCTGAAATCAAAAACCGAAATACAAGGATTGTAGAGCTCGAAAAGTAGTGTGAAATCAAGCTAAAAATCACCGAATTCAGTACTCGGAGTCAACGGATATTCATAAAACCGTTTACGTAAAGAAACCACATTTCTCGGCTTACTAGGTGAAAGGAGAGCTACTAGCCATGAGTTCTGAAATCAAAAACCCAAATGACAGGATTGTAGAGCTCGAAAAGTAGTGTGAAATCAAGCGAAAAATCACCGAATTCAGAACTCGGAGTCAACGGATATTCATAAAACCGTTTACGTAAAGAAACCACATTTCTCGGCTTACTAGGTGAAAGGAGAGCTACTAGCCATGAGTTCTGAAATCAAAAACCCAAATGACAGGATTGTAGAGCTCGAAAAGTAGTGTGAAATCAAGCGAAAAATCACCGAATTCAGAACTCGGAGTCAACGGATATTCATAAAACCGTTTACGTAAAGAAACCACATTTCTCGGTTAACGAGGTGAAACGAGACCTACTAGCCACGAGTTCTGAAATCAAAAACCGAAATACCAGAATTGTAGAGCTCGAAATGTAGTGTGAAATCCAGCTAAAAATCACCGAATTGAGAACTCGGAGTCAACGGATATTCATAAAACCGTTTACGTAAAGAAACCACAATTCGCGCCTAACTAGGTGAAACGGGACCTACTAGCCACGAGTTCTGAAATCAAAAACCGAAATGCCAGGATTGTAGAGCTCGAAAAGTAGTGTGAAATCAAGGAAAAAATCACCGAATTCAGAACTCGGAGTCAACGGATATTCATAAAACCGTTTACTTAAAGAAACCACAATTCGCGCCTAACTAGGTGAAACGAGACCTACTAGCCACGAGTTCTGAAATCAAAAACCAAAATGCCAGGATTGTAGAGCTCGAAAAGTAGTGTGAAATCAAGCGAAAAATCACCGAATTAAGAACTCGGAGTCAACGGATATTCATAAAACCGTTTACGTAAAGAAACCACATTTCGCGCCTAACTAGGTGAATCGAGACCTACTAGCCACGAGTTCTGAAATCAAAAACCGAAATGCCAGGATTGTAGAGCTCGAAAAGTAGTGTGAAATCAAGCTAAAAATCACCGAATTCAGAACTCGGAGTCAACGGATATTTATAAAACCGTTTACGTAAAGAAACCACATTTCTCGGCTTACTAGGTGAAAGGAGACCTACTAGCCACGAGTTCTGAAATCAAAAACCAAAATGACAGGATTGTAGAGCTCAAAAAGTAGTGTGAAATCAAGCTAAAAATCACCGAATTCAGAACTCGGAGTCAACGGATATTCATAAAACCGTTTACGTAAAGAAACCACATTTCGCGCCTAACTTGGTGAAACGAGACCTACTAGCCACGAGTTCTGAAATCAAAAACCGAAATGCCAGGATTGTAGAGCTCGAAAAGTAGTGTGAAATCAAGCTAAAAATCACCGAATTCAGAACTCGGAGTCAACGGATATTCATAAAACCGTTAACGTAAAGAAACCACATTTCTCGGTTAACGAGGTGAAACGAGACCTACTAGTTATGAGTTCTGAAATCAAAAACCGAAATACCAGGATTGTAGAGCTCGAAAAGTAGTGTGAAATCAAGCGAAAAATCACCGAATTCAGAACTCGGAGTCAACGGATATTCATAAAACCGTTTACGTAAAGAAACCACATTTCGCGCCTAACTAGGTGAAACGAGACCTACTAGCCACGAGTTCTGAAATCAAAAACCGAAATGCCAGGATTGTAGAGCTCAAAAAGTAGTGTGAAATCAAGCTAAAAATCACCGAATTCAGAACTCGGAGTCAACGGATATTCATAAAACCGTTTACGTAAAGAAACCACATTTCGCGCCTAACTAGGTGAAACGAGACCTACTAGCCACGAGTTCTGAAATCAAAAACCGTAATGCCAGGATTGTAGAGCTCGAAAAGTAGTGTGAAATCAAGCTAAAAATCACCGAATTCAGAACTCGGAGTCAATGGATATTTATAAAACCGTTTACGTAAAGAAACCACATTTCTCGGCTTACTAGGTGAAAGGAGACCTACTAGCCACGAGTTCTGAAATCAAAAACTAAAATGACAGGATTGTAGAGCTCGAAAAGTAGTGTGAAATCAAGTGAAAAATTACCGAATTCAGAACTCGGAGTCAATGGATACTCATAAAACCGTTTACGTAAAGAAACCACATTTCGCGCCTAACTAGGTGAAACGAGACCTACTAGCCACGAGTTCTGAAATCAAAAACCGAAATTCCAGGATTGTAGAGCTCGAAAAGTAGTGTGAAATCAAGCTAAAAATCACCGAATTCAGAACTCGGAGTCAACGGATATTCATAAAACCGTTAACGTAAAGAAACCACATTTCTCGGTTAACGAGGTGAAACGAGACCTACTAGTTATGAGTTCTGAAATCAAAAACCGAAATACCAGGATTGTAAAGCTCGAAAAGTAGTGTGAAATCAAGCGAAAAATCACCGAATTCAGAACTCGGAGTCAACGGATATTCATAAAACCGTTTACGTAAAGAAACCACATTTCGCGCCTAACTAGGTGAAACGAGACCTACTAGCCACGAGTTCTGAAATCAAAAACCGAAATGCCAGGATTGTAGAGCTCAAAAAGTAGTGTGAAATCAAGCTAAAAATCACCGAATTCAGAACTCGGAGTCAACGGATATTCATAAAACCGTTTACGTAAAGAAACCACATTTCGCGACTAACTAGGTGAAATGAGACCTACTAGCCACGAGTTCTGAAATCAAAAACCGTAATGCCAGGATTGTAGAGCTCGAAAAGTAGTGTGAAATCAAGTTAAAAATCACCGAATTCAGAACTCGGAGTCAACGGATATTTATAAAACCGTTTACGTAAAGAAACCACATTTCTCGGCTTACTAGGTGAAAGGAGACCTACTAGCCACGAGTTCTGAAATCAAAAACCAAAATGACAGGATTGTAGAGCTCAAAAAGTAGTGTGAAATCAAGTGAAAAATCACCGAATTCAGAACTCGGAGTCAACGGATACTCATAAAACCGTTTACGTAAAGGAACCACATTTCTCGGCTTACTAGGTGAAAGAAGACCTACTAGCCACGAGTTCTGAAATCAAAAACCAAAATGAGAGGATTGTAGAGCTCAAAAAGTAGTGTGAAATCAACCAAAAAATCACCGAATTCAGAACTCGGAGTCAACGGATATTCATAAAACCGTTTACGTAAAGAAACCACAATTCGCGCCTAACTAGGTGAAACGAGACCTACTAGCCACGAGTTCTGAAATCAAAAACCGAAATGCCAGGATTGTAGAGCTCGAAAAGTAGTGTGAAATCAAGCTAAAAATCAACGAATTCAGAACTCGGAGTCAACGGATATTCATAAAACCGTTTACGTAAAGAAACCACAATTCGCGCCTAACTAGGTGAAACGAGACCTACTAGCCACGAGTTCTGAAATCAAAAACCGAAATTCCAGGATTGTAGAGCTCGAAAAGTAGTGTGAAATCAAGCTAAAAATCAACGAATTCAGAACTCGGAGTCAACGGATATTCATAAAACCGTTTACGTAAAGAAACCACATTTCGCGCCTAACTAGGTGAAACGAGACCTACTAGCCACGAGTTCTGAAATCAAAAACCAAAATGACAGGATTGTAGAGCTCGAAAAGTAGTGTGAAATCAAGGAAAAAATCACCGAATTCAGAACTCGGAGTCAACGGATATTCATAAAACCGTTTACTTAAAGAAACCACAATTCGCGCCTAACTAGGTGAAACGAGACCTACTAGCCACGAGTTCTGAAATCAAAAACCAAAATGCCAGTATTGTAGAGCTCGAAAAGTAGTGTGAAATCAAGCTAAAAATCACCGAATTCAGAACTCGGAGTCAACGGATATTCATAAAACCGTTTACGTAAAGAAACCCCATTTCTCGGCTTACTAGGTGAAAAGAGACCTACTAGCCACGAGTTCTGAAATCAAAAACCGAAATGCTAGGATTGTAGAGCTCTAAAACTAGTATGAAATCAAGCGAAAAATCACCAAATTCAGAACTCGGAGTCAACGGATATTCATAAAACCGTTTACGTAAAGAAACCACATTTCGCGTCTAACTAGGTGAAACGAGACCTACTAGCCACGAGTTCTGAAATCAAAAACCGAAATGCCAGGATTGTAGAGCTCGAAAAGTAGTGTGAAATCAAGCTAAAAATCACCGAATTCAGAACTCCGAGTCAACGGATATTCATAAAACCGTTTACGTAAAGAAACCACATTTCGCGTCTAACTAGGTGAAACGAGACCTACTAGCCACGAGTTCTGAAATCAAAAACCGAAAAGCCAGGATTGTAGAGCTCGAAAAGTAGTGTGAAATCAAAATAAAAATCACCGAATTCAGAACTCGGAGTCAACGGATATTCATAAAACCGTTTACGAAAAGAAACCACATTTCGCGCCTAACTATGTGAAACGAGACCTACTAGCCACGAGTTCTGAAATCAAAAACCGAAATGCTAGGATTGTAGAGCTCGAAAAGTAGTGTGAAATCAATCTAAAAATCACCGAATTCAGAACTCGGAGTCAACGGATATTCATAAAACCGTTTACGTAAAGAAACCACATTTCTCGGCTTACTGGGTGAAAGGAGACCTACTAGCCACGAGTTCTGAAATCAAAAACCAAAATGCGAGGATTGTAGAGCTCGAAAACTAGTGTGAAATCAAGCTAAAAATCACCGAATTCAGAACTCGGAGTCAACGGATATTCATAAAACCGTTTACGTAAAGAAACCACATTTCGCCCTAACTAGGTGAAACGAGACCTACTAGCCACGAGTTCTGAAATCAAAAACCGAAATGCCAGGATTGTAGAGCTCGAAAAGTAGTGTGAAATCAAGCTAAAAATCACCGAATTCAGAACTCGGAGTCAACGGATATTTATAAAACCGTTTACGTAAAGAAACCACATTTCACGGCTTACTAGGTGAAAGGAGACCTACTAGCCACGAGTTCTGAAATCAAAAACCAAAATGACAGGATTGTAGAGCTCGAAAAGTAGTGTGAAATCAAGTGAAAAATCACCGAATTCAGAACTCGGAGTCAACGGATACTCATAAAACCGTTTACGTAAAGAAACCACATTTCGCGCCTAACTAGGTGAAACGAGTCCTACTATCCACGAGTTCTGAAATCAAAAACCGAAATGCCAGGATTTTAGAGCTCGAAAAGTAGCGTGAAATCAAGCTAAAAATCACCGAATTCAGAACTCGGAGTCAACGGATATTCATAAAACCGTTTACGTAAAGAAACCACATTTCTCGGTTAACGAGGTGAAACGAGACCTACTAGCCACGAGTTCTGAAATCAAAAACCGAAATACAAGGATTGTAGAGCTCGAAAAGTAGTGTGAAATCAAGCTAAAAATCACCGAATTCAGTACTCGGAGTCAACGGATATTCATAAAACCGTTTACGTAAAGAAACCACATTTCTCGGCTTACTAGGTGAAAGGAGAGCTACTAGCCATGAGTTCTGAAATCAAAAACCCAAATGACAGGATTGTAGAGCTCGAAAAGTAGTGTGAAATCAAGCGAAAAATCACCGAATTCAGAACTCGGAGTCAACGGATATTCATAAAACCGTTTACGTAAAGAAACCACATTTCTCGGTTAACGAGGTGAAACGAGACCTACTAGCCACGAGTTCTGAAATCAAAAACCGAAATACCAGAATTGTAGAGCTCGAAATGTAGTGTGAAATCCAGCTAAAAATCACCGAATTGAGAACTCGGAGTCAACGGATATTCATAAAACCGTTTACGTAAAGAAACCACAATTCGCGCCTAACTAGGTGAAACGGGACCTACTAGCCACGAGTTCTGAAATCAAAAACCGAAATGCCAGGATTGTAGAGCTCGAAAAGTAGTGTGAAATCAAGGAAAAAATCACCGAATTCAGAACTCGGAGTCAACGGATATTCATAAAACCGTTTACTTAAAGAAACCACAATTCGCGCCTAACTAGGTGAAACGAGACCTACTAGCCACGAGTTCTGAAATCAAAAACCAAAATGCCAGGATTGTAGAGCTCGAAAAGTAGTGTGAAATCAAGCGAAAAATCACCGAATTAAGAACTCGGAGTCAACGGATATTCATAAAACCGTTTACGTAAAGAAACCACATTTCGCGCCTAACTAGGTGAATCGAGACCTACTAGCCACGAGTTCTGAAATCAAAAACCGAAATGCCAGGATTGTAGAGCTCGAAAAGTAGTGTGAAATCAAGCTAAAAATCACCGAATTCAGAACTCGGAGTCAACGGATATTTATAAAACCGTTTACGTAAAGAAACCACATTTCTCGGCTTACTAGGTGAAAGGAGACCTACTAGCCACGAGTTCTGAAATCAAAAACCAAAATGACAGGATTGTAGAGCTCAAAAAGTAGTGTGAAATCAAGCTAAAAATCACCGAATTCAGAACTCGGAGTCAACGGATATTCATAAAACCGTTTACGTAAAGAAACCACATTTCGCGCCTAACTAGGTGAAACGAGACCTACTAGCCACGAGTTCTGAAATCAAAAACCGAAATGCCAGGATTGTAGAGCTCGAAAAGTAGTGTGAAATCAAGCTAAAAATCACCGAATTCAGAACTCGGAGTCAACGGATATTCATAAAACCGTTAACGTAAAGAAACCACATTTCTCGGTTAACGAGGTGAAACGAGACCTACTAGTTATGAGTTCTGAAATCAAAAACCGAAATACCAGGATTGTAGAGCTCGAAAAGTAGTGTGAAATCAAGCGAAAAATCACCGAATTCAGAACTCGGAGTCAACGGATATTCATAAAACCGTTTACGTAAAGAAACCACATTTCGCGCCTAACTAGGTGAAACGAGACCTACTAGCCACGAGTTCTGAAATCAAAAACCGAAATGCCAGGATTGTAGAGCTCAAAAAGTAGTGTGAAATCAAGCTAAAAATCACCGAATTCAGAACTCGGAGTCAACGGATATTCATAAAACCGTTTACGTAAAGAAACCACATTTCGCGCCTAACTAGGTGAAACGAGACCTACTAGCCACGAGTTCTGAAATCAAAAACCGTAATGCCAGGATTGTAGAGCTCGAAAAGTAGTGTGAAATCAAGCTAAAAATCACCGAATTCAGAACTCGGAGTCAACGGATATTTATAAAACCGTTTACGTAAAGAAACCACATTTCTCGGCTTACTAGGTGAAAGGAGACCTACTAGCCACGAGTTCTGAAATCAAAAACTAAAATGACAGGATTGTAGAGCTCGAAAAGTAGTGTGAAATCAAGTGAAAAATTACCGAATTCAGAACTCGGAGTCAATGGATACTCATAAAACCGTTTACGTAAAGAAACCACATTTCGCGCCTAACTAGGTGAAACGAGACCTACTAGCCACGAGTTCTGAAATCAAAAACCGAAATTCCAGGATTGTAGAGCTCGAAAAGTAGTGTGAAATCAAGCTAAAAATCACCGAATTCAGAACTCGGAGTCAACGGATATTTATAAAACCGTTTACGTAAAGAAACCACATTTCTCGGCTTACTAGGTGAAAGGAGACCTACTAGCCACGAGTTCTGAAATCAAAAACTAAAATGACAGGATTGTAGAGCTCGAAAAGTAGTGTGAAATCAAGTGAAAAATTACCGAATTCAGAACTCGGAGTCAATGGATACTCATAAAACCGTTTACGTAAAGAAACCACATTTCGCGCCAAACTAGGTGAAACGAGACCTACTAGCCACGAGTTCTGAAATCAAAAACCGAAATTCCAGGATTGTAGAGCTCGAAAAGTAGTGTGAAATCAAGCTAAAAATCACCGAATTCAGAACTCGGAGTCAACGGATATTCATAAAACCGTTAACGTAAAGAAACCACATTTCTCGGTTAACGAGGTGAAACGAGACCTACTAGTTATGAGTTCTGAAATCAAAAACCGAAATACCAGGATTGTAGAGCTCGAAAAGTAGTGTGAAATCAAGCGAAAAATCACCGAATTCAGAACTCGGAGTCAACGGATATTCATAAAACCGTTTACGTAAAGAAACCACATTTCGCGCCTAACTAGGTGAAACGAGACCTACTAGCCACGAGTTCTGAAATCAAAAACCGAAATGCCAGGATTGTAGAGCTCAAAAAGTAGTGTGAAATCAAGCTAAAAATCACCGAATTCAGAACTCGGAGTCAACGGATATTCATAAAACCGTTTACGTAAAGAAACCACATTTCGCGACTAACTAGGTGAAATGAGACCTACTAGCCACGAGTTCTGAAATCAAAAACCGTAATGCCAGGATTGTAGAGCTCGAAAAGTAGTGTGAAATCAAGTTAAAAATCACCGAATTCAGAACTCGGAGTCAACGGATATTTATAAAACCGTTTACGTAAAGAAACCACATTTCTCGGCTTACTAGGTGAAAGGAGACCTACTAGCCACGAGTTCTGAAATCAAAAACCAAAATGACAGGATTGTAGAGCTCAAAAAGTAGTGTGAAATCAAGTGAAAAATCACCGAATTCAGAACTCGGAGTCAACGGATACTCATAAAACCGTTTACGTAAAGGAACCACATTTCTCGGCTTACTAGGTGAAAGAAGACCTACTAGCCACGAGTTCTGAAATCAAAAACCAAAATGACAGGATTGTAGAGCTCAAAAAGTAGTGTGAAATCAACCGAAAAATCACCGAATTCAGAACTCGGAGTCAACGGATATTCATAAAACCGTTTACGTAAAGAAACCACAATTCGCGCCTAACTAGGTGAAACGAGACCTACTAGCCACGAGTTCTGAAATCAAAAACCGAAATGCCAGGATTGTAGAGCTCGAAAAGTAGTGTGAAATCAAGCTAAAAATCAACGAATTCAGAACTCGGAGTCAACGGATATTCATAAAACCGTTTACGTAAAGAAACCACAATTCGCGCCTAACTAGGTGAAACGAGACCTACTAGCCACGAGTTCTGAAATCAAAAACCGAAATTCCAGGATTGTAGAGCTCGAAAAGTAGTGTGAAATCAAGCTAAAAATCAACGAATTCAGAACTCGGAGTCAACGGATATTCATAAAACCGTTTACGTAAAGAAACCACATTTCGCGCCTAACTAGGTGAAACGAGACCTACTAGCCACGAGTTCTGAAATCAAAAACCAAAATGACAGGATTGTAGAGCTCGAAAAGTAGTGTGAAATCAAGGAAAAAATCACCGAATTCAGAACTCGGAGTCAACGGATATTCATAAAACCGTTTACTTAAAGAAACCACAATTCGCGCCTAACTAGGTGAAACGAGACCTACTAGCCACGAGTTCTGAAATCAAAAACCAAAATGCCAGTATTGTAGAGCTCGAAAAGTATTGTGAAATCAAGCTAAAAATCACCGAATTCAGAACTCGGAGTCAACGGATATTCATAAAACCGTTTACGTAAAGAAACCCCATTTCTCGGCTTACTAGGTGAAAAGAGACCTACTAGCCACGAGTTCTGAAATCAAAAACCGAAATGCTAGGATTGTAGAGCTCTAAAACTAGTATGAAATCAAGCGAAAAATCACCAAATTCAGAACTCGGAGTCAACGGATATTCATAAAACCGTTTACGTAAAGAAACCACATTTCGCGTCTAACTAGGTGAAACGAGACCTACTAGCCACGAGTTCTGAAATCAAAAACCGAAATGCCAGGATTGTAGAGCTCGAAAAGTAGTGTGAAATCAAGCTAAAAATCACCGAATTCAGAACTCCGAGTCAACGGATATTCATAAAACCGTTTACGTAAAGAAACCACATTTCGCGTCTAACTAGGTGAAACGAGACCTACTAGCCACGAGTTCTGAAATCAAAAACCGAAAAGCCAGGATTGTAGAGCTCGAAAAGTAGTGTGAAATCAAAATAAAAATCACCGAATTCAGAACTCGGAGTCAACGGATATTCATAAAACCGTTTACGAAAAGAAACCACATTTCGCGCCTAACTATGTGAAACGAGACCTACTAGCCACGAGTTCTGAAATCAAAAACCGAAATGCTAGGATTGTAGAGCTCGAAAAGTAGGGTGAAATCAATCTAAAAATCACCGAATTCAGAACTCGGAGTCAACGGATATTCATAAAACCGTTTACGTAAAGAAACCACATTTCTCGGCTTACTGGGTGAAAGGAGACCTACTAGCCACGAGTTCTGAAATCAAAAACCAAAATGCGAGGATTGTAGAGCTCGAAAACTAGTGTGAAATCAAGCTAAAAATCACCGAATTCAGAACTCGGAGTCAACGGATATTCATAAAACCGTTTACGTAAAGAAACCACATTTCGCCCTAACTAGGTGAAACGAGACCTACTAGCCACGAGTTCTGAAATCAAAAACCGAAATGCCAGGATTGTAGAGCTCGAAAAGTAGTGTGAAATCAAGCTAAAAATCACCGAATTCAGAACTCGGAGTCAACGGATATTTATAAAACCGTTTACGTAAAGAAACCACATTTCACGGCTTACTAGGTGAAAGGAGACCTACTAGCCAAGAGTTCTGAAATCAAAAACCAAAATGACAGGATTGTAGAGCTCGAAAAGTAGTGTGAAATCAAGTGAAAAATCACCGAATTCAGAACTCGGAGTCAACGGATACTCATAAAACCGTTTACGTAAAGAAACCACATTTCGCGCCTAACTAGGTGAAACGAGTCCTACTATCCACGAGTTCTGAAATCAAAAACCGAAATGCCAGGATTGTAGAGCTCGAAAAGTAGCGTGAAATCAAGCTAAAAATCACCGAATTCAGAACTCGGAGTCAACGGATATTCATAAAACCGTTTACGTAAAGAAACCACATTTCTCGGTTAACGAGGTGAAACGAGACCTACTAGCCACGAGTTCTGAAATCAAAAACCGAAATACAAGGATTGTAGAGCTCGAAAAGTAGTGTGAAATCAAGCTAAAAATCACCGAATTCAGTACTCGGAGTCAACGGATATTCATAAAACCGTTTACGTAAAGAAACCACATTTCTCGGCTTACTAGGTGAAAGGAGAGCTACTAGCCATGAGTTCTGAAATCAAAAACCCAAATGACAGGATTGTAGAGCTCGAAAAGTAGTGTGAAATCAAGCGAAAAATCACCGAATTCAGAACTCGGAGTCAACGGATATTCATAAAATCGTTTACGTAAAGAAACCACATTTCGCGCCTAACTAGGTGAAACGAGACCTACTAGCCACGAGTTCTGAAATCAAAAACCGAAATTCCAGGATTGTAGAGCTCGAAAAGTAGTGTGAAATCAATCTAAAAATCACCGAATTCAGAACTCGGAGTCAACGGATATTCATAAAACCGTTTACGTAAAGAAACCACATTTCTCGGCTTACTAGGTGAAAGGAGACCTACTAGCCATGAGTTCTTAAATCAAAAACCAAAATGCGAGGATTGTAGAGCTCGAAAAGTAGTGTGAAATCAAGCTAAAAATCACCGAATTCAGAACTCGGAGTCAACGGATATTCATAAAACCGTTTACGTAAAGAAACCACATTTCGCGCCTAACTAGGTGAAATGAGACCTACTAGCCACGAGTTCTGAAATCAAAAACTGAAATGCCAGGATTGTAGAGCTCGAAAAGTAGTGTGAAATCAAGCTAAAAATCACCGAATTCAGAACTCGGAGTCAACGGATATTTATAAAACCGTTTACGTAAAGAAACCACATTTCTCGGCTTACTAGGTGAAAGGAGACCAACTAGCCACGAGTTCTGAAATCAAAAACCAAAATGACAGGATCGTAGAGCTCGAAAAGTAGTGTGAAATCAAGTGAAAAATCACCGAATTCAGAACTCGGAGTCAACGGATACTCATAAAACCGTTTACGCAAAGAAACCACATTTCGCGCCTAACTAGGTGAAACGAGACCTACTAGCCACGAGTTCTGAAATGAAAAACCGAAATGCCAGGATTGTAGAGCTCGAAAAGTAGTGTGAAATCAAGCTAAAAATCACCGAATTCAGAACTCGGAGTCAACGGATATTCATAAAACCGTTTACGTAAAGAAACCACATTTCGCGCCTAACTAGGTGAAACGAGACCTACTAGCCACGAGTTCTGAAATCAAAAACCGAAATTCCAGGATTGTAGAGCTCGAAAAGTAGTGTGAAATCAAGCTAAAAATCACCGAATTCAGAACTCGGAGTCAACGGATATTTATAAAACCCTTTACGTAAAGAAACCACATTTCTCGGCTTACTAGGTGAAAGGAGACCTACTAGCCACGAGTTCTGAAATCAAAAACCAAAATGACAGGATTGTAGAGCTCGAAAAGTAGTGTGAAATCAAGTGAAAAATCACCGAATTCAGAACTCGGAGTCAACGGATACTCATAAAACCGTTTACGTAAAGAAACCACATTTCTCGGCTTACTAGGTGAAAGAAGACCTACTAGCCACGAGTTCTGAAATCAAAAACCAAAATGACAGGATTGTAGAGCTCAAAAAGTAGTGTGAAATCAAGCGAAAAATCACCGAATTCAGAACTCGGAGTCAACGGATATTCATAAAACCGTTTACGTAAAGAAACCACAATTCGCGCCTAACTAGGTGAAACGAGACCTACTAGCCACGAGTTCTAAAATCAAAAAACGAAACTCCGGGATTGTAGAGCTCGAAAAGTAGTGTGAAATCAAGCTAAAAATCACCGAATTCAGAACTCGGAGTCAACGGATATTCATAAAACCGTTTACGTAAAGAAACCACATTTCGCGGTTAACGAGGTGAAACGAGACCTACTTGCCACGAGTTCTGAAATCAAAAACAAAAATGCCAGGATTGTAGAGCTCGAAAAGTAGTGTGAAATCAAGCTAAAAATCACCGAATTCAGAACTCGGAGTCAACGAATATTCACAAAACCGTTTACGTAAAGAAACCACATTTCTCGGTTAACGTGGTGAAACGAGACCTACTAGCCACGAGTTCTGAAATCAAAAACCGAAATACCAGGATTGTAGAGCTCGAAAAGTAGTGTGAAATCAAGCTAAAAATCAACGAATTCAGAACTCGGAGTCAACGGATATACATAAAACCGTTTAAGTAAAGAAACCACAATTCGCGCCTAACTAGGTGGAACGAGACCTACTAGCCACGAGTTCTGAAATCAAAAACCGAAATGCCAGGATTGTAGAGCTCGAAAACTAGTGTGAAATCAAGCTAAAAATCACCGAATTCAGAACTCGGAGTCAACGGATATTCATAAAACCGTTTACGTAAAGAAACCACATTTCACGGCTTACTAGGTGAAACGAGACCTACTAGGCACGAGTTCTGAAATCAAAAACCAAAATGACAGGATTGTAGAGCTCGAAAATTAGTGTGAAATCAAGCGAAAAATCACCAAATTCAGAACTCGGAGTGAACGGATATTCATAAAACCGTTTACGTAAAGAAACCACATTTTGCGTCTAACTAGGTGAAACGAGACCTACTAGCCACGAGTTCTGAAATCAAAAATCGAAACTCCGGGATTGTAGAGCTTGAAAAGTAGTGTGAAATCAAAGAAAAAATCACCGAATTCACAACTCGGAGTGAACGGATATTCATAAAACCGTTTACGTAAAGAAACCACATTTCGCGCCTAACTAGGTGAAACGAGACCTACTAGCCACGAGTTCTGAAATCAAAAACCAAAATGACAGGATTGTAGAGCTCGAAAAGTAGTGTGAAATCAAGTGAAAAATCACCGAATTCAGAACTCGGAGTCAACGGATACTCATAAAACCGTTTACGTAAAGAAACCACATTTCTCGGCTTACTAGGTGAAAGAAGACCTACTAGCCACGAGTTCTGAAATCAAAAACCAAAATGACAGGATTGTAGAGCTCAAAAAGTAGTGTGAAATCAAGCGAAAAATCACCGAATTCAGAACTCGGAGTCAACGGATATTCATAAAACCGTTTACGTAAAGAAACCACAATTCGCGCCTAACTAGGTGAAACGAGACCTACTAGCCACGAGTTCTAAAATCAAAAAACGAAACTCCGGGATTGTAGAGCTCGAAAAGTAGTGTGAAATCAAGCTAAAAATCACCGAATTCAGAACTCGGAGTCAACGGATATTCATAAAACCGTTTACGTAAAGAAACCACATTTCGCGGTTAACGAGGTGAAACGAGACCTACTTGCCACGAGTTCTGAAATCAAAAACAAAAATGCCAGGATTGTAGAGCTCGAAAAGTAGTGTGAAATCAAGCTAAAAATCACCGAATTCAGAACTCGGAGTCAACGAATATTCACAAAACCGTTTACGTAAAGAAACCACATTTCTCGGTTAACGTGGTGAAACGAGACCTACTAGCCACGAGTTCTGAAATCAAAAACCGAAATACCAGGATTGTAGAGCTCGAAAAGTAGTGTGAAATCAAGCTAAAAATCAACGAATTCAGAACTCGGAGTCAACGGATATACATAAAACCGTTTAAGTAAAGAAACCACAATTCGCGCCTAACTAGGTGGAACGAGACCTACTAGCCACGAGTTCTGAAATCAAAAACCGAAATGCCAGGATTGTAGAGCTCGAAAACTAGTGTGAAATCAAGCTAAAAATCACCGAATTCAGAACTCGGAGTCAACGGATATTCATAAAACCGTTTACGTAAAGAAACCACATTTCACGGCTTACTAGGTGAAACGAGACCTACTAGGCACGAGTTCTGAAATCAAAAACCAAAATGACAGGATTGTAGAGCTCGAAAATTAGTGTGAAATCAAGCGAAAAATCACCAAATTCAGAACTCGGAGTGAACGGATATTCATAAAACCGTTTACGTAAAGAAACCACATTTTGCGTCTAACTAGGTGAAACGAGACCTACTAGCCACGAGTTCTGAAATCAAAAATCGAAACTCCGGGATTGTAGAGCTTGAAAAGTAGTGTGAAATCAAAGAAAAAATCACCGAATTCACAACTCGGAGTGAACGGATATTCATAAAACCGTTTACGTAAAGAAACCACATTTCGCGCCTAACTAGGTGAAACGAGACCTACTAGCCACGAGTTCTGAAATCAAAAACCAAAATGACAGGATTGTAGAGCTCGAAAATTAGTGTGAAATCAAGCGAAAAATCACCAAATTCAGAACTCGGAGTCAACGGATATTCATAAAACCGTTTACGTAAAGAAACCACAATTCGCCCCGAACTAGGTGAAACGAGACCTACTAGCCACGAGTTTTGAAATCAAAAACCGAAATGCCAGGATTGTAGAGCTCGAAAAGTAGTGTGAAATCAAGCGAAAAATCACCGAATTCAGAACTCGGAGTCAACGGATATTCACAAAACCGTTTACGTAAAGAAACCACATTTCGCGTCTAACTAGGTGAAACGAGACCTACTAGCCACGAGTTCTGAAATCAAAAACCGAAAACCCAGGATTGTAGAGCTCGAAAAGTAGTGTGAAATCAAACTAAAAATCACCGAATTCAGAACTCGGAGTCAACGGATATTCATAAAACCGTTTACGTAAAGAAACCACAATTCGCGCCTAACTAGGTGAAACGAGACCTACTAGCCACGAGTTCTGAAATCAAAAACCGAAATGCCAGGATTGTAGAGCTCGAAAAGTAGTGTGAAATCAAGCGAAAAATCACCGAATTCATAACTCGGAGTAAACGGATATTCATAAAACCGTTTACGTAAAGAAACCACATTTCGCGTCTAACTAGGTGAAACGAGACCTACTAGCCACGAGTTCTGAAATCAAAAAACGAAACACCGGGATTGTAGAGCTCAAAAAGTAGTGTGAAATCAAGGAAAAAATCACCGAATTCACAACTCGGAGTCAACGGATATTCATAAAACCGTTTACGTAAAGAAACCACATTTCGCGCCTAACTAGGTGAAACGAGACCTACTAGCCACGAGTTCTGAAATCAAAAACCAAAATGCCAGGATTGTAGAGCTCGAAAAGTAGTGTGAAATCAAGCTAAAAATCACCGAATTCGGAACTCGGAGTCAACGGATATTTATAAAACCGTTTACGTAAAGAAACCCCATTTCTCGGCTTACTAGCTGAAAAGAGACCTACTAGCCACGAGTTCTGAAATCAAAAACCGAAATTCTAGGATTGTAGAGCTCTAAAACTAGTATGAAATCAAGCTAAAAATGACCGAATTCAGAACTCGGAGTAAACGGATATTCATAAAACCGTTTATGTAAAGAAAACACATTTCGCGCCTAACTAGGTGAAACGAGACCTACTAGCCACGAGTTCTGAAATCAAAAAGCGAAATGCCAGGATTGTAGAGCTCGAAAAGTAGTGTGAAATCAAGATAAAAATCACCGAATTCAGAACTCCGAGTCAACGGATATTCATAAAACCGTTTACGTAAAGAAACCACATTTCTCGGTTAACGAGGTGAAACGAGACCTACTAGCCACGAGTTCTGAAATCAAAAACCGAAATACCAGGATTGTAGAGCTCGCAAAGTAGTGTGAAATCAAACTAAAAATCACTGAATTCATAACTCGGAGTCAACGGATATTCATAAAACCGTTTACGTAAAGAAACCACATTTCGCGCCTAACTAGGTTAAACGAGACCTACTAGCCACGAGTTCTGAAATCAAAAACCAAAATGACAGGATTGTAGAGCTCGAATAGTAGTGTGAAATCAAGCGAAAAATCACCGAATTCAGAACTCGGAGTCAACGGATATTCATAAAACCGTTTACGTAAAGAAACCACAATTCGCGCCTAACTAGGTGAAACGAGACCTACTAGCCACGAGTTCTGAAATCAAAAAACGAAACTCTGGGATTGTAGAGCTCGAAAAGTAGTGTGAAATCAAGCTAAAAATCACCGAATTCGGAACTCGGAGTCAACGGATATTCATAAAACCGTTTACGTAAAGAAACCACATTTCTCGGCTTACTAGGTGAAAGGAGACCTACTAGCCACGAGTTCAGAAATCAAAAACCAAAATGACAGGATTGTAGAGCTCGAAAAGTTGTGTGAAATCAAGCGAAAAATCACCGAATTCAGAACTCGGAGTCAACGGATATTCATAAAACCGTTTACGTAAAGAAACCACATTTCGCGCCTAACTAGGTGAAACGAGACCTAGTAGCCACGAGTTCTGAAATCAAAAACCAAAATGCCAGGATTGTAGAGCTCGAAAAGTAGTGTGAAATCAAGCTAAAAATCACCGAATTCGGAACTCGGAGTCAACGGATATTCATAAAACCGTTTACGTAAAGAAACCCCATTTCTCGGCTTACTAGGTGAAAAGAGACCTACTAGCCACGAGTTCTGAAATTAAAAACCGAAATTCTAGGATTGTAGAGCTCTAAAACTAGTATGAAATCAAGCTAAAAATCACCGAATTCAGAACTCGGAGTAAACGGATATTCATAAAACCGTTTATGTAAAGAAAACACATTTCGCGCCTAACAAGGTGAAACGAGACCTACTAGCCACGAGTTGTGAAATCAAAAACCAAAATGACAGGATTGTAGAGCTCGAAAAGTAGTGTGAAATCAAGCGAAAAATCACCGAATTCAGAACTCGGAGTCAACGGATATTCATAAAACCGTTTACGTAAAGAAACCCCATTTCTCGGCTTACTAGCTGAAAAGAGACCTACTAGCCACGAGTTATGAAATCAAAAACCAAAATGCCAGGATTGTAGAGCTCGAAAAGTAGTGTGAAATCAAGCGAAAAATCACCGAATTCAGAACTCGGAGTAAACGGATATTCATAAAACCGTTTACGTAAAGAAACCACATTTCGCGTCTAACTAGGTGAAACGAGACCTACTAGCCACGAGTTCTGAAATCAAAAAACGAAACTCCGGGATTGTAGAGCTCGAAAAGTAGTGTCAAATCAAGGAAAAAATCACCGAATTCACAACTCGGAGTCAACGGATATTCATAAAACCGTTTACGTAAAGAAACCACATTTCGCGCCTAACTAGGTGAAACGAGACCTACTAGCCACGAGTTCTGAAATCAAAAACCAAAATGCCAGGATTGTAGAGCTCGAAAAGTAGTGTGAAATCAAGCTAAAAATCACCGAATTCGGAACTCGGAGTCAACGGATATTCATAAAACCGTTTACGTAAAGAAACCCCATTTCTCGGCTTACTAGGTGAAAAGAGACCTACTAGCCACGAGTTCTAAAATCAAAAACCGAAATTCTAGGATTGTAGAGCTCTAAAACTAGTATGAAATCAAGCTAAAAATCACCGAATTCAGAACTCGGAGTAAACGGATATTCATAAAATCGTTTATGTAAAGAAAACACATTTCGCGCCTAACTAGGTGAAACGAGACCTACTAGCCACGAGTTCTGAAATAAAAAACCGAAATTCCAGGATTGTAGAGCTCGAAAAGTAGTGTGAAATCAAGCTAAAAATCACCGAATTCAGAACTCCGAGTCAACGGATATTCATAAAACCGTTTACGTAAAGAAACCACATTTCTCAGTTAACGAGGTGAAACGAGACCTACTAGCCACGAGTTCTGAAATCAAAAACCGAAATACCAGGATTGTAGAGCTCGCAAAGTAGTGTGAAATCAAACTAAAAATCACTGAATTCATAACTCGGAGTCAACGGATATTCATAAAACCGTTTACGTAAAGAAACCACATTTCGCGCCTAACTAGGTTAAACGAGACCTACTAGCCACGAGTTCTGAAATCAAAAACCAAAATGACAGGATTGTAGAGCTCGAAAAGTAGTGTGAAATGAAGCGAAAAAATTCAGCACTCGGAGTCAACGGATATTCATAAAACCGTTTACGTAAAGAAACCAGAATTTCGCGCCTAACTAGGTGAAACGAGACCTACTAGCCACGAGTTCTGAAATGAAAAAACGAAACTCCGGGATTGTAGAGCTCGAAAAGTAGTGTGAAATCAAGCTAAAAATCACCGAATTCAGAACTCGGAGTCAACGGATATTCATAAAACTGTTTACGTAAAGAAACCACATTTCTCGGCTTACTAGGTGAAAGGAGACCTACTAGCCACGAGTTCAGAAATCAAAAACCAAAATGACAGGATTGTAGAGCTCGAAAAGTTGTGTGAAATCAAGCGAAAAATCACCGAATTCAGAACTCGGAGTCAACGGATATTCATAAAACCGTTTACGTAAATAAACCACATTTCGCGCCTAACTAGGTGAAACGAGACCTAGTAGCCACGAGTTCTGAAATCAAAAACCAAAATGCCAGGATTGTAGAGCTCGAAAAGTAGTGTGAAATCAAGCTAAAAATCACCGAATTCGGAACTCGGAGTCAACGGATATTCATAAAACCGTTTACGTAAAGAAACCTCATTTCTCGGCTTACTAGGTGAAAAGAGACCTACTAGCCACGAGTTCTGAAATTAAAAACCGAAATTCTAGGATTGTAGAGCTCTAAAACTAGTATGAAATCAAGCTAAAAATCACCGAATTCAGAACTCGGAGTAAACGGATATTCATAAAACCGTTTATGTAAAGAAAACACATTTCGCGCCTAACAAGGTGAAACGAGACCTACTAGCCACGAGTTCTGAAATCAAAAACCAAAATGACAGGATTGTAGAGCTCGAAAATTAGTGTGAAATCAAGCGAAAAATCAACAAATTCAGAACTCGGAGTCAACGGATATTCATAAAACCGTTTACGTAAAGAAACCACAATTCGCCCCTAACTAGGTGAAACGAGACCTACTAGCCACGAGTTTTGAAATCAAAAACCGAAATGCCAGGATTGTAGAGCTCGAAAAGTAGTGTGAAATCAAGCGAAAAATCACCGAATTCAGAACTCGGAGTCAACGGATATTCATAAAACCGTTTACGTAAAGAAACCACATTTCGCGTCTAACTAGGTGAAACGAGACGTACTAGCCACGAGTTCTGAAATCAAAAACCGAAAAGCCAGGATTGTAGAGCTCGAAAAGTAGTGTGAAATCAAACTAAAAATCCCCGAATTCAGAACTCAGAGTCAACGGATATTCATAAAACCGTTTACGTAAAGAAACCACAATTCGCGCCTAACTAGGTGAAACGAGACCTACTATCCACGAGTTCTGAAATCAAAAACCGAAATGCCAGGATTGTAGAGCTCGAAAAGTAGTGTGAAATCAAGCGAAAAATCACCGAATTCAGAACTCGGAGTAAACGGATATTCATAAAACCGTTTACGTAAAGAAACCCCATTTCGCGTCTAACTAGGTAAAAAGAGACCTACTAGCCACGAGTTCTGAAATCAAAAACCGAAATTCTAGGATTGTAGAGCTCTAAAACTAGTATGAAATCAAGCTAAAAATCACCGAATTCAGAACTCGGAGTAAACGGATATTCATAAAACCGTTTATGTAAAGAAAACACATTTCGCGCCTAACTAGGTGAAACGAGACCTACTAGCCACGAGTTCTGAAATCAAAAACCGAAATTCCAGGATTGTAGAGCTCGAAAAGTAGTGTGAAATCAAGCTAAAAATCACCGAATTCAGAACTCCGAGTCAACGGATATTCATAAAACCGTTTACGTAAAGAAACCACATTTCTCGGTTAACGAGGTGAAACGAGACCTACTAGCCACGAGTTCTGAAATCAAAAACCGAAATACAAGGATTGTAGAGCTCGCTAAGTAGTGTGAAATCAAACTAAAAATCACTGAATTCATAACTCGGAGTCAACGGATATTCATAAAACCGTTTACGTAAAGAAACCACATTTCGCGCCTAACTAGGTTAAACGAGACCTACTAGCCACGAGTTCTGAAATCAAAAACCAAAATGACAGGATTGTAGAGCTCGAAAAGTAGTGTGAAATCAAGCGAAAAAATTCAGAACTCGGAGTCAACGGATATTCATAAAACCGTTTACGTAAAGAAACCAGAATTTCGCGCCTAACTAGGTGAAACGAGACCTACTAGCCACGAGTTCTGAAATCAAAAAACGAAACTCCGGGATTGTAGAGCTCGAAAAGTAGTGTGAAATCAAGCTAAAAATCACCGAATTCAGAACTCGGAGTCAACGGATATTCATAAAACCCTTTACGTAAAGAAACCACATTTCTCGGCTTACTAGGTGAAAGGAGACTTACTAGCCACGAGTTCAGAAATCAAAAACCAAAATGACAGGATTGTAGAGCTCGAAAAGTTGTGTGAAATCAAGCGAAAAATCACCGAATTCAGAACTCGGAGTCAACGGATATTCATAAAACCGTTTACGTAAAGAAACCACATTTCGCGCCTAACTAGGTGAAACGAGACCTAGTAGCCACGAGTTCTGAAATCAAAAACCAAAATGCCAGGATTGTAGAGCTCGAAAAGTAGTCTGAAATCAAGCTAAAAATCAACGAATTCAGAACTCGGAGTCAACGGATTATCATAAAACCGTTTACGTAAAGAAACCACATTTCTCGGTTAACGAGGTGAAACGAGACCTACTAGCCACGAGTTCTGAAATCAAAAACCGAAATTCTAGGATTGTAGAGCTCTAAAACTAGTATGAAATCAAGCTAAAAATCACCGAATTCAGAACTCGGAGTAAACGGATATTCATAAAACCGTTTATGTAAAGAAAACACATTTCGCGCCTAACTAGGTGAAACGAGTCTACTAGCCACGAGTTCTGAAATCAAAAACCGAAATGCCAGGATTGTAGAGCTCGAAAAGTAGTGTGAAATCAAGCTAAAAATCACCGAATTCAGAACTCCGAGTCAACGGATATTCATAAAACCGTTTACGTAAAGAAACCACATTTCTCGGTTAACGAGGTGAAACGAGACCTACTAGCCACGAGTTCTGAAATCAAAAACCGAAATACAAGGATTGTAGAGCTCGCAAAGTAGTGTGAAATCAAACTAAAAATCACTGAATTCATAACTCGGAGTCAACGGATATTCATAAAACCGTTTACGTAAAGAAACCACATTTCGCGCCTAACTAGGTGAAACGAGACCTACTAGCCACGAGTTCTGAAATCAAAAACCAAAATGACAGGATTGTAGAGCTCGAAAATTAGTGTGAAATCAAGCGAAAAATCACCAAATTCAGAACTCGGAGTCAACGGATATTCATAAAACCGTTTACGTAAAGAAACCACAATTCGCCCCTAACTAGGTGAAACGAGACCTACTAGCCACGAGTTTTGAAATCAAAAACCGAAATGCCAGGATTGTAGAGCTCGAAAAGTAGTGTGAAATCAAGCAAAAAATCACCGAATTCAGAACTCGGAGTCAACGTATATTCATAAAACCGTTTACGTAAAGAAACCACAATTCGCGCCTAACTAGTTGAAACGAGACCTACCAGCCACGACTTCTGAAATCAAAAACCGAAATGTCAGGATTGTAGAGCTCGAAAAGTAGTGTGAAATCAAGTTAAAAATCACCGAATTCATAACTCGGAGTCAACGGATATTCATAAAACCGTTTACGTAAAGAAACCACATTTCTCGGCTTACTAGGTGAAAGGAGACCTACTAGCCACGAGTTCAGAAATCAAAAACCAAAATGACAGGATTGTAGAGCTCGAAAAGTTGTGTGAAATCAAGTGAAAAATCACCGAATTCAGAACTCGGAGTCAACGGATATTCATAAAACCGTTTACGTAAAGAAACCACATTTCGCGCCTAACTAGGTGAAACGAGACCTACTAGCCACGAGTTCTGAAATCAAAAACCAAAATGCCAGGATTGTAGAGCTCGAAAAGTAGTCTGAAATCAAGCTAAAATTCACCGAATTCAGAACTCGGAGTCAACGGATTATCATAAAACCGTTTACGTAAAGAAACCACATTTCTCGGTTAACGAGGTCAAACGAGACCTACTAGCCACGAGTTCTGAAATCAAAAACAGAAATACCAGGATTGTAGAGCTCGAAAAGTAGTGTGAAATCAAGCTAAAAATCACCGAATTCAGAACTCGGAGTCAACGGATATTCATAAAACCGTTTACGTAAAGAAACCACAATTCGCGCCTAACTAGGTGAAACGAGACCTACTAGCCACGAGTTCTGAAATCAAAAACCAAAATGCCAGGATTGTAGAGCTCGAAAAGTAGTGTGAAATCAAGCTAAAAATCACCGAATTCGGAACTCGGAGTCAACGGATATTCATAAAACCGTTTACGTAAAGAAACCCCATTTCTCGGCTTACTAGGTGAAAAGAGACCTACTAGCCACGAGTTCTGAAATCAAAAACCGAAATTCTAGGATTGTAGAGCTCTAAAACTAGTATGAAATCAAGCTAAAAATCACCGAATTCAGAACTCGGTGTAAACGGATATTCATAAAACCGTTTATGTAAAGAAAACACATTTCGCGCCTAACTAGGTGAAACGAGACCTACTAGCCACGAGTTCTGAAATCAAAAACCAAAATGACAGGATTGTAGAGCTCGAAAATTAGTGTGAAATCAAGCGAAAAATCACCAAATTCAGAACTCGGAGTCAACGGATATTCATAAAACCGTTTACGTAAAGAAACCCCATTTCTCGGCTTACTAGGTGAAAAGCCAGGATTGTAGAGCTCGAAAAGTAGTGTGAAATCAAACTAAAAATCACCGAATTCAGAACTCGGAGTCAACGGATATTCATAAAACCGTTTACGTAACGAAACCACAATTCGCGCCTAACTAGGTGAAACGAGACCTACTAGCCACGAGTTCTGAAATCAAAAAACGAAATGCCAGGATTGTAGAGCTCGAAAAGTAGTGTGAAATCAAGCGAAAAATCACCGAATTCAGAACTCGGAGTAAACGGATATTCATAAAACCGTTTACGTAAAGAAACCACATTTCGCGTCTAACTAGGTGAAACGAGACCTACTAGCCACGAGTTCTGAAATCAAAAAACGAAACTCCGGGATTGTAGAGCTCGAAAAGTAGTGTGAAATCAAGGAAAAAATCACCGAATTCACAACTCGGAGTCAACGGATATTCATAAAACCGTTTACGTAAAGAAACCACATTTCGCGCCTAACTAGGTGAAACGAGACCTACTAGCCACGAGTTCTGAAATCAAAAACCAAAATGCCAGGATTGTAGAGCTCGAAAAGTAGTCTGAAATCAAGCTAAAAATCACCGAATTCAGAACTCGGAGTCAACGGATTATCATAAAACCGTTTACGTAAAGAAACCACATTTCTCGGTTAACGAGGTCAAACGAGACCTACTAGCCACGAGTTCTGAAATCAAAAACAGAAATACCAGGATTGTAGAGCTCGAAAAGTAGTGTGAAATCAAGCTAAAAATCACCGAATTCAGAACTCGGAGTCAACGAATATTCATAAAACCGTTTACGTAAAGAAACCACAATTCGCGCCTAACTAGGTGAAACGAGACCTACTAGCCACGAGTCTGAAATCAAAAACCGAAATGCCAGGATTGTAGAGCTCGAAAAGTAGTGTGAAATCAAGCTAAAAATCACCGAATTCGGAACTCGGAGTCAACGGATATTCATAAAACCGTTTACGTAAAGAAACCCCATTTCTCGGCTTACTAGGTGAAAAGAGACCTACTAGCCACGAGTTCTGAAATCAAAAACCGAAATTCTAGGATTGTAGAGCTCTAAAACTAGTATGAAATCAAGCTAAAAATCACCGAATTCAGAACTCGGAGTAAACGGATATTCATAAAACCGTTTATGTAAAGAAAACACATTTCGCGCCTAACTAGGTGAAACGAGACCTACTAGCCACGAGTTCTGAAATCAAAAACCAAAATGACAGGATTGTAGAGCTCGAAAATTAGTGTGAAATCAAGCGAAAAATCACCAAATTCAGAACTCGGAGTCAACGGATATTCATAAAACCGTTTACGTAAAGAAACCACAATTCGCCCCTAACTAGGTGAAACGAGACGTACTATCCACGAGTTTTGAAATGAAAAACCGAAATTCCAGGATTGTAGAGCTCGAAAAGTAGTGTGAAATCAAGCGAAAAATCACCGAATTCAGAACTCGGAGTCAACGGATATTCATAAAACCGTTTACGTAAAGAAACCACATTTCGCGTCTAACTAGGTGAAACGAGACGTACTATCCACGAGTTTTGAAATCAAAAACCGAAATTCCAGGATTGTAGAGCTCGAAAAGTAGTGTGAAATCAAGCTAAAAATCACCGAATTCAGAACTCGGAGTCAACGGATATTCATAAAACCGTTTACATAAAGAAACCACATTTCTCGGCTTACTAGGTGAAAGGAGACCTACTAGCCACGAGTTCAGAAATCAAAAACCAAAATGACAGGATTGTAGAGCTCGAAAAGTTGTGTGAAATCAAACGAAAAATCACCGAATTCAGAACTCGGAGTCAACGGATATTCATAAAACCGTTTACGTAAAGAAACCACATTTCGCGCCTAACTAGGTGAAACTAGAACTAGTAGCCACGAGTTCTGAAATCAAAAACCAAAATGCCAGGATTGTAGAGCTCGAAAAGTAGTCTGAAATCAAGCTAAAAATCACCGAATTCAGAACTCGGAGTCAACGGATTATCATAAAACCGTTTACGTAAAGAAACCACATTTCTCGGTTAACGAGGTGAAACGAGACCTACTAGCCACGAGTTCTGAAATCAAAAACCGAAATTCTAGGATTGTAGAGCTCTAAAACTAGTATGAAATCAAGCTAAAAATCACCGAATTCAGAACTCGGAGTAAACGGATATTCATAAAACCGTTTACGTAAAGAAACCACATTTCGCGCCTAACTAGGTGAAACGAGACCTACTAGCCACGAGTTCTGAAATCAAAAACCGAAATGCCAGGATTGTAGAGCTCGAAAAGTAGTGTGAAATCAAGCTAAAAATCACCGAATTCAGAACTCCGAGTCAACGGATATTCATAAAACCGTTTACGTAAAGAAACCACATTTCTCGGTTAACGAGGTGAAACGAGACCTACTAGCCACGAGTTCTGAAATCAAAAACCGAAATACCAGGATTGTAGAGCTCGCAAAGTAGTGTGAAATCAAACTAAAAATCACTGAATTCATAACTCGGAGTCAACGGATATTCATAAAACCGTTTACGTAAAGAAACCATATTTCGCGCCTAACTAGGTGAAACGAGACCTACTAGCCACAAGTTCTGAAATCAAAAACCGAAATGCCAGGATTGTAGAGCTCGAAAATTAGTGTGAAATCAAGCTAAAAATCACCGAATTCGGAACTCGGAGTCAACGGATATTCATAAAACCGTTTACATAAAGAAACCCCATTTCTCGGCTTACTAGGTGAAAAGAGACCTACTAGCCACGAGTTCTGAAATCAAAAACCGAAATTCTAGGATTGTAGAGCTCTAAAACTAGTATGAAATCAAGCTAAAAATCACCGAATTCAGAACTCGGAGTAAACGGATATTCATAAAACCGTTTATGTAAAGAAAACACATTTCGCGCCTAACTAGGTGAAACGAGACCTACTAGCCACGAGTTCTGAAATGAAAAACCAAAATTACAGGATTGTAGAGCTCGAAAATTAGTGTGAAATCAAGCGAAAAATCACCAAATTCAGAACTCGGAGTCAACGGATATTCATAAAACCGTTTACGTAAAGAAACCCCATTTCTCGGCTTACTAGGTGAAAAGCCAGGATTGTAGAGCTCGAAAAGTAGTGTGAAATCAAACTAAAAATCACCGAATTCAGAACTCGGAGTCAACGGATATTCATAAAACCGTTTACGTAAAGAAACCACAATTCGCGCCTAACTAGGTGAAACGAGACCTACTAGCCACGAGTTCTGAAATCAAAAACCGAAATGCCAGGATTGTAGAGCTCGAAAAGTAGTGTGAAATCAAGCGAAAAATCACCGAATTCAGAACTCGGAGTAAACGGATATTCATAAAACCGTTTACGTAAAGAAACCACATTTCGCGTCTAACTAGGTGAAACGAGACCTACTAGCCACGAGTTCTGAAATCAAAAAACGAAACTCCGGGATTGTAGAGCTCGAAAAGTAGTGTGAAATCAAGTAAAAAATCACCGAATTCACAACTCGGAGTCAACGGATATTCATAAAACCGTTTACGTAAAGAAACCACATTTCGCGCCTAACTAGGTGAAACGAGACCTACTAGCCACGAGTTCTGAAATCAAAAACCAAAATGCCAGGATTGTAGAGCTCAAAAAGTAGTCTGAAATCAAGCTAAAAATCACCGAATTCAGAACTCGGAGTCAACGGATTATCATAAAACCGTTTACGTAAAGAAACCATATTTCTCGGTTAACGAGGTCAAACGAGACCTACTAGCCACGAGTTCTGAAATCAAAAACAGAAATACCAGGATTGTAGAGCTCGAAAAGTAGTGTGAAATCAAGCTAAAAATCACCGAATTCAGAACTCGGAGTCAACGAATATTCATAAAACCGTTTACGTAAAGAAACCACAATTCGCGCCTAACTAGGTGAAACGAGACCTTCTAGCCACGAGTCTGAAATCAAAAACCGAAATGCCAGGATTGTAGAGCTCGAAAAGTAGTGTGAAATCAAGCTAAAAATCACCGAATTCGGAACTTGGAGTTAACGGATATTCATAAAACCGTTTACGTAAAGAAACCCCATTTCTCGGCTTACTAGGTGAAAAGAGACCTACTAGCCACAAGTTCTGAAATCAAAAACCGAAATTCTAGGATTGTAGAGCTCTAAAACTAGTATGAAATCAAGCTAAAAATCACCGAATTCAGAACTCGGAGTAAACGGATATTCATAAAACCGTTTATGTAAAGAAAACACATTTCGCGCCTAACTAGGTGAAACGAGACCTACTAGCCACGAGTTCTGAAATCAAAAACCAAAATGACAGGATTGTAGAGCTCGAAAATTAGTGTGAAATCAAGCGAAAAATCACCAAATTCAGAACTCGGAGTCAACGGATATTCATAAAACCGTTTACGTAAAGAAACCACAATTCGCCCCTAACTAGGTGAAACGAGACGTACTATCCACGGGTTTTGAAATCAAAAACCGAAATTCCAGGATTGTAGAGCTCGAAAAGTAGTGTGAAATCAAGCGAAAAATCACCGAATTCAGAACTCGGAGTCAACGGATATTCATAAAACCGTTTACGTAAAGAAACCACATTTCGCGTCTAACTAGGTGAAACGAGACGTACTATCCACGAGTTTTGAAATCAAAAACCGAAATTCCAGGATTGTAGAGCTCGAAAAGTAGTGTGAAATCAAGCTAAAAATCACCGAATTCAGAACTCGGAGTCAACGGATATTCATAAAACCGTTTACATAAAGAAACCACATTTCTCGGCTTACTAGGTGAAAGGAGACCTACTAGCCACGAGTTCAGAAATCAAAAACCAAAATGACAGGATTGTAGAGCTCGAAAAGTTGTGTGAAATCAAGCGAAAAATCACCGAATTCAGAACTCGGAGTCAACGGATATTCATAAAACCGTTTACGTAAAGAAACCACATTTCGCGCCTAACTAGGTGAAACTAGAACTAGTAGCCACGAGTTCTGAAATCAAAAACCAAAATGCCAGGATTGTAGAGCTCGAAAAGTAGTCTGAAATCAAGCTAAAAATCACCGAATTCAGAACTCGGAGTCAACGGATTATCATAAAACCGTTTACGTAAAGAAACCACATTTCTCGGTTAACGAGGTGAAACGAGACCTACTAGCCACGAGTTCTGAAATCAAAAACCGAAATTCTAGGATTGTAGAGCTCTAAAACTAGTATGAAATCAAGCTAAAAATCACCGAATTCAGAACTCGGAGTAAACGGATATTCATAAAACCGTTTATGTAAAGAAAACACATTTCGCGCCTAACTAGGTGAAACGAGACCTACTAGCCACGAGTTCTGAAATCAAAAACCGAAATGCCAGGATTGTAGAGCTCGAAAAGTAGTGTGAAATCAAGCTAAAAATCACCGAATTCAGAACTCCGAGTCAACGGATATTCATAAAACCGTTTACGTAAAGAAACCACATTTCTCGGTTAACGAGGTGAAACGAGACCTACTAGCCACGAGTTCTGAAATCAAAAACCGAAATACCAGGATTGTAGAGCTCGCAAAGTAGTGTGAAATCAAACTAAAAATCACTGAATTCATAACTCGGAGTCAACGGATATTCATAAAACCGTTTACGTAAAGAAACCATATTTCGCGCCTAACTAGGTGAAACGAGACCTACTAGCCACGAGTTCTGAAATCAAAAACCAAAATGACAGGATTGTAGAGCTCGAAAATTAGTGTGAAATCAAGCGAAAAATCACCAAATTCAGAACTCGGAGTCAACGGATATTCATAAAACCGTTTACGTAAAGAAACCACAATTCGCCCCTAACTAGGTGAAACGAGACCTACTAGCCACGAGTTTTGAAATCAAAAACCGAAATGCCAGGATTGTAGAGCTCGAAAAGTAGTGTGAAATCAAGCGAAAAATCACCGAATTCAGAACTCGGAGTCAACGTATATTCATAAAACCGTTTACGTAAACAAACCACAATTCGCGCCTAACTAGGTGAAACGAGACCTACCAGCCACGAGTTCTGAAATCAAAAACCGAAATACCAGGATTGTAGAGCTCGAAAAGTAGTGTGAAATCAAGTTAAAAATCACCGAATTCAGAACTCGGAGTCAACGGATATTCATAAAACCGTTTACGTAAAGAAACCACATTTCTCGGCTTACTAGGTGAAAGGAGACCTACTAGCCACGAGTTCAGAAATCAAAAACCAAAATGACAGGATTGTAGAGCTCGAAAAGTTGTGTGAAATCAAGCGAAAAATCACCGAATTCAGAACTCGTAGTCAACGGATATTCATAAAACCGTTTACGTAAAGAAACCACATTTCGCGCCTAACTAGGTGAAACGAGACCTACTAGCCACGAGTTCTGAAATCAAAAACCAAAATGCCAGGATTGTAGAGCTCGAAAAGTAGTCTGAAATCAAGCTAAAAATCACCGAATTCAGAACTCGGAGTCAACGGATTATCATAAAACCGTTTACGTAAAGAAACCACATTTCTCGGTTAACGAGGTCAAACGAGACCTACTAGCCACGAGTTCTGAAATCAAAAACAGAAATACCAGGATTGTAGAGCTCGAAAAGTAGTGTGAAATCAAGCTAAAAATCACCGAATTCAGAACTCGGAGTCAACGGATATTCATAAAACCGTTTACGTAAAGAAACCACAATTCGCGCCTAACTAGGTGAAATGAGACCTACTAGCCACGAGTTCTGAAATCAAAAACCGAAATGCCAGGATTGTAGAGCTCGAAAAGTAGTGTGAAATCAAGCGAAAAATCACCGAATTCAGAACTCGGAGTCAACGGATATTCATAAAACCGTTTACGTAAAGAAACCACATTTCGCGTCTAACTAGGTGAAACGAGACCTACTAGCCACGAGTTCTGAAATCAAAAACCGAAAAGCCAGGATTGTAGAGCTCGAAAAGTAGTGTGAAATCAAACTAAAAATCACCGAATTCAGAACTCGGAGTCAACGGATATTCATAAAACCGTTTACGTAAAGAAACCACAATTCGCGCCTAACTAGATGAAACGAGACCTACTAGCCACGAGTTCTGAAATCAAAAACATAAATGCCAGAATTGTAGAGCTCGAAAAGTAGTGTGAAATCAAGGAAAAAATCACCGAATTCACAACTCGGAGTCAACGGATATTCATAAAACCGTTTACGTAAAGAAACCTCATTTCGCGCCTAAATAGGTGAAACGAGACCTACTAGCCACGAGTTCTGAAATCAAAAACCAAAATGCCAGGATTGTAGAGCTCGAAAAGTAGTGTGAAATCAAGCTAAAAATCACCGAATTCAGAACTCGGAGTCAACGGATTATCATAAAACCGTTTACGTAAAGAAACCACATTTCTCGGTTAACGAGGTCAAACGAGACCTACTAGCCACGAGTTCTGAAATCAAAAACCGAAATGCCAGGATTGTAGAGCTCGAAAAGTAGTGTGAAATCAAGCGAAAAATCACCGAATTCAGAACTCGGAGTCAACGGATATTCATAAAACCGTTTACGTAAAGAAACCACATTTCGCGTCTAACTAGGTGAAACGAGACCTACTAGCCACGAGTTCTGAAATCAAAAACCGAAAAGCCAGGATTGTAGAGCTCGAAAAGTAGTGTGAAATCAAGCTAAAAATCACTGAATTCAGAACTCGGAGTCAACAGATTATCATAAAACCGTTTACGTAAAGAAACCACATTTCGCGCCTAACTAGGTGAAACGAGACCTACTAGCCACGAGTTCTGAAATCAAAAACCAAAATTCCAGGATTGTAGAGCTTGAAAAGTAGTGTGAAATCAAGTTAAAAAGCACCGAATTCAGAACTCGGAGTCAACGGATTATCATAAAACCGTTTACGTAAAGAAACCACATTTCTCGGTTAACGAGGTCAAACGAGACCTACTAGCCACGAGTTCTGAAATCAAAAACCGAAATGCCAGGATTGTAGAGCTCGAAAAGTAGTGTGAAATCAAGCGAAAAATCACCGAATTCAGAACTCGGAGTCAACGGATATTCATAAAACCGTTTACGTAAAGAAACAACAATTCGCGCCTAACTAGGTGAAACGAGACCTACTAGCCACGAGTTCTGAAATCAAAAACATAAATGCCAGGATTGTAGAGCTCGAAAAGTAGTCTGAAATCAAGGAAAAAATCACCGAATTCACAACTCGGAGTCAACGGATATTCATAAAACCGTTTACGTAAAGAAACCACATTTCGCGCCTAAATAGGTGAAACGAGACCTACTAGCCACGAGTTCTGAAATCAAAAACCAAAATGCCAGGATTGTAGAGCTCGAAAAGTAGTGTGAAATCAAGCTAAAAATCACCGAATTCAGAACTCGGAGTCAACGGATATTCATAAAACCGTTTACGTAAAGAAACCCCATTTCTCGGCTTACTAGGTGAAAAGAGACCTACTAGCCAAGAGTTCTGAAATCAGAAACCGAAATGCTAGGATTGTAGAGCTCTAAAACTAGTATGAAATCAAGCTAAAAATCACCGAATTCAGAACTCGGAGTAAACGGATATTCATAAAATCGTTTATGTAAAGAAACCAGATTTCGCGCCTAACTAGGTGAAACGAGACCTACTAGCCACGAGTTCTGAAATCAAAAACCGAAATGCCAGGATTGTAGAGCTCGAAAAGTAGTGTGAAATCAAGCTAAAAATCACCGAATTCAGAACTCGGAGTCAACGGATTATCATAAAACCGTTTACGTAAAGAAACCACATTTCTCGGTTAACGAGGTCAAACGAGACCTACTAGCCACGAGTTCTGAAATCAAAAACCGAAATGGCAGGATTGTAGAGCTCGAAAAGTAGTGTGAAATCAAGCGAAAAATCACCGAATTCAGAACTCGGAGTCAACGGATATTCATAAAACCGTTTACGTAAAGAAACCACATTTCGCGTCTAACTAGGTGAAACGAGACCTACTAGCCACGAGTTCTGAAATCAAAAACCGAAAAGCCAGGATTGTAGAGCTCGAAAAGTAGTGTGAAATCAAACTAAAAATCACCGAATTCAGAACTCGGAGTCAACGGATATTCATAAAACCGTTTACGTAAAGAAACCACAATTCGCGCCTAACTAGGTGAAACGAGACCTACTAGCCACGAGTTTTGAAATCAAAAACATAAATGCCAGGATTGTAGAGCTCGAAAAGTAGTGTGAAATCAAGGAAAAAATCACCGAATTCACAACTCGGAGTCAACGGATATTCATAAAACCGTTTACGTAAAGAAACCACATTTCGCGCCTAAATAGGTGAAACGAGACCTACTAGCCACGAGTTCTGAAATCAAAAACCAAAATGCCAGGATTGTAGAGCTCGAAAAGTAGTGTGAAATCAAGCTAAAAATCACCGAATTCAGAACTCGGAGTCAACGGATATTCATAAAACCGTTTACGTAAAGAAACCCCATTTCTCGGCTTACTAGGTGAAAAGAGACCTACTAGCCACGAGTTCTGAAATCAGAAACCGAAATGCTAGGATTGTAGAGCTCTAAAACTAGTATGAAATCAAGCTAAAAATCACCGAATTCAGAACTCGGAGTAAACGGATATTCATAAAACCGTTTATGTAAAGAAACCAGATTTCGCGCCTAACTAGGTGAAACGAGACCTACTAGCCACGAGTTCTGAAATCAAAAACCGAAATGCCAGGATTGTAGAGCTCGAAAAGTAGTGTGAAATCAAGCTAAAAATCACCGAATTCAGAACTCGGAGTCAACGGATATTCATAAAACCGTTTACGTAAAGAAACCACATTTCTCAGCTTACTAGATGAAAGGAGACCTACTAGCCATGAGTTCAGAAATCAAAAACCAAAATGACAGGATTGTAGAGCTCGAAAAGTTGTGTGAAATCAAGCGAAAAATCACCGAATTCAGAACTCGGAGTCAACGGATATTCATAAAACCGTTTACGTAAAGAAACCACATTTCGCGCCTAACTAGGTGAAACGAGACCTACTAGCCACGAGTTCTGAAATCAAAAACCAAAATTCCAGGATTGTAGAGCTCGAAAAGTAGTCTGAAATCAAGCTAAAAATCACCGAATTCAGAACTCGGAGTCAACGGATTATCATAAAACCGTTTACGTAAAGAAACCACATTTCGCGCCTAACTAGGTGAAACGAGACCTACTAGCCACGAGTTCTGAAATCAAAAACCAAAATGCCAGGATTGTAGAGCTGGAAAAGTAGTGTGAAATCAAGCTAAAAATCACCGAATTCAGAACTCGGAGTCAACGGATTATCATAAAACCGTTTACGTAAAGAAACCACATTTCTCGGTTAACGAGGTCAAACGAGACGTACTAGCCACGAGTTCTGAAATCAAAAACCGAAATGCCAGGATTGTAGAGCTCGAAAAGTAGTGTGAAATCAAGCGAAAAATCACCGAATTCAGAACTCGGAGTCAACGGATATTCATAAAACCGTTTACGTAAAGAAACAACAATTCGCGCCTAACTAGGTGAAACGAGACCTACTAGCCACGAGTTCTGAAATCAAAAACATAAATGCCAGAATTGTAGAGCTCGAAAAGTAGTGTGAAATCAAGGAAAAAATCACCGAATTCACAACTCGGAGTCAACGGATATTCATAAAACCGTTTACGTAAAGAAACCTCATTTCGCGCCTAAATAGGTGAAACGAGACCTACTAGCCACGAGTTCTGAAATCAAAAACCAAAATGCCAGGATTGTAGAGCTCGAAAAGTAGTGTGAAATCAAGCTAAAAATCACCGAATTCAGAACTCGGAGTCAACGGATATTCATAAAACCGTTTACGTAAAGAAACCCCATTTCTCGGCTTACTAGGTGAAAAGAGACCTACTAGCCACGAGTTCTGAAATCAGAAACCGAAATGCTAGGATTGTAGAGCTCTAAAACTAGTATGAAATCAAGCTAAAAATCACCGAATTCAGAACTCGGAGTAAACGGTTATTCATAAAACCGTTTATGTAAAGAAACCAGATTTCGCGCCTAACTAGGTGAAACGAGACCTACTAGCCACGAGTTCTGAAATCAAAAACCGAAATGCCAGGATTGTAGAGCTCGAAAAGTAGTGTGAAATCAAGCTAAAAATCACCGAATTCAGAACTCTGAGTCAACGGATATTCATAAAACCGTTTACATAAAGAAACCACATTTCTCGGTTAACGAGGTGAAACGAGACCTACTAGCCACGAGTTCTGAAATCAAAAACCGAAATACCAGGATTGTAGAGCTCGCAAAGTAGTGTGAAATCAAACTAAAAATCACTGAATTCAGAACTCGGAGTCAACGGATATTCATAAAACCGTTTACGTAAAGAAACCACATTTCGCGCCTAACTAGGTGAAACGAGACCTACTAGCCACGAGTTCTGAAATCAAAAACCAAAATGCCAGGATTGTAGAGCTCGAAAAGTAGTGTGAAATCAAGCTAAAAATCACCGAATTCAGAACTCGGAGTCAACGGATATTCATAAAACCGTTTACGTAAAGAAACCACATTTCTCGGTTAACGAGGTGAAACGAGACCTACTAGCCACGAGTTCTGAAATCAAAAACCGAAATACCAGGATTGTAGAGCTCGAAAAGTAGTGTGAAATCAAGCTAAAAATCAACGAATTCAGAACTCGGAGTCAACGGATATTCATAAAACCGTTTACGTAAAGAAACCACAATTCGCGCCTAACTAGATGAAACGAGACCTACTAGCCACGAGTTCTGAAATCAAAAACCGAAATGCCAGGATTGTAGAGCTCGAAAAGTAGTGTGAAATCAAGCTAAAAATCACCGAATTCAGAACTCGGAGTCAACGGATATTCATAAAACCGTTTACGTAAAGAAACCACATTTCTCGGCTTACTAGGTGAAACGAGACCTACTAGCCACGAGTTCTGAAATCAAAAACCAAAATGACAGGATTGTAGAGCTCAAAAATTAGTGTGAAATCAAGCGAAAAATCACCAAATTCAGAACTCGGAGTCAACGGATATTCATAAAACCGTTTACGTAAAGAAACCACATTTCGCGTCTAACTAGGTGAAACGAGACCTACTAGCCACGAGTTCTGAAATCAAAAACCGAAATTCCAGGATTGTAGAGCTCGAAAAGTAGTGTGAAATCAAGCTAAAAATCACCGAATTCAGAACTCGGAGTCAACGGATATTCATAAAACCGTTTACGTAAAGAAACCACATTTCGCGTCTAACTAGGTGAAACGAAACCTACTAGCCACGAGTTCTGAAATCAAAAACCGAAAAGCCAGGATTGTAGAGCTCGAAAAGTAGTGTGAAATCAAACTAAAAATCACCGAATTCAGAACTCGGAGTCAACGGATATTCATAAAACCGTTTACGTAAAGAAACCACAATTCGCGCCTAACTAGGTGAAACGAGACCTACTAGCCACGAGTTCTGAAATCAAAAACATAAATGCCAGGATGGTAGAGCTCGAAAAGTAGTGTGAAATCAAGGAAAAAATCACCGAATTCACAACTCGGAGTCAACGGATATTCATAAAACCGTTTACGTAAAGAAACCACATTTCGCGCCTAAATAGGTGAAAAGAGACCTACTAGCCACGAGTTCTGAAATCAGAAACCGAAATGCTAGGATTGTAGAGCTCGAAAAGTAGTATGAAATCAAGCTAAAAATCACCGAATTCAGAACTCGGAGTAAACGGATATTCATAAAACCGTTTATGTAAAGAAACCAGATTTCGCGCCTAACTAGGTGAAACGAGACCTACTAGCCACGAGTTCTGAAATCAAAAACCGAAATGCCAGGATTGTAGAGCTCGAAAAGTAGTGTGAAATCAAGCTAAAAATCACCGAATTCAGAACTCTGAGTCAACGGATATTCATAAAATCGTTTACATAAAGAAACCACATTTCTCGGTTAACGAGGTGAAATGAGACCTACTAGCCACGAGTTCTGAAATCAAAAACCGAAATACCAGGATTGTAGAGCTCGCAAAGTAGTGTGAAATCAAACGAAAAATCACTGAATTCAGAACTCGGAGTCAACGGATATTCATAAAACCGTTTACGTAAAGAAACCACATTTCGCGCCTAACTAGGTGAAACGAGACCTACTAGCCACGAGTTCTGAAATCAAAAACCAAAATGCCAGGATTGTAGAGCTCGAAAAGTAGTGTGAAATCAAGCTAAAAATCACCGAATTCAGAACTCGGAGTCAACGGATATTCATAAAACCGTTTACGTAAAGAAACCACATTTCGCGCCTAACTAGGTGAAACGAGACCTACTAGCCACGAGTTCTGAAACCAAAAACCAAAATTCCAGGATTGTAGAGCTCGAAAAGTAGTCTGAAATCAAGCTAAAAATCACCGAATTCAGAACTCGGAGTCAACGGATTATCATAAAACCGTTTACGTAAAGAAACCACATTTCGCGCCTAACTAGGTGAAACGAGACCTACTAGCCACGAGTTCTGAAATCAAAAACCCAAATGCCAGGAGTGTAGAGCTCGAAAAGTAGTGTGAAATCAAGCTAAAAATCACCGAATTCAGAACTCGGAGTCAACGGATTATCATAAAACCGTTTACGTAAAGAAACCACATTTCTCGGTTAACGAGGTCAAACGAGACCTACTAGCCACGAGTTCTGAAATCAAAAACTGAAATGCCAGGATTGTAGAGCTCGAAAAGTAGTGTGAAATCAAGCGAAAAATCACCGAATTGAGAACTCGGAGTCAACGGATATTCATAAAACCGTTTACGTAAAGAAACAACAATTCGCGCCTAACTAGGTGAAACGAGACCTACTAGCCACGAGTTCTGAAATCAAAAACATAAATGCCAGGATTGTAGAGCTCGAAAAGTAGTGTGAAATCAAGGAAAAAATCACCGAATTCACAACTCGGAGTCAACGGATATTCATAAAACCGTTTACGTAAAGAAACCATATTTCGCGCCTAAATAGGTGAAACGAGACCTACTAGCCACGAGTTCTGAAATCAAAAACCAAAATGCCAGGATTGTAGAGCTCGAAAAGTAGTGTGAAATCAAGCTAAAAATCACCGAATTCAGAACTCGGAGTCAACGGATATTCATAAAACCGTTTACGTAAAGAAACCCCATTTCTCGGCTTACTAGGTGAAAAGAGACCTACTAGCCACGAGTTCTGAAATCAGAAACCGAAATGCTAGGATTGTAGAGCTCTAAAACTAGTATGAAATCAAGCTAAAAATCACCGAATTCAGAACTCGGAGTAAACGGATATTCATAAAACCGTTTATGTAAAGAAACCAGATTTCGCGCCTAACTAGGTGAAACGAGACCTACTAGCCACGAGTTCTGAAATCAAAAACCGAAATGCCAGGATTGTAGAGCTCGAAAAGTAGTGTGAAATCAAGCTAAAAATCACCGAATTCAGAACTCTGAGTCAACGGATATTCATAAAATCGTTTACATAAAGAAACCACATTTCTCGGTTAACGAGGTGAAATGAGACCTACTAGCCACGAGTTCTGAAATCAAAAACCGAAATACCAGGATTGTAGAGCTCGCAAAGTAGTGTGAAATCAAACGAAAAATCACTGAATTCAGAACTCGGAGTCAACGGATATTCATAAAACCGTTTACGTAAAGAAACCACATTTCGCGCCTAACTAGGTGAAACGAGACCTACTAGCCACGAGTTCTGAAATCAAAAACCAAAATGCCAGGATTGTAGAGCTCGAAAAGTAGTGTGAAATCAAGCTAAAAATCACCGAATTCAGAACTCGGAGTCAACGGATATTCATAAAACCGTTTACGTAAAGAAACCACATTTCTCGGTTAACGAGGTGAAACGAGACCTACTAGCCACGAGTTCTGAAATCAAAAACCGAAATACCAGGATTGTAGAGCTCGAAAAGTAGTGTGAAATCAAGCTAAAAATTAACGAATTCAGAACTCGGAGTCAACGGATATTCATAAAACCGTTTACGTAAAGAAACCACAATTCGCGCCTAACTAGATGAAACGAGACCTACTAGCCACGAGTTCTGAAATCAAAAACCGAAATGCAAGGATTGTAGAGCTCGAAAAGTAGTGTGAAATCAAGCTAAAAATCACCGAATTCAGAACTCGGAGTCAACGGATATTCATAAAACCGTTTACGTAAAGAAACCACATTTCTCGGCTTACTAGGTGAAACGAGACCTACTAGCCACGAGTTCTGAAATCAAAAACCAAAATGACAGGATTGTAGAGCTCAAAAATTAGTGTGAAATCAAGCGAAAAATCACCAAATTCAGAACTCGGAGTCAACGGATATTCATAAAACCGTTTACGTAAAGAAACCACATTTTGCGTCTAACTAGGTGAAACGAGACCTACTTGCCACGAGTTCTGAAATCAAAAACCGAAATGCCAGGATTGTAGAGCTCGAAAAGTAGTGTGAAATCAAGCTAAAAATCGCCGAATTCGGAACTCGGAGTCAACGGATATTCATAAAACCGTTTACGTAAAGAAACCACATTTCGCGTCTAACTAGGTGAAACGATACCTACTAGCCACGAGTTCTGAAATCAAAAACCGAAAAGCCAGGATTGTAGAGCTCGAAAAGTAGTGTGAAATCAAACTAAAAATCACCGAATTCAGAACTCGGAGTCAACGGATATTCATAAAACCGTTTACGTAAAGAAACCACAATTCGCGCCTAACTAGGTGAAACGAGACCTACTAGCCACGAGTTCTGAAATCAAAAACATAAATGCCAGGATGGTAGAGCTCGAAAAGTAGTGTGAAATCAAGGAAAAAATCACCGAATTCACAACTCGGAGTCAACGGATATTCATAAAACCGTTTACGTAAAGAAACCACATTTCGCGCCTAAATAGGTGAAACGAGACCTACTAGCCACGAGGTCTGAAATCAAAAACCAAAATGCCAGGATTGTAGAGCTCGAAAAGTAGTGTGAAATCAAGCTAAAAATCACCGAATTCAGAACTCGGAGTCAACGGATATTCATAAAACCGTTTACGTAAAGAAACCCCATTTCTCGGCTTACTAGGTGAAAAGAGACCTACTAGCCACGAGTTCTGAAATCAGAAACCGAAATGCTAGGATTGTAGATCTCTAAAACTAGTATGAAATCAAGCTAAAAATCACCGAATTCAGAACGCGGAGTAAACGGATATTCATAAAACCGTTTATGTAAAGAAACCAGATTTCGCGCCTAACTAGGTGAAACGAGACCTACTAGCCACGAGTTCTGAAATCAAAAACCGAAATCCCAGGATTGTAGAGCTCGAAAAGTAGTGTGAAATCAAGCTAAAAATCACCGAATTCAGAACTCCGAGTCAACGGATATTCATAAAACCGTTTAGTAAAGAAACCACATTTCTCGGTTAACGAGGTGAAACGAGACCTACTAGCCACGAGTTTTGAAATCAAAAACCGAAATACCAGGATTGTAGAGCTCGCAAAGTAGTGTGAAATGAAACTAAAAATCACTGAATTCAAAACTCGGAGTCAACGGATATTCATAAAACCGTTTACGTAAAGAAACCACATTTCTCGGCTTACTAGGTGAAAAGAGACCTACTAGCCACGAGTTCTGAAATCAAAAACCAAAATGCCAGGATTGTAGAGCTCTAAAAGTAGTGTGAAATCAAGCTAAAAATCACCGAATTCAGAACCCGGAGTCAATGGATATTCATAAAACCGTTTACGTAAAGAAACCACATTTCTCGGCTTACTAGGTGAAACGAGACCTACTAGCCACGAGTTCTGAAATCAAAAACCGAAATGCCAGGATTGTAGAACTCTAAAAGTAGTGTGAAATCAAGTTAAAAATCACCGAATTCAGAACTCGGAGTCAACGGATATTCATAAAACCGTTTACGTAAAGAAACCACAATTCGCGCCTAACTAGGTGAAACGAGACCTACTAGCCACGAGTTCTGAAATCCAAAACTAAAATGCCAGGATTGTAGAGCTCGAAAAGTAGTGTGAAATCAAGCTAAAAATCAACGAATTCAGAACTCGGAGTCAACGGATATTCATAAAACCGTTTACGTAAAGAAACCACATTTCTCGGCTTACTAGGTGAAAGGAGACCTACTAGCCACGAGTTCTGAAATCAAAAACCAAAATGACAGGATTGTAGAGCTCGAAAATTAGTGTGAAATCGAGCGAAAAATCACCAAATTCAGAACTCGGAGTCAACGGATATTCATAAAACCGTTTACGTAAAGAAACCACATTTCGCGTCTAACTAGGTGAAACGAGACCTACTAGCCACGAGTTCTGAAATCAAAAAACGAAACTCCGGGATTTGAGAGCTCGAAAAGTAGTGTGAAATCAAGGAAAAAATCACCGAATTCACAACTCGGAGTGAACGGATATTCATAAAACCGTTTACGTAAAGAAACCACATTTCGCGCCTAACTAGGTGAAACGAGACCTACTAGCCACGAGTTCTGAAATCAAAAACCAAAATGCCAGGATTGTAGAGCTCGAAAAGTAGTGTGAAATCAAGCTAAAAATCACCGAATTCAGAACTCGGAGTCAAAGGATATTCATAAAACCGTTTACGTAAAGAAACCCCATTTCTCGGCTTAATAGGTGAAAAGAGACCTACTAGCCACGAGTTCTGAAATCAAAAACCGAAATGCTAGGATTGTAGAGCTCTAAAACTAGTGTGAAATCAAGCTAAAAATCACCGAATTCAGAACTCGGAGTAAACGGATATTCATAAAACCGTTTATGTAAAGAAACCATATTTCGCGCCTAACTAGGTGAAACGAGACCTATTAGCCACGAGTTCTGAAATCAAAAACCGAAATTTCAGGATTGTAGAGCTCGAAAAGTAGTGTGAAATCAAGCTAAAAATCACCGAATTCAGAACTCCGAGTCAACGGATATTCATAAAACCGTTTACGTAAAGAAACCACATTTCTCGGTTAACGAGGTGAAACGAGACCTACTAGCCACGAGTTCTGAAATCAAAAACCGAAATACCAAGATTGTAGAGCTTGCAAAGTAGTGTGAAATGAAACTAAAAATCACTGAATTCAAAACTCGGAGTCAACGGATATTCATAAAACCGTTTACGTAAAGAAACCACATTTCGCGCCTAACTAGGTGAAACGAGACCTACTAGCCACGAGTTCTGAAATCAAAAACCAAAATGCCAGGATTGTAGAGCTCGAAAAGTAGTGTGAAATCAAGCTAAAAATCACCGAATTCAGAACTCGGAGTCAACGGATATTCATAAAACCGTTTACGTAAAGAAACCACATTTCTCGGTTAACGAGGTGAAACGAGACCTACTAGCCACGAGTTTTGAAATCAAAAACCGAAATACCAGGATTGTAGAGCTCGAAAAGTAGTGTGAAATCAAGCTAAAAATCACCGAATTCAGAAGTCGGAGTCAACGGATATTCATAAAACCGTTTACGTAAAGAAACCACATTTCTCGGTTAACGAGGTGAAACGAGACCTACTAGCCACGAGTTTTGAAATCAAAAACCGAAATACCAGGATTGTAGAGCTCGAAAAGTAGTGTGAAATCAAGCTAAAAATCACCGAATTCAGAACTCGGAGTCAACGGATATTCATAAAAACGTTTACGTAAAGAAACCACATTTCTCGGCTTAATAGTTGAAACGAGACCTACTAGCCACGAGTTCTGAAATCAAAAACCAAAATGACAGGATTTTAGAGCTCGAAAAGTAGTGTGAAATCAAGCGAAAAATCACCGAATTCACAACTCGGAGTCAACGGATATTCATAAAACCGTTTACGTAAAGAAACCACATTTCGCGCCTAACTAGGTGAAACGAGACCTACTAGCCACGAGTTCTGAAATCAAAAACCAAAATCCCAGGATTGTAGAGCTCGAAAAGTAGTGTGAAATCAAGCTAAAAATCACCGAATTCAGAACTCGGAGTCAACGGATATTCATAAAACCGTTTACGTAAAGAAACCACATTTCTCGGCTTACTAGGTGAAAAGAGACCTACTAGCCACGAGTTCTGAAATCAAAAACCGAAATGCCAAGATTGTAGAGCTCTAAAACTATTGTGAAATCAAGCTAAAAATCACCGAATTCACAACTCGGAGTCAACGGATATTCATAAAACCGTTTACGTAAAGAAACCACATTTCGCGCCTAACTAAGTGAAACGAGACCTACTAGCCACGAGTTCTGTAATCAAAAACCAAAATCCCAGGATTGTAGAGCTCGAAAAGTAGTGTGAAATCAAGCTAAAAATCACCGAATTCAGAACTCGGAGTCAATGGATATTCAAAAAACCGTTCACGTAAATATACCACATTTCTCGGCTTACTAGGTGAAAAGAGACCTACTAGCCACGAGTTCTGAAATCAAAAACCGAAATGCCAAGATTGTAGAGCTCTAAAACTATTGTGAAATCAAGCTAAAAATCACCGAATTCAGAACTCGGAGTAAACGGATATTCATAAAACCGTTTACGTAAAGAAACCACATTTCGCGCCTAACTAGGTGAAACGAGACCTACTAGCCACGAGTTCTGAAATCAAAAACCAAAATCTCAGGATTGTAGAGCTCGAAAAGTAGTGTGAAATCAAGCTAAAAATCACCGAATTCAGAACTCGGAGTCAACGGATATTCATAAAACCGTTTACGTAAAGAAACCACATTTCTCGGCTTACTAGGTGAAAAGAGACCTACTAGCCACGAGTTCTGAAATCAAAAACCGAAATGCCAAGATTGTAGAGCTCTAAAACTAGTGTGAAATCAAGCTAAAAATCACCGAATTCAGAACTCGGAGTAAACGGATATTCATAAAACCGTTTACGTAAAGAAACCACATTTCATGCCTAACTAGGAGAAACGAGAGCTACTAGCCACAAGTTCTGAAATCAAAAACCGAAATGCCAGGATTGTAAAGCTCGAAAAGTAGTATGAAATCAATCTAAAAATCACCGAATTCAGAACACGGAGTCAACGGATATTCATAAAACCGTTTACGTAAAGAAACCACATTTCTCGGTTAACGAGGTGAAACGAGACGTACTAGCCACGAGTTCTGAAATCAAAAACCGGAATACCAGGATTGTAGAGCTCGAAAAGTAGTGTGAAATCAAGCTAAAAATCACCGAATTCAGAACTCGGAGTCAACGGATATTCATAAAACCGTTTACGTAAAGAAACCACATTTCTCGGTTAACGAGGTGAAACGAGACCTACTAGCCACGAGTTTTGAAATCAAAAAACCGAAATACCAGGATTGTAGAGCTCAAAAAGTAGTGTGAAATCAAGCTAAAAATCACCGAATTCAGAACTCGGAGTCAACGGATATTCATAAAACCGTTTACGTAAAGAAACCACATTTCTCGGCTTACTAGGTGATACGAGACCTACTAGCCACGAGTTCTGAAATCAAAAACCTAAATGACAGGATTTTAGAGCTCGAAAAGTAGTGTGAAATCAAGCGAAAAATCACCAAATTCACAACTCGGAGTCAACGGATATTCATAAAACCGTTTACGTAAAGGAACCACATTTCGCGCCTAACAAGGTGAAACGAGACCTACTAGCCAAGAGTTCTGAAATCAAAAACCAAAATCCCAGGATTGTAGTGCTCGAAAAGTAGTGTGAAATCAAGCTAAAAATCACCGAATTCAGAACTCGGAGTCAACGGATATTCATAAAACCTTTTACGTAAAGAAACCACATTTCTCGGCTTACTAGGTGAAAGGAGACCTACTAGCCACGAGTTCTGAAATCAAAAACCTAAATGACAGGATTTTAGAGCTCGAAAAGTAGTGTGAAATCAAGCGAAAAATCACCAAATTCACAACTCGGAGTCAACGGATATTCATAAAACCGTTTACGTAAAGGAACCACATTTCGCGCCTAACAAGGTGAAACGAGACCTACTAGCCAAGAGTTCTGAAATCAAAAACCAAAATCCCAGGATTGTAGTGCTCGAAAAGTAGTGTGAAATCAAGCTAAAAATCACCGAATTCAGAAGTCGGAGTCAACGGATATTCATAAAACCGTTTACGTAAGGAAACCACATTTCTCGGCTTACTAGGTGAAAAGAGACCTACTAGCCACGAGTTCTGAAATCAAAAACCGAAATGCCAAGATTGTAGAGCTCTAAAACTAGTGTGAAATCAAGCTAAAAATCACCGAATTCAGAACTCGGAGTAAACGGATATTCATAAAACCGTTTACGTAATGAAACCACATTTCGCGCCTAACCAGGTGAAACGAGACCTACTAGCCACGAGTTCTGAAATAAAAAACCAAAATCCCAGGATTGTAGAGCTCGAAAAGTAGTGTGAAATCAAGCTAAAAATCACCGAATTCAGAACTCGGAGTCAACGGATATTCATAAAACCGTTTACGTAAAGAAACCACATTTCTCGGCTTACTAGGTGAAAGGAGACCTACTAGCCACGAGTTCTGAAATCAAAAACCGAAATGCCAAGATTGTAGAGCTCTAAAACTATTGTGAAATCAAGCTAAAAATCACCGAATTCAGAACTCGGAGTAAACGGATATTCATAAAACCGTTTACGTAAAGAAACCACAATTCGCGCCTAACTAGGTGAAACGAGACCTACTAGCCACGAGTTCTGAAATCCAAAAAGAAAATGCCAGGATTGTAGAGCTCGAAAAGTAGTGTGAAATCAAGCTAAAAATCAACGAATTCAGAACTCGGAGTCAACGGATATTCATAAAACCGTTTACGTAAAGAAACCACATTTCTCGGCTTACTAGGTGAAAGGAGACCTACTAGCCACGAGTTCTGAAATCAAAAACCAAAATGACAGGATTGTAGAGCTCGAAAATTAGTGTGAAATCAAGCGAAAAATCACCAAATTCAGAACTCGGAGTCAACGGATATTCATAAAACCGTTTACGTAAAGAAACCACATTTCGCGTCCAACTAGGTGAAACGAGACCTACTAGCCACGAGTTCTGAAATCAAAAAACAAAACTCCGGGATTGTAGAGCTCGAAAAGTAGTGTGAAATCAAGGAAAAAATCACCGAATTCACAACTCGGAGTGAACGGATATTCATAAAACCGTTTACGTAAAGAAACCACATTTCGCGATTAACTAGGTGAAACGAGACCTACTAGCCACGAGTTCTGAAATCAAAAACCGAAATGCCAGGATTGTAGAGCTCGAAAAGTAGTGTGAAATCAAGCTAAAAATCACCGAATTCAGAACTCGGAGTCAAAGGATATTCATAAAACCGTTTACGTAAAGAAACCCCATTTCTCGGCTTAATAGGTGAAAAGAGACCTACTAGCCACGAGTTCTGAAATCAAAAACCGAAATGCTAGGATTGTAGAGCTCTAAAACTAGTGTGAAATCAAGCTAAAAAACACCGAATTTAGAACTCGGAGTAAACGGATATTCATAAAACCGTTTATGTAAAGAAACCATATTTCGCGCCTAACTAGGTGAAACGAGACCTATTAGCCACGAGTTCTGAAATCAAAAACCGAAATCCCAGGATTGTAGAGCTCGAAAAGTAGTGTGAAATCAAGCTAAAAATCACCGAATTCAGAACTCCGAGTCAACGGATATTCATAAAACCGTTTACGTAAAGAAACCACATTTCTCGGTTAACGAGGTGAAACGAGACCTACTAGCCACGAGTTCTGAAATCAAAAAACGAAATACCAAGATTGTAGAGCTCGCAAAGTAGTGTGAAATGAAACTAAAAATCACTGAATTCAAAACTCGGAGTCAACGGATATTCATAAAACCGTTAACGTAAAGAAACCACATTTCGCGCCTAACTAGGTGAAACGAGACATACTAGCCACGAGTTCTGAAATCAAAAACCAAAATGCCAGGATTGTAGAGCTCGAAAAGTAGTGTGAAATCAAGCTAAAAATCACCGAATTCAGAACTCGGAGTCAACGGATATTCATAAAACCGTTTACGTAAAGAAACCACATTTCTCGGTTAACGAGGTGAAACGAGACCTACTAGCCACGAGTTTTGAAATCAAAAACCGAAATACCAGGATTGTAGAGCTCGAAAAGTAGTGTGAAATCAAGCTAAAAATCACCGAATTCAGAACTCCGAGTCAACGGATATTCATAAAACCGTTTACGTAAAGAAACCACATTTCTCGGTTAACGAGGTGAAACGAGACCTACTAGCCACGAGTTTTGAAATCAAAAACCGAAATACCAGGATTGTAGAGCTCAAAAAGTAGTGTGAAATCAAGCTAAAAATCACCGAATTCAGAACTCGGAGTCAACGGATATTCATAAAACCGTTTACGTAAAGAAACCACATTTCTCGGCTTAATAGGTGAAACGAGACCTACTAGCCACGAGTTCTGAAATCAAAAACCAAAATGATAGGATTTTAGAGCTCGAAAAGTAGTGTGAAATCAAGCGAAAAATCACCGAATTCACAACTCGGAGTCAACGGATATTCATAAAACCGTTTACGTAAAGAAACCACATTTCGCGCCTAACTAGGTGAAACGAGACCTACTAGCCACGAGTTCTGAAATCAAAAACCAAAATCCCCGGATTGTAGAGCTCGAAAAGTAGTGTGAAATCAAGCTAAAAATCACCGAATTCAGAACTCGGAGTCAACGGATATTCATAAAACCGTTTACGTAAAGAAACCACATTTCTCGGCTTACTAGGTGAAAAGAGACCTACTAGCCACGAGTTCTGAAATCAAAAACCGAAATGCCAAGATTGTAGAGCTCTAAAACTATTGTGAAATCAAGCTAAAAATCAACGAATTCACAACTCGGAGTCAACGGATATTCATAAAACCGTTTACGTAAAGAAACCACATTTCGCGCCTAACTAGGTGAAACGAGACCTACTAGCCACGAGTTCTGTAATCAAAAACCAAAATCCCAGGATTGTAGAGCTCGAAAAGTAGTGTGAAATCAAGCTAAAAATCACCGAATTCAGAACTCCGAGTCAACGGATATTCATAAAACCGTTTACGTAAAGAAACCACATTTCTCGGTTAACGAGGTGAAACGAGACCTACTAGCCACGAGTTCTGAAATCAAAAACCGAAATACCAAGATTGTAGAGCTCGCAAAGTAGTGTGAAATGAAACTAAAAATCACTGAATTCAAAACTCGGAGTCAACGGATATTCATAAAACCGTTTACGTAAAGAAACCACATTTCGCGCCTAACTAGGTGAAACGAGACCTACTAGCCACGAGTTCTGAAATCAAAAACCAAAATGCCAGGATTGTAGAGCTCGAAAAGTAGTGTGAAATCAAGCTAAAAATCACCGAATTCAGAACTCGGAGTCAACGGATATTCATAAAACCGTTTACGTAAAGAAACCACATTTCTCGGTTAACGAGGTGAAACGAGACCTACTAGCCACGAGTTTTGAAATCAAAAACCGAAATACCAGGATTGTAGAGCTCGAAAAGTAGTGTGAAATCAAGCTAAAAATCACCGAATTCAGAAGTCGGAGTCAACGGATATTCATAAAACCGTTTACGTAAAGAAACCACATTTCTCGGTTAATGAGGTGAAACGAGACCTACTAGCCACGAGTTTTGAAATCAAAAACCGAAATACCAGGATTGTAGAGCTCGAAAAGTAGTGTGAAATCAAGCTAAAAATCACCGAATTCAGAACTCGGAGTCAACGGATATTCATAAAACCGTTTACGTAAAGAAACCACATTTCTCGGCTTAATAGGTGAAACGAGACCTACTAGCCACGAGTTCTGAAATCAAAAACCAAAATGACAGGATTTTAGAGCTCGAAAAGTAGTGTGAAATCAAGCGAAAAATCACCGAATTCACAACTCGGAGTCAACGGATATTCATAAAACCGTTTACGTAAAGAAACCACATTTCGCGCCTAACTAGGTGAAACGAGACCTACTAGCCACGAGTTCTGAAATCAAAAACCAAAATCCCAGGATTGTAGAGCTCGAAAAGTAGTGTGAAATCAAGCTAAAAATCACCGAATTCAGAACTCGGAGTCAACGGATATTCATAAAACCGTTTACGTAAAGAAACCACATTTCTCGGCTTACTAGGTGAAAAGAGACCTACTAGCCACGAGTTCTGAAATCAAAAACCGAAATGCCAAGATTGTAGAGCTCTAAAACTATTGTGAAATCAAGCTAAAAATCACCGAATTCACAACTCGGAGTCAACGGATATTCATAAAACCGTTTACGTAAAGAAACCACATTTCGCGCCTAACTAGGTGAAACGAGACCTACTAGCCACGAGTTCTGTAATCAAAAACCAAAATCCCAGGATTGTAGAGCTCGAAAAGTAGTGTGAAATCAAGCTAAAAATCACCGAATTCACAACTCGGAGTCAACGGATATTCATAAAACCGTTTACGTAAAGAAACCACATTTCGCGCCTAACTAGGTGAAACGAGACCTACTAGCCACGAGTTCTGAAATCAAAAACCAAAATCCCAGGATTGTACAGCTCGAAAAGTAGTGTGAAATCAAGCTAAAAATCACCGAATTCAGAACTCGGAGTCAACGGATATTCATAAAACCGTTCACGTAAAGAAACCACATTTCTCGGCTTACTAGGTGAAAAGGGACCTACTAGCCACGAGTTCTGAAATCAAAAACCGAAATGCCAAGATTGTAGAGCTCTAAAACTATTGTGAAATCAAGCTAAAAATCACCGAATTCAGAACTCGGAGTAAACTGATATTCATAAAACCGTTTACGTAAAGAAACCACATTTCGCGCCTAACTAGGTGAAACGAGACCTACTAGCCACGAGTTCTGAAATCAAAAACCAAAATTCCAGGATTGTAGAGCTCGAAAAGTAGTGTGAAATCAAGCTAAAAATCACCGAATTCAGAACTCGGAGTCAACGGATATTCATAAAACCGTTTACGTAAAGAAACCACATTTCTCGGCTTACTAGGTGAAAAGAGACCTACTAGCCACGAGTTCTGAAATCAAAAACGGAAATGCCAAGATTGTAGAGCTCTAAAACTAGTGTGAAATCAAGCTAAAAATCACCGAATTCAGAACTCGGAGTAAACGGATTTTCATAAAACCGTTTACGTAAAGAAACCACATTTCGCGCCTAACTAGGTGAAACGAGAGCTACTAGCCACAACTTCTGAAATCAAAAACCGAAATGCCAGGATTGTAGAGCTCGAAAAGTAGTGTGAAATCAAGCTAAAAATTACCGAATTCAGAACACGGAGTCAACGGATATTCATAAAACCGTTTACGTAAAGAAACCACATTTCTCGGTTAACGAGGTGAAAGAGACCTACTAGCCACGAGTTCTGAAATCAAAAACCAGAATACCAGGATTGTAGAGCTCGAAAAGTAGTGTGAAATCAAGCTAAAAATCACCGAATTCAGAACTCGGAGTCAACGGATATTCATAAAACCGTTTACGTAAAGAAACCACATTTCTCGGTTAACGAGTTGAAACGAGACCTACTAGCCACGAGTTTTGAAATCAAAAACCGAAATACCAGGATTGTAGAGCTCGAAAAGTAGTGTGAAATCAAGCTAAAAATCACCGAATTCAGAACTCGGAGTCAACGGATATTCATAAAACCGTTTACGTAAAGAAACCACATTTCTCGGCTTACTAGGTGAAACGAGACCTACTAGCCACGAGTTCTGAAATCAAAAATCTAGATGACAGGATTTTAGAGCTCGAAAAGTAGTGTGAAATCAAGCGAAAAATCACCAAATTCACAACTCGGAGTCAACGGATATTCATAAAACCGTTTACGTAAAGGAACCACATTTCGCGCCTAACAAGGTGAAACGAGACCTACTAGCCACGAGTTCTGAAATCAAAAACCAAAATCCCAGGATTGTAGTGCTCGAAAAGTAGTGTGAAATCAAGCTAAAAATCACCGAATTCAGAACTCGGAGTCAACGGATATTCATAAAACCGTTTACGTAAAGAAACCGCATTTCTCGGCTTACTAGGTGAAAAGAGACCTACTAGCCACGAGTTCTGAAATCAAAAACCGAAATGCCAAGATTGTAGAGCTCTAAAACTAGTGTGAAATCAAGCTAAAAATCACCGAATTCAGAACACGGAGTAAACGGATATTCATAAAACCGTTTACGTAATGAAACCACATTTCGCGCCTAACTAGGTGAAACGAGACCTACTAGCCACGAGTTCTGAAATCAAAAACCAAAATACCAGGATTGTAGAGCTCGAAAAGTAGTGTGAAATCAAGCTAAAAATCACCGAATTCAGAACTCGGAGTCAACGGATATTCATAAAACCGTTTACGTAAAGAAACCACATTTCTCGGCTTACTAGGTGAAAAGAGACCTACTAGCCACGAGTTCTGAAATCAAAAACCGAAATGCCAAGATTGTAGAGCTCTAAAACTAGTGTGAAATCAAGCTAAAAATCACCGAATTCAGAACTCGGAGTAAACGGATATTCATAAAACCGTTTACGTAAAGAAACCACATTTCACGCCTAACTAGGTGAAACGAGAGCTACTAGCCACAAGTTCTGAAATCAAAAACCGAAATGCCAGGATTGTAAAGCTCGAAAAGTAGTGTGAAATCAAGCTAAAAATCACCGAATTCAGAACACGGAGTCAACGGATATTCATAAAACCGTTTACGTAAAGAAACCACATTTCTCGGTTAACGAGGTGAAACGAGACCTACTAGCCACGAGTTCTGAAATCAAAAACCGGAATACCAGGATTGTAGAGCTCGAAAAGTAGTGTGAAATCAAGCTAAAAATCACCGAATTCAGAACTCGGAGTCAACGGATATTCATAAAACCGTTTACCTAAAGAAACCACATTTCTCGGTTAACGAGGTGAAACGAGACCTACTAGCCACGAGTTTTGAAATCAAAAAACCGAAATACCAGGATTGTAGAGCTCGAAAAGTAGTGTGAAATCAAGCTAAAAATCACCGAATTCAGAACTCGGAGTCAACGGATATTCATAAAACCGTTTACGTAAAGAAACCACATTTCTCGGCTTACTAGGTGAAACGAGACCTACTAGCCACGAGTTCTGAAATCAAAAACCTAAATGACAGGATTTTAGAGCTCGAAAAGTAGTGTGAAATCAAGCGAAAAATCACCAAATTCACAACTCGGAGTCAACGGATATTCATAAAACCGTTTACGTAAAGGAACCACATTTCGCGCCTAACAAGGTGAAACGAGACCTACTAGCCACGAGTTCTGAAATCAAAAACCAAAATCCCAGGATTGTAGTGCTCGAAAAGTAGTGTGAAATCAAGCTAAAAATCACCGAATTCAGAACTCGGAGTAAACGGATATTCATAAAACCGTTTACGTAATGAAACCACATTTCACGCCTAACTAGGTGAAACGAGACCTACTAGCCACGAGTTCTGAAATCAAAAACCAAAATCCCAGGATTGTAGAGCTCGAAAAGTAGTGTGAAATCAAGCTAAAAATCACCGAATTCAGAACTCGGAGTCAACGGATATTCATAAAACCGTTTACGTAAAGAAACCACATTTCTCGGCTTACTAGGTGAAAAGAGACCTACTAGCCACGAGTTCTGAAATCAAAAACCGAAATGCCAAGATTGTAGAGCTCTAAAACTATTGTGAAATCAAGCTAAAAATCACCGAATTCACAACTCGGAGTCAACGGATATTCATAAAACCGTTTACGTAAAGAAACCACATTTCGCGCCTAACTAGGTGAAACGAGACCTACTAGCCACGAGTTCTGAAATCAAAAACCAAAATCCCAAGATTGTACAGCTCGAAAAGTAGTGTGAAATCAAGCTAAAAATCACCGAATTCAGAACTCGGAGTCAACGGATATTCATAAAACCGTTCACGTAAAGAAACCACATTTCTCGGCTTACTAGGTGAAAAGAGACCTACTAGCCACGAGTTCTGAAATCAAAAACCGAAATGCCAAGATTGTAGAGCTCTAAAACTATTGTGAAATCAAGCTAAAAATCACCGAATTCAGAACTCGGAGTAAACGGATATTCATAAAACCGTTTACGTAAAGAAACCACATTTCGCGCCTAACTAGGTGAAACGAGACCTACTAGCCACGAGTTCTGAAATCAAAAACCAAAATTCCAGGATTGTAGAGCTCGAAAAGTAGTGTGAAATCAAGCTAAAAATCACCGAATTCAGAACTCGGAGTCAACGGATATTCATAAAACCGTTTACGTAAAGAAACCACATTTCTCGGCTTACTAGGTGAAAAGAGACCTACTAGCCACGAGTTCTGAAATCAAAAACGGAAATGCCAAGATTGTAGAGCTCTAAAACTAGTGTGAAATCAAGCTAAAAATCACCGAATTCAGAACTCGGAGTAAACGGATTTTCATAAAACCGTTTACGTAAAGAAACCACATTTCGCGCCTAACTAGGTGAAACGAGAGCTACTAGCCACAAGTTCTGAAATCAAAAACCGAAATGCCAGGATTGTAAAGCTCGAAAAGTAGTGTGAAATCAAGCTAAAAATCACCGAATTCAGAACACGGAGTCAACGGATATTCATAAAACCGTTTACGTAAAGAAACCACATTTCTCGGTTAACGAGGTGAAACGAGACCTACTAGCCACGAGTTCTGAAATCAAAAACCGGAATACCAGGATTGTAGAGCTCGAAAAGTAGTGTGAAATCAAGCTAAAAATCACCGAATTCAGAACTCGGAGTCAACGGATATTCATAAAACCGTTTACCTAAAGAAACCACATTTCTCGGTTAACGAGGTGAAACGAGACCTACTAGCCACGAGTTTTGAAATCAAAAAACCGAAATACCAGGATTGTAGAGCTCGAAAAGTAGTGTGAAATCAAGCTAAAAATCACCGAATTCAGAACTCGGAGTCAACGGATATTCATAAAACCGTTTACGTAAAGAAACCACATTTCTCGGCTTACTAGGTGAAACGAGACCTACTAGCCACGAGTTCTGAAATCAAAAACCGAAATGCCAAGATTGTAGAGCTCTAAAACTAGTGTGAAATCAAGCTAAAAATCACCGAATTCAGAACTCGGAGTAAACGGATATTCATAAAACCATTTACGTAATGAAACCACATTTCGCGCCTAACTAGGTGAAACGAGACCTACTAGCCACGAGTTCTGAAATCAAAAACCAAAATCCCAGGATTGTAGAGCTCGAAAAGTAGTGTGAAATCAAGCTAAAAATCACCGAATTCAGAACTCGGAGTCAACGGATATTCATAAAACCGTTTACGTAAAGAAACCACATTTCTCGGCTTACTAGGTGAAAAGAGACCTACTAGCCACGAGTTCTGAAATCAAAAACCGAAATGCCAAGATTGTAGAGCTCTAAAACTATTGTGAAATCAAGCTAAAAATCACCGAATTCACAACTCGGAGTCAACGGATATTCATAAAACCGTTTACGTAAAGAAACCACATTTCGCGCCTAACTAGGTGAAACGAGACCTACTAGCCACGAGTTCTGAAATCAAAAACCAAAATCCCAGGATTGTACAGCTCGAAAAGTAGTGTGAAATCAAGCTAAAAATCACCGAATTCAGAACTCGGAGTCAACGGATATTCATAAAACCGTTCACGTAAAGAAACCACATTTCTCGGCTTACTAGGTGAAAAGAGACCTACTAGCCACGAGTTCTGAAATCAAAAACCAAAATCCCAGGATTGTACAGCTCGAAAAGTAGTGTGAAATCAAGCTAAAAATCACCGAATTCAAAACTCGGAGTCGACGGATATTCATAAAACCGTTCACGTAAAGAAACCACATTTCTCGGCTTACTAGGTGAAAAGAGACCTACTAGCCACGAGTTCTGAAATCAAAAACCGAAATGCCAGGATTGTAGAGCTCTTAAAGTAGTGTGAAATCAAGCTAAAAATCACCGAATTCAGAACTCGGAGTCAACGGATATTCATAAAACCGTTCACGTAAAGAAACCACATTTCTCGGCTTACTAGGTGAAAAGAGACCTACTAGCCACGAGTTCTGAAATCAAAAACTGAAATGCCAAGATTGTAGAGCTCTAAAACTAGTGTGAAATCAAGCTAAAAATCACCGAATTCAGAACTCGGAGTAAACGGATATTCATAAAACCGTTTACGTAAAGAAACCACATTTCGCGCCTAACTAGGTGAAACGAGAGCTACTAGCCACAAGTTCTGAAATCAAAAACCGAAATGCCAGGATTGTAGAGCTCGAAAAGTAGTGTCAAATCAAGCTAAAAATTACCGAATTCAGAACACGGAGTCAACGGATATTCATAAAACCGTTTAAGTAAAGAAACCACATTTCTCGGTTAACGAGGTGAAAGAGACCTACTAGCCACGAGTTCTGAAATCAAAAACCAGAATAGCAGGATTGTAGAGCTCGAAAAGTAGTGTGAAATCAAGCTAAAAATCACCGAATTCAGAACTCGGAGTCAACGGATATTCATAAAACCGTTTACGTAAAGAAACCACATTTCTCGGTTAACGAGTTGAAACGAGACCTACTAGCCACGAGTTTTGAAATCAAAAACCGAAATACCAGGATTGTAGAGCTCGAAAAGTAGTGTGAAATCAAGCTAAAAATCACCGAATTCAGAACTCGGAGTCAACGGATATTCATAAAACCGTTTACATAAAGAAACCACATTTCTCGGCTTACTAGGTGAAACGAGACCTACTAGCCACGAGTTCTGAAATCAAAAACCTAAATGACAGGATTTTAGAGCTCGAAAAGTAGTGTGAAATCAAGCGAAAAATCACCGAATTCACAACTCGGAGTCAACGGATATTCATAAAACCGTTTACGTAAAGAAACCACATTTCGCGCCTAAATAGGTGAAACGAGACCTACTAGCCACGAGTTCTGAAATCAAAAACCAAAATCCCAGGATTGTAGAGCTCGAAAAGTAGTGTGAAATCAAGCTAAAAATCACCGAATTCAGAACTCGGAGTCAACGGATATTCATAAAACCGTTTACGTAAAGAAACCACATTTCTCGGCTTACTAGGTGAAACGAGACCTACTAGCCACGAGTTCTGAAATCAAAAACCGAAATGCCAGGATTGTAGAGCTCGAAAAGTAGTGTGAAATCAAGCTAAAAATCACCGAATTCAGAACTCGGAGTCAACGGATATTCATAAAACCGTTTACGTAAAGAAACCACATTTCTCGGTTAACGAGGTGAAACGAGACCTACTAGCCACGAGTTCTGAAATCAAAAACCGGAATACCAGGATTGTAGAGCTCGAAAAGTAGTGTGAAATCAAGCTAAAAATCACCGAATTCAGAACTCGGAGTCAACGGATATTCATAAAACCGTTTACGTAAAGAAACCACAATTCGCGCCTAACTAGGTGAAACGAGAGCTACTAGCCACAAGTTCTGAAATCAAAAACCGAAATGCCAGGATTGTAGAGCTCGAAAAGTAGTGTGAAATCAAGCTAAAAATTACCGAATTCAGAACACGGAGTCAACGGATATTCATAAAACCGTTTACGTAAAGAAACCACATTTCTCGGTTAACGAGGTGAAAGAGACCTACTAGCCACGAGTTCTGAAATCAAAAACCAGAATACCAGGATTGTAGAGCTCGAAAAGTAGTGTGAAATCAAGCTAAAAATCACCGAATTCAGAACTCGGAGTCAACGGATATTCATAAAACCGTTTACGTAAAGAAACCACATTTCTCGGTTAACGAGTTGAAACGAGACCTACTAGCCACGAGTTTTGAAATCAAAAACCGAAATACCAGGATTGTAGAGCTCGAAAAGTAGTGTGAAATCAAGCTAAAAATCACCGAATTCAGAACTCGGAGTCAACGGATATTCATAAAACCGTTTACGTAAAGAAACCACATTTCTCGGCTTACTAGGTGAAACGAGACCTACTAGCCACGAGTTCTGAAATCAAAAACCTAAATGACAGGATTTTAGAGCTCGAAAAGTAGTGTGAAATCAAGCGAAAAATCACCGAATTCACAACTCGGAGTCAACGGATATTCATAAAACCGTTTACGTAAAGAAACCACATTTCGCGCCTAAATAGGTGAAACGAGACCTACTAGCCACGAGTTCTGAAATCAAAAACCAAAATCCCAGGATTGTAGAGCTCGAAAAGTAGTGTGAAATCAAGCTAAAAATCACCGAATTCAGAACTCGGAGTCAACGGATATTCATAAAACCGTTTACGTAAAGAAACCACATTTCTCGGCTTACTAGGTGAAACGAGACCTACTAGCCACGAGTTCTGAAATCAAAAACCGAAATGCCGGGATTGTAGAGCTCGAAAAGTAGTGTAAAATCAAGCTAAAAATCACCGAATTCAGAACTCGGAGTCAACGGATATTCATAAAACCGTTTACGTAAAGAAACCACAATTCGCGCCTAACTAGGTGAAACGAGACCTACTAGCCACGAGTTCTGAAATCAAAAACCGAAATGCCAGGATTGTAGAGCTCGAAAACTAGTGTGAAATCAAGCTAAAAATCACCGAATTCAGAACTCGGAGTCAACGGATATTCATAAAACCGTTTACGTAAAGAAACCTCATTTCGCGTCTAACTAGGTGAAACGAGACCTACTAGCCACGTGTTCTGAAATCAAAAAACGAAACTCCGGGATTGTAGAGCTCTAAAAGTAGTGTGAAATCAAGGAAAAAATCACCGAATTCACAACTCAGAGTGAACGGATATTCATAAAACCGTTTACGTAAAGAAACCACATTTCGCGCCTAACTAGGTGAAACGAGACCTACTAGCCACGAGTTCTGAAATCAAAAACCAAAATGCCTGAATTGTAGAGCTCAAAAAGTAGTCTGAAATCAAGCTAAAAATCACCGAATTCAGAACTCGGAGTCAACGGATATTCATAAAACCGTTTACGTAAAGAAACCCCATTTCTCGGCTTACTAGGTGAAAAGAGACCTACTAGCCACGAGTTCTGAAATCAAAAACCGAAATGCTAGGATTGTAGAGCTCTAAAACTAGTGTGAAATCAAGCTAAAAATCAACGAATTCAGAACTCGGAGTAAACGGATATTCATAAAACCGTTTACGTAAAGAAACGACATTTCGGGCCTAACTAGGTGAAACGAGACCTACTAGCCACGAGTTCTGAAATCAAAAACCGAAATTCCAGGATTGTAGAGCTCGAAAAGTAGTGTGAAATCAAGCTAAAAATCACCGAATTCAGAACTCCGAGTCAACGGATATTCATAAAACCGTTTACGTAAAGAAACCACATTTCTCGGTTAACGAGGTGAAACGAGACCTACTAGCCACGAGTTCTGAAATCAAAAACCGAAATACCAGGATTGTAGAGCTCGCAAAGTAGTGTGAAATCAAGCTAAAAATCACCGAATTCAGAACTCGGAGTCAACGGATATTCATAAAACCGTTTACGTAAAGAAACCACATTTCTCGGCTTACTAGGTGAAACGAGACCTACTAGCCACGACTTCTGAAATCAAAAACCGTAATGCCAGGATTGTAGAGCTCTAAAAGTAGTGTGAAATCAAGCTAAAAATCACCGAATTCAGAACTCGGAGTCAACGGATATTCATAAAACCGTTTACGTAAAGAAACCACATTTCTCGGCTTACTAGGTGAAAGGAGACCTACTAGCCACGAGTTCTGAAATCAAAAACCGAAATGCCAGGATTGTAGAGCTCTAAAAGTAGTGTGAAATCAAGCTAAAAATCACCGAATTCAGAACTCGGAGTCAACGGATATTCATAAAACCGTTTACGTAAAGAAACCACAATTCGCGCCTAACTAGGTGAAACGAGACCTACTAGCCACGAGTTCGGAAATCAAAAACCGAAATGCCAGGATTGTAGAGCTCGAAAAGTAGTGTGAAATCAAGCTAAAAATCAACGAATTCAGAACTCGGAGTCAACGGATATTCATAAAACTGTTTACGTAAAGAAACCACAATTCGCGCCTAACTAGGTGAAACGAGACCTACTAGCCACGTGTTCTGAAATCAAAAACCAAAATGACAGGATTGTAGATCTCGAAAAGTAGTGTGTAATCAAGGAAAAAATCACCGAATTCACAACTCGGAGTGAACGGATATTCATAAAACCGTTTACATAAAGAAACCACATTTCGCGCCTAACCAGGTGAATCGAGACCTACTAGCCACGAGTTCTGAAATCAAAAACCAAAATGCCAGGATTGTAGAGCTCGAAAAGTAGTGTGAAATCAAGCTAAAAATCACCGAATTCAGAACTCGGAGTCAACGGATATTCATAAAACCGTTTACGTAAAGAAACCCCATTTCTCGGCTTACTAGGTGAAAAGAGACCTACTAGCCACGAGTTCGGAAATCAAAAACCGAAATGCTAGGATTGTAGAGCTCTAAAACTAGTGTGAAATCAAGCTAAAAATCACCGAATTCAGAACTCGGAGTAAACGGATATTCATAAAACCGTTTACGTAAAGAAACCACATTTCGCGCCTAACTAGGTGAAACGAGACCTACTAGCCACGAGTTCTGAAATCAAAAACCGAAATGCCAGGATTGTAGAGCTCGAAAAGTAGTGTGAAATCAAGCTAAAAATCACCGAATTCAGAACTCCGAGTCAACGGATATTCATAAAACCGTTTACGTAAAGAAACCACATTTCTCGGTTAACGAGGTGAAACGAGACCTACTAGCCACGAGTTCTGAAATAAAAAACCGAAATACCAGGATTGTAGAGCTCGCAAAGTAGTGTGAAATCAAGGTAAAAATCACCGAATTCAGAACTCGGAGTCAACGGATATTCATAAAACCGTTTACGTAAAGAAACCACATTTCTCGGTTAACGAGGTGAAACGAGACCTACTAGCCACGAGTTTTGAAATCAAAAACCGAAATACCAGGATTGTAGAGCTCGAAAAGTAGTGTGAAATCAAGCTAAAAATCACCGAATTCAGAACTCGGAGTCAACGGATATTCATAAAACCGTTTACGTAAAGAAACCACATTTCTCGGCTTACTAGGTGAAACGAGACCTACTAGCCACGAGTTCTGAAATCAAAAACCGAAATACCAGGATTGTAGAGCTCGCAAAGTAGTGTGAAATCAAGCTAAAAATCACCGAATTCACAACTCGGAGTCAACGGATATTCATAAAACCGTTTACGTAAAGAAACCTCATTTCGCGTCTAACTAGGTGAAACGAGACCTACTAGCCACGTGTTCTGAAATCAAAAAACGAAACTCCGGGATTGTAGAGCTCTAAAAGTAGTGTGAAATCAAGGAAAAAATTACCGAATTCACAACTCAGAGTGAACGGATATTCATAAAACCGTTTACGTAAAGAAACCACATTTCGCGCCTAACTAGTTGAAACGAGACCTACTAGCCACGAGTTCTGAAATCAAAAACCAAAATTCCAGGATTGTAGAGCTCAAAAAGTAGTCTGAAATCAAGCTAAAAATCACCGAATTCAGAACTCGGAGTCAACGGATATTCATAAAACCGTTTACGTAAAGAAACCCCATTTCTCGGCTTACTAGGTGAAAAGAGACCTACTAGCCACGAGTTCTGAAATCAAAAACCGAAATGCCAGGATTGTAGAGCTCGAAAAGTAGTGTGAAATCAAGCTAAAAATCACCGAATTCAGAACTCGGAGTCAACGGATATTCATAAAACCGTTTACGTAAAGAAACCACATTTCTCGGTTAACGAGGTGAAACGAGACCTACTAGCCACGAGTTCTGAAATCAAAAACCGAAATACCAGGATTGTAGAGCTCGCAAATTAGTGTGAAATCAAGCTAAAAATCATCGAATTCAGAACTCGGAGTCAACGGATATTCATAAAACCGTTTACGTAAAGAAACCACATTTCTCGGCTTACTAGGTGAAACGAGACCTACTAGCCACGAGTTCTGAAATCAAAAACCGAAATTCTAGGATTGTAGAGCTCTAAAAGTAGTGTGAAATCAAGCTAAAAATCACCGAATTCAGAACTCGGAGTCAACGGATATTCATAAAACCGTTTACGTAAAGAAACCACATTTCTCGGCTTACTAGGTGAAAGGAGACCTACTAGCCACGAGTTCTGAAATCAAAAACCGAAATGCCAGGATTGTAGAGCTCTAAAAGTAGTGTGAAATCAAGCTAAAAATCACCGAATTCAGAACTCGGAGTCAACGGATATTCATAAAACCGTTTACGTAAAGAAACCACAATTCGCGCCTAACTAGGTGAAACGAGACCTACTAGCCACGAGTTCGGAAATCAAAAACCGAAATTCCAGGATTTTAGAGCTCGAAAAGTAGTGTGAAATCAAGCTAAAAATCACCGAATTCAGAACTCGGAGTCAACGGATATTCATAAAACCGTTTACGTAAAGAAACCACATTTCTCGGCTTACTAGGTGAAGGAAGACCTACTAGCCACGAGTTCTGAAATCAAAAACCAAAATGCCAGGATTGTAGAGCTCGAAAAGTAGTGTGAAATCAAGCGAAAAATCACCGAATTCAGAACTCGGAGTCAACGGATATTCATAAAACCGTTTACGTAAAGAAACCACATTTCTCGGCTTACTAGGTGAAAAGAGACCTACTAGCCACGAGTTCTGAAATCAAAAACTGAAATGCCAAGATTGTAGAGCTCTAAAACTAGTGTGAAATCAAGCTAAAAATCACCGAATTCAGAACTCGGAGTAAACGGATATTCATAAAACCGTTTACGTAAAGAAACCACATTTCGCGCCTAACTAGGTGAAACGAGAGCTACTAGCCACAAGTTCTGAAATCAAAAACCGAAATGCCAAGATTGTAGAGCTCGAAAAGTAGTGTGAAATCAAGCTAAAAATTACCGAATTCAGAACACGGAGTCAACGGATATTCATAAAACCGTTTACGTAAAGAAACCACATTTCTCGGTTAACGAGGTGAAAGAGACCTACTAGCCACGAGTTCTGAAATAAAAAACCAGAATACCAGGATTGTAGAGCTCGAAAAGTAGTGTGAAATCAAGCTAAAAATCACCGAATTCAGAACTCGGAGTCAACGGATATTCATAAAACCGTTTACGTAAAGAAACCACATTTCTCGGTTAACGAGTTGAAACGAGACCTACTAGCCACGAGTTTTGAAATCAAAAACCGAAATACCAGGATTGTAGAGCTCGAAAAGTAGTGTGAAATCAAGCTAAAAATCACCGAATTCAGAACTCGGAGTCAATGGATATTCATAAAACCGTTTACGTAAAGAAACCACATTTCTCGGCTTACTAGGTGAAACGAGACCTACTAGCCACGAGTTCTGAAATCAAAAACCTAAATGACAGGATTTTAGAGCTCGAAAAGTAGTGTGAAATCAAGCGAAAAATCACCGAATTCACAACTCGGAGTCAACGGATATTCATAAAACCGTTTACGTAAAGAAACCACATTTCGCGCCTAAATAGGTGAAACGATACCTACTAGCCACGATTTCTGAAATCAAAAACCAAAATCCCAGGATTGTAGAGCTCGAAAAGTAGTGTGAAATCAAGCTAAAAATCACCGAATTCAGAACTCGGAGTCAACGGATATTCATAAAACCGTTTACGTAAAGAAACCACATTTCTCGGCTTACTAGGTGAAAAGAGACCTACTAGCCACGAGTTCTGAAATCAAAAACCGAAATGCCAAGATTGTAGAGCTCTAAAACTAGTGTGAAATCAAGCTAAAAATCACCGAATTCAGAACTCGGAGTAAACGGATATTCATAAAACCGTTTACGTAAAGAAACCACGTTTCGCGCCTAACTAGGTGAAACGAGACCTACTGGCCACGAGTTCTGAAATCAAAAACCGAAATGCCAGGATTGTAGAGCTCGAAAAGTAGTGTGAAATCAAGCTAAAAATCACCGAATTCAGAACTTGGAGTCAACGGATATTAATAAAACCGTTTACGTAAAGAAACCACATTTCTCGGTTAACGAGGTGAAACGAGACCTACTAGCCACGAGTTCTGAAATCAAAAACCGGAATACCAGGATTGTAGAGCTCGAAAAGTAGTGTGAAATCAAGCTAAAAATCACCGAATTCAGAACTCGGAGTCAACGGATATTCATAAAACCGTTTACGTAAAGAAACCACATTTCTCGGTTAACGAGTTGAAACGAGACCTACTAGCCACGAGTTTTGAAATCAAAAACCGAAATACCAGGATTGTAGAGCTCGAAAAGTAGTGTGAAATCAAGCTAAAAATCACCGAATTCAGAACTCGGAGTCAACGGATATTCATAAAACCGTTTACGTAAAGAAACCACATTTCGCGCCTAAATAGGTGAAACGAGACCTACTAGCCACGAGTTCTGAAATCAAAAACCAAAATCCCAGGATTGTAGAGCTCGAAAAGTAGTGTGAAATCAAGCTAAAAATCACCGAATTCAGAACTCGGAGTCAACGGATATTCATAAAACCGTTTACGTAAAGAAACCACATTTCTCGGCTTACTAGGTGAAACGAGACCTACTAGCCACGAGTTCTGAAATCAAAAACCGAAATGCCAGGATTGTAGAGCTCGAAAAGTAGTGTGAAATCAAGCTAAAAATCACCGAATTCAGAACTCGGAGTCAACGGATATTCATAAAACCGTTTACGTAAAGAAACCACATTTCTCGGTTAACGAGGTGAAACGAGACCTACTAGCCACGAGTTCTGAAATCAAAAACCGGAATACCAGGATTGTAGAGCTCGAAAAGTAGTGTGAAATCAAGCTAAAAATCACCGAATTCAGAACTCGGAGTCAACGGATATTCATAAAACCGTTTACGTAAAGAAACCACAATTCGCGCCTAACTAGGTGAAACGAGAGCTACTAGCCACAAGTTCTGAAATCAAAAACCGAAATGCCAGGATTGTAGAGCTCGAAAAGTAGTGTGAAATCAAGCTAAAAATTACCGAATTCAGAACACGGAGTCAACGGATATTCATAAAACCGTTTACGTAAAGAAACCACATTTCTCGGTTAACGAGGTGAAAGAGACCTACTAGCCACGAGTTCTGAAATCAAAAACCAGAATACCAGGATTGTAGAGCTCGAAAAGTAGTGTGAAATCAAGCTAAAAATCACCGAATTCAGAACTCGGAGTCAACGGATATTCATAAAACCGTTTACGTAAAGAAACCACATTTCTCGGTTAACGAGTTGAAACGAGACCTACTAGCCACGAGTTTTGAAATCAAAAACCGAAATACCAGGATTGTAGAGCTCGAAAAGTAGTGTGAAATCAAGCTAAAAATCACCGAATTCAGAACTCGGAGTCAACGGATATTCATAAAACCGTTTACGTAAAGAAACCACATTTCTCGGCTTACTAGGTGAAACGAGACCTACTAGCCACGAGTTCTGAAATCAAAAACCTAAATGACAGGATTTTAGAGCTCGAAAAGTAGTGTGAAATCAAGCGAAAAATCACCGAATTCACAACTCGGAGTCAACGGATATTCATAAAACCGTTTACGTAAAGAAACCACATTTCGCGCCTAAATAGGTGAAACGAGACCTACTAGCCACGAGTTCTGAAATCAAAAACCAAAATCCCAGGATTGTAGAGCTCGAAAAGTAGTGTGAAATCAAGCTAAAAATCACCGAATTCAGAACTCGGAGTCAACGGATATTCATAAAACCGTTTACGTAAAGAAACCACATTTCTCGGCTTACTAGGTGAAACGAGACCTACTAGCCACGAGTTTTGAAATCAAAAACCGAAATGCCGGGATTGTAGAGCTCGAAAAGTAGTGTAAAATCAAGCTAAAAATCACCGAATTCAGAACTCGGAGTCAACGGATATTCATAAAACCGTTTACGTAAAGAAACCACAATTCGCGCCTAACTAGGTGAAACGAGACCTACTAGCCACGAGTTCTGAAATCAAAAACCGAAATGCCAGGATTGTAGAGCTCGAAAACTAGTGTGAAATCAAGCTAAAAATCACCGAATTCAGAACTCGGAGTCAACGGATATTCATAAAACCGTTTACGTAAAGAAACCTCATTTCGCGTCTAACTAGGTGAAACGAGACCTACTAGCCACGTGTTCTGAAATCAAAAAACGAAACTCCGGGATTGTAGAGCTCTAAAAGTAGTGTGAAATCAAGGAAAAAATCACCGAATTCACAACTCAGAGTGAACGGATATTCATAAAACCGTTTACGTAATGAAACCACATTTTGCGCCTAACTAGGTGAAACGAGACCTACTAGCCACGAGTTCTGAAATCAAAAACCAAAATGCCTGAATTGTAGAGCTCAAAAAGTAGTCTGAAATCAAGCTAAAAATCACCGAATTCAGAACTCGGAGTCAACGGATATTCATAAAACCGTTTACGTAAAGAAACCCCATTTCTCGGCTTACTAGGTGAAAAGAGACCTACTAGCCACGAGTTCTGAAATCAAAAACCGAAATGCTAGGATTGTAGAGCTCTAAAACTAGTGTGAAATCAAGCTAAAAATCAACGAATTCAGAACTCGGAGTAAACGGATATTCATAAAACCGTTTACGTAAAGAAACGACATTTCGGGCCTAACTAGGTGAAACGAGACCTACTAGCCACGAGTTCTGAAATCAAAAACCGAAATTCCAGGATTGTAGAGCTCGAAAAGTAGTGTGAAATCAAGCTAAAAATCACCGAATTCAGAACTCCGAGTCAACGGATATTCATAAAACCGTTTACGTAAAGAAACCACATTTCTCGGTTAACGAGGTGAAACGAGACCTACTAGCCACGAGTTCTGAAATCAAAAACCGAAATACCAGGATTGTAGAGCTCGCAAAGTAGTGTGAAATCAAGCTAAAAATCTCCGAATTCAGAACTCGGAGTCAACGGATATTCATAAAACCGTTTACGTAAAGAAACCACATTTCTCGGCTTACTAGGTGAAACGAGACCTACTAGCCACGAGTTCTGAAATCAAAAACCGTAATGCCAGGATTGTAGAGCTCTAAAAGTAGTGTGAAATCAAGCTAAAAATCACCGAATTCAGAACTCGGAGTCAACGGATATTCATAAAACCGTTTACGTAAAGAAACCACATTTCTCGGCTTACTAGGTGAAAGGAGACCTACTAGCCACGAGTTCTGAAATCAAAAACCGAAATGCCAGGATTGTAGAGCTCTAAAAGTAGTGTGAAATCAAGCTAAAAATCACCGAATTCAGAACTCGGAGTCAACGGATATTCAAAAAACCGTTTACGTAAAGAAACCACAATTCGCGCCTAACTAGGTGAAACGAGACCTACTAGCCACGAGTTCGGAAATCAAAAACCGAAATGCCAGGATTGTAGAGCTCGAAAAGTAGTGTGAAATCAAGCTAAAAATCAACGAATTCAGAACTCGGAGTCAACGGATATTCATAAAACTGTTTACGTAAAGAAACCACAATTCGCGCCTAACTAGGTGAAACGAGACCTACTAGCCACGTGTTCTGAAATCAAAAACCAAAATGACAGGATTGTAGATCTCGAAAAGTAGTGTGTAATCAAGGAAAAAATCACCGAATTCACAACTCGGAGTGAACGGATATTCATAAAACCGTTTACATAAAGAAACCACATTTCGCGCCTAACTAGGTGAATCGAGACCTACTAGCCACGAGTTCTGAAATCAAAAACCAAAATGCCAGGATTGTAGAGCTCGAAAAGTAGTGTGAAATCAAGCTAAAAATCACCGAATTCAGAACTCGGAGTCAACGGATATTCATAAAACCGTTTACGTAAAGAAACCCCATTTCTCGGCTTACTAGGTGAAAAGAGACCTACTAGCCACGAGTTCGGAAATCAAAAACCGAAATGCTAGGATTGTAGAGCTCTAAAACTAGTGTGAAATCAAGCTAAAAATCACCGAATTCAGAACTCGGAGTAAACGGATATTCATAAAACCGTTTACGTAAAGAAACCACATTTCGCGCCTAACTAGGTGAAACGAGACCTACTAGCCACGAGTTCTGAAATCAAAAACCGAAATGCCAGGATTGTAGAGCTCGAAAAGTAGTGTGAAATCAAGCTAAAAATCACCGAATTCAGAACTCCGAGTCAACGGATATTCATAAAACCGTTTACGTAAAGAAACCACATTTCTCGGTTAACGAGGTGAAACGAGACCTACTAGCCACGAGTTCTGAAATAAAAAACCGAAATACCAGGATTGTAGAGCTCGCAAAGTAGTGTGAAGTCAAGGTAAAAATCACCGAATTCAGAACTCGGAGTCAACGGATATTCATAAAACCGTTTACGTAAAGAAACCACATTTCTCGGTTAACGAGGTGAAACGAGACCTACTAGCCACGAGTTTTGAAATCAAAAACCGAAATACCAGGATTGTAGAGCTCGAAAAGTAGTGTGAAATCAAGCTAAAAATCACCGAATTCAGAACTCGGAGTCAACGGATATTCATAAAACCGTTTACGTAAAGAAACCACATTTCTCGGCTTACTAGGTGAAACGAGACCTACTAGCCACGAGTTCTGAAATCAAAAACCGAAATACCAGGATTGTAGAGCTCGCAAAGTAGTGTGAAATCAAGCTAAAAATCACCGAATTCACAACTCGGAGTCAACGGATATTCATAAAACCGTTTACGTAAAGAAACCTCATTTCGCGTCTAACTAGGTGAAACGAGACCTACTAGCCACGTGTTCTGAAATCAAAAAACGAAACTCCGGGATTGTAGAGCTCTAAAAGTAGTGTGAAATCAAGGAAAAAATTACCGAATTCACAACTCAGAGTGAACGGATATTCATAAAACCGTTTACGTAAAGAAACCACATTTCGCGCCTAACTAGTTGAAACGAGACCTACTAGCCACGAGTTCTGAAATCAAAAACCAAAATGCCAGGATTGTAGAGCTCAAAAAGTAGTCTGAAATCAAGCTAAAAATCACCGAATTCAGAACTCGGAGTCAACGGATATTCATAAAACCGTTTACGTAAAGAAACCCCATTTCTCGGCTTACTAGGTGAAAAGAGACCTACTAGCCACGAGTTCTGAAATCAAAAACCGAAATGCCAGGATTGTAGAGCTCGAAAAGTAGTGTGAAATCAAGCTAAAAATCACCGAATTCAGAACTCGGAGTCAACGGATATTCATAAAACCGTTTACGTAAAGAAACCACATTTCTCGGTTAACGAGGTGAAACGAGACCTACTAGCCACGAGTTCTGAAATCAAAAACCGAAATACCAGGATTGTAGAGCTCGCAAATTAGTGTGAAATCAAGCTAAAAATCATCGAATTCAGAACTCGGAGTCAACGGATATTCATAAAACCGTTTACGTAAAGAAACCCCATTTCTCGGCTTACTAGGTGAAACGAGACCTACTAGCCACGAGTTCTGAAATCAAAAACCGAAATTCCAGGATTGTAGAGCTCTAAAAGTAGTGTGAAATCAAGCTAAAAATCACCGAATTCAGAACTCGGAGTCAACGGATATTCATAAAACCGTTTACGTAAAGAAACCACATTTCTCGGCTTACTAGGTGAAAGGAGACCTACTAGCCACGAGTTCTGAAATCAAAAACCGAAATGCCAGGATTGTAGAGCTCTAAAAGTAGTGTGAAATCAAGCTAAAAATCACCGAATTCAGAACTCGGAGTCAACGGATATTCATAAAACCGTTTACGTAAAGAAACCACAATTCGCGCCTAACTAGGTGAAACGAGACCTACTAGCCACGAGTTCGGAAATCAAAAACCGAAATTCCAGGATTTTAGAGCTCGAAAAGTAGTGTGAAATCAAGCTAAAAATCACCGAATTCAGAACTCGGAGTCAACGGATATTCATAAAACCGTTTACGTAAAGAAACCACATTTCTCGGCTTACTAGGTGAAGGAAGACCTACTAGCCACGAGTTCTGAAATCAAAAACCAAAATGCCCAGATTGTAGAGCTCGAAAAGTAGTGTGAAATCAAGCGAAAAATCACCGAATTCAGAACTCGGAGTCAACGGATATTCATAAAACCGTTTACGTAAAGAAACCACATTTCTCGGCTTACTAGGTGAAAAGAGACCTACTAGCCACGAGTTCTGAAATCAAAAACTGAAATGCCAAGATTGTAGAGCTCTAAAACTAGTGTGAAATCAAGCTAAAAATCACCGAATTCAGAACTCGGAGTAAACGGATATTCATAAAACCGTTTACGTAAAGAAACCACATTTCGCGCCTAACTAGGTGAAACGAGAGCTACTAGCCACAAGTTCTGAAATCAAAAACCGAAATGCCAAGATTGTAGAGCTCGAAAAGTAGTGTGAAATCAAGCTAAAAATTACCGAATTCAGAACACGGAGTCAACGGATATTCATAAAACCGTTTACGTAAAGAAACCACATTTCTCGGTTAACGAGGTGAAAGAGACCTACTAGCCACGAGTTCTGAAATAAAAAACCAGAATACCAGGATTGTAGAGCTCGAAAAGTAGTGTGAAATCAAGCTAAAAATCACCGAATTCAGAACTCGGAGTCAACGGATATTCATAAAACCGTTTACGTAAAGAAACCACATTTCTCGGTTAACGAGTTGAAACGAGACCTACTAGCCACGAGTTTTGAAATCAAAAACCGAAATACCAGGATTGTAGAGCTCGAAAAGTAGTGTGAAATCAAGCTAAAAATCACCGAATTCAGAACTCGGAGTCAATGGATATTCATAAAACCGTTTACGTAAAGAAACCACATTTCTCGGCTTACTAGGTGAAACGAGACCTACTAGCCACGAGTTCTGAAATCAAAAACCTAAATGACAGGATTTTAGAGCTCGAAAAGTAGTGTGAAATCAAGCGAAAAATCACCGAATTCACAACTCGGAGTCAACGGATATTCATAAAACCGTTTACGTAAAGAAACCACATTTCGCGCCTAAATAGGTGAAACGAGACCTACTAGCCACGATTTCTGAAATCAAAAACCAAAATCCCAGGATTGTAGAGCTCGAAAAGTAGTGTGAAATCAAGCTAAAAATCACCGAATTCAGAACTCGGAGTCAACGGATATTCATAAAACCGTTTACGTAAAGAAACCACATTTCTCGGCTTACTAGGTGAAAAGAGACCTACTAGCCACGAGTTCTGAAATCAAAAACCGAAATGCCAAGATTGTAGAGCTCTAAAACTAGTGTGAAATCAAGCTAAAAATCACCGAATTCAGAACTCGGAGTAAACGGATATTCATAAAACCGTTTACGTAAAGAAACCACATTTCGCGCCTAACTAGGTGAAACGAGACCTACTGGCCACGAGTTCTGAAATCAAAAACCGAAATGCCAGGATTGTAGAGCTCGAAAAGTAGTGTGAAATCAAGCTAAAAATCACCGAATTCAGAACTTGGAGTCAACGGATATTCATAAAACCGTTTACGTAAAGAAACCACATTTCTCGGTTAACGAGGTGAAACGAGACCTACTAGCCACGAGTTCTGAAATCAAAAACCGGAATACCAGGATTGTAGAGCTCGAAAAGTAGTGTGAAATCAAGCTAAAAATCACCGAATTCAGAACTCGGAGTCAACGGATATTCATAAAACCGTTTACGTAAAGAAACCACAATTCGCGCCTAACTAGGTGAAACGAGACCTACTAGCCACGAGTTCTGAAATCAAAAACCGAAATGCCAGGATTGTAGAGCTCTAAAAGTAGTGTGAAATCAAGCTAAAAATCACCGAATTCAGAACTCGGAGTCAACGGATATTCATAAAACCGTTTACGTAAAGAAACCACAATTCGCGCCTAACTAGGTGAAACGAGACCTACTAGCCACGAGTTCGGAAATCAAAAACCGAAATGCCAGGATTTTAGAGCTCGAAAAGTAGTGTGAAATCAAGCTAAAAATCACCGAATTCAGAACTCGGAGTCAACGGATATTCATAAAACCGTTTACGTAAAGAAACCACATTTCTCGGCTTACTAGGTGAAAGGAGACCTACTAGCCACGAGTTCTGAAATCAAAAACCGAAATGCCAGGATTGTAGAGCTCTAAAAGTAGTGTGAAATCAAGCTAAAAATCACCGAATTCAGAACTCGGAGTCAACGGATATTCATAAAACCGTTTACGTAAAGAAACCACAATTCGCGCCTAACTAGGTGAAACGAGACCTCCTAGCCACGAGTTCTGAAATCAAAAACCGAAATGCCAGGATTGTAGAGCTCGAAAAGTAGTGTGAAATCAAGCTAAAAATCAACGAATTCAGTACTCGGAGTCAACGGATATTCATAAAACCGTTTACGTAAAGAAACCACAATTCGCGCCTAACTAGGGGAAACGAGACCTACTAGCCACGTGTTCTGAAATCAAAAAACGAAACTCCGGGATTGTAGATCTCGAAAAGTAGTGTGAAATCAAGGAAAAAATCACCGAATTCACAACTCGGAGTGAACGGATATTCATAAAACCGTTTACGTAAAGAAACCACATTTCGCGCCTAACTAGGTGATACGAGACCTACTAGCCACGAGTTCTGAAATCAAAAACCAAAATGCCAGGATTGTAGAGCTCGAAAACTAGTGTGAAATCAAGCTAAAAATCACCGAATTCAGAACTCGGAGTAAACGGATATTCATAAAACCGTTTACGTAAAGAAACCCCATTTCTCGGCTTACTAGGTGAAAGGAGACCTACTAGCCACGAGTTCTGAAATCAAAAACCGAAATGCTAGGATTGTAGAGCTCTAAAACTAGTGTGAAATCAAGCTAAAAATCACCGAATTCAGAACTCGGAGTAAACGGATATTCATAAAACCGTTTACGTAAAGAAACCACATTTCGCGCCTAACTAGGTGAAACGAGACCTACTAGCCACGAGTTCTGAAATCAAAAACCGAAATGCCAGGATTGTAGAGCTCGAAAAGTAGTGTGAAATCAAGCTAAAAATCACCGAATTCAGAACTCGGAGTCAACGGATATTCATAAAACCGTTTACGTAAAGAAACCACAATTCGCGCCTAACTAGGTGAAACGAGACCTACTAGCCACGAGTTCTGAAATCAAAAACCGAAATGCCAGGATTGTAGAGCTCTAAAAGTAGTGTGAAATCAAGCTAAAAATCACCGAATTCAGAACTCGGAGTCAACGGATATTCATAAAACCGTTTACGTAAAGAAACCACAATTCGCGCCTAACTAGGTGAAACGAGACCTACTAGCCACGAGTTCGGAAATCAAAAACCGAAATGCCAGGATTTTAGAGCTCGAAAAGTAGTGTGAAATCAAGCTAAAAATCACCGAATTCAGAACTCGGAGTCAACGGATATTCATAAAACCGTTTACGTAAAGAAACCACATTTCTCGGCTTACTAGGTGAAAGGAGACCTACTAGCCACGAGTTCTGAAATCAAAAACCGAAATGCCAGGATTGTAGAGCTCTAAAAGTAGTGTGAAATCAAGCTAAAAATCACCGAATTCAGAACTCGGAGTCAACGGATATTCATAAAACCGTTTACGTAAAGAAACCACAATTCGCGCCTAACTAGGTGAAACGAGACCTCCTAGCCACGAGTTCTGAAATCAAAAACCGAAATGCCAGGATTGTAGAGCTCGAAAAGTAGTGTGAAATCAAGCTAAAAATCAACGAATTCAGTACTCGGAGTCAACGGATATTCATAAAACCGTTTACGTAAAGAAACCACAATTCGCGCCTAACTAGGGGAAACGAGACCTACTAGCCACGTGTTCTGAAATCAAAAAACGAAACTCCGGGATTGTAGATCTCGAAAAGTAGTGTGAAATCAAGGAAAAAATCACCGAATTCACAACTCGGAGTGAACGGATATTCATAAAACCGTTTACGTAAAGAAACCACATTTCGCGCCTAACTAGGTGATACGAGACCTACTAGCCACGAGTTCTGAAATCAAAAACCAAAATGCCAGGATTGTAGAGTTCGAAAACTAGTGTGAAATCAAGCTAAAAATCACCGAATTCAGAACTCGGAGTAAACGGATATTCATAAAACCGTTTTCGTAAAGAAACCCCATTTCTCGGCTTACTAGGTGAAAGGAGACCTACTAGCCACGAGTTCTGAAATCAAAAACCGAAATGCTAGGATTGTAGAGCTCTAAAACTAGTGTGAAATCAAGCTAAAAATCACCGAATTCAGAACTCGGAGTAAACGGATATTCATAAAACCGTTTACGTAAAGAAACCACATTTCGCGCCTAACTAGGTGAAACGAGACCTACTAGCCACGAGTTCTGAAATCAAAAACCGAAATGCCAGGATTGTAGAGCTCGAAAAGTAGTGTGAAATCAAGCTAAAAATCACCGAATTCAGAACTCCGAGTCAACGGATATTCATAAAACCGTTTACGTAAAGAAACCACATTTCTCGGTTAACGAGGTGAAACGAGACCTACTAGCCACGAGTTCTGAAATCAAAAACCGAAATACCAGGATTGTAGGGCTCGCAAAGTAGTGTGAAATCAAGCTAAAAATCACCGAATTCAGAACTCGGAGTCAACGGATATTCATAAAACCGTTTACGTAAAGAAACCACATTTCTCGGCTTACTAGGTGAAAGAAGACCTACTAGCCACGAGTTCTGAAATCAAAAACCAAAATGACAGGATTGTAGAGCTCGAAAAGTAGTGTGAAATCAAGCGAAAAATCACCGAATTCAGAACTCGGAGTCAACGGATATTCATAAAACCGTTTACGTAAAGAAACCATAATTCGCGCCTAACTAGGTGAAACAAGACCTACTAGCCACGAGTTCTGAAATAAAAAAACGAAACTCCAGGATTGTAGAGCTCGAAAAGTAGTGTGAAATCAAGCTAAAAATCACTGAATTCAGAACTCGGAGTCAACGGATATTCATAAAACCGTTTTCGTAAAGAAACCACAATTCGCGCCTAACTAGGTGAAATGTGACCTACTAGCCACGAGTTCTGAAATCAAAAACCGAAATGCCAGGATTGTAGAGCTCTAAAACTATTGTGAAATCAAGCTAAAAATCACCGAATTCAGAACTCGGAGTAAACGGATATTCATAAAACCGTTTACGTAAAGAAACCACATTTCACGCCTAACTAGGTGAAACGAGAGCTACTAGCCACAAGTTCTGAAATCAAAAACCGAAATGCCAGGATTGTAAAGCTCGAAAAGTAGTGTGAAATCAAGCTAAAAATCACCGAATTCAGAACTCGGAGTCAACGGATATTCATAAAACCGTTTATGTAAAGAAACCACAATTCGCGCCTAACTAGGTGAAATGAGACCTACTAGCCACGAGTTCGGAAATCAAAAACCGAAATGCAAGGATTTTAGAGCTCGAAAAGTAGTGTGAAATCAAGCTAAAAATCACCGAATTCAGAACTCGGAGTCAACGGATATTCATAAAACCGTTTACGTAAAGAAACCACATTTCTCGGCTTACTAGGTGAAGGAAGACCTACTAGCCACGAGTTCTGAAATCAAAAACCAAAATGACAGGATTGTAGAGCTCGAAATGTAGTGTGAAATCAAGCGAAAAATCACCGAATTCAGAACTCGGAGTCAACGGATATTCATAAAACCGTTTACGTAAAGAAACCACATTTCTCGGCTTACTAGGTGAAAAGAGACCTACTAGCCACGAGTTCTGAAATCAAAAACTGAAATGCCAAGATTGTAGAGCTCTAAAACTAGTGTGAAATCAAGCTAAAAATCACCGAATTCAGAAATCGGAGTAAACGGATATTCATAAAACCGTTTACGTAAAGAAACCACATTTCGCGCCTAACTAGGTGAAACGAGAGCTACTAGCCACAAGTTCTGAAATCAAAAACCGAAATGCCAGGATTGTAGAGCTCGAAAAGTAGTGTGAAATCAAGCTAAAAATTACCGAATTCAGAACACAGAGTCAACGGATATTCATAAAACCGTTTACGTAAAGAAACCACATTTCTCGGTTAACGAGGTGAAAGAGACCTACTAGCCACGAGTTCTGAAATAAAAAACCAGAATACCAGGATTGTAGAGCTCGAAAAGTAGTGTGAAATCAAGCTAAAAATCACCGAATTCAGAACTCGGAGTCAACGGATATTCATAAAACCGTTTACGTAAAGAAACCACATTTCTCGGTTAACGAGTTGAAACGAGACCTACTAGCCACGAGTTTTGAAATCAAAAACCGAAATACCAGGATTGTAGAGCTCGAAAAGTAGTGTGAAATCAAGCTAAAAATCACCGAATTCAGAACTCGGAGTCAACGGATATTCATAAAACCGTTTACGTAAAGAAACCACATTTCTCGGCTTACTAGGTGAAACGAGACCTACTAGCCACGAGTTCTGAAATCAAAAACCTAAATGACAGGATTTTAGAGCTCGAAAAGTAGTGTGAAATCAAGCGAAAAATCAACGAATTCACAACTCGGAGTCAACGGATATTCATAAAACCGTTTACGTAAAGAAACCACATTTCGCGCCTAAATAGGTGAAACGAGACCTACTAGCCACGAGTTCTGAAATCAAAAACCAAAATCGCAGGATTGTAGAGCTCGAAAAGTAGTGTGAAATCAAGCTAAAAATCACCGAATTCAGAACTCGGAGTCAACGGATATTCATAAAACCGTTTACGTAAAGAAACCACATTTCTCGGCTTACTAGGTGAAAAGAGACCTACTAGCCACGAGTTCTGAAATCAAAAACCGAAATGCCAAGATTGTAGAGCTCTAAAACTAGTGTGAAATCAAGCTAAAAATCACCGAATTCAGAACTCGGAGTAAACGGATATTCATAAAACCGTTTACGTAAAGAAACCACATTTCGCGCCTAACTAGGTGAAACGAGACCTACTAGCCACGAGTTCTGAAATCAAAAACCGAAATGCCAGGATTGTAGAGCTCGAAAAGTAGTGTGAAATCAAGCTAAAAATCACCGAATTCAGAACTCGGAGTCAACGGATATTCATAAAACCGTTTACGTAAAGAAACCACATTTCTCGGTTAACGAGGTGAAACGAGACCTACTAGCCACGAGTTCTGAAATCAAAAACCGGAATACCAGGATTGTAGAGCTCGAAAAGTAGTGTGAAATCAAGCTAAAAATCACCGAATTCAGAACTCGGAGTCAACGGATATTCATAAAACCGTTTACGTAAAGAAACCACAATTCGCGCCTAACTAGGTGAAACGAGACCTACTAGCCACGAGTTCTGAAATCAAAAACCGAAATGCCAGGATTGTAGAGCTCGAAAACTAGTGTGAAATCAAGCTAAAAATCACCGAATTCAGAACTCGGAGTCAACGGATATTCATAAAACCGTTTACGTAAAGAAACCACATTTCTCGGCTTACTAGGTGAAAGGAGACCTACTAGCCACGAGTTCTGAAATCAAAAACCGAAATGCCAGGATTGTAGAGCTCTAAAAGTAGTGTGAAATCAAGCTAAAAATCACCGAATTCAGAACTCGGAGTCAACGGATATTCATAAAACCGTTTACGTAAAGAAACCACAATTCGCGCCTAACTAGGTGAAACGAGACCTACTAGCCACGAGTTCTGAAATCAAAAACCGAAATGCCAGGATTGTAGAGCTCGAAAAGTAGTGTGAAATCAAGCTAAAAATCAACGAATTCAGTACTCGGAGTCAACGGATATTCATAAAACCGTTTACGTAAAGAAACCACAATTCGCGCCTAACTAGGGGAAACGAGACCTACTAGCCACGTGTTCTGAAATCAAAAAACGAAACTCCGGGATTGTAGATCTCGAAAAGTAGTGTGAAATCAAGGAAAAAATCACCGAATTCACAACTCGGAGTGAACGGATATTCATAAAACCGTTTACGTAAAGAAACCACATTTCGCGCCTAACTAGGTGATACGAGACCTACTAGCCACGAGTTCAGAAATCAAAAACCAAAATGCCAGGATTGTAGAGCTCGAAAACTAGTGTGAAATCAAGCTAAAAATCACCGAATTCAGAACTCGGAGTAAACGGATATTCATAAAACCGTTTACGTAAAGAAACCCCATTTCTCGGCTTACTAGGTGAAAGGAGACCTACTAGCCACGAGTTCTGAAATCAAAAACCGAAATGCTAGGATTGTAGAGCTCTAAAACTAGTGTGAAATCAAGCTAAAAATCACCGAATTCAGAACTCGGAGTAAACGGATATTCATAAAACCGTTTACGTAAAGAAACCACATTTCGCGCCTAACTAGGTGAAACGAGACCTACTAGCCACGATTTCTGAAATCAAAAACCGAAATGCCAGGATTGTAGAGCTCGAAAAGTAGTGTGAAATCAAGCTAAAAATCACCGAATTCAGAACTCCGAGTCAACGGATATTCATAAAACCGTTTACGTAAAGAAACCACATTTCTCGGTTAACGAGGTGAAACGAGACCTACTAGCCACGAGTTCTGAAATCAAAAACCGAAATACCAGGATTGTAGAGCTTGCAAAGTAGTGTGAAATCAAGCTAAAAATCACCGAATTCAGAACTCGGAGTCAACGGATATTCATAAAACCGTTTACGTAAAGAAACCACATTTCTCGGCTTACTAGATGAAAGAAGACCTACTAGCCACGAGTTCTGAAATCAAAAACCAAAATGACAGGATTGTAGAGCTCGAAAAGTAGTGTGAAATCAAGCGAAAAATCACCGAATTCAGAACTCGGAGTCAACGGATATTCATAAAACCGTTTACGTAAAGAAACCATAATTCGCGCCTAACTAGGTGAAACAAGACCTACTAGCCACGAGTTCTGAAATAAAAAAATGAAACTCCGGGATTGTAGAGCTCGAAAAGTAGTGTGAAATCAAGCTAAAAATCACTGAATTCAGAACTCGGAGTCAACGGATATTCATAAAACCGTTTTCGTAAAGAAACCACAATTCGCGCCTAACTAGGTGAAATGTGACCTACTAGCCACGAGTTCTGAAATCAAAAACCGAAATGCCAGGATTGTAGAGCTCGAAAAGTAGTGTGAAATCAAGCTAAAAATCACCGAATTCAGAACTCGGAGTCAACGGATATTCATAAAACCGTTTACGTAAAGAAACCCCATTTCTCCGCTTACTAGGTGAAAAGAGACCTACTAGCCACGAGTTCTGAAATCAAAAACCGAAATGCTACGATTGTAGAGCTCTAAAACTAGTGTGAAATCAAGCTAAAAATCACCGAATTCAGAACTCGGAGTAAACGGATATTCATAAAACCGTTTACGTAAAGAAACCACATTTTGCGCCTAACTAGGTGAAACGAGACCTACTAGCCACGAGTTCTGAAATCAAAAACCGAAATGCCAGGATTGTTGAGCTCGAAAAGTAGTGTGAAATCAAGCTAAAAATCACCGAATTCAGAACTCGGAGTCAACGGATATTCATAAAACCGTTTACGTAAAGAAACCACATTTCTCGGCTTACTAGGTGAAGGAAGACCTACTAGCCACGAGTTCTGAAATCAAAAACCAAAATGACAGGATTGTAGAGCTCGAAAAGTAGTGTGAAATCAAGCGAAAAATCACCGAATTCAGAACTCGGAGTAAACGGATATTCATAAAACCGTTTACGTAAAGAAACCACATTTCGCGCCTAACTAGGTGAAACGAGACCTACTAGCCACGAGTTCTGAAATCAAAAACCGAAATGCCAGGATTGTAGAGCTCGAAAAGTAGTGTGAAATCAAGCTAAAAATCACCGAATTCAGAACTCCGAGTCAACGGATATTCATAAAACTGTTTACGTAAAGAAACCACATTTCTCGGTTAACGAGGTGAAACGAGACCTACTAGCCACGAGTTCTGAAATCAAAAACCGAAATACCAGGATTGTAGAGCTCGCAAAGTAGTGTGAAATCAAGCTAAAAATCACCGAATTCAGAACTCGGAGTCAACGGATATTCATAAAACCGTTTACGTAAAGAAACCACATTTCTCGGCTTACTAGGTGAAAGAAGACCTACTAGCCACGAGTTCTGAAATCAAAAACCAAAATGACAGGATTGTAGAGCTCGAAAAGTAGTGTGAAATCAAGCGAAAAATCACCGAATTCAGAACTCGGAGTCAACGGATATTCATAAAACCGTTTACGTAAAGAAACCATAATTCGCGCCTAACTAGGTGAAACAAGACCTACTAGCCACGAGTTCTGAAATAAAAAAACGAATCTCCGGGATTGTAGAGCTCGAAAAGTAGTGTGAAATCAAGCTAAAAATCACTGAATTCAGAACTCGGAGTCAACGGATATTCATAAAACCGTTTTCGTAAAGAAACCACAATTTGCGCCTAACTAGGTGAAATGTGACCTACTAGCCACGAGTTCTGAAATCAAAAACCGAAATGCCAGGATTGTAGAGCTCGAAAAGTAGTGTGAAATCAAGCTAAAAATCACCGAATTCAGAACTCGGAGTCAACGGATATTCATAAAACCGTTTACGTAAAGAAACCCCATTTCTCGGCTTACTAGGTGAAAAGAGACCTACTAGCCACGAGTTCTGAAATCAAAAACCGAAATGCTACGATTGTAGAGCTCTAAAACTAGTGTGAAATCAAGCTAAAAATCACCGAATTCAGAACTCGGAGTAAACGGATATTCATAAAACCGTTTACGTAAAGAAACCACATTTTGCGCCTAACTAGGTGAAACGAGACCTACTAGCCACGAGTTCTGAAATCAAAAACCGAAATGCCAGGATTGTAGAGCTCGAAAAGTAGAGTGAAATCAAGCTAAAAATCACCGAATTCAGAACTCCGAGTCAACGGATATTCATAAAACCGTTTACGTAAAGAAACCACATTTCTCGGTGAACGAGGTGAAACGAGACCTACTTGCCACGAGTTCTGAAATCAAAAACCGAAATACCATGATTGTAGAGCTCGAAAAGTAGTGTGAAATCAAGCTAAAAATCACCGAATTCAGAACTCGGAGTCAACGGATATTCTTAAAACCGTTTACGTAAAGAAACCACAATTCGCGCCTAACTAGGTGAAACGAGACCTACTAGCCACGAGTTCTGAAATCAAAAACCGAAATGCCAGGATTGTAGAGCTCGAAAAGTAGTGTGAAATCAAGCTAAAAATCACCGAATTCAGAACTCGGAGTCAACGGATATTCATAAAACCGTTTATGTAAAGAAACCGCATTTCTCGGCTTACTAGGTGAAGGAAGACCTACTAGCCACGAGTTCTGAAATCAAAAACCAAAATGACAGGATTGTAGAGCTCGAAAAGTAGTGTGAAATCAAGCTAAAAATCACCGAATTCAGAACTCGGAGTCAACGGATATTCATAAAACCGTTTACGTAAAGAAACCACATTTCTCGGCTTACTAGGTGAAACGAGACCTACTAGCCACGAGTTCTGAAATCAAAAACCAAAATGACAGGATTGTAGAGCTCGAAAAGTAGTGTGAAATCAAGCGAAAAATCACCGAATTCAGAACTCGGAGTCATCGGATATTCATAAAAACGTTAACGTAAAGAAACCACAATTCGCGGCTAACTAGGTGAAATAAGACCTACTATCCACGAGTTCTGAAATCAAAAACCGAATTGCCAGGATTGTAGAGCTCGAAAAGTATTGTGAAATCAAGCTAAAAATCACCGAATTCACAACTCGGAGTCAACGAATATTCATAAAACCGTTTACGTAGAGAAACCACATTTCGCGTCTAACTAGGTGAAACGAGACCTACTAGCCACGAGTTCTGAAATCAAAAACCAAATAACAGGATTGTAGAGCTCGAAAATTAGTGTGAAATCAAGCGAAAAATCACCGAATTCATAACTCGGAGTCAACGGATATTGATAAAACCGTTTACGTAAAGAAACCACATTTCGCGCCTAACTAAGTGAAACGAGACCTACTAGCCACGAGTTCTGAAATCGAAAACCAAAATGCCAGGATTGTAGAGCTCGAAAAGTAGTGTGAAATCAAGCTAAGAATCACCGAATTCATAACTCGGAGTCAACGGATATTCATAAAACCGTTTACGTAAAGAAACCACATTTCTCGGCTTACTAGGTGAAACGAGACCTACTATCCACGAGTTCTGAAATCAAAAACCGAAATGCCAGGATTGTAGAGCTCTAAAAGTAGTGTGAAATCAAGCTAAAAATCACCGAATTCAGAACTCAGAGTCAACGGATATTCATAAAACCGTTTACGTAAAGAAACCACATTTCGTGCCTAACTAGGTGAAACGAGACCTACTAGCCACGAGTTCTGAAATCAAAAACCGAAATGCCAGGATTGTAGAGCTCGAAAAGTAGTGTGAAATCAAGCAAAAAATCACAGAATTCAGAACTCAGAGTCAACGGATATTCATAAAACCGTTTACGTAAAGAAACCACATTTCTCGGTTAACGAGGTGAAACGAGACCTACTGGCCACGAGTTCTGAAATCAAAAACCGAAATGCCAGGATTGTAGAGCTCGAAAAGTAGTGTGAAATCAAGCTAAAAATCACCGAATTCAGAACTCGGAGTCAACGGATATTCATAAAACCGTTTACGTAAAGAAACCACAATTCGCGCCTAACTAGGTGAAAGATACCTACCAGCCACGAGTTCTGAAATCAAAAACCGAAATTCCAGGATTGTAGAGCTCGAAAAGAAGTGTGAAATCAAGCTAAAAATCACCGAATTCAAAACTCGGAGTCAACGGATATTCATAAAACCGTTTACGTAAAGAAACCACATTTCTCGGCTTACTAGGTGAAAGGAGACCTACTAGCCACGAGTTCTGAAATCAAAAACCAAAATGACAGGATTGTAGAGCTCGAAAAGTAGTGTGAAATCAAGCTAAAAATCACCGAATTCAGAACTCGGAGTCAACGGATATTCATAAAACCGTTTACGTAAAGAAACCACAATTCGCGCCTAACTAGGTGAAAGATACCTACCAGCCACGAGTTCTGAAATCAAAAACCGAAATTCCAGGATTGTAGAGCTCGAAAAGTAGTGTGAAATCAAGCTAAAAATCACCGAATTCAAAACTCGGAGTCAACGGATATTCATAAAACCGTTTACGTAAAGAAACCACATTTCTCGGCTTACTAGGTGAAACGAGACCTACTAGCCACGAGTTCTGAAATCAAAAACCAAAATGACAGGATTGTAGAGCTCGAAAATTAGTGTGAAATCAAGCGAAAAATCACCGAATTCAGAACTCGGAGTCATCGGATATTCATAAAAACGTTAACGTAAAGAAACCACAATTCGCGGCTAACTAGGTGAAATAAGACCTACTATCCACGAGTTCTGAAATCAAAAACCGAATTGCCAGGATTGTAGAGCTCGAAAAGTATTGTGAAATCAAGCTAAAAATCACCGAATTCACAACTCGGAGTCAACGAATATTCATAAAACCGTTTACGTAGAGAAACCACATTTCGCGTCTAACTAGGTGAAACGAGACCTACTAGCCACGAGTTCTGAAATCAAAAACCAAATAACAGGATTGTAGAGCTCGAAAATTAGTGTGAAATCAAGCGAAAAATCACCGAATTCATAACTCGGAGTCAACGGATATTGATAAAACCGTTTACGTAAAGAAACCACATTTCGCGCCTAACTAAGTGAAACGAGACCTACTAGCCACGAGTTCTGAAATCGAAAACCAAAATGCCAGGATTGTAGAGCTCGAAAAGTAGTGTGAAATCAAGCTAAGAATCACCAAATTCATAACTCGGAGTCAACGGATATTCATAAAACCGTTTACGTAAAGAAACCACATTTCTCGGCTTACTAGGTGAAACGAGACCTACTATCCACGAGTTCTGAAATCAAAAACCGAAATGCCAGGATTGTAGAGCTCTAAAAGTAGTGTGAAATCAAGCTAAAAATCACCGAATTCAGAACTCAGAGTCAACGGATATTCATAAAACCGTTTACGTAAAGAAACCACATTTCGTGCCTAACTAGGTGAAACGAGACCTACTAGCCACGAGTTCTGAAATCAAAAACCGAAATGCCAGGATTGTAGAGCTCGAAAAGTAGTGTGAAATCAAGCAAAAAATCACAGAATTCAGAACTCAGAGTCAACGGATATTCATAAAACCGTTTACGTAAAGAAACCACATTTCTCGGTTAACGAGGTGAAACGAGACCTAATGGCCACGAGTTCTGAAATCAAAAACCGAAATGCCAGGATTGTAGAGCTCGAAAAGTAGTGTGAAATCAAGCTAAAAATCACCGAATTCAGAACTCGGAGTCAACGGATATTCATAAAACCGTTTACGTAAAGAAACCACAATTCGCGCCTAACTAGGTGAAAGATACCTACCAGCCACGAGTTCTGAAATCAAAAACCGAAATTCCAGGATTGTAGAGCTCGAAAAGAAGTGTGAAATCAAGCTAAAAATCACCGAATTCAAAACTCGGAGTCAACGGATATTCATAAAACCGTTTACGTAAAGAAACCACATTTCTCGGCTTACTAGGTGAAAGGAGACCTACTAGCCACGAGTTCTGAAATCAAAAACCAAAATGACAGGATTGTAGAGCTCGAAAAGTAGTGTGAAATCAAGCGAAAAATCACCGAATTCAGAACTCGGAGTGAACGGATATTCATAAAACCGTTTACGTAAAGAACCACAATACGCGCCTAACAAGGTGAAACGAGACCTATTAGTATCGAGTTCTGAAATCAAAAAACGAAACTCCGAGATTGTAGAGCTCGAAAAGTAGTGTAAAATCAAGCTAAAAATCACCGAATTCAGAACTCGGAGTCAACGGATATTCATAAAACAGTTTACGTAAAGAAACCACATTTCGCGTCTAACTAGGTGAAACGAGACCTACTAGCCACGAGTTCTGAAATCAAAAACCCAAATAACAGGATTGTAGAGCTCGAAAAGTAGTGTGAAATCAAGCGAAAAATCACCGAATTCATATCTCGAAGTCAACGGATATTCGTAAAACCGTTTACGTAAAGAAACCACATTTCGCGCCTAACTAGGTGAAACGAGACCTACTAGCCACGAGTTCTGAAATCAAAAACCAAAATGCCAGGATTGTAGAGCTCAAAAAGTAGTATGAAATCAAGCTAAAAATCACCGAATTCAGAACTCGGAGTCAACGGATATTCATAAAACCGTTTACGTAAAGAAACCACATTTCTCGGCTTACTAGGTGAAACGAGACCTACTAGCCACGAGTTCTTAAATCAAAAACCGAAATGCCAGGATTGTAGAGCTCTAAAAGTATTGTGAAATCAAGCTAAAAATCACCGAATTCAGAACTCGGAGTCAACGGATATTCATAAAACCGTTTACGTAAAGAAACCACATTTCGCGCCTAACTAGGTGAAACGAGACCTACTAGCCACGAGTTTTGAAATCAAAAACCGAAATGCCAGGATTGTAGAGCTCGAAAATTAGTGTGAAATCAAGAAAAAAATCACCGAATTCAGAACTCGGAGTCAACGGATATTCATAAAACCGTTTACGTAAAGAAACCACATTTCTCGGTTAACGAGGTGAAACGAGACCTACTAGCCACGAGTTCTGAAATCAAAAACCGAAATGCCAGGATTGTAGAGCTCGATAAGTAGTGTGAAATCAAACTAAAAATCACCGAATTCAGAACTCGTAGTCAACGGATATTCATAAAACCGTTTACGTAAAGAAACCACAATTCGCGCCTAACTAGGTGAAACGATACCTACTATCCACGAGTTCTGAAATCAAAAACCGAAATTCCAGGATTGTAGAGCTCAAAAAGTAGTGTGAAATCAAGCTAAAAATCACCGAATTCAGAACTCGGAGTCAACGGATATTTATAAAACCGTTTACGTAAAGAAACCACATTTCGCGCCTAACTAGGTGAAACGATACCTACTAGCCACGAGTTCTGAAATCAAAAACCGAAATTCCAGGATTGTAGAGCTCGAAAATTAGTGTGAAATCAAGCTAAAAATCACCGAATTCAGAACTCGGAGTGAACGGATATTCATAAAACCGTTTACGTAAAGAAACCTCAATTCGCGCCTAACTAGGTGAAACGAGACCTACTAGCATCGAGTTCTGAAATCAAAAAACGAAACTCCGAGATTGTAGAGCTCGAAAAGTAGTGTGAAATCAAGCTAAAAATCACCGAATTCAGAACTCGGAGTCAACGGATATTCATAAAACCGTTTACGTAAAGAAACCCCATTTCTCGGCTTACTAGGTGAAACGAGACCTACTAGCCACGAGTTCTGAAATCAAAAACCAAAATGACAGGATTGTAGAGCTCGAAAAGTAGTGTGAAATCAAGCGAAAAATCACCGAATTGAGAACTCGGAGTCATCGGATATTCATCAAATCGTTTACGTAAAGAAACCACAATTCGCGGCTAACTAGGTGAAATGAGACCTACTAGCCACGAGTTCTGAAATCAAAAACCGAAATGCCAGGATTGTAGAGCTCTAAAAGTAGTGTGAAATCAAGCTAAAAATCACCGAATTCAGAACTCGGAGTCAACGGATATTCATAAAACCGTTTACGTAAAGAAACCACATTTTGCGTCTAACTAGGTGAAACGAGACCTACTAGCCACGAGTTTTGAAATCAAAAACCGAAATGCCAGGATTGTAGAGCTCGAAAATTAGTGTGAAATCAAGAAAAAAATCACCGAATTCAGAACTCGGAGTCAACGGATATTCATAAAACCGTTTACGTAAAGAAACCACATTTCTCGGTTAACGAGGTGAAACGAGACCAACTAGCCACGAGTTCTGAAATCAAAAACCGAAATGCCAGGATTGTAGAGCTCGATAAGTAGTGTGAAATCAAACTAAAAATCACCGAATTCAGAACTCGTAGTCAACGGATATTCATAAAACCGTTTACGTAAAGAAACCACAATTCGCGCCTAACTAGGTGAAACGATACCTACTATCCACGAGTTCTGAAATCAAAAACCGAAATGCCAGGATTGTAGAGCTCGATAAGTAGTGTGAAATCAAACTAAAAATCACCGAATTCAGAACTCGGAGTCAACGGATATTCATAAAACCGTTTACGTAAAGAAACCACATTTCGCGCCTAACTAGGTGAAACGAGACCTACTAGCCACGAGTTTTGAAATCAAAAACCGAAATGCCAGGATTGTAGAGCTCGAAAATTAGTGTGAAATCAAGAAAAAAATCACCGAATTCAGAACTCGGAGTCAACGGATATTCATAAAACCGTTTACGTAAAGAAACCACATTTCTCGGTTAACGAGGTGAAACGAGACCTACTAGCCACGAGTTCTGAAATCAAAAACCGAAATGCCAGGATTGTAGAGCTCGATAAGTAGTGTGAAATCAAACTAAAAATCACCTAATTCAGAACTCGTAGTCAACGGATATTCATAAAACCGTTTACGTAAAGAAACCACAATTCGCGCCTAACTAGGTGAAACGATACCTACTATCCACGAGTTCTGAAATCAAAAACCGAAATTCCAGGATTGTAGAGCTCAAAAAGTAGTGTGAAATCAAGCTAAAAATCACCGAATTCAGAACTCGGAGTCAACGGATATTTATAAAACCGTTTACGTAAAGAAACCACATTTCGCGCCTAACTAGGTGAAACGATACCTACTAGCCACGAGTTCTGAAATCAAAAACCGAAATTCCAGGATTGTAGAGCTCGAAAATTAGTGTGAAATCAAGCTAAAAATCACCGAATTCAGAACTCGGAGTGAACGGATATTCATAAAACCGTTTACGTAAAGAAACCTCAATTCGCGCCTAACTAGGTGAAACGAGACCTACTAGCATCGAGTTCTGAAATCAAAAAACGAAACTCCGAGATTGTAGAGCTCGAAAAGTAGTGTGAAATCAAGCTAAAAATCACCGAATTCAGAACTCGGAGTCAACGGATATTCATAAAACCGTTTACGTAAAGAAACCCCATTTCTCGGCTTACTAGGTGAAACGAGACCTACTAGCCACGAGTTCTGAAATCAAAAACCAAAATGACAGGATTGTAGAGCTCGAAAAGTAGTGTGAAATCAAGCGAAAAATCACCGAATTGAGAACTCGGAGTCATCGGATATTCATCAAATCGTTTACGTAAAGAAACCACAATTCGCGGCTAACTAGGTGAAATGAGACCTACTAGCCACGAGTTCTGAAATCAAAAACCGAAATGCCAGGATTGTAGAGCTCTAAAAGTAGTGTGAAATCAAGCTAAAAATCACCGAATTCAGAACTCGGAGTCAACGGATATTCATAAAACCGTTTACGTAAAGAAACCACATTTTGCGTCTAACTAGGTGAAACGAGACCTACTAGCCACGAGTTTTGAAATCAAAAACCGAAATGCCAGGATTGTAGAGCTCGAAAATTAGTGTGAAATCAAGAAAAAAATCACCGAATTCAGAACTCGGAGTCAACGGATATTCATAAAACCGTTTACGTAAAGAAACCACATTTCTCGGTTAACGAGGTGAAACGAGACCAACTAGCCACGAGTTCTGAAATCAAAAACCGAAATGCCAGGATTGTAGAGCTCGATAAGTAGTGTGAAATCAAACTAAAAATCACCGAATTCAGAACTCGTAGTCAACGGATATTCATAAAACCGTTTACGTAAAGAAACCACAATTCGCGCCTAACTAGGTGAAACGATACCTACTATCCACGAGTTCTGAAATCAAAAACCGAAATGCCAGGATTGTAGAGCTCGATAAGTAGTGTGAAATCAAACTAAAAATCACCGAATTCAGAACTCGGAGTCAACGGATATTCATAAAACCGTTTACGTAAAGAAACCACATTTCGCGCCTAACTAGGTGAAACGAGACCTACTAGCCACGAGTTTTGAAATCAAAAACCGAAATGCCAGGATTGTAGAGCTCGAAAATTAGTGTGAAATCAAGAAAAAAATCACCGAATTCAGAACTCGGAGTCAACGGATATTCATAAAACCGTTTACGTAAAGAAACCACATTTCTCGGTTAACGAGGTGAAACGAGACCTACTAGCCACGAGTTCTGAAATCAAAAACCGAAATGCCAGGATTGTAGAGCTCGATAAGTAGTGTGAAATCAAACTAAAAATCACCTAATTCAGAACTCGTAGTCAACGGATATTCATAAAACCGTTTACGTAAAGAAACCACAATTCGCGCCTAACTAGGTGAAACGATACCTACTATCCACGAGTTCTGAAATCAAAAACCGAAATTCCAGGATTGTAGAGCTCAAAAAGTAGTGTGAAATCAAGCTAAAAATCACCGAATTCAGAACTCGGAGTCAACGGATATTTATAAAACCGTTTACGTAAAGAAACCACATTTCGCGCCTAACTAGGTGAAACGATACCTACTAGCCACGAGTTCTGAAATCAAAAACCGAAATTCCAGGATTGTAGAGCTCGAAAATTAGTGTGAAATCAAGCTAAAAATCACCGAATTCAGAACTCGGAGTGAACGGATATTCATAAAACCGTTTACGTAAAGAAACCTCAATTCGCGCCTAACTAGGTGAAACGAGACCTACTAGCATCGAGTTCTGAAATCAAAAAACGAAACTCCGAGATTGTAGAGCTCGAAAAGTAGTGTGAAATCAAGCTAAAAATCACCGAATTCAGAACTCGGAGTCAACGGATATTCATAAAACCGTTTACGTAAAGAAACCCCATTTCTCGGCTTACTAGGTGAAACGAGACCTACTAGCCACGAGTTCTGAAATCAAAAACCAAAATGACAGGATTGTAGAGCTCGAAAAGTAGTGTGAAATCAAGCGAAAAATCACCGAATTGAGAACTCGGAGTCATCGGATATTCATCAAATCGTTTACGTAAAGAAACCACAATTCGCGGCTAACTAGGTGAAATGAGACCTACTAGCCACGAGTTCTGAAATCAAAAACCGAAATGCCAGGATTGTAGAGCTCTAAAAGTAGTGTGAAATCAAGCTAAAAATCACCGAATTCAGAACTCGGAGTCAACGGATATTCATAAAACCGTTTACGTAAAGAAACCACATTTTGCGTCTAACTAGGTGAAACGAGACCTACTAGCCACGAGTTTTGAAATCAAAAACCGAAATGCCAGGATTGTAGAGCTCGAAAATTAGTGTGAAATCAAGAAAAAAATCACCGAATTCAGAACTCGGAGTCAACGGATATTCATAAAACCGTTTACGTAAAGAAACCACATTTCTCGGTTAACGAGGTGAAACGAGACCAACTAGCCACGAGTTCTGAAATCAAAAACCGAAATGCCAGGATTGTAGAGCTCGATAAGTAGTGTGAAATCAAACTAAAAATCACCGAATTCAGAACTCGTAGTCAACGGATATTCATAAAACCGTTTACGTAAAGAAACCACAATTCGCGCCTAACTAGGTGAAACGATACCTACTATCCACGAGTTCTGAAATCAAAAACCGAAATGCCAGGATTGTAGAGCTCGATAAGTAGTGTGAAATCAAACTAAAAATCACCGAATTCAGAACTCGGAGTCAACGGATATTCATAAAACCGTTTACGTAAAGAAACCACATTTCGCGCCTAACTAGGTGAAACGAGACCTACTAGCCACGAGTTTTGAAATCAAAAACCGAAATGCCAGGATTGTAGAGCTCGAAAATTAGTGTGAAATCAAGAAAAAAATCACCGAATTCAGAACTCGGAGTCAACGGATATTCATAAAACCGTTTACGTAAAGAAACCACATTTCTCGGTTAACGAGGTGAAACGAGACCTACTAGCCACGAGTTCTGAAATCAAAAACCGAAATGCCAGGATTGTAGAGCTCGATAAGTAGTGTGAAATCAAACTAAAAATCACCGAATTCAGAACTCGTAGTCAACGGATATTCATAAAACCGTTTACGTAAAGAAACCACAATTCGCGCCTAACTAGGTGAAACGATACCTACTATCCACGAGTTCTGAAATCAAAAACCGAAATTCCAGGATTGTAGAGCTCAAAAAGTAGTGTGAAATCAAGCTAAAAATCACCGAATTCAGAACTCGGAGTCAACGGATATTTATAAAACCGTTTACGTAAAGAAACCACATTTCGCGCCTAACTAGGTGAAACGATACCTACTAGCCACGAGTTCTGAAATCAAAAACCGAAATTCCAGGATTGTAGAGCTCGAAAATTAGTGTGAAATCAAGCTAAAAATCACCGAATTCAGAACTCGGAGTGAACGGATATTCATAAAACCGTTTACGTAAAGAAACCTCAATTCGCGCCTAACTAGGTGAAACGAGACCTACTAGCATCGAGTTCTGAAATCAAAAAACGAAACTCCGAGATTGTAGAGCTCGAAAAGTAGTGTGAAATCAAGCTAAAAATCACCGAATTCAGAACTCGGAGTCAACGGATATTCATAAAACCGTTTACGTAAAGAAACCCCATTTCTCGGCTTACTAGGTGAAACGAGACCTACTAGCCACGAGTTCTGAAATCAAAAACCAAAATGACAGGATTGTAGAGCTCGAAAAGTAGTGTGAAATCAAGCGAAAAATCACCGAATTGAGAACTCGGAGTCATCGGATATTCATCAAATCGTTTACGTAAAGAAACCACAATTCGCGGCTAACTAGGTGAAATGAGACCTACTAGCCACGAGTTCTGAAATCAAAAACCGAAATGCCAGGATTGTAGAGCTCTAAAAGTAGTGTGAAATCAAGCTAAAAATCACCGAATTCAGAACTCGGAGTCAACGGATATTCATAAAACCGTTTACGTAAAGAAACCACATTTTGCGTCTAACTAGGTGAAACGAGACCTACTAGCCACGAGTTCTGAAATCAAAAACCAAAATGCCAGGATTGTAGAGCCCGAAAAGTAGTGTGAAATCAAGCTAAAAATCACTGAATTCAGAACTCGGAGTCAATGGATATTCATAAAACCGTTTTCGTAAAGAAACCACAATTCGCGCCTAACTAGGTGAAACGAGACCTACTAGCCACGAGTTCTGAAATCAAAAACCGAAATGCCAGGATTGTAGAGCTCGAAAAGTAGTGTGAAATCAAGCTAAAAATCACCGAATTCAGAACTCGGAGTCAACGGATATTCATAAAACCGTTTACGTAAAGAAACCCCATTTCTCGGCTTACTAGGTGAAAAGAGACCTACTAGCCACGAGTTCTGAAATCAAAAACCGAAATCCTACGATTTTAGAGCTCTAAAACTAGTGTGAAATCAAGCTAAAAATCACCGAATTCAGAACTCGGAGTAAACGGATATTCATAAAACCGTTTACGTAAAGAAACCACATTTTGCGCCTAACTAGGTGAAACGAGACCTACTAGCCACGAGTTCTGAAATCAAAAACCGAAATTCCAGGATTGTAGAGCTCAAAAAGTAGTGTGAAATCAAGCTAAAAATCACCGAATTCAGAACTCGGAGTCAACGGATATTTATAAAACCGTTTACGTAAAGAAACCACATTTCGCGCCTAACTAGGTGAAACGATACCTACTAGCCACGAGTTCTGAAATCAAAAACCGAAATTCCAGGATTGTAGAGCTCCAAAATTAGTGTGAAATCAAGCTAAAAATCACCGAATTCAGAACTCGGAGTGAACGATATTCATAAAACCGTTTACGTAAAGAAACCTCAATTCGCGCCTAACTAGGTGAAACGAGACCTACTAGCATCGAGTTCTGAAATCAAAAAACGAAACTCCGAGATTGTAGAGCTCGAAAAGTAGTGTGAAATCAATCTAAAAATCACCGAATTCAGAACTCGGAGTCAACGGATATTCATAAAACCGTTTACGTAAAGAAACCCCATTTCTCGGCTTACTAGGTGAAACGAGACCTACTAGCCACGAGTTCTGAAATCAAAAACCAAAATGACAGGATTGTAGAGCTCGAAAAGTAGTGTGAAATCAAGCGAAAAATCACCGAATTGAGAACTCGGAGTCATCGGATATTCATCAAATCGTTTACGTAAAGAAACCACAATTCGCGGCTAACTAGGTGAAATGAGACCTACTAGCCACGAGTTCTGAAATCAAAAACCGAAATGCCAGGATTGTAGAGCTCTAAAAGTAGTGTGAAATCAAGCTAAAAATCACCGAATTCAGAACTCGGAGTCAACGGATATTCATAAAACCGTTTACGTAAAGAAACCACATTTTGCGTCTAACTAGGTGAAACGAGACCTACTAGCCACGAGTTCTGAAATCAAAAACCAAAATGCCAGGATTGTAGAGCCCGAAAAGTAGTGTGAAATCAAGCTAAAAATCACTGAATTCAGAACTCGGAGTCAATGGATATTCATAAAACCGTTTTCGTAAAGAAACCACAATTCGCGCCTAACTAGGTGAAACGAGACCTACTAGCCACGAGTTCTGAAATCAAAAACCGAAATGCCAGGATTGTAGAGCTCGAAAAGTAGTGTGAAATCAAGCTAAAAATCACCGAATTCAGAACTCGGAGTCAACGGATATTCATAAAACCGTTTACGTAAAGAAACCCCATTTCTCGGCTTACTAGGTGAAAAGAGACCTACTAGCCACGAGTTCTGAAATCAAAAACCGAAATCCTACGATTTTAGAGCTCTAAAACTAGTGTGAAATCAAGCTAAAAATCACCGAATTCAGAACTCGGAGTAAACGGATATTCATAAAACCGTTTACGTAAAGAAACCACATTTTGCGCCTAACTAGGTGAAACGAGACCTACTAGCCACGAGTTCTGAAATCAAAAACCGAAATGCCAGGATTGTAGAGCTCAAAAAGTAGTGTGAAATCAAGCTAAAAATCACCGAATTCAGAACTCCGAGTCAACGGATATTCATAAAACCGTTTACGTAAAGAAACCACATTTCTCGGTTAACGAGGTGAAACGAGACCTACTTGCCACGAGTTCTGAAATCAAAAACCGAAATACCATGATTGTAGAGCTCGAAAAGTAGTGTGAAATCAAGCTAAAAATCACCGAATTCAGAACTCGGAGTCAACGGATATTATTAAAACCGTTTACGTAAAGAAACCACAATTCGCGCCTAACTAGGTGAAACGAGACCTACTAGCCACGAGTTCTGAAATCAAAAACCAAAATGCCAGGACTGTAGAGCTCGAAAAGTAGTGTGAAATCAAGCTAAAAATCACCGAATTCAGAACTCGGAGTCAACGGATATTCATAAAGCCGTTTACGTAAAGAAACCACATTTCTCGGCTTACTAGGTGAAGGAAGACCTACTAGCCACGAGTTCTGAAATCAAAAACCAAAATGACAGGATTGTAGAGCTCGAAAAGTAGTGTGAAATCAAGCTAAAAATCACCGAATTCAGAACTCGGAGTCAACGGATATTCATAAAACCGTTTACGTAAAGAAACCACATTTCTCGGCTTACTAGGTGAAACGAGACCTACTAGCCACGAGTTCTGAAATCAAAAACCGAAATGACAGGATTGTAGAGCTCGAAAAGTAGTGTGAAATCAAGCGAAAAATCACCGAATTCAGAACTCGGAGTCATCGGATATTCATAAAAACGTTTACGTAAAGAAACAACAATTCGCGGCTAACTAGGTGAAATAAGACCTACTATCCACGAGTTCTGAAATCAAAAACCGAATTGCCAGGATTGTAGAGCTCGAAAAGTAGTGTGAAATCAAGAAAAAAATCACCGAATTCAGAACTCGGAGTCAACGGATATTCATAAAACCGTTTACGTAAAGAAACCACATTTCTCGGCTTACTAGGTGAAAGGAGACCTACTAGCCACGAGTTCTGAAATCAAAAACCAAAATGACAGGATTGTAGAGCTCGAAAAGTAGTGTGAAATCAAGCGAAAAATCACCGAATTCAGAACTCGGAGTGAACGGATATTCATAAAACCGTTTACATAAAGAACCACAATTCGCGCCTAACAAGGTGAAACGAGACCTATTAGTATCGAGTTCTGAAATCAAAAAACGAAACTCCGAGATTGTAGAGCTCGAAAAGTACTGTAAAATCAAGCTAAAAATCACCAAATTCAGAACTCGGAGTCAACGGATATTCATAAAACAGTTTACGTAAAGAAAACACATTTCGCGTCTAACTAGGTGAAACGAGACCTACTAGCCACGAGTTCTGAAATCAAAAACCCAAATAACAGGATTGTAGAGCTCGAAAAGTAGTGTGAAATCAAGCGAAAAATCACCGAATTCATATCTCGAAGTCAACGGATATTCATAAAACCGTTTACATAAAGAAACCACATTTCGCGCCTAACTAGGTGAAACGAGACCTACTAGCCACGAGTTCTGAAATCAAAAACCAAAATGCCAGGATTGTAGAGCTCAAAAAGTAGTATGAAATCAAGCTAAAAATCACCGAATTCAGAACTCGGAGTCAACGGATATTCATAAAACCGTTTACGTAAAGAAACCACATTTCTCGGCTTACTAGGTGAAACGAGACTTACTAGCCACGAGTTCTGAAATCAAAAACCGAAATTCCAGGATTGTAGAGCTCTAAAAGTAGTGTGAAATCAAGAAAAAAATCACCGAATTCAGAACTCGGAGTCAACGGATATTCATAAAACCGTTTACGTAAAGAAACCACATTTCTCGGTTAACGAGGTGAAACGAGACCTACTAGCCACGAGTTCTGAAATCAAAAACCGAAATGCCAGGATTGTAGAGCTCGATAAGTAGTGTGAAATCAAGCTAAAAATCATCGAATTCAGAACTCGTAGTCAACGGATATTCATAAAACCGTTTACGTAAAGAAACCACAATTCGCGCCTAACTAGGTGAAACGATACCTACTAGCCACGAGTTCTGAAATCAAAAACCGAAATTCCAGGATTGTAGAGCTCAAAAAGTAGTGTGAAATCAAGCTAAAAATCACCGAATTCAGAACTCGGAGTCAACGGATATTTATAAAACCGTTTACGTAAAGAAACCACATTTCGCGCCTAACTAGGTGAAACGATACCTACTAGCCACGAGTTCTGAAATCAAAAACCGAAATTCCAGGATTGTAGAGCTCGAAAATTAGTGTGAAATCAAGCTAAAAATCACCGAATTCAGAACTCGGAGTGAACGGATATTCATAAAACCGTTTACGTAAAGAAACCTCAATTCGCGCCTAACTAGGTGAAACGAGACCTACTAGCATCGAGTTCTGAAATCAAAAAACGAAACTCCGAGATTGTAGAGCTCGAAAAGTAGTGTGAAATCAAGCTAAAAATCACCGAATTCAGAACTCGGAGTCAACGGATATTCATAAAACCGTTTACGTAAAGAAACCCCATTTCTCGGCTTACTAGGTGAAACGAGACCTACTAGCCACGAGTTCTGAAATCAAAAACCAAAATGACAGGATTGTGGAGCTCGAAAAGTAGTGTGAAATCAAGCGAAAAATCACCGAATTGAGAACTCGGAGTCATCGGATATTCATCAAATCGTTTACATAAAGAAACCACAATTCGCGGCTAACTAGGTGAAATGAGACCTACTAGCCACGAGTTCTGAAATCAAAAACCGAAATGCCAGGATTGTAGAGCTCTAAAAGTAGTGTGAAATCAAGCTAAAAATCACCGAATTCAGAACTCGGAGTCAACGGATATTCATAAAACCGTTTACGTAAAGAAACCACATTTTGCGTCTAACTAGGTGAAACGAGACCTACTAGCCACGAGTTCTGAAATCAAAAACCCAAATAACAGGATTGTAGAGCTCGAAAAGTAGTGTGAAATCAAGCGAAAAATCACCGAATTCATATCTCGAAGTCAACGGATATTCATAAAACCGTTTACGTAAAGAAACCACATTTCGCGCATAACTAGGTGAAACGAGACCTACTAGCCACGAGTTCTGAAATCAAAAACCAAAATGCCAGGATTGTAGAGCTCAAAAAGTATTATGAAATCAAGCTAAAAATCACCGAATTCAGAACTCGGAGTCAACGGATATTCATAAAACCGTTTACGTAAAGAAACCACATTTCTCGGCTTACTAGGTGAAACGAGACCTACTAGCCACGAGTTCTGAAATCAAAAACCGAAATGCCAGGATTGTAGAGCTCTAAAAGTAGTGTGAAATCAAGCTAAAAATCACCAAATTCAGAACTCGGAGTCAACGGATATTCATAAAACCGTTTACGTAAAGAAACCACATTTCGCGCCTAACTAGGTGAAACGATACCTACTAGCCACGAGTTCTGAAATCAAAAACCGAAATTCCAGGATTGTAGAGCTCGAAAATTAGTGTGAAATCAAGCTAAAAATCACCGAATTCAGAACTCGGAGTGAACGGATATTCATAAAACCGTTTACGTAAAGAAACCTCAATTCGCGCCTAACTAGGTGAAACGAGACCTACTAGCATCGAGTTCTGAAATCAAAAAACGAAACTCCGAGATTGTAGAGCTCGAAAAGTAGTGTGAAATCAAGCTAAAAATCACCGAATTCAGAACTCGGAGTCAACGGATATTCATAAAACCGTTTACGTAAAGAAACCCCATTTCTCGGCTTACTAGGTGAAACGAGACCTACTAGCCACGAGTTCTGAAATCAAAAACCAAAATGACAGGATTGTGGAGCTCGAAAAGTAGTGTGAAATCAAGCGAAAAATCACCGAATTGAGAACTCGGAGTCATCGGATATTCATCAAATCGTTTACATAAAGAAACCACAATTCGCGGCTAACTAGGTGAAATGAGACCTACTAGCCACGAGTTCTGAAATCAAAAACCGAAATGCCAGGATTGTAGAGCTCTAAAAGTAGTGTGAAATCAAGCTAAAAATCACCGAATTCAGAACTCGGAGTCAACGGATATTCATAAAACCGTTTACGTAAAGAAACCACATTTTGCGTCTAACTAGGTGAAACGAGACCTACTAGCCACGAGTTCTGAAATCAAAAACCCAAATAACAGGATTGTAGAGCTCGAAAAGTAGTGTGAAATCAAGCGAAAAATCACCGAATTCATATCTCGAAGTCAACGGATATTCATAAAACCGTTTACGTAAAGAAACCACATTTCGCGCATAACTAGGTGAAACGAGACCTACTAGCCACGAGTTCTGAAATCAAAAACCAAAATGCCAGGATTGTAGAGCTCAAAAAGTATTATGAAATCAAGCTAAAAATCACCGAATTCAGAACTCGGAGTCAACGGATATTCATAAAACCGTTTACGTAAAGAAACCACATTTCTCGGCTTACTAGGTGAAACGAGACCTACTAGCCACGAGTTCTGAAATCAAAAACCGAAATGCCAGGATTGTAGAGCTCTAAAAGTAGTGTGAAATCAAGCTAAAAATCACCAAATTCAGAACTCGGAGTCAACGGATATTCATAAAACCGTTTACGTAAAGAAACCACATTTCGCGCCTAACTAGGTGAAACGAGACCTACTAGCCACGAATTTTGAAATCAAAAACCGAAATGCCAGGATTGTAGAGCTCGAAAAGTAGTGTGAAATCGAGAAAAAAATCACCGAATTCAGAACTCGGAGTCAACGGATATTCATAAAACCGTTTACGTAAAGAAACCACATTTCTCGGTTAACGAGGTGAAACGAGACCTACTAGCCACGAGTTCTGAAATCAAAAACCGAAATGCCAGGATTGTAGAGCTCGATAAGTAGTGTGAAATCAAGCTAAAAATCATCGAATTCAGAACTCGTAGTCAACGGATATTCATAAAACCGTTTACGTAAAGAAACCACAATTCGCGCCTAACTAGGTGAAACGATACCTACTAGCCACGAGTTCTGAAATCAAAAACCGAAATTCCAGGATTGTAGAGCTCCAAAAGTAGTGTGAAATCAAGCTATAAATCACCGAATTCAGAACTCGGAGTCAACGGATATTTATAAAACCGTTTACGTAAAGAAACCACATTTCGCGCCTAACTAGGTGAAACGATACCTACTAGCCACGAGTTCTGAAATCAAAAACCGAAATTCCAGGATTGTAGAGCACGAAAATTAGTGTGAAATCAAGCTAAAAATCACCGAATTCAGAACTCGGAGTGAACGGATATTCATAAAACCGTTTACGTAAAGAAACCTCAATTCGCGGCTAACTAGGTGAAACGAGACCTACTAGCATCGAGTTCTGAAATCAAAAAACGAAACTCCGAGATTGTAGAGCTCGAAAAGTAGTGTGAAATCAAGCTAAAAATCACCGAATTCAAAACTCGGAGTCAACGGATATTCATAAAACCGTTTACGTAAAGAAACCCCATTTCTCGGCTTACTAGGTGAAACGAGACCTACTAGCCACGAGTTCTGAAATCAAAAACCAAAATGCCAGGATTGTAGAGCTCTAAAAGTAGTGTGAAATCAAGCTAAAAATCACCAAATTCAGAACTCGGAGTCAACGGATATTCATAAAACCGTTTACGTAAAGAAACCACATTTCGCGCCTAACTAGGTGAAACGAGACCTACTAGCCACGAATTTTGAAATCAAAAACCGAAATGCCAGGATTGTAGAGCTCGAAAAGTAGTGTGAAATCGAGAAAAAAATCACCGAATTCAGAACTCGGAGTCAACGGATATTCATAAAACCGTTTACGTAAAGAAACCACATTTCTCGGTTAACGAGGTGAAACGAGACCTACTAGCCACGAGTTCTGAAATCAAAAACCGAAATGCCAGGATTGTAGAGCTCGATAAGTAGTGTGAAATCAAGCTAAAAATCATCGAATTCAGAACTCGTAGTCAACGGATATTCATAAAACCGTTTACGTAAAGAAACCACAATTCGCGCCTAACTAGGTGAAACGATACCTACTAGCCACGAGTTCTGAAATCAAAAACCGAAATTCCAGGATTGTAGAGCTCCAAAAGTAGTGTGAAATCAAGCTATAAATCACCGAATTCAGAACTCGGAGTCAACGGATATTTATAAAACCGTTTACGTAAAGAAACCACATTTCGCGCCTAACTAGGTGAAACGATACCTACTAGCCACGAGTTCTGAAATCAAAAACCGAAATTCCAGGATTGTAGAGCACGAAAATTAGTGTGAAATCAAGCTAAAAATCACCGAATTCAGAACTCGGAGTGAACGGATATTCATAAAACCGTTTACGTAAAGAAACCTCAATTCGCGGCTAACTAGGTGAAACGAGACCTACTAGCATCGAGTTCTGAAATCAAAAAACGAAACTCCGAGATTGTAGAGCTCGAAAAGTAGTGTGAAATCAAGCTAAAAATCACCGAATTCAAAACTCGGAGTCAACGGATATTCATAAAACCGTTTACGTAAAGAAACCCCATTTCTCGGCTTACTAGGTGAAACGAGACCTACTAGCCACGAGTTCTGAAATCAAAAACCAAAATGACAGGATTGTGGAGCTCGAAAAGTAGTGTGAAATCAAGCTAAAAATCACCGAATTGAGAACTCGGAGTCATCGGATATTCATCAAATCGTTTACGTAAAGAAACCACATTTCTCGGTTAACGAGGTGAAACTAGACCTACTAGCCACGAGTTCTGAAATCAAAAACTGAAATGACAGGATTGTAGAGCTCAAAAAGTAGTGTGAAATCAAGCGACAAATCACCGAATTCAGAATTCGGTGTCACCGGATATTCATAAAACCGTTTACGTAAAGAAACCACAATTCGCGGCTAACTAGGTGAAACGAGACTTACTATGCACGAGTTCTGAAATCAAAAACCGAAACGCCAGGATTGTAGAGCTCGAAAAGTAGTGTGAAATCTAGCTAAAAATCACCGAATTCAGAACTCGGAGTCAACGGATATACATAAAACCGTTTACGTAAAGAAACCACATTTTGCGTCTAACTAGGTGAAACGAGACGTACTAGCCACGAGTTCTGAAATCAAAAACCGAAATGCCAGGATTGTAGAGTCCGAAAAGTAGTGTGAAATCAAGCTAAAAATCACCGAATTCAGAACTCGGAGTCAACGGATATTCATAAAACCGTTTACGTAAAGAAACCACAATTCGCGCCTAACTTGGTGAAACGAGACCTACTAGCCACAATTTCTGAAATCAAAAACCGAAATTCCAAGATTGCAGAGCTCAAAAAGTAGTTTGAAATCAAGCTAAAAATCACCGAATTCAGAACTCGGAGTCAACGGATATTCATAAAACCGTTTACGTAAAGAAACCACAATTCGCGGCTAACTAGGTGAAACGAGACCTACTATGCACGAGTTCTGAAATCAAAAACCGAAATGCCAGGATTGTAGAGCTCGAAAAGTAGTGTGAAATCAAGCTAAAAATCACCGAATTCAGAACTCGGAGTCAACGGATATTCATAAAACCGTTTACTTAAAGAAACCACATTTCGCGCCTAACTAGGTGAAACGAGACCTACTAGGCACGATTTCTAAAATCAAAAACCGAAACGTCAGGATTGTAGAGCCCGAAAAGTAGTGTGAAATCAAGCTAAAAATCACCGAATTCAGAACTCGGAGTCAATAGATATTCATAAAACCGTTTACGTAAAGAAACCACATTTCTCGGTTAACGAGGTGAAACTAGACCTACTAGCCACGAGTTCTGAAATCAAAAACCGAAATTCCAGGATTGTAGAGCCCGAAAAGTAGTGTGAAATCAAGCTAAAAATCACCGAATTCAGAACTCGGAGTCAACGGATATTCATAAAACCGTTTACGTAAAGAAACCACAATTCGCGCCTAACTAGGTGAAACGAGACCTACTATACACGAGTTCTGAAATCAAAAACCGAAACGCCAGGATTGTAGAGCTCGAAAAGTAGTTTGAAATCAAGCTAAAAATCACCGAATTCAGAACTCGGAGTCAACGGATATTCATAAAACCGTTTACGTAAAGAAACCACATTTCTCGGCTTACTAGGTGAAACGAGACCTACTAGCCACGAGTTCTGAAATAAAAAACCGAAATGCCAGGATTGTAGAGCTCTAAAAGTAGTGTGAAATCAAGCTAAAAATCACCAAATTCAGAACTCGGAGTCAACGGATATTCATAAAACCGTTTACGTAAAGAAACCACAATTCGCGCCTAACTAGGTGAAACGAGACCTACTAGCCACGATTTCTGAAATCAAAAACCGAAATTCCAGGATTGTAGAGCTCGAAAAGTAGTTTGAAATCAAACTAAAAATCACCGAATTCAGAACTCGGAGTCAACGGATATTCATAAAACCGTTTACGTAAAGAAACCACATTTCGCGCCTAACTAGGTGAAACGAGACCTACTAGGCACGATTTCTAAAATCAAAAACCGAAACGTCGGGATTGTAGAGCCCGAAAAGTAGTGTGAAATCAAGCTAAAAATGACCGAATTCAGAACTCGGAGTCAACGGATATTCATAAAACCGTTTACGTAAAGAAACCACATTTCTCGGTTAACGAGGTGAAACAAGACCTACTAGCCACGAGTTCTGAAATCAAAAACCGAAATTCCAGGATTGTAGAGCCCGAAAAGTAGTGTGAAATCAAGCTAAAAATCACCGAATTCAGAACTCGGAGTCAACGGATATTCATAAAACCGTTTACGTAAAGAAACCACATTTCTCGATTTACTAGGTGAAACGAGACCTACTAGCCACGAGTTCTGAAATCAAAAACAAAAATAACAGGATTGTAGAGCTCGAAAAGTAGTGTTAAATCAAACGAAAAATCACCGAATTCAGAACTCGGAGTCATCGGATATTCATAAAACCGTTTACGTAAAGAAACCACATTTCGCGTCTAACTAGGTGAAACGAGACCAACTAGCCACGAGTTCTGAAATCAAAAACCGAAATGCTAGGATTGTAGAGCTCGAAAAGTAGTGTGAAATCAAGCTAAAAATCACCGAATTCAGAACTCGGAGTCAACGGATATTCATAAAACCGTTTACGTAAAGAAACCATAATTCGCGGCTAACTAGGTCAAACGAGACCTACTAGCCACGAGTTCTGAAATCGAAAACCGAAATTCCAGGATTGTAGAGCTCAAAAACTAGTGTGAAATCAAACAAAAAATCACCGAATTCAGAACTCGGAGTCATCGGATATTCATAAAACCGTTTACGTAAAGAAACCACAATTCGCGGCTAACTAGGTGAAACTAGACCTACTAGCCACGATTTCTGAAGTCAAAAACTGAAATGACAGGATTGTAGAGCGCAAAAAGTAGTATGAAATCAAGCCAAAAATCTCCGAATTCAGAACTCGGAGTCAACGGATATCATAAAACCGTTTACGTAAAGAAACCACAATTCGCGCCTAACTAGGTGAAGCGAGACCTACTAGCCACAAGTTCTGAAATCAAAAACCGAAATGACAGGATAGTAGAGCTCGAAAAGTAGTGTGAAATCAAGCGAAAAATCACCGAATTCAAAACTCGGAGTCAACGGATATTCATAAAACCGTTTACGTAAAGAAACCACATTTCTCGGTTAACGAGGTGAAACGAGACCTACTAGCCACGAGTTCGGAAATCAAAAACCAAAATGCCAGGATTGTAGAGCTCGAGAAGTAGTGTGAAATCAAGCTAAAAATCACCGAATTCAGAACTCGGAGTCAACGGATATTCATAAAACCGTTTACGTAAAGAAACCACATTTCGCATCTAACTAAGTGAAACGAGACCTACTAGCCACGAGTTCTGAAATCAAAAACCAAAATAACAGGATTGTAGAGCTCGAAAAGTAGTGTGAAATCAAGCGAAAAATCACCGAATTCAGAACTCGGAGTCAACGGATATTCATAAAACCGTTTACGTAAAAAAACCACATTTCGCGCCTAACTAGGTGAAACGAGACCTACTAGCCACGAGTTCTGAAATCAAAAACCAAAATAACAGGATTGTATAGCTCGAAAAGTAGTGTGAAATCAAGCGAAAATTCACCGAATTCAGAACTCGGAGTCAACGGATATTCATAAAACCGTTTACGTAATAAAACCACATTTCTCGGCTTACTAGGTGAAACGAGACCTACTAGGCACGAGTTCTGAAATAAAAAACCGAAATGCCAGGATTGTAGAGCTCTAAAAGTAGTGTGAAATCAAGCTTAAAATCACCGAATTCAGAATTCGGAGTGAACGAATATTCATAAAACCGTTTACGTAAAGAAACCACAATTCGCGCCTAACTAGGTGAAACGAGACCTACTAGCCACGAGTTCTGAAATCAAAAACTGAAATGCCAGGACTGTAGAGCTCGGAAAGTAGTGTGAAATCAAGCTAAAAATCACCGAATTCAGAACTCGGAGTGAACGGATATTCATAAAACCGTTTACGTAAAGAAACCTCAATTCGCGGCTAACTAGGTGAAACGAGACCTACTAGCATCGAGTTCTGAAATCAAAAAACGAAACTCCGAGATTGTAGAGCTCGAAAAGTAGTGTGAAATCAAGCTAAAAATCACCGAATTCAGAACTCGGAGTCAACGGATATTCATAAAACCGTTTACGTAAAGAAACCCCATTTCTCGGCTTACTAGGTGAAACGAGACCTACTAGCCACGAGTTCTGAAATCAAAAACCAAAATGACAGGATTGTGGAGCTCGAAAAGTAGTGTGAAATCAAGCTAAAAATCACCGAATTCAGAACTCGGAGTCAACGGATATTCATAAAACCGTTTACGTAAAGAAACCACATTTCTCGGTTAACGAGGTGAAACTAGACCTACTAGATACGAGTTCTGAAATCAAAAACTGAAATGACAGGATTGTAGAGCTCAAAAAGTAGTGTGAAATCAAGCGACAAATCACCGAATTCAGAATTCGGTGTCACCGGATATTCATAAAACCGTTTACGTAAAGAAACCACAATTCGCGGCTAACTAGGTGAAACGAGACTTACTATGCACGAGTTCTGAAATCAAAAACCGAAACGCCAGGATTGTAGAGCTCGAAAAGTAGTGTGAAATCTAGCTAAAAATCACCGAATTCAGAACTCGGAGTCAACGGATATACATAAAACCGTTTACGTAAAGAAACCACATTTTGCGTCTAACTAGGTGAAACGAGACGTACTAGCCACGAGTTCTGAAATCAAAAACCGAAATGCCAGGATTGTAGAGTCCGAAAAGTAGTGTGAAATCAAGCTAAAAATCACCGAATTCAGAACTCGGAGTCAACGGATATTCATAAAACCGTTTACGTAAAGAAACCACAATTCGCGCCTAACTTGGTGAAACGAGACCTACTAGCCACAATTTCTGAAATCAAAAACCGAAATTCCAAGATTGCAGAGCTCAAAAAGTAGTTTGAAATCAAGCTAAAAATCACCGAATTCAGAACTCGGAGTCAACGGATATTCATAAAACCGTTTACGTAAAGAAACCACAATTCGCGGCTAACTAGGTGAAACGAGACCTACTATGCACGAGTTCTGAAATCAAAAACCGAAATGCCAGGATTGTAGAGCTCGAAAAGTAGTGTGAAATCAAGCTAAAAATCACCGAATTCAGAACTCGGAGTCAACGGATATTCATAAAACCGTTTACTTAAAGAAACCACATTTCGCGCCTAACTAGGTGAAACGAGACCTACTAGGCACGATTTCTAAAATCAAAAACCGAAACGTCAGGATTGTAGAGCCCGAAAAGTAGTGTGAAATCAAGCTAAAAATCACCGAATTCAGAACTCGGAGTCAATAGATATTCATAAAACCGTTTACGTAAAGAAACCACATTTCTCGGTTAACGAGGTGAAACTAGACCTACTAGCCACGAGTTCTGAAATCAAAAACCGAAATTCCAGGATTGTAGAGCCCGAAAAGTAGTGTGAAATCAAGCTAAAAATCACCGAATTCAGAACTCGGAGTCAACGGATATTCATAAAACCGTTTACGTAAAGAAACCACAATTCGCGCCTAACTAGGTGAAACGAGACCTACTATACACGAGTTCTGAAATCAAAAACCGAAACGCCAGGATTGTAGAGCTCGAAAAGTAGTTTGAAATCAAGCTAAAAATCACCGAATTCAGAACTCGGAGTCAACGGATATTCATAAAACCGTTTACGTAAAGAAACCACATTTCTCGGCTTACTAGGTGAAACGAGACCTACTAGCCACGAGTTCTGAAATAAAAAACCGAAATGCCAGGATTGTAGAGCTCTAAAAGTAGTGTGAAATCAAGCTAAAAATCACCAAATTCAGAACTCGGAGTCAACGGATATTCATAAAACCGTTTACGTAAAGAAACCACAATTCGCGCCTAACTAGGTGAAACGAGACCTACTAGCCACGATTTCTGAAATCAAAAACCGAAATTCCAGGATTGTAGAGCTCGAAAAGTAGTTTGAAATCAAACTAAAAATCACCGAATTCAGAACTCGGAGTCAACGGATATTCATAAAACCGTTTACGTAAAGAAACCACATTTCGCGCCTAACTAGGTGAAACGAGACCTACTAGGCACGATTTCTAAAATCAAAAACCGAAACGTCGGGATTGTAGAGCCCGAAAAGTAGTGTGAAATCAAGCTAAAAATGACCGAATTCAGAACTCGGAGTCAACGGATATTCATAAAACCGTTTACGTAAAGAAACCACATTTCTCGGTTAACGAGGTGAAACAAGACCTACTAGCCACGAGTTCTGAAATCAAAAACCGAAATTCCAGGATTGTAGAGCCCGAAAAGTAGTGTGAAATCAAGCTAAAAATCACCGAATTCAGAACTCGGAGTCAACGGATATTCATAAAACCGTTTACGTAAAGAAACCACATTTCTCGATTTACTAGGTGAAACGAGACCTACTAGCCACGAGTTCTGAAATCAAAAACAAAAATAACAGGATTGTAGAGCTCGAAAAGTAGTGTTAAATCAAACGAAAAATCACCGAATTCAGAACTCGGAGTCATCGGATATTCATAAAACCGTTTACGTAAAGAAACCACATTTCGCGTCTAACTAGGTGAAACGAGACCAACTAGCCACGAGTTCTGAAATCAAAAACCGAAATGCTAGGATTGTAGAGCTCGAAAAGTAGTGTGAAATCAAGCTAAAAATCACCGAATTCAGAACTCGGAGTCAACGGATATTCATAAAACCGTTTACGTAAAGAAACCATAATTCGCGGCTAACTAGGTCAAACGAGACCTACTAGCCACGAGTTCTGAAATCGAAAACCGAAATTCCAGGATTGTAGAGCTCAAAAACTAGTGTGAAATCAAACAAAAAATCACCGAATTCAGAACTCGGAGTCATCGGATATTCATAAAACCGTTTACGTAAAGAAACCACAATTCGCGGCTAACTAGGTGAAACTAGACCTACTAGCCACGATTTCTGAAGTCAAAAACTGAAATGACAGGATTGTAGAGCGCAAAAAGTAGTATGAAATCAAGCCAAAAATCTCCGAATTCAGAACTCGGAGTCAACGGATATCATAAAACCGTTTACGTAAAGAAACCACAATTCGCGCCTAACTAGGTGAAGCGAGACCTACTAGCCACAAGTTCTGAAATCAAAAACCGAAATGACAGGATAGTAGAGCTCGAAAAGTAGTGTGAAATCAAGCGAAAAATCACCGAATTCAAAACTCGGAGTCAACGGATATTCATAAAACCGTTTACGTAAAGAAACCACATTTCTCGGTTAACGAGGTGAAACGAGACCTACTAGCCACGAGTTCGGAAATCAAAAACCAAAATGCCAGGATTGTAGAGCTCGAGAAGTAGTGTGAAATCAAGCTAAAAATCACCGAATTCAGAACTCGGAGTCAACGGATATTCATAAAACCGTTTACGTAAAGAAACCACATTTCGCATCTAACTAAGTGAAACGAGACCTACTAGCCACGAGTTCTGAAATCAAAAACCAAAATGCCAGGATTGTAGAGCTCGAAAAGTAGTGTGAAATCAAGCGAAAAATCACCGAATTCAGAACTCGGAGTCAACGGATATTCATAAAACCGTTTACGTAAAAAAACCACATTTCGCGCCTAACTAGGTGAAACGAGACCTACTAGCCACGAGTTCTGAAATCAAAAACCAAAATAACAGGATTGTATAGCTCGAAAAGTAGTGTGAAATCAAGCGAAAATTCACCGAATTCAGAACTCGGAGTCAACGGATATTCATAAAACCGTTTACGTAATAAAACCACATTTCTCGGCTTACTAGGTGAAACGAGACCTACTAGGCACGAGTTCTGAAATAAAAAACCGAAATGCCAGGATTGTAGAGCTCTAAAAGTAGTGTGAAATCAAGCTTAAAATCACCGAATTCAGAATTCGGAGTGAACGAATATTCATAAAACCGTTTACGTAAAGAAACCACAATTCGCGCCTAACTAGGTGAAACGAGACCTACTAGCCACGAGTTCTGAAATCAAAAACTGAAATGCCAGGACTGTAGAGCTCGGAAAGTAGTGTGAAATCAAGCTAAAAATCACCGAATTCAGAACTCGGAGTCAATGGATATTCATAAAACCGTTTACGTAAAGAAACCACATTTCGCGTCTAACTAGGTGAAATGATATCTACTAGCCACGTGTTCTGAAATCAAAAACCGAAATGCCAGGATTGTAGAGCTCGAGAAGTAGTGTGAAATCAAGCTAAAAATCACCGAATTCTGAACTCGGAGTCAACGGATATTCATAAAACCGTTTACAAAAAGAAACCACATTTCGCGTCTAACTAGGTGAAACGAGACCTACTAGCCACGAGTTCTGAAATCAAAAACCGAAATTCCAGGATTGTAGAGCTCGAAAAGTAGTGTGAAATCAAGCTAAAAATCACCGAATTCAGAACTCGGAGCCAACGGATATTCATAAAACCGTTTACGTAAAGAAACCATAATTCGCGGCTAAATAGGTCAAACGAGACCTACTAGCCACGATTTCTAAAATCAAAAACCAAAATTCCAGGATTGTAGAGCTCGAAATATAGTGTGAAATCAAGCTAAAAATCACCGAATTCAGAACTCCGAGTAAACGGATATTCATAAAACGGTTTACGTAAAGAAACGACATTTCTCGGTTAACGACGTGAAACGAGACCTACTAGCCACGAGTTCTGAAATCAAAAACCGAAATACCAGGATTGTAGAGCTCGCAAAGTAGTGTGAAATCAAGCTAAAAATCACCGAATTCAGAACTCGGAGTCAACGGATATTCATAAAACCGTTTACGTAAAGAAACCACAATTCGCGCCTAACTAGGTGAAACGAGACCTACTAGCCACGAGTTCTGAAATCAAAAACCGAAATGCCAAGATTGTAGATCTTGAAAAGTAGTGTGAAATTCAATCTAAAAATCAACGAATTCAGAACTCGGAGTCAACGGATATTCATAAAACCGTTTACGTAAAGAAACCACATTTCTCGGCTTACTAGGTGAAAGAAGACCTACTAGCCACGAGTTCTGAAATCAAAAACCAAAATGACAGGATTGTAGAGCTCGAAAAGTAGTGTGAAATCAAGCGAAAAATCACCGAATTCAGAACTCGGAGTCAACGGATATTCATAAAACCGTTTACGTAAAGAAACCACATTTCTCGGTTAACGAGGTGAAACGAGACCTACTAGCCACGAGTTCTGAAATCAAAAACCGAAATGCCAGGATTGTAGAGCTCGATAAGTAGTGTGAAATCAAGCTAAAAATCATCGAATTCAGAACTCGTAGTCAACGGATATTCATAAAACCGTTTACGTAAAGAAACGACAATTCGCGCCTAACTAGGTGAAACGATACCTACTAGCCACGAGTTCTGAAATCAAAAACCAAAATTCCAGGATTGTAGAGCTCAAAAAGTAGTGTGAAATCAAGCTAAAAATCACCGAATTCAGAACTCGGAGTCAACGGATATTTATAAAACCGTTTACGTAAAGAAACCACATTTCGCGCCTAACTAGGTGAAACGATACCTACTAGCCACGAGTTCTGAAATCAAAAACCGAAATTCCAGGATTGTAGAGCACGAAAATTAGTGTGAAATCAAGCTAAAAATCACCGAATTCAGAACTCGGAGTGAACGGATATTCATAAAACCGTTTACGTAAAGAAACCTCAATTCGCGCCTAACTAGGTGAAACGAGACCTACTAGCATCGAGTTCTGAAATCAAAAAACGAAACTCCGAGATTGTAGAGCTCGAAAAGTAGTTTGAAATCAAGCTAAAAATCACCGAATTCAGAACTCGGAGTCAACGGATATTCATAAAACCGTTTACGTAAAGAAACCCCATTTCTCGGCTTACTAGGTGAAACGAGACCTACTAGCCACGAGTTCTGAAATAAAAAACCGAAATGCCAGGATTGTAGAGCTCTAAAAGTAGTGTGAAATCAAGCTAAAAATCACCAAATTCAGAACTCGGAGTCAACGGATATTCATAAAACCGTTTACGTAAAGAAACCACAATTCGCGCCTAACCAGGTGAAACGAGACCTACTAGCCACGATTTCTGAAATCAAAAATCGAAACGCCTGGATTGTAGAGCTCGAAAAGTAGTGTGAAATCAAGCTAAAAATCACCGAATTCAGAACTCGGAGTCAACGGATATTCATAAAACCGTTTACGTAAAGAAACCACATTTCGCGCCTAACTAGGTGAAACGAGACCTACTAGGCACGATTTCTAAAATCAAAAACCGAAACGTCAGGATTGTAGAGCCCGAAAAGTAGTGTGAAATAAAGCTAAAAATCACCGAATTCAGAACTTGGAGTCAATAGATATTCATAAAACCGTTTACGTAAAGAAACCACATTTCTCGGTTAACGAGGTGAAACTAGACCTACTAGCCACGAGTTCTGAAATCAAAAACCGAAATTCCAGGATTGTAGAGCCCGAAAAGTAGTGTGAAATCAAGCTAAAAATCACCGTATTCAGAACTCGGAGTCAACGGATATTCATAAAACCGTTTACGTAAAGAAACCACAATTCGCGCCTAACTAGGTGAAACGAGACCTACTATACACGAGTTCTGAAATCAAAAACCGAAACGCCAGGATTGTAGAGCTCGAAAACTAGTTTGAAATCAAGCTAAAAATCACCGAATTCAGAACTCGGAGTCAACGGATATTCATAAAACCGTTTACGTAAAGAAACCACATTTCTCGGCTTACTAGGTGAAACGAGACCTACTAGCCACGAGTTCTGAAATAAAAAACCGAAATGCCAGGATTGTAGAGCTCTAAAAGTAGTGTGAAATCAAGCTAAAAATCACCAAATTCAGAACTCGGAGTCAACGGATATTCATAAAACCGTTTACGTAAAGAAATCACAATTCGCGCCTAACTAGGTGAAACGAGACCTACTAGCCACGATTTCTGAAATCAAAAACCGAAATTCCAGGATTGTAGAGCTCGAAAAGTAGTGTGAAATCAAGCTAAAAATCACCAAATTCAGAACTCGGAGTCAACGGATATTCATAAAATCGTTTACGTAAAGAAACCACATTTCTCGGTTAACGAGGTGAAACTAGACCTACTAGCCACGAGTTCTTAAATCAAAAACCAAAATGACAAGATTGTAGAGCCCGAAAAGTAGTGTGAAATGAATCGAAAAATCACCGAATTCAGAACTCGGAGTCAACGGATATTCATAAAACCGTTTACGTAAAGAAACCACAATTCGCGCCTAACTAGGTGAAGCGAGACCTACTAGCCACGAGTTCTGAAATCAGAAAACGAAACTCCAGGATTGTAGAGCTCGAAAATTAGTGTGAAATCAAGCTAAAACTCACCGAATTCAGAACTCGGAGTCAACGGATATTCATAAAATCGTTTACGTAAAGAAACCACATTTCTCGGCTTTACTAGGTCAAACGAGACCCACTAGCCACGAGTTCTGAAATCAAAAACCAAAATGACAGGATTGTAGAGCTCGAAAAGTAGTGTGAAATCAAGCGAAAAATCACCGAATTCAGAACTCGGAGTCAACGGATATTCATAAAACCGTTTACGTAAAGAAACCACAATTCGCGCCTAACTAGGTGAAACGACACCTACTAGCCACGAGTTCTGAAATCAGAAAACGAAACTCCAGGATTGTAGAGCTCGAAAATTAGTGTGAAAACAAGCTAAAAATCACCGAATTCAGAACTCGGAGTCAACGGATATTCATAAAACCGTTTACGTAAAGAAACCACATTTCTCGATTTACTAGGTGAAACGAGACCTACTAGCCACGAGTTCTGAAATCAAAAACAAAAATAACAGGATTGTAGAGCTCGAAAAGTAGTGTTAAATCAAGCAAAAAATCACCGAATTCAGAACTCGGAGTCATCGGATATTCATAAAACCGTTTACGTAAAGAAACCACATTTCGCGTCTAACTAGGTGAAACGAGACCAACTAGCCACGAGTTCTGAAATCAAAAACCGAAATGCTAGGATTGTAGAGCTCGAAAAGTAGTGTGAAATCAAGCTAAAAATCACCGAATTCAGAACTCGGAGTCAACGGATATTCATAAAACCGTTTACGTAAAGAAACCATAATTCGCGGCTAACTAGGTCAAACGAGACCTACTAGCCACGAGTTCTGAAATCGAAAACCGAAATTCCAGGATTGTAGAGCTCAAAAACTAGTGTGAAATCAAACAAAAAATCACCGAATTCAGAACTCGGAGTCATCGGATATTCATAAAACCGTTTACGTAAAGAAACCACAATTCGCGGCTAACTAGGTGAAACTAGACCTACTAGCCACGAGTTCTGAAGTCAAAAACTGAAATGACAGGATTGTAGAGCGCGAAAAGTAGTATCAAATCAAGCCAAAAATCTCCGAATTCAGAACTCGGAGTCAACGGATATCATAAAACCGTTTACGTAAAGAAACCACAATTCGCGCCTAACTAGGTGAAGCGAGACCTACTAGCCACAAGTTCTGAAATCAAAAACCGAAACGACAGGATAGTAGAGCTCGAAAAGTAGTGTGAAATCAAGCGAAAAATCACCGAATTCAAAACTCGGAGTCAACGGATATTCATAAAACCGTTTACGTAAAGAAACCACATTTCTCGGTTAACGAGGTGAAACGAGACCTACTAGCCACGAGTTCGGAAATCAAAAACCAAAATGCCAGGATTGTAGAGCTCGAGAAGTAGTGTGAAATCAAGCTAAAAATCACCGAATTCAGAACTCGGAGTCAACGGATATTCATAAAACCGTTTACGTAAAGAAACCACATTTCGCATCTAACTAAGTGAAACGAGACCTACTAGCCACGAGTTCTGAAATCAAAAACCAAAATAACAGGATTGTAGAGCTCGAAAAGTAGTGTGAAATCAAGCGAAAAATCACCGAATTCAGAATTCGGAGCCAACGGATATTCATAAAACCGTTTACGTAAAGAAACCACATTTCGCGCCTAACTTGGTGAAACGAGACCTACTAGCCACGAGTTCTGAAATCAAAAACCAAAATAACAGGATTGTATAGCTCGAAAAGTAGTGTGAAATCAAGCGAAAATTCACCGAATTCAGAACTCGGAGTCAACGGATATTCATAAAACCGTTTACGTAATAAAACCACATTTCTCGGCTTACTAGGTGAAACGAGACCTACTAGGCACGAGTTCTGAAATAAAAAACCGAAATGCCAGGATTGTAGAGCTCTAAAAGTAGTGTGAAATCAAGCTTAAAATCACCGAATTCAGAATTCGGAGTGAACGAATATTCATAAAACCGTTTACGTAAAGAAACCACAATTCGCGCCTAACTAGGTGAAACGAGACCTACTAGCCACGAGTTCTGAAATCAAAAACTGAAATGCCAGGACTGTAGAGCTCGGAAAGTAGTGTGAAATCAAGCTAAAAATCACCGAATTCAGAACTCGGAGTCAATGGATATTCATAAAACCGTTTACGTAAAGAAACCACATTTCGCGTCTAACTAGGTGAAATGATATCTACTAGCCACGTGTTCTGAAATCAAAAACCGAAATGCCAGGATTGTAGAGCTCGAGAAGTAGTGTGAAATCAAGCTAAAAATCACCGAATTCTGAACTCGGAGTCAACGGACATTCATAAAACCGTTTACAAAAAGAAACCACATTTCGCGTCTAACTAGGTGAAACGAGACCTACTAGCCACGAGTTCTGAAATCAAAAACCGAAATTCCAGGATTGTAGAGCTCGAAAAGTAGTGTGAAATCATGCTAAAAATCACCGAATTCAGAACTCGGAGCCAACGGATATTCATAAAACCGTTTACGTAAAGAAACCATAATTCGCGGCTAACTAGGTCAAACGAGACCTACTAGCCACGATTTCTAAAATCAAAAACCAAAATTCCAGGATTGTAGAGCTCGAAATATAGTGTGAAATCAAGCTAAAAATCACCGAATTCAGAACTCCGAGTAAACGGATAGTCATAAAACGGTTTACGTAAAGAAACGACATTTCTCGGTTAACGACGTGAAACGAGACCTACTAGCCACGAGTTCTGAAATCAAAAACCGAAATACCAGGATTGTAGAGCTCGAAAAGTAGCGTGAAATCAAGCTAAAAATCACCGAATTCAGAACTCGGAGTCAACGGATATTCATAAAACCGTTTACGTAAAGAAACCACATTTCTCGGTTAACGAGGTGAAACGAGACCTACTAGCCACGAGTTCTGAAATCAAAAACCGAAATACAAGGATTGTAGAGCTCGAAAAGTAGTGTGAAATCAAGCTAAAAATCACCGAATTCAGTACTCGGAGTCAACGGATATTCATAAAACCGTTTACGTAAAGAAACCACATTTCTCGGCTTACTAGGTGAAAGAAGACCTACTAGCCACGAGTTCTGAAATCAAAAACCATAATGACAGGATTGTAGAGCTCGAAAAGTAGTGTGAAATCAAGCGAAAAATCACCGAATTCAGAACTCGGAGTCAACGGATATTCATAAAACCATTTACGTAAAGAAACCACATTTCTCGGATTACTAGGTGAAACGAGACCTACTAGCCACGAGTTCTGAAATCAAAAACCGAAATGTCAGGATTGTAGAGCTCTAAAAGTAGTGTGAAATCAAGCTAAAAATCACCGAATTCAGAACTCGGAGTCAATGGATATTCATAAAACCGTTTACGTAAAGAAACCACATTTCGCGCCTAACTAGGTGAAACGAGACCTACTAGCCACGATTTTTGAAATAAAAAACCGAAATGCCAGGATTGTAGAGCTCGAAAAGTAGTGTGAAATCAAGCTAAAAATCACCGAATTCAGAACTCGGAGTCAACGGATATTCATAAAACCATTTACGTAAAGAAACCACATTTCTCGGCTTACTAGGTGAAACGAGACCTACTAGCCACGAGTTCTGAAATCAAAAACCGAAATGCCAGGATTGTAGAGCTCTAAAGGTAGTGTGAAATCAAGCTAAAAATCACCGAATTCAGAATTCGGAGTGAACGAATATTCATAAAACCGTTTACGTAAAGAAACCACAATTCGCGCCTAACTAGGTGAAACGAGACCTACTAGCCACGAGTTCTGAAATCAAAAACCGAAATGCCAGGACTGTAGAGCTCGGAAATTAGTGTGAAATCAAGCTAAAAATCACCGAATTCAGAACTCGGAGTCAACGGATATTCATAAAACCGTTTACGTAAAGAAACCACATTTCGTGTCTAACTAGGTGAAATGAGATCTACTAGCCACGTGTTCTGAAATCAAAAACCGAAATGCCAGGATTGTAGAGCTCGAGAAGTAGTGTGAAATCAAGCTAAAAATCACCGAATTCAGAACTCGGAGTCAACGGATATTCATAAAACCGTTTACAAAAAGAAACCACATTTCGCGTCTAACTAGGTGAAACGAGACCTACTAGCCACGAGTTCCGAAATCAAAAACCGAAATTCCAGGATTGTAGAGCTCGAAAGTAGTGTGAAATCAAGCTAAAAATCACCGAATTCAGAACTTGGAGCCAACGGATATTCATAAAACCGTTTACGTAAAGAAACCATATTCGCGGCTAACTAGGTCAAACGAGACCTACTAGCCACGAGTTCTGAAATCAAAAACCGAAATTCCAGGATTGTAGAGCTCGAAATGTAGTGTGAAATCAAGCTAAAAATCACCGAATTCAGAACTCCGAGTCAACGGATATTCATAAAACCGTTTACGTAAAGAAACCACATTTCTCGGTTAACGACGTGAAATGAGACCTACTAGCCACGAGTTCTGAAATCAAAAACCGAAATACCAGGATTGTAGAGCTCGCAAAGTAGTGTGAAATCAAGCTAAAAATCACCGAATTCAGAACTCGGAGTCAACGGATATTCATAAAACCGTTTACGTAAAGAAACCACAATTCGCGCCTAACTAGGTGAAACGAGACCTACTAGCCACGACTTCTGAAATCAAAAACCGAAATGCCAGGACTGTAGAGCTCGGAAATTAGTGTGAAATCAAGCTAAAAATCACCGAATTCAGAACTCGGAGTCAACGGATATTCATAAAACCGTTTACGTAAAGAAACCACATTTCGTGTCTAACTAGGTGAAATGAGATCTACTAGCCACGTGTTCTGAAATCAAAAACCGAAATGCCAGGATTGTAGAGCTCGAGAAGTAGTGTGAAATCAAGCTAAAAATCACCGAATTCAGAACTCGGAGTCAACGGATATTCATAAAACCGTTTACAAAAAGAAACCACATTTCGCGTCTAACTAGGTGAAACGAGACCTACTAGCCACGAGTTCCGAAATCAAAAACCGAAATTCCAGGATTGTAGAGCTCGAAAGTAGTGTGAAATCAAGCTAAAAATCACCGAATTCAGAACTTGGAGCCAACGGATATTCATAAAACCGTTTACGTAAAGAAACCATATTCGCGGCTAACTAGGTCAAACGAGACCTACTAGCCACGAGTTCTGAAATCAAAAACCGAAATTCCAGGATTGTAGAGCTCGAAATGTAGTGTGAAATTAAGCTAAAAATCACCGAATTCAGAACTCCGAGTCAACGGATATTCATAAAACCGTTTACGTAAAGAAACCACATTTCTCGGTTAACGACGTGAAATGAGACCTACTAGCCACGAGTTCTGAAATCAAAAACCGAAATACCAGGATTGTAGAGCTCGCAAAGTAGTGTGAAATCAAGCTAAAAATCACCGAATTCAGAACTCGGAGTCAACGGATATTCATAAAACCGTTTACGTAAAGAAACCACAATTCGCGCCTAACTAGGTGAAACGAGACCTACTAGCCACGACTTCTGAAATCAAAAACCGAAATGCCAGGACTGTAGAGCTCGGAAATTAGTGTGAAATCAAGCTAAAAATCACCGAATTCAGAACTCGGAGTCAACGGATATTCATAAAACCGTTTACGTAAATAAACCACATTTCGTGTCTAACTAGGTGAAATGAGATCTACTAGCCACGTGTTCTGAAATCAAAAACCGAAATGCCAGGATTGTAGAGCTCGAGAAGTAGTGTGAAATCAAGCTAAAAATCACCGAATTCAGAACTCGGAGTCAACGGATATTCATAAAACCGTTTACAAAAAGAAACCACATTTCGCGTCTAACTAGGTGAAACGAGACCTACTAGCCACGAGTTCCGAAATCAAAAACCGAAATTCCAGGATTGTAGAGCTCGAAAGTAGTGTGAAATCAAGCTAAAAATCACCGAATTCAGAACTTGGAGCCAACGGATATTCATAAAACCGTTTACGTAAAGAAACCATAATTCGCGGCTAACTAGGTCAAACAAGACCTACTAGCCACGATTTCTGAAATCAAAAACCGAAATTCCAGGATTGTAGAGCTCGAAATGTAGTGTGAAATCAAGCTAAAAATCACCGAATTCAGAACTCCGAGTCAACGGATATTCATAAAACCGTTTACGTAAAGAAACCACATTTCTCGGTTAACGACGTGAAATGAGACCTACTAGCCACGAGTTCTGAAATCAAAAACCGAAATACCAGGATTGTAGAGCTCGCAAAGTAGTGTGAAATCAAGCTAAAAATCACCGAATTCAGAACTCGGAGTCAACGGATATTCATAAAACCGTTTACGTAAAGAAACCACAATTCGCGCCTAACTAGGTGAAACGAGACCTACTAGCCACGAGTTCTGAAATCAAAAACCGAAATGCCAGGAGTGTAGAGCTCGAAAAGTAGTGTGAAATTCAATCTAAAAATCAACGAATTCAGAACTCGGAGTCAACGGATATTCAAAAATCCGTTTACGTAAAGAAAGCACATTTCTCGGCTTACTAGGTGAAAGAAGACCTACTAGCCACGAGTTCTGAAATCAAAAACCAAAATGACAGGATTGTAGAGCTCGAAAAGTAGAGTGAAATCAAGCGAAAAATCACCGAATTCAGAACTCGGAGTCAACGGATATTCATAAAATCATTTACGTAAAGAAACCACATTTCTCGGCTTACTAGGTGAAACGAGACCTACTAGCCACGAGTTCTGAAATCAAAAACCGAAATGTCAGGATTGTAGAGCTCTAAAAGTAGTGTGAAATCAAGCTAAAAATCACCGAATTCAGAACTCGGAGTCAACGGATATTCATAAAACCGTTTACGTAAACAAACCACATTTCGCGCCTAACTAGGTGAAACGAGACCTACTAGCCACGATTTCTGAAATCAAAAACCGAAATGCCAGGATTGTAGAGCTCGAAAAGTAGTGTGAAATCAAGCTAAAAATCACCGAATTCAGAATTCGGAGTGAACGAATATTCATAAAACCGTTTACGTAAAGAAACCACAATTCGCGCCTAACTAGGTGAAACGAGACCTACTAGCCACGAGTTCTGAAATCAAAAACCGAAATGCCAGGACTGTAGAGCTCGGAAATTAGTGTGAAATCAAGCTAAAAATCACCGAATTCAGAACTCGGAGTCAACGGATATTCATAAAACCGTTTACGTAAAGAAACCACATTTCGTGTCTAACTAGGTGAAATGAGATCTACTAGCCACGTGTTCTGAAATCAAAAACCGAAATGCCAGGATTGTAGAGCTCGAGAAGTAGTGTGAAATCAAGCTAAAAATCACCGAATTCAGAACTCGGAGTCAACGGATATTCATAAAACCGTTTACAAAAAGAAACCACATTTCGCGTCTAACTAGGTGAAACGAGACCTACTAGCCACGAGTTCCGAAATCAAAAACCGAAATTCCAGGATTGTAGAGCTCGAAAGTAGTGTGAAATCAAGCTAAAAATCACCGAATTCAGAACTTGGAGCCAACGGATATTCATAAAACCGTTTACGTAAAGAAACCATATTCGCGGCTAACTAGGTCAAACGAGACCTACTAGCCACGAGTTCTGAAATCAAAAACCGAAATTCCAGGATTGTAGAGCTCGAAATGTAGTGTGAAATCAAGCTAAAAATCACCGAATTCAGAACTCCGAGTCAACGGATATTCATAAAACCGTTTGTGTAAAGAAACCACATTTCTCGGTTAACGACGTGAAATGAGACCTACTAGCCACGAGTTCTGAAATCAAAAACCGAAATACCAGGATTGTAGAGCTCGCAAAGTAGTGTGAAATCAAGCTAAAAATCACCGAATTCAGAACTCGGAGTCAACGGATATTCATAAAACCGTTTACGTAAAGAAACCACAATTCGCGCCTAACTAGGTGAAACGAGACCTACTAGCCACGACTTCTGAAATCAAAAACCGAAATGCCAGGACTGTAGAGCTCGGAAATTAGTGTGAAATCAAGCTAAAAATCACCGAATTCAGAACTCGGAGTCAACGGATATTCATAAAACCGTTTACGTAAAGAAACCACATTTCGTGTCTAACTAGGTGAAATGAGATCTACTAGCCACGTGTTCTGAAATCAAAAACCGAAATGCCAGGATTGTAGAGCTCGAGAAGTAGTGTGAAATCAAGCTAAAAATCACCGAATTCAGAACTCGGAGTCAACGGATATTCATAAAACCGTTTACAAAAAGAAACCACATTTCGCGTCTAACTAGGTGAAACGAGACCTACTAGCCACGAGTTCCGAAATCAAAAACCGAAATTCCAGGATTGTAGAGCTCGAAAGTAGTGTGAAATCAAGCTAAAAATCACCGAATTCAGAACTTGGAGCCAACGGATATTCATAAAACCGTTTACGTAAAGAAACCATATTCGCGGCTAACTAGGTCAAACGAGACCTACTAGCCACGAGTTCTGAAATCAAAAACCGAAATTCCAGGATTGTAGAGCTCGAAATGTAGTGTGAAATCAAGCTAAAAATCACCAAATTCAGAACTCCGAGTCAACGGATATTCATAAAACCGTTTACGTAAAGAAACCACATTTCTCGGTTAACGACGTGAAATGAGACCTACTAGCCACGAGTTCTGAAATCAAAAACCGAAATACCAGGATTGTAGAGCTCGCAAAGTAGTGTGAAATCAAGCTAAAAATCACCGAATTCAGAACTCGGAGTCAACGGATATTCATAAAACCGTTTACGTAAAGAAACCACAATTCGCGCCTAACTAGGTGAAACGAGACCTACTAGCCACGACTTCTGAAATCAAAAACCGAAATGCCAGGACTGTAGAGCTCGGAAATTAGTGTGAAATCAAGCTAAAAATCACCGAATTCAGAACTCGGAGTCAACGGATATTCATAAAACCGTTTACGTAAATAAACCACATTTCGTGTCTAACTAGGTGAAATGAGATCTACTAGCCACGTGTTCTGAAATCAAAAACCGAAATGTCAGGATTGTAGAGCTCGAGAAGTAGTGTGAAATCAAGCTAAAAATCACCGAATTCAGAACTCGGAGTCAACGGATATTCATAAAACCGTTTACAAAAAGAAACCACATTTCGCGTCTAACTAGGTGAAACGAGACCTACTAGCCACGAGTTCCGAAATCAAAAACCGAAATTCCAGGATTGTAGAGCTCGAAAGTAGTGTGAAATCAAGCTAAAAATCACCGAATTCAGAACTTGGAGCCAACGGATATTCATAAAACCGTTTACGTAAAGAAACCATAATTCGCGGCTAACTAGGTCAAACAAGACCTACTAGCCACGATTTCTGAAATCAAAAACCGAAATTCCAGGATTGTAGAGCTCGAAATGTAGTGTGAAATCAAGCTAAAAATCACCGAATTCAGAACTCCGAGTCAACGGATATTCATAAAACCGTTTACGTAAAGAAACCACATTTCTCGGTTAACGACGTGAAATGAGACCTACTAGCCACGAGTTCTGAAATCAAAAACCGAAATACCAGGATTGTAGAGCTCGCAAAGTAGTGTGAAATCAAGCTAAAAATCACCGAATTCAGAACTCGGAGTCAACGGATATTCATAAAACCGTTTACGTAAAGAAACCACAATTCGCGCCTAACTAGGTGAAACGAGACCTACTAGCCACGAGTTCTGAAATCAAAAACCGAAATTCCAGGAGTGTAGAGCTCGAAAAGTAGTGTGAAATTCAATCTAAAAATCAACGAATTCAGAACTCGGAGTCAACGGATATTCAAAAATCCGTTTACGTAAAGAAAGCACATTTCTCGGCTTACTAGGTGAAAGAAGACCTACTAGCCACGAGTTCTGAAATCAAAAACCAAAATGACAGGATTGTAGAGCTCGAAAAGTAGAGTGAAATCAAGCGGAAAATCACCGAATTCAGAACTCGGAGTCAACGGATATTCATAAAATCATTTACGTAAAGAAACCACATTTCTCGGCTTACTAGGTGAAACGAGACCTACTAGCCACGAGTTCTGAAATCAAAAACCGAAATGTCAGGATTGTAGAGCTCTAAAAGTAGTGTGAAATCAAGCTAAAAATCACCGAATTCAGAACTCGGAGTCAACGGATATTCATAAAACCGTTTACGTAAACAAACCACATTTCGCGCCTAACTAGGTGAAACGAGACCTACTAGCCACGATTTCTGAAATCAAAAACCGAAATGCCAGGATTGTAGAGCTCGAAAAGTAGTGTGAAATCAAGCTAAAAATCACCGAATTCAGAATTCGGAGTGAACGAATATTCATAAAACCGTTTACGTAAAGAAACCACAATTCGCGCCTAACTAGGTGAAACGAGACCTACTAGCCACGAGTTCTGAAATCAAAAACCGAAATGCCAGGACTGTAGAGCTCGGAAATTAGTGTGAAATCAAGCTAAAAATCACCGAATTCAGAACTCGGAGTCAACGGATATTCATAAAACCGTTTACGTAAAGAAACCACATTTCGTGTCTAACTAGGTGAAATGAGATCTACTAGCCACGTGTTCTGAAATCAAAAACCGAAATGCCAGGATTGTAGAGCTCGAGAAGTAGTGTGAAATCAAGCTAAAAATCACCGAATTCAGAACTCGGAGTCAACGGATATTCATAAAACCGTTTACAAAAAAAACCACATTTCGCGTCTAACTAGGTGAAACGAGACCTACTAGCCACGAGTTCCGAAATCAAAAACCGAAATTCCAGGATTGTAGAGCTCGAAAGTAGTGTGAAATCAAGCTAAAAATCACCGAATTCAGAACTTGGAGCCAACGGATATTCATAAAACCGTTTACGTAAAGAAACCATATTCGCGGCTAACTAGGTCAAACGAGACCTACTAGCCACGAGTTCTGAAATCAAAAACCAAAATGACAGGATTGTAGAGCTCGAAAAGTAGAGTGAAATCAAGCGAAAAATCACCGAATTCAGAACTCGGAGTCAACGGATATTCATAAAATCATTTACGTAAAGAAACCACATTTCTCGGCTTACTAGGTGAAACGAGACCTACTAGCCACGAGTTCTGAAATCAAAAACCGAAATGTCAGGATTGTAGAGCTCTAAAAGTAGTGTGAAATCAAGCTAAAAATCACCGAATTCAGAACTCCGAGTCAACGGATATTCATAAAACCGTTTACGTAAACAAACCACATTTCGCGCCTAACTAGGTGAAACGAGACCTACTAGCCACGATTTCTGAAATCAAAAACCGAAATGCCAGGATTGTAGAGCTCGAAAAGTAGTGTGAAATCAAGCTAAAAATCACCGAATTCAGAATTCGGAGTGAACGAATATTCATAAAACCGTTTACGTAAAGAAACCACAATTCGCGCCTAACTAGGTGAAACGAGACCTACTAGCCACGAGTTCTGAAATCAAAAACCGAAATGCCAGGACTGTAGAGCTCGGAAATTAGTGTGAAATCAAGCTAAAAATCACCGAATTCAGAACTCGGAGTCAACGGATATTCATAAAACCGTTTACGTAAAGAAACCACATTTCGTGTCTAACTAGGTGAAATGAGATCTACTAGCCACGTGTTCTGAAATCAAAAACCGAAATGCCAGGATTGTAGAGCTCGAGAAGTAGTGTGAAATCAAGCTAAAAATCACCGAATTCAGAACTCGGAGTCAACGGATATTCATAAAACCGTTTACAAAAAGAAACCACATTTCGCGTCTAACTAGGTGAAACGAGACCTACTAGCCACGAGTTCCGAAATCAAAAACCGAAATTCCAGGATTGTAGAGCTCGAAAGTAGTGTGAAATCAAGCTAAAAATCACCGAATTCAGAACTTGGAGCCAACGGATATTCATAAAACCGTTTACGTAAAGAAACCATATTCGCGGCTAACTAGGTCAAACGAGACCTACTAGCCACGAGTTCTGAAATCAAAAACCGAAATTCCAGGATTGTAGAGCTCGAAATGTAGTGTGAAATCAAGCTAAAAATCACCGAATTCAGAACTCCGAGTCAACGGATATTCATAAAACCGTTTACGTAAAGAAACCACATTTCTCGGTTAACGACGTGAAATGAGACCTACTAGCCACGAGTTCTGAAATCAAAAACCGAAATACCAGGATTGTAGAGCTCGCAAAGTAGTGTGAAATCAAGCTAAAAATCACCGAATTCAGAACTCGGAGTCAACGGATATTCATAAAACCGTTTACGTAAAGAAACCACAATTAGCGCCTAACTAGGTGAAACGAGACCTACTAGCCACGACTTCTGAAATCAAAAACCGAAATGCCAGGACTGTAGCGCTCGGAAATTAGTGTGAAATCAAGCTAAAAATCACCGAATTCAGAACTCGGAGTCAACGGATATTCATAAAACCGTTTACGTAAATAAACCACATTTCGTGTCTAACTAGGTGAAATGAGATCTACTAGCCACGTGTTCTGAAATCAAAAACCGAAATGCCAGGATTGTAGAGCTCGAGAAGTAGTGTGAAATCAAGCTAAAAATCACCGAATTCAGAACTCGGAGTCAACGGATATTCATAAAACCGTTTACAAAAAGAAACCACATTTCGCGTCTAACTAGGTGAAACGAGACCTACTAGCCACGAGTTCCGAAATCAAAAACCGATATTCCAGGATTGTAGAGCTCGAAAAGTAGTGTGAAATCAAGCTAAAAATCACCGAATTCAGAACTTGGAGCCAACGGATATTCATAAAACCGTTTACGTAAAGAAACCATAATTCGCGGCTAACTAGGTCAAACAAGACCTACTAGCCACGATTTCTGAAATCAAAAACCGAAATTCCAGGATTGTAGAGCTCGAAATGTAGTGTGAAATCAAGCTAAAAATCACCGAATTCAGAACTCCGAGTCAACGGATATTCATAAAACCGTTTACGTAAAGAAACCACATTTCTCGGTTAACGACGTGAAATGAGACCTACTAGCCACGAGTTCTGAAATCAAAAACCGAAATACCAGGATTGTAGAGCTCGCAAAGTAGTGTGAAATCAAGCTAAAAATCACCGAATTCAGAACTCGGAGTCAACGGATATTCATAAAACCGTTTACGTAAAGAAACCACAATTCGCGCCTAACTAGGTGAAACGAGACCTACTAGCCACGAGTTCTGAAATCAAAAACCGAAATGCCAGGATAGTAGAGCTCGTAAAGTAGTGTGAAATTCAATCTAAAAATCAACGAATTCAGAACTCGGAGTCAACGGATATTCAAAAATCCGTTTACGTAAAGAAAGCACATTTCTCGGCTTACTAGGTGAAAGAAGACCTACTAGCCACGAGTTCTGAAATCAAAAACCAAAATGACAGGATTGTAGAGCTCGAAAAGTAGAGTGAAATCAAGCGAAAAATCACCGAATTCAGAACTCGGAGTCAACGGATATTCATAAAATCATTTACGTAAAGAAACCACATTTCTCGGCTTACTAGGTGAAACGAGACCTACTAGCCACGAGTTCTGAAATCAAAAACCGAAATGTCAGGATTGTAGAGCTCTAAAAGTAGTGTGAAATCAAGCTAAAAATCACCGAATTCAGAACTCGGAGTCAACGGATATTCATAAAACCGTTTACGTAAACAAACCACATTTCGCGCCTAACTAGGTGAAACGAGACCTACTAGCCACGATTTCTGAAATCAAAAACCGAAATGCCAGGATTGTAGAGCTCGAAAAGTAGTGTGAAATCAAGCGAAAAATCACCGAATTCAGAACTCGGAGTCAACGGATATTCATAAAATCATTTACGTAAAGAAACCACATTTCTCGGCTTACTAGGTGAAACGAGACCTACTAGCCACGAGTTCTGAAATCAAAAACCGAAATGTCAGGATTGTAGAGCTCTAAAAGTAGTGCGAAATCAAGCTAAAATTCACCGAATTCAGAACTCGGAGTCAACGGATATTCATAAAACCGTTTACGTAAACAAACCACATTTCGCGCCTAACTACGTGAAACGAGACCTACTAGCCACGATTTCTGAAATCAAAAACCGAAATGCCAGGATTGTAGAGCTCTAAAAGTAGTGTGAAATCAAGCTAAAAATCACCGAATTCAGAACTCGGAGTCAACGGATATTCATAAAACCGTTTACAAAAAGAAACCACATTTCGCGTCTAACTAGGTGAAATGAGATCTACTAGCCACGAGTTCTGAAATCAAAAACCGAAATGCCAGGATTGTAGAGCTCGAGAAGTAGTGTGAAATCAAGCTAAAAATCACCGAATTCAGAACTCGGAGTCAACGGATATTCATAAAACCATTTACGTAGAGAAACCACATTTCTCGGCTTACTAGGTGAAACGAGACCTACTAGCCACGAGTTCTGAAATCAAAAACCGAAATGCCAGGATTGTAGAGCTCTAAAAGTAGTGTGAAATCAAGCTAAAAATCACCGAATTCAGAACTCGGATTCAACGGATATTCATAAAACCGTTTACGTAAAAAACCATAATTCGCGGCTAACTAGGTCAAACGAGACCTACTAGCCACGATTTCTGAAATCAAAAACCGAAATGCCAGGATTGTAGAGCTCGAAATGTAGTGTGAAATCAAGCTAAAAATCACCGAATTCAGAACTCGGAGTCAACGGATATTCATAAAACCATTTACGTAAAGAAACCACATTTCTCGGCTTACTAGGTGAAACGAGACCTACTAGCCACGAGTTCTGAAATCAAAAACCGAAATGCCAGGATTGTAGAGCTCTAAAAGTAGTGTGAAATCAAGCTAAAAATCACCGAATTCAGAATTCGGAGTGAACGAATATTCATAAAACCGTTTACGTAAAGAAACCACAATTCGCGCCTAACTAGGTGAAACGAGACCTACTAGCCACGAGTTCTGAAATCAAAAACCGAAATGCCAGGACTGTAGAGCTCGGAAATTAGTGTGAAATCAAGCTAAAAATAACCGAATTCAGAACTCGGAGTCAACGGATATTCATAAACCGTTTACGTAAAGAAACCACATTTCGCGTCTAACTAGGTGAAATGAGATCTACTAGCCACGTGTTCTGAAATCAAAAACCGAAATGCCAGGATTGTAGAGCTCGAGAAGTAGTGTGAAATCAAGCTAAAAATCACCGAATTCAGAACTCGGAGTCAACGGATATTCATAAAACCGTTTACAAAAAGAAACCACATTTCGCGTCTAACTAGGTGAAACGAGACCTACTAGCCACGAGTTCCGAAATCAAAAACCGAAATTCCAGGATTGTAGAGCTCGAAAAGTAGTGTGAAATCAAGCTAAAAATCACCGAATTCAGAACTTGGAGCCAACGGATATTCATAAAACCGTTTACGTAAAAAACCATAATTCGCGGCTAACTAGGTCAAACGAGACCTACTAGCCACGATTTCTGAAATCAAAAACCGAAATGCCAGGATTGTAGAGCTCGAAATGTAGTGTGAAATCAAGCTAAAAATCACCGAATTCAGAACTCGGAGTCAACGGATATTCATAAAACCATTTACGTAAAGAAACCACATTTCTCGGCTTACTAGGTGAAACGAGACCTACTAGCCACGAGTTCTGAAATCAAAAACCGAAATGCCAGGATTGTAGAGCTCTAAAAGTAGTGTGAAATCAAGCTAAAAATCACCGAATTCAGAATTCGGAGTGAACGAATATTCATAAAACCGTTTACGTAAAGAAACCACAATTCGCGCCTAACTAGGTGAAACGAGACCTACTAGCCACGAGTTCTGAAATCAAAAACCGAAATGCCAGGACTGTAGAGCTCGGAAATTAGTGTGAAATCAAGCTAAAAATAACCGAATTCAGAACTCGGAGTCAACGGATATTCATAAACCGTTTACGTAAAGAAACCACATTTCGCGTCTAACTAGGTGAAATGAGATCTACTAGCCACGTGTTCTGAAATCAAAAACCGAAATGCCAGGATTGTAGAGCTCGAGAAGTAGTGTGAAATCAAGCTAAAAATCACCGAATTCAGAACTCGGAGTCAACGGATATTCATAAAACCGTTTACAAAAAGAAACCACATTTCGCGTCTAACTAGGTGAAACGAGACCTACTAGCCACGAGTTCCGAAATCAAAAACCGAAATTCCAGGATTGTAGAGCTCGAAAAGTAGTGTGAAATCAAGCTAAAAATCACCGAATTCAGAACTTGGAGCCAACGGATATTCATAAAACCGTTTACGTAAAAAACCATAATTCGCGGCTAACTAGGTCAAACGAGACCTACTAGCCACGATTTCTGAAATCAAAAACCGAAATGCCAGGATTGTAGAGCTCGAAATGTAGTGTGAAATCAAGCTAAAAATCACCGAATTCAGAACTCGGAGTCAACGGATATTCATAAAACCATTTACGTAAAGAAACCACATTTCTCGGCTTACTAGGTGAAACGAGACCTACTAGCCACGAGTTCTGAAATCAAAAACCGAAATGCCAGGATTGTAGAGCTCTAAAAGTAGTGTGAAATCAAGCTAAAAATCACCGAATTCAGAATTCGGAGTGAACGGATATTCATAAAACCGTTTACGTAAAGAAACCACAATTCGCGCCTAACTAGGTGAAACGAGACCTACTAGCCACGAGTTCTGAAATCAAAAACCGAAATGCCAGGACTGTAGAGCTCGGAAATTAGTGTGAAATCAAGCTAAAAATCACCGAATTCAGAACTCGGAGTCAACGGATATTCATAAAACCGTTTACGTAAAGAAACCACATTTCGTGTCTAACTAGGTGAAATGAGATCTACTAGCCACGTGTTCTGAAATCAAAAACCGAAATGCCAGGATTGTAGAGCTCGAGAAGTAGTGTGAAATCAAGCTAAAAATCACCGAATTCAGAACTCGGAGTCAACGGATATTCATAAAACCGTTTACAAAAAGAAACCACATTTCGCGTCTAACTAGGTGAAACGAGACCTACTAGCCACGAGTTCCGAAATCAAAAACCGAAATTCCAGGATTGTAGAGCTCGAAAGTAGTGTGAAATCAAGCTAAAAATCACCGAATTCAGAACTTGGAGCCAACGGATATTCATAAAACCGTTTACGTAAAGAAACCATAATTCGCGGCTAACTAGGTCAAACGAGACCTACTAGCCACGATTTCTGAAATCAAAAACCGAAATTCCAGGATTGTAGAGCTCGAAATGTAGTGTGAAATCAAGCTAAAAATCACCGAATTCAGAACTCCGAGTCAACGGATATTCATAAAACCGTTTACGTAAAGAAACCACATTTCTCGGTTAACGACGTGAAATGAGACCTACTAGCCACAAGTTCTGAAATCAAAAACCGAAATACCAGGATTGTAGAGCTCGCAAAGTAGTGTGAAATCAAGCTAAAAATCACCGAATTCAGAACTCGGAGTCAACGGATATTCATAAAACCGTTTACGTAAAGAAACCACATTTCGCGCCTAACTAGGTGAAACGAGACCTACTAGCCACGTGTTCTGAAATCAAAAACCGAAATGCCAGGACTGTAGAGCTCGGAAATTAGTGTGAAATCAAGCTAAAAATCACCGAATTCAGAACTCGGAGTCAACGGATATTCATAAAACCGTTTACGTAAAGAAACCACATTTCGTGTCTAACTAGGTGAAATGAGATCTACTAGCCACGTGTTCTGAAATCAAAAACCGAAATGCCAGGATTGTAGAGCTCGAGAAGTAGTGTGAAATCAAGCTAAAAATCACCGAATTCAGAACTCGGAGTCAACGGATATTCATAAAACCGTTTACAAAAAGAAACCACATTTCGCGTCTAACTAGGTGAAACGAGACCTACTAGCCACGAGTTCCGAAATCAAAAACCGAAATTCCAGGATTGTAGAGCTCGAAAAGTAGTGTGAAATCAAGCTAAAAATCACCGAATTCAGAACTTGGAGCCAACGGATATTCATAAAACCGTTTACGTAAAGAAACCATAATTCGCGGCTAACTAGGTCAAACGAGACCTACTAGCCACGATTTCTGAAATCAAAAACCGAAATTCCAGGATTGTAGAGCTCGAAATGTAGTGTGAAATCAAGCTAAAAATCACCGAATTCAGAACTCCGAGTCAACGGATATTCATAAAACCGTTTACGTAAAGAAACCACATTTCTCGGTTAACGACGTGAAATGAGACCTACTAGCCACGAGTTCTGAAATCAAAAACCGAAATACCAAGATTGTAGAGCTCGCAAAGTAGTGTGAAATCAAGCTAAAAATCACCGAATTCAGAACTCGGAGTCAACGGATATTCATAAAACCGTTTACGTAAAGAAACCACAATTCGCGTCTAACTAGGTGAAACGAGACCTACTAGCCACGAGTTCTGAAATCAAAAACCGAAATGCCAGGATTGTAGAGCTCGAAAAGTAGTGTGAAATTCAATCTAAAAATCAACGAATTCAGAACTCGGAGTCAACGGATATTCAAAAATCCGTTTACGTAAAGAAAGCACATTTCTCGGCTTACTAGGTGAAAGAAGACCTACTAGCCACGAGTTCTGAAATCAAAAACCAAAATGACAGGATTGTAGAGCTCGAAAAGTAGAGTGAAATCAAGCGAAAAATCACCGAATTCAGAACTCGGAGTCAATGGATATTCATAAAATCATTTACGTAAAGAAACCACATTTCTCGGCTTACTAGGTGAAACGAGACCTACTAGCCACGAGTTCTGAAATCAAAAACCGAAATGTCAGGATTGTAGAGCTCTAAAAGTAGTGTGAAATCAAGCTAAAAATCACCGAATTCAGAACTCGGAGTCAACGGATATTCATAAAACCGTTTACGTAAACAAACCACATTTCGCGCCTAACTAGGTGAAACGATACCTACTAGCCACGATTTCTGAAATCAAAAACCGAAATGCCAGGATTGTAGAGCTCGAAAAGTAGTGTGAAATCAAGCGAAAAATCACCGAATTCAGAACTCGGAGTCAACGGATATTCATAAAATCATTTACGTAAAGAAACCACATTTCTCGGCTTACTAGGTGAAACGAGACCTACTAGCCACGAGTTCTGAAATCAAAAACCGAAATGTCAGGATTGTAGAGCTCTAAAAGTAGTGCGAAATCAAGCTAAAAATCACCGAATTCAGAACTCGGAGTCAACGGATATTCATAAAACCGTTTAGGTAAACAAACCACATTTCGCGCCTAACTAGGTGAAACGAGACCTACTAGCCACAATTTCTGAAATCAAAAACCGAAATGCCAGGATTGTAGAGCTCTAAAAGTAGTGTGAAATCAAGCTAAAAATCACCGAATTCAGAACTCGGAGTCAACGGATATTCATAAAACCGTTTACAAAAAGAAACCACATTTCGCGTCTAACTAGGTGAAACGAGACCTACTAGCCACGAGTTCTGAAATCAAAAACTGAAATTCCAGGATTGTAGAGCTCGAAAAGTAGTGTGAAATCAAGCTAAAAATCACCGAATTCAGAACTCGAAGTCAACGGATATTCATAAAACCGTTTACGTAAAGAAACCATAATTCGCGGCTAACTAGGTCAAACGAGACCTACTAACCACGAGTTCTGAAATCAAAAAACGAAATTCCAGGACTGTAGAGCTCGAAAAGTAGTGTGAAATCAAACAAAAAATCACCGAATTCAGAAGTCGGAGTCATCGGATATTCATAAAACTGTTTACGTAAAGAAACGACAATTCGCGGCTAACTAGGTGAAAGTATACCTACTAGCCACGAGTTCTGAAATCAAAAACTGAAATGAGTGGATTGTAGAGCGCGAAAAGTAGTGTGAAATCAAGCAAAAAATCTCCGAATTCAGAACTCGAATCAACGGATATTCATAAAACCGTTTACGTAAAGAAACCACAATTCGCGCCTAACTAGGTGAAACGAGACCTACTAGCCACGAGTTCTGAAATCAAAAACCGAAATGACAGGACTGTAGAGCTCGAAAATTAGTGTGAAATCAACCAAAAAATCACCGAATTCAGAAGTCAGAGTCATCGGATATTCATAAAACCGTTTACGTAAAGAAACCACATTTCTCGGCTTACTAGGTGAAACGAGACCTACTAGCCACGAGTTCTGAAATAAAAAACCGAAATGCCAGGATTGTAGAGCTCTGAAAGTAGTGTGAAATCAAGCTAAAAATCACCGAATTCAGAATTCGGAGTGAACGAATATTCATAAAACCGTTTACGTAAAGAAACCACAATTCGCGCCTAACTAGGTGAAACAAGACCTACTAGCCACGAGTTCTGAAATCAAAACCGAAATGTCAGGATTGTAGAGCTCGGAAAGTAGTGTGAAATCAAGCTAAAAATCACCGAATTCAGAACTCGGAGTCAACGGATATTCATAAAACCGTTTACGTAGAGAAACCACATTTCTCGGTTAACGAGGTGAAACGAGACCTACTAGCCACGAGTTCGGAAATCAAAAACCGAAATGCCAGGATTGTAGAGCTCGAGAAGTAGTGTGAAATCAAGCTAAAAATCACCGAATTCAGAACTCGGAGTCAACGGATATTCATAAAACCGTTTACTTAAAGAAACCACATTTCGCGTCTAACTAGGTGAAATGAGATCTACTAGCCACGAGTTCTGAAATCAAAAACCGAAATGCCAGGATTGTAGAGCTCGAGAAGTAGTGTGAAATCAAGCTAAAAATCACCGAATTCAGAACTTGGAGCCAATGGATATTCATAAAACCGTTTACGTAAAGAAACCATAATTCGCGGCTAACTAGGTCAAACGAGACCTACTAGCCACGATTTCTGAAATCAAAAACCGAAATTCCAGGATTGTAGAGCTCGAAATGTAGTGTGAAATCAAGCTAAAAATCACCGAATTCAGAACTCCGAGTCAACGGATATTCATAAAACCGTTTACGTAAAGAAACCACATTTCTCGGTTAACGACGTGAAATGAGACCTACTAGCCACGAGTTCTGAAATCAAAAACCGAAATACCAGGATTGTAGAGCTCGCAAAGTAGTGTGAAATCAAGCTAAAAATCACCGAATTCAGAACTCGGAGTCAACGGATATTCATAAAACCGTTTACGTAAAGAAACCACAATTCGCGCCTAACTAGGTGAAACGAGACCTACTAGCCACGAGTTCTGAAATCAAAAACCGAAATGCCAGGATTGTAGAGCTCGAAAAGTAGTGTGAAATCAAGCTAAAAATCACCGAATTCAGAACTTGGAGCCAACGGATATTCATAAAACCGTTTACGTAAAGAAACCATAATTCGCGGCTAACTAGGTCAAACGAGACCTACTAGCCACGAGTTCTGAAATCAAAAACCGAATTTCCAGGATTGTAGAGCTCGAAATGTAGTGTGAAATCAAGCTAAAAATCACCGAATTCAGAACTCCGAGTCAACGGATATTCATAAAACCGTTTACGTAAAGAAACCACATTTCTCGGTTAACGACGTGAAATGACACCTACTAGCCACGAGTTCTGAAATCAAAAACCGAAATACCAAGATTGTAGAGCTCGCAAAGTAGTGTGAAATCAAGCTAAAAATCACCGAATTCAGAACTCGGAGTCAACGGATATTCATAAAACCGTTTACGTAAAGAAACCACAATTCGCGCCTAACTAGGTGAAACGAGACCTACTAGCCACGAGTTCTGAAATCAAAAACCGAAATGCCAGGATTGTAGAGCTCGAAAAGTAGTGTGAAATTCAATCTAAAAATCAACGAATTCAGAACTCGGAGTCAACGGATATTCAAAAATCCGTTTACGTAAAGAAAGCACATTTCTCGGCTTACTAGGTGAAAGAAGACCTACTAGCCACGAGTTCTGAAATCAAAAACCAAAATGACAGGATTGTAGAGCTCGAAAAGTAGAGTGAAATCAAGCGAAAAATCACCGAATTCAGAACTCGGAGTCAATGGATATTCATAAAATCATTTACGTAAAGAAACCACATTTCTCGGCTTACTAGGTGAAACGAGACCTACTAGCCACGAGTTCTGAAATCAAAAACCGAAATGTCAGGATTGTAGAGCTCTAAAAGTAGTGTGAAATCAAGCTAAAAATCACCGAATTCAGAACTCGGAGTCAACGGATATTCATAAAACCGTTTACGTAAACAAACCACATTTCGCGCCTAACTAGGTGAAACGATACCTACTAGCCACGATTTCTGAAATCAAAAACCGAAATGCCTGGATTGTAGAGCTCGAAAAGTAGTGTGAAATCAAGCGAAAAATCACCGAATTCAGAACTCGGAGTCAACGGATATTCATAAAATCATTTACGTAAAGAAACCACATTTCTCGGCTTACTAGGTGAAACGAGACCTACTAGCCACGAGTTCTGAAATCAAAAACCGAAATGTCAGGATTGTAGAGCTCTAAAAGTAGTGCGAAATCAAGCTAAAAATCACCGAATTCAGAACTCGGAGTCAACGGATATTCATAAAACCGTTTAGGTAAACAAACCACATTTCGCGCCTAACTAGGTGAAACGAGACCTACTAGCCACAATTTCTGAAATCAAAAACCGAAATGCCAGGATTGTAGAGCTCTAAAAGTAGTGTGAAATCAAGCTAAAAATCACCGAATTCAGAACTCGGAGTCAACGGATATTCATAAAACCGTTTACAAAAAGAAACCACATTTCGCGTCTAACTAGGTGAAACGAGACCTACTAGCCACGAGTTCTGAAATCAAAAACTGAAATTCCAGGATTGTAGAGCTCGAAAAGTAGTGTGAAATCAAGCTAAAAATCACCGAATTCAGAACTCGAAGTCAACGGATATTCATAAAACCGTTTACGTAAAGAAACCATAATTCGCGGCTAACTAGGTCAAACGAGACCTACTAACCACGAGTTCTGAAATCAAAAAACGAAATTCCAGGACTGTAGAGCTCGAAAAGTAGTGTGAAATCAAACAAAAAATCACCGAATTCAGAAGTCGGAGTCATCGGATATTCATAAAACTGTTTACGTAAAGAAACGACAATTCGCGGCTAACTAGGTGAAAGTATACCTACTAGCCACGAGTTCTGAAATCAAAAACTGAAATGAGTGGATTGTAGAGCGCGAAAAGTAGTGTGAAATCAAGCAAAAAATCTCCGAATTCAGAACTCGAATCAACGGATATTCATAAAACCGTTTACGTAAAGAAACCACAATTCGCGCCTAACTAGGTGAAACGAGACCTACTAGCCACGAGTTCTGAAATCAAAAACCGAAATGACAGGACTGTAGAGCTCGAAAATTAGTGTGAAATCAACCAAAAAATCACCGAATTCAGAAGTCAGAGTCATCGGATATTCATAAAACCGTTTACGTAAAGAAACCACATTTCTCGGCTTACTAGGTGAAACGAGACCTACTAGCCACGAGTTCTGAAATAAAAAACCGAAATGCCAGGATTGTAGAGCTCTGAAAGTAGTGTGAAATCAAGCTAAAAATCACCGAATTCAGAATTCGGAGTGAACGAATATTCATAAAACCGTTTACGTAAAGAAACCACAATTCGCGCCTAACTAGGTGAAACAAGACCTACTAGCCACGAGTTCTGAAATCAAAACCGAAATGTCAGGATTGTAGAGCTCGGAAAGTAGTGTGAAATCAAGCTAAAAATCACCGAATTCAGAACTCGGAGTCAACGGATATTCATAAAACCGTTTACGTAGAGAAACCACATTTCTCGGTTAACGAGGTGAAACGAGACCTACTAGCCACGAGTTCGGAAATCAAAAACCGAAATGCCAGGATTGTAGAGCTCGAGAAGTAGTGTGAAATCAAGCTAAAAATCACCGAATTCAGAACTCGGAGTCAACGGATATTCATAAAACCGTTTACTTAAAGAAACCACATTTCGCGTCTAACTAGGTGAAATGAGATCTACTAGCCACGAGTTCTGAAATCAAAAACCGAAATGCCAGGATTGTAGAGCTCGAGAAGTAGTGTGAAATCAAGCTAAAAATCACCGAATTCAGAACTTGGAGCCAATGGATATTCATAAAACCGTTTACGTAAAGAAACCATAATTCGCGGCTAACTAGGTCAAACGAGACCTACTAGCCACGATTTCTGAAATCAAAAACCGAAATTCCAGGATTGTAGAGCTCGAAATGTAGTGTGAAATCAAGCTAAAAATCACCGAATTCAGAACTCCGAGTCAACGGATATTCATAAAACCGTTTACGTAAAGAAACCACATTTCTCGGTTAACGACGTGAAATGAGACCTAGTAGCCACGAGTTCTGAAATCAAAAACCGAAATACCAGGATTGTAGAACTCGCAAAGTAGTGTGAAATCAAGCTAAAAATCACCGAATTCAGAACTCGGAGTCAACGGATATTCATAAAACCGTTTACGTAAAGAAACCACAATTCGCGCCTAACTAGGTGAAACGAGACCTACTAGCCACGAGTTCTGAAATCAAAAACCGAAATGCCAGGATTGTAGAGCTCGAAAAGTAGTGTGAAATTCAATCTAAAAATCAACGAATTCAGAACTCGGAGTCAACGGATATTCAAAAATCCGTTTACATAAAGAAAGCACATTTCTCGGCTTACTAGGTGAAAGAAGACCTACTAGCCACGAGTTCTGAAATCAAAAACCAAAATGACAGGATTGTAGAGCTCGAAAAGTAGAGTGAAATCAAGCGAAAAATCACCGAATTCAGAACTCGGAGTCAACGGATATTCATAAAATCATTTACGTAAAGAAACCACATTTCTCGGCTTACTAGGTGAAACGAGACCTACTAGCCACGAGTTCTGAAATCAAAAACCGAAATGTCAGGATTGTAGAGCTCTAAAAGTAGTGTGAAATCAAGCTAAAAATCACCGAATTCAGAACTCGGAGTCAACGGATATTCATAAAACCGTTTACGTAAACAAACCACATTTCGCGCCTAACTAGGTGAAACGATACCTACTAGCCACGATTTCTGAAATCAAAAACCGAAATGCCAGGATTGTAGAGCTCGAAAAGTAGTGTGAAATCAAGCGAAAAATCACCGAATTCAGAACTCGGAGTCAACGGATATTCATAAAATCATTTACGTAAAGAAACCACATTTCTCGGCTTACTAGGTGAAACGAGACCTACTAGCCACGAGTTCTGAAATCAAAAACCGAAATATCAGGATTGTAGAGCTCTAAAAGTAGTGCGAAATCAAGCTAAAAATCACCGAATTCAGAACTCGGAGTCAACGGATATTCATAAAACCGTTTAGGTAAACAAACCACATTTCGCGCCTAACTAGGTGAAACGAGACCTACTAGCCACGATTTCTGAAATCAAAAACCGAAATGCCAGGATTGTAGAGCTCTAAAAGTAGTGTGAAATCAAGCTAAAAATCACCGAATTCAGAACTCGGAGTCAACGGATATTCATAAAACCGTTTACAAAAAGAAACCACATTTCGCGTCTAACTAGGTGAAACGAGACCTACTACCCACGAGTTCTGAAATCAAAAACTGAAATTCCAGGATTGTAGAGCTCGAAAAGTAGTGTGAAATCAAGCTAAAAATCACCGAATTCAGAACTCGAAGTCAACGGATATTCATAAAACCGTTTACGTAAAGAAACCATAATTCGCGGCTAACTAGGTCAAACGAGACCTACTAACCACGAGTTCTGAAATCAAAAAACGAAATTCCAGGACTGTAGAGCTCGAAAAGTAGTGTGAAATCAAGCAAAAAATCACCGAATTCAGAAGTCGGAGTCATCGGATATTCATAAAACTGTTTACGTAAAGAAACGACAATTCGCGGCTAACTAGGTGAAAGTATACCTACTAGCCACGAGTTCTGAAATCAAAAACTGAAATGAGTGGATTGTAGAGCGCGAAAAGTAGTGTGAAATCAAGCAAAAAATCTCCGAATTCAGAACTCGAATCAACGGATATTCATAAAACCGTTTACGTAAAGAAACCACAATTCGCGCCTAACTAGGTGAAACGAGACCTACTAGCCACGACTTCTGAAATCAAAAACCGAAATGACAGGACTGTAGAGCTCAAAAATTAGTGTGAAATCAACCAAAAAATCACCGAATTCAGAAGTCAGAGTCATCGGATATTCATAAAACCGTTTACGTAAAGAAACCACATTTCTCGGCTTACTAGGTGAAACGAGACCTACTAGCCACGAGTTCTGAAATAAAAAACCGAAATGCCAGGATTGTAGAGCTCTGAAAGTAGTGTGAAATCAAGCTAAAAATCACCGAATTCAGAATTCGGAGTGAACGAATATTCATAAAACCGTTTACGTAAAGAAACCACAATTCGCGCCTAACTAGGTGAAACAAGACCTACTAGCCACGAGTTCTGAAATCAAAACCGAAATGTCAGGATTGTAGAGCTCGGAAAGTAGTGTGAAATCAAGCTAAAAATCACCGAATTCAGAACTCGGAGTCAACGGATATTCATAAAACCGTTTACGTAGAGAAACCACATTTCTCGGTTAACGAGGTGAAACGAGACCTACTAGCCACGAGTTCGGAAATCAAAAACCGAAATGCCAGGATTGTAGAGCTCGAGAAGTAGTGTGAAATCAAGCTAAAAATCACCGAATTCAGAACTCGGAGTCAACGGATATTCATAAAACCGTTTACTTAAAGAAACCACATTTCGCGTCTAACTAGGTGAAATGAGATCTACTAGCCACGAGTTCTGAAATCAAAAACCGAAATGCCAGGATTGTAGAGCTCGAGAAGTAGTGTGAAATCAAGCTAAAAATCACCGAATTCAGAACTTGGAGCCAATGGATATTCATAAAACCGTTTACGTAAAGAAACCATAATTCGCGGCTAACTAGGTCAAACGAGACCTACTAGCCACGATTTCTGAAATCAAAAACCGAAATTCCAGGATTGTAGAGCTCGAAATGTAGTGTGAAATCAAGCTAAAAATCACCGAATTCAGAACTCCGAGTCAACGGATATTCATAAAACCGTTTACGTAAAGAAACCACATTTCTCGGTTAACGACGTGAAATGAGACCTAGTAGCCACGAGTTCTGAAATCAAAAACCGAAATACCAGGATTGTAGAACTCGCAAAGTAGTGTGAAATCAAGCTAAAAATCACCGAATTCAGAACTCGGAGTCAACGGATATTCATAAAACCGTTTACGTAAAGAAACCACAATTCGCGCCTAACTAGGTGAAACGAGACCTACTAGCCACGAGTTCTGAAATCAAAAACCGAAATGCCAGGATTGTAGAGCTCGAAAAGTAGTGTGAAATTCAATCTAAAAATCAACGAATTCAGAACTCGGAGTCAACGGATATTCAAAAATCCGTTTACATAAAGAAAGCACATTTCTCGGCTTACTAGGTGAAAGAAGACCTACTAGCCACGAGTTCTGAAATCAAAAACCAAAATGACAGGATTGTAGAGCTCGAAAAGTAGAGTGAAATCAAGCGAAAAATCACCGAATTCAGAACTCGGAGTCAACGGATATTCATAAAATCATTTACGTAAAGAAACCACATTTCTCGGCTTACTAGGTGAAACGAGACCTACTAGCCACGAGTTCTGAAATCAAAAACCGAAATGTCAGGATTGTAGAGCTCTAAAAGTAGTGTGAAATCAAGCTAAAAATCACCGAATTCAGAACTCGGAGTCAACGGATATTCATAAAACCGTTTACGTAAACAAACCACATTTCGCGCCTAACTAGGTGAAACGATACCTACTAGCCACGATTTCTGAAATCAAAAACCGAAATGCCAGGATTGTAGAGCTCGAAAAGTAGTGTGAAATCAAGCGAAAAATCACCGAATTCAGAACTCGGAGTCAACGGATATTCATAAAATCATTTACGTAAAGAAACCACATTTCTCGGCTTACTAGGTGAAACGAGACCTACTAGCCACGAGTTCTGAAATCAAAAACCGAAATATCAGGATTGTAGAGCTCTAAAAGTAGTGCGAAATCAAGCTAAAAATCACCGAATTCAGAACTCGGAGTCAACGGATATTCATAAAACCGTTTAGGTAAACAAACCACATTTCGCGCCTAACTAGGTGAAACGAGACCTACTAGCCACGATTTCTGAAATCAAAAACCGAAATGCCAGGATTGTAGAGCTCTAAAAGTAGTGTGAAATCAAGCTAAAAATCACCGAATTCAGAACTCGGAGTCAACGGATATTCATAAAACCGTTTACAAAAAGAAACCACATTTCGCGTCTAACTAGGTGAAACGAGACCTACTACCCACGAGTTCTGAAATCAAAAACTGAAATTCCAGGATTGTAGAGCTCGAAAAGTAGTGTGAAATCAAGCTAAAAATCACCGAATTCAGAACTCGAAGTCAACGGATATTCATAAAACCGTTTACGTAAAGAAACCATAATTCGCGGCTAACTAGGTCAAACGAGACCTACTAACCACGAGTTCTGAAATCAAAAAACGAAATTCCAGGACTGTAGAGCTCGAAAAGTAGTGTGAAATCAAGCAAAAAATCACCGAATTCAGAAGTCGGAGTCATCGGATATTCATAAAACTGTTTACGTAAAGAAACGACAATTCGCGGCTAACTAGGTGAAAGTATACCTACTAGCCACGAGTTCTGAAATCAAAAACTGAAATGAGTGGATTGTAGAGCGCGAAAAGTAGTGTGAAATCAAGCAAAAAATCTCCGAATTCAGAACTCGAATCAACGGATATTCATAAAACCGTTTACGTAAAGAAACCACAATTCGCGCCTAACTAGGTGAAACGAGACCTACTAGCCACGACTTCTGAAATCAAAAACCGAAATGACAGGACTGTAGAGCTCAAAAATTAGTGTGAAATCAACCAAAAAATCACCGAATTCAGAAGTCAGAGTCATCGGATATTCATAAAACCGTTTACGTAAAGAAACCACATTTCTCGGCTTACTAGGTGAAACGAGACCTACTAGCCACGAGTTCTGAAATAAAAAACCGAAATGCCAGGATTGTAGAGCTCTGAAAGTAGTGTGAAATCAAGCTAAAAATCACCGAATTCAGAATTCGGAGTGAACGAATATTCATAAAACCGTTTACGTAAAGAAACCACAATTCGCGCCTAACTAGGTGAAACAAGACCTACTAGCCACGAGTTCTGAAATCAAAACCGAAATGTCAGGATTGTAGAGCTCGGAAAGTAGTGTGAAATCAAGCTAAAAATCACCGAATTCAGAACTCGGAGTCAGCGGATATTCATAAAACCGTTTACGTAGAGAAACCACATTTCTCGGTTAACGAGGTGAAACGAGACCTACTAGCCACGAGTTCGGAAATCAAAAACCGAAATGCCAGGATTGTAGAGCTCGAGAAGTAGTGTGAAATCAAGCTAAAAATCACCGAATTCAGAACTCGGAGTCAACGGATATTCATAAAACCGTTTACTTAAAGAAACCACATTTCGCGTCTAACTAGGTGAAATGAGATCTACTAGCCACGAGTTCTGAAATCAAAAACCGAAATGCCAGGATTGTAGAGCTCGAGAAGTAGTGTGAAATCAAGCTAAAAATCACCGAATTTAGAACTCGGAGTCAACGGATATTCATAAAACCGTTTACGTAAAGAAACCACATTTCTCGGCTTACTCGGTGAAACAAGACCTACTAGCCACGAGTTCTGAAATCAAAAACCGAAATGCCAGGATTGTAGAGCTCTAAAAGTAGTGTGAAATCAAGCTAAAAATCGCCGAATTCAGAACTCGGAGTCAACGGATATTCATAAAACCGTTTACAAAAAGAAACCACATTTCGCGTCTAACTAGGTGAAACGAGACCTACTAGCCACGAGTTCTGAAATCAAAAACCGAAATGCCAGGATTGTAGAGCTCGAAAAGTAGTGTGAAATCAAGCTAAAAATCACCGAATTCAGAACTCGGAGTCAACGGATATTCATAAAACCATTTACGTAAAGAAACCACATTTCTCGGCTTACTTGGTGAAACGAGACCTACTAGCCACGAGTTCTGAAATCAAAAACCGAAATGCCAGGATTGTAGAGCTCTAAAAGTAGTGTGAAATCAAGCTAAAAATCACCGAATTCAGAACTCGGAGTCAACGGATATTCATAAAACCGTTTACAAAAAGAAACCACATTTCGCGTCTAACTAGGTGAAACGAGACTTACTAGCCACGAGTTCTGAAATCAAAAACCGAAATGCCAGGATTGTAGAGCTCGAGAAGTAGTGTGAAATCAAGCTAAAAATCACCGAATTCAGAACTCCGAGTGAACGGATATTCATAAAACCGTTTACGTAAAGAAACCACATTTCGCGTCTAACTAGGTGAAATGTGATCTACTAGCCACGTGTTCTGAAATCAAAAACCGAAATGCTAGGATTGTAGAGCTCGAGAAGTAGTGTGAAATCAAGCTAAAAATCACCGAATTCAGAACTCGGAGTCAACGGATATTCATAAAACCATTTACGTAAAGAAACCACATTTCTCGGCTTACTAGGTGAAACGAGACCTACTAGCCACGAGTTCTGAAATCAAAAACCGAAATGCCAGGATTGTAGAGCTCTAAAAGTAGTGTGAAATCAAGCTAAAAATCACCGAATTCAGAACTCGGAGTCAACGGATATTTATAAAACCGTTTACAAAAAGAAACCACATTTCGCGTCTAACTAGGTGAAACGAGACCTACTAGCCACGAGTTCTGAAATCAAAAACCGAAATGCCAGGATTGTAGAGCTCGAAAAGTAGTGTGAAATCAAGCTAAAAATCACCGAATTCAGAACTCGAAGTCAACGGATATTCATAAAACCGTTTTCGTAAAGAAACCATAATTCGCGGCTAACTAGGTCAAACGAGACCTACTAGCCACGAGTTTTTAAATCAAAAAAAGAAATTCCAGGATTGTAGAGCTCGAAAAGTAGTGTGAAATCAAGCATAAAATCACCGAATTCAGAAGTCGGAGTCATCGGATATTCATAAAACCGTTTACGTAAAGAAACCACAATTCGCGGCTAACTAGGTGAAACTATACCTACTAGCCACGAGTTCTGAAATCAAAAACTGAAATGACAGGATTGTAGCGCGCGAAAAGTAGTGTGAAATCAAGCAAAAAATCTCCGAATTCAGAACTCGGAGTCAAGGGATATTCATAAAACCGTTTACGTAACGAAACCACAATTCGCGCCTAACTAGGTGAAACGAGACCTACTAGCCACGAGTTCTGAAATAAAAAACCGAAACGACAGGACTGAAGAGCTTGAAAAGTAGTGTGAAATCAAGCAAAAAATCACCGAATTCAGAAGTCAGAGTCATCGGATATTCATAAAACCGTTTACGTAAAGAAACCATATTTCTCGGCTTACTAGGTGAAACGAGACCTACTAGCCACGAGTTCTGAAATAAAAAACCGAAATGCCAGGATTGTAGAGCTCTGAAAGTAGTGTGAATTCAAGCTAAAAATCACCGAATTCAGAATTCGGAGTGAACGAATATTCATAAAACCGTTTACGTAAAGAAACCACAATTCGCGCCTAACTAGGTGAAACAAGACCTACTAGCCACGAGTTCTGAAATCAAAAACCGAAATGTCAGGATTGTAGAGCTCGGAAAGTAGTGTGAAATCAAGTTAAAAATCACCGAATTCAGAACTCGGAGTCAACGGATATGCATAAAACCGTTTACGTAGAGAAACCACATTTCTCGGTTAACGAGGTGAAACGAGACCTACTAGCCACGAGTTCGGAAATCAAAAACCGAAATGCCAGGATTGTAGAGCTCGAGAAGTAGTGTGAAATCAAGCTAAAAATCACCGAATTCAGAACTCGGAGTCAACGGATATTCATAAAACCGTTTAGGTAAACAAACCACATTTCGCGCCTAACTAGGTGAAACGAGACCTACTAGCCACGATTTCTGAAATCAAAAACCGAAATGCCAGGATTGTAGAGCTCTAAAAGTAGTGTGAAATCAAGCTAAAAATCACCGAATTCAGAACTCGGAGTCAACGGATATTCATAAAACCGTTTACAAAAAGAAACCACATTTCGCGTCTAACTAGGTGAAACGAGACCTACTAGCCACAAGTTCTGAAATCAAAAACCGAAATGTCAGGATTGTAGAGCTCGAAAAGTAGTGTGAAATCAAGCTAAAAATCACCGAATTCAGAACTCGGAGTCAACGGATATTCATAAAACCGTTTACGTAAAGAAACCATAATTCGCGGCTAACTAGGTCAAACGAGACCTACTAGCCACGATTTCTGAAATCAAAAACCGAAATTCCAGGATTGTAGAGCTCGAAAAGTAGTGTGAAATCAAGCCAAAAATCACCGAATTCAGAAGTCGGAGTCATCGGATATTCATAAAACCGTTTACGTAAAGAAACCAAATTTCGCGTCTAACTAGGTGAAATGAGATCTACTAACCACGAGTTCTGAAATCAAAAACCGAAATGCCAGGATTGTGGAGCTCGAGAAGTAGTGTGAAATCAAGAAAAAAATCTCCGAATTCAGAACTCGGAGTCAACGGATATTCATAAAACCGTTTACGTAAAGAAACCACAATTCGCGCCTAACTTGGTGAAACGAGACCTACTAGCCACGAGTTTTGAAATCAAAAACCGAAATGACAGTACTGTAGAACTCGAAAAGTAGTGTGAAATCAAGCAAAAAATCACCGAATTCAGAAGTCGGAGTCATCGGATATTCATAAAACCGTTTACGTAAAGAAACCACATTTCTCGGCTTACTAGGTGAAACGAGACCTACTAGCCACGAGTTCTGAAATAAAAAACCGAAATGCCAGGATTGTAGAGCTCTGAAAGTAGTGTGAAATCAAGCTAAAAATCACCGAATTCAGAATTCGGAGTAAACGAAAATTCATAAAACCGTTTACGTAAAGAAACCACAATTCGCGCCTAACCAGGTGAAACGAGACCTACTAGCCACGAGTTCTGAAATTAAAAACCAAAATGCCACGATTGTAGAGCTCTAAAATTAGTGTGAAATCAAGCTAAAAATCACCGAATTGAGAACTGGGAGTCAACGGATATTCATAAAACTGTTTACGTAAAGAAACCATAATTCGCGGCTAACTAGGTCAAACGAGACCTACTAGCCACGAGTTCTGAAATCAAAAACCGAAATTCCAGGATTGTAGAGCTCGGAAAGTAGTGTGAAATCAAGCTAAAAATCACCGAATTCAGAACTCGGAGTCAACGGATATTCATAAAACCGTTTACGTAAAGAAACCACATTTCTCGGTTAACGAGGTGAAACGAGACCTACTAGCCACGAGTTTGGAAATCAAAAACCGAAATGCCAGGATTGTAGAGCTCGAGAAGTAGTGTGAAATCAAGCTAAAAATCACCGAATTCAGAGCTCGGAGTCAACGGATATTCATAAAACCGTTTACGTAAAGAAACCACATTTCGCGTCTAACTAGGTGAAATGAGATCTACTAGCCACGAGTTCTGAAATCAAAAACTGAAATGCCAGGATTGTAGAGCTCGAGAATTAGTGTGAAATCAAGCTAAAAATCACCGAATCAGAACTCGGAGTCAACGGATATTCATAAAACCGTTTACGTAAAGAAACCATATTTCTCGGCTTACTAGGTGAAACGAGACCTACTAGCCACGAGTTCTGAAATTAAAAACCGAAATGCCAGGATTGTAGAGCTCTAAAAGTAGTGTGAAATCAAGCTAAAAATCACTGAATTCAGAACTCGGAGTCAACGGATATTCATAAAACCGTTTACAAAAAGAAACCACATTTCGCGTCTAACTAGGTGAAACGAGACCTACTAGCCACGAGTTCTGAAATCAAAAACCGAAATGCCAGGATAGTAGAGCTCGAAAAGTAGTGTGAAATCAAGCAAAAAATCACCGAATTCAGAAGTCGGAGTCAACGGATATTCATAAAACCGTTTACGTAAAGAAACCACAATTCGCGGCTAACTAGGTGAAACTAGACCTACTAGCCACGAGTTCTGAAATCAAAAACCGAGAAGCCGAGATTGTAGAGCTCGAAAAGTAGTGTGAAATCAAGCTAAAAATCATCGAATTCAGAACTCGGAGTCAACGGATATTCATAAAACCGTTTACGTAATAAAACCACATTTCTCGGCTTACTAGGTGAAACGAGACCTACTAGCCACGAGTTCTGAAATAAAAAACCGAAATGCCAGGATTGTAGAGCTCTAAAAGTAGTGTGAAATCAAGCTAAAAATCACCGAATTCCGAATTCGGAGTGAACGGATATTCAAAAACCGTTTACGTAAAGAAACCACAATTCGCGCCTAACTAGGTGAAACGAGACCTACTAGCCAAGAGTTCTGAAATCAAAAACCGAAGTGCCAGGATTGTAGAGCTCGGAAAGTAGTGTGAAATCAAGCTAAAAATCACCGAATTCAGAACTCGGAGTCAACGGATATTCATAAAACCGTTTACGTAAAGAAACCACATTTCTCGGTTAACGAGGTGAAACGAGACCTACTAGCCACGAGTTCGGAAATCAAAAACCGAAACTCCAGGATTGTAGAGCTCGAAAAGTAGTGTGAAATCAAGCTAAAAATCACCGAATTCAGAACTCGGAGTCAACGGATATTCATAAAACCGTTAACGTAAAGAAACCACAATTCGCGCCTAACTAGGTGAAACGAGACCTACTAGCCACGAGTTATGGAATCAAAAACCAAAATGCTAGGATTGTAGAGCTCGAAAAGTAGTGTGAAATCAAGCGAAAAATCACCGAATTCAGAACTCGGAGTCAACGGATATTCATAAAACCGTTTACGTAAAGAAACCATAATTCGCGGCTAACTAGGTCAAACGAGACCAACTTGCCACGAGTTCTGAAATCAAATACCGAAATGACAGGATTGTAGAGCTCGAAAAGTAGTGTGAAATCAAGCTAAAAATCACCGAATTCAGAACTCGGAGTCATCGGATATTCATAAAACCGTTTACGTAAAGAAACCACAATTCGCGGCTAACTAGGTGAAACTAGACCAACTAGCCACGAGTTCTGAAATCAAAAACTGAAATAGCAGGATTGTAGAGCGCGAAAAGTAGTGTGAAATGAAGCCAAAAATCTCCGAATTCAGAACTCGGAGTCAACGGATATTCATAAAACCGTTTACGTAAAGAAACCATATTTCGCGCCTAACTAGGTGAAACGAGACCTACTATCCACGAGTTCTGAAATCAAAAACCAAAATGCCAGGATTGTAGAGCTCGAAAAGTAGTGTGAAATCAAGCTAAAAATCACCGAATTCAGAACTCGGAGTCAACGGATATTCATAAAACCGTTTACGTAAAGAAACCACATTTCTCGGCTTACTAGGTGAATCGAGACCTACTAGCACCGAGTTCTGAAATCAAAAACCGAAAGTCCAGGATTGTAGAGCTTTAAAATTAGTGTAAAATCAAGCTAAAAATCACCGAATTCAGAACTCGGAGTCAACGGATATTCATAAAACCGTTTACGTAAAGAAATCACATTTCGCGCCTAACTAGGTGAAACGAGACCTACTAGCCACGAGTTCTGAAATCAAAAACCAAAATGACAGGATTGTAGAGCTCGAAAAGTAGTGTGAAATCAAGCGAAAAATCACCGAATTCAGAACTCGTATGCGACGGATATTCATAAAACCGTTTACGTAAAGACACCACAATATGCGCCTAACTAGGTGAAACGAGACCTACTAGCCACGAGTTTTGAAATCAAAAAACGAAGCTCCAGGATTGTGGAGCTCGAAAAGTAGTGTGAAATCAAGCTAAAAATCACCGAATTCAGAACTCGGAGTCAACGGATATTCATAAAACCGTTTACGTAAAGAAACCACATTTCTCGGCTTACTAGGTGAAACGAGACCTACTAGACACGAGTTCTGAAATCAAAAACCAAAATGACAGGATTGTGGAGCTCGAAAAGTAGTGTGAAATCAAGCTAAAAATCACCGAATTGAGAACTGGGAGTCAACGGATATTCATAAAACTGTTTACGTAAAGAAACCATAATTCGCGGCTAACTAGGTCAAACGAGACCTACTAGCCACGAGTTCTGAAATCAAAAACCGAAATTCCAGGATTGTAGAGCTCGGAAAGTAGTGTGAAATCAAGCTAAAAATCACCGAATTCAGAACTCGGAGTCAACGGATATTCATAAAACCGTTTACGTAAAGAAACCACATTTCTCGGTTAACGAGGTGAAACGAGACCTACTAGCCACGAGTTCGGAAATCAAAAACCGAAATGCCAGGATTGTAGAGCTCGAGAAGTAGTGTGAAATCAAGCTAAAAATCACCGAATTCAGAGCTCGGAGTCAACGGATATTCATAAAACCGTTTACGTAAAGAAACCACATTTCGCGTCTAACTAGGTGAAATGAGATCTACTAGCCACGAGTTCTGAAATCAAAAACTGAAATGCCAGGATTGTAGAGCTCGAGAATTAGTGTGAAATCAAGCTAAAAATCACCGAATCAGAACTCGGAGTCAACGGATATTCATAAAACCGTTTACGTAAAGAAACCATATTTCTCGGCTTACTAGGTGAAACGAGACCTACTAGCCACGAGTTCTGAAATTAAAAACCGAAATGCCAGGATTGTAGAGCTCTAAAAGTAGTGTGAAATCAAGCTAAAAATCACTGAATTCAGAACTCGGAGTCAACGGATATTCATAAAACCGTTTACAAAAAGAAACCACATTTCGCGTCTAACTAGGTGAAACGAGACCTACTAGCCACGAGTTCTGAAATCAAAAACCGAAATGCCAGGATAGTAGAGCTCGAAAAGTAGTGTGAAATCAAGCAAAAAATCACCGAATTCAGAAGTCGGAGTCAACGGATATTCATAAAACCGTTTACGTAAAGAAACCACAATTCGCGGCTAACTAGGTGAAACTAGACCTACTAGCCACGAGTTCTGAAATCAAAAACCGAGAAGCCGAGATTGTAGAGCTCGAAAAGTAGTGTGAAATCAAGCTAAAAATCATCGAATTCAGAACTCGGAGTCAACGGATATTCATAAAACCGTTTACGTAATAAAACCACATTTCTCGGCTTACTAGGTGAAACGAGACCTACTAGCCACGAGTTCTGAAATAAAAAACCGAAATGCCAGGATTGTAGAGCTCTAAAAGTAGTGTGAAATCAAGCTAAAAATCACCGAATTCCGAATTCGGAGTGAACGGATATTCAAAAACCGTTTACGTAAAGAAACCACAATTCGCGCCTAACTAGGTGAAACGAGACCTACTAGCCAAGAGTTCTGAAATCAAAAACCGAAGTGCCAGGATTGTAGAGCTCGGAAAGTAGTGTGAAATCAAGCTAAAAATCACCGAATTCAGAACTCGGAGTCAACGGATATTCATAAAACCGTTTACGTAAAGAAACCACATTTCTCGGTTAACGAGGTGAAACGAGACCTACTAGCCACGAGTTCGGAAATCAAAAACCGAAACTCCAGGATTGTAGAGCTCGAAAAGTAGTGTGAAATCAAGCTAAAAATCACCGAATTCAGAACTCGGAGTCAACGGATATTCATAAAACCGTTAACGTAAAGAAACCACAATTCGCGCCTAACTAGGTGAAACGAGACCTACTAGCCACGAGTTATGGAATCAAAAACCAAAATGCTAGGATTGTAGAGCTCGAAAAGTAGTGTGAAATCAAGCGAAAAATCACCGAATTCAGAACTCGGAGTCAACGGATATTCATAAAACCGTTTACGTAAAGAAACCATAATTCGCGGCTAACTAGGTCAAACGAGACCAACTTGCCACGAGTTCTGAAATCAAATACCGAAATTCCAGGATTGTAGAGCTCGAAAAGTAGTGTGAAATGAAGCAAAAAATCACCGAATTCAGAACTCGGAGTCATCGGATATTCATAAAACCGTTTACGTAAAGAAACCACAATTCGCGGCTAACTAGGTGAAACTAGACCAACTAGCCACGAGTTCTGAAATCAAAAACTGAAATAGCAGGATTGTAGAGCGCGAAAAGTAGTGTGAAATGAAGCCAAAAATCTCCGAATTCAGAACTCGGAGTCAACGGATATTCATAAAAGCGTTTACGTAAAGAAACCACAATTCGCGCCTAACTAGGTGAAACGAGACCTAGTAGCCACGAGTTCTGAAATCAAAAACCGAAATGACAGGATTGTAGAGCTCGAAAAGTAGTGTGAAATCAAGCTAAAAATCACCGAATTCAGAACTCGGAGTCAACGGATATTCATAAAACCGTTTACGTAAAGAAACCACATTTCGCGCCTAACTAGGTGAAACGAGACGTACTAGCCACGTGTTCTGAAATCAAAAACCAAAATTCCAGGATTGTAGAGCTCGAAAAGTAGTGTGAAATCAAGCTAAAAATAACCGAATTCAGAACTCGGAGTCAACGGATATTCATAAAACCGTTTACGTAAAGAAACCATATTTCGCGCCTAACTAGGTGAAACGAGACCTACTATCCACGAGTTCTGAAATCAAAAACCAAAATGCCAGGATTGTAGAGCTCGAAAAGTAGTGTGAAATCAAGCTAAAAATCACCGAATTCAGAACTCGGAGTCAACGGATATTCATAAAACCGTTTACGTAAAGAAACCACATTTCTCGGCTTACTAGGTGAATCGAGACCTACTAGCACCGAGTTCTGAAATCAAAAACCGAAAGTCCAGGATTGTAGAGCTTTAAAATTAGTGTAAAATCAAGCTAAAAATCACCGAATTCAGAACTCGGAGTCAACGGATATTCATAAAACCGTTTACGTAAAGAAATCACATTTCGCGCCTAACTAGGTGAAACGAGACCTACTAGCCACGAGTTCTGAAATCAAAAACCAAAATGACAGGATTGTAGAGCTCGAAAAGTAGTGTGAAATCAAGCGAAAAATCACCGAATTCAGAACTCGTATGCGACGGATATTCATAAAACCGTTTACGTAAAGACACCACAATATGCGCCTAACTAGGTGAAACGAGACCTACTAGCCACGAGTTTTGAAATCAAAAAACGAAGCTCCAGGATTGTGGAGCTCGAAAAGTAGTGTGAAATCAAGCTAAAAATCACCGAATTCAGAACTCGGAGTCAACGGATATTCATAAAACCGTTTACGTAAAGAAACCACATTTCTCGGCTTACTAGGTGAAACGAGACCTACTAGACACGAGTTCTGAAATCAAAAACCAAAATGACAGGATTGTGGAGCTCGAAAAGTAGTGTGAAATCAAGCTAAAAATCACCGAATTCAGAACTCGGAGTCAACGGATATTCATAAAATCGTTTACGTAAAGAAACCACATTTCGCGCCTAACTAGGTGAAACGAGACGTACTAGCCACGTGTTCTGAAATCAAAAACCAAAATTCCAGGATTGTAGAGCTCGAAAAGTAGTGTGAAATCAAGCCAAAAATAACCGAATTCAGAACTCGGAGTCAACGGATATTCATAAAACCGTTTACGTAAAGAAACCATATTTCGCGCCTAAGTAGGTGAAACGAGACCTACTAGCCACGAGTTCTGAAATCAAAAACCAAAATGCCAGGATTGTAGAGCTCGAAAAATAGTGTGAAATCAAGCTAAAAATCACCGAATTCAGAACTCGGAGTCAACGGATATTCATAAAACCGTTTACTTAAAGAAACCACATGGAACCCTAACCCTAAACCCCAAACCCCAAACCCCAAACCCCAAACCCCAAACCCCAAACCCCTAATCCCTAAACCCGAAACCCTAAACCCCTAACCCGAAACCCTAAACCCCTAACCCGAAACCCTAAACCCTAAACCCCTAACCCTAAACCCTAAACCCCTAACCCTAAACCCTAAACCCCTAACCCAAAACCCTAAACCCCTAACCCTAAACCCTAAACCCTAAACCCTAAACCCTAAACCCTAAACCCTAACACTAAACCCTAACCCCTAAACCCTAAACCCTAACCCCTAAACCCTAAACCGCAAACCCTAAACCCTAACCCCTAACCCCTAACCCCTAAACCCTAAACCCTAAACCCTAAACCCTAAACCCTAAACCCTGAACCCTAAACCCTGAACCCTGAACCCTGAACCCTGAACCCTGAACCCTGAACCCTGAACCCTGAACCCTGAACCCTGAACCCTAAACCCTAAACCCTAAACCCTAAAATCAAAAACTGAAATGTCAGGATTGTTTACCTTGAAAATTAGTGTGAAATCGAGCTAAAAATCAATGAATTCAAAACTCGGAGTCTACGAATATTAAGAAAACCGTTTAATTGAAGAAACCACATTTCGTAGATAACTACGTGACCCGAGATACCTAATATCCACGAATTCAAAAATCGAAAACTGAAAGGCCAGGATTGTAGAGCATGAAAAGTAGTGTGAAATCGAGCTAAAAATCAATCAATTCGAAACTCGGAGTCTACAGATATTAAGAAAGACGATTACGTGAAGAAACCACATTTTGTTTCTAACTAGGTGATGCGAGACCTACTAGCCACGAGTTCTGAAATCCGAAACTGAAATGCCAGGATTTTTGAGCTTGAAAAGTGGTGTGAAATCGAGCTAAAAATCAATGAATTCAGAACTCGGAGTCTACAGATATTAAGAAAACCGTTTACTTGAAGAAATCATATTTCGTAAATAACTAGGTGACCCGAGACATAATAGCCACGAGTTCGAAAATCAAAAACTGAAAGTCCAGGCTTGTAGAGCTCCAAAAGTAGTGCAAAATTGAGCTAAAAATTAACGAATTTAGAACTCGGAGTCTACAGATATTAAAAAACCGTTTACGTGAAGAAACCACATTTCGTATATAAATAGGTCACGAGACCTACTAGCCATGAGTTCTAAAATGTAAAACTGAATTGTTAGGATTGTAGAACTCAAAAAGTAGTGTGAAATCGAGCAAAAAATCAATGAATTCAAAACTCGAAGTCTACGAATATTAAGAAAACTTTTTGCGCGAAGAAACCAAATTTCGTAGATAACTACGTGACCCGAGATACCTAATATCCACGAATTCAAAAATCAGAAACTGAAATTCTAGGATTTTAGAGCTCAAAAATTCGTGTGAAATCGAGCAAAAAATCAATCAATTCAGAATTGGGAGTCTATAGATACTAATAAAACCGTTTACGTGAAGAAACCACATTTCCTAGCTAACTAGGTGATGCGGGACCTACCAGCCACGAGTTCTGAAATCTAAAGCTAAAATGCCAAGATTGTAGAGCTCGAAAAGTAGTGTGAAATCGAGCTAAAAATCAATGAGTTCAGAACTCGGAGTCTACAGATATTAAGAAAACCGTTTACTTGAAGAAATCATATTTCGTAAATAACTAGGTGACCCGAGACCTTTTAGCCACGAGTTCGAAAATAAAAAAAATGAAATTCGAGGATTGTAGAGCTTGAAAATAGTGCGAAATTGAGCTAAAAATCAATGAATTCAAAACTCGGAGTCTACATATACTAAGAAAACCGTTTACGTGAGGAAACCACATTTCGTATATAAATAGGTCACGAGAGTCCTACTAGCCATCGGTTCTGAAATCGAGAACTGAATTGTTAGGATTGTAGAACTCAAAAAGTAGTGTGAAATCGAGCAAAAATTAATAAATTCAGAACTCGAAGTCAACAGATATTAAGAAAACAGTTTACGTGAAGAAAGCAAATTTCATAGCTAACTAGGTGATGCGAGACCTTCTAGCCATCGATTTTGAAATCGAAAACTAAAGTTCTAGGATTGAAGAGCTCAAAAATTAGTGTGAAATCGAGCAAAAAATCAAAGCATTCTGAACTCGGAGTCTACAGATATTAAGAACACTGTTTACGTAAAGAAACTACATTTCGTAGCTAACTAGGTGACGCAAGACCTGCTAGCCACAAGCTTTGAAATCAAAAACTAAAATAATAGGATTATAGAGCTCGAAAAGTAGTGTGAAATCGAGCAAAAAATTAATGAGTTCAGAAATCAGAGTGAACAGATATTAAGAAAACCGTTTACGTGAAGAAACCACATTTCGTTGCTAACTAGATGATTCGAGACCTTCTAGCCACGAATTTTGAAATCAAAAACTAAAATGCCTGGATTGTAGAGCTCGAAAAGTAGTGTGAAATCGAGCGAAAAATCAATGAATTCAGAACTTAGAGTCTACAAATATTTAGAAAACCGTTTACGTGAGGAAACCACATTTCATTGCTAGTTAGGTGATGCAAGACCTACAAGCCATGAGTTTTGAAATCAAAAACTGAAATACCAGGATTGTAGAGTTCTAAAAATAGTGTCAAATTTAGAACTCGGAGACTACAAATATTAAGAAAACCCTTTACGTGAAGAAATCACATTTCGTACCTAATTAGGTAACGCGAGACCATCTAGCCACAAGTTCTGAAATCAAAAATTGAAATGTCAGGATTGTAGAGCTCAAAAAGTAGTGTGAAATCGAGCTAAAAATCAATGAATTCATAACTCGGAGTCTAAAGTTATTAAGAAAACCGTTTAATTGAAGAAACCACATTCCGTAAATAACTAGTTGACGCGATACCTACTAGCCACGAATTCTGAAATCAAAAACTAAGAGTGTGTTTGGAATCCTTAACTTAAAACAGTTTTCATTTTTGAAACTGAAATGATTACAAAAAATTCATTTGGTAGGTAAATTTTTCATATTATTTTGCAAAACTGGAAAATCATTTTTTGTTTTTAAAAACTAAAAACAGAGAACTACTCAAAGATGTTTTCGACCACTTTTTCAAGAATTGTTCTGTTTTTTGTGACTGAAAACATAACATATATCAAATGAATTTTCTGTTTTCTATTTTGAAAAACAGTTTTCAAATTATACAAATCAAATGAATTTTTTTAACAAATTTTATTCCTAAAAATAATTTTAAAAACTATACTCAAAATCGTTTTTAAAAACTAAAAAAAACGATTTCCAAACACACTCTAAAAGGCCAGAATTCTAGAGCTCGAAAAGTAGTGTGAAATCGAGCTAAAAATCAATGAATTCAGAACTTGGAGTCTACAGATATTAAGAAAACCACTTACGTGAAGATACCACATTTCATTTCTAACTAGGTGGTGCGAGACCTACTAGCCACGAGTTCTGAAATCCAAAACTGAAATTCCAGGATTGTAGAGCTCAAAAAGTATTGTGCAATCGAGCAAAAAATCAATAAATTTAGAACTCGGAGTCTACGGATATTAAGAAAACCGTTTAATTGAAGAAACCACATTCCGTAAATAACTTGGTGACGCGATAACTACTAGCCACGAGTTCTGAAATCAAAACTTGAAAGGCCACTATTGTAGAGCTCGAAAAGTAGTGTGAAATCGATCTAAAAATCAATTAATTCAGAACTTGGAGTCTACAGATATTAAGAAAAACCGTTTACATGAAGAAACCACATTTCGTTTCTAACCAGGTGATGCGAGACCTAGTAGCCACGAGTTCTGAAATCTAAAGCTCAAATGCCAGGATTGTAGAGCTCGTAAAGTAGTGTGAAATTGAGCTAAAAATCAATGAATTCAGAACTCAAAGTCTACAGATATTATGACAATCGTTTACTTGAAGAAACCATATTTTGTAAATAACTAGGTGACCCGAGACCTATTAGCCACGAGTTCAAAAATAAAAAAAATAAATTTCAAGGATTATAGAGCTCGAAAAGTAGTGCGGAATCGAGCTAAAAATCAATGAATTCAAAACTCGGAGTCTACAGATACTAAGAAAACCGTTTAGGTGAAGAAACCACATTTCGTATATAAGTAGGTGACGAAAGACCTACTAGCCATCGGTTCTGAAATCGAAAACTGAATTGTTAGGATTGTAGAACTCAAAAAGTAGTGTAAAATCGATCAAAAAATCAATGAATTCAGAACTCGAAGTCTACAGATATTAAGAAAACTGTTTACGTAAAGAAACCACATTTCGTAGCTAACTAGTTGACGCGAGATCTTCTAGCCACGAGTTCTGAAATCGAAAACTGAAATAATAGGATTATAGAGCTTGAAAAGTAGTGTGAAATCGAGCCAAAAATTAATGAATTCAGAACTCGGAGTCGACAGATATTAAGAAAACTGTTTACATGAAGAAACCAAATTTCGTAGCTAACTAGGTAATGCGAGACCTTCTAGCCATCGGTTCTGAAATCGAAAAACTAAAATGTCAGGATTGAAGAGCTCGAAAAGTAGTGTGAAATCGAGCAAAAAACCAAAGCATTAAAAACTCGGAGTCTGCAAATATTAATAAAACCATTTACGTAAAGAAACCTCATTTCGTAGCTAACTAGGTGACGCGAGACCTACTAGCAATAAGTTCTGAAATCGAAAACTGAAATAATAGGAATATAGAGCTCGAAAAGTAGTGTGAAATCGAGCGAAAAATCAATGAATTCAGAACTTGGAGTCTACAAATATTTAGAAAACCATTTACGTGAGGAAACCACATTTCGTTGCTAGTTAGGTGACGCGAGACCTACTAACCACGAGTTTTGAAATCAAAAACTGAAATGCCAGCATTGTAGAGTTCTAAAAGTAGTGTCAAATTTAGAACTCGGAGACTACAAATATTAAGAAAATCGTTTACGTGAAGAAATCACATTTCGTAGCTAACTAGGTAACGCGATACCATCTAGCCAGAAGTTCTGAAATCAAAAATTGAAATGCTAGGATTGTGGACCTTAAAAGGTAGTGTGAAATCAAGCTAAAAAATCAATGAATTCAGAACTCGGAGTCTACAAATATTAAGAAAATAGTTTAATTGAAGAAACCACATTTCGTAAATAACTAGGTGACACGATACCTACAAGCCATGAGTTCTGAAATCAAAAACTGAAAGGCCAGGATTGTAGAGCTCGAAAAGTAGTGTGAAATCGATATAAAAATCAATGAATTCAAAACTTGGAGTCTACAGATATTAAGAAAACCGTTTATGTGAAGAAACCACATTTCGTTTCTAACCGGGTGATGCGAGACCTAGTAGCCACGAGTTCTGAAATCCAAAACTGAAATTCTAGGATTGTAGAACTCAAAAAATTAGGGTGAAATCGAGCTAAAAATCAATGAATTCAGAACTCAGAGTCTACAGATATTAAGAAAACCGTTTACATGAAAAAACCACATTTCGTTTCTAACTAGGTGATGCGAGACCTACTAGCCACGAGTTCTGAAATCTAAAGCTCAAATGCCAAGATTGTAGAGCGCGAAAAGTATTGTGAAATCGAGATAAAAATCAATGAATTCCGAACTCGGAGTCTACAGATATTAAGACAACCGTTTACTTGAAGAAACCACATTTCGTAAATAACTAGGTGACCCGAGACCTATTAGCCACGAGTCCGAAAATAAAAAATGAAACTCGAGGATTGTAGAGCTCAAAAATTCATGTGAAATCAAGCTAAAAATCAATGGATTCAGAATTGGGAGTCTACAGATACTAAGAAAATCGTTTAGGTGAAGAAACCACATCTCGTATATAAGTAGGTGACGAGAGACTTACTAGCCACGAGTTAAGAAATCGAAAACTAAAATTCGAGGATTGTAGAACTCAAAAAGTAGTGTCAAATCGAGCTAAAAATCAATGAATTCAGAACTCGGAGTCTCCAGATATTAAGAAAACTGTTTACGTGAGAAAACAAAATTTCGTAGCAATCTAGGTTATGCAAGACCTACTAGCCATCGGTTCTGAAATCAAAACTAAATTGTTAGGATTGAAGAGCTCGAAAAGTAGTGAGAAATCGAGCAAAAAATTCAGAACTCGGAGTCTACAGTTATTAATAAAACCATTTACGTAAAGAAACCACATTTTGTAGCTAACTAGGTGATTCGAGACCTTCTAACCACAAGTTCCGAAATCAGAAACTAAAATTTTAGGATTATAGAGGTCGAAAAGTAGTGTGAAATCGAGCAAAAAATCAATGAATTCAGAACTTGGAGTCTACAAATATTTAGAAAACCGTTTACGTGAGGAAACCGCATTTCGTTGCTAGTTAGGTGACGGGAGACCTACTAGCCAGAAGTTTTGAAATCAAAAACTGAAATGTCAGGATTGTAGAGTTCTAAAAGTATTGTGAAATTTAGAACTCGGAGACTACAAATATTAAGAAAACCGTTTACGTGAAAATATCACATTTCGTAGCTAAATAGGTAACGCGAGACCATCTAGCCACGAGTTTTGAAATGAAAAATTGAAATGCCAGGATTGTAGAGCTCAAAAAGTAGTGTGAATTCGAGCTAAAAAATCAATGAATTCAGAACTCGGAGTCTACAGATATTAAGAGAACCTTTTACGTGAAGAAACCATATTTCGTTTCTAACTAGTTGACGCGAGTCCTATGAGCCACGAGTTCTGAAATCCAAAACTGAAATGCCAAGATTGTAGAGCTCGAAAAGTAGTGCGAAATCGAGCAAAAAATGAATGAATTCAGAACTCGGAGTCTACAGATATTAAGAAAACCGTTTAATTTAAGAAACCACATTCCGTAAATAACCAGGTGACGTGATACCTACTAGCCACTAGTTCAGAAATCAAAAACTGAAAGGTCAGGATTGTAGAGCTCGAAAAGTAGTGTGAAATCGATCTAAAAATCAATGAATTCAGAACTCGGAGTCTACAGATAAGTAAGTGATGCAGGACCTACTAGCCATCGGTTCTAAAATCAAAAACTAAATTTTTAGGATTGAAGAGCTCGAAAAGTAGTTTGAAATCGAGCAAAAAATCAAAGAATCTGGAACTCGGAGTCTACAGATAGTAAGAAAACCGTTTACGTATAGAAACCACATTTCGTAGCTAACTAGGTGATTCGAGATCTTCTAGCCACAAGTTCTGAAATCAAAAACTAAAATAATAGGATTATAGAGCTCGAAAAGTAGTGTGAAATCGAGCCAAAAATTAATGAATTCAGAAATCGGAGTCAACAGATATTAAGAAAATCATTTACGTGAAGAAATCACATTTCATTGCTAACTAGGTGATTCGAGACCTTCTAGCCACGAGTTTTGAAATCGAAAACTAAACCGACAGGATTGTAGAGCTCAAAAAGTAGTGTGAAATCGAGCGAAAAATCAATGAATTCAAAACTCGGAGTCTACAAATATTAAGAAAATCGTTTACGTGAAGAAACCATATTTCGTTGCAAACTTCGTGACGCGAGACCTACTAGCCACTAATTTTGAAATCAAAAACTGAAATGGCAGGATTGTAGAGTTCTGAAAGTAGTGTGAAATTAAGAACTCGGAGACTACAAATATTAAGAAAATCGTTTACGTTAAGAAATCACATTTCGTAGCTAACTAGGTGACACGAGACCATCTAGCCACGAGTTCTGATATCAAAAACTGAAACACCATGATTGTAGAGCTCAAAAAGTAATATGAAATCGAGCTAAAAATCAATGAATTCAGAACTCGAAGTCTACAGATATTAAGAAAATCATTTACGTGAAGAAACCACATTTCGTTGCTAACTAGGTGACACGAGACCATCTAGCCACGAGTTCTGATATCAAAAACTGAAACACCATGATTGTAGAGCTCAAAAAGTAATATGAAATCGAGCTAAAAATCAATGAATTCAGAACTCGAAGTCTACAGATATTAAAAAAACCGTTTAATTGTAGAAACCACATTCCGTAAATAACTAGGTGATGAGATACCTACTAGCCACAAGTTCTGAAATCAAAAACTGAAAAGCCACGATTGTAGAGCTCAAAAGGTAGTGTGAAATCGATCTAAAAATCAATGAATTCAGAACTCGGAGTCTACGGATATTAAGAAAACCGTTTACATGAAGAAACCACATTTCGTTTCTAACTAGGTGATGCGAGACCTACTAGCCACGAGTTCTGAAATCCAAAACTGAAATGCCAGGATTGTAGAGCTCGAAAAGTAGTGTGAAATCTTGCTAAAAATCAATGAATTCAGAACTCGGAGTCTACGAGAATTAAGAAAACTGTTTAAGGGAAGAAACCACTTCTCGTTGCTAACTAAGTGATGCGAGACATACTACCCACGAGTTCTGAAATCAAAAACTTAAACACCAGGATTGTAGATCTCGAAAAGTAGTGTGAAGTCGAGTTAAAAATCAATGAATTCAGAACCCGGAGTCTACAGATATTAGGAAAACCGTTTTCGTAAAGAAACCACATTTTGTACCTAACTAAGTGAAGCGAGACCTTCTTGTCACGAGTTCAATTTTTTATTGATTTAAGTTTTAATATTTATTGTAATTTTTACAATTGCAGTTAGCGAGGTGGGTAAATAAGCAGGGATTTCCCACCCCAATGGATAAGGTGATGGGGCTAAAACTAAAATAACAGACAGATATTATTACGGAGTCGATAAAAAAATATCACAGGTACATGTACGGGGCCCACGAGCGAAGCGGTACCCGCCCCGTTGACATTCCTACTCGATATTAGACTCTCAATATAGCTTTTATATATTGTATATAATTATTATGTCAATGTGTGAATTTTCGTTAAGAATGTCATGATTGATTTTCTTAAGTCAAATAAATCATACAATGGGATGATAAAAGTTAAATTAATAACTTTTTTAAAACATACGTCATGGAGTGTCTCACACTTACTCCATGCATAACAAACTCGTTTGTCCATTTTCTGGATCATCATAGAACAAAATCTTTTTATGGCGACCAATGTAACTATTACAATTGCTAGTGACTTCATTATTTTTCTCACGCAAAATCGGTTGTGACACTCGATAAATCCCAAAAACTCGATAAACCCCGTAAACTCAAAAACCCGATAAAACAAAAAAACTCAATAAACCCCAAAACTTGGGTAAACAACAAAAACGAGCTAAACCCCGAAAACCCAATACTCCCCAAACAACCCGATAAACACCAAAAGCCCCAAAAACATGGTAACCACCAAAAGCACGATAAAACCCAAACGACCCGGTAAAACCCCAAAACCTGCTAATCCCCAAATGACCCAACAAACAATAAATGACCGAGTCAATCACAAAAGCCCGATAAACCGCAAGCACTTGGAAAAACTAAAAGAACCAGATAAACTCTAAACAACACCCACCCCAACAACCCACCCCCCCCCCCCCCCCCCACATCCCAAAAAAAAATCCCAAACGACCCGGTGAACCCGGAAAGCCTCATAAACGCCAAACAACCCGATAAATCCAAAAAGCCCCATAAACCTCAAAGACCCGATAAACACAAAAGCCCCACAAACTCCAAAATTCTTGAAAACCCCAAAAGCACTATAAACCCCAAATGACTCGGTAAACCCCAAAAGACCCATAACACACAAATGACTCGGTAAACAGCAAAAGCTCTGAAAACCTCAAAGGACCCGGTAAACTCCAAAAGCCCCATCAACCTCAAATGACCAGGTAAACACAAAAGCCCCACAAACTCCAAAATTCTTGAAAACCCCAAAAGCACTATAAACCCCAAATGACTCGGTAAACCCCAAAAGACCCATAACACACAAATGACTCGGTAAACAGCAAAAGCTCTGAAAACCTCAAAGGACCCGGTAAACTCCAAAAGCCCCATCAACCTCAAATGACCAGGTAAACCCCCAAGCCACATAAACCCCATACGATCTGATAATCCACAAAAATGCCCTATAAACCCTAAACGACAAAGTAAACCCCAAAAGCTCCACACACTTCAGAGGACTGGGAAAACCCCGAAATTCCCATAAACCAAAAACCACCTAGTAAACCCCAAAGGCCCCATAAAACCCAAACGACGAGGTAACTCCAAAATCCCAATAAAACGCAAACGGACTGATAAATCACAATAGCCCCATAAACTCCAACCGACCTGCTAAACCAAAAAAGTCCCAATAAACCCTCAACGACCCTATAAACCCAAAAAAGTCCCACTAGCCCCAAACAACCCATAAACCCCCAACAACACAGTAAACCCCAAATGCCCCATAACTCTAAAGGACCATATAAACCCCAAAAGCCCTCGAAAACCCAAACAACCCAACAAACCCCAAAACCCCATAAACACCAAGCCACCTAGTATACCCCAAAAGCCCCACAAACCCCAAATGATGCGGTAAACCCCAAAAGCCCCGTAAACCCCAAATGACCAAGTAAACCCCAAAAGCCTCAGAAATCGCAAATGACATGGTAAAGGCCAAAGACCCATAAACCCCAAATGACCCGATAAACCTCCAACCTAAATAAACACCGAACAACCTCATAAACCCCCAACTCCCATAAACCACAAATGACCTGGTAAACACCAAAGGCCTCATAGACCCCAAACGACCAAGTAAACCCCGAAAGCCCCATAAACCCCAAAAGAACGGGTCAACCCAGAAAGCCCCATAAACCACAAACGACCCAGTAAACACCAAAAGCTCATAAAACTCAAATGACCTGGGAAACCCCAAAGGCCCTACAAACACCAAAGGATTCGCTAAACCCCAAAATTCCCACAAACCCCAAACAACCCACTAAGCTCCAAAAGACCCATAAACCCTAAATGACCCGGTAAACACTACAAGCCTCATAAACCCCAAACGACCCGATAAACCTCAAAAGCCTAATAAACCTCAAACGACCCAGTAAACACCAAAAGCCCCATAAGCCCCAAACGACCCGGTATACCCCAAAAGTCCCATAATTCCTAAGCGAAATAAAGCAAGCTTCCATGGTAGGTGTACATTGAATATCAATAACCAACTTATTTTGCAAATATCAATAACAATGATGCCACCTTTGATCCTCGAGGAATGATTTTGGGTTAATACTGCTAAATCTTCTATCTCAACATACATGCGTTACCTCTAAACTTCTATCATGAAAGCTAGTTCTCCAATCTTAGCTCCTCATTTGGTATGCAGCACATGTTCAATTCCCAGTCAATTTCGGCCTCCATCATAAACTTTTGGGTTACTAACCCTTTGATGCCTCCACTTCCTCCTCCAAGAGCAAATGGTTTCTTTCCTCCTATTTGTCCTCCTCTCAATATGAATGGTCGTTGTCTTTTTCCCGTGGCAAATCTAAGATGGAGGAATCAAATTGATACACTATGTATTAGAGACGGGTATCTAGAGCGAGGTCAAACAGAGAAAATCTACCTTAGATTGTAACTACAAGGTGTTTAGATCCAGAGAAACCTGTCTAACCACAACAAGTAGGGTGTTTCTGGTTGCTGACTGATCCGTGAAGACTTATTGCAACGAAGTTTCTCCTTCTCTCCTTATCTCGCAGTTCGCGACACCGATGAAGATTTAGATTCCAATACTCTATCTCTTCTTTCTCGAAAGTATCGACATTGAAAAACTTAAGAGAAACAAAGAAAAGTCAAATGAATGGTGGGGGGATGGAGATTCGTTGGCGCATTAGAATGTATTAGATTAAAGATTTTAACACTTAAAAAGGGTCACATTAAATAATAATACCACCACCAAAAGAAAAAGAAAATGTTTTAGGCCAACTACAGCAATACAACGCTAATGTCTCCACTAATTCTCCAATTCGGTTCCACCTCTATTACACTAAAAGTGATCTCACATACTTCAGCAAAACACGTCTTTTAATATAGTTACATCAACAAAATACATCTTCTAATACAATCTCATTAATTAATCTATTAACATTCATTTATTTTATCCTTTCTCTGCTAAAATTAATTATGAATCTCACGACTATTATTCAAAAATTAAACCACATACACGTTTAAAAAAAAAACACGTTCCCCGATAAGAAATAACATTTTCGTCAGATGTCGGAAAGATTTCTCTCTTTGTTTTTTGCCTAAAATTAAATAACACGGTAAGTCTGGAATTTCAAGGTCGATCATGGAAGCGGTGGCGGAGGGATTGTGGGGACTCGCCGACTATGCAGAGAAGAGAGGGGAGATAGGGAAGGCGTTGAAATGCCTTGAGGCGATATGTCAGAGCAAGTCATCCTTTCTTCCCACGGTAGAAGTGAAGACCCGTCTACGCATCGCCACCCTTCTGCTCAAGCACTCCCACAACGTGAATGAGGCAAAAACACACTTGGAGCGCTCCCAGTTACTGCTAAACAGAATACCTTCGTCCTTCGACTTGAAGTTTCGTACTTACAGCTTGCTTAGCCAGTGCTATCATCTCGTAGGGGCAATTCCCCCTCAGAAACAGATCCTCAATAAGGCTCTTGAACTAACCCTGGCTGTGTCTTCGGCGGCAGTTGTTCCCGCTTATCAGTAAGTTTTATTTCCGTTGTCAATTGGAAATTTCAATTCGCGTAAAGTGTTAATTTTTTAATTTAAATTGTGTTCACATATTCGATTTTGTGGACTCCAGGATCGCTGGGAAACTATGGTCCTGCAACTTCAATTCGCAGCTCGCCAATGCGTTAATTATTGAAGGAGACTATCAAAATGCTCTCTTTGCTTTGGAATCTGGTTTTCTCTCTGCTGCCGAGTTACAATATCCGGAGTTACAGGTCTCCTAATCTTCTCCATATTGCCATTTTATCGTTCTACTTCATCCACTATTTTGTTTCATTCATTGTGCCTTGTTTTTCCGGGTGTCAGATGTTCTTCGCAACCTCTATACTACATGTGCATCTCATGCAATGGGGAGGTCAGAGTCTGGTAGAGAAAGCTCTTGATACATGTGATGAGGTCTGGGAATCTGTACCTGTTGACAAAGTACGTGTATACGGGCTTCTGATTTTGCTGGCGTTTTTAGATTTCCATGTTGATGTCTATTTAATCCATAGTGTCTAAGAGACATGGCCAATGAATTATTTTTGTCTATTTCTCTGTGCTCATCTCTTATTTTGTGTCACTCGCTGCTAAAAACCCCATTTCAATAAACGTTTCATTAATGTTTAAGATTTATAATTTTTGTCTCATGCATTTACTTTATTTGGTATCGGCATAAACCAACCCGTAGAGACAACAATGCTTTGGTTTGTTCTTCTACAACGACCTGCTCCACATATTCTATCGACTTCGGATATGTGATTACAAGAATGCTTCTCAACATGTAGATAGACTGGATGCTGCTGTGAAGACACACTCCCAAAAAGCTGCTCAAATGCAAGACCTCGCCAATGAACTTAATGCCTTGAACCAAAGTCTCTCCAGATCTGACCTATCCTACAGAGAAAGATCAACACTTTCTGCTAAACAAGCTCTGCTTCAGGAGGGTCTTGGAAGCATCCCTGGTCTGGCTTCCTCTGGTTTTTTGGAACCCACGTATTTTGGTGATGCAGTACTTGTACAGACAGATAAACTTTTTCTGGCACCACCTCCTATTGATGGGGAATGGCTTCCAAAAAGTGCTTGCTATGCACTGGTTGATCTTATGGTGGTGATTCTTGGGCGTCCAAAAGGATTTTTCAAGGAGTGTGCAAAGCGGATTCAATCTGGTATACATGCTATTCAAGGTTAGTGTCTAGACTCTAGAGAAAGAGGCAGCTTTGTTCGTTAATAGTCAAGGTTACATACTATTCACATAGCATATCCAAGGTGAGGTATATTGGCGCATTTTGTTTGCGGACGATGTAGTTCTAGTGAATGAGACAATATGAGACTTAACTCAAAAGCTCGAGATGTGGGAGGCAAGTATTGGAGTTTGAAGGATTTAAATTAACTAGGACTAAAACATAATATATGAAATTTAAATTTAGTAAGAGTAGACAAGAACAAACAATTGAATTACATGGTGATAAGTAACAGAAACTAAGATTTTAAAGTATCTTAGCTCGATTTTCCAAGATGACGGAGACAATAGTGAAGATGTAGCTAATAGGATTGAAAACATGTGGATGAAGCAGAGAAGTGCATCCTAGATTTTATGCAACCGAATGATTTCTTCAAGGTTGAAGATAAAATGTTATAGGCCAGCTATACAACCCGCGATAATGTGTGGTCCTGAGTGTTCAGCTATTAAGAGATAACGTATCGAAAAAATGCATGTAGCTGAAGTGTGAATGTTTCGTAGAATGTGCGGCTCACACTAGCAAAGATAGAATAAGAAATGCAATTATTTGATAGAAGGTAGGACTGTAGGAGTAGCCCCAGTAAAGATAAGTTGTGAGAAAACATTTAAGATGATATGGATATGTACAACACAAAAAAAGTGGTGGAGTGGTGAGGAGAATTGAGAATTTTTTTAGTTGAGAATACGATGACGATGATGATAATATTATAGATTTGGATTTTGGCATCATTATTTATTTTCTTTGAATTTACTGGTGGATCTCCTATATAGCCGCCCATATGAGATGGCAACTTTATTATCTGGTTCACACTATTTACTTCTTGTTAAAATATTGATTAAGAAATAAAGGTGAAGAATATAATCTTTTTCTTAGGTAGAACTACACACTTCTAACAAATTCAGTTCTGTAGAAAGATGAATTCATTGTATTCGGTGACAGCTTGGTAACTATTTTGGAGAGGTTATTTTAAGTCATGTTGGATTACCAATTTAGCATTGGGGACATACACTCCTGAAAGCATGGGTAATTATGTTTCTTGCAGTGGAGCTGGAGAAGCTTGGAATAACTGATGGCACTAGAGGTGAGTTTCATTTATTTTTTGGTATTGTCCATGAATAATATGGTTATTGCTATAACAGATAGGATCTTATGTTGAGCAGAAGTGGACTTGCAACACTCCGCCATTTGGATGGCTGGTGTGTATTTAATGCTACTAATGCAGTTTCTTGAAAACAAAGTTGCTGTAGAGCTTACAAGGGCTGAATTTGTTGAAGCACAAGAGGTAGGTGGTATCCACATGCACCACCTCTCAACCTCTCTCTCTCTCTCTCTGTGCATTGGTGGGTCACCGGTGTGTTGGTGTGCCGTTTCTATTTTTCATTTATTATGAAAACGTGCCCTTCTTTTGACCATTTTTATTTTAGTCCAAGGTTGCGAAAATTGGCACAGCTGAACTTCTACTCTGGAGCAACTATTTCTATTACTAGTGCAATTTAAAGTTTTTATTCTGTCATGTTCCCCAGTCTTTGTCTTTGTCTTTGTCTTTGTCTTTGTCTTTGCACGCCTACCGCATCTTTTTGTTGATTGAAACACTAATGCAGGATCTTTGTGAATGTAGGCTTTGGTGCAAATGAAAAGTTTGTTCATTCGCTTTCCAACAATTTTACAAGCTTGTGAGAGCGTTATTGAGATGCTTAGGGGCCAGTATGCTCATTCTGTTGGCTGTTATAGTGAAGCTGCATATCATTATGTTGAAGCTGTGAAGGTATGTTTTTTTTATTTTCTGAGTTACATCGTAAGTAAAAAAAGAACTTGATGCCTATGCCTGTCAATTTTGTTAACTCTGTGGTTTTAATAGTGCTTTCGAGCAGTTAGCTGCAGTACCTTGTACACTCGCTCCCTCTCTTTTTATAGCAGCTGATATAAATTAGTGCAAGCTACCATCCTTTGTATGCTCATGATAATTCTTTTAGGAGTTAGTGTTTGCTTTACCTATACTGTATGCTAATTCCACATGACCATCTCCAGCTAACTGAGAGCAAATCAATGCAAGCCATGTGCCAAATTTATGCGACTGTATCTTACTTCTGTATTGGTGATGCTGAATCATCTTCAAAGGTTGATTTTTTTCTTTATTCTTTTTAGGGTCTACTACATATTTTGGCCAGAAATTGATTTGACTAAATCTGGAACTGAACCTAAGAAGTTGTTTCTATGCAGGCACTCGATTTGATTGGACCAATTTACAGAATGAAGGACACTTTTGTTGGAGTTAGAGAGGAAGCAAGCGTTCTCTTTGCCTATGGCCTCTTATTAATGAAGCAGCAAGATTTACAGGAAGCCCGGTATATGCAACCTTCTGGCTACTTTGTGCTTCTGCTAGGTCATAAATTGGAGCTAGAAGATGCTTTATGCCCAGAATTGATGAGCCATTTGAAATCTGACCAATTATCCCCCAAAGATTTGCATTACTCTATTATATACTATTTGGAGTTTTGACTTCTTTTTATGTTATAACTTGGACTTTTTTTTATGTTATTACTTGGATCTATAAAAGTCGTGAAAAACTGAAAATTTATTGTTCCTGGATGACCGGTACCAACCTCTGTATGAATGGTACGAATTTTTTCAAAACTTTCATTAGACCTCTCATTAATGGGCACTGGGCGCATGCACAACGAGTTTAAAATATCTCAATCTCTCTCATTCTGAAATAGCAACTTTTGATGCAGGAATCGATTGGCCAAGGGCTTGCAGATTGCACATAATAATATGGGGAACCTTCAGCTTGTTTCTCAGTATTTGACCATACTTGGGACTTTGGCTCTTGCACTACATGACACTTCACAAGCAAGAGAAATCTTGAGATCCTCTCTTACATTGGCGAAGAAGCTTTATGACATCCCAACACAGATATGGGTGCTCTCAGTTTTGACAGGTGATTCCTCTACTCACTTCCCATATTATCGATGGACTGTGGAACTGAACCGAGTTATAATGACTAACTAATTACCATTTAAGGACCTCTTATTCATTCTCTGTCAGAAAAGATATGATGTATTTTCAATTATGAAGTTCATACCTTTAAGAAGATTCATAATATGACCCACAAAATAATGCTGATCAGAGAAAATGGAAACAAATCCCACTTGTCCATAAAAAAGGACTTGCGCAATTTTTAAACTTTAGGGGATTGCTGCAAGCGTGGCCTGAAACTAATTCAACTTCTGTATTTTCAAAGCACCTAGCATTTGTTTATTTCATAGCAACCATAGGGATGTATCGTCTTTGGATTTGCGCAAATCTCATCTGGGTTATATGACTATCTATCCCTTTTACAGATTTGTATCAAGAATTAGGTGAGGAGGGCAATGAAATGGAGAATGATGAATATCGAATGAAAAAGTTGGATGACTTACGGAGAAAACTTGCTGATGCACATTCCTCCATTCATCATATTGAGCTGGTATGGATATTAATTTGTACATAATACTATAATAGAGAGAAGTGACTGTATGATTACATCTCATATACTCTTCACATGCGTATTTGACATATGCTTAAATCTGCTTGCACTTATAGTTTATGCATTTCGTGACAGATTGACGAAGTCAAAGTTCAAGTTCAGCAACTTAATGACATTGATATCAAACGTGCAATGGAAGGCCAGTCCATGCGAATCAACCTCGACATTCCAGAATCAGTTGGTCTATCAGCTCCACCTCCATCTTCATCTAGGCTTGTTGATTTCGATGCTCGAAGACGGGGGAAGAAAAAGATCTAGTCTTAGTTCTATACTGTACTATTTTGGGTTCCCAGTAGTGAAAAATTGGATCTTTAACCTTCAACGAGGCAACCTGTAGATTGCCAACTGCCAAGTAGAGAACTTTGGCTAGACAGGCTGACTCCCTTTTTTATATCATTAAGTAATGATATTGCAAGCCATTTTCAAATATCTGCTAGCTATTAATACTCTTCGTTTTAACCTTCATTTTGCTGAAGCTCATCATCTATAATAGTATCAAATTTTATTTGTTAGGTTCTTTTTTCACCACATGTTTGGCATAGACAGTTTGTTAGATAAATATGAGTATTTTTTTAAATTAGATATGATTCTAAAATTTTGATTCAGCTTTAATTCGAGAATATTGCAGTAGAGATTAATCTCTGAAATGCTCAGACAAAAAAATATCGGAAATTATCAAAAGAATCAATTATTGTGCCTGACTTTCTTTTTGCAGACTGGCCTGACTTTCTTTTGCAGATTGGGCTAGAGGAAATTCATTCACACCAAAGTATAAAAACTCCGGAAAAGTCCATCAGTTATCCTTACCATCAGTTTTTTCCAGTTTTTCTCTCCATTCCAAGCGACATATCCAAGCGATCTATGAATGGGTATATCAGTCTAATTTTGACTACGGCTATGAAAATTATGAGTAATGTCCAGTCAATGCATTTTTAAGACAATTTTATTCTAAAAACTTTAGATCCTTACATATCTTAGTTTGAACTCTTAATGGAGATGATGTGTTAAATCTCACAAGTGCATGAATCAAAATAGTAGTATAACGAATGTAAGAAGGGGAAATTGGCAGAAAGTCTACTTTATGCATATTATTTGTAAAAAAAACGGGCGGCAAAACTTTATTGTTGTTAGGTCAAAGAAGGGTTAAAAGTGGAATTTCATGTATCATTATTTTTTCTAAATTACATAGTTGTCCCTGGCTGCAACAGAAGTAGGGTTTGTTGGGCGGGAGAGATGCAGTGGTAACTAGAGAGAGAAAGTAGATCAGGACTGAGCGGAACGCCGGTGAGATCTGTTCATTTTTTACCCTCGTGTTCTCTTTTTTTTGCCGTCGGTGTGTCATCTTTGCGACATTGAGTTGGAACTTGCATTATGAGGATCGGTGTCGCACTGATAACTAGAGAGAGAAAGTAGATCGGGTGTGTAGGATTCTTGTGCTTTTTGACGTTTATGTCGTCGGTTTTCTGCCGGCTCTGTGCACGTGTTCCGATATTGAGTTGGATGCTACTTTCTGGGGGTCGGTATCGCGGTGGTGGCTTCAGTGGTGTCGAATTCGTTTTTCCTGCGCATTTCATCTATTATGCAGATGATTTTGAAGGTTTGTTTCTGCATGGTTGATTGTTGTTCATTTTTTTTTGGGTTATGATTCTTTTGTTTTTGCTTTGCTTGCATTTGTTTTTTACTTTTGAGTTGTCTGTTTTATTGTTTGTGATTGTTGAAGTTAGGTTCCTTTTTTTGCAGGATAGTATGTTCATGTTCCGCGTTGGTGATACTGTTATAATACATTTGTAATACATTGGGACTGTTTTCTTTGGTTATCATTGAATTGGCTGTTATGGCAGAGGGTGTATTTCTAATGATTAAAAATTCTTCAGAAGTCTTTCCTATTAAGCTTGTCTCAGATGTTGATTTTCAGTGTTTAATTCATAAAATTGTTGACAAATGGAGTTGTTTTAAATTGGGGAAGATTGATTTATCATATTCCATACCTGGATACAATGGATGTTCTCTTAGAAACGAAGAAGATTTCAGCACAATGGTTTCATTGATTAATGTTCTTGGTTTGCATCTCGTTGAAGTTTTTGTGAGAGATTTAAATGATAATTTTCGGAGTGTTGATAATGTTTCATTGTTCAACGAGAATAATGTAAATTTCAATGATTTGGGGGATGATGAAACTGTGAATGATAATGTTGAAGTTAATGTTTCGACATTTTGTTCTTCTTCAAATGGCAGCCATTTACTTTCTTCTTCTTGGGGTGGTCTTATTGGTGATGTTGGGAAAAAATTTGATGGTGGAGTAGCTAAATTTAGGCTTGCGCTTAGCAAGTATTCTATTGAAAGAGGGTTTAAATTTAATTATGTGAGGAACAATGACGACAGAGTTGTTGCTGAGTGTGTTAACAACTTTTCTCATGATTGTAAATGGTTTGTGTATGCGGTTAGGTCAAAGGTTAATGGTGCTTGTTTTATCAAGAAGTTGTACAAACACCATACATGTCCGGCTGTTTTGAGAGACGAGAAAAGTAATAGGATGAGTGCGAAGTTGATTTCTGGTTTAATTGTTGATTTAGTAAGGAAGAAGCCTTCGTTGTCTGTAAATGATGTGGTATCGCATTGTCTTAGTAGTTATGGATGTGAGGTTAGCTATGATAAGGCTTGGAATGCTTTAGAGAAAGCGAAGGATGATATTTTTGGTGACTCATCTGTATCCTACAAGCAGTTAGGATCATATGTTGAAGCTTTGAGGGTTCAGAGTCTAGGAAGTCATGTTGTTTTGGATGTAGATGTTGATTCAAAAAGGTTTCGGCGATTATTCATTGCTTTTCATGCATGTGTAAAGGGTTTCCAACACTGTCGTCCATTGTTATTTATTGATGGTACATTCTTAAAAGGAAGATTTAGAGGAACTCTATTATCTGCCATAGGGAAGAATGGGAACCAAGGTGATTATTTTTATATGTATTTTTTTTAAATAATTTTCCTGTTTTATTCCACTTATGGAGATATTGACATGATACATGTATGATACATACATGTATGTATATGTGGTTTTTTTTTATATTATTGTGCAGGTTTGTTTCCATTGGGTTTTGCGGTCGTAGATTCTGAAAACCACGAAAATTGGAAGTGGTTTTTTGAGCAATTGCGTGTTGTTGTTAGTGGTGTTCGTTCAATTACTTTTGTATCTGATTGAAATGTCGGTTTGTTGGGAGCGTTGCCTATGGTTTTTCCTACTGCTAATCATTTCTATTGTCTTCAACATTTGAAGCAAAATCTAAGGGATAGATTTAGTCGAGGGTCTTTTTCCAATCGTCAAAGATAACGAATGGTGTGGTTGTTACGTGAATGTGTTGTTGCTCCTACTATTGAAATTTTTAATAGGAAAATGGCTACATTTAGACAAGAAGGGGTTGCTATTGTTGCTAGTTTCTTGGAAGAGTTACCTCTTAAGCATTGAACGAATGTATATGGTGTTGGGTGTCGTTATGGAGAGATGCATTCGAATGCAGCTAAGTCGTTCAATTCTTGGATTCTTGATTGTAGGAGTTTGCCTATAACTCAGATGGTTGATAAGATAAGATTGAAGCTTATGGGGTGGTTTTATGAAAGGAAAATTGAGGCAGGTAATTTATTTCAAATTTTATTATGTTTACGTGATACTCTTGTTATACATTTTGTTTTAATTGTTAATGACATTTTTTTTGTGGATTGTTTTGGTAGATGGATGGGAAGGAACATTATGTCCGAAGATGGTCGAGAAGCTTCATGGATATGGGGTTGAGGGTCGGTCTTGGTATGTACAGAGGTCATCTGAGTTTATATTTGAGGTTTTTCTGACCCACGTCATGTAGTCGACCTTTCATTGTTCAAGTGTTCTTGTGCATTGTGGCAGTTGAATGGTTACCCATGTGTGCATGCTGTGAAAGCAATTAGTAGGTCTGGGAAGCCCATTGAGGATTTTGTGCACTACTACTTTCATATTGCAGCTTTTCGGAAATCATATGAGGAATCAATCAGTCCTGTTCGTTCTTATTTTTCAGTTGATGACATTATTGATGATGATCTCGACATTCTTCCTCCTGATACAAGGAGGCCTCCGGGAAGGCCTAAAAAACGGCGTATAAGGTCAAGGGGTGAGCAAATTCGAATGATACGTTGTGGCAGGTGTGGGAAGATGGGTAACCACAACAAAAAGACGTGCAAGGAACCATTGTTATCGTGAAGAAATTGACACTTCTTTATTTTTGTATAACAATGTATTGCCAATGTATCACGTTGTGATTTTTCTGCTCTTCTGATGGTATTTATATTTCTGTCTTTTGTGCTAGTTATTTTTCTTTCTGAATGGAGAACGTATCTCCAATGTATCTGGTTTTGTTTTTTATGTCATCGTGAAGGTATTTTACAATTGTTTTTTTATCAATTATCAACAATATACATAAAGACAATCATATACTGATCTGAAATATTTGGAAAATATAATTATGTTAAAAGTATTCAAGTACTACACAAGGAAATATATACTGTTAGCAAATTAAATATATACTACACAAGGAAATTTTTCATGAACATTGCTACCATGTGGCATTTGTATTTCATGACTTCTTTGAGTGGCAGATTATCTTCTATTGGTTGACCGCTCACCAATTTCTCCATTATATGACAGACATGTATGCCGCAATCAACCCTGTGTTTTGGAATGTGATTTTGTTATTGTTTTACAATATATATTTTGAAATTAAGGAATTTAATTATTGTATAGGATAATAACTTACGTGCCAAAATGTTGTTGTGGGCATTGAGTATCAGATCGGAGTGGGGTGCTGAACATTGTGTCAACGTCTTCCATATCAAGGGCTTTATTTTCGTTCTTCGCTTTGAAAATCTCCTTCTGTTTCGCAGTCACATAGCTTACCTGTGTGTAGGATGTAGTGTTAGTTAAATGTATCACAATATGATCAGTAAAGTATCATGTATATACTGTATTGATATTATGGAAATGTCATTACTAGTATTTGAGCATCGGCAATGTAGGGGTCTGATATTCCTTCCCTCGGCTTCAAGCTATTATATTGTGTCCATTCCCCCTCTGATGTATCAAATGCAACTAGCGTCCAATGGTTTGGCTGAATATCTACTGCTCTGCCACCGTTTGAATTGATTGGGAAAATGAGGTAACTGGTTAGTGGAGACAAACTGGAAAGTACTCTGTCGATCTTAGTTTCTCTAACATCTTTGTACTCCTCTTTCACGATGTAAGTCTGAAAAAAGAAGTCATATACTTAGTTATATAATTACAAGACTTAATAAAAAATGGACACTTATTGTTTGTATGATATGATTGCTTACCCAACACAAGGAGTCAAATATGAAGAAAGTATCGACAGAATCATCGGCCGATGACATGTTGGCATCCATCAGTATTTTTGCATGAGCATTAATAATCTGCACTCATAGTTATAATGACATAGTTTGATATGTATGAACAAATCCCGTATATAAAGTTCATGTGTCACTTACATTGTTGGTTGTGCCTTTGTCGCTCAAAATGTCAAGTAAATCCTCCATAGTTACAAGATCACATTCCGAGGACGATCCACTAATACGTATTCTGTGCACGTGAAAGATATAAAAGTGAATCAGATAGAAATTTTGATTGTATGTCATGCGTATCCTATTTGTATCACCATGAAATAACCACAGTTTCATTCAAAAGAAACTGTAAATATATAAGGAATGTATCATGTAAGTATCGTATCATGAACATTAACTTTGGATTTATAGGAACTTACGTTTCTCCATGCTGTTCCAGTGCCGAATTTATCTTTCTCAGGGTGTTCAAATCAAGATGCTTTGCGGTTTTCCATGACGTTGGTATCTTCTTTAACGTCTTCTTCATTTTTTTCACAGTACTCTCTGGGGCATTTGTCAGATCAACAATTCTTGAATCTTCACGTTTTTCTACATTATCTTCTTCGTTCGCAGCTGCTTCTCCAACATTTTTGGCTTTAACAGCTCTTGTTTTCATCTTCTCGGTGCTGAAAGAGTAAGTGTAGTCATCATCTCGTTTCCGTTTTCTCTCATTGTTGTTCTTGATCCTCTTTATCATCGATGGTTGTTCAGCATTTGATTTCTGTTCATGGTCAATGCATACTATCGTTATTTTACCAAATAAAATAACAAAATGTTTTTAAAATCATATTGATAAGTTACCATTTCAGTGCTCAATTGCTCAGTAGCTTCATGGTCAACTGCTGCCTCTTCTGTTCCCTTCATTTTTTAAAGATAGGAGTGTAGTTGTGTCATATGGATTATATATCAGTTGTATTGAAAATAAACATTAGTTATATTACCAAAGTATCGTATATGTATCTTACCAGTTCATCTTTCATTGTGCTTTTCTGGATATTTTGTTCTGGTGTATCAAGCTGCTCACCTAATGTTTCCTTCTTCTGGTTCTCCACATTAGATTTTTCTAGGGGATCTAGCAACGAATGTGACTGAAAAAATATATACTAACCACAGTTTCATTGAAAAGAAATTGTAAATATATTACGAATGTATCATTTATGTATCGTACCTCTATATCTGCCAAATTTTCTTTGATTGAGCTTTTCTGGAAATGTTGTTCTGGTGTATCCAGCAGCTCAACAAGTGTTTCCTCTTTCTGCTTCTCAATAGTAAATTTCTCAACGGGATCAAGCAACGATTGTGACTGCAAGAACATGAAAACAATAATAGCACGAAATGTATTCAAAATATATCTTTAGGGAATTTCTTAAGTAAAGTAATTTACCAAATTGAATGTTGGCATGTCATTTAACCACTCTCTCACTTGACATTTGCTTTTTGGCTGATTTTCTTCAATATGAGGGTCATAGTTGGTACTTGCTCCTTCCTAAAAAGAATAATTGTAAAAATTTGAATATTAGATGTATCTCAATCGTATTACACATGTTTTACTGATGTATGTCAGATGTATAATTTTAAAATTTTTTACCTGGAACCCAGATAGGTTGCTACCCGGGGTCGATGTACTTCTCAACTTCTGTGTCAACCCGTGCACTTCAATTTCGGTCAATTCCTCATCAAGATTATGCTTTGCCTCCTCCAACTCCTTTTGCAATGCAGTTACTTTTTCTTGTAATTCTTCTATGTATGTGTTCTTTTCATCAAGTTGGTATCGCAAGAAAACTTCTCTGACTTTCCCTGCCTCGATGTCAACTACAAGTTTATTAACAGTTTCTTGTAGTGACTCCTTTCCTTCGTCTATCTCAGATTTGGGTGCTGCTGTCGAAGTTTCCACATCGTCTGATTTTCTGATTATGTATTCCGCAAGCCTCAACAACGGTGTGTTCTCAAGACTGTCATCCGTCATTGGATCAAACAGTTGGGTCGTCTCTTTAGGCTGTGTTTTATCTCCTTCTGAGTCAGAGTCTTCATCTTCTTCACTATTTTCTTTTTCTTCACTTTTGTCTTCTTCTTTACTGTCATCATCATCGGAAGCTCTCTCTTCTTTTTCTTCATTATCCTCTTCCTCTTCATCGTCTTCAGATGAAAGCTCTGTTTCGAACTCGTGTAATTTATCAAATCCAGTTCTCTTCAAGGCACTTGTTAGTTCCCTTAGATCCCATTTTGCACAAATCAGCCTTGTCTTTGTATATTTGGCTTCACAGATATGTGATAATTCCATCACCCAAAACTGTAAAGTATCAAAAACAGTTAATTAATGTGAATGTGTATCATGAATGTATTATGTGAAATAAATGTTGTATTATAAATGCATCATAGTAATATATCGTAATATAGAAAAGTGTAAAGTATCAAAAAATTGAATTAATGTGAAAGCGTATCATGAGTGTATTATATAAAAATCATAGTTGTATTATAAATGAATCATAGTAAGTCAACAATGAGTTAATATACATTGATCATATATCGGAATATAGGATGTGTGTAATATGTATATCATGAGTGTATAATGTTTAACTAGAAGTTGTATTTATAGATGCATCATATTCAATAAACGACTTACTGGCAGGGCAACCAAACAACCAGTTACGTCCTTTGGGCTGCAATTTGATAACGAAGTCTGCAAGTATTGAAAAATATGACGAGTCCAATTATACGAATTCAATTGCTGGAATTCTTCCACATAGCTGATGTACCCCCAACTCAGAGTCATGGATTTATTCGCAACAAACAAAGCAGCAAGCATGTGAAGCACTAAAAGACGACATAGGTCTTCTTCATCCTCTTCTTTTGTTCCTAAGGATACTTCCTTCACCTGAGTTTCTATGATCGATTTTGTCAATCTTGGCGTAAACCTAAACCTCCTTTCAATGAAACTGCTGCTCCTGTCTTTTTTTTTGTGGTGTCACGTCAATAGCTTTCTTTCCATCTTCTATCATGAAGATTTCCTTGAAATTCTTGTACAGAAACTTTCTTCTTTGTCCTCCTATGAGGAATGATTGTGTTCCATTGTCATATGCCTTCAGGAGGTTGAAAATGTTGTTGCTAGAGAATGACATTCGGCCAATCTGAGATCCTTGCTCAATATGGCTTCAATCAACTGTTTAAATGGTGTATTCTTTAGTTTGCCGATTTGTCCCTTGCTCAAAGACAGACCTTCTACGAGGGCTACAACTAATTGCAGACTGGACCTGTAATGTGGATTAGGTTGAGAGTCTTCTTTCGCCTTTTTACCCTGCAAACATATGTGAATCATCGTAGAATCATATTTGTATCAGGGACGAGTTACATAATGTAATACATCAAAGATTTTAGGATAATAAATTAAGAGGATTTTTAGGCGCCAATTGGTTGACGCATTTTCACAGCGAATTGGTTGACCCATTTTCAGAGACAAGCAAAGAAAAATCGTTGTATCAGAACCTATTCGCAAAAGTATCATATATTACAGAAAAGAAGAAGTAGTTCATCACGGAATGCATACCATAGTTTGTTTACAGAATGATATACGACCTTTCTGATACGAAATGCGTATGCGTATTCCCGGCAAGGACGCGTCGTTCTAGCAGCGTCTTTGGCGGAGGAGGTGCGTCGTCGGAGAAGTCATACTGGTTTCTGAAGAGTCGCGTCCTTGCCGGGAAAGTTGCTCGGTTTCAGTCGACGAATGCGGAATAGGCGGAATGATTATTGAAGACGCTTTTCTGGGGCGTTTGTGACGGAGGAAGGAGATATTTTTGGGGTATCACGATAATCTAGGTGGCTGTGGCAGTCTTTGGGTATCACGCCACCTACTTACAGTAGGTTGTATCACGCACGCATCACTATATTTTTGAATTTCAAAACTGTGAAACAGGGAGAAAATCGTAAATGTATTAATTGGTGGACTAAATGACAAACAAGAATTTCGCGCCAGACTTATCAGCAAATAAGTCTTTTATAGTATACCGGCCTACAATTCCCCCTAAGAAGGAGGTCGAATCCCACGAGGATAAGTAATAATTCAACTAGGATCACTTAACTTAACAATTAAATAAACTTTTTTAAATCTAGACTTCAAATAATGAGAGGGAATATTGAGATGATGATTTCACTACACAATCAGACTATAATACTGGTTTATCAAGAATACGCAAGAAAAGCACTTCGAATTGTTGATTCATCGCCAGAGATGGCTTGGAACCAATAGTTCATTATCTAATGGATTTTTCCGTTCTAATAGTTCATTATGTTAACTAGCATATATGCTAGAAAGCAACATATATGTTACACATGGATAAAATCATAACCAAACAATAATTTAGCATGTAGAAAGTTTAACATATTTTGACAATTTGTGAAATGCTTGTTTTTGTAGCATTTGAAAAACCATTTACCATTTAACTAATAAAATGTCTTAAATACCCCAACTATTTTTCGTTTAATGGTCAAAGTGCCCCTTTCATTATTAATTTTTATTATATTTAGATTTTATTATTTTTTTAAAATGTCTGTATATTTAAACTGTGTTAGATGTTAGAAAAAATGTAAATATTTATTATATTTATGTTTATTATTCTTAAAAAAATGTTAACATTATTAAAATAAATGTTAGAAATTTTGTAATATTATTAAAAATATTTAAATGTTAGAAAAAATTGTTAATATTATTAAAAATGTTAAAATGTTCATATAAAAATACATAATTCTTTTTATAAATATATTAATCTCACTACTTTTTAATTTCTGCTAATACCCCTATATGTAATTTGCCACAGCTTTTGGAATAGCATTAATGTTATTAGAAAAATCGAACCAAACACCCACAGCATCTGAAATAGCATATAAGCTAAATTATATGCTAAAATTCAAATTGTCTTCCAAACAGACCCACGGATTCAATTCCAATTCAAATGTTGATTCTTTTTCCAAATATGTTGGTTCATTCGGTCGTGGTGCCAACATATATCACTATCAAATGTTAATCTTGTTCGGTAGCAGTTGTTAACATAAGGCTAATGATCCATTAAGTTCTAAAGAACTGTAACATCTAATTAATCATCTAATCCGTGATCTCAGCTTTGATAATTAATTTCCTCAATCTCAATTCCACTAAAACATGTGAATTCGGGTTGTTCCTTAGTCTTAGCTAGGTTAGTTCATATGCATACTCAAATGATGATCAAACATTTAAATACACAATAAACTTTTAAGCATAGAGATTAGAGACAATAACCATAAACTAAATTTGCATACCAATAATTATTAACTCATAATCCTCAAGATAGGTTACATCACAATCCCAATAGAGAGGGTTTAGTTACAAAACATGTTCAAGAATAAAAGACATGAACTAATAAGAATCATGAACTAGAGTAGAAAACGAAGAACCCCTTCAAGTGGTTGGAATGATCCTTGGATGATTTCTTGGAGGATCTTGAAAAAGAGAACAAAAGCTTCTCTCCCTTTGTTCTTGCGTGAGATCTCCCCAGAAAGTCTGTAGTCCGAGCCGGCTGCCTCCTCATATCTGACTTTATATCACTTTTTGACGTTTTAAAACCCTAGGTTGACTAACTTACTAATTTTTAGTAAGTTACAAGAAAGGCAGAGTTGATATTTTTAATCAATGTTTGCCCAATGTTTTTGCAAAAGCTTCTTTCCCTTTGTTTTTGCAAATCTGACAACTATTTCCACTAATTTTGCATGACGTTGGTCATTCTGCCTGAAAGTCAAAATAAGAAAGAATCTCATAGAAAATGTATTCATTCCATTCCAAAATATACAAGAACATTAGGAAATTAGAGAATAAAAATAGGTATAAAATGGTTAGATCAAAAGATGGCATCACAGTACCAGCAGCCCAGCAAAATCAGCTTTGCTTTTTTCCAATGCTGGTTTGGAGGTCTTGCCACCCTTTTCAGCAACCACCTTTGGTTCATTATCCTGACTTTTATGACCAAACACGCAACACTTTGGCTTGCATTTTGGCCTCCATGATTACTCCACCTTAATCTTCCTCGAAGTACCACACAACAATTCAATCTTAAAAAATGAGGGTATCTCCTTGGTAGCATCCAACATAACACATACTCTCAAAAAAGTCGTCAGTGTTCCTTCCTCAGAACAGAAGAGACTTGCCTATTGCTCTAGTAGCCAAACTTAGACCCTTAGCATTCCACAAATGCAAGGGCAACCTATGAAAATGATCCTAAGAAAGAAACTCCATAATTTCCTCCTTCACAAAAGTCATATCCGATCTCTATTGTTGCAAAACAAACAATTTTCCCCCAAGCATCCACAACCCCTTCTCGATATCTGAATATGTGTGAGATTGTCTTAGTGAAAATACTAAAATTCATCCATAAGCATAACATCTTCAAGCCTCATCTTCCCTCAAGTGCATTATGTCAACGCTTTCGCCACTTTGAAACGCAATGAAACCTCCCAAAACAAATCCTATTAGACACCGCTCCCACTTTTCCAACCCCTCCACAGTAATCTCCGCAGTCTCCTTTATTGAAACCTCACCATCTCAAAAAAAAAAGTCACATAGGATGCCATGCCTACTTTTCCCTCATCAATAGTTTAAGGACGATTTTAAGAGAAAAAACTTTTTAAGGATGAAAGTAAACTAAAAGTATAGTTGAGGGACAAAATGTATATTTTTACCCATCAAGAGACGAGTGCTTAGAACAAATAGAAGAAGTGGATAATTCTCAAATCTCAATTATTCGTGATAGTGCGGCTTCGGCCCAAAGCTTCACATCTCTATTTGCTTCCCTCCGTCTTGTTATGTTTGACATAAGCTTTTGGTCCAATTTCTCTTCCTAAAATTTTTGTTTGTCTCTTCTCCATATCAATTATCTTATTTGGATTTCATCAATCACTCTAGTTGCAATGGATTTAATTTTGCTTGCTTTGGCTGGGAACACCAATAATTAGGTAAAGGCCTTAATAGGAATATTAAGGAAGAACGTTTAACCTAGGGAAAGAAGAGGGGGAGCGGAAGGGTTTATTTCAATTTTGTAGAGTGTGATTCATTAGAGTCCACTGGCCAAGTCTTTGACTTCATTTAGTTTCCTGTTGTTCATTGATAGGAAGTTTCAGAAGGGACAACCCAGTGATCACTCTTTCACACAAAAAAGGGTATCACTCTTTCGTGCCACTTTGGGTACCAAAACTATTATGATCGGCCCTGAAATAAAAAGCTAAGACTAGAGATTACAAGAGTTCCAAGTACAATGTTCATCATCGTAGAGCACAATTGAATTTGGCAGATGAATCAAGTAAAGGAGAGCACGAAAACAAAAATAAGCATTACAAACATTCAAAATATAGAGAGCAGTCTACTAATGGCACACCATCTCTAAGAGCTAGAAGAAGTGATGACCATAATGTCATTAAGTCGTAACTTGGCATGAAGAGTATTTTGGCAGAAAGGATAAAGCAAATTGTTGCCCCTATTTGGCTGCAATATGCCAAAAAGGTCAATCAAGTAGCTTGGTCACGAGACGATGTTTTGCAGGTGTGTCACAGACTTGCAATTAGGCTCAAAGTGTTGAAACACATAATATAGGTACATTTATAATCAGACTTCTAATCAAACGATTGTACGAAGAAAGGGTAACTCATAATCTTACTATGAATTTTCAAGGAACTCTAGATTCACTAGAAAGTGTTTCACTAGAAATCGCACTAGAATCAAATGTCTGGCTGTAGACATTTCATTGATGAAACAAATGATTATAGAAAAGTGTGATTTTGATAACAAAAGTTGAATGTGCACAAGAAAAGCTATAATGCATGAAAGTTTGAAAGTTTGAAAGAGAGAATATTTATGTCGTTAGGCTGGATTTGTGTGAATAGTTGTGTGTGTCCTTTTCTTCTCCTCTTCTTTTTTGCTTTTACATCCCTTCGAAACTCTTAAATCAACTGCCACGTTTGTCCTGACTACAACCATCTGCAATTCTCTCACATGTACCTCCACATTCTCCACTGCTAAGATAGTGTTTTAAAAATGCGATACACTGTACCAAAAACTTGAAGCAAACGTTCAGTTCGTGTCCCATGATAACTCGATTCAGGTGGGATAGTGTTTCCACCAAAATAGCTACATAACCAACGTAGATAAACTCTACTTCCTGAATTCTAGGCATCTTATAAAACCAAGTCTTACTCCCTTTGATAAACAAAAAATGAGCTCATCTAATACTTGAGTTAATGACCCATCTACTGCCTTTTTTCCAGCCCATGTAGATTGCAATTAAACCTAGCCCATTAAGCCTACAAAATAATGGTGCAAACACAAACAAAATTTTTTATGGAGTCGAGTCTTCTTTCTCCCTTAGCAACACTCCCACGTGGAATGCATCATAAGCACATGAATAGTAATTCCAAACTCATTGATAAAGAGCAAGTCAATAGACAGCAAATGGATGCCTCATTTAGAAGAAAAAAAATTAGTCCAATAATGCTCACCCCATTATAACTTAAAATTCATCTCGAGTCTCTCATGACTCAGGTACGCCACTTGAGAGGAAGCTCAACATAGAAGAAAGTGTACGTCACATGACACATCACTTGTAGGAAGGCCCGAAGTAGGTGGAAATGCCTTTAGAAGGTACTTGTTTATATATGCAGTATGCATAGATCTAAGATCTCCATTTAGATATAAGAAGTTCTAGCGTTCTACGGTCACACGAAAAAAAAAATGGAGTTCTCCTTTTTAAATTATTTCTTAGTACCTTGCTTACACATTTGTAAGTTTGGGATTTTAATATATTGTTCACTAACACTAGTACAAGCCAACTAACTTGAAGCCATCTTCCAAGCTTAGTCTAAGCCATCGTCTAGTCTAGTGGTGTCAAAGATTGGTTTTGGTCGATTTTTTTAATATATTTTAGTCAAATTGTTTAGTCGATTATGCTAATTTTTTATTTTTGATCGATTTTAATAGGAAAAAAAATGATAGGTATCCCAAAGCCTTCCATCCATAAGTGTACATAATCTTTGTGGCATGGAACATCATCATGCCACATAGATTATTACACAGTAGTGAATGGCTCGATTTTCAAGATGCAGCACGTAATCCTTCCTAAAACACTAGATTTCCTGCTTCTCTCTCTTCTTATCTGAAATATACAGTAACTAGGGTTAACTTCTAGCAAGCTTCACACTGTGAGCTAGTGGTTTTTGCTGCGTGATTTTGAGCATTAGTCTAAACGAATATTGATGGAGAAATCTGGAGGAAAGATGATGTCGTCTTCATCGTTTAGGTATGTAGATATGGTGATATGGAGTTATTATACAGTTGATCATTTTTTAGATCATCCCTAATGTGTTTTCAAATCGACGTAATCTGGTAGATTGTATAGATGGTGTAATTTTTTGATGATAAGTATATCTGTAAGTTTTTTTCCCATTGAATTTGGGTGTGGTTTTGGGGTTTCTGTAATATGTAGATCGAATTTATATATCTGTAGAGCGATGTTGTTTTGGATTGTTATTATGCATGTGGCGTGTATGTTCATATGATTAATTATTAATATGTTCGGCTGTAGTGATAAATTGATTTTTTATAAGAGAATTGTATCATCGCATTGTATTAAATTTAGGCAGGATTTTATTATAGTGTAAATTATTGTAGTTGTGTCATATTATATCATGTTACCAATGTATTATTACAATGTGAACACTTTTAGATACATTGTCTTAGTACATACATCTACAATGTAATAACATAGCATTACAATATCTTTTTAGTTGCATTGTATCACACCATGCAAAAGTTTTTAAGCACGTACTAATTAATTTTTTTAATTTTGTTGTAGTGGGAGAATGCTCAATATGATAGAGCCCGTTGAAAGTGTATATGAGTTTGTTGAGCCCGTTGAGACAAATGTGCCTACTCTGTGGATGTTGTTTGATTGTGTGGATGACATGTTCAGTTTTTACAATGTTTGGTGATGACCATAATCACATTTTGAGTTCCACTCAATCAAGATACTTCATATGCAATAAGGAGATAAGCCCGCATGTTAAGAGGCAATTGCAAATCAATTGCATCCCATGCATTAGGCCAAACAAGAGCCACAATGCATTTGTGATTGAAGTTCATGGGCATGATGAGTTGTCATTTTTAGAGAGAGATACTTGCAATGGCATTTCTAGAGCGAGGGGAATTCATCTCGGTGTTAGTGATACTGATGCAATGCAAAGTTATTTCTTGAGAATGCAATCCAATAATTATGAGTTATTCTCATTGATTGATTGAGATGATAAGGGGCGGTTGAGGAACGTGTTATAGGCTAATCCTCATAGCATGGCAGCATCTTAAGAGTTTGGTAATGTTATTACATTCGATACGATATATCTCACTAACAAATATGACATGCCATTTGCTCCCTTTGTTAGTGTTAATCATTATGGTCATTGTTGGGTAGCAGCAGAATGACCCGAAGGATGCTCCGGTTGACAGAGTGCACAAAAAGTCACATATCAAAACTTTAACCCATTTTAACAAGCTAACAATCTGGATTCATACCTTCAAGATCCGTCTGGATTGATCTTGGTTAAAACAACAGCACACCGATCGAGTAACAGCAAACGGTTTCTTCTTCTCTAAGCTCACCAATCGAATCTCCGCACTACCTCTTTGTTCGGACCGTACGGATTAAACGTCAACACCAACAAGCTTGGCACTACATGTCTTCTGCTATGTGACCTCCGATCGAAGAACTCAACTCTGGTGGAAGGAGGGGAAAGGGGAAGGTGGCTAGGGTTTTGTTGTTTTAGAGGAAAAACATTTTTAGGGTTTTAAAGCTCCAAAACTTGTGTCCCAAAAACCTAGCCTTTGAGTCCCTTATATAGAGGCACAGCAGGGACCTCATAGCAAATATGTTTTAACTGAATACCAAATAGGAAGTTCTGATTATCACAATCAACCTTCATCTTTTGGTAAATTACAATTCACTCCACTAAAGAATTGTAATGACCTCAAAACATATTTTGGGCTATTTATTAAATTCTTATTAACTCCCTATGTTAAGAAAACTGATACCTAATTTATAAATTAAATTACTGACAATTTAATTCATAAATCATAACCTCAAGACTTACGCTTAACTTATTGAACATGTCGGATAATTAAATCCACCTGCAGGGTTTGACACGCTGAAAACTTATAAGCTTTCTCGAGGGGTATCCTCAATCCCTAAATCTGGACATGATTTCCTTCAACAAATGATATTCCCGATCAATGCACTGTCATTGTCCAACTCATTGAGTTTATTGACTCATAAACGAGTCTCACTCTTTGTGAATCAAAACAATAACAAATGCTGAATCGTTCACATCATTTGCATCGGGATTAAGAGTATAAGCACTCATAATAATTACGAGATATTTGTTTTACATAGTCAGTATAAAAACACTTCTCTCGTCTTGGTCTAGTTCGATAAGCAAGAGTGCACTAACACATGAAGTCGAAACTATACCGTTCCCGTAGTTAAGATAAACATACTTAATCATGTGTTACAAACATACCGATGGCTTTCCGGATTCCATCTTAGGTTGCGAACTTATACTTATATCCCATAAGAACCAATGATCTAATCTTCCGTGTGTAAGCCGAACTCTACACTAGATCATTTACTATATGGAATATTTGAAAACATGCACATCACATTATAAAATGAATTCTCATTGAAAAGCAAAGCTTTTATTAATTAATAGTATCAAATACATCATAGCATGCCTTGTAGTATATTTTCCTAACAGTCATTGCATTCTCCTTGGATATGGGCTGATATCAAGCGAGGACACAAAGAATTTTGTTTGATTATTCAGTACTTTGTTGGCTTGTATGAGCGAGGTTCTTTCTTATGGTATTATCACTGATCAAGATAGAACAATAAAGAATGCTATAAAGATTTTTTTCCAAACACTAGACACAAATGGTGTTTGGGGCATATAAATGAAGAAGATAGCTGAGAAATTGGGGTCCCACATAGAGTATGAAGCTATAACCAAGGTTTTGGGTGCTGCAGTATATGATTCACAAATCATAGATGATTTTCAAGGTAGTTACATCATTTTTGGTATTATATATTTGTATATTACATTATATTGAAGTTCAGTTGCATTTTCTTTGCAATTTTAACAATGCTTTATTATATTGTAAATTGTATCATTTGCATTGTGTTATATTATGACTGTTAGACTATGACTTTGTATGACCTTTTCATGAGATTGTCTCATTACATAATACCATTAAAACATTATACAATTATACGATTGTATGTTTCTTCTAATATATTTTTTTGTTTCGTTTTGCAGAAATATGCAGGATGTTGATTTATTTTCATGCACTATAGAGGAATGTTTGACTCTCTTATTTATATTCAAAAAATGAGATGTGGGTTCGAATATTTTTTGAAATGTGTATACGACACGAAAGTTTGTGGAGTTTCAGAAGGAGTTGATTGAGATGATGTATTAGCCTAATATATTGTTCCCCAAAATAAGTTATATTCAGGTATATATCAAGATAACACTCAATGTGTTATGACAAATATAACTAAGAATAAGTCAATATGATGCATTAATCCGACCACAAAATAAACATGTACATGCAAACAGCTATATTGTCCACAAATGCATGCACATATGGACACCTACTATCTCCACAAAATGACATAGTCAAATTTGACTGAAATCTTATTGTTTGTTCCTATGACAAGCAAACATAAAGGAGCACAACATAACATATCAACGACGTGGACTCCACACTGAGTTCTTGTCGTTTAAGAATTGATGGATCAAATATGCACGGTACTTGAACATCTCCTCCTGTTTCAATTTCTTTGGGACTTTTCTTTGGGTGAATATGCAATCCATGAGATACATGCAGATAACGCCACAATCAACCCAGTGAACGCATAACATATTATCATAATAAACAAGTCATTGTAATAGATATTGAATGTAATTATCATACTGTTAAACTTATGATGTATATGCTTGTTGTGGGGCATCCCAAATTGTCACAAGTTTTGGTTTTGTGTATTAGGTAAGGTCAGTAATCTCACAGATACTTTCATAGTAATCCACCTGTGAAAATTATAATTTAAATGTCAGTTTCTATTGTTCAATTGAATAGATCATACTTTTGAAGGTTGGATAATAGTTACCACTACCAGCATCTTTCAGGTAGGGGTCTTTGCTCTTCTTGCTTCTTGGGAGGATAGAATTTTAGTGCAACCATTGTGCTCAATTCATTTGCAGTAGAGACATGCATGAACTTGTGACTGCAAAAGTCTTGGTATTTTGGGAATTTTCAATCATGTTCGAATTCACATCCCCCTACATTCTCGTCAAGTACTTTGAGAATGCATTTATGAACTGAAACAAATATAATATTTTGTCATTTTTAACTATTGCGAGATGTATTCATGTGGTTAACATGTAATGAAGACATACTCACATTGGTGGAAACCATTTCACAATTTACTAGCTAGACAATGTCACTCCACATCAAGTAGTCTTCTCCAAGCCAAACCATGACGTTGGCGGGTACCAATGATAGCGTGATAACATATAGCCACACAACGTAAATAATGAGTAAGAAAATTAAATTTTGAATACAATGTCAATAATTGGTTATCGCAATGTAATAATTGAGATACACAATGTAAAAAATGCCAAAAGAATGTAACTATTGTTGTGCAAAGTAGCCAGCCAGTCTAACAACTACAATCACATTGTAATAGCTTCAACTAAAATTGTACAAACTGCAGTGCAATTAACCTATAGTCAATGTAGTAAGTAATGTCTAGTGGATTAAATAAACAAAGCAATGAAATAACCAATGCCATAAAATACATTCATTATTTTTGCCAATTAAAAAAAACATTGTACATCATGAAATAACCAAAAGTGCACCGTATCAATTTTTCAATGTAAATATTATTTTTACTTGTTTTTCTTATGTTTTGCAATCTCTGAAAGTGTGTTCTTCACCTCCGAGGTTAGGTACTTGTAAGTGCATGATTTTGTTTGAATTTTTCATGGTTTCATACTTGCCTCCGGGGTGTCGTAGGCCTCAACATCACAAACTTTTAAATTCTCCTACATTTATTTTGTTCTTACCCCTCCTTTGCTGCTTATGTTTCCTTGTATTCTCATACTCGAAATATGAGTTTACTTTCATGCCTGAGTTTCGTTGTTTACCCTTCTAATCAATGAAGGGGTAAACTCTTTCTTGTTGTATGTTTGAAGAGAGGGTGGGTGTATGAATTTTTATTGGCCATGGCTTTATTAACATGTATCGTGTCCTCAAGCATGGGAGGGACGCGGGTTGATTCTTTAGCTAAGATTGGAGCAGGTACAACACTGTTATTAGACTAAAACAATGCCATGATGTCTGCAATTTCAGATTTCAACTTATAAAGTTCATAAGCAATATGTTTGTTCTCTCTTTCATTTTCTTTTTTTTGCAGCATTTAGATTGTGTATCTCCATATTGAGGATCAATATGTCTAGACTCATATCTCTTATGTCCAATTGAATTTTCTCTTCTCTTTTCATTGTACTTCAACCTCAATCTGTAGCTCTTCAATTTCTTTGTTCACTGCATGCCTCTCCTACTTTAGAATATTGATTTTCAGTAATGCATCATGTAGATCAGTATCAGTCCCCTTCATATTTTTATGCACCCCATTAGTAGTTGTTGAACCAATTGGAACATCATGTAGAGATGGTGGGTCAACCACCGGAGTGGTGCATTCCGGTGATTTGGTCTCCTTGCGATCATGTGCAATTGAAGTTTTTGTTCCATATGTCTCATGCACACTTTCAACTGAAGTGATGCTAGGTGTTCTTTTTTCGTTATCGGATTCCAATAATGCACGTTGGTTATCCAACAGTTTGCTCTCATTCTCAGTGATCACCAAATGTTCTTCAATTACATTGGCAATATGCAAATGGCATATCAGTTAAATGCAATAAATAAGTTTTTTTATTGCATTATGTGGCATAATATGTAATACAGTGTAATAAATCATTTTACTACTAGACAACTTAATACATACTTGCAGTCAATGCAAAATTCTATGAATACAGTGTAATAATGTTGCAAACTGTGACCCTACCAATGAACAATGTTACAACTTAACATAGAAATAAATTATACAGTGTATAAAAAAATCCTTTACCTTATTATGTTTCAAGTTGTCCATGTATTTAGCCATGAAATCCTTAGGCCATCCACTAATGTCTCACTTAAGGAACCTAGGGAACAGCCTACCATACAGGGGAGGAATGTAACACCCCCGAACCTTGGAAAACTTGTGGTGGTAGATGTGGTAAGATAGGTTATGTCATGTGTGACCTAAGTTTGATTGGAATATTTTTCATAAATTTTATAGTGGAATTAAAAGTTGTGGGCACAAGAATTGTCATAAACGGGATTAAAATGAAATTAATAAGAATAGTAGAAGTTAAATAAAAAAATATAATAATAAATATGATAACGACAATCCTGTAAATACAGATAAATATTTTGTGTAAATAAGAAATAAGGGCAGGGGCATAACAATAATTAAGAAAAGAAAAACAAATGAAACAGAAATATCTATAATCTATAACTTTTCTATATACTCATGTTTTTTAAGGCTCAACTGCAGCGAGTGTGAGAGTGTTTTCATACTCACGCAATTGTCCTTTGTTTTGCTTTCTCAAACTCACCGACTCTAGGCTACGCTGGGTAAAGAAAAACGACGTCGTTTTGTCATCTGTTATGTTTTTGGCCCTCCGTGTAGCCTTCTGCTAGTGAGTGCTCGCACAGTGCTCCTAACCTCGCGTCCCAGCCTTGATATGCTTTTGGGTTTCTCTACGGTGCATGCACCTCCTTTTGGAGTTAATGCCTTACTTTTCCTCAGACCATTCTGTGTTGTCATTGTGCCAATCCAAAGGCTTATTCTTTCCTTCGTTGCTTTCGCGTTTGTGTATGATTGATTGGGGTTTTTTGGCTGCTGGCATTAAGTGAAGGACTACAGAGGTTTGGGGTTCGTGATTGGTTATCGCAAGGTTTGTATGCCTTCATTTTTCCCTGTAAATTGTGTTGTTGTGGTGCTTTCTATTTCATTTCTTATGGGTGTGCCAATATGTGATTTTTGGATTTCTTCGTACACGCACCTCTTTCGATTTCATATCAGCCTGGTCTTTGTTTGTTCGCTGCACCACTCTTCTATTGGTATCGTTTTGAGCTGCTCTTTCGGACCATTTTTTTGCTTCGTTGCTTGGTTCTTGGCTTCATCTAAGCTCCCGTTCGTCGGCCGCACAAATGGTTAGGGTAATTTTTGATTCCTTTTTCACGATACTTCTTTTGGAGTTTAGATCAGCTTTCTGCTCTTCGTTTGTTCCCTTCATAGCTCTTTGCTTCACATCAATTGCAACTTCTTTTGGCTTTCGTGCTTGATTCTTGCCTTCATCTGAGCTCCAGTTCCCTGGCTGTGCGAATGATTGGGGTATTTTTGCTGCCTATTTCTTCGACGGTTAATTTTTACTTAATTATTATTACTTTGGATTTTAATTTGGGTGGTCATGATGCATGATAATTTACATGTTATTGAAGGCTACTGAGGTAGGGCTTGAAATTTTGATGCATTAGGTAGTTTCGGAACCCGATTTTGTTGGTTTTTTTCCTTTAAATAATGTTTTTCACTCTGTTCTTTTTTAATCTACATTTCTTTAATGCATTTTGATCATTGAAGCATCCATCTAAAACATTTGTTAACAAAGTGAAGGCTTGATGTTGGTATATTGCTCTTGGTATTGTATTTGTCTCATTAGTATTCCATTCCAGCAACTATAAGGTAACAAGGTATTCTGTAACCTAAGTTTTGATAGTTAATAAGCTATTTTTGCTCAATTGTAGTGGTTGCTGCTGAGGAGCCGACCGCCCATTATCATTTTATCACCCTACTAAAGACTTTTGGTATTGATAATTTTGAACTACCTGACAAATGACAATGAATTATTTGAAGAATTTTCTTAAAAACTTTCATTGATGGCAAGCATAATTTGTTCTAAACCATGCTTTTACTTATAATTGACATTAAAAATTTCGATTTTGAAGCCATATCTTAATGAGTCTCTTTCATGTATTTATAGCGAGCGATTGAAGGTTGATAATATTTGAGTGCTTCTCATTGTTTGAGAAGCTTGAAACTTGGAAAGGAAGCTCATATGTGGGTTCTAGAAAATTTGTACCCTACAAAGCAAGGTTCCTTGCGGTAATCAAATATCTTTGAATTAATTTTTTATTGAGTGTCTTTATTGGTATTTATTTGTTCTGGCCAAAAATAGGAAGCAAAGATCCTATCTCATCCTCTAATGATGAGACTACCCAAATCAAGAATCAGAGCCATGAATCTTTTGCTACTCATGGAAGGTAGATATAACTCAGTCAGCAAATTTTTAATTATAATTTTTTACCAATTTGGTTTGTGAATCTGTAAATAATTTTTCCTATATGATATTTTTATCTCTCTTTCTCTATTTCTTCTACTATATATATGTATGTGTTTCATATGGTCAGAGAATATCAAATTACCGGCAAACCTGTCTATAAGACGCTTTAATTGGGCAATCAATGGCTCTCACTGTAAGGGAAATTCCTCACAGTTCACTTTCATCAATCACAAGGTTGGTTCTCCTTTGCATCTCAATAATTATTTATTCTTCACATTGTTCGTTGGTACCCATCTCTGAAAATTCTTTTTACTCTTCGAGTGCTCTATCTTATAATATCCTAAACCTCTTCAATTTCTGTGCAAGTCGTAGTATTGAGGATTTATTTAGTAATTTGGCGATGTGTGGCCTTTGGTTGTATGGCAAAGGGGGTTTCGTTTTTGGGTGGAATGAAAATTGTTGTTGTTGGAACTGACAATTGAAGAGGATTGGATTGTTGGGAGTGTTTTGCAGGTCTAACCAGTCAATCATTTACCTACTTACTCTAACATGTCATGTGTTTAACTAATTTTAAGCGGCCTTTTTGGCATGACATTCATTTTTTCTTTTCTATTGTTGCACTTTGCGACTTTCCCTTGCTTTGGATGTTGTTTAAGGATGCATGTTTCTTTTGTGCTGGGTTTTGGAACTATTTATGGCATGTTAATGAAAGAAATTTTGAATAGTACAGCTATCTTAATACACTTAATAATATCCCAGCCATTAATTAGTTTATAGTTTCAAGTTGCATATACATTTTGTTTTATCACCAACAATTAAAATTTTTAATGTATTAGAACACTAACATTATTTGAGCACCTACAGGGAACAACTATTCCAGACTCAGTAAGGAGAGATTATGCAACCAAAATTTGAGAAATAAAAATTAGGTAATGACCTATACTTGCAAATCTTAATTAGTACGCAATAAAATAGTTCACATATATTATCTTTTGCTTTTGTTCTAAACATTGCATGTCCTCGTGAAGAATTTTGTATCCAAATAATTTGACTTCGTTGGCTACACCAGAATAGCTGTCAACACAAGCACTGATCAATGTACAATTTGAGTTGGACCTGTATTTTTTGGCTTGAACATGAGTTCTTAGCTGATTTTGGGAGTTGGAATCTAATGTTAGTGATTCTTTTGGGTTCAAGTTGAATTGTTGACCTGAAGTTGTTAGTTTTTCAAGGACACATAATAGTTATATCATTACGCTAAATGATACCAATTTCCTTTTAAGTTAAGGCATTTGAAGAGACAAAATCTGTTATAAAAGGTTTAAAGTGTTAAGGAATATCGATAATTGAGGCTCTAGGCTTTTGTTGGGGAGGTGTGATATATGAATTATGTGCTTCTTCTCCACAATTGATTTTATATGTGTTATTAGATTTCAATTAATCTCATGAAAAAATCAGATATTACCACCGCAAAGAACTATTTGGAAGTCGGGAAGTGTCAAAGTCCTTTGAAGGTTTAGGATAAAAAGTTATCCCCAATTGGAGCATCATTGCCATTCCAAGAAAGGTAATTAAGTGAGGCAGTGGAAGCTCTTTAAAGATTATACACGAGTTCTTATGGTTTGTAAGATTGTGAGAATTTGTTTGTACTTTTCTAAATTTCCATTTTCTTTACTTTTTTCCTTTATTCTTTTTGTGATTGTTTTCTATTACATTGTTTTTATCCCTCATCAATTGGGTTTATGATTACTTGCTCATTATGGTAGAAGGAAGCATTGTTTAGAAAACCCACAAAAACAACCAAATATTAATCGAAGAATGTCATTTCAATTACACTCTATCATGCCGCCACCTGACGAGTAAGGTCATTATGGTCTTAGCTTGCTATTGCAATTTCTGCATCTCCATGTCAATAATTTTACCTGGTGATTGTTTGTTTTCTGTTCTTTTAGTGATGGAAAAGTAGATAGAAAATTGGTGGCTTATACTGCAATCAACAAAAAACTTTGTTCCAGTTTTTCATTTGAGTGTCTATTTTTATATCACCACCTTTGGCTAATTTATATGATATTTTTGAAGTTTTTCCACAAACATTCTCGGAAAATTTATCAAAACAAAATACAAAATCCCGTGCAATGCACGGGTGTACAACTAGTATATATATATATATATATATATATATATATATATATATATATTGGTGTTGCACAAAAATCGAGGGGGATAGGAACCCTAGAATGGAGGCGGCAGCGGAACAGACGGACCACGAAATGGCAACAGACGGCAAACGGGTTGACATCGAAGGGACGAGCTCGACGAGGGGAGTGGAGCGGTACCAATTTTGGATGGAACCATGCCTCTTTCAACTGTCAATGGAGGACGAAAGACCACGAAAATCGAGAGTTTCAAAGCCAAAATATGCTCGCCACCAGTGGTATCTCAGATAACAGGAACTGAATGTTGACTCGCCTCTGCTAGGGCTACCAATCTAAGGTGGTCGTGCATGCCACCGTGCCATTAACGGTGGCAACCCGGTTGCTGAATCCACGTACGAGTCTGTCATAACCCGCATGTGAGGTAGGAAGGACCTCAGGTCAAACTGACCCGGATGGGGTTAGCAGACCTGGTTGGGACTTGGTTGACCTAGAATATATTTGATTTTGACCCAAAAAATTTGTATGGATAACTTCATAAATAATTTATAATAAATTGGTATATTATTTTGGATTTCATGAACAAATTTCCCTAATTGAAATTATTGAGATTTAAGGGAAACGCACTACAGAGTAATACTCAACTCTATTACGAAACAATACAATTTATGGATTGTATGTGTTATTGCCTGCATAAATTTTTTGGCTATTGATACGTATTTGATTGGGATCCTATGATGAGTTATATGTGAATTGTGATATGAATGGTTCATTTATGTTATAACTGTATTGAATGTGTTTTTTGTATACTGTGATTGGACGAAACTGAACTGTTAATGTATTTATATGTAGAATGTAATGTGTAATGTTAAGTGCTTGAACTGAATATGGTGGTGAGACTAATATGATGATGATTTTGATGTTCTTAAAAGTGATTTGCTACATATGAATAAAGCATAAGAATGTTAACTGGATGTACTCTATGATAGGGCATTAGATAGAAATCCCGATCGATTTCTCTGTAGCAGTTTACCTAGGTTAAGGGCCCAAGTACTGGAAGAATGATTTTAAACGGTTGACTTTTTTGTCTAATGATAATGTTCATGTGCATTCATGCATAAGTATAACTTGTTGCGCCTCTGCTCACTATGTTCTGTGATACAGGTACTGAATCCTTAGATGATTATGCTGACTTAGGAGTTGATGGTGTCTCTGTAGATCCATGAAGAAGATGCTCATGTGACGAAACCTAGTTTTCATGGAAAATTGATTATTTAAGTATTACATTTATTTATGCACTTACAGTTAATAGCTTTAATGTATGGCGTAGATTCAGGAACAAGGATGAAAAGTATAAGATTCACAGTAGTATACTTAGAGAATATTAATTGGATGTTAGTGCTTATTTAAAATATATAAGATGATGCTTTTATTTCAGATTAGGTTATTTTAATTAATTTGATGAAATTGTCTCTTGAAGTGGATTTGTATTAAATATAGGGCGAGTTTATACTGTAATATAAGTAGCATTCTGGACTATGAGCTCAGGAATTAGGGTTTTGTGGGACAGGGCGTTACAAGGAAAGACATTTGTCCTTTCGTAGAACCAATACTGTGACACATGAAAATACAATCAACTCATATTTTCAAGAATAAAATAATTACCAACAACGCTGTCACGCATCCTATCACTTTTCGAGGCTCGCTGTGATTTTTCTTTATGGACTCTATTAGGTAGTCCTTTATTCGTTTCAACCAATTGTATCTTTTCGCAATCTCCAAGTCACTAACATAGTTCACGAAGGCCCATGAAATATGGTCAGCTCTTGTTGAGATAAACAATGTCAAACACATATATAACATTAATAATTGAGCCACGTCTGCAGCATCAGAATTTGCATCACCACGAACTGCTTCCTGGAGCGCTGCATTTATGTTGGTAGACTTCATGTTTCCAACATTTTGAAAAATTCTATTAACAAATTCATTTGTGCATGACTTTTTCATCCTCCCAATCTTCATATTCCTAGCCCTAGAAATCACACAAAAAAATAGTGTGATATCACTATCATTGAATTGCAATTTTTTTGATCCAATGATGAAGCATCCCCCTGTCGGATTGTTGGATATGATAATATTGAAGACAACCCCCTCGTTCTTCTTAGTTTTCAAGTCAAAATGGTCCTCATTTAGTAATTTTTTGAATTTAAGCAAGAAAGGTGTTTTTTGGAACACCTGCTCTTGCTTCTAGTTCAAGTTTAGGCTTCTAATGAGTGTTGTAAGTGCACCGAGGTTGGATTTGAACTGCATCTCTTGTGAACCTTTACGAGGCTTGGTAGATGATGAACCCTTAGCTTTTGCAGTTGCTTTCCCTTTATCATTCAATCATAGACAAAATTAAACCATTGCTTTAACCACTGAAGGGAAGCCATGAAACAATGTTTAAAACATACTATCAACGATAAATTAGGGCATTGTACTTGAAAAGTTAAAAACCAATTCCTAAGCTATTTTGTATCAATTACGCTGTTATTCGACAAATTTCAAACACACCAAGCATTAATTGATTTACAATCAGACGATCACTACTACCTAGTGCGTTATAAGGTGCCATGCAGTATAATATTAAAACACAATGCAAAAAGAGAAGATAAGTTGCCTATTTTGTACTATGTAACAAGATAGTACGACGTTCAAAATGAAAAGAAAAAAAAAATCATCTCAAAATGGCAAAACAGAGCTTCATGATTTAATGAACTACTTACCCGAACCTATATGTCGCACTTGAAGATTTCACAATTTGTGTTCAATACACCGGATTTGGTAGAAACAATGTCACCAGATAAAGTGATGAAGACGAAGTTCTAGTGTGAATGAGTATTGTGTTTCGAAAAATAAGAAATATGAGTTTCGTCCAAATGAGTTTACAATTTAACTACAATTTCAATTTTTACCGCAATTAAATGTTGTCAATGTGTTGAAAATTCAAAACTCAAAAGCACTGATTCAACAATTCATTTGGCAATCACATAGATTATGTAACTTCAGGGATACCAACTTCGAGGACCTGTGGTACTATCTTTATGTCAAAAAAATTGACAAAAACCGACCAAACAATTTGATTTTTATAGATTTTAATTTATTCGATTTTTTTTGGGATAGTTCTACTGCATCGTCCACATCAGTTTTACACTAATGACCCAACCGGTATAAAAGGCTGGGCTTTACCTACCCATCAGCAGATTTTGGACCTTTCGTCACTGAAATGGGCCACGGACAGCTGAATGAATGTCGATGTTCGTTCTCGTTTCTTCAACACAAGCTACTAGGGGCTCTCTGCTCTCAGCTCTGGTTCTGCGCTGCAGCACTCTTATCCTCTTTGTAATCCATCCTGAAGCTGCTTTTATTTTGTCTGGGAGAGTCTTTTATGGAACATGCTTAGAAACTCGTGACTGTCGCCGGAATTGTTATGGTGTGGCCAACAACGTACTAAAGAGCCAAAGTAAAAGGAAAAATCTTGCGTTTTGAGAGATTTCCGGTTTCAGATTGTGAAGATGAATGCAAAACTGGTTCTGGGTCTCGGGGGAAGTGGGACTGTGAATGTGAATTGGAAAGGACTGTCATCGATGAAGTATGGTTCAGCTTCGGTTTCAAAGAGGAAGTCGGAGCCGAAGCCAAGCCGCCATTTGTGGAGTCCATCATTGTTGATAGAAACAACCACTGCCCAAGTCACTGGCTCCGAATCTGAAACTAGCGCACCCACCTCAAAATCTATTCCTCGTCGTCTCATTCTCCTTCGTCATGCGAAGAGTTCCTGGGAAAATCCTTCACTGCGAGGTTTGATCACACTCTTGTTTTTATTAATTAAGTAGGTATTGTGATACTTTATTCCTTTCTTTAAAAATTGCATGCTTCAATTGTGCTGGCGGCCTTGTGCTCTGTGCTTCTCTCTGGGATATCTAGAAATGCAATCAAGAAGAACAACTTGTGTGCAAAACTGTGATTTTGTTGTCGTCTTCAACGAGAATGGTAAGGAAATCTACCATTAAACTTTTCTGTAGCTTTCCTGATTGGAGTTTTTTCTTTCCTTAAGATCATGATCGTCCCCTAAGCAACGTTGGGCGTGCTGATGCTGTCAGTGTTTCTCAAAAGCTCCAACAACTGGGTTGGATTCCTGAACTCATTCTGTCCAGGTTAGAGTTATTAAAATAAATCTAGTATCAGCTTCTTTGCTGGTTCAAATTAGTCAGTTTTACATTGAAGGAAATTCTTAGTTACCTTGTTTCTGTAGCGATGCAGTGAGAACAAAGGAGACATTAATGATTATGCAGGAACAAGCACAAGGCTTCTTGGAAGCGGAGATCCATTTCATTTCAAGCTTTTATTCTATTGCAGCTATGGATGGCCAGACTGCAGAGCACCTTCAACAAGCTATTTGTAAATATTCGAGGGATGACATCCTCACCATCATGTGAGTTCTGATCAGGTTTTTTGCTTCTTTTTTGGCAGTTTGAGCTTCGAGGTTTTCGTCTCCTCACCTGAAACTGTGATCTGTTGTGTTTTTCTAGGGATAATTTTGTTTTGCTTCCATTTTGAATGTTGTGGGTACTATCGTCATGCATGTACCAAAGAATGATTTTTGACATTTTGATTTATGCTTGTTGAACATATTCCGCCAATTCATTTTGGGAACAGATACGAATCTGAAACATAAAAAATTATGTTCGACTCTTTGCTAATGCAGGTGTATGGGACATAATAGAGGATGGGAGGAGGCAGCGTCAATGTTCGTAGGAGCCTCCATAGAACTGAAGACATGCAACGCTGCTTTACTTGAAGGTGCTGGAAAATCTTGGGAAGAGGTATATGTTTCTTTACCTTCACAGTTATCAGCAACTTACACAGTGCTGTGGTTATTGTGTTGTGTGTTGTAGACAGTAAGTTTTTGTGTTTGACTACTTCAAATCTGTGAAGCTAATAACTAGTGCAGTTATATGCCTTCATGAATTAAGAATTCAGTGCTGCAAACTTCACAAAGAAGACATTTTCTTGGCGAGGGAGACAGGGATAAACATTTTCATATGTTGAAAAGTGCTGAAAATTTAGCAAAGGAAACATTGCTTGGTGAGGGAGACGGGGATAAAGATTTTCATTTGTTGAGGGCGCTACCAAAGTACTGATTTTACTTTTAGATAATGTTTGCTATTTACTTCTGCTAGCTGCTTATTCATGTGTTATTTTGGCATCTTTGAAAAAACAATATTTATAGAATAAATTTATACTATTTACCTGCAACTAACCAGTTGCCTTAGACTCCAACATCTTAGGAAGGCCTCACCAATAAAGAGAATTCATTAAGTGGGTAAATTATTTTTCTATTCTTATTAGTCAAAGACCTAAATTTTCTCCTAAGCCTTAAAATATGGTAGGTTCTTTCTCTCTAAATCCTTAACAAGCTGTGGAATTTTATACAATCTCTCACCCTCACACACGTTTCTCATTCTCCTCTCAAACACATGCCCCCACATCTTTCTATTTAAATGACCTTTCTCTATAATCTATACCTCTACTTTATTTTTGTAAATAATGTAGATTTTATTATTATTTGTTTTTTAGCGTGTGACGTTTCGAATCTTCAACTTGTTTGAATTTCTAAGAATTGGCAACCAGAAGGCTACGAGCTACTTGTTTATAATCCACACCTCTACTTGAATTCTCCATTGCAGAAGATTATTGTATCATTTCAAATTGTGTACATTTTTCTTGTGAAAGTTTTATTTTGTAGTATAGCATATCAAACTCTCTAGCAAGAGTTCAACTGCATATTTTCATATATTTATGGTGTTCCCTTACGCTGTAGGTAGGGTTAAAAACAAAGATCGTTGTTTTTTCCAAAAAATACTATTATTTTTAAAAATAGGCCTTGTTTAAATTCTTGGCTTTGGCATAAAATTAGCATGATACGGCCCTCTTGCAATGGTTCACTACTCATATTTTTTAATTTTTCTCAATATTTATCTAAACTGGTTCACTGCTCATATTTTTTAATTTTTCTCAATATTTATCTAAACCAGTCTGTGCCGCCTGCAGGCATTTGTTTTGGCAGGACTTGGTGGATGGAGGCTTCAGGGCATAGTGAAACCAAGTAGTAGCATGTAGCATTATGGGAAATTTTCATTACTAACACGATATTGATGTTCAAAATTACCCCTTTTTGGTTCTATACAGTAGTTGATCACTCTGGCCATTGAAAAAAGAAGAAAAAGAAGAAGAGTTGGTAGGAGGCAAACAGGATGTTATCATTCTTTTGGAAATTTGGGATTAGTCAAAGTTTTTAGAACATAGCAACATACCATCATCCAACTGTAAAAGACTGTCATAAGATGGCAAGGATGGGGGTGGCAAAGAAAAGCTTGGCCAACTGGAGCAGGTAGCTACCAACTGTGGACCGAGAATCAGTGTGTAAAAGCAGTGGCAACATGCGTAACTATCTTCTTGTGTGTTAAAGTGGTTGATAAATATTTAGCAGTTTCTAGCTGGAAAAGACTGGAAGCTGATACTTAAGAACGAAGATAGAAAATCATTTTGTTATTTCCAACGGTGGATTGTGTATGTCCTGTCTAGTATGAGACCTTAGCGGAAGCCACAAATATTTCATGGAACAAGTGGATATTTTGATATCTGCCAATATCAGGAGCACTTCTTTCATAGCAGTAAGAGACTAGTAGTGATTGATAGTCGATTGCATTGGTGTAAATGCAAGTCGAGCTAAACTTCATTGTCGAGCCTAAGAACAAAAAACTATATGGACAGCTTTTATATGAGAAGTCACAATTTTTTTGGGTGATTTGGAAGTAGATCCATAAAATAGAACTTGTGGGTTTTAAAGTCCACTGATTGACTAATGCATGTCCTTGTGCATAAAAGTGGTGGGATCACTTCGAGAACCGAGTATATGTTGTATCTGACTACAAAGTGATGGAGCATGCTGGCAACAGACTTTAAAAATCTTTAAAAACGTAAACCGGCAGCCTAATTTAACCATAATCGCGTCAATTCCCAATTTCACGTACAAGTTACTGTCAATGGCCTTTTAACACACCACAGTTTCCTGTTCTTTATTAGAACCCCCAGGAAGGATGATAGCAAAAGTTGTGCTACTTCACAAGCCTTTGGCATTACTATATTGTGAAACTGAAACACCATAACAGTTAGAGCAACAGATTATCTTATCTTATATGACACTACAAGCATAAATTATTGCACAAATAGACCGAGAACACAGAAAACAGTCAAGGATTATCTCTGGCCGCCCTTGGTGCATTTAAATATTGCGATCAAATAAGTTAAATTCCAGCTATCCTGTACGATTTATAAAACATAGTACAGTATCAGGAAAAAGACATACACTTGTTTATTGAGTGAATTCCATCGAGTATATATCGTGCCAATTCGAGTATGTAATTAGAGTTGCAGACTTGCAGTCAATAAACTAATGTAACTTGTTTATGAAAACAAAAAAGAGAGAGAAAAAACTGCAAAGAACGTATCTATATCTTCGGAGGAAAGGGTAGCAATAGTATGAAGACGATCTGAAAGCTTAACAGGACAATATGCTTCAGAAAATAATCAACTTGAGTCAATTTTAAGAGTCGGCCTATTGGTTTTTTAATTTAAGAAAAAAACATAATTGATAATTGTGAGATATATTTGTGATGTGTTGGAGAGTTGATAGAGACCATGATAAGAGGTATTTAATGCTAGGAGTTGTTATGAATATATTTGTGTAAATAATTGACTTATACTCCTAGTAGTGAATATGGATTATGCATGGATATATATCGCATGTGTATTGCACAATGCTTTGTTTTAATGATAATGTCATGTGTTCAATGATAATATCATAATACTTTAATCATACGTGTGCAAACATTGTGCCGTGTATAAGTGTGTAAACATAGTGTCGTGTATGTAGTGGTTATAGACTTATCAATATCTCTTTAGTGTTTTAGTTTTGTTTTGGAGCTATATAAGAGACAAGCATCAAGTGATGGGGTGACGAAAGCTACAAGCAAAAATAGGCTATTTATTCTTGTTTCTATGTGTTGTCAAATTCTCTCATTATTTAGTTATCTCTTAGGGCAACTCCAACAGCATTCGTAAATGGGTATGCATATCCATAACCGTTGATATGCATACCGATTTTAGAGATTTTACCAAGTCAACGGCGTTCCTAAATGAGGTCGGAAATTTGCGACCTCACTTTCAGTTCCTAAATTTCCGAACTTGGAGAGGAGAAGGAAGTGATTCGCAAAATCGTGCGGGAGTTCCGAGCCGTTGCTCAACCGCTATAAACAGTGATGCTCTCACTCTCCTCAGTCATCCAAAATCATCATAGAACTAGAGGAAGACATAGATCTCAAATCAGAACCAAAGAAACCTCGCTAATCGACTGGGTTCGCTTCAATCATCCTCCTCTGCCTCAGTCAATACTCGATCCTTCTTGCCCGTCATCGTCTCTCGTCTAAATATTCAATATTTTCTCTGTCTGCCTTTGGTGGTCTCTCTAGGTTTACTTTTGATGTAGAACATTTGGCAGAGAAATTTGAGGAACAGCTAGCTGCACAAGGAAAGAAGAAACAGAGGAAGAAGGAGACTTGCTACGCTGCTGGGTTATGTTTGTTGGTGTGCAGAGGTATCTATAGCTGATTTGCAAAGTTTCTCGACTCCGTTGATGCTGGTTTTGAGTTCCATATTGATTTTTCCTTTTTATTTAATCTTTTAAATATTGTAGTTTGTTTCCCTTGATGCTGGTTTTGAGTTCATAGTGAATTTTCTTTTTTATTTAATCTTTTACATATTGCAGTTTGCTGGGCTTTTATTTCGTGGTGTTTACGGCTTTTGAATTTTTTGGATTGAGAATTGCAGCTTTGGTTGTATATGATGGTATATTGCACAAAATACATGGATAAATAAAATGGAAACCCATTTTACATATCCATTGTTGGAATGGATTACAATCAAAATATGCATATGAATTTGTATATCACTATTCAAGCATGCATAGTACAAGTTTGCATACCCATTTTGATACCTCTTATTGGAGATGCTCTTAAGGTGAGATCTTGAGTGTGAGTGTGAAGAGAGAATTGTAGTGAGGTTATTTTGTGATTATTGGAGACTCTATGAAGGGTTGTGCAGTTCGTTGAAGTCTTTTGGGGATTCCAAAAGTGAACTCTACCTTGTCTGGTTGAGTGAGGTTGAAACAAACACTAAATGGGATGTACGAGTGATGTTTTTATGTCAGAGATAGGGTTGTAATCTTGATTCGTGGCTAGTGGATTGTTTCTGAAGGTTGGTCGCTTATATACTCGAGGTTTTTTTTTTTCAATCAGATTTTCTCATTAAAATTGTGGTATTATTATTTGTTTTTATTTTCTGCAATTGTTTCCATATATTGTTGACTAACAATCTTGGTGAGATACACCAAACTTTCACAGCCAGCTAAACAATAAGACGTACCCAGATCTATTACTACTGCTAAATTGGGATGTTGTCTTGTGTTTAGTAGACTGATATATTTGCTTCAAGCACTCAGAAATTTTAAGAAAGATTACAAGAGAGAAAGCTAAAAAAGCGAAAATGTGGGGGAAGAGAAAGAAAGAGGGAGTTTCCAATCCAAGTAATGACCAACACCCAACTCGATATTACTTTGTTATTATTGTTGTTGTAGATTATTTCGGTGCCTTTCGGGTCTGTCTCTCAAAATAAATGATAAGCAATTATGCAATCTATATTTTTATTTTTTATTTTTTATTTCTTTTTTATTTTGACTACAAGAGAGAAAGCTAAATGAGCAAAATGTGGGGGAAGAGAAAGAAAGAGGGAGTTTCCAATTCAAGTAATGACCACCACCCGACTCGATATTACTTTGTTATTATTGTTGTTCTAGATTATTTTGGTGCCTTTCGAGTCTCTCTCTCAAAATAAATGATAAGCAATTATGCAATCTAATTTTTTATTTTTTATTTTTTATTTTTATTTTTTATTTCTTTTTTACTTTGATGATATCTTGATTCATCCACGTCATCATTTTTTTGTGATAAAATATGTTTACTTATTTATTGATATAATATTAAGAAAAATGATATGTAGCCCATATTTTGAGAACTCATGCTAGTTCATATCTAGCTATTCTATTAATTTATTTATTCTAATTAATTATTCTAGTGTCTTAATCAATATATTGAGTATTTATTTGGTTTTATGATTTTATTCTAATTAATTCTTAGCTAGTTAGAGTTTAGTGAATCTGTTCTCCTTAGGGTTTAACACTTATTGTATTATAACATGAAAATTTGATACACGAGTCTGTTAGGGTTTAGCGAATTCATTCCCCTTAGGGTTTAACATTTATTGTTTAGGTTACAGCATGAAAGTCCGATACAAGAGTCCATTAGGGTTTAGTGAATCCTTTATCTTTAGGGTTTAACACTTATTGTTTAGATATGGGCTACCATAAGCTCCTAAAATATGGGCTTTTTATCACTACCCTAATATTAAATGAGATTCGTGTTAAACGTCCGGCCTTTTCACGGAATATCGTCATGTACTCATGTTTGTATATTTCATCCGTCCCTTCTCCTATTCTCCGACAGATTTCATCTCTCACACACATTACTCTCTACACATTACATACGTATATTCAATTATTCATACAAAACTGTTGGTTCATTATGTATAGGGGGAGAACATCAAATCGATACTTGGCAAGATGCTTGACTGCGTGAGTGTACGGGTACCATCCCTTATCTCGCTTGGATAGCTCCTGAGTGATGGTTTCCTTATGCTCAGGGGAAGATCAAATCTATTATGAACCCCTGATGGCGTGTCAAGGGAAAGTTTGTTTTGATGATAGGGAAATCGCAAGCGTGCTAGGACTTATTGTCATTCCAAAAAAATATGTAGGAGATGTGCGTTTATCTAACCTCTAATAAGGTGATTTGTGTGTGGTTTGGACAACACAAAAATCACTTGGTCCAGGCTTCACCTTAATGAAAAGAACTTCAAAATTTCCTTAGCGTCACTTACAAGCAGTAATAAAAATTAGAACTCCGGAATGCAAAAGCTTCTATTAAGATGAAAAATAATACATCCTGGAATGTCCTGAGATTTCATTGAATGCTACATCGAAGTGTATTGAAAAACATGCTTTACTAGCTAAATCTAAAATAGTCGCAGAGGTGTTTGAACTAAGCTAAGAGATAAGTAAAAGGATAAGCGGTCAGAGTCAAGCTGAAAAATGATAAAGTTTTGAGATGTTGGATTTGTTTTTGACGTGGGATACTTGTTGCTTCTGTTGATGTTGCTTCTTATAAGCCTCCTCAATAGTAGTGACCTTCCTTGATTCTTGTCATGAGCTTTACTTCTGGGGGAGTGACAGATCGTGTGAGCTTATGAGAAACTGCTGATCGAGTGTACTCTGTCATTCTCCCCAAAAAAGATGACAATATGTGATGGTGGTCCACATGCAACTTTGTTGGCTTTAAAATAATCTACTAGCAAGTGTATTAGTCAGCGAATAACACAACTGGAAAGCAAGGATCAAATCCACATGGAAGGGCTATATTCTATGCAAATGTATATTTGTATTTATGTATAAACAGGGCAAGAAAGATAAAGTTCCACTCAAGATGATTTGGTTTGCAATTTAAAACAAAGCAAGTGAGAGAAGTAAAGACGTTTTTGGAATTTTCAATTTAAGAAAGTAAATCCAAATTATCACCAAGAAAATTAACTAATGACACGAGTTTCAAATAAGAGAATAAAGCATCAAGACTTCGAAATCCACCTTGAGTCTAAGATTTGCAAAAAAGAACGATTAACAGACACTTGTCAATCCAGATATAACGAATTCGTACCTAGGTCAGTTTTAGCGCACCTAGGCTAAATTTCCATTTAAATCGATTACTAACCATTTTATTGGTATAAGTCGGATGTTCCTATAACACTTCAGTCGTCTTTTTGGTCTAAACATACATAAAATTAATGAAGATATGAAAATTAGGATTCATACAAAGTTGTTCCTAACCAAAGGGAAACAATATTTGCAACCTAAGATTTCAATTAAAGAAAAATGATTAACTTGACTTTTTACCATCAAACAACTTTATTCAAACCCTAAGTGATGATCAAGCACAAAGTGCAAAAAGAATTTGCAATAAAGTATAGAAATCATAGATTAATACTTAAACAAACTCATGAAATAACAAATCAATTCATTTACAAATCATTCAACCCAAGGCTTCAATCTAGCCTTGGCAACTAGAGGTTTTGCTACACATGAAGAGAGAGACATAGTGAATAAACCCAAAAATGGAGGTAATCCAAGCCAAGATGAAGAATTCCTCCTCCAAGCCTTGAAACCTCCATTTTCCCTCTGTTTTTCGCTCCCAGAGCCATCTGTTCAAAGTCTCGAAAAAGTGTCTTTTCTACTAGGATTTTTGTGAAATTAAAGTTGGGCAAAAACTGTCTGAGCACCTAGGCATGTAGGAAGTTGCGCCTAGGCACCTTTTGCGACTAGGCGTGTAGCAACCTGCGCCTAGGTACCCTACTCCTAAGCCATGGACCAATTTTCTCTAGACTAGGCAGCTCTGATTGTGCCTTGACGCATGAAAATGCGCGCCCATGACAATTTGTTCATTTGCTCCCGCTTCAAACTTACTAATCTTTACCCCATTGTCACTTTTCGTTCTGATCCTCAATTTAGCTACCAAAATGCAAAGTAATGGGTAAACATACTAAATTAAACACCCTTTAGGCATAAGAGGGAGAGATTGCTATAAAAAATAATAGGTATTTTCATACCTATCAAACTTGCTTCAGGTCATGGGAACATCTTCCTTGACTTGTTAGGACACAATCTTTACTGGCTTATCCCACTCCCTTGGAGAACAGGATATGAGCACGTTCCTGACCTTGATAGTATTGGATGACCGTCTTGACTGGAACATGAAGACATTCAATGGCTTCTAAATCGACAATCATGGCCATCTTCAGGGAGATTTTCTAGTCATACTAGTGCAGGTGTTTTCGCCTTTTAGTTGTGAATAATGTCTTGTAAAATGTTGGAGACAAATCAGATGTCTTGAGGGTCACACCACCATGATCTTCTGCATTTCTTCATTTTTATCCTCTAGATATCTTGTTGGTTGATTAATGAGCTAGCCTATCCAGGAGAACACGATTGGTGTTTGAAATCCCTAGATTTAAGGCTTCTTATTCAAGTTATGATATTCTTCTGATTTACATCCTCTAAACTCTGCATTTTTATGTAATAATCTCTACAAAATAGCAACCATTAATAAAAATTGCTCCCTTGAGCACACCATGTATCGCTATGCGATTCGCCATGTATGAATCCAATATGTCACGTATCACACGGTGATTGATTGTTCATTTTGGGTGTAAACAGAAACATAAAAAAGCATAATTGAATGCATGTCAAAAAAAATTATGGTGAATGTCCAAAATTTTGTTGGGATAATAAAATGGAGGGCCATTGAACCTCCAATCATTGGATACCGAACCAGCATCTGAAATGAGCTTGCTCCAATCCAATTGTCTCATTTCCACCACTTTCACATTTGTTAGTCCGTCATATACTTGGCCACTGCAACAATTCAGTATCCCTCCAGTGTTGTGACCTTTCCTTCATCTGACATTTGTTGCCCTGCAACATACTATAGAGGTTATTGCATCATTAATCAACGCCACCTGTTGTACATCTCCAACACTGTTGACTCAAGAAAAGCTCAACAGTACTATGAAGACACCCGAATAGGTGGGCTATGGTAAATTGATCACCTCACAAGATTTTGTATGATAAGAAGAAAATAGTTAACATAACATCTAAATCCTACGCATCTAAGAATGGACATTTTGGGACGTTACAATTCCATCATCACTCATACCACAGGGGTTGATATGAACAGATTAGCATTTGTACAGTTGCAACTGTAATGTCTCTCCCTAAACACATTGTATAGCAATGGTATGTTTCCGCTCTATATATCATATCCAGTGATTCCTCCATGTCAGTCAAGTCTGGTCACTTTAATCTCTCAGGTTCTCATTTACACTTCTCCACATCAGGGACTTCGTTGCACAATCCAAGCGTGGCATCTTCTTCTTCCCTCCATGGTTAATCCTCCAGGGCCCTCATGTGAATTCAAGTGGTTTTCATTGGAAAAATCAGCACCTAGGGGATGTATAGTAAGTAGGTGGCACTTCTATGGCCGACTCAAGAGACTGTAAGGAGTAAAAGTAAAATGGATCAAGAGAGGACCTTCTCTGTGTTTCCCGCCCCAGTTCTCGACTCTTTTGTAGGTCCATGTCAAAAACTGAAACTCCAACAAATTGTTTGGCAAGCATCTCAAGCATGGAAAAATACTTCCGCTCTGCATCCTGGCGGATCTGTAAATGCTTATCAGCCTATAAAGAAAATACAAGATCATCAGCTAGCAGCCTAGCATGTGGACTTTCATGTTTCAAAGATCCAACTCGAAAAAATAGCATTCTACATATTGTAATGACATTGTATGTGAAGTTGATTCCAGATCATTAAAGGAAAATTCCACAACCTAGACAAGGAATTACCCCGACGGTGAGGAGATATAGATTAGCTTTATTATTTATCTGAAGCAAATGACATTGTTATTGGCTATAGATAACAATAAAATCAACACTTAACGATTCTCCTGTGTGGAAAAGAATCTTACCTCAACTTGTAGACTTAATTTACTTTGCATTTCCATTTGCACTCTTAAAGCCTCTTTGACTTCATAACCCCTATAAGCCAAGTAGACTAATAACTTTCAGGTATTTTATTCATGAAGGAGACAATACAGCAGGCACTACTGACTCTTTGAATGAAGGATGAAAATCTCCCTTACTCATTTATATCAGAAGTCCTCAAGTGGGTTGTAGAATTACTGGTCCCACGGGTTGCTAGAACATAAGAAACCGTCGTTCCTTTCATGAAAGGGAACAAGAAATTAGTTAACAATTTACAGTTCATCGTTGCAGAAACCTTCATTTTTATTATTTAATTGAGAAGGCATATGATCAAAATATGATCATTCATTACTGTCTAGCTTATTTAATCATCCATATGCATGAGAAGTTGGTCTGCAACAATTCTTTCTTTTTCAATTTTCCAATAAAGAGAAAAAGGAACAAGACACCTAAATTATCCTTGAGAAGAAAGAACCTTCTGACCAATATCCGATTACAGAAAAATTGATTGATGATATCACAATTATGATAACTAAAAAACATATTAGTAAAATGCATAAAGAGAAAACAATGAGAAGACCCACCATCCTTGGGTGCCTCACCCGTATCCTTTCCTAATTGCTTACCCAGTCTGTATTTCTGTGATATGAAAGAAACATCATAGGTTACTAAAAGGCCTGTGCTCATAAAACATCACAGGACAAGTCCATCAGACCCTACCCTCTTTAACCACAATCGTCAATGACTTAATAGTTTGGTATCACAAAGATAGTTAAACAATGAAAGACCTGCAGGTGGCTTTTTAAATGGAAAAGAGTTAGTCCCTTCACATTCATTGTCCGCATAATGGCCTTTGGTGTAGCTTCTGCAATTTCAAAACATGTCCTAGTAAGAAATTTTTTACTGAGAAGTTACAATCAGAACAAAAATGGCACAATGATATAAGCATTTAAGAAGTTATCAACCAGGACATGTCAATACTTTATGATGGACTGAAAATGAAAAATCTGTTGTAAAAAGGTTTGAGCAAACAACATAATTGCATCAAACTCATGTAGAAAGACCGTGAATATATTAAAGTGCCACTAGAAACAATAGACTAACATTTGGTACCATGGAACAGAAAGAGGAAAGTAGCATGAAAGGAAGGAAAAGGGAAGGAGAAAGAAAAGAGGATTTCAACAATACAATGCGTGAAAAAAAAATCTTTACATGGAATGAAATACACAAATTCACACGAAACAAAAGAAACAGAAAAGTTAAAAGGAAAGATTTTCCAAATATCATTAACAACATGAACACAGGTGAGGAAGAATAGATTCACCACAAACGAGGCTGAAACTGCCACATATGAAGCTTGTAATGGTTTAAACCTCCAACCAAAAATTTGTTTATTATTCCCAAGTAGTAGTGCGAGTGGAGAAAAAAAATATTTTGTTGCCATTACTTTTAAAAACTTAGATCAACAATACCCTGCAATAAAGTGTATTGGCAAAACATACACAATTTAACAGCTAAAATGGCCAAATACAGCACAAAGGCTTAGGCTCCTACTTCAGGCACCACTTAAGCGAACATGCCAGTGCAGAGCATAACTATTATGAGTTATTTCAATAACAGTAAAACATTACTTTAAAAGTACATTTTTCAATGCAATTAACAAGGACAAGTGCAAGTGAAAGAGGAGAAAAGCATGCTAAATCAACGTGAAATCAAACAAAGAGTGGAACATCAATCCCAGGAACAATGAACACTCACTGTTATAGATTTGTTCCTAGAAGATAGAGATTTATGGATTCTTTTCTTGTTGAAGTGAGTGTTCATTGTTCCTAGAAGATAGAGATTAGAACACAGAAATTCATCTAATCCCCAAACGATTCAGAGCCACATTCACCTCAAACACAGGCACACATCATGGTTGCTGAGTGTTGATGAGTACTCCAACAATATCTCTGGCCCGTCCACCCTTTAACCTCACTGATCATAGTTACCAACTATAAGATTTTATATTGACATTTTTTTGTAGCCCAAAAGTCGGCAAGTTTTTTATCACCATCATCATATTAGACTTCTGATTCGATGTAAGAAAGACTTGGAGATTAGAGCCTTTGAATTCATAAAGTTGGAGTTTATAAGAAATTAAACGTCCACCTAGCATCAGTTGTATCACTGTATCAGCAAGCCTTTATAAACAACATAAAAAAAACTAATCAAATACTAAAACCAACCGAAACAAAGCCTCATTCAGGTGAATGATTTCTTGGGATTCACTAAAATTGAAAGACGTAAAAAAGGAGAAGGAAGAAGTTCAAACAAAGAGACGCAAACAAGAAAAAGAAAATAAAATATATAACAGAAGAAACGACAAAAAAAGAAAAAGAGGAAGAACAGAAGACTAACTTTCGGCACCGCCAAGTTGAGTGACTGCGTCGATGAAACGATCGTGGAGGTCGGCAGTCCACCGGAGGCGAGGCTTGGGATCGGAGGTGAGGACGAGGCATGGCTCTCCTACTACTCTCTGGTTCTGATTCTGAATCAAAGAAGCGGCAAGACCACCACCAACGCCCCCTTGTATTTGCATTTGACCATCGAGGGGCTGCTGAATCATTCTCGAGTACATCCTCTCCTCTAGAGCTCTACCGCTACTACTTTTCTCGTCTTATTATTATGGCGGACCTCAAATCTTCGGGCCCCGACAACTCTCAGATGAACACAGAAGACGCATAAGAGGGAAGATGGGAGATCCCTAATAATTCAGAAGATGATGAAGACGAACGAAAGGATCGCCTTACCTGCACCTCGCTCACTCGCTGTAAATATTGCCGCGGACAAATCTCAGAGTAGCTTTTCATGGTGAAAAAGTAACTCTATCCTTTTGGGCCGATGACAGTGATTGGGTCGGGTTAAATGGTCGGTTAACTTGGGCCTATTTGTAATGTTCAAGCGGACTACAAAGACGAGTCAAGTGAACATGTGAAAAGTATTATAAAGATGTTTATAATTTTCGTCAATGCTTATACTGCCTAAAGTATTATAAATATGTTTAGAATTGTTGTCAAAGTGTACTTAATTGCGTAGCGAATCGTTTATATGATTATTACGATCTTACTTATAAATTATTCTCTTCCTTTGTATTTGATAGATTCATTTATTTTTTCATATATATTAAACAAAATTCAATTAATATCATTGAAACAATAAATTTAATTGATTTTCTTCCTAATATATCCTTCAACTACTCCACTCACATTATTATTATTAGAATTTAATGTCATTTGTTAATAAAAACGCACAATAAATTAGAGTAGATTAATAAACTGATGATTTTTTACTTGTTTTCAATAAGAAAGTGAGTTATAATTTGGGACAAACTAAAATAAAAATAGTTTATCAAATAAGAACGGAAGAGTACTTAATTACCTAGAAAATTATTTAAATGAGATCATCAAACTATTAAGAAAATTTAGAAGACTTGGCACCTAAAATATGACAATGAATAAGCTGGAGTAAGCGTGTTTGTGGCCACTTCTTCCGCTATAAATGTACGTGGTGGAACAAGCCCAAGAAGAACTGCGCCACATTCGAAAGGTTGGAAGGACATCCAAAAATAACTGACATGCAAAAGGTTTGTCCCTTGAGGCACTGATGAAGGCCAAGGCAAGAGGCTGAATAAAGCACACGTGGATCTGGAATTCATGCACATGAAGAAGTTATTTCCCTTCCGTTTACATTTGGGAACAAAGAGGAGAAGGTGGGTAAAGTTAAGGAGGAGGAAGTTGTTGCTGATAATATGGGATTAATGGAGGGTCTGGTGCTAAATAGTTCAAAGTATTTGTAGCCCAACATTAATCTGAGTTTACATGACATACTTTGTACGCATATGAAAAGATCAACTACACGGTTTTTTTTTGTTTTTTTTTTCTTAAACAAAATTTCAAAACACTTTCTCTCATAAAATAGATATTAGATTTTGAAAAAAAATTACATATCCAGAATCTGCAAGTAAAGATATTTCTAACAAGATTCATTATCAATAGATTTTATTTTATCATTCTTAATTACATTATTTTTTATTTATATTATTTTTAATTACATTTTTTTCGGGATATGTGGGCTATGTACATTCCAATATTTATTTATATTATTTTTTAAAATAATATAATTTCATTGTGAATACATAAAATAATATATTTTAGAGTGTATTTTGTTAAGTCTATTATTTTTATCAGCGATATATATGTTTTAATTTACATTGACAATGAAATTTTACCATAAATTAACCATATATTTCAGATTCACCACTAAAAGCTTATGTTCCACGTGATGAAACCTAAGGCTCGGCTTTGCTAAACCCTAACGGGCTCAAGGAACCGATTTGCTACTAAAATTCTAAATGTCTCAAGTGTTAAACCCTAAAGTCCTAACTACTAAACCCTAACAGGATCGAATACCTTAAACCTTGGAATCTAACTTTCAAATTGGTAAAAATGGACCACGTATGTGTACATGAATGAATTATAAATTTATAATTATAATTTATTATAAGTATAAATATAATTTTATTAAGGGTCCGTTCAGTAGAGCTTCTAAGCTGTAGAGCGTATAAGTTGTAAAGCGTATAAGCTGTAAAGCGTATAAGCTGTAAAACTTTGTGTTGTGTTCGGTAGAGCGGATGTTTTAATAGAGTATAAACTGTCAAATTACCATTAGGGATATTTAAAGTGGTTTACTAATAAAGTTTTGAAATTTAGTTATAGCTATGTATTTAATTACTAAACACAATTAACGGAATTACTACAACGTATTTAAGTGATTGTGCAAACACTAATACGTTTCATACAAATTGTACATACAACTAAAAACTAAACACTACTTCACCGCACCATCAAAGTTGTGCCGCAATCATATCTCTAATAGCGCCCATCATACTATCATCATTAACGAAGTAATCCACTCTTTCTTCAGAATCATCTGCACCAATAGTGGCAACCAAGCTACTCGGTTCATTATCAACTTTGTGGACATCTTCAGTGCCCGTGCTATGTCGTCGGATGTAATTATGCAAGGCACAACACGCAACCACTATCTGTGGTTGATTTCAATCTTATATGACGACATATCATTCAAAATTTTCAATCTTCTTTTTTGTTACCACAAATGTCTTCTCTATCACATTCCGGAGTGACGAGTGTTTACTGTTAAACTTCTCACGTGCCCTGTTCAATCTTATATGATGGCAAAAAAGTAGCTAAAGATGGAAAAAAATAATGTACTGTCAGGCAGATGCGGGAAATGAAATTCCGATTTTCGAGTCATATAATCTAGAACCCTTGCATCATGCGCAGACCCCTCAAAACTTACGACGAAAAATAAATACATCATATCAAGTCACACACCGCCAACACATTCTGGCTCGTGTAACCCTTCCTGTTAATATAACAGGATTGTTTAGTCCGCGGTACAACCGCGGGAATATGAGTCCCATCCAACGCTCCTATAGCACCCTGAAAAACTCATGCTCGTTGATCACTTCTTATCCTCCTTGAGACTTCATCTGCTGGTTTGCCCTCGATCTGATTTCACCAGATGACAATGCAATTACCGAATCAAGAATTGAGTGAAAAACACGCGACATAATATCTTCTAAATGTTGAAATCTTTCCTGAAGATTTATGCTACTAGCATCTTGTCCCAAGGCAAATAAAAATATAGCCACCATCTCTGGAATTTGGACATTGGGAGATGCTTGTAGCATGTATCTACTAGAAAAGTCCAGGCACAATGCTCGAAAACATTCAACTGACATCCTAAAACTTTCCTTACACTAAATTAGATTTCCATTCAACACCTCCGCAACGTACTGCGCACCCTGTAACACAGTTGTTCTACATGGGACACATGGGGTGTGTTTGGTAAACAATTTTGGCAGTAGCATATAATTTAGTATGTATGCTGGTTGTTTTATGCTGCTTGAAATGCTGACATATATGTTGTTATAAATGCTATGGATGTTTGGTTAAATTTTTCAGAGCAAAACATATATGCTAGTATAAATGTTGTGGCTAATTACATGCAGGGGTATTAACACAAATTAATAAAATATAGATTTATATTTTTTAAAAATAATCTTTACACTTTAAATACAACAAATTTTAACATTGTTAATAATATTAAAATATTATATATTTTTTATACAACTTTTCTTATTATTAATATTTAACATTTTTTTACATTTTATAAAAAAATTCTAACATTTCTAATAATATGAAAATATTTATATATTTTGTATTTAATTTATCTAAATTTTGTTATTAATGTTCAACATATTTTTACATTTTATTAAAATAATTCTAACATTTTGAATAATACGAAGAAAAAAAAATTTGCTATACAACTTCTCTAATTTTTTTTTATTAATGTTTACATTTTATAATAAAATTCTAATTTTTTTTATAATAATATCAAAATATTTATATATTTTGTTATACAACTTTCATGTATAATAGATGGGGGTAGTTTTGACATTTCATGTATAATAGTAAAAAAATGCTAAGCAAAATGACAATTATGGGAATGTCACTTTTAGATGTAAAAATGTTGAATAATATGTTGAATACTGAATTGTTGTTTGGTTAGATTAACATTTATCTGTAGCTTATATGTTACATGCTAATATATATGTTGTTTAAAATTGTTTACCAAACACGCTCATGGTATTGGTTCAGGAAATATCACATTCTCATAATATATTGTTGCAGCAAACACACCCAGACAGTAGTAATCATAATCATCTTCAAAAGAATTATTTCTAGAATTGTTCATAGCTGAAAATTTTGAGGGACTCAAATTTTTTAAACAAAGGACCAACAATTAACAAAAAAAAATACTACATATATTTTATACCTGAAAAAAAAAAGAATGCAATGCCACATATATAAGAACTGGAAAAAAATTGAAATCCCATATATATAACTTAAAAAAATGAAATTCCACATATAAAACTTTAAAAAAAAAACATAATGAAATTCCACATATATCAATACTTGGGAAAAAAATAACATAATGAAATAGTGTCAAAAAAAATAATGTAACAAACATACAAACCAAACACACAGAAATAACTATCTGTCGCATCCGAATAAATTCCACAAACTCAACTGTGTCCCACAGGATAATGAAGTTCAAAATGCATGCAAATGTCTAATTCATCAAACCTAAACCAAACCAATTACCCCAAACCGTTCTTATTTAGTACATGACTCTGACAAACATTACTTGCCCCCAAGAATCCCCACAATGAAATTTCGCCAAGCCTCAGGTGGCATAGTCACAAGCACGCTCCTGAAATAAGGGTTCTCAAATTTCAACAAAGCTCCTACGTACTCATCCATGGTGAGTATTTCTTCCTTCCACATTTGGGCCAAAATTGATGGAGCCGAGTCAGCAAGAGCAGCAGCTTCATCCCTTGTTGCACCGCGGGCATCACGTGCCACCGTTGCACGTGCTATCCTTGTGTGTGACTCTGTCGGATTACTACCGTAACTAGACTTTCTATTCTTGGATGTACCAAGTGCCTTCACGAATGAGGATGTCATGAATGGGCTAGTATGAGGCTTCTTGCTAGGTGAAGTAGCTGTTGACTTCTCCAAACCTTTATCAAAACCCATAGATGTCATGCTAACTGGAATAGGCTTGTAGTAACCACCGTTATCCCCAAACCAGTCTGTTTCTTCTAGAGGTAGAGGAGAGGGGACCTGTTCTCTGCTTCGCAATGTTACGGCTGGGACACATCGTTCTCCGGTGGCTTGACATCCTTTGAATATGGGTTGTAACAGACCATAACGGTATCCATTTTTTCGAAATCTCTTGAACTCACAGTTCTCCTACAAAAACAACGTGGCAGATTTGTTAGTTATATGGGTTAAACACTTAAAACCAAAGATAAGGCAAATTTGTTAGTTGTATACTAAGATGAGGACTAGTGCTATTTATGAGAAGAAAAGATTACCTGTATCTTTAGATCCCACCACTCGTCCGACAAGTCAATTGTTCGGGTCTTAGGATCCCACCCTAATCTCGTTTCACCTTGTGCCATCCTTTCCCACAGGCCCCATTCTTTCTTCAGTTGATCCCATTTATTTTTCATAGTATCTTTAGTGTACGAACATCCTGTCTGCACCCCAAAACGATGTGCGATACCATCCCAATTAATCTTTGGCATGGGAGAGCCGAGCCTAGGGATTGATTGGAAGTAGTCCACACATATGTCCACAAATGCATCAGTCAAATTCTGAGTCCACTTTGCATTCTCTGGTATAGTATATCCAATCACTTGCTTCCCATGTTTTGGCATTTTTCCTACCCTATATGGACTGGACAATGAAAAAGGACTCAAAAATGGTCTTATATATGAAACAAGTGTAGCCTAATTAAAAAACAAAATGACCGTCAATGGAAATCTTATATAGAACACCAATGACAGTTCAAAAAAAATTATTGGATCCCAACAAGAATACCTAATAGCAATACAGATGATAAGAAGAAAAGCAAAACTAACATGACCTATTCAGTGCAGAAACTAGTGTATTATCTTGTTAGAACTTTTCAGGCAGGAATTAATTGCAAAATTATCTTCACTATTCAAACCAGAAACATATGTATTATCTTGACGATTCAGTGCTGAAATTCATGTATTAGTGTTGTAGGAATGTGTAAAAAAACTAGTTCATCAAACCTAATTTCCTCTGACAACTCAACCAACTCTGAGCTTATACACTGTGTGAACCACACAATCAACCAACTCTGTTCACTACTTCATCAAACCTACTGGGGCTTCTTCCCATGGCTTTCCATGCCTTCCTCTCCCACATAATGAACAAGTGAACCACACTTTCAGCCACAAAACAATCAACTCCTCCAAAAGCCAGATTAACATGGGCATACACAAACACATCCAAAATTTCAAAAACCAGTAATCTTGATTTGGACAAAAACATATAACACAACAAATTCAAAGTTACATAAACATACTGAAAATTCTCCTATATGGGACTTATTGCCAGAGTTCATGCTTACGGGTGACAAAAACTAGACAAGTCCAGACACAGTTCTAGCATCTGAAAAATCGAAGCTAAAATTAACGGAGTTCATGCTTATCGGAAGGTGGTGCCTTATTCAGACTGTTTCCGGTTGGTCCAGCAAAGTGAATCCAGATGTGGAGCAGTAATTTGAGGATGAAAGATGCTGTTGGAACCACACTCTGTGACACGCGAAAGAGAGGATCAATTGATTAGGAGAAGCAGTCTCGAAATCAAAGACAGTCATACGAGGTCTAAATAGTTACTTGAGATCGTCGTCGTCGGAGCTTGAGAGTCTCTTCCTTGCCAGAATTTGCGCCGATCTGAACTCAGAGATAGGGTTTCTCTTACTTTGAAGGCATCGAAGTGCATAGAATAGGAAGGGCATGTAGGGAAATGTTCATGTAATTCCTCACCCGAGCCCACGTGTCGTCACATGTCACCAAGTACTACAACAAAAGAAAAACGCTGAGCACCAACACTATTTGGAGCGGCTGAAATTAAAAAACACTGGACCGAACGAGCGCGTACATCTATTGGAGTGATACAAAAAGATGAGACCCAACATCTAAGTTTAAAGCTCATTTACATTATTTAAAAATAATGTAATTAAAAAGAACAAAAAAAATTTAAAAAATCCCAGCTAAGCTAAGGCAGTTTATATGTCAACAGATACAAGGCACAAGAAAAAGGGCAAGATTGAATAGAAGAACAAAGACCAGAACTTGAAGAACAATGGAAAAGAAACAAGCCACGAGAAAAAGGACAAAATTTGAGTCGAAGAACAAAGACCAGAACTTGAAGAAGGAGGAGGAAAGAGACAAACAAGGCATTGTTTATGACTTTATGTCACCTGTGGCGACGGTCGAATTGAAAGGAGATATGATGAATCTCTTGAACTTGACTCTTCGGTTACTCCTGGCTCCAAGAGACGACACAATTCCATTGGAGAGACTGTAATGGCTAATGGCTTCCATCTCTTGATATCTGCTTTATCTCCGGTTGCCCGCACACAGGCACCCCAAACACTCAATCCATTGACTCTTCAAATGCCATGTAAGCATAATGATTCATCATGACACATAGACTTACGTTAAATTATCTAAAAAATCTTGGATGCTGTAACATTTTTCTAATGGAGGCCACATTGCTAGTTATTCGCTGCAGTTATTTGCATTTATCTTCAATAAATACCAGCAGGATTATGTGGCTTGAATTTGGTTAACCTTCTTTAGTCTCATCAGGAAGCTATCGACTATGTGAGCCAAGCTCTATTGTACGTATAGATTCTCAGTTGATCAACAATTGATCAAGAATCTATAGGCACTCACAATATGGCTTCCAGTGGAGGAGAAGACCGAGAGCCAAGATACAAAGGTGTTCAAGAGGACAACAATCATTTCATCTCCAAGGTAAACTTTGAAGAAAATACAGTATTTTAGAATGTCCTGTGTAATAAATAATGTTATAACTTATAAATGTGGATTATGTGAAATGCTCACAATTTTGCATCGATTAACAAAAGCCTTAACAAGAGAAATAGTAAACATAGTACATCACATAATCAAGATTCTAACACTAGTCCCCTGGCCTTTGAGCATACCAACACATAATAAAGATTTTAACACTCCTAATTCTCGTTACAAGCAAATATGGAAGAGTGTCTGCGTATGAACTTGTACGTACTGCAATCGCCAAGGCGAAAGGAAGCATCAGAGGAGCTTCCTTCAGCTCTTTTGTTATCATATCCTGGATAATCACCTTTGTTAAAAGGCACGACTTCATGGAGAACCAGCCCTATCTTCTCTGCTTTCTTAACTAAATCCCATTTGTTGTAGGGATCACCCTCCTTGTGCGATATATGAATCTCCCCTCTATCCTCCCTCAGCAGAACCTTTGCATTCTTTAAGAAACCCTTTATCAGTCTCTTGTTCAACCTATTCAAACCCCCCATCAAAAATCAAGATAAAAAGTAGACCCAAATGGCATACATGAAAAACACAGAAGCAGTTTATTGAAAGAGAAAAAGAATGGAACTTGGTTGAAACAACTTGAGTCTAGGAACGGAAAATTACTGGATCTGGCAGTAACTAGCTTCTCGAAAGAGAAAACCCACATGAGGAAAGTTGTAGACGATCCTATCAAACCTCTGAGTCTTGAGGAAGTGGTGGCGGCTCATCTGCTTTGCATCAACTCCATAAAGAACCAAGCATCCTCTCTCTTCTAGCTCCCTAGCATTCTCCACTCCATCACCGTACTTGCTCGCTATGTTCTCTGGATTATTTCATGGAAGAAGGTAGGATTTTTTTTGTTTTTATAATCTGAGAAAACAAACAGAAAAGGGTGAGGGGAAACCTTGGCTATCAAGCGAGGAGGCAACCATGTTAAGGGCGGAACCAAATTCTCTGGCCAGGCAAAGAGAGAAGGAGAAGTCTCCCTCTCCAACCAAGAGTATTCTGTGCTTTGATGAGTAGTGGGTTTTCCATTTCTCCAACAGTCCTCTCTCATAATCGTCTTCATCACTGTCTTCTTCTTCTTCCGCTGGTGACGATGATTCAATTTCCTCGTCTTCTTCCTTTCCCATTTCAGCTGATCTCTGTTTCACTCTATTTTTTCATTTCTTTCCCATCATCGAAGGAAAAGGAAAGCCTTTCAAATTTTATTGCAGCTGATGACCTGAAGACGACATTTCACCTGCTCGGCCGGTCAACTCAACAATGAGGCACTTTACTTTTCTTTTAAGTGGATAAAAGAGTGCCATTTCGTTATTATCCAAGACAATATTCTTTTGGGCCTCAACTGAGAGAGTTCTGGGCCGGATCTTCTAATCTGACTTTTTTTTTCTTTTTTTTCAAGAACCTAATAAATGGGCTCAGCACCCCCATATGTGTTCACATTTCTTTAATAAAAATTTTGCCTTTCTAAAAATAGAGCCCGGAACACAATCCAAATACTAGTCGACCGAAAAAGTAATAAAAAAAAGACACGCCTAGAATTTCAGAATACATATACAGGAGCAAACACAAAAAGACGAAGGAATTTTTGCCTAGAATTCCAGAATACATATATAAAGGCACACAAAAGACTAAGGAATTTATGTTATAAGGGAAAGAGTTTGACCAGGCCAAACTGTTTCCATGAATTTAAGGGAGTAGTTTCACCACAGAAACAATGCAATTGGATTTTTTGATAATTGTGCAGACCCCCACTCTGAAATAAGCTTGCAGTCATACTTGTCTGTGAAAGACAGCTACATGAACTAGTTGATGCCATAATCAATTGTTAACTAGTTGCACTTAGTAGACACAAGCCGACTCCTCCAAATCATACATAGTTACATTAAAAAAAGGACCAAGTAGGTGGGGTTTACACAAAATTACAAGAGTACTTCTAAACCAAAACAGCAGAAACTGCTTCCTGTATTCCACTGATGTGAGGCTTCGTGGTTCATGCTCACATTTTAAGCTTAGACAGCTCAGTTAATGCATGGTTGAGGGGTTCTCGCAGCTTGCTTCTCTGTGCCTGAAGTAAATAAATTAGTTATGAGCTAATGTCTTTGAGAGAGAAAAATCACGAGAAACTTGTCATATCGCACAATATTCTGTATCGGCAATTTATGCAGGTTAATCCTTAAGCAGAATAACAATCCGAGCAGGGATAACCGATTCAAAATACAAATCAGTGAGTAATAATTTCACATAGAGTAAGTACTTCGACAAGTAAACTTATTGCTAAGACAATGCCATGCATAGAGCTCAAATAACATAGCACTTTACATAGTAATCTTTTTTAATTGAAGTACCAAGGAGGTGCACACTAGAATAAATCAAGCCCAGCAATAAAATGGAATCACAATGACAATTTTCAAAATTGAGAAATCATACGCTTTGTATGCCTCCAGAGAAAAGAAAGAACACACATTTTCAACCCAGGCATCTCCTTTCCAAAGATTAGATATGATCAGAAACCAATTAATTCAGTAGCATGTTCACAAGCACAAAACTACAAGTGAAATGATATTTGATTTTTCAACAATATTAACCACACTAGGATTTATTGATGGAACTAAACAAATTTATAATTTTTTACAACAGAAGCCAAATTCCTTAATTTAGATTGTTTTGGATAAGAAAAAAAACTCTTGGTGAATTTGGCAATCTTAAAAATTTCCATTAACTACAAAGTCGAACAAATCATACCTTCAAGGATGGAACCAGTGCAAAAACTTCCTCTACAGTTTCCGGACAAACATTCGCAATAACAGAAATCTGCAACAATAAGTTTGAAATCAAGTAAGCTGTATGACGTTTTAAATATAAGTAAACGACGTTGAGAGCATTACCTCGCCAGCAGAAACACCATATGGAATGAGAGTCCTGATATTTGAGTTAATTTTCACCAAAGACTGATTATCGCAAATGCTATGTAATGCACAGTGGCTGCTCATTATTCAGGAATGCAATAGTGTCTAACATAATTTTAAATCAAGGATACTCAAGAACTCGTCTAACAGATTGTGGATTAGTATATGGAGCACCAGCTTTCGCATACTGCAATCCGCTGCTAAAGGATCTGAAAACAAACAAAATGCTTTAAAAAAATTACTATTCGAGTATACCAGAAGCTTTTGGTAAGTTACTCACTCATGGATTTTAAAGGTTGGATCTTTAGACAATGCAACCATATGATCCTGGATTGCCTGCAAGATTTGTGCAGCCTCACAGTCCATTAAGCATTGTGCATTATTGGGAACATCTGCAAATCAGGTAATAGATATGATGCACAGCCACTAACTAGAGTAATCTCACAGCTGAGTATAATCTTTCGCACGTAAATATCTAAAACAAAGAAAAAAGTATCACTGCATAGCAAACTGAACCAATCATTATATGAACAACTCATAGATACAAGTGAACAATGAGCTCCTATGTCCGGTTTGAGTATGTCTCAATTGTCAGGTTCCTTCAAACTGGGATAATTTCCACTATTTTGGAACAGTTTGGGGAGTCTGTTGCAACGTCTTTCACATGTTTCAAGTGTCAGAAATAGTTACTTTGGGAGAAGGTAAGAGTCCAAGAAACCGAACTGGGGCCAATTTCTGCTTCACCTGAACCCTATCTAAAAAGCCCATTTAGCTATAGGATATGTCGAGAAACAGCAGAAAAATTCTACCATTGCCTTTCAGTCACTCAATCTTCATATGTTGTATCACTTGTATGTTATCAGAAGTAAATCTGTTCTGTCTTGAGACAACAACAACAGAACAAAAGTGCTAACTTCAGCAATACAACTTAAAGAAAACAAAAAAACAGGTGTGAACAACAACAGCAGCGATAAAAGGTTGACAAGAAATAATGAAACCAAGAATCATGCTTGCAACTTCCAGAAACGGAGATGCTTTTCAACAGTATATACACATAAAATGAAGCAAAAATAAGCTTAGTGAGTGACTAAGTTCGAAAATAATAGCTCTATGACTAATGTATTCTATGCATTTTGAGCACCAACTGGTTTTGCATATAAAGGCTTAAGTAATGACCAAAAAAAGGGTAAAAGTCCACTTGGATAGCAAAGAGAAATACAAACCCTGCTTTCTAAGTTGAAGCGGTTCTTGCTTTTTCACAGAATCCTTCTTGCCTTTAGTCATGCTGTCTCCTTTTCCTCCAGTGCTCCAACCAGCTTAATATATTGTGCATGGAAAGGTTCAATAATCAGGTGATAAACAAACATGCAAGAACAGGAAAAAGATTCACATCGGAAAAATCAGCAGCGAAGAGAGAAAGAGAAAAGAAAAGAAGAACCTTTAGCATTTGCGGCATCAAACTTCCCATCATAACTTGATGGAAAACTAAATTTCACCTGACTTGGACCTATAGATTAAAATAGCAACATTAACAAACAAGGGAAGGGGAGAGATAAACAATAAGTTAGTAATTATCTTGATAAATCTCCTCCAAACAGCATTATCAAAACTGACAAGCAGATCTAGGAATAAATTTATTGAATATACACTAACTTTCAGAGTCAAACTTAGCTTTCCTTCCCTTCTTCAACTTAGTGGAGCTATCATCCTTCCCTTTCGCTGATGCTACATAAAAATAATTCATATAGTAAAATTGTATTAAAAAATATGAAACTTCCCATGCCTGCTTCAATTGAGAAAAAGAGCGAAAAAAGGAAGAAACAAAAAATGGCATACAAGGTAGATTCTAAAATGAACATGGACATATTTCAGACGATGCGAGCGCATGTTATTAAATTATGCAAACCAACCTCCAAGTTTGCATATTTGACATTGAAGTTGTTAAGAGAAGTGGATAAGGTTAAGGTGAAAAAAAATAATTATTTTCCTCCTCAAGAACAGGAGTGGCGGAAAAGCCCGTGTTCTAGCAAGGAGTTTTATACACCAAATCCTCATACCAAAGGCCTAAAAGTAATTAAAAAAACGCAGAGACTGTCAAAGAGTCAGGAAGGAGCTAAATGCCTAGTGGCTTATTCAAAAAAAATGCATCCTTCAAACTATCTGGATTGATATAAGGTGTGAAACAAAAGGGGCTGGTACAAAATATGAAAATTAATGGCAGATCAAACATGAATTAAAAAAATCAACTGATAGAGTGAAATCAAGAACTAGCGTCAAAAATACATACCATAGTTTGTAGGAGTAGACTTGAGTGAAGATTTGGGGATTGAAAACCCTTTTCCTCCTTTCTCCCCCATTACTTAGAGTCCGTACTGTTTCTCTAGAACTGGTTCGCCGACTTCTGTATAACTGGTTTGAGAATTTTGTTCAAGATTCTTGGACTTTTGGGTCATCTCTTTAGCTTCAGGCCTTGGGTTTCTCTTCATCTGGCCCATCTTATTATTTGCGTTTCAAGCCCATTTTGGAGCTTCCAAAACGCATAGCATATATATTATTTTCTTATGAGGTCAAATCACATGACCGTTCTTGGGTTTTTTTGAAAAATAATCTTTTTTAGTCATCAAATAATAACTTTAATCCCACCTTTTTTAAAATTTCATAACTAACCTTTTGGACTTATAAAATGTCCTACATGCCCTTAAAACTCATTTTCTCCCAAAATTATTCAATAAAAAAATAAAAAATAAAAAATAAAAAATCATGTTATAAACTCTTCTTCACGCCTCACACTACTTCTTGTCATTTTTCATTTTCTTCTTTTGCAACTCACTCTCTCTCTCCAAGCTAGAGGAAGAAAAAGAAGAAGAAGGAAGAGGAAGAATTGTTGTGCTCTTTGCCACTCTCTTCCTCTACCGTACTATCTCACAATCTCTCTCTCTAGCATGCTATCTCACTTTCTGTCTCTCTCACCATATTGAGGTACTCTCTCTCTTAATTTCTCTCATATTCTTGTATTTAGTGTCCCTTCCATGTGGATTGACACATAAATAAAAGTTTTGAACTTTTAGTAGAAACTAGAACCATTTTGTTATCAACTTTCAGATAATTTGGTAAATTTCATCTGACACATCTGCAATGCAAAAACGTTGCCACAAACTTTTTTGTTGCTATTTTTACTGCTACAACTATTTCCTCCAGTCTTACATCAAGAAATTAGGTGAATCCGAAGTTAGGAAAGTTTTTCATCAACCAGTTGATGACGTAGATTATTGTCATAACAGAGAAGTATATCACAGAGATCTAAAGGTACTGATATAAACACTCGACTCTTTGCATTATTTTGAAGGACAAGAGGATCCAATTTGTGTAGTCATGTTTAAAGCCAGAGAAAATGTGCTATTGAAACACAAGAAAAATATAAAGTATCCAATTTTGGACTAAGTACATTGAGAAATGTTGCAACTCCTTTTATGTTACCTTGAACTTTCTCTTGCTGAATAAAAATAACCGCGTGCACTTTCAACACTAGACAGCTTGGAGATATACCAACTACAACATGCGGCTCTCCAAGACGGCGGGTGGGAGAGACGGGTGCTAAGACAGTAATACTGATTAAGCTTTTGTATGTTTGTGTGGGGCCACAATAGAAAGATCCTCCAAAATGATGAATTGATCAGAGAGCGTATTTTCTTTCATCGCAATATTAAGTTATTTTATAGTTCTCAAGGCATACAACATCAAACCAAGGAAACATGAATACATCATAAACAATCAATTACAGCACCGCTTCATGGAAACCATGTATACAAGGGAACTAGTGGGCCTAATTTTCAATGGATAGCTAGGGGATTCAAACTTGGAAACAGCTCGTAGTTTAAATAAGGCACTAGTCCATCTCTAATCCATCATACGTGGCCTTTAGTTCGGGGGTATGGCCCAAAAAGGTGGGCCCTTGCTCCTTCCATTCCACAGTTACGAATACTTGATAATAGCTGCCCAAGTCCACTTCTAGATGCAACTGTGGATTTCCTTGAACCCCCAGCTGTATGGGTACTAACAATTTTAAAGATAAGGCTATTCCAAAAGCTATCAGGAAAGAAAGCAAGAAAGAAAGAGACGGGAGAATGAGTTCCATTTCGCCTTTCTTTTGAAGCGAGACGACAGGACGAATACGTCAAGATTCTCGGAAATCAAAGACAGAGAGATTTGAATACAACTAATCAGTATGACCTTCGAAGCACACAATTCAATTTAAAAACAGAACATTTGCAGCCAACACTTTCCATAGCAACAGTCTCTCACCGTGAGTTTGAAATTCCGAATAAGCCAGAACAAAAGTGGCTAGCAGGGAGGAACAAAAAAAAAACGAAGAACCGACTATGCACATGCATCTTCCAATAAAAGTCTTTGCCCTGACTATTCCTCTCCATTTTCTCTACTATAAACAAGCTGACATCCAGTCTTGGGCTGGAGACCCCATTGTGGCATTGGTGAATTACAACAACAAAATTCCAATTTACAAAGGAAACATAGCCTCTTAACTCTTAATGCCAATGACCACAGCTTTCATATCCAGTAACAAATAATAAAGAGATTTGCATGAGCTACTCAGCCCACTTCAATCAGTCACCAAACAAATCATCATCATTGTCATCATAGTAGGAGCCATTGTTATTTCCAGGTTCTACACTTGAACCAACCACAGCCTTCCCTTGGGCATCTTTAGTTGTGGAAGCTGCTCTATCACCTGAACTATAGGCCCAAGACGAACCCACTTTATTATCCAAAATTAGTTCACCATAAAGGTCATCATAAATCCCACCCTTTGTGGCAGTCTTGACCTTGTTCAATACTTGTTGTAACTTCTCCGTCACACCTTTTTGGGAAGTACTGTCTTCCTTCACAGAGATTTTTTCATTACCTTTGGGTATCACAGTAGTCTTTACCAGGGATTCATATTTCCCAACAAGAGTTCCTTCTTTCACACCAATCGGACCAGGCTCTGTCTCTACATCTGCACCATCAGAAATCCCAACAACTTCAACGAGTTCTCCTCCCACCTGATCTCTGAAGGCTACTCTTGTTTTCTTAATTCTCTTAGCAGCTCTCTCTGAAAGCCGGTTGTCATCTCCTCTCCTTATCAAGGTACCAGACTCATTGGACTTTGAAAGGTCAGACTTGCTAAGACCATAATGGTTTAGGAGTGTGTTATAAGCCACAACAGCTCCTTCATCAGAAAGATCGGGTGGTGGGGGTAGGTTGATCTCCGCGGGCAGTGGAGGACGGGGGAAAAGTGCAGCTTCATTCTTTCTCAAGATATAAGTTCTTGTTGATGCTGCAAACCGCAAAGATTGACCCACTTCAAGTTCAACAGGGCTATCTTTTGTCAGTCTCTCATTTGCAACAAATGTACCATGTGCTGAGCCCAAGTCAATTACATATACGCTGAAGAAGTAACAAAAGCTTGTCAGCAAGGTTTTGCTCATAAAGGACCCTTTGTATCTAAGATTTTTAGGCTAAACCATACATGATGTAAGCAAAAAAAGAACATCCGTCTTTATGAAATACCAACTAAAATTACATATAATAGCAACCACCATCGTTGGCAGTAGGAGGTTATGTGTCACTCCCGCACCTGGTTTATGTCATGAATACTAAGCACCTAATGATTCAGGTGGTGATCCTTCTCCACTAGAATAACTATTTAATTCAAAAATCTAAATCATTGGATAAGCGACATTTTCATGCATAAAGGTGATATACTCCCATGGTGTCACATAACAGACAAGGAAGTAAAGGGAATGGCATAAAACTGAAGATGAATTTATAAAATGTTAGCTTTAAGCTCCAAAGAAACCAAGAACTGAAATCCGATCAATGAATATTAAGGTCACATTTAGCAACAAAATCAGTCAAGCATTTTAACTTTCATATTTCACTTTCCAGCATATAGTCCATAATGAGTGATATGGTGCGCTAAAGATCATTACAGTGAACATATGCATAAAAAATCATTATGACAACAATGACTGAGAAAAGATCTAACCTTCCATTTTTATGAGGGACAACAGCAGCATGCTGGCGCGAAACTGATTGATGATCGAGAACAAAATCACAAGTATGAAATTGCCTCCCAAAAATGTGTCTTCGTTTATCCAGATTAATCTGATCAAGAATCTCAGAACCCTTCAAAACCTCGAGAAAATAAACACCGGGCCGAGGCTCGATAGCCCATTCTGGTGGCTGCCAAGTTGACTGCGCACCTCCAACCTGCGTGACCTGCAGATTTTGACCCACTGGTGGCGCAACCTCATGCCCCACAGGATTCTTTTTAGCATGGTACTGATAATTGTAGTAGGGGCTTTGTATTTGAGGTTCTGATTGTATGATTGAGTTGGGCTTCTGGGTCGGTTGGGCGGTGGTTTGGGGTGCTGAATTAGTAGTTACTGAAAATGGTTCTGAAGATTGAGCCTTTTTAAAACGATCAAGGCCCACTCTACCATACATCCTATGGGTTCACCAATCAAAACAAGCAATGCCACAGCAGCAGTTTTCTTAACGATGGATTCACCATAAAGGACGAGTATCGGCGTTGCATCGTTTCAATTGTTGATAGAAGTGAATATAAACTCATGTAGCATAAGCCTCTCATCCAAACCCTGAATTTCCAGAGATAGGTTTAGTGCACTTCAACCTATCAAAAAAATCACAAAGAAACCACAGTTATCGAACTCAAACAGCTGAATTCTACATCAAAATACCGCAACTTGAAATACGCCAACAAAAGCCCCAACTTCTAGAAATATAAGGAACACTAATAGCAGCCACGGATCCAAATAGACATAGAAGAATGGCACTCAGTTTGTTTGCCGAAAACATAAAGAAGAAAAAGAAAGATGGGTACAACTTTCCTCAGTTCCAATTTCTAAGTTATAACTAAATAGTGATGAAATCTAGTAAGAAAGTATATTATACAGTAGCGCTCACAAATTTCTGAATATTTCTGATTAAAATCGAGTAGGATGCAAATTCATGTCGATCAATCAAGCGAACCCTTTAAAAAAACGAACGATAAATTAAATGCTAGAAGCTGGGCTTACCTTAGGGTTTGCAGATGCCTTCGATGGAGGCAGGGAGGAAGGGAGACTGAGAGACGCACTGCAATCTATCAATCTATGCGAGATGGTAATTTGGAAGGGCCTTATTTTAATGTATAATGATGATCATAAGTAGGAATGAAATTGGGTCAGGCTCGGCCGGACTTGGGCCACAGCCCATAGGCTCGGCCATAGGATATAAAGTTAGAATTTGGGCTCGGCTCGTTTCAAAATGTGAGGTCCAAGCTTAGCCCGTTTAGACTCTATCTATTCACTGTTTTTATTGTTAGTCAAGGGCTATGATTATGAAACAACATGTAACAACTAATAAATCAAATCCAACTTCATACATAATACATCCAACAAAATCAATCAAAAACAAAGAAAACAAATCCATAACTACTTGCTTAAACAAATAACAAAAAAAATAAATCCATAAATACTTGCTTAAACAAATCCTAAAAATTGTTAGAAAACCATAGGCCATAGCCAATCTCCTCATCATTTTCTTCATCCCAAGCACTCACCGAACTTTTTATGCAATATTGAGAACAAACTCTTCATCTTTTTCTTCTTTCTACAAATAAATCGAAAGCCATAAACAATTAAATATCAATTGAAAATGTGAGTCTTGAACTTAATAGTAGTATATGCATACGAAATATAATACTATAATACTATTATCACATGTCCTGAGAAAGGTCCATTATTGTCCTTCAAAGGGGTTGGAATGTGACTCTTTGATACAATTATATATTTAAATTGGCGGTCTATTGGGCAGTGGGTACACGGGGAATTATCAAATTAAAAAGATGTGGGAGGGAGTTGGCTCCTTTGTTATGGAGGAGAGAATTATCAAATCCTTCATAGATCATTGTCAGCCTAACTTTTGTGCTTGTTTTAGCTCTGTGAGTTTTATGTGCATATATAAGACTACGTGTGTGTGTGTGGGTGGGGGGTGGGGGATGGAGGGTGGGGGTGGGGTGGGGTGGGGTGGTTGGTGTTGGCCCTCAGATTCATGTGATAGATGAAGTAAAATGAAAATAAAATGTGGGAAGAATGTTCAGCTTGAGGTCATCAATGGACCTTTAAAATACATCAAAAAAATTCAAACTACCACTTTCAATTGCTAGCATTCAAAGAGAAGGTACAACTTTTTCAACTTATCTGAATATTCACCATCACATAGATCAGATATTATCATACAAAATCATCGAAGTTGGAATCGAGATCGAGAATTTGATACTAGATTGAGATTCAAAATACCTGTGATTAAAAGAGACGAGAGTCTGGAATCGTCGAAGCTTGGAATTCGGAACCCTAGATTGAGACTCAAGACTTCAAGAGAGAGAGAATATGGGCTAAGTTACTAAGTATTCCAAGTGGGCTATCAAAATGTCAAATAATATGGGCTTTATATAACACATAGTCACACATATGATTTATATGTATAAAATATGTATTATATATATACATAGGCCAGAGGGCTTTAGGGTCGGGCTTTGTCATATTCGAGCTCGGCCTGTTATCCTAAACGGGCTCAATGTAAGGCCCGAGCTCGGCTCTTTTAACTTTCAAGCCGAGCTCGGGCTAGGGCTTAAATAGGCGACCTAACCCATTTCCACCCCTAATTATAAGGCATGCCTTGAAAAGGGGCTGGCATCTACCGGGCCAGGAAAATATGAGAGCTGAGCCTGAATACCCACTTTAGGTTGGGTTTGGTGTAAAATTTTGAACCCAGGCTCAAAAAAAAAAGGGAGATTCACCAATAAGTCCTTTAATAAAAATGTGTATTTCATTTACAATCTTCAATTTTTCAATATTCCAAAACATCTTTTAAACAATTCTGGACAAAACTACCCTTATTCCAATAAATCCTTATGCGTATAACATACGCTGACATTACCAGATTTTTTTTATTTTAAAAACTTTAAAATAGTTTTATCTCTCAAAATACAAGTCAGATTTTTTTAAAAAAATATATATTTATAATCAACACGAAAAACTCTTTCCAATGAGACTCATCATCGATATGTTTAAATGTTCATTCGTCAAATCCTCTGAATAAACTCAGAAGATTTCTCAAACTTATCCAGAATTCAGAGGATTTCTCAAAACTTATCAAAACCAATCAAAAGAGTTTTCAAAATTAAGCAAAAAATTTCAGATGATTTCATAAAAATATATCAAAAAAATATAGAATTTTTGAAAATAAAAAAAAATTAGAGGATTTCACAAACTTGTTTCAAATTTAGAGGATTTTGCAAAATTTACAAAAATAAATCAGAGGAATTTTTGAAATAAGCAAAAAAAATTAGAGGATTTCATAAAATATATAATAAAAATTATAAGAATTTTTGAAAATCAAACAAAAACAACTTGAAACTCTAAATCCTAATCCCAAAATACTAAATATTAAATTCTAATCTCTTAAATCCCAAAATCATAAAGTATAAACACTAAACCCTAGATTCTAAGCCCTAGATTCTTAAACTTTAAACCTTATAACTAGAAATGCTTTGAATTTTTCAGAAATCCTCTGAATTTTTCGTAAATCCTCTGAATGTTAACAATTCTAGTTTTAATTTTGAACAAAAAATCTTATAAATAATTAAGAAGAATTTACAAAAATAAGAAGAAAATCATAAAATTTTACTTACTTATATTCCTAAACCCTAAACCTTTATTTTTAAGTCCTAAACCCCAAAATCATAAATAATAAATTATGATCTCCTAAACCTCAAAACCTTATACCATAAACTCTAAACTCTAATATCTTAAACCTCAAAACCCTAAAATTTTATCAAAATGAAACCAAAAAAAATCAAAAATTTAGATGATCAGAGGATTTCTCAAACTTGTCAAGAATTCAGAGGATTTTACAAAACTCACCAAAACAACTCAGAAGAGTTTTTGAATTTGTGCAAAAAAAAAAATTCAAATAATTTCTTACCCAGAATTCAAAGGATTTTTGCAAAAGTCACCAAACGGCTAAAAATTATTCTGATATTTGGTTTTGTTTAAAATATGAATTGAGTTTTATTATGATATTATTTTCATAAGTTATTGGCTTTGGTTGTTAGTGAATATGTAATAAAAATATTGACATTTGTATTGAATAACGTTTTGTTGATGCATAAATGTTTCATTGTTGATTTCAATAATATAATGATTCACGGATTTTAATGCATATGCATAGATTACTGAGTTAACTAAATTTTGTGCATGCACTTAATTTTCATGATAGAAAAAAATTGGTTGATCGACTCTTCACTTTGATTCATCAAAAGTGAAAATATTAGTTTATCTTTAAAAACATATAGATAAAAGACATGATTTTCATCCGACTTTTTGAGATTGTATTTATATTTATTTTATTATAATAATTATTTTCTAAATCAAGAGTAATCATGTACTAATAAAAATAAGGATAAGTTTAAATGAGGGGAGGGTAAAAGTGTCATTAAGTGAGGTTAAAATTTAAAGTTATCTGTATTGAGCTAAGTTTCAAATAATTGAGAATGTATTGGGTTATTTACTTTTCAAAAAGACTAAATGAAATATAAAATTCATATAAAGGACTTATCACCAAATAATCCAAAAAATAATTGAGCTTGGGTTGGGCCTTTAACTTTTGCAAAAAAAATGTATATATTTTTCACGCCTTATGATTTTTAATTTTCTATTAAGTAATCTGTTGGATATAAAAAATTTATGTCATTAGAGATACGATCATCTTTGTCTATACTATCATAACTAAGACATGTTTTTCCCTCTAAAGGTATTTGTGATAGGACATAATTATTTATTTCATCAACAACAACATTAATAGATGTTATGACAACTTACACTGTGAGATAATTTTCATCATAATACATTGAAGATAATTAGTCATATGTTTTTGGTGTTATATATGCTATATCTACTTCTTTTGAACATACTTCGAGGTTATTAGGTATCTTGATCCACGTTGGATATTTTTCTTGTTCTTCATCTAGTTTAATTCCTTCAACTTTTCTTTCACCAACATCTAGAAGTCATTTAGAGTAATGTTATCAAATAAGTAATCTATCATCAGTTAGTCCATTTGTTGGTAAGCTCATATTTATTTTAAATTAAAAAATCTGACAATATTTCCATAAGTTAGATCTGATGAATGATACATTCACAATATCCATTCTTAAAGGAACAATAGAGAGGATTTTTTTTTGAAATCCCCAGCTAATAGAACAACTTTTCCACCGAAAGGTTTATAGGTAAAATCAAAATCCCTTATTGTTAAGATATCATTTCATGATCTGTTTAGTGTTTCCAAGCAATTTCGATGCAACATAGAGGCTTCATCTCAAACTATAAGACTTGTTTTCTCAATGAGATCAGCAAGTCGTGTTCCTCTCTTAATATGGCATGTTGACTATGTAATATATTGAAATTTTAAATATTGAATGGGCAGCTCTACCTTCAGGTAATAGCAAAGAAGCTATTCCAAATGAAGCAACGTCTAAAACTATTTTTCCTTATGATAAACAAATGTCTTGTCAGTTTCTCCATGACCATAAAGGAATAACAAACATGATTGCTAACTGTATACAACATTCAAAACTATATTATATATGATTTTTTGTTTAATGTTGAGTTGTTCCTCCATTTCCACGGATGTCATCAGCAGTTCATCTATATTGTAATTTATTTCCTCTCTCAATAAGATGTTAAGTTCCTGCATTAGTGTACTTGAAGATACAAGAAGATTATAATCACTAAAAGAAGCTCCATTTTTTATAACAACATGTTGATCTCCATCAGAACTTGATCTCTGACATGTGATGCTATTATTTATCAAGAATCCATGCCGTATTTATCTTGCAATTTATACATATTAGCATCTTGAAAGTCCTACATGTGTATATCTAATAATTGTGTTGGATTTGCAATTTCACAAAACATCCCAAAGGTAACAACTAGAACTCTTAACTCATGAGATGTTTTCTAGTTAACAGCTTTATCTAATGCATCGTTTCACTCTCAATCATTCTCAGTCAATCGCATTGCAGCACATACTTCTTTAAATGTATTGAAAATTGTTTCATCCATAGTTCTTAACTGCGTGACATCGGTAGGACTTTTAACATGCGTGAGCAACATCCTAAGGTAATAAAGTTCAATTGAGGAAGAATGAATATAAGATATTCAACCAGTACAATGATATCTCTTCCTACGCACCCATACTTTATCTATTGGTTCCCACCTTCACATAAAAAGGGATTTTGTATATGTTATTGTTCTAGCATCTTCACTTATAGAATTCATAAACATCCACTTAGTTAGCATTTTCTTTTCAACACTTGGACAACGGATTACTTCATCAAGACTTAGCTCTCCTCTAAAAACAATATTATTCATTTTAAGGCAAATGTAATGTCAAATTTTGCACTATGGGATACTTGCTCCAAATTTCAAATTTGAATATTCTCCATGAAGACTCATATGCACATAAGTATCTACAATCTATATATATATATGTTGGTCTTATCAATTGGCCCATGATTATTCACAGATCCAACATTTGTTTGCCCAATATTTTCTTTAAGAAAGATTCTTGTTCAATCAAGTCCATTTTATTGATATACTTAAATAAGTATTTAATGGACCTTGACTAATTGCATCATTCGACGTTTGCATGAGTTTGATAATTAATCAGAAGCTCCTTATTATAGAAAATTATATCTATTGTCCAATGCAATCCCTTGTTTTATGACACATTTCTTATCATCACGCACATCTTATAAATTGTAAAGTCATCTTCTCCAACTATTGTTTGAGAACAATATTTTTAGGAAAATGCTTAGTGCATTTCCCATTCATCATGCATTGAGCTCTAGGATTTGTTAAGCCGCAAGGTCATGTAAAATATATTGAGAGACGAAAATGTAGAAAACATAAATTTACAGATAAAATCACGCTCGTACCATAAACAGCGAAGGCTCGCCGCCTGAAAGCCCATATCCCAACAATTTTATATATAGGTATAGGTATAGATAAATACTCTCTTCAGCTCTCTTTCTATATTTAAAAAGTTTAAGTTGTGTAGCAACTTGTAACATCGCAAGGTCATTACAACCCATAGATAACAAAGCTCAAACGAAAGCCAAAACAAATATACGTACAAAGAAGCAGCAGACACATATTTATATGGATAATTGACTTTGACAAAATGGAAACACTAGAAAACTAACAAGACACCATGTTTTCCACGACATTACATTTCTGAATTGAAACTGCATTCATGCAAGGCAATAACAGAGGTTATCTTCTTTATCGACACACCAAGGTGTTGGATTTGAATGTTTCAACAAACAACCTAGAGATAATGGGACCTAGAGATAATGGGATAGTGGCTGATTTTGTGGGATAGTGGCTAATTTTGTGGTTGATTTTACGGGGTCAAAGTGGACAACATAGTGGCTAATTTTGTGGTTGATTTTGTGGCAATGTGTTGGGCTCTATAAGCTATAAATAGAGCCCCCCAATGCTTGAAAATGGAACTGAATTTCCAGCAACTCTCTCACCATCTTGCTGCCATTTTATTAGCAATTTCTCTCTTTCTTTGTTTCCATTTTGAGTTCACATCTGTGAGAGTACAAGTTCATTTCTGGTTCGAAAGAGTTTGATTGTTTTGGTGTGTCTCTCACAAGCAAAATGAGTGTTGTATCTTGGGAGGTGTTCGTCCGAGAAGAGCCTTGACACGAGTGGCTGGGCGCTAATCACCTTAAGGAGATTCGGCAAAAACCGTGCCTCACTCCATTCCGTCAACTTTGTTTCGATCCGATTTTTGGTAACTTCGGTGATTTTGACTTTCAATTCTAAATATATGACATATATTGTGCCATGCTTTATTGAATTGTAAAATTCGTTGTATTCCATGTGTTAATCTACTACATTTTTGCATTGTATTATGTCCAACACAAGGTCTTTAATCTTGGGATTTACTACATATTTTTTCTTACAAAACCTTGTAAGGACTAACGAGTTAACATCAATTTCTATAGGACTTGCAATGAAAAACATTTACCCCTTCTACATCAATGAAGATTATTTCCTTGGTCCAACGAGAGGAGGATAGTAAAGTGAGTTTCTTACCGGATGCAAATGGGCGTTGGAATGAAAACGTGGTAAGAGAGCATTTTATACCACTAGTGTATTGTTTGGTTGAGCATAAGTTTTAATAACGTATAAGCTGTACAATTTACTATGAGGGTATGTAAATTAATTTAATAACGAAATAAAAACTATTGAATATGAGTCTTGTTGGAAAGAGTTTTATGTGTTGAGTTCGAATATGTAATTTTTTCAAAATCTAACATATATTTTGAGAGATAAATGACAAATATGTGAGAGAACGGAGGCAATAAGAGAAATTGAGAGAATATTTTTGGTATGTAACTGATGTAATTGATAATCAATGAAATTGCTTATAAACTAGGTAGCGTATAAGTTAGCTTATAAGTTAACAAACTCTAATCCAAACAGGGTACTTGTGGAGAATACCTTGAGCATTCCTAGACCAGTGAGGCGTTGTGAAGATAGATTATGCTAGAGTTTTGATAGGAAAGGTCACTATAGTGTCAAAAGTGCATATCACTCAACAACGCCAAGGAATTATCCAGCGGGAATGGTGGTCATGACTTTGGAGTAGAAAGCTCCTATCGAAGGTGAAAATCTTTTTGTGAAAATCTTATTTGAATCTCTTACCTACTCGCCATAATCTCCTAAACCATTATGTACTTGCCCGAGGTGGATACCCCCTTTGTGAAACCTTTAATGATTATACTTCCCATGCTCTTGTATTTTGTGGTATTATCAAGCGGGTGTGGAAGTCCTTTCCTTGATGGGGATCTTTAAAAAACATGGAAGGGGTTGGGTTGATTTACATTCTAATAAGAGATCTTCGGTCCTCTATTACAATGATATTGATATAGGTTTGATGGCAGTGTGGGGCTTATAGTAGTGTGGAGGATCTCTTCAGTGGTTTCCTAATTACCTTCATGAGTATATAACTTGTAGACATGGGGGAGAGGTGGACTCACAAAGGCTTACTCATAATACTCGTTAGAGAATGCTGCGAGACTATGGAATTGCAGTTAATGTGGATGCTGCGCATGAGGGTGAGGGAAACAATAGTGCTGCTGGGTGTGTGGCTAGAAATGGGCGAGGCGACCTAGTGATTGTAGCAGCTTCCTTGGTTGCACATGCCCCTACGGTTCAGTTGGCGGAGCTCTATACTATTCAAGAAGGGATCTCTAATATACTAAAAGGAAAGGCAAGTTAGTATTTTTGCCGGCGAGTTATAAGTTATTTAAGTACTCTCGCGTGTTTCATAGTATTGTATTTGCTCTAGGAATTGTGAGCGGGACACATGGAAGTAAAGCAGCACCTGTCGACATCTCACAGGTTCCCTTCTTAACTATTGAAATTGCTTTAAGCAAGGTGAAGAATCTTTCGTCACCGCATTGCACGTGCCATAGACGTGTACTAATCCAAGGACAGGTGTCCATTATTTGGGTTGTTGATATATTTAATGTTATGGTGGTTGGGGCGGAGGGGTCTAATATGTATGGAATAATTAGTCTCGAGGTCAACCATAATTATTTTTGTTTAATTTTTTTGATATATGTTTCCATATGTAATTGATTTATGCTAGCAGGGACCAGTACAAGAGGGAAATAGGAGAATGACAAAATCCAGATGCTCTCTAATATGTATGGAATATGTCAACTATTTATGCATCACATGTGAATGTTTTTATACATCAACAAAATGTAAACACAAACTAGATAATGGATGATTTTAGGGTGATGGGGAACATATTGGATGACATTATATAAAGTTAAATTATTTAAGAGCATTCTTATTCTTATACAAATGGAATATTCTTACATAAATAGAGCATTTTTATTCAAATGAACTCCCATTTTATTAAGTAGGGAGTAGACTGAAATTTTAGTGTGATAACTGATGGTTAATTTATCAATTATGATAATGATTTGAAACGTTCTTAGTCTTAGGGGACATGAGCTTGAAGCAGTTGGTTGGTAATTCAATATTAAACGCCTCAGTCGTTGAAGTCATGGACTCATATTTACTACAACAAAACGATCAGCATTTGGCTTGGAAGGAGCAATGTGCGGCATCGATCTTGAGTTTGGCTATTGATTGCACCTCTATTTCACCTGAGGAGAGAGTGAATATGAAAGAGATAGTAATCGCCCTGACACTCTGAACATGTATTAATGAGTTGACCTTGGTATTGTTACTTCTCATGCATTGTGAGCGGGACACATGGAAGTAAAGCAGCACGTGTCGACATCTCACAGGTTCCTTTCTTAACTATTGAAATTGTATTAAGCATGGTGAAGAATCTTTCGTCACCGCATTGCACGTGCCATAGACGTGTACTAATCCAAGGACAGGTGTCAATCATTTGGGTTATTGATATATTTAATGTTATGGTGGTTGGGGCGGAGGTGTAAGGAACTCTTAATGCTTTCCTGTAGTGGGAGTCAAATTTAAGACCCATATAAAATTTATGCTAGCAGGGACCCAGATGCTTTCCCTCGGTATCAACACCTGGAGACAGTGGCTGGTTAATACATGTTCAGAGTGTCTTGGCTGGTTTAGCTTGGATTGCTGCACGAGTTGCTCTAGAATCAGCGTTATAAATAGATACATACATAGATTTAAGTTGTTGATATACACGTGGATGTTTGCATGAGTTGCTGTTATACATTTGTCATTTTCATTGCATGCATGTCTATTTTGATATGCATGTCTGTTTGACTTTATTTGTGCCAAGTCCTCTGTTGGTTTGTTGGGCGCTTTCTCTTCTTCTTGGTATGTTCTCCGACCATTGCCGCCTTGCACATGGAGTTCGATCGCATTCTAACTCCACTTGCTCACTCTTTTTTGTTTTGTAGAGGAAATTTTAGTGTTGATAGTGGTGGGGTGTTGGAGGGGCTTCATAGTTTAAGGTTGGATTATCTTCACAGTTAGGGAATCTGAAAGGTAAAGGAGGTTCTTCTGGTGGAAAAACTAATCGAGCTGGTGTTAGATCGTCTGCTAGAATTGCTGGTCGTCTGCCTGTGAAGGTTGGAGGTACATAAAAACCAGAGATCTATTACCTTTTTATTTATAATATGTACATACAAAATGTTACATACTACTGATGCTATGTATAAAGTAGATCTAGCCTACTATTGACGCTTTGAAATATTTCACAATATAAGGCAAGCAGTGGAAGAGGAAAACCATGTTCAAAATGCTGCAGTTATCTTCCCGCAAAAATATTTTAGAAATTGTGGTTATGTTAGGTATGTATGAATCGAATATTGGAACTTATCTTATAGAGGAAGTGAGAAAGACGTCATACCTATATACTGTTTCGAGCTAGCTGCCCAATTGACTTGGTTGGCTTCACTCCTTCTGTTTGGTCTTTTGTGAGATTAGCTTGATTTTTAAGCATGATATATAGTTTTTCATGCGCTAGCGCACAAACTCTTGTTCATTGATATAGAGAAGCTTATTGCCAATCTGCAGTCAAATTAGTAATGTGTCTGTCTGTTAGTGGAGACTGGAGACTGGGTAGACTGTATCCAGAGAGAGGCTTTTTTTTCTTTCCTTTTTCCTTTTCAATATTTCTATGAAGAGAGAAAATGATATATACCATTACCTAGAGAGAAAAATACTTTGGCCAAATTTCTAGTAAAATAAATAGATATTATAATTTTTTATTTAATTTTGTAGGGAATTTAGGGCCCATCCATATTTGGTCCCCCAAAGTAGCACACTTTTCATCCCAAATAATTCAATCTCCACCCATCCATATTGGTGGGGATAAAGAGAAGAAGACTTTTAATTTATATTCGCTTTCTTTTCTATATATAGTAATATAAATTACTTTCAATTCATTAGTAAAAAATACTAAAAGAAAATGATATGTATCCCATATTTTGGAAACCGATGATAGTTCATATATAGTTATTCTATTTATTTCTCTATTATAATTAATTATTATATTATCTTATTCAATATAGTGAGCACTTATTTAATTTTATGATTTTATTTTAATTAATTAATAGTTTGTTAGGGTTTAACGAATCTATTATTCGTAGGATTTAACACTTATTGTTTAGGTTACAATATGAAAATTCGATACACGAGCTCGTTAAGGTTTAACCAATTCGTTTATTTTATGGTTTAACACTTATTGTTTAAATATGGACTACCATGAACTTCTAAACTATGAATTATTTGTAAGTGAGCCTGCGATTTAGCGACAATTACTATTTATATCGGGATCAACCCTTCCAATATGGAGTGGGTACGAATCTCCTCATCCCCAATTCCCCTAAATAAAAAAATAAAATATGGACTATTATCACTATTCAATATTAAAACTCATAGGTTAAGAGTCAAGACAAAAAAAAAATTATAATTTATTGTTTATTGTTTGAAAAGTGTTTTAAAGATAGGGTATGTGGAGCATGATGTGGAGACAAGTTGAGGCAATAAGCCCAATTAATCTTTAAATATCACTAGAGTCACAACCCGCGCTACGCGGCGGGTTGTTTCTCTTTTTTTTTTTTTTTTTGTTGTTTTTGTTTTTGTTGTGTCTTAATATTTCCTTTTTGTATCTTGTCAACATGATAATCAATCTTTTTTGTGTTTAGTTTGTTCTTGAAATACAAGATTCGTGTTGGCTTAAGATGTAATATTCCTAAGTCTTTGAGTAGATAACGAAGTCTTATAATCTTTCATTACTGAATATAAGAAATGTCAGGCTTTATTGTTGTAAGATATAATATTCTTCCAGCAAGTCTTCGATATAATATAATTTGACAGTAGTATTCATTGAAAAATACACTGGTCTACATCCTAGATATCCTGAATCTTGAGAATATCTAAAATGATATATGATTTCATTTTCAGAAGCAGCAGCTACTCACCTTTTCAACTTCTTTTTGACTATTTTGCTACTTTTATTTAATGTTTTGTCTGTTTTGTTTGTTTTTTTCGTTTTTATTTTTGAATAAGACTTCTTCACCATCTTCATGATTTGTAGATCTAATTTTGTTTATGTTTTCTTCCACCGAAAGAACTTTTGTTGGTCAGAACTTACTTGTAGTTGCAAATGGAAGGAAATCTTATGAAAGAGTCTAGATTTAAAAGTGTCTGTGTTTTCTGTAGTAGTAGTACTGGGAAGAAGGATTGTTACAAAGATAATGCCATTGACTTAGCTCAAGAGCTGGTATGTGATTCATAAGATATGTCGTTTGATGTTGTGTTTTTAAACTGTTAGGTTTGAAGTGTAAAAATCGATGAGTGGATTTTTCATTATTGTTCATGAGTTGGCGGAGCTCTATACGATTCAAGAAGGGATTAATATGGCTAAGCTCTATGGGGCTGAAAAATGTTTATATCATTAGTGATTCTCTTGGAGCTATCCAAAAAATCGATTCTCAAGATTGTTATCCCAATGAAGCGTGTCTGGTGCTTGGGGACATTAGAGAGGAAATGCAAACCTTTGACTATCTAAAATTCTTATTTAGACCCAGGAGTTTCAAAAGGATCGCACACAATATTGCTCGCTTCGCGATTTCTTGTTGTTCTGGTTCTCTCTATGTTTGGGATGTAATATTAGCGCTCCTGTGGCTGTGTGATTGTATATTGATGGATTACCACCGGTTGTGCTTTGAGTAATGAAAGTTCTTTTTCTCAGAAAAAATATTGTAAGGATTGCATCTAATATTCACCAGACCCAGTTGAACAAGGTTCCGTATGTCTTGTAAGCATAAAAGGAATTAAAAATGAGGCCTACATTCATTTCCTAAATTTTGAGTTAAGAACATCACCAGCAACTTTTTCCCGTGACCAGCTGGCACTCAAGGAGAAGCTTGCATCGTCTTAGCTTCATTGTCTCAAACTCGTAACGCAAACCAAGTGTACATTGCACTGGTGCTAGATCTCACAGCAGTGGAATGTTGTCCAAGCTTGCATATGAAAACTACTTCGAGCCCAATGCATGGAATGGATAGAATTGCCAAAACTGCAACCAAACATCGGCCCCAATCAAGCCAACACTGTTGAAACACACAGCGATGCAATACATTGACTATCTTGCTGCAAATTCCTTCTCAACTAGACTAAACGTTACTTTGAGGCGGTCTTGCAGACTCGTGAGTATGTTTTTTGTCACCCTTTTCTGATGCCGTGCACTTTTCATCCAAGCAATTCCAAAGAATGCATGTACATGACAGTGATTCAATCTTGAGGGTAAATCATCAATTTGATATCTCACGTGAAGCTGCAAATGATCAAAGAGTTCAAAATCAAGGTCAAACAAAAAAGGAAACATAATATCACATGTCCCCCACAATGTATAAGCAATCACAATATGGACTCGTACATTAAAATAGTCACCGAGTGGAACTCCATGAAGAGTAATGACCTCTTCGACAAGCCAACCATTTCGATCTGGAAGAGCAGATTTTTGCTGCGTACTTGTCACCTCTCCTCTATAACGGGAGATGCTCTTATCAAATCTGTAATATATTTGCCTCTCATACAAATCACCCTTCTCCAACTCCCATGGGGTGTAAGAATAGTTATGACACCCAGCTCTTTCCATAATTCTACGCTCTAATTCATTTCCACCGAACAACTCCATGATGAAATTTATCTAGAATCGCCAACAAAACATAAACTTCAACGTAAGGACATTGTTGGTAAGAATAGGATACGTCTGCGACAGTTTAGTGGCAATATCTAAGGGAAAAAAAAAGGAAGATCCATGCATGAGCAGCCATCATTTTCATTTGCTTTCAGATCTATGGACACTACTTTGAATGCTGGTGCTCTTTTTCTTTTTCATATGACTTGCATGATGATGATTGATGGGCAGGCTGGCAGTGATGCAGACCCACGTTACGTATTTTACTACTGAAGCAGTGATTTTGTTCTTGAGGGGGTGGGTTGGGACTTGGGAGGGGGATGTTGAACGCATGTGCTGGTGTTGGGGTCTATCTAAATTCTATTGTTGCTGATCCTAATGATACAGCCTGGCAAAGACCCTAATAACATTTACATGTTTTTATTATTATTGCTGAAGGCATAATTAAAATGCATTTGCAATGCTGGGAGAGGGCAAGAGAGAGCCTTACAGGCACAGGAAGTGCAGAAGAGAAAACCTCGGACATGCTGACATCTTCAACCCCCAAGAAGGTCCCACTCTCCTCAGCTTGGAGGCTTTTGGTTTCTGATTCTTCTTCGATTATTTGCACCTTCTGCTCAGGACTAAGAGATCTGGCCTTCCACAAGGCCATGATTGTTCTATTCAGAAACACGTCAAATATGCTTGTCAAAAATAAGGCAGAAAAGCTATCTAACCAATTTTCCAGCATTATATTACTAAAATGATAATATGAGGTCTGGTCTAATATTATCCTAATAAAAAAGGAAGCCTGTATCAGTAATTAAACTGTATAATTTTCGTTGTTTACCTATGTGCCACATTGAAAGAAACAAAAGACTGGAAATGGAATTTAAGCCTGCCTTCCTCATCTAATGCCTTAGCACCATGCCTTGCGTCCATTCCTCTGTCTTTTCGGAGAGTAATAACAATGGTTGGACTACCCATTGAGGACAGTGTCGGAGGAACAACTTGAATTTCTTCTATGTCTTCCCAGAGGAAAAAGAATTTTGTCTTATGTCCAAACAAATTTGCATGGAATCCTATGATCCTTGCTGACAGAAATAGACGGCCCTGTGAAGGAGCAACGGCTATTCAATAAGGCAGAAATGACATAGCACACATCATTAAACTCAAGTTAAGATAAAATGATCAATATTGAATACTTACTTTCTCAGAAAACAGTTTCCAAAAAATAATTACATAGGACCATTAGACTCGATAAGATAACAAATATGTTTAACTGAAAATGATCAATACTTGAACATTTTAAGAAAGCACCTGCAAGGGCATTTTTCGTTTCAAGTGACAAGTAAAATCATTAATGAGAAATTCTTCTGGTGGAAGCGCAAATAACTTCTGAAAGGCTGAATTCGTTTGAGGAGACCGCAATGATATCTGAAAATATTTCAATTAAGAGAATTAATGACAAAAATGACAAAAAGTGAGTAAAGTGCACATCAAACAAATGATTAGCAATGCGAAATTCCAGGTCATAACATCTAGAGTTTTTACCTTCTTGCCAACCTCTTTCTCCATCTTACTTAAGTACTCTACAACGACGTTGCTACCTCGCGTATTGTTCAATAAGATTCTTAAGTGCAGCCTTGACTGACATGCTTGTGCCAATTTCCCTTGAAGAGGAACCCACACATCTGCTAGATCTGATATATTAGATTTAATGAAATTGATTTCAGCATGTCCCAAGGACGAAGCTTCATCGAAGGGTCCATCAAAATCATACACTTCCACGTCCAACATTGAAGGAGGCTCATCCATTGCATCAAATTCAAATATTTCTGCAAAGACCAGAAAAGGCTTCACGAAGACAATTCACTAGATGAAAATTGAATATACTTATCCAGGGCTTTAATGCATTTGCTGGGTAGGATATGAAATGTGCAGTTTTATTATGGAACATCAATAGAAGGAAAAAAAAAATCACCATTCCACTGAGGATCAGCCTTCTGGAACTTGATTGAGCTCGTTCTAGTCTTGCCATTACAAGTAAACACCACATATGGATCACAAAAACCGCTTGAATCAACAGCTGCCAGATTACTTCCCTCAATCAAGGCAACAGTTAGCAGCCACCCATCTCCTTGCGCTCTTACTCCATGATCACTGCCTACAAAAAGACAATAAATCAGATTTTACACCAAATCCAGAGAATGTGTTCTGAAAACAGCAGGAGCAAGCAAATATTTTGTCTCAGGACAAAGGATCAGCTATTCAGGCTAACCATGCAGACTAGAAGTAGAAATACTTGGCAGGCAGCTCCCAGCTAAAAATGTTAATATTGAAGAGTTGTTCGAAAATCGCATAAACAGCATCAGAAAAACTATATGATAGCACACAAAACTCCAAACTAGCAGCAAACATCAAGTTGGTAACAGATTAGACTTTGTATCACTCATGGAAAGGGTACAAACAGATTTAAGGAATACCTTTTTGAGCTCGAGCCTGCATAAAACGTGATATAAACTCAAGCACCCGCTCGCCTTGAAGAACCAGGACACCACACACAATAAATTCACCTATTGAATCGGGCAAGTCAAGTCCAACAAACTCAAGCCCCTGGATAGTGCTGGGGGTTGCTAGCCACATGTGGACGAGCACATACAATCCCATAAACATTGTGGAAACTACAGTGAAGTTCGCAAAATACTGTACTGCCAGTTTGCAGTCCGATTGAGGCTCTGCCTGCAGTGAAGCCAAAAGCTGCTCCCTCTCAGTGCCGATATCCTTGGGGTCAACTAACTTCACAGTCTGAGATAATAAAGTTGTATACTGGTCAAAGCTATCCTTCAGACCTTGCCGTGCTCCATTTTCTATCATACCTTTCATCATGGTGCTCTGCAAAAAGTTCATTCGCCAAGATATTACCAAATGTGAAGTTTCTTCTCCTGATGGTAGTTCAGGCCCAGGTGTAATGCAGAAGAGCAGTTCAACCTTAAAAGTGCTCCCATACATAACATCTGGAGTGCTCGTACTTGCAAAAATAGCAAAAGATTTCCCATCAGCTTTTAGATACATTTGCTCCTCAGTGGCTTTTGTAGCCTTAATCAATTTGGTTGGACCCTTTATGTAACTGATCACTCTTTTCAAGCTGTCACTGCTATCATCAAACTTCCAAGGCACAATTTGCAATTCCATATTTCCCTGGAAGTCTGCCAACGATCTGGGGAAACTTGACTCAGGTGAGAAAAGTATAGCATTTAACTCTGGGGTTGCAATTCCATACAACTGGTCTACAAGAACACCTCCGGGTAAATTGCTTGGCATTTCACTTCCCTCGTCTCTAGGTTCCATTGCTTTCATTGCTTCTTCAAAGGAGGTGGAAGAAGACAGATCATCAGTCTTTTCATCTGAAATCTCAGATTCCAAAGTCTCAGGCAGCTCAAGAGCGTCATTGGCGCTTGCGTCTGTGGTTGACACGGTATCGGAATTTGAATTTTTGCTAAATATCTGTGCAATTCGACCAGCAAAACTTTTCTGAGAACAAGACTTATCTTCCTTAGAGGACAGAAGGTCTTCCGATCTCGCCGGAGAAGGAGAGCTTAATGGGCCACTGAAAGAGGTAGAGGGAGATTCATTCCCCGACTCTGCATGCTTCATCAGTGAAGCGCGATTGCTAAAGCTATCCAAGTCCACCGTTGAAGTATATTGAGAAAAATATATACTCAGAAGAATTTCACCTATTAAGAAAACAGAATGAGAATGGAAACTTCAAGTTCACCTCACTGGATCACACACTACTTCAAACATTAGTATGACGCCAATCCAGCCAAGAAATTCTCAGCATCAACCACAACATAAAAAAGTTATCTTCAAATCTTAAACTGCAACAAATAGTTAAAAATTGGGCGTTGACAAAGAGTGATAGAATCCAGAACTAATGTTAAGACATGGCACCAGAAGAAATTGCATAGCTCCTACCTAAAGAATAACGCAGCTAATTATTATTGCAAGAAGAGAAAGTACAAAATTTCAGTCACCCAAGTAACAAAACTCTAAAAAAATAGAAGAGAAAGCTGCAGAAACAATAAACGGTTAAATGCAGAAACATTATGATGAAATGCCTCCCTTCAGCTCCTTCGAAGTTCCGTAGGGGCTGGCGATAACAAGAGCACGGAAATATAAAAATTAAAAAGAAAGAAGGACAATTTCAGACTCAAGCAAAGAACGACAAAAACGAAGAGGAAAAAGTAGGAATCAGATAAAATAAAAAAGCTAAAGACACAGATGTTAAATAAATAGAAAGGGACAGCTAAAAGACATACCACAGTCCCTATTGGTCTTGGACTTCTTCTTGGGCTGCAGAGGGTACCACGAGATACCAAGAGATTTATGGTCGGTGTCGAAGACCCTAGAAACTGGGACTCGAATCTGTCCAACGAAGTCGTCATTGAAGTACTTATCCTCATCCAGAACGGAGATGACGAGCTCCTCGTTAAGGTCCTCCACCCGCAAACTGAACTCTTGTCCCCAATTTGGGTTCAAGCACTTCTTTATCACTTTGGTCCTGAACCTCTGCTTCCCCAACTGCAACCTAACATACGGATCACTCAAACCGTTTGGATCCGTCGGTGGCAAGTTCCGGGCCTCGATTACTCGAACCAAAAGCTTCATTCGTAAGAACGATTCGCGACAAAGACCACTTGTTTTTACCAATCCACGGGGAACTAGAACATCAATTCAAGGCACGATTGAGGATAAAGCAGTAACAATATGTGGTCGGATTGACAAAAACAATACAAAAGAAAGTAAGGAAAGGATGGATCTTTAATTCTCAAACTATGATTAGATCGTAATTAAGAGAGTTTAAAGAGTGGGGTTTTTGTTTTCGTTATAAATCAATCGAATCAAGAATGTAAAAATGAACTTGAGAAAATGAGCAAAACCTGAGAGGTCATGGAAGGCAAAAGCCCAGATTAGAGAAGAAACATGTGAAAGGGGTTTCTGGGGATTGAATGGAGAGCAAAAAAAAATTAACGAATTAATCTTAATCTAACACAAGAGAAGGGGTCCAACTTCAGAGCAAAGGAGACTTTTCTCTCCCGCTTTCGTTTCAATATTTTTTTTCCATTCTCGGTCCTTGTAGCGCGTCAAAATGAACTTTTTTTGGGTTGATGAATCAATAATTTTTTTTTTTTTGATGAAATATAATTTTAGTACTTAATGATGGCTTTAATTAACTCTGTATTATTTATTAGAGCAACTCTAATGGTGCTCTTGGAAGTGAAGCTGAAAATTTTGGAGTGTGCAGGGAATAATTTGAAAAAATTATATTGAAAAATGTGTAAAATAGTAGAAAAAGTGAAATATGGTAGAAAAGTTTGAGAGAAATGGTGTTGATGCTTGATATTTAGAGTGTTTGTGAATGAAAATTGAAAAAAATTGTATTGAAATATGTGTTTTGTTGATTTGAATATATTGGAAATTGTGTTTTGCTGTAATAGAAGTGGGACCGTGCTGAAAAATTTAGAGAATATACCATTAGAGTTGATCTTATTACTCTCCAAGCCTTTCAAGTTTCAACAGGCTTGTCGGATCTCAACGAACCAAATGGCCCATCAGATTTCGACATATGGGCTTCCCTGGGTATGCCAATGGCCCAAAAATAGAGTCTGTCTCCAATCTTATCTTTGATTTTCTTGATTTTGAGCAAGTCTAGTGCCCTGAGAGTAAGAGTAGCGTAACTAAAATTTTTGGAATATGTAAAAATAATGATAAGTAATAGAATATATAAAAAGTAAAAAATTATATCTATTGATTATTGATGTATTTTGAAGTGAAAAAAGTAAATATATATATATATATATTGAAAAATATGTACACTTGATATTTATAGAGTAATAAGAAAGAGAATATAAAAAAAATGAGAAAGTTGTATTGAGAGATGTATTTTGATGATGTGAATGAGTATGTGATTTGATTTTTTGTGTAATTGATGTGAGAAATTTTGTGTAATAGAGCTGAGAGTCACTTAAAAGATTTGGAGTATATGTACTAGAGTTGCTCTGAGAAAAAACCTGTTGACCTTGCACATTGTCAAACGCAACTCATTGTATTTTTCACGATAATTTTGATATCTTCGCAAGTTATTGGGCTAAACCATTTAGTATAAACATTATTGAGGTAAAAACGAAAAAAACCTTCTTTTGATCAATTTCATATACTTATAGTGAGGAAAAACGATCCACGTATGACTCAAGGAAGAAAATTTGCAATTCAATGTGATTTAGAGATAAATATCATAGATGTAATAATTATCTAGAAAAATCAAAATTCACGACTCAATTGAGTCATTCAATACAAGAAGTCCCTTCTTTTTTTTGGGTCCATTTTACCATTTGCAGGTAACTTAAATTTCAAACAAACAGTCAAGCAAATCACACATAATTTAATTTTAAAACAAATATGATATATCACAACAAAATATTAAAATTAACAAGACAAAATTCAACATCATTTTTAAAAAATTCTTTAACAATATTACAAATATCACTAACTTTAAAGTAATTAACATCGCACTTACATGTAAATATTGATGGAAATACTTATATAAAATGTATAATCTAAAATGAAATTACTTTTATAAAAAATATAAGTAAAGATCACGATAAACAAACTCCATAAACATAATGTGTATAAATTATACACCACTATAAATTTATGTTTAAAAGTCTTGGTGATAAGAAGAATTTGTGCAACTTTGTTCTCCTAAATGATATATCAGCTAGATAAGAAAGTGAAAATCCAAAAAATTGTGGAGATAAAACTCTCTACATCCCTAATTTATCCCAAACACATCTTCAGTCATTATGTGGAATCAAAAGGCTAAAATCAAAGAACTCTTGCAACTTCACGACCGAACAATTCCTTCACAACCATCTATGAAGTCCAAGCAAAGGATCTTCCTTCTTGCTTAATCAAAGGTGATCGTTCATTACCTTAAACATCAACAACGTGCAAGAGTGTGCTTTTCAAAGTACTGGGATGAACTTCGTGAATATCATGGCTCAATAATCTCAGAAAACAAGGCCCACAATCTAAAAAACTTCAAGTGATTCACAAACATACAAGAGCATCATTTTCATGGGAGAGTGGACAAGCAATACATAAATCAAGCCGGAATACAGAAGCACGTGATCTACCACTCTCTGAGATGCCAAGAACATGCTATCAAAATATTTCAAAGGGTTATAAGAAGAAAAGATGTGGAAGCAACAATCACCTCGCATCAAACGCAGAGTTTGCATCTCAAAACTTTTATCATTTTTAACATGACTTCGAATTTACATTCAAACCTCCAGGTTGCAGTCTTCATGACTATTCTTATGTTTTAACTTGTTCAAACCTTTAGGTTATAGTCATCACGATTATTCTTATATTTTAACTTGTAAAACATGTTTTTCCATACACTTTGGTTTATCATCAATGAAAATTTAGTACATTATGTATTAATTTTAAGTTCTATAAACTGCACACAATTTGTCTGATAGAATGCCAAATTATCGCATAATCTATGTTAATCTTTGGACTAACAATAATCTTTGAGTTGATAGCAAATTTTGACACATTTGCAAATTTCAATTCATTACAACCATCACTTCTACCCTAAGAGCAAGTGCAATGAGACACTTGATAATTGTACTGAAAATTTTGGAGTGTATAGAGAGAGTAATTTGAAAAAATTGTATTAGAATATGTGTAGAATGGTAGAAAAAGTGAAAAATGGTAGAAAAGTATGAGAGAAATGGTGTTGATGCTTGATATTTGGAGTGTTTGCAAATGAAAAGTGAAAAAAATTGTATTCAAATATGTGTTTTGTTGATATGATTGTATTGAGAATTGTGTTTTGCTGTCATATAAGTGGGACCACATTGAAAAATTTGGAGTGTCTTAGAGCAACTCCAATGGTCTCATTTCCAAATTTTCCAGCGCGGTCCCACTTCTATGACAACAAAACACGACTCTCAATACAATCAAATCAATAAAACACATATTTCAATACAATTTTTTCCAATTTTCATTCACAAACACTATAAATATCAAGCATCAACACCATTTCTCTCATACTTTTTTACCATATTTCACTTTTTCTACCATTTTACACTTTTTTCAAATCACTCTCTCTGCACACTCCAAAATTTCCAGCTTCATTTTCAAGTGCCCCATTGAGTTGCTGAGCCAAAAACAGTTGAACTTCCAATGAATAAATTGGGATTTGACAACATATTTTTGTCATGGATGTAAGACTTGATTTGTGATTATGCATGCGTTTGGTTGAAAGTATATTTGACACCGTATAAGTTGATGAATAAGCCGTGCAACATATAAGCTGTCAAATAAGTTGTGTTTTGTTTGGTAAAACGTATGTTTTAATAACGTATAAACTGTCAATTTACTATTAGGGGTATGTAAACTAGTTCAATAATAAAATAAACGCTATCAAATATGGGTCTTGTTGAAAATAATTTTATGCGTTGAGTTCGAATATGTAACTTTTTCAAAATCTAACATATATTTTGAGATACAAAAGAGTAAATGTGTGAAAAAACGGGAGCAATAGAAAAAATTGAGAGATATTTTTTGGTATATCATTGATGTAATTGTTGACCGATAAAATTAACCTTATAAACTGAATTTCATATTTATTAAATGTGAGTAATCGATATGATATATAAGTAAAGATTTAATCAATCTCAACTATTTTTAAAAAAATAAGACTATACCGGCAATAATAGGCAAATGAGAACGTACAATAAATTCTAATATATTTCCATAATAGAATAAATAAATTCATATGGAGCAGGAATATACTCATTTTAATTACTTTTATAAGTTAAATAATCGACGGTGGAAAATGAATCTATCGCGAATCGGTGGTCGAGACCGAAGAGCCCTTCGTTGGTGAAAACAGAGCTGTTAAAATGGCGAATGCGCAGCCGTCCAAAGGCGAAGGCTTTGACAATTCTGAATCTGAAGCTCAGAAAATGCCAAAAAGCAATATGGTTGCAAATTGAGAGCACGTCCTAAGCTTTAGATATCATTTCCTTCTCTGCTAAAAATTTAAACTCTACTTACAATTTGGAACTGCTTTTAACTTTCTCGTCTATGCGTATATATATTTATAGTTTTCCACGGTGAAAAGTGAGTCAAAAAAAGAAATAGCTAAAAGCGTACTTAAATTCCTTTGTTTTTGTTTGTTGTTGCGATTTCTCCAGGGAAACACTGTGAAAAAAATGGGGATCGCTTCAAGAGAAGCGATCAATCAATTCCGACCATTGATAGATCAAGGTCTTCCCTTGCACTTGAATCTTCTTCTAAGTAACTTCTTTTCCATTTTTAAATTTAATTTAATTTTGAAATTGTTATAACTGTAATGCTGATGGCAGTGGAGGAGCCCTTGAAGAGAACATTTCAGGTTTGCATTTTGTCCTTCTAGTTTCTTTCTCCTTTGTTCCGATCTTTTTCCCCAAACTTGTGTTAATAAGGGGTTCAATTGTATTTATCCGCATATTTTTTTGGTTTCTTGCTTAAACTTAGGAGCCTTTGTCTCTCTTTCTGCTCCACCAAGTCCTTATTTGCAGCTTGCCTTTTTTCATTGGTTGAGGTAAAGAAGATATTAACTTCTACGAGTGATGGGAAAGTCGAGATTTTTCTTTTTCAAAGTAGAGAGTTTGGTTCTGTGTAACTGGTTGTGGAGAAATGGTGGTCATTGGCTGTCTGGGTTTTTGTGAAATTAGAGTTCATGGGGGATTTTTCTACCAGTAGTCTAGTTGACAGAATTTTAGATTGCTTGCTGGCTCTGATGGAGTCTCACTTCAAAATTCAGTTTAGCCCCAGTTGCGGATTTATCCATTATTGCCACTGTGATGCATGGACTAAATTTCTACTTTATATTAGTTATTTCATAATTCAAAGCACCACTGATTAGGAATACTTTGGGTCTTTGTTGTTTGATTAAGTTAATAAGAAGGTTTGAATCTCAAGCTGATGTTTTGATTAGTTATAACTTATGACTCCCCAATTCAGAGCCTTTTTTGGTGGGTTTGATGATAATTTAATTGCAATGTCATTTAGCCTTTTGGTTGACCTGTCTCACCTTTGAGCTAGAACAGAAGAACTATAGATATAAAGTGACCAAAGATCCAAGCATTCCACTGTAAAGTGGATCATTGTGCAGAACAGCTTTGGCAATTTCCCGTTGACAAAATTTCTCAAGTCATTTGATCCTTTGTGCAAAAAATTTGAATATATTGAAAGATAATGTTTTTTTTGGTCTGCATCTGTTTGTTTTTAGGGGATAAACAATGGGTAATTTGGAGTAAGTGGTTTATTTCGTTTTTCCTCCTGGGCATTTAGTGTTTGATCTTTCCTATTCTTTTCTGTTTGCACTGTTTGATGAAAGCTAAAAGTAAACTGGAGGGACAAACTACTTGAGGATGTGCTCTAGATGAGTAGATTTTTTGATATGATAAGTTCCTCTTAATAAATTTCTTTGAGTTTCGACTTTAATGTGTGGCTGATTATTTATTACTTCTTCAGAATGTTCATCAAGGCTATCCAACTGAAACCTTGGAGCGTTTCCTGAAAGCTAGAGAATGGAATGTTGCCAAAGCCCATAAAATGGTGTGCAGTGAAATTCTTTACGAATCTGGCTTTGCTAGAATCTTCAGTTTGATGACATGAGAGCATTTTGATAACATTTTACTTCTTGTATACATGACATCAAACTCATTATGTTTCAGTTGGTTGATTGTCTGAACTGGAGGGTACAGAATGAGATTGATAATATATTAACAGTAAGTTCTGTGATACTATGGCTCTTTGTGTGTTTTTTTGTTATTTTTTCCTTTCATTCTGTCGATCCTGGTTTATGCTTGTGTTTTATTTAGATATTGAAAATTTAAGAGATGCACTGTCCCCTGTATATTTCAGTATTTCACTAAGTAAAATTTTACTTGACCAGGGAAAAAATGGCTCTTTTAATGATCTTTCCTGAAGGACATACATGTTACCTCACAAGCCATTTAACTATAAAAGGTGTAGACATAGAACGTTCCCTCGTGAATGTTATTTACATTGGTAGGCTTGATAGACCTGTCCATTGTGGCCATTCCTTTTCTGATTCCACTAAAGTTTATTACTATATTCTGCGAAGTGAATCATAAGAGCATTCGGAGCAAGACAATCAATTTGATTCTTGCTGATTGCTTTGATGTCGTTTCTTTTCTTCATAGGGAATTTGTTTTAGCTCACAAGTACTAACACATGCATTCACATGCACATGAAATCATTCACAAATAACACCCACTCACACACTCACATGCTCAAAATCAATCTTTATCATGTGATTCATGTTAGACTACCATTGTTATAGTATTCCCATTTTCACTGCAGAGTTTCCTTGATCTTAAAGAGATTGAGTTAATGGATAAAGCTAACAATATATTTTAAGGAACTTCATATATAATGTATGAAACTCTCATCTGCAAACCCCAAGGGCATGAGGACCTGAAACACGCTTTTGCACATACAGCCAAAATAATATGGTGTTACGATACACTATGATCTCAAAAGCTTAGACTGTCAAAGGATGAGATGGCAATGTGTATCAAGCAATCATGTATATCCAACTTGTGATGGACTTGATAATGCCATTCCTGCCATAAATTTAAATGTTCTGGTGATTTCTTAACAATATTGTAGACTTATATTTTCAACGAGTTCTGACATTTATGTTCTGGTATTTGTTACTTTATTCAGAAACCTATAGTTCCTACTGATTTGTATCGGGCCGTGCGTGATTCTCAGCTTGTGGGAATGTCAGGTTACTCAAAAGAGGTGCTAATTATATTTTTTCTGCATGTTTTATTTGCACTCTCAAACTTTTCAGCAGTACTTTATCTATCTTGACGATGTCCAATATTAGAGCCTTTGTTCATTTAAATAATATGTTGATGTATGCGCTCTCAATTAATCTTTTGGCTTCTCCATCCCAGGGCCTACCTGTTTTTTCTGTTGGCGTTGGGCTCAGCACATTTGACAAAGCATCTGTAAGTACCATGATCAAGTGCCTTAAATTCATTCAAACATAATCTGGAACTTGTGTTACTAATTTTTGCAATTATATCTTAATTATGGGTCAAATCGAGCATCGTATAAGAGGATTTTGTAATTTCGTTGTTTCATTGCAGGTCCACTACTATGTGCAGTCACATATTCAAATCAATGAGTACCGGGATCGTGTAGTTTTGGTGAGTATTACTGTATTAGAGTATGGAGCTTTTTTAGTTTGTTTAGTCATCGTTTGACCTATGTGCTTTCTGATAGCCTTCTGCATCGAAAAAGTTTGGACGCCCTATCACCACCTGTGTGAAGGTTTTAGATATGACCGGCCTGAAGCTTTCTGCACTGAGTCAAATAAAGGTATAACTTTCCATGTTGCTGTTGTTGCTAACAGATCCTTGTGTTTCCTCAAAGTTTATGTTAATATTATATTCCGGTAAGCTAGTTCTTTATTAATTAGATACTGTAAGTTTGTAACAGTTATCATATTCAATTTTACTCCGTTACTAAGACCATTGGATTTTCCAACCAGTCTCAGCCTTGCTCTGAAGTTTTGATAAGAAATAGATGGTAAAAAAAGTTCTCGAGGAACCTGACTTCCTGATTGAATTTTCAATTATATGAATCCAAGCTTATCATTTTAGATTAAAGCGACATTATGTTATCTTGAAAGATATTAAAATACCTAAATTTGCATATCCTGTTAGGCAAATTTTGTACGAGTTACATTCTCTTATCTCAAAAGACATAAATTTATAGATCCCGTTAAACAAATGCATGCATGACTACCTCATGAATCATTTCACGTTAATTGACATGGTTATTTTTGTGACTGCAGTTATTGAGTATAATATCAACTATTGATGATTTGAACTATCCTGAGAAGACCACCACTTACTACATTGTAAATGTCCCTTACATATTCTCAACTTGTTGGAAGGTAAATTTCGAGTTGCAAATTGTCGTGAAGCCTTATGTGTTGTATTTTACTAGTTCTTTCTAGATGCAGCAGCACTAGCTGTTATTTATGTTTATTTGTTGCGTGAAAGAAATGATATGTTCGGGCTGATAATTGGATGACCTTTTGATAATGACACTGTTCTGAAATGTTTGGCAGGTTGTCAAGCCTCTTTTACATGAGAGGACGAGGAAAAAAACTCGAGTGTTGTCAGGTAACGGACAAGATGAATTGTTAAAGGTAAGTCAGTTAGTTTAAAGATTTGTTAGTTTTTTTATTCAACTCAATAAGTTAACGTGTTCAGTTGGAGCATTTACATCATTTATACATCTAACACTCCCTCTCACGTGTGAGTTGGACAATACGATGACCTAACATGTGGAAATTCAAAGCCCATTATGGGGCAAGCCTGCTAAGGGCAAACAAGGGCCAAACGTATGACCTAACATCTTATGTGTGAAATTCAAGGAAATGATAGTTTTCCAATTGTGGAAACTTAGGTTTGAACCCATGACCTCCCCCCGATACCAGCTTAAGATTTGTTACTTTTCGATTCAAGTATTCAACCTAATGAGTTAACTTGTTGGGTTGGAGTATTTAACATCATTTACACATCCCACAGTTAGTCCTATAGTTCTTGAAATATTGAGTACTTGGATATTTCAAATTTTGACTCTCCACTTATAAATATAAGTTACAGTTTGATGTAACGATCCTTAAAGCATTGCTGGTATGTTTTCCTTTCCCCCATTGATCACTATAACCTTTGTGATAATCATTTCTTGATTATGTTTCTAACCTTCTATATAAAGAGTACTTAAATACTTATTCTCAACCCTTGGGAAAATAAGGGAAGTTATTGGAAAGCTAAATTTTAAGAAAACGAAAATTCAGAAATTCAAGAGAATAGTAAATTGCGCCTTCTTCGAATTCGCATTAAAAAAATAGTAAATTGCGCCATCTTGGAATTCGTTTCATTCTAAACTTCCTTGCCAAATTTGTAAGTTGGAAATACACCCATTTTCTATACGACGGTCCATTATGTCTTCAATCTATTCAACCATTTGTTCTACATCAGTCCACTATACCTCAAAAGAACTTGTCCCCATGTTATGGTCAGGATAGAAGACCTCATATTCTTGGAAGCCCTACAAATCAGCAACCTTGAAAGTTTTAGAAATTTCCAAGGAATCGGGCAAGTCGATAACTTAGGCATTGCCATTGATTCATTTCAATACTTTGTAAGGACCATATTTCTTTGGCTTCAATTTACCGTACTTGCCTACTAGAAATCTTTCTTTTCTTACGAACACCATCACGAAATCTCCATCTTGAAACACTTTCAATCTTCTGTGTTTGTCTGTTGCAGCTTTGTAATTGACATTAGTCTTCTCCAATTTTTGCTTCACTTCATCTTTGACATTGACCACATCTTTTGCCATATGTTCTGCAACAACACTCTTCACTTGACTTTTAGGCAACTTCACAAAGTCTACTACCTGATTAGGTACAACTGTGTAAACAATGGAAAATGGAGACCACCTTGTTGCTTTGTGAAATGCATTGTTATAAGCGAACTCAACCTGTGGCATTGCATAGTCCCACTGTTTTGGCTTTTCACCACAAACACTACGAACCACATTTCCCAAAGTGAGATTTGTAACTTATTTTGTCGGTCAATTTGAGGATTAGCAGTACTACTTCAATTCAAAGTTTGAAAGAACCTCTACAAAGGAATCCAAAAATGGCTAAAAAACTTCGTATCTCGGTCAAAAGTAATAGATTTAGGAACTCCATGCAAACGAAAAAAACTCCCTGAAAATAATTTGGCTACGTTGGATGCGTCAGCTATTTTCTTGCAGGCTATAACGTGTCATCTTGGAAAACCTGTCAACTACAACAAAAACAGAATCAACACCTCTTTATGTTTGAGGTAATCTGAGCACAAAGTGCATAGCAAGATCCTGCCAAATATCATTAGGAACAGGTAAAGACATGTAATTTACTGTTTTGAACCTGTCCATTTGAAACTTGACAAGTGTAATGCTTTCTCACAATAGTTCTGACACCGTGCTTCAGTTTAGGCCAATAAAATTGTTTTTCTTTTTCCAAGCTTGGTATCATTTTATCTTGGCCCTAGTGACCACTCAATTTTCCACCATGGAAATCTCGAATCAGTTTCTCTCACAAAGACGAGATAAGAATGCATAGCTGAAAGTAACCTTCAATGATAAAATAATCTGCTACCAATTCTTGATTCACACACTGTGCCCATATTTCTTTAAAATCATCATCAACTACATATAAATCCTTCAAGACTTTGAATCCCACGACTTCTTGAGTAAGAGTAACCAGCAAAGAAGCTCTTCTACTAAGTGCATAAACAACATGATTTAAAGCACTGGACTTGTGCTTAATGACAAATAATACAATGACAAGTGTTGTTGATTTTATATACTATTTTTAAAAATAAAAAATTTAATGATTAAAAAGTTTAAAAACCTGTGCTTCGTCTTCCCCAACCTCTCTCTTGCCCTTGAGGTGTCGAGGTTGGGGAACAAAGAAACGAAGAAGGACTGATGAACTCCATCAACACTCTCTCAGTACAACCCTGGCCAACCACGGATGAACTTCTTCCAATACCTCATACGGATTGCGCCTCTCTCTTCTTCGTGTTCAGCGTTTTCTTTCAAAAAGTGACGAACATTTGGGCTGGGTTTAGAGCTTCCTAATTTCCATATAATCTATTCTTTTCTTTTAAATAAAAGTCAGGTCATATAATAACTGCCAGATCAGCATTATTTGATGCCTTGACGGAATATAGCTGAGGGGCTTGATTAACCCAACCAGCTTAGTACAAGGGCTTGTCTAGCCCGTTTCGAAGTTAACGAGCTTACTTGACATCTTTTTATAAGTACAGAGGCTAAATTAGATCTTATCCCAAATAAACTATAACATATGAGCCAATAAAGGGTTGAAGAATCTGATTCATAAGTCTCATAAAGGTGCTAGGTGTATTGGATAACCCGGATGACATCACCCACCACTTGCACAATCCATTATTGCTCTTGAAATCCGTTTTTCTTTTATCTTCTGGCTTGATTTGAATATGATGGTAACCAACTTCGCAAGTCTATCTTTGTGAATACCTTTTGAGTCCTTGAATACATCCAACATGTCCTCCAAACGTGGTATAGGAAACATGTACTTTATTATGACCTTGTTGATTGCCTTGCTATCAACACACATACTCCAAGCATTACCCTTCTTTGGAATTAGAATGATAGGTACTGCCCAAGGACTCATGCTCTCTCTTATAAAACCCTTTCTTAACTCCTCAATTTGCTCCCGTAAAATTTCATTCACTCTTGGACTTATATGGCAATTAAGAAGATTTGGTAGGCTAGCTCTAGGTACCAAATCAATTTGGTGTTGTATCTCTCGCATAGGTGGAAGCTCATTGGAAATAAGTTCCTCAAAGTCTTTCAACAACTGATGTACCTCAAAACAGGGACGAAGCCAGAAAAAATTGTGAGGGGGGTCGTAGTTAAGCGGGGGTTCGGGGGCAGCGCTCCCGAAATTTTTTTTTTGGACTATTAAATGTATCACCACATAAATTTATGTTTTCACTTGGATATTATAATAATCACTTATCAAATTAACCAACTAATCAACAGTCGTACAATATATTTTTTGTAAAAAAGAAATACCTGGCTACAGTTGCGATCGACGTGGTCTCATTGTCTGAAACCGTTGAATGATAACTTCATTATCAATCCCATCCAAAATATCTTTCTCAATATAAGCGACTAAACAAGCATCAAGCCACTCATCTCCAATACGATTACGCATCCGATTCTTGACAATTTTCATTGCAGAAAATGCTCTCTCCACACTTGCAGTTGAAACTGGAAGAGTCAATGCCAAAGTAATCAACATATACACCAATGGGTATATTGTATGTTTTCGTGTTTGCACCATTTTCTTTGCAAGGCCAGCTATTCCTTCTACTGATGAGAATTCTGAATTACTTCGAACTTCAAAAATATATGTGTCAAGTTGATCCTCAAGCACATCAATATCATAACTAGAAAACTCCTTCGGATACATTCGAGCAAACTTGATAAGCATTTCCTTGTTGAAGGCAGAGAAACCATCATTTGGATTAAGGCATCCCACACACAAAAGTAACTCAGTATCTGCCTCTGAAAAACGATTGTTTAGCTCCATAACTTGCTTATCTATAACAGTGTTGAACAACTCAAAACGAAAATGATGTTTATTTGTTCTTTCTTCAACTCCCCTTCTTGGACGACCACGAGCCACATACTTATCATTCATGTTTGGAACAACAATTTCATGTGTGGAACAAAAAGTGGAAACTTTTTCCAATAAAGAATCCCATCCATGATCTTCTCTCATCAAACTCAAGCGTTCCTTTGATATTTGCACTAACCGCATGGCATTCTCAATCTCCTGCTCTTTCTTTTGTAATGCAAGTGATAACTCATTAGTAATGGCCAAGGTACTCTTCATGAGATGCATTGTGAACACAAAATCAAATGTTTGTATTGCCTCCAACAACATGCATGCTTCAACAGTTTGTTCAGATCTAACACCATCAACCATAATGACTTCAAGTACTTCAACAATAGAAGAAAACATGGATATAAGCCTAAGCAAAGTATTATAATGTGAGCTCCATCTAGTATCACTTGGCCTTTGCAAATTAATTTCTTGATTCAAGCCTCTTCCACTGAGTATCTCTCCTTTCTTGAGTGCTTCAATAACTTTGTCATGTTGTTTAGCTCTAAGTACCTCTTGCCTTTTACAAGATGCTCCTACAATATTCATAATCTTCAAAGTAATTTCAAAAAGAAAACTAACTTGGAAGTGATTTTTTGCAACATCAACAAGAGCCAATTGAAGTTGATGAGCGAAACAGTGAACATAAAAGGCACATGGATTCTCTTCTAAAATTAGTGCTTTCAACCCTTTATACTTTCCTTGCATATTACTTGTTCCGTCATAACCTTGACCACGCAAACTTAATAAACTTAATTTATGACGAGCAAACATTTGATCAATAGCATCTTTAAGTGTAGCAGCAGTAGTATTGGCGACATGCACAACCCCAATAAAACGCTCAATTATGAACCCTTTTTTGTCAACATACCTCAAAGAAATTGCCATCTGCTCCTTGGTCGATACATCTCTAGACTCATCAACCAAAATAGTAAAAATTGCATCACCGATATCCTTGATAATAACATTAGTGACCTCAGTTGCAGCTGAAATGCAAATATCCTTATGAATATCCGAAGAAATCAGCTGAGAATTATTAGGGGCATTTTTAATCGAAACCTTGTTGATGTCTTCATTATGTGCAGCAAGCCAATGATAAAGTTCCAAATAGTTTCCTCTATTCGATGACCATTCAGATTCATCGTTCCCTCGAAATGCTAGCCCTTGTCGTAAAAGGAATCGAACACAGTCAACAGCTGCAGTCAAGCGAACTCGATAATCAATTTTATCTTGACTTGACTTTCCAGTGAACATCGCATCAATTCTTCCAGAAAGATTCTGATTCATTAGATCCTGACATTTCATCTTCGCTTGATTATGCGCACTATTATGTTTCCCAACATGTTCTTTAAGCTTCATTTTTTTTTCCAATTTCTGAACCCCTCACCAACAAATGAATCACCGCCACCCTTTAAAGTTTGCGGCCGAAAAAGATAGCAATATAAGCAATAAGCAGCATCTTTTGCTACGCTGTACTCTAGCCAACCATTATATTCTTTAAACCACTCTGCGTTGAACCTCCTTAAGACATCCACAAATTCTGTTTGTGGAAAATCATGATTTTCAGGTTGAGTAGGACCCTTCAAAAGGTATGCTCTTCGAATTTGCTCTCTATCATTAGCATTGTAACTCTTACTCCATATTGGAGGTCGATGCCCTGGATCTGCAGGAAGATTTGTTAAATCAATCTCCAAACGACTTTGCTTCATTGTGGGCTTGTTTTGATCATGTGATTGAGAAGAATCACCCACTATAGACTTCCTTTTGAGAAACTTATCCATATCAACAATCCAGCCAATCCTACAAATTGAATGCATTTATACATTATAACATGAATACATAATACTGTATGAGACTCTGAGTGGCAGAGTGTCTACACTAAGTACACTTTGTGCAATTCAATATGTCTAAGTTGTCAACATTACAATTTACAAGTCTTAAAAACCCCAAATTCGTTTACCCAATTACCCCAACCCAAGTCCTTTGTGATTTTGTTCTGTGAAGAGTAAGTCATTCACTCAATCACTCATTCTTAAAAACCCCAAATTCTAGATTTCTAGTGAGTAGTGACTAGGCTGACTAGTAGTCTAGTATACAACTGCATATATATATTCCAAGAAGGCAATAATCCAAATTTCACTTGGCTAGCTACTTGATTTTAGGGTTTGATTCTGCATACTAAGACTCTTGCTGCCATAAGAGAGAGAAAAGGAAAAGTAACAAGAAATTGAGAAACAAACCTGGAATATCGCAAGAAAGATTGTTGATTGAAGGATTGGGACTGCAAATTGAAGTGGAAATTGCAAGAGTCAAGAGAGATGGATGTGGCCGCCGTGCTTGTGGCTTGTGCAGTTGTGACTTGTGCAGTTGTGCGTCTCTTGTGCGGCACTATAGCCAAAGAAGTTTTAACTGAGCCCAACTATTTAAGTTTTAATTGGTGCAGGCGTGCAGCACTGCAGCTAAGTGGATTCAATTTCACAATCAGCCCATTCCACATTCCACTTGAGCCCAACTATTTAAGCTTTAACTATTTACAATTCAGCCCAACTATGCAAGTTTTAACCACACTTAACATTCAAGTTTTAAAATCATATATAAGTATAAGTATATATGATTTTTTTTTTAAATTTTCCAAGGGGGGTCAATTGACCCCCCAAGGCATAGGGTGCCTTCGTCCCTGCCTCAAAAGGAATGCTACTTTCCTCTTCGCTTGTTGCCAACAACCCTTATTCTATTACCGGATAGAAGGATTTAGCTTCTTTGATTGATTCATTAATCTCGCGCCCATTGTTAGTCAAAGTGAGTAAGCTAGAACTCTTCCCTTTGAGCAGTCTTCCAGATTTTGAAATAGGAGACATAGCAATTTTATGATTATTCCAAGTAAATAACACAACACTATCACAACGCTTTTAGATAATATCCACGTTAAATTTCCAAGAATGACCCAACAAAATATGACAACCGTTCATTTCAATCACGTCACATACTGCATCATCTTTGTAATGCTTACCAATGGATAATTGCACTTGATAGGTTTCAACAACATGAATGGATGGTCCTTTCTTTACCCAACCAAGCGAATACGGCTTGTTAAACCAGTCTCATTAAGTATGTCAAGAACATATTTTTGTTGAGATATAAATATACCTTTCTTATAACGAGACCTCAATCCCCAGGAAATATTGAAGGTCTTCAAGATCATTTATTTGAAACCTGGCTTGAGGGAAGGATTTGAGAAAAATAATACCCACACCATCACTCCCTGTACTAACAATATCATCAACATAGACTATTAGAAAATTGCACCCTCGCTCAGATTTTCAATAGAAAACTAAATGATCATGAGAACTCCGACTCAATCTAAAGTCCAAACACAAAGACTTCATCGCTGAATATACCAAACCAAGCACAAGAAAAGGGACTAGTTTCACAAGGCACTGATTTACTGAATCCACAAATGCAAAACGAGGAAGAAAAATCCACAAATGCCAAACGAGCAAGAAGAATTGTCCCACCCAGTCGCACCACCAGAAGGCTCGCCAGTCACCAAAATCATTGGTGACGCTCTGATACCATGTAAAACGGGATAGTAGCGGCGCAAACTAAGTTTTTTAGTCACTGTATATGTTTACACGATGGTATTTCGCTTTATACAATATTCTAAACATGTATAAAGACTTAAATACCCTTAGGAATTCTAACACTAATCTTACCTTAATTGGGTGTTCAACTACTTTCTTCGCTAGCACCTCTTTTAGGTGGAAAATTCAACATCTTGCCTAGATTATTTTGCTGTATAATTTTTTTCTTTACAAGTAGAAAATGCAACAATATTATCAAAAACATTTCGGTTTATTTCTTCTATAATTCGTTTGGCATTTCTCTTTTTTCCTTCAATTCAGCTCTCATCGCAATGTTAATCGCCTCTTACAAGGTCCACAAATACCTTGCAGCCCTTTAGTTCTCAGACTCCGTTAAGTTATTATGCCCAACTAGTCTCATGAACTCATTCGTATGGTCTAAAACTGCTCGATTACCTTGCACACAATCAAGATACGCCCGGTACAGAATTTGTTTATAATTGACAGGTAAGAATCGATCCATCATGAGTTGTTTGATCTTCCTCCATGTTCGAACTCGATTTTTTCCTTGTCATTGATGGCTCTTCTGCAATTGATCCCACCAAACAAACGCGGTAGCTTTCAAACGACAAAGCGGCAATCTTTATCGTCTTTTACTTTGATATCTACATGATCTCGAAAAATCTCTCCATTTCTTATCAACAAGTTAAGAAATTCCTCAATCTTCAAATGTCTTGAAAAGTTTGAAATATCAGTTTTGATCTGATAATCTTCAAAATTGTTGCGTTTGTAATGGTTATTTCGACGATTCTGATTGTTGTCCAGTTGTGGCTCTTCGACTTCTTCCTTCGATTCAGAATCACTCTTTTGCACATGAAACCTCCTTTCGATTCCTCCTTCAATGCCTCTTCGATTATTTTCACCATTGTTACCTCCATTATTTTCGATAACTTGCGTAGTAAATCATGAATCTTTCCAAATTGACTGGTCATCGTGTCTATATGCGCATCCAAATATGCTCAAGTAATAAAGACGTCTTCTCCACGTTCAACCATGGATACGAGGCCAAGGTAACAAGATGGGAGACACCCGCTCCAATACCATTTGACGCAGCACAAGCAAACTCAAGTCTACAAGCGTAAACTTATCAAGAAAATAATTTGGAATCCACCATAGAAAATATAAAACTCACAGGTTTTTGATTGATAATGAGATGGAACTTTTGTGTAATACAAAGAATACTCAACGCTTGGGAAAACAAGGAAAATTATTGGAAAACTATATTTTAAGAAAGCGAAAAGTCAGAAATTTAAGAAAATAGTACATTGCATCTTCTTGGAATTTGCCTTGAGAAAATAGCAAATTGCGCCATAATGGAATTCACCTCATTCTATACTTCCATGCCAAATTTGAAAGTTGGAAATACCCTTTTTCCATATGACAGTTCATTACTTCTTCAATCTATTCAATCATTTGTTGTACATCACATTTTATCAGCAGAAGGTGGTTTCCTATAGGGCGTAGGGTCTCTGTATGATATGAACTTAGAGCATATGTAATGGGGAAGTTATTCCTTTCCCATTAAATTAAAATTAAGTCTCACTTCTGTTATATAATAAATCAAACTACAAACTCATTCACATCAGTAAAATATGTCTCTCAATACATTTACATCAGTAAAACACAAATCCCTATACATTATTCCTTCCTTATGTTAGCATAGTGTTAACCGACAATTTCTCAGTATTTCATTTCTATTTTTCTTAACAGTTACACATTAAGTATATCCCTAAATACAATTCTGGAAAGGTATAAAGACTTGAATACCCTTAGGTTAGGTATTCTAACACTCCCCCTCAAGTTGGAGTATAGATATCAATCATGTCCAACTTGTTACAAATGTAAGCTACCCGATTACCCGCAAGAGCTTTAGTGAATATATCAGCTACATGTTCTCCAGTTTTAATGTGTTCCACACGGATCAACCCTTTCTGCAGTTTCTCACGAACAAAATGACAATCAACTTCAATATGTTTTGTCCCCTCGTGGAACACAGGATTAGAGGCTATATGGATAGCTGCTTGATTATCACACCACAATCGAATGGGAGTTGAATCCTTTATACCAATCTCTTCAAGCAAGTGATGTACCCACATAAGTTCACAAGTAGAGCTAGCCATAGCTCTATATTCAGATTCTGCACTCGACCGAGCTACCACACTTTGCTTCTTACTTTTCCAAGAGATTAAGTTTCCTCCAAGAAAGACACAATAACCTGTAGTAGACCGCCGATCCATTGGACAACCCGCCCAATCAACATCACAAAACCCTTCTATTCTACTATGACCCTTATCTCCATAAACAACACCACGACCTGGAGCACTCTTAAGATATTTCAGAATATGAACAACTGCATCCCAGTGAGATGTTCTAGGAGATGACATGAATTGACTGATTACACTCACTGGAAAAGCAATGTCAGGACGCGTTACAGTAAGATAATTAAGTTTTCCAACCAATCGCCTGTACCGTTCAGGATTTGGGAGTAAATCTCCATCCTCATTTGTGAGTTTCACATTCGGTATCATGGGAGCATCACATGGCTTGGCTGCAGTCAAACCTGTGTCCTGAAGAATATCAAGAACATATTTCCTTTGAGATAGAAATATACCTTTCTTGCTACGAAACACCTCAATCCCCAAAAAATATCGAAGGGAGCCTAAATCCTTTGTCTGAAATTTAGTGTGAAGGAAGGATTTGAGAGCGGTAATGCCCACACTATCACTCCCAGTAATCACAATGTCATCGACATAGACCACAAGAAGAATACACCCACGCGCTGAGGTGCGATAGAATACTGAATGATCATGTGCACTTCTCCACAATCCAAACTCAAAGAGTACCTCGCTGAATCGTCCGAACCAAGCACGAGGGGATTGTTTCAGTCCATATAATGATTTGCGCAGATAACATACTTTCCCTGACTCCCCTTGAGCAACAAACCCAGGGGGTTGCTCCATGTATACCTCTTCGGTCAAGTCACCATGAAGAAAGACATTTTTAATATCCAATTGATGCAGTGGCCAATGGTATGTAGCAGCCAAGGAGATAAACAACCGAATGGAAGGAAGTTTAGCAACAGGAGAAAAAGTCTCAGAATAATCAAGACCATATGTCTGAGCATAACCTTTAGCAACTAACCGGGCTTTGAGACGGGCTACAGAACCATCCGGATTAACTTTAACTGTGAAAACCCATTTGCAACCAATAGCATGCTTACCCACGGGAAGGGAAACGAGCTGCCAAGTACTATTCTCCTCAAGAGCAGTCATTTCATCTTGCATAGCCTGTCGCCACCCAGAATGAGACAGAGCTTCGGAAACAGACTTAGGAACAGATATAGAGTCAAGAGAAGAAACAAGAGACTGAGAGTTAAGAGATAAACTGTTATAAGACACAAAAGAGCAGAGAGGATAAGTACAAGAACGTTTACCTTTGCGAAGAGCAATCGGAAGATCGGGGCTGGAAGGAGAGGAAGGACTTGGATCCGGAGACGAAGAAGTAGGTAAAGGAGAAATCACCTGGTCTGACGTGGATGCTACTGTTGGTGTCACAGGTGGGAAAGAAGTATGCCGGGAAAATGTCTTTGTTATTGGTGGACGAGAAGGCTCAGAAGAACTGTCTGGAGAGATGATACGGTAGACAAGAAACTCATCGGCAGGAGCAAAAACTGGGGTAGAAGAATCATGAACAAAGGGTGTAGACTCAAAGAATGTCACATCAGCAGAGACTAAGTATCGTCCGAGAGCAGGAGAAAAACATCGATACCCTTTCTGATGTCGAGAGTACCCTAAGAAGAGACATTTCAGGGATCGGGGATCGAGTTTGGAGATATGAGAGCGAACATCTTGTACAAAACAGACACAACCAAATATACGAGGTGGAATAGAGAAGAGAGGGCGAGAAGGAAACAAAACAGAATAAGGAATATTACCCCCAAGAACAGAAGATGGCATACGATTTATTAAATAACAAGCTGTAGTGATAGCGTCGGCCCAAAAGACTTTTGAAACTTTCATATGAAACAATAGAGCTCGGGCAACTTCCATCAAGTGGCGATTTTTTCGTTCAGCCACCCCATTTTGTTGAGGGGTAACGACACAAGAAGATTGGTGAACAATACCATTTTGAACCATAAAAGAAGACAGAGAATGAGAAAAATACTCTTTAGCATTGTCACTCCGTAGAATACTAATAGAAGCATTATGTTGTGTTTTAATTTCAGCATAGAAAGCACAAAAGATAGAATACAACTCAGCACGATTCTTCATTAAATATAACCAAGTCACCCTGGAGAAATCATCAACAAAAGTAACAAAATATCGAAATTCAGACTTACAAACAATAGGACAAGGACCCCAAATGTCAGAATGAATCAAATCAAAAGGGGACGCAGCCCGTTTATTTACTCGAGGAAGATAAGACACACGATGGTGTTTAGCAAACTGACATGCCTCACACTCCAACTTAGACACTGAATGTAAATTAGGACAAAGACGCTTTAACACATTTAGAGAAGGATGACCAAACTGACAATGCAACTGGTAAGAAGAGAGACTGCTAGTGGAAGCAATAGACCGTGGAACCGATGGAGAATCAACAGCAAGAACGTACAAACCATTGGATTCAAAACCTCTACCAATAATCTTCTTCGTCACAAGATCCTGAAAAACACATGAAGTAGGAAAGAAGTGAACAGAGCAATTCAAAGCACGAGTAATTTTACTGACAGACATCAAATTAAAAGGGAAACATGGGAGACGACTTGAATGAAGAAAGAATACCTGCATTGCTTGTCATGTGATCGGTGGCTCCAGAGTCAATGACCCAATTAGGTGATGAGGAAGTGAGACAGGCAGTGGGATTACCTGACTGAACAAGAGTGGCAGCATGAGCAGAGTTTTGGGCAGCTTGGAACTGAGCAAAACGAGCATACTCATCAGCAGAAATCACAATGTGACCTTCAGAACTAGCAGCTCTACCTGGAGTAGGTAACAACCCGTCCTGGGTGACAGCATTAGCTAATCGCTGAGGTGCATTTGGTTTCCCATTCAACTTCCAACAATTCTTTTTCAGATGACCCGGTTCTCCACAATAGAAACAAATTCGAGGACCTCCCCGTCCTCCTCCATCACGACCACCACTCCGACCACCTCTACCACTACTACCTCGACTACCTCGAGCACTCCATCCAACGAGAGCAGAAGCCTCTCCAACAGTGGACCCTCCAAGGGACTCTTTAGTAGAGTCTTTACATACCATCCGCAATCGTGAGAAGGCCTCAGCGAGTGATGGAAGATCCGTGTCAGTGAGAAGCTGAGAACGTGGCACTTCATAATCAGAATCCAACCCGGCAAGAAAACATTGAACAATTATCTCCTCTTGTTATTCCTGCATCTTCTTTACATCAGCAGTAATAGTATACAAAGTTTTCATCTCCTCAAACATTTTCTTAAAAGTAGTGTAATAATCCACCAAAGTTCGGCCCTTCTGCTCAGCGCGATATAAACCAGACAATAACTCATGAGATAAATTTTTCTTGCTTGCATACAAGGTGTCGAGATAGTCCCACAGTTCCTTGATCGAATCACAGTGACCCACCATATCATCCACAGAGTTGTCAATAGTATTCTGGATTAGATTATAGAGTTTGTCATCTTCTTTCAACCATTGAGCTTTTGCAATTGGTTCTGTCGGAGGATCATCAGTGAGATGTTTCTCCGTATCAATGCCAGAGAGATACCTTCGAATAATACGTCTCCATTGATGGTAATTAGTACCATTCAATTTCCGATCAGTAATACGAGCAGTAGCAGCAATGATTTCGGTATTTACCTTCTTGTCACTAGCTTCAGCCATAAGTCAATATTAAACCAGAGCAACAAATTCAGAATTCACAACAATAGAAAACATGAATATTAATGTTCGGGAGGCAGCAATGAACCTTCAAAATCAGAAGAGACTGAAGTGGTCACAAAACCAGGAAGCAGAGGTGTCGCGTGATGCACCGAAGTGCAGAGGGGAGGCCGCGAGAACCACCAGAGTTCAGAACAGAGATCAGAAGTTCAGAACAGAGATCGAAAGCCAAAATCGGAGGTCACCAGAGGTGGACATGCGAGTCGCCAGAAGCCGGAGTAGAGATCGAAAACCAAAACAGAGGTCGCGCGCGACCAGAAGAAGACCAGAAGCACGCGATTCGCCGATGCTTGCTGATCGGAACTTGCGCGCGACCCAGAAGAAGACCAGAAGCGCGCGATTCGCCGATGCTTGCCGATCGGAACTTGCGAGAAGACCAGAAGGAGACCAGAAGTTTGATCGGAATGTACGCGGAACCCTACCGGAATGTACGGGGCTCCGATACCATGTTAACCGGCAATTTCTCAGTATTTCATTTCTATTTTTCTTAACAGTTACACATTAAGTATATCCCTAAATACAATTCTGGAAAGGTATAAAGACTTGAATACCCTTAGGTTAGGTATTCTAACACATAGCATGACAACAATATTGTTGACCTCCATATTGTCCCCAAAAAAATTACATTAAAATTAATATCGGTCTGACCTTTATTACAGAAAAGTCAAGTCATATAGTTACATTAGCATAACAAATCTATCAATACAGTCACATCAGCAAAAATACACATTGTCATATATTATCCCTTCCCCAAAAAAAAATATACCATTGCATGCTCTTACAAAAGTGTCCATTCACCTATCCCCAATGTACCTACAAGTATTATGCATTCAGGAAGATAATACTTGTAGGCACATTGGGGGCTGGGTGACTGGTTACTTTTGTAAGTTCTTTCCATGCGGAGCCCTTTTGTCTTCTGTTTTCTTTCCTCCCGTCTTTCTTTTTTATCGTATCTTATCGCTAACTGTTTTTATTTTCATGTAGATAATGGATGTTGCATCTCTCCCGCATTTCTGTAGAAGAGAAGGCTCTGGATCCTCTAGACGTTCGGGGAATGCAACTGAAAGTTGCTTTTCCTTGGACTATCCTTTTCATCAAGAGCTCTATAATTACATGAAGGAGCAATCCTTGATCCGTGAACCTGCTGAACTGATCAAAGAGGGGTCTTTTCATGTGGATCTGCCTGAGCCAGCAGCAAAAGGGGAGATTGCCAAAACCATTGAATCTGAGCTACGCAAGTTTGAGAACGGAAATGGGAATGGGCTCTCAGGGTCTCTAAGTGGCCTTAAAATTAGTGATTGCTGAGTTTTTGGAGTCCAGTGGCTATTAAGTAGTGGATCATTAACTGTGATCCTGGATCTCTGTTATATGATATAAAGTATAAACGCATGTATTTAGTAGTGGCTCATATTAATCCCTGTATTGCAGGGAAAAGCTAATACTTGTTATTCTGACATAATGGCTGGATAATCAGTTTAAAAGCTGCCTCCAGCATTACATGGGGTACTATACGGTCAAGAATAGTGATTTTCAGTTCCATATGTTTTTATTTGTACTAATAACATGGAATCATTTTCTTCTAGATTAATATTAATTCCTTCCATGGGCACGCAGAATATTATTGACGTGGTATCCCTCTGAAGTTTGGTTGATGGAAAAGTAAACCTTTACAATATTGAGTGCTATCTGCACTTGTTCTTGTGCTGAAATTGAGAACAAATTGAAGCTTTCGGTTGCAGAGCAGGTTTTGTTATTTCATTCGTTGCAGTTGCACAATGTTTGTGACAGCCATAAAGAGTTCATGTCTCCGGATGTGCATGTATATCCGGAGAATTGTCAAAAAAAAAAAAAAAATTATGATCACTCTATATTTTCCAGAATGCAGGAAGCAGCTTAAGCTTCTGTTTCCTCTTCTCGATGCCATTTTTGGAGTTCACCCTCAACCATACGTTGTGCAGATGAGGCATTCTCAGCTGCCTTCAAAGCGATGTCTGTTGCTTCCTTTATTTCCTCAATTGCTTTCAATCCTGCCTCTAATTTCTCTTCTGATTCGTCTTTGTTTGCATTGATTATCTCTAGTTGCACCATCACAGCAGCAACTTTCATCTCCGCTAAATTGTTGCATTCCTCCTGCTTCCCCTTCAAAGATTCGAACTCCTCCTTTAAAATCTTAATCTTGGCAGGAGAATCTGGTTGTGGCATTGGTTGTGTTTGACTCAAAACCCTAATCTCATCGTGGACTGTCTTCTCTGCCTCTCTTGCCTCTTCAGTCTCTCGTAGTGCAAGTTGCAGCTTTGCTTCTGCTGCTGCTACACGGCTTTGGGCAGTTTGAGTTTGGTGCTTTAGCTCTTTGGCAGTTCTCTGCAGCTCTTCAGCTTCCCAGCGTGCATTTTCTGCCGTCGATAATAGCTGATCCATTTCTTTTTGTTCTGCAGCCGCTTGCTTCTCCTGAAATTCGGCATGCTCCCTCTTCACATTCTCCAATTCCAGATTGAGGGTACTCGCCAAGCTTTGGAGAGAGCTTTCTTTTTCTATAACTTCTTGCAATGTCCTTGTGGCATCATTGAGCTCTGTGGTTACCACTTTCACATAATCCATTTCGGAGGCATGCATACTTTTCATCTCCTCTTGTAGAACTTTAATATGAACATTTGTTTCTGCCAGCTTTGTTTCAATGGTTCTGGTCAGTTCAGGATCATATTCATTCTTCAAAGATATCAACTGCTTTTCTGCTTCATCCTTGCTGGTTTTACTAGTTTGTATGCGAGTTTCATTTTCGGCAGCAATCCTTGCCTGCTCTCGTTCAGCTTGTTGAGAGGCAAGCTTTAACTGTTGAATTGATTCATTCATTGCAGAGATTTCCTTTGAAACTTTACTAACCTTCTCCGCATTCGTATTAGCTGAACGCTGCGCTTCTGCGGCTTGTTGAAATGCAGCGGATTTTGCTTCCAAAGCAGCATCAAAATCCTGCCGAATTTTATTGAGATCTTGCTTTGCAGCATCAAGCTTAGCAGCAGTGGCCAAGTACTGCTCTCTTGCTTGCTGCAATTCATGTTTCTGAGTATTGTTTCCTAAGTGTTTCTGAGATTTTTGCTCTTGGAGTAGTTTTCCCTTTCTATTCGCAGCCTTTGTAGTCTCAATGGCGGATTTCTTGGAGTCTCTTGCAGTTTTGAGCTTGTTAGTCAAATCTTCCATGGTTTTCTTTGCCCTTTCAAGCTCAGTAAGTGCTCGAGCTTTGGTAGTTTCAGCACTCTCAAGCATTTGCTTGATCTTGTTGAGTTGTTTTTGGGCCAAGAGAAGTTGTGTCTCCTTGTCTATAACATTCTGCAAAGCAGCAGCAGATGAGACATGAGGTTTTAGTCATTAAATTCATATACTCGAGCGAAAAACATAATGATTCTCAACCTCGAAAAATGGGTGTTTGCATACCTCCGAAGATTTTGACCTCCTGAGATTAGGCTTCCTCCTATTTAGAGCGACTTTGCCAAATAAACTAACAGCAGCTTTGACAGATTGAAATGGCGCCCTGGTGTCGATCTCTCCTATTTCTATCCTTGGTGATCCTTGAGCCTTTTGTAGCTCTTTTATTCGGACGTTCACCATGTTTGATGTTCTGCCTCTATTTTACAAGATATATTGCCTGCAATGCAAAATCACAGCACAGGATATTGATCACACTTGTTTCTCCGTATGTTATTTTCAGGAACAAAAATGCTTGTTTGTGAGGGTATGTGCCTTTTCCTTGTCAGAAATTGTAGAATCTACATACATAATCAGTTACCTTAAAAGAGTCCTTGGGTGCAGCAAAATGATGGGTTGGATGGAATTCCCAATCAAAAAGACCATCTTAGAGTTAGAAGAAGGGAAAGCAGGGTCTGGGAGCTTCTTGTGTTTTCTGGCTTTGGGTTTTTGAAGCTCTGTCTCTTTCTTCGCAAAGGAAAAAAGAAGAAGAAAGGAGTTTGTTGCACCAACGGTTTTTTCGCGGGTTTGAACGGTAAGCAGCAATCATTGCTGGAATAGCATTTGACGTTTATAAAAAAGGTCCTCAAATTGACCAATCCACTTGGCATCCATTATTTCGGAAACTAATCACAAATTACAATTCAACAAGGAGCCAACAATTCCTCTGACAAGTCCTCACCTTTCCCCGAATTTACAGCACCAATTACTCAAGATCCTTTTTTCCCCCTCAAACCGGAAGAGGAAGCCATCACTACTTCCTGGATGCTGGATCGGCCAAAAGGCGCGAATAGCGGGTCTGGTTTCCGGAATCTGTTTGGACCATGTAGAGTTCATGAAGTATGGGCTTTCTTCATTCTCAGCCTCAGCCAAGCTACATTGTTTAAAAGCTTGCTGCTAATCACAATATGTAAGATCTGCTTGGACATCAAGGAGAGGACACGCTAAAGGGAAGTCTACAATTTACAACACAAATTAACCCTTCAATCCCCAACTATTAGATTTCTAAGCCTGGCAAACGGTTCTGTAGTATCATCAAGCATCTCCAGGAGGATTGATTAGCTTTATCTTCAGTTCTATCTCCCCAGATTCAACTGAGCTGAGCCTTAACCATACATTCTGCACCACCTCACCATTTACACAACTACTAGTGATTTCCCTTGCAACACAGTTCTCAGTGTCTGGGACAACCTTCCTTAACGTCTTCTCGCCAGAGGATACTCCTAGAATCTGCTTAAGTCTAGCTGCTGAGACAACTGCTTGAAGGCTAAGCTGAGCATGCCCCATCTTGTCATCTGCTTTGAAACGATCTTTATCGAACACTTCCTGTGGAAAAATCATAAGAATGCAATAAAGTCCTTATTCGGGCTTCAAAACCACAAAATGCTCCTTCAGAATTGGGACATCGAAAATAATTTGGAGCCTGAATTTGATGATAAAAATAAAAAGAGAGAATTTGAGATCTACCAAACTTAAAGCTCCAACAGGTTCTTTGAGGGAGAAAGTTAGCTCTTCATTCCAGACTCGATTAAGGCAACTGTTGATAACCTTAGTCTTTGCCGTCTGACAAAAGAGAAACAAGCAAGTTACTTAGAAGAAGATCATGTATACATATTCTAAGATTAGCACCAAGTTGAAGACACCTTTTTTTTTTTTTGAAGTACAAGACACTAAAGCCAAAGAAATAAGACCTTAACCTATTACTGGTTAAAAAAGGAGGAAACAACAATCAAATAGTGTAGCACGTTTTTCTTTTGATGTCATTTGCACATTTATAGTTGTAGCGGATGTGGGATGTCACTCATCCTTATAAACACAAAGAGCATCTTGCTACTGCATCTAAGTCATAGACAATCCAACACACTACACATAATATCATTAATTAACAGTAAACTCATTTGGGTGCTTGGAAGCTAGGTTGAGAAAACTAGACTTACCTGGTCACCTAGCTTCACCACAACATAAGGATCACTGCTCTTGAAATCTCGGATAACAAGCTTTTTCCCTTGCATAACCACTCCTTTTAGCAGCCCTAAGTCCTCGCCCATTTTTTGGTTCCAAGGATATGATGAAAAAGCAATCACACTGTCAAAAAAAAAACATGAATTCCATGAGCACGGTTGATATTCTAGGATAAAATATCTCAGATTTTGATATTCACGGCAAAAAAAAAAAAAACTCTGTACCAAAGCTAGAAGAAAGCCCAGAAATTTAACTCAGAGAAGACAAAAGAAAAAAATCAATTAGTCAATTGATTATTACATAATAAATTCTTGGGATCTACCCAGAGTCAATCTTCACTTCTCAGCAAAACCCAGAAGTAAAGATCAAATTTTCATAAAACTTCAACAGCGCATTGATAATCAAAAAGAAATTAAAGTAAAAAAAATACAGTATATAGAGTCAGTTTGCAACAAAGAACTCTCGGGATCTATACAAAACCTGTTATCTTGTATCTCGGCTAAGGAGTAAAACATGCCGATCAAATTTTCAAAAAATGCAGCATAATCGATTCCTTGAAGTACTCAACTTGATGTGGCTATATAGAAATCTCATATTTTTTTGGCTCATATACACATACAGACACCAACCAGAAACATGAATAAGAAAACCAAATATATATTGATATGCAAATGAAGAGGGAGAGAAGCTGAATACCTGTATGAGGAAGAAGGCAAGAGATGCTGAAACAAGAAAGAGCTCGAGCTAGAGAGAACCCATTTCTCGATTGCTTACGTAAAAAGCCGAACAGATGCCCTTAAAACGAGTGACACAGTCAGTTTACATCCAACGAGAAAAAGAACGTACTTTACCAGGTACGTTAACAAACATATGGGTATGAAACAAACCCCTATTTTTAAGAACCAGTGCTTCTTCTGTCTGAGAAAACAAAAAAGATCAACAAGAAAGATCAACAAATGGATGTAAAGGGATCGGAAACACAAGCAGAGGTGGACGATGCAACCGGCAATCACAGGTAGAGCACGCCAAAATGGAAACTTTCATAGTAGTTTAATGATCAATGATGCGCTTCACAGCCACATGTCCGTGAAAGGAATTATATCTTTGTTGACAAATAAAACCTGTTGTTTTTCCTAAATAACTTGGACATAAAGTTTTCTGCTCCAAATATGGATGCAAACACATGTTTTATCTAATTTAAACGGATTTGAGTCCATATACAAAAATTCTCTTTATTAGTTGTTTGAATTTAAATTAATTCGATAATGATCAATTAATCATGTCTGAAAATTCAAATTAATTCATATCTAAATATACAAATATCTTATAAACATGTACATATTTTGTAAAGAGTATTGTTGACAGCGTATAAGCTGATGTATAAGTTATAATATTAAGCTCAATAATAAACGGTCAAATAAGTTAGTTATGTTTGATAGAGCGTATGTGTAATATATACTATAAACTGTCAAATTTACACTTAAGAGCATTTAGAGTACTTTAGTAATTGAATATAGAACATAAACCATTTTAATTTTATTTTATAATTTTTTTTGTTTTTAAAATTGTACAATAATAATTAATTACCTTGCATGCCATATAATATACTGTTACATATAATTCTTTTTGAGAAAATGATAACATACATGTTTTACAATTACACGTGGTACACAAATATACTAACGAAAATAAAGAACAAGTTTTTTATTCACCTATCATAGTGCATTAGCAATTATATCTCTAGCCACATCCATGTTCTCGTTGTCTCTAAAAACACCCTCTTCTACATATTATGGTCCTTCTTCATGTAAATCAGAACTGCTTGACTCGTCCTTAACATTCTCGAATTTCTTGTTACTCCAGCTCCGTCTTCTAATATAATTGTGCAATCCACAACATGCGATAATAATGTCGACCTGTGCCTTGAACTTATAACGCATAATTTTAGTTAGAATCTTCCACCATATCTTTGTGACAATGAATGTCCTTTCTATGACACTATGCAGATGCGTGCTTCTCGTTGAACTTCTCGCGCGATCCACTTGCTCGCCGCCTATTCATCCAGTCCGACAAATGATATCACTCACCCCTATAAGACGCTAGGTAACTGATCTTATTTGCATAGCCCGCATCCACCAAGTAATATTTACCTGCCAAACAACACAACTTTGTTAATAATATTCCTAAAAAAAGGTACCATGACAAAAAATAGTTCGCTAAATGCTGACACACCTTTGGACGGATGCGAAAAATTATATTCCGATTTAGACAGCACGATATCCAACACCAACCCATCATGGGCAAAACCCTCATACGCAGCTGCAACAAATAAATACAACATATCAAAATCACATACCACCAAAACATTCTGTAATGTAAAACCTTTGCGGTTGATAAACGTAATTCGTGATTCACGCGGTATTACTACTAGTATACCATCAAGCACCCATCAAGCACTCCTACAACATTGCTAACCTCATATAATTGATTATCTCTAAGCTTGATAACATCTATTGTCATATGGTATATCGACCCCAATATCTGATGAAATATTCTATGTATCGTCTGACCCGAGTGCTAAAAAAGTTCCTGTAATACCTGATTACATACTCCATGTCCCACTTTAAACAGAAAAATTGCTAACATCTCTGAAATTTGAATATGCTCAGAGCATGCACCTCTCAGTTAAATCAGTACACAATGCTCCAAATGTATCTAGCAATACACGAAAATTTTGTTGACACCTCACCAGATTACGATTCAAGATCTCCATAACCCATTGTGCCCCAGTTAATGAAGATGTCCTACACGGGTTGCGTGGTATTGGTTGAGATCCATACTTCTAGAAGTAATACATAACCGCTGAAGCGGCAGCCCGCGAACTATCGTGAACTTGGTTTTCATGTTCCTCAAACTAGAGGAATCCATAACTGTAAAAAAAACCAAAAATTGCACCATTAAGCAGTGCACATAAACTGGCAGATATTAGCTACTGCCAATGCATTTAGTTAAATTAAAACAAGATCAGCATAAAAATTGCACCATTTTTATTGTCTACTGCCAACTCAAGTTTAACAAGGAAAACCAATGCATAATCAAATAAACATGACTCGATTATTTTAACCAAAACTTTAAACCTACATGCCACAAATGTGCTGCTCCAGACCTCAAACAAACCAACATAACTCAATTATTGTACTAGAAATAAACCAAGTAAAACAAATTCAGCTGAAAATGTCAGATAAACAGATCCACTCCATCAAACCCAATACAGAAACTCAATTTCATTGTTCACCCACGATCCGGATGATGAAACTACGGCGAACACTGGGCACCATGTTAGGAAGCACACGACTAAAGAGGGGGCTCTCTATCTTCTCCAAAGCGGACAGGTACACCTGTTCATTCAGCTGGCCATCTTCAAACATTTGATTGAGGATGGCCAAAACCGCATCCGGATGTGTATTAGTTGAAGCAACCAATTCTTCTATTTGACTAGGAACCTTCGTTCTGACTGCCAATGCTTCCCCAGAAGTAAATGTCACTTCGTTATCAGATTTTCCAACCTCTGTTGGGTTGTCATCCACCCTTTCTGCGTGCTCCCCTTGAGTATTGTTAGAATACCTAACCTAAGGGTATTTCAGTCTTTATACATTTCCAGAGTTGTATTTAGGGTTATACTTAATGTGTAACAGTTAAGGAAAAGATATATGAAAATACAGAGAAATTGCCGATTCACATGGTATCGGAGCCGGCATAAGTTCCGGTAGGGTTCCGCGTATGTTCCGATCGACGAGCATCGGCGAATCGCGAGGTCGCAAGGTCCGGTGACCTCTTCTGGTCGCGCACGACCTCTGTTCTGGCTTCCGATCTCGGTTCTGGCTTCTGGCGACTCGCGTGTCCACTTCTGGTGACCTCTGCTTTGGCTTTCGACCTCTGTTCTGCATTCTGGTGGTTCGCTCGGCATCCCCTCTGAGTTTCGGTGGATCACGCGACCTCTGCTTCCTGGTTTTGTGACAACTTCCGCACCACTTCTGAATCGGGAGAAGTTCTAGTATCGGCAAAGAGAATAGTTGCTTTTCAGACGCCTCTTCTGCCAACTTTGAAGGTTCATTGCTGCCTCCAGGACAGCAATCACTTCTAGAATTTTTCTAGTATCTCTGGAATCACATTTTCCAGATTACTTTGCTGACCATCTCACTTCCCACCTTGCCCTTTACTGACCGGTATTGGATTCTACTGTTAATGAGTTGTTAATGTGCCTAACCTGGTAACCTGCCTTCTGGAGTTCTGCTGGCATTCTTATTCTGATTGGGGCTGTTTTGATTTCTGAATTTGTGGCTCTGGTTTAATAGTTATCTCCGATGTAACCATTGGCAGTTTTGGGTATTATGGCTGAAGCTAGTGAAAAGAAGGTCAATACTGAAATTATTACAGCTACTGCTCGTATTACTGATCGGAAATTGAATGGTACTAACTACCATCAATGGAGACGTATTATTCGAAGGTATCTCTCTGGCATTGATATGGAGAAACATCTCACTGATGATCCCCCGACAGAACCACTTGCGAAAGCTCAATGGTTGAAGGAAGATGACAAACTCTATAATCTAATCCAGAATACTATTGACAACTCTGTGGATGATATGGTGGGTCACTGTGATTCGATCAAGGAACTGTGGGACTATCTCGACACCTTGTATGCAAGCAAGAAAAATTTATCTCATGTTCATGAGTTATTGTCTGGTTTGTATCGCGCTGATCAGAAGGGTCGAACGTTGGTGGACTATTACACTACTTTTAAGAAAATGTTTGAGGAGATGAAAACTTTATATCCCATTACTGCTGATGTAAAGAAAATGCAGGAACAACAAGAGGAGATCATTGTTCAATGTTTTCTTGCCGGGTTGGATTCTGATTATGAAGTGCCACGTTCTCAGCTCCTCATTGACACCGATCTTCCATCACTCGCTGAGGCCTTCTCACGATTGCGGATGGTATGTAAAGACTCTACTAAAGAGTCCCTCGGAGGATCCAGTGTTGGAGAGGGTTCTGCTCTAGTTGGATGGAGTGCTCACGGTAGTCGAGGTGGTAGTGGTAGAGGTGGTCGGAGTGGTGGTCGTGATGGAGGAGGACGGGGAGGTCCTCGAATTTGTTTCTATTGTGGAGAACTGGGTCATCTGAAAAAGAATTGTTGGAAGTTGAATGGGAAACCAAATGCACCTCAGCGATTAGCTAATGCAGTCACCCAGGATGGGTTGTTACCGACTCCAGGTAGAGCTGCGAGTTCTGATGGTCACATTGTGATTTCTGCTGATGAGTATGCTCGTTTTGCTCAATTCCAAGCTGCCCAGAACTCTGCTCATGCTGCCACTCTTGTTCAGTCAGGTAATCACACTGCCTGTCTCACTTCCTCATCACCTAATTGGGTCGTTGACTTTGGAGCCACCGATCACATGACAAGCAATACAGGTATTCTTTCTTCGTTCAAGTCATCTCCCATATCTCCCAGTGTCATACTTGCTGATGGTTCAAGTGTTCCAGTTCTTGGTAGTGGCACTGCCTCTCCAACCTCTTCTTTATCTTTGTCTTCTTTTCTTTGTTTACCCCATTTCCCTTTTAATTTGATGTCTGTCAGTAAAATTACTCGTGCTTTGAATTGCTCTGTTCACTTCTTTCCTACTTCATGTGTTTTTCAGGATCTTGTGACGAAGAAGATTATTGGTAGAGGTTCTGAATCCAATGGTCTGTACGTTCTTGCTGTTGATTCTCCATCGATTCCACGGTCTATTGCTTCCACTAGCAGTCTCTCTTCTTACCAGTTGCATTGTCAGTTTGGTCATCCTTCTCTAAATGTGTTAAAGCGTCTTTGTCCTAGTTTACATTCAATGTCTAAGTTGGAGTGTGAGACATGTCAGTTTGCCAAACACCATCGCGTGTCTTATCTTCCTCGTGTCAATAAACGGGCTGCGTCCCCTTTTGAGTTGATTCATTCTGACATTTGGGGTCCTTGTCCTATTGTTTCCAAGTCCGGATTTCGATATTTTGTTACTTTTGTTGATGCTTTCTCCAGGGTGACTTGGTTATATTTAATGAAAAATCGTGCTGAATTGTATTCTATCTTTTGTGCTTTTTATGCTGAAATTAAAACACAACATAATGCTTCTATTCGTATTCTACAGAGTGACAATGCTAAAGAGTATTTTTCTCATTCTCTGTCTTCTTTTCTGATTCAAAATGGAATTGTTCACCAATCTTCTTGTGTCGTTACTCCTCAACAAAATGGGGTGGCTGAACGGAAAAATCGCCACCTGATGGAAGTTGCCCGAGCTCTATTGTTTCATATGAAAGTCTCAAAAGTCTTTTGGGCCGACGCTGTCAATACAGCTTGCTATTTAATAAATCGTATGCCATCTTCTGTTCTTGGGGGTGATATTCCTTATTTCGTTTTGTTTCCTTCTCGTCCTCTCTTCTCTATTCCACCTCGTATATTTGGCTGTGTCTGTTTTGTACAGGATGCTCGACCATATCTGTCAAAACTTGATCCCCGATCCCTGAAATGTCTCTTCTTAGGGTACTCTCGACATCAAAAAGGGTATCGCTGTTTTTCTCCTGCTCTCGGACGATACTTAGTTCCTGCTGATGTGACATTCTTTGAGTCTACACCCTTTGTTCATGATTCTTCCATCCCAGTTTTTGCTCCTGAAGATGAGTTTCTTGTCTACCGTATAATCCCTCCAGACAGTCCTTCAGAGTCTTCTCGTCCACCAATTATCAAGACATTTTCTCGGCATACTTCTTTCCCACCTGTGGCACCTCCAGTCGCATCCCCGTCAGACCAGATGATTTCCCCTTTACCTACTTCTTCGTCTCCGGATCCAAGTCCTTCCTCTCCTTGTAGCCCAGATCTCCCGATTGCTCTTCGAAAAGGTAAACGTTCTTGTACTTATCCTATCTGCTCTTTTGTGTCTTATAACAGTTTATCTCTTACCTCTCAGTCTCTTGTTTCCTCTCTCGACTCTATGTCTGTTCCTAAGTCTGTTTCCAAAGCTCTGTCTCATTCTGGGTGGCGACAGGCTATGCAAGATGAAATGGCTGCTCTTGAGGAGAACAATACTTGGCAGCTCGTCTCCCTTCCCGTGGGTAAGCATGCTATTGGTTGCAAATGGGTTTTCACAGTTAAAGTTAATCCAGATGGTTCTGTAGCCCGTCTCAAAGCCCGGTTAGTTGCTAAAGGTTATGCTCAGACATATGGTGTTGATTATTCTGAGACTTTTTCTCCTGTTGCTAAACTTCCTTCCATTCGGTTGTTTATCTCCTTGGCTGCTACATACCATTGGCCACTGCATCAATTGGATATTAAAAATGCATTCCTTCATGGTGACTTGACCGAATAGGTCTACATGGAGCAACCCCCTGGGTTTGTTGCTCAGGGGGAGTCGGGGAAAGTATGTTCTCTGCGCAAATCATTATATGGACTGAAACAATCCCCTCGTGCTTGGTTCGGACGATTCAGCGAGGTACTCTTTGAGTTTGGACTGTGGAGAAGCGCATATGATCATTCAGTATTCTATCGCACCTCAGCACGTGGGTCCATTCTTCTTGTGGTCTATGTCGATGACATTGTGATTACCGGGAGTGATAGTGTGGGCATTACCGATCTCAAATCTTTTCTTCACACTAAATTTCAGACGAAGGACTTAGGCTCTCTCCGATATTTTTTGGGGATTGAGGTGTTTCGTAGCAAGAAAAGTATATTTCTATCTCAAAGGAAATATGTTCTTGATATTCTTCAGGAGACAGGTTTGACTGCGGCCAAGCCATGTGATGCTCCCATGATACCAAATGTGAAACTCACAAATGAGGATGGAGATTTACTTCCAGATCCTGAACGGTATAGGCGGTTGGTTGGGAAACTCAATTATCTCACTGTAACGCTTCCTGACATTGCTTTTCCAGTGAGTGTAATCAGTCAATTCATGTCATCTCCTAGAACATCTCATTGGGATGCAGTTGTTCACATTCTGAAATATCTTAAGAGTGCTCCAAGTCGTGGTGTTGTTTATGGAGATAAGGGTCATAGTAGAATAGAAGGGTTTTGTGATGCTGATTGGGCGGGTTGTCCAATAGATCGGAGGTCTACTACAGGTTATTGTGTCTTTGTTGGAGGAAACTTAATCTCTTGGAAAAGTAAGAAGCAAAGCGTGGTAGCTCGGTCAAGTGCAGAATCTGAATATAGAGCTATGGCTCACTCTACTTGTGAACTTATGTGGGTACATCACTTGCTTCAAGAGATTTATATAAAGGACTCAACTCCCATTCGATTGTGGTGTGATAATCAAGCAGCTATCCATATAGCCTCTAATTCTGTGTTCCACGAGCGGACGAAACATATTGAAGTTGATTGTCATTTGTTCGTGAGAAACTTCAGAAAGGGTTGATTCGTGTGGAGCACATTAAAACTGGAGAACAAGTAGCTGATATATTCACTAAAGCTCTTGCGGGTAATCGGGTAGCTTACATTTGTAACAAGTTGGGCATGATTGATATCTATGCTCCAACTTGAGGGGGAGTGTTAGAATACCTAACCTAAGGGTATTTCAGTCTTTATACATTTCCAGAGTTGTATTTAGGGTTATACTTAATGTGTAACAGTTAAGGAAAAGATATATGAAAATACAGAGAAATTGCCGATTCACAAGTATCATCTGCAAGAGAACAATGTGACCACCACAAAAGAACAACATTTCAAAATTTCCGAGCAAGGGATGCAAAAAGCCAACTTCTACATGCAAGCTCACTTTCCTCCACCCTTGCCCCATTATAAATAAGTTCACACGGATTTATACCATAAATCTTGTCTTAGAACTTGTGTATTTGGGGCTGATTCAAACATCGACAAAAAGAAGTATTATAAGATCTAAAGAATTACAATTCCCATAATCCATGGTACTTCTTCATTGATAATTAGTGCAAAAAGAAAAATGACACTCATGCACAAGGCTCCCGCAATGGACATGTTGGGAACAAACAAGATATAAGCAAATTTTACTCCCACATAATATGTGAAAAGGCCATGTCTAGGAATTGTACTTGGGACTTACAGGTTGCACCTCTGCAATTCTACCATTGGGCAATACTGGCGTGCACAAAGATCTAACAGGGGATGGGGTTGGAAATAGACAGATAAACTCAAATCTTAACCCCACATAATATGTGGAGAAGGAATTGAACATATGACTTCTTGTTTGCACCTCTATGTTGATAATCAATGTATATAAGAATTGTTTTAAGCAACTTCCAAGAAAAGAGAAAATAGTTATAGCTTCCTAAACATAGATGTTAGGATTCCTCCGACCTACATTGTCCATTGGTCTAGCCCACCCCGAATTGTCAAAACATCAACACAACATTCAGAAATTCGGTCCTCTCAAGACTCAATCCAACCCTCATTTTTTTTATGTTTACTTTAACAATTTGAGTTTCAGATACATATATGTTTGCTGTGACCACATGTAAATCCTCGTTCCCAGCAGAAACAACCATTTTAGAAAACCACAACAAAGCAAAATGAACGGACCTCAACATTTATGATAATTCACAAGCTTTGGATAAAAAAAGAAAGACAGGAAATCTTTTGGTCATTTCATTTTAGTGACATAATTCAGAGAAATAAAATGAGATATTTCACCTGATTTAACATAATCACTTTTCGATGATGGATACGGTTCAGGATTTGATAAATCAGAATCCCCTTTGTCCTTGGCCTCAGAGAAATTACTTTTTGATGCACCTCTTTGCCCACGCTTCAAGTTTTTCTTTGGAGTTCCTTTTCCTTTAACTCTATATAGGAAAAGACACATTCATAATCGGAAACATAAATAAGCAGTAGTTGCAATTGGGATGAAAAAAGCATAACTAAATGACAATATGACAATAAAAATAGCAGAAGTTTGTTGTGTGAGTACAGGTGACCTATATGACAATAAATAATATGAAAAAAAGAACAGAAGATATATCCCCAAACTAAGCATAACATGATACAAAATATAGCAGCACCAGCATAAACCACACCATGAGACAAGAAGCACAGGAATATTGCAATAGATTTATTCAGACAAAAAATTTCACTAGACAATGAAAATTTGTCAATTTGAGAAAATCATTAGTCTAAATACTTACACTCCTGCACAAACTGGACGCTTCAATGAACTTGGTTTCTGCACATATAATATGGAAAATGAACTAATTAATCACTAGCTGTTGATTTACCATAAACCATACAATAACTTCGTCTAACTTCAATGAAATAATAACAGGAATGAAGGTCCTGACCTTTGTAGACTTGCAGCCATTATCAAGAAGGTCCCACCGCTCTCTATCTAAACGAAGTACTTCAACATCTCCATCCTCATACAATACCTACATATTTCAACAACAAAAAAAGTAATATCAAGAAATTCATGGATGACTAAAGGTAAGATCTCTCATAATAATATCAGCAATGGTGAAGCTTACCACATGCTTTCTTTTTATGGGGTCATAAGACTTAACTGTGCCTTCATAAAACCTGCCATTTTGAGCAGTGGGAAAAATCACCGCCAAAGCATTCAAGCAATATTATACAGAAATGCCCTTATGCTTATGGAGTTACAGCAATGATAACAACTATAGCAGAGCCAAAATGCTAAAGAGAAGTACAAACCCAGCACGATTGAATGAAGTAAAAGCAGGGTCTCATAATACAATCTTTTTTAAAGAGCTGTCTCAAATGGTTCAATGGTAACCCTACTGCACTGAAAGCCCAAAACTTAAGGTAAGGATGATATGCAAAGCAATTTGGGTGAAAAAAGAGAGCTGTTTCAAATAATTCAATGATATCTCTACCAAAAGCCCAAAACTTAAGGTAAGCACGATATGCAAACCAATTTGGGTGGACAACTGAAACAATGCTCCATGTCAGATGATAAAAACTTCCTGATAAAACATTGGCCATCAAAAAACAATAGAACTGGATGGGATTGAGAAAGGAACTATGATGCAACTAAACCTGATGACCAGTAACAAAGGATCAAATGATTACTGCAAAATTCATGCATAATCAATCCATAAGAACTTAATGGGAAAAAGTTCATGGGAACTTGATGAAGTAGCACTCATATACATGGGACAAAGAAAGTTTCATAATTAACTCCCTTAGATATCACCGCATGACCAATGTATCTTGGAAAAACGTGTCTAAATCCAGATCATGTATATTCGTTTCTCCTTCCTTCCATATTAATTGAATGGAAATGCAATCTTTTATTTCATGTTCTGCCTCATAATCAAAAGATACTCACTGCTTATCCACAGGCCACCAAACTTTGATCCTGTAGCCAATCACGTTATCAATATCAATGCCAGCTTTCTTTGTTTTGCACTGAAAAGATTAAAAATGAAGAGTTAAATATTATGTTAGAGGGTGGCTACAGTTTGGTGGTTGTTGTGAGAGAGAGAAGCCAGAAGAATAGATATTAAAATAAATAAGGAAGAAAACTGGTATTGAAATTGCTTAGCATAACAAGATATGCGTACTTGAATATATATAACAGCATGATTGTGTACTACATAATGAAATTGGACTAGAAACTCAACACAATTTTATTTTCAGCATACTCGAGCGTGCTGAAGTGGCCAGTCAAGGTCTTAATAGTCAGGGTACATTGACAAGGATGGCTATTGAAGATGGGCAGTGAATCATGTCATGGAAAATCAACAGCCCCTTTAACATCAATTATATCATCAATTCCATCAACAGCTGGAGAAACAGTAAAAGATTCTAGTTAAACTATTAAGACACCACTATCTTGTAACTGAATAATTGAAAGGACACTCTTGCATTCATCGCTGCAATTCTGACTCTAATAATTGATAAGAGGTCAAAATTATTTTTAATTTAAATTTCACACCTATCAGCATTTGATATATGGAAAATAAAAAATTTTGTGAGGGAGGATAAAGAAGTAGAAAGGGGAAAAAAATGTAAGCTACCACAAGACAAGGGCACAAATTATAATGATCATGTACTTTATGCTACTCACTAAAGGCTCTATATTAGCATCAACATTTTTGCACAGCATCTGGAAACAAAATAGCAAAGCTATTGTAAATGCAAACCCATTTGGACTTTAACGAGAAAGCACTATGATATTAGTCAGAATAAACATAAAGTGCTCACCTTTGCCAATCCTGCAATACTTCTTTGTTTCCTCTTCTTGGTGGATCCACTGAGAGACTTAACATCATTAGTTGTGTTGGCCTGATCAGACCCCATCGGAACATTAAACTTCTGCAAGAAGCAGAAAAGAAGTAGTCATTATCATTTACAAGTTTTGGCACAAAAGGTAATGGCATATCAAGAAATACTTAAAACAATAAATATTTCACCATCATATCGCTATCATCGGCTTCTCCATCTTCATTTGCCTTCTCAATGACGGTGAAATCAGAAACTTTTCTTTTACGTTTTGACGAAACACTACGATTCTTTCGGATGCACGACGCCAACAAATCTGACTCAGTGCTTTCAATCATGTTTGTTGGCATAAAGTTCTTGTCTTCCGAATCAGACTGGAAGTCAACATCCATTTCAGATGGGGAAACTTTTTCCTGAGGCAAATCATCCGCTGAAGATAATAAAGAAGCCTTTGAAGCACTCTTCCGTGATCTGAAAGCACTATGTGCGGATGATGACCTGAGGCGTTTAGGGATTGGAATAGATGTTACCCCACTAGCTTTTTTTTTTCCAATTTTTTTATGGTCTGGATCTGATTTGATCATCGGCCTTGGAATATGCTTGTGACCATTGCTTGATTCAAACTTACTAGATGAGTTTAGATTATCAAAATTTATTTCCTTCACCATCTCCAAGATGTCAACGTCTTCATTAATCTCTTCTCCTGGCAAAGACTTGTTCACCTTGACCTTTCTTGCCTTGGTTCCCTGAGATTTTAAATGTTTTATGATTTTCCCTAGTTCGATTTCACTGTCCTTCAGTATCTCATCCTCAGCTGTTTCTGTACTAATCTGATGCAATCGGAGAACAGGTATGAAAAGTTAATGAAAGTACACACCTGGCAGGCTAGCACTAATATCATTTCCTCTAAACCATTTTTAAAGAATTAGAGCATACCGCTTCCTCAGTTTCTAACTTTAGTGATTCGAAGTGCGTCAAAACAGTCTTATCAACCAACCATGTCTGGCCGCAACTTGCCTATCCAGTACACAAAAACGAATTAAATGCTTGTTATCTAAATCAAAATCTTTCAAAATAATAGCAAATTATGGGAAAATGACTATTAAATAAACAAAATTAAAAGAAATAATCCTCTGTTGAACTGGGTTTTCCATCTTTTTTTTCCTGACCTAATAGGGCAAGTACAATCTCTCTGGGTCGTGCCCATATTACTTGATCACACAGAGAAGAGGGGAGGGAGATAACGCTGTGCTAGAATACCTTTACAGTTGATATCCACCTTCAAGCACCACATTCAAAAGATATTATCGAGAATAAATCAGAAATCTACTATCTTGATCAGATTGCATTAAAAGAACCACAAAAATTTAGCTACTACATGTTCCCGCAGGAGGGAACAACTTGATAAAAAATGTCAGTGCTGCCCATTCCATCAAAGACTTAGATTGCCAGAAAACAGTACAGAACTATATATAGTAATACAAGAAAAATGATTCCCAAGCTAACATATGGGCATTATGGCAAAAAATTCAAAAAAAAAAAAAAAAAAGAAGAAGAAGAAGAAAAAAAAGAAACAAATGCAAAGAACCAGTGCTTCCCTCCTATTAAGTTGAATCTATTTCCTTGCCTAACGGGCAAATGACATTAACGACAGAGGTGACTTACCAGAGAGTCATCCACCTCTGTCTTTTCAACTGGTTTGTACAGAATTTCTGGCAAAGAGACCAATGTGGTTAATTTCTGTAAATCATCATCCTTTTGAACAAAATGTTTGGTGATTGACAGCCCGAGGTCACAAATAGCATGTGAATTCTGTAAAAAGCACATAATTGTGCCATTCTAGACGAGTCAATGCTGGTTGCCCTTATGGCAACATTATCCAGTGACATGACTGGATAATGGTTACAGGACTGTAAACTAAACAACAGGAAAAAAATAAAGATAAAAGTCGGATACGCTTTTTCCTAACCTTGGAAATTGCTAAGTCAACTATATCTTCTGAACGCTTGATGCTTTGGAAGATAGAGATTACTGCACAGATTCTCCCCTTCTCCTTGTTGATAATAGCTTCTGACATAACATCTTCATCCTTTTGCAACAGCATGAATAAAATTAAGTGCAGTTGCCTGTAAAACACCTAATGAGACATAAAACATGTGCACCAGCACAGATATAATCCACTAACACACATAAAGAGTAAGAAATACCAGTAAAATAGTCTCTCAAGTCTCAACATAGCTTTCATTTGTAAATTTGGTAACAGAGACAACTACATGAAACTCTTGACCATGAAGACGACATATGGACAAATGTTATAAAAGTGCTAATAACTAACTGAAAGAATACACCCGTACAAACAATAAACTGTGCTACTAAATAAACTAATCATAACCTTGTACTGCATCAATCCCAAAACAAGGACACGTAAAAAGTTTATCAAAAGGGCAAATAACACACCAACAGTATCCCCTCTCTCGGCTAACCTCTTTTAAATACAAGTTCAAGTACGAATGTTAGAAACAAAGTATTAGATTAGGTGGAATTAGACTTACAGGTACAGTGGTTCAAATGCTTTGACAACCTTGCATCCATTAACGTTAGGACACGAATGATGTGCAAGAACATGGACCAAATACGGAAGAATGTATTCGGGATAAGATGTCAACGAATTTGCATCATTTTGCGTAGACAATTGTCGTTCTTTAGTTTTTCGCTGCATTTGAATAATGTCAACTAGGTTCTGTTTCTCCTGCCATTCAGAGAAATATTAAGATTCAACCAATAAATTTTTATGATGCATGCCATATTGACAATAATAATAGGAATGACTTAGGTGTTCAAAATAAGATTGAACCCATCAGGTCCAGTAGATATACCTCTTCACATTCAAGGGGCTTGGATCCAGTCTTGTTGAATAAGAAGGCACAAGCATACTTTACATCCAATAGCCTATCCTCTATGTAATTATGAAGTTTGTTCAAAAACAGTTTCCTTGCTTGAGGAAAAGGAATCTACAGGGAAACAAAGTAGGGAGGAAAGGAACTGTTAACATAAAAGCAATAACTTATACCATAGTAATCGAAGTAATAGAAAGAGTTAAATGGGCCTTATCAATAGTACTGCCCACCTCAGGGGTCCTCAAGGTTAAGTGGAACACATCAACAGGTATCTTAGAATCCCAGTGCCTTGACAGACGTAGAACAGCCTTTGCAGCGGCTAGCCTTAAATGGGCCTTATCAATAGGACTGTTTAACAAAACACACATAATTGTGAGTGAAATTCCAATTGACTACCAAAACAAGCAATACTGATCAATCAAGGCATCCAATAAACATCAGGACCTTGATTCTATATCTTTTGATATTTCTCCATATGATAGTATATTCCTAAGAATTCCAATAAGGTGATCGATATTAGGCCGGAGTTGAGAATCTTTGACAGGCAAGTAGCTCTTGACCAACGTCTTAATCCCATATATCTATGTGAAAAAACAAATTGCGGAGTAAATCCAGGTGATATATTGATCATAATTCAGTCTCCATAATCATAATAGTGTAAAAAAACAGCGGGGTGGTGGGGGGTGTGGTTTGTAAACAAGGCTCCCCTAGTAAGCGGGATCAGAGACAGATAAGATGTACGCAGACCTTACCCCCACATAATATATGGAGAGGCCGTTTCTAGAAATCGAACATTTGACCTCTACGTTGCAATTTGCAACGCCATAATCATAATAAAAATAAAAAAAATGAAAAATGAACAACCTTCAACAAACAATTTTCACTTTTGTCATCCCAAAATGCTTGCATGCTATCCTCCACTCAATGTTTTAAAAAGCGATCGGGGCGTACGCCTTGGGCGCGCCCCGAGGCTTCCGCCCCGTCAGGTGTCGCAAGCGTACAAAGGAAGACGACGACGTAATTTTTCTTTTAAAAAAAAGAACCCAAAAGGACATCGTTTTGGGTTTTGTTTCACTTTTTTAAAATGAGTTTACCCAAAACGACGTCGTTTTGGGTAAACAGCCTTAAACCAAACCCTTCTTCTTGTTCACGTATATCGTATCAGCTATTCATGAATCCTGCCTTTAAACCAAAACCCTCCTTCTTTTTCGAACTTATACTGATGTTGTTCTCATCTCAGCAATTGCATTTCCATCTAAAAACTTACGGGTTAAAGCTCTTGGAAGCTGGACAAAAAAAAAATGCACCATTAGTTAATAGTTATTTAGTTCATGACAGTAAACTAAACTTCAAATAATGCTCTAAAATATGAGATAATTCAAGAGGCATCCGAATGGATCCCATTCAGGTTACAAATACTCGATTAGGAAACAAACATGGATTTCAAGATAAATAGAATGCATCAAATACTATTACAGTGACTAGTAAATGAAACCTTGTATAAAATAGAAAGGGACTTAAGTCCATCATCCTTTGTTATTGCAGCTAGGGCATGTACAGCATACTTGGCCTGTTGTCAAGTACCTTCTAAACAAAGCCTCTCTAATATAAGATCTATTGAACTGCATAAAAGTAACAGGAAGATTATAAGCATGAATGTAAAGAAACTGAGTTTAACAAGTGATAATTTCCTAAAGCTTCACCTCAACGAAGATACTAATTGCTCTCTGATGGTACCGCCAGCCCTCGCCAAAACATGCAAAATTCCTTCTTTTGTTATTTCATTGTCATCTTTCAACAAAGTTACCCGTTGTTCCTCAACTCCACTGAGTAGAAATGGGCTGAAGCGTGCAAGAATCTGAAAATCCATCAGGGGAAAAAGTACTCAATTTTGTTAATATACAACTTCATATAGAATTTTTTCAATTAAACATTTTAATTCTTTAAAATGAAAATTTAAACTTGGAAAAGAGAAAAGGCAACCATGTTTTTTGCATATGTCTAAATTTCTAGCACAAAAAATGCAATTTTATTATCCAAGAGATTGTGAATTACATGCAGAAAAAAGAAAACGCAGGGGGTGGATAATTGAGATCTATTTAAGCCATGGAATCATGGCTAAAGATGAAATATTTGCATAGAGTGCTGCAACACTTCTGTTTTGGTGGGGGCTGGGGGAATCTATTTTCCGTAGGCAAAATGTAGGAATTACAATATTTACCACCAGCAGATCCATGCAAGATTGAGTTTCTTGTGTATGGCCAGCAGTTTTATGCATAGCACCCTCCAAAAGAACTTCTTTCACGTGCTCCTTGTTGAAAAGCAAATAAGAACACTTCACAGACAGATTGCTCAGAAAATCATAGAGTCGGTGTTTCTCACCAAGTATTTTCAGCAACTCATTCTGAAAATTAAAAATAAAAAGAGAAGAATAAGTCAATCCACAGAAAAAGAAAAAAAATTAAGCTACCAATTAATAAAATCACGGTGTAATTAGTTGAGTCAATTAGATTGGTCCTCTCCCGTTGAATTGTATTTACAACTGTGCAGATGGTGGGCATGTTGAGATGGGATGCAACAAATGAAAAACATAACATGAAGACAGACTTTAATTAGTAGTGTGGAGTGTCAGTAAGGTGCTGAAGCAAGGTAACGCCTACCACTTGTGATGCTAGCATATGAGTTATCAATATAAACTTCTATAACAGAAAGAAAAATGACAACAATAAGAGTCAACAGGGGGGTGGGGGCAACTTAGTTCCAACAAAGTGATCAGACGGGTGAAATTGATTGTGGGGAGCTTAGCATATGCCATCGCAGGAGTAATGACAGATTTGACAGAGAGTTTGTACTAAAATAAGATGGCAGGCATACTGCTGTCATCATGGGTATGGTAGTTGTGAGTCATTAAAGCTAGTGTTGCAATGAAAGGAAGTGACCTTGATGATCATCACTATGGCCACAGAGAAAGGGTGATGCTATAAGAAGTGGCGGTGGGGGAAGGATTAAGTTGAGGATGGGATGTCAAAGGACTTAAAAGTTGGAAATTGCACAAATTACCAGAGGAAAACTCTACATTCTCATCCTCACAAGTTCTTGGCAGTCCAATCAGCTAATAGCATATAGAATGCCAGTCTTAGAAGGTTTATCCGGTTCTTCAACCCTGTTTGTGATCCAATCAAACACTGAATGCACAACATTATGGACCCTAAAATACTGCTAGTCCACCTCCACCTAGATGCTTACCCGAATGGTAGACACTTCATGGAAGCTAGTGTTCGGATCAAGAAGATTCGTCACAATCGTCCAGATATTAGCATCCTTCAATTGATCAAGAATATTAAAACTCTCCTCTGCCTTTGAAGGCACAGCAAATGAGTGAGACATGATGCGAAAGCAGAACATTGTTTTTTTCTGGATCTCAGAGGCACGCCCATTCTGCATTTGGATGAAATTAATTTTTTTTGTCTCGATATCAGTACCAACAGTCCAGAATTTTCTGTTTAAGATTAGAAACTCTGTCTCAATTTGCAAACCTGATACATCTGCCGTAGAGACAGATACCTCAGCATTTCTTGCTGTAACCTACAGTCCAAGAGTCCCATAGAATTAATCAAACACATAATTTATTATATATACAGTAGGAGATTCACAAGCGAACATGTGGCTCAATAGTAGAGTTGTAATGATGCAACCTAGAGTTCAGGGGTTCAATTCCTTCCCACATATTATGTGGGGATAAGATCTACATACATCCTCTTTGGCTCGACCCTGCCCACTAGGGGATTGTTGTGCACAAGAGTTATTTACCTTTAGTCCTTTACAGCAGGAGATTCACAGTCGGTCATATGGAAAGGCCAGTTTAAGAATCACTACCTTTGCTTCTGCTCCATTATTTTCTCAAGCGCCTTCACCTCAACTCCATCAAATCTAGAGAACACTCTCACCCAACATTTAACTCTATCGTTGATTGAGAACTCCATAGGGAAAAGAGACCCACATAGAACCGGCTCAATTGCATCTGATCTGCAAAACACATTAGCAAGTTTAAAATACAGGTATAAAAATAAACTGAGCCAAAGGATAAAATTTCCCAAAGACTCTACCATGCACCATAAACTGATCTTTGGAATTTTAAATAGAATCGTGATAATTAACTTTAGCAGTGATGACTGTTCAGTACCGTCACAGGTAATAAGATAAAGTCTAACTGAACTGATTCCCACTTGTGTAAGTACAATACTCTTTTCCAGAACAGTGTAAATAATAACCTCGTAACAGCAAAGAATTATTTTGGAGAAGAAGTGAAAAAGGGTTAAGTCAAGCATCCATACCCAAGAAGACTATGTTGGCCCCAAAATTACTGCATGCGTACAAATTTTTCTGTAACTCTTTCCACAATTATGGCCAGAGAGAGTCACGAATATGAAACAATAGGACATTGACACCAGCACAGCCTTGGTATGACTATGAACACGTGAAGTTCAAATGACCAGAACAGTTTCACTTCCCATCTCTAAATATATTACTTAAAACTGACCCTCCATTGAGAGCTAAGTTCTCCCATTGATGGATAACTAATTCTTGTGCATAGTGAAATATTGCTTGCACCAACATAGCGAACTCGCCATTTAAAGGCTGTAAAGCACAAAGCCTAGAGAACTAAATTCATAACTCAAGCTGCTTCAAAGCCTAAGACCAATCATGGAAGTCAAATTATGAAACTGAAACAGTAACAGTGAGCAGCAGAAGCACAGAGAGATGGAGAAGAGGAGTCTCGATGATTCAATTAATTCAACCCTAGGAGAAGAACCCTAGGTAAAACATTACACACCCACTGGAAAAGACTAAAATACCCTTACAACCTTACAACTTATAACAGCCCCCTCAAGCTGGAATGTACATATTATACATACTCAGCTTGGTACAAAATCTATGAAACATAGAAGGAAACAAAGGTTTAGTGAAGAAATCTCCCAACTGCGAAGTAGAAGAAACATAAGAAGTACAAATATCTCTCCTTAACAATAAATCTCTGATGAAGTGACAGTCGACTTCAATATGCTTGGTACGCTCATGGAAGACGGGATTGTTGGCAATATAAATGGCTGCTTGATTATCACAATACATAGGCATGGGACGAGGTACTTTAATACCAAAATCAGAGAGGAGAAAAAAAACCCATAACATCTCAGAAGCGGTATGTGCCATGGCTCGATATTCAGCCTCGGCACTAGAACGCGCAACAACTTGTTGCTTCTTAGAACGCCATGTGACTAAATTGTCCCCTAGAAAAGTGCAATACCCGGAGGTAGATCGACGATCTGAACGAGACCCAGCCCAATCTGCATCACTATATCCTGACACTTGAAGAGAGGATTCTCGATAAAGTAGACCACGCCCAACTGTACCTTTTAGATAACGGATAATTCGCCAGACAGCATCAAAGTGAGGAGATCGAGGAGCCTGCATGAACCTACTGACAATACTAACTGCATAAGCAATATCAGGACGAGTGACAGTTAGATACATGAGCTTGCCCACCAAACGTCGATATCGACCAATATCTTTGTAAATAGCACCAGTGTCAGGATCAAGCTTGGATTTAGCATCAATAGGAGTGTCCGCTGGATGAGCTCCCAATAATCCTGTTTCGGTAAGAAGATCAAGAATATATTTCCTTTGTGAGAGAAAGAGTCCACGAGACGAACGAGCCACTTCTATACCAAGAAAATATCGAAGATTGCCCAGATCTTTAGTACAAAATTGACCACTGAGATACCTCTTTAACTCACTAATACCGCCAAGATCATCACCAGATATAATAATATCATCAACGTAAACAATGAGGATAACCACCCCAGATGGACGTCTCCTAACAAAAACTGAATGGTCAAATACAGATCTTTTATAACCATAATCCACCAGGGCTGTGCTAAAACGTTCAAACCAAGCACGAGGAGACTGTTTCAAACCATATAAAGATTTCCGCAGACGACAAACAAGAGTTTCACTCCCAGAAATAGTATATCCAGGAGGTTGATCCATGTAAACCTCTTCCTGAAGTTCACCATGAAGAAAAGCATTTTTGATGTCAAGTTGATATAAAGGCCAAGATTTACTTACAGCAACAGCAAAGAGGATCCGAACTGAATTCAAACGAGCTACTGGAGAAAAAGTCTCCATATAATCCACTCCATATGTCTGTGTATAGCCCTTGGCAACCAATCTCGCCTTGAGACGTTCAACAGACCCATCTGGTAAGTATTTCACAGTATATACCCAGCGGCATCCAACTGGCTGTTTCCCAGAGGGAAGAGAAGTTAATTCCCATGTATGATTCTTATAGAGAGCACTCATTTCTTCATCCATTGCTTGCTTCCACCCCGGAGAAGATATAGCATCTTTATAGGATGCTGGAACAGAAACAGTAGACAAACCACAAACAAAGGAATGGAAACATGGAGAAACACGATGATATGAAACAAAGTTAGAAAGAGGATATTTAGTGCAAGCACGCTTACCACGACGAAGAGCAATAGGTAAGTCATCAGTGGACTTAGGAACTGGAATCTCAATCGGTAGGACTTCAGAAGCAGATGACGAGTTGGATGGGCCATAGGAGATGACTTTCCTATTTGGGGTCCGATGAAATACCTGTAATGGAGGATCAATAGATGGTTCAGCAATAGGTGGTGGTTCAGAATCCTCAGCAATAGGTGGTGGTGATTCAGATTCCTGGGACTCCCCCTCACTTAGAGAAGACGGAACGTCAGCACTAAGTGGATTATTGAAAAGAGGGAGAACAGGAGCAGAGAAAGCCGGAGAGGAAGAAGGAGATTCATCAAAAAACAGGGAAGAACCTTCATCAGAATAAAAAGGAACATTCTCAAAGAAGGTAACATCAGCACTAACAAAGTAACGACGAGAGGAAGGACAATAGCACCGATAACCTTTTTGAGTACGAGAATAGCCAAGAAAAATGCATTTACGTGCACGAGGAGAAAGTTTATCTAAACCGGGATCTAAAATATGAACAAATGCAACGCAGCCAAAAATACGGGGAGAGACGGGAAAAGGAGAACGAGTAGGATATAAGAGAGAAAAAGGGGTTTTGTTACCCAACACGAGACTAGGCATGCGATTAATGAGATGACAAGCAGTGAGAACAGCATCACCCCAAAAATGTTTTGGAACATGCATATGAAACATAATAGTACGAGCAACATCTAACAGATGGCGATGTTTCCGCTCTGCCACCCCATTTTGTTGAGAGGTATGAGCACAACTAGTTTGATGAATAATGCCCTTATCAACACAGAATTTAGAAACCGAAGTCTGAATATATTCAAGAGCATTATCAGAACGAAGAATTTTGATACGCTTGTCAAACTGAGTAAAGATTTCATTGTAAAAACGTACAAGAATATCGGGTAATTCAGAACGATGTTTCATTAAAAATAACCAAGTCATACAGGAGTGATCATCCACAAAAATTACAAAATACAAATGACCAGACATACTAGAAACGCGGGCAGGACCCCAAATATCAGTATGAACCAATGTAAAACACTCAGGCTCACGAGGTGAATTACGAACAGGAAAAGAACTGCGATGATGTTTCCCTAATTGACAAGCTTCACAATCAAAACGGAAGACAGAGCTAAGTGTAGGAAGAACAAGCTTCAACTTGTGTAAAGATGGATGACCCAAACGACAATGCCACTGGAGAGGAGTAAGAGAGGTGTGGAGTGCAGAAGATGAAGATGAAGATGAAGCAGAACTCAAAGGATCCAAATAGTAGAGTCCATCACGTTCATGACCCAAATCAATCGTCTTCTTGCTCTGAAGATCCTGAAAAACACAAGAATGAGGAGTAAAAATAATGGAACAATTGAGAGTACGAGTCAATTGACTAACCGATAAAAGATTGAAGGGAAATTTTTTGATATAGAGACTATTTGGTAAAGAAAACAAAGAATGTGGATTCAAAGTTCCTTTACCAGATACCGGACAGGAGGACCCATCCGCAAGAATGACATTATGATTAATGGAATATAAGTGGGTGAAAAGGGAAGAATTACCATACATATGAGAACTTGCACCGAAATCAAGAATCCAAGGATGAGTTTGAACAGAACATGCAACATTACCTGATTTGGCAAGAGTAACAGTAGTAGGAGTGGAGGGCGAAGCACGCAATGTCTGAAGAAGTTCACTGAGTTGAGCAGTAATTTTCTCTTGAGTATCAAGTGCGGAAATCGAAGGTAACTCAGAACCAGAGGAGTGAACCGTAGAAGAGGAATCAGTAACACGATTCACATGATCAGGTTTGCCATATTTAACCCAACAATATGGCTCAGTGTGATTGGTGCCACCACAATGGGTGCACTGTCTGTCACCACGACCTTGAGACCGCCCACCGCCGCGGCCACGTCCACTACCACGGCCACGAGAGGATCGGGCACGAGAGAAACTAGTGCCACCACGTTGGGTCGGAGTAGACAATAGAGCTGTAACATCGGCAGATGTCGAAACCGAAGAAGGATTTTGACCCAATGACGACCGTAACAACCGAGAATAAGCATTGGCAGTAGTGGGTAGAGTCTCACTAGCCAAAATTTGGTCTTTAAATCCTTTGAAATCAGAATCCAAGCTAGCAAGTAGAGAAGCAAGCATAAACTCCTCCCAGTAACGTTGTTCAGAAAGATCGGGAGTAAAGGGCCGATGTTGCAAGAGCTGATCCCACAAGCTCTTGAGGCGGCTATAATGATCAGGCAGTGCTGCACCATTCTGTTTAGTTGAGAAGATTTGTTCATACAATTCATATACCCGAGAAACATTAGAATGCTGAGAGTGAGCACTAGCCAGAGTATCCCATATTTGTTTGGAGGTCTCAGCAAACTCGACAGTAGATACAATACTAGGCTCCATACTATGCCACAACCATCCCATGATAAGAGAATCTTCACTCTCCCAATCTACCAGCGCAGGATCATCTTTCGTGGGAGGTGCATCAGTAAGATATTTCAATTTTTTTTTGCCACGAAGGTGGACTTTAACAGCATGAGCCCAGGACATATAATTATAGCCATTGAGCTTCTTGGATGTAATTGAACGAGGAAGATCATCATCACGAGAAACAATTACTTTAGCAGGTGCTTTACTCACAGATTCTGTAGAAGCAGACATTTTTTTTTCTTTCTCTTCTACAGAATAAGGCCAAGAAAAAAACAACAACAAATAACACCAATATCAAGAGAAATCCCAAGCAACCAGGTAACTGGATCAAGAGCAGAAGCAATGTACCAATTCGAAGCAAGCAGCCATATCAAGGTTCCAATTTGAAGCATGCCAGAGCAAAACCAGAATCAAAATATGGATAACATAGAGCTAACAGAATCAACCGAGCACCATAGGCGAGAACCAGCAACAGAATATGACAGAAGACACACAGCAGAGACGAAATCGAAGAAGCAGAGAAGAACGCGAAGCTGGTCGACAGGAACAGACAAACAGCAGAGACACGCCAAGCTGGTCGACAGAAACGGACAAACAGCAGAGACGAAAACGATCGAAGCGACTCAGGAACCTCCCATCATCGTCGCAGAAGCTCTCGCGAAGTCACGCGATTCGGCCGATCGGCAACGCGCGCCCGCAGGAACCTCTGAACTCGTCAGCGCGCGCGGTGCTCCGATACCAAGTCAAATTATGAAACTGAAACAGTAACAGTGAGCAGCAGAAGCACAGAGAGATGGAGAAGAGGAGTCTCGATGATTCAATTAATTCAACCCTAGGAGAAGAACCCTAGGTAAAACATTACACACCCACTGGAAAAGACTAAAATACCCTTACAACCTTACAACTTATAACAATGGAATTTAAGTTATCAAGTAGTCAAGACCTTACAATTCGCCTGTTTGCATCATGAAGAGGTGTAAAGTGTCATTGAACTTGGCTAGAAAAAACTGAGTTACAAAATAACAAAGCAAAAAAAACACTTAAAAAAAACCATTATGCGCAAAATGCAACCTTGGATATCTTACCTGAAATCTTTGTCGTAGAAACATCTCAAAATCTTCCCAGGAATCCAATAGTATCCACCAGGATCAGTTGAGCCATCAGACCACCTCATCCAAAAAGTTCGGAATATCTCAGCCAATCTCTCCATGGCATATTTTTTAACAAGTAGCTGGATTTTGGGGAATGAAAATAAAAGAATTCTATAAATTAGGGTTTGCTACATAGTTGAATAAACATAACCAGGAAGAGTATCATAGAAAGGCTTGCATACAGATTTATCACGAAGTCGCTCTGCAACTAGTTTACAGTTTCAACTGGAGTGGAATCCAGGTCATGACATGCCATATCACTGATCGCAGAAACTACTTGCTTTCTCACATTCTCATCATAGTCCAACAATCGATCACAAAGGGCAGCTGGAAAACGTTTCAAATCAGTATGTGCATACATAAATAAATGCATATAAGATGTGTACACTAACTCAAAGTACTTACAGATGATTTGAGGAGTCTCGGCTCTTGAAGGACTCGTCAATAGACCGCTCCTCATACTTTCAAGGACAGTCATCCTTACTCCAACAACTTTATCACTCAATCTTTTTAAAAATTCTAAAAAGATAGGGCGAAATGCGTCAGAGAAACTGGATCCTGGTAAAGCAAAGAGATCTCCAACTAACCTCACACCTTTTAAACAAGTGTCTAACTGATCAGTCTGCAGTGATAGGAATCATAGGATTCTTATACTTCAGAATATATTCAATTAAATAACATGACGGTTGAAACTTTGGGAATGGGAGTAACACTAAGTTTTGAAAATCCTGTAAAGAGACCGCATTGGTGTAGCTTCCATAAATGAAAGAACAATGGCAAACCTTCAAAAAGGCATTACAATTTGATGGGTGGAATCTGATGACCATGAATGGCATGATCAGGATGACATTTTGGCAGGAAAATTTAAAATTCGAGAAAACCAATGAAATTAAAAGCCACATGCATTGACGAATACAGAAATCTTGAGCAACATATTCGTCATTAGTATTACCAAAAGCTCCCCAGTGAGATATGGGGCAACTCCAAATAAGATCTGAGGAGCACAACGATAAATGTCATAGATAACTTCATGGTAGTCAATTTGATTATTCGCCGGCCTATCTCCAGATATTGACGATGAGGAACTGTTTGATGCCAACTTCAAGTTTTCCAGTGCAATTCTCTACGATGTTCATCGCAAGCCTCCTTGCTGCTGCAGAAATATCCTAGCATTACAATTCCAGAAAAAAAATGATTTTATAAGTAATTGGTGAGAAAGTTTTAATAGTAGGAATCAAAAATCAGGATGACACATGAGAACATAGACTACAAAAATCATTTTCATTTACATACAATAGAAGAAGAAAAAAAACGTACATGTTTATTACGGCCTAATACCAATAATATTACAAACAAAAGATCCTCTGTGATTTCCTCACTCTCATCCACGAGAAGAATCATAATTGTTTGCATTGAGGATAAAACACTTTCTTGATGATCATCCCTGCACGATAGAAAATCCGAGAGTGGTGATTATGAAATCATTTCCTCCAGTAGAGCACAATAAAAGTTTAAAAAAAATGCACAAAAATGCCAATGCAAATTATTTGATATATATTTATATACCCAACAATCCACCAACATGGTGAGGAAAGTAATACCGTATGTTGTGAATAAATCCCACCAAACCCTTAAAAGAACAAGAAAAATAAACTACAGGAAAAGTAGCATCGTTTCACCCTCTTTCCACCAAGATAAGAGCATATTGAAGAGGTAACCATTAAGAATGTAATTTATCTTCATATAAGCACTAAGAGACGCACAGAGAGTATGAAATGCCAACAATGAAAATGTATTTGATTATTTACAAATGAAAAAGAACGCATGATAATCATAATCTAAGCATGCCAGTATAAATATCAACAGAAGGAAATTATGAAATGAAACACACATGGCGACTGTAAAAAATGTACTGAACATTTTATTCATCAGATCATCGCATTCAAGATCCAACATCACAACACATGACCGATATTTCGGAAGAGTTTCCAAAATGACAACTCTCCTTCCAAAAGATGGACCACCGATGTCACTTAATCCACTAAAAGTTCCCACAATCAAGCGAAAAATATCCTGCAAGTATATCACAAATCAATCACATTATCAACACTTTTAAAAATGATAGGCAAAACAATAGCATGAGAGCTAATGGCAAGACTAGATCTTTACAAAAGATATATACCTTTAAGACATCTACACTATATGGTGCGTTAGGTGCCGTTATTCGGGTTATCTCACATATACAGGTTGCAACAAAAAGCTTTGCATCCTTATCTTGATGCTTCAGCAATTCAGGCTTGACAATTGAATTAAGGAAAGGCTGCATTGGCTCAAACTCTGAAGCTGATTGTGATTGTTCTATCTCCAAAAGGCGTGCAGCAGCTTGCTGCAGATAGAAAGGAAAAACAGTTCATTTCAAGACTTACTCTTTTGAATGCATTTTTTTCCCATTTTGAAAGGAATTACTACCAATCAAACAGAAAAGAATCCTAACTTCAAACATTGGGCACAACCGCAGAATTATTCAGACATCAGTGCCTCATGACACATGAGCATTTCGACTTTCCATTCGGTCGACGCCAAGTTTTCTCTTCCCTAGAGACATTATGAGCGAGCGAAAAGAGCACATCGCAATTATGTGGAAGCGCAAAAATTGAAGCATCATGATCCAAAAGTCAAAAAACTTCATTTATATCATAGAGAACCAGAAACCCTCTTACAGCATATTCTGGACTTTAAAAGAATGTTTTTTGAGCCAGATCACAGGCTGCTAACCCCCTTTGAGGACCCGCTACAATCTTCATAACTTCAATGCTTGGAAATAATCTTGCTAACTAATTAACTAACATCTCTCAAAAGGACCCGACTAAATTGTTATATCGTTAGTAACAATTTAAAATAAACTTACAAATGTACAACTAATATATAGTGAACAAGTAAGAGTCGATCCCACAAGGAGTGATGCTAATAGATATACAATCTAACACTTGAATATAATTGATACAATTATAAAAGGGGGGAAAAAGGGTTAAATCTTGTAATAGATAAAAATTAAGACAAAGAAATTGACGTTAAGAACAAGAATGAGAATTGATATTAATGAAAACAATAGCTAAGACTCACTATCCACCACAAAACATTCAAACAATTTATAAGAAATAATAGACTAACAATTTTAACAAGCATATGATGACAACATTCACAACAAGGTCATGGTCAAACTCAAGTTGTATGATTCTCTCTTAATTGCATGTAAAGTGTATGGAGTCTACCTCATTACGTGTATTCTTAATCGAAATCTAGCATGGAGTCTGCATCAATCAACAATCAAGAATCCAATAAGAGCAAAGAGAATATGAGTGTTACAAGAATCCTAATACATGGTATTTGCAATTAGGTATTCAAGAATTGATTTTTCATAATTCGTTTTCAACTGAATTATATGTTGCAAGAAAGAACATATTCAACAAGGCAATTGACCATGTTCTACAACAATTAATTCCAGTAAATGTTTCAAAGTTAGCTACTCAAAGAAACACAATACTAGAACTCACATAACATGGAAAAATTAAAATCATCATGCTTGTAGAAATTGAAATTCACACAACTTATAAAATTGAAAGCATGCTTGGGGCTTCAAGACAAGCCCTAACTAACAAGAGTTTAGTTATACATAACCAAATAAAACATGAAACATAAAAACATAATTACAAACACAAGCCTTGTTTTCTTCTTTTCCTTCTCCTCTTTTTGCTTCCACTCCTTCTCTTCTCCTTCCTTCTTCTACTCCTACTCCTACTCCTCTCTATTTATAGAGAAAATGAGCACATAGTGGAGCAGTTAGTGTCATCTTTTGGTGGTGGATTGTCTATCAAATTCGTGTGGTGGATTGTCCACTCTTTGAATGGAAATGGTATCATCAATGACATCAACTTCCAATTATACACTAATCTTGTAACTGCATTCTGGGCCTAAACGAAGCCTATTATGAACTCAAACCCTTCATCAATATTGTAGATACAAATGTGTAGATAATTATGGGCTTTTGAATCACTCAATTTGGACATCAGACGCTCAAGTTATGGGTTTCTAAAGGTCTGGTCTGCAAACAGAAATTCTGCTTCGGATATAACTTCCAAACTTGACTTCGAGGCAACCTTTAGAGGCCCAAACGAACTCTGATTTTTGTGAACCAGCACTTCCTGCAAAACTTGAAGTGTCCTCTACAAATTTACTAAAGATCAAATCTCATTCCGACAGCTCTTACTACCTCTTAACCTGCAAAACATCCAAGAAGATTGATAGGTATGAATATACCTATTGTTTTTGGTGATAATAACTCTCTATTATCTCATTGGTATTATAATTTCGGTACATTTATCTATTGTTTTGGATTTTGATAGGCAATAGATGGTGCGGAACAAAAAGGTGGAAAATATGGGCAAGATGAGAGCAAGAATAAGCTTGCAAATTATCCTGGGCGTGATTTATACACACCTAGGCGGTACGGGCCACGCACGGAACAGGGGTGAATGCAAAAATTCAGGAAAACTGCATTTTCTAGAGCAGCGCCTAGGCGCATTTCCTACACGCCTAGGCGCTCCTGCACAAAATTGGCAGCTTTTATTTCGCGAAAGCCCTAAAAACTGCACACTTCTAACTTATCGAACGGCCGTTCCAGGAGCGAAAAACGGAGGAAAGAAGGAGGATTCAAGGCTTGAAGGAGGGATTCTTCATCTTGGCTTGCATTTCTTCCAATTTTGGGTTCTACCAATATGTTTCTCTCTCTTTGCTTGTCTCTTTCTCTCTCTATGTGTATCTAAACTCTTTGTCACCAAGGCTAGGATGAAGCCTTGGGTTGAATGATGGTTGTATGAATTGATTTATTTATATGTGAATCTTTTTGGGTATAAATCTTTGGTTTCTATGATTATTGTGGATTCTTCTTACTCTTTGTGCTTGATCACCACTTAGGGTTTTGAATGGATTTGTTTGATGGATTTTTTTAGATGGTGAAATATCTATTTAATCATGCTTCTTGGGACCTTAGATTGCAATTGTTGTTTCCATTAGGTTTGGAACAAGTGTGTATGAATCCTATTTCCATTGAGCTTTCATGAATTCTTATGCATGTCTAGACCAATAAGATGGCTAGAATGTTGATAGGAACATCCAACCTAGACCAATAAGATGGCTAGTAATTGACATGAGGGAAATTGGCTTAAGTGCGCTAAAACCGACTTAAGTACGGATTCGTTATACCCGGATTGATAAATGTGTGAGTGAATTGGTTGTGTTTGCACATCATTGACCCTTGGTGGATTCCGAAGTCTGGTGTTTCATTCTTTTACTTGAATTAATTGCATTAGTATAGCTTGCCTAGTGATAATTTACATTAGCATTTGCATTCTTCAATACAAAAAGTCCAAAAACACTTTACTTTTCTTGCTTGTATTCCTTTTAAATTGCAAACTCAATCAACTTGAGTGGAACTTTAATTTCTTGCATTGTCCATAAATATATGTAAATAAACAATTGGATTAAGTCATATCTCCGTCTCTGTGGATACGATCTCTACTGACCACTTGTACTATTCTTCTGACTAGTACACTTGCTAGTAAGTTATTTTAGACTCAACAAAGATCTTAAGTACAATAATCTTAAAAATTCAGCTTTTAAGCACAATTTCTTGGCATTGCTTTGGTAGTATTTTATCACTTTAAAAATGTATATTCTGACACTTATCACAAATGCAGTCCAGTTTTTACTAAGGGTAAACCTATACAAGTAGCCCATCTCATCACTTGACCGACAGTGACAGCTTTGGTGAACAAAAAAAATCAACCCAAAATTATTGTCACCAACCTCGAGAATTCTTTTTCTTTTTCTAAGTAAAAAAAGAGTACTTCTCCAATGATGTGAAGGGTGACTCACGAATTTCAAAGTAGCTTTTTTATAATTTACATATAATTAAATCTAATTAAAAAAGGGTTGCACTATTTCTTATAATTTGCAACATCCAATTATTGAGTAGAAAATATTATAGAATATTTTAATGGATTTACAAAAATTAAGCACACATCTAAATGTAGTCAAAATTTTGTTTTAATAACCCAAGTACCCACCCCTGTATGGAAAAAAAATGTTTCAATTAAGCCAATAAAATTATAAAAATACAAAAAAATAATTATAGGAATAGTAATAATACATAAAAAAGACCATGAAAGGGACTAGACTATTAATAATACAACACTATTTTTTGTTTTAAAATGAAAGTTTACGTATCAATCCCTTTGATATCTCTATTTTGTTTCATTATCCGTTGCATTTTTTATTATTTTATAAGAAAAATAATTGAATTTAGGATTTTTTTTTTTAAAAACTAAGTTAATGCACGTACAATTACAAATATTGGGAACTCCAATATTTGTACCTTTTGGGAAAATAAAAAGTGAAAAAAAGTATAAAAGCTATGCATGTCAGCCAATGATTTGATGTCTGTTCGGTCAGTCAAAGCTAGGACTATACTTGGCATTTACAAGACTGTATTTGGCAATACCCCTCTCAAAATCATGTCATCGCCAATAAACTCCAGTAGTCCCGGATTCATTCATTTTTCCCAAATACATGGATGGAACTACCAAAGGTACCCAAGTTTACCATGAAGGCTCGCAAATAAATGAAGTGCTGAGATATAATAAATATTTGAATTGGCACATTTAATCATATATTCTACATCCCAGTAGAAGTATCCGGCCAAGCAGCCTAACTCTACTAGCAAAACAACCCTCAAAAACTGGTAAGATACTTCAGTGAATTCAAACAGCAATGAATTCCAAATTTTCTTCAATTCTCCCGTGATTTAAACCACAAAGAATTTCTAATTTTACTAAACCATAATCTGATTACCTAACAAATCATTAACTTCTAGAAAGCAACACAAAAAACAAGTGAGAATCTTTAAACTGCAACCGACTTGAAACACTGTATGAATTAGCCCCAATTTCAACAAGCTTCCTTTGCCTACGCAGAAATTTAATTGATTCCACCTCCTAAATCCAAAATCATCATAGGATTCTGTTGATACCTCAAACAAAGACGATTGAAATGCCCGAGGAATCAAAAGTCCAGTCTTGTGAGTGCAAAGCAATTAAGTAATCAACCCACAAAAGACACGACAAACCCCGCCATTTGCCTTCATCTCGTCATTTACTCCCCACACTCTTCTTTTATATCCCAAAGACGTAACAGTTAATAACTATGGCAAACGAACCACCACTTCAATCAAAAGAATTCCAAAGCAATTCGTATAAAATTGCAAATTAACTCGAAGAATTGGATAATTAAGTTGTGAAGTTGAGAAATGCTCACCTTTAAAAGCTTAATGAGAGCGTCCTTGGAGGATGGAGGCGTCTCTAGCTTCGATCCCACCTCCTTCAGCTGCTGCTGGAGCTTCTGCGCCATACTTGTCAGTCGAACGAAAAAAGGGCACCGTTGTCTTCTATACCCTTCAAACAGCTATAACCATAATGAGCTCTCGCATCCGCCGGCTTCGAAGAAACGGAAAATCAAGCCAAAAAAGAGAGAGGATGGATTTCTCTTGGTTTCTTTCGAACAAGGAACCGAAATGAACTCTATAAATGTAATTGAAATCACGCGCACATGCTGGCTTCATGATACTTCCAACGTATTTAAATCTTGAACTCTCTTTACTATATATCCATTTGTTGTTTTTTTTTTTCTTCCTTTAAATGCCCCTTTATTCTTGAATTTTTGCTTTTATGCCCACAACTGGAACACCATACTCTTCAACTTGGCTCTCTATTTTATTGATAAAATCTCTTATTCTTACATAACTAGGGGGCAATCAAATTTGATTTTCTTTGTCTATTTATATGTACATTTTCATTTTAGATTGAGTGCAGTGCACTATTGATTAGGTGCGGATCAAATTACTTATTTCTAATTTTTGAAAGAGTAATAATTTGCGTCGAAAAAATTGACGGAAATCAATATTCGTTCATGTTCAACGACTAAACTAAATGATTATTATCGTATTAATTTATTAAAGAAAAGTGTAGTGTACTATTAGGGTGTTCGATCAAATTACATATTTTTGTAAAAAACAATAATTTACAAGCAATCAATCAACGAAATTAGCATCCGCTCATATTTTCGGACTACATTTAATGCATCAAATTACGTCTGCACCAATTCTAAAAATAATGATACTTTACTCGCTAATTAACCAACGAATTTAACGTCCGTCAACTAAACTGAATGACTTTTCGTATTCATATATTAATGACAACTTTTTTTAGATAATCTTATTTTGGCATGTAATGTCACCTTAAGATATTTTAAATTAGGGGTAAGGGCACAAAAAGCCCTTGTACTTTCATTTTTGGATCAATTAAGCCTCTGTATTATTTTTTGGCCTCTACTTTAATATTTGGTCACCGTTAGTCCTTGAAGCAATATTCCGTCTATTATCATCTGATTTGGCATTTCATATCTGAACATTGCATTTACATATATTAATTGAATATGATTAGATTAATGACATGGCAAGTGCGGAAAAAATCATCTTAGGGTTATTTGGGATAAGGGCCATTTTTTCTCTCAATTCTCTGTGCCATAGCTTCAAGCCTCCAAGCGACAGTTCCCGATCTTCTTCATTAAGAAGACCCTAACAGTGGTGATTTTGACCACAGGAGCAGAAGTTTATGCATAGTCAAAAATCCTCATTTTAGTTACAACTTTGTGCCACTTAATTTAACTTATATATTTCTATTGTACCATTTGTGATTACCGTCCAACTTTGCAATTTTTTTGCTATAGAGCGCCACTATATTGTGGCGCTTTGAATATGAAAATAATTAGGCCCGGCCCTGGCCTGCCTAAGGGTTTGTGTATAGATTTTGATCAAAGGCCTTATGTGCGTGACTAATAAACTAGTCAATTTAATTAATTAATTAGGATACGTAGATGATAAGAGTAGGCAACCTACCAACTTCATTTTAACTTCCCAATCCAATTTCCCAACGCCCTCCCTGCATTCTCGTACTTCTTTGTATATATGTATGGAAGGTCCATTTTAACCCTCATTTTCACTCAATTTTCAAATGCATAATGTCCAATTAATCATCAAAAACTACTTTTTAATGGCCTAAGATAAGACTTAAGAGTGGCATTGGTAAGGCCAAATATGCAAGTCTCTTTTATTCTCAAAAAAAAAAAAAAGGCCAAATATGCAATATCCACTTATATGTAAAACAGGATAAAAAGGTGTATATATATATATACATATAATCCTCAAATTAGTCAACCTCTTGAAGGTTTTACTTGTGATATAAGTGATGAGTAGGGGCATTTAGATATTGCCTTCCCTTATAAAACTGAAGTTGGAGCTTCCCTTACAAAACTGAAGGCGTGCAAACAAACACAGAGAAGATGAGCTACTTTGGCGGCACCCATAATCTTGTGATGATGTCCACACTCTGCACCTTCTTCTCCTTGTTCCTTCAAGCAGCTTTAATGGTGGCCGGTGCCGTGGAAGGAGAACAGTACCTTTTAAACAATCAATTATTGTACTCTAACGGAGAGGAGATGGTCAAAATAGCTGGATATGGAGATGAGAAGCTCTCAACCGTTCTAGTCACAGGCAGCGTCGTTTGTCAGGCTTGTTTGCATGCTGATGGTGAACCACATCTTCGTCAATGGCCAATCCCAGGTTTAATTTTGCAATTCATTTCTTTTTTATTGGCTTGCTTTTATTTTGAATGATCATCCATGTGTTCTCGCTAAATATATTTACTTACTACAGATGTGTGATATACATATATAAACGGAACTAGCTAGCCTTCCATAGTCCGCACGTAAACATAGACAGATAATTAAATTAATCAACACATATATGAAGAAACTAGATATAAAATATTAATTAAGTGAAATGTCATTTTGTTTTATATCTAACGATTCAAAATTATCATTTATTTTTTATATTAATTTTTAAAAAAATATCTCGTTGAATTCGTAAAACCGATCAAAATGCAACTATATTTTTCTAAACTTTCGTTTTTTGAAACCCCAAAACTTAAGATTCCATGGGAGAATTTGTGAATATATATATAAGGCTATACTGCAAATTTCTGTATAGGGATATATATAGCTTAATTTCGATAGTAGTTGTAAGTACAAACTATAGTTTGTAGCCAAACTTATTATCAAAGAAAACTATATTGCTTGCATGCTACTTTGATTTGGGAGGATATATGTCATAGTAAATACTGGTGATGAGTCAAAACAATGGGTTTAGCACAAAACCAAGCAATATAATTATATAAACAAAGACAGGCAAGCCACTTAAACTCAAAAATATTAATTAAATTGATTTCCATGCAAGCCATCATCACGTTAACGTAGAGTAGATAGCTAACATTTTCAGGACACAAATTAATCCGCAGGTGCTCGGGTGGTGGTTCACTGTCGTCAAGCCAAGAAGAGTAGTTGGGCAGAAGGTGTGACAGATGAATTTGGAGATTTTGTTGTCGACGTTCCTTCACACCTTCATGCAATTCCCAATTTGGAGAAAGCATGTTCGCTTAAAGTTGCTCGCCTTCCAAACAACTCAATCTGCCGACCAAAATCGAATTATTTTCTCAGGAAACACAACTACTCATTAATGTTGTCTTCAGTTGGGAATGGCATCCGTACCTACAGTACTGGACACATCAAATTTCTACTTGGAACATCTAAGCCTTCAGCTTCTCCAACATGCATTAACAAACATGCATGTTAACCAGAATGATTTGTTGGTAGATGTGGCTCCTGTGCGTGTGTACACACATGTGTCTATATATATATATATGATTCGGGATATGTAAATAGTTACAACTTTTGTGTATATTTTGTATATTTTCGAATCCTAACATAAGATTTTCACGTCTCTACTTGCCCAGAGTTTGTGGGCTATTCGAGTATTCATATATCTCAAATGTTTAGGATTGACCACATGAGTAATTGAGACAATCGAAATATATGGAAATATCATTAAACCAACCTTTAACTGATTAAAGGTTGGAAATCCAAAAAAAAATGAAAAGCGCTCAAGTATTTTTTTTTTTATTAAAAATTGCAGAATTAGGCTGTCAGCAGCCATTACAAACACTAACCAGGGCTCAGATCGAACGAGAAAAGACTAAAATGCCCAAAACCCTAAAACTAAAAAGTTCAATTTAGTCCCTAAAACACATAAATAGTGGGAATGAGGTCCAAAACGGCCGAAGTTGGCGAAAAGAGTCACTCTGGCCAGTTTCATGTCAATCCAAACACGATTACTAAAACTAAAATTACAATTTAGTTCAAAATGCTTGATTTCTACTATGCTACAGTAACCAGCATAGGGATGGCAACAGGCAAGTATGCCCTTCCCATCTCTGTCCTTGAACCCCATCTCCAAATTTTGGGGTTTGGAGAATCTGACGTTACCCATCCCTGTCCCCATCCGCCAATGTAGCATGGACCGCATGACATTTAACTGTATATCTAAGTAGTGCATTATTAGCTGAAAGCATTGTCTAAATTGTAGTTTCATCTTCCTCTCTTTTTTCCCTCTTTATTACATCTAACCATAAACAGATCCTAGTTTCAGGCTTTGTGGAATTAATAGCAAGCCTAAAATTTCCAAATAGAGCATACAATAATTGGATGCCCACCACCAATATTAGAGGGTTAAATTCCCACGAATTTTTCTTTACTCTTTTATTCTCATCACAGACTTCTCCAAATACATTTCAAGGAACTCAAATAATATATATATATATATATAACATCACATAAAAAATCAGGTTAGGTACGGGGCCGAGTATGACATTATCATACCCTTCTCGTCCCTGGGCTGGGGTGTTCAGGTGGCACCCCGAACCCGACCCAAAATATGAAATTCGGATCCCCATACCTGAAGTTTTAGGTCGAGTCCTTGAACGCGCTGAGATTTGTGTCATCCCTAAACCAGCAGTAGTCAAACCAACCCTACATCAGTCCCTCTCACTTCAAAAGAATTCGACCTCGAGTAGCGATGCATCACTACCATAATACTCATATGGATCAACATTGAAGGTCTTGGACTTCCCTATATGATCTGACAAATCCACAACATAAGCAATATCATTAATCTTCTTTTAAATTTGAAATGGACCATACTTCTTGGGTTGCAAGTTGTTATAGGTTCTAGTAGGGAAACGCTCCTTGCTTAAGCACACCATAACCAGATCACCCTCCGCGAACAACTTTGCCCTTCTACGCTTATTAGTTGCAGCCTTATGCTTAGCATTGGTTGCCTCCAACCGTTGCCTAACTTCTGCGTGTATAGTTTGATCATCTTTGACAATATCACTTGCAGCTTTACTCACTCTTGGAGTTACTGGCAAGCGAACTAGATCCACTACATGTTTGGGTACTTGCAAAGCAAAAGGGGACTTTTCAGTGGCATTGTGAACTGCACTATTGTAAGCAAACTCAGTTTGAGCAAGGGCTTGATCCCATTGTCTCGACTTATCTCCACAAACGCTGTGAATCAAATTCCCCAATGTCTGATTCAAATTTTTAGTTTGACCATTTGTTTGAGGGTGTGTGGTACTGCTAAAATTCAAAGAGGTATAATCCATAAAGTGATCCAAAAATGACTTGAAATTTTGAATCATGATCAAATGTGATTGTCATGGGGACACCATGGAGATGAACAATTTCCTGAAAAAAAATAACTGAGCAATATGAGAAGTATTGGATGTCTTGCGGCATGTTAAGAAATGTGTAATCTTGGAAAATTTGTCAATCACCACAAAAACATAATCCACTCCCCGTTGCGTCTACAGCAAGCCCAACACAAAGTCCATAGACAGATCCTCCTAAATACTTTTTGGAATCAACATCGACATATATAAGCCAGAATTTTGCGCATGCCCCTTGGCTATTTGACAAACAAAACACTTGAGCACAAAATTCCTGGCATATCTCTTCAGTTGGGGCCAATAATAGCGCCCCTCCATATTGGCCACAGTTTTATCCTTGCCCAAGTGTTCACTAAGGCCTCCTTCATGCAAATCTTTGACCAACTGCTCACGCAACAACATCTGAGGAATGCAGAGCCTATTAGTTAAGAACAAATATCCATCATGAATATAAAATTATCTTTCGTAATCTGCATCCTCATCTTTTGTACGTTCTTTAAAATCTTCCCCGCATTCTTCTTCTTTTCCAACGTCTCCTCTACTTTCTTAATGTCTTTCTTCTTATCTAACTTACAAGTTGATTTCAAAACCATAATTTTTCTCTCAATCTTACTGAGTCTTATGAAAATATTGCTTTTCATTTTCTTTTCAAATATAGATAGAGCATCCTTGATCATTCCCTGAATCAAGGTGCTCACCCCCAATCCCAGCTCAGTAGTCTTGAGATCATCCAAATTTTTAATTGAACCTTCATCAACTAATTAGTCTTCAAATGTTTAATCTTCTTTTCCAACCTTAACATCTAAATTAGATGTGTAATCCTGATTAATCTCTGAATCTATGGGAATCATTTCAATTATTTGCACCTAAATATATGCAACTATAAACCTAAAATAATATAGTCATAAACTAAAACTATAAATTATCAACCTAAATATATGCATCTATAAACCTAGAAAATAATACAGCTATCAATGAAAAACTATAAGTTATCATCCTAAATATATTCATCTATATATCCAAAAATAATACACTTATCAATGAAAACTATAGGTTAACAATATAAATATATGTATCTATAAATCGAAAAATAATACATTTATCAACGAAAAAGTTATAAACTTTCATTTAGCAAGTATTGTTATTTTCTATCATAAAATCAACAAAAAATTAAGAACAGTCATTTACGTTTGCACGAAACATTCATTGGAACCATTCATTATCATATACATCTACGGAAAAAAAAAAAACAAAAACAAAACAACTAACGATTATATTTTTCTTAACTTAACAACTAATCTTAAACTCTAATGTATATATATATATTGTATGCAAGCATGAAATTGTTTAACTAAGCTTTTAAAAATTCTTAGATTTTTAAATGAAATGCAACACAGAGCCCATTAACATAGTAGCAACTCGAATAAGAGAAATAAAGAAAAGAAATTAATCTTGATCTCTTTTGTTGGTTGCGAAAGAAAAGAAAATCAGTGGAAAATCGCACATGAAATATATCTTCATAGGGAAGAAGAAGATGAATCAAAGTGAAAACAACCAAGTCTTGAAATGACATTTAATTGCATCTCATGCTACATAGCGATTTAAAGGGCATTTTTATCTTTTTAATAGGGAAAAGGTCAATTTAAAAATTATAAGAAATGGGGGTTATATTTAAAAATAACTTGTTTAGGGGGATCATTTCTAAAAAAACCCACTTCGCTTTCTCTATTCTTCTCCTTTCGAAGTGCCTTCTAATGCGATAAATTGTTATCATTATTATTAATTCATAAGAAAGTTGTCCGATTTCGGCATCTGTGAGGGCAGCGTAGCTGTGTTGGGTCGTTATTGTTTCTGGATTTATTGTGGTGGGTATGATGAAAATTTGGGGATCATCCGTGAGATTCTACCGAGCTGGATATTTTTTTTTGATTGGATATTAGCCTTTGGAATTAGAATTTAATAATTGTGACTGGAGCGTAAATTTGAGTGGAGAAATGGGAAATGTTAATGGGAGAGAGGACGCATCTGTTGGCGGGGTTGATGAGGAAAGAGGTATCAGCAACGGCGTCCAAGAGGAGGACGGCGGTATGGCTGCAATACATGCGTCTCCTGAGTTGATGCGCCAGTCTCCTCCTCATAGCCCCAGGGTCACCCACTCGCCTTTGATGTTCGCTCCCCAGGTACTTATATCTACAAATTTGTCTTTTTTGTATGTGGAAAATTGCAGTTTTGCCTTTTGACTTGTGTGCTATCTCTAGTCAGTCCATACTGCATAGACATGTAAGTTGCAAGAAGCTCTGAAGGGCTTTTTTACTTTCTCTCTATTTACATTGCTTCTCAATTAAATTTTTTTGGCTATTGTAGCAGAAGGTAAGTCCTCTAGTCATTTGGTGACGGGATGGTTTCAGGGGTTGCAAATTCGTTCGGAGCCTGAGATTTAAACTCTTTGTAGGCTTAGTGGATCTTCGGAAATACTTTAAATTGACTTAATTTTTCCCAGTAGAGTATTTTTCTCAGATGCATGCTAATTATTTTCGAGAATTGGATAAGATTTTACTTTGTATGGAAAGCAAGAATTGGAAACTTATTTGATTATCTTTGAATGCGCTCATGCCTCAGCAAGCTTGATGGCTGCATAACTACTTTGCTGAATCATTGAAATGGGGAATATGTGAAACATGTTCCAAGTTTTAGGAGTTATACTGTCCATGTCTTGATGGTGCCTTTATGACTGCAAGTGCTAAACTTTGTATTGTTCAGTTTGAAAGAACTTTCTTCAGGGTATGAATTTTTCATAGCATTATTAAGTTTTTTTTTTTTCTGTTGATTTGCAGCAGTTTATTGTTTTAAGTTCTTGGTGGATTTATTTTTAGCCATGTTATCTGACGTGATATAACCAATATACCTCCTACCTAGTTGAAGTATGCTTTTGTTTAGTCCACAGGAAGTTTGTTATCCAGGATGCTGTGAGTTTCTACTTATAGCTCCAGAGAATGGGACCTGTCATCCTATTTTCAATCTTCGAGTATGAACCTTTTTTTTGTTTTTTAGGTACCTGTGATACCTTTACAAAGACCTGATGAGATGTATAGTCCTAACGATTCATGGATGCATACTGCTGGAGGGTATGAAGATATGTGCAATGAGCAAGCAATTCCAACTATGATCACATGGAGCTATGGTGGCAAAGATGTGGCCGTTGAAGGATCATGGAACAATTGGAAGACAAGGTACTAATTAACAATTTAGTTCTTTACGTTTACCTTTTTTATACATTTTAATCTTAGTTGTTTTTATAAATTGTTATTTTGGAATGCAATTTATGTGACATTTAACTTTGTCGATCAGAGTGCCCTTGCAAAGGTCGGGGAAGGACTACACTATTATGAAGGTACTGCCGTCAGGTGTCTACCAATACAGGTTTATAGTTGATGGACAGTGGAGGTATGCCCCTGACTTGCCATGGGCACAGGATGATGTTGGCAATGCATACAATATATTGGATTTGCAGGTGAATTTTTTGTGCTCTCGATTTGGTACACAAATTTGTGCAATGTGTGTAGATACCATTATGAAGCATTCTTGTATTATACTCTTATCTCCACAAAATTTTATGTTAGTTGGATATGCACTGGCCTCCTTGTGAATTGAAAACTCTCTAATATTATCTGCCATCTCTTTTAACTGCCTCAGTGCTGCAGCTTCTTTATTCTTATTAATTTTACCCAAATTATTTTTTCTTTTGGTGTCATTATCTGTCTTCCTTGCTTTTGGCCTCAACATTTTAGCTGATAAACTTTGATTTCACTTCGTTGGTGCTGCCTCTGCCCCTTCATCTAGGCACACCATTCTATACGTATGACGCACTTCCATCTTGTTTAAGTTGGTCTGCTCGCGATGCTCGTGGATTGCATGCGGTCATCTTCTCTTCCATTTTAGAATGCTCTTTGGCAATAAAGAAAAATTGTAGATCAGATATCTTTTTACAGAACTCAATTTACACCTTAAACTTGTATCTTCTGAACTAGAGTTCAGATACGAAATTCTCATGCCGTATTGATAAAGCATTTTTGTATGTCCTTGTGTCATTGTTATGCTTGTTGTTTATGCTTAAGGTTGGAGTGGGATTCAAATGATTAATACTTTGGTTCCTTCGGTCTGAAAGTAGTGTAAAGCTATATAACCTTGCAATATAATGAAATACTAAGCCACATGTTTGCCTGCACCACTTTTCAAAGTTTATTTCTCAGCATATATCTTGACATAATTGCTTTTTGAGCTAGTGTAGGTAGATTTGGGCATTTTATCCTAAAAATGGCTTCAGACCTACTTCGTAGCTTGCAAGGTTGAAAAAAATCAAGACTATCCTCATACATGCATTTACACCTTTTTTGCCTCTTCTTTGGCTTTGCAGGTTCCAAAGCCTGGTTTTACTTCTGATTTTCTTATAGAGTAGTATGCTGGAAAATGAGGATGGTTGCTTCATGACTACTTTTTGTTATTGGAATTAATACATATTTTTGATATATTCTAGACTATGTATGTCCTATACTCCTATTCCTGTATATTGTAACCAGATAGTGTGTATAGGAAATGTAAGAGCCTTCTTGGAGTAACAAGTGGCAGCTCTATAATAGCGTAAACATCCCCTGTAAGAACCCTTTACGGAAATAGAGTTAGTAAGGCCTGAAGTAGCCAGTAGTCCCAAGCATCCCATGGAGAGAAGTGTTCTAGAGTTGATGTACTTAGAGGGAGAGAAGTGCTCCAAATTTTTTTTTAATAAAAAAAAATGTTACAAAAAAGAAAGTCAGATTCTTCAATTATGTTCTCAAAAAAAAAATCCCAACATTTTTTATGCTAACCATTTTTGTTAACTGATGTGTTGTGCAGGACTATGTGCCAGAAGACCTGGGAAGCATAGCCAGTTTTGAACCTCCTCAGTCTCCGGAGGCTAGCTATAACAATGTGCAACTTGGATCTGAGGATTTTGCAAAGGAACCACCATTTGTTCCTCCACACTTACAGACGACACTGCTTAACATGCCATCGTTGGACGCGGAAATCCCACCTCCATTGTCACGACCCCAACATGTAGTGCTTAATCATCTGTATATGCAAAAGGGGAAGAACAGCCCATCTGTGGTGGCACTTGGTTCAACACATCGATTCCGAGCCAAGTATGTGACAGTGGTCCTCTATAAGTCGCTGCGTAGTTAATAATATACTCTGGAAGGAGATAGTTATCTATTTTTTGATGTAGCTAGTTGTTAAAGAGATAAATGCTACGCTTATACCCATGGCTGTTGTATGCTTAGGAAGGTGTTGTCACATAAACAACTCGGTGATTTTATTTCCTGTAGTGCAAATGCTTGACCTTGATTCTAACGTTGCATACTTTTTCCTGGAATTCTTATTTTCTGCTGCAAGAAAATTTGGATGAATGAAAAGGGTTTCTTTCGTGCAATGTTATTTTGTCGTTTTCTTTCAATCATTACCTTGGTTATTTGTTCTGTGGAATTGTTGTCTGAGATGGGAATGTCCTGATTAATGTATGATTCGCATAAGCATTGTTGTTTATGGAGGTCTATATCTTGTTATATTATGTAGCTAAGTTGACTATCATTGCAGAGTTTCTTGCTATTTTTATATTACCAGACCCACGAAGATAAAGATCCATCTGAATTTATAACAAGAGAAACTCAAACCCAAGTTCATATGCAAAAGTTTTGAAAGCTCTATACTATCAAAATTTTCACTCAAACCCAAGAGATGAAAAATTCTCTCATCCCAAACTCAGAACCCTTCCATATACTCTTTAATGGGGCTTGGTTGTGTGGGAGAGTATGGAAATCAAAATTTTCATCGAGCATAAAGACCAACACTCTCATCCTAAACTTTCATTCGAGTAAAAGAGTTTGTATATCTATATGAACATATGCAAATCAACTACCTTGTTATTCCGGACACTCAAATCACTTTCTCCAGCATGAACTCACCTTCCTTTCTTGGAGACACAAACACATCTGTTCAATTGTATATTTGCATGCCTATCTTTACCAGCCTACTTTTGCTACTTAAAAACCGGACATCCTTCGACCGCAATACCTGGTGCAGTCGGACATGATGCCAACGGGCAGCGATAAATTTTGCAGAGCAAAGAACAGTTGAAGACCCATGAAAGCTGTCCCAGCATCCAATGCTGCTGATAGAACATAGTTAAATTTCTGCCACCTAGTTGAAGATGAACCCCGTGATGATCCAACTTGCTATATTTTGTTGGAGTTGCAGGGTGCATTCCTGCAAACCCGTATGATATAACCGGAATGTTCATAAAAGGAATCCATTTCTTTTCAGGGAACATCTTGCTAAGCACCCAAATTGGAACTGGCAAGAATGCTCCGATGAGGAACAACCATACCAAGTTGCGGTACAGTCCTCCAGGTCGAAACAGCCTCTTTGGTCCAATCAATCCCCATATTACAGACGCATCAAAGGTGACTCGATACTTGGGGCCAGTCCATGGGCTATCAGGATGGAGTGCTTCAACATAACATGTTTTCGATGCTTTCCAGCATCCACCATGCCACCGTCAGGTTTTCCCACCAGCTGAGAAAGAAAATTCAGGTTTTTGAGACTTGGGAAAACAAAATTCATAACCCTTTTATCATGTAACTTCAGAGCTACAGAAACCTGAGCTGTGTACATGCACTGTGGTGGAATTTTCATGTGGTGCTCAAGTTTGAGGACAGAGAGGAAAGAAAGGGCATGAACCGTGCTGATTCTCCCGTAAATCTTGAAAAGCAAATTTGCATCCAGGTAGGATATAACCAATTATGAACTGCGCTATTATGTCATATCCACGTTGCTGTAGAGCAGGCAAAAGAACAGTAAAATGTCAATCTACATACTCGTCATGTAAAAATAAAGAGAAGACGAGAGAAATCAGAATGTAAAATTTTGTACCTGTTTAGTAGTTGCTTGAATGACCCCAATAGGAAGAGTTACAATCCAAGCCAATCCAAACGCAAAAAAGCATCCCCCACCATGGCAGATGCAAATCCTCTTTCCAGTCAAGGCACATTAATTATTAAAATTTGGAGGTGCCGTCGTCTTTTATCAAAAAAAAGACAAGTGACATTAATTAAGATACGGCAATGCTCCCAAGTAATAAGATAAGGAGTCACCACTCAGAAACTTGTTTGTAACTTCTCATCAGTTTTGCATGGATGTCCAATTTCACATGCATTTGACGTATGGTGCTATGCTGCAAGAACAAAGGCGAGGAGTAGACCGTTATGCCAGGGGAATACTTTGTGACGTGGAGGATTACAGTGTCTATACCAAGGGAAGAAGACCACTATTAATGAAGAGCTAAAGACGTTGGCTATACCAAGTAGTGCATTACAGCAAGAAGCCAAGAGGGCTTTATGCCTATTGGCGGTTTTGGTGAAAGAAACAATACAGTATCTCAGTACCAAGAGTCCCCGTGCTTTGTTGGAGCTGAAGGAATTTGAAGATTTAACTCCGACTGACCTTCCATCTGAATTACCTCCTATGAGAAACATCCAACATGCTAATGATTTTCAAAGCGGCGTTAGTCTACCCAATTTACCTCACTATCCTATGAGCACAGACGAACTTGACATTCTCAAGGGCATTGTTGATGATCTGTTGAAAAAGAATTTGATCAGTCCCGGCCTCAGTTCGTGTGCAGTCCTTGCATTGTTAGTGCCAAAAAAAGATGGCAATTGGCACATGTGCATTGATAGCGGAGATATTAATAAAATCACTATCAAGTATCGCTTTCTAATCCCATGACTTAGAAGACATGTTGGACAGATTGGAAGGTGCCAGTATTTTTTCAAATCTTGACTTGAAGATGGGATACCATCATATCAGGATTCAACTCGGAGATGAGTGAAAAATGACATTCAAAACTAATGATCGGTTGTTTGAGTGGCATGTGAGACCGTTTGCACTATGTAATGCGCCGAATACATTAATGAGATTGATGAGTGAGATCCTTCGACCATTCACTAGTCATACATTCAAAACAAACCTCCAAATTGTATCTAGTAATAGACTTCATTCCATAAAAAAAAAAAATTCCTCAACCTATGTACATGAGTATCAACTACTAAAGAAATTAAAGGCAAATCTCTACAAACTAACGTAGTGATAAGAGCATATTCTATAATACCAAAAGATGTCATCCTACAACCAAATTTAAAATTTAATCTAATTCTAGATTCTTCAACATATAAAGTAGAGAATTCAACTTTTCGTAAAAGTAACTGATGGACTATTGTTCAGAGAAATAAATCTCACCAATATCCAAGAAAATGCTAAAGCATGTTCTCCTAAACATCTCCAGTTGATTCTCATTCAAACAACTTTTGATTTCCTCAATGACATGTAAGATGTTTGAAAAAAAGGTGACCTTTGCTGGGATATGATCATTCTCATCAATAAGGTGATCCATTGTTGTTCTACATTAGAAACAATAGGTTTAGTGTTATATTAGACATGCTCAAACATAAAAAATAAAGACAAGCTAGACCAGTTAAAATATGCTCGATCAAGTAAAAAGATGCTCAACCAAAAAAAAACTTTGCGAGACCAATATAAAATATGCTCAACCAAAAAAAAAACTCTGCTCGACCAATTAAAAATATGCTTGACCATCAACTTCAATGCTCAACCAGTTAAGAAAATGCAAAACTGGGATAAAACGTGGCAACATCGTCCCTTCTCCAATATTTTTGTAGGCAATCCCTAAACAAAACAGAAAAACCCCTTGCTGGAACACTAAATAGAGAAACCTAGAAGCAATTTTGTGTAAAGAAAAATAACCAAGCACCTAGTGACCTTGACCAGTCCAAACTTCATTAATGCTCAACCAATAGTCAAGTAATATATTGAGATGGACATTTTACTGACCTCGGATGAGCAAAAAGAACAATCTTGATCGTCGAAGGAGTAGTTTCGTCTTTAGAGAAGTTTGATTGGTGTGAGAGGAAGTTTGTCGGGCGTGGATTGAGCAAAATAAGGCGTATGACCGTTTTAGAAAATCGAGGGAATGACCTCATTTTTACTATTAAAGGTGTTTTCCAATATGACTTTTCCACTGCATCATTTTCCCCAATTTGCTATAACATAAATGTCTTTGACTTCGTTATTATTGTACGGTATGGGCATGTCTTGGAGTGAACACGCTGAAGTCTGAACGAGACAGATGAACTTGTTTGCTTGCTCACTAAAGACGGCTGAATTCATCGATGACTGCTTGAGTTTAAGCTAGTCCAACATTGCACGCTTAGATTGAACTCAAACTGTGTTTTTGCAAACTGTCTCTTTAATATTTGAGGTTTAAGGTGTTGGATGAGTGTAATTTCGTCAATTAAAAATAATGCGTTTTTAAAAGGAGATTATTGGAATAAAGAGAAACTAGTGAGTGTTGTGCATCAATAGAAATTGCCAAACATAATGTGTCATGCGAGCCCTACACACCATTGTTGCAATCTGAGCAAATGCCACGGTGCCAATTCCTTTGTGATTGTCCGGCCAAGGTGCTCTTGTGCTGACGAAGTGTCATTGAATGACCCACCCTCACTATGTTTGGGAAGGAAGGAGGGAGGGAGGAAAGAGGAATAAAAAGTTGAGAGGAAGAAAAAAGAGGGGAGGGGAGGGAAAGTTAATTTTAGCTTTTCTCGTTTGAATAGTTAAAAGATAAGGAAAAAAATAGGGCAAAAAAATTAACTTTTAGAGACATTTATATAATTTTAAAAAATAAAAGATAGAAAAATATGAAGAATTCACCATCATTCATTCAAAAATGGTGGGACCCACACGTTTCACCCTTCTTCCCCTCACTTTTCTCCATTTTGGGGAGAGAGAATATGTGGGACCCACACATTTTTTTTCTCCCTTCCTTCCCCCTCCTCCCAAACACACAAATTTCATTTTCCCCTCACCTTCACAAATATAGGCTAACTGATGAGACATCAAAGAGCAAATACAATGATGAAATGATTAATGAAGAATGAATAATGTATATGGATTTATATTTTGTTGTTGTGTTTGTATTGAGAATGATGTTTTATTGATACGGTTAAATATGAGCTTTGACTTTTTGTATGATAAAGATGAGAAGCAAACTCATTTTCTAAGGGACAATAGGAAGGTCAAAGCACACACGCGTTCAAATGTTATTTTGTTATCATAATTTTGTTCCAACAATATTGTTAACCTCTCTATTATTTCCAATAAAATGGACTCACTTTTCACTTTTATTATACAAAAAATCAAGCCACATACTTAGTCACATCAGCAAAACACATCTTTCAATATAACGACATTAGTAAAACACAAATCTTAATAAATTATACTCTCCCTCATTATGAATAACATCATTGCAAGTTCTCTTACCAACACCTCCGTTAATTATAAAACACATAGGAGCAATAGGCTCGTGTATTCCTTAGGGATAATTATAAGCCGGTCATCCATGATGATACAATTTACCAATTGGTCATATAATGTTTCACTGTTACAATTTTAGTCATATTGTACTTTTGGTAGAACAAAAATACCCTTGATTTTTAAAATTCAAAAATCATGATTATCATGCCCTTTCTAGAACCCTCTCTCTCATTCTCTCACATTCTCTCTCATTGTCTCACGTTTTCTCTTTCATTTCTCTCACAAAAATCACTTTTCCGGTCACCTTTTCAATTTTTCGACCATTTTCCTGCAAAATCGAGTGGGTAAGTTTCTATTTCTATAGAATCTCATGGTTTCTCTCTCTCTCTAGATCTCTCTTTCTCAAGATTTGTAGTACTTTCTTTTCAAAATTTCTACTTATTTTCAAGATTTTTCAGTTTTTTTTCAAGATTTATGATTTCTTTTTCAAGATCTATGGGTTTTTTTCAAGATTTATGAGTTTCTTTTTCAAGATCTATGATTTTTTGTATTGTAAGATGATCGTGTATTTGTCCACTATTTCTCTTCATTTTGTAATGAAATTGATACTGTTGAAAAATTCATACATGTTTCTCATCCAAAAAGGTTCAAACTTTCATTATTTGATACTGTCTGTGTTTGATATTGTTTGTGTTTGATTATGTGATACTATCAATACTACTTGATTCTATCATTGTTCATACTACTTGTGTTGTTTTCTTACAATATTGATTTGTTCTATAATACTGTGTTCTCAGATACTGATATGATTGTTGATACTGTTAATTAGATGGAAACTGATATGATTGTTGATACTATGAATCAAATGTAATATTATTGATTTCTTGATGTTTTTGTGACTGTCGATGCTTATGATAATGTTAATATTGGCAATTTTGAAAATACTGTTGTGATATTATTAATACTACTTGATACTATCAGTACTGTTCATACTACTTGTGTTGTTTTCTTACAATGTTGATTTGTTATATAATAATGTGTTCTCAGATACCGATATGATTGTTGATACTGTTAATTAGATGGATACTGATATGATTGTTGATACTACGAATCAAATATAGTATTATTAATTTTTTGATGTTTTTGCGACTATTGATGCTTCTAATAATGTTGATATTGACAATTCTAAAAATACTATTGCGATACTATTAATACTACTTGATACTATCAATACTGTTCATACTACTTGTGCTATTTTCTTACAATGTTGATTTGTTCTATAATAATGTGTTCTCAGATACTGATATGATTGTTGATACTGTTAGTTAGATGAATACTGATATGATTGTTGATACTACGAATCAAATATAGTATTATTGATTTTTCGATGTTTTTGTGACTGTTGATGCTTCTGATAATGTTGATATTGACAATTCTAAAAATACTATTGTGATACTATTAATACTACTTGATACTATCAATATTGTTCATACTACTTGTGTTATTTTCTTATAATGTTGATATGTTCTATAATATTGTGTTCTCAAATACTGATATGATTGTTGATACTGTTAATTAGATGAATATTGATATGATATTACGATACTCATATGACTATCCACAACAAGAACTTGGATCGTAAGTCTCTAAAATACTATGAAATCTTAATACAACTTAAATTTATTAATGAATACAACCTCATATTTATCATTAACCTTAATTTCAAGGTTGACTGCGGATATTATGTATGTTACATCATGTCTAGGTTGGCAAAACATGAAGCAATTGAGGAGCCATTGTCTTCTGACAAAATGAGAATCTTCAAGGCAAAAATGGTGGGTAACTTCGTACACGACTACAAAATTGAGAATGCATAGATCTGGGAGCTCCATTGTTGATACTATATATACATATGGTAAATATGCGTAGTATTTTGAGACTATATATGTAGTTGACGCATTGCAGTTATATTATGTATGTTGACTCGTTAATACTACATACACTAATAATGCTACTGATACTATTATTAGTACGTATAATGTTAATACTACTTACACTAATAATACTACTTATACCACTGGTCTTGAAAGAGTACAATCAAAATTGAGAGAGATGAAGTATTGAAAATTGAACATGAAACTCAAACATAAAGTAAAATAACAATCCATATTCATCGGATCTCTCACCGGAGTATTCGCCGGATTCTCATGTCAAAATGCACGTCGGATTTCAAAATGAAAAAGGTGAACCAGATGAGAGAGAGTAGACATGTGAGAGAGAGTATACATATGAGATATGAGAGAGACAATGATATATAATTGTATTGAAATTTGAAATAAGAATAATGTTGGAATTATGAAAAAAAAGAATCAATATTCAACATCGAAAAATATGAAAGTTATGACTAAATGGTAAATAAAAAAATTATATGACTTCTTGATAATCGGTGTCACAATAGATGACTTATTGGTAATTTCCCTTATTCCCTTATGCAAAAGGGATCCATGTGGCAAGCATGCCTACTTGGATATTTCAATACTTTTCTTTTGTTCTTAGAATTGTGGCACTAAGCACTACCTTAACATGTTTTCTTTATGTTTGGTAGTTTCATTAAATTCATGCCAAACTTAGTTGGTTTGTGAGATATTACCCTCTTTTATTAAAAAAAATTTACCAAACTAGTTCGTTTGGGTTTCTACATACCCTCTTGACCTATTTTTTATTTTTTTATACATAGGAGGGGGATAAACCCACTGAAATCTCTAACTCGTAGATTCATAGCACTCCGCACACGACGAGGCCAAGCAACACTAGCAACATCTTCCCTCAGCAAATGAATAACTCCTCTTGGAGGCTTCTGCAGCATATGCAAACCTCTAGCCATTTTGATTGCCTCATTCGCAGGAAAATCTGCTGGCCTATTTGATATTTGATGTTACCGTAGATTAAAAAAAAATGCATGCCAAACTTCAATAGGAAAGTGGATTTTAATTAATGTGATAATGACGCCTAATTTGGTTACACGAAGATCTAATAACCCTCTCGGTGATTATTATGACCTGAAATTAGTCAATGAGTTTAGTTAAACTTTATGATTGATTGTAATTTGTAAATACCTTACTTAATTAAGTAATTGACTACTTATTATTGTGTGTTTGATAAGAGCAGAAATGCTCACATACGGACGCCCGTATGTGAGCATTTTACGGACCTCATTTAATTGCCTACTCCAAAAAGTGATTTCCTTGTGGGGCCCACTATTTAAGGACCCACAAGTTTGAATTTCATGAGTTAAAAGCGGACGCCCGTAAGTTTAAAACTTACGGGCGGCATGGGAGTCTCACTGTTGATAAGAGGGTAATAAATATGAGTATATAATGTATTACTAGGGTAATCATTACCCACCTATCCATATGAGTAACCATTACTCTCAAAATATGAAAAAAAATTGCCTAAAAATGTTACCCAAGTAAATAATATACATGCATACCAAACATGAGTATTTATTTATCCATGTAATTTTAATTATCCTTGTAATTATTACACCCTTATCAAACACACCCGGGTGAAAATTATTCCACTTTTTTTTAAAAGGAAGCAAACTATATATGACCGCACGTAGAAAATAAAACACTCCTTTTTATTCAAGCCCTGCCCTGAGCAAGTGCAGGCATCCCCAAGATTTGGGGGCCCAATTTTTTATTTTTAATAATACTTATATACCTAATTAAAATTGTGAAATCGTGAGAGACTGAGACACGAAATCCTGAAATCGCCCTTCGCGGCAATGCCGAAATCGTGAAATTGCCCCAGCCACGTGGCCCACACCATCACCCATGGTTGCTGGTGGTGTGACTTCGAAAAACATATGTTGGACAAGTGTGACTTCAAAGCTGTTATTAATGATTTTGCTTCTCAAAATACAATGTTGTCTAAAATATTTATGTGATTTCATATAATTGTATTTTTTAAATCAATTATTGTATGACTTGTTTTAATTTTAATGTAATAAAATTTAAGGTGTGATGGTTTAACCTCCCAAAATTGGGCTTCAACCATCAAAACTTTATTGTTGTGCTATTTACTTGAATTTTTATTATTGATTTAAAATTTGACATAAAATTTCGGAACGCTGCCTCAAACCCAGCCTTTTAAGAGGTCTCCAACAGCCTCGGGACTCAAATATGGCAAGGCTGACCCTGCTTTTATTTGCACGTAATATTGGACGAAACGAAAGTGACGCAAACAGGTGGTCTCATTTTTCTTGAGGAATGAAGAAAATGTGTTGTTCAAGTTGTAAAACTTTCTAAGTGGTGGGGTTGTGTATGTGTGGATACATAGCAAAAAAAGCTAGACGTGAAGGGTTGATCGATGGCTTGATGCAACTGGGAGCGAACTAAAAACCAATCCTTTTGTAGGGGAGAAAGGGACCTCCTCTCTATCGCGTATGTTTCTGGGTTGTTTCACTCTTCTTCATATAATTTTTGTAATTTTTCTCATTACAATTCAATTAAGAAGTTTTGGTATTTGAACGCAATCAAATCCTTTGAAGAATAAAAATCGTGTTCAATCTCTACTTTGATTGATATCTGTAGTATCAAAAAAAATCACTCAAGAGTACTCTCTCCATTCTCTCTCTTTTTTTCCTCTCCTCCAAAGTCCCTTCTCCCTATTTTTTATCTCTTATTTATAGGGATCCAGAACATAATAATTACATATCTCATTTATGAGATTGGACCCACCTACAACTATATTAATCCTTTATTTATTAAGGAGTGATCGGTTATCTTTCCCTTCGTACAAAGAAACAAGCCGATTTTTCCCTAATGAGGGATTCTGGCCAAGTGGCATATGGCCGAACTCCATAATATATAAGTTCGGCCAATTTCATCGCTTCTCCTCCCTTCTTGTTCTGAAGTTCCCTTGTGCCTCGTCTTCTTCTGCCACGTGGACCCCTGATTTATGTCCCCACAATTGCCCCCCAAAGGCAGTCCAAACTAATTATGGACATGACTTTGCAAAATGTTGAGCCCTGATTGGGCTATGTCTCATCAGTTTAATGCGGAGCGAGAAGACCTTCTTCCTCCTATAAATACGACCTTGGATATTTCTTTCTTTCCTAATCGCAAGAGCGACTTGACATGTGAGATGTGGTTTGAAGCCGATCTTCTCGCTGATCTCCATCTTTCCGCCGATCTAGTTTTGTGGTGAGTTTTATTGACTGAATTAGTTATTCTGCATCAATTGTTTCTATCGATCACTTCTTTCTGCTGCCTTTTCATCCTGGTTCCGTTTATGGGGAAGTATAAGAAGATCTCAAGAGATTCTAATGAACTCCGAGAATGGGGCAGGAAGTTCGGCTTCGCTTCGGAGTGTGAACTGAGTGTTGCCTCTGAGGCCGATCCTATTGAAGGCCGAGCTAAATTCCCAATGGTTGCTGTCGTGGAAAGAGGACTCAGATTTCCCTTAACTGAGTTCTTTAAGGAATGTCTCGATATGTTCGGCCTCGCGCCTCATCAATGGAACTCGAACTTTTACCGGATAATCAACGGCGTAGATATTTTAAATAAGTTTTACAGATTCGGCATCAGACCAAGGGATTTGGAACGTTGTTTCTATCCTAAAAAGTGTGGTCAACACAACAAATTTCATCTATTCCCAAGAGACGGGAGCAAACCCTTGATCCATTGTTTACCTTCCTCCTCCAAGCATGATGAGGTTGAGTTCTTTTTAATTGGTGGGGCAGGATGGGAGTTCAGCTCTCATCTGGGTGGACAGGGGATTCCGATCAGGCGAAGATCCGGTATTCTTTCGCCATTCCCTTCAAACAAGGAAATTAAGGAGAGGGGAGAATGTTCGGCCTTAAATCGGCTTCTTGACCATCTTGGTCCCCTGGCATTCATCCTTTTGGCCGCTCTGCCCCCTATGTACTGGGGTACTCCCCTTCTGTGGCTCCCAATACCCATCTTCCGCCGAATACTTCTATGGAGAGGGTTACGACCTTCTTCCGTCAATTCAATCCAGCCCATGGGTTAATAAATCAAATTTCTACATTGGACCCTTTAATTGGGCCGAACTCTTCTTCTGCCAGCTCCACCAGGTCTTTAGAGAACCTATCTTTGCTTTCTGGGACAGAAGGTTGGCTAGATAACATGGACGTTACTACTGATATGCTTACAGCGTTTGATTTGGAAGTACTCCAAGAATCTTGTATGTCTACCCGATGTTCGGCCAGATACATTTGCTTCAGTTCTTTTTCTTTTTAACGCCTCTATTTAATAAGTCCTGATCGGCCCAAAATAATAATAATTTTTTTTCAAATATATATTTTTTATTCATTTATTTTTATTATTATTATTTTTTTATATGAGTTTTTCTTTATTTTGTAGATTCTCCATCTCAAGTTGATTCAGCGATGGCCAGACGTCCTCTTGCACCACTGTTCGGCTCAAGCCGTCAGACCACCGACAGCTCGACTTCTTGCCAAAGACAGGATAGTACAGCACGACTTCAATCACTGCCTCCACCCCCTCCTCGTCAAGGGAAGAGGTTGCTTTCCGAGGCTGAAGATGATCGACCTCGAAAGAAAACCACTTCGACTAGAAATCCACGGAGATCATCCTCGCCCTGTCGCCGATCCGAAGAGGGGCCATTGACCTTCTCCCCTTCTCTTGATGGACAGCCTCTCTCAAGAAGTTGTTCAGTTATGGATCGGGGGGTTGGCATCTCTCTTCGGGCTGTCGCATCCGTTCCAGCTGATTCTGGAAGGTGGCGGGACTGTCCTGACGCCGAGTTGCGCGACTACCTTGGTCGCTTCATGATGCAAGTATGTTGTATATGCATGTTTTGCGTACATTATCGGTCTTGATTGTTATTATCATATATGTATTCAATATATATTTTTTTTGTTAGGCATGCCAAGTTCAGAATGAAATGGAAGACCGAAGTAACCGCGAAAAGGAAGATCATATGCGCCTTGTGCAGGCCCAGGATAGGCTAAAGTCTCAACTTGCGGGCGTAAAGGCTGAACTCAAGGATTCTCAGGCCGAAGCAGCTGCTAAGAACTTCGAGCTTGAGCGTTGTAAGGCCGATCTTGGTTTGGCCAAGGAAAAAGTGAGGAAGCTGGAAGCTGATCTTAGGGACACCCTTTCATCAATTTCTTCCAGAGAAAAGAAAGCGGCCGATCTTGCCACAGAGAAGGCGAATGATGAGGCTTTTGAGGAGTACTCTGGCTACCTCAAAGAGCAAGGTAATATGGCCTATCTCATGGGAAGAGGGGACCTTCTGAAGGAAATGGAAATCCCTAAGGATTCTCCCTTTTGGGCCCAAGAGAAGATCAGGTTCCCTTCTCTAGAAGCCCCTCGGCCGAGCATCGTTGACATTTTCTTTCCTCCTTCCGCCGATCTAAATGTCGGTACTCCTGCGCCTGAGCAAGTGGTTGCGATTGAATCACCAATTATTGAGGCTGTAGCCGATCCAGTCGGCTTGGAGGATCAAATAGAGGACTTTGGTGAAACGGACGCCGATGCCGAACGTGGAGGGGAGGAGGATGGACCAGTGGTCTTAGGTTTAGCTAGTTAGCTTATTTTCGAATGACATTCCCTTCATGTACCAGCCTTAAACTTTAAATGCATTTTTCTTCTGTTTCTTTTCATTACGCTTTACATGAATTATTATTTTTCATAAATTAAACTAGTAAATTAATTAATTAAATGGGTAGTGATCTCGATTTCGATAATTATTTTTCTTTTAGGCCCGCAGCCTGAAGGCTAATCTGACGATCCAAACCTCATTTTTTGGGGAAAACGCTGATGGTTTTTTGATAAACCCCTTGTAGGGAAGTCACTAGGACTTTTTTAGGCCCGCAGCCTGAAGACTGATCTGACGACCCAAACCTCATTTTTTGAGGAAAACGCTGATGGTTTTTTAGCAAACCCCTTGCAGGGAAGTCACTAGGACTTTTTTAGGCCCGCAGCCTGAAGGCTGATCTGACGACCCAAACCTCAATTGTTGAGAAAAACACTGATGGTTTTTTAGCAAACCCCTTGCAGGGAAGTCACTAGGATTTTTTTAGGCCCGCAGCCTGAAGGCTGATCTAACGACCCAAACCTCAATTGTTGAGGAAAACACTGATGGTTTTTTAACAAACCCCTTGCAGGGAAGTCACTAGGACTTTTTTAGGCCCGCAGCCTGAAGGCTGATCTGACGACCCAAACCTCAATTGTTGAGGAAAACACTGATGGTTTTTTAGCAAACCCCTTGCAGGGAAGTCACTAGGACTTTTTTAGGCCCGCAGCCTGAAGGCTGATCTGACGACCCAAACCTCAATTGTTGAGGAAAACACTAATGGTTTTTTAGCAAACCCCTTGCAGGGAAGTCACTAGGACTTTTTTAGGCCCGCAGCCTGAAGGCTAATCTGACGACCCAAACCTCAATTGTTGAGGAAAACACTGATGGTTTTTTAGCAAACCCCTTGCAGGGAAGTCACTAGGACTTTTTTTTGTTTAAATTATTTTTTTTTAATGAGGAAATTCGTTGACTTGCTTTATTCAACCCTCAAGTGGAGTAGGATGGGGTTAACGCTCATATAGGCGTCCCCAATTTATTACAGCAAAAGTCTAGTTAAACAAAGAACTTCCTCAAGTTTGTTGCATTCCAAAGCCTCTGGATCACTTTTCCGGACATATCCTCGATCTTATATGCCCCATGGCCGACTGCAGCATTGACTTTGTATGGGCCTTCCCAATTTGCCCCCAATTTTCCGTCCTGCTGGTTCTTGGTGTTAAGAAGTACTTTCCTAAGTACCAAGTCTCCAGGTTGGAATCTCCTCATTCGAACGTGTTTTTCGTGAAGATTTTTTAAACTATGCTGGTAGGAGGAAAATTTTAGAGCGGCAAGTTCCCTTTTTTCCTCACTGAGATCTAGGTGTAGCGCGACAGATTCATCATTTTCACCCATTTCGAAGGCAGTAGTCCTGATGGTTGGGAGACCGATCTCCAATGGGATAACAGCCTCCATTCCATAAGTGAGGGAGAAAGGTGTATGTCCGGTGGACCTTCTTGGGGTAGTTCTCTGAGTCCAGAGTACGCTCGGGAGTTCATCAACCCATCTCCCTTTTGCTTGTTCTAGACGTTTCTTCAGTCCGTCAAGAATGATTTTATTTGAAGCCTCAGCTTGGCCATTACCTTGAGGGTAAGCCGGCGTTGAATATTTATTCTTTATCCCATACCCTGAACAAAAATCTCGGAATGCCTTGCTATCGAACTGGGTTCCATTATCAGTAATCAGTGCATATGGAATGCCATACCTTGTTATGACATATTCCCATATGAATTTTCTTGTCTCTGTGTCCGTGATTTTTGCTAATGGCTTTGCCTCGATCCATTTCGTGAAGTAATCGGTAGCCGTTATTAAATACCTCCTATCCCCCGTCGCCCTTGGCAATGGACCTATGAGGTCCAATCCCCATTGGGCGAAGGGCCAAGGACTTGTCAAAGTGCTTAAGCTCATAGCTGGCTGTCGTGGGATGTTTGCAAATTTTTGGCATTGTTCACAACTTCTTGCGTACGCCCTCGAATCCTCCTGCATACGTGGCCACCAATACCCCTGTGTGATTTCTCGTTGAGCCATCGACCGCCCCCCAGTATGGGCTCCGCAGCTTCCCTCATGTATTTCATACAAGAGTTGATCCTTTTTCTCTGGATGGACACATAGTAGGTAAGGCCTCGAAAAGGATCTTCTATACAACTTTCCTTCTGGGGAGAGCCAAAATCTCGAGGATTTCATCGCAATCCTTCGTGCCTCCTTTCTATCTTCCGGAAGTTCCCCCCTTTCAAGGTATTGAATCAAAGGATCCATCCAACTGGGAGTCAATTCTGTTTGTTCAATCTCTAGTCCTCCTAGGAATATGCTCGGCTCCTCCAAAATGTCTATGGTTATCGTCTACCTTACAACATCCTGTTCAGCCAAAGCTAAGGTAGCCAAGGCATCAGCATGAGTGTTCTGCCCTCTTGGGATTTGCTCAATCTCAAAGTCTTTGAGCTTCTGCAACATTCTTTTGGCTTCGGCTAAGTAAGCAATCATGGATTTTGTCTTTGCAGAATATTGTCCGGTCAATTGATTGACTATCAACTGTGAATCCGAATTTATTTTCAATTTTTTTACCCCAAGTTTGAGTGCACTTCAAAGTCCACACAAAAGTGCTTCATACTCTGACTCATTGTTTGTTGTTTTGAAACCCAGCCTTATGGCCTGCTCAATAGTGAGCCCCTCTGGAGAAGTCAGCACTATTCCTGCTCCTGAGCCTCTTCTGTTTGAAGATCCGTCTACCATCAGTTCCCAAGTATTGGGCGGGAGAACTTCTAGGACCCAAAGCATTTCTTGCTCCTCTGGGGGCGGAATGGAAAACTCAGCTATAAAGTCTGCCATGATTTGTCCCTTAATCGCTGTTCTGGGAACGAATTGTAGTTCGTATTGTCCTAGTTCAAGGGCCCACTTTGCAGTCCTTCCCGTTATATCAGCTCTAGAAAGAACGCTCCTCAACGGATATGCCGTGACTACTTCAACCGGGTGGCTTTGGAAGTAATGATTCAACTTCCTTGTGGCAATCACCAGGCTAAACAATAACTTCTCAAGAGGAGTGTATCTCGTCTCAGCGCCAAGCAATGTTTTGCTTACATAGTAGATTGGTTGTTCTTTCCTCCCTTCTTCTCTCAAGAGGACTGCACTAACAGCCATTTCGGAAACGGAAAGGTACATTCTCAGCTTCTGTCCGACTTCTGGAGTGGCAAGTAGTGGAGCAGTTTGCAAGTAAAGTTTTAAATCGTCAAAAGACCGCTTGCAGGTCGGAAAGGTGATCCTCCTCTTTCCTGGACTTAACTACCATGTCGTCAATATACACTTCAACCGTTTGGCCAATCATCTTCGCAAACATTTTTGTCACGAGTCGCTGGTAGGTTGCCCCCGCATTCTTTAGTCCGAAGGGCATAACCCGGTAACAGTATGTTCCCCTCGGACTAATGAATGATGTCTTCTCTTGATCTTCTATCCTCATTGGTATCTGGTGGTATCCCCTATATGCATCAAGAAAACTCATTCTCTGACTCCCCGATGTGGCATCTACCAATTGGTCTATTTTCGGAAGAGGGAATAGATCTTTGGGGCATGCTCTATTCAGGTCAGTGAAGTCTACACAGACTCTCCAAGTTCCGTTCTTCTTCTTAACCACAACTGTGTTTGATAGCCATTCCGGGTACTCTACTTCTCGAATAGCGTCCGCCTCCAAAAGCTTTTGAACTTCTTTCACCACGGCCTCTGCATGTTCCAAGGCCGACCTCCTAGCCTTTTGGATGATAGGCTTAAATTGCGGTCGAACGGCCAATCGATGGCTTGCAACCGAGTAATCAATCCCTGGCATCTCCTGTGGAGACCAGGCAAATGCTCCTACATTTCTTTTCAATAAACCAATCAGGGATTCCCTCTCGTTGGAGGGAAGATCAACTCCTATCAAGAAGTATCTCTCCTCGTCGTCTGCATCAATCCAAATCTTCTCCAACTTTTCCTTGGATTTTTTCTCCGGATCGGTGCCTGGCTCAGCCTCCACCTCTGATTCTCCGACCATGGTACTGACTTGGTGGGTCTCCCTCACCATGTTGGCCCCTTCTGTTGATGGGTTTGGTCGGTCCCCCTTGACTTCACACATCTTCCCGTCGTGTGGAAAGTGGACAATCTGATGGTAGGTTGACGGAACAGCCTCCATCGAATGTAGCCACGGTCTGCCTAATATTGCATTACTGGCCGTTCTCCCTTGAACAACCAAGAATTCTGTTGAGACTATTTTTGGCCCAACCCTGACGTTTGTTATCACTTTCCCGATCGGGTACACCTGGTGGCCATTGAATCCGACTAAGCAGGCTGACTCCGGCATGAGATCGGCTTGAGTAAGTCCCAATTTCTCGAACACCGGGTAATACAACACATTTACTGCACTTCCTTGATCGACCAACACACGCTTAACATCTCGCCTACATACTCGCATTGTCACTCTTAGGGCATCATTATGAGTTGGGTCTATCCCCGTTAGGTCTTCGTCCCCAAATGTGATATTCACACCAGTTTTTTTTGCTTTTTTGACTATTGGTCCATCAGACGGACTCGGTCGTTGATGGGCTACAGCGCTGTTTACGTCAGCGTTCAGACGAGGCTTGACTAGGTTGATTACCTCTATTGTTTCGATTGGGTCATCATATATCTTCTCCGTTAAAGCTACACCTTTCTCTTCCGCATGTGAATGCTCTGCAGCACTATTTCTTAGAAATTCGATAACTTCCCCTGCTTGGCCAACTCTTCTAAATGGGTCCGAAGGTTACGACACTCTCCTGTTTTGTGACCATGGTCTTTGTGGAATGCACAAATTCTCTTTGTATCCCTTGTTTTTGGATTGCTGAAGAGTTTTGGTGGTCTGATAATGTACGGCTCATCTTTGATCTCGGCGAAGATCCGATGGATGGGGGTATTAAATTCCACAGAATTGACTTGCCCCCTATCCGGTCTTCCTTGATATGATCGGTACCCATATGATCTGCTGTCACTTCCTGTTCTTCCTTGTTGCAATTTGCCCGCATCCGTTTTTGGAGAGAGTGGTTGTTTCGCCTTCCCAACGTCTTCCTTTGCTTCTACCTTAGCGTATCTTCTCACCCTATCCTGCAGGGTCTCGATCGAGTTTGGCTCATACAAAGTCAGTGATTCTTTTAGCCTACTTCCGCTGGGCAATCCTAATTTGAAGGAGGTAGCCGTCATATGATCGTCACACCCGTCAACATCGGCGCACAATTCCAGATATCTGGCTAGGTAGTCGGTCATAGACTCCCCACTATCTGGCTTCATCGTGAGAAGGTTGCTCAAGGTCTTCGGCTCATGGCTCCCCGCAATAAATCGGTTTATAAATTGCTTGGCCAAACCCCTCCAAGTTGACACTGAGTTCGGCGCCAAATGATGGAACCATCGGGCGGCGACGGGCCCCAAGGATGAGGGGAAGACTTTACACAGGATGGCCTCCTCCCCGACCCATAGGATCATTTTTCTCATGTAATGGTCCAAATGAACGACTGGGTCCGTTCGGCCATTGTAGTGTTCAAAGGTTGGTACCACCAGTCTTCTCGGAACCTCACTTTTTCTAATTTCCCTGGTGAATGGGGATGAAGTCATTTCATCTAATGCCTTCATGGCTCGCTCCTGAGCTCCATAGATGAGATCAGCCCTCCGTGCGTCAGGCTCCTCGTTAATTTTCTGGTGCTTTACTTCTCTAAGCCTTTCATGACTGTCAGCACGTCGCGAATAGCGGTCATCCTCCCTATATCGTCCGCGTTCCCGTTTTTCATACTCATTCCTGGTGGTGGAATGTCGATCTGGAGAGTATCTCCTCTCCATCCGTGGGGCTTCCCTCTCCACCCCTAGGGATCTTTTCGGAGGACTAACCATTGGGCGTTTCGCCTTCTGGTTTACGATTGCCAAATCTCGTTTTAACGTCTCAAGGTAACGGGTTGTCCGTTGAATCTCATCCTCAACTTCTTCAGCAGCGGGGCGAATTGTGACATTCTCCATCCCGTCCCGAAGGGCTTCCTCCTCTTGTAGGAGGTTTTGGGAATCATTTTGCCCGGCCACCTCTGATCTAACCGCCGCCAATCTTTCTTCTTAACGGGGATTTGCTTACGCCTCCCACTGTGGTCGCCAAATGTAGTATCAAAAAAAATCACTCAAGAGTACTCTCTCCATTCTCTCTCTTTTTTTCCTCTCCTCCAAAGTCCCTTCTCCCTATTTTTTATCTCTTATTTATAGGGATCCAGAACATAATAATTACATATCTCATTTATGAGATTGGACCCACCTACAACTATATTAATCCTTTATTTATTAATGAGTGATCGGTTATCTTTCCCTTCGTACAAAGAAACAAGCCGATCTTTCCCTAATGAGGGATTCTGGCCAAGTGGCATATGGCCGAACTCCATAATATATAAGTTCGGCCAATTTCATCGCTTCTCCTCCTTTCTTGTTCTGAAGTTCCCTTGTGCCTCGTCTTCTTCTGCCACGTGGACCCCTGATCTGGGAGCGAACTAGAAACCAATCCTTTTGTAGGGGAGAAAGGGACCTCCTCTCTATCGCGTATGTTTCTGGGTTGTTTCACTCTTCTTCATATAATTTTTGTAATTTTTCTCATTACAATTCAATTAAGAAGTTTTCGTATTTGAACGCAATCAAATCCTTTGAAGAATAAAAATCGTGTTCAATCTCTACTTTGATTGATATCCAATTAACAGTTGTAGTCAAATATATTTCTATAATTTAGAGATTGGATACGTGCAGCTCGCAGAGATTAGAGTGTCTTTGAAGAGATCGCTCAGATTCTAACATTTCACTATGGTCGTGCTTGACTTGTAGAAAATTGAGCTGCTTTTGTTAGAAGTTGAACCCAAAAACTCGACTCATCATCCACCCTCTATTGTGGTTAAGATCGCCTCGGTGTTCTATGATAACACGTGACACTCTTTTGTATGAACGTGTCTCATCAAATTTTTATCCCTTACACATAATACACATTCTCCCTAGATTTTTTTTTTTATTTTTATAAGCAGCAGAATTTTTTTAAAAAAATAAATAAATATATTATTGGGTTATCATTGGTCTCCCTCTTCGTAGTTGCATGTATTTGAAAATCATTCTAGTGAGGCATTTTCCTTGGTCCTCATTTTGGGTAGGGCACCTCGACTCGATCACTTTAGATTTGGCAATGGTCAATTGGTGGGGTTTGGATTTCTAGATTGTTTTAAATTCATGCATTATCCAAATCAATACAAAACAGAAACACTTTACCTCGGTAGAATATTACGCCTTCATTTTGTAACAACTTACAGAGGCCTTATTTTCATGCTTAAGAAGGGGGGAAAAAACCTTTTGTTGCTTAGGGAAAAAATTATAAAATAAAATTCTCATTTTTTACAACGCTACTATCGAGACAATGCGAGAAATGAATTCTAATATATATTAAACGTGCTCAGAAACAAAGATGGCACATGTTAAGTAGTTTATGGAATCACTTGTTGTGAAGTTGACTCCCCCATAAAATTAAAGATATGCTTGGCATGAGGGGAGGATTGGGTGGGGATGAGTTTATAAAAGTGAGTCCTTGCTTAATATTTATTAGAGTTGGAAGGGATTGGGAGGTGTGGGGAGAATTTATGTGAGTCAACACTTCTCAATCCTTCATTTTAAGATTTTGAGAGGAGTTCGTGGACCCTTTCAAACACCTTAAAATATTCATGTCAAATGAGGGTTCGAAAAGATTAACTTGTTAACGAACCCCCTCAACCTCTCTCAACATATCTCCAAAGGAAGCCTAAAGTGAGCCCATTTCTCATCTGGGCTTGTCACTTGTGTAAAGTAAAAATCATCTGTTGTATTGTTATCTTTGTCGTTGCGTGCGTATATGCCATTCGCCCCGATTTAAGAAACAAGGAATCATCTGTAAAGTAAAGTATTTGTGTGTGATCCCAAATCATTGTCCAAATAGTAAATTGGTAATTAAGTTTTTGTGTGTGTGTGTGTGATAGCTAGTGTCTTTGCATGTCATTTGAAGAATAATTAAATCCTAATTTGGAATTGGATCTGGATATATATAATTATATACAGACTAATTACTACACAATTCCTCTCAAGTTCCAGTTACTACATGTATATGCTGGACGACTCTCCTATATATGCATGTCATGCTCTGTGTGTGTTTTGTATTAATTTTAGAAAATTAGATGAGAGTTGTTTTTTTTAGGTAATTAAAGACGCGTGGAGCGGTTAATAATTAAAAAAGAAAAATTAGGTGTCGGTGGGATGCAAGTGCATTAAGTTAGGCTTGCTTTTAGTTAGCATTGGATCCCCATCTTGGCTCACGTACGCATCGCCAGCCACCACCATAAGGAGGAATTAAAGGATAGGATTAGATTGGTTACCAAAATTAAATCAATATAAGTTTTTTTATATGTATATTCAGGAGAATTAGAGATGGGGAGATTCGAGCTCACTCCCTATTGAAAATATCGATCCTTATATGCATGATAATTGACGCTCAACCGCGGGCTCACTTGCAATCAATATAAGTTAATTAATACGCTAGATTGCTTAAAACTTCATCCATTAGACCCCACTTTTCCTCTTTAATTATTATTACAATTAATCGGTCCAGGTTCACACAATGGCTGCCCTGCCCCTTAATTTTCATTGCCAAATGCCAACGTCTTTACCAAAGTCAACGTTTTAGGCATCATACTGCCATATGTGTACAACATTGCCATATCACATATATGGGATATATATATATATATGTATCTATTCATGCTTTAAGAGTGTTATTCTGACTGAGGCTTTGCCTATCTATCAAAAAAAAAACAGAGAGAGAGAGAGAGAGTGTGTGTTATTCACCATTAAAAAAAAACAAAAAGGGTTATTGAAAATTGGGGGAGGGTGGGGGCAGTTTTCAAACTTGGTGTACAATGCAATTTACTTGGGTAATTAATCCAAGGGAAGGTGGGATGATCAATCAAACACATGTCATCATACAAAGACAAAAAATTCAGCAACTCTCTTTGATACGTGTCATCATCGCATGGCTCTCTTACCTCTTATTAAGACCCCAATTTCAGCTTCATTCATAAGACCCTTTTATTCACTCTCTCTCTCTCTCTGATCAGGCAGATCAATCTCCATCTCATCACTTTCACACCAGCCTAGCTGCTTCTTCAGATCCACCGCAGCCATGGCTGAGCAAAAGGTTTGTGCTTTCAATCTATCTATTCAAAAATTCTATTTGTGGTTCCTATTGCTCCAGACGTCATAATTATATATAATATGTCCTTTTATTTTTTTTAAAGGTTACGACAATGGTGATAAAGGTGGATCTTCAGTGCGAAAAGTGCTACAGGAAGATCAAGAAAGTGCTCTGCAAATTCCCTCGTGAGTCTCTCTCTCTCTGTGTTCTGATTATAATTTGTTTTTAAAAAGAGTTACTTTAGTTAATTTTCTGTATTGAAATCAATTGAACATGACTGAGTTATATATATATATATATGTTGGGAATTATTTTGTTTTCCGAACAAAAGAAATTCGAGACCAGGTATACGATGAGAAGAAGAACACGGTAACAATCAAGGTGGTATGTTGTAGTCCAGAGAAGATTAAGAAGAAGATATGCTGCAAAGGAGGTGAATCTGTTAAAGGCATCGACATTGTAGTACCCCCACCCCCGAAGCCCAAGGAGCCTGAGAAACCCAAAGAGCCAGAAAAGCCCAAACAACCGGAGAAACCCAAAGAGCCGGAAAAGCCCAAACAACCGGAGAAACCCAAAGAGCCGGAAAAGCCCAAACAACCGGAGAAACCCAAAGAGCCGGAAAAGCCCAAACAACCGGAGAAACCCAAAGAGCCTGAAAAGCCCAAACAACCTGAGAAACCCAAAGAACCGGAAAAGCCCAAACAACCGGAGCCAGCTCCGAAGCCACCTGCACCGGTACCACAGCCAGTTCCAGTTTACCAACCACCGGTCACGGCTTTCCCAATTGGGGTGTGTTGTTCGGAGTGTTATGAAGGACGACGCGGAGGGCCATGCGAGCACGGATATGGATATCCACCGCGGTTTTATGATGGGTATTATGGAACGCCAGTTTATGACAGCTGGGGCGGAGGTGCAACCAGAGGTGGGTACGTCGGTGGCAGATGTGATAATTATTTTAGTGAAGAAAACCCCTCTGTCTGCTCAATCATGTAATGTGAACACAGCCCGTACGTCTTTCTTTTTGAGTGATTTGAATATTTTAAATAATGGGGTTTAGGATATTATTAAGATGGGATGGGAGATGATTGATAATAATACATACGAGAGAATAAAGATTCTACCCACTCGACATGACCACCCAACCTATTCTGCTTTATAATTATTATAGTATAGGGTTGGAAGATTGCCTTAATTATTCACCCCTTACTGTACTTTTCAGGGTTCACAAAACACATTATCCATACTTTGCAAAACATGACAAATTAAGCTTTGATGTGTAAGGTTGGTGTGGTGTACAATTGGATTTATATAATTGTCCATTTGATTAAGGGAGGATGGCAAAAAGATTCAAATAATCAATTTTATATTTTTTTAGGGTAATGACTTTATCACACCAACTACGAATAATAATTATTAAACAGACAACCTCAATTTCAATTCTAGGCTTGATTCTTTCTCAATTATATTGCTTCCTTTGATCGCGGTGTCAACGCGTATGACTAATCAATGATTAATAGTGTTCGGCCGCAGTTGTTGACACAAGGCTAATGACCTATTAAGTTATTAAGAATTATGTCAACCAACTAATCATTTAACTTGTTGTCTCTGTTTTTGACAATTAATTTTCTTAATCTGAAGCCCACTAATACATGTGAATTTTGGTCGTCCTTATTCTGAGTTGTGTGTGTTCATATGCATACCCGAATGATGATCAAGCATTCAAACACACAACAAACTTATAAGAACAGAAATTAAAGACAAGAACCAACTAATTGAAATGCATACTAATAATAATAAATTAACCCGCAATTTTCATGTTAGGTTACATTAAACCCCAATTATGAGTTTAATTACAACCCATGATCAAAGACAAAGTGCATAAGATAATAAGAATCATAAAACTAAATCAAAAGAAGTAGAACTCCTGAATCGGATGGATGTTTGGTGATTTTCTTGATTGATTTTGCGCTGTGATCCAAATCTTTCTTCTCGAATTACTCCTCCAAAAGTTGTAGTTGTTGGTCTATATATTCCAAAAATTCTTTAGGCCTCCTTAACAACCCTCTTGAATGGCTGAAATAGTCTTTTTAATGATTCTTGTGCTGTGAATTTGGTAACTTAATTTTGTTTTCGGATGGTCTGCTTGAGCATTCAATAGCACTAGAGCGCCTACCATACAGTTAGGGGTCGGCATCAGGTCAAGGCCGGTCCAAAAATATTAGGCTAAGGCAAGCCCGAGAATCCTCTTCAGGCTTCGTGCCGAGCCTATGATAATTTGGTAAGTCCAAGATCGGCCTTGGCCCAAGTAATTCGAGCTAATATGTCGGGCCTCGAGCTCGAGTTTTTGGGCTCTATTCTTGGACCTAAGTACTAAATTAATATATATATCTAGACACACAAACATACACTTATACATACATACATATATATATATATATATATAATGTGTGACACATTATATACACATTGTTGGTAGGGATGTCAACGGGGTGGGTACCCCTTCGCCCATCCCCGTACCTGTTAAAAATATTCTTACCCGTACCCGTTGGGACGGGGAATCCCCGCTTATTTACCCACCCCGCCAATTCATGAGTTTCATAACTAGTCCGTTTGGATCAGAGTATGTTTTATAGAGTATAAACTATCGTAAAACGTAAAAGCTGAGAATGTCTGATAGTATGGGTGACAGAGTATAAGCTAGCGTATACTCCGAAACAAACAGGGGCATATTACACATTAAGTAAATAAATATGTTTATTAAAAAATTAAATATACGCAAATGATATATTTTTATGAAATGTTTATATTGATTTGTGCTTGTTAATTTTATAAATAATAATAAAAATAATAACATATATATTAAAAATAATATATATATATATATAGTGTGTGACACTATGACACATTATATACACATTGTTAGTGTGTAAATAATGCATATATATATATATATTCATAGTGTGCAAGTGCAAGTGCATATGTATAAATATATACATATATATATATATATATGTATATATATATGTATGTATGTATGTATGTACACATACATACACACACATATATATATGCGTGTGTGTGTGTGATATCTTCGGGTTTCAAGCTCGGGCTCAAAAAGACCCGCTCGAGACATAGGGTCATGCTGCCCAAGCCCAATGTGATTTCGGGCTTGGGCCATATCAAGGGCCACAAGTCAAATGATGAAATCTACATACAGTGTTCAAGTCCATAATCAACATTTTAGCATACTGGATTGCTCACCAGTGCTGAAGCGGCTTCATATGTGTCAAGCCTATAAAACTAGTCATTCTTGCATAACTTTGAGCATACCTCTCCTAAAATTCAAAATTCTCCTCTTTTATAATTTTGATCACAAATTAATCTTAAATACTTGTAATCCCTTCTAATATTTCTTTTACATTTTGACCGAACCACGTAAAAATCACTGTGTTCAATTTTCTTTTACTTTATTTCTTATGCTTGTGTGTTCTTGTTGTGTGAGATGTGTTACAACAAATTCCACGCAAAATGAACGGCTTCCTAGCCCGGTACTTACCCAAGAGATTCCTTGGTTTGCAATAAGACATGCTCAAAAAGTGCGGTCAACCTTCTTCATGTAGTGAAATCTGAATTTGGTTATGAGACAAAACATGTAACTTGCATGAATTTGACTTGTAATCTATTGAACTTGACTTCAAGCATATAATTTACAGAGTTCAAATAACTATTCTTCAACTAACTAGCTAAAGATATTATCCTACATTGGAGTCTATCTTGGGAAGAGGTGATTGATCGGCTGATATGTTGGAGCTGTTAACCAAGTGATAAGAATCTTGATGATCTTGTTTGTTGACCTCTCAATCATGATGTGAGTGCAGTATCTTTAAGTCTTGAAGAAATATGTATAGAATTTGTTATTAGGAGTCGTATTCAACTAAGACTTATGTTGAGAGAACTTATTAGTGTTGAGAGAACTTCACTTTATCCAAAATCATTACTCATGATATTCTTTACGACCATATGATTTTTCTTTGCCTTCTCTCTCCAATGTCACCTTGTGTCTCCCTTTGTCGTCATTTATCTATTTTGAACTAACTGAATTGGCCAGCCTTTTTTCTTTATTTTGAACTAACTGATGTCCCCACATCGGAGGAATGATCTTGCCGACACTGAAAATTCTCCAATCGAGCAAGTGACTTTTCAAGAGTTTTTGATTTCTCAAGACTCTACAAGATTTTCAATCAATCATTTTGTCGGGTAGCGCTTGAAAAGGAGGAGAAGAGAGAGTGAAAGGAAGTGAGGGATGTGTGACACTGAATTAATTGGGGGCGTGTACGTGAGTCCTACAAATAACATTATTCATCCATTTTACAAATATATTCGACTTTTTATAAATGATTTTGTGTTTGTACATATAATATAGTGACTTCTCATTTTGCATTTGATCTCCAACCCTAATTAGCCTGAGCTAACCCGACTCAACCTCAAATAAGGTTGGTTATAAGTTGATCTTCTTTCCACTCAAACCTATGTGGATCACGAGGTGACGTATGATGATAAATCCAACCCAATTTGACCTTTGTGCAGCCCTAACTCACACCCTAGATATGGAGTATGGGCAAAGTTTTCAGATGTTTTTAAATTTTCCACATTGTTAAATCTAGCATTACATTTACCAAGTTAGTACAGTTTTAGTGCTCACTGTTCAAAATCGATTTCACTGTAAATGCAACCCATATATGATCCTCACAGTATCTCGTCCTCAATCACCACCCTTTCTCACCTTCATATATCAAAACAATTATTCAAAGCCTTCAAGGGCAATTCCCTGCTGTTTTAGTCAAGGCCCCATCTTCATATCAGCCACGTCTCCCTACAAGACTATATCACAAGAATCGCAGGCAAATGATGTTACGAATGTTAAAAAAAAAATTACATTAAGAATGAAGCAAATCAACAATATCCAAGTCGAAAGTGTTAGGAAATGAACCGATATAGGTGAAGATTATATGAAAAATTATACCACTAATCACAACAGCTAAATTCCCAACATTTCTTCAATTGAGAGAGATGTCTGGGTGAATCCCAAGAATTCTAGTACACTTGTCTTGTTAAACTAGCCGACTCTTTGGATTCAAGTGACCCAAGTGAGAATTTTGTGATGGGCATTTGAGTGGTTTGGGTGTGAAAATGGCAGAGCAAGATACTATGGCTGTCAAAAATACCATGTCGAACCCGGAGACCGTGATGTTTGCTTTCGGATATTTTCAAGAGAATTTGAACTTCAGCAGGGAAGTGGTTATTTTATAACGTGACATGAAGATATTTGGAAAAAGGAAGGGATTTGGATGGAGCAGAGAAACTGTTTGATGAAATGGTTGAAAGAGGCGTCAAGCCTGATAATGTTACTCTCTCGACATTAATTAATTGTGCCAGGATGTGTGGCATGCCTTATATAAGGCTGTTTAGTGGTTGAAGAAAATGACCATTTTTATAAGGAATATCCAGGAAACTTTGCTGCCATTGAATGAGTATCCCTTTTACAGAAAGATAGACCTTTTCAAATGGGTTTGTGATGGATCATAGACGAATCTTATTCCGGGCTATCCAATTACCCATAAAGCAAATTTCCCACCAATGTGGGCCAGGAAAAAAAAAAGAACCATCTTTATGCCCCTAAAAAGGAAAAATTAGGATCGCAAAAAAAATTGTGGTAGTTGAAAGTCTTCCCAAAAAGTTATTCCTCTCCCAATCAGAAAGCAGAATAACGGTAGTGCTAGTGATCTCAAAACAAAACATCATAAAGTCTTTATAATCTTATGTGGCAGCACATTATTCACAGGATTTAAAGATAAATTCAAGATTTAAAATTCAAATTCATGAGTAATGTCTCTATTGACATACTTTAGGGATGTTTTTTTGTTGGAAATACTTAATATTTTCGGTAAAATAAACAATGAGAAAAATATGAGTCCTTGTTTTCTTCTTTGATTACCTTTTTTTTTTCTTTCCATAAAAAATATGACCGGCTGGGGCCGGCCACATGTAGGAATAAAAAGGTACCTTCCCTAAGTCCTAATCTTGTGTAAAAAGACAACAATCAAAAGAGGTTGGGAAAGCATATATACCAAATACATTCCATTGGGTTTTCTGTAGTTTCTGCTTTTCCCTTCTCAATTTTTGTTCATGCAGTATAAATAATGAGAACTGGAATATTGGGAGGAGGGTACTTATGTAACTAGAGAAATTTGGGAATAGAATTGTACAACGAAACACAAAGAATCTCCTCATGTCTTAAATTAGCAGTTGAAGCGGAAACCCATCTTCAAAAACTAGTTATCTCCTCCAACACACACAACTTTGGTCTCTCTCTCTCTCTCTCTCTCTCTCTCTCCTGTCCTCTCCTCAAGAGGCCATGGAGATCGCAGAGAAGATCTTACAATACAGAAATCATTTTGCAGCAGCAATTATTGCTTCACTGGCTCTTTCCACGGTTTTATATGCTGCTCCGAGGTTACTGGCAATCCTTGCCTATTTTTGGCCTCTTTTGGCCTCAACAGCTGTGCTATTGGTGATGATAATCGCCTTTGGAGGAGTCTCTCAGTTGGCAACTGATGGCCATGGAGAAAAAGCAGGGGCCGGACTGGTTGAGTATGTTGCAGGACAATATCAGACTAAAAAATGCGAGTAGATAAAAGGGTTTCAAGTTGGGATCTTCGTTCAATACCAGCTAGTTGTTTTCTGCAATTATGTTAGTGCATATGAGGAAGATGTAACAACTCTTATTTATCTCTGTAAACGCGAAAGCAGCCAATTTCACAATGAAAATGTACAGTTGTTAAGGATACTATATATAATTGCTAAGAGTTCACCCTGCATGATTTTTATGCAAGAAACGAATTCAAAACCCTAAATCCAAACAAGGAAAACCATCATTTTGCACTTTCTTAGTCTAACAAAAGAGTTTTACGGTTTTTTTTTCCGTGTACGACTATGATAAAGATGGTTATATATTATGGGATGTCGAATTTTATTTTTTATTTTTCAAATAAGGTGACGGGGTGTGACTTGAATTTGGAGTTCAAGATTATAAATACAATTCAACTCGTGTATTGAGCTACTCGGGATTCATTACATTGAAGAAATTGGTGATTACTAATTTTTTTTAATGGAAATTGGGCATTTTTTTTGCCTCATGCTGAAGATTAATGTATAAATAAGATTAGCTTATGACAATACGAATTAGTATTCCTTTCGATTTTTTGTCTCCCTTACGAACAAAACATATTTTCCTCCTCCTTGGACGGTGAGATGCATATCGATGGCGACAATGCCAATCTCGACGGAGACGCGATGAACGTGGAGGGATGCAGCTTCGACGAAGAAGACTTCTTTGATGAGTAACAAGCTAAGTCAGCTTTTTAACCTAATCCAAAAAAATCGATTCATCAAAGGAAAATAGAAAAGGAGGAGGTGAGAATGTACTTGGAGAAAAGATCGAGGAGGTGAAGACGACAAGAACGCATCGACCATAGATGGCATGCCAAGCATATTCTTCGACATCTTTATCATGGACGGTCTCAAAATCGATCTCATCGAACTTGGTTACCTCCACCATAGTTCATTGGCGCATTTTCAATCAAAGTTAGATCTGATATAAATAGTTTGGGCCTAGTCCACTCATTCCGCACATATGGCCCAACCAACACCCAACATGGACTGATTGTGCGAACATGCGGATGAAAACCACATGTCCGGTGATAAGATGTGCAGGGCTTGCACTAATATACAAGAGCCACAAGCTTGACACAGTCGATATGAGACTTTGTCCCTAACAAGATCGAGTGACATTTGTGATTGGAATGTAAAACCTAGATTTGTCTAATCAATGTATTTATTAGTTTGTTGGGGTGACCTTTGCAAAATGTTGGAAAATAAAATTTGAGGTATAGTCTTAAACGTTACGTTTTTTACTGAAATTTGTTAAGAGTTGAGTAAACTTAGTTAAACTTATTGGGTATGTTTGACCCGATTCGATAAGATACAATCATTGCATTTGCTCTTATTGAGAAGGAGAGGAGATTATTTGGAAGAAAAAAAAAACTATACAAGTGTGAAACAGTTGAAATATAACAGTGAAACATGGGTTAGCTGTAGTTTTTTTGAAATCGAGTTACTCGGTATCTTAACTCGATTGTCCGATTGACTCCAAATTTCAATAACCGAGACTTTAAAACTGTGTTATCGGACCGGATATATTTATTGTCTGTAAATACTGACCAGGTCGGGTTAAATCCAGACTGATAGCCCATAACCCAGCGGTGTGCAGGCGAACTCACTATTCAGGTACCTCGACAAGCCTGAGCCCTAATGCTGTAATTGATAGAACATACAAGGGCTATTTAGTAAATCACAGCTCAATTAAACAGCCCGCGCGTTTTCCACGCTCCCGAACAACAAAATTTGAATTCAGACACCGCCAAAGAAACACCCAGTTCGCCACGTGTCCGACAAATCTACAATTCCGCAAACCCGTTCATCGGCGAACGTAAGCCCTTCATACACTTATCTAACTCTAAACAACAACAACCACCACCTCCTTCTTCATCACTGTCGCCGATTGCCACCACATTCCCTTACAGAAAATGGCGTCACGCTACACATCTTACGATTCACGCTCCTCCACCTCCTCTTTTTTCTCGGATCCGTCTTCCTCGATGGAGTTCTCCGCCGCTAAGCTCAAATCACCTGCACCCCACCACACATCAGCTTCCCGTGCACTCGTCAAAGCCAAGCAGTCGGATCTATCTGCACCCACCAAGTCTGCTAAGAGTAACCACCAGAATTTGGCCACAATGGTCAAGAAGTTTATGGAGAAGAAATCCTCAGTGGGGCCAAAGAAGTCTGGGGAGGCAGGAGGGTTGGTGGTGCCTTGCGATTTGATCGCCAAAGATCTGAAGAGGACCGCAAGGAAGGGGACGAATTTCACTGGGTTGCAGAAGAAGCTGTTCGGGAAGGTTTCAGAGGAGAAGAAGGAGGTGAAGGCATTGACTGAGGTGAAAGGGAACACTAGGACATTGGGGATGGTGTTGAGGAGTGAAAGGGAGCTCTTGGGCTTGAACAAAGACCAGGAGACAGAGATTTCACAGCTCAGGTCAATGCTTCAAGAGAGAAGCGGAGAGGTGTGAATTCCTTTCTGCTCTGCTTTGAATTCAAAATTTGATTTCGGATTTACACTTTAGAGATTCATGAGGAGGTGAATTATAACTCAAATTAGTTTGAATTTCAATAGTTTTTCTTCTTCCATAAATTCATTTTCCTGCTTTTGAGTTTAGCTTCTTGTAGCATCACATCATTTTTTGGGTTCTCTGATCTGAAAAGTTGATTATAGTTCAAATTCTGTTCTTTTATTGCTTTGATGTAGCATCTAGAGTATTTATTTTGACTATCATATTTGATTTTAGGTTGAGAAACTGAAGGATCTATGCTTAAAGCAAAGGGAAGAAATTAAGGCATTAAAAGATGCCATACTATTTCCTGATGTTATGAATTCTCAACTTCAAGTACTCTTGGAGAAACAGGGATCAGAACTGAAGCAAGCAAAGCAAGTCCTCCCTACTCTCCAGAAGCAAGTTACCTCTCTCTCAGGACAGTTACAGTGCCTTGCAGAGGATCTCAAGGAGGTATAGCAATAACTTTTCTAGTTTTCTTTTTACTGATTTCATTTGCATTAGCAACTGTCATAGTCGTGTGTAAAATGCGTAAGCATAGATCAGCAGTCGATACAACTTTTGGCTGAATTTTGCATCCATAGAAGTTATTATGTACGACATAACATATAAGAATTTGCGTAAACTTGGTTTGAGTGATGCAAATGCTTTCGAATTTCCCTGTGCCCTTTTTGTTCTATTTCTCTACTCATATCTGCTACACTATCTGATCATGTTAGCTAACATGCTACTTCTCGAGTAGGTGAAGGCAGAGAAATATTCCTCGAGGGAACGTATACGACTTCATAGCAGCTCCCCAAGGACCCCAACTTATGATCATGAAGATGATACGAATTCTTTGGTAAAAGCACCATAATCTCCTATCTCAGTAGGTTCTAGTTTAAACTTTTTTTAAAAAATGTTTTACTGCCAATGATTGTCTACTTCACCCCCTGTATATGATAAAATAAAGCATTTCATGCTTGATGCAGGAGTTCAGCTCTGGTGATCCTACAAGCCCTGGGAGTACAGATGATCTGTTCCTAAAAGACCTCAATCCTTGTTTGACACCTTATTCTATCAAGAAAATCTCGGAGGTAGGCACTCTGCAGTAGTCATACAACCCTATGGATTACTGTTGCCCTTCCCTTTTTGTGATTGTAAATGGCATGATATAAAGTATAAACAACTACATGGCCATTTTGTAGAAGTTTGACAATGGAAGTCTAATGGTGAACAACATGCAATTCAATGAGCTTGTTTCTACCTCTCACCTCAAGAAGTTGTCCAAAAGCTCAGATTGTTGCCAGAGTTCTGATCCAGAGAGCAAATTGGCTCGAGCCAGTCGAAGATCAGATGAAAGCAAAGGCAAACATGCAAAGAAGAAGAACCATCGGCTCGTTTAGCTGCTTGTTTCAGTCATTTCGTGTCCATGTGCTCTATCGTCCGTGCTTCTTTTTATTTTCCTTTGACTGCCCCCTTTTGCATGTTATGGATTATCAAAAGGGTTAGCCTTACAATGGAGGTCTGCAAGATGTAAATGCTGTACATCTACGGTTTACCCCTTGAGAAAGAAAGCATAAAATGTGTAATGTGGATTATGGGACTGGATGTGTTGGGGTATGCTCTGATATCAAAGGAATGTCTTGCTTGGTATGAACTTCAAATAAATCTATAGAACGAGATTTTGTTTATCATCGAGTGCATTTGAATTTGATGATCAACAGACGGATCGTGCCGTTTAGAACTTGCACGACTGCTGGATATGGAAGTCATAAGATTTTCACATTTATCATGTACACATTCTCTAGTTGCAAACTGCTAAGCAAGTTTGAGTTCCTATTTTCACCCAATCGCTCATACCAAAAGGACTAGGAAGACTGAGTGAAAACAACAAGACAGAAAAAGACAGCAAAGTTGTACTGAGATCAAGATTGGGGGATTTTATTTAATTTTTCATACCTCACACAGAACATTAACATATATGTGTCACTTCATTTTAACATATTCACGGTCTACAGCTTGTATCAGTAACCTTCATCCCCCACATTGCCCTTCTCAGTTCTCTTCAGGCCATCCCACCACTGGTAGCCGTCCTAATTATCTGAAACAGAGCTGCCAACCAAAAGATAAATGAGAGAAGAAATAAATAAACTACGAACTTCAAAATCTGATGAACTAACCGGTATGCCTATTCAAGTCAAGAGTACATATTCTGTGCTCACTGATAATATTATCAGAAGTCATAATTTAGCATTCCGGTTATTATAAGCTTTGTGAAGAACCACAAGCTTGGTTTACATAAGAAAGAAAGTTTCATGCAGCTCAAAAAGATTTGAGAAGGAAATGGGGATATCAAAATTACAAGAGTCACAAAAACAAAAAATAAATAATGAAAAAACAGCATATTTCATTAGCAACAGAAGTAGCAAGTGATGCAAGGATGCCACACCCAACAATATATATTTCACAAATAAGTCCCTTAGCCAATCAATCATTTTCAACTATCTCATAATACCCCATGATCTTCATGGGGAAAAACTTCAAGTGATAGTTGCATAATAAGACCATCACAAATAATAGTTTGAATCGCTTCATTTTGAGAAGAAAAACAGCTAGCATTTGACAGCCAACACAGTGGTGTAACAACATTGTATTATTCTCTAACAGTGCTTGAAAAGAGAGTATGCAAAATGCTTCCAGAGGAAAGACCACGGAAACATGTGACCACACTCACACCGACAAGTAATGTAAGTAAAAAGATGACAACCATTGTCAAGGTTAAATTCCCATTTCCACAAAAACTAGAAGTCTAGAACTATCAAATGGAAATGAATATCTATATATCAAGATAAAATAGGAACTAATGGTTATGATGATGTCATGGCTCATGAGAAGAAGAACGAATGGTTCAAAGCCATGGAAGATGAGATGAATTCCTTGCATGAAAATCATACTTATGATTTGATGAAACTTCCTAATGGAAGGCGAGCACTCAGGAACAAATGGGTGTTCAAGTTGAAAACTGAAGAAGGCAATCAGCCAAGGTACAAGGCTCGACTGGTAGTGAAAGGGTTTGGTCAAAAGAAAGGAATTGACTTTGAAGAAATATTCTCACCAGTCGTGAAGATGAATTCTATTCGAGTTGTACTCGGATTAGCTGCCAGTTTGAACCTTGAAATTGAGCAGTTAGATGTGAAAACTGCATTTCTTCATGGTGACCTAGAAGAGGAGATATACATGGAGCAGCCGGAAGGGTTCAAAACTAAAGGTAAAGAGCACTTGGTGTGCCGGTTGAAAAGAGGCCTGTACGGATTGAAGCAAGCACCGCGACAGTGGTACAAGAGGTTTGACTCATTTATGATGGATCATAAATATGGAAGAACCACCTCTGACCACTGTGTTTATTTCAAGAAATTTTCTGACGGTAATTTCATTATCCTCTTGCTATATGTTGACGACATGTTAATTGTTGGTCAAGATACTTCAAAGATTGATCAGTTGAAGAAGGAGCTCAACAAGTCTTTTGCTATGAAAGACTTAGGACCAACAAAGCAAATACTTGGGATGAAAATTTCCAGAGATCGACAGAATAGAAAGTTGTTGCTATCTCAAGAACGATACATTGAAAAGGTGTTGGAAAGGTTTCATATGAACAAAGCAAAACCAGTTTCCTCTCCACTCGCAAATCATTTCAAGCTGAGCTCTAGCCAAAGTCCCAAAAGTGCAGAAGAAAAGACTGAAATGAAGAAAGTACCCTACCAATCCGCAGTTGGTAGTTTGATGTATGCCATGGTTTGTACGAGACCAGATATTGCTTATGCAGTTGGTGTGGTAAGTAGATTTCTTTCAAATCCTGGAAAAGAACATTGGGCAGCGGTAAATGGATTCTCAGGTATCTCAGAGGTACTTCGAATGTTTGTTTATGTTTTGACACTAACAAAACTGTGCTAGATGGTTTCACCGATGCAGACATGGCAGGGGATGTTGATTCCAGAAAATCAACTTCTGGGTACTTAATTACTTTTGCTGGGGGAGCAGTGTCATGGCAGTCAAGGCTACAAAAATGTGTAGCATTATCAACCACTGAGGCTGAGTACATTGCAGTTACTGAAGGTTGCAAAGAAATGTTGTGGTTGAAAAAATTCCTACATGAGTTAGGAATGTTGCAAGAGAAGTATGTCATTTATTGTGACAGTCAGAGTGCTATTCATCTGTGTAAGAATCCGACTTTTCACTCAAGGTCAAAACATATTGATGTAAGATATCACTGGATACGTGATATTCTTGATCAGAAACTTCTACAGTTAGAGAAAGTGCACACAGATGATAATGGATCTGATATGTTGACCAAGGCGTTACCGCGAGAAAAGCTCCAAGTTTGCAAAAGCATCGCAGGCTTGGTGGAGCCTCCAATGTGAAAGAAGAGATTCGTTGGTCCACTTTTATGGTGGGGTGGTACCTACAAGAGAGAGTTACACCGTTATAAAAAAAATAAAAATAAAAATAAAAAATGATTCGTGAGGAGCAAGGTTACAGACTTGCTTTTCCCCACATGAGGTTGTAGGGGGAGATTTGTTAGGTAGTAGTACACCTCATGTGGTATACTACATTCTACATTTCACATTTGGTAGTCATATTTGGTGGATGAATTTGTTCAAGGTCAAGTTTGGCAAGTTAGGCAAATTAGGCAAGTTAGGCAAGTTTCAATTTGCATTCCATCTATAAATAGATGAGCATTTCATTGTGAAGATACACAAGTGAAGAAGAGAAAAACTTGAGAGAGTTTTTTGGAGAGTGTCTGCAAAGAGTTGTTTCTTGCAGAGAGAGAGAGAGTGAGTAATACACTAGGTGTATTAGGGGTTTGAGTGAGTGTTTCCAAATTATTATTTCACTCTTGTATCCTGTAGTGGAGTGTACTGCAGAAGATTGTTGTACCCATTATTTTAATAGTGGAAGTTATTAGCTGGACTACGGTCCCGTGGTTTTTCCCTGTGAAGGGTTTTCCACATAAAAATTCTGGTGCGGTTATTGTTGGTTCCTCGGTCTACTTATCGATCAAGTAAGTTGTTATGATATATTGTGCTATTAATTGCATGTCTAGGAAAATTCTGTCTAAGGAGATTGGTATTTAAGTAGACCAGTGTGTCCCTCCAATCTTTCCTGGGAATTTACCTGGTGTAATTAGTGGTATAATTATTCATATACTTTTCACTTGTATCGCTTCATTTCTCAACACATTGTTAGAGGATATCAGGAAAATTCAGGAACATTTAGCCATGGCAAACACTGTAATTGAACCGCGTTGACAAGTTTTGGTAATGCTACATACATCAAACTAACTTCAAAATCTATTGAAGTCTCGCAGCAGGAAACACATTTTTTATGTAGGTAAACAATAGAGGTATTGGACTCTAGATATATATATAGAAAATAGAGAAACCAGACCCAACGCAGAAAGTAAAACATAGAATAGAGGTATTGGACACTGTATACATATACATACATATTTATATATATAAATTATGCAGCATTTGGTCCAAATAGGAATCTTTTGTTTGGGGCTTTCAAAAAATGATTCTGCGGAAAGTAAAACATGCATAAATTAAGCAATAACAGAACAATAAGGGGAGAATTTGCACTACACCATAATAAATGAATTATAAATGCAGTCTTTCTTGAGTAAAAACTAAAAATAATATTAGTCAGCACACATGCAACCCGCTTTTCCATTTTTTCCATCAAACAGAAATGAGGAATCCCATTACGAACACTTTACCCACAATCCATAAAACCCAATATGCATCTGGTGATCAATCACGAACATGATTGATAATTTGATATTAAAACAGTCATTTGAAACACAACCCAGAAGCTAAAACCAAAAAAAACACCAGACTAGATCAACGGGGAAAATTTAATTTAGAGAAAAAGAGAGAAAAAAATCAATCTATGATGCAAGAGACACAGAGAGAGAGAGAGAGAGAGCTGGTACCATATTTTTGCTTGGTAACGAAAGAGTAGCTGGCGTACCGAGAAGAGGAGACTTCTGCTGTCTTTTTTCGAGTGAGAAAAACAACCGCTACTCACGCTCGAGGCATTCAATGCTTTCTACAATTTATTTATTTTTAAATTTGTTTTTTATTTTGATGAATTTTCTTAAGCTTCTTTAGCAGCTCAAGTTTTAGGAAGGTTGTATGTGATTACCGTATTTTATGAAGCGGCTTTAATTAGTAGAAAAGTTTTCTGCGAAAACAAATTTAGAAAATCAATTTTTTTTGAACTTCTTTTGAACATTTTCAATAATCTGACTTACCTTTTCCTCTCTTAATTCTTCTGCCACCTGTTGAGAGGGATTGTAGCAAGTATCAGATGATGCCACCTTCGTAAGTCGAGGTTCTTAAGTTGACATATTGGTCCAATAACACGAAGAAAGCCAATGCTCAAGCGTTGGCTTCAATGTTTCCTTGCGGGCTCATGAATAGAATTCAGGAAACTGTGTACATGTAAGGGTTTACAATCAATTATGCATGTGGACCAATCAATACAAGGATGAATATTAGGAATTGAAGAATAATTAAAACTTCGTTTGAATATTAGAAATTGAAGAATAATTAAAACTTCGTTTGAATCAGAGTATGTTCCATAGATTATAAATTCTCGTAAAACGTAAAAACTGAGAATGTAAAACATAAAAACTGAGAATGTCCAGGATATGAGTGACAGAATACGCGATATGAGTGACAGAATACGCTCCGAAAAAACAGGGCCCAAGATTTTTACACGTGATGGTGGATTTATTACCCACCAAAAGGAACGAAATAATCAAGTATACAACTCATGCTTTGCCCTATCTAACAATGTCCTAATATGGAGGACTATATATACAGACGAAAATGCAAAATGGTAAAAGTACTTTATCTACTCTATCAAAATTGGATCTCCCTCTGAACGAACCCCACATACATCAGCAATGGTGTAATAAGCAATAGATAACACCGGGACGTGATGATAAATTGATAATATCCGATATCAATGTCCTGTACCAAGGCGAAGTACCCTTGTCTCGTGGCAGTTGCCACCGGAAAAGTATTCACCAGTTATGCAACTGAGAAGTGATGCTCTTAACAATAGGATGGTACTCTGTATGCATGAACCTTTTTGCCTTCTCTGATCCGGGATCCTCAAGCCACTCATCATATAAGCCTTTGACAATGGGATTCTTAAAAGGATCAGCTACCAAAACCTACAAATTGTTAGAGAATAAACCATTACAAATATTGAATGACAACAGAAGATTGAGAAGGAAAAAAGAAAGAAAAGGGAAGAATAGGAGGATCTCATCTGCGCAGTAAAATCAACTCCAAAGTTCCGAGGCATTTCAAGCAAGTTCATAGCAACCAAATAAATATACCAAATTTGAAACTTCAATCCAACAACGGACAAATTTATTGTAAATGTAACTTCATAGCTCCGGATAGACACTTACATTTTCCATATAAATAGTTTCTAATGCCCGAACCAAATCCTTAGGAGTTTGCCCAGGCTTTGGCTTGATTTGACCCCCACCATTTAAGCAGCCTGATCAATCAAAAGACAAAATGATATATAGCTTCATAAATCGCACTGTATGACATGCAAAATACAGAGTCATGGACTAGTTGCTATAATGAAAAATGAAAATGTAAAAGTGAAGGAGGGAATTAGAACCTGATGGGCATGCCATAACCTCCACGAAATGATATTTGCACTCGTGCATTTTAATCTTCCTAACAATGTTCTGCAGGTTCCGGAAGCCATAACACATTGCAAATCTTAACATAGTTCTATCCTCCACCTAAATTAAGGGGTGTGGCATAATAAGTAACAATAAGCAACAGAAAGAGCAAGCTGATAAGATCAAAGAGCAGTGCTTCCCACCATAAATTTTCCCATTTATTTTATAAGAATTAATATCGACTGCCCAGAACATCTACAAGAAGAAATGTTAATACAATAACTTACCTCTAAACAGACCTCTTGAAAATCCGTATTTCTTATAGTTTTGAAGTTTAAAGGGCCCTTGATCTCCATCCCAAAGAGTACTTTAGCAGCATAACGGAAAATAGTTTCTGTATAGCCACCTGAGCTTCCAGAAACCCCATATAGATGTCCTTCCTCAGTTACATTTGTCAACCTAATGAAAATCACAGTAGTTTGTTGCAATGCAATCATTGAATATTTAACCAAAACGAACAAGTCGCATTTGAAAAAAAATGTTGTTCTTACATTTTGTCAACAGGAGACTCTTCTACTCCCTTTAAATCCAACTTTTTTAGCTGCATAAATTAATGAGCAAAAACCAATTGAAGATAAGTTGCAAGAAACTGTTCAAAATGGCATGGGTATGTACAACTAGAGATAACAATGCAGCGGTGAGGAAAATTGAGAGAATTTTTATAGGAGAGAGTAGGAAGCGAAGAGGAAGACTAAAAAAACATTACTCGAGTAGTAAGAAAGAACATGGATTTAATAAGAATTGAAGGAAGTATGATACTATTTATAAATAAAAGGCGGAAATGAATACACGTGATAAATTTCCATTGATTTTCATATTTACTCATGTAGCAGACCCAGAATTTTCAGGATAAAAGCTAAGATGATGATGAAATTAATCCCCAAAATGATTAGCAAACCAATTTATGTATTGATATCATTCAAAGCATTAAAAACAGGAAACGAAGGAAATGTTTCAAATAACTCATTAAAGGCAAGACTGTACTACCTGTATCAAATCTAAAACTTCTCCAGATGTCAATACGGAATCTACCTCTGCAACCCTAAGACCTCCATGAGATTCCACTTGAGTAACAAAATCATCCCTAGAAGCCTCAAGCTTCTTATCATAACAGGGCATCACAGTTACATGGTAAACATCGTCCGGCCTATTAGATGGACAATTCAGCAATCATATCATTCAAGCACACATAATTACATAAACACAAAACAGAGTGTTGAATTTTCAATCATGCTTTAAAACCCCATTATCAAGATGCTCACATGTGAGAAGGGTTAAGAAATGAAATAATGACACTCAAAATTCAGAAATAAAAATAAAATAACTATATCCCCAGAATAATTTACCTGAGCTGCAATTTTTTGCATATATGATGCTTAATGGTAGCTCCCATAGTTTGCTGAGGGCTTTTTACAGAAGATATATAAGGGAGAATATAGGAACCAAGTTGTTTTTCAGCATAGCATATCCAACCTTCAATAATATAGATAGATTGATAAGAATAAAATTATTTATGAATAAACATGTAATCAAAAATACCAATCTGTGTTATGGATATTGTAGCTTTAGAAGGGATTTTCCTGCAATCTATAACACATCACCCACACAAATACCTGGACATGCTGAAGCAAGCATGGGCAGAGACGATTTATTTCTATCATCATCAACTACTTGACTTTGTTGGTAGCGGTTTACAAACTCATTACAAGCTTCGATAAGTGATATATCTCTACTGCAACTTGTATCAAAGACTGCCTTTACTCCCAGGGACTTCAGGAATGTTGTTAGCTTCTTAAACACCTACAACATGGACGGACTTATGCACTTAGAATAATACAAACATCCATGAAAAGACAAATACAAACCGTTATGAAAGGCCAGTAAACAGGTAACAAGCGAGATAGATAGATAGCAATGCTATGGTATTCACCTGAAGTGGAGAGATGCCAAAATAAGCTGCAAGAGAGGCTCTGGATTGTGGAGAAAGCGAGACGATTACAGCCTTTCCCTTGTTAAGATTTGAAAGGAACTCATCCAAACTCTGCCTCTCAAGCATAACTGTCTCTGCGGATGTTATGCATCCACTGCATGAACACAGAAAATTCCAAATTAGAAGCCTTTAATGTGAAAGCAAAGTAAAAAACTTTCCAGTCCAAATTTGATGCAAAAATCGATCAACATTTTTAGAATCTGCTAGAGGGCAAAGTAAGGAGATCACTTCTAGTGACAATACCCAGACTTCCAGTGAACTATGACAATACCCCGACTTCCAGTGAACTACGGTTAATAAGGTAGAAATGAGGAACATGCAGCCACCCCGACTACTAGCCCGAGAAGCAAAACGGTAGTTGCCTTAAAAAATCTTTCATATACACATTTCGGTCTTAAAACTCTTCGCAACTGATTGAAATATTGAGTAAGAGAGAAGGAGAGAGAGTTTAATTACCTGCATGCTAAGCAGTCCTTCAGTGAAATTTTAACAGGGTCGGTTTGCTGTTTGCTAACAGTTGAAACCTTCACAGAAAAGAAAGTGAAAAGCATGCCCAAGTTTACAATGACGAACTGATAAGCAATAGGAAATATGAGCATAAATACAAAAGCATCACAAAAATTGAACTAGGATCTCCAACAAACTAACCCAATTACTAAACTAGTTTAATACCTCCAAAACAAACAATTATAAACGAAGCATACGATCAAAACCTCAAAACCCCGTTATTCATATCGTTTCCCCATGAAATTTGCTCCAAACTTAGAGCAAAAAAGCACGGATAATTCAAAATTCTCCGCATAGTATGTCACCAAAGGATCAAACGAAGAACCTGATAAAAAATTATACCTCCACCTTCTCAGGCTTCTTTGAGGTTGTTTTGAGTCCCTTGAGAGAAACGACGCATGCCTGTGAGGGTGCTATGAAATCGCTGAGATCCCCACTCCGTAGCGTTGGCGAGAATTTCTCAGACATCTCCAAGAACCCAGCAAAAATTAATAAATAGAAACTGTATCTTTCTATCACCAGTACAATACAACAAACTAACCAAAGTCTCGATTTTTATATCAAAAGCCCAATTATAATCAGGGCATAATTGAATACAAGAAATCAAGTATTAGGGTTTTCCGAGCCTTGAAGAGTTGCGAGAGAGGAAGAGAAAAGGAGGTGAGTGGCTTTTACGGTTTTACCAGACGGCAAGAGGACTTGACTCTAGAGGCGCGGGTGGATGGTTTTGTGTCTGTAGATGATTAATAAAAAAAATGTGTGGTTCGGTGCCCTCAAAGGCACCTGTCGACCACGGTTGGTCCGCGGTATTCGTGATGGGCCATCTTACGTTATGGGCCGTCTTTTTGTTTTTTTTGTAGATAAGTGATGGGCCGAGCTTGCTTGTGATTAACGAAAAACAGTGAACAGGATTGTAAATAATTTCTTTAAGTGTGATGCTGGTCATCCAAAACAAAATTTTTCAAAATCTTCATAATCCTATATGTCAGCACGTGCATCACAGAGTTTGAAGGTAAATTCAGGATTCAAAATTTAAATTCATGGATAATGTCTCTACCGAGACACTTTTGAGATATTTTTTTGTTGGGATACTTAATATTTTCGTTTCTATAAAGAGCGGCAATATCTGCTTTGGAGAAAATAATTTACTTGATCATTGAAATTAAAATAACTTCAACAACCGTATAGAGGGAGAGGAATAGTCCAGAGTTAAAAACACATGTATATGCTTCCACGTTTGAGGATATTAGGGTTTAGAAAATAACTTCTTGACAACAATTGTGATGCTCTTTGCATTAAACATAACATATTCTTGGTACTGCAAGTTTCAATAATTCAAATAAAAACTAATCTCCAAGAAAATCATTCCCTCATGTCTAAACTACTTCCAAGCTAATCTGCTGAACTTCATGTAATAAAATGCTCCCACTGTTGGTCCTTTCTTGAGTCAGAATCAGGAACCTTGTAGCTAGCCCTACTTATTCTTCACTTACTTCGAATGGGTTTTCTTTCTTTTCTGCTCCTGATCCTTCTTTCCGTCTTTAGAGTCTCTCTGTCCCAATCACACAGTTTCAACCACACAGACATGCAAGCAGCAGTTGGAGACATGAGAGCCCAATCCTTCTATGGATTTGCAGTTGTTCTTCAAATGTACTTGAACAACAATAGCAGTACCCAACACCAAATATTCAATGAGGGCTCCTTGACCTTTTTCATGCCTGTAGACAGAGAGCTGTCCAAATTCTCACTTTCACCAGAACACCTTGAGGACTTCTTGCTTAGTCATTCCATGACAATGACTCTTCAGTTCAGTGACTTGATTCACTTCCCAACAGGAACCATAGTCCCATCTGGATTACATAACAGGATGATCAAGATACAAAATCATGGCAAGTCCAATTTCTATGTCAATGATGCTCGAGTGATTACACCAAATGTGTGCATCAACTCTATGATGATCAAGTGCCATGGTATTGATTCGGTGATCGAGTATGACAATGATGACTACTCAAACAATAGAAGAATAGATAGAGCTCCTGCTGCTGCTATTGTAAGAGCACCTCCAAAGACACTCTCTGTTTCTCCAAGGCCAAAAAGCTCCATCCATGGACATCACTAATTAATGGACTTAATGTAATAACAGTATCTGATATGTAATTGATGAATAACTATATGAGGCCATTTAACCTTTTGCTAAGACATCGTCATTATAATATAAACTTAAGCTAATAATAAAACACAAGAACACACTTCAACTGCTCACCAACCGGACCAAAATGTTGGATTTTTATGTGTTTATACATAGAGATCATCAGCCTATAAATGAAGAGAAGTATCAACATCGTCATTATGATTAATACCAAAATCATCAATTTTATGGAACAAAGTTGGTACTTTCTCCATTGAGAACAAAACATTCTTGAACAATGTTGGCTTTGCCTCCAGGACCTGAAGATGATCATCATCTCCATGCTTGCCACTCTGCTGTGAGCATGGCCAGAGGGAGAGAGAAAGCATTAATGAATGCTTTGGAGGAAGAAGAACCCTTTCAGGTTGGAAAAACGAAATGGTGGGAATAATACTACTAGTAAACTCCATAGGCTCGTGATTATGATGATGACGATCAGGGAACATCATCATCTTGAAGAGCTCTCTTGCTTCTCTCTCCTTCTTCACTCTATGCAACTCCCTAAACCTCTCTTGCAATAAAGCAATGGAGGATTGAAGTACAACTGCTTCTTGTGTTTCCTTTCCCATTTTAAATTTCCTGTGTCTAAGGTGCCTTGTATGGCCCTATAATGGGATATTTATAGCAAGTATTGGAATGGTTAAGATTATCCTGATCGAACAATAATAATCATTTTTAGTCTCCCCATAAAATTCCAAATGATTAAAGAAAGGGAATGCATGAGAATAGGCAGGTGAGCTGCTTAGTCCAAAAGGAAAGCACTAGTGTGGCCAATCTATCAGGCGGAGAAGCATTTGCTGCTGAAGTAGAAAATGCTCTATAGCTACACTCCAAAACTATGTTTTGAATTTTTGCAGATTGGAAGGGTGTGCTTGGAGGAATATAATACTCCATGTTTAAAAAATAATATGAACTTTGGACTTTGGAGATTAATGGGGTGCTTGCCATTTTTGGTGGGTTTTGGTGTGCTCAGAAAAGAGCGAGTCTTTTCAATTCTTCTGGGGGAAGAGGACAATGACTAGAAGTGGAAGGGAAGAATCTTAGGATTTCTTTCATTGTGTCTTTGATTGAACAATAATGTACATATATGACAAATACAAAAATGCACACTGACCTCTCTCTCTCTCTCTCTCTCTCAAATATTTTCAAACAACACAAATATTATATATATATTTACTTCTTGTCTTTGAGTGTTTGGGTTGGAATGGCATGCAAAAAAAGAAAGAAAGCTGCAGATGGAAAAGCAGCGCTTCTTTTATAAGGCACTAGCTCCCCTATCTCCCTTTTTTTCCTTTTCCTCATTTGTTTTGGAATTTCTAAGTTTGAAGGGAACACGCATAGTTTTAGGTTAGGCGTGCAAATCTTCAATATATATATATATATATGTATGTTTGTAACTATGTATATATATAGCTTATCCCATTTTCTCGAACGGGCAGTCAAGAAAACAAAACTATAATATATGCGTTTTGAAGGCTCGTTCTAAAGCCCATTTATTGACCCATTTACTTCTCCCTACCAAGTAGACCCAAATTTATCAACAAGACAGAGGCCTAATGGGCCGTTACTAAAGCCCATCACAGCCTAAAACCTAATATCCACCGTCTTCAAGGCTTGAAGCTCCCTCGTGAACCAGTTTCTAGCGACGACCAAGAGAGTGTCGCTTGACAGCGTTGGTGATCAGATAAGATGAACACAGACATCACCGCATCGGCGAAGCCTGAGTATCCAGTGATAGATCGGGACCCAGCTTTCACTAAGGTAGTTGGAAACTTCAGCACCCTGGATTACTTCCGTTTTGCAACCATCACTGGCGTCTCTGTTACCGTCGGCTATCTTTCCGGTATTCTCTCACTATATTTCTAAGTGCATCTACGGATAAGGCGAATTGATTTGCTTAGTTTTAAATGTGTGTGCTTTCCCGATACTAGGGATTAAACCGGGATTGAAAGGGCCATCGATGGTGACGGGAGGGTTGATAGGGCTAATGGGAGGGTTCATGTACGCCTACCAGAACTCTGCAGGGAGGCTCATGGGGTTTTTTCCTAATGAGGATGAGGTTGCTCGTTACCAGAAACGAGGTTTCAATTAGGAAAGGTCAGTGATTAGGGTTTCATTTTTCTTTTTGTCATCTATGAAGTTGTTTCTCCATCAAGGAAACTCTTTTTTTTTTTTAATTGTGGGTGATGTCCAAAGCTAAATAAATTGGAATGTTGTGAGCAACTTTGCTGTTGATGATGTATTATTGTTGGAGTATTGAACGATGTAATTTTCTGGATTTAAGGTTCAAGAATTATATTGTCCTCCTTTTCTCTCCAAGAAAGAACTTTGAAGAGTTGTAAGGTAAATAGGTAAATTACATTTCAGTTTCCAGGCAGCACGGACAAGCTCGCATCTTTGGTTCAATTTTATGAAACCATGAATTTCTAGCTTCCAAATATGTGTTATTGTGTTGCAGGGGGGAACTGAAATGGCCTTGTTTTTCAGGTCAAGATATAAATGTATAAATAGTCGTGATGCATTGCATTCAGAATCGGAATGGATGTGGGAGTTATAGTCTTATAGAATCTTGATATCCATTAATATCAGTTTTGATTTACTTGTTTTGGTTCTTCTTTGCACTGTGATATAACTACTGAGGATTGGATCTATTGTGAAACAAAATCAAAATGGTATAGGACGTGTCGCTTACTGACCGAATTTCATTATTAGAATGTAGAGAATGTTGTGTGCTCAACTATTTATTGAATGTTGTGAACAACTTTGTTGTTGATGATATGTCATTATTGGGAATTGATCAATGTGATAATGATATATTCCTTTTTCCTATGTCTTCCTGAAGGAAAGTATTTTGAAGAGTAATAGCATTTCGGTTTCCTGTCGACAGGCATATATACATTTTTTATACAAGTCTATGAAACACTTATTTTATAGATTCTAAAGATACATCTCTGAGTGTTGTCTGAGAACTGAATGGCATTGTTTTGAAGTCAAGTATTAATTTGTAAGTGGTCATGGTGAATTTGTGCACTGGATGTGAATAGCTACGGGATCATGACATTCCTTGGTCCTAATTTTCCTGTGTTGGTTTAAGAATGATTTTCTCTGCTTTGCGATATAAGTGAATCTTGGATCTATTGACAAACAAACTAAGGTGGTGTAAGAGGTTTCCCTTGGGATTTGCTTGAATAGGGGTTTTGTGGAATTTTGGGAAGAGAAGGTGATAGGAGTTTTTCGGAGAGAGTAATAACCCTACTTGGGAGGAGGGGGGTTTGGGTGGGGAGGGATTTGGGTCAAACAATCGGTGGTTATCTTCTCTCATCTCCCAAAAGCTGGAAATTGTGGGTTTTGGACAAGAATCAAAACAGTTCCCTGCATCCTCTCCCAAAACTCCTCAACACTCTAGCAATACTTCCATGATCGGAGTTGGCTAATATAGGGAAGTGCTGTGTGCTCAGTGATATTCTAAATGTGCATGGTGGTCGGAAGATTCATAATAGTACTAGCGCTCAACCAGCGGCGTTGCTTCGGGTATGATATTTTTCTTGCGGATATAACAAACCCAATGAAGATATCACAATATATAATAAATCATAACAATTAACAGAAATAAGAACCCCTTTTCTATATAATCTGCTTGTTTCTTGATCTGTATAATTGCTTGTCTTCTAAATATAACTTTAAATTTTATCAAAAGCATAAAGAAAAATAGAAGTAGCCAAAAGCGCAAAGTAGCCAACAATTATGTATCATCATTATTCACAATTGAAAGTGACTTCGATTATTGCATAATCATATGGTTGAAGTATCAGAGGGAAAATTCTGCTAGTATGTAGGATGACAGAGTGTTGGAAAAATGAATTAAGTATTCCAACAGTGAATACTTATTTGAGTTTGTATTGGCCAGTTCCAACTCCATAAAATTAAGCATTGAATGGGATAAAACATAGGAAATAATATTATTATCGGAATAACTAATAACATATTATGACATCTAAACGAACATCTATGAAGTGATAGGCCTTATTTGTTTTCATTCTCATACTTGTCCAATCACCACTATTATTGACCCCAACATGGGAATACCACCAAGGAGACATCCCTCTTTCACAAAAGTGAAGCGTAGAAAATATCATCTCACTTACCGCGGTAATTTGGTCACTGACATGCACTACAACTGAGTTCCAAGAAGGCCTGCAAAGCCTAGCTTACAGTCATTGTGTAAGAGAGTTGCCAACTGCAGGTATTGATCAAGGCTTCTTCTTTGGTTAAGAAACACCTGCAAAAATCAGAGCCATACATTTCCCATGGATGATCCAAAAACAAAAAACTCAATCCAAGAATTTAGCGCAAGTTACTACAGTCCCACCACCACACTGCGCAAAAGCCATAACATAGACAACAATTGACATTGTACAAACATATAGCTGATAACTGAAGGACATGTTCAGAACGACGTCGTTTTGCGTCCCCTGCTGTTTGCGAGAACGAAGGAAACGGAAGAGACCAGCGTGAAGACCAGGTGCGCGAGTATGTACGAAGTCTCAACTCGCCGCCTAAGAGCCCGAACCCCACGAGGTTTAAAGTAAAAAATAAATAAAAAGTATAGATAGATAGATTTCTGGGGAAATATGTAGTGGGCTTGGGCTGAAGGTTTGGGTAAATTATAAAAAAAAGAGTTGGATTCGGCTTGGAGTCCAATACTGGAAAACATAAGAATAAGATGATCCACATAAAAATAAAAATAAAAGGTTGGTTCAGTTGAGAACTTGGATCTTACCAAACCAAACGTCACACTAACGCTGATTTTTCAGGAATTCAAAGTCCATGTAATAAGGTTGTGGGGCCATTTTCCAGGAAATTTCAGATGAAGCATGTTGGCTATTATAAGATATTGAGTTGCAGAAGAAATGTAGAATTCTCATGGATAGACTTAGCTATGGAGTGACAACTATTGAAGGAGACTCCAGAATACACGGTCAGCTTCAACCTTCATACTCGATTTGTTTCCAAGTCGTTTCGTTTTGATTTCTTTTTTCTGTCAAAAAGAAAAGAAGCAAGTCACCCCACCCCCACCAGTTTATGCTTTGAAGCTTTTCTTTTTGCCTTTATTCTGTGCTGTGCAGAAAGGGAAGAGTAATATTCCACACACGTCCACAGAAAAACCAAAAAAAACAGACGATGAGGGCCGGACACTAGAGATTAGTGGAAAGGGGACGGTGGGTGGTTTAACACGACAATAATTAAATTTTTACATGGGGGGTCCCATTACAAAAGCATCTTTATTGATTCATTGACGAAGAGAAGAACAAAATCGTAACACCACAGAGAATGATCTGATCTCCACTTCAGATCTTGCTTTCATAAAATTTTCTGTTTGATAAATGCTGGACACATAGGTATAGCTGGAAAAAAAATTCATATAACCACGTATTTTTTCCCACAAATTTCTACTTTAAAAATTAATATTTTATATAATGTTGTATTTGTTCTTCTTCTTTAATAGACATAAATATAAGAAAATATCTAGATCTAAAACACCCCTCCTCCATCTCCATCAACACCTTTACCATTGTTGCACCTCCACCACCGCTTTAAGATGTATACGAGATCCGATATTATACTTGGAGGCATAATAGAAATTAAATTATTTGTCTTCATCTTGTTATATCTAAGATCATAGTATGAGATCTGAGATGTAATTTAAGTTCATATATGAGATGATAGTACAATTATATGTTATTGTTTTGAGATCATAATCATTTATGAGATATGTGATCATTATATGTTTCAATGTTACTATTTAGGGTTTAGAGTTAAGGATTCGGAGGTTTAGAGTTTAGAGATCGTATAGTTATATGTTATTGTTTCAATGTTACTGTTTTGAGATTATGATATGTTATGAGATCTGAGATCATAATCTATTTCAATGTTATTGTTGAGGGTATAAAGTTTAGAGTTTAGGATATATTGTTGATGGTTTAGGATTTGGGGTTTAAGGTTTAAGATTTATAGTTTAGTGTGTAGGGTTTAGAGATCGAGTAGATATAAGATTGTACAGTTATATGTTACTATTTCAATGTTACCGTTTTGAGATTATATTATGAGATCTGAGATTATGATATGTTTCAATGTTAAGGTTTAGAGTTTATTGTTTAGGGATTTAGGGTTTGGGTCATTTGTTGGAATTCCCCTTGAGTTTTGGGTCTTTTTGTAACCTCTTTTGGAATATGGCTTTCCATAGAGATTGTGAATTCCTTGGGATATGCCCCTCTTATGTTTTGTAGGTTCTTTTTTTGGTTAAATATAACGCTAAATTACCACACACAAAAAAAAAATAATTAGGGTTTAGGGTTTAGAGATCGTATTGTTATATATTTTCATTTTTATATCATAATTTGTATAATATCTGAAATCATAATTTGTTTCAATGTTTCTATTTATGGTTTAGGATTTTACGATTGATATTTAAGGGTTTATGAGTTTAGGGTTTATAGTTTAGGGTTTAGAGATCGCATATATATAAGATCATACAATTATATGTTACTATTTCAGTTTTACCATTTTGAGTTTATATCCCGTTATAATACATGAGATCATAATTTGTTTTAATGTTTATTTTTTAGGATTTTGGGTTTATGAATTAGCACAAGAAGTTTATGGTTTAGGGTTTAGAAATCGTACCGTTATATGTAATAATTTAAATGTTACTGTTTTGATATTATAATATATTATGATACTTGAAATTATATTTTATTTCAATGATATTGTTTAGTGTTTATGATTTATGGTGTAGGGATTTATGATCTAGAGATCACATAGATCCGAGAGGGAGAAGAAGAAAATATGGCCAACGTATTGTTTAATATGTTACTTTTGGAAATAGTAACATGAACATGTCCGAACGATTTGATAGAATTTATAGATTATTTTCAGATTTAACACTTTCAAAACTCAAGAAAATCCAAAACAAAAGTCATGTACTCAATACACGTAAATAAAAGTAAGGAAGAATATAAACAACATAGGGTGAGGCTATTTGTAGCCCACATTTTCCCCGTCAAACCCCAAAAAATCCTAAAATCATAATTCTTGTGACACCCACTAGTTTAAGTAAACCGTGGTAAAATTTCTTTCTCCTTCCCAAGCTTGTTGCAGGTCTCTCTCTCCACCACTAATTTCGACCAAATCTTGATCGTCTGATCGAACTTAAATGTTGTCCTCACCTTCGTCCACGTCCTCCCCAAGATCCATATCGAAGATCCAGAAGCTCAAACAAGAAAACAATGGCCTCCCCTAAGAAAAGCATAGAAGAAAATGAGAAGAAGAAGAAGAAACAGAAGAATGACGTAAGAGAAAGTCCTAAGAAATCGATTGTAGAGTCTTACCTTTTTCTTTTCTTTGGATCATTAGACAAATTGGTTGTTTGGGTAAAATCTTTCTTCTCTTTTTTTCTTCGAATCAAATCTGACATCCTTGATCCACGTCCGCGATTATGACAACCGCACTGGAAGGGGAGGAGGAGAGTGGGGGAGGCTCCACTGTGTAGTGGGGTGTGACTGGGTTTTTTTTTGTTTAAAACAGGTTTTGGGATGCATTAAGTATATCATAATTTTTAATACGACAACCGCACTGGAAGGGGAGGAGGAGAGCGGGGGAGGCTCCACTGTGTAGTGGGGTGTGACTGTATTTTTTTTGTTTAAAACAGGTTTTGGGACGCATTAAGTATATCATAATTTTTAATGAGGTTTTTTAATTTTGGATTGTGATGGGAAAACGTGGGCTATAAATAGCCCCACCCAACAACATATCTAAAGGGTTTTGTGGTTTAAATTGTGAAAAAAAAGATCTAAAGAAAGAAAGAAAAAAAATTTACCGGTACAAATATATTTTCAGATCCAAGACGGAGAAGGAAAAAGGAAGAGGAAGAAGAAGAAGAGATGGAGAAAAAGGAGGTGTTGGAGGAGAAGGATAATAAGAAAAAAAGGAGGAAGAGGAGGAAAAAAGATAAGATGATGAGGAAGAAAAGATGAACAAGAAAAAGAAAAAAAGGAAGAAGAAAAGACGGAGAAGAAGAATGAATGAGGAAGAAGAAAGAAGGAAAGAGACTAAAGAAATTGAAAGAAGAAAAAATAGAAAATAGATATTTGAAAAGAAATTAAATAAGAATAATAAGATAATTGACAGTTTTGTTTTGTGATTACTTTTATGTTATTTTTTTTCTTAAAAAAACTTAGATGTTAATAAGTTCATTAATGAATATGGGCCCATCATTATCTCTGAAATTTTGTGTTTCACTGGCTTTGGTCATGTGGGTCCCTCGGAGGTGACGCAATCGTAATGTGCTTTGACGGTATTTACGTTAATGACCAACTAAACTCATCAGATCAAATTAAAGATTCAGCTTTGCTTAATTATTTTGTCAAGACAAGTTACATTTTGTTATTCAAATAAAATCTGATGCAGTGACTGGGCTTTTTCTAGTGTTTATTGGAATTAATCGTAAGAAAATGAAAGCGTCAGATAATATATGTATTTTGACGATATAGATGGTGATGTGATTTAATTTTTTATAATAATTATGTGATTCAGTATTAATTTTAATATAAATTTTAAAAAATAATGTTAAGGATGAAAAAAAATGATTGATTTAAATAATAATTTTATATTTAAAAAATATATTTTATTAATATGATATGATAATATTTAAAAAAATGTGTCACCGTTGGATCGGATCACACATTCAGGATGACGACGTGGGAAAGTCCCATCAGCTTAGTTACTTTTAGTGGGACCATCCTCTTCAATTTAGTGATTTACTGACGCATGATGAAACGGACAGGTGTGATCCATCTACTCGTTCCGTATTCTGCTCCACAGACTATCTTCATCCTCCCGGGCCCCACCTCCTAGAAGTTGAAGTGGAGGCCGGGAGATGCTTCTTATTTCCACGTCATCAATGATGATATTTTATAATAATAAAAAAATGGGGTACTGAATTTTGTTTAGAAACACGTTGGTTTCGAAACGGGCTTCGGAGAATGTGAACCTTGTCGACCTTCCCGGTAGAAACGTCGTCTCGCATATGCCCTCGATTATGTACGTTTTTCACGGAGTTGCCACTTACCTTCTAACAGTGAGTAAAACGCGTTGATTTACTTCTATTTTTAGGCATACTAGCCACTGTCATTAGTCATTACTGTGGACTGATTCCCAAATACAGAGGTTAATGAATTTAATTAATTAATTCAAGCAGGTTTTATGTGGAGTCCACATATATGTAATATGTAATATGTTTATGTATGTTTGACAATGTTTATAAATATTCTCTTAAATACAACCCTATAAATTTTATAATTTACGTATTTCAAATCTCCGTCATAAATATGAGCAATGATTGAGTATAAAATGATAAAAAAAACTCATTTTCCAAAATCAAAACGGCCGACTTTGCAAACCTTTTTCATTTAGTCACAACCTAAATCGTTGGGCACATTGGTTGAAAATTGAGTTTGAAGTCGAGATACCACCTTCATTTTCAATCGTTGATCTAGTCAACTCTGATGTCTCCTCTAAATATTAATAATAAAATTCGATTCGTCTTGATGTGACATGTTTTCTCCAGCTAATTTCAGTCCAAAATAGTCTTTGTTGAGTATGATAGATGAAACACTTGAAATTTTGTTGGTTGTGAAAAGCATTCATAAATGTCAAAAAATTATATATTTAACTCTCATCAAGATCAAAAGAAACTTGATCTAGAAAATTTTATCGTCAACCACTATCTTGTTGTTTACTGTTTTTCATTGAGGACTCCAGCCAACAGGGCAGTAATGTAATTAAAGACATATGCGGGGGCGTTTGTTTTCCGGGCATAACCTTAAATCTCTATCAGTCGTCGATTAACCAGAGGTGCCATCATTTGCCGAAGATCAATAATCTGCTGGCTGCTGTAATTGAGGAGGAAACACGAGAGACGGGAGAAAACTCAAGAGCTCTGGAGATTCACTTATTTGACGAAGGTAGGGGAAAACCACTTTACACTCCTTGATTTATCACCTTCACATGATGACGTCTAAATATCGTGTCTTCATATATGGGTCGGTTTTAATGAAGTTTCTGCTTTTGATAAATTTTACTCGAATTGGGATTTAGGTTTCAACATATGGAATTTTGGCAATTTTTGGTTTGGTTTTAAATTTTCTTAAGCAAGTTACTTTTTTTGTGAAATTAACTTTGCAAAGTTAGAATTTTGTATCTGTGAGTTAGTGTTAAGATTCTTCGGAGCTGAATGTGCTTTTATTGTTTTGGCATGAGCCCTGTCGTAGGTGAGTGTCTATCTGTCGTCTATGTGGGTTCAAGTTTAATTCTGTGGAAGTGAATGTTTTTGTTGTTGTTTCTGATGTGATATTGGCGTAGGGGATTATGGCGGTCGAGACTGCGTTGTTGTGGTCATTGGTTGGGGTTGGAAAAAATCATTTGGGATTAAATTCATAATATAGGTATTTAAAATGATGGATTCTTACTAATTATGTAATAATCATGATCATCTGTTGCTAGAAAGTTTCTTTTCACTGAAAGCTAAATTCCTTATACTGTTAGGTCATTGTTACACCCTTAGTTTAGAGTTTAGACCTCTGATGAACTTTAGGAATGATTTTTTTTTTCTTCCTTTACTTTGGTGTTGCACTCCTTTGCAAAAATGGATTTTATTCTTTGGATTTTAAATGAACAACTCCTTTCCTGTTTGAGGATTGAGGGGTAGCATGCCAGTCATTAAAAAAGCCTTTTCTGCTCAGGCATAGGCGCATAGTAGTTCATAATATTCTCACTTGTTGTATAATAATTAACTTAATATAAAGTCCAAAAGATGATACTTCGAAATTCATGATTTGGAAAGTAGTGCATTTAGCTTCACACCTAACCGATTGAATTGTGTTGGTTTTCTGTATTTTTTCAATCAACGATCATAATCCTTGGATACTTTGCTGCAGGTTATCAAAGCAGTTGGCTGCCGTTGACTATTGCGATTACAAACAGTTGCTAGCATAGTCATATATTCCATTTTCAGAATAGAATCAAGTCAATAGTGGGTTGGTTTTAGTCTTTTAGATGCAAACATCTCAGAAACATCAAACTTCAGCTACTGTCCACGGGTTTTACCACCAGCCGATACAAGAGATTGGACCGTATGATTTCTCTCATTTTAAAATTTTAGATAACAATGCATCTGGAGATGTTGGTAGTGAGGGAACCAGTATCTCTTTTCAAGCATGCAAGGAGCCATTCTTTACGCTTGAATCATCCACTGCTAGTTCTGGTTTCGTTGTTTATGATTCCCCTTCTGCTGCCAGCTCCTCTACCAGCAGGAGTTCTCCGTCATACATCTCAGATCCTCATCATTCTCCTGATAATGTGTATAGCTCTCCAGTCAGTGGTTCTTCAGTTGCAGAGAATGACAATGTACTGCGACACAAGCTAAGGGAACTGGAGATTTCATTGCTGGGGCCAGAATCCGACATTGATAGTTGCAATTGCTGCTTCATGAATAGCGTCCCCCAAGTTCTATCTGTGTCAGGTTGGGACTGGAATCAAGTTGTGGAAATGATCCCCAAGTTGGACCTGAAACAGGTGCTCATTGCCTGTGCTCAAGCAGTATGTGACGGTGATATGCCAACAGCAGCTGGCTTAATGCATGTGTTGGAGAAAATGGTGTCAGTATCTGGAGAGCCTATCCAACGATTAGGTGCTTACATGTTGGAAGGGCTTAGAGCAAGGTTAGAATCGTCAGGGAGTAAAATCTACAAAGCGTTGAAGTGTGAAGAACCAACAAGCTCAGAATTATTGTCTCACATGACCATCATTTTTCAGATATGCCCATATTGGAGGTTTGCCTACAAGTCAGCTAATGCTTTCATTCAGGAAGCTGTAGAAAATGAACCTAGAATCCACATCATTGACTTCCAGATTGCACAGGGCAGCCAGTGGATGGCTCTCATTCAAGCACTAGCACATCGGCCTGGTGGAGCTCCTTCAATTTGCATAACTGGTATTGATGATTCGCAATCAAATCATGCTCGTGGTGGCGGACTTCATATTGTCGGGCAGAGGCTGAAAAAGCTTGCCGAGTCGTGTAATGTGCAATTTGATTTCCATGATGCTGCTATGTCTGGTTGTGAGGTTCAGCTGGAAGATCTTATGGTTCAACCTGGGGAAGCTGTGGTGGTAAATTTTCCTTATATGTTGCATCATGTGCCAGACGAGAGTGTGACCACATGGAATCATAGAGACCGGTTATTGAGGCTTGTTAAGAGTTTGTCTCCGAAGGTTGTGACCCTGATGGAGCAAGAATCCAACACCAACACTTCCCATTTCTTTCAGAGATTCCGTGAAACGCTAGATTATTATCATGCATTTTTTGAATCAATCGATGTGGCACGCCCAAGGGATGACAAGCAGCGGATCAATGCGGAGCAGCACTGTGTGGCTAGAGACATTGTCAACATGATTGCTTGTGAGGGAGCTGAGAGGGTAGAAAGACATGAACTTCTGGGGAAGTGGAGGTCAAGACTTATGATGGCTGGATTTACTCCATACCCATTGACTTCCTCAGCGACTAGCGGTATCCAGGATCTGTTGAAGGAATACAACAAGAACTATAGACTTGAAGAGAGGGATGGAGCTCTATACCTTTGGTGGAAGAATAGAGCAATGGCAACCTCTTCAGCATGGAGGTGAAAGATGACAATGATTGCCTGGCAATATCTGTAAATTTTACCTTTGATACTACTTTTGCCGTCACTTCTAGAGCATAGGTAGCAATAATATCCCTGTCTTGATAGAATTAAGATAAGCCTCCTTTTCATATAGTTAGTTCTGTAGAGCGGTTTTGAATTTCCATTGTAAATCCCTCATCCCCTGAATGAAAAAACAATAGGCCTTTCTGAGTTTCAGTGCTAGTTAAATCTTCTTTTTGTACTGAAAGGACTTTGGTGAAAGCAAAATTGGCCTTGTCACCTCCTATGTGATGGCATCACATATTTGATGGCTCTGTGACTTATTGTTCTGTTTTGTTTTATTCTATCAGCTATGGAACGAAAGAGCTGGAGAGAGGTCTAGTGTTTGGGACTCTGCTATGTCTTCAAGCCTTCTTTCCTGTTCTTTGTTGTTGTTTCAAGGCAAAATTGGCCTGTGAATGTGTTGGAATCTAATATTAATGTGACCAGTCTCTCTTCCTTCTGGTACGAGTCCACAATTTTTTAGTACAAAAACTGAAGGCCGTGTTATTGCAATCAGTACTACCCAACATGGAGATCTCCATAGCAAGTTTTGTACTGTAGTTAGCAATAAATGTGGAAATTTGTATATCTGAAAAATCATTAGGTGGTTGGTTCTTACTATGTAAGGATTACTAGAAACAATACAAAATGCAATTGAGCATACTAGTCTGTCAGACTCTTATAAATGATACATCTATTATTGTATATGTGCATACACACACATCATCCTTCGTTTCTCTTCTTTCAGATATACCTTAACAAACAAAATCAATACTTCTCTACCTAAAAAGAAAAAAACCAAGGAGAAGATTTTCAGAAGACAAGAAGCTGTAGCAGGAGAGGCTTAAAATCTCAAAAAAAAAAAAAAAGGCAATACAGAACAGGAGGAACCAAGATAATTAAAACACTGCACCAATGCAACCAACAAGAAAGCAATAGAGATTTGCTCAAGAATGAAGATATGCAATTAATATACCTAAAATTCCTGAATCTGCTGAGAGACGCTAAGAATGTCAATACATCATGTATAATTCTAGGATAATGTTCAAAGCATCTGAAAAACTTGGTGCTCCTTCATGTGAAATGGAGCCACAGCTTTGGTTTTTTCTTCAATATCATTCGTCATACAGGGATTCTCTTCTTTTACAACATAATATTTGCTTCATCTGGCCTGCAATTCTACCAGATAGTAAGAAATGAACTATAATACAGTTGTTTTGGTTTAAAAACAGTGAAATCAACATATGAAAGAAACTTATTTGCTTTCCAGGATTTTATACCACTGAGATTCAGATGAAGAGAATGCCAAAATTATGATCTTGATATTTACAGATCAAAGAACAAAATTAAACATATGAAATAAATGAATAAAAACTCCTTTGGTGAACTTTTTCCTTGTAACCAATGTGAACCTGAAACAGAGTAAAGAAGAACATAATAACTACATTTTCTGCAAAGATCTAGTAAGCAGAACTAGAAAAGGGATTATATGTAAGATAATTTTGCAATGCAAAACAAGTCATAACTTATTACATATATAGCAAAGGCTCAGCACACATAGAAGCTAACGTCCGGTAACATGCTACACCGACAGAGAGGATGAGGAGACAACATATGTTAAAACTATCTACATTAATCAAGGTTGAAGCTCGGCTAGAATTCATTAAGCCCATTTTCCCATTCTGCCGTATTACAGTCTTATTTTTCATGCATATTGATACTGCTTACTGTAAGTTCAGTCTTGTTTCTTTCTAACCTTCGTCCTTGAAGTACCTTTGGCATAAAACATGTAAATTATAAATTCAAGGATTAAATAAATCCATCCATATTATCAAGCAATATCTACCCACATGTTTAGCTATCTAAACAAAAATCTAGTTTCGGTGGTTTTATTGTCATATCATCAGGCACAACCAATACGTTAGCCAAGATGGCATATACATGCAAAAAAAAAAAAAAAAAACAATATGCAGATTTTGAAATCACCATACCACCTTGATTTCTCATCATATATATCACCATACTGGTATCAGCTCTACTCAAACTATAATCAGTAAACCTTCTGTACTGGCTCAGAAGGCAATAATTAATACAAATCTCAATCTCTCTCACTTTTATATGCTATCAGAGTAATCTTATCTTCCGTATGCCGCCCGGCTGCCAGTTCCAAAGGCTGTCGCATAATCATCAAAGATAGCAACACCAACCAATTTTTTATTTGTATTTCATCTACAACTTACACGGACTGTATAGGAACAAGGGGGTGTGTAGTTTGAAATAGAAGTGAATGGTGGAGGAGGACCCATATAGTGTACTCTGACTCCAACTAATGTCTCTCACAGAGTGAACAAAATTTATTTGGGATAAAAAGGTTCCAATGATTTCTTCTATGTCACAGTAAAAAGAAAAGTAGTCTTCATAGTCACCAACACAATCACAAATTAGTTTGCCTGACTGAAATTAATAATTTTAAGTCGTGTTTCCCTTTATTTGCGTGTTAATTCCTTGTAGAGGTCCATTTATTCCACCTAATTAAAAGCTTTGCAAGTCCATGTGAGGTAATACAAGTACACAAGTTCATTGATTGTCCCCACATGAATGGTTGGGATTGAAAACAAATACACGTTGCATGAAATATGGATTGCAGCCCTAGAGGGTGGCAGTATCAATATCAACATCAACAGAGAAGTGCCTCAAAATCTTTCGACAAACACCATCAAAGGAATGGTTGAAGGGATGTCTTCTTTTGTTCTTATCTGATCGGCATCATGAGAAGTGTGCTACTGTCTTTGCACTTAATCCTGCTTAAACCAAAAAATGGCTAGCCCCAAATTTTTGTTTAAAATCAAATTTCTCTAGCATAAACCTTTGATATCCAAAAGACCATAATTAATACCATTGTCAATATTCTTTTTATTTTCATATATAAAAAAATATAGATATATATAATTACTGAATATGAAAGAATCCTTTCCCAGTTTCTCAATTTAAACCTAAAACAAGAAACCATAAAAACTGTCTATCCTCCATTAATCTCACTTCCAAACAGAATATTGGCCAAGGTAGAATCAATTCAAATAAGAAGACAACAGATAGAGAACAACAAACTTAAGCTTAAAACTCTTTAACCAAACTTTCTATGTATTCACCAGAAAACCAAATAATTTTCTTTTTCAGCCAACTAATTGCAAATGATGATCCTTATCTATCAGCTTCTTACTTACATGTATTCAATTGAGAAATTTTGAAGAGGAGCTAAGTGAATGCCATGATTTATATATGGCCGACCAGAGTGTTTCCTTTCTTCAGCAAGGAGAGAACTTTATCCTAATGTACCATGGAAAGAGAGGCAATATGTTAATCCCCTGAGCACAGTTATCTTGTTTAAAAATAAACTAAACCCTTCCATTAAAGAAAACTATTGATTTATCATTTTACCGCCCTAACTAAGTTGGTTGTTTTCACCCCCAAGACTATTAGGCTGTACACCTTGCAGCACCTCAAAACTTTTGAGTTGACTCTCTCCGCATTGCACATTCTGTTCACCTTTAAAAAATTCTAAGCTTCATTAAAATTCAAAGAAGTTCTGTAAAATCTACCTCTGCATGACTGCAAACCTTAGTTTACCTTCACTTTGATGGTTTTGATATGCAGACTCCATCACAGTAGTATTTATTCCCCGAGCAAGTCGTTTGAAAGAATTTAATCGTAAAGCTTTTGCTGATCCACCTGAAAAGGGTGTTCAAACATCTTGAGCATTCACAAGGGTGTATGTATATTTCTGACAGTTGTAGAATATTAGGTATATGACAAAGGGGTTCATTCCATGCATCTTTAGTGCCCCAGAAAGGGACATGATACATTTTAACTGCAAAGGTTTCTGATAATACACCTGATCAGCGTTACAACATCGTGAACATACCCAAGGACCCAAGGATGTCCTACATTTCGGACAAGAAAAAATGAGAAATACAGAATACCAACTAAAATACCAAGACTTAATAAATCCATCAAATTGACAGCAAGAATAATTAGAGTATGTCATGAACATTCTGTTTGTCCCTCAATCATAACTAAACACATATATACCTTCCTAATCTTTTCTTCTTGTTTCAAGAAGAACATGTAGAGAATGCACCAAACAAGATCAGATATATTAATAAACTTACAATTGGATTTTCCATCTTTCACGAACACCCCCACACGAAGTCTGTGACTGTCACTGGCCATTTCTTCCCCCACTTGATCATTCAATGACCGAGCCAGATTTTTAAAATGAGTCAAACGAGGCCTTCTGGGGAGCATAGCTAATATATGTGGGGGAAGTTTCAAACCCACCTCAGACTTTACATCATGCACTTGATTATCAGATACAATAATGGGTTCAATCAACGGGTCGTGTTGATCCTGAGTGGTCCCTTCCTCAAATTGTGGGAGCAACCTGGCATTCTCAGCTCTCTGCCTCCTCAGTTGATAGTTCCTCCTACGTCGAGCGAGGTGTTGTGCGCGCTCTTCAGCACTCATCGATTGCCGTCTTTGTCTGTCCCTCATGCGACGTCGTTCCCTCTCCTTCTCCTTCTGCGCCATGCGGAAAGCTCCCCTCTCCGACGATTCTTCCTCCATTTCAAATCAAAGCCTCAAACATCCCCTTCGATTTTCCTCTAAAGTTCATAACTTTGGACAACCCGTCAACAAACTTGCATCAAATAACGGTGTCGGACAAATTCAGATCATGACAAACGTGACTCCATAAAAGATCATACGAATCATGTGATAGCAGAAGAGCAGTGGAAATCTCATTTCAAAGGAACCATATTTCAGCGTTAGTCTTGACCATAGATCCCAACATTCTCTTCATAACATCATCAGAAAAAAGGAAATCGAATCCAACAGCAAGAACGGAAATTACTTATTTGTTCTGGCCTATGCTTGAAATGAAATCATGAATAAACGTGATTAGTTTGTATAATAGCGTAACATATTATTGGTCAAACGCAGAAAAACAAATGCGGTATTCGGAATTCGGAAACCGGTTAACTGGTGGATTCGTTTTCTGATTATTGTATCAGAGTAACACAAATGGATTAATAAACGTAGTAATTGGTCCACCACCCAACCAAAACAAGAATAAAGAAGGAGACAAAAGAAAAAGAGTTGGAAGCATTAGGGCTTGAGGTGCTTCGATTTTACTGGTCATTACAGGTCAATCGACTCCTAATCCACCAATCGATAATCACTATTAGTATTGACTCACACAGGAAGCCGGATTGGTAATTTCACCCGACCCATATAGAGATGGGCCGATTGGTTGTTGTAAACTATACTAAAAAGTTGATTGGCCGATAATTATTTGCTAATTGACTCTCCTTTTTTGTTGAAAAATCTAACTTATTTACATATTTTTCACAAAAACCAAATCGAAAATCGACTAAATGATTTGTCTGAAATGTATTAAATGGTTTCTCTTCTTCGGCTGGGCTTGTAGATCTCCTCGTGACTAGAAAGAGGCCCATTACAAAGAGCCCAAACCCATTGAGAACCAATCGGGCCTACTCACAAGCACATCTATCGATCCAATGGGCTGTTTTTAGCAATTTTTCAACCTATTGGGCTCCAACAATGTGTTGAGAACTTGAGAATTGAGATATTAATCCCATGCATGAAAAATATTGTAATTGGGTTTTCTACATGTGAGTTTTGGCACAAGAGAGAGCCATCTGTGAATATCACATTAATCTTCTCGAATTAAGTTTACCTTACGTGGGTAACCTCTTTAATCTGTTTGGTTTTCAAAAAAGATCATATGACATTTAAGAAGGAGATTAAGATATTTTTGAATTTAGTGGAGAGCGGGTGTGTTTGGAACTAGTTTTCAAAACTGAATTTATATTTTTGGAAACAAAAACTCACCCAAAATTCATTTGGATGTCTAGTTTTGAAAACTAAAAACACCAAAATGCAGTTTTGGCCAATTTTCAGAAAATTTTAGTGGTATTATTGTAAATAATGTAATTTCAATTTCATGTTTTCGATTTCCAAAATCATAATAAATAACACAAACCAAATGAATTTTTAACACTTTTTTGAAAAATATATTCAAAATCGTTTTTGAAAACTAAATTAAATCTTATCCTTTAAAGATTTCATTGGATCACTGATTCCCAATTGACCTATTCAATTGTTGTTTTAGTTTTAGTTTTAATTTTCATTTATTCTTCACTCCTTTTAGTTTATCTACAAAAAGAGTCCTCCATTCCTTCAAATCCTAATTTTCAAAAACAAATTTGGAAATTACTGTCTCTTTAATTAATTAATAAATATTTTCTGAGAAAAAAAGAAAACAGAAATTTGGGTTAACCTCAAATTAGGGTTTTTCTAAAATTAGTGAGTAAAAACTAGTCGCAAAGAGAGGCAAAAGTAGCGTCAGATAAGACGTTTAACACATCTGATTTGTATTACAATTAGAGAAATCCCAACCCTATCCCAACTCAAAACCATACAAACACCCCCCACCAACAGTCAGGAAATCTATTCTCCAAGTCTTGTATTTTCTGATCACTCTCCCATCCCTCGAGACTGAAAATTTCTTTGGTGAGTTTGAGCCTTTATTTTGTTTTTGTTTTTAAATTCGAGATTTTTGTTGTTGGGTTGTCATGAGTCCTGATCACTGATCATTGATAGATGCTGCATTGATTCGATAATTTGTATGTAATACCGAATGCATGTATGTGTGGGTGTAAAGACAGTAAATTTATTTAAATTTGAGATTTGAAGATAATGATAATTGATGGATCTTTACTAAACAAATCAGAAAATAGAGAAACTCTTTTAACAAATGAGTGTCGTTTGATCTCATAAAAAAATCATCAGCTTTGCAGGCTAGTTCGGACTCGAGAAGATTTCTGAGCTTGCCAAATTAAGGTGCATTGCTATTTGGTGGGAGAAAATGGTGGAAGGAGGTGCTGTGAGAGCTGACAAGACACAGTTCACTGAGTGCTTCATGACGGTATGGAAGACTCCTTATATCATGAAACTTGCACTCACTGCAGGCCTTGGAGGACTATTGTTTGGTTGGGATACAGGTATCATCATTTTATATAATGAATTCTTTTATAATTAGATTGTGTTTTTTTTTGTTTTCTTGGCTAATTGTATTTTGACTAAACACTTCTGTTTGTGTAGGAAATATTTCTGGCGCTCTTCTTTTCATCAAAGATGACTTTGATTCAGTTAAGAAGTCAACAGTACTGCAGGTAACAAGCTTTGAATAGTTTCCATCATAACTTCAATTTGATCATTGGTTAACCTGAGCGAATGGGATTCTAGCAATAATCACATAGATTTAATTTTAATCAGGAAGCCATAGTCAGCATGGCTGTGGCTGGAGCTATATTTGGTGCTGGAATCGGAGGGTGGATGAACGACAAATTAGGAAGGAAACTGTGTATTCTTGTTGCTGATGTTGTCTTCTTCATTGGTGCTGTAATCATGGCTGCAGCTCCTGCTCCCTGGGTTATCATTATTGGCAGAATCTTAGTAGGTCTCGGAGTCGGGGCAGCTTCCATGACTTCACCTCTCTACATATCAGAAGCTTCACCAGCTAAGATCAGAGGAGCTCTTGTTGCCACTAATGGTCTTCTTATCACCGGTGGACAGTTCGTTGCATATGTTGTCAATCTTGCCTTCAACAATGTCTGTGATATGTTTACAATCACTATATTTATGTCACTCAAACTATTACATGGTATTTCAAATGTTCTTGAATGGAATTATATTGAAGTCAATCATCTTTCAGGTTCATGGACAATGGCGCTGGATGCTTGGAATTGCTGGCGTTCCTGCCGCACTCCAATTCTTCTGCATGCTCACCCTTCCAGAGTCTCCCAGATGGCTTTACAGTCAGGTTAGTACTCACACAGTCTTTTTGCCGTATGTTTATGAAATTTGACATTGATTATGCAATTGCTTTTCATTTTTTTGCTAGCAAGTCCTCTCTTGGCTTTTGTTCTAATGCCTTACCCTGTGTTTACAGAACAAGATAGATGAGGCAAGGGATATCCTGGAGAAGATATATCCTGTCGATGAAGTTGAAGCTGAGATGAATGCACTGGAATCCTCCATCAAAGAGGAAAGGGAATTGGAATCTTCAATTGGGCAGAGCACTGGCGCTAAACTGGCGAGTGCCTTCAAGAGCAAAGTTGTCCGTAGAGGGCTCTATGCGGGGATCACAGTTCAAGTGGCTCAGCAATTTGTCGGGATCAACACTGTCATGTACTATGCGCCAACAATAGTTCAATTTGCTGGTTTTGCTTCGAAGAAGACTGCCTTGGCACTTTCTCTTGTCACGTCAGGCCTCAATGCACTGGGTACTATTGTTAGCATGGCATTTGTAGATAGATATGGAAGGAGGAGGCTAATGATAGTCTCCATGGTTGGGATCATCTCTTGCCTTGTGGTGTTAGCCATTGTGTTCTTACAAGCTGCTCATCAAGCTCCTGCTCTTAGCATAGCAGAGAGCACCCACTTTGGTGCTAACTCTACTTGTCCAGCATTCGTTGCTGCCACAAATGCACCTTCTTGGGACTGTATGTCTTGTGTGAAAGCAAAGTGCGGCTTCTGCAGTAATTCAGCCAGTCAAGTAAGTTTTTTCCCCATTGCCTTTTCCTTTGCTGTTTCATTGAATTTCAATTCACCAACTTGAACTAATCTGTGCGGCGTAGTACTATCCTGGAGCATGCTTGGTCTCAAACAAGGAACTTGAAAATGCCTGCCACAGAGAAAGGAAAAGACAATGGTTCGAAGAAGGGTGCCCTAGCAAGATTGGATTCCTTGCAGTGGTTCTAATGGCATTGTATATCATCTGCTACGCACCCGGAATGGGTACAGTGCCATGGATTGTGAACTCAGAGATATACCCATTGAGATACAGAGGAATTGGTGGAGGAATTGCTGCCATGTCAAACTGGACTGCCAATCTCATTGTGTCTATGTCATTTTTGAGCATCAGAGAAGCTTTTGGTTCCTTTGGGGCTTTCCTTCTCTTTGCTGGCATATCTTTTGTTGGTCTTATATTCATTTTCTTCTTTGTGCCTGAAACAAAGGGAATGCGATTCGAAGAGATCGAGAAGGTGCTTCAGAAAGGGTACAGGCCACAGTTACTCAAAGGAAAATCTAATGAGGATGTTTCTGATGTTTAAACTTGGAAGGATTTGTTGGTTTGAGATCAACTATAAATCCATAGATGAGTCTAATTCAGTCTCTCAGTCATTAATTACCAGCTCTAATTACAGTTGGAAGAAACATATGAAGGAGTCTACCTGGTTTTGATCTATTTTACTTTGTTTTATAGAATCTGAGCTGATTATGTAGACTTTTGGTGGTGGTGAGAATCTTCTGGTTACGAATATATGGAACGAAGATTCACATTCAATCTAACTTTGAAGATTCACAAGAGCCAAGAAGGTTGAAATCTCTATTCTCTCCTCCTTCACTAGCCAGCCAAAGCAGCATTTTTCTTCCTTCCTAAAACGCTAAACTCCTATAATCCTTCCTTTTACATGGTATAATATCACTACAAATTGAACGTACTACTCTTCATAGAAGTGAACAAATATGCATTGATTCTTTAACCGGTGAGTTGCAGTCATCTTTTGGGCATCTGAATCTTCTTTAGAACAGAGCTATTATTGAACAACTTCATCTGTACCAAAAACATACGCCCCTGCAATATCCATATATGTTGTCAAAATCACAACACCATCAAATTAAAGAGTGAATAATAAAGAAAGAGAGAGAGAATATAGATATATTTATATTTACCAAGTGTAGGCATTAGAAATGAAAGTGCTGCAATGCCAGCAATCTTTAGAGGCAAACCAGTCTTGATCATGTCTTTAATCTCAATATGTCCAGTGGTGAACCCAACAACATTGGAAGGGGTTCCTGTTGGGAGCAAGAAAGAAAACTGTGCTCCAATGGCTCCAGGGACCATAAGAAGTAACGGGTGGATATGCATGGTCTTGGCCATTTGGATAAGGAGAGGCAAAACGAGAGTTGTGGTGGAATTGTTTGATGTGAATTCAGTGATGCTGCTACTTATTAGACAAACAATAGGCGCAATGGCTAGGTATGGTGCGTCCTCTAGGAAGTCCAATGCCTTTGACAGCACATCGGCAAGTCCACTGGTCCTGACTCCATCGGCTATTGCAAAACCAGCTCCTAGAAGTAATACTATGTTCCATGGCAGCTTCTTGCACTTGTTCCAGTCCATCAATTTCTCCCCCGGTTGCTTCTTGTTTGGAATTATGAACAATAGAGTTGCCATCACAACCTACATCAACCAAATTACCCAATTAGACAAAGCCATGCGCATGCCCATGCCCATCATAACTGTAAGAATTAAAGTGATTTAGCACTCACACTGGTGGTTCCATCACCAGCTCTGTCATTGAACAGAGCTCCCCATCCAGGAATGTCATCTGTTATGCTCCTTGTCATCCATAGTACTATTAGCATCTGCACCCAACTCTCCCTCATCATTAACAAGTTCATATTGAAACAAAAATCACAAGATTTAGATTTCACTCACCCCAAACACTGCTAATACCATCTTCTCAGCAAAGGCCATGGGACCTGCATGCAACAAATTGAGATTTAATGAATCGAAATTGACCATGGTTAGTCTATTAATTGCCTATTGGTGTTGTGTGATGTCTAGACCTTACCTAACAATTCAAGCTCTCTCTTCAAATGGGCTCTGTCCAAGTAAACAGAGAGGACCTGGCCTGACCCTCTCGAGCAGTACAGCAAACAGAGTATACACCACAAAAATAAGAAAATCACGACTGCCAATGGAAACCCAAAAAAAAACCATTTACTGAAGCTTATGGGGTCCGCCTGTGGGAAATAGCTCTTCCACATCCCAACCAATATCAAGTTGACACCTGTCCCCGTCAGTGTGCTCATCCCTCCTATTGCCGCAGAGTATATCACCCCCAATACAACTGCCCTGCAGAACTTACCAACCACGTCTGACTGCATGGGACCCGTCGGGAACCGTTGTAGGATACCCGTCGCGACCGGCATCATTATCATCGCCGCCGCCACGTTGTGCATCCACATGCTGACGAACGCCGTCGTGGCACAGATCCCCAGGAGCAGGAGCGGAGGGTTCACCGGGTCGCCACAGAACAAGTAGGTTATCTGTGAGGAACCCACGTATGTAATATTCAAGTTATTGTCATTCATCACGAATGTTCCAATCAATTTCAACAAAAACAACTACAGTTTTAACTTTCGAGCTGTACGTATACATCCAACTATTTAATTATGCAAAAAGAAAAAACTGAAATGAAAAAATTAGTAATTAACTACTCGAAATTAATATTGAATCATAGGAATTAAAACTCACATTCAAGGCCAATCTTCGGTGAATGTTGTAATGCTCAACCGCGAGAGCCAAAATGAAGGTACCAAGAACAAGAGTGATCACATCATCCATGAACGACTTGGCGACGCTGTCCGCGGAGGAGATTCCGAAGAGAGGGAAGAGAAAAAGCAGAGACATGGAGGTGATCGGCATAGGAACGGCCTCCGTCATCCACCAAGCAAAGACCCAGGCAATTACGGCCAGCATGTTCCTGCTAGTCGCTGGCCGAGCACCATCCAATTTGACACATAAGCATATAACTGCACCCAAAAGTGGTCCTAAGAGGATGTACATGTTGTTTAGTGTGAAAAGTGAAGTAATTACAGATGCAGGGGAGCAGGAGCTTGGTGAGCGTTGGATGATCTGATGATGGAGGGGAAGAAGTGGGTTCTTGGTGTCATCATGATCACCGTCCATTTTGACGATTATGGAATGGAGAGAAATTAAGATTATGATGAAGCAATGGAGGATTTGGCTTCTGAGAGAGAAGATTAGAGTCGCAGGTTTTTATTGAGACGTGAAGAGGAGTGTACAACTTTAATTTCTATGTCTATTTGTTAATTAATTTTGTCAATTTTCAGACAAACTTGACAAGTGGTATGTTCTTGGTTTAGGTTTCTGGCGAATCCAGTTAGTCAGGAGGACCCCAAATGAAAGAGACGGCACCAGATCCTAGAAACTGATAATGATGCCACGTGGGTACCCCTTTCGACTGCCATTAACTCCTTTTCCTACCAACCAGCTCAACCTGAACAGGTTTTGCTAATGAAGAAATTATTATTCTTTCATTTCAACTCGATTAAATTACTAGTAGATATATATATATATATATATATATATATATATATATATTATGGATGAGAATTTTCTTGTATTTGTTTGGATGAAGTTTGGGGAGGATGGATAAGGACTTAAGGAGAGCGAGTCATAAATTTGAGTTCTTGCTTATTTGTCACGGAAGAATTATCCAAAAAACGTATTAGACTGCCACGTAAGCCTTTATGTTTTTAAAAATGAAATATCCAATAATGAGGCTGTGAGCACTCACAATGATTAATAATTATTGAATCAGCAAATTCATATTTTTAAGTATCACTTTTATTTCACAAAATTCAAACCATATACATCTTTTAATATAATCACATTATTAAAACATATTTTTCAATACAGTTATATCATAAAAATATAAATCCCAAAACATTTTCTGCTCTCAATTTTAGTCAAGCAAATTGTTTTCCTATCATTTATACCAAAATTAAGATTGGATTCGATATCTTTTACAAAAAAAGTCAAGTCACGTAATCATCCACTTTATCAAAAAGAATCTCCCAATAAAACAGAAATTTAAACATAATTTATTGGCCTAGTAAAATACCACAATTGTGTGGCTCTAAGTACCAATCATGGAGTAATTATATTGCTGGATTTAGTTAATTGGTCGGAATTCCCTCTATATTATACTCCAGTAATGTGGGAGGACACTGTGGTCTTTTCCCCAACCCCAATAATGGTGATCAATCAATAATAAAATGCCAAATCGCAAACGTGGCATATGTGGACTGTGAAGATATCAAAGAGTGTGGACCAGCAACGCAGGCAACACTTGGCCTAATTGGGGCCAGTTAATGGGCTGATTGATTTATTCGACTCCTTCATTTATGGATTGGAGGAGGAACCTTCCTCTTCCTCTTCCTCCAACTTCTCACTTCTCATCACATGGCGTGTAATAGAAAGCTCCAAGCCATCCATTCTTAGCCACCAAATCTTTGCATCCGCTCGCCAACCACCGTGCCCACCCTTTTTTTTAAGCCACTTACAGGAGCATAAACAAATCTTCAGAAGGCACGTAAACTGCTACATCACAAAGTATTTTAGGAATATTTGCGCTAATCTTAAACTCACTAATGCATTATGGATTGGAGGAGGAACCTTCCTCTTCCTCTTCCTTTTCCTCTTCCTCCAACTTCTCACTTCTCATCACATGGCGTGTAATAGAAAGCTCCAAGCCATCCATTCTTAGCCACCAAATCTTTGCATCCGCTCGCCAACCACCGTGCCCACCCTTTTTTTTAAGCCACTTACAGGAGCATAAACAAATCTTCAGAAGGCACGTAAACTGCTACATCACAAAGTATTTTAGGAATATTTGCGCTAATCTTAAACTCACTAATGCATTATGCCAATTTGGTTATAAACACACGTTTTTATTACCTAATTAGTTGTCTAAAAATGTGTTAGGACGGAAAAAGATTATATGTTACGCGGTTGTTTGTTTGGTAAAAAATATGTCGTAATGTTAAATTTTCATTTGGAACATGTCACATCTGTATAGAACGAAAATGTTTTCGCAAATAAAAAAAATTATCGAGAAAAAAAAAAATCATGCCACAACAATTTACGCGACAGTCAATTATGTCTATATTCAACGGAACAGTAGAGATTTTTTGGTTACAGTGCGGCGGCTGCAACGAATTCATACTCTACAAACCATTATTATACTGTAAAATAAAAGCCACAAGTTGGGTTGAAAAACATAATAAATCAAGAGCCCCGACGACAAACAAAATATCATCCAGGGGAGATCGATCGGCACGCACATCCGCTCCTGTAATAAGCCTCCTAAAAAGATATTTTCGATTCCGTAACAATTTAAGAAAATGGTTGCAGTTTTGCTTTCGATTTTGTCGCTTCCGCGTGTGGTGTCTCTGCTTGCGTCACTGGTGCTGATTGGGTTCAATTATTGGTTGCCTGGTGCTGTATTAGCTCTAGGTGCTCTGCTTTAGTTTTTCTTTTCTAGGTTTGGCTTTGGTGATTTGGTTTGGTCCCGTCAGTCCTTTCATTTTCGGCTTTGTAATCTTCGTATTCCTCTGACATAAAGCTATGTCTTTATAAAATCTCGAAAATATGTCATCTTTATCAAAAAAAATCATCAAAAAAGATTAAATATAAAAAAAACTAGCCTCCACAAAAAAAAACATGCATATACATGTTTTGACTCATTCACCAGAAACCCTGTAAGTGCCTACCAATTAATAATGTCGTATTCGAATTCAACGCCTTCTCTTCTTAGGAGGAGGAAGGTTCCTTGAATTCTCGTTGTGGAAAGATACAAAGCCAACCCCCGCACAATAAGCGTTTTAATAAAGAAAAACATAGAACATCCCATTTCATCATTGACGAGTGTTAGTCAAAATAATCAAATAAAAACAAGACAGAAATCAAGAATGATAGCTAGGGAAGGGTGACTGCTAAAAACCTGGGATGAATTTAGAGAGAGAGATCAAATTAAATTGTTCCACTGAAGAATTCCAATACTTGGTCAATATATAAATGAATCAAGATACGCAACTGGGGATAAAAATGATCATGTAAACGTCGATCAGATAACAGATTGCGTGATATATATGAAGGATTACATAGTAATTAAGAGTAGTGGAATATAACTTTTTTGGTCTGAAAAAACGACCAAGTATGTCATCGGCCCGTATATTTTTTTTTTCCCGGCTTAAGCGTGAGCAAATACAACAATACAAGTATTTATTCTCTCGATTGGATCCCACTTCTATTACAATAAAACATATCTCTCAATACAATCAAATCAGCATAACATACCTTCCAATATAATCATATTAGCAAAATACATCTTTCAATATAAAATCATTATTAAAATGTATACTCTTCCATGCCCTCATCCATTCTCCAACAAAATTATACCATAATTAACACTGAGTTCCACATATTTTATAAAAAGTCAAGTTACATACTCATCCACATCACCAAAACACATATTCCAATAAAGTCATATCAACAAAAACACACATTCTCACACATTATTCATTCTCCTTAGATAGTATCCATCACGTTCTTTTAGTTGCTGCTGAAGTTGAGATAACTGAATTGCAAGGTGAGAATCATGTGATTTAGACTCCATCGATACCGATTAAGTATTGGCTGATTTCGTTGCATTTTCCACAGACGACGCTAAATTGTTGGGGCAAATTTTTGAACAATCAAAGTCAACAGTTGACTGCTTTGCAAGATGAAGTCGAGCTCCTGCTTGGAAAGAAAAGAGGTCATATGAACTATTTTCAACTTGAGAACACCGATATGGTGCCTGCCAAAGAAGTTTGGGCGTGAGAATTAATATGGAGTTTGTAGATAAAGTTTTAAGATAAATGACGTGCGGATGATGTAAGTGAGGGAGTGATTCTTAGAGAGATAAGTAAGTGGAACAAAAAAAAGGTCCTCTTCATGAGCATGTTTGGGGTTATTTATAGACAATTGTAAGTTATGTGAAAATACTAAATTACCCTAACTTAAGCCGTCTTACATTAATAGTCGTATCGTCATATTTATTGTACGGAAATAAAAGACTTGAGTAACCAAACCAATTATTACATTGATAAACAACGGTCGTACCGATTTGTTTGTACCATTTACTATGATACCAATAAAATGATTTATTATGCTAATTCTTAACATCTGCACTATTATAGTTGGTGACAGTCGTACCAAAGATGATAGCATATATGTATGGTAAAGTTAAATCAAAATAAATTTACTTACATCATTAATATCGAGCCGATTATATCGTATCAATGACTTGTAACCTGGGTCTGTGAACTATTATATAATTTATTAAAACATCTAATGGAAGTAATATCACAATTTTTAACCATAACAGTTGTACAGATTATAGGAAAGCCCAATACTTTTCTACTGAACATACTATGTATGGAGGCGATGTTGGTTATCTGTAGTTTTCTTGTGAGGTTTGAGATGTGAATGCAAGCTCTACTGTCTACATAGGTCATAGTGTAAATAATGCAGAATTTAGAAAACTCTATCCTTTTTATTTTACTCGAGTGAACTGATGCTTACAGGTGTAATGTAAGTAGACGGTTTCTCTCATGGCTCCTTGCAAATCTACCAACTCTCACATCCCATCTTTTTTGAAATCTTGCTCTCTTTTTTTTTTTCCTCAGTGAAAGCTTTTCTGGTGTAATGTAAGTAGAAGGTTTTTTTTTCTTTAGTAAAGAAGATGAGATTGACTAATCTGCACAGAAAAAAATCAATTTTGATATTCAAAAAAACTATTTTATTACTTATTAATAACTAACTATAATTAAAATTCTAACACATTCTCATTCTTTATTTCATACCATGTCACTCGCCTCGCACTCATTGGATTAGCATTAGCAATAGAGTACCGTTACTATGGTGGATTTTTTCCACCGAGGAATGACACGCTTTGAGTGCATATGCCTTAATCATGCTTTGAGTGCATATGCCTTAATCATGATTTTATTGAAAAATTCTCCACCTCTGGGTCTCGAACCCTTGACCTCTTTAGAGTTGTGTTGAAACACTTCCACAAGACCAATTGGTAATTAAAGATGTATAGTAATTTGGCAGCCCCACCCCAAATCACATGACTCATTGATTTAGACAAATTACTCTACAACTTTAATTACCATTTGATTCTACTCCTATAGCGCAGTTAAATCTGGCTAGAGAATATGTCCTTGAAAAGCTAATTTGCACAGCACTGACAACAATCACCCAACCCCAAATGCATATTGCACACTAAATCCACTTACCATTATTAAATCACATACAAACGACATTGCGTCCACCTTCAGCTATGACATCTGGAGCGAACCTCCACCAAGTCCATGACTAGCAAAATCGCATCATTGTCGAGCATTTCTTGTCCGCTACAGTGATGAATAAGCTTACAATATCTATTCAAAATGAAATCCTTGCTGCATGTTGTTTGCAGATTATATGGTGTTTGATTGATGAGTTCATAGTTAGAAAAACAAGAATAACCTAGGATACAGAGGGTTTAGGTAAGTAAGACTAATAAAGAATATAGGAAATCAAAATTTATCACGGGCAGAAAGGAGAAGCTGAATTGGTTAAAATATAGGGGGAAGAGAAGAGCATTAGATAACAGTGACCTGGAGTTTTCTTCTTCTCCTCATATGATTCAACCACCAAAACTCTTAACTAATCCAGTGAAACATTCACCTCAAAGGCTATCAGTCTTCAAAAAGAAACTATGTAAACGTAGAAGTACATATTCATAGAAATGCTTTAGCTTTTTTCACCAAAAAAGAAAGGAAAAAGGAGCTAAGAAATACAAAAAAAAACAAAATCCAATAATGTGCAAAGGACATGACAGCACAGCGAATCAAAGAAAATATAGAGACGGAATTGACCCCATCAAACAGAAAGGTACAGAACAAATCTACCAGTAATCAATAGATTAGATCCCGATTCAACCCCGAGAGTCAGATTCTCCACCAACACATTACCCGTTGGGGTAACAACCTGCGAGGAAATACCACACATTACTCTGTTTTTATGCTCTGAGTCTCCCCAATGAGGTTTGCCCATTTACATTATTCATATATTTAACAGTCTTATGGAGGATAAAGAAATAAAATGTTTCGGCAGCATGGGAGTTTACCATAAAGTCATAAAAGCAGGTTCTTCCATAACCTCACAAAGAAGATGAATGATGCAAGAAATATTAAATATTTTCAGTGAATATGTGCTCAAATCTATATTGTCTTTCAGATCCCTATTTAAGGTAACTGTAAAGAATCAAAATTGAGGAGAAATTAGGCGAGTCGGTTAAGCCTCATTGAACTTAAATAAATAGTTCCAAGAGCTTGGAATAGTGATATTATGACACTGGTATGATAACGTAGATTGTTTAACATTTCTGCTCGCCCTATAGACTATGAGTCAGGTCTAGATCTTAGATCGCTAGCAAAGAAGGGCTCAATAATCAATATCACAGCAACAGTAGCACCAAAATACTTTACTAAAAAGTCCTGAATCATTCCAAACCACCAATGGTCATGTAGAACCATTCTCAATGCTTCATACAATCAAAATGGGCAAGCTATCTCGAAATAGTGCATGCTCCAAACAATCAAAATGGGCATCAATTGACTCCAAAAAGTTCAACATGACAAGTCAGTCAGTCACCAGCACCGATCAATATGTATTTGTTAATACCTTCTTCTAGGAGGACTAAGTACTAACGCGATAGCAGAAGCTTCTCCATCCTGCAACTTTGTGCCCCAGTAACCTTATACTTTCTTGAAAGTGCCAAAATGATGTAAAGCTTCACCTAAGGTAACTTGCAATAAATCGAACAACAAAGAAGAAATAACGCATTTCATTCAACTCAAATTGAACCTTCTAGTACTCCAACTAAAGGTTATTGAACTCCTCACACTATGAATCCCATCGTTCCATTCAATTGAACCATAGGCATAGCTTAGTAAACTAGAGTCTTCTTTTGATACAAGAGTGGTAAATGTAATCTCATAGGGATGTTGTACTCTATTTTCCGCATTAAAATAAAGTCTCCTTGATGAAACATCCACCATCAAATGTGGAGGAGCCTGAATACTGACTTCATAGATTGCATCCACTGAACTCCCTATATTGTTTACGACTCTGCAGTACCTAACTAGAGTCAAATAACAATCAAACACGACTGCGAACGATGGGAAGTTGAGATTCCCTGACCTAGTCAAGTTATTTACACCTTAAGGTCCAACATGACCAATATCTTCCAAAATTTGATGGACATTATACCCTTTGCAACGAAGGAATCCAAAATAATCCCTCGGATCAATTTCGTACACAAGTCCAGAATCTAGTGCTCTCAATAGATTAACAGGCCCAGCTCCATGACTTAATGGTAGATTCTTCACCGGTGCAGAATCCATATTATTGTTCCCAGAATCATCTCCAGTGAAAGCTGTAGTCATTAACGCAAATCCTAATACAATTGATGACCAAGTCGGATTCAACTTTTTGAGTACAACAACAATATGTGGATATGCCATTGAAGTTTCGAAAATTATATTAAATTCGACTATCTGTGTATCCATACAACAGTCAGAAGGTGGAGCATAACCGGACCAAGCACCTAATATATCAACCCCGAGTACTATAATATCAGGCTTGAGAATCTCATTTGTCAAGCGATTAGGGTGTCGACCAGAAAAATTTGCAGAGCGGATGAATTCTCAAATATTATTCCCTGAAATACGATTTTTGCCGTTGGCTTGGGATCAAATCTGACATAATCAAGAAGTCGACTCCCAGTAACTCGATCAACCACGGTGCATGGCATGTACTTGTGCACCAACCACAAATATGCCATAATTTGTTATAATTAAACTGATCCCGTTGTCATTTGTACCGCATTGGCCTTATGAAACATCGAATGAAAATGTCCATTGCAATCTAAATCAGTATTACAGAAAACAAATTTTCCTTTCACCATTGATCGGATCCATCAAGTATCCCTTCTTCACAAAATGGATCTTCACAATTGTCGGCATAAATGAGGGGAAATATCAAATTAGAAAGTGGATAACCTGCATAAAATGAAACCCCTTTAATGATGCTTCCATTACCAAGGATGACATTTGCCACAAACTCTCTATAAATGGAAGAAGCACCAACACTCAATGGATTCGGTGGGGCTCCTATTTGCTGGAGAAGGAGCCCCTACTATTTTTTAAATCTAAGCCCTTCAAATGATCTAAAGTCCATACAATTGACACATCACCAATTGATATAACACACAATTGATCACCTCGTGTCCCGTATTTCCCTCCTAACAAAAATCAAGTATCCCATTTTTTCCCACCAAAGCTTGTTCTTACTGATTTCTAACAGAAGAAAGGGATTAATTCTTGATACTTGCTTGATTCTAAACATTTGAAAGTTCTTTACTCTAAAGTGATGTAAATCCTTTCATCTTGGATTACTAGTTTATTCCCTCCCTTTTCTCGCATAGGTGAGAAATTGAGAGATGGCAGAGGAGATGGAGAGGGAACAAGTGTATTTTCCAACAAATAGTAGTCCAATCGAATCTGAGTTGGAGTGGCTTGAAGCATTTCAGTCAAATGTAAGTCTCTAACACCAAATAGATAACCAAAAATTGATCCCCAGTCAATTCTTCGAAGGAGCAGAGGCCTTGAAAAGAGGGTTTATACAACCATTTGAAATCAAACCAAATCACTTTTTTTAGGCATCTTTGTGAGTTCTGAACTTCATGTAATTTAGCCGGACCAGAAGAATAAGGCAAGTAGAAGTCCTGCACCTGAAGTAGGAGAGGAAAGCGGAGGGGTTACAGGGGCAAAATTGGAAATTTGAATACAAGGGAGATTATTCACCAAAGTTCTTGTCATCTATGTTGGAGATATATGGCCGGAAGATTAAGCAAATCAAGGAAAAAGGGGTGGAAGAGACAATTGTTTTCATACTTGATTCTCCTCCTCCACCTGAATAAGCAAAAAACTATCAAACCAAGTTCAATCTGCAGAGAGAGAAAAAGGGGAAGAAGATATTTTAATATAAAGTTGAAGATGAGAGAAACACGGGACACGAGGTGATCAATTATGTATTATATGGGTTGGTGATGTGTCAATTTTATGGACTTTAGATCATTTGAAGGGCTTAGATTTAAAAAATAGTAGGAGCTCCTTCTCCAGCAAATAGGAGCCCCACCGAATCCAACACTCAATAGCCATGGGGCAACATTAGTTACAGTCTACATGAAACCAAAACATGATAGCTAAAAGAGCTCCAATTGCACCAAAACATGATAGCTAAAAGAGCTCCAATTGCCTGTCATCATAAAGATCTGGTAGTGCTTGATGATATCCCGTGGAGATATTGATAACATCCACCCCATCCATAACTGCTTCCAAAATAGCTCCCAATAATGAGCACATTTCATCTACCCTGTAAACTGCAATATAGGCTCGTGGGAGAACCCCACGAGCTTCTTCATGTGCATACTCATAAAAACAAGCATTATGAACCAAAGAACCAGTTGCTATGGATGCCATGTGTGATCCATGACCATTAAAGTCTTGGGTTGACCCCCACTTCCCAGGTGTACAACTTTGCATTAATTATTTTCTTATTGTATCCTTCGATTCCCTTCCGTCTCTGTGGCAAAGGAGACAATCCAGTATCAGAAAAACTTCTATACTCCGACCAGATTCCGAAATCCACGACTCCTATTACAATATCATCATCCATGATGACATCATCCAAGTATTTGACAACACCAGTCGAGGATTTCAAAATTTGGTCGGAGCATAGAAGTTTTTCTGATACTGGATTGTCTCCTCTGACACAGAGATGGAAGGGAATCAAATGATACAATAGAAAAATAATTTGTGCAAAATCATACGCATGGGAAGAGGGGTTCAGCCCGAGACTTTAATGGTCATGGATAACACGTGGCATTCATAGCAGCTGGTTCTTTGGAAAAGCTAGTGGGGTTCTCCCACGAGCCCGTATTGCAGTCTACAAGTTAGATGAAATGTGCCCATCATTGGAAGCTATTTTGGAAGCAGTTATGGACGGGGGTGGATGTTATCAATATCTCGATAGGATATCATCAAGCACTACCATATCTTTCGGATGACATGGCAATTTGAGCTCTTTTAGCTGTCATGAATGGTGTTTTGGTTTCATGCAGAGCAAGAAACACTGGACCTTTCCTTGGAACTGTAACTAATGTTGGCCCATGACTATTGAGTGTTGGTAATAAAAACATCATCAAAGGGGTTTCATTTTATGTCGGTTATCCACTTTCTAATTTGATGTTTCCCTTCATTTATGTCAGCAATTGTGAAGATCTATTTTGTGAAGAAGGGATGCTCGATGGATCAATGGTGAAAGGAAAAATTGTCTTTTATGATACTGATTCATATTGCAATGGACATTTTCATTTGATGTTTCATAAGGCCAATGCGGTACAAATGACAAGGGGATCGGTTTAATCATAGCAAATTATGGCATATCTGTGGTTGGTGCACAAGCACATGTCATGCCATGCACCGTGGTTGATCGAGTTACTGGGAGTCGACTTCTTGATTATGTCAGATTTGATCCCAAGCCAACTGCAAAAATCGTATTTCAGAGAATAAAATTTGAGAATTAATCCACTTTGAGGATTGCAGATTTTTCTGGTCGAGGTCCTAATCGCTTGACAAATGAGATTCTCAAGCCTGATATTATAGTACTCGGGGTTGATATATTACGTGCTTGGTCCGATCTTCTGACTGGTGTATGGATACACAGAGAGTCGAATTTAATATAATTTTCGAAACTTTAATGGCATGTCCACATATTGCTGGTGTTGATGCTGTACTCAAAAAGTTGAATCCGACTCGGTCACCGGCTATCTTAAGATCTGCCTTAATGACTATAACTTTCAGTGGAGACGATTCTGGGAACAATATTATAGATTCTGCGACCGGTGAAGAATCTACCCTATTTAGTCATGGAGCTGGGCCTATGGAGAGCACTAGACCTTGGTTTCGGGGATTTTTGGGGTTTACAGAGAATTTTGGAGTTTTGAGGCTTTTGGGGGTTTATAGAGGATTTTGGGGTTTATAGGGGATTTTGACAAATGACTCTATATCTTTAATTACCATCTGATTCTACTCCTAAACCAATTGGTCTAGTGGTAGTGCTTGAACTTAACTTTAAGGAGGTCAAGGGTTCGAGACACGGAGATAAGGACTCTCTCATTAAAAGCGTGATTAAGACCCATGAGCCCGAAGCGTGTCATTCCTTGGTGGAAAAAATCCACAAAAGTTACAATTTAGGGTTTGTAATGTTAAATAAACTGCATGAATCGGTTGAGAATTGATATACTCTCGAAGATGGAATAGATATATATATATACACACACACACACACACACACACACACACAAGGAAGTGATGCCCAGGCTTCGCACTAGGTCCTTTGGTATTAAAAAGAGGACATAGAAACAACTATCAGAAGCGAAAATAAAATCAAGTCTACATACATATCTCCAAGGTGCCGCTTGGTTGACAGCGAATTCAACCCAGTCCCCAAAATACTCACAATTCATGTAACCAATGGTCATGGGCCGTAATTGCTTATTCATAAGCTTAGCTTCCAGGACTTTTCAGTGACATATATATCACTAAAGGTAATGACAGGAATAATCTCCTTCAAAATGATGATTACATACCTTAAGTTTCTGAAGTAGTGTCGACAATCTATCCACTAGTGTCTCGACCACTTGTATCTGAATCACAAACAACAAAAACAATATGTTATTTGAAGGTAAAGGTGCAATTACAACAAAAGCTGCTAAAAGAATAAAGAGATTATACGACAATATGATCTAACCCCCGAAGGGCAATTTTCTGACTCATTATGTTCACCCTGCACCTAAGCGATTATATAAAGACATTTCTTCATCATCTGATAGGAATTACAAAGATAAATTAATATCAATTGAAAAAGAACTTTGAGAGGAAATAATCATCATCACAACTATTGTCTTCATTGGAGTCTTCACCACCTCAATCCTTATCCTGGAATCATTGAGAAGCTCATGGTCAACTTAGGATTAGGAGTGCAACATGCTACATATCCATGTGGAGCCACAAAGATACCACTTCATTCTTTATGGGTCATAACTCATAACAATGCACGTTGAAAGCCACAACATTCTACAATGCTCATTCTATAATGCTTTTTTCTACTTGCTGTAAAAGTGTAGATACAATTGTATCAATGAGTTCCTCAGAAAGTGGCCAGTTCTTCTATCAAAGTTTTGTCTTCAATTCTCTGTGTAAGAAAAGTGAGCTATGATTAGCTTGATCGGAAGCAAAGAATGTCTAGCAACAAAAAAAAAACAATTCTCAGGTAATGCAAATCGGCATCCTATTTTCCTACGCTTTGTAACCAGAATCAAATAATATGACTCCAATAACTTAATACAACCTAGAAAAACAAAGATATCACATACAACACAAATCCATGGACACAAATATTATAAGATATGGATGAGATAAAATTGTGGATTAAAACTAATCTGCAATCCCATAAAATTTAACAACAAAGGTTAGCCTCCAGTTGCAGTATGATTATCTTCAGCGATCCGATGAAGCAAATTCTTGATTTATTTTGGAGAATAAACAACTTGATCCTCACTGATACTGAGTTCAGACTTCAGAGGAATCCAGACAATCAATCTTTAATACTAGAAAGAAGAGGCGCTTTCGATCACTTCCAATAACATAATATCTCTGCTTAATCAAACCGCAATACAGGAACTATGAGATATTTAGCCCAAAATAGCATAAGAACTCATCAGTTAAAAGAAAATATCATTGATTTCTGCGGAACAAAATTCTGCACAAAAATATCATTCAATTGGGCCCGTGCAACCAAGTAGGAGATCCAACAACCAAAAAGTCGAAAGGCTAATCTTTATAATCAATTATCAGAATTCGAAACTGCACTATTTTATCTCGTCAAACAAAGAAAACAATACCTCAAAAATTCAAAAACATAATGAACCAAATGAAGTCTAATTCATCCTTACCGCTCTAGCCTTGTGCAACCTGAACATGTACCAATTGAAGTTTCAATTTAGAATCAAAGTCCAGCAACATGCCTACCTTAAGAAGAAAACATGAGTAGAACCAGAGCATTCACCTTTATTGGAAATATTCCAACGTCCTTGGAAGGTCTCATTGATGGAGTCGTAAAATATCAGGACCAAAACCAATAACTATTTTAACATCAATGCATAAAATCAAGGGAAAAATAGAAATCCAAAGTTGAGAAGCTGGCATTACCATATCATCATCCGAGGCGCTTAGATGCTCAAACGAAACAAAAGCTACAAAGAACAACAGAGGTAATCGAAGCGAGAGCCCCATTTCGCACAAGCAAAAAACCTAAGTGAACCAATTAGAGTGGTGCTTTTGATCTAAATCTAAGCATTTGGTCCAGTAACACTGCCTTTTCAGATCGGCTACCAAATCTTCTTTGCTTTTGCCTGAGAGATTTTGGAAGCAACATGAGAACACAAAAGGTATAATTGTTAGAGCTCCTAGAGACAAATTGAAACACAAGACTGCCCAATCTATAAAACCCGAGAACCACGCCCTTCACCCGGTGAAAGAAGACTATTAAGATTCCAAAATCAAAACAACCGACTATGCTTTTTTGAACCGACTCTTCATCAGCGGAGAATGACGATCACCGGATATAAAAAAGTAAACAACGGGTGGGCTTGCGCAGCTTCATGAATCTGCTTTTCAAACCGACTATGCTTTTTCGAACCGACTCTTCATCAACGGATAACAATCACCGAAGAGAAAAAGTGAACACAGAGAGCTGTTCGTACTTTATATTTATATAGTATAAGAGTAAGATGTTGGGCATAATGAGAATGTGCCCATTCAAATATGCATTATGAACATGTAGTGATCAAAAAAAAAAAAAAATATGCATTATGAACATGTAGGTTGAAATGAGCTTCACAAGTTTCCTCAGTTCTTTTCATACTCATTTATTTTTGCCATTTAAATGTTTCTTCATAGATTTCAAAATCAGAGATTGTTGTTTCATCCAAATGCAGTTATTGCTTGTTCCAACCCCCTTCATCCTGTAAGAACTCATTTTGGTCGTGATGTTCATGCCATGGTGTTTGCTGTGTGCGCGTATGCAGGGAAGACTCAACTCAGATATTACGTGTATGCTTTTATGCTCGTGATTGGGAACACGTTCTGTTTCTTTCTGCAACTTCTTCACTTATTTTGTTTCCAACTCAAGTGACGCGTTCGTCTGAGTACCAAGTGATGTCTGCCGGCCAACGGATTCAACCTGAAAATGTTGGGCCACTCATGCCAATGGGAGTAAGTCAACAAACCCATCCCATGACATCTAGAAAAACCCACTACTGGCCCAACTTCAAAAGCCTGAAAATGCTACACAAGCCCAGCCCACGAACTCCGGAAAATCCCCTTGCTGGTACTCCAAGGCTTTTTTTGGCTTATGGCTTTTGGCCTCTTCCCCTCCACAAATCTAATTCCCATCATTAAGCGTACAACATCGCACATAATGATGGAATATCAATCGTTTCCATACATCATACAACAATTATGCCTATTCAAGAAACATAAAATCTAACCAGAATCCAGTCTACAAAAAGAGATCCAATCCAAGTACATCAATACTCAAATGGTCAGTGCGGCCATCACTCATGAAAATTCTGCCGAGTACAATTAACATCATTTTTAAGACGAGAACTATCCCCAGCTACTCCAATTGTTGAAATCTTGCCAACTTCACGGCCAGCAGTGAAATTCCACCATGAATGAAGGAAAACATGAGAGAATATCACATTCTGTGTTACTGTGTAAGCCCTCAATTAGTTGACACAAATGTCCAATGCTCAGCTGATGAGTTTCTTGAGGGTAGCTTCAGAACGCTGCTCAAATTTAGGGAGAGCCCAGTCATGTTGGACTATATCAAGACTGTCTTTCTCAGCGCCCAAGCTCTGACATGAACAAAGACGACACAGGATTAGAAGACAATCATGTTGCATCCCTATACTAAGAAACGAATGAGTCAACATCCTTTCTTAATAATTTTCCACGCTCAAACATGAAAGAAAAATGCCACCCACCTCCCAATGATCTATAGGTAAAAAAGTAAACATCTCTTGCACAATGAATTGAACCCGTGAACTCTAGGTTGCACCCCCTGCAACTCTACCACTAAACCACATATTCATCTATCCCAATGATCTATACATTACAATTTAATTCTAACTAAAACACAAATAACACCCATTTCAAGCAATGTGTGAAAAAACCTTTCAAGTATACAATGCCCACATCCATAACATGCCACATAATTGATAATCCACGGTAATTGAAGATTGAAGGGAGGTAAGATGAGTCACATTAGAAAACTTCTTACTGGTCCATATCGAACCCCAATCATGCAACAGATATGTATATCAGAGGTTTACTCATTAGTGCTTTTGGCTACCTGCATATCAATGATGAGCCATTTCACTAAGGAGCCAGGTCTTCTTCAATCATGTAAAGCTGATAAAAAGAACCCAAATGGGTCCCATGGAGAGTTTATGATATAAAGTTCGGAGGAATAATTCATGTACATGAGTCACAGAGAAAGGGGAAGGGCGTAGAAGTTATGTATATATCTTAAGTGATTAGAAATTTATATGAGGATTTTTTTTCTTCACCAGTTCTTCTCGTGGCAACAAATATCTAGGTATTTCTTCTGTTCTATCAAATGGCAAACCTTGGGGCAGTGGTAGAGTTACTTTATTACAACCTATGTCAATGTATCACAAGTTCAAAGTTCAAACACAGAAATTTATTTGCCCTGCAAAGGTAAGGTTGCAACAACTCTCTTTGCTTGCACAGTTGCACCCACCAATGTAGAACTCCTTAATGCACCAGGTGGTGTTCTCATTCTTCTTCATCCTCTTTACCCACTGTTATAGTAACCATGTGATTCTTCAACCATTCACAACAATACCAATACCAAAAGCCCTCGATTCCTCAAGTTTTAACCAAAAAGTTAACACTATTATCATTATACAAATATCAAACCTGTCCAACAAGAAACTGAATGTCTGAATCCCTAATTCTCCTCACCCTAAATCACCAAAAGCACCAGTACTAGAAACTCAAGCATCGCCCAAACAGCAAAATTAAGGAATGCAAGGACTAACATACATTGTTATTTCCTTTGTTTAATGTTGTCGAGATTATAAGAAAAAAATAGCTCGTTCCAAAGTCATTCATCAAACCATTTAACAGAAAAAATTCTTCCTCAGCAGTCCAGTTTGTAGTCCAAGTCCAAGCCCCATCATCAACAACTCATGAAATGACTATAGTTGGGCCTCCCATCTTGGGTGCCGCACAGGATGAACAAAATACTGGTCATCTATGGTACCAACGTAACCAAACCACTCCACAATGATGCATACATAGCTTGTTGCAAGATCCTATAGACATTCCGCACTGATCATTCAACAACCCCAAGGTCTTATTCTTGGGAAACCTAATTCCACCAAAAAGAAATCCTACAGATCTCCTTCACCTAACTATTAGGTGGGGAGGAGGGGGCTTCAGTTGCACACTTTGTTTACCAAGACTATCACCTCATGAAGAACATAGTTACATATTCTTTTATCTTCATACTTTTCCTCTAAGAATTCAATACTAGGTACACGAGGGGGGACCAAGAAAAACATGAGCAAAACAATTTAACAATCTCACCAATGAAATTCCCAGGATGGAAGGCCCAGGCCAGCATATATATATATCAATACATTTAAACAATTGAACAGCAACAAGTTAAGAAATACAAAGGTACATCACAAAAACATACGATAGCATCCTGATTTGTAGGTATATTAAAGAAAAATGTTTGCAAAAAGATTTGTGAAATACTAAAACAATTTTGCTGCAGTGTAGATAAAACTCATCTTAATGCCCAATGTATCTAGCAATTGAACACATAAGTTGCAGAATAACGACATTGATATCACATTATTCAGACAAATCATATCCATGAAAAATCAATTGAGGAGAAAGAAGATACTCGGAAAACAGCAAAGGTAAGAAAAACGAGCACATATATTCTGCATCTCAAGGAAAAACCTACACAATAAAAAATGAACAGGCGAGAAAAAAGTAAAATTCGTAAAGTTTGTACCTTTGTCGGATCAAAGCCAAAGCCACTCATTTGCATCATACGTTGCGTATCATCCGTCGCTATTTTAAGAACAACCATATGAAAAAAATACGATAAGAATCAGCAGAACGTACAGAGCTAATCCTTATCTTGAAGAATTAAAATAGAATGATGATAAAGTTGGAATAATGACGTTTAAGGATAATACTGACCATTTTCTTCACCCAGGATGAGACTAAATAAACCCCTTAGTCCAAACAAATTCAGGAAATACCTGAAATTTAAAGACGAAGGCTGTTTGTAAATAATGAGAGATAGAACAAGATGGTGTACAGAAATTTTTTTTATTAGTCAGGTGTTATGGAATCAAATCCCTGCCCCAAGAGGAAAATGCATTATGTTCAGAAAGATAAAGTACCATGAGCGGCTACTGACATAGCTAACGTCAACAGTGCTCAAGTCAATCCCATTCTGCAACATTGATCTGAATCTCTGAGTCAGTGGAAAGGGTATCTTTGCTGAAACATCATTAACAAAATATAATGCATATCATACAAAGGAAAAAGAAATCAAACTCAGGAACAATGAACTAACAAAGATGAAAAAGAGGGTAAAGAAATAACCTGCAACAAAGCCAGAGAAGAAAAAGTTGACCCATGCAAAAGTAAGAGTCTGGCCAGAAGGAGAAACATTCATACAAAACTGTAAATCATCTCATTTGATCAATCATGTAAAGAGAAGTGGCAAAAAATTCAGTCCTCGGTACCTGGGGTATGATCATAGAAAGGTTTTTCTTCATCATATCCATAGCCATGTTTGGATCAGAGAACATTTGTGCTTGTGGATTTTGAGCCTGGTCCTTTGGAACATGCAACAACCCATTCTCCTGTGAACGTGCAACAATAAATATTGAACATAATCATCCTAGCAAGAAAGAAAAAAACTTGGAACACAGACTAAACTGGTAAATGTATTCATTCTCAATCGGATAATGTTTTACCATTCAGCACCTAAACAATACACAGGCAGGCACCAAATTCTGTATAATCTCTGAATTAAGATGCTCCATGAATTCCATCAATTTAGTTACAGTAGCAGTAATTACAAGCAATTCAAAATTTCAATATTAAAACTAGCAAACCTCGTTGCTGTAGTAGAGCTTTCGAGAGCGAAAGGACTTGGGAGGTATGAAATTGGCACTAGCACGCAAGTTCCTAGCCCTAACAATAAGTTGCCTGAAATTTCAAAATACATGAAATCAAAATCGTGAACGTATAAGCCGTTAAGATTAGGGATTTGAATGATGACTTGCCCTTCTTTGATGATCTTAACATCGGGAACTTGAGAGGACGAGCGCATAAGCTTGGAAACAAAGTACCGGAGGATCCCGATTAGGACCATCACCACCGAGAGCGGTATCAACACCCAGTCTCTGATCGCGGTGTCCAGTACCAGATCTTCCGCCATCGCTAAATTGGATGCTCAGAAACGAGACTTTCGTTTTGTTTCGTTTCGCAGCTGTTTTGTTTCGTTTCGCAGCACCTGCTCTCTCCGTTTGCGGTTTCGTCGTTTTGACTCGACGAAGACGACTTGGAGTGAAATGTCCTTCTGGTGAAACATCAAGGATATTAGTGTAATTTACTAAACGGACCAATCATCATTATATAATAGTACAGTACATATAATTCTTCTTGAGTTGCTGATGATTACCGTTCATTCTCCCATGCATTCCAAATTTCCATTGGCTTCCATCCTTTTCCTTCTCCCAATCTCTCTTGTACACCAGAGATACCAATCTCAAAAACCCCCTACAATCATATATCTCCAGCAAGATTTTCATATGATCCTTCTTATAGTAAGCACAAAAACACTACCAAGACAGCTTATGTTAATTATGGCGATTCTAAGGTTTAAGTCATCATTTCTGAACCAATTCTGCATGATGAGAGTTCAGGATTAGGAGAAGAAGATTCTCAAACTTTACACTGCAATGAAGAACCGAAACACTCACGAATTATCTGAGATAATTTCTGCTGAATGTAGATGTGTCAACAATTTTTCTCATCTTTCCAACCCTTACATGGTCAAAAAGTATATTGCCATTTAACTCTCTTTTACAATGGATTCACATTGTTATCTCCAAATGTTCTCTGTTCTGTTTTCTCTTAACGTATTCTTGTTTTGCAGCAAGTTCTGGGATTTTTCACCTACCTAATGGAATCCGATTAAATTTGTAGTACAGCCTACATTGCATGAAGGATCATATCTCTCTCTTAAATCTTAACAACAAAATATGCTCACATGACCGCAGAGGAAAAGAATTTCTCACTTTCTCTTCCATGCCGTATTTTGACTACAGAATGGAGAAAACCTTTAGGTAAGGGTTTCAGTTAAATCAGCAGCAAAAACATGGACAAAGTTTACACAATACTCTTACAGAAGATAGATTTTACATGTCCATTGAGTTTTTCCTTCAGCTCACTATCAGGTTAGACGTTGGACAGCTAAGTTGCAACAAAAGTTAGAGAAAACCTAAATCCAGGGTAATGGCTAACTACAATATAATCCTTGCCACATCCCCATGTTACATATTCATTCCGATCATAACAACCGAACATTGTAAATCAGCATGCCATCCAGCCGAGTCAATTCACAAAGAACAACGAACCAAAAAGCAAAAGATGGAGAAAGAGGTCCGTTCTTCAGTATCTTTCTACCATAGGCACTGACCGCAAGTACCTGCAGAATATAGGGGGAAAATAGTCAGCCAATTGTTCTGCATAGATCCGCAAGTAAAAGAAAACTAGTTGCATGATTTGCCTCCAAAAATTGCCCAAAAACAAAAGATAAATGTATTGCATGGTAAGGTAAGGTATGAAAGGATCATAAAAGACAAAGTAAATGGCTAACAAAAGACAGTTCAAATAAGTAAGGATGTTTCAACAAGCAAAAAGGCCACAAAATCATGAACCATTCCCACATACATTGAGGAGCCGAGGACTCTCAGAATAACAATTTTTTTCATAGAAAAAAAAAATTAACCACTTCACTGACAAATTATGAGAACGAGTAGAAAAAATAAACAGAAAATAATTACAAGGAATGGAAAATGGGAGCAGCAGAGATTGGTAATCTAGCTGCAGTTGTGCAAAACACTTTATTGGATGAATAATGAACTTCACACGACAGCTGAAGGAATAAGCTGGGTAATCAAGTTGATTATTTATACAGTAAGTAAGAACACCAGTAAAAAATTCTGTGTAGGAGAAAACGATCATGCGCACCAAAGTTTGACATGATAATCTGCCTGCTTTAAAGACATGTTGTGCGTCCGTAAAAAGGTTCCCAATTGAAGATTTCACAATAAGTAATTGCCAGTGAAACGTGAAGTTAATCAACCTCAAAGTGTGCCATTGTTGAGTTTACACTTACTAGTTATGATCGCTTGAGTAAGTGATGGCGTGCCAACATTTCATTAATTCCCACAGCAGAAATGCTTTCACATCCAAGAAGCTCCCAAAGTTTTTCATCACACCGTATCACCATCGAGTTCAATGGATCCTAAAGGGATACAAGCAAAATCATAAAAAATTGAGTTTCCAGTTCTCTTGCTTGAACTGGAACTTCAAAGCATCCAAAAACAAGGTTAGAGCAGCTAACAAAAAGAAAAAGGAAACGAAAGTTTCAATCAGAAACTTGCAACAGCAACATTGCAATGAGAAAAAGCAAAGGTAATGCAAGCAATTGAGACGAGGGAGGTCAGACCATGAGCTACGCTAGAAGGAAACAACCACATAATGACAGTATGAAACTTAGTTTCTTTTTCCTTGATCAAATCATGACCGCTAGGTAAAAAGGGAGCATCTGGAATCCAGCAGAATAAACCTCTGCAGATCAATTCTGGATTGTCAGAGGACAAAACTAAGCTGTCAATCTCAACTTTTATGCAAAAGAATCATACAAAAAACTTGGGCTTCCAGTACCCACCTCCAAACTGTTAACCTTTATGTACTCCCAGACAAGTCTTGATACCTCTGGCTGTAGCATCTCTCTTCCTCCAGTGCCCAAAAACTTGGCAAGTGCTTCAGATATTATAACAGGCGATGCAGAAGATTCTGTACTTTCAGCTGCCGATTCAACATCTACCTTCGATCGTTTAGCTTGTCCAGACAACTCTCCAGATATTTGCAAGAATATTAAACTTAAAATCAAAACCACAATAGGGCAAAAAAAATTCATAAATTATTGCATCACTTACTTGAAGGTTCAAGTGTGATGATATGTTTAGCCAGCAGCTTGTTCATCTTGAACATGTCAGTACAGTCTGTCTCAAACACCAAACGCAGAGCATCATCACAAATTATCTTTCTCTTGTTACTTGGATCTTGGAGGTTGTGTTTTCTTATATATGCCCATAACTGCTTCACAATCTGAATCCAGCAAACCAGAATATCTTAAAAAATCTACAAATAATAAATTACTTTAGAGTTTAGACGATTATAACCAAATAATTTACATAATGAATGAGCTTCATCAAAGGAAGAAATTGAAAGATTTCAAAACACCTCTGTCCTTGGTAGGGCTGGCTGACCAACAACAGCCTGGAGTTCAGGTGAAACACCACATACTTTGTTTAGACCCCCTGGACCACCCCTTCTTTTGGCTCCTACTTGAGTACTGCAATGAATTTTTCACACGCACACAAAGATATCAAGCCACCCATCAAACTCAACCAAATCACATAGTAATGCATTGGCATTTGAATATGTTGAAGGGGGAAGGAAAAAATATATAAAATCTGTATATCAGTGTATGTAGCGTAGACTGTAGACATACAATAATCAGCTCTAGGTCACCTAAAAGAATTGGAAGGTAAATAACAAAACACATCAAATTCGCATCCACCATAATCCCTATCTAAGGCATGTAGCTAAATTTAGAATTTACAGAACCTGTATGTCTATAAATGCACATACATGTTACCAGTCTAAGTCTAATATGGGGAATATTCGAAAACTACAAAGAAGCATGATATGACACACCTGAAAAGGAAAACTTTTTTATGCTAATGAAAAACTCCTCTGTGCCAGGATGAGATTTTGAACAGGGGCTTGTCACTGAAAATCTTGGTGGATGGTTTCTGTGCAAGAAGAAACCACTATCCTCTGGTCTCATAAAGAAAACAGAAATGGAGCATAAATTACTGAAAACTTCTTATTCCTAATTATCTAAAATTTACAACCTTAAATACTGTAAATTGCCATTGACAAGTGTTGAAACTTTCATACTTCCCTGTGGATGCAGGATTATTTAATATCTAAGTTGTTTTATGGAAGCCAATCATTGTTATGAAAAATACAATTCAAGGGAAGAACAAGGAAACTATGACTAACTAAGACGTGCCAGTCGTCGGTCAAGAAATTCTTTCTTCTTAGGTGACAAAGGTAACAGAAGTAGGTAACAGTTTTGGAATGCGCATCATCGAAGACTATAGAAATAAAATCCTTTCCACAACCAAAGACCACGAATTCAGCTTTGCGCCATGTTCGAAAACAGTTCTATCCAAAAAGTACCGTACTTTAGCTAGGAAAAAAAATACAGAAAAACCATAAATTCAAAACCCGAACTTGCATTAAAAACCCTAATTCTGCAATCTCAACAAGAACACCACTTTAATTGACGAAATACTCAATTTCGACACCAACCATTAAATTTAAAACGAAAACAGATAAAACCCTAACACCGAGATTTCAAGTACGACTTCCTGAAGAAAATGAAAAAAAAAAAAAACAGAAAAGGCCAAACCTCTCCTTAGGTACTTCGTTGGCAATAGCGGTAGCTGCCACATTTTGAGGAAAGGCCTCCGCTTTTCTGACCAGTGCCTGTGGCTGTGGTTGTGGCGGGGAAGGCACCGGGTGCTGGCGGAAGTTGAGGTCCTGAGAAAAGCCATGGTGCTGAGAGTTGGGCTGAAGGACAAAATGGTAAGGCAATTGTTGTGAATGCTGAGGGAGTCGAAGGAATTGCTGGTGGTGTTGGAAGGCAAAGTGGTCCTTCTGAGGGAGGTGGTGGAGTTGTGGTTGCGGTTGCGGTGGTCGTTGTTGTGGTGTCGTTGGGTGTGCTCGGAGGAGTAGGTTGATCTGGTCCCTAATGAAGCCCGCCTTGTCGGAGAGTTCTAACCCTAGCTTCGCTTCCAGCAGCTGAACGACGCCGTTCACGGACATCACCACATTCGGGTCTGACTGTCGGAGCACCGTCTCAACCCCTCTCGCTATCTCCTGGTCCGACACCATTGAAGGCTCCTCTCTGAAACAGTAGTTAACTGAAAAAACGGATCTCTCGTCCCTCCCACCCCCCTTTCCTCTCTGTCTGTCTCTTTATAGACTTTAAATGACTAAATTACCCTCGTTTGCTATGTTGGCATGAGAATTTTAGGGTTAGGGACGTGATTTCGCTCTGGAATGAGATGATGAGGATGAATATCTGACAATGTGCCTGTCTTGTCTGCAGAGACAGAATCGAATCGAAGGAGAACAACTTGAAATGACAAAATAGACCATGATTCCTTTATAGCTTTGACGTCGAAAGAAATATAAAAGACGACGAGACGAGAGGAATGTGCATTTCGTAATTAAAAGGACGGAGCTTCTTTTTTGTTTCTTGACTTTTGGACCGTTAGATAAGGATCAGTAGGGTTGGTTAACGACTGAAGAATGTGGAGAAAAGCTTTTTAGAATAGCTATTGTTGAGCTGTTAATTATAATGTGGAATGGTAAGCCGCAATGGTTAAGAAAGATTGTTACTTTACCATGAAATGGCTATATATATATATATTGTGCTGGCTTGTTTCCTTGCCCAATTTTCGTTTTTTGTGAAGCTTGTTAATTGTTTCCAGTTGAAGTCATTCAAGTAGCGGCTACATTTGGCTTAATTTAGGCCAACAACACAAACTCTACTTATACACTGCATCTTTGTGCATTGCAGTTTAATATATTTGGCTGGCTATAAATCTGTTCCCTTGGAGTACTTTCGTAACTGTAACTCTCAACCCAACCATTCAAAAACTTTACTGGGTGAGGGTTGTGAGTGAATCCCTTTAGCTATGAAACTGCTTGAAGAAGAAGGATTCAGGGCTTTGGGCCCTAAATATAGAAATGAAACTATTGGATTAATGGCCAAGAACAGCGATCTTCATTTATTAGCCAGTCGCTACTGTGTTTTTGTCTCCGCTACATAAGCTTAATATATTCCACCATATTCTGATCACTTCAGTCAGAAGGTTTCAAAAAATTAGTTTGGACCGCTAGCTTGTGCTCGATCTTCATATATAGTCTCCTCTTTCCAATCCGATATGTGTGGACCATAAATTGGACTTTGAGACTCATGCACGAGTAAGTGAGCTGGTTTAGAGATGTGCTGGACCTATGATATATATATATATATATATATATATATATATATATAACAGAAGAAAGATGTAAAGAGATTTGAAGAAGTAACTTTCATTAATTAACACAAGAACAGACCAGAGCTAAATATACAAAGATATACAACAGCTAGAACAATAAAGTAAATAGATCCGTTTGAAAGAAACGGTCAAACTAGAAAATAAGGAAACACTAGGGCCCTTAGCTAATCATGAATTGTTTGTCTTCATTAGGTAGGTGTGTATTTTAGTCTTCATTTGGTAGGTGTGTAGGCCCGGTATTGTTTGACAGTGCTATAGAATCTTTACCCTCCCGCAAGATTGGGGGGCCTGTTGTGACACCAATCTTGGTACGTAGTGAGAGAAACCGAGGTCGTAAGAGAGATTTGGTAAGCAAGTCAGCAAGTTGATCCTTAGTAGAAATCTTTTGAACCCGTACCTGACCGTGATTGACAAGTTTGCGAACAAAATGAAGATCAATCGCTATGCGTTTCATCCGCGAATGGAGAACCGGATTAAGACTTAGATTAGTTGCCCCTTGATTATCACAGTGGATGAGTGGAGAGACGGACAGTGGAAAATGCAATTCTTGAAGAAGTTGCTGGAGCCACACTATTTCGGACACAGTGGATGTTAATGCACGATATTCAGCTTCCGTTGAGGAACGCGCAACAGCTCGTTGTTTTTGAGACCGCCAGGATACTGGAGTCGAACCAAGGAGAACGAGATATGCAGAGGTAGATGTGCAGTCATCTGGATTACCCGCCCAATCAGAGTCTGAGTAAGCCTCAAGGTGCAGGTTAGAAGCTTTGGTGATGGTGATGCCATAGTTAAAGGAGCCTTTGAGATACCGAAATAATCGTTTGACAAGAGACCAGTGCGTATCTGTGGGATGAGTCATAAATTGCGCAAGTTTGTTGACGGAAAAAGTGATGTCGGGTCGAGTTAAACTAAGATATTGTAGGCAACCCACTGTCCTTCGAAATTCTGTTGGATCAGAAAGAGGGATGCCATCATCCTTCTTGACACTAAAATGCAATGGAAGTGGTGTATAGACTGCTTTAGCACCATCCATGTCACACCAAGCAAGAAGATCCCTAATGTATTTCTGTTGAGACAGGAAAAGACCTGTAGGAGTATGAGTGACCTCAACACCAAGGAAATATGATAGCACTCCAAGTTCCTTTAGGGAGAAGTTGATAGCCAATTGACTCGTGATCCTGTGAAGTAAAGTAGGGTCAGAAGCTGTTAAGATTAAATCATCAACATAAACGAGTATGTACATAAGGTGAGTATGTTGTTTGAGAATAAAAAGAGAGGTATCAGAAGCAGAGTTGAGGAAACCCAAGTGTCCAGGTTTTATGACGCATGAGAGCAGCATATTCACTTTGCATGGCTTCTTTCCAGGAAGGTTGGCGGAGAGCATCACGGAAGGTGGTAGGCTCAATGGAAGATGGTAGGGGATGAATTGTTGCAGTATTTAGTTGTTTAGGTTTGAATATATTGTTTTGAGACCGGGTAGTCATGCGATGAGGTCTGGATGGTTGAGGTGGAGGTGGAGGTGGAGAAGGTGAAAGTGGAGGTGGAGAAGGGACAGATGATGGTGGAGGCTGAATCACCACCAGGGGAGCTGTGGTTGGGCCAGTTTGTGTGGGAGACGGAATAGAGATGGAGGAGGCAGGGCTGGAGTGGTAGGATGGAAGTTCGTGTTCATTAAATACGACATGTCTTGATAAATAAATTCGGCCAGTGGTGGGATCAAGGCATTTGTAGGAGCTTTGAGAGGTTGAATATCCAACAAAAATACAGGATTTGGATCGGGGTTGAAGTTTGTTGGTGGTATATGGACGTAGCCATGGATAGCAGGTACACCCAAATAGACGTAGCTTATTGTAATTAGGTGATTGATGGAATAGACGTTGGTATGGAGACATATGCGAGGAATCGAATATGGGAAGTCTGTTTATGAGATAAGTAGCTGTTTGGAAGGCAAAGGACCAGAACTGTAAAGGAAGATTAGCATAGTGTAAAAGAGTCCGAGCTGTTTCTGTGAGATGTCTATGTTTACGTTCAGCTATGGCAACATGTTGTGGTGTATGCGGAGGGGACTGTTGCCAAGATATTCCTTCTTGATTGAGGTAGGCACTGAGCTTTACGTATTCACCACCATTGTCTGTATATAGGGTGCGAATGATTTGTCGGAATTGTTTCTCCACAATGCGTTTGAACTGTATAAACACAGAGTATACTTCAGATTTATAACGAATGGGGAAAAGCCAAGAATATCGAGTAAAATGATCAACAAATAATACGTAATAGGTAAAACCATCAATCGAGGAGACCGGAGCCGGTCCCCAAACATCACTGAATATAAGCTGCAAAGGAGAAGAACTAGTTAGATTAGAGGTGCCAAAAGGTTGTTTATGACTTTTATTCAAATTACAAGAAGTACAAACAAATTTGCCTTTAGAGCCAAGATTGCTACATGGCAGGTGATGATGGGAGAGAACAAATGTTAGTAATTTAAGGGATGGGTGTCCTAGTCGATTATGTCATAGAGGCATTGAGGGTTTAGCACTAGATGAAGTAGTTGATGCAGCAAAACAGGTGATATTAGGCTCTAGATGATAAACTCCGTCATTGCATCGACCCATTGCCAGCGTATGACCCGTAGCTTGATCCTTTACAACACAATGAAATGGATAAAATTCAACAAAACCATTGTTATGTTTTGTAAGCTCATGGACAGATAATAAATTTTTATGAATGAGGGGAACACAAAGTGTATTTGTAATAGTGAGTGGACGTGTGGGTGTGTATAGCTGTGTTGTACCAATGTGAGTGATTTTCAAACCTGATCCATCCCCTATGAGGACTTCATCCGTGCCATCATACTCAGAGTGGATAGAAAGATTGCTCAAATTGTTAGTCATGTTGTGCCTGGCGCCGCTATCCAAGAGCCAAGGAGACAAACTAGAGTGAGGTGCAGTTGAGGGGGCTGAAGATGTAACATAATTTGTAGCTGGATTAGTGACAGAAGCAACCACTTTGAACTTTCGGCATTGATTAACAGAGTGACCAGAGATGTCGCAGAGCTAACAATATATGCGGTTTCGGCCACGTCCACGACCACCACGTCCTCTACCCCCAGAATGAGGAGGCCGCAGGCCATGATGAGGTTGAGAGTTTCGTGTGGAATTTCAGTCTGATCCAGTGCCTCGATTGAGAGGATTGTAACCATGAGAGGAAGACTGACGTTGATGAAACTGAGCAGTAGCAATAGCTTGAGTCTGATTAGCCGTGAGACGACTAATATAGCCTTCATGTGCGATGAGTATGTCTTTGAGCTCTTCATAGGTGAAGGGATTTTCACGAGTCCGGATAGACCCAACTATGCCCAAATATTCTTCACCAAGTCCATCCAAGATGTATAGAGTGAGATCGTCAGAGGAGATAGAGTGATCGATTAGAGCTAATTCATCAGCAAGACACTTCACATCCTGCAGAAATTCAGCCATGGGTTTAGAGCCCTTGAGACATCAGGACAATTGAGACTTCAATTGAAGTACTCTTGAGCGAGATGCATTTGCATATAGTTTGTGAACTTTGTTCCAAGCAGCGGTGCTGGTAGCAACATCGCCTATGAGGGGCAGGATGGCGCCATCGATGGAAGCCACAATAGAGTGTAGGATGAACTGATCTTGACTCTGCCAAGTTGGATAACTGAGATCGGGTGTAGTGGTGGAGCTTGAGTCAGCAGTGGGTGGTTTGGGGCATGATTGAGTCCCATCCACAAAGCCAACAAGATTATATGCTCGCAAGAGCGACAGGAACTGTAATCTCCAGGAGATGAAATTAGTGGCATTTAATTTTAAAGGTATAGGAGAGATGGCATGTACAGAGATGGGATTGGTGTTGCCAGATCCATTAACGGAGACAACTGTTGTGAGTGAGCTTGATTGTGTAGAAGTCATGGGTGGATCAAGAGCTTGACTCGGCGGAGTTTCGGCGCTCCGATACCATAAAGAGATTTGAAGAAGTAACTTTCATTAATTAACACAAGAACAGACCAGAGCTAAATATACAAAGATATACAACGGCTAGAACAATAAAGTAAATAGATCCGTTTGAGAGAAACGGTCAAACTAGAAAATAAAGAAACACTAGGGCCCTTAGCTAATCATGAATTGTTTTAGTCTTCATTAGGTAGGTGTGTATTTTAGTCTTCATTTGGTAGGTGTGTAGGCCCGGTATTGTTTGACTGTGCTATAGAATCTTTAAGATGCACATATATAAGCAGGATATATATTTTTCATGTTATAGATGGATATGAATCTGTTTGTAAGGGCGCCAGTGCCTGGACATGAATCTGATTTAAATATTTTAACCAGGCCTTGCAAAATCTTGTGTTTTTGTTGATCGGAATGGTGAAACAATACATGTGCTTGGAATGTGGCTTTTTAATATTTACTTAGGAAGGTTGTGGTTTTTTTTGTTATAGCAAGGCATCAAATAACCATATACATTACAAGGAAATGAGGTATGCACAATTTTTTAAGGGTCTTTGCTCAACATTTACTCTCATCACAGTATTTGCCCAATGATGAGCTCTAAATTTAAAGGTAAGTTTGTTCCTTTCACCGGTCTATTTTGGTCATTGTGCCCCCCTCCCCCCACCCAAAAAAAAACTTTTAATGGCATGTATTAATCAATGCTTTAAGTATAATTTCATTGCTGATATTGATTTTCTTTCTGATGGATTTGGCATTCCAATTGCATGGGTGCAGGAACAGACTAGGAAAGGCTGAAAGCGTTAGAAAGTGCACTTGGTGGAAAGAAGAATTAATTTGAGAAAGGGAGAAAGAAAAAAAAACAGAAGAGGAGGTGGGTGGTGGAGGAGGAGATGCTGGGGAGGTGGTTGGTTTGGAATGGGAGGACGATTCGGTTGGTCTTATGGTGACTATTTATGGCAAGTGGGAAGAAGCACAACAAACATGTATTAGTTTTTGGGATTTAATTTGGTAATGGTAACTGTAGACCCTAAAATCTGAAATCAAAGAAATATCGAGATGAGGCCTTCGACAATCTGACCAAGTTTACAATGTCAAACCAAAGAAGGTCATCGGAGTGAGCCTGAGGCAGTCAAGTCCGATGAATGGGAGAATATTTGTAGTGAGAGAAGTGAAGTGATTTTTAGAAAGAGAAATGAAACCAAAAGTAGTTGAAAGAGTTTATGAGGCTCGGACTACTCATATTTACAGTGTTCCAACTCATGTGTTTGGCATGTGAGCTAGCAAACATTGAACTTGAATTGAGTCATTGAGCCTTTGTTTAACATCGATGTACAATTTGAGTATTCTTTGTTCGGATGGCCTAGCCCATGGGTTTTACAGGGCTTGACAGGCACTCGTGGGCTATTAATGTCGAACGAGCATTAGTGTGCTTATGTTCGATTGGGCCAAGCAGCTCTGTTATGATGGAAGGATTGTGTGGCCTCAATTCAACGGACTCACAAGCCTCTAAGTTGAACAGGCTTCGCAAGCCTCAATTCGTTGGGCTCATAAGCCTATAAGTCGAACGAGTTTTGTAGGCCTTAGTTCGTTCATTTGTTGGGCTCACAAGTCTGATCTTGTGCCGGCCTATCAGCCCTTAGAGTGAACTGATCGATGCTTGCTATTGTTTGCGAGGAATAAGAAATGGTTTCAGTATGATAACATCAAAAATCCATAAACAAATCATCCTTGAATATTCCTGTTCATCTCGCTGATATGTCCAGGATATAAGTCTACAGTAGTGTTTCAACCAAAGAGAGAGTTTTGAGGAAATGAGTGATAGCTTTACTTTCAGGTTAGAGATTAATTCACCTGCGAGTTGTCAATGCATGTGTCAATCGTTGTACCTCATGTTTTTTGGCATTTCATTTGAGGAATCTAGTGATCAAATTTCTGTTCAGAGAGCTATTGAGCAACACTAAAATGGAATGTTGACAGGTCCTCTCTTGGTAAACCAGGCATAGCTGGAGTTGGTGGAGTACTGCGGGACTCAAATGACTCATTAAGTGTTCATTCTCTTGTTGTTCAGGAATTTGTGAATCCAACGAAGCAGAGTTGAATGCCATTGCACAAGCACTGACATTAACAACATCTTGCCACCTTCAATCAAATGCAGCCGTAATGGTGGAGTTGGATTCCCTAAATGCTTATGCTGGGGTTATAAGGAAGGCAGATTGTCCATGGAAGCTATCACAATTGGCAAACTCAATTGGGTTGTCCCGAATACAACTTAATAATCTCTCTTTCCACCGCATTAGGAGAAGTGCTAATGATATAACAGATATCTTGGCAAAGGAGGGCACTAGAAGATTATCTAATTTCATACTATGATTTTAATTATACATGATCTGTTCATGATAGCTTTATTTTTCCATGTCTATTCTCATATGTATCATCTCTCTTTTCTAGGCAATCCCTCAGGATGTCCTCGTCTTTTGCTCTCTTATTGATATATATCATGCTGCTTATAAAAAAACACACCAATAAAACAATTTTCAACCTGAAAGAGATTTGGAAGAATTCTTTATTCTCAAGACTTCATTTGTAAATAGGTAAAGATTAGTTGTTAATAGGTAAAGATTAACCAAGAAGCATTATTCCTTCGCATGTATTGATGTCATTATTAACTATTCTCACAATTATGACAACTTACGGCCCGAATTACAATCAGATATTTGTATAGAGGAAATGAAACAACCACACGTAAGGCCCTGGCACATTCTGATAATCATGAATGAATTCACATAATATTCAATCAATTTATACATGCAAAAATTATTATCGCCACCTTTATTTTCTTCTTCTATTTAGGGGAAATTTCTCTCATTTTCAATAATCCCTATATTGATTAGCTTTGAATTCCCGTCCCAAATTGGGATAGATAAGGAAATGACACTTGTACTTTCAAGAAAAGACCACTTAAGCCCTCATACTCTATTTAAGACCAAAGAAGCCCTTATACCGAGACATGTTACATTAGCCCTTACATATGTTTTTCATCCAAAACATGTTGATGTGAAAATTAAGTAAAAAAATGAATTTTTCGTTGTAAAAAATAAATATATACGTGGAAAAATATCTTGTTGGGCAATCAAATGATAACACTTGTCATTAAAAAATTAAAAAATATAATTCGATGGAACTTTTGTGTTTCATGTAATTGATTTTGATGGGTCGTTGAAGCCATATGTAGACCAAATCAGCCCCTATGCTTAAAAAAATTGGCTCAAATGAGCATTTGTATTAAAATGATCAGTTCACAACAAGCCCGGATAGAAATAAGTTTACAACCAAAACAACATAAATCAAGGTCTCAGACAATTCCGAACCTTGGCAAAAATAAGTTCACAACCAAAACAACATAAATCAAGGTCTCAATCAATTTGACCATTACAAACCATCATCAATGTGGCATATGTACATCAAATCCAACATAAAAACAACAAGCACGACAAACATAAAGTAATACTATGGCTCTGGATGGCCCTTGTCATTGGATCTCCTATTTGATTTTTGACTTCCACGATCAATGACTCTCGACATGGAAGTTCTAGGCTACAAGCAATAAATACCATAATAACGTTCCAGACATTATTTCAAGCATAATCAATGGAGACTAACCAATATTATCATAGACTAACATTTAAAAGGTGATACGTCCTAAATATAATAGTCATAAGTTCAAACAGGGAGAATTGGACAAGTGTGGAGTCTAATATTCCCAGCATTTGTGGAGTCTAAGATTTGTCATTACAAGTTCAGTGTATGCAGTTGATCATGAAGAACACAACAAATGAAATCTGAAAAATCAAATACAAACTAAAAAAAAATGGTAATCAAACCCCATAACATAATCAAATCGAAACCCTAAACCCATAACCCATAATGCTGAGTACCCAAAATTCATACACAAACTCGCATGAACCTATAATCTAACATTATCAAATCCCATAATCGAACTCCATGGCACAACCAAATCGAAACCTATAAGCCATAATCAAATAAAAAACCATAATTGCGCATATCCTAAAATTCGTAGATGAACCCCAAATATCTTAATAATGTCAAAATGGAAGAGGAGGAGATACATACCTAGTTGAAGAGACTCAATAAGCTCCGAGAAGATCTGAATTTGTGGTTGTGAGCTTCACTCGGAGGAACAAGAATGAACGGCAGCAGTTATATGGAGGAGAATGAAGATGCTGAAATTAGGATTAAAAAATGAAAATGAGAAATTCTTCCACATTTTAATCCACGTATATATTTATTTTTTACAAAGAAAAATCAATGTCATTACTTAACTGCCACGTGAGCATGTTTTAGACGGAAAATATACGTAGGGGCTAGCATGACGTGTCTTGGTAAATAAAAGAGCTTCTCTAACCCCAAAAAAAAGTTTAGAGGGTTTTGTGCTTGGAGTGCTGTAGTTAAGGAGATAAAGCCATCTCAAGTTTTTTTATGTTTGTATCTTCTCCCATGTGCGGCGTGATAGTAATTAAGTGGCGAATGGATTGACTGGAGAAGCTATGCTTATGTCGGGTCCTCAATTCTAGGGTGTGAATGCTCCTTCAAAGATCATGGCTCTTATTGAAAGGGATAAAGTGTTGCTTGAGTCTGTAGCTTGAATGTTGTTTCTAGTCCTTTTTCCTGTGCTCGGTTTTGTTTTGTAATTTTGATGTGCTTTGAACTTTTATTGTAAGAAGTTATCTTCGTGAGGTACCTCTTTGGAGGTCTTTGCTGTCTGTGTGGTAGCTTTTGGCTGCCATGAGTGAGTGAGCTCTAAGCTTACTGAGTTCTTTTGAATGCAATGCCAGGATCATCTGGTTTTTTCAACCAAAAAAAACTTCTCTCTAAAATTAGCTTTATATATTAATTAATTAAAAAAACTTTATCGAAATATCCAGCAGAATGGGTCAAAGTGAACCCGTTATCTCTCATCTCTCTCACACTGTGTAATCCGTTATTCCCTCCTTCCTCGAATCTTTGTCTTCGTGACCCTCACGATCTCGCCACCTCTCTCTCTCTCTCTCTCGCTCTCCTTTTGCTTATTTTCCATTGTTGAAATCCGAATATCGGATCACCGCATGACTGTTTCCTTCTCTTCTGTGCTTTGAAACTTTCCAAAACAAAACCACCTCTGCTTTTTTGCTCTCTCTTATCTTTTTCTTGGTTGTAACCAGCGTTACACTTGTGGGGTTTCTTGATTTCCTTCCATTTTACCATCTTTTGACCCCAAATTATCTCACTTTTTTCATTTTACGATTATTATCTTTTATTGGGATTCTCCCATTTTTTGATTGTTTCTGGGTTTTTGCCTTTGTTCTTCTTTTGCTTTCGGGACGTTTTGTGCTTTCTCTTTTGGTGAAAAAAGAGTTCATAAACCCTTTTTGGCCCTTTTCCCTGTCAGTGTTTGATGGGCTGGTGTTGATGTCTTCGGCGGCTGGTGTGGATTCGATTTCCAAAAACATGGGTCTGGATGAGAACAATGAGAAGGTCTCGAAGACGAAAACAGTAGCGAAAACACCCACGAATGGAGATGAACCTCCTAGTGGTGGCATTGGTAGACAATTGAGTGAGAGCTCCATCTGTGCAACCGAGGATGAAGAGGAAGAGGAAGATGAAGAAAGGAAGATTGAGTTGGGTCCTCAGGTCACGCTTAAAGAACTCTCTGAGAAGGATAATGTGGGTTCTTCTTTCTGAGAAAAAAATTTATTATTTGGTTGCTTTAATTAAAAGTATTTCAATTGGGATTTTAATCTACATTTATTTACTGAATCATGGTCCTGTTTTGAGCATTTAGGATGATGAGAGCTTGAGAAGGTGGAAAGAACAGCTGCTTGCTGGTGTGGATATTGAATCTGTTGGAGGTGATTATATGTTTACAATTTCTGCTACAGACGTTCTTGTTTCTCGAATGATTGATCTCTGGTGAACTCATAATTTAAGTTTTATATGCTCATGTCCATCTCTCTGTGGTGCATCTTAAAGAAAAATGATGTTAAAATTCGTTGCTTGCTTGATTTTCCATTATAGCAGAAATAACTCCCCATGGCAGCGCAAATAAGACGTGCAGGATTAATCTGCTTCCAAATTAAATTAACAGGAACAATGTTTTGAAAGCTTTTGAGTTTCTATATCTGCCCTCAATTTGAATTATGTCAATTCTTGTATGATCTTGGAATAATCTTTAAAGGCAATGCTCTGCTTTTCAACCTTTGGTGAAGGGTTTTTGCACAAATTTTCCAGATTCTCAAGTTTTTCATTGGCTGGTCGAGAACTTGTGGGAGAATTATAAATATCTTTTTCATTGCCTCCAGTTTGCAATTTGTTCATTTTTTTCACATGATGCAAATGAAAATTCCTTTCTTTTTTTTTTGACATTATGTAGAAAATCTGGAGCCAGAAGTTATGATCCTGAGCTTGGCGATCAAATCACCTGGTAGACCTGATATTGTCCTTTCAGTCCCTCCAACTGGAGATCCAAAAGGCTTATGGTTCACCTTAAAAGAAGGAAGCAAATACAGTCTGAAGTTTACTTTCCAGGTTAACAATAACATTGTGTCTGGACTCAGATATACTAACGCAGTTTGGAAAACTGGCTTGAAGGGTATTACTCTCGTTCTTTTTCTTGATTTACCATTTAAAGTTTATAGGATGTTCACACCAATATTTACTCATTTTCTAACAGTTGATAGCGCAAAAGAGATGCTTGGAACATTTAGCCCTCAGGCAGAACCTTATACTCATGAGATGCCTGAAGAAACAACTCCATCAGGCATTTTTGCTAGAGGCCAATATGTTGCTAGAACCAAGGCAAGTCCCACAACTTTTAACATAAAGCGTTTAAGATTCATTTCATGTTTTGCTTGAAAAAAGACTCGTGAACTGTAGTTGATTTGGTTAACCATTATCCCATTCGATGCAATCATTCTAATGTAGAGGCCATTGATGATTGTGAACACATAGCTAACGTATGCATGTTTTGGAAAAAGAAGCACAACTAGTTGGTGATTTTGGAATCTTGATACCTATTCGTTTCACTTTTAAGTCTTTGCTCTGGAATAATCATTTGCAGAACTGAGGCTAAGTTAATACCCTCTTACATCTATATTCGTTTCACTTTTAAGTCTTTGCTCTGGAATAATCATTTGCAGAACTGAGGCTAAGTTAATACCCTCTTACATCTATACAAAAAAATACCCTCTTTCATGCATATATTTTTTGTTTTTGATGAATGATTTGAGTGCATTGGCCGTCAAGACCCCATGTCATGTATGTCGTAAATTTTACATCTGAAATTCAGAAGTAAAGTTTGGTGACAAACGAGTCCGCACCTGTATTTACTCTATACTCATATTGATCTCTTTCGTACTCGTTCTTCTTCTTCTTCTCCTCTTTTGTTTTCAGTTTATCGATGACGACAACAAGTGCTACTTGGAGATCAACTACACCTTTGATATCCGAAAAGAGTGGCAGTCAACTTAGAACTCAGAGATCCCGCCTTCCAGAGCCGCTGTTTTTTTTATCCGTAGTTGATCATTTTTCCAAGTTGAATCCGCTTTGGATGTTAAACATTTCTTTTTTTTCTTCATTTTCATTTACTTTCATGTTTGAGATTGATCTGGAATCTTAATTAGTGAAGACAAGATTAAATGAGACTGCATGTAAACATTCTTTTGCTGGGCATCCATTAATAAAAGTTCTGATCTAGGATCTAGCCTTTTGGGTTTATAGATTGATCAAGCAAGTTATTGTCCATTTTTGTGAAATCTATTATTCAAGTTTAGTTATAATGTCCATTTTTGTGAAATCCTATACAAAATTTGTTCATTAAATTGAATAAACAAACATTTAATCAGACGTTCGTGACCATTAGGTCCATTATCATTTTTTTATTTTTTTTGAGAATAAAACATTTCATTAAACAAACTCTCCAAAGAGATATACAAGCCTCCTAAAAAGACAGAATAGACCTTCTAAAGAGGCAGCACTACTCACCCAAAGTGAGAACAACAATTCCTACACAAGAGAGATCAACACAGGGAAGAGTAAACATCCAAAGAAAACTGTAAAAAATAGCGTTGGAAGCGAAAATACAAAGAAAACATCCTTAGAAAGCCGACAAAGGTCAGATCTAGACACTGCTACCATTTCCTGGGTAGTACACAATAAGATGGGTGCCAACAACTGCATAAGTCCCATAAGACCAGCCAAAACCAGATCTGAGAAAACGGAGGCCAGCTTTGCAATTTTCGCCACCAATACAGATAATCTGCAGAGATCCATGAGAAGTTTATCTCCACTTTATTGAAAACAGTAAAAGGAAAGGAGAAACAAACACACACCCCCAAAAGAAGAAGCATGGAAGAGGAAAAAGGATATGGAGAGGATGAAACAAAAAAGGAAAAAGTGGAAGGGAGAGATAATGAAACATGTGGAAGAAAGAAGACGGGGGGATCAACGCCTCCTCCCCTCCCCAACGGGAGTCTGGAAAAATGAAACCAGAGAGAGGCATATTTGTACCTCTTCCTTCCATTAGGTCCATTATCATTGTGAAGTTCTAGACTACAAGTCACTCATATCAACTATACCTGTTCTATTGGTTAATTAAACATTAGCAAACTCGACTCTTTAATTCGGAAGGTCCAAACAAATTTTGATTGTTATAATAAAAATATTACTTTCTCCCTCCCTATTTGATATGTTCACTTATTTTTTCACACAGATTAAAAAAACACAATTAATATCATTGAAACAATAAATTTAGTTGGTTTTCTTCTTAAGATATCCTTCAACTACTCCACTCACACTTTATTATTGTTAGAGGTTAATGTCATTCATTAATAAAGATGCACAATAAATAAGGGTAGATTAGTAAACTAATGATTTTTTATTTATTATGAATAAGGAAGTGAGTTATTATTTGGGACAAACAAAAATAGAAAGTGAGTCTATCAAATAGAAATGCAGGGAGTATCGAAAATTTCTCTCCTTTAATCTAAGATGGGCCTTGCACTGAGTCCATGGGACAAAGGGTACTATTCTGATCCCTAATGCAACTAGGGCTGCACACGGGTACCGAGTTTTTGACCCGACCCGATAACCCTATTAGACCCGATTCTTATCGGGTATACCCGATCCTATGAGGATCGAGTCATACCCGGTTATTTCAGATCGGGTATCGGGTTATGATTTTTGCAAAACCCAAGTTATTGGGTAACCCGATAACCCGGTTGTATTTTTTTTTAAAAAAAAAAGAAGAAGTAAAGTCTAAAATCACATAATTTAATCCCTTTATTCCCTTATCCGGTTATGGTTATCCCCAATTGTTCAATAGTCAATACAGCTGCGTACCCAATACCCTTATCCTAACCCTGCTCTGCGATGGACGAAGATCATCCTCCAGGCTCCACTACTCCAGTTGTCTTCTCACTTCGGAATCGTTGCGCCGCTGCACACCACTTGACCACCATCGTCCTCCAAGCTCTAGTCCACGGCTAGACATTGCAGTTCACCACCAATCATTATCATCGGCCTCCTCCAGATGATATTTTGGTTTGTCAAATAATATGTGGTGTTCTCAAATTTGTTCTGAGATATGCAGAATGGTTCTAAATTATAATTTGTATTGTTTCCTAATTCCTAGATAGTGATTAGGTCTATTTGCCAAGCATCATTAATTCATTATGACCTATTAAAATGTGTTCAATAGTTTAGTTATTCTGGATTATTGTTTACTTATTATAGTATACATTAATGGTTTAGTTCTTCAATTTGTGTTGCTTTTAGACTTTTAGACGGCTAGAACTAAAAGGAGAATTGAGCATCCTCCTCATCCACCTCCATCTCCGGTGGAGCGACTTCCACAACTAGAGCCTCAAAGAGTTGAAGAAGTGGAGAGTTCCAACTCGGAAGAGGAGCTTATGCCTCCAGACCATATAGCCACATCTTTAATTGATACAAAAACCCTTTTGTGGCAATTTAGTTTATTCATATCTCAATTATAAACTTCTTGAAAGAGCTATATTATGTCTTCCATAAAACCTATCTCTTATTCTATTCCAATTAGATTCAAAATCATGTAAGCAGCGATTATCCATTTCTAAGAACACTCCTGATATCTATTCATAGGAAGGTATCTTTTATTGGTTTTAATAGCAGAAAATAAAATCTATAAATTCTCTACTCGATTGATCTATCGTTTATCTTAGTAAATAATTAAGAGACGAACTAGAACGATCTTAGAAAGGATATGATGAAATTTTGTGATTGGTTCTTCGAAAAGGATCCGTTTTATTTGACTGGTAGGTAGGTATACTAAACAATGAATTCTAATAAGGAAAAAAAAGTATTATTATTCAAAATGTCTTGTGATTTTCAACCATTTCTGTGCTTCAATATAATTTCCAAGAGTAAGAGCTATAGCTTGTTTCCACTATTCAGCGGCTTGATCGAACCAAGCCTCTGCAATTTCAGAATCTCCCTGCCGAATGGCATGTTCTCCACGGTTGGAATAGGTGGGTAACTTCCTTCCCTTAGAACCGTACTTGAGAGTTTCCTACCTCATACGGCTCGGCAGTCGATTCTTTCTTTTGCCGTCCCGTTTTGTGGACGATACATATGTAGAAAGCCTTTTTTTCTCTGTTCATTTTTCTAGTATTTACTAGCGTATTCTCTCTTTATTTTTCTTTCTATAGTGAAGATAGTCCCACGTAATGACAGATCACGACGATATTATTAATGCACATGTTTGAGTCAGTGTTTTTTGACCGTGTTTCCGTTTCAGTTTAATGCAACGTCGTGCAAAATCTTTTGGCAAGTAATTGCATTTTGGACGCACGTAAAGGAGTAAAAATGTAGTTCTGCTTACACAAAATGCAGAACGCCACTGGAACTCCAACCTCTCTCGATCGGGATCTGAAGCGGATAAGTCCTCTGACCAGAGAACGATAGGTACGGATCTGATATTTTTCCTCTCTATGCTTCGTCGTCCATCTCATCTAACTAGCTTCATATGTCCAATCTTCAAATTCGTAGCGGCCACTCCTTCGCCTACTGCGAACAAGAGTCTGGTAAGATTCCTTCGCCTCTGTTTTTGTACACTTCTCTCTCTCTCTCTCTCTCTCTCTCTCTCTCTCTCTCTCTCTCTCTCTCTCTCTCTCGTCTAACTCTTTCGAGCATCTCTCCCCTCTTCTCAGAAAGAAATATGGGTTTGTCCATTGTTTGATTTAGGTTCTAAGTTTTTGACCTAAAATTTTCATCGTTATTGTTAAACGCACCGTATTATTTAGGTCTTTCTTGGCCGGATTACTGTTCATGTATATTTGTTTATTCTTTTATTTCTTTTCTTCTTATGTAAGTATCTGGTTCTTCTGGTTAGAATCTAATAAGATCACAACGAGTTTTTCTCTCAAGCTCGTGTCTATTTGATCTTGTAATCTGGAGGTTTTCTTGTGAAAACACTATTTCTTGTTATGGTATCAGAGCGAGGTTACTGAATTTTTCTCTGATCTCGGCGATCTATTTTTCTGCTGTTTTGTTCCAATCTCGATCTGCTGTTCATGGCGACTGATGCATGCGCAGCTGACAAATCCTCTTCTGAGGTTGTTCTTTCTTCGACTAGTGTAGATCTTGCTGACGATCCACTTGTCTTATCCACGGCTGACTATGCTGTAACAAAGCTTATAACTTTGGTCTTGACTGGAGAAGATAATTACCATGCTTGGAGCCGAGCTATGTTGATGGCGTTAGATGGACGAAACAAGAGAGGTTTTGTCGATGGAACTCAGAAGGAAATTTCACCAGAGGATTCAAGGTATGCTGCGTGGAGACACTGTAATAGCCTTCTCATCACTTGGATCTCAAATTGTATTGCCAAGGAGATTGTTGGGAGCTTGTCAGGAGTTACTACGGTCCATCCGTTGTGTCAAGACTTGAAAGTTAGGTATGCTTCTTCCAATCATACCAGAGTATATGAGTTACGTCGGCTAATGTGTGAAACACGCCAGGGTGCTATGAAAGTCACCGAATATTACACAAAATAGAAATATTTGCTGGATGAGTTCACTTATCTCAACATTATTCCTGATTGTACATGTGGGGTTCGGGCTGCACTTGAAGGATATCAACAGCAAGAGCAAACTCTGGTCTTCTTAATGGGTCTTAACGACTGCTATGGTACTATGCGAAATCAGATTTTGGCCATGGAACCTTTGCCTCTTTGCACTAAAGCTTTGTCGATGGTGTTGCACATTGAAAGGGAATTTTCTGTCACTCAAATTCAGAATCAAGGCCCTAATGCTACAGCTTTGGCAATTCATTCCACATCCAGTCCTGATTCTGGGAAAGCCTTGAATGCATCAACTAAAAGAGAGCAAATATCCTGCAGTTATTGCCATAAGCTTGGCCACACTATTGACAAATGTTATAAATTGCATGGATATCCACCGAGCAATCAAAGAAGCAACCTCGTTTTGGTGCCAGCCACCTGCTCATCTCCAAGATTATCAATGTCATAATGCCACCGGATCTCCCTCTTCCAATCCTCTTCAACAAGCCAAGTCCTCCTCCATATATCCTCATGGTAAGTATTTACATTATCATAATTTTTCTCCATCTCATGCTGCCTATTTACATTCCATTTCTTCTCATAAAGAACCTCACCATTTTTCTGAGGCTATTAAGAGTCCATTTTGGCGAGCTGCCATGCACACTGAGATACAAGCTTTGGAGGATAATGATACATGGGACATGGTGCCTTTACCAGCAAACAGAAAAGCCGTGGGGTCCAAATAGGTATATAAGTTGAAATTCAATCCCGATGGGACTATTGAACATTATAAAGCGTGTTTAGTCGCACAAGGATTCAGTCAGAAGGAGGATTGCGATTATACTGAGACTTTTTCTCCTGTGGTTAAAATGGTGACTATTCGAGAATTTTTGGCTTTAGCTTCGATGCATAATTGGTGTCTTCATCAACTTGATGTGCACAACGCATTTTTGCATGGTGATTTGCATGAGGAAATTTTTATGAAGCCGCCTCTGGGTTATCCTGTCAAGGCTTCTCATCTTGTCTGCAAGCTTAAAAAATCTCTATATGGCCTTAAGCAGGCCTCCCATCAATGGAATGAGAAATTCAGCACTCTCCTCATTCATTATGGCTTTCATCAATCACAAGCTGATCATTCTCTATATACACTTCGCCAAAGAGCAGATTTTATTGCCTTGCTTCTTTATGTCGATGACATTGTTCTAGGTGGCACCAATGAAGCTATGATCACCTCAGTTAAAAATTATTTGTGCTGCGATCTCAAGATTAAGGATTTAGGTCCAGTCAAGTTCTTTCTAGGACTTGAAGTCAGTCGGTCAAAATCTGGTTTGGCTATTAGCCAACGCAAATACACTTTGGACTTGCTCCAGGATACAGGTTATTTGGGTGCAAAACCCTTGTCTTCACCAACTGAACAGAATATGCACTACTCAATTAATGATGGTACTCCATTGTCTGATCCCTCATGTTTTCGACGGCTGATTGATCGACTCATGTACTTAACCATGACTCGCCCTAAAATTTTCATCGTTATTGTTAAACGCACCGTATTATTTAGGTCTTTCTTGGTGGGATTACTGTTCATGTATATTTGTTTATTCTTTTATTTATTTTCTTCTTATGTAAGTATCTGGTTCTTCTGGTTATAATCTAATAAGACCACAACGAGTTTTGCTCTCAAGCTTGTGTCTGTTTGATCTTGTAATCTGGAGGTTTTCTTGTGAAAACACTCTTTCTTGTTAGTTATAACCAAGTTGGCTATAACCAAGTCGGCTGGCATAATTACGCCGAGGTGAAGTGTGAGAGGTTCGTCTTCTACACAAGGAAGGATTTTGAAAGAATCTCATACAACTATCAAAATTTTAATCAAGATAATTCTCAGAAAAATCTTTGTTTCTTCCACGCAACCAAACCCCTCCCCCTCTCTCCTGGGTTTTCTCGTTTTTCTGCGATCAATCCCCCCTTCAACTTATCGATCGATATCCTTGTGTTTTGAATTCTAGGTACTATAATTTTTTAGTGAAACGCTCAATTTTTCAATTCGGTACTTGCGTTTGATTGTCCGTTCGCTTAATCAAAGCTATTTGTTGGAGCCTTGGTGGACAGCATGTAATTTCGACTTTTGTAGCTTTTGCAATGAATATTTGGATATTTTTGGTTGTACCGGATTTGTTTTCCCACTTCTGAGATAAGGAAGTTTCAAGGATTAAGAGTGTTTGCATTGTCTTTCTTTATTCGTTCTTGAAACTTAATGCTGTCAAATTTAGAAGTTTTGTGTTTCTAACTAGATGGTCTTATTGCTTGCCAAAAAAAAAATGTTACTCGGTACTGAGGCTTTGGCAGTTTTGTTAAGCTCCTATCTAATTCCAAACTCTGGCATTGACTGGCTTGCACTAATTTTTTTTGCAGCGAACAATATTTCTCTACCTCTCCTAGTATATAATCATATTACCGATTGTTGTCTTTGATGTGGTTGAATCACAGTATTTAGTTTGGTTGGTTGGTTGTGGCCGACACTGAGAACACGGTATCTTTGTGTTTCTTTAATACCTTAGAAATATATTTAAGCTTGATGGAAAATTTTCCATCAAGGTTCGTGTGTTCTTCGTTGCTTGACTGAAAAAGTCCGACTGAGGAATTATTTGGGCCCATATGGTCCAGTCAACTGAGAAATTATTTGGGCCCATATGGTCCAGTAATGTTAAGGCCCGAGTTTGGAATCTAATCTGCTTGGACCTCGGACATCTTGTTCTGGACCGGCCTATCTCCCTCACCTCTCACACGAAGATTTTTGAGAACTCTCAAAATTAGTTTCCGCCATTTCAATTCCTCCAGATCCACGAGTCGATAGAATTAGTGACTGTTCGGAGTTGGCGACGGCAAGAGCGATACAGCCAGATTTTCTCTCGTTGTTTCCGGAATCAGTATCTGTGTCAGGTTTGTTGTTCCGCCATTCTTATCGTTTCTCCCTACCACTGTTATGTTTGGTCTGCTTTTACCTTGATGTTGCAAAGCATGGAAACTAGGATTATTGGTCCGTTTGGTTGGCATTAATTTGGGGAAAATAAAATTTTTGGTATGATTATTTTGCTTGGTTTGTCAATTAATGATTAAGTAACTCCTCCTCTATCCTTATCGTGTAGGGAAACTTTTTGGTAAGATTATTTTGCTTGGTTAGATTGTTGGTTTCAATCCGTACGCCATGTTTTTATCTACTCATTAATTGAAAAACCTAATTAGTAATATGTATTTTTTTAATCGTGAAGTTTGAAAAGAGAGAAGAAGATGAAAACAAGTAGAGAAGAGAGTACAATGGAGGAAAGAGATTCAAAGAGGCAGGTTGTTGAGCGGTCATCTCTCTCTCCTCCACCCCTTGGATTCGACAACCCACTTCTGCCATTAGCTAATACTTACGATGATGATGAAGATGAGGAGGAGGATTTAAGGAGGGAATCCACTGATGGTGATAGACAGGAGGTTAATGGAGGAAGGATGGAGCAAAATGGTCATAGAGCTGAGATAGAAGTAGATGATGATGATGAGAGTGACGATGTTGACAAACATGGACAAGGGAGGCGAAACCGCTTGGTTGAAATACGGCGGGATTGCCCATATCTTGATACTGTTAATCGACAAGTAAGCAATTTCCATTCAAGGTCTGTCTACATAATTTATGCTCTGATAATCATATATGGTTTGATTTATTAAAACTTATATGGATATATATGATATTTTGGATCTTTTAAAAAATGAAAGGGTATAATTCTAAAACTTAATTAGACTAAATTATCAGTGTACTTAGTTACGCTATAGCAGATGGAGTGTATATTATCTTACTTGTACTTAAAAACATGATATTTGCAGGTGTTGGATTTTGATTTTGAGAAGTTTTGCTCTGTCTCCTTGTCAAATTTGAATGTCTATGCGTGCCTGGTTTGTGGGAAGTATTACCAAGGAAGAGGGCAGAAATCCCATGCATATACTCATAGCCTTGAAGCTGGCCACCATGTCTACATCAATCTTCAAACAGAAAAAGTTTACTGTCTTCCTGATGGATATGAAATTAATGATTCATCATTGGATGACATTCGGCAAGTTCTAAACCCAAGGTTTGTTGCTTTTATTTACATCTTTTTTTATTTTTCATCTCTCATTCATTGTCTACCAATTTGTTTGTATGTATAAGGGGTTAATGTTGTAGAATTGTCCAGTAGAACCCTTCTCCTATTATCAACGGAAGATAATTTTATTTTAACAGGGTCACTGTTTTGAATTTAATTTTCTTGAAATAGTTACTTTGATAAATTTTAAAGCTCCTCGTAATCAATATTAGGTATGCTGTAAAAAAAACACTTCAGTTTCAGCTGGGCTTTGTTTCTACATTGTTGTGCATCAATTGTATTTTATAAGGATTTAAATTTTTGTTAGGTGAAGGGTTTTGTTACCTATTCATTGACAAGGTTTTGTTACCTATTCATTGACAAAAGTTAATTTGTGGCATCAGGTTTGCTAAGGAGCAAACTGAACTGCTTGACAGAAACAGACAGTGGTCCAGGGCACTAGATGGTTCTGACTACCTTCCGGGAATGGTACTCATCTTATTCCTACCTGGAGAGTGTTGCTTTACACCAAACCTTCGGTTTTCTTGTATTCTAAGATGTCAATTTCAGCCCTTTTAATGTGTTATCTTGATGTTTGAAAATGTCAGGTGGGCCTCAATAACATAAAGAACACTGATTTTGTGAATGTCACAATCCAATCATTGATGAGAGTGACTCCCTTGAGGAACTTTTTCCTTATTCCAGAGAACTATAAACACTGCAAATCTCCTCTTGTTCAACGGTTCGGAGAACTAACTCGAAAAATATGGCATGCTCGAAACTTTAAAGGACAGGTTTGATAATGCTGATAAGTGCACTTGAACTATTGTTATTGGTTATTCCTTTTCTTTTTTTCCTTTTTCTTTTTGATGAAAAATGTTGTCTCTTTACAGGTGAGCCCTCATGAATTTCTCCAGGCAGTTATGAAAGCTAGTAAGAAGCGGTTTCGAATAGGTGTGCAATCTGACCCAGTTGAATTTATGTCTTGGCTTCTGAACACCCTGCATGCAGATCTTAGAACCTCGAGAAGCAATACCAGCATCATCTTCCAATGCTTCCAGGTTCTCTTAATGATCTAAATGCTTCAGTTTATTGATATTGTTAGTTATTCCTTATTTGTGTTATTCAACTATTGTTTATACAAAACATGTTTTGCCTTACAGGGGGAGTTGGAGGTTGTAAAAGAGATTCCAAACAAATCTATCACTGAGAAGAAAGAAAATGGTGATGGCCAGAATGGTGGAACTGCCCATGATGGCGTTGTCACGGAAACTTCCAGTATGACATTCTTGATGCTTGGCCTTGATTTGCCACCACCACCACTTTTTCAAGATGTGATGGAGAAAAATATAATTCCCCAGGTACCTTATTCATGCTGTATTTCTAGCTGAATAATTGATGTGATCTGTTACTATGTTTAATGTCTTCTAGATTGTGCCTTAAGGAACATATTTGTTTGAGTTTTTCCTCCTGGTTGACATACGTGGACTCTTAAAACATTGTTTGGTTTTAAGTATTTCATGTTTAGGTCATTCCATTGATTGGTATAACGGCTTTTAAATGATTCCTATCTTATTTCTACCAATCAATTGAAAAGTTCATCTTCTTGAATGACATATTTCACATCTCAGCTTTTGGTGTAGAAACACAGCTGGGATATTTGGACAGAATGCAATGCTCAGCATTAGGGATTCATATTTGCCATTTCAACTAAAATTTTGTAGTTCAGAGTTACCCGAGAAACATTATTGCCCGGAATTTCTTGTTTGAAAGTCTGGCAGTTATATGTGTCATACATGAGAGCAATGCTGCATTAATTTCCCGATGCATGCTGATTGATGGGAGAACGTTCATGCATGAATGTGTTGTTGGCTTCTATAATTGCATCAGTGTGTGCTCAATCTAAATTTTTATTTTACTTGTATTGTACATTGTTTAATGTAATGAACTGCTTTATTTATTTATTATAATAATAGGTGGCAATTTTGTTTCGAGAGAAACCGTGCTGTTAAAAAATCAATAATTTTCCTGAGAGAAAATTTGTTAGTTCTCAAACATGGAAAACTCCTTGAAACAGACACTGAAAAATCAACGGGGCATTTGGTTGGCATTTAGAGGTTGTAATTAGGATGAGATGAGGGTGAGAATCATCTATTCCCTTGTTTGGTTGATTTTGGGAAGGTGAAATCCCAAACTCAATCCACCCTTATCCCTCTTATGGAGATTAGCCAAAGCTCATTGAAATGGTTTGAATGGCTAATCTCCATAAGCGAGAATGAGTTTTTGTCCAAAAGACTATTTTACCTCTTATTATAAAGTTTAATCTATTATACCTTTATTTTTATGTACAATTTTTTTTTTATAAACAAGGAAAAATAGTAATAAGGAAATTTTACTATTAAAATTCTAACACTCATACTCACTATTCATTTCATACCAAACATGGTCATGCTCATCCCACACTCGCCAACACACTCGTTGGATTGTGAACCAAATGTCTCGTAAGAGTTTTCCTAAAGCTTGATTTTCGTTAAAACAAACGGAACATTAGTGTGTGCCTTGTCTAACTTGACTGTTGCAACCTTAGTGTTGGTTGTTTCCTGTCATGAACTATTCATAGTCTTCACTCTTCAGTATCAGCAGGTTTTTATTTTGTGTTTCCCCCGTTTGCTTTTGGACTATTTTTGAAAGTGGTTTTCTTCTAGGTTCCGTTGTTAAATATACTAAAGAAGTTTGATGGTGAGACCGTGACCGAAGTGGTTCGTCCTCATGTAGCAAGAAAGAGATACCGTGTCACCAGATTGCCACAATATTTGATACTCCATATGCGCCGTTTTACAAAGAACAACTTCTTTGTCGAGAAGAACCCGACTTTAGGTAAGCTCAAAATATATTTAATTTGAGACCATGCCATCTTATGGAACTTTGCTCTGGTTTTTTTAATTTTGACCGTCATTGTGGTAATTGATATTTTTATTTCAGTTAATTTCCCTGTGAAAAATTTGGAATTGAAGGACTATATTCCATTGCCAACACCCAGAGAGAATGAAAGAACGCGTTCCAAGTACGATTTGATTGCCAATATTGTCCATGATGGTAAACATGACGAAGGTTACTACAGGGTTTTTGTGCAGAGGAAGTCAGAAGAACTATGGTAAATGTATTCGTAACTGATTTGTACAGTTGTAATCAAAGCAGATGCTATCTCAGACTGATGCTTATGCCATCTAATGCACACAGGTATGAGATGCAGGACTTGCATGTTTCTGAAACCCTTCCTCAAATGGTTGCACTTTCAGAGACTTATATGCAGATTTACGAGCAGCATCAGTAGCGAAGCAAAGCCAAGTCCCAACTTGAGTTGTTACTGCACCTACCTTTTGGTCTAGGCAAGATATCTCAACTTTGTCCAGAAGGTAGATGAAAACCTAGAAGGTTTAATGTGAATGTTGGTGTCTGATTTTTGTTTGTTTGTTAATTATTGTTGGTTCTCCACTTTCTATGTAATTGAGAGGAGTACCGATAACCAGCTTTTACCTCGCACCATGAATGATGAACTGTGTAATGCCACCCCTTTAAGAAACAAAATGACAGAAAAGGCCATGATGTCTACAATGATCGGATTATATGTTCTACTAATACTTAGTATTCTTCTCATCTAATGAGGTTTCTAGTGATCTTGTTTAAACGTTTTCAGGGAAAACATAGTTGGACTATTGCTGCATTTCCATATGTGTGGGCACTCGTTGATTATATATGATATGATTTGAGGTTCTTGTTATGTATGTGTTTTGCCTACTGCTTTTTCTCTGTTTACCTGGTGCATATAGAATCGACAGGAGTAGAAAGGAAGATGTCAGCTGGACATGGAACTGGGTGTAACTATTTTGAATCGGCAGGATTCATCCGTCGATGCCTGCTTCTGAATTGCCGGAAGCAAACATCTGCTCCACAACTTCGTGAAGGTATGGCTCTCAATATTGGTCTCTCGCTGCTACTGTTATTCCATGGGAAAGATAACCCCAAAAGGGTTCACAAGACTCCTTTCCATACTGCCAGTCGTCTGTCTCTTCCTTCTTCTTCCTCTCAAACTAAACTCTCATTCTTAGTGGCACCACTGGATTCATCATTGCTCGGCTTGCCAATCTCCAGCTCTTGCTTTTTGCATTCGAGAAAGGTCCTCTAGAACTCTATCTATAGGTCCACTGCAAGGTGGTCCAACTCATGATCCGAGCCAGATTCTTTAAAATTTGAACTTGATTTTTCTCTAACAAAGGGAGAATGGTACACATCAAGATCATGAGTTCAATGAAAAATTTTATTCTATTTAGATTGGGATCGAAGAAGAAAATTTGACCCGTGTGCGCCGCTAAAAAGTCATAATTTAGGGTTTATTATTTTAGTTTTTAATATTTGTCGTATGCTTAGGAATTCACAGTTATTTTAGCCATTTGTTTTATTTTTGACATATGTGGTGATTTTATTATTTCGTTTTGTTTTCAATTATTTTGAAGTTTGGACTTACCATACAATTTAAGGTTGTTGGCCTTTTAGGGTAGTTTTAGTTTTTGATTGGATAAAATTAAAGAGACGATTAGTATTTTTTTCAATTCTTTGATACTCGTTTGAATCAATAAATTATTAAAGACTTAGGATATATTTGTTTCACATTTCACGCAGTTTAAATCTCTAGGTCCGTATAAAATATTGTGTCAACCAAACGTCACATTTTATTGACAGTTTAAAGTTGTGGGCTCACAATTTTAAGTTGTGCAAAATGAAATTTTATTATCTCATAACTTTTTAGAGCTTGAAACATAATTTCTCCTCCGTATCTTAAAAGTTTTAAATTACTTTTTATTGTAATATTTTTTTATAATTTTATCTATAAAATTAATCTAACAAAAAAAAGAACTAAACAATTCACGGCATTTTATACAACTTAAAATTATGAACTCTATAATTTTTTACACAATATTTTTCGTAACTTTTAAGTATAACATTTTTAACAGATTAAAACTACGAAATGTAATTATGAAACAGACGGATTTCACATTCATTTAACGAATCAATTGATTCTGATATTCTTGTTTTTGAATGGTCGTACGACGTTCTGTTTAAATAATCGCTTGTGATTCTTTTACTTCGTCACAACGAGAATGCGCTTTGTTTCTAGGGTGGAAACGTATCTGTGGGCGGTGTTCATAAGCATATGGATGAGCCACACCTATTGCAAAGGGGCTGCACTAGAGTCAAGTACAGTCAAATGACTGTACCAATACAGTACACTCAAATGACCATTGGATTTGATTACTAAAAAATGACTAAATCTTAACCATTAAATTAATAAATTAATTAAAATTTATTTTTAAATTAGTAAATCATATATTTTTATTTTAAAAAAATAAAATAGTCTTATAATTATTATAATGCCCTTTATCTTTCCGTTGAAATCACTCTCCCCATTAGAGTTAACTTGAAATCTTTCTTCTTTCCTATCTCTCTCATTTTGCCTTTCCGTCGCTGATCGCCGTTCTTGTTTGCAAAGAATATTTCCGATCAGGTTCGTTCTTTGATCCTTTTTATCCGGTATAATCAAGGAAACGCTGCAAAAGCACGTATGAGTTTACTCGTATATGAGTTATTAACATTCCCAATACAAATAACATGATTAATAAACAAGCAAAAGTAAATAATAAAAGGGAGAATATTACGTGTGGTTGTTCCCTGGTGTCTTTAGAGGTCTCATCAATGGCGGGCTTATCATTCGTCACGACATCATTTTTTTGGAGAGTCTGACCCGTTGATGCCCCACCATCGGTGCTATTATCCAAGTTAATCACCAGTTTCTGTTTTACACTTTCAAACAAAAGGATCAAAGAACGAACATGATCGAAAATACTTTCTGCGAACAAGAACGGAGTTCAGCGACGAAAAGGCAAAATGAGAGAGATAGGAAGGAAGAAAGATTCCAAATTAACTCTAACCGGGAGAGTGATTCTAACGGAGAGATAAAGGGCATTATAGTAATTATAAAATTATTTTATTTTTTAAAAATAAAAATATATAATTTATTAATTTAAAAATAAATTTTAATTAATTTATTAATTTAATGGTTAAGATTTAGTCATCTTTTAGTAATCAAATCCAGCGATCATTTGGATGTACTGTATTGATACAGTCATTCGACTGTACTTGACGCCAGCAAAACCCATTGCAAAGGGATAAGAGATATATCAAACTATTTATATGAGATATCATCAAGCTGTCTTGTGCAAACCAAGGCCAAGAAGTTAATGAGTTTCATCAATTGACGATGACGAAAGGTCAGAGCATTAAATACCTTCACTCATAGCCATTGGACCGTTTGATCTTCACGATCATGTGGTCCAAAACAATCCGAGCTGGGCTCTCCTCACACATATGTAGCTCTATAAATTAACGAAGACATGCAACTTAGACGTACGTGTACGTTCAAATTGGATCATGAGGAAGCAATCCGAATCTCCCTTTGTTTCGATGATGATGTTCCTGGGGATGACCATGATGTTGTGGTCGACGATGATGTCACCGTCGGTGGCTTGTCCGCCGGACAGAAGTCGATGCAAAGACTGCATAGTTGAGCAATACAAGTATGGGTGCCCAAAATGTGTTCCGGTTCTACGGTGCATGGCGAGGTGCTTGTGGGGTGGAACTTCGAAAGGGAACTGTGTGAAGAGATGTGATTGCAATGGAGGGAAGCCAACACTTTCTGACTGCAAGAAGTGCATGTCAAGGTGCAAGTGCAGTTGTGTTGCCGTGGCTTAATCTTTCATATATGCATCCACTTAACTATGTTTTTGATATATATATCATACAGCTGGTTCGATAAAAATAAATCTCTCTTTTGTCTTTGCTATGTTAATTAAGGTAAGTGATTTTAATTTGTGGAATGATTAGATGGTAAGGATAACATCAAAATGCAAACCATGGGGTTGGGTTTGGTTTGGCTCCAAATGCATTGGCGCCTCACTCACTCTCACAATGCCCACACCCACTTCTGAACAGAGTGAGTCAAGATTGTCCTTAATGCTAACCATAAGATGGTTTCCAAGTACGGAAAATGAGAGCTACAACAATTGAAAGGATAGCTTTCTATCAAAGAACAGAAATTTTGACAGGAATGGTTCTAGCAATACAAGATGAATAGTACTGTTACCAAAAAGGTGCGATGATACATTGATTAAGCAAAGGCGGAATTAGGAGAGTTAAAAGGCCTGCACAACAATGGAGCAAAGCCACAGTCCAACAAATGATAAACCAAAGCTTCCACTAAAATGGGCTGCACCAGAAGGAGATTTGGGCCCAGCAGCTACGGCTTGGACAGAGCTCTGTGCCGTGGTGTTGGCTGTTGGGGCACCACCAGTCCCGACCTCCACTGGTAGCCTCAGCCCGTTCTTGCAGTTCTCTGGTATACTGCTTGCAAAGTAGCGGATTCCTTCCACGTCTAGCAAGATGCTATCCAAGCCATCAGTGTACATCCTGATGGGGTTGCTCAAATCGCAAGCCTCAAATTCCTCCTTGCTTTTGAGCTCAGCTATGCTTCCCTGGGCAGCAGAGTACGCAAACCCTGACACAACCACGTGGATCATCATGTTTTGATGCGGGAATGATAATCAGATTATGAATTACTCCTTGTGAACCCGAAGCATTTTTCATTGATAAAAAAAAATTATGTCTTGAAAAACGTTAAAACAAATACAAGAGAGAGAGAGAGAGAGGCTCTTACAGATCTTGTCTCCGACGACGAAATTTCTACCGGACAGCCAGGAAGCCAAATCGGTTTGTGGGTCCCACCCATGGTCCCCTCCGACCACATGGTGCATCCTATGGGCTGCAACCCACTTCCCATTTTGGCTCAGAGAAGCTGAACCCATTACTAGCATGATCACCACCTGCAGCGTCGTACTTACCGCAGTCATCGTCTAATCTCTCTGCAAACAAAAACAAGACCCAGAAAAACGAAGAAGAAAAGATGATTCAGAAACAGAGAGAGCTCAGAGCACTGAAGGGTGGGTTGATAAAGAGTGCAGAGTGCAGAGGAAGGATATGGTGGTAGGTCCGTATTGGGCATTAGACTTTGTGGGCCCAATCAATTGGATCGAGGAACCAACTTTCCTGGCAACTTCCACGTGAAAAGCATAGAATGGTTGGTATATATGTGGCACTCGTGAAATCTGAATCCATTTATATCCGTGGGATCCACCATCTTTTTCATTGGGTCCCATCCTGAAATCCTTTTGGAGTTTTAGGTTCAATTAATATCTACTTCCCTAATATTAAATTAGTGTGCTCTCTGTTGAGCCAAAAATCTTATGTTTATAATTCTGGTTGCGCTAAATATCTCAAGTGATGACGTTAAATATCTCAAATTTTTATAATTTAATATTAATTTAAGTCTATATGACATATTTTATAAGTATAAGATATAAAAAATTAAAATTTTAAAAAGTAAATATCTCGTTTGAAAATTTTAAATAACATTTTTTCTTAAACGAAAACATATTATTTCTTAAAATACATATTAGATTTAGAAAAAATTACATATCCAGAATCAGCAAATAAAAATTTATCCAACAAGATCATTCATTGATAGGTTTTATTCAGTTTTTTACTGATATGTGGGTTATGCGTAGGTTCTAATATTTATTTATGAGTACTGATATGAGATTGTATATCTAGGGGTATCGACGGTTGATTTTGGTCAATTTTTTTACATATTTTACTTAAATCGTTTTGTCGATTTTTCGATCGATTTTAGTGTAAAATATGTAACTTTTTTTAAAAAGAATCTACCAAACCATTTGGTTTTGGTTGGTTTCGATTTTGCCGATTTTTTTTACAGCATTACTTATATCGAATTTTCATGTTGTCATCTAAACAATAAGTGTTAAATCCTAATAAGAACGAATTTGCTAAACCTTAATGGGTTCGTGTATCGGATTTTCATGTTGTAACTTAAACAATAAGTGTTAAACCCCAAGGGAAACAAATTCCCTAAACCCTAACGGACTTGTGTATCATATTTTCATGATGTAACCTAAAAGACTTGAATTCACTATACCCCAACGGATTCACTACTAAAATCTTAAATGCCCCAAATGATAAACTCTATGGCTCTAACTACTAAACCCTAACGGGTTCGGGTACCGGACATAATTTTAATAAAAATACAAAAAACAATGAACATATATATATATATTCTACTATCATAGTGTAATAAACCCTCCATTTGGTTAAGCATTTCAGGTAGCATTTAGGCTACCTAAAAAGCTATATGTTACCTAAGATGCTACTCGTATCCAAAAAACAATTTTCAATAGCTTTTCAAAAAGCATTTTGGACACCTTTTTCAAATGTTGATCTTTTAGGCATTTCGACTTAAAAATACTAAATTGAACATGTACTTTCTAAAAATTATAAAATTATCCAACTAAACATTTAATAGTGTAGACCTTCAACTAAACATTTAATTAATATCCTTGTATGTAATTGTAACAGTATTTGAGGCAACATCTATGTTACGTACAAAACAAACTAAACACTTAGCAACATTTAAAATAGCATATATGCGACCTAAAATGTTAATCCAAACGCTCCCAAAATTTTAGCTCAAATAAACCGTCTACACATTATATATATGAATTATATTATTTTTTAAAACAATGTAATTGAAAAAACACAATAAAAACTATCGACAATATGTCTTGTTGTCTTATTAGAAATATTTTTACGTGTCAAGTTCGAATATGCAATTTTTTTCACGAAATCTAATATGTATTTTGAGAAATAAAATGTTTTAAAATTTTGTTTATGAAAAAATAAATAAAGAAGTCTGCAGTAAGTGAAGAGAGAGTAATAAATGAATGTTATTGAATGAATTTTTGAAAAACTCCAGCATGACCCACTTGCATAGTGCCGTATAGACTTGGATTGAGTTAAATTAATAAAAGTTGGGTTTTATAACACTTTTGTAATAATACTCATATACTCTTATTTGCTTTTTTATATAAAAAAAATCTATATTTTTATTTTTTTATGTCATATATAATTATTTTCACTTGAATATTAGCTAGTGAATGTTAGATACTTTCAGACAAAAAAAGGAAAGGATGACAATGACGTTACCAGACTCATTGCGAAGTGGAGATCATAATCACCTCATTTCATTACATGAATTAAAATGAATATGTTAGAAAATCAAATGGAAACACTACAAACCAATATTGAAAATCTTTATTTATATACCACTCGTTGAGTTATATCGATCTAATATGACATGAAAAAATTAACAGATTCTAAATAACATCGTCTCGTTATTTTCAATAATTGAGGGTTTTGCTATATATAACTAAAACTTTACTTGGAAATTGAGCATCCCTTTTTAATAACGATAATCATCAAATTAGCTTCTGTATTATGTCTTGGATCATTTACTTCCCAATTTGTTTTCAGACCAAATTCAAACAAGCTCGCATTTTTCATTTTGTGTCACGTTAATCATTTTGTAAAATTTTCGTCAAAAATTGATGAGCTAGTTGTTATCTGATAGGAGCTTATGGGAAATCCATATCTTATCCTCTCCTCATGAGAATCGCGTTGTAGATCGAACGGAGTAAAAAGATTCAATGATCCAGAGACTGATTTTCTAATAAAGAGATTCAAAAGCTTTGAAGAGAGAATATATATGTACAAGGCAGTGAAAAGGCTAAGTAGAATAAAGATTCAGAATAGATAGATGAAGAGGAGAAAACAAGTCAAGCTTGCTTAACCAATACAGGAGATTAGGAAGGGAATAAATACCCAGAAGACAAAGTTACCGTTGTCACTTACAACGGTCACCTGCAATTAGACATTGCAATGAATAAGAATTCAAACTACATAGACAAGACAAGTAGGAACTAGGAAGTGCAATAAGCCCAATTATGAATTACGGGCTAGAAAGGGGAAAATAAAAAGGAGATAACTACAGGCAGCCCAAAGGAATCCAAAACCAGAACTGGCCCAATATTGGACTGAACTGGCCATGCACTTCATCTTCTTCGAAAGAAATCCCATTTTAGATCTTCAATCGAAAACTTCCACTCTAACACAGAGGATGAAGACTCGACGCTGTGGCTAAATTTACTGAGAAGGGAGAGGAGAGGAAGATGAGTTTGAGACTTTTGATTTTTGATTTTGCTTAATATTAATGACAAGTGCCATATGTCAAGTGTCAAAAGAAATTTTATAAAAAATGACACATCATTAGATAACGGTAGCTAGCTCAGTAATTTTTGACAGAATTTTTATATAAGGGCAAACGTGATCCAAAATGAAAATGAAAAGTGAGGATTTATTTGACTCCCCAAAAAGTTGAAAGACTTAAATGACCCAAAAACATAGATATAGGGTTTATCTCCTACTTATCTCTTTTAAATAAATGCAACTTTAAGGTTGCTTTTAAAGGGTATTACTCATTAAAATATGAGTAAGGAGTTCCACTATTTCTGGACTTATAATAATAATATTAAAGTCATTTTTATGATTTTCTCTGGTCATGTAGATTGTAATACCCTTTTGAATGTTTTTGCTAGCTCAGCTGTATATTAATTTCTTTTCTTTTTCAATGCTTCCTTTTTTATTTGTCATCTAAACTACATTTTTAGACATGAAAAAAAATATCATGTATTCAACCATTTTGTTGGCCTTTCTATTCTTTGAGCGACCAAAATTTAATGATGAACCAACTCACAAAATACTCTTTTAACATGCATAATACTCTCTCTCAGTGTGTGTGTGTGTGTGTAAATTTTTGTGTATATTACTTAATAACAGACATTAAATAAGAGAACTACTGTAATCTTTGATCAAAGACTCCGGTTGTCAAATTTCTCCTCGGATGAGTAGTAATATATGAAGATATCAGCCTCTTCTGGTAACTTGAAGCTCACTCTTTTCTTCCCCTTCTCACTTTGAACATCCATTGAAGTACAAGTAGTAGTATTACTAGTAACCACGTCTTGTTTATGAGCTAATCTTTCCTCTCCAATTTTGACCTTTCTAATTGCTTTAGAGGATCCAGCAGCAGAAGAAGAAGGGTGTACCCTTTTGGAGAAATGTTTTAAGACATGGAGTTCACCTGATGCATAGTTGTGATTTGGCTTGAACTTTGAACCAGGAGAAGCTAACAGCATATCCTCAAGAGTCAGTTTCCTACTAACTATAACTTCTGATCTCTCTTGGGGGTTATTATTCTTCTTCTTCTTCTTGATGATCTTCTTCTTTGTCTTCAAGCACTCTGGCTTCACCAATTCAATGATTGAAAACGCTTTAGCTTGATGATCAGTGCTTGAATGGGTTTGATCATTTCTGGACTTCTTTGAATTGAAATTGAAATACTTACTTAACATTGCACCCATTTGATCATCTTTTAGCTTGATGTGTTTGACGGGGTTTATATAGGAGAAAAAAAAAGAAACTTGTCCGATCAAAGACAGTTTTCTCATCTGCAATTACTATGACGAGGCGTTGCCAAACTTGTATATTTACCCAACTTAAGAACAAAAATGGTGATGATATCAAAGTGGGTGTAATGAGTTGTATCTGTAAACCACTAGAGAGAGAGAGAGAGATCAAGTAAAACAAGATGAGAAATGCAGAATCAAAGTGATTATATTTGTGTTTTCAATGGTGAATTATTGTTTTGTTCTTGTCCTAGAGACCAGCTTAGTCAGAATCTTCATGTTGTTTAGTCATCATCATGCCGAAGACAGCAAATGAATCTTCTTTCACTAAATTAGTGGTGAACCTATATTAATTAATTGGATGATCAAAGGCATAATTAGCAGATAAAATTTTCTTGTTGTCAATTGGAAAATCTCAAGTATGGACAACATTTCAAGGATATTTGATTACATAAGATAAAAAAGAATCCCAAATTTGAATATATATTAAAGAAAAAGGCCTTTTATTACTCTTTTATATATAGACACACACACACACTACAGCAGTCAATTTAATTTATGCCTCAATTAATGTATTAAGATGAAATCGCTCTATGCGTCTATACTTTATTTTGAATGTTCTCATTTCCCCCTATGTCTTGACCTCGGATTGTGCACCTACCCACCTATTTCAAGCACTCACATATATTATATCTAATCTCAAATTCTAGCTAATTAATAAGAATATGAATAACTTTAGGGATATGGCTAGCTATTTTTACACACAAGTTAAAATGGGTGAAAGATGCCCCCACTCATCCCTTACACACACCATCAAATTTGGACCATCCAATTCCAAGGAAAAGAAACTTATACACAAAAAGTCATGATTTGGATACCAAAATCGATTTGATACTTACCAAGCTCTTCTATACTCAAAGGGTTCCACGAGTCAAAGTGGAAGCATAGCATCAACAAGATAAAGAGAATCTTAGTTAGCTGTGTTATTGGATCAAGAATTCTTGGAGTAACCCATAAATTTAACTCAAATAATTTGAAGAAGTATTGTATGCTTTTGGTATAAGATTCGAATGTTTTTATCCTTAAAATCATTCTTTTGATCGGGTGGTTATTTTTAAACCATATCGGTATCCGATATGACGTACAAATTTTAACACTTAGGCTAATGATGAATTGACAATTGAGTTTGCTTACTTTCCTAATCAATTAATCATAAATTTGGGCTAGTGACCCTCTCACTAATTTTTTCAATTTTTTTCCTAACTAATTGACTAGAGTTAGTGATTTAGTATTATCTTAATTCATTGTTTGTATGTTTATTTACGAAATAAAATATGTTGTAATGATTTCAGCTTGGAATTTCTTCATTTTGAGAAAGTAACAAGATTTCATTGAAAAGCAAATCACCAAGTACAAACCGGAGGGCACTCAATTAGGGTATTCAACCCGTTACAGAGGGCACAACATATAACATAGACACTTAAAAATAGCCTAGAAAATAACTGACATAATGACCTACAAAGAGGGATATGCTGAAAATACGATACAAGCAACCCAGAAAATAGTGTACACCTAATAAAGTGGGACACTAAGAGAAACAGAGGTGACCACCAGGTAAGCTGGGGCAAAGGAAACACCGCACATGACATGCATTTGGCGGGAGAGAATTCCAGATCAAGAAACTAGTAGCCGAGTAGAGAATCGATAAAAGTATGAGAATCCATATCAGTTAGATCTGTGAAGAAATAAGCATATTTATGAACCAAATATGTTATATCAGCTCTAGGGAAACTAGATCTACAAGTCCACAAAACCTCGAAACCCCTGCAAAAGAAAACAAAAAACACAAAGGAAAATGAAAGATTAAGGAAGACTGTGGGGGTAGAGGAGGGTGTTAGGTGTCAAATACACCTAATATTTTATTGTTAAAGAACACATTTTCCCCATGATTTTGGTATAGTTTCTACCTCTTTTGGGTGTTTATGTGAACAGGTACTGGAGATGGACGTGATAACTGAAATTGAGCTGAACCCGACATTTGCAGCCTGGACGCGGCCGCAGGACGCAATTTTACCTTTTCACGTAATTAGGAGCTGACGTGGCAAGCAGTTATTGGATCAAGAGTTTAATATTTAAGACAAAACCCTAGGAAACGCAAAAGGGGACACCAGAGATTTGAGAGACGGCAGAACACACAGAAGCAAGGAAATCAAGTGCGGCTAGGACTGTGAGAGATCAACAGCAAGGCTGGACGTGATTCCCTTCCATCTTCTTGAGATTTGAACATTGATTATTGAGTATTATGTTAGATTTTATTATTATTATGAGTAGCTAAATTCTTTTCTAGCTGAGATTTGGTAAGTTCTTCTACCATAAACCTTGTGCATGGATTCAATTGATGATTAGACCAAGTTTAATTCTTTGTTCTCTGGATTAATTGTTAATTCCCTATTTGTTATGCATGCCTGATCAACATCATAATTTTAGGAATTGTTAGTTAAACATATTCGGCTGACCATGACCCGGTGTTTGACGAAGTAACAAGAACTTGCGTAAGATCCAGGTTTTGGGAACATTGAACATAGTTGATTGGGTGATAGACCATTACCCTAGATTGTGCGATTGTCGATTTCCTAGTACGTATGCTTATTTTAGGATGTTCTTAGGAGAGACCAAACCAAGACTCCTCTAATAAGAGAAGATCTTGCAACTGGACCAAAGTCAGGATCGTTGTTTAGGGAAATCTAATTGACTGCAGCTGGACCAAGGCCTTTCAATTGACATCGTTAAACTTTTAAATTGTTTAATTGCTATTAATCTGTGTGCACAGGTGGAGGTAGTTGAACGCGTCAATCCCAAGCTAGGTTTTGTCCATTGATATTTAATTCAATCGTAATTTAGTCATTAGGTAGTTTGCGCTATTGTTTTGTAATTAATTGATAGTTGGTACAGTCTCCGTGGATTCGATCCCATTCACTTTTACTGTTTTGCGACACGTACTCTTGCTATTGGATAAAACCCGTCGGTATTTGAATTGCAATTTTATTTGTGATAAAAAATATCGATCAGAGGGGAGGAAAGAGGACGAAAAGGGGTAGTGGGAGGAGGTGAACTCCTCCTCTACCAAGAGCTGCTTCGGTGAAGTTAAAACTAGAAAAAAGAAGAAGAAAGAAGTAGAGAGTCAGAGATGTGTACAATCTCTATTCTTCATTTTGAATAACAATCATTCAAGTAAATTATAATAAATGAATAATGTAGTACTCACAGTCACAACAAGTACATAACAAAACATAAATTCACATATATTTATCATGCCTCGACAAAAATCCACATGCACTTAGAGCACCCATAATAGTGGTTTTTTCTAAGAATGAGATAATGTATTAGAATATATGTTTTTGTTGATGTAGTTGTATTAAGAGATGTGTTTCGCTGAAGAGATTATATCGAAAGATATTTTTTGGTGATATAAATAAATATGTGATTTGATTTTTTGCAAAAGATTTGAGACCCAATATTAATTTTAGTATAATTTTGTTAAAAGTGTGACGAGAAAATAGAAGAATAGATGTTTAACTTTATTTTATAGAAGGAAATGTATTGAAATATATGTTTTAATAATGTGATTATATCGAGAGAAATGTTTTGTTGACATACATAGAGATGATATCCAATATTAATTTTAATGGGAGTTTGGAAAATGTTAATGCTTTGATGCTCTAGGGGCAAAGTTGTTAATAATTGACAAAAATTTAAGAAATTCGATTTGGGGATTCCACAAAATTGGCAACGAGAACGGACGGTTCCTTTCGGTTCACCTTCTCTTCTTGTCCTCCCTGTCGTCCCTCTATTATTCTGTCTCGCATCTCCCTCTGCACTGTCACTGAGGCTCTCTGTAACAGGTTTCTTTTATTTCTTTTTCCATCTCTTTCGACTGTGTTTTTGTATATTTATGTGTTGGCTACCTTTTCTTTGATGAAAGGTTTCATTGTTTTCTTTGGTGCGGTTTTGTGTTTCTTTTATTTCCCTTTTTCCATCTCTTTCGACTGTGTTTTTGTATAGTTATGTGTTGGCTACGTTTTCTTTGATGAAAGGTTTCACTGTTTTCTTTGGTGCGGTTTTGTGATGGACATCTATTGGGCTGATTCAGATTTGGCTGCGAACAAGTTTTTTTTTTTTATATATATATATATATATATATTTAAGTTGTAGGAGTTTAATGGTGGAATTCTATTCTGTTCTCTGTTAATTTTCTGAATGTTGATTTAGTTTTAAATGGAGGTTTTCAATTCTCGATGAAGTGAATTTTGTTGAGTAGAAAGTGATGCCCAAGGGTTTGAGTCTTGATTACAGTGGAATTATCGAGGATGAGGGGTAGAAGTGGCTTACTCGTTAAGAGATTGGACGAAAGATTGGAAGAAAGGGGTAAAGTGGGTGTTGGAAAGATTGAGTTTCACTACTTGCACTCCTAGGGAAATTGGAAGAAAGGGGTGGACGGAGTTAGGTTGTCTTAGATTTTATGTATTGTCATCTTCTGTTGATCAATGGATTTTAACCAATATGGTTTCTAGCACAGTTGCACCATGCAATCTCCAGACATGAGTGGTCTTTTCCGCTTGCTGGATGCTGCATTTCTGTTTAATACTTTAATGTAGGAATAATGTATTGCACCTGGGTATAACATGGTTATATGATTATATACTCATTTTAAGAATAAGTAAGGAGCAACCTGTATATAGGTTATTGCTCTGTGGCTCACGTATGCTAGTCCTCACATCTTCTATTTTGTATTTAACCGTTAGTTTAAAGGGTATGTCTGGCTGGCTTGTTAGCTCATAATGTGTTACTTTAGCTCATATCATCAATAAAAACTTTTATTGACTTCCCTTAGTGTTCTTCTATTGTTGTTTTATGTTATTTGATGCATCAGGTACCAATTTTCTTGACTGCATTGTATGTGGGTTCTGTTCAATTCTCTCTAGCTGAGTAAAGTAGAAACAGCCTCAATGCAAAAGGATAATAGCACTGGAAACGTATCAACACCTACTGCCCGGTCTCGGCACCGAAGGCGCTCTCAAGAGGTTAGTTACCAATATTTTTAATATGCCGTTATTTGTTTATTTTTTATTTCCAATTTAGATAAAATTAATAGGCTCACTTTGTCAATAATATATGGGTCACTTTTGCTGTGCATTTTTATCCCTCACACTGTTATCTTTTCTGCCTTGTTGTGATTCATTCTTGATTAATTTTTTGGATTAATACTTGTATCCAATTACGAGTGCTGCATTGGTATTTGAAGTAGAAATTCCCACAATTACATCTGAATTGGTTGTCAGGCAATTCCGGAGCCTAGTAAAGAAAATGGAGGCCATTTGCTTGTTGATGATCATAAAAAATACAAGTCGTTCTTGATTCGCGCATACTCCACTCTATGGATGATCGGGGGATTTGCATTTATTGTCTACATGGGCCATCTATATATCACCACAATGGTGGTAGTTATTCAAATCTTTATGGCGTGGGAGCTGTTTAATCTCCTCAGGAAAGCACGCGAAGATAGCCATCTCCCAGGATTTAGGCTATTAAATTGGTAGAGTACTCCTTTACTTTCCACTTGTCCTTTGAAAAGTGTCCTCAATTAGTTACCTGAAATAAAACTGCATTGTGGTTCATGTGGTTTTACATGTGTCATTTGAACTTTTTTTTACTCTTTGTTCTGTATCAGGCACTTTTTCTTCACAGCGATGCTGTTTGTGTATGGACGCATTCTAAGTCTACGGCTTGCCAATACTGTACCCGCTTCAGACAAGTTTCTGTATCGTGTTGTGAGCAGCCTTATCAAGTATCATATGGTCATCTGTTATTCTTTATATATCGCAGGTAGCTATAGACTTATGTTTTGGTTGTTTTTTTAGTACGATACCTCTCATTTTATACCCATTAACAGATGTGATGTGAAATGATATTGACTTTCATATTCATGTATTTTTATGCATGAAAGTTTCCTTTGAAAAAATTCTACAGAATTTTCATGACCTATGCTAAGAATTTTTCCTGGTTTGTTCTATGATGAGTAGTTGCTGAAAGTATTTTTTGTGTGAAATTTGGCTTAGGTTTTATGTGGTTCATTCTTACCCTGAAGAAGAAGATGTACAAATATCAATTTGGCCAATATGCATGGACACACATGATTTTGATTGTGGTATTTACACAGTCATCTTTCACTGTAGCCAACATTTTTGAAGGAATTATCTGGTAATTTCTTACTTATATCACTTGCATATCATGATACTCTCTCGATAAATTTTTTGGTTGCATTGTTACCATGTAACTTTCCAGGCATTATTTCTTCCCATTTCCAAAGAATCCAATCCCTAACAGTTTGCCCAAAATTCCAATGATCTTTAGTGTGATGGTCTAGATGTATTGTTATATCAGAAGCTTTTTGAGCACCTAACATGAATATCATTGCCATTGGTATTTTTGATTGGTGACGTTCTTTATGTTGACTGACCTGAGTGTCTAGTGGTAAAGGCAGGTTTGAAGATACCTCTCCACCCAACACCCGAACACCCTCCCCACTCCTCAAACCCAAAAAATAAAAAAAAAACAAAGAAGAAGAAGAAGAAGAAGCTGACACTTCAATGGAATGTTTTTATGGTTTTATTACATTGCTTCTATTTTTCTGTTGTTTTTCCCTTTCTGATAAATGGTCATAGTTGTTAATGCAGGTTTCTTCTTCCAGCAACGCTTATTGTCATCAATGATATATTTGCTTATATTTTTGGTTTTTTCTTTGGGAGAACACCTCTAATTAAGCTATCCCCAAAGAAAACTTGGGAGGGATTCATTGGAGCATCTGTTACAACTATTATATCTGCTTTTGTGGTGAGCATTGTTTTCTTTACCTTTAATTAAATGTGACCTTAAGCCCTTTTTTGTATGTTTTTCATGGCTAAGAATTCGTGTCAATATGCTTAGTTCTTTAGTTGGCTATGCACTCCACCAAACCTATGTTTGTGACATACTGACATCCGTTACAATTTGTATTCTTCCTGTCCCCTCAAAGTAGTTTGTAACTTAGCATCTGTAATGTAACAGTTTATGACAAGTGCTTCTTTTGCAATCTTTCCATTGATTCTTGCCATGTTTCTGCATTTCAAAGTTCTGTACTTATTACTCCTTCTTCTCAAAGTGATCATAAAATATAATAAGGAGAAAAAGGGCTTTCACATTAAGTACAAATACCAACAATGAGAAATTGATGGATTTCTCCTTTGCTTAAACCAACAGTGAATGTTCTTTGAACACTTAAGCTTAACCTTTAGAACTGGTAGTTAAGCTGGCTCCTTATTTCTCACACTCTTACCACTCTCTCAAGAAAGATTTTTTTGTTCTCGTTATGCAGCTTGCGAATATGATGGGGCGTTTTCAGTGGATGACATGTCCGAGGAAGGTATAGTATTTGCTTAACATATGACTAATGGATGCTTTAGAAATATACTTATGTTTGAAAGAAATTTATATTAATGTTTTCCGTGCATTACACTTGCAGGATTTATCTACTGGTTGGCTTCATTGTGATCCCGGGCCAGTATTTAAGCCGGAGCATTATACTTTACCTGGATGGTTTCCTAAATGGGTGAGTAACTGGTGTTTGGTTAGATTTGAAATGCATGTATCCAAGTCTTGGTTCATTGAAGACCATAAAAAAGAATCAGAAGACAAAAATTGTATTTTGCCCAATTTCCTACCCAAAGTAGCATAATGTACCATGTTCGAGGGACGTGAATTGACTATGAAAATTCATTTTTATGTACGCTATTGCCAGAAGTTGGTCATGTGTTTTGTAACATGTGCATTGTAATTTCAATATTTCATTTTCCCCATTGCTCCAATGTGTCCTTGTGGCATTTGGTTTGTTACATGCCTGAGACATTTGTTTATACTATGGATTATGCTCAGGAGCTCAGCATGCGTTATTTTTGATAGTTTGAACTTTGAATCATGGCATTCAATCTGCAATATCAGCCTTAGAAGTTTTTTATACAATTTTAATTTGTGTTTAGAAATTCAATTTCTATTGATTTTTCAGTTAAGAATTAATGATTTTTCCTGTGCTTGCTATTCTCTGATGCAGTTTCCTTGGAAAGAGATAAATATTCTGCCTCTTCAATGGCATGCTCTATGTCTTGGTTTGTTTGCATCGATAATAGCACCATTTGGAGGCTTTTTCGCTAGTGGTTTTAAAAGAGCTTTTAAGATCAAGGTGTGCTTTTTAATGCTTTGCTGATCCTAACTGGCGCGGATGTGTATGGCTTGCACTGCATTTTTTTGGCACTATTATTAAATACATTCCCTTTCATTTGTCACAGGATTTTGGTGATAGTATTCCTGGACATGGTGGGATTACAGATAGAATGGACTGCCAGGTGAGCTGCAATAAGATTTATAGGGGTTCTATTTTGTACTGTAATTATTTTGTGATTGAGAGGATGAGCTTTCCTATTTCCCCTTTCCTTTGTCGTTTTTACTTGGTGGGTAATCTGCTTTGACATTCTTTTGATTTTCATTCATAATTTGAATTTTGTTGGTGCTTCTAATAAGCATAAAGGATATTGTCCTTTACTGTGCTTAATTATCTTGTAAATCTGCGATTGACACAATGCTACTCACCCTTGCTAAAATATTTTGGGTCAACATTCACTGCTTTAGTTACCCAAGGCAGTCATTGATTAGGCTCTGATTACCTTAATCATTTGATGTAGATGGTTATGGCTGTCTTTGCATATATCTACCATCAGTCATTTGTTGTGTCTCAAAGCCTCACTGTCGAAACAATCTTGGATCAGGTATGTTCGCCTCGTTATTCCCTAACTCCTTGTTGATCTCAATCTATATTGATACACAGGCACAGACATTGAATCAAGTTGTGTTGATGGTTTATTTTGCTTTGCAGATATTGGCAAATTTGGCCTTTGAGGAACAGTATGCCTTGTACACAAAGCTCGGTGAGATCATCCAGGACAGGCTGACTAGTTGATCCCCTTTACGGACCTCAAAATCCAAGCGGAGAATATCATATGCATGGTGGCATAGCAAACTGAAGAAAGACTATTGATTTGTACATGTCTTTCCTGTTTTCAATTTCAGTAGTTAGGTGGAGCCATTTTTTGGCGAGTACTCTCTGTAAAGTGTATTCTACCAACTCAAATACAGGGACTCCTGCCGAAGCAAATTATGGTTTCACTATTATCTACTAGTTTTCTTGCCTTAACATGGAATGTATGGTCATATATAGTAGTTGTAATCTTACAGATCTAAACATTACTCTATTAGAATATCAGAAGACTGCAGAATAACATACACTTCTAACATTTCGTCTCTCAGCGGAATGCGAAACCGATCATAAATCATTGACTCTGCTCGGAGCACTCTAGATTTCACTTAAAGACTCCCCTTTCCAAGCAGCTTAATACAAAACCAAATAAATCAATAAAGGGAATTCATAAGTAAAACAAATTTGCAAATTTACCGATATCCAACCGCATAATCGGAACTCATGATTCCATGAAAGAGTTGGAAAACAATTTCAACATAAACATTTCATGTTTATAAAGCAGGAAAAAAAAATCTTAAAAGTGTCCACGAATAAAGCATCGAGTACAGGCTGCCCAAAACCCAAAACAGGATATAAGTATTGTACATATCCTACCTTTCCAGTGAAAATTTGATGCGAGCTCAAAAGCAGATGCAACATTCTTTAGCTTCACTCAGAATAGCAAAAAGCTCGACTGACTACCTTGTGCAATAAGAGCAACTTCCTAGCCTTGAATTAGGAGGAGAAAACGTACTTAATCTTGATTCCATCATTGCGTTTTTGTCTTTTCGATCTTCACATAAGGCAAAACCCTCATGAAATAGCCAATTTTTGGAGCCCAACCACGCTGTTGGGCACGGCAAAACATCAAGAATGTGTTTGCAAAGTAAGAGTTAAAACCCATGAAAATGTGCCACAAGGCATGACCCTGAGGGTTGACGGGCCACCTGGATATCTGCTTACAGAAAACACGGTCACATAGCCAAAACATGGTACCTAGAAAAAGAGTTGCCACATAGAGCTTTGCAAGCCGCTTAGCAGACGCGTCCTCAGTGTGAATGTAGTACTTGTACATTCGAGGAATGCAAAGGAGGCATAAGATCACATAATGCACCTTGAAGCCAATACCAAGTCGTATCACTGCATGCAAAACAGCGAAGAGAGCACCATAGAGGAAAAGGAAGGTTGGCATTGTGCTTCTATAGTGCCAATCTGGTGAGTGGAGAATGTACATATATAGGAGCATCTCCCATACCATAGGGGTTTCATCACCCTGTTGTTGCCTGGAAACAAATTTTAATGGTCTTCAGAGGTGACTCTCGACAGCCAATGAGAAAATACAGCAATGAAATGAAACTCAAGCTTAAAAAGTCAACATCAACAAGAAGTACAAGTATATTTTGCTATCATTTATCTGTCCAATGTGCACTTAACCACATCAATCCCCAACCCCTCAACTAGGGGAAATGTGTGTGTATGTGGGGGGAAGGAAACAGAAGACCCTAGTCTACTTCTTTTCAATCAAGATAAAAAGACAAATATTTTACTAATAGGGTGGTCACTGATACAGTTCTTCAACATTCACATCTTTAAACAACCCAACCTCTAGAAAAATATGAAAGACTTTAAAGTACAAACTATTGAAATTCTGCAAAGCGACTGGCCTAACTAATTTAGTTCGTCAATACTATGAACTAAAATGAAAAGGAACAACCAATAAAATAAATAGATGAAAGTGAAGCGTACACTTGTTGCAAGGTGGCATGATATGACATGCTTCCAATAGAAAGTATCATATTAGATATGTGAAGAACTGTGAATCTCTTCTCAAACCGTTGTCTTAATGCATTTATAAGGCCCACAAGTGCCAAAATGATAGCTGGAATGTTTGATAGGGTGTTGTAAAATTCCGCAATATAAGAAGAGTGGGAATAATTCGCCTCACAACACTCAATCGTGGATGTGACTGGACCCCAAAAGCTTGATAATCCTTCAGCCATCTCCTCTATTTATCACCAAATAGTGAATAAATCCAAAAAGTCTTGTATATATGGCTGCAGAGTTCAAGAAAGCAGCAAGTTATAAGCCAGCAAAACAAGCACAAACTTCAGTTCCCTGAAATTTATTGGCAAAGAATCAGAAGCAAAATTTACTTACAGATGAAGCACATCAAATTAATTGAAATTTTTCAACAAGCTAGTTAACATATTTGGCGAACACTACAACTTTAGCTGCTACACCAAAAATTTGTTCCATTAAACACACATGTACCATTCAAAATGCGAAATGTCCAAGAGTTGGGTTCAAAGGCCAGAAGATCATCATTCTATGCCATACCCAAGAATCATAAACAACCAAAATAAGGTCAGCTTTAGTTAACTCACAGGTCACAAAATTTTCAAGCAAGGGTTTTCATTTCAATAATATTCTTGATAGGAGACTTCTGGCGCTGAAAATATACTAGTAGTGCAAATTTGCGAAACAGCTCAAAATCCCTCCAAACATATATTGCAATAACAAGTTGAATTTTTCTATCTCCCTGTACAAAATTCTAGTTCATTCAGAATATTAAGATCTCAAGGAAGGTCAAGAACCGCTCAAGCAAACAAAACCCCAAAAGCTAAGTCAGCAGTTATGTACCCGAGTCGCAAGTCTAATCATTAGAATCTAGAACTCTTTCTAGAAGACTAGAACTAACAACTAATACCATTGGCAGCCTTGACCAATAACCTATTTTTCAAATAAATACCCGTTAGCGCTAATCAAGTCAACAGTCACTTCATGATTCTCCACATGTACTCAGTTTTAGATAGCTCATATTCGACTATCACTTGCCAAAACACACCATAGTGTGAAATAAAGTCAAAGTAATATGAACTCCTGAAATACATTCTACATATTTCTTTATCAGGAAAATCTCGATCTAATTGACCCTTCCTATTCCCTAAACATCAAACCAACAAAAAAAATAGTTTCAACTGATAATGTTGCTTCCTCGCTAAGCAAAATATCAATACAAAAAAACTAATCACACATCTCACAAATATAAACAAGCGGCACAAAGGTTGAACAAAAAAGTTGAATCACCCACAATATAAATAACAAGACAATACGGAATTCGACAACCCAATAGGTTAAGTTACAGGAAACAAACACAATAGTTCCAATTAAATCGCTGAAAGGATCCAATCAATCCAAACCCATAAATAATTTGAACTAATGCCAAAGCACATACAAGGAAGGGAAACTTAACAGTAAAAAAACAGTGCATCTAATCTTACAAAGGAGGTAACCAACGAACCCGATCTCATTCCATCTTCTCTGCTTGGCCTCAACACTCTCCGTCTCCTGAGTAATTCTGACGGCAAAAATAGGGTGAATGGGTGATGGAAGAGAATATCTTTTCTTTTCGGCTTCCAATGCAAATGTTGCGAGTGCGTTCCTTTTCTTTAATTTTTTTTCCCTGGAAAACAATTTTATTCTTATTTTTAAAAAATAAAAAACAATTATACGGACTGGGTTCAATAACACACCTTACAGTTTGGGCTCAACGCAAACAAAAGTCAATTAGGCCCAAATATCCCCAGATCCTTCCGGTAATCCGGTCCATGCAATTGGGCCGGCTAACAAAATTTCGTCATTTAATAATTTTGTGTTTTTTTTCTTCTAAATAAATAATAAGGGAAGTTTTCCATTTTGCATGATCATTATAAAAAATTGTTGCACTATATTAGGAAGTTATGTTTCATCTTTGCTTTTATGTATCTTGTCCTATATATATATATATATATATATATATTTTTTTATACCAAGGAGTGGACTTAATCCGCAGAAAAAGGAATACTAACACTAACTCTCTTTATTCAAAATAAGCCGAGACCAAGTAGACTCAATGACATCATCCAAAACAAGTTGATTGACCGCACTAGAAAGACTTTGGAAGGTTATGACCCCTCTATTGTGATGGAAGGCCACATTTGTGAGATAGTATGCAACATGATTTCCTTCACGATAAACATGAACAACTCTGACACTTCAATCCCTCTTAAGCAGTTATCCGCACAAAATAATAAGATTTAACGACGCCAATTCTGGAGTCACTTTGTTATTCAACCAGTTCACCACCAACTTAGAATCTGATTCCAATAACACACGTTTATGACCTTCATCTCAAACTATTTGCAAACCACAGTTCACTACCCATAATTTAGCTTCAACGGAGCTGCACACCCCTATATGCCAAACAAAAAATCCCTTCAACCATCTCCCATTCTCATCTCTTAACACACCTCCACCATCAGCCAAACCACAACCACTTACCACTAACCCCTCTACAATATCCATCAGTATTTAAGGCAACTCACCCATATGGAGGAGGATACCACCCAACCATACACACATGCTTCTTGGCACCCACAGAACTTCTCAAGTCACAAAGTGCAAACGTTGAAACAAAATCCTTAGCCTGACTTTTTATCCAAGCCAACTTACGAGCCAAAGAGAAATAATTCCCATTAAAAATAGACTCATTTCTCCACTTCTAAATGCCCCAAATAGAAGCGGCAAAATACACTCCAATCGCTCCTCCTTTGATTAATAATATTACTAGCCAACCAATCCTGAAAAGATAAAGAATTTTGAACCACAATTTCCTGGTAAGGAATTAAAGCTTCCCAAATCTGCTTAGCCACCCTACACCTACGAAAAAGATGGTCCAAATCCTCAGCAACTCCATGGCATAAATTGCAAGATATATTGTCAGTGAAACCCCTTTTAAACCTCTCCGCATTACACATAATTTTCTGCATAGCAACCAGCCAAATAAAAGCTCAGACACGCTGATCGAGGGACCTTTAACCTCCAAATAGCTTTCTAAATATGATTATTAGGCAAACCCATATTACCAATAGAGGCATTATATATACGCTGACTTGACAGAAAAGCAACCTGAAGACGAGAGACCCCAGTAGATCTCATCATTCACATCCTTGTCTTCCTGTAAAATAAATGCAGCCAAAACAGTGGGAAGAACTCCATTAAGAAGTTGCCAATTCCAACCAACTCCTACAACCCAATAATCTTTAACAGACCTATGCAACTCATCCAAGTTTAAGTCCCTCAAAGCCATACTAATAAGAGGAGTATGGCCAAGCCAAACATCGTTCCAGAAACCGAGTCTTAATATCGTTACGGACCAGTGCTCTAGCCCCAGTACTCAGAATAGGAGATGCTTTAACTACTCCCCTCCAAACATTAGAAGACCCTTGCTTGAGCCTCAAGCTAGAAACATCTATATCTCGGTTAACCTTCAATAATAGTGATATGTCATGTCACATGTTGATCTAGTGTATAAGAACTAATAAAATAATGATAATTCATTAGTTATCACTTGGGTGGTAAAAAATTGATTTTGGATCGGACAACATAGATATTTAGAAGGTATTTGAATCTCCGGACCTGAATTAATTTGGATTTTTAAACATACTTAATTGACCATCCTTGATTGGTTTAAATACAGATAAGTAAATCATACAATAATCCAATCGAGTTAATATCCAGATAATTAAATCAGGCAAAATTTTTGTGTTCGGATCCAAACTTTATTTTAAATTGAATAAATTGTGTTTGAATCCGAATTTTGGACAGATAACTTATGTCCAAACTCCGTTTAATATGTAGTAGATAAATCGATCATTCGGGTTGGAATGAAAGTAGTTATCACCATGGTTTCATATGTTGATATGTGGTTGAAATTAAAATAGTTAGTTTATAATTCAAATTTCACATGAAACCACCATGAATTGATACGAATCTCCTATGAACTGTCACATAATTATTAATGATGATGGTACACTATATAACGTATGACATGACATACGAGGACAACTGTGGCAGATTTATGGTTTGGGTTGGGGAGTTGTTAAACAGGGATCCGGGGGACAACCGGTGCACTAGTGCACCTGTTATTAACCTGTTCACAATGTCAACCGTTGGATAATCACATACAGATCTGACGGTTAAAATGCTCTCATCAGTCATTAGTATCTCTCTCTCTCGTCATTTCCGCAACAGTTCCAATCTTCCCTCTCCACTTACCCCCCTCCCCCCCTCTCTCTCTCTCTCTCTCTCTCTTCCCCCTCCCCCTCTCATTTCGTATCAATCCAAGCTTTCTTCATTTCGTCCGATTTTATTCTCGACTGATGTTGTTTGTTCTAGTTCAAGATTGGGGAAGGAGAATCACGTATCAGATTCTTTGAACTGAAATAGGTCTTCGAGCAAGCGAGTTTCAGGGAAAGGGTCAAAAACTGTGAAATCAACCGCCAATCTGGGTCTGCTCATCTCAATCTCACAAAGGAATTGCCTGAAACATCAAGGGCAAGCCATTTCAAATGGGTTTGATGTGGCAACCTGACAGTCTGATGGCACCAATAGCACAAATGGAGCGGGAGTGAGTTGGGGAAGCCATTGGATCTAGCTCAAGGTGGGCTCAAAGACATGGCTTTGTATTTTCTTTCGGGTTATGGAAGTTAAGAACTTGAGATTTCAAATGGTGTTTGTGAAGTTTGCTTACATGTATTTGACAATGTTTGATTAAAGGATGAATTTTTGGGGATTTATAAAGCGATTCTCCTTTTTTACTTCTTGTTTGTTCTTGTTCAAGATTGGGGAAGGAGAATCAAGTATGAGACACCCATTAGAGAAACCAGAGAAGAAATCTAGAAATCAAAGAGAGAGGAGAGATAAGATTGAAGGGCATTTGACTTAATAATTAAAAAAATTTAATTAAGAAATAAAATTATTTATGGCCATTGGATATCTGAGTAGGGATCGGACGGTTCAGGTAGTGAACAGGTCCTCCCCCGAATCCGTTAAATAGACCCTCCCCCAATCCCAATCCCATACCCAAACACCCACCTCCCCTCCCGCTCCCGCTCCCCCTTTGATTTGACAAAAGCAAGTAACGTGATTTTTTTCATTTTTGTTATGCAAGTTTTAACTTTTACAGAAGTAAATATTATAAAAAATTATAAGCAACTGAAAAGTGGAATAATCCTACTTTCATAATTGAACGGACAGAGGGCAGATAATATTCTCTGGAAAAGAAAATAATTATGTCTATTGAATTTCTTGTTTCAACTTTCAACATGGTGCTATTTATTGAGGGTTGATGGGTTCATACCCATACAAGTCAAAGAAGACAGCCAGCCAGCCACCATGTCTAGAAGCAGCAGCCACCAAGTCCACCATTCACCAACCCACCAGCCACCATGCACCAACCCACCAAGCCACCATGCACCAACCCACTAGCCACTTAGGTGTTCTTTGTCAAAGTTGTACATGTAAGGTGTTGAATGCGTGTTTGTCTTGTTAGGGGCATTGTACCTCTATATAAGGAGATATAGAGGTATGTGGAGAGATGTGGTAGAGAGAAAGAAAGTTGTGTAGTTAGTTTTACCGGAAAAAAAAACTCTTTGCATTTTTCTCTCAGTTTTTGGTTTCGTTGCTTGTCATATTGATCTGGTATCCTCAACAAGTGGTATCAGAGCTGAGGTTAAGTCCCGGAAGTCATCCCGGACTGAAACAGAGCATGTTTTTGCTCTCGGGTCAATTTTTCGACTTCAACGAAATCAATTTTTGAACACATATGGGTGTTCCTCATCCCCTCACGAGTCTCCTGGTTCAAAAATCATCGAAATCGGACGTCGGGGTGAGCCACACTCTCCCTCTGAAATTTTCTGCACTACTCGTGCTTGCTGGAGGGAGAAGACGAAGTGACGTCATGCTGACGTCACAGTGACGTCATCATCTGCCACGTCAGCGACACGTCACAGGGCCACGTCAGCATCTGCCACGTCAGCGCACAGTCAGCAATTGTGCCATGTCAGCAGCCACGTCATCAAACGGCGTCAGTTGACTGTCAGTTGACCGTTAGTCAACAGTTAAGTCCGGTTCGGTATTTTTTGGACCGGTTTTCAGGAAGGTCAGACCGATTCCTAAGGTTTTCGACCCTTCCGGACGCAACCGAGCTATTGGTTTTGCTAAATTCTGCTCCAAAATTTCGGTGTTGCTCGGTTTAGCTTGAAACCGAATCTTTTCTGATGGAAGCCTCTACATCAGAGTCATCAGGAGCTATGATGAAGTTGACACCGACAAATTATGCTTTGTGGAAACCTCGGATGGAGGATTTCTTGAATTGCAGAGATTTGGCGGATCCCTTGGAAAATGAGGGCAAAAGACCAGATGATATAAAGGATGCTGAGTGGACAAAGAAACACAAGAAGACGATTGGTCAAATTCGTAATTGGATTGACCACAGTGTGTTTCACCATGTTGCACAGGAGACGAATGCATACGAGCTCTGGAAAAAGCTCGAAAACATGTATCAAGCCAAGACCGCTCGAAATAAAGCTCTCTTGGTTAGACGGCTTGTCAACTTGAAGTTGAAAAATGGTACTTCTGTAGCTGAGCACACCAATGAGTTCCAGAACTTGGTGAATCAACTTGTAGCTGTCAAGTTCATTCTTAAAGATGAAGATCAAGCCTTACTACTTCTCAGTTCCCTACCAGACAGTTGGGAGACGCTGGTGGTCTCTCTCAGTAACTCTGCACCCGGAGGCAAACTCACTATGGAGATGGTCTCGGATGCATTATTCAAAGAGGAGTCTCGGAGAAAGGAGTTGGGCATAGACCAGTCTCATGCCCTTGTTACTGAAAGCAGAGGACGACCTCAAGGTAGAGGCAGGAGTAGAGGAAGAAGCAAGAGCCGGGGACGAAACCAAGATCGTGGAAAGTCCACCGACGACAAGAGACAGCAAAAAGGCAAATACAAGTGTTACCATTGTGGCATTGAAGGCCACGTCAAGAAGAATTGCTGGAAATTACAACGGGAGCAAGGTCAAACCAACTCAGAGACAAAGAATGAAGGTGGCGAAACTCTGGTCACCATATCGGAGGATGTAGCAATACTCTCTTGCAATGAAGAGACATGTTTACATGCAGCAAGCCACGATCCTGAGTGGGTGATCGACACTGCTGCATCGCACCACGCCACTCCACAAAGTGATTTCTTCACTTCGTACAGAATTGGCGATTTTGGTACAGTGAAGATGGGCAACGATAGTTTTGCCAAGATTGTGGCCATTGGTGATGTGCATGTCAAGACAAATCTTGGATGTGCTATGGTGTTGAAGGACGTCCGACACGTCCCAGACCTCCGGTTCAATCTTATTGCTGTGAATGCTATTGATAAACAGGGCTATCACAATCATTTCGGCGATGGCACCTGGAAGTTGACGAAAGGTGCTTTGACTTATGCCAGAGGACATATTTGTGGCACATTGTATAGAACACAAGCCAAAGTATGTTCAGAAAGCATCAATGCTGTGGAGGAAGAGACTTCTCCAAATCTCTGGCACAAGAGACTCGGTCACATGGGAGAAAAGGGGTTGTCCACCCTGTCAAAGAAGGCACTCATCAAAGTGTCTAAAGATATTCCGCTGAACCCATGTGATCATTGCTTATTCGGGAAACAGCACAGAGTCTCATTCAATACATCTTCCACGAGAAGGTCAGAGTTGCTGAGTTTGGTACACTCTGATGTCTGTGGTCCTCTAGAAGAAGAGTCTTTGGGAGGTAACAGATATTTCCTGACCTTTATTGATGATGCTTCAAGGAAGGTGTGGGTTTATTTTCTTAGAACCAAGGATCAGGTGTTCGAGAATTTCAAAAATTTCCACGCTATGGTGGAAAGGGAGACTGGAAAGAAGCTGAAGTGCCTCCGATCAGACAATGGAGGCGAGTACGTTTCCAGAGAATTTGAAGCACATTGTGCTGAACGTGGTATTCGGCACGAGAAGACGGTCCCACGTACCCCACAACATAATGGTATAGCCGAGAGGATGAATCAGACCATTATGGAACGAGCAAGGTGCATGCTCAGTATGGCAAAGCTGCCAAAGACATTCTGGGGTGAAGCAGTTCGTGTTGCCCGCTATTTGATCAACAGATCACCGTCAGCACCGTTGAATTTCGAAATTCCGGAGAAGGTGTGGTCTGGAAGAAATATTTCCTATTCACACTTGAGAGTGTTTGGGTGCAAAGCTTTTGCACATGTATCCAAGGAGCAGAGACAGAATCTCGACAACAGATCCATTCCTTGCATTTTCATCGGATATGGAGATGATGAATTCGGATACAGACTGTGGGAACCAACTGATAAGAAGGTTATCAGAAGTAGGGATGTTGTGTTTCATGAAAATGAAGTATTTGAGGACTTGGACAAATCTTCCAAGTCCATTGTTCCCGGTGTTGCCAACACCATTCCAGATCCTACACTAGTGGCACCTGCAAATAATGATGAATTGCAGGAGGAAGATTTAGAAGAAGAAGATACTGAAGGTGTTGAGCAGGGGGAGTCACAACCCCCCCCCCCACCAGAAGCTGCAGAACCAGCACAACCTCCTCCAGTAGCTGTACCTCAGCCAGAAAGATCACAGAGAGGTCGTACCCTGATTCCGTCGAGGAGATATCCGGATTCAGACTATATTTTGCTTACTGATGAGGGGGAGCCAGAGAGTTTTCAGGAAGCTCACAATCATGCTGAAAGCAGTGAGTGGATGCAGGCTATGCAAGAAGAAATGAATTCCTTGCAGAAAAACCAGACTTACGAGTTGGTAAAACTTCCTAAAGGGAAGAAAGCACTGCAGAACAAATGGGTGTTCAAGCTGAAGAAGGATGGCAGCGGAAAGCTTGTGAAGTACAAAGCTCGGTTGGTCGTCAAAGGATTTCAACAGAAGAAAGGAGTTGACTTTGACGAGATTTTCTCACCGGTGGTGAAGATGACATCCATCCGAGTCATACTTGGGTTAGTAGCAAGTATGAATCTAGAGCTTGAGCAAATGGATGTAAAGACAGCATTTCTCCATGGTGATTTGGAGGAAGAAATCTACATGGAGCAGCCAGAAGGGTTTGAAGTCCCTAAGAAGAAGCACTTAGTCTGCAAACTGCAGAAAAGTCTCTACGGCCTTAAGCAGGCACCGAGACAGTGGTACAAGAAGTTTGACTCATTCATGATGGGTCATGGTTATAAGAGGACTGCCGCAGACCAGTACGTTTATGTTCAAAAGTTCCCAGACGGTAACTTTGTGATATTGCTGCTATATGTTGATGACATGTTAATTGTTGGCCAGGACGGAGCCATGATTAACAGATTGAAAACCCAGTTATCCCAGTTCTTCGACATGAAGGACTTAGGCCCAGCTCAGCAGATATTGGGCATGAAGATTGTTCGTGACAGGAAAGCCAAGAAATTGTGGCTGTCACAGGAAGCTTATGTTAAACGGGTGCTTGAAAGGTTTAACATGAAAAATGCAAAGCAGGTTACCACTCCGCTAGGTAACCATTTTCAGCTGAGAAAGAAATCTTGTCCTTCATCAGAGAAGGAGATTGAAGAGATGAAAGCAGTACCATACTCTTCAGCAGTCGGTAGTCTAATGTATGCAATGGTGTGTACAAGACCAGATATCGCTCACGCTGTTGGCGTTGTGAGCAGATTCCTTTCCAATCCAGGGAAAGAACATTGGGAGGCTGTTAAATGGATTCTCAGGTACCTGAAGGGTACGTCAAAGCTATGCTTGTGCTTTGGGGGAGCAAATCCAGTTCTGGATGGCTATACTGATTCAGATATGGCTGGTGACCTTGACAGTAGAAAATCTACTTCAGGGTATGTTTTCACTTTTGCAGGGGGAGCTGTTTCATGGCAGTCAAAACTGCAGAAGTGTGTTGCTTTGTCTACAACAGAAGCAGAGTATATTGCTGCAGCGGAAGCTGGTAAAGAATTGTTGTGGCTAAAGCGGTTTCTCCAGGAACTGGGTATTATTCAGAAGGAATACAAGGTACATTGTGACAGTCAGAGTGCTCTAGACTTGAGCAAGAATTCCATGTACCATTCCCGCACAAAGCATATCGACATTCGCTATCACTGGATACGTGAAGTGATTGAAGATGAATTGTTGAAGCTGGTGAAGATTCACACAGAAGAGAATCCATCAGACATGTTGACAAAAGTTGTTACTCGCGAGAAGCTCGAGCTATGTCGGGACATAGCCGGGATGGACAGCAACTGAAGAGCGGCGATCTGCGTTCTCCTCCTAAGGGTATGAAGGGGGAGAATTGATGGGTTCATACCCATACAAGTCAAAGAAGACAGCCAGCCAGCCACCATGTCTAGAAGCAGCAGCCACCAAGTCCACCATTCACCAACCCACCAGCCACCATGCACCAACCCACCAAGCCACCATGCACCAACCCACTAGCCACTTAGGTGTTCTTTGTCAAAGTTGTACATGTAAGGTGTTGAATGTTTGTTTGTCTTGTTAGGGGCATTGTACCTCTATATAAGGAGATATAGAGGTATGTGGAGAGATGTGGTAGAGAGAAAGAAAGTTGTGTAGTTAGTTTTACCGGAAAAAAAAAACTCTTTGCATTTTTCTCTCAGTTTTTGGTTTCGTTGCTTGTCATATTGATCTGGTATCCTCAACAAGGGTTTCATTGGATCATGCAGTGCCAACCTTCAATGGATCATGCAGTGCCAACACGAGTCAGGTTTGTGAATTTTTTTGTTTGATTATTTATTTGTGACAAAATTATAATTATTTGGTCAGTTTATCCATAATTTTTCTTCATAAATCCATCATTTTAGCTCTTGGTGAGTTATTTTGGATGTTCATTATGTTTATCCCTGCAAAATAACATATGCTTATTGACGTGAAAATTCCAAGGATGCAAACCAGTGCTTATTTCTTTGAAGTCAGTGAAAGATCCATTAGTTATAATAGTTTATGAATGAAGGTCTTTTATTTCATAGGTGGGTTTGCTGGTAATATCGAACACGATCCACACATACTCTATACCCTTATACTGTGCAAGTTTTGGCCCTTTTTGATATGGTTAATGTTCTTGATGTAGACAATGTGTCAAATTGTATCATTCGTGATGATGAGATATGGTCTATGGCGCATTTTTTTTTTGCTTTACGAATGATACCTATGCTAAAAACAAGAATGTTCCCACCAACCAAATTAGCAAGTTGTATTGATAAACATGTCAATTTTTATTTATTTAAAATTGACATTATAAAATTGTTTATAAGTTGTTTATAATGGTGGTTTGTCAATATATCGTAGGATGTGATGCCCTTGATTGTAAGGTGTGAGCTATTTATCTTCTTCGATTGTTGTTGATTAAAGCTGGTAAGCGTATTTTTTTTACTTTAATTATTATATTATTGTATTTAAATTCCCTTTTGAACTATTTTTCGACAATCAAAACAGGAAAAATAGCTGCATTTTATCTATTATATGAAATAAAATTTAGACAGAGAGAAGGAGAGGGTGGTGGTTTGATGTGTGTCGATGGTGGTAGTGGATTATCGATATGATAATTGAATACTGGACAATCAAACTAATATTTATTGCATACTTTGATGTAAGACATTCAAAACATTAAGATATTGGGATTTCCGTACTGTATATAAATATTTACATGCATTTTGTTGGAAGAATCATATCATTTTGTTCCATTGTTCCAGCTGAAAATTGTTTGTACCGGCTGCTAACATTCCCTGCGGATACAAAATCAAACAAATGGACTATATATTTGACTTTCACTTGCCAACCGTTTCACTCGAACATGTTAGTACATATATTGACAGTTTATTTTTGAGAAAGTATTTTTCCTACGTTAGCGATTTAATGCGTACTAAAGTTAAATTTCATTGTTGTCAGGATGAATTCATCGCAGACGAAATGAAGCAAGAAGACTATCCTATGGTTGAATCCGAGGAAGATATCGCAGATGACGTTAGAAGCGAATTTGAAACCGATATGGTAAGATGTTTAATTCAAATAATATATGTATTTTTTTGTGTTAAGTTCAAATAAATATTCATTAATTTCTAATAATATTTAATACATTATCAGGTGTTCAAATCCCGCCAATCATTGATTGATTGGGTTCAACAAACCGGACGCAATTTGGGATATATAATCGTCATTAGAAGATCGGATATTGGTGGATTCGGTAAAAAATCAAGATTACAATTCAAATGTGATCGTGGTGGCAAATATTAAAGCGAAAAACTCTCAACAAAGGCAACTATCACTAAAAAAATAGAATATCCGTTCAAATTGAAAGGGAGAAAAATGAAGCAAGACGATGAATGGATGGTTGAGGTGATTTGTTCAACGCATAATCATGCGCCCGCATCATATATGGAGGGACATTCATATCCTGGACGACTTTCTGAATCTGAAATTCAACTGATGGTAGACATGTCGGAGCAACATGCGAAGCCTTAGGACATATTGTCAGAGTTGAAAAAATGTGATCCTAACAACGTGCAAACTATCAGAACCATTTATAATGCATGGTTAAAGTACCAACTGCACGAAAAGCTGGTAAATCACATATGCAGACCGTGATGTCATTCCTATATGACCAGGGCTACTTTTTTTATACTCGGGCAAACAGTATAACCAATAAGCTCGAAGATCTATTCTTTGCACATCCAAGCTCATTACAGTTTTTTTGTGCTCTTTCGAATGTGTTGTTTATGGATGCAACGTATCAAAACAACAAGTACGGATTGTCTCTCCTTGAAATTGTTGGTGTTAGTTCAACGAGACAAACATTTTGCATCGCATTCGCATACTTGAACTCAGAAAAAGAGTCAAATTATATTTGGGCACTAGAATGTTTGAGACCAGCAATGCATGGGTCCTTTGAAACACGGGTGATTGTAACAAATAGATAATTGGGGCTTATGAAAGTCTGTGTTAAGGTATTCCCCGATGCTATTAAATTACTTTGCAGATGGCACATCTACCAAAGTATTTTGACCAGGTGTAGGCCATCAATACAAGACAAGACAGCCTGGGATGCCTTTTACCGTATGTGGACTACGGTGCTTTAATCTGCAAACGAGAGTGACTGCGCTCGCAATTTGGCACGCCTAGAGGTAGTCTTACAGAAGTTCCTAGCTGTGGTGAATTGTCTAAAAAGTGTTTTGCTGACACCATACAAAGAGATGTTTGTATTTGCCTGGATTGATAGATGTCTGCATTTTGGAAATTAAACGACTAATAGAGTCGAAAGTCAACATGCTAAGCTAAAATGATATATGAGCTCGTCAAAGTCAGACTTGGAGAGATCTGTTACTTGGATTTATCGGGTTATCCAGTCTCAGGACACTGCTATCAAAGCTAACATTGAGAGAACTAGGACTATCGTCCAACACCGATTCAATATACCGCACCTTCGAGATTTATGTGGTTTTGTTTCAATAGAAGCATTGCATCTCTTCTTGATGGAGTTTGAGTGATCTAAAACTGTCAGAAGGTCTTCCAGCAATTGCGGATATCAATTTCATTTGAGTTGCGGACTACCTTGTGCTCACGAACATGCTATAATGGTGAGTGAAGGTCGCTCTATACCGCTTGAAGCCATTGATAAATTTTGGAGGAAGCTTGATATATTTCCATGTGAGTCACTAGAAGAGGATGATATCGACTGTAGCATCGATGTACAGATGTTCACAGAACATTTCAAGCAGCAAACAAAGCCTGTTAAAATGAGTTGGCTAAGGAAGCTGAGGGAGATAATCAAACCTTCGACAACTTCTCTCCTTCAACCATATGTGAAGACGAACACTCGAGGGCGTCCCAACACAAAGAAAAAAATAGCCACCTCCACCAGTCCTAATCGAGCAGCATCCGAATTTGTTGGGAATGATCCATTCATCCGCGCTATCGTAACAGACACAGTACCTCATCTGCTCGCCCCAGCTCGAAAATCTTTGAGCGCGATTTTTTCCAAGCTCATGAGCCGGAGAGACACAGTTGCTCGTCCATTTACAATACTGAATTCCTATCTACACAAATGAGTACGGGGCAAGGAAATTTGAACTACTCTATTCATGGCTATGTTGATCAGTTTCCAGCTATACTGCATCGTTACATTATGTAAGAGCCGATGAAAATTGTGATTTTCGGTCGATAGCTATTTCTCTTGGTCTTGGGGAAGATGAATAGCCTAATGTCCGATATAAGTTGATGGCGGAGTTGGACACATTTTGGGAACAATATGTTGAAATACTAGGCAGTGAAGACAGGGCATATAGTGTAAGACGCTCACTGAACTTCTTTAAAATGATGTTCAAGCACCATTTAAGCACTGGATGACAATGCCGGACATGAGACTGTTGATTGCATCCACACACAATGCGATACTGCATGTTCTTAATCATAGAGAGAGCTGGACTTATTTACCGCTTCGTACAATTCCCCCACCGTTCTGTCAGAATTATGCTATTGCTATAGGACATGTAAATGGTAATCACTTTGTTCAAGTTGGTTTGATAGGAGATTATCCAATGCCTCCCATTACACCTGAGTGGGTTCACTGTAGGCATGCTTGCGCATCTGCATGGGGTACTCCATATGCGGAGCGGTTTAAGGCATATATGCAGTTAGTATAATCCATGTTTTCTTCCAATAAAGTTGTTAATGTGATCGATTAATTTTACAAGTATGTATATGCAACAGTCAACTTATTTCACCATCTTTTTTTTTTACATAATACAATGGAAAATGATATATATCCCATGGGGTTGTATCCCATGGGATCCCATATTTTATTTCATTGTATTATTAGAATGAAATAACAAATTTTATTACAATGGAATAACGTATTCCATTGTAATAATACGTATTTCACTGTACTAGAATCTGTTATTTCATTGTATTATTACAATGAAATATCTCAACGTTATTCCATTGTATTATCACAATGGAATAACAGATTCTAGCACAGTGAAATAACGTATTCCATTGTAATAGTATGCATTCCACTGTAATAAAATCTGTTATTTCATTGTATTATACAATGAAATAAATTATGGGATCCCATGGAATATGACCCCATGGGATATAAAACGGAGCTGTAATACAATTAAAATATAAAAAAAGGTTACAAATTTTTTATTTATTTTGAGCTTCAAGTGATGTCTTACGGTCCAATAATTTGCTGCATTTTATATAGGGACAAAAACCTATAAATGGGACCCACAAATATAATTAATAGGATTAAATAATGTTACAGAATTTGTAATGTCAAATCCGTCTGATACCCACAAGTATTATTAAAGGAATCATTAAGTGTGTAATTAAAAGAATAAAAAAATCTTATAGGGGTTCCAAATAGGGTGGGTTCCTTTGAAAAAACCCTTTGCGTTGGGGCCAATTTCATTTTTAAAATTAGTGTAGTTAAAAGTTTACCACTCAATTGAAGCCCTCCAAAATTAAAATTAAACTAATTTCATATAGATTTTGTCATAAAAATCTAATTCCTAACCTCAAATGTCTTAAAAAAAAAATCAGAAGCGCTGCCCCCAATCTATTAATCTTTCATCCCCTCTGTTATCAATTTTTCTCACTCCATCACTAACCAAATTCCCTTAATTTATTTTTTGGATTCTTCATTGGAATATTTTCTCGATAGATGAGATTAGTCTTCGTTCTTGTTTATAATTTTATGAAAACAGTATAACAAGTTCCCTCGTTAGCACAAATCATTAGTCTCTACCTAAAAAAAGGAAATAAAAATTTGCTTAGTGCCGTTTGGTGGAGCGTAAGTTTTAGTAGCATATAAGCTATAAATCGTATAACCTGTTAATTTACTACTAGGGGTATGTGAGAGTCGGTGTACCTCACTAAGAACATTAGCCAACAAATATAGAAACTAAAATGCGGAAAATAAACAAAAATAACACCAAGTATTTTACGAGGAAAACTCAACATGAGAAAAATCTCGAGTCTATGAGCGACTAACATTGAGGAACAATCCATTAATAACGAATCACGAATTACAACCCTATATTTGAACTAAAGACATCGCTCATCCCTCTCATTCACTATTTTGCTTCAACCTCACTCAATCCAACAAGGTAGAGACTACTCTTGAAATCCCCAAGAGCCTACACGAACAAGTAATCCAAGAAGAACAACTCTCAATACAAAAGCCGTCACTACAAATCACTCATTAAACTCTCACATTTAGAATCTCACACACGAAATAATAATGAGATGATTTGCTTACAAGAAGTTACAAAAACAATGCTCAAATCTTTAATTACTAGTAACTTTGGTAGTCCCAAAAACAACCACGATGATGTCTTTATACCATGCAAGAGTCTTAGAGATCGAGACTTCTTTTCTCATAAGAAACTTATCACCTTCGCACCTGAAAAGATACAACACACATCCATACTTATGTGATAACACATGCACGGTGAATGATAATAACGTCTCCACGTGTCATGAGACAATCCTGTAAAAACCACTAAATTAGCTATCCAAATACACGGCATCCACACTAATTTAATTCTCAATAGAACACTAGCATTTACATAACTGTATGTGGACAAACCCATAAAAATAAGATACCTATCACAATTGTATAAGACATTCCATTAAATAAGAACTCATGTAACACCTTACATAAAGCCCATGAGTTTAATAAGAAGTTATAACTCATACATTAAAGCCCACACAGAATGCTGAAGTAACTTGCTACAACAACTGTGGTAGGTTACATCCCTGCACATCATCACCCAATTGTCATACATTCATCGGGCACAAACCAACAGTATGTAACGTAGTTTAATAATGAAATAAAAGTTATCGAATATGAGTCTTGTTAGGAAGAGTTTTACGCGTTTAATGAATTTCAATATGTAAAAAAAATTCGAAAAAATGTAGAGGCAATAGAGAAATTAAGAGATATTTTCCACGTCCAACTAAAGATAAGATCATGACATGTCAGTCTTGTGACAGTCTGTGGTGAAACGCAAGAATCACACATGGAAACTCCAGTCAGTGAGTATTAGTCGTATGTCATCGAATGGCATTCACATGATGACACAAAACCATATACACCCAAAGAATAATGATAAAAATGACACCTTTTACTCTTTTAGCTCCTAACAAATTGGACTTTTTTAAGTTTCGGGAGAAAATGGAAATAACAAAACAATTGACATCCATCCAGAAGACGTATTTTTCACCAACTTAGAAGTTGTGCAAATTAAGCCAAAAATGTATTGTCGGTTTTAAGCCTAAATTTCGCCCCTTTTTTATTTTTAAAATACCATCTTAGTTAAGAAAGATTAAATTTATATTTACAAATCACATCGATGGCTAATATGTGGGATGTAAGTGTTTACAATGGATACACAAAATATCTGTTTGGTAGAGTGTTTACACCAATTTATAATATGTCAGATATATTCAGACATTACCCTTTACACGAGTTTTAAAACATGAAAAAGGCAAGATTTTTTGAAATGAAAAATGATACGTAATCCATATTTTGGTACCACATGGTAGCTCATATTTTGAGAACCCATGCATGGCAGCCAATATCTAGTTATTCTATTATTTTCTCTATTCTAATTCATTATCTTTCTGTCTTAATCAATATGCTGAAGATTTTTTTTGTTTATGATTTTATTCTAATCAATTATTAGCCCGTTAGGGTTTAGTGAATTCGTTTTCCTTAGGATTTAACATTTATTATTGAGGTTATAACATGAAAATTTGATATATAATTTGTTAGAATTTTCAATTTAGCGAATTCGTTTTCCTTATGATTTAACATATATTGTTTAGTTATAAGTTCTCCTGAGCTCCTAAAATATGGACTATTATTTATTACTATATTTTTGAAATTAATTGGACATTACAAATATATTTATACACATCACTACTGATTCATTTACGTAATACACACGTAATTACACATACATCCTTATACGAGTTATAGCACCTTCAACCTATAAATAACCCCCACGCCATTATATTTCAACATCTCCTCGACATCATTTCACCATCTCCACCTCACAATCAAACCTCTCGATCTCTCTCTCAGTCTAAATAAAATCACATAAGATTTCTTTTTTCACGGATACGTACAGTCACAATGGCAAAGATTCCGATGAGGTTCAAGAGGATCGCGGAGGCGTTTAACGAGGCGTCTAAGGCGAGACAGTCTCCGTGTGGTAGTAGTGGGAGCGACCACTGTCCGGAGAGTCCATACGATTTGTCGGGCCTCGTGAATTGCTTCATTGAAACAGACAACGAAGACAAAAATGTTGTGCGCGAGATCGAACAAGAAGAAGATCAGACAGAGTGTTCGTGGTCGGATTCTGAGTATAGTGACAAGTTGAAGAGGTGGTTCTGCAACGACGATGCTGATGATGCGAAGCAGAAGATTTTCGAGGAGACAGAGTTTGCATTGGAGGCTATTGGGAATCAGAGGGTGCAGGACTTGAAGCGTTGGTTGATGTCTCGTTTACGTGAAAGAGGCCTCGACGCTGGTGAGGACTATCTTCATATATATCTTATTACTCATGTCAATGCTTTATATATGGAGTTACATTTGCTTATCAATGCTGGTTAATCAAATCTAGGTCTGTGCAAGTCGCAATGGGAGAAATTCGGGAGTCGTCCGGCGGGGATATACGAGCATGTTGATGTAAACATCAACGGTGCTCGCTACATTGTTGAAGTAAATCTTGCTGGAGAATTTGAGATAGCTCGTCCCACTAACGGTTACCTCTCGCTGCTCAATCTTTTCCCAAAGATATTTATAGGGAAACCAGAGGAGCTGAAGAAGGTGACAAGGGTGATGTGCAGCGCTATAAGAGAGTCCATGAAGAGTGTGTCAATGGACATTCCTCCATGGAGGAGAAATGGGTTCGTGCAAGCCAAGTGGTTTGGTCATTACGATAGAACAACCAATGAAACACCAACCGCAATGGCATTGGCATCAAGTGTGAAGATCAATTCTTGGGTTGGAGGGTTTTCCGGTGTAGGCTTTCGAGATGATTTTGGGAGGAAGGATAGGATGAGATTTGGTCACTTGACTGCTGTTTTCAATGGCATGTGATTGTAGGAAGGTTGGGATTGATTATTTGATTGTAAAAATGACATGTAAAAAGAGTGTCAGTACTTATTTTCAGTTTTTTAAGTTTTTGAGGGACTTTTGTAAAGCTTTGGGGTAAAAATTTTAAATACGTCAACTTTATTTCTACTCCACTATTTTTTAATCATACTCCAATTTTGATCAATTTAACTTGACTTTCTACTTTTAAAGGTATTTTTTTATCTCTCATCCACGCAACAGTCCAGCAAAAAAAGGAAAATATGCTCAAACCCCTTAAATTATTGCCGTTGTGTAAATACCCTACTACACTAACGAAAAACGCAACCACACTCCCAGTTTTCAGTTGATAGTTAAAAAAATGGTCAACCCTCCTAAACTTATATTAATGTAATGTTAATTGTACTATTAACACAGATAATATAATTAACATAAACCAGGGAGAGATTTGAGGATGATAATTAGATATCTGTATTTTGTGTAAATACCCCCTAAAGTTTTCATATAATGTATTGATCCCCTAATGTTAAATAGGTTTAGGAGAATTGACTGTTTGCTTTAACGATCAACATAAAATGCTTTAACGGGCAACATAAAACTGGGAGTATGTTTATCATTTTTATTAGTGTAGGGAGTATTTATACAATGATAATAATTTAGGAGGGGTCTGAGCATATTTCCCTAACTTAAATCGTTGTTGTTTCGTTTCCATCGTTGGAAAACACTGCTGTTGACAAAGCCCTTTGCAGCAAATGAGCTATCACAATCATGAGTTTTTTGGATCATAATTTTCGTTCTAAGCTCTAGCTTCTATATTATTTGGTTCAAATTTGTTTCATAAATCATACTTATCAGGCCCAGTCTCAACAAAAGGCCTCTACTTGGGCTTTAGGCTTCTAATTAGGCTGAAATGTGGGCACCCATAGACGCGAACTGCTGGAAAATAAGGCAGCTAGCCTGGAAAGTGACCCCTCAAAAGAGAGTAATGTAAGAGAAGGGACTCTCAAAACGGCTAAATCCTTTGCCGTTTCAATATTTTCTCCCTTCTCATCCAACAAATTCGAAAACACCAACTCAATAGTTGGAAAGAAAATTAAAGATTGAAGGCGGAAGAAAATTAAAAAAATGTGAGAAGTTCGGTAAGCAGATATGTTGACGACAGAGAGAGAAATCTCAAACAACAACCGGCCAGTTAACTTCTCAGCCTGTTTCGATTTCGCTACAGCCGATCCGGCAATTCAAGATCAAGGGCACTGATCAATCCCTTCTCTTGGTACATGCAGCCTCACAATCAAATAAATCAGAGAGAAGAAATCTATTTTTTGACAGGACTATAGAGGCGGAAGAACAAAAAATAGAAGCGTAAACCCTAACACCATCGAATGCAAGATATATAGAAGTCTCTTTTGGATTCGGGTCGCTAATGTGGGTTGCAGGCTCGGCCCATAAACAAATCCCCCGCATCTACTAGTTCGAGTGTTTGACGTCATCCAGTTATCTGTTCCCCTGACCAGATAGTTTATACTTACCGAGAGATTCTCAAATTAATAAAAGGCAGGCAGTAAGTAAAGAACCAAAGCTGACAAACTGAATCAAACCAGAAGCACTTGATCACATAAACGGACACAGATGCAATCTTTTTTATTACCAAGAACACCTCTCTGTTGTCGATACCGTTACAGGCAGCAATGCAATCATGGCGTGCCAGAATATAGATAGTTATTAGAGTTGCCAAATGCAACTACAATCTACCAGCATCGGATCAGCATGTTTCTAAGAATTACAGCCAAAGAAAAAGAAAAAAAAACATCGAGACTCGATATGACTTCTTGCAGTCAAGTCTGCATTCAACATGGCCAACAGCATTTCCCAGCCACAATTTCAGAACCATTTTAAGAAAGTTGCAGCAGAGTAAAACATCCTTAAGGAACCCAAAACAACTTGCCATTCAACTATCATGTTCTGAGTATATGTCGTTAATAACATGTCTGAGATGCCTCACTCTTCAAAAAATACACCCTGCAACAGAACAAAAAGCCAAGAATGACGCACTGAGGCGGGTTTTTCAGTAGTTGCATCATCGAAGGTTGGACAAAACTGGTGTTTATTAGTACATTTTCTGGTTTTCATTGGGGTGAGTAATTGAATGCATAAGATTTTTAAGTCTGAACATACCAAATGCATGAAAGCTAATTAAAATTGAGAAGTAGTAGTATTATTATGATTTATGTATCATTGCCTAAGATCATACCTGAAGCTAAATATATTCATTCGGGTCATTTTTCTTCCGAATAAGGGGGACGCCGTCTTCTCTCCAAAATATCCGCTCTTGACATAATGCCGCCGCTACCTCGACATATAACTTATGCTCCTGCAGGTATAATTAAAGAGAACTGGGTTGACAAAAAACGAATAGAGCTAAATTGATATGCAATATAAAGTGTGAAATAAGAACTAAATATATTTACATTTACTCAGACAATTCCGTATGTATAATTCAAGCTGAATTATTGAATTCAGAAAAATAAATAAAGATTACTTAAAACCACAGGAATTGTATCCTACAAGTAATCTAAAGATTATGTTCTCACATGCCGAACTAAATTTGATCGTAGACAAGTGAAAGAATGGTGATCACAAACTTATGTGTTAATTACCTCTCGAAGAACCCTTGCAGCCAGCTCTTTTGGACTGTCATTAGCAAGCACAGGCACGACCCTTTGAGCAAGGATGCGTCCGGTGTCATAATGCTCATCAACAAAATGAATAGTTGGACCAGAGTATCTGTAATACGTGTCAAAAAAAGAAAGGCGCACTGTAAAAGGAATGAACTTCGTTTGTGGCCAGTAACTAGAATTTACAAATACTAGAAAGAAATGGCATTTGTGACACCTAATGCCTAAAATACCTTGCTCCAGAAGCAACAACTGCTTCATGCACCTTCATACCGTAATAGCCTTTGCCTCCAAAAGCTGGAAGGAGTGATGGATGGATATTTAAAATAGATCTGGGATAAGCACGAATCAGCTCCACTGGTATAAGCTTTAGATACCCAGCAAGAAGAATAAAGTCGACCTCAAATCCCCTGCTTAACAATATGCATAAAAAAGGAATGACTGCCCCAATAATCTTCCTTAAAACATTTCAGTACTGCTAGAGAGTAGATAAAGAAAGAAAACTGATGGCGTAGAAAGTTTCTTTTCCAGTACAAACTGAAAGTAAGAAATGGTACAGATCCCTTTCAGAGGTTACCAAACAACAACAAAAAGCGGGACTACTGATAAATGCCCAAGTTAAAACATAAAGGAAACAATAATGAGAAAACTTTTTGGGAGAAGAATCTGACCTAAGAGCATTTACAAGGTCTATTGGAGACAATCCACTAGGTTCATCTTTTGCTTTAGGAAACAATATAACTGGGATATCCTTAGTTCTAGCATATTCTGCTCCTCCACAATCTGCCACATCCATTACGCAGAATTAGATAATGGTTATATTGAAAATGTAATTGAAGTCAAGATTGCAATATAATTAGTCCAGTTCAGGCATCGAGTGAGTGGTTCAAGTGAGTAATCAATCAGTATGACGATTGAGATTTCTTTACCAAGTGGTCTAAACTGAAGGCAAATGGCTATGCGGCCAAAATTGTGTATCTGATGACCTGTAAGTGGGATAGTTTTGTAGTTCTCACCAGAATCCCTATGAATAATTCCATGCTAGGCTCTAAGATGGCTGAAGGACAGCCTCCATTCATAGTGGTCCAAAACAAACTTCAATCATCAAACCATGTCATTATAGATCAAGAATCAAAATTTATTTCGTTGATTAATTGGTTGATTTCATATATGCCAGATCATGTGAACAAAGAAAGAGGCGTAGCATTCACACCAAGTAACGCCCAAAAGAAGTTCCTTTGTGCACACTACAAACTTTTATGGATTTGCAATTTTGACTCATTGTACTCCCCATTACTGTCTTACTTTATGACTTCATATAAATAAATAAAAAAGAAACGGAACAACCACAGCGAAAGATTCATATTTTCATCAGTTTCAAAGTAACACAACACATTATGAGAATGAATCTAGAAGCTAGTGGCATTGCCCTTTTTCATGCCTCACTTTTAAGGAGTTATTAAATCAATAAAATACACCTAGATAGAGAGAAAAAAATACAAGTGCCCATCAAGTCGATCAAATGAAAATTCATTCACAATAAGGCTCACATTAGTAGTAGAACGGCTTTGAATACCAAAACAATAAAAAAAAAAAAGGTAATTCAACAGGTTTTGCGATTACAATCAGAAGTATATACAGGCATATACCAAATTAAAGTTCACAGAAACAGAGAAAAAGCATAATTTACATATATCGAGCAAAAGTAAGCAATATTACCTTGTTTGTTCGTAACCAAAACGACGACATCTCCAGGAACCGATCCTACACCGCATGCCTCATTAATGGATTTGAAGTTAGACCCTCCGCCGGACACAAAAACTGCCAACTTCTTCCTTTTAACCCCATATTTCGAATCCTCTTCAGCTAACACGACACGCTTCTCCACAGAGTTTCTACACTGCAATATATTCCCTGACCGCGCCTTCACAGTATAGATGGGGTGAGTCCGCTTGCGGGATTGAGTAACACAAATACATGAAATCGAAGGTAATTTTAAGGTGTGCTTTGGAGGTACTGTGATTGATGGATTTGAGCAAACCCCAGAATAAAAGTTTTCAGCTTTCATCGTATTAGATAAATCTTGAGGAATGGGATTTCAGGAAGAGGGGAGAGCTCTGCGAGCGCGAACTGGGAATGCAATGCATCTCAGAGGAAATTGGGTCTCTTTTTGTCTTATGGGTTGAGCCGAAGAGAACCTAAATCCTAAACAACTACTATTACAAAAATGTAAAAAAAATGTGAACAAAAATAGGGATGAGTATCAGATTGATCCCTATATTTATATTTTTGCATCATTTTGGTCCCTCAATTTTTTTTAGGCCAAAGGAATCCTTGAACTTTTCAATTTGGACGTTAACGCTTTTACTCAACTTCTGTCAGAAATCGCTGATCTTATTATTAGCGTGCTGATATGTTATTTTTTAAAAGAAAATCCAAATGCATTCATTCAAACTCTTATTACCAGGGGTGGAAGTTTGAATTTTTGGTTCGGTTTGAGATCGAAACCGAAAAAATTGAAAACCAAACTTACCTAAATATGTCAAACCGAACCGTTTAATACGGTTTAGTTTTTCATTTTAAACCGATTTTGTCGAATGTATGTTCTATTTAAGTATTTTTACCATACATTACCAACTTAATAAGTAAATAAATAATAACTAATTAATATTTAAAACATATAAATAAACTTCAGTTTTCGGTTTAAAATCAAAATTAATTTTCATAAACCAAACCGAAAACCGAATTTCTCAAAAACATAAAATCGAAACCGGACCGATAAACCGCAAACCGAATCGAACTCTGTTTTACGATTCGAATTTCGGTTTGGTCCGATTTTTTCCACCCCTACTCATTAGTCATTACTCAAACCCCCTTTGCTTTGAGTAGAGAACCTACCCCGCGTTTGGTTGGGGAGAATAGGGGATGAGGCAAGAGAATGAATTTTGTCAAAATTCATTCTCTTGTTTATTTGTATAAAACATCCTCTTGTGAAAATATTTTAAAAAAAATCACAATTTTATTCTTCAATTAAAATTACATAAAATTATCATTTTATTAGAAAAAAGATAATATAATATTTTTATCTATATTACAATCAATTCAAACCAAAACTTATGTTCATTCTCACGTTAATCAAACATACAAAAATTTATCTTTAAACTCATTCACCCCTCTCAATAAATTCGTGTTCATACTCAGCTCATCTTAAATTAATTCTCTCCTTCAACAAAATGTGGGGCTAGAACTTAGAACCTCCAGGAGAGAAGACAAAAAAGGCACCAACATACGGCGCTTTGAGCAAGTATTTTGACAATCTTCACCAAACACTGCTTCCACTAGTTTTATCCTTTGAGAACGCACTCGTCAAGGACCTTGATGATGACGGAGCCGTTGGTGGCATAAATGGGTCCCACAAGTCCCACCCAAAAGATTGGGGTGATGGAGGAGGAGGCGGAGGTAGTAGGGGATGCGGTTCTTGTCTGTCTTGAACCCATTGTTCTTATTCTTTTTCTTCCTAGCATATCATTAAGTCTCCGTTGTCGCTCTATTTTTTTTATCTTCAAAATGAAAATGGAGAAAGGTCAATGCGTTTCAAAACAAAATAAAAGTTTGAGTCTTTCTTCTTTATTATGTCAAACATCGTTGAAAGAATCCATGTAGATTTAGCTTAGGTCGATCTTTTGTTGACATGGAATCCATGTGGATTTATTTTTTTTATAAAAATTCACATCAGCAGGATAACGACCACGTCATCAAATTTTAACATAATTTGGTCAAAAGGGTAAATGTGAACCAAATTGGAGGACTTTTTCCGTTTGGAAAAAAAGTTGAGGGGTCAAAATAGCCCAAAAACGTAAGCAGAGGAGCCGATCTGATACTTATCCCAAAAAATATATTTTGAAGTGCGATATATCAGCTTAATCGATCAGATTCATTGTCCGCGATAATATGAGGATTAATATTAGATCGATTGATGCTTCAAAACACCTACCAATAAGGAAAGCTTTTCAGTTTGCATTATCGTTATCAAAAAAAATTGTGGCACTTTATTGAGAATATATGTTTTTTGCTTTGCCTCTACAAATGTATGTTGTCCAAATGCAATTATTCACTCAAGAGTAGACAGATGACATTACTGTTGGTTCTTGTTTATCATACGTTCCTTAAGATACGTTAATAGATAATCAATAGAAGATTCAATATCAATAAAAGATTCAATATCCGAAGGTGAAGAGCCCAACACTGATATCTGAATATTGTCCCATCAGTCTGTGTAATGTTGTCTTTAAATTAGTCTCCCAAGGTGTTAGCCAATCGATTGCAAAAAATTCTGCCCTCTATTATTTCAGAGACACAAAGTGTTTTCGTCCTCGGGAGGCAAATTTTTGATAATGTGATTGTAGCCCATGAGACGATGCATCATTTGAAGAATAGACGGAGAGGGAACAAAGGGTATTTGGCCGTTAAATTGAATATGATGAAGGCGTATGATAGAATAGAATAGAGATTTTTGGAACGGGTAATGGAGGTCTTGGGTTTTGATAGAAGATGGATCTCTTTGATTATGCAATGTGTTTCAACAGTCCGATATTCGGTTTCGATAAATGGTGTTCCCAAAGGTGATATTAAACCGAGCCGTGGTGTTCGTCAAGGAGACCCGTTATCTCCGTATCCTTTTTTACTATGCACAGAGGGGCTTTCTCATTTATTACATAAAGCAACCCAAACAAGGCAGTCTAAGTGGTGTATCTGTAAGTAGAACATCCTCATGTATTTTGAATCTTTTATTCGCTGACGATAGTTTAATTTTTTGTGGAGCATCTCTTCAGAAATGCCAAGCTTTAAAACAAATCCTAGCTTTATACGAGAGGAGTTCGGGACAACGTATAAGTAGGCCCAAGTCATCAATTTTTTTCAGTGCGAATGTCAACAGTAACACTCGTCAAATCTTGAAGAATGAGATTGGGATTCAACGTATCATGGAGTGTGATAATTATTTGGGAATTCCTATCATGCTTGGCAGAGCTCGAGCACAACATTTTGATGTTGTAAAGGATCGCATTGGGGGGAGAATTAGGAGTTGGTGGAGTAAATGTTTGTCTCGTGCAGGGAAGGAGACATTGATCAAATTGGTCCTCCAAGCGATTCCAACATATTTGATGAATTGCTTTCGTATACCTCAGATGGTGTGTGACGAGATTAACCGCATGATCCGGCATTTTTGGTGGGGGAACGCATCTTCCAAATCTACATTGGGTTAGTTGGGATAAGATGTGTAGAGCAAAGTCGCAAGGTAGTTCGGGCTTTAGGGATCTTGAATCATTTAATTTAGCATTATTGGCAAAGCAAGGATGGGGAATTATCCATAACCCATCTTCATTGGCAGCAAGAGTCCTCAAGGGTAAATATTTTCCTCATCAGAATTTTTGGAGTGCTTTGAGGGGATCATGTCCGTCTTATATCTGGACTAGCTTGTTGGCTGGCGGGGAGTTATTAAAGCAAGGAGCTAGATGGATAATAGGAAATGGAGGGGCTGTGCGCATATATGGGGATGCATGGATTCCAAAGGGTAAGCCCTTACAATTTCCTCAAGATGGGCGATTACCGGCAGATGAGATGGTATCATCTTTACTGGATGGAAATGAAGGAACTTGGAGAGTATCGGTGGTTAGAGCACATTTTCCTAATGTTGTAGCAGATCATATTTTAAGTATACCAATTAGCAATAGATGGCCTCCTGATAAGTTTATTTGGCCGCATTCGTCAAATGGGAATTATAGTGTTAAATCGGGTTATCACTTGGCTCATTCATTGAGGAGGGATGGTACCAATTTGGACTCAATAAATGGGGATGAGTTAAGGAGTATGTAAACACGGTTATGGAATCGTCAAACAATTCCTAAGGTGAAACATCTATTATGGAGAGCATGTGGCAATTCTCTCCCCACCAAAGATAATTTGATCAGACGTGGAATAATTACTTCTCCAGAATGTCCTGTTGTGGTTTAGCTGATGAAAACTTATCCCATTTATTTTTTGAATGTCCGGTGGCCATACATGTTTGGGATGAGTTAAATTTTACAGTTGACTTATCTCATCAAGGAGGAGAAAGTTTTCACGACTGGTTTGCTCGGTATATATACAAGGAGAAGGCTCGGGTAGTTTTGGTGGCAGTGACTACTTGGATGCTATGGTTTAATCGCAATCAATCTGTCCATGAATTTGTATGATTCTCTTCCCGTAAGATTGTTAAGGCTGTAAAGAAACTGATTTTTTATTTTTTGGCAGCTGGCTCCTCAATTAGTTCGGTTGGTTCAGGAGGTGAAGAGCAGGTACCAGCTGATAGTTTTGTGAAGAGATGGAAACGTCCGGATGATGGGCTAATTAAACTAAATACAGATGCAACTTTGAAGAATGGCTTACTGGGTGTTGGAATAGTATTACGTGACAATGATGGAGATGTGGTAGGGTCGGCAATGCTAAAAAGACAACACTGTGAGGATCTTTGTCAAGGTGAAGCCACTGCTCTATTATTAGGAGTACAATAATTGCTTTTGATTGTGGGTTCGGGCGAATAGCAGTTGAATCGGACTCACAAGTAGTTATAAGTCATGTACTATCTTATTCATCTAATTTTTTACCATATGGGGTTCTTATGGAATCCATACAATCTTTGTTCCATTATTTTTCTTATTCGGAGGTTCGTCATATCCAACAGAGTGTCAACCCGGTTGCACATGGATTGGCACAATTAGCTTTAAGGTAGGAGCAAGATTTGTTTTATTTAGAGGAGTATCCTCATGATGTCTCTCATCTTGTATTACAAGATATTCGTCTTTCCACTTAATACATGAGTTCTTTGTTATCAAAAAAATTTGGCAAGGACTAATTTACTAATAAGGTACCCTAAAGATGGAAGATGAATGCCAGATTTACCTTAAAGGATTCAGGCATGTACAGGTAGGTTAGTAAAGATGAGCACTTACAAACACGACCTTTCAAGCGCTCCACTCCAGAATAGGGTCCCCAACATTACCTTTCGAGACTCCGAATAAACAAACTTTGATATATTTATTATTTAAAAAGAGGGGAAAATGACTACGGTCTGGATCCGATCCCTCTGGCCACCACCAGTGTTTCTCTTGTTATGTAAGAAGCATCATCTGATGCCAAAAAGGCTGTGGCAGAAGCCATGTCTTGTGTGGTAACAAGCCTGTTAAGCAAGGTTCTCCCAACGAAGGCATTTCTCTGCAAGAGACACAAATTTATATCCAGTCACAGGGAAGCTAATATTGGGGACATTATTTTCACAAGCAACCTAGAAAATATGTTCTCACAACTGTTTCATTCTTTGTAAGGAAATCAACAAAACGAGTGGGTACAAAACCAGCAACTAAAAAGTTTACACGAGTATCAGACGCCATCTCCACTGTAAGTTGCCTAAGGAATAATCAACAACAACAACAAAAATGATCTATCATCTTAGGAGAAAAGGAAATCCATCTATGAATTTTCATAGAAAACAAATATATTAAGAAATCAATGGCACAATAGATACATATAAAACATGATACCATATAAAGAAACAAGAAGAAAATAGCATATTTCTTCATCTCTAATTTTTAAGTTCTGGAAAGAAAGAAGGAGGGATAAGAATAGATCACTGACGGTATCTTGTAGACTCAAAATCTGAAATCGAAATCGCAAATTCTAGTCGGTTAAAAGCTTGGTCAAACTAAGTAAAAAAATGTGGGTATTCGGGTCCAATACGGTCCACCGATCTCCGACAAGTATTTTATCTGTTTAAAGGGTGGAATCGGTGCCTATAGTTGAGATGAACTCAATGGTGGTAACGGTGCATCAATCCGTCGTCGGTGTTAGTCAGATCTAAAGATTTTCTAGCTGTGACGACGATCTTCCAAGCGCGATTTTGGCAACTAAGGTTGACAAAATATGTCGTGGATTGTCAGATTTTTCTCCTTGACATCTTACAATTCTTTTGAGACCAGTCGTACCGCGAATGATGGCCAGACACAGATGGCTCGTTATCGGAAAGTGAGGGAGAAAGATAGAGAAGATTTTGGAGGAGAGATAATATATAGAAATAATATGAAAAAAATGAATGAGAGATAATAAAAAAATAGTGAAAAAAAAGGAGAGAGAAGCGAGAATCCACATTACATGTTTTATATTTTTTTTTATTAGTCTATGTGACGCATTGAGTTGGCATAGCATATAGATTATAGATGATTATTTATAAAAACTTTAGAGATGATTATCACTTTTGGATTTAAATACCGGTGTCAATTTTTGATTGAAATAGAATTTGATGTTGCTGTTAATAACATCATTAGATTATTTTTATTTTCATATTAATAGACGTTGTATGAGTGTTTTTTACAATGATGTCGTTCACACTAGTGTCAAATATTATTTCTATAGAAAAGATTGAGATCGGATAATATTTCTGATATTTAAATGTCCTCATGATGACATTTTTGAAAGGGAAAAAAACTGCTTCATGGACTTATTTATATATTTTTTTATAAAAAAGACCTCCCTGGTCGTTTCATTGGGATTCACGAAAAATTTGGTAAATAACTAAATATTTTTTCAGAGTTTAAGTAGGTGGTATACCCGAATGCACTAGTTAAGCATCAACTTTTTTCCCTTCCTGTAGATGGTCTAAGTGATTAGCTCCACAATTTTGCTTGCTGGGGTTTATGGAAGCACTCTATAGATGGTATAATGGGACATTTGCATTGAATGAGTGTGAGGGTAAGATATGTGTAAAGTCACCAAGATAAGAGCGAGTGAGTGTAATGTGAGCATGACTGATAGTGATCATGATTGGTATGAAATAAAGAGGGAGTGTCAGTATTAAAATTTTAATAGTACAATTTTTCATATTATCATTTTTTATAAAAATAAAAATCATATTTTCTCGTATTTTAATTTAACTAATAAAGAGTACAAAAGTCCTTTGAATATTAAAACTCATTCTTCAATTGTGGAGAAGTCATTTTCGCTATTATAATGAATTTGGATGAGATGAGTGAGATTTTATCATTCATAAGAAAAATGTAATTCTCATGCTCATTTCATCGTCTAAATCTCAACGAATTTGGGTGAGATGAGTGAGATTTTCTCATTCATAAGAGAAATGTAATTCTCATTCCATCCTCTAAATTTCAAAGAATTTGGGTCTCAAAGAATTTGGGTGAGACGAGTGAGATTTTATCATTCATAAGAGAAGGTAATTCTCACCCTCATTCCATCTTCTAAATCTCAACCAAAAAACAGCTTTGAGATTATGTAATGGAATTACATCTAGATTGGTATTTACCCAATGTCGGCAATTCTAAGCAGTGGAAACTTGGTATTGTATAATTTACAAGGGCCTCACTCCGGCAAAAATAAGTAGGTCCTTGAACATTCCACGGCAGAGAAAGGGGCCATCAGCCAAAGATTAGGCAAGCAAAATTAATCATCAATATCTGGGAATAACAGCACTAATCTGCGACCCCATTTTTAAAGAGGAACACGACAGCAAAGGTTACGCATATATATAACCAACCACATTACCCAAGTCCATTTAGGTACTCACAACACTGGAAAATGTACATGTTGAAAACATTAAATTTATTTCTGGTGCAAAACAACGAATAACAATACTAACTAAAGTTCGAGATCTTTATGTGATTTGTGGTTTAATCATAAGGATTCCTGAAATTCTTCAAGACCTCCGGGATGCCATAACCAAGCATGTCATCAACATTCTGAATCATTTTAGGCTTCAACTTTTCAAATTTGTCAATGTTATAACCACTCAAAACCTCCTTGAAGTGCTCAACGTTTGGGAAATCTCCAACTGGTAGATGGAACTCCCTTTGTACCTGTTACATATAAGTTCGAGACTTACAGTTACTAGTATGCAACATGCATATGCAATTGCAATTGCATGACGTAAGCAGTAGAAAGAGAAAAACCTTTGCGAATTCGTCTTCGAGATTATCTATAAGGCGTTGCTGAGCCTTAGCTTTGCCCATCATTGCCGGCATCTCTTTCTTAAGATGGCTAATTATATAGGCATGCATCTTGGCGGCTCTAGCACGCTTTACAAATTCATTGATCTGCAATAAGAGATAGGCAGAACACCCATTCACAAGCATGTAGAGGTAATATATAAAAACAAGCATGTCGGCAAATCTACATGCTTGGATAAGGTACAAAACAATCATATTAAGTGTGGAGGGTGAACATACACGACGATCACAGGCTTTCTTTGGGATATTGACCAAGTCCATGAGGAGATCGTCCTGCTCTTTCTCAAAAAGTTCTCGGAACATTGGATTAACAGTTGCTTCATTGATATGTTTATCATTGAACGAACTGCAAAATCCAAAATAAGGACACTTAGAATGTAAAAAATGATATTAGATACCCAGAGCAATTTATGATGAAAATGAAAAGTCACAAATTTATAGCAAGCAGAAGAAAGTGAAGAATAGTGCGATACACACATTAATCAGTAATTTCCACAGGATGAGTTCGTAATTAGAACCAAACACAATAAACAGAAATTGAACAATATGCCCAGTAAATGTCAACATAAAGTGTTGAATGATCAAACCAAATATTTGTGTGATAAACAGAAAAAACATTAACAGACAAACTAAAGAACCTTTTTTCACTTACATTTCAAGAATGATGTATCTAACTGACAAGTTAATAACTTAAGCTTGTTAAAACAAACATCTGAAAGCAGAGAACATACCCAATGTAAACACGCATAACCTCTGGAGTATTCAGAACTTTTCCAAGTGACCACATCAGCGCTCCATAAACTCTCATCAACTATAAAGTGACATTGGATATCAAATAGGTCACAATTGAGGCATAAAATTTTGAGAACCAAGGATAAAGGAAAAGAGCATAAAACAAATACCTGTTGCGTATCAACTTGGTCAGCTTTATTCAGAACAACCCGTATCTTGTCATCATTGCCACGCAAAGACGAAATCACACGTTTGAACTCATCACTGATGTCAAGTTTATGAGGATCAAACAGGAGAAGAATTAGATCACATTTTGCGGCAAACCATGATATAACCCCAGTAAAATCATAGCTCCTTTGTGTCCTTTGCTTTTCGCCGGATAATACACCAGGAGTGTCCACAAATGTAATTTGATCTAGCAACTGCAAAACATATTGGCAATGCCAAAAACTGTATATATAAGTACATATATTAATATTAAAAAAGAACAATCCAATTAAGGATGCGAAGGCCTACTGGATGAGGCATTTGAGAACATTCAAATTTTGACAAGAAAGCTCCACCAAATGTTGTCAAACCACTAAATGGCATATCAGCCTGAACAGCAATAGTGTTCCCAGGTATACTCCTTTCATCAGCTCCAGACTGCAATCAAAAGCCCAACAGATGTGAGTCATACCTAATAGAAAATTGAAAAGAAACATTTGGCGGGGAACATAACAGAAATAAAATTTACTTTAATGTGGCAATGAAAAATATGAGCCCTCTAAATAGACATATTCGGGATTTTGTTCAAAGGATCCTTGGTAGAACAATACAAAAAAGATGAGACAAATAGGTTCAAATGTAAAGAAACAACATGTTGGCTAGGAGTAAAACAACTCAAACAATAATAATAAAAGAAAACTCATTAATTTGGAACAATAACAAAACCTAAAAATTACATCCACAAACAGATTGGTATGAAAGGGACAACAAACCAGCTCCTCATCAAAGATAAAGAATCCAATATATTCTACAACTAAAGAAAATCACTCTAAATTCAAAACTAAAATGGGTGTAAATCTCACACCTGAAATGAGTAAATGACCCAAAAAAAAAAAAAAACTTTGTTATAATTTAGATTTTCATACCATCACAACAACAAATCTGTCTGTTGTAGGTTCTGGTCCTATGTGAGCCCCTGCACGAAAAGAAGACTATTATTTATCAAGATTCAAGAAACAATACTCTTGCTGCATGGTAAAATTTCAAATCAGAGAGAGAGAAGATTGAAATAGTAAGCTAACCTGGGTAGTCACACTTAAGCAAATGTTTTATAAACGTTGTTTTTCCGGTAGAATACTGACCCAAAAGCATAACCATCGGTTTGGCATCAAAATCACTGTTAGTCTGCAAAGCAAAAGCCCAAACCAATTCCAAATTATCTACCCAGAAAACACAGTACGCTAAGCCACACCTACATTCTTCTAGATGTAGACTGTTGTATTTAACCAATGAGGACAAATTACACAGCAAATTTAAAACATTTGTTGGTCCACTCACCAATAAGGGAGATCCGAAATCATTAAAACGATAGGTAACTTCCAATGGCTTTAGCTTTTCGATGTACAATCTCTTCAAGCCATCGATTATGGAAGTCACTGCATTCAGAGGTATCTGACAAGGAAAACAAAAAGAAGAAGAGGACTCATCAGGCAACAAATTTAGCTGCAAAATTTTCTGAGAAAAATGTACAAATTAACTTATGCTACAGATCATGCATATTTCCAAATCACAAATTGATGACCCATGACTGGATATTTTCAAAATAAAGATGATTCTTAACTCTTAAGTATTACCAAAAAAAATTTAAAAAAAAAAGACAGATCATACTCAGGAATTGTAAGTGTAGATTATGTTTTCCATCAAATTATTTACTTCCAAAAAACATAAGTATACATCAACTCCTACTTGGTTGGTACAAAGATAGAACACTAAATGAGTAATAGAGCTACATTCCAAACTGCCCGAAAGCATGAGTGGAGTGCTGTTAGTATAACATGACTTGAAAAGTATACCCAATGTATAACATTGGAGGAAGACAAACTCTAGCAGGTAAATAGATCACATGCAATGGCCCTCAATAGGGGAAACCAAAAATTCAACGAAAAGAGGAACAATGGGGACCATTCAGACATGCATTGAAATAGAAATATTACCCTCTTTGTAGTTTTGGATTTGGAATTAAACCACTGAGCTTGTGGTGATGATTTGAGAGGACTAGTCCCTACATCATTACCAAGGAGACTTATTTAACTAAACAGCAATTAAACAAAGTTGCATGTATTTATAATGTTGAAATATAAGAAAATATCTGACCATTCACTTCAGGCTCAACATATATTGCTGGTTTGTGTTTCTGGAAACGAAAAAGGCAAGAAAACAATACAGTTGAGTGACTCCTGTCAAATATTTCACTTTACAAAAGAAGGAAAGAAAGACTACTTACAGCAAGGAAGGCATCTAAACCTTCCATGGATGGAGGTTCGATGGTCTCTGTGAAATCTGTCACAACCAAAGAGGTAAATTGATTTAGGTCAAACAACATCATATACAAGGAAGAGCAGTGAATAAAAGCAAGACAATCTTTGTCCTTGTGCTTGCCTCCATTTTTGAGGACCTCTGCATTTAATTCTCTTCCGGCTTGTGCCAAAGAAATCAACTGCCCATTAACAAAATTGCCAATAGAAAGTCAAAAATCCCACACGTTACTGTTAATAAGATCCAGCGGAAAGGAATTTGATATCACAACCTGCATTGCTGCGATGAACTCTGAAAATCCTAGAAATCCTTGTCTTTTAGAATCAGCAAGCGCCCAAACCTTCGGAAACAAATCAGAGGCAATATGATACGAAACTGAAGGAAGTTGACAATACACTCAAAATACCCCGAGCAACATATAACGATTATGAAATCAACCCGAAGTGATAAAAAAATAGACACAAAATTGAAAATTCGAATCAATGTCGGGGAAAAAAAACTCAAAACACTATATTCTAGTTTGTTTGATTCACTATTAATCATCAACAGTATCATCTATATCACAGAAAATCAACTGTAACAACCAGAACTCTTCGACTGCCACGAGATTTATGGAAACAGATATGAAATCGGTGATTTGAGTTTCTAAGAGTATCTATTACCTGCTTCAGTTCTTGCCGAGAAAGCTTCGACATAACGAAGAAAGTTGTGGCGTCGTTTCCGGTGATACGACCGTCTCCATCTACACAAATCAGTCAATTAGCGTTCAAATCAAGAACAAAAAAAAAGTACGCCGGCAAGTATTTAAGCAAGAGAGATAGACGGAAACCTGAATCGGCTAAACTGAACCATTGCTGGTAAATCTGTCGGTGCTCCTTTGAGCACGAATCCAAGGGACCTGAAGCGATCTCCATTTTTTGAACAGTAACCGATCTCTAATTTCGATCAGGAAATGATTCGAAGTTATGCTTGAGAGAGCTCGGGAGGTTGAAATTTGAAAATTTAAAGCAAAGGGCGTGCCTGGAAAGCGATAATGAAATTTGAAATCTATCCAAAAGAGGGTTTATGCTTTATCGCTATTTTAATTTTTTGTTGGCGCTGGGTTATCTTAAGGCTTCAGGTAGTTTAACGTTTGGCCCAAGGATTAACTTTGATTGTTGCCGTGGCAATCTGGCTGTGATTGGTTTAGACTCACTTTAGCGTGTGGTTTGGAGGAGGGAACTCGATCCATAAAAACTTGAACAACATTTGAAGAAGCTAATCTATCCAATTTAGCCAAACCATCTATTAAAGATGAAAAATAGTATGTGTAATTCTTATTACTTCCTGTAGAAGAAACAGTACATTACTATAAATAGTAAAATGATCTGCGTCCATAATACACTTTGTAACAAACCTTCCTACTCAACCAGTAGGTGTTATACACGTGGATTGTGTAACAACCTAAAACACACGTTAGTATGATAATAGCCCCCCTCAAGATGGACTATAAATATCTTTGATGGCCATCTTGGAAATAAGAGGAAATAAGCGAGCAGCAGGGAGAGCTTTTGTAAAAATGTCAGCAAGCTGGTGTTGAGTCCGAATAGGAAGTAAACGAATGAGACCAGATGTAGCTTTATCCCGGACGAAATGAAGATCAATTTCTATATGCTTAGTCCTCTCATGAAAAATGGGGTTATTGGCAATGTGTAGGGCAGCTTGATTATCACAGAAAAGAAGAGGCAAACCAGAACAAGTTATCTGGAAAGCATGTAAGAGCTGTTGAATCCAAACCAACTCACTGGTGGTAGAAGCAAGCGCCCGATATTCAACCTCAGCGGATGAACGAGAAACCGTTGTTTGTTTCTTGGCCTTCCAAGAAATCAATGAATCACCAAGAAAAATACAAAAACCAGTGACAGATCTCCTTGTATCAGGACAAGACCCCCAATCAGCATCCGAAAAAGCTTTGAGTTGCAATGGAGATGAAGAGGAGAAAAAGAGACCTTGACCAGGTTTGCCCTTAATATACCGAAGTAAATGCTGAGCAGCTTGCAAATGAGGTGCACGAGGCTGAGACAAATACTGGCTGAGTTTGTGCACAGCAAAAGCAATGTCCGGTCGTGAAATTGTAAGATACAACAAGCGGCCAATGAGTCTTCTATATTGTGAAGCATCAGGTATGAGGTCACCATCAGTGGCATTCAAGGGAAGATGAGGATCCATAGGGAGAGATGTGGGTTTGCAAGCAGTTAAACCAGCATCTTCAAGGAGTTGTAAAGCATAGTGGCGTTGAGACATGACAATACCCTTGGAAGAATAAGCAATCTCAAGTCCAAGAAAGTACTTCAATGCTCCTAAATCTTTCAACTTGAACTTGTTGTGAAGAAAAGCTTTAACCAGTGTAATAAGTTGTTTGTTTGGTCCGCAAATGATGATATCATCAACGTAAACCAACAATGCAACAAAAGAAGATCCAGAACCCATGGTAAACAAAGAATAATCACACTTTGATTGAGTAAAACCAAACTGGATCAAAGATTGAGAAAGCTTATTGTACCACTGGCGGGAAGCCTGTTTTAGTCCATAAATGGACTTGTGGAGGCGACAAACTAATTTTGTTCCAGGTGAAGGAATAATAGCTGATGAAGACTGATAACCAAGAGGAATATCCATGTAAACTTCTTCAAACAAATCTCCATGAAGAAAAGCATTGTTGACATCTAATTGAACCAAATGCCATTGTTGACACGCAGCTAAGGCCAACAACAATTTGACAGTGACCAGTTTGGCCACTGGAGAAAAAGTTTCAATAAAATCCAGACCTTCTTGTTGAGTGTAACCTTTAGCTACTAAACGTGCTTTATACCGTTCAATGGAACCATCAGACTTAAACTTGATTTTGTAAATCCATTTACAACCAATAGAATGTTTATTGATAGGCAATGGAACCACTGTCCAGGTATTATTATCTTCCATGGCACGTAATTCTGCGTGCATGGCATCACGCCAATGTGCATGCTTCACGGCTTGATGATAAAACTGTGGTTCAGGGGAAGAAGTGACTTGCAAGGCAAAAGTTCTGTAGGAGGATGAAAGAGAAGAATAAGAAATGGATGAGGATAAAGGATAGGTAATAGAATGATCAGGAGTAGTGGGTTTGTGAACTAAAAGATTACAATGATATTGATTGAGATAAGAATGAGGTTTGATTGTTCTAGTAGAATGGCGAATGGGAGGAGCAGGAAGGGTTGGTGTAGTAGTAGGGGGTACTGGAACAGGGTCAGGAGAAGATGAATTTATGGTTGACACATCGGATGAATGTAAGACATTGGGTACAGCGGAAGATAATGAACAATATGAAGATTGAATTTCTGGAAGATCATGGTGAGATGTTGGTAAAACTAAATCAGGGAAAGGATCAATAAGAGGAGACGAAGAAGAAACCTTGTGGAAAGGGAATTGAGTTTCAAAGAAAATGACATCACGAGAAAAGAAAATTTGTTTGGATTGAAGATCATATAATTTGTATCCTTTCATACCACGTGGATAACCAATGAAAACACACACTCTAGAACGAGGTTGAAACTTGGTTCGATTATGAGTAAGAGTGGAAGCAAATTCAAGACAACCAAAGACTCGAAGTAATGAATAATCAGGTTGAGAAGCATACAGTAGATTATAAGGAGTTTGATTCTGGAGAAATGGAGAAGGAGTACGATTGATTAGAAAAGTAGCCGTAAGAACACAGTCAGTCCAAAATTGAAGAGGAATACGAGACTGAAAATACAAAGCACGAGCAACATTGAGCAAGTGTTGGTGCTTGCGTTCCACCACAGAATTTTGTTGAGGTCTTTCAACACAAGAGAATTGATGCAATACTCCCTTATCATGGAAATAATCAGTGAAAACCAACTCAGGGGCATTGTCAGATCGAAACACCTTAATAGTTGCTTGGAACTGTGTGGAGACCATATTAAAAAATCGTGGAATAATGGTAGAAACATCAGACTTGTGCTGCAGTAGATATGTCCACGTGAATCTACTGTGATCATCAACCAAAGTAAGGAAATAGCGATAACCAGAATAAGAAGGCTGATGAAAAGGTCCCCATATATCACAATGAATTATATCAAAAAGATGTTCAGCCCTATTATTATGAGCAACAAAAGGTAGTCTCCTTTGTTTTGCCAATGGACAAACATAACAAGGTACATCTTTACTAGGGAATGTTACAGAATCAATATTCAACTGAGGTCTCAAAACAGTGAGACGAGAAAAAGCTAAATGTCCAAGCCTATCGTGCCACATGCTTGCAGAGACAGTGTTTATTGAAGCAGAAATGTTATTGTTGTCCATGGGAATGTTGAGAAGATAAAGTCCTTCCACCCAATCAGCCTTGCCAATCATCATCTGTTGATGGTCCTGAATGACGCAGGATGTAGAAGTAAAATTCACTGTAAGGGAGCTGCCATGTAAGAGTGCACTAACAGATAAGAGATTATAACCAAATTGTGGAACAAAGAGAACATCCTTGAGAATAAGCTGAGAACTCAGTGTGACATCACCATAAAAATGAACTGCAATCTTGGCATGATTAGGCAAAGTAACTGTGGAACCAGTCAAAGGTTTCATAAACGTAAAAGCTTTGGCAGTTGAACACACATGCCGTGTAGCTCCAGAGTCAACAATCCAGGAAGAAGAAGAAGAAAAACTATGATCCAAGGAAAAAGACAAACAGATACCTGTATTAAAAGAAGTGTCATGATCAGGAATGGATGATGATCCAGAAGTATTCACTGCATGAGAAGTCAACATTTGTATGAGTTGTTGATACTGATTGGGATTAAGAGACTGAATGAAATTTCCCCCTTGAGTACTCCCATCAGTAACAGTATGTTCAGTAGATACTTGATTGACATAATGTTGACCAGCAGTAGATTGAGTTCTCTGTTTAGGTTTATATCTAGGAGGATAACCATGTAACTTGTAACATTTTTCGATTGTATGTCCATGATAACTGCAATGAGTGCAGAAAGGACGGTCTTTCTTTTGGCCACGATAATTACTGGAAGAACCAGTAGGAACTGTAGAATTCTCAGATCGTACAGCGAAAGCCATGCTCGAGGCATTATCAGAACCAACAGAGCAATTATAACCAATCTGTCGCTGATTTTCTTCTTGTGAAACAAGAGAATATACCTTGTTAATGGAAGGCAGCGGATCCATAAGAAGCAATTGTCCACGTACTTGAGCAAAAGAATCATTAAGCCCCATAAGAAAAGACATAATGTACTCAGTTTGATAATAGTCATTGAGAAGTTTGAGTCCTCCGCAAGAACACTGCCCACACGTACAAAGTGGACGATAATTGTTGAGTTCCTCCCAAACCGTCTTCAATTTAGTGAAATATACACTAATCGAAGATTGACCTTGTGTGAGATTCATTAACTCACGACGAAGTTGAAAAATCCTCGGACCATTTTTCTGAAGAAAACGTTCTTTAAGATCTTGCCAAACACTATGAGCAGATCCACAATACAGAATACTTGCAGAAATAACTTTGGAAACTGAATTCAAGATCCATGACATAACAACATCGTTGTTTCTGGACCACAATTTTATCATAACAGTATCAAGAACATCTGGTTTCTTGATGGAACCATCAACAAACCCCAGTTTATTCTTGACAGATAGTGAAATAAGCATCGATCGACTCCAAGATGCATAGTTTTCACCAGTAAGAACTTGAGAGACAATGATTAAACCTGGATTATTATTTGAATGATGCAGATAAAATGGATCTGACGGATCAACAACAGCAGTAGTGATCAGATTTGAGGAAGAATCGACAGCTGAATCAAGCTGAGCAGTCTCCATGTTTTGCAGGAAAAGCAAGAAGGAAAGCGTGAAGAAAGTGAGAGAATCAGAAAGAAAATGAGAGAAAATTACAGTAAGTCCTCCGATACCATATTAAAGATGAAAAATAGTATGTGTAATTCTTATTACTTCCTGTAGAAGAAACAGTACATTACTATAAATAGTAAAATGATCTGCGTCCATAATACACTTTGTAACAAACCTTCCTACTCAACCAGTAGGTGTTATACACGTGGATTGTGTAACAACCTAAAACACACGTTAGTATGATAATACCATCAGCAACGTTATTGTTTTGCCTAGAAGTAAAAACAAGGCAGCAATTCAACTCCTGTAAATAGTGTCTGGCATATGAAGCACCATTGGTAACACTTGAAATAACAGTCAGAAAATCACCTTCCACTATGAAATCATGCCAATTAAGTTGGGACGCAATTTGGAAGGCAAATTGAATGGACGGGTCCTTCAATCAAGGCGGGACTGATACACTTAAAAGTAGCAATGAGAACTCGACCATCACCGTTTCTTCCTACCATAACTAAACCAGTCCATGCACCACCCATCTTCCAAGCCCATCCACATTGATTTTTAGTGAAAAATGAGGGGAAGGTCTCACCCAATTAGACTGACTCTGATTTGTATTTCGGATACTTGGGATATCGATTCACTGACTGTCAAACATCCCACATCGAGGATTTATCCTCGAGTGAAGTGTCTTATATTTGGGTATCATTTCCCCCTCTATTGGGTCTTTTAGAGGGGTGCGATGAGCCTTCTTATCATGGTATCGGTGCAGGTATTTTGGCTCTATAACTGCTCTATGGGTAATACCCTTTACTCTTACGTGTTGGTCCTGTGGTTCTGTCCAGTCCACAAGTACCGGGGAATTACAGACATCATACATCCGGCCCGCACGGCTTTGTTCATCCTTAAGTCATGCAAGTGAGTTGGGCCCAGCTCATATGACATGGAAAAAGACCTTGTTGATTGTATGGAGGGGCTTTTCCACTTATATTCTCCGTTTGGATCAGAGTATGTTTCATAGAGTATACGCTTTCATAAAACGTAAAAGCTGAGAGTGTTTGAGAGTATGGGTAACAGTATACGCTAACGTATACTCTGAAACAAACAGGGGATAAAGTGGGACAACAACCCAAGCAGCTCCTTCTTGAATGACATGGTCCCTTGCTCTCCAAATGAAATACAAAACGCATAACGAGTATCCAGTTTCTTTAGCCTCCAATTGATCAAACATCTTTGAAGCTAAGATTCTAAAGACGTCACTGGGGCATATATCGCTCGCTGCAAGGATGGGGTGCTGTCCCAAATTTCAGAAAGGAATGAGCAATCTCTAAAGAGATGGAAAACCGATTCTTTTTTAAAAGGGAGCGCTATTAATACATACGATTTTTATACATAATTTTTATTGTTAATTCTAAGGGTCAAACAGTGGTGGTGGTGGTGCACGAAGGTGTCATCGGAGTTGTCACTTTTTTATCACATTGTATGTCCTCTGTTAAGTACTTTTTGGTGGTTTAAGCATCTATTGACAATGGTTGAAATGTGGATTAGATTGTTCGAAATATGGGGGTTCTTTTGGAGGAGATGGAAGCCGAAAAGACGGTCCTCCATTATTACATTGTTTGGTCAACGTATTACATTGTTTGATACGTTTTAGTTGTTCAAACAGTTGTGGTGGTGGGTTAGTTTGCTCGGAGCTTGGGAGATTGTTTCAAGGTGGTGGAAGACGAAATGATGACAGAACGATAGTCTTCCATTATTAAATTATTAAGTCGACGTATTATATTATTTGGTCGATTTATTATATTGAGTAGTATTTGTGTATATGTCCCCGATGTTAGTCAAATCAAACAATTTTCTTCGCGATGGCCGCGAGCTTTCGAGTGTGATGATTTTAGAGAAATAATGTTGCAGATGATTTTGGAGAGATAATGAGGAATAGAAAGTAGAGGAGAGAGAGTACATAAAAGTGAGAGAAAAGACTTTAAGAGAGAGAAGCATGGGAAAAAAAAATTGGGTAAGAAAGAGAAAAATAATTTTTTTGTGGTTTTAATGATTTATGAAAATTGATCTATGTGGCATGTTTACATAATTACATGTAATGCCACATACACTATGGAAGCTTATGTATAAAAATCTTATCTACGATTAACATTTTCCTAACTAGAATGGCTTCTCTCAAGGGTGTTGGTTGCTAAAATAATTTTAGTGATATGTAGAAGCATTTTATGGATCAATCTTAGCATAGGTACAAAAAATAATTATGTATATTCTTAAACTATCAACGTTTTTAGGTTTTTGTCCATAAATTATAAAATCTTTCGTTTTGATCCTCATAATTTCGACAAACTAAATGTCTCGGTTTGGTCCCACTGTATAATTAAGTTATTTTTAAATTTAAATCATTATACACCTGCAATTAAACTGTATAAATGAATGATGATCAATTGTTATCTCGTATTAAATTACAAAATTAGAATAAATCGAATGACTAATCAATATTAGTAATGAAATCAACGTTTCTAATATGTTAAGGGCATTATTAGGGATCACCAAAAAAGAAAAAGAATGATAGATTGTAATTATGTCCATTAAAATGCATTTCCTCACACATACATGAAAGTAATTAAAACCACCCTTTTTTGGTATCAGGAAAATAAATACACCCTTTAAATAAAATGTCCATATCCCAACGTAAATCCAAAATTACCTAAATGAAATAAAGAAATAAATTGTTAACGCCAATGCATTTATTCATACAAATCAAAGAATATCCTCGAGGAAAAGGAAAAAGAATATGTAAAATTTAATGAGTAAACACTATAAATAGAGTACACACATGTGCTACATTAATCCTTCACATTTGTAAGTTTTTCGAAAATGCCAAACCAAAAGATGGCTCGATCAATATTCATTCTTTGTTTAGTGATTTTTGGCATGAGTGCAAACATGGTGCACGCTATCAGTTGCACCGCGTCTCTGCTTAGTCTCTTACCTTGCCTGCCCTTTTTTACTACTCCTACTGACCCAACGCCTGGTGTTCAATGCTGTTCGACGGTGGCAAGTTTGAACGCAGAGGCTAATACTAAAGAAATACGTCAAGAACTTTGCAATTGTTTCAAAGGTGCTTTTCAGAGTTATGGTGTGTTGCCTGAGAAAGCTAAACAAGTCGCTCAATTATGCAATGTCCCCGTTCCCGTGCCAATCGATCCAAACATTGATTGCAGCACGTAAGTTTTCTTCCCCTTCACCTCCTCCACCTTTCATATATATATAAAATAAAAGACTACTCACATGCGGATGTTCGTAATTTTATAAATTATGAATGTTCGTAGCTTCTATGAACCCATGAATTAATTTCGAATTCGTGGTTCCCTATCTACGTACAAAAACTGGACTTCCATAAATTTAAATTTATGTGTATGGGTGTATTTATTGATGAAATGTCATTAACAATAATTTTTTTCATTGTACTATGCAGGGTTAACTGAGTAATTCAGTTTCAAATGGGACTACCTTATGAAGAATGAAGAGTTTTGATTTATGGAACAAACTTGTGTTTATGAAGATTAAAAGACAAAATAATAAAAGTCCATATTTTTGCTCTTCAAATTTGTCTTTATTTTATTTGGTTATTTGTTAAACCACTGATATTTTAGTCAATCAATTAATCTTAAAGAAGCGCCGAGAATAAATGGAGCATTAATCTCAAATCAAAGCTCAAAGTTCAGCCTTGATTGGGCCATAAGCCTAGAACAAGAAGATTAAGGAAGAACTAATGCCAAAACAAAGATTAGGGGCAAAAAGAAAGGAATTGACTCAGATGTAATAAACTAATCCAAAAGTAGACCTTATACAAAGCACATACATCTCATCTACTGCATAACATCATCTATTGTCTATTACTGGAAACCACAAAGCCAAACTTGTTTACAGAATGATACAACTGAAACAAGTGTAGAATAGAACAGGGTGTATTCGCACACCCATCGTCGATTTTCATAAGCATAGCATCCTAGCTCGATCATCGAGGGAAAGCTTTCTTCCTTTATGCCCATCTTCCCTTGCATCAGATAATGGTGGTGAACTAGGATCGAGTTCGATTAATACCAAAATCTCCGCACTTTCAGGTCCAACTCACTGTCAACAGAACAGAGCAGGGATAAGCAAGAAACAAGAAAAGTGAAGGAACAGAATTTGAATAAACACGCGATGATGTCTCATTTGTCAGGTAATAGTACAGGCTATATATCCTATTTGGATAATGCAGGGGTTGACCTCATAAAATCCTCCATTCTGTGTATTTTGAACAAGCCCCTTTATGCAGCTGCATGTTTAGCTTTTATGTAGCTTTGTTCATATTCCTTCCTGGTCTAAACTACCTATTCCTTTATGGTATCTATGGCCTATGGATGTGGATGCACTTCACATATGGAAACTGTGGAAATCATTTGACTCAATGCCCTATGCATGTGAACTAATCACGCACGATTCCTTTCGACCGTGAATTCAACAGCTCAAATTTTACCCTCTTAATCAAGTAAAGAAAGCTTAAAGCGATACCTATTGTCTTATTGAGTAACCAGAGCAGAAGAGCTAGTTCAACTCCAAATACAGCATGGAGCCCGGTTCTGTCCAGCATGAATCCAAACACTGTAATCCCAGCTCTGTTGTTCTCAAGATACATCACTGCAGCCATCAACAAGCAGATAATTAATGATTAGTACCATATCCAAAAATGTACGGAAGCAAAACAGGTAATCTCCCCCCTACTAACCTAAAGCATGCCTCTTCTGGAATGAGATTGTATGCGCAAAAACCGGTACCAACTTGGAGTTGTCCAAATCATCATCTGCATCGTCTTCCTCATCATCTAATTCACAATCAATGTTGACGGGATACACTCGGCTTGAAGAAATTTGAGTTGTTGGAGTCTCCCCGTCGAGCTCATCAAATGAATTGATTGTTGCACATACATGCCATTTTGCAGCTAGGCTTGTAATGGACTGTGCTTTGTGCGAGATCTTTGTCGAGCTTCGCAGGCATATGAAGAGGCCTAGGACAAGATTAATGGAGCACAACTGCACCATCAAAAGATGTTAAGGACTAACATATACCAAAATGGCGAGGTAATTTACTGATTTAAAAGGAATAGGATGAGATAATTACTGCAAGTTCTCCAGCCTCAAATATGTTGTTGTTAGAACTGGACCGGATTGTGACGAGCAGGCAAATCAACTGGCTAGCAGTAACCAAAATCAAAGATGACAAAATGAATTTCCGAAACCGATGACTTATAACCTTGAGGCTTCTTCTGATCTTGAGATGTTGTTGTAAGATGGAACCCACTTTCGTTTCTTGCTGGAAGACTTGAGCAAAGTCTTCGAGCTTAAGAATTTGCAGGTGGCAAATCAGCTGGTACAGAATGCAGACAAAGATATAGATCGTTGTGCGATACAGCCACGATGCCAGTTGCATTATGCAGATGATGGTGTCACTAACATACATGTTTCCATAGTACGGTATTTCGTAGGCTCCTGTTCCGTACCACCATATTCTGTAAACACTCTCAACAGCAAAGCAGGGGAGCACAAATATGCAAAGGAGCTTCATTGATCTCTACAAATATCATAAATTTCAGACTCTTATTAGTGAATTTTTGTGGATAGAAAGATCTCTAATAGCGGGATCATACCACTAATATTTCCTCACCAACTTGAAAAAATGAACAATCTTTTGCATCAATTTCATGATGAATTAAGCCATATCGCACCCAATTGAAAGAATAGAAAAGGCCCAAAAAAGATTCAAGCTCGAAAATGCAAAATCCATGGAAGAATCAGAGAAAATCAAGCTCACCTGCATATGCTTCTGATATCCTTCTCGAACCCTGTCACTCTCATCCGACAATTTATCCAAGAAGAGGAACCTCCGGACTCCAAACTTTTGAGCCCAGGAAGACAAACAGAGAAACGAAACGATTGCAAGCGAAGAGAGTGATAATTGCACAACTGCATCGTACGGCCGTTGGTGCTCTGAATCGCAATTCGAGCACAAGAAAACAAAGTGGGAAACCAAAGGGATACCTACGCCCAGAACAAAGAAGACAGACCATGAAACGCCAGATTTCCAGAGATTGGAATGATCCAGACAAACCCAGCCGAGAAGTGATTGAAAGCTCTTGGATTCGATTCCATCACGGCTTAAAGTCAAGACACCAGCTGTGTCTGGCTTGTAATTAGAAAGCTGTTCCTCATCTTCCATAAAACTTTGTATGAGTTGAACCTGAGTGTCAGAGGATGAATGCATAAATAATCTTCTCAATTTGAGGGAATACAGAGACCATCAGATCAAGCACTTGTTTTAACTTTTTATGTTCCCCCAGGACCAGGATTATGTCATCGCGTCTTGTCTTTACTACTAATCTTTTCTTTTTCCTTCTCAAATGTATTTTCTTCGCTCTATCGTATTTCATCATAATGTTAAAAAATTAAAACATTATTTGGGTAATGAATATTGACTGGTATCGGCGTATAGCTGATCTGTGGGACCCTCATATATATATATATATACACACACATCCGTTTTGTTCAAGAGCGGGATCCAGTGGTGAGGGATGCCGCTCTCAATTGTCGGATTAATCCGACGGTCGAGAAAAGAGTTTCGTCCAAATGAGTGGGTTTACCCAGCAACTCACTTCGATGAAATCCCTTTTCTCCTTCAAACTCTGCCACGGCAACTCAACTTCATCTCTCCGTCGAATTCTGTCTCATCCATCATCTCCTCTTCCATCGAGGCTATTGGGTTTACCCGAGCAAAGACAGTTCCCCACACAGGCATTATCTCCCCTTTGATGCCGATTGAAGAGCTGGCATTGTTGATCAACACACAGCCAGAAACCAAAACCGTCTCTCTTTCACTTTTGGTTGGTCGATCTTATTGATAGGGTTCAAAAGATCTCTGTTCGTCTATTTCGGTAGGGTTAATTGTTTTGATCTTATAAGTGATTGTCTCATTGTAACTAGATTGTTCTGTACATCCTTTTTTTAAGGAAAATGATATATATCTCATGGGGTTGTATCCCATGGGATTCCATATTTTATTCCATTGTATTATTACAGTGGAATAACAGATTTTATTACAATGGAATAACGTATTTCATTGTCATAATACGTATTCCACTGTACTAGAATCTGTTATTCCATTGTATTGTTACAATGAAATACCTCATGCGTTATTCCATTGTATTATCACAATGGAATAACAGATTCTAGCACAGTGAAATAACGTATTCCATTGTAATAGTACGCATTCCACTGTAATAAAATATATTATTCCATTGTATTATACAATGTAATAAATTATGGGATCCCATGAGATATAACCCCATGGGATATAAAACGGTGCTGTTTTTTTAATCTTTCAAGTGATTATCTCATTGTAATTGATTGTTCTATACATCCTTGTTTTGATATAGTGGGATTTTTTATTTACATGTGACTCGCAAAGAATGGTTCCACTCATTTGGATGAAACTCTTTTCTCGACCATCGGATTAATCCGACGACCAAGATCGGGATGCTGCACCAAATGTTCTTTGTGGGATTCCGCTGTTGATGCAGATCTGTTTGTCATATTCATTGTATGATAAACTCATTAAAGTATTCATTTAATGCAAAGATGATTCAAGCGGAACTTCCGGATTTATCAAAAAGGAAAAGCACTCTTTAATGCTCGTGAGGTTGATAAAAAGAAAATGATGCACGGGGAACTAATAAGCCTTCTTTGATTATTTTCTTTATTAAACCACAAAAACAAGATTCATTTGCTAATTTATTTTTTACTTTTGGGAGAAGAAAATCCTGTGATCGACTAGTCATTTGCCAGCTTGATTCTGAGAAAGAGCCTGGCTCGGTGTTCTCATGTTGGCAGGTATTGTAGTGCGAATATTGAAGATGAAGCACGTTAAGGACGTTATCAGGTGTTCAGAAGCTCGATGTGATATGTGGTCTTCATTGGACTTTCATAGAACATTGCAAACTCTTCGAGAAAGCCTTATGGGAAGCAGGATTTCAGTCTAAGGACCGGGCCTTTAGAAGTGCATTACTTGAGCCTACGATGTCTAAATTAAGTGATTCAAAAGCTCATAATTATCTACACATCTGGAGGTTTTATTTCGGGATATGATTCGTTTAGTCCATAATTCAATTGCGAAATCATGAACAAATTTTCATTTTTTAAACAGTTAAAGAAACAGAGTGATTGTAGGAGTCTAAAATGAGAAGTTCTTAGGAAACATGGGAGGCACGAATTTTAGAGGGATAAAAAGGATTAACAGAACGTGAGAGGGAGAGGAGATCAAGACGATAGCCGCCAACTTAGTTCGTGCTTCTAAAGAGATTCAATCAGTGCTTTTTGTGGGTTGCACCTCTTTCTTTATTGTTGATTCTTTAATTTCAATTGTTAGGGCTATGATGTAGCCTAGTTTAGATTAATTAAATTTGATGCTTTCAATAATTGTTGACTCTTTTACTTATTGTTACGTGTTCATGATTTCACTTAACACTTTGTTTGTCTGAAAAGAACTTTGGGTTGATTGTGCCATGAATACCATAAATTGAATGAATGGCAGATACAGATTCGTGATTTATGCAATGTTTACTTATTTTCCTCTAAAATCAACGTGTTTCTGATTTTCTAAACTTGTGCTTGTGAAAGGCAGTTGTTAATTGGAAGTAGTTTTGATATAGTCTGAGAAGATTTTCTAGATCAATTAGGGAAATCCATCGATAACAATTACTCAAGATTTGTTACAACTCGAATTCAATTAACAAATATATGGTGAAATCATATGCTCCAATGCTGCTTAATTATGATCTTGTTAATCAGTTAATTTACTTTTCGATTTACTTCTTGTTTTTAATTATTCATAAATCAATCTAAAAATTTGTATCCAGGTACTGTTAAGATTAATTTGGAATCGATACTTTATTTAATTGGGTAGTTCTTGAGGATTCGACATCAGGTCTTTTGACCACTTTATTACTGATTCCAATTTCGTTCGTTTGCGAATAATTTTCACAACAATACTCCCGTATAAAGAATTAGCGAGCAACCGTGAGAGTTTCACTTGCCCTCTTGACTTTCTTCAGGTGATCCTGAAGGCACAGGAATAACATAGAGATGTATTATAGCTCTTGCCACTGCTTAGCTTCATCCTCTCGCTCTTGTAGGTTGAGTTGACCCATAAAAGTATATATTTTAGGCACCTATAGGCACTGAAAAACATCCACTTCAACATGTCGAGGTATCATTCGATCTTCAAAGAAAGGCGATTTCTTGGATGGTAACCTGCTCCCCTTATTTGAGTAGTAATTGAGAATCACCGAAGCCTCAAGCAAATCAGTCCTTCTCGGTCTCAACTCTTGCAAAGGGTACAACATAGATGTTTCTAAGCAATCCATATGTGAATTCAATTCACAAAGTTAAATAGACAAGGAACATTATAACGAGTGTCACTTTGATGAACAATGTGAGTTTCCTTTTCTGATTTCTATATATCTCATGTCTTTATGTATGTTATCGAATGGGTCATCCTGGTTTGGGAGTGTATTTGAGCGAACCGAGATTCATGAACCTCGGGTCTGCTTACTGCTACAATATTTTTATTGCGACCATAGTCCAAGTATGTTTTTAATTCGTAGAAAGTTTTATTTTATTTTTTAAAAATTATGAATAAGTTTTAAATGTAAATTACGAATCCAACTGCATATTATTTTGTGAAAAACAAAATAATGTAATTACAATCTAACGACGAAAAATTGTTTCATCCTATATTTTCTCATTTGTTTTGAGCATTTTTAGTTTTATTTTTTTGCAATCCCAAATAAATTGTGCATATCATTCGAAACACAATGTATTTAACAGATAAAAATAAAACATATCAAATAATCATCTAATTGTGATTTACAGATTAAGAGAAAACATCTTAAATGATCACTTAAAATAGCATAAGTGCTAATACGCTACATCATATCTCCTTTACTGACCAGCGACGAAATTTTAGTGTTCGACGACCAATCGCAACACGATTGATCTCAAACGGACCACGAATGACAAGGAGAAAAAACTTACACATAAATTGCATATGGTATGAACATATAACAGTATAATAACACTACACCACCTTAATAATCTGATGCATGTATTTCATACCACATTTATATGCATATTTTGGTACACATTTACATTATTTTTAATCAAGATTGAGTTGGTACTTTGAGATTTCGTATGTTTTATATGTAGGAGAGTTGATGTGGAGTTGAAGCTTAATTTTTAAATTAGAGCGTCCTTCCAGTACTCGAGCGCCAAAAGGGCGCCTAGCCTAGCATGATTTTTTAGTTTTTTTTGGAAACCTATTTTGGTTAAGTCTTTTGTGTCTTAAATGTGTAACCCTAATTTGGGACTCCTAAGAGACTTGTATTAGATATAAATAAGCTATAAAAATATGAAAAAGGGTTCTCAAAACTTCCCAAAGGTTGGATTGCTCTTGCTTGTGATACAACTTTCCTTCAACCTTGTTCCTCTTTTGTGTATCAAACCCGTGATTCTTTCTTCTCTTGCTTTTACATATATTGTTATGGGTTGTAACTGAACTCATATTTAGGGTTTAACCTACCAAGACATGAATAACGAGTTGATTTTTAATACAAGTTTTCAATTCAATTCTCAATTATTGTTTTTAATTGACATGCTTCAAAATATAATTTCTGTATAATTGCTTGATCATCAATTATGTTGTTTATTATATTCATCTACCCGAATCACGCAAACGATTCGTATTTATGTCTTTTGGTGGAATCGAAATTAGAAAGATTAATTGTTGACTGCTCTGATCCGAGTTTAGCTGATTAATTGATTGCTATAATTTTTCTAGTCATAATGAAGTATTTTTACTTAAATTAAAGGTTGTCATCAATCATAATTAATTTGGTATTAATAATACATGTTGTTGCTCCAATCAATGGATCAATATAATTGAGTGAGGAATCAACTCTATAATTGGAATTAATATTGAATCTTGACCCTTGTAGCTCGTAATAGGATTTTTTTTGGTGAGGTTATGCCTTAAGATTTTAACCATTGTTAATTCTTAAGTCATTAAACTATTGTTTGTTTGACTTTTCTTATGAATCAATCACGTTTTCTTTACTTTAGTAGTTATTTATAGTTAAGTACATCATTCGACTAAAATCATATGTGTGGGTTTGACCTCGTATTTACACCCTTTGTGCTACGTAATATACTTGTACACTTGCAAGTATTTTAACATAATAATCCAAATCGAGGTTCCTAACTCATATTTCATAAAAAATTGAAAATCGATAAGAAATCTAAAAAATAAGATCAAACACATGGCAACAATGTCTTATTACATCGTCATTTACAACTTTTGAGGACCGCCATTCAATCACTATTTTCGCCGCCGCCGCCGCCTCCATAGAACCTCTCAAGCTCCGAACAACGAAACTCACTGCCAATAACATCTAAATCGTCAAAAAAGTATTAAAAATATGGCATCCACCACAACAACAAAAAAACGAGCGATTCAAGCAACTCCATCGACATCTTTATACATCACCACCACCATTGCACTCCTTGAGTTGAGGCACACCTGACCCAATCATTTTTCAGTTAAGATAATTTCAATGACCGTAATATAATGTGTTTGAATGGATGAGAGAGATATTGAGAGAGAAAATGAAAGAAGGAGGAAGGGAGAGAAAGAGAGTGTGTGTGTGGAAGAGAGGAGAGAGAATGTGTGTGTGTGAGGGGGAGAAAAATTAACTTGATATGTAGATAGGGATAACAATTTAGCTCCAACCTATGCAAATTTTCCCTGATCCGACATTAGGATGAGACATAGATGAGGCAAAAAAACTAACCTACCTCGCTAGTAACCTGATATTGCCTAATACTATTATATATATACTTGGATTATATAATTATTTAATTTATAGTACAGTCAGGGATGTCAACGGGGCGGGTATTCCTTCGCTCGTCCTCGTACCAGTAAAAAAAAAATTACTCGTACCTGTAAAAATACCCATCAGGTATTTTAATTTTTACTCCATCCCCATAACCGTCTATTTACCTCGCTCCACCCCCCACCCACCCCCCACAACTGTAAAAACATAAAATTGTAAAACCCAAGTCATTAACAAATTTTAGATGTCTTTAATTATTTGAGAGAGCATAATAAATTATACAAAATTGTGTAAATTCATGAGTTTAATAACTATGTATAAATACGTTTAATAAAAAATTAAATATAAACAATTGATATATTTTTATGAATTTTTGTTTAGTAATTTGTTCATGTTAATTTTATAAATAATATATATATATAAGTAATAAACATATCTATTATAAATAACATATATATAATTAATAATATATATGGGTAGTGGGCGTGTTGAATTTTGACAAATTCATCCCCGCTATTTTTCCTATGAAAATACTCGTACATGTTATCCGACCCATTAATTAACATGACAGGTTGTGCGGATACCCGTCCGATACGAGTATTTTCAACATCCGTAAGGACAGACATGTATATCTCAAAGAATATAATATGGTAATCCTAAGTTGAATTTACTTGAATCCTTTAATATTGTTACAATAGAGATTTAGAAGTTTAGATTGTAATCAATACTAATAGGTAGTAAGTATTAATCACCCTTATGTTGGTAATTGTGGTAGATCATATCTATATATAAAACATATAATATACTCCAACTTCTTGTATAATATATTCCTACTCATATTTAATTTGTTTGTTGTTTGGTTATTTTAAATTTTAAATGTTGATGTTGGATAATTTTATTATAATTTATTTATTTAAATTACTATTATGTGATTTTATTGCTTGAACATGTTTTTGATTCCAGGCGAGGCACCCCAAGAGACAATGAGGGTTATTTTGGGGCGGGAATGAGACAAAGAACTTAGCCTGAAGTGCATGGCAGGGGAGGAGATAGGACGGGCGTGACCCAACCTTTACCACTATGTTGACATCCCTATATATGTAGAACTTTTGAATTTCATTTTATTTTTTTGGGAATTTTTTGAATTTACTACATTGGATTATTATTGTAAAATGCCACCTACATTATGTAGGTTATGAATAAAATTACCAATTTTTTAATTATTTTCTATATTTATTCTCTAAAATAGGGAAAAATTAAAAAATTTCCATATTTATTCTCTAAATTGGTTGGTGAAGTCAAAGCAAGTTATTTACCCATATTACCCTTCAATCTTTTAAATCAAATGCGTGCCTTTATATGGGGTTGTACGTACTGACATTCCATTTCTTCGCACTCTGTTTCTTTCTCTGCTAAAATGGCTTCTGTCTCTCAATTCATTGGTCAATTTCCGTGCATGACACTCTCAAAGCCCCCACTGAAACCCCAACTCACATCAAGGCTTTCGATTGTCTCTCTTAATGTAATCAAAAGCACCGCCATCACAAGTAATTCGATATTGAAATCAGGACTCATTTCGTACCGAGGAACGGTCAGGGCCAGGCCCGCGTTCGTTGTCCGGGCTGTGGATGAGAATGAATCCGGCCCGGAGAATGACGGTCCTTCGTTCGCCGTAGCGGTGGTGGAGGAGAAGCCCAAGGAGGTGACGGAGTTCGATAACTTGAAGAAGGAGTTGGTGTACTCGTTTTATGGGACTGATCGTGGACTTAAAGCGAATAGCGAGAAGAGGGCGGAGATTGTTGAGCTCATCACGCAGCTTGAGGCCAAGAACCCGACTCCGGCGCCCACCGAGGCACTGACTCTGCTTAATGGCAAATGGATTCTCGCGTAAGCAAATTCAATTTTCTGTTCTAATTTCCCGCGAAAGTTGGAATCTTCAGTCTTTTTTTGAGGCTATTATAATCTTAGATGAGTTGATGCCAGTGAATTCGAGAGGGATTGTTGGTTTCTTTAATTTTCCTGCGTTTTCTTACGAAGCAAACAGACTGAAAAAATTGTTGGTTTCCTTGGTCTAAATCATGAAACATCAATGATCATATCATTAGGAACTTCCCTGGATAAGTTCTCTGTAATTTAATCTCGATTTGTTTAGATTAATCACTTCATTAATTATTTTAGGTAGAAGAAATTTTTATCTATGGACTTGATGCAGACTAGTAATCAGTGATAAAATTGTTCTTATCGATGTACTTCTGAATGTGTTGGTGTTGGTGTTGGAACTAATCCTATTAGTTCGATACATTATCCTCTCCTTCAAACGGACCCTTAGCCATGGTGCCAGCATTTTGTAAGACTGCTCATAATGACTTCATGCTGTATCGACGATATGTGTCTTTGTTTTTTGATAAGCATCAATGATATATTTCTCCAATGTATATCTTCCGAGACTTGCTTTCACTGAAAAATAAAAAATAAAAAGAACCGAGTGAAGTTAGCATGGATTCTTGTATCGGCCTTACTGAATGGCTATTCAAAACTTAACCAAGTGTTCAATTCATTATTTGTACTGTGCTTCACACTATTGAATGTTGTTATTGTAGGTACACATCATTTTCCAGTTTTTTCCCCTTGTTGTCAAGGGCTACACTGCCATTGGTGATAGTGGAGGAAATATCACAGTCAATTGATTCGGAGAACTTCACTGTCCAGAATTCTGTACGGTTTGCTGGTCCATTGGCTACTAGTTCTATTAGTGCTAATGCCAAATTTGAAGTCCGGAGCCCCAAGCGAGTGCAGGTTTGTTTTTACTACATTATAATTGAACCATATATCTCTGTATCAAACTTGAAGTAGGATGCTATGTGAATAATGCAAATGAAGCTACTTCATTATCTTTATCTGTGTTCAAACAGTCTTTCTAACCTCTTGGCAGATCTTGATTTCTTTCCCAGCCTTTCTAACCTCTTGATTTATTGAATGTTTTCCCACAAACTGCAAAATGTTGAAAGATCTGATTTGGGCATAAGTGACGATATCTTTTATTTTCAATGTAGATCAAATTTGAAGAAGGCATCATTGGAACTCCTCAGTTGACAGAATCGATAGAGATACCTGAAAACGTGGAATTCTTGGGACAAAAGATTGACCTTACACCATTCAAAGGCTTAATCAAATCTGTCCAGGACAAAGCTTCATCCGTTGTGAGGACCATTTCCAGCCAACCACCTTTGAAGTTCTCTCTTTCAAAGAGGAATGCTGAATCATGGTTGCTAACCACATACCTTGATGAAGATCTTCGCATTTCAAGGGGAGATGATGGAAATGTGTTTGTTCTAATTAAGGAAGGCAGCTCGCTCTTGACGCCCTGAACAACCCTAAGGTCTCTCTTTGTATGCTAATAATTTACTGCTTCACAGTAAACATGCTTAGTGTATGAATTTAAGAAATTCATGACAATATTATTAAGACATGGCAAGAGATGTTATTGGTATATTCAGTGATTGTGCTGCTCTAAATATTATTTGGGACCAATGTCGTTTTATTATTACAGGGATTTCGTTGCTACTGTCCAGCCTCTTGGACCTTATGCCAGCTTTGGATTTGGCTGTTTCTCAGTACCCTTTTATCATATTAGGTTTAGTAAAAATGGTATTGTACATAGTGGTACTCCTGGCGTCCCCTGCAGGTGATTTATCTGGCACATGGGGACGGATCAACCCCATGTTGTCACACTAACCCAGTTGGCTAAGAGCCTAAGACCACCTCTTGGCTGTGTGAAGATTAACGTCGATGGTTCGTGGAGGAATGGTTATTCAGATGACATTCGATCTAAATTCTAAGGTTTTGACTACCAGCTTTTGCACATTTTTTGGACAAAAAACAAAAGTTGCGGATGCTTTGGCTTCTTTAGGTTGTCTATCTAATTCGATGATAGTGCATTTGAAGGCAGTTCCCCTTCTCTTTAGTGTATCTATTATTCAGATTAACTTGGTGATTAATATAGATAATTCCTTAAAAAACAAGAAGACATGGCAATAAAAAATGTGCTTATCAAGGAATTGTCATTTAAAGTTCCTCCTAATGGAAAATAACGTTCCTTGAAAGAAAAGGAAAAAACGACTAGAAGGGCTGAAAAAATGTGTTTTTTCAATGGCAATGCTTCCATTTAATCTTGTTGAGTGTTGACACATTAAACGAATCAAACTCTTTCTAATTAATCAAGCCTCAAAACGTTCATCAATGGCATTTACAAGATAGAAACAAATTGCTGCAAACTTCATAATAAACTTCTAAAATAATTCTATGATACTCCTCGGAGTTTACTGACAGATAGTAATTCAATAGACTAGAAAGATCCTTGGGGTTTTCGATCCGGTTTGCCAGGATCATCTCAACCATGGACTCTCTAAAATCCTCTCTCGGATCATATGAACACTTCTCCATTGCCACCATCACAATGAACTTAGTCCCACCATGACTTCTCTGCTTTCCTCTCTCTCTATGCCTTGCCTCCTGTTTCTCTTTGATCATCTGGTCCAGCTTTTCTTGAACCATTGCATGTGCTAGGCTTGACACTGACGGGAAACAATCGGAGTTGGAGCTCTCTGCTTCCTCAGAAGAAGAGACACTAACCCTGCAACTGCAACACAAGGCCCTGCATCTGCTCTGCTTCTTGTTTTCTCTGGTGGATTTCATCCTAAAGCATGCATCAAAAATGGAGTTTTGAAGGAAAATTTGTGGTTTATGCAAGAATTGGAAAGTGGGTCATGTTAGACATGATTTTGTCTCTTGAGTTTAAAAATAAAAAGATTCATAGTGAATAAGAATATAAGATAGGAAGGCAAATGGGGGAACATTTGTGTTTTAACTGAGTTAGTGATTATGGTCTGAATTAGACCTTTAATGATCATAATTCCCACTGTGGAGTAGTGTTAGGTGGCAAGCTTTTGAAACCACTACTTTTTATGGAAAGCATGGAGTCCTTGATTGAGTTAGTTTAAAGTAAAGATATCTCCATAAGAAAGCCATATGTGGATGGAATCTCAATGTTGGTTTCTCTTTGTTTTAAAGGATAGTATGCACAAGGACTGACATGAACAAGTATAGCATTTGGCATGCGATAATTAACTATGTACTGTGAAGTGAATCACTGATCCTGTTCTCATTCTTTATAGTTAAAAAATAAACTATATGCTACTGAACAACCTCTTTCCTTAAAGTAGTAATCAGGAGAGTTGAGTAAACACAACATCACATGCTGCTATGATGATGATTTTATGTAAAGTAAACATTGGACAGTTTGAACTTTGAAGTGAAGGAGGACATAGCAGCGATGGTTCTGTCTGTCACAAGAGTGATGGCACGCACAAATTGCTATTCTTGTGCAGACAAGAGTTTTGAAATTCTGATGAAATCTCTCTGTCAGAATCCCACATATACGTGAAAAAGCCGTGAGGATTTCATTCTACGAATCCGTCTTAGGTCCTCCTACTCTTTCATTCACCTCCATCCACCCCCTTCATAACTGTCAGATCATTAGATTGATGAAATAAAAAGTCATTTATGCTTCAGATCATTAGATTCGATGGAATAAAAAGTTATCTATGTTCTTAACTTCTTATTGGTTAAATTGAGACGACAAAGAAGAATAAAATGAGCCAAACGGGAGTCTAGTACTAGTGAGGGGAGGGAATCGGAAAGAGGCTCAACAACCGGGCTTTTGGGCACACGGAAAAGGGGAAGGGCCTAATCCTTTGTTTGGACCAAAACTAATCAAAAATTAGATGGGCCAGAGCCCAAAATTCACTTAATTTTCGCGGGAGGGATATATATAATAATATATAATATGCAAGCGAATATTCTATTCTGTGGCGTCTGGGTGCACGCGCCCACTCACTCGCATGGTAATCGCCAATTTCGATCTCGTGCGGTTACAAACATTTTAGCAACACTTGCACCAAATCAGATCCGGCGGAGACTCCCACCATCGAAACGTCGAAAGACTTCATTGCCCTAAGAAAACCTGCTAAATACACCACTGTCCCGTCTTTGGACAACTGATAGATTGACGCCGTTTTTGTACTCAAAAGTCGCATTCGAGTTGAGAGATCTAGAGAGTGGGTTAGTTCCAACAACCATCAACAATGGCACCTTCTTTCGGGAATAACGGCGATATCGCCGCCGAGAAGCCATCTCTTGCGACGGGACGTGTGGCGTCAGTTTACAGTGAAGTGCAGACAAGCCGTATAGATCATTTACTCCCTCTCCCTTCTGTCCTTAGGAATCCCTTCAAAATCGTCGATGGACCGGCAAGTTCCTCCGCCGGCAATCCAGGTGATTATCCCCTCCTTTGACTTCACTCTAATCTCAGCGTAGTGAAGTCGGTTTGCTTTGCTTATGATGCTGTGTTTACAGGTGAAATCGCGAAGCTGTTCCCAAATCTCTTTGGGCAGCCTTCAGCAATCTTGGAACCTAACGAGGTTGATACACTGTCGTCGGATCGGAAGCTGAAGATCGGCGTCGTCTTGTCTGGTGGTCAAGCTCCGGGAGGTCATAATGTGATCTCTGGCATTTTTGGTGGGGATATTGTCATTGATTGAGATCAATTCGTTATATGTTTGCTCATGCCGTAGACGTTTATTTTGCTTTCTTGCTCTTGTTATAGATTACTTGCAGCATCGTGTGAAAGGAAGCACCCTGTACGGGTTCAAGGGTGGTCCTGCTGGGATCATGAAGTGCAAATATGTAGAATTAACAGCGGATTATATTTATCCATATAGAAATCAGGTTCGGACTTCCTGGTGTGATTTTACAATTGTGAAAGAGTGCAACCCTTTCTATGTGAAGATTATTGCATTCATCCTTAAATGAGCAGCAAATGTGGAATCTGGACTTAGAATTTACTTAGATTTGTTTTTGAAAGTATAGATTCATTTATACTGGTTGTTTATGTGATCTTTTAAAGAGTTCATAGGCTCAATTTGAATATGCCAATCCTTGATATCAATAATGAAACGGAATGTAAACAATCAATGTTTGTTGCATACTTGAATTTTTTAATTTATTACAATTGTTTCTCAAAGTCTCTGTGCCGTTTATGTTTGTTGTTGTCCAGTATTAACGAAGGTTGTGTCAGTGGTAAGTATTAAACTAAGTAACTAGCTATAAAAGTACCTAGTTTTAAGTCTTTAAATGAATATGGATGTGGCATGCAGCAGCTAAACATGTTAAAAATGTAGTTAGACACGCAGTACATTGAATTGCTCATTAATACTGTATGAATTAGTCATTAATCATGTATTCCTGTCTGGAAAACCATGTCGGCTATGCTTTTTCTATTTGCCCCGTTGGTCGCTGAACCAATACAATCTGATTCTCCTATACTTTCTTTTTACCAGGGTGGCTTTGATATGATTTGCAGTGGGAGAGACAAGATTGAAACTCCTGAGCAGGTGAGTCTTGGATTGTGTATATTGAGTTTTGGAGGTGGTATTTTACATGATGCGGCTTAGTAAAAAATGGGCTCAACTATCAGTTCAAACAAGCTCAAGAAACAGCTTTGAAGCTCGATTTGGATGGACTTCTTGTTATTGGTGGAGATGACTCCAACACAAATGCTTGCCTCCTTGCTGAAAACTTCAGGTATGTTTTCTAGGTATCCATTTTCCCTTTGGGTTGTAACTTGTAAGTATAGCTCTGGTTTTCTTTTTATTGTATTGTAACCAGAGGCACTGAGGCAGAACCAGCATTGCAAGTTAGGGGGTGAAATTTTGTGTGGGGGTGCCCCTGATTTTTTTTTGGGGGCTATTTCTATATCACTAATTAATATTAAGATAAAAGTAAAAATCATATTCATAAATTTGATAAAACGATTACAATTGCTTTGCTTCTTCTTTTTTTCCCGAGTTCTCATGTTTTGGTAATATTGCATTTTTTGGTTGACTTCCTGTGAATCTTGATTGATGGTTTATGGTTTAGTAGAGAATAGTGCTTGCGAGAGGATGAGGATAATAGGGTATAAACTTGGGTTTTTTAGGCTTAAGTTTGGACTTTTTGGGCTTTTATACATGTTAGTTTGGGCTCAATATAATCAATTGGGCATTTGACATTGAAGGGAGGGCCATTTGACATTGAAGGGGGAACATTTTGTCTAAATTTTTTGATAATTTATATATAATTTTCCCTAATTTTGTTAAGGTGCCCTCCTTGGCCTTTAGTGGTTTTGCCACTGATTGTAACTCATGCATAGATTCACGGTTTTCTCCATTTTTTTCCTTTTGGCATTGTGTTGGTTCAAAAATGACAAAAAATCAATTGCTATATTTCTGTTTCCTTTGTTTGGTCAATCAGGAGTAACAATATTAAAACTCTGGTGATGGGGTGCCCAAAAACCATTGATGGGGATTTGAAATGTAAAGAGGTTCCCACCAGTTTTGGATTTGACACTGCATGCAAGGTGATCATAGTTTTGGCTTTTTGCATTTTGACATTCTGAACAGTTATAGTTTCATGTTTTTACTTGTGTATTCTATGATATTATGCAGGATAACATTCTGTTATCAACAAGCTTGTTAGTTCCATCCTATGACTCGAATATGATTTGACAGAGGTTGTTCAAGAAATATTCTTTAGAATTGGTTATTTCATCTTATGGAAAGACATTACCCCACCACTTTTTCAATCGTACTTCTGTTTAAAAGTCAATATGTCCATATTCCATAATGATGCGAATTATAGTGTGCGCTAAGCTCATGGTTGTGGGCAAGAAATCAAATTTTTAGTTCTATCTTTATGTGCGTCTCTTAAGTTGGAATCTGCTTAATTTGCTTTTGATTGTTTTTCACTCCGTGAAGGATTACTTTCTCCTTCACATCTTTTGGAGCCATTACTCTGCAGCCTGCCCAAGTTCCATCCCTGGTTAACATTCTCCTCTTGAAACTGCTATTTGATAGTCATCTTTTTGTACAGGCTCATGGTTGCTACTCATTGTGTTACATATGGGCAATGCATTGTTGTTTGTCAGGATTGATTTCAAATAGTTATCGAACTGTTTTTTTCATGTGCAGATTTGATATTGTGGTTGGATTCTACTTCCTAGTGAAGCAAAATAGTTGGACATCTTTTTTAGGAATATATTAATACCACTGAATGGTTCAAGAATGATGCTGTTTTTTTTTTGCAGATTTATGCTGAAATGATTGGGAATGTCATGATAGATGCTCGTTCTACTGGAAAATACTATCATTGTAAGCATATGATTTGCCTAAGCTTTTTGTGGATCAAATCTCATGTTATGTGAATTTTTCCATTGATGGGCATGTCTTAATTCAATGTATCCTTTTTCTTTTAATGACTCAATTTTCTTTTTCTTTTTTGTTAAAGTGACAATACAGTTGCAGCTATACCTAACATCATTTTATCCAGTTTATGTTAGGCATTTTTTTTGCACCATGAGACTTTCTCAACCAACCTTTTATATGCATTATCCTTGCCTTCTTAGAACTGATTAGTGGATTATTAGTAATAATTTTCAACATCTTTGTCTCTGTTATGTATTTTCTATCGTGCACTGGCACAAAGCTAGGCCTAGCAAACAGCATCCTTGTTGAAGTTACATGTAGTTTCTTTCAAAAAAAAAAGATTTGTTTTGGTATGATACTTAAGTTAATGATGAAAGATTTTTTTGCTCTCTCTCTCTCTCTCATCACATGTTTATGCTTGAGCAGTTGAGCTATTAATAGTGGTTCATACTTCATACGTGTCTCTATTTGCAGTTGTAAGGCTTATGGGGCGCTCAGCTTCACACATTACGTTAGAGTGCGCTTTGCAAACTCATCCAAACATTACCATCATTGGAGAAGAGGTATCCTCCTTGATCTCTTGCGACTGTTCTCCCTCAATATTTGTTTTCAAAAGTTGGTATAGCATTTAGCTAGCATTGGGAAGTTCAGGTTAATGGTTTGTTGAATCAGGCCATGGGTTTTGTAGGAAATGTCTAGTTCAGCGAGGAAGATAGTCAAAAGTTCTTGTTACAGTGATACTTGTTAATTGTTGATTGACCAGTGTATTTTCCGGTAGGTTGCTGCCAAGAAGCTGACGTTGAAGAATGTTACTGATTACATTGTAGATGTGATCTGTAAACGTGCTGAACTTGGTTATAACTATGGTGTGATACTTATTCCTGAAGGTCTAATTGATTTCATTCCCGAGGTATTATTTTACTTTGATGATGTGGGGTTACTTTCTTTTCCTTGTTTATAGCGATAAGCATTCTTCTTGGGCATTTGATATCCACATAATCACAGGATGACTATGTAAATAACTTGATCTTTTGTTTTTCCAATTGCAGGTGCAGGCACTCATTGCTGAACTGAATGAGATACTGGCCCATGAAGTCGTAGATGAAGATGGCCTCTGGAAAAGGAAACTTACGGGTCAATCACTTCAGCTCTTGGAATTTTTACCCCAAGCAATTCAGGAACAATTGATGCTTGAAAGAGATCCTCATGGGAATGTCCAGGTACTTTATTGCTTTTTTTCTTTTTATGCTTTTCACTGCATTTCTGCTGCATTCATGGATAATGTAATGTCTTCATTTCAGGTTGCCAAGATTGAAACAGAGAAGATGCTTATTCAAATGGCTGAGACTGAATTGGAGAAAAGGAATCAGGAAGGTGTCTATAAATGCCAATTTAAAGGACAGTCCCACTTCTTTGGGTAAATGTCATTTTTGCCTGCAACTATAAACTCTTTCCTTGTTGAGAAATCAACTCACATCATTTGCATGTTTGTTGGCTTTTGTGTGAGATCAATAGTTGAATAACTTGCATTATGGTGACTACATTGTAATATCAAATATGCAGGTATGAAGGAAGATGTGGTTTGCCTACAAACTTTGATGCTTCGTACTGCTATGCTTTGGGTTATACTGCTGGAGCTCTTCTTCATAGTGGGAAAACTGGGTTGATATCATCAGTGCGTAATTCTATCCCTACTCATCTTTGCATGTCTTGATTTTGTGTGTATACTCCCGTATTTCTGGCTCCATTTCAAAATCATAGTGCTTCAAGTGCATAAATTTTTTTATTTCAAAGATTGTTATTGATCAAATTTTACTGCATCCAGGTGGGGAATTTGAGCTCTCCTGTAGAAGAATGGACAGCCAGTGGGACTGCTTTGACTTCTCTTATGGACGTAGAAAGGAGACATGGTATGTGAAATTGTTTTTCTGCATTTAGTAGTGTGGACAAGTATGTGGTAATGGGATATAGTAATCCAATTCTTTGTTCAGTGACAGAAGATGAAGGTAGGCATTCCAAAGATTCTATTTGTTATGCAGTAAAAAAAATAAAATGAGGAAAAAATAATAGAATCTTGTTTTTCTTTATTCTTGTACATCCTTAGTTGCATCCCATGCAAAAAATTTCCGAGGTGGTGTTACTACGGATGCTATTTCATGAGAGTTTAATATAGGCTATAAAGGGTTACGGGTCTTCTCTTGGATGAGTATTATAGGATTAAACTTCTGTAGCTCATTTTTTATTCATTCTTGTTATCTACTTTTCACTTAAAGATTTCGCCTTACCTTGATGATAAAAAATTGTTCACAGGTAAATTCAAGCCTGTGATTAAAAAGGCAATGGTGGAGCTTGAAGGTAAGAAATTCATTTTCATCTGATTTTTTCATCCTTTTATTGGTACTAATGAACTGCAGATAGGCATAGAATCTATATCAATTTTACACCTTTTACATTTCAGGTGCTCCATTTAATCAGTTTGCCTCTATGCGCGATGAGTGGGCCCTTAAGAATCGCTACATTTCTCCTGGTAAGTTTTGACCAACGACCCAGTATTCTTGTTGCTAAAAAAATTGTGTTTTGTTTAGCATAGTATTATCTCGCAAATGAATGATTTGCCGAGATGGAGAGCCGTCCCGGCCTGATTAAAACCTAGCAAAATGCACTGCTATTACATTTGGGTTTGACAGAATAATTCGTTTGTAAATAGATTCTCTTATTTTGTGCAGGTCCCATTCAATTCAATGGCCCAACATCTGCTGCTGTTAACCACACCCTACTACTGGAGTTGGGAGCCAAGGCCTAGGCATATTTATAGGCTCCTGTTTTGTTGCAATGTCATGGTCATGGAAACTGGAGAGGACTATGTTCGATAGTCCTTTTTCTCAAACCACCTTTTCTGCTCTTTTTTGGGGTTCAATTGTGGTATTGTAGTGACAAAAGAGTGTTGACCTTTACGTTGAATTGAATCTCTTTTCTTGGCTGTCAAAAGAATTGAGTTATGGTAAAATGCGAATGGCTGTTATTAGTTGGGATTACGGCCCAATTGGTCTACTTATGTCAGCTTTGTCCTCAGCTATCGCGTATGCAAGTTGCAGGATGTGTAGCGCAGAGTTATGAATCGAACTAATGCTCTTATGAGAATACTGTCAAACACAAGGCTCGTCCTTTGTCACTATGGGTGAATCGAACTAATGCTCGTATGAGAATACTGTCAAACACAAGGCTCGTCCTTTGTCACACTATGGGTGCGAAAGGTGCGAAATGGCTCTTTGTCACTATGGGTGCGAATGGCTGTTATTAGTTGCATGTGCAGGAGGTGGTCGACATTAAAACAGTTGGTAAAGGATCACATCGTTAACATCCCAGAAAAGAAGCTTGCAAGTGGCACATTCAATAAATGCAAACCTGGAAGGAACACAAGTTAGAGAACCAGCCACAGGGCTTTGCTAATTATGGCATAAGGCTTTGGACACAATGATGAGGGCCCACTGTCTTATAATACTGATGTTGTTGGATCAATGGACCACCTTGGTATCTCCATCAGTGAAAACTGTCACATTCTCTCTCTCTATCGAACTTCATTGTCTTCCCTGTGAAACAATCGGGTTTTGTGCATTTCTAAAAATTAAATCGAAATCCCATCTGTTTTTCAACACCCATGGCCATGAACGTGTTGCAGTTAAAGCCAAGAGCAGTGGGCAGTGGTTCATGATGCACCATCCATCATTTGTAATGGTTGTATGGAAGACAAAATGAATCAATTTTGGGAATTTCAACTTTTCTAAAGTTTGGAAGTCATCAATGGCCAGAACAAGACAATGGACCCTCTTTCCTCTCTAGCTCCGTCTAGTCACGTGTCATGCATGTGCATGAGAGGATTCAATGCCAATGGGGGAGGTAGGTTAGAAAAAAATATATGGGTTATGTACTTGTTTATTTTGTTAAGAAATATGATTACTTTATCATGAGAACCCAATTAACTACACTAATTACTAAGAAGTGTTGTTAGGTAATTAAATCATTAGATCAACTAACTTCCTTCTTTTAATTTACCCACCAATTTAGTGTGAAAAGTAGTAGATTTTGGAATATTCGAGATCATAATAATCCTATATTCCACAATCATTTAGTTGTTAAATAGTGATAGATGATAGGGCTAGACTAAGGCAATGTTGAAAATATACAATGGATAATGAGAATGCAACAAAATTCAACTAGATATATGTTGATTCTCTACCAATGTAATTGAATCCTAATTTCCCTTAATTTTTATCATTGTCGGAACCTTAACCCTCGATATTCACAAAGTCAACTTCATGAATAATGAACATCATGCATAACGTACGACATGATGAATTATTGATTCTTATAATTAAGACTTTTGGCTAAATATTGTCTAAAAGTTTAAGACAATTACATACATTAGAAAGTTTTGATATCATAGCCACCCAACATACATACATACATACATATATATATATATAAACAAGGGTTTGATTGTCATTAATTTTGTTAATTAATAGTCGGTGCTAGGTGTTGTATATTAGGTAGGGTGTTATGGCACCAACTGGTACATTAATCCACTGACATATCCAATAATGCAAGTTTTAATTATGAGTCTGCGCTTGAGAAAAATACTTTTAAGACTTTCTTTTAAGCTTTTAGGACAACATACCAACAGTACCACCTAAAATATTGAAGTTCTTTTGATTTGTTTTATGTTTTATCCGTCTCTCGTTTTTTCCAATTTTTCAGAAGATATATGTTTTTTTTTATGTTTTCCGTTTCTCGTATTTTATAAAATGGACAATTAAACGTATTTTTGAGATTATTTTTTGAAGAATAAAAGTAAAATATGTGTGGAGAACAAATAGACCCAAATTTCTATTACATCCGTACTTGGATATTTATTAATTTTTATGTATTATCGTGATTTTATTATGTGAAAATCCACTAAAAATTAGTTTATTCTCCACAAGCTATAGAATTTGAGTCTCCTTAGCCACCCAATTGAGCTACAAATTGGTAGTCACATTCATAGTGGAATATAAATCAATGAAATTCTTAATCATAATGATTTATCGGTCGGTATGGTCCACACACACAGCAATGGATCATTAGGAGATGGGCCCTTATCAAGGGGCCCATGATTGTTAATGGCTCATCGTTTTGCCTACAAACAAAACCCATTAAAAAGAAAATAACTAAAAAATAGGAAAAACTCATTGTAGTTCTTGCAACCATTCTCTTCTATCTTCATCTTGGACTCCTAGCCAAGTCCCCACAATGGCCACCAATATTGGCTTGCAAAGCCAACCATTATATCATTATCTCTTTCATTTGGGTCCCATTCGAATGTTGTCGCTGTTGAAACCTGGCTACACAAACATACATATATTAGAGCAAACATATAACAGAATAATCAAATAAAAAAAAAGGAGAAGAACGTGAGCGAGAGATTCATGAGTGCTTGCTTTCATAGAGTCTATGAGTTTTTTTCACACTGTGAGAATTTCTGTGCACAATTGAGTTAAGATTTTCCTTTTATAACAAGCTATCTAGGCATCCAAAAATATAATTATAACCCCCACCCCATGCTCGATTGGTACGGTCTGCTCTCATCTCACACAACTTTTCCATCTTCAACGTTTTTAGGTGTAAATAATTCTTCTAATATGAGTCACTTTATTTAATAATTTTTGATATTTCCATAAATTGTAACCCAAAGACTTGTCCCATATTGTTTTTGGTTAACCTAAGCAATATAGTTTAGAAGAAAAGTCCCACTTCCTTTCTATCTATCAACGAGACCATTTTTGAACTCAAGTATTATTAAGTGAGATGTCTCCAGGGATGGACCTACACTATGGGTAAGGGGGCCCTGGCTCCCCCCAGATTTTTTTTTAAAAATTATATATATTAATATATATAGACTAATAGATTTAGGGCTCTTAGGCCATATATATAAAGACGAAACTGGTAAATCTAGAACACCAAACATGAACTTGATTCCTCGATCTCTATTCTCCGATCTTGTATTCTCGTTCCAGGCTTTTATATCAAAGATGGCTAGCAATTTCCTGATGCTGGAAGTGTTTTTTGGAGTTGTTTCATGTGTTGTATACTTGTTTCTTATACATGACTTGTCTTTATATATGTAATGTTTTTTCGACCCAGAAATTAGATAATTTTTCTATAAATATCACTAAAAAAAATTCGGGGGCGCTGTCCCCGAACCCCCACCAAACTATCGGCCCCCCTCAAATGAGTTCCTGGTTCCGTCCCTGGATGTCTCAGTATAACAAAGTCGTGCGATTTCGATGTATTCGTAGCTAGTAATTGACAAACTCAAAATGAACAATGTCGTCGGTGAGGTGAATGGGTTGGGTATATTGATTTTTATTTCTTTTCATTGTATGGTTCACATCAATCAATCGCTTCGATCTTCTTGTGAAGACAAATAATGATTTTTATCAAAACAAGATGATTTCTTTCCACCGTCGATTCATTTGTTCCATGTCTTTTGTCTCGAGAAAGAAGGGCGATGATTCGGTAGTTGCATTTTTGGAGTCAAAAGAGTGGGTGTTATTGGCAATAGCATCCCGTTTTATCGTCTTGTATGTACAAGGAAGGTTCACGTAATTTGGAACAAGTTTTTTCTTTTTTTTCTTCCTCCTTCCTGGAATCGCACCCACAATAATCAATATATATTACAACACTTTCATTGATCAATAATAATAGTTTTGTGTTTCTCTTTTATGGAACACACACATGCAACTTTAAAATCGCATTACATATTGATATTGTCTTCTACTTCAACAAACGAGATTCCATTGAGCTAGTATCTCTTTTTTATAATATTGCTGAATTAGTCCCAATCGCGTGCGTTATCCCATCAATTTGTGTATATATATATGAAGTAATAGTTTTGGTATTTGTACATGCAATGCATGCGCGTGAAATTAATGGGTATAGCTTGGAGCTAACATTCTTATAAATGGTGGAGGAAAGTGTCAACGCTCAAATTTCATATAGAATGAATGTGAGGCATCTTCACATGCTAAACCATTGAAATGACATTACTCACATCCTCGCCATCTTTAGTCAACCCACTTGCATATTGTGCATGAGACTATCACATTTGCCATTTGGGATGGGCAATATCATATATACATTGAGCAGATCACAAATGCTTTGGAATGATATGTTGATACGTGACATCTGTCAACGCACCGAGGATAGAGTTTATTGAGCTGATATATGAACATTGAGTATAAATACCAGAGGACGTACACCCCGATATTAAATTGAGGACAATATCTTTCATCACCCGAGAAGACTCCTCAATTTACCCCAAAAATTATAGCTGTCCGAACCCTATAAGAAAGTCATGAGAGTCCTAAAAGAGTCCGACTCTCATTAAAAAAGAAATCAAGATGAGATTTATCTTTCAAAAAATTATATTAAAAATCAAGAAGAAATATATCAATTCCTACAAACTTAGACTTCTCAAACTCACAAAATAGGGTTTAAGCATCAGGTGAATTAACAACAGATCGTTGATTGACATAGTGAATTTGACCGCGTTAACCACTTGCAATTGCGTGAACAGACCCCTTACTCAGCTCGCGTGCGCTAGAGTCATCCCGCAATATATATGTGCCCTGAGCCTAGGATCTTGTCTTGACTACTCCACAGTGTTGTGTGTATCGTCTGGTGTGGATCGGGATTTAGAGTTACTTCAACTGTCACAGTGTGACACGCTAAGTTGAGGATTCAATCTTATAAAAAAAATCTTACATCGTAGCTAGACTTCGTACTTTTAATTGTTATGAGAGGACAATTAAGATTATGTTGGTACTTTATAGTTTCCACTTTCAGAAAGGATGACAATTAAGCATGTAGTACTACTCTAATGATATTGAGAGCACAGCAGTATCAACAGGAGTACCGCAGACTCTTCATGTGCCTTACAACTATAGAAGAGGATCTGAACGTGTTAATTAGAGCAAGGATCATATGATTTGATTATCTGTTAATGATTACTGATTTATGCAATCACAAATTTACCAGTAGCACAGTCGCGACAGCAACCTTTTCCCCGGCGCGACTGGTTTGACTGAGGAAGGTGCCCCGAGCGCGAGAAGTGGTTCAATTGAATATGTTCGACAGAGGCGTTTGTTCAGAACATTAGGGAGAGGAGTTCATGAACAATCCAATAGGATTAATAAGTCAAATTTCTATTGGAAGATTCCTTATCCTCCTTAACACCGTGCCAATGATAATAATCGTGGTATTTTGTTGATTTTACATTGAGATTTGGTAATTAATCAATTTTACTCACAATATTAGTCATGATTTAATTAAAGTCTCCAGATACACCCACATGAGAAAATGAAAGTCTCTAATAACTCTCCGATCTCTTCTATCCATGCTTTTGTGGTAATAAATTAATAACGCACCTCACCAGTCAGGCAGACACCAACCTCTTTCTCCAGTTCTTTGATTATTATTGTATTGGTAGGGTCTCTCTCTCTCTCTCTCTCTCAACACTAGCTCAACTCCCCATACTCATAGAACCTTCCCTTCTCTGTTCTCACAACCTCTCTGCTTCTCTCTGTTTCTCTCTGAAATGGACAGTCCTAACACTCTCAACCACCAACATCCACGCGTCCTCTCTCCTTGCAGCAGCGGCCGAAGGAGGTCGAGCACCGATTCCAACTCCCCCGAATTCGAGTTCTGGATGGTCCGAAACCCATCTTTCCCTCAGCCCAATCTCCTCTCCGCTGATGAACTCTTTGTTGACGGTGTCCTTCTCCCTCTCCAACTCCTCGACCTCCGCCCTGAAACACCTCAACCGGAGCAAGAACCACAGCAAAATCCTGAGGTAACCCATCAAGAAAAACAGCATCTTGACCCACCCGACCCGGAAGCAGTTGATCCTAAACAGGAACCGGGGCCTCATATTACGAGTGAGTCGACGACCGTGTTGAGCGTGTCGAAGCGATGGAGGGACATTTTCAAGAAAGGAGAGAAGAACGGCAAGTCAATTAAGAAGGAAGAAGAGAAGGATAAAGAGAAAGTGAAGAAGACAAAGAAGAAGAATGAGAAGAAGAGTCACGGTGGGCTGGGTGGGGCGGAGTTGAATATCAATATCTGGCCTTTTTCACGAAGCAGATCCGCTGGGAATGCCACCCGACCCAGATGGGTTTCCGGTGTATCCACAACCCGGAAGGTGAGTAGTGCTCCCTGCTCGCGGAGCAACTCCGCGGGTGAATCCACGTCCAGGAAATGGCCTAGTAGTCCTAGTCGGGCCGGAGTCCATCTGGGTCGGAGCAGCCCAGTTTGGCAGGTGCGCCGTGGTTCAGTGAAAAGCTCTGACCCTGTAGTTCGAATCGGTGAAAAATCGGCCGAAACTCGGCGTGGAAGGGGAACCCCCACCAAGGGCAAAACTAAAGTATTGAACTTGAATGTGCCCATGTGTATTGGATATCGAACCCATTTGAGTTGTCGAAACGACGACAACCGCTCCATACCCATCGGAAGAAGCGGAGGAGGCAAGATTGGTCGTGATTGTGGAGGTGTTGGTGAGGGCGGGGACACCAACAGTCTTGGAAGCAGTGCTAATCTCTTCAATTTACGTAGCCTTTTCGCTAAAAAGGTTTATTAAGGCGATTAATTGAATGTTAATAATCAGTTAACTCTTATTATATTTTTGACTTTTTCTCTTTGGAGGATTGTTTAGTAGTGCTTGTTCTTATATGTTTTGATTATTATCTGTATAAACAAAGAGTGTGTATTTTATTGACCAGAGAAAGTAGATGAAAGCTTGTTCACTTTTTATTATTGGGTCTCCCTTTTCGTTCCCAATTTAATGTTCTTTGGATCTCTTTTCTCTCTAGAGGTTGTGAAATGTAGCGTCTTGAAATGCAGAATTAAGCATTGGGTTCGGGGTTTCTCTATGGCATTGTAATTGAGCTCATCTTTATTTGAAGTTCAACGAATAATTCACTCAAATCTTCCGAGTCTCGCATATGGTTCAATGAGTCACTTTTTTGTTTTTTGGGTTGGGAAGAACACTCTGTAAGTTTTTTTTTCACATTGGATATCGACATAAATTCAGGCTTATTAATAAATTTGTACATGTAGAAGTTTCTTATCTGATTACATGATAAAAGTCGAGCATGAAGTAACAAGGTGGCCGTTCAATAAATCACATTATAACTAAAGGAGGTTTATCATTTTAGTGAACGAAAATCGATCACCACCGGACGGAAGTCCTTTAACTGATACGGAATGTTCTGCCTACTCTTCCTCTGTGGTCCGGTTGCCTTATCCTGAAAATAAAGATGGCATGCGCTCCGACTTGCTTAAGCGTCGGAGCGCATTCGAGCCAAATAATCATGAATTATAGCTCAAAATTTTACCTTGAGTGTTGACCTCCTTATATATTTGGAGCATATGCATACTCTCAGACACTTTCAGCTTTTATATTTTACGATAATTTATACTCTATCACGCATACTCTTTACCAAACATACTTTATATGTTTGTCCGTATAGATTACCAGATTTCGTGGACTATGATGGACGGACCATTAAATGTGTTTTGGTCAACTGTTTTTTGAGCTTGGGCCAATGCATTTGTGCCAAGTATCTCATTTGGTTTATTCCCCCACAATCACCATAAAACAATATAAATGAAGGTCAGTCTTTTAAGATTATGGTTGGTCACAGTCACAGAAAGCATTTGATCATCAAAAGCTTTATCTGAGATTCCATGTAAACATTTCTGGAGTGGATACTTTGGTGATGGGCTCAATTTTCTGTTTCCAAAGGCGAAAACGCTTGGACCAAGGCTCAAACTCAGGTTTGGGCTTTGGAAAGTTATTTGGACTCAAGCGGAAGCCTTAGCCAGATCAAGAAGCCCATGCAGAAGCCCATGATTCGAGCACAATAAATGGGCCTTGAAAGTATTTTTTGGGCCTTCAAGTGCTAATGGAGAGGGACGTTGTAAAACTCAAAACCGAAACGGAGAAGTCCATGCCGGTGTCAACTAGAAACGATAGATCGCCTGATAATAGAAAACAGGCAGTACTCAGTATTCACACGATCACCTGATAATAGAAATTCCTTCTGCCTGTGTATTCTTGTTCTTCAATGAGGGTTTCGTTCTCTTTTCTCTGATGAAACAGTTAGTTCTGCATTAGCTGTTGCTTCCCCTGTTCTTGTTCTTGTGTTCTTGCAATTCTTGAATCCTAATTTCTGACGTACACTGTTTCAGTTTAAATCTTCTTCTACAATCTATTTTCGTTCTGGTTATCCGAAAACATTGAATTGATTAAACAATGGAGAACTCCTCTAGTTCCGAAACTCCTCCTCCTCCTCTTCCTCTTCCTCTTCCTCTTCCTCTTCCTCTTCCTCCCCTGTCATGGCCTCTGTTTCCCTGTGCTTTCACTGATAACCTTATGGAATGTGTTCACGGGAGCGTCGGGCGTGTACCTCCTGCAGTATTATTACCTTCAACTGAAGATCTTTTTATGGCTTTACTGCTTATGTGTTTCGAAGAGTATCTGCGGAGGATAAGAATCTCTTCAAATTTGGCAGAGACAGTTAAGCATGATACTTTAATGTCAGATGAGATGGATGAATTATTGACTGAGATTGAAAATTTCCGAATGGGAAATTCCGACGATGATGAATTTACCAGAAACGATGAGAAAGACGGTTCTTTTACCAAAAATCCTTCAAGAAGGCTACAGAAATCGATGGAGAATTATGAGAATACCTCTGAATGGGATTTCATATAGAATACCTGAACAGAGGTATGCCCCTGCGCCATTCTTCCATTTGCACCATCTTTCAATTTTGTTTCCGTAGTCAATCTGTTTATGTGAAAAGATTAATGTGTTCTTTTTAATCTGTTTATCAACAGGTTTGAGCTCTTGCGGAAATTTATCGACTTTTTCGGAGGATCTTGAGTAGCTTTGAGGGAGTCTTGGACCAACAGTACTGTAGCTGTATATTGGGTCTTGGACTTCATAACAATTTGTGTTTGTTTGGAGTACTCTTAGGATTTTTTTAGTTTGGAGTCAATTGTGTCATCTGCTTGTGGATGCTGGTGCCACTGTTCTGTTATTGCTTCACTGATAAATTTCTCTCTGTTTTCAATAAAATTTTCAATTTAGGGAGAGACATTATCATGCCAAGTGCATCAAATCATACCCTATCCGCAATGTTATATGGTTCATAGAAAAATCATACCGCATAACGAAAACGGATCGATTGATCAGTTCAAGCCAACGCTTGAAATTCACCGAGAAAATTCAAAGACAGATCAAGTTAATTTTATTTCATAATAAGATTTATTTTATTTCTTTTACTGAAACGACTACAGTCCTATGAATATTAAAAGTTCAAAATCTTAATAGACATAAAATTATTAAAAATAACTAATTAAAATACTAATTCCACTAAAGTCATAATAATCCTATAGGAAAGAGACTTCTAATGAGAAAATGAAATAATTAAATTAACTCTCATAATTATTGAAGAGAATTAGAGAACTTGTCCTTCATCAAATCAATAATGGCCTACAAGTCCGTATATGAAGCTATTAGCACTGTGTACGGATTCGGGTACGACACCTCCATTAAGGATGATTACGACAAGTTTTTATTATCTTGATTGATCGTTATTAGAATAGCCTAATTTATAATTATTAATTAATGAAAGATTAGATTGACCTTTTGATCTTGATTGATCCCCATGATTACACGTTAAAATAAAGAGAAAGGGAAATGGTTAAGACTTAAGACTTTGATGGGTGATGGCTGCCTAATTCTAACCCCCTTCCCTGCTTGAGGGAATGCAATGATAATGAGACATTTGAAAATGAGTATCGAATAATATATGAGAACTAGATGCATGCGCGATTCATTTTTTATCTACAAAGATTTGTATTAATTATTTTATTATTATTTTTTTATATTTTCTTAAAACAAATATATGTAAGTACTGGTTTTACTATAGGTTTAAAACTTGAGCAGGTATTGGGATTAGAGATTCCTTTGCCGAACTTATTATTTATAGTTTTATAGTATTTCATCGTTTATAGGGAGCCTCTTTGTTAAAACATATGTTTTTCTATTTGGTATTGAAGGTTGGTGTTTCTCACCAAGATCGTTAGTCAACAAAATATGGAAACAAAATGCGGAAAATAAAAACAAATCAAAACACCGCGATTTTAACGAAGAAATCCAACCTGGGAAAAACCTCGAGTCTATGAGCGACTAACCTTGAGGAACAATCCACTAAGACGAATCAGGAGTTACAACCCTATCTTTGAACTAAAGACATCGCTCATCTCTCCCATTCAGTGTATTGCTTCAACCTCACTCAACCTAAACAAGGTAGAGTCCACTCTTGAATCCCTCAAGAATCTTCACACACACGAAATTCACAAAGAATAATCTTCAATACAAAAATCCTCATTACAAATCACTCATTAAACACCCACAATCACACAATAAACAATGAAGTGATTTGCTCTCATGAAGTTACAAAAATCAAGGCTTCACTCTCTCTCAAAAGACGTAACTTCCGTAACCATCAAACTATCCACGGTGATGCCTTTATAATCCATGTGAGAGTCTTGAAGACCAAGACTTCTTTTCCCATAAGCAACTCATCTCCTTATCACCTAAAAAAGATACAACTCATATCCATATATTTTTGTGATAACACATGCATGATAAAGGATAATAATATCTCCACGTGTACAACTCATATATTAAAAACAATCACAAACACTTACTTACACATAGACTTATGGACTCAAAGTGTCACGGTATCCATAATATTTGAACTCCTAATGGAACACTACCACTACCTACTCACATGTGGACAATCCCATAATAATAGAATAAGACATTCTATTAAATAAGAACACATGTTACGTTTGAATAAGATATCCCAATAAACACAAACACATGTAACATGTTACATAAAGCCCATCATTAAAGCCCATGATTTTAAATAAGAAGTTATAGCCCACACTGACTCTTGAAGTAAGCTACTACACACCTGTAGTAAGTTTCAGCACTGCACATAATCACCCAATTATCACAAAATTTAATTGGTTAAGTATATCTCACAATTGTCAATTAGTTTTTATAAATTAAAAACCAACAGGTATTGTCATATTTTGTTTGCTAGATCAATACATATGTTCAATCTTGTATCACATTTATCTTAAATCCTACGTGACTTCTTCTGAAACATTTGTGAAGCTTTCATTATATATATAAATATAAATTGATGATTGATTAATTGATTGAGTTATTACATTCATAATCATGATGTCTTTATTATTTTTTAAAAAATTTATTAAAAATAAAATCATTGAATTGTAAAAACTCTATCTCTTGCATCCTAAGTGACACATTGTCGAGCAAGTGTGAGGTCTCCATTATATAAATATATATGTTTTTATTGATATGGTTGTATTTGAAAATGTATTATGGTCATGTCGATGATCACGTGACTTTACTTTTTGTAGTTTTGTTAGAGAATAGATGACATACACTTGAAGATTTTATTAACGGCGTTCATTTTCCCACAACAATTTTTATTACTCCCACCATGCTTTGTCAGACATCAAAAGCATCGTTCATATATGTTGTACCCCAATTTTGGCTTAAAACTAGCTAAGAAAAAATCCAAAAAATGCAAATAATAATAAAGCCCGACATATAGGCTAAATTAGAGTCAACCGTGGACCAAAAATTAGGATTCGAATTTAAAATTCGAATTTAGTTGATTTGATTAATTGACCCGATAAACTTTAATGTTTAAAATTTTTTGGCCCAATTGAAACCTAAAATGTTACCCTGATTAGTCATTTAAGCCCAAACAAGAAGCCTGACCCATAATATAATTTAAACCAAACCATTTTAACCCAATTGATGGCCCAAATTAGCAGGCCCGTTTGTCTCATTAATTCAGGCCCAAAAGCTTAAAAAACATAAAATCTCGGCCCGCCCCAAAGTTTTTAGTTGGCTTGAATTTGGGAAGCCCAGCCCGTGCTACATCACCCCAAGCCGAAACCTAATTCTAGAAGAAGAAGAAAGAAGATGTCGACAGAGAAGAAAAAACGAAAGAAACGGAAAGGCTGAGGTTTGAAAATGGGGAAGAGAGAGAGAAAGAGAGGTCCGACCAGAACCAACGGGAAGAAGAAAAATGGATGCCAAAGGAGAGAGAGGGTACCGAAAATTCAAACAAAGGGGGCTAGGGTTGACGATTAGAGAGGGATTGCTGATTTCGGAGAGAGGGGTGATTCGGCTTCGGATATAAATGGAGGCAGAGAGATCGAGGAGAAGGGGGGAGCCAGGGTCGGCTTCTTTGGAGGTTTTTGGGTTTTCTTTGTGGTTTCGGTTTCTGGGAGAAGTTCTTCCTTCTCTCACTTTCAGATTTTGGAGGGGGTGGCATTTTTTTGAGGAATTTTGGGGGTTCCTTCCGGGAAGAGTGGATTTGGGGGTGCTGCACCAGTTTTCTGGACGGAACGATCGGGGAACGATCCGTGGTCCGATTGAAGTGAAATTTGGACAGTAGCTTCACAACACTTGGAGCTTTATTCGGATCGGTGCGATTGCCATTTGAAGGTGTCTATCTACCCCAGCTTCTGATATAAAGTGACTGCAATTCTGGGGAGAAGAGACACTGCGCACAGGTTTTGCAATCAACGATCGGAAACCGATCCGTGGTCCGATCGAAGTGAAATTTGGATAGAAGCTTCGTAATACCTGAAACTTTATTCTGAACGGTCCGATTGTCATTCGAGAAGGTAAGGAAGCACGGAAGAGAAACGCAAATCCAGAGACTTTGAAGAAGAGAAGATCCGGAGGAGAACCCGAGGTAGTTTCAATCTTGTATTTAAAGTTATTTTATTGTTTAAATCTGTACCAATTATGCTTGTTATTGTGGATTTTTGGATCTGGTTTTGCTGGTTTGCTGCTCTATTTTCTCTGCTTGCAGGTGTGCCGGACGTGTGCTGGAGAAGGAAGATGGTGAACAGTAGCGGGCTGGACTCTATAATTAATGGGCCGAGTTTTATTTGGGTTAGGTTTTGTTTGTATAATTAATGGGCCAGGTTTTGGTTTAGTTTGTTTTGTCTTGGTTTGGTTTGTATTTGTTTTGGGCCGGATATGATTTATTTTAATGATCCGGGCTTTGGTGTTTTGTTTGTTTTTGTGTTTTGTTTTTAAAGTTGTATTGGGCTTTACGTCATGAGTTAGGTCATGGGTTTTGGTATAAATAACGGGCTTTGGTTGTATTCTTTCGGTTTAGATTTCTATGATTCATTTGGTTTTGAACATGAATTTGGGCTAAGAATATCCATGAATTATAAGGTTAAAATGGGTTATGGGCTTTTAAATTGAATGTGGTAATGGTTATGAAGTTGGGATTGTTATTTGCAAATTTGTGGTTTAAAAAGAATTGTTTAATTGGGTCAAGGGATTATATGTAATGCTTGGGCTTTGATCTTTTTTAAAAAAATATATATACTTTATTTAATTCATGATTTATTGTATGATCGATTAATTGATCCGATGACGGAGCCAAAACAAGAAAGCATTGGATGCTATCCCGAGAGGATTCTTGAGGAAATAATTTTACAAAATCTCAACCATTGGATGGAAAAGGATTTAATGAAGTGCGGAGCCTTCGATACGAAAACCGACCCTCGGTAATAAATTATTATTTTCAATCATACTAATTTAATAGTATGGTTGAAATGATGAATTACCTAAATAAAAACGGGAACCGAGTCCCTCTCATGTGTTTTTTTTACTATATGATTGATGATGTGTTTTATTCAAGGTGTGTTTTTCCATGTTATATGAATTATGTGATTAATTTAACGGTGTTATTTGATTTACGTGTTATCGTGATTTTAAGTGTTAGTACATTTGAGTCGGGATTTGCGATAATTCATATCGTATAATCCTCAAAACTCGGTTCCCAACATTTTAATTTTAATTTAATTTAATTTTTATTTTCATTTTATATTTTAATTTTATTTTTATTTCAAATTTATTTTATTTAATTTTCGTTTTATTTTTATTTTTTATTCTTATTCTTATTTTTATATTTTATGCTTTTCCAAAATTTATATTGTATATTTTTGTGGTGTATAAAAGTTATATCGAGAATCTTTACCTACGATGAAATTGATTCGGGGAATGCATCGGATGCACCCTCGAAAAGATTTTTGAGGTGAGAGTGTTTCTAAGAAATTGGACCATTGGATGGAAAAATTCTGTGAACCTCAACATTAGACTTTCAATATAATTTTTATGTTTCCTAAAATTATTTTATTCAATTTTAACATAGTTTTTATCAAACTTATTTTTATCTTATTTCAATATATTTTTGTTACTCAATATATGATTCCTGCCATAATTAATTTTTCTTAAAAAAATCATTTAATGGGATAATAAAAGTTAAATTGGCAACTGTTTTAAAACAGACGTCGTGGGGTGCCTAACACCTTCCCCACACGTAACAAACTCACTTACCCATTTTCTCTGGATTTTCGCAGACCAAATTATTTTTAAACGGCGACCAATTGCACCTATTACAATTGGTGGCGACTCCTCTTTTCAAAATTCCTTTTCGCAAAACCGGTTGCGACAACTGGCGACTCTGCTGGGGACGACTAGTTTTTTTTAAATGTATATATATATTTTTCAAAAAAAAAACTAGTGAGTTGGGCCAATTAAATTTAGTTTTTCTTATCCCATTATTTGATTTTGTTATTTTTAATTACATATATTTGGTGTTTTATTTTCCTAAATTTTTGATTGATATGTTCTTGTTATTATTTTCTTCTTTTCAAAAAATGTTGATTGTAGATATGTTTTGAGCTTTTTTGTCCTCACACATTGTGCACGACACCTTTTCATGAGTCCAACAACTCGGGCTCAAAACCCTTAGGAGAGGATGGAGTAAACGAGACCTTCGAGGGATTTCAATCCCCGTTCAGGCTCGCGAAAAATCCTCACTCGACCCACTCCTCTATTAAGATTGACCCAGGCTATTCCAATAATGGACACTGGCGGGGGAATAAGTCGGGAGCCTAGACTGTCCATAGCCAATGACCATAGAGTTATAGGACACAGGAAACTACTTCTAACCTTACTGTGTGGTACATATTGTTGTTGTGCTTGTATATACGTGATTCTATTTAGTTTGTATATATGGTATTTTGTTTTATTGTATATATACATATGTTATCTTGCTTACGCATACATGATTTTACCTCTTTCTTTTTAAAAAAAAAATGTTTTACTCTATTGTATATATGACTCTGTTTTTTTTTACATGAGATGTTTTACTTACTCTGTTTGCACATACATTTTTGTATATATTATTTATCTTGTTCACTTTTGACATTATTTTTAATTTGCATTGCATACATGAGAATCTTGAGCACTATCGAAATTAAGCCATTATCTAGAAGCCATAAAACTGTGTCAGTTGAGTCGAAAGAGTAATATTTGCTCATAAACGTTGAAATTGATGAGATGTATGGATTATGGATAATTTCTTAAAATTCGATATGGTTCAAGATTCTCACCATCACGCATTTTTCATTAATGAACATATTTTTAAAATTTCATAAAAGTTTTCATTTGCACATGACAAGGTTTTTAAATTGCACAAACATAAAGTCACGGTCGCCACTATAACACTCGCTCGCGATCGCGACTCACCACAATAATGGAATCGATAGAACACAAGCACTAACTGAGTCTAGAAGTAGCATAACTAAAAGAACAACTCGGTCTGTTAATGAAGTAGATGGTCGATAAAGGAAAATCATTTGATTCAGATGGAAGATTAGACTCCCGATTATTTGGTGAATGATAGTTGAGACATAAGTTTGTTGAATTGCTAATGATCTTAGAACTGGTTGTCAATTTATCTCATATTGATGTGGTCGTAAGTGCACAATAGACTTTGTAATGTTTAGGTTCGACGACACTAATTTGAAATGCGCACAAAAACTGGGGCAGTTTTTGGTGCGTCCCAATTCGTTACCGTGAATTTCACCCTAGAATGATTCAGCCCAAAGAAAAACTCAGACCCGCTACTTGACTTGAACCCAAATCATTACACGGATTTTTGCCCAAACCAAAGTTACCCCAAATTCATAACTCAAAACCGAACCCAATTTAAAATCGACCCAGACCATTTCATAATACAAAATCAAGCCCAATCCAAAACTCAAACAAAAGCCCACCCCATTTTTCAAATACTAACTCCATTTCAACGACAACTCTCACATTTTTCAATACCTCTTTTCAACAAACAACTCTCACATTTTTCAATACCTCTTTATTCATTTTTCAACACCTACTCACACAATTTTTCCACTCATCTTTTCCTTTTTGCCCAAAATAATTTTCAACTTCATCCTTACCATCCTATATATATTCCCCTTTCTGGAAAATGGGGAAGAATCCTTTGGAGGCCTGATAAAAAATTTTCGGAGAGCAAATATTGTGAAAAAAAGAGAGAATTGGCCGTGAGTCTTAAAGAGTTGGGGCTTTGGTTAGAAAATTGAATACTGTTTGTCTCCTCCATTCATCACCATCTTTTGTTAAACAACGATTATCTGGGCATCATTGTCTCAGCTGACTGTGGCAATTATTCCTCCCAATATCACAATCACACAGGTATCACTTAATGTTTTTCTTTTGATTTCACTCACATTGAAGTCCTCCTGCTTGGTTTTCTCGTGTCTAAATGACATCCACTTCACTTCAAAATATTCTACAAAGGTTTTCAACCCCCATCTTTGACAATCATTTTTCCAAAACAAAGACTAATCATCTTTATCTCGAATTAGAAAATGAGCAGATTAATGTTGTCATTCATTATGGGGATGATTTTGAGCGTTCTTGGAGTTATCCTATTCTAAATGCTGATTCTGTCAAAATAGAATGTTTGCGTATATTTCATTATTTTAACCTACCATTCGATCTACGCAAGCATATTCTTGAAATAGCACTATTTTCCCAAATCCGTGATCAAATTTTATTAGATCTTATTACTGATCATGTGGATGATTTTATCAATAAATTTATCACGGATGAAGAAGCCTTTCAATTTGATGATCCCATTGATAATGATCTTGTTGATTTTTGGGATGAATTTGAGGATGAACCCGAAGAATGGATTAATGAATTTTAAATTGATGTTTTATGCATTGGGGCGTCCCATTCATATGTTATCCTTGAAGGGTTGCAATAAGTTGACAAGAAGTGGCGGATACAGTGGACTCAAAGCAACCTTAGGCGGGATTCGATTAGAGGTGCACACCAAAACTGGGGCAGTTTTGGTGATTATCCCCGAAAATATTTACTTGTGTTAATTCTTGGATTTTTTTAATTGCCATGTTGTGAGGATAAATTGATTCGGTTATGGGCCGCTTGTGGCATTTGAGTATAATTTTGGAATGTGAATTATGAATTTCTCCAGAAACTAGGTAGCACTGATATGATTAATACTGTCAATAATAAAAAAGTTACCACACAACTTTATTTAGATAATAAAACGTCCAAATATTACATGTCTCACTCAACTGAATCAATCACACTAGGTGAAGAATCAAATACACATAAAATAGTAATATCAGAACGGACACTAAAAACATCATCACAAATAAATCCATCAAGCTTCTGATCAAGAGGAATGTCCCACTAGGCAACAACTGCGAACATTACAAATTTAATCATTGTTAAGAATTAATCACAGGATCCAAATATTGTATATGTAAAAGAGGTTAAAATAAATAACTCACAACAAATTTCAAATTTTCTTGACATGCAAATAGGTCAGAATTATAAAAAAAAAAAATCAAATGTATTAGCCTATTATTTGTTGGTTAGGGATTTAGAACCCAAATGCTTCGGTCCATCACACATGTCCAACAATGCACTGGGCTCAATTTTGTTAGGAAGCCCAACATCAAATAACAAGTTATATGGCCCTTGAGAAATTTATCCGAACCATTATATCAACAAGCCTACAAAACCATTCACTTAAAGCCCAATGAATAGGCCCAATCAAAAAATCATTAAAATAAACTGGATTAACGTTTAAGGCCCGCACGATCCGGCCCAAGCCATTTAGTTAACCTAAAGGCTTCGAAATTGGCCCAAGATTCTGAATTAGCCCTAGGAAGGAGAAATGAAGAACAGCCAGCGCTGCTGGAAGAACAGAAAGAGAAGAAGAAGTACCAGGGATTCGATAAGGAAAAGAAATTCCAGAGGAAAAGAGCAAATTTTGAGTCTAGATCGGGTTTGTTGGAGGATTTTCTGAAAATTTTTTGATTTATTCTTCTGGTTTTTCTGGGTGTTGGGAAATCCTGAAACCCCCTATACTCTCTGTTTTCTGTTTTCTGTTTTCTGGGTTGTATCTCTCAAGTTTTCAGTTCAATAATAAAACACAAATCTCTAGTTCAATTCATCATAAACAAATCTCTAGTTCAAATACATATATGAAGTTTAAAGGCATTAATCTATAAAACGAAATTACCAGATATCAAGAAATCAAAATTACAGAGATTCTAACTGAAGAGATATAGAACGGTTACCTTAAGTGAAGTCGACTAGGAACTGAAGAAAATATGATGGAAGATCTGGGTATGAAGAGGGATCGCTTTGGACGAGCTCAGAATGACGAACACATAATGTTGAGGATTTGGAGGGTGAGACCGGTAATGGACGGACCGGTGGGCAATAATTGTACAAGAAGTGCGGAATTTCCGTTTAAAAAAAAGGAGGAAGAAATAAAGGAGGAGATAATGACAGTGAGGAAAATAATGATAGGATGTCAGTAATTATGGCTCACCACTTTTAGAGTAGCTACTACCTATGCCTTTAGAGTAATACCTGTTTTTAGAAAATAGAAAATCACAGGTAAAGCTGAAGAGTCACAAGGAGTGATGTAGAGTTGTAGGAATCCAAAGAAGTCTCGGGATGCCCAAGAGCAGAGGAAAATATTGTCCTCTTGTATAAAAACAGGACCTATGGTTCAACCTTTTGAAAAAATGAGTCTATGATCTATTGAAAATTGTGTACCAAATCGGTATCTTGGGAGTCGTGACCCTTTAAAGATAAAATTGATTTATAGAAATTAAAAGTCCGTGACTTTTCAAAAGAAGATTCGATGATGAAGGTGAGAACTCAGTGCTATACATATGACATGGATTTGTTTTAAAAAGGAAATATCAACTTATGAAAATTGGTGGATATTGGCATCCTATGCTCGAAAAATCTAAAATGAAAATCTAGGGTTGAAAAATGTATTATCAGAATAAGAGATGACTAATTAGGGTAAAAATTTTATGGACATAAAATATATTTGATAAATGACGCGCAAAAACTGGGGCAGTTTTTAGCGCAAGCAGTAAGCCATATTGATTTTAAATTCAAATATTCCTTCTCAAATTACCCTCATTCGAGTATTTGCCTAATGAAAATTTTGAAATATTTCGTTCTGGCGTCTATTATATCTCCTCAGGTATAGCTAAATTATTAGAACAGAGTCAAATTAAATATATGAATAAATGATCAGAAATAATACGTTGATCAAAGAATGGAGTAGAAAAGGATACAATAAAATGTGATTAGTAATTGCGCAGGTGTATAGTGTGGCGCCGGACTTTATTATCATATTCTTATACATATGCATCAATCATTTTGAAGTTTTCATGTACCGAATTTCATTACTTCAATTCTAAATTAATATATTTTCACATTAAGAGGTTTTTCAACTTTTAAGATTAAATTTCAAGTTATCTTTTGCATTAAAATATTTTTCAGATTAAAACACATTTCATCATCGGGATTCAGATTAAATTTATTTATGGATTAAAATGGCCTTTCATGGCAGATTAAAACTGTTATTTGGATTAAAGTTTTGAATTAAATTTATTTGTGTATTAAAATGGCCTTTCATGGCAGATTAAAACTGTTATTTGGATTAAAGTTTTAAATTAAATTTATTTGTGGATTAAAATGACCTTTCATGGCAGATTAAAACTGTTATTTGGATTAAAGTTTTGAATTAAATTTATTTGCGGATTAAAATGACCTTTCATGGCAGATTAAAATTGTTATTGGGATTAAAGTTGTGAATTAAATTTATTTGCGGATTAAAATGGCCTTTCATGGCAGATTAAAGTTATCACGCTTTTATGACAGATTAAAACCATTATTTGGATTAAAGTTATGAATTAAAAGTATTTGTGAATTAAATTAGCCTTTCATGGCAGATTAAAGCTATTATGCTTTCATGATGGATTAAACCTATTATCATAGATTAAAATTGAGAGCCAAGCCGGGAATGGCCATAGTGATCCCGAGCACTTTATAAAAATAAAAAATAAAAAAGTCATTTACAATGATGTGCCAAGCCGGGAATGGCCCTAGTGATCCCGTGCAGTTTTAAGATTTGCCAAGCCGGGAATGGCACTAGTGATCCCGAGCATTTTATAAAAAAATATATAAATAAATAAAATCATTTCCAATGATTAGCCAAGCCGGGAATGGCCCTAGTGATCCCGTGCACTTTTAAGATTCGCCAAGCCGGGAATGGCCCTAGTGATCCCGTGCACTTTTAAGATTGGCCAAGCCGGGAATGGCCCTAGTGATCCCGAGCACTTTTAAGATTTGCCAAGCCGGGAATGACCCTAGTGATCCCGAGCCTTTTGTAAAAAAAAAAAATATATATATATATATATATATATATATAATAAAATCATTTCCAATGATTTTGCCAAGCCGGGAATGGCCTTAGTGATCCCGAGCATTTTATAAAATAATAATAAAAAATCAGCCAAGCCGGGAATGACCTTAGTGATCCCGAGCATTTTATAAAATAATAATAATAAAAAAAATCAGCCAAGCCGGGAATGACCCTAGTGATCCCGAGCATTTTAAGAAAATCTCACGATTAGCCAAGATGGGAGTGGTTCTCTATTAAAGTATTGTGGCGGATTAAAGTAATGGTTCAAAATATTTTGGATTGGTTTAAAAATTCACACAGTTAAAATTGGGATACCAAACCTTTACGTGTCATTTACTGCATAAAATCACGCAAAGGGGGGCAGCTGTTGTACCCCAATTTTGGCTTAAAACTAGCTAAGAAAAAATCCAAAAAATGCAAATAATAATAAAGCCCGACATATATGCTGAATTAGAGTCAATCGTGGACCAAAAATTAGGATTCGAATTTAAAATTCGAATTTAGTTGATTTGATTAATTGACCCGATAAACTTTAATGTTTAAAATTTTCTGGCCCAATTGGAACCTAAAATGTTACCCTGATTAGTCATTTAAGCCCAAACAAGAAGCCTGACCCATAATATAATTTAAACCAAACCATTTTAACCCAATTGATGGCCCAAATTAGCAGGCCCGTTTGTCTCATTAATTCAGGCCCAAAAGCTTAAAAAACATAAAATCTCGGCCCGCCCCAAAGTTTTTAGTTTGCTTGAATTTGGGAAGCCCAGCCCGTGCTACATCACCCCAAGCCGAAACCTAATTCTAGAAGAAGAAGAAAGAAGATGTCGACAGAGAAGAAAAAACGGAAGAAACGGAAAGGCTGAGGTTTGAAAATGGGGAAGAGAGAGAGAAAGAGAGGTCCGACCAGAACCAACGGGAAGAAGAAAAATGGATGCCAAAGGAGAGAGAGGGTACCGAAAATTCAAACAAAGGGGGTTAGGGTTGACGATTAGAGAGGGATTGCTGATTTCGTAGAGAGGGGTGATTCGGCTTCGGATATAAATGGAGGCAGAGAGATCGAGGAGAAGGGGGGAGCCAGGGTCGGCTTCTTTGGAGGTTTTTGGGTTTTCTTTGTGGTTTCGGTTTCTGGGAGAAGTTCTTCCTTCTCTCACTTTCAGATTTTGGAGGGGGTGGCATTTTTTTGAGGAATTTTGGGGGTTCCTTCGGGGAAGAGTGGATTTGGGGGTGCTGCACCAGTTTTCTGGACGGAACGATCGGGGAACGATCCGTGGTCCGATTGAAGTGAAATTTGGACAGTAGCTTTGCAACAGTTGGAGCTTTATTCTGAGCGGTGCGATTGCCATTTGAAGGTGTCTATCTACCGCAGCTTCTGATAGAAAGTGACTGCAATTCTGGGGAGAAGAGACACTGCGCACAGGTTTTGCAATCAACGATCGGAAACCGATCCGTGGTCCGATCGAAGTGAAATTTGGATAGAAGCTTCGTAATACCTGAAACTTTATTCTGAACGGTCCGATTGTCATTCGAGAAGGTAAGGAAGCACGGCAGAGGAACGCAAATCCAGAGACTTTGAAGAAGAGAAGATCCGGAGGAGAACCCGAGGTAGTTTCAATCTTGTATTTAAAGTTCTTTTATTGTTTAAATCTGTACCAATTATGCTTGTTATTGTGGATTTTTGGATCTGGTTTTGCTGGTTTGCTGCTCTGTTTTCTCTGCTTGCAGATGTGCCGGACGTGTGCTGGAGAAGGAAGACAGTGAACAGTAGCGGGTTGGACTCTATAATTAATGGGCCGAGTTTTATTTGGGTTAGGTTTTGTTTGTATAATTAATGGGCCAGGTTTTGGTTTAGTTTGTTTTGTCTTGGTTTGGTTTGTATTTGTTTTGGGCTGGATATGATTTATTTTAATGATCCGGGCTTTGGTGTTTTGTTTGTTTTTGTGTTTTGTTTTTAAAGTTGTATTGGGCTTTAGGTCATGAGTTAGGTCATGGGTTTTGGTATAAATAATGGGCTTTGGTTGTATTCTTTCGGTTTAGATTTCTATGATTCATTTGGTTTTGAACAAGAATTTGGGCTAAGAAGATCCATGAATTATAAGGTTAAAATGGGTTATGGGCTTTTAAATTGAATGTGGTAATGGTTATGAAGTTGGGATTGTTATTTGCAAATTTGTGGTTTAAAAAGAATTGTTTAATTGGGTCAAGGGATTATATGTAATGCTTGGGCTTTGATCTTTTTTTTAAAAATATATATACTTTATTTAATTCATGATTTATTGTATGATCGATTAATTGATCCGATGACGGAGCCAAAACGAGAAAGCATTGGATGCTATCCCGAGAGGATTCTTGAGGAAATAATTTTACAAAATCCCAACCATTGGATGGAAAAGGATTTAATGAAGTGCGGAACCTTCGATACGAAAACCGACCCTCGGTAATAAATTATTATTTTCAATCATACTAATTTAATAGTATGGTTGAAATGATGAATTACCTAAATAAAAACGGGAACCGAGTCCCTCTCATGTGTTTTTTTTTTACTATATGATTGATGATGTGTTTTATTCAAGGTGTGTTTTTCCATGTTATATGAATTATGTGATTAATTTAACGGTGTTATTTGATTTACGTGTTATCGTGATTTTAAGTGTTAGTACATTTGAGTCGGGATTTGCGATAATTCTTATCGTATAATCCTCAAAACTCGGTTCCCAACATTTTAATTTTAATTTAATTTAATTTTTATTTTCATTTTAATTTTAATTTTAATTTTATTTTTATTTCAAATTTATTTTATTTAATTTTCGTTTTATTTTTATTTTTTATTCTTATTTTATTTTTATATTTTATGCTTTTCTAAAATTTATATTGTATATTTTTGTGGTGTATAAAAGTTTTTCGAGAATCTTTACCTACGATGGAATTGATTCGGGGAATGCATCGGATGCACCCTCGAAAAGATTCTTGAGGTGAGAGTGTTTCTAAGAAATTGGACCATTGGATGGAAAAATTCTGTGAACCTCAACATTAGACTTTCAATATAATTTTTATGTTTCCTAAAATTATTTTATTCAATTTTAACATAGTTTTTATCAAACTTATTTTTATCTTATTTCAATATATTTTTGTTACTCAATATATGATTCCTGCCATAATTATTTTTTCTTAAAAAAATCATTTAATGGGATAATAAAAGTTAAATTGGCAACTGTTTTAAAACAGACGTTGTGGGGTGCCTAACGCCTTCCCCACACGTAACAAACTCACTTACCCATTTTCTCTGGATTTTCGCAGACCAAATTATTTTTAAACGCAGACCAATTGCACCTATTACAATTGGTGGCGACTCTTCTTTTTAAAATTCCTCTTCGCAAAATCGGTTGCGACAATATATTCACTACTTTTTTTATTTGTTGCACCACCTTTTTACACGTTTGACATGATTGTTATCACTTTCTTGAATTTCGAACACAAAAAAATCATTTTGTGGGTGCAACTTTTGTCGAAGTAACAGACGGCCACAACATATCTCGTCCTTTTGAAAGAACACGTCAGCCCATCCAATGACCCTTATTGATTTACTTGAAATTGCTTGAGAGAATAGACATGCACCGTCTTTAACTTCCTGTCACCCCCGCCTAACACATGAGCATGCATCCAAAGCACAAACAAATACCCACTTGACAAGATATGTCCGTGGCAATTTGTCTGCATCTGAGTTCGTTCAGCATGATTTGAAACATTTTCAAGAATCAAGTAGACACAATTGTTCATCAGTACGCTCATTCTCAAAGGAAAAAAATAGACAGATCTACCAGTGAAAAATTGTCTGAGTTTGTTCAGTATGATTTTGTTCATTCTCAGGAATCAAGTAGACACGGTTGTTCATCTCTCTACGATAAACCACCACTCCCTACACGAAAGATTTCATGATCGAGATCGGTTAACCATGAGCATGCATATCTTAGTCAATTCCCGCCTATATTGCATCCCTACATTATGTCCGTAAAAGATGTAAGAGTTGATAGAAATTGTGACTTTCGAGCTGTTACTGGGTTACTTGGTTTTGGTGAGGATGTATGGATGCAAGTCCATCAGAACTTGATTAATGAATTGAGAACATTATGGGCAGATTATGTTGATTTATTTGGTGGTTATGATCGAGCATGTTCCATTTACAACTCATTAAACTTTTGGGAATCAGATAGACCAGCACCAATTCATAACTAGATGACAATGTGTGACATAGGTTACTTGATTGCTTCAACTTACAATGTCATATTACATATTCTTAGTTTCGAATAGCGCTTGACTTTTTTTGCCACTGCGATCAGTGCCTCCACCATCACGTATAAACATGTTGCTATCACTATCAGGTTCGTTAATAATAATCACTTTGTCTAGGTTGTCCTGACAGAGGATTACCTGATGTCTCCCATTATGATTCAATGGTTTAGATATAGGTACGCTTGCATAGTTGAATGAGTTACACCGTATACAGAACAACTTGCAACATACATTAAGTGTACTCGTTCTGTATTTTCCTCTAAATCTATTGTATCAGATGGATCATTATTTATATTAATAGTGAGAGATTTGCAATAAATATTAAGTATAAATTGATTAATTATGAGATTTATTATACTGTTATATAATATATACACATTGTATTTGAACTCAATGGAAGTGTTCTTTTTTAAATGAATATGCAAGGAGTGATCTCTTAAAAAAAAGGGAAAAAATTACCAATAATTGAAAAAAAATATACTTGGCAATGGAAAAAAATTCATAGGAGTAAAGTAATAAGTGCCTAGTAGAAATCAAGTCAACAACAATTGACTCAGTACAAATATTGAGAAAAAAAATTGTGGTGTAAATTTTAACACCGTTTTATTAATGGAGAAAAGGTAAAATGTACCGAGATTTGTGTTTTATAGATGTGATTATATCGAAAAACGTGTTTGATGATGTGAATGAGTATGTAACTTGAATTTTTTTGTAAAAGATGTGAGGTAAAATATTAATTTTGATATAATTTTATTAGGATATGAATGAAAAAAAATAAAGGAGTGATCTTTTGTAAATATTGAGAGTGAAAATATCGTGATAATAATTTAACGCGCTTTTGAAGAGAGTGAGGTTGTAGTCTTTATCCGACGTAACTAGAAAGCGAATAAAATAACGAATCGCCCAAGCTAAAGAATCGTCTCTCTCTATCTGGTCTCTGTTTCTTTCATTTGAATCTCAGGAGATCATTCGATGGCATCACGGGACAAGAAACTTGCGAAGCCTTCAAATAGTAGAGACGGTCGAATCCGCACGCTTTCCGATCTCAACTGCCAAACAGCACTGGATTCTGACAGCGACAACGATGCGCCTCAAGAGTACTACACTGGCGGTGAGAAGAGGTCTACTCTCTTAAACCCTAGTTTTTTTTTACCTTCTCTCTGTATTGGGATTTTGAGTGTCTTTTCTCATTTTACTGTGATTTTTATTCATTGATTTGTTAAATTTAATTGTGTACTGAATTCGTTTGGGAGATCAACATATTCGCATTATGGCTTGTTAGCAAATTAGTTTTCTTTGGCTGTCATGGATTTTCAGGGAGATACAAAAGATTGATCTTTTGTATGTGAAGTAATGGTTTGACTATTGGCGTTAAACATATTCCGTCTCAATCCAATTAAGTGAGTAATCAGTTGACATGGTAGATGTGGAATTAAACGTGAAATACCAAATACCTAACAAATGTAAGCAACATACCTAGCGTTTTTTGGAAAATTTCAAGAACTCATTTGTATTTCTATGGGAGAGAGACTTCTAATCAGCACGGAAACTTGTGATTTTGGGTTATTCCACAGAGTTATGAGAAAACTTTGACATAGATGTTTGAGTGTCCTTTGTGTGTGGTACTAAGAAGCACATATACGGATACGTGTACGACACGATACGAATACGGGAATACGTCATTTTTCAAAAAAACAGGATACAGATACGTTTAGGATATGTTTTAATTTTTTTAAAAATATATTTTTATATATTGTTAAAATTTAACTACATAGGATCATAACATAATGAAACATAAATAATCAGTACTGCTACCAACACTTCAAGATTGCACTGAACCACTGGTTGAAGTAGAGGCAGTGGCTACACTTGAAGACATGAGACAGAAGGCCTGCTGGTTAGAATCGATGTGCGAAGGCGAGATGGAAATCGAAGACTGAGAATCGATGTGCGATGCGCAAAGGCCTGCTAGTCGATGAGCGAAGGCGATGCGCGAAGGCGAGATGGAGATCAGAATCGCGAAGGCAGGAGGATTGGTTGTGGTTTGGTTATGGAAGGTCTGATTGAGGTTGCAGATACTTTGATCGAGTTAGTCAGTTAGGTCGCGCAACCAGTGGCGGAGCCACATGGTGTTTTTAGGGGGCAATTGCCCCCTTAATTTTTTTTTATCTGAACTATATAATGAAGTTTCAATATTGCCCCCTTAATTTTATTTTTGTAATACCTAATAGTAAGTGGATGAATTATGAATGACACTTTGGTTATATATATTGAGAAAAAAAATCTTTTATATGATTGATAATGAATTCATTATGAAGCAATTTTAAAATATGAAGGGTCGAAAAAAACAATTATAATATGAATTTTCTCATGCTATCTAATTTTTTGCCCCCTCCCGCAAAAGATCCTGGCTCCGCCGCTGCGCGCAACAGTTAGGCTTTGAGTTATTGAAGAAAACGTATCTGGTACGTATTCCGTCTGTATCCCAAATGTATCGTGTATTTAAAAAAATAATTAAAATTTTGTATTTTAAAAATACGTATTCCAGACGTATTTTTGACGTATCCCTATGTATCTGTATCCGATACTGATACTTCATCATACTAGACGTGTCCGTGCTTTATAGGTGTGGTATGTTGCGTAAAGTATTTTAGATGGGAGTGTGCTTTTGGATGTTATTCATTTACTTCTTTGTAGTTGACTGTGTTGCGCTCGACTCCCTTGTTGTCTTTTTCAATGAATTCTTTTTCACTAAAATTAAACTTAAGATGTTAAATGGGAAGAACTTCAAGAATCACCTATCGCATGTCTCTGTTTTCCGTAGATGAAGACTGCACATATTCTGCCCTCCTACATAGACTCTGTCTAGTGCGCACTTTCTACCGAGTAGCTACTATTTTGATGACTTCTAATTTAAATTTTCTACATAGTTACTGTGTTTCCCATGTTGATAAAACCATCATGCACTATCTTCCAATAAATTTCAGCTGCAGTAAGTGCTTAAATAAATTTATGCTTAGTGGAGGCAGCCTTTCTTGCGACTGCAGATCATGATCAGAAAATTAATATATAAGTTTGCACAGCATTGCATGTGATTAGACATAGGGGAAAATGTTCATTTGTACTCATGCATGAACTAGGAGCTCCTTCCTAATGGTCTTTACCTTTTTTGAATTTAAAAATACACCAAAGCAAATAACTCCCATAGACATAGATCCTGGAGTGGAGGAGAGGTTGGGGAATAGCTATGAAGCTTTACCCATACAATTTCGGAGAAGTCATTTTTGGTATTTTGTTTTATCACGACCTAATCACTAGTCCAAGGATCCACTGTGATTTATAAATGCATAAAAAAATAAAGCGTGATATTTTGGGGTAGGACTTCTTGAGTTAAGTGCTGCTGACTGTGTTTGTCATGCATTATATTAGTGCTAGTGCTGAGCTGAAATTAAATAACAGTTTTACAATTTTCCTTTGATCTTGCTTTGCGCATTTGTGTATGTTGTCTTTGTCTCCATTATGATTAATTGATTATGGAAGTCCTTGTTACATACACGAAGCTTATTGGAAGAATACCTCATTGATAGGTGTAGAATGCACCTATAATTCTGGGCTTTAATTGTTGTAATTGGTATGATTTCAAGATCGAAATACGGCCCAAACATATGTTTATGTGTCAGGTATTGCTGTTTGTAAAATTGCTGTTCTGGAAGGAATTTGCGACCTTTCTGCGGCTGCAAATCTGGGCAGGAGAATGACGATCGATTTAACTGCTTACGTGGCAAGAAGGGGCTTATATGTCTTTGTGAGATCTTTTCCAGGGAACAAAAAGTAAACTTACTAAAATTAGAAAAGTGGAAGACAGAAAAGGAAAGAAAAAGGCAATTTCTTGAGGACACACGACATACACGGCAGTAGACATTCAAGAAGAGAAATACACGGCAGTAGACATTCAAGAAGAGAGATACACGGCAGAGGAGAAAGAAGAGAAGGGGGATTGAAAGAAGAAGACACGAAGATCAAGTGGACTCTTCTCTACAACTGGTTTTGGGTTTTCATTTCTGTATTTGAATATGTATATGTGTAACTAAAGAACTTATTAGCTTGGGTTTGGTTAGTTCTTGTATTTGATCTTGGTTGAACAATTCTATGGTTGATTACACTAGTATTAATTTATGAATCTCTGAATTAATTGATGATTTCTTGTTATTGTGAATGTCTGATCAACTTCATGATGTTGGGGAACTGTTAGTTAGGCACATTCGGCTGACCAATACCCGGTGTCTAACAAGTGACAAAAATCTGATTAAGGTCTAGATTTGGGATTTGTGAACACAATTTATTAGGTAATACACCATTGCTTAAGGTTGTGTGATTGTCGACTTTCTTGTTCTTATGCTTATCTTAGGAAATCCTTAGGGTACACTAACCAAGATTCCTATGATAAGAAACGATTTTGGGCTGGACCAAAGCCAAGATCATTGCTTAGGAAAGTTAGAATCAAGAGAGCCGGACCAAGGTCTCTTGATTGACGTCATTAATTCTTTAAATTGTGTGATTGCAATTGGAATTTTGTAACTAAGTGATAGTACAAGAACGAGACTAACCCAAGCTAAGCTTTCCCGCATTAATTTACATCCATTTCAGCCACTTTTATTCAGCATTTTCAGATCTGATTTCTCTTTGCATTTTAGTTTAATTATTGCTTTATAGTTTGTTCGGTAGTTGAGCAGTCTCTGTGGATACGATCCCATTCGCTTTTATACTATTTACGTCACGTACACTTGCGGATAGGGTAAGACCCGTCTTTATTTAATATTGCAAGGTTAACTTGCGATATTTTATATCGACCAAGTATTACAGAAGTTTCTACATTGTGCCTAATATGTTTTCTATAATTTTCAGTGGCATGATCATCCAGGATCCTTCAAAAGGTAACAATAATGATGTTGATGCCATTTTTAATCAAGCTAGATAGCTTGGAGCTGTAGAAGGACCCATTGATCAGCTGAATCAATCATCAAGCTCTACAAGCTTTGTCGAAACTGGTAAAAAAATCTCAGGTGATGTTGTGCCACCTGCTCCTTTGCAGCCTGAAGCTGTTGTTCACAACATTGTTTTTTGGAGCAATGGTTTCACAGTAAATGATGGCCCTTTGAGGAGGTTGGATGATCCTGAAAATGCATCTTTTTAGAGGTAATAAAACTTAAGGTGTATTTGTCATTCTTATATGATAATTCTACACCAATCATAGCAATGCAATTATGATTTTGTGACATTTATGTTGCAAAGCATCAGGAGGTCTGAGTGTCCAAAGGAGCTTAAGCCTGCTGACAGAAGGTCCTCTGTTCATATCAATTTGATTAGGAGGGATGAGAAGTGTCCAGTGAGTCTCCTATCACATTTTAGCGTGTAACCGGTTGCATTACTTTCCACTTAACATTTTGTTAATACCATGGTCAAAAAAAAGTTCGTTGAATTTTTATGGATACTTGGCCAAGGCTACTTGAATCCTGTATTATAGTTTATAATTATTTCTCGCCCAGAAGCATATCTTTTCTTTTGAATGTCCATCCAAAACCCTTTGGCTGCTTCCAATGGTATTTGACTGTTTTGAGCTGTTTTTCCATAAAGACTTCTCATACTTGGCAGGAACCAGAGAAATTGCATGTTCCATTTCAGGGAGTGGGAAGAACTCTAGGTAGCAGCAGTACTCAACCAGAACCTGAACCAACTGCTACTTCAGCGACTTTAAATTCAGCTCCTACCCTTTCTGTGGGACTCGTTGTCGATGAAACATTGCCATCAACCTCAGTTCACGCATGATAGCTCACTTCAATTACCACGACATAGTCAATGACATTTGAGCATTCATTGACGCATCCGGGTGCTCGAAATTATCAGCTGCAGCTGGTCGAATTCCCTCCTAAAGTTCTTAACGATCCTACCCAGAAAATTGAACAGGCCAGCCTTGCCAATTCTGTTGTCATTCAGAAATTTTTCCACCCTTTTAAGTCGTTTCTTAGCTGCTTGTTGTAGCAAGTACCAATGCCACCAACTTAGAACTTCAAATGTTCTTGTATATAGGAAAGGAGGGTTTTTCATACTTGTTTTGTGCTAATTTGTTGAATCTAGTTTTAACTTTTTTTTCTCTGTTTGTCAAGTATGTTATCGAAGTGTATTGTGGTATTTCTTGATTTGCCCCTCCTTTTTTAGATTACCACTTATATTCCCTTATTGTACTTTACACATCTGTTAAATAAGTAGATTCACACAATATTAAGTAAAGAAAGCTGGTGAACAAGTTGCCCAATCCTATCAATGTTGGAGCTAGAAAGTACTGAGAACCATGGCGGTTATGATGTAGAACCCATAAAAATATCACACTATCCATCCATAGATTGTGGGCATGCATTTCGAAGTATGTAATGTTGTGTTGTTAATTTTGGTAGGGTTCTTGATCTTTGATGTTGATTTGACATGAAAATGTAGTTACTACAAAAATAGGGGCTTATCCATGCTATTTCGCCGGAAAACAATCCAAAAAATATGAGGTGATCGAAAAAAATGTGAGAGTTTAGTAAGAGAATGAGAGATGAGAGAGGAATGTTACTCGAAATTTCAAAATAAGGACATTCTTAGTATTTGTAGAAAAATAATTTCTCACACATTTACAAGTCAATGAAGGTTCTGTTTGTTTGGCGGAAAATACCCTTTTTAAGAAAATGTATTTCTAATTTCTCGTTTTTGTTAACGAGAAATTTAAAAAGTCAATAAAAAATCAATAAAAATCAATAAAAAACAAACCCTGATGAGGGGAAATGATGCCGTAGCTCTCGATCCGTGATGTATGGAAGGCCCATGAGCTAATTCCTGCATCATCAGTTCTCTCTTCTCTTCATTGGAGTGATTTTCTCCCTCTGATGTGAGCTTTTCTGGAGAATCACACTTTCTGGTTAGTTTTTGTTCTTTAATATCAGAATATGGGTATACCGGGATGGTTGTAAAAGGCGGGCTAGTCGGCCAATTAATCGGCGACTAGTCGGAAATCTCCTCCACCGTTTCGATTTTAGCCTAATCAATGACAATAATCGGGCTGCCCGATTAATCGGCCCAAATCAGCCCAATTATCCAGCCCAGCCCAGCAGAGGAAAAAAACAAGAGCTGACCTAATACTCCTCCACCTCCAGAACCAGAAGTGCTGCGCCTGCAAGAACTACGCGACTGCGACTGAGACGAGAAGCCACCGCGCGCCTGCCTACGACTGAGACCGGCTGCGACGAGAACCCACTGCGACTGCCGAACGCGACCCGACTGCTACTGCGCCTGCGACTGCACTGGTTTTCGAACAGGTACCACCTCGAACGCGACCCGATTGCTCGTGCAGTTTTTATTTTGTTTGTATCTTACTGATCAATTGAGTGCATTTTCTTAGTAATCCTGGCATGTGATCAATTGAGTGCATTTCGTTTGTATCTTACTGCTCGACTGCACTTGTTGATTTCATTTCGGGCTAATTACTTTTTTAGCTCGGGTTAGTCTATCTCTTGATTTCCATGAGTGCAAGCAACTGAAAAGAAAATAAAAAAATGCAAACATATTGATTATTGTTATTGAGGTTTACATTAATTTGAACCCTGGAAGTTGGTTGATATTGATACCATTAATTTTGCTTCATTTTTAGCTTATGAGGAACGCTTGTTCCATATACAGAATTCTGTTTCCATCTGATCCTGAAATCTGAATGCATTTCTCCTAGATATTTCTTCTCTCTTTTAGGTATCCCCAGTCCTTAGTGTATTTGAACTATTTTGGTTCGAAAAAATGTTGTCAAATTAAGTCCTGCATATGTAACAGAGTTTATTCTAGTTTAGAATTGGAATTTGACTGTATAGAAGAGGTATTTAGAGGCAAGAGAATGGACATAAGTAAAATATGTTCTTTAAAAGTTCAAGCTGCACTTAAACATGTGGTCTCCTAGATTGCAGATTCAAATGGTTTGCTTCAGTTTGTTTTTCAGTGCCAGAGAGAGCGAGAGAAATTGTAACACGGCTAAAGGTTTTAAAACAAACTAAAATAGTTATCTATTAATCTTTATGATAAATGGTTTCTACATCATACCCTTGAATTCTGGCTATAGGTTTCAATCATTTAGATGCCCCTAATTCTGAAATTTGAATGCCATCGAAATCATGTTGGTTGATATATGATTTATGATTTTTTTTTTAAACTTGGTTGATATATTGATTGGATATGTTTTCATTTATGTTGTGTTTTTACACATATATATGATATGTATTGGATATATGTATATATTAATTAAAAAAACTCAAAACGATTAATCCGATTAATCCCAGTCTTCGCGAACCGCCTAGCGGCCGACTAGCGATTTTTACAACCTTGCCTGTGCGAAGTTATTGCAATTATCTGTGATTTTTCAGCTCATCTGATTCTGCTTTATGTCTTTTGTCTTTATTGTTGGCTTGGTCGAGATTGACATAGTCTGCAGATCTAGGTGAAATGTATTGATTAACTTGTTCTTTTGTTGTGTATGCCTGTCTTCTTTCTGCGCTAAAATCCATACTTATCTAATAAGTGAGCGTGCGATTAATCCTGTTAAGAGTTCCTGCGAATTGAAAGGGAAAAGGAGCAATTTTACATGGATTATTAAGGTCATTTATGGTCTATATTTAGCATTAATTAAGGTTTTTGGAGGATAGTATATGTGATGGAGTAAAAAGGAAGGAAAAGAAAAGAAAAGATTAAAGACACAGATATACATATATATTTTGGAATGATGTTTAATTTGTTGGTTTGATAGCAACTTTTTCTTTGTTTTCAATTTTTGTCTTGTGGTTCTGGTTGGCAGCAGTGGGGTTAGTTTCTGAGGAGTTTCTTTGAAGGTACTGTATGGTTTGTTTGTTAGGTTTTCTAAACTGTGTAGTTGCTGCATAGTGAAGCGCTTTACATATATATTAGATTTTGTTTATGTTTCTCTCTCACTCAAAGACGTCCCTGAAGGTATTGAGGTTGCTGTTTCTGTGAACAGTTTTTTAGTAAAGGTCATATTCCAGGGACTTTTGACGTTGCTCTCTTCAACTTAGAGGTGCTATCTATTGCATGTTTGTTTTTATGTAGGCTTTAACACTCAACCTTACTACAAACCAATAATTTCCTCTTTACTGTTCTAAGTCTCTGCAATTTTTAGTATTCTTATAACTCTTTGATCAACTTCCTTCACATGCAATTTACGTACGTTACCAGTATACATGCTTATATACTGTTATTTCAGCTATTTTGTGATATCTATGCTTGCACAAATTGAACTTGATTTAAGACTTTGCAAGGATGTGCGAGATTCGGATAAGTCGTATATATGCTTTAAATATTTTGGCACTATCTCATTTTGTTTGCATGCTGTGTATAGAAACTGTGCTTGTATACTTAACCTAGCTCGTTGGGAGATAAGCTTACCACTGGGCCAAGGCTTCTTGTTGTGAGATTATTTAGTCATTAATGAGAAACTGAATGACCTTCTAAGTTAATTTATGTGATATCTTTTTATTTCATGCTAATTACTTTGAGGACATTAATAAATAGAGATGGAACTGTAATGACTCTATTTTGATGATCTGCTATTATGTTTGGTACTCATATGAGTTTGTACCTCTTTTATTTTGTTATGGTCTAAAATGTCGAATGTGGCTGAATTTTTTCTAACTATTGAAGTTCTAGTTATTGTTATTCTAGGTCAAAATTTATGTGTCAAGAGATTTCTATTCTATCTATTATTGAGATTCTAGTTACTTTTTACCATTAATAAGAAAGTAATAGGAAGTTTGATTTTTTTTTTCCTTATAAGAAACAAACAATGGAAAAAATATCCTATATATTTGGCCAAATACCAGAAAATTAATATTTTTCTTGTAATTCCTTTTCTTATAAAAATAATTTCCATGAATGAACACTTTTCCGCCAAACAAACGGAGCAGAAATGTGTAAATTTTTGATAAATACGGAAAAGTATGATTAAAAAGTAATACATGCAACTACATATGACTTTCTTGTAATCTCTCCAATTTATAATTAGTGACCATATAATTGAAAGAGGAGAAGGGCAAGAGATTTGGATTGAAGGATTTAGGACTAAGGAGGAGGGGAAGAAAAGGAAAATGACATTCCTCTCAAATCTTCAAATCTTTTATTTGTATAGGTTAGAAAAAATAAAATAAAATAAAATAAATAAAGAGAGATGTAAAGAGAATTGAAAAGAATAATTATCTAATTTTTTGTTAAAATGCTTCTTTCTTAAGTTACAAGAGAATTCGACTGCATTTCTTCAACCCATTACGCTTGGTCCAATGGGCCAAACCCAATAACTCTCCCGTCATCTGGAAAAATTGGTCCAGTCTAGCACTCGCAATTCTGCAAGCTCAGACTTCCGCCCTGGAGCATCGCCGCTCCAGTAGTCCCCCTCTGCCCCTCCATCGCCAAATCCTTTATCCAACGCTGCCGCTACTCCTAGTCTACACCAAATACTATCCATTTTCTCACCTATTCGCCGTCCCGATTTGCCTCTGGGGCCTCCTGTTGTAGAGAACTGAACTGCAGTAACTATCTCTTCCATCTTTATTACTTTTACATTAATATTTCATCTATTTTTGTTTCTTTCTGAGGATTTGGGTTTTTTGTGAGAAACACCGTCATGTTTGGTTCGATTGGTGTTATTTGGGCTGAAAATCTAGAGAACGTCGCTCGTTCGATGATTTTTTTTTTTTTTTTGTAGTTCTAAGAATCTTAACCTAAAAATTAGAACTTCTCAAGTTCGTAATAGTGAATGCAACGGCCCCATCCAATGTGTTCTTGACTTGAATTTCACTTGCTGCCATGCTTGGCATTATTGCAGTTTGTTGAGTAATGGCTCTGTCCGCCTCCAGAAGAATTTTACGACCACTTGGTTTATTTCATAGTCAGTCATTTCGAGCTTCTCATGGTAAGACATCTATTTCTCTTTGTGAAAATCTATATTCTCAATTGTTAGTGCTTGTTGGATATCGAGATTTACAATTTATATTGTAGAAGTGAATTTTCAGTGTTTCCATTCGTTTTTTGCCCCGCCTAACAGATCTTCATGGCCATGTCTCTGGAAACTTGTTGTTTCCTTCAGATTCCTCAATCTTTTTCGAGGTACATTCTCATATTTGCTGCACAAACTATGATATTGTTATCTACTTGCATATTTAAGGTCTCACTTTTTAGTGCCTTCCAAATGATAGTATGATAAGGCCCACGCTCATACGCGAGCCCAAGCAGCCAAGGCCCAACTGCACCCACCCAAATGGGTCAGCTGTAACCAAGGCCCAGGGCGGCCCATACCACCCCAAAACCTTGGCTACTAAGGGAGGCCCATACCTCCCTTATCAACAACACTCTCACCACCACATCTTTCGATGTGGGACTCTATCAATACCCTCCCCTTGAACACCAACGCCCACGTTGGTCGAGCACCATGGACCTTCTACCTATTTCAGGCAGGCACTTCCATGGCCGGCTACTCCGCAGGGGCTGGGCCAAGAGTGAGGATCAACAGGGCTCCGATACCATTGATAAGTCCCACGCCCATACGCGAGCCCAAGCAGCCAAGGCCCAACTGCACCCACCCAAATGGGTCAGCTGTAACCAAGGCCCAGGGCGGCCCATACCACCCCAAAACCTTGGCTACTAAGGGAGGCCCATACCTCCCTTATCAACAACACTCTCACCACCACATCTTTCGATGTGGGACTCTATCATAGTACTAGAGTACTTATCTTCTCTAGCATGCTTGTTTTTCTTCTTTTTAGTTTTTGGTTGATAACTGGAGCATGTATTTTGGTGTAGGATGTGGCATTTATCCCATCTTGTAGAAGGTTTTCCACTACCGTCCTAACTCCTGGAACTGGTGATGGTTCTTCATTTCCCGGCGATTCATCTACGAAGTCTATACTAATGCCCGACCGTAAAGTAGGTGAGAAGAATTGTTGAGCATTGGTATGCTGCAAATGTTTCTTTGATGTAGCTTCATTGTGCTCTGATTGTCAAAATTTTGTTGATGTGTCTGTAAATCTCATGATGTAGGACTTTATGAAGACCTGGTAACTCGTGTTACAAATTTTCTTAATGAGGAGAAGGGATTAATGATTTTGGCCGGTGATGTTTTTGATGTACCTATTAGGAAGGATATCATTCATCGTGTTGTGCGATGGCAACTTGCAAAGCGGCAACAGGTGACGTGTAACAATTGCATTTGTGATTATATGTTTGAAGGAATATAGATGGATGACATTGACAATTAATAATACTTTGTAAAGATAAATTAATAACTAATATCGTTGAATCAAAATTGATGTTATTACTGAGAAAAAAGGAGGGAGAATTATCGGATAAACATTGTGGTTGTTTTTCATTGTCATACTGAAACTGTATACTAGTCTTCTATATTTTATCTCCTGCTATTTTTCTGCCTGGCCTAGTTTATAGGGGATCAGGTTACGTTGTTTGGTTCAGTTGTTTCTCTCTTATCTTTCTCTATTTTCTTTTTTTTAAGGTCATGCCTTCCATGTTTTAGGCTTTTTTCCCCCTTTGTCCAATTTTAGGAGTATTTTCCATAGCTTGTGTTTCATTGTTTTCAATTGTTTAGTTTCTTTTGTTGACGTGAGGAAGCTAATTGATTTCATTCTTCTGCTGTTGAAGGGGAAAAAAAGAAAAGGAACACCAACTTTCCTTTTGCTTTTATGTCATTCTTTTTGTTCTCCTCATTATGAGCTACTCCTTGATCTATTTAATTTGCATAGCGTATTTATACTTTTGTCTTGTGAAACCAACCTGCAAACGGAAGTGTTGTGACTTTTGTACTAGTGAATGCATGTAGGAGTTCTACTAATTGACTGGTCTGCAGGGAACACATTCAACAAAAACTATTAGTGAGGTTAGTGGAACTGGGAGGAAGCCACATCCACAAAAGGGTACTGGAAGAGCAAGGCATGGGACATTGCGTGGACCTCAGGTTCGTGCTTCATTTTGTTGATTATCATGTTGTGCTGCTAGTTAATGATAAAGTGGAAAGAATAAAAAGAGAATGAGATGACTTTTTAATACTGTGACTAATTTAATGGACTGCTAACAGTTTAGGGGTGGTGCTACAATGCACGGCCCTAAGCCACGAAGTCATGCGATCAAGCTGAATAAGAAGGTTCGGCGTCTAGGGCTGAAGATTGCTCTTACTGCTCGTGCAGCCGAAGGGAAGGCAAGTGTCTCTCATACATCTCAGTTTCTGGCATTCTTTATTTTGAAAATCACAAAATGAATCTCAGATTGTGTTTCGGCTGGTCTCATTCGAATTACCGCTGCATTTGTTGGTTTATTGTTTTTTTTTTGACAATTATTGTTTTGGTGCAAGTTATGTCTCTGGCTCGTCACGCCCATGAAATTCATACGTTTTCCGTTCTCTGTTTCATTATTTTGTGAGAGTTCCTTACAACATTGTCGTCTCTTAACCTTGCTGCCTTCTACCAACTCCATTAAGTTTTCTCTATATCTGTGGGGTTCTTCCTATATTTGTCGTAGGACACTTTTAAAAAAAAATAAAAAAATTCCGCACTTCTCTAGCTTCTGTGGTGTTATATTTATTTATTTCTTTGCAATTTATTTTATCTAACTGGGAGGCTGCACAAAATCACAGCTTCTGGTTTTCGAAGACTTGGAGGTCCCGACTCATAAAACCAAGAACATTGTTAACTATTTCAACGAAATGGAGAACACCAAGAAACTGCTGCTTGTGGATGGTGGCCCCATAAGTGAAAAGCTGAAGTTAGCTACACAGAATCTACATTATGTCAATGTGCTACCCTCAATTGTAAGTCTCTGTTCTGATCTTTATTTATAATCGAATCATGAGTTAGAATAACAAAGTAATACGACGGGTCTTTAGTGGATTTGAGCTTCCGTCCTTGCACTTATGGCATCTTTTTGCAGGGTTTGAACGTATACAGCATCTTGTTGCACGACACATTGGTGATGTCCCGTGCTGCAGTGGATAGGATTGTTGAGCGGATGCACACACCAATTAACCGTTGAAGTTTGGTGACTTTACTTGCTTAGATATATACCTTTTAATTCAGAGTATGACTTTCTTTCCCCTTCCTAGAAGCAGAAATATTGAATGGGTGGATGCCCATAACTTGTATTAGCAGAATTTTGTATGGAGTTTTTGTTCAATTTCAAAAATGGATTTGCATTTCTTAGATATGGAAGTCCCTCGCTTATGCTTGTCTTAATTTTGTGCCTGTGGAAAGATTGGCTGCGTCGAATATTCTTTCATTCATTTCCTCAAGTAATACAAAGATTCTAACCAAGGATTTAACAGGACTAATACAGTTCAGTGGTTTTTTCAGCACACCAGCATTCCCTAAACAAATGGTGGTTTTTATAGTAGTGGAGGGAAAGAGGTCATTTGAAACTCTAGTGGTGTGTTTGTATTGAGGGAGGGGAAGAAAATGGCGAAAATTGAGATTGATCCTCTCTTGTGAACTAAATCAATAAGTTAAAAGCCTCCACCTCCATGACTATACTTATTTGATTCATGAAATTTAATTTTTTAGAAATAAGAGTTTTTGTTTGGTCAATAATTTTTATATTTGATTGGGGAAATTCTTGAAATTGAAAGTTGGATTCTTCCTCATGGATTTAAATAACTGTCATGGTCGTCGTCATCTTCGTGTTACTTTGCCAACTAACTAGGATTGTTCATTCTTACATGAAATTTAATTTTATTTCCATCTACGATGTCCAATATTTCTATATCGATTATTCACTTATAGAAAATTATCTCTGACATATCTAATTGTGTTAAATATAAATAATTCAAAAATGAGTTGAGATTAACTATTATATTATGCATACATATATTTTTAGATAAATATACCAAGAAATAACTCTTAATTTGGTATCTTAATAAAAGAGATTTATGGGACGTATATAATCTCCAATTTCAATTGGGCAAATTAGATAAAAGGACATAATCATATTCAATCTTAAAAGGAGGTCCACTCCATTTAAAAAATTAGAAATAAGGACAAAATTATTAAACTATCCAAAATATCTATCCACCTATTATACATAGTCTTCATCTTCGACAACCATATCTCCTCTTCTCGACATCTGATCTAAAAGAGACCATTGCCGTTGAAATTGTATCTTCAAGAGGAGTCCAACGACGGTGGTCTCTCCTCAATCCGTCGGAGGAAAAGGCCGGATCGACGCAAAATGTTCGAAACACATTTTGCCTCGATCTGGACGCTTTTGACATCAGATTGAAGCGAGACTGGTGGCGTTGGATTTGTATCAGCCAAACGATTCCAACGCCACCAGTCTGACCTCAATTTGACATCGAAAACAACTACAACAATGAAAAGAAATTTTGGAGTGTCGTTGGAGCTTCGCAGTGGCTTTTCAGCTGTTGTGGACCTCTGTTCTGGCCGCCATAGGTCGGGCTTCACTCCTCTCATAGTTGCGCTTCTTTTAAGACGAATGACAATCATTTTGGTGTTCGGACGAAAAATTTAGGCTAAAAAACATGAAATCATTGTTTTAAAACTATTTTTTCTCAGTATAACCTATATTTCTCTATAGAACATTTTTTTATCTTTAGAATCATTTTTCCTCTGTAAATATCTTTTTCGTTATACAATAGACCCAAAACTCAGATTCAATACTAAAATCCTATGTCCCAAATGATGAACTCAAGGTTCAGACATAAAAATCAGGCAAAAAATATGAAATTACTGTTTTCGTTTTAGTGCTAGTGCATAACTTTTTTTCTCTTTATAACTTTTATTTCTCTGTAGAATTTTTATTTCTCTGTAGAATTTTTTTTCTTTATAGAACCTATATTTCTCTGTAGAATCTTTATTTATCTTTAGAATCACTTTTTTCTCTATACAGTAAACCCAAATCTCAGATTCAATACTAAAACCTTATGTTCTAAGTGATGAACTCAAGGTTCAGACATAAAAGTCAGGTAAAAAAATATGAAATCAAAATTTTCGTTCTACTACTAGTGCATAACTCTTTTTCTCTTTGTAACTTATATTTCTCTGTAAAACTTTTGTTTCTTTGTAGAACGCTTTTTCTTTGTAGAATCTATATTTCATTGTAGAACCTTTATTTATCTTTAGAATTATTTTTTCTCCATAAAATATCTTTTTCTCTATACAATAGATCCAAAACATAGATTCAATACTATATAATTCTGTAGAACCTTTATTTCTCTATATAATTCTTTTTTCTATGTAAATTTTTCTCTATTCGACAGACCCAAAACATAGATTCAATACTAAACCTTTATGTCCCATGTGATGAACCTCAAGGCTCGAATTCGTTAAATTCTAACGGGCTCAAGGAACAAGTGCTAAATCCTAGGGTCCTAACTATTAAACCCTAACGGGCTCGGGTACCCTAAACACCGGGGTTCAAACTTTAAAAAATGGTTAGAAACACCAGGGTTCAAACTTTCAAAACACCAGGGTTCAATTTTTTTCTTTTCTATAGAACCATTTTTTCTCTATTCGACAGATCAAAATCCCGATTCGCTATTAAAAACCTATGTCCCAAGTGATGAACTAGAAAGTTCGGATTCGATAAATCCAACAAATTCTTACCATTGGAATCACTTAAAGCAAGATCAAGATAATGGGGCAATAATATCATCATAAAATGTACAACGCTATTTTTCTCTGTGGAAAACACTTTTTCTCTGTAGAACCTTCGAAATATTTTCTGACCAAGTAATCGCTCTCCGATGACGGATTTAGGCGAGGCCAGTTTCGTTGGAATTGCCCAGCCAAGACGAATCCAAAGCCACCGGTATCGTCTCAATCTGTCTCCAGAAACGGCCAGATCGAGGTAAAATGCGTTCTGATTGGTGTCGTCTATTTTGCCTTGATTCGAAAGTTTCCAATGTCGGATCTCGACAAGGCTAGTGGCGTTGAATTTGTCTCGGCCTAACGATTCTAACGCTCTCAACCTCATCTCAATCCGACACCAGAAATGATCGGATCGAGGAAAAACTCATTTTGAATGTTTTGCCTCGATTTGACAGTTTTCGATGTCGAATCTTGGCAAGACCAATGGAGTTGGATTCGTCTCGGCCTCACATTTCCAACGCTACTGGCCTCTCTTCAATCCAAAGTCAGAAGCATCCGCAACGAGAAAAATAAGTTTTCAATCATATTTGATTGGAATAACAATGAAAAATCTGTAATTTCAAGTTTTGTCCTTAATTCAATAAATTTAAAAATCAGCTGAACCTTAACTAACAAGAAAAATTCAGTTGTCTTTTTACTCTTAAGAGTTAGTAAATTTGGACCTAAGCCTAATTTTCCCATTTCAATTTTAGATTCTACCTTTGTTCCTTATTAACAAAAAATAATAATAAAAGAGATTTAAAAGTCTAAAATCAAATCAGCAGTACCCATGTGTCCGGCACAATGGCACCGAGAAGTGAAACCGCCAAGAAGTTTTCGGCTGAGAGAGGAGTTTTTTTCTTTTCTAGCAGTCGTAAAAAAATTATTTCCGACATATCATTGGATTGAAATTATTTCCCACTCTACCATGCCGAGCCTACGTGGCAATTTATATCATGTCACACTAGTTGTTGTAGACAAAACTGGAAAAGTTGTCTGACAAACTCTTACAAACACTCAAAATATGTGCTATCACTTGACAATAGTCTATTAATTAAAGCTTAAAATTTTTCAAAGCTAACTAACAAGTTTTGCATGCACATGTATTACATAAAGCACGAGCAGCTTGAATAAGATGAAGCCAGGACTCCGGGCGGTATTGTCGTCCATTTTATTTGAAAATCAAGGGGGTCATTAAATTAAATTTGTTTCTTGCAATTAATAATATAATTTATATCTCTCAATTATACTAATTAAGTATTGAATATTCACAATTTTCTAAAAAAGTATTCATTAATTAAACATTAAACATTCACCAATCAAACATTCATTAATCAAACATTCACTAATCAACCATTCGTTAATTAAACATTCACTAATTAAACATTTGTTAAATAAACATACATTCGTTAATTAAACATTCACTAATCAAACATTCGTTAAATAAACATTCATTAATTTCTATTAGGACAAGACCTCTTAGTGTGTCCTACAGTGTGACAAAGACCACAACAATGGGACCTGCGAGCACCATCCCTAGCATCACAAAAAAGTAATGGACATTATTTCCCACTCAAAAAAATAATGGACATTATAATTATTTTCAATTAAGGATTCAAAGATTGCTTACTAGAGTTTAAGAAGACGGGAAATTAAAAAAAAACAAATAAACGTTATATATAATTATATACATGACACAAGGGTTAAGATTGTTTTATTTAATTGATAATAACAATTTTAATAGACCTGCGGAATAGTGGCGTTGTAGATTACTCACTGAGAGATAAATTATTTTATTAATTGCAAGAAACAAATTTAATTTAATGACCCTTGATTTTCAAATAAAATGGAGGACAATACCCGCCCGGAGTCCTGGCTTCATTTTATTCAAGCTGCTCGTGCTTTATACAATACATGTGCACACAAAACTTGTCCATTAGCTTTGAAAAATTTTAAGCTTTAATTAATAAACTTTTAGCTTTGAAATTTTTTAATAAACTTTTGTCAAGTGATAGCACGTACTTTGAGTGTTTGTAAGAGTTTGTCAGACCACTTTTCCAATTTTGTCTGCAACAACTAATGTGACATGATATAAATTGTCACGTAGGCTCGATATGATAGAGTGGGAAATAAGTTTAATCCAATGCTAATGTCGGAAATAATTTTTGTACGGATGCTAGAAAAGAAAAAAACTCCTGTGAAAGATAGAAAATCCACATGGCGACAACACACTTGCTTGCCTAGTGCCCACTGTCCAGTACTGTAAACATTAATTATCATTAGCTTAATAGTACACCATTTTCAATTAGCATAGAAAAGCTTATTACACAGGTCAAGCGTCATAGTCTTCTGTCTCCTCCATCCTTGTCTCTCGACCATGAAAATGGCCACTTTCACCGTCGTGACCGCTGTCAGCTAAAGTTTCAACCTTACTCGTCTATCATAAGAAAAGATCTAGACTTTTAATATTTCAACCACTTGAAGAGATTAATACAGGCTTCCATGGAGAAAACCCGACCGGGACTGTCCTCTTCAAATTCCAAACCAAGGAAGAAAGGCATAAATTCCTATATCATCCATGGAACGAATAAGTTCATGAAAAGTAATGCATTAGATTAAATTTGGGTTGTGGGTTTCTACCTCTGGGAGTTTGCGTGTGTGTTCGATACGGATTCATTTTGTTAATTTTGTAGTTGGGGAATGTGTGCTGATAAGGCCTCGGAAATCGGGAAGCCACCATACGTGGCGAGGGTGGAGAAGATCGACACTTACTACAGAAATAATGTGAAGTTAAGGGTTCGTTGGTACTACAGGCCCGAGGAAGGGCTTGGAGGCAGGAGGCAGTTTCATGGAGCAAAGGAGAACTTTTTATCGGACCACTATGACGTGCAAAGCGCACACACCATTGAAGGCAAGTGCACTGTCCACTCCTTCAAGAATTATACTAAGCTGGAAAATTTTGGGGCCAAGGATTACTTCTGTAGGTTTGAATATGAGGCATGAGAATTCACACCCGACATGGTTGCTGTGTGAGTGCTTACCTTGTTTTATTATTTTACTTTATTGGAATAGGTGATAGAGTAATATTGGCTTGAATTGTGTATAGGGTTTTATAAATTGCCTTACTTTTGAAGGTATTGTAAGTGTGAGATGCCATATAACCCGGATGACCCCTGATGGTGCAATGCAAGGGATGCAAGGAATGGTAATGCTCTTCCTTATTTGTCGTTGTTATTGCTGATGCGGAATTTGCTCCTTGCTATCTTGAGTGTGGTTGATGCCAAGTATAATTTTGGTTCTTTAGTTTTTTGAATCTTTCCAAAGTAAAGATATTTAACTCGTGTTTGAATCTTTGATGCAGTTGGCAAGTTTTAAATAAGTTTTTATCTGTCTTAAAAAATTTCTCTTTTTTTTTCCTTCTCAAAAAAAGTTAAACTCATAAGAAGATGTCAATTTAATATTGTAATGATGTGGGATAATAACTTTTGAACTTTGGAATTGTCTCAGTCGTAAAAACTGAAAAAAAAAGAATGATTGCATTTAGAGATAAACTTTTAAGCTATACAACCTGATATATTTTGCATAAAAATTATACTTTAGAAATTTGGAGTTTAGGAGGGTGAGACAGATGAGTTTCATGAAATTGTTTTTAAAAATGTTTTTTTTTTGTTTGGAAAAAAAAAGTAGATGCATTATCTAGAAGGACTTTGTTTGACTATGTTGATTTAAGTTACCTGCCTTTCCTGCATTCACTTTAGGAATTATAAATGAAATTTGATGTCAGATTTTAATGTGGTTTATGAATCTAAGGCGAAATTTCTCTCCAACCATAATTAGGTACCATCCTGTTTGTGTGGGCATGAATATTGAAACAGCGAAAAACTTGGATCGCTTTACCTATGAGGATTGCATGAAAGGAATGAAAAAGTCTCACAATGGATACCATGAATGGCCAACTACTGAATGCAGGGTGAGATGCATTTCTTATTTTCAAACCTTTTAGCATAATATATCATCCGCTTCTTTTATTACATGAATCAAAAGTGTTGTTGTATTGGTGATTATTATGTTTAAGGAGAATAAAGAAGACCTTGATACATGGTTGTATGTATTACTTGAAATAGAGTTGAAGAACACAAGGGGTGCTATCTCCATAAATGTGGATTTTTAATGCTGATTTTTAATGTTATGAATGGGACTTAAGAAAGGATTCTCAATATGTTATAGTGTCATAAAATATCTTTATTGATTTGGACCTTGATATTGATTTTTTGTTTCTCTCTAGTTGTTGTGTTATAGTGCTATAGTGAGTGACATTGTTACTGAAAGTGTTTAAATGAAAAGTCTGTCTGGCTTTGTGTAATTACTCAATTGTATTTAGGATTATTTATTTTTCGATTGTTTCTTGAGTTTAATTAGAATCCCTGTGCACTGTGTATCTCCCAAAAAAGTGAAGTGGAACTTACATGAAGCTTGATTCTACTGACCAAAAAATGAACTTGAATATCCAAACTACTTATAAGTCCTTGAATCTCGGAAGACTAAGTTTGTCATATGTATGGGCAGATGAATGATGAACTGGCTTTTGTTTTCACTCGTAAAAGTTTAGTTACCTGTGAAATATGCATATATCTCTTTATTGATGTCTGCGTTTTCTCCCTTTTACCTTCTTTTCTTCCTGATTTGTTTATTTTCCAACCATTGAAATGCAAGTCTAGCAATATTTGCTATGCATGATTAATGTTGTATTTCCAATATTGCTAAACCTTGCCTTGTACTTGAAAAGTAGCTCAAGTTTTACATGGGTCATCTTCGTCTCCTAGTTTCCTTTTGCTTCAAATACTTTCAGTTTCTTTGAAGAACATAATGCTTTCGAATTTCTTATTCATCACCATCATCATTAAAGCCTTTATCCAAATTTTGTTATGGTCGAAAAATTCCAATTTTATTCCCTTTCTCTTTTTTAGTAATCATCAATGAATTGCTCTTCGAAGGATAATAAAGTTATCTGATCACTTTTTGAATTCAATGGTGGCATTTTTTAAGAACTTATTTGCTTATATACTTAATAATCAACTCTTATATACTCAGTTTTCTGAGATTCTAGCATTTATAATTTGTTTTGACATTCAAGTTCATTGTTTGGTAGTATAGCAGGCTATCTTACATGAAATTGTATTTTTGTTAGTGTTGTCTTTGAGTTTTCTGTATGTTATTGATCTTGGCCAAACCATATTTTTGGTGTCTGTTATGATGACAAGAACTAGTTGTTCTCTGGTATTCGCACACAGAGACCATAACTTATTGAAATGATTTTTGTTCTCAGATCATCATTCAACTCTCTCTTTCTCTATCTCTCTCTGTTTGAATGTGAAAAAGAAGTTATGATTTGCTAATAAAATCTCGATCATGCAGGTCGAAGCCAAACGCCAGAAGAGATAACAGTGCATCTGGTGTAAATAATGTCCTAGGAGACAATGGATCTGATTGCAAAATTGGTTGATCGTAGGATGTTTGTTGCATAACTTGTATAGTGCATCAAAACAATGGTGTGCTTTGTTGAAACTTGCGGCTACTAATATTCACGGGCTTGCGGTGTTTGTTGATGTGGCCATATTTTCTGTCACTACTAACCTGTGCCCAAGGAAAGGAAAAGGGATTCCTTTTAGATCAATAACCTTCAACTGGATTTCAGAGTTGGCAAAACAAAGGATTCTCTGTTGTTTTGGGAGATGTTCTATATTTCAATCCATTCTATAGTGCCTTGGCATTTTCTTTTCAGTCAATTCTTTTACAAAAATGTTGAGGATCCCTTTTTTTTTTTAATGGACGCATATGATTCATGTGAAATTGTGATCCCCACATAATTCATATGAAAACGAAATTGGATGAGTCCATCTGAACATTTGGAATATTGAAATAACAGAATAATTAGGATAAAAAATAATGTGATGTCTATGATTGCTATTCTTTTAACATTGTGATGCACTTCACAAAGTTGATTAATTCTTGGTAAATGCATAAAGCAACCAAAATTAGGGCTTTGGGATCCAAACCGTTTTGATTTTTTTGATCATCCTGACCATTTGTTCAGCCCAAATTTTTTACTACACTGCAATACAAAATGACCAAAACTTCCCTTCTCCCTCTCTTCTTCCTCGCTCTTAATGGATGTTTGAGTGAGATTGTTGATGAATTTGTGTGAGTATCGTATCGCTTTGTGATTTTTTCTTTTCAATAGGGCACCATTTTATCGTACAGTTTTAGGCACCAAAGTGGTTAGGGTTGGACCTAGTAGCTCATATGCCCCACTTTTTCATAACCGCAGCACGATATATATTTGACTGCCAGTAGAAGCATTTATACTTTTAGTTGTTCAAAAATACTGCCATATGCAAGTACTGTGACTTCACTATCACTTCTGGCTTGGAACACACATCTTTTATGGCGTGAGGTAGTGTTCAAAATGCAACTGTTAGTCTTAAGGCTTTACGTTACATACATATACAGATGCGACAATAATTTTTCTTTAAAAAAGATTAGTAACGGTTACTTATACTGAGTGGTGAACTTTCCTAACAACCGCTCACAATGAAAAGAAAGCTTTGTTCACATTAATCATGTGGCTAAGCATTTGATATGAAGTCGGTTTAAATGCTTTTCTTCCAAAAAAAAAACAACCATAACTGATGTTATATACCAGTTTAGCCAAAATCCTCCATTAACATTGCATTCTTCTCTTGTGAGGATGGTAAAAAAGGCAGGATGTTTGGCTGTTCTTGCCATTTTCATAGTTTTCATTGCTTGTTTAGGCGAAGAGCGAGCGATATACTTGGTCTTGCTGGAAGGAGAACCAGTTGCCTTTCGCAATGGAACTCCACCACCATCCCAGGAATCAAGAATTGTATTCCACAAGTAAGAATTAATAATCATCATATATAACTATATATATTCATGAATCTTGCAATTCTTAGACTTCTTTCCTTATATATGACACTTCGATCATTTTGGGTTTTGTTAATATTATTAGTGAAGTAAACAAGGGTTATGCAAAAAAGTTGGTCCATTCTCATGATCAACTCTTACAAAGCACTCTTGAAACTGGTACATACAACAAGTTACACAGCTTCAAGCACGTCGTCAATGGCTTCGCTGTCCACACCACCCCTTCCCAGGTCCTCCTTCTCATCAACATCTTCTTATCCTTAACAAGAAAAATGTATGATGATGAAAAGTATCCAAAATTATCATGACAGGCTGGAAAACTAAAAAATGCACCTGGAGTGAGGATGGTGGAGAGAGACAGAGGAACAAAGCTGATGACAACATACACTCCTCAATATCTAGGGTTACCTAAAGGAGTGTGGAGTCAAGAAGGTGGAGTTGGAAACGCAGGAGAAGGAATTGTGATTGGTTTCATCGACACCGGCATTGACCCTTTCCATCCTAGTTTTGCTTATGATCCTTTGAATCCTTACAAGTCTAAATTTTCGGGTGCATGTGAGACCGGTCCTCAGTTTCCTTCAAGTTCTTGCAATGGAAAAATTGTCTCCGCTAGGTTTTTCTCTGCTGGTGCTCAAGCTGTTGCTACATTGAATTCTTCAGTTGACTTGCTCTCCCCTTTTGATGCAAGTGGACATGGGAGGTACGTAAATATTAAAACAATGACCATGCATGCATGTATCCATGGTTTTACGTTAATTACAATATTAATTAACTGTTAATTATAATATTGATAAGGATGAATTTTGACATATATTCAGCCATGTGACCTCCATCGCAGCTGGAAATGCTGGGGTCCCGGTAATTGTGGATGGCTTCTTTTATGGGCATGCTAGTGGGATGGCGCCACGTGCACGGTATGAATGATAAGACGTGTGAAAATTGAGGATGCAAATTTACATTGGTCTCCCTTTTTGGATTGCAGAATTGCTGTTTATAAAGCGATCTATCCAACAGTTGGAACAATAACAGATTTGGTTTCTGCTATTGATCAAGTAATTAACCATAAGTTTCGTCCCTAATGTTTGTTCTTTCAATGTTCTTGTAAGTACATCAAGAATTGAAATTGAGATTGATTTCTAACAGGCGATACTAGATGGAGTGGACATCTTGACACTCTCAATTGGACCAGATGAACCACCAGAAGACACACTCACTTTCCTTAGCGTGTTTGATGTTTTCATGTTGTTTGCACGGCGAGCTGGGGTTCTTATTGTTCAAGCTGCTGGTAATCAGGGACCAGCACCTTCAACTGTCGCTTCTTACAGTCCTTGGGCCGTCGGTGTAGCTGCCTGCACCACTGACAGAACGTACCTTAGTTCGCTACTTCTTGGTAATGGTATCAGAGTTGGTGGTGTGGGATTATCAGGTAATGTTGCATAAAGTCAGTGTTTTCACTGTCTGAGTATATGATTCCTTGGTGATGATTTTTGTAACACGAGTATTCCACTGATATTACCTGAGTAGGACCAACTTTTGGAGGTGGGTTGTTTTTGCATGAGCTAGTTTTGGCTAAGGATGCAGTGAGACCAAATGGGTCATACCCCAAAACCCCTGAGTATATTGAAGAATGCCAATATCCAGAAGCACTAAACCCCAACATAGTCAAAGGAAGTATTGTCATCTGCATCTTCTCAGAAGGTTTCTACAATGGGACATCTACTCTTGCTGCCATTATTTCCACAGCAAAAACTCTGGGATTTATGGGTTTTATCTTACTTGCAAACCCAAAATACGGTGACTTCATTGCAGAACCCATTCCTTATTCTCTTCCTGGCATATTGATCCCAAAAGTTTCTAACGCACAGGTACTTGGCTGCACATAAAAGCAAATTGGTAGACTCAGTTCTCGTCTTGTTCATGGCTTGAACTCACTTTCCCTAATTTGCAGATTGTATCCAGTTACTATGAGGAACAAACAAGCATCAAAGATGGTACCGCAACTGTGACAAGATTTAAGGCAAGAGCAGCTATAGAGGAGGGTAGAGTTGCATCTTTTGCAGGGCCATCAGCTATTGTAAGCAGATTCTCTTCAAGAGGACCTGATTTTCAGGACTATAGAAGGCAACCCACAGATGTACTCAAGCCAGATATTCTTGCTCCGGGGCACCAGATATGGGCAGCTTGGAGTCCTATTAGTGCCTTGGATCCTTTACTAACAGGTACGCTCCAACGCCAACATTCCTCAACACATTTGATGCTTTCGCTTGACTTCAGATTTTCCGTTTTTATGTGAAAAGGTAAAAATAAACAATGTAAGGTGCACAGATAAATCTTGAAATGAAAATTCGAGTCCATTAAGCTTGTGATCAAGAAGAGGAAGTTGATTAAGCTTGGCTGTTTTTTAGGATACAATTTTGCACTGTTGTCTGGTACAAGCATGGCAGCGCCACATGTTGTGGGAGTTGCAGCACTCATCAAGCAATATAACCCTTCATGGACTCCATCTATGATTGCATCAGCAATCTCCACCACAGCAACTAAGTATGATGATAATGGAGAGGCTATAATGGCAGAAGGGTACGAGGTTAATAGCTTGCATACCTCAACATACTTTGATTTGGGTGCCGGCCTTATCCAGCCATCCCGTGCCATTGATCCTGGCCTAGTCGTATCATCAGGTATGTCTTTTAAACCCTAATTACCCAAAAGAGAGTAAATTACGATTGACAAAGGTTAGCGAGTTTACCTATCTGTGACGCAGAATATGAAGACTACTTAGGCTTCTTGTGCTCTTTACCGCATGTCAACCCAAGTGAAATCAAAGTTGCTACGGGATCTTGGTGTTTTCACTCACTTGGACATCCAGCAAACCTGAACCAACCTTCAATGACAATAACAGCCTTAAAAGGTTTCCAAGTAGTAAGGAGGAGTCTAAGGAATGTAGGTAGCAAGCCAGAAACTTACTTGTGTTCAGTTCTACCACCAAATGGCACAATGGTCAACTTGGTTCCTTCTTGGTTCACCGTGGCTCCACAGGCAACACAAGACCTGGAAATACATTTCAATGTGACCCAAGCCATGAGTCAATTCACTTTTGGAGAAATTGTTTTAACTGGTAGCCTGAACCACATTGTGAGAATCCCATTGTCAGTTTTGCCTCTTTCAGTACTCTGAAACTGTAAACTTTGATACATGAAAGCCACTGTTAGTATATGAGTTCTTGGATTCTCTGACTATTTCAATATATGTTGGAAAAATTTACAGAAAACGGATCAGCTTGAATCAAAATTAATGTATCATAAAGAATGCTGCAACACTCTCTCCTAACCCCCTTGAAATATCACGTCGGCTAAAGCGCTGGAATTGTAAAGCACAGTGAGTCTCTCAAACTCTTAAATAATGAGTCATTCCAACAAGGATGAACCTTGGCACAGTGGTAAAGCTGCTTCATTTCAACAATCTAGCCTGTTCTTTCCCCAATTTGCATCTCGTACAACAGATTGATTATAATAAATGCATCAATAGTACTTCAATCACAAAAAGAAACACTCATTGCATCTTCAGTCATTCAAATCTTAAGATCAAAGTAACCAGTCTACAATCAATCCAGTTCAATCTCATTGAGACAATATATTAGCTCGACAAAGACCAGTAAAGTAATAACTCACTAATTTTAATCATAAAATTTAGAACACAATCGCATGCCACAGAAAATTGAATTGAACTCACGCCTCGCATACCTTTACAGAAATATAACCTGAAGAGGAATTCTGAACAGACTCAACACGGATGTCGATAACAACAGGGTCTTCGGTCTTTCAACAGCGAAAGCATTAACGAATCAATCAAGAAAAACAGAGCGACCAATACAATCACTGCCACAGACACCTTCAGACCCTTCCTCTGGCCCAAAGGCGACTCTCCGTATTGTCATTCCTTTTATCGCCATTCCAATTCTCACGTTCAACTGTTCAAGGGATAGCCGGTGGTACCTTCACTTCTCTAAAGTTAAAACCTTTCTCCTCTTTTTGGGCCGAGCCTGCGTTTAAAATATATTTTCCATATTGGGCTTTCAGCATTGTGCACTGTGCAGGCAGGTATGTTTGATTGGGCCAGGCCTAAGTTTATAATCTCTATTTTCCTTGTTCGTTCTTTTGAACCCCAAAAGGTTTGTAATTGGTTGACTAATCATCTCCGATGCAAGTTTTTTCAAAATTTTCGGTGTGTACTGTTTTTATTATAGCAAAATACGACTTTTATTATAATTATATCAATAAAATATATATTTTAATATATTTTTTTTCACTTTTCATTTATAAATATTCTAAATATCAAGCATCAACATCATTTTTTTCATATTTTTATTTCATTTTTGATTTTTTTTTCATTCTGTACATCTTTTAATACAATTTTTTATTATCAGTTATCACTCTTTTTATACACTCTAAATTCTTCAATGCTATAAAATAACACCCCATTAAAGTTGCTCTCACATTGTGCGACTGATTTAAAAGAAAATTTAGAAGGTTGAATTTATTAACAAATTAAGGTACTTTATTATTTATTATTATTATTATTTTGTGCTTGACGATGAAGATCTTAACGTAAGTGACAAATTAATGAATTAGATTCATGACAGTGTCCGCATCATCATCATCATCATTTTTACTTTAAGGTGCCCTGGTTGCTATGCTTGGAAGATGTTATGATAATTTATTATGGGTAGCTCCTATTATTATTATTATTATGAAAAATAAGGATATGTTGCTTTCTGCCGACCTGTGCAATAAGTCATCAATTGTCATAATAATCAGGTGTAGGAACTCAGCATCATTTAATAAGTGAAGGCACCAAATAGATATGGTTATTTCAAACAATTTTGACAAGTTAATATTATATGAGGTCATCCAAACATGTTTTGTTTTTAATTTTAGTCATCTAAATTTCAATTTAATTATAAAATTTTTGATTTTGTGTCAATTTGATCACTTGGATAATCTATCTATAACTTATAGAAAAGCGGAAGGAGAGAGAGTGTTAAAAAATCATCTCATGTTGCCATGTCAGCACCTGTAAAAACAACACCTGGATATGATTTATAATTATTATTAAATTGATTTTATTGATTTTTTAAAACATGCATTCTAATTGTAATTAGGTTGTTGCCATGTCACTATACCAGTGCCCGGAAAAACAATTACTGAATTTGGTTTAAAAAACCATTAAATTGGCTTCAGCAGTCGTGCGTCGTGGGAAGACATCCCTCAATGAATATTATGATTAAAAACAAACGTATACAAACAGAATAAAGCATCTGATTTAATGAGCAATAAAATGGTTTAACACCATTCCCACTAAACCAGCTTATACATTGAACAAAATGAATACATTTTACACATGACTTTAAGGATTCTAACAGCCATGACTCTTGGGAAGCTTCATAAGTACAACGATATTGCTTCACCCATGTTCTACAGTAAAAAACTGAATTGAAATGATTATCAATGATATAAATATACCACACTAGCGCCTATCAATCTCAGTATCCCACCAAGCATAAGATATGGAGGTAGCCTTAGCTGATGTACGACCTGATAATATCAATTGGCATATAATTGCAAGAGTCTCTCGGATGTGGGACTCTGTTAACATCAAGAATGACAATGAGCTGATGAGCATAGATATGTTACTGCTTGACAAAATGGTAAGTATCGAAATGTTACAAATAAAAGTTCAATACTTTTGTTTATGCTGTCATGCCTTTTATTTATCTTTTAAATATTCCATACCATAGGGCACTACTATGCATGCCACAGTTCATAAGCGCCTTGCAAATCAATTCCGACCCAAGCTGCAAGAAGGCATTATTTACAAAATATCTATTTTCAAAGTGGTGAATAGCAAGGCTGAATACAAAATAGTTGATGGAGAGTTTACTATTGCTTTCATACCTTCAACACGTTTAGAAAAACAAAGAGATGTCTCGACACTCTCAATTGAGAAGCACAAGTTTTATTTCCAGCAACCACAAGACATTCAGAATAGACTCAACAAGAACAAAATTCTAACAGGTATATTCTCAACAAGAACAAAATTCTAACCGGTATATTTACAATTTTTAAAAAAGCATAACTACATTCAATTATTTGTTATATTTTTGACACCCAACTCTATTGGAAAAAATATAGATGCGATCGGACTACTTACAAAAGTTGGAATTATTGGACAATTGCCCGTTTACGGAAAAGATGTTGATAAGCTAGACATCGAGATTAAACTTGAGGGGTATATTCTGACTTTTGTTCTTCTTTAAATGTTGTTGGAGTATGTAGATAAAAGTTATATAACCATTTTAATGACTCAATATGTATCCCAGAGCAAGAAATGCATGCCACACAACATCTATTACGTATAAGTTTTTATTTAATTATTTTGCAGGGATTTCATATTGAAGGTAAATTTGTGGGCAGACAAGGCATTGCAATTTAAGGACTTGGTGTCAAACAAGAATGACGAACCAACAGTGGTGATCATCACTTCTACCATGGTTAAACAATACAAAGGTAAAAGAACGAAGCCAAATTTTATTGTGATAAAATTTTCAAAAGCTTGATGCTAACATTAAATTGTTAAAATTTCAGAACAATATCAATTGTCATCCACTGGAGCTACTAAAGTGTATCTAAATATGGACATACCTGAGACGAAAGTAATTCTACAGAGGTATTATTTCATGGTTTTTAAAACTATTTCTTACATATACTTCATGTTTATAATGAAAAGTTTTAAAATTCATAACATACCTCCTAGGATTGGCGCAGAAGGTATGCGTCTAGGTCTACTTGAATCAGATCCAGTGCACCACATTTCCCTCAAAGATCAGATGTCTAACAATAGGAAAAACATACAAGAGATACTCACAATGGTCCCTCAAAAGGAAGTCGGAAACTCGATTATAGTTACTCTACTTGCAAAAATAACAGAAGTGCAAAACAAATATGGATGGTACTATTATTCATGCGAGGCTTGCAAGAGGAAGCTGATTGTAAAAGATATTGCATACAATTGCAATTGGTGCAAAAAAAAAACTGAATTCCCAACTACAAGGTATGATGCTGACGGTTTTTAAATTATGCATATAGAATGAAAAAATTCAAAACTAAAAGTTATTAATTTTTTTTATCATATGCAGCTTCAAAGTCCAAGTTGAGGTAAAAGACAGCACTGGCTCTACAACTCTCACAATGTTTGATGGAGACATACAAAAAATCATTGGAATTTCAGCATCAAGACTTATAGAACACTATGGACCTTCTCTAAAGGATCTGCCGCCACAGCTAAACACACTTAACAACAGGACCTATGTGTTTCAATTGAGGGTCACTGATTATAATTTGATTTTTGGGAACGAGAACTATACGGTGATGAAAGCTTTTGAAGAGGGTAAAGATCCATCAGTTGAAAATGCAAATGAAATAACAGTGAAAGTAGAAGTTCCGGAAAATGAAGGGGCCCAGGTTTTATGATTATGTTTTATTATATAAAAAAAATTAGCATGATACATTCAATCAAATCTTTTAATGGATATTTCTTTGCAAAACTTTTGAAATACTTGCAGGTGGCAAAGCGCAGACGCGTTCTCATTCACAATAACAGAGCAACACATCTTACCAAGAATATACAACCTCAGGTATGTTTAAATTTTATCTAAATATTTATAATGAAAATTAGGAGACTGAATTGTCTATTAACTATTGTATAAAATCTTAGGGGCCCGAAGAGGAAGGTGTTATTGTGCATGATGACACCAACATGATTGATGAGTGTGAAATATTGGAAGACAAGGATGTTAATGATGATGCAGATACTGTGGTAATAACATCGTTGGATCGATTATCAACATCAAGGAGGAAAATGTACCGTAGAAAGAATACTCAAATTGTTGATGATTGAAATACATCATCCAATCTAATGTAAAATTGAAATCTCAAATCTTTTTTTTTAATGTCGCAAAGTACTTTTGAATCTATAACTTAAATATTTTGAATTAATATATGTTGTTGCAAAGATGTATTCATTGAGAATCATTTTTAGTATTATAATATATGAGGGGGAAAGGTAAAAGCCAAAATGTGCTAATGTGTTAATTTTAATCTAAAAATTTATATATATATGTGTGTGTGTATGTATATAGCGTCTAAGTAGAACCATGAAGCTTATAGGAATTAATGGTTCATGAATGTCCCATAAAAGTATTGAACTTTTATTTGTAACATTTCGATACTTACCATTTTGTCAAGCAGTAACATAGCTATGCTCATCAGCTCATTGTCATTCTTGATGTTAACAGAGTCCCACATCCGAGAGACTCTTGCAATTATATGCCAATTGATATTATCAGGTCGTACATCAGCTAAGGCTACCTCCATATCTTATGCTTGGTAGGATACTGAGATTGATAGGCGCTAGTGTGGTATATTTATATCATTGATAATCATTTCAATTCAGTTTTTTACTGTAGAACATGGGTGAAGCAATATCGTTGTACTTATGAAGCTTCCCAAGAGTCATGGCTGTTAGAATCCTTAAAGTCATGTGTAAAATGTATTCATTTTGTTCAATGTATAAGCTGGTTTAGTGGGAATGGTGTTAAACCATTTTATTGCTCATTAAATCAGATGCTTTATTCTGTTTGTATACGTTTGTTTTTAATCATAATATTCATTGAGGGATGTCTTCCCACGACGCACGACTGCTGAAGCCAATTTAATGGTTTTTTAAACCAAATTCAGTAATTGTTTTTCCGGGCACTGGTATAGTGACATGGCAACAACCTAATTACAATTAGAATGCATGTTTTAAAAAATCAATAAAATCAATTTAATAATAATTATAAATCATATCCAGGTGTAATGGATTATATTTTCGAGTAAATAGAATTAAATATTTGAATAAATAAATTAACATATCCTAGTAAAATAAATGATGTTTTTGAGCAAGAAAAATTATCTACTTGAGTATATAAACTAACATGGTCAGGTAAAATAAATAATATGTTTGAGCAAAACAAATTATCTGCTCTAGTATATAAATTAACAGGTTCTAGCAAACTGAATGATATGTTCACGAAAAAAAATGCATGAAGTCTTTTACATATAATATGTTCGAGTAAAATAAATTAGATGCTCAATTAAAAAAATATATGTTCAAGTAAAATGAATTATCTGTTCAATTAAATAAAATTAAATATTTGAGTAAATAAAGAAACCTATTCCAACAAAATAAATGATATGTTCGAGCAAAACATATTATTTGCTCGAGCAAATAAAATTAAATATTCAAGTAAATAAATTAACCTATTCTAAATGCTATGTTCGAGCAAAACAAATTATTTGCTCGAGTATGTAAATTAAAATTTTTAGTTAAATAAATAATATGTTCGAACAAAACAAATTATCTGCTCTAGTAATCAAAAATCAAAAATCAAAGTTAACATAACTAAAAATAAAAATATAAGTAGATAATATTTTTACTTAAATGTCTGCAGATTACATAAAAGGTTGTTGATAAGTGACTAATGTGCATAATTTTTGTAAATGCTACAGTTGCTTAATTTTTTTTCAACTTAGTTAAAATGTAAGTGACTTCCATCAAATGAATAGTTCATACAATCTATACTTACCTTTAAAACGGGTGGATTTGCAGGCCTGAGAGCGCGAGTTCCCTCCGTGACCGGATACTCGCGCAACTGTCCAACGTCGCTCCTTCTCCAAACGGCGCCGTCCAGCCTGCGACTAGGCCCGAAAAACGACGTCGTACGCCACCGACTCGCTCGCAAACACTTGCTTGCCTGCTTCCAGCCCAGAACAACCCTCTGATTGTTCGGCGCTGACACAGATTACACAGGTTTGGTTTGGTTTTGTGTTTTTGGATTACCTGGATTGTCGTTTCATCGTCTCTGTCATCTCGCTGGTGGTTATTTTGGAGCCTTTATGCTTCGTCGTTCCTCCTGAACAGTGACCTCCCTGGATTTTCTGCCTTTATTTGGCTTCTCGTGTGTTAGGTCTTTCGCTGGCCTTTTCTCACTGCTTGCACTGGTTATTGGGGTCTTCGTTAGTGCTGTTTGCTCCGGATCAGCCAGCTCTCTGGATTGTCGTTTCATCGTCTCTGTCATCTCGCTGGTGGTGATTTTGGAGCCTTTATGCTTCGTCGTTCCTCCTGGACAGTGAGCTCCCTGGATTTTCTGCCTTTATTTGGCTTCTCGTGTGTTAGGTCCTTTGCTTGCCTTTTCTCACTGCTTGCACTGGTTATTGGGGTCTTCGTTAGTGCTGTTTGCTCCGGATTAGCCAACTCTCTGGATTTCCCGCTCTACCTGTGCTGCAATTTGTTTCTCTAGAGCTTCTGCCTGAGTGTTTGTGTGTAAATCAAAGGTTAGTTGTTTGTTTTGAAGTTGCAATCAGTGTTTCTTTCTCCTTATGTTGTGAAACTGCCTCTCATTTATTGAGGAAAGAAAATGCTTTGTAAACAGTATAGTGGCAAGAGATTCATGAGATTGCTAAATATGTTTCATAATATTTTAGACTAGAGATTGAGCTGCCAATCCTATCTGTTTTGTTAATCCTATAAACAAAAATATTTTTTGTATTTGGTGGTGCGACATGTAGTCCACGTCCCTGCAAAGGATTTTGAATTGGTCAGCTGTGCCTCTATATGTTATGAAGTTTATGTAGTAAATAAAAGCACCGAGATATGTATACAGGTATGTACTGTCCTTGTATGCAGTTTTTGGGATATTAATGAAGTTCTTATGAAGTTCTTATTGAAAAACAAAGTGGCTGCTGATCATATAAGCAGAAGAAGAAAGGACAAGAGATATGATTAAAAAGATATGAAGTTCGCATTTCTGCAAACAAGAACTCTCTTTTTCATTTGTATTTACAGTGTAAAACCCTGATTAACAATTTATCGTACTAGGATTGGAATGAAGGAGATCTAAATTAACCTTCTTGACTGACATCTTCAGATGAAGAAGCAGATATATAGTCATTAATTTCAAGATCAAATGGTACCATTGAATCCTCATACATCTCCAAGTAAACACAAATTAGGTGTTGCACATTTGTGTCCAGGTTGCCATTTGGCATCACAAGAAAAACAGAACCCTTTTTGCCTCTTTGCCCTCATCTGTTGATCATTAACTGTTTCCTAGAGTCCATTGGATAAGTAAAAATAGCCAATGTTTTGGTGGCCTTTCAATGGCCAAGTTCTGTTGAAAAGCATTCTTATGGGCTGGCCCTTTAATATTAGTTGTCCGATTCCTCAATATTTGCTTGGCAAGAGCAACATAATCCTCCTGTATCTTAGCTAACTTGAAAGTTCCCTAACTGCCTTAACTGAATCTTGGAAAACTCTTGACAGAATCTAGCTTTTGTTTAATTGTTATATATGTAAAATCTATGATCCAATCTAAAAATTTGTTGATAGTTGAATTTAACTGGATTTCCTTAATTTGGATGAGGATGGTTGTATTGTAACTTTCTAGGAACTCTACATATTATTGAAACTGCCTCTCATTTATAAGTTACAACTGTAGCTTATCGTTTTCCCTACTGTTGGTCACTGAAATTGAGCTTCTCTTCTACATATATTTGGACTAGACTTCCACTGCGAAGACTTTATTAAATTTCATTTTGTTGTAAGTTGGTTCCTGGTTTATATTCCAAGAAATTGGGATCTTCACATGCCACATGCCTTGGTTTGAGAAGAAGTATAATGTTTCATTGTATATCTGAGTTAATTAGTCTGCCATTGAAATCATTGTGTCTAATTAGCTCTACTGGTTACAAAAATAAATTGGGTTTACTGTGTTTAACTCACCCCGCTAAGAATACTTTCTCCTTGCATCTTCTAAAATTCGATAACCTTCATTTATGGGTTATACCCTTTGTTTGTTATGCACTTTATTACCCTTTCTCATTTGTGTGCTTATGTATGCGACTTGAGTCACTTTGTTTGTATGCCCTGATTTATTAGTCTCTTTAGTCACTTTGTTTTTAAAATAGATTTCATAAATGGGTTGTTTTAGGTGGAAGGTTAATGTCTGATGTATCAACATGTTATTTCTGCTACGATCTGTCGCTAACTACATAGCTTTATTAGAGTTTTCTTCCAATTACAGATGCTCGCTCAATTTACAGACTGCAATTGAGATTCTTTGTCTTTTTCCAGCAGGTGCATTATATTTTCTGCTCGCTCCTCTCATTTCAGGCTTGGTTTCGGAGTTTTATTTGTCTGGTGAGTGTAAAAAACCATACAATTGGCCTTAGTTACCTATTGTGTTATGCTTATATGCTGTTTGCTGATATTTCAGTCATGATTCTAAGTACATTCATGTGTTTTTAAAAGCCACAAAACTGTAGATGTTTTCATGTTATGGATTTTACAATTATACGTAAAGTAAAATCTCTTATATGGACATCGGATATTGAGGAAAAGAAATGCTTTGTAAACAGTACAGTGGCAAGAGATTCATGAGATTGCTAAATATGTTTCATAATATTTTAGACCCAGCATATTCAGCTGAAACGTAATTTTATTGATTTGACAAATGACAGAGCTATAATTTTCTGTGTAAACTCTGTTGTAGAATACATCTTGGACTTTAGGAAAATAAATGGTTTGTAAACAGTATAGTGGCAAGAGATTCATGAGATTTCTAAATATGTTTCATGATATTTTAGACCCAGCATATTCAGCTGAAACATAATTTCATTGATTTGGCAAATGACAGAGCTATAATTTGCTGTGTAAACTCTGTTGTAGAATACATCTTGGACTTTGTAGATATCAGAACTTTCCTCATGTTGCATAATTGATATTCTCATATGGTTTGTTGTTTTTCTGGCAGTGCCTATGCATGTTGGAGTACATACCATATAATTTCCCATATTTGAACATCTACTGCACTTTGGACTGACTAACTGGCTGATTAAATCCTGATTTCTCTGTGAGCCACTTGTCCAAACACATGGATGGTCTTTGTTTTATACAGTGACGGAGTATGATAGGCCCATCATATATGAACCAATAGAACACCAGCATATAATTGTTGCTAAGGTAATTTTTGTTTCTCCTGTCAATTGGTCATATCTAAATTATTTTCCTAAATAGAGTTTGCATTAAAAACTGAATATTTCATTCTGAATGTGTGTTGGAAAAATGGGCATGTTTAAAGTTTGAATCAACAAATTCTGGGTAGGTTTTAGCATTCTTGTGACACACTGATAGTAACATCAGATAGTAATGATTGTCTACAAATAATAACAAACTTGGATCATTGAATAGTTAGCTGCCTGGGATCAACTTGGATCATTGGTGTGTTATGCAATGTCAAGCACCGTAAAATAAAGGAAACCGATATCTTGTTGGGGCATTTAATTAAATGGATTTCCAGATGTGTTTGGTTCTTTTCATTCCCAAATAAAATTAACATCTAATGATTATACCATTTTTGTCATTTGTGTGAATAATCCCACACCTGTCACCATTTTTTATGGTCTCCTTTCTCTAACCTTGTATTCTTTTGTCTTAAAGATGGACGAACCTGAATCAAGTAGAAGTAATAGGAGCAAACGAAAAGAAATTATGAAGAAGCGCAGGGAAACAAATGCTCTTCCAGGTGCCTCTTCTACTCTTTCTTCAAATTTTGTAGTAGTTGGAGAGACTGGGCGTGCAGTCCGTTCCAGAATAAATATGGCTCCACAATTAGATATATGCAATGCGTCTGGGGTTGAAATAGAGCCAGAACCACTTGATTTAGGTCTCCCAATGTATAGTTGCCGTTTCTGTGGAGCTTTTTTCTGGTTTGCAGAACGCTTAAAATCCCTGGGCTGTCGTGTCCCTGTTTACTCACTATGCTGTCGGCAAGGGCGCATTAAAGTTCCTCCCCTTCGTGATCCTCCGGAACCATTGAATAGTCTTTTTGATTATTATGGAGATAGATCTTCGAGGTTGTTTCGTGCAAATATACGTTTATTCAACTCTATGTTTGCATTCACATCTATTGGAGGAAAAATTGATCGAGATGTAAATCGTGGCCAAGGGCCATATGTTTTCAAGCTCAATGGCCAAAACCATCATTTTATAGGGTCCCTTCTTCCAATGGATGGTCAACGACCTCAATTTGCACAACTATACATTTATGATACCGAAAATGAGGTGTCAAATAGGCTAGCACCATTCAATGATTCTATATTGGGTGGTGCTCTAGCTGAAAACCTTGTGGGTAATCTCATAGTAATGTTCGATGAATGCAATCAGTTGGTGAAGACGTTTCGCATGGCTAGAGACCGTTTCAGAGCTGATCAAATATGCTCTTTTGCTCTTTCACTCACTGCAAAACGATCAAATGATGGAATGCAATACAATGCACCCACAACTCCCGAAATGGCTGGTTTGATTGTCGGAGATGTTGGAATGACAGATCATGGTAGAGACATTGTTATTCATCATAGAACACAAGGGCTTAAACGTGTTGACGATTTGCACCCGGCTTTCATGTCTATGCAATATCCTGTATTATTCCCTTTTGGCGAGGATGGGTACAGGCTCAACATGTCATACCAAAGAAGCCCAAGTGAGTCGAGAATCAAGAGGGGCCATATAACAAGAAGAGAATACTTTTGTTATATGTTTCAACAAAGACCCTTCGGCAACGGTTCACTATTAAAGGGAGGCAAATTATATCAACAATATATAGTTGACGCATTCACATGCATTGAAGATGATCGCTTGCGATATATAAGATTTAAGCATCAGCAAGAGCATTATCGGTGTGAAATCTACAGTGGCATACAAGATGCTTTCCTAAGAGGTGATTCTGCTGCGACATCAATTGGCCAGCGTGTTATATTACCCTCAAGTTTCACTGGGAGTCCAAGATATATGATCCAAAACTACCATGATGCTATGGCTATTTGCCGCTCTAGAGGGAATCCTGATCTTTTCATTACTTTCACATGCAATGTCCAGTGGCCGGGAATTGCGAATGCATTAGCTCTTATTCCTGGGCAAAAAATAGAAGATAGACCAGACATAGTGTCCAGAGTATTCCATATGAAGCTAATTGAATTCATGTCAGATATTAAAGGTGGCTCGCATTTTGGACCTGTTGTTGGCGCAGTCTACACTGTTGAATTCCAAAAGCGAGGATTGCCCCATGTTCACATAATTGTTTGGTTACAAGAAGCCAATAAATCCCCAATGCCGATGGATATAGATCAAATCATATCTGCAGAGATCCCTGATCAAACCAGACATCCTGTTCTGTACAAAATTGTATCAAAATTCATGATGCACGGTCCATGTGGTACTGCAAATCCAAGAGCGCCTTGCATGAAGGAAGGCAAATGCACAAAACATTTTCCTAAGCAAAATTCCTTTGAAACTGTTATTAATGACGATGGGTTTGCTATTTATAGGCGGCAATCTAATTCAGCAACTGTCATAAAGGGGGGTGTTGAACTTGACAACCGTTTTGTGGTCCCTTATAACAGACAGCTGCTCCTCAAATACAATGCACATGTCAATGTTGAGTGGTGCAATGCTCAAGAGCAATAAAATATCTTTTCAAGTACATAAACAAGGGCCCTGATCGAACTAGAGCTTTGTTGAGGCAGAACACAGCGGCAGAATCTGTTGGAACAATGCCTCAAAACAATGTCTTTGATGAAATCAATATTTACATCGATTGCAGATACGTCGCCCCATTTGATGCAATCTGGCGAATTTTTGAGTTTCATATTCATTACAAATTCCCATCTGTTGAAAGTTTGACAATACATATGCCATTGATGAACAACATTTTATTCAGAGGAAACCAAGACATAGATGCTGTTTTGCAACGACCAGGCCTTGAAAAAACAATGCTCACTGAGTGGATGCTCACAAACAACAACTCTGATGATGCACGTGCTCTTAAGTACGTTTAGTTTCCTACATTTTGGGTATGGGACGATGGAAGAAAAACATGGCTTCGAAGACAAAGGGGACAATCTATTGGACGGATTTCATATGTTCATCCGTCAGCGGGAGATGTCTATTATCTACGGTTGTTGCTAACACATGTTAGAGGACCTCGTAATTATGAAGAGATCAGAACAGTAAATGGCATAACTTATGAAACCTTTAAAGAAGCATGTAATGCATTGGGTTTGATTGGCAATGATAAAGAATGGCTTGAAGCTATTGCAGAGGCATTAGAATGGGCGACATCATCACAACTGCAGGGCTTATTCATAACTATTATACTATTTTGTGAAGTTGTTGATGCTGCCAGATTATTAGATGCTGGAATCTCCAGCATGCAAGAAGATATTATCCACAGATTGACATCGACGCTTGGCATACCAAAATCTGCGATAAGTGATGGCCAAGTTAAGGACCAAGTTTTATTTAAACTACAAGCAATCCTCATAAAATGTGGCAGCTCACTCAGTGATCATAAACTTCCAGAACCAACAGGTATTGGATATGCCAATGGGAATACACTGTTGATAGAGGAACTCCTGTATGACACAGATTTTTTGCAGCAACAAAACATGCAATTCAAATCTCAGATTAATGATCAGCAAAAAAACATATATGACAACATCCTAGCTGCTGTGTATCAAGAGAAGGGAGGTATGTTCTTTGTGCATGGGCATGGCGGTACTGGGAAGACCTTTGTGTATAAAGCACTTATTAGTCAATTGCGTTCAGAGGGTCGGATTGTTCTTGCAGTGGCCTCATCTGGTATTGCATCTTTACTGCTGCCAGGAGGAAGAACAGCACACTCTCGATTTAAGATTCCCATTGACATTCATGACCAGTCTATGTGCCATATAAAGAAAGGCATGCTCTTAGCTGAACTGGTTAAAAAAACAGCTCTCATTGTGTGGGATGAAGCTCCCATGGCTCATCGGTTTTGCTTTGAAGCTCTTGATAGGACATTACGTGACATCCTAGAAAAAGATGACGAGCATGATCAATCTTGTATGTTTGGAGGAAAAACAATTATACTTGGTGGAGACTTTAGACAAATACTCCCTGTTGTTCTTAAAGGAAGCCGATTGGATATGGTCACTGCATGTATAACACACTCATCTCTGTCGGAAAAATGCCAACTATTTGAACTTAAAGAAAATATGCGCCTCTCTGATACAAATCTTACTGATGCAGAACAAATAGAACTCAAAATCTTTGGCCAATGGATTTTAGATGTTGGCGAAGGGAAGGCACCAACAAAAAAAATGCATGAAGATGAAGAATGCCCCAACTGGATTAAAATACCAGCAGCTTACCTCGTCCAATCACCAGAAGGGAAGATTGAAGATATTGTCCAACAAATATATGCAAAACTTCCTTCTTCCTATGCCGAGACACAATACCTCAGCCAAAGAGCCATTCTTACCTCCACAAATGAGACTATGGATGCAATAAATACCCATGTACTTTCGCTGATACCAACAGAGTTAAAGACATATCTCAGCTTCGACTCTATACACAAGAGCACTGGTACAACAGAAGAAGACGATCTATTATATCCAGTTGAGTTCCTCAACTCATTGACATTCAATGGCATTCCAAATCATGAGCTTCACCTGAAGATGAATACCCCTATAATGCTGCTGCGCAATATTAACCAAAGCAAAGGTCTATGCAATGGCACAAGGCTTATGATATCAAGATTGGGGGAAAGAGTTGTCCAAGCAACAATCATCACTGGCAGCCATGTTGGAGACAAAATATGTATACCAAGAATAATAATGACAGCTACTGAAAGAAAGTGGCCCTTTACTCTAAAACGCCGCCAATTCCCACTAAGGCTCTGCTATGCAATGACAATTAACAAGAGCCAAGGCCAGACATTAAACACAGTTGGCATATATCTTCCAAAACCAGTCTTTACACATGGCCAATTATACGTGGCTCTATCACGTGTAACAACACATAAAGGTCTAAAGATTTTGATAAAGAACCAATCTGGGGAAGATGAATCATATACAAAAAATATTGTTTATACTGAAATTTTCAATGAACTCCAAGGTTGTATAATCACTGAGAATTAATTGTGTTACCTTAGATTAGAACTTCATGTTCACCATTGACTAATTGCTTAGAACATTGTTATTGCAGGTTAACGTATGTAGCACATGGAAGACACTTTCCCTGAAGGAGTTCAACACTGGACAGGCTGGAAAACTAAAAAATGCACCTGGAGTGAGGATGGTGGAGAGAGACAGAGGAACAAAGCTGATGACAACATACACTCCTCAATATCTAGGGTTACCTAAAGGAGTGTGGAGTCAAGAAGGTGGAGTTGGAAACGCAGGAGAAGGAATTGTGATTGGTTTCATCGACACCGGCATTGACCCTTTCCATCCTAGTTTTGCTTATGATCCTTTGAATCCTTACAAGTCTAAATTTTCGGGTGCATGTGAGACCGGTCCTCAGTTTCCTTCAAGTTCTTGCAATGGAAAAATTGTCTCCGCTAGGTTTTTCTCTGCTGGTGCTCAAGCTGTTGCTACATTGAATTCTTCAGTTGACTTGCTCTCCCCTTTTGATGCAAGTGGACATGGGAGGTACGTAAATATTAAAACAATGACCATGCATGCATGTATCCATGGTTTTACGTTAATTACAATATTAATTAACTGTTAATTATAATATTGATAAGGATGAATTTTGACATATATTCAGCCATGTGACCTCCATCGCAGCTGGAAATGCTGGGGTCCCGGTAATTGTGGATGGCTTCTTTTATGGGCATGCTAGTGGGATGGCGCCACGTGCACGGTATGAATGATAAGACGTGTGAAAATTGAGGATGCAAATTTACATTGGTCTCCCTTTTTGGATTGCAGAATTGCTGTTTATAAAGCGATCTATCCAACAGTTGGAACAATAACAGATTTGGTTTCTGCTATTGATCAAGTAATTAACCATAAGTTTCGTCCCTAATGTTTGTTCTTTCAATGTTCTTGTAAGTACATCAAGAATTGAAATTGAGATTGATTTCTAACAGGCGATACTAGATGGAGTGGACATCTTGACACTCTCAATTGGACCAGATGAACCACCAGAAGACACACTCACTTTCCTTAGCGTGTTTGATGTTTTCATGTTGTTTGCACGGCGAGCTGGGGTTCTTATTGTTCAAGCTGCTGGTAATCAGGGACCAGCACCTTCAACTGTCGCTTCTTACAGTCCTTGGGCCGTCGGTGTAGCTGCCTGCACCACTGACAGAACGTACCTTAGTTCGCTACTTCTTGGTAATGGTATCAGAGTTGGTGGTGTGGGATTATCAGGTAATGTTGCATAAAGTCAGTGTTTTCACTGTCTGAGTATATGATTCCTTGGTGATGATTTTTGTAACACGAGTATTCCACTGATATTACCTGAGTAGGACCAACTTTTGGAGGTGGGTTGTTTTTGCATGAGCTAGTTTTGGCTAAGGATGCAGTGAGACCAAATGGGTCATACCCCAAAACCCCTGAGTATATTGAAGAATGCCAATATCCAGAAGCACTAAACCCCAACATAGTCAAAGGAAGTATTGTCATCTGCATCTTCTCAGAAGGTTTCTACAATGGGACATCTACTCTTGCTGCCATTATTTCCACAGCAAAAACTCTGGGATTTATGGGTTTTATCTTACTTGCAAACCCAAAATACGGTGACTTCATTGCAGAACCCATTCCTTATTCTCTTCCTGGCATATTGATCCCAAAAGTTTCTAACGCACAGGTACTTGGCTGCACATAAAAGCAAATTGGTAGACTCAGTTCTCGTCTTGTTCATGGCTTGAACTCACTTTCCCTAATTTGCAGATTGTATCCAGTTACTATGAGGAACAAACAAGCATCAAAGATGGTACCGCAACTGTGACAAGATTTAAGGCAAGAGCAGCTATAGAGGAGGGTAGAGTTGCATCTTTTGCAGGGCCATCAGCTATTGTAAGCAGATTCTCTTCAAGAGGACCTGATTTTCAGGACTATAGAAGGCAACCCACAGATGTACTCAAGCCAGATATTCTTGCTCCGGGGCACCAGATATGGGCAGCTTGGAGTCCTATTAGTGCCTTGGATCCTTTACTAACAGGTACGCTCCAACGCCAACATTCCTCAACACATTTGATGCTTTCGCTTGACTTCAGATTTTCCGTTTTTATGTGAAAAGGTAAAAATAAACAATGTAAGGTGCACAGATAAATCTTGAAATGAAAATTCGAGTCCATTAAGCTTGTGATCAAGAAGAGGAAGTTGATTAAGCTTGGCTGTTTTTTAGGATACAATTTTGCACTGTTGTCTGGTACAAGCATGGCAGCGCCACATGTTGTGGGAGTTGCAGCACTCATCAAGCAATATAACCCTTCATGGACTCCATCTATGATTGCATCAGCAATCTCCACCACAGCAACTAAGTATGATGATAATGGAGAGGCTATAATGGCAGAAGGGTACGAGGTTAATAGCTTGCATACCTCAACATACTTTGATTTGGGTGCCGGCCTTATCCAGCCATCCCGTGCCATTGATCCTGGCCTAGTCGTATCATCAGGTATGTCTTTTAAACCCTAATTACCCAAAAGAGAGTAAATTACGATTGACAAAGGTTAGCGAGTTTACCTATCTGTGACGCAGAATATGAAGACTACTTAGGCTTCTTGTGCTCTTTACCGCATGTCAACCCAAGTGAAATCAAAGTTGCTACGGGATCTTGGTGTTTTCACTCACTTGGACATCCAGCAAACCTGAACCAACCTTCAATGACAATAACAGCCTTAAAAGGTTTCCAAGTAGTAAGGAGGAGTCTAAGGAATGTAGGTAGCAAGCCAGAAACTTACTTGTGTTCAGTTCTACCACCAAATGGCACAATGGTCAACTTGGTTCCTTCTTGGTTCACCGTGGCTCCACAGGCAACACAAGACCTGGAAATACATTTCAATGTGACCCAAGCCATGAGTCAATTCACTTTTGGAGAAATTGTTTTAACTGGTAGCCTGAACCACATTGTGAGAATCCCATTGTCAGTTTTGCCTCTTTCAGTACTCTGAAACTGTAAACTTTGATACATGAAAGCCACTGTTAGTATATGAGTTCTTGGATTCTCTGACTATTTCAATATATGTTGGAAAAATTTACAGAAAACGGATCAGCTTGAATCAAAATTAATGTATCATAAAGAATGCTGCAACACTCTCTCCTAACCCCCTTGAAATATCACGTCGGCTAAAGCGCTGGAATTGTAAAGCACAGTGAGTCTCTCAAACTCTTAAATAATGAGTCATTCCAACAAGGATGAACCTTGGCACAGTGGTAAAGCTGCTTCATTTCAACAATCTAGCCTGTTCTTTCCCCAATTTGCATCTCGTACAACAGATTGATTATAATAAATGCATCAATAGTACTTCAATCACAAAAAGAAACACTCATTGCATCTTCAGTCATTCAAATCTTAAGATCAAAGTAACCAGTCTACAATCAATCCAGTTCAATCTCATTGAGACAATATATTAGCTCGACAAAGACCAGTAAAGTAATAACTCACTAATTTTAATCATAAAATTTAGAACACAATCGCATGCCACAGAAAATTGAATTGAACTCACGCCTCGCATACCTTTACAGAAATATAACCTGAAGAGGAATTCTGAACAGACTCAACACGGATGTCGATAACAACAGGGTCTTCGGTCTTTCAACAGCGAAAGCATTAACGAATCAATCAAGAAAAACAGAGCGACCAATACAATCACTGCCACAGACACCTTCAGACCCTTCCTCTGGCCCAAAGGCGACTCTCCGTATTGTCATTCCTTTTATCGCCATTCCAATTCTCACGTTCAACTGTTCAAGGGATAGCCGGTGGTACCTTCACTTCTCTAAAGTTAAAACCTTTCTCCTCTTTTTGGGCCGAGCCTGCGTTTAAAATATATTTTCCATATTGGGCTTTCAGCATTGTGCACTGTGCAGGCAGGTATGTTTGATTGGGCCAGGCCTAAGTTTATAATCTCTATTTTCCTTGTTCGTTCTTTTGAACCCCAAAAGGTTTGTAATTGGTTGACTAATCATCTCCGATGCAAGTTTTTTCAAAATTTTCGGTGTGTACTGTTTTTATTATAGCAAAATACGACTTTTATTATAATTATATCAATAAAATATATATTTTAATATATTTTTTTTCACTTTTCATTTATAAATATTCTAAATATCAAGCATCAACATCATTTTTTTCATATTTTTATTTCATTTTTGATTTTTTTTTCATTCTGTACATCTTTTAATACAATTTTTTATTATCAGTTATCACTCTTTTTATACACTCTAAATTCTTCAATGCTATAAAATAACACCCCATTAAAGTTGCTCTCACATTGTGCGACTGATTTAAAAGAAAATTTAGAAGGTTGAATTTATTAACAAATTAAGGTACTTTATTATTTATTATTATTATTATTTTGTGCTTGACGATGAAGATCTTAACGTAAGTGACAAATTAATGAATTAGATTCATGACAGTGTCCGCATCATCATCATCATCATTTTTACTTTAAGGTGCCCTGGTTGCTATGCTTGGAAGATGTTATGATAATTTATTATGGGTAGCTCCTATTATTATTATTATTATGAAAAATAAGGATATGTTGCTTTCTGCCGACCTGTGCAATAAGTCATCAATTGTCATAATAATCAGGTGTAGGAACTCAGCATCATTTAATAAGTGAAGGCACCAAATAGATATGGTTATTTCAAACAATTTTGACAAGTTAATATTATATGAGGTCATCCAAACATGTTTTGTTTTTAATTTTAGTCATCTAAATTTCAATTTAATTATAAAATTTTTGATTTTGTGTCAATTTGATCACTTGGATAATCTATCTATAACTTATAGAAAAGCGGAAGGAGAGAGAGTGTTAAAAAATCATCTCATGTTGCCATGTCAGCACCTGTAAAAACAACACCTGGATATGATTTATAATTATTATTAAATTGATTTTATTGATTTTTTAAAACATGCATTCTAATTGTAATTAGGTTGTTGCCATGTCACTATACCAGTGCCCGGAAAAACAATTACTGAATTTGGTTTAAAAAACCATTAAATTGGCTTCAGCAGTCGTGCGTCGTGGGAAGACATCCCTCAATGAATATTATGATTAAAAACAAACGTATACAAACAGAATAAAGCATCTGATTTAATGAGCAATAAAATGGTTTAACACCATTCCCACTAAACCAGCTTATACATTGAACAAAATGAATACATTTTACACATGACTTTAAGGATTCTAACAGCCATGACTCTTGGGAAGCTTCATAAGTACAACGATATTGCTTCACCCATGTTCTACAGTAAAAAACTGAATTGAAATGATTATCAATGATATAAATATACCACACTAGCGCCTATCAATCTCAGTATCCCACCAAGCATAAGATATGGAGGTAGCCTTAGCTGATGTACGACCTGATAATATCAATTGGCATATAATTGCAAGAGTCTCTCGGATGTGGGACTCTGTTAACATCAAGAATGACAATGAGCTGATGAGCATAGATATGTTACTGCTTGACAAAATGGTAAGTATCGAAATGTTACAAATAAAAGTTCAATACTTTTGTTTATGCTGTCATGCCTTTTATTTATCTTTTAAATATTCCATACCATAGGGCACTACTATGCATGCCACAGTTCATAAGCGCCTTGCAAATCAATTCCGACCCAAGCTGCAAGAAGGCATTATTTACAAAATATCTATTTTCAAAGTGGTGAATAGCAAGGCTGAATACAAAATAGTTGATGGAGAGTTTACTATTGCTTTCATACCTTCAACACGTTTAGAAAAACAAAGAGATGTCTCGACACTCTCAATTGAGAAGCACAAGTTTTATTTCCAGCAACCACAAGACATTCAGAATAGACTCAACAAGAACAAAATTCTAACAGGTATATTCTCAACAAGAACAAAATTCTAACCGGTATATTTACAATTTTTAAAAAAGCATAACTACATTCAATTATTTGTTATATTTTTGACACCCAACTCTATTGGAAAAAATATAGATGCGATCGGACTACTTACAAAAGTTGGAATTATTGGACAATTGCCCGTTTACGGAAAAGATGTTGATAAGCTAGACATCGAGATTAAACTTGAGGGGTATATTCTGACTTTTGTTCTTCTTTAAATGTTGTTGGAGTATGTAGATAAAAGTTATATAACCATTTTAATGACTCAATATGTATCCCAGAGCAAGAAATGCATGCCACACAACATCTATTACGTATAAGTTTTTATTTAATTATTTTGCAGGGATTTCATATTGAAGGTAAATTTGTGGGCAGACAAGGCATTGCAATTTAAGGACTTGGTGTCAAACAAGAATGACGAACCAACAGTGGTGATCATCACTTCTACCATGGTTAAACAATACAAAGGTAAAAGAACGAAGCCAAATTTTATTGTGATAAAATTTTCAAAAGCTTGATGCTAACATTAAATTGTTAAAATTTCAGAACAATATCAATTGTCATCCACTGGAGCTACTAAAGTGTATCTAAATATGGACATACCTGAGACGAAAGTAATTCTACAGAGGTATTATTTCATGGTTTTTAAAACTATTTCTTACATATACTTCATGTTTATAATGAAAAGTTTTAAAATTCATAACATACCTCCTAGGATTGGCGCAGAAGGTATGCGTCTAGGTCTACTTGAATCAGATCCAGTGCACCACATTTCCCTCAAAGATCAGATGTCTAACAATAGGAAAAACATACAAGAGATACTCACAATGGTCCCTCAAAAGGAAGTCGGAAACTCGATTATAGTTACTCTACTTGCAAAAATAACAGAAGTGCAAAACAAATATGGATGGTACTATTATTCATGCGAGGCTTGCAAGAGGAAGCTGATTGTAAAAGATATTGCATACAATTGCAATTGGTGCAAAAAAAAAACTGAATTCCCAACTACAAGGTATGATGCTGACGGTTTTTAAATTATGCATATAGAATGAAAAAATTCAAAACTAAAAGTTATTAATTTTTTTTATCATATGCAGCTTCAAAGTCCAAGTTGAGGTAAAAGACAGCACTGGCTCTACAACTCTCACAATGTTTGATGGAGACATACAAAAAATCATTGGAATTTCAGCATCAAGACTTATAGAACACTATGGACCTTCTCTAAAGGATCTGCCGCCACAGCTAAACACACTTAACAACAGGACCTATGTGTTTCAATTGAGGGTCACTGATTATAATTTGATTTTTGGGAACGAGAACTATACGGTGATGAAAGCTTTTGAAGAGGGTAAAGATCCATCAGTTGAAAATGCAAATGAAATAACAGTGAAAGTAGAAGTTCCGGAAAATGAAGGGGCCCAGGTTTTATGATTATGTTTTATTATATAAAAAAAATTAGCATGATACATTCAATCAAATCTTTTAATGGATATTTCTTTGCAAAACTTTTGAAATACTTGCAGGTGGCAAAGCGCAGACGCGTTCTCATTCACAATAACAGAGCAACACATCTTACCAAGAATATACAACCTCAGGTATGTTTAAATTTTATCTAAATATTTATAATGAAAATTAGGAGACTGAATTGTCTATTAACTATTGTATAAAATCTTAGGGGCCCGAAGAGGAAGGTGTTATTGTGCATGATGACACCAACATGATTGATGAGTGTGAAATATTGGAAGACAAGGATGTTAATGATGATGCAGATACTGTGGTAATAACATCGTTGGATCGATTATCAACATCAAGGAGGAAAATGTACCGTAGAAAGAATACTCAAATTGTTGATGATTGAAATACATCATCCAATCTAATGTAAAATTGAAATCTCAAATCTTTTTTTTTAATGTCGCAAAGTACTTTTGAATCTATAACTTAAATATTTTGAATTAATATATGTTGTTGCAAAGATGTATTCATTGAGAATCATTTTTAGTATTATAATATATGAGGGGGAAAGGTAAAAGCCAAAATGTGCTAATGTGTTAATTTTAATCTAAAAATTTATATATATATGTGTGTGTGTATGTATATAGCGTCTAAGTAGAACCATGAAGCTTATAGGAATTAATGGTTCATGAATGTCCCATAAAAGTATTGAACTTTTATTTGTAACATTTCGATACTTACCATTTTGTCAAGCAGTAACATAGCTATGCTCATCAGCTCATTGTCATTCTTGATGTTAACAGAGTCCCACATCCGAGAGACTCTTGCAATTATATGCCAATTGATATTATCAGGTCGTACATCAGCTAAGGCTACCTCCATATCTTATGCTTGGTAGGATACTGAGATTGATAGGCGCTAGTGTGGTATATTTATATCATTGATAATCATTTCAATTCAGTTTTTTACTGTAGAACATGGGTGAAGCAATATCGTTGTACTTATGAAGCTTCCCAAGAGTCATGGCTGTTAGAATCCTTAAAGTCATGTGTAAAATGTATTCATTTTGTTCAATGTATAAGCTGGTTTAGTGGGAATGGTGTTAAACCATTTTATTGCTCATTAAATCAGATGCTTTATTCTGTTTGTATACGTTTGTTTTTAATCATAATATTCATTGAGGGATGTCTTCCCACGACGCACGACTGCTGAAGCCAATTTAATGGTTTTTTAAACCAAATTCAGTAATTGTTTTTCCGGGCACTGGTATAGTGACATGGCAACAACCTAATTACAATTAGAATGCATGTTTTAAAAAATCAATAAAATCAATTTAATAATAATTATAAATCATATCCAGGTGTTGTTTTTACGGGTGCTGACATGGCAACATGAGATGATTTTTTAACACTCTCTCTCCTTCCGCTTTTCTATAAGTTATAGATAGATAAATGTTATTGACAACATAAACAAAAGTATTGAACTTTTATTTGTAACATTTCGATACTTACCATTTTGTCAAGCAGTAACATATCTATGCTCATCAGCTCATTGTCATTCTTGATGTTAACAGAGTCCCACATCCGAGAGACTCTTGCAATTATATGCCAATTGATATTATCAGGTCGTACATCAGCTAAGGCTACCTCCATATCTTATGCTTGGTAGGATACTGAGATTGATAGGCGCTAGTGTGGTATATTTATATCATTGATAATCATTTCAATTCAGTTTTTTACTGTAGAACATGGGTGAAGCAATATCGTTGTACTTATGAAGCTTCCCAAGAGTCATGGCTGTTAGAATCCTTAAAGTCATGTGTAAAATGTACTTTTATTTGTAACATTTCGATACTTACCATTTTGTCAAGCAGTAACATATCTATGCTCATCAGCTCATTGTCATTCTTGATGTTAACAGAGTCCCACATCCGAGAGACTCTTGCAATTATATGCCAATTGATATTATCAGGTCGTACTCTTGGGAAGCTTCATAAGTACAACGATATTGCTTCACCCATGTTCTACAGTAAAAAACTGAATTGAAATGATTATCAATGATATAAATATACCACACTAGCGCCTATCAATCTCAGTATCCCACCAAGCATAAGATATGGAGGTAGCCTTAGCTGATGTACGACCTGATAATATCAATTGGCATATAATTGCAAGAGTCTCTCGGATGTGGGACTCTGTTAACATCAAGAATGACAATGAGCTGATGAGCATAGATATGTTACTGCTTGACAAAATGGTAAGTATCGAAATGTTACAAATAAAAGTTCAATACTTTTGTTTATGCTGTCATGCCTTTTATTTATCTTTTAAATATTCCATACCATAGGGCACTACTATGCATGCCACAGTTCATAAGCGCCTTGCAAATCAATTCCGACCCAAGCTGCAAGAAGGCATTATTTACAAAATATCTATTTTCAAAGTGGTGAATAGCAAGGCTGAATACAAAATAGTTGATGGAGAGTTTACTATTGCTTTCATACCTTCAACACGTTTAGAAAAACAAAGAGATGTCTCGACACTCTCAATTGAGAAGCACAAGTTTTATTTCCAGCAACCACAAGACATTCAGAATAGACTCAACAAGAACAAAATTCTAACAGGTATATTCTCAACAAGAACAAAATTCTAACCGGTATATTTACAATTTTTAAAAAAGCATAACTACATTCAATTATTTGTTATATTTTTGACACCCAACTCTATTGGAAAAAATATAGATGCGATCGGACTACTTACAAAAGTTGGAATTATTGGACAATTGCCCGTTTACGGAAAAGATGTTGATAAGCTAGACATCGAGATTAAACTTGAGGGGTATATTCTGACTTTTGTTCTTCTTTAAATGTTGTTGGAGTATGTAGATAAAAGTTATATAACCATTTTAATGACTCAATATGTATCCCAGAGCAAGAAATGCATGCCACACAACATCTATTACGTATAAGTTTTTATTTAATTATTTTGCAGGGATTTCATATTGAAGGTAAATTTGTGGGCAGACAAGGCATTGCAATTTAAGGACTTGGTGTCAAACAAGAATGACGAACCAACAGTGGTGATCATCACTTCTACCATGGTTAAACAATACAAAGGTAAAAGAACGAAGCCAAATTTTATTGTGATAAAATTTTCAAAAGCTTGATGCTAACATTAAATTGTTAAAATTTCAGAACAATATCAATTGTCATCCACTGGAGCTACTAAAGTGTATCTAAATATGGACATACCTGAGACGAAAGTAATTCTACAGAGGTATTATTTCATGGTTTTTAAAACTATTTCTTACATATACTTCATGTTTATAATGAAAAGTTTTAAAATTCATAACATACCTCCTAGGATTGGCGCAGAAGGTATGCGTCTAGGTCTACTTGAATCAGATCCAGTGCACCACATTTCCCTCAAAGATCAGATGTCTAACAATAGGAAAAACATACAAGAGATACTCACAATGGTCCCTCAAAAGGAAGTCGGAAACTCGATTATAGTTACTCTACTTGCAAAAATAACAGAAGTGCAAAACAAATATGGATGGTACTATTATTCATGCGAGGCTTGCAAGAGGAAGCTGATTGTAAAAGATATTGCATACAATTGCAATTGGTGCAAAAAAAAAACTGAATTCCCAACTACAAGGTATGATGCTGACGGTTTTTAAATTATGCATATAGAATGAAAAAATTCAAAACTAAAAGTTATTAATTTTTTTTATCATATGCAGCTTCAAAGTCCAAGTTGAGGTAAAAGACAGCACTGGCTCTACAACTCTCACAATGTTTGATGGAGACATACAAAAAATCATTGGAATTTCAGCATCAAGACTTATAGAACACTATGGACCTTCTCTAAAGGATCTGCCGCCACAGCTAAACACACTTAACAACAGGACCTATGTGTTTCAATTGAGGGTCACTGATTATAATTTGATTTTTGGGAACGAGAACTATACGGTGATGAAAGCTTTTGAAGAGGGTAAAGATCCATCAGTTGAAAATGCAAATGAAATAACAGTGAAAGTAGAAGTTCCGGAAAATGAAGGGGCCCAGGTTTTATGATTATGTTTTATTATATAAAAAAAATTAGCATGATACATTCAATCAAATCTTTTAATGGATATTTCTTTGCAAAACTTTTGAAATACTTGCAGGTGGCAAAGCGCAGACGCGTTCTCATTCACAATAACAGAGCAACACATCTTACCAAGAATATACAACCTCAGGTATGTTTAAATTTTATCTAAATATTTATAATGAAAATTAGGAGACTGAATTGTCTATTAACTATTGTATAAAATCTTAGGGGCCCGAAGAGGAAGGTGTTATTGTGCATGATGACACCAACATGATTGATGAGTGTGAAATATTGGAAGACAAGGATGTTAATGATGATGCAGATACTGTGGTAATAACATCGTTGGATCGATTATCAACATCAAGGAGGAAAATGTACCGTAGAAAGAATACTCAAATTGTTGATGATTGAAATACATCATCCAATCTAATGTAAAATTGAAATCTCAAATCTTTTTTTTTAATGTCGCAAAGTACTTTTGAATCTATAACTTAAATATTTTGAATTAATATATGTTGTTGCAAAGATGTATTCATTGAGAATCATTTTTAGTATTATAATATATGAGGGGGAAAGGTAAAAGCCAAAATGTGCTAATGTGTTAATTTTAATCTAAAAATTTATATATATATGTGTGTGTGTATGTATATAGCGTCTAAGTAGAACCATGAAGCTTATAGGAATTAATGGTTCATGAATGTCCCATAAAGAGCAAAAAAAATTTCCTTTTTTTTGCAAAAACGTCTGGCCATGCAATTATGATAATTTTAAAGCTCATAAATTAGAACCACACGACCTTTCTTACTAAATGCCAAATCAAATGTAATATTTTGTGCCAATTTGTGATATTCCAACATGAATGAGTATTTAAATAAAATAGTTATGTAGGTGTGAGAAGACCTATTAATTAAAAACAAAAATTACAGGAAAGTCCTTAGTTTAAAATATTAAGTCCAATACCATTTTCTGTGCAGCTATTTTGACTTAGAAGCTAATTCATCCAAGGAGATGGAACCTGATCATGCAACAAGCATTACTCGATATGTTCAACATGGCTACATGTTTAAACAAGCAAGGATGCTGAGGAAATTGAAATTACAGGAGAAGAAAAGGAAAAGAAATAGTGGCAAATCCATCATACCTTCTAATACGAGCTTCAATCTGGTCCATGCCAAAGGTAATACTTTACACCTTCTTACAAATAATCATGTTAATAAAAACAATTAACATAAACTAATTAAGTATTTTTTTTATTACATCTACAACTACAGCTCCAGATGTTGATGAGGAAAACATGATCAAGCAAACAAAAAATAAGAAAGCGCGTATGTATCGAAGATCTATTTTATCACAAAGAAGAAATCAATATACATATGGATCTTCCTCAAGAGATATACATGGTATGGAATGAAATACATATAAAGCAATATTTCCTCAAATTTCTATTTGAAAGTTTTATATATGTTATTCAATCCAAAAAATCTTATTACTATGCTTTTTTGAAAATTTCCAGAAATATACAACCACCATGGTGTACTCAAGCCTATGGAGCACAGAATGCCCTCTCATGCTTATAAAGCAGACATCATTCCGGATTCAGCGGACAGTTTGTCGAATGATCAAAAGGAGCAAAGTATAGAAACAGGTACATAAGTTAAAAATCCAAAAAAAAAAATTCTCTAAAAAAAAAAGATACAAACCATGAAATTTTATTAAATTCCATAACCACTGCGTTATCTTATAAACTTAAAGTTTACGCTACAACTAATATTCTTTTTTAAAATTTTTAGGACTGATTCATAATTGTGGGCCTCCTACATGTATATGTGCTTACTGCGGAGCCATTCTATGGTACGAGGAAAGAACTCTTAAATCTACAAGACCAAGAATTCCAAAATTTTCTATATGCTGCATGAACGGAAGGATTAAAATACCACTCTCAAAGGAAGCTCCACAGCCACTAAAAGATCTAATTATTCCACAGAATGGCATTCAATCACAAAGATTTGTGGATAATATTCGAGCTTACAATTCAGTTTTTGCCTTCACCTCTATGGGGGGTCATATTGATAATGAAATCAACAAAAAGAGTGGTCCTTATGTATTTCGCCTGAATGGCCAGAACCATCACCATATTGGATCCCTATTGCCAGCACAAGGAAGAAGCCCATGCTTTGCACAACTATATGTTTACGATACAGACAATGAGTTGACTAATCGTGTCAATGCATTTACGAAAGGGGGAGAGAATAAAATTTTTGACATGGATTTGATGCAATCTCTGATATCCATGTTGGATGAACATAATGTCCTCACAAAATCATTCCGAATGGCAAGAGACAGGTTCAAAAATAATGAATTCCACAATTTCAAACTTTGTTTGTATAGTGCAAGGGGATATGATGGAAAGGAATACAATCTTCCAACACATTCAGAAATGGCAGCTCTTATCGTTGGAGATTTTAATCCAGATCAACCTCATAGAGATATAATTGTTCAACATCAGGAGAAAGGGTTGCAAAGGATTACAGAATTACATCCGTGTTTCATGTCTATGCAATATCCATTGTTATTTCCCTATGGAGAAGATGGTTTTAGAATTGATATCAAATATGCAGAGACCAATGTGGGAAGACAAATAAAGAGAAAATGTGTTACCATGAGAGAGTATTATGCTTACAAACTGCACCAACGTGCCTCAGAGGCTCACACATTATTAAATGGAGGTAAATTATTTATGCAATTTGTAGTTGATGCATATACCTGTATAGAAGAACAACGATTGAAGTTTATAAGGTGCAACCAAGATAAGCTTCGATCTGAGCTATATAGTGGATTACAAGATGCTGTTTCACAAGGTGATACAATAGCTGTAGACATTGGCAAAAGAACTGTATTACCTGCTTCTCATACTGGTAGTCCAAGATATAGGGTGCAAAATTATCAAGATGCGATGGCTATATGTCGTTGGGCTGGCTATCCAGATCTTTTCATCACTTTCACTTGCAATCCAAAATGGCCTGAGATTCAATACATGCTAAACATGATAGGACAATCAGATCCTTCAAAAAGACCTGATTTGATTGATCGAGTTTTTGAAATTAAACTTCAAGAGCTAATGCAAGATATCAAGAAGCATCAACATTTCGGCCATACTATTGCAAGTAAGTATTTCAAGACTTTAAATTAGGGATAAATAGAATAACAAACATTTGCATTTATTTTGTTCAATGTTTATTTAAGGGAAAAAAAAGCTTGGAAATTTTAAATTATGCAAAAACTTAATGTTTTTTTTAACTTTATATGCAGTTCTATACACAATAGAATTTCAGAAGCGTGGCTTGCCACATGCACATATATTGGTGTTTTTACACCCAGAGGAAAAGAATCCCAGTACAACTCATATAGATGGTATCGTATCTGCTGAAATACCCGACAAGAAATCAGATCCATTGGGAAATTCAGCTGTTCAGAATTTTATGATTCATGGACCATGTGGAATTTTAAATAAAATGGCACCCTGCGTGATAGATGGCAGGTGCACTAAACATTTCCCAAAGAAGTTCTACAATGAAACAACAATTGATAGTGATGGCTTTCCAGTGTACAGAAGGAGGAAAGGAGCTGAATTTGTTTCCAGAAAAGGAGTACGCTTCGACAATCGATACGTTGTGCCATATAATAGAGACTTATTGGTTAAATACCAAGCTCACTTGAATGTTGAGGTATGCAACCATTCACGGTCTATTAAATACTTATTTAAATATGTTTCAAAACAACCAGATCGAGCAACAGCTATAATCCAAGGTGAAGATAGAACGCAACAGATACCAAATGCATCACACTCAACAAGCAATGATGAAATAAAGCAATACATAAACTGCAGATATGTGTCTGCCACTGAGGCATGTTGGAGAATTTATCAGTTTGACATTAATTATAGGGAACCTGGTGTTGAAAGATTAAGTTTCCATCTACCAGATCAGCAAAGCATTATATTCAGAGATGGTGCAGTTTTAAATGATGTGTTAGAAAATGAGAATATTCATAAGACAATATTTACAGAGTGGATGACCGCCAATAGGAAACATGATGATGCCCGTGAACTTAGCTATTTAGAATTTCCTACTAAATGGGTTTGGCATAAAAGCGACCGTGAATGGAGAAGGAGGAAATCAGGAAGATGCATAGGCAGAATTTACTACACGCACCCTACAAGTGGGGAAAGATATTACCTTAGAATGTTATTAAATGTTTTGAAGGGCCCCACTTCATTTGAGGACATCAAAACTGTCAACGGTGTTTTATTTCCTACTTTCAAGGAAGCATGCTACGCTTTAGGTTTGCTTGGAGATGACAAAGAATGGAATGAATGTATAAAGGAAGCTGGTGTTTGGGCTACTGGAAAACAGTTACGTGACTTATTTGCTACTATCTTGCTGTTTTGTGAGGTCAGTAAACCATATGAGTTATGGATTTCTAATACTGATTTGTTATGTGATGGAATTCTCCTTAATAGACAAAAAAATCTAAATTTTCCAGAGCTACAGTTGAATGATGATCAAATACAAAACTATGCTCTAAGTGAAATTGATCAAGTGCTAATGAAAAATGGGAAGTCGCTGCATGATTACAATGGTATGCCCATTCCAAATTCAATTATAACATCTGATATGAAAAATCGGCTCATTAGGGAAGAGACAAGCTATAACATAGAGGTTATAACAAATGAATTCAATCACCTCTACAAATGTTTGAATGAAGAACAGTTGAAAGCATATAATGCTATCATAGAATCCGTTGACAATAAATTAGGGAAAACACTATTCGTGTATGGCTATGGTGGAACAGGGAAGACTTATCTTTGGAAAACCCTTTTATCAAAGATCAGATCAGAGGGTAGAATTGCCCTTGCAGTAGCGTCATCAGGCATAGCTTCAGTGTTACTACCAGGAGGGAGGACTGCACATTCTAGATTCCATATTCCCATTGATGTTTCAGAAGATTCAACATGTGACATCAAACAAGGAACACAATTAGCTGAATTAATTAGTCGAGCATGTCTGATAATTTGGGATGAAGCACCTATGGCAAACAAACATTGTTTTGAGAGCTTAGACAAGACATTGAGAGATATTCTACGCAATACCTATGATGACAGCTCTAACAAACCATTCGGAGGTATGACAGTAGTTTTTGGAGGAGACTTTAGACAAATATTACCTGTTGTTCCTAAAGGGAGAAGAGAAGATATAATCAATGCATCTATCAAGCGTTCTTATATATGGAATCATGTTGAAGTCCTAACACTACAACAGAACATGCGGCTACAGACTGCTACTTCACCAGTTGAAAGGAAAGAAGTAGAAGAATTTGCAAATTGGATAATATCAATAGGAGACGGGAATGCTGGTAATTTTGATGATGATGAATGGCTTAAAGTCCCCAATGATATTACTCTAGATGGCGGAATTGATCCCTACCAGACCATTGTTGAAAATATTTATCCACATCTGGAAGATAATTACAATGACGCTCAATATCTAAGGGAACGAGCAATTCTAGCTCCAACAAATGAAGTTGTCCATGAGCTAAATAAATACATGGTCGAAAAAATACCAGTGGAAGGAAAATGTTATAGGAGTTCAGACACAATTTGCAATCAGACTTCTGATATTTGCAATCAAGATGTACTATATCCAGTGGAATTTTTAAACAGCTTGACATTATCAGGAATTCCTAAACATGAGTTGATACTAAAGGTTGGCTTACCAGTGATGTTGCTGCGAAATATTAACCAGAGCAAGGGTTTATGTAATGGTACAAGGCTTATTATCACTCAACTTGGCAAGTGGTTTATTCAGGCAGAGATCATAACTGGTACACATGTTGGAGATGTCGTCTTTATACCAAGAATAATTCTCTCATCCTCAGATACAAGATTGCCATTCACATTGAGAAGGAGACAGTTTCCAGTGATGGTATGTTTTGCTATGACAATTAATAAGAGTCAAGGACAATCATTGAACAATGTAGGAATATTCTTGCCAAGACAAGTTTTTACGCATGGCCAACTATATGTAGCTGTATCAAGGGTAACTAATAGAAGAGGCTTGAAGTTGTTACAAAATGACAAAGACTGTGAATCCAATAATATTGTCAAGAATATTGTATACAAGGAGATTCTTTGTTAAGATTGTAATGAATCCTTGGTATTAAAAGTTTTTAGCAATATTTAAAGTTACAAATACATCAAGATGAAGGACCTAATCACTTTACACCAATAATCACTCTACATATAAATGATACAATGTTAACTCCCCAATTATCATTTATGCATTGACAAAAAACAGAAGACACATTGGGAAAAATGGAACTGTCATTTTACCCCCTATGTTAAATTAAAACTAAGTGCGGCAACTTAAAATCATCAGAATCAAATTTACAAAAATTTAAAGCAATAACTCAAGGGAATATCATGGGACAACAAATGTAAATTGAAGAAATGTAATATGAAGTTTAAAAAAAAAACAATGGTTTAAACATTCAATAATACAAACACAAAATCAATAATCTGCATCAGGTAAAAAAAACATAGAATTCTAAAAAAATGTAACTAAGTATGCAGAACACCACATTCAAGAATATGAAAAAACATGATAAATAACAACTCAAAAACAATAATCTCTATCAGGTAAACAAAAAAAAAACTATGCAAAATCAAAATCCATAAAAAACTCAACTACCAAAACAACAAAAACTCCCATGCATAATTGTTTAGATGTATAGACAATGTTAAGATATATAACAAATTCTACAATTTTTGATAAATGCAGATACACTTCTCTAAAACATATTTCCCTATCATCAACATATTATTATGCAAAAAAAGATAGTGTAATGGCAATTACCATACACAATAAAAACATATGTAAGAAAATGATACTACTCAATGTCAAAAGGAAATTCATTAATAAACCAAAACAAATAACAAATTTTAAGCTAATTGAGACAACCACAATCTGACAAAGAAAAACATCATACAAAGAGGAACCTCAAATACAACAAATTAACAAAAAGAGGGGAAAATACTCCAATTTGAAAAAGACATAAAACCTTTAATTTTCCAATTTGGAACTAATTTCTTTATAAATATACTGATTCTTATACACCTCAATCTCCACCCCCAATTGTGAATAGGTAATAATTAGGACTAAAAAAAAACGATAATCCACTAACGGGAAAAACCTTACCCACATCCCGAATAGAAAAACAATAAAGAATGAGATATTTATAGATAACTAGAATCATAACTAAACATGTTTAATAAATACAAGTCCGCTAACACACTTAAATCATATTATATGAATTAGACTTAAAAAATTAGGAAAACCTAGAAAACAAAACAACCTGACAAGACAAAGAACAAGTTGTTTGAAAATGATGGTGGAGAGGTGGACTAACCGTATCAATACCAGTAGTCCCATCTATTGCAGATCTTCAGCTTTCAATGTATTACTAGCCCCAAAAGCTTTGAAAATTTGGACTTCAACTACTTCCCCAAGATCTTCTCTCTCCTCATAAAAAGTCACATCCCAATTTAACGACACGCCTCTTTCTCCTTACTAGGTTCATGTACCGATTTATCAACGCACCCTTCATCTCTTTATGTTGGTTTGCGTACCAGTGAAAGACAAACGAGGTATTTCGCTTCATCTCTTTATGTTGATGGAGCAATTGTCTCCAATGGCGTAAAAAACCCTTCTGGTATGCTTTGATAATTTCTCACTTCGAAACTCTAGCACTGCGAAATTGTTATGGCGAAACGGATCCGGACTACCTCGCAAAAACGTATTTCTGACTTGGTGGTGCCTAGCTGTGAGAGAAGTTATCCCCTTTTCGAAGAAATAAAATCCAATCATTTTAATTTATTGCCACAAATTAAAAATATAATGATCTAGATGAAGTAAAATCAGCCGTCCAAATTTTTACTACAACCAGAACTTTTGACCACATATGCACCACACGATCAACTTGTACTATACAAATTTAATTAATTCATATAAAAACAATAAAACTATCACACAGGGAAAAAAAATATCAAAAACAAAATGTTAAGCGTGTGTTTAAGCCAAACAAAAAAATACTTAGAAGAAATTAACTTCTCCCTGAAATCACAAACAAGCTAAACTAAAACTTTAAAATTTATTAATTATTATAAGATCAAAAACCTAAAAAAAAAAACATAACAAAATGTAAAAGATAAAAATATATCATGTTACATTCAAATAAAAAAAATATGATTATTAAAAAAATGGCCTAAAAAATTACATTTGGAAACATACACCCTTTTTAAAACCCAATTTATTCATTATCATTTAAACATTCATCTCAAAAGATCTAAGCCTTTATTTTAAAAATATAGGTGCAAAAACATAAATCTAAAAAGAAGTTATTTCTAGAATTGAAAAGAACAACACTATAATTAAAAAAAATGTATTAAATTTTAATTTAAAAACACCAATAATGTATTTTCTTTTTTAAAAAAATAACACCAATAAAAAATTAAAATGTGCAATCCGCGCAAAGCGCGGGCATTCGCCTAGTTTGTAATAATTTCGAACAATCAATCCGCTCACGTGATAGTTTGACTAAATGGGAACCATTAAAATTTGCAGAATTTCTTTTTTTTTAAATAATCGTTTGAGTGACCAAAATAAAATACATGTCATTTTTCGAGCACCACATGCACCATTAACCTCCTTTGTTTCTAAAGGTCAACATGAGCATGTCACATAAGATCTTTGACAGCCCGAAATTGCTAAAAGCTGCCTGAGTGATCACATTAATATAAAATAAAAAATTTGGTTATTGAGTTGAAACGTGTTATATTTTGGTGGCCGAAATGAAAAACGAACCATCTTTCCTTCCATGACCACATATAATATTAACCTTAATTTTGACTTTTCTTCTTATTGGTTTAGATTCACACCATCTTTGAGTGTCCACTGTAAATGCTTCCTAACCATTTAATTTTTTGCTTATTAAAGTATGTTGTATTTCGATCGATATTACGAACCTAACGATATATTTTTTATTTGAAACAAAAATAAAATGTTACACGAAATATGTATGAAATGTCTTTTGATATATGTTCAACGGTCCCAAAATATCATTTACTTTTCATGTTAACTTTTATTTTTGTCTCAAACAAATAATATATTGTTGCGTTTGTAATTTCGATTAAAATATAAAAATACCAATATAATTTTTAAATTTTTTAAAATTTATATATCTACAGTAGGGCCCAGATTTCCAACTTTTATTTTAACTAGAAACTTTTATCAAAACGAAAAACTGGGCAACATATTCCCACTGCCCTTGTCAGAATTCCCACTATCTCCAATGGTCCACTCAAATTTTTCGGTCACATCTCTATTACAGCAAAATATGACTGTCAGCATAATCATATCAATAAAATACATATTTTAATACAATTTTTTTATTATTCACAAACAGTCTAAATATTCACATCAACATCATTTCTCTCATATTTTTCTATTATATTTCACTTTTTTTTATTATTTTATACATTTTCTAATTCAATTTTTTCAAATCATTATCTTTGCTGACTCCAAAATTTAAATTTTCAATATTATTATCAAATCTACCATCGGACTTACTTGCTCTAATGCTAGACACTCTAAATTTTTCAGTGCGGTCCCACTTCTATTACAGCAAAACACGACTTTCAATACAATCATATCAACAAAACACATATTTCAATACAATTTTTTCACTTTTCATTTACAAACACTCCAAATATCAAGCATCAACACCATTTCTCTCATACTTTTCCATCATAAAACACATTTTTCTATTATTCTATACATATTCCAATAAATTTTTTTCAAATTACTCTCTCTATACACTCCAAAATTTTTAGTGGTCCAAATTTTATTACCATTGGAGATGCTCTAAAACAGTAGTCGCACTCTACTTTTTCTTCAAGATTGACGTCATGACACAACCAAAATCTCCTTGGCCTCTGCCTCTTTCCTTCAATGGTTCAAAATTCAAATCCTATCTTTCGGCAATGTTTGATTTACTACCTATTCTCGTCTCTGGTCCCATCTCTTTTGATTGTTATCTTAGCTGTTCTTGTCTATATAGATTGATCATCGGTGGCTTGTATTGCACTTATTCTCTGGAATTTTCACGGATGTTCTTGCTTTAATTGAGCACTGACTGGGAGTCATCCAAAACACTCCCTCTTTAGTCTTCTGATCTCCAACGCCACCGAATTTCTCTTCTTCTCTCTACCGCTAATAAAAGGTGCAGATTTTGTTTGATTTTTCCTTCTGATTTCGTTGATTTCTAGGTGTTCTTATTTGACTCTTTCTTTTTGGGGGGTCAAATTCATGGAATTGTGCTTGTTAACTTTCTGCAGGGGAGTATCGAGCTTTTGGTTTGGACGCAGTAGATGGCGACGCTTGAAGATATAGGGGTTTCGGCGGGGATCAATATACTGAGTGCCGTCATATTCTTGTTGGCGTTTGCGATTTTGAGGATTCAACCGTTCAACGACAGGGTTTACTTTTCGAAATGGTATCTTAAGGGGTTAAGGGACGACCCGACGAGCTCGGATTCTGTGAGAAAGTTTGTCAATTTGGATTACCGATCGTATCTAAATTTCTTGAATTGGATGCCGGGGGCCCTGAAAATGCCGGAGCCTGAGCTTATTGAACACGCAGGGCTGGATTCTGCCGTTTACTTGCGTATTTACATGTTAGGGTATGCAGTATGCTCGATTGCTTAGTTGTTTGTCTTCTTAATTCCCAAGTTTTGGTCATTGGATATGGATTGTTAAATTATTTTGTGTTTGTTTTATTGTGATTTTCATGGTAGGGTAATTTGTCATAAACAGTTTAAGAGTCTTCTTACTTTTCTTGCAATATGTGTCTCAACCATGCGATGCTTCCTAATTATTCTTTTGGATATGTATGGACTACTTATTAAAATGTTTTTATCTGTAAGCTTTGGCATTGATAGTAATTGTGATTCTGCTAATCAATGTATTCTTATGTATGCAGACTTAAGATTTTTGTTCCTGTTGCATTCCTTGCATGGACTGTATTAGTACCAGTTAATTGGACAAATGATACTGTGGATGAAGCAGTGAAGTTTGAAAATGTAACATCCAGTGACATTGACAAACTCTCAATATCGAACATCCCACTTAAATCAGAAAGGTAGCAAAATCTTCCTTCATGCACGGATTCTTATTCTCTAGCATGTCATATTGATAGCATTTTATTTCTTATACATAGACTTCAAGTACTGCCTTTTTTTTTTGTCAGTGCTAGATTGTTTATTTTCCCATAGACTCATGTAGCCCGACCCCGAACTTTTAAAATAAAGGCTGAGGTGATGATGATAATTATCACAGCAGGAGCCTGATGTACGGGTGGTGTTGCTTCTTTTTACCGTGCTTAGCTCCACTTCCATGTTAGTAGCATGGCCATAGCTACTTCAAATCTGCTGCTAAAGTGTAATCTATTAATTATCACAGCAGGAGCCTGATGTACGGGCGGTGTTACTTTTTTTTTTACTGTGCTGAGCTCCACTTCCATGTCAGTACCATGGCGATAGCTACTTCAAATCCACTTCCATGTCAGTACCATGTCCAAGCAATAAATCTACCGGTGGCAGCATCCTGAGCCACACTTGTAGCATGCTCCTCCTCATTGACCTGGATTATCGCTCATACAATAAACATTCAGCTTCCCATGACCATCACCGCACTGATAATATACTCATTTTCTGTGTCCTGGATATTGATATTTATAAATTGAATGCCGAGGTCTGACTATAGATGTAAGCAGTAGCTGTAACAATTACAATCATTTCTGGATTGCAGGTTTTGGACTCAAATAGTGATGGCATATGCTTTTACCTTTTGGACCTGCTATCTGTTACTAAAAGAGTATGAGACAGTTGCTTCAATGCGCTTGCAATTTCTTGCTTCTGAAAAACGCCGCCCTGATAAGTTCACTGTAAGATCAGTCATTTGCCTCATGATATTTGTTCATGCACTTCAATCTTGTATTACTCCTGAGTTTTTTGACTTCTCGTTTCTGTAGTCACTGAATATGTGATAACTGTTACTTTCAAAATATCTGATATTAATGTTGAATTAGATTTGAGTACTTCCAGGAAAATTTCAGTGCCACATTTCTATGCAAAGCTTGTATCATGGAAATTGATTTTCTATTCTTCCAGGTCCTTGTCAGGAATGTTCCACCAGACCTGGATGAATCTATTAGTGAGCTTGTGGAGCATTTTTTCCTGGTCAATCATCCCGATCACTATCTCACACATCAGGTTTGTTCTTATTAAAACAAATGTGTCGTTGGGATATATGCTTGGTTGAAGAATGAGTTGGATTGACGATTTCATGAAGTGATCTGCCTGATACGGGCCATTCTTATGGAAGTGGCCAGTGGCCATCGTGTTGCCTCTAGTCTGTGGTAGTTGATACTTGATAGTGATCTCAACTTAATGTTTCTATATGAATTTCATATGGCTGGCAATTTAAATAATATTTCATTAAATTTATAACATGTTTTACTCCAATCAAATATGAATCTTTGAGCTGCACATGTTTAATAATTTTTTCCCATTTGATAGAATTGAACCCCTACTTTTTATCTATATGTTCTACAGTTGGTATACAACGCGAACAAATTAGCCAAATTGGTCAAGAAGAAGAAAAAACTGCAGAATTTACTTGTTTACTACCAACTCAAATACTCAAGAGATCAATCAAAGAAGCCCTTCATGAAGGTATTTAAAAAGCAGTTAAATATATAAGCATAAGCTTCTTGATGTTCAATTTTAATAAATGTCTAGTTGTTTATTACTACTATTATTATTACTTTGATTATTATTAATATTATATTGTGCCTCTAAATTCATACGGTTTTTCTCTGCCAGACTGGTTTTCTTGGTCTGTGGGGGGTAAAAGTTGATGCAATTGATTACTACATATGCAAGATCAAGAAAGTAACAGAAGAAGTAAGTACCTACTACTCATACATACATGTTTGATTCCTTTCCAAATCCCAGCCTCTCGCTTTCTCCCCCTCCTTCTCTTGCCCCACTTGCCAAGATTTTCAAATAGGGTAAAGGGAAAACTTATGGTGATTTTTTTAATTAGAATTTCAAAAAAAAAAAAAATCTTGTTTAGGAATGATGACTTTTGAAAGATTAGAATAAGTTGGTCATTCAAATTTCCTCTCTTATGGATTTAACAGTGGTCAAACCCAGACTATTTGAGGGAAGGGCTTTGATAATGCTGATGATTTCCGGTTTGTTCAGATAGCTGAGGAGAGAGAAAGGGTTTCTATTGACCCTAATGCTATCATGCCAGCTGCGTTTGTTTCATTTAAAACTCGATGGGGTGCTGCTGTTTGTGCACAAACTCAGCAATCAAGAAATCCTACCCTATGGCTAACAGAGTGGGCTCCAGAACCTCGTGATATTTATTGGGATAACCTTGCGATTCCTTATGTTTCCCTCACAGTTAGGAGATTCATAATTGGTGTGGCTTTCTTGTTCCTGACCTTTTTCTTTTTGATCCCTATTGCATTTGTCCAATCTCTTGCAAGCATTGAAGGCATTGAGAAAAAAGCACCATGGTTAAGGCCTATTACTGAGATGTGAGGTTTTTTTTTTCAAATCTGGAAACCTCATCTAAGTTTCAAAATTACAGTTTTTTATGAATGATAAATTGGTTTTTTTTTTCGTGCAGAAAATTTATAAAATCAGTTATCCAAGGTTTTCTCCCTGGGATTGCTCTGAAGATTTTTCTGATCTTTCTTCCAACAATATTAATGATCATGTCAAAATTTGAAGGCTTTACATCTTTATCATCTCTGGAAAGGAGAGCAGCATCAAGATATTACCTGTTTAATTTTGTAAACGTGTTCCTCGGCAGCATAATTACTGGGACTGCATTTGAGCAGCTTAATTCTTTTCTCAAGCAGCCAGCAAGTCAGTATGTTGTTTTTCCTTTTTTCTGACATGGATCATATTGTTCTTGATTCAATTTTCTTTTTTGGGTAGCAGTTTGACATGTGCCTTTCTGAGTACACAGAGATATGTGTGTGCAATTGTGTTCTGTTCTTGCTGGAAGTGGCTTTTACATATGAAAATAAACTTTGCCTAATCATAGATTGGTATAGCCATTTACACACAAAATAATCCCAGCATGATAACTATTGACTTGGAGAAATCGTATGCTGCAGCATTTCCTAGAGGGCATTTAATGGCTCTTAGTTACGAGAATTGTCTCAAAATTTCATTGTTAGTTTACAAACGCAGGAATAACTTTGTTAGCATGAGTAAGCAGTGCAAATGCCTGTTTCTTTTGTCTGAAATTAGGATATATGTAATTCTTATTGTGGATTTAACTCCTTTTCTCTCTATCCGTGGCCCTGCTTGGATTTTGTTCAGTGATTCAGTAACCAATTTTTCTTTTTCCCATGTTATCTTTCTAAAATGGGCACTTACTTTTACTGCTTTGTTGTAAATAACTTTATTTTGACAGAGGCTATGCTGGATGTATCATTATGAAATGGTTTTTAATTATATTATATGTATTTTTATTTTGCAGAATTCCAGAAACAATTGGTGTAGCTATTCCAATGAAAGCTACTTTTTTCATTACATATATAATGGTTGATGGATGGGCTGGCATAGCTGGAGAAATTTTGATGTTGAAACCTCTTATCTTTTACCATTTGAAGAATTCTTTCTTTGTCAAGACTGCAAAGGATAGGGAGGAGGCGATGGATCCTGGAAGTATTGGTTTCCACGCTGGAGAACCTCGTATACAGTTTTACTTTCTATTAGGTCTTGTCTATGCTGCAGTGACACCTCTTCTACTTCCATATATCATTGTGTTCTTCGGTCTGGCATATATTGTGTTCCGTCACCAGGTAAAGAGTTTGCGATTTGATTATAGAAATGCTTGGTCTAAATTACTATCTCTTTATGCATTGAAATGTCAATATATTGATTAGGATTGGATAGCAGTCCAAGTTGGGCCAATGTGAGAATCTTTTACCACTTCATTTTGTTATAGTTTTCTGTATTCTTCATACCCATTTTTCCTTTCACGAACAATCTTGACATAACAGTGGTCTTTTGCCAACACATGATGATGTGATATTGCCATTCTTTTCTGCTATTGCACTATCACAAGAGGAAAGGCTCAAGGAACATACCTAGGCCATAGTCAAAATAATAATAAAAAATATATTTCTCGGATTAAGGTGTTGCTTTGCTCCAGTTCTCTGTCCTAGACATTCTATGTCCTGGCACAAATTCTCCATTTAACATTCAAAGAATCATCTCTGTTATGGTTGTGTGATGACTTTTCCTTCCCAACTTATGCAGATCATAAATGTTTACGACCAACAGTATGAGAGTGCTGCAGCATATTGGCCTGGTGTTCATGGACGTATTATAGCAGCACTAGTCATCTCACAGTTGCTCTTGATGGGATTGTTGACTACAAAGAAAGCTGCTCAATCAACACCATTTGTTATTGTTCTTTCTGTGATCACTATATGGTTCCATATGTATTGCAAAGGACGTTTTGAACCCGCATTCAAGAAATGTCCATTACAGGTTTGTCAGTATTTTATGCACATAGTGAATGAATTTTGACCATTTCATATCGGTATGAGATGATCTGCAAACCCCAACGAGATTACATATATTATTTCCTTATTCAAGTGTAAAGACGTTTTTATCATTCTTTTCTGTTGTGGGCTTCAGGAAGCCATGATGAAAGACACACTCGAACGAGCAACGGAGCCGGACTTGAATCTTAAGGGCTACCTTGAGAATGCATATTTGCATCCCATTTTCAATGGCGAGGATGAGGATGACGAGGATGACAAGATTAACACTGCCAGATGGGAGGATGAGGTCTCAATAGTCCCTACGAAACGGCAGTCCCGAAAAAATACACCAGTTCCTAGCAAAGTTAGTGGTGGATCCTCACCTTCTCTGCCTGACACTGTGCAGGAAAGTCCAGAGCCTTAAAAACCTTTGCTACATATTTGGATCTCACAGTAAATTCGAACTTTCAACAACATGCATGCCAGCCGAAGATGGTGGATACTGGCATTTTAAATCAAACAAGAAAGGTTTGTTTATGTTGAAGTTAGGGAAGCGACGAGGACCAATTCGGTATAGACCCCATATGTTTGGGATTTTGAGGCAGTTTGTTTCAAAGGATACCAAAATGACTACAATCCATTTGAAGGCAGCTTATAGTTGCAGATTGTGTGTATTTTTGTGTAAGATTTTCTTTACGGCAGTTTGTAAAAAAAACGTTCATTCTATTATTGGCCTGATATAAAACGAGTTTTCAATGGTCATGTGGACCTTGCATATATGATTTCTCAATTTTTATGCGCAATATTAGGGATTATGTCACAGGATTCATTTTAGTCACTGAATATTCAAATGTTGTAGATCAGTAATTTAATGTCTTAGTTTGTTTTAGATTGATCATTTTAGATTATCATATTAGAACAACGAAGTTATCATATTGGAATAAATCGAAACTTTAAGTGATTGATCAACAACGTCTGAACATTTAGTGGTCAAAAAAAATAATTAAATGACCAAAAATGTATTTAACCTTATTGGGCGACCAGTACGACCACCGTCCATGATAACTTCAGGCCAGTGGCCACTAAGTATCACGGTCGCTGATGCGCTGCTGCAGCTACTAAAACTACCAAGTGAACAAAAGTGGAACATGAGTTCCAATCTCAGTGACCGTTCTAAGAGGAAGAAGAAAGTCACCTGTCCATGCGAACTCTATAAAATACATGACCACATCTCGGTTCACTTATCTCCTCTCCTCCTGTATTATTAATCTCGCAGAGACAAAAACTACCCGTCGTCGCCCGCGAACGCTTGCTTCGTTGGTCGCATAACCCTGCATCACACCATCTGCAGGCACTAGTACCTCTCGATAGTAGTACTCATCATGCTGAACATTATTTCTTACCTGGTGATTTTCAACAGTGTATTCCAGATGATCAAATCCAGATGACCAAAAGAAAGTGCGATGGAGTCTGAAATTCAATGCCCATTTCAACTGACTAGTGAAAGAAAATAAGTAGCTCAAGATGGTTGATTTGTAATGAACTGTTAAAGAGAGAGTTAGAAGCAGCAGAGGGTTATAATAAGGAACTATGGGCAGCATATTTAATTTCTACTTTTGTTTGATCCTGATCACTATATGAAGAAACTAATGTGACTACATATAGACAGATCGAGAAGGATTGGCCATGTTGAAAAGTAAACAAATCCGGCACTCTTGCTCTAAAACATGTTGTTCCATGTCTTCCTGTCACTCCCTCCATTTTAAAATATCTGTCATTTAAAGTTTTGACACAAGAATTAAAAAGGCTATTAAATAACCTTAATATTAGTAAAAAATAAATGTGTTAGATAGAAATATCATTATTAATTACTCTCATTTCTCACAATCTTCCATTTACTTTTGCTTTTCACGATAAGGGTAAATTTGTCAAAAATATATTAATTATGCTTTGAAATCATAAAGCGACAGATATTTTGAAACAAAAATAAATCTCTAAAGTGACATATATTTTGAAACGGAATGAGTAATTAAAAAGAAAAAATAGAACAATAGTCAATAGAGGGATGCCACTAAATACTCGTGAATTTCAACGCGTGAATATTGTAAAATCTTTGACGTATTGGATTGTATATAATCTAAAATTTCGAGTTTAATTTCTCCGTCCTTCGCCTTATTCAAAAAAGAAGAAGAATACTAAAAAAACCCACATGAGTAGTTTAATTCTTAAGTTAAAACAATGTCAAAGACAATTTGTTATAATAAAGAATTGAAAAATATATGTATGATAAGCAAATTAAAAAAAACTTTTATTTTTCAGATCTGATCGATTTTGCATATGCATACGACAAGAATTTTATAATTAAAAATAGAGATAATAAAAATAGTCACTGTAACATAGAAGTGCAAAAAAGTCGATGAACAAAATAAACATTTATTAAATCTGAAATTACATCCTCCTTTTGGGTTTACCAAACAAATTACATTGAAGGGAAAGAGCAACTTTCAACAAACACAACCCAACAGTAGCCAAAAATACTGTAAAACAAACTCCACTACACATATCACACCCCACACCAACTAGAGACTGCAACACAAACTGCATTGAGAAAAAAAATCAACTTCCAACAAAAAACTCAAGCCAACCTACAAACTCAAAAACTTCAACCGAGAAGGAAGGCCCCAAAATTAGACTTAATCCTCATCCAACAGCCAAGCCAAAGACAAACTGGACTATCCACCGTTTTTTCTTGCTAGAACATCAGCTATCGAGTTTGATTCTCTCCATATATGCTTAAATTGGTTAGAGGGAAAGCATTTGTTATATGGAAAATAACATTAAAGTCCTGATCAAGTACCCCAAGGCTTGACTCCATATATCCTTGAGAAGCCAGTTGACAGAGTTAATTGAGAGAATCTACGCAATAATTATCACACCTTTGTCAAAAATTCCAAAATCTCTAGAGATTCTAAAGCTTTTCTTATTTCAAAAATTCATTTGTATGTTATTGTTGTCCTAGCTAAGTCGTCTCTGGATGGTAACGAGACACACAGGATAATTAATATAAACATATTTAATGTTTTCCGTTCGGTCAAAATGACATGCCAACACGTTAACTAACTGACATTTGCAAAATTTGACCATGAAACGAAGCAGCAAAATCAATGATTATTTTGTACAAAGCCCTAATTTTTCGCAGGAAATAATTAATAATTGATTATTTGCTTTAAAAACTTAATAGAAAGGAAAATATTTGAATTAATTGAATCCGGCATTCATGCTATGATTGTACATAATTTGCAAAATTGATCACAAACTCCCCTTCCCAAGCCCTCTATTTTTTTCAGAAAAATTATTAATATATAATATTCATCATGAATAATAATAATAACAAGATTACCTACCCATTTGGATCTTTGAATTAAGAAGTTTTTATTTTTTAATAAAAGAGGACGACACCACGTGTTTATGGATTCTTATTATGCAGCTACGCTTGATCAAGTGCATATAATGCCAAAATCGATATGAGTTCAAGTAAAATTAATCTAAACATTTCGGCTTTTAAGTATTGTAGATAGATAGATAAATAGATAGTCGATCGTCTCATTTTATTGCAAAATTGTTGTTCTTCTTATTGGAATACAAAAGATGTTTCTTTTTTTTATCAGTCGCAAGGAAAACTCTCACTTTCACTAAGCTTGCATCGACACTGGCCTTGAGCAGTACAAAAAGTATAGCATTCACCAGGACACTTTCTTTTGCAAATCTCTTCATCACACGCCTGCTTATTGGGACTTCCATCACCATAACCTGCCAATAGTACCCAAAAATATTTTTTTAAAAAAAAATTGTCTTAATTACTAAGCAAACAAATTAATAGACAGAGAAACAAAAAGCACTTACAGAAGCTACTAACGAGGAGCACCAACAAGAAGGCCACTTCGAGTGAAGATCTCTCCATTTCTTTGGATCTTCAAAGCAAATCAAGAACTACAAGAAATCCTGCCTTTTTTTTCTTCTTCTTTCTCCCTTTGGGGGGATTTGTTTTACATGGAAGAATTAGGGTTTTCTGCAAGTACTTATAAAGTCGAGAAAATTATTTCTTTTCCATATATAGCATACTGTGATCAAATCCCAATCCCAATATAAGTATATAACTGCTTGATTCACTTAAATGCTTGAATTGAGTCCACCTAAAAATGGAAATAAAGTAACAGAGAGGGCCATAGAAGCGAGAAAAAAAAGCCCATGATTTATACTCGTCAGCCTAGATTTGTTATGGTATATAGAACTCGTAAACAAACAAGACTTCACGTACGCATGCAACACATTCACACAAATATATCATTCGAGAGATTCGAACCCCGCACAATTAACAGAAATGCTGCAAGCTGATTGCACTAGATGTATGACAAGATTCCACATCAAAAAAATTGGGAGGAGATCGAATATACGATAGATAATAGACAACGAGGAAACTCCCACCACCATAGCACGACCGATTTTCCGGACCCAAGGGAGGACGTGAGCCTGAAAGAGCAAATGAGTGCGTGTTGAGTTGTGGCTCCACCGAATTTGGGTTGGGCTTCTCTCCACATAGACGGAAGGCTAAGGGTCAACAAGGACTTGATAATAGTAATATTACGTTATTCCAGTCAGAATAAACGGAAGTCAAACGTTTGACAATGATTAAAAAAAAATGCTGCCATAACGGTTTTTCTAATATTGGAAAAAATGAACTTCAAGTTTATCATTTAAGACGGCTAAGACTAATTTATTGAAGCAATTTTTTTTAAAAAATGTGTAGGACTGGAGGCCATATATTTTACTTAATCAATAACTATATGCTAGCTGTTTTTTCTCATTACTTATTTTATGAACTTTTTTGCATCTGCTGGCAATCATGTATTAGCATTAGTATAGGAGTAAATATATACACTGGAGTGCTATAATTACAACTAGCTATTACTCAATTAAACTCCTTAATTACAAAATTAATCCATTTGACCATAGATAATTACAATTGTGCACATGTTCTTAATTACTCCTTGGTTTTTGCACATATATATGATTGTAAATAACTTACTACTTGACCCGTAGTAATTGACTTGAAAAATAATTAATGGTTTCTTCCCAATTTTGTACCTAATTTACATTTGAATAATAATTCATTGGAAGTCAAGCTTTCCTATTCCTTGCTTGAATATTACGTACTAAAAAGCCATTAGGTTAGGCCACACTAAACCCACTAGCCCAATTAGGAAATATCAATTTCCATGCAAAACCCTGGCTTGTTTACACCAATTACTCCTTGTTTACCTCTAATTAATTAGTTATTAATTAATCTTCCCTATAGGCTATATATATTCCTCTCTATATGCTCCCTTTCTCAATCAAATCTTGTACTTCTACATCTCCCCTAAATTTCACAAACATGAAGTATAACATTCTTATGAGGATATTGTTACTTGTGTTGGCCGTGTTGGCCGTTGCTCTCAAGCTCCAAGCATCACCATCTGATGAACAACCATTGGTGGATGATCATGATCAAGATGATGATAATGACGCTGCAAGTGATCATCAAGAACCAATTTCTCCAGGCCGATTTCTCAGACAGAGTTATCGAAAGATGACGACGTGCAACAAAAATCCTAGGATTTGCCGAGTTAAGGGTAGTCCTGGACGGGATTGCTGCAAGAAGAAGTGTGTGAATGTGAAGACAGACAGACTCAATTGTGGAATGTGTGGCAGGAAATGTAAGTACTCTGAGATTTGCTGCAAAGGAAAGTGTGTGAAGCCAATGTATGATAAGAAGCATTGTGGAGGCTGCAACAATAAGTGCAAGAGAGGGAGTGCTTGTGTTTATGGGATGTGCAGCTATGCATAGAATTTGTTTATATTAGGATAATTTATTAATCTGTAATTCTTTTTAAGTCTTAGAATTTGGTCCATGTCAACCAGCAAGTTCTTATGCAACTACGTTCTATATTCATTTAAAGTACTGATGTGTGCACCTTTGTCACAGCATGATGAGCAATCTTATTCACTAGAAAACTACGACGACATTGATGCCTCATCAAGTTAATTATGTTCCTATATAACGACAAATCGTCGCGCATTGGCAGATTGCGCGGTGGGGGTATGACAGTGCTGCAATGGGAGATAAATATGGTGACATTTATGTGGTCATTGATCCCGTCCGTCCGGTGAACCCCAAACCGGGGCACGCTTAGTTATGGTTGTGATCCAAACAAAGCCTTTATGAATCATTTTTGCTAAAGATATATATGGTGATTACTGATTAGGCTAATCAAAAAATGATCAGCGAATGGTGATTAATAGTTTGGAGACCATTGATGGGAGAGGGGTTAATCAGTTAATGTTGAGATAGCATAAGACCAGTAATACTGATTGTTCTTGGAATAAGTATTCGTGATTACAAGCCAGGGAAAGTGACTAAAAACAAAGTTAATTAAAGAAAATGAAGCAAAGGAGAAGGTATGTGATTCACTTGAATATGCTGTCTTTAGATTTCAGAAAAGCCTATTCTCATTACTTTGTACTCCACGAGTCACTATGCTGTAGCTCTCAATTTTTTCACATACCAAACCCCAGCACCAATTCTTATTGCAGTAGCAGCAGAAACTGCAGTCACCGTTCCTGAAACAACAAATTGGAGAAGAAATTGAATCCGGAAACAATCGAAACATCGTTGTATAATTTGCAATCGTAATATCTAATCACCTGCAATTACTCCTGCTCTTCCATGTTTTGGAACATCATGATCTGCACAATATATAAAAAGAAGCCCAATCACTTTTTGTCTGATCAAAATAAGAAATTGAATGGCAAGAAAAATTACCTTTACAATAAGTAGTGACATTCCTATCACCACACAAGCACAAGAGCTCTGTGTTTGCTCATGAAATCCACAAGTCCCACCTCCCCTTGTCATGTCTTGACACTGAAGCCAATGTGTAGTCACAGGAATATCGAAATCAGCCCGGATTCCGTACTCGGAACTTGATCATAAGGAGAGTTTTGACCAATATTGCTTCTCCAGTACACACTGGTGTAACTAGAACAATACTTCAGCATCAGCCTTGGAGACTCTGTTGCTTTTGGAATGTAAGAACAGCAGGAACCACCACCCAATGCAGAGGCACATTCTGTTCACTGTTTGAGCTTGAATTTTGTTTTACGCTCAACCTTTACATTATTCATATACTAAGTGGAGGGCTAAGAGCCTATTCTTGTTTCTTGATTTTTATGTTGATTTCACTGTTGCTTATTTCTTTGAATAAGAATGATGGTTGGTTTTATTGGCTCAAATGCTCTGAAAATAGCTGGTCTGCTGGTATATATGTGATTGTTCAACAGTTCAAGCATTGTTTGTGTCCCTAGACTCTGATTGATTGATATGGTTGACATTAACATGATAATGCAAGTTCTCTTCCTATTATATTTTTCAGTAGGTGAAGGAAAACTTCACAAATTGATAATTTATGAATTTTGAAGATTTTTCTGCACAAGTGAATGAGTGATGTCTTTCATTTTGAGCAGATTTTTTTTTTCTTGATAGTTATGTTCTCAAGTGTTCTACATTCTACTGATATTAGCCTATAAGTTTATAACCTGTTAGTTATGTTTCTATACTTGATATGACTTTCGAAACTCTATATATTTCTATACAATATATTTTGATTTGTTGTTGAGGATATCGGATCAATATGACACAAACAACAAAATCGAAATCAAAGAAAAACACAGAGATACATTTCTATACAATGTATTTAGATTGTTTGGGGCCTTTATTTTTTAATTATCTATATGAAAGTCATTAACTCATTATTATATGATTTTACATTGAATTTTTTGTAAAATCTTACGATTTTACTGTTCAATTTTGCCTACCTCGTATCAATCTTAGGTAAGATCTCGATTTTGACAACCTTATTCAGGACAGATTGGGTAATTATAGTTCGCTAATTATAAAATTACCCGCTGATAATGATTTCAAACCCTCTGAAAAAAAGAGTTGGGTAAACGCTTTCATGGTGGATTTGCTTTCTGGTTTATGCAACAATTTTCTATAAGCCCATTATTCTCTTGGGCTGGCCCATATAATGTCATCATGATTTTCTAGGGTTTACGGGATCCAAGAGAGAAGGCAAGCAGGGTTTTTGAACAGAATTGCAAGTCCAGACGATAAACCTCGGTGATATCTATTCTCGAGTTATTCTCGAAGCGAATAGCCTCTCTGATTGATTTCTTTGGTGATTGGAAATGGGTGCGGCTTCGAAGCGAGCTAGAAAAGCAATCGAAACTGACAGTGAATCGGAGGACTTCAATGATATGGAGGATGAGCAGCTAATGGTTAGTTAAATTTCTGAAATTGATTCGTCTTGTTAATTTGTTTTCCCTTTTATTTTTCTAAGTTTGTGATTTGTGACGTAGGTCGACGGAGAAGAGGATGATGAAGGGGAAGATATGGATGACGAAGATGATGGCAGCGAGAGAGAGGAACAGAAGGGAGATGAGGAGGAAGAAGAAGAAGAGGACGATTCGGATGAAGGGGACTCAGAGGTGGAGGAGGAAGAAGGGCTAGTTGAAGAAGATGAGGTTGGCTCGGAGGAAGGAGACGATGAAGAAGAAGACGGCAAAGAACAGAACCATAATGATAATGATGGTGAGATGGAAGACCTTGAGAAAGAGTATATGGATCTTCGTCGCCAAGAGCAGTAAGACTAGTTTCTTGGTTTCGTTTGCTGTTGTTTATGCGTTGACATTAAAATTTACTGAAAACAACCACCAATTATCAAATACACCATTTAGCTGATTAGTTAGATTTTGGGGATTCATTTTAGAATTCGAAGGAAAGTTGGGACCTTCAATGGTGCTTACAATTTGTGCTTTTATCCTTGTTTTAGAGAGAGAAAGATTACTGTGCATTGTCAAGTTGCATTATTTAGCTTGCCCTTCATGACCCTGTTTACTAATTACAAGCAAAAGTTCATGTGCAATTTCTTAAATATATTTTCCTTTCCTTTTATATATATTTCCAGAGATATGTTGAAAAATCTGAAGCGCCACAAGGACGAGGATGTTGCCAAGGGTCAAGCAGTGAAGAACCAAAAGGTATGTGATATTTATGGTTGTGAATTGATTTTGCCTTAAACAAAAGTAAAGTTAGTCATGTAATAATTCTCATAAGTTGCTTCGTTATTATATTTATCACCGAGTAGCACAGTTTTGACTAATTTTAACCTTTTTGTTTCTGTTTTGTTTTTTGCATAGGCTCTTTGGGACAAAGCTCTTGAGTTTAGATTCTTACTTCAGAAAGCATTCTCAAATTCAAATAGATTACCACAGGTATCCTTTGGTTGTTGACTTCCATTTATTTATGTTATGAATCAAATTCTGTGTGATAAAAAGCGCTCATACGATCGGGATTTTCTGCAGGAGCCTGCTAGGTCTGCATTCTGTGATTCAGATGAAGATGTCAGTGCAGCTTATTCTGATCTCGTCACTGCCACCAAACAGACTTTAGAATCTCTATTGGAATTACAAGAGGTACGACCATTGCAGAGGACCTGATACTTTTGCCTCTTTGTTGCTTGATATAGTAGTTGTAGATTCTTAAAACTTCATGAGCAATCCCAGATCGTTATTCTTCTTATATGGATAGTGGCTTTGTATCTGCTAACATACTTTTCTGTGCATTGTTTTTATTATTTTTCAGGCTCTTCTCGAGAGGAATCCATCTGTTATCAAATCCTCGGGTGGTATGTACCATGACGATATTTGATTTGTTCATACTTCATCCCTCTGCTCTATGTGTTTTTAACAATGCTTACCTAAGTTAATATCTTGGAATCATAGGCTATAGCACTTCTATGATACCTTCTAATCAGAAAATCACATGGAAAGCATGACAAAGTGATTGTATACTTATTAACCATATTTCCAATTACCACATTGGTAGGATAATTTATGCATTATTTAACGGATTTTTTTTTTACTTCCATAAAATTAGATGCCATTTCAGATTTTATGAAATGCACTTTTAACTTTTGAGGAATTTGGAGGAATATTTTTTGTGCATCGCCCCTCTGAGCTTGATGCGCCAGAAGCTCCAGATATTTCAACCGTAGAGAGGCCCAAGCCGAGTCCAAGACGGATACGACGGTTGAGGGGAAAAAACGAGATAAAGAATGAAATATAATATATAGTAGACTAGTTCGAGGCCAAGGAATTGAATTAAAAAAGTGAATCCAATTTTTCTGTAAAATGTTTGGATGCCATAGATGTTTTTCTTATGTCACAATGAATTAATTTTATAGGTTAGGAAAATGATATTGTTAACCGTAATAATGGTAAAGAACTCCTGTGCATATTCTTACCACAATAGATGTCAACATTATCCACTAAAGTTTTTGTAGAAGTAGTTGGATCCTTTCTGTTTGCAAAAAGAGTGGTTCCCAAGCTTAGTAATCCTTTTAATTTCAAAATTCTAAGCAGAAATGCTTTACCAAACTCTCCTGGGCCTTAGCAATATGAGCCCTATTCTCAGCATTCGCAATCAAACCCTCTACAAAAACCTTATTTTTGAACTTAGGGGGGTGGTTGGTAGGAAAAGAGGAGAAAGATCTGCTTTTAATTTCCTTTGGTCAACCCTAAACTCCTGTCAGCAATGGTCCATCAACTGTGCAGGCTCTAAATTTTGCATGATTGTGTATTTTTTTAGTGATTGTTGTTTTTAGCTAAAAGATGATCACGTGATTTATTGATCATCATTCACAAATGATTATACATTTAGAATTTGTTGGAGTAAGTGGTGCTTAATGTTGATTTTTTGTCATCACCTACTTGTGCTTTTAAGATAATTCTGGAAAATCAACTAAGAATAATTCTGGAGGCTCCAAGGATGCAGATGGTGAAGAATGGTTACGAATTTCTCAAATGCATCACAGGTATGCCTTGCATTGCTAGTTGCTATCTTGTTCTACTGAATCGAGCTAACCATTTTCTTATGACTGCATGGATGCCACTTTTTTGCAACTTTCTGTCAGCAGATTTGTTTGCTTACTTTATTGTCAGCATCTAATTCTTCAACCGCTTGTCTGTCTGCTCATAATAGTGCAACATTTTGGAACCCAACTTTTAGTTACTTGATACTATCATACCTTTATCATTGCCACTAAACTACCCAAAATACCGATATATTGTCCGCTTACACTAAATTTGGTGATTCTGTGGACGGCTCCCATTGCACTTGAGTAGATATGAAATATACCAGCGGCAATTTACCACCAGGCTTCTTTAATATGCTCAAAGAGTTGCGTTCTTGAACATGCATTTTGCTAAATAATAAATTCCTTGGAAGCAGTGCTCCTAAAGTGCTAGAAGGAGCCACAATGGAGATTTGGATGCAATTTCTCGTGTTTAATACATTTAATCCCTACATGCATTTACTGTGTCAGTCCTCACAAGATTATCCCAAGTTCCCAACCAGAGTAAATTTGTCCTAATTGAAGGCTCTAATTTTGTATCTTGTAGAATAGCTCCTTTCAGAGACAAGTCAATAGACAAATGGCAGAGAAAAACTCAGGTGACAACTGGAGCTGCTGCCATGAAGAGCAAATTACATGCCTTTAATCAGGTTTGGCCTCTGACTGGATTGACATCTGAGCATTGTAAGAGGTGTAGTTAGTAGTTACACTAATTTTTTCTTTATTTTCTTATTGTAGAATGTTAGCGAACAAGTTGCTTCTTATATGAGGGATCCAAGTAGAAGAATGAAACAGATGCAACAAAATAGATTGAGTGTTGGCATTTTCGGAACTGTAAGTTCATAATTTCCAATTTCTTTTTCAAATGGAATAATTTCACGTTTCTTTACAAAGAAAAAGAACAAGGACATACATACTTGAATAAAGTGTACATAAGTCTGACGTGTAATTTTTTTCTTACAAATTGGCAGATCCCTGAGGACAAAGGCGATGTTAAAGGAGAGGTAATAGTAATACTAATTTTTCTTGCGCTCAAGTTATTAATCAGCCTGAATGTGTGACCAGCAAACAAATTCAGTTTAGAATGTCCACACCACAACTCGTTTGCTCTTTAAATTGATTCAAGTTCCGATAGGGGGTGGGGACAAATTCAGTTTAGAATGTCCACACCACAACTCGTTTTCTCTTTTAAATTGATTTAAGTTCCAATAGGGTGTGGGGATTTGCTCTTTCCAAATGTGGGGGAACGGTTATTGGTGAAAGGAAGTATGTAATGATTTTATCAGAGATCATATTAATTAATACAAACACATATGATAAGAATGAGTCTTGTGGCGTTTCTATATTCTAGACTCTTTTAAATCTCAAAATCTTCCACTTATCTGTTGCATAAATTAGCATTTTCACCATGTAATATCCCAATCAGTTCAGTGGGGTTTTGGTTGATCTTGTTAATTAGGTTGGTCATACTGGTGATGGTGACCCTGAGCTTCTGGATGACTCAGAGTTCTATCAGCAGTTATTGAAGGAATTTTTTGAGACAATGGACCCAACATCCGCAGGTAACCATTCCATCCCATTTTTTGTAATGTGCCTCCAATCGCTGCAGGTAGTGCTACCTTACATTACGTTGTGTATTTGTGCTAAATGAGCTTGGAAAGCAAAAGTACGACATAATTGCTCATGTATTATGCCCTCTTCGGAAACCTGATCTAGGGTTCAATAGTTTGAAATTGCGATTTTATTCTGTTTCCAAAATCTTTAATACGTCAACTCCTAGATCCCTAACATCGTTAAGCTCCATGTTTACTATTGATATTGCAGAGGAAGCAGGTTATGAGCTCAAGAAAATGCGAACAAAGAAGAGAAAGGCATATGATCGACGTGCCTCTAAGAGTCGCAAAATTAGGTAAGCTATGAGAAGGATTCTTTCAGTCATTATATAGTGGAGAAGTGAAATTAAGTCCTGGTTATACTTGAAATTGTTTGACAAGTTTTGTGTACTTGAATATTACTTTTGTAGGTACAATGTTCATGAAAAGATAGTGAATTTCATGGCTCCTCAGCCCATGAACGTTCCTGCCATGGCCCCTAAATTATTCGAGAACTTGTTCGGATTGAGGACTCAAAAACCGAATTCTGCGGTTTAATATATACATTACTGGGACGGGCAATTTCTTGAGAACAGATTTAGCGAACTTCTGTTTCTTATATTCTTTAAGTCTGCAAACTTTGGCAAGCAGCTGTCTTTTGTTTTTCTATTATTAGTAAATCAATTTGTTACAATATATCGTTAGCAATTTTCCCAGCTCAAATAGCCGAGTATGGCAGTCGCCAAAACTTCGACATGACAACCATGAATCACAAGCACGAAATACAAGTGAATGCGACGGTCGTCACCCAAGTTCAAAACAGTTAAACCAACCAACATCCTAGACTCCTGTTAGATACATTTGATTGCATGATAGATTTATGAACAACTTAGATGTGATTTCAAAGCGGGTTTTCGCGGATCTTGATGTTTATAAAGTAGATAGGTAAAAGTTAAACAACTCTTGTGTACAGGATTTTCTGCATAGGGGTTCAAGGACATATATAATATATACAGATCTTATCTCCATAAAATATGTGGAGAGTATATTTCGGGATTTGAATGTGACATCTATGTTGTATTCCCACAATTTTGCTGTATTAGGACCAATGTGGCAGAACAATGGAGAAGTTACCTAAGAGCAAAATTACAGGCAAAGGGTGGTAACTGTATTTTACCCAAAAACTACATGTAAGCACAACTCATAAATTAACAACCCACAGGACATGACTCAATGGTAAGTCAGGGTAGACTGAGGTTCCTTAAAAGTAGGAAAGTCACAAGTTCGATGCACGTCTAAGGCGTTGTTCATGAAATTTGTGTCACTTTTGAACATCTCTTTATCCCTTGTTGTTGTGTAGCATAACCTGCAACTAACATTCTACCGACATTCCGAGGGCACGGGCCGGTAGACGGATCGTTTGATCCCGCCCCAACCAAACAACACATGGCTGTGAAACCTTAACCTTGTCTGCATGTCTGCATGGTCGATACTTCACAGTAAAATGTATAAAAGGCAGGCTAAGTACTAAATAGAGGTCCAGAAATTAAGGTATCCTCAATAACCCCAAAAGATCCTAATTTGAGTCGAGTCCGCCATGCCCAAGATAGCAAAAGGGAACAACTACAGCAAACAACTTCAGGCCTAAGAACTCCTAGACCAGCCTCCAAGCTAATAACTTAATATCTTCTTATACCTTACTACCTACTTCGTCTATTTATCAAAGCCTAGCTATGCTTCACTGCAGGATCATCCGAATCAATCAATTTTAGGTGTGCACCCTCATGGAGTAGCCTGAGTGGCGGAGGATCTGTGCTCAGGACCTTATTTACAATTGTAATTTGAGACATATATTGGAACGTATCGTTCTCTTCATAGTTTACTATGTATGTATGCATGCAAGCGTGGATCTAGGATGAGCCAACTCTTTGGATTGATTCTTCGTCAAAAAAAAAAGACAACAATTTTAGTGTGCAAAATCTTGTTTGGTCCAGTTAATTTTGTCGTGTGATTAATGTCAAATAATTATTACTGTAGTAATCAACAGATGCTAATGACAGTAATAATTATTTGACATTAATGAATGCACGATAGGCTGCTTTCTGTATTCACTTTATAAAAAAAAGAGTAGCGAGGTACATTATTAGCAATGTATGGAGTCTTTTGTCAAATAATATACATGGCTATGACTGGCATATATGTCGGTCATAAAAGGGTTTGAAATTAAGACACACTTTTGAACCTTAAATCAAAATCAAGCAAAGATGTTTGTCCTATTAGAGAAACAACAACTAATCAAGGCTGGTTAAGTACATCCTACTTACGTATGACGGTTTACTAACAATGTACAACAACTCATTAGCATTGAAATTTATAATTCGTAACACATATTGTGAATAATGCACATTACTTATATGAGAGTGACTAGATATTTGCTTATATATCACTCAATTGGGTTCAATGGCGAATCCAAAAAATGAATTGAGAAGGCCGGGGTTTGATTAGTGATGGAGCGAAGAATTTATAAAAGCGGTCGAAAAATTTATGGGAGTTGGGGACGATTCCCCGAATTGCATCAGGACTTTAGAATTAAGATTTTTAATTTTTAACTTTTGAGGAGACTTTCGTTCGAGTGTTCAACTCTTCAGATAAAATATATTTAAGCTCTTTTTATAAAAAAAAAATAAAAAAATTGAGAGGCTTAAGTCTCCTTCCTTAGCCATAGATCCGTCATTATTAGATTGTCGTCACTATTGAATTATGTTAATCCGATATGAGAGGAGAAATATTGAGAAAATACAAGCTGTCTAAACCTAACCACACCACCAAATTTTTACGTCAAATAAGTATGCCACAATGTTGATATTTCCTTAATTTTTCCATGTTAGGTTGCCACTTGCCCGGTTGGAATTCTTCATTGTTTAATTAATTTGGTGGAATTTTGAAAACTAATTCTACTTTCTTGGCTGCTTCCTCTCTGCCACGTAATTAATTAACCTACATAAGAAGCTATCTTTGATTTTTTTTAGTGCAAATTATATTCTTCAAATTGAATTCGGTGGGGGTGTCATTAATTAATTAGTTGTTACATTTTTAATTAATTCACACCAATCAATCACCAAATAATGGCTCATATAGTTTACTTTTCCTTTACTTTTTAAAAAACTATTAAAAAGCCTATCTTGAGGGAACGAACAAGAGATGTATCACAAGAAAAATGAGGTTCTTGGGCTCTACAATTTCCATGATGTACGATTATCATCTACTAATTTGGGAGGTGTGTACATTTTTACATTTTTTCCGCCAGATTTATTCTCCATCATTGGATGAGAATTGTAAATTTCGAAAAATATCAGAATTCCCTCACCCGATTGATGGTTCCTATTTCAAATGGCTGCATTGCTTTTGGACAACGAATTATGAACCGAGAAGTTTCGATAAATATACGGTAATATTTCACTATAGTGATAATATATATAGGAATAATTGCTATGTAGTCATAAAAAATTTGGGTCCCAACTTGAGCTATTAAGTTATAATTTTCTCGTAGTAATAAATTAGTTTGGTCCGACCAATAAATTTACGTCATTCACTCTGAAATTAATAAATTTCCAAAGAACTAATGAATTATGTTACATTTGAAAAAAGGGGTTAGACAACACATAGTTCAATCCAAATTTAATTCAAAGCTGGGAATGTATTTATGACATTAATTTCCTCTAAAGTTTTGTGTGGTATATAATTTGAATTGTGCGACTATTTTCCTCCAATAGTAATGCTAGGGATCTCAGTGATTTTCTTCCAAAAAATATTCAAACAGTATGTGACAATCATTCATTGAATGTGGTGATATTATAACAAGGGAATCATTAAAATTACATCTAATAAATTAATGACACACATTGTTGAGATATTTTAGGATGAAACTCACTGAAATCTTTATCATTTTTTTCCCTTCAATGCAAGTCGATGGTTTACTTTAATAATGGATCCATATATAGGTAGGTCATCGATGCTATCTTGCATGAGGGCACTACAATTTTCATTAGATGTGTAATATCACATCACATTTTTTTTCTCGCGATATTTATCATCATCCACTATTGAATAAAAATTCTAAAGTTCCCTAATCCTTTTGCATGACAACTAGTGCACAATTTCATCATTTCACGAAAGATATTTTTATATTGAATCACTCTTAGTTTGACTAATACGTACATATAAATGGAATAAAAGGGCTAGTTTAGATATTAATTTCGGGCAAATTATGAAGGATATCTCTACTTCAATTATACATTTAATATTATTCGATGCTATATATAAATTTACTTAAAAGAGATACAAATATATTATATATACATGCATGCATATCACGTTGAGAATATATTGTGTTGAACTCGTGAACTAAACACAACTTTTCTCGTAAACCCTTTTTTGAATGGAATAGAGATTTTTAGGACTAAATTAAATGATCACATTGTTTTTTTCTTTGATATTCAAGAATGTTATCTTATCAAATTGTCATGTATACATCCGATATGAATATAAATTCTGGCAATCAGGCGTTGGATGATCATTGACGTTTACACCTAGTTTAATTTTCTTTAGGCGCTGGATGTTTGAAAAGAGAGTCATGGAAGCCTCTTTCTTCTCATTTTCAAATGTTGTTCTTCTTTGTATCCAAGATTTTCTTAGTGTGAGAACATATATGTATATGTATATACATGTCAAAAAATCCACTATCGGGGAATAATCGTCCAACCCATGAACCAATGAGTTTGGTTAAAGTGGATAGAATCAACAATGACTTTCGAAAATACAGACACACACATACAGGACAGAGACAGGACACGCCATTATAAAAGGGCCAACCAATTGTAACGCGGAATCCTATATATCCTACACACACACCTAATATAGTCGATGTGGTACAAACAATGACTTTACATAGACACATCTCCATTGCTGCCGTACGATAATTTGATGTCTTCTTTAGACAAACTTTTGATCATATTGAAATTGTCGGACAACATGATGCCGACATACCATTCAAATTAAGCAAACGGTGCCATTATGGCTAGCTAGTCAAGGTAAGAAAAGAAGTTATGGCTAGCTAGCTAGTCAAGGTAAAGAAAAGAAGCTACACATACACACATGTTTCCTTTTTCTTTTCTTCTTGATTCCTTTTTCTATGTTGGGATACAATGCATGCAAAGCCATCATCACCTTTTGTCGCAAACCCTCGTGAGACATTTAAATGGGATTAGCTAAAGTAAAATTAAGTAAGGCAAAAGGAACTTCATTAGATGTTGAAAATCCCAAGTAAAACAAAGCCAAGGTCAAAGTTTAAGATTATATATACAGTATTTTCCACGTCATTATATAGTTTTCTAGTTTATTTTGCACTTTCACTATGTGTTACGATTTAGATTATCCAAATGTAGAAATATAATGTTCATAATGTAGCAGTATACATAATGTTCAGAATCAATACAGAAAACGAATTAATCTCAAGTAATTGACCAGTTGGATTGTATTTAATCTTCAACTAATTAGAATTCGATTTCACCCCTTCTCCTTATTCTAAAAAAAATTCTATACAAAAATTATCATAATAATTCTAACCTAAATTTACGTAGACAAATCTGTACGCGTCGAAATTTTTCACCTGACAATAAAGTAACCAAAATATATCATGTGACCACAAGGATATTGCATATGGTAAAAATCAAACTCAAAACATTCATAATCCATACGATTTGAGCGTGAGGGATTTAACAAATTATCACCCTAGCTAGTGATTATATAAAATCCCAGCTTCAATAAAAGTCTTGACTCCAAATATATATATATGTATGTATGTACGTATTTAGAAACAACGCAGACAAAAGCAGAGGTGTATATATATACCGGGTATGTTGTATATGTATGGATATAACTAGAAAATTTGACAAAAAAACTCAAAGCAAGTGATCGGTCCCACCGGTAAACAGTCAACAAGACCAATCGGGCCGTCAAATTCGTCGACTTGGCTTTCCCATATCTCTCTATAATTTATTTTATTTTATATTATTTAATTCCTTTTCCTCACGTGGTACCCGCCGCGCCATTCGGGATTTTGTTTTTCTTCAGTTTTGAACGAGTCAAACTCTTTCTTGACGAAATGGGGACGAAACCTCTCTCAAGACTCGGATCAGGATCAAAACAAACGGATCTTCAAAAGATTTCTTTCTGTGGGTCCAACTGCCAGCTGGCAACTGACGCACCGTCTGACGCTAAACACAAATCAAGTTTTTCTCTGTTTTCTTAGTCTTAACACTGTCTACACACGAGTGCTCAACTTTTCTGGTCTTCGTTCCAACTTCCAAACCCTTTTTATAGTCGATAAATTGCACCTGTTGAAGACTTCTCTCTCTCTCCACAGCTCTTCACTGCATCTGTCCATCTCTATATATCTTCTTCTCTCCACCTATTTACAAAGTCTTGATTGCTTAGATTTATATATGGACAAGGGATGGGGTGTAACTCTCGATTCTGAACCCTTCAATTTCTTTGCTGCAAATCAGAAGTCGAGTACTACTACGTTTGATAGTAAGTTCGGGATGTATCAGTTTCCGGTCAGTCTTGGGGCTCCGGCTGATGAGAATCGGGAGGTGGTAGGAGAGGTTGACTTTTTTAATAGAAAGAATAGGATTGTTGATAATGAACATGACGATCGTGATGGTGGTGATGCTAGAGCAGTTGGTGTTCACGTCAAGAAGGAGAATTCCCAATACAATTTGGATGTAAATGTAAGAAAGTTTTGTTCTTGATATTTTTTTTAATCTGGGTTTTCTTTGGAAAACGATTTTAAATTTATTCATTGATTTTCAATCTGAATGTAGACTGGGTTGCATCTTCTTCTGACTGCTAATACCGGAAGTGATCAATCACTGGTGGATGATGGAGTATCATCAGATGTAGATGATAAGAGAGCCAAGAATGAAGTAAGGAATCAATTCAATTCATATAGATTTAATTTACTGTAAAGTTGAAAAAAAATTCTTGTTTGATTGATTTTTTTTAGGGTTAATATATTAAGCATTTTACTTTTCATTTGTCATCTTCAGCTGGCACATTTGCAAACAGATCTTCATAGGATGAATTTAGAAAATCAAAGGTTGAGAGACATGCTTGGTCAAGTGACTACCAATTACCGAGCTTTAGAGATGCACCTTGCAGCACTGATGCAACAACAACAAGATCATCCGGTGAGTGATGCAATTCTGTTCATATATTTGTATATATAAACTTAATTAAAACAGACCTTAAACTGTAGGTGGAAATGTTTTTGATGTTTGTGTGTATATATGTGTGTGTTCTTGTGAGTACATAGGTTGTTGAAGGAAAATCTGGGGATAAGAAGGTTGAAATGAGGGTGCCGAGGCAGTTCATGGATCTACGACCTTCAGCAACAGCTGAGACTGATGAGAACGTGTCGAATTCATCATCTGATGAGAGAACTGGTTCTGGCACTCCTCAAAATAACATTGAAGTTGCATCTAAAACTAGTGTTCAAGATAATGGCAAGAGAGTTGGCAGGGAAGAAAGCTCCGAATCGGATTGGAATATTAACAAGGCTCAGAAATTGAACAATTCTGCTAAGAGTTCTGGCACTGTTGATCAGTACACTTCCGATGCCACGATGAGGAAAGCTCGTGTCTCAGTTCGTGCCCGATCAGAAGCTCCCATGGTATGAAATCATTTGATTGATTAGCTTGTATGGAAGTTCAGTTTGATCTTTAGTTCAAAAAGTGTCATATGAAACTCATTGGGTTTGGTCTTTAATTTGCAGATCAGCGATGGATGTCAATGGAGAAAATATGGACAAAAAATGGCAAAGGGAAACCCATGTCCGCGAGCTTATTATCGTTGCACCATGGCAGTTGGTTGCCCGGTTCGCAAACAAGTATGTCAATCTCTCATTTTCGTGTTTACACTAACAATTCAATCTAGTTTGAACATCCAGCGAGTAATTTATATTTGATTCAATATCTAATGTCGAATGTGGAATTTAATTACAGGTTCAAAGATGTATGGAGGACAGAACAATTTTGATAACAACTTATGAAGGCAACCATAACCATCCCCTTCCACCAGCAGCAATGGCAATGGCATCAACCACAACAGCAGCAGCTACAATGTTACTATCAGGCTCCATGTCAAGTGCAGATGGAATAATGAACCCAAACTTACTAGCAAGAGCAGTTCTTCCTGCTTGTTCATCAAGCATGGCAACCATTTCAGCTTCTGCACCATTTCCTACTGTGACATTAGACCTCACTCACTCCCCTAACCCATTCCAAAGACCTCCTGCCCAATTCCAGGTCCCATTTCCTGGACAACCCAACAATTTTGGGAACCCACGGTTGTCTCAGGCATTTGGTCAAAAAGTTTACAACAACCAATCCAAATTCTCCGGACTCCAACTCTCTCAAGACACGAGTACTTCCCAATTAGCTCCAATGGCACTAGCTATGGCACCCGAAGCGCAGCCTTCACCTTTTGCTGATTCCGTGAGTGCAGCCACCGCCGCCATCACTGCTGATCCTAATTTCACAGCAGCCCTAGCAGCTGCCATTACCTCTATTATCAATAGTGGTAATGGTTCTACAACAACCCCAACACAAAGCAACAATAACAAGATCAGTAGTTTCCCTGGAAATTAATTAGAATTGGGAGGGGGGTCTTGTTTTTTGTTATTTTACTGTGGGTTTCTTTTAATTTCTTACATGTTGATAGGGATTAGAGAGAACACAAAGAAAGTTTCATTCTTTTTTTTTTTTTGTTTCATTTTGAATAATATTTTATCCTAGTAAATACTGAATACACAAAAAGAAATGGAAAGTATTTACCAGTTCATAATGATGATCTTAATTCGGTGAATATGTCTGTGTTTATGTTTTAACTTATCTTTCAATCTTTCTGACAAGCTTGAAAACGATGTCGAGAAGAAAAAGAAAAAGAAAACAAAAGAATATAATAATAAGTCTCGCTTGTTTCCAGGTCATATTCTTTTGATCAAAGTCAACAAGTCCGGCTATCACAGTTTGACACGTAATGAGGAGATCAGAAATAGTTGACTTGGACAAAGAAATTAGACTTCGAGGCAACTACGTGCGACTTGGGAAACCCAAATTTCGAAATAGAATAATGAAATGGGTTTGGACTGGACAGGCCAAATTGAATGTATTATATTATATATTATATATATGATATGATTTAATGGTGCGTGCATGGTACTTTCCTGGTGATTAGTTAATTGGTTCCAATTATTTTGTTTGACTTTCCGTGCAATATTCGATCGATTGATTGATGATGGGATTGATTTTGAAAAGTAGTTTGGAATTGATGTGTCGAACGTGGAGGTGGGTTTCCATTTGTTTTTTAAAATCTGCGTTTATGTGAATAATCAAGCTTGTGCAATGTGACATGACTATTAACGGTGGAGGAGAGGAGAGGAGAGGAGAGACCACCTCAGGGGAAAGAATATGGCGATCGAATTCAATGAAGGCTTAAGCCCTAAATCCCATTTGACAACCTCAGATTGGGTCTCTACCTATATTAGAACCCAAAATAAAGTACAAAGTTGATTACTTGGAGCAAAAATAAGACAAATTCATGAAGAAAAAGGGGAGAAAAGATAATTAAAGGAAGGCTTTGGTGTAGATGGGTCTGTGTAAGTTTTGAGAAAGAGGAAGGTTTCAAGTTTTGAAATAGAGGAGAGTAGGGTGAGATAAAGAGAGGATTTTTAGTCTAAATTTCTATACTCTCATTAGGTTAAATTACGATTAGAACTCTCTCCCTCAATTTTCACCCACTAGTAGGTCGAGCTCTGACTATTACACGTCTTTTCTCAATTCAATTGACTAATCATTCGTGTATTTCTATTCTCGATGTGGGGTTCAAATCCGTGGAGATGAGTTTCCATTTGTTTTAAAAATCTACATTAATGTTAATAATCAACATATGTGCAATGCATTATTTCTGTTCTTGGCATGGGTGGCTTCAATTCGCGTGCAAGTGAATGTGTGTTAAAAATGCAACATGACTGTTGTGGAAGTGTGTTTTTTAAGCAAAATGAAAAACTAGGAGGTCAACGCTAGAAGGAGGGCTTGAACCTCCGACCTTGTGGTTAACAGCCACACGCTCTAACCAACTGAGCTATTCCAGCTTTGGTATGTCATGATTATTTTTTATTATTTTTTGCTGTTTCTGTTATTCTCTCTAGTAGAGAAGATAGTCTTGATTCCGCTTCTGTCCGAGTGTTGAGGGATTTTGCTTCTTTGATGCTTAATGGGCTTTGAGAAAATGATTGGCGCATTGGTTGGGCTTCGGTATTTGTTTTATTTTATGAGATCGGATATAGACGGGCTTGGCCCATTCGCCGACTTATCCAAATGTAGTTTAAACATTCATTCATTCCATCAGTGACTAAAACTATATTTTATACAATAATAAATCATTTCTTATCACTTGACACTTACAAAAAAATTATGCTTAACGATAAAACGAATTGTCAAAAACCCAAACACGTGACCACAAAGTCTATGGGTGCAGTTGGTGGACAATTTTGAAAATAACATGTATGTTGGATCAAATATTAGTGTATAAGAAGGTTGAAATTAGGGCTAGTCATGGCCCAAAAATCCTAAGTTCTTTGCAATTGTAGGTCATTATTAGTTCATTATTTTTTAAAATAATACTTTTTGAAAGTCGATCGATTCATTATCGGCCCGACATTGACAACCGACCCATAATAGTTGGGATAATCAACCGATCCGACTCATGCCCAGTTGAAATGTTATAAATGTTTGATTTTTTTTTTTTGGTAACATATATCATTGTGACAAATTACGAGCAAAAGTATAAAATATTATACTAATTAAAATTTGGTTTTTTTGGTGAAAAGTCCTTTAAATAGGCTTGGTGTTCCATTTAGTCTATTTAAAGAGTTTATAACCCAATAAGACCTTTACTAATTGCACTTTATTCCATTAAATATAATTTTAAGTGAAATACATGTTTAATACCTTTTTTACTCTTATTTATGATCATTGACTTGGGGGCACTGTTGATAGCATGCGTTGGTCTTTGTCCCGTCCTGCTATAGGCTATGGCTGTGCAAGGCCGAATTTTTTTGAAATCCTATAATTTTTTAATGTATTTTATGAAATTATCTTTTTTTTTTGCTGAATTTTAAAAACTCATCTGTTTTGTTTTAGTGAGTTTTACGAAATTCTCTGAATTTTGGGTAAGTTTGGAAAATCCTCTGAATTCTGGGTAACTTTAAAAAATCTTCTGAGTTCATTTAGAGTATTTGATAAATGAACATTTAAACATATCGATTATGGATCTTATTGAAAAATATTTTTCGCAAAATCCTCTGAATTATGGGTAAATTTGCAAAATCCTCTGAATTTTGGATAAGTTTGAGAAATCCTCTAAATTTTTAGTTTTTTTTTATTTTCAAAAATCCTATAGTTTTTTTTTGACATATTTTATGAAATCCTCTGAATTGTTTTGCTTAATTTTGAAAATTCCTCTGATTTGTTTTGGTGAGTTTTGCAAAATCCTCTTAATTTCTGGTTAAGTTTGAGAAATCCTCTAAATTCTGGGTAACATTGAGAAATCCTCTGAGTTCATTCAGAGGATTTGACGAATGAACATTTAAATATATCGATCATGGGTCTCATTGAAAAGAGTTTTTCGTGCTGATTATAAATCTTTTTTTTTTAAAAAAAATCCGACTTGTATTTTGAGAGATAAAAATGCTTTAAATTTTTTAAAAGAAAAAATAAAAAGAATCTGATGATGTCAGCATATGTCATATATATAAGGATTTATTGGAGAGTAAGGGTAGTTTTGTCAAAAATTATTTAAGGGATGTTTTGGAATATTGAAAAATTGAATGTAGTGAATGGAATACTCAATTTTATAAAAGGACTTATTGGTGAATCCCCTTAAAATTTCCCAATAACTTAGGATAGAGAATGGACATTTTGATAATTGTCAATGATCTTATACCAAAAAAAAAAAGGAATTGTGGTGAAATGCTCCTTTGGGATAGCATTTCATAATGTTAGTTGAATTTGTCTTGAAATACTGGTTTAAATTGTTTTTGTGAAATTATTGTTTTGCGCTATAGTAACATATATGCTATATATTATTGAAACGGTGTACCAAATGACAAAATTATTCAATTCGGATGACTGATTCGTCCGATCTAGATTATACCAAGTTTGGACATAAGTTTCATACCCGAAATTTGGGGACTAACACAAAAAATTGTCCGATTTAAAATAAGGTTAAGATCCAAACATAAATATTTTGTCCGATTTAGTTATCCAAACTCCAACATATTAAATTATTGGCTGATTTACTTGTTCTTATTAAAATCAAATCGAGTATGATCAATTAATTACATTCAAAAATTCAAACAAATTATTGTTCAGACATGTAAATATTTCGTAAACATTTATGTTATTCGATCGAACCGAAATTTTTTCCATCCCTACCGATATCGACTCTCTACATAAAATAAAATATTGGTTTCATCTTATTTTATTATTCTTAATTTATCTTATTGGAAATTTCATTTTAAATAAAAATTAATATCTACTATCTACATAAAATAAAATATTGGTTTCATCTTATTTTATTATTCTTAATTTATCTTATTTGAAATTTCATTTTAAATAAAAATTAATTAGATGAAAAATTCAGATAAATGAATGTCCTTTTCTATGCTCCCTTTGATGCATAAGTGATTTTAGGTTTCTGTTTCCTCTGTCTATAATGTAACGCCATGTTTATTCTATTGAATGTTTTCGCATAATGTTTCTTAAACAAAGATCGATCATGAATACCTGTTGATTAGGGTTTAAGGGTTTTAACTTTTATCCATAGAAAACAGGGTTTGGGGTTGTGCTTGGTTCTCGCAAGAAATTTTCTGATAGAATACAGTTACTCTATAGTTCTTGCAATTGAAATTCAGTGAAGTAATCCTTGCCTCTTGAGTGTTATCGATTATTACAAAAAAAAAAGAAGAGATTAATACAATCAGAATATGCGAATGAAAAGGTTTCTTCACAAATGGATGACAATGATTCTTTTTTCAAATTTGGTTTTTGTCTAGAAGTCACAATTGCGATTTAGTTGCAATAAATCAGAGTACTATATGAACCAGAATGCTTTTTTCCAAAAAAAATTCTGAAAATAGTTTTGATTGTGATTATTTGATAGAATATAGGGAGATTCGTATGCGAAAAAAGGCTGAGACTTTGTCTTTTGACTTCAGTTTCTAGTTTGATCGTCACCTTGTGTGCTTACAATCGGTGTAGATATTAATGGCATCGATGCTGGCACAGTTGCAATCCAGAGCCACCCAGGCCTCACAGTTTGTGGCAAAGCATGGATGTACCTACTACAAGCAGCTGTTAGAAAAGAACAAGCAATACATCCAGCAGCCAGCCTCTGTTGATAAAGGTGAACTTTTGGAAAACCAATTGTAAAATACTCGTTTGGCAAGGTTCATCAATTTCATCCTATACATATTCATTCTTACTGTATGCAAACTAAGTGACTGCTCCTGCTACTAGAAATTACCTTGGTTTTCTTAATTTTTTGGCATTTCAGAGGAGAAGATCACCTTCGCATACCCCGCCCTCCTTTACTTTTGATGGTCTGAACTTATATGTGTTTTGGCTTTGTTTGAATCAACGGGGAAGAAGAGGATTTCCTGTAAGTTGACTCGTTTTGAAATCTGGAGACGTGTTTAGAGATTTGCTGGTATGATTTATGGTCCTTGAAATTTTTTTGTAGTCATGGCAGCTTGGAAAGCTTTTGTATAAATTTCATTTGAATTTTATAGTCTATTAACATGGATTTTGCATTATCTGCCGCATACAGTATTCCGAGACGTTATGAAGCGTTTCAGAAGGAAATCAATTCTGTGAAGCAGCTGTGGAAGAACAGGCAGGAGTTGAGGATTGAGAATGCCGGCATCGCTGCGCTGTTTGGGCTGGAGTGCTATGCCTGGTCCTGGGCAGGAGAGATTGTTGGTCGAGGATTTACATTTACTGGTTACCATGTTTGATTGCAGTACCCTTGGATATGCCTATAGAGTAACTCATAAAGCTTTCCATGCTCAAACCTTGATTTTGCACCACAACTTGCTGGGTCAAATTCTCTTATTCTGCAAGAAAGTTGCAACGAAGTTGGGAATGAATAATTTGTTTCAATAATCTTTTCTTTTGTTGAGCAAATGTCATCTTCTTAGATTTATATATAACCCAAGGAATAGGCAGTCGTAAAACTTTCATAAACATGTCCACCCGAAGTATAGCCAATGAGTTAAGACACCAGATTTTAAACTCTTCTATGAAAATGGAAGAAATTAAACATCAGTAACTAAGAGAAAGAGGTCTTTGCACTACTTGTATTCTCCTTGGATTTCATGGCTTATATTGCTTCAACCGACGACAATTGTAATCCTCTCTCTTCCCCATTTTTTCGTTTTGCAATTCGAAACAAAGATTCCATCGACAAGAATTTGGGCAAAACTGATAAATCCACCTTGGAAATCCAGAAAGATATGAGTGACACTGTAATGGATATAGAATGAACAGTTTAGAGAAAATGACAGTTCATCTTCAAACTTGTGACAATTTCCGGTCTAAAGACTGCAGCTGACTTCGTAGGCGTTGGTTCTCTGAAAGCAACCGATCATACTCGAGCAGGAATCCTTCAGACTGCTTCCTTAAAGCAACTTGATTAGCTTCTGCAGCATTCACATCTCTTGTCGTTGTTTCCAACTCAGATTCTAGATTTTTAAGTTTCTCCTGCATTGCAATTCTCTGTTCCCCCAAAACTTTGATTTCCTCTGAACTGCTAGATTTCCCATCTTCAAAACCTCGAGCTTGTTTATTTATGGCCTCCATGCTTTTCCTTCGAATGCGGAGTTCCCTAATGTAATGGTGTAATCTATCTACCATTAGTGCAAGAAAGAGTATTGAACCTGCAAACAGGTATACGAGATTAGCACAGGCATGAAAGCCAACGGAATTATTCTGCATTTGAGATTTCAACAGAAAAGGAGACTTTTGAGACTCAAAACTCTCATATAGATCAATGTAGCCTAAAACTCTCTTACTCAAATGGGTTGCTTGAAATGGAGAAAGAAAATTATGTTATCCTCGTTGTCACTACCAATCTTGGAGACGACATGCAAACAACACTCAAACCCAACATCAAGTAATTGATTGGAAGTTTTTCATTATGATATTGAGGTTAAAACCTCCATGATCAAAAACATAGTACCAGATTCATAACAAGGACAAAGTCCAAATTTTCAAACAACTATGGGAGAAAAGAAGAGTGGTAGAACATTGAGAGGCTGACTTAAACAAGATACGAGCTGAAGATGACATTAGTAGCCCAAACAGTCAAAAACACAGCTGTAAGTTTTAGCTGCAAATACGGAAGAGCAGAGCAGATGGAACAAATGAAATGATTTATCACGCACCACAAGGGATAAATGTCTTTACAAAGTCTGAATCTAAAGAGTGAAAGTGGGAATAGGTGACAGATGAAGTATTCAAATTATCGTAGTGAGTTCCCAATTTTCTTGTCCTTGAGTGATGGTAGTCCCCGTATTATATGGCTGAAACAGCATGCATAAACTATATCCATCAAACTTACACCATCACTCTATTTACAGAACTTAAACCTTGATACATCACAAATGCAAAAATGTATACTCTTCAGAGAGTAAACTTTGATCTCTCTCCAGACTGAAGATATCATTTTGTTGTATTCAAAAAACCCTTTCAAGTTAGTAGGGTAACAAAAGCCTCCAGGTGCCATATACCATACAAATATATCATCACAAGAAATCCAAATAAATGTTCCTTTTATATGGCATAGAATGATAGAAATCTTCTCCCCTTGACAAAGGATATTATGAGTATCAAGACCATAAAAATTTGCACTCTCTCAAAACGCTTCCTCATGGGTATGAAGCTATTAGATCTTGGAATTTCAGATCATTGAAGTCATTGTGATTTCCCATGGAAAAGTTTCATGAAATCACCAATAAGCAGGAAAACAGAGCCAAACACTAATAAGATTCAACAAAAACCACTTCCCAAAATATCAAGGCAAAACACATTATAATCAATGTACAAAAACGAGAGCATCAATCATAAAGTTTGATACTTTAAGACACAAAGACGATTCAGATTCTCAAGCAAACAAGACCCACTAAGAATTCACGATTCAAGAAACAAAACACGACAGACTACACAGAAATCAAGAAATTACCCATGAGAGTGGCCTCAAGTTGGTGCTGGGCCATGAGGACCTGGTCCGTCGGATTACTGATGGAACCTTCATCGATCCATCTTTTCTGGATCTTTACCATACTATACACACTGGACATTAGCACCACAGACAACGTTCCAGCGATGGTCGTGACCACGACTGGCCCGCGACCGCGCTTTGTGCGATCCAATCCCATGATCAACAGCTTCCTCAATGGGGTCTTGAACAGCAGCAACAATACCAGTACCATCTCCGAGAATATCACTGTAAACAAAAGCTGAATCATCTCCTTCAATGAGATTGATAGAATAGGTTAGGATATTCGTGGGTTGTAATTTGTAAATAAGGAGGGGTGAATCGAGACTTGAGAGTCGAGCGACGAAGAAGAAAGATTTGAGACTTCATTAATTGCTTAATATACTAATAATGCGAGTCTGCTTCAAAGTATTTGTCAAAATGTCGGATGGGTGCTTGAGTTTCGGTTATTTTGATAAGAAAAGCACAGAATTTATCAAACCTTTAAATTTGGATCCTTTAGAGTGTGTACTTTAATGATAAAGCACGAACTTTTATGTCAATTTGAAATATAAATTTGATTATATAAGCAATATGATGGATGTTCATAAGCTCGGGTACTCATTGTAAGATGTAGTTCTAATGTGATCAAAGTTTCATTGAGTTTGTAATGAGGTAATAGTTAATTCACCCACCTTTTTGGTGAGTGCACCCTTTCATTCTTAAATTCAGTACATTTTTCATATTTTATTTTGGTGACCCAATATTATTTGTAATTTATATAAGTATTTTTTTTTAAATAGAAAATCATTATGTTTCCAATATAATTATTTCATTAGGATCCCACATTTTTCGTTGAGTTAAACTTTTACCCAATTTAACATAGGTTATATATATACACACAAAGTAACGCATCACGCCCAGCTAAATGGGTGATTGCAATTTAGTAGAATGTGAAAGACACTTCAAGTTGCGTGCATGGTGACTCTCTCTCCATGACTTGGAGTGTAGTACATTTGATGTTCATGAAATTTGACATCCATGGTAACATAAATTTTCTTGATGGGTGGGTATTACCGTCGATAACCCTTCTGGTGAAGTCCATAATCGAGAAACACACAACGGAGGGGTCTGGGCAGAAGCTTATGACGAGTGTGTGGTAGAAGATGAACAAAGGTGATACAACTGAACACTTTATAAGGTAAGTTTGGGACAGAGGGTGTGTCCAATGAGCTATGGAGAGTGGTGTATGGAAATCCAGAATTCACGATGGAAGACGATTAATTAAGTAGGCAACGACTGTAAGAGATTCACCCCAAAAATGTAGTGGCATATGTGCATCAAATAAAGTGGCCCGAAACATCTCAAGAAGGTGATATTTTTTCGCTTGGCGATGCCATTATGTTGGGGAGTATAGGGACTGGAGGTTTGATGTACTATATCGTGTTGCTGTAGATACTTATGCATTTCATGGTTAACAAATTATCCACCATTGTTAGTACGAAGTACTTGAATGACTTGTTTATATTCCATTGAAATCATAGCATAAAACTGCTTGAATTTTTCAGTCACCACTTGTTTGGTTTTCATCAAGCATACCTAGGTCATACGACTATAGTCATCAATAAAGTAGATAAACCATCTGGCACCATTGAAAGGGCAATGTACTTTTATTCAAATGATGCGGAAAGGAAACATGGTGACTATTTTCCATAACACAACTGTCATACTCAAATAACAAAGGAGAAATTGCAGGAAAAAAAACTTGGAAAATAAATGCTTCAAATAGCCAAACGATGCATGACCAAATCTCTTGTGACATAACCAAATTTCAGCACGTGTTTTCAGAGTAGTAACCGCACATGATTGAGCCAACACACTGCTAGAAGGTGTGAGATCAAGATAATATAGCTTGCCCATCCTAGCGCTACATCCAATTGTCCGCTTCGTCTTTATGTCCTTAAAACAACAAGAATCAAGTCCAAAGATTACAATACAGTTAAGAGAGGATGTAATTTGAGAGACAGAGAGTAAATTAAAATTAAGTGAAGGGACTACAAGTACAAAATATAACTGAAGATTATTTGGAAAAAGAATAGAACCTTCCCCAAGAACTATGGTTGGAGTACCATTTGTTGTAAACACAATAGGTGTATCATATAGGTGTAAATCTATAATGGATGTAGTATCAAACGACATGTGATCTGTTGAACCAGAATCAATAATCAATGTATAAGAACCAATAGGTGTAGGTGAGTCCAAAAACTTAGCTGATGAACTAAAAGTGACATGGAGAGTTGTGGAGTCAGAAGATGCTATCTCGGCAGTAACAGTTATAATGGTAGTTGGTTGTAAGGTCTTAGAATGACATTTACTTGGAGATTTTTTCGGATCCCACTATTCAGGATACCCAATCAATTCATAACATCTAGATTTGGTGTGGCCAGTACTGCCACAATGAGTACAAGTGCGGATTTTTCCAGCGGCTCCAATGTGCTTAGAGGAGCCAACCTCAAAGGTTTGGTTGGTAGTGTTATTGGGGGCCGGTTACCCGTGGGCTGTTGGCGATAGGCTACCATAGCCACTGAATCTGGTGGGTTGTTATCACCAACAAAAAGTTCTCACCAATTTGCTTCTTGACGAATATATGCATAAGTTCGTTCAAATTCAACGTCGAGATCGTTTAAGAAAATATGAGTGCCCAACCGCTCTGTGGAGGTATTATATAATTTTAAGTCATCAAGGTCTTTCATGCGTATCTTGTCACAATAGTCTAACTCTTGGAAGATTTCCACGAGTTCACCATAGTAAGTGGGGAGTACACGACCAACTTGGCACAAAGAGAAGGCTTGTTGATGTAGAGCAAAGATCATGGTTTCATCAAAGCCATCGTAAAAGGCCTTGGCAAGAGCAATTCAGATTTCACGAGAAGTGCGGATACAGAGATACCGTTTCATGATTTCGAGTGTCATGAATTTGAGTAGCCATCTCTTGACCTTTTGGTTTTCAGCATACCACTTGGTATAAGAAGGTTCGGTTTCAGCAGGTGGAACAGAATCACCAACAATGAAATCGAGTTTTTCACGACTGATTATCTGCATCTCAATGAATTGGGACCATACATTATAATTTGATTCAGTGAGAATAATACTAGCGTTAAAGCCAGCATTCTCAGACTGTACATGAATGATAGGCGATGGTGCAGTGGTAATTTTGAGAGGAGTTTCGGTGGGTTCCATGGCTACACGAAGGTGATGGAAGACAAGGATTTCAGGCAAGGCTACAGAGGTGAAGATTAGGTGTACCAAGATTCGATACCATCTTAATGTAAGGGATGCAATAGTATTCAACTTACTTTACAAGCTGGGTATACACGGCTTTATATCTGTTTACCTCCTACATTATAGGAGATAATGTTGACACATATATATGGCATATCACTATCAATGGGCTAATGGCTATTTATAATGATAATGGATGAGATAATTAGGTGATCATAATCTTCTACATATTCGCCGATTCGGGAGGTCTTGAGTTGAATTTTTACTAAGAGTAATGTCTTTATGATCGTGCAGTGAATTTTTGCCTAATTTCATCAAATCAAATTTGTATGTAGAGATGGCAAATGTGTCCGAATCCGTGGATTTCCGATCTGATCCGATCCGGTCAAACAGTAGAAAAATCCGTTAACTGGATAATGGATATGGATATGGATAAAATCCGAATTTTTTGAAAGAATATGGATCGGATATGAATTTAGGCACATCTGATCCGAAACCCGTATCCGATCCGACCCGAATGTGCGGATATTCGATCCGATCCGATTATATCCGATCTGATTCTACCCGAAACACACATATATAATATAGTTCATATACAATTATGTAATTGACAATTAATGTCATTAATATATTTATATACATATTATAATTGTCAATGTAGATATATATTTTTTTGTAATTTGAATTAATTATAATTTGTAATAACACTATATAATGAGATATAATCTCATATTATTAATTCAATTGACTAATATTTTTAAAACTCTAATTAGTAAAGTTAGTACTGAATACTAAAAACATAATAATGTAACCCCTAAACCTAACAATAACATTATAAATTAACATGTAACAAATGATAGCATTGTCATCAACTTTTATGAAGATGAGATCTACCAAACTTTATTGAAGGTGTTATTCATTTTGAATTTGTCAGTTGATGTAAGCATTTTGATTGTGACGTTTTATGGACTTTACACTTTGATTTTAGAAAACTTTTTATGTTGCTAGATGATTTTTGATATTATTTATACTTTAAACTTTGGTTTATATTCCTAAATTAATGAATCATGAAGTTATAATTGGTGTCATATGCTAGCAAAATATGTGTCAGCGTGTTATATGGATAAATCCGATATCCATGGAGAATATTTGAAATCCGATGGATAGGATATGGATTTAGATTTTTTTTTATCCGTAGTATATGGATATGAATATGAATATATTATTTTTATTTAGGATCGGATATGAATTTTGAGAAATCCAATCCGATGCCATCCGGGTTTGTATGATGTGATTTTCGGTTATAAAAAAGCGGAATGAACTTAAATTGACCTCCACTATTGATATGTTTTGAATGGTTATCACATTATATTGAAAATTTAATAATATTTTGGTAATATAATACCACTATGTCATAAATTCAAGTTGTCTTATTTTGTCCAACATTCTTTATGATTACTTTACATAAATCCCCCCATCTTCAGTTTGGATTCCATCCTCCCAAAAAAAAATCAATTAACAGGCTTTTTCAGAGAGTTCTACATTTCTATCATATTAGCTTAGATTTTATTTCCTAAAGTTTCCCCTTTTTATTGCAAGAATAGGACTTGCATGAAAAAAGAAGATATAAAATGAGACATGGAAAGAAGTTGTTAACCTAACTCCTACTTTTTACCTGCTCAATTATAATTTAGTCCAAAAAGTAAACTCTTCCTCTTCTTGGTTGTTTTTTTTTCCTTCCAGAAGAACCGAAAAGTGAGAACTTATAGAAACTTCAATGTAATTGGGTTTTAGTAGGCACACCATACAAAAGAAAAGAAAAGACGGTGGTAGTAAAGTAAGTTATTCTCGTGTTAGTAAAGTAAACTACTTTCGCACAACATCACTCCATAGGTTATAGTGGATGGAGTCGGAGACAAACAAAATATATACGGATTTAATTCATATACAATATGTCGAAAGATTGTTTATTTTTAACAAGTGGATATGTAATTTCTAAGTTACACCTTTACAATTCTACAACTAAGACACATCTTCGTCTATTCTCATAAAAGAAAATTAATGTTTTGTCTTTTTTTCTTGGTCCTAGAGGCTAGCTAGAACGTGAGTAGCTCATGTTAGATGAGCGATTGTGTAAAAAAAACAAAAGGGAAGCTAAAAGTAAACCTCCTTTTGGGTCTCGTGAGTATAAGTAGCACTATTTTATTATTTTAGAATTAGAGATAGGATCGAGTGTAGTGACCATAGCTTTAGTTGAGCTAATAAAAATTAGAGTTGGTGGTGGAATGAACAAATTTAAGTTACATTAGTTTATATACAATTAAGAAGGTTAATTACTTAAAGGATAATTATCAAACCAGAAAGAATTAGAAGAGTTTGCTTGCAAATTCTTGAGTAGTCTCCGTAGAAGAAGATGTTGCAAGGTCTCTGAGTTCTGATAGGCTCCTCCCTAACTGCAGCGCCAACTGTAACTCCAACAAATCTCCATTTTCTCTTGTTTCAACATCTTTTTCATGAGTTAGGTTTGACTCTATTGTCTCCTCCATGAGCTTGAAGAAGCCAGCATTGGTTCTGTACATTTCAAAAACCATCCCCACTTGTCCACCATGCTCTATAACATTCACAACACTAGCCATTGCTCCTCCTACAACTCCCACAATCACAGCCCATGAACATGACCCACAAATGCGGACCATAAAGTGGCTGGCCCGGTTAACAATGGTCCAGAAATGGCTAACACCCTGTTAAGTTTCAGAGCTTTCTCTGCCAATCTCAAGTACTCTTCAAATATACAGAATGGTTGAAAGTTTGAATCGGGAATTACATATAGACGTGTTCTTGTTCTTGGGTTTTTTACAGTTTGCATGTGAGTTTCCTTTGTTTGACTTTTCAACGGCCTTGAAACAGACAACGGTCTTGGACACATGATCTTTTTGTCTTGCTTATTGTCATTTACAGGTCAATGATAATGTGTTTCTATACTAATATTTGCATTAACAACTTGACATGTGAACAGTGTTTTAAAAATCGGATTGAACCGGCCGGTCTGCCGATACGATTAGATATAAATACGGAGTTTCTGTCGCTCCGTCCGTTGAACCGGTTATACCACATGCACGTGATTTTGTGTGCTAGCTAGTTGTTACATGTAAAAATTATTGAAAATGTTTTATTTGTTGAATTTGGACAACCTACTCGACCCAGTAGAGAATCCTTGCCTTGTGTCTCTCATGATCTGTAGATGATCCTGTTCTGTATTTTCCAACAGAGTGACAACAATACTATAAACAATTTTTTTATTGAAAGTTGGAGCCCAATTTTATTCTCCAATATTCAGGTAATTAAATTCTTTCTGTCTCTTACTCTCTTTAGTGTTCAAACCAAGACAGTTTATCTCGTTATACATGTAAAAAAAGGTGATGAAGACAAAAATTAACCAAATTCAATAACCTTAATATATCCATGATTCACATACACCCGACAACATGCATGAAAAGCAGGTTGTCAAAGGAGCAGATGTCATTTGCTCCACAAGAATCATTATGGCATTTTCCTTCATATTTCGTCAAGGAAAATAATATATAGCAGTGCCATTGATTTTATTACCAATTGTATGCAAAAATTACTTCAATTTATGCCATCTGACTTGTTGAACACAGCAAAAATCTGCATGAAGGAAATGCCCGAAAGGTCCAAGATAAGCAAAACCTAAATCCTGCATTAACTACGTTATAGGATGAATTTGTTTGAAACATGAATGCCAGAAATATGTGAAGGGTACGTAGCAGAATTACCCGAAGGATGCTCCGGTTGACATAGCAGACGACATGCCATATTTAATTATTTAATCTGATTTTCAACACATATCAATCCATATATTTTATCTTCAAGATCTGTCTGGTTTGATCTTGGTTAAAACTGCATAACGATCGGGTAACTGCGAACGGTTTCTTCTTCATTCACGAACCGCACAACAACTCTTAATCACGAACTGTATAGCTACTACAATCCGCCTGTTGAATCTATGTCACGATTGGATCACGAACTAAAACAGCTTCTTTTGATCACGAACTCCGGGCTAGAAGTCTTCTACTGTGTGACCTCGATTTAAGAACTCTAACTCATATGGAAGAGAGGCTGCTTAGGATTTCCATTTTTAAGAGAGAAAATATCTCAATGCCAAAAACGATGATCTGACCCTAAACGTCTTGAGTTCTTTATATAGAGGCACAACATGGACCACATAGCAGATATGTTTTGAGTAAATACCAAATAGAAAATTTGGACTAACAATATCCAGCTTTTTTCTTTTGGTAAATTACAATTCACTTCACTAAAGGATTCAACGACTTCAAAACATATTTCGAGTTATATATTAAATGCTTATTAACTCACATGTTAAGAGAAAATTGTACCTAATTTATAAATAAAATTAATGACAATTTAATTCATAAATTATTGATCTCAAGACTTACACTTAACTTATTTATCGTGTCAGATAAATTTATCCACCTGCAGGGTTTGACACGATCAAAACTTATAAGCTTTCTCGAGGGATATTCTCAATCCCTAAACCGGGACATGGTTTCCTTCAACAAACGATATTCTGGAGCAATGTACAATCATTGTTCAACTCACTGAGTTTATTGGCTCATAAACGAGTCTCACTCTTTTTGTGACTCAAAACAATGTCCAGTGCATAATCGTTCCTAGTATTTGTATCGAGATTAAGAGTATAAACACTCATAATAATTACGAGAAGTTTGTTTGATATAGTCAGTATAAAAATACTTTCCTCAATTTGGTCCAGTTCAATACACATAAGCGTACTAGCACATGAAGTCGGAACTATACCGTTCCCTTAGTCAAGATAAAAGTATTTAATCATGCTCTACGACCATACCAATGACTTTCCGAATTTCATCTTAGGTTGTGAACTAAAACTTATATTGCAAAAAAACTAATGATCTAATTTTCTGTGTATAAGTCAAACTCTACACATAAGCGTACTAGCACATGAAGTCGGAACTATACCATTCCCTTAGTCAAGATAAAAGTATTTAATCATGCTCTACGACCATACCAATGACTTTCCGAATTTCATCTTAGGTTGTGAACTAAAACTTATATTGCAAAAAAACTAATGATCTAATTTTCTGTGTATAAGTCAAACTCTACACGTCAAATCATTTACTATATGAAATATTCGGAAACATGCAGATTACATTATATTATATAAATTCTTATCGAAAAAAATAAAGATTTTTATTTAATATATAATATCATTACATTATTGCATGCCTTGTAATATATATTCCTAACATAAACTCCCACCTAGACTAATGGCCATGCATCGACGATTTTGACTCCCATTCCCTCTACATGCCAATGACCTCCTCTTATAAATTTCTCGATCAGCCACTAAAAACCCCTCTCAATCTATTTTCTAGATTTGCCATTAATTCCATGTAAACATATTTAAGTACTAGAGGTAAACAGAGCTTATTTTAGAGCTATTATTGGCTAACCAAGTTTTACTACATCAAAGTATATATTAGACCCGGGCAAAAAGTGGAAATTTTGAACTTGAAAACTATAAAAAATAAAAATAAAGAAAGGAATAGGTCCAGTCAATCCAAATTGGCCAAGTCAACCATCTATTCAAGCAGCCAATATTTTCAACACATGAGCCATTCAATTGTGTTGCTATAAAAAGCAGAGAGTATGCTTCTCTCTTGCATTGTCAACAAACACAAACAGAGAGAACTTGGGAAATCATTCACCTTCTCCATTAAAATGACTTCTTTACAATCTTTGAGCCTCAACTTTTCTTCTTCTTCGGCATGTTGTTCTTCTTCAAAGAGAATCAATGCTGCCATATATCTCCCTAAACTCCCCAAACTCCAACTCTCAGTTCCAAAACTAAAACCAAGAACAACCTTGGTTGAGGAACTAAACTCGAGAAATATTAATGGGTTCACAAAGACAGAACCACTAAAGAAAAATGTAGGGGAACGCCGCAATCCCACCATTCCTATGGAGATTTCTCAGCTTTACGCGGTTATGGAGGCGGTAGCAGATAGAGTAGAAATGCACAAAAACATCGGCGACCAACGTGAAAACTGGAATAATCTTCTCTTAAACTCCGTCAACATGATCACCCTAACAGCAGCAACAATGGCTGGTGTTTTAGCAACCAGTGGTGCAGGGATCCCTGTTTTGTCTCTGAAGTTATCTTCCACTCTATTGTTCTCTGCAGCTACTGGGCTGTTGCTTGTGATGAACAAGATTCAGCCTTCTCAGCTCACAGAGGAGCAAAGAAATGCTACAAGATTGTTCAAGCAGCTTCATTCAGAGTTACAAACAACACTTGCTGTTAAAAGTAATCCTACTCAAGAAGATGTGATGGATGCAATGGAGAAATTATTGGCAATTGACAGAGCATATCCTCTACCTTTACTAGGAGCCATGCTTGAAAAATTCCCTAAAACTTTTGAGCCTGCTGTTTGGTGGCCTAAAAACAAACAACAGAGAAAAAATAACACTCAAACAAGAAACAATGGGTGGAGTGAAGAGCTGGAAGAGGAAATGAGAGAGGTCCTTCAAGTATTAAAGACAAAAGACAGTGAAGATTACATGAGACTCGGTAACTTGGCATTGAGGTTTAACAGGGTTTTAGCCATTTCAGGACCATTACTCACTGGCATTGCAGCTGTTGGGTCTGCCTTTGGTGGGTCATGGGGAGCGACAGCGGCCACAACAGCCGGTGCTTTGGCCAGTGTAGTTAACACTTTTGAGCATGGTGGGCAAGTGGGTATGGTGTTTGAGATGTACAGAAACTCTGCTGGTTTCTTCAAGTTCATGGAGGAATCAATTGAGTCCGTGCTTGAAGAGGAAGATTTGGAAAAGAGAGAAAATGGGGAGTTGTTTGAGATGAAAGTGGCTATGAAGTTGGGGAGAAGCTTGTCACAGCTCAGAGAACTTGCCAAGAAATCAAGATTTTCGCATATGGAAGGAATTCCGGTAGCTGAATTTGGCAGCAAGCTATTTTGATTGTAGATTTTGTCAAAATGATTCGTTCTTCCATTCTTTGTATAGTTTTGACCATAAATTCTTTTGTGTAGTCTTGTAATTGAACATAGAAACAATATTAACTCTTTTATTCCAAAAGAAAATCTGTTCACTTATCTATTGGTTTTGGTTATAGGGTTCTTGATGTACTCATCCAAGATTTCCAATTTCCAAACTGCAAAAGCTTGTTGAAGATCTTGAATATTTTGGCTAAGAATGCAAGAAAAATACCTCGTACGATATAAAGAGGAGAAGGTGGTGGGAGGCATTCTTGGCAGCGCAAGAAGAAAGTCCTGATCTGAAAGGCTTTGGTTGTTTGAAAATGTTGACCATTTGGATGTTGTTCAAAGAAATATATATTTGGCCTTATTCCACAATTATTGGAGTCGTTGAACTGACTTGTTCTCCTCCATCATATCTAAAGCCTTCTTTGAAAGTTTAAGGTCCACACCATCAAACCCTAATTGGACTTGGTGGCTCCAGCTAATATTCAAAACTGTTTTCTAGGTGATGACCTTGGTTTTTATGGACTCAGATGCCCAATAGAGGTACAGACAAGGGGTGCCAAAAATTCAAGTTCGGATATATTCGGGTCGAACAATATAAAATGTTTACGAAATATTTGCATGTATAGATCCGGATTGATTTGGATTTTCGGACGAACTTAATTGATCATACCAAAATTGATTTAAATCCAAAAATAAATCCGACAATAATTCAATCTGTCGATGGTGAATGCAATGCGTATTTTTCCGTTAAAGAATTTAGACTTTTGGTTTTATTTATATGGATATATGGGCTTGAGCTGGTATTGAAAATGAGAGATTGCATCCTTGTGTTTAGTGTTAACCCACTTTGATAAAAACAAAACAAAAACGAACTTTGGGCCCTAAATTTTTCGATTTCCATTGCCATTGCCACGTAGTGATCATGAAACACAAGCCAACCCTTCTCAACCTCCAACACCACCGTCACTACCACCACCATTGTTACCTCCTACACCAGCTCCGGTTGACTGGCTCCAAATCCTTCACCAACACCATAGTTAGACTGTGTTGGCTAAAAACCGTCCCATGCAAATTGTAGGATCACATGCCTATGGGCCCACAAAGAATATGCCTACGGGCTAGAGAAGACTATGCCTACGGGCCTTAGAAGAATATGCCTATGGACCATAAAAGACTATGCCTACGAGCCCCCGAAGAAAATGCCTACGGACCATCCAATTACATACCTACGGTCCTTCTAATTTTCAAGTGTCAGACCATTCAACCATGGGCCCATCAAGGCCTGATTCTCCCAAAGCTCCATTTACGCAAGCCCAAGAAGCTATTGATAGCTTGCTACCTCACTTGCCAACTATGTGAGTTGAGCCACTATATATACTTGAGGTCTCAACCTCATAAAGAAAAGGGACATCTCAGCAAAATTGAGGCTCTCTCTCTCTAAAAAGTTTTTTCGCTTCTCTCACTAAATTTCCTACACTGTCAAACTAACGACACCGTATCGTGCGAGCCCTGGAGCCCACTAGTGCGTTCTTTGTTGATTGTCGAATGCTCCATACGACACATTTTTTATTGCAGATCTTTGAGTCTACATAGATCACCACCACTACTCCTTCACCATCAAAACCCTTTGCCACCTCTACCAAAATATATAACCTTCCACAGCTTCACCAACTGCTATAAGAACAGTAAGTAATCTTATTGGTCATGATCATCGACATTATCACTCAAAGCACTAACATTAATGATCAATGGGATCCATTTTTAGGGGGATGATTATGCTTGGCTGGATCATAATTAATTAAGCAAATCAAGACTCTGAAGTCAACAGATGTTAATATCTTCTTAATTTAGTCACACCATAACTATCAAAAATTAATAATACCCTAAACCCATAAAGAGAGTCTTACTATGTCCAAACAAAGAGAAGCTCCAATAAGGCAATAATATGGTTCGAAATAAGTTCAATACTTTATGCCCCATAATCTAGCTCCCAAATTAAGCTTCCAAAGCATTTAAATAATATATTCATGATGATTTTGAAGCAAGAGTAAGCTCAAGAGAGACATCATTGTCATCTGAACTCCTATCTAATCTGCTCTGTTTCAACAATGACAACTGATCATGAGAATATCTCCACTTCACTGATGGACACATTTTGTCACCATCTACTACTTTATCAACTCCCTCTTTCACTCTTCGATCATCATATTTATTCCTTTGCTCATCACCTCCATCAGGTGACACCTTTTCTTGCCTCTTTATCTCCTGCTGTAAGTCCAAAAGTCACATATTTGATTTCAATCTATATATATATATATATCTGTATGTGTGTGTGTGTGTGTGTATGTGTGTATAGAGAGAGAGATGTTTGTTACTTGGGCATTATGGCAGCTTCTGAGCAGATCCTTGAAGATGATGTAAGAAGGATCAAGAGGTCTTTGCTCCCATCCTTGTCTAGTCAATATTTCTTCATATGAAAAGGTTTGTTTGTTTTCGTTCATCACTCCTCTCTCAATCCTCATTTTTTGCTTCTCCTGCCTGCAAAGATACTCTCTTTAATTTCAGTAATGATCGACGATTAATGCACCATTTGCTAGTTTCTACATTATTTGAGATATAATTAAACAAAGTTTCTGATGGGTGTACCTTAATGCTGGCAGTCTAGAACCATTACCTAGAGCTTTATCTGCCTGATTAACACCACATCGTCGATAAAAGGAAGCATCCTCATCAATGGTGTCCTCGTACTCTGGCTGCGGATTGATTTTATTGCAATAGATTGGATCTAAATGTGACAAGTAGTTTGAATGTGCCTTCCCATTACTTTTTGCTGCCACAGCTGCTTCTGCCCAACAAGAACCCAATATAATTATATATATATATATATATATATATATATCTGCATAACATATAATTGGTACATGTATATCACAAAATATTATATATACCATGTATCATCTGCACATGCTTCATGCTCCTGTACATCTGTTCATGACAGCCAAACTTAACCAACGTTAGAAACTAATCACACCAGACGATACAAAAAAATTTCACAAACAAATACACTTCAAAATCTATCTTAACCTGAAGATGGCTCTTTACGTGCGAAATGGTTAGCCCCTTCACATCCATTATCTGAAGCACCATCTTCGGTGTCGCTCCTACGGATTAATGAACACAATTAATGGAAGATTAGCATTGTAAAAATTCTGATATATGTCATGTAGAGAGCAAAAAACAACTAATATAAGAAGCTGCAGTTTTTGTGTCGTGCACTAACTAAACATGTGTATAGATGTCCTACTGTCTTCTCCGCCGAGTCTTTCGACAGCATGAACAAAGCATTGGTGAAGGTCACAAGTCCATCGAAGCCTAGGCATTTTCGATCGAACATAAGGCCTAACCATATTTGATTTTGAGCTTGCATCAGTTGGGGAATCTTGGCGAATTCGACCTCGTCTAGCTCTCCTATTTTTAATGGAGTTCTCGCATTCAAGTGACCTCTTCATCAATGGCTTGTGAAAGAGAGAACTAGTTTTTCAGAAAGAGAGCGAGTTTGTGAGATGTAACTGTACATGGTTAAACAACAGAACAGAGGAATAAATACCAAAACAGAGTACTCTGTTTCAAAATTGGTTTGTCGTGTTGTGCTGCTTTTTCCTTAAATTACCCTCTTTTAAGGTCATCAGTTTCAGTCCTCGAGAGTTTCGATTGGAAAAAAGAAGATTTACAAGGAATTTCAGACTTTTGTTTGTTCAAACTTGTGTTCATGATTGGGTGAAAAATCATACATAAAGAGTTTACAAAACCAAAACGTACGTTATAACAAAAACCCAATTAAAAACCTACATGAACTGAAACATTCACAAGAGTACAAAACCTGCAGAAGCAGAATCCAGACGTTAAAAAAGAGCAAGTCTTTCTTTTCTTTTCTTTCTGGTTTTCCATGAAAGTAAAAGACATGGACGTGTGACCCAAGCGAATGCATGCGCTAAAGGAAACATACCAAAGTAGACTCTTACACATATAGCTCCCCTTATTCCGGCCAACCCACATCACATTCCTTTCTCATATATATAGTTGAATAAATCCTTCAAATTTTATCATAACATTGATTACAACCGTGCAACCTAACATGCTCTGCATGTTGAATAGTCTATCAGTCTTTGCCGCGGCGACACGTAGGAGCAGGGGATGTCACTATTGGTGGTGGTGGTGGAAGAATAATAATGAAGAGGATACTGTCTCTGTCACTCTGTCTGTTGTAAGGAATTAAGATTTGCATGGGATTAAATTATGGGTTTGTTTGGTGTGAAACAAACTGTGGATGTCTTTTTGTCAAAGGTTGCAGATGATGACAATGGAATTGGAGGAGGTTGGATAATTGCAGAAGGCGGTTTCAAGTATGGAAATTATTCTTCTGGATGGATTTGGCGGTAGCATTGGCATGTGTTGCATTGAATTAATTAGAGACAGAAAGTGTTGCGTCATTGTGTTTATTTAACCAAGAAAACGTATATCATAGGGCTACTTTTTGTTATAACATTGATATTCACAGACATGACTGTCAAAAGTAAGAACAGAACAGAAACATTTCAATGGGAAATTGTACATGAAAGAAAGTTTCTATACATCAACGCATCAATGCATTCTTATCAAGTGATAAAAGAAACAGAATAAACCAATCCACTCAGAGATCAAGTAAAGCGCTTGATATTTTACTAATGCATGTCATGTGTAATGTGTAATCAACACTCTCTCACCTAATTTTTAAAATTTAAAATATATATTTCAATGCAATTTTTTCAAATATCAATGCACATTATTATGAGGGCAAACGATATCATTTTTCTTTGAACATTTATTTTGTTCCTTAATTCACCACATTAAGATTGTAAGAGAGCCTGAGAATTTTAGTGGCTGTGGGCATGTTGGGCTATTTGGGAGCCTATTGGGTCAGCAATTACTTAGGTTCTTGCGTCTTCTAGGTCGTGGGTCCATTATATTTTCTTGATTACCTTATATCGTGGGCTTATTGGGCTATTTGGAAGGGAGTTAAGGGCATCTGCAGTGGAGATTGCAGAAAATTATACTTACAATTGATAACAGCCGTCCAATCTATTTTTTTTATTAAAAAAAAGCAGTGTGGAGCCTACACTATCACTAATCTAACAATAATATCTCTCCGTTGCCTACAGTTTACACTGCAAGTACCCTCATTCAATTAGGAAGGTCGTCGGTCTGTTAAGCGACTTTATAGGCCGATGGCCTATTAGGTCAACAATTACATAGGTCGTGGAAATGTAAGGTGTATGCGTCTTCTAGGTCGTAGGCATGTTGTAAAATTCTTGATTGTCTTAGACCGTGGGCTTGTGGGATATTTGGAAGGCCGTTGGTATGTTAAGTTGCTTCCTAGGTCGTCAACCTGTTGGATCAACAGACAACAATTACCCTAGTCGTGGGACTGTAAAGTTCCCGAGTCTTCTAGGTTGTGGGGCTGTTATATCTTCTTGATTGTCTTGGACCAAGGGCTTGCCGGCCGATTGTAACTTTGTAAGGCCATGGGCTTGCCATATGGCTGCCAATGTGGTGGGCTTGTAGACTTGTAGTTGTATTTGCACATGCCATGGATCTATTGGGCTCTTCGATATTTTTTAGACCGTGGGTCGGTCGTGTCTTGGAGATTGACAAGGCCATAGGTGCGTTAGGCATGTTAAACAATACGATGTAGTTTTGTTCTAGGTTAGTTTAGGCGGGCTCCCTTGCCTCTTGTTACTGTTCATACATCATTGTTTATTATTTATTCTTTGATATTTTGAGAAGACTGGTCTGTATCTTTGTATCATTGTGTTGAATAGAAAAAGTTTCTCACGCAGCTTCTTCCTCATTTTCTGGCATTATTTTCAATTCCCTGTGGATTCTTGTTTTGTTTACATGGTATCGGAGCCAGGTTCCTATTAATCATAATTTGTATAAGCTGCTTCCTGCTGCTATCATGAGTTCTCCTGCGCAAGGTGTTGCTGTTTCTGGATCTGAGACCAATGTTGTTGTTGCCACACAACCTGGTTATTCAAATCTTCTTGATAACCCTTTGACTCTTACTACAGCAGATTATGCTGTGACAAAGCTGGTTTTTCTGGATCTCTCCGGTGAAGATAATTACCACATCTGGAGTAGAAGTGTTCTTAGTGCTTTAGAGGGTCGGAATAAAAATGGCCTTGTAGATGATTCCTTGGCTGAGCCAGATGTCACAGATCCTCAATATAGCTCTTGGAAAAGATGTAATAGCTTGGTTAAAAGTTGGTTATTGAACTGTGTTACAAAAGAAATCGCAAGCAGTTTGTCTGGTGCAACAACAGCTCAAGAATTGTGGCTTGATCTGAAGACACGCTATGCTGCCTCAAATGAAACTAGGGTCTATGAGCTTCGTCAAGCTATGAGTGAGATCCGACAAGGCTCCATGTCTGTAACAGAGTTTTACACGAAACAAAAGGGTTTCTGGGATGAATTTGTGTATTACAATCCAATTCCTAAGTATAGTTGTGGAGCTCGTGGGGAGCTAGAACGATATCGACAAAAGGATCATACTATGGCTTTTTTAATAGGGCTCAATGAGTGTTTCAGAGAGGTTCGTAATCAGATTCTCTCAATGGAACCTCTTCCTATTTGCACCAAAGCACTGTCAATGGTTCTTCACATAGAGAGACAGTTATCCTTCAATCATCCCATGTCAACCTCGCACAACTCATCAGCCATGGCTGTTAAGACTTTTTCAGATGCCAACAAGTCTAGTTCTTTTACCACTCCATGAAGGCGTGAGAATCTTTCTTGCAACTACTGTCATAAGCAGGGTCATACCATAGACAAATGTTACAAATTACATGGTTATCCACCTGGGCAGTTCAAGCGATCTCCTCGACATGGGTCTCAAAATCGTAATGACAAAAGTGGTTTTGTCAATCAGGCGGAGTTAATGTCAGGAGTGGATGCTAATCAAGGTTCCTTACATATGCCACCTGAACTCTGTAGCCAGCTCATGAACTTCCTAAAATTGAACCCAACTGGTCAATCTTCAACTTCTCAATCGATTGATCGATCTATAGGTTTTTCTGACTCGAGTACAGGTAGTTCTTATCATGCAACTCCTGCTTTCTCATCTGTTTCTGCTGTGGCAGGTAATGCTTCAACTCAAATTCCTTTTCTTCCAAGTTTCAATTTGCCTTTTCTTGTTCCCTGGTTGATTGACAGTGGTGCTAGTGATCATGTAGTGTGTTCCTTAGAATTTTTGGGCACTGCAAGTCCTCTTCTCAATGATTTTGTTTCCCTGCCAAATGGTGATAAGCATAAGGTCACACACATAGGTTCATTATTACTGATTGATGGAATCACTCTTAGTCATGTTCTTTGTGTACCCACTTTCAAGTTTAATCTCATCTCAGTTAGCAAGTTGACATCTTCAAATAAATACTCGGTTAACTTCACTTCTAATTTTTGTGTCTTGCAGGACTTGAACACCTTGAAGAAGATTGGACTGGGGAGCATGCGTAAAGGGCTTTATTTTTGGGACTCCAAATTGGTCAACATCAAATCTGCTGCCCATGCTAATGCTGTTACCAAATCACCCATGATCTGGCACTATAGATTAGGACACCCTTCCTCTTCTACTAGTGTATTTTTGCCCAAACCTTTACAAGAATCTTTTGAATTTTGTCATACCTGTCCACTTGCTAGAATGAAACGTAAATCATTCAATGTCAGTGTATCTAAATCCAATTCTCCTTTTGAACTTGTACATGTTGACATATAGGGTCCTCACTCCATAGTTTCTGTTGATGGATATCAATATTTTTTAACAATTGTTGATGATTTCAGTAGGGCAACATGGGTGTATCTTTTGCATTCTAAAGGTGAAACTCGGATTCATCTTCAACAATTTTGCAACTATGTTGCCAATCATTTTCCTTTCAAGGTTAAAACCATTCGGTCTGATAATGGACTTGAGTTCAACATGCATGAATTCTTTTCTTCTCATGGAATTGTTCATCAAAAGACTTGTGTTTATACGCCCCAACAAAATGGGGTGGTGGAGCGCAAGCATCAACACCTTCTCAATGTTGCTCGAGCTCTTCGGTTTCATGCTCAACTTCCAGAGAATTTCTGGAGGTTCTGTGTATTAACTGCTGTCCATCTCATCAATCGTCTTCCATCAAGACAACTAGACAAATTTAGTCCATATCAAATTTTATTCAATAAGCCACCAAACTATGATGAACTCAAAGTATTTGGGTGTCTTTGTTACACTGCAGTGCATCCTCATGCACGCTCAAAATTCCATGCACGAGCTAGAGCGTGTGTCTTCTTAGGTTATCCATATGGGATTAAGGGATATCATGTTTTTGATCTTGAAACACATCATATTTTCATATCACGAGATGTTACATTTCATGAAAGTATGTTTCCCTTCTCCACCAAAAATCCTGGCAATATTGACCATTCTTCTGAAACTTTGTCTGACCATTCCCCAGTTATACCTCTTCCTCTTGAGGCTGAAATTTCTGATTCTTCGCCTACCTCATGCCTTGATATTTCCCCATCAACTCCTTCTCCTTGTCCATCTCCAGAAGTTCCTTTTTCTTCACAGCCTCATGATCCTACTTCTCCAGTTCGTCGATCCCTTCGACCTCGACAACCACCACTCTACTTGAAGGACTATCACTGTAACAGTGTTATGCATGCTTCTCCTTCCAAGCTTCTTCTTGGGTCCAAGTCAGACTCACCTTACTCCATCAGTAAGTATTTGCATTACAATAATTTTTCTTCTTCACATGCTCATTTCTTATGTTCCATTTCCGCTCATCATGAGCCCACTCATTTCTCTGTGGCAAGTAAGGACCCATCATGGGAACAAGCTATGCAGTCTGAAATTCAAGCCTTGGAAGATAATAGAACCTGGGATTTGACATATCTGCCTGCAGGGCGACGTGCCATTGGTTCCAAGTGGGTGTACGAAACTAAGTACAACCCAGATGGCACTATAGAGCGTCACAAAGCTCGTTTAGTGGCTCAAGGCTTCAGTCAGAAACAATGTTTTGATTTCACAGAAACTTTTTCTCCTGTGATTAAAATGGTCACTGTGCGAGTATTTTTGGCTTTGGCTTCTATGCATAATTGGTTTTTGCATCAACTTGATGTGCAAAATGCGTTTCTCCATGGAGATTTACATGAAGAAATATATATGATTCCTCCTCCAGGTTATCCATTGGCTGATTCGCAATTAGTTTGCAAACTTAAAAAATCTCTCTATGGCCTCAAGCAAGCTTCGGGGCAATGGAATGATAAGTTTAATTCTATCCTTCTTCATTATGGCTTTCAACAATCAAAATCTGATTCTTCTCTATATACCTTGAAGCGTGGATCAGCATTTGTGGCTCTCCTTTTGTATGTTGATGACATGGTTATTGGAGGTACTAGTGAGTCTCTTATACACTCTGTGAAACAATACTTGAGTTCTTGTCTTAAACTCAAGGATTTGGGACGCATGAAATATTTCCTTGGGCTAGAAGTTAGCCGTTCATCAAGAGGGTTGGCCATCAGTCAACGTAAATATTCCTTGGACCTCCTTCATGATTCTGGGTTTATGGATGCTAAACCGTTATCTTCACCCACTGAGCTGAATACTCATTATTCCATATCTGATGGCACGCCTCTAAAGGATCCATCTCAGTATCGTCGTCTCATTGGCCGCTTGATGTATTTGACAATGACTCGTCCAGATCTTACATATGCTATACATCATTTGAGCCAGTTCCTTCATGCTCCTACTGACCAGCATCTTATTGGTGCTCATCGTGTTCTTCGTTACTTAAAGTTCACGCCTGGCCTAGGCTTATTTTTTCCTTCAGTGCTCAGTCATGACATTACTGCCTATTGTGATTCTGATTGGGCGAGTTGCCCTGATACGAGGAGATCTATTAGTGGTTTTTGTGTTAAATTAGGTGGAGCGCTCATCTCCTGGAAGTCGAAAAAATAGCACACCGTGTCTCGTTCCTCTGCTGAAGCCGAGTATCGATCTATGGCTAATACTTGTAGTGAATTGGTTTGGATTTCTTCTCTTCTTCATGATCTGCATGTTGCTCATACACTTCCAGTGCATCTGTTTTGTGATAATCTTGCAGCCATCCATATTGGGACCAATCCCGTCTTTCATGAACGTACTAAACACATCGAAATCGATTGTCATTTTGTACGTGAAAAGGTGCAACATCGATTTGTGAAGCTTCATCACATTTCCACTTCAGAACAGCCAAGTGATCTCTTGACCAAACCCATCACTGTGTCCCAGCTTCATCATCTGCTTAGCAAGTTGAACGTAGTCGATGTCTACCGTTCACCTTGTGGGGGGTGTTAAACAATACGAGGTAGTTTTGTTCTAGGTTAGTTTAGGCGGGCTTACTTGCCTCCTGTTACTGTTCATACATCATTGTTTATTATTTATTCTTTGATATTTTGAGAAGACTGGTCTGTATCTTTGTATCATTGTGTTGAATAGAAAAGGTTTCTCACGCAGCTTCTTCCTCATTTTCTGGCATTATTTTCAATTCCCTGTGGATTCTTGTTTTGTTTACAAGGCAGCCGTGATGGAGACCAAGGTAAACGTCTGCGGAACGCGTACAACCGAGCGCGTAAATTAAAGATGAAGATGGCTTGTGGTCAAACCAGCCTTGCAGGGGCCAGCTTAGAAGCCATGCAAGATGCTGAGAATCGTCCAAGCAAGGACGTAAAGAAACTGGAAGCAACCTAACTTTAGATATCAAGACCACAGAGAGTCAGAAATCTCTCTCCAGCCAAAAACTGTAGCCAAAAAAAGTTTCTTGCTTTCTTGAAAGAGTAGAAAGACAACAAAATTTTTTAACGAGAGGCACGTACAATACCAAATCTGGTGAAGCCTAACCTTCCATCTATATTCCACGCATCCTCATTCATGATAATGAATGAGGATTCTATCATCTTATGATCAATTGAACGCTTGAGCAAGGGTTCAATCATCGTAGGGCATTTACAAAAGCCATGAATGAATCGACATCTCTTTTCTCAGAGGGGTATTTGATTGGTCTAGAAGAGTGTTTAGGGAAAAACAATATGGTGGGGAAGCTTCCAAGCTGCAACTCCTTCTTAGCAAACTCCTTCTGTTCACCATCTGCTCTGAATTTTCCTACTTTAACCCCTGAGCCTGCCAACTTCTCAGCCAATTCAACATATGATCCTTCCATTGCTTGGCAGAATTGGCACCATGGTGCATAGAGCACAACAATCCATGGTTCCTTCCTGCCTTCAAGCTTCGCCAAATTTTCAATTCCAGCCCTGCTCAAGGTGACCAAATTCTGTGAATTGAAAATATCAGGAACTGTGGGAGTTCCATCGGCTTTGACAGCTCCATTTCCGTTGCCATTGAGTTGGGCTGCATCATCCTGTTTAAGGTTTCCTTTGTGAAGTCCACACTCCTTCGCCGTGGCATCCTCCCACCACCATCGTCCTTCTCTCTCATGCTGCCCTGGAAGGACTGGTCTGGTGCATGGTTCACAACCAATTGAGACATATCCTTGTGAGTGCAATGGATTCACAGGAATGTTCATGGCTCGAAGGAAGTTCCAGATGTCTTCGCCATCAACATTTGCCACCGGGTTCCACTTCATTAGGCTGCCAACCCCACCATCCACACCTTCGAAAACTGGGTCAACCTGAACAACGGGAATTTCAGACCGGGTACCAGGGGACTGATCCTTCCTCTGGCCAGTGATCCAGGCTCGTAGCCCCTTAAGTGCCCTCCTAAGAGGCCTCACCTTCCTCACACGGCAGCACTCCTGATGTCCATCCTCATAGAAAGAGAACAACCCCTTGTTCCTTACTAAGCCTTGAACTTCCACCGCATCAGGGAACATGTATTCAATGCGGATACCATAGTGCTTCTCAACTTTGTCGAAGAATTGATAAGTTTCTGGGTTCAGCCTGCCTGTATCCAGGCTGAACACTCTAAAAGGCCGACCGGTTAAATGTGCATACTCTATCAGGGCAACATCTTCAGCACCACTGCAAGAAACATTACAATATTGATTACTAAACCAAATCCAGTCTTCCATGGAGACAATTAACAACAATCTATGATCAATTATGACTCCAGAACACATTTTTCCATTTTACTGAAATAATGGAGCCTTCAAATCTCTGACCGGATCAACGCAGTTTGAAAAACTGATCATACAACCCCTTATGTGTTTTGTAAAATACAACTTGCAGGCCAACACTATTTGCCAATTGAAACCTACAGTGTTCCCATCTTTTTTTCTAAAACAACCATCAATCATGCAATTCAATGATTAAACAGGCAAAGGGATATGCCATATTATATTCACATCAAGTAAGGAATATACTTGATGGAAGTACCTGTTTGATACTTTTATACAAGATTTCCCATTCAAATTGGGTTACAATTGTGTAACAATTCCCACATATTACTCCTTAAATTGAAGGAATTTAAATTTAGATAAGATCATGCATTAATAGATCACCTGAAAGCAATAGCAATGTCGTTGCCGAATTTTTCGAGGGCTTTATCCATGATTTCTAAAGGAGAAGCGTTCTCGAGCTCCTTGGCCAGTTGATCATAGTCCTCCACCTCTACTTTATCCTCCAATTCTGCTAATTCAGCACATATTAACCCATAAACTCATCAAAACTCTTCGTTTAATTTTGAAAATTGGACTAACAATAATAACTATTATTCCCTATAACTCACCAGGACGTGAAGCAATGGCGGTCGCTGCAATAGGAGCAACTAAATCGTTCCGTTTGGGCTCTGCATTCACCGCCTTCACAGACAACCGTCGATGTGACAGATTCGGTGCATGCGGCCGGTCCGATACCCTGAACGAACCAATCTGCGAAACTGTAAAAAAAAACCCACAAAAATCAGACTCAAAATCAAACAGACATTCCCAAAAACCCATAAAAAGAAAGAAAAAAACGATTTGAGCAATAAAAAAGCACAAACCTTTAAGCTCGTGCGAGGAACCAGAACTTGCAAAATTGGAACCAGAAAACGCAGTCGAAGAAGACGATGTAAAAGCCAACGCCATTATTGAATCCCCTCAAAGTCTCTGCCTTTTCTCTCGCAAACTAACTATTACTCTGTATTTTTTTTTCTTCTTCTCTGCGTGTGGTGGGGGTGTTCTTATTGAACGGAGCCGTCCTTGGTTCATTGAACCTGGACGTGATTTGGTTCTTGTTGGGTGGTCCTACGTTTTGCTTACTTGGCTCAAAATAATTGGCTGAATCTGTATGTCCTTTTATCACTGCTTTCGTCATGCTTCCTTCCACGCGAGACGAGACGTGGATGACCAAGACATGGATTTCTGTCAAAGCCGACAAAATGAAAAATAAAAAATCAAATTAGCCAAAATTTAGTTTGCTTCTCTCTAGGTGCATTTTTGATCAACCGGTACTGCTAACGATCGTAACACAAAATATCTTAAAATATTCATAATTTTATATAACAGAACATACGTCACATGATTTAGAGTTAAATTCATGATTCAAAATTCAAATTTATATGTTATGTTTCTATTTGGACGCTTTTGAGATATTTTTTGTTGGGATACTTAACATTTTCATTGATCAAATTATTTAGTTGATTTACGATTGATATATCGATTTTTAATTTTTGATTTAGTTTCTGTGAAAAATATGTTTTTTTTTCTTCAAGAAACCAACTAAACGGTTATGTTTCGGTTTTGTATTTTTTTTAACAGCCCTAATAAGATCTTAAAATTTAAACGGAAAATTGAAATTCAAACAAAAATCAAATCACAATTGAAATTTAATGTAAACAAAAATTTGAAATAAAATCGTGATTGAAAATTAATATTTGTTAAAAATTCTTGCGACATATCGTTGTAGTGGACCTAATAAACATAATTGTGTAAAAGATAAATGGGCAAGTGAGGCCATGATAATCCAGTCTCTTTGGGCCTCAGAAGTGAGCGTTTGTGGACACACAAAAATGCATAATGAATTAATCTATTAATCTATATATTTCAAAATTGCTGGATTCAGAGCGATTTCCCGGCGAGTTGTGCAGACATCCTTCTACTCGCGCGCGTCTCATGTATTTTTGAAATATACAGCTTCTGCTTGGCGTAAATGATTTTGTAGCATTTGTTGCGGCTACAAGACACGTAGAGTAAGATTGGTCTGGTGGAAGTTTCCGTAAGGATTTTGAAGTTTAGCCGGGTTCGAATCTAAGTTAGCCAACATGTTTTATTTACTTATTTTTTATTTTGTCTTTTTCTTTCCGCGAGTCTCTCTTCCTGCTTTTTCCTTTTGTTTTCGAAAACTTCGCCAAATAGTGGTGCACACCGTGCAACGTCTCCATTGTCAGACTGTAATAGGTAGATGTCAGAGATTTTTATGGTGGTGGAGGCTTCTTCGTTTCGATTTTGATTTCTTCTCTGCAGTGTCTCTTCTTGATTTTTCCATGAACATTGCAACGTTGAGTTTCTATGTGGTCACTCTTCTTGCTTATCTGTTTTCATAACCTGAATAGCATTTCGATTTTGATTTCGCTACGATTTATTGCTCAAAGTTGTAGAAATAGTTTAATTCGAACAATAAGAGAGAGAGAGAGAGAGAGAGAGAGAGAGAGAGAGACTGCAACTCATTGGTGATTACGGCTGCATAGACATGTTAGTTCGGGGGAAGAAATTTTGGTCATGACAATCAGCGGCAATTTGACGAGATATTGTTTTCTAGCTGTTTTCGATTGCTGTCTCAGCTGTTTTCTGTTTTCGATGGCGTCGTCGTTGTGTTGTTCTTGGTTGTTACAATGTTTTCTGGTTATAAGTCATCCGATCGGTGGTTTGGCCTTTTATTTCATTCATTGTTGTTTTGTTCTTGGTGATTCAACTGATCTTTTTTTTTTTATCTTCCCTCGATTGTACTTCGTAATTTCGTTTCTCTATTATAATATTGGTTATCGAAGGCCTTTCATGGGTTTTAAGAAATTTATCGTCTTCAACACTCTATGCATATTATCAACCAATTTGTTGTGCATGTTAAGTGGTTACTGAGAAATTTGTTGTTGTTCTTCTACTATGTGCAGCTGAATAAGAATTTGAGTAATATTGGAAAGTAATTTAAAATCCTGTGTTAGTGTCTCAGTGTCGTTGGTGTGATGTGAATGTGTTGACTAACTACATACCTATTCGCTTCATGTAACGTTGAAAATATAGCCCTCAAGTGGCATGTATATTCTTTCAAAATGTTGACACCATTTTTGTTACAGCAACTGTTAGTCCGCAACATCTTCTTCTCAACATAAATGCTCTCTTCCAAGGAAGAGTACAGCCACATAATTACTACCTCCCAGTACTCAAAAGAGAGATCCACGGTGTGTTCTGTTTCTAATCTTCCACACAACTTTGTAGTTTTTTTATGTTTGACATATTTGACTTGGCTGAAATGGGCTTATGTGTTTTTCTCATCTAGGATAGGCGATTGTTTTTGAAGTGACTGGGGGAAGTAAAAGATTTTTCCTCGGAACTCATAGTGCTCCTCACAAGAAATCGATAAAAGGATGTCCTTGTGGATGTGCAGGAATTTGCAATGCTCATGTAGCTCTGTCTCTTGATGCTAAATTTTTTGAAGAGGTATGTTCTTCCTTTTTTGTTTTTCTTTTGAGGATCAGATTGTCTCATGGTAGTAATATTAGTAATTTCTACTTTTTCTATTTAGAGCTTCTTTAATTTTCAATTTAAGGTTCTGATGAGAATAGGTGTGGGTTCTTTTTCATCTTTAGATTAAATTATTAGGTGAAAAACATTCATACTTTCACATCACAATTGCCACCTTAATAGTCTTAATTACTCTTTTTTACAAAGATATTCAATCCTTTCTTGCTTCAATGAAGATTTGATTCAATGGTGGAGAGGATTATAGAAGTGCACAAATTGGTTTGGAAGATGAGGAAGAGTGGAGGTGGTTAAGTTAGAGATATGCTTGATATATCAGAAGATGAGGCCTCAGAGATGAAGTTAACCAAAGGAAATATTAATGCCTTCATCCTGGTAATGTCTCTTTGAATTTTAAGTGATAGTAAAATATTTCTTCTCATAAACTTAACTTTCTGGGCATTTGAGAGGGATTTTACTGTGAATGTATATGTGCATAGGAAGTCTAACTTTGTTAAAGTTGTTAGTGTAAGAGGTTGAGAGTACCACATGCGACCAAAACTCACTTTTACACCTCACACTGAACGACTTTGGTATGCTTCTTGAGAAAAAATATTTTATGTTGTGCTTTGCAAGCTTTTTATGTATTTAAGCATGGTGCAAATTCAAAGCTTTCAATGATACTTTGCTCATGAGGTTATTGATATCTCATGAAACTTGATGCGCCAAAATCTTCTTATTTTATACCTTTTTGAAAGACACACATCTCATATTTATCAAAATAAATTAATTAATTAAAGTATACTATTATTATCAGTGCTGCATCACATTGCTGAATTCTACTCATCATTGCACTACATTCTGCATGTAGTCTGATTATAAAATGATGCTTATTGATGACTTGCAAGAATAATCCATTGCAGGTTTTAGGCAGTCAATCCAAGTGTATGCTATCAATGTTCGTTCCCATTTTAAGAACTGTGTTTGTTTAGGTATGCCCTGTACTAGGTTGGATTGGATTGGTCTTGTCTTCTTCATGTGCTTTTGTTCAATTGACTAAACAACTCTTCTCTTCTTTCTCCTTTTTTCTTACTTAAATTTTAATAGTTTTTGTAATTAGAATTTTGTTTTGTACAACTTTTCCAGGGAAAAGATTCTTGATTTTTTAATAGGCTCGATGGCCATATGCACCAATACAAGGGAAGTAGCCCAAGGTATATATATATATATACTTAAAGACAAAAAAAATATATAATGAGATTTTATTATATATGTCGTTTATATATATAGTCACATAGGTATCAGTAAGTATATTCTATGATGGCTGTAACACAATTGGCATATGAATTTGTGGCCTTGCCAGGTTCATCTCTCAGTCTTTCTCTTAGAAAAATTTGTTGAAAATTTAATTTTTCCTATTTGGAAAGTAGAATGAATGCTTCTTTAAATGGTATTGAAAATTGGAATTTGCGGATTTGTCTCGGCAGGTAAGAGGAGTGAAGCTGTAACTGATATATCAAAAGAGCTTTGATGTTATGGTTGGTGGTATAGGCCATTTGGCATTCGTGCATTCATATGGTCTTCTTTTCTTTTCTGGATGAACTATTCTTGCATGCAAACCCAAAAGCTGCTGACAATTTTTTCAGGTAAGTTGCTTCAGTGCATGCTAATTCATCTATAAATAGGGGATTGATCAAGGCAGGTTGAGATATGTTTTCCAATAGAATCACAAAAATAGTGATGTAAGTTCCCTCAAAAAAGGGGACTGCCAAAGGTTCGCAAATAGATATATTTTGATTTTTTTTGTAGCATAATGATAAATTTGATGGCACTTCAATCCATGAACGATCTTTGAATTCTACAGTTTCATTGTATCGGTAAGTCCTTTACACCCTTAGGCTCCTTGGTGCATTTTCATCTCCCTGCATTGATGTGGCTGCCTAAAAGAATGTATAGAGAAACTTGAGGTCAACACCATAGAGACACAAGTGTAGAGTAAAGATTTATATACATTTTTACATCTTCAAGAACTTCCATGCAAGTTCCTACAAGGAAACCAAAACAGAGCCCATGGAAAAATTAGAGACGGACATTCTTCATAAACATCACTCTTAAAGCACAAGTTTGACGTATTCAAATGATTTGAAAAAATTATATATACGATAAGAATTTAACTATCTCAGTCATTACGGTTAAACTCTACTCCTAAAGCAAAAGCTTTGACGTATTCATATGAATTGAAAGATATTATATACACAACAACAATGTAGTTATCTCAGTCAGTACTGTTGAAGTCTCTAAAACAAACCTTAGTTATCACTCCTCGCTTTATTTCAAAATAATCCATTATCTAACCTTAATTATAATATAAACATACCAGTAATCATGCAAATAATAAAAAACCAACCAATCAACTATAATAACTCAAATAAGAAAAGCAAAAATCATGAGCACAAATTGAGAAAATAATATTTTCTCCGAAGATACGTACACTGAAATGAAATACACAAGCAACATCTTTCCAAAAACTCCCAGCACAAAGTCCGGGCATTGCTCTAGTTAATCTCAAATTCGCTGGATTTCCAGCGATTCTGCGGCGAGTCCTCTCCTCTTCACCATACTCGCGCGCGTCGGCAGGTGTTGAATGAGATAGCTATTATAAATCAAGTGGTGAGAAAAAGAAATGCGTATGAGAGTGATTTGTGACCCTTAGAGTTGAGAAGGGATGCAATGAATATTAATTACATTAATTAATAATATCGAATAAGTCAGTTGTGTAGGACAGGTTTGAATCTAATCAGACACAACAAAGACTAGAATAAGGTTTAGGTCTCTCCCTAATTGATTATTTTGTTATTGCCCACCAACCTCGTTATAATATTTTTTATTTTATTAAGGGTAATTGGAGATGTGAGATTCAAACTCACTCCATATTGGTAATATCGATCTTTATATGTATAGTAATTACTGTTTAACCGTAGTCTCACTTAGATTTTAACAAGAGATTTAGTTGTTAATTTAATGAATGTAAGACGAGCATGAAACAAATGTGAAATGAGAATTATTTTGTTTGATATGAAATGAAAAATGAGTATGGGAAATAAAATTTCAATTGTATAATTTATTCATTATCCTAATTGTTTATACATAAAAAAAAGAATAGTATTGTTCAAAAAATGGCACCGATGATGTGGATCAAAGGTTGAGTGTGAGAGCTACGACTAGGCTATAGGATATACGTAATGAAAATAATCAACACACAAAATACGTGATTCAACAAAAATGCTTACTTACATCCACGGGAGAAGTCAATATTATTCAACCTCTTCCTTTTGATTCAAGTGGTTCTATTTATAATCAAATGAAATAATATATCACTCGCTTCTTCTCCCTGTATCACGCAACGACTCCTCCATTTGAAGTTTGAATTGGGGATGAGGTAATTTTGAATTGAGGCAACTTGAACTGATTTGTTCTTGTGAATATAAGCGAGTACCATGTCTCTCCTTTGACTTTAAGCTATGTTGGCATGAGGGTTGGGAAGGGTTTATAAAAGTGAACTTTTGTTTGGTATTGTGGGGTTAGAAGGGATTGAGAGACTTTTATATGAGTGAACACCTCCCCACCCTGCATGTTCAAGGGTTAAAAAATGGATGTTCCAAACACTTTGAAGTGTTCGCACCAAATACAAGTTCAGAGGGGTTCGCGAATAAACGAACTTCTCCCATGCATAGCCTTAGTTGAATATTTTAGGAAAAATCTCTGACTGCATGCAACATCTAGTGTACAACCTTACCCTAGGCATCCACCTATTGATCTCCAAGCCATGTGTCTTCTTGACTCAACGACATATTTTTACCATCCACAAGTATAGACTAATTCAATGATTGTGATTATTTATTAATATGAGATATAATAGTCTTTTGAACATCAAAACTCATTATCTTTTGTGGATATTAGCTAATTATATATTTTTGGTGAGCTTCACTAATCCCCATAAGAGGTAAATAATGGTTAGATAAGTTTAAAATTTCACCCACCTAAACTCAACCAAATAAGAAAATATCTATTTTTCACTCTCATCTCGCATCATGCATCCTCTAAGGTTATGCTTGGCATTAGGGTTGAGAGGGATTCATAAAAATTAACTTTTACTCGATATTTATAAATGTTGGGAGGGGTTGAGAGGGTTTACGTGAGTGAATACCTCCCAAACCCTTATTTTGAGGGGTTGAGAAAAAGGGTGTTGGGAGGTTTGTGAACTCTCCTAAACACCTTGAAATGTTCGCGTCAAGTAAGAATTCGGAGAGGTTCACTTGTTCACGAACCACTCCTAACCTTTCTCAACATCTCTTTCAAACAAGACCTAAATGTTAATCAAATGTTCCGTACTGTCACAAACTCTTTCATACAAGTTAGATTAAAAATGTATTTACCTTGATGGGCCTAAATAAGAAGGCCCAATCGGTGCAGCCTCGTGGGCTTATAAAGGAGAGTACTGTCAAAAGTGTGGCAGTATTAGCCCACCAAGACTTGATGGGCCTCAATAAACAACCAGAGGCCCTTGCGAAAGAAAGAAATCACTCAGAAGGTAAACGTGCTCCGGTACTCGCACCTACCTTTCAAAAGTAAATTCACGATTGCCATTTCAGGACGTGGCGAATTGGGTTTGTTGCCACGTATGCAATTTTTTTGCCGTTACAGACGTTCATCATTTATAGAGGGCACCGATACTCGCGCTTTTCCTCTCGCTACATTTTATCCTGGTAACCTCATTTTCTGTTCTTACTAAGCTAGGGTTTCGAATTCGAGACTGTAATGTTTGTGGTCCTAGTTTTTCTCAAACTCGCCAACGAATAGTTTTGAGTTTTCTGCATTTGCATGTTATGAGCTTCCGACCGACTGAAATCGTGTTGAAATTTGGGTGATTTTATGGTGTCATGTACTTTGTCTTGTGTGAGTTTACTTTAGATTCTGAAAGTTGATTTTTTTTATTTCGCAAGTCTGTTGATTGTGATTCTGTGTATAATTATGCAGCTAATGGCATGAATTTTCGTGTTGATGGACTAATTCGACTCAAAACTTGAGATAGTGGGTGTGACCTGAGTGTGATTGTTAATGGAGTCGAAAGTTAATAACTTTGCCGTATTATCTTTCAAGGGTACAATAAATGTATAGGTGGTCTCATTGATTACTGAGTAAATTGTGTGCTGCCTAATTTAAACCGTGGTTGTTTTAAGTATCACTTTGACAGTTAGGAGGCATGAAATTCGTTTTGTTTTGGCTTAGAAGAATTTCTGATGCAAAATAGTTTTTTAAGTTCTTACTTGGGCCGAATTGGTACATGGATTGGTTTTTTTTGTATTAGTTGAAAATAAAATCAACTTTGTAAAGATTCAGAGTTTCTTCTTCTTCTTCCTCTTCTTCCTGATTCATATTTACTACAAATTTGATTTCAAAAAATGATCAAACCCTTTTGTCAGTGACGGAACTATTGAGACAAAAAAATTTGTGGGTATTTGCTATTAATTAGTAATGCCTCCTGACTGATAATCGGCTCATTATTGGAAACAGAGTAAAGAATTTGTCTGAACATGGCTGAGGCTGCACCAGTTAATACCGAATTGTTGGAATGGCCAACGAAAGATAAGCGTAGGTTCCTTCATGCAGTGTACCGTGTTGGTGATCTTGATCGCACAATCAAGTATGCATCCACTTTTTGCTTGTCAAATTATCGGCAGAAGTTTTAGTTTCATTGCTTGGATTTTTTCTTTTGCAATTTGGTGTCAGGTTTTATACTGAATGTTTTGGAATGAAGCTTTTGAGGAAAAGAGATGTTCCAGAGGAGAAGTACTCCAATGCTTTTCTTGGGTTTGGCACAGAAGAATCTCATTTTGTTGTTGAGCTAACATACAGTATGTTATTCGGACTTTATCTTTGCATAAAGGATTTCTCCTAGTTTATTGTTTCTGTTACATACTGATTAGTTGACCATTCTCTTGTTACATGCTTTGTATACTTTCTTTACTGTTACTTCTAGATGGACTGCCTAGGCAGGTAGAGTTGCATCTCATTGTATATGTATATCTAGAACACTAGTAGTATCAGCATTTGACCAGTTGGTAAACATGCGATGATGCGATACTTTTTTGTTGTTGTTGGTTATTACTTACATTAAGAGAAGTTCAAACTTGGCAAAAAGTTCTACAGCATTGATGCCGTTGTTGTCAATTTTCACAAGAAGGTTGCCATTTGACTCCTAGGCTTATGATGTATTCACTGTTTGATGTCATGAGAATTTTTTTTCTTCAAATGTGCAGATTATGGGGTAACCTCATATGATATTGGAACTGGTTTTGGGTATTTTGCGATTGCAACTGAAGATGTAAGTTTCGCTCTACTGAGTTAGAGTATATGGATTTGTCTTGATGCTCGAAATGAACTATAAATATTTGGGCTTCCAGGTTTACAAAATGGTCGAGAACATCCGTGCCAAGGGTGGCAATATCACTAGGGAGCCTGGTCCAGTTAAAGGTGGATCGACTGTAATTTCTTATGTGAAGGATCCTGATGGTTATACTTTTGAGCTTATCCAAAGAGGAAGCACACCTGAGCCTCTCTGCCAAATAATGCTTCGTGTTGGAGATCTGGAACGGTCAATCAAATTCTACGAGAAGGTAATACAATGTTGAAGTGTTTTGTTTGGATTCTTATTGTTGTCTTGTTTCCGAGTTTCTAGTAAACCTGCTATAGGGCTGGTAAAATTGTAAATAATTTTCATCATGCGCCAAAAACTAGCTGACAAATTTGATGGTTAATTTGGTTAAGCTTGTGCTATGACTGGGTGTCTTACACAGTTGTACTGTCAAGTATTTGTTTTGGCTCCTAGACTAGAACACCATCCTGCGTTAATAATATTATTATCTAATGGGTAATCAAAGAAATCATGCATGATAAATCTATCATTTTCCATAAACTGAAGAGAATAAATATTTTATTTATTTTTTTCGGTTGTAACGCCAATTTTTTCTGTCATGCGCCAAAAATTAGTTGACAAATTTTTCTGTTATTTTGGTTGAGATTGTGCTATGAATGGGTGTCTTGTACAGTTGTACTGTCAAGTATTTCTTTTGGCTCCTAGACTAGAACACCACGCTGCGTTAATAATATTCTTATCTAATGGATAATCAAAGAAATCATGCATGATAAATCTATCATTTTCCATAAACTGAAGAGAATAAATATTTTATTTTATTTTTTTCGGTTGTAAAGCCAATTTTTTTCGTCATACATAAAAAATTAGTTGACAAATTGATGGTTATTTTGGTTGAGATTGTGCTATGAATGGGTGTCTTGTACAGTTGTACTGTCAAGTATTTCTTTTGGCTCCTAGATTAGAACACCACACTGTGTTCGTAATATTCTTATCTAATGGTTAATCAAAGAATCATGCATGATTAATCTATCTACATAAACTGGAGAATAAATATATAATATATTTTTTTCCCGGTTGTACCGCCAAATATTTGGCAGAGGGATCGGCTTGCCAACTCAATCAAAAGATTCTTCGTATGATTTTCTTGTTTTCTGTTATCCTTTTTTTGCAGGCCTTGGGGATGAAAGTAATAAAGAAGGCCGATAGACCCGAATACAAGGTTTTCTGTCTCCTCTCCGTGGTTTCATTTAATCTTTCTTTTTTTATTGTTAAGATTTCATCTAATCTTTTAGTTACAACCACACTTGCTCTTAGTTGAGAGGGTTGAAGAAGTCTAATGAGTTTCCTCTTATTGTTGCGTGTAATGCAATAGTACACAATGGCCATCCTGGGCTATGCAGAGGAGCTTGAGTCCACTATTCTTGAGTTGACTTACAACTACGGTGTGACTGAGTACACCAAGGGAAATGCATATGCACAGGTCAGATCTGCCCGTCCTTGTGCAAATTCAAATGATATTTTTCTTCATTTGATACACATACTTTTCCTTTTAATCTTATTTTGTTATCTATTACAGGTTGCTATCAGTACTGATGATGTATACAAAAGTGGTGAGGTGGTTAACGCGGTCACGCAAGAGCTTGGAGGAAAGATTACTCGGCAAGCTGGACCAATTCCTGGAATTAACACAAAAATTGTCTCTTTTCTGGATCCTGATGGCTGGAAAACTGTAAGTTGTCTTTAGTGATTGGAAGTATTTGGGTTTAATTGGTAGAAATGTTTGCTTTCTTCTTGCAGAAACATATTGAGGTTTTAACTTCTAATTGTGTCCCAACTTTTAAATTATTCGATTCATTGATCATCACAGATGTAATCAACTTGCAAAGTTGAACCAACAGAATTGAATATGGTGTGTTGCATGTTGTGCTTCTCTGTTGTTTTGTTTGTTGGCTTTAATCTCTAACTGATTGCCTCGTGCTATTGTCGCAACCAGGCAATTAGGATATTCACGCAACATTAACAGATTTTTTCAATATACATGACTAATTCTCATATTCTTAATTTACAAGTTAAATGATTAATTGGTTTTCTTGCTTGTAATTGCAGGTCCTGGTTGACAATGAAGATTTTCTGAACGAACTGCACAAGCTGGAGTGATTACATGAAGGGAAATATCATTGATGCCTTTAAGGGGGAGTTTGCTAGTGCTCGGTATGAATAAATTAGAGCTTTGGGTTTACAGCAACCCAGTATGTCTGTAATAATATGGTTATGGACGCTATGCTAATGGCCTTGTGATTGGAACTCTGTTTTACTGCTTGAACATCCGAGAATCTGTGTGTGTGTGTATTTTTTTTTTTAAATAACTGAGAATGACCCAGCCCAGCTTGCCCTCCCGACAACTGAGTTGGCCTAAACCTTGGGCCGCCAGTCAGTTTAAGGCTGGGTGGAAGCCTATGCGAGTAAGCCCCACAGGCGTAGAACAAGCCATTCAGGTACGATGCCAACTGAGTGTTACAAAAATTGGCAAAGATTGGAAAAGAGATGAGAAGACTTTTGACTTGCAAAGGCCAAGTCTTGACTACAGGGAGTAACGTTTTCTGGCGAAACTGTGGCCATTCATTCTCTTTGCCAAGACTTTGTGCTTGTCTTGAGAGTTATTTAGGGTTCTAAAAGATCTTTTCCTCATCCATCATATGACAAACAGACAAATAATAATTGGTTTTCATTGCAACTGAAATTTTACATAAACAAATTCACTAATTTTGCACAGGAATACAGAAGAAAGACAAATCGCTTGCAGTATCAGCAACTACCTTTACCAAACGCTATTTTCATGCCAGGAACATCATAGTACAGGAATACAGAAGAAAGACAAATCGCTTGCAGTATCAGCAACTACCTTTACCAAACGCTATTTTCATGCCAGGAACATCATAGTAAACATTCAGTGAACGTTGTTGATGGCCACCAATAATGTTCAAGGCTGTATCTTTTTTGTTTCCTGCAAAAGCCAAGCAAACTAGAGACTCATTCTCTCTCCAGAGAACACCTGATGAATCTAGTTGCACATCCTTGGAGCCCTCGAAATGCAGTACCATGTTTGGTACTGACACATTGTTCTGTCCTCTAAGATCATAGCATAGGTCCAGTAACTCTGACAACGGTTGAGCCTGAGAGTATCCTGACATAAGTTTCTTGAACTCTGATTTCATGGCTTCATGGAATAATCCAGGTAGACGAGTGATCGTTGTGCCAGAATCAACTATAACACTTAGTAGTGAAGAACCCATGTAGTCTTTCATGTCTAATCTTGTTTGGCCAATAGTAATACCAACGAGGTTTACTGAATAGTGGTCTGAGTCCCTCAAAAGTGGTATGAAATTTTCAGGGTCAGGATTGCAGGTAGAAATTGCCAAAATATCAAAAATGATAAAACCCGTTGAGCTCTTTGAGGATGGGAGACAGTGACAAAAGATTCCATGGAAATTTACTGCTCGGGAGAGAAAAGAATTTTCTCCTGGTCCAATGCCTAGTAGCCCATCTGCTCCATCAAAATCACCACCACTACTCACGCTGCAACCAAAGACAAAGTCATTGTAAGAAAAGTCACTAAAAGTCAAGGTATCGCGAACCAACGATCCTTCGGAGTAGGAGCCGTCGTTGTATGCAATGGAGTAGTTAAGTTTTGATGAATTGAAAGTTGAGGATGTAGAAGGGTCAAAAATGGATATTTGGGAATTGTTGCAGTCACTTTGGGAACAAGATTGGCATTGCTTTATCCAAGTGATATTACTGCCTGTGTCGAGAAACAACTTCAAGTCCTGTCTGGGAGTGCCAAAACCAACTGGAACACCAAAACTTCCTGCACCTAATTCTTTCACAGCAACCTCAGAATATCCGGCAGGTAAGGCAATAGGGGGGGATTCTCCATCTTGGGAGAGATGTCGATGAGAATTGGAAGGTGAAAAAGGTCTGTTTCCGTGGCCTTGAAAACACAAGAATATTAGAACGCAGGAGAACAGGATATGGTGAACTGCCATGGATGTAAAGAAAACACAAACCTACAGACTGTGGTGATTGCAGATGATACTCAAAGTTAGTTCTTATAGACCAAGAGCTCAACATCTTTTCCACTAAAAATGCCAAAAGACATTGACTCGACTCAAGTCTATTGACACAGTCTTCACTATATGAAACAAATAACCGTTGGCAGCTATTATTTTCGTAATTGACGGAGGAAACGTATACAGACCGCAAAATGATGTTGATAGATAATACGAGTTCAATGAGCTACAAACTTCCAAATGTACATCCTTTTCATCTAACGAGGCTTTGGGCAGAATAGAGAACCTAAACAGAAAGTTTTAGGCTAATTCTTTTGCCAACTTTGGGTGGGACTCTTGAATCGAAATCACATAATCATCATCTTATATATACACATATATGTGAACTCCATGATAACAAGCCACATATTAGATACTTCACTTGTCATATTTATATATCAGCATATGTATCATCTCGGAGAGAAGGTAACAACATACTTTTTGATGATCAGAAGAATCAGCAACATTTGATGAAGATCCAACAGTACTAGGAGTGGGAACCAAAACCATGATCTTCCCAAGTAGCTGTCACTGCCATAACGAGAAGTCCAACCAGCAAAAACTCCACTCGAAAACTAGCAAAAATTGATGAAAAAACAACAGCTACAAGAGCTGAAACGTAAAGAAGAAGATGTAGACTGTTCTTGAGAGAGAGATTTGTTTCATTTTATTGGGAGGTGCTGCTAGTGTATACCGATACATAAAAACGTACTTTAGGAAATTAATGAAAGCTGAAATGCTCACTTTTTATCGCCTCAACCATGAAAGCTCAATAGCATTTATTATCTAATATATAGACACACCATAAACAATCTTTAATTAATCATGTATTTAAGATCATTTGCATAACCTAAACAGAAAGTTGCGCTAATTCTTTTGCTGCCTTAGGGTGGGACTGCTGGATTTCTTCTTTCATGCGTTGGAATGTATATAGCAAAGCTTTCATCTCTTTTCCGCATTATTTATTCTCAGGTAAACTTGCCTATTGCGCACATGCAATAATAATTGTATAATGAGCAGTGGATAATGTATTGAAATATTTGTTTTTGTTGATATGATCATATTAATATATGAGTTTTGTTGATGTGACTTTATTGAAATATGTGTTTTGATGAGATTAATATTTTTTTTTAGTTTTATCGAGTAATGGATGGAGGAATGGTTGGTTTAAATAATTGTATTGAGAGATGTGTTTTGTTGATATAACTATATTGAGATATATGTTTTTACTGATCTGACTGTATTGAGAGAAATGTGCAGTTTAAATTTTTATGTAATAGAAATGAGATTCACAAATAATTTTAATGGAAGCATTATCTTGTCACTATTGTATATAGCTCAATATTTTGTTCAATGGAAAAAGGGGCAATGTAGAATGTGTGATAGTGAATCATAACATTTTGTGAGACACATAGAAATTCAAGTGCTACTTAGTGTGGGTTTGTAGGGCAATTTCGGGTCGGACAATACAGATGTTTATAAAATATTTGAATGTTCTGATTTGAGTTTATTTAAACGATCTTATTCGAATTAATTTAAATCTAAACATTTAATTCAAAAAATAATTAAATTTGAGTTCGAATTTAGATAACTAAATCTATTAAAATCAGTTGTATTTGAATACAAATTTTGAACAGATAATTTATACTAAAATTTATTTAATTTGAATCCAACAAATCAATCCTATACTTTTGCCAGCCCGATGTGGGGACGAACGTGGAATGCAAGATTTGGAGAAAATATATGACGAAAGGAAAACAGAAATATCAAGTCAAAAGGACAAAATAAAAGGAAAAGACAAAAGAGTACCTGTTGCCATAGAAAAGCAAGAAATATCCATGTCTTCGTACTGTGTATAATACTAGTGCCCCAAAAGCCGCGCCAGATTGCGTGTATCTCGTCCCACTTCTCAAGGCACGCTTCCCGATAATTACAAATCGTGACCACGAAATGACTTATCTACCCCCTACCATACTCTCTCCTTCGCATAACATTCCTTCACCAGTTCAGAGGACAAAAACTATAATCAAGAATACTACACGCGTGATCAGTACTGATTCTTGGATCCAAAATGGCCAAGACGTCGGCTTCCGCTACGACGGCGTTTCCGTCGATAAAACCCGGTGACTACGCCCACAGTCCTGTCCACTACGCGGTCGCATTGGGGGATCACACTACTCTGTCACGGCTTGTCTCTACCGTGCCTAAACTAGCCGATCCAACCCAGGTTACGACTGAGTCGGAAGCACTGAGTCAGGAGAGAGTAGCCGACCAGATCTCTGCCGTTTTTGACCGACGGGATGTTCCCAACCGGGAGACACCGCTACACCTGGCGGTACGACTCAATGACTCCTTCGCTGTGAAAACACTAGCTGCTGCGGAGGCGGACGTGTCTCTGCAGAACTCCGCCGGATGGAATCCTCTCCAGGAGGCTCTGTGTCGGAGAAACAAAGAAATTGCCTTGATTCTCCTCCGGCTTCATCACCGCTCCGCCTGGGCCAAGTGGCGTCGCCGACTTCCTCGGTTGATTGCGGTGCTACGCAGGATGCGTGATTTCTACATGGAGATTTCCTTTCATTTCGAGAGCTCTGTCATCCCCTTCGTTGGCAAGATCGCACCGTCTGACACGTACAAGATTTGGAAACGCGACGGTAATCTTCGCGCTGACACTTCACTAGCTGGCTTCGACGGTTTGAAAATCCAACGTGCCGATCAGAGCTTTCTTTTCCTCGGAGACGGTTACCCGAGCCATAACGTTCCCGCTGGCTCTCTACTTGTTCTCAATCACGACAATCGCAAGATTTTTGATGCGTTCGAGAACGCCGGAGCTCCAATGAGCGAATCGGACATTGCCGGATTTTGTTCTCAGACGAGCGTGTATCGGCCCGGTATGGATGTTACGAAAGCAGAGCTGGTATCTAGAACTAACTGGAGGAGGCAAGAGAAGACGGAAAGTGTCGGTGAATGGAAAGCTAAGGTTTATGAAATACACAATGTGGTTTTCAGTTTTAGGTCACGCAAAGTAACAAACAGGGAAAACGACGTCGCAGGGAGCGAGCAAGTGCTTCCTTTGGAGCTCGACGAAGATGATGATGGATTTCTGGTCGCAGAGAATCCGAATTTCGGACCTCCTGATAAGAGGAGGCACAGTAGCTTTGTGAGGGAGGACAGGGAGTGGATTTCAGTGGGCAGGAAGAGTGTCGATATAATCCCCCGTTCTGCACCTGCTGGTCCGCCGCGAAGAGCTGCTGTGGCTGTGGCCCCGACGCCTCATTGCAAGGAGAAGGAGTACATAAGAAGTTTGCGGCCGTCCGTTTGGTTAACGGAGCAGTTTCCGTTAAAGACAGAGGAGTTGCTGCCGTTACTTGATATTTTAGCAAACAAAGTTAAGGCCGTGCGGAGGATGCGAGAGCTGCTCACCACCAAGTTTCCTCCGGGCACATTTCCGATTAAGGTAAGGGTAATTACGGAAAATTTCTTAAATTCTGCTGTTTCTGGACCTTTTCTTTTCCCTTTCGGGTCTTTTGATGCTTAAGCAAGGAGCTTACTCGAGATCATGAGTCATGACAAAGCAGTCTTTTGTCGGAGAAGAAGCTCTGACGTGGACTCTCTGTGTATCTCGTGTCCTACGTGGGTTGATCTGATTGGTCAACCTCTTATCCTATGGTGATGGTTTTGTGGGACCGGATGATCCAAGGTTTTACTTTTCTTTTGTACTCAAAACTAGGATTATAAGATGAGGGTCCCATTAAATTCACCTGGTCCCATTTAAATGTGGACGTGGCAAGATTGAGGGCCAATCAATGGTTAAGTTTTGCTTTTGTGAATGAGAGGGACCTCCCTGCTTCTTAATGTAATTGATCTTCTTAATGTAATTGATATTGATTTTGCCAAAAAGCTCTATTAACGGTAGTGATTGACTTTTGATTTATATATATTGTTTTTTCTTTTTTGGTGGGGCAGGTGGCTATACCGGTGGTTCCTACAGTGAGAGTAGTGGTTACATTCACCAAGTTTGTAGAACTACAACCGATTGAACAATTCTACACCCCCCTCTCAAGCCCCGTCAGACAGAGCTTCTCAGAAGATGATCAACAAAAATCAGACTCTCATTACTTATCATTCAATTCTTCATCATCCTCGTCTTCTTCATCATCTTCGTCCACTTGGCTATGGCGGAACAACAGCCAGTCTGGGTCTGGGAGCAAACAGCAGCAGCAGTTGGATCCTTTTGTTATACCGAGTGGATACAAGTGGACAAGCATTGACGATAAATCAGACAAAATGAAGAAATCCAAGTCTACCAGGAAATCTAAGTGAATGCAATTCATAAAACGAGGACATAAAATGGAGAAAGTGAACAACTTCGGGTAGGAATGTAGGACAGTAAAAGGAATGTTCATGAATGCAGCTGCAAGTGTCTTACATCTGAATTTTGAAATACTGTGTAGATATAAATATATCCCATCTGGTTTTTCTGATTCAATTTGGTATGACAACATTTGCTCTGAAATTTTCTATTGATTGACATCAATTTTTACTCATAATTTTTCTCAATTTCCTCTTTCAGTTTTCTTTTGTTAGGGTCTTCTTACATTTTTGCCAAAGCAATGAATGTGTGGGGGGGGGGGGGGGCAGAAGCAACATACTCAAGGCTATTCCCAATATTCAGCTATGCAGTTGCTATTCGCAGCTTGCCGGTGAAACCTTGATACCTCAAAAAATTGCTCATTATAGGAAATAATGAAGATGTGCAACAACAAAAGAGGGAGATAAATTGCTAAATTGCATCATACTTTCTCCTTGATTCTTCTTCTGTTTTTTATTTTTACCAATTCTAGCTGGACTTGATGTTCTGCCACAATTATTGGAAGATGGTCAATTTCATTTTGCAAAATAAAGGGCAGTTTCAGGTACTGATAGTGAACCTTGTGAAACATAATGGGTTGCCACAACAAGGAAAACATGGCTAAATAAAGAAAGTATACCGAATAATATAGTTTGCTTAGCAGGAAATAAACAAATGTGTTGCCAAAGTTCCTTTTCGAAAATGTAAAAATGGGGTACACGACAGCCCATCCCACATGGTTGGCCCTTTCTATTTATTTGGATTTAGCTCTTCCATCTCTTGATCATTGTGCCCCTCTCACTTAGTCATCAATTCTCCATCTGCGGCTGCTAGTCATCTCGCAAGGTAATCTCCCTCTGTAACAAACACACACACACATAAGGATACTTGAAAAGCCTTAATCTTTATCTGCTTGTGATGAAGTGGTATCAAATGGACTCTTGGCAAGTTCTCAATCTCTTACTGTTTTAATTATGAAATCATTGTTCATTGTTCATGGTTCATATCTATCATGTTTCTCGCTCATGTGGGTTATCATGGTTATTAAGTTAATGAATATGTTCCTCAGAAAAAAGATTGAAGTAAGGTTGAGAAACTATGGCTGCTGAGGCACCTAGCTGGGCTGATCAATGGGGTGCTGGAGGTACTGGAGCCATGGAAGATGACAACACCAGTACCAAGCAAGACGGCAGGAGCAAGAAGACGGATGCTAAAACTGGATTTGGAAAAGCCAAAGCAGCTGCATCAGTAGGAGCTCAGAAGATCATCGGCGGGGCATCCAGTGGCTTCAAATGGGTCAAGAATCAATGCCAGAGAAAAGGTTCTTCCAAATGAATAGATCCTTTCTTCTGTCTTATGCTGAATCAAGATCTTAAGATAGTCTTTTTTTTTCTTCCTTGTTGAAGACTACGTTTCTTTCTGCTGTCCATTCTACCAGATTACATAATGTCAGAGCATCACTTGTTTGCTGCAGAGTAACTTTTTAGATTGAAGCTTAAACAGATCAAACACATTACTTTCATGTACATCTACAATCTTCATCCACTTCTTCCGCAGAATAAACTTTCAGCTAAAATGTCATCACATCACAAATCAACCAAGTGAATTGGCATATTCATCCATAATTTGATAATTTCATCTTCATTCTAGGATCGTTTTCACTGACCAGATCAGTTGTGATATCCTGGCCCCAACATGGCATGACCGATCAATAAGAGAGTGATGCGGGTATAATGATTATGTGCATATTGGGTTCATTAAATTGTTAGTAAGTAGAACTAAACCACTAAATCTTGAAAGTAGTGGTGGAGGGGTGTTTTTGTACATACTCATTTTTCATGAGGGTAGAAGTGGAAAAAAAAAAACATATATCTAGAAGAAAAAAAAAAACGAAAAGCTTGCCCAGCAAGCTTGGTTCCTTAGTTAAAACAAAACTAAACAAAAAGAAAAGCTTGCCCAGCAAGCTTGGTCCTTAGGATAAAACAAAACAAAAATAACAATAGAAAACAAAAAGGAAAAAAAAAAAAAGAAAAGGAAAAAGGAAGGAGAAGCTGCTGGAAGAGACGAGAAAAAACAGAGGAAGTGGGAGGAACTTGGTTGAAGAAATTTCATTGTGAAAGCAAGGGTGCATAATAAGGTAGGGGATGTTATAATTGTGCACTATTGTTACTTTGCTGGCTGATTGTATGAGATGATGAGGTGGTTGAGTCCACCAGGAAGGATCATCACTTATAACTCTTTATATACATGTATAGATATAGATAGATATATATATCTAGTGTTAGTGGCTTTAATGGCCAACCGACTACCTCTACAGACTAAGCCAAGGCATTTGCATGGAATTGATTACTTGAAATAGGAGATGTCCAATTTTGGTGATATTTGCTTTGTTTGTTATTTAGATGAGATTTTTGAGTAGGAATCTAGAAGTGTTGATCTTGTGTTATGCTTGATTACAAGATGGTTATGTGGTGAAATTTTGTGTATGATTGGTAGAGCATGAGGTGTCATGCCTTACACTCTAAATCTGGAAACTCATTCGGCATATACGTATGCTGTTATATTGTTAGTTAACAGAGAACTAGTTGCTCCATTGGCCAATACTGTGAGGAGGACATGTTGTGTGTAAGTCATACTAACGTTTTATTTGTACTGCTGGACACTTGTATACAAACACAACACTTGCTGGAGTGAATATATATATATATAGATGGATATAGATATACACGTAGATATATCTATATAACTATATATATATATATATATTGAGATAGGGCTACGCATGTGATATCTTTATAACATAATGCAGGTTGACGTAAATGTGTGTAATGTGTACTATGCATGATTCGTATAGTTTGATGTAAATGAATATCATGCAAGAATTGATGATTACGTGGAACCTAGGCAGCCTTATTCGATTTGGTTCAAAGGAAGGCTGTTAACATATGAATGTTTAAGGGATAATGTTCGTGCCTCGGTTATGATTGGGATTGTACCTCGGTGATATGAATTATCCTATGACTTGGATATGAGAGTTGAGAAGAGGGTGGCGTGGTAATGTTGGGATAAGAGGTGGCTCTGTACGTACTGTGAGGAAAAAAAATAATTCGAGTAGAGATTCGCTATGCGGCCACATAGTGAAGGGTAGTAAGCCCGGGTTGAAGAAAGTGCCAACCTTCCTTACTCGTAGAGAGACCCCGACGATGAGGTCGGAGAGGTCAAGTGGATAAAGTGAATCCGGCGATGAGGTCGGAGGTGATTAAAGTAACACCGACAATGAGGTCGGAAGGCGGAAGATGGTGGATCCGGCGATGAGGACGGTCTAAGAAGGATCTGGAGTGACAAAACTAGAGGAAATATTCTAGTTTAAAAGGGAAATTTCGTTTGTTTATTATGGTTAATGGTGTGATGCTTTAATTATTATATATATTGCATTCGGTCAATTATCGCAATTGTAGCATTTTCTACTGAGCTCGGCTCACTCCCGTGTTTATGGTTTTTTTTTAGGTGAGCCTAGTAGGGTTGATCGAGCTGACGATGGGGGCCGGGCAGCTAGGTAGGATGCACATACCGCCAAAAGGAGGAGATGTCATTTTGGGCGTCTAGGTCTATATATGTACATATCTATCTAACCTCTCTAAAACGCATGTTAGACTTATATTATGATTTCGGACATGGAGAGTTGAGCTCTCCTTGGATCATGTGTGGAACTATATATGTGTACGTAATATATGGACCTTTGCGTAAATCTATATAAATGTGTAAATATATATATATATATGTATATATATATGCGAACCGTCGAAAAAGAATTGTGGCGGAAGTTTTGTTAGTTAGATAAAATAGTTAATGACCTTATTCCACGTCACGCTCCTGGGGTCGGGGCGTGACAAGTTGGTATCGATTTGGAGTTTCAATTATAATCTTTCTTTCAGCACAAACCAAGTTCCTCCCACTTCCTCTGTTTTTTCTCGTCTCTTCCAGCAGCTTCTCCTTCCTTTTTCCTTTTCTTTTTTTTTTCTTTCCTTTTTGTTTTCTATTGTTATTTTTGTTTTGTTTTATCCTAAGGACCAAGCTTGCTGGGCAAGCTTTTCTTTTTGTTTAGTTTTGTTTTAACTAAGGAACCAAGCTTGCTGGGCAAGCTTTTCGTTTTTTTTTTCTTCTAGATATATGTGTTTTTTTTTTCCACTTCTACCCTCATGAAAAATGAGTATGTACAAAAACACCCCTCCACCACTACTTTCAAGATTTAGTGGTTTAGTTCTACTTACTAACAATTTAATGAACCCAATATGCACATAATCATTATACCCGCATCACTCTCTTATTGATCGGTCATGCCATGTTGGGGCCAGGATATCACATCCTTCCCTCCTTAAACAATTTCGTCCTCGAAATTCTTATAACAGTCAAGGATTCTTACCTGGAGTCATGAATATGGTCGGGTACTTTTCCCGCATCTCAGACTCCAATTCCCATGTCGCCTCTTCAACGCTATGATGTTTCCATAACACCTTAACCAAAGCTATCGATTTATTCCGCAACACTTTCTCCTGCCTATCTAGAATTCGCACCGGCTGTAGAATATAGGTAGCATCCGCATCCACGCTTACAGTGGACCAATCCAATACATGAGTCGGATCGGGTTCGTATTTTCTCAGCATAGACACATGGAATACATTATGCACGCCAGCTAACTGAGGTGGTAAGGCCAAGCGGTATGCCACTTCTCCTACTCGACTCAAAATCTCGAACGGCCCAATATATCTAGGTGTTAATTTTCCCTGTTTACTGAACCGTTTAAAACCTCTACGAGGACTAACTTTTAGGAACACATGATCTCCAATATTAAATTCTAGTGGCCTCCTTCTCTGATCAGCATAGCTCTTTTGACGTGACTGCGCCGTTTGCAGCCTTTTCCGAATCACCTCCACACCTTCTGTCGTTTCTCTAACCAAGTCTGGACCTAATAGGTTTTTCTCTCCAACCTCGGCCCAACACAACGACGATCTACATGGTCGTCCATATAATGCTTCATATGGAGCCATTTGAATACTGCTCTGGTAACTGTTATTATACACAAACTCCGCGAGAGCTAAGTAGTTCTCCCAATTACCCTTCCAATCTAACACACAGGCTCGAAGCATATCTTCTAATATCTGGATCAATCTCTCACTTTGGCCATCTGTTTGTGGATGGAATGCTGTACTCATATACAATTGAGTGCCCAAAGCTTGTTGTAAAGTCTCCCAAAATCGAGATGTAAATCTAGGATCACGATCAGACACGATAGAACAGGGCACTCCATGTAATTTAACTATCTCTTGCACATATAACCTTCCCAGTTTGTCAACAGAGTCGGTTTTACGTACCGGTAGAAAATGAGCTGATTTTGTCAATCTATCGATTACCACCCACACACTGTCATGTCCACGAGGCGATCGCGGTAAATCTGTGACAAAGTCCATTGTAACATGCTCCCATTTCCATTCTGCTACTGGCAATGGTTGCAATAACCCTGCAGGTTTCCGATGTTCTCCCTTTACCTGCTGACAGGTAAGACATTTACTTACAAATTCGGCAATATCTCTCTTCATACCTTTCCACCAAAATTGGCGTTTAACATCATGATACATTTTTGTAATTCCGGGATGCATAGCAAATTGGGAATGATGTGCTTCCTTTAAAATATCCCTTCTCAACTCGGTATTTTCCGGTACTATCAATTTGTTCCCAAGACGTACACCACCATCCGAACCTCTAACCCAATCCACTTCATTGATAATGTCGTCAAACCTTTCATCTCGACTCTGAGCCTCAATTACCTTCTGCATTAACATAGGTCGTAATACAAGACTTCCCAAACATATTCTTCCATTCTGCTCTAAAATCTGCATTCTGAAAGTATTTAGTACTTCACCGTTCTCCCATTCTTTCATCGCAACCCATGCCAATTGCGCCTTTCTTCTTAATGCATCTGCTACTACATTAGCTTTGCCCGGATGGTACTGCAATGTGAAATCATAATCTGCTAAATATTCCATCCATCTTCTCTGCCTTTGATTCAATTCTCTCTGCGTAAATAAGTATTTCAGGCTTTTGTGATCAGACATCACCTCAAACCTTTCACCGTATAAATAGTACCTCCACTGTTTCAAAGCAAAAACCACTGCGGCCAACTCCAGATCATGAATAGGATAATTCCGTTCATGCGGTCGCAGCAATCTGGATGCATACTCAACCACTCTGTGTCCCTGCATTAGGACACATCCTAAACCAACATTTGGCAGCATTCTATTTGATACTGGAGCAACTCATTCTTTTATTTCAAAATCATTTGCAAATGCTCTAGAGTTGGAAATCTGTCCGATGGGGGAAAGATTCCTAGTTGAATCTCCACTAGGGTACACCACTCTGGTGGAGGGAACATGTTATAATTGTGCTTTGCAGTTTGGAAATTATGAATTAAAAGCAGATTTGAATGTGCTTAACATCCAAGAATTTGATGTAATTCTGGGAATGGACTGGTTATCAGCCCATAAAACTGTTTTGGTTTGTGCTGAAAGAAAGATTATAATTGAAACTCCAGAGGGAGACAGAGTCCGACTACGTGGCTCGAAGAAAGAACCATGTACTCATTTCCTCAGTAATCCGAACTACATTGAGTGTAGAATGGCAAGCTTGCCTCTTAATGAGCCGAGTGAAGGGAAGAAAACACCTATACGAGTAATAGATGAGTATATGGATGTGTTTCCTGAGGAATTACCAGGTTTACCCCCTAAACGGGAAATAGAATATGCTATTGATGTATATCCTGGTACTGATCCTATCTCTATACCTCCGTATCGAATGGCACCTGCTGAATTGCGAGAATTGAGTAAACAGTTGCAAGAATTGCTAAATCTTGGATTTATTAGACCAAGTAGTTCACCATGGGGAGCTCCTGTACTGTTTGTAAAGAAGAAGGATGGATCTCTTCGGATGTGTGTTGACTATAGGCAATTGAATAGGGTGACTATTAAGAATAAATACCCACTTCCGCGAATTAATGATCTGTTTGATCAGCTCAAGGGATCCAGTTATTATTCAAAAATAGATTTGAGATCTGGGTACCATCAGTTGCTGATTCGTGAAGACGATGTCGCCAAAACTGCATTTCGAACTAGATACGGGCATTACGAATTCCTAGTATTACCTTTTGGGTTAACCAATGCTCCAGCTGCTTTTATGGATATGATGCAGAGAATATTTAGGCCATATCTAGATCAATTTGTGGTAGTGTTTATTGATGATATTCTTATTTACTCGGCCACGAAGGAGGAGCATGAGCGACATTTAAGAATAGTGTTGCAAACATTGAGGGAGCATCGATTGTATGCAAAAATGAGTAAATGTGAGTTTTGGGTGAAAGAAGTGAAATTTCTGGGGCATGTGATTTCACTTGAGGGTATAGCGGTTGATCCATCCAAGGTGAAGTCTGTAGCGGAGTGGCCAAGGCCTAAAAATGTTAAAGAAATTCGAAGTTTCTTGGGACTGGCGGGATATTATCGGAGATTTATTGAGAATTTCTCTAGAATTGCAGCACCACTTACACACTTGACTTGTAAGAATGTTCCTTTCCTGTGGACTAATGAGTGTGAACATGCTTTTGAGGAGTTAAAACAAAGGCTCATTACTCCACCTGTACTCGTGATACCTGAGCGAGATTTGGGTTATCAGGTATATTGTGATGCCTCCAAAAGAATTGTGGCGGAAGTTTTGTTAGTTAGATAAAATAGTTAATGACCTTATTCCACGTCACGCTCCTGGGGTCGGGGCGTGACAAGTTGGTATCGAAGCTGGTCTACCCCTACCTCTAGAAGCTGATGCTGCTGTGGATCCAGTACGTGATCCCTGCGCTGATCCACTATGTTAATGCAGAAGGTAATTGAGGCTCAGAGTCGAGATGAAAGGTTTGACGACATTATCAATGAAGTGGATTGGGTTAGAGGTTCGGATGGTGGTGTACGTCTTGGGAACAAATTGATAGTACCGGAAAATACCGAGTTGAGAAGGGATATTTTAAAGGAAGCACATCATTCCCAATTTGCTATGCATCCCGGAATTACAAAAATGTATCATGATGTTAAACGCCAATTTTGGTGGAAAGGTATGAAGAGAGATATTGCCGAATTTGTAAGTAAATGTCTTACCTGTCAGCAGGTAAAGGGAGAACATCGGAAACCTGCAGGGTTATTGCAACCATTGCCAGTAGCAGAATGGAAATGGGAGCATGTTACAATGGACTTTGTCACAGATTTACCGCGATCGCCTCGTGGACATGACAGTGTGTGGGTGGTAATCGATAGATTGACAAAATCAGCTCATTTTCTACCGGTACGTAAAACCGACTCTGTTGACAAACTGGGAAGGTTATATGTGCAAGAGATAGTTAAATTACATGGAGTGCCCTGTTCTATCGTGTCTGATCGTGATCCTAGATTTACATCTCGATTTTGGGAGACTTTACAACAAGCTTTGGGCACTCAATTGTATATGAGTACAGCATTCCATCCACAAACAGATGGCCAAAGTGAGAGATTGATCCAGATATTAGAAGATATGCTTCGAGCCTGTGTGTTAGATTGGAAGGGTAATTGGGAGAACTACTTAGCTCTCGCGGAGTTTGTGTATAATAACAGTTACCAGAGCAGTATTCAAATGGCTCCATATGAAGCATTATATGGACGACCATGTAGATCGCCGTTGTGTTGGGCCGAGGTTGGAGAGAAAAACCTATTAGGTCCAGACTTGGTTAGAGAAACGACAGAAGGTGTGGAGGTGATTCGGAAAAGGCTGCAAACGGCGCAGTCACGTCAAAAGAGCTATGCTGATCAGAGAAGGAGGCCACTAGAATTTAATATTGGAGATCATGTGTTCCTAAAAGTTAGTCCTCGTAGAGGTTTTAAACGGTTCAGTAAACAGGGAAAATTAACACCTAGATATATTGGGCCGTTCGAGATTTTGAGTCGAGTAGGAGAAGTGGCATACCGCTTGGCCTTACCACCGCAGTTAGCTGGCGTGCATAATGTATTCCATGTGTCTATGCTGAGAAAATACGAACCCGATCCGACTCATGTATTGGATTGGTCCACTGTAAGCGTGGATGCGGATGCTACCTATATTCTACAGCCGGTGCGAATTCTAGATAGGCAGGAGAAAGTGTTGCGGAATAAATCGATAGCTTTGGTTAAGGTGTTATGGAAACATCATAGCGTTGAAGAGGCGACATGGGAATTGGAGTCTGAGATGCGGGAAAAGTACCCGACCATATTCATGACTCCAGGTAAGAATCCTTGACTGTTATAAGAATTTCGAGGACGAAATTGTTTAAGGAGGGAAGGATGTGATATCCTGGCCCCAACATGGCATGACCGATCAATAAGAGAGTGATGCGGGTATAATGATTATGTGCATATTGGGTTCATTAAATTGTTAGTAAGTAGAACTAAACCACTAAATCTTGAAAGTAGTGGTGGAGGGGTGTTTTTGTACATACTCATTTTTCATGAGGGTAGAAGTGGAAAAAAAAAACACATATATCTAGAAGAAAAAAAAAAACGAAAAGCTTGCCCAGCAAGCTTGGTTCCTTAGTTAAAACAAAACTAAACAAAAAGAAAAGCTTGCCCAGCAAGCTTGGTCCTTAGGATAAAACAAAACAAAAATAACAATAGAAAACAAAAAGGAAAGAAAAAAAAAAGAAAAGGAAAAAGGAAGGAGAAGCTGCTGGAAGAGACGAGAAAAAACAGAGGAAGTGGGAGGAACTTGGTTTGTGCTGAAAGAAAGATTATAATTGAAACTCCAAATCGATACCAACTTGTCACGCCCCGACCCCAGGAGCGTGACGTGGAATAAGGTCATTAACTATTTTATCTAACTAACAAAACTTCCGCCACAATTCTTTTTCGACGGTTCGCATATATATATACATATATATATATATATATATATTTACACATTTATATAGATTTACGCAAAGGTCCATATATTACGTACACATATATAGTTCCACACATGATCCAAGGAGAGCTCAACTCTCCATGTCCGAAATCATAATATAAGTCTAACATGCGTTTTAGAGAGGTTAGATAGATATGTACATATATAGACCTAGACGCCCAAAATGACATCTCCTCCTTTTGGCGGTATGTGCATCCTACCTAGCTGCCCGGCCCCCATCGTCAGCTCGATCAACCCTACTAGGCTCACCTAAAAAAAAACCATAAACACGGGAGTGAGCCGAGCTCAGTAGAAAATGCTACAATTGCGATAATTGACCGAATGCAATATATATAATAATTAAAGCATCACACCATTAACCATAATAAACAAACGAAATTTCCCTTTTAAACTAGAATATTTCCTCTAGTTTTGTCACTCCAGATCCTTCTTAGACCGTCCTCATCGCCGGATCCACCATCTTCCGCCTTCCGACCTCATTGTCGGTGTTACTTTAATCACCTCCGACCTCATCGCCGGATTCACTTTATCCACTTGACCTCTCCGACCTCATCGTCGGGGTCTCTCTACGAGTAAGGAAGGTTGGCACTTTCTTCAACCCGGGCTTACTACCCTTCACTATGTGGCCGCATAGCGAATCTCTACTCGAATTATTTTTTTTCCTCACAGTACGTACAGAGCCACCTCTTATCCCAACATTACCACGCCACCCTCTTCTCAACTCTCATATCCAAGTCATAGGATAATTCATATCACCGAGGTACAATCCCAATCATAACCGAGGCACGAACATTATCCCTTAAACATTCATATGTTAACAGCCTTCCTTTGAACCAAATCGAATAAGGCTGCCTAGGTTCCACGTAATCATCAATTCTTGCATGATATTCATTTACATCAAACTATACGAATCATGCATAGTACACATTACACACATTTACGTCAACCTGCATTATGTTATAAAGATATCACATGCGTAGCCCTATCTCAATATATATATATATATATATAGTTATATAGATATATCTACGTGTATATCTATATCCATCTATATATATATATATTCACTCCAGCAAGTGTTGTGTTTGTATACAAGTGTCCAGCAGTACAAATAAAACGTTAGTATGACTTACACACAACATGTCCTCCTCACAGTATTGGCCAATGGAGCAACTAGTTCTCTGTTAACTAACAATATAACAGCATACGTATATGCCGAATGAGTTTCCAGATTTAGAGTGTAAGGCATGACACCTCATGCTCTACCAATCATACACAAAATTTCACCACATAACCATCTTGTAATCAAGCATAACACAAGATCAACACTTCTAGATTCCTACTCAAAAATCTCATCTAAATAACAAACAAAGCAAATATCACCAAAATTGGACATCTCCTATTTCAAGTAATCAATTCCATGCAAATGCCTTGGCTTAGTCTGTAGAGGTAGTCGGTTGGCCATTAAAGCCACTAACACTAGATATATATATCTATCTATATCTATACATGTATATAAAGAGTTATAAGTGATGATCCTTCCTGGTGGACTCAACCACCTCATCATCTCATACAATCAGCCAGCAAAGTAACAATAGTGCACAATTATAACATCCCCTACCTTATTATGCACCCTTGCTTTCACAATGAAATTTCTTCAACCAAGTTCCTCCCACTTCCTCTGTTTTTTCTCGTCTCTTCCAGCAGCTTCTCCTTCCTTTTTCCTTTTCTTTTTTTTTTCTTTCCTTTTTGTTTTCTATTGTTATTTTTGTTTTGTTTTATCCTAAGGACCAAGCTTGCTGGGCAAGCTTTTCTTTTTGTTTAGTTTTGTTTTAACTAAGGAACCAAGCTTGCTGGGCAAGCTTTTCGTTTTTTTTTTTCTTCTAGATATATGTGTTTTTTTTTTCCACTTCTACCCTCATGAAAAATGAGTATGTACAAAAACACCCCTCCACCACTACTTTCAAGATTTAGTGGTTTAGTTCTACTTACTAACAATTTAATGAACCCAATATGCACATAATCATTATACCCGCATCACTCTCTTATTGATCGGTCATGCCATGTTGGGGCCAGGATATCACATCCTTCCCTCCTTAAACAATTTCGTCCTCGAAATTCTTATAACAGTCAAGGATTCTTACCTGGAGTCATGAATATGGTCGGGTACTTTTCCCGCATCGCAGACTCCAATTCCCATGTCGCCTCTTCAACGCTATGATGTTTCCATAACACCTTAACCAAAGCTATCGATTTATTCCGCAACACTTTCTCCTGCCTATCTAGAATTCGCACCGGCTGTAGAATATAGGTAGCATCCGCATCCACGCTTACAGTGGACCAATCCAATACATGAGTCGGATCGGGTTCGTATTTTCTCAGCATAGACACATGGAATACATTATGCACGCCAGCTAACTGCGGTGGTAAGGCCAAGCGGTATGCCACTTCTCCTACTCGACTCAAAATCTCGAACGGCCCAATATATCTAGGTGTTAATTTTCCCTGTTTACTGAACCGTTTAAAACCTCTACGAGGACTAACTTTTAGGAACACATGATCTCCAATATTAAATTCTAGTGGCCTCCTTCTCTGATCAGCATAGCTCTTTTGACGTGACTGCGCCGTTTGCAGCCTTTTCCGAATCACCTCCACACCTTCTGTCGTTTCTCTAACCAAGTCTGGACCTAATAGGTTTTTCTCTCCAACCTCGGCCCAACACAACGACGATCTACATGGTCGTCCATATAATGCTTCATATGGAGCCATTTGAATACTGCTCTGGTAACTGTTATTATACACAAACTCCGCGAGAGCTAAGTAGTTCTCCCAATTACCCTTCCAATCTAACACACAGGCTCGAAGCATATCTTCTAATATCTGGATCAATCTCTCACTTTGGCCATCTGTTTGGGGATGGAATGCTGTACTCATATACAATTGAGTGCCCAAAGCTTGTTGTAAAGTCTCCCAAAATCGAGATGTAAATCTAGGATCACGATCAGACACGATAGAACAGGGCACTCCATGTAATTTAACTATCTCTTGCACATATAACCTTCCCAGTTTGTCAACAGAGTCGGTTTTACGTACCGGTAGAAAATGAGCTGATTTTGTCAATCTATCGATTACCACCCACACACTGTCATGTCCACGAGGCGATCGCGGTAAATCTGTGACAAAGTCCATTGTAACATGCTCCCATTTCCATTCTGCTACTGGCAATGGTTGCAAGAATTGCTAAATCTTGGATTTATTAGACCAAGTAGTTCACCATGGGGAGCTCCTGTACTGTTTGTAAAGAAGAAGGATGGATCTCTTCGGATGTGTGTTGACTATAGGCAATTGAATAGGGTGACTATTAAGAATAAATACCCACTTCCGCGAATTAATGATCTGTTTGATCAGCTAAAGGGATCCAGTTATTATTCAAAAATAGATTTGAGATCTGGGTACCATCAGTTGCTGATTCGTGAAGACGATGTCGCCAAAACTGCATTTCGAACTAGATACGGGCATTACGAATTCCTAGTATTCCCTTTTGGGTTAACCAATGCTCCAGCTGCTTTTATGGATATGATGCAGAGAATATTTAGGCCATATCTAGATCAATTTGTGGTAGTGTTTATTGATGATATTCTTATTTACTCGGCCACGGAGGAGGAGCATGAGCGACATTTAAGAATAGTGTTGCAAACATTGAGGGAGCATCGATTGTATGCAAAAATGAGTAAATGTGAGTTTTGGGTGAAAGAAGTGAAATTTCTGGGGCATGTGATTTCACTTGAGGGTATAGCGGTTGATCCATCCAAGGTGAAGTCTGTAGCGGAGTGGCCAAGGCCTAAAAATGTTAAAGAAATTCGAAGTTTCTTGGGACTGGCGGGATATTATCGGAGATTTATTGAGAATTTCTCTAGAATTGCAGCACCACTTACACACTTGACTTGTAAGAATGTTCCTTTCCTGTGGACTAATGAGTGTGAACATGCTTTTGAGGAGTTAAAACAAAGGCTCATTACTCCACCTGTACTCGTGATACCTGAGCGAGATTTGGGTTATCAGGTATATTGTGATGCCTCCAATGTTGGTTTAGGATGTGTCCTAATGCAGGGACACAGAGTGGTTGAGTATGCATCCAGATTGCTGCGACCGCATGAACGGAATTATCCTATTCATGATCTGGAGTTGGCCGCAGTGGTTTTTGCTTTGAAACAGTGGAGGTACTATTTATACGGTGAAAGGTTTGAGGTGATGTCTGATCACAAAAGCCTGAAATACTTATTTACGCAGAGAGAATTGAATCAAAGGCAGAGAAGATGGATGGAATATTTAGCAGATTATGATTTCACATTGCAGTACCATCCGGGCAAAGCTAATGTAGTAGCAGATGCATTAAGTAGAAAGGCGCAATTGGCATGGGTTGCGATGAAAGAATGGGAGAACGGTGAAGTACTAAATACTTTCAGAATGCAGATTTTAGAGCAGAATGGAAGAATATGTTTGGGAAGTCTTGTATTACGACCTATGTTAATACAGAAGGTAATTGAGGCTCAGAGTCGAGATGAAAGGTTTGACGACATTATCAATGAAGTGGATTGGGTTAGAGGTTCGGATGGTGGTGTACGTCTTGGGAACAAATTGATAGTACCGGAAAATACCGAGTTGAGAAGGGATATTTTAAAGGAAGCACATCATTCCCAATTTGCTATGCATCCCGGAATTACAAAAATGTATCATGATGTTAAACGCCAATTTTGGTGGAAAGGTATGAAGAGAGATATTGCCGAATTTGTAAGTAAATGTCTTACCTGTCAGCAGGTAAAGGGAGAACATCGGAAACCTGCAGGGTTCTTGCAACCATTGCCAGTAGCAGAATGGAAATGGGAGCATGTTACAATGGACTTTGTCACAGATTTACCGCGATCGCCTCGTGGACATGACAGTGTGTGGGTGGTAATCGATAGATTGACAAAATCAGCTCATTTTCTACCGGTACGTAAAACCGACTCTGTTGACAAACTGGGAAGGTTATATGTGCAAGAGATCGTTAAATTACATGGAGTGCCCTGTTCTATCGTGTCTGATCGTGATCCTAGATTTACATCTCGATTTTGGGAGACTTTACAACAAGCTTTGGGCACTCAATTGTATATGAGTACAGCATTCCATCCACAAACAGATGGCCAAAGTGAGAGATTGATCCAGATATTAGAAGATATGCTTCGAGCCTGTGTGTTAGATTGGAAGGGTAATTGGGAGAACTACTTAGCTCTCGCGGAGTTTGTGTATAATAACAGTTACCAGAGCAGTATTCAAATGGCTCCAAAACGCTGACCAAATAATGCTAACTCCTCAAATCGAGTCTGGAACTCAGCCACCGTCATCCCAGGGGTCTGTCGAAACTCAAGGAACTGCTGCGCTAACGAGTCCCTAACAACACCGGGTATAAACCTCTCCTGCATCAACTGTATGAATCTATCCCATAATATAACACCCTGTGCCCTCATGAGTGACTCACACCAGGTAAATGCGATACCCTCAAGGAAATGTGATACCAACCGTACTCGACGCTCGGGAGGTATCTGTAAAGTGTCTAGTCGATGCTGAGAGGGCAGCTCGATTTGAGAAGGCATTACTTCCGGCCTTATCTGTGCATGTCCGGATGCAGAGATTGACTACCTATGCGGATGTGGTGGATAGGGCTTTTGTAGCCGAGGATGCAGTGCGTATCGTGGGATCTGATGATACACCGTAGAGAGGGAGAGGGTGTGTGTTACCGCTGTGGATTGACAGGGCATACGGCACGGTCATGTCCTAGTGGATCAGCGCAGGGATCACGTACTGGATCCACAGCAGCATCAGCTTCTAGAGGTAGGGGTAGACCAGCTTCGATGCCGACACAGTCAGCCTCGGTAGAGCAGGCCGCACCGCTGAGACCCCAGGCCAGAGCATATGCTCTCACTGCTACTACCACTCCGGCTCCTCCACTGGAGACAGGTAGCTTTATTATTTACAGTACATTTGGCAGCATTCTATTTGATACTGGAGCAACTCATTCTTTTATTTCAAAATCATTTGCAAATGCTCTAGAGTTGGAAATCTGTCCGATGGGGGAAAGATTCCTAGTTGAATCTCCACTAGGGTACACCACTCTGGTGGAGGGAACATGTTATAATTGTGCTTTGCAGTTTGGAAATTATGAATTAAAAGCAGATTTGAATGTGCTTAACATCCAAGAATTTGATGTAATTCTGGGAATGGACTGGTTATCAGCCCATAAAACTGTTTTGGTTTGTGCTGAAAGAAAGATTATAATTGAAACTCCAGAGGGAGACAGAGTCCGACTACGTGGCTCGAAGAAAGAACCATGTACTCATTTCCTCAGTAATCCGAACTACATTGAGTGTAGAATGGCAAGCTTGACTCTTAATGAGCCGAGTGAAGGGAAGAAAACACCTATACGAGTAATAGATGAGTATATGGATGTGTTTCCTGAGGAATTACCAGGTTTACCCCCTAAACGGTGAAGTACTAAATACTTTCAGAATGCAGATTTTAGAGCAGAATGGAAGAATATGTTTGGGAAGTCTTGTATTACGACCTATGTTAATGCAGAAGGTAATTGAGGCTCAGAGTCGAGATGAAAGGTTTGACGACATTATCAATGAAGTGGATTGGGTTAGAGGTTCGGATGGTGGTGTACGTCTTGGGAACAAATTGATAGTACCGGAAAATACCGAGTTGAGAAGGGATATTTTAAAGGAAGCACATCATTCCCAATTTGCTATGCATCCCGGAATTACAAAAATGTATCATGATGTTAAACGCCAATTTTGGTGGAAAGGTATGAAGAGAGATATTGCCGAATTTGTAAGTAAATGTCTTACCTGTCAGCAGGTAAAGGGAGAACATCGGAAACCTGCAGGGTTATTGCAACCATTGCCAGTAGCAGAATGGAAATGGGAGCATGTTACAATGGACTTTGTCACAGATTTACCGCGATCGCCTCGTGGACATGACAGTGTGTGGGTGGTAATCGATAGATTGACAAAATCAGCTCATTTTCTACCGGTACGTAAAACCGACTCTGTTGACAAACTGGGAAGGTTATATGTGCAAGAGATAGTTAAATTACATGGAGTGCCCTGTTCTATCGTGTCTGATCGTGATCCTAGATTTACATCTCGATTTTGGGAGACTTTACAACAAGCTTTGGGCACTCAATTGTATATGAGTACAACATTCCATCCACAAACAGATGGCCAAAGTGAGAGATTGATCCAGATATTAGAAGATATGCTTCGAGCCTGTGTGTTAGATTGGAAGGGTAATTGGGAGAACTACTTAGCTCTCGCGGAGTTTGTGTATAATAACAGTTACCAGAGCAGTATTCAAATGGCTCCATATGAAGCATTATATGGACGACCATGTAGATCGCCGTTGTGTTGGGCCGAGGTTGGAGAGAAAAACCTATTAGGTCCAGACTTGGTTAGAGAAACGACAGAAGGTGTGGAGGTGATTCGGAAAAGGCTGCAAACGGCGCAGTCACGTCAAAAGAGCTATGCTGATCAGAGAAGGAGGCCACTAGAATTTAATATTGGAGATCATGTGTTCCTAAAAGTTAGTCCTCGTAGAGGTTTTAAACGGTTCAGTAAACAGGGAAAATTAACACCTAGATATATTGGGCCGTTCGAGATTTTGAGTCGAGTAGGAGAAGTGGCATACCGCTTGGCCTTACCACCGCAGTTAGCTGGCGTGCATAATGTATTCCATGTGTCTATGCTGAGAAAATACGAACCCGATCCGACTCATGTATTGGATTGGTCCACTGTAAGCGTGGATGCGGATGCTACCTATATTCTACAGCCGGTGCGAATTCTAGATAGGCAGGAGAAAGTGTTGCGGAATAAATCGATAGCTTTGGTTAAGGTGTTATGGAAACATCATAGCGTTGAAGAGGCGACATGGGAATTGGAGTCTGAGATGCGGGAAAAGTACCCGACCATATTCATGACTCCAGGTAAGAATCCTTGACTGTTATAAGAATTTCGAGGACGAAATTGTTTAAGGAGGGAAGGATGTGATATCCTGGCCCCAACATGGCATGACCGATCAATAAGAGAGTGATGCGGGTATAATGATTATGTGCATATTGGGTTCATTAAATTGTTAGTAAGTAGAACTAAACCACTAAATCTTGAAAGTAGTGGTGGAGGGGTGTTTTTGTACATACTCATTTTTCATGAGGGTAGAAGTGGAAAAAAAAAACACATATATCTAGAAGAAAAAAAAAAACGAAAAGCTTGCCCAGCAAGCTTGGTTCCTTAGTTAAAACAAAACTAAACAAAAAGAAAAGCTTGCCCAGCAAGCTTGGTCCTTAGGATAAAACAAAACAAAAATAACAATAGAAAACAAAAAGGAAAGAAAAAAAAAAGAAAAGGAAAAAGGAAGGAGAAGCTGCTGGAAGAGACGAGAAAAAACAGAGGAAGTGGGAGGAACTTGGTTTGTGCTGAAAGAAAGATTATAATTGAAACTCCAAATCGATACCAACTTGTCACGCCCCGACCCCAGGAGCGTGACGTGGAATAAGGTCATTAACTATTTTATCTAACTAACAAAACTTCCGCCACAATTCTTTTTCGACGGTTCGCATATATATATACATATATATATATATATTTACACATTTATATAGATTTACGCAAAGGTCCATATATTACGTACACATATATAGTTCCACACATGATCCAAGGAGAGCTCAACTCTCCATGTCCGAAATCATAATATAAGTCTAACATGCGTTTTAGAGAGGTTAGATAGATATGTACATATATAGACCTAGACGCCCAAAATGACATCTCCTCCTTTTGGCGGTATGTGCATCCTACCTAGCTGCCCGGCCCCCATCGTCAGCTCGATCAACCCTACTAGGCTCACCTAAAAAAAAACCATAAACACGGGAGTGAGCCGAGCTCAGTAGAAAATGCTACAATTGCGATAATTGACCGAATGCAATATATATAATAATTAAAGCATCACACCATTAACCATAATAAACAAACGAAATTTCCCTTTTAAACTAGAATATTTCCTCTAGTTTTGTCACTCCAGATCCTTCTTAGACCGTCCTCATCGCCGGATCCACCATCTTCCGCCTTCCGACCTCATTGTCGGTGTTACTTTAATCACCTCCGACCTCATCGCCGGATTCACTTTATCCACTTGACCTCTCCGACCTCATCGTCGGGGTCTCTCTACGAGTAAGGAAGGTTGGCACTTTCTTCAACCCGGGCTTACTACCCTTCACTATGTGGCCGCATAGCGAATCTCTACTCGAATTATTTTTTTTCCTCACAGTACGTACAGAGCCACCTCTTATCCCAACATTACCACGCCACCCTCTTCTCAACTCTCATATCCAAGTCATAGGATAATTCATATCACCGAGGTACAATCCCAATCATAACCGAGGCACGAACATTATCCCTTAAACATTCATATGTTAACAGCCTTCCTTTGAACCAAATCGAATAAGGCTGCCTAGGTTCCACGTAATCATCAATTCTTGCATGATATTCATTTACATCAAACTATACGAATCATGCATAGTACACATTACACACATTTACGTCAACCTGCATTATGTTATAAAGATATCACATGCGTAGCCCTATCTCAATATATATATATATATATAGTTATATAGATATATCTACGTGTATATCTATATCCATCTATATATATATATATTCACTCCAGCAAGTGTTGTGTTTGTATACAAGTGTCCAGCAGTACAAATAAAACGTTAGTATGACTTACACACAACATGTCCTCCTCACAGTATTGGCCAATGGAGCAACTAGTTCTCTGTTAACTAACAATATAACAGCATACGTATATGCCGAATGAGTTTCCAGATTTAGAGTGTAAGGCATGACACCTCATGCTCTACCAATCATACACAAAATTTCACCACATAACCATCTTGTAATCAAGCATAACACAAGATCAACACTTCTAGATTCCTACTCAAAAATCTCATCTAAATAACAAACAAAGCAAATATCACCAAAATTGGACATCTCCTATTTCAAGTAATCAATTCCATGCAAATGCCTTGGCTTAGTCTGTAGAGGTAGTCGGTTGGCCATTAAAGCCACTAACACTAGATATATATATCTATCTATATCTATACATGTATATAAAGAGTTATAAGTGATGATCCTTCCTGGTGGACTCAACCACCTCATCATCTCATACAATCAGCCAGCAAAGTAACAATAGTGCACAATTATAACATCCCCTACCTTATTATGCACCCTTGCTTTCACAATGAAATTTCTTCAACCAAGTTCCTCCCACTTCCTCTGTTTTTTCTCGTCTCTTCCAGCAGCTTCTCCTTCCTTTTTCCTTTTCTTTTTTTTTTCTTTCCTTTTTGTTTTCTATTGTTATTTTTGTTTTGTTTTATCCTAAGGACCAAGCTTGCTGGGCAAGCTTTTCTTTTTGTTTAGTTTTGTTTTAACTAAGGAACCAAGCTTGCTGGGCAAGCTTTTCGTTTTTTTTTTTCTTCTAGATATATGTGTTTTTTTTTTCCACTTCTACCCTCATGAAAAATGAGTATGTACAAAAACACCCCTCCACCACTACTTTCAAGATTTAGTGGTTTAGTTCTACTTACTAACAATTTAATGAACCCAATATGCACATAATCATTATACCCGCATCACTCTCTTATTGATCGGTCATGCCATGTTGGGGCCAGGATATCACATCCTTCCCTCCTTAAACAATTTCGTCCTCGAAATTCTTATAACAGTCAAGGATTCTTACCTGGAGTCATGAATATGGTCGGGTACTTTTCCCGCATCGCAGACTCCAATTCCCATGTCGCCTCTTCAACGCTATGATGTTTCCATAACACCTTAACCAAAGCTATCGATTTATTCCGCAACACTTTCTCCTGCCTATCTAGAATTCGCACCGGCTGTAGAATATAGGTAGCATCCGCATCCACGCTTACAGTGGACCAATCCAATACATGAGTCGGATCGGGTTCGTATTTTCTCAGCATAGACACATGGAATACATTATGCACGCCAGCTAACTGCGGTGGTAAGGCCAAGCGGTATGCCAATTCTCCTACTCGACTCAAAATCTCGAACGGCCCAATATATCTAGGTGTTAATTTTCCCTGTTTACTGAACCGTTTAAAACCTCTACGAGGACTAACTTTTAGGAACACATGATCTCCAATATTAAATTCTAGTGGCCTCCTTCTCTGATCAGCATAGCTCTTTTGACGTGACTGCGCCGTTTGCAGCCTTTTCCGAATCACCTCCACACCTTCTGTCGTTTCTCTAACCAAGTCTGGACCTAATAGGTTTTTCTCTCCAACCTCGGCCCAACACAACGGCGATCTACATGGTCGTCCATATAATGCTTCATATGGAGCCATTTGAATACTGCTCTGGTAACTGTTATTATACACAAACTCCGCGAGAGCTAAGTAGTTCTCCCAATTACCCTTCCAATCTAACACACAGGCTCGAAGCATATCTTCTAATATCTGGATCAATCTCTCACTTTGGCCATCTGTTTGTGGATGGAATGCTGTACTCATATACAATTGAGTGCCCAAAGCTTGTTGTAAAGTCTCCCAAAATCGAGATGTAAATCTAGGATCACGATCAGACACGATAGAACAGGGCACTCCATGTAATTTAACTATCTCTTGCACATATAACCTTCCCAGTTTGTCAACAGAGTCGGTTTTACGTACCGGTAGAAAATGAGCTGATTTTGTCAATCTATCGATTACCACCCACACACTGTCATGTCCACGAGGCGATCGCGGTAAATCTGTGACAAAGTCCATTGTAACATGCTCCCATTTCCATTCTGCTACTGGCAATGGTTGCAATAACCCTGCAGGTTTCCGATGTTCTCCCTTTACCTGCTGACAGGTAAGACATTTACTTACAAATTCGGCAATATCTCTCTTCATACCTTTCCACCAAAATTGGCGTTTAACATCATGATACATTTTTGTAATTCCGGGATGCATAGCAAATTGGGAATGATGTGCTTCCTTTAAAATATCCCTTCTCAACTCGGTATTTTCCGGTACTATCAATTTGTTCCCAAGACGTACACCACCATCCGAACCTCTAACCCAATCCACTTCATTGATAATGTCGTCAAACCTTTCATCTCGACTCTGAGCCTCAATTACCTTCTGCATTAACATAGGTCGTAATACAAGACTTCCCAAACATATTCTTCCATTCTGCTCTAAAATCTGCATTCTGAAAGTATTTAGTACTTCACCGTTCTCCCATTCTTTCATCGCAACCCATGCCAATTGCGCCTTTCTACTTAATGCATCTGCTACTACATTAGCTTTGCCCGGATGGTACTGCAATGTGAAATCATAATCTGCTAAACATTCCATCCATCTTCTCTGCCTTTGATTCAATTCTCTCTGCGTAAATAAGTATTTCAGGCTTTTGTGATCATACATCACCTCAAACCTTTCACCGTATAAATAGTACCTCCACTGTTTCAAAGCAAAAACCACTGCGGCCAACTCCAGATCATGAATAGGATAATTCCGTTCATGCGGTCGCAGCAATCTGGATGCATACTCAACCACTCTGTGTCCCTGCATTAGGACACATCCTAAACCAACATTGGAGGCATCACAATATACCTGATAACCCAAATCTCGCTCAGGTATCACGAGTACAGGTGGAGTAATGAGCCTTTGTTTTAACTCCTCAAAAGCATGTTCACACTCATTAGTCCACAGGAAAGGAACATTCTTACAAGTCAAGTGTGTAAGTGGTGCTGCAATTCTAGAGAAATTCTCAATAAATCTCCGATAATATCCCGCCAGTCCCAAGAAACTTCGAATTTCTTTAACATTTTTAGGCCTTGGCCACTCCGCTACAGACTTCACCTTGGATGGATCAACCGCTATACCCTCAAGTGAAATCACATGCCCCAGAAATTTCACTTCTTTCACCCAAAACTCACATTTACTCATTTTTGCATACAATCGATGCTCCCTCAATGTTTGCAACACTATTCTTAAATGTCGCTCATGCTCCTCCTCCGTGGCCGAGTAAATAAGAATATCATCAATAAACACTACCACAAATTGATCTAGATATGGCCTAAATATTCTCTGCATCATATCCATAAAAGCAGCTGGAGCATTGGTTAACCCAAAAGGTAATACTAGGAATTCGTAATGCCCGTATCTAGTTCGAAATGCAGTTTTGGCGACATCGTCTTCACGAATCAGCAACTGATGGTACCCAGATCTCAAATCTATTTTTGAATAATAACTGGATCCCTTTAGCTGATCAAACAGATCATTAATTCGCGGAAGTGGGTATTTATTCTTAATAGTCACCCTATTCAATTGCCTATAGTCAACACACATCCGAAGAGATCCATCCTTCTTCTTTACAAACAGTACAGGAGCTCCCCATGGTGAACTACTTGGTCTAATAAATCCAAGATTTAGCAATTCTTGCAACTGTTTACTCAATTCTCGCAATTCAGCAGGTGCCATTCGATACGGAGGTATAGAGATAGGATCAGTACCAGGATATACATCAATAGCATATTCTATTTCCCGTTTAGGGGGTAAACCTGGTAATTCCTCAGGAAACACATCCATATACTCATCTATTACTCGTATAGGTGTTTTCTTCCCTTCACTCGGCTCATTAAGAGTCAAGCTTGCCATTCTACACTCAATGTAGTTCGGATTACTGAGGAAATGAGTACATGGTTCTTTCTTCGAGCCACGTAGTCGGACTCTGTCTCCCTCTGGAGTTTCAATTATAATCTTTCTTTCAGCACAAACCAAAACAGTTTTATGGGCTGATAACCAGTCCATTCCCAGAATTACATCAAATTCTTGGATGTTAAGCACATTCAAATCTGCTTTTAATTCATAATTTCCAAACTGCAAAGCACAATTATAACATGTTCCCTCCACCAGAGTGGTGTACCCTAGTGGAGATTCAACTAGGAATCTTTCCCCCATCGGACAGATTTCCAACTCTAGAGCATTTGCAAATGATTTTGAAATAAAAGAATGAGTTGCTCCAGTATCAAATAGAATGCTGCCAAATGTACTGTAAATAATAAAGCTACCTGTCTCCAGTGGAGGAGCCGGAGTGGTAGTAGCAGTGAGAGCATATGCTCTGGCCTGGGGTCTCAGCGGTGCGGCCTACTCTACCGAGGCTGACTGTGTCGGCATCGAAGCTGGTCTACCCCTACCTCTAGAAGCTGATGCTGCTGTGGATCCAGTACGTGATCCCTGCGCTGATCCACTAGGACATGACCGTGCCGTATGCCCTGTCAATCCACAGCGGTAACACACACCCTCTCCCTCTCTACGGTGCCAACAATCCCGCGCATAATGACCAGTACGTCCGCAGACATAACATGTCACACTGGGCTGTGAACCAGCACCTCGACTCTCTCGTCCAGCTCTCCGGGATGATCTAGACACAGTCTGTGAACCCGTACCCCTACTGCTCTGTCCCCGCTGTGATCCCTGGGTACTGAACCTGGGACGCTTGGGCTCCCGTCCAGTCTCTCTAGAGGTCTCCCCTCTCCCGCTCGGCGGTGTATCATCAGATCCCACGATACGCACTGCATCCTTCGCACCTCGATACACCGGCGTTCGCGTCTTTCTGAGCTCAGACAACTCTGTCAGCACTCTCCGAGTATCTACCTCAGCAACCGCACCCTCAGCTCGGGCCCCCATCTCATCCCCTCTGACTCCTCTCTGTAGATGAGGTAAAAGACCCTCCAACGCAGCCTGAACAGCAGCACCAAAAATAGTCTGTATATCCGCTAAAGGTACCCCAGGTGCAGGAGCAGCAGGCTCAGGTATATGCTCCTCTGACCCAGCCTCAGGCTCTGGCTCTCCCATATCCGCACTAGCGTGAGAGCTATCCACCGACACCTCCTGCAGCAACTCCGGGTCCTCCTCCTCCTCTATCGGCGGTGCCCATCCCCTACCTCTACCTGGTATGATTATCCTACCTCTAGCTCTCCACACTGGGGGTCTACCTCCTCCTCTATCCGCCATCTATTAACAAATAACGTCACACAGATAAACAACAATCTTTCCCGTTCCTTCGATTTGGTTCAAAGGAAGGCTGTTAACATATGAATGTTTAAGGGATAATGTTCGTGCCTCGGTTATGATTGGGATTGTACCTCGGTGATATGAATTATCCTATGACTTGGATATGAGAGTTGAGAAGAGGGTGGCGTGGTAATGTTGGGATAAGAGGTGGCTCTGTACGTACTGTGAGGAAAAAAACTAATTCGAGTAGAGATTCGCTATGCGGCCACATAGTGAAGGGTAGTAAGCCCGGGTTGAAGAAAGTGCCAACCTTCCTTACTCGTAGAGAGACCCCGACGATGAGGTCGGAGAGGTCAAGTGGATAAAGTGAATCCGGCGATGAGGTCGGAGGTGATTAAAGTAACACCGACAATGAGGTCGGAAGGCGGAAGATGGTGGATCCGGCGATGAGGACGGTCTAAGAAGGATCTGGAGTGACAAAACTAGAGGAAATATTCTAGTTTAAAAGGGAAATTTCGTTTGTTTATTATGGTTAATGGTGTGATGCTTTAATTATTATATATATTGCATTCGGTCAATTATCGCAATTGTAGCATTTTCTACTGAGCTCGGCTCACTCCCGTGTTTATGGTTTTTTTTTAGGTGAGCCTAGTAGGGTTGATCGAGCTGACGATGGGGGCCGGGCAGCTAGGTAGGATGCACATACCGCCAAAAGGAGGAGATGTCATTTTGGGCGTCTAGGTCTATATATGTACATATCTATCTAACCTCTCTAAAACGCATGTTAGACTTATATTATGATTTCGGACATGGAGAGTTGAGCTCTCCTTGGATCATGTGTGGAACTATATATGTGTACGTAACTATATATATATATATATATTGAGATAGGGCTACGCATGTGATATCTTTATAACATAATGCAGGTTGACGTAAATGTGTGTAATGTGTACTATGCATGATTCGTATAGTTTGATGTAAATGAATATCATGCAAGAATTGATGATTACGTGGAACCTAGGCAGTCTTATTCGATTTGGTTCAAAGGAAGGCTGTTAACATATGAATGTTTAAGGGATAATGTTCGTGCCTCGGTTATGATTGGGATTGTACCTCGGTGATATGAATTATCCTATGACTTGGATATGAGAGTTGAGAAGAGGGTGGCGTGGTAATGTTGGGATAAGAGGTGGCTCTGTACGTACTGTGAGGAAAAAAAATAATTCGAGTAGAGATTCGCTATGCGGCCACATAGTGAAGGGTAGTAAGCCCGGGTTGAAGAAAGTGCCAACCTTCCTTACTCGTAGAGAGACCCCGACGATGAGGTCGGAGAGGTCAAGTGGATAAAGTGAATCCGGCGATGAGGTCGGAGGTGATTAAAGTAACACCGACAATGAGGTCGGAAGGCGGAAGATGGTGGATCCGGCGATGAGGACGGTCTAAGAAGGATCTGGAGTGACAAAACTAGAGGAAATATTCTAGTTTAAAAGGGAAATTTCGTTTGTTTATTATGGTTAATGGTGTGATGCTTTAATTATTATATATATTGCATTCGGTCAATTATCGCAATTGTAGCATTTTCTACTGAGCTCGGCTCACTCCCGTGTTTATGGTTTTTTTTTAGGTGAGCCTAGTAGGGTTGATCGAGCTGACGATGGGGGCCGGGCAGCTAGGTAGGATGCACATACCGCCAAAAGGAGGAGATGTCATTTTGGGCGTCTAGGTCTATATATGTACATATCTATCTAACCTCTCTAAAACGCATGTTAGACTTATATTATGATTTCGGACATGGAGAGTTGAGCTCTCCTTGGATCATGTGTGGAACTATATATGTGTACGTAATATATGGACCTTTGCGTAAATCTATATAAATGTGTAAATATATATATATATATGTATATATATATATGCGAACCGTCGAAAAAGAATTGTGGCGGAAGTTTTGTTAGTTAGATAAAATAGTTAATGACCTTATTCCACGTCACGCTCCTGGGGTCGGGGCGTGACATCAGTTGTCTAAATCAATCTCAATTACGCTACTTCTGCCAAACAAGCAGCTAATGAAGAATTTTTATAGCCAAAACGAAATAGAGAACGCCTGCTTGTGACAAAAGAATTGGAAGACAAATAGACAACTACTGGTCTACTAAACTGAAGCTTTCTTGTATGACCAAACGAAATAGATAAGATCCTTATTTAGTTCTTGTATGATGAACACGAAACTGAAGATTTCATCTTGTTCCGTGCAATGTGCATACCATGGAGTATTTCGCAGGAAGAAAAAGAAGCTCTTGGCTTTCAGGGTGAAGATGAACTTTGTCACCATTCTAGGTTTGTTGACAATATTGCGACCTTGCTGATATTAAAAGAAGATATGTTATATTACTGGGTAACTCCGTGAGTTTGGGTTTCATTTGAATCCCATTCATTAAACTGGGCTGAATCTGCAGTAAAATCAGTTAGTATACAAAATAGTAGTTGCCTTACATGTGTGGATTCCATCTCCATTCTTTGGTTACCTTACAAGCCCAGTCCTTTCTAGGATTCCAGAGAGATGACTTCCATTTGCACCTCTCCAGAATTTCTCTAAACAAAAACAATGTCAATGTCATTTCCATAGGTGGGCAACTCCCATTCTGTTGAAGAAACTACTGGTTTTGAATTCTTGTCTCTTAAGAATTGCTTCAAGGCTGAGAGGGTCGCTGGTCTCATTCATTTTATTTTTCAAACAGTTTTTCCACTTTCAGGGTTGGGGTCAGGTAGATAATTTAATGCAGACATACAACGTTTACAGAGTTTTTGATAGGTGAATGGTGAGCCCACTTGGATATCCATGATTCAAAATGAGATCCCACATATGTTCCAACTCCACTTTTGTTTGCTGTGATTCCTCTCTTCACTTCTCTGGTTTGATGACGACCTAATCCAATCTCTTTCTCTTCCACTAATCATCATCATAACAAATTGACATCCAATGCACAGAAGATTAGTATAATTCTCATTGGAAGAAAGGGTCTCTATATTGATCAATCCATCCACCAAATCATAATGCAAAGGGACAAGAGGAGGAATATGCTTTGCATTGAATTCTACTGGAAAATTTAATTCTGTTGACAGATGGGTCTGAATTTGCAACTGACATGGCTTGCATTGAATGTCTTATATATATGTAGAGCAGTCCTTTCTTGTGCACAGTGAACTGTTGCTTCTATTAAGCCAAGTCTCTTTAGGTAGTATATTATTAGATGTAGTTGCAGTAACTGCTGAATTGTCTTTCTATCCCAAAGACCTAAAAGAACAGTACAGAACTCAACAGGACTAGTGTGAAGACAATTGTTGTGGTATTCTGCTCTCCAAAACATCATTTCTCAAGGGGAGCTTTCATTGCAAATAAACTTTCTGAACAGTTTTCATGATTTGGGCTTTTCAAACCAGAATTGCAACAAAAGTATGTTTCTTAGAATATCAGCTAGAAATTTAAGTCTACCGACCAAGAGAGGACCTTCTTTTGTTTTTTTCTCTCTACTTTATTCAAATTCAAATGGTGGTGGCAGGAGGCACCATACCAACATGCCTTCTAAAACCTCATAAATGCATAAAATTGAAAGCTCATGAGGCCTGAGGGGTTTTGCCTCAGAGAACCTTTTTCCATTGTTTCTATGCTTTAAATTTAAGATACCCACCTCCTTTTTGCTGATGGGTTGGTGGCTAATTCAATGCCAGCATCTTCAAGGCCTCTTCTCTCTCTCTCTCTCTCTCTCTCTCTCTATCACTCTCATTCAAATATGAGAATTCCAAATGACATTTCTCATATCTTCACAAAATTCCTTCTCTTCCACCTCGCTCTGTTCTGCTGTCTTCCTATTATCATTTTGCGATCATCTGCCTGACTGCCTTTGTATATATACGTGCATATGTTTATGTTCATTTTCAATGTTGTAGCTCGATCTTATATCGTTCATCTACAAACGAGAGGAACGAGATATTGGTGCGGTTCAATCAGAGAATGGTGCTTCTAATTTGAAGTTCTATTATTTGATTGAGCCGTGCCAATATCACGTTTTATCAATCGCTTCTAATGCTTATCACCTTTTGTTTATTGTGTCTGATAAATAATATAATCAAAAACTTCTTCCCTTCTGATTGGATTTGATAGTTGTCTAGACTTTCTTCTTCTGCTTGGGAGTATCAGATGTCCAGATTGTCTATATATGTTCCAACAAACCCTTGTTGCAATGCAGGGGAAATCTGCAGACAATCTGTCCTTGCTCCTCTACAGACTCCATAGCAGCAACAGCCTTGTGTTTTGTTTCGATGGACCTTTTGGTGGTCATTTCTATCTTTTTATGGATTGTTGTGGGTCAGGTAAGGTAGATTTATTGCATAAATTGATTTTCTGAAATCATATGATAAGAGCATAATACACATTCATGCTGAAATATTATGATATCAGTGGTCATGACCAGAGAACCTCCAACCATTCAAAGAATGGATTGTTACAGACTTTCTCGTTCTCTCGAGTGCCTTCCACGGCAAGGCCTCTATCTTATCCGTCCCCTCTAATTACAGTCGTATATATTAGAACTACATGCATTCTCTATACCATGTGGATATTGTGAAGGAAAAAAAGGTCCATGAGTAACTTAGAAGCTCGCATGCCATAGCTCATTCTTGTCCTCACCGCATTTCTCATGAATGTCCATAATCCTCTCAACAGACCGGCAAATCCCACTGCACCTCCATTCAAATGAAGCAACACAATAGTTGCCTGCATCTTCATCAAATGTTGCTCATAAACAAAAAGACCAATCCAACGACATTACGATTTCAAGAATCATCACAAACAATGTAGGTCATTTTTTAATCGTCTGAGTGAGAAGTAAAGATGTCAAAGAAGGTTTTTGAAATTGGTGTGAATACATATAGAAAGATGGCTTATAGCAGTATTTATAGCAACCGCAAAAGTTTCTAGGCTTACCTCCTTTTGTAGAACAACAGAAACTCCTGTCGTCCACCTGTTCAACGTCTAAACCAATAAACCAAGATCCCAGTGAAACATCTTCATTGGCATATTTGTGCAGCAGATTCCTGTAACATTTCGTAACATAAACATACCATCAGAAGCAGTCCAGTTTAAGAATTTATGGAGAAATTCCTAATAGATACGCCTTAGAGAGCAAGCTTAAAAAGATATGCAACCTCTTGAACTTCAAAACAGAATGTCCAGACTTCAAGCAACCTATATAAACCCGGGGTTTGTTACGGTGTTCAGCCAAAGTCCCCGCAAGCGTTGCTGTCATAAATTCAAACCAAATGAGCTCAATGAGACAAAGCTGAACTACTAAGCAATAGAAAAGATAATAAACATCATTCTCGCGATTAAGGCCTCGATAAAGACAATACGCATGAAAGAAACAACACTGTTAAGGTTCTCAGGATATGAGGAGAAGGAAGTGAAATACCTATATTTGCATGAACATCATCATCAACTTTGATGTAATACTCTGCATCCCATAACTTGACAGCAGTAGCAAAATAAATCTTCGTCTTGGCTGATAATTCCTAGTTGCCCTCAATATGATGCTGCTTACAAAGGAAATAAAAGTCACAAGTGTATACCAATTAGATTTTTTTTGGATCCACTTTCACATAATCCAAAACTAATAATGAATGTTATAGTACGGCATCAAAAGGACAGAGAAAAAGAAAAATAAAACCAGCCTCAAGAAGTCTCGGTGAACTTGTTCCTCCGCTTCAACGGCTTTATCAAGAATTCCACCAGATGTAGAGCTGCATCAAAAGGCCAATGGTTACTATTCACTTGGTTCATATCCGAAAGCTTCATATATTTAGTAAGTGACATAAGGTATATAAAATATCACCTGTGACCTATGACAAAACGAATGATTATCCCCTTCTCTTTTTCCAATTGCCTTCTTTTTTCACCTAGTAAAACGTAAAACGACTGACAGAGTATAAGCTAACTTATACTCTGTACCAAACATATGCTTTGTATTGAGAATGTATTAAACATACATCTAAGAAAAAAATTACTCGAAATGGAACACGAAGGACGAAAGCAAAATTGTATAGCTAAGGAACTACCTCGAGGCATCCAAGTAGCACGAAGTGAGTCTCTCCTTTTCCGGCCACTAAAAGCTGTGTTAATACGCATAACCATGAGGTATTTTCTTTTTCGAATTTTCCTCGGTAGGAGAGGCATTCGACTTATACTCATGTTCTGTTCTGACAGCAGTTAATTTCATCTCTAAACTGGAAATTTTGTTTTTCAGTTCACTGCATAAACACATTGCAAGGAGGTGCACATAGAGTTTATTTGAAAGAACACAAAATATTACAGGTCTGAAAAAGAGGCATCGACAGAACTTACTCAATGTTTTGCTGGGCATTTGCTTCTTCTCCTAGACTTTCATTCAATTTTCTCTGTACAACCTTCAAAAGGTGGAGAAAGAAAGCAAAGATTATAACTAACTCGCAACGAAACAACTCGTTTATCATGAAGCGACAAGCAGTATAGTTGAAGAAAACAATATTTCCCAGTAAACAATATATTCCAGATACAAGACCTGGATTTTGATGCAATGAAGCTCCGAACATTGGTTATAAAATTGTCCCAATAATCCTTAAAAGTACTTAAATTATGATTGATGCATTTACATGTTTTCGAATGCAGGACTCGGATTTTGAGTTTATTTGTTGTATGTTGGTACTAAATGATTTTCCATCAACTTTTCAACTTCTGGGACTGTCCACATCCTGCACAAAATTAATTTCCTGATTAACAAAGCATACAGAATGTAGTAAAATTGAACCATCTTGACACGGAACTTGAACATTTTTTTCTCATACAATAGCAAAGAAAATGGAGAACCCCATTTGAATTTGGAATCAACAATCTTTGGTAGATGGTAAACACCACCCTGTATACAAAGTTCTCTCAGTTGACGGGATCGGGGATAGACAAGATATTAGAGGCTGCTTCCGGGAATCAAGATTCTTTAAATCAGTAAATCCCTGTTGTAATTTCCACACCCCCACACACCAACAATATTGTCCGCTTTAGATTGTCCGGTTCACAGGATACATCGGGCCCATATATGGGTTGTCCGGTTCACATGGATATAACGGGTCCGCACGACTTTGTTTCTCCTCAAGTATAACAAGTGGGCTTGAACCCCACTCACTACACAAGGGAAAAGGCCTTGTTAGTGGGTTGAGGTGGGCTACTCCTTATAAAAAGAGACTCAACCTCCCACATCTTTCGATGTGGGAGTTTTAACAATCCCACCAGATACCACCCAAACAAACAATACTACCAAATTCAAGAAGAAAAAAAGAGAAAAAAGCACCCATTAAAACCAGATAAATAGATAGAGCCCCAATTAGGGGCAGCGGGGACATGATTTTATTAGATTAAGGGGGCGCAAAAAAGTTCAGGGCTGACCTCGGATTTTTTTTATTGGGACCATTTACAAATTTTGTTGTCGTTGTGAAATGTTGTTCTAATATGATTCATAGTTAAAATGCTCGTTCTGTAATTATCGTAGTTCGTAAAACCCTTTGGCCATCTCCGTCACTACATACTCTGTCAATTTATAATTTTTGAGAGATAATTGAGAGTCGAGAGGCAATTGAACAAATTTTAATGAGTTTGGGCCTTTGGACAAAGTTAATTGGTTTAAGTAAAGTTAATAGATTTGAGGAAAGTTTAATGAGATGGATTTGAAAAAATATGTTTTAAGGGGGGTAAAATTGAAAGAATGGATAGTATATAGGATATTTTAAAAAATAAAAGAGGTAAAAATTAAAAGAATGAGTAGTATATAGGATATTTTAAAAAATAAAATGAATTTCTTTTAAAAGAATGGGTAGTATATAGGATCCCCACCTAATCATCAAAAATCGAAAAGTGCAAAACTAAGAAAAGAAAAATCGAACCAAGTAATCAGAAGTACCTGTCAGTGAGGCTATTCCAGCACAGAAGCTGGCAAGGCAAAACAGAACTTGAAATGACACTTCTTGAGGTAAACTCTACTCTGTTCTTCACACTCTTTTTCTTCTATTCTCCACTCTCAATGAAATGACTCCTAAAGACAACAAAAATTACACAAGTTTTAGCAAAAGAGAGCACAAATCAATCCTATAAAAACCCAGATTAAAGATTTGACCTTTAAGAGGAAGGAAGTCCACAATCAGGGCTAGGCACAGGCTCACTCTTTTCCCTCCTTTTGGAGGGAGCAAGAGAGATGTGCATGCGGCAAGTGAGTTTACGGTTGAACGACAATCACTATACATATAAGGCTCGATTCTTCCAATAGAGAGTGAATTCAAATCCCCTCCACAATTCCCTTTAGAGAGAGAGAGAGATGTGCATGCTAGAAAAGGAAGTCCCTTTACTGCCACTATACTCTCTCATTTACATAACGGGTCCTCCTTATTCCTTAAGGTTTTTATTAAACGATTGTTTTTCCATAAATGCATTATTGAATATCAGAGCAATTAACTGATATCCTGACAGTTTTTTAATTCCAACTGACATAAGTATCACACAAAAAAATTGTTTTAACATTTCTTCTTCTTCAAATGGTTCAAAAGAATGAGTACAATCAAGGAACAGTTATGGGCTCTTCATGTTGCAAGCAATCATGCAATGGAAATGTTCACAGTAATTCACTGTCCAGTTTGAGAAGAGAAGCAATAGATGTCATTCAAAAAAAAGAAAAAAGAAGACCATAACTACAAATTTTTCTCAAACAGAGAACTTCTCCCCTTGAAAAACTACTCAAAAGAACAAAACTGTGTTGTTCAAAGAAGAGTACATATGGCTTGAATACATTTAGATGGACTAGTTCTTTTTCATGTACCCTGATGAAGTTGAACAACAATTACCAGAAACACAAAATCCTACCAGACGGGCAGACAAAATCTCAGGGAGAATGTTACCCAAAATTGCGGAAAACTGATGATGGGGAGCATGTGATGAAGGTAATGTTTAAGGGAAAATGCATTATTCTAGGAAACCAGTTTTGGTCAAAATAGCATTCCTCACTCTGCTAAGATCTCTTCCTTTGAGTGTCCTTCCAACACCTTCACACACAGAGAAAGAAGATATCTGGCTCCTTGCAAGCTTCCTAGCAATCCACTCATGTGGTGGGACCAAACCTTCATCATCATCATCGTCATTGGCATTTTCATGATCATCATAACCATTAGCACGATAACCATCATCACAAACAGTATTATCACCATCATCAACCCCCATCTTGCCATTCATCCCATAAATCTTTGACCAATCAGGAATGTTCAAAGGAGCTGAGGATTGTTGAACCAGCTGGTCATCATTGTTGGCTTCATGGCCACTTGGGATCATCCTTGGTTTAGTACCAGGAAGGGACCATGCAGAGGAAGAAGAACTAGAGGAGGAATTCTTTGATTTCCTCATCATGTTAAAGCTTGAATCTTCTCTCCCTTTCATCACAGACCACACTTCTTCTTCTTCAAATTCTTCACCTCTAATTGATTTTCTTCTCTGCCCTCCATTACTCTTGCTTATAGTACCATCCCAATCTGCCATCATTAGCTATTGCCCCCAAACCTCTCAGATACAAGAGTTTGAGCAATAGCAGATGGAAAAAAAAACCCAAAAAGAGACAGAGAAATGAAAGCACAGAGGTTGGGGCAACAACAGAGACACTTTTGTCTTTAATCTGATTCAAAGGTGAATAAAGGAGGATTTTTTTGCCTCCTTTAATACAGTGTTACAGCCCAAAACCACCAAAATGGGAGCCAGAGAGTCTCATAATAACAGGAATCTGCCTTTGCTTTGGAAATATACCAAACGGGTACTTGGCCTAACTCCTAAAAAACAAACCAGAAGGGAAGCTTTTGGCTGTTAAAGACTTCTTTCCTGTACCCAAATATTCCAAAAGAAATTAAATTCAAAGATTTCAGAGCCCCGAGAATGGAAAAGATCAGCAGGAGCAAAAAAACAAACAAATAACAGGTGTATGCATTTGAGATAGGGGTATTTACCACCGTGCCCTACTGTCAAACTGACCTTATATGGAAAGGAAAACCAAAGAGCAACAGAAAAATGATGGGTTGGTCTTTATTAGAAATCTGAGTTGCCACTCTCTTTTTAAAAAATTGTTATCTGAAAATGGTCATTGTAAAGCTGTATCCAGTCTGCCCATCACAAGCTAGGGAGGAGTCATATCGAGCAAACCCAAGATCCTGAGTCTAATCACAGCATACAATATTACAATGCTGTCAGTCTATGACGAGAGGTTTCTTTTCTTAAATGTGCTTTATATGCATTGCACATTTTAATAGTAATATTGAGGGGATCCGAAAGGCTAAAATGTGGTGGAATTTTATTGGAGAGACCAGACTCCCTGATTTCCGTAACCTTATCAGCAATTAATACAGTACAACTAAGCTCATAACATCAGGAAAAGGAGGAGAAGAAAAAGAGCTTACTGAGTTACTGAGTAGTGATTCTGAATTTGTGTGCAAGTGTGAAGATGCAACTTTTCTCAAGAATGCCTAGGAGTGGATGAGAGAAAGCGTTTGGCTGGGTGAGAGCATTGGGTTGTGATCTATTTCCACTTCATTCCTTGATGCTCTACTTCTCCTGGGTTCGGGGGATTATAAAGAATTACCAAAGTTAAATAGTGATTGGTGTGGTTAGTGGGTTCTGTTGGGATTTGAAGGCTTTTGAGGTCTTCTTGAACTCAAGTATTAAAGAGATTGAGAGAAATGTGTGGGACAATTCCTTTTTTTTGGCCTCATATTTTATTTACATACAGATTGGCTATCCTTTAGGAGATATGAGGCTACAATTTTTGTAGCCAAAATTGACACTTTCTTTCAAAGTTATGTTAAATCATGCTTTTGAAATGTGTTAGTTAGTACTTTTTATAATGTTAGAATATAGTAAATTTTGAAGGAAAAAATTATAAACTCTAAATCATAAACTTGAAACCCTAAACTCTAAATTTTTCTAATGATAAGAGAAAACCACCGGTCCAACATATCACACTGTCATAGCAGAATCAAATTCAAACCTCAAGTCACATGAAAAATTCTGTAACCCTCATGGATCGGTTAATCCTAGGCCGAGACTCAATGTGGAAAGGTATCGCATGGTGGCTTTACTACACACAGGTGACAAGTTGGGCAAAGACTCATTCATGCAATTACAAGAATAACACTTATAGTTTCAAAAGAATAACACTTATGAGACTCGAACTCTTGACATCCCACTCACACAAGAAATTACTGTGATTAAGTTCATCATCTCAGTTAATGCCCCGTTGTGTTCTAAACTCCTAACCTCAAACACTAAATCCTCACTCTTAAACCCTAACATGGCATTCTTCTGAAGAAGAAAAAAACGAAAAGAAACTATTTAACATGATTTTTTTGGGAGAATGGTAGCCAATCTAAGTGTCTAACTACAATAATTGTAGCCTCCCACTCCACCCTTTAGTTGGTTGTCCAATAAACGCAACTATCATTGGCTTATGAGTTATGACAAAGAGAAATAAAATGTGAACTATGGATTTATCACTTGCATTAATAATTAATATTATCAATGGAAATGAAAATGGGACTAGTCCAATTCATTTTTATATTCACAAACTTCCAAGCTTTTGACACATAAAAACTGCGGTAGTGTCTTTACAATCGTTTGTGATAATCAGTGTTATAAAATTTGTTATGTGCCCGTCGGGTGGTGGACCGGCGCTAGAGGCGCCATCTAGGCAATTGTTGAACAAATGTATATATAAAAATATTTTATATATATATGTTCAATTGTTCAACATTTATTTGAGTCAATTCTTCCCTTGTCCAGATATACGAACACTGAAATAAAAATACAATGTGGTTATTGTATTTTAATATCAATTATAAGATATTGACTCATGTGTTCAAGACGACGTTTTGTCTTTATTGTTGCAATTCTGAGAATTAAGCGAGTTAGGCGATTGATTGCAGAATTTGGTTGCATAGAGCAACCAAATTGCCCTTATTCAGTGTGGCCGATTGCCTCCTAGCGACTAGGTGGCCACATTTTAGAACACTGGAGATAATGTACAAAACTGGATGGTATCGATGACGTATCAATCGGTTGAACAAGCATTAGCAAAATATTTATCGACTTCTTGTGAAAGGGAAAAAGGTAAGCTATGGGTTCTTGGAGTGTATCTCATGGAAATGTTGTGATACTTAAATCAATTTGATAATGAATTATATCAAGGTTTTGCCTGAACCTGAATGGAAGTTCCCTTTTATATATACAGGGTCAATTGACCACACTAATTTTTTTTCCATATAAAATTTATGACCTCCTAACATTTTTTTTTGTTTTGACCCAAATAATTTTTATGTTTCTTAATATTTAATTGGGTTAGAAGAAGCTTTTATTTTTTAAGGCCCAAAGTGATCATTTTTTGCATGATATGGTGTGAGAGTTATTGTAGTTACAATCACCCTAAACGCTGTACGATGTAGGATTCATCAAAATTATCAAAAGAGTCATTAGATTCAAGACCCCTTCAAATTTCATTTCCTTATACGGAGTTTGATTTATTTTGAGTCTCGAAGAATAAAAGTTATCAATCCAACCACTTTAATGTTTTCTAAACTAATAACTTTCAGTAAATAATCCTGAAAGAAAAAAAAATTAGAGACCCTGCCTCAAAATCCGCCACCCCCACCCCGCCACCCCCCCAATAAACTTTTTGTCCTCCTATAAATCCTATCCCATATGTTCAGTGGTCCACCCTGCTTTTATAGTGGTTGAATCAGTTAAGATATATATCATTTCGCTTGATTTTGTGCGAGGCATCATCTAAAGACGAATCTTCTCTGGATTCATATCTCCTGGTTGGCGAAGATTACTCCTCAATATGGACAAGCTGTTTGGTCGAGCATCCTAGGTTATGCCTGTTGAGTCGACCGAGGAGGATCTCGGCGGTGGGCCAAGAGATGTCTCCAGCTCACAGTGAGATTTGTTGTATGTCATGTTAAGGGGGGGTTTACGTGCGTATGATTTGAAAAATGTGGAATCAAATGAGGGATATTCAATGGACAAAAAATAAATAAATCAAATCCCCTTCTAATCATTAGCCGGAAGAAACCATTCCTACCATCCAAAGATGGATCCCAATCGATTTCAATATGATAAGATAAGCACACTAATGTCTCACTTTTTCTTCATTTTTGGTTATCCTTTCAGGAGATATGTGGCCTCTCGGAGCTCGTGAAAAGGGTTCCACTGAGTCTTCCCCATAATCAGTCACAAAATACCAATTACACAATAGTGTTGTCCCTTCAATTACATCCAAGAAAGAAGCAATTTCAGAGGCTAACAAGGAAAATTTGACTTCCCGCCTACCTTAAGGACCTTTTGCACCATTGAAGTCTAATTAACTATCCAAGAGTCTAAATAAAGTCTCTTCTCCCTCTCTCTTTGGTAGGTCGGTGTAGAGTTGTTGGGTGCTTATTTGGGTTCCAGTTTCAAGTTTTCCTCTGTGGCTTTGTTAATTCCTTTGTGGCTTTGTTCATTTTTGTTCTTGATTGGATGGGGTGCAATTGCTCTCTTGGCGCTGTGTTTTTGTAAATGTTGTTCCTGCGATTTTCTTAGCCGGCTTCTTGTATTTACTGGGTTCCGTGTTCTTGGTTTTTCTGCTGGTTTGGGTTTCTTAGCTAGCTAGTTTCTTCTTTCAGTTCTGTTAGGTTTTTTGGGATTTCTTGTCTTTAGGCTGTCCGCCCTCTGAGCTGTTAGTTGTTTCATCGAAGTTGTGTCGTATTTCTTTCCGTAGTTTTCCTCCACCATAACCGAGGGTTATAAATAAATTTATGAGGTATCATCCTCCATATAAAATAAAATATAACACTATCCAATAAATCATTAATTTCTAGTCATGGGGAGAGCTCAACATAACCATCATTAAATAATAATAACCAACTTAAGAAAGTTTTGCAACGCACGTCTCGATAGAAGTTGATAAACTAGACAGGCTGTTTAACTAGTTCCTCTCTTATCATGCTCAACATCAAAAATCGTGTAGTAAAGTCCCTAAGAAAAAATATCATGCAGAAGAAATTGTTGAATATACTGACTACACCAAATAAATATCGATCTTGGACTCAAAAGCAAGAGACAAGTCTAGACTCGTGTTCTTTGGGAAGTGGAACCCAAGAGAAAATCAACATAATTGCTCACTGCTGAAGCTGCAACTTATTGGCCTGCAAAATACCACATGATGCAGGCTTACAGCACAAAATCCAGCTACATTCCATGTGTTTGCATTTCATTGAACAGATGTAAAGCCCTTCTCTATCTCTATTTCTAACAAAGTCAGAAGTAAGAACAGTGCATGATACAGAATCAGGTTTGATCCCTCTTCTTCATGTCACTAAAAAGATCGCAGAATACCACCACGCGAGTCTCTTAGCAAAAACCCGTTATCAACTTTGTATCAAATAATAATTGAGCCTTCATCATATCTCTAGCCCGAAATGGCAGCTATAGTTTTACACTTTTACAGCACATTTTTTGGGCAAGAGCCCTGTCAAGCATTGCAACAGAGACAAAAGACTTCATGATGAATCCAACTGACACTCTACTGAACAAGTTGGAATCTTCATTCTCATTTTCCTGCAAAAGGACTTCCAACTAATCAATGATTTCAAAACCCGGGTAATGATTCTCTTTTCTAACGAGTTTCAAACAATAAAGAAATACAACATTTTCTGCAATCCCCTGGGACATAATCTCCTAACATTGGCAGCATATATAGAGAAGTTGTGGCAAGACCAATTTTCTTCCAACTGACAAAAGAATGATAATGCATCAGTGGGTTCATCCCCCAACATTTTAATTTTCCACAATTTTTACTGCATCTAATTATGAAATTCAGAGATAGTGTGCCATTTCCCTATTCCTCTACAGCTTGATTTGACCATGCTGAATTTAAACAAGGAAGACGTGAGATCGAGCAGGGTGGTATATAGGAGGTGGTCTTGATATACTGTCCACACTACACGAACTTGATGACTCACCCACACGTAAATAAAAAATATGGAAGAAAAAGAAACGGCTGACAGATGAAGAAAGAAGAATCTTGAATGACAAATGAGCTTACTTGACTGACTGTTTCGGCTCTAAAATGAGAAACTGGCTGTACTTTGAGCAGGGATTGTCCTTGAGAACCACCACTCGAGGCTGGAAGTTATACATGAGCGAACAACAAAGAGCTCAAAGAAGCCTCAGTTATTGATTCAGAGACAAATTATCCACCAAAACATAACATACATAATCGTATACTGATTTAATCATAAAAGAAAAATATGCCAAACAGCAGTAGAAGAAATCGAAATATAAAATTGAAAATTCCACAATGTTTTCAAAAACCCTAATGAAATTCCAGATCCATCAATGTTTGATTCAATCAACACTCTGCATAATGTCTTCAGCAATGAACTTGGTACCCCTGTCCTTATCGGCAGCAGCACGGCCCTTCGCCTTCCGGTAGAGGAGCGACTTCCGGTCCTTGTGGAGGCGAAGCTTAGTGATGACGACCTTTGACGGTTTGCCCATTGACCTTCTCCCGAGTTGCGCGCTCGATATGAATGACCCACTTGCGGCGGTACACATGGACGACTTTGCCGTCCCGTCCCGTCCCTTGAAATGGCCACGTACCACCTGTACCTCGTCGTCCTTACGGACCGGCATCGACCGCACGCTGTACTTCTAGCGGAGGTCCACCGAAAGCGGCGCGCTCATCAGTATGCGCTGGCACTCGACGGCGCCGTGAAGTGTGCCTTGCGACTCTTGCGGCGAGAAGAGGAGAGCCCCGGATTGTACTTCATTTTGGCTATCTCTCCGTGTGGGGGAGCGTCGATGTGGTGGCGGTACCTCTGGCTTGTGAGTTGTGACAGACGGCGTAGAGCAATAACAATCGTGACATGCAAATGTTAGATTTTGTAGTTTTCAATTTTATTATACCAAAAAAAAATCACACGCACACACATTTATCCAGATTAATAAAATATGTCTTTTAATATAATTATATTAATAAAATATTAATATATATATATATTTCTCTTTTTTTCATTTTAGGCAAGTCAATAACTTTCATTTCGCATTTTTATTATAAAAAGTGAAGTCACATATTCATTCACAATAACAAAACACGTTTCTTAATACAATCACATTAATAAAATATACATTTCAATACACAATTGTTGACCAATCAAAATTGTACCATTGCAATTGCGTTTAGGGACAAACGCTTTACCACGCTCTCCCACCAAAAGGGTCGAAAACAGCACCGATTTTGGCCTCAATGATCTTTAATTATTTGGTTAATTAGTTAACATTTCAATGTCCTTGTCGGAAAATGGACAGCTTATAAAAAAGGAGGGGCTACCTATCTCATCCCTTTTTATGTAAAAAAAAAACCCTTAATCTAGTATATCCAGTCTTGAATGGTCTTATACAAGCATCCACAAAAACAAGTCTTTACCTGAACCACATAGTGCTGCTAAGTAGGCAACTTGTTATGAAATGTGAAAGCTCACAACATCTCTATTACAAAATACATTGCAGTTCTCCACAAAAGTTTATGCCCAATTGAGAAGTTACAATGCAAAAATTATCTTGATCTAATTATTGTTGTTTCTTACATAAAAACATATTTTGAGCGAACAAGGAAGCATTCACAAAATCACCTACTAAAGAAGCAGAGTAACTTATGAGGCCTGCCTGGTGTGAGGACTGTGGAGATCTACAATTCACTAGCCTTGAGCATTGGCACCAGCAACAATCTCCAATATCTCCCCTGTAATCTTGGCCTGGCGCTTCCGATTGTAAACGAGTGAGAGGTTCTTCGTCAGTTCCGCTGCATTATCAGAAGCATTGCTCATTGCACTCATCCTTGCAGCAAGTTCACTAGCTAATGATTCCTGCAGTGCTCTCAAAATCTGGCTGTTTAGGTACAAAGGCAATAAGGCATCAAGAATCTGAACTGGGTCCTGCTCAAACTGCAGAATTGGAGAGAAATTATCTGTCTGAGTCCTCATTGAGTCCCTCTCCACAGTCAATTTCCCTTCTTTAGTTGTCAGTCTAAAGAACTCATCCTCAGCTGCATCAACACAGTTTCCATTCAAGTCGCAGATCTCTCCCTTTGGTGATAATGGTAGCAACGTATGGATTACAGGAGCAGACTTGACCAATGACACAAACTTGGTATACAAAAGTTCAACCTTATCAACCTCTTCACTAACAAAGAGTGAAAACACATCATCTGCAATTGCCTGAGCTTCTTTAGCTGTTGGCAATGATCCTCCCTCCAGAAATTTATCTACAGGAATATAAGGTCTCCTTAGAAAATAAGTATTACCCTTCTTTCCAACACTTATTACTGTATATTCAAGACCAAGATCCTTCAATTCTGCAATCCTAGCTTCTGCTTTCTTGATGATAAAATTGTTGAAACCACCACAAAGACCACGGTCTCCAGTGCAAACAACCAAAGCAACTTTCTTGACAGGCCTAACTTTGGTGAGGGGAGTATCCACATCCTCAGTCTGGAGCTGCTCATTGATGTTGTAAAGAACCTCTACAAGGGTCTCAGAAAAGGGTCTTCCATTGACAACAGCTTCTTGTGCTCTCCTCACTTTGGCAGCAGCAACAAGCTTCATGGCCTCGGTGATCTTCTGCGTATTCTTAACTGAATCAATACGGTCACGAATCTCTCGAAGACTGCACTGAATCGGAGTCACGGAGGAGGATCTAGAGGGGCTGCTGGGGAATGAATTGTGGTTGGGAAGTTGAAACTGGCTGATAGAGGAACGGAAGGAGAGGGAGGAGGGGTCAGCAAGGGAGGGTTTTGAGGAAACCCACATTGTTAGATTCGAGCAAGACATGGTTTTCAGTGTCTAAATTCCTCAGAGAGTACAAGAAGAGGAGAAAGATCAGAGGCTTATCTTTTTCATGTGTTGTGGAGTAGTTTTTGGTAAATTGGAAGAAGAGAGAAAGAATGGGTGGAGGGAGATGGAGGCAGTGGATGAGGTTTTGGGATAAGGATTTTGACCGTTGGAGATTGCTTTGTGGCAGAATTTTGATTAGGTGGGGTCCAATCTGATGTGGCATGATATCAGTGGGAGTTATTGGATTTTGTAAGAAGCTTGATACTTCACATGCCCCCCAAGAAGTCCATATGCGGCTCTTTGAAGGGTATTTTCACAACCAGCCAATAGAGGAACAAGTTCAAAGCTTCAAGGGCCACAGATTTCCTACCAGCAACTTCACTGGCCTGAATTTCATATTGTAAAGATTAAACAGATGATGTGAACTGCTTCCATTCTACTGTTGAAAAGTCATCGTCTTGGTGTGAAAGGCTCTTATATATATATATATATATATACATAACGCTTTTCCTGTTCAAAAGATTACCAGATTTCTGTTCAAAATAAAGATATAACATGAAATCGAAATTCACAGGTCAGTCTTTGATGCAAAAGGCAAGCAATATATAAGTTCAATGTTTCAGAACCAAACTGAAGAAACGAAATTATCTAATCTTTCTTACCAACTAATGTCGTGATCAATTGCATGAATGGTAAATAGGTGAGTGAGGCCCATGAAAATCATTCTGTGATCAGGATTTGTGGTATATATTCAAGCAAGTTCACCGAAATCCTGTGAGATCCTTACCTTTTCGAGTTCCTGAAACCAGAAAGTTATTGGCTGTTGCAGTATCACAAAAATCACTTGTGAACAAAATGAATGTCACATAATTTCTTGTTGCATCAGTTAATATATACAGCAGCAGATCAGCTTCAAGTGTTGGTAAGACCAAAGTAGATAAACTGATAAAGCAAATTACAAGACTTGGGAAGAATAACAAGAAATTAGAGGGAAGAAAACTTACAGTTTGTACTTGAAATGTGATAGGAATCTAGTTAAGGGCGCGTCCATACATGCGCTGAGCAAGTTCAACCATCAACAAACCTAATCAATGGACACATAAGGGTATAAAAAAGCCCAATAGACTTTTGGTTTGAAAAATTGTTGGTTGATTAAGAAATTGATTTGTTACTCTTATCAATAGACCACAACTCTAATATCTAAAAGATGTGAGACATTCGTATCAATACCTTTGCTTTACTAAGTCGATATCCACGTTAGTTGGGATCCTTATCAGTACTACTAGATCCATTGGTAGATTTTTTCATGGTGGTCGAATCCAATCGCATACCTGGACCAAAGACCATATTGACTACACTCAGTATAGTAGCGCATCTACTGCACGGTTGCATTGCCTCAATTTGAGCAATTAGATTATTTTTAATATTTTAAAAAAATAATAAATGAAATGTATTTGGAGTTTAAATCATAATTATGGACTTTTATTGGTAAAATAGGTGTTTGATTCATTGACAAATAATAAGTCAAATAGGTGTTTGATTCAATGGAACAAAATATTTCATATTTGTTTCAATAATTTTTCCAAAAAAAATAGAAGATAGTGATCTATAAACTTAAACCTTAAATCTATCATTTTTTGGTATTTTTCAAAAACCATTTGATGGCTCAAAACCATCTAATGTAAGCCCACAGTAGATGTTCTACTACAGGGATCACATTTCAACCTTTTTTTCATAGAATATTTGCTTTGTGGAGTAAAGGAAAGTTAATCTTGGAGATTCTAAAAGTCTTTAAAATAAAAAATCTCGAGAGAAAACATCAACATCTGTATATACATTTTTTATATTGATTAAAATATTATAAATGAATGACGGAAACAAATACACCTAGTGAATTCTCTCAGATTTTCTCGGATCATATCATCATATAACCAATTATATGACCTCAAACTTTTGAGATAAACTCTTGGATAATGATGATTATTAATTCTATCAATTCTCCGATCATTCTCTGCCGGCATTTCATAGGCCAGAGGAGAAGAAAAAAAATACCACATTACTTTTAAGAATGGTTAAAAAGAATCGTACTTCATCACTAGACATCCCACAAAAACAAGGGAGAAAAACAATTTCTATGCCATTTCATCCCAAGTAGGAGCATCGCCAAATATACAAGGAAAAATGGATGTACAAGTGACTTGCCACCACAAGGAACATAATAACGGATAAAATAACTCTAGACCACTGCCTAAACAGACATTCACTATAAATAGATCAGAAGGTACAAAATCGACAGCCAGCAGGTGTACAAAATACAAATCAAAGAATTCCAACTAGTGCAAAGGAGATATCATTATGCAATATCAGCATTTTTTTTTGTCCCCCAAAATGATTTGCCACCGGTTGCAGGGATTGAAAATTGGGTTGGCCAGGCAAGATCCAACTCTTAGCCATTTTCAAGAATCCATCACCTGAGTAGAGAGTGCCCTAAACAAAATCACAATCAACCTGCCTTATTTGGCTGATCACTTTGTGGGCTTTCCAACGTCATTTCTGTACTCAGACTGTATTTGTTCGGCGAGAACGCTTCCTGGGCTTCCTTAAAGAGGGAACAACGATAGGATTAGGACCTAAGCTGAGTTGTTGGGTCATATCCACAGAATGATTTTGTGTACCATCGTCGTTTGTGCTTTCTGTTGTCCTCGTACAAGATCTATTGGAAAGGCCCGTAAAATTTTTGGCATGGGATCCTTCCCTGATCATATTCTCATTATTGCGTTCACGGTGACAAGGGGCAACTGACTCCAAACTTAGCCATGCATTTTTTTTAGGATCCATCCCCGGGCTTGTCAAACTCAACTTTAAAGAAGGGCCGCTCTTAATTGGAAGAGAATTATTTCGTTGAGAAGAAGCAGGGCCATCTAATTCACATTCTTGATCATCATAATTCACATCCGTTGCAACCCTGGCATCTGTACATTTGTGCTCCCTCTATTACAAAGTTACAAAGTAGGAAGTTATATAGCATATTAAAGGAAAAACGCACCCATATGTACACAAGCACACAACATTTAGCTCAAAAATTATCAGCCATTAATAGTACAGTTGAAAGACGAAACAATAGGAAATTATGAAAATATGACAATAGATTATACCCCAGAAAACTGGACATTAACCAATTCAGTTAAGAGGGGTAACGGAAAAATCTGAGGAATAATAGCAAACTTGATGGCATGATGCCAAAGTTTAAGTTGTATCAATGGCAAAAACAGATAGAATGTCACCAAAATGCAATGTTGTGCTATGCATTGCAAAAATATCTATGATTATTCTTTAAGTAATCACTTGCTACAACTGGAAGGTAAAGAACTTCTGCTGATGGTATATATATACTATGAAATTCACCATGAGAAATGCAATTGATCGTTTCTACAATTAGATTGAAGTGGAACAAGAAAGATCGACATGGTGAGATAAAAAGCACTATAGTCAAGATATGAGATACTAGGATGACAGTATGAGCATAAAAAAGTAAAAATGACTCTGGAACCCAGAGGCGACTCAACACTAACAGAAAGAAAATGCCAGTGTACCTTATCTGGCAACATCGCAATTCCTTCACATCCCGAAGCCTCCTCTCCATCAGAATCCGTCATTTCCTCACACTCAAAGTCCACATTTCCATCCATTTCCTCATCTGAATCGCTCAGCTCTTCCTGTTCCATCACAATACCAGGATGAGACAAGTCACCTACGTCATCACGACTGCATCTGCTGATACTATTGCTTGCTATAACTGACACTTGAGCACCCGGAACAAAATCTCTGTGTGCTGTAGAGCAATTCTCAATGGATTGCCACTGAGACTGTGGATCGCCAATTTTTTGGGTTTCCAAAGTATTTCCGGAATCAGAGGCACTTACTAGAGACATTTTTCGTTTATTTGCAGCCACATTTCCACTTCTCCTAAGTTGTTCCTTCACAGACTTGGAGCTTAAATAGATCTCCAGGTCTAGCTCATTAGCCTTCTCATTAGGACAAGAGTCTTTACAGTCCACATGAAATGAACCATCATGGACTGATGGTTTAATTTTCACAGTATCAGAAGAATCTTGACGTTGAACAGTTGTGGCTTTTAAACAAACAGACTGCATATTTGACGTTGTTGTTACCAAGTCACTATTTTCATCATCCGCTCTCTGCAAGAGGGGATGGAAGTCAATGCCATCTGCAGCTGAAGTATACTCTTTTGTCTTCAAATATTTCTTGCAACAAGCAGCATGATGGTTTGCCAGGAAAGGACTATGAAAGAGATTCAAATTCAGGTGAGGCTGATTTCCTGAAAAGAAACCAAGTGAACTGGTTGTTCTTGCACCACAAGCCAATGAGTTTTCTGGTAGGCATCCAACTTCAGGTGGTTGGAACAGTAAAGGATGCATTTGAAGATCTGAAATGCTGCCTCTTTCTTCCAACACACGCTCATCAGCAAAAACTCCAGGTTCTCTACACAATGAATTTGTAACAATGTCTTTCTCTGTGCTGTTTCTCTCGCCATCAGGTGTTACTGAGTGGATAGTTGCTGACTTTGCACGATGGGATAGAGAATCTACATTTTGTTTTCCTGCACCATTACTATCAGCTCCAAAGGCAGACACCTTAGCAGATGCTGCAAATTGATTACCTTTGAAGGCTGACTGAGATATTACACGGACAGATGGTGGAAGGTTCACAGGAGGCAAGTCTGGTGCTAACTTCACCAAGTGAGCACCATTAATATTACGAGTTCGATATGGCCGCATATGTATTGGGGATTTAGGCTTATTTAGTGCCACGTTGGAAACCATATGGTTCAGCCGCATGATATTAGATGGAAGATGTCTGACATGAGCACAATGAGATGAAGTGTGTTGGGGATACTTGGATGAAGATGGAAACTCATGCATATTATCATTATCATTGTGTGGTTGAGCTTCTGCAAATCCATGATTATTTAGGTCTTCACTAACGCAAGAAGTATCTCCTGAAACTCTATCACCAGGTAAGTTTCTGGTTGCAAGGTTTGAGCAAGGATGACCAGAAGAACTGAGGCTTGAGCCACTTGGCCTCCAATCTGCCAAAAATGCCTCATGTAAGTAGGCTTCCTCTACACAGTCGTTTCCGCTATTATGTTCCCCAACAGCATTCTCAACTGAATTATCCTGCAGCAGATTAATATACAAAATAACATTAGATGTACATTACTAAAAATAAAAAAATATATTTTACGTACAAATGAGCCCAAGCTGAGTTTCATGGCCTATGAAACAAGCCTCCAAGCCCAACCAGCTCTTGCAACTGAAGGGGAATGTGCAGTAAAGTGTTTTTGTCTGAATTTTTTGAGCAATATCCGAGATTTTAAAAAAAATATTATCCCCCAAAACTCACCAGAACATTGTATTGTGATTCATAATGACATCAAGTAAAATGGGAATATATCAGCAATGAAATGGATAAAACCTCAATGTCAGAAGCCTGTTGCCAATGTGCCAACTTAGCCAATTTGGATATTCTTCTTTTTGATTCATACAACCTCCGTTTCTCCTTTTCAGCAGCATCTAGCTTATAGCACCGTTGAGCACCATGAGCAATACGCCACTGCCGGGGTAATAAGCCTGGATCTCTATAAGGGACAACAAATTTCCAAACTGACATCCAATCAAGTTTAAACAACTTGAGGCCCTGGAGTGAGTTACGTCAGATTAAAAAAAAGAAGTCAAATGATGATCATTACGAATGATTGTTGAAAGGTCTTGGAAACTTACCTCCTGAATACGCTCTATCTCTTCCGCAGTCAACGGGGAGGTTTTCATCCTTCGAACTGCCTGCATAAAGCGGAAAATATCACTAAAGATAGTGCATTCCAAGGAGAAAAGGAGAATATTCCAGTAGCATCCACCCACTCATCATTTGGTTTTGTTTTCTTTGTTGGGAAGGACTGGAGATTGAAACCAATACTTAGCAGCATAAAGTCTTCTAGTAACAAAAATAAACTAACAAATGAACAGAATAACAAAATTAAGCATAAAACATGTCTTAAGGAATTATCTCTAGCAGGGTACAGATCAAATACAAACCTTAATGGGATTTTCCGGCGCCTTAGAAGCACAACGGTTTTTCTGCCTAACAAAAATCTGCAATGTAGTCAGCAAGAACGTAATAAAATGGCCCATTTTTTTAATAGTCGTTCAAATAAATTCCGATGAAAGAGATTATTGTATTCATGTCGTCATTATCTTCACTATTTGGAGAACAAGTATATGAGGAGAGCAAAACATATCACAACCACCTTGAAATTCATGAAAGCTACAAAGTCAATAGAAAACTATCTGTAAAACAGAATAATTCATTATTTTAGCCAGCATACATAAGCAGAATTTTAATGCATGTAAAGGTTCCTTGATGTTGCAATATTTTCAAAAAACGATAAGTAAATAGCCAGACCAAAACATCGTAGTTCAAGCCACAGCAGGTTCATAGAGGGACAACGATTGGAATGCTAAGTACCTTAAAACTGAGAAAGTCAAAGAATCCAAATATTTACAGGAACAAAGAATTCTAGAACAAGATGAGTCATATTTGAAGGTCTTGGATGATCAGTGTGTTTATAGCGTGAATGGCAAGCAAGGGAAAATATTTCACTTATATATACATTATTCTTTCCCCGACAGTTTTTCAAGGACACTTTCAATGGTGTTCACTGTTCAGGTGGCAATTAAGAATAATCCTGGCTTTAAAAAGTACCATTTTCTTTTGTGCATGAAAACTGAATGGCTAAGAAATAATACCTCACACTAGCTGGCAATATCGATCTTCCGGAGAGACAAGAAGAAAGGAGCACAGTCCAATTATTCATGCATTGCTTTTATGTCTAGTCTATCTTTCAAGTGTGCAACTGAACCAATCAACTAAAAGAAAATACATAATTGCCAAATATAAACATTTTATAGTTGTTACATTTCCCAGATTCTTAAAAGCAGTTTGATGCATCTCTCATATTTTCACATAACATTATCAGTATCATCTAATGCAGAATCCCTAAGACGTTAATGCATCCTTCACAATGCCAACTCAAACCATTACTGAATTAAAATTGAATAGTTCTCACTAGTCACTTTTCAGACATAAGAAAACCATACTATTATAGTATTATTTCATCCATATCATGCAAATGTACCATTTATGAATTAAGTGCTTCAAGAAGCCCAAAACAGAATTTTTTATTTCTTTATGGAAAATGCACAATTTGGCACATATATGGCATAAATAGGCTCAAACACTGAGCATTTGGAGAAGATATGTAGACTAGGAAAGTCGGGAGCATTACCTGATGCTTAGATTTGCAAGGAAGAAAACGTTGTTGAATAGCCTTCCAATCTGTATTATACTCCATCATTCCCAGTGCTAATAATCTGCATCAAATCCAAATATATCCTAAGCATCTCTCATAAATTTACTGAGAAAATTTATATTGGTTTTTTAATGTAACCATTGCAACAAATAGAAGGTAATAAAGTACATACAACACATATAAATTATTTGCAAGACCTTCCAAGTTTTATTGAAAAAATAAAAGCAAACCATGAGCCAATTTTAATGCTTTTTTTTTTAAAAGACACACTGAGGAAATTTTTTTGGGTGGGACTCAGTATATGGGTGGAGATATATCAGGATGGTCAGCAAGGCCTAAGCCCATTGCAACGAATGAGACCTTTCACTCAATCCGTCACTGTCTCTCACTTTCCACATATGAGCACCAAAGAAATGGGAGATGATGATGATGATAATGTTACATGAAGATATGAGAGATGAATCTTGAAGTCCGCTCTTCTAGACAAAATTCAGATCCAGCATCGCAAAATATTCCCCTTTAAAGGAAGAAACATGTATTATTATAATGGACGAAGTGACGAGAGTTCTTTCTGGTTGCTTATTTTAGACCTTCTAACCTAGTAAGAGTATGACATTACGAAAAATCGCTCATACATCTACTACCGTACTACGAAACATAAACAACGCCGACACCAAATATTCACTGAACTAGCATTCACATTAAATGAAGTTTACTCCAACCTAGACATGCTCTGATAATGAACCCATAAGATAACACTTCGCCGCTAGCTCAGTGGTAAGTTTATGTTCTTTTATAGAATATGCTAAAACTCCAAGGCATAATCTCAACGGAGAAGAAATATTAAGTAATCCAAAAGTATCAATCAGGAAAAAACTACAAAAACCAGTTCAATAAAAGCATAATAACAGTTAACAATACTTCAAAAAAAAAAAAGGTGAGAGAATGGATTTGACTCACTCATCCTCTGCATCCGTAAACAAAACCCGATTTGAAACAGAAGCAGGGGGTGGTTTATGGGGATATAATGCTGGATTGAAGAGAGGAAAAAATCTCTCTGCTAATTTCGCAATTTCCTTCGGGACAAAAGCAATTGATTGTTTCTTGGCACTTTCAACAATTGAAGCAGCCAACGTCTTCCTTGGAGGTTGTTTACTTGGTGTGGATAGAACCCCATTGGTGGTTGGAGAATCACTGCTTCGTAAAATTTCACTATTATAGTAGTCTGGTGAAGACAAACAAGGATGGTTAAATAGAGGTTCTCTCTCATGACGAGTATCACAACTAGACTCCATAGAAAGTTGCAGATTCTTCTGTGCAGCTGTCAAAACAATTCCCAATCAACATCACAGTGTCTAAACTTCAAACTCCAGAAAAAGCACATCATTTCAAACACATTCTACAGTACATACCTGTATGAACATCATCCACATACCTCCCAACTAAATTAAGAGGTGCTACATCAAGGATGGATAATATTGGACCCCTTACAGGAGGCACCCAGAAAGAGCTCTCAACAGTTCTCCCATTATAAAAATAATGGTTTCTTTCTTTAGACGGGGAAAGATTTAGCGATTCTGGCATCTGATTGCTTGTAGAAGAGCAGGCTCCAAGATGTGCATCAGATATTGGAGATGATTCAAAGGTGCATTGAGAAGGGTAAATTTTAGTTACTTCATTTGGCACTGATGAGAACATGTATTTCGGGCGGAAACAAATACCGGGATATGGCACACTTTTGTGTGCCATTACTTCGTCTCGTTTATGAAGCATTTCAAGGATTAGACCCTGCAGATGGGAGGCAATAATTTTCCGAGAAGGATCAAGAACACAGAGGGAAAATATCTGAATAAGAAGCTGCACATGTTCATAAATCACACAATGCAACTGCCCTAGTTGATGAGGAGTGAATCCGTTGATACAACCATTCTCCCCTGTGGAAGCCAGACTGGTTGGCGTAGTCTCATGTATCAAAATTCTCCCATTAAGAGAAGGAAAATGCGCAACTGAACCACTGGGTGGGACTGGTATAAGGGGACGCAATGGCCTTTTTTCTTGACCTAAAATTTTCCTTTTATGTGGAGCACTGGCTTTTTTCCATCTATTCAACCTGGTCTCTGGCCGCCGCCCTTTTCTTTCACTCTCCTCTTCCTGTGCCTTATTTGATGTACCTTCATCAACATCACTCCCTAGTGCCTCTTCAAGTTCTATCTCGAAGTCTGCATCACTATCCTCATCTTCATCATCAACAGTTTCATTTTCATGGTTTGATGTGTCATCGCCATCTTTAGCAAGTAAAACTGCTGCAAGAAATTTCCTGTACTCCTCTTGGTCCTCAACATTTTGAAAATCATCCTCATCATCAGTTTCCTGAAGAAATGCCTCAAGTTCGTCAAGAGTGATACTAACAAGCGAATAGCGTGCCCTAGTACGCTTGCATATAGCATCCTCATCATCTGAAAGCATTGTCATGAGCTTTCCCCGGGTATTTATTGTGTTACTCTCACCCAACTCTCCGACCATAACATCAAAAGCATCATTTTCTTGACTAGATGCTTTGACTTCCGTAAGAGGTAACGGAACCAAGTTTCTCTTCTTCATTTTTCCTGGATTACTACTATTTTCACGCCCACCTTCCAGAGAAACAGCAGTTTGCATCACCACCTCCTCCTCTCCATGTTCGGAATCTCCGGCATCACGTCTATGCAACTCACTAGCTGGCTTTGATGGATTTGGGATTGCATTGCTATCAACAACAGTACCATCCAGACCTTCATTTTCCGAGCTCAAGCTCGATGAAGCTTCTGGCGAAGCTGTTTCCTTTAAAAAAGGATTGAAATCAATATCCTCCTCCTCATCTTCCTCCTCGTTCTCTTTCCCATCCTCCTTACTACTTGTATCAGGGACATCGTTTCGAAGATTCTCACATCCGATTCCTTCACTCAACGGTGGATTGGAGCTTAACGTCATCTTCGAACAATCGCATTAACAATCGATGCTTCAAGAACTACAACCAAAATTCACAACTGCATCGGCCCACCCCCAACGTTGCCAATGCAGATCATAAAAATGGTATCTTCACTAATTCCCTGCTTATTTCGATCGAATAACGATACAATTTAGCTTCGGATTAATAAGGTTATAAGGACAAGAGAAACAGAAGAAGAAAAAAAATCGAACTTTAGGTTTTTTCAACAGAATTAAGGAGCGTTGATTGTGAAAAAATAATCAAAATCTGAAAAGAAAACAATAGCAGAATCCGAAACGGAGTTCACATACCAGTTAATCAGATTATCGGAGGGAATTGTTTCTTCGAGCCGAAGAAGAGACGGTGGAACCTCCGTTGTCAAAAATCGAAGTCGGGATGTAACCGACCGACCATGTAATCAAAGTATCAAACGATGTCGTAAAACCGAAATGGCGGTTCGACGTCGTTTGGAGTTTCGTGTGATTAAGGGGCAAAGAATTTATATTCATAACAAGAATTCTCTCACGTGTATAAAATTATAAATGTGCACTTAATATGTATACTAGTATTTGGAGTTTAAATTTTCTGTTTAATTAAAAAAAATTAGATTGGTGATTGATGATACGAATCAAACATCTTATTTTTTGTTCGAAACAAAATTAAATTCCACATGAAAAAGACATGTCAATTCTAAATCGTCGGATATAAATTCAAAATATTCGAAATTTCAATCACGATGAATTTGATTTTTGATTTAAACAAAGATATATCGTTAGATTCGTAAAATTGAACATAATAAAAATATATTATTTTCAATTTTTTTTTAAATGTCTTGATCTCAAAAGTTAGGTGCATATTTTAAGTACACATGAGAGAAAATTAGGCCATTTTAAAACTAGAGGTGTCGACAGCTGATTTTGGTTGATTTTTTGAAATATTTTGGTCCAATTGTTTAGTCAGTTATGTTGATTTTTCAATCGATTTTAGTGATAAATATGCAATTTTTTATAAAAAAACGACCAAACAGTTTGATTTCAATTTTGTCGAATTTTGTTAACTATCCAAATTAAAACATTAAACACAAGGGAAAAAGCATTTATGTTTGAGATAATATCCAAAATGACTATGGTACCTCAAAAAAAAAGGATGAAATGATGGGCCTTGGCTTGTGTAAGCATTTTTTCGCCCAATTATTTTGTTTAACCTATTTATTTTTGGGAACTTTGAAGACTTAGGGTGTGTTTGAAATGAGGTTTGGGGAGATTTCATTTTTAATGAAACCCCGTTTGATAGGAAGTTTCTTAAGGTTTCGCGAAACTTTAATGAAACCTCTCCAAACCTTCTCAAACATCCATCTCAAAGCAAAAAGGAAACCTGCAAATTGAGAGTTTGGGAAGGTTTTATCCTACAATAAAAATAAAAAGATGAAAATACCCCTTATCCAAATACAATAAAAATAAAAATATAATTAATTAAACAAAAATGCTCCTATGCAAAAATGTCATTTTTCAAAATGAAAAACAAGCAAGTTGAGGTTATACACATAATTCATTTAATACAGCGTGTTTAATTACCAGATCTCGAACCCAAGCTCATTCTCTTAGCTCGGTATGACCTAACCCTTTCTTTAAACTCGAGATGACCTACGCCCCATCCTGAACCCGGGGATGACCTACGCCCGATCCCGCATCTCTAGATGACCTGAGCCATTCCAAGAATCTCAAGATGACCCTCGCCATTCCCGAACCCTGGGATTATCTGGGCCAGATTCCGAACCCTAGGATGACCCGAGCCCAATCCCAAATCCAAAATGACTAGGGCCCATTCCCGGACCTCAGTATTATCCGAGTGTGATCCCAGACCTCGGGATGACCAAGACCCAATCCCAAATCCGAAATGACCCAAGTCTGATTATGACCCCGGGATGACCGAGTTCAATATCGGACTCCAAGATGATTCAGGTCCGATCCCGGACCTTGGGATGACCCAGGCCTATCACGGACCTCGGGATGTCCGAGTCGGATCCTGAACCTAGATGACCCAAGCCAGATCTTGACTCTGGATGACCCAGGCCCAATCCCGAACCTCGGGATGATTTGGGTTCATTATTAGACCTTGACATGTCCCCGAACACAGGATGACTCTGGAATGATCCTAAATCTTAACATGACCCAAGGGCATTCTTAGGCCCTACCAATACCTTAGCACGATCCCGTACTCCTGATCACTCGGGCTAGTTATCGAACACTGACCTATCCGAGACCCAATCCCAAGTGACTATTTCATTTCTGCACTTAAACTTAATACAAACCAATCAATAAACTTGAACTTAATACAAAAACTTGTAAACATAAACAATTAATTTTAAGGGCATTTAAGTATTTTCAAATTTAAAAAATGTTATGAAACTTCTTTTTTTAAAACTCCTACCAAACAAGGTTTCATGAGGTTTCATGAAATCTTTTAAAACTTCACTTCCTAAAACTCCCTGAAACCTCACCTTCTCTAACATCCCCAAACCTCCATCCAAACACAACCTTAAAGACCAATTTAAATTTAGCCCAATTTTTTTATTGTGGACCATAGTTGATTTCATCTTGTTGAAAAAAGCTTAGTCCGTGGACCCCATTGGGTTAAAGTGAAAGTTGGCCCGTGTGAAGAAATCTTGAGCCCAATGAAATGTTTTTGGCCCAAATGAAAATTATTTGAGTAAAATTGTAGATAAATATACTTTATGATACTTATTAAGAATAAGGTCATTCATTTAAAAAAATTTACGATCAAGTCTAGTTATTAAGTTTTTCTTGACCTCTAATGCTCATCTTTTATATTCCATCATATCTTATTCCATATATATGTTGTTTTCCTGAAAATCTAATGTTATTTATATTAGAAATTTGCCTATCCTTGAAATTTGTATCAATATTTCTTTTCGTTTATTGCTTGTTGATCGCTTTGCTACTTTTAATCGCTTGGTTATTCCGTCGTTACTATTAGCTATTGCTATTCTTCATGATTGTTCAAATCAATTTCTCATAAATTGTTTTGTAGTTCTTTGCTTAAATTAATTTTTCGTTAATTTTTATCATTCGATTCCTAATTCATTTTGTTGTTTGGGTTACTGATCTAACCCTGATCTCGTTAGCCTTGTTTCTCATCGATTGTTGAGCTTGTTATCTATTGGCTTCTTTCGTCATATAGCCTATGCATAAATGACTTTTGAGAAATTTGACTCGTTCGAAAAAAAATATTAATTTATTAAAATTATTTTCATCTCCAAAATTATTTATAAAATCTTATATTGTATTTTAAATAATACTATATATTTTTCACTCGTAATTTTGAGAAAAATATTATGCATAAGGATTTTTACACTGTTTATCCATCATTTAATTGCGATTTATGGACTGTGGATATTGTCAGTTGGAATAGTTTGCTCGATCGTTGTTGTTGTTGTGGGGAAGTTGTTGTTGGTTAGCCCCCTCGTTATATCTAGTTGTTATTGGTTGATCCCTTTCAATAATAGCCAGTTGTTGGTTGGTTTGATACTCGATTGTTGTTGTTGGTTGACATTTATTGCAATGGTCGAGCTAGCTACACACCACCATGAGACGTGATCAGTGTCTTAGATTTATTCCCCATTGTTGTATATGCACTACGGTGTAGACCACTTGTGATCCTTTGTTGTTCCACCCGCGTGATGATACGGGGTGTTTCGTGGTCCCTTGTTGATAGTTGCTTGTGATTACATTATACTATATTTATTATTGATGTATGAATTTTTGTGGCATGGTCATTTGTCGTCTTGTCTTATCATACTTGGCTTCCATTGTTAGTTTCTGCATTTTCTAGAGATTATCCAATTCTTTATGTACTTGTTTGGCTTCATTATCATTTTGCTTGTTTTCTCTGCTCAAGTATCTATCACATAGATATTTGAGCTCCAAACGGGTATTTCATCCCTACTGGGCTTTATAAGCTCATATATTTCTTTGTTTTTCCTCTTTTAGGTGAGTTCGTAGTTGACTGGGCTTTATAAGCTCACCTCATGGATACCTAAGATTTTGTTGGGTTATGAATAGAGATTGTTAGGTTTGATTTTCTCGTTTACGCTTCCGCACTTCACATGCTAGACTTGTCCAAATTTGTCTTTTCGAGACCTTTCACATTTATTGATTGAATCATCAATTCAAATTATAGATCATTTTGTATAATAAATGTAGTCGATGGTAGTTTAGTCATTTTGCATATCACTTCTCACGATAGATCTCATTTTGGTCATTGATAGTCAAAACGTTTCAATTTTATACGCAAAAGTGTAGAATGCGTCTATCCTCACCCTTAAACATGTTTTCCCCATTCGATCAACTAACCTACATATGTGACAAATTAATCTTAAAATGTGTCTTTCACATGGAAATAATTTTCCTCGTGGAAATTTAATTATTAGTTGAAAAAATTACACGTGGCCAAATGCTAGCCATACACTTGTAGTTACTGTTAAATGTATGGTTTAAACATATACACAATCCAACCATAAAAAATTAATGACTGAAGCATATACAACTAGAATTGAAGAAGACGAAGATACACAAAGACAAAGAAAGCGTACATGTTTTACCATACAAAATCACTCCAAAATTGGTATATACTATATAGAGACGAAAAAAGGATCGGAGAGATGAAAACTTAACAACAGTGGTGGTCTTGGGGTGGGACAACCTGGGCCGCCCAATGCCCTAATTTTTTTTGTTAAAGTGTTGATGCTATTGACGAGAGAAAATATGGGACCTTTCGTCTTTGCCTCCATCTTCCCCTTTCTTTAGTTTCTTGTATCAATCGATTTTCTTCATATCCCCTTTAGATGTTTCAAGTTTTAGATTTATTTGCTCCTAATGGTTGCTGACATGTTGCTCTTATATTAGGTGCTTTTGTTCATCTTAATAAACTCTTAGTTTTGTTGTTGTGTTTGTGTTTGAAATTGTCATTTTTCTTGTTGTATTTTGTATTTTATTTTTACGTTTGTTATTGGAGTTTTTGGTTACAATGCTGCCCAAAAAGTATACAAGTCAGATTTTGAAAAAAAAAACTTGTTCGAGATCTTTATCAGGATCTCTTGATAAATTGTTGTCTAGTAAACAATGAGGAGGCTCAACATCTAATATCGAAGAAGAAACAAATCAACCAATAAGTCATATAATTGAGGGTGATCAAGAGAACGAAGAACAAATTCTACCAATAGGTGATAAGGAATTTGGGCCATTAAAACATTTATGATTCAGGAAATTGCGATAGAATTCATCAAAAAGGTCCAATTAGAATTCTTCATGTTAATTTTAGTATTGATGACCTTGGTAGACATTTATTTATCTAATCATTATGAACAAGTGTTATTGAATGTAGAGAAACAAGATAGAAAATGGTTTTTATATTCTATCGCTAAGGAAAGTATTTTGCTTTTGTAGTAAACTACTCAAGGAAGACCAAAAGTAATTATCGATTGACAACGGATTGATATAATGATTGGAAACATTTTAATAAGCGACTTAAAGCTCATGAAATTAGTAATGAGTACCTAATTTGCACTACCAAATTGATGGAATTGCAAATGAGATTGAAAAAATTGAAACAATTGATAAGAACTTAAAAGAACAAATAGCTAGAGAGAAAAAACATTAGAAACAAGTGCTAAAACAAATAATAGTCCTTCTAAAAGCTTTTGAATAAAGTAATTTATGAAGAGAGAAATAAACATTTTAAGGCTTTATTGAGATGCTTGCAAAGTATGATCCAATCATGGAAGAACACATTCAACGAGTAAAAATTAAATCAATTTCATTGTCATTATCTCGATCCAAAAATACAAAATGAGTTGATTATACTCTTAACAAATGAGATTAAAAGTGAAATTATAGGAAAGAGTAAAGACGGAAAAATATTTTTCTGTTATACTTTATTGTACTTTTGATTGCCTTAGATGCGCTAAAACCGACATAGATACGAATTCGTTATACCCGGATTGACAAGTGTGTGAGGGATTAGTCTTCTTTGCAAATCATTGACTATTGGTGGATTCCAAAGCCTTGGTGCTTTATCTTATTGTTTGAAACTCATTGCAAGTGGTTGAGTGGTGGTAAGATCTAATAAAATGTAGAATAGAAAAGAAAGTCTGAGGATCAAAACCCACCGTTGCTAGTTCGGGGCTTTTTAATTATTATTTTTTTCAATTTTTTTTACTTATAAAAATGATATTTATAAAATACTGAAATTTTTATTGCCTATAATTAAATACTTTAATAATCAAAACAATACAATAATTTAATTCAACAAGTAAATAAACTTATTTATAAATACTAGGATTGTCTAAGAAATATGAATCATTCAAATGTGTTAAATTATCGAGATCTTCAAGATTATCAAAATCATCATTGTCGTCAAACTTGGAAATTTTTTTGTTTCCACTACTTTGTTCTTTCCTTTTATTGAGGCTTGATATAAATTCACCAGATGTCTAGACGTACAACAACTATGTGACCAATGTCCCTGAACACCACACCTAAAACAAGTTTCATTATTACCTTTATGAGATTTATTTGACAATCTTTTATTTGCCTGACTTGTTTTATCATCATTCATCTTCTGGTGGTATGGATGGTAACTCGAATTACCTCTATAGTTTTGACAGTCATAACCACGACCTCAACCTCTTGTTCCTCCACATTCATGTCCTCTATTATTGTGTACAACAATGTTCACTTTAAGGAACGGAATATTGCAAGCAGACGAGACTGATGATTTTTTAATAAAAGCTCATTATTATGCTCAACTACAAGTAAAACACCTATTAGGTGATAATTCTTTTCATATCCTTTCTGACGATGTTGCTACTATAATATCATATTAAAAGTATGGAATGTGGAAAAAAAATCAACTTGTCTAAGTCAGTATGTCTCACCACAAAAATCAAGTTGTGACTTGTGACGTGATTTTGTGCATAACAAAATTATACTCACGAACTAATTTGTAATCTTGCAACTTCATGTGCATCTAGTCACAACGAGCTTTTGGGAGTATGAAATTATTATTCTAGTGTTCATATCTCTCTCTAAAATCATTTCAAAATGCAAAAGGATTTTGTCCATGGGGTATTCAGTTTTTAGTTCCTCATGAAGGCGGTGACAAAGCAAAATCATTAATTTAGCCAAATCCTGCGAGGATTTGATGTTTTTTTATTTAATTATTTTTTCAAGATCCACAGCTTCTTGGTGAGTCTTGGCATCAACAACCCAAGATAAATAATTTTTTCTAGAAATATCAAGTGTCGTGAAATCTTAACTTTCCAAAGTTGACAGAATGAAATATTATAATAAACTTAAAAAATATAATTATTGGGGATTACTTACTTACAACCTCAAAAACTTGCTTTCGGTACAACGACGCAGACTCGTGATGATAACGTGTTGTGAAATAAGGAATCAAAGAATTTCCAAAATCAAAATTAATAAATCTTGTATTATAAGAAGAATATTTGGAGAGAAAATTTACAAGAGATAAATTAGAGAAAATGAGATAATACTTTCTTTCAATTGATGTGTATAAAATGTGAAGTTTAAGCACCTATTTATAATACAAAAACTCACCTAAATCAACTAATACAATAAATGTTAATTGCATTTTTTCACTAATTTTTATATATTTTCATCCACCACTATTAATTCATGTCCATTATATGTGTAACATAATTAATATATTTGATGAATTAGTGGTTGAGTTAGTTAAGTATATCATCCACGTTAAATAAATGTTTTTAACATTTGCAACATTCCCTTCATTTTATGTTTTTTTTCTTTCTTTTTAATGTAAAGTAAACACTACTTGCCCACTTTCGGTGGGAAAACCCACCGAAAGTGGTTCATATATATATATATATGGTTTATTTTTATTTATAATTGACTTTATTTTATTTAATTAATGACTAAATTTTCCTTAATCAAATTTAACCTGATAATTGATATTCGAACTCAAAATTTACAATTTAATTTTTTGCGATATTTTTGAGTTGGTATTATTGTAATTTTTTTTCAAACTTTTCCTTTTCATTTCATACTTTCTTCTATATAAATTATCTCAATTCTTCTCATTGCCGCACCACTATCTCGATGTTGTACCTCATACAATTTTAAACGATTTTCTTGCAACTCATCTTCAGTGGGTACAACTCGTATCTTAGATTTAATAATCTCACTTCATATCACATCTTCTCTCGTGTGACTACCCGTCAGCGTGTGATGAACTACTTTTTTAGATAGACAAATTAAACATAATTATTTTCAGATATACAAACTAAATAAAATTTCAAGCTTCCTCCGCTTATATATGTATGTAAGATATTTTAAATATCGATAATATATACAAAAATAACCTTTATAATCCTTATAAAAAAGGAATAACCATTATAATTATTGTATGAGTAATTGCTCATGCCATTATAGCTGATTTTAGGACGAGAAACATATATAATTTAACCCCATAAAACTCTCTAGAGTAGTAACTACGTGACCAATATTAGACTATATATCTCCCAACACATAAAAAAGATGTTCAACTAATTAACAATCTACTAATTAAAAGGACAAGGATTATGTGTTTTTGGTCCAATCTCCACAAAATGACACAACAATTGACCTAAATCTCGCATGATTGAATCGACCTCTCTTTGGTGTCGACAAGTCTAGCTAATTGTAGCATGTTTTTCACACCAATCGATACATCAATAACAACTAATGATACTTGAATGTACCACCAACCCTCACATTGAAAATATGAGCCAATCAATTTGAATGGACTCAACACATAAGGTTAAACTTTTGAATACTAATAGATCACCATCCATTCATGTGCAAAAGTCTATTTTAGACCCATCTAACGTGATTTCTCAATTCTCATTCTCAACATGCATGATATCAAATTGAGGTTTGGAAAATGAAATGTATGCGTATGTGTTCACCCACGATCTGGGTTTTTTGAGTGATTAATTCTCTCTCTCATTTATTTCTCTCTATTAAGGTTTGGATTTAATGTGCAAATATAGATTTGATTTTTTTTTCTCTCAAAAGAAGAGATCGACGGAGAAAGTTTATATATGGATCTGCATGACTTGTACTCGTTAGGGTGCTTGTAGTCTATACATGAATTTGATACTGTATGTGAATTTGATATTCTCTCTAAATTTTATATTATATGTGAATTTGATATTGTTAATGATTCTGGTAAGATGAATTTTTTGGGGGGACTCATTCTTTCTCTCATCTATCTCTCTATAAGGTTTGAGTTTAATGTGTAAATATAGATTTGAAGAATTTTTACTCAAAATAAGAAATAAACAAAGAAAATGGCTGAACTACAAAACAGTCTATCCATATAACGGTACAAAAATAGTTCATCTCTCTACCATTAGATTAAATGTTATAATCTCTATCATTAAAAAAATAAAAAATTATATAAATGTCTATCTTGCCCAATTAATAATTTGATATTGTTTATCCCACTACAAGAAATTCGTGAATTATCTACATAATTTTTTGTCAGTAATATTGATTACCGACGAAAATTTCTATTGTTAAAACGTCATAGGTAATCTAAACACCGATAGAAAAATTTTCGTTGATAATTACCGATGGATTTTTTTTCCTTAGTAATCTATTGAAAAAAATTAATTTTCGCCAGTAATCCGTTGACCAAAAAAAATTTAAAAATAAATTTTGCCTGTAATCCGTCGACAAAAAAAAAATCATTGGTAATCCGTTGGGGAAAAAAATCTATCAGTAATTCATCGATAAAATAATGGAAAAAATTAAAAAATATACATAGATTTGATATTACATGTGAATTTGATATTGTCTGAGAATTTGATACTGTTAATGATGTTGGTATTATTTGCGAATGGTATTGATACTATTTATAAATTTGGTACTACTTACGATGACTAAAATAGAACTGTACCAGAATACCATAACATCAACCAATACCAATCATACTCTTCATTTATTCAGCCATTACCAGAACTTAAAATAGAACCACAATATCAAATAATACCAACCATATTCATGTTGCATAGTGTGATAAGTGTTTCATGTATTAATGATATTGTTGCGAAATTTGATACTATTGTTGGTAATGATATTTGTTTCAAAACTTGATACTATTATTGAAAATGATATTATTAATGATGTTGGTACTGTTTCTAATTTTGATATTTTTGTTGGTAATGATATTGTTTCAAAACTTGATATTATTGTTGATAATGATATTGTTAATGATGTTGGACTGTTGGTACTATTTTTTATTTTAATGTTGTTATTGATAGTGATATTGTTTCAAAACTTGATACTAATGTTGATAATGATATTGATACTATTTCTAAATTTGATATTGTTGTTGGTAATGACATTATTGTAAAACTTGATAGTATCGTTGGTAATGATAATGTTAATGATATTGATACTGTTTTTGATTTTTGTACCGTTGTTGGTAATGTTATTATTTTAAAACTTGATACTATTATTGGTAATTTGATATTGATATTGCTAATGATATTAGTACTGTTTCTGAATTTGATACTATTGTAAGTAATGAAATTTTTGTAAAACTTGATAGCGTTGTTGATAATGATATTGTTAATGATTATGATATTGTTTGTGAATTTGATACTGTTTACGATGACGATAATATACGAGTGTTTTATGTCTATATTCTATAAAGAGAGGTTTGATTTGATTAAATTAGGAACAATGGTGAACGAGTAGACACGCAATGTTGAAACACTTAATTCACATGGAAATTGACAAATGTGCATTATAATCTACATGGAAAAAAAATATCTGATAATACCAACCAATATAACAATACAATTTTATATCAAAGTTCGAACTAACCTAAAATTACAAAAATACACTATCAATTCACATGACAATACCTATTACCATGGCAGTATCAACTTAATAGATAGTGCTAACTTAAATAGACAATATCCAATTTATTCTTCAAAATGCAGTTCATTACTTTTCAAAATGAAATTATCATCAGCCTCATCTTCGTCATGACTATATATAAAACATCGAAAAAGGTCACGACAAAGAATGACAATATTAAGTAAACAATGCCAAAACATCAATCAATATCAACATATTTCACAGTATCAATATATCAACTAGTACCAACCACATACTAACAATATCAAGTAGACAAAGCAACAAAAAAAAACTAATAAGTACCGACACATTTAATAGTACCTAGATACTAACAACAAACAGTATCAAAATCACATACATTACCAATCGTATTATCAAACAATAAATATGACAGTAACAACAACTAGAGATCTTGAAAACAAATCATAGATCTTGAAGAAAAAAAATTAAGAATTATAAAAGAACTGAAAATCCTGAAAAATGAATTAAAAATTTTAAAAAAATAATTACAAATCTGAAGAGAGTGAGGGGGAGAGAAACCGTGAGATTCTAAAAAAATTAAGAACTTGTGCAATTTTACCGAAAAATGATAAAAAAAATGAGAATGTGATAAAAAATATTTTTGTGAGAGAAAATGTTGGAGGATATAGGAGATAATATTTTTTAATTTTTCAAAAAGACAAAAATTCGATGTGACTAAAATTATGACATTAAAAAAAACAAAAAAAAAACTTCACTACAAACAGCAATCAGTTCATAATCTAACTTTGTATTTATCCCTACTTCTTTCTTTGTCAAGCCCATTAGTGCATCACTTTAGTGGACAGCTAATCAATTAGTATGCATCAATTATTGTGATTTTCCCTAGATACAACAGTAAAGACAACTCATCAATCATCATTCCAGCAACCACAATCGTGTGGTTTGGTTGCGCTCTCAAATTCATATTTTGAATCTCATTTTTATTAAATAAAATTCAAATCACACACATATTTTAATATAATCAGATTAATAAAATATATTTTTCAAGATAATCACGTTAATAAAACATAAATCTTATTATATTTTTTTCTATCAAGTCAATTATTTTTTCATTGTTCATATTATTCCTATTAAATTTACATCAAAATCGACACTGCATTTCATTTTTATTACAAAAAATCAAGTCACATCATCAAAACACATCTTTCAATATAAATAGGGAAGCAAAAACACACATTTCTAAACACACATCATCAACACGTGATGCTGCATTGTGATTTTCCTGAGATAGGAAAGTATAGATAAAGACAATAATAAAGTTAACACGTGTATCTGGACCCCACTACATGAATTCATTGAATATGTATCGCATTACAAATAAATGAAGAAAAAAAACTTGCTCAACTGTTTTTCTCTTTAGCCATGTATTATATGACGTAACAAGTGGTTGCAACTTGCAGCCATCAGTGTCAACATCTTGTTTTCATTAAAATTTAAACTGAATTTTTTTAAAAAAATAAACTGAATTCACTCCAAAATAACATATTTATATACATCAATAAAATATGTCTTTTAAGAGTCACACCACACACTCATCCATGTCATCAAGATATATATTTTAATACAGTCACATCAATAAAAATACAGATTGACATACATTATCTACTCTCATAATAAAAATATACCATTGTGGGTGCTCTTATAACTAGGGTAAAAAAAATTGTGGGTCCGCTCTGAATAATATATGGTGATTACAAGTTTTTTGCATGTTCGAATTTAAATTGATTTGAATTTTTAGACTTACTTAATTGATTAGATCCGAATTTTTTAAAATATGAACAAATAAATTATATAATAATTCAATTTAAGTTAAGGTCCAAACAAGGTTTTTATATTTGTACCCAAATCCTATTTTAAACTGAATAAATTTTTTGTATCTAAATTCAGATTTCAAACATATTACATATGTCCAAATCTTGTTTAATCGAGTCAAACAAATCGATTATCCAGATCGAATCGATTTTTTTCATCCTTAATTTCAAATGTCGTAATTGTATTGTGTGTATGAAATGAAAATATATGCCGTTATATGTCTATAGTATATCATGTATGATGGGGTTGAATAGTTCATCGTGGATGAATTATTGCTAAAAGAAAATGAAGAAAAAAAATTATTTAGTATATTATAGATTTTTTTTTAGTCAAAAAAATTAGAGATGGGGATTCGAACCCACTCTCTATTAGAAGAGTCTATCCTTATATACATAGTGATTGCTGCTCAATCAGAGACTCACTTGCCTATTAGAGGTACTTAAGTATAGAGGGATTCTAAAGTAAGTATGTAATTTTTGGGATCTAAATTTTTTTTTCCAAAAAGTATGAAAAAATAATATTTAAATTTAGATCGATTTTACCAATCTAACAATGTATCTCTTATTCAAAATAATAATAAAATTCATCGTGATTGAAATATAAATGTTTTGAATTTATATCCGACAGTACAAAATTTACATGTATTTTTCATGTCAAAATTAACTTCTGTTTTTCTCTATAAAAAAACATACCTGTGGTGTGTCAAGACAAGGATAAACCATCATTTTCTTTCTTGAATAGTGGGAAATGTCGGGCGGGGTGATAATGTGAATTCATTTAGTCATTTAACCACAAAAATCCAACACACCGAACTAAAAAAAAAGGGTTCAACGGCTCCTCAAAGCCAGTAAGGACCAGTTATCAAGTACTCTACACCCTCACACATTCTTAATATTATATAGAGTACAAGAGAGACAAAGGGAATTCTCATAGAGAAAAATGGAGGACTTGCAGTATAAATCTCAAGACCCCAGTAAAGATATTACTAAAGGTATCTCACTCCATTATATACATATATATATATATGCTTATTTCCCTTCTTCGAGGATTACAGGTTCAAATCACGGAAACAGTTTAGTGTATTAAGTTTCATGCATAGCTAGGCAGTAGATGGAGTACGTATTAGGGTTGGATTTCTTCATTTGATGGGTTTGTTTTTGATTTAGATGCAATTGCAAACGGTGAATCCAAGCTGGAGTTCTCTGAAGATGAAGAAAGTCTTGTTGCCAGAATGTTTAGCTTGGTTGGAGAGAGGTTAATTTGTCCTCTTTCTTCTTCTTCTTCTTCTTCTTCTTCTTCTTCTTCTTCTTTTTTAAAATTTTGTGTAACTAATTGATGTGAAACTGTTTTAGCTTGGATTCTCCATTGTTGGGCCTTTTTCTGATGGAGTTGGATGGATTAATAGGTGGGCTTTGATTGCTGGGAGAATACCAGGAAGAAGTGCAGAAGAGATTAAGAAGTACTGGACTTCAAAGTATAGCAGCAGCTCCTCAAGTGAACGATAACTTCATATATATACATATACATATGTATGTATGCATTTATGTTAGTTATCTATCTATCCTGTCGTTTTTCTGTCTGGTTTTAATTCTTCTTGATTCAAAAGAAGTGGGCAATTAACTTTCTAAGTCCCAAAATTTCGGAAATTATAGAACCTTGAACTCAAGCCAGGTTGCAACATCATATTCAATATCCTTCTCAATTTATTATGCTAGCATCAATATTGTTCTTACTTCATAAAAACCCACCTCTTACTTTCATTTTCTGCATCTTTCTACAATGAGAAAACACACAAAGGCGGAAACATTTGTTTGCATCCATCCTTAAGTATCAATTCTTACCTCAACCGGGTTAGTGAGAGCAAAACAATGAAACATTATTCTCATAATTTGTTGAAGTGCTTCACCTCTTTTGGGTTAATCGACCCTTTTCTCCAATAATATTTGTTCAACCATCAAATAATTCAAGTGCCTGTTTCTTTTGACTTCCTGCATTCTTGTTGTATTAGCTTTTTGTTGATTTTTAATTGATCATGGTCCAATTTATGCAGGTTATTTGTAATTTGCTTCCAAAAAAAAAAATTTGGAATAGCCCCCAATTCTAAAAGCTTGCTCAGCCACTGTCTACACCTCAGTGCAGTCTCCCTTGTATCTGCCATAGTCCATTTTATAATCTTGAGAAGAAATCGAATGCAGTCTCAGTTTAACTTCCCTTACAATTCTCCAAAATGCAGTCGTACCCAAATCCATTATCTTTCCCATAAAGGGTAAAGGCAACTTTTCGTCATTATGAAAGTTGACAAGTTTCAAATCGGTCACTGATACTTCAACTCCTTCAACTCGGATACTCAGGTTTGGATTTTGATTCAATTTTCATCACCGATCAAACAATCCACTTTCGGGCAGCAGACCAGCTAAACTAACATTCAAGCGTACCAATATGATCACTATAATCATAGTAACTTAACAAAATAGTCACTGCCAATTTAAATAATACCCAACTATGAAACAACATAAGAGACAGTCTTCAAATAGACCAAAAATATTTAGCATACCATCTTCCATAGTGCATGCTACAAAATCAATCTGTAATTAGTAGATTAAAACCTATTTTGGTGCATCTATGGATGCATAAGAGATTGATTCTTGGGTTGCGTTCACCATGGTTGTATACATTGCACTAAAGTTGGATCTTTGAATCATTGAGAATGTGTTATCCAGCCTCATCGCACTCTCCTTGGTTCTCTTATCGGTGCTCATGCTTGAACCAACCAGTTGTTTTCCCTTGAATGGTATGTATGTGCTCTCAATTCCCACCTATGGAACACTGCCCCTAGCTACAGTTGTAGTATTACCACCTCTAGCAGGTTCACGAAAAATAGTTGTAGTATTACCCACATTTAGTACATCTTATAGTTCTTCTCCTTCTCTTCAGTTTGGTTCTGCTCTTAGGCTCATCATGCTCTCTTCGTTACTTTTTTTGGGTCTACCAATCGGGACTTTCATTGGTGGAGGGAGAATTACATCACCATTGACATCAGTCCACATATTCTCATCATTTGTTGGCTGAATGTGATGCCTATAAGCCCTCAAATAAGTTGATCTCTTATAGTATTGGTGCACATATTGAGCCCAATGTGCAGGCCTACCTAGAACTAGAAATGTCAGGCCTTTAAATATGCAAGTCCTAAAAAAGTAATATAGTCCAGCCCATGTTTTTGAATCTCCAAACTCGCATTTCCATAGAGGTGTGCTAGATGCTGTAAGCCCCAGACCCAGTGTATTGGGCTGAGCCCAACAAACTGATTGGTAAAACTTAATGCAATCATGTAGGATAGTAGGAGTCGTCCTAACAGTCCCCTACCCTTCCATAGTTGCGACGAGACAGTGGTGGCTGCCCACCAGAAGCTTTGAAATGAGACTGTCGGTGGCCGCAACTGTTCAATGTCATAGGTGTCCCGTGTCCGGCCCGTGAAATCTCTATATTGCCATCCCTCTGTATAAAAGTTCACCCAAAAAGAAAGGTATCCTCATCGTCATCAACATCAACAACAACATCAACATCAAAGTTCCTCCCACAAGCCAACGAAGTGGACCATCCTCTGCTTTCTTTGCTTTGGCATTAATTGTTTATTTTTCAAATCAAAACTATTTAATAACACTAATAAACAATTCATTTCCTTTCATTATTTTTTAATTCCATCATTTGTTCTGTTTCTTTATGGCTTGAGAAAGAACCTCTCATCTCTCATGAGTCTCACGCTCACTAACTTTTTACTTTGGAGCCACCATCATCTCATCTTCAAGTGCTCCTCCATAGCTGACCAATTATTACAACCACTGAGCTACCAAGCGTCCAGTATTGATGCCTACTGTTGAGGCAAATTTTCCAACAATTAAGGTCAACAGTTGATCGCGTTGCAAAATAACGTCGAACTCCTGCTTGGAAAGAAAAGAGGTCGTACGAACTATTTCAACTTGGGAACACGGTATAATGCCGGCGTGAGAATTAATATGGAATTTATAGATAAAGTTGTAAAATAAAAGACGTACGGATGATGTAAGTGACATAGTGATTCTTAGAGAGATAAGTAGGTGGAACAGGAAAAAAAAGGGTCATCTTTAATGAGCATGCTTAGGATATTTATAGACAATTGTAAGTTATATGAAAATATTAAATTATCCTAACTTCAGCCGCCTCATATTATAAGTCGTACCGTCACTTACTATGGTACCAATAAAATGATTTATTATACTAATTGTTAACTGTTGTACTATTATAGTTGGTAACAGCCGAACCAATTATGATAGCATGTATGTATGTTAAAGTTAAATCAAAATAAATTTACTTGGACCACTCGTTGATGTCGAGCCGATTATGTCGTACCGATGCCTTGTAACCTGGGCTTGCGAACTACTACATAATTTGTTAAAACATCTAATGGGTTGTGGGCCAATATATGAGGTAAACATGATTCGAAATGTAACATCACAATTTTTAACCATAATACATACAAAACTGTATTGAAATATGTGTTTTATTGGTGTGATTATACTGACAGACTTGTTTTGTTGATGTGAATTAATATGTGACTTGAATTTTTATAACAATAGTCAGAGTCAATATTTATTTTTGAATAAATTTAATGAAAACAATATGGAGGAAAGGGAATTTATTATCTCTAATAAAATGAAGAGGAAAAAACATATAGGGATTTATGTTTTGATGTTATGATTATATTAAAAGACGTGTTTTATTGATGGACTGAGTAAGTGACTTATTTTTTTTATTTTTTTTTGTATAATAGAAGTGAGACATGATATATCAATCGCAACCACTCTTACCTTGCAAAATGTGCATCACCAATTCGTTAGTGTGTTCTTCACCAGCAATGTTGCTGACTGAGTATTTCTCTATCTTACGGACATGAAGTTCAAAGGAAGCCCCACCCCCAAAGTGAAAGGTATGTAGCCTTTCACTTTTGGTTAATTTATGATTAGCTAAAATGATTATCAAAGGTAACCTGTTAGAGAGAAGGCCCCAAAGGGTATCTCCAATGTAACCTTCGTTTACAATTATTAATCCATATTGATTAGATGTACCTCACTAATGTAGTTTATAAGCAAAAATTTCATCCCTCCCGACTGTAAGGACAAATTAAGAGAGCTTTAAAAGGTTCTTTTAATGACAAATTTAGAGAGCCATTTAAAGGATAAACTCTTTAAAAATTTTGATCCACAATATCGCTTCAGTTGTTTGGGTTAGATTTATACGATACTCTCATGAGTATCTAGGGTCTGTTTGGATCAGAGTATATCTAATAGAGTATAAACTCTCGTAAAGCGTAAAAGTTGAGAGTGTCTGAGAGTATAGGTGACAGAGTATAAGCTAACTTATACTCTAAAACAGACGGAGGCCTAGTGAATGTGTTGAAATCTTAGCAATGAAAATTATGACACTTGTTATAAAATACTATTACATATTTACATTTGGCATTCAACCACCAAATTCAATGTTCAATTGATTGATTTCTGGATTTGTTAAATTAATGTAGCACGTATCTATAGGCAGGCGACTGCTTTGTTTATTAAAAAAAAATTAAAAAGCTTTTCTTAAAAGTAAAATAAATAAAGACCAATAATTGTAGGAACAATATTAGTATATTACTGTCTCTCTTCCATAATATGGCTTTACGTTTCCCTTATTTTTTTAACAAAAAGCTTTGTCTAATTAAATATTAATTAGTGAATCATAGCAATTAACGAAAGCCGTTGGATCAGAAGCTGAGGACCATAACTGCCATTATCATTTTCTGCTGACTCCATAGCCAAATGTTCCCAACTTTCGAAACAACTATATATATATATATATATATATATATATATATATATATATAATCTCTGTAGAGCGCAGAATCAGTACAGCAGTAAATACTGAGCAGATTTAGATTCAACGTAACTTCTAAAATAGTGTAACAAAGCACCAATTTCAAAAAAAAAATCAAAAATTGTTCTTTTATTTTCCTTATTTAAGAGAGGCAAACAAGAGAGATCTAAAGCAGTTCAGTGACCTTGAGTAGTAAAAATGGAAGCAAAAGCTCTCCTCTTATTTGCTTTGTTATCCTTGTCGGTGTTTTCCTTCAGGCATGCTTTTGCAGACGATGAAAAAGAACAAGACCCAGGTCTTGTTATGAACTTCTATAAGGACTCATGCCCTCAAGCGGAGGACATCATCAAAGAACAAGTTAATCTTCTCTACAAGCGCCACAAGAATACTGCTTTCTCTTGGCTCAGAAACATCTTCCATGATTGTGGTGTTCAAGTAAACCCTTCTCTCTCTCTCAGGACATTTTGTTTGTAGATAAACTGGTGTCTTGACATTTTTTTGTTTGTACTGTTTTGGGTTGTAAGAGTTGTGATGCTTCATTGCTTCTGGACTCAACAAGGAGGACCTTGTCTGAGAAGGAGACAGACAGGAGCTTTGGTTTAAGGAACTTCAGATACATTGAGACCATCAAAGAAGCTGTGGAGAGGGAGTGCCCTGGAGTTGTCTCCTGTGCTGATATTCTTGTTCTCTCTGGTAGAGATGGCATTGTTGCGGTACTTCCTCTGCGATTTCAGCATTTTCTCTGTTCATATTCTGAAGAAAAAAAAATCTGGGTTTTTCTTGAATTGAACTGCTAATTTTAGTACTGCCATATCTGGAATGATGTGCAGTTCAAAGCGTGTAACTCACAAGTTTTTTCCTTTTGGCTGAAATTTACTTGGTTTTTTCAGCTAGGGGGGCCTCATATCCCTCTCAAAACTGGAAGGAGAGATGGCAGGAAGAGCAGAGCAGATGTGGTTGAGCAATATCTCCCAGATCACAATGAAAGTATGTCTGCAGTTCTTGACAGGTTTGCTTCAATTGGGATTGATACTCCCGGAGTGGTTGCCTTGCTAGGTATGTATTATAAAGCTTTTATAATTTGTCCATATATATGTTGCTGGAGACTTACTCAGTTACTCAAGTAGCCTAAGCTTACAAATTCTGGTTTTGTTTGTCCTACTCATGCAGGATCTCACAGTGTTGGTAGAACCCACTGTGTCAAACTGGTGCACCGTTTGTATCCCGAAGTGGACCCTAGGCTCAACCCTGACCACGTCCCACACATGCTTCACAAGTGCCCTGATGCAATCCCAGATCCTAAAGCTGTGCAGTATGTGAGAAACGACCGTGGCACACCCATGGTGCTGGACAATAACTACTACAGAAACATATTGGACAACAAGGGTTTACTGCTAGTGGATCATCAACTAGCCACTGATTCAAGGACGAAGCCTTATGTGAAGAAAATGGCCAAGAGTCAGGGCTACTTCTTTAAGGAGTTCTCAAGGGCCATCACTCTTCTCTCAGAGAACAGTCCTCTGACAGGCACAGAGGGTGAGATTAGGAAGCAGTGCAATCTAGTTAATAAGCTCCACTAGAAGCTTAACTTGCTGCTACAAACTCTGACCTCTTTTGTTGTATGAGAGGCTCAATAAGATGCTCATTCTAGTTATGTTTGTTTTAAATGTGGGCAAAAATGGGTGTACTAGTGAGTGGTTCTGCACTGGTTTCAGCGTAGTTTTCTCATTTTCTGCTGTTGTTGTATTGTTGATGTTGGAGATGGTGATGGTGGACTGTGACATGTATGTATTTATGTATGGATGGTGTATGATGCATGGATTACAGTGATCTTAGTTATGGTGAAACAAAGATGATTGGACTTGAAATACATAGATAGATAGAAGATAAGATTCCCATTGTGTAAGCAAATATGGTTTATCTATCACTAATGCTAGTATTCACTAATTCACCAATAGCTCCTCTCCTCTGGCATCCTCATCTGTCCTGCCACCAGAATTTTTTAATTCAGACTTTCAGGGAAAATGTTCATGGAGATTGAGATATTAAAATACAGTAGGATCTCAAGACCATGAGAAAACAAGAGAAAATGAGGTGAAACTCACACAGCCCGAACAGAAGATTCTGAAAATCCACATATTTGTTATGGCTAAAGAAATATCGACGTACATTTTAAAAACGAACTGACTGATGAAACAAGATCGAATCACATTAATTGGTACAGCCATCTATTAATGGCTTCATCTGAATGATATTTGCTATATAGTGTAATAATAATCCCGAACAAGACCTGAGAGAGTGTAAGGTACAAGCTCAATGTCCGTCTTATTTCCATGATTAATCATATGGAAGTACACATCAAGTACATGTTACTTGTACCTGTAATACTTTTGCAGCAAATCTAAGTTCTGATGTTTGGTTTCTCTTTGAACTAGGTCATCGGGAAAACCAGCCATGAAGAGAAGTGTGATGTGTATGCGTTGAAAAAGAAGCTTGTTTCTTCCCATTCGCTGCCGGACATATCTGAGAAAATGCAGCACTCAAAAACATTAGAATTAGGCTGCCAAGACAGATTTTGCAGATATACTTCTCATGTCAGAAAGTGCAATGTTCGCCTTGTGGATCACTAGCACTAGCAAAGTTGACTTGTTATTTAAGATTATAGAGACGAAAAAATCCTTATTTTTTGCCTCCTGTTTGTTGAACTCATACAGGAATGCATACTGATGAGCAGAAGTGCAGATGAACCAACCAGCACCTTTTTCTAAATTAAGGGAAGAGAATTTACTCATTTTGGGGAAGATTTCTTGTTCTTCCACCATACTTTATACACAAAAATAAGCATAATGGGCAGCTGGGATCGGATGGATGCATAGACGTCTCCTCCTCCAGAATTTGAAGAGGACACAATGTAGATTCAACCTATTTGGACAAAACATTTTCCTCCTCACACCAGGATTTTCATGTAATACATTCTCCTGATAACAAAACAAGTTCTCTGTCATGATCTCTGAAATCTCTCTGGTTATAAACAAGTTCTCTGTTGGATAGTCTACAATATCTCTCTGCATTTGTTACTACGTCCCCATGAGGAAGTGTCGGGATTTCCTTCATATCAAGGGAAATGGTTCATCACAATTTGCAGCAGAGTCACCCTCTTTCAGTCTTCCTTTATAACACATAATGCAGAAGCATTGACGACACTAGCACGTGACTGAAGCTCCACCTTGTGACAGCACTCAAAAACTCAAGTACATCAAAACCCACGTGGTTAATCCAAACGCCAATCAAATCCACCAACTAAAACCTCCAAAAAGACATATTTCTCGATGACGTTTCCACCTTTGCAGCAAAAGATCGAACACCCAGTAGGCAAAACAATGCAAGATTTGTTTTTTAAGCACTAGAGTCAAATAAGGCGACCAAGAATCGAAATAAGGAGTGTTTTGAGTTTGATTTTCCGTTCATTCCTCCAGAAAGGAAGAAAAAAGTTTGATTTTCCGTTCATTCCTCCAGAAAGGAAGAAAAAAAGGAACGTCGAGAAGAAAGGGATGCAAGCCCCTCTCTCTCTCTCTCTCTCTCTCTCTATCTCTCTCAACTAAGGAAGAAAAACAAGATAAAGAGTAAGCAAATGGAAATGGCAGGTTATTAGTTTCACGAACCAAAGCCATTAACACAGAGATGGGCTTATATTCTTCTTTACAAATTACTTGGCCGCCTTGGGTTTTCTAAGGCTACAATTAATTAACAGGTAGAAACCGTATGTAAATAGATAGTTAAGGCTAATATGTTATGCAGTAGTATCTCTGTTTGATGTGCCTTACTTGATAATACAATAGCATTGTCTCACGTGCAAAGTTGATCTTAAATTGTTGTCTGTAATACAGGTTTGTGTCGGGAATATGAACCCTGTAACCCTGGATTCCATCCTCCTAATCTTAAATTAAGGTCACCCTTTTATGTAATTAACCCTCAAAGATCAAGAGAGGACGTTCATGCTGCATTTCACAGCCATAGCATGGGTCTTTCTTGGGATTTTATAAAAAAAAATGAACTGGTACTGGGGAAATGGAGACCTGTAATGAGGGCATACACCCTTAAGATTCATCTTTGATGCAAAAGTGGCAGCTTGGAGTGAGTGATAATATTATAGTGTTTGTCTTGGTGGCCAAGACCTGTTGGGTCGAGTGCATCATGAGAAAACTGCTACTACACAAATCAGCTGCAGAGGACCCAAACTCATTATTATAGCACTGCAAGGCTTGTGCAAGGTCCCCTGAGCAAAACTCATCTATAGTAACCCAACTCTTGGAATTTGCAGTTTCAGGGGAGAATGTCCAGGCAAATTGGAAGGTAATTCCAATCCCTCCTTAGCAGCACATCCATTCAAAACTGAGTAGGTTGTCCAATCTGCCATTCAATTGTATCGGTAGCAACGATAATAGTGAGGATTTCTAACAGAGATGAAGTTCCAAAGTAACTGGAAAGGCTTTTTAGCTTGTTTTCTCCTTTCATGAGCAGCAAAAAAAATCAACATACAAAATGAAACGAAAAACTCAGAAGTGGTATTGGATACCCTATGAGAAATCAACTGATGATTTTTATCCCACATATACTCTTCATTCAGAGGAAAGAATTAGCTTGAAGTTAAAAAAAATAATACAGAAAATGCAATGAACGATAAAATACATACGCAACCATCTTAATTCAGGTCTATGTAAAACCGGAAAAAGAACTCTACCACGCCAACCGCTTAAAGACGGCAAAAGAGATCAGAAGTAGTAAACATATAATGTTATACCTCATCTCTTAGATTCCGATAATTCTAATGACATGGTTAAGCTCCCATAATGGAATTACACGAGCTGTAAACCAGTCTGTTGTGTTCCACCTTTCATCATTGCGCAAAACTCCTCATAGTTGATCCTCCCATCCTATTTGTTCAGAATGCATCAGCACCAAAAATAACAGTTGGTATTAAGTTGTTTAAATTTAAGTTCCAAACACTTACATTATCTGTATCAACCTCCGAAATTATATCCTTAATGCTGGCTTCATCACCCATCTTGTGTTCCTTCATGGCGTGTTCCAATTCATCCACTGTTATGTACCTGTCATTTGAAAGAGGGATACGGATTATCTTAAGAAACTCTTAATCTACATTAGCTTTAGTCAAACTGATGCCTTGACTACATAAGCTCAAAACTCATTTGCTCAGATTCAAGTTTGACGTCAGAACTTTCATGATCCAAGACTAGACCATCAAGCAAGGCGAAGAGAATAAAGCTATTATAATTTAACTTGTTTGATAAGAGTTAAGATCGTTAAGCATGTACATTGATAAAGACTCCTCCCAAGCCAATGTTTCATGGATGTTAGGCCCATACCCCACCCAAATAGTCCAACAGGCCCAGCCTGCATCTAAGGGTGCACTCATGAATCGGCTGTAGTCCAACAGGCCTCCACAATCAGGGCACATCCCTATCATGTGAAAACCTATTGAACATGTTAAGAAGCGGCATTGGCCCTCCTTAAGTCTTTATAAATAACACTTCACTTCCCCATCTTTGCAATGTGGGATGTGCGTAACATACATTATGATAAATAGAACATTTATGATATAAACAAGTGGATAAATTACAAGTCTTCAAAAATGGCAATGGTTCAAATCAGGTTAAGTCCAGTCATTACATCAATAATGCTTCAATAAATTAGCTATCATTAGCGTAGGAAAGTTTAGGACTCACCCGCTGTTATCCTTATCAAAGTGCTGAAATGCTTTATATAGATGCTCATCTCTTTCAAATCTATATCTATGCATTGTAGCAGAGGTAAATTCAATGTAGTCAATTGTCCCATTTCCATCCACATCAGCCTGAGTATATCACATACAAAAACAAGAATAAAAACTGACAAGGATATATCAGCCATTATGAATGAACACGTACGATTTTTTTGGGTCAGGATTACTTACAGCTTCCATGAGTTGCTTGACTTCTGCTTCAGAAAGTTTTGACCCAAGTCGAGCCAAACCAGTCTTCAATTCATCATAGGTAATGGTACCACTCTTGTCGGTGTCCATGTTTGTGAACATTGCCTTAAGACCTTTGATTTCTTCTCCAGATAAATTTTCAGCAATAACCTAAGGGAATTCCAGAAATGCATCAATTGGGTTGTTACGCAGACACAGAAACTTAAGAGCAAAGAATACACAGACTAACAGACACAAAGAAACGCACAGAAAACCTGCTGTATGAACTACTATAAGCTCTGATGACTATCATATTCATTCACGTATATTATGCTCATGGATTTTGTTCTCGAAAAATATCACAAAATAGGTTTGAATTACGTTTTTAACAATGTATGGCATGGGAAATATAATTTCTAAATTTTTAATTGAGATTTATCAAGTTATTCAAAACCAAAAGTATGAACTCAGCAATGGGTTTCTAATAACTCACCTTCAATGCAAGCTTCTTGAGTTTGTTTGATGTTCGGAATTGCTTCATTCTAGAGAGAACTGCACTGTCTATTGGCTTGTCTGAAGCATCTCCACCTTCTCTAATCCAGGGATGCACTAACAGTACAGATTTATAAATATTGGCAAGAAGTAGATGATCAAAACACAAAATCTAGATCTGATTGGAGAAATGAGATCACAAGATCTGAATCTAACTAGGTTCATTATAGATAAGTGACACACACAATTAGATCAAGCAATTAAATGTCACGATAGCCATTTAGGTGTCCTCGCGCTGGTTTCAATAAATGAGCTGGTATAGGGATGAATATAATATTTGGATACAAGGGATATGCACAGTGCAAAACTTGGGAATTGGGAAAAGTAGCAACAGGGAAATGCATAAAATTTAGGCAGACAAATACCTCCACTTTCCAACCAAAAAATGGAAAATGAGAAAGAAAACTTAAATTCACAGAATACTTTTCAATGCACTAACTCAACTGAAAACAATACCAACAAAAGTCCCCAAAGCAAAACATGTAATAGCTTAATAGTGTAATTCCAATGTTTCTCTCAAGTAATTTTTAATGTAGCTAAAAGAAGGTATGCAAGAGATTCTTATACCAAGAACTTGAGGTGAAGTAATTCGCTTCTTCGGATCTTGAGTTAGCATCTTTCTGACTAGATCTTTAGCACTGTCAGATATTGATGGCCATGGTTGACTTTCAAAGTCAATAACCCCTTGTAGAATGGCATCAAAAATCCCTTTCTCGGTCTCTGTAAAACAGTTGGAGTATACTTGATTAGGACATAAGGAAATAAGCATGTTGTGTTTGAACATTACACTTTTAGAACATACAGAACAAATTTTAGAGACAATTTTGAATTGGTGTTTACCCGCCCAAAATGGAGGAACGCCACTTAGAAGAATGTACAAAATAACTCCAGCACTCCAGATATCTATTTCCTTCCCATAACTACGCCGGAGTACCTCGGGAGCAACATAATAGGCACTGCCTACTATATCACGGTATACCTTTCCTGAAACGAGTTTAAGAAAAAGACGAAAGTGAAAAAGAAGAATCATTGCAAATTACATCACAACACTATAAACTTCCTTGAACAAAATGACAAAGCCCATACAGAATCTCCAGGTAGCAGCAAGTAGCGTACATATTCAATGAGTTCAAATATTCATAAAAACAAGTTGAACAAGTGGAAGATGCCAGATATCATACACATATTTAATGGCTGGGTTGTATGGGGTTAGACTCCCCTCAAGCAACAAGAAGAAATATAATATAGCGACTTCCTACGAAGTACAACAATATGTAAATTTTCATGATCTATAAAGAAACTCTTCTCTTTACACCTCAAAGGTTATGGAAGCACGTAACCAAGATTGAGAAGTTATTTCGGTTATATGAAAAAGTTAAATGCCCCACATATTTTGATGTTTATGTTGAGAAGATTCTACAATTCAAGAACTTTAGTATGACAACTTTAGGATATTTCATAGTTTCTTTGCTTCCTCAACAAGAATAGTTTGATGACTTCAGGATTTTTCATAAGTTAGAAATTTAATAACGTCCTAGGTCACAGAACAACCTTTTCAGACGATTCCATATTGGCATTTTAAAAAAAAAAAAAGATTTCATCCACATTAATTAAGACTACGCCACAACAAAACACGGTTGTCCTTTGGAGGCATTCTGACAATGGTAAACTTCACCGGAATAATCCCATGCAAGCATGGCCATCAAACTGGCTTAACAGTGGAAGTAAAAAAGTTATAAACTCTTGGTTGCTTCCAGTTCAATAGCAAAGCATGCAAAAATATGCTATTTTCTCTAATGCAGGATATAAATAAAACGAACAGCATAGGCTATGCCAATTTCAAATTGTTCTAATCCGTGTTTCGATAACCATTCTTAGAGGAATTTAAACAACTTTTTTCATTTTCAATTTTTCAATGGGATGAGGATTTAATTCCATGCCCTTAGTTTGGATTGAGGAGGAGTTTGACCACTTGAACTAGTGGTGCTCCAAACAATTCCAAACTAAACGCACAAATACAAAATTCCCACAAAATGCATTTTCCATAAAACTGAAGGCGACGTAGCAGCCTATGCAATGTGAGAAGCTGATGGCAAATTCTTATGCAATTCACAAAAGTCAACCATATAATTGAACTTATATGATTGAGAACAGAGGAAGAATAGAGAATTACCTTCGTCAATGAAGACAGACAGTCCAAAATCAGTGGCCTTCAACATGGCATTCTCATCCTTGCTAGCCAGCAAGAAATTCTCAGGCTTGAGATCACGGTGCATCACTCCCATAAAATGACAATGTTGGACCACTTTCACAATAGAACGAATAATATCAGCTGCAGCCCTTTCCGAATAATGACCCTGTGCAATAATTTTATCAAACAGCTCCCCACCCGCGCACAACTCCATGACAAGGTGCACAGACTGCCTGTCCTCATAAGCACCCCTGATTTCCACAATGTTTGGTTGCCCAGACAAGTGCTGCATAATCTGAATTTCTCTCTTGATATCCTCTCTGTCATTCTTGCTAACAAGTTTTCGCTTCAGTATCGATTTGCAGGCGTAGGAATGACGGGTTGACTTCTCTGTGCACAAATACGTGATCCCAAATTGGCCTCTGCCCAATTCTTTGCCTAACGTGTAGTACTCCCTGATTTCCTCAAAGGGCTTCCCGAGAATTGTCTCCTGATTTTCAGTGGGCCTTTTGATTGCGGGCGCTGGCTTTTGTGGAGCTGCAACTAATTGCTGTGGCGGCGGCGGCGGCTGTGGGTGTTGTCGTTCTTGTGGTCTCGCAGGCTGAATTTGAGTTTGACTGGGAGGGGCAGGGACATTTTGGGGCTGAAAACGTTGATATTGCGATTGCTGGGGCTGCTGATACTGATGTTGCTGGGGCTGATTATCGTAAATTACATGATTATTTCTCGGATTCGAAACGCCTGATTTGTACCCATTACCATCTGTCTTCGAATAGTTTTTCTTGCTAAAACAAGACCCCATTTTTGAACGATCAAGATGAGAACTTCAGCTTCAACGGACACAAAGTTGCAAACCAATAAACAGAAAGGGTTGCAGATATGGCTGCGAACGACAGAGAAATTTCTTTAGTTGAAAATTCAGACGATACCCAGAAACTCTTTTTTAAGTCGATTGAGGTGGGTTGTGAAGTAGTCAAATATCATTTTTTCACTTTTTCAGACTAACAAACAACCAAGTGCGTCTCCTGAGGAGATTTGTAAAAATGAGGGTTTTTTAAAAGGTTTGATTTTATCAACATTTTTTTAATTGTTTTTTGTGCTACGGATTTTTGATGAGTTTTAAAATCCTCAAAAGTCAGTTTAATATAATTTTCAGTGATTTATAAAATATCTCAAATCACCATTTTCATATTTCACGTATTCTTTAGAAAGGAAAAAAAAACTTTTATAATCGATATTTTAATACTCTCTCAAATATTGAAATAGATTGTTTTAAAAAATTGTTACTAAAAATATTCAAAATCGCTACTCTCATGATCGTTCAAAACCGCTACTCAAGGCCGGCCCTGCTATATTTGGGGCCCAGGGCAACAAATCAATTAGGGGCCCCTTATAGCGGGGTTCGGGGCAGCGGCCCGAAAAAAAATTTTGGGGTTCGGGGCAACGCCCCGATGTTTTTTTGGGGCGTTTAATATCAAATTCTAAATTAATAATCAAAATTTAAGAAAATAGAACAACAATAATTTTTTGATGACTGAAACTCAATTTAGGAAGGCTAGACCATCACTTCTTAAATTTCATTACATTAAAATTAAAACTAGTCATTACAATAATTGGTTAAAAAAATATAATTACATGAAATCACATAATTTTTTTTGATCGCACTGCATTTTGAGAGGCAAAGTCATTAATAACAGCTTCGAAAGCTTAAATGATTCCTCAATAGACACTGAAGTGTGTTCCTTGTCAGTTTCATCAAATTATTTTTTTTATGAATTTGTCCTTTTTTTAGAAAATATAGGTTCAATATATATCTGATTTAATTTAGATTTAATAGTATTTTTTTTAAAAAAAAAATTGGGCCCCCAAAAATTAGGGGGCCCAGTGCCGTCGCACAGGCCCGCCCTTGCTCAAGGCCGGGCCTGCCGCTACTTATAAAAGTATCTCATTTCCGCTACTCTCTGTTTTTGTTTGTGATGCTAAATATTTTTAAGAAAACTATTCCTAAATTATTCATAATCATAATTATAAGATTCGACTCTCTTTTCAAATTCAAAATCATAGAGCTCACTCACTTGAAAGGATACTACATTTTTCGTTTTCTTTAAAATCTATTTATTTAGCATATTTAACTATAAAAAATAACAGAATGAATGAAGAAAAGAGCAGTTAAAATAAATACTGTAAAAGGTTATGATATTGATAACATGTGCCATGCCAAGGGTCATTAATTATCTGTAATTAATATTATTATCTCATCTAAAAAGATCAATAATTAATAGGTATTAATTCAGATTCTTTTGTAACCCAAAATTACCTCCATCCCAAAAATTCCCTCCATATTTTCCTGTCACCTGCCCTTCTCCCTCAACGGAAAAAGAAAAAAAAATCTCATTCCCATCCAAAAAAAAAAATCCATTCCCTCAATTTGGTGTTTTCTACAATAATTGATTCATACAGTTTTCTTGTAAGAGTGATTTCTATCTTAACACTATTCCAGCTAGATCCTCATCTCGACATCACATCAAATATTTTTAATATTTTTTAGTATAATTATACTTTAAATTAGTATTACAAAGACAACAAATTAAGCTGTTAAAATAAGTTAGTGTATAAGCTGTCAAAATAGTTACTTTAACATGTGCATGTATTTGTTTGTCTTAAATTTGTTCGTAGAGTAAAAGTTGTCAAATTATTAATAAAGATATTTAAATACGTTTAATAATAATACATAACAAATAAGTTTAAAATTGTAATAAAATGAGATTGTTAGAATATTTAACATAAATATAACAATCTATGCATCATATTTTAAATTATCCACGAAAATTTTCAAAACAACGGGAAAATATTTATGTTTCATACATATTGAACACTGACACAGACACCTAAGTCGCCATACGATGAAGGTGAAGTTGCCCAACAATCTATCTCTAATAATGCTCATGTTGCTATTGTCATCTAACCCACCACCATTTACTGTCAACGTTCCACGAGAAGACCATGCCACATCCCCCAAAGAATATAAACAAGAAATCGATACTTCGAGCACATAAAGTAAGGTTCAGCCAAACATTAAATTAAACATGTCCCCATGTTTTGGGCATAGGCCCATATGAAGTCTATATGTATCGTGACCCACCTTTCACGGTTTTGGGCTTGGTATTGGGCAGACTCTTGTTTCGGCTTTTGGGTTTGGTCTTGGCCCAAGGTATCTAAAGCCCAGGATTCCAGACCACCAGCAGCAACACATTCAGAATGTACTTGGGGCCCAACACCCAACTCTTGAGAGGCAGATAGGTGTCCAATCCAACTCACCATGCACAAGCAAAACAACACTGTTAACATGGCATTTGGTTTCTAATAAAATAAAAATGAGTATGAGGTGACCGTGGGACGAGTGTGAGATGAGTATGAAATTAGGATTATCATATTTTGTATAAAATGAAGGATGAGTATTAATGTTAGAATCTTAATTGTATAATTTTCATATTATCCTAATTTTTTGTACATTAAGAAAATATTATATAATAATTTAATGATTCTAATTATTTATAAATAATGAGTAAAATAATTTTAAAATATCAAAACTCATTTTTCCTTATAAATATTAGTTAATCCCATAATTTATTCATTTTACTGAGTTTGACTAATCTTCGTAAGAGGTGAACGAGAATGAACTTAAAATTCCATCAAACAAGAAAATAGTTGAATTTCACCCTATCTCGTTTTTTCCTCTTTGGGATTAATTTGAAATTCCACCGAATACCAATATATATTATTTTAATCCTCATCTCGTTTTTTCTTCTTCCTCCTCTTTTAAATGTCAACTAAATGTCCCGTACCAGTTGCGGCGGAAAGTCCAACATCAAGTTTTGATCGCATCAAGAATCCAAAATACGCAACTTGTCCTAGCGATTTTGTCTAACTCCTGGCTGGCTGCGATGGAATCTGGAGAGTCGTGATGGATATTAAGATAATCTTTCATCACTATTGTCGTCAGTTTTTGTTTTTTAATGATTTGTCATTAGTTACAGTAATAATTCTTTCTTCCTCAGATAAGTGTGAGAATACAATATGGCACTGAAAGAGTCAACAAACATCCATTGTTATTCTTATCTGAATATGAAGTTTGTTACATTGTATTGGCTCAACGTAGGCAGTCATATACATGTCTTCATCTATAAGAGACGTAATAAATTTTTCTTCTGTTTTTTTCTCTGTATGTTCTAACATGTCCAAATTCAATGGTCACTCACACATTTCCAGATATATATAAAAAATATATTAATAACACATATATACAGCCTATCTATAAATTTTTGTAACCTAACTACAACGACCCCATCTAAGTTTACCTCCTATAGACATCCGATATGAGCTTACTCACACCGCAAGAAAAACGAATTTTTGCAACGGAATTTATTAACGACGAGAAATTTCCCATCACAAAAATCGCCATTGCTAAAATTTCCGATGAAATTTTGGAACGAAAAGTATCAACAAACAAATTTCGAATGAGCTGAAACTTGATACGTACATTAGGTGGAGGAACCTTGGCCATTTTTAAACTTCAATCGATCAATATTTCAAAAAACTTAAATTATACACTTGAATATTTCGTTTGAAGTTAAATCTCTCATTTCGATCTCGTGACTGATTAAACAAACTTCGAATGAGCTGAAATTTGACAAGTAGCTAAATCTAATCATTCTAAGCATATTAGGTAGAGGGAAATTTGGCCAATTTTTAACTTCAATTGATCAATATTTTGAAAAACTTAAATTATACACTTAGGTTTTTTGTTTGAAGTACAATCACTCTTTTGATTGTGTGACCGATTAAACAAACTCCAAATGAGCTAAAATTGACATGTTGCTAAATTTAATCATTATAATCATATTTTGTGAAGGACCTTGGGCCAATTTTGAAACTAGTTGGTCAATTTTTTTAAAAATCTAAATTGTACACTTAGGTATCTCGTTCGAAGTTAAATCCCTTGTTTTGATCGCGTGATCTACCAAACAAACTCTGAATGAGCTAAAACTTGACATGTATCTTCATTTAATGATTTTAAGAATTTTTAGTGAACAAGCCTTAGACCAATTTTGAACTTCAGTCGGCCCATTGTTCAAAAAATTTAAATCGACCAAACAAACTGTCAATGAGCTAAAACTTAACATGTAGCTACATTTAATCATTCTAAGAATATTTTGTGAAGGAATCTTTAGCCAATTTTAAACTTAAATAAGTCAATTTAAAAAAAACTGAAATTATATACTTAGGTATCTCGTTCGTAGTTAAATGTTCTGTTTTGATCGCGTGATCGACTAAAAGAACTCGAATGAGCTAGAACTTGACAAGTAGATAAATTTAATCATTCTTAACATATTTTTTAAATGAACCTTTGGTCAAATTTGAACTTCAGTCGATCAATTGTTTGAAAAAATTAAATTGTACACTTACGTATCTCGTTCGAATTAAATCCTCCATTCTGATCGCGTAATCGATCAAACAAACTCCGAATGAGCTGAAACTAGACATGTAGTTACATTTAATCGTTATAAGCATATTTTGTGAAGTAAACTTTGGCCAATTTTGAACTTCAATCGGTCAATTTTTTGAAAAAACATAAATTGTACACTTAGGTATCTCATTCAAAATTAAATCTCTCGTTTTGACCGCGTGATCGATCAAACGAAATTCGAATGAGCTGAAATATGACATGTAGCTATAGTTAATCATTATAAACATATTTTGTGAAGTAAACTTTGTCGAATTTTGAACTTCAATTGGTCAATTGTTAGAAAAATCTAAATTATATACTTAAATATCTCGTTCGAAGTTGAATCTCTCATTTTGATCGCATGATTGATCAAACGAACTTTGAATTAACTAAAGCTTGACATGTAGCTACATTTAATCATTAAAAGCATACTTTGTGAAGTTAATTTTGGCCAATTTTGAATTTCAATCGGTCAATTTTTCGAAAAAACTAAATTGTACACTTAGATATCTCGTTTGAAGTTAAATATCTTGTTTTGATTGCGTGATCGACCAAACGAACGTTGAATGATCTGAAACTTGACAAGTAGGCAGTAGCTGCATATAATAATTCGAAACACATTTTATGAATGAACTTTTGATCAATTTTGAACTTCAATCGTTCAATTTTGAACTTCAAAAAACCTAAATTATACACTTAGGTATCTCGTTCAAAGTTAAATCCTTTGTTTTGATTCCGTGATTGATCAAACGAACTCCGAATAATCCAAAAGGTTACATGTAACTACATTTAATAATTCTAAGCATATTTTTTCAAGGAACCTTTGAGCAATTTTGAATTTCGATCCGTCAATTTTCTAATATTTGTCGATTGAATAATGTTTTTGCCAGAATTTTTTGCTGACAATTAGTGACGGAATATTATTCCATCATCAGATCTAATTAAAAATAGTAGAATTTTACGGTGGAAAATTTTCCCTCGCAAATAAGTCAAAGATATCATAGACAAATTTTTGCTAAAAGTCAAAAAATTTAAAATTATTTTGCGATGGGAAAAAAAATTATCACTAAAAATGACTTTTCTTATCGTAGCATGATATTATTATGAATCCATATGATAGAAAGATTAGTGCAACTATCTTTATCTTTACAACTTTTGCTTATCCATTTATAAATTATGGATTACTTGTAACTTTTCATGATGTTGAATTAATTGATGACAAGGGAATTACATTTACATGTATTATGGATCCATATGAAGATAATTAGCGAGAGCAGTATGTGCTAAGAGTCTCAATTAACCACACATGAAGCAAAATAATAAGTTGACATAAATTTGCTTCCTACTCCAAACCCAATTTCACGTGGAGGTATTTTAACGATGATCTACAATTCTACATGTCATTCAACAAGTACTTTTTATATCAATTTATTTATATGTATGAGTAATGTTACATTCATTCAAAATATAACTCGTATTTATTATTTTATCTTGAAATTATGGGGCTTGTGAAATGCAAGTCATTGATTATGAATACACATATACGACTCACAATTAATGTTTGTTCTCCTTAAGTAAGATATCGAGTTTTAGTCTTGTAAATGAAAAAAAATCCTTGTTGGGAGAGCTTACCCCCTTAATGGGACTCTCCCGATTCGGTTTAAATTTAACTCTTCACATCAAATAGGGTGAAATGAGAACATATTTTAGAGATTTCAAATATTATCCCATGTATATACACGGATATCATCAATTAAAAACAGTACTGTGACGGTGTGACCTTTCACTCAAATGATGTCTCTATCATCACTCATATGGAGGGTCGTGATTTAAAACAAGGGATATTAAACCATGAAATGATTATAGTCCTCTTGATCTAGAAGACCCCTATACCTTCCAAAATTGAATATCATATGACCTTGCTTGTTTTACATTAATATTATAATTTTCTCAATTGTTTTTTTTGGTTCACGCAACGTATATATACTTGTCAACAAGGTGATAGGATCACCGTGTATTAACTATTATAATATGTCTTAATCCTAGTTTAACTCTAATTGAAGCTCACAGTTTGTCTTAATTTGTTTGTTTCTCGGGTATAGTATATACTCCATCACTCGATTAATTATGCATGTCATAATGGACGACCCTCGCATTTGTCTTTTTGTCTGTTCTCTATTGTTGTAGATAAAACGACCTTTACCACACAATCGTGTGGTCGTGGACTAACTTGTCCAATGCATTGATGTTTTACAATAATCGTAAATTGTCTTATTATTCTTTTTTGGTTCGGGTGCATTAGGATGTATCTAGTGATTTTTTTTGAACCCACACGCTCGGTTGTAGCCAATTTACTATGTTCGTCATGTATAAACCTTTTGTGTGGGTTTGAAAATTCGAGTTTAGATTCTTATATAGTTTTCATATGATTAATAGTTTTTGTCGCATAGCTCAAATGAAAACACATGATTTGCACCCATTGATTGTTTCCACCTACCAAAAGGAAAATGATTTTTTTTTAAAATATAATTAAAAACCATTGAACAAAACAAACTAACAAAGTGATATTTCCTTCTTTTAGGCATAAATAGTGGCAAAAGTCCAATTGAACAAGAACCAGTACTATACTCCCACACTCTCTGGGACACACAAACAAACGCTAGGGACTAAGACTAAGAAGAAGAAGAAGAAGAAGAAAAAGAGGAAGAAGAAGTGGTTAGCTATGGGGTCTCAACCAAATGTGATTGATCAAGCATTAATTCGCAGCTTTCGATCATCGCAAGGCGAGTCGGTGAGTGACGAGCTTGAATGGATACTCAACGACCCAAGCACGACGTTATATCAGCGGCTCAAGGCGGCTACATGGGTTGAGCTTGTTTTGCTCTTTAAGCTTGCCGCTCCTGCTATTGTCGTTTACTTGCTAAACAACGTCGTTTCCATGTCCACCCAAATCTTCTGCGGCCATCTTGGAAATCTCCAGCTTGCTGCTGTCTCCCTTGGCAACACAGGCATCCAAGTCTTCGCTTATGGCCTCATGGTTCGTAATTAATCTCATCAAAACGACTCTCTCTCTCTCTCTCTCACACACACACATATATTAGGGTTTAGGATTCATATCTATCTATCTATCTATATATATATATATATATATTAAACTGTATGGTGTTTCTGTGTATAGCTTGGTATGGGGAGTGCAGTGGAGACGTTGTGTGGACAAGCGTACGGTGCACACAAGTACGACATGCTTGGCTTGTATCTTCAACGATCTACGGTTCTTCTCATGGTAACGGCACTGCCGGTGACACTGATTTACGTGTTTTCGAAGCCAATTTTGTTAATGCTAGGGGAATCACCAGAAATCTCATCTGCAGCTGCGCTATTTGTTTACGGATTAATCCCACAGATTTTCGCTTACGCGGCTAATTTCCCCATACAAAAGTTCTTACAATCACAGAGCATAATAAACCCAAGTGCATATATATCATTGGCAGCACTAGTTCTTCACCTGCTGCTGACATGGTTGGCTGTGTTTGTATTGGACTGGGGTCTGTTGGGTGCAGCCCTTGTGCTCAGTCTTTCTTGGTGGGTCATTGTGGTGGCTCAATTTGTGTACATCTTGGTCAGTCCAAGGTGTAAATACACATGGAAAGGATTTAGTGTCCATGCTTTTACTGGGTTGTGGAGCTTCTTCAAATTGTCAGCTGCATCAGCTGTCATGCTTTGCTTAGAGACTTGGTATTTTCAGGTACTAGTCTTGATTGCTGGTCTTCTTCCTAATGCTGAGATAGCCTTGGATTCACTATCGATTTGGTAAGTCAAGATCACATTTTTATGTGATTATATTAATCCCCATAATTTTTATTTAATTTAAAAATCTTATGATAATTATTGTGTCATTTTGTATGCCGTTCTGTGGTGGTTGTAGCATGACGATATCAGGATGGGTGTATATGGTTTCAGTCGGATTTAATGCTGCTGCAAGGTCAGTCCAGTTTCATTAATTCAACTAATTAAACTTTCCATTACTATGACACAAGCTTTGGCTAATTAATCTTTGACCATGACTAATAACACAGTGTGAGAGTGAGCAATGAACTTGGAGCAGGACATCCAAAATCGGCTTCGTTTTCAGTGGTGGTGGTGACCCTGTCGTCCACAATCATTGCCCTAGTCGCTGCAGTCGTTGTCCTTGCTCTACGCAATTTCATCAGCTATGCATTCACAGAAGGGGAAACCGTCTCCAACGCCGTCTCCGAGCTCACTCCCTTCCTCGCAATAACACTCATTCTCAACGGTATCCAACCCGTTCTTTCAGGTATATCTAATTGATCATAATTCGGACAAAAAAATGTAGTGTTGTTGGAAAATAACCCAAACACTATAAATTAATATTTTTCGTTTTAACCTCAAAAAAGATGATCATAATTCGGACAAAAAAATGTAGTGTTGTTGGAAAATAACCCACGCTACAAATTAATATTTTTCGTTTTAACCTTAAAAAAGATCGTGTGAGAGAGAATGAATCTTTACTTATTTATTACTCAGTAAATTATGCCAATCCGATCCGAGGTGGGATAAAAGCTTAACAAGTGCGGATTTCAATTTTATGAAGGGGTGGCCGTTGGGTGTGGATGGCAAGCATTTGTGGCATATGTAAACGTTGGATGCTACTACTTTATTGGTATTCCATCGGGTGTCCTTCTTGGCTTTACATTCAACTTAGGATCAAAGGTAAGTTAATCATGAATAATTATACATACATATGCCCCAGTTTAGCTAAAAGCAAATTAAATGATGATTTTCTTGTGTGTGAGTGTGTGTGGTGCAGGGAATATGGACTGGGATGCTAGGAGGTACATTATTGCAAACCATCATTTTAATGTGGGTCACTTACCGAACGGATTGGGACAAAGAGGTAAAAAAAATCAGATTAAAGTTACTTTTTTTTTTTTTTGGTGAAATGAAGAATATCTGGAAAGAAGTTTTGATCCAAAAGATAGCTATTTTGTCCGATTTGAATGCCCCATTGGTACCTGACAATGATAACTTTTGACCTTTCTGGAGACCCATTTTGTGTGGGAATAGGTCACCTAACTGTGATTGAAACCATTGATCGAACACTTGGTGGGCATTACTCCAAGACACATCCACATTTATTTATCTGCTTATAATCAAGGGAAACGATATTCCCTACTCATTTTGTTAATCAAACTCCTAATTCTTTTTTAATAATTCTATTACCTATGAATCAGTGTATTATAAATATTTTATTAATAAAAATATATTATATTCTTAGTTTCTTCATCCTATAATTTGGTATCCTTACCCCCTATCTCAAATGCCACTTATCAATGCAGTGAAAATTAATTTTTTTATTAGTATTTTATTATAAGCTTTGTATTTAAATTTATTAATAATTTTAAATATTTTTAATATATTTGTTATTATTTTATTATTTTATTATTTTATTCTGTATGAAGTTCTTTATTATTTTAACTTTTATTTTATTAGGCACACTGAATGTGTCTTGTAATTTTTTTATTTATAAAATGTCTGATATTTGTCATTTCTAAATATTTGGTTATATTCAATTATTGTACTATTGATATGGTATTTTTATATTTCATTTTTTTTTAATTTCCTTAAGCATTTGTTTTGTTCCAAATCATTCATGCTTATTCATTTGTTTGTCTACATACATTTTTTGAGTTTTTGAATAACTTTTGTTTGTAATCTCCTCCATTCATTTTTTTCCCAATAATTACTGCAAAATTTCTGAAAAGTTTCAATAATGGATTAGGAGTAGGTATTTAGAAAAAAAATAAATGTTATTAATAAAATATTAGTAATATACTAATTCAGAAGTAATAAAATAATAGAAAAAATTGGGTGAATTTAAATATCATTTTCCTATAACCAAATGGAGGATATGATTGAGGTGATGAGTTGTTTGTTTGTAGGTGGAGAAAGCTAAGATCAGATTGGACAATTGGGATGACAACAAGGAGCCTCTTTTGACCAACCAATCATAAAAAAATGAAAGTGGATTGTCCTGATCATGCCATGTGGGTTGGATTGAAATCATTGTTTTGAAATTTGAACAACCAATTTTATATGTTTTTTGTTTCAAAAATGATGCTTGATTGTGTTATATCGATAAGATAAATTATTTCATTGGATGATAACAATTGAATAAGTTATTTTATTGTTATACATAATGAATGATATAACTATGTCGCATGTTTCTAATGTATAATGAGATTTGTAAGTCTGAGATGTTTAATACTACTGTTTTTGTTTTTTTTTTATTTTGTATTTTCGTGCGTAAATTTAATATATTGCCACTTGAATTTTATCTAGATAAATATACTGATAGATTTGAATGCTCAAACCTAGTTTCCATGATTATGTTTGCCACATTTTAACCCAAATTAAGAAAGGACTCTTTATCTATAAGTCTTCATGCACCTTTTATAGAACTACTCTTCCCAATTAGGTACTTTATCTATAACTTTACATATTGCGACGATCAAACAACTATTTAGATTGCCAACAATCCAATTTATCACAAAAAAACTCGACGTATTGAGCTAGATTTGTACTTCATCACATAGGAAATTGAACAAAGCTTAATTAAATTAACTTATCTAAAATCCGAAGAGCAATCGAGCAACATGTTCACTGAAGCTCTACCAGCGCATCGTTTGAGGTGTCTCATCGACAAGTTGAAGATGTTTAATCATTATGTTCATCCTCAAAGAGGATGACAAGATTATTGTCGAGTTTTGTAGTGTCAACCTTCAATGTATGCTCTACTGCGATCGTCTTCGTCCTTCAGTCTTCATCAATGTGCGCTTTGTGCCCTAACTCAAAATCGATCTCTTCATGTGGAAGGATTGAGAGATGGGCCTTGGACATGTTGTGCAGAGATGTCTCATTTGGTCTTTGTGAAAAAGTTGACCCAGTAAGTGTTTGACCCAAGCCCAAATTCACAACAACGATAAGCCCAACTCACAATGCAATTAACCATAAACTCTTTTAATGAGCACCTCAGTCCTCACAGCCATGCATCATTTCCTCAAAAGGTGTGAATACTCAATCACCATCTAAGAGCACATACAATGGTCACTATCCCCAATTCTCCATTTAAGGGTCAACATCGGGGCGGGCTCGCCCTATAATTGTAGGCCCAGGCTTAAGCCCGAGAATCATCTTCAAGCTTCTGGCCGAGTCTAGGATAATTTTATAAACTCAAGCCCGGTCTGAACCCAAAAAATTCGGACTAATAAATTGAGCATCGGCCTTTGGACTTGAGCCTCAGGCCTAATTACTAATATTACTCGTATATATATATATGCTCTGTCATATATATGGTATATTTCGTGCTTAGAAGTATCAAACTTTGGGCCAATACAACCACATGAGCAGAAATACATCTTTCAAATACATTATTCGTTCCACGTTATACAATTATGATTGCATGTGCTAAATACAAAGCTCTGGTGAGTCTATACACTGTCATAAAAACTGTGTCGCATGTTGATACAACAAGGGATTGTCTGATTCATTAGTTCTTCCTCTAGGTCATCAGATAATTCACGGGTTCAACAAGGGCCCTACAGTAGCAAATCTCCTCCAGGGCCACGCATTGGCTCTTTTTGAGTTATTAGATGGTTTTATAAAAATACCAAAAAATGGTAAGTGTAAATTATATGTGGTGTATATCATAATCATGTATATATTTTGTTGTAGGTAAAAACACTAAGGGTCGTTTGGATTAGAGCATGTCTCATAGAATATAAGTTCTCGTAAAGCGTAAAAGCTGTGAGTGTCTGAGAGTATGAATGATAAAGTGTAAGCTAACATATACTCTGAAACAAACATAGGCTAATTCATTGACCAATGGTACCAAGTTAAATAGGTATTTGATCTGACGATAAAAAATATTTCATATTTATATCAATCTTTTTCCAAAATAATTATTTTTTTCTAAAAAAAAACACATGATGTTGATCTGCACACTCACATTTATAATTTTTTGGTATTTTTTTGAAAATGATTTGATAGCCCAAAAATGTCTAATGCAGGCCCTGCAGTACATGTACTACAGGTCTCTCATTTGATGAATCACACGATTGATTAAAAATAAAAATTAATACATTAATACTGAAAATAAATACTAAAAATAAATACCTTAATAATATTATAAGATCATCCATAAAAATTTAAGACATTAAAAAATAAAGTTCATATCGTACATCTAAATCATCATAATAGATCCAATACATGTGAGAATCAAGTTTCACATCATACATCAACAATCGACATCCAAATTACAAAAGAGTCTTATTTTATAACCGTTTAATTTTTTAAAAAATTATGTTTTTAGTCATTTAACATTTTTTTTAAAAAAAATAGGCCGGATTTTATTGGTTCAACCGTCAATTTTTTTTTGGAAAAATTGGATGGTTTGACCGGTTATTTTAAATTCGCATTTTTAACTGGTATTTTGATAGAATCTTATTAGCTTGGTGATCGATTCACATAATTTATGGTTTGATGGATTGGCACGGTTCGATTTTTACAACTCCAGTCCATGTGACCTTTCTCTTATTAGTATTTTTCACTAAAATTTTCAATAAGTTTATATTTTTAGTAATGTCAATGTTGTTTGCTCCTTTTTCTAAATTTTATTAAAACATGCAACTCACAATGATTTTGGCATATCATTTTTCTAAAGCGTTTATATACCCAAATCACCCTGCCAACTCCAAAACCTCCAAACCCCCAATTTGACATGTTGGCCTTTATAAAGGCCAATCCACTCCTCATCTCCATCAATGGATTTCCAGTATCAAATAGTCTTTTCATTGTCATACTGTTGAAAATATCAATAAACAAATCAGTTAAATATTACATTGAGTCCACGACAAAGAAAATCGAACCACAAGTTTAGATTGATTGAGATGAGTCATGAACTAGGTGGCCATCTTTAAGATGATTCATGGCTTTGCCCTCAATCGTGCAAGCAGTACACAGCTATAGTTACCATCATAAGTGACTCATTTATTTGTTGACTTTATTTTCACTCCTTTCAAAGTGTCACACACTTTTTCTAGTGCTAATTCTTTTGTCAAAGAATCAACAAGATTTTCACTAGACTAAATATAATCCAGTCTTACAGTGTTGTGTTTTCGACATATATGTCAACTCTTGTTGTTATAATTAACGGTTCTAAACTCTAGAGATAGTCGTGGTACTATCACATTGGATTAAAACATCAGTGTAGGTCTTTCCCATAAGGAAGTATTTGCCAATAAGTTTCTCAACTAGCTAGCTTCTTCGCTAGTGAAAGCCAGAGCAATAAGTTTTGACTATATAGTGGACTGAGCTAAAATAGTATGTTTCTTTGACTTCCAGGAAACAGCTCCTCCAGCGATACACAAAATATATCCACTAGTTACTTTGGAATCATTTGAAAGAGTGTTCCAATCAACATAGCTAAATGTTTCAAGGATAGAAGGAAACCTCTGATAATACAAACCTAGGTTCATGGTTATTTTCAAGTAACGCATGAGCCTTCCAATAGCAAACCAATGTTCCTAATTAGAAGAGTAGTAAATTTGCAAAAAAAACTCCAACGACATAAGAAATATCTAGACAAGTACAATTAGTCTCATAACGAAGACTTCCAATAATACTGACATACTGAGATTGCCTAATACTTTCACCAGTGTTCTTAAATAATTTAATACTAGGATCGTAAGGAGAGCAAACAAGTTTGCAATCAAAATAATTATATCTATGCCATATTTTTTCATTATAATGAGACTGATCTAATGAAATATCACTGTTTGTCCTTGTTATTTTGATTCCAAGAATAACATTAGCCTCTTTGAGATCCTTCATGTCAAAATTTTTGCTAAGCATACTTTTCACTTCATCTACAACATTAATATTGGAACCAAATATTAACATATCATCCACGTGTAAATATATCATAGTGCATACATTATCAATTAATTTATAGTATACACCTTTATCACTTTAATTTATTTTGAAACCGTGACTAATGACAAGAGAGTCAAATCTTTCATGCCATTGTTTAGGCGCTTGCTTAAGACCATATAATGATTTTTCTAGTGTACATACGTTATGTTCTTGCCTAGGAATGATAAATCCTTCAAGCTAATCTATGTAAATTTTCTCGTCCGAGTCACCATTCAAAAATGTTATCTTTACATCCATTTGATGTATAATCAAGTTATGAACACCAGCGATAGCAAATAAAATCCGAATAGAAGTGATTCTAGTCACAAGAGAATAAGTATCGAAAAAATCAATATTTTCCTTTTGCCTGACACTTTTAGCTACAAGTCTTATCTTATATTTTCTACAGAATCATTAGCTTTTAATGTTCTTTTTAGAACCCATTTACAACCATTAGCCTTACAACCTGTAGACAAATCAACTATTTTCTAGGTTTTGTTAGATTGTAAAGAATCTATTTCATCATTCACAGATTCTTGCCAAAGATCAGAATCAAAAGATTTATATGCCTCTTCTAATGAAACAAGATCACCCTCTAAAGTAAAAGCTTAAAAATCAGAACCAAAATATTCTGATACTCTAGATCATACATTTCTTCTCAAGTCATGTGTAATATTAGAAGGTTCTTTACGTTTGGACAAAGTAGATTCATTAGCAACAACATTTCCGGTAGAACCCCTATTATTTTTAGATTTAAAAATAATGTTATCGAAAAACACATTCATATGCTCTACTTGCTAATTTAGATCTTTAAGGATTTGATATGCTCACATAAGCTAGCTAGGCAACCCCATACATGAAAATATTAAACATTCGATTTTTTATTTAACCACAACTCAATTGGTGATACATGAGTTTTAGAATTAGGCACCCTGTTCAAAACATAACAAACTCTTAAAATAATTTTTCACCATCAATGAGAAGCTCCATTGAAATTTAATGAAGTAGCTACAATGAGTCTAGAGAGAGTTCTATATTCACCCTGTAGATATCCCAGAACGCCTGCAAGTTATTGCTTGCAGAGCTACTTGAATCTATTCTTCACGATTATTATGGAAGGTCATTTCACTTTTTGTGTGGATATATTTATTATTTTGAGTGGGAGGGTTTTCTGATTCTAAGCCGTCCAAATTATTTAACTTTAATTGCTCTACAGTCTATACGCGGATGGATCCCAGATTTTAATAAAGACCCGTTGATCACATAACTGGTTTTGTATAACTAGAATCCAAACAGTGCTCATGCAATGGTGTAATTTTAATGGGACAGTAAGACTTGCTTGATATTTTTACAAAGAAGGAGTTGAGAGATGTTGGGTTGAGAGTCGTTCGCGAACTCTTCCGAACCTCACCCATAGTTTTTGTCAAATATGGGTACGAATCTCTACGCCTCCCAACCCCTCATTTGTAAAATGTCAAGGAAAGCATAAATGTGTATTGAAATATGTGTTTTGTTGATATGATTGTATTGAAGGATTTGTTTTGCTGATGTGAATAAATATGTGCCTTGAACTTTTGTAATAAATGTAAGATCCAATATTGATTTTGATGTAAATTTAATGGAGAAAATATGAAGGAGAAGAAAGTTATTGACTTGACTAAAATGGAGAGAATAAAATGTATATGAATTTTTGTTCTGCTGATATGACTGTCTTGATAGAAGTATTTTATTGATATGAATGAATATGTGAGATCAATTTTGGTGAGACTCAATATATAATTTTAACGAATCAATAATTTTTTTATTGCTATGGTTGCTTTTATATGTGGTGCACAAAAATCAATCAAACGGTCCCAAATCACACATGGACTTTATTTTCTGTTAGACTAATCTCATATTTAAATTTGGTTTGGAATGTAGAAATTAAGCCCAGCCCAACAGGCCCATCTTAATTCCTCTCCGAAATTGCTTTCTTCCTCGGTTCATGCCTCAGTTTCTCTCCCTCTTTTGTTTCCTCCTTCAGCAGTGTCATGAATGATCCTTCGGGAATATCTTTGTTGATAAAATTCGTAACTTTGATTTCAAGTGATCTCTTCCTGTTTTTTGAACATGAAAGAGCTAAGAAATCCAAATTTAACCCTCGTTTTCATGCAAAGCCTCTACTGCTTGTAAAGCATAGAGCACCCAAGCCATATCAAAGTAAAGAACAGTCATGCGGTATATGGATCTATAAATGTTTTTACTTTTTCATCACAATTATTTCACATTTTGAGATTGATGTATACAATTTTATATGTATCTTTATAAAAATTAAAAAAATAAACGATTTCATAGGGATAATGTTATGTATGGAAAAAACATTGGTTTTAAATCAAAGGGTAAATAGTCACACTTGCCAAAATGATTATTTTTAGGTTATGCTTGGCATAAGAATTGGGAGGGGAGGGGTTCATTCTTACCTATAAGGGAAATTTGTGGATTTGACCCATTTTCATAACCATTTTAGCTATTTAACCCTCATTTCAGAATTTTTAAAAACTAACCCTTTTAGCTAAGAAAAAGTCATTCATGCCCTCCCTCTCACTTCTCATTTCCCTCCCTTGAAAAATGAATTGATAAAATCCATTTTCAGACATGCACTGAGCACGATGGCCCAGAAACCCATTTTTCGACATCCGGCGGAGGACTGTGACGGCAAGTGCTCCGATTGAGCAACTCAAAGTTTTGTTTGGACCACATGTACTGCAGCTCCTCAAGCTTCTTCCCACAGTTCAGAAACTCGAATCTGTTTTTGCCACATCTCTCCAACTCTCAAGCTTTGTTTTGTTTCTTCGTTGATCGGACAATATACAGTTAACTTCCTCTACCCTCATGACTTTTTTTCCCAGATCTATATTACTGTTGCTTCCTACATTTATTTATTTTTCTTCAATTTCTCGGAGTTTTGGTCACTGAGTAGTACATTTTCGTGGTGCTTTGGAACATTGTTATGATAGATTGCGAGTTATGGTGGAGAGATTGTGGTGGCGCTTACTGTTTTATGTGGTTGAGAATTTTTGGTTGAGAATAGTATGAATAATGGTTTTGAACATTGTAATATTTGATTTAGAATGGTGTTAAGTTTTATGATTGTGGTGGCGCTTACTGTTTTATGTGGTTGAGAATTTTTGGTTGAGAATAGTATGAATATTGGTTTTGAACATTGTAATATTTGGTTTAGAATGGTGTTAAGTTTTATGATTGTGGTGGCGCTTACTGTTTTATGTGGTTGTGAATTTTTGGTTGAGAATAGTATGAATAATGGTTTTGAACATTGTAATATTTGGTTTAGAATGTTGTTAAATTTTATGAATGTGGTGGCGCTTACTGTTTTTTCTGGTTGAGAATTTTTGGTTGAGAATAGTATGAATATTGGTTTTGAACATTGTAATATTTGGTTTAGAATGTTGTTAAATTTTATGAATGTGGTGGCGCTTACTGTTTTTTCTGGTTGAGAATTTTTGGTTGAGAATAGTATGAATATTGGTTTTGAACATTGTAATATTTGGTTTAGAATGGTGTTAAATTTTATGATTGTAGTGGCGCTTACTGTTTTATGCGCTTGCTATTATCTTTCTAACAGTATTTTACTATTTTTAAGGTACGAATTTAATTTAGAAGACATGAAAGAGGTCAGTATTCTGATACGGTACTTTGGAGTGTGGGAAAAATTTGATCTCAACTATATATACAAAGGTGGGAGAAGTAAGGGTATCATAGTTTCCGACGAGATTTCTTACGTTCATTTAATGGATAAAGTCCATGGACCGTATCCTTTAGCCATTCCCCCTGTGTTAGTAATTCATAGAACCATTTTTTGTCACCCTCGCAAGACGGAAATTGGACACGAGTTTTATCCTCCATATGTATGTAGAAATGAGCAAACTGAACATAACATTCTTCTGGTAACTCCCGCAGGGGATTGAACTGTGTTTTTGGCAGCTTTAGCCTCTTAATGGGGTCCGTGTATGGTGACATGTGGTACTTACTTGTTTTCACAACCCTTTTGGCCGGATATCCAGTGGCTTCAGCATCCATGAATGTAGTATACCTTTTAAGGAATTCCGCCACCTTCGGAGAAGATATTATGTAAGGTGACTCCTCTGTCACATCAACTGGTTTCGGTGTCGCAGACAAAACAATAGCCGTACATGGACTAGACTCGTACTCAGAATCGCCATGCACACCCCCTTCACTGACATCCTCAACAACCTTCTTCAGTATGTCATCAACATCTTCCCGATTTTCATCACCTTCTTCATATTGTTCGTCACCCTCTTTGATTATGTTCTCACTCGCTTTCTCTGTAGTGTCAGACTTGCCTGTCACGTCACCCTCTTTCTTTATATCATCACTATTCTTCTTTGTAGTTACAGGGTTTTCTTCACCCCTGGATTTTCGCACAGCTCTTCTCTTGTAACTTTTGCCAATGTCATCAACCAATTTGTTGAAGACAATTTCATGGGGATTCACAGTGTGGCCTCTCAAGCGCTGAGAGCGCCTAACTGGAGATGTATCTCTAGGACCAGTCTTCTTCACTACCGGGCTCTTCTTCACTGCCTTCATTTTCTTCCTTTGTGGTTTTATCTTTTGCTCAATCTTCTTCTGAGTATCTTCAATATTTTTCTTATCTAAATCTTTAGCGATCTTACCCTCCAATTCTTTTTTCTTCCCCTTCCCCACTATTTCTCTTTTCTTATACTCTTCCTTAGTTTTCTTTCTGCTCTTTTTGTCAGCGACAACCTTTTTCTTCACAGAAAATAGATTTTTTTCCTTGATAGCATCACGTCTGAAGATGCCTTCAATTCTTTCAAGTCCTTCATCAATCTTCTTCTCCAAATCCCTTATCAATCGAATTACAGTTTCATGGCTATCACCCTGTACTCATAAACAATTAAATAACATCAAACTATTAGAAATCTTAATGCACACTAATATTACAAGTATTCTAAACCTACTGTGAAAGTGTTCTAAACCAAATGTGGATGTGTTCTAAACTCCAGCCTCCTATAAACGACATCTAAACCGAAAGTCTAACTGTTCTAAATCAAATTCCAATGTGTTCTAAACCCCAGCCTCCTATAAACGACATCTAAACCGAAAGTTTAACTGTTCTAAACCAAATTCCAATGTGTTCTAAACCCCAACCTCCTATAAACGACGTCTAAACCGAAAGTCTAACTGTTCTAAACCAAATGCCAATGTGTTCTAAATCCCAACCTCCTATAAACGACGTCTAAACCGAAAGTCTAACTGTTCTAAACCAAATGCCAATGTGTTCTAAACCCCAGCCTCCTATAAACGACGTCTAAACCGAAAGTCTAACCGCTCTAAACCAAATGTGGATGTGTTCTAAACCCCAGCCTCCTATAAACGACCTCTAAATCGAAAGTGTAATTGACAATATAGATGAAAAAGCTAGTGTCAAATTGAATTAACTTTGCATACCTCGTGCTCTTCAAATCCAGCCTTTGTACTTTTTGCTTTCCCAGACCTGATAACTGGTGCCTTGACCAAAATGAAAAGACTGGCATTGTTTTGCATTGAGTATTCCTGCTGGAGCTCATTAAAGGTAGGCAAAATCAATTCATTAACAATTAACCCATCCATGTCGAGGACTTCCTCCACAGGATTTGATCTCGGAGAAACATGGGGTCTCCACTTCAACATTCTTGGATGCGTCTCCCCAACCATCGTTGCAAATTTCCCTCCCAACTCTGGAACAGTCTCATAGCCCCATATCTGGAAAGTATAAAATTAAGTTGTTATTAGAACTAGTGTATAAGCAAATCATATGACTAGTCTAAACCAATCATGTGACTGTTATAAACTAATCATATACATTGTTCCAAACGTTTCATATAGCCTGTTCATAACCAATCATATAACTGTTTAAAACCAGTCATATAGGACATTCTAAACGAAGAATGTAGTCTGTTCTAAACCAATCTTGTAAGTGTTCAAAACCTGTCATATAAGATGTTCCACATCAAGCATGAATCCTGTTTTAAACAATCATGTGACTGTTGAGAACCAGTCATATAAGATATTTTAAACCAATAGTTTATCCTGTTGTAAACCAATCATGTAGGATGTTCAAAACCAATCATATGGCCCGTTCAAAACTAATCATGTAGCCTGTTCTAAACTAATGATATAGCATGTTCTAAACCAATCATACATCCAATTCTAAACCAAGATATAACTGAAATGCATATATACCTGAAATGCATAAGGAAAGCCTACAAGGCTGTAGAAATCTGTTTTCAATTTCTTCTCCTTAAATTTTTCGGCTCTCCCAAGAAGGGCGGAGTTCAACCCCTGTACTGTGCGTGTGAAGCATACAGTACCCCATGGGAAATTGTTGAATGCTTCAAGGTCTTCCACCAATTCCAGCCATTGGAGGTCGATTGATAATTTAGTCTCTTTTCCAAGCAACACTAGTTCAACTAAGAGAACAAGTGCAAGCTTGTATTTAGTGTCCGAATCCTTGCACTCTTTGAACTTCAACTCAAGCTCACTGCAAGAGATTATTGTCCTGCCACCAAAAATGTTATTGACTAGGTGCATGGAATCTGACTTGGTAACCACCTCCGGAATGGGTGAGCAATTCAACCCTGTGATAAGGTTGAACTCCTTCACACTGAAGCAAGCTCTTTTCCCACAGAAATTGCTGTGGTTGGTTGATTGGATTTTGTACCCCCATAAACCATCTAAAGCATGATTCCTCTAGCTTCCTTATTTCTTCATCATCCAAGTTCTCCTTCAACGTGTTTAGACATTGTGGTAGTCTGCACAAGAAGGCAATTTTCGCTGGAAATCTCTTCCCCGGATCTACTTTGTAATCCATTTAAATATTATGCTGCATTCAAAATTCATAAAAGCCTCTTAAACATACAATCAAAGCATTCTAAACTGGAAATTAAACTATTCTAAACCTAACTATACACAATACTATGTTACAGAACTAGTCTAAACCATATTAAACAACTCTAAACCATATATTTATGCTATTCTAAACTAACTATATCACTATTCTAAACCATCATATCATAATATTAGCGAACAAGTCCAACGCAACTCTAAACCATATATTTATGCTATTCAAAACTAACTATATCACTATTCTAAACCATCATATCATAATAGTAGCGAAGAAGTCCAACAACCGGTTGTGTTTGACAGTAATCATCCCTAACATCTGAAAACTACACTAACAACCAATTTTTCCTACAGAAATCAACCATATACCAACACGACCTTCCAACTTCATTTCTAACATGCAGTTACCACAAACCTAACTCCATTTCTAACGCATTGCATTTTCAAATGGTTAGAACGAACCTTGATGAACAAACCAACCGTCGACTCGTTCTTTACAATCAGATAACTGTTGGCTGAAGAAACCGAGCGCCGTCGAGTCTTCTCTGCCGTTTAGTTGGCTCGCGAAATCATTTGGTTAGTGGAGGGAGGTGAACACTAAATCGGGAAGTTCGTGGGTTAACCGTAAGTGAACAGTTCGTATTCCATACCCAGTTTTTAATTTTTTTTCATTTAATTATTTGATTTTATTGTTTTAGGGGGAAATGAGAGGGAGGGCATGAATGACTTTTCCTTAGCTAAAAGGGTTAGTTTTTAAAAAATCTGAAATGAGGGTTAGATAGCTAAATTGGTTATGAAAATGGGCATAAGAATTGGGAGGGGAGGGGTTCATTCTTACCTATAAGGGTTGAGAGGGTTTAAGTGAGTGAACATTTCTCAACCTCTCAAAATGATGGGTTGGAAAAGGGGGTGTTGGAAGGTGTTGAGAGGGGTTTGTAAACTCTTCCGAACATCTTAAAATATTTACACCAAACAAAAATTCGAAGGGATTCGTTTATTCCACAACACCTTCCAATCCCTTTCAAGAGTTCTTCCAAACAACCACTATAAACATATGGTTGTTTTATTTTTTAAAGGTATAAGGTAAAAAAAAAAATCCAACACGTGGGGTATTTTCCTTATCTGAACCAGAAAAACAAAATGGTTGGTAAGTGAAGTGCACGCGTTCGCTGATTGCTCTCTGGTTTGTCATTTCACGATAGATTCCGAAAACTCAAATACGAATCACATTCACAGCTGTTCATATATACTCGCTTTCACTTTCATTTTCATTCGGTTTTTCCTTCCTCGTCCGCTGAGACTCTAGATCGACCTTCAAAAATCGAAGAGCTCACCGGTATTTCGCCTTTTGCAACCTTAAGAAGAAAGAAGAAGAGGTATTACGTATTAGCATCGTTTTTGTGATTCAGGGACAATCTTGATTATGGCTCAAGCTGTGGAAGAATGGTACAAGCAGATGCCCATAATCACCCGTTCATATCTCACTGCTGCTATCGTCACAACTATCGGTTGCTCTCTCGATGTATGCTTCTATTTATTCTGTCTTTACGTTTTGTTTTTCTGGTTTTCGTTTTCGATTCTATTTGGGGATACGTGTTCGCCGCCTGATTCTTTATGAAGGGTTTTATTGTTTTGACCTCGAGAAGTTTCTTTCTTTCCATGTGGGTTTAATTCTTTTTGGCTGATTTCAACTGGGCTTGTTTTAATTATTGGATTTTCCCCTTGATCTCACTGTAAGTTGTCAAGAATTCTCCCTTCTTGAAATCCAACCCGTGAATTTTTACTGGAAATCTTTCGGGGAGCTGATAATTTCAATTTTATCTGGATGTCATTTATGTAGTAAGTGGGCTAGTGGGGTTTAATCCGTTAGGTATTTGGGATTCCTTGGTTGTGTTCTTTTGTGGTTCAGAGTGATACATGTTTCTTTGTCAGTTTTTTGGGCACTAAAAGATGGATGAGGAACTTTTAATTTTGGTTCTCTTAATTTTTTTTGGCTTCACATGTATGCAGATAATATCTCCGTATCATCTGTACTTGAACCCTAGACTTGTCGTCAAGCAATGGGAGATCTGGCGCCTCATCACCAATTTTTTATACTTTCGAAAAATGGGTAAATCTAAGCTTTTGTTGAGTTTGCTGTTCATGGTCTCTTCATTGTGGAGAATGACTGGTTATTATCTGATGCGTTTCATTTGCTTCTCTACTGTCCAACCATTTTGCTGTTGGGTACTTTTGGTTTTACGATAAGCATAATGTGCAAACTTGAATGTAGTTGGCAATGTTGGCTGCGTTGCAGCGAAAGAAAGATAACATAAATTTCACTATTGCAATACCTTTAGCTCATTGTCCTCAATATGTATGTGGACTCTTAATATTTAAGTGCAGACTCTATTCCCCTAATTATGAAATTACCTAGCTTGAAGCTCAGATTCATGAAAAGGTGCTGAACAGCCCCATTGCAGAAGTGAAAAAAAGAGAGAAGTAAGGGATAAATAAATAATAGAAAATGCATTTATCTGAAGTCTAATAAATAACATATACCTATTCAGCATGCATGCACAGACGAATTGTCTAAACCCTAAATAACGTACTCGTTTGCCAATTTAATGGTTACTAGAATGCTTTAACAGGAATTGGAGGTACAACCTGCACGCACGAAGCATGCAAGACAGTCCATAACTGTATTTTAACAGTCTTGTTTATTATTCAATATTATCCATGCATTCATGTTAATTACTTCATTGCAATTGATTTTTTGTTCCTTTTCATCGATATTTGTTTTCTCTCACATCTAATTTATTTTTAATGCCAGACTTGGACTTCTTGTTTCACATGTTTTTTCTTGCTCGATACTGCAAGCTTCTTGAAGAGAATTCCTTCAGGGGAAGGACTGCAGATTTCTTTTACATGCTTCTCTTTGGCGCAACTGTTTTAACTGGCATCGTACTTCTGGGAGGGATGATACCTTATCTTTCGGAATCCTTTGCAAAAATTATATTCCTTAGCAACTCACTCACATTTATGATGGTTTGTCTTTGCTAGTCAAAGTCTCAAAGACTATATTGTTGGTTGTGTTTTCAGCATGTATCTTAAGAAGCTTTTTAATTACCTACTCCATTACAGGTTTATGTCTGGAGCAAACAAAATCCATATATCCATATGAGTTTCTTGGGCCTCTTTACCTTCACAGCTGCGTACCTTCCATGGGTGAGTAAACTTCTTCTTTTTATCATCGTCTTTCTGGATCGATATTTTTGGTTTCACTTTTGGTATTCATTATTATAATTTTTCCCCAAAGCTGATTGGATCAAAGTTTATGTTCTTGCCAAATTTCCATCAGAGGCACCCATGTTATGGCTTTTTATCTTTTCCCTCTGTCTTTCACCCTGTTTGCCTCACAAGTTGACTGGTTCTCTTGTTTCGGTTGTAGGTTCTTCTTGGTTTTTCTGTTCTTGTCGGTGCCAGTGCATGGGTGGACTTACTGGTACGTTTTCTGTTCTTAACTCCCCATTCTGAAAGAATGTAGCAAATTATATTTGTAAATCCCTGTTGTATATAGATTTTGTGCTCAAGCTTAACATGTACATGTTGGAAAGCAAAATTCTTAGCTATTGTATTTTTATGCTGTTGGAAATATTGGAGCTTGTTATGTTCATTGCTTCCAATAGTGTTTCGCACTAAGTCTCAGTCCTAACCCCCAAGTCTCATATAAATCTCTGTTTTGTCCTCCCGTCTAAATGATTGCCATTGTGAGAGGCCTAGAATGCATACCAGATTTACTTGTGCGTGGTGTGTGTACAAATAACTAGGTTTTGGAGGCAGCCTTCTGTCAGGTGGTTGTGGATGTGTATTTTGCATCTGATGTCTCACTTTTCTTCTCATGTTTTCTAATATCTGTATATGTTTTGTGGTTCAGGGAATGATAGCTGGCCATGCCTACTATTTTCTTGAAGATGTTTACCCACAGATGACTGCTCGTCGTCCCCTACGAACTCCATCATTCATTAAAGCACTGTTTGCTGACGATGATGTTGTTGTAGCGCGGCCTGCAAATGTGAGATTTGCACCCCCTGCAGCCGAGGAAGTTCACTGAGACTAGTTTAGATTTTTCTGAGCAGAAAGGATGGACTAAGAAGTGTTGATTTCTGGTTTTATTAGTCCGCGTTTGGAAACAACGGGGAAATGAGGAAGTTTGTTTTTGATGGTCTACCTTGACTTGCCAATTGGCTTTGCTATGTGCTCTAATCATATTAGGTCAAGTTTGTATAGCACAAGCAGCCGTGAGACCTGGAGATGAGTTTTATAATTTGTCAATAGATGATATTTTGGCATGGATAGATACAAGAAAATGTATTTGTTTTCACTCAAGTTTGGGTAGTTATACAGCCAGTGTTTATGTTCTTGATCTGAGGAAAAAGAAAAATGCTTTGTGCTGGTTCATGCAGCTAGCACCGTTTGCCATGGAAACTCGGTTTGGACGAAGTATTTCTGAGGTCAATTTAGGGAGATCTTTGTAGAATTTACTACTTTTACATTCTTGGTGTTACCTTGTTTGCAACCGTCAAGTTGGAGTTTCAGCACCACAGGCTGAATTCTGCATCTGGAACTGCCACCAATCTGAGCATTCTCACTTTATGTTTTTTTTGTTATAGGAAACAACCAGAGCTATAATTACAGGATAAAATGCATCCAAAATACATTTTAGTATCAACCAGTGACAAATTTCTAAGATGACAAACACAAATATTTCCTTCTACCAAGGACTTTAACAAAAATCCTGCATACGTCTGTATCAACTAACAGATTCTTTAAATCTCAAGACCCATGAAGAAATCAATTTAATTGTCTCTTCTTCAACAATATGAAATCAGCTTTGCAACACAGCTGGTAAAAATTGCTGGCATAGAGCTAGACCAGAATAAGACATCTGGGTACGGTTTAGGATTCTCCTTCTCTTTCCAACACCTTCAATAGCACCTCAACTTTCACACCCAAAAATCATTTGTTTTAAGAAAAAAATGAAATAGAGAACTGTCGCTAACGAATCGGGTGATATTGGGCTGAAACTCTCTTTGGAGGCAACTTGCGCAGAATATAGAGGACAAGGGCTGAAGGTAGGATCTCAACAAGCTGTCAGAGGAGCAACAGAACTTCCATAATCAGTAAGAAAGCAGGAGATCTAAAAGACGACAGGTTTTTCAATTATACAAGTTTAGTACAATACCATGTAGTAGATAAGGTTCAAAATTGGATGATCCAAAACGTCAAGTGAGGCATCTGAATCAAAAGCAGACAAAACAACCTGCATTCGAGTGTCGATTAAGAGTATATCAATGAAAATAAACTGTAAACCTACGTCTAAAAGAACAGCGATGCCTCAGAAAGAGTAAATAGAGTATCAATGCCACATAGCTGCAGCTTTCTAGAGAACAAATACAATGTATGTGATAGCAACCCTCACTTCAAACATACGCCATTATAATGTTACAACTGCAAAGGTTCATACATATATAGCTTCATTGCCAATTAGTTTTGTACCTCTCAAGTCATGTTATGCTCCTGTGTAGGACAGGAGATATATTCATAACCTCACAAATGAAAAACAGTTCATTATCTCCAGCTTCATAGCAACCTAATTTTCTCACTCATGGCATCCCAAAATATATATATACATATATTGTGTGTGTGTATACTGTATATATATCGTGAAATGAAGAGCTAGTAAGTGAAATTGTTTGTCCCACACGAAGTTTGAAGCTTACCACAACACATCTTATAAGAAAGCAAGTGAAACAGACAGCTGTAACAGATCCGACCTGTGAAAAAACAAAGCTAACATCAAAGATAATTACAAAAAAAATCCCAAAACAAAACTCTTCTTCGCGATTAATTGTTCTATTCACAGGGAAGAGGGTGGGGGAGAGGTGAGGGTAGGGTATCTTTGATACAGCAAGGAAAAGACAAATGTGTATAATTTCAAGTAGTTAATTTGTTCTCTAGATCAACAGTTTTTCTAGAGTTCACCATAAAACGAATGTCTGATAATAGCAACTAAGCCATTGTCACTCATGCATGCATCCAGTAACCAAAGCTGCAAACTTTCATTAATGTGAAGAATGAATACATCCTCGTTCATCTGCTATGCCGACATACTTCTTATGGTAAGGAATGGAACCACAAAATCATGAATACCATCAAACGCATCAAAATCAAGAAGCCGGCCAGTAGTTTTCCACACTGAACATGGTCTAATCAAACTGTTCAAAACTTGCAATATTTACTGTCAACTGGATAATCAAATATAAGGCAATGATCATTGAATTTTATGGTCACTAATTATTGCTATCAAAAGAGAGATTTGACATTATTAAATCTCAAGTCATCCTTAAAATTATGGTAGAGGCATGATCAGTATGAAAATGATCTTCTAATACGTCTCTCATTATTTCCAACTTCACAGTACCGATATTTAAGTAATACTACTAAAAAACAGTTCGCGATAATTACTTCTTTCAGAGACATGCATTGCATGCCATAGCAATCATAAGAGATGCAACATAAAAAATCATTGAAATCACTGACCTCGTGAAGCTTCTTTCTTCTCCCCTTAGATTCAATGGGAAAGCGTCTGAGCATGAAGAACAACCTGTAAAGTATTTTGGTGACAATTCATAAGACGGCAACCAAAGACAAAGTACCATGATGGTACGTAAGTGAGTAAATAGCATTAAGACAGCTTAGAGGTAGTAATAGCCACTAACTAAAACACAATCACATACCTTCCTCCATAGAACAAGAATCCTAAGGCTGCTAAGAATGACACCACTGGAAATGGAGTTATAAAATAAAATTAGTAGGCATCCTCTTTGAACAAACTGATAAATGACAAAAAAAACTTAAAAAGAATTTGAAGGTGAAATTCCAGTTTTAACAAAAGAGACCTTGTGAAACCCTAGTTATTTCACATATGATTTCCTAACCTGCAATAAATATCTTTCCAATGAATTCCACCACGGTGTTGTCATTCAACCAGAGGAATACCCAGATGCAAACCTGATAACATCTCATCAGGTCAAAAAAATATTTTTTAAAAAATTAGTAAACACAACAGAGCGAAAGCAATATTTCAAAAATGGCACGTATAGTTGCTCCATAAGAACAGCTTATGCTAGATGACCATGGATGACAATCTCTACGGTGGCAAAATGTAAAATAAAGAAAACAACCTCATTGTTTCTAAAGAAACTGGAGTAAACATAAAAAATAAAAAATCATACTATGGGATCAAGGAAGCCAGCTTTGCAGAAAAGTATTAAGGAAAGCCAAGTTAGTATAGGAGATGGTGTGTCAGTTATATTATGTATGCTCAGAACTAGAATGCAGCAGTCCAGAAACTTAACTCCTAAAACACTTGCAAGAGACAGTTCTCTAGAACTGGACTAAAAAATAAAAAATAAAAAAGTCATAATAGTCAAGGAAATCGGATGAGAGGGGAAATTATACGTCTATCCCCAAAAACTGGAATTCAAACATCTTGGAACTTAATTCCCAAATCCTTTATATCAGCTGCTCTTTGGCAGAACATGGAGGATCAAACATAGTTTACATAATACTATGAGATGTGATCGAAAAATTCAGAACAGCATAGAAGATATGGAGAGTACAAGTTTCCCATCTATGATGGTATTTGTTCACAGGCCACCATAGATATACCCAATATAAAGTGCACAAAGCACCAACAATTGACTTTTTAAACATGTAGATATTAAATGTTGGCTATGTTACAAGAATATTAAGATCAAATATAGTATGCAGGTGTCTGATCAATTAAATTTATCAGTTGCCCCAAAAATATCCATAATTTTACCATCTAGTGTTTGGGCAGGGTTACATTATGTATGTCCACATGCTGAAACAACAAATAAGCAGAGATGACCATCAACGAACCCAAGAGAACCTATAAAAGAAAATATTGTACTAGTCAAGCTCTCTTTGTGAGATTTTAAAAATGAAAATACCTGTACGAAGTACACTGCACTGTTCACTATTATATAAACAATCTTGAGCTTATCTGTGGGTAAGCTTCTCGCCTGGTTATTACATTAAAGAAAAATTTAGAACTTAATGGTGTTAAAAACAAATACCACATTCCTGAGATTTTAATCTTAAAAATAGTTGAAGATTCGGTCAACTAACTTGCCTGGTGATATATCTCTGCCCAGAAAAGCACAAGAAGTGTGTAGGTAGAGAAAAATAGAAGTCCAGGAAGATCCAGTAATACCAAGGTTAGCACCTGGTTCAATAAGCAGCAGAAATAAGATGTTTTCTGAAGCAGAAAGCATAAATAAGAATATAGTATGATCTGATGATACAGTTGAGGAAGAAATGATAAAAGCAATAGGTATCCAAAGATATTCAGTTTCACACTTTAGATGATTTGAGAAATCACATGTGGACACGTGCATCTCCACAAAAACTTATGCTATGAACAAACTATCTTAATTTGATAAAGATTTAGTATCCATGGGAACTTTATGTTTTTTTCCCAAAAGTAAGCTAGCAGAAAGTTCATGGACAAAGTTGCGTCATCATGTATAAATCACCTTCAAGCAACATTGGCAGAGGGGTAGAAAAAGAACATGCAGATCATGCATCCATGCTCACGTACCAAGATACGAACATGACAAAAAATGAAGCTGGAGCAACTAGCAAGGGTTATACGGCAAAACACTTGTAGGATCCAGCAACAAACAAGTATCACTATGATAACTGACCTTGGGATGGAAAACAAATATTTGTTTGTGGAACCCAAACACGATTGCCCGTACTGCAACATACAATGACCAGAATCAGGAAACCAAACGGAATTAGGTCACCTACAAAAAAAAATCTTGAATGTGGCTGAGACTTAAAATATCACCTCCATTAACAATAAAGTTCATGAGATGGAAAATTTTCTGCGTTGTCCAGCCAAATTCGGGCACTCTCAGCTTGATCCTTATTAATTGAATCTGCAGTCAGAACAAACACGGCCTCACACATCCAGGTAACTAACCAACTATTAAGAGCTTGGACAGAGAAGTATGGTAAATCCACAAGGGCATCAAACAAAAATCCACTAGCAAAGAACAAGCAGTAAACAGTCGATTCTACTGGCACCAAGCCATAACTTCACACATCCCAATGATTGTGTGCTCTGACCATCATTTATTCAAAAGCAATCAACTGGGGAGAAACTGATGCAGATATTTTTAATAGAAGAATTCAGCTTCACTATGTTCACATCTACATGAACGTTAACATCGAAATAAATTTCACTATCCTCTCACAAGCAGTGAAACTCACTGCGTAAAAGTCACTAATTAATCCCACGCAACATCATCCTCATAATCCCGATCTAATTTAACAACTAGATGGCTACAAATCAAGCACTAATTCACCTCAAAGAAGAAAATTTGTAATATTTAATTGCAACACAACTCTCCAAAAATGCAGAAACTGTAAGGAATTAAGTAGAACATAGAGCTCCAGAGAGACGAGATAGAGAGAGTGGCATAGAGCGACGTACCAGAGCAACGGAGGAGACCAGAGCATAAGCAGCGCAGAGGGTATAAAAGATTCTGTCTTGCCACTGAGTGGACTCGTCGACCTCGTCCCACCAGCTCGTCGCCAGCTCCGTCGGCCCCAAACTGAAAGGCAGTCTCGTCATTCCGCTGCCCCCAAACTTTCCCTGAAAATATACAGGGGAAAGTCGCAAACCCTCCTTCCCAACCACCAAAAGACAGTTGCTTGGCTCAAATTCGAAAAAAGGGAAATACCAATTACGACACAAAAAAGTAAAACAAACAAAAAAAATCAAAGGGAGAGAAACACGGCTCTGGTCTAAAATCTGTCAACCGGTATGTCTACCGAACGGTCCATCTAACTAACAGAGAGATGTGAGCTTTGCTTTTCTTGAGGCGGCTTAAAAAGTACAACTCTCTGATGTTTTTCTCACACACCTACGCTTCCAAAGTAGAGGAGGAGAAGCTCAGAGGCTGTGATCACAGCCCTGTTACCCTATTATGTTTCTCCATGTGATCCTGTTTCAGGCACTATTGATGACAAGCCGCACGACTGTTAATACAGTAATTCTGTATCCGAGGCCGCAAATTAATTATACTTTCCATTAAATTAATCTCAATTGTGAGAAAGTCTAATCCGACTAAGATTACCTTGCTTTCCGGGTTCTGTTGGACTCTACTGTAATTTACAGTAGACTCCGTTGTAATAGATTTTATCGCTTTTAAATTTTAATTTTTTTTAAATTATGAATGTATTTCAATTGAGATTATGAATTCAATAGTAAATTTCTATTTCCAAAATAAAAATCAAATGAAACATAAAAAATATACGAAAATTTTAGACCGTTATTCAAATTATTATGTCTTTTTACTTGTTTGACATAGAATATATTGTCTCGATCAAAATATATTCATAATTTTTTAATAATATTATAAAATGTATTACAATAGAGTACATTGTAAAAAATTTACGACAAAGTTGTGCAACCGTTTCGGATTGGGGTAGGTTAGCACAGGACCTACACCATTCACTATTTGGGTACAACAAATTTAAAAAAAAAGAAATCATAAATATTGTAGCATTTAGTGTGACAAATCTAACAACGTACTTTTTTGTTCAAAATTAAAATTAAAATTTTGGCAATCAAAAATTTTAAATTTATTATAATACATGTCTTTCTCGGATTAAATTTAATTTTTACTTCAAATAAAAATATATCATTGAATTATTGGTTATTCTAGCTATTACACATTTATAATTCTTTCAAAATTAAATAAAAAAATTCGGTGCACCTTCAACACGGCACAGTTTAAGTCTCCAATGGATGGATGGCTGCCGCCGTTAACTGTACGTTAACGGGATAACGGTTGATGGAGTACGGTCGCGAAGCTGCTGGTGAGAAGCGTATATCCTGTAGTAGATTCTTCGCCCAGTGGGTCCCACTGATAAGAGATATCGTACTAATTTAACGGGCCGTGACACGAAGCTTCCGGGGATCACGTGGCATGGGCGGTCATATGTTTGTTTGACCATATTATGTACTATTGCACTGTTCGTTGAAAACAGTAGCCATGAATATGTCCGAGTGTAGAGAACTAGAGACTGTCTGTATATATGACAAAAGTATAAGATATACTAGCATTCTATTAAACAGAAAAATATAATTTTTTTCCGTATTTTCTTCATGAAAATAGAGGTGAACAGCATGGAGATATACATAAAACTGATGGAGATTGAAATAGAAACTAGAATTACAAGGTTAATTCAGTTGGCTTTCAAGCAGTGGGGTACGAGGTTTGCATTGCAATACCGCATAAACCTTCCTTAGCATCAACATCTCTCTGCATCCTCATGAATCCGTCCTCACCCCAACTGGTACCCCATGAATTATTCACCAGCCAACAAACGTAACAGCATGGTCTAATCCGGTGCCACATTCTCCGGTAAAGATACCACTTTTGTAGCTCTGAGAGTCCGTCCCACCAGCATCAATGGCGACAGACACAGGTTGGTGTATTTTAATTGGTGATATTATTGATTGATTGATTGATTTTATTGTGTAGTGCAATTATTATTTTATATAAAATATATAAAAATAGTTCATAATCGTTTGATTGGGTAATAACAAAATTGAATTTATTGTATTTATAACTCCTTTAGTATTTGACAATTGGCTTTTAATACGTTTTATGCATGTGTGGAGTATTATATTAAATTGATGCAGGACATTTCCTTTATGACATTGATACATAATTTAGAAGGTTGACTTATACTCCCTTCGTCCCATTTTAATTATCTCATTCACTTTTTCACACAGTTTAAGAAAAATATTTAATTCTCTTTCAATTTGACGTTTATATCCTTATTTATAATGTGCATGGTTATTGAATTAGTTGTTGAGCTTTTTAAGTTAAGGGTAAAATGAAAAAAATGGTAAAAAATAACTTTCATTAATTGAAATGGACATGCATTTTGGGACATCTCAAAAAGAAATAAATGACAATTAAAATGGGACGGAGGGAGTATAATTTAGTGCGGATTATTCTCGCATTGCACTGATATAATAGTTATTTATTTTATGTGAATCTAAATATTTATTGCATGAAATGAATAGTATAACATATTAATTACATTTTTAAAATTACATTGAATATTCCATAAATACCCACCATTGGATACTAATATTTAGTGGTATATATATGATTGGAATTAGTAATATCATCATTTAAGTTATATTTCTTGCTTAGTTAAATCATATATAGTTAATTACTCGCTGAATTAATATTTCCTAACCATGCATGAAGAGAGCATTGATTATGCCACACTACTCCACAAATTGGTGCTTCAATATCACTTAAATGAATGATGTTTGAGACCCTCATTAGACCTCGATTAATAGAAATTGTTGGATGTCAAATGGACCCTATATATATATATATACACACTAAAATGCATGTCACAGAGATTTGTGATAAAATGAGAATAATATTTTGGATGAATGTAAGATTACTCATCACCTATTTGTCGAGTGAGTTATAAATGATAAAACACTTTGCCTGATGCGGCATGCGTCAACATAGATATGTTTGTACATAAGAACAAGCAGAAAAGATTCAGTGGAGAAACTTGATTCGTATGAACTCCACAAGCATGGAAGGCCAGTCTATATTTATATATCAGGACAGCTTTTCCACTACTCTAGATAGTTTTTATGCAAGCTCTCTGACATAAAGACAAGAAAATATTCAAACTGAAGTTCTTCAACATGAACACATGTTATTATAGAGCAACCTAAGCTCATAAAATAATGTCACCTCCTCAAACTGAAGTTCTCCAACATGGACACATGTTATTATAGAGCAACCTAAACTCATAAAACAATATCACCTCCTCAAACTGAAGTTCTCCAACATGAACACATGTTATTATAGAGCAACCTAAACACATAAAACAATATCACCTCCAACCACATATTAAGTTTTGACTCAATTTAATTATCCTATCGTTATGTGAAAAACTTATATATACACGCATGAACCTAATGTCTCGAGTTTAAGTTCATATTGAATGTCTAAAGACAAATTTTTATGATATCGTTCTCAATTACATCAAAAAAAAAAAAAACTTACATTCATAAACAGTTAATTATGAACCAAGAAAGACTTCCAAGCATAAGATGAGGTTAGAAGAACAAAAAATGGTGCTTTTTTGAAATAGATTTGGCTTGAAAATGTTTCTTATGGGTGACAGGGGCTACTGTATTTTTTTTTTTTTTTACATCAGCCCCTGTTCTAGTTTGTGTACAGTCTAATATATATATATATATATATATATATATATATTTTGGAGAATTATGTTTATATTTTGATCGATTTTATGAATTTAAAGATATGTTTTTATTCGAAATAAAAATTAAATTAAACATGAAATAGATAAGAAAATTTTGAGTGACAAAGATCCATGGATGGTAGAGGTCATTTCTAAAGAATTGTCATTCACAAAACACGCTTTTTGTATATGACATATTACTTATAAATTTTGTGGCTGATTTACATCAATTATTCATCATCAATATTCAAATTGGTATACTGATTTTTATAAGTTATGTAAACTAGACTCATCTGCAGAATTTGAAAATTAATGATGTGAAATCGTGACAAAGTATAACATATATATATGCTTTCAAACAAGCATATATAACTTCTCTCTCTGGTTTTCAAATCTAATACATGGTTTTTCGAGGGGGAGGAGGTGATCTCCCCCTCTTCCTCCCCTTCAATCTGTCTGTGTTTCCATCGTTTCCCACTCCAGCCTTCCATCTTCTCCATTCTCTTCTTTTCTTCTATTTTCTCATGTTTTTTTTTGTTATCAGTTTGTTATTGTTGAATAAATCGGTGACACTGAAGAGATTTGCAGACTTCTTGTTTCTCTGGGGGATCTTGCAGATTTGGCACCAGTTTTTTCAGATTTGGACTTGGGCAAACCTTATCGGACCTATATGACTTTTGGCGCCCGCTTTGTTGTGTACTACCCGTGTGGCGGTAGATTTCTCCAGATCCGACCCTTTTAGGCTTAGTAACGGTGTAGATCTTGTAATTTTTGTCTTTGAACTTATTGTTTGTAGGCTCTTTGGTTGTTATCTTCTCCTGTATTCTCACTTTGGATGAATTGTTTATCCCACTTTAGATGGGTTAGTTTATCCCCATTTAGTGGGATTGTCTCTCCATTTAGTGGAATTGTATCTCCTTCGGGAGCTTTTACTCATTTGTGCTGCAATATTATAAAAATATGACTAATCAAAAGCACAAGGTCTTTTGGGAGGGCGAGATGACTAGTTGTTCTTGTAAGCATCTTGAGTTTTCGGGCATATACTTAAAGTATTCTTACACAAGAATTGCTATCAAATTCTTATTAAATATCTACCACCATATATGTTTGTGTCGTGAAGCGTTATTGAGTGATAAAAGATTCACAATATTGTTGGATGTTGGAGGTTGCAATAATAGAGAAAATATATAAGTGATGACAATGTTAATCAAGTTGAAGAAAATCACTTTGTCTGTTGTCCTCCAATTTCAAAGACAAAGGGACGCCCAAAAGAAAAGAGAATGAAATGTCAAAGAGAATCAGCAAAGCAAAGAAAATTGGTAGACTTTGTAAGAAATTGGTCATAACATCTCTTCATATCTGGAGAAGGATATGTCAAGCAATGCAGATAAAAGGAAGAAAATTGTTTCCAAAGATATGTATGTATTTGTTTTTTTGTAATAATCTTTTTTCCCCCCTTCAATTGGGGACAACGACGTTGACAACGTTAATAGTGATGTTGTTAGTTTTTTATATTTTCGAAAAAAACATAATTATGCTGTTGACAAAACATCATTATTAAAAACTCAATAAAAGTAACACTGGCAACATTGTGAATCTTACACGAAAATGTTACATGACTCAGTTCATGTAATATCGTACTGTATTTTATTTTATTGTAAATTTATATTGAAATATCATATTCTATTTAACACTAATATAATAATATCATATTTCATTATAAATTTTATAATAAAATAGATATTACAATCAAATGAAATAAAATGAATTGTTTAGCTCTGAACCATTTATCACCACTGAAAAAACATAGCGCCATATGACAAAAGAACTCAAAGATTTTTGGCCAGTGTTATGAAAACCTAACCGGTCAAGGCACCGGTTACCGATTGAATCGGTTCAACCACAAAATGAAAATACATAAAATTATTTAGATTTTTTATTTTATATGATTAATTTTATACAATTTTAAGACAAATTTCAAATATCTATGTATGTGAGTAACAAAATAAGTCAAACAAAAGTGTCAAATAACTTCAAAATTCAAATACGAAATAATTAAATAACCCAATTCTCATTGATATATTACTTACTATTAGTTTTAGTATTACTTATTTTTTATTTTTTTAATGATTTTTACTAAAATTTTAGAACCGACCTGTTCAACTGATCTAACGATTATCATTTTTTTTCCGATTTTAACACTGTTAGACCGTATCATTTGATTTGATAGGTCAAATTGACCGGTCAAGTCACCGATTCCCGGCTCAACAGGCCGGCTCGGTCCGTTGTCATAACACTGGATTTGGCGCATCGGGACACCAACCTTCCTCAAGGGGATGACGTGGCATGGGCGGTCATTTGTGTTTGACTTTGACCTTTTGATTCACGGTTTGTTGAAAAAACTGTAGCCATAAATATTTGAACTTTTATATAATTTTCTTCATAGTTCATATTCATACACATAAGGGAAGCTCATTGAGATTATGAGATATACATATATAGTGATGGAGAAACCATCTTCTTTGAAAATTGAAATAGAATTACGCAGCTAATTCAGTTGGCTTCAAACAGTAGGGTATGAGGCTTCCATGGCAATACCACATAACCCTTCATTAGCATCAACATCTCTCTGCATTCTTATGTATCCATCTTCACCCCAACTAGTACCCCATGAATTCTTTACCAACCAATACTTAGTTCCATCATCGCTAGTTCCATAGCCAACCACCGTAACACCGTGGTCTAATCCGGTGCCACATGGTCCAGTAAAGATACCACTTTTGTAGCTCTGAAAGTCCATCCCACTAGCATCAATGGCGACAGACACTGGTTGGTTGACTGCAGCTTTTAGTAGTGCTGCCTCACTATTTGCAGGAACGTCTTCGTGTCCGTTGATTGCGGCTGCATCAGATGATTCCTTCTTCTTGTTGCAGGTTCCATCAACTCCCTTGTAGGGGTAATTAGATTCAGTGTTGAGTCCTTTGTTTTGTTGGATGAATTTGAATGCATTGTCCATCAAACCACCTTCACAACCTTGATCTTCACCTGCAGTGTCACAGTCTACTAGCTCTTGTTCTGATAGTGAGACTAATTTTCCAGTTTTAATCTGGGTTATCCCTTCCATTGCCGCCACAGCTGAGAATGCCCAACAACATCCTGCATTTCCGACACCATATTTGTCAAAATAGATGAAGAATGAATCCAGAACCTATATATAGATAATTGATTAGTTACTTACCGCATTGGCCTTGGTCCTTGATTGGAGTAACAGCGCCTTTCTTTCTCCAATCAATGCTAGATGGAACCTCGGCAGACGCATTCTCATACTTGAAAGATGTAGAGCTTGTGGAAGTCCCCTTCACTTTGTAGCCATTTCTCATGGCCTTTAACTCTTCACTGGTTAAGTCCGAAAATGCATTGAGCCCCAGCTCATACTTTCTGTTCGGTGCAGCATTGTGAGAGTCTATATGTTCGACATTTTTCTTGAATATCTGCTGGCGCAAGTCTTTCTCATACGAATCTCTATATACACGACCATGGAGATCCATCCACTGCTCAAATTTTGCAGTGTTGGATAGCTCCGGAGCAGTGCGAGACGAGACAGAAGAAATGCATATTCCCAAAATGAAGAGCAGAGCCAGAGTGACCATTTTGTAAGTGAAGGCCATTGTATATATATGTATATACAACTAGAAAAGTATAAAGAAATGTTGTGGCAGATGAAGCACAAATATTGCAACATGGATTTGGGTTTATATAGAGAATTTTTCTCACCTCAGAAGCCATGCATGCTTCCCCAAGAAATTAAGCTGAACAGACAAATTTTCAGCTCTGCGTGCCTTGAAAACTATTCCTATACAGGCCAAACAATAATGTGTTTTTGTAATATTTGACAAGAAAGCAGTCTGTTCTTCCGACCTTTAGTTTGCCTCTTAAGCTCTAAGATGCTTGTTTTTCATAAATGGGCAGTAGTAGACAAACTACAAGTCAGTTGCTGATACATAGCAGAAAAGATTCAGTACAGAAACTTGATTTGTATGAACTCCACAAGCATGGAAGGCCAGTCTATATCAAGACAGCTTTTCCTTTACTCCAGACAGTTTTTGTGCAAGTTCTCTAACAAAAAGACAACAAAATAATCAATTAGGATTCAAACTCATGAAGTTGTCCAACATGAAACATGTTTTTATTATAGAGCAACATAAACTCATGAAACAATATCTTGTGGTCACGCGACTTTATAACCCAATTTATCCTGTTGTTAGGTTAGATGAGAAATTTATATACGTACAGCTCCGACGCCCTAAATTTAGGCCTATTCTCAGTTACTTAAAAAAACACTCATAATCAGTTAATTACGAACCAAGAAAGACTTTGAATCATAAGATGAGGTTAAAAGAATCATAAAAGGTGCCTTTTCTCAAGTAGGCTTGAAAATGTTTCTTATGCCCCTCCTCTTGTTATTTATTTGTTAAATACTTGTTTATATTCAAGCGGGCGAGCATTGGATTAAAATATTAATGGGCTGGTCTAGTTTTAGAGTTAACTGACCTTAAAATGTTTGGGCTGATTCTTTGAAGAAATGGGCCTTCCCATGAACAATACTGGATGCATTTCTATTGGGCCACTGGATTTTTGTATTAGGCTATTCCTGATGAAGGGATGGGCCTTATTTCTTGAACCCAATCATTTTAAATCTAAAAGACTAAAACCCTAAAGTCACTCTCTCCAGTCTCCAACCCAAAATTCGCTGGCATTTCATTTTCCCTCTCTGCGTCGCTAATGGCTATGCACTCTCGACTGCGACTGAACTTTCTTCATCGGCGCAAACTCTCCACAATCCTAGCCCCCGAGTCCTCAACCCCACTATCTTCCAAGCAGAAGTCACGCGCCGCCTTGTCCCTTCTCAAATCGGAATCTAACCCGGACCGAATCATCGAGATATGCCGCGCAGCGTCACTGACTCCAGAGTCTCACCTCGACCGCGTTGCCTTCTCCCTCGCGGTCTCCAAGCTATCCGAATCTAACCGCTTCGACGCTATCCGCAGCTTCCTTGATGAGCTCAAGACCCGACCCGATTTGAGGACTGAGCGCTTCGCAGCTCACGCAATCGTGCTTTATGGCCAGGCCAAAATGCTTGACCACGCCATCCGGGCTTTCAAGGAATATCCCGAGCTTGGTTCTTACCGTCCTTCAGTGAAGATGTTGAATGCTTTGCTCTTCTCGTGCGTGGTATCAAATGAGTACAAAGAGGTGAACCGGATCTTCGTTGAGTTCCCTAAACTTTATGGGGTATCTCCTAATTTGGAGACGTATAATACAGTGATCAAGGCGTTCTGTGAGTCGGGTTCTGCTAGCTCGGCCTATTCAGTACTGGCAGAGATGGATAGGAAGAAAGTTACGCCAAATGCAGCTACTTTTGGGATTATTCTTGCTGGATTTTATAGGGAAGAGAAGCTTGAGGATGTAGGGAAAGTGTTGAAGATGATGAAGGAGAAGTATAAGATACACGCAGGAGTTAGTACCTATAACGTTAGAATCCGAAGTCTGTGTAAGCTGAAGAAGTCTGGTGAGGCAAAGGCTTTGCTTGATGGGATGATGTCCAGGGGGATGAAGCCCAACTCAGTGACGTATAGTCATTTGATTCAAGGGTTTTGCGGGGAAGGTGATTTGGAGACAGCCAAGACGCTGTTTAAGGAAATGGGCAAAAAGGGTTGCAAACCAGATAGTGAATGCTATTTTACCTTGGTTTACTATCTGTGTCAAGGTAAAGACTATGAGTCAGCTCTGAAATTTTGTAGAGAGAGCATGGAGAAGAATTGGGTGCCTAATTTTACGACAATGAAGTCACTTGTAAATGGTCTTGCCAGCAATTCCAAGGTGGTCGAAGCGCGGGAGCTTGTCAGGCAAATGAAGGAGAAGTTTCCAAAGACCTCGGAAATATGGGATGAAGTTGAAGCTGGTCTGCCACAGTAAGAAGGATTAAATGGTACGCAATTTTGTGAGTTTGGTTCATATTCCTGTAAGCTAGATAGAAATAACAGCTTCTGTTGCACTTGTTCGTTGGGCAAGCATTTGAACACTGATGAAATTTGTTGAATTATTTTGGCCTTGCACCTTGCTATTTTGCAGATGATCATTGTTCTGATCATGAATTCAATCTAGTAACAGTATACTAATCATATAAGCAGCAGGACCTAATCTTGTACTGTCTTTTTCTTCTTCTTCTGAATTGGCAGTAAAATTCGAATGCTTTTGTTCTGTTTCGAAAGCAAAGAGAATGAATGTAGTGTTCTACACCTTCTAGACAGTCAGATGATGATAACAATGGAAGGTTTAAGGTTGAGTTGTCATACTTCAGCTGTTCAGCATTCCTCAGTGATTCATATAATGTCCTACTTATTTCTTTCCATTTACCTTATTAACTATCAAGAAGGGGACCAGTACTAAGAAATATCAACCAGCTAGTTTCATGGTGCTCAGTTTTTTCTCTCTCTACTCAGTTTTTCTTTCCTGCTGTGTGGGGGTGTAAAGAGCTGTGGCCACTCCTCATTCCAGTACAACAATTTTCAAATGCTAAGCACCTGGCAAGTGATGAAGCAATTCATAGAAGTAATTGAACCATGCCCTTTCAAATTCTAGGAAGCTTGTGGTGCATAGGTAGTTTATTTAACAGGCAGAGCTTAACATAATTTCCCTACTGTTTAATAACTCTCCTGCCAAAGACCATTTGGCATTGATACCCTGACGTGAATGCATATCTAAACACATGGTTCCACTTGTTCAGTAAATTAAAACTTCAACTTCCGTCCGCCATTAGCTTTCAAGGCTAATGGTTATATTTCAGTGCCCCAACTTCTTACCTGCCTAAACATTCATCACCATAGCATAATTTTCATATATGATCATTAGTCAAGCGCAAGTACAAGCATCTCATCTCTTCCTTTTTCATTTGTAAGCGCAAAGAATTTAACAATTGTAATCATCTAGAAGAAGACATAATTAAATAAAATGAGGCCGGAAAAGAGGAGAAAGTGCAGCTACTGGAGAATAACAGCTTTCTATCTATTTCTTTTATCATTCAACAAATTTTATTACTTCTTCATGAGACGTGCTATTACAATTACGTTTCAAAATTGGATATTCCCTCTTTGTGTGGGACCATGCGCTCAACTATGTTCATCCCTTGGTTTACATTTTCTCTCCTAAATCTATTTTTTGAACAATTCATTTTTCAAATCTCTGTGGTTTTTAGTATATAGTAATTTGACAAACTATTGCATGCCCGGAAGATGGCAAGAATACCTCAGAGTCCTATGTGAAGCGAGAGCGTTTTGAAGAGCGAGATCTACTGTCATGCCCTCCCGAAACAATGAGTCATACAATTGACAGATAAACTGGGACAGTTCCGCTTCATCATCCTCCCAAAAACCCAAAGAAAGTTCCCCGTTCTAGTTCACGCTCACTGGATTGCCGTGTTCCTCCTCTATATTCTCTTCATTTTCTGCTTCTTCATCCCCAATCTCAAACTTTCCATTATCCAACCCATTGAACTCTCCTGTTCCATGGAGAACTGTCAGTTCTGTCTCCCGAGGTTCTGCTGAAGGGCATATTACAGCTTTTGCACCCGAGTCCAAAAATGCCTTAACCAAAGATGGTGCAGGCCCATATGTTCCTGTGCAAATTATAATCTTGTCCCTCCAAGCTCCGAACTATGGTTATAACAAGCCATGAAAGAACAATCAGACTAAAAGAGTCTGGGAAATCAGGAAAAGCCTATATTTGGAACTTGCAGTATTGTTTGACCGTTCTTATGTATAATTTTTCAAAAATAGCAGCATGAGAAAAAGGATAGAAAAAAAAAAAAACCCTTACCATCCAGCGAACATCATCAGGTGTTAAATGAATAAAAGGCACTGTTCTATGGATCATATATGCTGCAATTTCTTGATCATCTTCCAGGACCTTCAGAGAACATCACCAATCATCAGAAGTATTCAGAACAAAGATTAATGGTTACATCACAACTTGTTATGAAAAATTCTATACGAAGGGAAAGATAGAAAAGGAGACATACTTGGGTCTGGTGTCCCATATAACGGTGGACAATATTCCCAACCTGAAAGTATGGCCTAGAGCGAACCAGATCTGAAACCGTTGTGATGTTGGCAAACAGTGATGCACCCTTACTGTGGTGGCTCTGCATTATTGACAATAAGCTAAGTTTGACACTCAGTAGAAACTTGTCTGCAAGTTCTCCTGGTTCAGCAACAACAAATACATCATTCTGCCAACTAGAGAAGTGGACATCACACAGGTTAGGACAAGTAAAACTAACACCGCATATAAAAAGTAAATAGAAAACACAAAGGAGCTTTGTTCACATTAAGATTGAGCCACAAGAGTCATTTTGAAGGGCCAAATGTATAATCCCCACTTGAGGTGAGTTCTGCAACTTCTCATGCAACAATTGGACATGCAAAGAGAGCTGTCTGGGGGACCTGATGGAGACATTGGGGTTGATGCAACCATCTTCCCATCCAAACTAAAGGGCGGAACCATGTCAATAAGACCAAACCTCTGTGGTCCAAAATTAGGGCTATATATAAATGGGCTTGAAGGAAAGCTTCCAGTAATAAGAGGGGAAGCAAAAGGTCTTGAGAATGCCGCTGATGACACAGTCTTCATATTGCGAGATACCACCTGCATAGAAGATAACCTTATGCCATTATGTTTACAGAATGACTCAAGTGCCTGAGCATGATGCATAGGTTTTCCAGAGTCAGGACTATTAAAAGCTTCAACAAGTATCTCATTGCGCCTCCAACCTAAAGAGGGACAGTTATCATCTAGCATAGCAGAAGCACAGGAAAAAAGAAATAAGATTTCCACAAAAAGAAGAGACTGAAAAGCACATGAACTGAAAAAATTGAAAGAAGAAGCCCACGAACTACCTCCATTTGATGTTTTTGCCTTGGGGAAATGTCGAGCTTTCATATTGTCCAACCACTTCTCATCAAGTTGGTAAGGTAAAATTAGTCTCTCACAGACGTTCTTTAAGGCTGGAGAATTGTTTTGGACATATTCATCAACTGCAGCTTCCAACTTCCGCCATATAGCTGGATCAGTCTCATCTAGCTCCATATCACAACGTTCATCGACTGCAGGGGCAAACCATATATACCTAATGGATCACGAAATACTTCACCGGGTATCTACCATTACAGAGAACATTCACTTTCTAAAAACCACCAGGAATCTACTCTCACAGAAAACATTCATCCCATAAAAACAGATGTTAAACCTGATGAAGCACTAAGCAAAACATATGGCTTAAAGGTTGAAAAAGTATAAAGTTTCAAGTGTCCCATGTTCGTGCAAACCATACGTCGTAAGTATCATCAAATTCAACAGCATACCTGGATTAAAACGAAAAATAATGTATATCAGGAAGCATAGCCAGCAACGTGCTCAAAACCTCCTCCACCCTGTCCACAGAGCATGCACTCTCAATCAACACCTGCCCAGTGTCTAGATAACGCCAACCACCTTTCCGAACCTAAACATAACATAAATCAAGTATTAATGCAATTGAAAATAACAAACCGAAAAGGGGTAAATCAAAATATAATAATGACCAGTATCCAGAAATTTAAAAACTTAAACTAAGCACATACTATAGCCACATTTCAGTTTTCATTGAATGTGTTTCAGATAATATAAGGGAGGCGGAAGCCTTGCAGAGTATGACCTTTTTAAAAATTACAATGCCAGCGCTTGCTACCATTAAATTACACACGTAGAGGACAACTCGTTGAATTATACACATTTCCAGGTTTCATGCTCATGTAAAAGAAGAAATGGACAGGCTCTGCTTTTCTTGATGTAGAACTAGTCACTGCCAGTATTCAACAATGTATGCTGGATAAGCATTTAAAACCGAATTTTCATCACCAAGCTCCCTTATATGGGAAGTAAATCTTAAATACTAATTTCTAGATTAATCATTTTTATAAGAATCTGTGTGCATTTCAAGACTAAAACCAGCTTTCTTTTTGAATTTACGTTTCATGTAAGCTTTATAAAACAGTAGCAATGACAATGAAATCTGCACTTGGCACCATGACCATATCAGGGCCATCATTTCTGCAGCAATATTATTGGTTTCCCCGAATTGGATACAGGCACGCACTAGTTTTAGAATGCTTCTATAACATGCTGACCTTTCCTTCTTCTGACGAACTTTTTAATCAACAAGTGACCTTCCTCGAGATTTCCAATATGAGTTCTAAGTTTGAACTAAATAGCACTTCTATTAGAAGTTATCTAAAGGAAATTCACAAAAAAAGAATGAAAAAGGGGCATAGAGTCAGCTATTAAAAACATAGCTAACATTAATAGAGGATCAGATAAACAAGCAACTTGATAAAGAGCATAATGAATGTACCACATGGCGGTTGTCACTGCTTATCATACAAATCAGCTGCCGAATGGCATTCTCATCTTTACCAACAACAACACGATTTCCTTGGTCTTGCATTATCTTCACCAGTGCAGAAGCCAGTAAAAGTTGATGACAAGAAGAGAAGCGGAATATAAGAGAAAAGAAGGCACTCAACTTATGTCTTGATGCACCAAAATAAGAACTGTTCTCTGTCTGCATTCACCCAATCGTATTACTTGAAAGTTGAAAATGATATTTTCAAACCCATAATGCCAAAGAACTGCTAAATGTGGTACCTATGACTACCTCTATTTGCACATTCACTGATCTTAAATGTTCATCGGCCACAATCCTGATGTTAGCAAGAGACAAATGGTGGAGTTTCTGTAGCGGTAAAATTTCGGGAAGGAATTCAAGAGGATTGCCAAAGAGTCTTAAGAATTTGTAACTCAGGCATAGCCATGGCAGTCAAAATCGGGATTTGAGTCGTAGAATCGTGGGATTCTACGACTTGAATCCTACCCAGCGATTCAAATCGTATCAGAATCGCTGGGATGTCAAAATCGTGCGTAGAATCGCACAAAATCGTGCAAAATCGTAGAATCGCACAGAATCGTGCGACTATGTAGGATTCAAGAAATAGGGAGCAAATGGAATAAAAATGTTTCATTCTTTAACAAACCCAAATGAAATAATACAATAACAAGCCCAAACAAAATAATACAATAACAAGCCCAAAAAATAAAGAATAAGTAAAAAAAAATTAATGGAATCTTTGAAAAGTCAGGAACAATTACCATAACTGCTAATGGAATCTTTGAATTTGGATATTATTTTAATCAATTTCATGTTTGGATTGTATTTTATTTTATTGTTTACATGTTTGGATTGTATTTTATGTGATTGTTGACAATATGTTTAAGTTTTTGGTATGGATATGTGGGTAAACATATATTTATCATATTTATGTACATTGTTGATAGAATCTTACGATCTATGATTCGATTCTACGATCCGATTCTGTAGACTCTCTCAACGATTCAACCTAGAATCCCGATTTTAACTGCCATGCCCCTGCCATTCAACTGGAGATAAACATTAAACACAGAAACAATAATGGATTTAACCAGCTTCTTTGAAGAAAAAGCTGGGAAACTTGTGTTGAGTTTTCAATAGAGTCACCTGAAATCAAGAAGAGGTCGGACAAGCTTGTTGTGTTCCAAAGACAATTTCTCAAGTTCAATCCACTGTCTCAGTTCTACTGCAAGGTTATCAAACAAAAAAAGACAAATAAGTTGAAAAAAAAACTAATAGGTTACAACCCTATATCAATTTTTTTATGAGCACCACTATATCAATTATTTACTTTAGACCATGCTTACCAGGAACTGAAACCAGTATGTTATTGTCAACACTCAGAACCTTCAAGTTTTTTAGCTCACCAAGCTCAGGTAGCAAAACTGATAGCTTATTGTTATCAAGATATAGCTCTCACGAAGAGGCAGTTTAGTCAGGTCAACTGGCAATGCCTGCCAAACACCCAGGCTCAGAAACAACCCATAGCAAAATAGATATTTTTTCCCGAAGCAGAGCTGAAGTTAATTTTTATAGTTTACTTGTCTCTATAATAAGCACAAAGTTCAAATCAAGCATGCTAAAGCAGTAAGAGATTTGCCTGCCTCAGTTGCGCACATGATCTCTATTAACAAGGATATGAATCCCTAACAACCACAACAACCATTTACACATAAATACAATATATCACAAGTTGATCACCAATGGAGTCAAATGAATCAAATTCAAGATCTTTGTATTGAGTTTGACATTTCTCTTTTAACAAATAATTAAATAAAGTAGGAAGAAAAGCTTTTTCAGCTTTTTGGAAAACCAAAGGGGCGCAAAGAAATGTGGTAAAGTCATCATTCGAAACTGTTACATGAAATTCAAAATTTTTTAGAGACTAAATTTTGTTCTTTTTCTCTAGGATGTGGGGTGATTCAATTCAATGAAGGCATAAACTTAGAATTTCCATATCAAACGTTATATTCCATTGCGAATAATGAAACAAAACCAGCAATGGAATATAATTTCGAATCAGCCGTAAAATTATTTTCCTCTCTTATAATTTCTTCCAGGCCTAGAGACTTTAATTACGACATACTGATGTCACCAATGATAAAACTCCAATGCAGTAGATCAATCACTCAAAACAAGACCGGTTTTACTAGGTATCCCAACTACAAGTATCCCAAATCATCCAAACTGATGTGGCATGCCACGCTGGCATAGTGACTCAGCGTTTTTAAGTTTTTGAAATTCAAAAACAGTGCAGCAGCTTTTGTCAAATCAAAAGCTTGGAAAGTGTGATATTACAGTCAACCGTGTGGTTAGTGTAACCATAGTAAGAGTGGAGCTCCAGAAGTTGAAAATCGTGCAGCTCTGTAAAAGTCTCAAACGAGACCTCTGGAACAAAATTTCTTTCCGTTCGAAGAAGCATTCCGGCCGTCGTCGAAGCTCCGTCAGCTCAAAATAGAAGCTTATTACATCCAAAGCTTGGATTCCTTGCAAAGCTATATTTTTCGGACAATGTAAGTAAACAATTTTTTATTTCCCATTTTATTACAACCATTTATCCCCATTATTTCCTAAAATCCAGTAAACCTTACTAATTCGTTGAACCCACATATTTTGTATTTTATTTATGACCCATGTGAAGGTTTTCCGTTAATCAAATCACAAAGATATTTGTTATTACGTTTGAAAGTGTTAACAAAGTTGGAACATTTTCGTCGGCAAATCTGAGTAATATGATTCATTAGCTCTTAAATGATGATATCATTCTCGGTTTTTTTTATTACATATGTTTACTCAGATATAACATTGTGTAGTTCTAGTGCACTGTTTTATGTGTATATCTGAAGTTATTTGCATATCAATTATACTGGGTTTTGGGGAAAGTTGTTGTGATTTTTTGAATGCATTTGGAATTTTGGTAGTGTTTACATTGATTACATTGATCAGTTGTGGTGTGAGATTCGGAACTGATGTTGTGAAATTGGATTTTTTGTTTGTCACATTGATTTTGCATACTCAATTTATTTGTTATTACTGATGGAAGTGATCCCTTTGATTATAGAGAAATAATGGCTATGACAGTGGTTTAGTGGTTGATGACAATGTATTTTTAATGAGTGTTGATAATAACATAGTTGGCAATATTGTGAATTTTTACATTAAATAGAGCTCTGTGTTACCTTATGATTAGACGTTGAATAACCTTAATTCCTGTGTAGTTTCATCATGCTTCAATTGATAAAAATGTTTTAACTATGTTATGATATTGCCTTATCATTATATGACATTGTCTATAGCATGGATCTGTTGTGAATTTATTAATGCATTTGGCTATTTGGTATTGTTTACGTTGATTACATTGATTAAGTGTGTTGTGACATTCTGAACTGATGTTGTGACATTGGATAACGGTTTATCGCATTCATTTTTGTAGTGTACATTTATTTGTTATTACTGCTGAAGGTGATCCCTTTGATTACAATGAAAATAAGGGCTAAGACAGCTTTATGAGGGTTGATAATAACAATGCTTGGAATTTTTACCTTAATTTTAGCTCTGTGTTATCTTTATATTGCATGTTGAACGAACTCAATTGCATTGGAGTTTCATCATGCATCAATTAATGAATATAGTTTTACTATGCTATGACATTTGCTTAAAATTAAATGACATTGTCTGCTGCCATAATGCTTTGCAATGTTTTATGTGAATAGTTTGAGTTAATTTTTGAGTAATTAGATAATGTGATAGTTGATAATTTGATTGCATTGTTCGGTTGTGCTTTGACATTCTGAAATTTTATTGTCACATTGGATTAGTTGGGATAAAACAGTGAGTTATAAAATATTAAAATGTCTTACTATGATATGACAGTGGTTTAGCTAATGTGATAGAATATGATTGCATGGGTATGTTGTGTTATAACAGTGTGAATTGCTAGAGTTAATGAGTTATGACATTGGATTGATGAGCTCTATTATTAATGTCTCTTTGTAGATGGTGAAAGGAACATCATCAAAATCAAAACACAGTGTGAAGAAAGTATTGGAAGGAAGTCAGAAATCTGTGAAAAAAGTACACAAACCTTCACATGAGATGCAGTTTAAATCAAATATTGGCGCAATCAAGAACCTGCTCAGAAGCTTGAAACTTACAAACAAGCATAAAGCCGCGCTCAAGAAAACACCCTTCTGGCTTTTCTTTAGGAAAATCATGCATGACGATCATGAAGACCTGAAGATTAAAAAGAATGAAAATGTCATATGCGATATTATCCAAAGCTATGACGATAGACATGGATGCTTTAGAATAGGAAAAAAGAAAATTCAGCTTAATGAGACTGACATTGCCTTAATATTCGGCGTAGTTTCGGGGGCTAGAAATATGAAGATCAAGAGAATGGCGAAGCCAAAGACGAATGCATTTGTGATATCCAGATTTGAGAAAGTGGAGCACATGAAATCGATTAACATCAAGGCAGCGCTCCACGAAGCAATTAACGGCGATTCAGATACGGATGCAGCCGATGTCGCTAAGTTGATCATGCTTTACGCATGTCTTACACTGTTTTTCTCCACACGAGCAGACCTTATCCCATGGGCATTCATCAATTATGTTGATGACTTGGATAATGCGAAAAGATACAATTGGTCGAAGGGCATTGCGGACCACCTACTTGATTCGATAAAGAAGAATCATAACGACCCACGCAAGGTGATTGGATGCGTCACAGTGTTGCCGGTAAGTAGTTCTTATTGCAACTTTCAGTTTTCGATTAAAGAATGTCAATTTTTTTAAAGGAAAAAACTAACCACAATCTTCCATTTGTAGTACTGGTTTTGTGAGCACACAAAGGTGTTTCCCCCACTCAATTCGAAGCTATTTCCTAGGTTTCTAAAGTGGGACATAACCAGATGGCCTAAAGATTTCAAGGCCCAATACATTGATACCTTGAGAGGAGCAAAGGTACTGATCGACCAACTTAAAATGCATTACATCAATTATAATCACATTGTATGTAATATTTACACTGTATGTTAGACTAATTATGTTGACTTTTGTTTAATCCCAATAGGCAGCCAATGTAATAGAGGGGGAGTTAATGGTGATTTCTCAAGAAGCTGAAGCTCTAAATGCCCAACAAGCAATTTCAGTGTCTGATTGCCACACATCTTCCCCCACAATTGCAGAATCTAAGAGTGGTCCAGTGAATGATAATTCACATGCTGGTTCATCACATGGCGTGCAAAAGAAGCTATTTGAGATTGATAGCACCCCGGTAGCTGGCCAACACACTGCACAATTGCATGAGGTTCCAATGACTTCACCGAGAACCCAGAACAAGATTCATCAGTCACATGCATCATCTTGTTCTTTGAATGATGCACTTCAAAAAATCAAAAACCTAGAGCAAGAGAAAGACGCATCGAACAAAGACATTGAGCAGTTGCAAATTGAAATTGCAGTACAAATGAAAGAGAAAGAGAAGATGCAGCATGATCTGGATGACGTTAGGAATGCACTCTCGTTGAAGAACAACGAAATGGAGAGACTTCATGCAGAGCTACATAGGCTGATCTGCTTGAATGAAGAATCTGAAAAAGAGAAATCGCATATACATGCTGAGTTCGAAAAACTGAAACGTGAGACCGAGAATATCATGGCAATGTTCGAGTCGAATAATCCTGTTGTAGCTGACCCAGTATCTTTCCAAGAAGTTGTTCCTGCTCCATTGATGCTTGAAGATGCATCTCCTAATTCTGTGGCATTTGTTCAGAATAGCAATCCGAAAAGTGTTGTGACTGTTGAAACACCCCAAGTTGAAGTTGAAACAAAGAAGAGGAAGAATGATACACCATCTATGATAAGAAGGGTGAAGCTGAAAACCCGTGTTCCGAAATTGGACTCTGATTTTGAGTATGACAAGGGAAAGAGACCAAAAGCGCACAGAAAACATGAAAATGAAATAGATGAAAAAGAATTTGAGATTTGTGATGTTGAGACGTATAAAGCAGCTGAGCAATCTGTCCACCCAATGCAAATTGACCCAAAATCCATTGTCAAAACGTACACCACATCTGAGGACATGGCAATGCTACGAGATATTGCAAGACAAGGCAAGGACAAGTAAGTAGTACTGGCTATTCCACTTTAATAATTTTTTTTGCTATTGTCATGGTAGGGAATTTGATTGCATTGTTTAGTTGTGTGATAACATTGTGAAGTGGTAATGTGAAATGCTGCTGTGTCAATGAAGTATATGTTTATGGCAATAATTTATTCAGAAACTATAGTGTTATCTATATATCGCATTGGATTACTCATAAGTATTATTAATGTTTTATTACTAGTGAACCTAATGCATTTATTAGAATGACATGAGGGTGGATAAAACAAAGTTGGTAAACAATGCTTAGATTAAATGGTCATAAGACATTGGTTTTTTTTTTATAAAAATGTCTTGCTATGATATGACATTGTGTTGATATAGTGGACTTTGATTGCATGATTCGATTGTGTGATAACATTGTGAAGTTCTGCTATGTCAATGGAGTATGCGATTATGACAATGGCTTATTGTGAACCTATAGTCTTATGTATATATCACATTGAATTAATGATAAGTATTACATTGATAATTTTTTTTGGCAGTGTCATGGTTTGGTTTGGTCAAAACTTCCTACTTTGGAACGACTTGGCGCGTTTGATTAATTGTGACATGGTGTCGGACAATGTGGGTATCACTGTTATTTTAGTTATGTTAAACTTTAATTGAACATTTTATTTATTTTAACGCTTAACACACTACTTGTTACAGCTCATCAACGCATACGCCGAGCATCTCACACTCATCCAAGCACGTCTCGATCCGGAATTGCTCATTTCTACGCAGACCTGCAAGTCTTTCGTTGTCACAAGTTCATGCATGACATTCCTCCGGATGAACAGACATGATTTAGTTAAGAAGCACATGACAGACAAGCTGCGTGCCTCCGCTGGAAAGTTTAGGTACTTCATTTTCCCACTACTATCTAAAGGAAACCATGAAAGTGCCAACCATTGGACGCTACTTGTGCTCGACACGGATGAAGGAATATGGCTTCACTACAATTCCATCCTCCCCAGAAGCAAGAGGAGCAGAGACCCGTACCTGAAGGATGCGAAAACAATTGTAAGCCACTGACCCATTTCCATTTAAATCATTGGACTTCCACACTCATTTATTTTGCATAAAATGTTCTATGCAGGTGGAATACTATGAAAGTATATTTGACATATTAGATCCAAGCCAGCAGCTGAAGCCCAAAATTCATACACAATGGGGCACACCTCAGCAATCAGAGACATCGTAAGTATAAAATTGTATTTGGTTATTCCATTGTGATAACGGTTTATTACAGTTAGTTAAAAAAATGTGTTACATGCAAAATCAATGTCATACGAATTTAATACAATGTAATACTTATATGTTGCTTAATTATATCATTTATATGGTTTTAATAATTTTGATTTAACATTACAGTGTCGATTGTGGGGTGATTTGCATGTATATCATGGACAGCTACTTCAAACAGAGGGAAATCCCTCAGAAACTCAGCCAAGATGAGCTACTAAAGTATCGTGCATGGGTGATCCACACTTTCTTGAATGACAAGAAACATGGTTGGTGTGTGAAGCGCTGAAACGATAATATTTCAAGTAGTATTCTAAGTAATTATGCCCTATTTTGTTGTCTATGCATTTACTATATATGGTCACTGTATGACATTATATTTTGGACGTCCTAGAAGTTATGTGATTATAGTATGCACAAGTGTGTAAATGTCATGAAGACATTAACCTAATGTTATTGGCTTACTTATATTAATCCTACAGTTTCATTTTACATACAGAAATCCAGTCTAAACATTAACCACTAGGACCAAAAACGTAAGAAACATAATGGCCTAGTAAAAACTTAGACATCATTGTATGTGTAATATACAACGTTTTATTATTGATTTTAATGTAATTAAACCTCATGGCAACGTAATAAAAACTGACCCATAAAAAACAGTTGGATCACTTAATAAACTACAAGCAACTTAATAAAAACTGACCCATAAAAAACAGTTGGATCACTTAATAAACTACAAGCAACGTAATAAAAACTTTTATTGTAATTAAACTTTTAGGCAACGTGACATTGCATTAGAAAATGTAATAAAAACTCACCCAGCAAAATCAGTTAACTTCCATAACATACTAGAAGCAAAAAAAAAAGCGCCAAAATCAAACCCATTCCATTAAAAGAAAATCCATATGAAACAAAGTTACTGGGAAAAAGTCTAAAAGTAATTTTCAAACACATTAAGCAAATTTATTACATTGAATTGATATGAAACTAATAACTCAAACTTCAGCATCCTCGTTCAAACGTGAACCAGCACATGACCTGCTAGAGCTCCCCCTGCGGCGTTTAACACCCCACATCTTCTTCTTCATGACACTCGGGGGACGACCCTTCCCTCTCTTAGGAACTGGGTCATTCGAGTTCGACGTAAGTTGATTAGAAGGTGTATGGCCGATCGATGTAGCATTCTTTGTAGACTCGTCAATCCATTTGAGAACATTCACATACAATCCCTCATTCTCAGATGCTAAATCAGCTAATTGATGAAAGGATTTACACATATCATCATACCTTTGATGTTCAACAGTTGTCGTCCATCCAACATAATTGATCTTCACCCGAGAGTGGCATCTTCTCACATCCTTCCTCCATCTCCTACAAATGTACATTGCAGGCAGCAAATACTCATTATTAGAAATAAGAACCGTCAAAGCATGCCTGCAAACGATGCCCCTAAACTGAAACATCATACAGCTACAACTCACTTCAAGGCCATCATACAAAACCTGAAACATTACTTTCTTCTTACCACCTTCCCCATAGACAATATCCTCATTGACATAATACCGCTCATGATACGGGAGCTTCTCAGTGGATTTAATTCCACAGTACATCATCGCAATCAACTCTTTTTGGAACTCAACAAACTTTTGCGCTGTATAAAGATTCTGAATTTGCTTCTCCATCTCATAAATTGAAGAGCACGGCATCTGCCTATTCAAGGACTCGAAATCAGCCATCTTTTCTTTCTCTATCTTTTTACGCAATGCGCTCTCATACTGCTCGACAAATTGCTTTAACGTCGTCTTAGAATTGACGTACCCATCAAAGAACGCATTCATACTCTCGCTCCGACCAGTTGTTGACATTCCAGCCCAAAAATGTCTCTTAACAAACACTGGAACCCACATCTCCTTCTTAGAATACAAATAACTAAGCCATTCATTCTCATCCAATCCATAAAGACACAGCATCATCCTCCATGTCTCTATCAAACACATCAAAACATGGAAAAAATATTAGAAAACAACAACACTTAAATTTAAGTACAAAGATAACAACACTGACAACCAAATAGTTACAGTGTAAAAATATGTTATTACATTGCAAAAATTGAATGGAAACAATGTATTAAAAATTAAACCAATGTCATAAGGTTCTGCCAATTCAAAACTCACAATGAAAATAAAATTTCAAAACAATGCAATACCTTCAAAGTCATCAATGCTTTGCGAATCATATACAGCTGCACCCAACAAACGAGTTATACCATCATATTCTCTATGTGAACCCAATTTTTCAGGTACCTTTTTCATGATGTGCCATAAACACCATCTGTGCCTCGTGTTTGGAAAAACAACCTCAATTGCATTTTTCATTGCCCTGTCTTGATCAGTTATAATACCTTGGGGAGCAACCCCACCCATGCAAGCCAACCAAGTACTGAATAACCAAATAAAAGTCTGTGTGTCCTCACGAGATATAAGTCCACACCCAAGCAGAATGGAATGCCCATGATGGTTAACACCTACAAAAGGAGCAAATGGCATATCATACTTGTTCGTGAGGTATGTGGTGTCGAATGTAATAACATCTCCAAATTCTTCGTACGCCGCCCTGCTTCGGGGATCAGCCCAAAAAACATTCCTCAGACGACCCTCATCATCCCAATCAATCAAAGAAAAAAAACCACTGTTATTAGATTGCATCCTCAAGAAATATTTCTGCATTGCATCTGCATCACCAATACCAAGACGAATCCCTCTAGCTCTAGCAATAACATTCCTCGTATCCCTCTCTAAGAAAGTCAACTCCTCATGCCCACCAGCACCTATTACAAATGAATTGTGACTCTTGTTTGGCCTAATCCCCGCAATGTCATTGATCTCCAATTGCCGCTTAACGTGAGGGCTAATCTCTCTATTGCATTTGAAAAATCTCGATTGACTCGGACTCAACACGTGATTATGATCATCATCGAACATAGTAATCTCCCATTTTGCATCAGTAGACAACCGGGCAGCCAATCTAGCCTTACACTCGTTCTTTGAATGCGCACGATGATTGACCACTATTTTAGAACGACTATAATATTTGTCCGACCTCCCACAAGTAAATGTCAAATATTTATGAATCCCATTCACATCCTTCGTAATAGACCTCTTCTTCACAGAAAAACCATTTGCAATCCCGTAAGCGCGGTAAAAATCGAACAACTCATCAATGGAGTCAAACAACATCCCTGGCATAGGAACATTCGATCCAGCATGCTCGACGAACTCGTACACACTCTCAGCAGGTTCTATCAAATTCAACATTGTCCCGCTGCACATATAAAATAAATGACCAGTTAAAAAAGCATCAAATATTTTGAAAATTAATGACAACAACTACTCACCAAATATAACTTCTATACATTGTCCATCTATATCAATACACTGCATTATATTGCCCAGTACCTTATTACATTTCCCATTACCTTATTACATTGCCCATTACATTACTATATTACCCAGTATCTTATTACAATGCCCAAAACACAATGTCAACACCGTCATTTCTATGTACAAAAGGTCTTTCAAACAGTTACACTTATTAACAAAAAAGACTAACACAATGTGACAAAATCTAAAAACAATGCAAAACAAGTCTCAAACACAATGACACTTGTCGTAATTACAATATAAATTTATTACACTAAACTGTCTCTTATAACTTCGCTGTGTTGTTCAGACAACAAAAGCAAAACAAAAATAAACGAACAAAATTTCGTGATTACAATATAAATAAATTACATTAACTGTCTCTTATTAACTCTTCATTGTTGTTCGGATAACAAAAGCATACAAAAATGACCGAAAAATACATTATTCTACGAAACAACAAAATTAATACAAAACCCAACCAAATCCCAAAACCCCCACTCTGAAATCAACAAGATCCAAAAAAATAAACACACAGGAAACTCTGATCCATACAAAAAACGAAACCTAAAACATTTAAAAGACATTAACGAGCCATGTATTACCTTAACGATGACGATGAGCTCGTATTTCTTCCGAATTCTTCCATATATCATACAAAAAAACTTAGCTTTTGACTGTAAGACAAAACTGAGCTTCAATGCCCAAGACAGAGGCACTAACCATGGTCAAAACCCAAGTTAAAACACCAGTAGAGAGAGAAGCGGGAACTCCAAAGTCCTAAGCGGGAAACACAGTTTCCAATAAAGAATTACTCTTTTATTTTCTTGTCCAAATCTATGTGGCATGATGAGGTGTCATGCCACATAGATTTGGGATGTTTTGGGATGTTTATATTTGGGACCTTTAGCATTTTCCCAGCAACTTTGACACTATTATGCAGCGCAAAAAGAAAACAACACGTGTCAGGATAAAACAAAAACAATCGCAGGAGATGGAGGACAGTACGCATTTCTAGAAGGAGCTTCATACTTCTAGTTTTCTACAGACTACCATGAACATTTTTTTCTCCATATTAGTGTTCAGAAGTGAAGACAAAGAGAAGGAAAGGAAATTGAAGCAATTCTCTTCTCCTTAGTGAAATCTCCTCTTTCTCCGGTAAGATGACAACGCTTTATTACGGATGGAAGAGCTTCGATGAGGACGAGGATCGGCCGGATAAGCCTCGTCAATTTGGAGTCACCGAGATGAGAGGCCCCAATTACAATCTCCTCAGCCAAAATTTCCTTCAAGTAATCCCCTGCTAACTCCATCTCTTTTTCATATGGCATTTGTACTTATTTGGCGTTCAGTAGCAAGTAGAATGACAGACTACTGATTTATTCTCAAATTTCAATTGAAATACAAAATTAGCTCTACGCTTTAGCTTGACATTGGGCGAGGGCTATTGTGTTATTGCGATATTGTGAGTTGGTTGGTTCTGTTGTTTACACTTGATTTTGACAATAATGTTGGTGCAGGACATTTTTGAGTCCATGGGGCAGTTTGTTGATGGCTTAAAGTTCTCTGGAGGTTCTGATAGCTTGATGAACAAGTCTTTTATTAAAGAAGTGATTGACATGGCTCATCGACATGATGTGTATGTCAGTACTGGCGACTGGGCTGAACATAAGATCAGTAAGGGTCCGTCCGCTTTCAAAGAATATGTTGAGGTGAGATATGGAAAGGAATCTTGTTTTACAAACTATCGGAAATAAATTGGAAGAAGAGTTTGTTAGTGACTTTGAGCCTCACTTTCTTTCTTGTGTTGTAGGAATGCAAAAACATGGGATTTGACACAATTGAGTTAAATGTTAGATCACTTGGAGTTTCCGAAGAAACTCTACTGAGCTATGTGCGCTTGATTAAGACTGTTGGTTTAAAGGCCAAGCCTCAATTGTCAGTCAAGTTTAACAAATCTGACATCCCTGCTGGTGGTGATAGAGCATTCGGCGCTTATGTTGCCCCAGCACCTCGAACAGATGGTAAGGATGCAGATTCTTAATATAAGACCAACTGCAATCCAATTTTTCTTAAAATGAATGAATTGTACATTTGTTATCCATGTCTGTTTCTTAAGCTCATTTCTGCTGAGTAACTGGCAAGCAAATTTATTGATCGTACTTATATGCGGTTTTAGCATATGGCTGTTTTTTGTCCATGTAGATATCTGCCTGTCAATGGTGCAGCATTAAACGTTTGGTAAAGTTCAAGTAGATTCATAGCCAGTTTGTGATATGCGACTCCGCTTTATTTTTAGATAATCCTGTGTACCCTTGTTAACTTTATGCATGGGTAGCATGTTTGGAGCTTCTAGGATGTTGGATAGCTTGTAGTCTGTAGAAGAACGTTTGTTTGTCTAGCAGAGAATTTCATCTCAGTCAGTAGAAGAGCTCTCACATACATGTTAATGTTTTATCATTTTGCAAACTTGAAATAATAATGAATTGAAGTAAAATAATCACGCTCATGAAGATATTTGTGCTTGTTGTCGGTATGGGATATGAGAACTGCAAAATTGTGTAGACATTTATTTACTTTTAGGTCTTAGTTCCTCTATGTTACTCGGATGTGGGTCTTCAAAAAAGAGATGGCTTTAGTGTTTGGTTGCTTGGTACTTTTAAATTCTCTATTCTTCTTTTTCTTTCTTCCTTTTTTTTTTAATTATTATTATTATAATTTTTTTTAATCTCTATGTACTGCATAGTGTACATTAAAGGGGTTGAATTGTCAATTGCTGAAAAAAACTGTAGAGCATGTTTCTGTGAAAATTGAATAGAACTTTGCGACTTTTAATGTCTGCTGCCAAATCCTTAAATGACTTCGGTAATGTATTGAATACTCTGTTCAACTAATTTCTTACATACTACGTGAGATTCTTAGACGTTGACAGTTTTACGTAGTAGCATGGAACTGACTATAGCCTATATTCTTGGTGTCAATTATGTAGTTTTCATTTCGAGTAAAATTACTTGGGAAACTCAAAGCAATGAAACTGTGATTATTATGGACATTAGTTGGCATTTAAAACCTTTAGAATTATATATTTCTACTTTTTCTTCAGTTTGACCAAATGTTTTCATTTGGATGACTTAGTCCTTTTTACCTGAGACTTCTGAATTCTATGTATGGAGAAATTGTTCTTAGTGCAATTATAACTGTCAAATTCCAGAGCTTCAATACATTTTTTTCTGCAGAGCTTGTCGAAGATGTTGATCTCTTGATCAGATGGGCTGAAAGATGCTTAGAAGCTGGGGCAGACATTATAATGATTGATGCTGCTGATGTCTCCAAACATGCAGAATCTTTGCGATCAGACATAATTGCAAAGCTCATTGGACGTCTGGGCCTTGAGAGGACCATGTTTGAGGCATCAAATGCTAGAACCTCAGAGTGGTTTATCAGATGTTATGGGCCCAAGGTACCAAGCCTTTCATTCTCTGTTTTTGAAATAATTGCATCAACATTGTGCTACACATTAAATGCAACTTATTTGATTTGCTCGTGTTTCCAGGTTAACCTCTTTGTGGATCACTCGCAAGTAATGGATTTAGAGTGCCTCCGAGGACGTAACTTGGGTAAAAATCATGCTTCCGTCCTTGGTTCTTCATATTTTATCTAGTGAGCCGGCTCATATTGTAGAAGCACCTGTCTTGAGAGAACTGATCATGTCAATGTTATAGTTATTGGGTTGATTGTTCTTTAAGTTACAAGCACAGTAAAACAAAAAAGAAAAATTCTGAGTGTGTATGGTATCTTATGAGAACTTTTAGAGTGAATTATAAAGCTTGCTATGTATGTGGATAAGCGTTCACTTATGTGTTTGAATTTGTCTACGCTCAATGTTTCTTTGTTCTAAACTTGTCCTTTCTTGTATCCTGCATTCTTAGTGATTTTCTGTCTGGGGGAGTTCACCAATTCTTTGATATTCTAGTTGTCTTCAATATGGTACACAGAGTAATTCGAGGCTCTGTTTCACTTTGTACATATTTGATGATGGCTGCTGTGACGCCGTCGACAAAATGCGGAGTGAACCGTGAATTACTGTTTTGGCGAATTTTAAAGAATCCTATTTTTCTGGTGCTCTTTAGACTCTTTGCTGGGGACAATGTGATTTGTTTTTAATTTATGTACCAGTTTGTCATTTCCCTGTATTGCTTTGAAGTCGCTTTCTTCCTGCATGTCTGTTCTTTTTGTGTTGCTAGATTTGTCTTTTTTTTTCTTTCTCCTTTCTACTAGGCCTGTCTCTTGTTCCAGGCTGCTCAGGCAGTCGGGCATGTATACTACGATACCTAGTTTGCACTATTTTTGTATTAACCATTTTCATTAATAAATTACCCCTCTAAAAAAAAGGTGAAAAGGTTATTGAACCTTTTGTTTAAGTTGTAATGCATGTGCATAGGGAGGGAAGGTTTAATTCTCAAAGTACAGTAGTATACTTTGTTCTTATTGAACCCATTATATGTTGATTCTAGTTTTTCTGCTCTCCTTAAATCTATTCAGATAGCACACTCCTCTACTCATAAATATTGATCCTGAGCTCTTTCAACCATTGGTTCATGCTATTTCCGCTCAGATGATCTTGGTGATGAATCTGGAGCGATACTAGATTTAGACAAAGTGATACTGCCACAAAACCCATCAGCTCTTCTTCTCTGATGTGAATGGATTACGGCTCAGCGTCTCCTCTCCATCTTTCACTTCTTGATGGGCTAAGTAATTTTTGCATAGTTATTTGTATGCCCCTATGAAGAGATATAGCTAGTGACCTTTTGAAGTAGAAGGTGGTGGTAAAACTGCATCTTATGGAAACGATTCTTTACATATCTAAAATTACAATTTGGAAAAAATCCTCTTCCTCCTTCAATGTAGCAAGAGAAAAATAAGGATACGTCTCCTCCCTTCAAAATCGGAAGTGCAAGATTCCTTTCTTCCGGCTAAACCACAAAATATTGCTTAACTTGTAATTTCAGTATGTTTAAAGCTTGAAAAATATGTTTTACCTTTTGCGGTCGCTGTGTTCATGGACAGAGGAGGAGAAACTAGTGTTGGTTGTGCTACATCTGGGGACGTTGTTGGAGACAATGCATCAGCTGCAATTATGTCATAGAATCGGTCTTTCTCATACCGAAAGTTACATTTCACTTGAACATATTCGATGATGGCCATTGCCAACAACACGATGTGGAGTGAACTGTAAACCAAATGTAGTAACCCTTCTACCTTCGACCCTCTACGATGGTGATTGTGGCTTATTTCTGGTGCTCTTTAGACTCTTCGCTGGGGACAATGTTGTTTGTTTTTAATCCTTGTAAAGTAAAGGTACTTTGCACTGCTAAAAAATGGTCATTGTTACGATTGAGCCCTCGAAAGATTTTTTGTTACAAATTGACGACCCATTTTCTAGATTTGTAGCACAGGCAGAATTTCCTCAAACCCGGGCAGTCAACATGCTGACCTGGAACGTAGACTCTAAAAAAATATTTTCACCGACAATTAGTTTATGTGGTTTTTTAAAAAATAAAAAAATAAAAACGTGGCAGTTATAACTGAATGACATATAAGAATATTTCAACAGCTAATTGTTCATAGATTGTTACAAAATAGTCATTCAGAGTTTTAAACAATTACAAAATAGCCATTACTATATGCATTGAACTTGTAGTAACTTGAGGTATATGCAATGAACTTGTAGCAACAAGGTTTGCGAATTGTTGGAGTGGTGGAGCTGGGCTATCTACTGCTAAGTCTGCTAAAAAAAGGTTAAAAATGGTTGTTCGAAGAGCACCTACAACCAGCACCATGCAAACATCAACTTTAACCTCAAGCAGATACACCAACATGTTGAAGGATAGCCAAGCATCCACTTCTAATCGTTGATATCTTGGTTTAGTATTTTATTTAGTATGTTACTTTGGACAATATGTTATTATGGACCACTATTTGAGATTGCTATTTGGGAATATTATTTTGGAACTGCTAGGTCTGTCTCTTGTTCTAGGATGCTCGGATATGTACTTAGTTTGCACTATTTTTTCATAATCAATTTCATGAATAAATCACCTCTATCAGGAAGAAGAAAAAAAAGGTGAAAAGGTTCTTGAATCTTTTGTTTAAGTTGTAATGCAAATGACAGCTCGGTAGACTCTATGATAGCTTATACGCTCTATCATCCCAAGAACAACACTAAGGCAACAAGTGTCTAGTGTGAGACATATTTGTTTATTCCCCGGGTACCTTCCACTGCCCGAAGGTTTGTTTCATTGTGACATTTTTTTATTAGATTATATAATTTATATTAAAAATTTACATATTTTATTAGATTATTTTTGTATTTTTATTAGATTATTTATTTACATTTTGTTTATATTTTACATTTTTATTAGATTATTCATGGTTAAAAAAAAATTATTAGCCGGGTTTGCCAAACAAAAGCTATATCAACGGGGGTAGTCGGGTCTGCTGTAATTTTTTTTATGGCGGATCCCACTGAAAATGAATTTATTCTCTCAAAATTTAATTTTTTAAAATTTATGATTGTGTTCTTATTTAAATTATAAGTCTAACGGTATATTGTTTGTACCAAACAAAAATCAAATCGATTGTGAAAAAGACACAACAATAAACTTAAAACATTTTATCTCAGTTTTCGCTGTCCATTTGATTTTTATTTGTCACAAACAATATACCGTTTGACTCGTAATTTCAATCAAAATACATTCATAATTTTTTTTTAAAAAAAATGAAGGCGTTAAAATTCATTTACAGCGGAGTCCGCTGTAAAAAATTTTATAGCAAACCTTGGCTACACTATAAGGCCGGTAAACGAAAGTTTATCATAATTACTCAAATAACTTGTTTCTAATAAAGAGAAAGCCCACATCAACATACAAGCCCATATTGCAGCTAAAGTTCAGCACAAAATTCAGCAAGATAATCAAGCTTCTACCAACAGTAGGCGCCCATCTAGTAATTGCCCAACAAGATTTGAATTTCTTACTATGTCTCAACGGACTTTTGTACATGACAGTACTTCTCTGTCATCTCTGTTTTATAGTCGTTCCCTCATCTTGTTATATATCTCTATAATATGTTCTTTGTGATTAACAAAAATAAATAATATAAACTTCTTTATGGTATCAGAGGATAAGGACTTCGCCGATTTAATCTTACATCCCACCATGGCTCTTTCTTCTTCCTCTACCACATCCATCACTCTTCCTCTCACTAGCTCTTCTACAACAGTTTCTGTGCATGCCATCGCACCCATTCCCATTAAATTAACAGCCACCACATTCACCTCTTGGTGCCTCCAATTCACGTCCTCACTACGAGCTTATGGTCTCATGGGCCATGTTGATAAGACTTTTCCATGCCCCCCTCCTCTGAGGATTCTTCTGCAGCTGCTTTGTTTCACAAATGGCAAACCCAGGATTAGTTTATCCTTCATGCCCTTGTAGCTTTCATTGATGCTACCGTTCTACCTCTTGTTGGCAATGTTGACACAAGTGTTGCAGCTTGGTCCAAGGTTCTTGATTTATATGCCAATGGTTCAAGATCTCGTGTCATTCAGCTCAAGTCTCAAATCTCTCGATGTCAAAAGGGCAGCAAGTCAATGAATGATTATCTTCAAGATGTTCGGTGTTTGGCTGATAAACTGGATCTCATTGACAGCCCCATCTTTGCTGATGACTTCACCCTTTACATCTTGGATGGGTTGGATCACTATTATACTGGTATTGTTGGGTCCATTCGGACTCGTGAGACTTCTTTTAGTTTTGAAGAACTTAAGAATATGCTTATTGCCCAAGAAGCGTTTATTCAGCGCTTAAATGTCTCTCAATATCAATCTGTTGCCACACAAAATTTTCATCAAAATGCCTCTTCTCATTCCAGTGTTCATCAGGGTCATGGTCATCGCCCACCTTCCAATTGAAATAATTCACTCCTTAAGAATAATTCTTTTCGCAGGCGTGGCCGTGGTCGAGGCCATTCTCGTATTACCTGTCAACTCTATGATCGCCCTGGCCATCCTGCTAACAAGTGCAGGAAATTTAAGATTTTTGAGAATCCTCAAAACTATCCAAATCCATCCGCTCATTATGCATCCACTACTTCGTCCTGCACTCCATCAACGCAATCATGACTCATTGACTTTGGCGCCAGCCATAACATGACGAATGATCCGGCTCAACTTTCCCTTCCATCTGAATATGATGGAATCGATGAAGTGCTTTTGGGCAATGGTACAGGTTTGAGGTTGGAGTTACGGGGTCCATAATATGTTTTTGAAAAGGGAGTTTCGTGCCCTACGGATTGTAGAAAGACTTGGTCGTCGTAACATTTATTTCGGTCCCTAATTCCTTCGTTGGAGATGTCTACACGGCCTTTCCATTTTCGTGCTCTTTAATTTAGTGGGTTTTCTAATTTGTTTCTAATTTTCTTGTTCTAGCACAATTAGTGTTTAGTATGTAGTATAAATATCATTCCACATCTATGTTTGAGGGTTTTTTTTACTATTGTTCCAAATATTAATGAGTTTTGGCTACGTATTTGTACACCATCAAAAGCTAAGGGATCTATTGGTAAATTTTCCTAAAACAATTTGGAGCAACAATCCCTAGAAGACACTCCATATAGTATCTATCTCATTAATTTCATATCTAAAAATAGTTATATATCATAACCATGACATTAATTTCATAACAATTTTTTTTTAGATATGAGAGTCCATTTAAAATACCGGCAAAAAACTACAACAAAAGAATCAATCTAAAAAAGGAAAAGCATTTATTGGTTTATCTATATAAGAAATGCTTGGGCGAAACTCACATTGGCATAACAAACCAATTAAGTAGTCCATCACAAAGTAAAATTATCCCTTGATCTTTGGCAATGGAGAAGTTTCCATGCAAGATAGCTATTCTGATCTTACTCTTGGCTTTTGCATCTGTTATATATCCTTCTTTCATCGACTTTACTCAATAGTTATTGCACTTGTAAAAGAATAATATGTTTTCTGCCTACTTGCAAATTTATCTTCACACTACATAAAACATATACAACAAAAAGAAAATAATTTCAAGATAATGTTTTTCATAGCCAAGAGTAAGACCAAAATAGCTATCTTGCATGGAAACTTCTCCATTGTCAAAGATCAAGGGATAATTTTACTATGTGATGGACTACTTAATTGGTTTGTTCTCCAAATGTGAGTCTCCAAACATTTCTTATATATATAAACCAATAAATGCTTTTCCTTTTTTAGATGGATTTTTTTTTGACAATATTCTAAATGGACTCTCATATCTAAATTTTTTTGTCATGAAATTAATGACAATGGATGTTGTATATAACTACTTTTACATATGAAATTAATGATATATATATATATTATAGGTGGGGGATATATGCACCCCGATATTTTCCTGTAGCACCCCTACAGACAAAAACTCTAGTTAAAAAATACATGTTTCCATTGCCACCCCAATACACAGTATTCTCAAAAAAATCAGTCTGCACCCCCAACAACTTTCCTCCAAACACATTCAGTCTTGCAATTCAACAACAATGGAAGCTCTCCTATCCCAATCACCTTCCTATCAGACGAAGCTTTACTAGACAAGGACTTGGATTCGTCCATGATCAAAGACCTGATGAAACTGTTCCACATAGAAGTGTACAAGTCATGGGCAGCCATGGAAGTCGATCAAGAAAACAGGGTAAAAGCAGCTGAAGTTGACTTGGCGCAAGCAGAAGGACGACCTCAATTTGGTCATGGAGAGTGCCATCGACGAGTTCAGGCGGTTCGCAAAGGTGATGGAACGAACGTCGAATAAAGAATTGAGTCGTCTGGAAGAAACTACAGAAAGGACTAGAAAGAATGCAGTTAAAGACAAATCCCGACACGTGATGCTATCGAAGAATGCAATCCAAGGCAGTGATGCTATTTGAAAATAAGTTGAGTTTGGCACTGACAGGAAAGGAGAGGTGGAGAGAGAGGAGGGCTGGGGAGAGGTGAAGAGAGAAGAGGGTTGGGGTTACAATTGAACGGATCTGGAAGTGACAATCGAGAGGTAATGAGCCACCGGATTGGAGAAGCAAGAATGAGTTGTAATGACGAGAATGAAGCACTCATACCGACAGGCCCAGGAGACTTAGACAGATTCATTTCTTTAAGAGCAAGCACCACTTTGCTCGGTCTAAAGTTTGATGATAATGAAGCATTCATATCATCTGAAACTTTCGGCACCATACCTTCAAGCATAAACTCAATATTCTTGGAACCCTCCGAAGTATAAAGCTCAGAATAAAATTTTAAAATTGCACTCTTGACATCCCTTGGCCTTGAATAAAGAACATTATTTCTATTCCGAACCGTGGAGATAGTATTTCCCCGTTTGCGATAAGATGCGTACCGGTGGAAAAATTCAGTATTAGCATCACCTTCCCGCAACCACAACTGCTTGGCCCTTTGCCTCCAAAGAATTTTTTCCCTCTTCAATAATTCATTAATATCCTTTTGAATCTCTTGAATTTGGCGCATATCCACAGTTCCATGAGTCTCATACAATCTCTTGAGTTGAGCATGTTTACGTTGGATTGAAATTTGGACATGCCCAAACACTTCTTTATTCCAACTAGAAAGATGATTACTACAATTTGAAATACATGAATTTACCATCCCCCAACCAGATACATTGATATCACATCTCCAAGAATTAGAAATAATCTGCTCACAATCTTCATGTCTAGCCTAGATTTCTTCGAATATGAACTTAGGTACTCAGCCATGTCCCACCGGAGCCACTTCAGTATTCAAAACTTGAAGGGAATGATCGGATGCCGCTGAGAGTTGACTACTGGCGTTATAGTTAGAAAACCGCTGCAACCACTCACTAGAAGCAAAAAAACGATCAAGTTTTTCTTGGATCAACCCATAATTAGCCACACTTTTACGCCAGGTAAAATGATCTCCTTTCATAATTAGCTCATGTAAATTGCATTGCAAAATGCATTCCTAAAATTTTTGGATTTGGGCCGCAGGCCTTCTACATCCACCTAACTTCTCAAATTGAGACAAAATCTCATTAAAATCACCAAAAACAAGCCATGGTAAGCTATTGACTAGCGATAGCCTTTGCAACAATTCCCAACTCAGATATCTTTTGCTAGTTTGGGACTCACCATAGAAACCTGTAAGTCTCCAAGACTCTGCCGACCCACTATCCACTATGACATCTATGTGTTTAGATGAGTAAGAAGAAACTGTAATAGTCACCCTTGAACTCCACATCAAAACAAGACCTCCACTCCGACCCGAACAATCAACATTGATCCCATTCGGAAACCCCAAAGTTCTCTTCAACCGAGTTAAACTACTACTTCAAATTTTTGACTCTGCTAAAAAAATTAAATCAAGGAAATGACGACGGATGGCACCTCTCAGTGCCTGAATTGTCAAAGGGTTCCCAATTCCCCGACAGTTCCAGCCAATAACAATCATTGATTCCGGCGGGGTTGCAGAGCAACCTCCGCCGATAACACATATTGTGCCAGGAACCCTAGAGGATAGAGTAACTTCCTTAAGCAAATTTCGTTATTACGCTTGTCTTGTAGATGATTTTTCACGTTATACATGGATGATTCCGTTAACAACCAAAGCAGATTCTGTTGATGCATACTTCGCCTTTTGAAAAATATATTGAACGTCAATTTGACAAGAAAATTAAAAAATTTCATTCTGATGGTGGCAGTGAATTTGTTAATAATAAATTGGGCCTCGCATTTAGATCACATCTTTAAGATCAAAAGAGATTTTTATAATATGAAATTGTGCACCAATAATCTAACGCCATCTTTATTTCTCTTTTTGACGGATTCAGGTGGTGCTTCCTCTTCTCCGACTTCTCTCCCTCGCACAGTCGCACTTACATCTCGACCACCGAATCACACACGCAAATCCTATACGGAGAGGAGAGGAGAGGAGAGGAGAGACGGAGAGGAGAGACGGAGAGGAGAGGAGAGAGAATCATGTCGAAGAAGAAAGCTGTCACTGGGAACACTATGACCCTCAAAGACTTCCATGGCGGTTCCATTCCATCTGATATGCCTCTTCCGTCAGCTCCTGGCGTGTAAGTATCAGTTTACCCCTCTTATCTCGTGTTTCAATTAAATTCAATCATTTTTTTTCTCTCATGGTTGATGGTTTCTTCCCTTTATTTAGACGGGATCCGTACCCTCCCTATATTTTGTATTGTTTGAATTCTCGCACAGAAGCTAGTGGTCTGCTTCTTTGATTTTTGATTAATTGGATGAAACAGATCTGTTAATTGTAAAACCCTAACTCGTGAATCTTTGCTTTTCTTTAAAACTTTTAGGCCTGTGGATCGGTCCAGTTATGACCGACCAGAATCTCGGGGACACTCGATGGTGATGGGCCGGCCTGATCATCGTGCCCGGCCTCACTCATCCCCAGCTACGAGGCATTTCGATGACAGAACCCCATTTCTTACTCATACAGCGCAGATTGGCCGTAATTTTGATGAAGATGAACGTAAACCCTTGGATGGAGGTTCGACCACCAGGAGAACTGTTAGTGATGACAGCTTTCGGGCCCCGCAGACTGGTATAGAGCTGAGACCGGAGCCTGCGTCAACCAGTCGTGTTGCCCCTTGGCATGGGATGGGTCCGGTTGTGCAGGATGGGGCAGTGAGTTCCTACGCTGTTAGAGTTACTGAGGCTGTACGTGTTGGGATGAATCAACAGAATCTGGGGGCTAATATTGGGCAGAGTATTGGTGGGCCTAATCAAAATGTTTGGGTAGCAAGGAAGGAGGCCATGGGTGTTCCTGAGCCACTGCAATCAACCTGGTCTGGGCAGAGTGCTGCTCAGAAGTTGGCGCATGCCAGTGCGCTTGAGAAAGTCTCGTCGGGAAGATGGCAGTCGAAGAATACTATCCCTTGTCCTGTGAAGGTTGATCCTGTTAAACATTTGGAGACAGATAGTGGCGTACATTCCGAGGTTTATGATGATAATATGTACAAGAGGGTGGATGTGGTTGGTCGGACAGAGTATGCTGATGTGACATTGTCAAGGCAAATGGAGAGGAGCCTCAATATTGATCATGAGGTCCGCGTCTATAGAGAGGACTTTTTGGACCATGAAAGGGTTGGGTGTCTATTGGCTTCAGAAGTACAATTGAAGAAATCGTTAGGTTATGCTGATGGCGCTCAACTGCCTCATAACATTAGCAAATATGGTGGGCCTGATGTGCAACCTCTGGTGCATTCTGAAATTTTGCAACGTCCTACACTGAAGATGCTTCCAAGAACGAAACAAATGGAGAGTGGCGACCCTCCTGCCATTGATCACAAGCAGGTATCCATTTATACCACGTGATTTTCTTCGTAATTTGTTGTTATTTGGTTCAATTCATTAACTGAACATAATTTTCTTATGATTGAATGAGGGGTTACCAACAGCCCATCAGTCCTGCTCAAGGTTACGCTGAAACTGTTAATGTATTTCATACAATCAAAAATCCTGCAAAACCTGGTTTAGCCTTCTCCATCGGTGGAAACCATGCAGCAGAACGCCCAAAATTAAATCTAAGGCCACAATCACAGCCTCAACCATTAGAAGGGAGTGATGAACGGGAAAGGTCAGTAATATGATTTGAGACTTGCCAATTGTCATCCATTCTGCGTTTCTTGAGTTCCAAAAAGATTAATTCAGTTTGAAATTTTTTGGATGTAGATAGACACAGGGATATTTTATGCCTTTTAGTCATAGGGTGTAAAGATTTGTTGACTAGAACCCTCTCGTGGCATTATAACTTACCTAATAATTCTATCTACTAAGGGTGGCTTACCTAGATTCCTTCATTACCTTTGCCCAAAGTGGCAGCATGGGATTTTGGTTGTGTCCCATCTTATTTATTTCTATTTGTATGTATGTTGAGGTATATTAGAGGGAAATAAGAAATAAATAAGAACTTGACTAATAATTGCTCCTCTAATGAATCTATGACAATCAAGTCCATTAAAGTTACTTTTCATGTGCTAATAACTCGACTATGAGATATTTGAGTGGCTTGGGAACAAATTGTCACAGAGAGCAACCTCATTGCTTGTAAAAGATTAACATAAGTAGATTTAAAACATGTATTTAATAAGTCATTGCCTATTCAATTAGGTTTTGTAAGTAATTAAAATTTCTTGGTTTCTGCAGAACGTTTAACCTTTAATTTATGTGCGATGAGGTGATATAAGTATCCAAGAATCAAGATAAGTTTTCATAATTAAAAAGTTGAGCAAGTGGGGCTTCTAGACTCAGAGGTGCCTGGCTTTTCAATACTTGGGTCTTCATGGCCATTTTGAGAAGTCTTGGATCTTCCTGATTTCTTATATGAGGTTCATAAAACCACTTGAAAGCACCTTGTGTTGGATCATGAATGTTTCGCAACTAAAAAAAGTATATTTTCATTCATCTAATAGGTTGTACTTCATAGTCAAGAAGAGAAATGAATGGTTTTTAAAAGAAATTTTCTGCATATCCATATTCTGTTTAGTTAGGATTTCTATGCTATAATGTTGGAGTGTGTAAAGTTGTCAAGGAGGCCTTGTTAATTTTCTTTAGTCTACTTTGTCAACACGTTGGTCAGGGAGCCTTGATCTTTTCAATCCATAGTGGAGTTTCTTATACATTACAGTTGCAAGGGAAATGTCACACTTTTGCTTACTATGATGATGGAAGCATCACAAGATATCTGGATACAGTCTCTTTACACTTTTCAGTATTCTTCGGATGAGTCCCAAATCCTTTAATCACTTTTCAATGAATATATTTCTACTGTAGACTTTTATTTGTGGTGTTTTTAAAAGATCTTTAGGAAAAATGTTTTAGCAACTCTTGATGTTACTTTTGTGCATGGACTTGGAATGAAGAGGGAAGTGGGCAATGGATGAAAAAATTGAACAAGAATTTGGTTGCACTGCTGTTATTTTAACTGGACTGGTTACAGTGGGCAGTTGAAAAGTGAAATGGGCCAACTCAAAATGAAAACATAAAAGAGAAGTGAAATGGGCAATCGGAAGGCTATTAATAGATTTGGCACAGTAGTAAACAGCTGAGTAATTTTGTGCTGGGCTTCTATATGTTTCCATAACTGGTATAGTAGAAGTTGTCTTATTTTATAACTGGCCTTTGATTTAATTGACAATGGCTAATTTATGCTTCTTAGTCCATGCAATTTCCTTTATTTATTTATTTTGTTACTCATACTCTGCTTAATATCTTAGCCTTCAGTAGAATTTGTTGCTTCTCCTCATATTTGATTTCGTAGCAGGCATTTTGAAATGAGATATATTGAACCATACCTACTGAGATACCCTGTCAAAAAAACTATATTTGATTGTGTTATCTTTAACTGATGCAGGAGGGCATTGTTTGGTGGTGCTCGTCCAAGAGAACAAGTGAGTGGATATATTTCATATGATTCATTTGCTTGTTATGGTTGATGAAACTTGATGTCCTATTCCTGGTATCCTCAGGTTCTTAAGGAGCGGGGGTTGGATGATGTGGCTATCACCAGGCATGATATTTTTGGTCACCATTCTGATGGGTAGTGTTTTTGTCCCTTCATTTTCTTTTTGTTTATTACAATTTGATTCCTAATTTATGTCTGATGACAAATGTTATCTAATTGTCATCTGTTGGATGTGAAGGAGTAAACATAGCATTCTCAAGACTGAAAGAGTTGGCGATCATAGAGTTTCCACTAGCCATATTGAAAGAACTGAGAATCCTACTCATCATCTGAGAATGGGAAAGAAATCTGAGAGGAAGGATTTCAGTGCAGATGTTGAAAGAGGTGACATGCAGAGGAGGAATTATGGTACCGATGTTGAAAAAGGTGATATGCAGAGGAAGAATTGGCGTAATGAAAACCGGCAGGATAATGAGAGACGGCAGCAGCAATTGTCGCAGGAAAGGCAGCCTTCTCCAGAAACTTGGCGAAAGCCTGTTGAGCAACCGAAATCAACCTCTGATGCAATTGGTGTGCGCCATGGAAAAACAGCTTCTGCGGTGGAGCTTGCCCAAGCATTTTCAAGATCACTTTCAGATCCAAATGTAGCTGATCCATATTCTGGTCAAAGGGGCCTTCCAGGCCAGACCCAAATGCCTTTTTCAAGACTCATGGACCCAGCAGCAAGACCTAAGATCAATGGCTACTAGCTTTGAATACTTTTTTGAGGGAAATGATCGACATACAAGGGATTGCGATGTCCACTTTGATGCGGCCTCCTTATTAACGATGTTTCTGTATCGACAATTATTTGGTTCCTCGTGTTTTTTCAGAGGACAATTGGTTTGTTGTATCCAAATAATTTACAAAATCATGCATTGTAGCTTGACGTTTATTGATAGAGGAGTGTTACTTTACAGTTCCTCTTGTGGAAGTCGTGGTCATGATTTTTACTATCCAATATGAATGGTTAAAAGTTGACAAATTCCTTTTACCATGCTAACTTGGATTTGGATAGAGGTTTGAATTCGCAAGTCATGCAGTTATTTTGTGAAGTTTGTAATAACATTATTAGAATAATGGAAAACATTGCATAAATAAACAGACCTACTTCTAAGAGCTACAAACGTTTAATTTAAGCTTGACGGGTTCTCATATGAGATCTTAAAATGGAGTCTTAAAATGTGATATAAATTTTTGGAGTGTAAAATATTTGTATTTTGAAATTATTTTGGGGATATATCTTTTGTTTGAAACAACGTTTAAATTTATCATGATTTAAACATCGAATAATTTTAGTTTAAATTTGATGGTCATGTCTTTGGATTTATAATATCGAGCAAAATACAAATAACCTTGTCTTTCCTACTTCTCCTTTTGATGTATTACTGATTTCTTCTGTCTGCCATTAGATATAAAATTTTAAAAATAATTTAAACCTTAACAATGACTCCCAAAGGTAGGACCTCGTTAGAGAATTCCTCTAAGCATGACCACATAAAATTGCACACTATTTTACAATCCGAGTGTTGGATTATTGATTTATTTCATTGTAAGGCATTTCTGCATGAGAGGCAAGCAATCTGTTAACTGTGATCCAACATTTAAGCTATGCTTGGGAGGGGTAGGGTTGGGTTGAGAGAGGTTCATAAAAGTGAACTCTTGCTTGATATAAGAGATGTTGAGAGGGATTGGAAGCCTTTAATGTGAGTGAATATCTCTCAACCCCTCATTTTAAGGGGTTGAGAAAAAGTATGTTGGGAGGGATTCGTGAACCCTTTCGAACACTTTTAGGTGTTCACGTCAAACAAGGTTTCGGAGGGGTTCGTTTATTCGCAAACCCCTCCCAACACTCCTCCTAAACAAGACATTTAAGGTCTGCTTGGATCCATATTTTAGCCTATGCTTGGATCAATGCAGATTGATGTTTTAAGAGAGTTAAATGAGGGAGTAATAACTTCACCTTAAGAGCAACTCCAAGGGGAGTGCTAAATATGATGCAATATGGTAAAAATCATCACTCTGGGTGATAAGATGCTAAATTTAGTACATGTTAGAAGAGAAATAAAGGTACAATGGATGGAGAGAAATTTAGTTAGGAGAGAAAATGATAGGCTTTTTAATAGGCTTGGACCAAGAAAACATTTTAGCACTCCATTTAGTGCATTTCATTGGAACTAATACATTCTGTCACTCTTCAATTGCATTATTTGGAATGCTAAAATCTAATTTTTACACAAAAATTTATCACCTTCCCTTAGAATTGCTCTAATGTTTTCTTGGGGTAAAATGTTTTCTTTAGAATTGCTAAAGTGAGGTGCAATTCTGAAGGGAGTTTGAGAGTTAAGCTTACAAATCTTATCACTTGAAAAACACAAAATAATCAATCTTCTAACAAGCAAAAAAAAGACAAAAAACAAAAAAAGGAAACTAATTGCACATTACCTATTATGATGGGACAGATTTAGTTTATATCATGACTGGGCAGTTTTAGTTTATAGTATCGGACATGACGATTAGTCCTCGCCAATTTAACAAGCCCTTTAGCATCTTCAATCCTCGACTCCTTGATCAAATCATCTACCACAAGCTGGAAAAAAGTAGGCCGAACGTGCCAGCCTCCGGTTATCATCTCCTTGCACATCTCAAGAGCCATATCAAGCTCACCCTTCTCGCGAAGGAAGGGAATGAAGGTCACATAAGTCACCTTATCTGGTTCACAATCATTTTCACATAGTTTGTGATACCAATGCTTAGCTTCCTTCAAGTTCTTATCCAGACAAAACTTTCTGATCAAAGCATTGTAAGTTACGGAATCAGGTTGAACTCCCTTACTACTCATTTTGTCAAACAATCCAATAGCCTCTTGCAGCCTATCCTCGGAAACCAATCCTTGCATCCTCGCATTATAACTCCTCACATCAGGAACAATACCCTTGCTCTCCATTAAATCCCACATCTTCTCACCATCTGCAAACCGCCCACTCCAATAGAAAGCATGGAGTAGCGTATTGAAAGTGATTACATCAGGTTTTATACCATTTTTCTCCATCTCATCCACCACTGAAAGTAAAGAATCAAAAGCACCCATCTTACAAAATGCATTGATAACAATATTATATGATACTCTGTCCGGTTCTATCCCCAATTTCGGAGCCAGTTCTCTGAAAATCTCCTCAATCTTTGGGAACTCACGGGAGTTAACACTCGCAGACAACAGTGCATTGAGAGAGCGAACAGTACGCGGGCAGTTCACGTGAGGCATTCCATCGAACAAACTGCGGGCGTAATCAAACATGTTACACTTACCGTAAAGGACAATGAGGCGAGCAGTGAATTCTTCGTCAGTAATGTCATCGAACTTCTTCTGGTGTTCTAAGAATTCGTGTACGAGGGAAGGCATGTTTGCGGAGGCAAGGCGGCGAACGACTTTCATGTACCTGTCACGGTGACCACGGAACTCTGGGGTTTCGGATAACGCTTTGTATTTCTCAAGCATCTTTCGGAGTTTGCGTTCATTAGTGGTGGCTGTGGCGGTAGCCTTGGAGACTCCGGTGGCGGGTTTGCTGGTGAGGAATAAGCCGTGGAGGCGTCTGTAAAGGGAAGACATAGAGAGGGGAAAATGCAAGTGCGAGGGTTTAAGACTCGCCTACCGTTGTAATCTAATCTAGTAAAATTCGTACCATTTATACGCACCGTTTTACAGCATACTCTGTTTATTAAATAATGATTTCTTCAGCTAATTGTGAATTGCAGTTACAGATAATGTAATCCTCCTGCTTCATTTGTATGTAGATTCAGAGTTCACATATGAAGGATCAAGCATAAGGAATTGGCTTTGACCAATTCAAATTCGAAATTGGATCAGAAATATAGACTCATAGTTCAAATATGCACACAGAATAGGACTGAAAGTTCGAGAGTGTTTTTAGTTATTTTAAGCACAAACGAAGGTTTGGAATGTCATATTCATTTTAGTGAGTATTTTAATTATTTCGTACTTTGAGTGGTTAGTTTGAGTCATTTATAACTTGTGCGTATGGTCATTTCGATTGAATAAGACATCATGAGAATTTTGGAAGAAAGAATGTATTCTTCTTTACAAAAATGGGTTTTTGAGCTTTGCACAGTCACTTTGCATTTTGATGTGTGTTTCGAGGTTTCAATGCTTAAACATGGTTAAATATACCACTTATGAGTTGTTTGAATGATTTTCATAGGTTTTGAATGAACCAGGACTGATTCGGGAATGAAAAGCGGAAATTGGAAGTGTTGTCAAAGTGTTATGCTGATATGGAGTTTGACGTGCTGACGCTCAAACAGCCACTGAAGTTTTTATAAAACTCTGATTCCATTGATTTTTTTGGTGTTGAAAACTAGACATCTCAAGCTTCATGCGGATATCAAGTATGTTAATTTTGGATGACAGATAAAGAAGTTGTGAGTGTACAAAGTCAGCTGCAGCAGAGGTTCACGTCCGTTTTGAGTGTCCTTCACGTTTATCCTTATAACTTTCACTTTACTGCACATAAAAATGTGATTTAAAATGATTTGGAAAGATAAGAGGAAGGACTACAACTATTATGCTTTACACTTTCTCAAATTCTAACGTTAGGACATTGTAAAATTATCATCTTTGCAGACCATAAAAGTTGGACGGATTATGCAGCAGCAGTAGAAGAAGAAAAGTATTTTTGGGATTTCAACTTCATCAAAGAGGGTATTTGAGACAAATTAAAAAGATGAATAAGAGAGGTCTCTTAAGAGAGAATATTAGGGCAAAAACGTGCATAGAAGAAGACACAAAAAACAGGAGGCAGCAGCACACACAGAATAGGGAGAAAAATCGTTGGAACAAAGAAGAGGGCAATTGAGATATTCGGTTCACTCTTACATTCATAGAAGGGTTGTAATTATTTTCTTTGCATTGGTTCTATGTTTGATGTCATGAACTAATTCTTCTTACTAGAGCTTTGATGTAGCCTAGTGTTTCTTGATTGAATTCAAAGTTTCAATAAATTCTTGGCTTTTATTCATTGTTATTTGTTCAAGATGGTTCTTAATGCTTTTAAACTTATGGTCAATGTTTGATTTATTTATTTATGATTGTTTTATCTGAAAGGAAGAATATGATATTGATTGTATCTTGAATGCCTTAAATTGATTGGATGTCAGACATGGATTCATAATTTATGCAGTATTGTTATGGTTCACCATTGATTTTAATGCGCCTCTGATTTGCTTAATCATGCTTGAAAGAGATGATTGTTGATTAGGAATGGTTTTGATATAACTTGAGAATGTATGTCGAATAAATTGGGGAAAATCTACTAATAACAAGAATAATTGTCCAATGTTTATTAAACTAAGATTCAATTGAGATAACTACGGTGAAATCATGTGATCTAGTGCTTCTTAATCTTGATTCTTGTTTTACTTGCTTGTTGCTATTAGTTATTTTTATTAGTTCATTCTTCAATCATTCAAACTCAATTTTTATCCAGGTACTGTTTGCAATTGAATTAATAGTCTATAGTTGATTGAATTCAAACTCAATAGTACTCTTTGAGGGTTCGATATTTGGTTTTTGATCACTATATTACTTGTTTGCAATTTCGTGCACTTGCGAATAATTTTTACAACAATCCTGTCATCAGCGAGTTACATGGTAAAGCATAGATGCAAGCATTTAAACACCGAGGATGCAATGCAGATTTATATAGAGAACCTAAACTTCTTAGGCCACCCACAACAACACTTGTAAATTGAAAATGGTCGCTAATATAGAGTTGTTATTTTTGTCTTGTAGTGAAAGATTATCCCACAACAGTTACTGCATTTTATATTGATAAATGGTGACATGCTACAGTCATACGATTGATCCATGCATTACTGTAGATACTGGACTCAATTTTTATTGATTAAAAAATAAAAAGATGATGTTGAAGTCTCCTTGCATGGGTCCACATCTAAATGAGAAACCACTCTAGTGTATTGAGGTGAATTCAAGCTCTTATGCAAATCCATTAATTTCACTTAATTAATTAAATAAGTGAATGGTTGTTTAATGTAAATTGATTAAAATTGATTATATTATTTAATAAAATAATTCTTATAATTATCAATATTGATGTACACTTTTTCTCAAAAAAATAAAATAAAATAAAATTGATGTACACTTTTTATTAATGTGACTTACCACATTATTATTTAATATTTGATAAAATAAAAATTTTAATTCTTAATAATAATGTCAATTGATTATTATTTAATATGGTAGAATTTTACGTTATAATAATTGTAAAATAAATTGAGTTTAATTTAATAAAAAATAATTATAAAAATGAACATTTAAATGATTTAGAGTATCTGATGTGTGATATTACTGTTTCGAAAACTATAAATTAGTGAAAAAAATATATTTTTACTGAAATTAAGAGAATCTGTTAAAAGTATCTGTTGTGGATAGTCTTAACCATGACATTTTCAGAATTTTGTTGGCTCAGACAGTCGGACTTAAACGAACATACATCAAAGGGAAACCGATTTTCATGAATTGCTTTTGTACTTCAATCACTTGAAATGTAAATGAAAAATATGACTTATAGCTCCAAGAAGAAAAAGAAAATACAAGGGCAAAATTAAGACCAATGTGATCAACAAATTTCCTATGAAGTACCTAAATCTTCATGACAATTTTCCTTTTCCAATGCATTACCAATAGCTCCATGACATAATTTTTCAACTGCACACAAATGTGTATGTGATTATCGATTTGGAAACCTGTGCGCCAAAAATTCAATGCCAACAACCAGAAAAGAATACATTAGAATTATGTAGAAAAAACATTGCAAGTGAAAGAAAAGTAGATATTGATTGAAAAGGTGAAAGCGAATCACAACAGAAGAGCAGTTATGATAGATGGACATTGATTTATACTAATCTCTCAATAAAAATTTTAAACTCAATACAACAAAAATGCAGTTGCACTACATTTCTTGCAGCTAAAATGAGAATAGCTAGTCAACCTTCCAAGTTCCAATCTGGCCATCTCCACAAATCTTATGCTCTTCCAACATTTTCCAGGCACGATGTCAGAACAGAAACTGAGAAAAGGTATATTTATTCCTCTTTTGAAGGCAATTTCAGACTATAACGATGGTAACTGTTTGTCTTCCCAATCAACACAATTTTCTCCGCCTCTGCAATCTTGGACTCCTTAACTAAACCATCTACCACATTCTGTAATAGAGTTTCACCAACTGCGCATTTCCTATGAAAAATGTCCTTGCAAACCTTAAAGGCAAAGTCAAAATCACCCTTATCACAAATAAAGGGAAGAAGTAAGGCAAAAGTTGCTTTATTTTGTTTACAATCATTCTTCTCTATTTCACCATACCAACGCTTAGCTTCCTCCAAGTTTTCCTCAGCAACAAACCCCTTAATCAAAGCATTGAAACTAAACACATCAGGTTCAACACCTTTAGTCCGCATTTCCTGGCAAACCTCAACAGCCTCTTTCATTCTTTTCTCCAATGCCAACCCAACCAATCTTGCATTGTAACTCTGTATGTTAGGAACCAAATTATTTTCCTTAAGTAGAGCCCAAATCCTCTCGCCCTCCTCAAACCGACCACTCCGATAAGAACCATGTAGAAGAGTATTAAATGTGATCAAATCTGGCTTAAAACCCTTCTTCTCCATCTCCTGAACCATTGAAATTCCCGACTCCAAAGAACCCATTTCACAAAACGCCTTGATAACTGTGTTATATGAAACCAAATCAGGCTCAACTGAAAGCTCCTTGGGCAAGTCCTTGAAAATTCCATCAACTTTGTCAAATTTCTTTGAATTGACACAAGCCCCCAACAGCGCATTGAAGGACAAAACCGTTTGCTTGCAATTTCGTTCAGGCATTTCACTGAACACTTTATGGGCATTTTCAAACATACCTGCCTTCCCATAGAGCGAGATCAAACGGGCTCCAAATCCTTCCCTGGACATGTCTTCATACTTCTTTTGGTCCTCGAGTATCTCCTCCACCCATTCCAAGCGCCCAGCGGAAGCAAGCCGGTGAACGGTATTCTCATAGATGCCATGCTTTCTACGGAAGCGATAAAATTCGGAAGATTTCTTGAATTTCTCGACTACGCGCTTGAGGTTGCGCTCTTTGTAGATAGAGGAAAAGAGGTCCTTGGGGACGTTGGTACTGGTGGTGGCCGTTTTGGCGGCGGCGGAGGTATTGAATATGCGAGAGAGGGACATATTTCGGTTACTGGTTTTCGATAGGTAGTGCTAGGGTTTTATTCATTCCTTGGAGCCTTCCGGGGTTCTGGGTTTTAACTTTTAAGGGCTTTTCAAATGTATAAGTAATTGGGCTTTATTATCTTTATTAGGATGTCCATGGCCCAGGGATCCATTAACTTACTGAGCTACCGATGCTCAATAGGCCACTATAATGTAATGGCAATCTTTTTTTCTTTTGTTCTTTTTTATTTAAACGGGTGTCCGGGCCGGTTTACACGCACTCCGATTAATCCAACGGATCCTGAGAAAATACCTTGTAAGACCCCAGTAGTTCAAAGTATTTTTGTGATTGAGTGGGCAATCGAACCTGAAATCGCGCGCCTAACCACACATCTCAGCATTCGCCCTTATCAGACCTACCCACCTCGGCGTTAATGACAATCTTATTATTTGGCTGTCTTTTGGAGATATTAATTTGTATCTTATACGAAAAATATTAGAAAATATTATGTTTCTTGAACAACTTGTATCTACTTCTTTACGAAGCATTGATTTAGGCCTGCCCTCCACTTTTCAAAATGGGTCGTTTAAACCCTCTTTTTTTTGGGTCTGTTCTTTTCTTTTTGTTTAAGCCCCTCTACTTAGAATAATGGACTAAATAAGTCTCTAAGTTTAATTCCCGTCATAACAGTGCCTACATGTATGTTAAATGATTATGTGTAATTTTGTTTTTTAATTATAATGACAAGTGTCCACATCCAATAAAAATACGCCACTTGTATTATAGATGATTTTAAGAAATAAAATTCCATGTCTAAAAGAAGAAACCCAAAAAGAATTTGTAGTCCCTGTAAGTTCACTATTGTCTAGTCCTCCTCTCTTTTTAAGTTCAATTAAGGACCCATAAGATCATTCAGAGCAAGAACACACCCCAAAAGAATTAAGAGTCTATGTAATCATTAATTATTATTTTTCTCCAATTTTCTATCACGGGATGACCAAAGTCGACAAAATGAAAATAAAAAATCAAAGCCCTAATCTTGTCAAAGGGCCAAACGCGCGGCTCAACATCGAATAGGATTGAAATTGCATCACCTTCCTTGATACTACTCCCTATTTACTGTAGGGACTTGAAATCGAGAATTGTAATGGAGAGGGTAAAGAAATATGTTTGCTGTGTATAGAGAGAAAGAGAAAAGGGAGAGACATGAAAAACATAATACACATAATTTTATTTAAACAAAATGAAAAACTAATACAAGCAATTCATAATTTTTTAATAGAAATATGCAACGAGGGCTAATTGAGACCATTTGTTAAAGTAGGAGGCTTGAATAAACCAAAAAAAAAAAGTAGGAGGGCATAAAAGATTCATTTTAAAAAATAGGAGGGTCAAAAATCGATACTTCACTCAAACTAAAAAAACAAAAGAACTTTGTACGTAGTTCTAATTTTTGGAGAAAGAACTTCTATGTATTTAAAATATCCAAATTAAATTACCTAAACATTTTTTCCCTCCTCTTTTAGGGAACAAATAAAGAGAGAGATTAAAAATTAGGATCTGCATTAGATTACCTAAATGTAACCTAAAATAGTTTTGGATGCTCTCTCTCTTCTCTCTTATTGGGTTCTGAAACACATCATCACTCTTACTCTCTTCTTTGTTTCTTTGGTCCATCTTTTCTGGCATCATCGAGTTAATTCGTTGGTCGTCAATCTTCGTCGGTCAGATGTCTTGGCAATAAATTGGAGTTGGTTATGTCAATGGACTCGTGGTGTGAGGGTTTGCAAAATGGATTACGTTTGAGCGACGTCAAGGACAACGTTGATCATTGAGGCGAGTAGCTTGGGGGAGAGATGTGGGGCATTCGGTAGATGATCGAGTACTAGTTATAAGGAAAGGGCTACTACTTCTCTGTTAGATTCTCATTCACATATTTTTCTTATTAATCTTAGTAGAATACAACACATTTAAATACAATCACACACACTCTCGACAGTTCACACACAACTCACACACTCAGCTGTATACAGCTGTATGACTTAGCTGTAGTCAACATATACAGCTCACACCCCCTCTCAAACTGAGGATGATTGCATACAAATCATCAAAAGTTTGCCAATAAAAGACGGAAATTGATCAACATAAAACAAAAGCAGACCATATGGCTGTAACAGGATCACAATAATTGTGAACACAGAGCAAAATCCAAAACCAAATGAAATATCAGCAAACCAGAACATCTTGATCGTCTCAAAAGCAGAGCCATCAACCAGAACCAGAACCAACAACCAGAACTGAATAGAGAACAACATACTCGGCAAGACCAGAACCAAATAAGAACCAAAAAATAGAACCCGAGACAGACCGAAACCGGCAAATGCAGAACCCAAAAAAAAACAAACCAGAACCAGACCAAAACCAGGCTATATCCCAATCGGCTTCCTTGACTTCCATTTCTGACAAAGAAGCTTGCAAACCAGAAGTACTTGTAGTGAGTACAGATGCAGATAATGGGAAAGAAGTCATCATCAGCGGAAGAGCAGTGAACTGACGATTGAATATTCACCAAGAATTAAGAGGAACTGAATTGAATATGCCATAAAATTCAGGGTGCATTGACGATTCCATAAATATGTGGAGCAAACTAAATATTCCAGAAAGATCTAGGACCATACTGAAAATATCTGAAACATAGAGGATCAAACTAAAAATTTCAGAAATAGTGAGGACAAAATTGCAAACTCCTAAAATATTAGAGATCAAACTATAAATTTCGGAAATATAGAGAACCAAACTGCAAATGCCAAAAGTATCAAGGACCAAACTGCAAATTTCAAGAACCAACACAGGTGAAGTCAATACTTCCTCCTGTACAACGAACTCTCCACCAGATCTGATCCGATCCGGAAGTAAATTCCTCAAGGAAATGAAGGAGGCAGCTTATCACTTCCAGCAATCCATAACAAATTTCGAACACGCCCAAAATCAAACAGAGAACAACCAGCGGAGATTCACCATGAGCAATTCCAGTTCGTGCAAAACGAAGATGAAGCAAGCGCCAGAGGACGATGAAGAATCCCAAACAGATAACAACCAGTAGAACCAGATGTGCTGAAAGGCACCAAAAGCAAGACTGTCAGAGGCGCTTCAGCAGAGCCGTCAAAGGAGCGACCGAGCAGCAGCTCGCTCTACAGAGATGAAGTGCGAAGACAGAGGAGACCAGACAGATGAGACCAAACAGACTGAAGCGACAGACCAACACAGAACAAACCCACCAGACGCGACTTCCAGAGGCAAGGCGACGGTGGCGCGCGAGGACAGCTCACTATGAGGTGCGCGAGGACCCAGCTCGGTGACGTGCGAGCTCTCGAGGCAGAACCAGACTGACTCGCGAGGTCCCAGCTCGCGATTCCGGACCAAGCTCAATGTAGGACCACACCTCGGAATTCAGACTCGAGTGTTGTAGTCGAAGAAACCAGGCGAGCAGAATAAGAGAAGAAAGCAGGCGATTCATAACAGTAGTAGCAGGACAGGTTAGGGTTCGGCGCCCCTAGCTCCGATACCATGTTAGATTCTCATTCACATATTTTTCTTATTAATCTTAGTAGAATACAACACATATAAATACAATCACACACACTCTCGACAGCTCACACACAACTCACACACACTCAGCTGTATACAACTGTATGACTTAGCTGTAGTCAACATATACAGCTCACATTTTCCACCCAAGAATTCGATCAAGTGCATGTTCCCCTTCCCTAGTATCAATTTCAGGTCTCTACGTCCGTAGTAGTTAAAGGGAACGGATCAAGATTGGGAAGGGTTTCATGGGAAGTTATTTTTAGTCTTCTAACTTTCCATGGGTTTGATGGATTGATTTTTTTGTTGTGTACTACTAATTATAACTAGATCATTCCATTGCTTGAGTTAAGCAATTAAAGGACTCAGATGGTTTTTGATCGGATAGGGGGATTGTGTTCTTGATCATTCCCTTAAGCATCATTGACTTGACTTTCGTCTTCTCTAATATACCTAGTTTAGACCATGATTAAATTGGGAAGTTACTTTCTCACAAATGACACCAATCTAATAACCTGCAAATCTTGCTTAGTTTGTCAATGTATCAGTGATTGCCGAGCTAGGTTCTTCAATTGATGATGATGCGGCAAACCCCAGGAAGAGCTAGAGTGGAGCTGATGTAATGGGTTGAGGGAAGGCGATATAGGGTTAATGAATGGCGGGTTTAGGGTTTTAGTGGTAATCGAGGGATTCGCAGAGATTGTAGCCATTACAGGACTGGTGGCTTGGGAGAGACCGTTGGCCGGGATAAGGCGAATTAGTGAAGATAATTTAGGTGTATTTGAATGTTAATGATCATTGGGCCCATTAAGCTGAACTTGAAGTCCAATCTAACAAGTATAATGGGCCTTAAGTTCAGTTAACCATTAAGTTGCACCTATAAGAGAAAGATAATGATCCATTTGAATGGACCTGGAAACCTGCTTGGGCCCAACTTGTTTGTGCATTTTGGTCATTTCCAGGAATGTAGATCATGACTCATGAGGTAGTACAATTGTCTTCAGATCAATCATTAAACTAGATATTTAGCTTTAATTAAGCCCACTAATCTAACTGATAATACATGTTTTATTTTCAATAATTTTGAGATACATCTTGTACATCCTCGACCCCATCTCATCTACTGCATATCCTTCGCTTCCTGACTAATTTTTTTTTAGTTCACAGTACTTCCAAGGTTTGGTAAACATGATATAACTACAACAATAGAAAAGCTGTTGAGACCTACGTCAACCATTAAACAACTCTTGGAGTTGGGGTGATCAAGTGTTAGATATTTATTCTTAATATTTGTTTAATGGTATAGAAAGAAGGAAGTATTAGTTTAATTATAATTATTTGACCAAATCTTGGGTAATATCAGTGTGATTTAACAAAACTCGATTATTTTAGAGGATACGCAAGAAGCAAGGAATGAAGGAAGACAAACAAACCACCCTTGGCCATATGTGGTGAAGTCTATCAAAACAAAACCTGCCCTTCCGGCCTCTATGCATACATATATACACATCTATGCATCTTAGTTTATTCCTTTTATGACATCACTTTCACATCTGATTGGCATAGCCTATATCTGAGTGATGTATAAGAAAATGTTCAATTTCTCTTACAGAAAGTGACACATTTTGTGTGCTTATGTACTTCCTCAAGAAAACAAATATGTGAGAGTCAAAGAGCGAAAAATATCACTTTGATATGTTTGGACGGGATTTTCTATGATGGTATTAGAGTAGATACTAGATCCATTTGGACATAACTTCTATTCGTGTCTACTTGTTGAGTCTCGTATAACCGAACTCACAAGTGCGAGAGAGTTTGAAGACTTGTAGTTTTATATTGGATTGATATAACTCGACCGAATGTCATATAAATAAAGGTCCAACTCTTCTCACACAAGTGACACGTTTTCTGGACTAATTTTTTTGGAGACGATCCAGGAGAACAAATGTATGAAGGCCTTTGGCAAGAGGGGACAACTGACTTTGATGTATTTAGGCTGAATTTTCGAACAATTGACTTTTGTTGCTAGAGATACATTGATTTATTCCTAAAATAATGTAATGTGCATGTAGTCATAAACTTAATAAATCATACATGGAAATTTTTGAATATTAGATTATCTTGATCGGGCCATAATTTATGTTGCTCATGGAAGAAAGCCATATTGACTCTTTGGTAAGTAGTGTAGGATGACATGTTACGTCATATGTTGTTTGACTTAAACTAGTAAGCTTATGATACAAATATAAATCTAATCATGTCTCCCACACTTAATTGTCCTCTAAGCACATGCTACAAACAGAAAATGTTGTGCCGTACCTCTTTCTTCATCTACTTTGTCCTGTGCTTGGTTCCATTATCATATAGGGCAAGTTACTTAACCATCCAAACTTCACTAATGTTTGGACAATAAAATTTTCATGTGTGTGTGTATATATATATATAGTTATTCTCCAACAAGGAGGTGTTTATTGAGATTTATGTAAGAACTTTTGTTTCTAAGCCTCTAAAGCTAGATTAAAGCCGATCAAAAAAATTCAAAACCCAAACCCCAAATCAACATCTACCCTAAAGCCTAAACTCTAAATAAGCTCTAAATTCTAAACCCTAAACCTATAAACCTTATTTTTTTTTTTAATAAGTCTCTAAATCTTAAGACTTAAATTCTAAACCCTAAACTTCTAAATAAGGGTACATGGGACATTCATATATGTGTGTGTATATTATTTATATATGCACACGCACGTCAAGACATGCAAGATTTAAATCTAAGTCGTGTCACAGGATTTAAATCTTTCAAACAATAACTTATGAGCAGGAAAGAATATGATATGAATTACATGAAAGATGCAAACACATGCACGTGAATGTGAACGATGATTAGATTGTCGTACTAAATGACCCTAGATATAGGGCAATGTGAACATCATTAATATTATTTCTGATTTTGGATCGATCGTTTTTCCAGAATTTCTGAACAAACGATCTATCCAAACAAGTGGGAATTATTGTTTTATTGGCAATAATGACAATACGATAAAAGAACCAAAAAAAGTAGGTCCAACCCATCTCTTCTTTGATGACTACAGTGGTCAGCCATTCAGAAGACCTATCTAGCTTATATACAAGCTTACTTAGTGATCTAGCCCAGCCACCTTACATATAGAAAAACCTAGCCAGCTAGGGTCGATTGGACACCAATTTCAACACATTCATATGTAGCAGCAAATCAAAACATTGTTAGAGAATGATGGAGATTCACTAACCAATTATAAATATTTAGAATTCCTTTTCGAATTTGAGATTTATAGTAGTGGGATAGATTAAGTACCACCATTAGCAAAAAATAAAATATTAAGGGAAGATGAGATGTCAAATGCCTGCTAATTTCGTAGGAAATTAGGAATTTGAGGTAACCAAGTAGTTGACAAGAAATGACCCCATATCAATATATATATCGATCAATCAATGTACAAAGATATGTCAATCTTCTTTTAGGTTTGTCCAAGATTAAGAAATGTGGGACCGAAGATGTGATGAACAAATTAAAGAAGGTTTGGTCATCAAACACGGGTCAATTATCCATGTCAACCCGCCCCACCAAAGGAATGATAAGTGATTTGTCGTTGTATGGAATTTAGTAGCTTTCTTCTGTGGTGTAAAATGCATTTAGAAAGAAAAAAAATCAACCCATAAAAAAAGTCAATCTAGACAAGGATGGCAAAGGAATAAAAGCAACATGTATATAACACTAATTCAAGAAATTAATTATAATTAGGGAGAGAAGGTGAGTATGTGAGGATTAAAAGGATTTGAACAAGTATCCTAAACACTACTAATTACTCCTAAATTAGAATGATACAATCACCAATAGGAGGGCAGGGAATTAAAAGAAAAAGCAACTTCATAATACATATTATGCGTGTTTTGAATTAAATTGTGAAAAGAGAAAAGCTACCTTTGGATTGAGGGAATTTGGAAGAGTGAAAGAGAATATAAATGAACTTTCTCTCGGTTCTCTTTGCTTGGATATATTGGGAAAAAAATAGAGGGATTTGAAGAGAATTGGAGGGAAGAGTTTACTACATTTTTGCTAAAATGTTTCCTAGGTCATTTGAAGAGGAGGAGAAGAAAAATAAAATTATTTATAAGTGAAATATACATTTTATCCTTAATACTTTAACTGGAAAGCAATAATAAATTAATAAATTAAATCAATTTTTTTCCTTTCACTTTTTTATGATGATTATTCAAAGGAAAGAAATTATAAATTCATTCATTTATTTTTTAAATCTATCCAAACATGAGAACGTAAAAATATTACACATTTCCTTCTCTTTCCTTACCTTCAATCCAAACACACCCACCCATTAAAGTGTATTATAGTTGCATCTAAGCAAGTATTATTTACAATGGATCATAATTACAAAACTATAGTCTTAAACTTATAGACGAGCACTTATAATAACACGTTTGGATGGCCTGAAATTTTTATAATCTCTGAGAGTTAGAATTGCGTATATAATGGGCGGCTAGGTCATATGGCTGCGTGCGTGTATAATGAGTTTTGGGGTTGACCAAAGGACCAAGTCAAGTTGGATTTGTGTAACATATGGACAATTTTTGACCCGAACTCACTTTGTCAACCCATGATGGTTTACTATTTTTGTCATCAATTGTTTTGTTTTTTCTAATGTTTTGTTTTCAACGGAAAAATGAAGGCTTTTGCTACTTTTTCTTTGGTGGGTCCATGGGCACGTGTCTCTTTTGGCTGATAATTCCGACTGCCACGTGATCTCATTGTCCTTTACCTGTCAACCCCTTCTACACCTCAATATTACGGCTGCATGACGTCACGATCCTAATTTTACTTTCAATGGATCCACTTAGTGTTAATTAAATTAGCAAGCATGTGTTGGTGATCTATGTAATTGGGGTTTAATTTTAAATGAAGAACGAGTTTAGAAAGTTTGCAGTCAATTCAGGGTTGATTAGTTATGCTAGTAATGTAATGATCATTGTATTCACAATCCTCGCCACGCCATATCTATTCATCCAAATTTTTTTATGCATTCGTTCAGTACATGTCAAAATTTGATATTTTGATTACGCGTAATAGAAGTTCTATTACAATTACGCAACTTTGAAATCAAACTGGCTTAAGTGAAGTAGTTGCTCACGAATTATAATTATAATTATTGTTTAATATGGCAATGAGAAGTTTGAACAACTTGGAGTGTGTATAGTGGGAGTCATAAGGCATGCCATGAGCAATGGAAGAAGGTCCAAAATGGTAAAGGTTTGGATGAGTTTGTAAGTAGTGACGTGACTGACTACCTAATATCGTTTTTTGCATGAAAAATACTAAATATCTCTAAATGTTATTATCTATATATAATATGAGTGATAGGATGAAATTTGAATTTAAACACATCAAAATGGAATCAAAATCCATGGTGTTTGTGTGCGCCACATAGGATTAGTGATGCTACAGATATGAATTGTTAGGAATATCTAGCACAACTGTTTTTGCATTAAATTAGAGAGGACGGCCATGGTGTCAATATTTATTCTCCTCCACGCGACGCCTATCACACACATAGAAATATATGTATATATTACACATGCGCTCAAACTTGCCTTAACGAATATAAGCTGTCAATTAACGAATATAGAAAAGTAGGGAATAATAATTTTAAAAAAAAATGTTTGGGAATTATACTAATTATAGTATGGATTAGGAATTTATGAAATAAAAAGTTACTCCTATAAACGAACTCGTGTAAAGTTCATTATCCATTTCATGGGAATAGCTAGAATGCCATGTAGGTCCCGCACTTGATCCCACCAAATTCTCTTTTTAAGTTATTGGTAATTTTTCATTTTCCTTTTTAAAATTCTTAATTTATTTCTTCTTGCCATTATATATATGTACTTGTGTAGGTCGACGATTTTGTATGGTCGATGAAGGTTGTTTCCCGGAATTCAATTTATTAAATTTAATGTATCAAAGCACAAGAAAATCATCAATGGGAGGTCTTGTGTTCGAGTCTCCCCTTCTATCAATTTGAGTGACATTTATCACAATTCTGATGAGAATTGTAAAAGGGAGAAGACTATTTCCATTTGTGTAATCCACCGGTCCATTGGGCATTCGTATTTGTGTTAGGTATTTCCCTCATTAGTATATATAAAAAAACGAGTGGGCAAAACCTAGCACCTGTATAAAATGCTTGAATTAGGGGAGAAACAAGCCCCAAAAAATCCAAAATGAATTTTCTTGCACCACATGGAAGGCAAGATAATTCACAGTTTGAAACATGGAATTATTAATTGACATAATCAACCAGCATGCACACATGGTGCTAGCTATGTACTATGCATACATATTGTTTACACTAACCACTACCTGATATGCTAAGATCATACCATTAATTTAGTTGAAGCTCACATAATAAGAGACCTACAAGATGAAGAAGACGCAAAAGCAACAATCACCTCGCATCAAATAAGTACATATTTTGCGTCTCAAAACTTTATCATTTTTAGCAATAGTCCAATCAACTATTTAACCCCATTATTTACATACTTTGAGTTATTGCTAGTCTCTGTGATTATTCTTATTTCAAATATCTGAGTTGTAGCCTACACAATATTTTAGGAGCACATGATCGGAAAATACCCTTTATATGTATGTATGTGTAGATCCACTTCCACTTAGTCACAATCTCCTGACGCCGCTCTCTAATTTTCTCTTTCTAGAAGAAAAAAAAAACTCTCAAACCCTAGACATGCGTAGAGGAGGACGGGGTAGCTTTCATCTTTTCCTCCGCCATGCCGATCGGCAACCTCACTACACAAATGGGTGCTATTGCCTATTGCTGATGGTAGATCTACAGTCAAATCTTCATCCAGATCAGATATGCTCCTCTATTCGGAACTGTTTGGTGGATCACTCAAAATGACAAATTTGTTGTTTCATGTCTCCATCCTATCAACAGTCTGAAGATTTACCTCGAAATATATTCAGTTTTTAAAATACATATCTATTAGAACTTCTTCGATTGTTATTGCTGATGGCACGCGTAGATTACGACTGTTTAAGAAAGTATAATTGTCATGTAGTACATGCTGAATCTGGATATATGACTACATGAGTGTATATAATAACTCTTGGATCTGACCTAACTTACTTCATCTTTAATTCTTCAACGCGTTTAGTTAAGTCAACTCAGTACCCATGCCATATATCTCATTTCCAGTAAAATTTAGTTCATTTGTCGCATAATTTAGAATATTCAAATGAAAATGTGGTCTACCAAAGAGAATTTCAACACACTTTGTTTGGTGAGGTATTAGACCTTGTTCAACGTTAAGTAGCTTAAAATTGACCATTATTACTATCAAAGAAAAAAAAGACTATTATTTGACTTTTTATTGATCATCGAAAACGATACCATAAAAATTACCTAATTATCCTTTAGACATTTGATTAGAGTCTAATTAGGGGCCGTAAGGCCTGTAAGCACAGGTGAAAATCTATCTGACGATAATTTAAATTGGACCGTAATTTAGCAATAGAAATTAAATTCAAGATCTTCTAAATCTATCCAGTCTGACCTCAAAGAGATTTCTCATCAGGGTGATAGTTGGTAGGCAAAATTCAATTGATCACATTAATTATTAAATTGACATTTAAAAGCTAATCACAATATTTTTAGCTTCAATCACTCTAAAGAAAATGTATGACACGCGGCAAATGAGGAGCTGATTCAACTTTTGAATTTAGAATATAGAAACGTAACCTACTTGTTGTCTCTACAATCATGTACGAGGGACCATCAAATACTCCTTATTTTCAGGTTTATCTCGGCCGTTCGATTTCAAAAAAGCAAAGTCCCATAATTGGTCCAAATCTGTGACTTGGCATTCCAATCTTCGTCATCATATTCCACATCAATTTATTCACAAGGAACAACCTATATATACACATATACATACATAAATATACATATACAGATATATGTGTGTGTGTATATATGTGTGTGTGTGTATATATATATATAATATATTATAAACAAAATTATCATCACCAAAAAGTATAAGACAGAACAAAACAGAGAATCTAAAAATAATATTCAAAAAATGCCCTTCTCTTATTTCTCCAAATCAGCCCTTGAAATGTCAACTTAATTAATTCTGATAATCTTCCACTGTTTCAAACAAATCTTTATAACCGGCACTTGCACACCCACATATCCTTTCATGTAGTATATATACATATATATACATATACACACACAAAAACTTATTTTTTATAGCAAGAGACACTCGCAAAGCTTAAACAATTACCTCTGATCGATATCGTATTTTCTTAGTGATGGCCGATGAGTTTCATGCGGGTGTTTGCGGCGGAGGCTGGTGGAATCTGGATTCGTCGAGAAGTGTGCTCGCTGGAGGCTCGCCGTGTTCTATGGCCATTAATAGTAATGATATGGGTTGGGGTTTGGATTATGTTGACATGAAAGCAACAAGGTCTTGTGATCAAGATTCTAATAATTCAGCGTCGGCCGATAGCTTTCAAACATCTCAGAAACCTCAACAACAGACGGATTCCGATCACAGCGGTGGCAACAGCAATAGCGTTTTGATTGATTCAACCTTGAAAATGATGGGTTTCGGGCTCCAGTCCTCCTCGGATTGGAACCCAGCTTTACTGTAAGTTCTTTTCTTTATAAACAACTTTCATATACAAAACTCAGTTGATCGAATTATGGGTTTTAACCTTGAGTTTAGGCAAGGAAAGAAAAAAGTGGTTTCATATGATGTTTTGTTTGGTAAAGTTGTCAAACGAAGAATTGGGTTTTATTTTGCAGTAGTAGTACTGGAGAAGATTCTTCTGTACTTAACAACTTCACTGCAGTGAATCAAGAATTCTCTTTAGATCAACAAAGAGTCATGAATTCTATCACCACTTCAAGAAATTGTACAACTTCTTGTCAAGGCTTGTCTGCTGGGTTTCCAGTATCAGCTACTGCTTCTTATGGCTACACTTCAACATTGATACGAAGTTTGTTTGAACCATCAGATCCTGATCAAGTAGCACAGCAATCATTATTCAACAATCGGTCGATTAATTATCCGGCTGCGACGAGCAATTATGGGACCGATTTGAATGATCAATTAATGCCTCCTCCTGCTGCTGCTTCTTGGCCTAAATTGTCTCCGAATAATTACTCGAAACCCTCATTGCCTAAGCAATTGCATCCCACAAGCTTACACTTCACCAACAACACACCCTTTTGGAATGGCTCATCCGGGACTACTGCTGGATTCTTTCAGTCAACCCAAGAAGAACAATTTCTTGGACCAACAACACTTGAGAAGAAACCCAATTCTACCTTCTCAACAAAGGTAACTATAATTCATATTTGGTGGTGATTATATATTAATCTACTCATGAATCCAGTAGTATTAGATTTATTGATAGGATTGATCATTCATTAGGTTAACACTGAAGAAGTTGGAGAGCTGATTAACAAAGGAAGCAATGAACCTCCATTCAAGAGGCCGCGAATTGAGACACCGTCTCCATTACCAACTTTTAAGGTACTTACCGTATGCTGCTTTCTTGACTAGTTTTTTTTTTCCCCTTCCTTTTGGATAATGTGAAGTTCTTATATATAAATATATATTTTTATGATCAGGTGCGAAAAGAGAAGCTGGGGGACCGAATAACTGCGCTCCAGCAATTGGTTTCACCTTTTGGAAAGGTGATAAGTTGCTTTGCAATTTTCTCTAATATGGTGGATTAATCCTAATTTTCTGTAATTATAATTACTGGATTATTAATTGTTTCTTCTTATTCACAGACAGACACAGCATCTGTTCTTCAAGAAGCTATCGAGTACATCAAATTCCTTCACGATCAAGTAAACGTATGTTTCAATTCTTCGTTATTTTCTTGATGGAAACCCTAAGGGTTGGTCAAATTTTATTCATATGTATTTGTTTTATTAAAAATCAATATTTCAGGTTTTAAGTACTCCTTATATGAAAAATGGTCATCCCATTCCACAAGTACAACAGGTATGTACCACTAGCTAGCTAATTAAATGACCACTACCTTAATTAATTAGAAGAATATAGCTATAATCTTTCGTGAGTTAATTAAAGTGAATTACGTTTTATGATATGCAGTCTTGTGATAGATTGGACTCATCAAAAGAGATAAAGAAAGACCTAAAGAGTCGAGGACTTTGTTTGGTACCCATTTCCAGCACATTCCCAGTCGCCAATGAAACTAATGCTGAATTTTGGACACCAACCTTTGGTTCAACTTTCAGGTAGAGACAAGACAAAGTGACGACAAAGGAAATTATTAGCCAGGGATATATAGCTCTTTGTAATAACCTAATAACTATTTTATTTTTTGTTATTATTTTTATAGTTTTAAATTAAAGGCAGTTAGGTTAGGCACAGGAACAAGTGCTAAATTCAGAGAAAATAATTTGATGATATGTGATTTATAGTGGTTGTTGTTAATTAATTAGGATCTGAATTTAGCAGATAAATGGGCTTTTGTTCCTCTTACTTCTCTCCATGTTTAATTTTGTACCCTAAGGGATGCTAGAAAAATAGCAAAAAAAATATCGGAAAATGATTTATTTTTGTGTATTGAATTATACATATTGTATGTTATTGATCAAGATTATTTATGGAAGTTAGTGGGCCTTTTTTTTTTTGACTCACTTTTTTCATGTGTGTTTGGACTTTGGAATGTGTTAGTGGAAGTCAGAAGGGCAAGGCCCACTGCTCCAGCTTTTAGGGTTTTTTTCCATAATTTCTTAGATAGAGAGAGGAAGAGAGATTGCATGAGTGCGCGTGCATGAAATTGTTGTGTTCGCTTCAAGACATGATATTGACCCATTATGGGTGCGTTGCATGTAAATATGATCAGATGGTGGAGAAGCCCACTCAATAATTTTGTCCCACTTGAAGGTTACTGATGTTCTTGATGCATGACTAATGTTTAATCAAGAATTCAAATTGGCATTAGAGAATCCTAGCTACAACACTCTAATTTAGGTGCTTATACTCGTCGACGGTGCTATCAAACACTCAACTGTATATACCTAACAACACCAGATAAGATAAGTTGACTATTTGGGCACCTAACATGAACCTGAATTCGGATTCGGATTGTTCATCATGAGTCTAAATTTGAATCGCTAGCCTTGTGTGCATATAAATTTTCTACACGAAGACATAATAAGTTGGGTCAAAGCTTATCTCGTGGTCACAAGAGTATTGTTCCCGGTGAAATCATAGATACTCAAAACCTCCCAAATTCATACGGTTCGGTCCCATAAAAATTCACCAATAAGACTATCATCGAAGTGATTTTGATATTCAACTATGCAAATATGCAAAGTAGCTTAATATTGATCAAGATTCCAATCATGGAAAAGTGGCATTGTCATTTTAATATCCTGTTTGATTGGTGTTTTTTTTTGGGGTCGTCTCTCTTGCTTTATGATCTTTTGAAATTGAATTGATCGATTGATGTGGGTATAATACTATACCCTCAAGCAACGGGATCGGTACCACTCATGAGGACTCAATTGAAAGAATTCAATTCTTCTTAATCAATGTTACTTAACATAAAGATGACAGGGATATTAACAATAAAGGAAAAGCAATATCAGAGCATCATTTTTGTGATATTAAATAATTAAAAAAAAAGAGAGGTAAATATGAGTTGTAGGATTCGGCCGGAAGAGGACCAATGCACTAAAAAATATTTTAACTTTTTTTTTTGGAAAATTGATAAATATAAATATAAGTAATTTCAACTATTATACGATTTTAAATTCATCTTAAAAAACAAAAAAAAAAATTGTAACTAAATTTGATCCAATCATTCATATTTTATATTAATTTTGTTCAAATACACCCAATCGTCTCCAGTGTCAGCAACAGTATTATTTTTCTTCTTTGTTTTGGCTAATCAAAGGATTAATCGACATATATTCGATCGTCTTCTGCCACAAGTTTGTTTTCCCCTTATGAATATAATCTTGTTACCCATTTAAGAACAAAATCATATGATTTAGCCCTAAAAAACATGCTTGAAAAACTTTACGTTGATAGATTCCTTCACATTCACGAGAATATGATGGTGATCTACCTAACTCACTCACAAAATACTTTGCAGAAAGAGATGGAACAATTCATTTATTTATGTTGTATATTAATTATTAAGTATTAAGAACAAGTACAATGACACACTTGAAAATGGGTATTGAATAATGTATGAGAATGTGTATTTTTTGCTACTCTGGTTGTATTGAAAGATGGTTACATTTGACATGCAGAGGTTTTGTAAATGGAGAAAAGAGAAAATATATAGAGATTTATATTTTGCTGATGTAACTGTTTTGATTAGGACAGTATATGTTGCCCCGGGTCAAAAAGTCAACAATAACTTTGATTTGGGCCTATGTTTTAGAAAGCTGGAGATTTTGGCTCCAATAAGTATCTGGGCCATATTTTTATCCCATAGGCTGATTCATCTTTGTAAGTGGACAAAATAGCCCATTAACAGCTGTTTTTCTCTCTATATTATCACCCCTGTTTTCTTTGTTTCGGAGCAAAATAGGGTGTCTGGGGTGGGGTCTGTTGTAAATTTTTTCAAGCAGATCTCACTGTGATGGTTTTTAAAGTCATTACAAAAATTATTTCATTTTTAAAAAATCATGAAATGTGTTTTCATCGGAATATCGTGTCTGATAATATATTCTTTGGACCAAACAAAAATCATAAAAGTATTTTGACTCGTAATCATCTATCTAAATCTATTTTTATAAAAGTCCGTGGATTTTGTGCGATATCGCGGTGAGTTGTGGTTGTCTTCCCTTGCTTCGTGTGATTTGCTCTTTTGTAATGCAGACATATCGGCTAGCAGTGGATTTGTACTTAAGTGTGGAATTTGTGGCACGTAGTGGATGGAGGTGTGGTGATTGGTCACTAATTTTTTTTTTGGGTCTTAGGTTTAAATCATGTTGGCATCAATTTTTGTTGATATTTATCTTCTCTAACAATTTTTGTTTTTATCGCCGACAAAATTGGATCTTATCAATTCGTGTAGGATTTGTTCTTATCGGTTTTGATAGAATTTATAGCTCGTTAGTCTAATCGAGCATAAAACAACTTAACAAGTACCTAATAGAGCATTCTTTTCATGGCAGATAAACCTACCGAGTATTTGACAATATAATCACCCTAAAAGGCTAAACAATCTTTTGTTTTCTAATTTTTACTTGACTATTCAATTAATGCAGACTCAAACCAAAAATGGAAAAAGAAAATAAAGATTATTTTCTCTACACTTTCTTGGCAACTGAACATAAATGTTAGACCGTGTACACTCCATGTGGCAAGTTCACTGCATCAGCTATAAGCTCCACCAAATACTTAACAGTTTATTTAATAGCTTGTAAGTTGTCAAAAATAGCTTCTTTCACAACTTTTATAAACTTTACCAAACAGAGTCAAGGTTGTTCTTGCAAAGAGTATACGACAATAAAATGATCCAATGACATAAGAAATCTTATAACCTCAGATCTTTAGAGGCTTGCGTTAGCTTTTGCTTAAATTTTCGATGTCCTTAAGCATACTATTAAATTCTGAACTGGAAGAACACCAAGAACAGCCATTAAATACTGAAAACAAAGAATTGTAGAAAATATATTTCTGAATTAATTTGTTAAACTGTTACAAGCTACTATATATAGTAGTACATGAACTAGAACTTTTCTAATAATAGGCACCCTCACGATGAATGTATATCCAAAACATTCATCTTGGATACATGTGTATGAAATAATGTAGCACCCAGAGGCTTGGTAAAGACATCAGCGATCTGAGTAGCAGATGTAACATGCAAAGTTTTGATATAGCCAACAAGTAATTTGTCGCAAACCAAATGACAATCTCTATGTGTTTGGTATGTTCATGAAAAATAAGGTTTGCAGCAATATGCAAAGCAACTTGGCTATCACAAAATAGTTGTGCAGGTTGTGGATGATATACATGCAAGTCATTTAACAAGTAAAGCAACCATGTAATCTTACATGTAGTATGCGCTAAAGCACATACTCGGCTTCAGCAGACGAACAAGAAACAATGGATTGTTTCTTAGGTCGCCAAGAAATTAAAGATTGATCCAAATAAACACAGAAACCAGTAATGGATCTGCGAGTATCAACACAACTGACCCAATCCGAGTCACTGAAGGCTTTAATCTGTAAATATCTGAATAAAAAAGGCCTTGAGCAGGACTTTGTTTAAGAAACCGTAAGACACGGTAAGCATAAGCAGCTTGCATATGACTGACAGCAGGTTTTGCAAGAAACTGACTAAGCTGTTGCAAAGGGAAACATATATATGGTCTAGTTGTTGTAAGATACAACAATTTTCCAACAAGGCGTCGATAATCACTAGGATCAGGCAACAAATCTTCATCATAAGCAGATAATTTGAGATTGGTATCCAAGGGAAAAGAGCGACAAGTTGGCAACCCAAAAATCCAGCATCTTGCAAAATTCCCAAAGTATACTTTCGTTGACAAAGAGTTATACCTTTTGGTACTTCTGGCAACTTCAATGTCAAGGAAATATTTGAGCTGGCCTAAATCTTTGATTTTGAACTTGTCATCAAGTGAAGTCTTCAAAGCATTTATCAAAAGGTATAGCCTGATTTTGATTGGACGAATCCTTGTTCCAGAAGAAAAGTGGTTAACTTGAAAAACCATTGTCTTGATGCTTGCTTTAAGCCATAGAGTGACTTATTTAATCGGCAAACCAAACTAGAAGTAGATTTGCTGGAAGAAACATGAGAGAAAACTGTGTTTATAGACCACTAACATGAACTTCGACCAGCAAAGGTTGGACATCTTTTGCCATGGCTTGTATCTGAGACATCACTACATCAAAAAAAAATATTTTTACATGATATTACACGATCTAGAATGCTCTATAATTCTCATTGAAAGACCCATCATCGGTACATCTATAAATAGAAAGATGCAAGCATGGATGAAAGCTTTCGTAACTAATCATCTAACGTAATAACCAACTAAGCCACTAGATACAAGACACATAGTCTACAAATTAAACAAACTAAACAAACAATATATATACAGTAATATACCACCTCAAGATGGAGTGTAGATATCCTTGACAACCACCTTGGAGAGTAGAGAAAACATAGAAGATGCAGGCAAAGTGTTAGTGAATATATCTGCCAATTCATGATGAGTAAGGATATGCAAAATGTGGATAAGACCAACAGTAGCTTTATCGTGGACAAAATGAAGGTCAATCTTGATGTGTTTAGTTTGTTCATGAAAGGTCAAATTAGAGGCAATATGCAAAGCCGTCTGGTTCTCACAAAATAGAAGTGGAGGACCACAACAAGTGATTTTAAAATCATGTAAGAGCTATTGAATCTATACAAGCTCACTAGTGGTGGATGCAAGAGCCCTATATTCGGCCTCAGTCGTTGAATGGGAAACAATGTTTTGTTTCTTGGCTTCCCAAGGTATCAAAGAGTCACCAAGACATATACAAAAACAATTACCGAGCGTCGAGTATCCGAACATGCTGCCCAATAGCATCAGAAAAAGCTTTGAGTTACAAGGTGGAAGAAGATGAAAAATACAATCCATGGCCAGGCTTTGTCTTGAGATAGCCAAGGAGATGATGGGTGGCTTGTAAGTGTGAAGTATTGTTGGAAATATATTTTATATTTGGGAGGGCACTTTCTCCTCTCGCCGCCTTTATCCAGGATCGAACCTGGGTGGTCGCCTTATATACGCCCCGGTGTAAGTCCTGGTACCACTGAACCAAGTTGGTTCAGTGGTACCAGGACTTACACCGGGTTCGATCCTGGGTAAAGGCGGGGAGAGGAGAAAGTGCCCTCCCAAATATAAAATATATTTCCAACAAGTATGAGGTTGAGTCTAATATTGACTCAACTTTTGGACATCAAAAGTTATATCTGGACGTGTGATGGTAAGGTATAACAGATGGCCTATAAGGCAACGATACTAAGAAGCATCAGAAAGAAGATAACTATCAAAAGCATATATAGTGGCAATTTAGGATCTATGGGAAGACTTGTGGGCTTACTGGTAGTGAAGCCAGTGTCATCAAGAAGCTAAAGAGTGTACTAGTGCTGTGACAACACGATACTAGTGGAAGAAGAAGCAAGTTCCAATCCAAGAATTTATTTTAAATTGCCTAAATCTCTGAGTTTGAACTTGCGATGGAGAAACACCTTAACCAAGTTGATAATGTGCTATTTGGATCAATGACAATAATGTCATCAACAAAGATTAATATGGCAACAAATGTAGAACCAGAACCCATGGTGAACAAAGAATAATCACATTTGGCTTGTTTAAAACTAAACATTATGAGTGAATGAGACAGTACCACTGACGCGAGGCTTGTTTAAGGTCATAAATGGACTTATGTAGACGACAAGTCAATTTGGTACTAGGAGTAGTAACAACTTTGCTATGATATCCAAGAGGAATATCCATATACACCTATTCAAATAAATCTCCATGAAGAAAAACTTTATTAACATCTAACCAAACCAAGTGCCAATGCTTGTAAGCTGCCAGTGCTAATAACACCTTAATAGTGACCATTTTAGCCACAGGTGAAAATGTTTCGATAAAATTCAAACCCTCCCATTGAGTGTAGCCTTTGACGGCCAAACGAGCCTTGTAACATTTGAGTGTACCCACCATATTTATATTTGACTTTGTAACTCCATTTACAGCCAAAGGAATGTTTATCCTTTGGTAAGGGAACAACAATCCATCTATGGTTCGCCTCCATAGCTTACAACTCAGCTTGCATGGCATCACGCCAGTGGGCATGCTTCACAGCTTGATGATAAAATTGTGGTTCAACATTAGAAGTAACATTTAAGACTAGGCAACAAAATGAAAAGTTTCAGCATAACTTCCTATGGGGTTGTTCCTTCAATCAAAGAGGTATTCATTGTATTGAGTGGGATCAAGTGATCAAGGCAAAATGAAATGGTGGTACTGTTATTGGGTCCATTACTACAAAAAATAAGGCGTTACTCTTCAAATGGATTTGGAGATATAATCAATCTCAAGCAAACTCGCAAGTTTTGTGGAAAACTATTCTTCAGGAAAAATACGGCTTACCTATGTTCATACAATCTTCTGTCAACCATCCAAAGATGTCTCTGGTATGGCAGAATATTCAAGGGCTTTTGAACCCAAACTGTGGTAAGATGGAAGAAGCTATAAAAGCTGGTGTGGCTTTCAGTATTGGTGATGGAATCAACACTAATTTCTGGGAAGACATTTGGGTGGGAAATGTTAATCTAAAGGGTAAGTTTCCAAGACTTTATGGAATTTGTAGCTTGAAAAATCATTCGGTTTCAAGCTTTGGTGTTTAGGACGGATATGTATGGTATTGGGTCATTCCCTGGAGAAGATCTTTGTTTCAATGGGAAGAAGAATTGGAGTCATCTTTGCTTGATTATATAGGAAGTATAACTATTTGTCCAGATAAAAGGGACAAAATAATCTAGAAGCACACTATACATGGTAACAACTCGGTGAATTATTGTGCCATGCTTCAGAAAAATGTGATGCTACACTAGTTTCTATGTCCTCAACGAAAGTCTGGAAAGGCTGGTCTCCGCCTAAGATTGAGTACTTTTTGTGGCTGGTTTTGAATGGGGAAATCAACACTACAGATAGACTTCACAAGATGGGAATAGTTTCGGCTAATAACACAAAATTGCCCATTATGCAATAAACAAATGGAGATAATTGATCATCTCCTAATGTTGTGTGATGGACAGCGAGAAATCTTGTACAAAATTATTTTTTGGTGGGGGCGGGAGTGGTGCATTCCGAACACTGTGGTGAACTTTTTTTATCAGTGGTCTTCTTTTGTTATGGGGAAGCAGCAGGAAAGGATGTGGTTCCTATTATTTGGAGCAGTTATATGGACTATCTGGACAACAAGGAATGACTCTATTTTCAACAACAAAACTCCGGAATGGGTCAATGTGCACTATTTAATTTTCATCAGATTTGGGACTTGGCTAAAGGCTTTAAACCTTGATTTGCCTTTAACCGGCCCAGAACTTCTGGTTTTGTCAGATGGTTTGAAGCTCTATTCCAATAATCTTACAGTCTCTAGACCTATGTCCTTTTGGTTGGCTCCTCTGTAGGGTGTGTTTAAATGGAACACAGATGGTTCAATTATGAATTTAAAAGCTGGTGTGGGGCGAGTCTGGGGTGAGTCTTGAGGGATTCAGAAGGTCACTTCATGTGCATTTTCTCTGACCTATTACTCATGTTGATTCGAGCATTACTGAACTCAAAGCCATTAAATTAGCTTTGGAGATTTCAAAACAATATGGATTGCATGACAGAGGACCCATTATGGTGGATTCGGACTCTTTAAATGTTGTTTTGTGGACTAAGGGTAACTCTGGTAATCCTTGGACAGTGGATCAAGATGTCAATGCAATTCATAATCTGGTAAAGTCTATGTCTTCAGTTACTTTTTCTCACATATGGAGGGATTCTAATCGTTTGGCTGACTCTTTGGCCAAGCAGGGTGTTGATAGAATGACTTTATTTGTTGATTGGATATTGGATGATTCTAATGGATTTCTGTAGTAGGTTTCTGCTCCCTGTTCTCTTTTTCCAGCAAGCTTTGCTATGGCACTCCTTGGAAATGGTGGTCAATATTGGTTCTTAATGCTTTTTGCTGCTAGTTTTCTCACTGCTACTTCGTCTCAGGCCTTTGTAAGGTGTTGTAGCATAGTGCCTCTTTGCAATGTTGTGGACCTGCTGATGGCTGCAAGATATGTTTTGTTTGCCGGTTGCTGCAAGCTGTGTTTGTTCAAGTCTACCTCTCCTGGTCCCATTCGTAGATGGTTGCTAATTCTTTCGCAAGCAATGTCTGGAGGTTCAAAATATGAGTGTGTTCCCGGAGTGTGTGGTCTTCTATGGGGGAGGGAAACATTAGTGATTGTGAGTTTGAAGATGGTGTCGAGCGAAACACGAGTGCTTGCAAGGGTCTGAGAGAAAATTCAAGAGTGAGGTTTTTTTTCCTAACTCATCTCATTTTTTTGGCAGGGCTGGTGGGGCGGCTTTGAGTTTCTTTGGGTGGGAACCATGAGTGATTAGGAGATCAAGGTTATTTGAGGGAAACACGAGTGATAGCAAGTTTGTTTGAGGGAACATGAGTGATGACATCAAGTTTGTTTGAGGGAGACATGAGAGAATAGGAGGTTCTTTGTGTGGAGAAATTTTTGTCGAAAATAAATAGTTTAAGTTTTGTAACTCGCTTTTGCTTTGCAGGGAAGTTTCTATTCGCTTGGAGCTGGAGTGGTTTTATCTAATGGGTGGGAAACACGAGTGTTTTTAGAGTGACATTGATTCTGTGAGATGAGAATTTTGATATTTGGGGCTATGGGAAACACGAGTGGATTAGAGGTTTTTCTGAGAATTTTATGAGCTTCCAAACTTTGATGGGGTTGTCGTTTCGAATTAGGGTGATCTATTTTTAGTTCTTCAAATGGATGCAGCTGATGTCATTTAGCTTGCCTTGTTCCTCTTTTCTTTTCTTTTCTATTGGAAGAGGCTTGCTTTGGAGAAGCTGGTACTGGGTTTTTAGTGTTGTCTCCTCAGCTTTCTTAGATTTTTAAAGAGGAAGAGGTCGATTCGATTTTCTCAAGCTCGTATCATTGGATGTTATGGTGATGATATTTTCTGGCTCAGTGGTTATTCTGCTGGAAATGGAGGACATCTAATTTCGCTCGCTTGGAATCGGGCTCGAAGGGTCATGCTGGCTATATGTGGGGAAGTTATTCATTTGGATGCATAACTCAGTATGCTCAACATCAGTTACTGGGTTAATCATCAGCGAAAATCAGATAGGAATGGGGGAGGTGGCTAATCGTTTCACAGGAGTGAACAAGAGGCTGACTTCATGAAAAATCCATATTCTGATATTGGTTTTGATGTAGTATACGCAATTCCAGCTACTTGCCATGCACCAGACATTTATGGATAGCAAGGTTAAACTTATGTCCACCTCTTTCTACAATGAAAAGCTTGGTTTCAGATTCTAGTGGTTCATCCGTGTGTGCCTCTGCATGTTACTACCATTGGTAGTAATATTATAAGTTGGGATTAAGTGCTTTATAAGTTGGGATTAGTGTCATTGTTTGCCAAGTATGTTGTGGTTTGGTTATTCTTGATAATCAACTCGTTTCCTAGCATCCGAGACGATCAATAGCTGTATCATTATGGGCATTACAGCAGCAGAATTGACGCTGCCTGGCTTATTGATTGGATTCACTCTTGACAAAAAATGAAGTATCAATGACTCCAAGAGAAAATCTGGTTCCTTTATTTATAGAGTTTTGGTAGGAGGGACTGATTCTGAAAGCTTGATGAGCTGAAAAATTACTTGTGTTTATATAGGTTGTTTGCTGTGTTTTTTGGTCCTTTTTGTGGATTCTTCCAAGTCACTTGTGGCTAGTAGGTTGTCTAGACTCTGTACCTGTCTTTGGTATATCTTGGACTGTGTAATTTATCTCTATTATGTTTAATGAAATTTTAGCTAAGCTACTTACAAAAAAAAAATAAGACTAGGTTACGAAATCTAGGAGATAGAGAAGAATAATAAACAAAATAGGATAAAGAATAAGAGCTACAGGACAAGAATTTTGAATTATGTTGTGACTCATTATAATGAAGAACTGAACTTTAAAGCTCAAAGGTAAAGTTGAAATTTTTGTGGGGGAGACAAGGAGCCCAAAGGGCTCTGAACGGTACGGTAGAGTTGAGCTGGAATTCCTTATATACATAAGCGTATTTTTGTAATTGTATAAAAGGAATACTAGGGTTACTATATAAGCTCTATATTGAGTCTTGTACTGGCTATGCCGTTTTTTCTCATAGTGAAAAGAATCAGGAGCTCCTCCGTGGACATAGGCACGTTTTGGCCGAACCACGTAAAACCACTATGTTCAAATTTTTTTTTTTTGCTGATTTCTTGTGCTTGTGTGTTCTTGATGATGTGAGATTGGTTACAATAAAGAAGGCAATGGTTCGTGAAGTAACGAATTGCAATGATATTGTTGTAGAGGTTGTTTAGGAATATGAGTAGAATGATGTAAAGGTGGTAGTGGGAAAACGTCAGGCTCACTAGTAGCCACGGGGTTTGAAACAACCATGGGAGGAGAAACAACAAGAGTGGTAAAAACAGCAGCAGGAATAAAAACAGCAGCAGGAATAAAAGAGCCATTAACATAATCTACAAATCAAACAAACTAAACATATGTTTTCCATATAGACATATATGTACTAATTTAATAGGCATCTTACTTCGCATATTGGTTGGCTCACAACCATTCAGATTGCTTACTCCTCAAAATACATGGTGAAGATATTACTTGAAGAAAGCACTGCTGCCAGAAATCTACATCTTGGGCCTCTGCCAAACTTTCCAGGTGAGCAACATTGGCCTTATTTCACATGAACTGCATTGGACTTGTATGAAAGAGCCATTGACCTAGTGGTATCCACTCCTTAGAATTTCAAACAAGTTGACGGTTTGAATCCTCTTAAATTCTAAAACAATTAATCTTAAAATCAATATTATTCATAAAATGAGTAATTCAAACTCACATTCAAGCTTTGGAGAAGATGACGATCGATGATGCTATTGGGAAGACGAAACTCAGTGAAGAGAGATAGGGGTCTCTGGGGTGGAGCGAGACGGGCTGCTGCCCAAGGCCCCCAGTGCCCAGTGCCCCTAATTTTTTTTATAAAAAAAGTAGTAGTATTATAAATTATAATAGTCTCACACTCATTTAAATCACATTTAGAAAAAATTAGCTCAATAATGTTCACCCCATTACAACTTAAAAATTAAATAATTAATTCATTTAAGCTCTATTTAGTTATCTTTTTTTTATGATGACCCCTTTTTTAGAGTTTGCACCGAACGTCTCAAGACTCATCTACACCATCTTAGAATGAATGCTTGAGAAGAATTACCCCCTTTGGCTACTAACTTGACACATAAATGAGGGGAATGGTCTTAGACAATCTATATGTGAATGGATCGAACTTGGATTGGATCCGAACTTCTTTTTAAAATGTTTAATAAAATACAAAACTAGTGTTAAGCCTTGGTTAAATGGGCCCCTTAAGTCCAATGGACTGGAAGCAATATTCCCGATACTGCAAAAATTTCTCATCTTTCCTTTACTTTTCGCAAAAACAATAATTATAATAATTTTGTCCAAATACTAAATGATACTGCTACAAGTTGTGTATTGTTAGTTTTTAAAATTCAAATTGTGACCATTGTGAGATAATCTAAATCTGTGCATGTGAGATAATCTTGAGGTAAGTTACTTCGTAACAGATATAGGATTTCTATTGGTTATTACGCGTGTTATTTCAAAAAAGTTTTATGAATTATTAAAATAATATCGTGTGTGATGTGTTGGAGTTGAAATATACCATGATAAGAGATATTTACAGCTACGAGTTGTTGTATATATATTTGGTTAATTAATTATCTTTTTTATTAAGTAAAACTCCTAGTAGTGAATATGAGTTATATATAGTGTATTTTGTTTTATCTCAACTTCTTCTTAAGTGGATATATGTCACACGTGTATTACATGTGTTGTGTTTTATTGATTATGTCTTGCTTTCAATGAGAATATCAGAATACTATAATGATAATGTCGTGTGAATTGCTGCTATCATATGTGCTGCGTATACATGTGTGCCGTGTATCTTAAGTGGGTTATTATGAATCATGATAGTGCCATGATGCCATGTAGTGGATGAGTGTGTTATAGTCTTGATCAATATCTTTCAAGTGATTTAGTTTTGTTGTGCTTTATCAACTTGTATTTGACATAAGATAAAACTGGTTTTTATCATGAGGTGTCAAGGCTTATCGTCACTTGTGCAATATAAGTGAGTTGGCCGAAGCTATTGCAAATGTTGTGCCCAAGTTATTTTGTCTTTGTTTTATTCTCTTTCATATTATTATTGTAATGGTTAGATTATTTATGTAAATTGAGAGATTAGTTTGAGTAAGAGAGTTTCGTATTTTCTTTGTTTATTTGGTGATCCATTGAAGACGTCCAGTGGCAGCTCTTGGTGGAGTCAAGGTTGGTCATCTTCGTGGAGTTGAAGTCTTCTAGCATACTCATCATTCATGGATTAAGTTGAGAGTTGAAATATACACTGAATGAATGAGATGTACGAGCAATGTCTTTATGTCAAAGATATAGTTGTACTCTTGATTCGTAATTAATGAATTGTTTCTCAAGGTTGGTCGCTCATATACTCGATGTTTTTTCCCAGTAAAGTTTTCTCGTTAAAATTATGGTGTTCTGATTTGTTTTATTTTCCGTAATTGTTTATATATTATGTTGACTAACGATTTTGGTGAGAAACACCGAACTTTCATCTATATCACAAAAATTAACAAGATGATAAGTAGTGAATCTCTCTAAGATCAAATTGTATGGATTCAGAAGGTCATTTGTTCATTTTTACAGTGAATAATATATGTGTGGTCAAGCATTGAACTTTTTTATCAACTTATGTTATTGTTGGATGGAAAATTTATGTTCATGCGAGTTTGATCACTTGAATTTATGATGATATCGAATATGTAAAGGATAATCTTAGATGGTCTCAGCAAAAAAATATATCACAAAATTATGTCGCATCAAAATCAAGAAAAGTGGTTTTTCCACTATATAATGTTGGCATAAAGTAAGTACACAAGCATGGCAATTAAAGGAAAATAAATATTCTATTCAAATCACTACCCACAAAAAACAACACATGGGGATTGGAAAATGCCAATTTCTTGCTTGCCATCAAGGTCTCTTCTTGGCCCCATTTTTCTTTATGTCAATTTTAATTATTTCAGTATTCAAGCATTTTTCTTCTCAATGCATATAAAATAAAATATTATATATATATATATACAAACGTATTCCGACAACACCTATAAGAAGTTTGGGTTGAAATCCTTTTGCTAGGGGACCAAGTTTAACACTTTACAACATTCGATTTACTCTGTGATTTGTAAAAAATATTTAAAACGATTGGATACACGAATATATATCCAAACGACTTTGAGAATGGACTGAAATAATGGATATCAAGTTGTATTAAAGTAGTACTTCTTGATTTCTGTGAAAAGGAGGGTTATAAGAGTGGTGCTAAATAGCTCAAGTTTTTGTACTCATACATTAATCCAGGTCTACATAGCGTGCTTTGTAAGGTATGACATGGAAAATTAAAATTTTAGAAAATAAAATATCTTATTTTAACAGACTCCATCTCTTAAAATACATATTAGATTTCGAAAAAAATTACATATACAGAATCGACAAGTAAAGATCTATCCAACAAGATCTATCGTCGATAGGTTTTATTCAGTCATTTTTAATTACATTATTTTTTGTACTAATATGTGAATTATGTAGGTTCCAGTGTTTATTTATAGGTATTGATATGGGCTCGTATATCGATTTTCATACTGTAACCTAAACAATAAGTGTTAAACCCTAAAAGAAACGAATTCGCTAAACCCTAACGGGCTCGTGTGTCGGATTTTCATGCTGTAACCTAAACAATAAGTATTATAAACCCCAAAGGGAACGGATTCGCTGAATCTTAATGGGCTCGTGTATCGAATTTTCATGTTGTAATCTAAACAGCTCGGATTCGCTACTAAAATCCTAAATGTCCTAAGTGTTAAAATCTAACTACTAAAACTTAACGGGTTAGGGTACCCAACATAATTTCAATAAAAATGCAAAAAAATAACAAATATATATTCTACTATCATAGTGTAACAAAATTTTAACTCGAATAAACAGTTTACACATCATATATATGAATTACATTTTTGGGATCATAAATATTGTAAACAATAATATCTACAGACGTTCGTATATAGAGGAGCAAAACTATATCCGATCCGAAAAAATGATTTGTCTAACTTAAACCAAAGCAAGTTTGGATATAAGTATGTGTTTAAAATCTGGATCAAAATGCAAAAATTTTGTCTGATTTAAAATTTGATTTGGGTCCAAACAAAAAATCTTACCTGATTTAGTTGTTCAGATCTTAACCCAGATTGAATTAATGTTTAATTCAGTAGTCTAGACTTAAATTAGTCTAAGAATAATGAATTAAATACGTCTAAAAATTCAAACTAATCCGGATCTGAACATACAAATACTTCGTAAACAATTATGTGGTCCAATCCGAAACCGATTTTTGGCCATCCCTATCCGCATTAGAGAAGTGCTCTATATATATGTCAAAGATTTATGTGATTTCTTATCATTCAAAACACTTTTTTTTTAATAAATAATTTTTATTATATTTTTTGTGTAAAAGCATGAACGCCATTAGTGATGTCTTATGTACCCATACCAGTAATTTTCGAAATACATATGCAATTGTCTAATGGGAGCCGCTATTCGCACACAAATTTTGACTCACTGTGCACGTTTATTAGCACACCCAAAATTTTTCTTTGAACACCTATTTAACTTCCTAAATTACCCCTTTATATGTATTAACTACATAACCTTTAACATCCTAACTTATCCTCTTCCGCTATATATCAACTCCCCCTTAATTAAAACTCATTTGAATTTTTTGATATTTATTTCAAGATCAAATTCCTGATTTCTACTCTTTTTGTTAAGAAACTTGAGAAAGTGACAGCAACATAAAAAGAGAAATAAAATCTTTTAAAAAAAACCAATAAAGCAAAAGTGTTAACATTTTTTTAGAAGATAATTCTCGCACCGACCCATCTCTACAATATTATCTCTGTGGTTTAGAAACTTCTGATTGTAAATCAATTCATGGTGTTCCCAACCAACATTTTCCTCTTTAAACATCATCTTTTAGCTAATCCAGTTTGAAAAGCGTTAAGAGATAGCTTGAGGAACCAAGTCCCAGGATGCTCAAATTGGGTTTGTAATGGATATACATAGTTGCACTTGTAGATATGAGAGTTAGAAATTGAAGCATGAAATAATTTTATTTTATTGCATTGTGATCTATTTTTTCTTCTCATAATATTGTTCTTGTTTTCCATAAATATCTACTACTGAGACAAGATTAGGAGACTAATATCTAATAAGAGACGATGAGATGATGATTTGTATAAAAATTTAATTGAAATTATTAGAGTTACAAAATTTAATTTCGTTTAATTAAAATAATAGGTGCAAATAGTAAATAGATTTTAAAGTAATTTTATATAAGGATAATTTTATATATAAATTTGAATATTTAAAAAAAGAAATGCATGTAGACTGAGTTTAAATTCGTGTGTAAATAGCGGCTATCTTGTCTAATACCAATGTTTTAATGAAGGGTTGGATTCTTCAATCATTGTTCTGCTTCGCTTTCAGTGTACATAATTAATTAATTAATTAATTATCTATAAAAAAATACTACATAATTAATTATTAATCCATCCATACAATTCCACATGTATGCCATTGCAGGCCGCCTACTATGTTAAAGCTGATGGGGGAATGGGATATTGGAATTGACAGTGGACAGAAATAGTTCAAACACCTTCAAACAAGAACAATGATCTAAACGTAAAAGAATAAAGGTCAAAAAGAAGAAAACCAAACACATACTCCCAAGCATATATATAACTAAACTTGGAGACAAAGAGAGAACCATATACAGTATTTATACTCTTGACTGCTGAAACTAGAAATGGAAACTGAGTGTGCCAGTACTGGTACTATCGTTTCTAACCAAAACCAGTTACCATCGGTACACAATTATAATATATATATTCTAATGCTAAGAAAACAAATCTGTTAGTAAGGTTGATACAAAATCGAACAAAGCCAAATCAAAAATATAAACTTAACACAAATCGAGTCGGGATTTAAACCCCTAATCTAAAAAGATATAATGCGGGGTGAGGAGAAGGATATCGAGCAACAAATCCAAATGGAAACTTGTACAAACATGAACATCTAAAAAACAGAACAGAAAGAAAAGCAAATTAAGCACAAACTCCCAAACATATAATCTACTACATAAAGTTACATAAATAAGAAGAAATCAATGAAGGGTTTTGCTAGGCAAATATATATATATATATATATATATATATATATATATATATATATATATATATGGCTATTTAATAGCTATAGCTTCGATATATAGAACATATTATTGTTTTTGGCCATAAATTCTTTCTAGGGTTTCCATGCTGAAGCCCATACAACAGGCTCATCTTTCCATGTTAAGTAAACTCCTGATGATTGATGAGTTTGATTATTATTATTATTACCATCATAATCTCCTTCCCCTGGTTTTTCTACCATAAGTGACCATCCAGCTTTGTATCTCTTCAGCAATGCCTTGACATCATCAACAACATCATCACTAAACCCAACTTCTGAAAATGAAGAATCTTTCATTCTCTCACACCATTGGCTTCCTCTCTCTCTCCTCTCACACCCTTCTTCTCCATGACTAATATTATTCTCATTCTCATCTTCATCATCATCACAAGCCAAAACCTTAACTATGCTCCTTGAACACTCCCTCTCCAACATCAACCTTTCATTGCTTGTTGGGGCAAAGCTCTCCTCTAGCATCTCAAAGTATAATGTGTAGAATCTAAGGCACTCTTCAAAGCACTTGACAAAGTCATTTCTTGCGCTTGTGAAATCAGCTTCTTCTTCAACAATTGTCACAACTTTAGGCTTGAGTGATTGGAAGAATTGGATTAAAGCAACTCTTTCTTCAACTTCAGCTCTTCTTAAGGTTCCAATACAATTCACAGCTATAGCTTCATCATCTTGTACTCCTAGTCCTTCCTTTGTGAAGTGGTTTAGACCACTTACGACACTGAATTCAAACGGAACTCCCATCAACCTTGCAAATTTCTCCATCCTTTGTCCTATCTCCTTCATGACTGATCTTACCATGGATGCAGTTACAACAACTGTGAGCTTCAATCGAGGCGTCTCGTCGTTTCTTGTGGCTAAAGATTCCAATAGGGTAGGCCATTGAGTGCAGAAGGTGTTGCTTATATCAATTATGTGAAGCTTGGTTTCACCATTTAAGGCATCCAAGATTGCACCATTTGAAGCTACATGACCAAAAGTTGTCCATGGACTCACCTCTTGGAACTTGAGTATTAGCTTCCTTGTTGAATCAAAGGAGTGGCTCTTCTCAGCTACACAAGTTAGGGTTTTGTAGCATCTCCAGCCGGAGCCGGTCGCCTTGCAAAACAAGGATTGTAAGAAATAAGAAGCCAATTTCTGTTCACAATCTCCATAAGGAGATGCTAACTCATTCAACATCCATAGAAGTTGATGGATTTTGGTGGAGTCCTTATCTGAGATGGCTATTGCACACTCATTAAGAAGCCTTGAAGCCCATTTGTTATCTGCCGGGACGGCGGCCGCTGAAGCAGCATATAGTGGCTCACCGGAGTCCGATGAACGGCCTGTAGATGTGTGGCTTTGATGATTGTTGGAAGTACTCATGATTGCTAGTTGTTGATGATCATCTTGTGATGATTGGAGGGTACACTTGTGTATTTATAATTGTGATATTGTTTAGAGGGTGTAGGCCTCTTTGACTCAAGAGGCTCCTTAGCAAAGCTCATTTCATATTTGAGTTCTAGAAAGTGGCCAAGTACAAAGCTATGGTTAGAAAAGTTATATAGGATTATTTATGGTCATGGTCATATTCTATTACATGTATATATTACTATTTTAGATTGCATCATTTTCATCCCCAAGCTACCTGATTACTCACCAACCTAGCCATATATTTTTATAATATATATCAGTAATTCTCCTATTAGCTCCTAAAATGAGGTTTTAAGATGAAGTCTTAACTTTGGAGTTTAAATCACTTTTTTTTTTAAAAAAAAAATAGAAAATTATTCTTGTATTTTGATCAATTGTATGAATCCAATAATATATATATATACTTGATAAAAGAAGACGGTATCTCCAATAATATATTTTATATTCAAAATAAAAATCAAATTCAGCATTTTCCTTATAATTAGTCTAATTTTGGATGCTTTATATCACTCGCGATCTTTTTCCTTGTAATTAGGCTCTTGACAATGCATATTACCTTACATTTTTTATTAAGATTTGACCCACCGCCTTAATTTCCGTTAAACAAATCAAAGTGAAAAAAGAGTCCTAATGAATAGACTTTTTTATTTATAAAAGATGCCGATATCTTCGCAATTTATTAAAAGTCTCGCTTATGACGGAGGAATACCGCGATTAAACCGAAAAAAAACAGCCAAAACTACACTGGCTGTAAAACCAAAAATTACAAGCCACAAGTAGCTTTGAAAAACCCCGAGAAGATACCAATGTTCCAAAGCAAGCCTAAGCAGCAAGCCTTGCTCCCAATCACAGAAAACCACTACACATGGAGCAACAAAACAGAAACAAAGAAACAAAGAAGAGGCACCGAAACCCATGTAGAACAGCACGGCCACCACTTAAGGAAGCACACGGAAACCACACTTAAAACAATTAAGATTAAGTTTATTGACTAATTAAATATATACTTTTGTGATTTCATATCAAGGAACATATGTAATTAACAATAATTAATTAGGGCTGATCACGTCATTAACAGTAGTCATTACAGGGCATGATTTGGAATAGAATACAAAATTTATTCCAAAAAAATAAAATAATATAATTAATAATCCCAAAGGAATCCTCGCCTATGAACGGCCACTGAATAATGCTAAATAAGAAAAACAAGCAACATATTTTGTTGAGTAAACAAGCAACATCTATTGTAAGTATATGGAGACATTTTATTCATTATTGTGATTAATGTTGGTGACAAGGTTCTACTTTGAAACCAAACATTGCCAACTTTTGTAGTATACAAACCTTCGTCATGCAACATAACAATTAATTTGTACCTTTCTTCTCGGCAATTATTCTACTTAATTAATACAACATCAATTCTTGTTAATTACTATATATGGTAATATGTGTATACATATATATACACACACATATACGGTGGTACTAGTTGTACATAGGGATTGGTATCCTTAATGTACATAACAACACATGTGGCAAGCCACATGTATATGTTCACTAAGCAATTTTGAATTTCAAAAACAAATGCAATTTTTTTTATACATGTTACACACATATTCTCTCTCCTCTCCTGTCCCCCCCTCTCCTCTCTCACAGAAGCACATGCATATTCAATTCATCAGAATCGTGTGGTCGATACAATCAGAAAATGGCTGGATCAGGTGCATATCACCACAAGAAAGTCGAACGGTGGCATCGGTTGCACAAAGATGTTGCCACCATTTTTCAAGCATTTTTTCGATGGTTTAAGTGACTTTTGACTACATGTTACAACTGGTTTAGCTTGTTCGAACCTTGGGGTTCAATTCAAGGTGATGGAAACATGAACAGTGACCAAACGATGATTTTTCGTTATTACATTGTTTGATAGGCATGTTACATTGTTTTAGCACTTTTTTGGGCTTGAGAGGCCTTTTGCGGTGGTTGTTTGAGCACTTTTCACAACTCACTGTCTTAGTGGGGAAATCAATGTAATAACGCACTGCCTAATGGTCAACACAATATAATAAGACATTGAAAATAAAAAACAATGAAATATAACACAATGAAACAAATATACAAGGTAATAATACACTGGAAAATTCAAACACGATGTAATAAGACACTGAAAAATTCAAACACAATGAAATAATATTATGACAGTACACAGTGTAATAATGCACTGTCAATATAACAGAGAATATAATAAGACACTGACAATGGTAAACACAGTGTCATAAGACACTGTCAAATGGTTATCACAATGTGATAATGAACTGCCAAAAAAACATAATGGAATATGATACTTTCATAATAAAACACAATGTAATAAGACAATGTCGAGATAAAATATAATATAATAGGACATTCAACATTTTTCTTCGTAGCAGGTAGGATTTATCGATTGTCGTCAGAATTTCGAGGATGAAATTATTCTAAGGAGGGAAGAATGTGATATCTTGACCCTGGATGTAAATAATAAATAAAAGAGTGACACGTGTACAATAGTGCTCTGTGGATGGATATTTATATTTAGTATTTTGTGAGAATTACGAAAGTTGTACGGTGGAGGATATGGGGTGGATATATGTTTTGGAGGTTGTGGTGATGTGTGAATGAAACCTTGTACGTACAGTGAGTGAAATCCGAGTAAGGATTCGCCATGTGGCCACATAGTGAAGGGTAATAAGCCCGGTGAGAAGGAGAATGCCTACCTTCCTTACCAGTAAAGAGCTTCAACGATGAGGTCGAATTGCGGATGGAGTTGGCTCCGACTAGAAGTTTGGAAATGTGGTTGGGATTGTGGTGAATGGTGTGGGATACTCGAGTGACATTTGCATGCGACTTGAAGTTAGATTGAATTGTTTTACATTTTATTCGTTACAGTAATTCCTATTGAGTTTCGACTCACTTCTATGTTATTGGTTTTTTTTGGTTTTTTTAAGGTGAGTTTTGTGACGCCAATTGAGCTGTTGGTGGAAACCAGATGGTGGGATAGTCAAGTTATGAAAAAATTTGTAAGTAATTCTAAATTAATTGACTTAATTTAGTTGTTTAAATTTTCACGTCACGCTTCGGAGGCTATGGCATGACAGTTTGATCGGGAATTAGGTTTGCATCTAAAAAGAAAATTGATTCCCTAAAAATCTATGTGGCATGCAGAGTCAGCATGCCACATAAATTATGTATGTTATGTATAAAAATTGTTAGGGACGTTTAACATTTCCGACACATATATAGAATGAATGAAAGTGCTTAAGTAATAGTCAACCAAATAACTTTTATCAACCAGGTGCCACATGAAGAGCGGATCTTGTTGGAAAAGTTATCAGATTCTTGTTGTAGAAATGTCACACGCGATTGAAAAAATTGAAATAGAAAAATTCAACAATCAAATTATGGGGTTGTCAAAAGATAACCTAGAAAAATTACAGTATGTATAAAATTTATACAATTACGCAATCACAATTTTCGCTCACCTTGGCAAAATTGGAGAATAAAAATCCTATTCCTAAAAGTTATTTTTTTAGACACCACAATATATAAATCATAATGAACCACTAGTATTAATATAACACCTAATACCTCAAGTTTTATTCTACCCAGGTTGACCCTGGCCACTGTGAGAGCCTTGTGCACGGAGGTGAATATAGAGTTGTTGTGATGCAACCTAAATGCCACATGGACAATTCTTGAAACAAACAGTTTATTCACATATAATTTGAGGTCAAGTCTGCACATATTCTACTTGTCTTTTACTCCATCCAATACGGGAGTCTTGTTTACGAAGTTGTTTATCCTTTATTATTATTATTTGTTTATTTCAAATATAGTTGTCGTTTATTTTTTTTGTATTAGCTTACAATCCTTGCAAGTTGGGTGTCAATTCCAGTTCAGTTTTTTTTTATTTAGTCAAGACTCTTATTTTATTTCCTCAAAAGAATTGAAAACCAAATTAAATATTAAGAATACAAAAATTAAATGGCATCTAAACGAAGTTTATTCCTGGTTAATGACCAGAGAAGAAGATGAGGTTAATTTATCTTTAGGTTTCACTAGCGTCTGCATCTTGGGTTGTGTTTTTTTACCTAAGAATGATGGACCATGGCATAAGCCTTCCATATCATGGCGAATGTCACTCATAACACTCTCTCTTCAGCAGCCTAAAATGATGATGGTGATGATTTTAGGTCATCTTACTTTGTGTTTTGTTGAATTAAAATTTGTGGTCTCGAATCCCATCTCATTTCCCACATGCTTCAATTTTTGAGGTCCCGAACCTCATTTCATTCCCTACATTCTTCCTTGCTTGTGGATGATGATTTCATTGTAATATGATTTTATGTTTGTGTTTTATGGCAAATTGCTAGTCTTTTGGAATAATATTTGGGATTTCTGCCAAAATATGCATTGCAGGTGTATGAAATTTCGTCTTTTGGACATGCTTATGCGACATTTTAAATTTGTCATAAACCATTTCGTAGCATGTTATGATATGTATGTGAATCTATTATACATGACTGTTATGGTCGTTGCATAAACATGTCAGGAGGAATTTAGTTTTTAAAAAATAATTCCAGAATATAACATGTTAGCAAGAGTTAGTTAAAAATAATTTTGTTTGACTTTCTAATTCAAGTCAGACCATTGACTGATGGAGAAGGTTCAAAATCTGCCATGAAATAATCCAAATTATTGGATGACTAAATTGAAACGTTTGAAACGCAAGTGGTGTAAGACCATTTGTCAATGATAAAAAGTATAATTTACCCAAGAGTAAACAGGTCTCGTGGTACAGTGAAGGCATGGTTGGGGAAGGGCAGACAAAATATGGGCAGACAATCACACCCACATCACAGCCTGTTCTTTGGAACTAAATTGCAAGAAAGCAATTTTAACGATTGGCAAAGGGTTTCGCTTATTAAAGTACAAAGATTGCCCTCCTGCTACATTTTCCTTTTGAGAAAAAAAGATGATAGTGTCCTGCATAATGCTTGATGGTGGCTTCCCACGTACACTTGTTTTGCTCATGACCAATATTGTTGAAGTCCTTTGCTAAAGCTCATCTTTCCCTTTTTCATATAATTTTTCAAAATGAAGAGACCTAAAATTCAAGCCCAAAAAATCTAACATAAATATTTTTCTTTACAAAACCTACCCAATTTATTAAACTAAAACTCGAAAGTCCCAATTGTATTAGCCCAAATCATTTTCTTCATAAAATCAAAAACTTAAAACTAGAACCCATCACTACTCAAAAATGAAAAGGATGGTAGTGACTGTAATAATCCTTTAACTTTGAATCTCAACCATTCAAGTGAGCGACTATTTTATATATAATATATAAATATATATTTTATTTTATTTTTTGGTCTAGACCGCTCGGTGTCCGCAGTTAATCTCACTATGACTAAATTCGGACCGAGCCAGAAGTGTCTCACTAAGAAGGCAAAGCTCTCTCAACAAGAATTTTTTTCATTCATATCACTCGAACTCGAGATTTTTTTTAAGGGGAACAAACACCATGCCATTTGATCCAACCATTTGTTGGTAGTGACTACTTTATATTTATTATAATTCATTTATATGGTTGATATTTATAGTCTCCTCTATCTATTCGGGAGTCGAGAGATAGATTAATTTGACACTTCTCTTTAGATGGTTTATATTCAGTTAAGTCTGGGTATCGGATTGCCTTCGATTATTTGCAAAATCATAATTTTGAGAGGGCAGAGTCAATTAATGGGCAGTCATTTTGGTGGAAGCCTTATTGGAAGGTGCCTTTACCTCCAAAAATTAAAATTTTTATATGGAAGGCTTGTAACTCTAGTATCCCAGTGACAGAGCAGCTATTCCATCGTCATGCCTGTCTCTCTCCAATTTTCACTGTCGATTGGCCAAGGATACATGGTCAGCTAGCTCTTTGAAGTACATCTCTCCCACTCCAGGTGCTACATTTTCGAATATATGTTATGGCATTTTCTCTCAACAGCCTATTGTTGTTTTTCAATTATGGTGCATGATAGCGTGGCACATTTGGCTGGCGCGAAATAAAGTGTATTTTGATAAACAGTGGACCCTACCTCTCCAATCTATCTTGAGGGCTGAAGCTGCCATATATAGAGGAATTCTTGAATGCTCGAAAGTCTAGTTCTCTCATTCTAGATAGGATGACCAAACCAAACAACCTAACAATTTGGAAGCCTCCTGACATGGGTTTTGTGAAGATAAATGTGGATGGGGCGATAAAGGTTGTGGATGGAAACGTAGGAGTTGGGATCATAGCTCGAAATGTTGCTGAAGGTTTTCTTTTTGTAGTTTCCAAACCAGTGAAAGGAATATGCTCTATTGAGATTATTGAAGCCATGGGTTGTCGGATGGGTCTCCAATGGCCCAACAGCAGGGATTATCAAACATTATTTTGGAAAGTGATTCTCTGATAACTATAACTGCTTTGAAGTCTACTAATGTGATGGGAGGTGCTGCGATGGTGGTCCTTGAAGATAGCAAGTCTCTAGCAATGGAGTTCCCTTCCATTTCATTCTCGCATGTCCAGCGTTCAGGAAATCGTGTTGCTCATTGTTTGACTCGATTTGCTTTAGGCATTTCTTCTGATGTATTTTGATTTAAATCTATTCCTCCTTCGCTGTTTAAAGTCCTGGAGAAGGATTGTAATGCTGTCTCTTAATATATATGAGCTGTTTTGTTTCTAAAAAAAAAATTATAGACAAAAAAATTATGAGTTCTTAATTATTACGGCAACTGCCCTCTCTAAAATTTTAGACCAAACTCAAAAAATCCAACTCAAAGATCCAAACCCAAAATCTCATTCCGACCCAAAGAACCCAAACTGTGGTCCGCAGTTGAAAAAAAACCCTAAAATGTAGAAAAAAGAAGAAGATAAAAGTGAGTTTGAATTCCTTATTTGATCCTCGGTTTTTGGTTTGGAAAAGGTAATGAGAACCACCGTTCGACCCTTCTCCTTCTTCCCTTTGCTTCTCTCCAGCAGATTTTACTAAATTCTTGCTTGCTCCTCTGTGATCCAAGTTGAGAAATAGATAGTCCATAGGGTGTCTCCCCTCTTCATGGACTGTGTCCATGTGTAGAGGGGAGAGGTAAGCCCTATGAGGCCTCTTTTCTCCGATGGAGAGAGGATAACTTGAATGTGTAATCATTTCGTTTCTGTCAACTGTGCTTGTCTTGTTAATTTCAGTTTGTGCTATACATTTCATGTCCTTCTCTTGTTTTTCTTCTAGCAGTTTCTTCCAGTAATTTCGATTTCCGTTTGTGTGTTCCTCAGTGATCTAAGATGAGATAGAGACAGCCCATAGGGAGAGGACGTTTCATTCTGCTCGAATTGATTAATATGCACACCGATACTGGTTCTTGTTTTGTTTTTATTTCGAATAAACTGTATGGGTTTGATGTTTGTTTCAGACTCATTTTTATTTGATTCATCTTTTGTTCTTATCTTGGTTTACGTGTTTAATCTAGAAATTTCTGCTGGTGTTACTCTGTTTCAATCGTACTTGATATGTGAGCTCATTGCAAAAAGAATTGAATGAAACTGTTCTCGTCTAGATCTTATCGGAAATATTTCTTAGACTATATATTTGTTCTGTTCCAATTTTGATGAATATCATGGTTCATTTTCTTGATGTGTTATGTGTGGTCAAAATGCCCAATTTTTTGGGTGTATTTTGGTTTAGAAAATAGAAGTTTGATTTGCGCCATGTTTTAAGGAAAATAAGTGATAAGTGTAGAAGTTTGACTTTTCTTGCTTTATTCATGCCAAGCAATAGGGAGATGAATTTTTCGGGTTGGGTTTGAATTTTGGGCTACCGTCTCTCCAAATTTATGGGGACATTCTGTGCCTTGCGTTTCTCTTTATGTTTTATCGGGAAAAAGGACTTCAGTTTACATATTTGCTTTTGGTGTAGAAACAGAAAGCTATTGATATATTTATTGTTAGTTTTTATCTGGCAGACAGTTTGGTTTCTGGGAAAGCAGAAAATACGAGAAAATTTAATTTTTACTGCAACATAGTTTATTATCACTTCCTGTTTACTTTTACATGGAGTTTTTCCCCCCTTCTGCTGGGGATAACTGATTTAGTGATCATGCCTCTATTTTTTTCCCTAGTCAAGATTCAGAATTCTGATTTCATCCTGCAATTAGGGTTTTCTTTTTGCCATGGAGCTTCTTTAGATATGTTTTGCCGTTTCTGTTAGATGTGCGTACCTTCTCTGATTGATTTCTACTTCTTTTGTACTTTTTAGACTTTTAGGTTTACATTGGCTATTGAGGGGTACATTTGCATCAAGGATGTCGAGTGCTGTTATTTTTGAGGACATTTTTGTGGTTGACAGACTTGATCCAGATGGTAAAAAGTTCGATAAAGGTATGCTTGACCACACTTTTAGTTAATCTATATTTTCGCTTGCTCATTTTCCCATCTTTGTGTGTTTGGACGCGCACACTCCTTCGTAGTGCTTATTAACTATTAAGTGATTGCAATCTGACTATATTGTGTCTGCATACATTTCTGAAAGATCAAGGTTTTGATTTTAATTTTTTTGTTATGTTTGGAAGTTGTCTTTTCTATTGTGTTTTCACTTTTTGTCTGTCATTCGCACCACAAGCACCTCCACCCAATTATATAATGTGCATGCCCATATATGCATGTGTTGCCCTTCCCTGGGCATGTTCAATAGTTTTGTACTTTTTCTTGAATTAGGACTGGACTGGCACGAACTTAATGTGCACAGAGGAGGTTGTTTGAAAGGCAGAATACCTTTCAACAGTGAACCCTAAACCAGAATCAGTGTTTGGTAGGAAAATGTAACCAGTGGTAAAAAATATTGATACTATCAACGATTTTCATTTGCTGTTGTTCTCTGTTGAATCAATTTGATAGGGGTTGCCGGATATGGCATCAAATTAATTAATTTATTTTAAAATTTCAAAAGAGTACTTAGGTCAATCCACGGATGTGCTCCCTTAAGGCCCTTAACTGAAATATGTGTTGAAATAGATATTCTCTTCTTAAAGTGCCAATAGGAATAATATGAAAGGTTTATGTATTCTGGTTTAGTGTGATTTTTTTTCACTTCGTGACCAATATTACTGTAGGCGTTACATTTCTCCTCATGGGAAGAAAAAGAACTTGAGTGGTTTTTTGGGCACTTCTAGTGGCGCAGCAGCTCATACTAATTCTTTTAGAAACATCGACCTGAAATATTCAATTGTTTTCATGTTGAATATTATTGGCTTGCTCTTGCGGTCTTGCCATGTCGATATGTATTATTCATTTCTGTTTTGGGGAGGAGGTGGTTAGAGTATAATATTTTTTCAGTCTGTAATGCCATTAAAATTTGCATTTGTAAAGTCATTTCCCAAGTGTTCCATTTTTACTGTACAAGGTCCTTTTGGCTGTCAACTTTTAGAGTTGTTCATGTTGAAAGTGTGTTTTTTGAAGTACTTGTCAATTTATGGGTGATTTGGTTGTCAATTCTTTGGATTGAATGAATGTTACATATGAATCTTTTTGGTTCTTTTGATCTGTCTCAACTGATCGTGTGTCTTAATCTGTTATGTTTAGTTACTCGCATTGAAGCTCGGAGCCAGAACTTGGACATGTTCATGCACTTAGATGTGAACACAGAGATATATCCAATGAGGGAAGGCGATAAATTCACAATGGCATTGGCTCACACACTGAATTTGGATGGAACACCTGACACTGGCTATTATACTCAGGTAATCTTGTTTATAGTTTTTGTGCCTCCCCTCCTGCTAAATAATCATGTATGTATGTAGTTGTATATAATGATAAAAAATATGGATTGGTTATTGTTATGTCGGGAAGTCATTTGAGAAAGCAGATAAAACTTGTGGTCATACAATAATAGGCTTCTCTGATGCAGATCATTTTTATCCCTGCAACCCTTTTTTGTATCCCTCTGTAGAGTATGTTCTTAAGTGCACTCTTTGTTATTGCAAAAATAAGTTGATAATGTGTTTTCTCAGTTAATAGTATCAATGTATCATCAATCTATTATCAGAGTAATAGACTTGTCTTTTGCTGGGTTTGTTTGCTAATGATCACATAAGCAGCTTCCAGTAAGCTGTCTTAAGAGTTCTCGACTTGCATAAACCAAATAGATGATGCATATTATTTTCCCTACTTCAAGCTAAGTCTAAGCCACCCAAATTGCAATTAGTTATTTGTATCTCTAGCCTTAAAATATTATCACCGGTACTTTGTTTGACCGAGATTGTAGTGCTACTATTATTTTGAAAAATATCACGGATGACAGTTCAGATTAGGAAGTCTAAGAATACTAGTTACATTAGTCGTGTTACTGCTTATCTAATGAAGTATAGCCCAATGCAGGGAGGGAGGAAAACGCTTGCTGACAAATATGAATATGTCATGCATGGGAAGCTATACAAGATCTCTGAGGAAGGTTCTGGCAAAGCAATTAGAGCGTATGTATCCTTATATTCTCTTGCTGCTTGCTACTTTGCTACATGTCTGTTACGCATTTACAGCTCTACTGTTACTCGTTTAGTCGTCGGTAAGGCCATTTGAGTTGGGAGTAGATCTTATAATGCTTGCAGCATGTCATGTTTCTGTCTGACTTGATGCACACAAGTTTTACCATTTTCTCTTGGTTTTTTTGCTGCTGCTTCAGGGAGGTATATGTTTCTTATGGTGGACTGCTAATGTTGCTGAGGGGTGATCCTTCTAATGTCGCAAAGTTTGAGCTTGATCAGAAGCTGTTTCTCCTTGTAAGGAAATTGTAAATTTGATGTTGCATTATGGCCAATGTCTTTCTTAACCTATTTGCTTGTGTACCTCTTTGAAGTATATGTTATCTCACCCTAGTAAATGTCCTCGATCTAGTAGTGGTATTGTATCTGTCATATGCAGTTCAAATTCAGAGAGATTTTCTGTTTTTTATTTATTTATTTATTAATCTCAATTTTCCAAAATTTGGTTCTATAAATTCAAAGAAAATAGATTGGTGGTAGTTGGAGCGAACCACATGAGTTTATGAGAAAAACAATAGAAATAGAATTTAATTTCGTGTATTTGTTTTCGTCATCGGTAAGTAGATCATTTTTTGAATTTATTTCTATCGAGAATTATACTTTTATCAACTTCGCCATGTTTTTTTTTTAGGTTTTCGTCTCTCCTTTGAAATAAGTTTATACCAAATAGAACCTAAAAATTAGAAAGAACACATGATAAGCATCCTTCCATCGAATATGTTAAATCAATGAAAATATTGATATTCCACTCTCTTTACTTCCTTGGGAAAGGGAAATTATGTACTTGTTTTAAATCTAATATTTTCATGCAATCTAGTCTAGAATATATAATTACAAGAGATCATTTCTCTTAATTAAAAAAGAAATTATATTTTGAGTAAATATTTATTTCTTATTTTAGTCCTTTTGAATCAACAAATCTTTGACTTTTTTAATATAACTATCAAGTCATCGGGTATCACAATCATATATAAATTATTTTATATTTGTAATATTGATAAAATAGATATGAAAAGAAATTAATACGTAAATAAGATGAACGTATTTTTATTTAATAAACATAAAATCATCTTTAACAGTAGCGAACAAAATTTTAAAAAAATGTTATATGCCTCGGCCCTCAACAATTCATAATAGTCCATTCCATTATAATATCATATTGCATTGTAAATTTAAAATGAGATATCATATTATCTGTAATATCATATTTACAATAAAGTATCATATTTCATTGTATATTTACAATGACAATGAAATACGATGGTACAATAAAATGAAACAATATGAATTGTTTAACCATGAGCCATTTATCACCAATATTAAAAAAAAAGTTTGTACATGAGATTAAATGAATAAATAAATATTTAACCATAAATTTTTTAAGATAAAAGCGCCTGTGAGTTATAGCACATGCAATGGTAAATTTACAATGAGGCGGGGATAATGTATTAGAATGTGTGTTTTTTGCTAATGTTGTTGTATTGAGATATGTGTTTTGTTAAGATCAGTCTTGATATTTGTGTATTTTTTGTTGAAAATGGATGAGAGAATGAAGAATGTTTGGTTTGAATAATGGGGAAATAAATAATTATATTGAGAGATGTGTTTCACTGATATGACTGTATTGAAAGATATGTTTTGCTAATGTCATTGTATTGAGAGATGTGTGTGATTTAAATTGTTGTGCAATAAAAATGAGATCCAAAAATAATTTTAATGGAGACATTATAATGCTACAATTGTATGTGCTCTTAATTTTGTGTAAATATAAGTAGAATTTCAAATTGTAGGACGGGTCTGATTCAACCGCCGATCTGCTATTTACCCTTGCACCTTTTTTTAAATAATTAAAAGACAAAAAAGGCAACCCAATCTACCTATTTATCTGGGCTCTCAAAGAAACCCTATAAAATAAGGTTTTTTTTCGATCCCGCCCCCCATTTGGACTGGACTGTCTCCTGTTCTCTTCCCCGCTGTTTGATGCATGCAAGTCCATTTGGACCTTCATTTATTATTTAATTAATTATTTTTTATAAAAATGAATCACGTGTGTATCATTTTTCTTTACCATATTACCCTTAAGAAAACCAAAAGTTTACCCTTTGTCATCTCCACTCCGGTGAAGATCCTCACTGTCAAAACACTCTCTTTCTCTCTGCGGCTCCGAAATCTAAATCTTATCTACATCTCCAAAATGGCTTTGCTCGTCGAAGATATCAATTACACTGCAAAGAAATTCAGAATGTATTTGCTTGAAGAATGAGATGAGAAGAGAGAAGAAGTGAGATGAGAGAGTGCAAGAATGCTTCAGATTTTATTTCATATCTTTAGCATACTACCGCTGGATGTACATAGAAGAATAAATATACAAAACAAACTAGCCGTTACACTAGCCGTTGGTGTGTAACGGTCCAAAATGTTGACGTAATAATACTAATAGGCTGACATGGCCCAAATAATACAACCAGCCCATATTCTTATTAACTCAAGTTGCAGGCCCAAATACAGGACATAGGCCCAGTCCTTCCATCTTTTTGTCTTATGCTCGTGTTAGCATTGCCCCAAATTATTTCATCTTTCTTCTTGTGCTAGGGCTGCCGCCAACTGCCATATTCTTCATCTGTCCAAATTCTTCATCTGCAGCTTTCACGCCAGCAGCATATTCTTCAGCAGCAACTTTCACATACTCTTCTTTAACTTCTCTCTTTCTTCTCACTGTTTCTCTGTTCTCCTTAGTTTCGTGCATTTTCTACAGAGTTGAGACAGCGACCGGCGACGGTCTTGGTTTGTTTTTGTTACAGATGATGAAAAGGAAACTAAGCATCTAGAAGCCCTAGGAGAAGCAGAAATTGGATGTGTCCGGTCTCTTCCAAATCGTCCTCCTCGACTACCACTCCATCGCCTCTGCTGTCAAGGGCTACACCGGAGTCTTCCATTTGGCTTCTCCCTGCATCGTCGATCAAGCGCTATATCATCAAGAATATTAGCAATAACAGAGCTCTCTTTAAGTTTCTTTGTTCTTTTCGTTTCATTTGTTAACCTTTTATGTTGAAATATTTCAACTTAAGGAACTTCTAAATCCAGCCATTAAAGGAACGAAAAATGTGCTTACGGCTGCAAAGGAGGCAGTGGTCAATCGCGTGGTGGTAACGTCATCGAGCTCAGCCATAACACCGAGCCCTAACTTAATCTCATATCTACATCTCCGAAATGGCTTTGGTCCGTTGGTGCTCCTGCAGCATTATCTCAATGCAAGACCATGCTGCCGCCTTAAGATTGACTGCTTTGAAATGTGGGTTTAATTTCAGTAGCAGAAGAAAGCAGATGGAGACAATCTTGTGGGGTTAAAATGGTATTTTCATCACAGCCTTTGATTCCAGGCGGTTTTTGGTCCAGTCCAAAGGCCAGGCGGCACCATAACACGACCCTATAAAATAACCTATACAAAGCTCTCACTTGTTCAGTTGATTCACCGCCGCCGACAACGTACTGCTTATCCAACTTTCAGGTGACATTCTAAACAGGTAATTTCGCCTCTTTGTGATTCAGTTTAAACGGAATAGCTTAATTTGTTGATTTGCAGATTTGCTCTTGGGGTAGATACCAAAATCTATTATTGATAAAATGATAAATGCTATATTGGGCATGAGAGTTGTGAGAGGTTGGGTTGGGAGGGATTAAGAGAAGTTTATAAAAGTGAATTCTCGCTTGATATTTATAAGAGTTGGGAGGTTTTGTGAGATTATGTGAGTGAACACCTCGTGTTGGAAAAGGAACTCCTCCGAACAACTTGAAGTATTCGCACTAATCAAGAGTTCGGAGTAGTTCGCTTGTTCAGGAATTCTTCCCCTTTCCAACACCTCTCCCAAGCAAGGCATAACATTTTATGTCGACGTTCTGTCCAGTTTGTTAGAAAACGTAAGAAACTGTGAGAGCACTTTATTTTTACTGCTAAATAGTTGAAACCTAGGTGTGCTTCCTTTAATCGAAGTAATTTTCAGGGCTATTTTGTTTGTCTGCCCTTTTTCTCTCTTTCCTGAGGTTTTCTTTTTTGCGGGGTACTGATTTTGTGATGGTGTCTTATTTTTTCTATTTCTCTGTTAATGTGTAATCACTGTTAATCCTTCTTATCCTTTGCACTTAAACCCATACACAAGGCCTGGCCTTCATGATACCACCACTCGCCCTCTACTAAGTATATCCTAGTTTGTTTTGTTAATGGCAAATCTTTTGTATAGAGAAGGCCTGTGATGATTTAAAGATTGCCTACATTGTCTGATTTCCTTGCATGACTGAGGATTAGAGAATTTCTGAGGCCAGTACTGATTCACACTTCGCAGATTTTTTTTTTGTCTTTGCCTATTTGGAAGATAATAATTCTGAGGTTCTACAGGGAAATATGTGTATATTGTACAAGTAAAAAACTACTCTTTTGTGAGCAATGTATTTATATTGCCAAAAAAATAATAATCATTTGCATGTGAATTGAATATTTAGAATTATTTAGCTCGCACTAATTCATCTATTAGAATGATGTCAAATGTTGTTGAATAATATGTGTAAGAAGCATAACTACTCGCTTGATAATGCCATCATATGATGCTTCATGCCTAATTCCAGCAAACCCATCTTGGGAAATTCATACTTGATATGGTTAATGTTTTCATATCTGCATGAAATTTGGTACTTGCAACTTGGTTTATTATTTACAAACAAAAGGCATACTTACGTCTGCGAGTACATGGATACATGTTGATTGTTTGGATGTCTTAAATTCTTTTAATGCAAATATTTTTATGGAGAAGGCCTGTGATGATTTGAAAATTGCCTACATTGTCTGATTTCCTTGTATGACTGAGGATTAGAGAATTTCTGAGGCCAGTAATGATTCACACTTGGCAGATTTTTTTCGTCATGCCTATGTGGCAGAGAATAATACCGAGGTCCAACATTTTTCGTGATACATGTTGATTGTTTTGGTGTCTAAAATTCTGTTAATGACAAATCTTTTGTATGAAGAAGGCCTGTGATGATTTAAAGTTGCCTACATTGTCTGATTTCCTTGTATGACTGAGGATTAGAGAATTTCTGAGGCCAGAAATGATTCTCACTTCGATATTTTTTGTCTTTGCCTACGTGGCAGATAATAATTTTGAGGTCCTACAGGGAAATATGTGTATATTGTGTGAGTAAAAACTACTCTTTTGTGAGCAATGCCAATTTTTTCCCCCTGAAGATGTAAAAAGGAGATAGGTTACATCTATTGAGAAGTGAATGAGATTCTCGTTCATTTACAATGATTGGTGTGTTTCTTAAGCATAGTGTTTATTAAAGGTTTTGCAACATTCGCTATAAGATGGCTTTGGTCCCCGAGTTTTATATGGCTTTTTAATATCAGAGGTTGGTTTTCTGTTCCTAGAGTTTCTTATTTCTTTTTATCCTTGTGCTTTTGCAGTGTGGCTCTGGGCGATCAGTTTCGCCAATCAAAGCTGGCTTTGTTGCTCATGTTTGTCGTTGGAAAGCTGAGGCGTAAGATTTTTCTGACTGCGAATTTGTCTATTAGTTTGCCGGCTCTGTTCTGTTCTGTATTCTATTATGTGCTGCTCACTGAAATTTTGACTAGAGGGATGATAATTCCAATATTTTATGGCATAAACCTTTTGCCTTCAATTCTTCAGACTTCATCATTTCTTCATCACATTATTGACTTGGGAAGTTATTACATGTCAGTATTTCACCAGTAAAAGTAGATTCCATTCACTTTAGTATTGTTTTCTCATTCTCATCTTAATTTAAATATTGTGCAACTTCCTTGAAACTAGATATTTTACTCCTTTGTACTGTTTTATGAAATAGGAATTCAGTGACTGAATGGGAACTATTGCAACAAGAAATTACTAAAACGAGCATGTAGCTTGGTGGAGTCATCTCCGCATATCTTGGGGATAAGTTCTGCACACATTATCTTTCTCTGACTCCAACCACAACCACTGCAGGAGCTTTGTGCATAGAAATTGTTTTACTAAAATTATATGGCGGAAAGGGATATGGGGAGAGAAATTAAGTGAAGCATGCGTTCAACATAGACTAAGTATTCAGTATTTCATTATCAAGATCCTAGCAGAACAAGGTTAGTAGATAGAAATTTGTATTCTTGGACTATTTCCATTATGAAGATCCTAGCAGAATCAGCTTAGTACATAGAAATTTGTATTCTTGGACTATTTCTTACTGTTTCACAAACTATTTGCCAACAACAAATGACCTTTTGGACGCCGCCTCCACAATTGTTAACTGAAGTGAAATAAAATACTTAAAACTACATCATGAGTAAAAAAATGCCCATCGAATCCCTAACATAATTGGACTAAAACAATGAGAAGATTAACAATCAAACTTCTTACCAGTACGTAGTTGTATCATTTTTATTATTATTTTCTATTCAAGGGATGGAGGGATTCGAACCCACTCTCTGTTGAAATGGTCGATCCTTACATGCATAATAATCGTCGCTCAACTGCAGGCTCAGTTGCCGTAGTTGAATAATATATATATATTTTTTACAAATATCCCTATTCCATTGTTAATTTAGTTTATATGGTAAGTATCCAGATAGGCGGGTACTGAGAATATCTCAATATTTTTCTTTCTTTTCAGAATTTAGAGATCCAGAGATTGAGACTGAGCTCAATGAGTTGCGAGAAAAGACTAGGGAGTTCTGAAATCTGAAGTACGTAAATCAGTACATTTGCAAATCGTGACATTCTTACTGTATTCGATGAACGATGATCGGATTTCTTCCGCTAACAAATCTATTCTGCAAAGTTAAATAGCAAAGGATTGTCATTGAACTGGTCGTAGAAGCCTACAACTTTGAAATCATTGAAAATTAAAAAAAATTCAAATGCTTGTACATACCAACTGTTGTCATGTACTAATTGTATCTACATACATTTGTTGCAGCAAAACAGCTTGCTTTCATATTATTTAATGTAACAATTACGTTCATGTGGCACACCTAATGGTGTGATTGACATCAATATGTACGTGCTCTCTCTTATTTTTTGATTGACATCATTCCCACGTGGACATCTACGCCCTTAGTCTGTCATGTGAAAATATACCCGGACTACTGAATAATTATTCCTACATTCACTATGAACCATCCCTGAAGATCAGGAAATTGAAATATTCAAACCTATTGATTTGGCAGCAGCGATAGGCAGTGTTGTGCTTTCAATAATTTTATCGATTATTATCTTAATTTCTGGATAATATTACATATAATGTTTCATACTTCTCTGAAATATTCTTGGATGGCATTTTTTAGAATACAAGGAACTATCTTGTATTGTTTGAGTTCATTTCATATAGGGAATGGTTAAATACATCGCAATTTTTGTTAAATACACTTCCAAGGTTAAATACACCAAAACACCAATTTAAAATATATGTTTTTTTTTATAAATACAGTACCCTAATTTCACTATTATACCCTTTACTTGTATTTTTGATAAAAACACCCACATACAATCCCACACATTTTTCTCAAATTCACATAACCGAACCTAGAATTGCATTCATAATTCCAGTAAATCCAAATTTTGATATCAAATCTATGTCCAACACTTTCAAAATTCATCCATACAGGGAAAAAAATAGTGGATTTGGCAAACATGTATCATCTCTGCCAGGATTATGACTTGGTGGTGATCCCATGCCTCCAATGCCGCCGATTTATGGACCATGAGGTGAAATCCTACATTATGGTGGTATAATCAATCTGAATCTATTTCACATCCACACCCTTATTAGAGTTTTTCGAAACATTACATCCTGCAGCTTAGCTTGTAGCATTGGAGGCCATTTGATGATCCACTGTTTTTTTTCCCCTTTATGGATGAATTTTGGAATTGTTGGACATGAATTGATATCAAATTATGGATTTACTGTAATTATAAATGCAATTCTAGGTTCGCTTATGTGAATTTGAACATTCGAGAAAAATGTGTCGGGTTGTATGTTTGTATGTGGGTGTTTTTATCAAAAAACAAGTAAAGGGGATAGTAGTTAAATTAGGATAGTGTATTTATAAAAAACATATATTTTAAATTGATATTATGGTATATTTAACTTTGGAGGTGTATTTAACAAAAATTGCGATGTATTTAATCACTCCCTTTCATATATCCGTGTCACAGTGTTTCGTGCTTACACACATGCAACGGGTTCGAACCCGCACAATGGACAAGAATATACTTTTTTGTTCGAGCACCTGTTGTAAGTCTGCTATCGTGGGTTCAAGCCGCGCCATTAATGGGAAAAAGTACACAGCTTTTATGTGCCAACGGGTTTTAAGGAGACATATGACGGTCTTATATTGTTTAATTGACAGGGACGTTCTCGGATGTCGCGGAGAGAAGGATTCGGTAGCGTTTCAATTTAACGGGTGGGGACTTCAAACTTGGCACCACTAAGTCAAGTATATACCCTAACCACCAAGTCTTCTATGACATGTTACACCTGTGCTTTCTCAGAAGGCTCAAAGTGCGATCCAAAGTCTCATGGCTTACGTGCATATGGTGTCAAATTGTTTTTGTTGTAAAGTCCATTCAAACCTTAGAATTTACAAATTCAACTATTAGTTAAGTCCACATTCAAATTTCTTAACCTTGGACTAAATTACTTGCGTGATTGATATGACCAAACTATCCTTCCATTCGGACTAACTCCACTCCACAGATACCCCTAACACCCCTTAACTAAAAAACTGCAGTTAATTTTTTTTTAGATTCCACATGCCAACTCTTTTCAAAAAAAAAATCAAAAAAACCCGAATACACCCCATAACAGCTCTAAAAAAACCATAGTGCCGAGTAGCAAAATAGATTAGTAACACATCAATAGCGAATTTCCAGCAATAATCATCCAAAAGAATTGAAAAATAAAACTAAACTTAATCTAACACACCAATAGTTGTACTGCAATTTTGTGTAGGTGTGAGTTGCTTGAACTTCTCAATCCTCAAAGAGCATCTATTTATCCATCCAGAAGCACTTTCATGGTGATTGTCGGTCCAAATCTTGGACACTGGAGGTGTAGTTCAGTCTGACAGCAGTTCTATCCTAACAAAATGCAACCTATTGATGTAGCCAAAGATCAACATCCTTTGGTTCTCCTCCATTGATACATCACCCCTCAAAGGGAAGAAAGTTAGACATTGTTCCTTTGAAATCAACAGAACTACCACATTGTAGCATGTTGAGTTGACATTTCCCATGTATGGCATAATCATCCATGAGTTGATGTCCACGAAGACATCATAACACTCAACACTTGCATAAACTCTTGTGTTGAAAAATGGGGACAATATCTTGTCATAAATTTCTTGATGCTTCTTCATCTCAGATGCAAGATCCTTCCTTACTATCCTCCATCCATTTGAATCCCAGCCATAGAAGGAATCCACTACCCTAAATCCACAATGAGCATCCCCTGAGACATCAACAATGTCAGCAATAAACGGATAAAAAGGGATAGAAACTGTGTTACCCAAGTTGTTGTCTTTTGCCAACTCAATGGCCTAGAATTATGCTGGACATACTCATGACTGATGCATATACTCTAAAGCAGTAGGAATAGGAAAGTCTTTGAACTTCTAATTCATGTTCCTTACATGATTCTCCTCAAATAATGCAACTATAGATGAATACATGGCTGTTGAAAACATGAGCATCATTAAACTCCTTCTTCAGTTTGAAGACACCAATGTGGTTAAGTCAAAACATTCTTTTTTATATTAACTCTAAAAAGCAGATTCTTGGTAGCTACAAAAACAGTCTTTAATGCATTCATGAGAGCAAGCTCACGGTCAGTGATAAAAACACTATAATAAAATTCATAAAACATATCTCTAAAGCCACATAGTGCTCATTCATAATTCTCCTCCTTCTCTAAACTCATGTAGTAGAATGCAACAATCTGTAGTAATGGTAGCCTATACTTGTTGGTTTTATATGTACAATCAAGCATGAAAACAAATGAAAATGCTCTAGCAAGTTGTATTGAGTTTGAGCAATTGAAAAATAAGTCCTTAAGTACATCAGTGCTTCCCTCTGAATGATGCCTACCACATAGCCACTCTCAACCAACAAATTGAAGAGCTATTGCATATGGGACTTCCCATCAGTCACTCGTCACATTGTATATTATCTTGAGAGTTGTCACATTTGAAGGATCATTGAACTTTGATCAGATGTGCCAAGATATCCATAGACCTTCATGTTCTGCTCAACCTCTCAACAGTGGCCCTCTCTTCCATGATCAACCCTGTGATGACCTTGCCCTGCAGGCATACAGGTGTCTCACATTCAGGCTCTATGGCCCCCCCTCCCAATCCATCATCTCTCACAAGGTCTTAGTTGGTGATCACCTTGTAAGGTGATTGAAAGTTCTAGGGTTCGAGAACCTTTGACAACAACCTACCTTGTGAGAGGTGATGAGTTGGGGGTAAGACACATGGAGCTTAAATGTGAGACACCTGTGTGCCTGCGAATTAGGGTCATCATAGAAAAACTGTCTTTTTATAAGTTTCCAACACCCATCATCGGGCCAACTATAGTACCTCCAAAGCCCATCGACCAGACAACCCAACCCATCTCCCTTTCAACAAGGGTAGGTTGTTGCCACAAGTTCTTGAGCCTGTGACCTTCCAATCACCTTACAAGGTGATCACCAACTAAGTCATTGAAAGGAAAATGGGTTGGGTTGTCTGGGCCATGGCCCTGGGGGAGTACCCACTACTTGAGGGGTGGGTGGGGAACATTATAAAAAGGCAGTTTGACTTAGATTGTGACATAGGTTGGCAAGGCCCCTATGTTAAAGGTGTGGAGGTCACGAGTTCGAGTGCATCTTTGTTCTGTCTCACACCAACAACCTGGGCGCCTGAGGGGACAGATGGGTTGGGGGTAGTGGCCTATGGGCTCGGCCGGTGCCAGTAACGATTGGGTTAGGTTGTTACAAACCTACCCACAAATGAATGCCCTACAAGGGATCTAGCAATAGCATGGTTGTGTTTACCATTCAACATAGACAAAGCCCATCTTTGTCCCCTCACCATATAAGCTTTAAGAGCAAATGGGTAGCCACAATTCTTTGTTGAAGATCTCCAATACGCTCACAATTAAGCAAAATCCTTGAAGTTCTCTTAGAATTGTTGTGGTCAGTCCTCGTAACCACAACTACTACACTGATGTTCTTTCCACACTTCATGGCATACTCTACAACAAGGTCCTTAGTTTCAAATTCCTACAAAATGTACACAAAACCTATCACATTATGGCCATTTCATGAAAAAAAACCCATCATTTTCTCTACACTAACCACATTCAGTTAACAAAATCAAAAAAAATCCATACCATGTCAATTTGAAAGTGGTGTGTTGTGTCCACTTCAATCGTCATAGGGGTGTGCACCTCTTTTAGTGGTCCCAAACCCTATGAGAAACGACATGCAGTATTGAATAGGGTGAAATTATAGGTAACCGAGTAACCAGAAATCCTAACTCTATCGAGATGAAGAAGACGACTATTATCAGGTCTTTTTTGTGCTCGGTCTCTTTGTCTTCAAAGGTGTCATAGTCGTTGATGTCTCCCAAGTCAAAATTTACGTGATAATCGTCGTTGTCCATGGATTTAAGGGTTAGGCAAAACAGAGAGGGGGAGAGAAGAGAGTGAGAGAAGAAAAGAATAAGACGGGTTTGCACAGGTGGAGTGTTTAGCAGACTAGGTTTTCTTAGTTTTTTGCGGCTTTCAGGGGGAATCTGTAGAGTGAAATTAGTCGAAACCTTATCCTTTTCATATATGTATATCATGTAATTATGAAGGGTATACAAGTAAATTCAGACATTGAACGAGGTTTACTTATTCAAAGTTGTAAAACCCATATTTCGTTTTAAACAAAATAGTGCTTTTTGCATGGCAAGACCAATTCAACAAAATGATCCTCCTCTTCCTTGGTCAATACGTAAACCCAAATTAACCCTGCACATTCAAAGTAGCAAATGGCACCACTAAGTCCACATCACACCAATACAAACACTATTTCCTTTCTCTTATAAATACTTGCACTACCCATTCTCTTATAAATACTTGCACTACCCATTCCTTGCTTCACATCTACAACACCAGCAACAAACACCCTCTTCACACCCACAAAATAAGAACACCAAGAACCATTTGGGAACCTTTTTTCTTCTTGCTCTTTTGAAGATGAAAACAAACAGCACCACCCTTTTGATCATTCTGATTATTTCAGTGGCGATTTTGAACCATGTTGGAGTGGTGGATGCGGCTAGGGTGTTGTCGGAGTTAGAGGATTTTGCCAGTGCAAACCACCTCAAGACATACTCGTCGTCAACGGTATATGAGAAGGCGAAGACCACCATGGCCTGCTGGCTTCAACGGCTAGCATCAAGTCCTAGCCCTAGAGGACCTGGTCATTGATTAGTGAAGAAAACTAAATAATTTGCACTTGCGAGAAATACCATGCAGACTGCTTTTCTTTCTTTCTTCTTCTTCTTCTTCTTCTAATTCCCTTTTCTTTTCATTAATTATTCTGTAGGCTGTAGCTTTGTCTATTCTTTTTTTGTAATTCTGAGATCAAAATATACTCTAATGTTTTTAATAGAATTATATATACGAAAATTTGTTGTCAGTAAATAAGTTGTCAATAATTCTTCTGTACTAATCGAGAGATCAATTATAAGGTTTATCATTCATTTTTACCGTCACTAATATTTTTTTATGGAATTGAATATAGATTGGGGTTGCCAAGTTACAAGGACATGGAAGAAAGCCCCTTAACTTGAAAGCCATTATTAGAGTTTGAGATCCAAATTCAATTTGGTCTAATTCGAAAAGTTCGCGGTGTGAAAAATTTTGATGAAGAAATTTTAGCAATTTTTTTTGGGATTTGTGATGGGAGCAGAGGGAATGGGCCTATAGGCCCGGGACCGTTTTGGGTGCAGGGGTGTAGTTAGGGTCTCGGTTAAGTATATATTTGTTGTAAAATCGTCACTCAAAACTCTCTTGTATTTGTTTTCTCTACATAGTGAATTCCTCCTGCTCTGTCCACGGTTTTTCCCTTTAAGGGCTTTCCACGTAAATATCTCTATTCTTGATTCTTTATTGTTGTTTTTGTTCGAACAAATTGTTTCAGATATAATTTTGAGTTGTACGGTTCCAAACTTTTTCTTTGGTTCGCTTGTAGTTTTTGGCTGGTTTGGGATTCTTGTCTTTTCTTTGGTTTTGCTTGTAGCTTTGTATTTTTTGGCTGGTTCTTGTCTCTGTATCCATGGTATTCCTCCGCCATAAGTGCAGGTATCAATAAAATTATCGAGGTACCGCCATCTTTTATAAAAATGAAAAATAAAATTTTGTCTATATTGGATTTTAGATCCATTTTTTCAACATGGTATTGCAGCAAAGATTTTACGGTATTACTAAACACGAAGAGTTGTGGGACCCACTAAAAATGCTGTAAAAATGTCCTTTTTTGTCATTTCATATAAAATATCCTAACAAAAAGCTAATGTAAAAAAAGAGAACCAAACATCCCTACAGCATTTTACACAGCTTAAAGTTGTGGGACCCACAGCATTTTACACAACATTTTTGACAGCTAAAAGAACAGCATTTTTCACAGCTTTAAGCTATAAAATACAATTGGATAACAAACGAACCCTTAGACATTTCCTAACCTTTACAGCACTTCCTGATTTCAATTTCATAGAAGGCCACATGCCATCCACTTACTTTAAACTCATTGCACGTTGGCCCTATAAATTCATTAGCTTATGGGAAAATGACATATTGCTGGGAGGCAACTACCCAACCACTGCATTCTTCCATGGAAAGATATTCCCAATGAGAACATCATGTAATGAATGATATTTTTGGAGGTGCTAATTAAATAGTTTAAGGCCAAACAATACTTAGTCATATAATTTGGATGAAAATGATAAGTATTTCAATATTTTGATATCTCAAATATTTCAAATATATCTTTTTTAGGAATGGCAATAATAATAATAAAAAAAACGATCTGCACAGGATACTCATTCTGTTTAAAATCTCGAAATTGATCTTATAGATTTCATAAACGTTTTTTTTTTTCAAACCCGTGTCAATTTCAAGTCGATTTTGATTTTTTGATGTTGGATTTAGATCCACAAAACAATGAATGAACTCAAAACAAATCATTAATCGTATACTACATGTCTACATCAAGTTAAAAAGCTCGAAGTTGGAATACCTAGCGAAACTGTAATTTAAGAATCCTGGAGGCAAGAGTATTTGAGCATTCCAAATATCTAATGATATTTATAAGTGTAAAAACAGACAAGGAGTTCATAAATGTGATCATATTGTCATTGGGATTACTCCAATGTTTTCAAAGTCAAAGGGCGACAAATATTCAAAGAGCATTAGCTTGGCCACGATGAGGTTACCTTTTTTGTATAAAATTTAGGAAGGAGGGCGACCAAAAGCAAGAATGAATGTGTGTGCGCGAAAAAAATGAAGTCATCCTAACGACAACGAATTTTGCCTACGTTTAATATGAATGACATTATGACCTCAATTTAAAAATAAACTAATATTATAATTTTAAAAAAATATATATAAATCTAAATTTTTAATTTTTATTAGAGCTGGTGGCTCACTCCAGCATATATGACATATCCACGAATTTCGTTACTTTTTTTTTCTGCTTTGTAAGATACGAAGTTCATTAAAATTAAAAGAGGTACAAAATAAGACAGAGAGAATATCGGAGTGAGGTTTCGATCCTTGGACCTGTGGGTTATGCGCCCACCACTCCGATTTTTGTTCCTGTTTCTCGAAAAATGCAATAACATATACGAATAATCAAATACTCTTCCTCCAATTCATCCCTGATGGCCGGAGAATCTACAGTTTTCTTTGATTCAGTCTCCAGGAATGGAGATGGACTTTGGGGGAACTCGCATTCTTTAAGGCGTGTTTCGATTTTTGTTGTTGCTTTCTTGTGGATTAGCTATTGACAAACTCCCTCAACGTCTAATGATAAAGTCAAGACATAAACACAGGCCAATTAATGGATTATTGGTGTCCTCTTTTGTTTGTGTATATATAGAAAGTTAGAAACAACTTTAGAATCTTTTAGATTTTGGGTTTAGGGGTGATAAATAGTCTACGGCTAAACAACTCATATTGTCTCTTTATATTGTAACATTATATTTTATGATAAATGTATAATGAAATATGATATTACGATAAAATATCAAAATGAAACATTATAGTGGAATATGATATTTCATTGTAATATAAAATGGAATATTATATTACAATGAAATACAATATTACGATAAAATGGGCTATATGAGTTGTTTAGTCCTGGGCTATATAACATTTTCCTTTCGGGTTTATGATCAGATTGACGGAGGCATGTACCTGTATAGTTCCATAATATGCAGACACCACTTCACTCACATCATCCTTGCTTGCTATGATGTAAAAAGCATATACGTTTTGATTTTTTTTTTGATTTTTTTTAAATCTCTATTTGCCTTGGATTGGTGTTTTAGTTTAGACAATCCTTATGTGCTTTGTTGTGTTGTTGTGGATTGATTTTAGCATAAAAATATAGCTTATATATAAATAGAAGAACATATATATCATCATGGAAGGAAGCCGTGTATGTTTATTCTTTCTAGTCAAATATGACTTGTTCAAAACAAGTAAGAAACCAGTGCACATAAAATATGTAATGACTGAAACAAAAGGAAGAAAAAACTCAGTCAAAGGGTGTCCTAATTAACAAGTGAGATTATCACCAGGAGCAACACCAAGTTGATTACAGTAATTAGTGTAGTACTCAACTCTCCGTTGAACTGTAGCAGGATTTCCACCATCACATTCAATCGGACCATTAATGGCTCGGATGGTTGCCCCGAACCCTTGGTTTATCACCGGACGAACAGAGTTCATCCAGTACCACAAGCCCGTCCTAAAGGCCACCAGGGGATCATTAGCCACCGTCTCCGGCACATTTAATCCGTCGAATCCCAGAGCTTCTCCTGCCGGTCCGTAGTTAAAGTTCCAAGATAGTTGCATCGGTCCACGACCGAAGTAACCCTTGCTAGGGTTACATGGATATTGTGTGTTGGTCTCATCACAATAGTCCCTAGATGCACCATTTATCTCATTTATGTAGCAGAAATCTGGATAAACAAGAAACCCAAACTAATCAACACAATTTTCCTTGAAGAATTGGTGTTTAATGATATCAAATTAAGCCTTAAATAAATAAAATGTAACGCTTACGTCCAGTCTCATGAGTGAAATGTGTTGGAAATATATTTTATATTCGGGGTGGCATTATTTACCTACTCCCCGCCTTTACCCAGGATCGAACCTGGGTGGTCACCTTCATAGGCGCCCCAGTGCAAGTCCTGGTACCACTGAACCAACTTGGCTCAGTGGTACCAGGACTTGCACTGGGGCGCCTATGAAGGTGACCACCCAGGTTCGATCCTGGGTAAAGGCGGGGAGTAGGTAAATAATGCCACCCCGAATATAAAATATATTTCCAACATAACCTTTATGTTGGAAATATATTTTATATTCGGGGTGGCATTATTTACCTACTCCCCGCCTTTACCCAGGATCGAACCTGGGTGGTCACCTTCATAGGCGCACTGGTTATGTTGGAAATATATTTTATATTCGGGGTGGCATTATTTACCTACTCCCCGCCTTTACCCAGGATCGAACCTGGGTGGTCACCTTCATAGGCGCCCCAGTGCAAGTCCTGGTACCACTGAGCCAAGTACCAGGACTTGCACTGGGGCGCCTATGAAGGTGACCACCCAGGTTCGATCCTGGGTAAAGGCGGGGAGTAGGTAAATAATGTCACCCCGAATATAAAATATATTTCCAACATAAAGGCGCCTTTATGTTGAAAATATATTTTATATTCGGGGTGGCATTATTTATGGGTAAAGGCGGGGAGTAGGTAAATAATGCCACCCCGAATATAAAATATATTTCCAACATAAAGGCGCCTTTATGTTGGAAATATATTTTATATTCGGGGGGCATTATTTACCTCCTCCCCGCCTTTACCCAGGATCGAACCTGGGTGGTCACCTTCATAGGCGCCCCAGTGCAAGTCCTGGTACCACTGAACCAAGTTGGCTCAGTGGTACCAGGACTTGCACTGGGGCGCCTATGAAGGTGACCACCCAGGTTCGATCCTGGGTAAAGGCGGGGAGTAGGTAAATAATGCCACCCCGAATATAAAATATATTTCCAACAAAATGAGCGAACAAAGCGGCGATTTCTCGCTTAGAATCGTCGACAGAACCGATTCTACCAAACTGAGGAAAAGAGTTGAGTGCATCAAGAAACACAACTCTAGAGTAGAAGTTTTTCCCCTCACAATTAGCATCAGCTTGATCAATTATGCCATTGAAGAATTCCGGCGTGACGATGTCCGAGACGACGACATCGTTAGTTGGTGGAGCTACATAGCAAGGGCCTTGTCGGCACCCGACGCCACAGTAATCATCGCCGGTGCCACAATAACCGAACCGGCTGCAGCACAAGTCTGTAGCACAGCTACAATTTTGAGCCATCACATTGTTGGGCAAGGTTGTGGCAAGAATTACTCCTACTAGGAGTGTGGCTAGAACCAAACTCTTTGGTGCCATTTTTGGGATAGCCAAGGAATTGCAATATTGTGATCGAGTATACATGCATATATATATATATATATATATATATGTATTTATAGCTTGGTAAGTCAACTAAAAAGTAGGCAGATGTGAATTGCGGGGATTTTGAAACTTTGTTTTGGTCAATTTGAACATGCAAAAACATCTAGATTATAGAGTGTCTTTGAATTGTTACGCGGTTGTGGGTATGACTTTGACATTTTGGTAATTATTAGGTTTTAATAGTTTTGTGTATGCTTTTATGAAAGGTTCAACTAAGGATTATCTATTGTCCATTTTGAGCTGATGGCATGATATTATTCCTAAAAGTGTCATCTTTACTTGAGAAAAGTTCGGCTCAAAATTATAAATCATACGACTGACGCTCAATTAACTGATGTGAGATATTTTATATTTCTAATAATCCAAAATTTCCATGAATATTATTTATTTCACACCGGTTGGGAGTATTAAGAAGTTAAAAATTCAACCCGGTAACGTTGGTTCCACTTGCATAGTCCAGAAATTGTTCATGTCATCTTAGGGTAAGTACTATTCCCACTGAAGGGGAAAAAAAATCATATAGTTTTAATGAATAGGTTAGATTAGGAAGTTTTTTTTTTTTTTTTTTTTTGAAAGGAGGAGAATTTATTGAAAAAGAAGAAGAAAAGCCCTTATCCGGAAGCTCACAATGGGGGGACCAAACCTAACCCATCAACAAGAGGCAAAATCCAACAAATCGAAAGAGACAAAAACAACAAGCCAAAGAAAAATCATACAAAAATAACATCAAACACAGAACTAAGATTTTCTTGTAGCAGGAATGCCCATTTGATCCATTATGATGAAGCCCTTTCCTTTAGCAGGTAGATCTTTGAACCTGGAATAAGAAACAGACAAATTGCTTTGGGAGGCTTGATTAGCCAAAAGATCAGCACAACAATTAATTTCTCTGAAGATGTGATTATATTGAATAGTAATGTTATGGCAGCAATTTTCTATACTACGTTTGAGATATAAAAGCCTCCAAGGGCATCGAGAGCAATTTGACAAAATGTTAATAACAATCAAAGAGTCTGATTCAACCAAGATGTGTCTAAAACCCATAGAAGAAGCTAAAGTAATGCCCTCAAATATGGAATTCATTTCAGCCCATGTAATGGACTTATTACCATAGTAGTTTGAGTAACCTGCCAGAAAAGCACCTCTATGATCTCTAATAATCCCACCACCTCCAGAATGTCCAAGATTAGTCAAAACACTACCATCACAATTTATCTTAATGACATTTGGAGGGGGAGGATACCAGTACAAAATAAGAGTCTTACCTTTGGGAGCAACATAGATGGGGATATTGAATAAGTCATTTATAAAGGAATCTTGAAGTTGAAGCTTATGAACTTTTGAAACACTTTGAAATATCAGAGAGACAAGATTAATGACATTATTAATAATCATGTTTACAGAACAACCCTTATCATCATACCTGGATTTGTTTCTAGCTTGCCAAAGATACCAGCAAATGCAAGCAGGAATCAAACAAACAAGAGAGCCAAGCACTGAGTTGGATCTCTTGAGCCTCCACCAATCAGCCAACACAATATGAAGAGGATTGGACCTGAAATTTAATCCAAATATTTTGCAAAAATAGGTCCAAACATGCACTGCAAGAGATCCATTAACCAGAATATGTTGAGTAGACTCCTGTTGAGGAGAATCTAGACAACAATGACATTTAGACACTATGTAAACACCTGCTTTACTCAAGTTGTCATCAACAGGCAGTCTATTTTGTAAAGTTTTCCAAAGAAATATGGATATTTTGATAGGAATCTTTTATATATATATATATATATCCATTGAACCAAAAAACAAAGGCTTAGAACCAAATGCTAAAGACACACGAAATAGGTATTAAGATAGTTGGTAGTGGAAAATAGGACAAGAACAAGTGAGAGGGTAAGAAATTCAGAAATATATGGTCCTTGGTTTAATACTCAGTCAAACATTTTTATGAAACTCATAGTTCTCTCTGTAATTTGATCTACTTTAGTTATTACAAATTAAGAATAAATGAGCATACAGAGTTGTTTCTGGTATGGGTGAGACGGGCAGTCGTTAAGGGTCCCAAATCTTCAGAACACTATATTTTTTTAAAAGTTAAAATAATATAGTAGTCTCAAATACATATACGTCTCATTTAAGAAAAAAAAAATTAGCTCAATAATACTCATTTCGTTACCACTTAAAAATAAAAAATAATCCATTCATATCACTTTGAAATGGAAATTTTCATTTTAGAATTCACCCGCATCTCTCAGGTCACTGGGATCATAAAGTATCAAATTCGTGTAACGAGTCTTTGACTTAATAGTCGCAAAACGCAATTGAAAGCACATTTAACACGGCTGTGGGATCACCGTGTGTGATAGAGTATAAATTATCGTAAAACGTAAAAATTATTATTGTCTGAGAGTATATCTGACAGAGTATATCTGACAGAATATAAATTAAGTTATACTCTGTACCAAACAACCTTTATATAATAAGCTAGCGGTACCGCTAGCACAAATGCTATGGGACCTCTAGCATCTTCAGAAGGTGCCGACACTCAGTTTTGTTTTTATTTTTTTTAGCTAGCGGTACCGTTTAGCACAACGGCTATGGGACCACTACTAGCTTATCCAGACCGGTGCCCACTCTCTCTTTTTTTTAAAAAAAGAAATAAAAAAAATCAAGTGTAAGGAAGCTTTTGTTCTTTTAATTTATTTTTTGGAATTATAGATTATCATGAATTTTTAGTTTTCTTTTTCGCTTTTCTTTTTGTGGAATTAACTATTAGTTGTGTTTCTTTTCGTGGAATCAATTTTTTATTTTTGTGTAATTTTGTTGAAGAATAGATGAAATAATGGAGAATAGTTGATTTAAATAATGAAGAATAGAGTAATTATATTAAGAGATTTGTTTTATTGATGTGGTTAGATTAGGATATGTGTTTTGCTGATGTGAATGTATTGAGAGATGTGTATGATTTGAATTTTTATATAATAAAATTGAGATCTACAAAGAATTTTTATGGAAATATTATTTTACCATCATTGTATGTATTCTTAAGCGGTAGATTTACCAACCACCTCGCAACCAATAGCTTGTAAGTTCCAAAAAAATCAATCAGCTTAAAATTGAAGTCGATTCCAGTCACATTTCATGAGGTTTTTTATTTTTTATTTTATTAAGTAATATATTATATATAATATGATAAATTTCTTAAAATATTAAGTTCATGTAATTTATAACTTCAAACTCTAATTTTAATAATAAATATTGATCATAAAAGTAAATAAAATTTATCAAAAATAAAAAATAAACAACTAAAATGATTTATACAATTATCACTTTTTGCGCAGTTTTATTGTATTTTTTAAATTAAATGTAATAATTTTGTTGTCTATCAACTTTAAAATCCATCAACTTATAAATTAGCTTATTTTTATACCTTACGACTTTTTTCGTATGAAATTATTATATTTTAACTCGGTGCATAGATCAAGAACTAAAATTAGCAATTCCTTAATATCGCTTATTATGTCTAGTGTGCTCTAATGTTTTTAGAAGAGTGACATTTCTGTTTTTAGGTGACTATATATATATATATTGTGAGATTGGGTTGGATTATGTTTATTGATTTGAAAATCCACATTTTTTTCTCTTTGCCCTCCTCATTTTTCTCATGTCAGATACAATGGTCATAGACAATTTGACACCACTCCCTCACTCAGAACCCCAACTCCCCCATTTCAACATTTTCATTGTTCTTGCTCCATACTTGCATTTAAGTTCTAATCAAGAAACTCAAACACCCGATATTCCAGATCTTTAATTTCTTTTTGAGCCTCCATTGATGGATTTGCAATTGCTGCTATGGCAAGTTAATTTATGGATGGAGGCTGTTGGACGGTGTAAACCTCATGTGTGGGGAAACGTACACAGACTTTGTCTTTGATGCTTGAAAGGAGGTGACGGTGTGAGGCTGCCAATTTGAATGTTGTCTTGTAATAAATGTTGGCAAGACTTTTGAGTTTTGTCTTACTAACTTAAACAATTTGCATTTTGCAAACTCCTATAATATGAGTTGCACTTGCCGTGTAAAATACATGAACGTGTGCAAAAAAAAGTTCTTGCATATAAACCTGCAGAAAAGTAAAGTATAATAGCTGCAGAGAGAAAAAAGTATGAGCTAATTTGTGAGGATTATCCATAAATTAAAGTCATACAATATTTCTATTGTAAGAGAGTGATTCTTTGTACGTAATCTCATTTATATAGTTAAAGTTTTAAGTGACCTATGGCTCCTTTGATTTTCGCGTTTTTAAGGATTTTTCACTCTAAAATCTAAAATTCTCTGATATTATTTCATTATTTTGTGTTTCTATCCCAACAAAGACGAGGAAGTGAGGGCAGTGGAGTGCGTAGGTGATGCTGTCGGGACCATGCTCCATGTCTACGACAATGAAATCTTAGTCGATAAAACCATTTGGCTAGAATTTGGACTTAAAATTAGTGTGTGAGTGATGAATTTTTGCTAGTAAAATTGAGAAAAGGTGTTCTATCATGTATACACATGAGTTTGAAATTTGGACTTTAAAACATACTTATTGAAAGTGGATAAATTTGGTGAGATATCATAAAATTTTGGCCGTTAGATGAGTTGAGTGGACTCGATTTAAATAAGGACAGGGTAGCATACAATGATCCCATTGAACCCCACTCCAGTGAACTAGTGATATAAAATATTCTTTTTTAAAATATATATATATATATATATATATATTGTTTTGAGTTTATAATGCTTTAAATGCTTAATTTTTTTTAGGAAAGCATTCGAGTTAAAAAGTGTTGTTGTAATAAGCGCAAAATGAAGTTGGACTTCGTTTTTAGAGACTATAAATAATCAAACAACAAAGTGGGGATGAAGTGTACATACCTGCTCCATATCCGTTTCATTAACATTTCTAAATTTCGTTTAGTACTATCAGATCTGTCATTGGGTCACTAGCGCAACATCTTACAAAATTTTTAGGAAAACACTCTAATCTAATTAAAGAAAAATGTGGTGGCTTTTATAAGGCACAAAACGAAGTTGAAATTTTTCCATAGAAAGACTAGAAAGGCAAATTATGCATTCAATGGAATTTATCTAATTTTTTTATTTGACAATGGTGACATGCCAATGTATGATAGGAATATCACAACATATGATAGGATTATCACAACGATTCTATTAGTGTTTCCAGGGGATTCATTTTTTGGAAGATGACAATAATAAATGACAAAATATGAGATCGATCTTGTTTGGTCATTTTTTTTTGGGAGAAATATCGAAATGGCTCTCCTACTTACCTAAATAGGTCGTTTAGGCTCTCTTACTCTTTTTTGGCATATTCAAGACGTCTTACTTCAGCAAACGGGCCAGTGGATAATTTGATTGGAAGACGCCGGACTAAAAGAAGTAGCAACAAAAATATTCCCATCCCACTTTCAAAATCAGAGTTGATTGATGGAGCTAGTTACCGGAAAGTGCATGAAATCAAAGAAATAGGCGAACGATGATGTGAAACGTGTTTTTGGTGGGATTGTAATCACAAATGAATTTTTAGAATTGTAATGGGGCAAAGAGATATGTTTGTTGTGTGTAGAGAGACAAAGAGAATGGGAGGGAGAGAGATGAAAAACATAATGCAAATAATTTATAATTTTTGGGAAAAAATTATGGCATGTCATTTACAGAGTCAAGTTAGCCAAAATTAGCGAAAATATGCAATGACAGCTAACGAACATGATTTGCTGATGTAGGAGGGCTTGAATAGCAATAAAAAAAGAAAAAAAGTAAGATGACCTAATTAAATGACTCATTTAAAAAAGTAGGATGATCAAATCGATACTTGTCATTTTTAATTTAATATTTGTGAAATATATTTGTCATTTATAGCATACTTTTAATATACTGTATCGTACCATTGGATTTAATCTTCACCCTAACATCAAAATATATTAGCAGACATTATTTAATGTGTAAACCTGCTCCATACTGCCGTTTTAGGCGGAGTACTCAAACATTGGGTGAAGATGAGGTGTGCATAAATGATCCATACCCATCTTGTCGACATACCTAACTCATGTTTAATATTATCAATTTTAGATTAGTTTTACAATTATTTATTTGAGGATGATTTTAGGATATATGTTCAACTTCACCTATTTAACTACTAACGTAACATGGACAGATAACAACCTTAAAATTCACTATAACACTTAATTAAGGAATTATATTTTCTTATTAGAAGTCCAGAGATGGTGAAAAGTAAGTTGCACGGCTGCAGGGTTAATACTATTTTTTATTAACGAAAGATATTTCATGTTTCATTATGGTTACTCAAAGTTCGAACATTTCAACTTAATCACCCAACTTTTAAATTTTTTTCAGTCTAATCATTCGGTTGGTTAGTATTTTCCATATCCAGGCAAAAAAATGCTAATGTGACAGTTTGACCTACACGTGACATCTTCACCTGTAAAATAAAATAAACCATTTGTTTTGAAAAAAATCAACATGTGGGCAAATCAAATTCTGACACCTGTCCCCTCCCAAAATTAAACCGAACCATCACCGTCGACTCCTATCGGTAACTCACCCACCTACGCCTACCGATTCTTTGATCCCGATGAAACCCTAGCATCATCTATGGCTGATCTCAATCTTAACACCCAGCACGATTACTTGTTCAACGATCTTGGGATGCGTGCATAGTCAAATGCAAGGATGATAGGTCAAAGCTGGAGTGTACTCAACCGTGTCTGAAGAGCTTCCTTGAAGATAATATCAACTTAACTTGAAAAGGTTGAGTTATCAACACACTGCCTCAACTACTCCAACTCCATCGTCACTAACTACTTTAGAGTTGATCAACCAAGTCATATGAACAATAAGTCACTGATATATAGTGAGTATAAATAATGTGTCTTTGAGGGTTGTAAATGTTAAGTTTTATCTATGGTTGGGTTTAATTTTGGGGAGGGGATAGCTGTCAAAATTTGATTTGAACACATTTTTATTTTTTAAAAAATAAAATTTTGGTTTATTTTATTTTACATGTGAACCAGCCACATGTATGTCAAACTGCCACATCAATAAAAATGATGCCCGAATTCGGAAAAAGCTAACTGAGCGATCAGATTGAAACAAATTTAAAAGTTGAGTGACAAAGTTGAAACATTTGAATTTTTGGTGATCAAAATGAAACATCATATATATTAACCCCACGGCTGGATGTTGGATGTTCAAAATAACATATGTGTGACATGCAAGCGAGCCAACATATGTCTATGACATGCAAGCGAGCCATGAGCAAGATTATGTTCAAAACATGATAAGAACATCTGATACTAATATTAGTATCTCACTATAAATTAAATTATCGTTGCAAGTTGTATGCAATTGATCAAATCTAATTTGAAGTAATGGATGAATGTGATGAACAAGATAAATGAAAATTCTGCCCCGTGGGATTTCCTATTTTCAATCATGTTTTAGATATGAGAGAATAAAAAGTATCGGAAGAAGGTTGATATTGAATCAATTTGTCTGATACCTTCTTGTGGTGCATTTACTAAGGCGATTGTGAAATAATTTTGTGTTAATGTTTAAAAATAAAATAAAGAAAGAATATTATTAATTCAACTTTCAAAACAAAGTTCCATTATTTGATAATGACTATGACAATGACCGTGACTCCGTTATTATTGTTAACATAATTAACAAGATCATGATTACACGTTTGATTTAGTATTAGTAGTATAATATAATCCATCCTGATTAATTAACATTGGAGATTGTCTCCAGGACTAACTCCAAATTGCGAACAATAATTGGTGTAATACCCAATTCGAGACTGAACCCTCTCTGGTTCTTTACCACCACATTCAACATCACCATTGATTTTCTCAATTGTTGCTCCAAATCCCTGATCGACCACAGCTCGAACATTGGTCATCCAGAACCACAGTGCAGTCTTGAATGACAAACCAGGGTCAGTTGCCACTGATTCAGGTGAGTTCAGCCCATCAAAGTTTAGGCTCTGTCCAGCTGCACCATAGTTGTAGTTCCATGATAGTTGGAGTGGTCCACGCCCATGGTAGCTCTTGCCTGGGGTACATGGATAGTCTGTCCTTTCCGCATCGCAATAGATCATTTCTGGCGACCTCTCTTCTATGTGGCAAAATCCTTCAATCACAAAAACATTAATAATTTAATATAGTATGCTTCAACATGAGGATTCTTCAATGATTATATGTATTTTAAAAAAAAAAAAAAACTAGAAATCATACTCTCAGTTTCATGAGTGGCGTGAGCAAAGAAGGCCGCAATCTCGCGCTTGGAATCATCAGCCGAGCCAACCTTGCCAAACCCAGAAAACGAATTGAGAGCATCGAGAAATGCATCTCTAGAGTAAAAGCTTTTTCCGGGACAAGTTGAGGCAGCTTGGCTAATAATCCCATTGAAGAAGTCAGGAGTCACAATGTCAGGCACAGAAACACCATTCTCAGTTGGGGGACTTGTTGATGTTTCACAAGGACCTTCACGGCAACCCTCGCCGCAGTATTCAGGGCCATTACCACAGTAGCCGTATTGGCTGCAGCAAACGCCAGCAGCACAGCCACAGTTCTGTGCCACCGCAGCTCTAGCGATGAGTCCCGTGAGAAGGATTGTCAGTAAAAGCTTCATCATTTTGTGCATGAGAAGTGTTTGTGAAAATGAGAAAGGGAGACGGCCATATTTATAGACTATAGTGGGAAAAAGCAGAACTAGGCATTATGTATACGTAATTTAGAGAGAATGCAGTCAACATGGAGAAATTTTACTCAATCAAACGTGTTGAAAAGTCTAGCTGGTTCATTCAAAATATTCATACTCCCTTAGAGACGGTTTATGTGTCTCAGAGAGACTGGAAATTACCAACGATAGTAGACAATAATATCTGTTGGTGTTTGCAGTCAAACACAATAGTTCTAGGCAATTTGGACAGGGAGTTTATTTTTCTAAGCATGCATTGCCGTCCTGTAAATGCAAAGAATGACAATTCAACATGATCATGTTCTTGTAAGAAAAATCGGGTTGGGAGGAGCTACAATTTTTAGCTAAAATTAACTACAATTACTCTTAAAATTATGTTAAATCGGGGCGTTATGAGTTAGATTTTTAAGTTTAGAATTTAGGATTATTTTTAAGAAAATTTATTATATTCGAACATTACTCGACCCCAAAATACTCGACAACACATTTTAGAACATGGTTGCAGCCAATTCAAGATACACGAATTCTAGCCCCTATCCCAAATAAATCACCTGGCAAATATTACAACCATTTTACCGTGGTGAAATCAAGATAAACATAACAAAATTGAAAAATAATAACCGAGCGAAAGAATCAGCCTAAACTTTGCAAAAGAAGGGAACCATCCATCACCTAGCTCCTATCTCCATGAGGCAGTAGTTGTAGAAATATGTCAACCACAGATTCCTGCAACACCAGAAAGGCAGAAACCCTATGTTCTTCATCATTATAGGAGAATATCTACAGAAAAAGCATATCCTTCTGAGTTCTTTAAAAATCGACTGATAGTGAACCCAGTAACTGCTCATCCAAAAAACACAGATAGCTTGAATTGTCAATGAGTTGATCGCAAGCCATCCTACTCGCTTTTCTCATCCTCATATCCCGACGCCTTCCCACTTCTACCAATTAAATACGGCTCAGGCGTGGAACTATTTCCATGCATTTCGAGACCATGATAAGATCGCGATGCATAATAGTCAGCTCCAGATTTTATGATTCCCTTGGAGACGGAATTAGAATTCCCTTCATGCAATTGCAGAGTTTTCTCCGTTGCTTTGGTTAAAGCAAGAACTGCATTCTCTTCCTTGCCATTCTCTGTCATAAACCCATTATCTGCAAAATGAAATTATTTTCAGATTGCGACTTAGAAGCATGTTGAGGAATTGGCGTAATGAGATTTCAAAGCCTACTTTCTAATAGGCAACTATCAATATTTTCATTTATTTTGAAATAAAAAACCTCTCTATGGTTGTAAGGCAACCTCTGCCCCTCTGTAGAGTAAGTCTTGGATTACAAACAATCACCTGTAAACCATTCGTATACATTAAATTCAAACTGCACTGGATGGAATTCAAATATAGGACTTCCAGGTTTACGACTGATCCCAGAGTTTTCTAACTATTCCTTCATCACTAGGACACTCCTGTTTGGGCAGCCAACTAGCAATACATACTCACATCACAAATGAACTATGGATCTCCCATTCTTTTGAACACGCTTTAAACCCACACACAATTTTCCCAATGAAGAATAAACAGAACAGCAAGAACAACTTTTTTTCTTGGAAACATTCCATTTCCAAAGGCAAAATCTCCTGGGAGTTGTACAATCTTTTGGGTAGCAAAATAACACTAATTCATTTGTTCTTTTTCATGTTTCTCAGAGTATGATATTCTCAAGGGAGGAAAGCTTGCATTTCAATGGCAGGAGCCAGTATAGTAACAGAAAAATCTTTTCACTGGTGTTTCTTTCTTACTATACCGACTACCGAGCTTGATAAAGCCTAGCAGCTCAAATCCTTAGACATAGATTTCCTCCAAACTAAATCTTCACGTACACCTAATTTTTAACAGATTGCTCAAAAGTCAAGACCTAAGAAACAAAACATGAATGAAAGTAGTTTTATATCTTTTCTCCCGTATGCTTCAGTATAGTCACCAACTTCTACTAAAAGAAAAATATGAATTGCAAAAAAAAAAGTTAGAAAGAACGACCTTGAATATCAAAATCTTCCACGTATCCACCACGAAGAAAAGAAAACCGTGCTTCTTGTGACTCATTTATCCCTTCAACAGGAGGAGAATTAATCAAATCTCGGAATTCCATCAGATATTCTCCTGTCCATTGGCATCCCCTGGGAAAATGAAAATTCTGAGAAATAAATAAGCATGCACATATGAAGCGAGCACCCATTTTGGATATCTAAAACAATAAAATATCTTCACACTTAGAAGCATAGCAACAGTAGAAATCATTATAGAATGATAAAGATAAAAAACAAAGATGTATGGGACTTCAGCTACTCTAGTGATAGAAGAAACTGACTGTAATCAAGAAATCCTAAATTTATCTTTCTGTACTTGTTTCCCTAGATAACCATCGTGAACAAAATAAAGGGCCCATGATTCGTGTTCTTGAAAGGTTTAGCAAATAAAAGAAGGAATATGCCCAACAACATTAGTGTTAAACATGTAAGAAATCAGTTGATAAGTCAAAGTCATCAAGGCCTTTACCCATTTGATAACACAAGAGGACAATACTGCAGAGGAAACAATGTTTCGTCATTTGGGTCATCATTTGAATGAATGGCTTTCTAAATACAAATGAGACAAAGCATTGCCTATAGAAGTATTATCAAGGGTGCCAACTATAAGTAAGAAGAAGTATGTTCATCTTGTCCACCCTTTTCCTTTGTTTCGGGGGTTTGGGGAACTCAATTAGAAAGATTTTTCTTGGGCACAGACTTCTCAAGTACTAATCTGTTCCTAATGGGGTGAGGGGTGCAGAGAAATAGTGTGTCAGAGGGTTGGTCTGGTGTCAGGTCAGACGGTTGGTCTGGTGTCAGGCAGCATAGAACTTTTAATACCCACCAGACACAGTGTCTTACATTCCTTATAGAACAGTTAAGTGTCTCCTCAATTGATGAAACCTTGGAGGACCAAGAGAGGTGAGGGTTAGAAATAGAATAGAGAATTTGTTCAGGGCCGCAACCCGCAAATTGTAAAAAATTGATGTGAGCTAATCATAAGTCTGAAAAGATAATCAGAATGAAAAGAAACAGTTTAAAAAATCCAGTATAATACGAGGCAATTTAGTCTACGAACAGGAAGCTAAAACAAAACAGGAAAGATAATTTAATGAGTACCTGCTAAATGCCAACATAGCTTCGAATGGAGTAATAACAGGAGCAAAGAACTCCTTGCTATCCAGAAGAGCAGTTTGAGCGCATGACACGTATATGAAAACGTCACACTGCAACAAATTGGAAATTGTAACATAGCTCAAACTTGAAGAAGAACTTTGTTCAGAAAAGTATTTAACTATCTAGATATAAATCAAAAGTTCACCTCAGGAAAATTGGCAAGTTTTGCAGGATTTGGTCTTCCCATGACAAGGGTGTAGGCCTTTTTCCCAGCTCTAGTGATAAGCTCTTTCATCTGATGAATCATATCAAGGTAACCAGCTGCATCAATAGCAAGACATGACTAGCGCAATACCTTGAAAATTTAGTTAGCAAATACTAAGCAAAATCCTAACAAAGCTAGAAGTGTCAAGTAAAAAAGAGTAAACAATTTCAATGCACAAGGCTCCCACAGTTGGCAGAGTTGGTGAGAGGTGGTTTTAAAGGTAACCTCTAGGTTGTACCCTGCAACTCTACCACTAAGGCTACATGCTTGCCTATAAAACTGAATTTTTAAGTCCCAGTCAATTTTTTTTGCATTTAATTGATGAAACATAATCTACATACAGATTTCTAGTAAAATATGATGGCCAGTATTAGCCCTAATTAAACAAGGCAAGTGAACAATCTTATATGTCATTGTGCTCGGTCTGAAAGGAAAACAGTATCAATCACCGCCCAAAGTTCAAAATAAGTAAATGCCCAACCTCACATTTAGAGAGAGATGTCCACAAACACAAATTTTTAAGATACAAATCATTCGCTGTATTGTTTCCTCGACTTAAAATTTTTGATTGACGGCCATAAATAATGAGAGAACAAATTGAATCAATGTACAACAAATATGAACTGTGAATATGAAAAGAAAAGTGAAAATAACAGTGCAGTTCAAAGAAGGCAAGGAATATGTGATTCATGAGAAGAAGATGGACTCAACCATGGGATTATAAAAAAGGTAAAAGATTATGTACTCAGCAATGGGTGTGAAAAATAAAATATTGACATGGAAAAGATATAAATGTGCATGCTTTCAGAATTGAACTTGAAAAAAGCAGGTTTCCATTCCAAAACAATGAACCAGGAACATACCTACACCAAGAGTACCCACCAAAATCCCAACAATGTTGGCATCCTTTGCCTTTTCAACAAGGTAATACCTGTAGAGAACATAGTCACGCATTAAATCCCACGGAAGAGCTATACGCCAAAATAACTTAAATGAAAAACATGAATGCTTCAAGAACACAGCCAATATACCATCAGACCACAAGCATAATAGTTTATAAGTTTCAGGGAAGAAAAAAGTTAACTGTGAAGAAAGCAATATTGTTTACAATACCTACGCTTAAGAATCCTTCTCTGTTGAGAAAAGTCTGCCACCAAGCAATCTGATGTCACGTCATATCTGACTAAACCAACAACAACAATATCAAGCAAAGATCACTAAGGTTTAGGTTCAGAAGAAAACTAAAAACAAAAGGTCTTTCAACCAAAGGTTTAGCCTCTCCAGACTTTGGGGTAAAGTCTACCTACATCCGCTCTTCTCAAAACTTGGCACAAAATAAACGAGCCTTGTGCATCGGCGGGTGCTATTTCCCTTTCATTTTGCATGAGCATGACTTAGTTACAACATATTTTATCTAGAGAAACATTTGGCTTACAAAATGAACAGAATATGAGCAATCAATAAGTTATTTTGAGGTCCTTGCTATCTCATTCACAGTACACAAGCTTGTAGAACAAATTACGCTAAAAAATAAAGAGTGCAACTCAAGGAAATAGATAATGATTTAGAAACTGATTAGACAATAGACATGACTGATTTTCAGGAAGGGGGCTCTTTCATTAAACTCAGAATCGTAATCAACAGTTAATGTCCTAGATGGAAGTCAGGAAAGTGTGTAAAGAAGCTGAAATACAATGAAAGTATACAGGAGAAACAACAACAATAGGAAAAACAATGAGAAGGCTTTTATGGAGATAACCGATATGGCTAAAATGAAGAACATAAAGTCTTGACCTTCAGTTGTGGGGTCTTGGGGGTGTTAATGGAGGATGGCAAAAAGAACATTAAAAAGGGAAAACACGGCAATGTGGCTACCTATTTCACAGCCATTGAATGTCAATACAGCATTTGCAAATGCAGAATTCTCTGAACCAACCCAAAAAAGCAAGTGATCCTCCATTTTTTGTCCTTTGGGTAAATTCCAAATCAAGCCCCCAATGCTGTGCCTAGTGCCAGATTCCTCATCAGGACTAACACTCGAATAACCAGTGACTGGTCTAAGGAGCTCATCAGGATGTTTACAATCTGCTGATGGATCTATGACCGAACACGCAACATCAGCAAAATTGATATGTAATTTAGATATGGACTCAGATAACCTTGCTGCTTCCCCCAGTGCTCCCTTAATACATGGGACTGCATGTGCATATTCAAGCCCATAAAGGACCTACAAGATAACCAGGTACAAATTGTCATCACAATTATCCAATCACAACAAATCAAATTAAGTTATATCTGAAAATACTCAAAACTTCCATGACTGACGATACCATAACAGGCTTGCAATTGGCCAAAGCATTACTTGATAATTTTTCAATGCAACTGGATACACTGATAGAAGCCTTTCCAAAAACAACAAATGCTGGGAGTGTTGATGTCCTGAAATAAAATAAAAAAAATTAAAAAGTCATAACCAGTTGATGTGAACGAGTAAAGAAACAAATTGCAATAAATCTGGTTCAACAGTATAGCTGAATTCCCAAAAACTAAAGACTTGACTGTAGTCTGCAAGTAGATCAAAATCAGGATTTATATTAACACACTACCATTGGAAAAGATACAATAAAAAAAAAGGTTAAAAGGGCAGGAAAAAAATTGCAATTCCATGGCACTAACTGCAAGCAAAGACTCTGACAATCTGGAAATTATGAATATTGTACTTGGAGAATTAGTTCGCCAATAACAATAAACTGAACTATAAGGGATTATGTTCCCGGAGTGAATTGAAGAAACTTGAGAATATTTCGAAGGCTTCATTGGTGAGAACCTTAACATAGAGACCAAAAACTACAACTATCAAAGACTGTTATTTTCTGTTTTCTAATAATCTTATCCTCGCCTCAACGCCCATCAATAAGGAGATAGATATCACCCTCTGGTGCCTTGCAGTGAAATTCTTTTTCAAACTAAAAAAGAAGAAGTTTAATGTCTTAACATTCAAGAAATTCATCCGCATAACAGAACATAGTAAACAAACCTTATAATCATATCAATCCCTGAAACCCTTCAAACAACATTTATACATATAATTCAAATAGATTTGGTTACGAGTGCTTACGGGCTGAGACAAGTATGTCCATAATGCACCACACAATCAGCATCAATGTGGGATGCTCCAACCTCGTCAACACAACAACTGCCAAAAGTTGTGTCTGCCATGACAAACAATCCAACTTCTTTGTTATCAGCATCATCAGACTCCCTTAGCAACTGAAGCTTGTTCCGCAAAGCTCTAACCACTCTAGTGGAATCCTTCAATAAGTCATCTGGGAACTAAGAAGCCATCATAAGTTAAGAGTAAAATTCGAAGGCTTGTAAAGTAAGAGTTACAAAGACAGAAACACGCACAAGAAATCAAAGTAGTTTTCTTTCTCTTCAACTTGCGTTTCTCCGCACCAAACAAGAAGAAAAGCTAAACAGAGCCCGAACAATCAAAAATTAAAATCCCTAAATTTTCGATTCTACATTACCTGCAAAGCAACTCTGGTAAATTTCCTACTGTGAATGAACTCGGCAGTTCTGGCAATTTCGTAATTTGACTCCTCGTCCATGGCTGCCGCGCGCACTGCACTGCACCTTCTCTGGATGCGGGAAATAAAAAGACGAGAAGAGAGAGAAACAAACAAAAGGAAGTCTATATTTGGGTGGACTTTGGTATGGGCCGAAACTTTTGAGCCCATTTAGAGCGTGGCCCCATCAACTTTGCTTATCCCAATCCAACATTTCATTTCGCTTTAATTGCGGAGCAATTCGAAGCGGTGCGTGCGTGTTTTGCACCAAACCGATCAGGGTCCAGGGCAATCCTCGACCGGCGTATTTGGCGTGGAGGAATTTCCGGTGAGCTTACGCTTCCCTTGCTTCTCATAGTTGATGTCTCACTGTGATTAGGTTTTTGTTTTTTTCTTTAGTTTTGCGGGCGGAAGTCATTCTTGGTGTTGTGCTGTCGCGAGATGGGAAACACAGAGTGAAATAACATTTTTTGACGCAATAATCGAAGAGTCATTTGTAAACAAAAAAGAGATGGAAATTGCGGATGCATTCATAATTGAATGAACACTGTTTGTATGTGTGTATATGATAAACTCCAACACCAGTACACAAACCAGCAACCAAACGAGGGGCTGCAACTCCAGAGTTCAACAGAACTTTAACACAAAATTCAACATAACCAAGACTCAACACAATCGAGCCCTAAAAGAACAAAAGATAACAAAATTACAAGACTACCCAATCCACCAGCTTAATTGCCCAAAATACCCCTGGACTTCCTTGAATAAGTGATTGGCGCTGTATCAATACCCTTCCCTAGAAGTTTCACCTTGTCCCCAAGGTGGAAATGAGGGAACCGCTGGTTGATATCATCAAAGACCTCCCAAGAATCATCACAATGTGGTAAATTCTGCCAATGGATCAAAACATAACCGCCCCTCTGTCCAGCTCTAAATTTTAGCACTGAATGAGGCTGGAACTCCAGCTGGAGATCATCAGTTAAAGACTCAGGTAATTGCAAGGTGGGAGTCTCAAGTCTGGAACCTCGTTTGAGCTGAGAGACATGGAAGACTGGGTGGATTTTGGCAGTAGGTGGCAACTCCAGGCGGTAAGCAACACTTCCAACACGCTCTAATATTTTGAAGGGACCAAAATATCGAGGGCTTAATTTCTCATTAACTCGGTGAGAAACAGTCTTCTGTCGATAAGGCTGCAACCGCAAATAAACCCAATCATTTGGAGAAAAACTGACCTCACGTCTTTTAGCATCAGCTACGCGTTTCATATAATCCTGGGCAGCAGTCAGACAGTCTTTAAGCTCTCGCAAAATTTCATCCCTTTCACGCAAAAGATTATCCACCTCTACCAAGGAACTTTCTTCCCCATATTTCAGTAGAACCGGAGGTTCACGGCCATACAAAGCCCTATATGGAGTCATGTTAGTGGAACTATGGAAGGTAGAATTATACCAATACTCAGCCCACATCAAACCCTTGAGCCAATTCCGAGGTTTACCATGCACATAACAACGAAGATAAGCTTCCAAACATTGATTGACTACTTCAGTTTGGCCGTCTGTTTGCGGATGATAAGAAGAACTCATGCGCAACACAGTGCCAGCCAAATGAAACAACTCCTTCCAGAAATGGCTCACAAATACCCGATCTCGATCCGTGACAATTGATTGAGGAAACCCATGCAATCGGACTATTTCTCTAGCAAACACAGCTGCCACTTCTTTGGCACCATAAGGGTGGCCCAACGGAATAAAATGACTATATTTTGATAATCTGTCCACCACCACTAAAATAGTGTCCTTGCCTTCGACTCGGGGTAACCCAGTGATGAAATCCATAGTCACATCTTCCCATACCCTTTGAGGAACAGGTAATGGCTGCAATAGACCCGCTGGCTTCGAAGTAGTACTCTTATTTTGCAAACAAACCGAGCATTCAGCCACAAACCTCTGGATGTCTTTTTGCATGCCGTCCCAATAAACCACATTAGACAACCTTTTATAAGTTCTAAACACACCAGAATGACCACCACTCGGGCCACTATGGAACTCTAGCAAAAGAGAATGAATACGAGAGGATGTTTTAGGAAGAACTAACCGGCCATTAAAGAGTAAAACCCCTCTGCGTAAGGTATAACCAGCATGACTAAGAGGATCAACCAGTAGGTCCTGAACAATCTGCTGCAATTTGGGGTCTGAGTGAATCTCTTCAATTAATCCAGAAAAATCAGCACATTGGAGTTTTGTCAAGGTCTGCATTCGTCCCTGAAGGCTGCCAAGTGGGGGCTGGCTCGGAGAACCCTCTTCCACATTAACAAAATGAATTGCAAAGAATTGTTACCGTCGGGATAAAGCATCAGCTGCAGCATTTGTGTTACCTGGTTTATAATGTATTTCAAAATTGAATCCCAACAACTTTGATAACCATTTCTGTTGCTCCAATGATAGGACCCGTTGCTCTCTCAAATATTGAATGCTACGTTGATCTGTTCGAATAATAAATTTAGTGCCCAATAAATAGTGTCTCCATTTCTGGGTCGCAAACACGATCGCCATGAGCTCCCGCTCATACACAGATTTTAATTGAGCCCTTTCAGAGAAAGCCTGGCTTAGATAAGCAACTGGTCTCCCTTCTTGCATCAGGACAGCCCCAAATCCTTTCCCCGACGCATCAGTTTCCAGAATAAAAGGTTTGCAAAAATCAGGTACAGCGAGAACTGGGGCTGTACTCATACACTGCTTCAATCTGTCAAAGGCTGCAGAAGTTTTCTCATCCCAAAGAAAAGCATTTTTTTAATGTAACGCTGTAAGAGGCCGAGCAATAATTCCATAATCCTTCACAAAGCGACGGTAATACCCAGTTAAACCCAAGAATCCGCGGAGCTCCTTCACATCCTTGGGAATAGGCCATTTAGTCATACATTGCAATTTCTTTGGATCTGCCGCAACTGATCCGCAGGAGATAATATGCCCGAGGTATTCTAGAGACTCACGGAAAAAATAACACTTGCTTTTGTTAGCCACCAACTGATTTTGTTGTAGAACTGACAATGTCATCTTAAGATGCTCCAAATGAGTGTCGCGGTCCTTGCTGTAAATTAATATATCATCGAAAAATACCAGTACGAACTGTCTCAAATATGGCCGAAAGATCTCATTCATAAGAGATTGAAAAGTAGCCGGCGCATTTGTAAGCCCAAAAGGCATTACCAAAAATTCGTAATGTCCCTCGTGGGTTCGGAAAGCTGTCTTCGGAATGTCACTCTCCCGCACCCGAATTTGGTGGTAACCCGACTTCGAATCAAGCTTAGAAAATATTCTTGCTTCACCAATTTCATCTAACAGTTCATCAATCACAGGAATGGGAAACTTATCGGGTATAGTAATGTTATTCAAAGCTCTGTAATCCACACAAAACCTTCACCCACCATCCTTCTTCTGCACCAAAAGGACTGGACTAGAGAATGGGCTCCTGCTGTGCTGAATAACCCCTGATTTAAGCATCTCTTTTACCATTTTCTCAATTTCATTTTTTTGGTGATAGGTGTAGCGGTAAGAACGCAAGCGAGGAGGCTGAGCACCCTCTTTCAATGGAATGGCGTGGTCACATGCCCTGGCAGGAGGGAGATCCAATTTTGTTTTAAACACCTCCTGGAAAGAAGAGAGTAAACTCTGAAGGCCTCTGTCATCAACAGCCGCACATATCTCCAAATTCTCCTTACTATTGATGTCATTTGAAACTTGCGCTATCTCCAAAAAATAAGCCCTATCCTCCTTATGCATAGTTTTCAACAAAGATTTCAAGGAGACCAGGTCTTTGTAAAGGGCCGGATCACCCTTCAATCTAACAATTTCCCCTCCCCTCAAAAATTGAATGGACAATTTTTGGTAGTTGGTGATAACTTCCCCAAGAGTGCTTAACCAAGCCATTCCCAAAACAACATCTGCACAACCCAAAGGGAAAGGATAGAAACTCTGAATAATAGTATGCCCTTGCACATGTAACTCCACTTGGTTACAAATTCCCTGACAGTGCACAGTATTACCGTTCCCAATCTTGACTCCAAACTGATGGTTCTCAGTCACGGCTAATCCCAATTCCTGGACGACTGCCATCGCTAAAAAATTATGCGACGCTCCACTGTCTATCAGGATTATCACCTCCCTGTCAAAAAAATTTCCTTTCAACATCATGGTTTTGTGATTAGAAAAACCCCCCAAAGCATTCAGTGTGAGAGCAACATCATTTTCTTCACTCTTTTCTTCAACTAACAACTCTTCAACTGAGTCCACAAATTCTTCCACTGCACTCTCGTCAGCGCCCAGAATTAATTGTAGCTGGCCATTTTTGCATACATGTCCAGGGTGGAATTTTTCTGGACACCGGAAGCATAACCCTTTTTCTCTCTTATATCTCTCCTCTTCAATTGTCAGCCTTCTCGGTACTTCCTTTCTTCCTTGCCCACTCCCATAGTTCATCGGTTCCCGCTCTTTACGAAAACCCTCTCGCACAACCCCTTGTCTTCCCCCTTTCTCTTGCGGACTACCCAACGAAACTTTGGCCAATCGGTTGGGCTCAAGTTTGAACCCCATATGTTTATCCTCTGTAGCCCCGGCCTTTATTTGTGACCCACTGAGAAGAGCCGAATTGCGCGCTTCTACTAACCCAGACTCTTCCATTAATTCTTGCAATGTAGCCGGTTTTCGTAACCTCATCTCTGCCTGAACTGATATCTTCAACCCATTAACATAAACATCCATCAAAACTTCTTCGGGCGAATCAGGCACCCGAGCCATTAACAACTCGAATCGATCATTATAATCATCCACCGTAGTGGTATGCTTGATAGACATAAGAGCTTCATATCGTCCACCTCCCTGAGCCCCTTTAAAACGCCTGATTAAGGCTTCCTGGAAATGTATCCATGACCGAAAAGGAGTCGTGGCATCACGATACAGGTACCAGTGAAGGGTCTTCCCTTCTAAACAAACCGAAACTGCCATTAGCTTGTCCGTCTCAGAAACGCGATTACACCGAAAATACCTCTCAACTCGAAACACTCATCCTTCTGGATCGTCGCCAAGGAAGACCGGTAATTCTAGCTTGCGAAATCGCAAATCATAACGATCCCATTCATTGGTATCCTTTACAATCGCTTGCCGCACGCTTTCCCTTCCAACAGAATCGCCAGTAAGTAGTTCCGACTCTAGCTCAGTCACCTTACTCTTTCCCTTCTGTAAAAGATCAGTTAACCCATCCATTTTAGAATGAAATCCCTGCATCATGGAACGCAACTCACTCATCTCTGATTTGACCTGATCCATCTCCTTCCGTAACGTGTCAGTTTGCTCAACCATTTCGACCGGGTCATGCCGAGAACCGCCGGCTCTGATACCACTGATAAACTCCAACACCAGTACACAAACCAGCAACCAAACGAGGGGCTGCACCTCCAGAGTTCAACGGAACTTTAACACAAAATTCAGCATAACCAAGACTCAACACAATCGAGCCCTAAAAGAACAAAAGATAACAAAATTACAAGACTACCCAATCCACCAGCTTAATTGCCCAAAATACCCCTGGACTTCCTTGAATAAGTGATTGGCGCTGTATCAGTATATTCTAAATTAGACACACCATCAATATTTCGGCCCCGCACGTTTTGTTCCTGTGCATATGTGACTATATATAAGTTGTTGCGAATAGAATTTGGTCATTTTTTTTATCTTTTGTTTAATGTTTAATGGAAAATGTTATATAGCTCAGTGTTAAACAGCCTATATAGCTCATTCCATTGTAATATCATATTTTATTGTAATTGTACAACGAAATATTATATTCGATTGTAAAATAAAATATGATATTATAATGAAATGGGACGATATAGATTGTTTAGCCTTAGGCTATTTATCACCACTGATGTTTAATATATGATTTTTTGGTGAATGTTGTGGTATAGTTGCAAGGGTAAGGTTCAATCCCTGAAAATAGTATGTCCACCGGTAAGGTGTGTTGTTGAAGTTTTTGCTGCTTTATATCATAAGCTTATTAGGTGTGTCCTGGTTCTCTTTGGGGTTCTGACGAATTATATGGGTTGCTGACTATGAATTCTTCTCTCTATTGGGTTATACTTATATTATTGAGGAATTAATGTTTGGTAGAGGCGGTGCATTTGGGTTGGAAGAATAGAAGGATGAGCAGCATTCAGACAAATCTTTGTAAACCTAGCCCTCATACTCTCTCTGCGAGGATATCTCGATCAAGTTGTCTTTCCCGAACGGGGATTGTTTTACCAATCCGTGCCTACAATCATCTGAAGAGCCTCCCTAAAACATGTCTCAATGAGTCATCATCGGATGCCTGTGTTGAAATGCCGGCAAGGCACAACCGTTTGAAGTGCAAAGAGCCAAAGATAAGTCTGAAAAGTGAAAATCTAGTAATGTTTTCCCCCCTGAGTATATCTTAACTATCTGAAAAGATGAAAATTTTGAAATTTTATATATATATTCAGGCTAGGAAAGATGAGACAGTTTATATGATGGCATTTGGATGGCATGGGACTAACTGTGTGTCTTGCTCTGGCTAGAAAAATTGATTCCTGATTAAATTTGCTAGCTATCCTTACATTGCAATAGGCATATGGTTACCAGATTACATGAATTAGAATTCTGAGGTTCTATTGACAGCAAGGGTTATTATGGTTTTGGTTATGTATCAGGTATCTTTTTCGAGGATGTAAGAGCGTTCGTCTAAAGCGTGTCATGGACAAGTGGAGTCGGGTTCTGGAGTACGCTTGATGCTAAGAAGGTGGTTGACAAGTATTGGATGGAAAAGGAAATTCTCAGTACCAATACTTTGTACGATGGGCCTGAAAAGGTGAAAGTACAGATGAATTATTAGTTCTTATGAAGAACCAGATTCTGATGAGGAACTTGGAGCTTTATGTCAATCAATCTGATTATGTAACAAATTAGGAAAGAACTTTGTTTGCAATTATAATTCCATATTTCTCAAAGGTCTGCTGAGACCAGGTAGGCCTCATCATTTTGACTATTGTAGTTGTCTTGGACAGAACCATTTATTTACAGCTACTTAAAGATGAATTAGGGTTCCTCCTCCCTGCTCATTAGGCACACTCATATTGGGTGGAGCTACCTCGGGCTGGACATCAAAGGCCACCTGGACCGATATGCCCTCACTAGAGGATAAATCTATGCTATTCAACTCAAAATTTGCATCCGGATAAATCCATGTTATTTATCTTATAATTCGCATCCGGGATGGTCTTGGAGCTTGAAGACCCAAATCCCAAACTACTACTAGAAGATGAACTAAGGGACATAGTTTTTTTAAAAAAGAAGAGAAGAAGGGACTGACCTAAGAGAATGAGATGTAGCTCAGTCGGAAGAACAAGAATGGAGGACTAAAGCAAGGAGAAGGAGCTAGACTCACAACAAGCATTCGATCAGCCACTACAAGAAAACAAGGTTATAGTGACAAGAAGTGTGTGACGATATAATAACTTGTCACCGATATTTGTTTATTAGTAACGCGTCATTATTCTTGTCACAAAACTTTCAGTGACACTCACATATGTGACGGAACAGAGTCGTCACTAACATTGTCACTAAAAACGTTTTTGTGACGATAATATACTTTCAGATGACTTTTCTTGTCACAGAAACCTTGTTTTCTTGTAGTGAGCATTGATATGGGGAGGAACCATCAACGCGAGTACAAAAACAACATCCGAACTCGCCACCACACCTAACGAATCTCACGAATTATATATATATAGTAAGTATATATATATATACACACCACCACACCTAACGAATCTCACGAATTATATATATATAGTAAGTATATATACATATATATATGCATATATTAGTAAGAGGTCTCCAATCCTACTAACTTTATAGTATAGTCCAGGTATAGAAGCATAGATAGATAGATCATGGCTCGATTTCTTGAAATCCTGTTGCAATAGATGTTTGGTATAGATTTAATGTAAAAATATAGTGTAATCGGATCATTTAATAATGAAATTCTTTGAAAAACAAAGAATTTTAATGTCATCTAAAATTCGATATCGAGATTACAAAATCAAACATTTATTGCTTAGAGCCTTAACACAACTATATCTCAATGATTATAAGTCTATGATTTTTATATACACGTGATGCAGTCTTTGACTAATCCTTTTCCGTTGCCCATTCTCCAAATTCTACACAAGCTGCCATTTTTGTGGCTGCGCCGGCTTGTAACGTCCATTGCAGCTTTGACAAAAGTGTTGTGGCGTGCCGAAGAGAGTGATGGACGGATTAGATTGGTTCAACAGTTTCACTTTCAGCCTCTTTTTTCAATGGAAATTATGACCAAAGGATAGTCGGCTGGGATTTTATGTCCAAATTGCTGAGGAAGGAAAATAAACAAATACATGGATTGGTAGACTATTATTTGTTTTTTCCACTGTGATAATAGCTTATTAGGAAATAAATGCATAAACATTGTTGTTTTAGATATATTCAACAGAATGTGTCAATGCGATTTTTTTCATCTAAGGAATTGCCTGCTCTGAAAGTATAATGTGGGTGTTCCTATCCCTCCCCTCACGGTTCTATGAGTAAATAATCTCGACTCTTCGAAACCATGACCTCGTGGAGATGTGAGAGAGAGAGAGAGAGAGAGAGAGAGAGAGTACCCATTCTGACTAAAGTTTCCATAATATTTGTAGTGCTAAAGCATGCTCGCTCAAATATGTTTCAAAAATTGCAGAAGAGGATAAACTGCATAAGTTGCTTTCGATATACAGAATAAGGATTAACCTTACGCTATCTAGGATCAAGTGATGTGACTGTCACTTGATTCACCGTGCATGATTCATCTTGCTTACATGAAGATGAACTGCATTCTATAGGATTCCTTCCAAGACAGAACCCAGGTTTTTTGGGCTGGAACATAGCTGGAGTTTCACTGCTCAACATTAAGACCACAGATGACATGGTTGGTCTGTCTTCAGCTCGCTCTTGGACACATAGCAGAGCAACTTGAATGCACCTTAAAACTTCATTCGGGGAATATGATTCACCCACTGATTGATCGATAAGTTCCAGTCCTTTTCCTTCTTTCCATAGTCCCCAAGCCTGCATTATGTCACAGTTTAGGTTTTGGCCAATAAAGTTGCAATCTTGTAGACTGACTAAAACTACTGGAAACGAATGATGAATTGAAGATTGTTTAGTAATTCACTTTGTACTTACATATCCAAGAAGATTTAGTTCACTGTTTGCATGATAAAACCCCCGGTTTTTCTCTCCAATTACGATCTCCAAAACAAGAACACCAAAGCTGAAAACATCAGACTTAACAGAGAAGAGACCGTCCATTGCATACTCAGGAGACATATATCCACTGCAGGTCACCAACAACAACAAAAAACCAAATGGCAAAGCTTAGTGAAATGTTGTCGATCTCCACACGAATGCAAAACTGGTTTATGATACTTACTAAGTGCCAACGACTCTCTTAGTTTTTCCTTCCATTTGATCTCCACCGAAAATTCTAGCCATGCCAAAATCTGATATTTTGGGGTTCATATCTCCATCAAGTAGAACATTGCTTGCTTTGAGATCCCTGTGGATGATTCTAAATCTGGAATCCTGGTGAAGATAGAGAAGTCCTCTAGCAATCCCACATATGATGTTGAAGCGTCTTGGCCAATTTAATAAGGCACTCTTTGATTGACCTGGAACAACATTTCAAATGAATGAGTGCAAAGAATACTCAAGTATAAAAACAACAAAGAAAACCAAGACGGACTTACTGAAAATGAAAGCATCAAGGCTTCTGTGCTCCATGTACTCGTAAATCAGAATCGTTTCATCCATCTCAACGCAGAAACCAAGCAAGCGAACCAAATTTCTATGTTGAAGCCTAGCTATTAACCTGAGCTCGTTCTTGAATTCTTCTGTTCCTTGTCCAGAGTTCTTTGACAACCTCTTCACTGCTATTTCTCGACCTTCTATCAATATACCCTGGCATTGAAACATTGTTTTATCAGGAATTTCCCACAGGTATTAGGGCTTAAATGCATTTGGGTTTTGTGTGAAAACGGCGAATATTTACCTTGTAAACACTACCAAATCCGCCTTCTCCCAGTTTATTTTCATCAGCAAAGTTATTAGTAGCCGTTGCTATAGTACTAAAGTCAAACGAGGGCAGTTCCAAATCATCATCATTCTTCTCAATAGAGGTTACTCTTAATAACATACCTTGGCTTCTTTCAGGAGCACCTGGTTCATGCACAGAAACACATGGTGATAACTCTCTACACAACTCGTTTAGATGTTCAATTCCGATATAATATCATGTTTATGTTACCTTTTTTATCAGTTTCTCTCTTCTTCTTCAATGCAAAATACCCAATCAACAATAATACTAAAATTCCACCACCAACTGCAACACCAATTACCACAAGATGTATGTTCCCTCCATCATCTGAAATGTACAAATTGGTCATCAATTCAGTTGGCATCTATGTTCAAATGTTCTTTATGTTCCAAATTGAATTCCATAAGTCTCTATAGTGTAACCATGCAGAATTCAGGATTTTTAAGCTGCAACATCAATAGAATAACATAGAGACAACAAGTAAAACCCTAGATTTATTTGCTGCAATATAGTCTCATTAGATATTTTCTGTAACACAATTATTTACGGTAGAGACAGAGAGGAAGAATGTACCTAGATCAGAAGATGCCAATTTAACATAGAGATCTTGACCATCTGCATATTGTCTCATGTCCAAGAGGTCACTTGTCCAAATAACACAACCTGTGCCTCCATTGGTAATATTAGTATTAGCATAAGCTGTACAAGAACAATTCCTAGAACACAAATCTTCACATTGCTTAAGGCTCATTTTCACATCCACAAATGAAGTAGTACTCTCAGGCAACTTCATGTTCTTCAGATGCAAGAACTTATCTTTAACACAGTCCAACTCTGTTTTCCTAACACACCCACCAGACCCATCTCTCAAATTCCATGTTGTTGGGTTCTTAGGCTCAAACCCTCTCGTACACTTACAGACCGGAGAAGAATTTGAATCACAAATACCATATGGACCACACTCATTGTAATCGTCGCACTGATCTCTGGGCGCATACCAGAAATTTGACCATTCTTGCTTGCTTTCAATCCATGTCAATCTTTGTATTTGCCCAAGTGGAGTGAGGACTAACCTCGAAAACAAATTCTTATTTGCTATTTCAAAACTGTAGTAGACCTCGTCTCGATTAGTGATGAAATTGAAGTGAATGTAAGGAAGAGGATTCATGGATGGTCCACCACTGAATCTCAAACCATTCCACGGCCCGCTCCGAAACCTTCGAACCTCTCTGTTCCACAAAAACAATTCTGGGAATCCATGATAATTTACCTTATAAGAGAAATCACCAGTGGCGGGATCATCACTGCTTCTCGATGAACTTAAGTACCTGTTCAAACCGATATTAAGATCCCAGCCTAGCTTCCCTGATGGTAAGAGAGTATCAGTAGGGTAATCAAAGCTCTTCCATAAATACCCATCTGGATCATTGTTGTTTGCTTCTTTTATAACAAGATTTGCTGTATCTAATAACTGTAAAACTGGATTATCAGCCTTGATTTTGGTTTTATTTGGCGACCAAACGAGATTCTCTGCTTCATCAACAAGGACGAGCCCTTGGTTGTTGATCTTGAGAGTTGCAGAGGGGTTTGTGAGTGGGTTGTCTCTGTTAGCAACCCAAACGACTGTCTTGAGTTGAATGGTCTTGTACCAAATACCCAAGTAAAATTTACTTGAATCGCCTGGAGTGAAGAATCCAAGCACAAAAATCCCACTTGCAGAAACAAGAGTTTGGTTATTTGTGAGTGATTGGGTTGCTGTTAAGGTGTCTGTTGAGAAGACAATGGAGGGGAAAAGTGTGAAAAAAGCAACGAACAGCTTTGTTTCGGTTATCATTCTTCAATAAGGGACTTTTCCTCTCTCAAAAGATCAGGGTTTCTAGTTCAGATGCTCTTGTTTGTTCATGTAGAAGACACTCGGTGTGGCTTGGAACTTGGAAGAGAAGAAAGGACATTCTGTAGGTCTTGGTTTTGACTGTTGACTCCCACCTGAGTTGAGGGGCTTTTACTAGCGTCTAGTCCCTGTACGTCGTAGAATCCATTTAAATGGATCACATGTGTAAGTTGAGTCGATCAATGTTTATAAATAATTTTTATTTTGTTTATAAAATTTTATTAAAGATAGAAAATGATAAAAATAAATATAAATATTTAATTTATTATTAACAAAAAAATTTAACAAACCTGTCACTACTAATTTATTGTATCGTATCTAATATATCATTGTTATTATGAAAAAATCATTAAATATATATTTTTTGAAATAAATATTAAATTCAAATACCTAACCATTAAAACTCCAAAAATCAATTATTCAAGCTTTGGACTCCCCTAATGTTGCAGACTTATGATATGAATACTTGCTTCAAGGGTTTTACTTGGCCTCAATGGATTTTATTTTTTAAACTGAAAAAAATAAGAATAAAATGGAACATTGAACTGAACAGCTCACCAAATGAATACCAACCCAACGGAGATCTAGTTCTTTATTTATAATTACATGTTTTGGACTTGCAGAGAAGGTTACAACAAAATTGGCACACTGAATGACCAAACAATCTAGACCAAAAAGACTCAAAAAATAAAATAAATAAAGAAAAAGATAAGCACAAACAAGAAATCAATGTGTTTTGAGTATTACTATCTGACAGTAGATGCAACTGTGTGAGCCCAAAACCTGAGATTATCTTTCATGTCCATTTCATTGCCCAGAACTGGAATTCTCCAATCAATCATTACTGACTTTTCCTTTCTTCTGTCCCTTTCTTCTGTCCAATACATCCCATGCTTCTAACAAATAAGGCCTTTGAACAACACTACTTTTGACAATCTTTCTCTCTTCTTGATGTTCATCTTCACCAGTTATTCTCTCCAACCTTTGCAACCCAGGAATTATGGAAACCAAGCTTGAATCTTTATCCTCCTTAGAAAACACAAATCTCATATCCATAAACCCTTTTAGTTCCTCAAACTGAAGATCTGTCAAGCTCTTACTACTGTTACTTCCACCTCCACTGTTTCTTCTTCCTCCTCCGCTTCTTCTTTCTCTCCCTTTTGGCTTGATGGGTGCTTCAATATCTTGTTTCTCACTTTTGATTTCAAATTCTGTAACAATTTTCCAGAGAGGATTGATTGAAGCTTTGTCATTATTGGGGAGAGAGAATCAGAGGCAATTCTTGCTTTAGAGCTCTAGTTTTTTCTAGCTTTAGTGGATGCGAGAAGGATAGCTTCAGGTGGTTCGCAGCATTAACAAAAACAAATAAATTACCAGGATTGAATGGAGGAGGCAAAAACGGAAAAGTCAATGCAGTGGCGATGGAGGAGGTTGAGAGCGAGAGTTGATCTCGTACATAGAGAGAAGCGTAAAAGTATTAACCGTAGGGGTATTTGAGTTATTTTGACAAAATATTTTAATTAAAATAAATTTTAATCAATTCATTAATTCAATGGTTATGATTTAATATTTTTTTGATAATCCAATCCAACAGTTATTAGGACAACGGTAGTGAAACCGTCATTTGACCATACGTTACCGTAGTGCAGCCCGAGTTGAGGCTGCTTTGTGGTGGTTTGTCATCAGGGGTGATAAAAATTCTGGTTCAAATCGATTTTGGTCAAATAAAGTAGTGTTTATGGCATGTCCGGACTTAAATTGCTTTGAATTTTTATAATTACTTAATTGACTATATTCGATTGGTTGAAATACAAACAAGTAAATCAAACAATAATTCAATCTAATTTAGATCCACACATGAACGAAACCTAAAAACCACTATTGCAAGAATTGATTTTGCTTTCCTTTCATCTTATTATTAAGATATTTCAGTTCGCCAAGTTCTCTGGCCTGCCACGGATTTTCAAAAAAAAATTGTTGTTAGTGTCAAATTTAGTCATTGATCTAGCGGTAGTGGGTTAATTTTAGTTCACAATGACCCAATTCCAAAACGTACCTCCAACAAGGTTTTCCAAGACAGTCGCCAATGTCTTCCACTTAAATAGGAAAGTTCTTGTCTTTATTTTAGGTTTTGACACAATAAAATTCCTAGTCATTAGCCCTATTCGTAAATTGCAACCAGCAGATCTAGAAGAAAAGATGAATCGACTCTCTCTCTCTCTCCCTCTCTGTCTGTCTTTTTAAAAAAGTTGTTTTTCGTCAACTAAAGAGTGTCGAATTACTTGACAAAGATATCAGATTAAATTCAATTCCAATTTTATTTATCTTTATTGTTATTCAATTTCAGCTATACTATGCATAATGATTAGGTTTGACAAAAATTCAGGTCCAAATGGATTTGGGTCGAATAATATAGTGTTTATGTTATTTTGCATGTCCGGATTAAGATTGATTTGAATTATTGAATATACTTAATTGATTATATATGACTGGTTGATTGGTTGATATAAAAACAAGTAAATCAAACAATAATTAAATCTGATGTATGGCCTCACATGGACAGAGTCTAGCTGACACTGGTTTAAGGAAAATGGAAAATAAAGATGTTGTGCAAAATTCGCAAGTGTACGAATAACTCAAGTAATATAATGATGAATAAAGTATTGAATTCACGAGGATTGATTAAAATTGCTAAGTAACAATTATGACTAATCCCAAATTTTATTTGAATAATCAAATATTGAAGAGTCAATTAAATTAAATAGCAAGAAAATAATAAGCAGAAAAGTAATCAATTAAGAGTACTAGGGCGTCTAATTTCACCATTACCAATCTCACCCAAATCTTTTAGCATGTTAATCTTAATTATTATCCATGTTGATGGTCGATTTTCCCTAATGTATTCAATACTCGATTCTTAGTTATATCAAAAGTAATTCTATCATCAACCCTTGTTATTCATAACAATCATATTTAGATAATAAAAACTCATTAAGTTCTATGGAAAATCATGTAGCGACTACATAGACAATGTGCTTATATGCCTATGGTTCGTCATAACTACAACATCTATTGTATGAAGCAATTCTAAACAATCTCCTTCTAATTTCATGTATAACATCAAATCATTCAAATATTCGCTAAATATTCAAAAGCATTAACAATAGATACTCAAATAAATAATAATAAAATTCAAAAGGCTAGAAAACCCTCCTCTTGCTTTTGATCCTCTTTCTCCCTTTTATATTGGAACCATATATTTAAACACTTCTTTCTTTTGTAGGTCCCACTTGAGATTTCCCTTTGAAAACAAAGTCTCTAAAATATTCCTTCAATTCACACGCCTACTTTTCAATTATTCTCCGGTAATTCTTCTCTTGTGGGCCCTCCTTCCATGACTTGTTTAAATTTGATTAGGATTGAGCTTAAGTGAGTCTTCAACTTTTATTAGGCTTTCTTTAATAATCTAATATTAAATTGTTTCTATCATTTTTTCCACTTGAATCTGAAAATCAAAAGTCAAGAGAACTTACGTTATATGTTATGTTGCATTCATATTCAATTCATTGAAAAGAGGTAAAAACCCATGTAAAATGTGATATAAAAATATATAAGATATCACATCATCAAATGCTCAAGAGGAGCATAGAAGGGAAAGATGTCCTGTGCTACTTGGGTCATAGCGTAAACTAGTGATGTTTGCGGCTACTGAATTATCACCATCTAGGGTGCATGACTCCACCGCTTCGCCTAGCAACATGACACTTATATTGGTCTCCCACAACTCAGTTTTCATAATTTAAGTTGCTCCCATTTTGCTCAGCAATTCAATTTTCACAGTTTAGGCTGCTCCCAAATTTTTTAAAAATATTATTATTAATGTAAGATTAATGGGAAATGTAGTCATTAGTCTAGCGGTAGTAGGATAGTACAATGAGCTAAGTTCAAGATTTACTTCAAGCAAGGTTTTTTTTTCCTTATTTTTTTTTAATCTTCTTATGGCATTGTGTAGGATTTTTCTTTTATTATTTTCCTTAATATTATTTTGTCTCTCTTCTTACGAGACTGTTTAGGGCTTCTGGGTAGTTCAGGTTTTGCAAGACAGTCGCCACTGTCTTGCACTCAAACAGAAAAGTTCTTGTCTTTATTTTAGGTTTTAGATTAGATTCAATTTCAGTTTTATTTATCTTCATTGTTATTCAATTTCAGCTATACTATCCATAATGAAGTGAAAGTCATGGGCCAAGGATTCAGTCAGTAAAATCATGAAGCGAGACTGAAGGGAAAATGCATTTGGTGAATTGGAACTGTGTAAAGCTTCCAAAAGAGGTTGGTGATCTTGAGATCAAATGTCTGATCAATTTTAACAAGGCTTTAATTGGTACATGGCTCGAAGGTTCGCCATCAACAAAGATCAACTATGGAGGAAAGTTATTGCTTGCAAGTATGGCACAGACGTCAAAGGCTAGACCACCAATCAGAATTGTGAGCCATATGGATGCAGTATGTGGAGAACTGTAATGGGATGCTTGGTTTGCTTTAACTCACTTCCAGGCTGGTAGAGGCAACTCAATCAGCTTTTGGAATGACCATTGGAGAGGTGATACATTATTCAGGGATTCTTTTTCCTAACTTATACACTTTAGCATCCCTGAAGGGGGCCTCCATCAGCCAACTTTTTCATTCTCCTACTGGAGGCATTTCTTGGAATATTAATTTTATTCGTGAGGTTCAAGACTGGGAAGTGGAGAGTTTCACATCTTTCTGGAGCTGTGTCTATGGTGCCAAAATAAGACCTGCAATTCATGACAAAATATGTTGGAAGGCTGCAAAGAACAACATGTTCTCTCTGAGTTTTTATACAAGGATCCGTTGAAAGATAAGTTGCAGCATGGGAACCCTCGATTCCCTTAGCAATAGCTGTGGAAATCCAAGGCCCCTCAATGTTTTTTCTTCTGTTATTGTTATTAGACCCCCCACGTCGGAAAGAGTGGGAGATTTTAGTCGTTTTAAAACAACCAGGTTTACCTCAACCACTAACAATGTCTTTTCTCTTGTTTAAGTGAGTTGGGTCCAATCCAAACCCTTTTAGACTTGAAAAAAAACAAAATCGTGTGGATCCGATGAATCCTTAGAAACTTGACAATCAGAAGCGAAGAATATACATGGCATCGAAGCCAAGTTGCTAGGAATATTTTTGATCATATGCATCTCTTCCGATTGGTATCTTTCTTGGATTGCACCCCTTTTTGGTGCTTGAATAAAAGCTTTTTTTCATTCAAAAAGATAGAGGAGAATACTGTATAAACAAGAGGCTGAAATGGTGTCTCACAAATGAAGTATTACTTCTAAGAACATGTACAGGTAATAAACCAAATTGTACTAATGAGATTGAGTTCAGGTGAAGAATGCAGAAAGGAAACTGGACAGGGATTTTATGTCTAAGTTGCTGCGAAAGGAAAATAAACAAATTTTGTTTTTTCCTCAGTGGTAAAAACTCATTTGAAAATAAAATACATATGCATTGTTGCTTTAGATACAGTTAATAGGATGTGTGGATGCGATTTTTCATCCAAGAAATTGTCCACTCTTGAGTACTCTGCTGGCGTTCGGATCCCTCCCCTCACAATTTTATTTGAATAAATAATCTCGCATTCTCCACTCTTCGAACCCATGACCTCGCGGAGGTGGGAGGGTGAGTACCCATTGTCACTAAAGTTTCCATAATATTTGTAGTGTTAAACATGCTGCTCAGATACGTTGCAAAAATTCCAGAAGATAATATACAGAAGAAACTGCATAATGCGTCTTCGATATACAGATTCCCTGGATAAGGATTAATCTTACGCTATCTAGGATCAAGCGAAGTGACTGTCACTTGATTCACCGTGCATGATTGATCTTGTTTACATGAAGATGAACTGGATTTAATAGAATTCATTCCAAGACAGAACCCGGGCTTTTTAGGCTGGGAGATAGTAGCAGTTTCACTGCTCAACATCAAGACCACAGATGACATGGTTGGCCTGTCTTCAGCTCGCTCTTGGACACATAACAGAGCAACCTGTATGCACCTTAAAACTTCATTTGGGGAATATGACTCACCCATTGATTGATCTCTCAGTTCCAGTCCCTTTCCTTCTCTCCATAGTTCCCAGGCCTGCAATACGTCACAGTTTAGGTTTTGGCCAATAATGTTCCAATCATGTCGACTGACTAAAAGTACTGGAAAAGAATGATCAATTGAAGATTGTTTAGTTGTTCACTTGTACTTACATATCCAAGAAGATTTATTCCACTGTTTGCATGATAAAAACTCCGAGTTTTCTCTCCACTTACGATCTCCAAAACGAGAACTCCAAAGCTGAAAACATCAGACTTCACAGAGAAGAGACCGTTCATTGCATACTCAGGAGACATATATCCACTGCATGTCACCAACATGAACACAAAAACAAAAACTTAGTGAACTGTTGTCGATCTCCACACTATTGCAAAACCGGTTTTATGATACTTACTACGTGCCAACGACTCTCTTAGTATTTCCTTCCATTTGATCTCCACCGAAAATTTTAGCCATGCCAAAATCTGATATTTTGGGGTTCATATCTCCATCAAGTAGAACATTGCTTGCTTTGAGATCCCTGTGGATGATTCTGAATCTGGAATCCTGGTGAAGATATAGAAGTCCTCGAGCAATCCCACATATGATGTTGAAGCGCCTTGGCCAATTCAATAAGGCGCTCCTAGATTGACCTGGAACAGAATTTCAAATCAATGAATGCTAGTAAAACTTTACCGAAGTATAAAAACACCAAAGAAAACCAGGACGGACTAACTAAATATGACAGCATCAAGGCTTCTGTGCTCCATGTACTCGTAAATCAGAATCTTCTCATCCATCACAATGCAGCAACCAAGCAAGCGAACCAAATTTCTATGTTGCAGCCTGGCTATTGACCTGACCTCATTCTTGAATTCTTCTGTTCCTTGTCCAGAGTTCGTTGACAGCCTCTTCACTGCTATTTCTTTACCTTCTATCAGCCTGCCCTGGCATTGCGACATTGTTTTATCAGGATTTTCCCACAGGTACAAGTGCTTAAATGCATTTGGGTTTCAAGTGAAAATGGCAAATGTTCACCTTGTAAACACAACCAAATCCGCCTTGTCCCAGTTTATTTTCATCAGCAAAGTTATTAGTAGCCATTGCTATAGTACTAAAGTCAAACGAGGGCAGCTCCAAATCATCGTCATTCTTCTCAATCGAGATTGCTCTTAATAGCATACCTTGGCTTCTTTCAGAAGCACCTGAATCATATACAGAAACACGAGACTATAACTCTCTCCACAACTCACTTAGATGATCATTTCCAATAATGGATATAATGTCATGTTTATGTTACCTTTTTTATCTGTTTCTCCCCTCCTCTTCCATGCAAAATACCCAATCAGCACTAATATTAAAATTCCACTACCAACTGCAACACGTATTAACACAAGATGAACGTTCCCTCCATCATCTGAAATGTACAAATTGGTCATCAATTCAGTCACATCTATCTTCAAATGTTCTTAATGTTCCATATTGAATTTCACAAATCTCTATAAACTATAGAGTAATCATGCAGAATTCAGAATTTTATTTTTAAGCTGCATAACATGGATAGAATAACATAAAAACAATAAGTATAACCCTAGCATTTAAATTTTCTGCGATATATTCTCATTAGATATTTGCTTTAACACAATTATTCAAGGTAAATAGCATTGGGGAACTAAAAGGTAAAACAAGGATTTAAGGTAAAAAAAAACAGTTTTCTACTTAAGGGATTTATTCCATTGGGGAAACAGAGGAAAACATAGGAAACTAAAAGGCAGAGACAGAGATATAGAATTTACCAAGATCAGAAGATGCCAATCTAACATAGAGATCTTGACCATCTGCATATTGTCTCATGTCCAAGAGATCACTTGTCCAAATAACACAACCTGTGCCTCCATTGGTAATATTAGTATTAGCATAAGCTGTACAAGAACAATTCCTAGAACATAAATCTTCACATTGCTTAAGGCTCATATTCACATCCACAAACGAAGTAGTACTCTCAGGTAACTTCATGTTCTTCAGATGCAAGAACTTATCTTTAACACACTCCAACTCTGTTCTCCTTGCACACCCACCGGACCCATCTCTCAAATTCCATGCTGTCGGGTTTTTAGGCTCAAACCCTCTTGTACACTTACAGACTGGAGAGGAATCTGAATCACAAATACCATACGGACCACACTCATTATAATAGTCGCATTGATCTTTGGGCGCGTACCAGAAATTTGACCATTCTTTCTTGCTTTCAATCCATGTCAATCTTTGTATTTCCCCAAATGGAGTGATGATTAACCTTGAAAACAAACTCTTATTTGTCATTTCAAAACTGTAGTATACCTCATCTTGATTAGTGACGAAAGTGAAGTTGATATAAGAAAAACGATTCATATCTGGTCCACCACTGAATTTCAAACCATTCCATGGCCCGCTTCGAGTCCTTCGAACCTCTCTGTTGTACAAAAATAATTCCGGGAATCCATGATAATTTACCTTGTAAGAGAAATCACCAGAGGCAGGATCATCACTGCTTCTCCATGAACTTAAGTACCTGTTCAAACCTGTATTAAGATCCCAACCTAGCTTCACTGATGGTAAGAGAGTATCAGTTGGGTAATCAAAGCTCTGCCATAAATACCCATCTGGATCATTGCTGTTTGCTTCTTTTATAACAAGATTTGCTGTATCTAACAACTGTAAAACTGGATTATCAGCCTTGATTTTGGTATTATTAGGCGACCAAACGAGATTCTCCGCTTCATCAACAAGAAAGAGCCCTTGGTTGTTGATCTTGAGAGTTACAGAAGGGTTTGTGAGCGGGTTATCTCTGTTAGCAACCCAAACGACTGTCTTGACTGGAATGGTTTTATACCAAATACCCAAGTAAAATTTCCGTGAATCGCCGCCTGGTGTGAAGAATCCAAACACAAAAACCCCACTTCCAGAGACAAGAGTTTGGTTTTTTGCGAGTGATTGGGTTGCTGTTAAGGTGTCTGTTGAGATGACTATGGAGGGGAAGAGTGTGAAAAAAGCAACGAACAGTTTTGTTTCGGCCATCATCCTTCAATAAGGACTTTTCCTCTCTCAAAAGATCTAGGTTTCTAGTTAACATGTTCGGTAATACAAGTCATACAAAAGGGAAATGTGCATAAGTTCCATAATTTAGGTGGAAGTTGATTTAGTTCATGATTGGGACAAAAGTTTGCAAACTTTTGAAAGTCAAATAAGCAGTAAAAGAAAATAACTCTGATAAGTATAAGTTTGTGTCATCTCTCGTCTCTCTTCTTTCAAAACTGAAAAACCTCGTTTTGGTCTTCTAAGAAACGAGTCAGTAACACTAAACTCAGTCCTCCACGAATAACTTTATGCCCATTTGAACGAGACGCGAGCTCCGACCGACAAATCTGAACCGCTTTCGGGGCACCGTTGTAATCTACGTTGCCAACGAACCTTTGTCACTGTAAGTTTATCGCATTTTGGTCCTCATTGGACATTGTAGTGTATTTAAAACTTCACCAATGTCCAACTCCAGTAAGGGTTTCTTTCATCCTTTTGGAAATCATTAGTTGAATAAAAGTTAATTAGATCATGTTAGATAAGCAAAATGCTAGATATTGTTGATTTTGGCACTGAAAAATGCATGGGTTGAGTTGAGGAGTTAGGTTTTTTATTTGTTAAGTACAATTAGGGTTTCAATTTTGTATCAACATGTTACATGGGAAAGTGAAGTGAGATTTATTGCGATAAATTGGCGTTGTTATGGGTTAGGTAAGAAAATGCATGCATGTGGATTGACTCTATATGATAAATAATGCAATTGTCTATGAAAGTCCTGTAATTACTATATTGGATGAGTAGGATGACATAATGTTTGCTTCTATTTGTAGGAAAATGAAACAAAGAGCCACTATGATAGTGCAATCTATGGATGAAAAAACAATAAAGGGGATGTAGGAAACGAGAAGCCCCTGCAAAATGAAAAACCCTTGTCGTTGGAAGATGAGCTAGTGCAGAAAAAGTTGTAATACAAATCAATTTCATTCTTGAAGGTTGGTCAACTGACCTATTTAGGAAATTTGTATCGGACAAGCTCACGAAGGGAATTGAAATGTACTAATATGTCCAAAAATTACCAAAAACGAAGCTCCTGTCTGAATTCCGAATCCACAAAACCTCGAGAACGAGCTCAAACAATGTCTGAAAATGGGGAGATGAGGAGAGATAATGTAATGAAAAAATATATATATCTTAGCCCAAGTTAAGAGTGATATGACACATTTGGCCGGGAAGATGAACACAACTAAGGAGAGAGAAGTGGGAAGGAAATTGTTCCCTACATTGTTGTAATATAAAAATTCTAGGTGTCATGCCAATAAAATTCTAGGTGGCATGGACATTTCAATTATGTACGATTAGCATTTTCGTAGGACGTTTTAGTGTGTTCATGTTGAAGACATTTTGTGTGGTTTGATAGGAAGAGAAGAAAGGACATTCCCACCTTCTGTTGAGTTTGGGACACTTGGTGTTGGCTTTCTCTCTCTCTCTCCCTTAATCAAATTCCAACTTCTAAAAACCAAAGGACTATAGGGGTGACAAATATTCAGGTCCAGGTCAAATAATATATGATGTTTATGAGACATTTATATGTGCAAATCTGGATTAATTTGTATTTTTTTGACGTACTTAATCGACAATATTTCGGAGTGGTTTAAATTTGAACAAGTAAATCGGATAACAATCGGGTTAATATCACTTCTGGTAACTGAATGATGGGCCATGTTTCAACTTCATCACCGAGAGTCAAAAACTTGCAATTCGGTAATCAAAAGTATAAATTTGTGTCAAATGGCACACTCGGGCAGATTTGGACAGTCTGGGCAGGTTATTTGTGCACATGGCAGGATGACTGCTTATGTGGCAGACTGACTAATTAAAAAACTTAAGTCTACTTGTAAATGAAAATAATAATAATAAATTTTTAAAATAAAATTAAAAAAACCTAGCAGCCCTAGCCCCCATCTCCATTTCTACCGCCGTCCCAATTACATCGCATGTCATCCCAAATCTCCCTCTCCATCTCAACAACCCAGAATGGCCTTTTCGGCCCGTTTTCTTGGCACTTTAGCTCAAAGACTGGTTCGCTTACTAATTACAGCTTCAACTTCTGATTTTGGCCATCTAGAAGACGTTAAAGCTGCAGCAATGTTGCTATTATCCTCTCCAGTATCAACCCTTTTTGTTGTGTTGAAATTCACAGAGGGTGGCGGTGGCAATTGGTGTTGATGTGTTGGAGCCGGAAGAGGAGATGGTGGTGGTGGTGATGGTAATGATTTTTCTTGATTGCAAAGTGTTTGATGAAATGCCTATGGTTGTGATCCGGACTGTTGGTGTAAGAATGCAATTACTGTGCATCTTTGGCAGCTGCGGCTGATCTTTCTTGGACTAAAATCTCATGTTGTCTATTGATTCTTGACAGTTCTTGCATCCTCCATGTCTCTTCTCTTACAATATAATCGTGTTTGCGTTTCACTATCGTTTCCAAGAATCTCGACTGTAACTCATCCTGCTTCTTCATTACTTGCTCGGTTAGCCCTCGAAGAAATCCTTCCATTTCCTCTCTCTTTGTAAGTGAAGGAAGGTGAATCCAAGAGGTAGGAAGACGGGGTGGGATCCTCTTCAGTCGACAATCAATTTCTTTGAAATTTATTATTTATTATTTTGTGTTAAACAATTGTTAATTAGTTTTTCTTTTCTTATTACAGGTGTATGGCTAACTTCTTTCCATCTATTTTTGTTATTTTGAAGAAAAAAATAATTTCATGTCAATATTCTATTTAAGCGGGCAACCTGCCACGTGGACAAATAAATAATCTACCCAAACTGCCCGAGTGTGCTATTTGACACAAATTTACACTTTAGATTACCGAATTGCAAATTTTTGACTTTTGATGACGAAATTGAACATGACTCATTTTTCAGTTATCAAAAGTGATATTAACCCGATAACAATCTAATCCGAATTTGGGTCTAGACAACTAAATTGAACAATATTTTTTTGTTTAGATCCTAACTCAATTTTAAATCAGACAAAATACTTGTGTTTGCTCTCGAATTTCAAGCATATAATTTATGTCTAACCTTGATTTAATCTAAATCGAACAAATCAGTAATCCGGATCATATATAATTTTGCCACCCTAGACTAACCCTTGGTTTGTTCGTGACATGGGATTCTTCTTCTCGGTGGGCTGTCGCCTACCTTTCATTCAAATGTCGAGTTTGAAAACATTTATGGAAATTTAGTATTTTAATTAAACAAGACAAAGAAAAAACAATTATAGGACTCTAAAGTCTAAACCATGCTTTTTTACACATAGTGTGGGTCATGTACAAATGTGAACAAACCGTGTCTGTTTTCTCTTCTCTGACATGTTAGAAGTCTCAAGTCGTACTGCCTATCTTTCTTCTTTTTGTTCTTTCCAAACTAATATACAATGCATACTCCCTGTTTCCATCTCATCGAACAAATCCCATTTTACATTATTTCTATGATGAAGACATTTGGTGTGGTTTGATAGGAAGAGAAGCAAGGACATTCACACATTCTGTCAAGTCTTGGAGGGTTGACTCTCTTTTTTTTTTAATCGAACTCTAACTTTTGGAAACCAGGGACTAATTTAGAGCAACTCTAATGGAAATTCCTATAATAGACTGTTAAAAGTGTACCATATCAACTTGAATAATGGTCAAGGATGGCAAATATTCGGGTCTAGGTAGAAGGATATATGATATTTTATGAGATATTTGTACATTTGAATCCGGATCAGTGGCGTTCCTGATATTTTGGGGGTCCTGGGCGAACTCTGCATATGGGCCCTCCTAAAATGATTTTGCATCTAAAATAGTTAACACATTTTGTTTACTAGGCATAAATTTATCAAGACGTTCAGCCATAATTAAGTTAGCAGGGGCTGTTCCCGGAATTTTTTTGTGGTATTTATATGGCAAATAGATAATTACTAATTATCTAGTAAACTTATCCAATACCCAATCAGATTGACTTTAAAAATAACAATTCTAAACCAATATAGTTGAACATTACAAAATATCTAGTTCAATTACAATTGCTCTAGAAGAGATTTCATAGATTGAAAGCATTGAATGATAACTTCATTTTCAATTTCACTAAGAACATTCATTTAAGAAAATAAATAAGGAGTAAAAGAGTATTTTCTAATTTTATATAGAGTTAAAATGAAAATTTAGGTGGTTTATTTAAAATTTACTTATAATTAAGTTTTTTTTTTTGAAGGGGTTAGCTGACCCCCTGGCTATAGCTTCGCCTCTACTTTTAGCTACTCTCTAGGATTAAATTAATAAATTGATTATCAATAACAAATAATAAAATATGAAATTAACAATCAACACATAAACACAAACAATTAAACACAGGTAATAGTAACACCAACACAAGTTGCACAACTGAAGATTGAAGATGGACCGGGAAGCGGATACGAAATCACCTTACTGTCGCTGAATTGAACTAAAGAATTAATTGAAGGCGCTGCCAGTGCCAAAGCATAGCCGCAGAGCCCACTGCCCAAAAGCTTCAAGCCCTCACCCGGTCAATCCTCAAGGCCTCAACCGCAGTGTTGCTAGAGGAAGAGATTGTCATTGTTTTGACTTTCGATTTTCAAAATTAGGACAATAGCTTAAGTGGGCCTTGTAGGTAGAGTTTGGACCAGGAATTAGGCCCAATTTTATGATAAAAAAATCAAAAAAATTGAAAGAAACGTTGCATGTGTGAGGGATTGAACCGCTATCTTCTAATATGTAAAAAGGTCAGTTTACCGTTGGACCACATGATAGAAAAATAGAAACAGGATGTAAAAACTAATATATATGCATACATAATAACCATTAGTACTAAAAAAATTTGGAGCCCCTAGATGCATTGGCTCAAACCCAGACATATATCTACATTTAAGAGAATCAAACACACTCCAAGAACTAAATGTCAGTTTGTTTCATGATTTTTATAGTTTTAAACTGTCAAAAATGTTGTGCTTAAAGTTATAAAAAATGTTGTGTAAAAAGCTGTGAAGCCAACAACTTTAAGCTATAAAATGTTATGGAGTATTTAATTCATTTTTCTGTTAGATTAATTTTGTAGATAAAATTAAAAAAAAAGTAATAAAAAATAATTGAAAACTTTTACGATACGGAGGAACAATTATGTAATATGGTTATAAAATACGGTGGGTATCACAGCTTTAAACTCTGAAAACTATGAGATGACAACATTTCATTTTGCACAACCTAAAGTTATGGGTCAAAATATGGTGTTTGATTGACACAACATTTTATATGGACCCCACAGGTTTAAGCTGTGCGAGATGTGAAACAAACGCATGCTAAAATTTCCACAATAATTATAGATTTCACATTCATTTGCAGGCTGTGATTGCACCATCCGCCATTGCTTTGCATCTTCATCTCACCTAAACTGCTCCTCGAATCCATCCCACTTCAACTGAAACCTTAACATTGTGCTTGGTACTTTTAAGGAAATATTCACTAACCAACTGGGGGGAACTATTTTGCTGTCTTGCAGGCCAAACCCCTAAAGCAAAGCGGAGTTCTTACCCCCAAGGGGAAAAAAACTAAAGGAGAACCTAATGTAAGAACCAAGTCTCTCTATCTGATCTAATTTAATTGCAACTGGAATGGCCAATTGCCGAGCTTGGTTGTTCAGTTGTTCTTGACTGGCCAGTAGTCGTATCATGATTACTTTGTCTTAAAAATTGGACGAAAACTTAAGGAGGCAAATTTGATATTTACTTACTCATGCAAATGCGTTTCATATCTTAAAACTCTTAAAGCCATGAAAGGGAAAGAAGAACCCTAAGATATTTGTGCTATTTTATTTTTTTATTTTATGAAAGAAGATGGCACCTTATAAATTTATTAAAATTCTCACTTGTGATAGAGTAAAACCGTAGAATGAGATTCTACAAGCTCTGCTCTACTGGGGGCACAACAGCCACCGATAACAACATCCCCAAAAGGTTACAAAAGCCATTTTGGCATGCAACAGTAGCAGCTATTCCATAATTGAATGTAGATCAATATCCCAAATTGTAATAATGAGATTGAGTTCAGGCTAAGAATGCAGAAGGCCCAGCAAAACATGCTTCCTCTCTTAAACATAGCTAGTTAATTTATGTCAGCCTCAACTGAAATTTTGCAGAAGCTAGGCTGAATTAGAACACAACATACGTGTGGGGAGTCTATTTTCTTTGCTTTTCATTACCATAATCATCAATTCATCATGTAATGTGATTCGTGAGAGTTCCTTCTTGTCCATGGCAGTTAGGCCGTAGCTGTAATCATATATACACACACACATATAGAGTGGAATTCTAAAACGAGATTCTAATTTTTGGGATCACTTTTAGGGTTCAAATTATAAGGATTAATCTTACACTATCTAGGATCAAGCACTGTGACTGTCATTTGATTCACTGTGCATGATTCATCTTGCTTACACGAAGATGGACTAGATTCAATAGGATTACTACCAAGACAGAACCCGGGCTTTTTAGGCTGGGACATAGTTGCAGTTTCACTGCTCAACATCAAGACCACAGATGACATGGTTGGCCTGTCTTCAGCTCGCTCTTGGACACATAACAGAGCAACCTGTATGCACCTTAAAACTTCATTTGGGGAATATGATTCACCCACTGATTGATCTATCAGTTCCAGTCCCTTTCCTTCTCTCCATAGTCCCCAGGCCTGCAATATGTCACAGTTTAGGTTTTGGCCAATAATGTTGCAATCATGTAGACCGACTAAAAGGACTGGAAAATAATGATCAATTGAAGATTTTTCAGTTGTTCACTTGTACTTACATATCCAAGAAGATTTAGTCCACTGTTTGCATGATAAAACAACCGGGTTTTCTCTCCACTTGCGATCTCCAAAATGAGAACTCCAAAGCTGAAAACGTCAGACTTCACAGAGAAGAGACCATCCATTGCATACTCAGGAGACATATATCCACTGCATGTCACCAACATGAACAAAAAACAAAAGCTTAGTGAACTGTTGTCGATCTCCACACAAATACAAAACTGGTTTATGATACTTACTACGTGCCAATGACTCTCTTGGTATTTCCTTCCATTTGATCTCCGCCGAAAATTTTAGCAATGCCAAAATCTGATATTTTGGGGTTCATATCTCCATCAAGTAGAACATTGCTTGCTTTGAGATCCCTGTGGATGATTCTGAATCTCGAATCCTGGTGAAGATACAGAAGTCCTCGAGCAATACCACAAATGACATTGAAGCGCCTTGGCCAATTCAATAAGGCGCTCCTTGATTGACCTGGAACAGCATTTCAAACGAATGAATGCCAGTAGAACTTTACCAAAGTATAAAAACACCGAAGAAAACTAAGACGAACTAACTGAATATGACAGAATCAAGGCTTCTGTGCTCCATGTACTCGTAAATCAGAATCTTCTCATCAATCTCAATGCAGCAACCAAGCAAGCGAACCAAATTTCTATGTTGAAGCCTGGCTATTGACCTGACCTCGTTCTTGAATTCTTCTGTTCCTTGTCCAGAGTCCTTTGACAGCCTCTTCACTGCTATTTCTTGACCTTCTATCAACCTACCCTGGCGTTGCGACATTGTTTTATCAGGATTTTCCCACAGATATTAGTGCTTTAGTGCATTTGGGTTTTGAGTGAATGGACAATATTCACCTTGTAAACACAACCAAATCCGCCTTGTCCCAGTTTATTTTCATCAGCAAAGTTATTAGTAGCCGTTGATAGAGCACCAAAATCAAACAAGGGCAGTTCCCAATCATCAGCATTCTTCATGCTCGAGATTACTCTTAATAGAATATCTTCGCTTTTTACAGCTGCACCTGATTCATATACAGAAACACAAGAGGATGACTCTCTGCACAACTCACTTAGATGTTCAATTCCAATAATGGATATAATGCCATGTTTATGTTACCTTTTTTGTCAGTTTCTCCCTTCCTCTTCCATGCAAAATACCCAGCCAGCACTAATATTAAAATTCCACTACCAACTGCAACACCAATTAACACAAGATGTATGTTCTTTCCATCATCTGAAATGTACAAATTGGTCATCAATTCAGTTCACATCTATCTTCAAATGTTCCAAATTGAATTTCACAAGTCTCTATAGTGTGAATTCAGAACTTTTAAGCCGCAGAACATCAATAGAATAGCATAAAAACAGTAAGTATAACCCTAGCATTTAAATGTGCTGTAATTTATTCTCATTTGATATTTTCTGTAACACAATTATTTAAGGTAAATAACATTTAAATTTAGTATTCCTAAACATTGATTTCCTAAAAATAAATACCCATAAAAGAAACCCCAAGTTTCTCTTTTAGTGATTTTTTCCCATTAGGGAAACAGAAAAAAACAGAGGAAACTAAAATGTAGAGACAGAGATATAAATGTACCTAGATCAGAAGATGCTAATCTAATATAGAGATCTTGACCATCTGTAAATTGTCTCATGTCCAAGAGATCACTTGTCCAAATAACACAACCTGTGCCTCCATTGGTAATATTAGTATTAGCATAAGCTGTACAAGAACAATTCCTGGAACACAAATATTCACATTGCTCAAGGCTCATATTCGCATCCACAAATGAATTAGTACTCTCAGGCAACTTCATGTTCTTCAGATGCAAGAACTTATCTTTAACACACTCCAACTCTGTTTTCCTTACACACCCACCGGACCCATCTCTCAAATTCCATGCTGTCGGGTTTTTAGGCTCAAACCCTCTTGTACACTTACAGACTGGAGAGGAATCTGAATCACAGATACCATACGGACCACACTCATTGTAATAGTCGCATTGATCTTTGGGCGCGTACCAGAAATTTGACCATTCTTTCTTGCTTTCAATCCATGTCAATCTTTGTATTTCCCCAAATGGAGTGATGACTAACCTTGAAAACAAACTCTTAATTGTTATTTCAAAACTGTAGAAAACCTCATCTTGATTAGTCACGAAAGTGAAGTTGATGTAATGAAAACGATTCATATCTGGTCCACCACTGAATCTCAAGCCATTCCACGGCCCGCTCCGAAACCTTCGAACCTCTCTGTTCCACAAAAACAATTCTGGGAATCCATGATAGTTTACCTTATAAGAGAAATCACCAGAGGCGGGATCGTCACTGCTTCTCCATGAACTTAAGTACCTGTTCAAACCGTTATTAAGATCCCAACCTAGCTTCGCTGATGGTAAGAGAGTATGAGTTGGGTAATCAAAGCTCTGCCATAAATACCCATCTGGATCATTGTTGTTTGCTTCTCTTATAACAAGATTTGCTGTATCTAATAACTGTAAAACTGGATTATCATCCTTGATTTTGGTTTTATTTGGCGACCAAACGAGATTATCTGCTTCATCAACAAGAAGGAGCCCTTGGTTGTTGATCTTGAGAGTTGCAGAAGGGTTTTTGAGTGGGTTATCTCTGTTAGCAACCCAAACGACTGTCTTGACTTGAATGGTCTTGTACCAAATACCCAAGTAAAATTTCCTTGAATCGCCTGGTGTGAAGAATCCAAACACAAAAACCCCACTTGCAGAGACAAGAGTTTGGTTATTTGTGAGTGATTGGGTTGCTGTTAAGGTGTCTGTTGAGATGACAATGAAGGGGAAGAGAGTGAAAAAAGCAACGAACAACCTTGTTTCGGTTATCATTCTTCGACAAGGGACTTTTCCTCTCTCAAAAGTTCTGGGTAATTAAGATGTTTTGGTGTGTTCATGTTGAAGAGATTTGGTGTGGTTTGATGGGAGAGAAGAAGAGACATTCCCACATTCTGTCGAGTCTTATTAGTGGGTTGTTGTCGCCAACCTTTCATTGAAATGTCAAATGTCAAATGTCAAATTTCAAACGTTTATGGAAAGTTAATAATTAAAATGAAGAAAAAACAATTATAGAAAGTCTTCTAAACAATGATTTTTTACTAAGAGGTGGTCATGTACAAATGTGAACAAACATCGTCTGTAAAGTCTCAAGTCATGCTCTGCCTATCTTTCTTCCTTTTGTTCTTTTCAAACAACTATACAATGCAAACTCCCGGTTTCCATCTTACATGATTTCTATGATGATTTCTTCGTATGATTTGAGACTCTCTGCATCAACTCAGTTGCTGCTCATTCTGTAATTTCTGAAACTTGGAACTGAAACACCAGTTAATGAAAACCAATCTTCTATATATTCATATTTCTCTGAACCAAATCTATCTTCCAACAAGTATAGTAACAGTCAATTCTTTTGAGGATACATTCTCACGAGATTCTTGACATTCCGCTACAGTCTCCGTGTCTAAGGAACTCCTCATGGAAGTATAAGTCGGTTGTTTGGGCAATGGTAGGGTTGCAGTTTCGCTCTCAAGCATAAGTAACACAGAGGCCATGGTTGGTCTTGAATTTGCGGAGTCCTGTATGCACAGCATCCCCACATGTATGCATCTCAAAACTTCATCCGGAGAGCAAGAATCTTGGATGGAAGAGTCAACAAGCTCCATTGCTTTCTGTTCACTCCAAAGATCCCATGCCTGTGGTTTCGAAATTCGAGTACAAGAGCTCATCATAATTTGGTTCATAGAGTAACAAAACTACAGAAGGTGATTAATGAAAAAGGGGTATATACTTACATGAGCTACAAGGGTCATTTGTTCAGTTAACCGGAAGCTAGTGTTCCTCCGGCCACTCACAATCTCTAGCAGTAATACACCAAAGCTATAAACATCTGACTTCACTGAAAACAGACCCTCCATTGCATATTCAGGTGCCATATACCCACTGATTTTCAGAGTAAAAAATAAGTGGTATTAGGATAAATCCAAATGGTGGAAGTGGGTTAAATTGTATTGAAATGTAATACTTACTAAGTGCCGACAACGCGATTCGTATTTGCTTCATTTTGGCTCACCCCAAATATTCTGGCCATACCAAAGTCAGAAATCTTTGGGTTCATGTCCTCATCCAACAGAATGTTGCTCGCCTTGAGATCTCGATGAATTATCCTAAGTCTTGAATCTCGATGGAGATAAAGGAGTCCTCGGGCAATCCCTGATATGATCATGAAGCGTTGATTCCAGTCGAGAATTGCCTGCTGGGCTGGGTGTGCTGTTACGTTAACCAACAAAATGTACACCATTATCAGGACAAGACCCATTACGATTGCAAACTCTAAGGATTCATGATTTTGTGCTTCAAAATTTGCTTAAAAGGCCACTAACAAGAGAATTATGCACAATAAGATGAGAAATTAACTAACCAAAAAGAAAGCAATCCAAGCTTTTGTTCGGCATATATTCATAGAGCAGAATCTTTTCTTCCCCCTTAATACAGCAGCCTAATAATCTGACAAGGTTTCTGTGCTGTAATTTGGCAATCAGTATCATCTCATTCTTGAATTCCTCCAACCCTTGTCCAGATTTCCTCGACAGCCTCTTTATGGCTACCTCCTGTCCCCCAGGGAGCTGTCCCTGATAAAGAAAGTAATGTTCAGTTGTCTCATTTGGTTTTTTAACTCAGATCTTCTTTACACTTCTGATGTGCTAAAATATAGATACCAACCTTGTAGACAGGACCAAATCCACCCTGCCCAAGCTTGTGTTCTTCGGAAAAGTTGTTTGTAGAAGCTGCTAACCAATCAAAATTGAACATAGGCAGCTCTGGACCATCAATTTCATTCCCTCCTATAGAAAGTTCAGCTGGTCCTGAAAGATCTGTTGAGTATTCCTTGCTTACTTCAAAAACTGGTATCTCGCTGGTCCTCAACAACGAAGGTGGGGTCGATGTGGGTAAAACTAGAGAAAAGAAAATTGAGAACAACAGGATAAGTCAATTGTTTGACGTAGTTATGCCCCGATTAAGCTGCCTTGGAACATTTTTTCCTGTAACTAACCAAAATCTTACCTTTCAGCTTTTCCTTCAGCCGCCACAGGAACCATACGAATATTCCAAGGAAGAACGCTCCGGCAAAAGCAATTACAATTATCAAAGGTGTTGATAATTTTCTCTTGCCTCCTACAAGTGGAGCACAGAAAAGTCACATATTTTTCATCGGAATAGCAAAAACAGCAGAGCATCTATCTTAACTGCTAAAGGTTTTATCCGTTTCATATTTTCCTTCATCATCAAAAACGTAAACAAAGAAAACAGATCAGAAGAAACACTAATTCATAACAATTGGACGAATTTATACATTAGTTCAATTGCATGATAGACAAGCTCCACTACATACTTCACAAATCACAAGCACTCGGGTTGCGTATGCTAACCTTTAGAGCACTATGTTCAGCAGTTTCCTTAGTCTAAGAAAGAATAAGGGAACTAACATGATATGGTTATAGAAGTATCCTGAACTTGATGAAGTTCCATATATCGACATCCCTTGCCTCGCATGTGTGGCGAGTACATTTAACTTTAAAATAAAATTTTAAATGAAAAGTTCTTTATAAATTTAGTATGAACCACTGAACAAACTAGTAAAGAATCCATTTAAACAACAAATGATATCAAAATTCAAAGAGGAGAAAAACAACGGTAAACACAATAATAACAATGGTGAGGAAAAAAAATTCCTTACCTAATTCAGAATCAGCAAGGCGGAGGAAGAACAAACTCCCACCTTTGTCAAAATGCTGAACATCAACCAAGTCCTCAGTCCATATCAAGCACCCAATCGAAGGAACAGCAGCATATGCAGTACAAGAACAATTTGCTAAACACCTTTCCTGACACGTATTGGAGTCCAAACGGCCCACCATATCCGCAAAATCAGGCAATTTCATGCTTTCCAACTCTTTAAACCCATCCTCCCCACCACCTCCCCCTGCCACTCTACCATTCCTCTGGCACTCCAATTGAGTCCTCCTCTGACACCCACCTGTCCAATTCCCTCTTCTCCACTGCTCTTGATGTGTTGGCTCAAACCCATCCATGCATCTACATTTAGGAGAATCAAACACACTGCAAGTACTAAAATTTCCACAATAGTTGTAGATTTCACATTCATTTGCCGGCTGTGATTGCACCATCTGCCATTTCTTTGCACCTTCATCCCACCTAAGCTGCTCCTCCAATCCATCCCATTTCAAGTGAAACCTTAACAAATGAGAACTATCGGCTGGAATATAAGTAAAGTAAACATTCCCATTCCCTTCATTGTTAAGGTTAAACCCATAAAGGTAATTAGTCACAAGTGTCATATTAGGGATACCTAAGAATATCTGGGAATTCCAGTGGCCACTTCTCCACCGCCTTTTCGATCCCTCCTGTACCACTATTTGCGGTGCCCCCCTTGAATCAATACTCATAGAGTAGTTTCCAGGTGAAGGATCGTTTCTAGATCTCCATGAAGTGAAGGGACGAATTTCTCCAGCTGCAGAACTCATATATGCTCTCATTTGTGGCAAGTATGTATCCGTTGGATCTCTAAAGCTCTGCCAATACGCGTTGTCAATATTGCCAATGTCATCACTCCTTGACAGAATGAAATTCCCAGTATCGACAAGAATTGCTGTTGTTTCATTTCCAGACAAAATTGAAACATTGCTTGACCAGACTAGCGTCTCATTTCCAGATAAAACCACCAGATTCCCATCACCCCCAATAGTTAAAACCCCAGATTCATCCGAAATTGGGGTTTCTCTATTAGCAACCCAGACAACTGTTTGAGGCTGAATGTTGCGGTACCAAACACCCACATATCTCGAGGTAGAATTCTCAGGACTGAAGAATCCCAATTCAAAGATTTGATTTTCTGATATCAGGGAACCCCCATCTCTTACGGATTGAACTCTTGTGATTGTGTTATTTCCATTGCAAAAGAAACTAACAGAAGACAGAACACAAAAGAATGACACAAGAAGTAGAGAAACTGGATTTATGCCCATCATGGCCAATTCTACAATCTACAGTACCCTCCAAAAGACAAACAGGAATTCAGAGGAACTGAAAGAAAAAGATCTACAAACGAAAGAAGAACAAGAAGAAAGAATAATCAGGTTGGCTAATAAGTTTTGGTATTGTCTGCGTGCAGCGAGGCTGCGAATTTTGACTTCTTAAAACCTCGTTTGACCAGAGAAGTCGTCAACTTTTTCATGATACGTTGGTACGATTTCGAAGAAACGTCAACTCTGGTTAGGTGTTGAAGCTTTTGTTTTTTGTTCAGAGATGAGAGATTCGAAACACATGGCATTGAACTTGAAAGTACAATAATTACTCCGAGTCCTTATTATTGACCATCATTAAATCCACTCAATATCCAATAAACGGGCAACACAGTGGTTCCAAAATTAATGGCTCAACAATTTTGCTTTTGGATCTCACATCTATCTCACAAAAATACAACTTTCAATATAATCAAATTAGCATAACACATATTTCAATACTACCACATCAGCAAAACACATCTCCCAATACAAAATCATTATCCAACTCAACTACTTTCTTATACTTTATTCTATCTCATCAAATTTACACCAAAATCAAGGCTGGGTCCCACCTTTATTACAAAAAGTAAAGCAACATCATCAAAATACATATCTCAATACAACCACATCAACAAAACACATTTTTCAATACAGTCACATCAGCAAAACACATATTTAAATACACATTTGTTGGTCTATTAACTTTGCATCATTGCAATTGCCCATCAAACACTGATTGAATTTTTGAAGGATTTGGGGCATCTCCCGCGTTTCACGTTTCATCTTTAACTGTCCAATCCGATCTCTAATGTTATTGAATAAGCATCTCCAATAATAGCGTCAACCCAAGATGTATCTTCAATTGTAAAATATATCTCTATGTAAATATAAAACCCAAACTTTCAATTATAGTAATGATGAATAAAAACCTAGAAAACCTAACTAACATTTTCACCTCAAAAAGAGAGAATATTGAAAATAATGAAGAATATGAATATGTAATATGCATCCCCAATTAAACATCATACCATTGCAATGCAAAAAGTTTACATCCCAAAAAATCCTTATTCAAAAATGTATATATCATTTTACATTCTCAAATATACACACTTACATTGGAGATGTTCTAATGATGTGATGTGACTGGAGATTTTTTTTAGACAACTTTTTTTTTCCTCTCTTGATATTCATAAGATAAATCTCTTACTCGTTCCAGTTAAAATATTCGTTAGACATTTAAATTTTTATCTCATTTTCGTATCCGTGAACAGGCAAACACCTCCCTTAATCCGTAGTCATTGCCTTCCTAAAATAATTATGTGTGTCCGTTTCATGCACCATTAATTAACAAGGCCTATTGTTGGATTGAAGAATCAAGATAAGTTATTTAGATATCCACTTGATATGATATTTATGATTGCGAGATGTGATGGTCAGATTTTGTTGTAATTGTATGGTTTAAGCAACTATCTTTAGGAAGTAATTCTGATTATGTTTTGGAATTAACAACTTACCAATAAAATCAATTCTCAGATTCAATCTTTTTCTTATCCTGCAGTTTCACTTGTTAACATCCCCTATTTCAGTTCTTTTAAGTTTTAACAACCATGCCAGAAGAAGAAAAAGTGTTTTTTCATTGTAAATTATTCTGGAAAATTATCACGTTGTTTGGTTGGGTATTTAAATATTTTGTGGTATGTGTTTGGCTGCTTAGATACATCAAATTAAACAGGTTTGGGCCCTGCCTACCTATCAACCCATGTCGAGTGTTAGGTCAAAAGTCCCTTCAATTATTTCAAAAAAAGAGAAATATTCCCATATGTCACAGAACGTTCCAAGACTAATTTAATGAAAAATAGTTGGAAATTGGACCCTCCTTATGCCCTGGATTTAAACTGTAATGAAGGACAATGACTGGATAACAGAATCCTTGGACCAAATGGCCCTTTCTAGGAAGTTGGGTTTCCAGGAAAATACCTGCAACGTTGATCAATTTCGAATTTTTTAAAAAAAAAACAAGGGGAATCTAAATGCAGGTTGTCCTGGAGCAGGAAAGATCCAAGATTTCACAGTTAAGCATTGAAAGGACCACTGACATAGTTGCACACACAACAGCTATGCATCTCAGAATTTCCAGTTCAATGGGTGAATTTCCAATTGATGGATCCACTAAAGCTGCAATGTTGCTTTCATTCCAGAATTTCCAGGCTGAAAGTGAGCAAAAGTTAAGTTATCAAGATGAGTAAAATTATATTATACAAGTAACTGAATTTGAATAACACATTAACACTAACAATCCTAGAAGGCTTCAGTGACGATTTATAGTGATAAAAGCTTGTGTTTTCTTGTCAACTAATGATCTTCAGTAACAACACTGCCAAGCTAAAGACATCAGATTTCTCCGAAATATGCCCTCTCATAGTCCCATTGCATACTCAAGGGGAATATAGCCTCTGCATTTCATCAAACATTTAAATTTTCCTAGGTAAAACAGAAACTGCATGGCATGGCATGGCTGAATTTGAAGAGAGTAATTAGTATTTACTATGTCCCAACAATTGTTTGTGTATCTACTTGATCCCTCATTTTTCCTGAAAATTCTGGCCACTATGAAGTCTAAAATCTTAGGATTCAGCTCTTGATCCAACAATATGTTACTTGCCTTCAGATCCCTATCCCTATGAATAATTTTAAGCCACGAATCCCTAAGGATTTGTACATAGGCCCTCGACCAATTTCATCGATAATGTCGAATTGCCTTCTCCAATCTAGAGATTCTTGTTTCGACAAAGCTACATAAATTGGGTAAGCAGCATCTAGAAGAATTTAACTGGACCTGATAAAGTGGAATTTTGACATTTCTAATAGGTTGAATATCAAATCTATTGTGATTAGAGTCATTAGGCAAGGGAATTTTTAGCTAGAACATTTTTTTTTAATCAATGTTACTTTCACATCACAAGAGATTTCAAAGGCTAGAAACAATACAGACTTGAGAAAACATTGACCGCAATCGACAGCATAAAATCTGTGATTTCTAGAAGAGAATGTTAATATGCAGTGAATTGATTGATTCCCCGCAAGGAGAAACTTCAGTATATAACTGCTGAAAAAAATATTGTGCACCATATGTAGAATTCAGTGAAACAATATCTGGTACGAAACTACAAGAAAATGTTAGGTAGGAATTTCCTCAAGATATAGCTCTGGAAGCTGAGGGATGGAAAAGGGTTTCATTTGGAAAGTTATCAATGTCAGTGAGCAGCACAGTCCCCATTAGAAACTGATTCTCCCAACTTAAAAAGTATGGTAATGCTTTCCGTTCCGGAACCTGCCCATCCCCTATATGTGTACTGCTACATCCCTCTTTAAATCATTAAACTGAAGAACGGATTAAGATTGGAAAGTATTCAAAACAAATGAATGGATTAGGTCCTAACAAGTAACAACTCCAATGTCATTTTTGTCAATTTGTTCAGGAAGAGGGCACCTGGCTGCCCTGGAGCCTGGTTTTCCCTATTCATGGTTTTTTTTTAATTATGTTCTTTTCATCTAAAAATAAATACTAATCCACACAACTATATGTTGATATGCAGGGAACAAAATCGTAGCAAATACGACAATGTAAGGGAAGCAGATGCTCTTACTGAGGAGAACTGTATACAAGCTTATGTTCAGCATGTACTCATAGATCAATGTCTTTTCTTCTCCTTCAACACAACAACCAAGAAGTCTTACAACAAGATTCTGGTGCTGCAGTTTAGAGATCACCACAACATTATTCATAAATTTTTTGAGCCCTTGTCCAGAGTCTCTCAAAAGTCTTTTGAGCGCTATTTCGGTATTTCCTGTCCCTCCAGTAATTTCCCCTGTGAATCAGTAGCAAACAAGTTACTTGCTATTGAACTTAGGTTCACTATGAAATTCACTTCAACATTATAGCACAATATTACCCTATATAATGGTTTGAAACCACCCTGCTCAATAATCAGCTGGGCCAGTTGACACCTCTATGCAACATTATACATTGGATCAGAAACATTGATTAGCAAATATTCGCTTCCTGTTAATTCAGAACCACCAATTTCCATCCACATATATCATGAAAGTCCCTGTAAAATGCTCGACAGCCTTTTTTTTCTGTTAGCAACCCATACAACAACTGGTTGAGACTCGTCATTGTACCATATTCCAACATATCGATTGGTCGTGTTAACTGGACTGAAGAATCCCAATTCAAAGAACCCACCAGTGGATATGGTTTCAGGATCTTTGATGAATTGAGATGATGTGATTGTGTCTCTGGAAGCAGCAAACTTCAGAAAACACAAACACGATACAGATAAAAGACACATTAGATTCATGGTGCTGCCAGAAATAGGGAAATGTCATAGCAGTCATTGGAAGACAATTCCTTAGTCAGAATCCAGCTTTACCATTTGTGACTTCTGCATTTCTACGATGTATAGGGAATTTTCAAATGAAAGTAACCTTTAGGGAAGATTTTTAAGTTTTGATTGTCTGCAACTTGTACAAGTCAACATCTCTTTCAAAATAATTGGAGAAATTGGCATACATGCTACATGGTAAGAATCAATGTTTGACTATCAATTCTTCATTTGCACATAATAGATGTTCATATTTAGCTTTTCTTCTAGTATTTAACTACTACACAGTACAAACTAACCACAACAACATTATTGCTCTTCTTCCCAATTCCCCAAATTAAAGTTTAACAGTCTGGAGGGCATAAGCCAAAAAGAACTAAAAAGAATATGCAATACAAAATCTGCATCATGGTAATTGATTCAACACAGTCATGAATGATGCATCCTCTATTGCTACATGCTAATTGACTTGAAATATACTTAAATAGAGTAATACACATAAGAGAAGCAGTTTCTCAAGAACCCATTATCATCCATCAACATTGGCAATAGAGACAGTGAGATATATCATAAATCTCTCTTTGGTTCTCATGGGGGAAAGGGGAAGGACCCCATAATCTTGCAAAAAAAAACATTGCAAAAAGACGGTCATTTCTGTTGCCAATGAAAATATGAAAAACCGATACGTCTCTGAACATTTTATAACCTGATAAACAAACCCAGAGAAATACTCCTAGAGAATTGAACCATAACTCCATACGATCACAATTAAATCGGACAGAAGATTGAAATTCCTACCATCTGCAACACTTGGCAAAATCGAAATTCAGGGTGTTTAATATGAAATTTAAATTACAAGAAGTGTCTACACAATACGCCAATTACAATAATATTTTCAAAGATGAAACAATTAACCACAATATTATGCAATACGAATTTATTGAAGAACTTACCCATCCTCGTTGAAGATTCGGGTGCATCCATCAGTGAAGCTTCAAGTCCAAGCCATACAACCAACGACCCCGTCTATACGCGTATCCCACAGAGAAGCAATCCTTCGAACACTTGCTCTGCAAAGTCCGGCACCTGTATAATTTCTAGCTTCATATCACTGCATGACTGCATCCTCTTCAGTCTACTCCCGCATTGAATTTTTCTTCACCTAACACACCCAATACACCAATTCAAGAGTCACGATTTTTTGGTTCAAACCCTCTGAAACAAATCCTACAGCAGTCCACGAACATACTCTCCTTCCCGGACTCGGAAATCGTTTGCACTGCCACAAGCTCCCTGATACCGATATTAGAAAATTATTAAAATTCTAACTACAAAATTGTTCAAAACTACATTTAAAGTCCAAAATATTAATAATTTTCTATCAAGTGATGAATTGCTTAATTAATAATTAATCCGTCTGGTTTAGATTTTGCTTAGAATCTTGAGACCAAATCATAGGCTTTTGAGGACAATTTCCAATCTATATGCTTGTAATTGTATACGGCAAGCAAGAGAAAAATAAATAAATAAAACTACAAGGCTCAGAATAAAATAAAGATCTTGTCTCTAAAACATGTGTACCAGTCAAATGAAAAAAAAATAGTATAAAGCATGAAGGCATCAGTTCAGGTTCAGGGTCATGTTAGCAAGGAACCTCTCTCACCAGAAAAATTAGAAAAATAGAATCGAAGAAGAAGAGATCATAAAATATAACAAGTCCGATCTAAAACACTTAAGGTAAAAACAGAGAGGGAGAGGGAGAGGGAGGACCATCAGAAACCGAGTATAATCCCCAGAAGTAGAAACTGCTATGCGGTCCGCATCATGGTTGGATCAAACAAGACCCACATCACATGGTTGCCTCCTCTAGCTTTAAATCAAACTCGCAAATCCAAACAAGAAAAATTCAAATCATAATAATTCAACTTCGTAATAAATGCAATAAGGGCTCAGATATGAATAATGGGTAATCGAGAGTTTATCAGCACAGATTTCATCAGAGTGGTGCATGACATTCTTCATCACCGCCCCCAAATTCAACACAAAATCGTAGTTAACCAAACACAAACCTATACACCAAAGAATTCAAACACAAAAAAGCGAAGACGAAGGGATCGTTTGATTAACGCAACAAACATACGACACGAAGATAGTCGGCCGATGAATAAGATAGGCTGGGCGCATTAGGTTGGAACTCTGGGTATGATTTCAAAGGAACGAGTCACCATCAAGAAGAAGAAGGAAGTACCTTTGATCGAAGACAGATTTGCCCAGTTAGAGAAGATCGGAGTCGGAGTTGGAGTTGCTCTGCAGATTGACGCAAGTGGGAGCACAGAAGAGGGAGGCGCCGAACGTGTTTGGGGTTTCTTTAGATCAATAGATTTACAAAACTGCCATTAATGAAAACAGTTGTCCATATTTTTTCTAAAACACTAGAATTGGTTATTGCAAAACAGCCTTTTGTTGTTTTCCATTTTTTGTTTTTAAAAATAAAAAACAAAAATCAGTTTTGTAAAATGAATTTTGAAAAATCACGCACAAACGAATTTTTTAATCATTTTTAAATTTCAAAAACAAAAATTATTTTAAAAACATTTCCCAAACAATCCCTAAATGACGCCCAACCCAACCAAAAAAAGGTTAATATAACTTATAATCATCAAAAGATAGTTTATGTTTTATTTTAATCACCAAAAGATAAAATGTTTCAACTTGATAATTTAATTTTTCATTTTATTTTAGTCAAGCCACCCGGTCAGGATTTCTCAAATCCGAGCAGCAAAAAATGGTGACGTGGCAGTTTGACTTGTTTTGATTGGTTCACGTGAAAAATAGTCGCCACATGTAAATATTTTGCATGGGTTAATACTACTTTTAGTCACTGAAGAATTGCTCATGTTTCATTTTGGCCACCGAAAGATAAAACGTTTCAATTTAGTCACTTAGCTTTTCATTTTGTTCCAGTAAAGCTACTCGATCAAACTGGTCACCGAGTGCTATTTTTGAAATGCTCTCATGCGGCCTCTAAGTGCAATCATCATTTTGTGGCACGATCAATCCCGCAATCAAACTAAGAAACAGAAATTAGGTTTCAGAGATCAAACCCTACAACACTATTCATACTCTAAGCCTCCTGCTTCGAATCAATTCGCCTCCATTGGCGCTTCGTCCCGATCACATGACAATTTAGGCATAAGAAATTCCACTAATTCATATTGTTCTCACAAGTGGACCTTCACTTCTCACGATTGCTTTGAATTTAAAAAATTGCAAAATATTTTCATGTGGTGACCATTTTCCTCGTGGACCAATCGAAAGCAAGTCAAACTGTCACGTCGCCCTTTTTCATTGCTCGGATTTGAGAAATCCTTGCTTGATTGCAACAAAATGAAAAGTTAAGCGATCAAGTTGAAACATTTTATCTTTCGATGACCAAAATGACACATGAACTATCTTTCGATGACTGAAAGTAGTATTAACCGCGTGGCGACCATTTTCCACGTGGACCAATCGAAACAAGTAAAACTGCCACGTCAACTTTTTGGCTGCCCGGATTTGAGAAATCCTGACCGAGTGACTTGACTGGAACAAAATGAAAAGTTAAATTACCAAGTTGAAACGTTTTATTTTTCGATGATCAAAATGAAACATGAGCTATTTTTCAGTGACTAAAAGTTATATTTACTCACCCAAAAAACGTTAACTGCACAATATCGTTACTCTTTATTTGCAAATTGCAACTCTCTTTTTTTAAAATTATAAATTTCTTGCTCGTGTTGTCGCATAATGAAAAAAATAAAAGGATAACATATGAACATCTTATACCTTGAGAAGCATAGAGTAAAAACTATGTTGACCGAAGGCACCGAAGGGGAGATGTAGTTTAGAAAGTGGTGGGTTGTAAATAAAGCTAGTCTTATACATATCTTTTCATTCCATGTGCTGGCCCAGCCCTACACCAGAAAAGGCTTTCAGCCCAACACGGCTCTGTCCTTGCCAATTGCCATGCACTGATGCACATGGGCCGAACTCTTAGATTGAAAATTGAGACCATTTGACGGCTCTCCAAAGGTGACGCGCCAATTGTGCCTGCCTTTCCCCTTCCCTTTCCCTTTTCCTTTCCCATGTATTTTCCTAGAATGTACCACCAAAAGGAACTTTTTTGTTTTTAAAGCCGCAATGGACTATCGAAAAGAAATTATCTAAGACACGGCCACATTGGATCTCATCCTACATGAAGCTCTCCATTTCACACCCACTATCTAATTATAGGACTTTCGACTCATGGAATGATTTCAAAAAAAAAGGACTAATTTATTAAAAAGAAGGAACTCGATAAAGCAATATTAGACGTCTAGAGAGAAATTTATTATGAAAAATTGACATTATGAAGTTCAGTTATTACAAAAGAAAATTAAAAAAAGAGTAGTGCTAAATAGCCCAAGTTTTGTAACCCAACAATTAACCCAAGTCTACATGTCATGCTTTGTAAGCAAATGACATGGAAAATTAAAATTTTTAAAAATAAAATATCTCATTTGAAAAACTCACAGCACATATTTTTATTTTTATTTTCTTAAACAAAATTTTAAAACATTTTATCTCTTAAAATACATATTAGATTTCAAAAAAAATTACATATCCATAATCAGCAAGTAAAGATCTATCCAACAAGATCTATCATCGATAGGTTTTAATCACTCATTCTTAATTACATTGTTTTTAATTACATTGTTTTTAATTACATTGTCTTTAATTACATTGTTTTTTTTGTACTAATATGTTGATTACGTAGTTTCTAGTGTTTATTTATAGGTACCGATATGAGCTCGTATATCGAATTTTCATACTGTAACCTAAACAATAAATGTTAAACCCTAAGAGGAACGAATTCGCTAAACCCTAACGGGATCGTGTATCGGATTTTCATGCTGTAATCCAAACAATAAGTGTTATAAACCCCAAGGGGAACGGATTCGTTAAACCCTAACGAGATCGTGTATTGGATTTTCATGCTGTAATCCAAACAATAAGTGTTATAAACCCCAAGGGGAACGGATTCGCTAAACCCTAACGGGCTCGTGTATCGAATTTCAATTTTGTAACCTAAAAGACTCATATTCACTAAACCTCGACGAATTCACTACAAAATCATAAATGTCTCAAGTGCTAAACCTTAGGGTCCTAACTATTATACTCTGACGGGTTCATATACTCAACGTAATTTCAATAAAAAGGCAAAAAAATAATGAATATATATTATACTATCATAATATAATAAAATTTCAGCTCGAATAAACACTTTAAACATAATATATATGAATTACATTATTTTTAAAAATAATGTAATTGAAAAAACGCGATAAAAACTATCGACAATGGGTCTTATTAGAAAGAGTTTTACACGCTGAGTTCGAATATGTAATTTTTTTTGAAATCTAACATGTATTTTGAGAGATAAAACGTTTTAAAGTTTCGTTTATAAAAAAGATGAATAAAAATAGATTTTTAAAAAAGTCCAACATGGCACATCAACATGGAGTGCCATGTAGACTTGGGTTGATTTGGGCTAATAAAAGTTGGGTTCTAAAACATTTTTGTTAAAAAAAGAATACTAGATGACTTCTTTTCTTCTGTAAATTATGCTTCAAGCTAAGTTTGGGTTTTTCATAGGAAAATGCTTCTACCTACTTGACCTGAATTCGGTAGCTTCTCATGCAACTTCGAGGAAGGAGTACTATTTGTTCAGAGAACAAAAAGAAACTCCCCCAAACAAACCTACCACTTCCTTATTTAATTTATCTCTCTACACGTAGCTTCCTAGTTAATCCCATTAGAATCTCATCCTCAAATGACTTTTTTGTTTCACTTTAATTTCCTGCATCTATATAAATAGAAACCCACCTATTCATATTTTTAAGGACTCGCAAATTATTTAATTTATGATGGCGTCAAGAATGGAAGGAGTGGAGTTTGAGGATTTCTTTCCTGCAATGATGGAGAAGTTAGGAGCCGATGGGTTTATGAAGGAGTTGTGCAATGGATTTCGTCTGTTGATGGATGAAGACAAGGGAGTTATAACGTTCGAGAGCTTGAAGAGGAAGTCATGGTGGTTGGGTTTGAAAGATATGAGTGATGAGGAGGTAATGTGTATGATTAGAGAAGGTGATTTGGATGGCGATGGAGGTTTGGATGAGATGGAGTTTTGTACTCTTATGTTTAGGTTGAGTCCTGACTTGATGAGAGACTCTAGTGAATTGTTGGCTGAGGCCATTAGTTTTGATGAAATCTAGGTTATATATGTTATGTATGTTCTTGTTCATCTCTATTGAAATCAATATAATTCAATTTCTACTTATTAATAGTGGCATTGCTTTGACCTCTTTTTCATCTAATCATCATGCCAATCAATCTCGTGTAATGTGTTATGCACTGCCCATGGTAGGAATACTCTTTAAATAAAGAACTGATTTTTTAAGTTTATTGAATAAACAGATTATTTTGTCTCCGGATGGAAAACTTTTGTGACTAACGACTCGAGTTTAGGCTCGTATCAAAAATATCGAAATTAAGGACAAGCTTGTATTAGTGTTGTTCACGGTTCGGTTAACCGGACCATTAGAGTCAATCCGGTAACCGAACCGATATACTCGGTTTTTAAATTATGAAAACCGAAACCATCAAATGTTATTTTTAAACCGATGATTTCGGTTAACCGGATTTACGGTTTGGGTCCGGTTGGTTTCGGTTTCAATAAAACATTTTGATGGGGTTGTTTATATAAAAAAGGGTAATCGGGCTATTGGTGTAATTCTTATCTTTATCTCTTTTTCATCTAATCATCAAATGAAGTGTTAGATAAGGCCATTAATATTAATTTTGTTGGAATTATGAAAGAGCTTGGGCCAAACACAAGTTAAGCTTGGGCCTATATAAAAACAGATTATTGGGCTTCCATAATCCAAAATGATGAAAAAAGGCTACATATTGTCTTTGGGCCCAACCTTTGAGTTATTTCGTTAAATTGGGTTTTCACTTTCTAACAAGAGAAAGTTGTTAATTTTTTAAAAAGTAATACTGAATCTTAACAGCTCAATTTTAAAAATTAAAATTTTGAAATAGTTTTTCAAAAATAAATATTTAATATTTCGGAGAATCAAGAAGTTTTACTTTCTTAATAGGTTTGATATATTGGTTAACAAATCCTTATCCAAACAAATCTGAAATTCATTGTTCAAGATTTCTCAAACTCAATTCAATTACATGTGATGTGATGCTCTCGGATTAGAAATTACATTCAAATTAAATAGAAGTATTTAACCCTTGTTTGTTTTCTTTACTATTTCAAACTCTAAACTCCCACAAATTAACAATTAATTATTCTTAGAAACAAAAAGATTTATAATATAAATATATAGAAGGTTTATCAAGTGAGGGATCCCACACGAAAAGATCCGTGAGGGATCCCTCACTAGAAAACCACTATATACATATATATCAAAAACTTATTATATGATTCATATAAACTTTTAATTTCCCGATCATTGATTTCCATTAGACAATTGATTAATTTATTATAAAACATAAATTATATATATAAATAGAACACCGGTCAAGTGCAAGATTTCACACAAAATTTATTGTGCAGGATGTACTTGAACACCGTTGATATATGTGCAATGTGGGGTCATAGTACCACACTTGCATATATCAATGTCAGACGCAATATTCCTCACGATAAATCTCGTGCGGGATTCCGCTCTTGAGAATATCTATATATATCGTTAATAATCAAAAGACAATATGTATTTTGGATAACATGTAATATCGTATAACAGAATTATTTAAATTCAACCAAGTAATACTACTTACGTTTGAAATCAAAAAGAGGTCCTAATCAACTGAAAATCTTGTACGTAGTAGTAGTACGTACACTATAAATAGTTCACAAATTCATCAATGTTCAATCACAGTTTCTCAAGTTTTCTTCGCAAATTATTGGCTATGGATTCCCCAAAATCGCTATATGCTCTCTGTCTCGTACTTCTGAGTCTGGTCACTTGTGCTTGTGCAACACAAGTCTCTCACGATGGGAGAGCTATCACCATTGATGGCCAACGTAGGGTTCTATTGTCTGGTTCTATCCACTACCCACGAAGTACTCCAGGGGTAATTATGATTATAATTAATTTGTTCTCCAATTTGAGTTCTTTAATCTCTCTGGATTTGATCGATTAACAAGTTATTTTTGTTTCTAATTAACAGATGTGGCCAGATCTTATAAAGAAATCAAAAGAAGGTGGATTGGATGCAATCGAAACCTACGTGTTTTGGAATGCTCATGAGCCGGCCCGTCGCCAATACGATTTCTCCGGAAATAATGACCTGATTAGGTTTCTTAAGACAGTTCAAGACGAAGGACTCTATGCGGTGCTTCGAATTGGACCTTATGTTTGCGCCGAATGGAATTATGGGTACGTAATATTATTCGATTATATACATGCTTTCAATTTATTTAAGATTAATTAATTGTTTATTAACTCGACATGTTGTTTGTTTATGTTCTGGTTTTGTTAATCAGTGGATTTCCAGTGTGGCTGCATAACATGCCTGGAATTGAGCTTCGGACTGCTAATGATGTTTATATGGTAACTAATTAACAACAATTTTATTGATTATGAACTGAGTTTAGTTTAATTTTGTGATTCGGCTTAATTATCTTTGTTTTTTCAATATAGAATGAGATGAAGAACTTCACAACTTTGATAGTTGATATGGCTAAGAAAGAAAAATTGTTTGCATCACAAGGAGGCCCTATCATCATTGCCCAGGTACTCAGGACATAATTATATATTAATTTACATTGATTAATAAATAAATACATAATATTTTTGTGATTTATGTGTAGATTGAGAATGAATACGGGAACGTTATATCATCCTATGGAGATGCTGGAAAAGCATACCTTGACTGGTGTGCTAACATGGCTGAATCACAGAATATCGGAGTTCCATGGATTATGTGTCAACAAAGCGATGCTCCAAAATCAATGGTATATCCTAATTAAAAACTTAATTAGCGATAATTAGTTTATAATAATTTAACTTGTGTTCTTGTGGGTTCAGATCAACACATGCAATGGATGGTATTGTGATTCATTCGAACCGAATAGCCCTAATAGTCCTAAGATGTGGACTGAAAACTGGACTGGCTGGTAAGTATATATTCAATTTAATTTCTTATATATATGGCTATCACTTTTAATTATTAATAATTATGAATGCTGAAACTAATTGATTAATGATATTAAAATACAGGTTTAAGAGCTGGGGTGGCAAAGACCCACATAGGACTGCTGAGGATTTGGCATATTCAGTTGCAAGATTTTTCCAAAGAGGAGGAACATTCCAAAACTACTACATGGTTAGTATTTATTAATTTTGGTAATAATAATATTATTATCACATAATATTAATTAATTATTGAATTCATGTAAAATTCAGTATCATGGTGGGACAAATTTTGGAAGAACTGCTGGTGGACCCTATATTACAACTTCATATGACTACGATGCACCTCTTGATGAATTTGGTAAGTTTATATATATATAGTATGATTTATTTATTTTTCTACATATATAATAAGAAAGCTCTAAAATTTAATTATTTTTGGCAGGCAATTTGAATCAACCCAAATGGGGACACTTGAAACAACTCCATGATGTTTTACATTCAATGGAAAAGACTCTCACCCATGGAAATATCTCCACCATTGACTATGGAAATTCTGTCACAGTAAGTGCCAATTTCAATAATATATAATTATAATTAAATAAAATTATATATATATATGGATTCTAATGATACATATATGTTTTTGAAGGCCAATGTGTATGCAACTGAGGAAGTCTCAGGTTGCTTTCTGGGTAATGCAAATGAGACATCAGATGCTACAATTGAATTACAAGGCAATACTTACACTGTGCCTGCATGGTCAGTCACTGTTCTTCCGGATTGCAAAAGTGAAGAATACAACACTGCAAAGGTAATTAATTAATTGATTAATTAGTCATAATCTTAATTAGTCTTTGTTTTAGATACTTTGTTAATGTTGTATGGTAATTAATCAGGTGAACACTCAAACTTCAATAATGGTGAAACAAGCAAATAAGGCTGAGGAAGAGCCTACTTCTCTCAAGTGGTCATGGAGGCCTGAAGATACAGCCAAGACTGTAGTTCTTGGGCAGGGACATGTGGTTGCAAACCAACTTATTGATCAGAAAGCAGCTGCTAATGATGCCAGTGACTATTTGTGGTATATGACAAGGTAATAATTTTTAATTTTAGTTTTTTAATCATCAGTTATTTGTATAATAATTATATTTTTACAATTAATTAACTATTTATTATAGTGTGAACCTTGACAAAGGCGATCCAGTCTGGAGTGACAACATGACACTGAGAGTAAATGGCAGTGGCCATATGCTCCATGCTTATGTTAATGGAGAGTATATTGGTAATTAAATAAAAAATAATATTTATTTTTATTCTTTTTCCCTATAATTACCATAAATAACCATGCACTAATCTTTCATTTTTCTTTAATTTCCTGTGGTTAATTAGGTTCTGAATGGGCCAAATATGGAGTTTACAATTACGTATTCGAACAAGCTATCAAATTGAAACCAGGAAGCAATGTAATTTCATTGCTGAGTGCCACTGTTGGCTTTCAGGTAAATTAATTAATTAATTAACTTAATCAGTAATTATTACAATAATTTTCTAATGATTTGATTTTAATTAATCAATCTGCATTATTTGTTGTACAGAACTATGGTGCCTATTTTGATTTGGTAGGAAGTGGGATTGTTGGTCCAGTTGAGTTGGTCAGTCACAAAGGTGATGAAACAATAACCAAAGACATTTCTGGTCACAAATGGTCTTACAAGACTGGTTTGAACGGCTTGGATAGTAAACTCTATAGCTTGAATTCACCTGTTGCTTCATTGTGGCAATCAGAGGCTTTACCCACCAACAAAATGATGACTTGGTACAAGGTAATATGGATATATACATACATACATATATATAATTAAACAGCTTGTTTTGTGTATTAATCCTTTTTTCTTGCAGACAACGTTTGATGCTCCATTAGGAACAGACCCAGTAGTGGTAAATCTCCAAGGGTTGGGGAAGGGGCTCGCGTGGATCAATGGACACAGCATCGGACGCTACTGGCCGAGTTATATTGCTGAAGAAGATGGTTGCAGCACAGATTTATGCGATTATCGTGGTCCTTATGACAACAACAAATGTGTCACCAACTGTGGTTCACCTACCCAGACATGGTAAAAGACTAAAAGTAGCAATTTTATCAGTAGCAATTCAATTTAATTTTGTTCTTTTATTGATTGATTTTTTTTTAAAAATTTAAATAGGTACCATGTTCCACGATCGTTCCTTCAAGACGATACCAACACATTGGTTTTGTTTGAAGAGCTTGGAGGAAATCCATCATATGTAAATTTCCAAACTGTTACCGTTGGTACTGCTTGTGGAAATGCATTCGAGAACAAGACCCTGCAATTATCTTGCCAAAATCGCCCAATTTCTGCTATCAAGTTTGCGAGTTTTGGTAATCCTCGAGGGACTTGTGGATCGTTCGCTAAGGGAGATTGCGAAGGGAGTAACGATGCATTGTCGATTATTCAAAACGTGAGCCTTTTCTACTCTTTGACAGTTTTTTACTTTCTATGCAATGTTGTTTGATTCTTAATTTTTCTTGTTTTTGGATTGATTGGGATTGTGCAGATTTGTGTGGGGAAGGAAGCATGTTCCATTGAAGTTTCTGAGAGTACTTTTGGGTCCACCAGTTGTGCTACAAACAGAAGACTAGCTGTTGAGGCGATTTGCTAATTAGTCTTTTTTTCTTTTTTCTTTTTCTCTTTCAAATAGTTAGTTTGTCATCAACATTAACGTGGATTGACTTGGTAGTCAACGCATGCAATAAGTAGAGTTAGATTAGTTTTATTGTCTTATTTTCGGTTTAGTATGTAAACATATGCTTATCATAATAAATAAATTTTAATATTTTTTATTTGCAAGTACTTGATTTTCTCTTCTGAACCATCCTGACAAACTCACAAACATATAAGGAGTACATACATACATACATATATATATATATGTATATATATATATATATATATTTGGATAGTTATCTTCCTGTGCAACTTCGAGGAAGGAGAGTCAAATTTGTGATTTCTACAAGAAGCCATGTACGAACTTGATGATATATCCCGGCACCAACTTTCCTTACATTTTCCTTGTCATTATCCAACTTGTACTCTTTCTTTACTTGAACAATTCGAAAATTCATATTGTCCACACCATCACTGTGTGTGTGTGTGTATATATGTGTGTGTGTTGACATTTGCAACGCAAGTTCATCGCATAACTGATAGACAATGGCATCAGGAAAGGAAGGAGTGGTGTTTGAGGATTTCTTTCCTGCAATGATGGAGAAGTTGGGGGCCGATGGGTTTATGAAGGAGTTGTGCAATGGATTTCGTCTGTTGGTGGATGAAGACAAGGGAGTGATAACGTTTGAGAGCTTGAAGAGGAAATCAGGGTTGTTGGGTTTGAAAGATATGAGTGATGAGGAGGTTATGTGTATGATTAGAGAAGGTGATTTGGATGGCGATGGAGGTTTGGATGAGATGGAGTTTTGTACTCTTATGTTTAGGCTGAGTCCTGCCTTGATGAAAGACTCTAATCAATTGTTGGCTGAGGCCATTGATTTTGATGAAATTTAGGTAATGTTATGTATGTTCTTAGTCCTTACTAATGATTTCAATGTAATTCAATTTCCTTTTCGGACTCAAATTCAGAATTCGAGTCCCTATTGATTTCAATGTAATTCAATTTCTTTTTCGAACTTGAATTCAAAATTCGAGATTATATACAATCTAATTCAGTTGGCAACTGAACTACTTTGAATTAGAATTCGTATGTAATTCCATTTCTAGTTCTAGTTCTTAGTGGAACTACTATCTTCCTCTCTCTCCTTTTCATCTAATTATCATGCCAACCAATCTTGTGTAATGTTATGCCCTGCCCTTACTAGGAATACTCTGTAAATAATAGTTTCCAAACCCAGACCGACTAGGTAGTCTCATATGCTCTGCACTAAGTTTGAATTTCTAGCGATTTATCACTGAAGAGAGTAAGCAAAGGCGCAGAAGTGAACATCACATTAACTAAGAGAGCGAATTGACAGAGAAAGTTACAACCAACTTCTACAAGACATTGATGGAACCACCAGTACATCTCCATATACCTGAGCAATCACTAACATGTTTCTCACCAACTCGAGAAGCCTTTTCCTGAATCTGCATGTTACAGAAATGTTGCTTTTAGTAATTACTTTCTTGGACGCACTGATCTTTGCCAAATTCGTGTGGTAAAAAAATAAATGCAAGTTGTGTATAATAAAGTCTGGTCTTGATGATAAACAGTCAGAAAGAGGAAGTCTAGTTCAAGTTTCATCTTAATCGTACCGTAGAAGCAAAACAATAATTCACAGAATAATGTTCCATGAAAATTAAAAGAGCATTGTCATCTTTGAAGACAAAAACTTAGGAGCTAAGATAAGGTTATCTGTAGGGATCGGCATCGGGCTGACTCGGGAATATTAGGCCCAAGCCCAAGAACCTTCTTCGGGCTTCAGACCGGGCCTAGGACAATTTGGTAAGCTCAAGTCCAGCTTTAGTCCAACTAATTCGAGCCTCGCACTCGGGCTTTTGGACCCTATATACATTACTATATGCATAATACACCTTCACACCATCCAAGGTGTACTATATGCATAGTACACCTTCACAACATCCAAGGGCAGTGCGAGTGTTCTGCACGTGATTTTACGTGCGGAATCCCGCACTTGATCCTTCTTGTATGTATATATATATACAACTTCTCTAGAGTGGGATCCCGCAATTATATTGGTGTGCGGGATCCTGCTCTGGCCGTTTGATTAAAATGGACGGCCAGATTAAATTTATGCTTTTACAAAAAAAACTTAACGTCCTCATCTCTCTTCTCATGCTTCCGTCACTTCTTTCTTGAGCTTCCGTTTGTGCGCTCATGTGAAAATGGATTTACCAGTGAATTGATTTGGATGAGATGCGAGTTTGATTCCTTATGCAATCGAACCAAGCTAAAAGATCACTAAGATAGAATCTTGATTAAATTGTCTTCTGCCCTTGCTTCTTCTCCACCCTCCTCCATCTGCAAGATCTATCTGCTGGATTTTATTGGATATGGAAGAATGTTTATTAGTTTGGGATGCAAAGCTAATTGATATGTCAGTGCATGAACTACGATGCCACTGTTGTTAATGGCTTAGAGCTCACTCTGCTGATGAAGTTAAAGCACTTCCATAAATATTAATCATATTCGACTAATAGTTTCGTATTCTCAAGTGCTTTGTGCTCCATATTCACAAACAACCTTCACAAATATTCAATTAGACTATTTTTTTATAGATCTGATCCAATTTCATTAGAACACCAAAAGGCTAAGGGATACAAAAAGAGGACCCAAAACACGAAGTAGGCAGCCAACTAAAACTCATAGACTTAAAGAGAACCCAACCCAGAAAAACGACAGAGAAAAAGTAAATTAAAGGAGCCAAGCAACCATCAGATCTTCCACAAGAGTTATATTCAACCCTCATAAAGCTCGATTTGAGGACGAACCCGAACGAAATTTCCAAATGAAAATCAATTTAAGGAAGAAATCGAATGGAATCTCCAAATCGAACTCGAACCTAGCTAAAAACTTGAATGAAATATCCAAATCGAAGTCCAACTGTCCAACAGAAGAAGAAATATCCAAATCGATTCACTTGTAAATCGATATCCGCATGAGTTCACAAACGAAAGCACAAGGAAAGAGTGACGGAACTGTAACAAGAGATACAGAGACGTCAACTTTTCTTTAAAAGCATAAATCTAATCTGGCCGTCCATTTTAATCGGACGGCCAGAGCGGGATCCCGCACACCAACATAATTGCGGGATCCCTCTCTAGAGAAGTGCCCTATCTATACATACATACATATATATATATATATATATATATATATATATATATATATATATATACACACAGGAATTCTCCTATGAGCTGCAGCTCAAATAAGTGTATTTGAGCTGAAGCAATCCTGGTCGTTCATTTCTAATAACCTAGATCCAACGGTGGAGATGTAATTTCAAAATTTTAACTTCAAGTCGAAACACTCCTCTCGATCTTGTCTTGTCATCGCTCCTTTTCCTTCCCTGCTTTCTCCATCATTCTCTTCTCCAAGTTATCAAACAAGCACGATCTTGTTTTCCTTCATCTTCGGTCACCTCTGTTCGTGTTAGTTCCCTTCTGTCTCCCTCCGTCTCTAGTCACTTCTGTTCTTGTTTGTTCGCCTCCGCCTTCCTTCGTCTCAAGTAGATTATTTCCCACATCATTTAGTTATTTGATCTGATTATTTTTGTCTTCCAGATTAGTTAAGATTTATCAAATAAACTGGTTGCAAACTAGCTATTTTGTCTTTCAAATAAACTGGTTTCATGTTATATTTTTGACTGAGATTCTCTATCATTGTGGCTTTTTTCAGGGATAGAAAGCAAGAGAAGAAAGTCATTATTATTATTGAGTCGCATGAAAATGGGTAGTTGTTCCAAGAGAGAGATAGATGATGAGCTAGTCCATGTGTTGTCTATGGAGAAAATTCTTTAATTAAAGCACAGTCCACCAGGTATTCAAGAATGGTCCATTTTGTCTCTCTTTTACTTTCTATGATTTTAAGTGGCCTTTTTATTATCTCAAATGGGTGTAATAATCAAGAAAATTTGAAAAATCCATTGTTCTGTAATGGGATATCTGGATTGAGGATTTTGTTTTGCAAATATCCATTGCCCTTCTTTCATTTGCTTTTGCGGACTCACGAATAAATCTTCTGATTCCAAAGAGGATCAAAACAAGAGAGTGCAATAGCCGGATGTGTTGGGTGTGGTTCATGACATTTCTGGACAGGGGAGAGATAAGGCGCGACTTCGAGAATAGCGGAGTGATATTTGCGACTTCTAGAAGAGAGGAAGAGGCTTCATGGAGATGAGGAGCGAACGAGGGAGAGGAGATGAGTGTTTCGTCGTTGGATCTAGGTTATTAGGAATGAACAACCAGGATTTATTCAGCTCAAATACACTTATTTTTCAAGCTGAAATTCAGGTCGGGCTCAGCCCTAAAAATGAGGCACAGGCTCGCCCTAGCCCCAGGGTCGGACTACCCAAGCCCGATACCATTTCGAGCTTGGGTAGGACTTTGACCCGCAAGCTATTTGGGGACCCCTAGTTATTTGTTTTATGTTTCTATGGTAGCATCAGCTTTCAAATTACTCTACATACATATTAAGAGGGGTAAGGTATGCATACATCTTGCATATCCTCTAACCCACCAGAGAGCCTTGTGCACAGAGAAAAATTATGTTGGAAGAAGAGCACTATTATTCAGGACATAACATAATATTTTTTTGATCTGATGTGAAGTGTTTGATGTAGGATTAATATAACATGTCGTCATCGAGAGATAGTCTGTGTTTCATTTTAGTCACCAAATTTTCAAACATTTCAAGCTAGTAATTGAAATTTGTTCCATTTAGGTAACTTACACAGAATTTCCCTAAGGCAGTGCATCTGCTCATGTGGCGGACCAACTGTCAAATGTAAATGTTTGTGTGTAAGATATTTACATCTCTTTTTTTTCTTAAAAAACAAAAAGATTTTGTATAAGATTGAAGAAAGATAAATTGAACACCATTATCTTGAACATTTCGGCTCCTTTTTCGTTCTACAATTTCTAATCTTCCATCACCACCCTCTAACCAAATTTAAAAGCAAACCATCAAAAAATTCTCAATTCGAAGAGAAATTCACTGTGGATCTCATAAATGGGTTGATTGTCTGAAATTCAAAAAATATGTCTGAGTTACTAAAATGGAACAAATTTGAACTTTCACTCAAAACGTTGTGAAAATAGAACATGACTAATCTTTTGGTGATGAAAAGTTATATTAACCCCTATAATAGACTTTTTTCAACAAAATTGGCAGCCAAATGACGCTTAAAACTTCAAGACCAGAACATGGATAGAACAATTAAGGCGAGAACAAAATAATAAGTTTCTATAAATATAATAACTGATAATCTAAGACATTCAATATTCAATAAGCTCTTATAGCTACCAAATATACCAATAGTAGAAGAAAAATCAACAATCAATAGCTACAAATAAACAAATTATGGAGAGTTCAATGTGTGTTGTGATAGATTTAAGAACCTAAAATCTCCTCCTCTTCTAGAGCCTTCGAAGTAAAATCCCCTGAATTCCCACCACCATCAGCAATGTCCTTCTCATCCGAAAATCGGACAACAACCATGGGACAAAAGCAATGGTGCACGCAGTAATCACTCACACTGGCAAGCCTTCCCTTGGCATTCCTCTTCATTGCTCCAACACCCCGACTTCCCATGATTAGATTGCTAAGCCCCAACCTTTCCACCTCCAAACAAAGCCTTTGTTCCATGTCATGGTCCTTCACTATATGGATTTTGAACGGAATTTGAGCCTCCACCAACGAAAGAGCAATATCATTAGCCTTCGAATTAGTAAACAAATCAAAATCCTCCTCAAGTTGCTTCTAATGCAATTCTTCATTCCCTGTTTCTTGACTTTCTTCCTTGCTTTTGATTTCTTCGCAATTTACTGCTTCCTAGACTCAAGAAATCTCTTTACGAATTGAAGTAGTCACCAAGACAATGGTACAAACGCTTCAATACATTCATGATGAGTACATGATGAGTATTGGCTACAAAGATTGTGAGTTTGATTGTTGTGTTTATGTGAAGACTTTAGCTGATGGTTTCTACATTTTTTGATGATTTATGTTGATGACATGATGATTGCTGCAAAGAAAATGAGTGAAATTCAAAATATAAAGTGTATATTGGGCAAAGAATTTGAGATAAAGAATCTTAGAACTGCAAAAAAGATTCTTGGGATGGAAATTCATAGAGGAAGAAATAAGAGAAATTTACGCGTCTCACAGAAAAATTATATTCAGAAAGTGTTGGAGAGGTTTGGCATAAGCACAGCAAAGTCGATTAGTACTCCGTGGGCTAGTCACTTCAAGGTGTCAGCTTCGCAGTGCCCACAAACAGATGATGAAGTGTAGTATATGTCCATAGTCCCATATGCTAATGTTGTGAGAACTGTGATGTACACTTTGGTATGCATAAGGCCAAACTTGGCGTACGCAATCAATATGGTTAGCAAGTTCATGGCAAATTCAGGAAAGGTGCATTGGCAAGCAGTAAAATGGATTCTTCGAACTTGAGATGTACTACTAAATATGGTATTTGTTTTGGTGCTACTAGTTGTTCAGTTTCTGTCATAGGATATGTAGATTCAGACTATGCAGGGGACTTTGATAATAGAAAGTCTACGACATGCTATATTTTTACACTGCCAGGTGTTCTATTAGTTGTCAATCAACTTTACAAAGTGTTGTGGCTTTTTCTATAATAGAGGCAGAATATATGACAATTAAAAAAGTAGTGAAGGATGCACTACGGTTGAAAGGATTGATTGAAGAGTTTGGTCTTCAATAGCGTACTATCATCATACAATGTGATAGTCATAGTACAATATATATTGCAAAGAATCAGGTGTACCTTGCTCGCTCAAAGCACATAGCTGTAAGATATCACAAAATCTGAGAGCTCATCTCATTAGGTGATATTTCGTTGGAAAATATTGATATAGTGGATAATGTTGCAGATATGTTGACTAAGGTGTTACCTATGGAGAAGTTCAAACATTGATTTGAATTGATCCATGTTACAACTTGTTAGTTGATTTTGGTGGTTGTCCAGTTCTCTACTTCTTAGAATGTGATATGTCAACAAGGTGAAGGTTGTCATTCTTCTAAGGATGTGACAATTCATCAAGGTGGAATGTTAAATTATGATGTGGCTCATTGTGGTAAAGAACTGGACATTAAATATCAGTGGTAAAGAGGGTATGAGGGTATTTTAGTCATTGTATAAGTGGATTCTAGGGTTACCAATATAAGCCTTACTTAAGTCTGTCATTTTTCATATAGTGAAAGAAACAAGAGCTCCTCCGTGGACATAGGCACATTCTGGCCGAACCGTTCTTGATTGTTTGATTGTGTGTTCTTGATTCAACAAGCCGATGCTACTCGGTGGGCGATGCGATTTTTTAGGACACACAACTTGATGTTTCTCGTGGATCCAGATCCTAATATGAACTTGCCCATCTATCCAAAGATCGTTCGTTCATTTTATTCCACTCTTAAGGAGATCGAGAAGGGCACAGTGTATGAGGTCATCATGGTAGGGGTGAAAGTTCGATTTACGACAGCAGAACTCTATTTTTGTCTAGGTTTTCCACTAGAATATGATGCTTCCACTGGATTTAAAGCACCTATCACGACAAGAAAAGAACAGATGATTAATGAGATGTGTAAGGGTAAGTACGATCGATATGCCAACGCTACATGACGTTCTTACTTACCACCAAAGATGTAGTTGCTGAACGACACCATTCGAAAAAATCTCTGCCCCATCGGCCATTCTCAGTAGCGGCGGAGCAAGTTCTTAGCAACCTTATACTACATGTATAAGGGAACCTGGTTTGATGTATGGAAAATTTATAAGGCTTCAATGCTCAAGGCCAAACTTTTTGTCGAACAGAGGCCAACCAAAGTTGGAAAATTATATTTTCCAAGGCTCATCACGTGATTGCTTCAATTGAAGGGTATTCGCCCTCCTCGACCTCAGCAATATTCAGAATGTCCAGTAACACTACTGGAAATGTGGACATGGAGCCAAAGTACAAGCAATATGCGAACTGCTCGAAATGTTTTAGCACAACACGCTAAAGATTCCTCACAACATAGAGCATCACCACCGCTAGCTGTAGACTCTTCACATCCACACACATTGAGTACAATAATGGGACAATCAACCCAATTGGGGGCTAGACAACAGCAGATAAAGCAAAAGCTGGATACTCTTCTAGAGATGATGAATGGCTTCAACTAATCGCTTTCGAGATATTTCACCTTCAGGTTTTATCTGTCTTTGCCTTGTTTTTCATATGGTTCAATTTCATTTTATTGTGTGACATTGAGGACACTGTCTCGTCTAGGTGGGGGGTGGTGGCATATTCATGCACTTTGATGATTTGATACAATTAAGTTTGAGTCAATTTTTCTATCTGGATTGTTAGAAAACAACTTCTAAAACTCTTTTGTGCACAAATACTAAGTCTCTTGGTAAGATGGATGATAATGAATAATACTAAGAGAATTTTCAAGATAAAGCACAAATTAAGTTCTAAATGTGTGGGGAGAAATGAGTAAACAACTTATGAACTTTCATTGATATTTTGAAATGGATAATTACTGTCAATGAACACCATTACATGGTTTGTAGAATGTTGGTTGAATGCTGAGGATCATATTGACCAATTTTTGAGCTCTCAGTTGTAAATGCTTGAGCTTTTGTTTGTGAGGTATGGTATTAAAAAAAACTTGAAAAAAAAGAACAAAAAAAAAAGGTAAGTCATTCTCAGTCTTCAACATTCTTAGGAAGACAAGTACAATCTTATTTTGTTTCTGATTTCACCAAGATTCTATTATTTGTTCTTATCTCAAAATTTTGATCTTTAAATTTCAAAGCACGTTTGTGGTAAGAATTGTGGAAGTTCTAGACAGCTAATATACCTATCATATGATCAATGTTTGTTTCTTTGTTTGTCCTTAAATTGACTTTTCTTCTGAGTGCATATTTGTTTTCCAACTCCATGAGAGAAATTTCAAGCACTAAAATCCTTCTTTAACTTGTGAGAATATGGAGTTGATGCTTTTATTTGAAAAATTCTTTTAGGTTATATGCATTATGGTTTGCGGTAAGAAGGTTTTGGCTTAGTGTATACACACACAGATTTTGAAAATTGTGATCAAAATACTCTGGATAGCATCAGTGATCTCTTACTTTTTGTTATATTCAAAGGAAGTAATCTCATTTCCAAATTCTTCATCATGGAAAGATATTTACGCTTAAATTGTTAGGGACTAGCAAAAAGCTGGTTGAGGGTTGTGATAGATGTTGAAAACATCTACTTTCACTACAAGAAAACCGGCGATTACCGACGGAATTTACCGACCGAACCGTTTCGTCGGTACAGACCAACGGCATACCGACAGATTACCGATTAAATTCACTTTTTGAGTTTTACCGACGGAGTGGCGACGGTTTACCGACGGATTAATTACCGACGGAATTTTCTCGTCGGTAATATTTGGCGCCAATTTGGCGCTAATATTTTGCCACGGATTACTGACGAAAATTCCGTCAGTAAATTACCGACCTAATTAAATCCGTCGGTAATTTTTTACTTTTTTATTTTTAAATTTTTAAAAATAAATTACCGATGGAATATTCCATCGGTAAATATTTTTCTATTTTTAAAATTTTAAAATAATTTACCGACGGAACCCTAAGATTTTTTGTGGATATCTTTGCGCCTCTCTCTCCTCTTCAACATTCCCTCGCAACCGCTGAGTCTGCCGTTCGGCCCTTACCCCTCTTTACACTTGAAACCCTAAGAGGGAGCAACTGACCTGACTCTGAGTATGAAGTCACTATAGCTAATACACTGGGAACTCCAGCCTTCAAGTCCTTCGATAAGTCCACCGCAACTTTTCTCGTCTTTCCAACCGAGAAATGCCATTCATATCACAACCAATGCAGATACTGCTGAAGGATTTGACGTAGGAGCGATTCTTGCTATTGCAAGGAGGTACAGTTTCTATAAACTGGGGAAATGCTAGATTTGAAATGTTATTCGAAGTTTGTTACTACATAGCACTTCAGCTTTTTGGGAGCTGTAGAAGCAGGGGTTGAAGGTTGTTATATGGGTTCATCATTTTGTTTCGAAATTTGGTAAAATTCATTTTAACCATTGTTACTGGAATTTTAAATCATTCAGTCAAATATCTAGCAAGTGGGAGGCTACTCAAATTGAGGCATTGCTCTGGATATCAACCCTTTTAAACAGACATCGCTCTGAGGTAACAAGGGATTTGGGATCTTAGGTTTGTATTGTTTTCTTTTATTTCCATATCATGGGGGATTTAACTTATCCAATGGTGAAGTCTCTACGTAAGTTGAATTTGAATCATTTTTCTTTTAACAAGATTCTTGTTGATTTTTCTTCTCTCCATGTAAGCTAGTTAGCTAGGCGTGCTGTCAATTGCTCTTATATTGTCTTCCATTTTCGAAGTGCTCTTGAAAGTTTATCATTTTTATTTTGGTGTCAAAAGCATATAAATTTTGGTCAATCCTTGTATTACTGCGTATGTATTCATCAAGGACGTTCTCTTAGCTTGAGAAGATGAAAAAAATCAAGGAATTGCTTATAAGTACTTTATCACGTTCTAAATCCTCAAACCAATATGCATTTCTTGGATTTTTCATTCGAATATAAATGTTAACCACTTGACTTCCTTCACATGGAATGCACAGCCTCTTGTCACCCTTCCTGCTCTCTTAATTGGTACCATGTAGGAGCCACCACGTAGACAATTCATTACCAGTGACTTATGTGGCCATAATCCATCTATTAGTTTAGATTTCTGCTTCAAATCCAATAATATGTGAAGATTACAACCTATTCCATTCTAATTGAAATCATCTTAGTTTCCTAGAGTGGTGGAAAATGCATGCATAAAAGGCTTACTAATCCAGCACTGTATGACATGAAAGGAAGTGGGGAATTTATACTTATCTTGGTCATTCTAAAAATAACTTGACAGTTCTCTTTGCTTATGTTCTTTCATTTGGATATCTGTTAAGATTGGTACTTCTTTTCTACCTGAAACAGGTCTTGTGTTTTCTGAATGACATATTTGATACCCTTCTGAAAGCTCTATCAGATCCTTCTGAAGAGGTAATGGTGACTACTGGTTATATTTCAATTGCTGCTTCTTTTATGTAGTTGTGCTATTGATTCTTTATCTCATAATTATTTTCTTCTTTGTTAATATTCTCAATTACTGTTGCATGTTGTATATCTGTTCATGTTGCTTCGGCCTAAATTTGTGTGTATGGTTGAGGGTTTTTTTCCTTTATAGAGGAGATTGTCTTCTTCTGATGAGTGCCTCTTTTTGTTCCTTCTTATTGATTGTTGAAGAAGTAAATGTTTGTCGTTGATTTTAGGCTAGACCAGTGGTTTGGATTTTCTTTGTTTATCTTTGATCTCTGCTTATGTCATTGCTATGCTTTATATTATTTCTTTTATTATTTTCGTAGGAGTCCTAGTTTTTTTTTCTTCATTTATTGTATCATCTAATTTTTGTTTTCCGATAAAAATTTCAGAGCCCTATCAAACTTTAAAGTTTATGAGTTTACCATTGGAGTGTGAATACTTGCAAGCTGAATGTTTATCTGGAAAATTTCATTTTGCATTCTGGAATTCAGGCTCTCTAATTGGTTGCAGTTCTGATCTTGTTCACAGGTAGTGCTCCTCGTCCTTTAGATTCATGCTTGCATAGCTAAAGACCCAAAACTCTTCCGGCAGCTTGTTGTCTTCTTAGTCTACAATTTCCGGGTTGATGATTCTCTTCTAGAAAAGTGAGTCAGCATTTTGTTTTTTCTTCCAACCCACCCTTGTGGATTAGCTAGCGCATTTCTTATGCTTTGCTGAATGTATAACAAGTGTTGTAATGAAGTCTGACCATTTTATTTAGATATTTGAGATGGTTTATATCTGGTATTGAATCCAAGTTCAAGTTTTACTAGATTGAAATTTATGTGAATATCTGACCATTTTCCTTTCTACTGAGTATGAGAGTGACATACTTAATAGTGAGAGGGTAATTACTCAATACTCATATAGAATTATTAACTGATGTATTTTATTTTGTGGTTTAGAATTTTAAGTAGGGAGGTTCCTTAGGATCTTTGTAAGTGTGTTTGTAAATGATAGAAAACATGATAATATACTGCATTATGCTTGCTTTTGTAGATTTTGGATAGTGTAGTTTGCATTTGTATTGATCATGAATTTTGTATTTTAGATGTTGAATTTTCTTGGAACAATGTGTGTATATCCATTGATATTTATAATTGATGATTTCTCTGTGTGTGGGCTATTGAGTATGAGTTTATTTATAGTAGATGATTTTCGTTAATTTTTTTTTAATTTTTTTTATTTTTACCGACGAATTTTTTATTTTTTATTTTTTTTACCGACGGATTACCGACGGCAAATTACAGATGGAAAAATATCAGTCGGTAAATCCGTCGGTAATTTACCGACCAACATACATTTCGTCGGTATTTTATTAGCGACGAGCGTTTTACCGACGGATGTGTTTCCGTCGATAATCAATATTACCGACGAAATTTCTTGTATTACCGACGGAAAAATCCGTCGGTAATCTGCGAACTTCTTGTAGTGTTTAAATGTAAATTATCATTAGCATTTGTCACAAAGTTGGAATTTTTGAAGTGATTTTGTACAAATAAATTTTAATCGTCATGGATGAACCACTTTGTGTTTATTTTAATATTTATAGGTCCAATCATGAGTCCAACCCAAGTGAAGATCATGGAAGGTTTTGTTGACATCATTCCTTGCATCTTTGTCATTTCACCAAATTCTTTCATTTCACCAAACTCTTCCATTTCACCAAACCATTCTCATTATCCTCACCAAGCACTTTCATTTCCCTATAAAAGGAGAGGCGGAGAAGAGAAGAGAACACAACAACAAGAAGAAGAGGGGGAACAAGAAGAAAAGACAGGGAGTTCTTGCAACAAGTATAATTAAGGGGGTTTTCTAGTTGTTTTATTATTTATGTTTGTGAATTTTATATATTTATATTTGTTGTGTAAACTTAATATGAGGAACTAATCATCTTACTAAGGTGATGATGGATTCACTCTATTGTGTTTAATAAATTTGGTTGAATTAATTGTGATTTATTCATGTCATGTCAAGTATTAAATTGCTATGTTTATTAATAATTAAATCTTGATGCTTAGCTACCATCTAGGTTTGATTAATGTGATGCAAATTGTAGTAGATGTCATGCTCAATTTGAGAATACCTTTTTGCAATTTATTACCAAAGTTCATAGATGCCATATGCTAGGACCTTTGTGATCATTTCATAAGTTACATCCTAATGCATTCTTGTTTGTCAAATTAGTCCAGATGCCATGGATAGTTGCAAATTAAGGATAGAAGTGGTAAGTTAGATACCAATGACTACTACATGAATTAGAAAACTTGATCTTTTATATGCTTGGATGAATTCATAATTGATAACCATATGATTTAAATACAATAGAGTGGTGAAATCAAAGCCTTAATATTTATTTATTTGTGTTAATCTCTCAATTTTAGTTTTTGTGTTTATTAATATTACCATAAAAAAATTAAACTTGTTTTTTTAAAGAATTTGAGTTAGTTAATCTTCAGTCTCTATGGGTACGACACTCATCTTTGCCACACTTATACTACTTGGATTCGTGCGCTTGCGAGTCTAAATAGAGTTTTAGAATTACTATATTTTTAGTAGTTTTAAAATGATAACAATGATCAATGGAGAGAATTAATCAGGTGTGGCAAGGACTCACTAGCTTATGTAGAAGTTAAAGAATGAAGGGCTGAGATACTCCCTTCGCTTGGCCTATATCTATTCGGCGGAGGGACCAATATAGGGAGGCGAAGACTTTCATAATGGGGATGTCATTTTCATGAATCGAAGTCTCCTTCTGTGCTAACTGAGAGAAGCAGTTTCCTGCGCGCAGAGAATTTGTTGAGGATAATACCCTCATCGCGAAAAGTCACCATCATTTCATTTTCAGTGTGACGGAGAGGGATATGGGCCTCCACTTGAGCAAGAACATATTGAAATGGCTTCAACGACGCTTGAATAGTCGGAACCGACGATGAAAGAGAGAGATCGTACTTCATGCGGAGGTTATTGATTTGGGTCTCCAACATCTTGCAGAGATGAAAAAGGCCGCTTGAGCAATGGATCGACATCATGGAAGAGAGGGATCCGATAAGGCTTGAGATACATCATTGTTTAGATCTGAGCTGTGAAGAATGATTGGAAGTGGAGACAATTTTAGGTTTTTTTTTCTTTCTTAAGTGTTGAATTTTAAAATTTTCAATTTATTTGTTTTCCTTCTTTTTGTACCACATCTGTATTGTTTGCTTTAGTGATTGACGTTGTCTTGCCTTGTCAACAAATTTTAACCGTTTCTTAACAGTCAAAGTGCCACATGGCACGTTGACTGCCCCAAAAATGTGAAATTTCCTCGAGTAATTACTATGAAAGAAAACGAAATATTGAGTGATCAAAGTAAAATTTTTGAACTTTCAGTGATGACAATGGTTGTTCGCAACTCTTTTGGTGACGACTAGTATAGGGTTTTGGTGACGACTACTTAACCCTCCACTTATCCTTTGTTTGCCGCTTCCATAACATTCAAACTTCCAAATTAGTTCTTTTCGAGGGAGGGGTATAATGTGGGGTGGCTAGCCACTGTTGGTGAGCAATATGTGCATTTTTCTGCTTCGACGTCCAATTGATACAGCAATTTCGGATAAGCGATGAGTAACGGGCAACTGCTTCAAGTTCTGGGATGGATGAGAAAGATGTGGATCATGCAAACTGGGGATTTTGACGGCCCTTGATCTCATCTGTCTTTGAATTTAATTGTTCTAATTTCAAAGGGAAGTTTTCATCATCTTTCAACACTACTCAAAGAAAGATCAGTTGTAGCAAAAAAAAATTGAAATTTGAAGTTGATCTTCATTTCATATCAACAACACTAGGTTTCTTTGCCTAATTCAATCGCTAACAAAATGCAAGAGGACAAGTCTGGTTGATGACTGGAAACCCAGATGAGCAGTTGACCAAAGCAGCTTACTAAATTTGAAGCTGCTTCAAGTGTTCAGCTTCTTTCATTGCTCAAAACAGACTACAGAAGTATTTGTGTTGGAGCCTTCAAAAGAATCTGAACATGTTTTCTTCAAAACTTTCTACTCCTAGAACTGTAAAATAAATTTGTACACCACATGATAAAAGATTATCCATATCAATACATATATGGTAGGATAAAGTTGAGTCAAAGTTTTGAGGGTTAAGTGTATTATCACTCAGTAATATTCAGATTTTTTTAAAATTTTTTTTTTTGAAGTTTTGCAGATAATTCCCATTAAATAAGGCTACTGTACAGGCCGTGTCATTGGTTTGATCTGTGTTGTAAACCATGTCCTCTCCTAGTGATCAATTGCAGCAAACACATGGAATCTCGACCATCCAGACAATCATCGACGAAATTCCCACTTTGATTGCTCTTCTCACCCAAGCCAAGATCTCAATTTTACCATCCACGACAGGCGGCAACGGCTCTGTTGCGATACAAGAGCCTGAGAATAACAACGGTGGGAGTAGTAGCACCACTCGCCATAAAGACAGCGGGAGCAGTCGCATTGACAGCAACAGCGTAGCGAACGGTTCTGTTTCTGAAATTGTCAACGCCGATAACAAAAGCGACAACAAACCCGATGTTGCGAACGGGTCAATTCCTCTGCAGACTGCGGAAGCTAGCAATGGTTCCATTACAGTCACCGCCGCCAGCCCGCCTAGGAGCAGCAACGACAATAACCAAAATGTTTCCAACGGCTCGATTCATTCTCGAACACCGGAAACCAACAATCATTCCACAGCCGCCAATGGTGCCGTCAGCGAAATTGGAGACAATAAGACGAAGGAGAATACTAACACGAGAAGCAATGATGCCAACAAGGTCAACAATGGCAAGATTGGGGACAATAATCACGATGTCCATCTTCAGTGGCGGAATCAGTTGGACAAGTTAGAGTCAGATCTCGTGTACATCAGAAGGGCCCTGACGAAACTGCAAGATTTGGAAGCTAATGCTAGCACCCAATTCAAGACTCTTCAGTCACAAGGCCAAAACCTCTATGAAGTCATCCGTGCAAGCTTAACTAGCAATCGGACCTATGCAACCAAGCAAGTGGAGATCAACCTTCGTGCTCTCAGTGACATGATCATAAAGTTGAAGCTCCAGATCCCATCTCCACATAAACTGTCTGCTGCAACTTCCATTGGAATACGGAATTTGGAGACAGGGAACTGGCTGGTTGCACGCAATGAGATCGATGAATTGCTTAAACTACATATGAATGAGAAGTTCAAGGGTGCTGCAGTTTTTAAAGATTTCCAGGAAAGTTATATGAGTCTCGAGATTGACTCGAAGCTCTGCTTGCTTTGCTTTGCCGTCTTTCCAGAGAATGCAGTTGTGAAGAAGAGGCTGTTGATGTGTTGGTGGGTTGGAGAAGGATTCATTGATCCTGGTATTGGTGAAGACAATGCAGCTGAGAAAATTACTGATGGAACTCTGAAGACATTTGTGGAGAAAGGTTTCATTGAGCCTGTACTTGAAAAGCATAAATTGGTTGGGTTTAGGATGCAGCCATTGATTCGGTATGCGGTTATTTTTCTTGCAGAGAAAGTGGGGTTCTTCAATTTTGATACTAGAGGTAATCCAACTGCCAATTTTTTGTCAGAACCTCTATCATGTCACAGGGCTTGTTTGATGAAAACCGACGAAGGATCTTCTCGGCAAGTATTAGTGAATAATCCTGATTTGAATCCGGAAAAACTGCAGTCTTTGTTCAATGTCAATGATCCTTTTCCTGATTTCAAGTTTGAGTGGTTCTCAAGGTTGAGAAATGTCCATGTTCTTCATCTGTGAAGGTGGCAGCGCTCAGATACGCATCACATTGAAGTAGAGGACACTGAATTCTTGAAAGGTTTGAAGAATATGAAACATCTCAAGTATCTAAGTCTTCAAGGAATTTCAAGGATTGATCAGCTTCCTGATTCCATCTGGAAGCTTGTGAATTTGAGGATTCTGGATCTCAATGCCTGTCACAATTTGGATTTAATTCCAGATGAGATTTCCTCTCTCAAGAAGCTGACTCACCTGGATTTTTCTGACTGCTACTTGCTTGATTACATGCCCAAGGGGCTCGCATCGCTTTCAGAACTGAGAGTGCTAAAGGGTTTCGTAATTAGTGATGTGAAATTCAGAAGTTCATGCACTCTTGTAGATTTATCAGCATTGGCAAACCTGACGAAATTGAGCATCCACACAAATAGAAGCCAATTCCCAATAGAAGATGAGTTAAATGCTCTCTATCGTATGGCGACTCTGAAAAAACTAACAGTGGCATGGGGAGGTAAATCCTTACAGGCAATATTAGACAACAATTCTAAGCAAGATAAAAGTTCAGAGCAAACAAGGGAAGGGCTCAATTTGCAGACAAACAATAGTAACCGGGGAAAACCAGCGGAGGCAGCCAGTGTAAAGCCAAACATCAGAGCCAGTAACCCAAAGCAAGACATTGGTACTGCAGGACAAGTGCCAATCCAAAGTGCAGCTAAAAAGCTGACAAGAACAATTGCCTTCAAGCGAGACAGAAGGTCAATGGAGCGGGAACTTCCTCCACAACTGGAGAAATTGGATCTCCAATGTTTCCCAGGTACTGAATCACCTAGCTGGCTGATGCCTGGAAAACTGAAGTCTCTAAAGAAACTCTACATAAGAGGAGGAAACATCCAAAATTTGAGCCAAGCTCAGGGAACAGATGACACTTGGAATGTTAAGATTTTGCGTCTGAAATTCTTGCCCGAACTAAGGATGGAATGGAGACAACTGAACCGCTCATTTCCAGAAATTATCTATCTGGAGAAAGTCAGATGCCCTGGCCTGACTTTCTTCCCATGCAATGAGAGCGGAGTATGGTTGAGCAGAACAAAGATAGCAAATCAATCTCTGGAAGAAGAACTAGAATTCACTTGGTCATTCCTTGGCGATAGAAGCACATAACATAATGTATGTGTGTTAATTTCAGCAATTATTTTGAGTTCAATTTATTTATTTCATTTTTAGTGACTACTGTGAGTTCAATTCTTTCCTCTTATGTGGTTTTTGCATGGCTACTTTGCTGAACCGATGATAGTTTCTTGTATAATATTTCTACCTTGCTCTAGAAAAGTAGAAATAGCATTTTACATGGATTTTTCTACTGCATTAAGGTCATGTTGTAATCTGCCATAATTAGTGTCTTAATGAGAAATAAGGCATGCACTTTTGTTCATTTACTTTGCATTAACATTGCATGCTTATAATATTATTGTATATTAATCTATTTAGATGATATGAAGCTTTTAAGTAGTGCCAATGCCATCCTTCATAGGTTGAGTCAGCTGGTAATTTCGGGGAAAGATCCACTGACTTCAAATGGGAGAAATAGAGATTAGAGGGTGAATGCCTGGAAAACCCTCCTCTTGCATGATTATATAGCTTATGTAAAAGGAGGAGGACGATAGAAAACAAGCCTAGAGAGCTAGGCTTATATCTGTTTCTGAAAGAACATACATTTTTAGACCAAAGACTGGAGGGAATGAAGCTAAAAATAACTCCCAAAAGAATAGAGAAAAGGAGGGAAAGGAAAGAACCAACTCCAATCAAGAAATATTAGACAATTGCACTTTCATCTAGTGGTATGGTCCCTGGTTGATCAGACTGCTGTTAGCCTTCTCTCGGAGTTGTTAATTCATGATCTACCCCATCATTGTTGGAACTAGTGGAAGGCCAGAACACTTGTTTTGCTATTTTCTTCTTTAGATCTTCCACATTGTTCAGATTGAATACTACAACACTTCGAATTGCATCTATGAATATAGACCAGCAGCTCTCAGGCTCTGAACGAGGCTGAATCCGATGCAAGTTTTACTCTTCAACCATCATCTTCTTCTTTGTCTTTGTTCTTTTTTTTTTTTGGTAATTAACCATCATCTTCACCACTCCCTCTTTCCTACTTGTGACAATCAATGCTCCTCCTCTCCCTTTCGGCAAACCATATCCATGACTCGTGTCCCATTTATCCGTACATCTGTATCCATGGCATCATCAAACACAATCAGAATTCAGATACCTTTCCCCCCTCAGTTGCTGATAAAGAGCACAGAGTAGCCCTGCCAGGGCATGTCCTTGAAGATGGACTTGATTATGTCCGAGAGTACAACATTCGTTTCGCAAGTGCTGTCTTTGTATCCCCATCTTCATTTTCCTTTTTCGACAGGGATGCTCATACCCTTTTGTAAGTTCACAAGTTCCTGGCAGAGTGTAGATTTTCCAACACCACTCATCCCCACAAGCCCAACTGCCTTAAAACCATCGTTGTTTCCTTTTCTTTCCAAGCAATCTTCCAATTGAAGTACTACTGGTTCTTGCTTCTATAAAAATCTGATAATTGAGATCCCATTGAAATAAATGTTAAAATAATCAGTCGGTGTTTAAGGCTATTTTATGGATCGATTTTTTAATTTATCTGGGATTATTCCATTGACTTTAAATTCTTATTTTATAGAGCAATTTATGAATGAAGTACACATCAAGATCTAAAATAATTATAATAATGATCAGAAAGAAGATTCATTAAACTATGATACAAGTTGTCTACTTATCCAGAATTCTGAATACAAGTTGGCTCTGGCTGATCCATCCACACACACTGTGGCAGTCTCTTTCATAGCTGAGAGACATAAATGGCATTTTGGGTTCACAGAAGATACTTCAAATCTGAGAGAAAGGTACGTGTCTTGTACTCTGCGTCTCACTTATCCCCAACCAAAGCAACTGCTCTTCTTGACCCCTTTTTTCCCGCCTTTTTTGTCAATTTGTATTGTTGTTGTTGACCACAAGAATTGTTGAAACCTTTTAGATTCTTGTCTTGTCACATAATCAAAATTATAATTTATGAAAAACACAATTACAACTTCCGACCCGAGCAGGAGAGAGACCAGTTCTCCCAGGAAACAAATGACACAGACAGAGACTGTACTAAAATAAAAAATAAAAAAATCTACAAAAAAGAACTTTTTTTTAAAATTTCTGTTTTTCTTTTCTTTTTTGGGTTTTTGTATTTGATGTGTGAGCCTCAAAATCAGAGCCGTCCATTACTACCTGCTCGCTCACTCAGTCACTCCTGTGTTTGATAATGGTGTCTGGACCATTGCCTCTGTCTGAGCATTATCTAATTTATCTCTGTGAAAATCCGACCTCGTTTTCATTGAAGTGATTATTGAATTTACGCCGCTTGATCTCTCTCTTCCCTGGCGGCATAGTCATACCAGCACTGGTGATGGTGGAGCTGCTGCTGTTGTCAGTCACTGCTTTGTTGTAATACTGACCCAGCACGCTCATTGGGGTTCTGGTGCTTGAAGCCGACTCATACCCGTCTTCCACCACCATCTCTTGCATTGCAATGGAACAGGCCAACAGCTTTTCCTGAATAAAACATCACAATTTATATGTAAATGACATAATTTTTTTTGTGAATTAGAACATTGAAGGAACCCAGAATTTGTTGTTTACTTTATTCACATATTGACAGGACAAAATTGAAGTCTTGAATGAAGAATATTGCATTGGGAGTAGCTCATGAGATGCCAAGATAAGTGCTGATGCTGCGATTATCGATGGCTTGAATTCTAACAGCTTGATCTCTGCAATTAAAATTGGGTTTCTTCATCAGGTTTTAACCTCTCTTGTTTTTCTATCAAAACAGAGCAAGAGAACTGATGTGATTTTAGTTTATTACCATGTTGAGCTTTGAAGATGAACTCTGAAGCTTGGTCTTTGAGAGCTTGTTTCAATGGAGGGTCTTTGGGTTCCAATAGAGAAATGAAAAAGCAAAGAAATGAAAATGGTGTAATCGACCTCATCCGCCAGTCCAGAGCATTCAAAATGAGAAGCTCCATTCGATTAATCGCTTTAGCATCGAAGATGAAACCTTGTTCTCTCTGTTCAAATGAAATTTTCGCTTAATTTTGCATCACCACTTTCAATATAGAAAACAAGATTGTTGAAAAGTAAAGTTTCAGCACCTGACAATCAGATGCAGAGAAATATGCGCTCTTTATCTTCGCAGCAAGAGAAAGGCAAGATATCACCAGAAGATTCAAAACCCATGGCTTCCCTTTCTGCAATACACAGAATCAGATTTTCTGTATAAAAAACAGAGCATGACAGAAACATTTTCTGGAAGTTGATTAGATACCTGAATTTCTGTCTTGGATATGAATCGATCTATATAATTCACAGCAAGGTAGGTTATGAGCGGGTCCAAGTGACAGGAATATTGTGCCTGACCAACTATAACCACATTAGAAGAAGAAAAACAGGAAAAGAAAACAAGTTTATAGACTAGAACATCTGGGTTTTGCACCTGTTGAGCAAGAGAGATGGCTTCCTGACGAAAGCAGACATGAAAGTCACTGGTTTGTGAGACGATGAGTGAAGGCATGTGATCAGATTCAGAGGAGAAGAGATCTGGGGTTGTCTCTGGTTGCTGTTCTGTCGAGGATGAAGTCAATGGATTCTCCAAATCGAACTCCATTACTGGTTTACTTTCAGCAAAGAGCAAGTAAATAGTTGTGGAAAAGAGAAGCTTCGGTTTCTGTGCCGCAGAAAATGAAATTAAAGACTGTTTAGTCTTCAACTTCAATTCTCAATATTTCTCCCTTAACTTATATGCATGTATACATATATATATATATATATATATATATATATATAGATTCTGGTCCCTGCCTTTCTTCTGTCATCGGGAAAGAAACAAGTCATGTTGTCTCTTATTAAATAATTAATTTGTTCGGTAGAAACCAGTGTTATCACAACCGACCCGCGAATTAACGGGGATAAACTTCACTAAAAATGTGAGTTGAATCGGTCTAACCGACAGGTCGGGCCGATTTTGATAACACTACTTTAAACACAACAGTGATAAAATGATGTTTTATACATTAATTGACAGCTAAATGTGTGAATTAGGGTTAGCAGAAGGAAAATGCTGGTCCATGTGTAGTGTATATATGGCAAGGATGAAGAAGAGACAGTTGTGGTATATATCCTTCAGAGATCAGCTGGGACAAGCGCCGGTGGATTTTTATCGATCACTGCCGCTAAATCCATGGCTAAATACAAACCCACACTACTGTAAAGTAGTTGTTGTACACCAGCTTTAATAAGGTGTGTGCTTCTTTCTACAATCTACTTTCTTTTCTTCAACTACTACTTGGTCGTTAAAATTAAATATGCTTATTGGCTTTGACTCCTATTGTAGTCTTTTTTCCAAAGATAATACCCTAATTTATAAAGTACCCAGTACTTTTCCAAGTCATTAATTAGTAGCATTAGTTGGTTGTGAAGACATCAAAATTAATTTTTCAATCATGCATCGCCACGTGTCGTTTATAGAGCTAAACTTCCAATATATCGAGGAGAAAAAATATTTTTCATACCTAAACTGGACTACCTAATTCAATAGAAAATGAGTCTCCACATCAGTTAATACTTAACTTTTGACTCCTAAACTTTTGATTGCTAGTTAAAAGGAGAGCTCCAAGCACTGGAGCACCCCTCAACGGCACGACAACTGACTTGAGATTCGGAGAGTCTCATCGAAGACCACTTTAGGGACCCATAATCCACTCCTCTTGTGCATGTTGGCAAAATAATTAGCAGTAACAACCAATGATAATCTTGGTATCATGTATATTGTTGAATGGAGAGTATTAATTTGGCTTAGTCAAATTTAATAAAGGCATGACTTTAGATATTGATTCAATCGAGTGGGAAAAAATCACCTGCCATGTGACAAGCTAAGGCCCACCTTCGATGGACATACCTCCACAGGTGTCTCACGTGCATAAGATAAATGCCAATTTTTGTTTATTCACTGGATTGTTCTATTATTTATCACTCTTTGTTTTTATGTGATTTTTACTTTTCTAATCATTCAATTAGACAAACAAACGATCTTTCCTACCAACACTTTTCAGTGCTAATATACCCCACCATTCTAACCAAAACTCGATTTCACAGAAATTTCCCTTACCCTAATCATAAGTTTTATAAATAAAAGCAGCGGGGAACAGTCGAGCAATCGTTCTCACTACTTTTCTTTATAATGGTGTAACATGTATTTGGTAGGGCTGGAGTTATATAACGTATAAGCTATAAAATTAATAAGCTGGTGTATTAGTTGTTGGTGCTTTGTATATAGCTTAGCGTATGAGCTGTCAAGTTATTGTTAGAGGTATTAACACGTACGCGTGTCGCATGAATATTGAAGCTTAAAATGATGATAGAACGTATAAGCTCGTGAGCTTAGAAAAAGAGCATATAAGCTTACGTTCTACCAAATAGAGGTTACACGTGCAACATGTGTGGATCCAAGAATTTAGGCAGGAGTGGGCAAAATTTAGCGGAGTTTATGGCAGCGTCCCCAAATTTATTTATTTTTTGCTATTTATTAATTATAACTTGGAAAATATGAAAAATAACTCCGCATGTAGCATATAATTTAGTTTATATGCTGGTAGCGTATATGTTGTTTACAATGCTAGCATATATGCTGTTTGAAATGCTGTGGGTGTTTGGTTAACTTTTTCAGAAAAAACATATATGTTGTTTCAAATGTTGTGACAAATTACATACAGGGGCAGTAGCACAAATTAAAAAGTATTTTTCAAAAATATATAATAAATTATTAAATATAATTGAATATATTATTTTAAAATAAATATATTATTAAATACAAATAATTAATTAAATCTATAAATAATATAAATAATTCAATATATTAGTAAAAATGTTAATATATTATTAAATATAAATAAATAACAATTTATTATTTAATATAAATGAATATATTATGAAATAAAAATAAATAATAGATTAGCAAATATAAATAAATAAATTATTAAATATAATTAATATATTATTTAAAAATAAATATATTGCAAAATATAAATAATTTAATATATTAGTAAAAATGTTAATATATTATTAAATATAAATAATTTAATATATTAGTAAAAATGTTAATATATTATTAAATATAAATAAATAATAAATTAGTAAATATAAATAAATAAATTAGTAAATATTATTTAATATATTATTTAAAAATAAAAATATTATTAAATAAAAATAATTAAATATATTAGTAAAAATGTTAATATATTATTAAATAAAAATGAATATATTATTAAATAAAATAAATAATTGATTGTTAACATTAAGGATATTTTAGTCATTTGACTGAAATATAAGGGGTATTTTAAACTTTTCATCTTTGATAGAAAGTAAATGTTGTTGAAAATGGTTTTTTATATAACATTTGAAAATTGTAACATATATGCTAAAATTGTTTTTAGGTGTTTGATTAAGTAGCTTTTTGTATGTAGCATGTATGCTGAATGTTAAATTATATGTTACTACGAATTGTTTACCAAACACCCCCTATAAATTAAATATTTATACAATAGAGATGAGTAATTATTGAAAGTTAATTAACAAATCTCCTCGATGATTTTTTAATATTTTGAAAATATTTTCGAGATATTAAAATTCATACCATGGTTAATAATAGTATTTAGAAAATACTAGAAAGTTACGAGCTAATTTTGAATTATGAGCTGCGTCACAATTAGGTTGCCAAATTTAAGTTAGTAGAATTGAAGAAGAGAAACAAAAGAGGTAGAAGAGAAGAAGGTAAAGCTGGGCTGGCATATCAGGATGAACAAAGGCTAGTCCAAAAGTAGGCTAATGGTCCAAAAAAAAATTAGCCAAAATAGGCATTGAGCGTGTGGGTGTACCCTTGCATGTAGAATATTCTACATTGAGCAAAATAGACATGATGACGTTCGGAAGTATCATGTAATCGGGCTAGCTGTTAGGAGGTGAGTGTTAGGTGCTGTTCTTTAACTACTCCAACAGGTAAGTTAGTTGAAGTGATATTAAAAGAGTCAAGGACAAGTGTGCTTGGTGCTTGGAGCTTGGAGCGCTTTTCTAGCAATCAAGTGTCAAGGGGTTTCAATCATTTACCTGGCATGAATGCCCCTTTTTAATTAGTCTAAGTAGTAAAGTTGTGACATGAAAGATCTTGGTTTCTCCTGTTTTGTAAGAAAATTTTAATTACGGAGCAAATTGTGGAGCTTTTGGCTCATTTGCAGCTAATGGGATTGTGTTCTGACAGATGATGTCCGAATAGGCATAGGTGTTGTCCTGCCAGCTTGCATTCAGAAGTGGCCCCTTGCGGCAGAGGTAGAGTCGCTCGAGCGGTTCCACAAAGAGATTGAGCGGCCCTTCTATTTTGAGCTGTAGAGAAAGTGAGCAAAGGTCTCCTAAAGGAGATTTAGCGGGTCAGGATGCTCCTTAAGAAGATCGAGTGGCCTCGTGCAGTTCCTAATCGGGCCAGCTTCTTTGTCCGTTTGGATCAGAGTATGTTGATAGAGTATAAGCTCTCGTAAAACGTAAAAGCTGAGAGTGTCTGAGAGTATAGAGACAGAGTATAAGCTAGCTTATACTCTGAAACAAACGGAGACTTCACGAGGGTTTCAACTCTAACTTTGTATAAGCACTACTTTTAGAGAGAGAAACGCTCTAAAACGCTTAGTGAGTGATTGCAAGCTTGTGTGTACTTAAATCTTCACATTAGAGGTGTTTTTACAACAACAAAAACAAAAAAAAGTTTCTTAACTTGTAATCTTTTCTCTAACCTAGTGCAATCATCATCACTGCCCATGAACGAATGTTTTATGTCGAATCGCATAAATCTTGTGTCTCTTTCCTATTTATTTTGATTTTTTACTATTTACTTGCTTGGATGCTTATTTGATAAATCCTATTTAGCGCTATATATTTGTGGGTATCATGAATTTTAGCACAACACAAATATCTTATTAATTCATTTTCTAATAGGACTCCAGCATTCTTGAAAAGCATTGTTTTGTGTCACCTGATATTTTTAAGATGAAACTTCTCGAGCTTCGAGGTGCTACTTGTCAGCTTGATTGTGCCTTGATTGGAAACTCGGTGTAGGTGGTGCTAGCTACATGTAAGCTTGACATACTGGTGCCACGTATCTTTATGTGTGTGGCTTTTTTTTTTTTTTTTTTTTGGTGTTATAAAAAATAAAAGTAAAATAGAGACATTTTAATTTGAAATATTTGGGTAGGGAAGGTAGACAGATATATCGTGTCCTTCACTTTCATGGCAGGATGACAGCTAGCTGCTAGGCAGCTAGGGTTTGCATCCTTGTGTTTTAAATGATTAAATGAGTTCCCAAATCGTCCGTCTGAAAACAGTACAAAGTCTTTTCCTTCGCTAATTTTCGTTTTGATCATACTCAGACTCTCTCTCTGCTTTATTAATTACCACAACAATGACCTAATACTCATTCATGTGAACATAGGAAAGTGACATATTATAGAGCAAATGTAGACAAAATGTCTTTTCCTTCACTGATTTTCATTTTTAATCACATATATTAATTAGAATGATGGAATCACGTATGGTTTGTTAATTACTACAACAATGAGACAAATGTATATATGTGCCATATATATATAGTCATGCATGTGACCATTCGAATGTGACATCTTACAGCAAACGTACCTAGGGTGTATATATATATTACTAGAAGTATCTTAGCTTGCCCTAGGCAGAGTTTATATATTACGAGGGTCGTCATATTCCTCCGAAAATAACTTTATATGTCACCTCCTTTTGTCTTTAGATTAGAAGACATGCATGCATGTGTTTTCATACAAGAAAAATTAAATGAACAACATGACATTTATGTATATCTCTCTCATTGATCGACTCCTAAATGTCATATATATATATATGTATGTCATCGTCATCTTTACTTTGAAAAGGCGATTAGTGATCTCTATATAATGCGTAGAGAATACAACTTTAGTTTTGCATATATTCTTCTTTAGTGGGAGCATTTGCTTCTTTGTGTCCCGATGGATTCTCGATTTCTCCGGCCTCTTGATGCAAGAGAAAGCCCACAAAGTGAGCGTTCGCTTTTGCTTTCCGTATTCCCCCTCTCCCACCCATGACACATTTATATATATATATATATATATATATATATATATATATTGTATTCATACTTATAGTGGGTATATGGTTCCTGAAACTATGGGAGAGAGAGTGGAGAGGCAATCATCATGTGATAGAATGAGTGCATGCAAGATGCAACGCAGGCCTTTCACTCCATGCAGATAGCACCTTTATTAACAATCCCCTGCTACATTGGAGGTCCCCTCTCTCTACACTTGGGACAATATTATGAATTCCAAAAACTTTCATTATTTTCAGAGAGAGAGAGAGAGAGAGAGAGAGAGCCCAATGGTTTAATAAGCCCAATAATCCTAGTTAATGTTTTGACGGGCTTGAACAAGATACAGCCCATGAGTTGAATTCAAAAATCAGCCCAACGGTACACTAAGACCAAAATAAGGCTTTTGCATGGTGAGTAATCGGACACAGCTACTTCAGTACCTAATGTTCTTACGAACCGAAGGAGGTTATAGTATGTGGAGCATAATAGCATGAATGCATGATGTCACGTGGCTGCAGAGATGCAGTAGACACTTCGAGGCTAGACGTGGAACGAGACATGTGGGTGTGCCGTGTGTTACATAACTTGCTTAACCTCATTTTATGATCTCCTTATCTCACCTTTATTATTTGATTGTACTATAAATAGCATCACTTGTAATCCTTGGGAGAGAATAAAAAAATTTACAGACTCTACCCGTGGACGTAAACATTTTTGCCAAACCATGTATTTCTTTGTGCGTTTTACTTTTCTGTTCATTTAATTCATTTGTCATTGCACGTGTGCTTACAACCCAGGAACTGTAACGTGGGTGCGAGTTTTTGCATCTACATAGTAGAACCCCAATAAATTAATAATTTTGCTTAGTGTTGACTTGGGATCAATATGGTAAATTAATAATTAGTTTAATTTATAAGACAATATATTTTTTAAAAAAGTACATAGGTCTCACTTCATATATAAATTAATAATCGCCTTATACATCAAAATGATATATATACATGACTCAATTAAGAGACATTTATAAAATATGACTCTAATAATACTTGTTTTCTCTTGAGATTGATGTCTCATTAGATTTTATTTCTAACTTTTTTTATGCATTAAGAAGCTCTGGTGTAGTATTCCCGTATTATAAAAGAAAATTATCCAATCTAACTATTGTTTTGAATACATCTTTGTGCAATTAGGTAATATTCATATAATCACAATACATTAATATCTTAATCACAATTAGGTAATATTCATTTTTTTTGGAAAAAAGAAGGAAGAAGAATATCTTAATAAATTAATTTCTTATTAATTAATGTATAAATTAATAAATTATTAATATCTCGATTAAATAATATACCGGTTAATTAATAAATTTTCATGGTGCCAAGGTATTAACTTATAAAAAATTTACATCGTTAATTACAATATAATACACACAAATCTTACATAAGCGCAACAGATCGAAGGAATTTGCAGAATTTGCCATGCACACACTGACACGGATATATGGATTGACATACATATAGGAATAAAAAATAAATAAAAAAGCATAGATTAATCAATATGATTGCGAGACCCGACCAGTGGAGCTAACATCCGATGCTGTTCTCTGCAATTCTTCACCGGCGCCGGGCACCACCCTACCCGGATACATTTGAACCGCGCCCGTATTTCTAACACCATAATAAAGTTGCTGATTTGTCCCATCACTGACCACTCTTGCTGACCCGTCATAAGGGTCCGTTGCAGTGACCAACCTAGTTCCAGCTCCATATACAGGACCCATACCCTGAATCGTTTGATGATACCCGACTGGTATTTGATTCGTTTGATGCACATATGGGGCCGGACTTTGAACTTGCTGAGTCGGCATCATTCCCGGATGAACTGGACTCGAAACGTAGTAAACTGGATATTGTTGTACGGGTTGACCCGAATAATGTGGCTCCGACATGTACTGCGGCTCCGACATGTACTGCAATACCGGATTGCCTGAATACGCGATTGGCTGTGACCAGGATTGCTCTTTCATCTCTACTTGAGAAACCTCAACCGGATTCTCCTTCACCTGCATAATTGGATCCGGGTTATCGGGTTTTGTCTTCACCGGTGGAAGATCTGGCATGGAAGGCACATTAGAAACCGATGACGTCGAGCAAAACGGCGATTGAACAACGGGAGCAGGCGATCCGGGATCGGAAAATGACACGTTGTCCTGTAAAACGATTCGCGCCTTCGTTCTTGCTTGGGCATCATCCGAATTATCCAAACCTAATAGATAATCGGGTACTTCGGACACAATAGATGAGACTTCGGAGCGGCCACTCTCTATCCCGGCGCCACCACCATTGAGGGCGTCGAGGAACCAGTGCTGACGGTTAACTGAGCCCTCGAGGAGTGAGCTGATGCTGCTGGCTCGTGAGCTATCCCCTTTGTTAAACAGAAAGAGTCGGAGCCTAGCCGCCTTTGGTTTATGATTGTGCGATAGCCTGTCATATTCTTCCATCATGTTCTCCACGTCCTCGTCGGTTGTCAGAGAAATCAACGCGTCAAGATCTTCGTTAGGCAGTTGGTACTTCACACCAAAATTGCTACAACCTAAAATTACAACTCGTAAGTTCAAATTAATTCACGTACAAAACCAAAATTGTTAATCAGAAATTCAAATTCAAACACCAATGAAATTGTCAATTTCTCACCTGAGAGCTTGGCGAGCTTGACGAGGAGGGCGGAGAAGCTGGAAGAGCGATGGATTGAGACAACTCGGGTGTCGCCGCCTACATAGCGGAGCAGGTTGTCGTTGGGACGGGGAAGGATTTGACCGCCGAAGCTGCACATGAAGCGTACCCGTGTGTTGTTGTCGTGAGCAGAGTATTCGTAGCGAGGGGATGAGTTGACGGAGTCGGTGGTGGCGGAATCGTGCTCCGTCGCGTAGTGCTGAGGTGTCATTTTTTTTTTCCTTGAGAAGAGATTGAGCTTAGAGACGGAGAGTGTATCGCTACTGTTATATTTATCTCGGGTAGGATTCTCCGCCAAGTATTACAGACGCTGACCTGGCCACTGATATCAGGATTGTGGGTCCCACTAAGTTGCTGATATATATGAGTTGTCGTAGAATGGGACCCACACATGTAAAGCATATAATATTTCCACGTAGGCAGTGTAGGGTTTTGGGCGGTGGAGATACCGCACTTTGATTTGCTAGTGCCTTTGATCAAACGCAACACAACTAGTGAGTGCCACTAACTCTAGTTTTAGCGTCTGAATGCAAACGGGTCAAAAAAATATCCGTCCTTTTTTGTTCTTATAAATTTAAGGGATTTATCGTTGACGTATGGATCATGCAGAATTTTATATCCATACATATTTGGCGGCATATCTCATGTGACATATTTAATGATGTGATTGATAATAACTTGTGTAATAAATAAATTTTAAAACCCTAATCGGATATGATGAGCATTAAAATCCTTTCAAAATCTATTATAAATCCTTGATAACATACTTTATAGTAAGATTTAATATAATTCCTTACCAAAATGACACTTGGACAATCTACAAGGATGATTGGATGCTATTGGTAAACGTTTTTAAATAGCATACATGCTACACACAAAATGTTACATAACCAACTAGGCAAACATCAATTCAGTATGTAATTTAATATTTTTCTGCATTTTTGAAATGGTAAAAAAAAAACCATTTTGAGCAACACTTTATGTGGTTTAAAAATTGAAATATCTAAACTACCCCTTATATTTCAGTCAAATGACCAAAATATCCTTCATCTAAAAAAACTCTATTTCCTTTTTGTAATATTTATTTAAAAAAAGTTGAAATATGTTAACATTACTAAAAATATTTTTAAATTTTATATAAAAATTCCGGAATATTTTAATATTATTAAAAATATTTTTATTATTTATATAAAAAAAGCTGACATATGTAAATATTATTATAAATTAGTGTTATATTTATATAAAAAATGGTGAAATATTTATAATAATTATATAAAAATGCAGAAATATGTTAATATTATTAAAAATGTTAAAATAGTTGTATAAAAATGTAAATTAGATTTATAAATATATAAATTTCATTTGTATATTAATTTGTGCTACTATCCCTGTATGTAATTAGTCACCATATTTAAAATAACATATATATTTTTCTCTGAAAAATGAATCAAACACCCATAACATTTGAAACAACATAATATCAAAGAAAAACAGGGCTCGTGAGTCGTGATTTGATAGGAAATTATGTCCTTATTTAATGATATACCACACTGATGATCGGTGAAGTCGATCGCTTGGACTTGTCTGCATGAAGGTTAATAAGACTCAAGACGTGGGAAAGATGATGGCTGATGCTGCCAACTGATAATCCAATCCCACATCTTGCTCTCTGATATGAGCCAAAATCCTCGAGGCCCATGCCCAGGCCCACCTAATCAACAACAACAAAAAATCCCATGACAATGCAAGTTCTCTCATTGCTCGTAATTATTTACGATAGTGAAGCCCAGCTTTAATCAGGACTTGGTGGAGCTTTTCTTTTAGTATAGACTCTAACAAGGCCCACAGTCCGGATGGGCTCAATCTATTGAAACATCGTATTTTATTGTAAAATTTACGATGAAATTTTATATTTTATTGTAAATATACAATGAAATATAACACTGCAATAACATATTATAATGAAATATTACAGTGAAATATAATATTTTATTCTAAATTTACTATGAAATACGATGTTATAATGGAATGAACCGTATAAGACTGAGCTATTTAACATTTTCGTAAGCATTAATTATTGTTTAAAAATGCCTTCGTGTCAGGAAAAGGAGAGCCCGGGGTCTCTTGTAATTATTTTATAACGGACCCGTTGTAAGGGTTATTTTAGGGCAATATAAATTTTTATTTTGTTATTTAAAAGTTATGAATGTATTTTAATCGAGATTACGAGTCCAACAATATATTTTTTATGTCAAACAAAAATTAAATGGATCGTAAAAAAATACATGACAATTCTGAACCGTTAAATATAAACTCAAAACATTTTATCTCAATTTTCAATATTCCCTTAATTTTTGTTTGATTTATAATTCCCATCAAAATTTATTCATAATTTTTAAATAATTAAAAAAAATTATTGCTAAAAATAGCCCTTACGGTGGGGTCCGCTGTAAAATATATACAGGAGACCCGGGATGCCCAGGAAAAGCATGACTCATTCGCTTTTGGTCAAATCTGCAATTAATTATCACGAAAAAACGGGGTAATGAAATCCTACGACTAAAATACGTATATATACATAAATATCTACCTGTTGTCCTTATCCTCTCATCCCAATCTTCATCCTATGCAACCAACACCTGCCACTCGTTCACGAGATCCGACCCCACTGCCCCCCGTTTTCCACTTTTCTTGGCAATCTCCAATGAAATAGCAGGTTCTTTCTCTGAAACCGGGATCTCTCTTGGTTCCCATATATAAGACGATGACCACACAGACTCTCATTCCAGAAATCTAGAAGAAACCAATCCAATTTTTCAGATCTCAATACCCAATCTCTCGTTGAAATCAATCATTCTCTCTTTGTTTGTGTATATGAGCTTGAGATACGGATTCAGGGTTTTACAGCAAGCGGCGATGCGGGGAATGAAAGATCAGGCCCCAAAGTGCGATTCAACTATCAAGTCCGCTTCTCCTTCTCCTTCTTCAAAGCAGACTAGGTTTTTATCTGGTGCTGTTGATTTCAAGGCCCTCTCGAATGAGAAGCTGAAGCAAGCAGAGGAGTCTCTCCGGACAGTCATGTATTTGAGCTGTTGGGGTCCTAACTGAGCAGAACCGATGAGCGGCTGTTTTGTAGATAATCTGTAAACTGGTGTATTTACATGTTGTTTATATACGTAGGTGGAATATATTTGAAGTCTCCGTAGATTTCAGTTCTGAACCCAGTTACAAATATACTCCACATCAAGGACAGTAACCATACAACTGATAGTGTGTGCTCTGCCTCTCTTGTTCTGACTTGCTCTGTTTCATTAGATTTTTCTGAAAGATTTTCTTTTAGAGTATGATAATCCAAAATCCTATCTTCATCTCCACCACACAAGTGGGCCCTTGATCATAATAGCTAGCTATCTGCTATTATCAATCAACAATTCTTCCTCCAGTTTTCAAATAATGTTAAGAACAAAAACAAATCCAGTTTTGCACCAATTAAAGTGATTGACAGACGAAAACTGGCAGTGGCAGGATTTAATGAACAACGAAAAAGAAACGCCTTTTTTTTTGTACTCTTAAGACTCTTTTGGTAGGAATATCTGGTCTGAGCACAGAGCACCCATGAGAAGTTCTGTTCTGCTAAATTATCAGAGAGTGTCCTGCTGATAATTACAATGCTTTTTGTTTGCTTTGATGCAAAATTTCCCTCAGTGTCCTGCTGATAATTACAATGTTTTTTGTTTGTTTTGATGCAAAATTTCCCTTTTTTTAAACTTGATTGGTTTGGTGCATCAATATTTTTTTTTCCCCTACTCCATTAAGGCTATGCTTGAGAGGTGTTGAGTTAGGAGGGATTAAATTGTGAGGGGTTCATAAAGTGAACCCCTTATTTATATTTATAAATATTGGGAGTTGTTAAGAGGATTTATGCGAGTGAATGCTTCTCAATTTCTCAAAATGAGGAGTTGAGAAAATGGATTTTAAGAGAGGTTGGAAGAAGTTCACACCAAACAAAGATTTAGAGGGATTCACTTGTTGACTAACCTCTCCCAACATCTGTCTCAAGCAAGACCTAATATTAAGTTATAATTAATTACCTTTTTTTTAAGAAAAAGACATATAAACCCTCCATGTTAAATGGATCTGTTCTTTATGGATGTTAAAGTTCAGGGAATCATGCTTTGAAGTCTAAAGAATTTGTTGGGATGAAGCTTCTAGATTTCCAACACTCTGCCATAGTCCTCCCTTCACGAGCCTTGGTAAACCCAAAGCAAAATGGTCTCCCCCTTGTGCTGGAACCAAGCTGGTTTGGTGACATTGAATTGTGACGCTGCTGTGAGTAATGACAGCGTTGGCCTAGGAATGATTTTGAGGGATGACTAAGGGATGTATTGAGTTTGAGCCTCGCTCGGAGAAGGCTGGGTCTAGGAGTTTCCCATGCAGAGGCGGCGGTCATCCTTTATGGGCTGGAATTTGCATTATCCATCGGCTTCTTAGCAAAGTGGAGAGACTCTTCCCAAGTCATTTATGAGATCCTCAAGGATGAAGATTCTCATTGATAACTCTGTGATTTATTGAGTTATTCGTGTCACTTTTATTCTACATGAGTTAATTTGAGCGTGTTTTCAGTTTTTTATGCACAAATTGAGGTTTAGTTTGTTATATTTTATTTTAATAGGTATTTCAATTATTTCATGTTTTGAGTAGTTAGTTTGAGCCATTTATGACTTTTGCGTATGATCATTTCGATTCAATAAGTCATCATGAGAATTTTGGAAGAAATAATGTCTTCCTCCTTTACAAAAATGAGTTTTTGAGTTTTGGACGGTCACTTTGTGTTTTAATGCATGGGTCGATATTTCAATGTTTAAACATGATTTATTATATCACTTATGAGTTGTTTGAATGATTTTCATAGGTTTCGGATGAAGTGGGACTGATTCGAGGAGGAAAAGTGGAAGATGGAAATGCTATCACTTGATGATATGATATTTTGACGTGCTGACATTCGACCAGCCATTGCGGTTGTTGTAAAAATTTTATTTAAGTGATTCTTTAGGCGTTGAAAACTAAACATCTCAAGTTTCGCATGGATATCAATTTTGTTAATTTTAGACCATATATAAAGAAGTTGTGAGTGTACGAAGTCAAATGCGTACAAACCCAATTGTTATGAGTATCCTTCACTATTTTCCTTCTTACTTTCACTATATCCCCTAGAAAAATGTGATTTATGATGCGTTGGAAAGCTAAGAGAAAAGGTTACAACTATTATGTTTTACGGTTTCTCAAATTCTAGCGTTAAGATACTGTAAAATAGTCATTTTTCATACAAATATCGACAAAATATGCAGCAACACAAAGTAGGAGATTTTTTTGGAAAGGAATTAGAGAAGTCTCTTAAAAAGAAGATGATGACTTTAAACCAAAGGAGACGCACAAAGACGGAGGAATTTACGCTTGAGACCATTTTCAAGAGAAAAATCGCTAGAACAAAAAGAGAGAGGAAATTAAGAAATCTGATTCATTCTCTACATTCGTAGATGAGTTGTAATTCTTTTCTTTGCTTTGATTTTATGACTATTGTCATGAACTAATTCCTCTTTCTAGAGCTATGATGTAACCTAGTTTTTCTTGATTGAATTCGAAGTTTCAATAAATTGAATGAATGTTAGACATGAATTCATAATTTATGCAGTGTTTTGATTGTTCTCCATTGATTTTATTGTGCTTTTGATTTTCTAAACCGTGCTTGAAGGATACGATTGTTGATTAGCAGTAGTTTTGATATTGTTTGAGAAGGTGTGTCAACTAAATTAGGGAAAATCTACTGATAACAATAATAATTATCCAATGTTTATTAAACTGAGATAGCTATAGTAAAATCGTGTGCTCTAGTGCTTCTTAATCCTGATTCTTGTTTCACTTACCTGTTGTTATTAATTAATTTTTATTAATTCATTCTTCAATTATTCAAACTCAATTTTGTAAACAGGTACTGTTTGCGATTAAATTGATAGATTATAGTTGATTGAATTAAATAGTTCTTGAGGGTTCGATATTGGATATTTGATCACTAAATTACTTGTTTGCGATTTCATGCGAGTGCAAGTAAATTTCACAACAATTTTTGACAACTCATTCGTTCTCTTTTTCATGTTAAGAGATTGGTTAATATGGTTGGTCACAGCCTAGCCACACTTGCCAAGTCCATCCACGAGGACTTATTTTATCTGGAGGAATATCCTCAATCTTACATGTAATTGTTGATAGTCTCTCTTCTTAATGGTATGATCTTTTATTCTCAAAAAAAAAAGTCTAAAGAATTTGTTATGCTTGATGAGCTATATTTACATCTCATTATATATATATATATATATATATATATATATATATATATATATATATATATATATATCTCATTAAAATTGAAGAAAATTTAACTACATCCTAAGTAATAAAAAATTCACATAATTATGAAATACGCCCCAAAAAAAATAAAAAATAACAAACAAAAATACTTTGACATAACAAAATACTAAAAATTGATGACATAGTAATCAAAGTAGTATACAAGTCAATCAAAGTAGTATACATTTCAATGATAAACCCATAAAGATAATTTACGATAAATTACAATCACTTTTAAGGAAAAAATAAATAAAAGCGTTCTATAAAAAAAATCATCATGGTAAAATAGCGCCACTAGTGAAATGAGATTGTCGGTGACGATATCTCCCAATAATGGAAACACAAGTATTTATGTATATTTTTTTTGCTCGTATTGTCATGCAACTGAGGGATGAAAATAATGAGATGTGAATATTCCATTTCTTAAAAAATAAAAGGTAAAACTAAGTTAATCAAAATTGAGGTGTAATTAGAAAATAGAGGGGTGCAAATAAAGCTGCTTTAGGCTCTTTTGTCCATTAAATGATAGATAGATATACGGCCCAAATTAGATCAAAAAGCCTAGCACGCATAACAAGGTGGGCCTTGGGCAAGATTAAAGCCCAACCTTAGTCCGTTGTCGTAGGTAGGTGGATAGGTGCTTCAGGAATAAATCCGGGCCTCAGGAATTAATCCACTAATCCCACCAAAACTACCCCCACAAACCACCTAACTTTTACACAAAAGTCAACAATCCACGTCAACGCGAATTCGAGAAAAGTCTCCCTTTACAGGGTCCACACTCTTTCTAACTTTTTTATTATTATTATAATTTGATAGCGAACGAGTGAACGGCATCGTTTAAATGGAGTTTCAGTCAATTAACTTTGAGAATAGTTCATTAGGAGAGGCACGGACGTGAACCGGGTAACACGAATTCAATTAAATACTCGTTCTTAAATCCGACGCAGACTCCGATTTCGACTCCGGAATCGACTGTCGCCTGCAACTTGACCTCTCCAATTGTGAAACCGACCGCAGAAGTCCGAGTCTCCGTGTGCTGTGGACACAAAGCTTCTCATAAACGGCAGACGCTATCGACGAAACGTCTTCATTATAGGTTCTGAATAATTGTTGTAACCATCGGGGAGAAAAAGGACATGGCAATTGCTGAGCAGAAGTCACCATCCGATGGTAAAATCTGGGGTTTCTTTAAGCTGCCGTTTCTCGGAAACGGTACAAACACGAGTTCGTCTTCTTCTTCGATGAATCATCAGCATAATCAGAGTAACTCACTAGCCGAAAGATCGAATGCTCATGGCTCTAGCTCGGTGTCTTCAGTTGCGAGATCAATTTTGCCTACCCGGCGTCGGCTTAAACTTGCTCCGAGCAATAAACTCTACTTTCCATGTATATCTCTGCTCCATGGCTAATTTGTTAGCTTTGAATTTGGGATTGAATGTGATATTATTTGTGCTATTTTTTCCCCATTTTTTTAATATGGTTGCAATTATGATTTGCCAATTTGGTCCATTTTTCGCTCTTTTCATTAAGTTGGGAGATGAATTAGTTTCCATACTTGACTAGATTTGGTTACGTGAAATTGTGGATAACGTGCTTCCTGTTATAGCAATTGGTGTTATCATATTTGGAAATTTGAGTTTCATGACTGCTTAGAACAGGGAACAGGTTGGTTTTTAAGATCAAATAAATGTTGAAGTTATTACTTTTTTTTTTGTAACGATGATATTTTATGTGCCATAAGGTCTGTGCACATACTTTTAAATTCTCATTAAGAATTAGCCATTTTTTTTGGATTATGCTGATCAGTATCATCGAATGCGATGAAAAAAACTGCATTTTTTTGTCAAGACATAGAGATAAAGTCCTGGTCAAAAAAATAAAATAAAAAATTCCTCCTTTTCTGTCAAATGATGGAAACCAAGTACTCCTATGCTATGATTATTTTGTAGAATAACTTTAAAGGGCCGTGTGGAAAATTATTATTGGATGTGACAAGTGTTAGTTCGTACTTTATACATGACACAATTAGATGATTTGGATCCGCTCATGCTAGTTTAGAAGAAGTAATTGCTTTATTTGTGGATTTTGGAGATTTTAGAGGCTTGAATGTGGAGTGATTCAAAATCCAAGACACAATTTGCTTGCCAAGTAATTGTTTTTTCACTGAAGGAGATTGAAGTTTGGTATAAATGGATATATGTTCTTATACTTGCATTCAAGGTAGTTTTTGTCATGTACTCTGAGTTCTGATGAGTCTGACCTGCATTGGTGTACAACCAACCACGTCTTTATGGCGTGCATCTTTCTTTACTCTCGTGACATTTACATATGTCAATGTCTAAGTGTGTCTCAATCTTCTTTTTTACTCAGTTCTGTTCAATGTTTAACTGAGTGCTTGCTGAAGATACATTATAATTCTTTGATATTTTAATAAAATCATGTTTGCTCTATTTCTTTTCCAAGATGAACCTGGCAAGCAGGTCAGGAGTGCCATCAGGATAAAGAACACAAGCAAGTCCCATGCAGCTTTCAAGGTGCATATATGTATCCTGGGTTTTTCTCTATCTTTAATACTTCCATAGTTCGTGCCTATATGCTTTCTGATTGGCAGAACTATCCTTCACAATTAAATTTAGAGCTTGGCTTTGGTTGCTCTTTACTATTACCTTGTAAATACCATTTTAACTATTATGCGCAACTTTCTAATGAGAACCATGTTTTGTTGTTTTAGTTCCAAACAACTCAACCGAAAAGTTGTTTCATGCGTCCGCCAGGGGCTATTCTTGCTCCCGGTGAGAGTATCATTGCAACTGGTAATTATTTTTTATTGACTCGTGCAATTACTTTTGTCTACTCTTTGCATTTTTTCTCAATAAAAAAATGTTACAATTTGCCATATATTTCTTGTATTAACCTTTGCTAGCATATCATCTTACTTTCATTGTGTTCTTTTAGTCTTCAAGTTTGTTGAGCCTCCAGAAAACAATGAGAAACCAATGGATCAAAAGAGCAGGGTCAAGTTTAAAATCATGAGTCTAAAGGTGAAAGGACCAATGGATTACGTGCCTGAGCTGGTAAGTTGTATGGGTGCTCTATGCTTGTTGTGTAAATTAGATATTCTGAAATTTTTGAGAACTAGAATTGGTTTTTTTACTGCTATAACATATACTATTTCTCTATAGCATTGCATTCAGCATTCATGCTTACTGAGTCAAAAACAGAGCTGTATATATGGCTTGGTCAGGCTGGTCTTTTCGGTCTTGAAACATGGTTGATGCGTTGTCAGTTGTTCAACATTATTAGATATAAACTGCATACTCTGCGTACTTAATGGCCCATGTATCATATGTTGGAGCGATCATCTTCTGCTTTAAGGTCTGGGTAAGATATAACTTTAGGACAGGCATGATCAGTTTCAAACAATCCATTACCTGATGCCTAGCTATTTTATCTGTGTTCGCTTCTAATCGTTTATTTGCAAACTGCTCTATTGCTTGCTTTACAGTTTCTCTTTGGAATGTTAACCTCTATGCTTGGGTCTTTTTTTTTTTTCAGTTCGATGAGCAGAAGGATCATGTTTCAATTGAGCGAATTCTGCGGGTTGTGTTTCTCGATCCAGAGCGTCAAAATCCCGTAAGCACTTATGGCAAATGCATTGTCGTGGGAGCCAACATATCTGCTTTTGTGTCACCATTTTTTGCTTTAAGACATCATCATATTTGTTTGATACTTATTTACAGGCTCTGGAAAAGTTGAAGCGCCAACTTGCTGAAGCTGATGCTGCAGCTAAGGAACGCAAGAAACCTCCAGAAGATACTGGTTCTAAGATTATCGGGGAAGGACTTGTTATAGATGAATGGGTGAGCCTTCAGAACGCCATTAAATTATTTTCCCTTTCTTATTATTTTCATTGTTTTAAAGCATTGTCTAATCTTTTTTCTCCTCTGTAGAAAGAGCGAAGGGAAAGATATCTTGCTCGACAACAGGTTGAAGAAGTCGACTCGGTCTAAAGAGGCTGTGCTTTTTGGTCTGTGCCCGTTTGTGATTGAAATTTTCTTAGTCCACCATGTAGTGAGGTTCTTCCAGTCGATTGATGTAATGTGGATGATGCTGTATTCAGAGAATCATGTTCTGTGTCTTCTGTATAAAAATGGTGAAATAGTGACCGCCTGCTGGTAAAATATGTAATTTTGTTCTTCCTCTTTGATTAAGAAAGGGAAATAAAAAATTCAGATGTTTTTGCCGTTGTCGATTTTATTGAATTTGTTAAACGACGCCGTTTCGCTTCAAACTTCTCGATCTTTTTGCTGACTCGGCGATCCACCATTGGTTAGGCTGATGTGTAATTCAAGAGAACTCGGGTCTATTTAAATTCAAAGCCCACCCGAATGATTGAGATCCAAACTTTCATTTCTTGGTATTTCCCCTTCTTTCTTCGACAAATAAACAAACTCACTCCGCTCTGCATCTCTCTCACGCGAGCATTTGGAGATCAATGGCGATGATTGGAGTGGAAGGCGGAAGTACGCTGTCTGATTTATACCAGAGCGCGAAGAGGCAGGTACTGAAAGCGAGAGACGGAATTGAGAGGCTGGAGCGGCTTGAGAGCTCAACTTCAAACGGCGGCCTCGACTCACCCGAGCTCTCCTTCGCTGTCAAGAAAGATATTTCACGGATCCTTTCGCTTTGCACCGACATGGACCGCCTATGGCGCTCAATCGCTGCCAGGCCACAACGCGATCTCTGGAAAAGGCAAATTTCTCCTCCTTTCTCGTCTTTTACACGTGGTGTTGTTTCAGGGATTTATTGATTAATTTTTCATGAGAATCGGTTCTAAATTTTCTCTAATCTTTCTAATCGCTCGGTCATTTTGGATTGCAATGTTGTCTGCATGCCAATTTGAAAGTATAGGTGATTGGCTTACTGTAATTTCTCGAGGTCCTTAGGAAATTTAGGTCCTTATAGTTGAGAATTGTTGCCTCCATTTCCGTACCTTCTCTATCAAGGTATGCTTTCTTGACAGCATTACCTCCTGTTAGCGGATGGTGATGGTGCCAATTTCTAGTTTAAGGGCTTTGTTCAAGGTAAAGTGACAAAGTATCACCCGCAGTTGAGATTGGCTAATAGTTACATTGAACCACATTATTGGTTAGGTTCCCATTAAGAGCTATTTTGGCTGAATTTCTTGGCATTTGGCCATTGATAAGCTAACTTCGGAGTCTCCTATTTGAGTGCCATGGATTGTCGGCTGAGGTTGGTTTATGTGAAATTGGATGCATGATTTTCTGAAACAGCACATCCCTCTTAAAATTTTGATTATATTCACCTGTATAGACAAACGCAAATACAGCTCTCAGCTTTGTTTTTATTGATTATTTATTCCAACTATTCTCTTAAAATCATGTTAGTACCTCATGGTGTGACACTATGACAGTCTCTCTCTCTCTCTCTCTCTCTCTCTCTCTCTCTCTCTCTCTAAATAGACAAATAAGCTGCTGGGACAAAGGCTTTGATGAAATGAATTAGGCTGCTGGTGTTTTTGTTTCCTTAGAAGATTGTCAACTAGTTAAATCATATTTGTTTAATACTGTTACTTTTCTTGTTATTCTTGAATATTGTTATTAAATATTTGAATTTGTCATAAAACTTGAACTTTTCCTTAACTATAATAAGATAGCTATTTGATTGGCACAGAAAGGTGGAACAAGTGGCTGAAGAAGCTGAATCATTAAAGGACAGTCTGGATAGGTATGTCTCTAGGAATCAGAAACGGATCAAGGAAGCTCAGGAGAGGGCAGAACTGTTTGGAAGAGCTGTATGGATCTCTTATTCTTTGGCATTGAAAAGACTTTAGTTTTCTTGTTCTTTGGATGAGTATCCTTTTCTTACTAATGAGCTTACTGTTTGATGCTTATTTTATGCATTAGAATGGGGACTCGGCACATGTTTTGAGAATATTCGATGAGGAAGCACAAGCAATGCATTCAGTTAGAAATTCGTCGAGGATGTTAGAAGAATCTTTATCAACTGGATCTGCGATTTTATCTAAATATGCTGAACAAAGGGAACGCCTTAAGGTATGTTCAATTTGGCTGCTGCACAATCAACACGCGCATACTTTTTAACGGCCATACAAGGAGAAGGATCATAAAGTGAAATTAACATTCTATTTGGTGGTTACATTCTTCTCATATGCAACCAATGAGAGGGTTGTAATATTGCATCCAGTCAATAAGTGAGAAGCAAACCAAATTTTGCAATTTTTAAAGCTTTATATGAAAGCTGTAGAAGGAGGTCTTTAGAGTATGGTGAAGTAAAAGATTAAGCTGAGGAGTTTGTATGGGGATGGGTGTTCCTGCAATCATTGCAGGCTGAAATGTCGTCTACTTTAAATCACAACCATCCAAATGTGATAAAATGAGAGACAAGTTGACATGAATTAATCACATGGACGGCAATGATTTAATTAATGCACACATTTCAGCCTGCAATGATTGCAGTCTTCCCTATCCCGTTTGTATCAGAGGTTTTGGTATACCTGTCAATTATTTTGGGTGCAGGTTGCTATGGCATCATAAGAATTGCATAGTTATGAGAATTAAGCATTTTTTTGTAACTTCTTACGTAAGATAGTTTCAACTTGACTTGGTTTCCCCCTTCCCATTCCAACAACAAAACTGAAGTAATATTTGATACTGGCCATCAGGTCCATCCTTAAACCTACAATGTTGCTGCAGGTTTACTTCAGCCTGTGTTTAGCTCATTTGTTGCTTATTAGTTCATAGTTCACACATTTTAGTGATTTTTTGTGGTGCATGTTTCTAATTAATGAATTTTGGGTGTTCATTTATGCATGCAACTTCAGCGCTTGGTTAGCATTTGTACACTATCGGTTGAGTTGAAGTTTGAAACTCAACCGACTCATGATCAGTTAAAGATAGCTCAACTCATACCTTATGTGAAAAATGTTTACCAACTGAGATTAATGCCCAACTTTACTAATTAACCTAATCTTGATTCAGGGTGCACAACGGAAGGCTTTGGATGTCCTTAATACTGTGGGGCTCTCGAACTCTGTTTTGAGGCTCATTGAGAGGAGAAATCGTGTTGATAGATGGATCAAATATGTGGGGATGTTCGTCACTGTCATTGTCTTGATTCTCTTCGTGAAGTGGACTCGTTGACCCTACTTTGTTGCTCTCTGTCTTTGATTTTGTCAGAACTTACTACATTCTTCTTCTTTCTTCTTCATAGAAAGACTGGACAGGTTGTACTAGGCCAACCTGAATATACCAATACGACATGTTTAGATGCTTGTACATGTAATCAAAACTTAGAGGTACATATTTGGCAATGAAATAAATTCCATCTTTTTGCTGTAATTTTATTGTCAGTAGACATGGTGTTCAAATGCATATGCCGAATTGGTTTCTCTGCTGAAGTTTGCCTTTTGATTAATGCCAGGGTATTTGTAACTTTGTTTATAAGTCATTGATTGTAGTTTTCTTCTTCTAAAAAAAGAAAAGAGGTTATTTTACCAAACTGGTTTTTGATTGTTGAATATTAACGAATTCCTTTTTCAGACAAAAAATAAAATGCATTTTATTGCTAACTTCCTTTATTTGCATTTAACAGAGTGAGAATAGTACCACTACCAAACCAGACATATCCAATCTCTTAGACCCTTGTGTGAGTCTTCACATGGTCATAAGCCAAAAAGACTCAGGCATACAAGGGACTTCATGTCTCGTTCACAAATCACAGCAGTTACAACCTGTCAAGTACCAAAAACTGAGAGTATCTATGGTCCATATTCACTTTGCATCCACTAAGTTGGCTAAGCCATAACTATTATGGTTGCATACCCTACAATGGCTTTGTTAGGTTTGCAGTATTAGTTCATGAGAATCGGCATCTTCTTTGTTTGCATGATTGGCAAGCATAATTTTGCATCTCTAATTTTGGTTAAGAGTTTAGTTGGTGAATCTTTTTGGGGTCATATTGTATGGATTTGGGAGGTTTTGAGTTTAATTTTCACTAGAAGTAATATTTTTATGCCCATGCGCTAAGTTTTTACTTGACTTAATATGTCGTCAGGTGAGAAACTACTGTGCGTAGATTTGACAATCCGAGTTTAAACTCATGTCCGTTATTCAAATAACAAACTTATCTATAGTGTGAGGTGCGTCCTCAGTTTAAAAAAAAAATTCTGAAAATCTTGCAACATTATAGATGATAGAACTTAACATATGATTTACTTATTGGAAATATGCAACTGCCACAATAATGATTAATGAGACATGGAAGAATACAGCCTACAAGACAACCAAAATAGAAAGAAACTTCATCAATCACTTTCTTCCGTGTCCACCGTCATAATAGGAGGACGAAACCTTGAAGCCTACCCACATGCCTCATCAGGTATTCATGCCCAGCCCATGTGCTTCTTCTCATATATGTGCAGAATCTTATACCAAGTTGCTAATAAAACAACTGCTAATTAAATTCTTGCACTGTTTTTTAATGTGTATAGCTGCAGCCTTCTAGTGGGAAGATTTCTGTGCGTGCGTACGTAAACCTGGTGACCCGAGTTTAGGTGTATTATAAACTTATATGATGTCATTCTCGGTTACTGAAAAATATAGGGTATAGCTGCAAATGCAATCAATAGCTGCTCATAACATGCCAGTGGCAGCTTTTATTTGATATCTACTTGTGGTTACAAATTAATAAAGGAAGCTGTTCTAAAGCTGTTTGTGCAAAATGGACATTTTTAAACACGAAAGCTTCAAAATCTTATGCAAAAAATATACAGAGGGGATTAAAAAAGGGCAAAAAAAAAATAAAAAAATCAAGAATGCCAGATTCCACTCAACATATTGCGGAATCTGTTTGTGGATAGTTTCCTTACAAGTCTTTTAGCATCAGAGACTTCAGCTTCTGCAAGTTTTTCAATGTTCTTCATGTAACCAGAACTCATAACCTTTTTTCTCCCACTATTGCAACTTGTCAATGACATCAATATATTAAGCAAGAACTTCCTGTTACCTGAATTTGATTCCTTTTGGTCAAGTAATTGGAGCAGAAACCCAAAAATACGATCATCCTGCACGAATCTCCTTCGATTCTTCGGCACTGAAACCAAACCAGAGAGTGCCTGGGCTGCCATTTCGCGAACTTCGTATGATTTTGAATCCATCAATCTCACAAATTCAGGCATGAAACCAGCATTTCCCATTGCCCTCTTCGTCTCCTCTGATATTCCCGAGAGCCTGAACGATACCTTCAATGCCAATTCCTGAAAAGAGACGTCTCCAACGCGAAGAAAGAACAATAGATGGTCCACAAACCCATAATTCATTACAATGTTTACACTACTCATTGAAGAGAAGAATAAATTCTCAATTGCCCTTAATGCTATCTCTCTGGTTTTGAAGGAGAGAGCTGATCTAGGATCGAAAATGCGTACTAACGCTCGGATTCCACCTTCTTTGATGATCAATTGTTTTACCGACTCATCTCCATATGCAATATTTTGGAGAAAATCAATTGAATTTACCTGCACAGATTCATCCCTGGACCTTGCAAGCTTGATAAACGTTGAAATTGCACTCTCTTCAATCATGAATCTCTTTATCTCTTCGACACCTGAAAGATTCCTCAACACCCCACAAGCAGGTCCTATAAGTTCACCTCTAGAATCACCATTTGCACATATTTTCAACAGAGCTGTAACTCCCCCATGAGCAGAAACTGACCAGGCATTGTCTGAATTTATTGTCAATCTTTGCAGAGACCTTGCAGAACTCTCCTTAGCCAATTCATTCCCAATCTCCAAAAGACGAATCAAATGTCCAATAACTCCAGCCCCAATTAAGACACACTTGTATGAATCAAACCCAGAAATCACAGACACCACTTTCACAGTCCCTTCTTGGATTTCCACTTTTGGTGAATCAAGAAAACTCACCAGCAAATTCAGAAAATCATCGACTTCAAAAGCAACACTCTTTAGATATCTTTCATCATCAACCACCACTTCATGCAAATTAACCAAGGCTTGCTTCTTCATTTCTGTATCCCCAATTTTCATTCTTGTGAACAAATCCCTCACATAAAACCTCATGTCCTCTTTACAAGCATTAGCCCCAGGTCTCGACACAACAATCGCAAAACCCTGACTCAAAATCCCAGAAGCGTAAATCCCAGAAAGTTTTCTTGAATGGGTATCGATTTTCCCAGCTATTACATCCAAATCACTCTGCATCAAGAGCTTCCCACTGTACGAAAGATCCACACACCGACGAGCAAGACCATGACATTCATTTACGGTGACTAATATGAGTGGAATTAGTGCAGAAAGTGATGGGTTTTGGCTGGTGTCGCAGTTCTCCGCCGCAATTAGGCCAGAGTTCAGCTCCTCTAGTTTGTTCCGAATCAGTTGCCATTTCACAGCAAAAACTTTAATTGAATGAGACAGAGAAATCAAAGAAGATATAACCCCAATGGCTTGTTGGAGAGAACTGGATTTTGAAATTTCCGGCTGATTCCGGTCACCTTTCGCTGCTTCATCTCCTCCCATTTCTGGTTCTATCACTAATTTCCAAGAAAACCCATTGCAACCGTCAAGATAGGAATTCTAAACTGTGATCTCCACAGAGAAAGGCTTTGGCTTTGACTGTTTTTGGAGTATCTAAACTATCATTCCCTGCTTATCTTCTGTTATGAAGGCGCGGATGTTATGGTGCATTTACTTGGCTGACCTTCTTGTGGTTGTTAAACAATGACAAGTCAATGGAGTGAAATTAAGGGCATTTCATGTCATTGTGCAGGGTCCAGTCTGTCTCTCATCTCTGTTGGGAGTTGCAGAATCTACTTACAAGGATGAGGATGAGAGACAAAAGGATGGGAAGACTGGGAAAAAATTATTATTTACTAATGGAAGTTAATAGTTAAAAACTGTTACTGTCAGGTCTTCATCATTATCACATCTACACAGCTAGTGCTCACCTCACCAAATCTGGAGGCTAAGAATGATTAATTTAGGATCAATTAGGATTTCCTGAACTGATATTACTTTTTGCTGACCATGATTAGATTAGAATATCACTGTTTACATGTTCAGTTTACTAATTAGTACACACCAATGTCAGGACAAAGGAAAATGCATCAGAGAAAAACAAAAGCAAGTTCACAGGGTCAGTAAATGACTACTTTCCAATTTGGTGAAAAGATGCAAATTGGGTGCTTTTATCTTTTTTCATTTTTCAATTTTATATATTAGAGACCCAGACCCCACAGCAGCATGTGAAGGCATTTTTGTTTAGATACCTTGAGCTAGCAGTCACCTTTAGAATAGGTGAATTGGAAGTGAACCAACTAAACCAAATTTAAGAGGATGGTGCCCAACAAAAGCCAAAAAGATGTTTATGCCAAAACAATGTAAAGCCAACCCATAAAGCATTGACTGCCCATAAAACTAGACTAGCTAGAGAGAGTAAACTTTAGAGTAGTTTTATATAAAAAGGGGGAAGTGCCACAATAAAAAATGAAATGCCCCATCATGTGGTGATTAGGTGTCTAATTTCATACTAATACTGTCTTGTCACAAGACAAAATACTCATTATTTTGCTGGTCACGGATGGTTACTTTGTGTAATATCATTGTCACAATGACCATGGTTATATATATGTCCAACACAATTTTACAAAAAAGAATATGGACTTTAGTGAGTGGTTTACACCCTTTTGTGGTTGTATATATTCGCCACTGAACTTTACATAGACAACTATAATAATACACATATTATGCAAACCGATATTGCATTGCATGATAAACATTCTTATCTTTATGGGTTCTTGCCCTATATTTTAGCTTGAGGCTTCTAGTAGTCAAACAAATCATAGGATGATCATGACTATATAGGTTGTTGGTTGAGATCATGTGAAGTGATTTACTATTGGGCATCAAGTGATTTAGTTTAGTGCAATGTATCTAAATTCAAAAGCAAGAAAGTGATGGTCCTTTCTTTAAGTATGGAAGAAGGGATATTAAAGACAATAGTGGCTGAGCTACAAAATATATATATCTTAGCTTTGAAGAGAAAGATGCATAGAAATTGCATGAGACAAATTGAAGTAATTATGAGGTTAAAAAGATTTAAATAGATTGCTTGATAGATACATGAACTTTGTGTTTATGTATCATTCCAATATATTTAGGATTTACCACAGTGAAACATTTACTCCTTTTTTTATATCACATAATAATATCAAACAAGCTTGTTCTTTGTACATTTGATATGGACCGAAATTCAAGCCGTTAGGTCTGCGACCACGTAAGTTTTCCACCTAACGGAGGGATAACTTAGGTCAAAACTCAATGTGTGACCACAATAATATTGCTTCCAGTAAAAATTAAACTCAAAACCTTATGAGTTCATACATTTTGGCCTTAGCGAGATTTACCACTAGATGTATATTACCCAAGTGGTTAAAAATCGTTTAGTACTCCCTGTTCTTATTTTCTTGCTTAATGATATGTTATATAATGTGGCTTAAGTAAAAAAATTATAATCAGATTTGAAAATCCGTAAAATTTGGCTTGCTTCCCATGTTAGCATTGACAATGACTCAACTAATTAAAATACTAATACACTTCTATAATCTCATATTAGGGAAATTTGACTTGAATATCATTACAAGTACTAGTGCCTCGTGGTCATGGAGCATGTTTTGGTGTGGAATGTTAAATTGATTGATAATGAAATGCACATATGGGAATATTTCATTGCTAAACTTGGATTTAGAGAGGTTTATTATTATTGGGGCGCAAAAGTATATCTTTCGTCCCTCACCTACGCATTTGGTTTCATTTCCGTCTCTAAACCTTTTTTTTTTGCCACCTATATTCTTTTTCAATGGGTATCACTTATGTTCCTTAAGTGAGAAATTTAGTGGTCAACTCCTATCTGGCATACCGGAGCAATGTAGTGTGATTAACTATGAGAAATTTCAACGATATGTCACTAAACTATCATAAATTACATGCATCATTTTGTCTTTGAACTCATATATATGAATCAACTTCAACCCTCCAAAACAATAGATCTAAAGGAGAAAACCCTCCAAAAAATTCCACTCTTGATTTTGCAAGCACATGCGCCATTGAATTGAAACCCATCATTATCTCAAGTTCTGGTCAAAGAGTTTAACTGCAATTATCAACAAATAAAGAAAGCAAAGAGAATATGTAACACTCAAGCCCAGGTCAGACAATGGAAATTTGACTAAGAAACGACAGGGGCTCCATGGAGATATATATTAATACGAGCAACAGTAGTGATGATGAGAATATGAACGACTATGGAGGATGATTTTGAAATTTTCAATCGAGCATCTTTGTTGAGATTTTAATTTGGATTTAGATTGAGATTTGACAGATTATGTTTTGTGAAGGGTGTTTCTCTCCTTTCACTTCTACGGGAAAGTTGACTCAACAATACATACGTACAATTTAAGTCAGCTGACTCAAGAATTTTTCGTCGTCGGAGTGACTTAAGGGACATGAATGAAACCCATGAAAAGGTGAGGAACGAAAGTTGACAAAACATGTTTAGAGATGAAAGTGAAATCAAATGCACAAGTGAGGGACGAAAAATCATCTTTTATTGTGATTATTAACCATGGATAATCATAATAAAAACAATGGATTTGCGACCCTAGCTTCATTTCATTTCTACAATTGTATTGTAAGAAAATAATGTGTACCAAGAAATCATCCATAGAATCTGCACCCTTGTCCAATACAGATATTTGAATAAGACAAGTTACCGAATCGTTGCTTGTTCTAGTAGGCACAACAGGAATGTTACCTAGGACGAATGAATGATCAACATATATATATATATATATATATATATTGAAAAAAAGAGTTAAGTAAAGTTAAGTGAGAGCGAGTGACATAGAGTTAAATACCGAGGGAAGAGTAAATGAGAGAGTAGTAACCTTGTTTGAGAAAGAGGTAAAGTTAATAAGAGAGAGAAAATTTAAAAAAAAAAGTCGAGAGATGTGAGTTAAGTTAAAACGAGTTCAAAATTTGTATGGAAACAAATCCAACTCTATTTTTTTGCATGAAAATCGAAATATCGAATCTTGAGTTTATGTCCGATGATCTAGAATTGTTATGTCATTTTTAAGTGCAATTTAATTTTTATTTTGAACAAAAAAAATCATTAGATTCGTTAGGTCGAATACTATACGCTTATAAAAAGTTCTAGAAAAAATATAAAAAGTTGATGTTAATGGGCCTGGCTAGCCACGATGCATTCAGAAATACTTCTTTTTTTTGATCATAAAAATTTCATATATTAAGAAACTTGGATAGCATCCAGAGATACAAGATAAGCTACATTAGGAGGAACTTCCTCTAAAAGAAATATATCTTGCTCCTGAAGAAGAGCTAATTGAGCCAAACTATTGGCAACAGAGTTGGCACTACGCCTTACATGTTGAACATTAGCTTGTGAAAAGCGTGTTAACATAGATTGAATTGAATCGATAATGACACCATGGGGCAAGTAGTTCGGGCCCCTAGCTTTGACTTGATTAACCACCAAAAGAGAGTCTGATTCAATTGTTACCTGATGGAAGCCACAATCCAATGCAAATTGAACACCAAAAGCCATCGCCAGTGCCTCCCCTTGGCAGACACTTGAACAAAATAAATTTCTACTCATTGCGGAGCCCAAAACATTTCCCCTCCAGTCTCTGATAATTACTCCAATACCCAGCACACCATTTTGGACTGCAGCATCCGTATTAATCTTCACCATATCTGCTGGAGGAAGAGACCACCTAGGATAAGCTACCTGAATGGGATCATGCTGCTCAATTTGCTGGCTATCCCGAGAGGAGGACTCAAGCACTGCCACTGCATAAGATGAAACTAAATGAGCAGCAGCTATGGCTATTTTGGATGCCAACATACATTTGTCCTCATAAATGACTTGATTACGATTGAACCAGAGAAGCCACAGTGCATCCACCACAAGAGAGACACAATTTGGCGCCGCACCATGCAGAAAATGGCCAAACCATTCTAAGAAAGATTCACCCACTTGGAATCGAATGGTTTCTGCCACCTGAAGCTCCCTCCAAACCTGTGCAGCTAAGGGGCACTCAAAACAAATATGAGTAATACTTTCTAAAGAATTTGCACACACTGGACATTCTAAAGGAACTAGAATATTACGCCGAACAAGGTTCTCGCGAGTAGGAAGAGAATTTCCGCAAGCTCTCCAAAGAAAATGCTTAACCTTTGGAATGATTGATAGGCTCCACAACTTCCTCCATACAACAGAGATTTCCAGAGCAGCACCTTCACTAGGCTGCTCCTCCAAACCCCAATAATGTTCCACATGATAACCAGATTTTACAGAATACATACCATCATTGGTGAAAGGCCATATGAGTTTATCCGGAGGTCTACTAGAACTGATAGGGATACTGAGAATTCGATTAGCAACCTCCATAGGAAAAACATTCCTCACCAACGGCATGTCCCATCGCACAACCCCATCATTATCATCCAACAACGAAGACACCATATTATTAGTAATCATTCCAGAATTTTCAGAATTGGGCAGCACACCATTAGGGACCCATTTATCATGGAATATCCGGATGGACTGCCCATCCCCCACCCTCCAACAAGCTCCGCGGTGAAGAAGGTTTCGACCAGCCAATAAACTAGTCCATATATAAGACGCAGACGAACCATTTTGAGCTGACCAAAAACTACAATTGGGGAAATAACGGCCTTTAAGGACCCGGGCAGCAAGGGACCCAGAGTTCTGAATTAATCTCCAGCACTGTTTTGCTAACAAAGAGATGTTGAAAGATTGAAGGTCTCGAAAACCCATACCTCCCTCACTCTTTGCTAAGCACATTTTATGCCAACTAACCCACTGCATAGAGCTTTTAGTTTCTCCACCCCACCAAAATCTCCGGATGATTCGGTTAATATCATCACACACAGCCTTAGGGAATTTAAAACAGCTCATCATATAAGTTGGAATAGACTGCAAAATAGATTTCACCAAAGTTTCTTTACCCGCACGAGATAAACTTTTGGTCCACCAGCTTTTGATACGACTCCATATTCGATATTTTATGTCATCGAAAAGGTGGGACTTAGCTCGCCCTATCAGAATAGGAACCCCTAGATACTTATCACATCCCATAATCCGATGCACTCCCATATATTGCTGAATAATCCTTCGCGACTGTATAGGCACATTTGTGCTAAAGAAAATGGATGACTTTTGCTTATTCACTTTTTGGCCCGAGCATTTTTCATAGAGGTCTAAGATCTTTAGAAGTTCAGTACATTCTGGAATTGAAGCACCTGTAAAGATCAAACTGTCATCCGCAAAAAGAAGGTTAGAAATTGAAGGTGATCCTCGACTAATTGAAATGCCACTTAAAGATCCACTCATCACCGCTTTCTGAAGCATATGTGTCAAACCTTCAGTGCACAACAAGAATAAATAAGGGGAAAGAGGATCTCCCTGACGAAGCCCTCTACTTGGAATAATATTACCCTTTGGAACCCCATTGATAAGAATGGAATAACGAACTGAAGTAACACACTGCATTATCAAAAAGATCCATCTTTGGTGAAAACCCAAAGACACCATCACCTCCTCCAAGAACCTCCATTCTATTCTATCATAGGCCTTCATCATGTCGAGTTTAAGCGCTAGAAAACCCTTCCGACCCTTCCGTTTATTTTTCAAGAAGTGAATTATTTCATGGGCAACAATAACATTATCAAAGATTTGTCTGCCCGGCACAAAAGCGCTCTGAGTCTCAGCAATAATTTCTGGAAGGACACTTTTTAACCTATTCGCTAGTACTTTGGAAACTAGCTTGAAAATAACATTGCAAAGACTAATAGGTCTGTACTCGGAAATCAGCGTCGGATTCTTAATTTTTGGGATCAAAACTACATTCGTTCGATTAATGGAAGAGACATCACCCCCATTGTTAAAAAAACTCAGAACTGCTTCTATAACATCCTTCCCCACAATGTGCCAATATTTTTGGAAAAAGAAAGCATTCATTCCATCCGGACCCGGGGCCTTTGAGGGATTCATCTCTTTCAAGGCACTTACAACTTCCTCTGCCCGAAAACAGTCAGACAAATAGGCATTCATATCTTCAGTCACCTTGACCGGCATCCCCTCTAAGACAAGTTGTGATTGAGTTGAACCTTCAGACATGTACAAATTGGAATAAAATCGAATAATTGCCCCCTCAATACCTTTGGGTGTTGAATACAGAACATTGTTCGCGTCACGGATAGTACGTATTGTATTACTCCTCTTTCTAGAGGATGCATACCTATGAAAGAACTTCGTGTTTGAATCTCCATTTTGGAGCCACAGCTGCTTCGATCTTTGCCTCCACAAGATTTCTTCTCTTCGTAACAACTCAGTTATTTCAGCTTGAAGCCTATTAATCAAATAGGGATTGACATTTCTGTGATTCTGGAACGACCTCTCCAATTGATCCTGCTTTTGCTTTAAAGTTCGTTGGACATTCCCAAAGGTCACCCGATTCCATATAGCTAACTTCCCACAACATCTAGACATTCGGTTCAACACCCCTTGCCAACCAGGGATCTCCGTTCCAAAACTCCACGATTCACAGACAACCTGTTCACAATCCTCGTGTCGAGCCCAAGCTTCTTCGAACCGGAAGAAATAGGGCCGACCACTTTGCTTCCCATTTGCATGAGTATTCATCACTAACATGGAATGATCAGAGGTCACAGAGAACTGAGAAAAAGCAGTAAAACGAGGAAACTGCAGGAGCCAATCATCTGAAGCAAAAAAACGATCTAACTTTTCTCTCACTAGACCATACCCCGCCACTCTCCTCCGCCAAGTGAAAGGATCCCCATCCATATGTAATTCATTTAACCGACAAGAGGTGATACATTCCTGGAACCCACACACTTGTCTTTGAGGTCTTCTGCACCCTCCCTCCTTTTCGGACTGACTGAGGATCTCATTGAAATCCCCTAAGATCAACCAAGGCAAATTGTTCACTTGTGACAGCCTCCTCAAAAGGCTCCAACTTTCCCATCTCTTGTGCGATTGCGGGTGACCATAGAAACCCGTAACTCTCCAATTTACCATAGGCAACTCACCTGTCACCACAACATCTATATGACTAGTAGAAAATGAACTTAAAGACACTTCCAAAGTATCTTTCCACAACATTAGCAAACCCCCACTCCGACCCTCACTATCAACGACAATACCATTATGGAAACCCAGAGAACGCTTCAGCCTCCCAACACCACTACCGCTAATTTTAGTCTCGCTAAGGAAAACCAAATCAGGAACAAACCGACGAATTTCACGTCGCAACTCTTGAACTGTCGAGGGGTTCCCTATCCCCCGACAATTCCAGCCTATTACGATCATTGTAGGCGGCGGGGTTGCAATGCAACCTCCACCGATAAATCAGGATCACTAGGCACCTTCTCCAGTTGAACACCAATACTACATTGTTTTTTACTTCCCAAAACACACAAAGGTGATTCTTCCATCCCTTCAATCCTCTTCCTTTTACGATCCCCATTTTCCATCAGCATATCCCCCACCCCCCTCTCCTTCCCTAAGCTGGAAATACGCCTCCATTTAGGAGCAGATAAAAAACCAGAGGTGACACACTCTGTCTCCAACCCCTGAATATGATTATTGTTAGGACTCATCTCCCCCTCAAAACTCACGGCAGGGTCAGAATTTGCCATGAATTGAGTGTCCCCGACTGGGTCAGCCTCCCTCCCAATACCACCCACAATAACCTCCTCACTGACTACTGATTTCATCTTATTAGTAGCCTCACCGAGGCCCACCTCAACCTCCTTCTCATGAGCCGCGGCCACATCAACCTCCTTCTCAGAAACAAATGGACCACAATCCCCAGGTTCACTAGCAGAAGTGACGGGAGAGCGGACCCCCAAAGTACGTGCACGAAGCCACACCCCATACTCTTTTTTAACCTTTCCATTCTCTCTTTTCTGCCTAACCGCATCTAAGCAATTCCCTTCAGCATGGCCAATACACCCACAAACATAGCAAAAATCACAGAGCCTCTCATACTGGAATGGAATCCACACCTCCTCACTATCCCCGAAAGAAATCATTTTTCCCCTTGGCAGAGGTTTCGTAATATCCAACCAAATACGCACTCGCACATACCTACCCAAGGCCGTACCGTCATCAGCAGTGGCAACTTCCTCTACTCTTCCAATACAACTCCCAATTCGAAAACCTACTTTCTCTGTCATCGCTTTGATAGGCAAACCATGAAGTTGAACCCAAAACAAAGTTTTACTCAGATCGGCTGAGGTAACACTCTCATGGCCCTGCACTTGTGCCAGTGCCACTAGATTCCTATTAAAATTCCACGGGCCTTGCAGGAGGACTCTGTCCCGCGCATTCACTGAAGAGAACAAGAAGAGAAACAAATTATCTCCTAATTCCCTCACATCCAATTGCCCATCCATCTTCCATACGCCTCGCATCGTGTTCTTAAACGCTTCTCGATTGAAGGATCTATCAGTGACGACCCTTGCTAGCAGACCTTTCTCAAGTTTTTGTGACATCTCCTCACCCAAATCTTCCTCCAGATCCACTTTATCCCGTTCGTTCTCAGACAAATGGAACCGAGTCCACATTAGAGTGAGATCTTCTGCCATATGTGGCTGTGACATCCAGACGAGGCCGATCTAAAAGAGATCAACCTGTCGGCAGAGAAGCTTGTATCAAGGAACAAGGGGAAAAGCTCCTACGCAGGGAAACCTGGAGGAGAGCTATTGTAAGGATTCTTTCTGTTATTTGACTGGCTATTCAGAAATACTTCTGAAATACTGCTACATAGTAGATACTTGGACTGGGCTTTCGTGATAATCGATAGCAAGGCCTGATAGATTTCTTTCGAAGCCGCTCCGTGCTAAGAGGCCCAATGCCTGACTTTGGGCCTTAGAGTTTCTAGTTGACACTCGACATTTGTGCTTCGTTTCTTAGTAAGAATTAACTTTTTGAAAATATTTTCCTTATTTTATGATATTTGGGGATGAAAAATAAAATAATGAATTAGAAAATTATTTTATCAACTCAAATTTAAGATTTCAGAAATGAAAAACAACTTTTCTTCTCAATTTTGAGAATTTTGGGATGTTGTTCTCCCAAAGCTATGAGATCCGTAATACTTTTCTAGGTTAATTTAGATTGTGTCTCGTATACATATAAACATATTAATAAAAATACAAAATATTTATTTTAAAAAGTATCTATTAATGCTAGTAGAGAATAGAGAGTATTGAGAATATTATGTGTACGAACAAATATATATTCAACACTAAACATATATAATGATACACACAAATCTGTAATAAAAAGAAACAAATTTGATGTGTATCTTTTTATATAAGATTTATATTTTTTTTATATCATTGTACTTCAAATTATATTTTCCATCGAATAAATACTGAAAAATATTAGTAATTTTTTTTATCTAAACAGCGGAAATCAGTGAATTTTTTATGATTTTTTTTCCCTTCGTCTATATTTTTTATGAACAGATAATTTCCTCCAAACAAATGGAACATTATCAATCGAACAATACTTTCGAGTTCTTCTGGGAAATCCTCAGGACTGTAAAATCTTTGGATGTTTCGGGAGTCCAATTGTTACATACCAAAATCTGAATTCAAGTTTCCAACCAATCAAAAGACTTGATTTCCGACCAACTCAACTATTCAAGGGAGGCATCAGTATTATTTCAATCAATTGGATTAGATTAAATTATTAGACCGACAATGGAAATGACTGGAAGAATCGCCTAGAAAGTACCATTCAATTATGTTGTTTACTATAGCCTGCCCAAATCAATCAGTCATTTTAAGTTGATACGGGCTTCATCGTTGGATTATTTTCCCTTGGCGAGTCACGACAAAGGACAACCCTAACCCATCCGTAGACTTTCGACGTATTTTAGAACCGTTAGAGTCATTTGCTGAGTCCAAAACGAACAATATCTTAATTGAATTAGTTCAAATGTCACTCTTCTCCTTCTAAGTCGCTGGCCGCATTCAAAACTCTCGGAAAATTTGAGATGTTCAATTTAAATTTTCTTTTCCTAATCCAATAGTTTAAAAGCAATAAGATTCACTTAATAACAGATTTAAGGAAAGTGAAATTTAAAGATGCTAAAACTATATTTTGATGGCCTAACAAAAAAAGTTTCAATGATTTCTTCTTCCTTTTAGAGCAATTCCAACCCTAGTATGATGGGATTGTAATAAAATTTTAGTTATACAATTCTGAAAAGTGATTTTTAGGAGTTCTAAAAAATTTCGAATAAACCATATGAAGAATAAAGCATGAATCATGATTGGTCATTTCGTGTAAAATTCATTAACATTGGATTTAGTGATTAATCCTACTTTACATTGGGTATAATACAAACGGTAATCCAACCAAACATCCCAGACGTCCACCCAAAAAAAAAAAAAAAGACTCACGATACCAACCCACAAATAACTAACTTTCACTTCTCCAAAAATCAGACTCAGTTTTTCAGTTTATCTCTATATTTAATATACATTTAATTAATTAATTAAGCATAATCTTAGGATTAAGCATAATGACTCTGCTTGAAGCATGAGTTGAGAGCGGTTCACTTGTTAAAGAATCCCTCCAAATCCTTGCCTTGGAGCAAATATCTCGGGACGCTAGCCCCTCTTAACTTCTTTTTCTGAATCTTTGAAAATGAAAAGTTCAAAAGATTTATTATCGTATTAAATATAAAGTTACAAAAATATTTTCATAACAAAAAAAATTATACATAATTTTTTTTAATCAATCCCTCCCACCATAGAGTTGTGTACGATGTAGGAGTTTATTCTCATAAACTTCTTCCAACTCCTTCTAACCATTCATGTCAAACACAACCTTAATCTAACCTCTCCACGGCAAACACACCATCGTTTCTCGCCGGAGAGATGTCAATCTCTATCATATTCTCTTCTTCAACGTGAAACCCCAAATCACGCTTGTTATGATTTCCCAGTGCTATCTCTATCAAGCTCTCTCTATCTTCCTCTTCCCAACTGATGCCTATTCTCTCCGGTGAGTCCCATTCAGTCATCTCTGAGAAATCACACTCCGACGAGTAATCCGAGTCTGTTTCCGGGTAATACATCGATAGCGAGGAAGTCCTCTCAATGCTGGCCAACCGGGTCGGTTCCTTTTGATCCTCACCCTTTTGATAATTCGGATCATCCTCTTCTTCCCCTTCGTATGCCTCGTGTATAACCTCTAGTGGCGCCCTCACGTTCCACTCAACAAACGATTCTTCAAAATCCGGGTTCGGGGAAAAAGCTACTTCGTGTTTTGTCGGGCATTCGACACATTCATGCACTTGGACTTGGGTTGATTTATCGTGTTTTTCTACTTCATTAATGGATTTGTTCTCTCCGTGTTGTCTGATTTCAGTTTGTTGCTTCGGTCCTGAACCGATATGGAAGAGGGTCGATAAGAGAATCCCAGTCAAAATGAGCACTGGAGAAGAAGCAATGGTAAAGAAAACTTGAGGAAAGTAAAGGAGAATCAAGATATAGAGAGTGATAATGCATGACAACAGAGGATTGGATGACGAAGACGATAAGTGGGGAATTGTTTCCATGATTTGAATATACAAAATAAAGCAGAAATAGAGTTCAATAACTACCCTTGATCATCCTCGCTTTCCTCCATCAAAGGCAAGGACTGACATCATTGGAGTCAAGAAAGCAGAGGAGATAAAGGAAGCATGGAGAGTGGGTTTAAGTTGTGGGGTTTTATAATAGACCTTTTGGATGCGTCAGAGGAAGGCGTGGAATAATTGCTCTGTTTGATATGAGTATAAGTTTGGTATAAGCTATCAAATTAAACTAGTTTAGGTCGAGTAAGTATTTGATAGTGTTAATTTATTCATATAGTAAAGCTCTCAATTTATTAATAAAAACATTTAAGGTAATACAATTGAGAACTAGTGGATGTCCAAATGGATAACGGGGGAAAAAACTCGTATGATGAGCGTTGAAGAAGTGAGTGAAAGACGCTAGTTTATCACGCTGGTATTTTAGTGCGGTTTGATGAGACAAGCTAAGAAAGGTGGATAAGCTGACGTGATAAGCTATGTGCCTCCCAACCAACCAGGTAGATTGTGAAAGCGTTGGTGTTGTTGTCTGCTTTGGTGTGAAATTACCGGGATGCCCTAAAAAAACAAACAAACTAGGTTCATTCTTGAAAAGATATTACAAAATTGATGAGATAATCATGGATTCAGCAAATTTGGGAGTATGTTGAAGGGCATATCAGTTGAATTATTGGAAAATTCAACCCTGTCTAGATTCGAGGTTTTCAATTAAGATGTTCTTCACAATGGAAGGGTAGAATGGGAACCCTCATTAATCACTCAAAGTTACATGGAATTTTTTGGTTACTTGGCACATAAAAACATCATATTATTTTCAGGGTTTCAAAAATCGCATCGTATAAATTTGTCATTGAAACATCCTAAAAGATAAAATTTGTTCTTTACAGATTTGATACGAGCATCGACTCGAACTGTCAGATATGTACTAACATAAATTCCAGAATAAGTTTCGTTAAATCCCAACATGTGACTATGAGAGTAGTAGAGTACGGTCGTAAGTGAGTAGTTCAGGCGACTTCTTTTTTCTAAGTAATGGATTTTCCCTTTTGGGTAGACAACTAATTAGTATTCATAGTTGCATAGTTGATCATCCACGAACTCCACTAAATTTTGGAACTCTTCCTTTATAATTTTTCTTCCCAACTCTTCGAATTCAGGCCACAGAATATAATACATTAAATTCATCAACATCCCTTTATTTGACACTGCACCTGTCTTTTGATGTTGGGACTTCTTTCACTTTTTTCTTTCTTGCCACCCCACTCTCTCTCTCTCTCTAGACACATTAATTCTGAATGACTTGTAATATTCGTGTACACATGTATCATACCATGTATATATTTGCGTTTTTCTTGTATGTAGATACATTCAAGGGTTAATACATAAAACATATATACATGCAGAATAGTACGATCTAGTTTTTTTTTTCCTAAACCAAAAGCTACATTAGACAAATTTACCTTTTGAATAATTGATATGAGCCTAAACTTAAGTCGTTAGTCTCGCGCGCACAGAAATTTCTCACCTAATGATACGATAAATTGAGCCAAAATCTAACAAATATCACAAAATTATTATTCCCAGTGAAAATCAAACCTAGAATCTTTTAAGTTTATATTGTGAATCCATGAGTGCGATCTAGTTGCCAATCTATCATACCTAACAAGACATAATATTACTAACTAGCTCATTTGTAGCTAACTGTGACCAGAAATACAGGCAAGGATGGAAGTGTGGTGATGTGATCTGCTTTTGTCTTGCCAATTGCCATGCACATGCTGTGTGTAAAAAGTGTGGTGTGCCCAACAAAAGCCATTATTTGAAAGGCTAATGGAAAAAGTAGTAGTGTACAAGAAAATGCAAAAGTACTGGCTCTCCCAATAGCGATCATAAGCATAATGACATGGGTATGAGTCGATGCAGAAGATTTCATCTTGATAGGGTAAATATAAATTTTTAATGTGTTGAGCCAAAAAAAAAAAGTAAGATAGGGGTAATATACTAACTTACTTTAATTTTTAATTTCTACGTATTTTATAACTTCATCTGCGCTCGAACTCAATGTCAAAAGGAAGAGGGTTAATTACGATAAATAGGCAGTGAGAACAAAATTTTGTCAAATATATGAAAATGAGTCAAAATGAGAATTTTGTTTGAGTATTTCTATTTGCGAAGGAATTTGTGTGCATCAATAAATGAGTGAGAGTTGACACGGGCACATTTCAATGGCGACGTACTATATCGAACATGCGTGTAGTGATAAATGAGTTAAGACATGTTATAGCATCCCCTCAAGTAAGGCGTTGTATCGGCTCCTTGATAAAAGAAACGTAGTAGAGCTAAAAGAAAAAAAAAAGGATTTTAATGGCCAAATTATAAAAAAAAATCCTTCACTTTTTTGCCCCTTTCACTTAGCTAAATGGCTCTCTCACTTTGCCCCTTCAACTTAGGTCCATGGGGGCGACGGTTTATTCAAAGAGGTTCATAAGTCAGTTCCCATTGTTTGGCAGGTGGAGATAAGTGCCAGTACAGAGTCGAATGGAATCCATTGAAAACCATTATGAGCTACACTAATCAATAGCCTGTGGAAAAGGCTTAACGACCCAAAGGAAAAACCAGACCATATGCAGTGTAGATGTCAGAATCTACAACTGTTAGAGCTCCTGCAACTTGTGCTTTGATGGCCACTAGTAACCTTTGAGAAGTTTTGCTAGGTGTTGATTCAGCAAAATCCTCCAACAACAAAGCCGTTATAAGGTAAAAGACTGATTTTGGGGGTGCAAGTCATTGGGGCTCCAAATATTAAGGTGTTGGTTTTAAATGTGCATCATTGCATCCCCTCCATGAAAAAGGAAGGGACTATTTATAGCGTATGGGTTGACCTACTGAAAGTTGTAGACCTTGCTATTTATAGTAGGTGTTCTTTATAGTGTTTTTGGTTGATCTAGTGGGTTTGACAGGTGAAAAGATGATATTTCAATGGAAGTACACTTGTTTTCCCAAAAACAAGTAAAAAAGGAAGTAAAAGCTTAAATATGAGCACATTATTTGAGAGCTTAAAGTTAGACGAAAGAGGGAACAACTTGGAGCCTGATAATACGTGTTAGATAGAATTTCGGAGAAAAATAAAGATACATTAGGTCACCGATGAGCTCCTATTATAATTGTTGCCAACGAGTTCCTATTATGACGGTTGCTGACGACCTTTCAATATGGCGAGATGAGGAGCTTTTACTTCAGTTAGCTCCAAGTTCCTTTATTTGGCAGACTCCTATATCGACGAGCTCTCATATTAATTCTCCGAATCTCGGGCTATTTGGCACTTTAGGCCTTGAACCCGATTTTTGAGCTTTTAATCCTTTGAGCCTGAGTTAAACTAAATTTTGACTTGATGAAATGCTAACGAGCTTTATCTTTTATTTGAAAAATGCGTCAGACCCCAATTTTGACCCACTATAAAGAACAAGAAGCCCAAAAAGCTCCAATTTCAATAGATGTTCTTTTTCTTGGCAATCTCACAAGCCACAACCTACACAGACCATAATTACAGAGCAAGTAGGAAGAAAAATACCAGAATCATTTCTGAGTTCTTAATTACCTCTTAGAAGATCACATGACCAGTTGAGCCTAATTTGTAGTTTATGACACGTTCGGTAAAAGAAATGGTCCAGATTCTTCTGCTTAGGAAAATATGTCAAGAAGAAAGCACACGCATAAACACAATTGCAGATGAATATTTTAAATTTGCTTCCGTTTGGAGCTTGGTTAGTTTCGCACTCACCATTTCTTTCATTGTTCATTCCCTCGATTGTATTTAGAAATTGCCTCAAGATTTTGTTCTTTACTTTGCAATCTTGCTTTGAATTCAAATCAGTAGGAGGGACTTTGTTGAATTGATCCACTTTCAGCCTCAATACCCGAGTTGCAGATTGGAATTCTAATGGAGTCCAAACAGTACAATGAACAGAAAACTCGAAATGGTTGAGAAAAAAACAAAATCTTCATCTCCTTGCACAAAAGGGTATTTAGAAGAAGAAAAAACTGCACATTCTCAATTTCTCATCTTTATCATACCAGAAGGGAAATGGCCAAGATCGCAAAGATCGCCCCTCTATCACTAACCGTGTAGATCTCTCTAAAACAAATGTACAATACTGATCCCAAAACAAGCCAGCCAAATCTCACTCAATCTACTCACCCTATTAAATACAATTTATACACAACAAATGCAATATTCTATTTACGTAAATAATTCCTTCCTTGGATAAGCAAACAAGGCCACAGAGATGTCAGCCAAGCTCTTCTCGTTAATTCGTGATCTACAATTCCGTGACGGCTTCTGAGCATTTGGAGCTTCAGTGTTCTCTAATTCGCTCACATTCTTCTCCAAATCAATTGAATTTCTGAAAGCAGGAGTCTTCCTCGGTGTATTATATTCGAAATGACATTGCTTTGCAATCAAAGTCTGTAAATCATAAACGCAGATCCTACACTCTTAATGATGGAAACAATTAAAATTCCATTTTATTAACACAATTGGAGTACTAGTGTACTTACAGCTTCTCTGATTGCTTTAGATACATGAAAAAGCTGCTTTAAATCTTCATGCTCTACACCACATAGAACCCTAATCTGCGATCCAAAAATAGCAACTCTCAATCACCAATCATTCGACCATATTAACAAACAAAAATACTGAATACAACCACAACATTTACCAGGATATCTTGAGGCAAGGTTTCAAGAAGAGACGTTTCGAAGTCTGAATTAATTCTCTGAGTGCATTGCCTCTTCCATGGAGTTCTGGGAGACGAATCGAGCGATCGTGCCTCGACATCATTCGAAATTACCACTCTCTTCCTCCCGAATCCTCGCGTGTACTTCACCAACCCTAACACCTCATCAGCAGCACTCACCGCCCCGCGATTCGATTTCAGTCCACTGCTGCTCTTTCCCAATGCCATTTGCCCGAAGAATCAGCAAAAACCTACGCAAGAAAAACAGGAGAAGAAGCAAAAATCAGGATAAATACGAAACCGGTCGCAATATAATCGGAATCAGAAATCATATAATCCAGTAACCGAAAATAAATCAAAACTGTATCTAGAAACACTACCTTTTGAAATTAAGCAAAAAACTTGGATTTTGAAAATACAGAATGCGATAAATAGATGATATCTTGTGAAATCCTAGAAGGCGAGACTCGAGAGAGACAGAGAGTATATATATAAAAAAAACCCTAAATTTGAGAGACTGTTACTGTAATTGTAAAACGGTGAGGTTATGGAAACAGAGGGACCTCTGTTCTAAGTTCTAACTTCTAAGTACAGAGTAAATCCCTTATATATCGGGAAAAAGATCTGTTTTTTATTTTTATATAAAATAAAATTTAAATTAATTATCTACGTGTTTTTCGCGAGAGAACACTGGAGACTTCCAACAAAAACTTTGTTCCCTTGCCCGTGTGTTTCGAACATTGGGTTATTTTGGCGGTTAAAATTAGTGGCTCTGTTATGGACACGTGTCGAGAAGGGATATGAGGTTGCATCGGTCGTTGAGAATTTGACAGCGTGGCGAAACATTAACTGACGGACTCCAGTTAGTGGCTAAAATATTGCCACGTGTATATCTGTGAATGTCCGGTAGTATACGAGAAAGTTCTGTTTTTATTTTAAATTTTATATTTACTTTATTTATCTTTCTATTAAAAGACGTGGCAAATCTGGTCGGTCCCAGTCACTAGCATCGATCCCTTGAGATTTGACAGCGTGGCGAGGCTGTAAATCGGGATCCAGTTTAGGGGCTAAAATAGTGACACGTGTATGTGTGAATGTCCGGTGGTATACGAGAAAGTTCTTTTTTTTTTTCCTAAATTATTTTTCTTTCTTTTATATTTGGCATGTGAAATGATTAAAACCTTAAAATATGTATCTTTATGGATTAATAAAAATGACATGAAGTTAAAGAAAAAGTAGTGGCAGTAAAAAAACTACCCAATATTTAAATTTGTAATAATTTTATGTTTTCAAATCCAGAAATAGAAAAAAAAATAGTTATTTTGCTTTCCACAAGAGTTGCATAAAAATCAAAGAAATTATTCCGATATGGTCTAACAGAATATGAGTGAACGTATACAAATATATATAGTTCAACAATAGGAGAAAAAGTATACAATTTTTGCTGTCAATGGAAAAATCTGAACGATTAGATGATAGCGGGAATGAGACTATGACGTTGATGGTGAATCTTTTGAATCTTGCAGGAACAATAGATAAACGGTCTTTCACGACTAGAGACATTAATTCTTTTACAAAAAGACTCGCATTGTTTTTTTCATTCAGTTTATATCATACAGAGACACTTGACCGATGGAAGATATAATTGACATCTTACATTCACTTTCAATTATTCTAACTTTTCATTAGCATATTTTAGCTTACTCACCCATGAATGCAAAAAAAATTGATAGGTAATAATATGAACGAAAAAACTCAAAAGCAAAGCAATCTCATGGAAAAAATAATTAAATTAGTTTCAAAAAGTTCAGTTATTTTCTGTGAATAATAATGGAAAATTACAACCAACTGTGAGAAACTCAAGCCAGTAGCAGAAGACTCAAGGATCCCGGTGAAGATTTTCGAGCTCAGATTGGTTGTTACTGTCATTGACATCAGCACTATTTTCCATGTTTGAAAAGACGGAGAAACTCCAAACAGAAGCACAATTTTCATCACCTGCATGAAACCAAGTATTGGTTGATAACTATAACATAGATGCCTGAGAACAAAACAAGTTTCAAGTAATAACAGCAAGAATAACAAGAGTGGATTGATGAACAGAAGAACTGAAGAATATAAATTTAGAATATTTGGGTTACCATAATTACCTTTCAATTGCAAATCCTCATCGCCACTGTCGGGACCTTTAAATCTACGGTGTCCAGATGAAGTGGCAGCCATGGGTAGGAAAGGATGGAAATTGAAACCATTAACGGTATCTGTATCAAGTATGCACGGAAATTAAGCTACTACAAACAGAAGAACTGTGCAAATAAGGAAAAAAAAAGAAGTGATTCAACATTAGATAAGGATATAGCATAGAAAAATACCTGCTGCGGCCTGAAAGCCTGACATCCAATGCCCTGTTTGTAAATCATATATATGAACAAAACCATCCTGGAAGTGAAAATGTCAAGTAATCGATAAATGTTTATAATCTTATCTTTGTATGCAACGATGGAAAGAAGGCAAAGATAAAATCCTACCTGACCGCCTGTGCCAAGATGTCTGCCAAGTGGTTCTATATCAAAGGCTATTCGTTGATTGGTATGTTCGGAGGATCTGTATAACCTAACAACATAACATAAGAATAGTTCTTAAGAAAATCATTTATGTTCAAAAATTTAAAGTAAATCTAGGACAATATGTCTTGATAAAGCCAATGATGAGCCCCAAATAAGAAGACCTTCCAAATTCCAATAAAATAAACATACTCACTTGTATACAACCTCAACAGCTTTCCGTACATCCCAGCACATTATATAAGGGTCCTTCAAAGAGTTAAATACATAAGTCATAATTGCACAAATTTATAGAAAGGAACTATGCACAAAATATATTTTACATATACTCATGCTGCCATAAGATCGTAACATTGACCTTGTTGACAGAGAACAATTTAAGGTTTGATCATGGGTGTTTGATCTACACTGGATACCCTTTATTCGTTCCTTCTCTTTTTAAGGTTCTTAAATTTCCATTGCCCTACACTAGATACCTTATTCCTTATCTTTTTAAGGTCTTAAATTTTCATTGGCTTCAGTAGTTTTTATAGCGTATCTTCATCTGAAATAGCAGTGCCAACATGAAAATATTGCTGTAATGCTTTCCAGAAAAAGTGAATGGCAATTTGCTTCGATCTCTTCTTCCCTTACCCAAAAAGAGAAAAAACAAAAACAGGACAGCAACTTTTTTATTGATCATAAGCTACTCAACTGGAAAGAAGGAACATGTTCAATTTTTCACCTTCCTTCCTCCAGTATATAAATAATTTCCATCTTTTGAGAATTGGACCTGGAAAGGTGAATAGATTGCATTAATTTACTGTGAACTTAAGCATAATCAAGCATATGATAAAAAATGCTCACTTACTTGAGTAATCCCGCCTTCCTGGCCATGTAAAACATACAAGAGTTCCATATTATCTTCGCTATAAATTGCAGTAGTCCGGCTGTAAGATCCTGTAGCCAGCATTCCAGTATGCGTAGGACAAAAACTGATTGCAGATATTATACCTATACCAGGGGAAAAAGAAATGGTTAAGGCTGCTTTTAACGTGCTAGAATGTCTTTGGTAGCAATACCAAGAAAAATACCTGTTTGACCTTCTTTATTTCCTTGAAGTGTTGAATGCTGTTGGAAATCTCTGCCAGGGCGATGTAGATCAAAAATCCTAACAGATTTGTTGTATCCTGCAAATATCCTACAAAAGCAAGGAAGAATTGTGCAAAATATATAATTACATTTTTGTTTCATATTTAATAAATTTGGAAACTTTTTTTTTATTCCATATGTAAACCTAGTGAAATAAAAGGTTAATACCAATTCACAAAGAGTACTAGTGAGAAGTGTCTTAACATTCTCAATGCTTCTCAGTTCATTTTTAAGATAAGCAAAAAGATTGCCACAAAATTTTTGTTATTGACCCAGCAACAGAACGTATCTACAATATAAGAAGTGCAGAAAAGTTGGGCATATTATGAAACTATAAGAAGCAAATTTTGCTTACTTTGTCCCCGCAGGATTAAATGCAATTGAAAATGCAGCAGTAATTTCATCCACGGCATCATAAGCTCGATATGTGCAACGCAGCTGCAATTGTTGGAGTAGTTATGAATCGCAAAAAGAATTATAATAAATATTGTCAGAAGCGAACATTGGATTAGAAATCCCCCCAACTACCATAGAATTTGCGAATAGACTTTTAAGCACACACAACTGATGAAGGCATTAGTATGGCCCCTCCCTATTCTCAATACCCAGAGGCCAGAGGCAATTGTCAAGTTTATTTATAAATCCCCAAACCACATCACAGTAGGCATAGACGAAAAGAAAGAAATGAAAGCTGTACCAGGCCAGAATTAGCATCCCAAAGATGAATTGGATGGTCACGGCTTGTAGTAGCAAATACAGATGTCACGGGATCTACAGCGACAACAAACTGTAAAATCAAACTTCTACTTCTCTATCACAGTATCACTACAATTCCCTTACACTACAATGGCAACATTATAATAACAGGGAGGGGAGAGACAAAAATTTCAGATTCCAAAAAATCATGTCAGCTAATAGGTTTACAAAGCCACCTGAAGCAGACATGTAAGGATACCAGCAGAAATCATATATGGACTCTCCTCCATTCACAACAAGGTACGCATCATAGGAATCTGCAGCCAACTCAAAGAATTGGTGTAAGAAAAAAAAGAAAAAAGATTGCAATATAAGCAGAAAGAGCTAAAACATTCATACATGCATGCAACAATGTCAGCAAGTGTAATATTACCTTCCTCAGCAGCTAAATGAGATGTATCAGCATCATACCCACTCCCACTCTCTGGTCTGTGAAAAATAAACACTCACTAAGTAGTCCTAGAAACCTCATTATCTCATATAATCGAATTAAAAAAGTACCAACGGTAATTTAAGAGAGAGAAATTAAAGACTCATAATTAACAAACTCACAATCCAAACAAGCGAAGATTATTATCCTCTGAACTCGTCAGAAAACACGAACCATCCGGTGACCTACCAAAACCAAAACCGCAAATTTGATTCAACATAAAGAACGAAAACAGGAAAGACAGAAAATATGGAAATCCAACGAAAATGTACCATTTGACGCCTTTAAGGAAATTGTTAGGGTTTTTGGCGGCCCTGAACTGTTTGTTGAAATGGCAGGTTCGGTGAGGATGGACATCGAACCTAATAGCAGGCCAGCGGTGGTCTTGCTCGGTGAGCTGTGTGGTTTCACTTGGTGAGTTGGGTTGGTCTTGTTCCTCCTCTCCCATTTTTGAGTCGGATTCGTTCCCCTGCGTTTTTGTTATTAGCGCCAAAATAACTTCTGCAGCGCTGGCGGTACGAGGACGGAAGGAGGAAGACTTTGCAACCTGCAAGGCCGAGCTAGAACCGAAGGCCCACAAAGTCACCGAATCAGCCAAATGGGCTGGCCTACGAACTAAAAAATTGTACAAGGCTGGGCTTTGACCCACATCGTTTCCATTTTTGTTGTATCCAATTGCTATTGATGAATTACTATTGAGTTTCTAATTGACTACTCTCTCTATTAATGAGAAACATTCACTTGTGTTGATATCCTTTTTTGATGAATTACTATTGAGTTTCTTATTGACTACTCCCTCTATTACTATTTAATAGTCTCACCAATTTTTTTACTTAGATTAAGGAAATTTAATTAATATCATTAAAACAATAAATTCAATTAATTTTTTTCCTAATATACTTTTCAACTATTCCACTCACACCTTATTATGGCTGGAATTTAATGTCATTTGTTAATAAAGATGCACAATAAACGAGGATAGATTAGTAAACTAATGATTTGTTACTTTTTTTAATAAGAAAGTTTGTTATAATTTGGGACAAACCAAAATAAAAATGTAATCTATCAAATAGGGACAGAGAGAATAATTTATTGTATTTTGTTGCGGAGATCAAGTAGTTTTTTTGTTGTATCGTGGAAATAAATGTTTTTGTTATGTTTATTGTGGAGATGCAGGTTGCTATATTTTTTATTATATTGACCACTGTTGAGAACTTTAGATCCTTGGTTGCCATGTTCTCTGCCTTTGGATGTATTTTATAAATATAAGTATTTGGTTTCTTAGGCTGTGGTTAGATATTTTTTAATTTTTATGGTGTACAAATATATAGTGATGTATACTCACGCATGAGCTTACATCTAAGCGAGCATATAGTTATGATCATTTCATTTATACATATATTTTTTAACAAAATTATATGAAAATCAATGTCTCACGTCTTTTACAAAAGTAAGTCACATATTCATTTACATCATCAAAACACATATTTCAACCTAGTCACATCAATAAAAACGCACATTTTCATATATTATTCATTTCTTCTAAAAACACGTCATTTCATAGTAGTAGCAATAGCAAGTTAAGCAACAATGACGAAATCTATTTCAATTTTTAAGTCGTCTTTCGCAGGTGGTTGTGATGAGTTGGGAGTTGTGAGCTATGCGAGCCATCAGATTTAAAGGTCCAAGTGTCCTAGTCCCAGATGTGGAATCCAATATGTTACTAACACTCAGTACTTTGTATCATTTAAGGGTGTGTTTAATAAGAAGGTAAAAAAAAGCCTGTAATATATTACTAGGGTAACTATTACGCACTTCTTTCCATTCTCATGTATAATCATTACACTCAAAATATGAAGAAAATTGTCTAAAAAATTACTCGGATAAATAATATAAATGTCTGCCAAACATGAATATTTGTTTAAACATGTATTTTTAATTACCCTTACAATCATTACACACATGTCAAACATACTCTAAAGGTAAATCCCTAAAGTTTCAAAATTTTGAGAAACATCATTTGTAATTTTATATAGTATATTTGTATCTAAAAATGATCTAAAACTGTCACAATTTGTCGCCAAAATTTATATTTCATTTGTTTCACAATTTAATTTCATAGTTTTAAGCTGTCAATAATGCTGTGCTTAAAGCTATGGAAAATGTTGCATAAAAAGCTGTGGAACCCACAACTTTAAGCTGTATAAAATGTTGTGGGGTACATTGTTCATTTTTCTGTTAGATTAATTTTGTAGATAAAATTACAAAAAAATGTATTACAAAAAAAAGTAATTAAAAACTTTTAAGATACGGAAGGAAAATTATATAATTTGATTGTAAAATACTGTGGATCTCATAACTTTAAACTGTATAGAATGCTGTGAGATTACTTTGTCCATTTTTCTGTTAGATTAATTTTGTAGATAAAATTATAAAAAAATGTATTACAATAAAAAGTAATTAAAAATTTTTAAGATACGGAAGGAAAATTATATAATGTGATTGTAAAATACTGTGGATCTCACAGTTTTAAGCTTTAAAAAGTTATGGGATGACAAAATTTCATTTTGCACAGCTTAAAGCTATGGACCTACAAGTTTAAGTTGTCAACATAATGTGGCGTTTGATTAACACAATATTTTATGCATATTCCACAACTTTAAACTGTGCAAAATGTGAAACAAACGCATCCTTAGTATGTAATTTATTTTCCTTAAATAATTGAATTAAAGACATCAATATTTATCTTGAGATCACCACGGATTAATGTTGGCATAATGCCAAAAAAAGGATAAATATTAGTAAAACAGAAAAGAAAAAAGGATACATGTTACATGGCACGAGACAAAATATATCTTATCTCGATGTTTGTAAAGATCCTTGCCTATAATTGGACATGGTAAGGAAATCAGGAATGTCATCAGGCTCAGACCTAGTCTTGCAAGAGGCGATTCGTGCACAAGCCCTTCTTAGAAAGCCCTCCCCCTCTCCTTAAGTTAAAGTTAAAGTTAAAAAAAAAAAAAAGGCTGCTTTTTGATCGAACGAACATTGCAATAACCTTTCTAACGGACACCCCAGTCATACATAATGCCACCCACGTTTTTTTTCTTTTGATAAAAAAAACATTGACAAATCAGAGGTATAGAAAGAAGAGAAGAATTCACTACATAAGCTGCTGCATAAAACAGAAAAATGGAATTAATCAATGATCTACATGGCTGAAAAGAGCACCTCAGAAAAGCATAACACCAGGGGGAAAAAAAAGTTCTATCCTGTAAATGTAGAGATTTTGGCTATGGGAATGATGCTGGCTAGTGCTTCTTGTTCGTTTTCTTTCCCTTCTTCTTGTCTCTTTTCTTTTGAAGCTTAGCACGGGGCCTGCGCTTGGCAACTTTCTTGAAAGACTTCTTTTTACTCACAGGAAGATTGTTCTTTTTATCAACTCCAATCGTTCTAGGTACTTCAGGGTCTGTCTTTCCATTAGGTCTGTCATCATCTTCTTCTCGTGAAATCTCACTTGTTTTTACTGTGATTTTCATGTCACCATTGTCATACATTTTCATCCCTTGGACCCAAAAAAAAAGCCAATTGTTAGATGAATATAAAGCTTAACTCCTGGTCAGGAATAACAAAAAAAAGAGAGAGATTATGCTCTGAAGTAATATTATTCTGATGGCCATAAATCATACCCAATATTCCAATAATTTAAACCGATTGTTCCTACCCGACCAAATGGTAACCAATTTCAACAGCTTTCAAATTAGCACTTTCATGAATGCCATCATGTTGCAAAGCCATTGCATCAAAAATGTATAAAGTTACTTTTTTAATCCATTGGAATAACTACTAAACCATTGATATTAACCGTGCACATACCAACCTATAAGAGAACAAACAAAGTAACAAACACAAGGACATTGGCAACCAGAAAGTATGGCCACGAGTACTAGACCTAGCTAGCATAAAACAAATAGATTGTGTTTAAATCATTGGCTTGGAGTTAGTATGAAATACCATTAACGGGTGCAACTAGCTCAACTTCCTCATCCTGTTCAAGGTCATCTTCATTTCCATCAGCGTCTGAACCAGCACCTGGTGGAGCTCCTCCATAAACAAGTTCTCTTTCTAATTTCATCTGCCACATAAACAGCAAACTAAGAAGATGAAACTAAAAAACACTCATCAAAATACATGGAAAAACAAATTTTAACCAGTACTTCTCCTGTAAGACATGCAGAAAAGAAACAATTGATCAATTATAAATAATGACATCTTGCAAACTGTTTGAAAACTCTGATGTCATTTTGGCCTTGCAAGGTTAATTAGTAACACCCTGCCCCTTAATTAGCTACTCTGGGAGTCTGGGGCATATTATGTAATATGATAAATTGATAATCAGGATGGCAATTCATCCTTTCATGTCCAGTCCACTTTACTTGAACATGTAAGCCTCCTTACTAACCAATTCAAAGGCACTCGATGGAGAGAAAAGATCATTTGAAATTCTATAATGACAAGTGTTTCTTAGCCTCTATATAGGAGAAATGATTCACTATCACATAATCAGTTCCAAGTAGCACGATGAGGTTGAGAGAGCATATTCATTGACTGGTTAAGGAATTTACTTTTCTATGCATGCAGGGACTAAATTTTACATTGCACTTATAAATTCTATTTGCTTAAAACAAATCCTCAATAAAGCCCTTTCCTTTCACCCTTTCCACTAAAACAACGCCCAGGGTTCATATAACAAGGCAGGTAAAACTGGAAAAAGGAAGTACCCCGTACTCCACCTGCCCTACGCAACTGCTGCAGCAATATGCATGCATATTAGGAAATGCCTGATTACTATGTAATTCTCAGACAGGCAAGTAATATGAGAACCATTTTGTGCAGTCTTCAGGTTTATTGGGAAAAAGAAAAAGAATAGAAAAAAGTAAATAGTCTTCAATTGCTTAATTCCTACACTATGGTCAAAGTTGAATTTATAATAAATCATAATGAAGTATGTTCAGACGTAAACATTAGAGTGAATGGTGTATCAAACAGTCAAAATAAGGTAGTTATATTATTTGCTTTTTCCATGCAAATAATGAGCTGTGCGATCAAAGAATTGATAGCGTAGAAGAAAAAAAAAAGGTGCAAATAATCGTGCGCATTGGTTCACACATGACACAAACACATACTAGCACTCAAGGTTAAATCATCCAAAGCATCTAAGAAACTGTGATGATAGTAACCTACGACTAAAAATGGCAAGAATAATAGGTCATTGAAAGCAATAAAGCTAGGATAAACTCAAGTCTTCAGATTAATCAGAATAAATCATCTTTCTTCCGGCTTGTCCTATACAAAGCAGTCATCTTACTCCAGAACACAAAACGAGTACATATAAATGAAGGCATGAAGCTATAATCTAATTCTAACTAAACTAAGCGGATCATAAGATGAGCCAAAGAACATCTTTCTGTCACAGAACTGGCACAAGCTTAATTCTAACTCATGAAGCATTTAGCTCTCAAATCTCAAATACCTATAACTTAACAACGTTTTGGGTAACTGAAGAGAAAAGCCTAAAAAAGAGCAGAAAGGTAATTGTAAATGTGCCCTCCGTGAGTCCTAACTCCCAAGGTTATAATCCAATAGAACCAGATTATCCAAACTTCTGGTTTTTTTTTTAATTATTATTGAGAAACAAGCATCCGGAAACTTAAGACTTCGAAAACAAACGTAAAGCAAACATGAATGCAGATGTTAGCCATTGTAAGGAATCACCTTTATAAAAAACAAAAAGAATATATCCTACAACCAACAGCATTACACATTAATAACTTAACGATAAGATAACTCTTCACATATCAAGTATTTGGGAAAAAAGCATCACACTAAATTTGCGTACACACCAAAAATATCAAGATCGGTGTGCAAGTTCCAATACGTTAAGAGACGTGACACTCAAAGAAATCCAACTAATATATATATGAAACCTTTTTTCGCCGCTCAGTACGCTTGCGCCGTTCTGCCTCATCTTGCTGCCTTTCCGCTTCCTTTCTCCTCTTCTTCTTCCTCTTGTGAAATCCAGTCACATAGTCCCTGTTTCAAACCAATAAACGGAAAATAATCAGATGACCTAAAATCGCATGTTTTTGTTTTAGGATTTGCAACGAGGCAAGAGTGCGCGTTTGCTCGCTCATACTTGAGATCTTTCTCGTTGAAAGAGACGGAAAGAGCTTTGTTCTTCAGAGCTCGTTTGTTAATGTGCCTAACTCGTGTTGGTGGGGCTTCTGGTGCTTCGTCTTCCATTGCAGCTTCTCCGCTACTCCTCGCTCTCTTCCTCCGCCGAATCGCAGTGAATTTTGGGGTTTTGGTCGGGGCGAGGTGTGATTTTTTTTCCCCTTTTATTTCTCCCCAATTTGGAATTAACACGTGTGAAAGCGGACCCATCGTTTACCGCTCAGTTCACACGTGTGTATTAACTAACCAGCTCAGCTGGCTGGCGTACAAATCAAAGTATAATAACTCTGTCGTCAGTGTCACTGTCAACAACTCTTGATGACAACTTTGCAACCACCACAAGCAAAACGGAACGATTATCAGAGGCTTGATATGGATCAACCCGACGATCCGAACTCGCGGCCCATAATCGCCGACCGGGTGCTGGTCAACGGAATCGAGACGACATTAACGTTCACCGAGGACGGGAAGCTCCTTTGGAATGCGGGCGGTCAAAAATGTTTGACGGTAGAGAGAGAGGTCCTCGGGTTCTGCACCCATGGTCGTAAGATCAGGTTAAGGTGTGTTGTGGTGAAGGGAGACCGATTCTGCTATGTATGGGACAGGAGAGGTCTGGTGAGGGAGAATTTCGTGTTCGAGCTTCTCTCCGAGAACTCACAGAGACTCTGGTGCCAGAAGCTTCGCGAGTACATCGATTCTCTTGGTAATTCTTGCTTCTGCTTTGTATATTTGGTTGATAAGAAAATGTAGGATAATGAAATAGAATTCGGGAACTGAAAATTGTAAGCTATTTAAGTACTTTTATGTCTACCTGCTCGAATCAAATCACAATTCCCTGTATGATAATTTTGAACCGCTTATTAAAACGAATATTACGTTTTCGTTTCTTATTGTTTAAGATTTTTTTGGTACTTTGTAGAAGGAAATGATACTTATGGATCAAGGGTTGGGGTTTCTGGTTATGTGATTTGACTTTTGATCTGGCTATTCACCGCCTTTAATGTGGTAGCGCACAATTACAAAGCTTGGTTTAGCAGCTAATTGTCTAGGAGAAAAGATATGAGAAAAGGAAAATCTCCTTTACTCATGATACTTTCTATGGAGTCAGTAATGATCTTAATTTAATATTCTCCATATTGTTGAATATCTTCTAGGAGTCCAAGAGTCTAAATACTTAGATTTATCTTATATTTGTGTCTATGAATGATAGCTTTCTTCGCTTCCTTCTGTAACAGGGAGGCCAAAGAAGTTGTTTATCTTTGTGAACCCATTTGGAGGAAAGAAAATTGCTTCCAAAATATTTATTGATGTCGTAAAACCGCTACTTGAAGATGCTGAGATCCAAATTACAATGCAAGGTTAAATTTCAAACACGATTCTATGCATTCATGTTGATCCTTTTAGCATTTAGAATTCTTTGCCCATTCATTTTGTTTTTCACTTGCATACAAATTCTTCTTCCAGAAACTAAACATCAGCTACATGCCAAGAAAGTTGCTCACACCATGGATCTCTCGAAGTATGAGGGGATCATTTGTGTTAGTGGTGATGGTTTGGTTGTTGAGGTGGGTTGCCTATGTTTTCTTAATGGCATTATCTTCCTTGTTCTATTTCCTTTTCTGACTGGGTCAAACCACAGGAAAAAAATCTGTAAGGTTGTCTACATCTGCTCTCACCATACTCTGTAGAGGTGGGAGTTTTGTGTACTGTTTACCTAAGTCAATTATCAAACTAATATAATTATCAAGAAACCGACTGAGAACAAGGATTGACAGTCAAATAGTTCTTAAATTTATCTCTATGACTTATTGTTGGGAATTGGTATGCAGAAGGTTTCCAGTGTGCAAATGGGATTGGCATGCTTTTGTACTGTTGAAATTGTCCCCTTTATAAACCTCTTTAATGACTGGGTATTTATTCCATTTTCATATATTTAGAGCGAAGAAGGTGATAGTTTTGACTTTCCATTTGTTCTTAATCTCTCAAGGCATACAAAATTCATTCGTTCTTCATTGATTTTTTTTCCAATAAGTTTTTTTTTGTAGAATGTAGATGAAGGAATTTCCAAACTTTCAGGGATTAGCAGTTTTTCATCTGTGGCTGGCTTTATTATGATGGGCCATGCACTTGGAATTCTTAGTTTTGCAGTCTGGGATTTACATTGTTTTTCTTGTTCAATAATTCTGCTTTGATTTTACCATGCCAAATTTTCATTTTTTTCACAAGTGCTGTGAATTTTAGTAGGTGGTAAATGGACTGCTGGAGAGAGAGGACTGGAGTTCTGCAATTAAGATGCCCATTGGAGTTGTTCCTGCAGGTTTGTTTTGCTCCTTCTCTGTGTTCATATATATGTACAGATGTAGAGACACACACACACATATTACAGGCCCTAATTTAGATAATGTGCCGTAGCATAATCTGTGACCTGATTGTATATGGAAATGATATGCAGTGAATAGAATTCATTTTAACCGCTTTGTTTAGACCAACAACTGATAGAATTCAGCACAAAATCCTAGGAGGGTTCCACGTAACTGGTAGTGGAGTTGGCTTTGCTTGCTCCACTACTGGTGAATAGTTCGGGATAGTGCTTCATAAGTAGTAACATATATCTGGCGTTTTCTACTTTATTCTTTACCTGGTTTCAGTTGCAACTCTCTGTGTTTTATTCCACGTCTTGGACTCTGCCCGCTGGAATGAACTCCATTCACTTGCCTTATGCACAATGCATGTGAATTCTCATGAAATCACTGCTAGCCAATCTCTTTAATAACTTGATACAGTCCAATTCTCCAGAAGATTGTATTTTCTTCATCCCAGTCAAATTCACTTTCTCAAGGTTTCCCTGGTCTGCTGAATATGATTATGAATCATTTTGGTGTTTTTCTTCTTCGAAGTCTTATAAATAATGCTGTTGTTCTGTAAATTAGTCCGAAAATTCACACTTTTACTGCTTTCAGAATTGTGATAAAGAATTCTGGTTGCAGGTACAGGAAATGGCATGGCAAAATCTCTTTTGGATTCTGTTGGTCAACCCTGCACAGCATTTAATGCCGTTCTTGCAATTATTCGAGGTTATATATAATTCTTGAAGCAGTTTGTGTTTAGACATGTGAAATTGGGTCGTCTTTTTTTTTCTTCTTTTTCCCTTAAACTTAATCTTCAAAAAAAGGTTTGCTTTGTTTTGTTCCTTTCTTTCAATTCTCTCTGTTTTTTTTAATGTTTTCTGTCTCGTTTGCTTGCTGGCAGGCCATAAGCGTTCACTGGATGTAGCTACCATCTTGCAAGGGGAGATCAAGTTTTTTAGTGTGTTGATGCTTGCATGGGGTAACTGATTCTGCTTACTTATACTAGCTTATGAAGTGAATTCTAGTATGCTCTAGCTAGTTGCGCCTTTACAATGTAAGATCCGAATATATGCCATTGAGGAGGAAAATTTTCTTTTTTCTTTCCCCTAACAGAGTTTTATTATATGTAGGCCTGGTGGCAGATATTGACATCGAGTCCGAAAAATATAGGTGGATGGGGAGTGCTCGTCTTGATTTTTATGTATGTGCTTGTGTATTTAAGTAAAACTTTTATTTTGTTCACTGGTTCTCTAAACGCGTGGTTTTGTGTTGTGCATACATATCTAGTTGCATCGCCAATGTGTGCTGTGCAAGTGGGAGTGTGTTCCACTTGTACTTCTATTTTAATTTGTTATGTAAAATTATTAATTTGTGTAATTTTGCTGATTTCTACAGTTAATGTTCTTGCTTTAGTTTTTCTGATGAATATCCTACATCTCTAGGATTTCCTTTTCAGAAAAATATCTGAATAGACAACAAATAACTGAATGGTAAAATCAATATAGAAGTGAATCTACCTTTGTGTCTATAACTCATCAGATCTCAATAGCAAACTGACAAAGTGCAAGGTGCAATGTTATTGATAGACAACGATGATCACATGAAAAACGACATTGGCGAAACATAAATGTAGTGGAATTTTTCTTCTCCCATGCAGAGCAACCAAAATATGAGAGAATTATAATCCATCATTTGCAACCTTTCCTTCATGGTTTTGTGGTTGTGTTTTTTAGCAGCGACTTGTTATTATATTTTTGTTAGGTGTTACGCATTGTTGTTCAGCAACTCATTCACAGAAGGATTTCATATATTTTCACAGGGTCTTCAACGAATATTAAATTTGAGACGGTATGATGGACGTATTTGTTTTGTGCCTGCACCCGGCTTCGAGGATTATGGGCTTCCCGCCAATTACAATGATGGACCTAGTGACACGCAGAGAAATCGTGATAATAGCCTTGAGCAAGCCTTTGATGTTCAACAAAATGGCTACCAGGGACCTGATGTTAAGTTAGAGAATCTAGACTGGAGGACAATTAATGGGCCATTTCTTTCGGTTTGGCTACATAATGTTCCTTGGGGGAGTGAAGATACCCTGGCCGCACCTGATGCAAAGGTCAGCATAGTTTGTGTGTGGGGGAGGGGGAACTATACTCCCTCCTTGCATTCTCTTTCTACTGCTTCTTTTTTCTTCACTTACTCCTAGTCAAGTTACTGGACTTAAATCCACATGTCTATTTCATATTAATGGTACTAAGAAGCAGTCTATTTTGTGTTATTATATATGTAACTTCAAATTTATCATCTAAAGAACTGGGAAATCATCGATACACATAGATAATGATATCATATATCAGGTTCTATTTTCATTGATCTGTATTTAGTTAGCACATATCTCATTTGTTTCATTGTTGGGATGATGGATAAAACTTAAAAGGAACACAAGTGGAAGAAGTGATTTGAATTTGTTATTTTTCGTTCTCCTTTTTCTCCCTTTCTTTCAAGAGTTCGGAGTCCCTGACTTTGCAGCAGGTATCTTGCAATACATCAATTGAGAATGTTCAGACAATACTTTCCTTTTCTTCATTTTTTTGATCGTGAAATTCTTGTTAAATTGGTCGCTTGTGAATGTAGTATCGATCTTGCATCATGTGCACAAAGTACTGTCCTTGTAGAAAATTTATCTAACTCAACATTATTTTCTGTTCTACTGGGCTTTGAAGTGCTTATTGTTTTCTGCTTATGAAAAGTCACTCTCTTTACAGATTGTCTTAGGTAATCAAGCTGAGTTGTGATCAAGGCTGCCCTTGTTACTAACTGGAATACATGCGTCCTTTATGTGTGTTTTGCTTCTTGATGTGCAGTTCTCAGATGGCTACTTGGACTTGATTATCGTCAGGGATTGCTCCAGGCTATCCTTGCTATCGTTAATGACAGAGATGAACAGTGGAGGCCATGTCAGGTCACCATTATCAACGTACCTTAAGGTGGGAAATTGAAATAATGAACAATTAATTACTATTTTTGTGTATATTATTGCGAATAAACTTTAACATTTCTTGGTTGATGGAAAATACTGATATCTTATGATAGCAGACGCTAATTTCTGATTAACATCTTCTGCTTTCCATCTTTTGCAATAAATTACAGGTGAAGGCATTTGTCTTGGAGCCAGGTCCACGCACTGATGACCCAACCAAGGAAGGTATCATAGACTCGGACGGGGAGGTTCTGGCTCGAGGAAAGGGAACATACAAGCATGACCAGAAAGGACTGATGTCTTATGATAAACTTCAAATCAAAATAGATCAAGGTTTAGCGACCGTATTTTCACCTGTATAGTTTTGGGCATCACTTTCCGAAGACCTGAATCTTTTCAGGTCAAACCTATACTAAGTAGAGACTTCCATGTATTATTTTTTCAAATGTCTTGTATATGGAACCACAGAGGAAACAGAAAAATAAATGAAGGGAATCGAGGAGAGGAAGAAGATTCCCTAAAGGTTGATGCTTCTATGGCTTTGTACAATTGTACTGGCTAATGATTATTTTCTAGTTAGTAATGGCACTATCTTTATGCCTTGTGTTGCTCCTACAACTCCTGACTTGATTATTTCGTCCACTAGTCAGGCAAACATGTATCTTATCACATCGTTAAGAGAAATTTTTTATGATGGATCGAGTTTAGACTTGTATCAAATGTCTATAAATTATCGTCCTAGTGTCCAGCTTGTTTAGCTACTAGTTATGTCATAATAGGCACCGCGTGAACAATAATAGATCATAATAAAAGAAAAATAAATAAATGATCTCAAGCAAGGAGAAAATGTCAAATTTGACTCCAATGTCCCAAACCCTAAACCTCAAATTTGACCCATAGTGCCTCTAATGCTCCCAATTAGTCATTTAGCTGTCTACAACAACAAAAATTGCTAATCCATTAAAATCAACATATTGAATCTCACATCTATTATATAAAAAATCAAATCACATATTCACTCATATAAGCAAAACACATCTATTAATACAGTCACATCAGTAAAATATAAATCTCTACATATTTTTCTCTGTTCAGTTTTAGTCAAGCCACAAATACATTTTCCTTCATATTTTCTCATTAAATTTATACCAAAATAATGTTGAGTCGCATTCCAATACAGTCATATCAACAAAAGTGCAAAACACATATTTTAATGGAGGATTTGCAGGCCGATACACATTTTGAGACTTATAGGCATCTAGGTATGCCGCGAAATTCTTCTTTGGGTTTTAGTCCATTCTTCTGTTCATTTACTCATCTGCCCCTGTATCTTCGGTTTGAAATTCAAAAACATTATGATGCGTACGTGATATTGTACTAGTATAGTTAGATGGCAAGATACACAAAGTCACTAATACCTGTCTTAATTTTTCGTGATACCCATAAAAAACCTCGCCATCGTCACAACTGCCCAAGACAGAACTCATCCTCAATCAATGAGACCGTTCCACATACGCTAACTCAAAACACGCTACTGTTCCGCCATCTATGCGACCTCGCCGACAAAGACGCGATCATTTTTTAGCGCTATTGCCGCTTTAGTCAAACGCGACTCTTCCAACAAACACACTACCCCTCCGCTAGCGACTCCATTCCTTCATCAACGCAACCCCTCCGCTAACGATGGCAGTCCTCCATCGACGTGACTGCTGAGCCCTTTATATAACCCTGTAATGATAAGTTCTTTGATAATCTGTGATACCCCATTCGATTTGTGTGGAATACCATTGATATGTCAAGCTCTAAAAAATCCATGGTAAGTCTTCTATGATGCACTATTATTTTTATGATTAATATATGATACCTATACGAATATGTTATTATACATTCATGTTAATTAGCCTAAGAACTCCGAGAATCCTTGTGAGAATAGTATTTGAAATTTATTATACTTCTTGAATGCATTATCCTAATATGTTTTGCTTTGAATACTCGGTAATACATCCATGACACCATTATGATACCCATATGAATTTTCTGTGATACCAGAAAAAAGAAGGTAGAAGACACTATAAACATCCCACATTATAGGTCAAGTCTACAAACGATTGTTGGCCTAATAGAAGGTCTCTCTCTGAGTAAGAGACAAATTGCAAAACTGAAAATACACCATTTAGGCAGTTGATTGAAGCTATATTGAGCAAAGATGTGAAAACGGCAGATTGTGCTTTCTCTGACCACAAAATGTTCAACCCACATTATAGCACAAGTAGTCAGTAGAGATCGTATCCACAGAGACAGAGTTATAATTGATCCAAGTGTTTATTTGTATATATTTATGGACAATGCAAGAAATTAAAGTTCCGCTCAAGTTGATTGGGTTTGCAATTTAATAAGAATGCAAGCAAGAAAAGTAAAGTGTTTTTGGAATTTTTGTATTGAAGGATGCAAATGCTAATGCAATTTATCACTAGGCAAGCTATACTAATGCAATGAATTCAAGTAAAAGAATGAAGCACCAAGACTTCGAAATCCACCAAGGGTCAATGATGTGCAAACATAACCAATTCACTCACACATTTATCAATCCGGGTATAACGAATCCGTACCTAAGTCGGTTTTAGCACACTCAAGTCAATTTCCCTCATATCAATAACTAGCCATCTTATTGGTCTAGGTTGGATGTTCCTATCAACATTCTAGCCATCCTATTGGTTTAGACATGCATAAGAATTCATGAAAGCTCAATGGAAATATGATTCATACAAACTTGTTCCAAACCTAATGGAAACAACAATTGCAATTTAAGGTCCCAAGAAGCATGATTAACTAGATATTTCACCATCTACAAAATCCATCAAACAAATCCATTCAAAACCCTAAGTGGTGATCAAGCACAAAGAGTAAGAAGAATCCACAATAATCATAGAAACCAAAGATTTATACCCAAATAGATTCACATATAACCAAATCAATTCATACAACCATCATTCAACCCAAGGCTTCATCCTAGCCTTGGTGATAAAGAGTTTAGCTAATCATAAAGAGAGAAAGAGAAAAGCAAAGAGAGAAAGAGAAAAGCAAAGAGAGAGAAACATGTTGGTAGAACCCAAAATTGGAAGAAACACAAGCCAAGCCTTGAATCCCTCATTCAAGCCTTGAATCCTCCTTCTTTCCTATGTTTTTCGCTCCCTGGAACGGTCGTTCGATAAGTCCGAAAATCCTTTGTTTTTAGGGCTTTCGCGAAATAAAAGTTGTCATTTTCGTGCAGGGCGCCTAGGCGCGTAGGAAATACACCTAGGCGCACCTCGCCTAGGCGCTGCTCTAGAAAAACAGTTTTTCCTGAATTTTTTCCATCCAACTCTGTTCCGTGCGTGGCCCATACCGCCTAGGCGTGTATAAATCACGCCCAGGATAATTTGCAAGCTTATTCTTGCTCTCATTTTGCCCATATTTGCCACCTTTTTGTTCCGCACCATCAATTGCCTATCAAAATCCAAGACAATAGATAAATGTACCGAATTGACAATACCAATGAGATAATAAAGGGTTATTATCACCAAAAACAAGAGGTATATTCATACCTATCATTCCTCTACAAGGATTTCAAGAACATCTTCATGATAAAAGATGGTAAGAAAGTTATTGAGATAACCCCAAAAAAAAGGACATGAGCACCAGTTTTATTGAAAAGAGATTTAGGTTTATGCCTAGATTGGCCAAGTCAATCATAGAAACTCATGTTAAAGAAGCATCTTTAGGTAATAAAGCAGATGATGAAGAAGACCTGTGCCGCCTTGTTGTGTTTTATTTGCTTACATATTTGTTTGTTCCTAAGAAATCCATGACTCTGAGTTGGGGGTACATCAACTATGTGGAGGACCTCGAGCAGTTGAATAAGTATAATTAGACTTGTTACACATTTCAATACTTGCATATCTCGTTATCCAAGTGCATCCCACAAGACATAATGAGTTGTTTAGTTGCTCTGACTGAAATTGAAGTGCATGAATTGACTCAGAAGTTGAGGCATACATCCACTCCAGTGAGCAATAGCTTACCTGGATTCCAGGCAAAATATATATCATTGATACAAGTGAAATATATTCGTGATAAATGCATGCTTATTTAAAAATACAATAGAGATTCATTCATGATTCCATGTTGCTACCCTACTTTCTTGTAGGAACCAGTAAGTACCAACTCTGAACCTCATATGGAGAAACAACAATTAGAAACTGAAGTTGAAGGGAGAGACTAAATGACATGCTCACATTCAATTTGGTACTTTTCCAAACACAAACCCATAATCATATAGTTTGAATACATTTGATTATACTATAAGGTTACATATTTTTGCAGTCACAATCATTGCTCGAAACCCCAAGAAAAAGTGAATGTTGAGAAGCAAAACAATGAAAAATTAAATGAATTGTTGGATACACCAGCTACAACTTTGTCCTCATTATTCCTCACATAATTAAACTTAAATCCATTTTCAATAGAATACTTGCTTAACGCAAGCCTGAATTCAGCTACTCCTCCATCAAGTTTCTGCCCAACATCGCTAATAAAACCACCCTAAGAAGAAAAAAGTAAATGGCTGCCATTTGAAGAACAAAAAGTCAAAATATTAACTTCAACATTTTCATTCACAGTTTCATCATCACCAATATCATTGAAATCTAAATTATTGTTGTTTAACCTGAAAACACTAGCAACACTCCGAAAAATATCATTTAAATCTGTCACAAATACTTCAATGAGATGCAAACCAAGAACATTAATCAACGAAACCATTGTCCTGAAACCCTCCTCATTCCTAAGTGAACATCCATTGTAACCAGGTATGGAATAGGATAAATCACACTTTCCCACTTCAAAACAACTTCATTTCTCAACAATTTTATGAATTAAAGAATGAAAATCAACATCCAAACCAAGCATAATAGGAAATACTTGTGAATAATTCTTAATCATCAGAAATACACCCTCTGCCATAATAAACAATGCAATTATAACAAAAAAAGCCGTATGAAAGAATAACCAAAGTATTACCACGAGAAAAACTATTGGAACATATTTCCCCTGCAACAAAAAAACCTAACTTCAACAAATCAAGAACCTACAAAAAAACAAATTACAGTACATAAAGACTAAAAAGAAAAAAAACCTAAAGAATGAATTCAAGGAATGAAAAATCACAATAATAATGCGCTGACTATAACAATCTAATACCAACACCCAACTAAGACAACAAAACTGCAAGTCAACCACGAAAATGTTGCTTCGAAGACAACGAAAGAACGAACAACACCACCTCCTTCGATAACCACACGATATCGACGGTCGAATGGCACAGAAAATCGTGCAGTAGCCATTGATGCTCTCTCTCCCAAATTTGATCTTTCTCTAACCTGGTCGTCGGTGCCTCCCGGCCAAAAAACCCTAAATATTTGTCTGTCAATGTCACTTTTGTCATTTGTGAAAAATAATAACACTTAAAATTACACAATTAACCTTATTTTAACTTAATATGAAATTAATTTTGTCGTCTGCTTTTCTTACAAATAAGAAGAATGAAGTTGACTTACTGGAAATTTCCCCTATTAATATGATTTTACTGTCTCATCAAAATTGGACCATTGAAATTATCATTACACCTCCTTAGCCCAGCCTATTTTTCTCTCATGGGCCAAGCCCAAAGCAGAATTAATAGCCCCATAGGCCCATACTACTTTCTCTCTGTGCGAAAACTTCCGAAACCGCGAAACCCATTGGGTTCTGAACGACAATACAGGTTCCTCTCTCTCTCTTCTCCCCTCTCCCGTCATTGTTGCTTGTTTTTCTGAATACAGGAGCTTCAAGCAAGTCGGAGACCACAAGCCAAGTTTCCAGCAGGAGCGGTAGGTTTATAGTGTCGATGAATATTATTGTAATAGAATATTGCTCTCATACATACACGGTCCAAATCGCAAACATATAATTATATATACATGTAGCGAAGTCGCCTCACTTTGAGTTGGTGTAAACGACATGTATTTTACCTACTTTTTGTTTGTTCCTTCAGTTCTTTATCTTTTGTATCTCGTTTGATAGTGTAAGTTGGATTGAGCAAGATTTTCTATTGATGATCATCAATAAAATTCTAAGTAGTAGACAATTATTCAGTTTTGATTCCTTCAAATTGCAAAAAAAAAAAAAAAAATCCCCAATATGATAAATTAATGGCTTTGGGAGATCTGCAGTCAATTGATAGTATTTAGGGTTCATATTTGGATGGATATAAAACACTTTGTCTAAAATTTTCTGTGGGAGTATACTTACCTAGATTATGAGATCCATGTGCTTCATTCGATTTTGATTGATGTGTAGTTTGTATTTTTGTTGATTTTAGACCGACCGAACAATTAGAAGGTAAAAAAAAAGAGTTCCATAGAAAAGGATAATGATAGGGATGAAAAACGGAAGATTGTGAAGAAGGAAAAAAATGTTGATTGGAACTACGGATGCTGAAGAAGAACTAGGGACCAAAACCAAAAAGGTAGGCAAACAAAAAAAGAAGAATAAAAAGATGATGCTAACGGAAACAATGGATTTGGTGAGACAACAAAAGTCTAACATGGAACATATTTCGAAAGAGGGAAATTTAGTGGCTGAAAATGAGAAAAAGGAAAAAGAAAATCAATTGTTAAAGGAAGTAGCTGAGGGTTGTGGGAAAGAAGTGGTCAATGGAGTTGGTTCTCGGGGAGAGAAGAATCAAGAATCAGATGATGCTAAGGCAGATGTTAGGAAACACATAAAGAAAAAGCGGTTGCTGGAAGAAGCGGCTAAGGCTGATAGGCGAGGAGTTTGCTATTTGAGTCGCATTCCTTCCCAAATGGATCATGTGAAGCTTCGTCATATTCTATCCCAATACGGAGAAATACAGAGGATCTATCTTGCCCCTGAAGGTGATTCTTTGGTAATTTCATATGTTTGTTTTTTATGTGAGTTTTTGTATATGAAATTGAACTTGGTTATGTGCTCTCATGGTTGATCAGTTGAACATGATAAACAGATACTCATACTACTGCTAAAGTGCGACGTAAAAAAGCTGGTGGGTTTCGTGGACAAGGATTTTCTGAAGGGTATGTTTAGTCGGAGAAGTCACTTAAAAAAATATTAATGCTCCTTCAGTGATATCTTTACTCTCTGTTTGAAACCTTTCAAAGATCTGTTAGTTTTTCATTTTTGGTCCAGAATAAGATCATGACCATGCTTGCCTATAATTTGTAGGTGGGTTGAATTTACAAATAAAAGTGTTGCTAAAAGGATTGCTAATATGTTGATTGGTGAACAAATAGGTTAGTACAAGTTCTGATATTTCATTGTTTATCTTTTAATTTTTCATTTTTTATTTGTTGTTGCTCTTCAAATTACCCATTTAGCTCTCGGTCATTGGCTTTGCAATGAAAGAAACTGTTGAAACATGTTGTAATCAATGTTTTCTTTTTGACGTAAAATTTAGTTTCATTTAGTTCTGATTTCTTTATGGGGAATTAAATTCTTTTTGGCTTCAGCTCTGATTTTGTCCTGACGTTTTTCTTCGCCACCAACCCCTCCCACCAAATTGTCCTTCTATTTTTTATTTTTAGGTGGAAGGAAGAGGTCACAATTCTATTTTGACCTTTGGAATATCAAGTACTTGAGTAAATTCAAGTGGGATGATCTTACTGAAGAGATTGGTATAGAACTCATATTTCTATTGTTTTGTGCTCATTTGGGCTTAAGCAGGTCTTCCTATCTAAGTTCAAATATGTCTGATGCAGCTTACAAGAATGCCATTCGGGAGCAGAAATTAGCTTTAGAAATATCAGCAGCCAATAGAGAGAGGAACTTCTACCTCTTTAAAGTTGAACAATCCCGAGCTTTGAGTTCCATAGAAGAGCGAATGAAGAAGGTATTGATGGACATAATTTATTGTATCACTTTCTGTTGTATTGTTATCATTTTACTTTTCAGTTGGAGCATGAGATGCAATTTAACGTTGCCTAGTGGTAGAGTTTTAGAGGTGCAACCTAGACAGGTTCAATCACTGCATCCACATTGTGCACGGCAGCACGGGTGCATGGGAGTTGTTAAAAAAAATGTTCATTGTCTGCTCTTCAACGAAATTGTATCATGTGTCTATATAGTTCTCACTATAACCACTATTATGCTTTTGTCTACACAGCATGTGAAATAATGTCTTTCATCCATTGTCTGTAGAAACAAAAACTCCCACAGGAGTCGAGAGACAATATTGAACGGCTTCCCAGTCAGAAGGCGGCCAAGGTGATTCGTCAATTCCCCCAGAACAAACCAGTTTCAGATCATGCAGCACAAAACAAACCTCGGCTCTCTAAAGAGGTCCTGGCTGGGGTGAGTCATTTTCCGTTATATAATAACTTCAACTATGTAGTCGTCGTTATGACCCCGGAATCTTACTGGAAAAAGCATTTCTCAGGTATTTGGTGTTTCTTAGCTTTCAAGCTCAAGTTATGGAGCCGATGTTCTTGTTGATGAGCCAAAATTTAATCAAGTGCATACTTTTAACTTTTGCATGGTGTTACTTCTGCACTAGTGTCGATAGGTGGACCTCCCCAGTTTTGATGATAGTGCTCTGCATAGTTTTGATTATCAATTTATATATTAAATTGACCTTGGTGAAAAGTTATGTCTCCGTTTGTCAGCTTATACTCTGTCACTCATACTCTCAGACACTCTCAGCTTTTACGCTTTACGAGAGCTTATACTCTATGAGACATACTCTGAGCTTATACTCTATGTATGTCTATGTTGTTAACTTGTTATTTCTGTTTATACTTTATTACCCGCGAGTTTTATTTTTTTGTTATTTTTGAATAGAAAAATGATATGTAACTCATATTTTGAAAATTCATGGTGGCCTATATATCTTGTTATTCTATTAATTATTCGACTGTCTTAATCAATATGCGAAATATTTATTTTGTTTTATGATTTTATTCTAATTAATTATTCCTCATTAGGGTTTAACGAATTTGTTCTTCTTAGAGTTTAACATTTATTGTTTAGGTTACAACATGAAAATTCGATAGACGAGTCTCCTTAAGGCTTATATTGCTTAGGTTACGACATATAAATTCGATACATAAGCTCATTAGAGTTTAGTGAATTTGTGTCATGAGCTCCTAAAATATGAGTTATTTATCACTATCGTTTTGAATAAAAGGAAAGAGTTGGACTTGAATTCACGATTCGAGATTATATACGATCCGGTTCGGTAGTTGAATTACTTATTATATTCGTATAACCCTGCCAGTTGTGATTTCCAGTTTGATATCATTTGCATTCTGATCGCTCGAGTCACAGATATTTTTTTTCCCCATTTTTTGTTACGCAGGACAGATAAATTTTAATTAATTTATTTTAATTCAAGTATCCCTTCTTTTACTTCCTTAGTCGCGCCACATGTGGGCCTTTCGAATTTTGATTTTGTGCTGCATTGTCGTGCCCCACCATAATCTAATGCCCACAGAAGGCCCGCCCCCCACTCTTAGAGCAACTACAATAAGACTTATTTGTTGGGCCATCAAATTCAAAAAATGGGACTCACTTCTATCTCACAAAAATACAATTTTCAATACAATCAAATCAACAAAACTCATATTTCAATACATTTACATCACCAAAACACACCTCCCGGTACTATCACATCAGCAAAACACATCCCCCAATACAAAACTATTATCCAACCATCTACTCATTCATTCTCACATTCATTCTCAAACAAAATTATACCAAAATTCATAATGGGCCCTACATCTTTTACAAAAAGTCAAGCCACATCATCATCCATATTACCAAAACACATCTCTCAATACAGCCACATCAGCAAAACACATTTTCCAATATAACCACATCAGCAAAAACACACATTCTCATACATTTTCCCTTCCCCATTAGAAATGCCTTATTGGATTTGCTCTTATCGATAATGTGGTCATTGAAAACCCCAAAAGACAACGGATTGGGTAGGTCTGTAAAAAAACACTGGCCTAATCGATAAACCAAAATTTTTCTCTTTTGATTTTTTAAAAAAAAGAAAAAAAAAGAAGGAAAACCGTGGAGTAGAAGCGTAAACCCTAGTCTTCCACGTTTCAGATCATGCGGGTCCCAAAGAGAAGACAAAAAAAGTATGGTGTATCCGGTTACACTATATCAAATTGTCATTAACATCATTTCAACCCCCAATATAAATCTCAATGCTCAAGATACCTAATATTTTATTTCAACAGAGGGAGTTATATTTATTTACGTCAAGGTCCACCTAAGATATGTAGTACATTTTTAATCACTAGATTACTTAATATCGTGAGATAGACACTAACTTGAGTGTTGAAGTGCAAATAGGTCACCTCTATCTTGTTCTTGTAGGATTTAGATGAATAGTTGTTACGCCACAGCTTTGTTTGCTGCTAACCTATGAGTTGTATAAAAATTTGCATCCACAATAATTTAATAAAAAACAATAAACGGTTTGGAATAAGGCTAAAGTGTTTGATACAACGATGGATAAACCTATCATACTTTGTATGTTATTTAAATATGTTTTGACATCGAAGTCTTTGTTCAAACAATTTTGACAAAAAAAATTATTAGTTGTCAACCTACTTAGTATATATACGTGTGTGTATATATATATATTATAATATATCTATATATATATAAGGTATAGCATTAGGAATATAATTCATAATATGTGTGCTGACAGCTCACACATTACATTGGCCTAATCGTCGAGAGCAAATGAAGAGAAAGGCGATTGTCAACAGTAAATTTTTTGGCTAAATCCATGGTTAGTGGATTAATTTGAGACAACCATGCATGTAATTAACTTTATTAGCTGTATAAAGTTAATGTTTACTCCCTCCGTCTCATTTTAATTGTCCCCTTCACTTTTTCACACTATTTAAGAAAATATTTAATTCACTTTCAATTTGACGTTTATACCCCTATATAATGACAAATACTTTGACACCATAATTAATGTGCATGGTTATTGAGCTTTTCAAGTTAAGGGTAAATAAGGAAAAAATGAGAAAAAATAGTTTTCATTAATTGAAACGGGCATGCATTTTGGGGCATCTCAAAAAGGAATAAAGGACAATTAAAATGAGAAGGAGGGAGTAATATATTTTCATTAAAGAAAAAAGAAGTCAATGCAGACACGCATAATCCTTTTTTCATGTTGTTGACAAGCAATGCAAATATAATTATTTTACACATGCTGTAAATTATATGTAAAATGATAGGGGAATTCTCATAGCATTAGGTTATGAAGAATTGATTATTTGATTCATCAAATAAATGTTGGGTATTTAATGTGTGTGTATATATATATATACAGTATATAATGTGTGTATATATAGTGAAATCTAGAAGAGACGAATTTAATATTTTTATGAAAAGAGAGGAATTATATGTGTAATGATTGTGAAAAAATAGTTTAATAGTGATTGAATAGCTGCACATGAGAAGTTCCCATATGGAGGGGTTCGGTTATCAAGAGAAATAACTCAAGGAAAAAAGGAGATTGTTGTCTCATTAAAGATTTAAGGATTGAGAGATTAAGGAGGTCCATTGGATACAAATGGCACCAGAGACAGAACTCTAAAGATATGGATAATCTAATTAATTATAATAGGAGGACCAATGAGAGAATTTATAATGTTTTTAAGAATTTATTAAATGAGGTTGAAAGTGATGACCAAATACGAATGGGACACGTGGCAAACTTAGGGAGAAAATTGTTGGGCTAAAACCACGTTTGTCTCACTTGGGAAGAATACGGCTTTGGAGAAGATCAAAATAAAATCCTAATCACTCAAAGAGAGGGAGAATGAAGGGTTTACAAGGAGGAATTAAAATGTGTTTGTGATTCCCCACAAAGACTCATAGTGTGTTGTGTAGAGAGAGATCTAGTAAGAGAATGAGACAGAAATAGAGAGAGAAATTAAGTGAGAGGAAAAAGGAGATTGATCAAGTGTTCTTGGAGTTGAAGCATGCAAGGTAAGCTCTTGGAGTTTTGATGATGGTTAATTATGTGAACGAAAAGGGTATAACTAAAACCCTAATCACTTGATTCATTTCCTTCTAGGTAGAAGCCATAAGCTGGAAATCAGAGTTAGCAAAGGATCAAGCAAAGAATCAGATAAGATGAAATGGTGATGGGTATATCGGGGTTAGATCATAGTCCACACCTCAATATAAAATGGACATGCATTGCACTTTATGAAATATATTTGATTAAATGGCTAAGACTCACGCATTAGTGTTATGTATGGATTGAGAGTATAAATGAACCAAAAAAAATTATGAAATGCATGATCAAGAGTGTCATCAAATAACACACGGCTAGACGAACGTGTGATAGCCTGATTGATCTTTCTACTATATAAGAAGTGTAACGTTTTGTGTTCAAATCTCTCATACTATCAATTTGAGTGAGATTTATCACCATTATTATCAGAGTTATAAAAATGAAACCCACCGGCCCATTTGACCTCCGTATTTCTGTTGGGTATTCTCCTCCTTAGTATAAAAAAAAAAACAACAACAAAAACACACGGCTAGAGAAAAAAATGAAAAACAAAGTGATCTAATTTTTCATGGCTTAACAAATTTTCCAAATATCAAGCATCAACACCATTTATCTCATACTTTTCTACCATTTTTCACTTTTTTCTACTATTCTACACATATTCCAATACAATTTTTTTAAATTACTCTCTCTATACATTCCAAAATTTCCAGTACCATTATCAAGTGTCCCATTGCACTTGCTCTAAGGCCTAACCGGACTTGATTAAACACCAAAACATATCAAATGCGTTTGATAAAATTAATAAACAATTTGGAATAGGGCTTAAAGTGTTGATATAATGATGGATAAACCTATGATATTTAGTATGTCATTTAAATATGCTTTGACATCGCTCGCAGTCTTTGTTCAAACAACTTTGACAACAAATTTTATTAGTTGTCAACCTACCCAACATAATATATATATATATATATATGTGTTTGTGTGTATTATGACGTGTAGCATTAGGAATATAATTTACAGCTAACACATTACATTGACCTAATCGTCAAGAGCCAATGAAGAGGAAGGAGAATGTCAAGTGTCAACAATGAAATCTTAGCTAAAAGCATGATTATTGTGGATTAATTTAAGACAACCATGCATATAATTAACTTTATTAGCTGTACAGTGGCGTTCCTGAGGAGGGGCGAGAGGGGCGGTCGCCCAGGGCCCCCAAAATTCGGGGGCCCCTAAATTTTTTTTTAATACTAATATATTTTAATATATGTATAAGATTTATTGTTTATAACCATTGTGTTGTTATTTGGCTCGTGGTCTAACTGCAAAGTTGATATTTTAAATTTTTAATACAGTGGACAGTGGTTCGAGCCCAAGTTCTAACATATATATATATTTTCATTTTCATACTCAAAATTGGGCCCTCCAATTTTAAGTCCAATGATAAAAGTTATGACTTTAATTTACCTATAAAGGCCCAATTGGTCAATTTGACTACTACAAGTCCTAATTTGCCTAATTTGTCTCTTTTGGAATTTGGACTCTCTCGTCTCATCTGTCTCACTTTCCACTCTCTGTCTCCAACGGGCAACCTGCAAGGCTGCAACGTCTCTCTATTAGTCTATTTTTGATTTTTTGGTCACTCCGCGTGCGCGTCGTCGTCTCTGCTCATCTGGTTCTAGTTGCTGCTTGCTGGGTCGCCTGGGCGCTGCCGCTGGCTGGTGGTGGGCTGCTCACTGGTGGCTGGTGCGGTGGTGCCTGGTGCGGTGGTGCCTGGTGCTGGTGGGAGCTGGTAGTGGACTAGTGGTTGCTCACTGCTCAAGTGCTCAGTTGCTGGCTGACTTGCTGAGTTGCTGCGGCAGCGAGCCTATGGAGCTGTCTTGTTGGGCAGCTTAGGTGTTTTCGCTCCTCAATCCTCATTTGATTTGTTTCTTTGTTACTTGCTGATTTTTTTCTTAATTTAGTTGATTTGTTGTCTTGTTACCTGCTGATTATTTGATTAATTTAGTTAGATTTGGCAATTTGCTGCCTTTGTGCTTGTGTGGAGCGTGGACTGTGCCACTGTGGCTTTGTTAATTGAGTGATTTCATTATTTAATTGATAAGTAATTTATCAATTTAAGCATAAAGAGTAGTCAAAATTGAAGTTAATAAAGTCATACCTTCGATTTATCATGTTACAAGAAAAGTTAAATGGGTTAGCAATGTTATCTATTGAAAGTAATTTAGCGGAAAAGATTGATTATACTACTGTAATTAATGATTTTGCATCTTAAAATGCTAGAAGAGCCGTATTTGAATAATATTATACCTTATAGTCAATTTCTTTTTAAGATATACGATAGCATTTTAAGAGGGGGCCCCTTTTGAAGAGTTCGCCCAGGGCCCCCCAAATCTCAGGAACGCCACTGTAACTGTATATAATTAATTTTTCATTAAAGTAAAAACGAAGTCAATGCTTGCAGGCATGGAGATTCACATTGTTGACATGCAATGCGAATTTAATTAATTTACATATGCTGTACCTTAGATGTAGACGATCTTCCCCACCATAAAGAGAGAAAACTGCAATCTTATTTCCTCCGCTAGAGCTGACTACTGCTATTATCCCCTGCACAATGGTCCATACATAGTACTGCAACTTCTCATTGATTACGAATTCTCAGCCGTTGATCATGACCCTACTGTGATTTCACGTGGACTTACCCATGATTAGTTGTAATAATCTGAACTGAAAAAGCGAACTTATGGATGTACCTAGTTTGAACTTCCAAAGAAAAAGTGTCAAAAAGGCCCATCGAAAACAAAAGCGCGTGTGGTTCAAACTTGATAGAGGTGTGCATTCACGTGACTCGCGTTTGGGCGGGCCTTCCATGACAAAAATTCGGGTTTTGATTGGATAATATAGATAATATTTACGAGATATTTATACGTTTAAATTCGGATTAATTTAAATTTTCAGACAAAAGTAATAGATATTCTTAGTGTTTTGATTTAAATTCGGGCAATAATTTAATTTAGGTTACAACTCAACTGCTATATTAGACAATATATTTATGTTTGGATCAAATTTCAAAAATAAAATTTATATTCAAACTTAATTATTTAAATAAGACAAATCGATCATCGGTGTCACTTATATATGGAGCATCCAATGCTCCCCTACTCTCTCAAGTTTGTTACAAACAAAGAGTACTCGCTCCATATGTTTGACAACAAACGAAATGAAATTCCCGAACCACCCCTGGCATTGTTTACTCAAAATGGCTCGTAGGTGTTTGACGGACAGCAGAAAAGAAGAAAACGACGACGTTCAAGGGTAGCCTCAATACTATATATGGAAATTCAAATACCACCCACACATGCGCATGTATATATAAACAAATAATTTACTTCTCTCTTCCCCCATGTCACGCTGGGCACACTCGAATTTAGTTTCCATGTTTCGATTTCTCTCTCTAAAACCCTCTCTCTAAGGCCCCCGACGATTACAGACGAAGCTAATCGGGTCTTAGTCGCCATTTGAGAGCAAACCTTTCGTTGGCTCCTCTACTGCTTTTCTCTCTACTTCCTCTTGTCGCTCTATGTGTTGCTTTGGTTGTTCTTGTTTATGAGTGAAGTAGTAGCAATGTCTCATTCGACGTCCTCGAATGTTTGCTTCAATCCGGACTGTGCAGAGTCGAAATCAGAGCGGCCGAGGAAGGGATGGAGGCTCCGCACTGGGGAGTATGTGGAGCTTTGCGATCGATGCTGGTAATGGGGCTCACCATTTTATTTTAATTGCGGTTCTATTTTTGTTTCAACTTGTTTTTGCGTTTAATTTGATGTGAATTCGGGGACTCTGAAGTTTTCCGTTGCTTCCATGGAAGTGAATTTCGATGCATGATTGTAGGTTTTAAGCGGTGGTTTTACGTTAAATTGTTCAGTTTAGAGTGGTTTGGGAGGTCAATTTTGGGGAAATTGACGTTTGGCTTTACATGTACGTATTGATATTCCCTGGCCTTAAGTTTGCTTTAATGGACGTGTCAGCGGTGAGTTTCTGGGCTCTGTTTGTTTAGGACATGGGTTCCCAGAGAAAAGTTATCCGAACCTTTTGTTAGTTCCTCTATTTCATTTATGAGCAATGGAATATCTTATTAGTGTATCTATATGCTTGTTCGATGATCTCTCAAGTTCGAGGCTTTCAGTTGGTCCATGTAAACTTGTGGGCAGTTTGTTTCTATTACTCTTCCCTACTTTTCTGAGTTGAATGTTAATGCAGTTGCAATTATGAATTACCGAGTGAGACTGTGAGAGATTATTTGGGTCCTTTATCCCAAACCAAATTTTCATCTGTTACGCGAATCCACATGATATCTTTGTGAGAATCCACCACATGAATTATTCTTTGCTATTCATTCCTTTCAAAAGTTATATTCTCAATTTTTCTTTATAGTTCATGACTTTTCTTATCACTTTTATAGTTTAATCCATCATGTATTTCCGGACACTTTTTTTCTTCTTTTTTTAATTTCTGCTACTTGAATATGTTTGAGTCTATGCTCTACCTGTACAGAGAGATTGTTTTTGTAACTGATATTAATGGTTCTTGAAACTGACTTAACTATCATGAAGGTAGGAGGAACCATCTTGATAGTAGTTTCTTTTCTTGTGATTGTTTTCTGCAATAGACCTCCTTATGTTATATTATGTTGCATATTTATATTGTCATGATAGTAGTTTCTGAGATGCCTTCATTATTTTGCTTTTCTGTTTCTTAGAAATTAATCCTGGATATGCATGTGATTTTAGTTCTGCTTTTGAGGAGGGAAGATACTGTGATATTTTCCACATTAATGCAGCCGGTTGGAATTGTTGTGAATCCTGTGGTAAGGTGAGCAGAAAAATAAAATTTTCTGTGAGCTATATTTTTTTTCGCTGTTATGCTTGAAACAAAAAATTGCTCCGAATTTCAGTTTGTTTTTTTAAAAAATTATTGCTAATCTGTCTCATGATTAATTTTCCACCACAGCGTGTTCATTGTGGATGCATAGTCTCAGCCCATGCATTTACATTGCTGGATGCTACTGGAATAGAGTGCATTGCATGTACAAGGAAAAACGCAATGCTGGTAAAGATTTATGAATTTTTGCGATCAAATCAGTTGTTGGTCATGCCTTATGTGGATACCAGCAAATTCATGCTCCTCTGTTCTTAATGATATGCCTTGTAATGTCTTAGCTGAATCAGAAGATTTAGAGTCTAGAGATCCCAGGTCTTTTGGTTTTTCAAGTGGTAGACCCATGGATGTGTAACAATTTTGCGGATTTGTTTAGACTTATTGTAAGTTTGCGGTTTTGTCATATCGCTATTCTGTTGATGAATGGTTTACTTATGACTTCATATTCTGCATTTCAGGCTTCCAATCATGCATTGTCTCCGTCTTTGTTTTATCATGCACCTTTGCATGAAAGATTTAAGGACATTCCTATCAAAAATTTGAATCATTTGGCCGGGTCAGGTCCTGTGCCATTGGGGCAGGCCCCCTCTTTGTTCCATTCCCCTATTTCTCAGCCTGAATTGCGTCCAAGAATGCCGTATGAAGTAGACAGACTGAATGCTGGTGAAAGATTATCTGCTTCTGCCTTGGAAAAGAGGAAAGTTGTTGATTTTTCTGAAAGTTATAGGATTGGAAGCCTGAAGCTTGATGGACAGGATGTGCCTGAGAATGGGAAAACAGGTATAGGACCCTTTCATTTAGTATGTTATTCTAAAGAAAAATTGTATTGATGATTTACCCTTTCGCTATTCCAATGTTGGAGAGTTGGTGCTGTAGGATCACCAAGCTGGGTAGCTGCTAAATCTGACATTAAACATTTACTGCAGGAACTAATTATGAGGAGGAACGTAGTTCATCAATAACATTGTCACATTCTTCTTTGAGAGATGATTCATCTACTCCACAATTTGGTTTGCATTTACCTTGTTCATCTACAAAAGAAACAAATGGTCATATTAGAGCAACTGGGATTCATTTGCAAGCAACCCCTCCGCCTCCCCCGGCAAAGCAATTTCATAGTAATTTGCATAATGGAGTTGATTCAGCTGGTGAAACTCAGAGTCGCTATGGGAGACCTCGAGCAGATGGCCGTGGAAGGAGTCAGTTACTTTCTCGATACTGGCCCAGATTTACTGATCAAGAAATGCAGCTGATCTCTGGGAAGTATCCTTGGTTTATGAAGTTTTTTTTTTTGTTATTTAGTTGCTTGAAACTAATTAGAAGCTGGAATAATTTTAGGATGATTTTATCGAATGTCCCTGAAGGGAGATCCCTAAACCCTAATCCTTAGCGGATTTTAGTTTTGAATTCTTATGGTTCCTGCTCTGTTACTTTTGGTTGCCCAGTCCTATTTATGGTTTAACATTATGTAAGACTTAACCCTATAAAGTACAAATGCTATAATCACTCCTCTGTTTGAAAAGATGTTAAGCGCAAGTGATGCTGGGCGAATTGGGAGGTTGGTGCTACCTAAAAAATGTGCAGAGGTGAGTCTTACTTCTCAAATTTTCCTTTTGGTTTGTCACCATCTTTGAATCCTCAGGCACTTTGCATTTAGGAGATCCATAATTGTTCTTAATTTTACAATCAAGAAAAGGAAAACACAGTCGGTGGCCTTGTTATTTTAGTGAATAGTAGCCAGGCGATCCATGAGATACACATTGTAATACTCAATGGATTAAACTACTTCCTTTAAGTTAGATTTTTTTTTTGGCTATTTGAGGCTTAGTAGATGTATGGATGGAGTTTGTGTCTGATCGTGCAAGGCCCTAAATTTTTGCTGTTTCCTTTGTGCAAATGGGGAAGATTGTGAGTCATTGACTATACTAGCATGAAATACATCGTTGATGCTTTGCTTAGTGTGGGATATACAGTCTATAGTCTATGCTGTCAATGGAAACAACATAGAGGTCACTTAAATAGTAAAATCAAGTGTCAAAAAAACTTGATATTATGGACTAAAATTAATTTGGCTCCTATATAGAATTTACAAAGCCCTTTCAATGTGTTATAAAGTCTTTCTTTTCTTTTTATTTTAATTTAGATCCCTATTGGTTATATTTCATTTAGTGTGTTATTCATTTTATTAAGATTAGGTGTACTTCAGAAATTTCTATATCTGCTGGAAAAATTTATTGTGCGTTTCATTATTACTTTTTATTATCATGCGATGTTGTTTAAGTTGACCTGTGATGAAGATTAAGTACTCATGTACTGTCATCTTGAGACAGGCTTACTTTCCACCAATCTCTCAGCCTGAAGGTTTACCTCTTAAGGTCCAGGATTCTAAAGGCAACGAATGGATATTTCAGTTTCGCTTCTGGCCCAATAATAATAGCAGAATGTATGTCTTGGAGGGGTTTACTACTTGCATACAGAACATGCAACTGCAAGCTGGAGACATAGGTAAAATGCCAATATCATCAAAGATAAATAATTTAGCTGGATCACATTTTGTATTAAATTACATGTCAATTGTATTAATTTGAAACAATGCCCGCCAATTTGGTTGTGTTTTTAATTTAATTGTGTTTTGTTTTTATTCTTAAATTCATCCTCCTTATAAGAAGTCAAACACCCATGGATTGACTGCATCATCACTTTGGTTTGGGACTGATTTTGATTCCAATTCCTCAGTAACATTTAGTCGATTGGAGCCAGAAGGGAAATTGTTCATGGGATTCAGAAAAGCTTCAACTGCTGCGCCAGCTGATCAGGTATGGTTGTGCATCAACCAAGGACCAATTTTCTTTTGCAAATTGCATTTCAGCACAAACTATATGGTAAAGATGGCAAATGACTCATACATTGCTTGCAAAATTTTTTATCATTGATATTTGGAATGCTGTAAGGTCACATAGTCTCCATTAAATGGAGATTCTGACTGGTTATTCCTTTTGCAAAATTTATACCTATATTCTACTTCTTACAGTCACTTAAAATCTATAGTCTATAAACATTTGCTTAGTTCATTTGAAAGATAATAAGATTAGGATACTAATTCATGTGTTACAGTCTGACAGAAATTAATTCATTTTATTAGTTCTTTATTTTCCTGTGGGATTTTATAGTAAGGGAAAATATTGATAATTGGTTAGTCTGCTCAAGCCTTACAGCCAGATAAGGATATTTTTCAAAAAAATGTGATTTTTGAAGAAAACCATGATTTATATATAAGCTAGATATTGTAGTTTGGAATTTCCATCTTCTGTAAATATCTTAATTTGATTCATTGCTAAATTTGCAATTTTTTCCTGCGTACAAGAAATAATTTATAATCAGCTATATCTACGACATTTTTGCATGATGTTTTGGATGCAGCTGTGCTGCACTTGAATTAGGTCAAATAAATGTCCATTGGTAATAGATGATATGGGTTATTGAAATTGGTATTTTTGCTTCAAGCCTCAGATTTTGCTTTTGATATTTGGACAAGTAGCTGGTTGCTGATTTGTTAATTAGTAACCTAATCTAATATTACTTCATTAGTCAAGTGCAGACAACGGCATTTTTTGAATTTTTTGTGGAATTTACGAGTCCTACCAATCACTTGATTCTGGATTGTGTTTTCCCCTTCACAGGACTGTGAAACAAGCAAGACTAGCAATGGTGTACCTTTGCTTGGAGATGTCAGGATCGTGATAACTGTTTGTTTGTTGTTTTCTCTTATTATTTTCTGTATGAAAACAAACTCAAGATCATCTTTATTCAATCAACCATCCAGGTTGAATTTGCAGATCCCAGTACATGGTCTAAAGTTGACAAGTCAGGTTACATTGCAAAAGAAGCTCTAGGAGCCAAATCTTCGATCCCTAGAAAAAGAAAGAGCAGCGCATTGGGATTAAAAAGTAAGCGACTACGAATTGAAAATGAGGACTTGATAGAGTTGAAGCTGACATGGAAAGAAGCACAAGGATTGCTCCGCCCACCTCTGAACTACTCTCCCAGTGTTGTCGTGATGGAAGGCTTTGAGTTCGAAGAATATGAGGTGCCATGAATGCTAATTCTTACTCTTTTATATTGTCTCTGTTTTCTCTTTATGGTTTTTAATTTTAAATTTCTTGACCCGAAAACTAGTACCCCGGGGTCTCTTTTTTTTCTTCCAAAATTTCCTCTTACAAGCCCTGGCAAATGGATTTCAACAGGATGCACCAGTTCTTGGGAAGCCAACACTTTTTGCAACTAATGATGCAGGGTAAATTCTTTTCTTTGATGACCTTACTTACATCCATAGTTCTTAATTTTGTGATTATTAATGTCCTTTATATAGGATAAACAACATGAAACGTTTTATTTATGGAGATAATTTTTTTGAAAGAGAAGGTATTTGTCATTTTATATGGTTTTAGACTTCAGCTTTGGCATTGATGTCATCCATAGATTTTATTGACAGGTCATGTCATACTTCTATCTGTCCTGAGATTGAATCACAGTTATCTTCATATCATTATTCATTCCTAATACTCAAGCTTTATTATTGTTGAGTGGGCTCATGATGTCCTTTAGGTTTGTGGAGCTAGTGACTCAAAATCTGTGTTTCTCTTCTTCTTTTTTCAGTGTAAAGGTGCAATTTGTTCAATGTGAAGATTGTAACAAGTGGCGCAGACTGCCTGGAAATGCTGTTCTTCCATACAAGTGGACCTGTTCTGATAACACAGATCCAGAAAGGTACAACTGACATAATACTGTTCAAACATGTTCTCTCCCCCACTCCCCCTTCTCTGTAGGTTTAGGATTCAGTTAAGGAGCCAGAACTGTTTTGATATGAGCGATTCAGTGTTGAGTTATTAGGTCAATTATTCCCGTGATGGCATTTGGGCATCGGAGGATTAGAATAATGTCTAGTATGATTTAACATTACCCATTGCATTTCTACATGGAAGACATTAATTTTGGTTCCATCTTACTTTAATTATCACCCCCACAATATCCTTTCTGGCTGCCTCATATTTTTCTAAAGAAAAGTTTTTTTTTATTATTATTTTTAAATGGAGAAGTGCAAGATGGTGATTATCACCTAGCTGAGGCCAAACTGTTTGGGGAGGAATTTTTCAATGATGATGAAAGACAGATAATTTACGTAGAATTCTTTATACAACACATTTTTAATTTTTTTTCATCTACCAGATCTTCTTGTTCAGCACTGCAAGAGTCCCTGACTGACGAGCTTGAAGATCTTTTACCTCCCTGTAATTTAGGTATGAATTTATCTAAACAAACATTGCATTTTACCTTTTACTAATCTTTATTATTTCATCATACCATGTCTGAGTCATTTTACCAAATAAGGCCTGCTGGTAGTGCTGGAGCTTTGGTAAAGACTAAAGAGTCCCCATAGTATATTGTGTTTTGCTGCACTAGATTGCATGCATAAATTTTGATGCTTCTACATTGGGCATTTCTTGTCATAATAGCCACATTTAATTTACATTTTCCAAATTCATATTTGGTCTGTCATTGTGATTGGGCAGCTACTTCTAAGAAAATGAAGGCTGCTAAACAGGAACCAGACAATATCGAAGCTCTGGAGGGGCTCGACACTCTAGCCAACCTAGCTATTTTAGGAGAGGGAGAGGAACCACTGGCATCATCTCAGGCCACAACAAAGCACCCCCGCCATAGACCTGGCTGCTCTTGCATTGTGTGCATTCAGCCGCCTAGTGGTAAGGGCCCCAAGCACAAGCAAACTTGCACATGTAACGTCTGCCAAACAGTGAAGCGCCGCTTCCGCACCCTAATGTTGCGGCGCGAGAAGAAACAATCAGATAGAGAAGCAGAAATGACACGGAAGAAGCGGCAAGAGATCAATCTTCCATTGTCTGAGAAACCATGTGATGATGACGTTCTACCTTGTAATAACACAGAAAGTAGCAGCTCGGAACAGAAAAAGATGGTTAGTGATGGTTCTGATGATGATCCTAACAAAACCAAATCCTCCACTTCACCTTTTAAAGGCCAGATTGACCTGAATATCCAGCCAGAGCGAGAGGAAGAGCTATCACCTGGTTCGGATTCTTGCAGCATGATGAGGTTGCTCCAAGATGCTACCGAGAGGTATCTCAGGCAGAGGTTGTCAAGTTCCAGTTCTGACAAGAATCCAGCGGGCAATCAGACACCATCTGGTGTCGGCGGTGAAGGAACTCGAGAGAAAGCCAGTAACAGCATCAAGCCTGACAGTCACCAAGAACTCAATAAAGACCATTATGTGCCTTCATCCATGAAAGCACCTGATTCCGCTCCATCGACAGGATAGGTTAATATTCTTTGTCTTGCAATTCAATGTGGGACTTCTGTTTTGGGGGCAGTTTTTGTTGTATGCTTGAACACATACCTTATACAGCTCTGCATATAGGATAGAGGGGAAATGCAGTAAACAGGTTAGGAACCAATAGTGTTAGATTACTGATGAGTCATTGTTGTCCTCATCGGTAATGCAAGTTTGGACGAGGATAAAGGAAATGTTGCAAAATTGCAAATGCAACTTGGTGGGTGGTAGGCTAAAGTCATCCATACTTCAAAAAAATTAAAATTAGAGTTCTTCATAGCAAATTTTAAGGTTAGAAAACTTGCAATCATGTATTTGACATTGGTGTTGACCAACTTCCTATTTTCCAATTGAAAGGTATGATTGGCGGAATATTTTGCAAATGTCATATAGTTGGAGCAGTTTGTGGTTGGGATGAAAGAAGTAGAAGACCAAGTCAACCAAGTTATGTTTGGTTCCAACAAAAAAGGAATGCCTTCTGTTAATTATGGATCAACGTTTTGTCTTTTTATGTAATTTCAGGTATTGTTGGTTGGTGTTTAATCAGAGTCTGTCTTCAAGCCTCTCAAACCATCGTCCGCACCCAAAAATAAGGTAACTCATCAAATCTTCTTTAGTTGGTGACAGTTTTGGTTTTGTCCCCTCCCCTTCCACATTAGGGCACAAGATTTTGCGAGGGAGATTGAAGATTGTTAAAGAAAGGGAGGGACAAAGCCAGCATACTTGAGTTGGTTTTACTCATAGTTTTATCAATTTCTGTTGAATTCACTCTTAGAAAAACAAAACCCATTTGGAAACTGATTAAAGTCAGTGAAGATGAATGATTTATTCTCAAGTTCCTTCAAGAGGTACACTGACCTGAAACAGCAGGCACACCTAGATGACATGGAGGCAGGAAGAGGGGGGATGAATCTTGACAGATTCTTTGAAGATGTTGAGGGTGTCAAGGAAGAAATGAAAAATGTAGAGAAACTGTACAAGAAGTTACAGGAAGCCAATGAAGAAAGCAAAATTGTCCACAATGCCAAGACAATGAAAGAGCTTCGTGCTCGAATGGATACGGATGTTGAGCAGGTCCTAAGATGTTGCAAAATCACCAAGAAAAAACTTGAAGCCTTGGAAAAATCCAATGCGACTAGCAGGAATGTTCCAGGCTGCGGCCCTGGCTCGTCTGCTGACCGAACCAGGACGTCAGTAGTGAGTGGTTTGGGGAAGAAACTGAAGAATCTAATGGATGACTTTCAAGGTTTGAGAGCCAGAATGAACACAGAGTACAAAGAAACGGTTGAACGCAGGTATTATATAATTACAGGTGAGGAGGCGGATGAAGAGACTATTGAGAACTTGATATCAAGTGGAGAAAGTGAAAGTTTCTTGCAGAAGGCAATCCAGGAGCAAGGGAGAGGTCAGATTATGGACACCATATCAGAAATTCAAGAGAGGCATGATGCTGTGAAGGAAATAGAGAAGAATCTGCTTGAACTTCATCAAGTTTTCTTGGATATGGCAGCTCTGGTGGAGGCACAGGGTCACCAGCTCAATGACATTGAGAGCCATATAGCGCACGCTAGCTCGTTTGTTCAACGAGGGACGACAGAGCTTCAGGTTGCCAGGGAATACCAGAAGAATTCGAGAAAATGGACCTGCATTGCTGTAGCTGCTGGTGCTGTTCTCATTATTGTTCTGTTGTTGCCACTCATGCCAACAATTTTGTCCATGTTGTAGGAAGGGAGTTTGCACAAGTCACTTTTTGTTCTTGGATGTATCTCGTAACACATTTAAAAATCTATCGTTTCAATTCCTGGTGGGGGCACTAGTTTCAATCTCTCAAACCCATTAAGGTGCAGAAGTGGGGATAATGACTTCCTTCCTATTCAGCCACTGTATAGTGTATATGCAGGTTTCTCGATTGACACCAACAATGGAGCCAATTGTAGTCCATCGACATGAGGCTTATGGGACATTCTTCAACCATCAACCTACTCTCAAATTTGTCTCAAAAAATTGGGCTTTGGCAGATAAAGAGAAAAGTGCGCGCTTTGAGAAAGAGAGAGAGCTAGTTAGGGTAGATGAGATGAGGTGAGAGAGTAGATCGGAGTGCCTTTGATGCGAGATGATCCTGAAATCTCAAGATATAAGATATGATTTATATATCATAGGATGCATATTAAATAATACAAATTTTTGTCTCATGTGCACTTAATTTTTGGAATTCAAAACATTATGATCGATTTTATGAATCCAACGATATATATTTTGTTAAAAAAATAATTTCTTCTTGATTGAAATATTGAATATCTTGAGTTTCTATCCGGCAATTTAGAATTGACATATCTTTTTCATGTTGAATTTGAGTTTTACTTTGAACAAAAAATATATTCTTGAATTCGTATAACCAATCAAACATAAATATAATTTCTCAAAATTAAACAAAATATATTTTGGACTCCTAAAATGATAACAAAAGCTAGGTGCACATCAGAGAATCCCTGTTAAATAATATATTACATGCTTATATAAAGTTATCTACTATACAATATATATCTAAATATATATTTATTCATTATGTATTATTATTAATCCACGGCTCAACCTTCATCGTATCGGTTGAATTTTGAAAGTCTGGAACCTTCAATCTCTACTATTTAATCTACGATACGATTTTAAAAACTATGCTTCGAACACAACAAGGTTTTTGCAATATTTCAAACTATGCTTCATCGTATCCATGATTAACTGCAGTAGGGTGCATAAAGATATCACCAGCTAAAAGTAATAAATTTCTTGGTATTAAACCCACCAACACACTCCATCGCAGCATGGATCATTTTCAGCTAACTGCAAACACCAACTAATTTTCAGTAAGTGACCCTAGAAACATCCTAGGATACAAGCACACAATGTATAAAAATATATATTTTTACTGCTATGTCTGTGTTAGGATACCAACCAGTATTAATTTTGATATAATTTTATTGTTAACCTTGCAAATCTAGTTAAGGATAATGTATAATGATTTATATTTTACTAATGTAATTGTATTAAAAGACGTGTTTTACTAGTAAATGAATTTGTGGCTTCATTTTTTATGTAATAAAGGTGGAATCTAATTTCGATTTTAACGGGGAAAAAAAATAAACCTATTGTTGCAGTTGCAGTTGCTCTTAGAAATTTGCTGCTACCTATGCCCTGATCTTACATATCCAAAATGTGACCCTTTGTGGCTCCACTACAAATTCAAATCATAAAAACAGGCATAATCCCACTCCCAAACCTGCCATTACAAGCCTCGTAGTCTATGACCTTTTCAGGCAACAGTAATCGTAAATAAGTTCCCTCCAAGCCTCACCTTAATCTGAAATGTTAAAAGCATATTAGAATTATTCTTTGGCCCAAATGATACCCCACAACCTGACCAGTTCAAATATACTACTACACATCAAACCACTCCTCCACCAACAATCAAAAGGCCACCACTACGGCTCATCCACATATATTATGTCCAAAAACTAGATACAAACACTCTTACTCAATTGAAACAAAAAGTTATTTGGCCACAATCAACTAAAATGGTTCAAACCCAAAAAGAAAACTCAGATCTGCAATGATCTAAAACCCATCTGGCTGAATTTTTGGATGATAAAGATCAGCAGTCTGTGTTGACATATAATATATTTATCAAAAAATTTAGGTATAGGGGTTCTTTAGCCAATTTAAAGATCCATCACCTCTCAACAAAACAATATGATACTCAAGGAAAGCCAATATCAAGGGGATTACAGAACACAACACTCAAAACAATAGTTGATGAATATATTGAACCAAATTGAAGTAGAAGCCCATTTCAGAATCTAATAAATCCTTATCCAACAATTTACAAGCTTACCCAATTCAGTCAAGTACCAGCATTGGGCAAAGCCGCCATGAACGAATTGTAGGAGGACTCAAGATCAAAGTGAAGCTGTCGAGCTTGCTGTTCAGTCAACTCATCTGCTGCCCCCATTGTAGACAACCTTGAGATCCACTCCTTCATCTTTGTCTTACCCTCGAAGTCTGGCGGCAAAATAGTCAGCTTATTAAGTGAAGCAGAGAGGTCTGAGAGCAAAGGGTGAACCTGATCCACGGCAACCATATTCAATTTCAGCGAATCCATTGAGGTGATGAAATTCTGAACACACTCCGCCACAGTGGCAGCAGAAGTGGTTGATGAGGCTACAGAAGCAGCCCGGTGCTCCACTGTGGCAGGCAACCCAGACGTCACAAGCCGGTTTATAGCTGCTGGGCAATCCATTTTGTACATGTCTGCAAACCGCTCAATGCTAGGAACTATGTCTGTAAGTGTGGAAGCCAAGGTTTTAAAGTGGGCAATAAGCTTTTGGCATTCAGTTTCATATTCAGACGATGATATAATGTCACGAATATAGGCCCTCTCTAGCTTCTCCGTGACTTTTATAATAGCAAAAAGCTCAGCAAAATTCTCAGACAGTTCTCTTTCGCGCTTGTCGTTCCATAGTTTGACCTCCATAATGCTATATGCATATATTTATTTACGCAGATACACACTTTAGTAAGATAAATCAAAGTTCTAGGGTGAGTGGAGGACTGGAGAAGAGAACGGGACACGCGCAAAGAGAAGAAATCTTCTTCACTGAAAAATCAATCACATATGAAGATTAGAAGTAATCAGGTAACTACAGCTGAACGTCCTAACATTGAACAGAGCAGATATCATATGAAACAAATCCAATGAAAGACATACACACTTCCTCCACCCACGGCATCCATCAGAATTTAACCCCAGCCCAACATTCAAACATTAGAACATATATCTAATTAGCAAACCAAGACTACAATCAAACCGGATGTTTGTTTGGAAGCCAAGAAATCCAAGAAATCTAATTTAGCAACTACAAGTCTACAACAATAAAACCGCATCCCAAACAAAAACAACAAACGTTGCTAGGAAAGGAGAAAAAGAAAATCACAGAAGAAACCCTCTGCTTGACTCAACTGATCTTCATAAAAACCACTTTACACTCCATTAATTCAATCAAATAACCCGATAACAAGAGTACAGAAGCAAAAACACAAAGCTTTCGACTAGTCTCACAGAGGAAGGTCAAAAAACTTATCATAAGAACCCCAACAAAGCATATTAAATACCCTAAATCAATAATCAAAGGACAAGTAATACGAAAATTACCCTAGATCATGGAGGAACACGAGAAACCCCCAACGGGATCCCCCATTGATAGAATTCCAACCACCACCCACTTATCAAATCATAACGGGAAAGGGGATACAGAAATGGGTAAAAAGGACGGGCCAGAGAGAGAGAGAGAGAGAGAGGTGACTTACAGACAGCTCGAAACGCGGCTTTGAATTATGTGAAACTCTCTGGAATTGCAGAGGAGAGAGAGAGAGAGAAGATCTTGTAATGCGAAACGGGGAGAGAGAGAGAGAGAGAGAGAGAGAGATTCGGTTGCGTGTGGTCTCTAAAATCTATCATTACTGCTTACGGCACCTCCGTCACTTCATCATGTAGCAGTTGAGAAATAAAACGGGCCCGTTTTGATGTGTTTGTTGCGGTGTAATGACGATCCATTGACCTTCATGATTTGGCACTACTACTTCGGCTTTATGGGCTTGGGCTTGGGCTGAAATATGTGTGGGCCTTAAAAATCAATGTACAGAAGAATTATTAGGAGCATTAAAAAGAAATCGACAAAATCGAAATCGATCAAACCGAATCATTTGATCCACTTTTTTCAAAAAAAAATTCCATTAAACCGATATACCAACTGAATGATTTGGTCAAAAAATTGATCTTTAACAATTAACACCCTTAAGTAACACCTCTCTATAGTGATACTCTATATAAGAATAACCTCCCCGTAGTCATAAAAAATTATGATCCTAACCAAGGCCATTTACAAATAAGAATAATAAACTTCACATTGTAATAATAAGTTATAAATTTTCTACATCCCTCGTTAACGAACTTGTCTCCACGTAGTAATAATTATTTGCCCCTCTTTAGTTAAAATCTTATGTTCGCCCTTATTTTTATCGACGTTTTGATATGTTTACTATAATTAATTATTAATATAGTGCATACTTTTATCTCTATAGTCTATATTACTGCACTAAAATAACTAAAACAAATCAATAATTTTTATAATTAAACTTTTGTTAAGTTATAACTTTTTTCATAATAATAAAATTATCATTTTCTTTGATACCAGCGCTTCGTTTAAACTCGAATCAAAGAGCAAACATCAAAAGTTTCTTTCTTTACACACATTTTATATGATTATCACATACTGAAAACCTAACCGTATCACAAACTAGTTTCTATAACGATAGACAAAAAAAAAAAAAATTGTACTTCTATACTATCAGGAAACAGACAAGGGAAGCAAAATCAGTAGCTTCAATGGCTATCCATTGCCTAATAATGATTCAAGGGTTCTTCCCTCTGCAACCTCATCTCCTCATTCACCTTCCTGATGAACGCCTCGACTCGCCTGTTCAACTCGTCCTCGCTCGCAGACTCTTCTTTCCTCAGCTTCACAGGAGACTGTGTCTGGTGATTGGTCCTGTCTTGGAACGTCTCTGATTTCTTCATCAGAAGTGGGTCCTCGGTTTCCACGTTTATGGGACGGCCATGATTCTCCCACGTGTCCGAAGTCCTTGTATGTCTAGTTAACGACGTTGTACGGCCCTCCGTTATCGCCTTCCATGTGTCCTCGAGCGTCTGGTGGCGCTTCGGTTTCGCGACCTTCAAAGCTCTCCCGCCTGAAAGTTAACAAATACGGTAAGCACAGAATGACCACTTTGTCCTCCTAAATTAGTGTCTTGTCAGGGTATTTTGACATTTCATTATATAAAATTTAGTAAAATAGGTATTTTATCAGATCATTACTTTGCCAAAAGGCCCAAAACAGGATTTATCAATTAATTAATTCAATTAATAGATTCAAATTTCGAAGAGCTTTTACCGGTGAATCCTACCGTTACAACCATTGAATATGTACCTTTAAGACTGGCTTTAACCGGTTTCCGGTGACCCAACCTGGACGAAACTGGATGTTTCTCTTCCTCCGCCGGCGAAAGAATTTCCCGAATATCCGGCTGATATCGCCTCTCTGGCGGGATCCACGCTGACCGGGAGATCGGCAACGTTTCTTCGTCATCAACGTCAGCAGATCCATTCAACACCACAATACTCTTGTCCTCAAAATCCTTACTCTCTTCCTCCGCCTCGTTCTGTTCATACACGAACACATCATCTGCAGACGATGCCAAATGAAAATCAGATAGAATTACCGTTGAAACCTTCTCAGAGTAACCAAACTCTGCCACCGGATTGGTCGACATCTTCGCCGGCAGAGATACTTTCTCTGGATAAGCTTCCTCGTGATTCTTGTGGAAGCGTGAGGAGGCTGCGATGGTGATGATGATTCCGTTGATGACAACGTAGAGATACGGAGGCTTGAGCCAGGAGATGAGCGAGCTCCATGCCTGATGAGCTGAGAAAAACTCCGTCGCCAATGGAACGGAGAATTTCAAAAGCAAGGCCAAAGATAGTAAACCAGTGGAAATGAAGAAGACTCTGATAGAGATCAAGACAGTCGCCATTTCTATTCACAGGTGACACTACTCACTCTACCTTACCTTCTCTGTTTGGATTATGAATGTTTTCGTTAACGGAGTCGAGGACGACGATGGTTAGGGAGTATTGGGGATATGGGGGTATATAAAGAGGGAGCGTATGGACGTGGTTTGTTCATGTAAGTGGAACCGTTGGATCATGTAATGCATTGGTTGACGGTTGAGATATGCAGAAGAGTGAGTGTAGGGACGTGGTTGGTGAATATCTGTGAATCGTTGGATCTTGAATATAACTGGTGGACGGTTGAGATACGCAGGAGGTGTGTCGGGCGCCGTCTGTAGTTGGAGCTTCGATGCTGCTCTCTTGGCGTATCAGTGATGGCCCACATTATTAAAGAGATAGATTAATGATTAAGTATTTGAAAATAGAGAAAAAAATTTTATGACCTCCTGAGATGAGAGGTCTTAAATAAAATCTTTGAGTATGTTTAGATATTATTTTTGTTTTTAATAATTAAAGACGATTTTGAGTATAATTTTTAAAAACAGTTTTTAAATTGAATAAAGTGTTAAAAATTCATTTGGTTTATGTTATTTGTAAACTGTTTTCTAAATAAAAAATACAAAGTATAGACACAAAATAAGATTAGTTATATAATATAACAAGAAGAGTAATGAACAATGACGGAAAGTAAATCAAATAAATTTGGAGAGATAATGGAGAAGAGACAAGGGAGAGAAGAGTTGGAGAGAGAAGAAATGAGAGAGAAGATATCGTAACAACTAATGAGAAAGGGAGGAAGAAGTAGAGCAAGAGGAAAAAAAAAATGAATTTCAATTTATTCACAAAAATGCCACCAATCCATTTTCAAAATTCTCCAAAACATGATTTAGTTGTTTTTGATTTTATGTTTTCAAAAACACAATTCTGAAAAACTGTTTTCAAAAACTGTAACAGCCAAATGAATTTTCATCCAGTTTTTTATTTTGAAAAACAAAAAACAGTTTTGGAAACATGTTCCTAACAGACTCATTATTTTTTGGGTTCAAATTATTTTTTAAAAATTTTGAAAAATTAATATTTATATTTTTGATCGATTTTATGAATTCCAACAGTTTATTTCTGTTTAAAAAAAAATCAACATAAAAAAATATAATAATTATAAACCATTGAATATAAACTCAAAACATTTTATATTTAAATCATAGTGAATTTGATTTTTGTTTCCAACAAATGAAATATTATTGAAGTTGTAAAATCGACCAAAATACAAATATATATTTTTTCAGATTTTTTTTTTTAAAACTTAGACCACAAAAGATATGACCTAATTTACACGTGGTGGCTTGTACTATTTTTCATGTGCATCTCTCTCCACTGATTCAATCTTGTTTGCTAAGTAAGTAATTAAGGCAATAACAAGTATATATTAGTCATATTGTGGCTCTATGCCCCAACTTGAAAACATTTATATTACTTGTCTAGACCCGTAGAATGTGCAATCACTGTCAGTTACCAGGAAACGTTCCTCACAGTTATTTTGTCGGAGACAATAGATTTGTAGTACCCAGGGCAAGTGGTCGTATGCCACAAGTCTCTGTAAATCAAGTTTGATAATGCTGAACGAATTATCGAGTGGTGAAAAATCTGAATACTCTAAATCTCACATAATTTAGGGAAGGGTGACGCTAAATAATCTAATTTTTTTTAAACGAACATTAATTCAAGTTTATATAACATGTTTTGTAAACAAATGTCTTGAAAAAATAAAATATTTCATTTGAATAACTCACATCACAATTTTTTTTCTTAAACGAAATTTTAGAACACTCTCTCTTAAAATACATATTAGATTTCGAAAAAAATTACATATTCATAGTCAGCAAGTAAATATCTATCCAACAAGGTACTCTCTTAAAATACATATTAGATTTCGAAAAAAATTATGTATTCATAATCAACAAGTAAATATCTATCCAACAAGATAAATCATCAATAATTTTTATTCTGTCATTCTTAATTATATTATTTTTTGTCTAATATGTGGGTTACGTAGGTTTCAGTGTTTATTTATGGGTATTGATATGGGCTCATATATTAGATTTTCATAATGTAAACTAAAAAATAAGTGTTAAACCCTAAGAGGAATGAATTTCTTAAATCCTAACGGACTCGTGTATCAGATTTGCATGTTCTAACCTAAACAATAAGTGTTATAAACCCCAAAAGGGAATCGATTCGCTAAACCCTAACGGTCTGTGTATCGGATTTTCATGTTGTAACCTAAAAGATTCAAATTCACTAAACCCCGATGAAATCGCTACAAAATCTTAAATGTCCTAAATGTTAAACCCTAGAATCCTAACTACTATACTCTAACGGGTTCGGGTACTCAACGTAATTTCAATAAAAATGCAAAAAAAAATGAATATATATTATACTATTATAGTGTAATAAAATTTCAGCTTGAATAGACAGTTTACACGTCATATATATGAGTTACATTATTTCAATGTAATTGGAAAAAAAAACTATCGACAATGAGCTTTATTAGAAATATTTTTACGCGCTGAATTCGGGAAAAATTGATTTTTATAACATTTTTACTCAGGGAAATATCTAATATGCGGAATATGATATGTAAAATTTCGTAACATGTCGCAATTGATTTCTCTACAATTAAGCATGCTTTTGTGAGAGTAATATTGAGATTGGCGATCTCCTGTGAAAACAAATCTATTCGGGCCTATGAGTTCCGATGTGTAATGATATAGCTTAAATTTTGGAAAAAATTAGCATATATTAGACCGTTTGGTGAAATTTTGAACTCGCGTGATCTCTCTACATGTTGGATTGGATCTTCGTCCTAATGGACCGCACTTTGGTTATGGAGCCCATTCTTAACATTAACTTCACAAAATATTTATATATATATTGGCTATTTTCTTTCATAATTTTTTTTTAAAAAAAAAATCCAAGCACAATTTTTTTTTAAAGATTAGAGTTTAAAGTTTAGGATTTTGGGGTTTAGGGTTTAGTTTTTTTTGTTTGATTTTCAGAAATTTTATAATTTTTATCTCTAAATTCTAGACAAGATTGAGAAACCATCTGAATTTTTGGTTGTTTTTTGTTTGATTTTTATAAATCTGATATATTTTTTATATATTTTATGAAATTCTCTGATTTTTTTGCTTAATTTTGAAAACTCCCTTGATTTGTTTTAGTGAGTTTTACAAAATGTTTTGAATTCTGGATAAGTTTGAGAAATGCTCGGACTTCATTCAGAGAATTTGACTAATGAACATTTAAACATATCGACCATGATCTTATTTGAAAGAGATTTTCGCACTAATTATTAATCTATATTTTTTAAAAAATTTAACTTGCATTTTGAGAGATAAAAATGTTTTAAAATATTTATATATAAAAAAATATGATAATGTCAGCATATCTCATGCGCATGATAATTTATTCGAATAAAGATAATTTTATTCATAATTATTTGACTAATGTATTAAAATATTGAAAAGTTGAAAATAACCAATGTAATACATATTTTTATTAAACCAAGAAAGTCCGTTATTTTATCTAAATTGTCCTGAGAAAATTTTCAAGAACGTTTTCCCTGAATCCCATCAACATCAGCTTCCCCTGAGAAGAATACTTTTGTGATTGCAATAAGTATAAACGCATAGGACTCTCTCTGTAGTGATATTGTATAGTTCGAAGGTGACGTTTGATGCATTGTGTTTGTTTTTAAAGAGGCACACGTTGCATATTGACTATAGTATTTTAATTACAATTTACAATGGAGTCTCTCTCCATTCATAGAGACTTATAAAATAAATTTAGTCTTATCTTTATTAACCAAGTGATAAGATAACAATTCAAAAATAATTTAAATACTTATCTCTTTACTTACCTTACTGCAATCGTAGAGAAATTATAAGAATCACGTGTAGCTCAGATGACACTCATGCCGTCATGTGTGTGATATTTTATATGACCCATGAATTCGAGCTTCCCATCCAGTTCTCCTATATATACACTCAAAAAATTTGTAGAGAAATTGTCTACACAAATTCCATCATGTATTATAGCAGAATCTTATAATTCTATGAAAAAAAAATTTAGCGTTTATTTGATAGAGAATATTTCCTACAATATTCATTCACAAAATCTTAACTCTCTAGTCCTATGACCATTAGTTTGACGATGTGACTTATCATCTAGACATTGTGAAATTACAAAAAAACCATGAGTGTAGAGAGGATAATATAACGACGCGTGGATACCTTTTAGTCAAACTTCTTTAGAATAATATTGACTTTAAAAGCATGTGCAGGTAGTTACGCGTGTAAGGTATTTCAGTTATTGTTTGACAGGTAACGGTCATAATCATTCCGTTAAACGAGAGGAGCTAAATAAACCCAACGAAAAACACGACAGAATGAAACAGTTGATCAAATCTAACATCCATTTTGGTGTTTACCAAAACTGTCAAGTCTACTCTTTCTTTTCTTTTCTTTTATTTATTTTTATTTTTTTTATAGAAAATCAAGTATACTCTTTCTTGATCAACACAATCTTTAGTCGGTTTGATAGAATTTACTTTGAAGAATATGACCCAAGTTATTAAATTTGTCGGGTCCATGACCGAAACGTTTTTTTTTCTTTCTTTGATCATATAATTATGTATATATAATATAATAATAAAATTATCAAAAAAGAAGAAATTAGGCTTAAGTCTTAATTTACTAACCCTTAGAGAATAAAATGACACCTAATCTTTTTTTGATAGTTAAAGTCTAACTAATTTTTAAATTTATTGAATTGAGAACAAATCTTTAAATTATAAATTTGTCATTGTTATTATAACAAAAATGATTGAATTTTTTTTCTTGTTGCGGATGCTTCCAACTTTTGATCCAACTGAGGCTAGTGATGTTGGGATCGTTAGGCCGAGACGAATCTAACCCCACAAGCCTTGCCAAGATCTGACATCGAAAACTACCAGATCGAGGAAAAATAGTCGGCAACTATCGGAACGCATTTTGACCCAATTCGACCGTTTTTTGACGATGGATCGAGGTGAGACCGGTGGCGTTCGATTTGTCTTGGTCTGGTGATTCCAACGCCACTAGCCTCACCTCCATCCATCACAAAAAAACTATTATCCGGTCAAAAAAACTTTTTCAATGGTTTTACAGAGAAAAACAGTACTGTACAGTTTATGATGATATTATTGACCCATTATTTAGGTCCTGCATTGAGTGCTTCCAATGGTAAAATTTTGTTGAGTTTAGCGAATCTGAACTTAGTTTTGCGTTTATCCCTTGTGACATAAGGTTTTAATTATGAATTTGGATTATGGTTCGTCGAACAAAAGAAAAAAGAAAAGCGATTCTATAGGGAAATGAGTTCTGACCAATTTTGAAAGTTTGAATCCAGTGTTTAGGATACATGACCCCATTAAGATTTAGTAGCTAGGACCTAGGATTTACCACTTGTGACATTTAAAATTTTAGTAGTGAATTCGTTCCCTGAGCCAGGTAGGGTTTAGCAAATTCAAGCCTTGGGGTTTATCACTTGGGATACCAGATTTTAGCATTGAATCTAAACTTTGGGTCTATTGAACAGAGAAAAATAAATCTTATAGAGAATAAGTGATTCTACAAAGAAATTAATAAAGGTTTTACAGAGAACAAGAATTATGCACTAAGAGTAGAACAAAAATTGCGATTTTCTGTTTTTGGCTTAACTTTTTCGTTCAAATCTTGAGGTTCATCACTTGTGAACAGAGAAAAAGTGAATTTATAAAAAAAGAGATTTTGCAGAGGAAAAAATTTATGCACTAGCAGTATAATGAAAAGTTCATATTTTTGGTCTAACTTTTCTGTCCGACCACTAAAATGATTGACGTTAGTCTCAAAAGAAGCACAAATATGAGAGGAGTAAAGCCTGACCTACTGCGGTTGAAACATAAGTCCACCGCCCCCAAAATATCATCGTGAAGCTCCAGCAACGCCCGAAAACTTCTTTTTCTCGTTGCAGATGTTTTCGATGTTCGATTGACGTGAGGTTGGTGGTATTCGAATCGTCTGGATGATACGAATCTAATGCCATCGATTTTGTCTCAATTTGATGCCAGAAACATCCAAATCAAGGCAAAAATTATTTCGGACTCCGAAATGCATTTTTGTCCTTATTTTTAAGTTTCAAAATGAAGCAAACCTATTTCAAATAATGTGACTTCTCAAGTCCTTCTATCTAATTTGGCCAAAAAATAATAATAAAATTACAAAAACTAATAAAATAACAAAATGAAAGAATTTATCTGATTCACATTTTTTTTTGTGTAGTTCTTATTTTATCTTTTAAACTAATGCTCCGTTTGTTTGATAGAAAATCAATTTCTGAAAAATATTTTCCTCACTTTATGGTGTTTGGGGATGAAAAATAAAAATAGTAAGTTCAAAATGTTATATAATCAACTCAATTTTAAGACTTTAATGCTCCGTTTGTTTGACGGAAAATCAATCTCCGAAAAATATTTTCCTCACTTTATGGTGTTTGGGGATGAAAAATAAAAATAGTAAGTTGAAAATGTTATATAATCAACTCAATTTTAAGACTTTAAAAATGGAAAACAACTTCCCTTTCTCAACTTTGGGATGTTGTTTTTCCCAAAACTATGAGCATGAATGTGAATATATTGAGTCACATATTTTTAACTCAATGCACATTTATGACCCTTAATACTTTAACCAAGTTAATTTAGATTGTGTTTCGCATACATATAAACATATACGTATTATATATATATACATATACATATGTATGTATACACACAATAAAAGACATTTAATAATAAAAAATGATTTGTTTTAAAGAATTTTCATTATTGTCAATATTCTATATATATATATATATGAATATAAATTCATGTATATTCACACGAAACATACACACACATTTGTTGGTCAACATAATAAAAAGTGTTATATTTCAAATTTTTAATTCCAAACAAACAAACAATGGAGAATATTAGTAATTTTTTGTCCAAACACTAGAAATTAATTGTTTTTTTATGATATGTTTTTCCTTTTCCATAAGATGTTTGTTTTCCGTCAAACAAACGAAGCCTAAATGTAATACATTTTTTTCACAAATTTGTAAGTTAGCATCAACAGTAAGCTTCATTTGACATTGACAAACAACTTATTCACAACTTATAAATTAGTTTATTTTTCACAGTTTATAAATTTAAATTATTTTCAAAGCCTAAAACCCTCTTCCAAATGGAGATAGTTTAGATATTGTGAATTGACCGTTGGCATTATGTGGGTTTTGTGGGTGAAACAAGTAAGTGATAGATGGTCGGTCCATTCAAAAATTTTGCTGCAAAAAGGGGAAAGTGCATGACGAATTCATGTTTGTTTGAACACTCCAGACGAAACTGCAAAGACATTTCCTGGAAAATTAATGAAAAAAATGGTGGTTGTTGCACATTGAAGGACTGGTTCTTAGTCAAACCAAGACCATAATAGACACACACATATGGCATTATAAGGCAAACCCATGTGGGTTTCAGTATGTCCAGACAAGTGTGTGTGCAAGTCAAGAAATTTCCATATTTAGAGAGAGAGAGGAGAGAGAGAGAGAGAGAGAGAGAGAGAGAGAGGGAGATGACTAGCTTGGTAATTAAATGTAAAGTTGGTACACTTGTCATCCACAATTTCTCGTGAAAGAAACTTTTTTAATGATTTTAATAGATTTATTGAAGCAACGTTTACATTAACAAAACAAAACGCGTATTCAAACCTTTGTTTGTGATCCTTCAGTTTCGGGAAACAAAGATACATATACATATACATATATATAAATTCTCACATGTGTACCTAAAAATATGTATCTAATCTTTTGGGGTCCAAGACACTGTATAAAAAACTTATTATATATATTTGTCTTGATCGATTTTACGAATCGAATCATATAAATTTTGTTCCAAACAAAATTAAATTCAACATGAAAAGTGTCAAGTGTATACAATTTTTTTGTTTCATATACAATGATCCAAAATTATTATGAACTTCTCATGTTGAATTTAACTTTTGTTTTGAACAAAAATATGTCGTTTAGATTCGTAAAATCGATCAAAAATACAACTATAACTTTTTAGATTTTTAAAAAATATTTTGAACCCAAAAATTAAAAATATCATATGTGTGTACACACACGGGGTCTGAAACAGTCGAGTGGGTTCAATAAAGATCTGTAATGTTTGTAAATTGATAAATAAAGCATGGAAAAAAAATCCATATCTTTTGTCTCATGTGCTCCATGTAAAGTACATATGAAAAGGAAAACCTTCCTCACCAAGGTTTCCTGTTAAGAAAAGTCTTAACCACTTCTTTCAACTACAGTTAATAAATAATCATATCCCATGAAGAATAAATAATTTTGTCCTGAGATTAGTTGGACAAGATATTCCCCCCAAAAATATGGATAATGCATGGGCTGGTCCACACGTAGCGGTTTGGCAGTTAACAAATCTCTGTTCAACTAACCTCCAGAGTACCCAAAAAAAAAACACTAGTCTATTTCGGTTGCTCAAGGACCTTATTTTGTCGTGGAAAAGTGTATTTTTATACGAGATAAGATGTGCAATGTAGGATAAGCTTCTTCTGTTTTTGATAGTGATTGCATTTTTCTATCATACCCATTAAGTTGTAGATAAATTGTGGACGGCATGGCATGGTGATATAAAGTCCAAGTAAACAAATTTTTTGAAGCCACGTCTATTGGTCAATGTTTATGTAATTTCTTGGTATGTGGACGACGATGTCCGGAGTTTTTTGTAATAGTTCAGAATTACTCAACTCTCTTCATTGACTATTTTTTAATGATTTTGTCCAATTGGTTTGTTTGGAGGAGAAAGAAACAAGTATTTTTTTATATAGCAATTGATTTTTGAGCTTTCTTCATCTTCCTCTTCTCCTTCTTCCTTGTTTATCTTCGTATACTCATGAGAGAGACTATTAAGAATATCGATTTTTCATTACTTTGCGAATCGTGCTATCGAAGTGTGTTTTCGAGTAGAATTCGGATGTGATATTGTGAAAGCTGCAAGCGCATCAAATAAGACAGATAATAAATCACTTTAATGTCGAGAGTTTCAACTTCGCCTTTGTTATGAGTCTCAAGAAATTCCAGATTTTATAGATTACCGGATTTAAAACAAGATTTTCAACACAAGAAAGACCGCATAACGCTACAGAGTGAGTGACGCTATTGGGAGAGAAAAGTTAAGGATACGGCTTGGTACTGTTTTCAAGTCAAAGTCAACAATCCATAAGCGTCCATTTTATATGAATGGCCACGCGTCAACACTGATCCGTGAGAGGATCATCTTGCTGAACCTGTCCGGGGACCCATTAAATAAGAATGAAACCCAGTAGTCCTTTCCACTTGAAACCCAGAGTGGTTTTCTATCTCCCCAATATCACGGCCCGTTCCTACTTGCCCAGCCCAGTCCCTGAGAAGTAATGGGCCTATAATGGGCTGGTAAAGCCCACTGACAGCAGTGGATTGACAGGGCACCCCAAATGGTTTATTGTGTAGAGTCAAATTTTAATAGTGATTTAGTATTGAATGACTTAGAACATACATATTCATATGGTTTTGAAGCTTTGAATTGATTCATACTGCTTTAGTAAAATTATGGTTGTATGTTGTTTTGAATTGTTTTATGCTTCTACTGGCTTTACAAGCACTGTTCACCCGACTCAGGGAGGGCTTTACATTGACTATAGCAAAGCTGTATAGAGCAAAGTTTATTTTAATTTATGTTTTTACTTTATTTCTAAACGTTACGGTTTGTCTACTTACGGACTTGTAGCTCATGTTTTGTTTTTCAATGTTTTTAGATGAAAATGCTTGAGAATTGGAGTGTATGAGAACGGAGATTAAAGTCCAGTTAATGTCTACATGAGCAAAATGACTCCGTTTGATAGAACTAAACTAAGTGCATTCAAATATTGAGCATCCACCCCGTAAATCACTACATGTAAACAACTAACATCCACGAATCCATAAATCATGCATATATATATATATATGCATGATAAGCGGATTTTTATGTGTGTTTATCATCAATAGTTATTTCACATGTACGCAAGTTAAAAAAAAATCTTCAAATGTTTCATTCGGCCAATTAGTGGCCCATTTGTTATTTTAATTTTTTAAAAAAATATGAGTAAAGTTCGAATATGTCATTGAATATAGTTATTTCTCAAAATAGATAATTGAACCATTGTCAACCTCAAATTGAAGCTACAACATCTGCCTGTGTATTACTTATTTTACAGACTAAACCAAGATATAATGCAAGCCAAATGTACAATACAAAAACACTTCTTAGTTGATCTTCTCACCTCATACACGCGGCAAGGGAAAAAACGAAAAACTTGAAAAATCAGTTCAAAACAAACATATGAGTAGTCTTAAGTTTCCTCAAGACCTTCACATGTCATTCATTCTTCTTGCCTTTCAACATCGACTCAACTTCTCCGCTGTAAGGCGCAACATGGAAGGCATATTGTTGGAGGACAGAAAAGACCACCATCTCCAAACAAACCAAGACATTCTGGATCGCTTCCTGTATGTGCTCCACATCCAACCAGAAATGATGCGATTTAATAATACCCAACGCAACAAGAATCTCAAGCACCACTCCCTGCAAATGGTCAAAGATATGAACTAATTATGTTCTGTAAATTAAATCAGTGAAGGCAATTAGCAATGGAAAACTAATGCCAGATTTCAAATACATTCAGGCAAAGAGGAGGATTGGAGGCACAATTGCGAATTGGTATACAGAAGTTACAAAAAAAATGCACTCTGAACTAATTCATATTATTCTAAATAGTGAACAAAAATATAAATAGTATTCACCCATGCCTAAGTTGGTATTTTGGTATTTACAAGAAGAATTCCTCTTGACGTTTTTCCTCCTTAAGATGTTCGGCTTACAAGTATCAATGCCAGATCAGGGCTAATCACAGATTTCATCTTTTTTACTTTATGAAGAAAGACTTTCCATGAGATCCTCTAACTGCACAAACGTTTTGTTTACTCTTACTGACCGTCAACCATCATTTTTGCCAATTCTCTCAGGCTGTAAGGGGTATACCAGTCCCCTTTCAGCTTCTGTTTGTCAAAAAAATAAAGTTTATCCACCAAAGATGACAAGTAAATGGTCACCAGAGAAAAAATAAATAAAAATATCAACCTGCCAAAAGCAGAAGAAGACAATTCCCTTGACGCACATGAACTTTGTGAGTGGTTTATGTGGAGCCAACTCTTTTCCAAAGACATGGTAAAAGACCACCAGAGAGTACAAGGCGAGAGAGACTGAAATGTTGAGAATGATGGTGAACGTCCAACTTAACCAGGCAGGATAGATCCCAATGACTTGTAGCCCTATCATCAAGATTGAACATACTGGGCGGATGACGACAAATTGCCATGTCCAATATTTGATAAGCTTTAGTGTACGGTGGTCCAACCGGACAGTGTGAGGCTGCAGTCAAAAGTCAACAATTATTTTTGGCCAATAAATCAATTGCGATGGGAAGTTCTGAATATGAGATAAAAAGTGTAACTATCATAATATGGATTCGCGTAAAGCTCTTCACAATTTGAAGTAAATACGTCAAAAGCATGAGCAACAAAGACTATCTCCTCACCTGGAAAAGAGTCATCGGAAAGGAATGGTGAATTTCTCTCCCTTTGATTTCATCAGGTACAATGTTTTTGCTCATAGATATGTTCAGGTAACTATACATCAAAGCCAAGAACTTAGCAATCACCTGGAAGCATAAGCATGAAAAGCTTTTAGTGATCTAAAGAGGAGAAGAATGCATGGTTAGCCACGAAATAGAGTTAAAACTTAAAAGCACCCACCAGAGCTTCATAACATTCTTTTACTGAGTCCAAAAACATGAAGAATGCTTTGCTTCCTTGTATATCTACCAAGCCCAAAAAAGAGTCAATAGCATATATGGGAGCCATAAGGATGATAATTATTATAGCCTTCTGCTCCTTTGGGTTCTTCCAGTAGAAAAAATGCTGAGATAGTAGCTGCACCGTGAAATGCATACTGAGCATCGTACAGCATGCTGTTCCCATCAGAGTGATTTGCCCACGATCCATGGAGGAAAAATCCATCACTCAAGGGGAATGAGAAGTAACAGTCAGATCTGCAAAATAAGGTCAATATGCTGAGAAATTTCACAATCAACATCAGCAAGGACTAAAAAAATCAAGTGAAAACCTGTATACATTTCTGAAAGACAAACATCCATGATTCATTCAGCGTGCAAGTATGAAAAAATGTGGAGTCACAAGGGTTCATCATTCTATTACTTAATTCCCTATTTAACTCAAGATAAAGCATCAATATCAAAGTCAAATCGTGCCATTACTTTTGGCAATTGATCGCTGCTTCAAAACTCCTTTTAACTACAACAGACCCAATCCATCTAGACTTCATAGTTGTTTGTGTGTTATGCCTTCGGCCCCAAAAGTAAAAAAAGAAAAACAACTCCCGGCAACATATACGCAGACGTTACCCCACATAACTTCTGGAGGCAGGATGCAGACCTTACCCCTGCAAATGTGTATGCAGACCTTACCCTGCAAAGGTTCGCTTGTATGCCTTGGGCTCCCGGCTTGTCAATATAAATTCAGCAACCAAAGTTAAGCAAATACTCAACCACCCATACAAACTCAGTATAATTGAATTCAAAGTCAAAACCATAAATACACGCCCACAGATTATATACTTCTTCTTCTAGATCCTAAACTTGAACTCCAATATCGAAATTCAATACCATATTTCCCACTTGATTGCAACATAATATTACATCTCCTTTCTATTCAATTCATACCTAATCGTTGTAACGGGTTATCAAAGAGTCGATCATCGATTCCATCACTTAGGTGGTGCCAGTAAACATTATCCATTTCTTTTATGGAGGAGCAGACTAACCTGTTCAATGAAACCGCGCAACTCGATGAGCGAAAGCAAAGAAGAATATCCAGTGGATACGCTTTTGGTCGCCGGATACTCACAGTCTCTCACACGCGTGTTGGATTCTTAGATCTTATCGGACGTCTGTAGTTACACGGCCGAATTAGAAAAGACTCTGCCATATAACCATATAAAAATAGTCTATTTATTTATTATTAGATTAAACATTTTAATATTTATTATTAAAAAGAATAATTATATAAATATCTATCATGTTTCAATTAATAATTTGACATTGTTTATCCCACTATAAGAAATTTGAGAATTATCTAAAGGTAAACATCGTAGGTAATATAAATACCGATGGGAAAATTTCTGTTGATAATTACCAATGAATTTTTCATTAGTGATCAATCGATAAAAAATTAAAAATTAATTTCCATCGGCCAAAAAAAAATTAAAAATAAATTATGCTTGTAATTTGTCGGCAAAAAAATTAAATTTCATCGATAACGTTTCGGCAAAAAAAAATCGTCTATGATCCGTCAATAAAAAATAAAAATTATTGTCATTTCTTTGTTAAGTTTTTCATTAATAATAAATTAAATCTTTATACCCATTTTTGTCATATATTTTTCATAACAAAATTTTAGAAAAAAAAATTAAAAATCATTTATAAATATTAATCAAGTCAACGTCAACATATCGTTCATTGAATAGACGGTAAGACGTCTAGTTCTTTAGCCAGACTGAACGCTTATAACTCTCTAGTTCCACCACCAATTCTGTTCATTTCCCCGTTTTCATTCCATAGAACGGGTTTTACTATCGTCCAGTCTGGCCAAAAGACTGGACGCCGTACAGTCCATTTCACTGGACGACATGTGGATGTTGACTTATTCAACATCTATAAATAATTTTTAATGTTTTTTTCAAAATTTAATTATGAGAAAGATATGATAAAAATTGATATGAAGTTTTAACTTATTACTAATGAAAAACTTGCGATGAAAATATATATATTTTTTATTTTTTTCATTCTTTTGTCGATTGATTATTTACAAAATTTTTATTTTGCTGACGGATTATCGATGAATTTTTTTTTTATTTTTTGTCGACAGATACAAAAAAAAAATTAAAATTTTTTGGCCTACAGATTATTTGATGAAAAAAAATTCATCAGTAATTACCAACAAATTTTTTCCATCGGTGTTTAGATTACCTATGACGGTTTTAACGATGAAAATTTTCGATCAGTAATCAATATTATCGATGGATTTTTAGGATTACCGACAAAAAATTATGTCTATAATTCGTGAAGTTCTTGTAATGAGATTAACGTCGTTAAATTATTAGTTGGGGCAAGATAGACATTTATGCAATTTTTTTAATGGTGGAGATTGAAATATTTAATCTAATGGTAGATAGGGGACGGTGCCGCATATCTTGAACAAGTATATGTCTTGAAAATATTAATTAGGGGCAAGCTGGGTATTTAGTGTGCAATGACATGCGTATTGTAATTTTATTTTATTTTAAATTTTTTTTTTCAATGATGTAGATTATATTATTTGATCTAATGGTAAGAAAGTTCATTGTTTTTGTACAGTTATTTGACTAGACTGTTTTGTAGTTCAGTCCAATAGAACGGGCTTCGCTCAATTCTATAATATATATATCAATAAATGGGCTGGCCAGGTCCAATCACCAATAAATTGGGCCTATAATAATAAATAATATTGTATTAAAAATAGAAAACATTAGGATCTAGCCCACCATGATGTACTGTTTTATGAGTTATTTTACTTTACTCCTTAAAGATAGCAAGTTAGTGGTTGTTAGTAAGTAGCATGTTTATGATGAAAAAAAATAATGATAAAACTACACGATACGGATCCAGAATTGTATTCCCTTGGGCCTGGACAAGCGGGCTCATAGGCCCATTCCATTATTAGCAATAGGGGTCGGCTAACTTTATTTGCACCCTATTATTTTTTAAATATATCCCAATTTTGATCAACTTAGTTTTGACCATCTATTTTTGAGTGATAAATCGCACGCCAACAAAATAAAAAACTTACACACTAAATCGTCGTCGTTTTTTTACATTGATAACGGTGTCTCTCTGTAATGCCATCTTGAACAATACCCTCCACGATAAATGAGACTATCACAATGGTGAATTTTTAGATATACAATACATTTTATTTATTTTTCATTTGAAGTGATTGTGAATTATTTTAATGACTTCATCATTAACTTGTGTATTATTTTAATTATTGTGGCGTGACACATATGCAATATACTTGACATTGGTACAAGACAAGAGAAGACGAACAAATATTTGGTTGCTTGAATGTTGAAATATTGTTGAGGTCTTGTTTGCTATTTTTTATTTTTTTCCCGGGTTGGTTAGTAAATGTGTGAACTTTTAGCTATTTAGAGTGTAGTTAAATATTTTTCAATTTTTGTGGAGTATAAATATGTAAAAAGTCTCACATCCGTAAAACGTGAGACATCAATGCACTTTATAAGTGCTATCCATCCTTTCATTAGTAATAAGATATTTTTCTTTGTCTAGTGAGTTGAGTCCAAGCTCACTGCTAGACTTGAGAAGGAATAAGATCGTGCGAGTCCGATGTATTCAGTGAACCGGAAAATCTAAAACGGATAATATTATTACTGTGTGGGGTGGAGAAATTATAACATGATATCAGAGCGAGATTGCTCGGTCCAATTACTTGGGTATGACATTTATTCTACTTGTTTGGTATGTGGTATAACTCAGCCCACAACCCACAAGTGTGGGAGAGTGTAAAAAGTCTCACTTCGGTAAGATGTGAGACATCAATGCACTTTATAACTGCTACCCACCCTCTCACTAATAACAAAGCCTTTTTCATTGTTTAGTGAGTTGAGTCCAAATTCACTTGCTAGACTTGAGGAAGAACAAAGTCGTGTGGATCCGATGTTTCCAAGTGAACTGAACAATCCACGTATGGGTCTGAAGTATCCAGTGAACCGAACAAGTTTAAGGGGATTATATTATTACTGTGTGGAGTGGAAAAATTATAACAAAATATACTAAATTGCAGTTAAAAAACAATGAGCTGCAAATAGAGCTCAACATGAAAATCTAGCCGTTCTTCTTACTGGATCAGGCTCAGTTTGAGTGGGCCTCTAGTGGAGGACTAGACGAAGTAGATGACTTGGGCCTTCATAGATGCTTTAATATTAATATTATTATTATTTTTATTTTTAAAAAAATACTATACAACAACTACGTCATGTTAACGAAATGCTGATGAGGCTAAACACAAATAATTATAAAAAGAAATTTTTAAAAAACTGCGCATAGATTTGATGCAATGATAAATAGGATCCTAAAGTGCAAGACTTTCCTTTGGACGGGCCTGATGGGTACAAAAACAGTCCACACTGTGATAGTGATTGCCATAGCAAAAGAATCCCACCAGCAGCCATCCTTGCTATTTGTAATTCAGTCCTTAAATGTCTCAATTTTCCCTTCATTGGAATCATTGTCACATGACAATATACTTTCAAGATTATCCATTTGTGTTAAACCATGATTTTCTTTATGGATTCAGGATCAATGATTGATGACTTTATTGATAATTTGATTCACTAACATGACTAGATGATCGTCTTCCATTATAGCTCAGTGCCTGCCCGGACACTATTGTGGAAAATCTACAGCGGGGCGATGATAAACGGCATTATAAACTCAATGATATATTTATGTTCGAGATAAAAATCAGATGCTACATAAAAATGTCGAAAATGTTAAATATCTCTATAACCAATTAGATTGCGGGTTCAAAACTCATGAAATAAATTCAACTCAAATAACTCAAAGTGATATTGTACCCTCTAGTACTAGGGCACATGTGCGATTTTATCCTTAAAAATGACATCTCGAGTGAGAGATTTGATATTTAGGACTAACCAATGTGGGATATTTTTATATGGTAATAAACACTGTGGAGAACGGTTCATCACTTCATTGTCGGCTGGTACCCTTTAGGATTGCTGTGACAGATTTGCAATTCAAACAAACGGTAGATATGAGCTCAAACCGAGCATTTTCAAGCGGACGAGTAGTCATATAATCACGCCCAAGGAGGATTTGCCACGATGGTCATCCTTTTCTATAAATAAAATAATTGATAATTGATATAGCTGTACAATTTTTGTATGATCTCATTTGGAACGTATTCATGAGCTCATACTTACGCTAAAATTGCCTTTAACCATGTATATTTTGTTTATAATACGAAATGCTAGCAATGTAAAAAGGTTGATTACGACAATCACGAGTAGTTCATATGATACTCATATGTGTGGTATTTTATACAAGTCTTATGTGTTGCTTGAGAGAGGTGTTGAGAGGGGACTCGTGAACAAGCAAATTCCTCCAAACCGTACAAACCCTTGTCTGGAGGAAGTCATGACTTAAGCTTGTTTTTATCTTAAGGTCAATCTCTGTAGGTCTATTAAAATTTTAAAACAGTAATTGGATTTTTAATAACTGTGTTACTAGTGCAATAGTCATATGTATATCTCTGCAGATATATATTCAAAATTTAAAATTGTATTTGAACTTTTAATTGGGTTGTTACTAGGTGTAACAGTCTTATTACTTTATTATCAGTTATAAATTATATAACTGCTGATTTTTTTTTATTACAAATTAAAATTTCCTTTAATTACTTGCTTTTATAAAAAATTGTTTTTGGAGTAGATAAAACATACTTTTACAGTAATTCTTTTTATTTTTTCCCCTCCTCCTCCTGTCTTGTTTGTCATCCCTCCATTCTTTAGTGAGAGTATTGAATTTCTTGGTTCTCAATAACATTACGAATCGTGTCTTGTTTGTCATCCCTCCATTTTTTAGAGAAATTATTGAATTTCTTAGTTCTCAGTAACATTGCGAATTGTGTGACCGATTGAATCTGAGAATTGATATTGTGATATTTGCGAGTACACCATACAAAGGCAACCATAAACCACCTTGAGGTCAGAGTTGTAAGATTTTTCAAATATCTATTTTAATTTTTATAAAAGTATATTTTTTTGGATTATACATATCTAAACCCTAACACCTAATAGTTTAAATTGTTAAAACAATATTTGTTTTTTAAAATGTTAATAGTAACTGGCGTAAACACAAACACAGGGTTTTGAGTAAATTGAACAAATTAGGGCAAAAGCAAAGCAAAATCCAAATTTGGGGATTTTCATCGGAAAGCAGTGCAGTCATTTTCTTTCAATTATCTTGTAAATACAGAAAGAGTTCATATTTCGAACGTCACAAAACCTACAAAAAAAAACTAATCGTGGAAGATCATGACCGATATACAGGGATACCCATAAGCCACGCTCTGATGCCTTTATATTGCTCAAGTTTGGGTACCAAAATCCCACACATTCTGGGAGGAAGAAGTAGATACACAGACAACCCTTTAGTGAGTTGTTTATCATGCTTCTTTCTTCCCAGTAAAACCCCTAAATATACCCACCACATTGTTTCTGTATCCAAGTTGAACCAGAATTGGGTTTCCCCAATAATGGAAGAGCAGAAAAGTATGGGTCTTTCCACTTCATCAGGCTCAGACAAGTACTCCAAAGAATTGGATATTGCTGTCAGAGCTGTTCAGATGGCATGCTCTCTGTGCCAGAAAGTGCAAGACGATTTGATTTCCAAGACCCAGAGTCAGGTTCAGTCCAAGACTGACAATTCCCCTGTCACCATTGCAGGTATATGAATAATCCAATCTATTTTTTTTAATGTCTTAAATTTCTTGAATTGGGAACTGGGTATTTGATTTTAGTATTGGGTGCAATTCAAATTCTAATATCAGTTTGGATTTGAAATGAATCCGAGTATGCTGCTTTGAATATCTGATTGGGGACTGATATATTGTTGATTATTCCGCGTTATTCGCTGGCAGTGTTGATTAAGCTCATTTCTTGATATATTTTTTATCATGTTGTGATTACTTTGAATCATGGATTCTGAAAAAAACTAATTTGTGTGGCTGGTAAGACAATGCTCTAAGCAGAAGTGCCATCCTATTCCCTTTAGTGGAAGGAATAAAGCATCTCTGAGACATTGTAAGCAAAGAATAAAGTGTTCAGTCTCTTTAAATGATAAAATGAATTGGACTTCTTTATTCATCCCTGGACATAACACATTGTGTCCTAGATGTGAAGGTTGAAGGTAAATCAAACTTCTAATAAAGACTATCAAAGGTATTGTATAAGAAGACAACGTCCGCGCAAGCCAAATTGCAGTGGCTGAACTGAATTTGTTGATGGAAGAGAAGTAAGTATATATAATCTCAATACACTGAAACGAGCTAAGTTTATTTCTAGGACCGATGACTACTATGAATTATCCTTCTTCCAGCGAAGGTATTAATATTGCTTGCCTAGGGAAAATATGCAAGGGGACTTAATTTCTCTTGTTGACTCAACTCGTCCAATGTTAATGTCAAGGTTGTATTAGTGAACGCTAAAGGGTTTCCTAACTGGGAGGCAGGAAGAAACACGAGTTGTTCGCGAAGCCTGCCTTTGTCAGCTGGACCTATGACCCGCAAAATGTTCTTGCCTTCTTGGGTATCACCATTTGGTGACTTTCTCTAGAATTATCTTTTCAAGAAAGTTCGTTGTTCTTGGTAGTTTACTGATCAGCATGACAGGTTTTTGTTTCAAGCACACCTTATTGAGGGTTCACACTGAGAAATTATCATCTGTGTGGTATTAAAGCACCTGAATGCTATAATTATAAATTATCACGCCTTATCATCTTCTATTGGACACATGTTTTGGGCATTGAAATATGTTGTACTGCCATGGAGTAATAAAGGGGGAAAGCAAAAATAAATACTAATTCATATTTCATACAACTCATGTATTTTCTATTTGGAGCATAGTTTTATATTGTCTTAAATGTTTAGGCATCTACTGAAATGTGAGATTTTCAAATGGACTCCAGTTTTATGCATTATCTAAATTGTTATTGACAAATCTTGTTTCATGGAGTTGGCTAATTCTCTTGGTTACCACCTGTCAATAGATTGGGGTGTCCAGGCAACTGTCAGTTGGATACTGTCTGAGGCCTTAGGGAGTATAAATGTATCCATTGTTGCTGAGGAAGATGTTCAAACTCTTTCTAAGGCTGATGCAGCAGGCCTGTTAGAAGCTGTAGTTCGAACTGTGAATGAGTGTCTCGCCGAAGCACCACGTTTTGGACTTAAAGGTCCATCATCAGTCCTTGGGACCTCAGAGGTTCTTGAGGCCATCAGCCGCTGCAACTCAAATGGGGGTCCAAATGGAAGATTTTGGGCTCTTGACCCTGTTGATGGTACTTTGGGTTTTGTACGTGGAGACCAATATGCTGTTGCTTTAGCATTGATAGAAGATGGAGAACCTGTGATTGGAGTTCTTGGTTGCCCTAATTACCCAATGAGGAAGGATTGGCTAAGCTACCATCATCGCTACCATAGAATTATCTCTAAGTTGATGCCACCAACATCTGAGTCTTGGGACAAAGGTTGCGTGATTTATGCAAAGAAAGGTAGTGGAGAGGCTTGGATGCAGCCTTTATTGCATAAAAGTAGAGTGCTGGTGTGGCCCAATGCTGCAAGGCCTGTCCAAGTTTCCTCCATTGATAATCCGGCGTTGGCAACTTTTTGTGAGCCCGTTGAGAAGGCAAATACAAGTCACTCCTTCACGGAAGGACTAGCTCACAGTGTTGGGGTTAGGTAAGTGTACTTCACTCATTTTCAGAACAAGAGATAGCAAACATCAGCTTTGGCTGTGTAAGAACAGTTGAAAAGGGAAACAATACCATGATACAATGACAATGATGATCAATTTGTTCACTATATTTCTTATTTATGCATCTTTAGCTAACCAAATATAGGATAAACGAGTTTTTGGAATGACCATAAATAAATCAGCTGCATAAAACAGCTCACATATAGTTTTTTTGGCTGCAGGAAGCAACCGTTACGGCTGTACAGCATGGTCAAGTATGCAGCCATAGCCCGTGGGGATGCTGAAATCTTTATGAAGTTCGCTAGGTCTGGTTACAAGGAAAAAGTATGGGATCATGCAGCTGGTGTTGTTATCATACAACAAGCTGGCGGTGTAGTAACTGATGCTGGAGGGCGTCCACTAGACTTCTCGAAGGGTATATGCTTAGAAGGTCTTGATCGAGGTATAATTGCTTCTGCTGGAGCCAAATTACATGACAAGATCATCAAGGCTGTAGATGCTAGCTGGGGTTCCTCTTGTTTATAAGGTATTTATTATCATGAACTAATAAGAACAGAACCACTGCATCGCCACATGCTCTTGAGAAAGTGGATTTATTTCTTTTTCAACATTTGCTCTGAGGACATGACAGGACAACGAGAAATGGAGTCTAGTTGTATATGGCATTCAGCCTTCTGTAAATTGTTGATTTGGCTTCTTGTTTACATGAAGTCAATATCTTCCAGCATCTTCTCCTAAGAATGTATGGACACCGCATATATATTTTTGTTGGCAAAATAACTTTTTTTTTTACTTTGTTTAGGATTCCACTCTGCCCTTTCTCATGTAGTATGTCAAAAAATTATCAATAAAATGTTATATCTAGATTGCATCGAACCCATCGCGGTTATTTTGTGAAGTAAGAATCGTCCCTCTGAAAGGACAAAACTTTGATGTGCTGATAAAGTTATTTCATTACAACTTAGGCATTGCAGGTTTTGCATTGAATGTGATTTTGAGAATGGTAGCTATGGATGTCAAGGTAACTAACTACATTTTTAGTTCCCTTTTGTTCCCGGGTTTGGATGCTATTGCTTGCTTGATCTCAGAACCAATGGTCTTATGAATTATGAACCCAGAAAGGAAGGGAGAGGGAGAGGGACTGAGGGAGAGAGACAGTCAAGCCACCTCAACCTGTAAATATGGCGAAATGTTAACAGGATTGCTTTGTTTGAAACAATTGGGCTTCAATCAATTTTTGGGTCCAAATATAGGAACTTGCTATATTGCAGATTTGCAGTAGTTAATAAGAAGACATTGGGCTCTCAATTACCTGGGCTAGTCCTATATTTTGTCTTAAAAAAGGTGGTATGGACTAAAAGAGATTATATCTTTATTTATAAATCATATCAATAGCCTACGCCTACGTCTGATCGTTGTGGGATATAAATTTTAATCGATGAGACACATTTTCGAAACTCGCGAAATTGACACGGCTGGGCATACATTTTTTACAAAACACCAGAGAAAATACCGAAGAAAATGAATCCATGAGAGTCCGTTATTATTTATGTTGGTGTATGGTCATGTGGAACACACACAAAGTAGCACCTCAATCAACAACAATTCTCAATTACTCAACTGGGAGTAAATCTTCAACTACCACAAGCAATAATCAAGTTTGCTCCACCCAAAAGCTATGATCACACCCTTGATCAACCCACAAGAAATCGCACCCTTGTACACTCGAAAACGAACTCTCAAAGCACTCGTCTCACTTTGTTTCTTCTCTCCCATAAACCAAAGAATAAGGATTCTTTAAAAACTGTCCTGAAAAATAAGCCATCTGTCCGGACAACTCATTAAACTGTCCGAGCAGATCATAAACTGTCCCAAAAAATAACTGGGCAAACCTCATCTGTCCGGACACTTGGAAGATTGTCGGACAGGACCTGCACCTACAATTTACACCACTAATGAAACGCTAGGACATTTTTTGACCAACTCTTTGTACAAACAATGTAAAGAATTAATGCCCTAAGCAAAAATCCGGTGATGTAGTCCAGAGGACACAAATCATTATGTCTTCGTAGCATTTATGTCAAGATTATGAATCCTAGGCAATGCCTGTCGCAGTAGAAATTCAAGAATCAAGTATTCATTATTGAAATGTATATGTTAGGTCGATCTAAGCCTTCCTACATCTTTTACAAAAAGACAAGCCGAATATTTATCCATATCATCAAAACATATCTATCAATACATCAACATCAGTAAAACGCATATTTCAATACAACCACATCAATAAAAATACATATTCCTATACATTATTCATTCTCCTTTAAAACATCACTATTGCATTTGCTCTATGATTAAACATTGTGAGAGATTGATGTTCATTAATTATCCATTTCAACTTGAGAATTAAGGGTTTATTTTTTAATTCCTAGAATAACGTTAGCTAATATTTATTGTCTTGTCGAGTAGCAAACTTTAGTCCTGGTTAATAAGTAATTATTGTATATTTTTCCTGCACAAACAAATGATTAATTAAGATTGTCTCTGTTTTTCTTGTTATATTGCCGGTGTTAAAGATATATGTATAAATAATCAATTATGTGTTAAAAAAAATTCTTAATTTTGTTTGTAAAATAATCCCACTTGAATATATGTTATAACTCAAGTTCTATATTTCATTATTAAACTACTTTACATATCACTAGAAGTAAATTGATAATTTGTACGGTATTATAAACTTATTTCTACTAAACACAAACATATTTAAGATAGATTACGATATTAGTCGTTAATCGTCTCGAAAGTTGTAATTTATCTTAAGAAATGAGATTTTTCATTTTTTTAAACTTGATCCTATGGTCTGTCTCTTTAGAAAGCTCATGTACTAATCGGAGGGACCAATTTTTTTATTTTTTGAAAAGGAGAACTTTCATTAACTAGAACCAGGAGAAACACTGCAATCAGCAGTAGTTACATGGGAAATTAAGTCTGGACATGTCCCAGACCAATACCAGTGCTAGATAGCTCATCTAGCTAGGCCATTCGCAGCTTGGTTTGCTCTCCTTTTAACGTGATCACAACCTACTGAAGTCATACTATGCTATCAATATATAAGCCAAACTAAAACAGAGACTTGTCCGAGTTTAAGAGACCGTTTATAACCAACATAGAGTCACCCTCAATGATGATGGACTGAAACTCCATTTCTCGGGCATAGCTTCACCATACATTCAGCATAAAAAAGATTTGAAGGTCAGTTATGCTAGTCATCTCAAAGTATTCATAGTCCTATGTTACAACTGATAACTGACAACACATATATCATAAGATTTGAAGACAAATTCGGAATATAAAATTTAAATTTATAAACAATTTTTCTCTAATGAAATACTTTTGAAATATTTTTTATTGGGATACTGAACATTATCCTTTAAAAGATCATTCGGGTAAAGAGTCCGAGAACCAACATAATTTCCAAACTCATCGCAAACAATCAACCCAATACCAACCTTAAACTCTTTCAAGGCAGCATGAAAGCTGATCTTCATGAAAATATCATGATCCTAGGGGGTGGTTTGTTCCACTTATCAGTACCAGGCATTAGATGTCCTCTGCAAAGTGGATCTAACACCTTGGCTAGCCCGCGCAAATCAGAGGGACCATTTTTTTTTTTGATAAGCAAATCAGAGGGACCCATAAGAGAAATGTTCAAATCACATATGGTGCAGGTGTACTAATCCCAAATTTGAAAAGTGTCTCGTATGCATTCAACCTTCTTTTTCCATTCACGATAATCATTACCCATCCCCCTTCCTCCTCCTCCAACTGTCCTCCTCTCTCTGCCTCCATAAATGCTTTTCTTGTACCACCACTATCATATAAATATATATATATTCCCTCATTTTCACATGCTCTCCAGTTTAGAAACCCACACGATGAACCCTAAAACCAGTTTTTTTCTCTTGGCTTTTTTGCTCATCGCAGCTCCGATTTCTTTTGCAACCCTACCTGAATTCACTGCCCAGATCAAGCAATCAACCAAAGGCAGCAAACCCAGTAACCAAAGGAACAAAGGTGGAGGATACGATGCTGGGTTTGGCGGGTTCTTTGGACCCGGATCCGGGTTTAGCATACCTGGGTTTGGAAGCGGAAGTGCTATGTTAGGCGGCGGGTATGGAAGCGGGTTCGGAGGTCCGAGTGGAGGTTCCTCTGGGAGTGGTGTTATAAGGCCAACTATTGTGTGTAGGGAAAAGGGGCCGTGTTACAAGAAGAAACTGATCTGTCCGGCTAAGTGTTTCACCTCCTATAGCAGGTCAGGGAAAGGGTACGGAGGCGGTGGTGGAGGTGGAGGATGCACCGTCGACTGTAAGAAGAGATGCACTGCTTATTGTTAGACACAGAATGGTGGGATTATCAGTAACCGGTAGCCGGTGATAGTTTCTACTACTATTTATGATTAGTAGTGACTTATATCATATAAAATAACTATACCTATATCTATATGCATATATATATATATATATATATATATATATTGGTGTCAAGTCCAGAAGTTTTCTAGGCTTATATTTTGTGATGACGATTGACGATACATATATGCATGTATAGTTCGTATATGTATAAATAAAGAGAATATTACTGTATGCATGAAATGCTTCTCTTTTACTTTTATTATAACTGAAATTTTAATGTACTGAATAACTGAAAACTACCGAGAAAACACGTTTCGTTGCTCATTCGTGCTTCTATCACTCGAAAACAGCAAACAACTCGAAAAATGGAAAAAAGACGTTTTCTGAAAACCTAGAAAGCATGAGAAAGAGAGAAAAAATCGTGCAGTTTCCCCTTCAAATGTGGTTGCCAGATGCTGCGAAAGGGCCGCCTAAAACAAACCCAACACGAGTAACAAAGAAAGCAGAAAAAACAATCCAAACACAAGCGTTACAAAAGAAAACAGAAAACAAACCAAACAGAAAGAAACAAAAAAACAAATCAAACAGAAACGCTCGGTAAAGAAACAAAACAAAGAAAACAAAAATGCTGGGTCATCTTTAAGAAGCCTTTTCATATTGCGAACTAAAAACTCTTGTTAGAAAAAATAGATACAAAAACCTTACAAGGCCTCAATTTGTCGAACACAACAAAAAAATGTAAAGCACCAAGCAAGAAATGAGAAGGGTGTAGTGTAACAAAAGCTGGACTCAACCAATCAATAATAGTACTAGTTTCAATTTGTTGCTTAGAGCATATACAAATACAAATGCACACATGAGCTTGTCAACTCATCTTCTTCGCCAGTAACAAGAAGTTGTTCATATAGCAGCCCTCATCGCACCTCTTGCAGCCTCACGCTTCATCTCAGCGGCTTTCCCACTGCCACGGAAGTACATGAGTACTTGCTGCAGTACAAACAGACACATGAGTTGAAATATACTTCTTCTTAAAAGATTATCACCATGGGCATGTGATTTATTAGAATCTGGACAAAAACCGAGGATCCAAACAATTACCTGCATAACCCAGATACTGAGCACCGACTCAACACAAAATAATCCAAATCCAACAAAGTAGAAAATCTACAAGAGGTTACTACCATATGTCAACTCAAGAAATATAATATCTTGTTGGTATCAAAGTATTTAATGTAGAAGTAAACTAACCCCAACTATGGCATGGTCACCGAGGAGATCTATAGCAGGAAGGATGCCTCTGTTCCAAAAGGCCATTGAAAACAAAATTAGAAGCAAAATGGTGAAATATTTTTGAGAAAACCTCATGGTTAACTGAATATATCAATTCAACGCATGACATATTACGTTACAGGCATAGACAGAAGCAAAAACTCAACTTATTATACATTTATATTATGGTGGGTGTGAGCAAGGGGAGCGGAGAGAATAGGAAATAAAGCACTTGTGTTAAATGGTTATGCATAAAGCCATATTATCATCAAGTAAAACCAAAAGTATGAGGTCACGAAAAATTATATATACAGCACACAGCTAAGCTGGGATTATTGAAGAACCTACGTGAGAGATTTTCCTTTGAAAACTATAGGAGGAGCAACTGCAGCAAAAATGCAGAAACCAATATGGAGCTGTGGAAAAAAATTTGGTAAAAATGAAAGAATCAGGTACACTCTGTTTGTTATTATAAAGGCAAAACAAGAAATGTAAAAGAGACTTACCAAATAAAACAGGAAAAACCAACCAAACCTCAAAGCACTTTCAGTCCTGAAAAAAAGAGTATTCACTTGTTCAGTGAACAAAATAAAAGGGAAGGATTCAAATAAAAAGCAAAGCCTATCGGGAATTACTAAGCTGAGTTTATTTTCTTTACAGGCTTCAATTAGTTACTAGACAACTATCAATATTTCTGCATTCAGTTTTAGACTGATAGAAAGTCAAATATGTTACATTCTCATAAGATTTTTTTTCTAAATTCATCACCATATTCCAAGACAACAACCTTTTGTTAAGTAATCTCTAAAAAGTTCAGTTTGTTGCTTCTGAATAGGCCCTTAACGTTTCACCGTTTTAAATTATCTCTCCTAATTCCATCTTTCCTTTTACTTTTACTATTGCACTTCTTGCCTGACCACACAATTATTCAGGATTATAGGGTTTGTTGAGTTGAATGGAAACTCTAGCATAACCAAGTAAAAGAAAGTATAGGACATACCTGAAAGCACGATAAAGTGGTCGGTACCACAACACATATCCTCCAGGAACCCCTGATATGAAGTAGATGATTGCAAGGAACCAGATTCTCACAGCTACGACAACATTGAGTAAGATCAAGATTCACAGAATTTTGAAGCCACCCCTAACAAAAGATCCAGTGATCATAGCAAAAGAGATATATGGTACTATTTTAAGTAACAAATACTAACCTTCTCCTTTAATCCATGCTGTTGTGACCGCAATGATATTCCAAAAAAGGCACAAAGTCAATCCTACATAAAATCACCATCCACTGGTAGATGTGAGCTATTTTCGAATTAAAACGTGATTACATTATACAAATGATTACTGTACTAAAGTACAACTGCAAAAGAAGTCCATCGTCATTGCCTAACTCCCAAAAATGCAAAAATAGATAAACCACTGTTCACAAATATATCAGCCAAATCAGTTAACCACGTGATACACCATGTACATTAGCACCAAATCAACAACTAATAGAACTAGTATAATGATACAAGTGCACTCAAACAATTTTATTAGAATGATCAAGGATTTATACATGCATTTTGCACTTTCAATGATAGCAGGATATATTCGTGCGTCGAAGGCTCGAAGCAACGGCTGATGTACCTAAAAATGTAGAAAATGCAACATACTGCAACCTCTGTAGATGAATTGGTATCTCATTTGCAATATCATGATGGATAATTGGGAAAAATGGGGGCCAATTTTTCTCCTCCAGAACAATTCCAGCTGCAACAGCACAAGAAAATAAAATTAAATGTATCGCATAGAGGAGCAAGTGGCAAGCAAAAGAGATGAAGACGTTGACATCCAATAAAAAGGGGCTGCAAAAAGTTCCCCATTTGAAGCAAAAAAAATATACAATGAGCCTATATAATGACATGAGGATCTTTATTTCACAACCAAAGAAGGGGATAGATGGAGAGAATGACTCATTTCAAAAGCAAGTCATTATCCTGATCAGGTAAAGGGGGGAACTTTGTAAGTTGAACACAGCAACTTACCTCTCGCAGCAGCATCTTCTTTACGCTTTACCTCCTGTGAAGTAACAATAAAACTACTTGTTAAATGGCACAATTATGCAATTGTAGAAAATCACCTCATTAAAATAGGAATTTCCATTCATACATGCTACGATGATAACATGTATTTTCCAACTATTCACAGAAATCCAGGCAGGACCAGATATAGAATACACAATCATACACCACCATAAGAAGATCGTAAGTTACATGCTGATGCCAATTGAAATGCCTTCCCACTAATTTTAAACATAGAATTGGTTTGTATTTAATGGCAATGAAAATGCAACTATGGAGGTGTGTTGTCAGCATAATGTTCATGAATTCAAAACCTTAACCATCCCAACATCTCATACCTGTTCTCTCCTACGCAATTCTGCCTCCTTCGCTTGAAGCTCCTTTTCCTTCTTCTTTATATCCTACACACAAAATTCAGAACATATCAGAAGGATTGAGATAAAAACATAATAGTATAAATGGGAAAAATCACTCAGGTTTTTCACCAACCTGCGATTTTGGTCCTTCTGTGTCTAGAGGAATATCAACTGTGGCACCACGATCGTAGAAATCAACAGGTTCTGGTGGAAGCGGTGAAAGCCTTGAATTTGCAACAGGAACAGTACCTCTTGGATGCTAAAATACAATGGCAATAAACCACACATGAGAGCTCAAGAAGCCAGTAATACAAGTGGAGTAGCTGAAGGAAAAGAATAAATAACAACAGTAGTTCATGGGTTTCTTTACTACTTTTTCTTAGTAGTATTTCAATATCATTTCAATATTTCAAAAATACATTTGCCAAAACTATGCTGTCATTTTTCCTAAACTCAAAATCTCAGTCTCAAACCCAAACCTATTAAAAGGTTTTAAACCCTTAGGCCTTAGCACTTGGTTGTTAGAATTACTTATATTTGGTAAGTCTTGGTTAGCATTACCCCACAACTGTAAGTACACATGTGAGTGCAAAATTGCATATTCCTCCAAAAATACAGGAAGAAGTCCAGGATGCAAAACTAAAAATCACAAAGGGATACTGTTGTAAAAAATCCACTACCACCATACTTTGATTGACCTGATGCTTTCCCCTTAAGTGCAGGGCCAAGGTACCAAAATTGAAGAGTTGCACAAAAAATGAGAGCTCGAACCAGACTTATTAAGGCAATATACAAAGTGAACACATATAATAGCAACCATTTTTTTGGTGTAGGCAAACATATCTTCAGTCTGAAATAGTCCCTTGACACTTATAAAAAATATAAATCTGCAACTGATTCCTCCAATTAATGTTTGAAACAGATGCCATATGCCTTAGAAAAGCCCAGCTGGCATGAGTATGTAAATTTTGAAGTAACAAAAACCATAGTAAGCAGAAAAATGCTTTGCACAGCATAACACCTAAATGAATTCACAAAACATTCTTTCCAAAGTTGAAAAGGAACTAAGAGGAAGTTCTTCTGCAATTCAAGCAACTTCTTCCCAATCCAAAGAAATTCCGACTGAAAAACTACCAAAAAACCAATTGCCTAAAATTATAGAGAGGAGAAATTAAACACAATCAACTGAAGGATTTTAGCATTCTATGTAAGACATCAATTGTTAATTACTTCCCCAAACGCTTAATTCACACAGCAACTCAATAGATCTGAGAACCTTGGGCGCTGAAGCATCCAAGCGACGCTTATTGCTCTACAGATAGTAGCAATCTCCTTCCACACAAAACAGAAGCGAAGCACAACTAGCGGATCTACTAATTCAACGAATTAACAACAAATCCACCTCAAAGTCGCAAACAGAACTATGATAAACCAAGCTACGACCACACCAAACCTCACAGAATTGAAATTCAATTTCGAAAGAGAGTAAAGGAAGACAAAAACTCACAGAGAAAGGGTTAACTTCTTCTTCTTCTTCGTCGAAAGGGTTCTTTTCGTAACGCCCAGCCATTAGAAGCAAAACTACAGACCAGAATCAGCTGCGCAAATCTGAGATTCCAACGGTGCCTAGGGAGATAGAGAGGTTGTCGGAGACGGAGCTAGAAGAGCAAACTTATAATATATGAAATTTGGGGGGCCTTTCCAACAACTGAAAGCGAAGCAAATGTCTGTAGAGAGAGAAATCGAAGTACAAGTCTAGAGAGAGAAAGAAGTTGGACTTGTCTTTTACTGTTAAATAATAATACGCTGTTATTTTTTTATATTTTTCCCCCTCTTTGGAATATTTTAAGATAGCATGATTGTAAATTTGTAATTTAGGAAATGACGTGGAAGCAAAGATGGTATACAAAATGTCGTCTCTGTTGGATTTTGAGATGTCCTCCATCAAATTATTCTTATTTTTTTAATAATGGAGAGATGGGGTTCAAATTTAGAGTTCGAGATTATCTACAATTTATTTTGTCAACTAAGATATTTAATTCGTAACATTTTGTAACCTTAAGGCCCTCATTTGATAAACAATTTAATATATATATTGACATAAATTTAAAGTAAAAAATATACACGATTATAAAGGAACTAATATTTATGGTTTCACATAAAACCCTAATTTTGTAAATATTATTATTATTTTAATATATGTCACAAATTCAATAATATGTAAAATTTATTTCTCTAATTTTTTATTGTTGAATATCTTCATTGATTGAGCATATACCTAATTCACTTTGAAATGTAGAACAAATTGATAATTCATTACTTCTGTTTTATAATAAATTGTACAAGGTTGATGTATGTAATTTGTCACAACATTTTGAACAAATATATACTATTAACAAAAATTCAACCAAATAGTTACAATATTTGAGATAACATATATATATATATATATATAACATTTCAAAAACATTTCAAAACATCATATATGCTACTTCTCAAATAGTTTACCAAATAAATTCAAATTGAAGGATAATCAGATGGCTGATAAGTGCCAGAATATACGTTTTTAAAGTGATAAAATACTACCAAAGCAATGCCAAGAAATTGTGCTTAAAAGCTGAATTTTCAAGATTATTGTACTTGAGATCTTCTTGGATGTTTTGCAGGTTAAGAGGTAGTAAGAGCTGTCGAAATGAGATTTGATCTTCAGCAAATTTTTAGAGGACACTTCAAGCTTTGCAGGAAGTGCTGGTTCACAAAAATCAGAGTTCGTTTGGGCCTCTAAAGGTTGCCTCAAAGTCAAGTTTGGAAGTATATCTAAAGCAGAATTTCTGTTTGCAGACCGGACCTTTAGAAGCCCATAACTTGAGTGTCTGATGTCCAAATTGAGTGATTCAAAATTCCATAATTATCTACACATTTGTATCTACAATATTGATGAAGGGTTTGAGTTCATAATAGGCTACGTTTAGGCCCAGAATGCAGTTACAAGATTAGTGTGTAATTGGAAGTTGATGTCATTGATGATACCATTTCCATTCAAATAGTGGACAATCCACCACCAAAAGATGACACTAACTCCTCCACTATGTGCTCATTTTCTCTATAAATAGAGAGGAGTAGGAGTAGAAGAAGGAAGGAGCTAGGAGAAGGAGTGGAAGCAAAAAGAGAAGAAGGAAAAGAAGAAAACAAGGCTTGTGTTTGTAATTATGTTTTTATGTTTCATGTTTTATTTGGTTATGTATAACTAAACTCTTGTTAGTTAGGGCTTGTCTTGAAGCCCTAAGCATGCTTTCAATTTTGTAAGTTGTGTGGATTTCAATTTCTACAAGCATGACGATTTTGATTTTTCCATGTTATGTGAGTTCTAGTATTGTATTTCTTTGAGTAGCTAACTTTGAAACATATATTAGAATTAATTGTTGTAGAACATGGTTAATTGCCTTGTTAAATATGTTCTTTCTTGCAACATATAATTCAGTTGAAAATGAATTATGAAAAATCAATTCTTGAATACCTAAGTACAATACAAATACCATGTATTAGAATTCTTGTGACATTCATATTCTCTTTGCTCTTATTGGATTCTTGATTATTGATTGATGCAGACGCCATGCTAGATTTCGATTAAGAATACACGTAATGAGGTAGACGCCGTACACTTTACATGCAATTAAGAGAGAATCATACAATTTGAGTTTGGTCATGATCTTGTTGTGAATGTTGTCATCATGCTTGTTTAAATTGTTAGTCTATTATTTCTTATAAATTGTTTGAATGTTTTGTGGTGGATAGTGAGTCTTAGCTATTGTTTTCATTAATATCAATTCTCATTCTTGTTCTCAACGTCAATTTTTTTGTCTTAATTTTTATCTATTACAAAATTTAACCCCCCATTTTCCCCCTTTTATAATTGTATCAATTATATTCAAGTGTTAGATTATATATCTATTAGCATCACTCCTTGTGGGATCGACTCTTATTTGTTCATTATATATTAATTGTACAATTATAAGTATATTTTAAATTGTTACTAACGACATAACAATGACTTAAGGTAATCAATCCACAATTTGTGTTGTGTGAACTCCTGACAACTACAAGAGAAATTATTTTCAAATTTTAGGACTATTTAATCGTTGTAGTTGACTTTTCCCCAAAAAAAACTTCAAGAGAAGTTTCCAAATTTTGGATTGCTGACTTTTATTTTGTTTTTTTAATGTCAAACTTTCATTTTTTTTTAATGTTTTTTAGTTTTGTGGGTGGATGATAAACATCATACTAGATAGCAGGGATTGAATCAACCATTTGAGTTGTTGATGAGGGATTATCGATCTACCAAGTATGTGGACGCAAACGAATTTTATTTGGGTTGAGATTGACCAGGGGCAGGGACGGAGCCAAAAAATCATTTGAAGGGAGTGATAGTTTGGGCGCCCTCAATTTTTTTTTATAGTTGTATTTATAAAAAAAAAACTAATTTTTGGGTCGAAAAGATATCACCTGTATAAATACAAGTAATGTATAAAAAATAACAAATGGCCCCAACATAAGGTATTTTGAATATTATTGCCAATCTGGTAAGTAATCATACAATTCCTCTTTGCCAAGTACCAGTGACTGACTGTGAGCCACTTCATGTTCAAAATGCCTTTAAGTACCCCAATACCACTAGTAGCTCTGACTCCGAATTACTTGTGCACATTCAGAAATACTCCTTGACCACCAAAACAAAAGAAATTGACAACCCTAGAACTTACAATAACTTTCACAAATCTATCTTAACAAGGAAACAATCCAGTATCATGATTTACAAATTAAACCAAGAATCGAAGAGTAAACCCTATAACATGGATTAAACACAAACCAATAATATATAATATATTTTGATTTAATATATTAATTTTTTTCTCAAAATCTAGGTGGGTGGATTTAGTGTAATTTCGTCCCTCATCAGAGGCTTTGATCCATGTGCGTTAAAAAGAATGTCATAATTTTAGTTTTTATTATTTTCCTATTATAGTTTAATTAGTATAGCTTAGGGTAGTATTTTTAGGAGTTAAATACATTTTTTATTATTAAAAAGTCATTATATAATTAGAGATTTCCTAAGATTTCATCATGGTTATCCTATTTAAGATTGTGAACTCTGTAATTTTGATTGAATTAATAAAAACATTGAGTTTTCTCTACAAACCCAACTTGCTCAATTCTTGGTGGATTCCCTTAGATTGTATTGCGCAGTCCATCGGTTGCCATTCAGTTTTTTACTTGCACATAATACTTTCGGCCTTAAAAACACTGCACATCAAGAGTTTGAAAAACATCAATAACTGAGAGCAAGTGCAATGGGACACTTACAGGGAGAGAGTGCGACTGTTGGAGGGACATGAGTGAAAATGTTCTAATTCTAAGAGTGTGTTTGGATTAAGTTAGACAAACAATAATGGGAGGGATTTGAAGAGATATCGACGGAAAGTTTATATAATTTTTTATTAAAATACTCCCTCTCGAAAATGAGGTCATTTGAAAGGAAGAGAAAGAAAAATTAAATTATTTATAATTTAAATATATATTTTGTTATTTATTGTACATAATATTTTATTTATAACTTAAAAATAAAGATAAATTAGTAAATTAAATCAATTTTTTTCTTTTCTCTTTTATGATGTATGATACGATCCAAACAAGGTAAATCAAAAATTCATTCATTTATTTTTTTAACCTATCCAAACACGAGAAACTAAAAATATTATAGATTCTCATCTTTTCTCTCTCTTCCTTTAAATGAATTTTAATTTTTTTTTCTCTTCTCGTCCTTCAATCCAAACACACTCTTAATAGATAGGAGCATCTTAACAGCAATGCAAAACATCCTAATTGAGAGTCTGGCCTGAAACAGAGGCTGAGATTTACAATGGAAAAGACTAAAGAGAGTGAGAATATACAACTTACCTAGTCTCAGTTTTTCTTTCTTCTTTTTATAGTTGGGTTTTGACTATCAGGTGGCTGTTGGCTAGAACTTTTCCGTCCAGCTTTTCTTGGCCGGCAGTGTTCTTTCTTTGTTGTCACTGTGTACTCCAACGAAAGCGAATTTACTAAACTCGGTCTTTCACTAGCATTTGAACCTTTAGCAACTAAATTGTTGGCATTGGACAACTTCTGTGGCATCGCCATACGATTAGCGGGCCGAGAACTTCTGGGTTTCACCGGAGGATTAAGCATGGAAGGTCCAAATGAGAATGGGATAATAGCAGCAGTCTTGCAGCAGTAGTTCCCAAGTTGCTGTCGCATAGTTTTGCTTACGACTTCTCTGAGGAGCAACGCAGATTTGTAACTGCGTGTGTTCTTGGAGTAAAAGACCAAAGCATTGTTGGCTATAAGCAGCATATCTCTGAAGAGTTCCTCCCGTGACAAGATTGACTGACTGATGATTCTTGATTTTATGGTGCCCAGATCCATGTGACGTCGAATCATTTTCTTGTATCTTCCTCTCTTCTGTCAGGGAAAACGAAAACAAATCCAACGACACAGAATATGAGTCGAATCCTTGTATTACTGGATAGTGTTCTTGTTTTGCTAAGACATCAATTCTACGAAACAACATACCTGCCCATCAAGTCTATGATGAAAGGTGGAAGCACCTTTACTTTCTGCAATGGAATTAAACAGCCCCACAAGATCATGGAAATTATCCTTGCCCGAATCTAGTTTTTTATCGATGCTGGATGATGTGGCATTTTGTGCGCTGGATGATCCTGCATTCAGGCCAAAGTGACCGATTGAATTTTGCTTAGACCTGGAGGCAGTAGCAACATCAGTCGATACTACATGTTCATTTTCTCCAACACTCCCTTCCTTGACTTCCTTACTGCAATCTTTCCTCTTTCTCCTCCCTCTTTTCTTTCTTACACTCCCTCCCACCTGTACGCCACCTACATTCTCTGCTAATTTTGCAATGCTTGACACTTTCCCCTGTTTGGAAAACTGAGAACTTTCAAGATCAGTCTCTGACTCTTTGGGTGACACCACTCCTGGAATCCGATATTCATGTGACATATTTGTCCGCGTATCTTGAGTGAAACTACCAACAGATAGCTCATCCTTAGAAGCTTCTCTACTCGTAGATTCAACTCCATAAGATTTCTGAAATGGTACCAGTGATATTGTCTCGCTAGAATCAAAATCAACATTATGATTGTATCCCACTTCAGCCTTCAGGGATTTAAGCTTCGTCTCCAATGACCTGGAAATTAATTTATCGAGTTAAATCAAATACAGCTGCATGATATTCAATTGAAAAACTGACTTCTCTATTAGAATCTGGAACTGGAAGAAATTGAAAGGATTATTTTCTCATTAGTAACAACATGAGCTTTAACACAAGCTACTTAAGGGCTGCATTCGTTCGTATTGTAAATTGTAAGAACTAAGAAGAGACCAAAAGCATTTTCCTCTTAATCTAGATGAGGAAACAATAAATTGGTTATCCTAACGTGGCAAGAAATAATGAAATATAATTACCCAATTGAGTCATCAGATTGTTCCAAAGCTTCTCTCAACTCTGCCATTCGTTGCTTTCGTAGCTCCTCAAACCAGGATCTAAGGAAGTAAACATATCATGAACAAATGGAATGTCACTAGATTTATCGTAATATAATCCTCGGAAAACATACACAAAAAATGAAATAAAATGGGGATACGAAAAGGAAAAACTATCATTCTATTATTTGATTAACTGAAAATGTCTGTATCACTCCAACTCAAATCAAGAGGCCTACTTACTTACGCCCAGAAAAGCGCCGCTGCAAGGCTTCATACTTGGCTTTACACACCTGCATTTTTATTCCCCATCAAAAGTTTGTTAAGAACGAAATCGAGAAGTAAATCTGGCAAATCAGCTTTACAGAAAAGAAAGGAAGTGATTAGCAACAGAGGAAGGTTCGGCACCATGAGATTATGATTATACGGGAAAAGAACAGGGAAATAGATTGTAGATTGCGAATTACAAAACAAAAGAAAAGATAAACAGGTATTCACATTATTCCTCGTTGAATCAAATTTCAGAACTAAGAAGTTTAGTTCTCAGCCATGATCATTTACATAATGAAAACGAAAGGATAGTTAATAATTGAAGACAGTGACTTAGCAATCTTCTCTTTGGAAAAAGTAATTAAATAACTGTTCAAGTTCATATATTTTCATCAATAACCAAAACCAAAGTTAGTGAGCTGCAATTTAGATGTCACAAGTTCAAACCTGAAACAATCTCCCACATATTAAGTGGCAGAAGGCTGCTTACATCTTTACTGTCCCCGACCCTGACCCCGCTGGCTGTAGACCAGACCAGTTACTTGTCTTGACCAATACATTACATAGGAGATTACTTCATTGACAAGTATATGTATTATTCCAGTTTGTTAAGGCATTCACACTCAAAATCAATCCAGTCAAGGTCAATGAAAACTATAAAAATAAAAATAAAAATCTGGACCCCACTCAAGCAAAAATTTACTAATTTAGGATTAAAAAAATAAAGAAATATTTAAGTGGAGAAATCAATAATTTTAGAATTATTAAAAAGAAAAAGGAAAAAAGAGAGACCTTCGGTGTGAAAGTGTACGGGTAAACGGTTCGGGCACGTAGCTCCGCGGCCACAACCTCCCAGTCTCGGGTCCCGTGCCGGAGAACAGCCCCACCCAACAATAACTGCTCCCACGTGCCCCACCTCTTTACCACCTCCGCCCCCATCCCACCCTCCACGTGTACAGCCCCGATCAACAATCCTCCGCCACCAACGGCACCGCCCCTTCCTAGCTCCCGCTTTGCCCTTCCTGAGTACAAAGTGAAAACCACCCTATATGAAAAAGAAATCCGCAATCGGCGATGTAAAACCGGGTTTGTAAGAGAGAAATGACGGTTTTGGGTGGTTAAAGTGGTTTCCCGGGTGTTATTGCTATTTCTCCCTCTATCTTTTCGCAAAAAATTACAAATAGTGAAAAACTGTGGGAATGACAATGCGCTTGAGACGAAGATACTCTATTATTAAAGAAGAAAAGAAGGAATAAGAGGAAATGGTGTATTATTTAGAGGAGGATAAATATACACACACACACACATATATATATATATATGTATTATATACAGGAAAATAGGAAATCAAAGGAGAAAGACATGGAAGTGTTTTTGGAGAGAGATGGATTGGATTTTGGTAATTTTTGAATGTCAAAATGGGTTGGCTTGTTCTTCTTTGATCTGATTTTTTAGGGTTCAATCTAAAATATTTTATTTTATTTCCCTTAATCCCTTTCAATTTTTTGAAGACCAGAAAACTTCTTCACAATCTCACGGTATATTAATAAATGACTATTTTTTTTACTCTCTTTCCATCGTTAATTCCGCATTCTATTCATGTGTAAGAATGATCATTCTCTCGTTAACTTTATCTCCTATCCAAATAAAGATGAATAAGGATGGTTCACTATACGTAACTCTCGTATCTTGGTTCGATTTTTTTTTTTGAATCATGTTTGGAACTCTCAAAATATGACTATTATTTGATTATCAATTAATGTGGAGTGTTATCTGTTAAATGAAACTTATATATATGTTAATAATTATTTCACATGTGACATAAATTTATGTTAAACTGAGAATCATATTTTGAATAGAGTATCATAAGTCTTATTTTTCAATCCTAATAAGATAGCTTTCTGGTTAAATATATCTCTCTTCCATTTCCAATCATTTTCGTGAAATGACATGACCATCCTCCAAATAAAAAAAGAAAAGAAATAATAAGACCTAGACCTCAAGATGAGGTCCAAGGTTCAAACCCCCCTTCTCTTTCCTCGAAAACCAATACAACACACACACGTAGAGGACACTCCTTCCCTTTAATAATAATAAAAGTCTCTTCTTCTTCTTTTTTTTTCTTTTTGTAAAAGCTCACAAAATAGTTTTTTTCGAAAGGATATTTATATGTAGCAAGACGGTCCAAATAATAAAGAAAGTAAACAAAAGAGAATACCACATCCAAATACAAACTATGTCTTGAGAGTTTCGTCATTTGAGACTTTGCCAATTATTTTATTTTATTTGGAAAAATAAAAAAGAGTGAGGTTTAAACTCGAAATTTGAGATTACATAAAATTCAACTCATAAATTGAGTTACTTGAAATTTATTGAGACATTACCACTTAATGAAGATATTGGTTTGGGTGGTAAAGAGCATGTTATTCATGTTCTTCCAAAGATTCAATCATTTTCGGAGGCATAAGTTCACACATGATTTTTTCATAGATGATTCAATCATCTTGGGTGGGACGAGATGAGTCCCATATTTTTTTAAAAAATAATGCTATTATAATATTTCTAATTCCTAAACTCATTTAAACCCTATTTATAAAAAAATTAGTCCAATAACCCTCAACTCATTTCAACTTAAAAATAAAAAATTAACTCATTTTTCATCTTTAATTTTATTAAACGGACTCACTTCTTAGAGATTGTGTTTGATAACGCTAAAAAAGGGACCAACCTAGATGACAGGGGGTTGGACTAGCTGGTGAGATAAGGACGAACTGCCTGCGGAATAAGAGAACATGAGCTAAAAGGCCCACCAGAGGCTGTCTTCTAGCATAGGCACTCCAAAAGCAAGTCAATTGGTACTCAAAAGCAATGCGAGTTTTATAGTCTGCAACTCTTTGTAAGCTTAAGTATAGATTGTGATTAGAGAACCTAACTCTCGGAGTTATATAGGAGGTGAGAAGTCTGAGCTTGAGTAAGTCTAGAACTCTCTCTTCCTCTCATCTACGTCGTTGATATTTGGGTGAATTCCTAAAGAGTTTGAGTTCTGTTTGAACTCCTCTCCTAGTGAGAGTAGGACTTTTCTTCAATATTATTCTCTTACTAAGTTGTACAAATTGTTAAGCTCCTTGGTAACCCACGTGGAGGCTCCTAGGTAACTCACATAAACTGAGAAGATGTTATATTGAGGTATAAACCTCGGTTCACAATGAATCTCTACCTTTAACGACACGTGCCTTGTTCTAATTGGTAAGGTTATTTTGGTATTATCAGCGTTAGACCCCCAAGACTCATATACACCCCTAAGGTCCACAGCCATAAGTTTACACATGAATTTTGGATGGACTAAATCATAATAATTATGAGTTCCACAACAAAAAAAAGTGCTCCAACTATGCTTTTTTTTATGCTTCAGTTCAAATTTGCTCGTATCGGTCTAAAACTTGCATTTCTCTTAGAAATCATGGAATACAATGTAACAATGTGATTCGTCCTTTTTGTGCAATAATTCAGAATTCCCTTTCGATCACAGATTCACAAAAGTGTATATCATTCAATGAAAGGGAAAAACACAAAAGTGGGCTTTGATTCGGACTGTGTTAAGTGTTGGGTCTTCATTAGCAGCTTACTAATATACCTTGCGTTCCTTCAAAATGGACCAAAAAGCAAACATTCCAGGAATTTTGTTTCAAAATTATTAGTAAGACAACTTTATTAAGAGCAGAGAATGTAAAACAACAGGTTTGTGAGGTGTGTGGAATTTATTCCTGGATATAGACAATAAATAATTTGTAACGCATACTATCATGTCTTGACACACGGCATTGTCCATGCCACACGGCTGTAACATGATTAAGTATAGCAAAATTATGTCCGATTAGGATCATCAATTTATTTGACATGAATTAAATCAAATTTTGTGTTCCAAATTCGAGTTTAAACACAATTTAATTGTCGAAATTCAAATCCAAAATAAATTATTATCTGATTTATTTGTCCGAATTTAAACCAATTTGAATATATTCAATTAAATGCGTCCGAAAATTCAAACCAATTCAAATGATCGAGACATATAAATATTTTGTAAACACTCCATGTTTCCAACCCACTTTTTTTTTTTGGTCACCCTAAGCATGATCCAATATGTGGGTCCACTGTCACGTGAACTAGCCGTTGGTGTCTTCTTGGCCTCTCATTGGGCCCACGACCACCATTGGCTCCTACCCACCAAGGAATTTAGAGAATGTCAACGCATGCCCTAAAATAGGTTTATTTCAGGGCATGCGTTGACAACAGAGATGGCTTCCATTGAAACTCATCCTTTTTCATCACCCATCAATATGCATTGTGGTAATCTGTCTCTGTCTTTTTCCAGAGGACACCAAGTTCAGCCTTTTGTCATCACCCATCGATGGTCCTTTTTCAATTTAATGTCCTTGGAAGCGAAGTCTCTGGGACTTGCAATTATTTCGAAGGTAATCAGATAAGCAGTCGATGCAATTCTCAAGTGAGTTCAAGATTCTCATTCAATATATATGGTATATACAATGAATGGCCGAGACTCGAGGGGTACTTCTCCAAGCTTTACCTCACAAGAACCAACAAAATCATGTTACAAGAGGAGGCAGCACGACAATCTTGTTGGATACAAGAATTTACATGTAAAACGGACTTGTATCAGAAACATACCCTGTTAGCAGGACAAATTATGATTGTTGAAGAACTAGACTCAATTCCTGAGCACATTTGGCTATCAAACCACCCCTCCTGCAGCAAAATCATAAATGGATTTTCGTTAGTCAACAGGCCACACAGAAAACAGGCATTCCATGGGTCCTTATCCATCAAACAAAAAAAAACTCCCAAGCTACACCAAAGAACTCCCCCATTGGGATATCAACGTTTTAAAATTCTGGACGACAACTAACAAGATTACAAATAATAATTAAAATGGTATGTGCGCACCAATCATAGAAATGCATAGAAATACAAGTGTTGTGAGCTAGAAGAAAAAAGATATCGGTGGAAAGAATACAGAAAAGTATAGACGTGAAGCAATTGGTGGATGGCAAAATTTTGGGTATAATAGAGTGTGTGAAATAAATATGGTCAACTAACAATTTCATAGTGTAACTTATGCAAGTTTCTATTTCCAGACCAGTAATGCTAAGGATCCCAATGATTTTCATTCCAAATATATCTGAGTAGTGTGTGACACTAATTCATTGGATGTGATGACATTATAACAAGGAGCCCATTGAAAATCACACCCAATAAATAAATGACACATATTGCTGGAATAATTTTGGGATAAAAATCACTTGGATTTGTATCATTTTTGTTTCCCGATATCTTTTTCCCTTAAATTCTGATGGTTTCCGTAATTTAATTTGCTAGTGAAATCTTAGGGGTCTGTGTCACTTTGTTATCAACACATTCAAATTTCTTAGAGGGGGAGAGAGAGTTAGAGACAGGGAAATGGTGCAAACCACATCCCATCTTGACAAGCAGCCTTATCGTAAAAATGATTACCAGCTGTTCAAACTTCAGGGTATCATTTAATCAAGGGAAGAAGCCAAGATGATTTGGAAATTGGAAGCAGTTCAGTATAAAACAGGAGTTTGAAATATAACAAATGGGGACACATGCTTACCTTACAAGTAAAGGAAGAATTTTCTGGATTTTTTGAAGCTGGATGAAGCACTGGTTGCAGCATTCTCGCCTAAGCTCAAAGTTCCAAATAAACAAAAGCTTGTCACAAATGTGATCATTGAAACTAGATCACCTGAGTGACGTTAATTAACAAACCTTTGCTTTGCCTGAAGATCAATGCCAACAGCTGGAGGTGCTGAAATGGTTGAGTGTATTACTGGGCAAAAAATTGCTACAAGCTTCAATAGCATATCCAGTGAGACCTTTGTGTGCCTGTATAACTGCAAAATATCAGTCGGAACACCAATGGACTACCAAACAAGAGCCATTTCCCAAATTTCCAGAGATTAACAATTAATTGAGGTCATCTGTTTATATATGTTTCACTTGAGATCTATGTTCCTTCATTTTAATTGGATTCCCCCATCATAGAAACTTTAAAAATAATTTAATAAACCATATCCAATCAGATGTATTTCAGCAGTATTTTCAGGATTAAATTCTAGGTTCTAGTCGGAGTGCACAGCTCAAGTTCAGGAGGACCACATTGAGCGCAACACCATCAGGGAAAATTATTCATTAATGTTACCTTTCCATCTTGCTGTCCAGTAAGCCCATAAGAACAGGAAGCAACCAAGAGAATAAATTTAAGTTGAGGATCTCCATTTTCTCAATGAGTACACTGATCACATCTGCCTGCACCTGCACCAGGAATGGTTGAGTTTAAGGTCAAATAAACAAACATACATATTAAGTTACTAGTTTTAACAATCAGTAATAGAATATGAAACACGCATGAACTATTCCAATAAATACCCACCGAGTTATCTGACAGTTTCCTCATGGCACTAATAGCCCCTTTGATGTCATTCCGTTCCCAAAAATGCCGTACCACCTGATCCACATTAAATTTTCTTTTACTCCATGTGAAATAATGCACAAGGCCCTCATCAAGAAATAATTAACATGCTGACAAATTAACAACGAAATTTAATATTGTTCCTTTTCTAGTGCCATAAAGTTTGAGGGTGATTAAATAAAGGTAGTTGCACATATGCACACAACAGGGGTCACCTTTTATCAAAAACACACAAAAAATTGGTATGGATGCTATTGCTCACACACACCGACTAAAATTACCTGTAATTTTGTCAAGCGGGATCGAAGGGTACTTAAGAATACATCATGAGTTTGCATCAGATCTTCAGTAATATCCCTATAATTAGCAAAGGTCGAGTCCCTTCCAGAAATCTGAGGCTCATCTGTCTATCAGTCACCGCAAAACAAATATAAGACCTAGTTAAGTATGCATATGCAAATTAATAGCAGTGAGTTTTACTAGATAAATCCTTCAAGAACAATGGCAAGCCCTCCTCCACCTGTTTAGAAGAAATTCAACTGAGGAAAAGTTTACTAGATGACACAGAATGACAGAAAGAGAAAAGTCTTGTACTATTTCTTACAAAGGTAAATCAATGAAGGCTGTGATTCTGCTAGAAAAAGGCCATCTTAGCTCTTGATGATTTTCAATAAAAAATGTCGAATAAATAAGGAACATGCAATCATTTCCACTTGAACCTCCAAAAGATCAACCGGAAACATAACTACAGGGCCCCAATATTTTAACGGTAAAGGTAATGAAATTTGTTAAGATTAGTTACTTTGCCAAATAAGTTAACTTGTTGGGTTGGGCCATTTCACATCATTTATATAGATTCTGACAAAATTCAAGAAGTACCAATTCTCCCATGCCTAGAGTCTGGAAGAAAAAAAAATCCCTTCAAGGATGCAAAGATCTAACCTGCGGAATAGATGCTCTATCAATTTCAGGTGCGATAGTTTCTTGATCTTCACTGCGATGAGATCTCACCTGCCTCTGGGCAACATTAGTTGCTTGACACCCATAGCTATTAAATTTCTCTCGTCTCTGCATAGTGTTAGTTGCTGGACCCTCATTGCTATTAAATTTATCTTGAATCTGGGTAGTGTTACTTGCTTGAGTTCCATTGCTATTAAATTTCTCTCGCCTCAGCGTAGCACTAGTTGCTTGGCTTTCATTGCTATTAAATGTCTCCTGAATCTGGGAAGAACTATTTGCTTGACCTCCAATGCTATTAACATTCTCTCGCCTCTGCATAGAGTTAGTTGCCGGACCCTCATTGCTATTAAGTTTATCTTGAATCTGGGTAGTGCTACTTGCTTGAGATCTATTCCTATTAAATTTCTCTGGTCTCTGAGTAGAAATAGTTGTTTGGCCTTCATTGCTATTAAATATCTCTTGAATCTGGGTAAGACTATTTGCTTGACCTCCATTGCTATTAACTTTCTCTCGCCTCTGTGTGGTACTAGTTGCTTGGTCCTCATTGCTATTAAATTTCTCTTGAATCTGGATAGTATTAGAGGCTTCATCCCCATCTCTATAAAATTTATCTCGTCTCTGAGTAGTACTAGTTGCCTGACCGTCATCAATGTTAAAATTTTCTTGGCTCTTAGTAGTATCAGTTGCTTGACCCTCATTGCTAAAGAGCTTTTGTTGGGTTTGCAGGGCAATATTTATTGCTTCATCTTCATTGCTATCAAGTACTTCTTGTCTTTCAAATCTCTCAACCAAAGAGCGTGTCCTTCCTTCCACAACTACAACTGCATAGAGAAAAATTATATAAAGCTCAATCTTCATTTGCACATTCATGAAAGAAAATTTAGAAAGAGAGCAAACACAAACCTCCATTAACAATTCTAACAGAGTTGATTCCATTATTGTATTCTATGGATTCATTTCCTGGAATAATAATGAATAATAACAATTATTCCAAAAATAGAACATTAATCTGTATCACAACCTATTATTAAACGCAAAATGAAAGGGCAAAACAGTCTGGAAACAATACACTGGCGAAGCTCGAAGAAAGACAAGGTGAGATAATGCCGAGATTTTGCAGGGTAAAGCAACAAAATGATCGGAAATTCGTTTAGCTTAGGATTTAGCTCACCCATTGGCCCAGGAACAATTTCAAAGGGTACAACCGTACAAGAAAGGGAAGCTGTTAATTTTTACTATTAAGCTGGTGATGAAGATTAATATAATCCATGATAACATCTTGAAGCTTCAAGAAAAGAATTCTATTCAGGTATAAGGAAATTGCGTAAAAGATCACCAAAGAATTAGCAAGGTTACAAAGTAGACATCAGTCACATCACTGCGAATGGTTAAACTGAAAGTATTATCCTATTGCAAGCTCGGAAATCTCTGAAGATAAAGACAGCAAGAACCACAACAAAATGATTGAAAATATGCATAAAATGTCAATCAAACACCCGTGAGTATAGACAATATACTTAAGGTTTAAGGTTGTGAGAAACTAAAGCAGATATACCAGTATGCCGCATTGTTGAAATAAGGCTTCTTGATGGAAAAACAGAATTCAAGGTTATAGAGAATTATCAATCAAGCAAAAAAAAAAAAAAACCATGAAAAAGACATTGAGATGAAAAGAGGAATAATTTGAAAAATTATAAGTATATAACTAGAATTGGCTTGTAGCTATTAATACTTCGTATGCCAAAAATAACTTACGCCTTGATTTTTCGGATGGCCTTTCTGGCGATAAAATGCTTTCAACGTTATCAACAACATTCTTGATATTAGAATCCTTTTGCCCACAAGATTTTCCACATCCATCTTCATCCTCTGATACAAGTTGTTTTTGGAGGTTTGGACCATTTGAACGCTCTTTCTCACTTTTGATATTGCAAAGAGTTCCGGATTCAAAAGGCACTGATGGTTTATCAATATCACGCTTCGTATTTGATGGCCTCTTATTATGAGCTGGTCGAAGTAACATGCCAGGTTTAGTTCTCGTAAATGTGATTGATTCCCTTCCGAAATTGGAGGTCTCTTTTGCAACAAGAGCATCATGAGGTACAACACCTGGCACAATGAAAGATTTATCAAGTCCCTGCCCATTCAAGCTTGCACGCACTGATGCCGCAGGATCCTGCTTCTCTCCCTGAAGATTACTTTCCTCAGAATTCAATTGGAAGACAACTTTAGGAGAACTCAAAGACCCAATTCTCGGAGATGCAACAGGATTTCCAGCTTATGGAAGACGAAATGGCATGTCAGCAAAACCATGAAAAAAAAATGCAATCTCCAAGATGAAATGCATGGAAAAACTATAAGCATTGTCTTGTCACAGCCATATTCAGTAAATTAGATTTTCAGGCATGCATTATGGCCATGTGAAAAAAGATGACATACAAATAACGAATATGTTAAAAAATGAGAGTTTTTAGGAAGCACCATTACATAAGGAGAGTAAAAAAACCAACTCACAGTCCACATATATGTTCTTTATTTCTTTTGTCTCATAATCTGGAGATGGACAGTGTAAACCCAAACTCGACCTTACACCACTTCCGACTTTCTCCAAAGAAAGATTTCCAGGGAGATCACATTTCTGCTCTGTATAGTCAGTTTGTTTGGGTACAAAGCCAGCTCCATATGGCTCGATAAGCTGGAAAAGAAAAGCAAGAGCCAAGGTTATCATAAAGTTAAAGATGAAAATACAGCTAATACTAAATGAAGTGGGAAAAATAAAATGGACTAGATAAGTATATGTACCGATGTATCCGCTACCCAAATTCCAACTGAATTTCGATAGTATGAGCAACCTAAAAGTTTTCCATCATGAATACAGAGGTCACCAAGGGTCGACCATCCCATATCAACAGAATCATGACAAATTACAGGCTCCCACGAATAAACCTGTGCCTCGCGAGCATAAAATCTGATGTTTAAATTCTATTCCCTGATGAAATCATTCAATATTCCAGGATAAAGAATAATGAAAACCTTCAAACCATCTTCCAAGCCACAGAAGAGAGTCCGCCCATCAGGATGAAAGGTCATTGTGCGTACTCCTGCAGCCTGAAAAGAATTGTTTAAAAGGGTGGCATAAATTTAAATTGATCAATTCAGAATGAGAAATTAATCAAAACAAGAAATAAGTTTGTCTAGAGATACATAGTAATGATTATGAGATGCATTTTAATGATTAAGGAGCCCAACTTATCAAAAAATTTTATTAAGGAGCCCATGGTTATGGAACATATAAAGTATAACAGGTACCTCAGGTCTGGTAGATCCGATCAGCTCAAAAGTTTCCAAATCCCAGAATTTTACAGTTCTGTCTGCTGAACCTGAAAAAGGTTTCATGTTAAGAAAATCTGTTTTACTTCTAAGACAATTGATGGGAATTTTTTTACTTCTCTGTGGGTAAATGAGAGATGTCAGATAAAATAATGAACACTAAAAACCATTTATGACATTCATACATCAGTAAGAAGAAACTTAAATTCTGCACACTTTCTATGGAACATGGCTAGAGAAGGCCCAACATGGTGCAAAGAAAATTACAAGCAGGCCAAGCAAATAGCCTCGAGAAAGTGGTTACAAGTCTGCACCATGGTTTTAGGGTACTAGTACTACCACAATTTTTAACCAGAACATCTGCTGCAACAGATTCAACTGAACTTGTATGATCACACAGGGTCACATAAAATTCACTGTATAAGCTAATCACACTCAGTAATGAGCAAACAAAGCAAAAGGAAGTAACTTAAACAAGCTCACATGGACATCACGTACTCACCGGTTGCCAGGAGAAACTCAAGGGGATGGAAGTCCAAGGATCGAATATGTCCTTCATGGAACATAAAATCATTTAAGAGCTTTCCAGCAGTAAGATCCCAAACCTGTTCAACAAATGAGAGGGGCATGACAATGAAAAACATAAATAAAAGCAAAAACAGAGAGTGCAAGCCACTTTCTTTCATTTTGACTGTGTAATAAATGTCACCTTTACAACATTATCATATCCACCAGAAACAACCCAGCGACCATCAGGAGTAAACCTGATATTACTGATTCCTCGAGTGTGACCTTTGTAAGTGTGAATGCATCCTTTCTTTCTGACATCCCAAATTTTTAGATTTGCATCCATTGAACCAGATGCAAAGAATTCACCAAATGGATGAAACTCAACCGCAGTACAATTGGATCTGTGTCCAGTAAGAGTGCGAACCACTATATTTCAAGAATAATAATTGCATTAATGATTGACCATCAGACAACTACAAGTCAATGAAATAATCCACTGCTTTTACATGCTTTATGTGTATACTCAGAACTAATGCTGCGATACTGATTTCTTATATGGAGTCAAACCTTACAACCATTAACCAGCTAATCTCTTCCCAAACTCAAGTAATCCAATTTCTGTTTTCAGCAACAAGATAACAATCAAGTAGTTAATTACTCACTTTTTGCTTCTTCCAGATCCCACATCTTTATCACACCAGTAGAAGCTCCAGCAAGCACCAGAACATCTGCTGTATCAAAAGCAACAGATTCAACTGGACTTGTATGACCACATAGGCTCTGCATGTCAAAACAAAATATCACCAGTGTTCTTAAAATGCACAAGTAATATGACGTGGTCACCAAATTTTTTTTCACAAGATGACTAGTTCACATAAGTAAACTGAATAAAACAAGTCTGAAAAACAGTCCATTAAAGGAAACACTAAGCTCAATAATCATTAAAAGATGCAAGAGTAAATGCACAGATCATCACAAAAGATCCATCACTCATACATTAAATATAACTACCATAACATATATTTCCATCTAAAATGAAAATCTCCTTCTGGAGCACTAATACCGAATGAAGAAAATGGAATCTCATGTGTCAGTTATGAGTGCTTAAAGCAATAACAATGCATAGAATTATTCCAATTTAAAACATGCTTTCAAAATAATAATTAACATTCTTTAAACCGGAATTTCATTAACCACATGATACAAATATTTGATCTCAATTCCCCCAAAATTTAACTGTTTATGAACTAATGAACAACAATTGGAAACCAAAGAGTGTCTAGTAAAGAAACATTTTGTTTGGGGGGAAAGTAAGTTGAAACAAAGACAAAAACTAACCATTAAAGAAGTGGGCTTGCTAATCGCCCAAAGATTAACTTTGTGATCGTCGCCGCCTGTTATAAGAAGCCTACAGGTTTTCTTTCCAATACTTAAACAGTTGACGTTGGCTGAATGTGCCACAAATTCCTCTACCACACATCAGTTAAGGATATGCAAAATAAAGATATATCCCAATAATAAGTTTTTAAAATCTTGTTACTGAAATAAAACCATTTGAAATACAGAGACAAGCTTCTTTTACTTTCCTTCTATGTTTAGAACTCAAGTACAGAAGCTAAATTAATTCAGAAAAGTATCAAGTCAAGACCAACAAGAAGAATGATTATGTTCCAAAATAGAACAAATACACTCAAGAGCAGCAAAACAAGCTCGAGATAGAATTCGACACTGGATCCAAAAACTACTCAGCTTAGACGTAGAAACAAACTTAATCACCAAGAATTGAACAAGTTTTCACAGATCAAAGCCGATTCGAGCAGAGCATTACAAACAACCGAAGACAAACAAAAAGAAGCTCAAACAAGGATACGAAGCTTATATCCACGCTTCGCCATTCAACAGGAAACCTATCAACCGATTTCGAGCTCAAATGAAGAGACTCAACAAAGACAGCGAAATTGAATTCGCCCGAGCCTTGCTTCGGAGAATGGAATAGGAAAAGAGCTTCTTCTGTATGTTGCTTAGTAGAAAAGAAAATCCAACGCGAAAGCATGAATTGGATTCCGGAGCGACGAATTCAGATTTTCCCACCACAGTAGAAAGAGAAACCTTTATCGGTAATAATCTTACGTTCTCCGGCACAAAAAATTACCAAAACCTCCTAAGCCAATCGTCTTGACGATTATGCCCCTCCACTCGTCCGTAGTGGTAGGCTTGGGTTTGGGTCAGTTGATTATCGGCCTGACCCGACCAATTTACTTTGGGAAAAGTTTAAAATTTTATTGGCCCAATTACTGTGAGTCGGTTGTCGAATCGATAATAGATCAATTGTCGGTAACGATGGGCTTTTTTTAAAAATCTTTTTAATGACTTCGATTAAAATAACAAGGAACAGCCAAAGCGATTCCTTAAACAACAATTACTTGTTGGGTAAGACAAACTGTTTAGTTTGACATTGACAATGGACTTCCAAGTTAGATAAGTTTTAGATGAAGGAGTTGGAATAAGCATCCATCATTAGTTTTGGTAAAACAGTTTAATGTCATCATGAGATGCCAGGTTTCTTGCCAAAGTAAACTAATTTATGGAGTAGTGTATGTGAAGACTCCAAAAATGACAAATTGATTGTAAATTGGATATATTATGAATCTAATAAAGAAAGAAATAGAAATTGGCCCATGTATTTATGGCTAATCATCGTTTGAGTGCACAAATTGGAAGACAGGCGAATTCAACCTACTTAGTATATGTGATCATATTTATAGAGGGAGAACAATCCGTTTATGTTAGGAGACAGCGTTCCCGATTTTTTTTAATGATTATTTGTTAAAAATAATCAATTTAAAAAATATAAAATCACTTGATTTGTAACTTTTATCTTTTAAGACATAAAAGATTAAGGAAATAATGCGCAAATCAGCCTCCGCATAAGGAAATGAAACTTAAAGGAGTTTTGATTCAATGATTCTTTTGATAATGTTAGTGAATCTTACGGTATTTATAATGATTATAACTCTCACATCATATTATGTCAATAATTTGATCATGTCTATTATAGGAATCATGTGACCTTGGATCCATACCCACATTTGTGTCAAAATCAGACACTTGATCATTTTGCGCCTTAAGAAATATAAGTTTATTCTAGCTTAATTAAACATTAAGAAACATAAAAGTTATGTTCCAGATGAAATTTTTGGGAGTAAAAAATAACAAAAAAAAATAGTGTCTTCAGTTGACCACATAGACATTGCCTTGGGTCCGCCCTTGTTCAAAGAATAGTGTCTTAGATGTGTGTTACAAAAATCCCACATTAGAAAACTATATACTTGAATAGTAGTTTATATAATGTTGGGTTGAACTATTAAACTTGGACTCATAGATACCCAAACTTTTGTGATGAAGAAAATCTCTTTTTTATGAGCATCGTGCTTGAAAAACACACACGCATGTCACCGCCAACGTCCATGGCCGGACTTGGGCCCAAGTCTAGATGATTTGGATTTCTAATCTCACCAACTCTACATGATTTGGAGTTCTAATCTCATGAAGAGATAATTCTATTATGTTTTGGTTAAAGAATTATAATCTCTTAGAGAGAGAAAAAACTAATCCTAACTTGACTAGTGTTCATAATAAAGTTCTAATTACGGATTAGGTTCGTCGTGCCTCACATTGAAATTGTTCGCCATCTATGAATGAATATATTGACAGACCATTTACAATTCATGATATTACAGAAGCTTTATTTCAAATGCATCCAAATAAGGCTCCTGGATATGATGGTCTCCCGGCATTATTTTTCTAGAAAAATTGGAGTCTAATTGGTGCTAAAGTCTCTGCTGCAGCTCTGGATTTTTTTGAATGGTGGTTCTTTCTGTTAGTCTCTAAATCATACTTTAATAGCTCTGATTCCAAAAGTGCAATCTCCGAAAGCTCGTAGTCAATTTAGGCCGATCAGGCTCTGCACTGTAGCCTACAAAATTATCTCTAAATGCTTAGCTAACCGAATGAAGCCTATTCTCAAAGATATTATCTCAGAATTTCAGAGCACCTTTGTCCCTGGCAGAATCATTACAAATAATCTTATTGTGGCTGCTGAATCATTTCATTACTTAAATTGTCTAGGAGGGGGTCAAAAAGGCTACATGGCTTTGAAGCTTGATTTAAGTAAAGCCTACGATAGAGTTGAATGAGGATATCTTAAACACATGATGTATCTTTTGGGGTTCAGTATTGCTTGGATTGATACAATTATGACATGTGTATCAACAGTCCCATATTTGATTTTTATTAACAGGGAGGTTAAAGGTCATATCATACCTATGAGGGGATTAAGGAGGGGAGACCCATTATCTCCATACCTCTTTCTTATATGTGCTGAGGGTTTTTCTTCTTTAATATAGTAGTGGATAAATTCTGGTTTTATTTAAGGTATTCGACTTAATAGGGGTTGCCCAAAAATTTCAAATTTGTTGTTTGCGGATGATTGTCTAATTTTTGGCAGAGCCGATGAGAAGGAAACCACAAATATCCTGACTATTATTAATCTATTTGGTGCTTGGTCTGGTCAATGTTTAAATCAGAATAAGTCTTCTATTTTCTTTAGTCGAAATGTGTCTGAGGAGAATCAACAGCGCTTGTTAAATATATTGGGAATGCAGCCTTTTGAAGCTGACTCTAAATATCTTGGAATGCCGGCTTTGATAACTCGGAACCGGAGACAGATTTTCAACTTTGTAAAAGAACGGATGTGGTCTAAAATAAAGAATTAGAAAGAAAAATGTCTCTCACAAGCTGCTAGGGGAGTGCTTATCAAGTCTATTCTTCAGGCTATCCCAACTTATGTGATGAGTGTGTTCATAATTCCTTTGAGCTTGTGTGAGGAATTTACCAGATTAGCCTGTGGCTTTTGGTGGGGTTCTCAATCGGGTTCTAATCCATGTTGTTGGGTGAGTTGGAAGAAAATGTGTTCTCCTCGTTGTAGTGGTGGTATGGGTTTTCGCGACTTTAGGGCTTTCAATGAAGCTCTTTTAGCCAAACAAGGTTGGCGGTTGTTATCTAATGCATCTTCGTTATGTAATCGTGTTTTAAAAGCTCGATATTTTCTTTGTTGTTCTTTCTTGGAATCCAGTAGAGGATCGAACCTTTCTTTTGTGTGGTATAGTATTTGGGCAGCTCGGCCAACTTTGATGGAAGAAATTTGTTGTCGAATTGGCAATGGCATCTCTACTCGGATTTAGGGTGACCCTTGGCTAAATAATGAGTCTGGAATGATGGAGTCCTTGGAAATCAATTCTCCTTAGGCCAAGATGGTCTCCGATCTGATTGATCATTCAAAGGGGAGCTGGGATATGGATTTAATTGAGACTTTTTTTCCCTCTAAAGGTAGTAGATTCTATTGTTTATGTTCCTCTCCATAATACTGCAGCTACTGATTCATATTATTGGAAGTTGAACTCAAATGGAGTTTTCTCGGTGAGATCAATCTACCAAGTTGTGTGTGGCATAGCTCAACCTAATCATTTAGATCCTACTGAAATTGTGTTATGGAAGAAACTCTGGAATAGCAAGTGTCCTCCAAAAGTAAAATTTTTTTGTTGGCGTCTCTTGCACAATGGCCTTCCAACTAGAGAAAGACTTATGCAAAGAGGTATGAATATTGACTCTAGGTGTGCTCTCTACAACCAAAGTAATGAGTCTTTGACTCATTTATTTTTCCAATGTGGATGGGTGCAACAAGTCTGGTTTAATATGTGTAATGGAGTGCCAAGTCTAGGAAATATGTCTTCCACTACCCCAACTCAAATGGAGGAAATTTGGTCCTTCTTTTTAAACATTTCCTTGGCTGACATGGTTAAATTTATGGTGTTTGCTTATCATATTTGGAAAGCTAGGAATAGTGTTGTTTTTGGAGAGGATGCTTTAAGCCAAAGAGAGGTGGAATTTATGGCAAAAAGTTTGAAGGAAATTTTTGAAGCTGCCCATTTTTCTCATTCCAATGATGGCAGCATATTATCTCAAAGATGGCAACCTCTTTGTTTGGATTCTCTCAAGGTCAATGTGGATGCCTCTTGGGTAAATGCGCTATCTTCTTTAGGTATTGGTGTGATCATTCGTGACCCTAATGGAAGGGAAATATTCTCAGCTGCAAAACCTCTTTTGAACATTTCCTCCCCATTTGAGGCTGAATCTTATGCTTTTCTTTTTGAAGTGCAACAAGCTATTAGTATAGGGGCTACAAAGTTCATAGTGGAAGGAGATGCAAGTATGGTGGTGGCTGCTATTTCCCATAATTCTCATGTCTTGGCCCCTTATGGTCTTGTTTTAGATGAAATTAGATGGTTGGTGGCTAATATTGATTGTCGTTTTGCCTATGTTAATCGGAAGGGTAACAAAGTAGCCAATAGCTTAGCTTGTATTGGTAGAATATCTAATAGTTTATCTATTATGACTGGATCTCTGCCTCTGTATGTTCAAAGTCTGGTTGAGTTGGATTGTAATCCTTCTTCTTCGTAATGAATTAGCCTTTCTTCAAAAAAATAAACTATATTTCGTCTTCTTTCTTTACTTTATCTCCTGTAATTCGTTTAATTTACAATAAAGTTTATGTATGATATATTATACTCATAGGTAGGGAGATTTAACATTATTATTTGTATGAGAAACACGTAAGGGCGAATAACTCCTGAGGCTAGCCTATTTATAAAAAAAAAACGTAGGGGCAAACCTACTTAGAGAAAACGGGGACAATTGACACCCTTAAAAAGGTAAAATTAGTAATATACATATATCGGATGAATTATGATTCTTAACATAGCTCTCAGCAATTTCGTTGGCTTACAATGGAGGTTTAAAGTAGTTGTAGAAATTTTCTGTCAATTGTAAGATTCAACTACCTGTGCACAACCGCTTAACCTTCAATTTTGTCCTTAGACTATTCTTCTTCAGCTCTACTTTTCATCGGCCAGTTGATATGTGTCGAGTACAATGACCTTGTCTAATTGGACTTTAGTTTTGGCCTTATTCGTTGTATTGAGCTTATTGACCTTGCCTGTCACGCCCCGATCCGCCGGGCACGTGACGTGTGACAAACATATATTTCCACCTATTCTTTTTTTTCAAATCTCAATAACTCAGTAAAAGTATAATTATCTACATACTCATATTATAGATAATAGCAATATATAATAGCAATATAAATACATAAGTAGCTTTATATACCCGGCTGAGACTCCAGCTCAGCAATCCCAACCCATTGGGTCTACTCAACCCTTACGCAGCGACTCTGGTATGTACACCAACTCCTCTGCCTTGTTTGCCTCCACGGGCCGACTGGCCATCACCGCTCCATCTGGTCAAAACACAATAAGGGAAAGGGGGTGAGCGGAAGCTCAGTAGGGAATACCGCATACATACACACATAATCACAGTTACATCTCAACAACAACATATTAATTTATCAGCACTCCAATTTCATTTTCATTTTCTCTGCTTCTCGACCTTCTCGCCGGAAGCCCATTTCTCATCCTCTCCCCGACCTCGTCGTCGGAACCATTCTTCTCCGCTTACCGACCTCCTCGCCGGAAGCAATCTACGAGTAAGGAAGGTAAGTTTCCCCTTCTACCCGGACTTTCCACCCTTCGCCATGTGGCCGCATAGCGAATCCTTACTCGGATTATCACCCACTGTACGTACAGGGCCATGTCCACATCTCTGCAATCTCCACATCACAATTCCCCAAAATTCCCATAATTCTCAAATATAAACAAATGTTCAATCACACGCAATCAGTATAAAGACAACACTTTTCTCAATGAAAAGCAGGGGTTACCACATAACGGAATTATTCACGTATTCACGACAACCGTTTACACTCAAACATTTATCCAAAAAGCACAACTCCATTAAATTAACGCAAGAATCATCGCTCAGACATAATTACGGAAATTCCCAAAATCATGCAAAAGTCATAGTATTCCCTACCTCGTGAAGCGTGCCTCATATCTTACTCAAACCAATGCTTTCTCGTATAATTTTTCCCGACGTACATCATTAAGCCTCATATACCAGTTCTACACCAAAATGCACATACCATCTCACAAATACGTTCAAATACCGTGTAAATACGTAAAATATACGATCTAGTTGAACAAGTAAATTTTTACCCGAAAAAATCAAACGGGTCAAATAGTACCCGAAATACCCCTATTCGGGTCACCGGAGATCCGGCGACTTTCACCGGAAATCACCACCTGGGATTTGTAGTACTCTTCGAGACGAACTCAACGGTGGTGGCCTTGCATCAATCGGAGATCGGAGGAGGGAGAAATCGACTGTCGAAGCTCGCGGTGGCCGAAACTTCCGACGACTTTTTCCGGAGATATACAGCTCCGATTAAGGTGATTCTTGAACCGATTTCATACGTCTCGAGGAGACGAAGAGATTGGTACCAGTCTCGTCGCCTGAGGTAGCCAGACGGAGGAGATCGGCGCCGGCGAAGTTTCAGACTCGAAAATCTTCTTTTTTTTCTTCTTTTCCCTGTTTCTGTTTCGTTTTTTTATTCGTTTTTTTTTTTTTTTCTGTTTCTGTTCCTTTACTTTTTCTTTTAAACCAGTTTCAGATATTTATAAATAAAAATTGGATCCCTTTTTACTTTGTTTCTCTTAATTAATAAAATTGACAACCAATGTGTATTTCGCCTCCATCCAAGTAGTTTCTCTAATTTATTTGTATTATTATTATTATTTATAAATAAAAATTGGATCCCTTTTTACTTTGTTTCTCTTAATTAATAAAATTGACAACCAATGTGTATTTCGCCTCCATCCAAGTAGTTTCTCTAATTTATTTGTATTATTATTATTATTCTCACTTATTCACAACCATATATTTAATTTTTATTCCAAACCCAAATTTAATTATTACATCCATTCGTGTATCATTGTACACGTGTCACCCTCATGTTCAATGTTTCTATTATTTCCGGGTCGGGATACCACATTCTCCCCTTCTTATAAAATAAATTCACTCTCAATCTTGGAAGTGAACCTACCATTCCTTACCACATCAGTCAATTTTTCTCCACGGTGATTGTGAGATCCCGACCCAAAAATATTATGTTTGATTAAATTTTAAGTAATAAGTTATTGGAAAAATGAGTTCGAAGAGATAACGGACCATTGGAAGTGTATAAGACCCTAAAAAAAATAGTTTTGCGTTTGGTTCGGTAAATGGGTCATAACTTTTAGTGTACATGTCCGTTTCGGGCCCATAATATATCAAATCGAAGCTTAGACCGAGACGGAAAATAAATTTGAGAAAAAAACTGGGTTCTGTGAACAGTAATCCGTCCGGACGGATAATTGGGCGTCCGGACGGATATGCCTAAACGGAAGGCAGAAAGGTTCTGTGAATAGTGATCCATCCGGACGGATAATAGGGCGTCCGGAAGGATATGCCTAGATTCAAACCAGTGGGTTACATGAAGAGTAATCCGTCCGGACGGATGCTTAGGGCGTCCGGACGGCTATCGGGAAATCAGTTTTTAAGAAACAGAGAGACATTTCTGGACATTACCAACACTTGGAGAGCCCGAGAAGAGAGAGAAAGAGTGAGAAACTTAGAGAGAGAAGGAGATTTGTTGAGGTTTTTGCTTGGTTTTCCATGGATTCATGAAGCATGTCAAGAATCAAGGTGGAATCAAGGAAGATTTGAAGGTTTGAGGTGAGTTTTCATAGTTTTGGAATTCTAGGGTTTTTCCTAGATTTGTTTGATTCTTTAATAGATGGAAGGTAAGGCTTAGATATGTTGATTATAGGTTGATTTTGGATGTATATGTAGATTGGTTTGTGATTTGGAGTGGAGTTGAGCTTGGGTTGAGTTTCAAGGATTTTGGAGAAATTTCTAGAGAGAGAAGGTGAGTAATTTCGAATTTATTGATTTAATTGATGTTTATATGAGTTGTTGGTTGTTTATTGATGTATGAATGGGTTCGGTTTCGCCACATTGTTAGGTTTGGGAAATCGGAACCCTAGGAACGTAATTGTGAATTTTGTGATAAATTGCTCAACAAGAGGTAGAGATTCTTACCCCATTTTCTATCGTATTGTTCTTCTCTAAAGAGCGGTTTAAATTCTTCATTGGTCTTTATTATTTGTGTTCTTGCCTAAATTGTTTCTTAGGAAGAACGAACCTTGTTGTTGGTTATTGATGAATTTGCATACCCTTTGAATGCTTAATCATCTATTGGGCATGATAAACCTCGTTCATGCATCATGTAGTTATGTATATATATAGGATTGTTATATATACGAGCTTCTTTTGCATGACATTATTGGACATGAATTATAGATGCATTGGGTCTACGAGTATGGACTCGTAGTATCCTTAGGTTATACTTTGTGATGATGTTGGATACCGAATGGGCACATTGTTGCCGGAAGTCGGGATTTCCATGGTGTAGGTGCACCTATAGTCGTTCCGGGGCAAAGTGCAAGGGTTCCGATGATTTTCCGGAATATTCGTTGACTAGTGCCAGGCGCTGTAGGGTGTAGCCCGAGGTTATACATTGTTGTGACATTTTAGGATGTCATGTTGCTGCATTGAGCTTGTTTCAACATTCAGCCTTTACGTTCTTATGATTCATTTTATTTTCCCTACTGAGCCTCCTGCTCACCCTATTTCTTTTCTATATCCTTCAGGTGAGACTGGTGCTGAGAACCAGGCTGCGGATCAGTAGGAGGCAACGTGACATGGAAGGCCACCCTAGGAGCACTAGGATATATATTTGGTTGTTTGAGAACCTTGGTTATGAATTAAGTACATGTTGTACTTTTATTGGTTGACTATTATGTTGCTTAAATACCTTTTCGGTATGTTTGATGGATGGTCGGGAGGTATGCCGTGTGATTGGGACTCTCGTACCTAGATATAGGACCTTGGGTCCGGATTGATAGACTTTGATAGTCTTTGATGATATTATTGATATGATTATGTTTTGCTTATTGATTGCATGTGATTAGGAGGCCTGAGGCCCTGCCTAGTGTGTGAATGTGGATAGATGGCCAGAGGCCTGTTAGGTTGCGGAACTTCTCTGATTATTATTGATTATCTTTTCCATGTTAAATGAGATGTGACTCTAGGCTGGCACCCTCCGATATACGGGGAGGTGCTGTCGGATTTCTATTAGAATCCGGGGTTAGGTTGGCGTGTGGTGAGGTCCTTAGTGACGTGGCACATGCCTAAAGTGGCGCTCCCGGCTCAGTGCGTGAATTTCGGGTCGGGGCGCCACAGTTTGGTATCAGAGGGCGAGGTTAGCTCTACGTAGGATCTGGGGTTGGGTCCTAGATGTATGTTAGTAAGTCTCCAAGCCATGTCACGACCTCTGCTGATCCGGTACGTTTCCTTATCCCTTAAATCCTCAATTAATTAAGTCAGGTTAAGTATCTTATCTGTTGTGGCGCAGATGGATACTCGTAGAGAGACCCGATCTACTCGTGCTGCGGCAACCCCGAGAGATGGGGGCAGGCGAGGACGACCTAGGGGCCGTGGTAGGGGCCTAGGTAGAGGAGTGACGCGTGCTACTAGACGTACTCCTAGCACTCAGAATTCGGAGCCGGTGAATGATACCAACGAAAGAGTAGAGGAAAGAGTTGAGGTGGGAGATCCGGGGAGGACTTCCGAGCCAGTATTGCCGGAGGTACAGATTGCCCCGACTAGTGCTGTGGGACAACCTGTGACCTTAGAGGCTTTGACAGGAATTGTGATGAACTTAGTTCAGGTTATACAAGCGCAGACTCAGACGCAAGTGGTGAGAGCACCAGAAGTCCGAAATGAAGGACAGGGTTCCGGGGCTAGTCCTGATATGACGGTGACGCAATATACCAAGAGGTATGAGGAACTCTATAGGTTTGGAAAGAAGTTTGCTCCAGATGATTGGAGCAAGACAGAGAGATACCGAGATGGGTTGATTCCTACTATTGGGAAGTTGATGATACCTTCCGGGGTGATGTCATATGACAAGGCAGTGGACATGGCTCTTAAGATAGAGCGGGGAGAGCGCAACTCCCGTCAGTACTGGGACATTCAAAAGGGTCGAAAGACCCCAGCTTCTAGTGGAGGAAGCAGTAGTAGTCAGAAGAGGCAGAAGATAGAACCTCAGACTCAGGGAGGCCAGAGAGGTGGTAGGGACCAGGGACAAAGGCCACGGGGTGGCAGATTTGCATGTTTCAAGTGCGGAAAGGAAGGGCACAAGAAAGATCAGTGTCCAGTAAAGGGAATTGTGTGCTTTGGGTGTGGTGCGGCTGGCCATAGGAGGAATGAATGTCCTCAGGGTGGCAAAACTTCATATCAATATCATACACCCGGAGTACCACCTTCTGCAATTTCTCCAGCCCTTCCCTCCACTGTTCCATCAGGGGGAAGAGGACGAGGCGGACCTAGGCAGACTCCGCAGCTACAGTCGACCCAGACGCAGACCCGGGCATTTGCATTGGGACATCAGGAGACTCCTGAACATCCCAACTTCATTGGAGGTACTTTCCTTATTTCAAACTGTTGGGCTAGGGTGTTGTTTGATTCGGGAGCTACAGCTTCATTCATTACTAGTGCCCTAGCACATTCCTTAGGGTTGGAAATTTCGCCGATAAGGCGTATGTTTACAGTGTCTTCACCATTTGGGTATTTTACTCCTTTAGAAGGGGTAGCATTTGGGTGTGAGTGTCGATTTGGGGAAGTGGTCTTGAAGGCTGATTTTTATGTGATGGACTTCAAGGATTTCAATGTAATCCTTGGAGCGGATTGGTTGACAAAGCACCATGGGTTGCTAGATTTTTGGGAGAGGAAAATTACTCTTAGAGTACCCGAGGGTGGGGTGATTCGGTTGAAGGGATCGAAGGGGATTCCTTGTCCTCATTTCTTAGAAAATCCTTTATACCAGGATTGTGGGATGGCGAGTTTGGTGACATCAGCACCTAGGGGTGATTTCACAACACCGATTCAGGTGGTGGAAGAGTTTATGGATGTGTTTCCGGAAGAGTTACCTGGACTGCCTCCAAAGAGAGAAATAGATTTTGCCATCGAGTTGCATCCGAACGTGAAACCAATTTCGATTTCTCCTTATCGGATGGCTCCGGCAGAGTTGAAAGAATTGATGATGCAACTAGAAGAGTTGCAAGATTTGGGGTTTATTAGGCCGAGTGTATCTCCATGGGGTGCACCGGTATTGTTTGTAAAGAAGAAAGATGGGTCGTTGAGAATGTGTATCGACTATCGGCAGCTGAATAGAGCTACAATGAAGAATAAATATCCATTACCACGGATCAATGATTTATTTGATCAGTTGAGAGGTGCCAAGCATTTCTCCAAGATTGACTTGAGGTCAGGATATCATCAATTGCGGATAAGGGATGAAGATATTCAGAAGACAGCGTTTAGGACTCGATATGGGCATTATGAGTTCTTGGTAATGCCATTTGGGTTGACTAATGCCCCAGCGTTATTCATGGATTTAATGCAGCGGGTTCTTAAACCGTTTTTGGATAAGTTTGTAGTGGTATTCATAGATGATATCTTGATTTACTCTACAACGGAGGAAGAGCATGGTGAACACTTAAGAGTGGTTCTGTCAACTCTGAGAGAGAATCAGTTGTATGCTAAACTTAGTAAATGTGAGTTTTGGGCCACAGAAGTGAAATTTCTTGGTCATGTTATTACACAGGAGGGCATAGCAGTTGATTATTCTAAGGTTGAATCCGTGTTGAATTGGGTGAGACCGAAGAATGTGACAGAGATAAGAAGTTTCCTGGGGTTGCCAGGCTACTACCGAAGGTTCATTGAGGACTTTTCGAGAGTGGCTGCACCCATGACACAATTGACTAAGAAAAGTACACCGTTTGTTTGGACAGACGAGTGTGAGGCGGCATTTGAAGAGTTGAAGAAAAGGTTGACAACACCTCCTGTATTAGTAGTGCCGGAGAGAGATGTAGGCTACCAGGTGTATTGTGATGCATCTGGAGTGGGATTGGGATGTGTGTTGATGCAATGTGGGAGAGTTGTGGAGTATGGCTCTAGATTGCTGAAGACACATGAGAAGAATTATCCAGTTCATGACTTAGAACTTGCAGCAGTAGTATTTGCTTTGAAGCAATGGCGGTATTATCTCTACGGAGAGAGATTTGAGGTCTTTTCAGATCATAAAAGCCTCAAGTACTTATTCACTCAAAAGGAGTTGAACTTGCGACAAAGGCGGTGGATGGAATATTTAGAGGATTTCGACTTTAATTTGCAATACCATCCCGGTAAAGCAAATGTAGTGGCGGATGCGTTGAGCCGGAAACTTGGGTTGGCTAGTTTGGCGTTGCACGAATGAGAGATTGTTGAGACAATCAACCAATTTGGGTTGGAATTAAGGAGTGAGGAAGAAAAGGTATACTTGGGTTGTATAACTTCGAGACCACAGATGGTTCAAAAGGTTATGGATGCGCAGAACGGCGATCCCTCCTTTGATGTGATTGATGAGAGTTCAAGATGGGTTCGTGGGATTGACGGTGGAGTGAGATATGTTGGGAGGTTGATAGTTCTCGATGATAAGGAACTACAACTAGAGATCTTGAAGGAGGCACACCATTCATGGTTTGCCATGCATCCTGGGGTTACAAAAATGTATCAAGATTTAAAAAGGAACTTTTGGTGGAAGGGGATGAAGGCCGATGTGGCCAGGTATGTGGCGAGGTGTCTGACTTGCCAACAGGTGAAAGGTGAACATCAAAAGCCGGCGGGGTTGTTACAACCACTACCGGTAGCGCAATGGAAATGGGAGATGATCACTATGGACTTTGTGACGGGGTTTCCAATGACTGAGAAGAAATATGACACGGTGTGGGTGATAGTGGATCGATTGACCAAGTCGTCACACTTTCTACCAATGAACAAGACAGATTCATTGGAATCCTTGAGTAGCTATTATGTGAGAGAGATTGTAAAGTTGCATGGAGTGCCATTATCTATTGTGTCAGACCGGGACCCACGGTTCACTGGTAGATTCTGGAGCAGTTTGCAAAAAGCTTTGGGTACGAAGTTAGATTTTAGTACGGCATACCATCCTCAGAGTGATGGGCAAAGTGAGAGAACTATCCAGATACTGGAGGACATGCTTAGAGCATGTGTGGTAGATTTTGGAAAGAGTTGGGACCGATACATATATTTGGCAGAGTTTGTGTATAACAACTCATTCCAACGTAGTATCGGTATAGCTCCATTTGAGGCGCTATATGGGAGACCTTGCAGATCACCATTGTGTTGGGCTGAGGTCGGGGAAAAAGTGATTTCGGGACCGGAATTGGTCAAAGAGGCTCAAGAGCGAGTTGAGGAGGTTAGGAGGCGGCTTGTCACCGCACAGAGTCGTCAAAAGTCATATACTGATAATAGAAGAAGACCGTTGGAGTTTGCGGTGGGAGACAAGGTATTCCTTAAGGTTAGTCCGAGACATGGCGTTCAACGGTATAGTAAACAGGGGAAGTTAGCACCAAGGTTTGTGGGACCATTTGAAATTCTAGAAATGGTGGGACCAGTAGCATATCGGTTGGCTCTGCCACCTAAGCTAGAAAGGGTTCATAATGTTATCATGTCTCTATGCTCCGGAAGTATGAGCCGGACCCTACACATGTATTGGATTGGACCACCTTGGAGGTTGAAGAAGATGGGAGCTATACTCTTCAACCGGTTAAAATCTTGGACCGTCAAAATAAGGTCACGAGAACGAGTATAATTCCTTTGGTAAAGGTGAAGTGGATGTACCATGGTACGGAAGAAGCAACTTGGGAGTTAGAGTCTCGTATGATGGACAAGTACCCGGCTTTGTTAAAAAATCCAGGTACATAACTAAATTTCGGGACGAAATTTGTTTAAGGGGGAAGGGATGTGAGATCCCGACCCAAAAATATTATGTTTGGTTAAATTTTAAGTAATAAGTTATTGGAAAAATGAGTTCGAAGATATAACGGACCATTGGAAGTGTATAAGACCCTAAAAAAAATAGTTTTGCGTTTGGTTCGGTAAATGGGTCATAACTTTTAGTGTACATGTCCGTTTCGGGCCCATAATATATCAAATCGAAGCTTAGACCGAGACGGAAAATAAATTTGAGAAAAAAACTGGGTTCTGTGAACAGTAATCCGTCCGGACGGATAATTGGGCGTCCGGACGGATATGCCTAAACGGAAGGCAGAAAGGTTCTGTGAATAGTGATCCATCCGGACGGATAATAGGGCGTCCGGAAGGATATGCCTAGATTCAAACCAGTGGGTTACATGAAGAGTAATCCGTCCGGACGGATGCTTAGGGCGTCCGGACGGCTATCGGGAAATCAGTTTTTAAGAAACAGAGAGACATTTCTGGACATTACCAACACTTGGAGAGCCCGAGAAGAGAGAGAAAGAGTGAGAAACTTAGAGAGAGAAGGAGATTTGTTGAGGTTTTTGCTTGGTTTTCCATGGATTCATGAAGCATGTCAAGAATCAAGGTGGAATCAAGGAAGATTTGAAGGTTTGAGGTGAGTTTTCATAGTTTTGGAATTCTAGGGTTTTTCCTAGATTTGTTTGATTATTTAATAGATGGAAGGTAAGGCTTAGATATGTTGATTATAGGTTGATTTTGGATGTATATGTAGATTGGTTTGTGATTTGGAGTGGAGTTGAGCTTGAGTTGAGTTTCAAGGATTTTGGAGAAATTTCTAGAGAGAGAAGGTGAGTAATTTCGAATTTATTGATTTAATTGATGTTTATATGAGTTGTTGGTTGTTTATTGATGTATGAATGGGTTCGGTTTCGCCACATTGTTAGGTTTGGGAAATCGGAACCCTAGGAACGTAATTGTGAATTTTGTGGTAAATTGCTCAACAAGAGGTAGGGATTCTTACCCCATTTTCTATCGTATTGTTCTTCTCTAAAGAGCGGTTTAAATTCTTCATTGGTCTTTATTATTTGTGTTCTTGCCTAAATTGTTTCTTAGGAAGAACGAACCTTGTTGTTGGTTATTGATGAATTTGCATACCCTTTGAATGCTTAATCATCTATTGGGCATGATAAACCTCGTTCATGCATCATGTAGTTATGTATATATATAGGATTGTTATATATACGAGCTTCTTTTGCATGACATTATTGGACATGAATTATAGATGCATTGGGTCTACGAGTATGGACTCGTAGTATCCTTAGGTTATACTTTGTGATGATGTTGGATACCGAATGGGCACATTGTTGCCGGAAGTCGGGATTTCCATGGTGTATGTGCACCTATAGTCGTTCCGGGGCAAAGTACAAGGGTTCCGATGATTTTCCGGAATATTCGTTGACTAGTGCCAGGCGCTGTAGGGTGTAGCCCGAGGTTATACATTGTTGTGACATTTTAGGATGTCATGTTGCTGCATTGAGCTTGTTTCAACATTCAGCCTTTACGTTCTTATGATTCATTTTATTTTCCCTACTGAGCCTCCTGCTCACCCTATTTCTTTTCTATATCCTTCAGGTGAGACTGGTGCTGAGAACCAGGCTGCGGATCAGTAGGAGGCAGCGTGACATGGAAGGCCACCCTAGGAGCACTAGGATATATATTTGGTTGTTTGAGAACCTTGGTTATGAATTAAGTACATGTTGTACTTTTATTGGTTGACTATTATGTTGCTTAAATACCTTTTCGGTATGTTTGATGGATGGTCGGGAGGTATGCCGTGTGATTGGGACTCTCGTACCTAGATATAGGACCTTGGGTCCGGATTGATAGACTTTGATAGTCTTTGATGATATTATTGATATGATTATGTTTTGCTTATTGATTGCATGTGATTAGGAGGCCTGAGGCCCTGCCTAGTGTGTGAATGTGGATAGATGGCCAGAGGCCTGTTAGGCTGCGAAACTTCTCTGATTATTATTGATTATCTTTTCCGTGTTAAATGAGATGTGACTCTAGGCTGGCACCCTCCGATATACGGGGAGGTGCTGTCGGATTTCTATTAGAATCCGGGGTTAGGTTGGCGTGTGGTGAGGTCCTTAGTGACGTGGCACATGCCTAAAGTGGCGCTCCCGGCTCAGTGCGTGAATTTCGGGTCGGGGCGCCACAGTGATTTTGTCACAGCAACTTTTTATATAAAGTTTGGAAGCAACTCACATCCCGCGTTAATTCATATTTGAATCCTCCCAGTAATTATTCCCCAAACACCGATGTCTTATTCCTAGAGCTCCTGAACTTATTTCTAGGGGTAAGTAAATCCAGAGTGCCCAGCAGGAAAAAAGAGTTTCATACATGCAACCAATGTTTTCCTTCCACGTTAACTAAGTTCAAACTCAAATGCACATGGAAAATCGAAAAGAAAAAAAAAAAAACAACACAAGTCATATATACATAAAATCTCACACATGGTAAATCATCTGAATTATTCTTATCCGGAATCCACCATCCCGGCCACAAACATCTACTTACACGCACACAAGAATTTGTCATTAAATTATACCAATATCGCAGTAGCCGCACTACCGTGTCAGGGCAATCTTAATTATCACGTGTGCACAATCACACCACATATTCCTCATCAACTCGTCTTACCAACACCTTCTACTGCACGGTATATCAGTGAATAATCACCCTTTTGGTCACGGCCTATTAGTGGCCCCATCTCAAATTCAACACATTTACACATCCCTTGTTCTTCTATAGTTGTTATAATAATCGACGACAATTATCACCGCATCATGTAAATACTTGCCAGCCAACATAACCCTTTCAAACACAAATCCAACACAACATTTATAATCATCCCAGGCCACGTCACAAACATTCAGCATAATGTTCATCTATATAAAGAACCATATTAACAAAATCATGGAACTGATCAACTGGTTCCATTTAATCCCAAGTACATCCTTAGCAATATTCATCATGTGAAGTACATGTATCCTTTGGAGGTGCATATGCTCTACCACTCACGACATATTGGTTCATCATTATGTTTTAAAGTTATTTCACACAGGTTCCACTCAATTCACTTAGCATAGGTTACACAATCAAGTTACCACACTTTTCAAATTCTCCAATATCATACAAGACAATCAACATTACCCGCACAACATAGGAGCCATCTAAGCTTTGAGATTATCACAAGTTTTATCACCCCTACTGCATAGCGGAATAACAGCATCAAGGGTGCAAGCATAGCCATTTTATCACAATTATTCAATTTTTTTTTTAACCCATACGTATCCAAGCATATACCAATGTATCACATATGAGACCCATTTCATAAGGTACGAATATAATCATGGAAATTTGGTGCTCTCCACCCAAGCACGCACGACCAATCACACAACATTTCTAATTCGGCTACCAACTCTGTAATTACACTAACACAAGGTAGCAATAGTTACATAACCCAAATACCCCTATAATCCGACCGAACTTCACAATCATAATACACAGTTACAATAGCTAGAATTTTGGATTATCTTAGGGTTATGGTCTTTCCTCTTTCCACTTTAACCCAATAATGACGTAAATCGTCTGCCACGTATCTCGCAAGATAACATTTACTACCCCCTCACCTTTAGATACTACACCCAACAACGCCATCCTGACACAACAGCACCATTATTTGATATTACCACTCCCCATGCTTTTTTTCTTGGCGTCCCCAGGTTTTTTTTTTCTTTCTAAAACACTCCATCAATTATGGATCCCCCGCAAGATAACGATCCCAACCGATTCTCGAGATATGAGTCAAAATATTATCACCTCTTTGACTAAAGTATCTAAAGACTGACACAACAATTATGGGTAGACGAGCCAACCCTTATCGGTCTGGCCCCTCCATGTGCTCGTAACGACACGTAATTCTTGAATAAATAATTCCATCCTTATCCGTTTATACTCTCATTCTATTTAAACCTCATTCAAGAAAAGCTCAACTTGTCTTCAGAGAATCTACTATCATTGTTCTCTTTTCCCTCTCCTTAAATGGATACGCACTCTCATGCTAACTCTTCCAACATACTCCACAAGTTAGAGGAGATTCAGAGACAACTACAAGTCGTGGAGAGGTTATATGATCAAGTCATATCCAAACTCGACTCTCTAATCCAGCTAGTAGCACCACTAGAGAATAGTCAGGATGCCACCCTGGCCACAACCACCCTAAACAACGACTCTGTTGACCTATACAACACTGGCTCCGATTACCCCCTTGGGTCGCTCCCTCGTACCGAGCCATATAGTACGGAGGAATGGGCTGGATGGTTTGACCACTGCTAGGTAGTACCCATACTAGTATGTCCTCGTCTTGGTCTGTACTATTTTTCACTATCCATTTGTCAATTGTGTTAACCATACCCATCCCTACAATCTACCTTTGTAATATCTCCACTTGTTGGCCTGGAGGTTTGCTCAAATATGTTATGTATATTAGTCCCCTTTTGTACTGCTAAATTCTAGATTTGTCACACATCACTCTATAGACAACCCGATTTCAAAATACTTAACCATACCGCGCGCGCCCAACACCAAAATCATAACTTCTCACCACTCGGTATCACTAACTTCTCACAGTTCGACAATCATTTCATAATATACCATGCCACATCATTAGCTCCAACAGGATACTACTATGTCCACTCACACAAATCGAGCATCAACCATTGGTAGTAATTTCCATTATCTCCTTCGGCAACTAGTAGCAGAAAATGAACAAAACAAAACCATAAATCCCACATCAAAGTTGCCCTTATTTCACAAGGAATTTGATCCTGCACCATCAAACAAAGAACAACTCAAAATCTAAACCTGTTTCATCCAATCCCGGTTATAGCACAACAAAGTATAAATTCTATCTTCCCAACTTGCTAAAGTCCGTATATTTCTTACAAGGACAATCAATTTGCCCAACCATCAAATTCTTTTACCACAAGAATCTTCACTCCTTCCACTAACAATAACAATTTCATCCCACCTTGGAGATTTTTTTTATAACTATGAGTGTCGCCTCGACCCGCTAAAAGGTCCTCCAATAGATTACAGTTCACACCACATTTAATCCAAACCGTGGAAAATTCACTTAGCGTCTCAATCATTACAAGCATTTATAATCATCAGTACTCTTGTTACCCCTACTGTACTCACTTTAATTAGTAGATCATGCAGTTCACGGCTAACCAACCACATTAGTGTTAAGTCCACTATAATAACTAGTGATCACATTCTTTCCCGACTAATCTTCTCAATTATCAAAAGTACTAACTTCACATATAACCACTCAAACTCGACCTAGCACTGGTTACATACTTCGAATATCCTACCTTTCATTATCAAGTACGTCACCCACAAATTCCGCATATCCCAGGCGGAGCACTGCAACCATTTCCATTTCAATGTGTTGCAAACTTAAAGCACTTCCTACAACTCAGTAATGAACCACATCCAAGCGTCACCATTATTAAAGCATGGAACCCATCTAACATCAATGCATCTCAAAGTTAAGTATATGGGCATCTCAACCCAGATAAAGTAGGTTCCTATAATCGATCCATCAAGCATAATCGAGTATAACACATGATTCACATTCACATCGGTTCAATATTTAATGCAACACCCAGCAAATCTTTCCAAGTTGATGTTAACGCCATATATGTAAATGTAGTCACTAAAACTCGGAAAACTCAAATCACCGTCTCAAAAAGTCATGATATTCAAACACATGTAAAATTTCTTCAGCAACATTTGAACAATTTTTTTTCCAAGACAAATCAAAATTTCTCAAGTCTACACATTCAAAATCGTAATTTCAAGTCATTCTCGTACTTGTTCTTGTTTTCTCCTCTCTTTTTTGTTTCCCCTTCAACCACTATATCGGTCATGTAACACACGCATGTCAGTCAATGAGTTAACAAAGAACCTCCAAAATATATCTCATATGGTACTATTTGTACCTTTCCAATCGGTTGCGAGGCAGAAGACAGGTCCGGTGTACATACCCTCCATTCAGTCCTAACTCCAACCTACTGCTCCGATACCAACTTGTCACGCCCCGATCCGCCGGGCACGTGACGTGTGACAAACATATATTCCCGCCTATTCTTTTTTTTCAAATCTCAATAACTCAGTAAAAGTATAATTATCTACATACTCATATTATAGATAATAACAATATATAATAGCAATATAAATACATAAGTAGCTTTATATACCCGGCTGAGACTCCAGCTCAGCAATCCCAACCCATTGGGTCCACTCAACCCTTACGCAGCGACTCTGGTATGTACACCAACTCCTCTGCCTTGTTTGCCTCCACGGGCCGACTGACCATCACCGCTCCATCTGGTCAAAACACAATAAGGGAAAGGGGGGTGAGCCGAAGCTCAGTAGGGAATACCGCATACATACACACATAATCACAGTTACATCTCAACAACAACATATTAATTTATCAGCACTCCAATTTCATTTTCATTTTCTCTGCTTCTCGACCTTCTCGCCGGAAGCCCATTTCTCATCCTCTCCCCGACCTCGTCGTCGGAACCATTCTTCTCCGCTTACCGACCTCCTCGCCGGAAGCAATCTACGAGTAAGGAAGGTAGGTTTCCTCTTCTACCCGGACTTTCCACCCTTCGCCATGTGGCCGCATAGCGAATCCTTACTCGGATTATCACCCACTGTACGTACAGGGCCATGTCCACATCTCTGCAATCTCCACATCACAATTCCCCAAAATTCCCATAATTCTCAAATATAAACAAATGTTCAATCACACGCAATCAGTATAAAGACAACACTTTTCTCAATGAAAAGCAGGGGTTACCACATAACGGAATTATTCACGTATTCACGACAACCGTTTACACTCAAACATTTATCCAAAAAGCACAACTCCATTAAATTAACGCAAGAATCATCGCTCAGACATAATTACGGAAATTCCCAAAATCATGCAAAAGTCATAGTATTCGCTACCTCGTGAAGTGTGCCTCACATCTTACTCAAACCAATGCTTTCTCGTATAATTTTTCCCGACGTACATCATTAAGCCTCATATACCAGTTCTACACCAAAATGCACATACCAGCTCACAAATACGTTCAAATACCTCGTAAATACGTAAAATATACGATCTAGTTGAACAAGTAAATTTTTACCCGAAAAAATCAAACGGGTCAAATAGTACCCGAAATACCCCTATTCGGGTCACCGGAGATCCGGCGACTTTCGTCGGAAATCACCACCTAGGCTTTGTAGTACTCTTCGAGACGAACTCAACGGTGGTGGCCTTGCATCAATCGGAGATCGGAGGAGGGAGAAATCGATTGTCGAAGCTCGCGGTGGCCGAAACTTCCGACGGCTTTTCCCGGAGATATACAGCTCCGATTAAGATGATTCTTGAACCGATTTCATACGTCTCGAGGAGACGAAGAGATTGGTACCGGTCTCGTCGCCTGAGGTGGCCGGACGGAGGAGATCGGCGCCGGTGAAGTTTTAGACGCGAAAATCTTCTTTTTTTTCTTCTTTTCCCTGTTTCTGTTTCGTTTCTTTATTCGTTTTTTTTTTCAGTTTCTGTTCCTTTACTTTTTCTTTTAAACCAGTTTCAGATATTTATAAATAAAAATTGGATCCCTTTTTACTTTGTTTCTCTTAATTAATAAAATTGACAACTAATGTGTATTTCGCCTCCATCCAAGTAGTTTCTCTAATTTATTTGTATTATTATTATTATTCTCACTTATTCACAACCATATATTTAATTTTTATTCCAAACCCAAATTTAATTATTACATCCATTCGTGTATCATTGTACACGTGTCACCCTCATGTTCAATGTTTCTATTATTTCTGGGTCGGGATACCACATTGCCTTTCATGAGCTTACACTAAGATTTTATTCATGGTATCATTGGACTTATTGACCTTGCTTTTTATGGATTCACGAGTTGGTTTGGGCCTTTTTTTTTTGGGTCGGGCTTGAATATTCTTAGCACTTATGTACTTCCATTAGACCGAGTATTTAAAGTCCCGTTTATTACTTTATTTATCCATAACGGCGTGAATTATAGCGTGTTATCGAGTAAAAGGTCACATGTATCTTCTCCACGAAGCAAGTTTAGGGCATTACTATTAGGGCAATAACAACAGTGTCAAAGATAATAAGCCATTAGTTGCTGATATGGCTGTATTGAGAAATATATTTTGCTGATGTGGATGTGTTGGGAGATGCGTTTTGGTGATGTAGATGAATATGTTGTTTGACTTTTGGATAATAGAGCTGAAATCCATAATTAGTTTTAATTGAAAAAGTATGAAAGAATGGAAAATTAGTGGTACAAGTAATGATTTTATATTGAGAGATGCGTTTCGTTGATGTAATTATATTGAAAGATGTGTTTTACTGATGTTACTATGTATGTGATAACTACATTTTGTATAATAGAAGTAAGACCCAAAAATAAAATTGTTGAATCATTTAACTTCAAAAACTATTGTGGTTGCCCTTTTGTTGGCCCAAATATGCTTATATTATGGGTCATAGATGGGCTGAGAGGGCCCCCAAATAATCTTTTGTTGAACAAAATGGGCTTGCAAGCATTAGAAAAAGCCCAATTCGAAAATCTTGTCTTGTGGACAAATATACCATCAAAAGAAGAGAGTACGCTTTTTCAACATTCTCAGACACATGATGCTGACATGTCGGGAGAAATTAGACCCGATTGATATTATCATCATCTCTATTTAATAAGTTATATTTTTATTTTATTTTATCTCTAATTATAGTTTATTGGCTACTTTTTTATTAAAAATAAATAAAAATAATTAATTTATTAATGTATCCTTATTTATTATGCGTCTTTATAAAAAAATGATATTAAATTACAGTGATAGGAAAGAGTGGGTGAAGTAATTTTAATGAATGATATATTTAGAAAAAAATTAATTAATTTAATTAACTTTTCTTAATATGTGTAAAAAAACAAACCAACCTATTAAATATAGTATGTAAGGATGTATATATTTTCTTTGATGGATTATTTAATTGTAAATTTATTTATATTTTTCTTCGGTTTGTCATTTATGCACAATTATCTAGTTTCCTCCAAATACCAAAAGCAAACTACAAAGTACAAACAAAGCAGAACCACTAGAAAGGAACCAGCAAAGAAGATACAAAGTGACAATTTTTTTTGGCTAAATGAACTGAAAAAAGCTTAATTTAACTGACAAAATAACCATTCATATAAATCTATAACAACGAAGAGGGCTATCCATATTCCAAAGCTCTCATTTTTATCATCCAGGCATCCAGTCCCCTTTCCTGTAAAGATAAACGACCCACACAACCCCCCAGTCTCTCTCTGTTCCTCTTTTTTGGTACCTGGAGAACAAACTGGCCCTTCAATTACTCCTTCGAGCTTTGATACTAGTGCATTAAAGCCTCAAGTACCGCCTCAATTTTTGTTAACATCTCTCTCCCTCTCTCATATTGCCCCATTTTCTTTTGTGTGGATGAAGGTGAAGCGTAATTGAAACTGGGGCTAGAACAATGGGAGAGGGAGATGGGTTTAATAGTTCTTGGTCTCCCATTGGAGCTCCTTTGTTGAATGTGCAAAGAGACGAGCAATGGAGCAATTTTGACAAATCGGTTAATGCGGTGTCGCTTGGTTTTGCAGCTACTGCAATTCTAATTTCTATGTTCTTAGTTATGGCCATCTTTGAAAGATTCCTCAGTCCCACATCAACTGCCGGTGGTCGGAGATATGGTGACCTGGAGTCCCAGACCAATTTCAATGGCAAGCTTGGTCACCCTTCACCCAAAGTGAGTGAGCCCTATGTTTCATTTTGGCGTCTATTTGTGTACTGAACAATCTATGCATGCTCAAAGTGTGTTGTATTTCTGGGTTCTGGCCAATTTACTTGATTTTGTTACTCTGCCATTGCCTGTTTTTCTTCATCTTGAGTTCTTGAATTGATAAGAAATTTCATTTTGGTGTTTGGCGAATTGTCGTAGTTTCTTTTTGACAGTTGTTTTGATTTTTCTGGATAGTGATGATGGATACTGCTTTTGTGCTCTATACTTTCCTCCATAATAATGTGTACTGTTTTCGACTATTTATAAGCATGCTTTTCAGTGTTTGATTCTTTTGACTTGAGGAACTTTAGCAAAAATTTGCTTTCTTTCAGACTGTGCCTAATTTCATCTCTACTTCTTGAGCTTTGCAAGAGTTGGTGAGACTTTTGTATAGATTTAACAGATTTTTTGTTCTAATGTCTCATTACCCAAATGATCTAAGTGTAAATTCAAACAGTAAATCATTCTTAAAGTCCGATCAACTTGTAGTTGTAAAAGTTGCAGGAGCATATGATTCAACCAGATAAAGAAAAACGAAATAATGGAGGATGCCTCTTAGCTCACACTCGTCCTAATTAACATGTTCTAGTCAAATTTTTGTTAGAATATGTGATTAGGAGTGATTATCTCCTATAATTATCTCCTATAACTAAGAGTCAGTTATGGATATGATCAATATCATTTATTCATGATTTATTCTCTCCTTATATTAAGGAAAGAATTCTGTAATTATGATTATACTATTGTAACAATAGAATCCTCTACCTTGTATATATATCGGGTAAGAGATGAATAAACTAAGTGAAAATTATTTTTCTGTGTTTTATCATGGTATCGAAGCCACTCTTCTTCTTTGTTCTCTGTGTTCTTCCGCTTTTCTAATCTCTATTCTCTACCCGGTATTTACCCCATTTCTTCTCATGACTACTACCAATCCTAGTGATGGTATACCCGGTAAAGCTCAGGCTATTTCCTCAGCTATACCAACCTTACATATGCAAGAGGTTTCATCCTTGCTTACACCAGAAAAACTCGATGGAACCAATTATGTTGAGTGGGCTTTGAATGCTCAAAATAAGATTCGGGGTAGGAAACGCTGGGGATTCATCTCTGGTTCAAAGCCTGCACCCGAGGATAGCACTTCAGATGATTATGAGGCATGGGAAGATGACAATTGCATGATCAAATCTTGGTTGCTTGATTCGATGACCAAAGAAATTCGATCCATATTTCTTCGGTTGGCAACAGCGAAGGAGATTTGGGACATGGCTAAACAAACCTACTCGGTTAGTCAAGATGCTTCTAAGTCTTATCGGCTCTACTGTGAGGTAATCTCTATTCGTCAAAATGGGGGTTCAATTGTTTCTTATTGGGGACAATTACAAAAACTATGGCAGGAGATTGATGCTATAGATGATTGTGCTATGAAGTGCAAAGCTGATATTGAAATATATACTAATAGAGTTAATTCTCAACGTATTTATATTTTCCTGGCCGGGTTGGACTCACATTTGGATGGAGTCCGTGGACGTGTGTTAGCCACAGTACCTCTTCCAAACATTCAAGTAGCTTATGCTATGGTGTGTGCTGAAGCAAACCGTCAGGAAGCTATGATGAGTGGATCTTCAAATGATAGTACTGCTATGGCTACCAGGAGAACATCACGACAAGACACCAAGAAAGGTATCCGTAAATGTACCCACTGTAATGGCGATAACCATGTCATAGAGACCTGTTTTAAACTTCATGGATATCCGGATTGGCATCCCAAAGGAAAGAAGAATCCTACTATGTCGTCACTTGCTACAAGACTTCTTGCTAAAACAGGTATATCTAATACTGCTCTTAGCTCTTCTGTATGTACTATCAATAGTGAATGGATAATTGACACAGGTGCTAATGATCATATGACTTGTGATTCAACCAAATTTAGTCATTTATCCTCTCCTAATTCCACGATAGCTATCACTAATGCCAATGGTGTGTCCTCCTCCGTTACTGGTGTTGGTAATATTCCTTTATCTCCATCTTTGTCACTTTCCAATGTGTTGTATGTTCCATCTCTCCAGTGTAATCTTCTTTCCATTAGCCAAATAACCAAAGCCCTTAACTGTGTGGCTTTATTTTATCCTAATCATTGTGTTTTCCAGAACATTCATACCAAGGAGAGGATTGGCAGTGGTAGACAACGAGGTGGATTGTACTATCTTGAACTTGAAGATTCACCACAGATTTGTCATGGTTTTGCACATGTTATGAGCACTACTCAACAAGCAGCAAATAAAGAGGAAATCTGGCTTTGGCATAAGCGACTCGGGCATCCATCATTTGGGTACCTTAGACACTTATTTCCATCTTGTTTTGTGGATTGTAAACCATCTGACTTTATTTGTGAGACGTGTATTATGGCCAAGAGTCATCGTGCTGTATTTCCTCCTTCGTCTTCTAATAAAGTTGCAGAACCTTTTTCATTAATCCATTCCGATGTATGGGGTCCAGCGCCGGTTACTACATTTACTGGAATGAAATGGTTTGTTACATTTGTGGACGATTGTACTAGAACAACCTGGGTATACTTGCTTAAACATAAAAGTGATGTTTGTTCCGTATTTCAAGTTTTTTACCATAAGGTCCTTACTCAATTTGGTTGTTCTATCAAGATAGTTCGTTCAGATAATGGAGGTGAATACTTCAAAAGAGAGTTAACTGAATTTTTCAACACAAAGGGAATCCTTCATCAAACATCTTGCCCAGAGACTCCTCAACAAAATGGAGTCGCTGAGCGGAAAAATCGTCAACTACTTGAAGTCACTCGTTCAATGCTAATTGGTGGTACTGTACCCACTTATTTATGGGGAGAAGCTTTAAGTTCTGCAGTTTATGTGATTAATCGTACACCATCCAGCGTACTTTCCTTTAGACGACCACTTGATGTACTTGCTGATCAGTGTTCAATACCTTCCACAGTTAAGTTAATGCCTCATATATTTGGGTGTGTAGCATATGTCCACCTATCACCTACCCATAGAACTAAACTAGACCCAAGAGCTTTGAAATGTGTCTTTGTTGGTTATGGGTCTACTCAAAAAGGCTACAGATGTTATCACCCAGAGACCCGCAAGTGTTATACTTCCATGGATGTTGTTTTTGATGAGTCAGAGTTCTTTTATTCTAAAAGTGGTCCTACGGCTGTTAATGTTGTGGAGCCTCCTACTGATGTCTTGTGTTTTGATGTGGAATTACCTATTGCTGGAAATAACCATCCTCAAGTACCTAATGACCCAGGAGCACTAGTGATCCCTCCTGTTGCAGATACTCACCTTCAAGTACCAAAAGACTCAGACACACCACTACTACAATTACCTATAATCGAAGATGTTGACTCACTACTGCCAACGCATCCAGATCATCACAGTGCCGAGTCTCCTTCACTTCATGATAGTACAATCTCGCCACTTGTCTCGGCCAGCTCTTCTCCTACAACATCCCAGGTATTACCCGATAACTCTACACCACCTACTGACCCATATAATCTTGTTCTTCCACCAAGATCTACACGAGGGATCCCTCCTACCAAATATGAACCTGACCCAAAGGCACGAGTAAGATATCCCATAAATAATTATGTTTCATCTCACAAGTTGTCTGACTCATATGCATCCTATGTCCATAAATTATCCTCTGTCTCTATTCCTAGTACATTACAGGAAGCCTTGGGCGATTCTCGATGGACTGCTGCCATGGCCGAGGAGATGAAGGCACTTGAAAAAAATGCTACATGGGAGCTAGTCACACTTCCTCCTGGAAAAAGAACTGTTGGGTGTCGTTGGGTTTTTGCTGTCAAACATCATGCAGATGGCACCATTGAAAGGTACAAAGCTCGCCTAGTTGCTAAAGGGTACACACAATCATATGGGGTTGACTACCAAGAGACTTTCGCTCCCGTAGCTAAACTCAACACTGTGAGAGTTCTTCTATCTTTAGCAGCTAACAAAGATTGGCCTCTCCTTCAATTTGATGTCAAAAATGCATTTTTGCATGGCGACCTCAAAGAAAATGTGTATATGGATTTACCGCCTGGAGTTTCAGAATATGCAAATACAACGCGAGTCTGCAAACTCAAGAAGGCGTTGTATGGCTTGAAGCAATCTTCCCGGGCTTGGTTTGGTAGATTTACTCAAGTCATGAGGAAGTGTGGCTACAAGCAAAGTCACTCTGACCATACCTTGTTTATCAAGCATCGCATGGGTAAGCTCACTGCCCTCATTATATATGTTGATGACATGGTAGTGACTGGTGATGATTCTGAAGAAATTCAATGCCTACAACAAAGGTTAGCGTCTGAGTTTGAAATGAAAACTCTTGGAGATCTTAAATATTTTCTGAAAATCGAGATAGCTAGGTCCAAGCATGGTATTTTTATGTCACAACGAAAATACACTCTTGATTTATTGACAGAAACAGGAATGTTGGGATGTAAGCCAATTGATACTCCCATGGAGCCAAACCACACTCTCTCTCTATATTCAGATACTGATAGCAGCGCAGACAAAGGGAGATATCAACGACTTGTAGGGAAGTTGATTTATTTAGCACATACCAGACCTGACATTGCTTATGCTGTGAATGTTGTAAGTCAATTCATGCATGACCCGCGTAAATCTCACATGGATGCGGTAGAACGTATTTTGCGTTATTTAAAATCTTCTCCTGGAAAGGGATTATTGTACACTAAACATGGACATTTTGATGTTGAGGGATATACTGATGCTGATTGGGCCGGTTCTGTTGATGACCGACGATCCACATCCGGTTATTTCACCTATGTTGGTGGCAACCTTGTGACATGGAGAAGTAAAAAACAATCGGTGGTGTCAAGATCCAGTGCTGAAGCTGAATATAGAGGTATGGCTGTTGGAGTATGTGAATTACTGTGGTTAAGGAAATTGTTGAGAGATTTGCGATTTCGTCCTAGAGGAGCAATGAATCTCTATTGTGATAACACCTCAGCTATAGCAATTGCTCATAATCCAGTCCAACATGATCGAACGAAGCATGTGGAAGTTGATAGACACTTCATTAAGGAAAAGCTTGAGGCTGGCATTATTGCATTTCCGTTCGTCAAGTCAGAATTTCAGCTTGCCGATGTTCTTACTAAGGCCGTATCCAACAGAGTGTTTACAAGTTCTCTTGACAAGCTGAACATGTGTGATATACATGCACCACCTTGAGGGGGGATGTTAGAATATGTGATTAGGAGTGATTATCTCCTATAATTATCTCCTATAACTAAGAGTCAGTTATGGATATGATCAATATCATTTATTCATGATTTATTCTCTCCTTATATTAAGGAAAGAATTCTGTAATTATGATTATACTATTGTAACAATAGAATCCTCTACCTTGTATATATATCGGGTAAGAGATGAATAAACTAAGTGAAAATTATTTTTCTGTGTTTTATCAATTTTCATCCTTGAGGACTTTTCGTGTCTAGTAATTATGATTGTTGGTGCTATGGCCCATCTAAGACGCTGTCTATTGACTGGTTGGTCCCAAACCAATCTTAGGACATCACTTGGTACCACTTTGTGTTTTGTCCCACAACTGGATACTTTTGCCATCAAATTTATTAGTAGCAAAGGGTTTGTTGCTCAGCATGGGCAATCGCATTGTCGAGACGGGTTTTGTGGGCAACCCTTAGTTTATGGTCTTCTTATATATTTGACAGTGAACTTGTTGTCCAGCTAGATTCATTAAATGAACAAATTGTGCATTGTACCTATTGTAAGTACAACTATGTTGGCAATTGGGCAAGTTAGTTCTTAAGTATCTAATGAATGATCCTGTATGGGCGCGTTGCATCAATTCGTGGGTCTTCCATGTGCCGTAACTTTGAAGAAACACAGAAGGCCCACCTCATAATCCAACTTAAAGCACTTGCTTTGTTTGAGGCAAACTCGTATGCAATGCATGCCATAGAAAGCTCAATGGTACTTGTAGCTTTGCTTATGGTATTGCTCTGAAGCACGACATTCACCTTGTTGGCTCAGGATTTGATATTCTGTGAAGAGTTTTTACATTCCGAGCTGGGAAAGAAAACCCTTATAGTTAGTTCCTTTTGTGGGCTGGTGCTCATCAGACTATCAGAGGCATCAGTTCCATGTTAACAGTCTAGATACTCAAGTTACTGTCATTCTATTTGTGTATACACTCGAGTCGTCTTGAATTATTAATGCATTCGTCATCATTGTATGAATAGAAGTCGACAAATTATGCTACTTGATGGAGTATTTTCTTTGCAGATATGTTCATGTAAATTTATTTGGTCCTTTGCACCTTAGAAAAGAGTCAAAACACAATCAGTCTGTTGTCCGGGTAGTGCTGTTTCCTTATCTAATGGGCCAAAATGAATAAAAGAATAGGAAAAAGAAAAGAGAATGCATGTTTTGTTGTTCATATGTTGTTTTCTTTATCATTTTTTATATTACCATTGAACCACGAATATGGAAAAATTTCTATCTTATTTATTTAAATAATGAAGCTTATTGCATCAAGGCATCATATCAGAACCATCTCTCTTGAATGTCCTGTTTTACTCACATATCACAACATTAGTAGATCGCTGCGTTGGAATATAGATGAAGAATTTTGATGTTTAGCACTTTAGCTAGATAATGCAGAATTAGCTTTGCTTCTTACTCCAGTTCTTTTCCAAATTCTTCTCGTTTTGATACTGGTTTCATTAAGGTGGAAGCTTGAAAATGGTCTAGTTGGTCATTATTTGTAAGTCTGATACGTTTAGTAATTCCAGTATGCTAATATTATCAAATGATTGCTCTATGCACGACGCCGAAGTTTGTAGATTTGCCTTGCGAGTCATTTGGGAACATAATTTGATGCTCTCTTATTAATCTTTCTTGAAACACTGCAGATGACAGTGTATGCCAGTGGAGTTTCAGTGCTGATGCCCGGAGATAAAATTCCGAGCTTCATTGCCCACCCAGTCCCCGTGCCTTGTCCTCCCGAACGAAATCCATGGCCTCACCATCAACACAATCCATCTCTCAATCCCACCACAAATTCAAATTCATGACAAGGAAGCTAGACTTTGCAGACTGCTTGCTACGCACCTGCGACAGGGCGATACATGGTCCAGTGAAATTGTCTTGACCGGGCATGCCAGAGCAAGCTCGTCGATTCTGCTATAAGGCAGTCATTTTCACCAAGATTTCTTTTGTATTGTGTACATAGCATTAGTTTTTGATGGGTTGACATGTACACTTGCATCTCCCAAGTGATCGAGTAAATCTTTGCCCATGGTCAGGTAGCTTTGTATTCTCATCTTTATTCTTCGGTGAAAGGGAAACTTGGGCCTAATGTAGTTGGGTTACAAATTACGTCTATGTCATAACCCATTAGTCATTACTACGTGGCCATAAACAAATGGCCCAATTAGGGTCTTTACAGAAATCTGGGCCTGAGGACTTGGATGCAATTTTCAAGTGGGCCTTACAGTCATTTAGGCTTGTCCTTCAAACAATCAAACCTATCCAATAATGTGATGATGACTTGGTAAGGGCATAGACAATGAGGAAATGTCCTCTTAACTTTTGAATGGAATATCATCTCTATTATATAAAAAGTAATTTTACATATTTATCTATACAGTAAAACGCCTTTCTCAATATAATTACATAAATAAAATACGTCTTTCAATGTTATTTTTTTATTTTCTATTATTAATTACATTCTTTAACTCTTTTCCTGCTAAAATTAATATTGGACCCATCTCTATAACCTAAAAGTTAAGCCACATATTCAGCTATTTCAATAAAATACATCTTCAAATATAAGCACATCAACAAAAACATACATTTTTAAATTAACTTTATATCCTCCCTATTGACTTATTACCATTACATTTGCTCTAAGGGCCCAATAAAGGAACCACATAATTTCTTAAATCTTACTCTTACCAAATTAAGAAACCTTTTCACGAAAACATGTTCTAATGATGTTTTATGGGTTAGGTTTTGCCAAATGTAGTAATGGACACAATTGAGAGAACGTTGGTATGTTCAAATTAAAGAAATTCTTAACAATCGATGCTTCTCCGAGATTTTGTTGCCACTATGAAGAGCCATGATTTATTAACTTATTGCAGACGCAACAATTAGATGGAGTCAACAATGATTTAAACAAGCTAAATTACAATAATTTACTTTGGTACGTGGTAAGTCTAGAGCAAAATTTAGAAAAATCGGAGACGGGTTTCAAATTTAGTAATAGGAATGATGATATCCAAAACTAGCTCGTTCTCGGTTCTAATTTAGTATTAGCGATGATGATATCTAAAATTAGCTCGTTCTTGGTTCAAATTTGGTATTAGGGATGATGATATTCAAAACTATATCGTTCTTTGTGACGTATTAGATTAATAGATTATCGGCGGGAAGCGCCCTTGGATCTGCTTGGGTGATATGCACAGTAAAAAATGTGAGTTACAGAGGGCTCCGTGTTTATTCTCTGGGGAACCTCTTCGTCACTCAAGTAAGTTCGGAATGCCATTAGTCGGGAATGCTCAATGCTCAAAGCTTTCTCTCAACGTTAAAGATCAAGAGTGCAGGGTTCAAGATCTCTTTGAGACTTCCTTTTATATAAATCTTTGGGGAGGAATTTTTAGGAGAATTGTGAGGATGACTCTTGTCCTGGTTCTCTCATGAATTTTGATTACCTCAGGTGCTCGGTCACCTAGTATTTTCAAGTCGATCATCTCAAATTTGTATAGATGTGTCTTCTCTTCTCAGGTTGTGCTGCTCGAGTATGGCTTGTTCAGTTTAGATCCTCCGAGATGCCTTGTCTGACAATTCAGTTTGGGCGTTTTCAGTACCTCGGTAGTGAGATGACATGGCATCCTCGTGCACAATAAAAAGTATTACTATGAGAAATTATAGCATGATCGAGTGCATATCACATGTGGCAGATTTAATGATGTGATTCTCATCAATATGTATTCTCTTTTATTTTTTGATTGACATTATCCTCATGTAAATGTTATTCATATCCTTAAATATGTCATTTGAAAATACATCCGGATCATGCAATAATTTCTCGTATTACTATTAGAGATTTCAATTATTAGTTATTACACGTTCAAAATAAAATATGCCTTCGATACACATAAAAGATAGAGTTGGTGCTTCTCAAAGTTGCCAAGTGACAAAGCATCATGTACCTAAGAGAGCTACGACAATAATACACTTAATTAAGTACTACATTTAACCTTATATATGTTTATGATTAATTAATACGTATAAGTATACTCCAACGGGCATGGTCGATGTATACTAAGATACTAGAACAACACAACAATGGCTGCAAAGCTCCTTCTCCCCCTCTTCCTCCATTGACTCGAAGTGTCTCCACCCATCACCAGATGCCGACGTGTCAAAAATGTGTACCCTTGACATCGTTCTTGATGATTCCCCAGCCATACGATAACCCGCCAAGAAAAATAGGTGGGTCCCAATTGGGGCCATAGTTAAATACAGCCGTTCAATGGGGGGCCAATTCTGATCATTGGTTGAAATAGGCGAGTTCAATGTTTGAAGGTGAGAACCATCCACAACATTCCATATGTTAACTTTGTCATCATAGGCTTCAATATGACCTTTCCACGCCTTAAGACAATCACCCGAACTGAACAATCTCTCACCAACGGCCAGGATTTGATTAGGTGGCACATCCAACTGCCACATCCTTGCCACCAGGTCCCATCGCCCCGTTTGCGTGTCGTACACCTCAGCGGAGCTCCGCTCCATAACAAACGGCATCCAACCCGAATCTCTTTTTTCCACAAACCCGCCAACCACATAGATCTTGCCTTGCCATGTCACACCCACGCATTTGTACCTCAATGTGCTCATGTTAGGCAAGGGAGTCCACACATCGAGAGACGGATCATACACCTCAGCATAACATATACCCCTCTCATTTGCCAGCTCAGATTTCCCGCCTGCCACGTAGATTTTATTCTCACAAACGGAGCAAGCAAAGCTGTAACGTGGCACGCCTAGCGCCGCACACGTGGACCATTGGTTTGACAGAACATTGTATCGTCGGACCGACGACAAGACCTCAATTTCCTTGTCGATAAAGTCACTGGAATCATCGGAGTCGTGTAATTTCCGTTTCCGGCATAGGCGACCGCCGATTATGTAGATTGAGGTTCCTAAAGAAACCATGACGAAGTCCTTCAAGACGTGGTTATCAATCAGACCTGGAATCAAAGTGACGGGAGTCCATGTGTTGTTGATTGGATTGTAAAATTCGATCCAGTTGCAGATATTCATGTTCGGCGACGGTTCTCTAAGGCAGAAAGAGGCATATACCCGATAGTTCGATGGAGCAAATTCGGGTGACGGTGGTGGTGGTGGTGGTAGTGTGGGTCGAGGGGGAGAAGGGAAAGAACCCATTGAAGTTGTAGTTCTTGGGGGAGGTGTCTATCAACTGTTTGTATTAATGTCCAAATGGGGAGTTGTACTGTAACAAGTGTGTGGAAGATATAGATGAAGGTGGCGGAGAAAACAATGGAATTGTCTTGGACATCGGCTAGTAATCGACGAGAAAGTGTGGTTTTTGGAGAGAAAAACAATGGTTTTCTTGTTCGATCTTTTGTGAATTGCTGTCACTTGCAGTGTCATTTTTCTTCGTGGAAGGTAGATCTCCGGACAATCCGAGGCTAAATGGAATCATTTTTGGAAGGTAACAGATGGTTGTAGTCTCATTGTTGTTTGCATTCATCGCTTGAGGTATCAAGGACATCAAAGCCAAAGCTTCTACTATGTGTTATACTGTCTCTTCTTCAAAAACATTAAGGACAAAAACACACCATAATAGCATATAAAATATAACCAGTGGCTACTGCTGACCCTCGAAACATTTCAAATAGGCCTAAATTGATAATAAATTACAGAGAAGAACCACTAATTCTATTTTTAATAACTTAATTGTCTAGGGATCCCTTGTATTATGTCCTGCTTAGCCCTAGCTCCTTTAAACCGCACTGAACAAGGCAAGAAAAGAAAGTGGAGCAAACCCATATGAGATACTGGCATGATACACCAGATAATATCTCGAATCTTACTTAACTTTTGCTCTCATTAAGCCAACAGAAGTTGACTTCAGAGTTTAGCCAACAACCATGCAGGGGTAATATTTTGTTGGAGAATGAATAATCTATTAGAATGTGTTTTTATTGATATAATTGTACTGAAATACATGTTTTATTGATAAAATATGTGGTTTGTCTTTTGTGTAATAGACTTGAGACCGGTATTGATTTTGATACAATTTTGTTGGGGATAATAATTTTGAGGAAGAAATAATGTATAAGAATTTATATTTTGATGATGTTATTATTTTGGAAAAAATATTTTGTTGACGTGAATGAATTTGCGGCTTGACTTTTTGTATAATAAAAATGAGATTCAATTTTAATTTTATTAGAGAGGGGAAGTTGACACCATTGTGATGCATTGCTTAAGTTTGTTGGTTTGGTTAATGTTCTCTTTTTTTGTTTTCCTATGTGTGAAGAAATTACACACTCGTCTAATATATGTTTTATCTATAGATTAAACTTTCATATTTGAGGCAATAAAATTAATTTGGATTTTGTTTATTATGTGTAGGGGAACAAGTAGGAAACATAGGCATGTGACAGATAAACAATTCATTCCTTAGACAAGAGTGCAATTTTGTGAATCTAAATGGAACTGCCCCCTCCTAATGTAACGTGTTTCTACTCAACTTAGTGTATGATTAAATTGAGATCGAAACCACATAACAATAGCTCAATTGGTTATATTTTTGGGTTTAAGGTGAAATAATGCAGTTAAAAATTGGGAGTTTGAACAAATTGGAAGTATTTTCTTGAGTTTTCTAGTTCCGTGGATCAGCCCACTTCCAAGAAAGGATTAGGAGCCTCATTTCTCCCATATGGGTTTCAGTCCAGTCTCACACATCATCAATATGGTGCGAGCTGTTCTGCATCTCGAAGTTTTACGCCCACTCAATCGTCCGAATGACATGCCAAGCTAGGTGATTCCAGGTCAAGAAGAAGAAGAAGAATTGAGATTGACAATCTAGTGGGATATTATAGTGCCTTGAGCCACAAAACCCTTCAACTACAACTAAATTGGACTATAATAAAACATTTCAATCACTACAGAGCAATTCACAACAAAGCTGCAAAAAATGTAGTTAGTATTGAGATGGGTTTGACATGTGATTGCTTATCTGTCATTTTTGGACCTGCAGAATGCTGTAAATATTGGCTCCCCAAATAGTCAAGTCTACAGCTCCACATCCTGGAAAAACTCGTTAGTTTGTAACTATTTGTTCAGAAGACAAACCAATTTAATTCTTCTTCAGAGGGACCAGTTCAAGATACTTCACTTTTCACAACCTGACTCAGCAAAAAAAATCAAAATCAAAATCAAGTCACAGTATCTGAAATTAGGACTGCAGGAAAGTACCATGCATTGCATTGTTGGCAGAGAATGACATTTCATCTTTCATAGGTCCACAGATTTCATATTAGGCAACAGTCATGGTAGTGTACTCTGGAGAAGACACCTTGGGCATCAACATGAATTTGATAAAAGAATCAAATAGGAGGCCAGAGAGTGAGACAAGTGAAATTAAAATTGGGAATATGAGAAGCAAAGTTGCTTTGTAGATGAAGACTAAAAGTAAAGCATAAGTCCAGAATGTAATTAATAGAGCCATATCCTTCCATATAGCCTTCTGTTGCAGACAAAGCAGAAAGAGCAAAAAAGTGAAAAACAGTGACAAATCATATTAAAACAACAAATGAATTCATGATAGATGAGTTACACTATTTAAGTATCAACCTTGCTTCCATCTCCATATTAGCCAGATTAAACACTAGTTTCTCTTATCTTCAACATTTTCAACTCTAGACTACATGTTGAGTATGGGATTTGTTGGAAGCTTGGAGTGGGTGAGTAGTTATGGCAAGAAGCATTTCAAGAGCCTCTTCTGGAGAGTGAGAGCAGCAGTAAGGAATGCCTTGAAGAATGGTCAAAATCAAAAGCTCCAGTTCCAATATGATCCCTCAAGTTATGCTCTCAATTTCGATGATGGGTCATGCCGCTCGAATGGTACATATCCAGTCACCCATTCAAACAAGAAGGGTTGTGATCCTAACATATGGGTTTATGTGATCTGGGTAGGATCCAAGTGACTCCACAAACATTTACTATTTGCTTTTCTAGTAAGTAGTTGTAGAAGCAAATATCTACCTTGGTAAAAATTGAATGCCATCCACTATAAGGGTTTGCTCTCTTTCTGCTCTGTTTGTCCTTTTGGCTCTGTTTCACAAATAAACAGCATTGATATGGTCATATGGCTGAAGTAAAATAAACAGCATCGATATAGTCATATAGCTGAAGTAAAACTAGTTGAAAACAAGGCACGTGATTCACATCATTATCTGCAATCGTGAACTAACAGCAATAATCATGTCGATGACAATGACGATAACCAGAGGATGGTTGGCGGAGTAACAAATGCGCCAGAGCAAAACAGAGTCTAGAGGGTTTGAATAAAGCGTTCAAGCTATGGATTAAGCATTCTCATTCACCAAATAAAACCAAGCCCACAGTTATTAATTGTATGAAACCATTAACAAATAACAACCTACAGCTACTGTGTCCTATAGCATCATGCATATGTTTGATAAATATCCATTCTGCTTCACCTGTTCAGCACAAGCAATTAGAATAATCCATTTGAAGCTTCAAGTACAGCAGTGGATAAATCATTTATCCAAGGATAAGCAGCTTTCTCATCAAGATGTTCTGAGCCCAAATCAGCATTTTTAACATGCTCGGAGTTGGAAGCTTTGGGTCTGCAATTGAGGCAAAGTTTAACTGATCAGCTCTTGAGATCAGGAAAAAAAAAATTAACATAATAACATGTACTAGTGCAAATAATCATTAGAATGCAAGAAGTATTATGATGTGCCCAAAAGATTCATCATCTCCAAAACAAAAACAAGATCACCTAATTGCTCACTTCATTGATTCTGTTATTTTTCAATATTATTTTAATGATTTGAGCACGATCACTCAACTAACAGATGACCTTGCAGGTGAAAGTCGCAGAAGTGATGATATTACTATAACCATTTTAATAACAGATCTGTCTTGCTAGGTCCATGTTAGCGGATTGGGAGTGGTCCAACTTCCAAAGAAAAAAAAAAGGTGAAATGAAGCACTATTGAAGATAAGAAATGGCTTAGGGGAAAAAGATAAGAAAAGAGACAGATTTAGACTCATTACAGGCAGGAAGTAGAAGATATCATACACAACAACTCACTGACCTTTTCAATGACTCTGGCTTGTAAGGATGGTCGCATTCACACCACTCGCTGTCTTCAGGCACTGTGACATATCAAGCGGTTCTCCAACAGGGCAATTGGAGACATCCTCAAATGCCAACAGAGCAACAGTCCTCTCCAACTCTTCCAAAAAGCCTTGCTGCAGAAAACTTGAACCTTTAATCATCACATATTATGACTGATTTCAACAGCTCAGTATATAATACCCAGTTTTCTTCAAGCATATCTTTCCAATAATACAGTGCTTATATCATGTTTAACATAAGATGGCATCAAGCGTAGACCATTGAAGCCATCAGTGAATTTCACTCACATTGAGAGAAGCATACGAATATAAGACACAGCAATAACAAAACTCAGTTTGCAATTAAACGGTTTTAACAAAGTTATGGTAACCATAAAATACATTTTCTTCTCCTCTCAGCACAGTTGAGGGTTCGTATCCAGTATCTGGACACAATATTCGGAAATGAGAAAATCTAGAGCAGAATAGATGACTAAAGACCAATGCTGCCCAGAATGAAAAAACAACACAACAACAATGTAGCCTAATTGAGGAGGTCTACTATGGCATTATTCCAGACTAGAAAAGTCTTTACCTTTGACATCCATACAATTAACACAAGATATGAGTTTCTCTGATTCTAGTTTTCTTAATAAGTTTCCATAAAGTTCCAGACCAATCAAGATCCAGATAACCATATATTGAAGAAGAAATGATTTCCTAATTGTCCAATTGATTCACACTGCAATAGTACAAATGAAAAAGTAACATTAAGAGACAGGATATTGGTTCCTAATGATTGATTTCAGCGGCCAGTGTGAATCAAATGACACAAATTAGGCAGAAACACCTGAAAAAGGAAATCTTTAGATCTAACGATCCTGTACAAGTGTACATATAACATACATGTCCACAAGTCAAAATCCAACTTGTCAAAGAAAGCAAGGAACAAAAAATAACTGATAGAGCCTTTAAAATTAGAAGGCAAAATATTTTGACAGTAACATTATCCACATCAATATTAAAATGCAACATTACGCTACTTCATGAATCATGCAAGTGACTCATAGAATAATTGAAAAAAAAGACCTCAGAGAGATTATCTCAAAGTTATAAATTATCATATCACATAATGGATACTCCTAAATTATCTCAACAGAGGAGGAAAAATTATACCCCAGGATTTAAATCATTAATTTTCCCTTTGACATCCTCAACATTTGCAAATCACTGCTTTCTTAACAGCCTTTCTTAATAAAGAATCAACACATGCTTTTTAAGTGAATCATGCCACCAAGGCCAGCAATCATCAGAAACAAAAAAGAGTCTGATACGTTCTGTTCCAGATTCTTTCCGAAATTTCTCAGCAGCGTCAAGATAACCCCCAGCCACAAGAAAATTCATCACCAATTTGTTCATATGACTTTCCTAGACATAGCCTGTCCAGAAACAAGCGCAGACATGAGCAAATCACAACCCAATGTAATAGTCAAACAATGTATAATGTAAAAACATTCAACACATTAAATCCTTACCAAAAAGTGTAGAAGAAATAAATCTCCAAAATTCCATATGCCCTTGTCTGCTCAACAAAGGCACGGGAAGAAAAGAAAGAGAAGTAAACTAACCCTTAAAATGACCATTCTTTGGCATCCAGTAAACAAAACCCTAAACTAAAGCCCGCCCGCAAAAGTCATTGGCTTGCCTCAGCCAAAGGAGGCTTTTTATATCAAAGATATTTTTACATCACTTCTACAACTGCATTTTCTCAACAACCAAAGATAAACTGTACTACTGAGTAAGAACTAGACAAATATAAATCAAATCCAAACATACATGAGACTATAAATTCTCACTGATCAAGCTAGAACTAACAAAACTTAGCATTGCCTCGATCTCCGCAAGCTGGAGAATTACAATCCAGAACAGTGACATCAGTGCCTAACCACCATCGACTCCAAATCAGAAAACCGACTGTAACAAAAACCGTCCTATAATTTATTACAGCGAACACACACCAAATCCGTAATCATTATGAAAAAACCATTACATACAAATATTTAATCTTTTCGGCCCACAGTGTCCAGAACATTAGGGGAAAAAAGTACCTAAAGTCGGACTCCGATAGACCGAGAAAAGCTTCGTGTTGCTGGTCAATTGAATTTCGGGTGAGCTCCCTTCCTTCTATGAAAAATTGGCAAAGGCCGCAATAGACTTTGGATTCAGGTCCAGCCTTCCCGGTTTTTATTATAACAAATTAGTTTAGTTCCAAAGAGATCAGAAAACAGGTCCCATGGTCTAGTGGTCAGGACATTGGACTCTGAATCCAGTAACCCGAGTTCAAGTCTCGGTGGGACCTAAGTTAAACCATTTTAGTTTTTCTATGAATATTTTGTTTGTTTGGGAAATGGGAAGTTGGATTCTGCACACTCTTTGAGCATTTGGGAATTAGACCAGGACTAATTTGTAGGATGAACGCTACTTGCACTCTCCATTTAGTAGATTCAAAAAATTTCATCTATGAACACTCTTCTTATTCTTGTAATTTTAGCTCTAATTTTTTAGTCGTCTTTCTCTTTCCTCTTTCCATGACGATGATGCTTGATATTCAAGAGAATTCGATCCTAAATGAGGGTACCTTGTGATTTTCTCGTTTCGGTTCTCTTGATTCTATCTATTTCTTAATATGTTTTTGACGTAGGTCTTTTCTGATTTGGAGCTTAGCAAACAACTATTGGTGTGTTCTAGAATCACATTCGTACCTGTAAATGAGAGTAGTGTACTTATTTTGGATTCTTTTTGAGTTGATGGAGATTGCAAACTTATTTTGTGGATTCAGATTTATTGTTTATTCTAGGTGACAATTAGTTCGAATTTTGAGGAGCGTCTGATGTTGAGTTCTCAATGGTAAATCTTTTATGCTCCAAAAATACAATTCTACTAGTCTAATGTTGTTGGGACAAATATCCCAGACATGAACTTTACAATGCTACCATGTTGGCTGCTTTGACGGGTCACTCTCTTTCACACCCGCATTTAGATCAAAGTTACTACTAAATTTTAACTCTATTTATTATACAAACAAAACAAAAAAATACATTTTATTGGTCGAACTACTCAGTCATATTAGCAAAATGTATTTTTCAATACATGTCGTCATGACAAAATATCATTGCATGTGCTCTAATAACATCGGCATCGATGTCAATAATAGAGTGGAGACGGACATAATCCTACTCCTACTCGATGAATCCCTCCTAATCATGGTTGGTTGAAAATAAATGTTGATGGATCATGGAACCAAAATGAACAATGGGCTGGGATTGAGATTGTTTGTGACATGAATGGATGTGTTAAAATATCTACTTATAAGCGTGTCCCAACAAGGAGGTCTTGCGAGATGATTGAAGCTCTAGCCTTCCTATTTGGTGCTATTTCGACCCAAAGACATGTCTTAGATGATATTCATTTGCCCACGAACCAGGTGAGTCACCGATTGGATCATTGTTTTCGATCCCAAAACTAAGTTGCTGATTCTCTTGCTATGTTAAATCGTCTCCTAGAGTCTGATCAAACTCGTATCTTATTCATGAGATTCCTGAGAAAACTTCCTCAGCTTATGTCTTCAACTGTAATTCTCTCTATCTAGTAGGACATACTCAGTTAAAATGGGGTGCCATTTCTGCATAAAATTTTCATTAATGGCAGTAAAATTTGCTGAATACACTCTGGAAACCGGGAAGTACAAGATTAATCTATCATAGACCCTGGACACAGAATCAACACGAACCAAATCGAAGCATTCTCGGTGGTATGAAGATTCATTCTGATCATCTCTTGCACCTTTCTTCCAACCAAGACAAGATATCCTTGCGAACAATCTCAATATTCTCATCAGTCTCCCCAAACAGCAAAGAATGCATCATCCCATCATAAATTTTGATGGTCTTGTCTTCACTCTTGGCCTCTTCATACAAAGCCTTGCTTACATTCGGATCTGTTATAAGATCTGCACTGCCATGTAAAACAATAAATGGTATGCTCACTTTGGATAGCTGTTGACTCAATTGGTCGGTGACCCTCAATAGCTCTACAACAGTCCCCAATCTTGGTTTTCCTCTATATCTCATTGGATTCTTCTGTGCTATTAACAGCTTCTCTTCAACCTTCACCGACTTAGAGATTAGATCTGCAGTTGGTACAATAGGCAAAGTGGGCATGAATTTAGCCACAAATGTCAGAACTTGAGGGATTGGCCATCTGGGTTTCACATCATCAGAGATCTTACACATGGGTGCTACAAGGATAGCACCATCAAACCCTTTTGGATCAGCAAAATGAATCAAGAGACAAATCGCACCGCCCATTGATTCTCCATACAGAAAACAAGGTAACCCATGATATTGAGGGTCTTGTTTGATGGAATTAAAGAAAGATAGACAGTCTTGAACAACAGCATCGACACTCGGAACAAAGGCCCTCAGACCCTCAGATCTGCCATGGCCTTCAAGGTCAAGGGCAAAACAGGCAAAACCCATCTGGGCAAGGAAAATTGGGGTTGACTGGAACGTCCAGCTGATGTCGTTGCCATAGCCATGGATCATACAGATTATGCCACGTTGAGAAGGGTTTGAGAGAGGGAGCCAGGATCTGGTGAAGAGGGAAAGGCCTCTTGGTGAAGTGTAGAACGAAGTTGAGCCTTTCACTCCATGGGATTTGCAGTGGTCTTCTTCAGATGTGTTCCCCCAGTAGTGAAGGTTTTGATTCTCTTGCACTTCCTCCATTTATGGAGCGGATTGGGTTCTCTGGGGTCTGCTCTGTTTTGGGAAATTTGTGGTTTTTGACTGGGGCTTTGTCGGCTTGGATGTTGCTTCGACTCTTGTTTTGGGCTGGACTCAAAAAGCTTTGTGGTTCTTTCGACTTGTCAGGTTAGCATTCATTCACGAGTAAATATCAGGAACACCTCACGTTAGATAAAAATAAAAGGTGTGAACTTTAAAAATCTTCTAGAACAAAACATGACTTTAAAAGGTTTAAGAAACGTACATTCAATATCGACGGCTGAAGCGTGAATTCATACTATTAAGATTTAAGACTGAGGTTTGCTTGGGAGATCGGTAAACATTGTGAATGAGAGTTTAATTTTATCAACTTTTACTTGGATTATTTTTTGAATCATTGTACCCAAAAACAGTCTAATACAATTCTTAGGGGTTTTCTGGTTTTGATATTTTATATATTTTTTATTTTAAAAAAACTTTCAAAATTGATGCTTTATTACTTTCTTAATGACTGGAATAGACTGTTTTTAAAAACTACACTAAAAACACTTTAGGCTCTGCTTGACAATTAGGGAGTAGCGATTTTGGGCTGTTTTTAAAGTAACAATTATGACCGATTTTGGGGTGTTTTTAGAAAATATCAATTCCTGTCAAATTAATACTACACTAGTTTTGAGGAGTTAAAAAAACTCTCAAAATCAGTGTTCTTAAAATATAAACAAGCAATGATTTTTAAAACATCTCATTTGCCGTCACTTAAAAATCCCTCATTTTCAATCTCCCAAGCAGAGCCTAAAGACTGTTACCCTCATAACAAATCACAATCGCTACTTTAAAAACATCTCATTTTCATTATCCCTATTTTGCCAAGGAGAGCTTGAGACAAAACTAAGGTATAGGAGACTTTAGCATAGATAGTTTCTCGGCCCTAATGTTATCTTTTCCAGTGGTGAGAGGTAGTGTTTGGTTATCAAAGCTTCACTAATAATTCTAAAAAAAAAACTGAAACAGGATGATCTCTCGTGCAAAGCAGTCTTCATTTTGTATAAATAGACATGTAGATGCTAGTGTTTCATGTGTTAATTTGTGAAAACTGTCACTAGCTTGGTCTACCCCGCAACGTGAGTTTTGTATTTTTTTTCTCTCACTGTGTCTCTTGTTGGTCTACTGTCTTTGGAGTCTCCAGTGAGTGTTAGATACTGGCAGTGAGCTGCTGGGAACAGAGCAAACTCATTAGGAAATGAAGATCAGATCACTAACTTGCCCGGTCAGCCAGACATCAACTTCAAAAACTATGCTGGCTATGTTACTGTAAACAAAGAGAATGGTGGGCACTATTTTACTGGTTCTACGACGCTACTAGTGACCCTGAAGAAAAACCTTTGATGCTGTTGTTTAATGTAGGTAATTAGTACCTTTTGAACTTCTTGGCTGCTAAATTCTCTTGGAACTTGAGGGAGTTTAATTTTATAGTAATTGAAATATTGAAGATGAATGTCCGATCGTGGCATCACAACTCATAACTCACAAGTCTAATTGACAAAAGAAGCATAAACCAAAAATTTCTCTTTAGCTATTTCAGCTCATGTAATCTTGTGCTCCTCACCATATTTGTAGACCCAGAGCTTGTAGTGAGAATACTGGACAGATAAGATTGGACTAGGTCTAATCCAAATTTGAGGATCAGATATGCAGGATACCTTTCTGAGGTGAGCGTTTTTCATAGTTTTCCAATTAGCTTTAAGGCTAATGATTCCTAACTTCTACTTTTGACTAATTTTTTTTCACCCATATAGATGTCTTAGCAAATATATATATATGTGTGTGTGTGTGTGTATCAGCGTAGCACAATGTTGGGGTGTAAGGGTTCAGATATCTTTCTCTTGTTCTTTGTTGATGGATATTTCTAGCTCATCCAAAGTGTTAGCATTAAAATAAATTCTCACACTTTCTGTTATATGTTCTCTAGTGAGGTGACAAGATGCTCTATGCGTATTATCGGTCCTGGGCGCTCCTCTGTAGGATATGGGGGAAACAAGAAATTGACCCGTTTACAGTGGACACTGATGGGCATGGACTTAAATATTATCCATATTCATGGAATAGAGGTATGTGGGGGTGGCTTCACACAATCTTTGCTTCTAGCACAAAAGAATTTTTTACTTGCTATTATGGCGTGCTTTTATGGCTAAACAAGGCGTGTTCGCAGTCGGTTTTTTAACATTTTTTTAAAACTGTTTAGACTGTTTTCGGTTGGAAAAAATGTAATTTTCATCTTTCAAAAAAATCAACCAAACGGTTCGGTTTTTGATCGGTTTCGATTTTGGCGGCTTTTCTAACAGCCCTCCTAAACTAATGAACTCTTCCAGTTATGTTATTAAATTCGAAATTCTTTCTCTGTGATGACAATGAGGCCAACATGTTATTCAATAGTATGAAGTCGAGACCTTTATTATAAAATATATATTTCTTAATAGACGTTGCTGCTCTATTTGTTTGATGCACTGTTGCAGTTGGGTAATACTGAAACTTCCGTTGCTGAGGACTGGAGAGGTTTGGTATTATGCTTGCATCATATTGGAGGCTCGAGCCATGCCAATGAACTCCACAAGATAATCAGTGAAAGTTGCAATCTCGACAGCAATCATCAGTGATGGTCACCAGCTCAGGATCGGAAGTGGAACATTCGCAGGTAATGCAATTTGTCTCTTTTTTTCTTCATAATGAATTTGCTTAACTTGTATTTTTTTAAGTCCTTAGTGACGAGAAGATTGTGAGAGAATATTTTTCGCAACATCAACCCAACAGTTTGACACTTCTATGTTCTGGCTGCAGTGAGAAGATATTTGATGAATGCGAAGATTCAAAATCATCTGTTATTCCGATATACAAGAAGCTCATTGCAGCTGGACTTTAGAGTATGGATCTATAGGCAAGCGTTCCCCGATATCAGCTAGCTTCCTTACTTGTGTAAGGATTGTATCATGATATACGCTCTGTCAATCTCACTGTTCTTTTTTTTTTGAGAGGCTCAGTGAAGACACAGACGGAAGAGTTCCCGTATCGTCGACAAGATACAGAGTTTAGGCTCACTGGGACTGCGCATCACTAAGGCGTGGCGCCTGAGGTACCGCCAGAAGCAGGAAATCACAACCATTGCCAAAATTACTTTGTTCTTGGACTTATAATTCTTTTGATTTCTGCATAGTTGAGTGGTTGGAGGAGCTGGGCAGACAGTGCCTATCTGCACGATGAGTTCGCTGTTGGTTTTATACAATAAGCTTGTGTTGTGAAAATGTGGTGAGTTGTGATAAAAGCAAATGAATATGTGAATGTTGTTCCTTGAATAGACATGGAAAAAATGTCTAATGTATATAACTAACTAGCGATGAAGGGAAGTGTAATGAAGAAGCGCTCTACTTGAACTTATTGATTTGAATAATAAATATCAGGATCAATGCTTCAACACCTTGTTGATTCAAATGAATATCAAATAAGAAACACGACTTGTTCAAATAAAATTACTCTCAAAAGCGTGACAATCTTAAATAATATAAAATAACTTCAAAGTAAATTAAATATTGCACATATGTCAAAAGTAAAACAAAATATCAAAATAATAGTAAAATACTGATTCGGAGATCTAAATGATGAAATTTTGCCAAAAATCAATCGATACTTGAAGTATGCGTCTTTTGGAGTCGACCGTTCGATTTTCAGCTCAATCTGACACCATTGACCATCGCCTTAATTAATTATCATTATGTACTAATGTCCGCTCCTCTCATACATCATCCTATATGGATCCACTATTGTTCATATATACAATTATATAGAGTAATAGATTCAAATGAAACATGGTGAGAACTTTGGTGTCAGAAACATGTATTTGTTGTCCCCAACTACTCTCCATTTAGGCCAAGAGACCCACTTCACAGCAACATTACTATTGCTTCTCCTGTAGTCAAAGTTGTGATAGTAACTGGTTATTTGATGTCTCTGCTTCATGGTCCTACTAATCGGAAGAGATAGAGGCTGCTTTGTGGACTTGATTGACGATGATTTTCCAATTTCTGGATCAGGAAACTCATAAAATGCCTTTTGAATATCTTGAATCAATTCTGTTTTGGAATCATATCTGTTGCTGGAGTTGAACAGCATTTGGAAAACTTTGAGACAACCCAAATGAAGATGCCTGCAGGCTTTGGGCAATTCACTAAATCCATCCATCAAAGCATACTCAAGGAACTCTCTCTTCTTCTTCTCTATTATCTCTCTCACGTATTCAACTGCTTCTTCAATTTCTGCTTCTGGGTTTTCCTTCAGGTAGAGTAAAACAAAGTTCTTTTTCCCTTCCTCCTGTTCCTTCTGAAAATATTCCATGCACACGTCAGAAGTCAGAAGTCATCAAAACAACGCCGTTTTACTGAGAACTTATATTGGTTCACGTTCACGTATATATAGATAGATATAGAGCTAGACTCTAACCGTGTTATGCATTGATATTTAGTACAGTGTAAAGTAATATGGAAAGTGCAGCAAAACAAAAAAATGACTTATAAAAGGAAAAAAGAAGAAGATATATATACCTGATAGCTTTGTGTGTCATTCAACAAGCGAGCGATTAACATGACTAGTTTGGTGATGTTTTCATACTCAACAGGCTTGAGTTGGTGATGAGGTAAGCTTGGGTTCAAGAAACATGAAGCTGGAAGAAGTAAAGTATGTGTAGCAATTGAAATCATGCCAGTCTCGATGTACTCTTCCATTGATGGTATGTGACCACTTTTGCTCCATTCACTCTCAGTAAGCCATGTAAGGAATGTCTCATACCACTTCATTCATTAATTTATACCACCCCCACCCACACCGACACACACACAAAAAATTGATATTAGTGAATGAATTAAGATTAAGTAATTAAAAGTTTGGAAATTATTTAATTAAACTCACTAGATCTTTAAGACTGTTGGATATATCAATTCCTCCTTGTTGCTTCTTATATTTTGTAGCAAGTTCTCTCACAAGATCATCCATGACTTCAAATATGGTCTTACTGTGCCCACTCAATCCCTTACCATCCCACCTGTCAAAATTAACATAAATATTGGTAACCAAGAAACCAAGAACGACATCATATATATACAAATTTGTCCTTCACGACATTCGATATAAGCTTAAACTTGGGGCTATCACGATCTGCAGAGCATACGTGTACGTACCTCTGAATTGCATGAGTTAGGTTTTGTAATTCATCCAGAGAAGCATGTTCATCAAAGAAATCATCTGCGACTGTGACGATTATTCCAATTTTTGCGACTATTAATCGCACATCGCTCTGTTCAGGCAAGGAAGTACTCGCAGCCACAATAAAGTAGCAGTAGGTTGTTTTCTCTCGACCAAATCCCATCTCGCTTAAACCCCATTTCTTTGACCATCTATATACATTTAACTACATTAAATACTTAATGCTCAAACAACACCATAAATACACAATTATTTTCTCTAAAAGGTCGATTGATACCTTTTCAGTTCCTCCAGCTCTCTCCTGTAAACTGATTGTCGATACTTGTAATTTTGCACGGCAAGTTGTGTTAGTCGCTCCCTTGCATGGTAGGACAACCTGTAATTAATTCAACTGTTTAGGGTTTATGGTTTAGATCGAAAATCGTTAAGCAACGTCGTCAAACTCAACCTGTGAAAGGAACATTTTCCCATCCAGAAAAGGGTAGTGTCATTTTCTTGAATGATACACGTCCTTTGTTCTACGTGATCCAGTCGAGCCAGCCACGGTGTTTTCAACTCATGCTCAATCTGTACGTGGAAAATCAATCAATCAATCATGAAAGATCAGTTTCATTTTTTTTTTGTCTAATTAAAGTATATTGCATGTAGTACCACTTTATGCAAACGACGATTTTGGTTTTTCCCACTCGTGGTCGATATGGCTTTTTCAAGCAACTTCCTTGAAAAAGACCTAGCCTCCTCGAGTTGATATTCTCCAGGAAACATGAGATCTGTGGCTTTATAAACATTAAGCATCACACTTGAAAAGTAGTCGTAGTTGTTTTCAATTTCATCTTTAATATCTCCATGTTGCATAAACCGACAAAACCTGCCTGCAAATTTATAAAAAAAAACAAAAATAAACGTGGGTTATTGGTCAACCATATGGGGCCAAACATCGAGTACGAGGTAAATAGTAAAAAATTTGATTCATGCATTGGGAGTAGGAGCCCACGTGGTGCTACTCTATATCCATACATCCTCAGAAGCCAAAAAGCCAAAGAATCCTTGTACATGTGAAGGAGACAGAATTCTTCGGCCGCTGACTTCTGGTTGGTGTAATTCCTGTGCGCACTTGTCAACACGTTTTTTATTTCTTTCGTGAAGTGCTCAGCCAATCCAAGCCTCTGTAGTTGGTTGACCATGCAGAGTCTTATGAGGTCTTCATCAATCGGATACGTAGCTGGAACTGCATGTTAATTAAAAAAATCTATATATGTTAATCAAGTGATTAATTAACACTAAATCAAAGGAAAAAATTATTCTCCCTAGCTAATTAATTTATAACCTCCATTGGGACATCTTTGAACTATAGATTTCAGGTAAGCCAAACAGTCTTTGTTTCCAGTAATCATGAAAGCAGTTGCTGTGGCAGAGGGAGACTGAAATAGAGAACCATCACTATTCAAGTGATTCACTATTTGGTCTTTGTCAATTTTATTGGGAGGAAGTGCTTCAAGGAAGGCTAGTAATGGAGGGTAGTGGTATCTCTCCACGAGTTCTTCCCTGCATATGCATATACGTTCGTTAATTGATTAATTAATCATATATTAATCTAAACATGCACATGCAAACTTGAAAATTAAGATTTTATATGTATAGTATACTTCTCAATGATTCGTCGGTGCTCGATAAATAAGTCCATCTCAGTCTCTTTTAAATGGTTGGGCCAGATGTTGTCAAGCCCTAACGAGCTTGCATGTTCCAACATTGCTGGGAAAATAATGGAAAACCAGCGAGGATAACAATCTTTTATTTCTTGAACATAGATATCCGCATTTGCATGCACGAAATCCAATCCTGAGAAGATTCACAAAATCATTTAATAATAGATACAAACATAATATATATGTATATATAGATATAGATATTTGTACTCTAATTTGTTACCTTTTTGAATTGAGGACTCCCCGACATTCCATTTTTTGAGGGCAATTAAGCAAGCAAGGGTTGAAGTAAGAGACTCAATGGAAGGCACGCCATGAGCATCAATATCTCCCCAAAACCCTTCTTCTCTCTGGTTGTTTAGGACCCAATTCAGGCAATCCATGAATAAGGGTTGCACCGGATTGCGAGAATCCGGAACCATGGCTAGCCAAGCAGTGTCATAAGCAGATGGAGCAACAGATGAATACACATCCACTTTCAAAAACATCTCCTCATTAACCTTGTCAACTAAAGAGGAATCTGAATAATATTCCATGCTGATTGATTATGAGAATTGAGAAGCTTGAACTTTTATATTGTATGATTTAATGCTAGACTGAGCAAATATAACTGAGTGCAACGTAGATTTATAGAAATTATTGTAGGACGAGCGAAATCACCATCATAGTGTGAACAATGTTTGGAGGAATCTCATTTTTTCAGAGATGATTTCGGCCGAAAATCCTTGCTAGCTGCTAGCTAGCTATCTCAATAGAGATCGATGACGACGAGACTTGTTAATATTCAATTTTTTTTGGGCCCAATTAATTAAGGAATCAAGTTTTGGAGTAAGAGAGTCAATGATAGACATGTCATGATCGTCAATATCTTGATCCCCAAGGGCAAAATATATATATATATATATATATATATATATATTGTATAATATGGATCTTTTCAGCACCTTATGTTCGCACGTACGTTTTTCATGATAGGTAATGGCACATATGCATGTGTTTTGTCCTTAATTAATCAGAAATAGAAGGTTTACATCAACATCATCGGCATGTATTCACATGGTTCTAATTTTCCAAGTCTTTATGGTCTACTCTAATTTCAGACATTCTAAAAATAGGAAAAAAAAAACAAACTTGATTTCATTATTCAAATAAATGGGTCCCTATTCCATTGGAGCCGCATTGTGTTCCAAACGTCCAATTGAGCAACAATAATTGTTTACATTTTGCTTGGCGATCAAATTATGTAAAAATGTGTGGTTTTGCTGATGTAGTGACTGTATTGAGACATGCATTTTAGTGATGTGAATGAGTATCTGACTTGTCTTTTTGTAATAAATGTGGGATCCAATATTGATTTTGATGCAAATTTAATAGATATAGTGTGAAGGATATGAAAGTTGTTGGTTTGACCAAAATTGAAAGAATAAAATGTTTAGAAATTTACGTTTTATCGATGTAGTTATATTATTAGACGTGTTTTCGTTTATGTGACCATATTGAAATATTTGTATGATTTAAATTTTTGTGTATTTTTCTGATCTCCCTTGGATAATTGGAGGTGACTTTAATGAAATTTTGTTCAATTATGCGAGACTTCAGCTGTAAATGACCATTCGGCCTCTTTGATGCAGAATTTTTGTGATATTGGCTTCTCGGGTTCTCCCTTTACGTGGTCAAATAAGCGGCGGGGCTTGGCATTAATTGGATGCCTTGGATGAAAAAAAGGATATTTGCTGCCGCACAAGTGTGAATGAAGTTATGACATCTGACCAATATGACGGCCAAGACTATAATTTTCTATTCAAATGCAAAATATAGTATAATAGGCTCTTAAAAATGAGTACTAAATAATGCATGAATTTTTTTTTTTTGATGCGATTATATTAGAAGATGTGTTTTGATGATGTGGATGAGTATGTGTCTTGATTTTTTGTAAAAGAAGTGAGATTCAGTATTGATTATGATGTAGTTCTATTGGAGAATAGATGAGAGAATACAAAAGTAGAGGTTTTGTTAGGGCTGTAAAAAAAACCATCAAAATCGAAACCTACCAAAATCGAATGGTTTGGTCTTTTTTTTTAAAAAAAAATTATATATTTTACACTACGACCGATCAAAAATTAAAATACTAACATAATCGATCGATAACTGACAAAACTGTTCAACTTAAATATGTAAAAAAAATAAACCAAAATCGACCGTCGACATCATATAAATGGGTGAGCGTTACCATCGGAGTTGTTCTGATTGGCGATGGAGAGAGTGTATGTCAGTATGTGTGTGTGTGCACATGTGGGGAGCAGCCACAGTGGACTCCAAAAAAATAGCTTTCTCGTTTTTTGGAGTGTAGTACACTCACAATTGGTTGATTTTTCCACTTAAAAACAGTTGTAGATGCTGACAAAGCTTGCTGTGTGGAGGGTTCGTAGCATCTCCAATAGAACATATTTCAAGCACTCGGAAAACAATGAGATTTAGCCTTGTTAAAAGGGTCTTGAAGGCTACAATGACTTATTTTTAACATTTGAAATTAGCAATTTTTTTAATAAGCGTTTGCGTTCTTAGAGCAAGTGTGATGGTGCACTTGAAAATAAATACTGGAAATTTTGGAGTATGCAGAGAGAATGATAAGAAAAAGAATATGTAAAAAATGGAAAAATTATATTGGGAGATGTGTTTTAGAGTAAAAAAAAGTGAAAAAAATTGTATTCGAAGATGTGCACACTTGATATTTGGAGAGTTTGGTAATAGAGAGTGAAAAAATCGTATTGAAAGATGTGTTTTTATTGATGTGGATATATTGGGAGACGTGTTTTGCTGATGTGAATAAATCAATAAGTGGGACCCAATTGTGTGTAATAGAGGTGAGATCCAATTGAAAATTATGGAGTGCTTAAAATTTAGGTAGCACTGAAGTTGCTCTTTAAGTATAACTTAATTGACAAATGGGACCCACTCAATTATTAAACAAAGGACACGTATGCTCTTTCTATTTTATTTTATTGTCTTTTACAGCAAGTGCACTGACAAATGATACTTATGCGTGATGCGTCTCTTTTATAAGAGCAAAAACTTGTATAAATATAATTTCCTCGTTTGTGTGATTTGTCTCTCGCCAACTTCTACACCTTTAACCACATTTCAAACTTGAAACACTATATATATTGTCACCATAGCCAATACTCTTGTTAATCATCATATGCACAAAGATCAGGATAAACTCAAGTGCTACGCATTTGTTGCCATTGGACTTGCTTACAAAAGTGCAAGTGTGTAGAGAGAAGAGTAAAGTTAAAATCCCGTGGTATATGGCTGAGCGGTACCCACCTTGTCAAAACCCTTAACGGGGGAAGTGGAGGTTGTGAGTTCGAACCCTCGTAGAGGCATTCGACCACTTCTGAAGCGGCAGGTGGTCCCTACCGTAAGGCTGCACATCCTGCGACTTACATCTGTCAGTGACTCCCAGGGCAGGGAACTGGCAGACGGGTTTCGGTTTCTCGACCCCAAACCGAAAATCCCGTGGTAGTAATTACTATAAAAAATTATTGTAATCAATATTATAGCAGTGGAAAATTTTCGATTAGATTAAGGTCTAGTGATTTTTACCGGTTAAGGGGGTCTCCTCATAAACAATTGAATTTAGTGTCGATTATACTCTGTCAGACATACACTAAAAATATTATCGATCAATTATTATTTTTTTGAATTTTCAAAAGAAAAATAAATCACGGCATATTTATGAAGGTTGGCGTTGATATTAATTATACATAAATTAAGAAAGCAAGAAAAATGATGGTATGATTCGTCAATGCCGTGGGCTGGTTTCCAACCCAACAAGGCCGGTACCACGTACAATACGGGCCGAAGATGACTTGCTATGATGGGATGTCTGAGTCAATTTTGTGACATCATCAGGGCTACGTATTAATGACGTGTAATATTTGAAGTAGTGTAATACTAAGTGCCTCCCAATTGGTTCATTGTATTGTTATTTGTGATGGGAATAAGATTTTCATGTAATCATATGGTAATAATTGGATTATTTGGGTCGTTTGTTTTTTTGACATTTAAGAAAATTCAATTAATATCATCAAAATAATAAATTTTATTAATTTTATTATAAATACACCCTTCATTCAAATTACTTTACTAACACCTTACTATTGCTATAATTTAATATCATTTGTTGATGACGATGTATAATAAATGAATGGTATAATTAGTTTTATTCTAAATATACCCTTCATTGAAATTACTTTACTGACACTTTACTATTACTATAATTTAATATCATTTGTTGATGACGATGTACGATAAATGAGGATAGATTAGTAAAATAATCATTTTTATTTATTTTTCAATAAGGAAATGAGATATAATTTGGGACAAACGAAAGTAGAGATGTAACTTATTAAATAGGGACGAAGAGAGTAATTTTTATTAAGTTGTTTGGTTAATAAACATAATTGTGATGTGATCGGCACGGAATACATGCCCTAGAATTCTAAAAATAATAGATTTGAAAATGAAATGTATTTGTATGGTAGGTTGTTGGATTTGAATATCAATTTAAATGAAAATTGTGTCATAGTTGAAATTCAACTCTAATTAAAGTTTTGGATAAGTTTTATTTAGGAGTTGTGGTTGGGAGAAGTTGTGGTTATTTTGTTTGTTTATTAATATGGCCTTTCCTAGAACTTCAGTAGCAAACTGCAGAGGCAATATATCATTTTCTGTCGGAGTTAAGACGGCTATGAATATTTAGCTATTTCACCGAAAGTCTTAAAAAACGGCTGTTTGATAAAAATAAAATAATCGATAAAAACTAATAACAATTATTGGGAAAATAAATATTTAAGTTATAAAAGACGAATTATAGGTTATGTGAACTTACGGTTGGGAGTTTTTTTTATAGCGTATAAGCTGTAGAGCGTATAAGCTGTGTGCTGTTCGGTAGAGCATAAATTTTGATAGCGTATAAGCTGTTAATTTACTATTAGGGGTATATAAAATACTTTAATAATTAAATAAAAACTATCGAATATGAGTCTTGTTGGAAAGAGTTTTACGCGTTGAGTTCAAATATGTAATTTTTTTCAAAATTTTACATATATTTTGAGAGATAAAATGATTAATATGTGAGAAAATAGAGATAATAAAGGAAATTCAAAGATTTTTTTTTTGATATGTAATTGATGCGATTGATATGTATAAGTTTCTCATCAAAACTCCCTAGTTATTTTTATGGGCTTTTTTTGGTTAGTTTCTTCTTATAATTTGTATACCAAGTTTTATCCTAGATATGACCTTCTTTTAGGGTTTTTTGAATTTCTTGGATGATAAGTCGTTTTACAAATTTACATAATTATACTTCAACAATACTTCATATCAGTTCCTCTAAAAACCCTAAAAGAAGGTAATATCTAGGATAGAACTTGGGATACAAATTATAAGAAGAAACTAACCAAAAAAAAACCCGTAAAAATAACCAGGGAGTTTTGATGACTTATAAGAAAATGAGATGGATAAAAATACTTAATAATATCCGAGGCAACGCTTGAGTTCCATGCTAGTTTTTACTATTTGTCTATTTGAGCGACGATCACTATATATATATATATATATATAAGGACCCAATAGAGAGTGAATTAGAATCGTCCATCCTTAATTTCTCGGGTTTTCACGCTAGTTTTTAGTTTTACTATTGACTTTGATAAGAAAGAGCCGATGTGAATGCTCCAAAAATGTTGAGAACAGCCTCATGGGCCCACAGCTCAGGACAGGCTTTCATACATCTGGTGCACAAATGTTACCCAAATCCACTAGTACAAACTTAAGCCCAATAATTCCAGACATAATCGGGCTGTCCCGTAATTCTCTATCTGCATAACTTCAAACTGGACAAGTGACAACAGGCCTGAATGGGCCTCACATCCGATAGCAGTAATGGGCCTATGGGCTCAGTACAAGGAATCTTATGATATAAAATTAAATTTTGTCCCTAGACACCATAGGATAGGGCACATCGGAGAAAGGGATGATGCATCCCAAAACTAAGCACTGATTATTGGGATCATTAAAAAGTTGTTTTTGTCCTTTTTCTCGAATTAAGGAAAGTGATTAGACGGCTTAATTAATGTTATATTAAGATGGAATCACACTTCTTGGTGCCCAAAATGGTCCTACGGTCTTATTTGCTAACTAAACGCTAAATTAATATACCAACATGTGGTAGCCTGGTTGATCTTTCTACTGTGTAGAAAGTAGGAGGTCTTCTGTGTTCGAGTATCCCCTTCTATTAATTTGAGTGAGGTTTATCATTATTATAGTGAACTTTTTTTGTCACGATAAGGAAACCTTGGTCACATATGAAAACCTTTATCAAGTCTTTGTTCTGCAAGGTATAAATTCGAACCATCAGTAATGTGCTTACAAAAGTTTCTCTTTTAACAACATGATAAGTTGGACCAAAATCCAACACAAGGCCATATATATATATATATATATATATATATTGCTTCTAGTGGGATCGAACTCATAACCTTTCAGTCAACATGGATTGACTGGAGAGAAATTGAACATTAAGCTATCATTCAAATGGTTACGATATAAATTGACCTGCTAAGTTATTTTATAATCCTAAAGTTTCAAATTAAAACATTAATATAACTCCAATTAAAAGGGGAATAAATTTCTATCCATCTTAATAGACCTAATCGATTAATTCTGCATAGGCCATCGAATTGATAAAACATTATTCCATCATACAATATATAAAAGTAGGATACACTTCCACTTGAAAAAAAGAAAAAGAAAATACATATTAATTTATTTATTTATTCTCTCAATCATCATTTAAAAGTTTTTAAATCAAAGTATATAAAAGGATATAATAGATAATATTTAAGAAACAAAAATTTGAAACGAATAATAGATGAGTTGAAACTATTTCAAATTTGGGATATCATTATGGAATATCATTTTGGCCATCCAGTCCTAGTCTTGTCAGCCATTGACAATGTGAAAAAAGAAAAAGAAAGTAATTACAAACAGAAAGAAGAATTAATGAATCAATATATTAACACAAACAAGAAAATACCAGAATATCTATTGAAATTCAATTGTTTGGTTCTGTATAGTAATCATACTATTTTAGTTCATGGAAGTATATATATCTATATCATATAATTAAATTCTCGAAGTCACAAGCAAAAGCTAGAATCAAACTATGCATATATACTAACTACTAAGTATAAAACAATGATCACCTGTGAGTAAAATTTCTCTGTCTGCATCTTCTGTATTCACCCTATATATGAAGCTTTCTGTTTGACCAAATCTTTATCCGTGAGACTATGAGTTCCAATTCATGGTGGAAAGGTTAAACTGTGGTGTCAATTCACCATCTCCAACAGACCCAAGAAGTGTATTCGTGTGAAAACCATCACTGCTCTGTGGAATCTGATTAAGCAAAGAAACATAACCGTTACTCTCTTCATTCCCAGTAGTGCCACCACAATTGTTAAGATCACTCCGGAATCGCTTAGTTTCATTCCAGTACTGCGACGCAATTGCGTGTTTAGCTGAACTAATCATGGACATATTAGGCCTTGACACTGATGAAGAGGCTAATTGTGAATCAGTGGTGCTGCTCTGCACTCCTCCTCCTCCTCCTGTTAACATTCCTCCAAAGAAATTCTCTTCATTATCAAGCAATGAACCATAACTTGCAGTATTAATACTACCATTCTTGGTCTGTCTATCAGTGCTACAAGTAGGCAGCGCGGCAAGCATACACTCCGCAGCATAATCTCTGTCCCTGTCCATCGGTCTTTGTGTGTTGTTCTTCATGTAAATCCGGCATAGAACCCAATCATCAAGCTACACAAAAAAACCATCAAACAAAATCATTAAAAAATACAAAACCCATTAATCTAAACAAAATCAAATGCAATTCTGTGTACACACACACACACACCCATATACCCTCAACGAGCCTTTCTTCTTGTTGCCCAAATCAGGAGGTGCAGGTTTTGAGCTAGGATTATTGTCGATTAGGCGGTATTCATGCATAATCCAATTGGTTTTAATCCCTTTTGGGGGTTTACCGCCATAGAAAACCAGTGCCTTCTTCACACCGACCTTCTGTGTACCATTTGATGTCAATATAGGCTTATCAGTACCAGTTGCTTTCCAGTACCCGGATGTCGCAGCCCGATTCGGTCTCACACCGTTCGGATACTTTCGGTCTCTTGGACTGAAAAAATACCACTCTTGCTCCCCAAACGTGGCCTTACCTACCGAAATTCGAAAATCACAAAATTCACGATTAATTAAACTTATGAATTATAAAAACACAATTGTCTGTATATGAAATTAGTGCATACCTGGGAGTTCCCACGGATTGAATTTATAGAGATCAACGTCGGCGATGATGCTGACCGGGAGAGCAGCGGAGGCGGCTTTCCTTTTGAGGTAGTGAACGACGAGCTCTTCGTCGGTGGGGTGGAACCGGAAACCCGGTGGGAGGTTCGGGTGGTGTTGCGATCCGGAGGAGGAATCAGTGCCCTCCATTGTTGATGCTATGAAGCTTTTGATTCTGATTTCTCTCTCTTTTTCCCCTGATAAAATGTAAATTTGGGGTTTTATAGAGGTATTGATCAAGGCTTATGCATGTTGCCGAAGGCGGTTAGGCCGCTGATGAGATTTCAACGATCAATCGACACGTGGAATTCTTCGCAGACTAGTGCTGAAACGTGGGAGAGATGTTGGGTGGGGACCACAGCAGAGTCGAATTGGGGAGGGCCAGTCTTTGGAGGGTCGGAGGTTTGGGGTAGTCCGGTACGTTTCTCATGTCATGCTTTTCGTATGTTAACATCCATCACTCTCTCTCTAAAAAAACAGTTTTTCATACATTGAGAGAGAGAGAGAGAGACTGCATTTTTCATTCCAAAGATTTCAATTGTCCTGATAAAAAATCAAGAGGTTTTATAGCATTTTTGTTGTTATTGTTGAAGTAACCCCACATAGTTGTCACGGGGCCAATTTTTCTCAACAATTGTCTTGCGATGGCACTAAGAACACCTTGGGATGTAAACAAGCAAAATCGAGTTAACTTTTTCCAAAATTTAAATCGGGTTATTTAATAAATTGAGATTTTTTTTGACAATCGAGAACGATATCTATAAATTTGTGTTTTAGACATTCAATATAAACTCGAGTCGCACATATAAATTAAATTTCACACAATAATAGGATAAGTTATTTATCAAATAAAAAATCACCAAGGTAAGTTGTCAAGAGTGTTATTACAAAGAGTATTACATTCAATAAGAATCGAAATCCGGACCTTTCCAGTTTACATAGTTTGACACTAGAGAAATTATCACCACTAGACTATCACGCGAAAAATTGTATACTAGCATTATTGTGTATAAATAAAGGACCTTGTTCTTCAATTTCGAACTTGATTTAGTACTCATTTTTGTGGCACAAAATATACTAAATAAGAAACCATAGCCAAACGATATTGAATATGAAAGACACGGACCTACAGATGGACCGAATCCAGTCCAAAAACACACGAAGGTCATCTGAACAAGAGACAAGTAAAGACAGTTGAAATTATCTCTATAGCAAAGGCACCGTCGTTCTTCCCCAATCACCCACCTTTAGTGGTGGATTTAGGATTTTACTTTACACCAGGCTGAACTGTAAAGGGACGGGGTTCGGGGAAGCGCCCCGATTTTTTTTTTTGGGTTATGAACAAGCAGACATACATTAAATGAAACTCATAGATTCCTTAGCATGTAAAAAATACAATGAAAAAGGTTACAAAATTAGTATAAACTTCAATTCAGTAAAAGGATTCAATACCAGTGATCCACAAAAGCATCAACCTCAAAAAAATAATCACACGAGTACGAGGTCAGAGCAATCGCATAATTAGTTGCTGTTGCAACTAATTATGATCTGCATAACCCAGACCTATTACACAAAGCCTTAATAGCATGAAATACAAGACTTATTTAGACAGAAAACTAATGAGAACATGCAGCAACACTATACTTCCTTCACTCTTCAAATTAATTCCGTCACCTTGCATGATACATATCACTAGAGGCAGCAACCAGTAAGACCTGAGAGCAACCATTTTCCCAGAGTCTACTCTCCTCATGAAGCAAGGCTTCCTCAGCCATGCAATGGGCAGCATTGTTGCATCTATACAAAATAAGATATGTAAATATTTGTACTAATGTGCCCTATGAGGTCTATGATACAAAAATAAAGTATGAAGCAGAGTAATCCAATTGGAAGTTTAGTTTCACAAGATTAGGCTTCTATCATGATAGAGCATATGAAGCACCATTGAATTTGATCCAACCATTTAGAAGCATAAAGCAATAAAGCATTACCTTGATTGCCTCCACAATCCTGCTAAATTCCATATTATCTTCATTCTTCACTGATGCAAGGGCATATTATCTTCATTTTTCACTGATGCAGCTGTTTTCTTGTGCACAATTGGATCAACATCATGCGCAATAATTACCAACTGAGATTTGTTCTGCATACATATGGATTTCCATTAGAAATGATAGTATGAACAATTAAACAAATTCTCAGTCTGCAAGTTAGACTTATGATACAATCGCATATATAATTTAGCAAAATGATCCAACCAAAAACTGTATTAAAGCACAGGTGGGAGGTAAAGGATCACAATTCACATAAAGTTGCTGAAATCAGTAATCGCAATAACTCTACACAATAAAATGCAATAAATTCATAGATCATGTCCTATTTATTTATTGATTAAAGCAACATAAAATGACACTTACTAGGAAAATATGACTCTCCGATCCTTTGAAGAGGCAAATGCATCTTTTATTGAATCTGTATCAATATTTTCTGCTATTTCTCTTTCAATGAAGACAACCAATGAATCGTTCAAATACTCATTTCCCATCTTGTTACGAAGATCATTTTTGATGAATTTCATATAAGAAAATGCATGTTCTGTAGTTGCCGTCGAAACGGGAAGAGTCAAAATGAGACGAATCAACATGTCGATTAAATTATAAGACCCTGCCTTGTTTGTTTCTACTAACCCACGACACAATTATGAAATTGTTGACATATTCTGAAACTTCTCATGGCAAACCACATCAAATCGGTAATGATTTAACTGACATTTCAAAAGATATATGTCTTGTCCGCTAAAGTCAGCTGGATAAAAACTTATTGGCAAGTAAAAGAATGCGATCATGATCAAAAGCTTTGAAGTTGTCTCTAGGATCTAAAGCAGAGCTGAGCATAAGCAATTCCATTGACTCTTCATTGCATCTAGTATGTAACTCATCCAATATATAATCAATTGCAGCTTTAAAGATGTCAATGCAATAGTGATGCTCAAATGTAATAGTGGGCCACGTTTGATCGCAGAAATTTAGGGTGGGAAGCTGGTAAATTGGACCCAACGTTGCTATACTGTGATTGATAGGCGTTGTAGAGACGGATGGTAAAAATGGGAGAACAGACAAGTTAACCAATTGTGTTTACACGATCAAAAGAAAGAAAAGCAGACCAAACAGAGTAGATTGAACATTGCGCAAAAGCAGATCTGATGGTGGTAAAGGAAGTAACAGGCGTTGATCAAATTGTTGGCGAACATCGAGAAGGAAGCTTAGCTTCGCGAGAGAAAGATGGAGACTCACAGGTATAGAAAGCCCGATTTGCAAAGCTATATGTAGAAGATTATCACATAAATTATCTCATTCATAATTGTAATTATTGTAACTGATTGTGATATAACATATATGTAGCAATATTATCTCCTATAATGTAGGAGACAATCAGCTATATATCAACATGTACCAGACCTGTAAAGTTAAGAAATTGAAATATTAATTCAGAGCCTTGAATTGACATGGTATCAAAGCCGCCCGTATCCTCGCCTGAAACCTAATTTTTCCCTTCCCCGTATCATCGTTTCTCTAGAACACAGTCCCATGGAACCCACCGAAACCTCTAACACAACCATCTCCACTGTATCCTCTCTTATCATCCATGTCCAGTCTGAGAATGTTGGCTTCAATGCTGGTATTATTCTTGATGAATCTAATTATGATGTTTGGTCCCAGATCCTTGAGATGCAGATCGCTGGCCGTGAAAAACTCCACTTCATTATTGGTGATTCAACTCCACCTGCTGAAACTGCACCTACCTATACCAAGTGGTATGCTGAAAATAAAAAAGTTAAGGGATGGTTACTTACCTCCATGAAGCCTGAAATCATGAAACGGTATCTCCGTATACGAACAACTCGTGAAATCTGGAGTGCCCTTCCTTGCCAAGATATTTTATGATGGTTCCGACAAAAGCTTGATCTTTGTTCTTCACCAACGTGCTTTCTCGCTGCGTCAATCTGGTCGAGGACTCCACACATATTATGGTGAACTTGTGGAAATTTTCCATGAGTTAGATCATCGCGACAAGGTTCACATGAAAGATCCCGATGACTTAAAATTATATCATTTGTCAATCGAGAGGTTACGTACTCATATCTTCTTGAATGGACTGGATGCTGAGTTTGATCAAGTACGAGGTGAAATACTTTGAATGACTCCTAGTCTAGATTTTGAACAAACGTATTCGGATATTCGTCGCGAAGCAAATCGAAGAACACTTCTGGTTGTTGATAATACTCTATCAGATACTGTGGCTATGGTTGCACGTCGTCAACAATCCTCATGTCCCAGGCGTCCACCAGTCTCTGCCAACTCTACCAACCGGAGCTTTGAGGTTGGAACTACTAAGCCCACTAGTTCTTCTGGGTAGACCTGTAGTTGTACTCATTGTGAGGGCAATGGTCACACTAAATCCAGATGCTATGAATTGATTGGATATCCTGAATGGTGGGATCCAGCTAAAGCTCCTAGCAAATGAAAGCCCTCTGCTGCGATGGCTACTACTGAGGAGATACTCTCTTCTGATGCTACGGCTCTTCACGTAACTTCTGGTCCCTCGGGTAAGTTACTCAACTCGCTTGCACCTATTAGTTCTCGTACATGGATTATTGATTCTGGATCAACAGACCACATGTCATTTGATAGTAAATCTATGTCTGATTTTACCCCGTCTAATGCACCTATTGTGACTACAGCCAATGGTACCTCTGCTCCAGTTCTTGGTGAAGGTTCTCTTCAACTCTCAAAAAATCTCCATTTAGATTCTGCCCTTGTTGTTCCTTCACTTAATTTCAATTTACTATCAGTCTTACAAATTACATCGTCTCTCAATTGCATTGTAATCTTTGGCCCTAATTCTTGTTGTTTTAAGGACATAAAGACGAGGTAGACGATTGGCTGTGGTACTAGGGGGCGACTATATTATCTTGATTTTCCAGTGTCTAGCTCCACTACATTGGCTCAGACTTGTTTCGTTACCACTCCTGACCCCTATTCAGATATTTGGTTATTGCACAAGCAATTTGGTCATGCCTTTTTCGGCTACTTGAAGCATCTATATCCTAAGTTATTTTCTGGAGTTTCACCATTGTTATTTAAATGTGATAGCTGTGCTATGGCAAAGAGCCATCGTGTTTCATTTCCATCTCATTTGAATAAAAGTACTTTGTCTTTCATGGTTGTGCATTCAGATGTTTGGGGACCAGCAAAGGTTCCTACCTTAAATGGGGCTCGTTGTTTTATCTCATTTATTGATGATTATAGTCGCATGACGTGGGTATGCTTGATGAAAACTAAATACGAGGTGCCTGAAAAATTCAAACAGTTTCATGCCATGATTTATACTCAATACAACCGGGTTATTCAAGTACTTCGCAGCGATAATGTCGGAGAATTTATTAACCATGAGATGTCTCAATTTCTACAGATGCATGGGATAGTCTATCAAACATCTTGTCCCTATACAACACAATAGAATGGTGTTGCTGAAAGAAAGAATCGACATCTCCTTGAAATGGTTCGTACTACTTTAACTGATGCTCATATGCCTTTATGTTTTTGGGGTGAATCTCTCACCACTGCAGCCTATTTAATCAACCGCCTTCCATCTCGAAGCCTAGATTTCCATACACCCCTGGCTACTCTCCATACTTCTTTAACCACACCCTTTGTCCCTAATCTACCTCCCAAAATTTTTTGTTGTACTGCCTTTGTCCACCTACCCTCTCACACCCGCCATAAACTTCAAAACCGTGCCATCAGATGTGTATTTCTGGGCTATGGACTTCACCAAAAAAGCTATAGATGCTACCACCCGCCTACTAAACGCATGTATGTTACCTTAGATGTTCGGTTTCATGAACATGACATGCACTACACTTCTAGTCAGGGGGAGAATGCACCAAATGAACCGTATGACTTTGACTTAAAGTGTCTTAAACATCCTATTGACTTGCATGATATAGAAGTGACTGCGAATTCCCCACCAGTTATGACACCATCAACACCTGATCATCAACTAATGTTGCCACCAACTCAGGATCATAAAATACCAAATAATGGAACTGAGCCAATGGAAAGACTTGTACTGGCAGTCACAGGTCCTGAACCAGCGCTTGATAGATCAGATAATATAGACGAGTTGCCAGTACCAGATAGCCAATCTGCCCCATATCTTATAGTCCTTATGAGCAACCATCTCCTGCCTTGAACCAGGTAAATCATTCACTTCCTACCCGTGTCTTGCCATATCGAGTATCACGAGGAATTCCTCGAGTAGCAAATGAACCAGTTCTATCATCCGAGCCTAAGTATCCACTAAATCATTATGTGTCCTATCATAGATTATCAACAACATATGAGTCTTTTGTGAATCAATTATCTGTTGTACGTGTGCCTAACAGTGTGCAGGAAGCTGTAAATGAACCTAGGTGGCGAGAAGCTATGAATGAAGAGATGCAGTCACTAAGAAAAAATGGAACATGGGACGTAGTAGACTTACCACCTGGAAAGAACCCAGTAGGGTGTCGCTGGATTTTTACAGTTAAGTATAAATCAGATGGTGAGATAGAGCGATACATGGCGAAGGGCTATAGTCAAAGGTATGGGATTGATTACGCTGACACTTTTGCCCCAGTTGCTAAAATTAATACAGTGCGCATACTACTGTCTTTGGCTGCGAACTTTGATTGGCCATTACAACAATTTGACGTAAAGAATGCATTCTTACACGGTAACCTCCAAGAAGAAGTATACATGGAATTACCTCCAGGGTGCCAGTTGAGATCAGAAGGAAGTTCACAAGTATGTCGTTTGCATAAAGCACTATATGAGCTGAAACAATCACTAAGAGCATGGTTTGGAAGATTTCCAAAATCAATGAAGGCCTTTGGTTATAGACAAAGCAATGCAGATCATACTCTTTTCATAAAACATCGAGGAAAAAAACTAACTGTACTCATTATATATGTTGATGACATGATTATGACAGGTAATGATGCTGTTGAACGTCTAGCACTACAAAAGTATCTCTCACATGAATTTGAAATGAAAGACCTCGGTCCCCTTAGATACTTTCTGGGAATTTAGGTGCTACGATCTCAACAAGGGATATGTTTGTCACAACGTAAGTACACTCTGGATTTATTAAAGGAAGTTGGTATGTTAGCATGTAAACCATGTGAGACACCTGCAGCTGAAAATGTGAAATTGGGAATATTTGATGATCGGGTTCCCACGAACAAAGAAAGGTATCAAAGGTTAGTGGGTTGCCTCATGTATCTTGCTCACACTAGACCAGACCTCACATATTCTCTTAGAATGGTAAGTTAACTCACGAAGTGTGCAGCACATGCAAGCAGTAATGCGCATACTGCAATACTTAAAGTCATCTCCAGGGAAAGGTATTGTTTTCTCAAAAGGAGCTAAGTTGATTGTGGAAGGATACACAAATGTAGATTGGGCAGGTTCAATTGATGACAGAAGGTCGACAGCTGGGTATTTCACATTTGTTGGAGGGAATCTAGTTACATGGCAAAGTAAGAAACAAGGAGTAGTGGCTAGGTCAAGTGCAGAGGCTGAGTACCGAGGCATGGAAAATGGTGTATGTGAGTTATTATGGATCAAGCATCTACTGCGAGAACTCAAGATTCCTTTCATCTCACCTATGAAGCTATATTGTGACAACAAAGTTGCAATAAACATAGCACATAATCCTGTACAATATGATCGTACAAAGCACGTGGAGATCGATCGACATTTTATTAAAGAAAAGTTGGAGGCCAAGATTGTTGAAGTTCCATATGTGCGGTCTCAAGATTAGCTAGCAGACATTTTAACAAAAGCTGTATCCAGCAAGGCATTGCATGACGTCATCATCAAGTTGGGCATGAAGGATGTCTATGCACCAACTTGAGGGGGGAGTGTAGAAGATTATCACATAAATTATCTCATTCATAATTGTAATTATTGTAACTGATTGTGACATACCATATATGTAGCAATATTATCTCCTATAATGTAGGAGACAATCAGCTATATATCAACATGTACCAGACGTGTAAAGTTAAGAAATTGAAATATTAATTCAGAGCCTTGAATTGACATACTTTTAGTAATAGATAACACACTTTGTCACTGATGTGACAATGAGCAAAGTCACATTCAAAACATGAGTGGGAAATAAAATCATCATGGCTGTGAAGTGGATCATAAGAGATTCTTCTCTTGTGGGTCAATCACTACTGTTTTGGCTTGTCTGCAATTCCACTTTCAAGATAGGATAGACCTAGCTAGTACAATCCCATTATACATTTTCAATGATACTCTGCTCCCTTTTGGATTTCATGTAACCTTAAAAGAATTGACTTTATTTCACACCCTTTTATTTCCAAATTCCCATCATTTCTTTTTAACACTTGTAGATCTTTTACATGTCATTCACTATATTCCTAAAAGCACATGACAAAAGTCAAAATTCACAGTATTTAAGTGTGAGGAGTCATTTTATGATAGGTGACCGTTTTATATTCATCGGATCCCGTACATTATTTCATTGTATTATTATAATGAAATAATAGATTTTATTACAATGAAATGTATTATTTCATTGTCTGATGCGTTTCATTATAATAGAATCTATTATTCTATTATATATGAGATCCCATGAGATACAAACACATGAGATATATATATTTTTCGTTTTATGTTTGGCACGAGCCCAAAGCAGAAGACCCATGATCTTCGAAGTGACCGGCCGTTGGAATACATTAGGCTCACTGACCATTCTTATTTTTAAGCGAGGACAATAGATAGTCGGAGGAGTCATCGATTGAATAACTCTTAGGCTTATTTTAAAGTGTTCGGTCCACGTGTAAAATTTGTTCACTACATAAAGTAACTACATCAAACTCCTCTACTAGACCTTAAGCAGATTGGGGATACGAACCTGTCAAAAATGCCAAAATTGCTTTTGTATGATTGAAAAATATCCATGTGCCTATCCATATTTTAACGAGGGTTTATATATATAATTGCGTGGATTGTGTGTGTTGATGGGTTTGTTCTTGTAGTCCTAAATTGTGCTAGTTAGGCACCACTATATGATATTGTGAATCATGGTTTAAACTATAAGTATTCTTATTATATATGTACAAGCTGCTCCTTTCTTATATTCATAGAGTGTGTTCTCTGAATTCTATAGTTATAAGATTGGGGCTACCATCCAAAGAGGCTAACTATGGATGGCTCTTGTTTTGATTCAAATAATTATCATAACATAACAATCACCACCAAACTTTAGGCCATTGATTTTTCTTTCTGAAAATAAATAAGATCTTTGTGGCCCCATGCTGGATTTTGGCCAAACTTGATCATGTCGTCAGGTGAAAAATTATATGTACGGGAGTCTGATGGTCTGAGTTTAGATTCATATCAAATGTCTAAAAGGCAAACTTGTATGATGTCGTTCTCGGTCATAAAAAAAGTGTATATGTTAAGTATAAAGTTTTGATTCATGAAGGTTCAAACCTAATTGAAGAGATGTAACATGGTAATTTGAATTAGACTTCAATAAAAGTACCACTGGTGATTTGGTCTAACGGACTTTGTTATAGTTGTTAAGCCAATTAAGCTCCACCACTCACAAAAGAAGACAAACAAAAAATATTATGACATATTCTGGTACATTTATAGCCAGTCCTTGAAACCCAATTGAGATTTTAAGAGAAATTACTACATCCTCAAATGTTGCAGAGCAAATCAGCAGTTGAGATTCGAAGTAATGTGTGCTTGTGATTCATGTCCTAACATGTTGCATCTTATATTGTCATAATTTCCATAGTCATGGGCTACATATCAACTAAAATAAGAGAAGGGGAAGGTAGTAATAACAACAAGAGAGTGAGGACCTTTTAACACCTTTTTGTTTTGGTAATTAAGATACAAGAAGGTTGGGATGCTCGTGAACATTACATGTTGTGTTATGCATAATCACAGGACACAACATTGTCATCCACATGGTTCCTGTTTGCCTAGCTCAGCTCGAGTTTGGGCTTAGTGGACTGTCTGAAGGGCACACCTGCTAAGTTTTCCTCGATTACCAAAGAAAACAAAACTTCTATGGGGTTGTTTTCCTTGGGTTAGTATTTTCTATGATGGATCACACCCACCTTCATGAGAGCAACATATGCAACAAGTCTAAAACCTACAAGCATGAAAGCCAATGCAACAACAGACAAAAACTGCTCATCAAGTCCAACAGACTTAATTCTAGGAAAATCCTTCACCAAGCAACTCCCATTTGAGCCACATTGATACCTTTGATCAGGCTTGTATTGCGACCTTAACAGCAGCTTATAAGAGTAATATGTCAGGGACAAGTACTTAATCCAATCTATAAAAGCCGGAACGTTCTGGACTAGAAAGCCACAGGTCAATTGAAGGGAGAGTATAACAACAGCTGCCACTGTCATTGCCATCTTCTGTTTCATCACTACTGCACCAATAGCAAGTCCAAGGCTTTGTGCTAACAGAACAGTGTACAGAAGAACAATTAAGGTATGGAAGAAGTTTGTGGCATTGTGTTTGAGCCCTCCCATCCAATAAGTAACGACGACGAATAGTGTTGGGAGAGCAAGATCCATAGGTAAATCACCAACAGTTCTTGCCATGAAGTAGGATGAGAGTCTATACATACCAGAAGACCTTTCCTTTGTCAGCACGAGGCGTTCTCGAGGAAAGGTAAGGACATTCTGAGTGACAGAGAAGAATCCCCCAAATTTGATATAGAAGAAAAGGAGACCAACCTGCATTTCATAAGGTCATATATCAGACACCAAGTATTTTATGGTTCACAACAGAAATAGAAAGTTCATTAGTGTTTCTTACCTGGTTTGGTAAGTCAGTTGATTGCCACCATAGAAGGCCAGTAAGGAAAGAAATCGCCAACACCTGACCGATTTTGAGGCGACTGTAGGACTGATGCCTCCTTTCTTTCAGACTTCTTTTAAGCAACACAAAGAACTGCTGCTGCCAACTTGTGCTCCACAGACCAATCTCCTCATCCTCTGAAGAAGTATGACTGACATTGTCAATACCCTGGAGCTCAACTTTCAGCTTATCAACAAGTTTACTCTCATAAGCTGATATTAAAGCTTGTTTTACGGATTTTATATCCTTTGAATCCCCAGAGAAAACTCCTACACAACAATTAAACTCTAAGTTAGTTACTTGGCACGTGAAATCGCAAGTTGAGATGGATCTGAACTCTAAAAAGGCTACTTACCATTTGCAAGGTCTAAAAGGAAATCTGAGGGATTCATGGCTACAGATAGTGCATAACCAATACTGGCAAAATAATCCAAGACATGTTCTCCCTTGCCAAAGTAAACAGTCCTTCCTTCTGATAACAGCAAGATCTTATCAAACATGTAAAATAGCCTACTCGAGGGTTGATGGATAGTCATTATGATTGTCCGGCCACCTTTAGCTAACCTCCATAAAAAAGAGACTATTCGGCTAGCTATGGTCGAGTCAAGGCCAGATGTTGGCTCATCAAGAAACAGCAGACTTGGGTTTCTCAGCATTTCTTCTCCAATACCAAGCCTCTTCCTCTCCCCACCTGAAATGCCTCTAACAAATTTCCCTCCTACAATTGTGTTCTTGCATTGATTCAGGCCAAGCTGATTAATCACTGCTTCAACTTGCAAGATTTTCTCTTCTTTAGCAAGTTCACCGGGCAATCGAAGAAGAGCCGCAAAGACTAATGTTTCATGGACAGTAAGATGAGGATAGAAATAGTTTATTTGAGCTACAAATCCCATGTTTCGCTTTATAGCTGCAGAGAAGGGTTTCCCATTGTAGATTATTCTACCACTAGTCTTTCCTCCAAGTCTTCCTCCCAATGCTGTTAACAGAGTTGTTTTTCCACTGCCCGACGGGCCTAATATAACCAGCATCTCACCTGGTAATACTGCACCACTTGCGCCGCTCAGGATCAATCTTTCCTGATCAGACTTTTTACTGTTAAAGAAGAAACCTTTTCTCTTCTTGCTTATTCTGTGCTTAACATCTTCAAACTGCACCAATTATAACCAATATTCAATGATCAATGTAAAGAGATAGAAAGATTATGTTATTAATTTACCGTCAAGGTAACAGGTGTCCTTGCTCTCTTGAAGATATGTAGAGGTTTTGGGTCTTCTGTGTGACTCTGGTTTTCCATATTTTCCATCTCGATTTCCATTGCTTCCTTGATCAACTTTTATTTATTGCACTACAGTTTCGTATTCTAGTATAGTTCACAATGTTAACTGTTAAGATATCATGCAATAAAGATGAGAGGCTGTTTCACTGCAGGAAAGTTGGGAACTGTTAAGAAACCCTTAATTTAAAATTGTAGTGACTAAAATATGGTCTGATCCATTTTTCAAATAAAATCAAAGCCCAATAGTAAGTGCTTAATCAAGTCAAAACCCAAAATTCAGCTAAGCATGATCTCGCCATCAAAGAGACTGAAGCTTATGCCAATAAGAACTCTTCACCTCATCAAGCTTGGAGCTCGTCTTCAACCGCCATGGTTGGAGCTTGCAGATATCAAAAAGGTATTTCTACTTTATCCCGACATATCATCTAACACATATTGTCAGGCCACAGATAATCCTATCATTGGTCTAAACTTTATGCTTTCATTTAATACTTTCACAATGCTTAAAACACAAACCTACTCTTTGATTTGCTTTCTACAAAGCAAGTGTCACTTCACACAAGTCCTCTCCTATCATATGTCACACTCATCAGTTCAATAACAAAGATTATGAATGACCTTATTATAATTAGCCAGGTCAGTTCATGCATTATAAATAGTCCCATCCTTCAGGGTGATGCATATTTTGATTCCAGAGCCAAATTATCCCAAAACTCTCTCAAATTATTCAGACTAAAACACTTTCCAAACATTCAGTTCTTCCAAAGCACCGATCCTATTTTCTCGATCTCTACCACGGTCATTGTATTTTCATTCTATTAAGCTGACTTGATCATCGGAGCCCCAACAACTGATACCCCCAAATCCGGTTTATGGGCTTCTGTGACGACTCTGTTGTTGGAAACTTGTGTAGGATCAAGATTGAGCCACATTTCCTGAGGATTATTAGTGCCTATCAAAGCTGAAGTTTTCGAACTAAGCAATTATAGATTCGGTCATCTACAAAAATTACTTTAAAAAAAAGAGATAACAATTAAAAATGACTTCTCTTTGCGAAATACATTATATTACATGTCAACATGTATAACATTTTGTGTGCATAGACTTGATGACCCGAGTTTCAGCCATATCATATTTCAAAAGGCAAGTTTATATTGTGTTGTTCTCAATTACCAAAAAAAGTATAGCACATCCATTTAACTTGCTCCCATCTCTTTTAACGGGGCTAGGTAGTTCCATTATTATATAACAGAACAGTGATTACAGCTTCAGATCAGTAACTCAGCTTCCACAATAGATTATTGGCCCAAAATTTCAATTTTTTAACAAAAATAATAGGGATTCTCAGGAAAATATGGAGGAAAGTTTATAACCTTAAGAACAAGGTTTGAATTCAATTTGAATTGGTATAAATTCAGATTAGGACTAACAATCTAACATATATAAATCATATGGGAAACATGTCTGGAACATGTTTGCCAATTAATAGTCATGAACATATATCTATATTTTGACTATTATTTCTTCAAATTTTTTTTTTTTTTGGAACACTTTCTTCAAAAGTTAGTGGACTTTGAATGAGCCAGACAATCTCAATTCCCCTATAATAGTAAGCAGAATTCTACTGTTTTGGAGAAAAACTGAAATATGTGGAGTCCTCAACTTTTGGAAGCAGAGTCCAACAAATATATGGTTTGAACCATTAAACATTAGAAAGGCAAGACCTTTTATTGTATAGTAATCTCCAGTTGATTTCAACATGTTGTGGCTCATACGTCCTCCACTGCCAAAGAGAAATTTATTAGGGTTGATTGTTGAATTAGAAAATTCAAGCATGAGATTCTCTAGGTCAAATAAAGAGAGAGAGACTTTTTATGACATCATTTAACTTTTTATGACATCATTTAACTTAAAACATATTAAAGTAGACACTAGGCTCCTATGTGGGAGGGGTCGGTTATTCTGAGTTATTGCTTTCGGTTCGTCAGTGATGAAACTTTTATCTAGATATTATGGTTTTGTCTAATCAATAGGTAGAGAAAGTGACCTCATGATGTGATATTGCATTGTGTTTATTCTTATAATAATGCAATACCATCTTTTGAATATGTGTGTGTGATAGCGTAAAAGCATTTCAACCAATCAGAAGATGACAGGTGTCATCTTTCTTCTGCGGACGGTCCACATCATCCATCTCGGTCAACCTAGAGCCATGATTGAGATTCCATCGTATTCCGATGGCTCGGTGGTATAGCTTGGCCAACATTGTACAACTCGGTCACTAGACCTCATTTGGTCACGTAGAATATCTCATACGATACACACCTCGGTCGGCCTACATGCAGGTCGATTGGCTCGGAGTATTTCTAATCTCAATAGGATCTAGTTTCCTATTGAGACCCCCATGAGGATTAGAGACTCGTTTGGATTATAACTTTGAAAAAAATGCTCAGGTTGAGAGAATGAGTGAGTTTAACTCCTAGCAGAATTAGAACTCTCTAATTCTCTATAAGAGGAGCACCATTCACCAGGTAAAAATTTAATCATAGCTTGTACCACTTTTGCTCAAGTTAAGAGAACTCTCTAAGACCGAACCTTCCTAACTGGGAAATGTTGTACCGACTTGAGGATCAGAGCGAGCCCCTTGGAACAATTCGGGATCCCTCCTAGCTTACATTTGCTCATAGTGCAGGCCATCCAGAGCGATGGTTGGGTTTGGAGAAAGAAAAGAAGTTAGAGTTCCAACCAGTCCTCCACATCCTTGTTTAGTTCAGGCAGGAATTGAAGTAATTCACCAGAGGTACCCATAGGAATTCCTAAATGGCAGACTACTATACGATGGAAGTGGGACCGTCATAAAACTAGCCCTGCTTCCACCTTTTCATGGATGAATCGTACTTAAGTGCCTCGAAGGACTCACGAAATTGAAAATAATAAAGGCCTTTGGACCTCAGATAATGACTGAGTTTTAGAATGTGTTGAACGACATGAGAAGAAAATGGGTTATCATACTTTACACAGAGGGTCAGGATGTTACCAAGAAAAAAAATCATGATTTAGGGGTCCGATAGGCCAGGCATATGTTCGACCTATGGAAAAACTGGTTACGGTTGGTGGGTAGGAGATCCGAGCTCCTAACTTTAAAGAATGGTATGAAGCAAAAAATTTGTTATCCTCATGTTGGAAAGCATTTTCATCGGCCCGGATAAGTCTAATCGGCCGGGGCATATTGGTTTCTTCGCTTTTAACAATAATAATTATAATAAAAATAAACAAAATTTAACTAAAAAATTAAAAAAAATACGATGATCTCTATAGTTAACATATTTTTCTGTCTTTTAAATAAAATGTAATAAATTTTACGCAACTTAAAAGCTAGTGTTAGTTATCAATTTTACCAACACCTATCAGCTTATTTCACAGTTTATAAGGTAACTTTTTTTAAAGCTTAGAAGCTAATAGCTTATTTTTACAGTTTATAAGTTCTATCAAATGGAACCGTTTTATAGTTTATAACCTAGGGTTTACCCAGCAGCAGAATATATGCCAAGTTTTAACCCTCTTGCATGGACTTAATCCGGTTATGCCTCGATGCCGGAAGGAAACTTCAATGCAAAAACAGACACCTGAAAAATGTTACCGCGGAAATCATTTATACAAATACTTATTGGCAGATCAAACTCACTGCTGTAATTCAAACTTATGTCACTTTGACTTATTTCTTAAGCAACCTTTAGAGAACCTACTAAGCAATTCTTTGACTAATTTGATAGAATCACACATGAGACACCCATATACATATACATCGTTTTTTCCTATGCGAACTCATTTTACGGACATAATTTCAGACTCATTTACGGGTCGTTAGATCGACATGATAGCTGTTAGTAAAAACCACTCAAATTAACCTTTGATCTCTGAAAACGACGAACCCAAAAGTCCAGTAATGAGATGTTGTCTCTCGAGGAAGCCCAAACAACTCCGACCTCCGCTCATATTTGGAATTCCATCTCCGACCTCATCTCACATTCTCCCACCTTGGCTCATATCTAATAACGATTTATGAAAAAATATGGATATTAAAATATCAAAAGTATGACACATGATATTTACGAGGAAAACTCAATCCAGGGAAAAACCTTGGGTGTTTGTATCTACCAACCTTTGAAGCAATACACTATTCATAAAAAGGTTACAAGAATATCCCTAGAGCTAAGATTCACATCACCTACGCTAGTTTCTTGCTCGATTCACTCGATACACCCAACCACAAATAGATTCTTCTAACAATGCTCTAAAGTCGCACTGAAGTTTTCAACCCGTTGATTATCTGAACCCGTAATTTATACTCTAACGGGTTCAGATAATCAACGTAATTTCAATAAAAATGCAAAAAAATAATAAATATATATTATACTATCATAATAAAATAAAATTTCAACTCGAATAAACACTTTACACATTATATATATGAATTGCATTATTTTTAAAAATAATGTAATTGAAAAAATGCAATAAAAACTATAGACAATGGGTCTTATTAGAAAGATTTTTACACGCTGAGCTCGAATATGTAATTTTTTTTGAAATCTAACATGTATTTTGAAAGATAAAACGTTTTAAAGTTTCGTTTATGGAAAAGATAAATAAAAACTGATTTTTAAAAAAGTTTAACATGACACACCAACATGGAGTGCCATATAGACTTGGGTTGAGTTAGTTAATAAAAGTTGGATTATAATCTAACTTATTATAGTGATTATTAATTAAGTTCTAAACTTGATCCAAGTGGTCACGCGACCACAAAGTCAACTGTTCAACCCCATATAAGAAGAAATTACCTTCTCGGCGTATGGTCAACTAGGGCTAGGTTGGACCTAACAAAAGTCCCAGGTCCTGTTTGATTGGGAGTGTAAAAGTTTATACCGTCAGCTTATGAAGTTGGTTCACATTAATACAGACAAACGCATGAGATACTCTAACTTATTACACTAGTTTCCTTCTCTTATTCTCACTCTCACGTTCATCGAACGAATTTTTAAAATTATGCTGTGTAAAATTCCTTCCAATGTTTATATATATATATATTGCCACACATACAAGACGAAACCATAGATTATAATTTTCTAGAAGTTAACAACACAAGTTTTCCTGAATTAATGTCAACTCCAACAGACAGAAATTGTTTAACTTAAAATGGCGACATTTATGTAACTCTGAATGGGAGAGTCAAAATAAAGTCAACCCACCTTGCAGTTTTATCGATGCTCCCTAGTCGCTCTTCTTGGATGCTGACCACATTTTCCTTCTCTGTTTTTTTTTTTATGAAGAGATCGGTGCCCCTACTTTCATCTGCTTATTAACTTGTCGATCCGGTGGGTCCAGATATTCTTTTCTTTTTAAAAAAAATCCACACAAAATTCGTTAGTTGTTGTACAAATTTCTCTCTTCAATTAATGCGAGAGGTTATGAGTTTTCTTGTCATGCTGTTGGTCAATAGCGAAATTGTTGAGCACTGAGCCTCAACTTAATTCATACATATACACACACACACACACACATACACATATATATATATATATATATATTATCGGTGATCTATTGTTTAGTAAACCACTCTAATGATAATCTAGTGATAAATCTCTTTATGATTAATTTGCACTCGATTTTCGTTAATAATATATTTGCGGTTGCACGTCGTGCTATAATTCAACTTTTTATTATATTCTTAGGTGAACAAAATTTATGCACATGAATATGAGTGTCCGAATTTAAACTCCTATCAGATGTTCAAAAAGGTAAACTTGTATGCAATTGATATTGGGATTTTTTCTGCCAATTATTGTGGGGGCTCAAGTATCACCATCACGATTATCGATCATGGTTGGTGGAGTACTAGTGATGAAAACGAATAGATATGTGTTGACATTTGTATTTGGTGTGTTGAAAAACTTTTAACGCGTCGACTAATTAAGCTCGTGCAAGACATGATAGCTCCATGTCGGATGTCAGTTTGTAATTGTTTTTGCATGGAAGCTGCATTTATGGGGCTATGTAGCTACATAAACCCAAAGATGATGAAATAATACCCAGCAAAATTTAGGGTGCGAGGATTCCCCAACATTTCATGGAAACATATTTATTGCTCTCCATCGACTTCCAAGAAACTATCATAGTATCATGATTATATATATATATATATAGACACACACACAGAGAGGGAGTCCCTCCAGATTGTACAATATATAGATGATGAAGACAAAATTTTATGTTTTCAGCAAGTAGGACAAGGTCATCGCATTGATCCGTACCATACGTATTGAATATTTTAGCATTCTTATTCTACGAGTTGAATATTATATTGTTATTGTATATAAAGAAGCTGCATGCCCAATTTCAAGTGATTTACCTTGATTGTTGTATATATGATTATTGTTCTTATTTTGCATGTTATATTAATTAGAATTTTTTTTTGACATATAATTTCTCCTCAAAACCCGAAAACCATGATGTTGTTTTTCCATGAAAGAATGTAACAAATAATGAAGAACAAGAAATTAATTAAACAAAAACCATATATGCATGGAGAGACTAAGATTCAAATATTAGTTAAGAAGAAATAAAAAAAATTCGAACTTCACTGGATTTTCAATATGCAAGTTACAAAATGGGTTGGCTAAGTATCCCTCTTTATACAAAAAGAATAAAAAAATAAAAAAATCGAATTAACAAATGAATTAATGAGAGATACCAAAAGAATGAAATTAACATAACGAAAAAGAAAAAAACAATCCTTATTTTTGAAACCATGATTTTGGTTCTTCATTTTATTAATCCTTGCACATCATATTTACGATTCCTCCTTCCTCCTCCTTGTCCTTCCACCTCGAACAAGTTCTTTATCACCGCATCGGTCGCCTCCGTCAAGAACTCCGACCAATCCCTGTATGAAACAAAATACGTTATAAATCAGATACTTTTATCTGTTTTAATTTGGGTTTAGGACTTGCACGATTTGGTCGTTAAAATGATAATCTCAAAGTTGGGTTGCGATGTATTAAATCTTTACTTGTAAATCATATATATCGATGACTTACACCTAACTCATGTGACATATAAGTCTTAACACTCCTCAACATTTGTACGCTTAGTTATTCGATTTCCAACAAATGCCTATACACGGACGCTCTTATACCATGTCATAAGTCTTAACAAAACAAGTTAAAGATGTAGGTATAAGATTTATAATACATACCCTCTTTGGGAGTCAAATGTGAGTCCGACCGTGTACTTAGCCTCCTCAAGAGCCCATTTGAATCTCTGAATCTCTTTAGCTTCGCAGCTTCCATTGTCGACAACTCTCAACTCCGACGGCTTCACATCACAAAATATCGGTATAACTTTCTTCTTACTCTCCATAATCAAGGCCAATTCATGGAGACAAAAGTACGAGTCACAATATCTCGGCGAAAACACAGCAATACCAACCTTAGATCTACCAATAGCCGAATCGATTTTGTCGAACAACTTGTCTCCTGGCTTCATATTCTTGCTGTCCAAAAATGGGTTCACCCCGAGCCGCCGCAAGTGATCATAGAGTAACCCCGAAATAGTCCTCTTCGTATCGATCCCACGGTGGTTAATGAAGACATCACACGGTGGCTGTCGGCTGATTGTGATGAATTGCTGTTGGGGTTTCAGGATTTTGCGGTACAAGTTCTTGGCTGGTGACGATGAAATGTAACGCTGCATGGCTCTCTGAAGAAGCTAACAAGCAAAAACACAACCAAAGATGTTAGAATAAATAGTTCTTGATTTTCTTTGTTGATATTGTGGTCGGGTACGAGAGAGAAAGGTGGAGAGAGATGGGGTATTTATATGGTGAGTGGGATATGACGGAAGAGTTAGATTTTGATGAAATATATGTTTTTGTTCAAAGTGTCTGAATTTGGACTTTAGAAGAAAATACCTGGTATTTGTTTTGAAGGGGACAAACTAAAGGGAGTAAAATTAAACAAGACAGCCCTATGTACTTTTGACTCTTCGGGTGCGGGCATTACATGAACCTTCAAACACGGATTTATCCAGTATTTTTTTATTATTATTTATGGTCGTACTAATTTACGAGACCCATTTGAATTGGTCACTCTACATGAATCTTTTGTAATATTTATACACACACCCAAGGTTCATGCTGTCCTATTGGACAATACGTTCTTGGTTTTTTGTCACGGTATTTTTATTGCAATACAGGTGTATATATTATTTTATTTTATTTTTTCCGTAAAAATGTTTTTGTTGGAGTTTATTTATTTTAAGCACTTAAATGTATGGGCTAAAAATCGTCCTATGCAATTTATAAGACTATGCCTACAGGCTACATAAGCCTATGCCTACAGCTCATCCAATTATATGTCAATATGGGCATTCTAACTTACATGTGTTAGGCCGTTCGACCAACAGGCCCAACTCTCCTAAGGTCCAAGACTCCATCCATACATGCCCAGGGGCCAAAGTGCAATTATCAGCTTCCAGCATGTGCCAATCACGTGAATCAAACTACTAAAAATATGGGAGCTCCTAGTCTCATCAATTCATTTAACTACATCTCAATAAGATTTAGATATTCTCTCCTGTCTAAAAGTCTTTCACTTCTCTCACTTCTCTCACTGCATATTCGTACGCCATCATTGTTCATTGTGTTGTCTTCATTTTTTGGTGGGTCGTTTCTCATTGGAGTCTTTTGCTTAGCTTGGTTTTCTTTATCTGTGTCTTTTCGGTGTAGGGTTGTGTCTATGTTGTTTTTTCTTCTTCTTTTGTCCTGGTCTGGGTCTTGTAACCACGGTATTCCTCCATCGTAATTGAGAGGTTTAATAAACTTATGAGGTGTGGTCCTCTTTTATATAAAAAAAAAGACTTAACCAGAACCACACTGTGTGAGCTCTGAAACCCACTAGTATGATCTTTTGCAGGTTGTTGAAGGCTTTGTATGAGAAATATTTGATTGTAGATCTTTGGGTTTACAAGTTGGCGCCCACCATGGGGCTCGACAATCAACTTTCGCATCAAAGTTGCATATTACGCACATCATTACGATGATGTCTAATGACTCGAGCGATCTCGCAGCCTAAATAATAACTTTCAAGAAACAAATGAAGGAATAGTTGGAGGAGCAAGTGGTTCGATCAACCATATTAGCTAATGAAAATATTTTCAAGCGTTGAGAATGCCAAAGATGACGCCCCTTCGACGATCTTTGTCTTACCTCCATTCTTTGTCGGACAGGCGCTCCTTATTCTTTTGATGGCCTTTCTAGAATCATTGCAAGCCTCCTAAGCAACCATTGTATCGTCCGCTAATCCATTTTCCTCTATTGTAAAAGATTTCATAAAATGAAGGTTGTTCCTTACCAGTTCGAACAATCTAATAGAACGCAATACAGTTGAAAGATCTTTCAAAACAGGTATAGGTATACCTTCAGTAAGCTCAAGTATGTGTGACCATAATGTACTCCGACAAAGATTCACTTCTCTTAGATATGTTTCTAAGTCCTTTCTAGGTCCGTCCTTTAGATGAATTTTGAAAAGGTTCTGTCAAAATTAGCACAAACCAGGGGATCAACATGCAAGCAACTTGCAAAAAAGAAACAATAAGTCTCAGTCAAACGAGAACAAGGAAAGATAAGATAAAAAAAAAAAAAAACACTCACTACTTACTCGCCAATAACTTGGAACGTCGCTTGGCTCGTCAACACCAAAAACCATTTCCTCATAGATCCAAAAGTATCTCAGCTTCCACTTTTAATCGTTCGTAGTCAAGTTCAATATTGTGTGATCCTTGGCCAACGGTTGGAGGTATATGATATATCAACATTCTTCTGAAGAGTGTGACCTGAAAAAATAGCTATGTAGAAGCTCTCATAGACCGAACGGTCGACCCAACCTCTCACTACTACTTTGGAAGGATAGGAGCAGCCTCTAAGTATTCGGCATAAGTTGCCTAGGCACGATCTTGAAATATAAAAAAAAGCGCATCCTTGACGAAGGATGGTATAGGGATTTGAAGTTTAACCTCAAAAGGCTGCTTGTACTTACCGATCCAGTCCGCTATCTCATAATCTTTTCTTTCGTTCAACCGTGGAGTTCGGATTATTGTTGTGATGTTGTTTATACAAAAAATGATCCCTTGTCATCTTGTGACATATGTGTTACGATTTGAACCTCAAATACGCAGCGGATTGAACAAATCGCCGAAACCCTTATTTTGAAAATCAAGAACAAAACTAATGGATTGTGTAGAATCAAGTAGAGATAAAGAGAAGAACACAAGAATTACGTGGTTCGGCGTTAGCCTACGTCCACGGGGAGAAAGGTGATCGATTTTTCTTATTTTGGTTGAGAGAATACAAAACTCACGTTTACACACTTATAAAACCAAACACTGGGTTCTGTTTTTAACCCAGAAAACGCGTGGGCGCCTAGGCGCTACAGTAACTCGCCTAGGCGCTAACGCTCAAAAAACACTCTCAAAATACAATCTGTCCCGGGCGCTACAGTAACTCGTCTAGGCGCTACAGTAACCCGCCCAGGACAAATTTGTCACAGATCAACCAAAAACACCAGCATCACAATCTGTCCCGTGCGCTACAGTAACCACGCCTAGGCGCTACAGTAACCCGCCCAAGACAGATTCTTCTTTGATCAACAAATCTCCACCTCGGCACTGATTTTCAAATCTGTGACGACCACGCCTGCATAGACAACAAATGCAAAACATACTCCATGCAGCAACATATACCAAAACTAGTTGCACCACAAAACAAGCAACTGTACAACTGTATCAAATAACACCCAATCTCCTAAACAACGGCTGCACCATCGCAATGGCTGCCTACGTACCCCTCAAGGATCAAGCCCATCGTAGTTCTATCAAATGCCTCCACCGAGGCTAACCATCAACAAAGAGAATATGGAGCAAGTCGAGACAGAGACTGAACTTGCTCACCGGAACCACCTTGGTTAACATATCAGCTGGATTCTCCTTTGTATCAACCTTCTTCACAAATATGGCACCTTCCTCTAGGATCTTGCGGATGAAATGATACCTAATCTTAATGTGCTTGGTCTTCGGATGGTAAGCCTGATTCTTCGCCAAATGAATGGCCTCCATGTTATCACAATACACATTGAGCTTGCTTTGCAACAAACCCAACTCACCATACATACCAAGCAACCATTCAACTTCCTTCACAGCCTCATTAAGAGCCATATACTCTGCCTCCGTAGACGACAAAGCCATAATAGACTGCAAAGTAGACCTCCAACTAATCGGTCCTCCTGCCAAAGTAAAAACCAATCCAGTAGTAGACCGACTATTGTCCAAATCACCAGCAAAATCAGAATCAAAATATCCAACACTCAACACATTCTCATACATAATTTTCTCAAACATTAAACCAACATTCACAGTACCATGCAAATACCATAGAATCCATTTCACAGCTTGCCAATGACCCTTGCCAGGGTTATGCATATATCTTCTCACCAAACTAACAGCATGTGAAATATCAGGTCTAGTACACACCATAGTATACATCAAGCTACCTACCGCATTAGCATATGGACACGATCCATGTAATCACGTTCCTCATCGGTCTTTGGAGACATAGAAGCACACATTTTAAAATGAGAAGCAAGAGGTGTACTTACAGACTTTGTGTTCTCTTTCATTCCAAAACATCGTAGTACCTTTTGCAAATATCCCTTTTGGGATAGATAAACTCTGCTCCTCTTTCGATCTCTATGAATCTCCATACCCAGAATTTTCTTGGCTTCACCAAGATCTTTAATTTCAAACTCAGAAGCTAACTGTCTCTTTAACTTCTCAATCTCATCATTGCTCCTGCAAGCTATAAGCATATCATCAACATATAAGAGCAAATAAATGAAATTACCATCCGGTAGCTTGTTGTAGTAAACACAAGGATCTTGCTCACTCTTGGTGTACTTTAACCCAATCATAAACCGATCAAACCGCTTGTTCCACTGTCTAGAAGACTGTTTCAACCCATAAAGCGATCTAGTCAATTTACACACCAAATTCTCATCTTCAGCTTTAAACCCACATGGCTGAGTCATATAAATCTCCTCTTCTAAATCACCATGCAAAAACGCAGTTTTCACATCCAACTGAGCTAACTCTAAATCAAATTGTGCTACCAAAGCCAACAAAATACGAATGGAAGTATGTCTCACCACTGGACAAAACACCTCATTATAATCAATACCTTCCCGTTGAGCGTAGCCTTTAGCTGCCAACCTAGCTTTGTAGCGAATAGTACCTTCAGGAGATCCTTTCTTCTTGTTGTAGACCCATTTGCACCCAATAGCTCTTCTACCCTTAGGTAACTCACAGAGCTCCCATGTTTGTTTTTTGAGGAGAGACTGCATCTCTTCCTCCATAGCCAATTGCCACTTATCAGCCTCAACACTCTGAATAGCCTGCCGATAAGTAGTTGGAATATCATCATCAATAGCCGAAAATGCATAGGCCACAATCATATCCTTCGTGAGCCAACTAGGTGCCTTTATCTCACGGACACCTTTAGTTGTTGCAATAGGCTCCTGTACAACAGGAATAGGAGCCTCAAAAGCTGAAACATCATCAACTGTATTTGGATCATCACCTCCATCAACCTGGGTTGCATCTGTGTTTACATCCATAGGAGGCTGACCCTCATAACCATCATCTACCTCAGTAGCATTCTCTAATACAGTACGAACTGGAATATTATCCGAAAATGAAGCTGCATTTATCTCCACCTGCTGCGAAACCTTCATGGAATTGGTTAAATTCTTCACCTGCTTGGAGACTTCTGGTTTCATCATGGAAACCTCATCAAAAGTCACATCTCTGCTCAACACAATCTTCTTGTATTCTGGATCCCATAGCTTATAGCCTTTAACTCCCTTTTTGACACCCAGAAATACAGCTTTTCTAGCACGTGGTTCCAACTTACCATCTGTGACATGATAATAAGCAGGACACCCAAAGATATGAAGGGAATCATAATCCTGAGCAGGCTTACCAAACCATACCTCCATAGGAGTTTTACCTTGTAACGCAGCCGAAGGCAACCGATTTATGAGATGACAGGCATAAGTCACTGCCTCAGCCCAAAACGCCTTGCCCAATCAAGCATTAGACAACATACACCGTATCCTCTCCAGCAAAGTACGGTTCATGCGTTCTGCCACCCCATTCTGTTGCGGTGTTCCTCTAACTATGAAGTGTCTTTGGATACCTTCATTCTGGCACAACTGCAAGAACGGATCAGAAGTGTACTCCCCACCATTATCTGAACGGAGCACCTTGATTTTTCTGCCAGTCTGATTCTCCATGACTTTCTTCCACCTCACAAACGTCTCTAGGACTTCATCTTTACGCCTCATGGTGTACACCCATAATCGCCTAGAGTAGTCATCAACAAAAGTCACAAAATAATGTTTACCTCCAAGTGATGCATTCTTGGAAGGACCCAAACATCTATGTGCACATAATCCAGTATCCCACTAGTATTGTGGATAGCTGTCCCAAATGTAGCTCTTTTCTGCTTGCCCAGAACACAATGCTCATAGAAATCTAACTTGCAGGCAACGGCACCTTTCAATAATCCTTGTTGAACAAGTTTATGCAAAAAAATTTCACCTGTATGCGCCAATCGCATATGCCATAATCTGGTAGTCAACTTGGCTGCAGAATCTGTAGCCTCACTAGTAGCTGCTGCTAAGCTTGTAACTGTATTTCCCTTCAAGTAATACAAGTTACTCTCACGAGTGCCTTTCATCAAAACCATTGCTCCAGAAATTACCTTCAAAGTGCCATCTTGAATAACAATCCGATAACCTCCGCTTTCCAACTGACCAATGGAGATGAGGTTCTTTGTCAGCCCTGGAACAAACCTAACATCTTTCAACTCTCTGACCACTTCATCATGCAACTTTAACTGGATGCTACCAATCCCCATAATCCGACAAGGTTGAGAATTCCCCATCAGAACAACACCATTCTCTAACTTCTCAATGCTAGAGAACCAATCCCTGTTGGGACACACATGGAATGTAGCGCCAGTATCCAAGATCCACTCGCTAGTACTTGCGGAACATACAACCGATGAAATGACCATTGAGTAGTCCGAGTCCTCATCTTCACTCTTCTTTTGAGCAATATTAACCGACGAAGAAGTGGAGTTATTCTTCTTCTTTGCCGCCTTTGGACAATCTTTCTTCCAATGCCCTTTCTCATGGCAAAAAGCACACTCATCCTTAGCGAGCTGTCGTCCTTCTCTTGATTTGGGACGACCCCGCGAGGAACCACCACCAGATTTCTTTCTATCTCTCGACCTCCCATCTCTTGCCAACAATGCCTCTGATTGTGAATCACGTGATGCCTCTTTATCCTTCTTTCTAAACTCAAAATTCAACAATGCAGTAGACACTTCATTGTAGTTCAATTCCGTCTTCCCATGGATCAAAGTGTTTACAAAATTCTCAAACTCCTCGGGAAGTGAATTCAACAACAATAAGGCTTTCACCTCATCCTTGACAATTTCTTCTAAATTCGCCAAGTCAGCAAGCAATTTAGTGAACTCATTCAAGTGCTCACTCATAGATGCACCCCTCCTCATAGTGAAGCGATAAAGCTTCCTCAACAAATGGAGACGATTCTCAATGCTTTTCTTCATGTACTTATCCTCTAAAATCTGCCACATCTCCTTAGCAGAACTCACATCAAGTACCAAGTACTTCAAATCCCTCGCTAAGCATTTTCGGATAGTACCACATGCACGTTTGTTCATATGTGCCCACTCTTTATCATCAATGTCATCCGGCTTGTCTTCCAACACTTCATCAAGATATTGATGCGCTAAATCATTCATCACTTCGACACGCCATAGTCCAAAATTATTTGTCCCATCAAATTTTTCTACATCCAATGACTCCTTCGACACAACCCTAGAATGTCTACCCGGAACCTTTCCACTACCTGAAGCACTCGCAACACCTTTGCCTTTGGTAGTTACAACCGGAACATCCTCTTCACTAGACATTTTCTAAACAACTTGATTTCAACACAAACAAAGCAATAATCCCAAATAGATGACAATCTCAGCAGAAAATCAAGGCAATAGCAACCCAAAAACAACACAAAATTCTCACAGGAATTTCATCAAACACCTTGTGGGCACTAACCTCTCAAATCCTCCACCCAAGCAAAAATCTATTTGGAATCAACAAAGGAACCCAAGGAATCACTAACCTTAAGCTCTGATACCAATTGTTACGATTTCAACCTCAAATACGCAGCGGATTGAACAAATCGCCGAAATCCTTGTTTTGGAAATCAAGAACAAAACTAATGGATTGTGTAGAATCAAGTAGAGATTAAGAGAAGAACACAAGAATTACGTGGTTCGGCGTTAGCCTACGTCCACGGGGAGAAGGATGATCGATTTTTCTTATTTTGGTTGAGAGAATACAAAACTCACGTTTACACACTTATAAAACCAAACACTGGGTTCTGTTTTTAACCCAGAAAACGCGTGGGCGCCTAGGCGCTACAGTAACTCGCCTAGGCGCTAACGCTCAAAAAACACTCTCAAAATACAATCTGTCTCGGGCGCTACAGTAACCCGCCCAGGACAGATTTGTCACAGATCAACCAAAAATACCAGCATCACAATCTGTCCCGTGCGCTACAGTAACCCGCCCAGGACAGATTCTTCTTTGATCAACAATATGGAAACATGAGACTCATCGGTGGATTTTTACAATGAATCAACGACTGCTATGTATTAAGCAAATTAGAGTTTTCTCTAACTATTGGTCTATTCTACAGGTATAATGCTTTGATTTTACCTGAAATTCAGATATATGATGGTGGAATTTAGGAGTGTTTGAAGATGCCCCATCCAAAAAGGCTACATTCATAGGGTTAAATTTTGAAACTCGTCCTCCTACTTTGGAACATTTTGTTAACAAAAAGGACAAGATTCTAGTCAAATAAGATCATGAAATCCTAAGGGCTTGCTTGGATAATAAAAAAAGGGAGGATTAAGTAGAGTAATGTAAGGGAAAATTAAGTACGATAAAGTATAGTAGAGTAATAAAATGGAACTCTACCTTGATTAGATAGACTAAGAGTTAATTAAAGTATAAATTATTAATTTTGCTTGGATAGGAGGTAGAACAAGATAGAGTAAGGTAAATTAAAGAATTAAAAAATCTAAAATGACTTATGATCCCCTACTCTATCCTCCTCATCTAAATCCAAGTAAAGTACATAATTACTACTCCATTTAACCCTCCCTACTTAACTCTCGAAACCCTCAATCCAAGCAAACCCTAAGAGATCACATATATAAATGCATCCATTTTCCTAGTTTTTCTCAAATATATTTTCAATTTTTATGCGCAACTAGAGAGCTAACTCGAGGAACTTTTTCACCTCAATAGCCAAACATTTTCTCCACAATTATCATCCATAAAGTTCGAGCCAAAAGCTGCGATCTTCCTTTTTGCACAATCAAAAGGCGATCATCATCTATTGCCTTGAATATCAACAATGTGTAAGAATCGTGCTTTCTAGGAGAGTGGGATGAAGTTCATGCATGTTAGGACTCAAAAATTTCAGAGAACAAGGTCCACGACCTGAATAAGCTACAAGTGATCCACCAACACACAAGATCTTTGTTTTCAGGGAAGAGTGTATTGAGTAAATTAAGAATCAAGCTAACATACAAACATACAGAAGCACAAGGTCCACCACTGTCTATAATAAAATGATCATGCCATTAATCCAAAAGAACTCAACTCACCAAGACATTCAAAGACCTATAAGAGAAGAAGACATAGAAGTAACAATCATTCTGTTTGAAACAGACTCCGCATCTCAAAACTTTATCATTTTTTAGTATGATTTCGGTCAACTATCATTAGCATAGTTTTTTACTCAAACCTCCGGGTTGTAGACCCACGACTATTCTAATTATTTTTTTTTAACTTATTCTAATTTTTTAACTTTTAAATCACACTTTTTCATACACTTCGGTATATCCTTAATGAAATTTTAGTACATTCTAAGATATATTATTTTTCAATCATTTCAATAGAATTTCTATCATTCTGGTGTTTGATTTATGTTATTGCTTGTTGTGACGCGATAGAAATATTAAAGTCATTTTCAAGAAGCCAAACCCCAAGTTAATAATTTTGTATTCTCATTACAACCATCACTTCTATCCTAAGGAACAAGACGTGGTACGTTGATCTTCCATATAGTTAAATAACCAATATATTTTTGACACCCTCAATGAGACTAGATTGATACCAACAGATACATCTGTCTTTTGATAGGAGAACCCATAAGAAACCTAATATAGTGAAAACTTTGCCCAACAATTAGTTCTTTTTTTCTAGTTTGACCAATAATATTTTCCTATATCGATAATTTGTTTGGGACCAAAAAAATAAGCTTTAATTTTAACTTTCATTAATGAGAAATGATCAACATTACTTTGAGTGACTGCTCCCATAAAAAATATACATAAAATATATACATAAATAAATAAATAAATACTCAAAATTTGATACTCAAAATTCAAACCCTAAAGTATTTTATATAATCAAATATCGTTTGTAAGCATCTCCAATGGAAGCCAATTTTATAGCACTTGATATGTTTTGATTGGATCCCACCTATATCATAAACAATTGGGTCTCACTTACTTATTCACATTAGTAAAACACGTTTTCCACAATATAGTCATATCAACAAAACACATTTTGCAATATAATTTTTTTCTTATCACTCTCTACACACTTTAAATATAAAGCATCAACATCATATCTCTCATACTTTTATATAATTTTTTACTTTTTTCTATTATTCTAAATATCTTTCAATACAATTTTCTTATCACTCTCTCTACATACTCTAAATATCAAGCATCAACATCATCTCTCTCATACTTTTCTATCATTTTTCATTTTTTTATATCATTCTACACATCTTTTAATACAATTTTTTCTTATCACTCTCTCTACACACTCCAAATTTTTCAGTGCCTATAAAATTTTTCAGTGCCTATAAAATTTTCTCCTATTGGAGATGCTCAATAATTGCTTCTCAGGCTGTTGGAGTACGGTTGGCGATGAGATTTTTTCATTGTTATAAATTTCACACCTCATACGTCAACAATATTGTCAGCTTTAGGTTATCCGGCCCATATATGAGTTTTCCAGTTCACATGAATACAACGGCCCCGCATGACTTTGTTACTCCTCAAGTGTAGCAAGTGGGCTAGGCGCAACTCACTACATAAGAAAAAATGTCTTGTTATTAGTGAGAGGTGGGTTAGCACTTATTAAGTGCCTGAAATGTCACACATCTTTCGATGTGAGACTTTCACATTTTAATCCTTCCCAACGAACTCTGGCTTCCGATAGTTCTTTTAGTCGGTGAAGGAGCAAAATAGGTAGTTCTCGGTCCGGGAATGTTTTCTCTGTTGCGGAAGACAGTGTGATTGCCTTTGGCTGCCGGATCAGACCTCTTTTCTTAAGAGTACTATCTCACTAATTTGAGGAGTGATTTCAGCAAAACGAGCGGGTTTTGATGGCAATTAATGATAGTCGAAAATGACTTGTAGAAGTCAAGAGTTTCAATTTGATAGCTCGCTAGGGTGGTGGACGTGGGTATGGGAGTTGGGAGTAAGGGTATGAGTACAAAAATAAGGATTTTGTGGTTTATTTTGTAAGTTGTGAAATATTCTGTGCTATTTTTGTAATTTTTCAAGTAAATTTTATTTTTTCACTTTTTTAACACGTCAAACAAGTTTTGTCAATTCAATTCACCTCATCCCATCACAATTTTATATCTCATCTCATCAGATTGAATCACAATACATGTCACTCCCAAATGACCCAATGTTTTTGACAGTTGGAAACCTTTATGTACACACATATCACTGTATGCACTATCCGATTGTGGATAAGGACAAAATTTCCACTAAATTAATGTGTGGTCCTTCGGGACAAAAACGAACAACGTACAAACATATTCTTTTGTGTCTTGTTCAACAAAGAATAGTAAAACTTTTGCATGCCACATAATAAGAGTCTACATCCAGGTCTCTCTCCCTAGTAAAAGATCACGATTATATATATATATATTGAACTTGAATATTGGACTTTTTCATGGTCATTGTAAACCAGATAGGGGTTTAGTAAATTAACATTTCTTGAATCATGGTCATTGTCATATGTTGTAAACCAGATAGGGGTTTAGTAAATTAACATTTCTTGAATCATGGTCATTGTCATATATCGATGTGCTACATAAGAAGCAATGAGACGGTGTCCTTGACGGCTATAAATGTTGTCATGAACGGCTAGTGAATTTACAAACTACTACTTAACTCCGTTCTAAATTACCCATGAATCATTATAAACCACTCATGAATTAACTTCTAATGAAGCAAAGCTCGCACATGCCCCAAGGAAGGGTAAGTGCGCCACTAATAGAACACACAGACCCACATGGTTTGTGGGGGCACACTCCGAGCCCAACCATAAGATTAAGGCTAACTAGCCACTAAAAAATCGACTAACTAATGTTAGGTTTGTCCGTATTTATAAACTAGACATTGAACTCTTCACAATTCGATGTGAGATTTCATGCATGCGTCAATATCCTATTAGTTCTAATATATCACATCAGCATATGACATGGTGTATCAGGGTCATCGAATAATATTCTAGGCTAATTCTTACAATTCAACCGCATGCAAAACTCAAACATGCTCGAGTCAAGGGTGGTGTTTATCAAATGAATGTAATGCATACACTAACAAGTATTAAGTATGCAAGCAGAAAATTATGATAATTATTATAAGTTGTGTTTGAATGATCAAATAAATGGACTGGTCAATTGATTTTACAAAACGACTATGTTCACAACTTTATATGACTCAAGAATTGGTCAGACTGGTCTTGTACAACAATACTTTTGACTCCCTTTTTTAAGGACTGTTAGGTGTCAAATTAAGGATTGGCTTACAGCTAATGACTATATATATATAAAAAAAAAAAAACCCCCTTGGAGTTTCGGATTCAAATATTGGGCCTTCATTTGCAAGCCCACAAACAGACTTTCTATTCGGCCCATCGTGGAAGCTATTGGGGTCTCAGTCAATTCAACACCTGAGCCCGTAACTCTTTATTTATTCGAGTAGTTATGCGGTTGTGCCCACTCTATGAAAAATGATATGTAGCCCAAATTTTGATATCTATAAGAGTTCTTATCTATAAAACAATAATTAAAATAATAATTTTTTCCTATTTATTTCTTTCACATTCTCTCTCCAATCTAATCCCTCCATTTTTTCCCTCCAAATTATAGGTCATTTATCACTACTGTCACTTTATAGGCTAACTTTATTTTCATCCCACTATTTTATAATTGCAGTCCAAACACCCACCTCTTTCATTCTCACTCACACAATAATACGAGCAATAAAACTACACATTTATCGCCTCTTTCTATGTGTATACATGTTTGAATTCGTATGTTTATACATGTTAAATACTTAATGACCTACCCTTTTATTAACTATCTTCATATCATCATATGCTAAATGCATCTTGGTGTTTACAAATCGGAGTGATCCAAGTGTACATATATATGGTAGTTGTCTTCACTCTATTTTTTGGGGCATATTCTATGAACGTGTGAATTTTTTTTATTACTTAGGTTGTTAGATTTTTTTTAAAAACAAAATTATGGGATATAGATATATTTAGATTTAATTAGAAAATATTAGAGTGCAAATAGAGCTCATCGTAATCTTTTTTGGTGGGGCTCAATTGTTGGTGGATTTGTGTAGGACCCTTATTAGTCCAAGAGCTCGCCTCTGTTTCAAGTACTCCGAGTCTCAATTCTCAGTGCTCTGTTGAATAGTAAGTAGTAAAATTGAATGAATCTGAGAAATGAAAACGAAGGATTTGTGTAGGACCCTTATTAGTCCAAGAGCTCGCCTCTGTTTCAAGTACTCCGAGTCTCAATTCTCAGTGCTCTGTTGAGTAGTAAGTAGTAAAATTGAATGAATCTGAGAAATGAAAAGGAAGGATTTGTGTAGGACCCTTATTAGTCCAAGAGCTCGCCTCTGTTTCAAGTACTCCGAGTCTCAATTCTCAATTAAGTAGTTAGTAAAATTGAATGAATCTGAGAAATGAAAACGAAAATATACTGAAAAAGAGGTAAAAAAAAATTTGGACCATTTCTCGATTTGTGCGAAGGATTTGTGTAGGACCCTTCTTAGTCCAAGAGCTCGCCTCTGTTTCAAGTACTCCGAGTCTCAATTCTCAGTTGAGTAGTAAGTAGTAAAATTGAATGAATCTAAGAAATGAAAACGAAAACGAAAATATACTAAAAAGAGGTAGAAAAAAATTTGGACCATTTCTCGATTTGTGCGTGTCATCCTTGCGCAGGGGCCATGCTAATCTTCTCTGTATCGTTCCAATTTTATCGGATGTCCCCGAAGGGACAACTACTCTTGGCTTAGTGTTGTAATATAAACCCTCTAGTTTAGACTTAACTAGACGATGTGGTATTTAGTTAGATATAGCTCTTTTGTTTACCTGAAAGCCTTCTTTATTTGGGCTGATGGTTTATTCACTTTTTGGAGGCCCAAACACTAAAAAAAGCCTTCTTAAATTAATCAAAAGCAACTAGAATCCCAAATTTGATGGAAACTGCCGTCCCCTACATCTACAGTCTACATTGACATTTTCGTGATTTTCCTCCAAAACAATTAAACAATCATTCAAATCGGATGCTTTGATCCCCCATTTCACAAGGTGAAGCTATCAAATCTTGTCAATTTGATAGAATCACCATGCCCCTGCTTTGTGTTAAAAGCTATTGACGTGTGGCAATTTGGTGGTTGAGGGAATGTATTAAAGAGAGAACTTGCAGCTGCTGACTGAATGGATCAATGGAGAAGCAATAAGACAGATGATGTTTATACTGTCAAATAGATCCCACACCAATAACCCACAAATTTGTAATTGTTCATGACACATTGACACTAGTCGTGCATGGAGCTGACAACCTCGGATTTGGATAAATGATATATTTGGTCACATGTGTTACAAATCAATCACCGAAACCCATAGAACTGCGTAGTGCTACGGTCAAGTTTGGCTGAGTTTCAACAAAATTGGCGGTGCCTAAAAGCCCTGTCATTTTCACTTAGTTGTGTTCTAAATTAGGGTTGCGCCATTGAAAGAAGTTGAGAGCATCCATCGTTGGCTTGTGGCTGGATTGCAGGTAAGAAATTCTTCATCTGATTTCTGGCTTTTATTCGCACTACTTGTGTTGAAATCAATGGTTTTGTTTATAACTTTTGTGGATGTTTCTTTGTGTTTCGAGGATGGGGTTTCTTCTAGGTTTTGCTATTGAAAATATTTTCTCCAAAAGGGAAAACTGTGTGTGATCATTGTTCTGACAAAAGTGATTATGGGGATGATTTTGATGATGAAGATCACAATAAACGAATTTGTGATTGACCAAGGACTCAGGTAATATGAACCGCCCTTTCTTACAAACAAAAATAATGGCTGGGAAACAAAAAAAAAGGTCAAATAAGCTCCAAATTGGAGCCAGTATAACTTTTGAGCAGCTCGAGCAAGAGAAAGCCAAATGATGAAGCGGTACAACAAAACTTATAAATTAGCACTTCTGCTTTGGGAACCGTTTGATCAAACAGAGCCAAACTTTGTAATGTCTGATCAATTGATGTAGCTTGTTTATTTTGCACTTGTAGCAACAATTTGTTCGAGCAAGTGGAGGCACAGGTGGAAAGTAACGATTGACTATCGCCTGCTTTGTTGCCTCCATTTTATAAATTTGAGTGGAAAATATTAGGAATTTGGAGTTTCTGGTATTTGTTTGCCTGTACTTTCCCAAAAAATGGGCAAGAGAGACACATGCCCATCAGCTCTGTTTGCAAGCAATGCTGCCTCATTCATCTCTTCCTCACAACTTTTAGCCGGGTAAAGTACACTCATGGTCATCGAAAAAATTGAGAAAAAATATTTATATCATCAAAAGTTCAAAAATTTCACTTTGATCATCCAATTTTGATTTTTGTACCGTAAGAATCATTAGGACAGTTTTTTCAATTTTTGAGCAGACAATGTGCCTATATGGCAGTTTTTCCAAACAGTTAGAGTTAACGGTCAACGTGCCACATAAGCATGTTGACTGTCTAAAAATTGAAAAAATTGCCCGAATGATTCTTGTGATACAAAAATAAAAAAAAATTGAGTGATCAAAGTAAAACTTCTGAACTTTCGATGGGATAAATGATTTTTTCCAAATCTTTCGGTGACCATAAATATACTTAACCCACCTTTAGCCTCTGCAATTTCATCTCCTTCATCCAAGGAACTCTACTCTCGTTTGCCAAAACGTGCAGAGACTCGCTCAACTTTATTGGAAGGCAGGCTAAAGGCAACAGGGATTGCGGGTGCTACCAGAAAGAAATAGGGATTGTAAAGTGTTTCGATAGGGAGATCAGATTTCGAAAAACATATTGCTATGATCTTTTGCCAATTGCCACTTCAGTCATCATTCACATCAGCATACGATGGCAACAGGAAGAAGGCGGGTAAGCCCTTTCCATCCCCCCCCCCCTCCAAATCCCACCTACTGGGACCCGTCCCCGACCATAATTTTTTTTTCTCACAATTCAATCATACTCGAATCTGTTTTAAGAATCATAAAAGTGTCCATAAAAAAGAAATTTAGATCATTGGTGGAAATGAGACAAACGTGGCATTCATAGAAGAGTATCTAATAAATTGACATTAAAATTACAATCGTCAAATACAAAAAATGCACACCATGAGATCAAACTACAACATCCAAAATAGGGATGGCATCGGATTGGATTTGGATCGAATTTCTCAAAATCCATATCCGATCCTAAATAAAAATTATGTATCCATATCCATATCCATATCCATATACTATGGATAAAAAAAATCTAAATTCATATCCTATCCATCGGATTTCGAATTTTCTCCACAGATTTCAGATTTATCCATTCGACACTATTTTGCTAATCTCTGACAACAATTAAAATTTCATGATTCATTAATCTAATCAAAGTTTAAAGTACAAATACTATCAAAAATTATCCAGCAACATAGAAAATTCTCTAGAATCAAAATCTAAACTCTTAATTATATAAAATATTACAAATCAAAATGTTTGCATCAGCTGAGAAATTCAAAATGAATATCATCTTCAATCATTTGTCACATGTAATCTCGGATCCTACAATTATCAAAAACAACAGGGTTACGATTTATGGTGTTTGATTAGTGTTGTGAGTGTTTTAGTTAAAATTTCCAGTATTACAAATTATAATTTGTGGTGTTAGATCAAGGTTTACACTTTACAGTGCTAGGGTTGGGGTTTGTGATGTCTGAATAGGATTTTCAGTGTTAGAATTAAAGTTTACAATATTATGGATTATAATTTGTGGTGTGAGGTTAGAGTTAGGGACTTACGATTTGTGGTATCATAGGTTAGAGTTTACGGTGTTGATGGGTTAGGATTTGCAGTGTTAGCATGTTACATTAGGATTTACAAATTACAATTACGACTAGATTTGTAGTTTTTAATGTTATTGTTAGGTTTAGAATTTACAAATTATAATGTTGGGGTTTACATTATTGTGTTTTTACTTTTTAATATTAATTACTAACTTTACTAATTAGAGTTTTACAAATATTATTAAATTGAATAATTGAATTAGTAGTATGAGAACATATCACATTACATAGTGTTATTAAAAATTACAATTAATTCATATTAAAAAAAAACATATGTTGACAATTATAATGTATATAAATATATTAATGATATTAATTGTCAATTACATAATTACATATGAACTATAAATATATATATATATATATATATATATGTGTGTGTGTGTGTCGGGTAGAATCGGATCGGATATCCGCATGTTCGGGTCGGATCGGATACAAATTTCGGATTGGATATGCCTGAATCCATATCCATTCAAAAAATTTGAATTTTATCCATATCCATTATCCAGTCAACGGATTTTTCTACTGTTTGACCGGATCGGATCGGAAATCCACGGATACGGACACATTTGCCATCTCTAATCCAAAATAAGAATAATAATCTCCAAGATATGTAAATATATTAAAAAACATATCTCAATATATTTATTTATTATATATATAATATAATATTACATATATAATTCGGGTTGGGTTCAGGCCGGGTATGGCATTGCCATACCATACCCTTCCCATCCCGTCCCCGGGATTGGGGTTAGAGTGCCACCCAAACCCAGACCCACCAGGATTTTTGCCATCCCACATGATCAGCACTTCCAAGTGGGAATGGAATGTGCTTTGAAGATGAGGTGACAAACATGAAATATGACCATAAGACTCGGACACAACACACAATCCGAGTATCCGACAATATAAGTGTATAACTAGGTGACTGGTTTCTAAATTGCCTCCATATGCTTCACACCACTCCTGGCATGTATAAGTAAAACATGCGATGAAATACACGCCCCGATATGAGTTAAAAGCTCAGCTACTGCGGCACGGATGCATCAAGAATCATGAAACCACAGCCATAATATTGAAAGCCTTTCAATACAACTAACACAACATTAGTAACTAATACATAGTTAATTCTTTGAGCGAAAAGTAAACTCAACTTGTGATTCTGCTAATGATATGAGATCCAGTTCGATTGCCCGAAATATGGTATTAGACTTCGAGACAAGAAAAACCATCTTCAATCATCTTAGAATTTAAAATCCTTTTTCTTCGATTTCCCCCCCTCTTTTTCTTGAGTCTTCCGTTTCCTTTTCTTCTCATTCTGCACCAGTAACATCTCATATTTTAAGGTTTCAAAGTAACACAACATTTATCGCAAATTAATGAAGGCACCTAAGAGCCTACAGAGGCAATCCCAACCCCTTTCATAAATTAGTAAAGACATAATAAATACAAACCTCAGCAACCATGTCACTGAAATCTTCACGCTGACTGCGCAGCTTCTCCTCCTCCCTTGCTTCTTCATACCTGTGAAATTGAAAGGAAGTGTTGTGCCGAAGCCATCAGAAAAAACCCTAACCCAACAATATTATAAAAAAAAATTAAAAATTAATCTTACTTGGCAGGCAAAAAGTTTTCCATTGATTCCAGTTCTTCAGGTGCGAGTGTGACATCCACTCTATCTGCCTTTTGACCTCGAAGCAAATCAACCTGCAACAGATTGACAAAAATGAGAAGCCCAAGCAGCAAATGCAACTGACAGATCATACCTCAGGGAAGATATTATACCGTTATCCACAAAGCATGATCCCCAAAATAAAAACTTCCCATCAAGTCGCAAAGCGTATCTCAAGCTAAGTAGTAAAATATTTCTCACATGATTCTTTTTTCAACAACAGAAACATGTACTTCTGTTTAAACACAGATGTCTTCCTGTTCTTGATATTTTCACTTTAACAGGGCAAGTTTTTCCATCTATTAGGAATGCCACCATGACCAGACCCCTTTTCATCAAAGCCTGAGAATTCTCTTCTACGGTACTTTTATGAATATCCTATATACATGACACCTAAAAAATATCTCTTGATTCATGGTCTCCATCAACCTGATTGTCCAGTACAGCTTGTTAAGAAATACATCTGAATAGAGATTGTTCTAGAGCACTCCCCAGACAGTTACTGTTTCTATCATTTCAAGCAACTAGAACTCCACGTCAAAATAACATATATTTATATATGTCTAAATGTGAAGCAATCTGACAGTAAGCCTCTTATTCGTGCAACATAAAAAAATCCCCAATAAATTCAGACAAGTGCATAAGATTCCAAGTAATAATCTTAGAAAAAAGTGGAATGATCAGCCATGCAAAAATTGGACACATGAGAAAACAAACTTATTTCTTACCCTCTTGGCAGATGTCTTATCTTGAGTGCCACTGCCAACCACATACCTACAGGCATAAACAAGTAGCAAAAAATATTTCAGAAAATGTTACCAGGAGAAATTATTGAGATTTGAGAGAACAAAAGGAAATTAATACATTTAAAAGAAAGAAGAAAGCAGAAGCATACGTGTGTGTTGTTCCAAGTAAGGTTCCAGGAGCAATCTTTTCTTCTTTCTCTTCAAGTACCTTCAGAAGACAGAGAGAGAGAGAGTACAGATAAGTATATAATGTAGTAGAAGCAGAAGAAGAAAAAGGGAGCGTATAGAGAGTTAGACATCAAAAACTTACTTGGTAGAGAGGCCTGTCAGGTTCCTTTCTTTGTTGCTTGCGGAGATCAATAACATCCGGTGTCTCAACACCAGTCGGAGTGCTGCATAACCAGAAACATATCTATTAATTGCAACACCAGTCAGAGAGTAACTGTGCATATAAAACTTACAGAAAACTCTAGTAGACATCATGTAAATCAATATCCAGCCAGCCAGTACAAGAGCAACTTATCAGCAATCTTTACATAGGAAACAATGTACAAACATCCAAATTATTAGTAATATATCCAATTGAATACCTTGAAAGGCTATCTACAGATTGAATGCCATCCTCAAGCTCCTCTTCTTCAATCTCTTCTTCTTCTTCCTCCTCCTCCTCTTCCTCCTCCTCTTCTTCCAAATCACCCCAGTGCTTAGTCTTGTCAATTGGCTCTTCCTAAATGAATTCATAGACGCAAATATGAGATGCTACATTATCGACGCAAGGAGGCGCACAGAGATTAAAAAGGTCATAAATATTCAAGCTTTACCATCAAATCTAGTACCTTGACTGGGTGGCCTGGATAGAAATTGATAATTCAAGTATCAGGCAGAAAACTTAATAAGATAAAAGTACCTCATAGTTAGGCTGTTCTTGTTGCTGGACACCAAAAACATCTCCATACAGAGGACGTCCAAACTATTTCAAGGAAAATTAAAAAGAAATGTTAAACACTAAGGATAATAAAAATGTATCTAAGAGGAAGGAATGAAGAACACATGAGCAAAAGAAAAATGTTGAAATCCTAGCTCATGAACACCACAGTACTCGTATGACTTACTTCATCAACAGGAGGCTTGCCCCAACCACCAGCATGATATCCAAAGCTAGCCCCCGGAGGAATAGGAGCATTCAGTCCAGGTATTTTCAGTTGCGGGTAAGAAGGTGGAGGCCCGTATCTCTGGATTGGAACTCAGTTAAATAATTATCTTCAGAGAAAAAGATAGTGTTCACAGATACACTGAAAAAGAACAAAAAGTACATGTTCACCGTCTGACCTGCATATTAATAAGCCATGGTGGAGGAGCACCCTCAGCCATTCCAAGTGCTTCTTTTAGTTCTTGCGAGAGTGTGCCTGGCTTCATCTCCCTGAGCTTTACCTGTAAAACAAGGTGAGAAAACAATACACATGAAGTCCCAAAATGTAAGATCAGGGGAATGCAAATCTTAACCAGTCTTCCAATTTTATTGGATTTTCATGCAGGGACCTAAGCAAGATCAGATGACTCGGACCAATTTCTTGGGTTTCAGCAAAAAAAAAACTTTTTGACTGGGAAAAGGAAAAACAAAGAAATCAAATCATACTGTAAATTTTTTCTAATTTGGCCAGGCAAAAGAAGAACATACAGGGAATTAACTTTGAGCCACCAGCTAGTCAAAAACAGGCAATGTCATCAAAAAGAAGAAAATCTTTATGCTCAGGGAATCACAACAAAGATGTTCAACCAGTAAATGTCCTTGTGTGTGTGTGTAGCTCAAGTCTTATACAAATAGCAAAAAAAAAAAAAAATTTGATATACTAGGACAGCTTCCTCAAAATAGTTTGCATACCTTAGCCCCTGAGCATAATACATAAATAACAGGACAATTTCTAACTCCATTAACCCACAAGCAAGCTGTCTCATTTCCAAGTGGTAATAGCTTAATGCACACATAATTGCTCAATTATTTTAAAGTTTTCTTGAACTCTTTGTTCAGGTAAAACGAGAAGTTTTCCCGTGACTCCTCGTGTTTTGTTACGCCAAACAAAGAAGACTGTTGTGCCTAATACAAAATACCGCGCTTTTATCGCATACTAGTAAATACTAAATAACAACTAAGTAACACTGCCATGATGAGGTGAATTAATCCATACAAAAATTCAAGGAAGATACAATAATAGAATCATCCAACCACATTGCAAAAAAAGCAAAAAGAAATGCATAAAGATACAAGCAAAATCATATATAACTGCAAAGAAAGTACCTCAAATTCCTTCCCTTCATGATACAGGTCACCATGAGTTGTCAGCTTTGGCTTCGTTTGGTATTTAAAAAAGGCGTCATGGAGGACCTAATAAACAGAAACAATAATCAGAAGCATAAGACGTCTATATCAGGACAGATCAGCTGAAGCATGTTCAGAAGAAATTCTCCTCAACCCCAACCCCCAGAAATTATTAAAAAAGGGACACAAAACCTGATAGTCAATATCCATTTTGCCCATTTTTGGCTGCATACGCTCACGCTGCTTCTGTTTTAACTTCTTACCATCCTCCTTTTCAGTATAAGCCTGAAACCAAAGAAAGCAACAAGTTAGATGGCCCTAGTGAGAACTGTTCATGGGTATTCACATTCTATCTTCGGTTAATTAATGCACAACCTGCAAAATAAATCAAGGGAAAACATGATGATCTCCAAAATTGCCATTTTTCAGATCTCAAAAATAACTTCCAAGGCTAAAAATATTATGGTAGATTACGCAAATTCACAAAATTAAAAATACCAGCTTATTCATCAAATCATTCACAGCAAAATGGGTTGAATTAACATTCCAGAGAGCATTCAATCATTACAGGGAACAAATTCTACTGTTAAAGAATCTAGTTTTCAACCGATAAAAGCTCAACTAGGTGTTGGTTTCTTCATTACATAATGGTCAATTCAAAAGAAAAACGTCAAATGTAACTGACTATAAGACTAATTTACCTGTCTAATTTTCTCAATTCCAGTGGCAGCAATAAAATCAGGGAGCTGAAAAGGTTGCTTTTCAATACCACGCTTACCCTGCAAAATAAATCCATGGCTCAATGAGACACTAGCAGCTTTGAAATATATTACTAGCAGAGTCTGCATCCCTCTTATGCTACTTAAAAGAAAACTTTCTTAGATGAATCTAGCCCGGGCATTATGCACGATGCGAAGGCATCTGAAAAAAAGCATATAAATTAGCATCCCAAAAATAAAATAAAAAATCCTTAAAATGTAGTTTCACAAGTATTATAAGCTCTATAACTGCCCCAAATAAATGCATCAATATATACATTCTGCATCCCCGCCCACAATAGCAAGCATATGTAAAGAGAAAAAAAAAATATAAGGCCCCATAGCCAAACCCATACAAGTCCAGGCTCCAAGATTGTCACAGCCGCTCCCCTGCAAGAACCAGATATATACATATAAGAGAAACCTCATCGACGTTATCTTCCCTCATTTCTCCCCAGTCCCTCATGATGACATGGCACCAAGTCATGCTAGCAGTTCTTTCAAAAATCGTTTCATTTTAGTTACTCACTAACCTGTAAGAACTTTCTCTTCTGACACCAATGCCTCGGCACAGGAACAGTGTTCCGGTATGCTTTCAGAGATACCAGCAACTTTGGGTCCGCAGAAGTGGCATCCCACACCTATAATACGCAAATAATAATAATAATAATAATAAGTGGCTAGCTTTTCATAAACAACAACAAACTAAAACAGCAAAGACCAAAACACTTGGTACCATTTCAATAAATCTTTTTCTAATTCCAAAAAAAAATCTTAAGCACGAATATACAGTACTCAGGACAGTGAGTTACAGACAATTCTGGCATGAGAGATGGTTATAATCATGTGGGCAGTCAGAAACGATTTAACTTCAGAATTCAGATGCCATGATGTAGTGTCATTTGTAGACGCAAAACAAAAAGGTAGGTCCTTCAAGTTTACTAATGATCACATGTTGGCTAATTTGGTTGGAAAGGAACAAACGAATCTTCAATGAAAAGGAAACTGACACAGGCCTCTTTATAGATAACTTCCACTCTATTAGCATAGCAAGTTCTTGCTTTCTAAAATCTCTAACAACTTTCTAGACACAAGTAGACTGGTGGGCACTTAATGTATGTTCTTTTATCAGACTTTGTATTCCTTATTGTGTCTTTCTCCCCTAGGCTTCACCTCCTTGGTGCCCTGAATACAAACTATTTTGCATTACAAAAGAAAAATAACAATTGAATTCACCATAAAAATGAATGCCTAAACTAGGGCTATTACCAGTTCTTTCTCGAGATAATTAGAAAACGTAAATCATAATTATGAATATATTACAATTGTCATAACAACAACACCAGTTTATATGACAAATTTTACAACAAACATAGATACGACGAGAATTCCAATTTAAAAATAGAAATCCTATTTGGCAACATCTAAACATAAACAAAAGTTGTTTACATCAAGCACTAGAGTCTCATATATAGGATGCTTCATGCAGCAAGGTCTCATACATTGCAATCATGATATCCCACCAAAGTCTGACTTGTGAGACCACAAATGGGAATACTTTACAACTACCACCTAATGTTAGCGACCAAAAAAAAAAAAAAAAAAGTGGACAAAAAATAAGATGGGCAAGAAACTTCTCGAATTCTTATATAAAAAAAAAGAGGGATTTCAAATAAGGATTTTAAAATATACGAATTAACAGCCATCACTACCTCAACAACATCAGGTCTTGGGCATATTTGTTTCAATTCAGCGATCTTCATCCGTCTTTGAAGCTGTAAAAAAGAACCATATAATTTTCAATCGGTATGAAACACTTGCTGAGAACAACCACAATAATAACTAAGTAGAATGATTAATGGCTAACAAAAGGGTAAACCTTTTTCTTCTTATTTGAGAACCCTTTCTCTCTCTGTTGGCTATCCTCTTCTTCCTCATCAGAGTCCGAATCAGCCTTTTTCTTTGAGTCTGCATTTTGGGCAGACTCATCCTTTTTATCATTCTCCTAGAAACCATCAGATATAGAGTCAGAAAAATGTCAGCAAAAATAAGAAAGACAATAATGTAAAAGAAACAGTGGTATCAAGCAAGTCAATGGAAAGAAACTCCTTGCCTCATCGCCAGCAGTGTCACGGAAACTGAATTTCTCAAAGACCTTTCTAAATTCCTCATCCATACCAGCCTCTAGCTCAGCATGTTCTGGTACATACTCAATTTCAACTTCCTCCACAACCTATAGGTTTTAAATTTAAAAAGAAACAAAAACAAAATCCCCTTGTTACACTCTGCTTCAGAACATGCTTATAAAGAAACAAAATACTAGAACATATACACCTGATAGAAAATACAAAAGTGACGCATAGAAATCAAAATATTAAGCTTATAGCACTAATGGCCAAATCCACAGAGTACATAATTCTATGGAAAAAAAGAAAAACTCAAGAATGTTTTTAAAGCTAAGAGAAAGAAAACAAACAGTGAAGTTTTAATCCCCACCCAATCCTCCATCAACAATCTTTCATCCAATACGTTGACATTGGATAACACCCTCTTATCCCGGATGTTTGGCAGATACTGCAATGGATCTTAGGGCCATCAAAATCAGCATAATAAGTTTGGCATTGGACTTCTCTATCAGAAATATCCAACCATTTCATTGATACGATATTGACTTTGCCAAAAAAAAAAAAGTACAATAAGGCATGAAAATTACTAGCTTTGGTTTTTTGTCCTGCTTTATATTCGCCCATTCCTTCCTTCCAGGAATAACCAAACACCACAAGAATTCCCACCCACATTCTAAAGATGGTTGACATGTCTCAAAAATGTTGAGGTTGAAATCATAGCTTCTGATGTCAAGTACTCTCCGAGTCCATTCAGACTACGAAAACAAGAGCTTCTATAGAAACCGTAGAGTAAAAATTTGAAAATTACTCTTATGATTGAGAGCAGAAACACCATAAGCTTTCAACTAATCCTCTTACACTCATGTTTCCCTTTCAGGCCTTCACAATTTCTTAAAAATTCGAACTCCTTTTTATATGTGACAGTCTAGAGGAGCAAAGCACAAATTGAACACCAAATGCAATAAAGTGTCCAGGCCTTGCCTTAAGTATCCAGTAAATTCCAGTTTAGGGTTTTCTTCACAATTGATCTCGCCAGACTATGGGATATACTTTCAATAAATCGAGCCAAACACTACAGATCTCTTCAAATTTCGTCTTCATCTTCTAACCACTCCAAATCCTAGGCATCTAAAAAAATTCAAAGAACGCATCGAAAAGAACCAGAAACTACGCACGCTTTAAAAATGAAACACAAAGCCTTAATGTCATCAGCCTACCTGTCTACTCTCTCAAATTACATCCGCGGAAGAATGGATGATGCTCGAAATTCAAATTAACAACAAAATACACGTCCAATCAGCAAGAAAAGGAAATAAGTATAAATAGAAGCCACCTGTTGTTGAGGATCTCCATTCTCTTTAGCCTCATCTTCACCAGAGTCGCTTCCTTTTCCGTTGGAAGCGTATGCCGCCTCTGAAACCTGAGCCGCTTTATTGTTCTTCTTCTGCTTCCGTCTCCGACGGCGTCGTTCACTTTCCCGCGACTTCTTCACGGCTTTAGAGGTTAGATCTCCATTTGATACGTCGCCGTTTTGATGAGCAACTACCTCTGCTGTCATGCTTGCTGGTCTCGATCGATGAACCAGTTCGGCCTATGGAGGAACCGACTTAACGAGGGTTTTGATTTTTGAAGGAAGAATACGGAGTTGTTGTTTTTTTTTTAGGAATTAGGAGTTTTAAGAAGCAAAATAAGATAATTGCTCTCATTGGGTCCCACTTATATTACACATAATTGGGTCCCACTTACTTATCCAAATCAACAAAACACATATCCTAATACAATCATATCAACAAAACACATTTTTCAATACAATTTTTTCACTTTTCATTCACCAACATTCCAAATATCAAGTTTCAACATCTCTCTCATATTTTTATACAATTTTTCACTTTTTTCTATCATTCTACACATCTTTCAATACAATTTTTTCAAATTTTTTCAAATCACTCTCTCTATACACTCCAAAATTTCCAGCACTCTAAATTGGTTTAGCATTGCACTTGCTCTAAATAAGGAACATAAATATCGTATTATCATGCACGTAGACTTTACACACATGTGAAGGTGCTTCGCACGTGTCCGGCCGTAGACTGTCAAAAAATTGACAAAATTAAAATCGATCAAAATCGAACCCTAAATGAAACCGTTTGATTGATTTTTTAAAATATATATTATATATTCTCCACTAAAATTGAACCGAAAATAAAAAACTAACATATTGACTGAAAATATATTAAATGATCTGACCAAAATATATCAAAAAATCAACCATTAATGCTTTTACAATTCCGGGTGAGAACTAAAAACTACTCGTGCATGTTAGTCATGCAAATTATCAAATTAAGAATCACAAAGCTATTAATCAAATTTACAATTCAAAAAAAAGTGATTGTCAAATATTAAAATTGTTTAAGATTGGTTCAAAAAAATTAACGAGCTTGAGCATATTTGTAAATTGGTTACGTAAATAATAAATGAGCTTAATTTTTATATTCCACACTATTGTAGTATTGGATATCAAGATTGGACTTGCACTCTTGAGTTTTAGGAAAGATTTTCATTCAATTAATAATAGGTATACCGCTTTAAATTATTTGGAAGCTTTTTTAGGAATAAAATTCACATATCTTAATGTAGGATAATACCTCAAATGTCTGTTGGCCAACCTTTCAAAATATATTGAAGGAATATATTGAATGAAAATCTGAGTTTAATCGTAAATATGGCGTAGTGTAATTTCAAATGGTAAATAAATTGGGATTTATGGCTCAATTAATCTACTTAGGTCGATTGTGTCCTCAGCAATTGCATAAGACGTAAATTCGTAAATATAGTGTAACGTAATTTCAAATGGTAAATCAATTGATATTATAGGCTCAATTAACCTGCCTAAGCCAGCCCTCAGCACAGAGTCAGAGTCAGGAATAAAACTCGTGTACTCACGAGAGAACTGCCAACACAAGGCTTGTCCTTTGGCCCTACATGATATGCCCTAGGACAAATGTAGGACAACTACAACCCAGGATCTGGGACGAGCAGACGCTGTTTTTGGCTTCCTTGATGCTAAACAAGTGGTTATAATTTAAAAACATCTACCTTTTCTTCTCTGGAAGTGAAATACCGGTTGCAGCAGAAAAAGGCAGGAGATCGTGGACTTGGGGTATATGTCCCCTCCTTGGTTCACTGGGAAGATCTTCGTACATATGGAGATTCATACGAGAAATATATGGATTCAAAACTGCACTAAAAGATAAGGTATTCACATTACTCTTTTCCGATTTACACAACGTGGATGAAGGCACCCTACTTTAATTCACACGAGTAAAACTTTTCAAACAAGTGAGTTCCCAAAACCAAAATGAACAACAATACAACTGGGAAAAAAATACATCGAGAGAAAAGCTACTTTGATTCTTCTATCATTTTTGTATAAAAGTGACTCGGCCTGCACCGTTTGAAAAGAATAGTGTAGGGGAGAAAACAGGAGTTAAAAGAATGAAAAAATCGAGGGTCAATCAAAGTATAACGCACTCCTAATGTTAGTTCCACTCAGTGTGCTCCAGCAGTCCGTCCGCTAAACGACATTGTCGTAAAAGGAGTTCATCTGAGGGCAACTGGAAGGCTGAACAGGATCTCCATGTCTGGAGCTTTCACGGCACCCTACATGATTCGATGACTTCACTCACAGCTATGTGAGTCTCCGGTGAAATCATGTTTAATGTCAAATGAAATGCCTGAAGAAAGAACATACAGTGCTCAAAATACAGAGGAAAAGTTGTAGCACATCAAAGGCACAAAGTGAACATAAAAATGGGAAAATTTTGATATCTAAAATGGAGAAAAATATTCTTGAGAATTCATTAGTCTGCATCAGCCACAAGCTGACATATGCAGGCATTCTTGAGAAATGTCGATGAGATCACTGCTAGGGTATTTAAAGACGATACAGAGGGTAGAAATGATCATGTTCATCTACTTGAGGCTTGCAAAATAAACTTACCACAAATTTCTCTAGAACAGGTACAAGAACAGTCAGGTTGCAATTTGGAAGGCAGTTGGCAATTGCATCACGTACACTTTTGCTGTCGTTAAAGAGCCAAAGATGATTTTTGATGCAACTAGGAAGAAACTCTTGCGTTATGGAAGAGGAATAAAAATATGCTTACAAACCTTTCAGTCGAAAGGAATGCAAGTAGCAGGGCTGCATAAGCTTGTACAATCATCTTCTCAGCTTCTTTCTCTTCTTGCAGCAAAAAAGCTGTTTCGTCATCCTGCGCAATAGGTTGTTAATTTCAGATGGGTAGCATATAATGAAATTCCTTCAGCCTGCTTGCAATAATCATATCCCATGTGGGGAGAAGATTTAATTAATCCTTCAATTAACTTAGATCAGAGATTAACATAAATTCTATCATATCTTTACATTTTGTCCACCATTCAAAACTGTTATCATTCAAACCCTAGCATGTATTGAGACCCACAAATATCTTCATACAGACAGCTGAATCAGTGATGGCATCTCCCGATCAACCTCTTAGATGTCTTTCATTCAACACGTGATCAGCACAAGGAAGTCTAAACACCCCCAGCATAAAAAAACAGAAAAAATAATTACTCAAAACCCAGGAATATCCTCAAAATCCTCTCCATTTGAAATTTCTGAGCATCAGTGCCAGTTACTCAGAACCCAGGAATATCCTCAAAATTGCTGAATACCTCTCCATTTGAAATTTCTGAGCATCAATGCCAGTTTTTTAAGAAAATGTAAAACGGAAAAGAGATATAGCTCAAAAGTATATTTATATTCTACTTTGTCATCTTCCCAATCCCAAACTTCATGACGGGCCTAAACCTTACCACAGTGTTACAAAGCATATTTCTGCAAAGTTAGGCAACTCACATCCCAAAAAATAACATGTTTACTTCCTGTAAGCTATAAGCTAGTATATACTGCAGCTTGGTGCTGAGAAAACCAAAATAACAGGAAAACTCAGGCAAATCAACGAAAGAATGTACAAAAGGTGGCCAAAAGTCACCAAGATTGAGGTCAATTACGAATCATTTTAGCAATTTAGAATACAGAGTAAAAAACAGAACTTAAAACTCCTATTCCTATATATATCTCCAGTACATCAGCAACAAAACATACTACAAAAAGAACAAGAAAAACAACCAACTTAACAGAACTCACCCTTGACAAAGTGTTTCCTTCTTCACATGTGTCACCAGCCTCACAGTTGACCAGAAAGATGGAACACAGTAGAGAAATTACGTCCCTGTGGCTCTCCTCTTCTAATCCTTCTGAGGCAGGTAAAACAATACTTGCTGCGGCAAGCCGTGATCTGCATTGTAACTTGTAATAAATTTTTAACAACAATAACCATGGTGTCTACCTGCAATGCTCCAGAAATTACAAATATATGGGGACCCAAGAACTGCCTATTCAAAGATCTAAACGATCCCAGTTCATATACGCTTGACCAGCAACTTGCAGGTCAGAGAACTGGGGGAATGAACTAGAAAAATACAACCCACATAAGTGAAGGCCAATCGTCATTCCCCAACTACAAGGTATTAATGTATCTTCGGTATAAGACCATTTTTCACATACATAAAAAAAAACCATCGCTCATGGCCTTAATTATGAACACAAAGTCACAAATATGTCAACAAAACTTCAAGTCTGCCAGCTTTCCTGTTATGGGGATGAAGGGATCTGAGTGTGCCATCAGACCGGATTTGTCAAAAAATGGAGATTCTTATTGTGTTATTTGCTAACTGCTTGAAACAAAGAACTTGTTGATAATAGAGGACAAACAAACCTGTTAGATGCATTTTTCTCGACCAAGTTAACAAGCAGGCCCAGTATAGCAACAAGGAAATCTAACTCTTGATCAGTAAGATGTCGATCACGTTGATGCAGTACTTCAATGCGTAAACTGTTTTCTTTTGTCTCAATGAATGGAAGTGAAGGTGAGCTGAATGAAGGAAAGTGACCAGCAATCAATGCCGACATGGTCTCAAGTCCTCCACAGGCCTCAATTTGCTGACAGCCAACAGGATTTTCATTTGTTAAATTCATCAGAACTTGCCAACACAGAACATGATTCAAATGTTTTAAACCCTAAAGAGGAGCAATGATCAAATCACTAAAACCAAAAGCTCTTGCTTAATCTAAGAGTTATAAACAATCCAGGAGACAGAATCTAACAATTACACTGGGATTAGAACTTTTAATGGTAACTTCCTGTTAAACCAGAAAGATAAAGTCCTCCACAGGCCGCAATTTGCTGACAGCCAACAGGATTTTCATTTGTTAAATCCCTCAGAACCTGCCAACACGGAACATGATTCAAATGTTTTAAACCCTAAAGAGGAGATAACACCTTGAAGAGGAGCAAGGATCAAATCATTAAAACCAAAAGCTCTTGCTTATCTAAGAGTCATATACAATCCACCAGGCGACAGAATCTAACAATTACACTGGGATTAGAGCTTTTAGTGGTAACTTCCTGTCACGCCCCTCTCCCAGATAGGTGCGAATGAGCACTCCATGAATTCCAAAGGCGTGACCGATAAGGAACCCCTCTGTTCCCCGAACCGAATTTAAACCCAAGCTACTATGAATTAACAAGATAACTACAGAAGTAGTCTCACATGTATATAAGTCTCGACCAAAATCTCAAATACTGCCAATAAAATGTAACATGCAAACCAGAGTCTACAGCGAAAAATCCAAATCGTCATAGATACGAAAAACAGATACTACAGACAGACACAAACATCCCCATAGTAGCTACCCATCACGTCTCACACATCCCCGCGCTGATCATCCACTCCGGCTATTTCACTTGAAAAACATGAGAATGAAAGCGATGAGCCACAAAGCTCAGTAGGGATACGAAGATATATCAATCATCAGAATAAACGGAAAGTAAAACGCAAGATGTATAAGAGAAATGATCAGGAACTCAAATAATGATACACTTCAGTACCACCGAACTCCAGTAAATCAGACATAAAGTAAGAAAACCTGAAAGATATAAAAATACATAAAGAAAATCATAAAGTGATACCCTGATAGGATATAGAATCTCCGAATCCATCATAAATATCAACATATCAGTCAATCTGTAGGGTAGACACCGAGTAGGCTTCACCACTACCATCCTCAAGTACAACTCTCAAATCAGTACACAATCATAATCCAACTCAAATCCATATAACATCAGTAAATCCTCCTCTGGACCCACCCTGATCCCCGCAAGGTGTCTCTCAGTCCAGGTACTCCCCAGATTGGATGAGGATCGAGCCTACAACAGGTACTCGATAGCATCGCCTACATCAAAAAGCGTCCCCTAGGATGTACCCCACCTCAATCCGGTCTCCAGGTACGTACCCGATCAAAATCATCAATAAATCATCTAGTAAACTGGGTTGCCCGATGTGTCCCACACACTACAAATCATCCATCAATAATCTCGTAGCATCATCACCGAAAATCACCAGAGTGCAGTCCTATCCGGACTCTCAAAAGGACCCCACAAACAAGATGTGGGCCATACTGAAGACGTGGCGCATACAAACACAACCGATAATAGCCTGAAATAATAATATAGTTGCAATTGCGGAAATAAATCGGATAAGAGTGCCAACAGAGAAATTCCTAACCTCCGGAAATTTCACACCAATAGACAAATAGGAGTCCGTCAAATACGAAACTTCCGGAACCCCAAATAAGAAGTAGGGCAAAATCCCTATCTGAAATGTCGACTAACGCTAATTCGTAGTACTTCCCTGATTCACCGAAATCTCAATCCAAAATCTCCAAATCAGCCTCTTGCATCGAAATACGGATACGTATACACGAAAGTCAAAATACAGAAAAGTCAACCTAAATAGTCAAACTAGTCAAAATAGGTCAAAAACGATTCAACGGTCAAACGGGTCAAAAATCAAACGGGTCAAACCCGGTCAACTCGGGTCAAAAGTCAACTCGGGCAAAACCAGGTCAACCCGATCAACAGTGGTACCAGCACTGCCGTCGCCGGAGCTGGTGATTCCGGCGAATCATACATCAAATTGAAGCTCTCAGAAAATGCAATCTAATGGTACCTGTCTCGTTCCAAAACTCTCCACCGGAATCGACCGGGATCGCGTTTCAAAGTCGCCGGAAAACAAAACTTTCGCCGCCTGATTCTGCCGCCTGTGGTGCTCTGATGACAACAATTCCAGTTGGGTTTTGTTCCCCTCTCTACAAGCTTCGTTTCGACACCTTACACGCCTCAATCGGACAAGAAACGCAAAAATTTCAATTTCAATTCTCCATTTTCTCTCTCTCTCGCGTGAACTAGGGAAGAGAAGAAGAAATCTGATTTAATCCAGATTTTTGAAGTCAAATTACGTTTTTGCCCCTCATTTACATAATAATCAGTTAGACTTCCAAAATTCATAACAATTCCGATTCAACACAGATTCAGCTGATTCTTACGTCAATATTTTTCTAAAAATATTTAGTATTATTAAATCTATTTATAGTATCCCTTCTTGCAGTTGATGCAGAAAAACCGTGATATTGTGGATTAATACCCCTTTGGACCATACCAGTAAAATCATGGTTTTCAACAAAAGTAAACGGATGCTCAGCCCCAATCATATAGTCTACAACCTCTTGACGAGCACGTGATTCATCATATTGAAAATTAGTAACATTTCCACTTTGATCTACATTTAATTGCATTTGTGTTCTTATATCTACATTAGAATTTTGACTACATCTTTCGGTGTGACGTTTCAAGTGACTAGTACCTCCTGTCGATGCACCACTTAATAACTTACCACAAAATTTACATTTTGCTTTAACTTCTCGAACATTGCTAGCATTTGTAATTATAACTCTATCAAATCCATTCCATGCAACACTAGCTGTTTTTTTATTTTTAGCAGTAGTAGTAATAGAAGTGCTCTCATTTCTAATTTGATCAGAGGGAGATCCTATCGATTCTCTCAAAAGAGCATCCTCCTCATCAACAGTGTCAGGGTAAGCAATATTATGTCTAGGGTCCATATTAATGTAAGTATGCAACAAATTGAATGCGCAAATATATAATCAAAAAATATAATATAAACAAGAAATAATAAATTCAAATGTTCGTTACCCCACACGTCAATTCCGCACACAATGTGATGACGATGAAGATGAGTACCAACTTTAAATTATCAAAAAAAGATCGTACAAACTGCAACTCACTTTCACCTACAATACAAATTGAGAAATTGATCAATAATATCAATGTAAGATATTATAATAATATAATTATATAATATGCGGATAAGCACTGAACTTTCTAAAATGGTAAAATATAAGTAATAAATATAACTATGATTATAATTTATAAAATATACAATAAGTGCAGAAGTGTTGTAAGCCACTAACCCAATAAAGTTGTATTATTGTTTAGAGTACTCTAGAAGATTGAAAGAAGTAGAACTTGTAGTCTGTAGAAGTGTAGAACTCACGAAAAAAAATTCAGATTGAAATTTGGGGAGGCGGAGGCGATAGTGTGACCGTGCGATGGAGCCGGACTTCTCCAAAAATGGATTCAAGCTTAGACAGAAGATGGATTCAAACTTAGACAGAAGATGGCTTCAAGCTAAGAGAGAGACATAGAGTAAGAGATTAGAGAGAAAAGCTTGTTTTGATGAAGAAAGGGCTCTAGATTTGGGTGTATTTATAGGATATGAATGAGGCTTGGAGTCTGGAGAGTTGTTGTGCCTCAGTGCCTGTGTTGATGAGTTGGAGAGCTGGATTTTGGCCGTTGAAACAACGGTTCAATTTCAAGTTTCAACGGTCCGTGAGAACGTCAGAACGGTCACTGACAACGTGACAAAGATGAGAGATTTTCTTTCTCTTTATTTTTTAAACTTTTTTGGCCTACTTGTTTAATTGTTTTGCTCTCTTTTTTACTAACATGTAACCATTATACTTTCACAGTCATGTGTGATTGTGAATTGAGTATTTGAATCTGTCAAAAGCTGTTTATGGAGTGACGGAGGTGAGTGATTTAGCCATTTAGGTGAAGAAGATAATATAGAAATGCAGGATTACTTATCTATTATATATATTTAATATGAAATATCTAAGTCCTATACTCGGGCCGGGCCTCAGCCTCGGGCTCGGGCCAGCCCGGACTTGGCCCAAAAGCTCGGGCCTCGGGCCGGGCTCGGCCCCAGAAATGGGGCCCAGGCCCACCCGAGGTATGATGTTAGGCTGCCCAGGCCCGATGCATCTTCGGGCCTGGGCCGGGCTTTGGCCCGCAGGCCCGGGCCGGATTCGGGCCGGGTCATGGCCCGCGGGCCATTTGAAGAGGCCTACACACACATATGCTTGGCCTCCCAATAATATAGAGGAGACTTCATATACCAATTTCAGAAGCTCCAATATATCGAAATGTGCTCCTAACAGTGGACATAACACCAAACGCAAGCACATCAGCCTTCTCTGTAAAACATATTCAGGAGCAAGGTGCCCACTACCATGTAAAAAAAAAGAATGCAAAACATAAGGAAAAATTGTGATAAGCAAGACCTCTAGCCACACCAATCAAGCTGTAAATATTAGCAATATCCATAATTAAAATATATGTCTAAACACATTTTAACCTAATAAACTAGAAATTATATATATATATTGTTCAATCTGCATAATCATTTTCAAACACAAAGTATTTGCTTTGCTTCTTCACCATTCTAACTCCTTGAACAACCATTAGATACCTACTTGTTTACTTTGCTTCTCCACCCTTCTAACTCCTTCAACAACCATCTCTTGCGATGTGCAATAGGATACTCAACAAATGCAAACAACATATCCGGACACTTGTTAAGGAATGTGTAAGCCTCATCAATAACATCCAATTCTAGACCCAAAGCTTCAAGTTGAGTGAATAAATCATCTCCTCTAATGTCAGTAGCTCGAGCACAAACCTTGAATATGGAACCAATTTCTTTTAGTTCGGTACTCAAATCACGAGCAGACTCTCTAATGGCAGCAATAATATCTGCATCATCTCCTCCATATTCCGCAGTCCTTTTTCCCTTCTTTTTGCTACTTGAAGCAGATACCTCGGATGGCACATCATTTTTCTGAGAAGTATGAGTAGTAGCATCAACATTGTTACACTCAATATTAGGATTATATGAATCATCATTTTCATCATCATCTTCATCCAAACTTTCCAGTCTAATCACCCTCCTCAATTCTTCTCGCAACTCTTCTCCATCAACTCCATACTCTCCATCAGCTTTATTTGCAGCTCATAATTGCTCAAGTTTATTATAATTTCAAAATTTTTTATTTTTCCAATCTTCAGCTTTTTTGTTTTTCTGCCAAAGAAAATTCCAAAAAGAAACCATCAACTATATTGTTCCCTTTTTAAAGCCAACAACCTCTGAATAAATGGGTCAACAATGGAAATAAGTTATCATGTAGACTCTATAGTGTGCATAAGTTAGCCTACCATGTATGTATATGATTCAAATTCATTACTCACCTCAATTAATCGAGCCCACACCTCTTCCTCCGCGCTCCATTGATAAGTCACTGGATTCCAAGCAAATCCACTCAAATGTCCATTTTTGAACACATCATAACACTCTTGAAATTTTTGCTTCAGTGTTCTCATACGAGCTTTGACCTTTTCCCTTGTCATGCCAACTTCAGAGTAACGATAATTCAAATCGTTCACAATTTTCTTATAAGCAGTGCTAGAAAAGCTACCATCAATTCTTTGCCCAAGCTGTTCTTGATTCAAAAGTTCTTCAATCAGCATGTCATCCATGTCCTCAGTCCAATTAGTGGCAGTTGTCCTTTTCTTCTGAAAGTCATCTAGTTGCTTTCTCTTCATTTTGCTGGTAGGTACACAAAAGTTGGAATATATTAAATGAATAAACATTTTAAACATACCACATATATTACCACATACGACACATGTTTTAAAATATAGCAAAACATAAAGAAGTTTAACATTTTAAACATAAAAGTCTCAATATCTAAAATACTCAAGATCTTAAACATGTTGAAAACACACAATTCAAAGCCCATGTCTACTATTATAATCCAGCCACATGTCTGCAGCTATCAAGTCTCTAATTTGTTGTCCTCTTGCAGCATCTACGGTGTCTTCCATAACATGGCCCCTAGTGTTTATTCTTGTTTCTGAAATTTGTAATTCTTGATCAACTTCTTCCATTAGTAGTTCATCTGGGTCAACGCCAAGCAAGTAATTGTGTAAAATGCAACAAGCAACTATAATAGCCCTCTGAGTCTTGATTCTATAATGTGGCTCTGCCCCACTACCCATGATTGGGAAACGTTTTTTTAGAACCCCGATAGCTCTCTCAATGGCGTTTCGCAACGATGCATGTCTAAGATTGAACAATTCAATTGCATTACAAGGCGGGTTGTACGTTGAATACTCCCGTAAGTGGTAACGAACACCTCTATAAGGTGTAATCAGCCCACTTCTCAACATGTAGCCCGCATCAACAAGGTAATATTTACCTAAACATATTATACAATTTGTTAGTAGCTTTAAAATAAATAATCAATAAAAATTAAAATATTACTTTACCTTCGGGAATCTTCAAAGGCCAACGGCGTGCTAGTGCACTTTTTAGAATTCTTGAATCGGATGCAGTCCCTTCCCACCCTGCTAAAACATATGTAAATCTTAAATCAAATGTGCACGCAAGCATGACATTTGTTGTGGGGTAGTCCTTCCTTCCTCGATATCTTGGAGCTTCTGATTTTTTAACTTTCACACGAACGTGTGTTCCATCTATGGCTCCAACGCAATCCTATAAAAGTGTTATAACTTTGTCTTGTAGCTTAATAAGTGTAATTTAGATAAGAAAATATATTTACCTTGAAAAAAGGGTTAAATCGAGGACGGTTGACAATTTCTGCTGTAATTTGAGATCCATCAGGTTGTTTCATAAATTTGTCTTGAACTTCTATAATTGCTCTCAACACCTCATGACAATGGCGAGACACTATCTCTGCGGAACGTCGAAATATGGCTTGCAATGAACGGTGCCTAACATTATGTCCTAATAAATAGAGTCTTTCTTCAACAGTTGCTCCTATTGTTCCACGAAGACCTCCATCTCTAACTAAAATCTCACATAGATGCATAAATGCCAAAGGACTCATCCGAAGCACATTTCGACAAGTAACTTCATTGCCAATCCATGCAGTCATTAACTCATCTCGTACACGTTCTCTATGTAAGCGTATAGAACGAAATACATGGATTCTATGGAATTGGTTCAACATTCTACTATGGACTCTTCTACGACACCAAATTCGTACTAAAATCATCATATTTATGTGCCACCGATATATGATCACAATCAATACGATATAAAGTCTGAAAATATTCTCTTTGAATGCCATCTAAGAAACAAAAATTATGGAAGAAAGTAATAGTTAGGGAACAAGCCATTCTAAAACCAAATCCATAATCTCCACAAAGATAAGAAAAGTTAAGAACTAACACCAGATTCCAATACCATTGAAACTAATATAGTTAGTATCCATGAAGAGAAGTAATTGATTAGTTGATCAGATAATTAAGCTTCTAAGAACTAACATAAATAAATATATATTTCAATTGAGTGGGCATTGCATCACAGGATAAGCATGATTCCATTATTGGATAGGAAAATTATAAAATAAAGAGGCTAGAGACCACCATTAGTAAAACAATGCATTCAGTAACAATGCATACAAATTTCAAGAATCAGCTACCATGCATACAATATATTGGATAGAAGAATAAGCCTAATTTTTAAAGAGTTATAACTTTTGTATGTCGTTGAAAAGTTACAATGCATACAAATTAACAATGCATATATTCATTATCATCATCATCCCTTAAGACCAAACCAGACCAAAAGTTTGAAATTAACACTCAACGTAAAAGTTAAATCAACTAGCAAGGCACTGTGACATCACATCAAAGGCTCCATTTATTACTAAGGCCTTGCTTCGCTACATCTCAACCTACTTTGCTATTCTCTTCCAAAAGCACCAACCCAAAACAGAACAACCAAGAAGTGAGAACCCAATATCAAATCGACACAAAATTAGTCTCATAACACCCAAAATAGGAGAAATGACAAAGAGATGTCGATTCTTTCTTTTACGCAAAGACCCATTGATTTGGAACCTTCACTCGAGAGAAGAAAGATAAAGCCAACAATCCATTACACAAGAGAGAGGAAGAATGAGTACCTGTATCAACCAGATTGAGATGATGCTCGGCAGAGATGACGCAGCAGCGTTCTCGTGGTTGATCGGCGATATCGGACAAGCACAAGGAAAGAAGATAGAGAAGGCGATCGCACAAGCAAAGAAAGAGGAGAGGCGTGAATTAGGTTTACAGACGGTTATTTGAGTAATTTCATAATTAAACATCCCTAAACCCCTCAAAATGAGGGGTTCAGATTTGGTGGGTTGGGAGGTGTTCAGAAGGGTTCGCGAACCTCTCTGAACCCCATCCATAATTTTTGCCAAACAGGAGTTCAGAGGGGTTCGTTACGAACCCCTACCCCTCTCAACTCCTCTATCATAAGATGCCAAGCAAGGCCTTAAAGGGTGACGATATTTTTACTCCGTATCATTAACTCCTAGTATGATATCAAATCAAAAAAAAATTAAGTCTTAAAAAGTTGTTATGATCATACGTGTACATCAATTCAAACTATTTTAAATATAAAATAATGATCATGTGTGTTTCTCTAGCCTCCTCCAATGTCAAGTCAAATCAAAATAAATTAGATTAAAAAATAGGTCATGCATGTGACTACAATAATAGAAATTTGAACATAAATAAGATACGCATCTTCAAACAAAAATGATAGACTCAATAGCAGAAATTATGTTTCTCTTTAGCAAAGAATATATTCTCTGCATTCTCTGGGTTTCTCTTTTGGCGGAGAATATATTCTCTGATTTTCTCTTTTTGTGATATAATAATAGTAATGAATAATTTTCATTTTTGTAGTATAAAATGATCATCTCGCCTCATAAGATCAAGACAGACATTCGTTTTTCTTTAACTTCTCAAGTCCTATCGGATAATATTCTTCTCCTCACCATATGGACTATAAGTTCGATTTTGACATGGCAAGCAGTTCAAGCGAACAGGTTAGTATATATGTTGATGCTTTATTTTGAATAAAATATTTTTGATTAGGTGCGCGGGTGCAAATACTAAATTTATATTCTCATGTTACAAAGATGATTTCATCATAGATGAAATGAAGCAAGAAGAAGAATTCGTGGATGAAGTCGAAGAGAATATCAAAGCCGACGTTAAAAGTGACTTTGAAACCGATATGGTATGATGTTTCTGTCAATTAAGAAATTTGTGTTGTTATGTTCGGTTCAAATAAATTTTTATTAATTTCTAATAAAAACGCTTACATTCTCAGGTTTTCAAATCACGTCAATTGTTGATCGACTGGGTTTAACAAACCGGTCGCAGTTTGGGTTATATCATAGTAATCAAAAGATCAGATTTTGGTGGGTTCGATAAAAAAACACAAATTACAATTCCAATCTGATTAAGGTGGCAACTACAGATGCAAAAAACTCTCAACCAAGGCGACCGGTACCAAAAAAGTAGAATGTCCTTTTAAATTGAAAGGGCGAAAAATGATGTAAGATGATGATTGGATCGTCGATGCAAAAAACTCTCAATGAAGGCGACCGGCACCAAAAAAGTAGAATGTCCTTTTAAATTGAAAGGGCGAAAAATGAAGTAAGATGATGATTGGATGGTCGAAGTATGGTGTGCAACACATAACCATGCTCCTGCATCATATATGGAGGGATATCCATAACCAGGTCGACTTTCTTAATTGGAAATCCAGTTGATGGTGGACATGTCTGCGAAGAATGTGAAGTCACGAGACATATTGACGGAGTTGAAAAAACGAGATCTGAACAACGTGTCAACTAGAACTATCTACAATGCTCGTAAGAAGCACCGGACCGCTGAGAAAGCTGATAAATCACATATGGAGGCTATGTTATCCTTCCTTTATGATAATGAGTATTTTTTCATACACGGGCCAACCATGTTACCAATGAACTAGAAGATTTGTTCTTCACAAGTCCGAGCTCGTTAAAGCAACTACAAGCATTTCCCCAAGTTTTATTGATGGATGCAGCGTATCAAACTAATAGATACGGGTTGCCTCTTCTTGAAATTATTGGCATGACTTATACAAGTCAAACATTTTTCATAGAATTCGCGTACTTGAACTCAAAAAAAGAATCTAGTTATACTTGGGCACTGGAATGCTTGCAATCAGCAATGCATGAATGTAATGGCCCACAAGTGATTGTAATAGATAGAGAATTAGGGCTGATGAAAGCTTCTGCACAGGTATTTCCCGACACCATGAAACTACTTTGCAGATGGCATATATATCAGAGTATTTTGACCAGATGCAAGCCATCAATACAAAATAGGAGAGCTTGAGATGCATTCTACCATATGTGGACTATGCTTATTGAATCTGAAAATGAGGGTGCATACATGGGAAATTTAGCACGACTTGAGATAGTATTACAAAAATTTTCAATTGTGATTAATTATCTTAAAAGTGTATGGCTGATACCGTGTAGGAAGATGTTTGTATCTGCATGGACAGACAAATATATACATTTTGGAAATCATACAACAAACAGAGTCGAAAGTCAACATGCTAAGTTGAAATGATATCTCAGCTTCTCAGAGTCAGACTTGGAGAGATCGGTGTCGTGGATTCATCAGGTCATCCAATTGCAAGACACGACAATCAAAGCTAGCATTAAGAGAAGTAGGACTATTATCCAACACTGATTCAATATCCCGCACTTCTAGGATTTATGTGGTTTTGTTTCAATTAAGGCGTTATAGCATATTTTGATAGAGTTTGAGAAATCTAAAACTATCGAACAAGATTGCTACAAATGCGGATGTCAACTTCGTAGGAGCTACACAGACTACCATGTGCTTATGAACAAACCTTAAACTTGAGAGAAGGTCACTCAATACCGCTTAATGCCATTGATAAATTTTGGAAGAAGCTTGATTTACTATGATGTGAGCCGTTTGAAGAGGATAAGATCACGTGCAGAGCCGATGTATAAATGTTCGAAGAACAATTCCAGCAGCAGACACTGCCTGTTAAAGTCAGCTGACTAAAGAAGTTGAGGGAGATAATCAAACCTTCGATGACTTCCCAACATCAACCATCAGTGAAAACAAACACTCGAGGGCATCCCCCAATAAAGAAAAAGGTAGTCAAATATACCTATCATGCTCCAACAACATCAACAACCTTTGAGAGTAATTTCATTCCCCCTGAGGAACTTAACAAACACAGTACCTCATCCAAACGCGAACTCGAAGATATTCGAGCATGATTTTTTCCACTCTCAAGAGCCAGCGAGACATAATTGCTCGTCTATTTATAGTACTCGGTCTCCCTCTAACTACTTTATTCATGGCTATGTTGATCAATTTCCAACTATAGTGCATGCTTACATTATGGGCATACAAGATGTAAGAGCTTATGAAAATTGTGGTTTTCGATCGATAGTTGTGTCTCTTGGTCTCATAGAAGATGACTGGCCCAGTGTCAGGTATAACTTGATGGCGGAGTTGGATACATTTTGGAACCAATATGTTGAAATACTTGACGGTGTTGAAAGGGCATACAGTGTTAGACGCTGATTAAATTTCTTTCAAAATGATGTTGGAGCACTGATTGACCATGCCAGACATGAGTCTGTTGATTACTTCTGCATACAATGTGATATTACACTTTTTACAACCCCTTCACCACATAGTCAGCATTACACTATCAGTATATGACACATAAATGATAATCACTATGTCCAGGTTGTTTTGACAGGAGATTACTCAATGCCTCTCATTATGCCTACGTGAGTTCACTATAGACATTCTTGTGCAGCTGCATGGGCTACTCCATATGCGAAACGGCTTTATGCATATATGCAATCAGTGCGGTCTACATTTTCTTCTGACGCCTTTGTCCACGAGCTCGATTAAACTTAATTGAGTTTTTCTTAATGAGTCCAAATTATCCATTTAATAGTACTAATATAACCTTTTAAATTATTCCTAAATTTTAAACATGTAATATTTTTATAAGTGCGCCTAGAACTGCTACTGATACCGCGTCAAGGCTTTAGGTTGAAGAAGACAACTAGAGACGTGGGTCCCTGCTCACTTGTTGCGGTGTACTTTGGTCAACGTAGCCTTAGATATATGTTAAGGAATTTGTCAGAAACTTCAGTGAAATAATCAACAATGGCAGGTCATTTTTCTTTAACTTTTTAAGGGGGGTGAGAGAGGTGGGGGGTGCCAACACATGCTCCCCAGTTTTAAAACTCCCCTATAATCCTATGACTAGTCTTGTCAATTTTTCATTTCTCTTCTAGATTCTTCAAAATCTCACACTATCTAATGTAGACAATCACATGTGTGGCTCCCCAGTTGACTACTTTGATTGGATGTCGTCTGCTTGCAGGCTGCAACCGTAAAAATGGAACAGACAAGTATTTTTCTTATGGCTTCTAATATATAAGGAATAAATCAATAAATAACCAAAGTTAAATCATAAAATAAACAAACAATAATACATTGCAAACTCAAATTAGAAATGAAAAAAATCCAATATTTTTTTTTTTTTTAAATGATAGATCATTCACAGCTCAAGTGTTTAGTTGTTGCCTAATTTTTAAGTTTATTTTACTCCCTATTTTTTTTAAGAATCAATTAATTAAGTTAGTAACAACTAGTCATTGACTAAGATACTGAATATTACTATGATAACTCCTTATAATTGTGGGAGATCAGGAGTTTACTTATAATGAGTATCATTTTTTGTAATTGCACTATTTGGACCCCCTATTTTTAAAGGTGGCCTTCAAAGTTACTATTAGTGGAGGTCCCACACTACTGCCGAGTCTGCTATATATACATACCCAGACTCTCACTTGCTCTTAAGGCGTGTGGGAGACCATCGTGAATATATGAAGTGTCAATTAGATGAAGCATATATCAGCTTCTATTCCTGAAGCATGATTTTCTTAATTTGTGTTTTTGTTTCTCAGTTTTTTTCCCCCTTCAGATTTCAGCTTTTACTTTATTTTTTTTCAATTTATAATTTTTTTTAATAAAAAAGCATGATTTTCTTAATATCCACATATTGTGAATATTCAATTTGAATCATAATATCCACATATATGAATCATAATTTAATGCACCAACTTTTCAAAAAAAACATGAAAAATTCATAAATGTATAATAAATTGGAGAAATTTTATTACTACATAAATTTAATTAAGCACATGAACAAAATTATCGGAAGAAAACAATTGAACATCTATATGTTTTTTGAATGAGCAGACTACCAAGCTCAAACAAATATGAGTCTAATAACTGATTTTGCGTTTATCAATGGCCTTAGCCATGCTCTAGAAATTCTTTAATAGCTCAAGAAACACATACGTGTAAATTACCATTCACATTCAGTAATAGACTCAACTCAAAAAAATAGGATACATAAACATCACTAAGCAGAGTTGGTAGAGCATTAAACACATAGTTCAAAGAAAACTATATATGTTATACCAAGACCATAAAATCAAAATATTTTTTGGAGTTGAATTATATACTGATCGAACATACATAATACCCTTAAGTGACACCCATAAACAACATAAATATTTACCATGAAAGAAAATCAATTTCATAGAAACTAATGTTGAATTATAATCTGCTGACAGTAGTCGGTAGATTATTTAATATATAATAAGGTTGATTTGACATGTGGGCTAATATATTAATCTGAATTATTGTGACGACCATTTTAGGATAGGATTTATAGGGTCCTGTTCCTATTAATTATACCGATAAAAGGGTTTTGGCCCCTGAGGATGAATTATTAATTTTTCTATAAGTAAGGTTCTAATCCTATTGTTAGAATATAACTTAAAAAACATAAAGGATTCAATTCTTGGAAGATCAAACCTGCAGGATCCAACAATTCAAGAAACTCTATGGATCAAGGTATGTTCTTGATCTCTAATTTTGGTTTATGATCTAGCATAAGATCCTTGTGGATTAAGTTTAACAATTGGTATCGGAGGCGGTTGTCCAAGATCATAACTTTGTTATTTTTGAAATCAATTACTGAATCTACTTTTCATGCCATGCTTAATTTGTGAAATAGTTATGGTATGGATCAAGTTTTGATCTTCGATTTTTCATTGAATGAGCTGTTTGTTATCTGTGATCTGTTTTTGGCCAAATCTTGTGTCATGATCAAGCCCGAAAGAAAACAAAAAAAAATTCTAGAATTTTTTGCTCTGCCCGATCTGGTTTTGCCTTCAGTCGTGCATGTTGTTGAAGTTTCCGGTGTCACGGGTTGGCACCGGCTAGCAAAATGCAGCCCAAGACGCCGGAAACGGCATGAAAGACGCCGGCAACGGCGTTGTTCCTAAGGGATGAAACCCTCTAAGCCGATCTATACGATCTGGAATTTCAAGCCACCAAAACTTATTTTGCTGCTACAGACCAAGATTACGGTGTTTTCCTGCCATTGGAGACGCTGGAAACTGCAGCGGCAGCCGCGCCACCTGCGGCTTGCTGCGTTTCCTTCAGCTGCAGCATCTCGGGTGAAGAAGACGGGTCGCGTGACCCGTCTGTCTTCAACCCGTTTTCATTTGGATTTCGGGCCAGTCACATTTTTGGGTATATGGGCCGGCTAACTAGTTTGGGTTTTAAGTAAATTTGGGTTTTAAGTGAATTTTGGGCCAAAATGAATTAAGATGAATTGATTGGATTTCGGGCCAGTTAATTAGATTTTGGGCTTTAATAAATTTATGGGCCAACTTGGATAATTAAATCTTGGGCTTCATGTGCTTTTGGGCTTATTAAAATTAAACCATACCTATTATTTGATTTTTGTTGGTAATTTGGGTTTTATAATGTTTAATTAAATTAATTTTTGGTAAACTCAATTAAGTAGACTTTAATTAAAGTAGACCATAAGGATATTGGGTCTAATTTTTATTTATGGGCTCACCTCTATGCTTTTATTTATTTATTGTGCAATTTATATTGTAATTTTAATTGCTATAAATTTGCATTAAAGTCTACAATAATTATAAGGGTCATATGGGCTGGCAACTTCGTCTGATATTTCAGATAAATGGATTGATATAATATGTTGTCAAAGTAGCCTCTGTTGTGTTACTTTATTTGTTTAGAAATATTAAGATGAGTGTATTATTATTTATGCGAATAATGATCGGCCCAAAAGAAGATTATTGTTTGGCCGAATAATAGATACACTTGTAGTAATAAATATGTGACGGTTATCAAGTTTACCATGTGGGTAATAAGTCGGCCCAAAGGAAGGCTTATTACTTGACAGGATTTACTGTCAATATTTGATTATTGCACTGAGAGTACCATTTGCAGTTGATTTTTATGTCCAAAGGCAAGTTATCAATGTTGCACTCGGTATCTTGTTATATGCTCATTATTTATGTTCCTGTTATATAGATAATTCAATTTAATTATGTTTTGGTTATAACATGAAATTACTGTGAGCTTATTATGTATATATATTCTTTGTTCAGTATCTGCAAATGTTATAAATGTTTCTGCCAACATCAATTCAGTTTCTGTGCTTAATGGCACAAACTTCAAGGTCTGGAAGGAGATGGTTTTAACCGTTCTCGGTTGTATGGATCTTGACCTTGCACTTCGGAAAAACCGTCATCTTCCTCTCACTGATACTAGTACCCCTGAGGCTAAACGGGACTATGAGAGGTGGGATCGTTCTAATCGCATGAGTGTCATGATCGTGAAACTTTCCATTCCTGAAGCATTCAGGGGCAATGTGCCTGATGAAAATGCTAAGACGTTCCTGGTAGACATTGAAAAGCTTTTCGCTAAAAATGAAAAAGCTGAAACAAGTACTCTTTTGAGTAGTCTTGTTTCAATGAAGTACAATGGTCGCGGGAACGTAAGGGAGTACATCATGAAGATGTCTAATCTCATCACAAAACTGAAAGAACTTAAGTTACAGCTGCCTGATAACTTGCTCGTGCATTTGGTTCTTATCTCTCTTCCTGCACAATTCAGTCAACTAAAGGTGAGCTATAACACCCAACCGGTGAAATGGTCACTGAATGAGCTTATAGCTCAATGTGTACAAGAAGAGGAAAGATTTCAGGGTGATAAGATATCTAACAGTGCTCATTTGGCATCTTCCTCAACGGGCAAGAAAAGAAAATGGCCTAAGAATAAGGAAACTGCAGTTGGGACACCACAGAAGGTGCAAAAGAGGCAGGATCAGGAATCCACTTGTTTCTTTTGCAAGAAAGGTGGACACATGAAGAAAGAATGTCCCAAATATGCTGCTTGACGTGTGAAGAAAGGTACACTTCTCAATTTAGTTTGTTCTGAAGTTAATTTAGCTTCTGTACCAAAATACACTTGGTGGGTAGATACTGGTGCTACTACTCACATAAGTGTATCTCTACAGGATTGCCTGTGGAGCCGACTGCCAATTGATGCTGAAAGATTCATCTATGTGGGCGATGGCAAAAGGGTAGCAGTGGAGGCAATAGCTACTTTTAAATTATCTTTCAAAACTGGTTGTATTTTGAATTTAGAAGAGACCTATGTTGTACCGTAATTTAGACGGAACTTAATTTCTGTTTCCAGTTTGGACAAACTTGGGTATATTTGTTCTTTTGGAGATGGTAAATTTAGTCTTTTTGAGAATTCAACTTTAATTGCTACTGGTATTTTGATTGATAATCTGTATATGTTGGATATTACTGTCCCATTACATGAAACACTGCATGCTCATTCAAGTGGTACAAAACGGAAATTGACTATTGAAGATTCTTTTATGTTATGGCATAAGCGTTTGGGTCATATCTCTAAACAGAGAATTGACAGGCTTGTGTCAGATGGAATCCTTAATTCCCTTGACTCAACAGACTTTAATGTCTGTGTCGCATGTATAAAGGGAAAACAGACAAACATAAAGAAATTAGGTGTCAAGAGGAGTTCAGGCGTCTTAGAATTGATTCATACTGATATTTGTGGTTCATTCCCTAAAGCTTCGTGGAATGGTCAACAATATTTTATCACATTCATAGACGATTACTCCCGTTATGGGTACTTATATTTAATCCATGAGAAGTCTCAATCCATGGATATGTTCAAGGCTTATAAAGCTGAAGTTGAAAATCAACTTGGCAAAAGCATAAAAGCTGTCAGATCTGACTATGGTGGTGAATACTACGGTAGATATGATGGATCAGGTGAACAACGTCTAGGACCTTTTGCTAAATTCCTAGAGGAATGTGGAATCGTCCCGCAATACACAATGTCGGGTACACCAAGCATGAATGGTGTTGCGGAAAGGCGAAATAGAACACTTAAAGACATGGTAAGAAATATGATAAGTCATTATTCTTTACCAGAATCTCTCTGGGGAGACGCACTAAATACTGCAGTTTATATCCTTAATCGGGTTTCTAGCAAAGCTGTAGCTAAAACACCTTATGAGCAATGGTTAGGCAAAAAGCCTAGCATAAGGCATTTGCACATTTGGGGATGTCCAGCTGAGGCAAGGCTATACAGGCCGAACGAAAGGAAATTGGACTCCAAAACTGTTAGCTGCAATTTTGTTGGATACTCTAAAAGGTCAAGAGGTTTCAAATTTTATGATCCCTCTACTAGGTCATTTGTCGAGACGGGAAATGCGAGATTTTTTGAGGATGATGAGTTTAGGGGGGAAGATAAAATAAGAGATGTTGTCTTTGAAGATGAATTTGTTTCTCTTCCTATTGTTGCTATTGACATTGATGAAACAATTTATATGGTACAGCCAGAAAATTTTGTATCAGGTAATTCAAATAATCTGGTCTGTAAATTGAAGAAGTCCATCTATGGTCTCAAACAGGCTCTTGGTATCACAAGTTTCATCAAGTTATTCTCTCGTTTGGTTTTGAGGTAAACTTGGTTGATGACTGTGTTTATCATAAGTTCAGTGGGAGTAAATTCATTTTTTTGGTGTTATATGTCGATGATATACTACTTGCAAGTAGTGATATAGGCTTATTGCATGAAACCAAGAGATTTCTAACAAAGAAATTTGAAATGAAAGATCTTGGTGACGCCTCTTTTGTATTAGGTATTCAGATACATCGGGATCATTCTCGAGGTATTCTTGGATTATCACAAAAGAGCTATATCGAAAGAATTCTTAAGAGATTCGGCATGAAGAATTGTGCACCAGGAAATACTCCCATTGCTAAGGGAGACAAATTTAGTCTCGATCAATGCCCCAAAAATCAAATGGAAATTAAGGAGATGCAAAGGAATCCTTACGCATCTGCTGTAGGGAGTCTTATGTATGCTCAAGTATGTACACGTCCGGACATTGCGTTCATAGTTGGAATGTTGGGCAGATATTTGTGTAATCCTGGGATGGATCATTGGAAAGCAGCCAAACGGGTTATGCGTTACTTACAGAGAACAAAGGACTACATGCTCACTTATTGGAAATCAGAGAATTTAGAGATCATTGGATACTCTGATTCTGATTTTGCTGGATGCCTAGATAGTAAAAGATCCACAACTGACTATATTTATTTGTTGGCTGGAGGAGTTGTTTCATGGAAAAGTGCCAAACAAGCACTTATAGCTTCTTCCACTATGGAAGCTGAGTTTATAGCTTGTTATGAGGCATCATGTTATGGAAAATGGCTACGGAATTTTATCACAGGGCTGCGTATTATGAACAGCATTGAAAGGCCAGTAAAGATATACTGTGATAATAATTCGGCTGTGCTATTTTCAAACAACAATAGAAGCTCTTCGAAGTCAAGGCACATTGACATTAAGTTTCTTGTTGTTAAAGAACGAGTTCAGAATCGTCAAATATGTATAGAACATATTGGTACAAACTCCATGATAGCGGATCCACTCACTAAGGGTTTAACACCCAAGGTCTTTCATGAGCATGTTGCTCACATGAGTGTTTTACAGTTTGATGATGTACTGGTTTAGTGAGACTGTTTTGTATTGTATTTGTTTTATGTTCTAAGTTTTTCTGCAGAATAGATATTTTGTTTCTACATTATGAACATTTGTGAACTTCCAATTGCGGTAATGCATTAAGTTTATGGAAGATAAAGTTGATCTCTATTCAGTTTAAAGGAGGACCAGTTGGAAACATGCATGATAAAGATTACATTGCACGTGTTTTCATGCTTCATAACCATACTTGATCTATGTCATTGAATATGTCATTGTGTGTGACCATTGATGAGTCTAGTTACGAATAAATGTGACGAAGGCTGCTTTGATCTCATGCTAATATATTTGATGGACCAGATTGTAACGGTTTCAAGAAGAGATAGCATTTGGTGCACACTCTGGATACACAATATTATTCAAGATTAACATATAGCCCAAGTGGGAGATTGTTGAATTATAATCTGCAGGATCCAACAATTCAAGAAACTCTATGGATCAAGGTATGTTCTTGATCTCTAATTTTGATTTATGATCTAGCATAAGATCCTTGTGGATTAAGTTTAACAACTAAACCATAGAATACAATATAACCTACTACTTTCATATAGTTTCGCATCTGTAAGAGAATCTATCAATGCCTTTTTGCATTGAAAAGTTTGATTACAACCAACATGACCATGTTGGAAAATGTAACCATTTTTATGCAAGTGAAGAAATGAATAAGTTGATAGATTCCACCATGAATAGAGACTTTGCATTGTCATCAAAAGGCGAAGGGTTCACACTTTTTGAAGAGGGAAGGGTAGGGTTTAACTAAAGTTAAAGGTTAATTGTAACTAAAATGTTAATTGACGTGTTAAAATTCTATGTCATGTACTTGACGAGGTGGCATTTCTTGATATCTTCTAAATTTTCTCTAAGCTTCCGCATTTTTCAATTTCTCTAATACTTTTCTATCATATTTTATTTTTTTTCTACTATTTTAAATATTTTTTAATATAATTTTTTCAAATCACTCTCTCTATATAATCTAAAATTTTCAGTGTCATTTTCAAGTGCCCATTGAAAATGATTAATGTCTGAGGTGATGACCATCTCTCCAACCGAGGAGGGTCTAAGATCACAGTACCTAAAGCTGTTTTTCGCTCTGTCAGCTCCTTGTTCAGGGGATGAAACATGCAGACACCTCATTGGAGAGGTAATTTCGACATTATCGAAGTTAAAATATGATGATTTAAATCTAAATTACACCAAGTCGGAGTCAGATTTTAAAAGATGACCAAGTCGGCAAAGTCCTTTCGCCGTCCAAAGTGCCGAGGCAATTTTATTGTAGCCATGTTGGAAAGATCGAAGATGTGACGGAGACATAATTTGGAACTGTACAGCCACACATACATGCGGTGACCCAAACACAACACGCCACGTGGTACAAAACAGCTTTACATCTACGTCTATAGATCCAGACACGTCAGTTCTAACCCAAGAGGAGTTCCGAAAAATCTATAAATTAGTATTACGCCCCTCCACTGTTGATTATTAATTTTTATATCTCACATCACATTATGTACGTACTATTCTTGAACCTTTCCCTCGGTGGATCTAGGGTTTCCTTTTTGTTGCCTTCGTATTTCTCAAAAGACTCTTGTTTCGTCACCAAACCAAACCCTAACTGGCACCACCATCATCACTGATTGAATTCCTTAGATGCGTAAATCTATCACTCAAATGAGTCAAATCTATTGTGGAGGGCTTCGGATTGGATCATCAATCACTGATCTCTGCTAAAAAAAAGTTGACCAAAAGAACCCTAATTTTATTTCTCTCAAGAACAGATCTAGATCAGTTTTTTTTCCCTTAAATTGCAAAAAAAATCCGATCGAATTTTGATGTGTTTTCTTGACAGTAAGGAACAGAAATCCATCCAATTTTGTGTACTGATTTGATGAACAATTGGTTTTTGACCTGAAAGCGGAGATTTTTGGACGGAAAGATGTATAAATCTGTGGTGTATAAAGGAGATGAGTTACTTGGAGAGGTGGAGATATATCCGCAGCGACATCTTCAACAACAGGAAGAGGAGGAGAACAAAAACAAGAAAATCATCGATGAATTGGTTGGGAGAGAAATCAGAATAAGCCACTTCTCTCAAGCCAGTGAGAGATGTCCACCACTGGCAGTGCTTCATACCATTACGTCTAGTGGTGTTTGCTTCAAAATGGAGTCAAAGAACTCCTCCTCCCCCGACACGCTGCTGAATCTATTGCACTCCTCCTGTATCAGAGAGAACAAGGTATAACAGTAGCACAGAAACTCTTAACTTGAAAAAGAAAAATTCAAATGAACAGAGTAAAAAAGGGCTAGAAGAAGTAACGAAGGAAACACTAATCCTTCCTTTCTCAGAAATTCTGACCTGAAAAAGGATGAAAATCATGGCCAATTGATCTTACATCGGGACTATCTCTGGACCCTTTTTGGCAACGATTTTGAAGTTCTGTTGAAATTTTGTGTGAACTCTCTGAACTTGTTTACTTTTGGCTGAACTGATTTCATGGAACTGTGAAATTTGCCTTAAATTTTCTGTTAATATTCTGGTCTTCTTAAAGTTTTGACCTGAATTAACTTTAGGGATTTATAATATTTCATGGAGCTGTGGAACTGTTGAAGTATTCTTGACAATTTAAGTTTAGCCATTGACACCAATTTCCAAGTGCTTCCTTAACTTACAAACTTCGACAAGAAAAATTGCCCAATTTTTTATGGAATTTTGGACTGAAAGGATGCTGGTTCGTAAGTTTGACACTCCAATAAATGCACAATAATTTACTTAGCTTTGATGATGATATTTTTCAGATGATCTATATGGTAGTTGCTTATGCGAATAATGTTGTCATCGCTGCGTTCAAGGATACTTTCACGTGGAGATGGTTGCGGTGATGGTTTTGCGAATACTGCATTTACGATCTTAATCTATCTTAGATTTGCTGCAGTTGAAATTAGAAATTTCGAAAGGAATAATTCTTATTACCGGAATAAATTAGGTCTCGCTAAAATGTATCCGTGTACAAGTCGGACCTAAATAGAAAGTACACTTGGATGATTATAGGTAATATCTCATCTTATGGTTGTTGTTGCAACTTGCAAGGCTTCAATACTGATGTGTTAGCTTGTCATTCCATAGGGGCGTGATTTAAAAGGAATGAACTAACTGGGTTAACCATGTTAGTTGTTGTTCTGTCGATGACATGCTATTTATGAGAATAAATTTGCACGACATTACTTCTAAGTTTAATCTGAAACATGAACGTTTCATATTTATGCTATTTCGAAGGAGGTCCTTTCTTCTTTTTCCATTCCAATTGATCATTACTTCTATGACGTACATTTATGATGCTTGGCATGGTAGTTTTGCTGGCATAAGTGGTGATTGACATTATGGTTTTTACAGACTGCAGTGACGACTCTGGGAGGAGAGGAGCTCCATTTGGTTGCAATGTACTCCAGGAACGATGAAAAACAGTATCCATGTTTCTGGGGATTCAGTGTTGCTGCAGGACTGTATACTTCTTGTCTTGGCTTGCTGAATCTTAGATGTCTTGGCATTGTATTTGATCTGGATGAAACTCTCATAGTTGCAAATACAATGCGCTCATTTGAGGACAAAATGGAGGCATTGCAGCGGAAAATACATACAGAAATGGACCCACAACGCGTCACTGGCATGCTGGCTGAGGTTAAGCGCTATCAAGATGACAAGAGCATACTGAAGCAATATGCCGAAAATGATCAGGTTATCGAGAATGGGAGGGTTGTCAAAGTTCAGTCCGAAGTTGTTCCAGCTTTGTCAGATAACCATCAGCCTATGATTCGCCCACTTATACGCTTGCAAGAGAAGAATATTATTCTGACTCGGATCAATCCACAGGTATATATATATATATGAGTTTTGAAGTTTGTATTTATTGCTTGTTGCAGTGTTGGAGGAGTATGTGCAGTATTGTCACTTCAAATCATGATGCATATGGTTATTCTCCCATATAAAATTCCTCAAAAAGATATTTCCTCAAAAGAACATACAGGCGCACACACACACACAAATCCTAGGCAACTGTACAACTGGCACATGCCGGTCACACAATTGGGAATGTGTGTCCGTGAAACTAGCGTCAATAGGTTATGGAGCTCAGTTGGTATGATATTTCTTTGAACATAAAAAGAAATTTAAGCAGTTCCTCTGCGATATACACATTCTCCGAAGCCCACGGTGTTGTTAGAAATGTACACATAGGTTTGACTGATACTCATGTAATTAGACAATTATTATTGTATATACGGTATATTATGGGCTCAGTGTCGTTCTCTTCACTAGAAGTTGGCAATGTGATAACGATATTGTGCTTAGAATTTCAGCATAGTCTATGTGAAATTCTACATCAAGGGGGACCATCTTCATGCTGCAACACCTACTTGACAAGCTAGATTGGGTTTGCAGATGCCAGTGTTTCTTGATATATTTTATTATTATCTTACGCAGAAACATGATAGTTTATTTGAGTTGTATTTCTTCAGATTCGTGATACAAGTGTTCTTGTGAGATTGAGACCTGCCTGGGAGGATCTGCGAAGCTATCTTACAGCAAGAGGACGCAAGCGCTTTGAGGTTTATGTGTGTACAATGGCTGAGAGGGATTATGCTCTAGAAATGTGGAGGCTGCTTGATCCAGAGTCAAATTTGATAAACTTGAAAGAACTACTGGACCGCATTGTGTGTGTTAAGTCAGGTAACTGAATTTGCTGATATTGCCAATGGTTTCCGTTCTTTTGCAGTTGGTTAATGAGGCAGCTAATTGGTACATAGCTTGTAGTTTGATTTATCTGTTCAGTTTTAACCTCTGCCTCCCCTTGTGTAGAGAAGCGTGTTCTCTAGCCTTGAACTCCATTGACTCTGTATTCTATCTGAATAGGTTCAAGGAAGTCGTTGTTCAATGTCTTTCAAGAAGGATTATGCCATCCAAAGATGGCGCTGGTTATTGATGATCGCTTGAAAGTATGGTATGAAAAAGATCAACCTCGGGTTCATGTTGTTCCTGCATTCGCTCCATACTATGCTCCTCAAGCTGAAGTATGAATTCACTAAATTCTGCACTGCTCATTGTTATATCGCAAGAAACTCTATGTGTACGACTACGTATTGGCAGTTTGTTAGGCGACATTCACTCATGATTCTTACTTTTTACTGTGCAGGCAAATAATGCTATTCCTGTCTTATGCGTTGCAAGAAATGTTGCTTGCAATGTTAGAGGAGGTTTTTTCAAGTAAGAATTTTTTTTTTTGATAAAGTTACCATAAGTGGTCACATGTGTGCTACCGATATGTCATTCTTGAATTTGAACTTCGAGTAATTATATTTATGACTATAATTTTGTTTTACATAGACATATATAAATTACAATCATGGTATTCTTTGTTGTGAAATGACCTTATAAACTCGTAACAGAGATTTTGACGAGGGCCTTCTCCAAAGAATTCCTGAAATTGCATATGAAGATGACGTTAAGGATATTCCTTCTTCTCCTGATGTGAGCAACTATCTAGTTTCAGAGGTTCGTTTCTGGCAATACTTGAGTTTTTATTTTTGCTCCGTGGGTTGCTGCTTGTATTATTAGAGCTCCTGTACCTATGCTTTTTCACCTTTTCCTTAAAAGAGATGAAGTTTTCTACGGTGTAATCTTTCTGTTGTAATAGCCTGAGTTTGCTGTTAACTGGTAGCTATTTTGTGTTGTGTTCAGGATGATTCTTCTGTATCAAATGGGAATAGAGATTCACTGTCTTTTGATGGAATGGGGGATGTTGAGGTTGAAAGACGAATGAAGGTGACTGACATTTCTAGGATCTAATGTGCTGAAGCACATATTCTTTAATGTAGGATTCATAAGTATTGTCATGGATGCCTGTGTGCTAGTAATGCACAAATACTTGCATGTGTGTAGATGCTGATATGTGGTGATTTCTTCCTTTTCTTCTCTTATTGCATCTTTCCCTTTTGTGGTGGCTATATCAATTTGTTTCTATTTATCATCAAAGTTTTCTCCAAAACTATTTGGGGCTGGCTATTTCAATCCAAGAGAGAAATTAATTTCAATCTACTATGTAGACTCTCTTTTGCCATTTGTTTTTATGCAGACTGAATAGTGATGATATCCGCTAACCCTGTAGAGATCCATCCATGTCTTTTTTTTTCTCTCAATTTTTCTTTTCCTTTCCGCTAATTTTGAATGTTTTTCTCACTTCTTATCTTCAATAGGCTCTACTCCTACCTTAGATCTAATGCATGCTTTAAACTTGAGGTATATTTCGTTCTTAATGTACTTGTTCTTTTAAAATTTAGGATGCACTTTTGGCTACCTCAACAGTATCCCCAGTTGTCACTTATCCGGATCCAAGGCTTGCTCCTCCTCTTCAGCATGCAATGGCATCTTCGTCCGTCTCAGTTCCTCTCCCTGCTGCTCAAGCCCCGATTGTGCCGTTTTCTACCATGCCATTTCCTCAGGCTGCTCCATTAGTTAGACCGTTGAGTCACATTGGCCATCCTGAACCAAGCTTGCAGAGTTCTCCAGCTAGAGAAGAGGGTGAGGTACCAGAGTCGGAATTGGACCCTGATACTAGGAGGCGGCTCCTCATATTGCAACATGGGCAAGATACAAGAGATCATGCTTCAAGTGAACCTCCATTTCCTGCAAGACCGCCAATACAAGTCTCAGTTCCTCACACACAGCCACGTGGAAGCTGGTTCCCAGCAGAGGAGGAGATGAGCCCACAGCAAGTGAACCGAGTTGTACCTAAAGAATTTTCTCTTGATTCAGAAGTTATGCATATTGAGAAGCATCGATCTCGTCGTTTGCCTTTTTTCCCGAAGGCGGAGAATTCTGTTCCATCTGGTAGAATTCTGCATGAAAATCGTAGATTGCCTAAAGAGGTAATTAGTGATTGGTAGTGGCAGACTTCAGCTTTAAGTTTTAATACATAAATATGAAGTGCTTCATGATTGAATTTAGCAGGGACTTCCCAAAGATGATCGTTTGAGGTCAAACCATACATTGTCTAATCATTCTCTATCAGGTGAGTAATCCCACGTGTTTTTGTATATTGAGTTGTTTTTGTCAGGTGCTTTCATTGATGTGTCATCAAGAAGAATTAGTTGAGTTTAAGTAGCCAGGAGTTAGAGTTGCTTTTGGAGTGGTAGTTCCTAGCAACTAGCCTTTTCTTAGCGGGCTTGTAAGAAAGTTCCTATATGAAACCAGTTACATAGGCGATTATTATTTTATTATTCTCTACTCTAAACATCACTTGTTGCATTCACTTCTAGTTAAGTGGTGCCATGCTATAATCTATATCTTTTGCTTGACCCCTAATATCCATTTTGATCAACTGGCAGTGGTTGTTAAGCTCGATTGGCATTAAAACTAATATCCATTTATCTAATGTGAGAGAATAAGGAAGCAGTAATTATGAGGACAGAACTAGGAGATAACTCAGATAAGTCACAGAATTTGGATGCTCAAGATATTTTTCTACCATTGACCCTATATGGTTCGGTGAAGCTGTAACACTTAATAAACTGGTTCATTTGAGTTTGACAAAGCTACTGCTATTTCTTCAATTTTCTTTCTTCCTTTGAGCGTTTTTGAAATTTAAGTCACACTTAGGTAGACTTGTATCAGTTATTGATTTTTTTATTTTTATTGGTATATTTTAAGCTTGTGTACATTTATATGTAGTTTTGAGCATTTAAGCTGTCATTTTCAAATACGAAGTTATGAGAGATTCTTTTATCTTGTTCTGTAGTGATATCTTCTGATAAGAGGTTTCTCATTTATTGATGTTTGTGAGTGAAGGTGAGGAGACCCCTATGAGTCATTCATCTTCAAGCAACAGGTATCTTGAGTTTGAATCCAGACGAGCTATTTCCGGTGCAGAAACTCCAGCTGGAGTTTTACAGGATATTGCCATGAAGTGTGGAACTAAGGTAATTGGAAGAAGGTCTATTGCAAGACAAAGGTTTAAATTTAGTGTTGTTTTGTATGCATATATTTGTTATGCATTCTATTCTAATTCTTTCTATATCCGTTTTACATGAATACTTGTAGGTGGAGTTCAAGCCAGGTTTGGTTGCAAGAAAGGAGCTCCATTTCTCTGTTGAGGTTTATAAACTTCCTCTTGCATTATATCTTAGTTTCATATGAGATCATTTGTCCATCTGATGTGTGCTTATTTATATTAATCTGCTACAAGATGGCCTTGTTGTTGACTGGGTGGCCTAGTCGACTGTGTTTGCATTTGTTCCTTTTGTGTGAACTGATGCTGTTTTGGAATTTCAGTGAAATTTAGTATTATGCCCACTTATGAAAAATTTAAACTAGACTTTTGAAGTGTTGGGTTTTCTTGGAGGGTGCATTGCATTTGGATCTATTCTTCCATCATACACTAGTTTTCCTCTTTTTTTTTTTTGGTTCTTTTGAATTTATGATTTTCCCAGAATGTTTATTTACAACACTGTATTAAACGACTTTAATGCAAAAACATACTGTCATCATTTTGGCCATGAAGGGAGAACATATTTCTATCCTTGTGGTACTTGTGAAGAGGAACATTTAGGTTTTAGGCATCTGAATGTCTGAAAATCCAAGTAGTCCAGGCTTGATATTCCAAGTTATAAATATTTTAGCTATCCGGATATAATGTAACTTGATTTATGTTTCTATTTCCAAAATAACCTCATTATGTTGGGGGAATTCGAGTTGGCCTAGTGGTGGCCTGCTCCTTGCCACTTGCACATGGTGAAATGTTCGATTCCCCCTCCCACAAAAAATTAATAATATTACACTGACATTTATCAAAAGAAAATTGTTGTTACTTTCTTCATTCTGAAGTGAAATACAATGATTACTTCATGCTTGATGCTTGTCTTTTGTAGGCTTGGTTTGCAGGGGAGAAAATTGGTGAAGGTATTGGCAGAACAAGGAGAGAAGCTCAACACCAGGCAGCTGAGGGTTCTATCAGGAACTTGGCTAGTAAGTTTTCTTATGGTTCTTCTAACCTTTTCTTGCTAGCGTATTGTCCACGGCATAATTTGAAGGCACTTATCAAAATTCGAGGGTTTGTTTTGTGCCTGTTCTAGGTGGTACTTGCCACAATATTTTTGGTGTTGGCTCTTCGTGTTGCTATACTTTGCGGGAAATTTTGTACTGAAACCAGCTCTTGGATGCCAGAATTCGTGTATAAAAACCTGAATTCGAAGATTTATGCTAGATAATAAGAGCATGGAAGAACAAATTGGTAGCAATGTGAATGGTTTGCCTTGAGGTCTTTGTAGCACAAACTTTTCACTTTCAAATGATCCAAAGTGTGGCATGATGGAGATTTACAGATGTCAATCTATTTGATTCAGGATTAGGAGAATAAATATACGTGCAGCAGCTTTTGTACTAAGTTTATGGAAGAAACAATATCAAGCGGTGGGCAAAAGGCCTAACCAATGGCAATCAGAAAATACTCCATCACGTATTTCAAATCTGAATTGAAATTCAAAAACGTCCTGTGAAAGCCTAACTATTACAAATGAATTGCTTTATTAACTCAGATTGGCATAATACCTTGAAAGCAAAATTAAATGCCTCCTTTTGTGGAAGTCACTAGGTAGATCGGGAGCTTTTTGACTTTAGGAATTAGATGGGGATTAGGGTGGCATTCAAATGAAGAGATGGAGATTAGTTGGATGACTTATGCTGATAACCGGATAAAGTTGCTAGTTTCAGTCCATTGATGGTTGCATGTTGCTTCGTTACAGTGTTCTTACACGAATTCTTGCATATTAGGTATTTCTCCTTCATTTGCGTTTCCTTAGTCTGATTATGACGGTTATGGACAATGTCTTTGCAGATATTTATATGTCACGTGCTAAACCAGATTCTGGATCTCCAAATGGGGATGTCAGTAGGTTTCCCTTTGCCAGTGACAATGGTTTTTCGGATAATGCAAGTTCTTTTGCGAATCAGTTCACGCCTAAAGAAGAGTCTGTGTCATTTTCAACTGCATCAGAGCCATCTAGGCTTGTAGACCCTAGGTTGGAAGGCTTAAGGAAATCCACGGGTGCAGTCAATGCACTGAAAGAATTGGTGAGAATTCTAGGAACCTGTCTTTGATTTTTTGTGCCGTTTTCTCTTGTTCTTGAGTATTCTCGTTACTTATTTGGCGTGGACATTTAATTTCTGTAGTGCATGATGGAGGGCCTTGGTGTAGCATTTCAAGTGCAGTCTCCACCTTCAGCAAATTTGCAGAACAATGAAGTACATGCACAGGTTTGCACGTAGTTAGATTTCCATAGGCGTAGGTCATTTGCTCATCTGTCTATTTGCCAACATGGACAGCTGTACATTGCTGGTAAAAAATTGTATATAATGTTTAAGCCAGATGATACTCTCTGGAAATCTGTCACTTCTATAGTCAATTTCCATTCAACATAATATGGCTCACCACTTTGGCACCATGGATCACGTCTTTGTAGAACTTTGAGAATGTGTACTGATTTATATTTTAGAATTCATATTTTTATATGTAACTGTTTGGTGTCAGACCAGTGAGTTTGCTTTTCTGCCATGAATTATAACAATTGTTTTTATATTGTGTTCTAGGTGGAAATTGACGGACAGGTTCTAGGGAAGGGAATTGGTTCAACATATGAAGAAGCTAAGATGCAGGTATTACTTAATTGTTATGCTTTAAGTCTTAATACTGGAATGTCATATGTATATTTTTCTATACAAATTTACTATTCCTCAGGCTGCTGAGAAGGCCTTTGGAAGTCTAACATCAATGCTTGGTCAGTACAGTCAGAAAATTCAGGGTTCTCCAAGGTGTGTTATTTTACCCCCTGGCTGTGTTTTTTTTATATTGTGCCTATTGTTCTCGAGCTTCAAAAGCTGAGATGCCAGCCCAAACCATGAAGAATTTGTTCTTGGTGGGTTGTGGTTGGTCTCATTTATCTATTCTTTCATTTGTTTTTCTTATTGAGAATCTCTCAATCATGCTATCTCTAAAGTCTCTCTCATAAACTTCCATGCTGGTTGTGTATGGCTTCTGCTGGTATAAGTGGGCATCATGTGATCAGTGCTTTTAACCATTAAAGTTCCTCTTTTATCTTATTTGGGTTTCCATTTCAGGAGAGAGAATGTGGAGATTCGTTTCTTGATGAAATATAAAAATGATCGTCGGACTAATTCTATCAGTTTTCTTAGTAATTCTTACTGCTTCTTCCATGCATTCTAAATAGACATGGATTTCCAGTGTCCATTTACTCTTATATCATTATTTGTTTTCGTGATGTTGACAAGGTCATTGCAAGGGATGCCTAGCAAACGACTTAAGCCAGAGTTTCCGCGTGTTCTACAGCGAATGCCTTCAGCCAGATATCCCAGGAATGCACCCGCCATTCCTTGAAAATCGTAATGTGTTTCTTCATCCCTTATTAGGGGTAGCAGCTGTTGTGACATTTGTCCTGTACATATCAAAGAAGGACAAGGAAAGATTTGATCCACGACCACCATTTGACTGCTAGCTTTACTGGGGTGGACCTGATCCTGATCGCCTTCCTTTCTTATAATAAAAAAGGAAGTAGGTGAATGTGATGCTCTGATATTCAAATTTTGTGTTCTGTTACCAATGCATGGTTCTTCACGTACATCTGACTATAGTCGGTGGTGCTGTCACTAAAGCACCAGCTTTTCCATAACGAGGTGCTGGAAGCCTCACTAGGAAGATGAAGGTGGTCTTGTGTATGGGCTCGCGGAGATGATGCTGACACCATTGCTACGGCTGGCTTTACTTTGTGGTACTCTGACATCAATTAAGTGTTGCAGACTACAATGATCATCAAAGGAACTTCAGGATATGCAATACTTACCAGTAACCATTGACAGATTAGCCTGTGTTTAACTGGTTCTGTTGTCACTAGGCTGGCAGAAGATTATTATTATTATTATAATTTTTAGTGATTTTCGCCTGACCTTAGAGGAGCCTATGGGACCCAAATTTTCTCTGTATATGATGTTCGGGATAGATTTATACTGGTTAGTTGTGATACGTTTGATGTATTATGATAGTGACTTCTAGGTCTAGTGTTAAGAGTCTCTGTCTAGTTTTGTGCTTTTTAAGTTAGTACAGTCGCCACGTTTGGTAGGAAAAGTTGAAGGGTGAGTTAACCCTGATGAGGATATGTATTCGCCATTTCACCTCCTTAGTTCTGAAATGATTACACAGCTATAGCCTAAGCATTTATTTGAATATAAAAATCAAATAAAACTGTTTATGATGTACTAATCAAAACTGGGATCAAGGAACAATGAACTTGAAACACCAAGAAATATTTTCCTCCTTAGTTCTGATATAAGCAACCACAACATTATAGCAAGTTGCTATCACATTTCCCATATAGGGCATGATAAGTCAGTACTTTGATTCAACCATCTCATCAAAACACTGCACATTATCAAGTAACTCACCTGTGCTGGTTAGTGGTGCAAAGACCTTATCATACAATTCTCCATGCTTCTTCAGCTCATTTGCAAGATCTCTTCTTACCACTTTCCATCCATCAGTGTTCCATCCAAAGAATGAAGCTACCACTCTAAAACCACAATCGCCATCCCTTGGTACGTCTGTTACATTTGATATGTATGGCTGGAAGAATTGAGGAAATTAGTCAACCCAATTTGTAGTGTTTTCTCCTCTTGTCATGTACACCCTTAATATTGGTCTCCCTTTTGGTTTGTGTATTTACCTGCGGCTGTGTCTTTGGCTTTGATTTTTTATTCACAGGTGCTTATTTAACAAATTCTTCATGAAGACTTCTTTAACATCATCAAATACATGATACCATTCTGCGTACTCAAATGTTGAAGGCTCCCACATAGTTGATTTCTCCTCCTTGGCAACCTTTTTTTGATTTTTATGCCCCTTCTTTCTCCCTCTCACATTGCACTTTTGTTTGGGCTCCAAAATGGTGGTGCTGCTTCCACTGCCCACCAACTGCAGCACTCTATTTATTTCTAACTTTTGATCTGTAGTTGCATTTGTAAAGGTTTTTCTAAATATTTCAAGCTCTATGTCAATTGTCACATCATCACAAGGGATTTTTGTATAAGGAGCCAAGCAGAGTTTCTTCCAAAAAACCATGAATATCACTGAGTGGAATACTTTGGTGTTCATTCATGTAATCTCTCAGCATGTGAGCACAAGGTAAACCATGTATCAACACATTCTTGTGGCTGCACTCATTGGCAGTGAACCCAATGCTTCCACGCAGAGCAAGCTCCATCTCAATCTTTTCAAGTGTTGTTGTGGACACTACGTTGATCAAATGCTTATACATTGGAGTCCTATACCTGAGGGGTACTCTGGTTAAGCTGTCCTCAAAGGAAGCTTTAATGGAAATGACTTGTTCTTGGAGAAGAAGATGAATATTGTTAAAAGACTAAACAAAACCCCCCCAACTGAAGATGACAAGTACTTCTTCAGCTTAGAATGAGATCCCTCAACTCTGTTTGTAGTGGTGTTACCTAGATGTAGGTACTGATCAATCCAGGCAGAGACAAAATAAGTTTTATACTTCACTAGCCATGACTCACGTATACAGTTCAGAGGTTCTTTATGATGCTTGAACTTGGTCTGCATCTTATGCTATGCTTTCTCAAACTCAGCCACTATTGATGCATGCATCACATTGGCTCACTCTGCCATGAACTCATCAAACTCAACCTTTAGCTTAAAAAATTTGATGCAGTTGCTGAGTACATTATTTGTGATATGTACTATGCATAGAAGGTTCTTGACATTTGGAAATCCTATCTTCAATGCATTCATCAACGCCAATTCATGATCAGTGACAAACACTGAAGCTCTTGATTCCTCAAACACATCCATAAAGCAATTCAAAGCCCATACATAATTATATTCTTTCTCATTGCTCATGTAGCAAAAAGCAATGCAAAAAATCTTCAATGTTGACTTAACTTTAACAATTTGCAGCAATGGTAGACGATATTTATTTGTCTTGTAAGTGCAATCCAACGAAAACATAAATGGGAAAGCCCTTGCAAGCTGGATTGATGTACTGCTGCAGAAAAACAACTCATTCACTTCATTAGTAACAGCCACTAAATGATGTCTAACCATATAACCATGCTCATTCAAAAGCTTGAACAGTTGCTGCATATGTGTTCTACCTGCAGTTTGTCTCACTCGCATAACACTTCTAGCATTGTAAATGGTCTTCAATGTTGTTGCATTTGTAGAATCCTTCACCTTTATGTGGTTCAATATATCCCTAGGCCTAACCTCTATCTTGCTTAGCCTCTCAACAACCTCTCTCTCTTCATTGTTTAAACGACCCACATATGAATGACCTTCAAAACTCTTCACCACTGCATGATTATGCTTACCATTGACCACAACCAATGCCCATCGCCCAGTTTTCTCATCTGCCAAATATGCTTTCAAAGAGAATGGGCAGCCACATTTTTTGGTGGAAGATCTTCGTTTCCTTGGACCGCCCTTCCCCCTATATCCACCACTTCTTTCACACCCAAGCATGATTCTGGAGGCTCTTTTAGGATCATTCAAGTCTGATCTTCTCACTAAACAACCATGTCCCTATTTAGAAACTCTTGAGCATTTTTAAAGAATTCGATTGAATCAACTTCTACCATCACTGGTTCATGCACCCCCTGTGAGTTTACTCTACAATTAATGAGACAAACAAAACCCTAGAAAAATGAGATTCAGAACCATCCCTGTCTTAGAACCAAAATCCATGAAAATAGAGGACCAAAATCACACAAAAACCCAAAACCCTCAAAATTGATACGCTTTAGAAGTCGGTGTTACTGAAACGAACATATTGTTAAATATGGATACTATTATTTTTTAGTTTAGGTTATATTGAGCTTATACATGAGTTTTATGTATTGAGCTGGTTGATATTTTTATATCAAAAAAAAGAGAGGATATATATAACCCTTATTCCTTGTAACCCCAGAATTTTATTGAGACAAAATAAGAACACTGCAGCCGCCGTGGACGTAGGCATCATTGGTCGAACCACGTTAAAATCTTGTGTCTCTTGCTTGAGTTCTTTCTTGCCTGACTGATTGATTGAGTGCTTGTGCTTAATTTGTCCTTACAAATGGTATCGGAGCCTGATCGATAGCGAGAGAGATCAAGAGTTAGGTGGTGTTTGAATCAAAGCTGCGGGTAAACAATTGAGACGAAATTGTTTGGCTATTTGAGTGAGTGGAGTTGACTGGTGGCGCGACTTGAGTTGAAAAATACTGATCTTTGTGTTCTTTGATTTGGGTATTAAATTGAAGAACAATGAATTGCCTTTTTTTGTGTGACTATGTCACGTTGAAGACCAAAAAGCTTGTGTAATTGGACGAAGCTAATTGAGATCTAATTTGAGTGGGAGCTATGGCTACCAATGAAACAAAAGTTGCTGGGTTTGAGAAATTTGATGGTACTGTTTTCGCATATTGGCGTATGCAAATTGAGAATTTCTTGTATGGGAAGAAGTTACACTTGCCTCTTCTTGGTAAGCAACCAGAAAAGATGCTTGATGATGAGTGGAAGCTTTTAGACAAACAAGTGTTAGGAGTTATTCGATTGACTCTAACACGAAGTGTTGCTCACAATGTTGCTAAGGCGGCAACTACGAAGGAGCTCATGGATACATTGTTAGAGATGTATGAGACGCCAACTGCGAATCACAAGGTTCACTTGATGAAAAAACTGTTCAATTTGAAGATGTAAGAAGATACTCCTGTCGCAAAGCACTTGAATAAGTTTAATAATATTGTAAATCAATTGGAGTCGGTTGAAATTGATTTTGAAGATGAAGTGCGGACATTGATTGTCTTGGCATCTTTGCCAAATAGTTGGGAGACTATGAGAACAGCTGTGAGCAATTCTATTGGCAAACAGAAACTTACCTACGGTGCTGTGAGAGATCAGATTTTGAGTGAAGAATCCAGAAAAAAGGATGATGGAGAATCCTCAAATTCTGGTTCAGTCTTGAATGTTAATGACAGAGTCAGACAGTCAGACAGAGGCAGACAGTCAGATAGGAACTCTGGTCGCAGTAAATCCAGGTCAGAGAGAGGAAGAAGTAAGTATTGTTCTGGCAAGAATGATGGTTGTTGGCATTGTGGCAAACAAGGTCACATTAAGAAAAATTGTTGCTCTTTAAAGAAGGAAGACAACAAGAAGGATGATGTTAATGCAGTTACCGATGATACACATGATGCTTTGTTGTTATCTGTTGAATCACATTCGGATTCTTGGGTTTTGGATTCAGGGGCTTCCTTCCATACTACGGCACACCGAGAGATCATGCAGAACTATGTGACTGGTGATTTTAGGAAGGTGTACTTAGCTGATGGTGAAGAGTTGAAGATTGTAGGTATGGGAGAAGTTAGAATCAAGTGTTCGACTGGTTCAGTTTGGGTTCTACAGAAGGTCAGACATATTCCGCAGTTGAAGAAAAGTTTGATTTCAGTTGGTCAGTTGGATGACAGTGGCTATTCTGTTAGATTTGGTGCTAGTGCATGGACAGTGACTAAGAGAGCAATGGTAGTTGCTCGAGGTATGAAAACTGACACTTTATATATGAATACTAATTGCACTGGTACAATTGCTGTTACAAAAGGACTTAGTGACTCAACCCTATGGCATGAGAGGCTTGGTCACATGAGTCTAAAGAGTATGAAAGAACTTGTGACAAAGGGAAAACTTCTTGGAGTTCATAAAATTCATCTTGATATGTGTAAGAGTTGTATTATGGGAAAGCAGAAGAAACTCAATTTTCTGGTGGTTTTAAAGAGTATTGTGTTATACATGGGATTAGGATGGAGAGAACTATCCCAGAAACACCGCAGCAGAATGGTGTTGCAAAACGTATGAACAGAATTATCAATGAACGTGCTAGAAGTATGAGAATTCATTCGGGGCTGCCTAAGATGTTTTAGGCTGATGCAGTTAACACTGCAGCTTATCTCATCAATCGAAGTCCGTCGGTTCCACTTGAGAATAAGCTGCCTGAAGAAGTTTGGAGTGGTAAAGAGGTAAAACTTTCACACCTTAGTGTTTGGTTGTGTTTCTTATGTACATGTTGATTTTGATGATCGCAGCAAGCTTGATGCAAAATCAAGGAAGTGTTTCTCATTGGTTATGAAGATGAACAATTTGGCTATAGGTTTTGGGATGATCAGAACCGAAAGATTATCAGAAGTCGAAATGTGATTTTTCATGAGAGTGTGATGTACAAAGACAAGCCTGGTGATAATGTGAAAGAAGTAAAGAAGACTGAAACGATTCATATCGGTATTCCTGAGTCTACATCGGTTGAGCAAGAAGTAGGCATTCCTGTAATTCCATAGGCTGGTGATGATGAACCGACCACTCCTCCAGTTGGTCTACGGAGGTCTACTAGAACAGTAAGAGCTCCTGAACGTTATTCTCCTTCTTTGCATTATATTTTGTTGACTGATAATGGTGAGCCAGAAAGCTTTGTAGAAGCTAAACAGGATGTGAATGTGAAAAAGTGGGAGCTGGCCATGAAAGAAGAAATGGATTCTTTGATGAAGAATCAGACGTGGGAGTTAGTGAAACTACCAGCAGAAAAGAAGGCTTTGCATAACAAATGGGTGTACTGAGTTAAGACAGAACATGATGGCAGTAAACGGTACAAGGCTAGACTTGTTGTGAAAGGTTTTGAACAAAGGTATGACATCGATTATTCTAAAATTTTCTCTCCTGTAGTAAAGATGCCTACAATTAGGATGGTACTAGGACTAGTGGCTAGTGAGAATTTACATCTGGAGCAGTTAGATGTAAAGACAGTTTTTCTTCATGGTGAATTGGAGGAAGTGATTTATATGCATCAGCTAGAAGGTTTCTTAGTACAAGGAAAAGAAAAACTTGTGTGTAAACTAAAGAAGAGCTTGTATGGTTTGAAGCAGGCTCCAAGACAATGGAATCTGAAGTTTGATAACTTCATGATTAGTTCAGGTTACACCAGAAGTGAGCAAGATCATTGCTGCTATTTTAAACGGTTTGAAAACTCATATATTATTTTGCTGTTATATGTTGATGACATGTTGATTGCAGGATCAAGCATCAAGGAGATTAATAATCTGAAACAGCAGCTATCAAGCCAATTTGAAATGAAGGATTTAGAGAATGCTAAGAAAATTCTTGGAATGAGAATTACAAGAGACAGAACCAAAGGTACTTTAAAACTTTCTCAATCTGAGTATGTGATGAAAGTTTTGAGCAGGTTTAATATGGACAAAGCAAAGCCAGTTGCTACACCTTTGGGGAGTCATCTAAAATTGTGTAAGGATCAATCACCTATATGTGATGAAGAGTGGGAGCAAATGAGTAAAGTTCCTTATACTTCTGCTATTGGTTCCCTTATGTATGCTATGATTTGCACTCGGCCAGATATTGCTCATGCAGTGGGAGTAGTTAGCAGGTATATGAGTAATCCAGGAAGAAAGCACTGGGAGGCTGTGAAGTGGATTATGAGATACTTGTGTGGAACTGTAGATTATGGGTTGACTTTTACTTAAGGTGAATTGAAGTTGGAAGGGTTCGTAGATGCTGATTTGGCTGGTGAATTTGACAATTGTAAAAGTACTACAGGCTATGTTTTTACCATGGGAGGAACTGTTGTTTCTTGGAGTTCCAAGTTACAGAAGGTTGTTGCTTTATCTTCTACTGAAGCAGAGTATGTTGCTATAATAGAAGTTGCGAAGGAGATGGAGTGGTTGCAAGAACTGATGGAAGAGTTGGGAAAATGAAGGGGTAAGGGTGTTCTCTACAGTGACAGTCAGAGTGGTATATTCCTTGCCAAGAATCCTGCCTTCCATTCTAATACCAAACACATTCGGAGATTAGTCCCACAATAAAATTAACATAACTACCATAAAGCATAGTAGTTCAAAACATATCTATAACAGTTCTAATCATAAAACATACAATTCTAAACAATATATAAAACTATGATATGCAGGCCTATTACCTGGAAAGCATAAGGGAACCCCACAAGGCTATAGAAGTCAATCTTCAATCCCTTCTGTTTAAACTTGTCTACTCTCCCAACCAATGCTCCCTGGAGTCCTTCTAAAGTTCTAGTAAAACTTAGAGTCCCCCTTGGGTACTCATTAAATTTGGCAAGATCTTGGACCAGTTTTATCTAGTTGAGGTCGATGGAAAGCTTCTTCTCCTTTCCAAGCAAGACGACCTCAACAAAGTAGACCAATGCCAAGCTCAACTTTGTCCCTGCCTCATTACATGCAATGAACTTTTCTTCAAGTTCATTGCATGTAATGAGTCTTTTCCCTTCAAACACAGTATCCACAATGTCAAAATCACCAGGTTTTGGTAACGGCTCCAATTCTGGCATTGGGGAACACCTAAGCCCTGTAATTAGGTTGAACTCCCTAATTGAGAGTATGGCCCTTTTCCCACAAAGGTTAAAAACCATTCGTCCTTCATTTTCTTCCTTCCGAGCTTTAACTTGACGGAGGAGAACATTGTGGATCACTTGAGGATGATTTTTTGGTCCCTGGATGTCCAGGAACCTTCCAAAACAGGAATTTCTAAACTGGTCCAAGCAGTCTCTTATAATGTTTGATGCTTGGCTCAGCCTGCAAAGGGCAGCAACCTTTGAAGGAAATCGGTCTTCCTCTCTAATCCTGAATTCCATTTAGACTACACTAGATTTTTTTTTTGAGTATGAAAAATGTTAGAATTCGAACACAAAACAATTCACTGAAAGCAAAATTAAATGCTTAACAAAAAACAGAAATTGATAAAAAAAATTATGTGACATATAAAATCTAAACTGTTCTATTCCAATTAAACCTGTTCTAATCAAAGAAACATATTATCTACACCAACATCATATTCTAAAAAAAATGCATTAGGAAGTAAGCAAAATCCTGTAGCACAACACACAAAAATGAAGACAGTTTTCAACATAAGACAACCAAACCAAAGCATACTCCTTCTACACAAACAATGATAATCCCATAACTCAAATTACAAAACATTGCATCAACCCTCAAACGAAAACCCCATACAACTCAGCAAAAAACCAAAAAATACTTAAAAAATAGTCTGTTACACAAAAAACTTATCTCTTTTGCACAAAACCATTGAAGTTCTAAACAAAAATTAATCTATTCTAAGCAAAAACATAATGATCTAAACTAATTATATTCTTCTACTTCTAAACATCGTCTTCTGCTCTGAACAATAATTCTAACATGCACTAAACAAAATCCTTTGGGAACGAATGGAAAATCCTTCAGCACATCACACATAAATCCAGAAAGATTTCAACATATAACATGAGCAAAACATACAACTGTTCAAACTCCTTCAGCACATCACACAAAATACTTCTACACAAACAATGATAACAAATCTGATAACTCAATGACAAAATCTAAAATTTAATGCATGAACCCTAGAGCGAATACCCCATACAACTTAACAAAAATTGACACTAAACAGTACCTGCTCAACAATGTCGTTTTAAACAAAACCTAGATTATTCTAAACAAAACAGTCACTTCTCTATAGAACATCTGATTTTGTAGCATGTACTCAATTCCAAATTCCTAAAACCTGGGAAATTTGAATTTCATAAACCTTTGAATAGTTAAATTTAATTGACAATGTAATACACTCTATAACCCAATTAAACCGCAAAACCCAACCTAAACCAAATGACATGACATGATGCACACAACCAGAACAAAACCAAACAACCAAGAACAGGGACATGCACTCATTCATTTCATACAATGAGCACACCCAGGGGCCGAACTCCTTCTCACTCTTTCGAATCGATTTCATCAACAGTAAACCAAGACCAGACTGAATAAGCAAAATAACATGGCTTACCTCCGTGTGTGCTCGACTGGTAGACGTAACAGACGAAATCATTGACTGAAGAATGAATGAGAGTGGTCGAAGCAACACAGTGGTGGTGGATGCAGGGAGTAATGGCGTCGAAAATGGGTTCTTTCCCCTTCCGTTCGTGTAACTGCAACTCAGGTTTCTTTTTTAAATTTTTTATTACAGTTTCGTTCATTTGGAGGGAAGTATTGGAAGGAGGGCATATTAGACACTTTCATAACCAAAAGGGTTACAAGTTAAATTTTTTTTAAAAAGGATTAAATTGCAAAAAGAATTTTCCTTTTCATTCGCTCCAAGCAGAGAATTTTTTGATTCACAATTCTCATTAAACTGCCGTTATTTCTCTTCATTCCGTCGCTGCCGCACACAAAGCTCTGCTAAAGGAAGACTTTTTGACTTGCCATTGACTCTTTTCTTCGAGTTACCTTTTCCGTGGAGTAAGATTGAAGAAAATACCCGGTTTGAAGGTCCTGAATCCACCGCCGCAGCCATACTGTTCTAGAGAAACTCTGCTTTGTACAACTCAATCTCGGTTTCTGGATAGAGAAAGAGAAAATTGAGGTGTGATATTCTAGAGAGAGTGATACGAGCAGAAGCAACATGTCTTCCTTCGATGAATTCAGCGTCGACGGAGAAGAGCCTAACTCCAACTACGGCTCTTACTCCAACTACGGCTCCTACTCCAACTTTGCCCCAGGAGAAGACTTCTCCGGCGACCATCATCACGCTTCTGGAGGGTTTCCTGTTGATGGAGATGTCTCAGTAGACCACGTGCAGTCCCCAGAGATCTTCGGCTATGGATCTTCCTCCGCGGATGCTGATCCGAACCCTAGCTACTCGCAGTCTCCCTTTGGTTCAGTTCCAGTAGAGAATGGAAACGGTAATGGCTACGGCGCGGGAAACGGTGACATCTTCGCCTCAGATGGACCAGTGCTGCCACCACCTGGCGAAATGGAACCAGAGGAAGGATACGCCCGTCGCGAATGGCGAAGGTACACGTTGAAACTCTTTGATTTCGCTGATTTCTGACTGGTGTCAGATAACTCGATTAGATCTGTGCCGTATTTGTTTAGATCTGTTGTGATGCTTTTTTGTTCCTGGTATCTTTTGTTGGTTGTGCTACTTACCAAGCTGTTCCCGACTTCCTGTGCTGTTTTGCAATGTTTGCTTATGTTGTATGCATCTACTGAACTTCCTTTTTCAATTATTGATTGATAGTAGATGATGTTTTATTTAGGTGTTGTTCATAGTCTACTTCAGCATGATCTATTTAGTAACTTAATGGCAATACTTGAGTTAATCGACGATCCTATAGATGCAATCTTCACTCACGGCTGGTTCTGGTGTGTACAGAGTTTGAGTGTTTTTTTTTTAGATCTCAGTGTTTATGGTTCTCATTAATTCATACTCATATCTCAGTGATCTAGATGAATTTTCAATTTATGCATCTTAGTCTTTTCAAGATTTTTCGTTTTTTCCTTTTCATAATTATGCAACCAGAATTCATTTATGTTATCATGTGCATGATTTGTGTATCTTGGTCAGAGTGTGGATCTTGTTGGCAAAATCTATGTTTGATTTCCTCAGTGCTCAATTCACTAGAGTTAGTTCTACTCATTGGGTTTGAGGTTTTCTATAATTGATTTTGTTAAGATGAGTTTGTGCGTGGAAAGCAAAACTTTAATAATGGTGTTCACTGGCTTGAATTGTAACAATTGTTTTTAAAAAATTACAGTCCAAATCTTTCTAAGATTCTTGTGAAAGGTGTTTGGGCACCGCCTTGGCTTTGGTTAATAGGTTAGTGGGGTTTGAGGAAGGTGGTTTGTTGGCAACATCTCATCCACCAGAGACGACTATGACCCACTTGACATATCTATACGTTTTTACTTTTTCATGACTCCATTGTGGATCATGGTGAGTAGGATCTTGTTATCACTTCTGGTCTCTGTACAAGGTGGCTAACCTACCACAACACAACCATACATGAAAAGACTTCCAGAGGTTAATGTGTGTTACTCTTTCTAGGAGAAGCAATAGAGGTTTTCGTTGAATGGGATATTTAACCATTATGATATGCAGAGTTTACTCAATTTTGCATTACATGCAGCATTTTTTATTTTCTCATCTTATTTGGTTTGTGGCATGGTAAAACTCCCTCTTCTGCCATTTTTTGAGCTTGTGTTTCATCCTTCGTTCTAGGTCTATTGAGGTTATTTTCCAATGAATTTTTTTTTTATATAGAGCTTTCCTTTTTCTGATGCAGGCAAAATCTATTTTATCTCGAGGAGAAGGAGAAAAAAGAAAAGGAATTGAGACTCCAGCTTATTGAAGAAGCTGAGGAATATAAACGAGCTTTTTATGAGAAAAGGAAGCTTAATGTAGAGACTAACAAATGCAATAATAGAGAGAAGGAGAACGTAAGGTTTCCAGGAGGATGTATTTTACTCTCTTTTTCCCAAAAAGAAAAAAAAAAGCAGGTCTTTTCAGTTTTTTTGTGACTCAATATTGTGTTTGTTTCTGGAGCAGATATTCTTGGCCAATCAAGAGAAGTTCCATAAAGAGGCATACAAACAATATTGGAAGTCTATAGAAGAGCTTATTCCACATGAGGTTCCCAATATTGAGAAAAAGAGAGGCAAGAAAGATCAAGACAAGAATCCATCAATAGCAGTCGTCCAGGGTCCAAAGCCTGGGAAGCCCACTGATCTGTCACGGTTGCGACACATACTTGTCAAGCTGAAGCATACACCCCCACCTCACATGATGGCACCCCCACAAGCCCCCGCAAAGGATACCAAAGATGGGAAAGATTCCAAAACTGGAAAGGGTACAGTAGGTAGTGCAGCTGCCTTGGCATCTAACGAGGCACCTGCATCTGCTGCCAAAGATGCCACTTCTGGGGGTTCTTCGAATTCAACCCTGCAAGAGGCTCCTGCTGTTGATGGCACTCAGCTTGCCTCTGCATCTGAGCCTACACCGGCAGTCTGATAGCTTGCAATACCAATACATTAGCCTTCAGTGGATTCCTTTTATATTTCTTATCAGATATGCTCTCTCTCTCTCAATTTTCTATCTGTTGATGATTTCTATCCGACCATGTGATTTGTTTGCTGTTCTGTTTTGCAGTGCAAGGATTGGGACTTTGTTGGCCTCTCTGTTTATTTGCTTTTGAAAATGTTGTTCTATACTTCTATATATTCCCTACTTCATATATGGACTCGATTTTTGGGACCGAGAACCTGTATTGTCTTTAAACAAGAGTATATAATGAGTGCCCTATAACCATTTTTTTTTTTTGTTCTTTTACTTGTATCTGTTCTTTTCCTTATATCTGTGTTAAAGCTTGTGGAGAACGTGTTCGAACCTTGAGCTTGTGCAAACTGTTAAGAGTGGGGAGGCCATTAGTCAATTAGAAGTGCTAAAACTGAAAATTTTAATTTGGTGACGAGTAATGGATGTTCGCAACAGTTTGACATTTTACATGTTATTCACTCCTTAGTCCTTACGTGTGAGTCATTTTACTCTTTAATAAGGGATTAGGCCGATCCCGAAGATATTGGGTTTTGGCCGATCCCTGTCTCCTTGGCCCCATCTTTCTCTTTTTCACATTGCGAGGTCTTTGCGCTTTACTTATTTGGCTTTTGTCACATAGATATCTGATTCTTGGCCCCACAATTGCTTCTCAAAGACAAGTTGAAGCTAATTATGGACGTGGCTTTGCGAAACAAGAGACGTGATGAGTTTGGAGTTGGATGTGGCAAATTTTACAGGACTTGTCCTTGTAATACTTTGGCTTGGACCCTAATTCTTTCGTTTAAGTGGTATGCTCGGCCTTTTGGTTTTTTTGCGCAATAATTTATTAGGTTTTTCAATTTATTTCTAATTTTTCATTGGGTAGCTTCCTCAAATTTAATGTCGCTGACTTTTGACGTATTGTCTATTTAATGTAGAGAAAAAACATCCCCGTTTCTCCTATAAATGGATCCACCTGTCCTTTAGTTTCTTTGTTTTCTTTCAAATGACTTGCCATTTGAGTTGAGTTTAGGTTGTCTTTATTGGTATCCCACTATTTTTTAACTACATCACAACTTTGGTCAACTAAATTTTGACTCTCTATTTTTTAAGTAATGGATTTTTTTTTTTTTGATATCAAGGAGGGGGAATATCCAACACAAACACGGAAGGGCCCGATGGACTACACAAAGGGAGGTACCTCTCTTCCTTTTACAACTCTCACCATAATGGTGATAAATCTCACTCAAATTAGTAGAAGAGGAGACTCGAATACAAGACCTTCCACTTTCTACACAGTAGGAAGATCAACCAGGCTACCACCTGTTGGTATTTAAGTAATGAATTTTGAGAGATTGAAAGAGCAATTTACGCTACGGTTTATACTCGACATATTCAAGTTATTATGTTTGCTATATTTTTTCCCCATCAGTGTATTTCGTAAATATGTGAGTTTTAGTTATTTAGAGTGTGGTTTGATTTTTTTTTTTAAATTTTGTAAGGTGCATACATACCACTATACCAGGGTGTAGTTGAAAAATCACAGGATCCAAAAAAATCAACCTGACTTTTAACTCAGGCCCATCCCATGGATGAAAATATTTACCAAACATGTATTTTACCGGGCGGCCCCTATGAACTCAGCTCTACTCGCTGGCCTTGTAAACAAAATTCTTACAGCAGAAGTGGGCTGGCATATTCTCTGGCAGGAGGAGGGGAAAAAACAGTTATTTTTAATTTCTAGTGGTTGCAAGAACGTCTGCCTCTTGTAAATAAAAAAATGTAGTGGATATGATACATATATACCATAATATATTTCTCCAATCATACATCATCCTATGAATAATATGAACTCTGCTCCTTTCACGTATCCAAAAAAGAATACCTAGACCTTGAAAAATGAAAAGCGTTGCATAACTCATTGACTGGGAAACACATGAATGTGCACTAGAAATCTGTCCTTTAAATAATGAATGGAAGAGACTTCCAACAACATCGAGCAAAATAGCAATAATCAAGATTTCACCTTTCATCTAGGGGTGACCTGAGTAATCGTAATAGGAACTGAGCTCACCTGATAGCTAGTAGATTCGCCCGATGACATCTTAGTTGAGGAAGGTCCAGTGCCAAGGCTGGTAGAACCTTGAAAGAAACCAGGTGATGAAAGTTCCTTTTCATTGAGTCGGATTTTCCTTGATAGCATTTCAACAACCTGACTCATTAGTGGTCTTCGGTTTGCTGCCGCTTGGGTACAAAAAAATGCTACTTTGATGTACCTTGTGACGTCTTCCTCTGAAAATTCTCCAATATCTGGATCCACTAGGTCCAAGTGTTTCCCTTCTTTGTGGAGCTCCCATGCCTATTGAAGCAAAACAAACTGTTGAAGGGGTGTGTATGATGGCCAATAAATAATATCGGAAAAGTAACAAATGAAATGAAAAAACTTCCAAAGAGTACAGCAAACCGCCAAATTCTATGAAATCATATATTCTAATGGACAGCTAGTACTGCACAATTATGAGTTCCACTGCCAAAAACTTCAGTTTTTTGTACCATGTTAGTTAATATTAATGGGTCAACTATCTTTAAATAGTCCTCATCAATCATCATCATTCAAGCCTTTATATCAAGATTTTAGGGTCGGTTACAATAGTCTGAGAAAAATCAAAGGAAATCCACTACGTATATTCATTTTCACCATTCATTTATATTTAGAATCATACTTCCATCAACTCCTAGTTATTCCATATCTTTCAAAGAGAGTGTGAGAAGGGAACATGTATGGAATGGATGGCATGATGGATAAGTAGAACTATAAGAAACTAATCTTCTTTGGCAATCTCATCTATTTAAACTTCATTGAAAGGGCTAATTTTTGGCTGTGAGCAGGTGTAAGTTATCAAATACCCAATGTTCATTAGCTAACTTAATGAGACCGAGATAATGCCCTTGCTAGACTAAGAACAGCTTAAGTCAGAACATTTGGTGAACATATTCCACGACAAGAAGACAACCAACATACTAAGGAGAAAAACAGCAATGATTTATCAGAAGGTACCAAATAAAATTAAATGAAACTTGGAAGGAAAACAGACATACCCACTCCAGGAGAAACTTCTGCATCCCTCCACAATTTGCCTTTGAACTGCTTCTACCACTAATTATTTCAAGTACAAGGACCCCAAAACTGTAAACGTCAGCCTTCATGGTTAATTGACCTCCCAAAGCATATTCCGGTGCCAAATAACCACTGCATAGAACAAGAGTAGCACAAATTTGTTTGTCACACTTACCGGTGTATCATGTGAATTCAAATTTGAAATATAAAGCATTGTCCACAAACCATATAATTTACTGTTTAAGTGGTTGTCCTTTAAAATGGAAAAATAAATTTACAAACTCCTGAATACTAATTTAAAAGAAAAATAAAATATAGGAACACATCCAGAAAATCATCAAGGTAGCAGAACTAGGAATCTATGAACCCACGAAGTGGAAAAAAATCATTCGCTAATAATTCTGAAGTTGAGATCGTCATGGGAGAATAGAGAAATATTTTTGATACAATGCAACTAAGATGCAACATCAATAAAAATTAAAACAAATTATCAATAATTTAAAAAGTAGATAAAAGAGAGAGCACAAGTGTTTTCACGTCCATAAAGAAACTCTATTTCACTTGGATGAGAAGAATCCTTTTTTTGTATGCAATAGTTTTCACTTAGCATCAGATTAGGTTTAAACTTCATCTGCAAGGATACAATTTAGTGAATTAACTTTGGAACTACCTGTCAAATTCTTGTTAACCTTGCCCAATGAGGCAGTGAGTCTTCCAGGCAATATGCCTTTCCTCAGAGATATATCATTTTCTGTGACTTTATAATTTCTTCCTTGCTGCTTTGTTAATGCGAAATTTGTTCAAATCACTCGTATCATGGTTAGTTGGTTACAGTGCAAAGGTGACTGTACATCATTTGTCTCTCATGGTAACCTACAATAGTTTAATCGGGCTACGAAATGTAATTTTCACTGTTCTTCCAGACGCAACTGCAGCCAAAACTTAGGCTGCAGCCGTTTATTGCACTTCTCAATTAAGCATTTGCATATGAAACACTTTTAACTCTGAGGATTTGTCATCACGGAACACTGCTAAAAAGGTAATCAACATCTGGAAGCTACATATTAGAACACCAAAGATCATTTAATGTTGAACTGCATATGCAAAGGAGATGCAATGGAAACAAAATATAACAAGCGAATAAAGGCAAAGAAAAACTTGCGTTGTTCCTGCTATTCTTGTGCTAATGTGCGTGATATTATCTGGGAAAAGCTTGGCCAATCCAAAATCACCAATTTTTGGGTTGAAATCTTCGTCAAGAAGTATATTACTAGCTTTGATGTCTCTGTGCACGATATGTGGCATCAGTTCCTCGTGAAGGAATGATAGTCCCTTAGCAATACCCATACAGATAATAGCTCTTCGTCCCCAATCAAGTCTGATAGTTGTACTATTTCGACCTACATGAACAAAGGAAATGAGTTTACATTATCAATCTCTTTTTGTAAAATGGCCAATCACCATTCCAACTCAAACCACTGTTCCATTTACCTAATAACACATGATCAAGACTATTATTTTTCAGATATTCATAGACTAATATCCTGTTAGCCCCCTGAACACAGCATCCGACCAATTCAACAAGGTTTGGATGCCTAACATTCGATATAGTATTGATCTCATTCAAAAATTCCCTTGCCCCCTGCCTTGACTCGGCAGATAATGTCTTCACAGCAACTTGTAATCCATTTTTCAGGGTTCCCTATCAACAGTGTGACATAATTAATTAGGCTTTATATAAATCTCATCGTTATCGAATAATACAATATATTTACTGGATAAAGGACAAGAAGCAAAAGTGCACAACCATAAATACATTCTGCACACCTTATAAACAGTTCCAAAACCCCCTCTTCCGAGCTTGTTTTGTAAATTAAAATTATCTGTTGCTGATCTTAGTTCATTGTAGGAGAATTGATTGATGTTTTGCATAGAATTTCCTGAGCAAAAGAAAAGGAAACAACGAAAATAAAATATCAAGTATAAGAAACCCAACCATGCAAAAAAAAAAAATGAAAACTCAAACCTAAGGATTTTTGACCTGCATACATATTTGACCGAAAAAAGAAAAGCCTCATCTAAAAGAAATTTCAGATCCCAAATTAGATGAAGAATCAAGTTGGCACACAGACATAAACATCACGTCTTCTAAACTCGCAAGTATCATCAATGCTAAATAAGATCCAATTTCATTGAAACCAAGTGATCGGCATTAACTCAATTAATTTTTTTGCACTTTTATTGAAGCTATAAACTGTGAATCAATTTATTACCTGCTTCATCTAGATGAGCTCGAGAGACGCCCCTACGTTCTACAGTTGAAGAACGAAAGCAGCTGCACACCATATCTGTCTGCAAGGTACTACTGCTATCCTCCAGATCACATTATCAATTAGGCTTATCCCGATAAGTGACAGAGTTAAACAGCAAACTTCATTCCTGTACCTCAAAGGCTCAACGCACTGTTAAGGTTCTATTATTAGAGACAAAAATAAAATAAAAGGGGTTATATTATTGGAACAAGAAAAATATGCATCACTTGCTGCTCATTAAGTGAAACACGGAGTCTCAAAAATCAAGACTATTCAATAGTTCTTGAAAACATCATCTCGCAATTAAACTCGCTTATCAATTCCACTCCTAAAATAAAACTCACATTTGGAAAAAATAAAATTATATTACGGAATCGAACACGTCCTACGACAGAAATTCAGCAACCTTAAGCTGTCAAAGCTTCGCAATTCAAGCATCAAATTCAATAACCAAGAACGTCAATAGCAACACATGCAAATACGATAGGTTCCAGTGACACGAATTATAAAGAATTCGAGCATTATAAGTCCAATACAAACTTCTGAGCAAAAATAGCATGTTCTACGATCAACTCCTCCCTCGATTAACTTCTCTGCTCAACACGAAGTCAAACTAGAACTTCAGATCTATACATAGCAAAGCTTTCACAGAACCTTAATCGCGATAACAGTTAATTTGATTGGACGGAACAAAGAGAAAATCAGATACAGAATTACCTGGCTTTGCAAAGCGATCGAGAGCTCCAATAATCAATTACGAAATGAATAGCTATATAATTTTTCTCTGTATTTAATTTAAAGTAATTGGGTGCGTTGACGGGATGGTGTGAACTGTGATTTGCTAGCCTGTTGTTCTTTGGAGACGACTCTGTGCGCGTTTTACGTTGCTTGTTCCAGACAGTGACAGTTCCTAGCAACATATTTTCAAAATTTTCTATTCCTCGTAAAAGACTTGAAGGAAAATAAACACACGCGGAACCGAAACTAGCTTTGATATGGAAAACCGTGCGTTGCCGGCGCTTTGAAATTGGGCTTCTTGAAAAGTCCAAAGTCCCCAAAACGGACTCTCGAGCGAACCTAAAAGTTTAAGCCCATGGCCCATTGTGAGTTGGTGAGCGTTGTTTTCTTTTGACGAGTTACAGGGGGGCTAGATCCACCCATCATAACCCATTATTAGAAAAGTATATTAAAAAACCTGTTTCAAGGTACACCAATTTTCATATTTTTTTCAAAAATAACCAAAGGCACCGCTTCATCTCTAAGAGCAGAATTCATTGCATGGACATCATATACCTGTAATGACCTATTTTATTACAATATGCATGCAGTGTCACAACCATGGAAGGACTCGTGTTCACGTTAACTGGTGCCAAAAAAAAAACTTTTAAACCTTAGCCCATTATTCATTTATAGTCTTAGAATGCATAAGTCTTCTTATGATTCTATTTGATGAGATATTTGTATGCTTTGTCTTCAATATCTTTCATGAATTACTGCTCGTACTTGATTAGTGGAGGTTAAAAGTCGTTAAGATTACTTATAAAATATGAGAATATATTAATATTTTGTGCTTGATTAATAAAGGTTAAAAATCATTGGAATTGTTTGCTTGAATCTTGATTAGTGGCTTAAAATTTTTTATTAGGTGCCCAATTTTTTTTCCCAAAGCGCTACCCCAAATCCCGCCCCTAAATACAACACAAGGCAACTCAAAATCCTGAGTCCGCTCCTAATCACAACCACCTTGGGATTGCAGAGCTTGCCATCAACCCTGTAACAAAGAGAGCGAAAAAGAGTAAAAAATGTCAATTGGACGACACCTATGCTCTCAGAGAGGACACAACACCTGTTTCCAAAAATCAACCAACTCCTTGGAAGAATCCTTGTCTAGGGACAATAGAGCATCCATGCCATGAAACAATTCCTTGTTAAATTTTGGTGACATCAAATGGGACTCGAACATGCTGTTTGGCAAGACATCACTGCCTCCTATTGTTGAATCTAAGACTACGCATGGGTCTAGTCTATTGATTATCGACTGATAATGCAACCCGAGCAACCGACTTTGCTTAATATTTAAAACCATTATCGGCCCTACTATTATGGGTCGGTTGGCAACCGATATAGTCAAACCAATAATGGGTCGGTTGGCCGATAACAACCGACCTTTAAAAAAATAAATAATGAGTCAATAATGGGCGATAAGGAGTCATTTAGGCTATTCTAATTCATTTTTTAGGCTTTTGACTCAATTTTTGTTAATAGTCGATTCACCAATATTATCCGTCAACTGACTTTGAAGCAATTAAAAAATTGTTAACCGATCCACGTACACATGAGTCAGGTGATATTATCGGGCTAACTCTCTAGATCAATAGTCAGGCAATAATATATGACTAATAATGGGTCAATTGACAGATAAAAATCAGTAAAACCAACCCATGCCCAACCCTAGCTGAATCTACCTCATCTTCTAGAAAGGAAGGTAGGATCTACAACATCTTCAAAAAAAAACACCCTACAAATTCAAATCGGACACCACTATTATTGAAGTGTATTGTATCCGGGAAGAAGAACCATAATTTACAAGCAGAGGCAGATCGAATTGAGTTGATTGCTTCTAGTTGAAATAATTTTTGGTGGATGAGACAAAACAAAGAGGGAGAATGAAGGAATGAAAAGAGGTTGGCACGTTGGGATGTTTTGCATACTAGGTTTTTTTTATATTTTTAGGATTGTAAATGAGAAAATGAGTTGTGCTTCTAGCCCCCACCAAAGTATTTACCTTCGTGATTATACTTGTATAAATGTTAATTTTATTTAATTAGTAGTTTTATTAAATAAAAAACAATTATTAAATATTTAAGAACTATAACATGGAAGGAGTTAGATTTAACATGTTTGAACTCAATTGTTAACAAAGTCATCAAGTTTGAGCTTATTCACGAGTTTTTCAGCTTCTTAGAAAGGTATTCTCAAACTAATTCATCCTCCTACAAATCCTCTGAAAAATATGAGAAGAACATATTTGCTCTTATCGTGATTAGAACTTCTTAGTTCACATAAAAAGGGGACCTCCAAGTGCTGACCCCGCATTCTAAATTGTCATTATTGAGAAGTCTAACTAAGGATCCCCTACAACAAAGCTCTTGTATTGATTTGAGTGTTGGAGAGGTCCCATGAGAACATCTTTTGGGTCCTCCTTACTTCACGTTTTCTTTGTGCAAGCACTCATTTGAAGCCACATCCGAAGAAATGTTTCAAGCATACTGATCTGATCAACTAGTTTGTCGTCAAAGTCAATTACTTTTTTTGATGTCATCTATTTTGGCACAGTCTATGAGAATGGAAAAAATATTTTCAAAAGTAACTTACAATGGTCAAACTAAACTTCCCACGGGAAAAGATCATTCAATGAATGACCCTGAGCATCTTGATGCTCATAACCAAAAGAATATTGGATAACTGCACGCTCAAGATCTGATCAACGATCCCGAGCAAGTAGACACCTAGAAAAATTGTATGAAAAACCTCCCAAGGCAGCCAAATATTCCATTCATTGTTGAATAGTTCACCAAACTCTTCTAACAAGTGTTTGTCTTAACGTACATGATGTGTGCCAACCAACAGGGACAAGGAGATAATGATCCTCTGAGAAATCAAATTCATTTGAACAAGTAGATGCCTAAAACAATCCTACAAACAACCTCTCAAGGGACCTAAATGTTCCCTTCACCGTTGAATAATTCACCTAACTCTTCCAACAGGGGCACATCATAACCTACATGATGTGCGCACAACGAGCTAAGGATCCCTATGGAAGTCAAATCCCTTCATTGAACACTAGTGAACGTGGAAGAAGGAAATTCCCATTTTGGGACACAAGGCCATATAGAGGAAATGTCTGAGATAGAATTTTAACTCATAATATCCAAGCAACCCACCTTGATAAATTTGGCAAGCAATTAGAAGAAATGAATATAAATTTTTTTGCACTACTGAGGTTGACTATAGAAGGAATGTGGAATAGTTCTTTGACTCCTTTGACAATTGACCTTCTCAATATGGAGATGTCTTGTAATATGAAAAACCGATCCTTGGAAAAATATGAAGAAACAAATGACCCCTACGATCATGTCATGGATTTCAAATCTATGATGAAGTTTCAGGGGCAAATGATGTAGCAGTCTACAAAGTGTTTCTTGCCACCCTTATCATCCCAACAATTATAAACCAACCTCAATATAGTATTCTAAGCTTCAAAAATCCTTCTTGAAAATTTGGTCTTTACTTTGCCAGCGCAAGGAAGTCGAGGAGACATAACAATGACTTATGAATGTTAATTATGACGAAGGAGAATCATTTTGAAATTTTATTACACAATTCAGTCGATCATGCTTGGAAATACCCAATCTATAGGTACGCATGGTTGTATCGACTCTGGTAAGGACAGTTCGTCATGAGGGGTTCATGAACACCCTCTACAAGATGCCTCCACAGAATATGGAAGCACTCATTCTAGAACCAAGAAGTACATCAGACCTCTAATAGTCTCTACTAGAGGATGAGTCTCAAAAACCATATAAGGACACCAATCAAATACCAAAGAGACATCTCAATGATAAATTGAGGATTATCCTCGGGGATTCAAACATACTAATGCTTGAAAGAATCAAAATCCTACAAAGAGACTAACTCCAAATAAGGAAAATGAACCGAATGCAATTCACCTTCCTACAAATCCTTTCAAAAATTTGAGCATAAGAGATATACTCCTACCATGATTAGAACTTCTCAATTTATATAAAAATGGGACCTCTAAGCCAAATGTAGGTTAATTTTGCTCCGCATTCTAATTTGGCAGCATTGAGAGCTAAAATTAAGCATCCCCCACTAACAATGCCCATCTATTAACTTGAGTGTCAAAGAGCATCCCTCTGAGAACAACCTCCAGGGGGCCTTATTAGTTAACGTTTTCTTTGTGCAAACACTCATTTAAAGACTTTAACATTCGAAGAAAACTTTCGAACACATTGGTCTGATCAACTGGTTCATTGTCAAAGTAAATCGTTTTTTTGACATCGTCACTTTTTATTTTAATATGTTAAAAATATTAAAATATTAGATGTGATGTTAAAATAGGATGTGGTTGGACTTGTTTTAGAATATAGATTTTTTTAAATAATTTTTTGGTTAAAGTAGAAGAGATCATATGCCACCCCAATTTAAGTTCACGTTTTCACTGGTGCTAAGGAGGTCGAGTTCCTCGCCCTTGAGTGTTAGACCTATGGTGGTTGTGTTGACGGCTAGGGTGCCTTTATTGATAATTGGTTGTGATCAAGTGAACGAATTAAAAATTGGAATGCGTGAGAGAAACCCTTCATGGTCAACAAGAATATCCTTAAGTTCAACAAAGGTGAAAGGTGTTTCTCGGGTGCGTATAGAGCCAACAATGTCAACATAATCATCGGAGAGCCCTTCCATAATGTAGAGGGTAGGGGTCACCAAACAGCCCATGGACCTAGGTCCGGCCAGGGATCCCATACCAAAGCTCGGCCCAAGCTCGAAATGACATTGGGATTGGGCAGCTCGACCCTAGGCTTAGGCGGGCCTGGGCCTCATTTTGAGGGCTGAGCCCGGCTCAAAGTTCGACCCAAAAATACAACATACAACATACATATAGTTAGACTCAGGTGCGGGATACCTCTTGCACCCTTGGATGGGTTACAAGTGCGGGGCCCACCATGTGTGGGTCTCGCAAGTAATTTCATTTACGGGATACCGCACCTGAAAATAGTCTTATATATAATACACATGCATATATATATATATATATATATATATATATATATTAATTTAGTACTTAGGCCCAAGTCCAAAAGCTCGAGGTTGAGGCCCGACTTATTAAGTCGAATTAGTGGGGCTAAGGCCGGGCTTGAGCTTATCAAATGATCTTAGGCTCGGCACGAAGAGGGTTCTCGGGCTTGGGCCAAGGCTGGGTCTGGGTCTAATATTTTCTGGCCCACCCTTAATAGATCGTTAGATCATCTTCAAATATAGGTTGGGTGACCAAAGTTAATTCATCTGTAAGAAGTTTGACCTCTTGTAGGTAATCTAAATAGCTTTAGAGCTTTTTTAGCAATGAATGAGGAAGAAGATGCCATGGACAGGGTGGATCCAAACTCGGCGGAGTTGGTCGACTTTGATACCATAAAGAGGTTTAAATATAGGATTTTCATTAAAAACAAATACTGAAGATACATGAGTACTTATACAAGATGAAGTCTAAGTAACGACTACTAACATAACATACATAGAATAAGACAACTATTTGTTGTCTAATAAAAGATTTAAATAAATATTGAACGAGCTTAGATATGACCTTTGATTTGTCTTGAGTTAATTAAATGAGCTTGCCAGGCTTTATTGGACTAAGTCTCCTCTTTAACAACTGGACACATAAAGACACTTCTAATTGGATCAAGACACTGCTTTGATATCATATTAGAACATTCAACTATGTTACTATAAATCGATATTATCCGCGTTGGATTATTTGGTTTCCATGGATAGATCAATCCACGAAATTTGATTCTTCTTGAGCTATTTCATTTAATGGTACGCAAGTCCAAAGAAAAAAAGTTGGTTGTGACAAAGACGGAGTCTTTCGTTATAATTTATATTGCTTGGGTTTAACAAGTCTTGAAATAAATGCTATTAAGCTCCATGGACGAACATAAATAAGCTCTTATTATATGGAGCAGTGAGAGCAACCAAAATAACATCATTTTTCACTTTCTCATTAACATTAATATTGGGTCTCATCTTTATTATGCAAACAGTCAAAACACATATTTATCCACATTAGCAAAATACATATTCCAATATAATCACGTAAGCAAAACACAAATTCCTATACATTTTCCTTTCTCAATAAAAGTCGAGCATATATTTTTCTCGTTCTTCCATCCATTCTTCAACAAAACTACAATAAAATCAATATTAGGTCTCACATCTTTTATAAAAAATCAATCCACATACTCATCCACATCACCAAAGCACATCTCTCAATACAATTACATCAACAAAACACATTTTTCAATATAACCACATCAATAAAATACACATTCTCATACATTATTCATTCTCCATTAAAATTGCATCATTATGAGTGCTTTTATGACCAGCTTATCCAAGTTTGTTCATTGGTGTCTTGCTCATAGAACATCATTTGCTAAAAAATTGTTATCATAAAGAGGAAGGTCGAGACAAGTTTCATTAGAGCAACCACAATAATGCAATTTGACGGACCAACAAAATTGTATTGAAATATGTTTTTTTTATTGATGTGCCTTTATTGAAAAACTTGTTTTGTTGATATAAACATATATGTGGCTTGACTTTTTGTAATAAAAACGAGATACAATATTGATTTTGGTGTAAATTTAATGGGAACAATATAGACGGGAAAATTGTTGGCTTGACTAAAATGGAGAGAGTAAAATATATAAAAATTTATGTTTTGTTGTTATTATATTTGTATTGAGAAATATATATTATTGATGTGAATAAATATCTGAGACTTTTTTTAGAATAAAAATGAAACTCAAAAATAAATTTAGCATGCGTTTGTTGAGAGTATCTTTGACAGCGTATAAATTACGTAACTTATACGTTGTATGTTATTTGGTAGAGTCCAAGTTTTAATAGCGTATAAACTATCAATTTACTTTAAGGGTACGCTAATTAATTTAATAATGAAATAAAAGCTATCGAATATTGATCTTATTGGAAAAAAAAAAAATTATACGTTGAGTTCGAATATCTAATTTTTTTTTGAAATCTAATATATATTTTAAGAGATAAAATGATAAATGTGCGAGAAAACAGAAACAATAGAAAAAATTTAATTTTTTTTTTAAAATGTGATTGGTGTGAATGTTAATTGATGAAATTAAACCTCAGTTGAGTCTCTAATCTTAATGAGAAGATTTTGATTCCCTATGGTAGACTGGTTGTTACCCTTATTCCGCTGACAAAATAATTCCATAAGCGCCACCTAGAATGTTTTTGAAGGACGAAAAGCCAAACAGAAAGCCAAGAGAGAGACGTTGACGCATCCGAACTCCAACATCTGGAATTAATTTGGTCGCACAAAATTTTGTCTGCTCACGCACACACCAAAAAGCCAGGACCTTCAACCCACCCACAATCCCTCTCTCCCCATCCAGAGATGCCTGTCGCCATCAATTGCGACTTTTGCTCCACTCGGGTCACATTTCTCGATTTTCTCTCTCTTACTGCTCTTTCCGTGTATATATAAATTAAGGTTTCTTTTTTCGAAAATGAATCAACCACAAGTCTCAGACGCTACGAGTAAGGAGGGCTCGGAGGAGGAGCCCGTGGCTCAGCCGATCGAGGAGGAACCGACTAAGGCTGAGGAGGAGGAGCCGGACGTTGTTGAAGAGGAGGTTCAGGAGAAACCCGGTGATTCCATGGAGGAAGATTCTGTAGGTCCTGCTATTGTGTCCTGTATCCGGCTTAAGCAGCCTAGGTCTAATTTGCGGCATAAGATGAGCGTGCCTGAGCTTTGTCGCAATTTCAGGTGAAATTGGATTCAAATTGTTTTCTTTTGGTTGAGCTTGAGATTCGGCGGAGCTGTGTTCTTGGATTATGGGGTTTAGTGATCAGTGATGGTTTTTCTTTCATTATGTTAACATTTTGTTCGTTTTTTAAGTGCGGTTGCTTGGTGCGGGAAGTTAAATGCCATAGCTTGTGCATCAGAAACTTGCGCGAGAATTCCAAGGTATTCAATTTCTTTGACGTTCTGATTTTTAGTTATGAGCGTGTGCTTTAAGTTGTAGAGAAATTGGGTTTTTGTGATGGTTTAGTTAGGAACAGAGTCAACGGACACTGAGTTCCATTTTGATTGAATATTGTATGCCATCTAACACCTTGAATGCAATGGGTGACTGAAAGTTGCATTGGACTTCAATTTTTTTTTAAGATGTAAATGTTGGCAATCGAAATATCATGTATCTCATTATAGCCTGTTGTTGGTTATCTTTAGATGATATTTATCACCACTGCTTGTTGGGAATTCACAAGTGATTGGAGTCTCTTATTGGATAATTATTAGAAAATTAAATGGTTAATATACCTAGATGGGTCCTGAACCTAATAACTCAAGCTTTTGGGTCCATATGGATTCCAAACATGCATGTTAGCCACGTACTCTCAGTATTTATGTGTGCTCTGCATATTGACACTCCCCAATCATATCTCCCGAACTTATAGTGGTACCGTATTGGAGCCGATGGTGACGGCTGGGCAAAGGTGTGCAAGAGCCCAAGGTGGATATGGCCTTAGCCCAAAAACTCATTTGGATGGACTAAAAAAGGAGCAAGTATATGCAAGTCTTGGTGAAAGGCGCGGATAGGTGATATGGTAAAGGCGGTAACACATGCATGTGGCACGGAGAATAGTTTGGTTATAAGGGTGACTCCTACACATGTGATTTGTGGCTTGGTATTGCAAGCACTAAAAGAGTTTCAGACATTGGACTTGGGGGTCGGAAACAAAGTAAGTTGTTTAGGCATGAGGGGAGTGTGCTTGAATGCTTGATGTGGAAGGGAATCACGTATGAGGGGAGATTGTTGGAAATTCACAAAGTAATTGGAGTCTTACATTAGATAAGTATAAAAAAGTTAAGTGGTTAATATACCTAGATGAGCCCAAAACCTAATAGCTTAAACTTTTCGGTTCATATGGGTTCCATATATGTATGTTAGCCACATATGCTCACGGGTGCGCATGTTTGTACGTAAGATGCTCCCTGGTCATATCTTCCAAATACTGCTAACTGTCTTAAGTTTGAGAACTTGAGTACTGTTTTTACTTTGGCCTTGACTTTGTGAAAGTTTACTTTGTATTCAATTGTAATTGATTTACTACATTTTTTTATAGTTCTAATGCCAATCCACCATTTTGGATCCCTATACATATTCTGAACCCAGAGCGCCCAACTGAGTGTGCGGTTTTTAATGTCATAGCAGGTAGGCTAGGCGTCTTGCAATGTTGTTACATTGTTCTTTTCTTCATTGGGGTGGAAGTTTTTATGTAATAATTATCTGGAATGTCTTTTACAGACTCGCCCCGTGATTCCATTCAATTTATTGAATGGTCCCCTACTTCTAGCCCACGTGCCTTACTGGTAGCTAATTTCCATGGGAGGATTACCATCTGGACGCAACATCCTCAAGTAAGTTGGAATTGTTAACCATTTTTCTCCATTCTTTGAACCTGATGCCCTTCCCCATCACAAAATTTGTGAAATGGCCTTTTCATCATTCACTCTTTTGTAATAATTTTTTCCTTTGGCACTTTAATGTAATATGTTACTACTGCAATATGTTATGCAATTGATTGACTAATTTTTCATTGCCTTATGGTTTGAAGGTCTTTCTAGTGCCATTTTCTTGACAAATAACTGAAATTTGCATTTCGCTTGCCTTTGTTTCGTTTTTGTAGGGCCCGGCTAATCTAGTGCATGACGCTAGTTGTTGGCAGTGTGAGCATGAGTGGAGGCAGGATATTGCAGTTGTTACAAAGTGGCTAACAGGGGTGTCTCCGGTAGGGTATTCGTTATTAATTGCCTACTGTGTTCCATCCTAAACTTTTTTTATGTTTCCACTATGTTTTTGAGAATGCAGTTCATGAAGCAAAAATATGGATGTCGAATATAGGTTCCATTTTATATGGATATGTATTTCAGTGAAAAAGTCAAAGATAAAGTTGTTTATATGTTTCCATGTTTGCAATGAAAATGCAACTGTAACTTTATTCTAAAAATCATTTCGAAAATAACATTAGGATTGCGAATATCACTCTGCTACCCTTTGGCCTTTGCAATATTGGGGATCCTGATGCTGTCAGGAGTGTTCAAAATTTAAAGTTGATATTTAATTTTATGCCTTTTTGATAATTTGTTATTGTTGATTTGTTTTATAAATCAGTATAGGTGGCTTTCCTCAAAATCTGCTGCATGCTCAAATTCTACTTTTGAGGAAAAATTCCTTTCGCAGCATTCACAGACTTCAGGTTTGTTAACTGTAGTGTAAACTGTCTAAGCGTTATCCAGGAATTTCATGTGAGGTTTAGAATTGTTCTTGTGAGTTTAGACTATAGTTTCTCCTTTATGACTATTATATACATCCAGATATTTCCTTATTTTCTGCTGCTGCTTTGAAATTTAAATACATTAATATGGCCCCATTTACCTTCTGTTTCTATTTGTAATTTTAGTGTCATCATTACCAGTCATAATTGGCTGAACCTGTGAATGCTCAATTTTTTAACTTTAGATTATGAGGAAAATAATAAAATATCTATCTTTATTTTTTAGAATCATGTTGTAGGGCTTTCACTTTTCATTTTTTTTTATATATAGTGCAAAATAAATGATTGAAGGCTGTCTATAGCAAAAACAGTTAGAAATACAGAGCAAGTTGCTGTAATAGTTATTGTATATACAGTTACTATAATTAGTAAGTGTAATCTAGTCTGTCCTGTATAAAGATACGAGTCTTGTACTGAATAATATATGAACTATGAAAGTCTAATTCTAAACTAAAACAAAACCATATGATTCACCCAGTATGCTGAGGAAAAAATATTTGTAATTGATTACATGGGTAACTAATTAGTCAAAAAAAATGCAGCCGGTGCTGCTAATACCAAGTACAGTGATTATTATGATGTCTTCAATCAGAGCTAACCCTGTTGGTCTTTTCTTTCTTATTCTAGATGCCTTTTGATTGACATGTGATATTGTAAATACAGTGAAGCTGATACAATATTATTTCATTTCAGCTAGGTGGCCCAGTGTCCTCTGTGTTTGTTCTGTTTTCTCATCAGGCTCTGTTCAACTTCATTGGTCGCAGTGGCCCCCTAGTCAGAGTGGCCCAACACCAAAGTGGTTTTCCACGAGCAAAGGACTCTTGGGTGCTGGCCCTAGTGGGCTCATGGCAGCGGATGCAATCATAACTGATAGTGGATCCATGCATGTGGCTGGTGTCCCAATAGTAAATCCATCTACTGTTGTCGTTTGGGAAGTAACTCCTGGTTCTGGAAATGGATTTCAATCTAGTCCGAAGACAAGTGTGAGTGATGGGGTTCCAGCCTCAATTAATTCATCTAGTTGGGAAGGTTTTTCTCCTTTGGCTGCATACTTATTGAGCTGGCAAGAATATGTAATATCTGATGAAAAGCAAGGGAGAAAGCAGACAGAACAAGATTCAAGTGAAAGTGCATCTCTTCACTGTTCACCTGTTTCAAATTTTTCTGCATATGTGAGTCCTGAGGCTGCTGCTCAGTCTGCAGCAACCACTACTTGGGGTTCTGGAGTTTCTGCCGTTGCCTTTGATCCAACTCGTGGTGGCTCAGTAATAGCTGTTGTGATAGTTGAGGGTACATATCTGTGTTCTGACTTGAAACCTACTTTGCCAATTCAGTTTTATGCTGTAATGTGACCAATTCTTCTTCTACACCCATATTTACTCTGTGTATAACTGCTTGTTTGAATACTTTCTAGTCCGGGTACAACTGTTGCTTAAGATATGGAAGTGGTTTAAGAGGGCCATTCATCTTAAACATTTAAATGCACATGCTTTGTAAAATCCTTGTGTATTTCTACATAATTAGAGCATTTTATGGCAACAAGTTGGAATTTAAGTTTTATTTTTTGACGAAACTTATGAACATGATACGTTGTAATTAGCTGATTTGGTAATTAGGAGATTTTGTCGTCGCATCCACTTTTACATATCTGGCATAACGGCATTCCCCAATTGTGGGACAATGCTTGAGCACATATAATGTCCAAATCAGAGTTGAAGACCTTTCCTTATGATGGCCAAAAGGGGAAGGGGTTTAGGAAATAAATCATACTGATGGATCTTAGTTTTGCAGGACAGTACATGTCCCCTTATGATCCAGATGAGGGTCCTTCAATCACTGGATGGAGGGTGCAACGTTGGGAATCTTCCCTTCAGCCTGTCGTTCTCCATCAGATATTTTGCAGCCCCACTTCCAGTTTTGGTGGACAGGCACCCATGCAAACTGTTTGGGTGTCCAAGGTGGATACAAGCATACGACCAACTAATGATGTTCAAGTTCACCTAGGAGCTACTCCATCCCCAACTATGGATGGACGAAAGTCATCCAATTCTACCATTGACAATGGAAGAGTAGTTTGGGATCCTTTAGACTTGCCAAGTGATTTTAGAACACTGGCTCAAATTGTTTATTCTGCCCACGGGGGTGAGATTACTTTTGCTTTCATTCGTGGTGGAGTCCACATTTTTTCTGGTCCTAACTTCACTCCTGTTGACCACTACCAAATCAATGTTGGATCTGCAATAGCTGCTCCTGCCTTCTCTTCTACAAGCTGCTGTTCGGCTTCTGTTTGGCATGATACTCGCAATGATTGTACAGTATTGAAGATTATTCGTGTTCTTCCTCCGACTGCTCCGAGTAGTCATTCATCAACCTGGGAACGTGCAATTGCTGAGAGGTACTTAATAGTTAATAAGTTATTTATCGTTTTTCTATCAGAAATGCACAATGATCCTCAAAGTAATGCCTAGCAATGCTTGCTTGGCTTTAATGGTGTATAGAGGTTGAACTGCAATTATTTGACGTCATTATAATATCTCATTATGTGCAGGTTCTGGTGGAGTCTATTGGTTGGTGTTGAGTGGTGGGATGCTGTCGGCTGTACACAAAGTGCTGCTGAGGATGGAATTGGTATGATTCTTCAGAATCTTTGTTTATTTACTATGTTTGATGATGTAGGAATTAGGATGCCAGATTTTTTTTTGAAACATAGGTAGCATCTAGGTATACTTCCTTAATATATGCATTTTCCAAGAAAACTTGTGAGTAGATGGTTGATACCTATTGTTGATGACAGTGACTCTTATTTATTTTCCAGTGTCACTAAACAGTGTCATTGCAGTCCTGGATGCGGATTTTCATTCTCTGCCTTCAACGCAGCACAGGCAACAATATGGTCCTGTATGTTAATCTACATTCCTGCCATATTGTATTTACTTTTTTTTAGAATAGTCAGAATTGCAAAAAGTTAACATGCGAGCATCATATAGTTTTCTGTATGCAAGAGTTTTCTTTGGTTTCAATATAAGTGTTCAAGATTTCTCCTGTTACTATGATACAAGTGTGTCATTCTGGAATGTCTTTGGGCTATTGTTACTACTCTACCTGTGAGCAGCATTTATAATCTCTTTTTTTTTCCTGGATATTAGTTCTTTCCGAGCTAGTTTTTCATCTTCTTCGGTAGTGGGGGATAAAATGCAGTTCTGTGGATTCCCTTATGTTCTAAGCTACTTGGTTGACCCCATTTATGAAATGATATTGACGGAGCTGGTGATACATGTGGAAGTTAGTTTATGTGATTTTGCTGAAGTTGGATGACTTCGCGGTGCTCCAAATAACTATCATAAGGCGGCTTTGTCTTTTTTATTCTAGCTGTTTCTATGTCCCAGCCCAGCGCTGCAATTTGGCAACTTGATCCCGAGTTGCATAAATTTTCACTGAGATTGTTGCCATCCTCCTGTTTATCCACATGAAGTGGTCTGATTTGTTGATGGAGGCTACCTAAACTGGTATCAGTTATTTGAAAGAACGGGAAAATTGTCGGATTTCCCCTTTTGGCTGATTATTGTGAATGCTTGGTTGAATAAGTAATCATCATATTTTATTAAATCTTATGCATGCATTTCTTCTACTTCCTTCACTCTGATATCTAAAAGCTGGCTCTACTATTTCTATAAATAATGTGTTTTTTTTTCTTTGTGATACAGAGTTTGGACAGGATAAAATGCAGACTCCTGGAAGGCGCAAATGCACATGAAGTTAGGGCAATGGTTCTAGATATGCAAGCAAGGATTTTGCTGGATATGTTGGGTAAAGGCATTGAATCGGCCTTGGTAAATCCCTCATCTTTGGTACCCGATCCATGGCAGGTTGGTGAGACATTGGCAGGCATTGATCCTGAAGCGATGGCTGTTGATCCAAGCCTTGTCTCAAGCATTCAGGTTTGTTTTTTCCTCTCTTTTCGCTTTTATGCTTCTGGGCTATTATCCCTTCTAGTGTATGTCAGAAGCTTCTTCTAAGCCTTTGTTTAGTTTCAAAAGTGTTGATATGTATCCTATACTGATGTGGATAGTGATGGTTGCAAAAGGAAAAAGCTTCTAAGGCTTTTTATGTTAGTTTATTTAGATTAAAATATGTATAGGGTGAAAGGACAAGATCAACAGGACAGACATAAAAAGATAAAACTGAGGAAGAATTTTTCTGATATTCAAAGAAAATTGAAGAAACTGAGAATGGGCTGTGAATAATTTGTCGAACGGGAAGTTTTATACATGTTGACCTATCTCTGCAAATGATTTAATGTTGTCCTGGGGCTTTTGTCTATTTGTGGTTGTGTTTTGGGCTTGAATTATAAAGTTCTTTTCATTTCTTCATAGAAAGAGATATCCTTTTTATCCAAGAAGAAATAAAATAATTGCTTTTCCATTTGTGTCTTTTGTCCAGCTGTTGGCTTATATTCTTGTTGAGTTGGTCAAGGTCTCTGTCCTCTCAATCATCTTACAAGTCCCTTGATATGACAGTTTTCTTCTAAAATTTAGGATTGAAGGCTTGAAGCTATTTTTCAGCTATCTTATGTTTTTCTGCAGGCTTATGTTGATGCCGTGCTTGATCTAGCTTCCCATTTCATAACACGCTTGCGTCGTTATGCTAGTTTCTGTCGCACACTGGCTAGTCATGCTGTCACTGCAGGCACAGGAAGCAATCGCAACATTGTGACTAGTCCCACCCAGAGTTCCGGCTCTCCCGCAACAAGTCAGGGTCTGTATGCACGAGTCATTTGATAGTGTAAAGTCACAGGAAAAAAAAAATCTTTCTGTACTTTTGCATTTCTTTTATGGATATCTTCAACTTTGTCTCAGTCTCCTTCCTCATTTTACCAATTGCTATCAGTGTGACATATACTGACTGCAATACCTGTTTTCCAGGGGGCCAAGGTAGTACAACAACTTCTACTGGAAGCACCCAGATGCATGCTTGGGTCCAAGGTGCTATTGCTAAGATTAGTAGCACTACTGATGGAGTTTCTAATTCAAGTCCAAATCCCAGTAGTGGACCGTCTTCTTTTATCCCTATAAGCATTAATCCTGGGACATTTCCTGGAACTCCAGCAGTTAGGCTCATTGGGGACTGCCATTTCCTTCATAGATTATGCCAGCTTCTACTTTTCTGTTTTTTCTTCCGGCGAATGCAACAACCGCGCTCTGTTGGTGGTGCCCAGAGAAATAGTGATCCAAATATGCAGAAACCTCAGCCTGGTGCTCCTGGGAAAAATGAAGAGGTCAATTCTGTTACTTCAAAACCAACATCAGCAATGGCCAGATCAGATGACAACCAGGCGGCTCGAGGTGGTCAGCTTATGCCAGGACCAAAAGTAGCCGAAGATGGGCCTGCAGTCCGATCAAGATTGGGTACTGGCAATGCTGGTCAAGGATACACCTTTGAGGAGGTAAGATTTGGTGCTTTTGGCTTACCAGCCATTTCCAAGACTATTGGGTATCTGCGTAATTAAATAATTTGGCTTGTTAAGATGATTCATAAAATGATAATACTTTTGATTGAAGTGTTGATGGTCTCCAAAAAAAAGGTTTCTAGTTGGGACTCGAATGATTGATAATTTTCCTATAAGAGGATATACAAAACAAGTCTAGGTTTGATCAAGAGTCCAATGTTGTGTTGTTGTGCAGGTGAAGGTCCTTTTCTATATACTCATGGATCTTTGTCGACGAACAGCTGTTTTGGCCCATCCGTTGCCAGTTTCCCAGGTGGGAAGCAGCAACATTCAGGTGCGGCTGCATTATATTGATGGGAACTATACTGTACTACCAGAGGTTGTAGAAGCATCTCTTGGGCCACATATGCAGGTATCTTGGTCTATCATCATGTAGCTCCTTTTTAAGTGGAAACTTAACGGGAAGCTGTTAGGCTGGTTCACTTTTGACCAGTAATGCTGCCTAAGAATATAAATAATTTCTGATGCTTATTCTGTGCCTTTAAGGTGGGTTGGCTACTTGGCTTCATAAAATTCTTTAGGTTTGTTACATGCCCCTTAATGATGTATGGTATGGAAGTTGTACATAGAGATCACAGGGCCAGAGAATGGGTGCAGCAGAAATAAGAATGTTAGGATGGATGTTCTGCACTGCTGCAACCTGCGACACAAGGATAGAATAAAGGTGAATAGTCTATCTAGGGTAGGGGCAGGACTGATTGCAAATAAGATGCAAGAAAACAGCTATGAAGCATTCTTTTGTATACGGATCTCGCCAACCAGAAGAAGAAAAAAAACTTGGACTCAAGAATGGATCATTCCTTTCATGACCCAAAAGCAATCGTAAATGTTATGGTGAATTAGTTAAAATAGAGTTAGAGCACCTACAATGGTGCTCTTTTATTGTCCAGCCAATTTTTTTTGTTATGTTAGACAAAATTGTTGTCCCATTTTTAATGGGACATGGAGCCATGCCCACATATTTGCTTGTTTTGGGCCCCACACACCCATACACAAATATTTTATCTTAAAATCAATATTGAGTTCCACCTCTATTACACAAAAATCAAGCCAACAAATTTACATATATGTACCAATTTTGTTTTGTTGGCTCAGCCACATCATCAATATACCGAGCCATGCAAGCAAAACGCATCCCAATATATTTTGTTGGCCCCAACAAAAATTTACTATTGTGGTTGCTCTTAGAAGAAGATACAACTCGTGTAAGAATATCCTGGTTTGTTCCTTTTTTCATAATTTTCTTTTCAGCCGGTCTCCAAAAAAACAGGATTTGTGTTCCTAAGTGTTATATGTTATATGTTAAAAGGGGTAGTTTGGGTATTGTTAAGGAAAGAGGGTATTTGATATATGTGTAAACTCTGTAAAGTAGCTAAGTTACATGAAATGAAAAATGGATTAGTTCACCGGAACTCTTCTCTTCTCCTCTCCTTATAGGAGTCTTCTCATCTGTTTCTTTTCTACTGATTTGTACATGGTATCGGAGCCCGCGGTTACCTTCCATTTCTGGTCCGTCACCTCTGTCATCGGCATCTCTGATTTTACAGTAATTTTACAGAGTTTCCGGTAAGTTGTTTTATAGAAAATCTTCGATCTCCGTTGATTGGGAAGTCGGTTTACGACACTTCCTGCTCAGAAGTGTCCATCGGCGTCCGGCGCCCCTTTCTGTGGCGGTCGGCCGTTGATCGGAGCTGCGCGTGGCCCTCACGCGCCGCCACTGGTTCGCCGGAATGTGAGTTGTGTTTTTCTGGTTTTCCGAACTGCTCATTTCTGGCTCTTTTATCTGATTTTTCAGTCGTTGGAGGCCTTGTGACCATTGTTTGCTATGGGTCTTGGTTGTTTTTGTGATGGTTTGGTCTTGGGAAGTTAAGTTCTGTACTTAATTGACATTGGCAGCTGGTTGCAAATGTTCTGTTGGTTCAGCTTCTGAAAATTATTGTGTGGTGTGGCTGCTGGGATTTTTCTGATTCTGCTGGGATTTTTCTTTTCTGGGGCATTTGTTAGTGTTGACATTGCTTTTATCATGAGTGAGGATAATCAGAAAGTTGTCACTGAGGTGGTGGCTACATCAGCCAAGCTTACTGATCAGAAACTTGTTGGTTCTAATTACCAACATTGGCGGAAGATTGTATTAATCGCTATTCGGGGAATGGACAAGGAGGATCATCTTATTGATGTTCCCCCTGATTCTAATAAAAATGCTGCTGAATATAAGTTGTGGATGCGTGATGATGCTCGGTTATATGGTCAATTGTTGAATTCTATGGAATCTAAAGTTTCTGAGTTGGTGACACATTGTGATGCAGTGAAACAAATATGGGAGTATCTTGGTGTACTGTATTCTGGTCAAAATGATATGAATCGATTATATGATGTGGCCTTGTCCTTCTTTCGACCGGAACAGAAGGATACTCCTCTCGGAGATTATTTTGCATCCTTCAAGAAAATTTATGAAGAATTTAATTCATTGTTGTCTTTGGATCTTGTCCTTGATAAGCGACGCCAGCAGCGAGAGCAGTTGGCAATTATTGCATTCCTTAGTGGTATGCGTTCTGAGTATGAGACTGCACGTTCCCAGATTCTTGCTAGTGGAGAGACCTCCCTCACTGAGGCCTTCTCTCGGGCTAACCGTTTGGTTAGACCCACTTCCTTCTTGTCAGATGTTGCTGAACGGTCTGGTTTGGCTGGTCAGTCTTCTTATGATGTGAGTGGTGGCCGTAGTAGTCGTGGTGGCCGTTGTGGTCGTGTAGGCTCGGATGCCAAGTTTACTTGCTATTATTGTGGTGGAGTGGGCCACACTCGTGATCGGTGCTGGAAGTTGCATGGCAAACCGACTAACACTCGCTCTGCTCATGTTGCTTCCGGTATAGATGTGCGAGTACAGGATGTGCACACTTCTTCTGGCACCTCTATTTCTGATAATGGACGTGTTAGTCTCTCGGCTGCGGAATACTCTCGTCTCATGAGTCAGATTCCTGTTTCTAGTGCTGCCTCTGTCACTACTAATGCTTCCGCTTGCTTGTCTGTATCTCCTCACACTTGGGTGATTGATTCTGGTGCTTCGGATCACATGACTGGAAACACAGGTATTCTTGATACATATTCCTCCACTTCTTCCTATCCTGCTGTGAGAGTTGCTAATGGTACCTTGGTGACGGTGAAGGGAATTGGCACTACATCTCCTACACCATCTTTGCACTTGGCCTCGGTTTTAACTTTGTCCTCATTTCCTTTCAATTTATTATCTGTGAGTGCTATTACCAAGGCCCTCAAGTGCTCAGTAACCTTTTATGATGATCATTGTGTTTTTCACGATCTTTCGACGAGCAGGATGATTGGTAGGGGTCACCTAAATTCCAGAGGACTCTATGTGTTGGACATTCCACCTTCTTCCTTGCTGGTGTCTGGTTCTTCATCTCCTATGGATCTTCATTGTCGTCTTGGTCATCCGGCGCTTCCTAGTTTGAAGAGTTTATGTCCATCTTTGTCTTCTTTACAGCATTTATTTTGTGAGTCATGTCAGTTTGCAAAACATCATCGTCGGTCTTATGTATCTCGGAGTCTTAAACGAGCATCTGCTCCATTTTTCTTAGTTCATTCAGATATATGGGGTCCATGTCCTGTTGTCTCTAAGTCTGGCTATTGCTACTTTGTAACGTTTATTGATGACTTTTCTCGAACTACTTGGGTTTATTTAATGAAAAAGCGTTCGGATTTATTTTCCATCTTTTGTTCTTTTGTTTTTGAAATTCATACTCAGTTTGATATGTGTATTCGAGTTCTTCGTAGTGACAATGCCCGGGAGTATCTTTCTACTGAAATGTCTTCGTTTATGTCCCGTAAGGGTATGCTTCATCAGTCCTCTTGTCCTGATACACCTCCACAGAATGGGGTGGCTGAACGTAAAAATCGTCATCTGTTAGAAGTTGTCCGTGCTCTTCTTTTCCACATGCAGGTTCCTAAAACATTCTGGGGGATGTTGTCTTGACTGCCACTTATCTTATTAACCGCATGCCTTCATCTGTTCTCAATGGTCAAATTCCATATAAGGTATTATTTCCTCAGGATGCGATTCATCCTCTTCCCCTTAGAGTTTTCGGCTGTACTTGTTATGTCCGTGATATCCGGCCCATCTTACTAAACTTGATCCTAAGTCTTTGAGATGTATTTTTCTTTGCTATTCTCGCACTCAAAAAGGGTATCGGTGTTTCTCTCCTGACTTAGGGCGGTATATTGTGTCTTCTGATGTAACTTTTCATGAGTCCCTATCATACTCTTCTCCTACTCGACTTGACTCTTCCTCTGAATCTTTCTCTCTTCCTGATGAGTTTCTTGTATATGATCTTGATCAGCCATCTCCACCTCCACCTCCAGCTCCATCACCTCCATCTCCCCCACCACCTCCACCTCCACCTCTCTTGCGGACCTTTGTCCGTGGTCCTCGTTCTGTGTACCGTTGTCCCCTTTCCGCTCCTTCTGCAGAGGTGCCCCCACCATCTACTGCTGTGCCGACTGATCCTGTTTCGGTGCCTGATAGTCATCCTCCCCAGGACATGGATGTCCCCATTACTCTCCGGAAAGGGCGCCGTCAGTGTGCCGGGTATCCTTTATCTGCTACTATGTCTTATGCAGGCCTCTCTCAATCTCTTCGCACTTTTGCTCTGGCTCTTGATTCCATCACCACTCCTCGTTCTTTATCCGAGGCTCTTACGTCTCCTGGGTGGCTTGCTGCTATACATGATGAAATGTCAGCCTTGGAACATAATCAAACTTGGGATTTGGTGCCTTTACCTCCGCGTAAGAAGCCTATTGGCAGCAAATGGGTCTTCACTGTTAAAACTAAGTCTGATGGGTCTGTTGATCGTCTTAAGGCACGCTTGGTAGCCAAAGGGTATGCCCAAACTTATGGTGTTGATTATGCCGATACTTTTTCTCCGGTGGCCAAGTTCACTTCTGTTCGGTTACTTGTCTCTCTTGCTGCCACGTTTGGTTGGTCGTTACATCAATTAGATGTGAAAAATGCTTTTCTTCATGGCTCTCTTACTGAAGAAGTTTATTTGGGGCAACCCCCTGGGTTTGTTGCTCAGGGGGAGTCGGGTATGGTATGTAAGTTGAAGAAATTTTTATATGGCCTGAAACAGTCTCCTCGAGCTTGGTTTGGTCGTTTTTCTGAGGTGGTGCAGAAATTTGGATTGAAAAGATCGGAGAAAGACCACTCTGTGTTTTACCACCGATCCAGTGCAGAAAATATTCTATTAGTGGTGTATGTGGATGATATAGTTATCACTGGAAGCAATGAAGATGGTATATCCTCATTGAAGGTGTTTCTGCAACGTCATTTTCAGACTAAGGACCTAGGTCCTCTACGGTATTTCTTAGGGGTGGAAGTTGCTCGATGTAGGCGTGGGATATTCTTGTCCCAAAGAAAGTATGTTATGGATTTATTACAGGATACTGGAATGAGTGGTGCAAAGCCTTGTGATTCTCCTATGGTTTCTGGGGTGAAACTCTATCCGAATAAGGGTGATGTGTTTGATGATCCTGAACGATATCGGCGACTGGTGGGAAAATTGAATTATCTTGGAGTGACTCGTCCTGATATAGCTTTTTCTGTGAGTGTGGTTAGTCAATTTATGTTTGATCCTCGTGTTCCTCATTGGGAGGCTGTCTTACGTGTTCTTCGGTACCTTAAAGGTGCTCCTAGCCGAGGCTTGCTATATGCAAATAATGATCATGTGAATATTGAAGCATTTTCTGATTCTGATTGGGCAGGATCTCCTTTTGATAGGAAATCCACCACTGGCTACTGTGTGTTTGTTGGTGGGAATTTAATTGGCTGGAAGAGTAAGAAGCAATCTGTAGTAGCCCGGTCTAGTGCTGAGGCCGAATATAGAGCAATGGCTCACACCGCTAGTGAGATATGCTTTGTTAGACAACTAATGCACGAATTGGGATATATTCCGTCGATAGGTACTCAGTTATGGTGTGATAATCAAGCTGCTATCCATATTGCATCAAATCCGGTTTTTCATGAAAGAACTAAACATATCGAGGTAGATTGTCATTTCGTGCGTGAGAAGGTGCAATTGAAGGAGGTTAGACTGAAACATGTGAGAACTCATGATCAGCTAGCTGATATTTTTACTAAGGCCCTCACTGGGGTTAGGGTTGATTTTATCTGTAACAAGCTGGGCATGACTAATATCTATGCTCCAGCTTGAGGGGGAGTGTTATATGTTATATGTTAAAAGGGGTAGTTTGGGTATTGTTAAGGAAAGAGGGTATTTGATATATGTGTAAACTCTGTAAAGTAGCTAAGTTACATGAAATGAAAAATGGATTAGTTCACCGGAACTCTTCTCTTCTCCTCTCCTTATAGGAGTCTTCTCATCTGTTTCTTTTCTACTGATTTGTACACTAAGAAAAGGACCATATGGTATTTTCAAGAGTTTATCAAAGCCCATTTAGGTGGGGTAATTACAGAAAGGTTCTAACCTGTCTTTGTTAGCCATTTGAAATCAGTCTTATTTTACTTTCAGTAGTTGTATGCGCACATTAAGCTTTCTGGTGAACTTCATTCTTTTTCTTTTATGGCTTACACAGCATATGCCTCGCCCTAGAGGTGCAGATGCTGCTGGCCTCTTACTGCGTGAGTTAGAACTCCACCCTCCTTCTGAAGAGTGGCACAGGCGGAATATGTTTGGTGGACCTTGCTCTGATCCGGAGGAAAAAGGGGCCCCAGAAGATAATGTGAAACTGAGCAACTCAGTAGATTCACTTGCTTTTACTTCATCAGGGAATTGTGATGTTTATTATGGAGCTCATGCCCTATGGCCAAGGAAGCGCAGGATGTCTGAAAGAGATGCAGCTTTTGGCTTGAATACTTCTGTGGGCCTGGGTTCATATCTTGGTATAATGGGTTCTCGTAGAGATGTTGTTACTGCTGTTTGGAAGACTGGTCTTGAAGGGGTCTGGTACAAGGTTTGTATGGTTGGTCTTTTAAGTTTGTTTTCCTCCCCTCGGGATCACATTTATAGTATCATGTAATCAAATATTTAATTCTTTCTAGTCTCTCACTTGATATAAGAGTGTCTCAGAAAAATATAGATATAGAAAATTTTCAGCTTGTGTGCCTGATGGACATAAAAGTAATTAACAAGATAAAAGATACTCTTTCGGCTTTCCCATTCTATGAATCTCCCTTTTTAACAAGGTAAAAAGAGATATATTAATATTTGTCTTGATGGAGGCATTTCAGTTCGAGGGGCTCGTTAAAAAAAATCTTGTTCCATTTTATTGGGTCATGGACTTAAAATGCCCTACATCTACTTTATCTGCTGAGCTTTTCTGTTATTAACAATACAAAACAAATACCTTTTGCCTCTGGAAAGAATCTGCTTTGGGACTTCTTTAGAAAATAGAAATGCCATTCATTATGCTTATTCTGTAGATTTACTGGAGATTATTTCAATTATATACCTACCTTGGATGTGAATAATTGAAAGAAAAAATCTTCAATTTCAGAGTTGGACAAAGTTGGAAGAGATTCAGCTATGTTGTTGCTAGTATTGATTGTGAAAGGGTTATTGTTTGGAGCCAAAACTTCATAGGTAAATAACTATCATGTACAACGCTCCTGTACTAGGCAGAATCGGGGACAAACAAGATGTCCGCGTACTTTATCCCCCATAATATGTGGAGAGTATGCTAGGAATTGGACTGTGACATCTAGGTTGCACCCCTGCAACTCGAGCCCAAACTTGATCAGAAACATAAAATTAGACAACATGACTTGAGTAGAATCAAGTCACTCTAGATATTTGGGAACCATATTGTGATGGAGATCATCATCATCATGAACATCATCTTTGAATTGACCTTCCCATTTGTTGCCGATTTCTATCTAATTTTGGATGTCTTCTGTTTGTAATTTTTGTATTAATTTTTATTTGCCATGTTTGCTGCTGCTGCTGCTGCCAGCGCTCTCTGTTTATCTATCTGCGTGTGTGAATCTTTACTGCTTTTAACTATTTGAAAATGCTTTTGGCCCACTTTTTAATCCCAATGCTCTCATGCAGTGCATAAGGTGTCTGCGGCAAACTTCGGCTTTTGCTTCTCCGGGTTCTACCATTCCACCTAATCAGAATGAACGAGAGTCTTGGTGGATCAGCCGCTGGGTCCATTTCTGTCCTATGTGTGGTGGAACATGGGTTCGAGTTGTATGATAGTGGGTTTCACTTTACTGTTAATTTAATTAGGTGAGTTCATCTCCTTCCTCAGAACCATACATATTGGCCTCTCTCTTCTTTTGGACATAGGATAAATCTGATAAATCATAAATGTAGACTTTTTGAACTATGAAAAAATTAACGGTCATGAGGGAGCTTGGTATGTGTTGAAACAATGTGGCAGGGCAGGGATTGGTAAAGTTTCCTTGGTTGCTTTTCATTGTGGATATTTTCATCCAAATTATTGCTCTTAGCACATCTGAGGATCGTCTGCAGAAAAACATTTCACAAGTTAGAAGCTGATGCTAGTTTATGTTACCTGCTAACGTAAACATGATAACTAGAAGTTATGCAGCCTGTGGTATCTAATATTCTTTTCATTGGCTAATCATATTTGATTTTCCAATTGCAGTTTGTAAATAAATTTCTTGAGGCTCAGGGGGCTATCTTGCAAGTTCTGTATCCTAGGGAACTCTGTCATGGAGTTATTTTTTTCCCGTTGGTAGCTGCTCATTGGATATAGTTGGTAAGCACTAACAGCAGAAGAGATTTTCTGCTGGAAAAGCTCAGGATTTTTTTTGACAAACTGCAGAGAAAAGTAATAGCTTAGAGGAAACGTAACTGTTTCGTTGCATCAGCTGGAAGATATTTTTTGGTTTACCATACATTGTTATGCACACACAAGACTTAGAAAAAAGGCTGGGAAGGAAGGTATGAACTTTAAGCACCCAGTTTTCTCCATTTATTTGTCATTGGGAAATATGTATTATGTACCCTGTACATTATAAGCAGCTGGTGAGAACTCTCAAGTAGGATACTGATCACATGAGAAGCAGGAACTGCCACATATTTTTATAGCCTGAATATACCGTAAATTACTCATGGTATGCTTTGCATTCTTCTCTTTGTTGTTCACTATTGTAATTTTTCCGCACTGCCATCAATAAGAAGAATGTTGAGGGCCTTGAGGCTGCTAGTTATAGCTAAAACTTGTGTCATATTATTACGATCTTGCTGGAAGCAGATGATGTTAGGCCAGTAGCCAGTCTTCCATGAGAGCATGGGCATCTCTACATTCACCGAGTCTGCGGTGATGGCTCCACTCTGTAACTTTGAAAATCTATGGGTAGAAGTAGAACTGCTATGTGAACCTACGCATTGTTCTGAGGTTTTTGCTCTGATCCAGGCTGCCTGATGGCGCTTAGATAGTGTTTGTAACTAATATTATATTTAAGTTTGAGGAATACAGTGACGAAACCCTCAAAAATTAGCACAATGGGCATCATATTGATTTCTACGGGCTCAATGGTATGATGCCTTAAAACATTGAAGAGAATTACAGAAAAGAGAAGGGAGAACAGAAGCTTTCACAGCTGAACAATGGCATGTGGAAGTCTATTGATTGTGCAGAACTAGTTGCCTTTTTTGGTGCCATTGCAACTTGGAAGTAGTGTTTTCTAGTTAGTTAACGGCGTTTCATAAAAAAAAAAAAAAAGAGTTAGTTAACGGCGCCATTCTTCGGTTAATTTTACTTTAAAAGAACTTTTTGATTAAATTGTGCCATTCAATTGAGATTGACGAGATTTTTTAATGTTTTAGATTTTTCACACCCTATCCCTATTCTGCATAGCGATGGGATTATTCTGTAGGATAGTAATTTAAGATCTATTTATTTTACAATTTCATTTTATAACTTTAAAATGTTAAAAATGATGTGCTTAAAGATAGAGGGTGTCTCACATCCGGGATCCATTCTCTCTTAAAGATATGAAAAATGTTGTGTAAAAAGTTGTGAAGTCCCAGCTTTAAGTTGTATAAAATGCAGTAGGAGTGTTTGTTTCATTTTTCTATTAGATTAATTTTTTAGATAAAATTTTAAAAAAATGTATTATAATAAAAAATAATTGAAAAATTTTAGGATACGAAGGGACAATTATGTAATGTGATTGTAAAATATTGTAAGTCTCACAGTTTTAAACTCTGAAAAATTGTGCCCTGCAACTTTAAGTTATTAATAAAATATGGCATTTGGTTAACAAGGTATTTTATACGGATCCCACAACTTTAACCTATGCGAAATATGAAATAAACGCACCCTTACATATTGTTTGGGAAGGAGGGAATTTTGAGGGAAAGTTAAATCATGAGGTAAAATAAAGAGAAAATGGAAAAGTATGGTGTTTGGGAAGAGAAGTAAAAATTGGGGGTGATTTTGATAGTAAAAAATTGGTGGATCCCATATGTTTTTTTCCTTCAAAAGTGGGGGATTACGGGTGGAAGTTGGAGTTATGGTGGGTCCCACGCAATAGTTTACATTTCTATCCTCCAATGATCCCACCTTTTACATTTTTATACATTTCTCTTATAACAGATGCGTCCCATCTTATATTTATATATAAATTTATATCAAGAATAAAATGGTAAATTTATATCAATCTTACAAATCATAAAAATATAATTTTTCACTTTTGCTTCCCCTACTTTTTGAGTATCCAAATAATATGGTAAAATTAATTTCTCCTCCCCTTTCATCTCCTCTATTTTTCATTCCTCTCAATTTTTTCTTCCACTCCCCTTCTCCTTCCCAAACAATGCGTTAATCTCTCCCTTGTGCATTTAACAATTTTCCAATATTAATTTTCTATATTTTGAAATTTTGAACACCAACAAAATTATTCAAAAGAATGGGCCATCAATTAGGAAAAGCAAGAACAAATCATCCACTGGACAAGAAATATCATCAAATACGAAAAGCAAATCAAAATTTTGAATCAAACATGTGAGGATATTACATGCATGAATTTGATGTATTTAGACTTGGGAGATCAATCTCAAGCCTAGAACGAGAAACTCAATAAAATCCCAATTCAATTTCGGTCCTTTTCTAAGAACAAATCAAAACTGAAAGCAAATCACAAAGCAAGTATCTGTCGCAATGTCTCAATATATTCTTCTTTGCTTGATCTGGGCAAGTCACAAGTGCCTTTGTGGATCTAGCCATGGCAGTGTCTTCTTCTCTGCTTGAGCTCAATGTCTTCTTCTTTGCTTTGAATTTCGAGATGTTGGTGAAGATCTGCAGAAGAAGTGGTGCAGATTTGGATAAGAAGAGCACAAATCTAAAGAAGAGGTTGTCGCCCATTATATTCCCCTTGCAACAATAATGACGTGTCAGGTTTTTGAGGGTGTGAAATGTAAAGGCAAAACCATATGTTAAGCCTTCAACTTGTATCACATTTCCTATTGAGCCCCTCTATTACTATTGTTTCCTATTGAGCCCTAAATCTATACGAAACTCATCAAATAAACCCTTGCCATGGTGATCCGGTTAAGCGTGGAAACAATAGTAATAAACCCTCCAAGTTGACGATATTTTCCTAATAAGCCCCTATAGTAAACAAACAACATATAATTGAAGCAAAACATTCTCATATCATCCAAACTACCAATCCAAACATAATGTAACAAAATACATCAACCAAACACATCAAATCCAATAATAGAAAAAACCAAAAGGTAAAATCATTGAAAATGCTTTAATGCCCCGCATTGCTTCTTGAAATGCCTCGTTGACTCAGTCTTGTGCTTCGCCTTGGTGTATTGAATGACCTTGTTTTAAAATTATTTCTACCAGTACCAGTACACAAGAAAACGTATAATTTCATCAGTAATGAAACATATAGTTACATAAGTAATGATGAAAACCATATACTTACACCAATTATCCCCAAACCAGTTTCCTGATTGATGTAAGTTCCATAACTCACCAGCCTTGGTTTCTTTCTGTTACTGTTTGACTGGGCAGAAGTGGAGCCCTGGGTAGATCCCTCTGCACTTGGTTGCTTCTCCTTAGCTTTTACGATATTCCTCTTCTGCCTGAGTTGTTTTGAAGGAATTGATGAAGAGGCAATTTACTACAGGAAGTTACAATACCTTAATACTTATCTTTCAAAAATATCAAATTACAATTTTATACAACACACTCTATATAGCTCATGTACCTGTGATGACAGTGAGATGAAGTCCATTTTTCTTGAACATCCAACTTTGTTATGGCCTGGAGCTTTGCATAACCTACAAGTAATAACAGATCCATTCTTCGATAATTTTCCAACTTTTTTAGGTTCATCTTTATCCTTTCTCCTATTTTTTTTGGGTCTACCAGGAAGATTGATGAAGGCATGAGCTTCAATTCTAGGTTTGGGTTGCTCAGCCCATTGTTTACGACCAGGAAATGGTTCAAGGGATTCTTGATATGCCTTCAAGTATGTGGTTTTTCTATACCAATGACTAACATAGGTTTCTGGTTCCTCTCTTGCCTCATGTATTGCACAAATAGCATGCTCACAAGGTAGACCAATTAAATCCCATACGCTACAACTACAAGTCCCTTGATTCAACCTCACTACATGCCTATTATCTTCATCAAAAATATTGCTGACCTCATACCCATCATTGCCATTAAACGACACATTCCAATTGAAGCTATGTTCCTTGATTAACTCTAGTTTCTTTTTAGCCCTGGGACTAATATTAGTATTCCAGCCCTCTGCCATATTTCTTTTTGCTACAATTCTCTTCACAATTTTCTTCCTAATATCTTCTAACATTGTAATTATTGATTTACACCTAGGCTCTAAGATCCAACCATTAAAAGTCTCAGCCATATTGTTGTCTATAACATCACACTTAACAGAAGTGTTGAAGAATACCTTGACAAATGACTCCTCATTGTACTTTAAGAAATCCTCCACGCTTTGTGCTCCAAAATCTTTCAAATGTTCCTTGTAAGCAACATACTGGGTCTGAAAAGTAGACTTTGCTGCTCTCCAAAATGTCAATTTCCTTTCATTTCCTCGCCATATTTTTGCCCAAACATGATAAACATGCCTTGCACACCTCCTATGCTCACATGCTGGGAGCTATTCAGCAATGGCACTCTCCAATCCCTGTCAACAATAGCAGAATTATTAAGACTAAAGACTAACTAATGTATATAATCATATTTGGCTAAAAATTACAGTTACCTTTTGCATGTCAGAAATCATTGTCAACTCTCCCCCTTCACCAAGGTCCAAATCCCTCTTTATGGCCCTTAAGAACCAACTCCAATTGTCCTTGTTTTCAACTTTAACAACTGCCCAAGCTACAGGGAACATTTGATTGTTCCTATCTCTTCCAATAACACACAATAACTACCCCTTGCAAATGCCCATGAGAAAGCACCCATCCAACCCAAGTATATTTCTACAACCTTCCTTCCAACCCTTCTTTAATGCAGTAAAATAGATATAGAACCTCTGGAATACATCTAACCCCTCTTGTGTATTTAAAATACATGTTGTCCTAGGGTTCGTTCCACAAAGCTCATATACATAATCCCAAAGTTGAGCATATTCAACTTTATGATCTCCAACAATCTTCTCCATCAACTTCTTCTTTGCCCTACCACAAGTGGTAAGCCCAAATTCACATTTCAACTATGATCGAGCCAAGCCCTTTGATGCTAACAAGGAAATGCCAGAATTCAATTTAATTGTTGCCTCCATTTTCGTAGCAAGATAACTACACCCAAGAAATCTCAACCCATTAGTTCTACCACATGATCTTGAATCTTGGTAGGCCTTCAACTTGAATGTTTTATCCTTACCATTCTCAAAAGCAAACATTGTGAACTTACAACCATTAGCACACCCCACTCTTGTTCTTTTTGGTTCATTTTTCAAAAACTTAAGATTATGACCCCTTAGTACAACATAATCCTTTACTGCTTCCCTAAATTGGGTGTTGTTTTCAAATATCATTCCTAAAGCAAAAACAGGGATAGGCGAGGTAGGATCAAACCTGGGTTGCATAGTAGTTGCCCTTATTGGTTCTCCAACCTTTTACGGATCAGAATACTCGCCATCTCCTACGAAATCCCCTGGATCATCACTTGGATAGTAGGCACTCTAACTATCATCTGAGCCTTCTGTATACACACCATTTTCTTCCTCTTCAACTTCAACATTTGCCTCAACATCTTCCTCATTCACCTCTACGACATCTATATTCACCTCATCAGCAAGTCTGCTTCGAAGATTGTATTTTCTCACATTCTCCCTCGCTTCAACGAATTCTTCCTTATCCTCTTCAGTGAGTACTAGAGCATCAACGACTATGTCGTCAAATTTTAAAAATTGAACACTCAAACTCCTCTTATCTTCATTGGACGTTGAAGATGTCGACATTGAGGAAGACAACATTATCGACATTGAGAGAATTGGAGAAATTTCACTTTGCGAGGGAGGGGGTATGATAAGAGAAGGGAAAAATGGCTCTTGTAAACCCTAGTTTATATTAAATGGTTAACTTTCATTTTTGTATTTCTTTTTTAAGTTTTAACCTACGTGGAACGTAACATAACAACATACGACACTCTATAGGTTGTGCGTGCAGCCACGTTTAACTGGACCACCAATGGCAAGGGTTTATTTGATGAGTTTCGTATAAATTGAGGGCTCAATAGGAAACAATAGTAATACAGGGGCTCAATAGGAAATGTGATACAAGTTGGAGGGCTTAACATATGGTTTTGCCAAATGTAAAACACCACACATAGGGACCAATCTTTTGAGTACCTCACTCTAGAGTGAAATCAGGTATATGGATTTAGATGGAGACTAAAATAAAGATAGGGCAACTACTGGACAAGTACTTTTTTTATTATTCTTCAAACTTGGAGATATGGAGTGTATTGGGGAAGTTGTTGGGAATGCTCTTAGAATTGTTCTCTCATTCAAGTGCTTTGAATTTGAAGTCTGATAGTTTAAACTTAACTATATAGAGACTCCTTGCCGGAGAGAAAAACGATTAAAATTGTACCACTAGGTTTGAATGGACGGATCAACAAGCTTCTACAGTGTAAAGTTTTTATGTTGGATGACATATCAAGTGGCAAAAGGGCTCAACACATTAAATTTCACATCGTCCAAGAAGAAGTAGAATGAAATAAGACATGAGTTGTGCTAGAAATATTCAAGCATCATATGCTTGGAAGAAAATGAGAGAATTAGATGAGATTTTATTTTCTTATATGGTATATGTTTTTTTTTTGGTTGAGAATATGATCCTCTTTATTGATTTCTCTTCTTTGAAGTTTAGATTGTCTTCACATACATTTTTATTTCAGTACAAGCAATATCTAAAAAGATTAATGACAAGGGGCGTGGATGAAAATTAATATAAAGTCTTCAATCCTTGTTGTTGCATGCGGAAAGTAGAGAGAGCTCCCTATACCTTTATTCAATTGTGAGAAATAGTTATGGAACATTTTTATACTTTTCTAAACAAACAAGGGATAAATATCATATTAGTCCCTCTACTTTCAATTTTAGGTCATCTAAACCCCTAAACTTTTTTTCGACCTAAATAAGTCCTCATACTTTTCATCATGGGTTACATTAGCCCTTTTTGTCAATTTTGCTACATGGGTTAAATAAGCCCCCACATGGTTATTTATTATCAAAAAAAAATTTCAAAGAGATGAGAGATTTGTTTTTGACCAATTAAAAATATGATTAAAAAAATAAAACCCAAAATCTGAAATCCAAGTCCATAATGCGTCTGCTCACCTTTTGGAGATATCTAGAATAGTTGTAATTAGTAAAAGAAAAATACTTGTACAAACCAATGAAGTAACCCCGCCTCCAACGTTCCAAAGATAAAAAGTGTCGTTATATTCTGAACCATTCATGAACATCACAGCAAATACGATTAAAACATTTATGGCTCCTACGTAAATAAACAGTTGTGCGGCCGCTACAAAATAGAAATTTGATAAAATATAGAATAAGGCTATACAAATAAGATATATCTTTCAATACAATAGTTATATACGTTTTATCGGATAACTTCGCCCTCGAGCTCTAGGTTTAAATTTTTTCAGAGTTCCACCTTCGTTGACTTCGGCTTTACTAATGATCAAGTTTGATTTGTTGGACTCAATATTGTGACTTGCGTTTGCTGGTGCAGAATAAAGCAATTTAAAAACGGGATAACATCTTTCAAAAGGCATGAGTTCGAGTATCCTAAGCGTTTCCTCATAAAAACGTACACGAATCTGATCAATTACTATTTTTGCTTTGTGAGCAGACATAGACATATGTTGACCTATTGCGTATACTTTTGTATATGGTGTATTTTTTTTTAATCACACTCTTTTTAATTAACTATTTCGCATTTCCCGTCGTTCGCTCATTTATTTCTTTTTTTGATTCTGATTCTGATTATTATCTTGTTATAGTATGTCAAACAAAGCATAGATTTGGATTTTCCTTGGAAGAACTTGAGAGGCAGTGACCAAACTATCATCAGAGATCGTCAAATTCAATGGACCTATGACGTTCTCCAAGAATCAACCTACGCAAATGTTTAGAGGGACGAAGGCTGTTGATATGGACATAGTAGCCAGTGGAGTGGTGCATCTATGATGTAGCGTGGGATCTACATTGTTTTTTTAAAAATAAAAATAGATTGAACGGCTGCTGATCTATATTATAAGCATCCCTTTGGAACCCATGTTTAGAGCCTGCATCTTTGAGAGAAACTTGGTATATTGCATGTGTTAAACCCTTCATATATTTGATCTGAATTGGATTTAGTATCAGATCCAGGCTTCGTTATTGAAATACCTCCTCCAGCAGAATTTGCCTTGTGGGCTTTACTAGTATTTGAAGAACCACTTTCCTCTACTTCGCTATCTGAAAAATATCATCTTTATCATGATTTCAATTTTCTCTGCAAAAGAATGCATTCCAGTGAGCATATCCATGCTTTGCTGAGCAAATATTGGACCAACTCCAATTTTCTTGTTGTTTGAGTTTGGAATTTTGCCAAGCAAATCTTGAAAGAGAAGAGGAGAAGTATGATGAGAAAATCAAATCTAAGTGAGAGGGATTTTTATTCTTCGAAGAGGAAGAACTCCCCCTATTTTTCATTTCCATTTTTTTTGCATTTTGCTTAATTTTTTTATTTTTGAATTTTGTCTTAAGATTAATGACATGTGTTGTATTTTAATTAACTAAATGTTTTCTATGTCACAACTTATATATTTTTTTAAAAATGACATTCCAGAGCTTTTTGACGCTTTTTGATGGAAAGCAAATATAAGGATTAAGATGGTCTATTTTTTAAAATAGAAGGACTTCTTTGACCCCAAAAAAGTACACTAATTTAAAGTGACTCGAAAGTGAAATTACATGGCCACATATGATACTTTTTCTAACAAACAAACTCCTAAATTCTAAATCCTAAATAAGATGAGAATTTTACTAATGTGTGAACTTTACTAACTTCTTCTTAGTCTCATATTATAATTTTTGGAATTGATAATTATCTAATATTATCCATAAAATGATTAATTTATTAATTGACCTTAATCACTGCAACAAACCAAAAGTTCTTCTCGTGTACTATAATCTATTAATTTAACGGTTCAATACAAGTGGGCTGGAAATTTCCTATTGTGGAAATTGGACCACCACTCGGAAGTATTCGAAAGCCACTCTCCCTATCTTTCCTACCTATTTATACCAACTCGACAATTACGAAGCTCCAAACCTAAAAACCGAAATCAAATAGGGCACAAACAGATAAAGCTCTGAAACACGGTGCCAATGCTGCTGCGGAGTTCACGATTCTTCTCTTCGGAATCTTATATTTCTTAATTCCTCGTTTCGTTTGACTTAGGGGAAAGGAGATGACGAAGGGAGAAATCGAGGATCTGAAGATTGAAATCATGGAGTTCAAGTCATGATTTTCTTGAAATTTTAGGGCATAATTTTCGTTTGAAGTCAGTGATTGATAGGTACGTATCTTGTTCTGCTTCTACTGATTTTTTAAAATTTGAACAACCGTTGTTGTTCTCCTCCTGAAGCGGTTGAAATTTCATAGAAAATCCACAATTTACTTTTTCTTTTCTCTAACGGCTCTATTTTTTAAAATAATACAAAAATATCTCTTATCGGAGTCGGACTCTTTGCTCCGCTTCCTCTTTCAAACTCAACGGCTCTATTTTGAAAAATTATTCTAACAGATCTCTCTTCAATAATTTCTCTAATCCTACCATGCGCCTCATATTTCAAATTGAAGGGCTCTATTTTGAAAAATAAATAAATTCTAACGGCTCTTTCTAAAACAAATCATCTATTCCTACTCTGCCTATTCTTTCAAATTCAACGGCCATATTTTTGAAAATAATTCTGAGGCTTCTCTATAAAATAATTTCTCTCTCAAATTCTCTTTGCTTTCCGTCTTGTTCTCAAAAATTGAAGGGCTCTCTCAGGTTTTGTTTTCCGCTTCTTCCTTCTTTTGATGCTTGTCTTCAATCCTTTGAGTGCGTGCTACATGTAGATTGTATTGGTGATTATGAAAGTAATTCGTGTAAATTTTCTTTAATATGAGACTAGATGTAGGTTGTATGCTTACCTTCAACTATTTAACATCATTTGTATCTTGGTTTTTGTTGGAATTTGGATGGTTGATATGTGTTTTGTCTTCCCAAATTGATACTTCTGGCTCTTTCTTTTCCATTTTCTCTATCAACAGTTGAATCTAGAATCTTAATTCATCTCAAAATTTGAAGCATTGAAGGGTTCTCTTCAATTTTGTTTTCTGCTTCTTCCTTTTTTTTTTGCTTGTCTTAAATCCTTTGAGTACTCACTACATGTAGATTGTATTGGTGATTATGATAGTGATTCGTTTAAATTTTCTTTAATATGAGACTAGATGTGGGTTGTATGCTTACCTTCAACTATTTTTGTTGGAAATTGGATGGGTAATATGTGTTTGTCTTCCCAGATTGATACTTCTGACTCTTTCTTTTCTATTTTCTCTATCAACAGTTTATAGCCAGTAGGTGATCTTTGCCTTTTAACTTCTCTTTGTTGGAAACATAGGTGCTAGATGTGTTTCTTTTTTAACATCATCATATTTCATATGGTTTGCTTTCTAAATCTTTTATGAGTTTTATCGAAGCCTAGTTTACTTTCTAAATCTTTTATCGAAGTGTGGCTGCTTTAGATAAAATGATCTTTGAGACTCTTAACTTTTAGTAGTTCTTACGTCATTACATTCTAGTCAATTACAATATGTTTTCCTTAGAATATATTTACAGCCGAAGTAGGATTCAGTGATTTACATAGTCTTTTATTATAACACCACCTTAAGAAGTGCATGGTTTCAAAGATATGTTTTGTGGAAGAGGACAGGTTAATCATTTCCAAGAGTGATCAATGCCCACAGGTAACATAGAAGTTTGATGTTTGTTTTGTTACTGTCATCTGTGTTCTACTTACATAGTTCCTTAAATATTTTTGAATATCCGTGTGCGTGTTTGTAACCATGAAACTGAATCTGATTCATGCGTACAGTAAAATTTTGAGGTGGTGTTATGTTGTGCAGTCTTTTACTATAACTACATCTTAGAAAGTATAGGAGACGAAATAATGGTTTTCAAGTTTCAATTGGTTGTTGACTCTGGAGTAATTTCAAGATTTTGAATTTCTATATATTTGATACTAAAAATCCTCTTTCATTCGTGCCTTTTGCACTTACTATACCTATAACATGGTTTAAATATTATTGTGTAATGGTATTGTTTTATGAGTATGTGTCACTTGCCTTTAAACTATTGCATGTATTCAAAGAGTTTTTTTGTGGACGAGGACAAGTTTGGTTACTGGAAGATATCATTTCTGAGACAGATCAAAGCCCAGCTGAGAAGACTGAGGTGTGTTTTTACCGTCATCTTTGTTCTACCTATCCTAGCTTCTTTTTTATGCTTGTAACATTATATTTGAACTTATGCTCAGTTAACTTTTCATATCTTGAAATAATTCTTATCTCTTCATCGACTATCTGTCTCTGACTATTAAACCATTCACCACAACCTTCTATAAAGATCGTTTGACCAGATCACCTTTAGAAAACATTAACTACATGCAATATTTGACAAACCAGAACTAGCTTTGAGAAATAATCTCATTAGCTTTGCTGGTTATGCTTGAGCTTTTTCTTTCAATAAAAAGTCTGGAGCATACCTCTATACCCATAATGAAAATGAAAAGCGAGTGGGGATTATCATAAAATATAATCCAATGTAATTATACATTCATAATGGTACATATTCATTAATCCATTCAGGCCGATCATTGGTTCTTCTTTTCTGACATTTTATGTGTACCAATTTATTTACAAGTAAAATATTATCCTGATTATATCTACCTACGTAAAGCCATACTGAAAGGTATCAACAAAACAAAGCAAAATTTCTGAAGATAGGATTCTTGGAGTTCAGGTGGTGATTGTCGATACTTGCTTTCAATTCTCTCTGAGTGCATGCCATAATGTTGTTTAGTTGCAGTTACGATAGGTATACAGCTAGAGCCTTATTCACATTCTAACAAATGTTGGTCTCTTCTTTCAAATAACTATAACTTTAAAATATGCATATGCACATGTACATGCACATGGCTTTGTTCTCTAACAACTCTTCTTAGCGACAGTTTCCACTATCATTTGTTTGTTGATTTGTTCTCTTTTCCATGCGATCATTCTTTTTTGAATTTTGATACTCAGAATTGGGATGCATGCAATCTTGTGCTTAAAAATCCACTTTCTTTTGGTGAAAAAGAAGATACCACATGCTCATTACATACCATATTTTTCATACCTGTTTTAGACGAATTATCGTAGTGAATTACGCTATGGTTTTTGATGACCCAAGTATATGAGTTTTTTTAAAAGCCATTCGGGGAGATTTAAAGTATTGGCTAGCTATTTCACATTTGTTATTGGTGGAGACTGCAACCATACATGTGCCTTTTCTTTCAACTGGATTTGGATTGCTTTTCTGTTGTATTTGACAAAATTGAATTTGATCTGAATTAATTTTTCCATTCTGACTGATTGGATGTGATGTAGTCTTGTTATAAATATAAATCACAAATTAAAAAAGGAATTTTTTTTTCTAACTAATTGATATGATATGGATCTGTACAATGACATTGAAAACCATCTTTCTCTATTTTTACACCTTTTGCTTTTTGATTAAAATTGAGTATTTTTACATAGAATTGTTTGAAACGCTACCAATGTATGAATCAATGAGCCAATAATATATGTTACATGCCTTTACCTGTAAATTTGTGTACATGTTCAAAAAGGAATTTCGTGGATAAGGATAGGTTTGATTATCTGAAGATATCATTTCTGATATATATGAAATCCTAGCGGAGAAGATTTGAGGTTTGTATTTCCTTCTCATCTTAGATCTACTTACTAGTTCCTCGAATACTTTCAAATGCTTTTTTATGGAGTCCATGTCATATTAAAATTTTATGTTGGCAATTGACAGGTATGCATCTTGCTCTGTTATGCTGGTTTTTTTTTAACTTTCCAACAACTTTTTATCCCCTCCCTCAGCCGACTTTAATTTGAAAATATGTATTTCACATTAACGACTCTATTTTGAAATTTTTTGTGGAATAAGTATGAGTTTGATTATCTAAATATATCATTTCTGATAGATATAAAATCCCATCAGAGAAGATTGAGGTTTGTATTTCCTGCTCATCTTAGATTTACTAACCTAGTTCCTCAAATATTCTAAATGGTTTTTCATAAAGTACCTGACATAATAAGGTTTTATGTTGGCAATTGATATGTATTATCTTGCTCTGCTTAATCGGCTTTAATTGGGAAATATACATATTTGCACGTCTTCGCCGGCTCTGTTTTTAAAAAATTTCACAGCTCTATAATTCTAACAGCTCTTTTCAAGTACTTTATGTATCATACTCTCTGGTCCTTTCAAATTCAACAACTGGATTTTGAAAATAATCTGAATGGCTCTATAATCCTAACATCTCTCTTTCAAATAATTTCTATATTTTACTCTGCGCCCCTTTTTCAATTCTCTCTGCGCTCAATATTGTTCTAGAAAATTATGGTCTCTCAGTTAGTTCCCATTTCTGTTCTTTGATTGTCTGCTTCTAACTTCTTTTGATCCTTGCCTTCAGTCCTCTGAATGCATGCTCTTCCATATGTTAATTTACGTCCATTTATATTATATGAAGATGAAGATTGTATTGTATACCAATAAGGATATCAACTGTAAATTTACGGAGACATCAAAAGGATCGTAATATGTGTTCTTTGCTCATACATTCACTTGCTCTGCTTGACAATGCTATTTGATTGCCTTCAGTTTCTATCGAGAGTTGTGTATCTGTTGTTTTTGTTGTATATTAGATAGCTATACATGTTGAGCTTACTGATGTTACAGAAGTATATATATATATATCAATGACTATCATTGCAGCTTTGTTTATACTTTATAGGCATTTGGGGATTTCATCTTCATGGGTTCTTGAGTATATCTTATACTTTTGCCTCTTCCTTTTTCATGTTCAAAATCAGTAGTTGAATCTAAATTCATCTTAAAATTTTGAAACTTCATGGTGTTGTTTATTGATTACTGCCATCCATACTTCCATAGTATTTCCCGTCCACTGCCACGCTCTCTCTCTGCGTACACGATGATTGACGTCGTCCATATCTTTTCATTAATTCTAAAATAGGGTTTTTTTTAGGCAATTTTGTGCCGAGTTTCCGTTTAACACTTCTTTTTTCCTTCGTGCTATACGACAAATTCGATATTTGATTTCAAGGTTCATGAATCTGGTTTGATTCGACAATGATTTACATCAGTGTATATGACAAAGCTCTGCTATTTTTGGTGCATGAATCTCTCCTGTTACTTTGCTAGTTTGCTGCAATATTCTTCTCCAGCTTCTATTTGTTACTATGGGTCCAGCTCCAGCACCTCCTTGCGCCTTGAATTCAGGTTTTGATTACTTACTCATTTACGTATGTTTTCTTTGATTTCAGTTTTGATTTCTTCTTGGTTCAGCTGCTTACCTTTTTCCCTCTTGCCCTTATGTTTTTCTCCACTGCATTAACCTTCAATTTCGAAGATTGTTATCTGATTTCTACTTTGCTTATGCTCTTGTCTGTTCGATTTCAGTTTTGATTTTGATTTTTTTATTTTTTTGCTTTTGTTTCTTTCATTTTGGTTTTCTTTGTGTGATTTGGATCCTTTTCATGAAGCTCTTTTGTGGGCTTCGCTGGTGACTGGGGTTTTTTAAACTATTGTTACTTCTTTTTATTCAGTAATTGTTGTTAATTTTTTATTTGTTGTTCAATTTCTGTGAACTTGCTAATATATTCTTTGATTCAGGTTGGTTGTTCGATTTTTGTGAACCTGCTAATGGGTAATATTTTTTCTGGGTGATTGGGGGTTCTTTACACTATTTCGCATTCTGATTAATTGTTGTAATATTGTTCGTCTTCATTTACCTTTGTTTTCATGCAGTTCTTTTGGAGGATATGTGAACACGGATTTCACAGAGTTTACAAAGCTGTAATCACTCCACTCTGAAATGAATTAAAGTATTTCATATGTATTAATGTGAGTTCGCTCGTTATTTCTTCTATTTTTTCCTCTCACCTTCTCAGGACCCAAACAGGAGTGGAGTGTGAATGGAGAGATGGGCGTTGGCGAGATCATCCAAGATCTTCTTGGCATTGCCGTAGTTCTTGCTGCACAAACTCAGGTTCCTTTCTTTATTTTTATTATGAATACCTAATTGAATTATGAACAGCGTTGCAAGAAGCATGTAATACATCAAACAAGATTCAAACTAAACCTTCAATGTCGAGAACCTGTGTGCTGCTTGGATGTAATTTCGGCATACACTATGGACTTTCATTTAATTAACGATATTTCATCAACCTGAATGAAGAGACCAGCATCGTATGTATGCATCAACTTTTGTCTCAGTCTCTGTTCAATGGAGTTATAATTCTTGGTTCTATGTTTTCAGTTACACAAACCCATATCTGCAGGTTGATGTTTCGCTGCTGAAGACTGAAAAGCATGTCCTTTGAGATTAGCAACTGTAGCCAATATGGCTATTCCTTGACTCAATTTTAGATTATTATTGTTCAAGTAGAAGCTTCAATAAAAATTGACATTATTGCCTAATTGTAGCAATAACCATTCTTGATTGTCTAGTATCCGGCTTCTTTGGTTTGCCTCACCATTCTCTTCCAGGCTTTTCTTTCCTTGCATCGACTCCATTGTTTGAAATAACCTTTTTAGGCGCTTTTCTAGGTTGATGAAATTATAGCCTTGGAAAATGTTTCAATCAATTTATTTTTCCTTTGTTCTTTCCAGCAGTTGCAACAGTTTCTTGGCCTATAAAATCAAATGGAAAGTGCAAGTGCTGACCTTTTTGTGCATTTTATTAATTATACTCTTTTTTGAGAAAGTTAAGGCATAAAAGTATCTTAAAGTTGATTATTATCTTCATTGCTTAAATAGTTCCTCCATGTTTGTATACAATTTTTTCTATTAATTTTATTTTGGCATAGGACCGACTCAAGGGAAGTCAGCAAAGGTCGATACAACTGTAACAGAGTAGGAGGCAATGTCGGGATGGCAGATTAGCTGAGTATCTGAAAGGGTGAACACTTGAAACCAGAATGCCTTCACTGTATGTCAATTCTATGCAGGTCCATTGCAACACGCCAACAACCAAATTTCACATTCAAGGAGCACACATTATGTAGTTGGGTTTTTTATATTTTTCCATGCCGCGGTTCTAAATTTTGTCTCTTTTCTTTTTTTAACCTTGATATGGTGTTATTTCTTTTATAGCTAAATTATGGATTTTTTTTCTCTCCATCACGATTCTCACTGTGAAAAACTAAGGGAAGATTTTCAATAGTAACAAGCAAAAGGGATTTATTTGTCTTGAGTTTTGTTAGGCTGCAATTAATGTCGTTTATCATCGGATAGCTGCTTCTATTGACAGTGCTATAGGTACAGGTGCATATGCGCTTGCTTACTTGAAGGCTTGGGATATGGGCAAGGAGTGGGCAGAAGGGATCAGCACCTTATGTTTAACGTGTTCTTTTATTTATGTTCTCTTTTATTTAATAATTTCCTTAGCGGACAATTAAGTAATTTGTTTGGGGATTTTATATATATTTATCCTTGTAAGCCCTAGGCGCGGCAATTTTAGTTTTTCAATAAAAGGCTCATAGAGTTCTTTTCTCCCAACTTTCGGTATTCGTCGTGAATCAACGATTGTTGATGCCTATTTATCTCGTATTTTTGGGCGAATCAACAAGTTTCTAGAAGGCTGATTGCGTTTCTTTCTTGCGAGTCTTTTGTGTTTATGGTTCCATTATGCAGTTATTGTTTTGTAAGTTTCAATACAGTCTAAATCATTATATCGTTTTGGCATGCATTTTTTATGAGTTAAAGTAAAATGCAGAGCTTTGTGCATTTTTTATATGCCATGTATTTAGGATTCTTTTGTTGTGAGTGGTTCCTTGCTGACCTTCAAGATCAACGTTTGATTTCTTTTAACTGTGATGCTTATTAGCTATTTTATTCTATACCCATTGCTGTATTTTCCCCCTTTTCCCTAAGATAATGAGAGATCCTGATATTGGAAATACCCGAAGATGTTAGTTATGATTCTTTTGAAGCATCTGACGCAGCTATTGAGGTATGCCATATTGCTAGGTAGTTAATGGTTTTATACTTTTATTAGTTTACTTGAAATATGTATGTTTTTGGTGCATGTTAATTTCTTGCTCATTACGTGGAGGTAACAATGAAAAGTGTTTTCAATCACGTTGGGGCGCTAAATTTTTTTTTTGTCATGTTTGCTCTTGCTGGATTATGTATATAATAATTTCCTTCTGATGAAATTATTGAATTGGTGATGTTCTTCTACCATTTCATTTCAGGTACTGCCATCGTTAGCCAACAAATTGTGCATGATTGGATTTTTGGAAGCGGAATTGAGAAATCTGGAGGTTTTAGTGCTTCAATTATGCATAGATGTATATATATATGAAAGAAAATAAATGAATAACCTTATTTTTCGGTCAAAAGAGATGCGCATGCTTTGATGAAGTCTTGATCATTATATCTTGTGTGTAGATCCTCGAGAAGGGCAAGCAGCTACAACTCTCCATGTGCAGCCTGCAAGTTCTTGAGGAAATGCATGTCAAGTTGCATATCATAATTCCCTCCAGAGGAGCCTCAAAAATTCGAAAATGTCCACGAAATCTTCGGAGCAAGCAATGTCACCGAACTCCTCAACAATCTCCTCCCTCAGCAGAGGGGAGAATGCAGTCAACTCCCTTGCCTATGAAGCTGAGGCTTGAGTTCGCGACCTTTTCTATGGTTGTGTTGGTGCCATTTTCAATGCCTCTAGAAGCAACTTGCTGTCAACGTGGATCTCATCTGCTAGGCTTACAATTCATTACCACAACAGCAACCACCGCGTAATTCAATGGTTAGTAATGTTGAAGCAAGTTTTTATAATTACAACCCTCCTTGCTGAAGTATGCACTACTTATCACTTTTTAAGTAAACTATGGCAGAATCATATATGTGCATGTCAAAGTTGATAATAGAATTGAAAGAAATCCTAAAATAAATTTTGCTGACCTCGTCTTGGGATGCAAGTGTGCCCCTCTTAGACACTCTGTGTTATTTCTTGAACTCTTGAGTTCGTATCCAAGTATTAGAGAGATGCACCATACTTTTTATAATTAATTATATATTAGTTGTTTTTAACTAAGTCAATTTCTTCACATTTTTCAGTCCTTCAGGAGCTCACATTTGTTTTCCCTAATGTGTATCAAAGTAATTGTTATAGCCAGGGTGGTGTTCATTAAACCCTTCATCTGTTTATTTACTATTTTATTTTTCTAACACCATTTTGATTCCACTTTGTTCTCTATAGGGTTACTGAAAAGGAGAATGATTCTCTGCAATAATTTCGGTTTGAGGTTATTTTACCTATTGGCCTCCTTTCTGTTCTTACTCATTATATTCTTGCTCTTTTTTTTTCCTCTTTGCTTTCTAATGCAAGGAGAAGTGACAATTGTTCAAATGTTATGGCAGAGGACATAATCTAGATAAGGCTCAATGTCATAAATGAATTGGCATATACTTGCTCCAGATAACTTTGGAAATAGGACAGAGTATGGTTTAGCATGCAATATAGAAAAGATGGCCTCTGCATACCACCGGAGTTTTCCAAAATGTACAAGGCAGGTACACTCTAAACAGAAGAAAACCTACCATGGTACTTATACACCTCTGTGTAAATTTTCTTTGATATGAGACTAGATGTAGATTGTATTGCCTACCTTCAACTTTTTTAAAAGCATTGTATATGTGGTTTTTATTGGAAATTGGAAGGGTCATATGTGTTGATCTTTCCAAATTGATACTTCTGACTCTTTCTTTTCCATCATCACTATCGACAGTATCTAAAATCTAAGATCTAAGTTCATCTCAAAGTTTAGAACTGCAGTGCTTTTTTATTTATTAATGATATCCATACTATTTCTCGCGTACTTTCCCTCTCTCTCTGTGTGCTTATGTTAATGATTAGTGTCAAAAATCTCTGAAACTATAGCTTTTTTTATAGTTATTTGTAGATTTCTTCTTTACGATTTCTTGATTTTTGAACATCTATTTGGATAGAAATCTTTCCTAAATGCCTTTTCTATTGGATTTTTATTGATATAATTCATGTTTTGTTGTGAAAACTATAGCTCTTTTTGTAGTTATTTGCAGATTTCTTCTTCACGATTTCTTGATTTTTGATTATATGTTTGGATTTCTAATCTTTCCCTCATGGAATGATTCTTTTTTCGGTTTGTGGGATTATGTTTTCCGGTTTTCCCTTTTTATTTGGTTTTTTGATTTGAAAATTATTCATAATTTGACTTATATTTTTTATCATTTATTTATATTTCTGATATTTTCCTCATGAATTTTCTATTGAGTTTTTATTTTGAGCAAATTTTACTTTTCAATTTTCCTTTTTTTATTCATTGATTTATGGTTCTATGTTTTGCTGTGAATTTTTTCTATTTGGAATGATTCTTTTTGTTTGTGGGATTATATTCTCCCCCTTTATTTGGTTTTCTGATTTGAAAACTATTAATTTGACTTTTATTTTTTATCATTTATTTAGATTCCATATCTTTTCTATTGAATTTTACTTTTGCTTTCCAGTTTTCGTTTTTTTCTTCATTGATTTATGTTTTCTTGTTTTGGTGTGAATTTTTCCATACAGGAATGATATTTTTGGTTTGAGAGTTTTTTCTTTTCCCCTTTCTTTGTTTTTAATTTATATGGGGATTGTTCGTAATTTGACTTTGATTTTTGATCATTTATTTGGATTCTGATCTTTCCCTTAGGACTTTTCTATTGAATTTCTTTTTGAGCTAATTTTTCTTTTATCATTTCTGTTTCTTATTCATTAATTTGGAATTTTCGTGTTTTGGCTTGAATTTTTTCCATGTGAGAATGATATTCCTTTTTTAATTTTGGTTTGTGGGTGTTTACTTTACTATTTTATTTGAAAAATATTTGTAATTTGACTTTGATTTTTGTTCGTTTATTGGCATTTCTGATCTTTCCTTTATGATTTTTTTTTCTATTAAAAATATTAATCTAATTTTGCTTTTTGGTGTTCATGTTTGTTTGTTTTTTTATTTATTGATTTTTTTTGTTTGCTAAATTATCCTTTCCTCTTTATTTTACTTTGGAAATCATTAATGATTTGGTATTTGATTTTGGAATCATTCTTCTTGTTCTTCCTCTTTTTCTTGTGATCATTGTTGTGTGTCTTTTCATTCCAATAATCCAGTTTATAGCCTGTAGGTGCCTTTTAACCTCTCTCTTTGTTGGAAAAATAGGTACTAGATAGTTTTTTTTTAACAGTCATATTTCACATGGTTTGCTTTCTAAAATCTTTCACTCAAAGTGTGACTGCTTTAGATATTTGATCCTGGAGAGTGGAGACTCGTAACTTTTAGTAGTTCTTGCGTAATTACATTCTAGTCAATCACAGTATGTTTTCTTAGAATATGTTTAACATCAACATAGGTTTGGATGATCTACATAGTCTTTTATTATAACATCTATCTCTAGAAGTGCATTGATTCAAAGATACGTTTTCTGGAAGAGTACATGTTTGGCTATTGGAAATATCATTTTCAAGAGAGATCAATGGCCAACAGGTAATTGAAGTTTGTTTTGTCACTGTCATCTGTGTGTTAGAGTTACCTAGTTTCTTAAATATTTCTGAATATCTGTGTACATGTTTGTAACTTTTGAACTGAATATGATTCATTCGTACAAGTTATTTACAGGCAAAACATTTATCCTGAATATTTTTTACTCACCTAATGCCAGACTGAAAAGTATCAACAAAACAAAGCAGAATTTTATTAAATTTTTCTGTCCAAATATTTGATATTACTGAAGATTGGATTGGAGTTCAAGTGGCGATGGTCGATGCTTTCTTTCAATTCTCTCTGAATGCATGCCATATTGTTGTTTAAGTTGCAGGTACAATAGGTATACAACTCTCTGCCATATTCACATTCTAAGAATTGATATGATGTGGATCTGTATAATGACATTGAAAACCATCTTTCTCTCATTCTTTGCCTTTTGCTTTTGATTAAAATTGAGTATCCACGTACAATTGTTTGAAACGGCACCAATTTATGAACCAATGAGCCAATAATATACGTTAAACGTTACCTGCCTTTATCTTTAAATTTGTGCACATGTTCAAAAATGAATTTTGTGGATCTAGCGGAGAAGATTTGAGGTTTGTATTTCCTTCTCATCTTGGACTTACTAACCTATATTTCCTTAAATATTTCCAAATGCTTTTTTATGGAGTGCACGGCATAAAATTTTATGACATTATGTATCTTGCTCTGCTTATGCTGATTTTTTAACTTTCCGACGACTTTTTCCCCCCATCCATCGAAAATATGCATGTGTACTTCATATTCTCTGACGACTTTGTTTTGAAATTTTTATGAAATAAGGATAGGTCTGGTGATCTAAATATATCATTTCTAAGATATGAAATCCCAACAGAGAAGATCGAGGTTTGTATTTCCTTCTCATCTTAGATATAATAACCTAGTTCCTCAAATATTTTCAGATGGTTTTTCAAGGAGTGCATGGCATGACAAACTTTATTGTGGCAATTGATAAGTATTATCTTGCTCTGCTTATGCAGATTTAACTTTTGTCCTCCTCACTTAATCAACTTTAGTTTGAAAATATGCATATGTGCATTTCATTACTCTCGACAACTCTGTTTTCAATTTTTTTTCCCACGTCTCTACAATTCGAAGGACTCTTTTCAAGTAATTTTTGTATCATACTTCTCTTCTAAATCCAACGACTAGATTTTGAAAATAATTTGAATGGCTCTCTAAACTCCTAATAGCTCTCTTTCAAATAATCTCTTTATCTTACTTTGCGTCTCCATTTTCAATTCTCTATGCGCTCCATCTGATTCTAGAAAATATAGGGTCTCCCAAAAGTTTTCATTTCTGTGTTTTGATTTGGCGTTTTCTGCTTCTACCTTCTTTTGATCATTTCCTTCAATCCTCTAAATGCATGATCTATGTCTATTGTATCAATAATAATGAGTATTATATATGTTAATTTATTGTCATTACAATATAAATGAGGATTATATTGTATACATAGTAATATGTGTTATTTGCTTATACATTCACTTGATCTGCTTGACAATGTTGTTTGATTGCATTGAGTTTCTTATGCGAGCTTGGTATCTGTAAGCTTACTGAAATTACATAGGTATCTGCATATATATTAATGATTATCCTTGCCATAGTTAGAAATTATAGCTTTTTGTATACTTTATAGTTATTAAGGGATTTCATCTTCATGGGCTTCTTGATTGTATCTTAATACTTCAGCCTATTCCTTTTTCATTTTCAAAATTAACAGTTGAATCTAAATTCTTCTTAAAGTTTGAAACTCCATGGTTGTTTATTTGATTATTGTTATCCACTGCCACTCTCTCGTGTATATATATGCCAATGATTGATGTCGTTCATATTTTATTTTGAGTTATTGTTGCTTACGGGTTTTGTCTTTTTTAAAAAAATTATTAATTTATGTTGTGTGATTTATTTCTATTGGGAAAGATTCAATTTTGTTTGTTTTTTGCTTGTGGGTTAATTTTTTTTATTCTTCATATTATTGGAATTCTTTGTAGTTGTGATAGATTTGATTTTGATTTAGGATTCACCTTTCGTTTGTAGTTTTTTGTTGCTTTTAAATTTGGAGATCATCGTCTTCCTATCAGGTTTTTCATTTCATTCAATAGAGATGTTATTATTAGCTGATTTTTGGATTGAATTTTATTTGGGTTATTAACCATTTACATCAACTTTTTTAGAACAAATCACGCTGCGGGTATGTTTTGTTGAATTTTCAAATTTTGATTTTTAAAATAATTTTAAAGAATGAAAGTCATAAAAAAAAATTATGTTGTATGTATGTAGTAACAATTCCCAGGGGCAATAATAGACTATACCAATGAAAAAAAATTGGTGTTTAAGATTTTTTTCTATTAAAAAAAGTTCTTTTTTCAAATAAAAACGTCACCCAAACATGTGTCTACATCTTGTAAGGAAAACAGAAAAAATTCTCTTGCACTTCTCTCATATTTCATATTTGGCCTATGATTTCCTTATAGAAAAAAAACCCTTCTTCAAAAAAAATCCCTTCGTTCTTTGACTAAACCAAACCTGCTAGGCAAAACATGTTTTCTATAATATAAATGCCATAAACTAGGTTGTTAAATATATATATTATATATATTATATATATTTGTTCGATATTTTGAGATTTTAATAATGGAAGAAGTTATGGTTTACCCTCTGTATTTTTAAGAATGTATCAATTTGCACATTATACTTTGAAATGTTTTAAATTGCATCTCAAATTTTCATTTTTATGTAGCGTTACACCTTCCATCCAAATGTTGTCATTTTTGCTGATCAAGAGTGCGTTTTTATCTATTTTTGTAAATTTAGGGTGCATTTGATTCAAAGTACAATGTGCAAATTGACACTTATCAAAATTTAAGTAGTATACGAATGACATAAAGGTGTCAAATCAACAAAAATAAACAGCATTTGGATGGACGGCGTAACAGTATATGAAAATGAAAGTTTGAGGTGCGATTTGATTTATTTTTGTGCAAATTGATATTTTCTTGACATGATATAAACCCTGACTTTTCCAATTTAATAATAAATGTATCATATGAGAACTTTTTTCCTTTTTGGAGAAGGGAATTTTCATTTAAATAGAACCCAAAGATAATACATCAGTTTCAGGCGAAAACTAAATTTCATATCCTAAGACCCTGCCATAGTTAAGGAATGAGTACTTGATTGGTTGACCTTCTAACAAAACATAAGTATCAAAATTTATGGAAAGGATTTTACAATCAGCAACAATATAACCAAAGTAAGATAAGTCTGTACATGAGCCATTAACTCCCAGGACTAAAAGAAGTGCATCAAACTCAATAATCACAGAACGTCATAATTTGAAAACTTATTAAATATGAACTTTTTAGAAGTATATTGTAGCTGATGAGTTTTACTCATTTTTAGTAATTAATTTTTATAAACAACAGTTATGGACAGAAACTTTGAAAGCGATAAAATCATCCATACTGAAGGATTATGTAGGTAGGGAAATCTTGAAAGAGACTGGACATTTATATTTGAAGTGTTGAATGATAATAATATAATGATAGTTTTTGGTGTTTGGTGGCTGAGTTGGTACGCCAGCACATCCACACATCTTTATCATCCCCACCTCTTCTTCAAAGCTTTCTTATGACACCCACCAACCTATACGGCACTGTGCCCCTATTCCTCGCCCACGTACGCTGTCTGTTTCATGCTAATTTTACTACGTTGGAACTCCATTGATGACTACTTCTTGTCACAAATTAAAAAAAAAAAAAAAAAAAAAAAATCCTCGTTATTTCTTTTTCGTCATTAACTTCTCATCTTGTATTATATGTCTTTTCTTTCATGTGTGATGTGTCTGTGTCGGCTGTTGATTGAAGAAACAATTAATGTTATCCTTCGTGCTTTTAGTTTATTAGTTTTTCGTTGGTTGGGTGGAACTACGATCATTAAACTATTTTAAGGTAGATGGATAAAATTATGAATTTTGGCTCCAACCCTATATTGTAATGGTAATGAACAAAAATCGTCACCCGTTCAAAGATTTTCTGTAGTGGTTGGCTTGTTCCGGCTGTCTCAAGCTTGAAAACAAAGATAGTCAGTGGATCGATGATCATTTGGGCAGTCATTGACACTCCGACACTAAAACCAGTCTTTAGAGATTATCTCCCGTTAATAATCATGAATTAGAGCTTTAAAAAGTTAACTTGTATGTTTTCCTCTTTTATAACAGGTGAATTAATTGTTCACCCAATCAATTCCTAATTTGGTAAGCCTTAATAGGGGGAGAGATTTTGAGATTTGACTTGATCTACACCCTTTGGGCTTGTCCAATAGCATTGTGCCACTGCTGCCACGTGTTCCGTTCGATTTTTCCCCTATCTATCATTGGACGTTAGATTTGATTATTGTTTGGAAATCTCAGTCCATCATGCATTTATCATGTCCTGTGACCCTCAAAGATTCTCTAGTCTTTTTAAAAAACAATGGTTTAGTGTAGCAGTACCGTAGTCTGCTACCTTTCATGGCAAACAAGTTACGGAAATGGTAAATATCCATAATAATTGTTATATATGGTGTACATAATCTATATGGCATGCTGACTCTGCATGTCACATAGATTTTTTGGGAAATAAATTTTTTTGTCTTATTAAGGATAAACCTAATTCCCTCCCAAAGTTATTATACATTCCCGCTTCTCTCTTTCTTCTAACTCAACCTATTCTCTTTCATAGTTTTAGTCACATCAACCTATTCTCTTTCATAGTTTTAGTCACATCAACCTTACTTTTCTCATCTTATTTTAATATTTAAATTGGATCTAAAAATTTCATGGATGTGAAAGAATTAAGCCTTATTACACTGCGTTTTAATTTGACAATTACTTATTACATCGTGTTTAAGTATGACATTGTCTTATTACAGTATGTTGACCATTAGACAGAGCCTTATTACATTGTTGTTTTATTTTGACAGTGACTTATTCAATTATGTTTGAATTCGTCAGTGTTTTATTACACTATGTTTTATTACCTTTTGCATTAGTTTCATAGTGTGTTATTTCATTATGTTTTTATTTTTTAGTGTCTTATTACATTGTGTTGACTATTATGCAGTGCTTATTTACATTGTGTTTAATCTTGAGAGTTTCTTATTACAATGCGTATCGTCCTTGTAATGTTTTTCATGATTGTCCAATGTAATTATCATTGTTCTAATGTTCGTTATTTCATGGGTATAAAAATGGTGTTTTTTTGAGAAATGACATATGCTTCTCGGTCAGCTTAAGGCTTATCCTTCGCCATTTGTACCAATGTTACATTAATTTCAAAAACATTCAATGTAATAAAAATATATGGAACAATGCAATGTAACAATCAATTACACACAATGTAATATATCATATGGCCAAAGTCATAACATATCCATTGTATATCCGTCCAAAAAAAAATGTAATAGCACCTACCACAATGTATTACAATCATTTATTCCGTAAAAATAAGATATTAACAATTAGCTACAATGTAATACAAATTGTCAGGCTAAAAAATAATGACAATACCATAATGTATTTGAATCTGCCACCCATATCCCACAATGTATTATCACCTACCAATTTTGTTCTAAGTTATATTTCAATTCACAGGCTTCATGCCGCAATGTATTTTAACCTGCAATTCAATAATCACAATTTGTTAAGGCTTCAAATTGGGGCTCCCATGACTTTTAATTACATTTTCATATATTGATTACCACTAATTTCAGACCCATTTTAACCACAATGTTATACTCAGATCATACATTTGGTAAAAACAGTAAAAACATTTTATTCCAATGTAATCAAATAAATCCAGTGTATTATAAAACTCCTTTGTTAATCTCCATTGTAGTCAAATAAATCCAGTGTATTATAACTAAATTTCTTAATTAATTTCTAACTAGAAACTTGAAACCCACTTCTAAACTCAATATATTTTGGAAAAACAATTTCTAATTCTAAAATCTAATTTAACTCTGAAACTACTTTATCACTAGAAGTTTCAAAAGAAGATTTTTTTTCTCTCAAAAAAAAAACTGCATATGTTCACCGTATATGAAGATGTGTACGAGAAATCAGTTCCGATGTGGCAAAAACCAGCTGTAGCTGTGGCGGAGGAGAAAGCGGAGCCACCGATTGAGGTTAAAGTGGGCAGAGTGGATGTTGGAGCTAAATAATAAGCTGAGAGCCAACGCGGAAGAAGGCGGAGCCACCGATCAAGGTCAGAGTGGACGTAGTCGATATCGGAGCTAAATGACAAGATGAGAGTGAACACGGAAGGAGGCGGAGCTACCGAAGTAACTATTTCGGGAGCAAATGCCTAAATGGGTTGGGCAAACCCATTTATGAGAAAATGTGCCCAGTAACTATAGTTACCATACCATGGTTACAAAGTCATAATTGCACAGGTTTTGAAATTTGTAATTTCAAAAATTTCTGACAATGAAATCATACGTGGCTTGCCACATGTATTATGTATATTATGGAATGAACAGTCTATGTATATCTAGTATTACCGAACAAGTTACTAGGAGATAACTTGTTCCTGACACTAAGTCAGAGAAGGCTTTTTACGGAGACATATGTTGTCGTAAATTTTTTTAATATTTTGCACTAAAAAATTAGTGCAACATTTTGTTGTTGCCTAATGTCATTGTATATAGCTCGTGTCACAAAAAAATTATACGACAATGATACCTTCTCGTCGTAATATGTTACTCATTTACGAATACAAAATTTAATTGTTAAAGATCAATCATATACGACAACTTCTTCTTGCCATAAAACGACATCGTTATTAATGACAACAAAATGTTGCCCTAAAAGGTAATGTTAGTAGTGACAATAAAATTGTTGTCATAAATACGTATAGTGTTTAATAGGGACAATGTTGGCGTTTTCTCTATATAATATTTTCTATTTTATATGGCTCGTTTGGCATCCAGTTCACCTGTCATCAAATGGAGGTTGTTGTTGTCGCACCGCGTTCAAGGAGAAATTCGCCTTTTGGTGAACCGGTGCAGCCTATCACACCGCAAAGAGTTGCGTTCACTCCAGCAGCTGCACGGAGGTCCTTCGAGTTCCACCGCAGTTACATGGAACGGTCGTTAGCACTGTTACAAGGCGGGGCTTTTTACTTGCCTGCCCCTCCATAATTCAACAATTTCACAAATGCCCTTCAATAACCCTAATCGTCATTTGACATTTTCCCAAACATCTGCCTCTCTCACTCATGCTCTCGCTCAACGACGATCAACAGGGCATCTCCGATTCACTTTTATACTCTCAAATCAAGTTAGTTATCGTTCAATCTTGGTTTTCCTAACTGTGAATCTTAATTTTTTATACGGGTAGTTCATCTCATGTTCTACATCTTTCATATTTGTTGAAATTTATGTGCCACTCGGTCGAAAATGCTCCATCTGGATTCTTTCTTTTTCAATAAGTCGAAAAGGGCAAGCTCTCTTTTTCATATTTGTTGAAATTGTATGGATTTTTCTATGCTGGGTTATATTTTGTACTTTTCACTTGTTTTGACATTTTAGTTGTTGTTTTCGTGTTCGTTGGCTGCACTTATGGGATTTTGCTGTTGTGACCTGTGATGCTACTTAGTCTTCCCTTCTGCTTTAAGTGCCATAAGAGCAATTCAATCTACTACGTATGCCAACTCCTTTACAGTCTCTAAGAACTGAATTATTTTAAAATAAATAAAAAAATTTGGGATTGCAAATGCCCAGTAATCACACCCAGATTGCTCAAACATGTGATAAGTCACAAGTGTAGGTCCCAAAAAAAAAGAATACCATTAACCTTACTACAGAACAATCAAAAGAACTTTTAAGTGCCCAGTACATGTCTGCTTGGACTAATGAGCTCGGTGGTCTCTGTTTTCTTTTGCTTATATGTGCAGTTCAATTTATTTTGCTTTATTCATTCAATTTGGCTACTTGTATACCTGATTATTTATTGAAAATGGATGCTTTATTTGTGCCAAACTGAAAAATAGCATGAGCGCCCAAACAAGCACCCAACCCACTTAGAATGCTAGCCAACTTGATAAGGCCAGTTGGGATGCTGCATTGACAAAAGCTTTTGTGGAAATATGTGTTGGACGAGTTAAGGCTGGTGATAGGCCTAACACTCATTTCACAAGAGATGGGTGGCAAAAAATTGTTAGTTCTTTTGCTGAAAAAACAAGGAAGTCGTATAATCAAACACAACTTAAAAACAAATGGGATAATCTGAGGAAGGAATGACGTGTGTGGGAGAAATTGCTTATTGGGGAGACGGGTTTGGGATGGGATCCAATACGCCAAACTGTGCTTGCCGATAATGATTGGTGGGATAAGAAGATTAAGGTGATTTTTTCATTTCCATTGACAAGTTATGCTTTTAAATTCTATTGTGGTGTTGTTTCTAAAACATTTGTATTGCATTTTTTTTTGCAACAAGATAAGAGATGTGCTAAGTTCCGCACCCAAGGAATAGAGAATAGGGATTCACTTGAGTTTCTGTTTGGAGGTCAAGGTGCTATTGGTATCCATGCATTCATATCTACTGCCCAAATTGTAAATGAGGACGATGATGAAACAGGACCTTATGATGGAGGGATGGGTTCCAAAGACCCTCTAATGTTCTCATTAGATGAAGACTTTGAGGATCCTGAATATGATGTCAATGAGGATGTTGCAGGTGAACTCCAAGACTCTCCCACACCCCCTCCTCGTGTGAGAAGAACTAAGAGCATCTCAGGAAGTCGTGGTCGTAAGAGGCGTCGTGCTATGGATGTTCGGGAAGATACCAGTCACTGTCTTGGGCAACTTGTCAGTGCCGTGGAAAGTAGAAACACCAAGAATACTATGGAGGATAATTCAGGGGACTCCATCTCCACTGTGATGGAAAAACTCGAGGAGATTCCAGAGACTGCTAGTGGTGGACCCTTGTTGATGTTTGCGTTAAACTTGTTTGAGAAAAAAGAGCACAGGGAGTACTTCAACGGCATTGAGAGGAAGGATTGGCAGCTAGCATGGCTCAAACTGAAACATAGTGATAATGGTGGCAATGGATCAGATGAGACTGTGTAGTCAGTCATTTGGTGTCTTTTTCTTAATGTGTGCAATAGATGTTTTTCATTTTTATTAGTCGTGATATGTACTTTTGATGTATGACTGTGTTTTATGCATAATATGTGATGTACTTTAAAGTTCATTTTGGATTGCATCATCCTATTATTTTTAGTTAATTTTATGAATGTAACAATGTGGTGATGATTAAAAACTTATTCGTTTGAGTGTGTCTTAAAGAGAAAACTTTAATAGCTTCACAACTGAATTCTGTTTTGTCACCCAAACGCGCTATTGCACCTCACCTCACCTCAGTTTTGTTCATCATACTGTCAAACAGGTTTTTAACAACACAACTCATCTCACCACAGTTTTATAACTCACCTCAACTTTGTGATCAAAACAAAACATACTCCCAAACGAACCCTAGGTTGCCGCAAATTGGTTTTATATAATAAAAAAAATATTAATGTCTATATATCACAATTACCACAACTCTTGCAAATGAAAATTTTCACCGTGAAAATAACCAAACAGATCACAACTCCAAACACAATATCTCCATGCCTCCAGGGCATATGGCTACTCAATGGTAAGTCAGGGTGGGCTAAGGTTCCTCAAAAGTATGGAGGTTACAAGTTTGACGCATGCCTAAGGCGTTGTTTATAGAATTTGTGTCACTTCTGAACACTCATTTGTCCTTTTATATTGGGTCGTATACTTGTAACTAACATTCTACCGACATTTCGAAAACACGGACAGGTAGATGGGTCGTTTGGTCCCACCCCAACCAAACATAAGTCTTAACACATCATGCATGTATTTTCACAACCAAAAGCACAAACCGCACATATCATGTACCTTTCATAGAAGTATTCATGAAGGCTTGAGAACCTTGTTGAGTTTTTGTCCAAAAAATTTAGGCTAACTTACATAATGAAAAAATAAACGAGAATCAACTACGATTTTCATTGATTTCTGTAAATTCATTAACTTCTATTGCATTGACATCATTTAATTTTTTAATACTTGAACTCATATCTTTTTTTTAGTGTTTCTCTTCGTTTTCTACTCTATCCTATATTAATACTCTCTAGAATTCAAATTCTCTCAATGTTATCCATTCAAAATCTTAAAATTACGAAAATGTGTATATAAATATTTATTTTTTTGATTAAGTGTATATAAATATTATATCTTTATCATTCAACACTATCATGGGTAATCACTACCTGTTTTATGATTATTAAAATCTTATGCTATAAACAAACAAAATTATGTGGATGAAACCACTATGATTAGTATCTTTTTCCTATGGTTAGTGGATCATTGAACATTAGCCTAAGTGTAAACCTTATTCAACATTGAATAAGGTTTGATTTGACACATAATCCAAACTCCAAATCCTTCTTTACCCATTTTTGATTATGAAGATAAGCTTCAACACCCCACTAATTTGATTATGAAGATAAGCTTCAACACCCCACTAATCATAATCTTCCAATCAAATTAAACCATATCTTGAGAAAACCTACCAATTACTACCTCCAAGACTCTCTCTTTTTCAAACCCTTTAAATCAATTCTAATAAAGGTTTAAAATGCATATATGGCACATGACACAAAGTTGTGATGTGGCATATACTGATTTTGCGATGTATCCCCATGTTGGGTGGTTTATCCTCAATCCATGTAAAATGTGAAAATATTCATTGATTATAAACGCATACGATATCCCTAATATTTAACACTTTATATTCTAATCCATCAAAATGTGAGTCATACATTTGAGGGAAAATGAATAAGTATCAAATTAGTCTTTATAATTACGTTGGGTCATTTAAGCAATTAAACCCCTGATTTTTTAAGGCCAAGCAAACCCTTACACTTTTTCACTTTGAGTCACGTTAACTCTTTTGCATGATTTCCGTCAAAAATATTGAATTGACCATTGTTTGATGACGTGTCATTTTTTGAAGAAAAAAAATTGCCATGTAAAATTAAAAGAAAAAAACTCCCGAGAAAATTAAAATAAATAACAAAATCCCTAAACTCCCAATATCACCAACAGCGAAGGTGTTGCCCTCTGATGCTGCCGGACACGGAGCAGAGTTCGAACTGACTTCTATGAAAACGGAACAATGTCATCGGAGTTCTTCAAGAGATTCCAAAGTCTGCAACCACCTGGGTCCCATTCTTCTCTTATTGTTCCATTTTAAACAACCCAGAACTAAAAATCATCCAAAATGAAACTATAATTTCTTTATTTTTTTCGTCTTGATCTCTACTAAAGCATAGAGGGACACTGGATGCAAATTTCGATCTGGATTGGAGCAAAGATGGACATTGTCGGATAGTAAGAAGACGTCGTTGGAGTCGAGGAGGCGTTGACAATACCTCTTTCATTTCACAACTTTTTAAAAAAAAAAATGCTAAAGCAACCCATAGCAATTTTTGAAGGAAAACAAATAGAAAGGCTAACGTGTCTGGGGTTATTTGGCCTAAAAATAAATAAATTAAGAACTTAATTAAATGACCCAAAAACGTAAGTATAGAGACTAATATGATACTTATTCCTAAATTTGAGGGTAAAAAAGGAAAGCAATTACTTAAATAAATTTCTAAAAAAGAAGTGGTATTATCGAGAATAAAAAGAAGTGGTAGGGCAATAGCCAATAGTTACGGAGGGAGGAGAGATGTAGCCATTAAAGGGTGCGGATGCTCGAGGCTGCTATTATAAACATGTATAAACTTTAGACGTTAGTTTGGTTGGTTTATTTTTTCACATAAATTAAAAAAATTAAATTAATATTATTGAAATAATAAATTTTTTTTCCCTTAATGGGCTACTTCACTCACATCTTATTATTGTTAGAATTTAATTTTATTTGTTGATAAAGATGCATGATAAATGAGTGTAGATTAGTATACTAGTAATTTTTACTTATTTTCAATAAAAAAATGAATTATAATTTGGGAAAAATAAAAATAGAAATGCAGTCTATCGAACAGAGACAGAGAGAGTATTTTTTTTAAAAAAATCCTAAATATGTAATATTCATGCTAATTAGTCTAACAAAATTTTTTAAAAATAAAAAATAAATTTATCGCTATAAAAACAACGAATGTTTTACATTTATATCCGATGCTCTAAATTGAAATTTGTTTCTTAAAATACAACACCTACAATAAATTTAAATTCGTTATGTAAAATACAAAACCTATAATATTTTTAAATATTTGATACCTGATGATTGAAAAAAAAAGAAAAAGATTTCACTTAGATTCTGGATTGTAGGTCTCATCCTCCATGGGTGCGTGGAGCGAAAGCCAGAAAGAAAGAAGTGGCAGACAAAACCAAATCCAAAACAAATGGCAGAGGGCCAGAGACGAGAACCTTTAAGAATTCAAAAATAAAAACCGAGAGAATGTGTCAAATTTGGATAAGGCGTCACGGACTCTTTTTATTTATTATTATTATTATTTTAATAATTTTATTTCGGGGTTTATTGGGACGATCCACGATGCCGCCCTTGTCCACGTGTCCCTTCCCTCGTCTTCGTTTGTGCTTTCAAGAAGAGAAGAAGCACAAAGGGCACAGACAACAGAGTCCTCCCCCACAAAACCCTGCAAACTCCCCCACTTTGTAGAGAGAGAAGGAAGTGAAATTTTTATTTGTTGGTGGAGTCAAGTTTAGGTTCTTTTTCCTTCTTCTGTTTGGGACTGGGAAAGTGTTGGATTATTGGAGGGGTTGTTAAATTTGAGAAATGTACATAGGTTCTATGCGAAAGTCGTTCAAGGATTCCTTGAAAGTGCTTGAAGCTGATATTCAACATGCTAATACACTGTAAGTATCAATTCATGTCTTTGTTTCGCTTTATCTCCTTTTTTGGGGTTTTTGTCTGACTTTTGTTCGGAAATGGCGAATCTTTTTTGTGCATACTGGTTTTATGCGATCAAGGATTCTTGTAAATTCTATAGGTTAGCTGTACGATGCTCAATAGGGACGCGATGATGTATGGTTTAGCTTGGACTTTCACCTTACACCGCGTCGCTCCCATTTTCTGATCATTCCCCTTCATTAGAATGTTAATTTGAAGCTTTTTCTAGCTCAAATTTACTTTATTTTTAGCTGATATTGTGGTCTAAGTTCCTTTCTTCCATGGTTTGCCTATCGCTTTTGTTGGAAATATCTTTGCTGGATTACATTCACTTTATTAAGATTGAAGCTCTGCTAATGGGAGAGGATTGCCCCTTTTTATTGGGGTAATGTGACATTTCCTTATCTTGATACAATATGTTTACTTGCCTTCATGTGGACATCGGTTCCACTTGATTGCGTCCCTCTTACATTGTTTTATGCTGCTGACTGAGGATATGGTCTCTGGTGCCAGTCATGTTGATTGTCTTATCTTCTGCGATGTCTCTCGGAGTCTCAGTGCCTCGTCGCGTCCAATAAAATTTTACTTATTTTGAATAATTGCATCAAGCGGTGATGCTGTTTTGCAGTCTTCATAACTCTGATCCAGTTGCTTAAAATAAATCATTAGATTTTTCTAGAAATGGTGTGAAGTCTCCAACCATACATGGAAAAGATCAATTTTCTGGCTAACAGGTGTTCTACATTCTTCATTTTGTCCGTGGAAAGTTGCTTACAATTGTGGCTTTATGCCTCTATTTGTATGCTAGACATAATGGTTTTTTTAATTACTTTGATAGCAAGTGATTCATTGCCCAAAATAGTTGGGTGTTGTCATCTACTTTGTGCTGACGTGTGGGAGTGGAAATTAGTGATAACATTGAGCTTCCGTGGTTAACTTCATCATAACATGTTCACTTGTGTTTGGATTCATATTTTAATTGTGACCCACAGGGCATCAGATTTTCCAAGGGATTATGATGGTGCATGCCTTCAGATGAGAATGTCATACAGTCCAGCCGCACATCTGTTCCTTTTTCTTGTGCAATGGACGGATTGCAATCTTGCAGGGGCCCTCGGACTGTTAAGAATCCTCATTTACAAGGTTGGATTTTTTTATTTTGATTAAAAATAATGCAACTAATCATTAATTTTGCGTACCTTGGTTAATTTGCCTCCTGATGCAGGTTTATGTGGATGGCACGACCACCATGTCCACACATGAAAGGAAAGCGAGCATCAGAGAGTTCTATGGTGAGTATCTGCCTGTCAAAACACTGTCGAGTGTTTTGACTGATTCTGATTAGAGTATTAGTGCTATATATATGTGTGTGTTTATATATATATATATATATATATAAAATTATGAACTCATTTGGCTAGTAGTGGCTGTTATGTTGATCTCATTTGATTTCTTTGCTGTGGCCAGCGATAATTTATCCCTCGTTACTCCAACTTCAAAGAGGTGTTATCGATACTGAAGATAAAAAGCAGAAGGCAATATGCATGGAGAGGTATCGAAGAAGAGATGATGAGGACCGCAGGCAGTATACTGATGTAGAAATTGAAAGAGAAGAAGAATGTGGGATATGCATGGAGATGAATAATAAGATTGTATTACCCAACTGCAGTCATACCTTGTGCTTGAAATGTTACCGTGAATGGTACTTCCATCTCTCTCTCTCTCTCATGTACTCTCACACGGGTAACACCTTAAATTCTTGGAGATAAGATTTGTACTTAACAATGCTCATGTTTGATACTTAGAATGCTGCAGTTGCATATTCTTTCAAAATATTAGGTTTGCTTTTTGTGCATGTTAGATATATATGTGATGGAAGGTAGAATAAAGAGAGGTGGTTCTGTGGGAATTGCAGTGTGTGGTATTATAACACCATTGATACCAGTTTATATTCTTCAAGTCCAGAACTTAAAGATATTGAATATGTGGGTATCAGCCGTTGAGTTTTAAAAAATTTCCATATAGTTTTCTCACAGTTGTTTTCAACTATCATTGAGGGACATAAGACTGCAATTTAATCATGCTGGTTACGGTTATGTTTTTAGATTGTTGCACTTGGTTGACTCCATCATGTGTATTTGTTTGTTGGAGGGAGCGAGGGAGTTGTTCCTCATGCTTAGAAGGGTTACTTTGGCTGTTGCTGGCTCTGGTCTCTATAAAACCTAATTGCATCCACAGCTTCTAACAGTTTTTGGGTGTTTATTAAATTGTTTCAGTGGTAGTCAGATGATGAGACACTTATATCATTCACCCCAAATATTATTCAAGGAAATGGTTAGTTTCTTCTTCACTTTGTTCGATAGTGAGTTGGATGTCGATAGCTTCTCAGCAACAAGCAACAAAATATTTCATATCCATATCTTTGTCAACTGGCATAAGGTGCAGATTGGGTTGGGTGAATGCTAGTTTCTACTAAATGAAGATGTTCCATGTTTTTCGATGCAATGTGCTACTATTTGTCTCATTTTTTATTTTATTTTTAATTAGTATCCTGACGTATTAATTGATGTCGGTATTTGCAGGAGATCAAGATCCCAGTCATGCCCCTTTTGCCGTGACAGTCTTAAAAGGGTGAATTCTGGTGATCTATGGGTGTTTACTGATAGCAGGGACATAATCGACATGGCAACAGTGACAAGAGAGAACCTTAGGAGGCTATTCATGTATATAGACAAGTTGCCCTTGATTGTGCCAGATAAACTTTTAGACGCTTACGATTCTCACCTAAAGTAGGTAACTAAAACATTCTCAAATTGTCTCTTATGTACTCCCCGCATGAGTAATTCTACCATGATTCAGCCATAAAAGCCGGAATTGTTCCAGAAAATTTAGATTAGTTAGAACTCCCCACAGCCGGCCTCCGCCATGAAAGGCTCAGGCCAGCGGGTGAAGTTGAGATAGTTTTTCTAGAAGTATAAATTGTATGTAGCAAATGTGTATATGCTTTGTATAGCCTTGACGTTTTGCCAGTGACATAAAAGAATTTCCTCGTATCCTTTGTAGAACTTATGTTGATGATTCTCTTCTTGAGTTGCTATTGTTCTTGAAAAATGAACTTCTTTCAGGCTAAGGTAGCAATGAAATTAAAGAACTATATGAGCAAGGAGTGAATGAAAGCCCTGAAATGGCTCTCTTGCTTGGTTTGATAAGTATGGCTACAAATGTGGGAAAAATCAGGTTTCTGGTTGAAAAAACTTATAGGCTCCGTTTGGATCAGAGTATTTTTAGTAGAGTATAAACTCTTGTAAAGCGTAAAAGCTAAGAGTAAATGAGAGTATAGGTGACCGAGTGTAAGCTAGCAAACATGGGCATAAGAGCATCAACACCAGTTTATTGCTTTTTATTTATTTATCCAATACCTCATTCAAGAATTGTCCTTTATCCAATCCATATTCCATAGGAATCAATAGAAAAGGTGAATCTCTTACAATACATCATATCCGGCTCAGTTATTGATGGAGTGAATAGAGGTAAATCCCTTATGATACACCAGATTTGGCTGGGTTATTGAAAGATTGGTCATTTTTTAAAATCTATCTTTCGATTCAAATCTAATCTCTCCAATTCAGTCATCGGTAGTGAATAGATTGATCATTTCTTGAAATATCTCTGTCGATTGAAATCTCTCCAACTCGAATATTGGTACATCAGATCTGTCTCGGTTATTGAGAGTGAATAGATTGGTCGTTTCCTAAAATTTATCTTCCGATTCAAATCTCTCCAACTTGGTTAATGGTAGTGAATTGATCGGTCATTTCTTGAAAAAAAATTTGTCGATTCAAATCTCTCCAACTCGATTATTGGTAGAGTGAATAGATTGGTCATTTCTTGAAATCTCTCCTCTGATTTAAAATCATGGCGCAAGGTGTATCCCCTTTTTATTCCCTAAAATACAGACAACTGAAATTTGTTATGTGGACTGGAAACCTGCACTGAAATTCATGTCACTTCATCAGGCAGGCATTGCTGATCAAATGAGTGGGCTGGGCCGATGTTTGGGACCTGAGAAAAATGATATTCGCAGTTGCTTTTCATAAGAATTGCTGAATTAGAGTTGGGTTCATCAAACTAGCAGGCCGGGCCCAGCCGAATTCTTCATACTCGGGCCTATGATCCACAATTTTATAATTTAAGTTGGGCTCATCAAACTAACAAGCACGATGGGCCCAATTGTAGAATTGGCCGCGTTTCATTTTGCAGTTTCGGTCCTTTCCGATTCTTGATACATCATACACGGTATGACGGTACATCGAACCGGAAAATTATTTTATTTAAGATTTAAAAGTTAGGGGTTCAATTATATTCAATAAAATATAATATTATAAATACATTAACACATTTTAGTATATATCTACATATATATTTATCATATACGTATTTTAATTTTTAAGATAATTCTTATTTAATATCATATACACAATTAAAGTGTTGATTTAAACAACAAAAGTCTAGTAGCTTAGTTGGTCAGAACATTTAACTATAAATGAAAGGGACTTGATATCCAAACTTGATAGTAATAATTCAAATATAAAGTTGTCTTGATGAACATCCTGTAATTGTAATTAAATAAATGATAAAAAAATAAGTGAAAATGAAAATTGCAAGGACCTTTTGAGCTTAATTTTTTGTTTTTTTTTTCTCTCTCCTATGTCTTCTTACTATACATTTAAGCTTTTTTTGTGCAAAACTTGACATTACCACTCCATGATCCATCGTCAATTATGGTTTAACTGACCATTGAACCCATATTTTTCAACGCAGACTTCATTGTTATCAAAAATAATAACGGTTTCTTTGTCATCTATCATGTGTCTGATGACTCTCTGGTCATTTTAAACCACCTTATCATTTTTTTTAGACCAATTTATATAGAATTCTTATTGAATTCTACTAACTTGGGGTTTTTTTTTTCAATGGTTGTGAGCCGTCCTTTTTGGGCTTGCAAATATATGTTATCAACACAAATAATTTTCACCTTTTTAACAACCTATTTATGTATAGGTTTGTTTTTTTTTTCTTTTTTTAAGATTTGTATTTATTTAATTTAATGCAAGCCAAAATAGAGTCATCCAATCCAAGGCAGAGACTCGCACTAATTATATATTCACAAATATCAAACATCTGCCGCAGAAGAAGCAAATACCAGGAGAGAAAAGGAGTCGCACGAATAGAGAGAAATGGGGATAAGGGGAGAGAGAGAGGAAGACAAGGAGGAGGGAGTAATGGCAACCGACTTCTTCTGGTCGTACACAGACGAGCCTCACGCTTCCAGGAGGCGTCAAATCCTCTCTCAGTACCCTCAAATCAGGGACCTCTTCGGCCCTGACCCTTGGGCTTTCCTCAAGGTCTCCTCTCTTTTTCTTCTCTGTTTCTCTTGTTTGTGCTCGCTATTCTTGTTCTTGATTGTTTTATGTTTATCGGTATTTTAGATCTGAAATAATGTGGAAGCTGCATTGGCCTATTTTATGTTTTCTTATATAAAAATGGCCTTCTGGATTCTGTTTCTGCAATAACATTATAGGCATGCATTGTTCTCATTATTTTGTTTTAGTTTCTCCATGGCTTGATTGCTCTATTTTTTTCATGGGGGCTAAGATTATTGTTGTTCGGCAAAATTCTTTTCATTGCTTGTTCGGTTTCCGTCTCTTGCAATTTCAATTTTTGGCTCACTGTGATGATCCAATGATCAAGGGGTGATGTATTTCGAAGTCTAAGATTATTTATGTTGAAGATGCAGATCTATTTTTTGTTTTAAGCTTTTGGTCTTGCCTAAGCAATGCTCCTTTTAAAAAAAGTTTAAAGACCTGAATCAATAATTGGACTTCATTAATGACTTGAATGAAGTTTGTAATTGTATGTAAAAGATCTAGCTTTGGGATGTTTTTCATATTTTCATGTTGAATGTTAATCTTTGTTCTGAAATTCAGTAGTGAAGATAAGACAAGCTGTCTCTGAGAAGCATTGTCGACTGTCATTGTCTGATATTCATATTGATGTCTACATAAGCTGTCGAGTCTACAATTAAGGCTTGGGTTAATATCTGGTGTATGGAAATATTGCTAAAGAAAAGAAAATAGCCTTATTTAAAGTGCTGATGTCTCTGATGACTTTTTGGCACATTGTCAGCTTTTTCGGCATCTTGATCTTTGCATTGATTGGAGTTCCTGAGAATTTAAGAATTTCTAGGGTATTACTGTATCTGTGAGATTCCAACAAAAATTAAAGGAAGAAACAAAAGGTGAAATGAACTCTAAATAGTTTACAAGAAGGTGTGTGCTGTATACGGTATCTAGCAACTTATCCAGAGCTTGGAATCAACTTCTTGTTTATCAATTTCCAGCGATGGTTACCCTGCTTTACAATTCGTTGAAGTGGACAGAGTATTTTCCAGCTTTGTTGGTTTTAGTTTTATTTCCTGACAATCACAATTCGTGGAACTGCAGATTGCAGTGGCTGTTTTACTTCAGCTTTGGGCTGCTACGTTGCTTCGCGATGCAGGTTGGCTGAAGATATTGGTGATCGCCTACTGCTTTGGATCTTTTCTGAACCATAATCTTTTCTTAGCAATCCATGAGCTCAGCCACAATTTAGCCTTCTCAACTCCGGTCTATAACCGTTGGCTAGGGATGTTTGCTAACCTACCCATTGGCGTGCCCATGTCTGTTACTTTTCAAAAGTATCACCTTGAGCACCATCGCTTCCAAGGAGTAGATGGCATAGATATGGACGTCCCTAGCCACACAGAAGCCCACGTCGTGACGAATGCCATTGCAAAATCTATATGGGTTATCCTCCAGCTCTTTTTCTATGCCCTCCGACCACTTTTTCTCAACCCAAAGCCCCCTGGTTATTGGGAGTTCTTCAATTTCTCAATTCAGATAGCTCTTGATGTCACCATGGTTTATTTTTGGGGGTGGAAATCTTTTGCTTATTTGATCCTCTCCACCTTCGTTGGGGGTGGGATGCACCCAATGGCTGGTCACTTCATTTCAGAACACTACGTATTTAAGCCGGACCAAGAAACATATTCATATTATGGTCCCCTCAATCTTCTAACATGGAGTGTAGGGTACCACAATGAGCATCATGATTTCCCAAGAATCCCAGGGAGGAAACTTTACAAGGTGAAGGAGATTGCGCCAGAATACTATGATGGTTTAGCGTCATACGCATCTTGGAGCCAGGTCATTTACATGTATATTATGGACCGGACGGTTGGACCCTTTAGCCGAATGAAGAGGAAGGTGTCAAATACTGCAAAGAAATCTGAATAGGTATTTCAAGCTGAGTTGTTCTTTTTCCTTTTGATATTTTTATCCTATTTGTATTCTATTCAAAGAATCATTTTAGCTGTAATTTAGACTGGAAAAGCGAGTTCAACTTTTCATGAGGTATCTACTCAGAATTTTTACATATAAATCGGCTCGAGTTCATGGGATTCAAAGATGCAAGGCAAATTACAAAGCTAACAATAGTTGGACTTCATAGACACGTAAATTATAGGATTTCTACTTGCTTCAATCCAATTCTTGTGCGGTTTCTATCTGTTCCATCTCAGTACATATAGGGGTGACAAAAATTCTGGTATGGGTTGGATAAGGTAGGATGCTTCTACAAATCCGGATTGGTTTGGGTTTTCGAATGTACTTAATTGGTTATATTTAGATTGGTTGAAATTCGAACAAGTAAATAGGATAATAATTCAATTCGGGTTAGTCGGACAACTAAATCAGACAATGTTTTTTGTTTGCCTGATTTTTATTTTAAACCAAACAAAAATTTTGTGTTTAGACTCCAGATGTATAACTTATGTCCAAACTTAGGGGTTGGCATTGAGCCGGGTCAAAATATGAGGCCCAAGCTTGAATATCGACTTCGGGCTTCGAGCCGGGCTTGGTGTAAAAACTTAAGCCCAAGCCCGGCCTAGGCCCAATAAATTCGGGCTTTCGGGCCGGGCCTCTGGCTTATAAATTTGGGCTTGATTTTAACTATTTTATCATATATATTAATTAAATAATATACTAATATATATGTATACTAATATATAATGCACACAATGCATATATGCACTGTTATTGTGTATATGTTTAATATATGTATATATATATAATACATACATAATATACTAATGTGTGTGTATATATATCAGTGCATGTAATATACATGCACTGTGATATATTATGCACACAGTGCATATATGCACCGTCACAGTGACATTGCATATATGCACTGTTATTGTGCATATATATATATATATATATATGTAATATAGAATAATTTTCTTATATATGTATGTAATATATAATATTTTTCGGGCCAGGCTCGACCCAAAAAATGGAGCCCAGGCCCGCCCGTGGCCTAGGGCCGGGCTGCCCAAGCCCGATGTCATTTTGGACTCGGGCCGGACCTAGGCCCGCGGGCCGTTTAAAGACCCCTAAAACTTAATTTAATCTGGATCAGAGAGAATTTTGTCGCCTCTAAATACCCAAGTCTTAAGTCGAATTCAAATGCTCACAAGGGGGTCAAGTTGAACTATCATCACCATGATAGCCTCTTCCATTCTTACTTGGAAGCTTGATGCAACTTGTTTGTCTGAAAAGGTTCATACATAATACAAAGAACAAAAAAAAAAACTCTGAATGTAGAAAGTTATCTGTTCAACAATGTGAATACAGAGAGAAAAATTATGCAAGTTGAGAATCAATCTTCACATTCCAGGCACTGTTTTTGGAAGCAAGATATGGATCAGTGACTACGTATGGAGGCGGCTCTACGAAAGGAAGCCGCGCAAGAGTGTACTCATCATCGCTATCATACTTGGATCTCTGGTTTGATCCAAGAGCTCTTAGAGTCGTTGCCAATAAGATTGAAACTCCCTGCAGTTGGAGACAATTCCTCAAAAATAATTTTTTTACGTTTTAAAATAAGTTTCAACTTCGAGTTTTTTTTTTTTTTGAACTTTTTGAAGTTTATAAGTTAGTAGGTGTTTGATAGAGCGTTTTCCGCTAGCTTATAAGCTACAAAATAAACTCCATCAAATAGACTAAAAAATATGTATTTTAAATCTTTTTGTGAATGCAATAGAGCCATGATAAGACTGGAAACCACATTGTCTAGACATACCTTCTAAAAGCAAACAATTGTAGTTTTAAATGGATCAACCATCAAAGCCTTAGAAATACCTGTGCCAGAAGAATCACCAAGACTATCCATTTGAAGATATCAAAATATGACTTGACAAATTCTTTGAAATCGCGGAACCTGCCCGTGGAATCGTCTGGCAAATCCTGATAGAGCAAGGAAGTGAGAACATTGGTGAACAGAACAGGCTACCAATATATATATGAGCCAAAGAGAATATCACAGCTTGATTACAGAGATGAAAATACCTTCTCCCACTCTGAGTTCAGAAGTATATCAGCTGCCATTGCTGCTTCCAACAGGAGAAGGAAGATGACCATCACCATATACTTTTTTTCAATTTAAGGTCAAGAATCAATATGTACAACTTATTACTTGCCAGACAAAAGATGGGTAAGGAAGGGTAAAGCTATAAGAGCAAGAGTATGAAAGGATACACAGGAGAGGCAGAACCCATTAACACTATCTGCAGCTATGTGACCAATACATGTTATGAGGCATGAGGTAACACCAGCTACCAGAAAAGTGTATATAAACCTGCAATTGTTATTGAGTAATAGTTTTTCAGTTCCAGATATATAAAAATTTACAGCAGAAAGTTTTCTACTGTAGGAGTGATGCGAGAACCTTACCATGGATCAGCAGCACTAAAATCTTCAGGAGATGAGTCTTCCATGTCTCTTTGAAAAACTATAGTCATCCAGAATCCATATAAAATCATTGCTATCCCCATCACTCCCATTGTTGCATTCACAACTTTCAATAATGTTATCATGCAGGTCCTTGCAGCTCTCGCCATGATAATTAATCCAACTTATTTTAAGTTTTTGACTCCCTCGAAGAAACTAGAGAATTATAACCAACAAGGGACAGGGGTGTGCTGTGTAGTATGTATGGGTGATAGCTTAGTTGATCTCCGCCCTTTCGGGTCAAACTGTATGGACTCGGAAGGTTATAAATTCAATTCGAACTAGAAGAAATATCATTGTGGCAACAAATTTTCACCTAACTTATCATGTCATCGAGTGGGAAACTTCTCTGCGTGCAGCTTGACAATCCGAGTTTGAGTCATGTCAACTATTCAAAGGATAAATTTGTCTAGTGTCATTCTTGATTAATATTCTTGTGACCACGCGTTGGATTTCGACCCAACTTATCATGTCATGAGGTGAAAATTTTCTCTCTAAGGCGTGCGTAGTCTGACAATCCGAATTTAGACCATTTCAACTGTTAAAGGATAAATTCGTTCTGGGTTAAATATATATATATATATATATATATAATATGTTCTGTGAATATAATTGAGAGTTAGGGAATTTCGCAGAAATTGCATCTGTCTTCTCAACGAAATGAGACCCTGTTTGCCTTTTGTCGTGAAGTAAAAATAAATGCAGAAAAATACGAAGAGCAATTATATCAAGCACCATTACTAAGAAAAAAGGACCCCAGGACTTCGTAAAATTATTTTTGAAGAGACCTTTTTTTTTCTGTACTTCTTGAAACTCCTGTCATATAATTTTTCTTCTACTTCTCGCTTTTATTTTATTTTTAAAAATTTAAATTTCATGGACATAATTGAGTTTTTTGAAAAAATATTAATTCTTTTTCCAGCTTTAGCTCCCCGGAATAAAATTGATGGTTTAACTAGAGAGGATGACCAGTCCATCCTGATACATTTTTTCAAAGCAAACCCGGTGCTTGCAAGTTGATATTAGTCACCCAGTGGATCAGATAACAACAGTTTCCTCTAATCACCATTTATTTGGCATTACTTTGGTCTCCCAAGAAATTGAAAAACCACAAAGTTTTGCTTGTTGCACACTTAGAACAGGAAAGTGTACAACTGAGCTCAGGGTACACAACAACATTAAGGCAATATCCTACCAAAACATCTCAATGAACCACATATTACCACACCCTGTTAACATGCGGCAGCGAAAAATATTTGGTCCCACGGTGCAGCTACAATTACTAACTTACAACAATTGTTCCATCATTAGTTCTATCAGTTGTCGATCTCTAAACCTTCACACCATTCACCAAATCCAAAGCTGTATCAACAGCAGTTCTGGCCAATTCAGTGGCTGCTCCGATGTAGGTATGGGGTGTTAACTTTAAAAGATTGGTTTTTGCTTCTTTAGGTAATTCCAAGCCTTCAATAAATTGTTTTATACTTTCTTCGGTTACCTCATGTCCCCTAGTTAGCTGCTTCAGCTTCTCGTACGGCTCTGGAACACCATATCGCCGCATAACCTGTATATAAGGTGGTCAAATCTGTCATATAAGGAAGAAAAGAAAAAAAACGCCAACAAACGTGGTAACAGAAGACTTTGGTGCAAAAAATCTTATGCATAAACCAAATGAAACCATCTAGTCAGCAATCAGATTGCATAAAGAAGAAAAACAAAGCATTTCCAGACATCGGCTAATAACAACCTGGATCACATGCAACCAATAGAGAAAGGCACTCAATCAAATGGACATTGTATTTCAGACTGGCAATACTAAACCCAAGCAATAAAGGAATGTAATAGATGGTATAATCACTCGGTACATTTCAATTTTGATAAAATTGTTTAGTCTAAAAGTTGAGTGAGAAATACATACAGTTTGTATTGGTTCAGCAAGCACCTCCCATGTGTGGTTCAAGTCCTCATGCAAACAAGCTTCATTGACCTAAGCAAAATCCAAATTCAGTCAAAAAACAAAATGCCCAAAGTGGCCGCAATAAAACTGGAATTTGTAGAAGTATCATAGAAAGTGTTTCACAGATGAAGCAAAGATGGCAGCCACATTAAGTTAAAGAAGACACCAGGCCTTTACTGTTGAATAAAATTAACAAGCAAAATATACCACTCTATCAATCACACCACCAAGACTCACGCAGTTTCAAAAAGTTCCTATTAACCAACCACACATTGATAGATACCATTGCATACCTGAAGTTTTGCTATCCCTACGAGCGCACTTTTGTAGGCAAGAAGAGAGTGCCCTAATCCTTCACCCATGTTCCTCAGGACTGTTGAATCAGTTAGATCACGCTGCAAGCACCAGATATAGACAGTTAGGGGTGGCAAAAATTCAGGTCCGGATTGATCTGATACAAACAACATAGGATGTTTATGAGATATTTGTATGTCGGACCCCGGATTGGTTTGGATTTTCGGACATATTTAATTAACCATGCCCGGATTGGTTTAAATCCGGACAAATAAATCAGACAACAATTCAATCCGGGTTAAAGTTCGAACAACTAAATAAAACAAGATGTTGGTATTCGGACCCCGACCTGATTTTAAATCGGAATTTTTTTTTTTGTATTTCGGACATAAAACATATGTCCAAACTTGGTTTAATCTAGGTTGAACAGAATTTTGCAACCTCTACATACAGTAAGCGAACTATTACCGTTGAAGCAGAAGATAGTTTAGAACTCACCACAAAAGTCTATCTAATATTATAGAATTTCAATAGCTCCTTGAGTAGTTAAAGCAGACAGATCCCTCAAATAATCATAAAAATCACACTTCTTTTTTGGTCATGTTTAAGAAAAATGCTCATATACAGACAACAGATCCTTCAGTAATTGACAGCCCCAATTAAGTAACGGTGAACTAAAGATTACAATAGCTCCTTGAGTAGTTAATGCAGACAGGTCCTTCAGATAATAATAAAAATCACACTGCTTTTTTGGTTATGTTCGAGAGATGCTCATATACAGACAACATATCCTTGAGTAATTGACAACCCCAATTAAGTAACTGTGAACTAAAGATAAAACCAAGCAGATTTTTAAAAAGCCTAGAAATATGAGTAACATATAAAGTAAAGGAATAAAGTTAAATGAAAGAAGAAAAAAAAAATCCAGAGGATTACCTGCAATCGTGAAATAGGTAATTTCTCAGCAAGATAGCGCAAACTTCCAATAGCTTTACCCAGATTGCCTTCACTATTTTCAAAATTGATAGGATTAACTTTATGAGGCATAGTCGAGGAGCCAATCTCACCAGCCTTAGTTATCTGCTAAAAACTTTCAACATGACACACTTGTCTTGTATAAAATTGTAACAAACCAAACAAATCGAGCACTAAAAATTACCCAAGAGATACCTTGGATTTTCTGATTTTACTAAATACTAACTGAAGCAAACTACTGGCAATTTGAAAGCAAGATAACCTTAAAAGCCTAAGCAATCTTCAGATACCCAGAATATTTTCCCTAGTAATCTTATATATTATTAATACCCAAAGCACAAGGTAAACCCTAATTAGAATTCGACAAGGACAGATAATAATGATAAACTAAATTACTAGATCAAGACCACAAACGGGCCAACCTAATAAGACTGATAACAATTAATTAAATGAACACTAGCCCAACACCATTGTCCAAACCTCCTCTCCACAAGCTGTCTCAACTCTTGTAGCTCGGGTTTGTTACAAAGGTGGGGACAAAACAGTATTAATGCTCTGTCAGAATGCTCACCTGCTTAAAGTAGCGTTTAGAGATGTAGGACCATAGATCACAATCAAAATCGATCAATATAGTGTTGAATCGAACAATTGCATGAAAAAGTTTTGCCATATAGTCGTGAGTTTCAATCTGCCAAACAAGTACAAAAATAACATGATCAGAAAACTACCAGAATTCATTTAGATTCTATCTAAAGGGATCATCATCCCACCTCCTTTCAATACTTAATCACTGTTCTACACACAATCTTGCAAAAGCCATTTCCATCTTTGTACATTTAGATATTAACACAGATCGAGGACATAAGAAAATCACCAAGCATGCTTAAGAGGGCTTTGGTGGTGACAAGTACTTAATATCTTGAATATAAGAAAAAAAACTGCGGACTAAGAAATCTTAATAGAGGGAACTTGACCCCTTACTAGAAGAAAAAAAAACGATGAAGTACCTGAGTAACATAGGGATTAAAGCACAACCCAAGAGATTTGACAAACTCTTCAGCAATCTGAGGCCAATTTATTTCAGGATATGCAACAAGATGTGCGTTGTAGTTACCAACTGCACCAGCAAACTTTCCCATTATTTCAACTTGAGATAGTTCCCGCCTTTCTCTGCTCAATCGAACAGCGAATATACTTATCTCCTTTCCCAAAGTAGTTGGTGAAGCTGGCTAAGGGGAAAGAAACAATGATCAACGATACATTTATGAGCTACTCAAACTAAACCGCACTACTGGATATTAAGTCAAATATAAAACTGAAAGCAATACAAGAATCAACCAAGACTTTCCCTTTTTTCCCATCTATTTTGAAAGGAATGAAACATATCATTAAAGATTAACACGGTAGTACCACCTACAGACAACATACAGCACTAAGACAGCACCATTGAGTTCATAGTGGAATAAACATCAATGTCCACATTAACAAAATCCCAGGAGTTTAGGTCCATGATGCTCCCATTAAAAAATACTACTTAGAAAGAACATTACATTATCTGTACCTCTTGTATCAGATTACAATATAACTTTTAGCGAAACTTGCATGTGTAGTATAGAAGCACAATATCCAAACATCCTAGTAGGCTCTCAGGGATAAAGAAAAGAATAACTAATAAATTACTCCATACAAAGAAAAGAAAATTCACCTGCCCATGAGTGTGTGAAAGCATGGGAATATGAGCAGTATCCTTAGCCATGTTGCACAATGCTTTGACCAGTTCATCAGTGACTGGAAATATAACTCTGTTTATTGCTTCTTTGAGCATCAATGCATGGGCAAGATTATTAATGTCCTCAGAAGTACAAGCAAAGTGAAAAAATTCAAGCACCTGAGTTGTATGAGAAAGGAATATACAAAAAACTCATTCCAAAATTTTTTAAAAATTATGTCTAATTGAAATGATCATATCAGCATTATTCAAACCAATGAATTCAGTCATCCCCCAACCTTTGAAATCTCAGGATGCGATTGGCATTTCTGTTTGAGGAAATATTCCACAGCTTTTACATCATGGTTTGTTACTTTCTCAATCCTTTTAACTTCCAAGGCATCATTGATGCTAAATCCAGTTATCAGTCCTTTCAAATAAGACTCAGCATCCTCACTAAAGCTAGGAACTTCAGTAACGTCTGGAATTTGGGAAAGCTTCAGCAACCATTTGATCTGACAGAGGTATCATTGTTACAATGAGCTGTTCATTATATTATGGTGGAGAGAAATCCCCAAGAAAAAGAAGAATCAGAAGGAAAAAAATATTATTGTTGCTCCATGGAGACATGCCATGGCATTAATAATAAAGTCGAATGGTAACAACGACATAAATCTAGCAAGATTTCCTCAGAACAATACAACCAACAAATATTCTGCCAGTGGATTAATCTACTACTACAGAAGACGTAGAAACTATAAGTCGCGATAAAATTTACCATTTAGCCACCGATGCTTTTATGATTGTTCATGGTACAAATGTGCTATTCTACCTCTGTTTTTCTTCTTCGTAAGTGACAAACTTTAACCGAATTGAGTATGTTCCAGAAGGCTATAATTAAGCTTAATATTTCCTCTTATCATTTTCTCTAAGCTGTCTATCACATGCTCACACCGTCACGCGTAGTCAAGGTATCCAACTAACAAATGATTGAGATCAACACCACTCTTCAGCAATTTAAGGAACAAAAACTGTTAGGAATATATTTTTTATATTGGGGGCACTTTCTCTTCTCCCCGCCTTTACCAAGGATCGAACTTGGGCCTTATAGGTCCTCAGAGGTCCGTCCTGGTACCACTGAGCCAAGTCGCGCCTTTATGTTGGAAATATATTTTTATATTCGGGGTGGCATTGTTTACCTACTCCCCGCCTTTATCCAAGATCGAACCTGAGTGGTCACCTTCATAGACGCCCCAGTGTAAGTCCTGGTACCACTGTGGTTCAGTGGTACCAGGACTTACACCGGGGGACCTATAAAGGCAACCACCCGGGTTCGATTCTAGGTAAAGGCGGAGAGGAGAAAGTGCCCCCAAATATAAAAATATATTTCCAACATAAAGGCGCCTTTATGTTAGGAATATATATATTTTTTTTATATTGGGGGGCACTTTCTCCTCTCTCCGCCTTTACCTAGGATCGAACTTGGGCCTTATAGGTTCTCAGAGGTCCGTCCTGGTACCATAAAAAATACATTCCTAACATAAAGGCGCCCCTATAAGGCCCAAGTTCGATCCTGGGTAAAGGCGGGGAGAGGAGAAAGTGCACCCAATATAAAAAATATATTCCTAACATAAAGGCGCCTTTATGTTGGAAATATATTTTATATTCGGGGTGGCATTATTTACCTACTCCCCGCCTTTACCCAGGATCGAACCTGGATGGTCGCCTTCATAGGCGCCCCAGTGCAAGTCCTGGTACCACTGAGCCAAGTTGGTTCAGTGGTAGCAGAACTTACACTGGGGCACCTATGAAGGTGACCACCCAGGTTCGATCCTGGATAAAAGCGGAGAGTAGGTAAACAATGCCACCCCGAATATAAAAATATATTTCCAACATAAAGGCGCCTTTATGTTGGAAATATACTATGCAGGCAAACCACCATTAGCATGATATATGAGTCTAAAGTAAGTGTTTGTGACCAAAATGACAGTGTCAATGGCCGTTAAGACTGCATTGTTCTTAATCAAACAATGTGTAAAGCTAAATCCTAGATGAAACATAAAAATTAAACTGCAAATCCGTGACTAACATCATGTCATTCCTTCCAAGAACATGATAAATTAAATTTCCTTGGTGAATGTGATTAAGCCAAACTTATCAATTGGTGATTTTCTTTCATACCAACAAAATTTAAGCATAATACTCTCAATTGTAGTAGAAATCTACTCTCTGTAAACTTATGAGCTAATTTATCCCTTCAGTCTTGTCCATACGTACACAAATGTCACACAACAAGCAATAAATTCAGCCACTTCATAAGTTATTCTCACTAAAAAAGCATAAAAAATAAAAATCTTATTTGAAAGTCTGGAATAATACAAACTTACCTCCACTAGGACTCGAAAATAGATTAGACCATATTCACTCATATAAGGAGCTAAGTCCTTCACAAAACCCCAATATCGACCATCCAAAGGCGACAAAGCCGTTAAACTCGACAACTCAAAATTCTCTCCCGCTAAACCCATGGCCTACAATACCACAAAAAAACACGCAAAAACAAAACAAATTCAGAAGCTTGGAAAAAAAAAACAGAAAGCAAGCAGTCAACAGTTAAAGAACAACCGCTGGAGTTGAGATATTGGTGTCCCTGAGGGTGGCTGATTTGCAAATAATGCCTCTGCGAGAGCAAGATGTAGAAAGATGAACTGAAGAATTCAAGGGATAATGAAAACTGAAGAAATCTTTTGAGTCCGCGTGTCTTCTTCTCGTTGTTTCTGCTGATATGGGATTTAAAGAAGATAACCGACCACCGTTGAGCAATCCGCACTCCATGAATGCTTTGAGGGCCTCAAAACGAACTTCGAAGAAGTCGGACGAAATCAATGTCTGCAATGATACAAAACCCACTACCAGTTAAACCCACAACCAGCAACGCGAGCATGGCCACCGAAATAACAAGAAATACTCACCAGAGAAGACGAAATGGCGGAAGGGAGAGCTGCGCGAGAGAGATGGATGAGGATATATCTTAGGTCAAGCGCAAAGATGGGACAAAATTTTCGAACCAGTGAAAACACGCCGATTTTTGTAAAACAGGGAATTTTGTACCGTACTGGTTTTACTTGGTTTTAAAACCCCAAAAATCATCCAAAAAAATATTCAATTTCAATTCAAATTGCCTTCTAAGCATAGCCTTAAGGAGTTATATAGATTAGTTTAATAATGAAATAAAAATTATTGAATATAGATTTTGTTGAAAAAAGGTTATATATTGAGTTTAAATATGTAATTTTTTTTAAAATATAATCTAGAGAGACAACAGGAATATGAGAAATTTAGTGAATTTTTTTGTGTACATATTGACATAAACTATATAGCATATAAATTTTTGAGCTGAGAAAATCAGACTGTTGTTATCTATTTTACCAAACAGTTAGAAAATATTGTTTGGTGATGTTAGCGTCTCACACCCCAACGTAGGAAGCTAACACCCTCTATACCAATCAGGGGCATATATCTATATTAATTTGTCACATATTTTAAATTTGCTGATATTAAATATGTTTAAATAAAATTCTTATGTTTCAACTTTCATGGTCAACTAAAAAAAGTTTGTTTAAAGTGGTCATTTTTGAAATATTGATTTAAACTTTATGAATTTATTGGAACAAAATTTATGTGGATGTTGTCATTGGAACAAAACTTCGAAAGCAGATACTTATCTACAATTTCCCCAACAAGAAAAGAAAAGAAAAGAGGACAGAGTCCATTCCTGTAGTTTTACATTGTTCCATACTTCCAGTCTAATTCTTATCCACTGCCACCAAAATTCACAAGGACTTTCAGCACCAGAAGGTGTGTCAACCAGAGTTCTAACAAAAAAAAATGACACAAGAATAAACTCTAACCTTCTCTGGATATTGGAGACATTAGGACTGAAAGAAAAATGAAAAGTGAGTAGATCATCTACATCAAACTTGCGAGATGATCTATGTAAACCTGTCATCGGAAAATTTGCAAGTGGACAGGATAATGCACTTCAGTTGTTCAAGGTTAAGCATCAACTATGCTGTAAAACTAGGTGCAAGTTGAGTTAGAAGCTCATGGTTCCCAATGAAGAAAAACTTCGCTCCTGTCAACAAAAGAGGAGCTTGATCCTATGTTAATATGTCAGGAAATAGCAAAGACTCTTCCTGCAACTCAGTGATGACAAAATTAACGAAGTTTTCATTTGTAGCAAAGCTATGTAAGATCCCCTCTATGCAGAAGTCGAGGGTATGTCTTCAGCAGGGGAGTCGGGTTGATTGGGTCCGGATGTAGGTAAAGGTGGCTTCCCAGCAGGTGGCTTGTCAGGAGGAGGAGGTTTAGTTGGCCTATTTGGATGAACTTGGCCAACTTTCTCAGGGTGAATGTCAAACTGCAAATTGAAACAAGTACCTTTTTGTTAATGAAAACTAAGCAAAACAAAATAAGGAGCCATTACTCAAGGTGTGTAACAAATCAAGGAATGCCAAAATCTAGCATACAGGAACAGGCATTGCTTGATTAACATCAAACCTGTTTTTTTCACATGGCTGCAACTAGGTGAACACAATCAACATGAAATGACTGCTTAAAACATCATAGGCCTCACAGAGCAACTGCACACGCAAAAGCACTAAAGATTGGAGCTAAAATACCACTCTTTTTTCATTTGGTTAAGGGTGAAGGTGTGGGGGAGAAAATGAACAGTCATTAAGCAGGGAAAATCCTTTGTTTATTTAAAACCATAGGAACCTGATCTTAAAATAGTCACCTTCAGCACATATTCATTAAGTGCAGAGGTATATATTACTTCCCCACACAGCAACTAAAAAAATTTCTTCAGCTATTTTTCTGAGGTTTGATATCACAGAAATCTAACCTAATATCACATGTCATCAATGAAGCGCATTGTTAATGAGAAGTCAATAAATGAACCTCAAGTCAAAAATAAAGAGCTATCAGAAAGTTTAGATGATCAAAAGAACTGGACCTTGAAACCACAGCCAGCTACACAAGCATGGAAACATTCCTGCACAGTGGAAGTAGAAAGGGGTCAATGATCTTTAAATCACTACAAATGTCTACAATGATTGCATTCAACTAAAAAAATAGTATTCCTTCAACTTATGCATTCCCATTATCAACAACCTACTGAAACCACATGGGACCATCAAGTCACAACTTCTAAATAAATCAGATATATGCTCATTGAGTCCTTTTTGTAAAACAAAATAAAGAAAAAGGAGTCGTCCACCCACTAAAAACACTTGAGCTGAATTCAAACAGCAGGGTCAGTTCCAAATGTTACAGTAATTATTAAATATTACAACCATTTTCCCCTTGAATATTAGGCAATATTAATGCACCATGAAATTACACTGCAATCTAAGCATCATAACGTTCAACCTATCTGCAATGAGCATATAAGACTGTCCACATCGACCATAAGCGTGAAGCATTGTGCACTAAAAATGAACTCTTTTTTTTTTTTAATAAAAGTAGCATTAATGAAATTACATAAGAAGCTATTTTATAGGCAAAGCGCCAAGAAAAGTCAATTCACAAAACCATGTCTCATGGGCAGCTAATTTATGGCATAAATGGTCTTCAAAACCATTTAAGGAGCAAGAGTGCAAAAATCAATGAAATATGATCAAGTAACAGTTGGGGTCCCTTCCCTGGGTTCTTCCAATTTACTCTTTCATCAAATTTCTAGAAGGCATTAAATCCGGGAGAATAATACACTGTTGTTTCATTGCCTAGTAATTTTCAGAAGTCCTCTAACAGGCAGAGGTTAAGGCAGAGATAGACCAATCAACATGTAAGTCCCAGAACCAGGCCCAAACAAGGCTAAATTGTGTTTCCCAAGCTGTCTCGCAATACATAAATATCTGTTAGTCTAATTGCATCTTTCCCCTCTAAGGTCATGTCTCAGGATTTGAAATCAAGCTATTTTATCCATGACACTAATTGACAATAGTAACAGCTCTTATATTTTCAATAGGATCACTGCAGGGTGGTTATACAAACGCGAAGTCCTAATAGATTAAAAGCGCAGCACTCGAACAACTTACAAACTATCCTGTCATCTAACCATGGCAACTATGAAGATTAAACATGAAATTAAACTAATTGACAAATTCAGCGTGGTTCAAGAAAATGGCAGAAGCAGAAAGATGGAAAGATGCCTATCATCGATTTACCTCTGAGTAACTGGCAGCTCCAGGGGAGCGATCAATATATGCACTCCACTGATGGTCCTTTAACACAGGGTCCTTATAGCATGTCTGGTCACAGTTCTCCAAGCCTGGAGATTCAGTAACTATAGTAATTGAGACTTATAATTACGTAGGAAACATGCATTTGTTCCAAACTCAAAAGTCTCAAGTCCTGATGAGTCTATTGAGGAAAAAATTACTTAAAATAATATAAATCAAGTTCTATAAAACAAATACATTGGAGGCTCATAAACAATGCACTCCAGCAATGCAAATACTTCTTTCTTGAAAGTGAAAATTAATTTCTCATTTTTAAAAAAAGGGAAAGAATGATTTCAGAAGTAAAATTTCAATTATAAATATAAATTGCAAGAACGTGAATTCCTAGCCGCAAAGTTTATAAGCAAATATAATAAACAGTAAAAAGTACTCACATTCTTCCCATGTCTCCACATCAGAGTTACATCCCTTCTTGCAAAATACTCGCCCTACAAGAACCCATGCTAGCCATTAAAATTATTGGATTGAAAGGTTAAATTAGACAAATCAACATTACCTATGGAAAAATAGAGTATGATTCAGAGCAACCACAACACTACTTGAAGCAACGGGAATTTGATTTTAACGAATTTGTAGGAAAGTACCAGATAAAAACTCGAAAACTATGTGTTGGTGCTAAAAACAAGAAGCCTATACAACCAATCCAAACAGCTCTGACGCATAAATTCAGACCTATCGAATATGTTGCATCAATTTAGCCAACTTAGCATCTAGCATGTGACAAGATACATATGCCTAAATTGCAAGAAAATTCTAATTACGTCGAATCATACAAACAACAAGTGAAAACTCAATTCAACAGCAGCCTCATTAGCATATTTCCCTCTCTTTGATTTCGACAGATGCACAAATTGCAAGCAAGTTTTCTAATTGCACGAAACCATGTAGACAGAACAATTCAAGAGCACCATCAATTGCATATCCCCCCTATTTTCTGCTCCACAATATTTTCTTGAACTTTTACAGTAAAGAAAAGAAACTCGAATCATTACAAAGAAATTGCCACCGATTCAGTCGTCAAGAAAAAATGAACATGTCAAACGCAATTACAGGCAACCAAAGAAACTGTGTCAGTTTCAAGATACCGATAATGGGAGGCAATATTCAACTAGTGTCGTGAACTTTCAGATCCAATAAGTAAAAGAATTAGAACATTAGTTTCTTTTTACATGGAATCTGCGTGAGTGCGGCGTATTTTTGGGTGCACTGGCTTCCACACGGATGCGTCCATTGCTGTGGAATCATCGTTCTCTGCAACCGCCTTTTCTTGCCTCCTCAAACGGGAAAAATGGGATTCGGTAGGAAACCAACGCGAAAAGGAGGGACAGGTGGGGATGGAGGAGGGTATTGTGGTCATATAGCACGCCCAGTGTAAGAATCCGGACTCTCGATTAATATTCATAAATTATTTTTTATTTTTATTTTAAATTTTATTATGCAAAGAATAGGGATAAGTATCGAAAAAATCCTCGAATTTTAGCTTATTACTAATGAAAAATTTAACAAAGCAATGACAACAATTTATTATTATTTTTAACGGACATATTTTTTTCCCCCGATGTAATTAAAAATAATAATTTTTTTCTAAAGATTACAGACAGAATTTAATTTTTTATTTTTTACCGGCAAATTATTGACGAAATTTATGCCGATATTTATCAATGAACAAAATTTACCAATGAAATTTTTCTCATTAATGTGTAGATTACCTACAAGGGTTTTTAACGACACAAATTTTCTATCGATAATCAATATTATTAACGGATTTTTAGGATTACCGATAAAAAATTTCGTCAATAATTCTAGAATTTCTTGTAGTGCAAAACCCTTAATTAGACCCAAAATCAAATTATTAATTAAATAATAATTTAACTAATAATTATTATTAGTTATTATTACTTGAGACAAGATAGACATTTATGCAAAAATAAATAAATTGTGATGGAGATTAAAATATTTAATTTAATGATAGAGAGTAATGCTATTTCTGTACAGTTTTTTAAGGAGACTATTTTGTGATGTAACCTCTTAACTAGACCCATGAGGCCCAATATAGGTAGGGTTAGATGCTGCCCATTTTTAAAAGAACACCTTCAAAAAATATAAAAAATCTTACACTCTAAATACATTTCCCATGAAATACTCTCATTTTATCTTTCAATTTTAAAGAGGAAGTCATCAACCGTTACAGCATTTCATTGAACACTTTGAGATCGCCAGTATCGCGTGCATGCATAACACATTCACCATCGCGTTCATTGCTAGCACCACCATAAAGTAACATCGTTTACAGAAGCCATGGCTAACTCCACGCTCCAATTCTCAACGATAGGACCAGCAGAGGAGATGCATCGGGGAAGGAGAAGAGGGACACTTCTCGGGCTTGTCGGGAGAGAGATTGAGACCAAGGTTTTAAAAGTCGAAGATGCGTTGGGAGGGAGAAGAGGGACGCTTCTCGAGCTTGTCGGGAGAGAGATTGAAACCAAAGTTTTAAAAATTGGACCGATCATCGATTCATGGTTTAGTAGTTCGAACCTGTTCAATATAATAGATTATTATATGTATTTTTTTTTATATCAAGGAGGGGAATACCCAACACAAACACGGAGGCTTGATGGCCGATGGGCTACACAAAGAGAGGTAGTCATTTCTATTTTACAACTCTCACCATAATGGTGATAAATCTCACTCAAATTGGTAAAAAGGGAGACTCGAAGCTTATTATATGTATTTATATATTATAAATAATAATTAAAAATATTTTACAATATTCAAAATAATATAGAAATACAAAAAAAGAAGAACAACAACAACAATATGGGTGTCCAAAAGTATTACGCTATGTTTGGTATAATAATTCCGTCCATAAAGGAATAAGAAATTTCTTTGACTGGAAGAATTCCGGCATTTAGTACATTGACCGAGTCCATAATAGAATGTCAAATTCCGAAGCACTCAGAGTGTATACTGGCCCGTCAGGAGCCCCTACATTCAACCTAAAGGGTTTGATCTAAACTGCGTAGTTCACAGTCTTCGTCAAATGTTAATTATTCCGAACTAATAGGTTGGGTTGACCAGATATCCTAATATTTTTATGGGCCGAATAAATGTTACTAACTGATGAGAAACGATGAATTCTTTTAATTAAAAATAAAATGATGAGCGCTATAAGAAACTCATCATTTCAGAGAGAGCCCAAATAAGAAATTGAAAGACAATGGTTGTTAATGGGAGAGAATTAGAGAATAAAAGGCACAAAAGAAACATATTCACGCACCAAGGAATTTGTTTGGCTTACCTGCAACAAGCGAAGCTGATTTGTGCAACGACGAACATACCAAGAAATTCGAGCGGGAAGACTGAAATAGAAGATGCATTGCAAGTGTGAGCAAAAAAGAGAGATGAAGGGCACAAATGACCTGTGCAGCTGTAATGCACATCGAAAAAAGACTACTACTGAGTGTAGATAATATAAGGAATCAATTTCATCTCTCAATCGATAACCAATCCACGGACAATGAAACATCAGATCGGAGGAATGAGGGAAGAAGGGAGGTGATGATGCTCAGTTTGAGTGAGGGAAGAAAGAAAATTAGGGTTAGAATGGCATAGACAAGAGAGATGTTCATAGATGAGTGTTTTAAAATGGTTAATAATGTGTACTTAATTAGGTGGAATGCCAATAGCACTCATGAAACAAAATTCTTATAATAAAAAACAAATTATTTAGAACATCTTATAACATAGAGAGGATGGTCTTCAGTGAAGTCAAACTCCCATCTGGATTCCATACATCACAATGGTATCGACAGAGTATCTCTGCCTACATGGGAAGAAAGCTTTCTTGGTAAAGTATTTGTTGAGAACCTTTGTGGTAGGAAATCTAGTTTTTGAAGAGGGAAAACAGGCTCCTAATGCATGTGGTACTACAGTTCTAGCAAAATAAAGGAATGGATCAAAGAAGTAATGCCTTTTGATCCATCGTTCGATTGTTGATTGTCAAATTAACGTACTGGGTTTCTCGTTTCTTCGTGTCTTTCCAGGTTCCGGTCGCGGAGTAAGTTCTTATTTATGCTCAGAAAAAAGAAAAAGAAAAAAAGAATAGACGGTCAAGATTGTGCCACGTGAGCGTCGAGCAACTCTGCCGGCACAATAATAATCTAACTGAAAAAACTGAAATGGATAAGACGCACAATACAAACCCAGGAGATTGAAGCGGCATTGGATTGAATTGAATCTTCGATGCAGTTTTGCAATCAGTCCATATCCGTTAACAGGCCTGTGTTTTTCTTCCCCAAAATCTGGAAACCGAAATCCATCCTCTGTTTCTCCAGCTCGCCCGAGTCACAATCATCTCCCCTAGCTCTCTCTAAATCTCTTCAACTTGAAACCCTAAAAATCCTTGAATGGGACTCAGTCTGCGACCAACTCTCCTCCTTCACCTCGACCTCCATGGGCCGTTCCACTGCCCAAAGCGCCAACGTTCCTTTTGGCCGAACTCTGGAGGAGAGCCGAAAGCTTTTGAATCAGACTGCTGCGGCTATTGCTGTGATGGAGTTGATGCAGTGTGAGGCTGAGCCACTGGACCTGTTGGCGGTCGAGGACATAACGGAACTTGTGGATGCAGCTGTTTCTGGTGATTTGCTCACGGCGAGGGACCTTTGTGCTGTGAGGCGGACCTTGAGAGCTGCTAGGGCACTGTTTGAGAGGTTGAAGGACGTAGCTGCTGCTGGTAGAGCAAGTTCGCAGAGGTTTGATATGGATTTCGGAATTGGAGCATCGTTCTTTCTTTCGTTCTTTGAGAATTCTTGATGTTTAAGGCCTACGGCTAATAAGCAATTTTAAAACGTGTAACATGGAGTAGAGTAGGTAAAGTGGAAGATTTTGCAAGATTCTGTAGCTGCTTGGGAAGAAGTTGCTTTAAATTTTGAATCAATAGTTTTAAAAGTTGAAATATGAAAAGAAAAAAAACATAAATTGTTAGATAGTTATGACTGGGGCTGGCCAATGGTGAAGGGTTTGTAGATAAGTTGTAGGTTATATCAAGGAAAGCAGTATGAAAGTTGGCACATACTAGATGTTTTTTAATATAACTGTGTAGATTTCAATAGCTCATTAAGAGCGAATGTGATACAACTGTATAGATTTCACAAAGCTTGCACCGTTGCACGTCCTGATAAGTTGTGTATGCATCAACTTCTTCAAGGTTGTTGAGGATATCTAAGTAGAAGCTCACCTCTCTTGCTTGATTCTGATAGGTGTAATCCTCTACTTGAAGTACTTCAGAGTTGCAATTATCAGACGGAGCTGGAGCAAAAAATAGGATTTTGCATAGACTGCAATCTTTCTAGAATCCTTGATAGAGCTAGTGAAGATTTGGAGATCATTAGGTCTGAAAAGAAGAGGAATATGGAAAATCTGGGCTCTCTGTTGGAGAGAGTTGCGGCTCAGATTTTTCAGGCTGGGGGCATTGACAAACCTCTGATAACCCAGCGGCGTTCTAGGATGTGTGTCGGTGTTAGAGCTTCCCACAAATATTTGGTTCCAGGTGGTGTAATTCTAAATGTTAGTAGTTCTGGTGCAACATACTTTATGGAACCCAGCGAGGCAGTGGAATTGAACAACTTGAATGTCAGGCTTTCCGACTCTGAGAGAGCTGAGGAAATAGCAATTTTGAGTTTGCTTACCTCAGAAGTAGCAGAATCAGAAGAAGAAATCAAATACATGTTAGATAGGGTTCTAGAAGTTGATCTTGCTTTTGCTAGAGCTGCTTATGCTCATTGGATCAAGGGAGTCTGTCCAACTTTAACAACTGTTAGCCGTGAGGATTTAAATTCCACTGGATCAGATCAATCTTTGTCAGTAGATATTGAAGGCATACAACATCCACTGCTCCTCGGGTTGTCTCTAAGAAATTCATCAGATGCCATGACGTCCAACTCTGGTGCATCAAATGAATTTAATGGGGGAAATGGTCTAACAACATCGGGGAATACAACAGAAACCGCATCTAAATTTCCTGTGCCAATTGACTTCAAAGTTGGACGTGGGAAAAGTGTGATTGTAATCTCAGGACCAAATACAGGAGGGAAAACTGTTTCCATGAAAACCCTTGGTTTGGCATCTCTAATGTCCAAAGCTGGGATGTATCTGCCTGCTAAGAAGCATCCAAGGCTACCTTGGTTTGATCTTGTGCTAGCTGATATTGGAGATCCACAGGTAGTATCTTATGTTGTTTTTGGGAAATAATTTATCAGTTCTACTATTTGTTCCATTTCATTCTGACTTGGGGTTTTCATTGTAGTCTTTGGAACAAAATCTCTCAACTTTTAGTGGGCACATGTTGTGGATTTGTAAGATCTTGGAAGTGGTCTCAAAAGAAACGCTTGTCCTCATTGATGAAATAGGTAGTGGAACCGATCCTTCAGAAGGTGTCGCTCTTTCTACAAGCATTTTGCAGTACCTCAAAGACCGTGTTAACTTAACGATTGTAACTACTCATTTTTCTGATTTAAGCCGCCTGAAAGATAAGGACAAACGATTTGAGAATGCAGCTACAGAATTTTGCCAGGAAACCCTACTACCTACCTATCGGATCCTTTGGGGAAGTATTGGTGAATCAAATGCATTAAGTATTGCTAAATCAATTGGTTTTGATACCAAAATAATTGAACGTGCCGAAAATTGGGTGGAGAGGTTGAGGCCAGAAAATCAGCAGGAGCGGAAAGGCCAGTTGTATCAGTCGCTTTTAGAGGAAAGAAAGAAATTGGAAGTTCAAGTTCAGAAAGCTGCATCTCTTCATGAAGAAATAATGGATCTTTATTATGAGGTATGATTCTAGATTGTCAAATTTGAACGAACCTTATCTAAATATTATCAGTTCAAATTTTGAATATTTTGAATATTTTTCCATTTCACTGGTTTGTATGATATCTATGTCGATGCATATATGGAAAATGCCATGAACTTTTGATGTTGGCTTTTCAAAACTAAAGGAAATTGTTCCAGATACAAGACAGAAATCTTCATCAGTTTTCAGCAAATATATGTCGATTATAAAATTATGAGGCAAAATTTTTGAACTTGCTTGAATTCAATTATGGGAATGCCTAGATTATTAATGACCTTTTTCCATCGGCATGACCTTGTTTTCTTTTTAATTATTGATGAAGATTCAAAAGGAGGCCGAAGATCTTGATAGCCGTGAGACCACTTTGATGGCAAAGGAAACGCAGCTGGTCCAACAAGAATTGAGTACTGCAAAATCACAGCTAGAAATTGTGGTGCAGGAGTTTGAAAATCAGCTTAGAACCGCCAATGCTGGTCAAATTAATTCGCTGATTAGGAAATCAGAGTCTTCCATCGCGTCCATAGTTGAAGCTCATTGTCCTCGTGACAATTTCACTGCCACTAAAACTAATGTAACATATGCTCCACAAGTTGGAGAGCAAGTCTATGTGAAGGGACTGGGAGATAAGTTAGCTACTGTGGTCGAAGCACCAGAGGATGAAGAGTCTGTCTTAGTTCAATATGGTAAGATCAAGGCCAGAGTAAAGAAAAATCATATTAGAGCTATTCCACATAGCAAAGGCAGTACTGCGACCCACTCTGCCCGACATTTGAAGAGACGGGTATGTTTAGATAGTCTCTGTGATTCTTTGGTTGGTTATTTTGTGATAAAACTTTCTAGCCATGTTGCCAAGGTGTATGATCAGTGTCTAGCTGTCTATTAAGAACTAAGATTCAGGGGTTTCTTTTTCTTCTTCTTTCCTATTGTACTCAGCAGATTGACTAATATCCTCTAAATTGCAAAGCCCACCTCCGCTTGTGCATTCACATCATTCTGCCTAGAAATTTGGGGTATGGCATTATTCCAATGATATGTGTGCTGTGGGTATACAGCCAGACTTAAGGACACCATGATTTTTCAGATTAATCCAATATACTTGCTATTTTAGACAAGCATAACCATATATTGTACATCAAGTTGTACCACCTGTAATTCAATTCAGTGTTGCATTCCATTTGTGATGGAAGGCTACCATGCAGTACTCTGAATCCCATTTACAACATAGCATCATTTTTGCTGCTCTCCTTCCCTCGCATCCTCCTCCATATTGTATAGCCAATTCAAACTGGTTTTCAGATATATCATATCCTAGGTATCTTGGCTAATTTTTTTGCTTCTTAAAACGTGGAAGCTGATTCTATTCCAATTGACCTATTCTATGCACATGGCTGTTTTTGGCCATTACTGCTGCCTCTCTTTTAATTTTATGGATACAATCGTGAAAAGTTGTGTGATTACATACTCTGAGATGGGCAATCATGTACTAGGTAAAATTCTCAATGGATTGATAACATGTTCATATGTTGTTACTTTAGGAGGATTTAGTGACCTTGGTGATACTGTTTTATTTGAGCTACAGAACCAGTAGTTTGAAACTTTGTTGTATCTCTATCATATGGCCATTGTTCACTTACATTTACTTCTGTTAGACCATATCGAAACCTGTTATTTATCTGTATTATAGGTACAACTGAGACAAGAATTCCAAAGTACTTCAGAGGCCAAAGACGGTGATGATGTTTATGGCCCTCGGGTGCAGACATCAAAGAATACTGTTGATCTAAGAGGTTTGAGAGTTGAAGAAGCTGCTCTCCAGCTCAACATAGCTATCACTGCCAGAGAATCACATTCTGTTCTATTTGTTATACATGGGGTGGGCACTGGTGCTGTCAAAGGTCGTGCACTGGAGATTTTAAAAAGCCATCCACATGTTGCTAAGTATGAACCTGAAAGCCCAATGAATTATGGGTGTACAGTTGCATATATCAAATACTAGTAGTTTGTTCAAGCATTAAATTAAAGCAAGTGTATGCCATTTAAATGATAAGTCATATGCCATGTGTTACAGCTTACAATTGACAATACTGTCGATATTGTTATTCCAATGAATACAATGTGATATTAGACAATGGGCAGGCAGGGTTTTCTTTTTTTTTTTTCTTTCAGGGAAGTTTTTGTAATCCACAATATGACTTGTCAGACACTTGAAGAATAAACCAAACAGTATTGGCACCATGCCTGCATGGTGGAAGCCAACCTTGCTACATCTCTCTTGCAAGTATTCTTTTTAAAATAAAACTTAGCTGCCACATGCATGATTTCTCACGCAAAGCTCTTGTAAACTATCCATATCCAATAAGCTTTAACTGTATTTGCATACCAGTGCCACTGCCATACACCAGGCCGAGGTTTACCATTGTCAACATATATTTACTTTCATAACTATAATTAGCTGATTAATTCTATGTATTTTCTTTTGATTCTCATTTGGTTAATTACAATATTTGCATTTGAGCTGTTCATGCATTTGCATAGAGTGCCACAAGCACAAAAACAGGCTAAGCTCTACCTAATTAAAATTATTATAGACTTGACAATATGATTTATTCGAAGTGATTGATTCTACATATTTTTTGACTGATTCTACATTTACTTGACAGATTATGTTTCCTTATATGTTTGTTGTCCTCTCCTAGTATAAAAGTGGCTTCATTGTACTGCTCATTGATCCCAGTTATATCCATCTTGTTAGATTAATAAAAATGTTGGCAGTTTTTGAGAGCATGATAGCCAAACCACTGAAGGAGCTGAGGCTTCCATCGGTGGGATTGAAAAACAGTTTGAAAACCAGGCAAGAAGTTCTGAGATTTATTGATCATTGCAGCGAGAATCAACCGTCTATAACCTCACTAATGGGATTTTCATGGCATTGTCACATGAAGATGGTCCTCTGCATCTTAGGTAATGAAATTCACTGTCTTAATCTTAAATAAATCCAGTGTGCATGATTTGGTGTATCTGATCTTGTATGTATATGCATATCAGGTGTGTTTTTATGGATGACATATTCTGCATGTTTAGTGGGGCTTTGGAGACCAGTTGTGATCTTACGAGATATTATGGTCTTTCAAGATATGCAACTGATGCTGAGGCGTATAAGTTCTTAAGAGATCGAGCACCATACCCACCCAAGTGATCACGGATCTCAAAGGAAAGTGTGCATTTTTTTTATTTTTGATGCAAAATCTGGTACTCTTTTTGCTGCCTGGACCAGTTTTAACTTTTAAAAACCTGCAACAATTGCTTCTCTTGAACTCGTACTCTGTGACTATATGATTGCTCTTTGGAGGTCCTTTTATTTCAAGAGTACCTCTTACACAGAGAGTATTGCATATAAAAGTTTATTGAAATCCATAGATTCATGTAGTCAATCCAAAAATTTTGAGGTAAAGCTTTGATGATGATAATGGTCCATGTTGATCAATGAAATGAGAAGATAGATACATAGGTCACGATAATAGTATCAAATGGTACATTAGTCCTAGAAAATTTTCCTATAAAATATTTTCTTCCTGAGAAGGACAAGTCATTTTACATACACTTACTTTCATTGCAAATAAATTATTTCCAAAATTTAAGGTTGTTCTCAAACAACTTTGTATATTCTTATTAAAATTGATATCGTTTGACTTAGTTTGATATTCTACAGTTTCTAACATCATTGCCATGATATTAGGGCTGCGAAGGAAGTGCACTTCGCCGGTTTTCAATGGGGGCCAGCTGGTGATGGATCCTTAGTTTGCTCTGATGATTCCAACGTCGTGAGAGAGGCCTGTGGAAAATCATTTGCAGCTTTCCCTCCTGGTAGGTCCTTATTCAATGTATTAGTAAAATGAGATTCTGCAGAAAGAGTTACTATTATATAGTAAGACTGCTGTGCAGAAACAGCCCAAGGCGTTCATGTTGAACACAATTAGTAGACGACAACTAATGCAGATAAATAGAGAGATTGAAACCAATATCAATCTCACACGACACAAAATGATTTTACATGGTTCACCCCCCACGTGACCAGGACCCGTTAACCACGGGCGAACGTGACCTAAACAGGTCCAGTCCACCATACATTTGAAGTTATGGTCATCTACAAGGCTTACCTGTGTACCATATTTTGCACAGGCTGCATATTTATGAATGGGACTGGAGAGATAGATTGTTACTTCTCCAAAAAAACGCAAGCTTTTATTGAAATTGAAGATTTTATTAAGGTACAAACATTAAAATAGTGACATTATTGTCAAGGATGCCTTCCCCCTACATATATAAGCTGGTCTGCTAGTACCTTCAGTAAATACTGTTATACCATATAGGGCACCGTTTACTTTGGCTTAGATGAAAGTCTCTAATTTTGGTTAGTGTCATGGACATTGATTTTTTCACTGGGTCTGGGTGCCTGGTGTGGTCTATCCTTCTGAAACAGACTTGGCCAACCAAAATCAAGGTGGAGACCAAACCCACCACAATCACTGCCATCTGGGCAGTCTACAGGTGTACAATACATTCGCTGATTATCCAGAGGCGGATTATACGCAGGTTGATACGACCCAGAACCACAGTTAGGGCAATATCCTCTATAAGGGCCAATTCCAATCCCAGGATCAATAGCACCAATTGCTCCACTTCCCATACTGGGCTTTCCGTTGGAACCAATAGGCCTATCATTCCCTATATCAAAGCCCAAATCAATGTTGGCATCGTTTGGGCCTTCTCCAGTACCTAATTGGGCTCCAATATGCGAACCCCAATCCCATGGCCATTTTCCTCCGAGTCCTACATTGAACCCAAGATCTTCCTCCTCGTAGGACTCTGTAGCATCTTTGTTAGGGTTTGCTCCACGAGCAGAGCTGAATAAAATAACAAGGAAGGATACATATAAAGCTTTATGCGCTGTCATTTTTGGCTAGTATGTTTCAATGTACTGATGGGGTCAAAGCATGAATTGGAGGTGAATTTATAGGGTGAAGTTGAATGTGCATGGAATTGCTGTTCTCGCTTGAGATAAGCAGGAGATGTGGTATTAGTTGAGTGAAAGAAAAAAAATGATGGTAAAAACAGAGTGGTTTGTACATCATGTCCTTGAAATTAGGTGACACTATGCTTGTGTGACCCGCAAATCACTTTCTACTAATAATTTTGTGGTTACGTGTGCTAGGCTTTATTCCAACTTATCATATCATATATGAACATTTTTTGCGTTTATCGGTCTGACATCTCGAGTTCAAACTCGCACCTAAGAGAAATTGCAATGGTCTAATTTTAATAGGCCAGCAAAACTGTATTGAAATATGTGTTTTGTTGATATAATTGTATTGATAAACGTATTTTACTGATATTGATAAGTATGTGACTTAATTTTTTATAATAAATGTGAGTCTCAGTATTAATTTTAGTGTAAATTTAATGTGAAAAATATGGAATAAAAAGAATTTATTGGCTTGACTAAGATAGAGAAAGGAAAATGTATAGGGATTTGTGTTTTGTTGATATACCTGTATTGGAAGACATGTTTTACCAATGTAGGTACATTTTTTGTATAATAAATGTGAGATTCAATATGCAATTTCAATGAGCCATCAAATTTTTATTGTTGTTGTTGCTCTGATATTCAAATAATAAACTTATATAATATTATTTTCAGTAAATATACATACAAACACACACAAGGTTTAGCAATTTCTGAAACCCTAGTAAATATTAGTCCTCAAATTTAACCAATTTGGGTGGTTGGGTTTATTAAATAATAAACCAACCTATGTAGCTCAACATCTCCGCTAGCTGGTTCTTGAATTAGACTTTGGTTTGAAGGTAATTAATCAAAGCCAATCGTTTGATGCACAATCAATGACCGGAATCTGGAAGTGTGGCCTAGAGAAGCTAGCAAACCAAAGAGATGATAAACTGTACTTGAGTTACTTGATATGCTAAACTCTTTAACGAAGAACTTGTGACGCATAGATTTCATCAATCATTAACTGTAAAGACACATTCATGAAAAACTACAATTTAAGTCTCCGAAGAGTCACAATGCTCCCATAAATAGTTGATCACTTCCACCATCCACCATTGCTATCGACAGAAATTGTATGTTAAGAAATCATTAACTACTCTGTGAAGCTGAAGTTATGGAGAGAAGTTGAAGCTGAGGCTCATGGAGCTCGTGCATTTCAACTCTGAAGAAGGAGGATGTGGCCAGTGAAGCCGGAAGTGATCATGAAAGAATCCACTCCAGTGGCTGCTGTGCAATCTACTACGGCTGTTAATGTGGTGCAGACTCCCAAGCCAGAGGATGCTGTGAAGAAGGAAGAACCTGTCAATGTTAAGGCTGGTACTGGTACTTGTGGCTAAGTGTTGGTCCAGTATTATCAAGTCAATTTATAAGAGGAAGAATTTTGTTTTCTGATTATATTTATCGATTTTAATTTATGTATATTATAATGTAATTATCCTAACCTATAATAATAAATCAAGCATGATTCGATTAACTCTAATCGATTAGCAAAATATTATTGATTGCATGTTAATGCACTTCTGAAATGCTCGGAGATAGTTTTGTTTATGAGATTTCACAGATGTTAGAGCAAATTTGGTCGCTATATGAAAATTGTACTCCTTGATTTTTGTCACTTTTCAGTTGCAAAATTCGTGGGTTGGGGCGGGACCTAAGGACCCATTTATCCGTCCGCGTCTTCGGTATGTGGGTAGAATGTGTGTCGCAGGTTATGCTACATAGAGACATAGGTCTAACTCGAGTATTTCAATCAAATGACCTATTTTTTCCAAGTCGGTTATCACTACGCCATATGTCCCGGGGATCGTTCGCAAAATTCTTAATTTCCTATAATGGATGCTTAGAACATGATGAAGTACCGAAACCAACGTTTTATTAAACAAGCAGAGATTGGTGCACATACAATATAGATTGTAGTAATATCTTAATATTCATGTGCTATGGTTGTTTGACAAACGGCGTCGCATCGTCATGTCCTTCAGTCTTTGGGCTGAAGTGAGGGATGGCCTTGATTGCAGCAGTGAGTTCTCTAATTGCACTATAGAATATGTCAATGCGGCCTTCATTGCAGCTATTTCCGTAACTTGGAGGTCTGCAGCCATAGTTGCCAGTTGCCAGTTGCCAGTTGCCAGTTGCCACAACAATAAGCACAACCACATGGGTTGCTAGTGACTTTAGGTTCGTCCAACCCAAGATATTTGTGTCCACGGGCCAGCCTAGCCCACGATGGCCCGATATTCTTTTGAAAGGCCTTGTCTTTTGTGACCCGAATTTAATTTGGTCTGATTCAAAAAGTTCGCGGTGCAACAAATTTTTTATGAAGATTTTTTTGGGAGTCTGTGATGGGAGTGGAGGGATCGGACGGATAGGCCCGGGACCGTAGTCCATCACATTTTGGGGGTGTGAGGGCAACGTCCCAGCGGTATGAACCTTTTATGATTAGGGTTTCGGCTAATATTTATTCGTTGTAAAGTCGTCACTCAAATATCTCGTGTACCTGTTTTCTCCATATAGTGAAATTCTCTCTCTCTGCCATTTACTTTTTCCTTTAAAGATTTTTCACGTAAATAATTTGTTTTTGATTCTTTATTATTGTTTTTGGTTCGAATCTATTGTTACAATTTGGTCCTTTGCGGGGTCGAGTTCATCGAGATTTGAAAATCTGGTATGTTTAGGAAGGACGGACTATGTTAGCAGAACAAAAAACCAAGCATAGTGGAATTAAGAAAGCAAAGTGAATCCATGCTGGTGCTGCCAGTTTTGACATTCGACAAATGCTGTGTAAATGATGGTAATCCTTCTAAGCCTCATATAAAGATTTTACTTGATGCGTCAGAGACTAACAACTAGCCTGCAAGCAAGGAATCCGAGTCCTTGAAATATGTTCATGGTGTTCTTGTGACCTAAAGTGGTTGTTGCTCGAACTGGCTGGTTCATGACAATCATCCAAAACGCATTTTCAATGTTTTTTAGCATTTTCATGTAGAAAATTGTCACGTCCCGACCCTCGGGACATGATGTAGAAAACAAATAACTAACTAACTAACCCAATTAATTGAAATGACTATTTTTTTTCATTTGTAATCTAAATCATGCACTAACTTTGATTTATAGAAGTTTGATCCTATAGTCCAATTCAATCAAATATAGTGATAACAATATCCAATTTTTTTCATAGGCATATATTAATATATTGCGAAATAAGAACAACTCCAAAAAGAAATTTATTTCTCCTCTTATATAAACTCGCGTTTTTTTTTTCTCTCTTTCAAAAAGTGTTAAATTTAGCAACCACATCTCCAAAGTGTTATTTTAGCATCACATTTAATTTAGTACTATCCTTTAAGGGTGTTAACTGGCGATTTTTAGCATATTTTGGCCAACATTTAATTGGTTATCTGTCCGTTTTAATGTAAAATGTGTAAATTATTTTTTGAAAAAAATCCATCAATTGATTCGGTTTCGATTTTGTTCATTTTTTTAGAGCTCTAGTGATGATTTTTTTTTTACCGTGAAGTGCTATTTTAGTAATTAAAAATCATATCACACCCATAAAGAAAATAATAAATACGTTATTTATATTAACGCCTAAACAAATGTAAGGATAGAACCACTAATAACTCATATGACGCGCATGTCTGTGATATTTTATATTAGTATATTGAGTTCGAACCTCCCATCCGGTTCCTCTATAAGTGCTATTTTAGTAATTAAAAACCCTGTCACACCCATTTAGAAAATAATAAATACGTTATTTATATTAACGCCTGAACAAATATAAGAATAAAATCACGAACAACTCATATGACACACATGCATGTGACATTTTATATAGGTATTGAGTACGAACCTCCGACTCCTTGTATTATAAAAAAAAACAAACAAACCTAACAAAGAAGGTTCTTGTATTTTAGTCCCTAGCGTTGCATGTAATTACAAGAAATAAGAAAACCTTCAACCTACTCGGCAAGGAGACTTCCTCGGGAAGTTGCTTAGCGATAGGGTCTAAAATGACTTGCCAGGGAAGAACAAAATCAAATCTGAAACAGCAATTGTGGAGTTGGGCGCCAAAAACCCAAAAAAAGCTTTCCTTGTGCTTTTTACTTATATTTTATTTATTGGGCCCAACTTCACACCGTACTTCCATTCCTCTCCCTCGCTTTCTGCAAGCGTATCAATATAAATATATGCCCGCCTAGCGATTAGAATCGGGGGAGTCGCAAGGTAGAGAGCTCGTGGGCGGATTCCTTCTGGTAAGTGCCTGAGCTTCCTTCCGATTGATTTTACTAGATAGAGATTTGTTTGGGAACTTGTTGAAGGAGCGAGAATTTGGAATCCGATTGGGGACTTGATGTGCTTTTGAATAGATCTTCCGAATCTGAAAGGAAATGTACAGTGTTTGAAGGCGGACTTGCATTTTGATTTTGTTGATTGGGAGGATTCGGGTTTTGGATTATTGATGCGATTCTTTTCGATTTAACGAGTCTGAATTATGTTTTGTTTTGTTTTGATTCTGAGTTTGACTGTTCTTTTGATTTTTCTTTTGTATAGCTTTAGTTTTAAATATTTAATGGGCTGATATAAATTGGAATTGTTTGTTAGAAATAGTGGAGTATGCTATTGTATGTTTTCTCACTGTTCTGATAAAAATAGTTACTTTGCTTTCAAATTCTTCGTTGCCGCTGTTTTAACCATATTTCTTGAATTCTTTTGTTTCACATGCTAATTTAGAGTTCCTTTTGTTCGTAAGTTTCTGTTTATTTGTATGTGGACGGGTACTGAGGTCCCTTGATTATCCTTTTTTCCTTTTAAATGAGTGAAATTGCTAGGTGGAAATTAAGATCACACTGAGGAGCAGAAATCGTATGTTTCATGCCCTCAAATATATCATGTACTATGAACTTTTATCAATGTGATTGAATAGTTGTTTGTCGAGAGTGACTTTTTCTCCCTCTAGGGTTTAGCTTCTCTCCATCACTTTTGTTCCTGCATAATTTTGATCTTCCTTTTATTTTTGGTTCTATCACCCACAATTATGTTTAATGTGAGTGTTATATTCAATAATGAATGGGTTTTACTTGCAGGGCGGTAAATCATTGATCTGGAAAGTAATATTTGCTCAAAAGAAACTTTGGAGGAGATTTATCCCATTAGCTCAGAGGCTTCCCCAGAACCGTAGAGGATTTCAGCGGTAAGATATGCATTAAAGAAAACTGCTTAACACACCTATCCTTCTATGTCTGTATCAAACATCGTCTTTCTAATTGCTTTTTCCCTTTCTGCTGTGAAGTTTGAAATGGAAGCACTAGGGGTTAACGCATCAAAATACAATGATGAGGAAAAGGTGCTGAGCATTTTGCTCGATGCATTTGGTTCGATATTTTCTCTTGAAGAAATAGCAACTGCGTATTGTAAGGCAGATCGGAATGCAGATATGGCTGGTGAAATTTTGTATGAAATGCAAGGATGCACATCTACCTCCACTTCACAGGCATTTTATGCAGAGAGCAAGACTTCAGAATCATCCGATGGTAATGATTGTCAGAATCCGTGCCCAACAACTCAGAAAACCAAAGCGTCAAAGCTGAAATGTTGCCCAGTCTCTGGAGGTACCGTTTCGAGCATTATTGGAAAAGATTATCTCAAAACGGCACCTCCACCCAATGTTTCTTGCATGACGACCAAACCAACAAAGTTAAACTCAAAGGAGTTCCAAATGCCCGAGATGTCGGTGGAAAAAGAAAAACTAAGTTCAGCAAAGGATGATCATACCCACAAAGATATGGAAAATTTTCTATTCAAGATGCTAGGAGTTGCATTCCAGCTGGACAGGAATGAGATTCGACAAGTACTTGGTAAGCCAGTCCTTACCTATTTGGCCATCAAGTTATTGCAATCACTCATATTCTGTTTTGTGGATTAAAATGAAGCTCATTATTTTTATTCTAATTTTATTGGGCTCGTGCTGTGGGGAAGGGAGAGTTGGGATAATTGGAAACAATGAATTGGGGAATTTTCTAGTTCATTAGAGGTGAAATGGATGGGGAATTGGAGACTTTCGTTTCTTTCCTCAGCACAATTTACAAAATTACCCCAAATGTCATTCTACAATTTTGTATAGAATGGAGAGATAGAATTTTGTTGTTTTGGTGTTCATTTTGGTTACACGACACTATTTTGTACCCAATGTAACTAAATTTCCCTTGGAAAGCCTTATGGAAGACAGAGATTCCTATAACAGTTGTGTTCTTTACTTGGCAAGCAATTTGAGAGAATCCTAACTTGTGAAAGACACGGAGTCTCACTTGGATTAAAGGCTACCTGTGAAAAGAGAAGTAAGAGTTCCCTAGATATGTTATTTTACATTGTAAGTAGGCCACCTCTCTTGCGTAAGAAGCCTCATATTTAGAATTAAAAGCTTTGAGTTATGTAGCATAGATAGAAAATGCAAATAAGCAATTGACGTAGGTCAACATGGTTTTTGTATTTTCGAAAGTAGTAGAGGAAAAAAGACAGACTTGGAATTGTTTTGGAATGCCTGGTTGAATACTGTATCTAGCTGGTATAGTGAGCTCAAGGTTAAAAACATTTTTTCTGATTCTGAATACTGAGGTATGCCCTTCCAGGTGGGTTGTTCTCTTCTCTGTTTCACACCCAAACCATAATCGTCTTTAAACCCTCTATATATCTTTGAATTGTAGGTGTATTTAGCTCCTTGGATTATTCCCTTTATGTAATAAATTATCATTTGGAAAAAAAGACATAGAAACAAGCTAGGAGCAGTTGAACTTGTGGCAAGGTTTGAATTCTTATTGTAATAGTTTCCTCTAGCCTAGGTTTGGGAAAGATTAACACAAACAATCTGTTTGAGCATCATGTTATAATAAGATGACCTCATAAATAGTTACAAATTGGGGAGGGATTCCAAATATTGCTCAGTCTGTCTGAGGGCTGATAAGGGTTAACATCTTCAATAAACTAGTGAGTTTCTCTCCCATAAGATGTAGGATCATTATTGCTTCTCAGTTCTCCTTCCGCATTCAGGTGGTTAAAGAGAACTCAACCTCTTAAAGTTATTCCTTAAAAAAAGGCTCCTCATACAAACCTAGAAACTCTTGTAGATGCCTTAAATATTATAAGGAAAGAATTTTTAGAAAAGGAAAATTTCTGCAGAGTACTGACTTCTTGTTCTGTGAGAAGATTAGAGGACGAAAACAAAAATAACGTCTGAGGCTGTGAACACAGTCTAACAAAGGGAAGATATTTATAAATATACCTTGACTGATTTCACTTGAGTGGCAGCCCCTTGATGCCTTTTAAAGACATCTTTTTCGCCATGCGACAGAGTGACGAATACAGGTAGTGGATTCTTGTTGATTTTCTCATAAATGTATCCGACTTCAAACTTATGAAATAAAGGCTCGGATGATGAGAAAGAGTAAGCCAAAATTGATTCATGATTGTTGATGCAGAGCTGACAAAAGCTTGACATATGTCATCGACGCCACGTTTTTTTGTCCCTTCATTGACAGTACATTGTTTATGATTCAATTGCATTATTTTTTTTTTTTAGTGAACAATCTTATGTGCATCTGTTTGATCACACTAACCAGCCTTGCATTCTAATGCAGATGATTGCGGCTATGACATGCCAAAGGTACGCATGATATCCTCCTTGGAGATAAGTTTTCCACTTTTACCGTTTAACTGATCTGCTTTACTCACATTCATGATTTATTCATCCAAATCTTAATTACACTGACTGCACTTCTTGTCATGCTGCAAATGCCATTTAGAAACATGTTTAACATGTAAAACACAATTAAATTATACTAATTCTCTGACCATCCAGAGCATGGAGAAGCTACTTGATCAGTCAACAGCAGCTTTGGATGGAAGAAACAAACTTACTGCTGGATCAATTGAAAAGGTTTGTATGACTGCTAAATATTAAAAACCCAATGCAATGTATGGTAAACTCTTGGATGCAGTTTTGGTCAGTATTCTGATCTCTTATGAGGATTGGCTTTTCTGGTTTATTTGTTGTGGCTATGCTCCCAATCATAAGATTTAGAGCTACACCTAATAAGGTACATTTGGGGTGGTTTGAAAACTAATGCTGGTGAGATGGTATGAATTGAAGTTTAGTATGCAGTGTCCATAATTTGCCTGCAGAACATTATGTCGATTTGATACATACCATCATTGTAATTCGATATAACTATAAGATAGCCTATGTGGGAAGTGTGTTATTATGTGTTTGCATTTATTGCCAAATCTAACTAATTTACTTGTGAAAGGGAATGCCTTTTTTAGTCGATTTAATGTGATTGAATTCTCTAGGAATATGAATCAGCTCATGCAAAATTGTATCAATAGAAGTTGTTATTTTGGACAAATATGGGCTTAGAGTATCAATGAGCTACATATGCATATGGTTTCTTAGTTGTTTACACTTGCAAAGTTATGGTATTATTACAGTTGTTGACTAACTTATCTTTATCCTTCTGTATGATTTTACAGTTTACAGATACATGTCCAAAGTCTGAAGGACCTTGTCAGCATAATTTGGAGAAAATGAAATCCCCTGCAGGGTGCGTTTCCTTAGTTCCTTTCCTAATGGCTATTTGTTTTCTATATTTTTTGTATTCCTAAAAATGATTTCAGGTTCTAAGTAGACTTTTTTCCTGGATAGAATCAGGGGATCCTGTCCTCATAGTATCCTAAAGCTCATGATTCTTTTGCATGTGTTTATGTAGGAATGGACATGAAATTTCAAATTCAAATGAAGGAGCGTTTGATAGACAACAGAAGCAGAGAGATGATCTTCAGAAGGAGGTTTGGGCAGCTTTATTCAATACTAGTGGGGTATCTCAGGAGTCTCCTAAAAGAGCAGAAAGAGCTGTGCAGAAGTCTAAGGCCTTTGGCACAACAATGATTGAACCTTCTACAGAATTCATTGCAGAACGTGAGATAGATGTGACTGATATGGGTTGGTTGTATGCACAGAAGAATATCATTGATGGTGTGTTCTCTTTTTCATGACCTGTGAACTTTTTGAACTGAGTATTGTTTGTGGTGGTAGAGGACATATAAGCTCTAGAAACATTTTTTCAGCAATTATGGTTGGTGCTGCCTGTTTCTTTTACTCGAGGCATTGGAGCCTTAAATTAAAAATTGATATTATAACTAGTAGACTTGTTTTTAGTCTAACTACATTTTGTTTCTCCGAAAGCATATTGTTTCAGTAGCTACCGCTTATAGTAGGTAGTATCCATATTTGTGCAAACTGATATTGGAATTTTAACTGGTCAGCTGAAAAATAGTGTTGGCAATTGGCATGTGCTGAATAGTAGCTAGAGAAGGAAGAATCTCGATATAATAATATTTCTGAAACTTAGGACTAGAGTTCAGTCAAATTTTGATGGTCCAAGTCACATGCTAGATACTACATGCACTTTTTACAGTGCCTCTCTCTGGGTTTAGGTGATAGCATTCATTTGTGAAGGCCAGAAAGTGATAGTGATCTCTTTAGACTGATTTGCTGGGAATACAATAGTAGATGTCCTGTGATATGGACCGATAAATTTGTTTTGTGGTAAAAGATGTGAAGTGGCTAGCTCAATTTTATTTTGATACAGGATGTTTCAGCTGCCTAACAACTTCAACTTTCTTTTGTCTTTCCATTTCTATTTCTCTGCCATCTCATGAACTCTATTATGAATGACAGATGAAGATGCCGAGGGTGGCTACCATGCTCTACGTAGAGCTGTGAGAGAATATCGGGTCACGATGAAAGAATACTACAGAGCTGTAGGTTTTGTTTCAATCTTAAAAAAATAATCAAAAACTGAATCTTGTTTTTGGAATGCCTTTTGAAATGCAACAGTAAAAAGTGATAATATCAATTACTTTCAGGCTGTTGATGCTTTTGCTCGTGGGGATCATGCCCATGCAAATAAACTTTTAGAAAAGGTAAAGGTTTCCATTTCCTTCTTTAAGGTATACTAGGGTAGTATTAGATGAAACGTGCAATAACATGGAAGCTAAAAAAACTTAAAACTGCTGCCTGCATTAGTAATTCCTTCTATGATAATTAAGCATTTCAGGAAGCATTTTGAAGAAACAGAACAATTATACTCACTCCTTGTGCTGTTTTAGAACCTGATGATGGTCCAGGGTGTTGGACCAAGTGAATAACCAATTTATTTTATATAGTTACTCTGCAATTGCATCAATGTAATGACTTTCTTGCTAGATTTTCACACACGGGTTAAACATATTTGTTAAAATAAGTGGTTTGCTCTGTGTCTCACAAATATGGACTTGAAAGTGTCAATTGTAATGGGATATCTTTTAGGTTTTAAATTGTTGTTGCTAGATGACTGTTGATTTAGCCTAACACTGTGATTGTAACAGGGGTATTTTTTCAATGAAAAGGCTAAGCAAGCAGATGAAGAATCCAGTCAAAAGATTTTCGAAATAAAGTTAGTTTCTTATACTTCAAAAGTTTTTGGATATGTATTTCTCTTCGCTTACATGCTATTTTTTTATTAGTCCATCAAGTGGGAGTAATGCTGATACGCAAGATGAGATGTTGCTCGACTTGCATGAGTATGGTGTGAAGGAAGCCAGGCGCCTTTTGAAGGTTCATCTCTCTTCAGTTGCAGGCATCTCGTGTGAGTTATTTTTTTTTTGTAATAATTTGTTATTGAATGGTGTCTTTCTGTGTGAAATGTTTTGAGACATTTTTGCATCAGCAATCAAGTACCTCAAGGTTGTCACAGAGACGAAAGAGCAAGGTAGCTCGAAGGGGTCTCGCATCCGAACGGTAATAGAAACATTTTTTATCCATTAAAACTGTGATCTTATATAAAATTCGTCATATTATTTGCCAAACATATCGATGTATTCCACATGTTTAGGTGTAGAATACATTTTGAGGTCTGCTCAAACCCCACATTGAAATTGAAAAGGAAAATGTTTTGTCCCCCAATTTCTTAAACCACATCCAGCTGACATGCTGGATATTTAGGGGGTCCTACATCTGTGTTAAGAATCAATTGGTATGTGTCACATGGATTGTGAGTTAAGACGGGAGACAATATTTGGGACTGTAGCATTCTCTTCCTAAAAACCACCACATTGTGTGGGGATAAAGTATGTGTATATCTTGTCTATGGCTGGCCTCACCCACTGCGGGAGCGTATGGGAATCTAACTCAAGCTTCAATATAAGCTTAACATTCCAACTTAATCTTGTACTTGTTATTTGTTTGGTTTATCCTTTTTTTTTTGCTCCCATGAGCCGCTTGTTTCCTTTTTGGGTATAGTTTTATTTCGTGTTAAAAAAGATTTCCTTTTGTTGTTAGGCTATACAGAAGCTAATAGAACTGGAATCCATAGAATGGACTGAAGTTGACGCAGGAACTATTCAAATTCGTATCGATAACATTGACCCTAAAGGTTTGAGCTTTGCCAAAAAGTAGTATGAAAAATGGAATCAAGCCTTTGGAAGACACTGCAAGTAGTAAACAAGATTTAATGCTTGTTTAGCTTTGGTTTCATTATTTTTCATTAATTCGACTAGAGGCATCGGTTAAACGAAATGGATTTGGTGTTTCTATAAACCAAATGGCTCATTGAAACTTTTCTATGAAAAAACTGTACCAGAAAGCTATGGTGTAATCGACTTTATTATCTGTTGCAGAACTGCTTGCCGTTCTATCGTTCTCTTGGAAATTTTAGTAACTTGTTTATAACCTCTTGTCCCGAATGTGATCAAAATTTTGTGAGTTGCTTGGTGATTCAGACTTTATCTGTATTTACATAAACGTCATCTTAGGTGCTGAACTGTTTAGTTGTTTCTGTTTGTCTACTAAAATTTCTTCTCTGTTTGTCTAGAATGAATCGAACGATTTAAACTCATATCAGTAAAACATATATTTTATTGTGAATTTTATTGTAATGTCGTTTTTAGACTTTAAAAAAATTATGAATGTGTTTTGATTGACATTACAAATTCAAAAATCAAAATATTTCGCTTCTGAAGTTGGAAGTATTTACGTAAATCGGATCAGGCTCTGGCTATTATGAATTCTTGTGCCATATACGGTAGCTGATGGCCCAAAATTCAAATGGGCTTAATTCAAATTTTGGGTGTTTAGCCTAGGTGTATATAATTACGAGTCTGGTTAAAAGGAGTTTTATGCGTTATGTTCGAATATGTAATTTTTTTTTTGGAATTTGCTATGTATTTTGAAAGATAAAACATTTTAAAAAGTAATTTATGAAAAAAATAAAAAAATTTGGAGTAAAATGGAATGGACTCAAATATAAATATGATATTTCAGTGGACTTTAAAACCTATAAATTCTATTTTATAGACTGACCTCTAAATTTCGGATTTTAGTAGATTCTAATTCGGTCAAAATATTGGACGCCGTATCTTTCATTTTAATGGACGACACGTGGACATTGACTTAGTCGACATTCATAAATGATTTTTAATTTTTTTTTTCAAAATTTTATTATGAGAAAGATATGACAAAAATGACTGGGGATTTAGTTTATTATTATGGAAAAACATAGCGATAACAATATTTTTTTCCCATTTTTTACTGATAGATTATTGACGATTTTTTTTTTGACGAACTACTGATGAAATTTAATTTTTTTATCGACGGATTACAGGCAGAATTTATTTTTTGATCAACAGATTATCAATGAAAATTTATTTTTTAATTTTTTGTCGCTGGATTATAGACGGAAAAAATCCATTAGTAATTACCAACGAAATTTTTCCCATCGGTGTTTAGATTTCATATGATGTTTTAACAATAAAAATTTCCGATCGATAATCAATATTACCAATGAAGATTATTGGCAAAAAATAATTCACAACTTTTTTGTAGTGAGATAAACGATGTCAAATTACTAATTGAGACTAGATAGATATTTATATATTTTTTTAATGGTTGAAATTAAAACATGTAATCTAATAACAGAGAATGAAACTATTTTTATACCGTTATATTTTATACTTTCAGTCAAATCTCGCTAAAATAAACACATACGTAATTACGTATAACTCGAACCAAGCTCCAGATCCAGATCCAGGCCCAGGCCCAGGCCCATAAAGAAAAATCACAAGATGGACGGTGATCATGGGGTCACGGAGTCTATATGATTCCTCAGCTAAAGGCATCGCAGCCTCGCAGGCAAAAGGAAAAAAAGAAGCAAAGGAATAAAAAGGAGCACTTTCTATGTTTGTCGGACTGTCTCCGTGTTTCGAGTGTGTACAAGGAAGAAAGCAGAGCGAGCGGCAGTAGGGATACAATGGGAGGTTCGGTGAAGGACGTGCAAACGAAGGCGGAGCTTGATCACATGCGCCAGAGGGGTACACCTGTTATCTTACACTTCTGGGCGTCATGGTGTGACGCCTCCAAGCACATGGACCAAGTCTTTGCCCATCTCTCCACCGATTTCCCTCTCGCTCATTTCCTTAGGGTCAGCCAGTCCTCTTTGATCACAACATATACACAAACATATATCTCTCCGTGTTTGGTTGGCTTTTGTTCTTTTGTTGTTTTGATTTGTCGCTTTTGTTTATTTGGTGGTGAATGTTTGTAGGTTGAGGCTGAGGAGCAGCCTGAGATATCCGAATCTTATTCAGTATCTGCTGTGCCCTATTTTGTATTCTTGAAGGTATGTTTTTATTGGAATTCCATCATTTTGTTATTCCTGAGATTGTCTTCTGCAATCATATGGTTAATATCTTTTCCGAGTTTTCAGTTATTTCCTCAGCTACGAGTACCATAATTTGTTGCTTCTATGGAAAATCGATGAACCTAAGTTGCCAATTTATTTCTTATTTCCTCTCAGCTATAAGTACCATAATCTGTTGCTTCTATGGATGATCGATGAACATAAGTTGGCAATTGATTTTCTTTAGTGTGAAGATGTGGGTTTTCGTTTGGTTTGTTTTAAAATTCTCAGAAGAAAAGGTTATATATTCATTGGGCTGTCGTATGTTTTAGTGAAGGTAGACTCTAAGAAATGAAAACATCTTTATGTTAGTTATTTCACATAAAACGACAGAATCTGCTGTCAAGTAGGTATATGCGTTGTAATAGAACCTCGCAAACACAACAAATAATACAGCAAAACACAGAGCAATCAAACCTAGGAACATGAGATTTACGTGGTTCGGCAAGAGTGTCATTTGTGGGAAAATTAGAGCACTTGGGAAATGCTTTGACCAATCATAGTTTTGTAGGCGTTTGTCGAGTCTGATTCTAGGTTGCTGATTCAACAATGATGTCTAGAACTATTCAACCTGGGAAATGCCTTCGATTCATATTCAGCTTTGTGATGTGTAGACCATGTCATATCCAAACATAGGTTTCAATTTGTATGCTTGTTATTTCTCATTGTCTGAGGTAAGGTCAGATGCAGTTGCTGTTACTGATGCTGTGTAGTGTGTAACAATAGGTTTCTTTTTGTCCTGTCGACGATAGAGGCTACTGTGCAATTTACTCCATTTCTTACTAAAACATGATGTTTCTTTGCATTCCCATGTTAAAAAGTCTTTCCTTTTCTCTTGTCAGGATGGTAAGACAGTTGATAAATTAGAGGGTGCAGATCCATCCAGCTTGGCCAATAAAGTTGCCCAAGTTGCTGGGTCAATTAATCCTGGAGAACCTGCAGCTCCTGCCAGCTTTGGTATGGCTGCTGGACCAGCTATCCTAGAAACAGTTACAGATCTTGCAAAAGAAAATGGTGCCTCTCAATTGAAAAGCCAGGTGCAACCTGGCCAAAGCGAGGGCTTGAAAAAGCCACTGCAGCAGCTGGTTAACTCACATCCTATCATGCTATTCATGAAAGGAAGTCCTGAGGAGCCGAAGTGTGGTTTTAGCAGAAAAGTTGTTGATATTTTGAAAGCGGAAAATGTCGAGTTTGGGACCTTCGATATCCTATCTGATACTAAGGTTCGTGAGGGGTTGAAGATATTCTCTAACTGGCCAACATTTCCTCAGCTTTATTGCAAAGGTGAACTCCTTGGTGGTTGTGACATAGCAATTGCTATGCATGACAGTGGTGAATTGAAGGAAGTTTTCAGAGATCATGGAATTGATGCTGATAACGCAAAAATGATTGAGACAGGAAGAAGTAATGTTGGCATCTCAGAAACTAGTGGCTTGAGTGAGGCCCTTATCTCTCGGCTCACAGGTCTTATTGATTCAAGGCCAGTTATGCTATTTATGAAGGGAAAACCAGATGAACCTAGGTGTGGTTTCAGTGGGAAGGTAGTTGAAATCCTCCGACAAGAGAAGGTGGATTTTGTAAGTTTCGACATCCTTTCTGACGATGAAGTTCGCCAAGGGCTTAAAGATTATTCTAATTGGTCTAGTTTCCCACAACTTTATATCCGGGGTGAGCTAATTGGTGGCTCAGATATTGTGCTGGAGATGCAAAGGAGTGGAGAGTTTAAGAGGATTTTGACCGAAAAGGAAATTATTCAGTAAGAAACCCTAAAAGATCGAATTAAGGCACTTGATTACCTCTTCACTGGTGATGCTCTTTATGAAAGGCACCCCAGATGTGCCCAGATGTGGTTTCAGCTCTAAAGTTGTAAATGCCCTGAGGCTCTTCTTGGCAAATATGAGAGTAGCGGTTTTGGAAGGTTTTTAAAGTAACAGTTATGACCGGTTTCGGAGTATTTTAAAAACACTCCGATTTGGAGTGTTTTTGAAACACCTCAATTCTGGTCAAATTAACAACTACTCTGATTTTAAGGGGTTTAAAAAATCTCCCAAAATCAGTATTTTAAAAATGTAAACAAGTAAGGGGTGACTTTTGGATCCTTTGATATTTTGGCTGATGATGAAGTGAGGCAAGGACTGAAGGACTTTTCAAGCTGGCCAAACTTTCCACGGATTTATTATAAGGGCGAGCTTATGGGGGGGGCTGTGATATTGTTATGGAGCTACGAAACATCGGAGAGCTGAAATATACCGTATCCAAGTAGTGATATGCGAGATATCAAATAATGCTGGTTTTAGATTTAATAAAATCACTTTCAAAATATGCTTGATTGTGATTTATCATGGAGGATTATACTTGCTGCTTGGTTTGTAAATCGTGTTTCATCGTCTTCATCTGTATTCTACTCCAAGATACCTGACTGAAATTATTGGCGGTGCCATATTTCAGCTCTCTGCTCTGCGTCTCATCATAACTGTTGCCAGATGATTCCCCCTCCTCCAGCAATTCCTCAGCTTCATCCATCTCTCCCAGATTTACCAGAGAGTCCAGCACGGTCCCTGTTTATATGCCTCCCACAAGCACTTTTATGTAGATCCCATAATCTCAAGACTTAGGCCTTATTCCTTGTACTTGGATACAATGACATTAGATGGTTGAATTCATTTCCATCTTTCTTTTCTAACCTCTCTTCTGCTTTTTTTCAGGTATCAATTGTCTTATCAGTGAGTTCTGTTTCTATGTAGAAAAAATGTCGCAACAACAGCATCTGTGTTCCAGTCCACAGCAATGTGCGATTTGTTTTCCATCTCTTTCAGCATTTGTTTCCATCGCCATTATATTAGATTGTGTGCCATAAGCATTGATGCAAATTGGCCTCTTTGAATGAAGACTGTGAACTAAGTTTTTGAATTACTACAAGTGCTGAGGCTTTACCTTGATATGCTTATAAATGAGTCGAATTTGCTTGTTATTAAGATTCTGCGAGCAGTCCTAAAAGGCGAAAGGTGCTCAATGTTAGGGCTTGAGTTTTGAGTTTATTAACCAGTTGGGTGTTCGATCTCCGCTAAGAGAAATACTCTTATGGCCACGCGCCGGCCTTTATACTAACTTACACCATCAATATGTGTGAAACTTCTATGTGCGTAGACTTGACAGCTGGAAATTGAAATGTATGGATAAACTTATATGATTTCGTTCTCGATTACTATAAAAGTATAGAGTTTATTTATAAAATAAGTCAAATTAGGACTTGGAGAGCCTGGTTCGGCTCGTTTGCATTACAGTTTCTTTGGGGATCCTAAAATAGCCTCCCAACTTTATTGTTATGGTTTCCCATGTACTGAGCCAGGCACTCCATCAACTTAACTTGTAGTGCTTTGTATTCAGATATTTGCATCTGCAGTTCTAGCTGTTCTCTTCTTAGGTTCTTGTTCTCTTCCATTAGTAGAACATGATCAATGCTGTTTTCCCCCACTGCATTCCTTTCCTCTGAAGCCTTTAGGTATGCTGGAAATTCGCTTGGCTCCGGTTTCTTCCTGGTGATTTCACCTAGTAAGTCCTTGCATCCCTTCTGGAACTTCTCATGCTTGAACTCCCATCGGTTCGATGACGTTTTCTTGAATCCCTGCTCTTTAGTTTTGGATATTAAAAATTCTTTCATGACAGATTTTGAACTAATTTTGTCAATCTATTAAACAATCTTAATAAAACATGATTGTTTATGCAATAATACCAAACATCTGAGAAAATTGGAGGTCTTGGACCCCATCCCAACTCATTTGTCAAAGAAAGCAAAAAATCGGCTCTTATCAGACTTGAGAAGCGAAGCTCAACAATTCTCGTCCACAAAATTCTTACAGTTGGCTGAGTCAGGTATATACATGATGTACACAGACTGACTTATCTTACATGACACATGAAGATACTATTTTCAGAAATTGAACCCGTAATCTGTAACTCTACCAATGAATTATATATTATGTCAACTCTAGGTTGCCCCACATTTTAATTAAGTATCTAACCATTATTAATTTTGACTATTGTATTGGGGAGGAATCAATAAAGATATATATATATATATATATCTTTGAAATTTCTTATCTTTGAAATCTAGTCATTATCATCCCATTGAAAAAATTAGTTTTAGTATTAGCTTCAACCTCTGTGTACTTGCCTCTTTCGATTGGATTAACACACGCCATATGCTCTTACCTTCCTTCTTTTCTTATTCTTAGCCTTCACTTGATAGTTGATCACGAATATTCCAAAACTAATTAACTTCGAAGTAAATAATTAATGAAATCAATATAAATCAAGAATCATAATTAGCTGCATCAATATTGCTTGAAATGTGCAATTAGTACTCACATAGGTATTGAGCTGACGAATGAAGCTGGAGAAATTGTTGTGCTTGAAGTATCTAGGCAAGGTGAGCTCCGAGAACTCGGCCGGAGACCATACCACAAATCCGGTGCCCTCTACGTTCCACGAAACAATTTTCTTCTCATAGCTGCAGCTGCCGTGGCCTCCTCCACTTAATTCCTCTAACAAACAATAGGTTTTGAGTAAAAATGGAGCAGGACTCTTCGTCCTTGGAGACTCATCAAGCTCTAACAACTTCCTTGCCATCATCACCTTAATCCTCCTGTTGATGGTGCCAAAAAGGCTCTCTTTATTTCATAGCTTCTCCTTCTTAAAACTACGTGCAACAATGAAGTTATGTCTATTTCTTAAGAATAGTTGCCTTGGAAAAAATGGGTCGTGTTTGATTTTTATCAAACGATGACACAACAGTAAAAGGAAGTCTAATATTTTGAGCACTAAATGACAAATTTGATTGTTTCCATTGACGTTTCTAAGAGATCTGAGCTTAAATAATGTGAGTCGTTACATATGATATTGTGGATGTAGGAACCATATACTTACTCTACTCTGACATTTTAGTCCAGTTAAGATATCGTGTGATTTGAACTCAAACGTATTTATTTCGGGAAATAATTCGGCCTCCCACTTTACTACTATATATTCAATTACATAAAAAAAAAAAATAATCCCCTCTACAGAAATTGATGCTGGTATTTTCTTGATTTCATTCTAATAGTGGCGAATCTACCTTGTGGCATGGGGGCTCAAGCACCCCCAAAATTATTATTATTTTTTTATAAAAAATAATCTTTTATAATTAGTTATATATTTTTTCAAGAGTTGAGTAGTCAAGTAAAAGTCCCCAAAAACTAAAATTAAAATTAAACTAATTTTGTACAATTTAGTGCTAACATCACAATTACTAAGCTTTGATGCCAAGTCCATTCTATATATGTGCGTATATAGGGTTAGTAAAATTATGTCCGATTCAGATTAAATTAAGTTTAAAAATAAATTTTATGTCCGAAATCTGGGTCCAAACACAAAAAATTTGTTCGATTTAAAACTGAGTTAGGGTCCAAATACAAACATCTTATCCGATGTAATTGTACAAATCTTAACCCGAACTGAATTATTGTCTAATTTACTTGTCAGAATTTAAATCAATCCTGATATGATAAATTAAGTATGTCCAAAAATTTCAAATCATTTATGATATGAATATGCAAATATCTCATAAACACTCTGAATCTATGTTGTCCGACTCAAATCGTCATGTACCCGAATTTTTGCTATCCCTATGTGATATATGTATCTGTATATGAATACACTAACACATTGTTTTTCTCCTCAATTCTTTCGTCTGGTTTTCCATTGACGAAGCCTCCTCCATCCATTTTCTAGATTCGCAGCTGCTTTATGATACATTCTTATCAATGAGCGACAAAGCAGGAGACCAGATCATTAATTTTGGGTTGTGAGAGACAAGAAACATTATTTAACTGTGGAAACTGCCAGAGTAGGTAGCAAACTTGATTGGACATTTGGACTGTAAGAAGGGTTAGGTGTTTACTTAGTTGATATGGCACGCGGAGCCCTCAGCTCCATTTGTTCCTTTTTTTTTTTTTTTTACTTTATATTACTTTATACTATTTTTCTACATGTTAAGAACACATATAATGATTTACATATTAATATCTCCATTAAAGTTATTTATGGATATCACTTCTATTATACAAAAATTTAGATCAGACATATTTTTTAATACAGTCAGATCATCAAAATACACATCTTAATATAATCGCATCAACAAAACACATATCCCAATACAATTATTTATTTTCTCGTTATTCAAACCAATCAATTTTCTTTCATACATCTATTACTCAACAAAACTACACAAAAATCAAAATTGATCTCACCAAAACACATCTCTTCATACAGTCATATCAACAAAACACAAATCATAATATAATCGTATCAATAAAAACACATTTTTCTACAACATCTAATATCTCCGTTAAGCACACATCATGCTATGTGCTCTAAAGTCTAAACCAACCAACCATGTGCGCTTCTTCTGGGGACTAATTAATGAAATTTATAATAAAAAAATCCTCCTAACAGAGAAATTATCCTAAACCAAACCAACAATCCTGCTTTAATCTATTGGATATGGTCCCTTCTGACTTCTCTTCCTTGGGCCCAAGCTTCAATTAATTGGGCCTTGGTCCTTTAATTCATTCATTTGGGCTTTTCACAATTTCTGTCTTGATCCAATAATTGCAAATCTTGGTCCATATATGTTGGATTAAATAAGGCTGCCGTACAGTGAGCAGACTATACCCAAAGAGAAATAACACAGTAGTTGATATTTAATTTTGCCAAAGAAAAACTGACCTTAATGAAAGTGAAAGCAACGATGTGGATAATCAGCATAATAATACAATGAGAACCACTCAACGAATATGAATTATTGAATCGGCTAGAGGTGTAATTTTCAACATTTTATACCGAAACATTAATATATATGAACGATAAAACATTTATTTTTCAAATTGTCGGTTACTTATACGCACGAGAAAGTTCAACCGCCTCCGACACTCTTGATGATGTGAGTAGAAGTGATAGTTTGATTTAGGGAAATTACAGAGTGTGTCGGATTTATTGTCAGTCCAAAAAGATTGATAAGAGATTGTACGCTAATTTGATTTCCTATCAAACGATCTGTGTGTAATTCAAAAAACACAAAAATTACTAGTTCAGGGTTTCCCTTCTTCTGAAAGAATTTGATATTTTTTAAGTCTCACTACAAGCAATAATATAATCTTAACACCGGAATGAGGGAACTTCTATTGAAATGGTTGAAAAGTAATACATCCTAAATATACTAAAATTTCGTTGATGATACATCGGAATGCATGAAAAATTGTACTTTACAAGCAAAACACAAAAAAATCTCAGAGGCTGTAATTCGGAGGTCTGAATGTAAATGGTAACGATAATTAGTCTGATTCATTCTGAAAGGGATAAGTTTTGAGACGCGAAATTCTTCTTGTTCTTATAGGTCTTCAAATGTCTAGGAGAGTTTACTTTTCTTGATTTGATGGCATGATCGTGACTTCATGGCAAGTTGTAGATTGAGTGCTCATGGATGCTAGCTTAATTCTTGAATTAATTGTCCACTTTTCCTGAAATAAGGGTCATGTAGGTTAGTGGACTACTAGTTACCGATTCAGGTCATGGGTCTTGTGCTCTGCAATTGTTGATGCACAACAAGCACGAAGTTCATCCCACTAAATGGGGTGTGTTCATTATATTATTTGCTTGGATTGAGAGTTTTGAGTGAGAGGGAGGGATAAAAATATTATAGTTACTAAAATACCCTTAAATAAAAGTGCAAAAACAAGTATCTCTTAAGGCTTCTCAAGAGTATTTTAAGTTTTTAAAAAATATATGCATCTCTCCCCCTCGTTAACACCTCAATTTGAGAGGAGAAGAAAATAGATAAAAAATGTGAAATTTCCCCCTCACTTAACCCTCCATGATCCCCTCCTAAACCCCCATCCTCAATTCAAGTTACTTGTTTATTCTCCTTCACTTAACTGTCTTAACCCTCAATCCAAGCATAGCCTAAGGGCTTGCTTGGATAAAAAGAGAGAGGGTTAAGCGGAGTAGTGTAAGGGAGAATTAAGTAGAGTAGAGTAATCAAATGAAACTCTATCTTGATTGTATAAACTAAGAATTAATTAAAGTATAAATTATTAACTTTGCTTGGATAGGAGATAGAGTAAAGTAAAATAAGGTAGATTAAAAAATTAAAAAATCTAAAATAACTTATGATAATAGTGTAGGAGATAATTTATCCCACACGGAGATAATTTATCCCATACACTACCCTCATAACCTCTCATCATCTAAATCCAAGTAAGGTACATAATTACTACTCTCTTTAACCCTTCCTACTTAACTCTCCAAATCCCGAATCCGAGTAAGCCCTAAAGATCAAATGTCCCCCTCACTCAATGTTCAAAAAACCAAACTTCAAGTCTAAAAAAAATAAAAAAAAAATAAAAACCAAATATAACCTAAAATGCTTTATTCTCCTCTTCCCCAAAGTCCTATTACGACTCAACCAATATCAAACGGTTCAAAGGAAGAGGAAAGGCATATCGATGATGCTCATGTTTTGATATGGTGATTGAGGAGGTGCCGTGAATCTCCACGTGATGAGGCCGACAGTCTGGAGACCACTTTCTTCTTTCCTCCCTCGTATGGACCCGAAAACAATAGACAAAATTATAAGTAAATCCATGAGACTTATCAGTGGTAAGGTTATTTATTTAAATTTATTTGCTATTAAGTTTAGTTATTAGGTTTTTTTTTAATTAATTTGATTTTTATTTTCTAAATTCATGACAATTTTGAAGGCTTTTAAGAAAGGTACATATTAAATGAAGAAAATTTAATTTAGAAAAAATATTAAATTTTCTCTTTTAATTAATTATTTTACTGCTTTAATCAATATGCTGAACATATATGAGCCCACCATATTTGAGCCCGTTAGGGTTTAACAAATTTGTTCTCCTCATGGTTTAATACTTATTGTTTATATTACAGTATGAAAATCCGATACACGAGCCCGTTATGGTTTAGCAAATTCGTTCCCCTTATGGTTTAAGACTTATTGTTTAGGTTACAACACTGGAATACAATACACGAGTCCATTAGGGTTTAGCGAATCCGTTCTTCTTAGAATTTAACGCTTACTGTTTAGGTTATCGTAGTGAAAAAAATACATAGCATATATATTAATTAAATTATTTTTAAAAAATAATGTAATTTAAAAAATATGTTAAAAACTATCGATGATAGATCTTATTGGAGAGAATTTTACATTCTGAGTTTGAATATGTAACTTTTTTTTAAAATTTACCACATATTTTGAGAGATAAAACGTTTTAAAATTTTATTTATAAAAAAAATACAAAAATTACAATGAATTGGGCTCCCTTCCAAATAAGTTTTATAAGTGGACTTAAACTTTAATAGATCTACAAAAGTAGACGTGCCTTAATTCTCCCAAAACAATAACCAAGAGAAGCAAACCAATATGACATCACATTGACGAGCCCTTGAGTCTCGTCCCAACACAAGATATGGCATTAGATTTTGCTTCTATATAAAGGGACTCTACTTACTACTTAGTGAAGAGTATGTATAAGTTGGTGCATAAATTGTTAAATTAAGTTATTTTAAGCTGACAATATAAACGGTCAACTTAAATTACTTTAAGTTGAGTAGATATTTGGTAGTGCTAATTTATTCATAAATTAAAAGGTGTCAATATATCAATAATAACATTTATGATAACACAATTGACTGGTAGTGAATGTCCAAATGGACAAAAAAGACAGCTCATTTAACAAGCGTTCGAGAAAGTGAGTAGAAGAAACTAACTTAGCTCATTTAATGAGCGTCGAGAAAGTGAGTAGAAGATAACACGTTAATGTTTTAGTACTTTTTAATCAGACAAGCGGAAGGAGGTGGATAAAATGACATGATAAGCTATGCGTCTCCCAACCAAACAAAGGTATAATGTCGTCGCAACAAGTCGTGTGAGAAACACATTTCTTTTCACAAACCTCCATACCTATAGTTATTGCAAATAAAAGCTAAATTATGGGCATAGAAGGATAACGACACATCAACTCACATACAACGATGAGACTCAGATTTGGGATGAAGTTCACATGGCAGAGGATCGGACGACCGGGATGGTACTCGGACATATCCAAATTGGATATCTCCAAGAATAACTCCATGTAGTCATATCTCATATGCTTACTCCGACATTCTTTACAAGGTTTTACACTACGACAAGGCATAGAAGAAAGCAACCAAAAAGGAAAATCAAAATCCGGTTCAATGACTTGTCTGCCTGCATCTCATGCCGTCGCAACCTGGGGCTACTACTTGCGGTCAAGTGGTGATATGAGTTGGGATATATATATAAGCTCTCTGAGTCCCCCAAACCCCTAGCATAAACCATCTCCCTGAACATCGCAATTATTGGATTCTGCACACCAGGCATTGCAGAGCTCCCAACATTAAACCCCTGCGAAAGAGAAGAATCCTCCTCAAGACCGCTGAACGGTGGAGGACTGTGTTGATTTCGATAGGGGTTACGATATTCAAGCTGTTGACCACTAGGAAGTGTATTAGATAGCATCGATTTAGTACCACATGCTGCTGGCCTAGGGGGTATGATCATGTCCCGGAATTGTGCCTTGCCTTCAGCTTCCTCTGCTTGGCCCCTGCCATAGAGGGGAATCATGGTGGTGTGAGATATCTCAGCCTTGCAAACTGGGCATTGAGGATGCTCATCGGAGGCAAGAGAGGCACTCTGGACATGAAGCCACTTATAGATGCAGGGCCAGCAGTAGAGGTGGCCGCAGAAAGTGACCACTGGTTCACGAGCATAATCAAAGCAGATGTTGCAGTCAAAACAACCGCTGAAGTTTTCTGTCCCTGTTCCTGCACCTGCAACTGATTTCCTTTCCTTCGCATAGTATTGCTCAAAGGCCATTGATACGTCCTCGCAACTTTCTTTTCGTCACCAATATTGCTTCAGATCTGAGATATAAAAATACAATTAAAGTGGATCCTACAACAAGTTCATGTCTATTAACTAGGAAAAGGAATGACCAACAACCCTTCAAACAAACTGGATCTAACTCCTTGAATGGAGAAGATAAAAATAAGAAGTCTTCTGCAGATAGAGCATTTCAAGAAACTAATATGTACCAGATATGTTCACAACAGCCTCCAAACTATCCTATTCAGAACACAGAGAAGCGCCAAACAAAAAGGCACAGCCATCTTTAATACAAACCAAAAGGTCAAAAGGATGAACACAGCTCAATTACAGGAAGTCTACAACAATTGTTGAAAAAAGATAATTACAGGGCCTACAACTTTAGCTTGTTGTATTCTAATAACATAAGAAAACAATTTAATTGAAAGCGACATGTAAACCACATGGAGTAAAAGAATAATTTACCATCTTGTATAAGCAGAAAGAATGCATTTATAAATAAAATATTGGCAGAACGAAATTGGACGTGTCATAATATAAATGGAGTAAAAAGTAAAAGTATTTTCTGTTTGTCAAATATAATGATGTTCATCGCTAGCCCACTTCAATTAAAATACAAATTCTTATCAACCTCCACTAAAGCCCACTGATGGTGAAACAAATGACTGACACCAGGAAAATAATTATAACACCAATTCAAGAGATGTTATGAGCACCTTTCCAATTAAATCTGAAAATCATCTATCAGATTCCACTAACAGTTCAAGGACTCAAAAGGCCTTTTAAAGTTCCTCCGCATAGAGATCTAATATGATGCTGTCGTACAACCAAAGAACACAACAGAGCACCTCATTTTAGGAGTTCTAGGCTAGAATTTATTGTCAAATGCATTTTCATCAGCAACTCAGCATAATAACACGTTTCAAATGATGAGTCAACGGAAGGACAAAGTAACACGCATGTAGCAAACTTGTTCCCAGTAACAAACTTTTCTCGCAGAAGAAAAATAAATAAATATAATGTGAACATAGCATCTGTATTGAGGGCCTTGTTCTACAATTGCGAGTCGAAAATAGGTCTACCCATTACCATGAAAATGAAGACTAAACAAATACTCGACTTCTTTAAGATAAGGATTATAACAAAAGAATAATAAGAATAATATTAAAATAGAACCAAGAGTATTGAGAATTTGAGATTCAACATCTTTGCAATACCAAGATCTGGTGGATTTCCTCTTGTATTGACAAAAGCAAGCTAACAGCCAGAAATTGCGTTCAAAAGAGGGAAATTGGTAGCTACACATTTTTATAACTTTAAAGTTCAAGAGAAAAGTACAATAATTGCACAAATTGTGTTCAATTACAAGCACATCTAAAATAACAATGACACAAAAAATATTTTCATTATTATCGTTGAGCATTACATAAATATGACAGAAAGAAAGCCATAAAAGATGCATGAAGCAATAATCAAAATAAAGAAACAAAATGAGGAGAATCACCAAGGAAATGACAAGTTTTCATCACGTAGCTGTCTAATAATATTTTCTTTCTCAATTTTTCCTTGCCATTTTGGGGTCACGAAAACGCTAGAATCCTCACCTAATAAAACTTATTTCAAGGAAAATATCCTACGCGCCATCCACAGTAATTTATCAAAACCAATCGCCAAAGACAACTATCAAAATTGATGACATAACCTCCTTTCCACTTTAGAAACATCAGTACTCCAATCTAACCTCTAATCAACCCACCAGAAAATAAATTCCTAACCCAAACGCATCATAAAGGAAAATGGAATGTTTTAACAAAGAGCTGTTTGAATGTTAAAATAAACATTAAGGCTAATATGAAAATGAGATTTTAAGCAGAAATACAGGGAGGGGGCTCTTATTGTTTTTGTCAGTGCGAAAATCATAAGACAAAAGAAGAATGACTCCTCTAACCTGTCCTAGAGTGGAGTTTGATAGATGCAAAGAACTTCAAACAGAACAGAAGCATGTCATCTAACCCCAGTTCAATACTAAGGGCAGCCTACGTCCAATCCATTTAAGAATGTTGAAACCATTAAAACTATGCATGGTGCAAGGCATAAGGATGAATCTCACGAACCTAAATAGTCAATACAAAAGCAGCTGTAAAACACGCATGATTGAAATTCAATATTTGTTTAATATAGATTCTACGCAAACTATAGGTTTCACAAGCAGCCCCAACACGAAACAAACAAACGAACAACATAGTTTTATATAAAATCCTGACTTTTCAAGCACAATACCTTCATAAAAAAAACTCCACAAAAAGATATTCACCGATTTGATAGTGTTAAGCAACCTCTGCGATGTGAGTCAGATGACCCTCTCATATCACGCATCTATCGTTAAATCTTTCGCTAGAAATATCGTTTGTCGCCCTCTGCCATAGTTATTGCAACCTTACGTGTGTGGCTATTTGTCAATTTATTTTCCCCGAAAATGAATCACAAATCACACTACCCTCTGTTTGATTCTCGAGAAAATTTCAAAAGAACGAGGAAAAAAGGATATATAAACAAACGAACAACATAGTTTTATATAAAATCCTGACTTTTCAAGCACAATACCTTCATAAAAAAAACTCCACAAAAAGATATTCACCGATTTGATAGTGTTAAGCAACCTCTGCGATGTGAGTCAGATGACCCTCTCATATCACGCATCTATCGTTAAATCTTTCGCTAGAAATATCGTTTGTCGCCCTCTGCCATAGTTATTGCAACCTTACGTGTGTGGCTATTTGTCAATTTATTTTCCCCGAAAATGAATCACAAATCACACTACCCTCTGTTTGATTCTCGAGAAAATTTCAAAAGAACGAGGAAAAAAGGATATAAACTAAACCACTGTCCTTCTTTTCCAGGCAACCCAAACAAATGCAGCCGGCATTCCAATTTCAAGACAAAATCAAAACCTCATATAACCAAAAACCACCGAATCTCATAAGATCCACAATATATACAAACCAAATTAAACACAATCAGATCTCCGGCAAAATGAAAACAACCTTATCAACAATGAAAAAATAAATTAAGGATAACAAAGCACGAGAAGCCAGACAGAATCACGTACCAAAAAAGGAAGATAAGATAGATGGCGTTAATTCGACGCAGCAATTGAAAGGAGAGGAGCTGTTGCTTCCTCTAATCTTCAAATCAATGGCGAATTAGAGAGAAGAAAGACAAAAAAGCATTTCGAGGAAGGCGAGGAAAGGTTCGGTTCATCACATCATTCGCTGGTATGAATTTGTAGAAATTTTTTTTTGGGGATACGTACTGTAGGCCCAATCTCCTACTCCTTACCAATAAAAAAATTTTGAATACAAATTATAGATGTGAGGTCCGGTTGACTTTAATTAAATTAGTAAGTGTGTTTCCATTGACGGAGGGAAAAAAAGGGGAATGAAAGATTTTTTTTTTCTCATGTTTAAATAATACTCATAAAAGAAAATAAATGAAACAAAATATAAAATATTAAGGCCTTGTTTGAGAGAGGGATTGAGAGGGATTCATCAACAACCGAATCCTTATTTGACGTGAACACCTCAAGTTGTTCGGAGGGGTTCATGAACCTCTCTCAATAGACATTTTTCCAGCTGAGAGGTGTTTACTCATATTAAAAACTTTCAACCCCTTTCATACCAAGTAAGCGTTTACTTTTTTGAACTCCTCCCAATCTAACCCCTCCCAACCCAATTCTTCTCTCAAGCATAGCCTTAATGTTTTGTCTTCTATTTTCTCCAAATGATCTCAATTTGGGGAGAAAATATTTTTTAACAAAAAATTAAGGAATTTTTCTTCCCAATTCTGTCCAATTTATTCCTCTAATTTTTTCTAAACAAGGGAGATTAGGGGGGAAACTAATTTCTTTGCGTGCTCTCATGATCCTTATCATCACCTGCAGTCCACGTTTTTTGTGCTGATGTTTCAACAGTAGGTCGGTGTCAGTCAGCACAGTAACCTACAAGTCCATTAATTTGCACCAATAACTATTTTGGACAAGATTCACATGCACTTGAGTAATAATTGTGCAAGAATTATTACAAGTTCATATGCATGATGGATTACGGCCGATAAAAGATTCTATTCTTTCTTGAATTCATAGGAATGTAGTCTTGATATATCAATTATAATTGTGCAAGAATTTACTGAAATTTGGTATTTCTTTATAATTATAATTATGTGGAATTTTAACATATGGACAATCATGCTAGTCTAGCCTCTTCCGTGTAAATAATGCAATTAGAAGTGGATAATTTTTTTTAAGAAGTGATAGTGAGAGGCGGAGAAACGACAGTTAGGTATTGGGCAATTTATTTAGTTAAAAATTTTCATATGGACCGACTTAGAAATTGGGCTGAATATTTAATATTTAAGATTATCCTATTTTAGTGAGGTAAATAATTTATTTCATAATTTTATATTTGAAATATTAATTAATTTTTATTATTCTTAGGATGATTTTATTAGAGATGACATACAACTGGAGAAAGGAATTACTGTGATAGAATAAATAAATATCGATGTCACCGATAAATTTGTCAATAAAATTGTATATTCTTATATAAATTCACATGAGTGTATAGGGTTTAGGAAATTTCTAACACTATTAGTTTGATTATCAGGTATTCAATTTGCATGAGTAGTTAATTAGATGGGTTCAAAATACCACATATGCACTTGGATTTGTTATTATTATAAGAAGGTTAGAAATTAATTAGTGGATTTAGGAAACGTCACAAACTGTTTTTGCAATGTGAATGTGCTTGCAATTATACACCTAAAAAATGTCCTCAGAGATGAATGCAACCAAAAAATGCAATTGTTCATTCAGAATAAAAGGGATGAAATTGAAGACGGTTGACAATTAGATGGTAAGGATGGTGTATGGAAGGCTAATCATGGTCTGAAATTATATATAGAGGGTCATTCTTGTGCTGGTAGACTAAAATGATACATTGATAGATATGTCAACAAATCTATTGAAATCACTAATTTTTTGTCAATGACATAGAATGAAGATCCAGCTAATAACTCCACCATTCAAGCTATATAATGCCGCATAAAGTTTGTTACAATAGAGAGTTTTGTAATTAATTTTCTTCCTTTTTGATTTCAGGATGATATTTGAAAGAATATTTGCAACCTTATATCGATGACATTGAATGAGTCTTAAGGAGTAAGAAGCAAGGCCACAAAAGCAATGAAAAAAAATTTCAAAAGCAAATGAGATGGCGACTATTGTTCATGCTGAAACAATGGGCGATCTTGATATGCTCACCATTCCGCAATCTTCTTCATGCATCACACTTGCTGTAACAGCTATAAATTTTGAACCCAAGTTCATTCACTTTAATATGATGACTTCCTTTCATGGTCTAAATTTTGAAGACCCCTTAAATCATATTCGTGAACTTTTTAATATGGTTTCTTGCATGTCTTTGACTACATGAGTTATTGAGGACTACTTGAAGATTAAGGTTCTTCCCTATACACCGAAGGATAAAGTGAAGTCATGGTTGAACAGTCTAAGATCAGGTTCTCTTAATTCATGGACTGAATTTCAAAACAAATTTCTAGAAAATTCTTCTTGTGATATCCTAACTCAAGAATAATAAAATTATTGAACAAGGGGGTGACACGAGTACAATGGTACACTCGTTAATCCGATAATTGAATTTGGATTAAAATAATTTATTTATGAACATATGTGTTAAATAAAATTAAGGAAAATTTTATTTTGGAGATTGGATTATATGGACATAATTAAATTAGTGATGGTGGAAATGTAAATGATGGAGGATGTTCTTTGCAAATAACAAAGGAAAGGAGGAGTTAATGAGTAAATAAGGGAATTGAATTGTAAAATGGATATTTAATACATTGAAATAAAGAAAGTAAAAAAGATGTCTGTCACTTGTATATATCAATTAACGATGGTCTTTGTTTCACTCGAGATAAGAGTATTATTATGTACGTATATTTTAAGTAGACTTCTAATTATTCTTACAAGTTCTATATTGATTATGGAAGGGAGGTGCCTGCATTTGATGTTGAAGCAACAAAAGTTGGCCCCGTCTTTCATAAACTATATTCCTATATATTTGATGTGGATGAGTTTGGGATATCAAGAAAGACAAATAGATCTATGCATAGTGTCATATTTGTTGTCAATTTTGATAAGTTATTGTTTCTAAACTCAATCATTCAAGAAAATTTCGTTCATAAAATTATCACAAGTTTAATTGCCTCATGTTGGCCGGTCTATTATATGTGACTGTTTTATATATAAATATAAAATAGATACTATTCTCAGTAGATCTATACTTTTTTTGCAAGTGGAAAATTTCAGTTAAAATTTTATGATATGTGTTTATATATGTAAACAATGTACCCCTAACTCAATCAAAATTTGGAATATATTTCTAAATTTATATGCAGCTTAGCTGGTTGATGGGTTGCCCCATCAAAAGGGTGTGAGGGGTTCGAATCCTCATATCAACAACCCGCCTGGGAGGGATCCCGTGAGACTGGGTTGGGGTGTACGGGCTGCAGCCCTGATGCTTGGGCCTAGGCCTCGCTAGCTGGCCATGCTGCGGCCTCTGAACCAGGCCAGGTGGTTGACAGCCCATCGCCAAGGGGCCCATGAGTGGGTATCGTCCTGGGTTGGGGGTCCCTGCATCATAAATAAATAAAATTATAAAAATTTTGAAACCTACTTTAAGTGTTACCTATTTTGTTGATTTTTTCTATGATCGAAATTATAAAAAAATTATTATCCGTGCAATGCACGGGTCTGAACACAAGTAAAGAAAGTAAAAGAAGAAGGAAGGATCGAGAAAGATGTCCAGGTCATGGTTGTGTAGATAATCTCAAAATTCTAGCTACATATTGATAAAAAAGTTGGAGCTTGAGGTTCATATCACATAGGGGTTATACTTGATTGGTCTAAGTGATATATGTGTATTATTTTTTAACAATCTGTGATTGAGTTGTTAAGATTGTGTGTTTTGATGATGTTATTCGGGTTGTGTAGTAGGAAGTATCTTTATCTTTGGAATAATTTGAGCAAATGTGGTTTATGTGTTATCTTAACTTTTTGAGTGATAGGCTTGTATGTTTGGACTAAAGGTTAGGTGGTGTGGCTAAGAATGGTGTCATACCCAAGTTGTGAGTTGATAATTCATGTGTTATATGTTACTATGAATTTGTGCTAATAATTTCATGTGCTTTGTTGTTTCCTGTTGAACGGATTAGATGATAATTTGACTTGGCTTGACTGGTTATTATTGATGCAAGTATAAGTAGAGTTGCGTGGATTGATGTGAGTATACTGTCATACCTGGATTGAATTGTGGAGAATTATGTTGAGCTTAATGCTCAGTATTCTTCTACTGATGGTAATCCATGACCTGATCCTATATTGTATTGTACTATTGTAGGTTGCCTAGTTTATTTCACTATTATGCATCCAGATATTGCATATGTTGTTCATATTGTTAGTCAGTTCGTTATTTCCCCTACTACTATTCATTGGGTTGTTGTTCTTCGAATTTTATGGTATCTTCGTGGTACTCTATTTCAAAGTTTGTTGTTATCTTCAACCTTGTCATTAGAATTGCGTACACTGTTGTAGCGATTGTTTGGTTACGATGGTTACTTGCTGATATGGGTGTTTTGCTCTCCACGCCTCCTACGTTTTTTTATAACAAAAGTGCTATTCAGATAGCTCATAATTATGTATTTTATGAACGGACCAAGCATATTAAAATAGATTGTCATTTTGTTCGTCATCATTATCAACGCGATACTATTACACTTCCGTTTATCTCTTCCACTATGCAGCTGACTGATTTCTTCACCAAATCACATTCTTGACCTCGGTTCTGATTTCTTCTTAGCAAACTCTCGATGCCTCTTACTTCCGCATCATGAGTTTGAGGAGTATGTTAACTTATTAGTTAGTTGTTAGCTACTAGTTAGCTTGTCATAATTATGTTACTCTTGTATCTTCCTTTATCTTCTAAATCTGTATGTTCTTGTAACAATAACTTTCTTTTGATTAATATGAAAACCTCTGTCTTTTCTCTAAAACTATCAAACACAAATCATTATAAAATTGCATTCAAAGATTTTAAGGTACTCATCGGTCTATTTTTTTTCTTTCTAATGGAGGCAAAGTTTTGCTAAGGCACTCTCGAAGAGCTCAAAAGAGGTCTGTGGTGAAGAAAGGGTTTTCATACGTTTTCCTGGATATAAATATTGGACTGCACTGTGTTTTCTGTTTCAAAGAATTTAAAAATGATTGAAATGTGAATGCCATCAATGACGTTTCTGCACTTGCCGTGTCATCAATCACGTTTCTCAAAGAGATCTATGAGAAGTTCTACAAGGACAAAAATGCCCATCTGCAAGTCTTAAGAGGTATTCAATCATCCTTTATGAGAATTACGATCATGTGCGGTGTAAGGTGCGTTTGTTTTAAATTTTGTACAATTTAAAGTTGTGGAATCTGTATAAAATACTGTATTAATCAAACGTCACATTTTGTTGACAACTTAGAGCAACAGCTTTAAGTTATGCAAAATGAAATACTATCATCTCATAGCTTAAAACTGTGGGATCCACAATATTTTATAAGCACATTACGTAATTGTTCCTCCATATTTTAAAAGTTTCAATTATTTTTTATTGTAATACTTTTTTTTAATAATTTTATCTACAATATTAATCTAACAAAAAAATGAATCAAACACCGCCACAACATTTTATACAGCTTTTTATACAACATTTTTCATAGCTTTAAGCATATCATTTTTGACAGTTTAAAGCTATGAAATGCAATTGTGAAACGAGCGGATCTGTAATCTTGTTTTTGTTTAGAAACAATCTAATAATTGTCCCACTCTGGCTCATCCTTATGTATTGAAAATACAATCATCTATAATTTCCCGGTGCCCCTGTTTTAATGCAACCTTCCTAAATTGTAGCTTACGTAGGGTTGGCACCCAAAAGTAGTCTTGTAGCACAAGCGTCCTCATTGAACAACTATGCTTTGCCATTTTTAATTTGTTGAATGGAATATTCTGTATCAAGAGATTTTGATAAATAAGTTTAGCTTTAAATTATTGGTAGTGTTCATTGCTGTTTTTGCAGATACTATTGACAAATTCTTTGCGTCCTAAAGCATCTGAATTTGATAATGAAAATGGTGGTGCTGTTCCAAAGGCCAAGAGACTGAAAAGGATTAGAGTTGTGCAAGATTTTGATGATGAAGCATAGGGCACTTGGTGTTAATTGAGAAACATGCCTAGAATTCGGATCTGATCTAGATTTAAGGCTTTGTGTTTGAGATTTAATCTTAAATTTTTATCAGCTCCGTTTCTTGAATTTAGGGGTGGAAATTGGGGTTTCCAAGCAAAGGCCAATAACTAGCTCGAGAACTGACAACGATCATTGTTACACAATGATCAATGAGAGAAGAGGAAGAGGATGATCTCGACTGGTGAATCAGCAACCCGTTCGCAAAAGCATATCGCCAATTGCAGAGGGGAAGAACAATAGAAGACGAAGGAAATTTTATATTTTATTGATTTTCATTTTAAAAATCGTAAAATATTTTAATGTGATGATCATTTTCCACGTAAACCAATCGAAAGTAGGTCAAACTGTCACGTCACTCTTTCGGCTGCCTGATTTTGATTAAGTTTGTCCAGGTGACTAGATTGGAACAAAATCAAATGCTTGGTGACTAACTTAAAACGTTAAATCTTTCAATGACGAAAATAAAACATGGACTATCTTTCGTGACTAAAAGTAATATTAACCCTTAAAACTTCCATGATCAAAATAAGGTAATACAACTCTAGGAGAAACAAAGGCAAGGTCATACATTAAGAGGCCAAGTTAACAAAGATAACTTCCGGTAAGAACAATCACATTAATAGCTCAAACAGTTAAAAACACTACTGTAAGTTTTATGGACGTGCGGGAATGAACAAGGAGAGCCGATGTGAGATATGAAAGGACATTTTCACATTACAGAGTCTAGAATGATCGCTACAGTTGACGACAGTTGGTAGAACGGTTGATGGCAGCAACAAGCCTAATTCTCATATAGGAGCATTTCAATGCGAGATAATTCCCACGTTCTGCCTCCCAACATCCACCGGAAGCAAAAGAAAACCCTAGCTATAAGGGCTTATGCGCCTTAACAAAACATAAGTCCCGCAATAAAAGACCCAATAGAAAACAACAAAAAAGCTAGCGTTTGTTTGGTAGAGCGTCCACACTAACATATATTTATACGCTCTTAGACCGTTAGATGTACTTAGCTCTACACCAGCTTATACTCTGTTAGACAAACTTTCTACCAAACAAACGCTAAGTCGAAGGCCACTAACATATTAAAAGGGAACAACCAGTAGAAAGCTTATGATAGAATTATATGCTCCAACGAGCATCTCTCTCCAAAAGAGCAGCCTCCTGATCCACATCAATGAGTCCCCCAAACTCCCAGTATAAACCATCTCCCTGAACATCGCAATTACTGAATTTTGCACACCGGACATTGTAGAGCTCAACACCCACGATGGCGAAGAATCTTCCCCTAGAATGTTGAACGGTGGAGGGCTGTGGTGATTTTGATAAGGGTTACGATATACAAGCTGTTGACCACTAGGAAGTGTATTAGATAGCATCGATTAAGAACCACATGCTGCTGGCCTAGGGGGTATGATCATATCCTGAAATGGTGCGTTGCCTTTAGCTTCCTCTGCTAGGCCCCTTCCATAAAGAGGAATCATGGTGGTGTGAGATATCTCAGCCTTGCAAACTGGGCATTGAGGATGCTCATCAGAGGCAAGAGAGGCACTATGGACGTGAAACCACTTGTAGATGCAGGGCCAACAGTAGAGGTGGCCGCAGAAAGTGACCACGGGTTTACAAGCAAAATCAAAGCATATGTTGCAGTCAAACCAACCGCTGAAGTTTTCTGTCCCTGTTCCTGCACCTGCAACTAATTTCCGTTCCTTTGCATAGCATTGCTTGAAGGCCATTGATACGTCCTCGCAACCTTCTTCTTGTCACCAGTATTGCTTCAGATCTGATATATAAAAAAACAATTAAAGTGGATCCTACATTCCTACTACAAGTTCATGTCTATTAACTAGGAAAATGAATGACCAACAACCCTCAACCAAATTAGAGCAAACTCCTTGAATGGAGAAGATAAAAAGCAGTCATCTGGAGAGAGAGCATCCCAAGCAACGAATATGTATAAGATATATTCACAGCAGCCTCCAAACTATCCTATTCAGAACACAGAGATGTGCAAACAAAAAGGCACAGCCATCTTCAATTCAAACCGAAAGGTCAAAAGGATGAACACACAAGTCTACAACAATGGTTGAAAAAAGATACTTACAGGGCCTACAACTTTAGCTTGATGTATTCTAATAACATAAGGAAACCATTTAATTGAAAGCGAAATGTAAACCACACAGAGAAAAGAAAAAAAATTTACCATCTTGTATAAACCCAAAGCATGCATTTAGAAATAAAATATTGACAGAAAGAAAATGGAAGTGTCATAATATAAATGGATTAAAAAGTAAAATTAATTTCTGTTTGTCAAATATAATGATGTTCATCACTAGTCCTCTTCAATTAAAATACAAATTCTTATCAACCTCCACTAAAGCCCACTGATTGTGAAACAAATGACTGACGCCAGGAAAATAATTAGATGTTAGACACATCAACTCCAAGAATCTGCGAAGACCAAGGTCTATTCTCCATTAGTGAGAATCAGGTGAGGCATAAGAAAATTTCTGAAGTTTGATAGTCATGATCATATAGCCTTCAAACATAAGTTCTTTTCTGAAAAATCTGTAGGAGTTCCTTTCTAATTAAATCTGAAAATCCTCTATCAGATTCCACTAACAGTTCAAGGACTCAAAAAGCTTTTTAAAGTTCCTCTACATAGAGATCTAATATAAAGCTAGCATACAACCAAAGAACACAACAGAGTGCCTTATTGGAGTTCTACGCTAGAATTTATTGTCAAATGCATATTAGTCAGCAACTCAGCATAATAACGTGTTTTTATCGATGAGTCAACAGAATGCCAAGTAACATGCATGTAAGAAAAATTGTTCCCAGTTACAAACTTTTCTCTCGGAAGAAAAATAAATAAATTATAAATATAATGTGAAAAAATAGCACTTCTTAACTATTGCAATAGATCTAGAGTGGAGTTCGAAAGATGCAAAGAACTTCAAATAGAACAGAAGCATGTCATCTAACCCAGTTCAATACTAAGGACAACCTACGTCCAATCCATTTAAGAATGTTGAAACCATTAAAACAATGCATGGTGCAAGGTATAAGGATGAATCTCACAAACCTCACTAGTCAATACACAAGTAGCTGTAAAACATTCATGATTGAAATTCAATATTTGTTTAATATAGATTCTACGCAAACTATAGGATCCACAAACAACCCCAAGGAAACAAACAAACGAACAACTTAGTTTTATATAAAATCCTAACTTTTCAAGAACAGTACCTTCATAAAAAGAACTCCACAAAAAGATATTCACCGAATAGAAAGTGTTCAAGCAATCTCTGCGACGTGAGTCAGATGACCCTCTCATACCACGCATCTATTCTTCTGCTAGAAATATCATTTGTCACCATCTGCAATAGTTATTGCAACCTTACGTGTGTGGCCATTTGTCAATTTCTTTTCCCCGAAAATGAATCACAAATCACAATACTCTCTGTTTGATTCTCGAGAAAATTTCTAAAGAACGAGAAAAAAATAACGTAAACTATCATTTTCCTTCCTTTCCAGGCAATGCAAACAAATGCAGTCGACATTCCAATTTCAAAACAAAATCAAAACCACATAAAACCAAAAACCACCGAATCGCATAAGATCCACAATATAGACAAATCAAATTGCACACAACCAAAACTCCGGAAAAATGGAAAGAACCTTATCAAACAACGAAAAAATAAATCAAGGATAACAAAGCACAAGAAGCCAAACAGATGCACGTACCAAAAAGGGAAGATAAGATAGATGGCGTTAATTCGAGGCAGCAATTGAAAGGAGAGGAGTTGTTGCTTCCTCGAATCTTCGAATCAATGGCGAATAGCTTTTAGAAAGATTCATTTGTCTTGTCTGAAAACAAAGTCGATGCAGATGCAAGCGAGAATGGAATTGATCGAGATCCCATAGAAAGGGCTGCTCTGGGACCGATATTCCAATTGAGGCAACCGCTGCAAAGTCAGTGCACGATGAGCTTGGTCTTGAAGAATGGTAATGGGAAGGGGAGTTCGAGGTTCCAGGCTTTCTTGGGAAGCACACAATAAGTGAGATGAGCCATCCATTCAGTGGAAGTTGCTTTCATCTTTCCAGTAGTTTCTTGACTTCCTTCTTCTTGCGAGCTAGTAGCAATAGTTGCTATCCCAGTTAAGTATAAAAGTCTAAGTCCTGTTAGATCGAGTATCAGTGTAAGTCATTTTTCCAATCCGCATTCCCACCAGCCTTCGATGCCAGAGGAATCATTACCGCAGCGCATAGAGGGGGAGGTCATAAGCGTCTATACCGTCAAATCGATTTTCGATGGAAGGAAAAAGACATATATGGTAGAATCGTAACCGTAGAATACGACCCTAATCGAAATGCATACATTTGTCTCATACACTATGGGGATGGTGAGAAGAGATATATTTTACATCCCAAAGGGGCTATAATTGGAGATACCATTGTTTCGCGATGCAGCTCCATACCTCGGGAAAGGGCTGTTAGGGGGAAATCTGTTGTTAAGCAAACTTTTGCTTAACACAACAGATTTCTAAAACCCCCTAACAACCCCCAGAGGAGGTGAGCGAAGTGGAAGGCGGCCCTCGTAGTCCTAGTCCTACTCGGTGTTAGGAGTGAGCTCGGGAGCTACAAAGGGATATTAGATTGTTAAATAAAAAGGCATTTATTTAACGTTTCACCATGTCTAATGTCATCTATTTAAGAGGCTTAATAAAACAATAAAAGGACTACATAGATATGGGCTTTAAAGTCGTGTCACTCCTATAAAACCTATAACTACATAACTCTTAACAGCATGAGAAGGAACGTTACCCCCTATAATTTCCTCGGGGGATGTTTGGAGAAAGTCTCTCGTCAATAATAGCTGCGCCTTGTTGATGCTACTTTTCTCACTTGTTAATAAATTAGAGAGAACAAAGAAAAAAAAAAAGCATTCCGAAGAGGGCAGGGCCTTGCACATGGTCCTTACCAATAAAATTTTTTGAATACAAATTATTGATGTGAGGGTCCGGTTGACTTTAATTAAATTAGTAAGCGTGTTTCGATCAAGGTTTTTAAAATAAGACCGGACTGGCCGGTCCGACTAGCCGTGTATCCGATCCAGGTCATGACCCCAAAATCAGGCACCAAAAGAATCGGTGTAATTTGTGAGAATCGACTACTTGACGGTCGGACCGGTTGGGTCTCACTCCCCTCCAAATGATGTTGTTTTGGACTAATTAGACCCATTTCTATCCATGAAATCGCGTCGTTTCATACAAAATGTATCAAAAGGCACAAAAATAAACCCTAGCCACAAGCCCCTCATAGTCACCTCACTTGCGCAAGTGCGCAGTTGGCAGCAGCAGTGCAGCATCTCACAATCACCTACGCACTATGCAGCACCTCCATTAGTCCATCTCCTTTGTCCTCCATCAACTCCCTCATAGGCTCACAGTCGGCAGCAACACCTCCCTCACTTCGCAAGCGGTGAGAAGACCACAGATTTGCTCAGGTAACCGTTATCTAAGTATCTAATCCTTGCTTTCATGATTCACTGATTCCATAGTTTGTGTGCCTCCGCCTAAAATGAGGGCGAGAATGGACTTCCTGATTTTGATGATTTAGAGAGGATGTTTTACGATGATATAATAGATTTGACGATTGAGATAAGCACTCAACACCGTAAGATCACAACACAATATTATAACTTTATTTTATTGGTTGTTGGTTGTATAAAAGTATGATCTTTTATTATTTCATTGAATTGTAGATGACAATATCGTTATTGATGGTGTGGATAATGACAATATTGACTTGACATCATTTGGTGATGATGGGGAGGGCAAGCAAATTAATTTTGGTACTACAAGTGAAACCATAAATGATGGTGGTGGTGATGCTTGATCTTGATTTGGAGATGCTTTTAGCTTGCACTTGTACTAGTTTCTTTGTTAAAGTTTGGACTTTGTTATGAATTTGTTGTAATACTCTTGTTGTAAACAACTTACACTATGTTTTGAACTCTATAATTGGTATTACTTTTGACTTGATCTTGTTTTTTATGCTATGTTTAAGACTCAAGACTTAAAAATTTATAATTATGAATGATTGTGGGCATTGTTATTGTTAAATTTTATAAATTTGTGGGTTTTTTTTTCATTTATTTTGAAGTATGAAATTTATTTTTGTTATTTTATATTTAATAAGTAAATATATTGAACCTGATTCGAATCCCGATTGAACCATGAACTAAAAAAAATTTCTGATTCAATGACCGGTCCGATTTTAAAAACCTTGATTTCGATTGGGTGCCTATATTAAAAAAAAAACCTCTACCCACACCCTCCCCTATATTATCTTGTCATAAGATATAAAGTAGAGCACACATTAGTTTCTAAATCAAGAAACAAAATAATTGTATAATAAAAAAATCCACTAACAAAAGAGCTGTCAGTCTGTCACATCAGCAACCACAACAATATACTACTAATGTCCCCGTTAACTCTCTAATTGGATCCCACGTCTATTAATTCATCTATTAGAATGATGTCAAATGTTGTTGAATAAGATGTGTAAGAAGCGTAACTACTCGCTTGATAATGCCATCATATGATGCTTCATGCCTAATTCCAGCAAACCCATCTTGGGAAATTCATACTTGATATGGTTAATGTTTTCATATCTGCATGAAATTTTGTACTTGCAACTTGATTTATTATTTACAAACAAAAGGTATACTTCCTTCCGTGAGTACATGTATACATGTTGATTGTTTGGATGTCTTAAATTCTTTTAATGCAAATATTTTTATGGAGAAGGCCTGTGATGATTTGAAAATTGCCTACATTGTCTGATTTCCTTGTATGACTGAGGATTAGAGAATTTCTGAGGCCAGTAATGATTCACACTTGGCAGATTTTTTTTGTCGTGCCTATGTGGCAGAGAATAATTCCGAGGTCCAACATTTTTCGTGATACATGTTGATTGTTTTGGTGTCTAAAATTCTTATAATGAGTAATGAGAAATCTTTTGTATGAAGAAGGCCTGTGATGATTTAAAGATTGCCTACATTGTCTGATTTCCTTGTATGACTGAGAATTAGAGAATTTCTGAGGCCATTAATGATTCACACTTCGATATTTTTTGTCTTTGCCTAAGTGGCATAAAATAATTTTGAGGTCCTATAGGGAAATATGTGTATATTGTACGAGTAAAAACTACTCTTCTGCTGGGGGATACTGATTTAGTGATCATGCCTCTATTTTTTTCCCTAGTTAAGATTCAGAATTCTGATTTCATTTTCTGATTAGGGTTTTCTTTTTGCCATGGAGATTCTTTAGATATGTTTTGTTGTTTCTGTTAGATTTGCTTACCTTCTCTGATTGATTTCTACTTCTTTTGTACTTTTTAGGCTTTTAGGTTTACATTGGCTATAGAAGGGTACATTTGCATCAAGGATGTTGAGTGCTGTTATTTTTGAGGACATTTTTGTGGTTGACAGACTTGATCCAGATGGTAAAAAGTTCGATAAAGGTATGCTTGACCACACTTTTAGTTAATCTATATTTTCGCTTGCTCATTTTCCCATCTTTGTGTGTTTGGATGCGCACACTCCTTCGTAGTGCTTATTAAGTGATTGCAATCTGACTATATTGTGTCTGCATATATTTCTGAAAGATCAAGGTTTTGATTTTAATTTTTTGTTATGTTTGGAAGTCGTCTTTTCTATTGTGTTTTCACTTTTTGTCTGTCATTCACACCACAAGCACCTCCACCCAATTACATAATGTGCATGCCCATATATGCGTGTCGACCTTCCCTGGGCATGTTCAATAGTTTTGTATTTTGTCTTGAATTAGGACTGGACTAGCACAAAGTTAATGTGCACATGGTATCTCCATAACATCTATTTTTGTCAAGAGATAATGTCCAGAGGAGGTTTTTTGGAAGGTAGAATACCTTTCAACAATGAAGCCTAAATCAGAATCAGTGTTAGGTAGGAAAATGTGAACAGTGGTAAAAAATATTGATACTATCAACCCAGTTGTTCTCTGTTGAATCAATTTGGTGGGGGCTGCTGAAGATGGCATCAAATTAATGATTTTATTGTAAAATTTCAAAAGAGTACTTGGTTCAATCTAGGCATGTGCTCCCTTTAGGCCCTTAACTGAAATATGTATTGAAATAGATATTCTCGTTCGAAAGTGTCGATAGGAATAATATGAAAGGTTTATGTATTCTGGTTTAGGGTGATTTTTTTCACTTGGCAACCAATGTTTCTGTAGGCTGCCTTACATTTCTCCTCACAGGGAAAAAAACTTGAAATTACAGTTTTCCCTTTTCCTTCTGTTTTACTGTATTGAGTGGTTTTTTTGAGCCCTTCTAGTGGTGCAGCAGCTCATGCTAGTTCTTTTAGAAACATTGACCTGAAATCTTCTATGCTTGTCATGTTGGCTATTATTAGCGGGTGGGGCTGTCTGCATCCCAACTTTTTACTGGTCCCACCCCAAAAACATAAAAAAAAACCCAATCTCATCACACCCCTAAACCAGTCTAACCTCTGTTCATCTCTCTCTCCCCCTTTCTCCCTCTCACCAATTTAGGGTTTAAGATCGGAGACTTTTGATCTCCAACTTCCAGATCGAGGACTTCTGATCTCCACTTTAGGGACTTCCGATTTCCACTTCGCAACTCCAGTATATATGTAGCTCCCTCTTGAGCTGACCTTAGTAAACTCCTTCCCGTTATACCAAAATAGAGTTGTTGTACTGTACCGAATTAGAGAAGTGAGGCTTGACCAAAGAAAGAGGAAGCAAATGCACTACTCTACTAAAGATGAAGAAAAAAAAAAGAGTGATGTCCTACTGGAAGAAAAAGTGGAACTACAAGCTGCTCAAATACCAGTTAACGAACCAAAACTCCACCAGCTTGATTGTAAGGCATTTCCACTACATAAGAAAGAAGTTGAATGAAGATGGACCGATCAACATGCATTCTCATTTTGGCGGATTGTGCTAAAGTGAAGACATTGAAGACACAGGAAAAATGGAGGAAGTGAAGAAGAAGATAGGGTGCGACTGGGAAAAATTGTTTTTCATTTTAAAAATTGAAAAATGTGCTGTCTTTAGTTTTTATCTATTTTTAAGTGGGGTTTTGGTAGTAATGGGATGGGTCCGGTAAAAGTTGGGGTGCAGATAGCCCCATCCATTATTAGCTTGCTGGTGCCATTTGGATATGTATTATTCCTTTTGTTTTGGGGTTGAGGGGAGGAGGTGGTTAGAGGATATTCTTTTTTCAGTCTGTAGTGCCATAGTTTGCATTTGTAAAGTCATTTCGCAAATGTTGCATTTGTACTGTATAAGGTCCTTTTGGTTGTCAACTTTTAGAGTTTTTCATGTTGAAAGTGTTTTTTTTAGTACGGGTCAATTTATGTGTGATTTGGTTGTCAATTCTTTGGATTGAATGAATGTTACCTATGAATCTTTTTGCTTCTTTTGATCTGTCCTCAACTGATCATGTGTCTTAATCTGTTATGTTAAGTTACTCGCATTGAAGCTCGGAGCCAGAACTTGGACATGTTCATGCACTTAGATGTGAACACAGAGATATATCCAATGAGGGAAGGCGATAAATTCACAATGGCATTGGCTCACACACTGAATTTGGATGGAACACCTGACACTGGCTATTATACTCAGGTAATCTTGTTTATAGTTTTTGTGCCCTGCCCTGCCCTCCCCTCCCGCTAAATAATCATGTATGTAAGTAGTTGTATATAATGATAAAAAGTACGAGGATTTGTTATTGTTATGTCGGGAAGCCATTTGAGAAAGCAGATAAAACTTGTGGTCATACAATAATAGGCTTCTCTGATCATTTTTATCCCTGCAACCCGTTTTTGTATCCCTCTGTAGAGTATGTTCTTAAGTGCACTCTTTGAAATAATGCGAAAATAAGTTGATAATGTGTTTTCTCAGTTAATAGTATCAATGTATCATCAATCTATTATCAGAGTAATAGACTTCTCTTTTGCATGGTTTGTTTGCTAATGATCACATAAGCAGCTTCCAGTAGGCTGTCTTAAGAGTTCTTGACTTGCATAAACCAAATAGATGAAGTATATTATTTTCCCTACTTGAAGCTAAGTCTAAACCACCCAAATTGCAGTTAGTTATTTGTATCTCAAGCCTTAAAATATTATCACCGGTACTTTGTTTGATCGAGATTGTAGTGCTACAATTATTTTGAAAAATATCATGGATGACAGTTCAAATGAAATGAGGAAGTCTAAAAATACTAGTTACATTAGTCATGTTAGTGCTTATCTAATGAAGTATAGCCCAATGCAGGGAGGGAGGAAAACGCTTGCTGACAAATATGAATATGTCATGCATGGGAAGCTATACAAGATCTCTGAGGAAGGTTCTGGCAAAGCAATTAGAGCGTATGTATCCTTATATTCTCTTGTTTCTTGCTACTTTGCTACATGTCTGTTACGCATTTACACCTCTCCTGTTACTGTTTAGTCGTCAGTAAGGCCATTTGAGTTGGGAGTAGATCTTATAATGCTTGCAGCATGTCCTGTTTCTGTCTGACTTGATTTGCAAAAGTTTTACCATTTTCTCTTGGTTTTTTTGCTGCTGCTTCAGGGAGGTATATGTTTCTTATGGTGGATTGCTAATGTTGCTGAGGGGTGATCCTTCTAATGTCGCAAAGTTTGAGCTTGATCAGAAGCTGTTTCTCCTTATGAGGAAATTGTAAATTTGATGTTGCATTATGGCCAATGTCTTTCTTAACCTATTTGCTTGTGTACTTCTTTGATGTATATGTTATCTCACCCTAGTAAATGTCCTGGATCTAGTAGTGGTATTGTATCTGTCATCTGCAGTTCAAATTGAGAGAGATTTTCTGTTTTTATTTATTTATTAATCTCAATTTTCCAAAATTTGGTTCTATAAATTAAAAGAAAATAGATTGGTGATAGTTGGAGCGAATCACATGAGTTCATGAGAAAAACAATAGAAATAGAACCTAAAAATTAGAAAGAACATGATAAGCATCCTTCTATAGAATATGTTAATCAATGAAAATATTGGTATTTCACTCTCTTTGCTTGAAATTATGTACTTGTTTTAAATCTAATATTTTCATGCAATCTAGTCTAGAATATATAATTACAAGAGATCATTTCTCTTAATTAAAAAAGAAATTATATTTTGAATAAATATTTATTTCTTATTTTAGTCCTTTTGAATCAACAAATTTTTGACTTTTTTAATATAACTATCCAGTCATCGGGTCACCACAATCATATATAAATTATTTTATATTTGTAATATCGATAAAATAGATATGAAAAGAAATTAATATGTAAATAAGATGAACATATTTTTATTTAATAAACATAAAATCATCTTTAAAACTATCGAACAAATTTTTTTTAAAAAATGTTATATGACTCATCCCTAAACAATTCATAACAGTCCATTTCATTATAACATCATGTTGCATTGTAAATTTAGAATGAGATATCATATTCTATTATTAATATTCAATTATAATATCATACTTACAATAAAGTATCATATTTTACTGTATATTTATAATAAAATACGATATTATAATGAAATGAAACAATATGAATTGTTTAATCATAAACCATTTATCACCACTATTAAAAAAAAGTTTGTATATGAGATTAAATGAATAGATAAATATTTAACCATAAAATTTTTCAGATAAAAGCACCTATTTGTTAGAGCAGATGCAATGGTAAATTTTAATGAGGAGGAGATAATGTATTAGAATGTGTGTTTTTAGGATCAGTCTTCATATTTTTGTATTTTTGTTGAAAAATAGATGAGAGAATGAAGAATGTTTGGTTTGAATAATAGGGAAAAAAATAATTGTATTGAGAGATATGTTTTACTGATATGATTGTATTGGAATATGTGTTTTGCTGATGTCATTATACTAAGAGATGTGTGTGGTTTAAATTGTTGTGCAATCAAAATGGAATCCAAAAATAAGTAAATATAAATAGAATTTTAATTTGTCGGACTGGTTTGCGAGTTTTCTGATTCAATCGTCGGTCTGCTATTTGCCCTTGCACCTTTTTCTAAATAATTAAAAGATAAAAAATGCAATCCAATCTGCCTTTTTATCTGGGCTCTCAAAGAAACCCTATAAAATAACCTATACAAAGCTCTCACCTGTTCAGTTGATTCACCGCCGCCGACAACGTACTGCTTATCCTACTTTCAGGTGACATTCTACACAGGTAATTTCGCCTTTTTGTGATTCAGTTTAAACGGAATAGCTTAATTTGTTGATTTCGGCAGATATGCTCTTCAGGTAGATACCAAAATCTATTATTGATAAAATGATTATGCTTGGCATGGCGTAACATTTTATGTCGACCTTCTGTTCAGTTTGTTATAAAATGTAAGAAACTGCGAGAAAACTGTATTTTTACTGCTAAATAGTTGAAACCTAGGTGTGCTTCCTTTAATCGAAGTAATTTTCAGGGCTATTTTGGTTGTCTGATCCTTTTTCTCTCTTTCTTGAGGTTTTCTTTTCTGCAGGGGTACTGATTTTGTGATGACGTCTTATTTTTTCTTTTTCGCTGTTAATGTGTAATCACTGTTAATCCTTCATTCCATCTTCTTATCCTTTGCACTTAAGCCCATACACAAGGCCTGGCCTTCATGATACCACTGCTCGTCCTCTACTAAGTATATCTTTTTTTTTTGTTAATGGCAAATCTTTTGTATAGAGAAGGCCTGTGATGATTTAAAGATTGCCTACATTGTCTGATTTCCTCGCATGACTGAGGATTGGAGAATTTCTGAGGCCAGTACTGATTCACACTTCGCAGATTTTTTATTTATTTTTTTTTGTCTTTGTGCCTATTTGGAATATAATAATTATGAGGTTCTACAGGGAAATATGTGTACATTGTACAAGTAAAAAACTACTCTTTTGTGAGCAATGTATTTATATTGCCGAAAAAATAATAATCATTTGCATGTGAATTGAATATTTAGAATTATTTAGCTCGCACCCAGCAAATCCATCTTGAGAAATTCATACTTGATATGGTTAATGTTTTCATATCTGCATGAAATTTTGTACTTGCAACTTGGTCTATTATTTACAAACAAAAGGCATACTTCCTTCCGTGAGTACATGGATACATGTTGTAATGATTCACACTTGGCAGATTTTTTTTTTCGTGCCTATGTGGCAGAGAATAATTCTGAGGTCCAACATTTTTCGTGATACATCACACAAAATACGTCTTCCAATACAACCACATCAACAAAACGCATCTTCCAATACAATCCTATTAGTCAAGCCATTAACATTATTTTCCTCCATTTTTTCCCCACGAAAACTAATTATGGATCCCACCACTTTTACCCTAAAGTCAAGCCAAGTTCTCATCCACATCAAGTAAAACACATCTTTCAATAAAGTCATATAAGCAAAAACACGTATTCCAATAACAACTAATGTCCCCATTAGCAAATTACCATTGCAATTGCCCTACAATTGTGATTTCTTCATACCACGGGCACGTGAAAAGGCAACGTGCTGGTTTTTCAAAGAATTGAATTTTGTTATTTCCACTACATGACTAAAAATGACACAAGTTTATATATATGTGTGTTAATACACATATTTGATGGGTAAAATATTTGTGAATACATCTGATGACGTCAAAAAGGTGTCACTACCGAGAAGACGTTCAGTGGGTCAGACCTGTGATAGTGCACGGGCGAAGATCCTTCCAGGGAGTTAATCAGCCGAGCAAAATAGTCTTGGTTGATCAGCTAGGTAGCCTGTCAGGCAGTTTACAGACCAGGCTGGTAGGGCAGTCCAGGTTGATCAGCTAGGTAGTCTGGAAACTGAGCACAACAAAGAAAGGTGAGCTAAAGGCCGTGCCAGAGGTGTCCTCTAGCGTTGGCGCTCCGACGCTCAAGTCAGTTGGTATTTCATCAGGTGAGCTCCTCGGACTAGAGCTCTCAATTAGCCAGTACTTAAAATGTGATTCAGTTGGACAATACCTGACCTGCTGAGCTTTATATAGGGCTGCAGACCACTGTTGAAGTGGGTCTTTCCATTATGGTTGTGGACCATATCCAGCTGTTTTTCACCTTGGTAGGTCCAGCTGGTGCACTCTTACCGAGGAGACTGCCTGGTAGGCATGAAGAGTCTTTTGGTCCACATATGACGTGGCGGAGCACCATTGGTGGGGGTATTTTTGTAATATCAGTTGCCCCCCAACTCCCTTATCGAGGCGTCATTCTGCGCAGATCGATGAGAGGAGTTATTATGCCATTCCATTAATGAGGAGATGACAGCTCAGACCCTTAGATCAATGGTCCATGTCTGCGCGGTTCATTGGCCATCTGTTGCTGGCCGTTGATCTGAGATTGGTCTTTTGCTATAAAAAGGACGTGGGAACGAGTCATTCCACACTTCCTCTGAAAGTTGAGAGCTTATACCGAGCAGTAGTTCATACCGAGCAAGATCAAGAGTCAATCCTTCAATTTTGACCTACCGAGCAATCTTCTAGGTAAGCCATGTCTTCTTCTAGTTCTAGTACGTCTATTTCTGGCCTTTCAACATCCACCTCTGGTAGTGACCGAGCAACTACCTCTACCGATGAGGTAGTTATCACCCAAACCAATCCCCCCTTAAGGACACGTCATTTTGTAGAATCCTCCTCGGTGGAGTACCCAGTAGAGTATGCTCCCCATGACCTTCCTCCTCCTAATGAGAGGGGCGGAGGTACCGACGACAGCATCAATGAACCGACCTACCTCTCCTGTGACCTATCCAACAGTTATATTGACGAGGTGGTGGCCAAGTGTGGTCTGCCCTTCCAATACCGACGTGTGGGTGAGGGTGAGTCTCCATTTCGTCCTAGGAGAGGAGAGTTTGCTATCTCACTTCGGTCACTCCAAGCAGGTGCTAGGATTCCTTTCCCTCCAGCCATAACCAGCCTTCTTCGTCGGTTCAATCTCTCTCCAGCTATTCTGGCACCCAATTCCTGGCACTTTCTGGCCAACATTGTTTGTCTCTCTCACAGATACCATCTCGGTATCTCCTCCTCGGTCATTCAACATCTTTCTCTTCTGTGTCATCTACCGAACTCCCCTGGTCTTTTCTACTTAAAACTCAAGCCAGGACTTAAGATCCCACTGTACAACCAGTCCATCAAGAGATGGAAAAATTCCTACATCTTTGTCCGAGTTCCTCTTCCTGAGGGGGAGGAACTCCCTTTCCGTACCACCTGGTCGGTACCTCTTACCGATCAGTTTAACCGTCCTCCCCAGTTGAAGGGTGAGGAGTTAAAGTTATACGAAGCCTGGAAGGAACTCCTCGTTGTTGGGGCCGAGACCGACATGAAGTTCAATCCACAGGACTTCTCGGTTTCTAATTTCTGTTACGGATCTCGACAAGGTTTGCTTGCTTTTATTTCTTCGATATTTTAGGTTACCATCACTGATCGGTAGATATTTTGACTTGTTGTGATGCCTTGCAGATATGGCCGACTTGTCAGAGTACATGGCGATGAATGCTGCCCCAGCTCCTCGGCAACCAAAGAGGAAGAAGACCAGCAAGGGTAAGGACACTAAGAGGCCACGTGTGGGGGCCACAAGGGAGACTGCGGCATCTGAGATTGCCCTCACCGGAGCTACCACCTCGGTTACTACGGTAACTCGAATTACTCCTCCCCCTCGGCAAGGGACTCCTCGGTCAATTCCTTATCAGATCCCTCGGCAGGTGAATGATCCTCCTTTGGGACCCATTGCCGAGGAGGATTCTGCTCGGCATTCTCCAGAATGGGATGTCAGCAAGACTGACAGGGTAGTCAACCCAAGAGTGGCTACCGAGATGCTGAAGCACTTGCCAACCCCTGCAGACTATAACAGGGTGTCTAATCTGACTGCTATGGAGCATCTGACCCAGATGAACTCCCTCTTCATGCAGGTATGAGCTCCTTCTCCTCAGCTCGGTTACTTTTCTTTTTAATGAATTTTTTCTAAGTCATTTCCCCTTTTCAGACTGCTGTCCACCTCTCTGCCCTTCCCTCAGGCATTGCTCGGTTTGCCTATGAGGAAACCGTTCAAAGGGACAGGGCCGATGCTGCCGTGGAGCGTGCTACCAAGGCCAAGAATGAGCTCAGTTTGATGAAGGCCGAGGTGGAGGAGATGCAGCAGGCTCACTCTGCTCAAATGGAGAAGGCTGCTCGGCAACGAAAGGAGATGAAGGAGAGGGTGTTCTCCTTGGAGCGCAAATTGAAGAACGCTGAGGAGACCTACCAACGTCTCCTTGGTGATGCCGAGCAGCAGACAATCCAGAAGTTCAAAGATTCTGAGGACTTCAAGGCTGCTCTTAGGGAGGAAGGTTTCTATGGCTTCCGAGGAGGTGTCAAGGAGTCCAGGAAACTGCTTGTGAAGGCTGGTCTGGACTCCTCCATACTCACACCTTTATGCCCTTCTCTCATGGGAAGGGATCAGCTGGAAGAGTCCAAGGAGGAGATCCTTGAAGCCTTCAGGAAGGCTGAGCAGAGGAGGAAGAGAGGCCTTGCCGAGGCTGATTTTTCTGATGAGGAGGCTTCGGATGAGGATGTAGAGATTGTGGAAGAGGAGAACTTGGAGGCGGATAATGAAGCACCAAACCAAGCTATTCTCCCAGCTGTTGAGCCTACCGAGGAGGCTCCTCTAATCCTTCCTGCCAATGTGGCCACTGCCGAGGAGTCTGGCTCTGGAGTTCCTGCTTTAGATTCCTAGGCCTTCTCTTGTATGGGCTTAGCCTCTTTTGCTCTTAACTTAACTTGTAATGAACCTGCTTGAATTTCAATGAAATCAGAATTCATAATTGCTCGGTAGCGCATATTATATACTTCTGTATATTTCTGTTCATATTTGATTGTCATAATGATTTTGTGGTCGGTAAGCAGACCAGCCTTCTTGCATTTTTTGGACTTTTGAGTCTCAAATTTTCCTAAGTATTTCAATGTTGAAAATACTTCCCTGGTCGGTAGGCCTCCCATGGTATTTGTCTCTTCTTGCTTTCTTGATCAAAATCTTCATGTTTTGATTGCCTGGTCGGTATCCGACCATGACTTCAGAAGCCTTTTATTCCTTTTAGGAATATTGGAATGCCATCCTCGTCGGTAGGCCGACTGTGGCGTTGATCTTTGAAGATCTTTCTTCCTTTTAGGAAGGTCTGAAAGGCCATCTTGGTCGGTAGACCGACTGTGGCGTTTGGACCCTGTTTATTAGGGTGGAGTCTTCATTGTTGTGCAGACCGACCAGGTTGATGGTGTCTTCATTTCCTCTTCGGGAGTTATCCTGGTCGGTAAGCCGACCAGGTTTGTTTTTGCCTGGTCATCTTGTGACGTTGGTCGGTGTGCATTGATACTTAGACAATTTTTTGGCTAAGTTTGCATGTTGTTCAGGTCAAAGCCTTCTCCTGCATTGTGATGCATTATTTTGGGAAAGAGACCTGAACTTTTATTCATTCCTGCATGTTCAAAGATGAAAAGCAGATACATAGAAATAAAAACATCATGTGTTACAATAAGGCATTACACATAGTATCTCCGAAGATTGTCGACATTCCAGGGTCTCATCTCCCCGGGCTTCCTCGGATCTTCGATTTTGTATGTGCCTTCTTTTAGGATTTTCACAACTAGGTAGGGTCCTTCCCAATTTTCACCAAGCTTACCTGGATGTTTACCTGTAGCAATTACCTTTCTCAGTACAAGGTCTCCAACAGAGAAACTTCTCCTTTTTACTCGCCTGTTGTGGTACTGAGCTGTCTTCTGTTTATAGGCAGCAGTCCGGATCCTTGCATTCTCCCTAGTTTCTTCTAGGAGATCCAGGTTGTTCAGCAACAGCTCATCATTCATTGATTCTTCGAAGTTGGTAACCCTCAATGACGGGGCTCCAATTTCGATCGGGATGACTGCCTCTGTCCCGAAGGAGAGAGAGAATGGAGTTTCCCCTGTTGATGTCCGAGGAGTAGTGCGGTATGACCAGAGCACACTAGGTAGTTCTTCAACCCATCTCCCCTTTGCTCCATCCAGCCTTGTCTTCAGTCCTTCAAGGATAGTCCGGTTTGTCACTTCTGCTTGCCCATTAGCCTGGGGATGTGCCACGGAGGTAATCCTTAGGTCAATGCTAAGGTCTTCGCAGAACTTGTGCATCTTTCTGCTCACAAATTGTCTTCCATTGTCCACCACGAGGGCTTGTGGCAAGCCATACCTGCAGACGATGGTTCTCCATATGAAGTCCATCACTTTCTGTTCCGAGATGGCTGCCAATGGCTCCACCTCTATCCATTTAGTGAAGTAATCAACGGCAACAATAAGGTTCCTCCTCTGCCCCAATGTCTGGACGAATGGTCCAAGGAGATCCATGCCCCATTGAGCAAATGGACATGGATTTTGCATGGGGATGATGTCTGAGGAAGGTATTCTCGGCACGTTTGAGTGCCTTTGGCACTTATCGCACTTCTGTACGAGCTTCTTAGCGTCCTTCATCATGGTAGGCCAATAGTACCCGCATCTCAGTACCTTGTGACTTAAGGTCCTGGATCCTATGTGGCTTCCACATATCCGCTCATGCACTTCTCGGAGTGCATAGTCTGCATCTCTGGGTGCTAGACATTTCAGATATGGAAGAGTGAAGGATCTTCTATACACCTCTCCCTGGATCAGGGTATATCTAGCTGCTCTTTTTCGGAGGCTCCTTGCTTGGTTGCGATCTTCAGGCAAACTTCCATCCTCCAAGTATTTCTTGATCGGATCCTTCCAACTCGGCTCATGACCGACATCAATATCTGCCATCAATGTTTGTACTTCGATGCTCTTTTGCGGGAGTATTTCTACTTGAACTAAGGTAGGTACCTGCACTGAGGAGGCAGACGCCAATCGTGCTAACACGTCGGCTCTTGAGTTTTCGCCTCTAGGTATTTGTTTGACCTCCACCTTCGGTATCTTCTCCATCAGCTCAAGTACTTTTGCCAGGTACTTAATCATACTTGGTCCCCTTGCTTCGTATTCTCCTTTGATCTGCTCGGTGATCAGCTGTGAGTCACTATGAACGATCAAATTTTTAACTTCCAGCTGCTCAGCAAGGCGTAGCCCAGCCAGCACAGCCTCATATTCCGCCTCATTGTTCGAGGCTTTAAAATTGAATCGCAAGGAATGTGCTATGGTCATGCCCCCCGGGCCGAGCAGGAGAATGCCAGCACCACTGCCTTCTTGGTTGGATGATCCATCCACAAACAATTGCCATTGTTGAGGTGCAGTGGAGGCAGTGTCTTGGTTGGGCTCTCTATAGCATTCAATTATAAAATCAGCTAAGGCCTGGGCTTTCATAGCCTTCCTTGGCTGGTACTGAATGTCAAACTCTCCCAATTCAATAGCCCACTTCACTAATCTTCCTGAAGTGTCTGGCTTTTGGAGGACTTGTTTTAGTGGCTGGTCAGTCAGGACAATTATCGAGTGTGCTTGGAAGTAAGGTCTCAGCTTCCTTGCTGCCACTATCAGTGACAGAGCAAGCTTCTCAGCATGGGAGTACCTTGTCTCTGCACTAACCATCATTCTGCTGATGTAATACACTGGTCTTTGCACATTGTCTTGCTCACTTACTAGCACTGCGCTTACCGCGTGTTGTGATACTGCTAGGTAGAGGTACAAGACTTCACCCTCTCTTGGACAAGTCAGTAGAGGAGGCTGGCCTAGATAATCTTTAAGATTTTCAAAGGCAATTTGACACTCAGGTGTCCATACGAATTCCTTGGCCTTTTTTAATGCTTGGAAAAATGGTCTACATTTGTCGCCGGACCGAGCAAGGAACCTTCCTAGTGATGCTGCTCGGCCGGTCAGCCTTTGAACTTCCTTGGCATTTGTGGGTGGCTCCATCTGCAGGATTGCTTCCACCTTTTCAGGATTCATCTCGATACCCCTGCTGGTTACTAAGAAACCAAGAAACTTCCCGGATGCCACCCCGAAGGCACACTTGTCCGGGTTCAGTTTCATTCCAAACCGATCAAGTGTATGAAAGACCTTGCGCAGGTCAGCAGGGTGGTCCTCAGCTTTCTTGCTCTTCACCACCATATCATCTACATAAGCCTCCAAGGACTTTCCTATCTGGTCTCTGAAGATATGGTTCACCAACCGCTGATAGGTGGCTCCAGCATTCTTTAATCCGAATGGCATCACCTTATAGCAATACGTCCCCTCAGGAGTAATGAATGAGGTTCCTTCTTGGTCTTCGGGATGCATTCTTATCTGATGGTATCCCGAATAAGCATCCAAGAAGCTGAGGAGCTGATGTCCTGAGGTGGCATCTACCAGCTGATCAATCTTTGGTAGTGGATAGCTATCCTTAGGACATGATTTATTCAAGTCGGTAAAATCCACACACATCCTCCACTTTCCATTGGCTTTTCTTACCATGACAACATTAGCTAGCCATTCAGGGTATTGGACTTCTCTGATGAAATCTGCATCCATCAACTTCCTCACCTCTTCCTTGATCGCTTCTTGGCGATCAGGAGCAAAGTTTCTTCTCTTTTGCTTAACTGGTCGGGCACCGGGCATGATGCTCAGTCGATGCGTCATCACCTCCGCACTTATGCCGGGCATTTCATCAGCACTCCAGGCAAATGTACCTACACTCGCTAAGAGTAGTTCAGTGATCTCCTTGGTCATTGTTTCCCCAAGTTGAGATCCAACACGAAAGTTTCTTTCTGAGCCAGCCGTGACCTCAACTTTCTTAAGTTGCTCTACTGGAGTAGGCTTGAACACCTGCTCCTCTGCTCTCATATCCAGGCTGGCTACTGAGATCTTCTCTTTCTTCCTCTCTTTGAGTTCAGTGAAGTAGGTGCTCCGGGAAGCCTTTTGATTTCCCTTCACTTCACCCACTCCCTTCGAGGTGGGGAATTTCATCTTCAAGCAATAGGTTGAGACAACAGCTCTCACCTTGTGAAGTAGTGGTCTTCCTATGATGGCATTGTGGGAAGCCTTCACATCAACTACCAACATGTCCACCATGTGCATCACCGTCCTAGGATGTGTTCCCAATGTGACTGGGAGGGTTATCATTCCTTTTGGTATGACTGACTCTCCTGTGAACCCATACAAGGGTACTGAGGTCGGCTTTAGCCTATCCTCCGAGAGCTTCATAGCTTTGAAAGTATGGTAGAATAGGATGTCTGCTGCACTCCCGTTATCTACCAAGATCTTCAGGACGTTAAAGTTGGCGATCACCGCATCGATTACCAAGGCGTCATCGTGAGGGACTCGAACACCTTCCTCATCTTTCTCTGAGAATGTGATGACATCCTCATCCCTCTTGACTCTTTTTCCCTTGGCTAGCTGTTCGGTGAGGCGAGCATATGCTCTCCCAGCTGATGTACTTTCTCCACCTGCTGCCAACCTTCCAATAATGACACCACAGAAATCAATTGTTCCTGCCGTGCCTCTCTGATGTGGAGGAGAATCTTCCCTCCTCCGTGGCCTTCTATGGTCATCATCTTTTCTGTCATCTCCCCTTCGTTTTCCTTCTCGATTTGCAGTGTATCTCTTGAGGTGTCCTCTTCTTATCAACTCCTCAATCTCATCTTTCAACTGAATGCAATCATCGGTATCATGCCCTTGGTCCTTATGGAACCTACAATATTTGTTTGAGAACTTCCTCTTCTCTGCAAAGGTGGCACTCATCTTCTTTGGCCATTTGACCAAGTTCTGGGCCACTATTTCGTTCAACACTGTCTTCGGGGGAGCATTCAGTGGAGTGTAAGTATCAAAGCGACTAGGTGGCGGGCCAGGTGGAAACTTCCTGGACGGCTGGTCTATTCGCCTGTTATCTTCTCTTCCCGTCCTCTTGTCGCCGCTTGGTCGGCTACCTCCCACCCCTCCTGAGCGGCCCTTCTCACTAGAGCCTCTCATTCTATCAGGAGAGGTTCGTATCGCAAAACGAGAGGACTTGAGAGAATCCGTTGCCTTGATGTATTTCTCAGTCCTTGCCAGGAGTTCATCCATGGACTGAGGAGCATCAGTGCATAATGAGTTGCAGAACTGCTCATGACGCACTGTCCTGATCAGAGCAGCATTTGCTACAGCAATTTGCACATCAGGGATCTCCAGGCACATCTGGTTGAATCTTCCTATGAAGTCACGGAATGGTTCTCCCTTCTCGTGTTCAATCACCATCAAGTCCTGATTGGTGGTCTTGGGCTTCCTGGCACTTGCAAATCGGAGACTGAACTTCCTGGATAGGTCCTGGAAGCTATAAATGCTGTGCCTAGGAAGGTTGATGAACCAAGTCCGAGCAGGTCCAATAAGTGTAGAGGAGAAGGCCTTGCACAACACTGCATCTTATGCTCCGCGGCACTCCATCATGGACTTGTATCCCATGACATGGTCATAAGGGTCCCTTTTTCCATCATACTGCTCCAGGTTGGGGAGCCTGAAGTCACGAGGTATATCTGTCTCAAGGATATCCCTAGACAGGGGAGTCATGGAGCTGTCCCACATTTCATCAATGATGCTGCGTCCCTGCAGGGCTGCTAGCTTGCGGTCCACCTCTTGAAGGTGCTTATTGACATCATCATTGACCTGGGAGTGATGGGTGTTCCTATTGGTATTGGAATTTCCTTCTCGGTTCTCGTCCCTCCTCTTGTTCCTTGCATCTAGAGAACCCGAGTTTTCATCATCCTCGTTCCTTTCAGCGGTCCAAGGTGGGCCCTGCTGGTTAGCCATCATCATCTCAGTGAGGAGCTGCACTTGTTGGCAGAGTTGATTAAACCGTGCAGCACTGATGGGAGGACCAGCTGTCTCCTGTGGTGGTGCTTGGACGTTTCCTCCTTCTCGGACTTGAGGCGCATCCAAGGGCACCTCATGCCTTGGAAGATTCCCATAATCTTGGTGTTGCTGCCCGGCCTCATCTACCAGATGATGGGCATGAGATGTCTCAGGATCGTTGGTTCTTCGAGGTCTAACCATTGTAAGGGAACTTAGTCGTTTCCCACAGACGGCGCCAAACTGATGACGTCAAAAAGATGTCACTACCGAGAAGACGTTCAGTGGGTCAGACCTGTGATAGTGCACGGGCGAAGATCCTTCCAGGGAGTTAATCAGCCGAGCAAAACAGTCTTGGTTGATCAGCTAGGTAGCCTGTCAGGCAGTTTACCGACCAGGCTGGTAGGGCAGTCCAGGTTGATCAGCTAGGTAGTCTGGAAACTGAGCACAACAAAGAAAGGTGAGCTAAAGGCCGTGCCAGAGGTGTCCTCTGGCGTTGGCGCTCCGACGCTCAAGTCAGTTGGTATTTCATCAGGTGAGCTCCTCGGACTAGAGCTCTCAATTAGCCAGTACTTAAAATGTGATTCAGTTGGACAATACCTGACCTGCTGAGCTTTATATAGGGCTGGAGACCACTGTTGAAGTGGGTCTTTCCATTATGGTTGTGGACCATATCCAGCTGTTTTTCACCTTGGTAGGTCCAGCTGGTGCACTCTTACCGAGGAGACTGCCTGGTAGGCATGAAGAGTCTTTTGGTCCACATATGACGTGGCGGAGCACCATTGGTGGGGGTATTTTTGTAATATCAACATCTTTGAAGGTTCCTTTATAGAGGATATCGATTATAATAGGTTTCGCACGATCAAAGGTGTAATAGAACAAAATGAAATTAGTTTAGTGTTTGTTCCTGAGATGAGCATAGAAGGTTTTTAGATGATTGAGACTTTCCTAATTGTTCTGAGGCATCTCAGGCTTCTTCTCAGTAGACACCAAATAGGAAACTACTACCACTTCTAACAGACTTCTACGATTAAGTAATGTTCCCAAATGTAACATAATTAATAAGTAAAGCAATAATACTAATTGAAGACCGTGATCTTCTGATTCCCTATTTAGAGCAACTCCAATGGGAGTTGCTATAATGGGTTGCTAAACATGTACTATACCAATTTGAATAGTGGTCTAATGGGTTGGTAAATTTTTTTGGCTTCAATGGGGGTTGCTATAATAAGGTTGCTAAAATACTATTCATTGTAAAAGCCCACTAAAATGAGGCCCATGGGTTGGTAAAATATTTTAATAACATGCATCTACTGTTATGCATGCCTGAAGGTATTGAAACCTTGGGGTTCCATATTTTCCAGTTCTTTCTTCTTGTCTCAGATTGTTGGTAAACATACGGGGCTATCAACACAAAACAGTAATCACTAATCAGTATCAGTAAAAAAAAGACTTTTTCATCATTTTCCCATTTCTGCTCTTCAAATTCCAATGTACCCAGATGAAATTCATTGAATATTTTCCAATAAAAAATAATAAGAATTGAAGGGAAAAAACTTAAATAGCAAAAAAGCTAGAAATGGGTGTGGAACTGACTCTTTTGGGATTGAATCCTTTATATTACCCTTGTTGAGCAGTTAAAGTTGTTTGCTCGGCTGGAATATCAGTGCAAGGTTTCAACTAAAATCATCCCCTCGAGTACACAAACTGGAAAAATTCAATCAAATCAAGCAAAGGCGTAAGGCATAAGAATTAGGTAATTACTTATAAAAGAAATCTAACAGAGTAACAGTAAATACAAAGCAGGCTTGCGGCCACTCCTATCTTGTCTTCAAAAATGCTTGTCTAAGAATGCTTGGGCTAGGTTACTGAAACTTACAGCTTCAGCTGCAGCATATCTCTTGATGACATCAACCACTTCAGGCTTTAAAATCTCTTCCTTGGTAGATGCTTTGCCGCCATAGTCCTTGATCTTCCCTCACAATTTTACCTTTCGATTTCTCTCTCCTCCATCGTTGGTAAAGATAGCAACGAGAGAGATGAGTTGCTAAAATAGCAACTCATATGGCACCTCCGTTGGATTGGCTTTTTTTGCTAAATGGGTTGGTATATTGACAGTTGGCCCATATAGCAACCCATATAGCAACTCCTTTGGAGTTGCTCTAAGAGAGAGTACTAAAACACTTGGTTCGCGGTTACACCATTGGTTGGGCTACACTAGAGTCAAGTACAGTCAAATGACTGTATCAATACAGTACACCTAAATGACCGTTGGATTTGATTACTAAAAGATGATTAAATCTTAACCATTAAATTAATAAATTAATTAAAATTTATTTTTAAATTAATAAATCATATATTTTTATTTTAAAAAAATAAAATAGTCTTATAATTACTATAATGCCCTTTATCTCTCCGTTAGAATCACTCTCCCCGTTAGAGTTAATTTGGAATCTTTCTTCTTTCCTATCTCTCTCATTTTGCCTTTCCGTCGCTGATCGCCTTTCTTGTTCGCAGAGAGTATTTCCGATCAGGTTCGTTCTTTGATCCTTTTTATCCGGTATAATCAAGGAAACGCTGCAAAAGCACATATGAGTTTACTCGTATATGAGTCATTAACATTCCCAATACAAATAACATGATTAATATACAAGCAAAAGTAAATAATAAAAGGGAGAATATTACGTGTGGTTGTTCCGTAGTGTCTTTAGAGGTCTCATCAATGGCAGGCTTATCATTTGTCACGACATTATTTTTTTGGAGAGTCTGACCCGTTGATGCCCCACCATCGATGCTATTATCCAAGTTAATCACCAGTTTCTGTTTTACTCAAACAAAAGGATCAAAGAACGAACCTGATCGAAAATACTTTCTGGCAACAAGAACGGCGATCAGCGACGGAAAGGCAAAATGAGAGAGATAGGAAGGAAGAAAGATTCCAAATTAACTCTAACGGGGAGAGTGATTCTAACGGAGAGATAAAAAGCATTATAGTAATTATAAGACTATTTTATTTTTTAAAAATAAAAATATATGATTTATTAATTTAAAAATAAATTTTAATTAATTTATTAATTTATTAATTTAATGGTTAAGATTTAGTCATCTTTTAGTAATCAAATCCAACGGTCATTTGGGTGTACTGTATTGGTACAGTCATTTGACTGTACTTGACACTGGCAAAACCCCCATTGGTTTGTACTTTTAAAGGTGTGCGATCGAGTAGACCTAGGAGGCGATATTGTAAGATAACTACAAGTATCATTAGAGGCAGACAATAAATTGCTTTAAAGTTATAGGTTCAACCTCATCGCGGTCTTTCCTTGTTCCACCGTTTCTAAGAGTTTTCGATTTCACTTTTACAATTTCTTTGTAATTTATTTATCTGTAATTTTTAGTCAATTTATTATATTATTTATATAATATTTGGAACATATTTGATGGTTTTGTTATTTTAGTATTGTGATCCAGATTATCCAAACACACTGGTTCCAAATTTTTTTTAAAAAAAAAAAAAGAATTCAAAAGTAGAAACCAAAAGAATGTGCGCCACTAGCAGCAATCTCGAAATTGATCTCCGCTTGCTTAGAGACCGTGAAGAGCTTCGGAAACAAAATTCCATGCATAATATAATCGCTGCTCTCAATTTCATCTCCAGAATGTCACATTAACCTAGCAAATCACCATAATGACCACAACTAAGGCGAATGTGACGAAACGAGTTTGTGCTTCGCAGTTGCCAAATCGAACTCGAAATTATGAGCTGACGATGAGTTGGATCTCGATCTTTCAAGGTCTGTCTAATGCCTTGATCGATCTGTTTTCTATTCAAAATTTCTCCGATTCGGTCTTTTATAGTCAGATTTTGTCAAATAACAGTGAGTATTGCTACGATATCAAAGGGATCATGTCAGCGCTGCACCAGATCAGAGAGAAGACATAGAAGGATGGTCAAAAGAAGAAGGAAGAGGCTATTTCAAGGTTAGAAAAATCGTTTGATTTAAACCTATAATGTTTTTGTAGAATGTTTCAAAGAGATTATGTAGGTGTCTGGTGTTGTTGATCAAACGAGCTTTGATGGGTAAAATATTTGTGAATACATCTTCGAAGGTCCCTTCATAGATGATATCGACTATAGTAGGTTTCGCACGATCAAAGGTGTAATATAATGAAAATGAAATTAGTTTAGTGTTTGGTTCTAAGATGAGTATAGAAGGTTTTAGATGATTAAGACTTTCCTGATTGTTCTGAGGCATTTCTTGCTTCTCGTCAGTATAATTTTGGACTTCTTACTAGATGTATGTCAATCCTTCATGGCTGTTGATTGATATTCGTAGTCGACGTTTTTTACACTTAAGTAATTATTGAAAGTTCAGTATATCTCACCAAAATCGTTAGTCAATAAAATATGAAAAATAATTGCAGAAATAAAAACAAATAAGAACACCACAGTTTTAACGAGGAAATCTGACTGGAAAAAATCTCGAGTCTATGAACGACCAACCTTGCGAAACAATCCACTAAAAATGAATCAAGATTACAATCATATCTTTGATCTAAGGACATTGCTTGTACATCCCATTCAGTGTATGTTTCGACTCTCCATTCAACCCAACAAGGTAAAGCTTGCTTTTAGTATCCCAAAAAGTCTTCACCTCAACGAACCACGTACCAATTCCTTCTTCGCCAAGAACATAGTTGAACGCCTTCAAAGAGTCACAAATATGAACAAAATATCATCACTACAATTCTCTGTTCACACAAACACTCAAGATCTCAGCCAAGAAAGAATTTCTCAAAATTGCTCGTGCCATGCTTATTGGTGCCCGCATGCCACAATTCTATTGGGACTCCGCTATTACTACTACGGCTCATTTGATAAATCGGTACCCTCCAAGATTTTGAAACTTTGCACTCCTCTTCAAGAATTGGGTACCCATGTAGCTATTCCATCGAGTTTGGTCATTCCTCCTCGTGTTTATGGATGTACTACATTTGTTCATATTCATAAAAATCAGCGCACCAAATTGGACCCTTGTGCCGCATGGTGTGTTTTTTTGGGTTATGCTACTACCCAAAAAGGATATCGATGCTATCAACCTTCATCCAACCGGACCTATATTACAATGGACATTACATTTTTCGAATCTGATAATTATTCGGGGCCATCCCATTCAGCATTTGAGGAGGAGCCTAATGATCATGACTTGCTAAAATGGTGTGTACGTCCCTCTGTTACTGGAGAAGATCTCATGGCAGAACCACCAGCCTCATATTTAGACCACACGACAGAACAACCAATTTCACCTTTAGGTGATACCAACCAGCTCATTGCTGCAGAAAATCATCGTAGTATTGACCCGCCTATCACCTTACCCTCGGAGGACACGATAGAAGATAGTTCAGTTTTTGGGAATGGAGAATACCTCATGGCAACATATCCTACCGAACCCATGGGTCCTAATGTTGTTAATGATGAAGTGCCTCAAACCCCTCCTTCACATGTACATGGCCATGCGTCTACTCAGAATCTCCAAGAGGTAAATCCTTCTATCTCACATTTAACTACTGAGATTACTGTCGGATATCATTTACCTTTCAGGAAGAATCGAGGAAAACTACCAACTCGGTACTCTCCTTACACTTGCGGACAAAATTCACACTATCCTATTACTGATCATGTTATCACTAAGAAGCTCTCAGCCCCATTGAAAGCTTTTGTGCATCAAGTGTCTTCATGTGATATTGCAACCAAAATACATGCAGCTCTTGCGGATACGAACTGGTCTAGTGCAATTCAAGAGGAGATGGCAACACTTTAACAAAATCAAACGTGGAGACTTGTTTCCCTACCACAAGGAAAGAAAACGTTGGGTTGTCGTTGGGTTTTTACCATAAAATATAAAACTGATGGCACGATTGAGAGATACAAGGCGTGGCTAGTAGTTAAGGGGTATACACAAACAAATGGTGTTGATTATCGAGAGGCTTTTTCTCCAGTGGCCAAGCTAAATTCTATCAGTGTATTAATATCTTTGGCAACAAATTTTAATTGGCCATTACATCAATTTGATGTAAAAAAAAATGTATTTCTCTAGGGCGATCTCGAGGAGGTGTATATGGATATTCCACTAGGGTATATGGTACGAAGTTGAGGGGCTGTATGCAAGTTGCAACTTGCATTATATGGGTTAAAACAATCACCATGAGCTTTGAAAGATTTACTATGGCTATGGAGAAGTATGCCTTTCACCAAAGCCATTCAGATCACACTTTTTTTGAAGCATCGAGAAGGTAAGGTTACTGACCGAAAATCTATGGCTGGATATTTCACTTGGTGGTGGAAATTTGGTGACATGGAGAAGTAAGAAGCAAAATGTGGTGGCATTATCAAGTGTTGAATCGGAATTTAGAGGAATATCCAAAGGAATTTGTGAACTACTATGGCTCAGAAGACTGATGACTAAACTTGGTCTTGCCCTACAAACATGAATTTGTTTTGTGACAATAAGGCTGCAATAGCGATATCCCACAATCCAGTTCAACATGAATGGGATATCCAGTTCAACATGATCATACGTACTAAGCACATTGGGTGGACAAACATTTTATCAAACATAATATTGTCAAAAAAATTATTCAGTTTCCATTTGTTAGATCTGAAGACCAGCTTGCAGACATGCTTACGAAAGCAATTTCGAGCTGGAATTTCTACAGCAGTCTAAACAAGTTGGGTATTAAAGATATTTATGCACCAACTTGAGGAGAGTGTTGGAATAAGCTGTAGATATTAATTGACTAATTAATCATTTGTTAGCTAAGAATTAGGTAACTTAGTGATTTGTATAATTTCCTATAATTGTGGGATACTTACTGTAAATACAATTGTTTTCCTATCCTAGGCATAGACTGTGAGTATATGTAAACACGTTGTAATCACATTATGAAGAACAAGACATACGAAACTCTCTCAATTCTCTGAGTTTGACAGTTTCTCCACTTTGAACTTTTTTATTTCTCAATCTCTGGTATGCAGACTATAATTTTGCTGTTGAAGAAAAGAATATTTCACCCGATTATCATCTAAATCCATCTGCTTGATGCCAAGGTCTCCTACCATTCTACTACAATTTCAAGTTCGTTAACTTTTGTTTCAAGTGCATCTGTTACTGCATCTAAATTTCTACTTCAGGTTAAAAATAATTTCTTATTCACTTTTGGGTTGATCGATTAGCCTCTACATAACGTAGGATTATGATCTCGTTATGATCCTAATAATCTAGGCATGTTTACCAAGTAAATCAACGAGGGATTCGGGTAATGCTGCATACCGTGCAGCATGGCGAACATGAGGAATTATTTTTTCTTCAGCCTGCAGGACTGATGCAGCATGGCAAATATGAGGAGTTATTTTTTCTTCAGCCTGCAGGACTGATAACAAGTTAATAAAGAAGACAAGAAGAACCCTCAAAGATACATCGTCAAAACATACATAAACATGAGCTCCCAACTCGTTTGCAACTGTTAGTATATGGCACTCTGTTTAGAAACATAAATACTCATCTTTAACGAATACTCCATTTGATCTGCAGTGAGGGCCAGCATCCCATACAAAATTTTGGAATGTTATGGACGTGACTGGGGAACTTCACGAAGAACAGGAAAAATTCTTAATTCATTCAAACTTGCCAAGTAAGGAAATGGATGAATTCTCAGATTGTAGCTTGCGCTATACGAGATATAACCTAAAAGCATTCAGAAGTTGGTGTCAGTAAGATAGCAGCAAGTACTCTCCGAAACCTAGATTATAATGTTGCATCAGCTAGAGAGAGAAGCAGAAACTACTCTCCATGAAATAGTTTCAAACTAACACTGGCATTCATGGCAGGCGACAACAGCACAAGCTTTAGTTACAATCAGCGTGTTCATTTGGACAGCAGTGTAGAATGGGGACTAATTGCTCATAATTTTTAAGCTCTTAAAAATGAATTGTGAAGTGAGCCAAAACGCGTAATGACCTCACATGAGCCAGGAAGAAAATGCCTTATATATATTCTTTCCAGAAGAATCAAGAACAGATTTTACAGAGAATAAATACAAATTCATGGGACCTATGACCATAAGACATACTCCAAAGAATCACAAGGTTGTGAAAGCAAAAGTTTTATATCTATTTACCCACCTTACCATGATTCCGTAGCCAAGAAGATTTTCACAGATGACAAAACTACAAGTGATATCAAGAATAGCACAGGATGTCTGGTGAAAGCATAAACAAACTTCTGATCTCAACATCACTGAAGTTAAGAGTGAGAAAAGAACTTCATTAAAGTTCAAAACTATAGGATCAATATTGTACCTTATATGCCAAATTGCCAACAAATACAAGCTGTCAGTGAACAGGGTTGGGAGTAGGAGGTTGCCCCTGCTGTACAGACCATGGAGGGCGCCTATTGTGATCCTATCAATCAAACAATTAACAACTTTTGTAAAAGAAACCCTTCTCACGCAAAATATTTAAATTAAAGCTGAGAGCATTTAATTGTCTGACTACATTTCAATTGATAACTTATGTCTGTATACCATTAAATTCTCCACAAGCGAAAAGTCAGAAAGTACCAAACACACAATTGAAAAAGTTTCTTAGCATTTCTAAATTATTATACCACTATATCTCTTTTGTATGACTATTTATTATTAACAATTTAACAGCTATTCAAGTTCATAATTGTGGAAATACTTTTCTTTCAATCTACGATTGTCAATTTCCCAACACATATTTGAAAAATGGTACACAATTTCACAGGAAATTAGCTTGGAATCAGGATAATGCATATCACATAATTCTCAGAAAAATTGATTGAAAAACTGAGCCATGTTAATTTCATAAAACTTCTTGACAAAATAATTTCACAAAAAAGTAGCTTGGAATCAGGATAATGCATATCACATAATTCTCGGAAGAAATTGATAGAAAAACTGAGTGATGTTAATTTTGTAAAACTTCTGGGCAAAAGCTCTTCAAAATAACAGCTGTTCTACAATACTCCCAAGATGCTTGCATCAAAATACACTCTTCAAGCAAAGAAATGCTTATCATGCGAGAAAAAGTTAACGTACTCCAATTTCTGTTACAAGAAGGCATGAGGAACACTGAACCGATGAAGCTCCATATGGATACATCAGCAAAACTGCACAACTACTGCAGTTAACTACACCGACCTGATGAGCTGAAATGAAAAAAAGAATTGAAAAGCTCAATCATCTTTATGTAATGTAAATACTCAATACATTCAAATGCTATGCAGTGTGAAGTATATACCATACTAGATAATATATGAACAAACGAAGAAAAAAAGCAGTATTATGTTCATATATGGATGAGAAAATATGATGAAGCATAGAACTTTGAGATGTGTGCCTTGTCCTGACTATGGAAATCATTGACTGCATTCTTTTTGCACAATGTCTACATAGTGAAACATCACTGGACTCTTTAACCTCAGGTAATCTCTTCCAACAACCTTTTATCACACTGATAAGAGAAAGAGACAACACACGGGGGCATAACCAATCGAGATGAATATAACGGGTAGCCCTTTTGGGGCAGAGGAATTTTTGCAATGTCACTTATTATAAACATTATGGGACTTGTACTCAAGGGCATTGATACTGAAAGATGCAGAAATAAGCAGTATCAAGTGGCAGTCTAAAACAGCAATGCCCCTGTGATGGGCAACTAGCAGGATAATCAAGTTAACCACCCCCTCCCCCACAAGATTCCTCATAATCCAAAAAAAAATGCAATACTGAAAAAGTACAAAATGAAGTTATATGCTTATTACTGCACAAAAACTGAAGCGTCTATTTATCCAAGTTGAAGGGAAGAACCTTCCAATACATAGTTCACTGTCTGACAGCATGAGCACTTAACATGCCTGGCTCCTCGTGGATAGGAAAGTAGGCGGTTGCAAGAACCACAAACCATTTGAGCCATTTCTGCCACAGCATATACCACAATCAATGAGGACTTTAAAAAACTGATTGATATACTACGGTTATGCACAGGGTTCATACAATAGAGGTAAGATCGGGGAATGTCAAGATGTACTCAACCCTGCCCCCCACAATGAGGAGGTTCTACATCCAAGCCTTGAAACCCATGACCTCTAGAATACGCCTACGGTAAAGCAACCTTACATTTCAAGACAAGGTTGCCAACCAAAAAGGTTCATATCAGCCATACCATAACACCTAAAATAACCGAGAACTGATTCCATGCGGCAGAACTCATCACCGTGTTTTTCCATTTACAGTACACATACATTTCCTCGTTAATAACCCCTATAAATAAATAGAAGCATAGCGAAGGTTGAGCAAGTCTCCATTGGTGCTGAAACGTGACATTACTGAGAAAAAAAAATTCAATAATGAATGCAAAACATCTTTTAGACCACCCAGTACAGATTTCAATGTATAATAGAAAAGCTGCGCAATCAACAAAAAATAGTTTTATGTCGAAATCGAACTCCCAAGTTCAACCAATCTGAACTTCAATATTTTCGGAGAACTATCAGTTTCGCCCATTGTTTCACAAAACTCAATATCTACCAAACTTAGAATCACATACAAAGGACCTAATCGTTCTAACTCTAAATGTTGAATGCTCAAATGGGCAGTTGACGTTGTTGGTGATAATCATACAGACAAAACAACACAGCACAGAAAAAACCATTAACAAGAGTGACATTGTAATCACCTGTACACGGAAAATAGACATATAGACAGTGACAACTAACCAGAAGGCGATGGTGCTGGAGGAGGCGATCGAGCTCGAGGAGGGATGGGGTGCTGCCATCCAGGGGGAGGCCCGTCGTCTTCCTCCGAACCGACCATCTCCTTGTCCTCTTAATGCTGCTTAGTCGAACACAACTTGATTATCAACCACGCCTTTACCTAACGAATTTTATGAAAAACAGCAAATATCTATAACTGCAATTTGGCATCCAAAACCCAAATCAAAGGAACGAGGCTACAGGAGGAGTGAGAGAACAGAGGTTTTCAGTCGACGAATTCGAAGAAGTGCTGAGGTTCGGACTTTAGACGTCGGATTCCCTGTCCCAGCCAAAACTCCGCGTTCTCAATTCTCGTCGAAGAAAGAAGAAGAAGAAGAGGGGCTCAGCCCAATCTCCGTGACGGCTCATTAGGCCTGTCGTTCCACCCAAGCATTTTGCGGGCTGCGGACTTTCAAACGGAACCATGTGTGGGCCTAACCGGCCTCAGTAAGCCCATTTAGTTATTAATATAATAAATATACTACTTTATTTTTATATTGAGTTAACAAACAAATTATTTCTCACTTTAGCATTCGTTTTATAATATTTATGAAACTAGCATTTTATGTCACAACTTTTAAGCTTTGGTTAAGAAATACCAAACACAAAATACCACCTTGATTTTTCAGCCTTTCCGAGATAGGTTGCCTGCAGTCTATTACAAATAAAAAAACTCTTTTTTTAATTTTTAAATTTTGTATATTACAAGCCAACTGCCCAACGTACATACTGTATCTCTTCTTTAAAAAAATTATTCAACAATTAAATTCTCATTAGAAAAAAAATCTTCAACAATTAAAAACTATCATTAATAATATAACTTCTTAACAAACATCTTCCAGTGCACATTTTTTCAACAAAGTTTCCAGTGCACTTTTTTTTCAACAAAATATTCAGTACACTTTTTTTCAAGAAAATATTGACATTGATTCAGCCACATGACCTTAACAAAATAAACTTACAAATGATCTTTTAAGCAAACTTCATTGGTTTTTAGTATGACATTTTTGCTTATTATGCCCCGTATTTTTACAAAAGCCACAAGTCACCGATCTTCTTTCACCCTACCTAGCATCTATCTCATTATGTATGCGAGTTGTTTGCAGACGACCCATTTTATTTCTCTACAAGATCTCATCCGGAATGAGAATTGACCCGTTATAGGTGAGCCAATGATAGCAATCGGGAATAGGATTAAATAATGGACTCCAAGTGCCTAGAGCACACGTTGGGATTTGTGAACACCATTTACATTAGTTGGGGTCGTATTCCAAACAACAAATGTTCCCGAGTTAGCTCTCTACATATCTTCTATGAATGCTGACAATACTTTATAAGATCCCTCCCGGTCGCCAAACAATAGCACCATTGCATGTTGTTTTGCATACCATGCTTTCTTGTAGGAGATGATGTAGTTATATTGCTCCTTAATCATGGCAATGATTGCATTAATAGTTATGGATAGATTAGCTTTGACAACATCTTTAATAGAATAAGCAACAAAATTCATAGATGATCCTGACTTAAGATCGGATTGCAACATGTATGAGGACCTTCATATAATTCAATCCTGAAGTAATCACAATCACTTGGAACTGAAGCTGTCAATTTCGATTTACATCCAGTCAACTGCTTACATTTGAGTCTCAACCTTGTGTTTTTGGAGTGGTCAACTTGGTAGTGCATATGCATACGAAAGTGATACAACTTCACCACATTTAAAAGCTCGGCCTTACTTGCATACTATGCATCAACATGAAAGTCTCCACTAACATTCTGCCTAACTTGATTCAAAGGAACCCATTGACTTACCATAGCTACATTTGCACTACTAACATCCTCAAACTCGAGCGCAGGAGGCCACAACCAACTACTTGAATTGCCAAAATTCAAATTCTGCTCGCCAAGATCAACAACATCATCAATGGTATCATCACTGAGGTCATCACCGAGGTCATCACCAAATTCATCATCACAATCTTCATCCAATCGAGTATCATTCATAATTTCATTAACATTCTCCTCTGATACTATCTCGGGAATCAAATTCAAATTGACATTGATATCCATACCTCAAGACGGCAATGAATAAAGAATATCCAGTGTTATAATCTACTACAACTGAATGACAAGAATTCAAGAATGACAAGAATTCAGTACAAAAAAAATAGCCAAAGACCATTACACAACAAGCTTTTCAATAGAGGCACGATGCCAAAGTATCAAATCAGGTCTATCTCCTAAACCAATTGTAATAAAACGACTAATACCAGGTAAAATTCAGGATTTTCTAAGCAAAGACTGATATCAGTATGCAAAAAAAAATCCAAGACTGTTTTAAGCAAAGACTAATATCAATATTCAATAAAATCCAGCTATGTATAAGCAAAGACTTTATCAATAAAATCCAAGTCTGTCCAGTTTATCATACACCAATACTAGCGGGGATGTTCTCCTAGCAGTCCCATTCGTTCTCCCTCCTACATCTCATTCCCAATGCAAGTTCATTGAAAGATAATTCAGGAATATTAGTTTTGAACAAAACGGGTTCAAGAAAATAAGGGACTTCTACTTAAATAAAAAAAACTTGCAATTGCATCAGTTCAAGCTCAACATCAGAAAAATCATACTTATATTGAGGGAATATCTTCTAGTTAAACAAATAAAGCTAAAATGTACCTGCACTGAGTGAAGGTACTGAGAACAGATTGAAAGTTCGTAAGGCCCACAGTATAACCAGCTCTGTTTATAACAGTTTTATCCCTTTCTTGTTGTTTATGCGTTGGTTTGCCCATTGACGTCTCTTTTGCAGGTAACACTCTTGCAGGTCATTGAACTACATCCATAGACAAAAAATGAGGATAATTCTCCAAGGAGCAAAAGCTATGAATCTCGAACTCAGGAATAAAATCTATGAATTGCGCATTACATAACACTTAATGGATGATAAAGCATACAATTTCGGTCAATCTTGAACCTAGAAACAAAACCTACGTTTCGTTTCCACAAACACAATCGGGCTAGTGAGACAAAATCAACGATGACGGTACAGTGACAGAAACGGCCAATGGAGATATGAGGAGAGTGACGGCCGATAGGGGAGATAATATCGACCGATTGGGGTAAAGGGAGAGAAGATCGATGGTGGGAGAAGGGGACACAGAATCAGGCAGTGGGGTACGGGGAGAAGAGAGAGAGTAACAAACAGTGGGGTATGGTATGGGGAGTTCAAAGTAGATTTGGAGGTGATATTTTGTGTTTCAATGTGGTATTTCTTAACCAAAGCTGAAAAGTTATGGCATGGAGTGCTAATTTCAGAAATATTATGAAATGGATGCTAAAGTGAAAAATAATTTGTTTCAGGATGCTAGTTTTATAAATAAAAATAAAAATCTAATTTCGGATGAATTTTCACCTATCCACTTGAAAGTTCTCAATTATTTAGTCCCTATATGTTGGGTTAACCCAATTTTGATAACTGAAAGATTTTATAGGAAAATCATTAGAATCCTCCTTAGAAATTTCAATAAACCAATGAAAATTTGAAATGTGTATTGAACACAATTATAATACAAGCAATTTATGTGAAAAATTCAAAATCAGAGAAAAATTAAGGGTGAAAATCGTCGGAAACAACATAAAAAAAAATTAATGTGTAAAATTGTTACAATCATACTCTACCATAATTATTTCTCACAATAAATTGTTCATCATTTATTGTCAACCATATGCCAAATTTATTTTGCAGCGACTAGCCACCATAACTACAACAACGTTGATGCTAAAGATCCCAATAATTTAGTCATTCAAACAAATTTTTCTGCTTTCAAAAATCGATGTGCTATTAAAAGAAAAGAAAAAAAAACTCCAAAATTTCGCCACAAGAGGAAAACTGAACTACAATCCGGCATCACAATTCTTACTGAGTACTTTTTTTCTTTCATAAAAGTACTTGTACTCCAGACAACTCAAAAAATCATCAGAACTGAGTATATCATCAAAGAGATCGCAAATCATCAAGTATAAAGCAACCCAATCTAGATCTTGTTTTTTTTCTTCTTCTGCATATCAGAATATGACACAATGCTTCCCCACGAACCCAGGTTTTCTCAACAAATCACACACAGCACCAGAATACACTCCATGTACAGCGTCACAACTCTTACTGAGAAGGAAACAATACTGAAGCTAAATTTCCATCAATACGGTAATATTATACGGACTATATACATGGTAGGAATGACTACAAGATTTCCTCTGCAGCATATTCATTTTTCTGGCTCAAATGAATTCGCCGCAGTTGATTCCCTTGTCAGAAAATGCCTCGATGAGCTTTGGGAAGAGCTTCCCGAGCATTAGTTTGAACCCTGTGGAATTTCCTGATGGGTTTGCATCCTCTTTTTCTGGACTCCCCAATGGACATCCTACTGGAGCTCCTTCCATATATGCTTTACAAGCCAACAGAATCTCTCGGGACCGTTGCCTAAAGTGCTCCTCTACAAGTGCCTCAAAATGCTGCACCAGTATAATCGAAACATTAATACCAGCGTGTTTGCATCAAAATTAAAAGACAGTCTTGAGTATCGATACTTTCTGTCAAAGCAATCTCCATCCTATGGTAAGTTTCAATTGCTAACACTTAATCTATATCACATTACAACAGGCAAGTACGGAAAACAAAACTGAAACTATAATTGTAAATTTCATCTTAAACATTATGAAAATTTACCTTAGGTGGCCTGTGAAGTATGTATATCATTGACTTGCAGGTCATGAGAAAGGCATTCTCATTGTAGCTTACTGAATTTTTCTCTCCCTCTGCCCTTCCCATATGCTTATCATACCCAGCCTCATTAAAATAAGGCTTTTCATTAAGCACGAGGGCCTGGAGAGAGAGAAGTACTTGCAAAATACTGGAGCTTTCTGGATTCCAGACTTCAGTTCCCGTGCCTGTCCATGTATTGAGGAGACTCAAACAGACCTTTCCCGACTCGTACAAATTAGGGTTAACACGAAGGCCACCGGAATGATAATGCACCAACTACATAAGATTCCATATTTATAGGAAATTCATGAGTTTTTCTTTCTCCCTTACATTTTAAATGCAGTGACATAACAAGCAGATAGTAGAGAATAAGAATAATAATGCACTTAAAACTTTTTCTGAATGCCATTTAGACTTTATCAACCCAAATTATCATAATTGGCCAATTGGGATACTTCTCAAAATAAGGCATCAGAATCTATCACACCCTTCTCGGTGGAGCAGGATGTCATGGGGCAATCTTATTTTTAAGTCATCAAATCTCAAGTTGCCCCACAAAAAGCCATCTATCAAAGTAAAATGTGTATTAAGGAGAAGCAATGGCAACCTAGAAGGATGACTTACAGGTGGTTCATGAGGATAGTCTGGGGGAAGATGGATGTCAAAGAAGAACAGCCCGTCATGATATGGAGTTCCAGGTGCACCTATAATGGCTGCTCGAAGGAGATCCATCCGTTCCTCATAGATGCGGATATAGATTGTTTCTGTCGAGGTTACAAAGGAAACTGAGTAAAAAAACAACATATATATAGTTAACAATTTCATATATTTATTTACTTAGGAAATAAAATAAAATTTTCTTCTTGGAATCAGCTATTTCCTAACAATCAAGTGACTTCAAATCATCTTATCACTCACTTTTCAAAATTCAGTTCAACAACTGAAACAAAGTGAGGAGGAGGGGGGGGGGGGGGATTTACAAAATTTACTATCAGCACTCTAGAGACTAAAATCTACTACGTTATTCATCTATTTCTCCTCATTTAAACTTTTCAAACTCATTTCATTTCCTCAAGATCTATTAATACAGAAGATAAATAAAGTACCAACCAGGAGGATCTTTCTGAAGAATATTCCATTCTTGTTGAACCTTCTTTAACCAAACTCTTTTTATCTGTTAGGGAGAAAAGTATGGCAATGCATTATCATGTCAGTTTGAACCCATGAATTCATATCATTAGTGTATAAAGATTGTTATATTTCAGACCTGAGAGAATGCCAATCCCTTGCAAGTGCCATCAAAATAGTGGTGATCTGAGCAGCCATCAACCATATCAAATCGCCTAAACTTTTCTGAACCTTTTCTGACAGATGAAGATAGAAGTTCTTTATTCACCTGAAGATCATTAATTTCCTGACTAGAACTTGTTTTGCTAAGCTGCACTTCTTGTAATGTCGATGTTTGTTTATCTGCAGAGAGACCACATGTATCTACAAGCTCTCTCTCTCGAGGAATTTTAGATTGATTTCCATTTTTAGCAAAGTGGCCAAGTGACAGCAGACCAGATAGGTATGTGGAACCAAGGGATCCAAATATACTTGCTGTAACACTGGTGAAAAGTCCAATTGTGGATAGAGGAAGGAAGGAAGTTCCAGATTCCTGAGGATACCGCTCTTCATGAATGCCATCGGATTTTAAGAGACTCTACGCAATGCAACACAATCTAGTTAATTGTTTATTCACAACCACCCAGAATGCTAACTGGTATCAACTTCAGAGGTATATGTGCTATAATCTCTATTTCTTTCACACATTTGATAGCTAATTAAAGTGTTAGTTCTATCATAGATTGGGTTGGAGTTGCCTAACAAATATTCTAAGGATTACATTCTAGTTTCTGATGCATGGAACACACAATTTATGTACCCAGTCCCTAGCTATATGATTATTTCATTAGGAAAATGTATGAGAATCTTATAATCAAGTTTTCAGAAATCACAAGTAAATCCCAGTAGACATGCATAGTATGAAGGCCCACTAACTCCCAACAAATTCCGCACATTTTCAGTCCGTAAACTTCAAAAAAATATTCCGAAAATTCTCAGCCCTATTCGGATTAATCACTTGCTTATCTATTTCTTGCACAATTATGTTCACAATTCCTACTATCAGAATATTTATGCCAAAATATTATTCCCAGACAAGAATAGCATCAAGCCATCAACATATAGCATGTCATACTATTTTGCGCTTTTGTTTTTGTCTAGTTACTTCTTTCAAGAAAGAGAGTGAGATAGACAGGAGAGTAGATCAGTAGAGAATTGTACCTTTCCAGTTTGATCAATCATCTCTTCATTCAATAACTCAATGTTTGGTTCATTGAGCATGTGAGCTGCAGTAACAGTTTCATTCGTATCAATCCGGAAAAGGTCATTAGGAGCAACCTGTAATAATGTCCCAAAGAACTTATCCAAAAAAAACTCGAAAAAAAAAACAGCAATGCATGAAAACAATGCAGAAAAATTATCCCCACTCTACTCCCTCCAAAATGTTAGTCAGGAAAAAGATTTTGAGACCCAATGAATAGTCAGGAACTTTATCAAGGATAGAGCCACTGGAACATGGCAGCTAGATTATTATTTGAAAACTCTTGATGTCATATCGGACGTGTGTCAAGTCCACCTTCAACAGGAGTGAGAAAGGTATAAAGGTTTACATCCCAAAGAAGGGGGAAGCACATTCCACGCGCGCACACACACACACTGACACACACACAAGCCTCCAAATAAGGAAGGATGGGCCCTTTACCCAAAAACCAGGTCAATTTTCCTTAATTATCTGTAGATGATTCTGTGTGTACAAAAAAAATAGGGAGTAAGAAAATCTCAAAATCTGTACTGTAGCTTGCATTAAGAAATTCCCTATAACTCCAAATCATCAAGCATGCTGGGAATACCCTACGCAGTCAATTAGCCCAATTTCCATTCCTACTCTTATATTCTGCCTGACGGTCATCAGTAATCTAAAAATGTCGAGCAATCAAGGAACTTCATTCACAATCCAAAAAGTTCGTAGATTACCTTGCAATAATATATCGCCCAACTCTAATCGAGTCTTTCCCTTATTATCAAAGTGATTGAAAAAGAACACAAACTACAATGAACATAACATGTGCTGTAATAACATTAGTCAAACCATGACCATTATAATTCTGCATAGAAGTACTATCTAGTATCTACTTAAGGTATTGTCACTTATGAGAGCCTTTTTGCTAGAAAAAAACGACGCCACTCATATAAAGAACAAGAATTTGGATAAACTGCACGTGTCAACAATAAGTACATGGTCATGCAAAGTCTCAATTTCTGGATAAGCCTAGCATCATCATCATCATCATCAACTAGATATCCAAAGAACGTATTATTCCACAGGGAAAAAGTTTTAAACAAAAAAGGCCAAGTTCATACCGTCGATTTGAGGCCAGTAGCCCATTTCACCTCAACACCATCATCTTTGAAGCCGGTTACATTACCAACGAAGGATAAGTAACTTTTACCATCATACTCGATCAGATCTAAACTGAAATCTTTGCTTTTAAGAGCCAAAGCCTCACCCATTCCTGTATCTCTGTTCACCATACCTCCATTAGCTTGGTCAATGTAGCTCGGAACCAATGCAGTGACAATGTCTCCATAACAGTAGGAGTGATCAGGGTGCTCCACAAGTTCATAAGAACTCACAGTTTCCTCCATCAGTTCTTGCCTCACACTACTCATTTTATTCGCATCAAAAGGTTTCCATCTTACCTTAACAGTCCGTTCCTTTGCATCTGCGCTCTTCACAATTCCCCATCTTTGGTTGCGAGAGACAGTTTGATCAACACAAGTACCCTTCTCCACCACAAACTGTCCAGGCCAAAATTCATGAGCATTAACCACATTTACAGGGAGTAAAGACTGTGATTCTAACCCCAAGGAGTGGCTACCATCCTGCCACATAACATCAACCACGGTTTTTGTCCTCGCAATGAAAAAGATTTCCTGAAGATCTTTACTTACAAATCGTTTTTCTTTCTTCTTTTGTTCTTTAAAGAGCTCATGACTAGAGATACCAATAAACGGCTGGTCCAACACACCCTTATGGTCAGGAATTGTAAGCATGCACCACTCACCAAGTTGCCAATTTGCATGCGAGAAACATGACAACAAAGTTAATTTTTCAGCATCCTGCAACAGTGGGGGAGCGGGTGACTTCATGTCAGGATCTACTGGCAGAGAGGCAAACCAATTGACATAAACCAACCCTGGTTTTACAGAGAAGACAGTTCCTTGATCCTGATTCTGTTTCCAAGTACCACATAACCATCTAGCTGATTTAGAGGCTGCTGAAAGTCTAACACATACTCTCTGTCCAGGATAAAATGGATACATTGAATCCTCAAGTAAGTTAGGGCCTAGAGGCACGACCTTTGCTTGGTCAAGTGCAGATACCTCAGCTCTTGTCCCATCATCAAATAGTATGGTTACAGTGTCAATGACTTTGTCAACCCTTCCAAGCCATGGACCATAAACTACATAGTCTCCCACTGAAATGGAACGAATCTTTAGAAGGTTCTTGGAGTTCACACCTCTTATGATTTTTCCATGGATGCTTTCCACGTCCACAAGCATATTAGCATTTATGACCTTGCCCATCTGTCCAGATGGATCAGTCACAGAACATACGATGTCTCCGTATTGAAACCCTCTTTCGAATGAAAGGAAATCATCAATTTTGCCAATGCTCTCCTCCAAACTTGATAAAATGCTCCGAGCCTGTCCATCGAATAGGAAGTCGAGTTCCTCATGATCATCACTGCAACCACCATTGCTGAAACTCTCCCAATCAGAGGAGTCACTATGAAGCATATCCATCACCTGCGTAAACATATCTACATTTTGTTTCCACAATTAAACATATTATCCAGAGAAAACCATATTGAACCAACAAAATTAGAACAAAGTTCTCAAATTAACAAAAAACAGACAAATTCAGTAAAACCTACTCAGGCAAATCTTCTTTGTTAAACATGTATATTCAGGAAGAGTACTCAGTTTCATAAGAAAAACAGCTGAACAAAAAACAAGTAATTTAAGACTAAAACAGCTGAACAAAAAACAAGTAATTTAAGACTAGGCGACTCTATCTAAACCTTAATTGCAAAATTCCTATTCGTAAGGTGGGGAACCTACAATACAAAGTCAAACTGCTTTTATTTTATTTGGGTGACATATTACCTTCAAAGCTATCATCATATACAACCAGTTTGATATATAGTTCAAAGAAACAAAAATCATAAGGAGCGCACAGGGAGATACCTTCGAATATGCACTTTCTTGAACAAGTCGAGATGTACAACTCTTGTGCCACTTCTATTTGTTTACATGCAGCAGGACAATCGGTAACTGTCGTTATACCAAGGATTCAAACCCTGTTGATAATCACAGCAAGATTATCGTTACAAGTATATGCTCTCCAGCTTGGTGCCAATGATCAATTTAGATATATTTCTTCAATATCTCCAACAAGGTATATCTTGGATAAAAACGCTGGAGATAATATGCCAAAGGAGATTTGCCCTAACGGGATGATAGGGGATAACAGGAGTTAACTGAGAACTCCAAAATGCCAAAGGAGATTTGCCCAACTAATGGACTGACGCTTCTGTTGGAAGAAACTTCAAGAGAAGATAATTTTTCACACCACAGCTGTTATATCAATGCGCCGGAACTGCCAGATGAGATATTTCCTGAAGGTTGAGGACAAGCTATCCAGGAAAGAGAATATGAAATGCGAAAGAAGCTATGCCAACTGCAAGGTTGGGATACTCAGTAACAATATAATAAATAGTATGAAGTTACTCTAATTATGCTGTCAGGATAAGTTCCCAACAAGAGTAGACTTCTGTAACTTGCCAAAGGAGATTTGTCCCAGAGAGCTCAATGGTGAAATATAACTCGTGTGTAAGCAGATCTTCCCAAGAAAAAGTAGTCTTTTTATGGAAAAGAGCCAGTATTGCCAAAGGAGACTTGCCCCTCATGAAACTAATGTTCTGTCAGGTTTATCCTCGTGCCAAAGGAGATTTGTCTCATGAAGATGTATTCAATCAACAAACAGAATTTTGAACAAAGATACAGTCTGATTTCAATGGAAAAAAGCTAATCAAAAACATCTCTAACAGATTCTTCCATGGACCTCTTCCTTGTACCAACCAAAAAAGCCACTATTCCTTGCCATCACAAAAGAGTGCTTCTCTAACATTTCCATGGAACCTGCAATGGCAGGAGCAACATCTCTCAGTGACATTTAGACTAAACAATACAAAGATAATGAGGATTGCAGCTATGATGATTCAGTTGCAGTTGCATCTCTTTTGAATAACTCTCAGCTAAGGTAATATGACACACATGTGCAAAAGGGGTCACCCAAACAAATGGAGCAAACAGATGAGCTCAAATAATATCAATGATTTGTTCCACAGCCTCAAATCACCAGAGTTATCTATCACAACCTATAAGAATTACACTAATTGAAAGAGAAACAGAGTGAAGCATAAGTTTCTTCTGCCCAAGCTAAAACCAGAATTAATTCAAACCGTAACACAAAGCATTACCTTCAAATTTTACACAACTAAATTCAAGAACCTCAACCGATAAAACTACACACCCGAATTCCAGTAAGTTATTCAAATTACATCATATACCCAATACAATAACTCGAATTCAAAAGGATTTCAAAAGTTAAAGAAGAAATCATTATAGTTAAGATTGACAATTCTTAACACCCACTGAACAAACTAACACCAGGCGTATTATGCTCAAAATCATTTAAACTAACAGCGTAGTTTCAAGTAACTATCAATGTAAGAACACATTCTAAAACAAAACGAATACAATAAAAGGTTGAAACTTTATAAAAGATTGAATTGGAGAGGGGGGAAAAAAGGACCCGTACCATTTGCCGCTTCTATACATAACTGGAGCCATAAAAACTAAAACCAAAAAACCCAGAAAGTGCCGAGAAACCCTCAAAGACTACGTGACGACCTCGGAACCATTCATGAATCCTTCACGGATACTCGTGCCTCTGATTATTCCCCAACTTTCTCGCACTTTTCTCGATAAAGTATGCGCAGATTATGGAAGGGAACAGATAGAAATTCTGGAAGTCTAAGGTCCTCCGCGAAACCCACTCATCATCCGAAAACAGAGCACAGTGACACTGTTATTCGTCTCTCTGGAATTTCAATTTCAATGGTGGTTGCTTTCAAGTGGAAGTCTGCGAGACTATTGGAGACATTAAAAGCGTAAAGAGGGCATCCGACCCATGATTCGTCATAAGCATATACCAACAGTATCAAACACATATACTATACAACATAACATTGACAGTTCGTACCAAAAAAAAAAAACCATTCAAGTGCAGTCGGCCAGTTAATTTTTCAATTCAGTTTTATCTCTGCTGTAATAAAAAGTGATCCAATATATTTATTAAAATCAGTAAAATAGATCTACCTACATAATTTTTTTATTTTTCAAAAATCGAGTCATCAACATTTCATCGCGATCCTTTTTCTCACTAAAATAAATATCGAGTCTTATTTTTATTATTCAAAAATCAAGCCGAACTACACACATTTCTGAATACAATCACATCAGTTAAAATATACATTTTCATCCATTATTACCTCTCCGTTGACTTGTTAACCATTACATTTGCTTACTCTCCTACCTTATCAAATCTAGATAGACCCAATCAATTTTCATATTTTCCGATTCACATTTCGTGAACAGGTTAATCGACAAAGACAGAGAGCAACAAATTCAATAGCATGATTTCTTTTGGTCATGTACTACTTATACATGCATTGTATTGGTTCAGACCATCAAAAGCAAGCTCATTCGTATCATCTCATGGCAACTTTTTTTTTTCAAACAAAAGCTCTTATTAATGACTTTCACATGCATGTTTTATTACTAAGGTGATCACAAGAAATTCAAAGTGGCTGACAACACAGAATTCGAATATGCTTTTGGACAAAAAAAAATACTCCGTTTTTAAATAAAAGTGAGTGTCGTTTTAGAAATTTATTTTTATTTTAAAATATTTGTCGTTTTATAAATTTAAAATATAATTTTTTTTCAAATTTACCCTTATTCTCATTTTTAACTAAGAGCTTAATAAGTGCACACATTAACTTTTCATCTGAAAAATAAAAGTAATTAATAAGAATATTTCAGTTTAATGCATTTATTTTTTACTAATATTAAGACTATTTAATATTTTCCTTAATATTTGTGAAAGACCTTAAACGACATTTATTTAGGAACGGAGGAAATATATGTTAAAGTAAATTGGTTTTTTTTATCAAGTAAAATAGTTAAAAGGAGTTGCTACCTAATTAAGTCTAAGAGCACCAAGACAATATGCATGATCTAGTTGGAAAGGCAGATTTTATGTCCAAAACACAATTTGGTACCTAATGAAAACGAGTGATTCCTAACTATCTTTTCAACTCCAGTCATTTTTTTAATTGATATTTTTCTGTGCATTCTCTTCTCTTTTTGGGTGGGATTATGATAATAATTAATAACTAATTATTATAATGGACCTTGTTGTTTTTGTTTAAAAAAAAATATTTGAACTCTTTTGGTGCAAAACGCAATAAAAACATAATGAAAGAGTGCTTTCTCAGAAGAATTGTCGACAGTCTAGCCAAACCCACCAGCTATCAAGCTCTACAAAGCTCTACAAAGTTTAATAAAAGAACAAGTAATGGTGGTGGTGGTGGATTGCTTTGTTTTCTTGGCGCATATATATATATATGGGTCTCCAGAAGAGGATAGGTTGCTAGCTATTTGAACGAACGAGAATCAAAGAACATGTCACGTTGCTTTTGACTTGAATCTCTCTTTATATATAGGTCAACACACTCATAGAGAGAGAGAGAGATTAATAGTAGATTATATAGCAACACGTTGTGATCCACATCCACTCATGCTTGAGAGAAAGAAAAAAAAACATCCTCTATTAGAAACTGAGGAAACCAGAAAGTGGATGAGCTATATAAGTAATAAATATATATAGCGACTTTCTCCTCCTATACAGTGTCATTTTACGGACTTGTATTTTCGACCGTAGGATGTTATCAACGGACGAGATCTAGAGAAAGTCACATAATCGTGCTATATATCCAACTTCAAGTCCGTAAAATGAGACCTTATAGGAGAAAGTCGCATGTATATATATAGGTGTGTGTATATATGTTGTGACTATGAATTCCAATATTAGTTGAATCATATTTTAGAGTTTAGACCCAAAGTGGGAGCATGCAAAGTGCTTTAATTAGAAAACGACAAGTATACTTTCCAGAAGAACTGGTATTGGGCTTATAAATAAATAAAATATGGTATTGGTAGGTGGCAAAGAAAGTGATTCCACTCAGAGGCATTAATTAAACGTGACCTTGGTAGGGTATTCATATTTCATATGCTCTGTGCCACTGTATGTGCATGGGGCACTATCTCCACTTCCCAGATTTGCACATTTAATATGCATTTTCAACTGTTTAAGGCACTAGTCAGTAGTCACCATTGTTCAGTTCAGACTTCAGAGTACAGGGAGAAAGTAAAACAAATGGTGCAAATATTTTTATAATCATGTCCTGTTTTTTAACTCGATTTTATCACAACGTTATATGAGAGAAGAAAAAAAATGGACATGGACTGACCGTCTAAGTTGAGACCCGTATCAAATATTTAAAATACAAACTTATGGTGCCGTTGAAAAAAAAAAGGCTTGTGCAATTATCTGGATGATTTCATTGAAAAAATGCACAGGAGAAAAAAGAGGGTACATTCGATATTGACAACCCAAAGTGCAAGAGTTTTGCCCTAATGAAGTCAACCAGAGAGAGATACAGACATGCATTTTGGATGCTAAAAAAACCCCACTTACACCAGTCTTTCGTAATCAATGGGGGTTACTGTTGGTAGTAGGTGATGATGCAGATCGGCTGTTCTGTCTTTGTCAATATCCATAACTTGAAAGAGAGAACAATTTGACAATTTGTGAAATACAAAAATCTGTTTCTGCATATGAAGTATCAGTCCATGTTTGAAGACAGACCTGATAAATCAGAAACCAAGACAATATTCAAGATGAAAAGTACAAATTCTAAGTCATTTTTCACATCCAACTCATTGCCATTCATTCATACAACTTCTAAGACTTCAGCCATGCAGAGTTGACACCACATTCCCCATCCGAAACATGATAAAGAGAGATTATAAATGGTGGGATGTGCTCTGTGCCTCTATCATGTGTCTGTACTGAACAACTAAAGACAATAGTAAGAACACGAACGACAGAATAAAAGATCTTAATGGTGAAATAAACTACTACCATAACAAAATCTTCAACCAATACTGGTTGGAGGATCAATTTTCTGCCTGATCCATCTGAAATCTACATTCTGCAAGTTGGGATTAAGATCATACTCAACGCACACGTACAGAAAACCCTAACTCTGAAGTTACAAGCAAGGAGACAATTATTCTGAGTATCAATGTATCAGGAAAATAATCCTAAGCTGGGACAGCAACTTTTTCTGGCTTCTTAGCAGCCACCTTTGCTGCTTTTGGAGGTTTTGGATCAACCTTTGCTTCTGGTTTTTCAATTCCTTGAATATCAGTTATTCTCAACTTAGTCAGTTCCTGAAAAGGGCAAACAAACAGTCCTAAAGTCTGGAAACAAAAAGGAATAAAGACCAATATGTTTCAGTGAAGCAAATAATAACTGTTACATGATATGGGACATACCTGGCGATGCCCTTTAGTTCGTCGGTAGTTCTTTCTTCTCTTTTTCTTGAAAATAATTACCTTTGCATCTAATGCCTGAGAGTAGAGGAATTGAATATAATTACCAAGTTTCACATATAACTCAATTTTATCAAATATTTGTTCAGTACAAAATGGGGATTAGATCAATCAACGGAAAACAAATATTTCTTTCATCCAGCTACACTAAAATTCCAACATTTAAAAAGACTTATTCAGTAATCACATAGCTGATGTTGAAAAACGAATGGAAAAATGCATTACTCACTTTTAGCTTGAGAAATATGTTTGGTGCAACATTTTATTTTACTAAAGATAAATTTGTTGAGACACGAGCTCGAAAACAATTTTAGATGTCACTTACATGCTCCTCGACAACTGCATGAACAGCTGCATCTGGCACTATGGGCCTGCCAACAATTGTTTGAGTACTTGAGCCCAACAAGAGAACTTTGTTCAAGGTCAACTGCCATAGGCAAAGTCAAGGAAGCATAAATTCATTTCGGCCCAGTAAAAGGTGTAATAGAACTATACATTTTCTAGTGTTGGTATCGACATATCACAGAATAATAGCAAAAGATGAACAAAATATCTAGCCCACAACATCTTAGCCCAAATGAGATCAAATTCTGTTTTATTTATTTTGTTACCTAAGGAGGTGAGGTAGGATATCGGCATGCATCAAAGAGCTACCATAGGAAGTTAGTAAGAAAGAAGCAACACAGCATACAAGTTCAAGCCATAAAATTATATGGTTCGACTCAATTCCTCTTGACCAAATGGAAATGACAACAATAGCTCGTGAAATTACTAATCCACAGGCGACGTTTAACTATTAGTTCTCATTCTCTAAATATAGACAACCAATAGTAATCAACTTTTTTTAATGTTACCCCTTAGCAATAAACAAGAAAGGCATTGCATGTTTGATTCACAGTAATATTCATTTTTCCTTCTGAGAACAAATTTGCTGTATCATTCATAACATGGACTGATGGTCTAGTATCAGATACACTGGTTCTGGATGAGAGACAAGCTATTCTCTGTCAACCGTGGAACTAAGAACGAGCCACTAAAAGAGAGCTTTTTTTTTTTTTGAATAGAAAAGATCGTATTAAGGGCACCATGAGAGCTATATTATGGAAGTCCACACATCAGTTTAACTCACCATAGCTTCCTTTCCAGATATATCTTTCTCGCAACAGCTCGACTGAACTTGACAAGGCTTTGCTACTCTTACAAGTTCAAATCCAGAAGAACAGCTTTCTAATCTCCAATGAGGACCAGAATTTTATTTAGTATTTATATAATGTTCTAAGCTTTAACATGGTAGATCACCTTTTATCATCCCGTCATCCTTCAAGCAATAGCACTCTTCAACAGTTCAACTACTTTGCCAGTAATGATTCAAACCTCAATAAAAGCATGACAGTAATCATCAACCATCTTACAGCTAGTTGTTGTTTTCGTTACCGTATATGACTTCCTAATTAATCATTCATTTCTCACCTCATGTTTCGCCCAACTTCTGAATAGCTTGAAGTTCCTAACTCACTGTTTCTTGTCAACAACCCCTCTGTATCATGTAAAAATTTCACAAACACAAGGATAAACATGCTGCCTCCTGTCTATACCTATACAGACATTTCTATTAACTGGCAATGGCAGCAACTCACTTACTGCAGTGTTATAGAAGAATCATTCTTTGACAATAAGGGGAAGTAAAATGAAGGTCATGAGCAGACCATTCTATTCATCTGTGGGAAGAAACAACACTGTAAAAGCTCTCTTGACTAAGAACACCTATACTGAATTGATTATTCAAAGAAATATTCTTCACTTCACACAAATCCTCACATTGGATTTCACACTAGCTAACCCAAAAAAATGAAAACAATAAAAACAAGCACAATGGATGCTCAATAATCGGCAGAATACAGCAGCGTTCTTCATTTCGCAATGATCAAGGAATCACCTCAACTTTGACTTGCCCTATACAGCCAAAATCAATACATAACACCCATAAACAGCAAGAATCCATTCAAAAATTGTTGCACAATGGCTAAATATCACACAATATTGATTGGCCAAGTAAGGGACATACCATTGACTTATGTGAACACATTTCATTTACCCAAATAAGAATGTGGCATACCTTATCATTCACTTCGCAGAACTTCAACTTCTCAGTGAAAATGCAATCCCCATTGCTTACCTTAAACTGATGCGACCCAATCTACAGGAAGACAAAAACACCTACATCAACACCATAGAAACATAAACAAAACAGGCGAGAACGTTAACATACCAAACACACCTGCACAACAGCAAAAACCGGCTCATAATCCTTAAAAACCCTATCTGACCGTGCGAGTGGTCCTATCACCTTGTACCCGATTGAAGCTGCTTCCGCTTCTTTTTCTTCAGGCGAATACTCTCTGCCCAAATCTGCGACCGGGCTGCCCTCTCCATCGCTATCCTCTTCATCGATTTCCTCTTCAGTTTCCTCATCGGTTTCGCTCTCGCCAGTGTCATCATCACGAGAACTCGATGAGAAATGGCGTAGGTTAGATAACTGGGTGCACCGGGTGGCGATGACGGGTTCGACACTGGGGAAAAAAGGAGATGATTTGGAGATTAGGGTTCGGAGAAGCAGAGGATTGGTTGAGTAGTCGATGTTCGTAGAAAAGAGTGCCGTTGCCCGGCGGGACAACGAGTGAAGGCACCGCCGATACGCCATAAATGGTTCGGTTTCGAAAGCTCCGACGTTTTGAGGTTGCAATTTTGATTGAACGCTAGGGTTTACATACTGTTTGCATGGAGAGAAAAATGAGGGGAGAGAAGAATTAAGAGATAAAATGGAGAGAAAAAGAGAGAAAGAAGGGTGTTTGGGGAGAGGAGGGCAAGTTTGGGGAGAAAAAATGGGACGCAAAACAGGTGGGGGCCTACATGTTTATTTTTCCTTTCATTTTAGAGCAACTCTAACACTATGTTTGGATGGAAGGAGGGGAACGGAAGAAAATTTTTAGAGGAATAGAAAAGGGAGGGGAGGGGAGGGGAGGGGAGATTAATTTTACCTCATATTGTTTACCTTATATATATATGTATTTGTCTCACGCATAGGATCCACTTACTTGATTAAAATATATAAAATTGCATGGATCCAGCCGCTTTATATAAACTGAAGGGACATAATTGTAATTTCAATCATGGGACCCACAATATTTGTCTTCTGTCACCACTTTCTCTCCGGTTTTGGAGAGAAAATTGTAACGTGGGACCCACGTTCATTTCACCCTCTAATCCACCCTCCAATTTTTTACCTTCATCTTTTCAAACGCCATCAATTTTTAGATTACCCCCACTTTACCTTCTAAATTTCCTCTACCCCCATTTTCCTCACTATCCAAGCATAGTGTAAAGGAGTTGCTAGATGGGTTGCGATATGGGCTAACTGTCAATATACCAGCCTATTTAGCAAAAAAAACCAATCCAACGGAGGTGTCATATGGGTTGCTATTTTAGCAACTCATCTCTCTCGCTGCTATCTTTACCAACGATGGAGGATAGAGAAATCGAAAGGGAAAATTGCGAGGGAAGATCAACGACTATGGAGGCAAAGATTCGACGCAAAGGAGATGGTCAAATCCAGAAATAAGAGAAGTGTAGTGTACATTTGATTTTGAGTGTGGTTCTGAAACTAGTCAAGATGAGCTAGTTCTTGAGTAAATGTATTGTTTAGCAGATACTTCTGTGATGGATTGTCTGGCACTTCTAGATCTTTTGAAGTTTGAGCATAACACATATATCTGGTTTTTGGTATGTTATTAAGTCTTCATTAATCAATCCAAGCAGGGCCTAATTCTGATTTGATTATATCTCCAGTCGAGCAAACAACTTTAACTGCTCAACAAGGGTAATATAAAGGATTCAATCCCAAAAGAGTCAGTTCCACACCCATTTCTAGCTTTTTTGCTATTTAAGTTTTTTCCCTTCAATTCTTATTATTTTTTATTGGAAACATATTCAATGAATTTCATCTGGGTACATTGGAATTTGAAGAGCAGAAATGGAAAAATGATGAAAAAGTCTTTTTTTACTGATACTGATTAGCGATTACTGTTTTGTGTTGATAGCCCCGTATGTTTACCAACAATCTGAGACAAGAAGAAAGAACTGGAAAATATGGAACCCCAAGGTTTCAATACCTTCAGGTATGCATAACAGTAGATGCATGTTATTAAAATATTTTATCAACCCATGGGCCTTATTTTAGTGGGCTTTTACAATGAATAGTATTTTAGCAACCTTATTATAGGAATCCCATTGAAGCCAAAAAAATTTACCAACCCATTAGACCACTATTCAAATTGGTATAGTACATGTTTAGCAACCCATTATAGCAACTCCCATTGGAGTTCTCTAATTAGAAGGGAAAAGTCGGTAGAAGAGGTAAAGTAGTGGGTTCCATCTACTACTTTACAATCTTGTCCCTCATACTTCAAATATATTACATCATATAACAGGTAGGTCCCACTTGTTATAATAATAGCATGGGACCCACCGATATTATATAAATTTATACATAATAATAATATATATAAGTATATATATATAAATATACTTTCTCAAAAAAAAATATATATAAATATAATAATATATATAAAAATAAATATATATTATACATTTATAAGAGAAGGTAAAATTAACTTTTCATCCCCTCCCCTCCCCTCTCTTTTCCATTCCTCTCAAAATTTTCTTCTCCTCCCCTCCTACTTCCCAAACAATGCGTTAGTGTCATCAGCGAGGTTTTGACTGAGTTTCATTTTTAACGGCCTTTTTCTGTTTTTCATATGTTCTCTGTTTTCATGAAATCAAATCAAAATATTTTAATATATGTTTTGTTTGTAAATTTACAAAAGCAATGTAGTGTATTTTAATATAGTTTTTTTTCTTTCTCAAAAACAAGATACAGTTTTTTATTTATATGTTTTTATAAATTATGTTATTTAAATATATTATATTTTTTAAGTGACTCAAGGGTCGGATTCAAGAATTTATGTTAGGAATATAAATTGATGTATTGGTGTTGTGCATTATAAAAAAAAATTGAGAATTCAAGGAGAGTGTTACGAACCCCCAAAATATTTTGGACATATTTATATCTTACTTTTAGAAAGATGACTAAATTGCAAGTGAGTCGGTAGTTGAGCGATAATCACTTGTATATAAAGATCGATCATTTCAAGTTCCAACAGAGAGTGGATTCGAATCCCCATTCCCAATTCTCCTAACTCAAAAAAAAAAAACATGACTAAATTTGTTAAGCATAACATATGTTTAACATTTTTATATATTCATCAAATTTAAACACATATAATAATATTTGCACCTTGCACCCCTCAAAAGTAACCAGCAATCCACTATTAATAAGTTCAGTTTTTTTTTTCTTTTGTTGGTTGTATTGCATATTTTGATTGGATTAATGTTCGAGTAATAATTTTTTAAAATATAATACCCTTGGGCGGATCTTGTGCCCAAAGCCTTAAATTGTACTGCTTTAGGGATTGATCGACCCACTTTGGAGGATGCATATCCTAGAGAACGCAGAGGAGAAAAGCTGACAAAGACATTACCCTTTCTTTTTACCTAGCATCATCGTATACTACTTTCATATTCCATTGTAATTTTTACAATGAGATATAATTTTACAATGAAATGAAACAACATACGTTACATAACCCTGAGCTATTTATCGCTACCTTGACTCTACTACATACATATTCGTTAGACCCAGGAGTGAAGTGTTGATTAAACTTTAAATACTGCTACTAAACAATTGAGGTTCGGATACGACAATGAAACAACAATGGCATGTTCACCCCCGGATTATGGCAAACCATGTGTTGTTTATTGGAACCAAAATATATACAGCAAAAAATTGAACTATATTCGGCAGATGCCCCAACATATAAAAGTAAAGATTTGTGTTCCTATGGAAACAGAACTGCGACGCTCCTCCTATTGCACGAATGCTTCATCCCCGCACTGAATAATTTGGAAAAAATTGCAAGGAAAAAGAACGATACCCGCGTTGTGTGACAAAAATTTTAATTGGAAACAGCGTCACCAACCATTTTTCTGTGGCGCCTTGAGCCAGACTTCCTATCCCTAGCACGCCTGGGGAGCTTCCGACCTGGAGGAGGCGGCAGCACAGCCCTTTTGGGGGAAGTTTCAGCTGAAAATTTCGTTGGCAATGCATTAACCAAAACTGGTGGTAATTGAGGGGGAAAAATGGCAGGTGCTCTCAGGTGTTCTAGTACGTCTCTATGGTATTTCTGCAGGAGACAAATAAATGAGGGTTAGAAAGCGTGCAGGTTAACATGCAAAATAATTTCAGAACTACACAACAAATTTTGACGGGAAAGAAAATAGCCAGAAAATAATTAATAATTACTTGATCAACAAAATTGCGCCTTTCACAGTCCAAGAACATATCGACAGTCCAATTAATCTTAGCCCTAATCTTGTCCCTCACAGTGGAAAAACTAATTTGGTCTCGAGAAGTGAAGCGATCGACTTCGTTGAACCAAAGACATGTAGCGATGTTGCTGATGGGTACATGCTCCCTTATTATAACACATCCCTCGGGGACATCTGAATAGCAATCCATAAGAAGAATACTATCATCAGCAAAAGCAAAATTCCTCAGGAAAAAGGGAAAAAAAGAAAGTTGTTGCAACTAACGGGAAAAGAAGAAGAAGAAGAATTATGTTACACCCACCACTTGTAATGGGCAACTTAGCCGCAGAATAAGGTGTCAAACCCTCTTTTTTGTAAAAATCGATTTGAAAGTCAATAGAAGCATTATCATATTTTGCAGCAGCTTTATTTGCCTCAGCTTCGATAAACACATCAAAGCGCTTATAATGTTTAGAAATCGCAAAAGTTGCATTTTTTCTCCAGAGGAACCTGCAGAGCAAGGTTAAAAACCAAATAAGGTGCCCAGCCAGTGCTTCCAGCGAAGAGAGCTAAATAAAACATACATGTAAAGGCCACCTCCATCAAGCACAAGATGTAATTCATGAAGAATGTGAAACTTAAATGAGGTCCAAGCGCTCAGAAGGTCCGAACTTGCATAATAAGTTCAGATAAATAACATAAAAATCATTTAATAGTTTTAGAAAAAAATCAAATCGGCCATCATATAGCATGTATAGGCTCCACTGGAATTAATTGGGCCCTATTCAAAGAAAATAGGTTTGCCTACAGCTCTCTTATTTCACTTCATTGATGTGTAAAGAGAAACTCATACAGCCAAACATGGTCAAAAGTGGAAGAGCCCAATCTGAGAGTATATGAAATGAAATAAGAGCATAACGAATATAATGGAAGCTGCAATTAAAGATTTGACGTGCGAGGTAGAAGGTAAATGGTAAAATGGACAACACATGCATCAATTTATAAAATGTGCTGCCATAAAGAGAGGAATGACATTTAGAATCAAATTTTTGCCAATCCAGGTTCCTTTTCATGATTTGTTCTCATAAAGCCATCAGTGGTTAAATGCGAAGGAATTTAAGATGTGATTAAGCTGGAACTGCCCTAGTGATCGAACTGGCACAATTTCAAAAGTATGATGACTGACTTGGAACGATTTATCAATGGGTGACCAAAATTAAACATGGTCAATCATTGGGTGACCAAATGTATGATTAACCCAAATTTTACCTTTGTTCTAGGGAAAACAGGTTCATTTTTATATCGTATACCGAGGGCAGATTTAAACGCAGATCTCTTCCAAGTTTGTCCCACATAAAACATCCCTGTAACAACCAGGCCTGGTTGCAGAGGGGAACTTTACTGGAAAGTGGCTGATACAACAAGATATCTGGCTGCCCTTGAAACTTTTAAACGGTTAATAGGTTTATCTAGTGCTTTTTTGCAAACTGCAAAATCTTTAATCTTTAGTATTACCATTATTTTAGACTTTTAGTAATTAAGTCATGTCTAGAATTTTACAGTCACATCCACAAGGTGTAGTGAATGTGATATAATTTGCAAAGAGAGTAATGTGTAAAAGAAGATCCAGGGAAATAATGAGCATCCATACACTTGATGGCCCCCTATATCCAACAGATCTCCAAATCAAGGACTAAAATTATATTAAATGACCTCACGAGAAACACTTAATTCCGCTTCCTGAAACCCCAAGTCGTACATTCTTAAACCATACTTACCCAGAGTCAAAGTTTCCAGTATTAACAACAGACAAAACTAATAAATTTTTCATTGGAAGATCTACTGATGCAGAAAAGATACTCACCGTGATAGAATAAATCCAAAAGAAACACATTTATCATAACATCACTTTTCTCTTTACGCTAATCAGAGAAATGAAAGGTGATCATATATTGTATAGAGGTGTGTCAATGAACTTAATTGAACCAATGATTATGATATACAGATAGGAAAGAAAATGACCAGAAATCAAAAGTACCTTTCAAGAACTTGAAGTGGATCAACAAGAAGCTCCAGTTTTCCATCAATCCATAAGGAATAGCGGGAATTAGGAAATATCCTGTGCACAAGAAGCTTCGGAATCTGCAACAGTCATAGTCAAATTCAAGTCAAAAGTCATATCTCTATTCAAAACAGAAAGAAGAAAAAAAAAAGTACCAAGGTACATCAGCATATCACACAGCTTTCAGGCGGATAGGTCCCAGAAATGGTTATTGGTTTACAAATGCAAAGGAGGGAACATAATAGTCATATAATTCCAATGAGTTTAAAGAATAAAATTAACATTCTAATACGAATAAAGTTAATAGAGATTATCTTCGTACTGCATAAAAATTAAGAGTCACAGACATAATCAAGATATTCTTCTTCCTGTTCAACTGGGTGGACACTGATAGTGTAATTTTATTATTTTCACCCTTCCAGCAAGAACATTGACTGATCTAATGTACAACTTTATTTTCAGAAAGAGGATCAACTGCTTGTCTGGCTGTCTGCATTTGATTGTTACATCTTTCAATCCATGTATTATAAAAGATTGGTCAAGCTGGAAAGGGAAGCAAATTACTAAACCTATTAGAATCCTATCCAAGCAAGAAGTTAAATGAAATCTGCAAGAAACTATGATAAAACTGAAAATAAAAAAGAAAGACAGCTAATTCAGAATATCTACCTTGCCATTGCGTCTTCCATCTGCATAAGGAAGATTATGAACAACAACAACTCTCCAGAGGCCGACTCTCTTGTTGCTGTCTAACACGCTATTATTCATCAAATATGCTTCTGTTTCTTCATCCACAAACATGAAGAAACAGACGTTATTCTTGGAATATTCACTGATATTTCGAGGCTGCTGTATCATATCAAAAGCTCCTGCGAGAAAGGAATCAATCAATACGCAAGTATCAAGGAAGTAGCAGGCCCAGCTCAAGAAGTTCATCTAAAATAATAGTATTACAAGAAGCACTACCAAATATTGCCGATGCAACAACCACACCACGACACTGCTCCATCTCAAGAAGGTCAGAATCATCCATGTCAAATCCAGTCCCGTGACCAGGTTTAATTCCTTTGAAAAATCTGATCAATGCAGGCATGCAATATATCATTAAGCAAACTGAACAAAAAAAATTAAGGCCAAAAAGAAAGTACCATGTGTGGACCTCGCTTGTATAAATACTTTATATTTCACAAAGTGAATTTGGGAAAATGGAAAAAGAAACAACAAACTCCATTCAAAGATGACAAGAGATGGGAAAAGAGGAGGGGGTAAAGAAAAGGCATACCCACAGTGCACGTTCATTGACTCTCCTATATCATAAGAATCCCTTCTTTGACTCAAAGAAGGGTGTCCACCAAAATCTGAGCCCCCAAATTCTGTCTCTCTATTTAACTTCTCATCATAGATATAAGTAAGATTTTTAAGCACGGGAGAAAATGACGGAGCCTTTGGCATTAAGGCAATGGCTTCGTCCACAGGTAGGTAGCATACAGGACATGCTGAAAATAAACAACCAATAATCACAGCAATATCAGTGACATTGCAACTTTTTTTCTTTCTACTTTGAAAAACAAACATCAGTGACACAGCATTATAATTGGTTCTCAGGGAGTAGATATTAACATTTGGTAATGCATTACAAATAGTTGCAAGTATATAGCAAAAATAAAATAGGAATTACAGGTCATGAAACCAACGGAAAAGATATGAAGGTAAGAGATCATGCGTTTAAAAAGAATAAATTAAATAAATAAAGAAAAACTTACAGCGTGGTCCAGTTCTCTTTTTATCTGCAGGAGGTGGGGGTAAAGCAAAATTATTACATGGATGCCCCGGTGGAAGAGTGTAGCCCATAAAATATTGAGGAGGAGGAGGGGATAAAGCAAAATTTTCAAAGGTTCTTGTGATAATAGAAGTTTTGATGTCCGCGCTATTATTTTGCTCTCTGTTTGTTGGTGAAACTCTGAGAGAATTTATAAACGAGCTGCCATTATTGAGCAGAATATTAATACGATCACCACCCTGTGAATCTTCACCTACTACCAAGAACATTTTAGTCATTTTTCATAGTAATAAGTACAACAATTGAAAAGGTTAACGTAGAAACCTTTGGAAACATATGGTTGGAAGGATGGCATGCATGCATAATCTCAAAAATACACTTAACTCAATGTTAAATGCAAAATTGCCGCCCACCCATAAACTAAGATCATTTCGAATTGAACTTGATATGGATAGGCCACTAACTGAATAGAACTGAAAGATATTGCACAAAAGCCAGTTAAAATAGGAATTCAAATCATTCAATACGATCCAACTCTACTGCGTATCCCCTAAGTAAGGGGCTAGTCTCTCAGCACATCTCTCAAAAGTACAACGTAACCAGAAAGGAACCACGACATTCGTAAGCATCAATCTAATTAACCACCAACATGCTAAATAGGACTATAATTTTAACCTAGGAACAAATATAAAACTGCAATTCTTGTGCGATGATTATGTGTTCAAATCAGACAGGAAAAATACTCGGACTAACCTTTCCCTACGTACAAAACCCAGACAAAGACTGTGGCCGAGACCATGGAAAGAAGCAGCATCCCAACCTTCTTGCGGCAGGCAAACTTGCAGATCCAATGGAACAATCTTTCCTTTTCCTTTAGCATCTTTGGAGGTTTGCTGCGCGTTGTCGACTGGATTGGTAATACACCGTTGCCGTTGATTTGCAGCTCTTTATCCAATGACCCATAACTACCAGACCGGATTCCCGACCACCCTCCAGTCATTGTCTCTCTAAAATCAAAATCACCCCTCTCATCTTCCCCTCATTAACACCCCCCGGTTCTTTGATTTGTATAGGTCTACGAATAATTCAACAATTCAACAGTAAATAATGGCTAAAACTACGAACTGATCAGCACCCAATTCACCAATCTGGCCCCAACCGCTTGGGGCACCTCTGAATTTCACTCAATCAAAGCTCCCTTCAATCAGAATTCCAAAGAGATTGGGCAAACACGGAAACGAGAAGAAAAATCAAAGCAATGTGTTTCCACAAATCAAGTAGCGATTCACTGTCGAAACGGATGCTGATACATGAGTTAAAGAGTACGTGTAAAAAAAAAAAAAAAAACACATACGTTTTCAAAATCGGTAGAAGAGAATAAATCTAGGGTTTGTTGCGATTGGATGGCAGGTGTTTTAATTTTTTGCACAAACCTAGGTTTGGGCAAAATCGAGGGTTTGTTTACATCAAAATTGGGGATCACAAACCCACGCATTTATTTTGCTGAATTTGAGGTTTTATCAAACCGAAATTCATCGCGTGTTTATATAGTCAGCTTCATATGATGAATGAACAAAAATAAATAATATTTTTTAAAAATAAAATATATTACCAGGTGCGTGATGTTGACAATCAGATGCTGACGGTATATTGACACTGTCACAAACATTAGCTGTGAGCATTGTGATTTTGGTTTTGATTTTCTATCATTAGGCGACGAGACTTTAATATTATTAGCCTGCTTTTGTCATTTTCAAACATTTACCATCACATTAATATTGAACTTGAACTCGAATTGAAAGATCATGAGTCTGATTTTCACTTAAAAGAACATCTTTGATATCCCGCATCCAATCGTCAAATGAAAAAAAATTGTGCACACAGACCTATATATTTAGTGGTTGAATGACTCGATACATATAAATATATGTGTGTGTTGCAAGATTCATTTGTCGAAAAACTGATGCGAGAGTTCTAGTTTATGATAACTATATATCGAATTTTGTTGGACTTAATTTGGGCGAAAAGACACCCAACTTTTTTATGAGAAGAGACTCTCGTTTGATTGTGAATGATAATCTAATAGTGAATTTCTATGGTGTCAAAGCATATATCGATTTTTAGTTCGAGAATTGTGACCACAGGCCCTATCATCGAGTGGGAAACTTCATTCTCAATTAATTAATATGGATTAGATATTCAGTTTGTATATTATGCATTTGTCTCATACATTGGGCGTTTCAATTTCTTTTTTAGTGAGCCGACATGCATGCAATAATTAAATCAAAAGTCGAAGATTTGAATCACAAGCTAAAGTTTTCGACATTGGTCAACGACAAATTAATTATTTAAATAAACGAATTGTGTATTTGTGTGAAGAGGAAAGCAATTATTTTTTTCTTATATTCTTCTTTTTTAATTTGTTTTACAAAACCAAAAACATTAATTAATGCTCCGTTTATTTCACTGAACTTGAGATACAATATTATTTTTTCTTGTAATAATATAATGTGTGTATCCATATTACATACATATAAAAGTTTTGTTGCAATAAGGACACTCCAATAAATGTTATTCGATAAAATTCATGAAGTCTAAAAAATATTACATGAAGGACAAAAAGTTATAAACATTTATTTTTATTGACATAAATACTCTCATTTTCTCAAATTGACACCCCGATTGCATATTCCTTCTCTCACGACTATTATGGTCAGTCAATGGATGAGGATGGTGCGTCTAGGTATGGGTTACACTCTCGTGGTAATTACCTGCAACGATGTTGTCTCTTATGACCGGATTAGACACTTTTCATCACGATTGCTCATGAATTTAGGGTCAAAATGTAGTGAAATCAGCAACTGATGACAGCGAATGATGGTAGGGGGTTGATCATGATGCTCTAGGCTTGATTAGTGTCCGGACGACGGTGGTCCACCATACCCACGAATCTGCATCATATATTATATGTTTCATATGTTATGTATTTTCTAGTATATTTTTTGTGATATATGTTTTATTGTACTTGTTTGAATATTGAAACACGAAAATTTCATTCCCTACCGTCGTCACAATGAAGGTTGACACATAAATTTTTTGTTTAAACATATATACTATTAGCAGATCTGAAACATATATATGATATTTGCATATCTAAATCCAAAACGATTTTCACTCATTTTACCTGATCGAGACCCAAATCTTATGCGCCTTTGTCCGGGAGTTGATTGGTGGTGTTGATGGTTTCTGGCCTCGGATGGATTGGTTAATTTTTTTTTTTTGAATGGTGATCTTGTTTTCATGAAGCTTTTTCGGTGACTCAAGTGATAATCCATGGGTGGTGATGATTGGGCTTTGGTATGGCTAACCTAAAGTTTCATTTCAATATTTTAAAAATAGTGGTTGAAGATATATAATATCTGATCATCTGAAATAGATATAATATATGCAGATATGAAAATATATCATATAATCATATCTAAATTCAGAATGATTTTAGCTCATTTTATCTTATCGAGTTCCAAATATGATGCGTCTTGGTCCAAGGGAGTTTATTGGTGGAGTTTATGGTCTTTGGTGTTGGCCGGATTGGTTGGATTGAACTCTTTTTTAAATGATGATCTTGATTTCATGAAGCTTTTTTGGCTACGTCTGCGGTTGAGCACTAGTCACTCTGCATATAAAGATTGACCTTTGTAATAGAGAGTGAATTGAAATCCCCCCATTCTCAATTCCCCTTAATTAAAAAAAAAGTGATAATCAACGATCGGTGATGATTCTCATATGGTGGCGCATGCAAGAAGAAAGAGGAAAAAAGAGAATTAAGGAAGAATAAACAAGGAAATTTTGGTCAATTCGTTCAATAACAACAAATCAAAAATAAGTTTAAAAATAATGATAAATATTATAAATTTTGGTAGAGCGTAAGTTTTAATATCGTATAAGCTGTCAATTTACTGTGAGGGGTATGTAAATTAGTTTAATAACAAAATAAAAGCTATTGAACATGGATCTTGTTGAAAAGAGTTTTATGCGTTGAGTTTGAATATGTAATTTTTTCAATATATAACATATATTTTGAGAAATAAAATGACAAATGTGTGAGAAAAAAAAATGAATTTTTTTTTTATATGTAACTGATGCGATTGATTAATCAATGAAATTGAGCTTATAAGCTCATATACTCTCATTCAAAGAGGGAATATTTATTTCCCTTCCCTTGTCCCTCACTCAGTCACCTCTTGCCGTTTCTTCTTCAAAATGCGCAGTGGCCCAGTGAAAACAACATCCGCTCATTAAAAGCGGTTGTTGTTTCCTCCAATAGCATTAGTTTTTTTTAGTTGATTTTTTCTTATTTTTATTGGCTTTTTAATTTCCTCCAAACAAACGCTGAAAATAATTATTTTATTTTACAATAAATTATTTTTACCGAAACAAACGGAGCATAATTAGTATAAGAATTAATGCCAAATGCATGCAAGTTAATGTGGTGTAGTTGCCAATTACAATTAATATGGTGGCCTGTCTATCGGATTTCAATTCTTTTGGTTTCTCATTCATTAATTTGCTGCAATTATGGTTGGTAAGCTATTTTCATTTCCCATCACTTCTAGAGAAACCTATTAATTTCTCATTTAATTTATGCTTAACCAACCTAACCTTTTTTTAAGGCAAGAAGTTTATTTAAAAATTCCCAAAATTGACTACTTTGTTTAATCCATCCAAATTTGATGGCTCGATTTTCCATATATATGAGAGGGTGCTGCATATTTGTCTTGTTGGAAAATGGAAACAAATCACAAAAAGCATTATGATTCATATATATATGTATTTACGGGGAATACTTTTTTAATAAGAAAAAGAGAGTGAGGTTTGAATCAATGTTCGAGATTACATATGATTTGATTCGTTTACTGGGAGTTTATAATTTGCATTATTCGAAACGTGATTAGATATGTTGTAAGTGAGCTGGGCCGATATGGGCTTTGCTATATTCAGGCTTGACTGGTTATATTTTTCTCTAGCTCGAGTTTTGTTGGGCTTGAAAAAATTGCGATCATGTTCGACTCATTAGAAAATGGGGAGAATTACAAGCCGGTCATAAATAGTGACCATTTTGACCACTTAGTCACACAATGTGTTCCTATCACCAGTGTAGTCACACCACATTTCGTACATGATCAAAATGCCCTTCAGATTTTAAAATTCAAAATCTTGGTAGATATTTTGTTTCCCTCTCTTTCTTCCAGCACTCCATTTTCTCACGTTCTCTCTCAATCTCTCTCTCTCACTTTCTCTCACTAAAACCACAAAATCTGGTCACCTTCTCATATTTCTGACCATTTTTTGGCAAACACAAACCGATAAGTTCTTATTTTTGTAGAATCTCTCTCTCTCTCTCTCCCCCTCTCTCGAGGTTTGTAGTTATTTTTCAAGATTTCTTCATATTCTTTTCAAGATCTATAGTTATTTTTTGAAGATCTTCAAGGTTTTTCTTCCAATAACTTAGAGTGTGTTTGAATATTATTTTCTTTTTTAGTTTTTAAAAACGATTTTGGGTATAGTTTTTAGAAACACTTTTTAGGAAAAAAAACTGTTAAAAAATTCTATTTGGTTTGTGAAATTTGACTATGTTTTCGGAAACTGAAAAACATGAAATTAAAATTGAAATTTAATCAAATGAAATTAAAATTCATCCAAATTAAACTCAAACTTATCAAAATGAAATTCAAATTCATCAATCGGGTCAAAATGAAGGTGATTTTAGATCAACACTGGAGCACCGCCTTCTGGTGTCCGGACGACGATGTCGGTGGAAAGAGATGAGTCACCGTCAGGAGTGAGAGGTGAGAGAGAGAAAAATAAAATACAATAAATTCATCTTAATTACAATTATGCCACTTGAAAATCCTACAAAACAACAAAATGTTGTTTTGGTTTTCTAGTTTTTTAAAAACTGAAAAATGAAAACTGTTTTGAAAAATAAATACTCAAAACAAGTTAACCAAATGAATTTTAAGCAATCATTTGATTTTTCAAAATAGAAAATAATTTTGAAAACATCAAACAAACACACTTTAAAGTTTTTTCAAGATTTATGTGTTTTTTACAAGATCTTTAGTTGATACTGTCATGCTTCTTATTTAAGAATACGGTTGATACTGTCTGTGATTTCGATAGTATTTGTTGTTTGTACTTTTTGTGAATTCTTGAAGTTTTTGATACTAACTCCTTATTGTGAAAATATGGTTGGTACTGTCAGTGAATTTGATACTGTCAGTGAATTTGTTGTTTGTTAATGAATTTGAGACTGTCTGTGAATTTATTTTTTTATTAATGAATTTGACACTGTTTATGAATTCTTTAAAATTATTGATATTGTCTGTAATCTCGATACTATTTGTTGTTGGAGTGTGAATTTTTTATAGTTGCATGTATTGGCTCCTTATTGTGAAAATACGATTAGTACTGTTTGCAAGTTTGATATTGTTAGTGAATTTGTTGTTTGTTATTAATTTTATACTGTCTGTGAATTTTTTGAAATTATTGGTACTGACTTCTTGTTGTCAAAATACAGTTGATATTGTCTGTGAATTCGATACCGTCTGTAATTTCGATACTATTTGTTGTTTGTACTTTTTGTGAATTTTTGAAGTTTTGATACTAACTCCTTATTGTGAAAATATTGTTGGTACTGTCTGTGAATTCGATATTGTCAATGATTTTGTTGTTTGTTAATGAATTTGATACTGTCTGTGAATTCTTTATACTGTCTGTAATTTCGATATTGTTTGTTGTAGGAGTTTGTGAATTTTTTTGCAATTGCTGGTTCTAGCTCCTTATTGTGAAAATACGGTTGGTATTGTCTGTGAGTTCGATACTGTTAGTGAATTTGTTGTTTGTTAATGAATTTGATACTGTCTGTAAATTCTATGAATTTGTTGGTATTGACGGTGATTTCGATACTATTTATTGTTAGAGTTTGTGAATTTTTTGAAATTATTGGTACTGACTTCTTTTTTTGTGAAAATACTGTTGATATTGTCTGTGAATTTTTGATATTCTCTATGAATTTGTTATTGTTAATGAATTTGATATTGTTCATTGTTGGTACTGTCTGTGAATTCTTTGGTACTCTTATGATATTTTTTTTTTATGAATACGGTTCTATTGTTTATGAATTTGATACTTTCTGTGAATTTGGTATTGTTTGTCAACTAAATACCGTCTGTGAATTTGATATTGTCTATAAATTTGATACAATTAATAAATTTGATATCGTCTGTTTATTAGATACTCTTAATGAATTTGAAATTGTTTATGAATATGATACTGTTAATGAATTTTCAATATTATTAATAAATTTAATGCTGTCTATGAATATACGGTTGATATTGATAGATATTTTTGTACAATTAAATGTGTTAGTACTAGTTGATTTTTTGATACTCTATTATTGATATTATCACGTTTGATATTGTTAAAATGTGTTAGTATTGTCTATTTGATACTGCCATTTTTTGTCTTGACTATTTTTGATGTTTTATATACAATTATGACGAAGATGATGCTGAAGATAATTTTATTTTGGAAAGTCAACTGCATTTTAGAGAATAACGGGATGTTGCTTATTTAAGTTGATACCGTCGTGCTAATTGGTACTATCATTTACATTGGTAATGTATTTTTTATTATTTTAGGTCATTTTGAACTCTGATATAATAATAGTATTATTTATCGATTGATACTATTGGAGATATTAGTATTGCCATATTATTTGATACTGTCATATGATGTATTATTGTCATATATTTATTTTTTCCCTATTAAAAATAAGTGGATAACAATGTTTATCATTTTCAAGTTTTGCAGCAATTTCATTATCAGCAGCAGTATCAAAATGAGAAATAATATGAATATCAATAACAGTATCAACAACAGTACCAAATTTAGAAACAGTATCAACATCATTAATAATATCATTATTAGTAACAGTGTCAAGTTTTGAAACAAATGACATTTCAAACAATAGTATCTACCTACATCATTAACAATATCATTACCAACAACACTTTCAAGTTTTGCAACAATATTATCAAATTGAAAAACAGTACTAACATCATTAACAACATTACCAGTAACAGTATCAAGTTTTGAAACAATAACATTACCACCAACAGTAAAAAAAATGAAAACAATATAGAAAACAACATCATTAAGAATATCATTACCAACAATAATATTGTCATGTCATCTATAATGATACTGATTGAGATTATGATATTGTTTCATTTGTTGTAATATTTATTTGAGTTGTGATACTGTCATGTATTGTGATACTATCATGTGTTGTGGTACTATCATATTTGTCATTTTTTATTTTGTCAATATCATGTAAGTCAACAATATCAATTTTCAAACAGTATCATATAAGTTCATAGTATCAATGACTTATATTCTGAGTACATGGCTGATAATAATATTCAATTTTATGACATTATCAAATAATTTCATACCAATTTATAATTCAAACTTAAATGACAAATATACAAAATAATATGACGTTAATATATAGTATTACACTATCAAATGAAAGCTGCATCTTCGACATACTGTCTTATCCACTTTTTTTCTCCCAAATGTAATTGATTAATTTTTAAAATAGAACTATCGTCAGCATCGTCTTTAATATGTATGTGCAACATTCTAAATAACATCACAAGATCAAACCAAACACTACCAACTATATTTTACACCAAAAAACATGATAATATTACTAACTTGAAAGAATATTACATCCTACAATACCTATCATATTTTCACGACAATAAACATGACAGTATGACAATATAAAACTTGAAAGGTATCACAACATCGAATAGTATCATCTCTATTTTCTCAATTTGAAGCATGATAATACCAACAGTATCGAAATCACAGTAGTATCAAACAATATTCTCAAGCAATAAGCATGACAGTACCAACAACAGACCGTATCAAATTCATTGAGAATAACAAATTCACAAACAATATCAAATTCATATACAATATCTAACTCAGAGACAGTAGCAACCATATTTTGATAACAATGAGCCAGTACCAACAACTTCAAAAAATTCACTTATAGTACCAACAACAAACAGTATCGAAATCATAGACAGTACCAATAGTATTCTCAAACAAGAAGCGTGACAGTACCAACAACAGACAATATCAAATTTAACGAGAATAACAAATTCACAAACAATATCAAATTCATATACAGTATCTAACTCAGAGATAATATCAACCATATTTTGGCAACAAGGGGCAAATACCAACAACTTCAAAAAATTCACCGACAGTACCAACAACAAACAGTATCGAAATCACAGACAGTACCAAAAGTATTCTCAAACAAAAAACATGACAATACTAACAACAACAGACAATATCAAATTCATTAAGAATAACAAATTCATAAACAATATCAAATTCATATACAGTATCTAACTCAGAAACAATATCAACCATATTTTCACAACAATGAGCCAATACCAACAACTTCAAAAAATTCACCGACAGTACCAACAACACACAGTATCGAAATCACAGACAGTAGCAATAGTATTCCCAAACAAGAAGCATGGCAGTACCAACAACAGACAGTATCAAATTCATTAAGAATAATAAATTCACAAACAATATCAAATTCATATACAGTATCTAACACATAGATAGTATCAACCATATTTTGACAACAAGGAGCCAATACCAACAATTTTAAAAAATTCATTGACAATACCAACAATAAGCAGTATCGAAATCACATATAGTTCCGACAGTATTATCAAAGAAAAAGCATGATAGTGCCAAAACATACCGTATAAATTCATTAAGAATAACAAATTTATAGACAATATCAAATTTATAGGGAGTATCTAACTCATAGACAATAACAATCATATTTTGAGAACAAGAAGTCAGTACCAACAACTTCAAAAAATTTACAGAAGGTACCCAACAACAAATAGTATTGAAATCACAAACAGTACTAACAGTATTCTCAAACAAAAAGCATGACAGTACCACAACTATAGATCTTGATCTTGGAAAAGAAGTAGAAATCTTGAAAAAAGAATCATAGATGTTGAAAAAAGAACTAGAAATCTTGAAAAAAAAATTATAGATCTTGAAAAAGAACTCTTAGATCTAAAATAACTAGAAATCTTGAAAGAGAGAGAGAAACCATGAGATAACGATACTATAAAAATAAAGACTTACCGGTGGAATTTCGACGGAAAATGATCGGAAAATTTGAGCTAGTCGGAAAATATGGAATGTTACGGTCAAAATCTAAGATTTTAGTGAGAGTGAATATGAGAGAAGAGATGAGATGAGTTGAAAGAGAGATGAGATAGAGAGTGTAGGAGAGAATGAGAGAAGATGCTAGAGAGTTCCAAAGCATGAGAGAGACGTGAAAACAAGGGCATTCTTGTCATTTTAAAAAAATTATTTCAAAACTTTGCATCGGTAATCGTGAAAAGTATGATTTTTTGATAACAAAAATTATCATATGACTTAATGATAAAACATGTCACTCTAAGTGACTACTTGGTAATTTTCCCTGGAAAATGTGCTCACTGTCCGCATGCAAGCCACCCACGCGCACAGTAAACGTCGCCTTTAAATCTTGTGTGATAACCTGTCCAAATTATTTTTCAAAGATTTGCATTTATGTGTGTTTTGTTTTCTTTCTATTTTTGCATCTCTATATATTTTTGCAACTCTATATAAAGAGAAAAGTGTGGTAGGTTCCAAGTTGTGTTAGACAGAAAGAAAGTGAGTTGAGTCGGAGTGTTGAGTATCTCCTCCTCCTCCTCCTGTTGTATTATCTATTAATAAGTAGAGTGTTTTTCTCTTTTATGAACGTAAATCGTTAGTGATCAAACCATTGGGCTATTTTAACATGATGTTTATTAACACGTTCCTTTTAAACCTTAATTCCTTGATTTAGAGCAACTTTTGAATTGATTTCGCTTTTCAATTCATTGTTCTCACCCACTAAATTATTTTTTAATTCATGTGTGAATGAATAAGAATAAAGTAGATATTGTTTTATTTTACTCCGAACCCAGCTTATTTTGATGTATTGGTGCGCATGGTAACCATCATAAAATTTGATTTATCTTCAATTTGAACTTTATAACACAAAAACGGAAATCATAACTACCAAAATGCATACTCATTTTCAATTGTTTTTCATTCCAACAAGGAATGTAGATGAGCATGTAAATATGCATCATTTCATTTGAGTTTCCAAATATACAAACTCAAGGAGGAGAGAGAGTGAGTTTGCATATTTTTGAGAGAGTAAAAATGAGTTAGTTAATTTAAGAATCATTGTTGGAATGAAAGAGTTTTGAGAGTTTGTAAACGGATATGTAAACTACTTTTTGAGTATGTATAGTACATTTTGAAAACTCATTTTACATATCACTGTTGGAGATACTTTAAGTACTCGGGGCAATGGCCGGATTTCACGCTAGTATATATACAACAAGTTTAATGATAATGGACTGAAAATAACAAAAGTACACAGCAAAAGAAAATGAGAATTAGAAGGGGAAAGAAATAAATAATAAAAGTTTAATGACCATCGACCACTGAAAATAACAAAATACAAAGAAAAAGAAAATTAAAATTAAAATTAGAAGGTAAAAGAAAATAAATGAATAGTAAATTTGATTCCCGCTTTTCTAGAAATCAAGAATGAAGAACTGTTATTCTTTCACTAGTCTTTGACATTTTTTGAGGATGAATTGCCTGCTTTCCACTAAGATATGAAGTTGAAAAGTCTATTAGTTCAAAGAATCAAATAACAACAATTGTCATTGCCTCCGCAATCAAATTACACGCCGCTACCATCGCGATCACTCTCGCCTCTCTCACATGGATTGTCATCAAAACATTCATTTGAATCTTGAAAGAGAAGAGAGAGAGATAATGAGAGAGATCTTGGCCATTGATGTATTATTTTTTTAGGTTTAAAAGAATAATTTTGTTCAAAATTTTTGAAGGGTCTATTGATATATTTGATTGGACCATAGACCTAGTAATACATAGGTTGACAAAAAAATGACCCATTGATAAAAAAAAAACCCTGTTTACATCCACCGTGAACATGTAGCAGAATAAATAAAATAAGAGCATCCACAATTTTGGGTGTATATTGGGTCAACAAAATAGTGTTGAAATTTGTGTTTTTGATGATCTGCTTATATTGAAATATGTGTTTTGATGATGTGGCTGTACTGAGATATGTGTTTTAGTGATGTGGATGCGTATGTGACTTGACTTTTTATAAAAGATGTGAGACCCAATATTAATTTTGATGCAGCTTTGTTAGAAATGTGATGGAGGAATCAAATAGTAGTGGTTGGAGTTTGGATAATGATTTTGTATTGAGAGATATGTTTTGTTGATGTGTCAGTATTAGAAGATGTATTTTACTGATGTAGTGATATTAGAATTTGTGTTATGCTGATGTGATGATATTTAGAGTTGTATTTTGTGAGATAGATGTCGGATCCATACAAAAAAATTTATATTTTTTATTTTTTATTTTATAGATTATTTGTTGTTGGCCAACACTAGCCAGTAGCTGTACAAAGGAAAAAAGGTACCATGCAGTACTTGGTTCCGTCAAAACCTGCTCTCTTGTCATGGCTGCCGGCGGCCCCAACCTGACTTCACTTTCAAGCCGTTAGGTTAAGAATTTAATCACGGAATATTGACACATGCAAAACAGAGGCAGAGTCAGGAAATGATAAGGAAACTACTACTCGAATATTATTTTTTAAGTCGCTTCAAAAAGTTTGGTGGAAGTGTGGAACACACGGCTCCCAACAAATATGATTATGTAATATTTTTTATATAAATGTAGATATATTTTTGAGAAAATATCATATATTTAATTAATGTTTCACTTTAAATCAACTGATTTTTTAGCTTAATTGGTTAAAGAATAACTCTAACACCATGTTTGGATAGAGAGGAAAAAGTGGGGAGAGAAAAATTAGGAGGTAACGTGAAAATTGAGGTTGCTCGGTAAACGGAAAGAAAAATTATGGAGGAAAATTATGAGATAAAATAGTGATGGAATCCACAGGATTTTTTCACCCACAAAATGGGAGGGAAATCGGAAACAAAGGAAAATGCGCGGGTTCCATGGAAATTTATATATAATTATAAAACATGGGATCCACCTGTTATTATATAAATTTATATTAAGAGTAATAGGTTAAATTCATATCAATATTATAAATCATAAAAATATATATATATTTTTTTATTTTACCTATTTTTTGAGTATTCAAACCCTCAATTTTTTTTTCCACTCCCCACCTCCTATACAAACCTCGTGTAAAATGGAGGTTTAGGAGAGGGTTAGTGTATTCACATGAATTGGAGGCGATTTAGTTCTAACTTCTAACCAAACAAAAAAGTCAAAATTTTCAAATTTTCTCAAAGAAATTTGGAAAAACTGACCAATCTCGCAAATGAGTCCGGTTCCCGAGAACACCGATTTTACCAGCACACGGACAGCGTTGAATTCTTCACTCCAACATGCCAAAATCCAAATGAACAAATTCTTGCGAATCTGAATATATTAATGTGAAAGCTTAAGCATGTATTTCTCAATGTGAAGTGAAAGCTCAACATCGACCAGGAAAATTCAAAACTCTAGGCTGTTGAGTGTTGACCCTTCAATCCCCAGGTCCCACCTTCGTCCTTTTTCTCCTAGAATCATTTACTCGTTTGATTTTTTGTTTCGCTCACCGTAATATCAAACCTCAACCCCTCCATGATAGAGCCTGCTTCTGCCTCTGCTCCTCAGCGATGAAGAAATATCAAATGTTTCTCACAGTTATACTATTTTTCCGAGTCGTTTTAGCCATTGATTTGGTGTTCAACGGCTTCAATTCCTCCAACTTGTTACTTTTCGGAAACGCCGCCATCGAATCTCGAATTCTCACACTCACAAACGAAACAAGTTTCTCAATCGGTCGTGCTCTCTACCCATCAAAAATCCCCACAAAGGCCCCGAATTCTTCATACGTGTATCCATTTTCGACTTCCTTTATCTTCTCCATGGCTCCTTACAAGGACACTCTTCCTGGGCATGGCCTGGTTTTTATTTTTGTACCCTTTACAGGTATTCAAGGATTAAGCTCTGCTCAACATCTGGGTTTGTTCAACCTCACCAACAACGGGAATCCAAATAACCACGTATTCGGAGTTGAATTTGATGTTTTTTCCAACCAAGAATTTGATGATATCAACGACAATCACGTCGGGATCGATTTGAATTCGCTCAAATCTGAAGCCTCGTACGAGGCTGGTTATTGGGTTGAGAATCGAGAGAGTAGCGGCCAGAAATCTTTCAAGAAATTGAAGCTGAACAACGGCAGGAATTATCAAGTTTGGATTGATTATTCAGATTCTCTGATCAATGTGACCATGGCCTTAGCAGGCATGGAAAGACCGAAAACCCCTCTCTTGAATGTGGCTCTTAATTTATCCGATGTATTTGAGGAGGAGATGTATGTTGGGTTTACGGGTGCTACTGGGCAATTAGTTGAAAGTCACAATATTCTAGCTTGGAGCTTCAGCAATACAAATTTTTCTCTCAGTGAAAGGTTGGCCACCACTGGGTTGCCTTCATTTGTACTTCCAAATGATTCTGTTTTTAAGTCAAAAAGGTTCATAGCAGGAATTACAGTTGGGGGTTTCTTCCTTCTTCTTGTTTTGTGTGCTTTGTTTTCTATGTTTTTGGTAAAGAGGAAGCGCAGGAGAGCAAGGCGGAGAGAGGAAATGGAGGATTGGGAATTGGAGTACTGGCCGCATCGAATTACGTATCAAGAGATTGATTCAGCAACAAAAGGATTCGCAGAAGAGAATGTGATTGGAATTGGAGGGAATGGGAAGGTCTATAAGGGTGTATTACCAGGAGGAGCAGAGATAGCCGTGAAGCGCATTTCACATGACAATAATGATGGAATGAGAGAGTTCTTGGCAGAAATATCCAGCCTTGGAAGGCTAAAGCACAGAAATTTAGTGGGTTTGAGAGGTTGGTGCAAAAGAGAGAAGGGAAGCTTGATGTTAATCTATGATTACATGGAAAATGGAAGCTTGGACAAAAGGATATTTGAGTGTGATGAGAACAAGATGTTAAGTTACAGAGACAGAATTAGGATTCTGAAAGATGTTGCAGCAGGTTTATTGTACTTACACGAGGGATGGGAAGTTAAAGTACTCCATAGAGACATTAAGGCCAGCAATGTATTACTTGGAAAGGACATGAATGGAAGGCTAGGCGATTTTGGGCTTGCTCGGATGCATGAACACGGTCAAGTTGCTAGCACAACAAGGGTCGTCGGTACTGTTGGGTACCTGGCGCCGGAGACAATTAGGAGTGGGCGAGCATCGGCTCAGACAGATGTGTTTGGTTTTGGTATCTTGATCTTAGAGGTCATATGTGGGAGGAGGCCTTTAGAGGAAGGAAAGCCAACATTAGTAGATTGGGTGTTGAAATTGATGATGCAAGGCCAATTACTTGAAACTATCGATCCGCGATTGAGGGCCGAAGGAGGGTTTGATGAGGAGGAAGTTGAGAGGGTTCTACATTTGGGATTGTTATCTACATATCCTGAACCAAGCTCTAGGCCAACAATGAGGCAAGTGGTGATGGTTTTGGAGGGGAGAAGTGAGCCTAATGAGCCAGAAACTGAAGATATGGATGCACATTTGATGCAAAAGATGAAATCTAAGAGTATGTTGTCAACTTATTCACAAAATTTTGGGCATAGATTGCACCCTACATTTGAAGATATTAAGCAGTCCCTTTCTTCTTCAATGTCACTGTCTTGGACTGATAGCATTTTGAATGGTAGGTGATTCTGCATCACTTGAAAAAAATTCAGTGGCTTGTTGGTTCTAGCAATTTTGATGCATTTAGTAATGGTAAGAACTTGGATTGCTCATATTTGTTCATTTATATATATTTAGGAAAATGTAGCAAAGAAGTTCCTTTCTATGTTGAGAAAACCTTGATGTACAGAAAAACTGCTTTATGTAACAACAACTAAAAAATGATTTATATTGTGGTTACTTTTGTGATACATGATTGTTGTTTGGTGAGAAAAAATGGGTTTCGTGTCGGATAAGATAGGGTGTTTACAGGATATTTGCATGTTCGAATTCGGATTGATTTTGATTTTTTTTGCGTACTTAATTGATCATGACTGGATAACTAAATTGAACAAGACTTTTTTGTGTTTGAACCCGAAACAAATCTTAAATCAAATAAAATTTTTATTTGGACCTGAATTTCAGACATAAATTTTATTTCCAAACTTGATTTAATCCGAATCCAGCAGAATATTGCCACCTAATTTTGACTCGGTAGCACGATGCAGTATATAAAACTCATAAATACCATTAGACAGCTCTCTCTCTTTTTTCTGCATTTAAGGGCTCAAGTAGCAAGCAACTGGCCACTTCTAGTCACTGTTGCAGATTGCTATTTGTTCATGGGCCTCACCGTCCCAAAAATTGCTAATCGGCCCATTTAAGGTGAGTTTCTAGCCCAACTAATTTCTTATAACACACACACACACACATATATATATATATATATATATATATATATATCCTATCTACTACTCATCAGTCTGTCCAGTTGCGTCCCCCATCCCATTTTGAAGAGGTCAAATTGGGTATAATTTTTATCGGGAACTAGTTGGATGAGCTCTTTTGAATTGTAAATGCAAAAAGGGTGATTATCTAAGGGGTCAAATATGGTGACTAGTATGTATATTGTTATCAAAACACAGCAAGTCTCTGTCAAATCCATTATCCACATTATACAAATTGTAATGATTAAAGATTGAGTAAACTATTGGAGAATGGAATTATATATTCAGTAATAATTGAGAGAGTGGTTGGGTAGGATTTGGGAACCACTTGAGTGATAGGGTGGTGCTGAATTTCGAGTCTAACCCCTAAGGTCCTAACTACATAACTCAAAAATATTTATGAATTTTTTCCCACTTCAAACAATATTCATGTAGCCATGTTGAACTTTGATCTAATTTATCAAGTTGGCAAATATAAAACTTTTGTGCACGAAGGCCTCAAGACACGAGTTTAGGCTCATATCGAGTGTACAAAGGATAACTTGTATCATATTGTTGTCTATTAAAAAAAAAGTGAGACTTGGGAGTGCAGATATTTATTAGAACTGTCTGTCATTGTGTTAGAATTGAAAGTCCAACATCGCTTGGGTATTCCGAGTGATATAGTTTTTAAGGAAACTCGTGTCCCTATCAAATCAAGAGGTCTATTTCTTGGAATGAACCTAAATATCATTAAGTGAGACGGTTCATGAAGAACAAAGTCATGTAGACCCTATGTATCCACGATAAACAATAAACTCGTACCGAACAATATCTCAGGTGTGAATGAGCTTGGGATTTTATACATGATATCGAAACGACCTTTAGTTGTTCTCTTATTAGGTAAGACATAACACATCAATATATCCACGAAAATCAATAAACTCAAAACGTACAATAATATCATGAATGTGAATCAGCTTGGAATAATTATGATAGATAGGAAACTACTCTTTACAAGGACGGTATCAATAGGCCATATATGCACTAAGTGACGACTCAGTGGGGCATGGCTCCTATTGTGTCATTGTTTTTTCTACGAAGGACAAAAAAAAATACATGTAGAGATGAAAGGAGGCAAGATTTCAATAAGATTGCCTCCTTTTTTAAAATATATAATTAAAAGCAAAAGGCTTCGAATATATTACTGTCAACTTACCTTTCCATGTAGGTATATATAAAAAAAATAATGTAAAATATCCACTAATAGAGTCATTTTCATTGTAATTCTTTTGTTGATCATGATAAGAATAAAAAGTACTCCCAAGACACTTTAGAGTAACTAAATACTTGAAGGAAAAGAAAATAAAAAACACTCCAAAAGTAAGATAAACATATGTCATTTATACTTGGTAAAAAAACACTTCAAGTTGAAGAATATTTTATATTATATATAATTTTATAAACTTTATAATAAAAGTAAACGAAAATTTTACCAAAAAATAAAATTAAATGTAATAGATTTTATATGGCTTATAAGTTACTGGCAACTATAAGTTTCACAAAACACTTGACCTTTTTTTTTTCCTTTCACAGTTTATAATTAAACTATGCTCTCTGTCTCTATTTGATAGGTTTATTTGTTTTTTTACATAAATTAAAATAAAATTAATTAATATCATTAAAATAATAAATTTTATTAATTTTATTTCCTAATACACCCTTCATTAAGACTACTACACTCACACCTAATTTATTGAGAATAAAAGAATGTGCATGTGTTTTAAGAATATGAAAAGTTGTGGAATATTATTTGTTCATAAAGATGCATAATAAATGAAAGTAGATTAGTAAATAAGTCATTTTTACTTATTTTCAATAAGAAAGTGAGTTATAATTTGGGACAAACCAAAATAGAACTACAGCCTATCAAATAACGACGGAGGGAGTATCTTATTTCACATCATAAGCTATCTCATTTTTACAGTTTATAAGTTCTATCAAATGGAGCATAAATAACTAATTAATAATATCACATCAAGATAATATATAGATAATTGCCCTTAATTAAGAGTCACCTGTAAATAACTAATTAATAATATCTATGGCATTATAAATGAGAGAGAGAGAGTGAATAATTATGATCTGCAAATCTTGGATTGTAGCTAGTTACTCTTCTGTAAATATGAGCCAGTTATTTTGTTTTTCTTTCTAGTTTATGAATAAGCTCTTCCTAGACGAGGACAAGGTGAAGGAGACAACATGAGCGAGTTAGGTTTACATATATATAGACGACTGCTTTAAATTTTCCAGTTGATCGATCAATTGTCTTTTTACCTAACCTAACATGAATCAGGTTAATTAATCTTCATCTAATTTAGGAGGTCAAACGAGGTCGATAGACCTTACAACCTGTACGTATGTAGGGGTGGCAAAAATTCATGTCTCAATCGATCCGCATCAGATAACATACAGTGTTTAATTAGATATTTACATGTCTAAACTCGGATATGTTTATATTTTCAAACATACTTAATTTATCATAATCTAAATTAATTTAAATTCAAAAAAATAAATCGAATAGTAGTCAAATCTGGATTAGGGTATGTACAACAAAATCGATCAGACCAGAGATTTTTGTGTTTGGATATAAACCTATTTTAAATTGGATAAATTTTTTATATTTGGACCTGAATTTCAAACATAAAATTTATATTTAAACTTAATTTAATCTGAATTCAACAGGTCGATAATGGGTTTGAAGAGAATTTTGTCACCCTACTCGTATGTAATGTATGTTCATTGTCTTCCATTCAACGCCGCAAATCATGGCCAAGTTAAATGACTATATTACCCTCATTGTCCTGTCTTTTCTCTCTTGAATTATGGAGGGGAATCTTGTCACATATGCCAAAATATAGCTCTACCACTCCCTGGACGCCGCGTTTTCCCGACGTTCTTTTCAATAAAACATCAAACCTAAACCTCTTTCATATTTGCTAGACCAACACGTAGGTCCCACCCAGTACCAAATAAAACTCCTTGGATCAACGTCCAGCATATTAACACGTCACATGGCATAAAAAACCCTTATCTATTTCTCCTTCTTGGGTCCCTCGCTATTCGAGAGATTGTGATAGGATGCATATCAAACAGAATGTTCTAAGTTATAATCTCTAGACGAACTTCAATAATGCAGGAATATTATAAATGTGTTACAAGAATATTCGAGCAAGCCATGAGACACCATGTCAAATGTCGATGATGTATGTCTTGTATTAAAACCAATGAAAGTGATTTCGGTTAAATCATCTTTGAACTCGATGGAGTTAAAGGACCAAGTTGAATGGTGAGAATAGTGTTGTGCAAGTTACAAATTCATTTGTAAAGGGTGGAAGTGGTTTCAAAAAAGACTAGAAAATATGCCAAAAGTGTCGAGTGCTCCTATTGTTATCAGTTTGGACAAATAAAATCAGAGTGCCCAAAGTTTGAAGGTCGCAAGCAAGCTACATGTGTCGAAGCCAATATTGGTGAAGGGGATTTGGTTGATGTTCTTTCTATTTCAGATCCATAGGTTTTCTCGAAATAGTAATGTATTTTAGATTCTAGGAGTATTGTTCACCTGTCTCCTCATCGAGCTAAAAATTAGTTGAAAATGGTACAATTATGTTGAGCAACAATAAACCTTGCCAGATTGTTGAAAAACATTCAATTTGGATTAGGTTGCATGGTTGAGCACTTAGAATTTTGGATGGTGTTTGTCATGTTTTAGCTTTAAAGAAGAATCTTATATCTTTAAGTTGTCTTGATTTCATTTGCTGCAGGTTCTCTGCTGAAGGTGAAGTTTTGCAGGTCAACAGGGGATCAGTGTGCATATGATGACTAGGAAGGTTGATAGTCTTTATATTCTTCAAGGTAGTGCAGTTGATACCAAAGGTGTTTCAGGTGGTGTCATGAGATCTTATAAACATGTGAAGCTTTAGAGGAGATGTTCAGATTCTCAAAAGTTGATGAAGCTTTTGTTGAGAGGAGTTTCATCCTGCACTCAACTTCAATCTATGGCTTAGAGTTCTTAGAGAATATAGCTGGTCGATGATAATTTGTTGGGAAGCATAGCTTTGGAGTCACTTGATAAGGCAAGGGAGACTATTGACAAAATTTCATCACTAATGGGTGAGGTTCTTGTATCGATTGGAAAGTTCAAAGACGTCTTGGACGTGATCAATTTTCATCCCTAAACAATGAGACATTTTGTAGAGAAGACAATTGTTAAAAATTGTTGACGTGGTTGAAGAGGTTACTTTGTTACTTAGTTTTTGATTTAAGCTCTCTCACTTTTATGTTCGTTTTTTGTCTCGTGCTCTTGTGAAACAGATGGAGTATTATTGGTTTGGATTTCTTTGGTTTGTTTATCATCAAGGTGGAGATTGTTGAAATTAATTGGTGAAAAATGAAAGAAACTTTAAATTGTCTTATTCAAATCAAATTAAAAGATCTTTTTATTTAGAGGTTTTAGGATTTTTTGTACAGTATAAATAGACTATATATTATATTGAAACCTTAACACTAAGTTAGACATATTCTTTTCTTTGAAGCAACCAGTGGCGGAGCTACCTGTATTTCAGGGGGGGGGCAGTGGCCCCCCTGAACTTTTCAAAAATATCCTATATATTTTAAATTTTTCATTTTCGCCCCTCCTCAATTGTTCATTTTCGCCCCTCCTCAATTGTTTATTTTGGGTTAAGGTGTGTGTTTAGATAGTAAATGGATTGATCCATATCAAGTTATTGGGCAGCCCATTTATTTCAGCAATGAAGATTGTGAAACAGCGATTGCGCAATCGCATGGGAGATGAATGGCTAAATGATTGTTTGATTCCATACATTGAGAAAGAAGTTTTTGATCAGGTTCCTAATGAAGCTATCATCCAATATTATCAAAATATGAAGACTCGAAGGAAACAGTTATAGTTTAGAAGCGGTAAACTATTGTTGGGGTATTTTCTTATCACTTATGTAATTGAACATAGTTATTTGAATGTTTTATGCAAGTTGTTTAAGTGAATTTCTAATGAATTAATAAAGTAGTTGACTTACAACAACTCTTTTTTCGTTTGTATAAAACATGTCAAAAAAAAATTTCGGGGCGCTGCCCCGAACCCCGCCCCCCCTAATCGTAAGAGCTAGCTCCGCCCCTGGAAGCAACCCTTTAGGGATCTTTGGAGCTTTGTCATCCATCTTGATTGGGAGGAGTGTGAGCGAGTTGTTTGTTGTTATATGTTATATTGTGGATAGTTGTTGACGTAGAAAGTTTTTCTCCTTATATTTTTTTTATAATTTTCATTCGTGTTGGTGAAACTTTCGTATTTTTTGCTCGAATAATAGACAGTTTGTCGAATCTCGTTATATAATTCTAATCATTGAGCCAACATTAATTCATCACTAATTACACATGCGTTATCACCAATTGTGTGTGAATTAATGATAAATATTTGTAATTTCTCTACTCGAGTATATCCAGATTGATCATCTTGACAATTATTGAACCTTGCTGGACGTGGATCCATGCTGTCTAATCCTCGATATAGCCGAATCGAGCTGTCACACTTGCTCCGATGAAGATTGCCCAATTAAATCATGCCAAGTAGACAACAAGACAGCTCACATGTGTGCGGCGATTCGTTCGTCCACGTAGACCAATCTGGGTCCCACGTCATTTGGTATATGAAGGGGCAAGTCTTTATTAGTCGATTTATCCAAACCAGAACAGAAACACTTTGGTTTTGTATAATTATTAATAACGTAAAGATCAAAGACAGAGAGATGGCAAGAGCAGAAACAAAAATCCCAATCATTCTCCAGAATTTGACCAAAGAGAGTCGTGAGTTCGAGTTTGATTCGAGTTCATCGGATATGGTGTTTGGGTTTCTTGATGAGGATGGTGAGGGATTGCGAGAGAGCAGATTCAACATCCAAGAAAGTGATCATGCATTTCTTGATGAAGATGAAGAGAACGAAAACAATTGCAATTTTGAAGAAGACAAGAGTTTCTGGTCCAATCAGGAGCAGCTTCTACAGGTACATATATATATATACATATACATACACTATATGTTTGATTCATACGGCGAGTATAAATTGATATAGAGAATAATATAATATCTGAGTATGTCTAAAAATATAATATCTGAGTATGTCTAAAAATATAATCTGACAGAGTATAAGCGGTATACCTTTACATACGCTTTACCAAGCATATGAAGTTTATTTGTTCATGTTATTGTTTTGGTCTCTCCAGGCTACCTTATGCAGAACAAGCTCTCTTGAATCAAGAATTAGAAGCGTAACCAAGGAAGCATTGAAGGAAATACAAATGTCGGAGACAATCTGTTGCTGTGGAAGACCTATTGTGGGTGGCTGCCGGAATTGCATCATGAGAGAAGTCTCCGGCCGCCTCCAAAATTCCGGGTTCAATAGTGCCATTTGCAAGTCCAAGTGGAGAAGCTCTCCAGATATCCCCTCAGGAGAGCATACATTTATAGATGTGATGGACGATTCAAGTAGTAATAGATCAGGGGAAGTGAGGGTGATCATAGAATTAAATTTCCGGGCAGAGTTTGAGATTGCGCGAGCAAGCGAAGATTACAATCGATTAGTCCTGCGATTACCGGAAGTGTTTGTAGGGAAAGTTGAGAGATTAAAGAATGTAATCAAGATATTGTGTTTGGGTGCTAAGAAATGCATGAAGGAGAAGAAAATGCACATGGGGCCATGGAGAAAACACAGGTACATGCAAGCTAAGTGGCTTAAAACATGTGTGCGGATCATTCCGTCTATCCAGAATTTGTCGATGGGATATAGAAGTGGTCGATTACAGAAGCCGAAGGCATCGATGTTGAGTGTGGATTTGCTTGATATGCATTGTACAGCCGTTGCTGTTTTGTGACTTTGAGTCGATGGATCGATCGATCGATCGCTCGAGTATTAACATGTAAACTGAGAGAGATGTGTGTGTATATATATATATTGGTGGATCATGAGTAAATTATAATACTGTCTTGCTTTTCATCTTCTCTTTAATTAATTTCTTCACGACTGATGATTATAAATGGCGTTCATGGGTCAGAAATGTTGGTACAATTCTCTATTGTAAATGTAACTTTTGATTGCAGGATTGATTCGATTGAATCACCAAGTGGTAAGGATTCTTGTACTCCTTTGTTCTTATCAACATGGTTTAAGTCCCCCAAAGGCATTGGCCCATCCATTGATTTCTTTTGATGTAGAACTGCTAATGTCAGTTACCACTATGTTGGTGTGGCAAAATTATGTCCGGTTTGGAAGACGGAATTTGTCTGATTTGAATTAAACTAAATTTGAACATAATTTATATGTCTGAAATTTAAATTCAAACACAAAAAATTTATTTAGTTTAAAATCGAGTCTGAATCTAAACACAAAAACCCAATCCGATTTATTTTGTTCAGACTTACGTCCAAAATCTATTCCGAATTAGGTCTCAACACATATATATTTTATAAACATTTTATATTGTCTGATCTGAAATTAATTTTTTGCCACCCACTTCTATGTAGGATAGAAAAGTGAAGAGCTCTAAATTGTGCAAAATTTGATGCGGCTCGATTCGACCTTGAAATTGTGTGAAATTTGACATAGTGACTCGATTCGACATGGTCCTCAATACTAATAGTTTCGGCGTTACCTTCAATATGTTTACACCTTCAAACTAGCGTTTTATTATTTTTGATTACTTTCCTAATTTTATAATTTTCTTTGGGATTGTTTCCTTATTTATTACGTATTCTTTTTTATCTATTTAGGTTGTATTCTCTTATGAGATCGATTAAACCATTAATAAAAAAATATTTCTTAGAGTGATTTTCTGACGTGTAGATCCCACATAAATTAAGGAATATATAACCACATTATGCTAAGTAACAAAAAAAACTCGTATATATTATGTCATCTCACAGCAACTCACAGTAAATTACGATTACTTCAAAATAAAATCATATAAAATATACCGCAGAATCAAAAGCTCATTATTGTGATATCCCCACTTGTTAGGGAGATTGTTGTTGGGGACGGGGTGGTCGAGGGATGGTGTTGTTGGTGAGGGTGTTGTCGGTGAGAGTGTTGTCTAGCAGCAAAAACGTCGGCGAATATGTCGATTTTTTTTTTCGTGTTGTTATGCAATTAAGAGATGAAATCGTGGGGATCTGATAATATACCTTTGAAAATAAAAAATCAAACCTAGGTTTCTGAATCTGGGATATAAATGAGAAATATTGTGTCCGTTATTTTTTGGTGAATTGTGGGTCTCCTTGTCAAATTTATCAAGTTTTGCTAATGTGGCAGATCATTTTGGGCTAGCCCAGGTGATTAATGGGCCTCGCATCAGGATGGAACATGAGCTTCTTAGACGTAAAGAGTATTATCTAGAGGAAACGATAAACTCAATAGTCAAGGAGTTTTGATTTTTGAAGTGGGCTTTGTTGGGTTGGATATTCTTCTTGGTGGGCCATGCGTCATTTTGCACAAGCGATGGTGCTCAATAGGATCTTGTACCAACGTGAGCTTCTTTGACATTTAATTTTGGAAAATTTGGATATAAGTCTCTCTTTTGAAAGTTTTGTTTCGATAAAAACATTTCATTAAGTTTTATTCCATAAAATCTATCAAGTTTAAAAAATATTTCATAAAAGGATAAAAACTTAATAATTTTTTTATTAACGTAAATACTCTCATGTTCTCATATTTCATATTTGCACCCAAATCGGAGCTTTACACTCTAGTGGTGGTGGCTTGTGATGGCAACATCTTTGGCGATCGAATCATACACTTTTTCATAGTTTGCCATGACTTCAACGTCAAATTTCGATGAAATCAGCAGCTAATGACGACAAATCATGGTTGGGGGTTGGTCATGATGCTTTAGTGCTTCTATTTGGTGGGTCGGTGGCCTTGATCAGTGGTCGGACTGCTGCAATCCACCATACCCACGAATCTGCAATATATGTTATCTGCTTTTTGGTATCTGTTTTATTTATCTTTTTAAACATTGAAACACAGTAATTTCTTTATGGTATTTTTTAGCTTGTTTATGACAATCTTAAAATTGTAAGTACTGATATGTCATTGTTTTATGATTCAATATTTTTGATTCAAAACATGACCACACTCACACCAACAGAATTGGTGTTCGTGCTAAGAGTGATTACAATAATAACATTTCCTCTTCTCTCGATTGGGCCCACCTTTATTATAGAAAAAGTCAAACCACATACTCATTCACATCAGTAAAATATAAATGACTGTATATTTTTCTTTTCCCTATTATTTTATTTCTTGATCCATTTTTCAACAAAATTATACTAAAATCAATACTGGTCTCATTTCTTTTACAAAAAGTTAAGTCATATCACCAAAACATAACTCTCAGTATAGTTACATCAACAAAACACATCTCTCAATATAACAATATCAACAAAATATATGCATTCTCATACATTATTCATTCCCCTTAAAAATACATCATTGCAACCACAATAATGGCAAATGCAACAATAAAGTTTTGCTGGCCCCTTACAATTACATATTGAATCTCACATCTATTGCACAAAAAGTCAAACCACATATTCACCTACATTAGCAAAACATGTCTCTCGATATAGTCACATTAACAGAACACAAATCTGTATACATTTTCCATCTCAATATTTTCAAGAATCTACTCTTTCATTCCTTCATCATTCCTCAACAAAACTACATTAAAATTAATACTGGATCCCACATCTTTTAAAAAAAGTCAAGCCACATACTCATCCACATTACCAAAAGAAATCTTTCAATATATCACATTATAAAAAAATATACATTATCATACATTATTCATTTTTTCCTAAAACATATCCATTGCATTTGCTCAACTGTACCAACTAAATGTAGTTGTTGGGTTATAAGCTAAGTAGCTTAATAATACATGTGGTCGCCAAAAAATGACCGGTGTTCCATTTTAGCCACTCATAAAATCACTAAAAAAATGTTCGAATGACCAAATTGGTACAAAATCAAAAAAAATTTATGGCTGAGTTAAAATGTTTTATCTTTGAATGATCAAAATGAAAAATGATCATTTTTCAATAAACACACCGTGGCAAATTACATGTAAGGTATTAATTAAAAATAATAAATAAGTACATGAATAGTTTAATATTTTCTCCTTAAAATGTTTTACAAATACTTCAAAAATCAAAATTTCAAAAAGTATTAAAAATACTGAAGTGTTATTATAAATATTTTTCAAAATTATCGTTTGGATTTTCATGACATTTTTATGGCAGCATAAAAGTTACTAACGGAGGCGTAACATGAACCCCATGGCTGCAATGTATTTCTCTTCGATGTCGACACATGGATTCCTGTTAGCTATATAAATTCTTCAACAAAAATATTCTGTCTTTTCTTTGACTTTTGCTCCTCCATGGTCCCCATCTATATACCACCACCACTGCGCCACCGTACAAATCCAAGCTCCACCTGGGTCCTCTTTCCCTGAACAAAAATATCTACGCTGCTCCTGTATACAGTTCGTATTTCCTAAATTCGATTTCGAGATTTCTTTTTTTGCTTCTATCTCGGCTGAAGATTTTTCTTTTTCTTTTTTTGTTAACCACAAATTTCAATCAAAGAAGGTAACTTTGTTCTTTCATATCTATCTATTGCCATATGAATATTGTATTTTTGAGATGGTATTGACACAATGGTATTTCTTTTGAAAGCATTTTTTATTTTTAATTAATGGGGGGTACTTTTTTTTTAGGTTACTCATTTTGGGTTTCTGGGTGGGATTTTCCAGGATTCTATGGAAGGTGGTATTTGACTTTGAAGTCACAAAACGGGTCGGTCTTTTCTTCTGGGGACAATGGGTTTGGTTGCTGTTAACGGATTAGTGGGGGCTCTCTGTTGATGGGTTTCTAAGAGATTGTTTTATCTGATGGATTTTTTGATGATGGGTCTTCACGAAGTTGAATGGTTTCTTGAGTGTTTGGAGGTCTAGATTTGAGTTTCTACCGGCTTATGGTTAATGGGTTTGGGGAAATTCGGTCTCTTGAGCTCTGCAAATTATTTAGGATTATTTCAGGATTTCGTTTTTGATTTCAAGCCTCTTTCTACCTCTTTCTCCCACAAGGAGAAGGAGATAAAGATTAAGCAGAATCTGTTTGGGTTTCAAGTCTTTTAGGTTTTTCCAAGTATTTGGATTACTGGGTTTCCAGCTATGGAGGAAGAAGCCAATTCTTGGATAAGAAGGGCAAAGTTCTCTCACACAGTTTGCCATCGACTGGATTCTTCCAGATTGCTTGCTCTCCCTTCTTTCGACGTCCTGTCAGAGAGGAAGTCTGGTTTGAAATCAAGACCTGGAGCGGGAGCAGCTTCGTCCAGTCAGAATCAACAACCACAAGAACATCTGCACTATCCCAGTCATTTACGATCTTGGCGACATCCTCTTACCAATAAGCAGAGATCTTTGTCTCCTAACCCACGAACTTCTCTCTCTGACACGTTCAAGGAAGCAAGGTTTGATCGAAAACGATTCTCAACTCCACATCCTAGTAGAAAATATTCAAATGATAGAGGAATTATGAGCAAGATTTTCCATAAAAACGCCCAGGAATCAAAGTCGTCCAATTCATTGCAGCCCTCACATATAAGTCCACTTAGGCACTTGGCTGCCCTGAAAGGACATGACAAATGGAAGAACAAGAAGGAGTCGTCGTGGACGAAGTATTTTGATCATGGTGGGGGCAGGGTTACTGCAGTGGAGATGGCAGATGAATGGACTGTTGATTTGTCCAAGCTATTTCTTGGGCTTAGGTTTGCTCATGGAGCACACAGTAGGCTTTATCATGGGATGTATAATGATGACCCTGTTGCAGTTAAGATTATTCGGATACCTGATGATGATGACGAAAATGGAACCTTGGCAACCCGACTGGAGAATCAATTCAATAGAGAAGTCACTCTTCTATCCCAGCTCCATCATCCAAATGTGATAAAGGTGATCAAACATTCCTATTTAAAGTTGGTTACTTGATTTCCATCTCTATCATTATAATCAAGCTTTTATCAAACAACTTTTGGTCAATTACATAATCCATTAGAGACATTAGTTGGTGTATTCCCTTTCGACAATTTTCATAGCTATACATTGTCGTTTAGATGGGAATCCTGAATTATATTTGTCGAGGCTGTTGCCATGAAATGAATTTTTTCTCATGTATTTTGATTTGGTAATGCAGTTTGTAGCAGCATGCAGAAAGCCTCCAGTTTATTGTGTTATCACGGAGTATTTATCAGAGGGTTCCTTGAGAGCGTACCTACACAAGCTTGAGCATAGATTGATTCCTTTGGAGAAGTTGATAGCTATTGCTTTGGACATCGCTCGAGGAATGGAGTACATTCACTCTCAGGGTGTCATCCATCGGGACCTGAAACCTGAGAATGTTCTCATTGATCAAGAGTTCCACCTAAAAATTGCTGATTTTGGTATAGCTTGTGAGGAGGCATACTGTTTTTCATTGGCTGAAGACCCAGGGACCTATCGATGGATGGCACCAGAGATGATAAAAAAGAAGTCCTATGGCCGGAAGGTTGATGTGTACAGTTTTGGACTTATCTTATGGGAAATGGTTGCAGGAACTGCACCTTATGAGGACATGAATCCCATCCAAGCCGCTTTTGCAGTTGTGAATAAGGTATTTCCTCATTTCTTGTCCTTGCCAATGCCCATTGCCTTTACCTGAATTACAATCAGAATCATATATCCTGTTTTTTAACATTGCATCTTTTATTTGTTATTTGTTATTTGTTATTTTGCTTGCTCTTCTGCTTTACTTGCAGATTTGGTTTATTGTGTATAAGCCCTCTCGTCCTCCCCTCCGTTGCTCACTTTTCGTCATAGTTCTAACTTCAAAAATTGTGCTTATGTTTTCCAGAATTTGAGACCTATCATTCCAGGCGACTGTCCGCCGTCCTTGCGAGTGCTGATTGAGCAATGCTGGTCATTGCATCCAGAGAAAAGGCCTGAGTTCTGGCAGATTGTGAAGGTACTGAAGCAATTTGAGTTGTCACTTGCCCACGATGGAGACCTGAATTTCGTACAAAACTCAACTTGCCAAGATCACAAGAAGGGCCTGCTTCATTGGATTCAAAAGCTCGGTCCCACACATCCTAGTACTACTACACCCATGCCTAAACCTAAATTCACATGAATCTTGCTGGTGACCTTTCTTTTTTAGCAGACCGGGTCAAACGCAATTAAGAAAGGTTTGTTCTCTGAGCCTGTCTATTTTGTATTCTGCTATGTCACGTTCATGTGAGACGGAATTGATCTACATTTGATGAATTTGGTCTTTGCTTTAGGTTATTTTATAAATATTGGGGGGAAGATAGAGCAATGTTTTGAAATGCTATGAATTTCATATGGCTCTCCTTGTGATATTTTGTTTACCTCTTATTAATATTATATGATGATCATGATACTACCATCCGTGTCTTTCGGATTCTTTTACTCTCTCATGGAGGAAAAGTCTGCGCTTGGGAAGATGGTAAAGTGTCTTTCTCCTTGTGAAATCCATGAGAACAATTGGAAATTAAATTATCACGTTTAACATGAGAAACAGATTATTCTTTCCATTATATGATACACACAGGAATTTGAAACAGCCGTGATTAAAATGTACGAGTCATTGAGATGTCCCGAGTTGCGCTGTCGAATTTCGCAGAGCTGAGACTAGAAACCATTTTCCAACCATTGTAAATCTACCAAGCAGAGCCTACAAGTCTTGGTATTAGTTCGTAGTTTTCACTCATAAAATGTCCAAATTGGTTTTTGACTGTTGAGGGTTTTTGCTACTCTTGATTTGTACTGGGTACTGGCTTTTCTATAATTTTTAGGTGTTGCAGGACCAATCTCTTCTAAATAAGATTTGCTTTCGATGCCGGTAATAAGTCATGACTTCCTGATAATATGTGTTGCAGTAGAAAGGTTCATGATCTGGCTCTTGGTAATCCTCATGTGACGTTTCTTTGTTGGGTTTCATTCATTGAATTTGTTTTCCAGTTGCATAGGCTGGCTGCAAGCTTTGCCTTAAATCCCTTTTGTTGTCAAGTTTAGGTATGCTTTTGTGGCAACACCATGTGATCTCAACTTTAATCCCTGTTTGGCAATAAAACCACGAGGTGTTCAACTCTGTTTAACCCTTCCCGACACCTCATAACCATTTTTATGAAACCCTTGAAACAATGGCACCTTTTTTATGACCTGTCAACACGCTATTTTTCTAATTAAGTGTTGGTATTGGGTAATGATAATGTGACACAAGAAGGGAAGAGGGGAGGACGAGTGTTGTGTATTTATGAATGCACTCTATTATCGTAGATTGAAAATAGAGAGTGAATATATTTATTACAGGATTCACAAAATATACTCCCTCCGTCCCATTTTAATTGTTCCCTTTGCTTTTTTACACAGTTTAAGAAAATATTTAATTCTCTTTCAATTTGACGTTTATACCCCTATTTATAATGACAAATACTTTGGCACCATAATTAATGTGCATGGTTATTGAGTTTTTCAAGTTAAGGGTAAATAAGAAAAAAATGAGAAAAAATAGCTTTCATTAATTGAAATGGACATGTATTTTGGGACATCCTAAAATGGAATAAAGGACAATTAAAATGGGACGGAGAGAGTATTTAACAGTGCATATATGCATTGCTTAAAAATCATTATTAAAATGTATTGCTACTCCCCTAAACTCTGTGTAATAACACTCTCTTACCTAATTTTTTAAATTGAAAATATATATTTTTAATAGGATCTTATATATGTTAAGAAATTGTGAAGTCAATAATAATGGAGAAAATAAATTCATGCACAATTTTCAATTACATATAAAATTATGTCAAAAATAAATATTCGACTCTCATTGGTTAACACATTTTCTTAGCATTTTTCTTTTGAACGCATAAAAAGTTTCTTTTAATATAATACAATTTTTTAAAATCTTTAATAATTTTATTTTTATTTTTATTTTTATCTTTACATTGTGTCATAAAACACACGTTATCATCTTCTTTTTACTACTTATTCCACTTTTTTTTTTTTTAGAGAAAACAATCATGAAGGGCACTCTTTATTCATTAATTCATTTATTTATTTGTTTATTTTTTAAAGAAGAAAAGGCATTCTTTATGGCGACGTTTATGTTTTTGGATCACTTCCATGATTAGTTGGGGTTGCCCACAAAAGCTTGCAAGATTCAATGTAACCGTTGTGACCTTAATAAATGTATTTGATACTCATAATGTGAATAATTGCTGAGACAAAGCTTTCAGTCCACCAGCCCGTTAAATTTTAACGAATCCGTTTTTCTTAGGATTTTATTATTTCGGTTACAACATGAAAATTCGATAAATGAGTCCGTTATGATTTAGCAAATTCATTCTCCTAACACTTTAACACTTATTGGTTATGTTACAATAATGGGAAAAAAACACAATTACATAGCATGTATACTAATTATATTATTTTTTACATTAAAAACTATCGACGATGAATCTTGTTAGAAATAGTTTTACGTGTTGTGTTCGAATATACAATTTTTTTGTTGTTGAAATTTATCATGTATTTTGAGAGATAAAATGTTTTACAAATTTATTTATGAAAAAAAAAATGTGCAATGCACCGTACTGAAATACAAATAAATTTTTTTAATAGATTTTAAAATCTATAAATTTCATTTTATGGGCTGATCTCCGAATCTCCAAAAAATCATTTAACAAGACAACTCTTAATAGAAGCCCATATGCCATAAAGCCCAAATGACTGAGACCAAACTTAAGAACCAACCCAACTCTTCAAGGAAAAGAATTAGGGCGTTGATAGTAGCTTTGTAGGCATATGGACAGAGGAAAACTACAGAGTCGATGATATGAAGTCTATCATTGTATCCGCTTACTATTCCTTTACACATTTGTGTTGTGTTTTAATTCACATTTGCTTGGTGATTGCAGGTTACTACTGATGCATTATGAGTTGATACAATAGAAAGTTCAACTGGTAGAGTGAATGGTACATTAATATTTATACTTTTATTATACGAAAACATATATATGTGTGTGTTTATACACATAAACATATATGGATAAAAATCTATATGTATACACACACCCATACACAGATTTTCTCAAGTAGGCTGCAGCTCAAATAGGTTTAAGGTTTAGGCTGAAACATCCCTGACCTTTCATTTTAATTTCTCCAGATATGAGGATCAATTAATGCTGCCACTATAACTCTCCTATGCAAGGTAGTACTATGTTCCAGGCATGGTACAAAATCAGCCATGGATATCTAATCCAAAAGTGTTTTTTGTTTTTGTTTTTAAAAACTAAAAATTGTGTGAAAATTCTAAAATATCCATGGCTGATTTTGATGATGATGATGTGGTATACGGGAGAATATTGTATCAACAAGGAAGGTATGGTGTGTGGAAGATAAGGCTCAGGAAGGAAAGGTTGAGAGCTTTCTAAGGAATCAAGTATGGAGGTTGATGTTTACAAGATATTTGTATGTTCAGACATGAATTGGTTTAAATTTTTAGATACACTTCATTGCCTATATTTTTTTTTTGGATGAAAAACGGAGCTTATATTAATAGGATAAAGAGATTATATCAAAGTCCACCAAATGTGTCAACCACGAAGGAAAAGCATTAAACCAAATAACATTAAAACAGTGTAACAATGCATATCTAGCAAGTCCATGAGCCACATTATTCTCCAGTTTTCAAGTGTGCGAAAAATGGACAGAGGAGAATGTTGAAGCCATCTCTATGTAATCCGCAAGAATATTCCTTCCTCTGAAATAGCCATACAAGGCTTAATGAGTCTTGACACAGTGCCAGATTGATAGCCCCATCAACATTTACCTTCAAGCGACAACCAATGGGAGCCAGCCACTTTATAGGACTTGATGCCAGCCGTGGAGCACCAATCGCACCAGTAGGCCACCTGAATTCGCACTACTTAGTCGTGTAGTCATATATTGATGCATTAGCTCCTCGCCCATCCTAGCCACATCAGCAGGGTTCAGCTTCTCAAAACGGACAGCAAGTCAGCAACCTGTTGCGCGCTCTCCATAAACTCCAAACCACAGCACACCAGGAAATCTAGTACTATTAAGCAATTGAATTCAAAATAGAGCAACAACACCAATCCCTGAAAAATTGCCCACCCATAGGCCTCCATTTTCTAACAATCCTTGCAGCACCTCACACCTTAGCAGCAAAATAACATTCGGCAACTATATTTGAATTGGTTTAAATTCGGACAAGTAAATTAGACAATAATCCAACTCGGATTGAGGTTCGGACAACTAATCGTACAAAATGTTTGTGTTTGAACTCTAACTCGATTTTAAATCGATATATTTTTTTGTGTTTAGACCATAATTTTGAACATAAAAATTATATCTAAATTTGATTTAATTTGAGTCCGAAAAATCGATCATCCGGATCCGACAAAATTCTCCCACCCCAATGACCATTTTTGTCTACTACAATGCCCATACATAACTAAGAACAAATTAAACTCGAAGTCATGGATAGTTTTTTCTCATACCAAACCCTTACACCCACATTCTCCAAACACACTAGCCCACTTGAGAGACCTCAAAACCACATCACTTTATTTGGGCGCAATTAAAAATCCTATTTCATCATATTCCCTTAGAGATTTAAGATAAACAAAATAGTCGTCTATACAAATGAGGATTTCCAAGAAGCCAACGGCTATATTTTAAAACACAAGACTACTTTTGATGTCAAAATCGAAGCCTGGCACGCAGTCCATGTCCATGTCTGGCCAAGGTAAAGAAAAAAAGTAAAATATTTTCAAAATCTGATGGTACTAGTAAGTCCCTATCACGTCACACTCTCTTTCCTGTATTGTTTTTTTTAACTTCAAGTTAAATTTTTTGACTTAAGTATAATCCAAATTAATAGTAGTAAACTAATAATTAAAGTTAAATAACCATTTCTTTTATTAACCAAAATAAAAGAAGGGTTGAGGTATCCAAGGCCTCGGTAACTTCTATCTTTGCTTTGCTATACGTGCATTATCATACCCTCTGCATGTGACCTTTCTGACACTTGTCGTCCTTCCATTTAATTTCACATTCTAAAAAATAATTAAATTACAATCCAGAACCCTGATTTCTCATTTTCGAATTCTCGCCATAAATTAGATTTGAATAAAACAATATTAAAATATTAAAATAATCATGTACTCTTCCATACAAGAGTCTAGTAGCCCCGTCCCACGGCATATGACGCAATGATAATCGAGTTAAGAAGAGTAATTTATTTGATTGGAAGATTCGAGTTTAAATCTTATATTTGCATTGCATAACTTGTTATTAATATTTTATTTACATACGAAGTTATGGATAGATAGAGAGATTTGAGAAGAATGGATTATTTGATTGAAAGATTCGAGTCTAATTCTCATATTTTCATTACATAACCTGTAATTAACGTAAAACGTAAAAGCTGTCGTAAAACGTAAAAGCTGAGAGTGTCTGAAAGTATGTCTGACTAGCTTATACTCTCTACCAAACAAGGCCTTTATTTGCATCCAAAGACGCGGACGGATAGATACAGATATCCTAACTCAACCCAAGAGTATAGTTGCCCCGGAGTGTACCTAAACTGTTAGGCAGCCGTAGGATCTGTTTTTATATTTTAAAAATAGTGTGGATCCCAAAATGTCTAACTGATCCGACGGCTGCTTTCTGCACTACCTGCCCCATTCGCTAGTAGACCTAAACCCCCCTCCCCTATGTTATAAAGCTCCTCCGTTGAAGAGAACTTCACCTCAGTGACTCACTCTCTCTCAGAAGAAATGGGTATAGTGTTGGTGTTGGTTCAGCTCTCGCTTCTCTACTCCACTGTTTACAGTGGAGATCTTGATCTTTTAACAGACGCCGTCGCACCTATTCCACACCACGGTGGCCACCACCATTCCCCAACAACGGCACCGACTCCTTCACCGACTCACCACCATCACCACCACCACAACCACTCGCCTACACCCTCGCCTATGCACCACGCACCAAGCCATCCACCTGTTCACCCACCAAGTCATCACCACCACGCTCATCCTCCCAGTAGCGCGCCCATCCATCCGCCTGCTCACCCGCCGAGCCCGTTGCCACCGTTTCATTTCCCTAGAAGCTTCGTGGCGGTACAAGGCGTTGTGTTTCGCAAGTCGTGCAAGTTCGCTGGGCATGATACGCTCCTCGGAGCCACTCCTGTTTCCGGTACAGTTTACTTTCAGAAACATCCTTAATCAAGTTCTTAAATTTGTGAAGATACCCTATTCCTTTTGTTTTAATTGCAAAGACACCCCTTTTTTTGTTTGTCAAACATTGTTATGCAGGTGCGATTGTGATGCTGCAGTGTAACAGCAGCAGGAAACCACAGGAGGTCCAAAAGGGTACTGACAAGAACGGTTACTTCTACCTAGAAGCACCGCATACGGTGACCAACTACGGTGCCCACAAGTGTAGGGTGTCACTGGTGTCGGCACCACCGGCGGCTAACGTCGCCAAGCCATCCGATCTACATGGTGGAGTGAAAGGTGCCGTTTTGAGGGCGGAGAAGTCATTTGTGGTGAACAAACTTCCATTCGTTCTCTACAGTGTTGGACCACTCGCTTTTGAACCCAAATGCTCACACATTGCTCCTGCTCCGGCACCGCATCATTTCTGATTTGGGGATTTCGAGTCTTGAAATTTATATCTAGGGACTTTTTAATTTGCTTATTTCTAAAATTAATCCGTTGTAATTTGCAGCTTGTGTTGCTCTTTAAGCGTGCTCAGTGTGTGTTTGGGGTGACAATAAAATGTACGATAGAGCTTAATATATTATTATTAAATAAATTTCGATCTTCTTCTTTGACATTAACTAGCTATGTACTCTAAACTTGGATAGAACAAATTAAAAGAGTAGTCGTCATAAATACAGTATCTCTGGTCTCCCTTGTGGCAGACATGGTGCATGCCTTGCGGGTGAGCCGTGTAACTTATATTCTGTGGTATATACTCTCTACCGGACGGTACTTTCTATCCAACGGAAAAGATGATATCGATCTATAACTGGATGGTCTCGATCGGTACGGTTTGATTTTTACATATTTGTTGCTTTTTTTAAAATTTTAAAAAGATTTATTGCTCCGAATTGGGGTCCCCCGGATCCCAAGAGGACAAACTTGTGCTAGTCAGAATAATATTTTTGATTAGTGACGGTCATTATCTTAATCATGACTTGGGATGCGCAAAATAAATGAGACTAGAGAGAATTGGCGCCTCGAATATGCCAGCACTTGAGTAGGCCAGCATTGCAGTGTGATTGACTGTGTCTTCCTTGGATGCCATCAGGCGATATATGAAAAAGGCTATGATAAATCTCCATCTGATGCAGTGATACAATTTGGCAATGAAACCACGAAAGCAGAGGACACATATATTCAAGGTGGGCCTTGTTTGTCGAACTGATCAATGATGGACTTTGAGGCACAAAGCATGGCTTTTGAACAAAGATCAGTCCACGAGATAATGATAGGGTTTCTTTCTTTTATTTTTTATTTTTTATTTTTCTGATTTATTGGGCTCTCTCGAGTTTGCCAGAACAAAATGTAGCCGTTGTGTTTTGGATAAGAATCAACTTTACGAGTTTTTTTTTTCTTCCCTTCCCAAATATCACTATTTTTTTAATGATTGGAGACAAAAATATGGCAATTTTTTTATATAACAAATATGACAATTGGAGATGTTGTGAACAGCGCCATTTTCATTGGGAATTTTTTGAAAAGATGTTACAAAACAATGTTTTTTTTAAAAAAAATCTGTTATGTAGATTATTTTATTAACGCTGTTCGAAATAACGTCATTCCGATATTTTATAAGAGTTTTTAAAAAATCAGACCCACCCTCGAGCGGCTGCACTACGATCCAGCATGGGTAAATAACGGTATCACTTCCGTTGGCCCAATGATCATCAGATTTGATTACCAAATAAGAATCAAATCCCAGCCATTGAATTAATAATTTAATTAAAATATATTTTAAAAATTATTTAATTAAAATATTTTATCAAAATAACTTAAATACCCCACTGTACTTCCTTTATCACAACAATCAACAACGGAGCCATGCTCGAGATCGAGCACTCCCGTTCAAGGAAGAAAAGGCACAAGAAGAAAAGCATATCGGCTCCTCTCCCGTTACCTCGTCGTCCAACACTCATGGGGCGGCTGTTACAAGAGAATCTTACTTACATCGAGCTTCACCATCATCACCTTGGACCCCATTTCCCTCGCTGTCACCAATACGTATGACGTGGCCTGTGAATTTGAGGGGGCGGCGCCGATCATTGGCTGGGATGATAATTCTGTTGAGTTCAATGTGAGCTTCAGAACTAATGGGAAAGGGAAATTCAAGGGAATCAAGTTCTTGTCTCGATATTGGGCTAGTATTTTGACGAAATTGCATAGGATTTGATGGAATCGGCTGGCCGCAGTGACTGAGTTCCCGGTGCTGCATCTCGGCAGAGGACTATGGACTGGGTTCCTTATGCAAGTTACTGTCTCTGTTCTTCTTAAATAAATTTGGATATCATCCATTAATTTTTTATTAACTAGAGTTGTGCTTCCCGGTGCTGCATCTACGGCGGAGGACTATGGACTGCTTTCCTTATGTCAGCTAGTGGCTTTGTTCTTCTTAAATTAAATTTGGATATCATCCACTATTTTTTTTTAACTAGGGGTTGATAGCTCAATTGCTGATTGAAGTACAAGAGATTTATAGAAACCTTTACTTGTTAAGTTTTTGTAATAAGCTAAATTTTTATACCTATTTTTGTCATTTCATTTTCATAAGATTTTTTTTTAAAAAAAATAAAAAATTATTTCTAGAGTCTAACGTACATGTGGCGTGCATTGAAATAGACTGTACGGTGTCCAGTCCTTTGACCAGACTGGACACTAGTAAAACCCACCCTCGAGCCACTTTCGTTTAGGGTTTTATAATAACTTTCTTTCTCCTCCTTCCGCCGCACCAGTGGACCTTGGCCATTCCTCCACCAGAGAAGCCTTCTTCTGTCACCGGAAGCCTCCTCCTCCTTCATCCTAGTATGATTTCTACCCTAAAGTGGACAAATACCCGTGTGGTCCCCAAAATTCTTTGATGGATTTTTTTTTTGATTTCTATGATTTGAAATGTTCTTTCTATGCATTTCATGTGATGATGCTTATAGATTTACAATGAATATTCATACTTGACAAGAAATCCATGATCCGTCCATGCTGCTCGATCTCGGCCACCTAATATCTCTTTGGGTCATGGACTTCCGATCCCAATTAGGGTTGAGTTGGGTATAAGTCGAGTTGGTTGATTATCAACTGATAATTCAATCGACTCGACAATTGAAGTTCACCAAAATCAACTGATATCTGCCCATTATTTCGGGTCATTGTTGATTGTCAACAGACTCTTGTCGGTTTGATAATATCAGGCAGTGAAAAACATGCACAAAAAAGAGAGTAAATAACACTCAAAAATCAAATAGTCAATATTAAAAATTCAAATAAAAGTTTACAGAATTTTCCAAATGAAAAGTAACTAAATATTGAAATAAATTTTCTGTTTTCAATAGGTAATTTTTTTTTTTAAATTTCAATTTTGTTATATATTGTTGGTTGGCCGATATACATTTGCATAAAATCAAAACCACAATCCGACCCACATGTACATGTGCTGGATGGTTATATTGGTCCGACGGCAAAATGGTAGATTGTTGGGCCAATAATAAGTTGCTAAACAATAATGACTAATAATATTGATCCATGCCCAGCCCTAATCAACCAGTCGATATTGCATTCTCGATCTGGGCCGGACTAATTACATCTCTAAATTCTAAGTATATGACCTTATATTTGGGCTCTATGTAGCTCATTTTGACAATGAACTAGTAAAAGTCCTCAATTAAGCACTTGCAATGGTAAACTTTTAGGGGTAGTAATAATATATGAAAATGCGTATTTTTATTGATGTAGTTAAATATGTGATTTGATTTTTTTGTAAAAGATGTTGGACAGGGCCGGAGTCGGGATTTCATGTGAAAGGGGGGCTTAGAGATGGATGGGGGATTCAGGACAACCCCCAATTTTCTTTTAAGATTATTTATTGAAAAATGACAAATTTACATTAATTATAGCAAAATCAAATTGAGAAATAAAAAAGTATATAAAGATTTCTATATTAATGTTATAGTGAATAATGTTTTTTTGCCGATGTTTCTTTTAGTATAAAAATCGCGAAATAAAATGAATTTGTTTCTCTAATTTATATTGTCATTTCTCAAATATTTGTTACTTGTTGTGATTTTTGTTAGTTTAAAATTTTATGCCATCAAACCATTAAACTTTAGATGACAGTGTTCTTTTAGTTTAAGAAACAACAATTTTGTTCATTTCTTTATACTTAAGTTAAATGAATATGATTTAAGAGTAAGACACAACATTTATTAATGTTTAAACACGATACTTATATACATAATTTTAAAGAAAAAACAAAAGAAAAAAACACAGGAGGGGCACGCGGGATTCATTAATAGAGAAAATAGAAAATCTTTAGGATTTTATGTTTTATTGATGTGATTGTATTAAAAGATGTGTTTTGATAATATTGATGAATATATAACTTAATTTTTGTTAGGGTCAAATTGAGACACGGTGGCAGAGGAGCCGTGCAATTGCCCTAAGTTGTCTATGAAAAGTCTGAAACCTATTTCAAGTTTTCGACGATTTTTCTCTTCTCCCTCTCTCACGTAACACTCACTACCCCCACCCCTGAAATCCCACACTGGTCCAATTCCATTGTATCACTTGGACTTTTCTTCTTGCTCCAATGCCCACTCTCTTAGTCAGTTGAGTGTTTCCATGGAATTTGTCAATTATTTTTCTTATGGCAAATCCTATACTTATATGTGGCCACATGGTATTTGTACTTGTCCGGATGATTGATTCCTTCAAATTTGTTCCTTTTCCCTCCTCATGCGACTTAATATCATGGTTAATGCTTGACCCTATGAGTTTCCTCTTCTTTTCCTTCAAATTTGTTCCTTTTCCCTCTCTCACGTAACACTCACTGCCCGGCCAATTCACATAATGTGTGGCTCATAACCGACACTCGAATTGGTCGGTTTTCAGTTGATGGGCTGGTTGTTGGGCTTCAAGCCGAGGCAAGAATAAAATTACAAATATCATCACACTTCAAGGCCTTAAACTAAAATCCAAATACAAATGTTGGGCCTAAACAATACGTACCAAATTCAAGGCCTAAAAATTAAAAAGGCTTCAAGGCCATTACAATATTATTACATATCAAATCCAAATGGTCCAAAATAAAGAAAATATCAAAAGCATTAAAACAGTGCAGTTGCACTGCTGGGTTCTGCAGACTATTAAGGTCATTACAATATTACACAGCAAATCCAAAATTCCAAATGGTCCAAAATAATGAATATAAAAAGCATTAAATAGTGCAACCATGCAGGTTTGAGTAGTGCATGTTTTACATTCAGAAATGAAGGCTTCTCTCCTGTAAAACAGCAGCAGTCCAATAGATTCTATCATTTTAAGAGTATAGGCAGCAGGTTAGCAGTCCAACAATTTAGCAAATTGCATAATAAATAGTCCAGCAGACACTTCAAGGCACTCTCCAAAAATTGACACAATGACGCGAGACTCGTGTTTTAAAGTTTTCCATGTTTTGGGTGAAAACACCCAAAATGTAAAAATATCATTTTCAAATTTATATTATAGATTTCAGGGTGTTTTCAAAAACGCATTCTAAAAAATGCACTATCAAACAAGTTTTGAGTTTTCATCAAAATAAGCTCAAAATAGTAAAGAGAACATACCCTAAATCTTTATCTTCTTTATCGTCACTCCTTCCTTCATGCACAACAAAATTTTCTTTCAACTTAAACCTACACAACTTCCATAAATGCCTATGTTCCCCACAGCTATTACATTCAGGCTTACCTTTGAACCAGCAATCTTGTTCAAGATGCCCAAGCCTACTGCAAATCTTGCACTTGACTTTTTGCTTCCGTTTTCCGCTGTTACTAGACCCACCAAAAGATCACTCACAGACAACTCATCTAAACTCTTCCTTTCTTCAATAGCTATAATTGAATTAAAATTTGAAGGAATACTAACAAGGATCTTCTCAACCACACATTTTTCAGTCATGTCTTCCCTATATGTTCTCATCTTATTGACAATCGCAGATAATCGAGTGTAATAGGGTTGGGGTCAATTTGTGTGTGTTCTCTTGGGCTTTGTAATTATTGTATTAAACTAAATGACTTTGGTTTCTTTAATTAAACTTGATTATCAATAAATCATTTGCATTCCTAGATCTAACATGGGAATAAACTTTCTATTAACCTTCACAGTTCTTAAAACTATTTAAGGGAGATTATTAATTCATCGAGGTTATACTTTAGTGTTGGATTATTGATCTCTATATTTATTTTACGTTGTGCAAATGTAGAATGATTAGTTTGTCATAAACGAGATATTATTGGGGTTAAGATTGATGTCATTGAGCATTAATTAGGATTGTTTTGGTGCTTTAAAGTGTGCAGGTAGTAACCCTTAGAACAACTTGATCTATTCATTAAAGCAGATGAAGAAGACAGGTGAGCCACCTAATGTTCCAAATCCTATAACTGACATAAAGGAGGAGAAATTGATTGAGTTAATGATGTTATATTGGTGAGTGAATAGAAAGCTCATAGATATAAGAGTCTCATATGAACTCGGAGCTGGGAATCACGGAAAGTGTTAAATATCGCTCATATGTTAAGGGGCTAGTTGATGTGGAAGGGATTAGGGATATATAAAAACATATGTAACTCTATTTTCATAATTAGTGGAATACTTGAGCCATTTGACAGTAGTGGATATAGGCACACCTTGCCGAACCACTATAATTCTCTATGTCGTTTTCTTTTCTTGTTCTTAATTATTGTTGTTTTCGTCTCTAATCTACACAACAGAAAGAAAGCTCGTGTGGCAGTGATGTTTCTTACAATGGCACAGTCTCTGATAATAAGCTCAATTAGATATGTTAGCCAGCAAACATGCTGAAGTTTGGCTTTTGGCTTTTGGGTAAGCTTTTTGCGATGAAAAGGAAGTTGTGGAGAGCTAAGAAGTTGACTTTGTTTGTTGTATAGTTTGTATTTCTCAACATGTTGGGCCGAGGATTTAATGCTCCAACTGAAGGTACTTCTTTCTCTTTAGTTCTTTGATAAAAGTACCACTGCATCTTTCAATTTCAATTAGATATTTATCATTGAAATTTGTTATTAGTTTGTAAGTTACTTTTACTTTAATATGCCAAATATATGTCACATATATGATTTTTCCTGCGTCTATCTCATTTAAAGGATCAAATGTCCAAAATGTACCTAAAAATGGTTTAAAGATGATTTTAAGTAAAAATAATTTAAAACGAAAGAAACTAGAAGTATATTTATGTTATATTTTATCAGGGTTAATATCACTTTTATTCACTAAAAAAGTGGCCTTGGTCCAACTCAAGAACCGAGATTATGTTTTTGTTTCAATTCAGCTTTTCTCATATATGATTAGATAAAATGTTGGCGTGACGTAAAAAAATATATTTTTGTTGGAATTGCATGATGACGTGTAAAACTAAAAAAAATTGTTAAAACCTAACTGCAAAAGATAAAAATAAAACTAGAAAAATTATAGCAAACCCTAGTTTTAATCCCCTTTCATGTTCTTGTTCTTCGTCTCTTCCTCATAAAAATTGATCTCACCCAGCAAAATCAAACCCTTTTCTGCCTTTGACCCGGATCAAAAAATGTGCAAAAATCAGGGCTAATAGCATTTTTGAGTGCTAAAATAGTCGGCACGTTTCAACTCAGGTACTGAAGTTCAAACTCATCCAACTCGAAAACCAAGGTTTCAATTTAGTTTCAAAACTCATCATTCATCAGTTTTTTTTTACTGTTTGGGCACGTTAATATCTAATGTGGCATGAAGAAGTTAAATTATTTTTCCAAAAAAAAAATCTTATGACTCTGTCTTCATTTAGCATCTGTTTGGTTAAGCATTTACACAACTTATACTATGTTAGACATACATAGAAATAACTATTTACACCAGCTTATACTTTGATAGACAGATTCTCAACCAAACAGATGTTTAGTATCACAAGAATACTAAAATTCCGTAAATCAAAGCACTAAGCCTCCTAAAATCGTCAATTGAGATCGGATAAGAAGAAGAATGAGTGAGAGAAGGTTCGGAGTCGGATAGTTATGGAAATCGGGATACAGATTGGTGCAGATTTGCATAGAAAAGGCGTGTGAAAATAGGGAGATCGTGGAGAAATGGCGAAGGTAGTGAAGCACTCTGGAGTGCATGCCCTTGCCTCTAGCGGATGTTCTCCTTCGACATCTCCTTCATCGCCGTCTCCTTTTTCCTTCCTTGCTTGAGTAAACCCTTTCTCTTATTTTTTGATTGGTTCTTGAGAATTATGGAGGAAAACTAAATTACATTAACTTGGAATTTTTATGTTTCACGACATTCTACCACGATTAAACGAATTTAATCTAGCACTAGATTTTCATTTTCTTTTTTTGCTAGGTTTTGAATGCCACATCAAAATTTTATCTGACTGTATATGAGAAAAGTTGTTTGATGCCTAGAATTGAAACTTTGGTTCATGAGTTAAATGAGTTTGAACTTCAATATCTAAGTTGAAACGTGCCAACTCTTTCAGTAGTCAAAAGTACTATTAACCTGCAAAAATCGAATAATCAGGTGCTTCTTTGGGTTCCGATCAACCAATATTGAGAAATTCATATTCTTGATTTGACATTCCAATTTGGGGAAAGAAATGACCAGAAAACAAAATTTTGGGAATATATTCTCTAGAGCTGTAGAGGGGTTTTGTCTTTACCCTAGGCAGCTGCTCCAAATCATGGTCAAAGTCTGAGATCAGGTATGAATTTCAATTTCATTCTCTTTAGTTGTTCTTCAATTCACCATTTCAGTGTCCATGGATCAATTTTCCTCCTCTTGAGTTGCTATTGACACCTTGCTTCTGGTGTTTCATTTAGAATTCAGAGCACTTTATTACAAATGAAGGAGGCTCACTTTCGATGTTTTCAATGCAGATTTGCCGATGAAGAAAGCCCACCTTCAATCGCAGATGAAGTTTTGCCGATTTCTTCAATATAGACTTAATGATTTTTTCTTTATTTTTTATATTTAGTAAATAAAAAATATATTTTGTTATGTCACTTCAGCTAATAACATGTCTAAATTGTGAAAAAACTATCTGATTTTTAGAATTGAAACAAAACTATAAATTTAATTATCGAATTGAATGACTTCAAAGTTAAAAGTTCAGTAACTAAATTGAAACGAGGGACTCTTACATAACCAAAAATACTATTTATCCTATTTGATCATTATAAATATATACGTGTCGCACTCAAGTGTCCACCAAAATCCTTCTTCCCGAACGGAAAAAGTCTCACTCTTCGTCTAATATCGTCTTTCGCTCTCCAGTCTCCACAATCCCTCTTTTTATGTGTGTGGAGACTGCTGTGCAAAGATTCAATACTACAGACCCAACTATGAATACCTCACCAAGGAACCATAAGAGCCCACACACATCTCTCCTCCCATCACCAACAAGTCACAGCACAACCAGCAGCAGCAGCAGCAACACAAACAGCCCCAGTACTCATGGGCTCCAGCAGACACACAATAACAACCTAACCCAGCCGCCGCCGCCTTCACCAAAACCCATCACCAGATCAGAATCCGCCAACCCTTACCCGACTACTTTCGTCCAGGCCAACACCACCAACTTCAAACATGTCGTCCAAATGCTAACCGGTTCGTCAGAGATCGCCAAGAATGCCAGCTCCAAACCCGCATCTACTACCCAACACAAACCAGACCCGTCTCCCAGAAACTACACCCACAATATCCCTCCCATCAAATCTATACCCAAGAAGCAGCAATCTGGGTTCAAGCTTTACGAGCGAAGAAACTCCCTGAAAAACTTCAAGATCAGCCCCCTTGACCGATTCTTTAACCCGAATAACTCTGGGTTCTCTCCTCGAAAACCCGAGATCCTATCTCCTAGTATTCTTGATTTCCCTGCTCTGGTACTCAGCCCGGTTACGCCGTTGAAACCCGATCCGTTAGACCGATCAGAGTTTGTGAATTATAACTGTACTAACACCAATAATGTGAAATTAGATGCTGAGGCGGAGGAGAAAGCTATTAAAGGGAAGGGCTTTTTCTTGCATCGGTCTCCCGCAACCACGCCCCGAGGATCGGAGCCGAGGCTTTTGCCGCTTTTTCCGGAGATGTCACCCAGAGTTTCAGGTTCTACTGATTTGTCTTCTTGAATAAACAAAAAAAAAAAGTTTTATTTTTCTTTTCCTTGTAACTTTTTAAATTTAAAAAAAAAAATATTGTGGGCATTTATAGAGAAGTTGAGATGGAGAAACGATGACAAGCCTGTAATGTTGGATAATTGAAGAGAATGAGAGAATCTTGATTCAATTGTATAATTTGGGTTCTGATATTCTCTTCTAATTCAATTGTAGTATTGACTATTGATCAATGTAATGATTGCTTTTGTTTGGCTTGATGGGTTGGATTTCTTAATTGAGTGAATTCTCAATATTTTACCTTGTAATTCTGTTTTTCATGGATCACCGATTCACCATAGATGGCATAGGTTGAGTCAAGTGACTCATCTCTCACTACTTTTTCTTGGTGTATTAATAAATGTAGAAATGAATGACAGATATATATTCAGTTCCATAACTTTTATAAATTAATCAAAAACTGTAAGAAGTGCAGATGAACAGGGAAGAGAGGAAAGGGGAAAGTTTTAAGTGAATTGGCAAAAGCAGCTTTGGGGCTAGCTGTCAAAGAAAGAGTTGATAAATGGGCAAGGAATCTTGCCCCTTTTACTCTTGTTTTGCTAAGTGGGAGGAAGATGCCAAGAGAGGCAACCATCTTACCTGCTTGGATTTTAAGCACTCGGGTTTTTTTAATACACTCCTACTACTCTGTCATTAGAGTTGGTCTAGGCACTGTTTCACAACTAGTACTATAATAGTAGACTTTGAGTTGGACTTGGAACTACCCATCATAGGTTACAATATAAAGATAGCTTGTGCATGTGAGCTATTGCCATTTTCATTGATGGTTACCATTTAAGTTTTCATGGTGTTGAGAGATATAGTTAGAGTCTGTAGAAAGCAATAAATTTTGGTAGTCTTGGTGACCAGATTAGTACAATTGTAGCCACAGGAGATTTTCTTTTATGGGGACCCCAGAAAATTGAAAGGACACTTGGATGAGAAAATGGTGGAAAAGGAAAGAGAGCAATCTGACCCATTTGAGTTTTCCTGTGTCAGGGGGTACTCATAAACATAGACTTGAATTGCTGTAAAAGCAATCATGCAAAGGTAGTTTCTCCATCTTCCTATCTAGCATTGTTTTTAAGTATACTTTTTGACTGAGTAACCAGGGACTGTATAGAATTGAAACATGAGAAAGTGATGGTGGTTGGGTTTGTGCCTTCGTGGTTCTTGTCGATGATGAGAGAAAAGAGAAGAAGAGCCGAGAAGAGTGGGGTTAAAGCCTCAAGACAGTGGTGGGGGGTGGTCACACTTTGTTTTCTTTTGCCTGCCTTTGTTTGTTTCGGGGAATGTCCAAAGGTCCGTTTGGATCAGAGTATGTTGATAGAGTATAAGCTCTTCAACATAGAGTATAAGCTCTCGTAAAACGGATGTCAAATGTTTTGTAGACCCTTTGCATCCAACTTGTTGGGTAATTAATTGCAAAATTTGAAACTTTCATGTGCATTGTTTGAAGACCTCATGGTCTTTTCTTGCCAATCATGATCAGGTCAGCTTCCTATCTTCCTTCCTTCATAGTTCTCGTTGTTTCATTTGCTGCATGCATCTTTTACACATGCCATGCCAGAAAGCACACTTTCTTTTGTGTTAGTCTTCATTCTACTTTGTGGGATAGCACCAACTTTCAAGACTTTATTTATGATATTATGATGCTTAAGCTTTAAGACTGTTGGTGGAGGTTGATAGTTCATGGAAAACTTTACCCGGGAAGGAAGAACATTATATAGGCATAAAATAGGCCAAAGACAACAGAATTCCCCTCAACCAGGGGAAGAATGGCCGGAGAGTCGGCAAATACAGTGCCCATAAAATAGCTTCATACCATTAAACCAGACTGTAAATAAGATTTTCTGATTCACAAACACTTGATACGATCTATTTTAATTTGACAGTTTTAGTAATAATTTCAACCAAGTGTAGCCTCTCAAAACAAAATAGGTGACGTATCAACTCAAAGCAACAAAGATGAGTTCTAATCAAACAAAGAGAATCCCATATCTTCGTCCTCGCTCTCCTCCTTTTCAGGCTTTTTCTCCTCTTCCTTCTTCTCTTCAGCAGCAGGAGGAGCTGAGCCACCTCCTGGAGCTGCTGCTGCACCACCACCAGCAGAACCACCAACAACAACCTGTGAGAAACGTAGTGAACTTCAGATTGATACCAAAATAACTCAATACCTCTGATTTTCATCAGTGGTAACCAAGAATTAAGAACCGAAGATGCTTTCCGGCAGCATTGTAAATTATATAAAGAGATACTCGAACACAACGGATGACACCGATTTTCTTTTCCTGGTCAATTATTGATGTTTAAGCTCCAAAAACAAAGGCTTCGTCATTTTCAAAGGGAAAATTCTTTTTCCATCAATTGCTATCAATTTCAATAACGTAGTTAAATACAATAGCAAAATAAATCTGCAAATTGGATATGATCAGGTAAGAGAGTAATCTAAGTTCAATTCTTTTCATGAAATTTTTTATTGAGAAAATATATAGATTATTGAATTCAATGAAAAATCTAGTAATAAGTGGAGAAAGAACAGAATCGAGAAGATATATAATAGACCTGGAAGACGGCAGAGGAAGGAGTGATGATTGAGAAAGAAGTGCTGACTCCGCCGGAGGAGTCCACGGAAAGAGCAGTCTGGACGAGCTTCCTTTGGAGATCGTAGGTGGAGGGAGCCGAGGCCTCGAGATTCCCGGAGAGCTGCTTCCCCGTCCACTCGTCCCCTGAGCTTTTGCACACGAACGTGTACACTCCCATTCTCGTCTTTTATTTTTCGGCAGAAACCCTAACCCCAACTTCAATATGACGAGATGGCGAAGGAAACTTGGTCTCAATTCGATTCGTCTCCTGATGGGCTTGGGCCTAGCCCGCTTGTGCTGTGTAAATCTGGGCCTGGGCCTAGCCCGCCTATGCTGTGTAAATTTAGTGAGTATTTGTTTGAGTTTTTGCCATATCAACGGAAAATCTTCCTGGGACCATGAGAAATTTTCCCGAGCGTTTGTAACATTTAGGAACATCGAGTGTTTAAACCCTTTGCAACAAATGAACATTCGGTAACCGAATCGTAACAAGTATTATATATTTCCATGCTGAAATGTTCATATGATGGGCCAATACTAAGCTGATCCAAGGTAGTTTATTGTAAATAACGACGTACAAATCAGTTAAATATTATCTCGAGTCTGTAACAAAAGAGATCGTGTCACTGGAAAGGACAAGTCACGAATTAGGTCGTTTTCTTTAGAACGATTCATGATTATGCCTTCAATTGTGCAAAAATAAAAAACGACGTGATTGAAGCTAAAGCCCAGCTAAGGGGTCACAACTGAATACATATTACATAGCATTTAAAGTTTCAACTACCGTTGGAGCTAGGGACAGTCATTGTGATCAGGCCAAAGGAGGACCATGTTCAAACAAGGATGATGGACTGTCATTGGTGGGGCTGAGGATACATGATGGGGCAATGGATCGTCATTTTCATGGTAGCCATCTCATCTCTTCCCCAGTCCCACCCATCCATCAACAAAATAACGTTTTTAGTGTTTGTCCACAAAGTGGTGGAGGCTAATGCCTAATGGGAGCAGTTGCAACTCCTCGGCGTCACCCCCCTTTTCTTTTCCCTTCCTGCCGTTTCGTGTTGTTTGGGGCAAGTGCCACTCAACCCCTCCACCAATGTTTTCTTAATTGTCCAAACTGCCCTTCTGAGTGAAAGGACTAAATTTCCAAAAAGACATGGAGTGTCCACTTGGCACAAAACTGATGTCACAGAGAAAGAGAGAACAGAGCTTAGAAAGAGAGAGAGAGAGAAAAACGTGAAATGAGAGAGAGAGAGGGGTTGTTTAACTCTGACACAGCCACCACAACTTCCCTCAATTAAACCACCACAGCTGACGCCATAGCGCCACCCTCCTCCTCCTCCTCCTCCGCCGCCTTAGCCAACAAAACTGTCTCCTTTAGGTTTCACTTTTGTCCTGCGCTTTATTGTTGTTTTGTGAAAATAGAGTGTATATGAGTAGGTCGGTGAAGACAAATGAAGTGCCAGTTGTGGATTATGCCTATTTTTTGTCTACGGTCGCTGTAGATAACATAATCTATTACTCTGAGGACCCTGTCCGTATGTGGGAACTTTGTACTTTCACAAAAACACGTACTCCTCTGTTTTTAATCTGCATAGTAAAGCAGGTGGCAATCTGCCTTTAATTTCTCTCTCTATGGTTCCAATCTGTACTTAATGCTGAAGGAAGATAAAGTGTTTGTTGAAAATCCTGTGAGATTTGGTTTTTAATTAAGAGGAGATTTGGGTTTTTAATTTTCTGATCATCTGGGATTCAGCCTCAGGAGACCATTGTTTTGGGCATGAAACAGGTCAGAGTGGCTCTGGTTTCTCGATTTTGTGTAGATTCTCAAGACCCAGACCCAGTGAAGGACACGTTGAGCTCATACAAACCCCCATATCTGAAACGCTTGCATGTTGTACCAACCCACAAAACCAATACTATATATAAAGGGAACCCAGTTCAATAGAAATCAAACCCCAGATAAAGATTGAATTTTTGGGGTGAAAGGAGAAAAATATGATGCAGGGTGAGAGAGGGGATGGTGGAGGAAGTGAAGAGAATCAGAGGTTGAAGCCACTTCAAGGAGATCAACAACAGCCTCCACCACAGCCTCAAAAATGTCCTCGGTGTGATTCTTTCAATACAAAATTTTGTTACTACAACAATTACAGTCTCTCTCAGCCTCGCTACTTCTGCAAGACTTGTAGAAGGTACTGGACTCAGGGTGGAACCCAGAGAAATGTGCCCGTAGGAGGCGGTTGCCGGAAGGGAAAGCGCACGAAAACGGCATCATCTGGTGAGAATTCCGGCACTCAGCCTAATCAGCCGCCTCCACTTCAGAATTTCACAGCCCCACAAGCCATGAGCACCGCCAGTTCAGCTATAATTAGTACTAGTCCTGCTGTTATGAGGACTAACGAATCTGGTGTGCCTTCAATGGGATCATATTATCCAGGAGGTGGGTTCTTGTCTTCTTTAGCAGCAATTCAGTCTCTCCAACCACCACAACCTTTTAATCAGCCTGTGAGTCTTGGTGTTGATTTGGGTGGTTCTTCAAATTTGGGTCTGCTGCAGGGTTTCGATGTCAATGTGCCTTCTTTTGGGTCAAACCAGCAGATTAATCAGCAGAGACAGTTTTATCAAATGGGTGCTGATAGAGATAAGAGTAATTTAGGTCTCATGTATCCATCTGATCAACATGAGAGCTTGATGATGCAATCAAGCAGGCCTGCTGGTCCAAGCTCTTCTCAGCACAATTGGCACCAGAATTTCATCAACAATAATAACCCTAATGTCTCTGATACAACTCTGTGGAGTACTGGAAGCAACAATAACAATACCACCACTCCTGCTGGAAGCTCCAGTACTTCTTTGAATCCCAATCAGTGGCCTCGTCTTCCAGGTTATGGTGCTCCACCATAATCTGTCTTCTTTAAGTTCCCAACAGATATAGCATGACTTCATGAAATTTTTTGGCTTTATGTACACAAAACAAAACATTGAATAATTTCAAATCTGTTTTTCCCTTAATGGTTTCAAAGTGTTTTTCTTTATTTGTTTTCATGGGTTGGGGGACACAGTACTATTCATGTAAAATGGACAGTATTCCTAGATAGTCTCTGTGCTTACATGTAGAGATCATGACTTCTTCTGGGTTTTGCTTGAGTTGTTTGAACTTTTGAGCTTGATTGCCTCTATTGCTGCTTTTATCTAGTAGAAGTGCATTTATATTTTCTATTATTTAGGGTTTTTGAGACCCAAAAAAATAGAGGATAGAGAGACGAGGGAGGCAAAGGCTGCATGTTAATGGTGGAGCTCATGTGTTTTTGTCAACGAGGTTGGATCGAGAAGAGAAAGATGGTTTCGTTCTGGTGCTGTCTGTTATGCATGTGGATGACTGAAGACACTGAGATATGCTTTAATCAATCACTTTAGAACTTCCAATTGCTTTAAAGGTTCACTCCCTTTTTTTTATGATACAGAACACCCATCTCTTATCAATCTTTTCTCTCTTTGAAATTTACAATTTGTGAATTGGTTGTACTGAAGATCCAAATGACACTAATTGGAGGCATGTTAGGTTAACATGCAATCTATCGCGGCATGTGCATGCGTTTATGATACAAGGCGAACATGAACTCGAGGTTTTCGACCTCACGTGTAAACTGGGTAACTATGTTCAAGATTCAACACTCGGAATAGAGTTGTTACAAAGTCCAATACCTACTTTGATATCATGTAGAAATTCTATGCCCCCAAAAGCCTTATGAGGGGGGTTGCGAGCAGGAGCCTTTGAGTTTCCACCAGATGTGGGATGTTCTGACAGTTTATGCCAAGAAAATGATTATAAATTGCTGAGAATACTTCTCAAAATTTGTCGCAATAATTAATTAAAATTGTCTCTCTATTGCGAGATTACAATCCTTAAATAATGATAATAAAACTTATTTATACTCATACCCGAAATTATTAATTTCGAAATTTTAATAAGTCTGGAAAATACCACAATAGTACGTCTTGCTTTGAAAACTTAAATAAAATCCTATATTACTGAACCAATAATATTATTGCTGAACTCTAATAAACATTAAACAAGACCTAAACCTAACTAAGAAATTAATCTGGTTTATAAGCTGGGTTTTGGTCTGCATGGTCATTAGCATTAATGGCATGGAAAACACGTGTATGGAAGCTTCAATAATAAATGGTTTTTGGTTGATGTGTTCCAGTAATCCAGTTGCTCCTAAAGCACTATTGGAATTTTTTTTTTTAAAAAGTCCCACACCAACAAAAGTATTCTCCATTAAAGCATATATTGTCTGCCATAATAAGATTCTAGGCCAAAGAATATATTAATGGAACATTACTTTAAATTGCACAATTAATTCCTTCTAAATTCCATTCCACTAATTTTAGGGTTTTTTTAACAACAATTTGTCCCTTTAGAAATGCATTTGATATGGGTCAAAACTCATATCCTCGAGCTGGTGCGCACATAAATTTTGTGTCTGGTAACAAAGTAAGTTGAGCCAAATTCAGAATCAAATTCAGAATCTTCCATTGTTATATAATTCATTAATTGATCTAAAGAGATTCAACGCAACACGTTCATTATTATAAATTGTAACAGTTAAAGAAATCGTGCAGTCAATGAGAATGAAGGAAATGCATTTATGCAGTATTTTCAACTAAAAAAAATTGTGTCAAAAATAAATATTTTACTCTCATTAGAAAACATATATAAATATACGGATATGAAGGAATAGTACTGGTCAGTCATCCACACTTTTCTCAAGTGGATTGGCTGGACGACTACTGCTTCCATTAAAAAAAGAAAAGTGTTGAGCAATAGATAATTCATGATTGGTGAGTTCCCAAGTCCATGAAGGAACAATCCAGTGTCTAGCTTTAACACCACATAGTGTATATATATATATATATATATATATATATATATATATATATATATATATATATATGTTGATCAGTGTGATGTTAAACATATCTAGCTAGGTCCTTTTGAAATGTAGCAACAAAGATGCAGTGTAGTAAGTGCTCCAAGCGGTGGTTCCACTTTATGTCAAAAACATATAATCTGTAGAGAATCCAATTAATTTGTATCATCATTTGGTCTTTCAAGAGAGACCCCATTCTGTGATCATTCCAGTGAGCACCATCGCGTGCCATGTCACAGTCTTGGCCGGGTGATACTTTGCTTCTAAAGTAAGTTGGAATTTTTGTCTTCAACATTATCCACACAAAGGATAAAAGCACTTATATGAGGAGAAAGATGGATGGAAAATCAAGATAAAAAGGGAGATAATTAAGTTTGACCGAGAGTCATAATTGAACCTCATAAAACGTTCAATATATATATATATATAGGCGGGGAGGGACCCGGCTTACTTAATAGATGGGGTCGAATTTATAGGAGGAGGACAAGAAATTTATGGGTGAAATTTTTTATAGGACTATTTACTAAAAAATGATCGATAAAAGAAACATAAAAGTCATCTCATTCAAATAAATTTTGTTTTTTAATACCTAAAGTATATGAAAATATCGTGCAAAGCCTTCGCATAAGAAAATATGACTTGAACGAGTTCTGATCCAATGACTCTTTTGATAATGTTAGTGAATCATACATCTTTTAAAGTGATTGTAACTATAATAACTCTTACATTATGTTGTGCCAATAATCTAATCATGTTTATCATATGAATCGTGTGACTTTGGACCATAATTAGTCAGTCAGTTTGATCACTTTGAGCCCTAAGAAATAAAAAAAAATGTAGTCCAATTAAACATTAAGAACGATAAAAATTATGTGGTGTCAAAATGAAAAATCTTGGGAGGTCAAAATTAAATTTTATCATATATGTGTATGAAAAAAAGAAAAAATAGTGGGGTCGGTTCAATATATATAGGTATAGATACACACAGTTGGGGTTTGCTTGTTGTCAAAGGTTATGATGGTACAATATGACCCCCCTCAAGACCTTTAATTTTCCATGAATGGCCATGATATAATCATGGTACTTCATTTGTGGATCTTCTGTTTGGTACATCAGAGAATGATATTTGGTTAGGCTTTCATAATAAAAATATGTACTGGAAGATTATGATGTAGTTGGTACGTGGATTTAGGAACCTTTTAGATGTAGATTAGTTGAATTTACATATTTTATTCTTTATTACAAAGAACATAATTCTGGACTCTCACTTTTCACGCCATGGTCAACGCCAAAATTGGCGTAGTTGAGTCGAAAAGACTAAACTGGACATATATATGATCTTTATTGCATATTTGCATCCAGAAAAGACCTAATTAGAAGAAGCAATTAAGGAGATGTGGAAGGATGTGAAATAGGCCTAATCTACTTGGAAAAATGATAGCAATCTTAGATTTTTGCTGTCTCAAATGTGACAGTGTCAAATATTAGGTGGATTTGTGTGAGCATTTTGTATTTTTGGGATCCCTATTGAATGTATGTACTTGAGGTATATTGTTCACTCTAGACTTGAGACTCGAACTTCAAGTGATGGAAATTAAATTGACTTAGGCTTGTAAACCGCGTTGCCTCTAATATGAAGCAGTATAGAAACAAAAACAATCAACAAAATCGATCACGGAAGATTTTGCGGTTAAGAAACTCAATTTTCCGAGAGAATTCTCAATTTTCATATGTTAAAACTGAATCAAAGTGTTCCAAAACAACCCTAATTAAGCCTCATAGGCAAATGTTCCAAAAAAAACTAATTAAGCAGTCTAAACAACCCCGAAACGCTGTGGAATTCATGTCGCAAAATCGCATGAAATCTATAATGGTAACAAGATATGTGATAAACATTCCCTCATCTAATATTTTAATCTTAAAATTTATATTCCAATATATTTTTTTATACGCGTTTTTTCATCCTTATCGAGTGCTCTAAAGAGCATTCATTATCATTTTTCTTTATGTAATGAAGCAGACAAAATGTCAAAAGGTGAATAAGCACAATCAATGTCTTGAGCCAGAGCCTTGTGATTTGTGTTTGTTTCCCAAAACTCTACTACGATCTCGCAGTGTTGGGGTTTTGAGCTGTAGAAGAGCCATGGTCAATCTCATATGGGCCAGAATGAAATGTTTAATTTTCCAAGCTAGGCCTTTATGTTGGTCTGTGACGTGGGCTAGACTCGAGTAATCTAGCCCATTCATTACAAAGCCCATCCTGATGTCATATCATTTGAATTTTAGGGCGGTCAAATGAAGGTGCAGCGTGTGAATTATGAATATCTTCCTGACATCCCACCAATCGGCACTATACAGCACTATATATATATATATATATATATAGACACACACACGGGAATTCTCATTCTAACTTGTGAGATTTTTTATTTTTAAATGAGAAAATTGTATTGATATTTTGATTGATTTTATAAATATAACAATATATTATATATTCGATTTTATCAAATTTAACATAAAATATGTATGATAATTTTGAATCGTTAGAATTGCATATGTTACACTTTTCATGGGTGTACATGCAAACTGATATTAATTACTATACAATGCATTAGAAAACGTACACTTGGTTACACATTGTGATCATTGTTTGAGTTATTTAATTACTGCAAGACATCAGTACTTGCTTGGATAAAAATAATGAGGATTAAGTGGAGTAGTGCAAGGGAGAATTAAGCGGGGTAGGATAGAGTAGAGTAATTAAATGAAATTTTATCTTGATTAGACGGAGTAAGAGTTAATTAAAATATAAATTATTAATTTTGCTTGGGTAGGAGGTAGGGTGGGATAGAGTAAGGTAAATTAAAGAATTTAGACATTTAAAATGACTCATCCCTTACTCTATTCTTCTAACCTCCAAATCAAGGGGTTACAGTTATCACTTAATGACAATAGAGTATGAGATAATTTATCCCCTACACTACCCTCCTAACCCCTTCTTACTTAAAACCAAACAAGGTATATAATTACTATCCCACTTAACTCTCTTTACTTAATCCTCCAAACTCCTAATCCAAGCAAGCCCTAAAGATGGTACCAAAAACATTCATCTAGCTAAATAAAACACCTACACAAGGTTACCGCCTCTAGGATTGGGTGGTGGTTGAGGACATAAAATTTATGCGGATTATTTTATCCTCATGAAGAAAAGTTATTCTTAAGAATTAAATCTATAACTTCTAAGTTACATTCATATAACTCTACCACTGAGTCAACGTAATAAAACCATTCAAGTTATTAGTATAAAAAAAATCTCTTTTATATGCACAGTTTTTTTTTGGTCGATTCCATAAGGGACAAGATAATGAGATACTGCACTAGAGTACAGCCAACACACTACACAACAAAATCATAAACTGAATCTTTCCTTGCTTCAGTACTTCATAGGTCATGGCCAATGCCAGGATGTATCGACTTAATTTGTCTGGCACTAAAATTTCTGCCAGACTGCCATGCTCTTAGTGACTATATATGTTTGGACTAAACAACGACTGCTAAAGCCATTTTGAGGCATGGTTTTTGTCTAGCTAGATAAAATCTTACAGCTATATTATCTTCAAAATAAAAAAATAAAAAAAACTTCGAACCAATTGTCAATCAATTATCAAAATGTCTTATCACATACCAACAATATGAATATAATACGTTGAGCATTTCTAGTTTCTGCCAAATTAAAAACCAATTGCGTGGCATTCTCTACAAAACCCATAATTTGTAAAGAAATTAATCTCATTGGAATTTAACAAAGGGAACAGCATATCCCCAGTACCAATCACACCTTGATATAACCCTTCCCAATTGAAATAACAAATATCCCCCCTTTAACTCCTATACCAATATACCCACCCCAAAAGAAAAAGGAAAAAAAAGAAATCAGTGCCTCGATCGTTTGATCCCATTGACTCCATTAAACTCTAGTCCTAGCTATCGATCGTTACTGATGAATACATAATGAGGAAATATATACATACCAACTAAGAAAGTTGCACCGAATATATATATCCCTCCTCTTGGTGGTGGCTCGATCTTCCACTTTGATAATATTGTAATGATGAGATGAAGAGGATCCGAGGTTCCTCTCAGCGCAAATTTGCTTAATTATCAACCTTTTAACATTTAAAACTTGTAAGGCTGATTTCTTTTTTGCAGCTGACATGATCGCTCCGATCCTAAGCTCCCCTCCCATCTTAACTTGCTTCAACTTATAAACCCATGAATCACTCCACCACATAAACAAAGCCTGAGCAACTGGAATAGAGGAAAAGCAATCTAGGAAGAAAGAAAAAAGAGGGAGATATATATGAGATTTGGTTTTTGCTAGATGAAAGAAGTTACAGGAGAACCAATATTTGCAGCTGGATCATGCCAAGTACCAACACTTGTAGAGTTCCAGTCAACTGTAGGATCAGATAAACCAATCTCCTCCATCTGATTCTGGCATTGTGGGTCCCAATCACCCGTCCTGTTTTGTCCCTCTTCGATTTTCATTTCTTTCACATGATGATCACTCATACTACTTGCCATCTGAAATTGATCAAAGGGTGTCAAGCCTTGAAAATAATGGTTATCTTTGATCAACTTTTGCTGGGAAAGACCAGCTGAGGCAATCAAAGAAGCGATAGTTGGTGAAGTTGCTGTTGTGGTACTAGTGTTGGAATATGAGGTGGTTGACCCAAACATGGAAGAATAACTAGAAAGAAGAGAATTTGCAGCTAACCCATCCTGGATTTGCTTACCAGGATTAAACCCATTTGAGGAAAACCCTAATCCAAATCCATTCAACTGATTAGGCAGTAGATGATACCCATAACTACTACTAAACCTTGGAAATGAAAAATTCATCTCCGATGGGTTACTGGGTAACCCATAAAACAAAGGATTAACATGACTTATCCCCGAAGAAACAACGATCTGCGATGGCGACTGATTAGGCCGATTAGGGTTAGGGTTTTGAAGATCTGATGAAGAATCAACTACATCAATAGTACTACTTGCACCATCATTTGGTCTCTTAACACGTTTGTTCTTCCTGCACCCACCACCCACTGGAACATTCCTTAGTGTTCCTCCTCTAGTCCAGTACCGCTTACAAGCCTTACAGAAGTGTCTTGGCTGAGACAAACTGTAGTTGTTGTAGTAGCAAAACTTTGTGTTCGATGAATCACAGCGAGGACACCTGAGAGGCTGCTGGGGCGGCTGTTGTTGTTGTTGTGATTGATATTGTCCTGGTTTCTCCATATTAAGCCTTGTTGTTGTTGTTGATGATGCCATCAAATTCTTTTCATCAAACAAAAAGAGAGAGAAAGAAAGAGAGAGAGAGAGAAAGAAAGAGAGAGAGAGAGAAAGAAAGAAAAACTTTAAGGTTTGGATGTTTTAGGGTAAAAATAACAAAACAACTCAATATAGATATTCTCATTCCAAAAGCAAAGCAACAAAAATGGGGTCACGTTTTTGTGTCTAATAATTAAGAGAGAGAGAGAGAGACCTGTGACCATTCTTTGGTAGTTGATGAAGAGATGACTTCCGTCTTCTCACAGTCACCCAACATTTTCTCCTCAGGCTACAGAATCGTTTGAACACAAAGAGGTATAGACAAAGAACAGGTGTTGACATGAGACTATGATAGTCTATATAATTAATAACAAATATAGCTAGAGAGGATAGAACTTTTTTTTAGGGACAAAATTTCACGTGACGGGGCGTGTTTTTCATGTGTGAGAGACTTTAACGGGGTTGAATTTTGAAAAATGAGAAAAACAAGAGGGAAGAACAGATATTCAAAATTCAAGAAGAGCACAGGAAGATAAAGTGAAAACATTTAACAGATGAATCTTTGAGAAGTCCGAGAAAGTAACTACACGAGACTCTTTACTTTTCCAATTTCCACATACATATAATAGTCATATACATTACTTATTTACTACGCATCACCAAGCAACATTCTTTAGAGTCTATCAGATTCGAGAGTTAGAGGGAATCTCGATGCAGTCAGTCATCCACAATCCCACTAGGGATGGCAAAATTCTCCGTCGGTCTGGCCCGTGGGTACCAGACCCGAAAAGGTTAGGATTCGGGTTCGGGTGTCATTATCCGGAGACGGGTAGGGTACGATATCAAACCCAACCCGAATTTTTTTATAATATTATATATATATATATGTATTAGATATTTCTAATATACTCTTATACACATATATATAATACATACATACAATCACACAAATATACATATATATATAATACATAAATACATTGACACAAACACACATATATAATACATATACGTAAAATAATATAATATTTTTGGGATAGATTCACGGATGGGTCTCACCCGTCCTGTCGAGTTCGGGTTTGGGGATTCCCCGAATCCTAAAAATCAAGGATGGGGGCGGGGATGCGGAGGGCATATGCCACCCTACCCCGCCCTGTTGCCATCCCTAAATCCCACTACTTCAACTTTAATCACTCTTCATCAGAAGGAAATGTATAGTGATCAATATTAACGAAGAAATAATACAATTTATAATTCATTGGGGAGACCGAGTTGACTAGAATATAACTAATCCCACTAAACAAGTATACGGCAACTTATGCGTGATCTTGTGAACTATGAATTATGAAATACTTACCCACGTATTCCACTTGTTAGAATGTTCGGGTAGTGATGTAGATCAAGATCTTTAGTTCATGAATCAGTTTTGTTATATTTGGATTGGGATCGACAACAAGTGATTTAATTTGAATCATGTGCGCTATTTCGTTTTCGGTATTTATTGTAATTTTTATGATTTTATTTTCAATTAAATATTTTAGAGTTTGCACTTTTAGTGTTAGAATCAACAAAGCATTAAAGTCTTAATTCTGGTATTCATTTGTCGAAACAAAAGTTTTAAGAAGCTTTGTATCTGATATTCGTTTGTCGAATCAACAACAAGTAAACTCGTTCCTAAATATTTGTATGTAGAATAACATATTCAAGTAAGTATTCTTTTTGCTATGATACCTTGCACCAGATAGTGATGACTACTGAACGTGAGGGAATGAGAATTCCAAGTGGGAAGAGTGTGATCTTAAGTTAAAATATAAGACTAGCAAGAAGACTACGGTTAGCTAGGATTGTTATCTTATAATGGATTCCCCCCTTATTATTATGTTAAAATCAGTTGTTATGGAAGTGTGCTTGGTCATCATGGAGATGCTAGTGGATGTTTGTTGACAGACCATAATGGTCAACTTGTGGCTGGATTATCTAATTACTATGGTCCTCAATCCATTACTTAGACTGAGATGAAAACTATACACGATGACATCTACGTGATTGAGTCTCCAGACTATAATCCAGGTTGAATCTATCTCTTTGATTGCTGTTAGCATCTTGATGGCTAACTTTATTGTCCTTGGAAGGTAATTTACATTAAAAGACAGATTGAAGAAAATTGTGGATCTATCGATATTTAGTTCAAGCATTTATATATAAGAAAATCAATGGTTGCGTAGACTTTCTTTCAACTAAAGCTTCCCAAGGTAAAAACTCTAGTTATTTCTACTGGTTAAATGATCTTCCGGTCCAAGTCAAAAGTATGATTCGAATTGACTCCATGGTTTGCTGCTATTAAATATTCTAAATGTTTATCTTAGGGCAATATTCTTTGCTGTTTTGTGCATTTTATTTTCATATTGAGAGATTGTTCCTTTGTTCTTCTTGCTTATGGGTTTCAGTTTAGCCCCTCATTGTGACTTTCTGGAGTATGGATTTTCTCCTCCTCCTTTGATATAAAAATTCTTTCTTTTTTTTAAAAAAGGGGAGCTAGATAGGTAGGTTTATTGGCCAGGTATCTCTTGCTCATGTTGTTTGATCTTGTTGGATTTGCAGTTAAAAAAGACATTAAAACAATAAAAGAAACCGTCATTGTTGTCAGAAGATGGAATGGAACAGCATGTGATGGGAGCAGCTCTGAAAAAAACAAGCATAGTTTGGGGGACAAACGGATTTTGTAGTCTTTCAAAGGATCTTCTCCTTCCAACCAAACACCCTCTTCATCATTCTCTTGGCAGTAATATTAATTACTTTGGTATTCACATTGTGTTATTTTTATATGATCACACCAAAGAAAGATCAACCTAGCTAATTAATGTTCATTAGGATATTCCAAAAGATCAATTACCTATTGTCATTAATAGTTAATTAGCAATGATGATGATTTTTTATGTAATTTTATTATATGTTAAAAATAGGGTGTGAAAGTCAAGCTTGAAACTTGTTTGTAGGAAAATGCTAGTATTCTATTAATTTAACAAAGTTAGTGTCTTAAATTATCAATTAAGAATTAATTAAGTGTTAAAATTATCTCTATGCAAAGACTTATATGCCACATGGTTTTGACCCCACTACTACACTCACACATACAATCCATGTACAATCACAATCACAATCACAATATGTCGTGACCTAATTAATTTATATATTATACATCCATTTTGTCAATCTTTTATGTTATTTTGTGACTTCATTAGTGCTAATTACAAATCCTTTTCATACTACTATAGTTCAACAACTCCAAAAAATGTTTGGTATATGATGAAATTTTGTACTTTAAAAATTTAAACCCATAATGACTTGTATCACGTCACAAAATTACGAGTTTTATATATGTTGGAGAGAATTTCTACTTCTATTGATTAATTCCTTTTTTTTAATACCAAGGAGGGGAATATCCAACAGAAATAAAAAAGCCCAATGGGCCAGTGGGCTACACAGAGGGAGGTCTCTTTTACAATTCTCATCATAATGATGATAAATCTCATTCAAATTGATAGCAAGAGAGATTTTAACACAGGATCTTCCATTTTCTACACGGTAGGAAGACCAATTAGGCTACCACTTGTTGGTATTGATTGGTTCCTTCTTTTACACCTTGATTTGTGCATTATGTATATATAAATGACCGCTTGATGAAATTTCTCTCTCTCACTCAAACAATAATCATGCATGCTGAAATAATAGAATTGAATCAAAAACAATAATAAAGGATTAAGCACCCAATGGTTTACGTGGAAAACCCTTAGAGGGAAAAACCACGGGTTGAGAGAGAAAATTTCACTCTGTGGAGAAAAAAATAGGTACAAGAGAAGTTTGAATGACGACTTTACAATGAATAAATACTAGTCGAAAATCCTATCAAAATTTTGTCGCACCGTGAATTTTTTGAATCAGACCAAAACTAAATTCGGATCACAAACTCTAACACATGCATAAATAGATATCTACATTTATTATAGTAGCTAGATACATATAAAGATCTCAGTGATAATTTTTTCAAAAGTATCACAGCAGTTGCGACACTCATTTATTTGAGTGTGATTCTTAATGAATCTCTTTATTGTAATGTCATCATACTTTTGATACACTTGTGATACTTTTGAGATTGTTATCAATGACATTCCGAGCATTACTATCTTTTTTCTTTATTTTATCCAAAACAGGCCATCATGCATACAATAATTAAGTTTTAGATTCTTTTACATGGATTTCAAAGAGATAATAATAATATGTATGTGTGTCTAACGGTCTATATAGAGAGGGAGAGGGAGAGACCGAGACATGGATACCTGAGGGGGTAGGAGTAGTCAAGTTTGATGGGGTTGAGGTGGGTCCAACCCACTCACACTCAAAGTCACTCACCAGCGGACAAAGAGATTCCAATTTGGCAAAGCATGAATGAAAACCAACACGCACGTTAAGTGATTCTGATCTGTATCTAGTCTAGTGATCATGGGAGATAGAGATAGAGATAGAGAGATATTTATTTATTTATTTTGACGATAGAGAGACTAGTTGGTTGTTGTCGGTCGGAGGGACCAAAGCGTCAAATCCAAAGCCAACTCTATCCATGAAAGCTTCAAGTGATAGTGTAATCTTTGATGGATAGTAAATGTGTAATATTTTGATAATATTGAAAAATGTGTTTTATTGATATGAATGAATATGTGAATTAATTTTTTTATAACAAGAGTGAGACTCGGTATTAATGGTATAAATTTAATATGAACATTAGGGAGGAGAGCAAAGTTGTTGGCTTGTCCAAAATGGGAGAGAAAAATGTATAAGGATTTATATTTTGCTGATGTGAATAAATATGTATGACCATATTTTTTGTAATAAATGTGAGATCCAAAAATAAATTTAATGGATGTCCTACCGTGGTTGCCCTAAGCATAGCCCTTTCTCACTCACTATTAAAAGCTAGGACTTCTTTGAAAGCACACATAAGCTAGCGGTATCGCTGCCAATACCGTTAGCTTAAGTTGCCAAAAAATAATCTGCCTTTTAAGCCTTATTTCAAAGCGGTCGTTAAACAAATTGAAATCACAGCTTTGATGGGCAATTTCTTCGACGACCCCCTGCAAGGTTGAAATGGTCGAGGGGTTTACCATGTTGAGCTTGAAAATCAGGAGCTTGAGATAGGAACACCTTTGGTGAGGATATTCACAGTCTTGTGCTTGGATTTCAGGTAGCTCAATCTTATAATATCTTGTTTGATTTTCTCTCTTGTAAAATGACAGTCTAAATCGATGTGTTTTATGTGCTCATGGAACACAAGATTGTTAGCAATATGGATTGTCGTTTGGTTGTCATAATGCAGAATCATCAGTAATTTAATTTCTATTTGAGTTTCATGAAATAAATTGTGTAACCACTAAAGCTCGTTTGTTGCAGCTGCCATCGAACGATATTCAGCGTCAACTGAACTTCTTGAGATAGTATTCTGCTTCTTGGACTTCCAGGCAATTAAAGATTCACCTAAATTAATATACTAAAGTAATACAATAATAGGTCACAGATCTTCGGGTTTCTATCCAAACAGCCCAGTGCCCATTTCAATAAGCATTAATATGCAGGTTAGTTGATGAAGGATGGAATAGTCCTTCAACTATTGTACCTTTTATATATCTTAAAATTATGTAACCTGCACTTAGATGAACATTAGTAGGATTTTGCATAAACCGTGCAAGAGTATTAACAAAGAAATTAAGATCTGGTCATGTAATGGTCAAATACATTAATTTTCCTATGAGGCGTCCAAATTCTAGAGGATTTGGTAAGGGAGTTCCTGTATTGGATGATAGTTTAAGATTTACATCTACTAGAGTTTTAACAGGTTTACAATTTATATAACCAGTTTCCTTCAATAAATTTAGGGTGTATTTCTTTTGGTTAATAAAATAACCTACTGTTGATTTGTGAACTTCAAATCCCAAAAAAATCTCAAACTCCCTCCTTCCTTAATTTTTACAACAATTTCTTAAGTAGGTTTTTACACATATAATCAATTCATAATCATCACCCTCAATTGCCATATCATCAAAATATAATAACAACAATAATATCTTACCATTATTTTTGTAATAGAATAAGGAGTAATCTGATTTAGCCTTAATAAATCCAAAGTTTAGCAAAACACTAGTGCATTTGGCATTCCATCTTGAGCATGTTTTTACCCATAAATAGATTTATTTAGCTTGCACACATGACCATTAGGAATAGATAGATCAGGATGTGGACTCATGTAAACAAATTTAGTTAACTCTCCATTCAGAAGTATTATTTACATCTACGTGTTCAATTTTTCAATTGTGTAAACTTGTTAATGCAAGAAATAGTCTTACTATAGTTTTTTTCACCACAGGGGAGAAGGTTTCTAGGTAATAAAAACCTTTGCATTGATTATATCCTAGATCAATGCTGTCCATAATACGCAGCCCTGTGATAAAATTCCGTAGCCATTTTCCATAACATGATGCCTCATAACAAGCTATAAACTCAGCTTCCATAGTGGAAGAAGCTATAAGTGCGTGTTTGACACTTTTCCATGAAACAACTCCTCCAGCCAACAAATAAATATAGCCAGTTGTGGATCTTTTACTATCTAGGCATCCAGCAAAATCAGAATCAGAGTATCCAATGATCTCTAAATTCTCTGATTTTCGATAAGTGAGCATGTAGTCTTTTGTTCTCTGTAAGTAACGCATAACCCGTTTGGCTGCTTTCCAATGATCCATCCCAGGATTACACAAATATCTGCCCAACATTCCAACTATGAACGCAATGTCCGGATGCGTACATACTTGAGCATACATAAGACTCCCTACAGCAGATGCGTAAGGATTCATTTGCATCTCCTTAATTTCCATTTGATTTTTGGGGCATTGATCGAGACTAAATTTGTCTCCCTTAGCAATGAGAGTATTTCCTAGTGCACAATCCTTCATGCCGAATCTCTTAAGAATTCTTTCGATATAGCTCTTTTGTGATAATCCAAGAATACCTCGAGAACGATCCCGATGTATCTGAATACCTAATACAAAAGAGGCGTCACCAAGATCTTTCATTTCAAATTTCTTTGTCAGAAATATCTTGGTTTCGTGTACTAAGCCTATATCACTACTTGCCAGTAGTATATCATCGACATATAACACCAAGAAAATAAATTTACTCTCACTGAACTTATGATAAACACAGTCATCAACCAAGTTTACCTCAAAACCAAACGAGAGAATAACTTGATGAAACTTGTGATACCATTGACGAGAAGCCTGTTTAAGACCATAGATGGACTTCTTCAATTTACAGACCAGATTATTTGAATTACCTGATACAAAATTTTCCGGCTGCACCATATAGATTGTTTCATCAATATCACCATTAAGAAACGCAGTCTTTACATCCATCTGATGTAGCTCCATATTAAAAAGAGCCACGAATGCCATTATTATCCTAAAAGAATCTTTCAAAGAAACTGGAGAGAAAGTTTCTTTATAATCAATGCCTTCCTTTTGAGTGAAACCCTTAGCGATTAGACGAGCCTTATATCTGTCGATATTGCCTTTTGAATCCCTTTTGGTTTTAAATATCCATTTACAACCAATGGGCTTTGAACCTTTAGGCAATTCGACAAGATCCCAAACATCATTGTCTTTCATGGATTTCATCTCATCATTCATGGCATCAATCCACTTTTGAGAATTAGAACTTTGTTTGGCTTGAGTGAAAGTGAATGGATCATCTTCCACTCCTATATCAAACTCATATTCTTGGAGAAAGACAATATAATCATCTGAAATAGCATTTCTCCTTTCTCTATTGGATCTTCTTAATGGCATTTGTTCTTGAGGTTGTTGAGTTTGCTCTTGTGGAGCAATTCCTTCATTTTGGATGGGAAGTTCCTCAGTGTTGTCTTGATTTTCCGAATTTGCTTCTTGAACAATGTCAGGAAACATAAGCTGATCATTGTCAATAGCAACAATAGGAAGAGAAACAAATTCATCTTCAAAGACAACATCTCTTATTTTATCTTCCCCCCAAACTCATCATCCTCAAAAAATCTCGCATTTCCCGTCTCGAAAAATGACCTAGTAGAGGGATCATAAAATTTGAAACCTCTTGACCTTTCAGAGTATCCAACAAAATAGCAGCTAACAGTTTTGGAGTCCAATTTCCTTTCGTTCGGCCTGTATGGCCTTGCCTCAGCTGGACATCCCCAAATGTGCAAATGCCTTATGCTAGGCCTTTTGCCTAACCATTGCTCATAAGGTGTTTTAGCTACAGCTTTGCTAGGAACTCGATTAAGGATATAAACTACAGTCTTGAGTGCGTCTCCCCAGAGAGATTCTGGTAAAGAATAATGACTTATCATACTTCTTATCATGTCTTTAAGTGTTCTATTTCGCCTTTCTGCAACACCATTCATGCTAGGTTTACCCGACATTGTGTATTGCGGGACGATTCCACATTCCTCTAGGAATTTAGCAAAAGGTCCTGGAAATTGTTCACTTGATCCATCATATCTACTGTAGTACTCACCACCACGGTTAGATCTGACAGCTTTTATACTTTTGCCAAGTTGATTTTCAACTTCAGCTTTATAAGCCTTGAACATATCTAGGGATTGAGACTTCTCATGGATTAAATATAAGTACCCATAATGGGAGTAATCGTCTATGAATATGATAAAATACTGTTGACCATTCCACGAAGCTGTAGGGAATGGTCCACAAATATCAGTATGAATCAATTCTAAGACGCCTGAACTCCTCTTGGCACCTAATTTCTTTATGTTTGTCTGTTTTCCCTTTATACATTCGACATAACATTAAAGTCTGTTGAGTCAAGGGAGTGAATGATTCCATCTGACACAAGCCTGTCAATTCTCTGTTTAGAGATATGACCCAAACGCTTATGCCATAACATAAAAGAATCTTCAGTAGTCAATTTCCGTTTTGTACCACTTGAATGAGCATGCAGTGTTTCTTGTAATGGGACAATTGTATCCAACATATACATATTATCAATCAAAATACCAATACCAATTAGTGTTGAATTCTCGAAAAGACTAAATTTACCATCTCCAAAAGAACAAATATACCCAAGTTTGTCCAAACTGGAAACATAAATTAAGTTTCGTCTAAATGACGGTACAACAAAGGTCTCTTCTAAATTCAAAATACTATCAGTTTTGAAAGATAATTTAAAAGTAGCTATTGCCTCCACTGCTACCCTTTTGCTATCGCCCACATAGATGAATCTTTCAGCATCAATTGACAGTCGACTCCACAGGCAATCCTGTAGAGATACACTTATGTGAGTAGTAGCACCAGTATCTACCCACCAAGTGTATTTTGGTACAGAAGCTAAATTAACTTCAGAACAAACTAAATTGAGAAGTGTACCTTTCTTCACACGCCAAGCAGCATATTTGGGACATTCTTTCTTCATGTGTCCACCTTTCTTGCAAAAGAAACAAGTGGATTCCTGATCCTGCCTCTTTTGCACCTTCTGTGGTGTCCCAACTGCAGTTTCCTTCTTCTTAGGCCATTTTATTTTCTTGCCCATTGAGGAAGATGCCAAATGAGCACTATTAGATATCTTATCATCCTGAAATCTTTCCTCTTCTTGCACACATTGAGCTATAAGCTCATTCAGTGACCATTTCACCGGTTGGGTGTTATAGCTCACCTTTAGTTGACTGAATTGTGCAGAAAGAGAGATAAGAACCAAATGCACGAGCAAGTCATCAGACAGCTCTAACTTAAGTGTTTTCAGTTTTGTGGTGAGATTAGACATCTTCATGATGTACTCCCTTACGTTCCCGCGACCATTGTACTTCATTGAAACAAGACTACTCAAAAGAGTACTTGTTTCAGCTTTTTCATTTTTAGCGAAAAGCTTTTCAATGTCCGCCAGGAACGTCTTAGCATTATCCTCAGGCACATTGCCCCTGAATGCTTCAGGAATGGAAAGTTTCATAATCATGACACTCATGCGATTAGAACGGTCCCACCTCTCATAGTCCAGTTTAGCCTCAGAGGTACTAGTATCAGTGAGAGGAAGAGGACGTTCTGTCCGAAGTGCAAGGTCAAGATCCATACAACCGAGAACGGTTAAAACCATCTCCTTCCAGACCTTGAAGTTTGTGCCATTAAGCACAGGAACTGAATTGATGTTGGCAGAAACATTTGTAACATTTGCAGATACTGAACAAAGAATATATACATAATAAGCTCACAGTAATTTCATGTTATAACCAAAACATAATTAAATTTAATTATTTGTATAACATGACCATAAACGATGGGCATATAACAAGATACCGAGCACAACATTGATGACTTGTCTTTGGACATAAACATCAACTGCAAATGGTACTCACAGTACAATAATCAAATATTGACAGTAAATCCTGTCAAGCAATAAGCCTTCCTTTGGGCCGACTTATTACCCATATGGTAAACTTGATAACTGTCACATGTTTATTACTACAAGTGTATCTATTATTCGGCCAAACAATAATCTTCCTTTGGGCCGATCATTACTCGCATGAATAATAATACACACATCTTAATATTTCATAAATAAACAAATTAATACAACAGAGGTTACTTTGACAACATATTGTGTCAATCTAATTATCTGAAATATCAGATGAAATTGCCAGCCCATGTGGCCCTTATTAATTCGTATACTTTAATTCATAGATAAGCCCATAAATAAAATTAGACCCAACGTCGTTATGGTCTAATTTAATTAAAGTGTACTTAATTAAATTTACCAAAGAATTAATTTAAATAAATCATTATAAAACTCAAATGACCAAAGGAACCAAATAATATGTATGGTTTAATTTTAAGAAGCCCAAAAGCAATTCAAGACAATTAGCCCAAAAAAAAACCATATGTAGCCCAAAATTTGTCTGGCCCGAAACCAAATCAATTTAAGATAATCAGCCCAAAACCATATGAAGCCCAAAATTGAATTAATCCAAGTTGGCCCAAAATTCATTAAAGCCCAAATAATTGATCTGGCCCAAAGCCCAAAAAAAAAGGGTTGAAGCCAGACGGGTCACGCGACCCGTCTTCTTCACCCGAAATGCTGCGGAGGCAAGCCGCAGGTGGCGCAGCTTGCGGCTGCCGTTTCCGGCGTCTCCAATGGCAGAAAAACTCGCCTTAATCTCGGTCTGTTACAGCAAAATTCGTTTTGGTGGCCGAAATACCAGATCACGTGGATCGGCTTTGTGGGTTTCAACCCCGACCATCTCTTGAACTAGCGCCGTTGCCGGCGATGTGAAGCGACGGAGATCACTGGGCTCAACCTCTTGAGTCCGGTGATAACACCAAAAGCCACGCCTCAATCCATAAAACCATATCAAAACAAAACTTCAAAATTTTCAGAAAAATGTGTCTCGAGTTGGTTTGATTTACCGGAATCCGGTAATATTTCTGTCAATTCTTGATGACAAAGAGACAACGAACGAACTCAACTCTTGAACCAAATCACATGCTTGACTTTCTCTACCCAGATCGATGGATCGGGTGGTATTGTCAAGAACAACAAAAACAAATTTTCTTCCTTTTTCGGGCTCGATCCATAATCAACACAAATTTGGCAAAGAAACAGATAGCTCAAGAATTTATGATCTAGCACAACCGCTCTGATACCAATTGTTAATTTAGCCACAAGGATCTATGCTAGATCATTAATAATAAAATCAAGAACATACCTCGATCCATGAAGTTTCTTGAATTGTTGGATCCAGCAGGTTTTAATCTTTCAAGAATTGAATTCCTTTTGTTTTTCAAGTTATGTTCTAACAATAGGATTAGAACCTTACTTATAGAAAACTAATAATTCATCCTCAGGGACCAAAACCCTTTTATCGGTATACTTAATAGGAATAGGACCCTATAAATCCTATCCTAAGATAGCCGTCACAATAATTCAGATTAATATATTAGCCCACATGTCAAATCAACCTAAATACTTTAAATAATCTAACCGACTACTGTCGGCAGATTAATAATTCAACACTGATAACTGGATTTAGCATCAATGATGCCTTGGAAGTTAAAAGGATTGAGAAAGTAACAAACCATGATGTAAAAGCTGTGGAATATTTCCTCAAACAGAAATGCCAATCGCATCTTGAGATTTCAAAGGTTGGGGATGACTGAGGACATTTACACTTTGCTTGCACATCTGAGGACATTTACAATCTTGCACATGCATTAATGCTCAAAGAAGTAATAAACTCTTCTTAATGATCCTAGTCTTGTGTTATTAGCTCACTTTAGCCTAATTTTTCCACTTTCGCTGAGTGGAAGCATGATGATGACAATGAAACTGTACTACTGGTAAGTATGTGTGTATCTCCCTAATTGAGAAATATTAATTGTCTCGTATGTCATAAAATGTTTGGTTTTGAGAATTTTCCCAAATGAAGGTTTGGTCTATTCTTGCACAAGATTCTGCCAAAGCAATAGTGCAATTGCTTTGGCAATCAGTTATCACAATCAATCACTTTTCACATGTTCAAGTAGTTCTATAATGTAGTACTTGTCGATGCAAAAACTCGCATCGATATTATGATTCTTGGGTTGAATGCAAGCATACAACGACTAAGGAATTAAATAAGCAATAAATTAAAGGACACGGAGAAAGTACATGATTAAGCAAGAATGCCTACGTCCACGGGTAAAATTAATATTTTTTTTATTATTCTCCCATGGTTACAATTGATGCTATTTATAGTGAAATCAAATAACAATTTGTAGAAGCCTGAATCTATAATTGTTGAGCTAGATAGCTAGAGTGGTTCGGCAAGAATGCCTACATTCACGGGTAGAGTTAGTATTTTTTATTATTCTCTCATGGTTACAATGGGTGCTATTTATAGTGAAATCAAATAACAATTTGTAGAGGCCCAAATCTATAATTGTTGAGCTAGATAGAAGCTTAAGCTTTGGCGGGCCACTGATAACCTTTAAATGTTGACCTGGATGCAGCCGATAAAACAATCCAAAATACTATTCGTAGCCACCCAATGACCGACTGCGGGGGTGTTGGTTGTTGAGCCTCCGACGGTCAAGTTAGTCCAATATAAGAGCATATACTTTAGACGTTGGTGGAGACCGACTAAAATGAGAATGGGTGATGTTTATGCCTGACAAAAAAATTCAGTGAGGTTCTTCCCTATCACATTTATAAATAAATTCAAGGGTTAGTGATAAATAGCTCATATTTTAGAAGCTGATGATAGTCAATTTCTAAATAATATGTGTTAAATTATAAAAAAAAACGGATTTGTTAAGTACTAACAGGCTCGTATATTTGATTTTCATGTTATAACGTAAACAGTAAATGTTAAATTCTAAGAGGAACGTATTTGCTAAACTCTAATTGACTCGTATATCGGATTTTTATGTTATAACCTAAACAATAAGTGTCAAATCCTAAGAAAAATATATTCGCTAAATCCTAATGGGCCTGCGTATCAGATTTTTATGCGATACCTAATAATAAGTGTTAAACCTTAAGATAAACGAATTCGCTAAACTCTAATGAACTAATAATTAATTAGAATAAAATCATAAAACCAAAGTACATGTTCAACATACTGATTAAGACATTATAATAATTAATTAGAATAAAAAATTAATAATAACTAAATATGAACTATTATGAGTTCCCAAAATATGGGTTACATATTATTTTCCCAAATTCAATTCGTTTCACTAATAGGGTTAGAAACTTGTGGACGTTTGCTCATGGAAGTTTCAACTTACAATAGTTGCCCCTCCTGTGGGACTAAGAGAATTATATATAAAAATTATACCAGCCCTTATCACATGAGAGATTTCGCAGAGATTTTTCCATATGAGATACATCAATCACCACACACTTGAGTGTGGTGGTGCCCCCATAAGTGATGGGGCCACCACCATACCTAAATATGTGGTGAAGGAGGAGATTCCGCACGGAAAATATTCAAAATTAGTGTATATTAGAAATTCGTTGAATATAGATTTGTCGGATGAAGTCTTACGTGACAAATTGATTATGGGGTAGGGCATTGATGTTGAGATTCTCCCACTATTGAATTTAATAATAGGAATCAAAAGAAGAGTCGAAAGATAATTAAATCTTATTTTAAAATTTTAATGATGATATTTTTTAATTGATTATAGAATAGAATGGGTTCATAATTAATTATGTGTAGTATTATATTAATTATGTGTAGTTTTAATTATGATATTTCCCCTCATCTGTGTCTTTTGCTGTTGTCCAATATTGTCCACCTGAAGAGAGAATGTTGACAAAAATTGCAGCATTTTCCAAAAGTAGCCTCGACCACCTACACTTCAAACCAGTAGTCGGCCCACGTCAATTAAATTTTCAATGAGGATTTGGTAGAGCGAATTACGACTTATATATTTTATCCATCCGTGTTAACATGCACATTAAAAAATTCTCTTATTGTTTCTGTCTCTTTCATACATTTTCTCTTCTCTCAAAATATATGTTAAATTTTAAAAAAGATTACATATTCGAATTTAACGTGTAAAATTCTTTCTAACAAAATTCATATTCGATAGATTTTATTTCATTGTTAAACTATTTTACATAACCCTAGTAGTAAATTGACAGTTTATACACAATCATAAACTTAGGCTCTACCAAACATGACATAACTTATTTGACAATTTATACGATTTACAAATTATACGTTATTAAAACTTACACTCTACCAAACACTATCTTATTTTTGTTCAAATTATTTAGCTCTGACATGATTTGGGCTTAGCTTGTCCTGGCCCATTAGTTCTCGTGTTAATTGTGCTACAATATTGGGCTTGACTATACTAGGCTTAAGTACTTCGGGATACAACTTTAGTTGGGAAAAATACCAAAGTTGGATGAATGAACTCCTTTTGATGGGGTCGTGATGGGAAGAAAAAAAGGGATTAATTGGATGAAGTGGGACAGATTATGTGCGCACAAAAGTAAGGGAGACATGGGCTTTCTTAAGCTTCGAGCTTTTAATATTGCTATGCTCAAGAAACAAGGGTGGTGCTTACTTATTTCTCCTCTTTCTTTAACAGCAAGAATCTTCAAGGCTCGTTATTATCCTTCGGGTCCTTTCTTGTTTGTTAAGTTAGGATCCAATCCTAGTTACATTTGGAGGAGTATCATGGAGGCACAAGATTTGATTAGGAAGGGTGTCAGGTGGAGGATTGATGATGGAAGCCAGGTTAGTGTTTTTGCTGACCCGGGTTACCTGATGTAGAGCATCCTTATGCGGTTTCCTCTTTTAATCATCAAATACAGGACATCAAGGTTAATTCTTTGATCCGGTCAGAGGATATGTGCTGGAATGAAGCGGATGTTTCAAATATTTCCAGTGTTAGGGATTGAGATTTGATCCTAAATATTCCTTTGACTAATCGCAGGAGGGGGATCAATGAATGTGGACTTTGGACAGTAGAGGGATTTATACAGTGAAGAGTGGGTATCACTTTTTAACTGAGCTGGTTGATAGTTCTTCTTCTGCCACTACTAATCAGATTCCATGGAATCCAGTTTGGAAGTTACAGGTGCCTGCTAAAGTTAAGAACTTGATTTGGCGAACTTGCTCAAACTGTCTTCCAACAATGGCTGCTCTAAAAATGAAGCATGTTGATGTGACTCATTTGTGCCCAGTTTGTAATGTTGAATTGGAGGACTCGCTTCATGCTTTGGTCTCTTGTTCTCAAGCTCGGCAGTTGTGGGTTGTCTTTTCTGTCAACAATACTTGGGGCCATGTGGATTCGTTTAGTGGTTGGTGGATTCATATGACTCAGTCTAGTAGTACTAGGGAGTTGGAGTTGGCTGCTATGTTTTGCTGGGGTATATGGCTCAATAGGAATAATCTGGTTTGGAATCTAAGGAGGAGTTCTGATGTTGTTGTTTTGTCCAACTCCTCTTCTGCTCTCTCACAATGGCAGGTCGCCCATAATTCTGGTGTGATTGACAAGTCTCATTCTCAGACTGTGATCACTAGGTGGCAAAAACCTGCTTCGGGGATGTTAAAGTGCAACATTGATGCAACTTTGTTTACCCAAACTCAAAGACTTGTTATGGGATGTGTAGTACGCTCAGATGTTCGAGATTTTGTTGCTGCGAGGAGTTCTATATTGTTTGGTCCTTTACTTCCTTTAATGGTAGAAGCTCTTACTTGCAGAGAGGCGCTGAATTGGCTCAAAGATAAAGGAGTCTCAAGAATCATTATTGAATCGGATTCTCAAGTTTTTGTTAATGCTCTTCACAGTATCATAGAGGATTCATCTTATTTTGGCATTATTGTTGATGATTGTAAAGTCTTGGCAAAAGACTTCGTTACTTGTTGTTTTAGTTTTGTAAAGAGGCCTGCGAATCAGGTAGCTCATGTCCTTGCTCAGGCTGCTGATTCTTTGTCTAGCCTGGGGGTTTGGAGTGGTTCTCCCACTCCTTTGATCCATGATGTATTGCTATTTGATCTAAATTAATGAGATTTCCTATTTCTTCAAAAAAAAAAAAGAACTCAACAATGGTAGATAACATCCTAAAAGGGCAACATCTGAAAAAATCTGCTACTATCACGATATATTTGAAAACAGGTGCTTGTATAAGCCAGAATCCATAAGTTCCACCCAAAATCAAATCTGAGACCATAAGACCTCTAACCACCACATGAGAAATGGCTTCCCTCCAAAATTATAGTAGAACTGCACGAACATCCAGCCAAATCACCCCAAACCACAGATTTATTGATATGCAAAGGAACAGAAAAACAAACATAAGGGAAAGATTGGAGAAGGCAGGCGGCAAACGCTTCCTCCTCCTCCTCCTCGGGGGATGCTGTGGGCTACTTTCAAGAGAGAAGGGAGAGAGACTAGAGAGTGAGTCTCTGTATCCGATAATTTATAATTATGCTAAGCTACAAATTTTGATTCGATTTCCATGGCTTCTCTCTTTTTCATTTGTCATATTGTTATTTCCCTTAAAACGGTCAATTGTGGAAGCTAGCTTGGATGTTAGCAGCAAGAGCAGACAAGTAGTTGAATAGAAGTGGGTGAAAAAACACGCAGGGAGGTGCTGCTATCCAGAAACTGCATCATGTATGTTTTAGGCAGTCATAAGCACTGTCGTGTACACGCTGTATCATTCGGTGGGAAGCAATGTGTGACCTTCTGTTTAGTTTTCCACCAGTAAGCAAGCAATCATAGAATTTAGCATTGTTGTGAGCTTTTGTTTGGTTTTCCATCAGTAAGTAAGCAAGCAATCAGAGATTAGAAAAGGAGAAGCAATGTGTGAGCTTTTGTCTGGTTTTCCACCAGTAAGCAAGCAATCAGAGAATAGAAAATGATGAATAAACGAACTTTCAATCAAGATTCAATCAGAGAATAGAAAAGGTGAAGCAATGCAAGAATCAATTAAAATTAAGATATGGACATGCCAAGTTTGACACAGAAGAACTAGAAAGATTCATCAGCATGACAGTTCTGTGTCCGTACACAAATCAGAAGCAGTATCAATCAAATTTCTGCTCACTGTTTCTATGAAACAAGCTCAATAAACATTACCCGGATGGAGAACAGAGACACGGCGTGCTTAAACAACCTCTTCAACCAGACCATGGAACCAATTATGTGTGCCAACTGCCAACCAGAAAATACGAACAAATTTGTCACTTATGATCTTTTTTATGTGTCTAGCAGAACTGTAGAGCACTCCTCTCTGAAATTTAAATTAAACTGCATAGTGTGTATCCAAAGATTCAAGAAACATACACAGCCTAGCCTTTGGTGCTCGAAAGGTCAAGCAAAAACATTATTAAGTGAATTATGAATTATCTTTAATCGTGCTTGACTCCCAACATTTTCATAGCTAGCTCCCAGGTGACAATTGCAGCAGCATTAGCAGGAAATGCTCTTACTACTGTGGGACCTAAACCAGCATAGCATCCTTTAAGTCCAGTACTCCTGTAGATCTACCAAAAGAGACATAATTAGCCTCTCTATCTGTAACTATTGAGCTTTATATGGCCATTCACGGTGCTGGGCAGAGATAAGTGGGAGATATCAGATATGTAAGGCATCAGAAGATCTTACCATGTTCAGAACTTGAAATGGATTTCTAGAAGAGCTTCTATCTGGTGAAGTCTGAATAATGGTTTTTGCCACGTCCAAAGGCAGAACAGTAGACCAGAACTGGAAAATGAGCAGGCAAAAACGAAATTAAGAAAGGACACGAGTGGTATTTGTAGTAATGCTTTTGCTCACTTATACACAAGGTAGTAAAAATGCTTACAGCTACACCACCAAGGCCACCACTAACAATGCCAACACCCATGTCAAACAAATGGCTGTCGTCAAAGGAATCAGCTTTCAGTTGTGAATGCATGTAATGACGAACATACTCATAAACACTAAAGAAGACTGCATTTCCAAGAGATTCTCTTAAAAACGTAGCAAGACCTCCACGAAAAATGCCAGTAACCTGCAATTTCACATCAGTCCCAAACCCACATGAAACATTACGTAAGGACAAGGTAAGCATATGTTTTTCTTACCCCTTCACTTTTCACAGTTTGAAGTGCACAATCCAGTGAACCACTGTATCTGCTGGACTTTGGAACCACTGAGTCAGTTCCCTGAACTTGCATCCTACACTGGAGAATATCAAGGTCATCATATGACAAATAACAAGTATAGCAAGAAGAATAACACTGAAACACATCAGCTTCCCAAACTACTCACCTTAACCAGCTCAGATGGACATAAGACGAAACTAATTATAGCTCCACTAAAAGCTGCCGATGGAACTATGACTTTCGGCAGTGGTTTATCGCTTCGTAATCCTCCCTTTTTAAGCAAGAGAAGAAAATTGCTCACAACTAGTATCCAATAGACTTGAGATATGTTTCATTGAATAGCCACAAGATCATTGAAAGAAACTAGTCTCCTTATGCTTCTCCAACAATTGTAAATAACAAACAAAAAACAGCTACTCCAATATACTTATATGCAAACCTGTAGAGACTGTTTTGTCTGCGAGTAAATGCCAAAAAGAATTGAACTCTCAAAAGCCACCCCAATAAAAGATGATGTTGCCCCTGTATAAAGTCCTCTAATCTGTTAAAAACAGCAATCTCTCAGTTCTCCTCGGAAAGTAAAAAATACAAAAAAAGGTGAACGATTCTGAATACAGGCCCCAAGGAGAAGAGGAAAGGAGATGACAGAGGAAATTTAATGCAGATGAATCCAGCTAAACCAATTTTTTAAATCTGAATGAAAATTTTGCCTAAAGGAAAGCAACATTATGAGAACCATACCCCTTCTGTCTTTAGTATCCTACCCGTGCAATGCAATCCGTTCCTATACTTGATCCCATGAGCTTCAGTATTATGTTTTTGCAGCTTCACCTTATACATTGAGCAAACGGTTAAGACCTTTCATCAAACACCTGGTATGCACAAGAATACTTCCAGAAGTACAGCTGAAATCAACATAAGTCGAGCCCAAATAAATAAATAAAAATCAAGTTCAGGTAAAATAAAAAACAAATCAAGTTCCTCCCATAAATGTTTCACAAATGCAGAGAAATTAAACGATGATTCAACCGTTAAATTGTAAAATTCGAAACGTCATTGAAAAATAGAGTACTTGAATACAAACGTCAAAGATACCTTGACGGTGTCAAAGGGATGACCAATAGCGACGGTGGCAACGCCGGCGATCAAACCTGCCAAATACTCCCGGTAACCGGAAATCTCCTCCATTTTCCTATGTTAGCTCTCCTCTGTCTCCCTATACTGCTACATCACTGTCTGTAAACAACAAAATAAGCATTATTATTGTGTCCTTGTAACCCAACACCCCCTCGAGTAATCCAATTTTGTTTGGAATCACTTGACAGCGAGAGTTTTCGAAGAGAAGACGTAGATGACCGCGCACACCCACTACTTATTAATGCAAATGTTTGTGGTGCGAGTGCGGTGTCTAAGTGGGAAGTCTCGGTGCCCGATTTGGCATCACGTATTCAATTCTAAAAGTAAAAGATTAATCAATTCTATTATGTTTGTTTTTTTGGAAAGTATCGGAAATGTCCCTCAATTTTGCTTTTTGGATCGTTTTGGTCCTTAATTTTTTTTCCAGGTCAAAATGACCCCTCAACTTATAAAAACGGTCACGTTAGCCCCTGAAGCCATTTTATATTAAATATTGGTGATGTGGTTGTTAACTGTTCCACGTGGATATTTGTTTTTAGAAAAATTGAATCCACATGGAATCCATGTCATTCTTGATCGTGACCTAACCCTAAACCAAACTCGCACAAACAAAATGGAGCCCTCTTTGTGCGCAGCAAATGCAGATAGCAGCTTTTCCTCTTCGTCCTCCATTGGTAGTCTCCCTCAAGCTCCGACGCAGACTACAAATACAGGTTCGTCTTTCATACACTTCTACTTTTTCCATATACGCGACATAGATTTGGGGTTTGTGTTTCGATTTTAGTCTCTGTTTCAATTGGGGTTACAATTGACAATTTGGGAATCTATTTCGATTTGGGATTTCTGTCGCGATTTTTGTCTACGTTTTGCTTGCTTTGTTACAATTTGGGGTTTCTAAAGCGTTTTGTGGTTCAAATCATAGTTCTTACTTGGGTATTCGCTTAGGGTTCTTAGTTGGGTATTGATTTAGGATTGGACTTAGGGTTCCCCTATTTTGGCTTGGCATTTCAATTAAGGTTCTGAGGTGGGTATTCAATGAGTTTAGGGTTTAGAGTTTCTTTAATTTTAGTGTGGCTGTTGAATTCATTTAATATTATTGGTCTTCTAAGTTATTTGCCTTCTTTGCTTTTAGATGGTCTACACATTTTTTATTAATATCTCAATGGTGCTTAGTTTCAATCTAAGTTGTGAACTCAAATCTATATGTTGAAGCTCCTTTCACAAAGTGCTTAGCTCAATACTTTTACCATGAGCAGGAATCCAATAAAAAGTGCAAACCTGTTTTAATGAACACTGCATTTGCATTAAGCATTCTGTTTTGATGAAAATGTCATCTTGACAAGAATAATTTTCAGCCATCTAAATATATGTATGCCATGTTGTAGCCTGGAACCTCGATGTCAAGGGTTGTAGATCGTGGAAGTCAAAACATCAATCCGAGGAATCCATCCCAGAATGAGCATGGGTGGAGCATAGTTGCTTATACTGAACTTGCTTGACTGAAATGAGATTAAGAGCAAGAAAACCCAACCAATCTCGTCTCGTTTCATCAACCGTAGCTCCTGGAATCTCTCTCAGAAGAGTTCGACCACTGTGTAGAAAAAGGCTCGATCCGGCCACCATGGCCAATGTCAGTGACATCCACCACCTCCATTGGACTCTCCGGCATGAGAAGCATCTAACCCAGTGCTTTTCCGGTCAGATGAGACACCGGAACGCCTCGACCCGGTATTGACCCAAGAACTTGAATTTGAATTTAATTTTGATTAATTTCATTTTAATTTGACTGAATTTCAAATAAATTTCAATTTTAATTAATGTTTTCAGTTTCTGAAAATTTAGTGAAATAACACCAACCAAATGAATTTTTTTATTAGTTTTTATTCCTAAAAACTGTTTCTAAAAACTATACTCAAAACTATTTTTAAAAGCGAAAAAAGATATTCTAGTAGAGCACTCCATTTTCTTTGTCAAATTCCACCTTTCCAAACAAGACTAACCTTCTAAACAACCCGCGAAGGCTTCTGATGTTACACCATGTACAAGAATTAGGCGATGCACCATCCTAAATAATAAATTATAATCTTCTAAACCTCAAAACTCTAAACACTAAACTCTAATATTTTAAAACCTAAAATCATAAACTCTTAAACTTTATACCCTATTACTAGAAATTCTCTAAATTTCCTATAAAAAATTTAGAGGATATTTTAAAATTAAAAAAAAAACCAAAAATTTAGATAATCAGAGGATTTTGCAAAATTTATCAAAATAATTCATAAGAGTTTTTGAAATTATGCAAAAAAAATCAGAGAATTTTCGCAAAACTCACCAATACGGCTAGAAATTGGTGGAGAATCATAGTCATTGCTCTTGTGAGCTCAACGATGTCTTTGATTACCAAAACAGTGGTCAGAGTTGGCCTGATTGAATGAGAGAAGTTTCAGTGGTTATGAGCGTCTCTTCGTGATTTTTGTGGCTTCGTTGTTGGCAAGGTTGTGTGCATGAGAATATAAAAAGAGTAAACTTGTCATTAAACTAGCTAAAATATTAAATTTATTTTTATTGGACCAAGATTCAAATACTCAAGAATGTATTGTACAATAAAGACTTTTAAAAGACTAAATAGAATAAGAAGCCCATATAAATGGATTATCAACAAAAAAAACCTTATAATTGAAAACATAGACAATAATAATAATCACTATAAAATAGAAGTATAAAAAATAAGATAAAAAATGTAACATTTGCTAAATCAGAAATTACATTCTCCTCTTGGTTAATTATGGCATTGAAAATAGCCACTGAATTTACGTCACTCCATAATAGTCACATCGCACGATCAATTTTCATCACCTTTCGTAATGAGAAATTGAGAATAATATTTGAGCCTAAACCTTAGGTTTTTTGTGCATGAATAGATATATAATTTGTATTTTTTTGTGATATTGTTATGATAATCAATAATGTTGTTAATGTTCGCGTTCATGAATCTACTAGTTCTTGGTAAATGTTTTGAATCTATACATAGAGGAATATAATTGTTTTTGTGAGGTTCTAAAATGAGGTATTAAAAAGAGGTCTTAATTTAAGAGGTCCAAAATATTTTTAAAAATATATAAAAAAACTATAGTTGTATTTTGATCGATTTTTTTGAATTCAACTATATATTTTTTGTTCAAAACAAAAATCAAATTTATCGTGATTAAAACATCAAATGATTTGACTTTATATCCGACGACGACCTGAAATTTTCATTTTTTTTTCATGTTGAATTAGGTTTTTGTTTTGAACAAAAAATATATCGTTAGATTTATAAAATCAATCAAAATACAACTATTATTTAATTTTTTTTAAATATTTTGAACCTCAAAAATCAGAACCTCATTATTCCTCTCAATACATATTGTGCTATTTACCTGATTCATTTGGTTTACAAATAAATATGTATTAATGCTTGCGTGCATGAATCTATTAATATTTGGTAAATATTTTGAATATATACAAACTACAAAGTGTTTGACATACCGTGCATTTGTGTGGCAAAAAACAATGTGAAACAATGTAATCGCATGTCTATAGGGTAAAAATATGTAATTGCAAATCTGTATGGGAGAAAGGAATATAATTAATGTGTAATGGAGCTCTCTAGGGCAAGAAAATAGTGTAATTGCAGTTGTTAGTCCTCTATATATAGAGAGAAAAACTTATGGAGAGAAGAGGAGAAAAGCGGAAAATCTAAAATAGAGTATTTGATTTTTAAATTTTGAATAAAAGAAAAGAGAGAAATTTAAAAATAATCACATGTTTTTTCAAAATTCAAAAAAATCCTACCTGACAATCACATGCGACATGCTTTGTAGGATTGGGTTACCATAAATACTTTTAAATTGAGTATGCAAGCATTTTTCATCAGACAAATAACTCTTTCCAATAAAATCATGTCCAATTTTGTCGAAAGCTTTTGGTTTAACACCAATTTATAGTAAATAATGAATAACTAGTTATCTCAAAACCCTAATATTGAGATATATGTTTCTTGTGATAGAATCATTATTTACTTATTGATACACCACCCCTTGAGTGTCGAAAAATTGTTTCAATATTATTACTAAATTTTAAAAGAAAATGAGGATATGCCAACTCACATTTTTATTCATTTTCAAAATTATAAAATTTCAAGAATATATAAAATATTCAAATAATTTTGCTAAACAAACTTAATTGGCTCTAGATGAACTCAGTAATTAATTTATTATTTATTATCGATATTACAAAATTACCAAATTTTTGAATATTGGATATTTTAATTACCGTGTCAAATGAACTCAACTAATTTACGAACGTTATGAAATTACCAAATGCCAAGAATACCGAACATTTCAATAACCAAAAGTACCGAATTTTCAAATAACTCACGCTACATAAAAACTCTATTAGTTTACGACGTTACTAGCTTACAACGGTATGAATTATCAAACGTCGAGAATACCGAACATTTAAATAATGGCGCTAAAAAAACTTACAAACTTTCAATAAAAATAAATGACCCAATTACATTATCAAAATATGAAAACTTTTTAAAAAATTAGTAGGTAAAAAGTTCTAAATAGAAAGGATGCAAATGAAAATTGGTTTCTCTCCCTCATAAATGTAGAAGAAAACAGCAAGAACGACATTTCCTTTTTATTTCCTATTTGTATAGATGGACGTGTTTGTGCTTATCTACTCTCCATATAAATGATCATATGTTCAACGAACAAGAATTAAGTAACTGAACCACAAAATCTTGAGTCTCCATCCATCTCTATCTCTCTCAGTCTCCAACTCAAAGGAAGATAAAGCCATATTTCTACACCACCTTTGTATGTCTTAATCAATCTTCCTTCACCTTTATATGTGTTAATCATTCACCCTTGAATGTTTTAAACAAGAATTTTATTCTTAATTTGCTAGATTTCTTGCCCGTAAGAGAAACAATGTCTACCCATGAAGAGAAACCTGTTGATGATGATGGTGATGGTGATGGTGGGTGAAGCCAATTACTTTGTGAACCAAGTTTTCATTTTTTCATTTGGGTTATTTTTTTTGTGTGATTGGTTTTGCAGAAGCTGATCGAAGTCCAGTGTCTAGCGACGAAGAACCGTCGGAGTAATTTTTTTTTTTATATATCATGTTATTATTAGTTTGATGCAGTACTAGTTGCTCTCCTTCTGTGATCTGCATGCTTTGTGTAGTAAAAGTGTGTGTTAGTACTGTGTGCTGCAGATATGTTTATATCGATTGTGAAGAAATTCGAGGGATTCTACAGTGTCCGATTTGTCTAGGTAAGATTTTATAGTCAAAATGTGTTTGTTTTTCTTCTTCGATTCATGAACAAAATTCAAAAACTTTGCAGGGATCATTCGCAAAACAAAGATGATGATGAAATGTCTGCATCGATTCTGCGCGGAATGCATAGAAAAAGCAATGCGTATAGGGTAAATCTCTAACAAAACGATTCTCATTATTATTATTATTACAAATGCCAGAAAGAAATTGTTTCTCATATTCTCGCTACTACATATCTTTGCTCCATGTTTCTGGAAAACCTAGCTATTTACTCTCCAAATCTATGAATTCAGGTTATCCTATCTAGTTTGTTCTCTTCAGTACTGTCATTTATTTGAATGATTTAACCAGAAGTCAACAAATTCGATATACAGAAAAAAGGAGTGCCCCGTTTGCCGCAGATATTGTGCGAGTCGTCGTTCCTTTAAAGATGATCCAAACTTTGATGCAATCATTTCAGTTCTATTTCCAGATCTTAACAAATTTGAAGCAGAGGTATGCTTTGGCCTATATGATACATCTCTTTATCACACACACACACACATATATATATTCTTTAACTAAATCATCTCGCTTGTTGAATATTTGGGCTAGGAATTAGTTTTTCAAGAAGAGGAGATAGCTCACAACAAGCAGGTAAACCTGTGATCATTGTACCCTTAAAATATTTCATAGACATATATCAATATATTAACTTAAAAATATCTTGTAATGACTTGACTTTTAAGTTGGGTGTTAATGGTCGGTTTTTGACACATATTTTGACCAAGTAGTTTAGTCGGTTTTCGGTCCGTTAAGCCAATTTTTTGGTTTGGTTTTTGATTGATTTTAGTGAAAAACATGTAATTTTTTTTATAAAAATGACCAAATAATTTGCTTTTAATCCGTTAAAGTTTTCCCCATTTTTTTTGACAACCCTGCTTTTAAGAGAAACAATAGGTAGTGATTTCGTCTTAATTTATAACAAATCTATATGGAGATTTGTATTTTCTTATTACATGAAGAGTTTGAACTAAAAATTTATATGGACAGATCCAAGATTCAATTTCTCTGACTTACAAAAGACAAGCAGAATCCGTAAGTAAGAAAAGGCTCTCAGCAAGAGATTCGTCTTCTCAGCGGAACAAGAAATGCAGTGGAGCTCGCTCATCTCTGCAGATCTCTACTGTGCCTACAGAGAGGGTTGAATTGGTAAAGTAGATTTATGTTCATTTAATTGTTATATATTACTCATTCAGATCATCCTTAGACTCTAACTGGTAAAATTCACTAAATGTAACATTTTTTTTTGTTCATTTCAGTTAGAAATACGCATCATGCTTCTTTCAATTGAGGAACAAAGAATCCCCAGTCTCGAGCAGCCGGATATCTTCTGCAAGTCCAATCTATTAGTGAGGCAACTATCTAAAGTGAGTTTCTTAATTACACTCAAAATAAATCTTCTCTTTTCTATCTTCACCATTCAATATTTACTTTACTTTTTCAACTTTTGGTGAAGTATGTTTCCCAGGAAACTGAAGTTGAAGCTCATGAAGTTGAAATATACTTAGTGAAAGAATTGCATTCTCAAATTGGGGGAGTAGTCTCTGTTGATTTTGCATTCGAAAACCCTTCTCTAATTGACCTTAGTAAAGGCAAGATGCATGTTCTTGAAGAGCAACCAACATTGTCAGATATCATAGCAAATTACTGTATCAGTGATGACAAGTTGGTGAGCTTCTCTCTACATCACACAATATGCACACAATTACATACAAAAATCATCATCAGAAAACCGTGTAAATAGATTCAAGTACATAAAATGATATGTTTTACTCTCCATGTCTTCTTTCAGGTTCTGGCATATGATAAGAGAGAGATGTATTGCAATGAGAGTTGACTGATTTCGCATGAAAAACAAGCATGAAGTTTACAATTATTGTTTGTCTAAACTTCTCAGAACTTTATGGTTGCAGATTGTTTAATGCTGCATAATTATTGATTTTATAATTTTTAATACTCTGAAAGAGTTCAACAATATGTAAACTTTTAAACTACATTTACTATAATTTGAAGATTTTCGTGATTTTTTTTTCTTTTTTGAATATATTATGATGCATTTGTCCTTCTAGGATTTAGAGTTTAGGGTATGAATCTCATATCATATTCTATTTTTGCAAAAAAAGTAATGGCAAAATTATAGGTAAATCTATTTTATTAGATTTATTAACGATAATGTCATTTAAATTTATTTGTAACTAAGTCTAATTATTAGGTTTTTTTATAATTAATTTAAATTTTATTTTCTAGATTCATGGCAAGGTTAGAGACTTTTAAAAAAAGTACATATTAAATAAAAAAAATTAATTTTAAAAAATGTATTAATTTTTCTCTTTTAATTAATTATTTTGATGCCCTAATCAATATGTTGAGCATATACGAGCCCGTTAGGGTTTAGCGAATTTATTCTCTTTAGGGTTTATTTAAGTTACAGTATGAAAATTCGATACACGAATCTAATAGGGTTTAACGAATCCGTTCTCCCTAGGATTTAACACATATTGTTTAGGTTACAACATAAAAATATGATACACGAGCCCGTTAGAGTTTAGTGAATTTAGAGTTTAACACTTGTTGTTTAGGTTATAGCATCAAAATACGATATATGAGTCTCTAAGGGTTTAGCGAATCCGTTCATTTTAGGGTTTAACACTTATTATTTAGGTTACCGTAGTGAAAACAAATTAAATAGCATATATACTAATTAAATTATTTTTAAAAAAATAATTTAATTAAAAAAGTACGTTAAAAACTATCGATAATTAGTCTTGTTAGAGAGAGTTTTACATGTTGAATTCGAATATGCAATTTTTTTTTCAAATTTACCACGTACTTTGAGAGATAAAATATTTTAAAATTTTGTTTATAAGAAAAATACAAAAGATACAATGAATTAGACTCTTTTTCAAATAAGTTTTATGAATAAACTTAATAAGATTACGAAAGTAGACCCATCTGCAATTCTCTCAAAAATAATTCCAATAGTGATGACATAAATGATTTTAACATGCCTTCGTATATATAAATTCAATTTAAGTACATTCGTATATATAAATTCAATTTAATTACGGGTAGTAACTGCGAGACGCTAATACGTCAATTGTCCGTATTTTTATCAGTTATAACCCATTTTTTAGTTTTTTTTAATCAATTTAAGAGGAAAATGTTTTTTGTGTTAGAAATAATACAATGCAAATATGAAGTAGATTAACACATAAAATACAACAAATTTTACAATTCAATAAAGCATAAAACAATACGTATCATATATGTAGAATTTAAAGTGAGAACAACTAAAGTTACCAAATACCGGATCGGATTGCATGCAAACACGAGATTGAAGTGAGGTATGCGAACCGCAAATCTCCTGAAGGTGAAAATGACCCAGCCACCGGTGTCAATGCTAAAGTATGCAAACACCTCCCAAGATACGACACTCCCTTCTACCGGTAGGTGACACAAGTATATTGATAGACTCGTTCGAATCAAGAATATAATGCACTCTCAGAAAGAATTGCTGGGAAGATGAAAAGCTATGGAAAGAGAATTTTGGCAAAGTAAAGCTTTGGAGAAAATGGTGTACCCTTTCCATACCATTTGGGCTACTATTTATAGTAGAACCCAAGAAAAATGAATTAAATTCAGTATTAAACCGAATTAATATTGTAACGGAAATGTTTGAATTAATTCTGTAATGAAAATTTTGAATTTCGAATAAGCCTCATGTCCACATTCAACAAACCTGGGTAGTGGGCTAGCACAAAATATTAAGTCCAGATGGGCTACGTAAGCCCGAGCCCATGCGTGTGTGTTTTAGTGAGCCCAAGCCCTTTATGTGGAGTCTCTCCCTCACAAAAGCTTGGGTGGCATTGGGCCCAAGTCTTACATCAAAGACTTGAGTTTATAAACCCAAGTCACACAACACAATTATGAAATGTGAGATTCTCACATTTCTATTATTTTGCACTCAATATATCACGCTTAACATGACCACTTTAGAGTCAATTTCAATTCAACCAAAAAATGACTTTTAACAACCTTTAACTCCAATTTCTAGTCTTCATATTGAAGATTAGAACCCAATAAATTATATTCAATTAATACTCAATTATTTGTAAATAATTATTGCTCAAATAGTGGTTAACCACCATTTTTTATAATATTAAGTCCAGATGGGCTACGTAAGCCCGTGCCTGAGCCCGAGCCCATGCATTTGTGTGTTTTAGTGAGCTCAAACCCTTTATGTAGAGTCTCTCCTTCACAAAAGCTTGGGTGTCATTGGACCCAAGTCTTACATCAAACACTTGAGTTTATAAATCCAAGTCACACAACACAATTTATGAAATGTGAGATTCTCACATTTCTATTATTTTGCACTCAATATATCACGTTTAACATGACTACTTTAGAGTCAATTTCAATTCAACCAAAAAATGACTTTTAACAACCTTTAACTCCAATTTATAGTCTTCATATTGAAGATTAGAATCCAATAAATTATATTCAACTAATACTCAATTAGTTGTAAATAATTATTGCTCAAATAGTGGTTGACCACCATTTTTTATAATATTAAGTCCAGATGGGCTACGTAAGCCCAAGCCCGAGCCCATGCCCATGCTTGTGTGTGTTTTAGTGAGCCCAAGCCCTTTATGTAGAGTCTCTCCTTCACAAAAGCTTGGGTGTCATTGGGCCCAAGTCTTATATCAAACACTTAGGTTTATAAAGATCATCCTTTATTCTTAATTGGTCCTTTGCTGGGTTTGCTGCGTCGGCTGAAAAAGGAGAACTCTTAGCTATTTATTTTGCTTTGAAGCTTGCTGTGTCTAATAGCTGGTCTTCGATCATTATCCGATCTGATTGTCTAGCGTGCATTTCTAGTTTGAAGGAGGCTCGAATGGCTCCCAGCTGGTCCCTGTCTTCTTTATTTTTTGATGTTTTAGACTTCATTGCTATTCAAAAGCTTAGTGTTTCTTGGGAATGGATCCCTCGAGCTCTTAACTCTCAGGCTCATAGATTAGCGCATGAGGCTTTCCAGCAAGCCTTGGCTAATTGCTCTAGTCTGAGTTTGTTGTCTTTGATGTAATTCTCCTTCTAATTGTTGAACTCTTGTTTTGTTAATGTTAGTGGCTCTTTCCTTGCCTCTCGGGTAAGGATTGCTTTCATCAAAAAAAAAAAAAAAAACTCAAGTCACACAACACAATTATGAAATATGAGATTCCCACATTTCTATTATTTTGCACTTAATATATCACGCTTAACATGATCACTTTCTCGTGCTACCACTTTACTTGAAGAATTTCTGGAGGCTAAAAAATCATCCAAAAATGGGCAATTGAGGGAGATAACTGATATTACTAGTGAGGTCCTTATGATTAACGTTGATGAGGGACTTCCGGGTCGAGTGAGTGAGCAGAGGGGGGTGGCTCAAGATGGGTCGACAGAGGGGCTGCATAATGATCCAGGGACTAATCAATCTATTGTTCAGCTGAGTTGCCCAAGTGAGAGGATTGCTGGTAGTACTTGGTGTGCTCCTTCTCCTGGAATGTTTAAAGTTAATTGTGATGCAGCTCTTTGTATTGAAACATCTCGGGCTGGGCTGGGGGTGGTGATCAGGAGGGAGGACGGTGGTCTGGTGGCCGCTACAGCGCTGCCCCTTCGTGGATGTCCCTCTCCCCGAATTCTTGAAGCTTTGGCAGCTCGTGCGGGTCTTTGCTTGGCCCTTCATTTGGACCTTTTTCATGTCATTTTGGAAGGGGATTCTCTGTGTACTATCAGTGCACTTACGCGGCAAGATCCGGGTATATCTGAGGAGGGTCTGGTACTGGAGGATTGTTTTGCTCTAGCTTCCACCTTCTCTTCCATTTCTTTCTCCCACATTCGTCGAACAGGGAATTCGGTGGCTCATACGATGGCTCGTTTTGCTCTTTCTACTTGTTCTGAGGAATTATGGACCTCCTCTTATCCTGTTTGGATGGTCCATCTGGCTGATGCCGATGTAACATGCTTAACGGATAATTAATAAAAGTGTTGAAGCTTTCGATCAAAAAAAAAAAAACATGATCACTTTAGAGTCAATTTAAATTCGACCAAAAAATGACTTTTAACAACCTTTAACTCCAATCTCTAGTCTTCATATTGAAGATTAGAACCCACTAAATTACATTCAACTAATACTCAATTAGTTATAAATAATTATTGATCAAATAGTGATTAACCATCATTTTTTATAATTTTTTTTATCAATCGATTTGATTTTGATTTTAACGATTATTTATTTATTTCAAAGTGACCCATACCCACCTACCTTATCCTATGCTCTTTATTTTTGAATCCATCCTATGATATTTTATTTTTGATTCTCCATTATTGTCTCTCCTGTGTTAACGGGAGAGAGAGCTCTACCATTTTTAAAAGTCCGAATTCACATTCAACAATTTAGGAGATATGCAGGAGTGAAAGTACGGGTTTTCAGTCCGCTTTTAAATCAAAAGTAAAAGGACCAAAAACTAAAGTTCAGAAATAAGATAGACCGAACCAAATCGTATATTATATGAAATCATACTGAACCGAAATTTATTAAACGGTTTGATTTTTCGATTTAAACCGAATTAATGCATCACCTACAATAGTCTAAGTCAATTAATAATTTATCTAAATCAATTAGTACTCAAATGCATTTAATTATACTCAAACCAACATATATATACAAATACAATCTAGTGTAACTATGTAACATTAAATAAGTAAATAGTCTAAATTACTAATAGTAACAGTGACACCACATATATATTTTAATTTAAAAAATATAAAAATATAGTCCGATTTTCGGGTTGAAACCGAAACCGAACCGTAATCTGAATTATCAAAAATCGAAACCGAACCACAAACCGATAAACCGAGTCGAACTTAATTTTTTGGCTCGGCATACGGTTCGGAGTTTGGTTCGGTTCGATTTGATTTCTTCCTGCCCTCCTAGATATGCAACATCATTCTGTCAAAAAATTTATATACAGGAACACACATATAGATGCAAATTTCAAGAGTATCAACAGAATTCTTCAATCAGTGTTAACGTATTCAATAAAACTACGCCATTCAAGTAGATAAGCACAAACGATTAAACAAATTGTCGTTTTACAGTACAAAAATTTAAATTAAAAGACGATAACATAACGCAATTTATTTAGTCACTAAAAACGATAATATATATACAGACACACACACACATATCATGTGTACCTCGGTTTGCAAATTAAAGTAAGACAAGTTATTAAAGTAAGACAAGTTGTCAAAGACATCAAAACAAAAAGGACACGTCGCGGACAGGCAAAGCAAAAGGACAGTATTTACATGCCACCATACATTCACTCAGTCTATCCACTTCAGCGATGATGCTTGCTCCTTGTCTCCCCACTGTAGAGCCTGCAGTGACCCAATAACAGTACCAATCTTCTCTTACTAATCAACCCAACCCAATAAATTAAAATTAACCATTGGAATCATATATCACCGTGAGATAAAAATAGATCTAACGGCTTGAATCCACCGAAGAAAAAGAAAAGTACTGGAAGAAGATATATACCATATATGCATGAGCATAATTTCGTTTACCCAAGTCACTAAAATGTTTATTTCCACGCGCCTATGAAACAGAAAGCCAGGTTTTCCTCCTTCCACCTGTTATTTTTAGCCTCCTTTTGGTTGCTGAGAAAATGAGGGAAAAGAACAACAAAAACACAGAACAAGTAAACTTTGAGGCTCAAGTCCTCACTCCATCCCTCACCATTTTTTTTTCTCTTGCGAAAAAGAAAAATAAGAAGGACAATATCTATATATATAATACCCTTCAATTGGATCAGTAGTGGCATCATGATATATGTATCATCTTTCATCTTTCTCAGCAACCAAACAGAGTATCTAGCTATTTTATCCTCTTAATTAATTACTAGCCAAAGAAAAGAAGTATGAGAGAATTAATGGTCCGTACGTACCAATCATAAATACTGGGAGAGTTTGGCTGTGGCTTGTCAAAGATATCAGAACCGATCCCCTTGGTTGCGAGGTTGCTACCTGGGTGGAACACACTCCTCCACACGTTGTCTTTACGAGCCGATGCTGGTGTTGTTGGTGTCACCGGCGTTAATGGTGTCCCTGGACTCGCCGGCGTCGACACCGACCTCCGGTACTTGCTCCCCTCCCCAAATTCACCATCTACACACATAACAGATCTTCAAAAAATTTATCTAATCAAATAGATATATATATATATATATATGAACTAATTTTTGTGTCCATATATAGATCTAGCGGTACCTTTGATGTTCAAGGGGGTGGCCAACTTTCTAAGCCTGCCGAGGCCACGTTCAGGTGGAGGACCTGCAGCAACATCATCCCAAATCTTGTCTAGCAGAACCATTTTCTTTCTTCCAGCCTTTTTTTCTCTCTCCTTTCCTGATAGTTTGGTCGGCTTCAACTTTGCTTATTATATAGAGGTGGGTGTTTGCTAATTAAAAATATCTATTTGGACTCCCAATATTGAATAATAAAATATAAAAAATAGTATTCTACATGAGTATTTTCATTTCATATTTTTATTATGATAAAATGATAGGTAGGTTTATTTTATGAGACTTATTAGGAGGAAGTCACTCATTTAAATTTATTTGCAATCAAGTCTATTTATTAGGTTTTTTATAATTAATTTGATTTCTATTTTCTGGATTCATGCCAAAATTGAAGACTTTTAAAAAAAATACATATTAAATGAAGAAAAATTAATTTTTCTATTTTAAATTGTCTTAATCAATATGTTGAGCATACACGAACCCGTTAGAGTTTAGCAAATTCGTTCTCTTTATAGTTTAACACTTTTTATTTAGGTTACAGTATGAAAATCTGATACACGAATTCGTTAAGATTTAATGATCGAGAACGATGATTTAAGTTTATTCTTTGAACATTCGTTACGATAAGATAGATTGAATTAAAGTTCAACCAAAATATTTCGAGTTGAAGATATTTCGAGTTCATATAATTTAATATCAGATAAATTATTTTAATTATTGGGAAGTGGAATCAGCAAAGGGGAATTTTGATCAAAATGGCGATAAGGATGGAACAGTCACAAAATAATAATAATATCTATTCTGGATCTGATTAGAGTAGGTGGAGGATTGCTATACGTGTCCATTTTTATATACTTTTGTTGTCATATTCTACCGGACCCTACTTGGTGTCTAGCGTTATGGAGACTGAAATGGGCTTTGGGAAATGGACAGATGGCCCATCCTCCTTGTCGTAGTAGTGGATGTCATTTTCTGCTTTGGATCATTCCAAGTTCCGACAATGATGCCCATCCTCTTTTTTGTCTTCTTTTACATTTATACGGAGTAAAAGTTGGATGGCTAAAGCCTAAAGTTCGGCCCATAACATAAAAGCCCAGCATACATTAATACTTATTACTGAAATGCAAAAAATTTAGAAATAATCTTTCATTTTACCCAAGAACACCTTTTTGGTTCACTGTATTCTCATTTGTTTGGCAGAATGTATATACTAAATTACACGCTGAGCTTCTCTCTGCACTTTAGTTTATACTCTGTCAGACATACTCTGTATCAAACAAACTTATACTATATCTGCCTGACGAACCTCTCACCGTAGTTGATGCCATCGCACGTTTCATCCGCCTAGGTGAACTAATGAAGGAGTTTGAGTGGATGACGATAATTTATATGCCATCTCATTGGATTCTCCAACAAAAGATGATGAGGAACAAAAATCAAATGATGCGATCAAGACCATGAATGAAGCACTAGAAAGGATAAAAATCACTGAGCAAGAATGGCACAAAGTGCGGAAGGATATTTAAATATTGGAGGTGAAGAATTTGTTCCACGTAGAACAGGAAAAAATGCAAAAGAAAATAGAAGACTTAAGCATAAGTTTGCTTAAGAACGAAGGATAGTGAGTTGGAGTTGTTGAGATTGGAATTACAGAATATGAAGGAAACTAAAGTTGATGTCGAGAAGGAGAAGATAGAAGTAGCGCTTGAGTTGGAAAGGTTGAAGGCAGAGACTAATGACATAGTAGCACTATTCTTGTGGAAGATCCCTGTTGATATGGCAATGCCAAGTAAGGTTGAAACGGACCCTGTCTTTAATTCAAGTGAAGTTGAAAAAGTCATGTACGTTGAGCCTAGGACAAGGGTGATTGCAAGTGAGGTTACCCCACTTCAATTTGAAAGGAAAAAAAAGTAAAAGGGTCGATGATTAGAGGAATCAAGAAGAAGACTCGGGTTGCAAGAGAGGGCCTTGATTTTGATTATGACGTGACTAAGAAATAGGATCCAGTGAAGTGATCGTAGAAGGATGTTGTCGATATTGACATAATATTTTGCAATGTCGATGAACTCGATTTGCCAGATAAGTTGAGACCGCAAAGGATAATGAGTGAAAAATGGGAACTTATCGAGAGATTTACCCATTGGATAGGTTACAGTGTTCCAATATTGCAAAAAAGGAAAGAGCAAGTGTTACTTTATGCCTTATTTCACATGTTATTTGATTGGTAATCTCGCAGATTCTTATCACATTGTCCATTTTATTTATTACATTATTCATTATAGCTACTTATAAATCTATAATACTATTTGCAGTGTCATCATATCATATAGTTCAGTGATATGCTTCACTTTTGTTTCTTGTCACTCTTTTGATTGTTGGGTTTGATCAACATATGATATAATAATTATCATGACACTACTATCAATCCCTATGATGCATGTTATGAACAATAGTTATATGCAATTTTTTTTGGCTACTGTATATTGCTGGATTATGTAGCTGACAGATTATTGCATTTAGATGTTCATATTATGCCTATAATGAACGTCATTTTAGTTTCACAGGTGACAAATTATTTTCAGTGAAATTGTCGAACAAATACAATGTGATTGACAGATTAGATAACTTAATTGTCCAGACTAAAAAAATAGTCACAGGTTCATAAAAGTCTTAGAAAACCAAATAAGAATTGTCGCCTATATGAATAAAAAAAAAATCACAATACAAAGAGAAGCGGGAGAATCAATTCAAGCATTATTATTTTAATAAAAATTATCTAGGTGACATGCACACATGGCATGATACATAAATTATGTTAGGCTATAGTGTATATTTAGCCTATGCTCTTTTAACATTTTTTCCAAATAATTAAGAAATTTGCATAAAGAAGAAAATATCAATATATTTATTGATAATTTATTTTAGCACTAAATAGTTATTATGTTAAAATAAATCAATAGTATATGTCATTCAAAATTTAAAACTATTATGCCATATACTTGTCATGGACTTTTTTTTTTTTTTTCGAAAGAAAGATTGTACTCAATGAATATAGCCACTGACTACATCCCAAATTTATAATCACAAAGCTTGTGGATTTCTTCATAGACGGCACCTTCATCTGCTGCTAACTAATTAACCTAATTCTGAGCAATAAATTTAGAGTTGCAGACAAATCAATGATTGGTTCTTCAAGAGTTGAAACCAATCACCGACCTAATCATTCTCATCTAATAGCTTCTTTGGAAAGTCCACCCATACAAAAAAATCACGATTTGTATGGTTCAGTTAGAAAGCCCCTAGTTCTTATCGACAATGCAAGCCACATTATAGTAATACTAAGTTACTAACCATTAACAGCCCTCAGGGCATATGGCTCAGCGGCACCAGCTGTGGTCTCAAGTTTGGGGTAAGGCGGAGTCCCGGGTTCGAGCCGGCCAATGTGCACGCTCACTTGGTGATTTAACCTGCCCACTCAGCTGTCCCTGTCGTTGTGTCGCATAACCTGCGACTTACATTCCACTGGCATTCCGAGGGCACGGGTCAGTGGACGGGTCCTTAGGTCCCGCCCCAACCTAAGTTACTAACTATTAACAGTACAAACAAATAGACTGCAGATTCTTACATTAACTTCAACTTCTTTGGCGTTTCCATCAATGCAGATTCAGACAAACAAACAAGAACATCCAATTATCCTTTCTGAGTTTTTTTGTTATAAGAAGCACTAGTTTCTACTTCTTAGCAACTATACCCCCACTAGGGTCATCTATGGCAATGTCCCAGCAGAGCAAGATAGGCGTCGATGTTGCTGCAGATAACACTTCTTGCGATGCACTTTCCTTCACTGGCCTTGTATGTGTTCAAGATCAGAAACCAATGAACCATCCTAAGGATGTCAAACAATCAGACAGAGAAGACCAAAGTTTTGAGTTCAGTCGGACTGCAATAGATTCTCTACCTCTTAGGTCGAACAAAAATCGCCTATCTGAGCTACTAATCCCCGACCTTCAGCTCCTAAAGCGGGAATTGCAACCTCAAACGAAGCAGCGCCAGGATAGCAGTCAATGGAGCTCCAAAGGCTCAACACCAGCAACCCAAAATGTGGAAACCACCAAAGAAAAGGGCTCTTTTAAGCCGGATTGTAACAAAATAAGAAAGCAAGCAGTCAAGACCGCTTCCCCAAGCTCAAGGCTTGGCTGCAAAATGTTCCAGTCATTTATGTCACCATGCAGGGAATGCCAAGCTATCAAGCCAGATATTAAAGTTCCAATCATTCAGAGAGAAAATTACAAGTCACATTAGCTTCAGATTCTTTATCTTTTTGTGCTTTTGTTGACCTTGGTGTCAACTTGCCAATAACATTTCATCCGGTTTTCGATCAAAAGCTCAGGATTGCATGAAACAATCCTGTGCAACCTTAGACTAAAGGAGGAGAGTGGCAAACAAAATGCCAATTTGTTCTACTGCCTTGCATATTACATTATAACTCATTTCTTTCATCCTTAAGTTAACTCTGCATGCCAACTATCTTGTAATTTGAAAAGCATACTAAAATTGACACTTAACTATAATTTACAGGATAATAAGTCTATATTGAATATTGACTCGATCCCAAGGATAATATGCAACACAAAACCCTCAGAGAAATTTTATACTTTGCAGGTTGAGAACATTTTTAAAGTGGATCAATATTTTCTCCGGGAAAACTATTTATAGAGAAATCTACAATCAAATAAATGTCGAAAAAGACCTTCAACAATCAAGATGAACGCACTGCGTCGAACAGAAGAAAATAAGATTTGTAGTGAGAGAAGTGAAAGAGGTTTTTAGAAAGTGAAATGAAATTAGGAGAATGATCAAAGAGATTCAAGAGGTTTGGATTACTCATATTTATAGTATGTAACTCACCTACGTGGCACATGAGCTGCTTGAGCTGTCATGTGTAAAGCTCATTTTGGGCTTGAGTCTTAGTTTAATATGTATTGAGTGGCGTTTTCATTTATGATGCTTAGCCTTTGGGCTTTTATAAGAGTGTTGTTTGGTATTGCTGTGAGGTGTAAAACTGTGGTGCTGTGAGGTGAGTTCAAACGCAGTTTAGCGTTTGACACCACATTTGTGAAACTGTGGTGCTGTGAGTTTTAACCCAGTTTAGCTTTTGGCATCTATAAATGACCCAATTTATGTTATTTACCTCTTATTTTAGAATAAATGCATCAAAATCTACTTAAATCTACCCAATTGCATATGCATTAAATAAATACATTAGAATTCAAACGTACACTTCATAAATTCATTACAAATAACAATTACAACTGATAAATCTTTGTAAATTAACAAGCGTAAACATCTACTACTGGATGAACAACTCTGCTGCAATAATGTCACGGACTGTCGCCATATCAATATCCTCATCAACCCCCCATGGTCCTCCTACTGTGCTTGACCCACCTAAGCTTGTGCCAGCATCTGTGTCTGTGTTCATACGAATGCCTGCATCACCATATGTGGAGGAATCTGCATCCTCTAACTCTTGCAATCGTATAAAGTTATGCAACGCAATACAGGCGACCACGATCTTAACCTGATACTGAAAGTCATATGAGGCCTTTTTTTTAATATCTGCCACTTTGTTTTGAGCATACCGAATGTGCGCTCAATTATCGAACGAAGGGATGAATGGTAATAATTGAACGCCTCCCTTGGACTAGACACAGCTGGTCCTGTGTGGAAGGTCTGAAGATGATATCGATGTCCCCTATAAGGTGCTAAATATCTAGTTTGGTTCGGATATCCTGAGTCAACCAAATAATATTTTCCTATTAAAAGAGCAGTGCATAAGATTATTAGCAAGTCCGCACAATAAAGGTTCAAATTACTAAGTTTAAAAAACCGCATGAGATACGTACCTGGTGGAGGGTGAGGGAAGTTAGCATCTTCATTCTCAAGAACTTCAGCGAATATACGCGAATCATGAGCTGATCCCTCCCAACCCGCACATACAAACGTGAACATGTCAAAGTCGCAGACCGCCATCACGTTCTGTGTCACTATACATTTCCTTCCAATATATCGTGTTCTGTCTTCACTTGACACTATCGCAGGAATATGGGTTCCATCAATGGCACCTATGCAATCTTTAAAATAGGGAAAATATCTTTCATTTTTTGCGATATACCTTGGAACCGTTGAAAATTGGGGACCTCGGGGCTTGACAATATCATCAGCCATCAACAACAAACTTTCCAACACATTATGAAACTGTCTGCTTACAGTTTCTCCAGAATGTCCAAACCGATCTCCAACTACTCGATTCCCCGCACCATGAGCTACTGTGTAAACAAACATCCCCACAATTTCTATGATGCTCAAATTTTCGGATTGTTGGAGCCCGTACTTGGATGTCAATTCATTACATAGCTTCCTAAACACTCGTCTATTCATCCTCAAAATGCTTACACTCCAACTTGGATTACCACATAACAGATCAACCATATACTTATGCCCTGTTTGGGCCGATGTCCGAGAAGGTCCTCGCGTTTCTGAACCCAAAAACTCACTGGCAGCAGCCATCGCCCCTGCAATAATCGCAAGGTCAACCAAATTATACGGGTCATTTTCATCCGCGGTATACGGATCATTTTCATCAGCATTATTATCCATAACCTGATAAAATAATTTCCGGTTAGCTTAACTCAAACTTAACATACATGTCAAAAATAAAGATCCATAAGCCAATTCACAAAATAAAGTCCAGTAAAAAATCTCAAACATAGCATTAGAAACTGTCAAAACTGCAAAAGAAATAAAACTGAAAAATTCTCAAAAAACAGCTCAATAAACTGTCAAAACTGCAGTGGAAACAAAGCTGCAAAACTCCCAAAAAATAGCTCAATAAACTGTCAAAACTGTAGTGGAAACAAAGTTGAAAAATTCCCAAAAAATAGCTCAATAAATCCAATACGAAACTGTCAAAAGTGCAGAAGAAATAAAACTGGAAAATTCCCAAAACAGAGCTCAATAAGTCCAATACAGAACTGTCCATAGTGCAGTACAAACTAAGCTGGAAAAATCCCAATGCAAAGCTCATAAAACAAGTAAATAAATTCCCTCAAGAAAGTCCAGTAAACTAAAAAGTTCAAGCGAAGCAGTAAAAATAAAACAAACTCTTCATGTCCGCTTTCAATTGTCAGCAGCACCACCCCCTCTTTCTTGAACTCAGCAAGCAGCCAATTCAGCCGCCAATCCTTGCGGTAGATACTGGTGAAGTACTCACGCTTCACCTTATTCTGAAAAAGCAACAAAGCGAAATCCAACAAAGGTCCCCCATTCGCCACCTCTGGAATGTCCTCAAGAATCCGCAAGCAATCAACAATCTCAGCCTTATTCCCTCGTTCAGGTACCCTTGCAGCAGAATTTGTTGTGCTATTGACAACAGAAACTAACTTCTCTAGTGACGCACTGATGTCAGCACGTACATCACCTGCCTTACGCTTCTTCTTGCCACGGGATGCTGGTGTGAGCGACCTTCGCCTCTGTCGAACTGGCGTAATTGGGGGGCTATTTATTTCGACCTCAACATCATTGGTGTTCTCATAATCTGGGTCGGTGGACTCTCCTGTGCCAGTGGAATCAACTTGAATATTTTCGCCAGTTCTAGTCCTCGGTTGATGCTAAACATTGTCCCCTCGCCTAGATGATGACCCCGGTATGTAAGCAAATTCACCGGTCGCACAAAGACCACCAAATAACAGCTCCAATTGCTCTAAGTTCTCGGGACCTTGAATACGAAACTTTGCCACTTTCTTGTCTTTCTATATCAAAGGTACAATTAAAATGGATTAGACGTAATAACAATGAAAATACTATGGTTATATATGATTAAAGTAATTGTAATGAAACTACTGAGTTCACCTTAATTCTTTGTTCCCACCAGTCATTGTCTGCGAGAATGGTATTCCGAGTACTGTCCTAGTGTCATGAATCTTCAACTTTTGCCACAACTTGTACTCTTTTTTGAGATTGTCCCATTTATTTTTCATCTGGGGTTGATCGTACCGCTTACCGGTCTGCTTGGCAAAACCGACCACGATTTTCTGCCAACCTTCCTTGTTGAAATAAGAGCCAAGCCTCCTCCATGCCCTCACTTGTTCAACACAAAGATTCACAAAAATTCTAGTCTGAGCAGAGTCCCAATTTTCCTTGTCCGAACTTGATTGTGCAAGAGGGGGTGGGGGGTGATACTCATACTAATAACATCCACAAAATCATAAACAGTAAGAAAACAAACGTAGGCCTAATGACATTATAACCAACACACCTAATACTGTGAAAAAAGAGAGCCTATGAACAAGAAACCCTAATATGTGAATGAATTGCCCAACAACTATGTCTCGAGGAACCAAATATCTATCATTACCATAAATGAGCAAATCAAATATTTCTGATATTCAAATATATTACACAGAATAACAAGAACTTGACAAATATGAATAAAAAATTGAATTACAATATTGAAGGGCCCAGGGAATAAGGCAGTCACAACAATTTTATTCACATTCAAAACCATAAATCTCAATAATCAAGGTGACACACAACTAGATACTTAGCTCCATGGCACTTAGAAATGCAGATAATAAGAAACTCAAAGGAACACAAAAGTAGATAAAACAAATTTAGTAATTGGTTTAAATTTGTTGACGGCACTGCTGCCTGCTTTAAGGACCTATGAAGTCAATACTTCATATATATGGGTTGTTTTTTACATATTGATAGATCAAGTAGCTACTCTCTAATCTATTTACGTTTTCTTTAGTTTCAAGAGAATAAGAATTTAAAATTTGAACAGGTTCAGGCAGTTTGAACACTTTTGCTTCTCCTCTTCTTTTGCCACTGATTGGTTTTAGTAGTCTTTAATTCTTTATATGTTTGCTGGTCAACATAATATCTTTATTTTGGCTATCTGGAGTTCAAGTTGCTAATGTATTGAGATTAAGTCCACAAATACTTATAAAACCTATTATTTTAAAAATGATGAGATATTAACTTAACTTCATCAACACTTATCCAATATACAAAATAGCTAGGGGTGAGTCTAGGAAGTTATCTTTCAATTTTTGACAAGTAGACTTGTTGGTATTCATTTATAGTTCTTTTCCCATTAACTCATCCATCATCATCCCCACCACCACCATCATCAAAGCCTTAATTTCAAACAATTCATTAGCCACCTGAGCTTGTGTATATAAGAAATCAGTTGGAATCCACAAAATGAATGCTCGTAAGCTATGTGTTCCAAACCCAAGCCACTCTCTCCACTACATGTACTTTCTTATGACTTCCATCCAATACTTTGGCCTCTGTCTCTTTTTAATCCATCCATGATAACCAAAGCTTAAAACACCAAGCGATCTAAAATCTATTGATAAAATCTCCAGCATAACACGCATCTTTGAAGCCCCAACAATTCCATAACTTAAACTTTGGGTCTGGTGCCAAACATCCACAAACTGTCAATAATATTCAGACAAATCATCCACAAGATTCAACCTTCTTAATCCAACTTGAACCTACAACCTAGCTTACCCTTTTCTAGATACAAAATACGTGAAATCAATAGATACCTCGACCATAAACAGTAAGAATCCCAACAGGTTGACTAACAATGTTTAGATTCACCTTTTCCTCTCAACCCCCACCATTCATCTCGACAGAGCCTTTCATCTCCATGGATTTATGCTATAAGCATACAAGTGCTATACAAGAGATATGAGGGAGACGAAGGCAACAGAGTGGTACCTGACTTTGTTGGCAGCAGGTGGAGAAGCGGTCGTTCGTCCGTTCCACCGTGAATCCTGTCGAAATCGAAACAAAGACGAGTTGAGAGAGAAGACTAAGACTCAAGCCCAAAATGAGCTTGACACATGACAGCTCAAGCAGCTCACGTGCCACGTAGGTGAGTTACATACTATAAATATGAGTAATCCAAACCTCTTGAATCTCTTTGATCATTCTTCTAATTTCATTTCACTTTCTAAAAACCTCTTTCACTTCTCTCAGTACAAATCTTCTTTTCTTCTGTTCGACGCAGTGCGTTCATCTTGATTGTTGAAGGTCTTTTTCGATATTTATTTGATTGTAGATTTCTCTATAAATAGTTTTTCCAGAGAAAATATTGATCCAGTTTAAAAATGTTCTCAACCTGCAAAGTATAAAATTTCTCTGAGGGTTTTGACAGTTTATTGAGCTGTTTTTTGGGAATTTTGCAGCTTTGTTTCCACTGCAGTTTTGACAGTTTATTGAGCTATTTTTTTGGGAATTTTCTAGCTTTGTTTCTACTGCAATTTTGACAGTTTACTGAGCTATTTTTTGGGAATTTTCCAGTTTTATTTCTGCTGCAGTTTTGACAGCAGCAGTTTTGGCTATTTTTTGAGCTATGTTTGAGATTTTGTACTGGACTTTATTTTGTGAATTGGCTTATAGATCTTTATTTTTGACATGTATGTTAAGTTTGAGTTGTAGCTAACCGAAAATTATTTTATCAGGTTATGGATAATAATGTTGATGAAAATGATCCGTATACCGGGGATGAAAATGACCCGTATAATTTGGTTGACCTTATGATTATTTAGGGGGCGATGGCTGCTGCCAGTGAGTTTTTAGGTTCGGAAACGCGAGGACCTTCTCGGACATCGGCCCAAACAGGGCATAAGTATATGGTTGATCTGTTATGTGGTAATCCAAGTTGGAGTGTAAGCATTTTGAGGATGAATAGACGAGTGTTTAGGAAGCTATGTAATGAATTGACATCCAAGTACGGGCTCCAACAATCCGAAAATTTGAGCATCATAGAAATTGTGGGGATGTTTGTTTACACAGTAGCTCATGGTGCGGGGAATCGAGTAGTTGGAGATCGGTTTGGACATTCTGGAGAAACTGTAAGCAGACAGTTTCATAATGTGTTGGAAAGTTTGTTGTTGATGGCTGATGATATTGTCAAGCCCCGAGGTCCCCAATTTTCAACGGTTCCAAGGTATATCGCAAAAAATGAAAGATATTTTCCCTATTTTAAAGATTGCATAGGTGCCATTGATGGAACCCATATTCCTGCGATAGTGTCAAGTGAAGACAGAACACGATATATTGGAAGGAAAGGTATAGTGACACAGAACGTGATGGCGGTCTGCGACTTTGACATGTTCACGTTTGTATGTGCGGGTTGGGAGGGATCAGCTCATGATTCGCGTATATTCGCTGAAGTGCTTGCGAATGAAGATGCTAACTTCCCTCACCCTCCACCAGGTACGTATCTCATGCCTTTTTTTAAACTTAGTAATTTGAACATTTATTGTGCGGACTTGCTAATAATCTTATGCACTGCTTTTTTAATAGGAAAATATTATTTGGTTGACTCAGGATATCCGAACCAAACTGGATATTTAGCACCTTATAAGGGACATCGATATCATCTTCAGACCTTCCACACAGGACCAGTTGTGTCTAGTCCAAGGGAGGCGTTCAATTATTACCATTCATCCCTTCGTTCGGTAATTGAGCGCACATTCGGTATGCTCAAAAAAAAGTGGCAGATATTAAAAAAAAAGCCCTCATATGACTTCCAGGATCAGGTTAAGATCGTGGTCGCCTGTATTGCGTTGCATAACTTTATACGATTGCAAGAGTTAGAGGATGCAGATTCCTCCACATATGGTGATGCAGGCATTCATATGAATACCGACACGGATGCTGGCACAAGCTTAGGTGGGTCAAGCACAGTAGGAGGACCATGGGGGGTTGATGAGGATATTGATATGGCGACAGTCCGTGACATTATTGCAGCAGAGTTGTTCATCCAGTAGTAGATGTTTACGCTTGTTAATTTACAAAGATTTATCAGTTGTAATTGTTATTTGTAATGAATTTATAAAGTGTACGTTTGAATTCTAATGTATTTATTTAATGCATATGCAATTGGGTAGATTTAAGTAGATTTTGATGCATTTATTCTGAAATAAGAGGTAAATAACATAAATTGGGTCATTTATAGACGCCAAAAGCTAAACTGGGTTAAAACTCACAGCACCACAGTTTCACAAATGTGGTGTCAAACGCTAAACTGCGTTTGAACTCACCTCACAGCACCACAGTTTTACACCTCACAGCACCACAGTTTTACACCTCGCAGCACCTCACAGCACCTCACAGCAATACCAAACAACACTCTTGCCTTTTGCCGCTTCGCTTCTCCGTTTGGTGAGAATTATTTCATCTTTGTCTGGCCCAACACAAATTGGGCTTACATGTCAGTGTGTGTAGGCCTGCACACCGGGTACCGGGTTTATGACCCGACCCGGTAACCCGGTATGACCCGGTCATTATCGGGCCAACCCGGCCCGGTCCGATAATGACCGGGTACAACCCGGTCCGAACCCGATTATTTCGGACCGGGTTTCGGGTTTGTTTTTTTACAATTTTCGGGTTATCGGGTGACCCGATAACCCGATTCATTTTTTTTCTTTATAGGGCTGCTCTTATCTCAGCCTCTCAGAGTTAGGCCTCCCAGTTGCTACGGGCCTGTGCCCCGAAGGCCTGAAGTGCACTGAAGCGGAGCCCTAAACCAGAACACCAGTTACAGAAAGTCACACTCACGGACAGATCAGTAGTTCAGTACTCACTAGTCACTACTCAGTAGATCACGAAATCCCTGAACCCTAGACGGCTGAGTTGCTCCGAGCCTCCGACAGAGTTGCGGTCGTCTAATCGTCTGTCGATCCGTTACCTCCCTGCTCGACTCATCGTCTGTCCCTTACCTCTGTGCAGTCGTCTCATCGTCACATCGTCTGTTCGTCAAGTCGCGAGCCCTTCCTCGCCGGTAAGATCAAATATTCAAATCAATATATATTTGAGACACTGAAATGCCCGATCAACTGAAGTTATTTTTTCTGTTCTTCAGTTCTTCACTGGTGGGCAGTGGCAGTGGCATTGGGTAGGTCTGTTCGTTGCTCGGCTGAAGTTTTTGTGAGAGGTAGGTATCCATTTATCATTGAATGAATGAATCCGATTTGTTATTTATTGATCTGCCAAATGGAGTTGGAGTTGTGATTAACAACATATCTTTGATTTTTCAACTTCAAAATGTAAAGAATGCATGATGGGATTAATGGAGCATCTATTAATGGGATTCCATATGCATATAGTGATGGCATTGACATTTGAAAGCCAAAGAATATCTAGTGATCAATAATGTACATGATCTTTTGGTTTCTAATTATGGCAGCAAGGGTGGGAGAACATGCACACACTGACATTAAAGATAAAAAATAAAATTTGATGATTATGAGGATTCTATTTGTCTAATCTGCTTTAATTTATGTGTTAAACTCGATTATCTTATTACTATTATATAATTGGATTTGGATCTGCCTTGGAGTGTTTATGTGCATGGATTTGTCATAGGAGTTTTAATTGATGCGATTAAACTCGATCATTTTATTACTATTATATAATTGGATTTGGATGCCTTGGAGTGTTTATGTGCATGGATTTTTCATAGGAGTGTTATGAATAGCATATTCATTTGAAGATTATGTCTGTCTAATCTGTTTTAATTAATGTGTTAAACTCGATCATCTTATTAATATTATATAACTGGACCTACCTTGGAGTGTTCGTGTGCATGGATTTGTCTTGAACAAACATTAATATTTATATGGGACTATCTTGGCTTATTCAGCCAATGGAAATTTTTTTGCTCTTATTAATAATAATTTGTGTTGGTTTTAGACTTTTCAATGGCTAGAACTAAAAGGAGAACTGTGGGTCATCCTCCTCCACCTCCAGTGGAGCAACTTCCACCACTAGAGGCTCAAAGAGTCGAAGATGTGGAGAGTTCCAACTCGGAAGAGGGGATTATACCTGCAGGAAATATACCCACACTCTCAACCGGAGTGACGAACACAACCATCACATCTCCAGTTGCTTCTACTACTAAGAAGAGAAAGGATCGTTCAGAAGCATGGGATCATTTTAAGAGGTTAAAAGACAAAGATGGGAAAGACCTACCTGAAGCTGCATGTAACCATTGTGGTGCTAAGTACATGGCAGATCCTAACAAGCACGGTACAAAGAACTTGAAATTGCACATCTCAAAGTGCAAAGTCTTGCAAGCTGCATCCGGTGGTCCTATGGACAACTTTACCATATCTTATAATGGTAAAGGTGCTACTGGCACAAATGAGATGATGCTTCACAAGTTTGATGCAGATTTGGTTCGAGACAAGCTAATTGAGTGGATAATTTGTGAAGAACTCCCTTTTATGATTGTCCAAAGTGAGAAATTCATAGAGTTCTGTAAGGCTTTGGAGCCAAGATTTGTTGTGCCATCGCGTATGACAGTTTCTAGGCATATTTTTAGGATTTACAATGCCTATAAGATGAAATTGAAAGTGGCTTTGAAAAGTTCTGTTGGGAGAGTTAGTCTCACCACTGATATGTGGACTTCTTCCAACAATACAAGCTATATGTGTGTAACAGCGCACTTTATTGACAAAGGTTGGAAATTGCACAAGCGGATTATTAGTTTCTGCATGGTAGATGATCATACAGGTGAGGGCATTGGAAAGCAGCTAGAAAAAGTCACTAAAGAATGGGGGATTGAGAAGATTATGTGCATAACAGTTGATAATGCTTCAGCAAATGATGGTGCAGTTGAGTGGATGAAGAAATACGGGTCTAAGAATTTGTTTGAGGGGAAATATCTTCATGTTAGGTGCTTCGCGCATATATTGAATTTAATTGTGAAACATGGCTTACAACAATGTGTTGATGCAGTGGAAAGAATTAGGAATGCAGTGAAGTATGTGAGGTCATCTCCAAAAAGACTCTCCAAGTTCTTGGAATGTGCAAAACATGTTGATGTTGAGGTTACTAAATCCGTATGTCTTGATGTTCCGACACGTTGGAACTCCACTTATTTGATGTTGGAGGTTGCAGTGAGGTACGAACGAGTGTTTGATCGATTGAGTGGTGAAGATAGTGCGTATCGGAACTCTTTTTTGAGTAGTAAGGTTGTTGGTGCTCCGAGTTATAATGATTGGGCGGATGCTAGGAAGCTAATCCCTTTTTTGGAGCCATTTTATGATTCTACTACAAAACTTTCAGGTACTACTTAATACTTATGTCACTATCAATGAATACTTTTCTTTGTTTTAACTTATTCGCGTTTATGATTCTACTACAAAACTTTCAGGTACTACTTATGTCACTATCAATGAGTACTTTTCTTTATTTCAACTTATTCGCGATCATTTAAAAGAATCCGAGTTCAGTACATGCAAAGTGGTTTCCGAGGTGGCAAAGGAGATGCAAGTGAAATATGATCAGTATTTTGGGAACCTTGAGAAGGTGAATATGCTTGTGTATGTTGCGTTGGTGCTTGATCCAAGGAGCAAATTTGAAATTTTCAAACGGGGTTTAGAGCTAGCTTTTGATCAAACTACAAGTGCAAAATTGTTTGAGGCGACAACAAAATTATTGCAGGAATTATTCGATCAATATCAATCGGTTACAGAATTCCCGCAATCAAGTACACAAATAACACGAGTATCACAGAAAAATAATAGAGGTGGTAGGTCATCTGCTCCAAGTTTGTGGGATAGAGTCGGTGGTCGTTCTGAATATGTGACTTCTAGCTCTAAATCGGAGATAGATAAGTATTTGGCAGATGATCTTGAGTCACCAACAGAAGACTTTGATTTGTTGAGGTTCTGGCAAGTGATGGAGGGTAGATTTCCTATTCTTTCATCAATTGCACGTGATATATTTGCTATCCCCTCATCCACTGTGGCTTCAGAATCTGCTTTTAGCACCGGTGGGCGTGTGATTACGGATCGTCGTAGCTCTTTGTTGCCAAGAACCGTAGAAGCTCTATTGTGCACACAAAGTTGGCTGAAAAATGTCATTTCCATTGATGCCAATGAGGAGATCTTAGATGACGATGCCGCTCAAGAAGTGGAAATCATTGCTGAGGAAGGTTTGTTAATAAATCCTATTCATTTTTTGTATTCATTTTTTTTGTAAACTCTTGTATTGATCTTTCAAAATTCATATTGTCTCATTTTTTATTATTAGAAATGGGTGGTGGTGCTAGCTAAAGTCAAATCTTGAGAGATGATCATTGGGTATGTCTTTTACTATTTGTTTTCAATATGTCATTTGTTAATTGGAATTGCTCTTGTGATTATTATTGATTTATTGATCTTTGTAGGTGGCTATTGAAGTGTTGTTCCATGTTCAATGAATATATTGGAACTTGGAAGATGATATTTAGTTATGTATTGTAATTTGTAGACGTTATTGATTTTGGATATTGGTTTGGAACTTTGGACTGTAACTTTTATTTGGAACTTTGGATAATTTTCATTTGTTATGTTTGGTTTGATTTGTGTTGTATGGCTTGAAAGTTCGAAGTTAGAAGTTTGGATAATTTTTATTTGTCATGTTTGTTTTGATTTGTGTTCTATGGCTTGAAATTGGAACTTTGGATGATTCTTATTTTTTATGTTTGGATTGATTTGTGTTATATGGCTTGAAGTTGGAAGTTGGAACCTTTGGATAATTTTTATTTGTTATGTTTGGATTGATTTTTGTTGTATGGCTTGGAACTTGAAAGTTGGAACCTTGGATAATTTTTATTTATTATGTTTGGATTGATTTTTGTTGTATGCCTTGGAAGTTGGAATCTTGTATAATTTTTATTTGTTATGTTTGGATTGATTTTTGTTATATGGCTTGGAACTTGAAAGTTTAAATCTTGGATAATTTTTATTTGTTATGTTTAGATTGATTTTTGTTGTATGGCTTCAAGTTGGAAGTTTATATAATTCTTAATTTTTATGGCTTGAAACTGATTTGATTTTGAACCTACAATTGTGCATGTAAGTTACTGCTTGAAATTTCACATGGATTCATGCAATAAAATCCCATGGCAAGGATTCAAGTCCTTACAAGTTACAAAGTGCAACCACAAGCTGCCATAGTGTCATTTGCTTTGAAATGAAATGGAAAGATAATCAAGATCAATTTTGAGATAAAAATCATGAGTCACAGCTGATTAGCTGAATACTGATTCAATTGCCAAATAGCCAAAATGCCAAATACCCAAATGTGGGCTTTTCAAATCTGAGTTTTTGACACATACAAAAACCGGGTTACCCGGTAACCCGACCCGGTTACCCGGTAACCCGGTTGACCCGAACCCGGTAACCCGGTTATTAAAAACCGGGTTATCGGACCGGGTCCATGGTGTTTAAAAAGTGACCGGGTCGGGTCAAACCCGGTCCGATAACCCGGGACCCGACCCGGTGTGCAGGCCTAAGTGTGTGTGATGCCTAGGTGGCTAGGTCTTTGAAATTCATATAACAGGGCCGTTAATGGGCTTATTAGTATCCAGTTGGGCTCGATATATTCATGAGACTCATGAAATTATTTTGCACAAATTAATAATTATGTCAGGCTGTCAGCTACGTCTGACCTAGCCTTTTCTTTTTTTGGAGTTACTATTACATTTTTTTTTTTATCACGCCAGCCCATTTGAGCCTGGATCCAGGACACAGCAACGTAAATTTTTTGTGTCGGGCTTAACAAGGCCCATGCTCCTGGTAATAGAGGAGTGCTGGGGCCATTGGCCACAGGCCCATTTTACTACTCTAAATAAAAATCTCATATTTTTATTTGGAGTCTCTCAAATGCCCTATAATTTAATTACTTTCAAATGCCCTATAATTTAATTACTTGGGATAAGGGGTAGGTCTAGTGTTGAAAATCCCTAGACCTATTAAATGCACCAAAATATTTTAATTTTTTTTAAAAATTAATAAATGTGAAGTCTTTAGTATGATGAATCTAACGATACTAAAATAGAATATTTCGAGTTTATATCCGATGGTTTAAAATTTTCATTCATTTTTCACGACAAGATTAATTTTTTTTTTCGGAAAAAATATATATCTTAAATTCTTCATGTTAAATACTAAACATTTATAATAAAAAAAATCAAAATTTTTAAAAATATTTGATACACCAAAGTTGAGCACCGGAAATCCTGTATTTTTAGGGCACTGGACCTACCCGATCCGATCCACCTAAAAAGGAGATATTCATGCGTCTGTGGTTTACCATAAAGAACAAAATAATGTGGCCGTGTATCGAATGAATTCTCCTCGCAAGAAAAGCTACACGATAATTGCGCACCAATTCATTTCTTCCCGTGGTGCCTCTCTAGAATGTCAAAAGTCAACAAAATCAAATTACCGAGTGACCTCAACCGTCGATTAAATCTCAGCGCACAATCCCACACCAGTTCCATGAGTGAACTTGCATGAAAATATATCTACCTCCTTCTCCTCCCCTTGTCTCGTGGCTTTTTGTCTTCTACGAAATGAAAGAATTTCATGTGAACATAACAAAAACAAAAATCGAAATATATAATAAAAATAATGCGAGCTTTAGACGAACATCTGTGCCCACTATTCTCCCCTCACATCATAACCGTCACTTCTGTGGGTGGGTCCCAATCAAACACTCAACCAAAGGGCGGTTGCTACAGTTACTATTCTGATGTAGACATTTGATGCTTTACTTTTATCGTGATCATGGAATAATGACCCACATGCACCGTCAGATTAAAGGAGTCCATCATAATCAATGCACCCACCACCACAATAACAATTGCACTCTTTTACGAGTCAGCAAAATGAAGAAAATTCAAATCCAACTGTTTACAGCATACACTCTCAGGCAGGCAGGGCTTCACTCACTCTCTCTCTCTAAAGAAAAGCGAAGAAAAAGCTTTGAAAGATAGAATGTGAAGACAAACAAGAATCTAGAAAGACTAGGAGACGAGCGGAGATAAAATGCAAATACTTCTTCTCTCATGGCTTCTCATCTTGTGTTTGGCCTTCTCTTCGTCTTCGGCTCGACCTGGTTAGCTCTCACTTCTAGTCTTTACTCATTTTGTTCGATTATTTTTAATTTTGTTGCAGAATTTGATCTGTACTTGTTTCAGGAACTTATTAGGTTATCAGAAGTGAAATTAGCATAGATAATGATTAATTCTTGCCAATACGAGTGTCAGTTTTTTTAAATGACTGTTGTCTTCAGAAGCTACTGTTTTCTTAATTGTTGGTCGATGGAGCGATTCTTGTATTTACTTAGATTTTAGATGCTCTGTCTAGGTTCTATTTTTCATTAACGTTAGTCATCATGGAGTTCATGTAGTAAGAGAACATAATTGATGTGAAGAGTGTGCTTCCTTATGAGTGCTTTTAGTTGGTCGGATTTGGACGAGATGAGAGTGGTGTGACGATTAAAAGATCTACTTGGTAGCTGGGAGAATTGACGAACTAGGAAACGACAAAGGAAATAAGTTTTGAATTTAAAAGATCCGGAAGAGATATTTGACATGTTTTGTCTCTCTTGGCTCAGGAATTAAATTGGCTGCTAGATGCTAATGTATGTTGAAAATGAGTTTTGACCGTCTGAAGCTTGGAAAAAAGTAACGTATTTTTTGAACTATAGCTATGCTAGGACGGCTTATAATTTTTGCTAGTTTTTTCAACCATTGCTTGTAGAACATGATGGTTATATTGACCTCTTATCATTGCAATAAACCGAGTCAAGCTAGTAGAAAGCCTGTCTTCATTATGTGAAAACTTATTACTTCTTTGATTGAACAAAATAAGCTGGAAATTGGAATGCTTTCTTATATTCATGGTGGTAAGAAGATGCCTTTTTTTGTGTGTGAATTAAAACATTTTTGGTTCCCAGTCTGCTGCTTAAACAATAGAAGTTAAAATGACTGAATCTTCCAGCTTGAGATCTTGTCTCTTTTTAATGAATCTTAATTTGGGCTGCCCTTACAAGCTCTGTTCTCTTGCTGCAGCACCATGGGTTATGCGAATAAGTTGTGGGGCTCGAGAAAATGTAAAAACTCCACCAACGAATACTCTTTGGTTCAAGGATTTTGCTTATACAGGAGGGATTTTTACTAATGCTACACTCCCAAGTTACATCAGCCCCCCACTTAAGACACTTCGGTATTTCCCTATGTCTGGAGGGCCAGAAAATTGTTACAATATTAAGAGAGTGCCAAAAGGGCACTACTCAGTGAGGCTCTTTTTTGGACTGGTAGGACGGCCTAATTTTGACAACGAACCTCTGTTTGATGTCTCTGTTGAAGGCACCCAGATTTATTCATTAAAATCAGGTTGGACAAGCCACGATGACCAAGTATTTACTGAAGCTCTTGTGTTTCTTACAGATGGCACTGCCTCTATCTGTTTCCATAGTACTGGCCATGGAGATCCAGCAATTCTTTCCATTGAGATTCTTCAAATTGACAATAATGCGTATAATTTTGGCCCCAATTGGGGTAGAGGTACAATCCTTAGAACAGCAATGAGACTTAGTAGTGGTGCTGGAAAGCCAAAGTTTGGCGTGGATTATAATGGGGGTCCCTGGGGTGGAGATAGGTTTTGGAATCCTGTTACTAGTTTTGGTCAGAATTCTGATCATCCTAGGTCTACTGAGAGTAGCATTAAAAAGGCTTCAAATGCACCGAACTTCTATCCAGAAGCTCTTTATCGGACTGCCCTAGTTAGTACTGATTCTGAACCTGATTTAGCATACACAATGGATGTGGATCCGAACAGAAATTATTCAATTTGGTTACACTTTGCTGAGATTGATGCTTCAGTAACTGATGTAGGCCAAAGGGTCTTTGACATCATCATAAATGGTGAGACTGCATTTAAAGATGTAGACATTGTCAAAATGAGTGGTGATCGTTATACTGCTCTTGTGTTAAACACGACTGTTGCTGTTAATGGAAGGACTTTGATGATAAATTTGCACCCTAAAGTGGGCGGTCATGCCATTATCAATGCCATTGAGGTCTTTGAAATTATCATAGCTGAGTCCAAAACTTTACCAGAAGAAGGTATACGTGACACCATGTACTCCATGTTTATATTTCTATATTATATTGATCAAAATGCAAGAATGAGGCTTCATAGACATGAGAATTTTTTCCTTTGTTGAATGTATTTGTTTGTTTATCCTTCTGCCCCCTCCGCTCCCCTCCCGCCTCTAGTTAGTGCTCTACAGACATTAAAGACGGTCCTGGCGCTTCCTCTTCGGTTTGGATGGAATGGTGATCCATGTGTTCCCCAACAACATCCATGGAGTGGAGTAGATTGCCATTTGGACAGCACCAGAAGCAAATGGTTCATTGATGGACTGTAATTTCTTTATCTTTTACCTCATTTAAAGTTACTTTTAGAAGTTTAAACTGGTAATATGTTGCACAAATATGTTATGTGGAATAATTTTTGCATTTGTTTTTGTATGGTCAGGGGTCTTGACAACCAAGGTCTAAGAGGTTTATTGCCGAATGACATATCCAGCCTACATCACCTACAGAGCTTGTAAGTTTTTTTTTTTAATCATCTTCACTATGAATTTTAGGCTTCAAGGTGTTAGTTGATTTGCTTTGACATGAAATTTGATCTAGTGGCATCACACATGCATTTCCATTTGATTTAACCATGATAAAATCCTGTATTACTTTTTCTCCCAAGTCCCAACTTTTCTTCTTTTGGCCGACAAAATAGTTAGACATATAGTAAGTTCAAATCAATTATAATAACCAATGTTCTCATCTCTGCATTTGTTTGATTTGGGTTTCTACAGAAACTTGAGTGGAAACAGCATTCATGGGACTATTCCTTCTTCTCTTGGGACAATAGCTAGCTTAGAAGTGCTGTAAGTGCCACTCTTCTTTCAGATAATGTTAAATTTGATGGTTTTATAACACAATAGAGTTTCTGTGATTGATATCTTTTCGTGATAAAGCTTTCTACAATTTTATATTTCTTTTCTAGGACATACTCGGTATTTCTGACCTCTAATAATAAAGCACGATGCGTAGTAATTTGCATCTTTACTTAAATGGTGATTCTGAACCATCTTTTTATTGTTATTATTCTTTTTGGGAAGTGATTCTGAAGCATCTGTTGGATGTTTTTCAGCAATAACCGGATGCCACTAGTTTGTTGACGTAAAAGTTGTTCTCTACCAACCTAATAGCTATAGCTCATCCATGCTTGAATTGAATTTTCTCCTTCATCCACGAGTACACAATCCATACTTATATATGTTTGTTATGTACTTAATGTACGGTGATTAACTATATATTTTAATAATTTAATTACATTGAGAGTAATTGTCCTTTTTTTTTATTAGAGGACTTGTAAATATGTGAAGGAACAACTAATAAGGAGTCTACTTTCTACAACTAAGTATTATGAATAGAAGGTTCGTGTAGGAGTGTATATAACACTTTTTGTCACCGAAGATGAATGATTTTCACACTTTGGCAGACCAATTTGTATGAGTTGTGAAAGTATCCATCTTTCATTGACCAAAAATGTTATTTACTCGTTAGTCGTTAAAGTAGTAATGTCATCATGGCTTCAGGATTTCAAAATAAAAATTGTTTTGCACAACTGCACAAGGAAGGAGTGAAGAATGGTCATACCCCCTAATTACGAAAAACTTGAAGTTCAAAGTTGAATTGCTGTTTCAGTTGCTTATAGTTATTAGGAATAAAAATGTTGTTGGCTCATGTGCTTCGCGGTTGATGAAGTTTCACTTATCGTATATTTAAAGTCTTTTAATAGTCTTTATTTGAAAGAAAATTGACAAAGGAACAGCCATGATGTCTATCGCTCTGTATCACTAATGCATGCTGCTTGACAGGGACCTCTCTTATAATTTATTTAATGGATCAATTCCTGAAAGCCTTGGGCAGTTGACATCATTAAAAAGACTGTAAGTCCTTTGAACAGCTGATTAAAGGAAATATGGATATACAAATGAGGATTTAAAGATATATTGCATGGTTCAGGTATCTCAATGGAAACTCTCTGTCAGGAAGAGTCTCGGCGACACTAGGGGCAAGACTTTTACATAGAGCTAGCTTCAAGTATGTTCTCATCGATGTTTGTTCGAGAATCTTGCAGGCATTGAAAAAATTAGCTAAACGTCTTGTTGCATATTATTTTTTGCCACTTTTGTAATCAATCCTTACCACGATATTTTGTGCAGTTTTACTGATAATGCAGGTGTTTGTGGTATACCGGGACTTCCTACTTGTGTACCACACCTTTCTCTTGGTGCAAAAGTTGGCATCGCATTTGGGGCCTCTGTGGCATTCCTATTCATTGTTATTTGCTCAATTTGTTGTTGGAAAAGGCGGCAGAACATTCTCAGAACACAGCAGATTGCAGGTACCTATCATAATCTGAGCCAGTTAGACAACAGAATGATTTGCCTTTGATAATTTTATTATTTTAAGGGTCCTTAGGTAGGTAACATCTTGACATTTCTCTTGTCTTCCATCGGAATGTATGCTCAACGAGTAATAGTTTTTTCTTACATTATAATTTATTATCGGCCTTGCTTTGTCCTACAGCCAGAGGTGCTCCATATGCAAAAGCGAGGACCCAACTGTCACATGATATCCAGCTAACCAGGAATTATAGTCATGGCCATGCTAAAACTGCTTCTGAAAATGGACCAAGTTTACTATCATGATTATTCGAACAGTGCTCACAATCCTACCAAGTTGAAGTTCGCCTGTTTCAGTACCTGGATTCTGATGTCTCCCGTAGCGTGAAGTCTGCCCGCTACCAACACTTGAGCCGGGCCTCGTTGATCTCTTTAAAGTCGGGTATTGCCAAATGTGCGGAGTTCGGCAAATCAACTTTATCAAATCCTCCTTCATGGCATCAATCCTGGAATCATGTACACTGCTTCGATTCTTTTGTTCAATTACAGAGTAGAAATGTCGTGACAAATATTAAAAACGAAGCATATAGAAAGAATAAACATTTATGTAAATTATCCCTACTTCCCTCTTTTCATCTTGTAAATTTTTTCCCTCCTCCAACCAGTGTAATATGTCCTTTTGATGATATGTCAACTTGAAATAGTAGAGCAGGTCCAACCGGTACCCCATAATTTTGGGTATCATAGTATCGGATTAGCCCTTGAATTTACGTTTTTGTGTCATTTTGGCCGCTTTACTTTTTTTCAGACCAAAAAAGTCCTCTAACTTTCCGATTTGGGTTATGTTAACCCTTTTGCCCTATTCTGTCAAAAAAATGATGACCTGACTGTTTGTATGTTGACATGTAATTGTTGACATGATTTTGACCAATAAAATGATCACATGTGTCATAATTTCATATTTGAGTTTTAAAAAAGCTAAAATTAATGTGTCTTCTTGGTAATGACCCTTCATCACCATCGTCGAAGTGACGGACCTCCTCGATGATCCGGAGAGGAGGGAATGTAAAACGAGACTGATTCAAGAGTCTTGGATAGAAGGGAAGGATGGAGCTTCTTGCCTTTCATCATTTCAAACTGATGGCTGGGATTTGATCATTTCGCCTTCTTACCTTGCCCACCAAAAGATTGAATTTCGATTCACGACTGACCTAACCAGATCTCACATTGCATTTCGCTTTGTTCACTCCTTGATTTGACTGCCTAGCTCTTCAAGCCTGGGACGGAGTCATGTTGATAGTTGAAACCTGTGAAGCTCGTTGGGGATGAAAAGGAATTGATCTGACTGAGTCGAACGAAAATTAGTTAGGAGAGGATCTCATGTTTTCAATCATAGTAGCTTCATCTTCTGGATTTGGTAAAATGAAACTAAATCCTTTGCCCTAGATTCAGCTAAAAAGCTAGCTCTCGCTTAATCTGATTCTTCATAAGTTTTACATTTGAAAAAGCCCTCAAGTCGCAATTGAGTCTACTGATTCTACTGGGTTGATTCATCTTTGTTGTGATTGGATTAGTCACCGGAGAGGATGGAGTGTCACAGGAGAGGATGAAAGATTTAAGTTTTCTTTAAATAATGACAAAGTAATTTCTATGCTCCGTTCTTCTTACTTTGGTAGTCACTTGAAATGTGTAGTTCATGGTGGAACAAGTGTATTCATTGAATTTTGAACTTCTGAATTTTCTGTGTGATTTTTGCTAAAACTTGTGGCTAGTCTTGGTCTTCCACCCTATATTGTTGTGCTTCCATCCTTCGAGTGACAATATTTATTCATATGATAAAAAGCCAGCTGGACAAGTGCAATAATTGAAAGGAAACGACCACCCTTGAGCTCACTATTGAATATTTCAGACATATTCATGTTCATCATACCGTAATGATGTCAACCATTGTATGATAGTACCCATTTGTCATTTTCAATGTCCTCGAAATATTTTCATGTTTCTTCATTCAACTATTTCATCTGTGACATCTAAACATTGAACATCTCTTTTGATGGTTCCTTAGCAACGTTGAATTTATCCATCACGTTGTTGGCTAAGTGGTGTGAACAGTATGGTTAAGCATGAGATTTCAGCCACCTATCACGCATGTTTTATTTGATGTTGAGATGACTATCAAATAAGACACATTCCACTATGATAATCTCTGACATAGTAGTGTAGTCGATCAATGTATTTCTACCAATTATAATTGCTCTCTGCCTCATCTAGAGCATAACATAAAGGAAATAAGCCATTGTTTGCATCACATACAACAACGACTAATAACTTTTCATTGTACTTGCCATAAAGATGCATGTGTCGTCCACATTAATCAAAAGGCGGCAATGCTAAAATCCTTCAATGGAAGCCCTGCATTTCTACAATACACGACCAAATGTAGCCGTCCAATTAATCACCTCTTTGTGCAATTTTTTACCTTCAAAGTCTCAAAGAATCTATGCAACACACTATATGAATCCTCAAATGTACCAAGCAATTTTTCCGTGATTTATTGTTTCGCCCTCCAAGCTTTAAAGTATGAAGCTGAATACATTAACTGCGAGCTAGCAAAAGCTCGAATGGTTGCCACATTCATCTTTAAATCACCCGTCTCATAGCTTGAACCTTGTGTGCTAGCTACTCCGCGTCTAATTACCTATGACCTTGTTGCAAAGAAAAGTTTGTGCAAGTATGCGGTCCTCTAATCATAGTAATAATCCACATTTGCATTCTCTCCTTTAACATTGCTCACAAATAACAAACGCAAGTTTTGTGCTTCATACAACTCAATTGCATTGCACTGGAGCTTGAATTTTCAATTTTGTACTGATAGTTGTTCTACAGGTGGCATGACTTCACAACATATAGTTCTTTCTTGCTCTGGAACAACTGTTTCACTCTTAGGTCGGCATCTCGAGCATCATGGTATAATTCTCAATCCCTACATGTAGCATCATCCACCATACTAACATCTCAAAATTTTGGAATTGGTGATATTATGCTACCATCTTGGAGCATTTACTGCTCCAATAGGCTACTATTACCCTCTATGGATACATAATCCACATCATCATCTTTTTCACTATTACTAGTTTCAATGTGTTCTTTTTCTTCAGCATCAAAATAATTGTCAACAGATGCTTGCTCAATGCCCTCAACACAACAAATTTTTGGCATCAAATTCATATTGACATTAACTGATAGTTGCTAGAACCCACCAACAGATCTAGGATTGTGGTAGCCAAAAGTAGAACTAGAATGTTGATAATCACTTGCAGCCTCAGGTGATGTTCACTAGCAGAATCTGGGTGGTATCATCGAATGAAAGTGAGGTTGTTGGTCTTGTCATTTACGTAAAAAAAAGGGCCTTATTTAGGGGTCGACATGAAAATATGAGGCAAAGGGCTGGCCTAAGCCTAAGCCCGAATATTAACTTCAAGCCAGGCCCAGGTCGAGCTTGTTGCAAATTTTTAAACCCAAGTCCGACCTAGGCCCAAGAAATTCGGGTCTTTGGGTCGGACCTCGAGCTCGAACTTTAACTATTTTTATTATATATACTAATTAAATAATTAAATTTTAGAATATATATATATTATATCACAGTATATATGTACATGCATATGTGATATGTATGTGGTATATATATATATGTAATATGTATGTTATATTGTTATATTTTTTGGCCGGATTTCGGGCTCTACCTAAAAAATGAAGTCTAAGCCCGCCCTAGGCCTAGAGTCCAGCTGACCAAGCCTAATGTGATTTCAGCCTTTGGTCCGCTGGTGACCCCTTATTTCATAAATTAATTAAATTATAATAAATGTTAAACAAGAAAAAGAAAGAAAGAAAAAAAACTCGTTAAAGACAACTTTTATACAATAAAAAAATACACTATTTTTTTTATTCCAAAAGAAGCAACTTTTCTAACACGTTGGCGTTGAAATTTCAAAACCAGAGCCGCCAGACGCGCAATCTTGCTACTGTTGCTTGTCATTTGTCACCCCCCAATTGATTTCTCCCAAGTCAACATTCAAACTCTCCCCTTCGACATCAATGTCACTTTCTAATTTTCTTTACTAACAACTGAAAGAACGAGATTCACAGAGTAAACTTCTTCTCCTCCATTCAAGTATTACCAATATCCAATATCTCAACAAACCCAGTTGCCACTTCTCGCAGTTTCTTCTCTACTGTTCTGATTTCTCATAATCGTCTACAGGTTCGAGGCCGATGGCCCTCAATCAGCTGGACCCGCAATCTGCTGCGGAGAAGGCGGTTTCGGTGATTGGGTTTGGCTACGATCTTTGTACCGATCTCCGATTGTCCTCTTGCAAACCTGGTCCTTCCGGGTCGAGACTGATCAATTTAGACTCTAACCTGACTCGAGACCTCGTGTTTCCTGGTGGGATAGTTGTGAAAGGAGTTCCGAGTTCAATCAAGTGCGATAAGGGCGAGCGCACAAGATTCAACTCCGATATTCTCTCTTTCAGCCAGGTATAATACATAACCACACGGAGATAACTACTTATAATTGGCTTATTTGTAGTTTACCTGTGCATTTATGCAAATTTAGTTTATGGACTATAAATGAATTTTAGTAAAGTGAAGCAGCAAATGGGTTTGTCACTGAAAGGGGATTTTCCTTTTCTTTTATTTTCAACTGAATTCTGTTATGAAAATTATACTTGGTGAGTTCATTGCCTTCCTAACATTTTGTTTTCTATCCTAGATGTCGGAGAAATTCAATTCGGAACTCTCTTTATCGGGTAAAATTCCGTCTGGAATGTTTAATGCGATGTTTGACTTTAGGGGCTGCTGGCAGAAAGATGCAGCAGCTGTAAAAAATCTTGCTTTCGATGGTTGGTTCATCACTCTGTATAATGTTGAGTTAGAAAGATCCAATATAAAATTGTCGGAGCATGTCAAGAAAGAAATACCAACTTCGTGGGATCCTGCTGCCCTTGCAGAGTAAGTTTTTTAAGCTAAGAAAGCTCTGCATTTGATGTGAAAAATGGCAGTCTAAAGAGAAACTGAGAAACGAACTGCAGATATAGGGTGCATTTACACAGTGAATTGGGTAGAGTAAGAGAGAAGCATATGATTGTTTCAGGTGTGAATAGACTTTGAAATTGATTTATCACGGGTGTGGAAATTATCTAAAGAAGATGAAAATATATGATTTGAGTGAATTCTTGAAGACTGCACAAGTAATCTGTAATCCTTGTTAACTATCATACTTCTTTTCTGATACTCGTTTAAGGCAATAATGTTTGACAAAGGAGAAGAGAACATCTCATGTAATTTGATCTGTTTGTGATGTTTTGTATTCTTCTGCTGAATTAGGCTTTGCAACACGATGCAGTAGCATGTAAAAAGGTTACAGAGACTTGTGTGCCTTCTTCTTGTAACCTTTTTGATTTTTTTTGGTTTTATGATATTGACAGTTCCATAACTAGTAAAATTCCATCTCTGTTGGAATTGGAAGTTGAAAGTCTGCCTTACCAATAGTTTCCTTAATTTTGCATAAAAACTTAGCTGTTGCCACAAAATTTTCCAATAAAAGTGAAGTTCTTAATTGAGTAAGCATTGATGTTTACACCACAACTTTCCAGGTTCATTGACAAATATGGTACTCATATCCTTGTTGGGGTAAAGATGGGAGGTAAAGATGTAATGCACATAAAGCAGCTACGAAATTCAAATCTTCAGGCCACTGGAGTGCAGAAAATGTTAAAGCAAGTAGCTGATGAGAAATTTTCACGAGATGCCAACCCTTCTGAATTGTCTGTTAAACCAAAGGTACATGAATAAAATCATTTAGATGTGAAGTGGTTACTCTTTATTTACTTTCATGGTGTTGATTATGAAATGTATTTAGACTTTCAAAGATCTTTTTTGAAGAAAAAAGAAGCGGACCTTTCCAATTGACTGGATATAAGAAAGATTAGTGATTAGAAATTTCCATGAAGAATTTTGTTGAATAGACTTTTAATTATCATGGACTTTGATAAGCCTAAATTTGATGCATGAAGGTATGGAAAGGAATGATAAGAAATGACGAGGCAAGCTCTTGTTCAATTTACTAATCATATTGACATTTTCAGGGCACGCATCCTATGTCATTGGATCTCCATGGAGCATATGCTGCTCCAGTTAGGCCACCTGTCACTATTAACTTAAATGATGTAAGTATGTGGTATAATGTAAGAGCTTATTCTCTAACTGAACCTGACTGCAGGCAACCTGGACCGTACTTAAATTTATTTACCATGCAGGATATATTGGGCATCTGCATCCGAAGAGGAGGTGTAAATGTTGGTCAAAGTCATAATCAGTGGCTGTCAACTATATCACAGTCGCCCAATGTCATATCCATGTCATTTGTACCTATAACTTCTCTGTTAAATGGTGTTCGAGGCAATGGGTTTTTAAGCCATGCGGTGAATCTATATCTTCGATGTGAGTCAATTTTTCTCTCTACTGTCGTTTTCTTCCCCTATGGCTGAAAGTGAAAATCCAAGTAACTGCCGTTTGTGTTCTCATTTTACTTGCTTGGTGATTAGTAATGTGTTACTAGGTGGCCTCTATGAACCTCCTTAATATTATACTCAGGAACATCATTCAATCGTGCTGGACCAACTCCTCTGCTCTTTAGGTTCCCAGCTTCAGGCTTATCTGGAAGCTACTAAGGTCAAATCAAAAATTGGCCTAACCCTTCTTTCAGTGTGAGAGATAATGCTAGTATGTACGAAGAAAAAGCTTACATGTGTGTATTATTCTAGATGTCAGGCAGGTATAATACAAAGACTTTATATATTAACTATGTTGGAATAGGTAGGACACTGATTCTCTTTCTAATATGTGTAGGCTAGTTCTAAACCTTAAACTTAGGCCAAGCATGTGTTTTGATTGGTTGGCCTGATTACCTAGTCTGTGTGGCATGTATCTTCTTGTGATGCTTTAGTAGTGCCTGTTTCTGTACCAGTGACTAATGACAAACTTATGCAGACAAACCACCGACAGAGGAACTCCATCAATTTTTAGAGTTTCAATTGCCAAGGCAGTGGGCTCCTGTATATGGTGATCTGCCTCTTGGCCTCAGGCACAGAAAACAAGCATCGCCATCACTTCAGTTCTCTCTGTTGGGCCCGAAGCTTTATGTTAACACAACCCAGGTAATTCCTCCGATTGGGTCACTGGAAAATACTGTTATCGTCACTTTAAAGAGTCATCTTGATTTTTGGAGGGGTGATGTTTTGAAGAGGGCCCTATTGTACAGGATTCTTGCTATTGATTATTTGGAATGAAGATTATTTAATTGTTACTGGATTTTTCTTTCTGAGTTTACCAAGTGCCTAGTGTCCTTTTGGAATCTAAATTTACAATTTTCAGGTAAACTCTGGGAATCGGCCAGTGACTGGAATTCGCTTATATTTGGAAGGTAAAAAAAGTGACCATCTGGCAATCCATCTCCAGCATCTCTCCACTCTTCCAACTATCCTGCAACTCTCAGATGATCATAATCATGAGTTTGTCGATTCTCCTGAACGTGGCTACTTTGAGCCTGTCAAATGGAGCATATTCTCTCATGTTTGCACTGCCCCAGTAGAGTACAATGATGCTCGCATTGATGAGCCTGCATCTATAGTGACAAAGGCCTGGTTTGAGGTCAAAGTTATTGGGATAAAGAAGGTTTTGTTCCTGAGGCTTGGATACTCAATGGTAGCATCTGCCAGGATCCGTAGATCAGAGTGGGATGGACCTTCAACATCATCCCGAAAATCAGGAGTCTTTTCGATGTTGATTAGCACAAGGTTCAGCACAGGATTGAATCCTCCTGAAAAACCAGTGAAAGTGGATTTGAACTCGGCAGTTTTTCCAGGAGGTCCACCCTTACCGCCACGTGCACCCAAAATGTCAAACTTTGTAGATACAAAGGAAATGGTTAGGGGTCCAGAGGACCCGCCTGGATATTGGGTTGTCACTGGAGCCAAGCTCTGCGTAGAGAGTGGTAAAATTTCAATCAAGGTGAAGTATTCATTGTTGGCAATAATGTCAGAGGATTCTATGATGTTTTGATATGAGAGAAAATGAGCAAGGAAACGGAAGCTCCCTTTTGTATGTCTATTGCATATGTTCACGTGTACATTGTATTCTTTGAATTACGTTCAATAGATAATATCACTTTATTTGAGGCCCAGAAATTTTGTTTCAATATCCAGAAATTTTGTTTCAATATCCGGTTCGAAAAGGGAGAAGTACGCCATGATAATGTGCCTTGGATGATTCACATCTCTGGGTTAGGCACTAATGAGCACATCCATGTGGTTGAGAGCTCTCATTGCCCAGGCACAACGACGCCAGTCGTGCAGGGGTTATGTTGGGACTGCGATGCCAAAGCGAGAGAAACCCCATCTCTCTCTTTCCTTTTTAACATCGCCATGTGGGAAGGACATGGGACGTCACCATTATCTTATGCTGCATCAAGAACTAACTTGAGTAAAATCCAGAAGGACAAAAAATTTCCCAAAACATGCAAGAAAATCAACCACTGCTACACTGCCCACAGCAAGATTTGACCTTTAATATAGCAGGAGATGAACAACATTTGTAAATGCAGGCAGGCAACTAGAACCTGATAGTAACCAGCTCTTCTCAAAGAATCTTTATTAAGTTCATAGGTCAAAATTAAATAAAGCGGATTCAACAAAATTGATCTCAGAGAATCATCTGAAAGTGTTGGAGGTGGAAGTATACATTGAATGAATCTCTCTCTTGGAAGATCACCAGTAATCACCGCAGGAACATGAACCATCTCTAAAATGATGGAATCTGTTGATGTCTCTCACGATTATCTCCCTCGATACAATTTTACAAATGAACTTTAATGCATTGTGGCAGTCGATGCATACCCGAAGATTCTTTTTCACCCTAATGGGAGCTCCAGGAGGTGTGGCAATTAGTGCAAAAGCCACCGCGAGCTTCTCACTGTGATGGAGCAGAAGCTTCTCCTTTTCACTTTGTTCCACATCATGGAGATCAATGTCTACCATAGGAACATAGCCAGCTTTGTTCAAAAGGTCACGCAGCTCATCTAGCTTTGCATAAATTTCCTCACTTCTAGGATGGCTCCTGTCTCCCACCGTGAAGGTGTATACCTTATCTTTCAGCTCCATCCAACTTATTCCAGGCTCCTTCTTCACCTTACTGTCTTTCTGAAGTCTTCTCATCTTTGCTACGTGTTCCCACATGCCAGCTGATGCATAAATGTTTGCAAGAAGAACATGGGTACCAGATTTTTCAGGTTCCAGAACAAAAAGCATTTCAGCAGCACGCTGTCCGAGCTCAATGTTCTTGTGTATCCTTGCAGCACCAAGAATTCCCCCCCAAACTGCAGCATTTGCTTGAAATGGCATCTTATTTACAAGATCCATTGCCTCATCCAACTTTCCTGCTCGGCCAAGGAGATCAATCATGCAAGCATAATGCTCTTGCATTGGTTCGATTCCAAATTTTTCTTCCATTGAATTGAAATATTGTTTAGCCTCAGTGACTAAACCTGCGTGATTGCATGCACAGAGGACACTGACTAATGTTATCTGATTGGGGGCAACCCCATCTGCAAGCATCTGATCGAATAATTGAAGGGCTTCTTTCCCATGCCCATGTTGAGCATGTCCTCCAATCATTGCAGACCATGAGATTATTCCTCTCTCTGGTATCTCAGAGAAAGCACAAACAGCATCATTTATACTTCCACATTTGGCATACATATTAACAAGAGAGTTCCCAGCATACATATCTGAAACGAATCCATACTTTAAGATGTGAACGTGTACTTGTTTCCCTTGTTCATATGCTGATAAATTAGCACATGCATTCAGGAGAGCGCTGCAAACAAATGAATCTGGCTTAATACCCCTATATTGCATTTCCAAATAAAGCCTTAGAGCTTCTTCACCTTGCCCATCTTGAACATAACCTGTAATCATAGATGTGAAAGTTACAAAATCGACGATTGGGCTTTCTCTAAATATCTTTGTTGCATCTTCTATACGGCCACATTTTCCATAGGCATCGATGAGGCTATTTACCACATACCTGTCAAATTCAAAACCTGATTTCTGAGTAAGTGCATGAACTTGCAGACAAACATTGATAGCCTGCAAGCTGGCTACAGATTTAAGGGCAGTTGATAAAGTTATCTGGTTGAATCCCACTCCTTCCTGGAGCATCAAAGGAAAAAGTAATACTGCTTCCATGTCTTCTCCATTAAATGAATGCCCAGAGATTAAAGCATTCCATGTAATCAAGTCCTTCTCTGGCATTAACTTAAACACCATTCTCATATAGTCCGTAAAATGACACTGTGAATACATATCTATAAGTCCCACGCCTAAAAAAGAATCTGACTTGACATCCATCTTGATCAACCTTGAGTGCAACTCTCTACCCAATTTCTTGAGACCCATTCCAGCACAAGCTTTAAGAGTACTTGATAAAGTGTGCGCATTCGGACATAAATCTAACCTATTCAGTTGCCCAAACAAATTTAGAGCTGACTCATATCGGTCCTGAAGAACACAACCAGCAATTAGAGCATTCCAAGAAACAATGTCAGGTTTTGCGATTCCCTCAAATACAGTGATGGCATCTTGAATGTCTCCTACTTTTGCATACATGTCAACAAGTGCATTTGTTGAGAACAGGTCTGAATCATACCCAAGTTTTATAATCCACCCATGAATTTGTGTTCCTCGATCACCATCCATTAAATCTGTACAGACATTGATAATACTAGAAAGACTATATTCATTGGGTCTAATACCAGACAAAACCATATCCTGAAACAAAAATACTGCCTCATCTGGAACGTCAGTTTTCACATAACATGAAATCAAGGAATTCCATGATACTACAGTTCGTTCTGGGATTGCATCAAACAGCCTTCTTGCATCACCAAACTCGCCACACTTAGCGTACATAACAACCAAAGCATTCGACACATATTCATCCAACTCAAACCCTATAACCACCGTAATCCCATGAAGCTGCATCCCTAGCCTCAAATCTTTTTTAACCGTACTGGCCTTAAGTACGCTAGGAAAGGTGAATTCATTGCACTTAACAGCCAACAAATGCATCTCATAAAAAGCCGAAATTGCCTCTGCAGCACACCCATTCTGCTCATACCCAGAAATCAAAGCAGACCAAGACACTGAATCTGGTTCAGGACTTTCTACAACAAGCTTCCGTGCATATCCAAAAGACCGACATTTTGCGTACAGGTTAATCACCAGATTCCTTGTTTTTGGATCTTTAGTAAACCCACATTTGATTACATAAGCATGCACTTCCATGCCCTGAATCAAAGATTTTGAGGCAGTGCATCTTGAGAGGAGATGATTATAGGGTATGAATGTGGATTTTTGGATTGACGTTATCAGAGTGTTGTTTTTTGGGACCGGGGTACGTAAAGCTGAGGTTTGGATAAATCTAGAGGAAATTAGCAGATAGGTTTTGAAGGAGAAAGCTTTGAAAGGCAGGAAGAGCCGTTTGGGATAAAAATTTTTGCTGGATTTGAGGCACCAAAGATTCATGGTCCATCACTCGGCTGCCAGTGATTTAGTGATGCATTGATAAACATTCGGACTTCGGAGAATGCTCTATAGAAGAAATAATCAAGCCGTCTAGATCAACCAGTTCCAGGACTTCACAAATACATGTGCTTACCCAAAATATTCTCTCGCGCGGGCGGGTGTCAGAAAGACAAACTGTATGTCGAGCAGAGGATGGTTTTCACAACTAAGTGTGTTTAATAGCGATGTAATAATTACCAGAGTAATTAAAAATATATTTATAAAAAATATTCATATTTAATAAATATGTAAATTATTTATTCAAGTAATTTTTTTAAGTAATTTTTTATATTTTTGAAATAATGGTTATCCATAGAGAGAAGTGGATAATAATTACTTTAATAATATATTACACTCTTATTTATTACTCATTTATCAAACACGTCTATATTTTTTTTAAGTGACCCTTTTATTGACAAACAATTTGGCCCATGCAATCCTAAGATGCCCTCAAAGGAATTTGGTCTGGCAACACACTCAAGTCATATCTATTATTATTAGGTATGATTGCTGGAAAAATCCTTTTATTTTAAAAAATGGTTGATTTGGATGTGATCTCTATCATTCAATTGTTGGGTTTTGCATAATCCAACCAATTGATATATCAAAAACTTTGAACACCTCTCACACAACAAACACATTTTTTGAGCCTAAAAGTCAATGACAGCAGCCTAAGAATAATAAATACATATGGGTCCATGGCCCAAATCAAACAATATTTGGATGTGATTGGGCTTTGATTTCTAACATGAAATAATAGTAAAACTCGGTCCATGACCTTTACTCGTATCTACTTGTTAGGTTTTGCATAACAAAGCCCACAAATACACAAGAGTTTCAAGACTTATATCTCAATCGGATTGACATAACTAAATTGAGTGATATGTGAACAAATGTCTTGCACCTCTCACACAACAAATGTGTGCCAAAGTGTCGACAAAGCCTTCAAGTCACATATTTTTTACTCGTTGATAGCAGAGGCAATATGTTGGACCAAAAACTAAAGAAGACAATATTTATTCTTTATTGTTCGGACTCGTGGTTTAAGGCAGACAATATTTATTGATTGTGTTTTAGCTTTATTTTCTAACAAAAAAAAATTCAATTGAGAACAACCCTTTAACCTTACGCTAGGTATTCGTTCTGAAGTCCTACAATAAACTACCAGCCAAAAATTCAACCGCCTAGCTACAAGAAAAATGGGCTCTCAAAAGAATTTGGTCCGACAACACAACATACTCAATTCAGATTTTACATATATTTACAAAGGTCAAGTTCAAGGTATTATATCAATACACTATACAGTGAACCAAGAGTGGCACGAGGAGTCCCCGTGTGGTGGTCGTTTAGTCCCTTCTAGGGTTGCAGTCCAGGCGGCGTGATAGGTATGAATATACCTATTGTTTTTGGTGATAATAACCCTATATTATCTCATTGGTATTATCATTTCGGTACATTTATCTATTGTCTTGGATTTTGATAGGCAATTGATGGTGCGGAACAAAAAGATGGCAAATATGGGCAAGATGAGAGCAAGAATAAGCTTGCAAATTATTCTGGGCGTGATTTATACACGCCTAGGCGGTACGGGCCACGCACGGAACAGGGGTGAATGCAAAATTCAAGAAAACTGCATTTTCTAGATAGGCGCCTAGACGCATTTTCTACACGCCTAGGCGCCCCTGCACAAAAGACTGGGCACTTTTATTTCGCGAAAGCCCTAAAAATGGACACTTCTGACTTATCGAACGGTCGTTCCAGGGAGCGAAAAACAGAAGAAAGAAGGAGGATTCAAGGCTTGAAGGAGGGATTCTTCATCTTGGCTTGTGTTTCTTCCAATTTTGGGTTCTACCAATATGTTTCTCTCTCTTTACTTGTCTCTTTCTCTCTCTATGAGTAGCTAAACTCTTTATCACCAAGGCTAGGATGAAGCCTTGGGTTGAATGATGGTTGTATGAATTGATTTGTTTATATGTGAATCTTTTTGGGTATAAATCTTTGGTTTCTATGATTATTGTGGATTCTTCTTACTCTTTGTGCTTGATCACCACTTAGGGTTTTGAATGGATTTGTTTGATGGATTTTGTAGATGGTGAAATATCTATTTAATCATGCTTCTTGGGACCTTAGATTGCAATTGTTGTTTCCATTAGGTTTGGAACAAGTTTGTATGAATCCTATTTCCATTGAGCTTTCATGAATTTTTTATGCATGTCTAGACCAATAAGATGGCTATAATGTTGATAGGAACATCCAACCTAGACCAATAAGATGGCTAGTAATTGATATGAGGGAAATTGGCTTGAGTGCGCTAAAACCGACTTAGGTACGGATTCGTTATACCCGGATTGATAAATGTATGAGTGAATTGGTTGTGTTTGCACATCATTGACCCTTGGTGGATTTCAAAGTTTTGGTGCTTCATTCTTCTACTTGAATTCATTGCATTAATATAACTTGTCTAGTGATAAATTGCATTAACATTTGCATTCTTCAATATAAAAATTCCAAAAACACTTTACCTTTCTTGCTTGCATTCTTATTAAATTGTAAACTCAATCAACTTGAGCGGAACTTTAATTTCTTGCACTGTTCATAAATATATACAAATAAACATTTGGATCAATTATAACTCTGTCTCTGTGGATACGATCTCTATTGACTACTTGTGCTATCCCTTCGACTAGTGCACTTGCTAGTAGGGTATTTTAAACCCAACACGGCGCTCAGCCCTTAGGTGATTTTCTTCCCCGTTTTTTCCTTTCTTTATTGTCTCGTTCTTCTTTTGAGAGCGTGTGTTCTCCGTGGGTCTGATGGATGACATTGAAGCTCAATGGAAGGCCTTGTCTTTGGGGGCAACTGATGAGTTGGAGGTTGTGGATGTTCCTGCCGATGTGGAGGCTCGGAATATTGAGAGGGGACGGTTGGGTCTGATCGGAAGAGTACACACTCGTCGTCCGTTCAACAAAACTGCTTTCAAAGATCTTATGAAGCACCTTTGGCAGCCATCTGGGAACTTGTCGATTCGGTTTTTTCAAGAGTCCGATTTTCTCTGTTCTTTTGAGAATCTTCAAGATAAGAAAAAGGTGTTGTTAAGGCAACCATGGTCTTTTGATCAGGCACTTATTTCTTTTTCTCATGTGGAGACAACATCCTCACAGGATCCGGATTTTTCTTTAGCTTCCTTCTGGGTCAGGATCCATAATGTTCCTATTGTTCACATGAGCATAGATGTGGCCTTTCTTCTAGAGGCACAAATTGGGAGGGTTCTGGAAGTGGAAACTGATGCGAAAGAGTGCTGTTGGGGATCTTTCTTACGACTCCGGGTCGATCTGGATATTACGAAACCTTTGAGGAGTTAGGCTCATTTACGGACAGGGCAGAATGCAGAACCCATTCGGATTAGCCTATCCTATGAATGTTTGCCGGAATTTTGTTCTTTGTGTGGTTGTATGGGGCATGTGTTTCGAGATTGTACTTTGGAGGTCCCTGATCTGTTGCATCGCAGAGAAAATCACAAGTATACAGAGTCGTTGAGAGCCTCCAATTCAAGACAATATGGGGGGACAACGAGTAACAGAGAGGAGGTGTATAAAGCAGCTGGATCTTGGCGTCGCACTGTTAGTGAGGATCGATCCCAGCCTTCTTCTTCTCAATATGGGGATGCTACTGGGTTTCCGCATGAGTAGGAAGGATCTCATTTCCCTCAAAATATGGCCAGTGGAGGTACTTTGGCTGATGGTACTATGGGTCAGGCAGAGGTGATAGGAACCGGGGTCTCTTTTGCTGGGGTAGGTAAATGTGCTGGTGGACTTGGGGAGTTCTTAATGAACGAAAATATGGGTGATGCTATTTCAAAAGGCAACGTGGTTGATTGTCCTGGGAATATTGCGAGAGTTGTCGAGGGGGAGGGGCCGGTGGTCATGGTTGGAGTGGAGATGGTTTCTGATGGTAGTGGGGGACTTTTACAATTCAGCCTTAGGGGAAGAAAATGGAAGAAGAGGACCAGACAAGTCAGCAAAACTCCATCTCGTTCACAGTCTGGCATCAGTTTAAAGGCTGATCATGTTGATCGAGTGAAGAGAAGCAGAGATGATGAAGATTTTGATATGCCGTTGGTGAGCGTTATTCCTAGAAAACTCAAGCTGGACAATGTCATCTCTATGACTTCTGATGGTGATGCTGCGGAGAATGATAATTTATTATCGGCGGAGGCTACAAGGCAGCCTCGCCGGGAGCTATGAATATTCTAAGTTGGAACATACGGGGGCTTGGGAACCCTAGTAGTGTTCATGCCCTCCACACTTTAGTGAAGGAAAAAGAACCTAACATTATCTTTTTAATGGAGACTAAAATTTTACGAGCAACTGCTGATTCGGTTCGATGCCGACTTGGTTTCAAAAATGGATTCCATGTAGAGAGGGATGGTTTGTCCAGTGGGCTCTCTCTTATGTAGATGGAGGATGTTTCTTTTAAATTGTCATCTTTTTCTAAATTCTACATCGATGGCTGGGTTTCTGAGGATGGCTGTGAGGTTTGGCGTTTTACTGGTTTCTATGGGGACCTGGAATCAAAAAATAGGTATTTATCGTGGGAGTTGTTGCGACGTCTCTATTCCAATGTCCAGGTGCCGTGGTTAATCATGCGAGATTTTAATGAGATTATTTTCTCTGGTGATAAAGAAGGGGGTGTGAAAGGCCATGGAGACAGATCACTGATTTTTGGGAGGTGCTAGCTGATTGTTTTTTATGGCTGAATTTGGTCATGTTGGTCGACAAATTTGGCGCGCTAAAAGAAGTTTAGGGGTGCTACATTCCCAACCAGCTGGGGACACTACTATTTAGGAGATTAAATCTCTTGAATTTACAATCAATGATTCATTTACTTGATAGGGAGGAAATTATGTGGAGACAAAGGTCACGTGAATCTTGGCCTACTCACGGTGATAAAAATAAAAAGTTCTTAGGAGGAGGAGGAATTATATTGCAAGGATTGACTCTGAGTCTGGAGGATGGTTAACCGAAGCAGCTGATATTGAGCATGCTTTTAGTGAGTATTTTTCTGGGCTGCTTGCATCCAGTGTTGATGGCTCTGCTGTTCCAAAAATTGGGGATGTTGAAGGTCGAGTAACTCCAGCTATGAATGAAATGTTAATTGCTGATTTTACTAGTGAAGAAATTCGAGCGGCTTTATTCCAAATGCATCTTGATAAAGCTCCAGGGCCTGATGGATTCCCTGCCATATTTTTTCAAAAATATTGGGCTATTGTGGGAGAATCTGTTATAACTTTCTGTTTGAGTGTGTTGAATCAAGGCTCCTCTCTTGGATCAATAAATGACACTATCATTGCGCTCATTCCCAAAATAAAATCCCCAAGGAAGGTTTCCGAGTTTCGCCCCATCTCTTTATGTAATGTCTTATATAAAATTATTTCGAAGGCGTTGGCGAATAGATTGAAGACTATACTCTCTTTGGTAATCTCGGAAACTCAAAGTGCGTTTGTGCCTGGCCGTCTGATTACAGATAATATTATTGTGGTTTTTGAATCCCTTCATTCTATGTCAAAGAGATCTTCTGGGTCTAAGGAGTCTTTTGCGCTCAAGCTCGACATGAGCAAGGCGTATGATCGTGTTGAATGGTCCTATCTGCGTGCAATCATGTCTAGAATGGGGTTTAGCTTGAGCTGGATTGAAAAAGTGATGGCGTTTGTTTCTTCAGTTTCCTACCGTGTGTGTGTGAATGGCTCTTTAACATTACCTTTTCGACCCTCTAGGGGATTAAGGCAGGGCGATCCTATTTCACCATACTTGTTTCTGTTGGTTTCAGAAGGTCTTTCTTCTTTACTCCAACAGAAGGTGGATAACAATTCTATTATTGGTTTCAAGCCTAATCGTGGGGGACCCGTGCTTTCACATTTGTTCTTCGCTGCTGATAGTCTATTATTTGGGCAAGCTACGAGGGCATAGATTGAAGCTTTTTCTAGTGCCCTTCAGGTATATAAAAGAGGGTCGGGTCAGCGGATAAACTTCTCAAAATCCTCTATCTCTTTTAGTCCAAAGGTGCATCATGCGGATCAACAGAATATGGCTCAAATGTTGGGTTTAACAATTGTTGCCAATCACTCAAATTATTTGGGACTCCCAAGTGCTGTTGGGCGGCATAAGGGTAATTGTTTTCGTAACCTGCTGGACTCGTATTCAGGGGTGGAGTGAGTCTGTTTTATCCCAAGCTGGTAGAGGGGTGTTGATCAAAGCCGTGTGTCAAGCCATTCCTACTTATACCATGAGCTGTTTTAAGCTCCCTCATACCTTATGTTCCAAGCTGGATAGCATGATGGCTAATTTTTGGTGGGGGAGGAGGAAAAGGTAGAAAAGCCCACTGGGTCTCTTTGAAAACAATGGTACAACCTAAAGTGTTAGGTGGTTTGGGTTTTCGGTCGTTGGAAGCTTTCAATTTGGCCATGCTTGCCAAGCAAGGGTGGCGTCTTATTCAAAATCCTTCTTCTCTGGCCACGCGTGTGTTGAAATCTAAGCATTTTCCTAGTTGTGATTTTTTTGGTGCCAAGGCTGCCCCTCAGCATTCTTTCCTTTGGAAGAGCATATTAAAGGGACGCCAAGTTTTTGAGTTGGGTGTGCGCTGGAGTGTTGGTGATGGGAAATCAGTTCTCATTTCCTCTGATAAATGGGTGGCGCGTCCTCATTCGTTCACAATATATACCCCTACTTGCGCGGCAATGGGTCCTCAAGTCTCTAGTCTTATCAAGGATAATCAATGGGATATACAACTTATTCAATCTAAATTCCTGCCTGGAGATGTTGATGCTATTCTGAATATTCCTCTACCTTTGTTCCCAAGAGAAGATCGTTTGATTTGGCATTTTACCAACAATGGAATTTATTCTGTTAGATCGGGCTACCAAGTGGCAGAGAATCAAATTTGTTGTTCAAACTATTTAGATATGGCCACTGCTAGTAGTGAAACTGCGATGGGTGATTGGCGATGTGTTTGGGCTATCAGAGTTTCTCAAAAGTGAAAAGCTTTCTTTGGCGTCTTTATCACCATGGTCTACCCACTGCCTCAAAACTATTCCGTAGACAGGTTATTTCATCCCCAGTGTGTAGTTTATGCAATGACGAGATTGAGAGTGAGGAGCATATTTTTGGGAAATGTATTTTTGCCTCAGCAGTTTAGGATGATTTCCCTCTAGCTGTTCGTTGGCGCCTAGGGGAGAAAAATATTACAACATGGGCTCGACTTGTCCTTCAGGAGGGTGTTGAAAATTTTAAAGAAAGATGGGCTATGATTATGTGGTCCCTTTGGCGTTGTCAGAACCAGAGAATTTTTAGAAACTCTTCATTTACTCCTACTGGTGTTATAGAGGAGTCTGATCGTTTTCTTGAAGAGTATCGCCAAGCTCTTATTTCTTTTGCAAGGATTACTGCTGGGTTTGTTTCTCAGGTGCAAACACCTCCTCCTACTGGTTGGTGTCCTCCTCCAGATGGTATTTTTAAACTTAATGTTGATGGTGCTCTTGATAAGAATGGATTGAGGTCGGGGGCAATCATTCATAACCATATGAGGGATTTCATTGGTGGAGCTTCTACCCCTTATGTTAGGTGTTATGATGTCCCTGTTGTGGAAGCTCTAGCATGCCGGAGAGGATTAATGGCTGCCAGAGACTTGAGTGTTAAGAGGCTTATTATTGAATGTGATTCTGCCCAGGTTGTACATGCTACCAATTCTTCAAAAGAGGACTTCTCTTGCTTTGGAGATATTATTAGCGACTGCAAGGTGTTATCCGGATCTTTTGATGAGCTCACTTTTCATCATATTAGCAGAAATAGAAATGGGGTTGCTCATTCTGTAGCTAGAGATGCGTTATATCTGGATTCTGAGGTGCTATTGCGCCCCCCTGTTCCTTTCTGGTTTGCTCGTCTTTTAGATGCTGATGTAATGAACTTTAGTGGTTGTTATTGAAATCAGGTTTTTCCATCAAAAAAAAAAGTTCAAGGTATTATTTTCAAACATCAAACAAATCTAAAAAATGGAAGAGGGAATGTGTTGGAATCATATGGACATCTAACAAGCTCGTGGGCAGTTTTACAGAAAAAGAAGAAAACAAAACTCGTCAAATTGACTCTAATACAAACATGGGAATATGGAAGCCATAGCAACTCCTTAGAACTAAAACATTGAAACAAAATTCTTCATTCATAACTTTACAAGTCATAGACTACTCCAACATACTAAAAAAATACACAAGATGTAGGTTTGAAGTCATATTGACAGCTTAGTCTATTAGTTATTGTTCATTCCTTCTGCACATGGGAGAATATATATATATATCAAACTGATTTTGGCACTCCTGATGACATGACAGGGGAGTGTTGCTTGTAATAATTGAGGAATTGCAAGCATGCCAGAACTTGCTGTCCGTCCAAAGAATGTTTAGCAGATGTGTGCTAATCCGACCTCCTATCCGGTGATTTGTGTATAATTTGAAAAACACAAAATCACTTTGTCAAGGATTTGTTTTAATGAAAAAGACTTCAATACTTCCTAAGCATCACTAGAAGTTGTAATAGAAATCAAACACCAAATTTAAGAATTTATATTGAAATGGCTAAAAAGTAATAAATCTTGAAATGTATTGAATTTTTATTGCTGATACGCCGAAGTGCATGAAAAATATATGTTTTACAAGTTAAAAACTAAGAATAATCGCGGAGACTACAACCTAGAGGTTTGAACTAAGCTAGAATCATCTAAGTAAAAGAATAGTTGACCAGAGTCCTGCTAAAAAAAGATTTAGGTTATGAGATGTAGAGTTTGTGTTTGACGCGGGTACTTGATGCTTATGATTCTGATTCTTCTTATAGGTCTTCTAATGTGAGTAATGCCTCCTAAATTGATGACATGATCTTGACTTCTCTAAGAGTGATAGATCGTGTGCTTCTATGGTGTGTCTTGATTTTAATGTTACTCAATTACTTTCCCATGAAAATGACTATTATGTGCAATGATGGACCACTCATAACTAACTTGGCTCATAGGTTTCGTCCTTTAGAATCATTGGGGCATGACATGCATTCTATTCATTGTTTTTCCTGAAAAATAGGGCGTCGTGGACATTTTTGGAGATGGAGTGTAATGCACTTGAGGGCAAAATGGATATTTCGCAAGCTATTCCATGTTGAATTACCTATTCCAGCCGAAATATGTGGGAATGATATTTGTAGGAGAGAGAGTGAGGATGGAATGGAATGGAGTATATCAAATTTTGATGAACCAAACAATGGAATGGAGTACTCCATTCCATAAGCCACCTCTATTCTCTCCCAATTCTAACTACCAAACATTCTCAGTACTAGTTTCTTATTGAGACTATGATATAGTCATTTTCTTCCGACAACCATTTGTTTTAGAAATTTTATTATGAGTACGATTATATTACATCCTATTTACAACACTTTGAGACTAACTGTAAATATCTAGTAAGCTCTCAAAAATCGTCTCGCAACCATAAAAAATATAATTGACATTTTTAACAGACTACAATCAAATAAAACCAACAAAAACCACTGCTACACTGCCTGTACAAAAGCCTTTATTTGATGGGTGGGCGGGGCTTGCTGTAAATTTTTTATAGCAGGCCCAGCTGTGAGGGCCTTTTGGCCCATGAAAAAATTTTCTTTTATTTTTTAAAAATTATACGTGTATTCTGATCGGGATTACGAGTCCAACGGTATATTATTTGTGGGAAACAAAAATCAAATGGATAGTAAAAAAGTTAGAATAATTTTGAACCGTTAAATATAAACTCGAAACACTCAATCTCAATTTTCACTGTCCATTTGATTTTTGTTTCCCACAAATAATATACCGTTGGACTCGTAATCCCGATCAGAATACACGTATAATTTTTAAAAAATAAAAGAAAATTTTTTCATGGGCCAAAAGGCCCTCACAGCTGGGCCTGCTGTAAAAAATTTACAGCAGGCCCCGCCCACCCGTGAATTTATAGGTTTTGTGATTCAAGAGGATTAACTCACCTTGTCTTTATCGAAGTCGTTGATTCCCAAGTTGTGAAATAATTGTTGATCAGACACCTGCAATCTGGCCCCCTCTTGAGCACAACATCGTGAATGTGGGTGAGAGTTCTAAATACCAATTTAGGCGTGCCATGTGAAAAAGCAATGATTTACTCTTTTTCAATAAAGAAAACATAATATATTACCCAATCTATACCCAATTGCTTACAACAATTTAAATTTGTTATGTCCTTTTTTATATTTAAATTATTTTTTCCCTCCGATGAAAAAAAACACCAGAATTTAAAATATGTGTATTTTCTATATCTTATTTTTAATATATATATATTTTTTTAAAGCAATGGGACTACGGATGACAAAAAATAAACACGCATTATCCAATAGGATACTAATTCATTTAAAATTCAGAAACCAATATTATAGGATTTAGAAAATGGTTTTAGGTGGGTTTTTTTTTCTTCTATGGTAAGCTTTGGGAAACCCGAGTCAATTAATAAATTGTTAGGATATCTGAACTGAAACCTTCTCAAACTAGACTTTATCTTTAATTATAAGTAAGGGTGTGTTTGGTAAACAATTTGCATGTAGCATATAGCTTATATGCTGGTAGCGTATATGCTGTTTGAAATGCTGTGCTGTTTGGTTTATTATTGCAAAAAAAGCATATATGCTGTTTCAAATGTTGTGGTCAATTACATACAGGGGCAGTAGTACAAATTAAAAAAAATTCAAAAATATATATAATAAATTATTAAATATAATTGAATATATTATTTAAATATATATATATTATTAAATATAAATAAATAAAAGATTAGTAAATATAAATAAATATATAATTGAATATATTATTAAAAATAAATAATTAAATATATTATTAAAAATGTTAATATATTATTAAATATAAATGAATATATTATTAAATATAAATAACTAATAGATTAGTAAATATAAATAAATAAATTATTAAATTTAGTTGAATATATTATTTAAAAATAAATATATTATCAAATATAAATAATTAAATATATTATTAAAAATGTTAGTATATTATTAAATATAAATGAATATATTATTAAATAAAAATAAATAACAATTTATTAATTATTAAAAATAAATAACAATTTATTAATTATTAAAAATAAATATATTATTAAATAAAATAAATAATGGATTGTTAACATTTTGGTTATTTGGGTGAAATATAAGGGGCAGTTTAGACTTTTCATTTGTGGTAGATGATAAATGTTGTTGAAAATGGTTTTTTATGTAGCATTTGAAAATTGTAACATATATGCTAAAATTGTTATTGGGTGTTTGGATAAGTAGCTTTTTATGTGTAGCATATATGCTGAATGCTAAATTATATGTTGTTGGAAATTGTTTACCAAACGGTACCTAAGTTCTGAAAAATATTAATGAGTATATTAATAAAATGATTCAAATTTCTAACTTTGTATAAAAGAATTGAATAACTTAACTACTACTCCGACAATTAGTTTGTTATTATAAATGTTTTTTAAAATATATATATATATATATATGTGTTTGAAACTCTTTTAAAAAAAATGTAAACGGACACCCAATGATAAATAGTTATAAAATAATTTAAAAATTTAAATGACTTTCAAAATGATTTAATAATTAATGATTTGATAATTAAAAGGTATTCAAGCCGTTGTCATTATTTAGGACTATCCATTTCTTCTAACTAAAATAGGAAGTGAAGTACAAAGTAGATGAGAATTTGAAGGGCAAAAAAAAAAAAAAAAACATCCGCACGATCAAAAGGGTGAGAGAGATATCTCTCGCGTTTTGGTTTTCATCCGTCCCAGAGGGATTCAGTTTCAGTTTCACGCAATTAATTGTGTCTTTTTTTTCCCAGTTTTTAAAGCAAATTGTTGACATTGATTTTAGGGTTCGTCTTGAGTTTCCTCATTACTGCCAAGAAGAGATTGGAAATTTGTATTTTTGTTTAACCAATTTCTTTAATACAACTAAAATGATTAAATGAAGACAATTTCTTTAATTTTAAACACAAATATTGATTTATGTATCTGGTTAGATCTTTTTTTTTCCTGAGGCAGGCCTAACATTACTGATTATGGAAAATACATTTAGCAGGCCTTCTGCTGTGCAATCAAGGAGAAGGAAAGAGCTTCAAAAGAAGGAAGAACCAGAAACCTTTTTGGTTACTCGCAGGTAAAGGAGTCTTTGGGAATTGCCCAAACGCAGACCGCTCTCGAGTCTTTCCATACCCATTTGTCCCTCGAAATTTCATCTCTATATCAGGATTTACTCACCAGGACTGATATCGGGTTTCCTTACAAGGACTGATGGAGAAGCCTTCGTTTTTTAAAGTCTTGATTGGTGACTTCAAAGATAAGTTGGTACTGTTTTTATCCTTGTCAATTCATCTAAAAAAAGGCTTGTATGTATGTTTCACTCTTTGATCCAGTACTACATTCCAGTTTTTATGTTAGGAGTAGTAGTACAGGTAAAGTTTAGAGTTTTAATGCCTCAACTGATGTTGTGGAGTATGGAAATTCTGATTTTCCTTTATGGGTATTCTTGAATACTTTAATTTTCCTTCTTATGGTTTAGACTTTAGAGTACAGAATTTCTTTCTATCTTTTGAATAAGAATACACATGCTAGTTTGTTATGTTAATGTCAAGTTGATTGCTTTACTGCCTCACCCCATTGTTAAGAGCATACAATTCTTAATTTTCCTTCATGGGTTTGCTTGAATGGCTTCTCTATGAATCTAGATGAAATTTGGGAAATTTATATCCTGCAAAAATGTTATGATTTGTTGGAGTAAGTTCTTCTTGAAATGCATCCCACTACAGCAACTTCCACCGGAGTTTGTCAAGAACTTCTTCAATGAATTTCCTGAAGAGTGCTTAATTAGGAGTCGCATTGGGACTTCGCATGTCAAAATCACTGGATCTAGTGAGGGATTATTTTTCGATGTTGGTTGGAAAGTATTCGTTGAGGATAATTCTTTGGAATTGGGAGACTTCCTTACATTTGAATATGATAGGAATACAGAGTTTCATGTCAAGGTGTTCGGAAAAACTGGTTGTGAAAAGGATTTTGCTATGGATCCAAGGAAGAAAAATAGAATTCACGGGAGGACAAATGATGAAGTGCTGAAAAATTCAAAGAAAAATGAAGTTGAAGGGGCCAAATCCAATCTCAATAACATATCCCAAGTCAAAGAGGAAACTGGGGACGATTTCTGGATTGAGTCATTGAAGTCTTGTCCAGCTTCTAAGAAAAGGCAGAGGGAGAACACCATCTCACCATCTTCGAGTTCTTATGAACAATATAAAAGGAGGCCAATGAATCAATTTGAGAATGCAAATGGAGGTGCAGGTTTGTGTCCCCTTTTAAGAATTTGGAGGTTTTGAAAAACTTTCATATTGTTTGCTGCTCTTGGTTTTGATTGCTCTAACACCGGGAATTGTTCTTGGATTGTCACATTAAGGATTTGTCCCCAGTAGTTTTCATAGAGACAAGCAAAAGTTGTCCGGAGATCATCAAAGCGGCACATCATATGAATCTATGAACTCTTCTTTCGAGTTGACCATGGCACCTTCCTACGTTGCTTTTGCTACTCGTAAAGCATATGCGGTAAGGGTTAATTTTCATTTACTGTTCTTGTTTGACATCTCTTGACACAAGAATGGTAAATTATAATAAAAACCGACACTAAATGATGTTGATTTGAATTTTCATTGTGTTGATTTCCTTTAATATGTAGCGCATACCAGTTTGGTTTGCTCAGACCCATCTTTCCCGGAAACATGAAGGCGTTGTGCTTCTGGTTTCGGATGGCAAGGTAAGCAAAAGCTGGAATGTGAACTATAGCTGGAAAACAAGTCATCTGAACAGCGGTTGGCTCAAATTTGTGAGAGACAATTGCTTGGAAGTCGATGATATTTGTGTTTTCGAAGCAGTAAAGGAAGAACCGAATACTATGAAAGTTTCCATCCGTAGGCACAAACAAGATTCAGATGATAACTAGGTAATAGGGAGGCCATTTCTGTTGTTGAATATGGATATGTTGATTAAGAGTCCTGTCTTCAGGCCAGTCAATTTGGGCTTGTATTTGCGGCACTGACAAATTATCTTTTTTGAATTCGTAGTGTTGATTGAATTGATCCTAGTATATGTGCTGATGCTATCTATCACTCCCAACTACTTTTTCCTGTTTATAAATGTGTAGCGTCTACGAGCCTGAATTGCGAATGTGTGTGGCATATTTACCCCTGGCCAACTATGGTCTTCTTTCTTCTGGGAGGCACTATGGGTTAGAATTCTTACCATCGACAATCTTAAAAGAAGAGGTTTCCTCTTGTCTGGTGGATATGTGGTTTGTTAGTTCAAGGAAGAAACGGTTTCTCGCCTCCTGTTGCATTGCTCTTGGGCGGCGAATACCTGGGAACGGTGTGGAGTTTGATGAGTGTGGAATGAGTTCCTTGTAGTAACTTGATCTCAGAAGTCGAGGTTTCTTGCCTGTGACAAAATGCTGGCAAAGAAATTTTTTTGCTTGAATAGAACATAACTGTAAACCGAGGGACTTTTCATGGCAAGGAGTGAAACATTGGATGGTTGGCTTTTTGTGCTTAATACTCCAATATTTTTGCGGTAGTGCTAGTCATATATATAAGGCAAATGTACATAAGTTTTTGTAAGCCTAGTGGCAGATGACTAAGCTATTGATTAGGATAATTTTCAAATTTTTTCAAAACTAAAACAATGTAACTAACTAGGCTAAACAAAGTAATTATGGTAAAGTTGACCCAAGCATTTCAAAAACCCAAAGCCTATTACATAGATCTTCTCACTCTCTCTCATTTTTCTCTCTGTCTCTCTTCATCCCTTCGCCAAAATCTAGCATCCAATGAGTATTTTTTTCCCGATCAAAAGGTGAAATCAGTGTCTATTGTCGAGATGAACTCAATGGAGGCGGAGGTGCGTTGTTGTCTATGGTGGCCAAATCTGAACCCACATCTCCTTTTGTTCATATAGGTTTTCCACATTAATACATACCATCAAAAGTTCTAGATGAGTACTCCATACACTTTCTACAAGGCTACAAAATTATCGCCTGATGAAACTTATTTAAGAAACTAGAATGATAAGATAGTTCAGAATAATAACACTATATACCTTCATATTATATCACAATACTCTTTCCGTCTATTACAATAAATTAGAAGATAATTACATGTACAAAAAACAAGCACCTAACACATTATTAGTTTAGAACATTGTATTTTAACCCAGAAAACTAGGAACATAGCTTTATTTTTTATTCAAAAATTTGGGTAGAGAGAATGTAAAAAGAACGCTAGAGGAGAGAGAATGTAGGACAAACACTAAAGGAAAGCGGAGATAATGTAATAAAAAATGGAAAAATAATGTCTTAATCCAAGTTAAAGCCTTAAAGGTGATTGATACAATTGGACGGGGATATGAATAAACACGAGGAGAGAGAAGCTTGAAGAAATTGTTCCATTAATTTTTGTCATAAAAAATGTCTATGGAATGCGCACGTGACATGACACCTAAATTGTGGATAGCTATGAATGTTTGGATTATGTATAATAAATTCTCAAATTATTAAAAAAAGGTAAACAAATATATTATTTTCTCTTTATGCCGAGCTTTTATTTTTAGACAAGCAATCCCTGTGTACAACCAAAAATAAACAAAAAGAGAGAAAAACAACGTTCTCAAAATCTCTAAATCATTCGAAGCAGCTAAATCAGTTCCCTGAAAGGTTCGTTAACAGCATCGAAAGATTACAGCAAGAGAGGCGGTAAAACAATTATCAAAATTGAAGTTGGGAATGCTCCACAAGATGCAACTTCAGTATGCTTGTGAACATTAGAATATTGATGCCCTGGCAAGTCCAAGAAAGTTCCGTAGAAATTTACATAAAGCTACAACCAATCGTACTGCATCTCAATAAAGAACAATCAACCATCTACAATCAAAACAAGATCAGTTTGGTAAGCATCATGGTTTTATTTACAGTCCACATAGTACGACATAGCACAAAGAACTTTATTTGATTGTAGGTGGGCATGGACAAATATATAGCATCAAGCTCTCTACAGCAAGTAACAAGAGGAGAGGCACCATAGCAAGTCCACAAGCCAAAAATCAGCAATCAGGGAGACAGGGAAATAACGGTAACAACATTATAATCACCAATTTTAACATATATCAACAGGGAGCAATGTCTTAACTTTCTCTATAATACCCTTGCTTCCCCCCCAAGATAATACAACCAAGATCTTCATGCATTTATGGAAATCAGTACACACACCCCATATTAACAGCATCTTCTGAGCTACGAATATAGTAAACCATACTCACGAATGAAGACAAATGTTTCATACAGTATTCACAATCAACAGTGATCACAAAATGAGTACAATTAGAAAGCAGAAACATTTTTAGGAGAAAATATCACTACCATCACCTAAATTTAAGATTCGTCTTCGAGTATAAAACCATTAAGAGAAATCCTTTTATAACTTAAGCTCCTTCACACTACTTGAGTAATAGAAAACTTCTGTCACTACCCAGTGACCATCTAAAAAGCTACAACAAAGCTTTATTTCACCACCTTGTATTAAAGCGCATGTACAAAAAGCTTTGCTCGAACCGTCTCCAAATTCATCATAGATCATCATTGCAATCTGAGTGAATACCAAAAATTAGTGCAGTCGTTTTATACTTTTATATTATTGTCAGGCCAACAAGAATGAAGGAAGGCTCAATTCAGTTACACAAGAAAACTGGAATGCACAATGAAGTTGAAAATTAAACCCCTTCAAGTTGATTAGCAGAAAATCAACAATGATTGACAGTAATAGAACAAACCAAAACTAGAGGAATCAAATAAACATCATTGTTGACCACAACTCTAATTAGACAAAATTGTATGCATAACTACAGCTTTTCTAGTAGAACAAGAAAAATTAAGGGCCACAGGCCCTCCCTCACCGACCAGAACTCCGCATGAGTATCCCGAGTTTAAGCATTGCACGAACAAAGAAAAAATTCTCAGTTTTTAGAAAATCTAATTGAAATGACTTGAGCAGAAAAGGAAATCATAATTTTTCATTGGTCATTTCCAACTCCACGAAATAACAAGAAATGGTTCATCCTCTCAAGTGTTTACATTACTTTACAAAAAAGACTTTTCCCTAACCCAAAAGGTAAACAAACAACTACTCTCGCTGTGGACAGGGTCGGGAACAGAAAAGATGTACGCAGAGAAGACATTAAGGCAACATTTTTTTTTTACAGTATTTCTTCCTAATATCACCATCCACTCATGTGCCATCACATTACTGGGCCACAAGTCCCACGCGCAATGCAAAAAATTTGAGTAAAAATAAGAATTGGATTTCCTATATTGGGACTTTATTCAGAGAGACTATCATTAAAACTTTAAACAAAAATTAGGGAATTGTAAAACAACATATTGCCCTGCTGTGCAAATAACAAGTCTAATGAAGCAAATCCAATATCTCCAAATGAGATTACATGCGCACAAAATATGAGTAGATAATGGTCTCCCGCATACCTTCAAGGGTCCAACCATATCGGTGACGAGAGACAGAGAGCATTGAATTTAGCAATGCAGAGGCAGTGGCATTGTGATACGGCAACAATGATTCCACGCCGCAGCTCATCTCCACAGGTGATCTGTTCATTTTGATTTCAGCATAAAAAGTAATTACGAAAATCACAAGATTTTTCGCTTTTCAATAAAAAGAATCGAGAGAAAAATGATAATCCATGGTACCTGAAAATGCGATGACAGAGGGGGTTCTGTTTGGAATTACGGAAAGGAGAGAAGGCGGGCATGCCTTTAGATTTCGGGGCTGAAGCGAACCTCGCTGCTGCCGCTGGGGTTCTGGCTGCGCTGGAGCGGAGAATGGACCTCGCAACGGCCGACAACATCGTTTTCGGTGTGGGATTTAGATCTCTAGTCTCTACAGTATACAGTGATGAGATTTGGTTTTATACTTCACGAAGAGGAGGCTTTTAGAGCGAGGGTTTTGCAAGTTGCAACTGTAGCAATGACAATTGCAATAAGCAATTTTCCCTTCCTCTCAAAATCAATTTTGATGTGATTTTTATTATATAAAAATTTAAATTAAATATTTATTTACATTATCAAAACATGTTTATTAATACAATCACATTAACAAAACATAAATCTCTATATATTTTTCTCTTTTTCCATTAATAAAATATATACTATTTCATTCCATCATACATTCTTCAACAAAATTACATAAAAATCAATACTGAATCTCACATATTTTAGAAAAGTCAAGCCACATATAAATCCATATCATCAAAACACTTATTCCAATATAGTCACACCATCAAAAACACACATTCGCATACATTATTCATTCCCCTAAAAATCTCTCGTTGCAATTGCCTTAAATACTCACTTGTTGGTACATAAGCCATTAATCATGGGTGTCTATTCGATTTTTGCTCCTGTTTTTAATTAAAATTGAAATATCTGAATTTATTTGATTATGATATTTTATAATCCGTAATTGGATCGATTTTCATATAACCCAACAAAAGCAAAAACATGTGTCTAATATTTTGAACGAAAATGCTAAAGGTCCACGAGAATTGTTATATATAATGTACATAATCTATGTGGCATGCTGCCACAGATTTTTGGGAAAACAAAACTTTTTATTGTATTAGGGATAAACTTAATTCCCTCTCAAAGTTATTACACTTTCCCGCTTCTCTCTCTTTCTTTTAACTCAACATATTCTCTTTCATAATTTTGGTTCTCATCTTATTTTAATATTCAAATTTGATCTAAGAATTTCATGGGTATGAAATAATTAGGCCTTATTACACTGTGTTTTAATTTGGCAATGTCTTATTACATTGTGTTGACCATTAAACAGAGTTTTATTACATTGTGTTTTATTTTGACAGTGACTTATTCAATTGTGTTTGAATTCTTCAGTGTTTTATTACAATGAGTTTTAATTTGACAGTGCATTATTACTTTATGTATTAGTTTCACAAGGCCTTATTTCAATTTTTTATTTTTTTATTTTTCAATGTCTTATTACGTTGTGTTAAATATTAGACAGTGCCTAAATACATTGTGTTTAATCTTGACAGTTTCTTATTACAATGTGTATTCTCTTGTATTATTTGCAATGTTTTCATGATTAACCAATTTCGTTATTTCATGGGTATGAAAATTGTGTTTTCTTAAAAAATATCGTATGCTTCTCGATTAGCTCGAGGCTTTTTAATAGAATTTTGATAGCTCTCATATTTGATTTAAATTGCATTTCTTTGGGCTGTTTACAAGCCTTCCCTGACGTATTATATTTCAACTTGGACGTACCCTTGGAAACATTTTTAGACCGCGATGAACTTTTACATTGATTTCAAAACATCCAATGTAATAAAAACATAAGGTGCAATGCAATGCAAACAATGTAACAATCAATTACATACAATGTAATATATATCATATGGCCAATGTCATAACATATCCATTGTATATTGCAAACAACAAAGAATGATTTATTCCATGATTGCAAAAAAATCCCAATTGTCCGCAAGAAAAAACATGCATAAACTGTTTATATAATTGGCATTGCAATGTAATTTCATATATTCAATGGCTTGCGGGTAACAAAATAAATAAATAATGTTTTGTTCCAACCAAAAAAATGAAAAGAGAATGCTTGATTGAAACTAAACAGGGGGCGCATACCTTGAGGCGATGACACAATGTAAGAAAATAGATCGTCGAATATGTGGATGAACTCGAAGACCCGATCGAGGGCTTCGAAATAGTCATGTTCACCGATCTCTTGGAGACTGATTCAATGGAACTAGGCTTCTGTGAGCGAACGATACGATATTGGAAGCGACAACTTCTTTGGCCAAAAACGGCCATGAAGAGTTTTGATAGAAAATAGGACGCGCACTTGTCAGAGAATACAAGGCCATGCCAAAAATGACAGAAGAAAAGCCATTGCAGATGGAGAACTAGGTGTCAAAAATCAGAGGAATATGTGGAGTCGCTGAAATAAATTTTTGGGTGCAATATGAATGGGTTTCATTTCTTTAACTGGGTTTCATTTTGTGAAAAATTGTGCCAGAAACAATAGTTATTGAGTCATGACAAGGAATGTAATAATGAGCAGATTTCAAATTTTAGAATTTCAAAAAAGCTGACCTAGCTTGCCACAAGTGTTATGTACATTATTAGGGATATCAATCTTTATACAATTAGTACTACCGTATTTTGAAACTATAGAAATACATGCATTTTGTTCAATAATTTGACAATTAATAATTATTTCATCAATCTTACAAGTTAAAAAAAGATTGAATGATGGACTTTTTTTGTATTGATTTCTTTTATGTCACTATAGGGCGTAGGTCCTAGAGTATTGTGGATCAATATTGATAGAATGAACTCGGTGAAACATGGAGGGAGAGCAATGAGCAGAGATAATATGTCAAGCTCTAATAAAGAAATTAAAAATTGTCTAACGTGCATAATTCACAGGATATTGCGCTGTGAACTAAGTAATTAGCTTGTAAATGCTGTTTAGACAGCAAGTAGGTTTTTTGTCCGTCCATTTTAATATTTTGAACACCATCTTAGCCAACTTTTTTGTTTGCAAGACACATTTCATTAAATCAAAAGAAGCAAAACAACAAATAGAAGCAACACCCTAATGCTTCCATACATAAATCGAGTCTAAAATTATAGAGGGAATACGGTCGGCCTATCTTTGCAATTGAGTCTAAAATTATGAAGGGATCCGGCTAGACCATTTTTGCAATTTAATGTATGTGCGTCTATACATATATATATTCCAAAAAAACATGCATAAAATGATACAGCATTACAATTAAAGGAAATTGAAAGCTTATATATAAAAGCTACGACCAATCGTACTGCATCTCAACAAACAACAATCATCCATCTACAATCAAAACAATCAGTTTAGTAAGCATCATAGTTTTATTTACTGTCCACATAGTAAGACATAGCACAAAGAACTTTATTTGATTGTAGGAAGGCATGGACAAATATATAGCATCAAGCTCTGTAGAGCAAGTGACCAGAGAGAGGCACCATGGCAAGTCTAGAAGCCAACAATCAGAAATCAGGGAGACAGGGTTCTAAACAGAAAATAAGGGTAACAACATTATAATCACCAATTCTAACATGTATCAACAGGAAGCAATGTCTCAACTTTCTCTATAATACCCTCCCTTCCCCTGTTTTCTTTTGAGAATGCTGAACCTCTCAAGTTCCTCTCTTATAATACAACCAGAATCTTCATGCATTCATGGAAATCAGTAAACACACCCCATATTAAATGCATCTTCTGATCAACGAATATAGTAAAACATACTCACGAATGAAAACAAATATTTCATACAGTATTAACAATCAACAGTGATCACAAAATAAGTACAATTAGAAAGCAGAAACATTTGTAGCAGAAAATATCACTACGATCACCCAAATTTAAGATTCGTCTTCGAGTATAAAAGCATTAAGAGAAATCATTTTACAACTTAAGCTCCTTCGCAATACTTGAGTAATAGAAAACTTCTGTCACTACCCAGTGAGCATCTAAAAAGCTATGACAAAGCTTTATTTCACCCCCCTGTATTAGAGCGCATGTATAAAAAACTTTGCTCAAACCGTCTCCACATTCATCACAGATCATCATTGCAATCTGAGTGAATACCACAAATTAGTGCAGTTGTTTTATATTATTGTCAGGCCAACAAGAATGAAGGCAGGCTCAATTCAGTTACACAAGAAAACTGGAATGCACAATGAAGTAGAAAATTAAACCCCTTCAAGTTGATTAGCAGAAAATCAACAACGATTGAAAGTAATAGAACAAACCAAAACTAGAGGAATCAAATATCCAATTGAACATCATTGTTAACCAAAATTCCAATCAGACAAAATTGTATACATAACTGCAGCTTTTCCAGTAGAACAAGAAAAATTAAGGGCCATAGGCCCTCCCTCTCCGAAAAGAACTCCCCATGAGTATCCCTGGTTTAAGCATTGCACGCTCAAAAAAAAATCTCAGTTTTTAGTCCCACGCGCAATGCAAAAAATTAGAGTAAAAATAAGAATTGGATTTCCTATATTGGGACTTTATTCAGAGAGACTATCATTAACAAAAATTAAGGGAATTGTAAAACAACATATAGCCCTACTGTGCACACAACAAGTCTAATCAACCAAATCCAGTATATCCAAATGAGATTACATGCACACAAAATATGTGAGTAGATAATGGTCTCCCGCATACCTTCAAGGGTCCAACCATATCGGTGATGAGAGACAGAGAGCAATGAATTTAGCAATGCAGAGGCAGTGGCATTGTGATACGGCAACAATGATTCCACACCGCAGCTCATCTCCACAGGTGATCTTTTCAATTTGATTTCAGCATAAATAATTAAGTAAATCACTAGATTTTGCGCTTGTTCAATAAAAAGAATCGAGAGAAAATGAGAATTCGTAGTACCTGAAAATGCGATGAGAGAGAGGGTTCTGTTTAGAATTGCGGAATGGAGAGAAGGCGGGCATGCCTTTAGATTTCGGGCCAGAAGCGAACCTCGCTGCTGCCGCTGGGGTTCTGGCTGCGCTGGAGCGGAGAATGGACCTCGCAACGGCCGACAACATTGCTTTCGGTGTGGGATTTAGATCTCTACAGTCTATGGCGAGGGGAGGTTTTTAGGGTGAGGGTTTTGCAACTGTAGTGACCATGGACTCGACTAAACACTCACTAGCCGGTACATAAGGTGTCCATTCAATTTTCGTTTCGGTTTTTAATCAAAATAGAAACATTTTGAAAATTTTCGATTATGATATTTTACAATTTCTAGCAGGAAATATGTATCAGATTATTAAATTGAAAAAACTGAATTTTTTTTATTTTACTCAAATTGAATCAATTTTCGAGTAGCCAAACAAAAGCATGTTCTAATATTTTGAAATTATAGAAATACATACATTTTATTATGTAATCTTATAAGTTAAAAAAAGCTTGAATGAGGAACTTTTTTTTTTGTAATGATTTTTTTAGGAGTTGATAAATAAACCATTACCTACTTTATACCCCTTCATAGACTGTCCTTTCAATTTGTTTTTTTACATGGCAAATGACCACATGTAGAGAATGATTATTTCACGTTAAACATCATTCTCACGTGTACCCCATTTCATGTGTACAAATCTATATATTAACATTATTGTTTTGAGAATGATGTTTTTACCAAGAAAATAAAATGTTTGTTTTCTTCGACAAATTTGTCTCACTTTTTATCAATCAATAACGTAAAAATCATTTTCTCTCATGTAAAGTATAGAAATTGATTACTACACATAAATTTAATGAATCGAATGAACAAACGTTCGCAAAGAAAACATTGATCTCATTGACTGAATGTAGGTATCTAACCGCTCCGTATATGAGGTAACTCATGTAGTTGCACAATCATGCCTACAGTAAAGCCACCCAGGGATAATGGGAGATAAATGGATAATCCCCTATCAAATCAATAAGATTAATAAAGAAAAATTTACAAATATTCATTCAACCTAACAAAACAACTCATATTTTAATTAACTAAAATATTATATCATATCGGTTTCAAATTCACAGCTATCGTTGACTTCGATGTGCTCCGCCATCTCCAAAAAAACTCCAGCAAGCTGAAAAACTCTATCGCCTTCTCTGATTTTCTTTGCTTGTATAATGCTACAATAAGAAGCATTTATGTCTATATATAGAACCTGCCAATCAATTTTGCTCGGCTGTTTACTTTACCAGTAAAATCAATTTTAGCTTTGAAAAGGAGACGGGAAAGAAGTCGATGTTTACTTTACCAGTACAATCAATTTTAACTTTGAAAAAGAGACGGGGAAGAAGTCGATGATTACTTATCAGTACCTCATAATAAGACATAGATCGTAGAGTATTGTTGATCAACATTTGTAGAATGAACTCGTTGAAATAGTAAAATAGTGAGGGAAGATAATGAATAGACATAATATTTCAAACCGTAATGGAAAAATATAAAAATTGTTTGTCCGGCACGCATAATTCACTAGTTATTGTGCGAGTGAGCTAAGTAATTTCTTTTAAATGCTGTTGAGGCAGCTTTTTATCCGTCCATTTTAATATTTTGAACACCATCTTAGCCAATATTTTTGTTTGTAAGACACATTTCATTAAATCAAAAGCAGCCAAACATCAAAGAGAGGCAACGCCCTAATGTTTCCATACATAAATCGAGGCTAAAATCTATAGAGGGAATACGGTCGGATTATCTTAGGACAATCACAATGGTAAATCAACTAATGGCGCATTAAATTTTTAAATGAGCCCCACTAATATCTCACAAAAAACACAATTCTCAATCCAATCAAATCAGCAAAACACATCTCTCAATACAAAATTATTATCCAACCCAACTACTTTCTTATCCTTTATACTATCCCCTCAAATTTACGCTAAAATCAAGACTGAATCCCATATTTATTACAAAAAGTCAACCCATATCATCATGCACATCACCAAAATACATATTTCAATACAACCACATCAACAATTTTTTTTTTCAATACGATCACATCAACAACTAATGACCCATTATCTTTGACACCATTGTGATTGCCCAATCGAGTCTAAAATTATAAAGGGATCCGGCTAGACCATTTTTGCAATTTAATGTGTGCGTCTAATACATATATATTCCAAAAAACAATGCATAAAATAATACAGCATTAAGCCGAGAAAGACAATTAATGGCAATTAAAAGCTTAAATATAGCCAAACCATACATCACGAGAGCTTTCCAAATTTTCCAGAGGCTCTTTCGGTATCAATATTCAATACATTAGCTTTCATTCCGTATTTTTAAAATCATAATTTAATTACTAAATACGCCTGAGTACAATTGAAAAAGCTCCGAGGGAGCGGAAAAACCGCAGAACCCTCCCTGTCAACGTATGCTCGCAATCAATATCTCAATTTCTATAAATGAATTACACCGTAAAAAACTCCTACTAGGCCATGAATCCTTCCTCTTCCACCCTCTGAATAACTACGTGAATAGGAGCCTTCATTTCCTAAAATTATTATACACAAGTTTAGGTTCCCCATTCAAGTCTCGACCCGTAACTTTTCGGAGTATACAGAAAACTACTCTGAGTATCATTACTTTTAGTCACTATAATCATCATCCATGGATTCAGATTCCGATCCATCATCAAAAGCTATGTTATTTGATTTTTCATCTGAGCTTTCGTTCGCATCAATATTTCCTGCTATCTCTTCGTCGCCGACATCCACAAAACCATTATCATCTCCAGAGACATTCATCATGTCTTCATCGCTCTCGTCCATTAGGTTTTCATTCCACTTATTGGAGACGTCATCAAAACCTTGCTCCCAGTTCACCTGATCATACCCAACTGCTTCAGCACTGTCATCAGAGTCTGCAGCTTCTGCACAATTGTTGTTATGGACACCTCCAATGTGCATCTCAATTATTTCATCACCCCATTCTTCCTCAACCACCTTTCTTCGCCGTAGTGCATTAGTCTCAATATTGATGGTCTCATCAACTAAATCATCATCTAACACCTCAGCGGTCACTCTGTCAGCTCTCCTCTTCCTAATTGTTCGGCGACCACGTCCATATCCTTGTCCATTGGTTCTTCGTCCCTGTTGTTTCAACTTTTTATTTAAATTTTCATTTTCTCTAGCATTTTGCCTGCCAGAGCTGGACTTAGGACAAGGACCTCTTCTCTGCCACCTTGTTCCACATCCTAGGTCACGACCACCTCGTCCACGCCGGTAGCTGCTACGGCGTGGGTCCACACGATTCTCTTCTTTTGTATACTCATCTTGGTCTACTTTAGGTTCAACCTCTTTATTCTTTCCAGGGGAATATTTTGAAGGCAGCTTCTGCAGAATGAGGAAAAACAAGCTTATTATTTTATAACAACAATTGCAGGAAAAAAAAAACATAAAAAAGAGCAGCTTTTTAAAGTGCACAGCCAAGAGAGTAAATATCTTTGCCGAAACATGGAAAAACATGCAATGAACGGTACGCCGATAAGAAGCCTTACAAGTCTTTATGAGATACCATCATCCTAACAATCCAACCATGAAAGGGAATAATTTTGGATGAAGAAAGCGATGTAAGCAAAATTAAGGGAGGATGAATTGAGAGAGGGAAAGAGAAACTGACCACACATAATTTAACATCCTTGTCCTCGCAAGGCTCATTTTTCTCCTGTTGTGTGTAAAAAATGGCTACATCGAGCTCAAAAAGCCTAAGAGCCAATGCACCAGTCGTTCTGGGAATCCATGGAAGTACAGAAACTAATCCATCGACAGAATCAAATATAACATTCTCTGACGAAACATATGAGCCCAATAATTCCTTCGTTGTCTCAAAACTTGATGACAAACTTTCTCGGTCTATGGCATGCTCTAGTTGAGTCAATATCTGTGACATTATCAGATAATGAGCATAATAACATTGATAAATATATCAACTGAATAAGCAGGTGTATCATGTCACATTGCAATAATTGGCTGAATACACATTCAAACATTGAGCAAGCATCAAAACAAATAATTCTGGATAGGAAAGAAACAAATATTGAATATATTTGATCCTCATTAGATCTGTTGTCACAAGTGAGAAACTGCACACACACACACACACATATATATGACAATAAATTCCACGAGGTACAAATGTTTCCGCCGAGATTTAACACTTGCATTATAAAAGCAATAATCTATTGAAAGCGGAAGCAAAAAAAAGAGAAAGTCTGTTGCTTATTAATTGACAATATCATTGCTTGATGAGGTTCTTTCTCTCTCTTTCTTTCTCTGGTTCTTTCCACTTACTCTCCTTTTAAAATATTTCTTCAAGGTTCTTCATCATCTCTCGAATGCCCACCCACCGACCCACTCACTCTTTTTACTTCTCCAATTACCCACCATTATCCTCATCCTCATCCGAGCCTTTATCCCAAAAGTTTGGAGTCGACTACATGAGTTTTTGAAAAAATCAACAGGAATCCACTACGCGTATTCATTTCCGCCATTCATTTCTATCCGGGATCATACTTTCATTAACTTCTATTGATTTCATATCTTTTTTTACTACAACAAATCATGTCTTTTTAGGTATTTCTCTTTGCTCCTTTCTCCTATACAAAATTTCTTAATTCTCCACACCACTATCTCTACATTGTACATGCCCATACCATCTTAAAAGATTTTCTTGCATCTTATCTTCAACCAATGCTACACCTACATTAGATCTAATAATCTCATTTCTCATCTTATCTTTCCTCTTGTGGCCATACATCCAACAAAATATTCACATTTATGCTACATGCATTTTTTTGGATATATTCTCCTAATAGCCCAGCACTTAGAATCATACATCATCATGGATCATATAGTTGACCAACAGAATTTTCACTTCAATCTTAAAGAAATCCTTTGGTCGCATAAAACCACAGATGCGCTCCTCAACTTCATCCACCCATTTTTAATCCTTAGCCACATCTCCCCTAATTTTTCCGTCATCTTGAAAAATCAAGCCAAGATATTTAAAAACCTTATTCTTTTTACTTCTCTACCATCTAACTCAATAGTCTATTCGTTCCATTGTCTTTTTTTACTAAACTATCTAAAGAATTATTTTTTTAGTTCTATTCAATCTCATTCAATAGTTTATTTGTTCCATTGTTTGTTTTTACTAAACTTATATTTCATATACTTTGTTCAAGTCTGTCTTAATTTAAATCTTTTAGACTCTAGGGTTTGTCCCCAATCTCAAATTTTGAATCAACTCTCAATATTGTCCCATCCACTAAAACTACATCCGCAAACAACACATATACCAGGGTACCTCACCTTGGATAAGGGAATGATTTTTTTTTTAAATTACCCTTAAAAAGTAAGGGAAGTCTCTAGTCATAGCAAATTCATTTGGCAAGAAACAGGAAACAATAGCTAATAGCATGAAGGGCAGAATTGAAAAATGCGCCAAGACCTGTAACAGTTCTTCAGCAGATGATGAAACATATAACGCTGATCCCCAAGACCTCCGATTATCTTCTGTCCAACGAGATGCAAGAGCTTCTAGAGGAATAGATGCCTGCTGGTCAATGAACACACAGCGGCACACGATATGAGATCAATTCACTCAACTACCAATACTTAGTATGCCAAAATTAATGTAAAAACGAAAAGAAAAGGCAATCATTTTAGAACAATCATCTAGATGTTGCAGCCTCACCTCGACAAAAGCTGACAGAGCCTTTAACAACCTAATTCCCATGGGAGAAGATAGAGAATTATTTACGTCACTGAGAATTGAACTCCTTTTGTCCTCACAGAAAACTGTGTGTTCAGGATCAGCATTACCAATCTTCTGGTGGCAGAATGGACACTGATTTTCTTCAGGGAGATAACAGTGGAGACACACATTACAAGAATCCAGCACCTGCAAGCTCCTCTTTTTCCCATATTTGGAGGCGCACAGTTTTAATGAACTAAAGCATTCTTGCCACATCCATTTCTGAAAATCTTGGTACCTTTCTAAAGAAGCGGCCTTCTCAATTTCATTTTTTCCAAGCGAAACCTTGAAAGAAGTGTCTGAAATATCAGAATTCAAACCACAGATCATACTGCTAGGACTGTCTGCACCAGCACGACCATCCGAGCTAGAATCCATTCCAGGAGTTTTATTAATCATTGAGGTTTCACTTTTGCTAACATTGTTGCAACACCACACACTCCTCTGGACATTTTCTTTGAAGAAAGCCTCAATCCTCCGCAGCATAACACTCAAATGAGATTCTCTAATCCCTCGTGTATCCAAAGACGAGAATAGTGTATCAAAGGCCTGCACAGAGATTCAATCAGTGTAGCAGAGAAAGAGTGAAGAATAAACAAAAATGAATCACTCATGTATAAATGTCCACGCCAACATTGGGTAGATCAGACAATACTGAATACCAATATCTACAAATGCTTTCATAACAGCCAGCCTATATTAGCCTTCAATACAAGAGTAAGTTACAGACGATACAGTTAAGTCCTAGAAGAAACATACAGTAGTTCTATGGAAATTATTATGAACGCCTAAAATAGTCACTCTTACAGGTACAAGAAGAACTGCCAAGCCCAAAGACCATATTACAAAACAAACAAAAAGCAGAGTTCAGATATGACAGCTTGGGAGCAAAAAAAAAAAAAAATTTCTTTTTTTAACAGAAAGGGAGCAAAAGTTCTCTCTTAAAAAGTAAACTTTATCAAAGAGAGTCTGTGTGGGAAAACAGCATGTTTTGGATAAGCCATAACTGAAATTCCCCTCAACAACACTATTTTATAGGGCTCTTAATTCTTATAATATTTTTTCTTCGAAAGGACTACAATATAATCTTGAATTTTGAAATGTGCAGAAGAAAACACAGAACAAATTACCATCAATACATGCTTGAAATAAATAAATTTAAAATATTATAACGGCTCCTTGTGAAACAACTCCAAATGTCAAAAAATGACATTTTATTGATCAATATTTCAATTATGAAAATATATGGACCCCAAGAAGTTAAATCTGAATCAAAATGTAACAGCCATCACAATGGCAGGTGGAAAAAAAAGACTTAAGTTACCTCCTCAGAATCAATAAGCCTCCATTTGCCACCTTGCAATTCAACAAAGATCATGCCTGAAAAAGGGTCATTTCTAGAAGCAGATGCAACAAATTGCCAATATCGATTACGCCTGCGATCTTGACCTAGAGGCAGTGATCTGTAAACATACATCTCTTCAGCTATGTGGGAAATATAAGATTTCAATTCTGAGCGTGACCTCTTTGATGCAAATCCATGGTGCTGAACAGAGAAATTATCTGGATTAGTGGAAAGATTCTGAACTATTGAAGCCCTTTCAGTAGGAAGGCCGTTTAGATGGTTCTCTGTGATTTGAGAACCCAGTAACAGCTTTGGGTCTTCCACAGTACTTGGAGATACGTAATTGTTTTTACTATCAACCACAGGCAATGAATTTTGGCCTTCTTCCGCCACAGAACAATTAAGTTTCGTTACAGCTTTGCTCCCAGAAAATAATGGAAACCTCATAATATCTTCTCTCATGCGACTTTTATCAACTTGTGCCTCTGCCCACATTTGTTTTTTAAGAGCATTAGCAGCTTCCAAACGATCCTGCAATACAAGTTATCAGTTCACAAGACACTACCCGATATACAAACATTTTCTATCACAGGACTAAATGCTTACCTCAAGAACAGCACGTATAGAACTTCCTTCATTTGCAACTCCAATCAACACAACAAGAGCATGGAGACGCTCCTCAACGCTGAGATGAGAGTATTCCCCCTCTGTAAGTCCTTGAACCCACGACTCACCTGAGTTGCTCTCATCAATCTCAATACTTTCTGGACCAAGATTTATAGCCTCAATATCTTCACCAGCAATGCATTGCTCATCGCTAATTGGTTTGTTCGTATAATCTGAGCCATTCATAGGTAAAATTGAAAGTAACTTTTTGGACTCATTTTGATTTTGCTCAACATCATCACAATCCTTGTCTTTTCCAGTTTCTGAACAAGTTTGTTCTTCAATACAATGGTCAGCATCTTTGTTTGCAACCAATGGAGTTGCCAAACCATCAACCTCATCATCATCAACATCACACTCAGAGTCCTCATCCTTTTCAACATCCACGTCTTCACCACCTAAAAACCCATTTTCAAATATCCGAATTTTCTTTCTAGCTGATGAAAGTATTGACTCAGCGTCAGCCGGATCTTTTCTATAAGGAGCTCTTACACAATATGTTGAAGGAGCAATTCTCTCGAAAAGTTTTGTATCCCTCGTCAAAGCAACAGAAATGGAAGCCTCTGGCGTCTTGCTTGTTGTCAGGTCTCGTAGCCCAGATTTCTAGCAGTAAGCAAATAAGTCATAGACAAGCTACATAAGATCGAAAGAAAGAAGTTGAAAGAAATTATCAAAAGAATATGTTACCAACAATATGAACTCACCTGAATTTTCTCTGCAAGTTCAAGCACAGTTAATCCCTTGCTACCTTCAAGTGAAAGAACATGAAAAGCAGCAAACTTAACAGTTCCAGGTGTCAACCGATGTCTGGATCTTCGCGGAAGTAATAAACCTTTTTCCCGCATTGATGCAAATGCATTTTCAGCTGCTGAACCACTACGCAAAGTAGAAATTACATCTTCACAAACCTTTCCCTGTAAATACAAAGAAAAAATAGTTGTTGAATCTTGTATCGGAGAACAATTAATGTTCATGAACGTGACATAGAACTGGCATAAATCAAAATTAATATTGCTGTGCAACGAGGAAAAGTGAGGACAAAACAACAAAGAACCTTTCCATTGTCGCACGACGATCCCCAAGCATTGCTCCTTTTCTTCAACTGTGGGCCAAATCCACCAGACAATGCTAATTGCCGAAATACCTCAGGCCAAGTTAATGGATTTAAGTGCTGTTGCCAGCTGCGTATGTTGAAGCCCCAAGCATATGCCTGATGCACAAAACTAAAAATCACAAATGGTTCTGTAGAACATAGTTCAGCAGGAATGCTGGAATTGAAAGAAGCATATGCCATACAGAAAACAAGACTAAACAAGTCAACAGCTGAGGCATACCCCTTCAACAATCTGTGGATGTCCACCTTCAGGATTAGAGGAACTATATTGATTCGTTCCTAACCCAGTAGAAGGTGTTCTAGCAACATCTTCAATATCTTTTATTATCACTTTTAACAAAGCAACATGTATCTCACTTAGCAACCTTGAATCCTGACATCAGAATAGAATAACTATCAGAAAGAACAGAAAACAAACGAGGGGAATAAATTAGATTGAAAAGCATTGACAAAAGCTCCTCATCAGTTTGTGAGGGCAAACGATAACTCCAATCTTGACTCACGTAATCATGAAAAGATTGAACAAGCTCATCCAGAGTGAAAGGCCACAGCCCAAGAACATCCGCAAACGTAATCAAGAATCTCCAAACCTGGAAAAACCCAACAATATTCAACGTCCAGCAAGCAAAAAATAAAAGTATGACGCCAGAAGGAGTTAACAGCAGAGCAACGAACAATACAGGGGAAAAGACATACCAAGTTACTCAGCATGAGCCAAGTAAAGATTTTAAAGTTCGACATCAATGACAAGATAATCACACTAAAACTATTAGAAATTTTTTCTACCTCCAAACAAAAACTTCAGGTAAAAAAAAGAATAAAAGCAAAGAAATCATCACTAGGACATACCATGAGAAGATTCCCGACATTTTCCTCTGAATGAACCCAAGGTTGAATTGAAAACGGTTTCTTTAATTGCAAAGACTTGGGTGGAAATACGGTCAAAGAATCTGAAGCACAAAAGATAAGTTATGCCCAGTCAAAAAGTTTTAGATCACAACTACAGCACAAAAATTGGAAAAACAAGCCACAAGTTAACCTCAGTACCAAAACTGATCATAAGAAAGATGAGCTCCCTAAATATCATGGTGACTCAGATTAAAGAATACCAACAATTAATTGGCCTGAGCTTCGTATGTCAGATATTTTTAAAAGGCCATGGTGACAGATTCAAGGAATCTTATGATGAATTCACATAACAATGAAATAAAAAGTTTCATCGCTTAAGATACTCAAAACCAACAGCCGCACAACATTCTCTGAAATTAAAATTATCACTAACACAACTTATAACGCCAACATCACTATGAGCTTAAGTCTATAATAACTGAGATACTTATCCAAAAAGAAGACTCAGCACAACAAGATTAATTCAACAAGTTTATACTAGGCTGGCTTCAAACCCCGGTCAAGATTAATACCCCTCAAAGCAAACAGAGTATTAAAACCCAAGAAGAATGATCCTTATTTTTCTCTTTGAGATGCTAAAGAGAAGGTTGTAAAATAAAGCAAGGTACCCAGGGGCCACCACCCATGTGTAGTTGTATACAGAGTAGGGGGCTAATCACAAAAGAAAATATCAGTTACATGAAGAAGCTGATTTTCATCATCATTCCAAGAGCCCATGCTTTGAAAAACTAAGAAGATGTAACCATCTATCTCTAAGAAAATGAATGGGTCTTTCATTACCCTGATACCCTCACAGGCTCTGAGATTTCGTTCTTCCCGAGCTATCAATACTATGGCTTAAGTGGACAAGAGTGAAAAATTCTTGTAACTAGTGAAAGCAACCAAGAACACCAATTAATGAAATAAGAAACCATAAAAACTCATAAATGTTCAATTGTAAATTGACACAGATATTGGAGCCAGAATCCATATAGAACACCATGAAGCAAAAGCAGCAGCAAAAGAGGTTAAAATCCAATTGACGGGCATCTAGATGAATCTACAAACAAATGTAAACTACAAAAATGATATGTTAAAATGCGGCACCTATTTGTAAATTGTAATATGAATCTTCCGGTACTATAAAGGTACTTTTGCTAGAAAGTACACACCAGGGAAAAAATTAGGTCCTTTTCACAAAATATGCAAAGGTTAAGAGACTTCAAGGGTAACATATAGAATAGAGTCTCTTATCTGACTAACTTTCCATTTAGAACCACCCACCAGTTCCCATGCAATCAATAATAATAATATACAGTGAATGCATCAAGAACCTCTGAAAAGAACCCAGGCATTTACCTCTAAATGACTCAAGGTTCTGCAAAGTGTCATGGTCAAGATGAATCATTGAAGGTAACCCTTTGCTTTTTGCAGCTAATTCCATGAGTTCCAGTTGTTCATCCTCAATCAGATCCATAGACTCTTTAGCAATCCTACGTGCAGTTGCCTTCTCAAGGGCAGCTTTGTGTTTCACTGCTTCTTTCTCCTTACGAAGCTCCTCCTTTTGCCTCATTTTCTCAGTCTTTTCAATATAAAACCAAAGAGAAGGAAAAACAGGTAAAATATAGGGGCACAAAAGGAACAAAATGAGAGGATGAACAGGGGAAAACACAAGAAATATTCAATCATTTTTCCATAAAGAAGCTTTGTATAGCAGTTTCAGAAACCTACTCTTAAATACTCTCTCTGCAAAAACTTCTCCCTCCGTTCTATTTCACGCCTTTGCTCACGTTGTGACTTCTCCTCTTCTTTCTGCTTTTCACGCATCAACCTCTCCTCCTCCTTACGTCTTTCACGGTCATGCCTTTCAATTTCTTTCCTCATCCGTTCTTCATTCTAAAAATAAAAAATAAAAATGTAAATTAAAGGATTTTTCCCAAGCTCAACATGAAATATAGCTGTTAGATGGAACCTTGCGCCTCAAATTATCTTGTTTCTCAAGCTCTTTACGGATCCGTATCTCCTGTACATCAACTTCTCTCACAATCCTAGCTTCATCACTCTACAAAAGCCGACTGCATTTTAATTACTAATCCTTCGATATATAGGAAGCAGTATACCAACACTTTCTGAGTAACTTCCCTAGATTACCTTGCGTTTCCTCTTAAGGTCGCCTTCAACATGGAAGATTTGGCCATCAGGTGAGATATCCATATTTTCTGGTCCAGTCTCTAGTGGGGTACTAAAATGCATATTCATCCGGTTGTTCGTCGAGGGCTCGTGCTGTGGGAAACATTCATCATCTCTATAGGGAGACAGAAAGGCTTGGTCATTACTTCCCTGCTGAGGCAACATACGACCACGGGCTGCATGGCCTTTTAAACCATGAACTCTTGACCTGACTTCATCTCCATGCACAAGCAATGAAGATCTTACCCTTGGAGCGTCAATCGATGAATCATGAAAATGAGACTGAGCAACTTGCCCATATGTATCAGATCTAATACTGGAAGGGTCTTGGAGAAGCCGATAATCATGGAGTAACCTTGTGCCCTAGCATTAATTCACACAGTTTCAATAACTGTCTACCAGATTATGAAATTCAAAACATATTTTCGGGCAAATGACACACATATTATAAGAATAACTTTATTGCAGAGGAAAAAATGTGAGGGAGACTAAGCCAGTCTGGGGAAGACCAACTGTTATTGCACATCAAGAAACAGAAAAACACCGCAGCAAGCTCAATCAAGCATGAAAGTTTCAACATGGACATTTTTAACAAAGCATTTAGCAAAATGAAAAAACAATCCCTTACAGTGCAGAATAAGTTGATAATCCACAATTTTTTTTCCCATAATGCAAAAAACATTTTATAAAATACAGCAAAACAAGAGAATACAAGCAAAGACAGATATTTGATTGTACATAAAGGTTCCAAATAAATGAATTTCAATATCAGCCATCTCATTAGGACTAAATTTCATCCAGCATTCATCTTTAAAAAAAGATGGACAACATGATACACCAGAAAACGCAACTTGCAATACCAAATCAATGGTGGTTGTGAGTCTTGTGACTCCTCTGGCTTTTTTTAAAAAAAAAAATGCAACATAGCAGCATGCATCCAGATGCACTTATACTTGCAAAAGTAGAAAAGACGTTGAAATGAGCTAGTGGGAGTTTAATCACCTAAACACAAGGACAGGTGATAACTTCCACTGGGGGCAATTAAAAAGTACATGAAAAATCTTTGTTCATTTCAGGTTTCAGTGATTATGTAGGTCCTATCTACCTGCATTATTCCTTAAACAGTGGAAACAAAAAGTAGACAACACAAGAGGAAATTAAGGAACCATTTCCCTCGACAAAAAATAATTGTAATAAAAAAACTGATCATAATAGAAGGTGCAAGGTAATTTGATAGGGCAAAAGGAAGATTCATGCTAAACTGACTAAAAGCATGCGAACCTATATGGTGCTCATATACAAGGCATCTGGACCTTATTGCAGATTTATATCACCAAAGTAAGAAACCATGCATTTCATACATATTACTGCACTTCTAACATAAGCAATTAACATAAGAATATGAAAAGGATTGAGAAACCAACTTTGCCTAATTCAATGTCCTGTTGCTCATACATTTTACTCCCGTAAGAATGCCCAAGCCTCTTCTGCTGCTCCGCTGCTGAGGCTGCAATTAAATGAACAAAACGTTGAAGAAAATAAAAAAAAAATTCATTCAAAGAATTGAGACACTGCCATCAAAACTACAAGTCCACCCACCAGACCAATTACAGAGCAGAACATGCGTAATGGATTTCCTCTTAACACAAGTAAAAATGGAATAAGACCAATAGAAATTGTCCATAAACTAAACTGAGTGAAAGATGGAAGCAACTACTATGCACATTCTTGCATGGTAACCAAACTTCGTAGAAAAAACGTCTGTAAAGCCAGCACAAACATGAAATGTAGGAAATAATGCATCAATCCCTCGCCGAAAATCAAATGAAACAAGACTATAATTACAAGTTGATCCCCTAATGGAACTTATCACAAAATGTACTAGCACTCAATTTCAGCTGCATTGAATCATCAAAAGGAGCAGATCACCTACAATGCATATGCAATCCAACTTCACCATAGCCAGACACAATGGCAGTACCAACAATTGAAATTAAAACATCATCAGAGTTTAGTTGCACCATAGAATATAGCCAATAGACAATCCACACTACACAGTCCAATTCAATAACAGTCGCAGCTTTTACCTAAAGGTGCTCCAAAAGCATCCGGAGGCAAGGCATCAAACTCCATCCCCAGAATTGGCCCGTCCTCCCTTATTGGCTCCCCCAACTGGTCCTCAACACATGCAATAGCCCTGAGCTCCACCACCGACTGCAGCGAGGACTCATAATGTCTCCTTCCCAAGGGCACTCCATCAAGTACGGCCTTCCTAGGCTCCGTGAAAGGGCTAGAACCAGAACCAGAGCCTGACCCGTAATCACTCCCCGCCTCTGTCCTAAAATCCTCAACAGGAGTCTCCATAACTCCCGTTTTGCGCGGCTTCTTTGCTTGATTCTCCTTCTTGTCCTTCAACCTTCTATGGCAAAACCACATCTGCAATTGCCGATCCGTGAGTCCCAATTTCTCAGACAATTCCACTCGTATTCCCTCAGACGGATACGTATCCACTGATGAAATCACCAAAACAAAAAATCATCCAATATTCAACTAAAACCACACAAATTAAACTCATATAAAAATCTAGAGATCATCACATACTCGCATATGCTTTCTCCAGTGCTTCGAGTTGGAATCGCGTCTTCATCTGGCGCTTAGGCTTGGCCTGTTGTCCTTCGCTAGAACTATTGGCGTTCTTGCCCATTCTGTCGCGATCTTCCCCTTCTGAATTCGCGTCCATCGAAGATGAAGAAATCTACAAAGGAAACCACAACCTAGGGTTTCCGAGAGAAACACGAAGCGAATATCACAAGATTGTGATTTTTATTTTCCAGCTATGCCTCTACATATCGTCGTAGTCAAGAAAGAAATAGACGGAGAGAGATTCAAAATAATAATGTCAAAATTATCCAATAATATTGACGGTAGAGCAAGGAGATTCAGGGTTGGATGAGTGAACCTGAATGAAAAAAAATTAATAAAAACAACAATAAGAAATAAAAAAACAAATTGGAAAAAGGAATAGGAGAAATCAGGAACCAAAAACCAAAACTGTCCTTGATCGTCACTCGAATTCCACATTCCATTATGTTTTTGGTAAGTTTTTATCGAACGGTGTGATCGTTTTCCTTTTTTGTTTATCAAAATAAAAAAGAAGAAAAAATGAAAGCCTTAATCCGTGTGGTTCGGTTCGATTCTGATTTCTGAGGAGTTTCGTTTTGTGGTTGAGCCACTGGAATCTTTGGTTACACATTTAGTCATCGAACGTTCTGGATCGTGTTGTTGCAGGGCCCATCAGTTTCATTTTCATGGGCTTGGGCTTCTGTGATTCAAGTAAGTTCACATCTTCGTAGGGAACAACTTCAATTCAATACTTGATATCACTCTTCAAATTTGACTTCTTATATACACATTAAATGTATTTTTCAATAATGCAGTCACATTAATGGAAACACATCTTTCAATACAATTTTTTCACTTTTCATTACCAAACTCTTGAAATAGGGTTAGGAGAAGGTCAGTGCACTTTTACACTTGTTTTTAAGCAGTGCAGATCTACACCATTAAATACACTTTGTGGGCCCTTTAATAAGTGTGTTTTTTCTCTCTCTATTTTTAATCTACAGTAATAAAGTGCACTGATAAATGCACTGCATTGGCTCTCCTCTCTTCCCCTTCAAATATCAAGTGTTCACATTTTTCAATATAATTTTTTCACTCCAAAACACATAAATCAATACAACTTTTTCACTCTTCACATATTCTATTTCTTATCACTAGCTTTACACAATCCAAAATTTTCAATACTACTACTATCAAACACCATTAGAGATGCCCACTTACCGGCATTCTTGAGCTTATATGCCTTTCTTTCTACCTCTCGGCTTTTGGCTTGGACCTTTGTGGCTTGTTATTCCGCCACCAATCGAGACAAGATTTTGAAAATCGAATCAGTGAGAGAGAAGATTTCAAAGAGAATGATTCCGAGAGGGAGAAGAAGAGAGAGGGAGGAATGATGTGGCATCATTTTATTTGTTACATGGGTTCCACAAAATTACTTTTTTCTCTTAAGCGTTACTCCATATTTGAAGTTTGATCAAAATTCCCAGCTTATTTCAAGCGTTAAATCCTCACCATTGTGGGCATGTATAGCATCCATTGTGGACGCCCTAAATCTTAGATATTTGGCCCATAATTATTTGAATAATTAAATATAGAATTCAAAAATTATTTTATTTTTTTGGTTAAATTTGAAACTGAACTTGAAAAAAATTAAATTCTTAACAGATTCCAAAATCGTTAATCAAAAATTAAATAACCACGAATTGAATTGAGTCTCCATGCTGCGGATCGAATTTGGACACCCCAAAATATTATATTGTCGAAAGCCAAACAAAAGCTTATGCTAATGAGCAACTGTTTGTGCTCGGAATCAAAGAAATTTTCTCAAAAAAAAAAAGAAAACATTAAAGGACTGCTTGAATTGGAGAGGGGAGGGTTAAGGAGAGGGAAAGAATACCCCCGCTTGGTGTATGGCTTTTAGAGACAACTGAATCGTCACAATTTGAGAAAATTAGGTTGTTGATCGAATAACATTTTTAAATGGGAGTAGGCATGCGACTAGGTAGATACATTACTCATGAATTTGAATTTTAAATCTTGAATTTGCCTTCAAATCCTATGGTGTATGTGCTGCTACATAAGATTATAGAGATTTTGATATATTTTTTTGTCGGGATGACTAACAACACCGAGTTGATATTGATTGATTCCCAATACAACCAACCAACCAGAGTTAAACGTCCTAAACCATGAGTTACTTCCGTCCATATATAATTTTAATGGATTTTATCCTGTGTTACAGCTTACAGGATTAAACTTGCATATCCAGTTACAGAAAGTGATGAGACCCAAACCCTGTGGGCTTGGCCCGAGGGAGCCTAGTGGGCTTTCCTTAAGAATTTTGTTTCGATCTAATTTGTTTATTCTTCTACTTAACATCATGCAACTTTAGATAATAGTATTTCTTCAAGCACAACATCACAAATATCTTTCTCTCTCATGCCATCGTATGTTCATAATATTTAAATATTGTTCTGTAAAATACAAACGTTACTTTGGCCACGAATGACATTATATTTTAAACTTAATAAAATATTTCTTAATAAGCTACTAATATTTATATCTCTCATCCACTATCTTTCTAACAAATAATTTTCTTAATGGGTTATCATTTGACCTATGCCAAAGGGTTACACAGCAGTTCAATGATCCCACGTGATACTCTAGTTCTCACGTGTCATTTTCTGATGGCCGGGGCCGGGTGACTTGTTGTGAGAAGGATTTCACCAGTGAGTAACCAAGTTGAGAAATTTAAAAATTGCGTGATCGAGTTAAAACAAGTCATAACTCTTCAGAGACTAAAATGAGTATTTAAGAAAATTTAATTAATATAATGAAAAAATTAAATTTCTTATATACTTCCTAATAAGCCCTTAATTAATGATTTTCTTTTTTAGCCAAAATAGTTATAGAAGATGCAAAGGTTTGTAAGATAATGGATCACATTAAATAGAGATTTTTTAAGAATTTAATTGATTAATTCCACATAATGATAGTTCTTCGTTCCGTAGAACTATCATTACGGAACGAAGGAATTAACAATTCATTCCAAGATCTGGAAATCCTTTAACATCTTTCGGTTTGTTTATATATTCCACACCAAATCTGTTGGGACTGGTAATTCAAAGCGTAGACATTTTGTTAGATAACAAAGGCCAAGACAGTGATAGATGTTCATAATATATAATAACATTGTCTTCGTATGTCATTTTTTAAACCTTAAAAATGTCGCCATTTCACGTGGCATTAGGTTTTGTCATGCAACTATTTCTACGTCGTATTAAATATTAATGATTCATATGTAGGATTTGGTTATTTATAATAATTAGTTCTATCATGACTTCAACTTGGTCATAAATTGGCAAAATAATCACGTTTGTCCAACCACTTTAGCTACCCTAACTAATTATCTATTGTTAAAGTTTGTGACCTGAATTTAGTTTGGTCCGACTCGAAGAAAAGTTCGTAGTGCGACAAAATTTGATGAAATTTTTTTTGGGGGTTTATGATTGGAGCAAAGGGATTGAGCTAATTTTGGGGGTGAGGGAGCGTAGATCTTTTCAAATTAGGGTTTCGGCTAAGTATGTATTCATTATAAAACCGTTACTCTGAACTCTCTCTTGTACATGTTTTTTTCTTCTATATAGTGAAATCCTCCAGCTCTGCCCGTAATTTTTCTCTTTTAATGATTTTTTACGTAAATCTTTGTGTTATTGATTTCTTTATTGTTGTTTGTTTTCGAACTGATTTCTACATATATCACAAAATACTGCAATTAGAAAACTTCTTTTGAGAGTGAAAACTACACCATGGATGGAGATTGTAAATTAGGAGAAACTATTCGGTACTCTGGTTGTATATCTCATGTGGCACATTCAATGATATGATTGTCAATAACATATGTTTTATATCTTACTTTTTTATTGGTATATCATTCTCATATGCATGTCATCTACACCGTTAAGTATGTCATGTCGAAATACAGTCGGACTATGAAATAATTCCTCTATCAGCCGACAGCCAATGCTCGAGTAAAATATAATTGAATTCGCAACAGTGACAGACATACTGGGCCAACTTCAAGAAGCCCACAAGCAACCGAGGTGAAAGTGGGCTTTACGGCCCAGATTGTATGGTGAAAGTGAAAAATCTGAGAAGAATAGAATTTCAACAGGCAGAATCTTCTCTGAAAGATTATCAGAAAGCAGTACCTGGTCAATGTGGTTAGGTATTTGTCTTTTAATTTGTCACGAATGCAAATTATTTCTTTAGATGGCCACGTGGGTCGACCCATTTAGCGATCTCAATATGGTTTCGGGCCGGGTAAAGACCCAAACAAGCGTGATTCTGTATATCTTGTGACATATATATGTTCTATCCTATAATATGCAGGTATAAGCCAAACGTCCTGTAACTGGTAGTACAGAACCCTAAAATAGTAAAATGGATGTAGGACAGTATATATATATATATGATTCCATATACAGTCGACATATTAATCTGTAACAGGTGGATATTATTAAAAAGAAATCCAAAGCAAAGTGTAACCATCAATCAATATCACTTCTCTCACCATATATATTGTATATAGGAATAGCCCACCAAGCTATCTAGGCTTCTATTTTGACTCTATCTTATGTTCTTATTCCAAAAAACAATGCTTGTGGAGCCTTTGCCTCCTGTGATTCCATCCCTTTATATCCAGAAGAAAAAAAAATTGACTTACATCAATAATATTGTTTATTTTTACTTATTTGATTAATCGTAAATACATTGAGTATGCACGATTTTATTTTTTTAGGCAATTGTTATGATATTTAAATCCGAAAAAGACATTGTTATATGAAAGATGCTTGAATTTTTCCTATAAATCACTTGATCCCACAATCAGTGTTCATAACATGATCTATCTTTGTTGTGTTTGATAACAACTCATGGTTTATTTTATGCACTATTAGCTGCTTTAGTTCATCTAATTTCTCTCCCACTTTGACCGGAATCGCATTAAAATCTTTTGACGATTTGTTATTTTGTCTTTCAATCTAATAAGTTAATTAACTTGTTTGGATTGAGATATTTTATATCATTTATGCAATATTCTAATACTCCCCCACACGTGTGAACTGGGCAAATCCGACGGCGAACACGTAAAAATTGACATAATTTATATCATATTCTAATACTATGGGATTGTACTTGTTTATTAACTTTCACATCTATAATAATCAAAATGGACATTAATGAGCATAAACAATTAAATCAACAATACTTTACAATAATTAATATGCACTAAACCCCCAACCTAATCCCAAAATATAGAATTTCTGAAACAACAAAAAAAATCTATGTGGATCTTCTCAACTCTACCATCACCATATGAATCATTCACAAGATTAGTAATTAAAAATTTTCATTCAAAAAAGTTGTGCGTTAAAAGGTGTAGGAGATGGTGGTGATGGCATGGAAATTGAAGCATAAGAGGACAATTATGACTGTGGTTTAGGACAGACTCAAATGGGTTGGACACATCTTTTGCTTTTAAGTACTACTCAATTCTTTTTTGCATGTATATATTAATTATACTAAATCAGTGCATAAGATGAGCTTGCCTCAAAGTTTGCAAAAGACTTCGATTTTGGTCCCACAAAAATCTTGCTAGGTGAGTGGTGACATGGGTCATGAAGAAAATTATGCACTGAAATTTATTATACTTCTTTAACCCATTTATTTTAAAAAAAAAATAACTGGATCATCATTGAATTGAAAGAAGGTGGCAAGTTGTGCCTATGGTTGTTACATCTTTTGGACCAGAACATTAAAGTTTCCATCATCATTGAATGTTTTTTTCATAGAGGTCCCTTTTGTTGTTGGACCACTAGAGGTACAATATTAATAATATCAGTGTTGGGAGACATTTTAAGAAAGTATTTATTTTTGCAATTTTTATGGAAAAAAATAAGAGATGATTTCACTAGTTGTTGGTTATTTGATGGAATAGTGGCATAGACATGACCAAGCCCAGTGAAGTGCATCTCCCTAAGTAGAAACCCAATCAACAGCACAATTAAAAGAGACCAAAATTGCAAGTAAGTCCATTTTATGAGATTTATTAAGGTTAAAGTCGGTCATTTAAATTTGTTTGCAATCAAGTCTAGTTATTAGATTTTATTAATTAATTTCACTTTTATTTTAAATTTATGGTATGGTTGGAGACTTTCAAGAAAAGTACATATTAAATGAAGAGAATTTAATTTAGAAAAATATATTAATTTCTCTTTTCTAATTAATTATTTTACTGTCTTAATTAATATACTGAATATACACGAGTCCATAAGGATTTACCGAATTCGTTCCCTTTAGGGTTTAATACTTATTGTTTAGGTTACAACATGAAAATCTGATACACGAGCCCGTTCGGGTTTAGCAAATCCGTTTCCCTTAGGGTTTAACACTTATTGTCTAGGTTATAACATGAAAATACAATACACGAGTCTATTAGGATTTAGCGAATCCGTTCCTATTAAGGTTTAACACTTATTATTTAGTTTACAGTGGTGATAAAAAAACACAATTACATATCATATATACTAATTATATTGTTTTTGAAAAATTATGTAATTAAAAAATGCATTAAAAACTATCGATGATAGAAAGAGTTTTACATGTTGTGTTCGAATATACAATTTTAAAAAAAAAATCTACGGTGTATTTTGAGAGAGAAACATACCTTATTTAAACCGAAGACCTTCTCTTTTCACATACCTGGGCTATTGGGTCAAGGAGAGTGCATATAATTCATCGTAGAATTTATCCACTTTCACTTTAGTTCACAACTGCTACTACCAATCAGCCATGGGCAATGAAATTGTTGAGCACTCAAGAGGAGTCCGATGGGAGAGCGCATTAGAGCCTTTGTTCTCCTCCTTTTTTTGTACCGAAAATCATAGCCTAATAATTGAGGCCACCATTGAATTTGTGTGCGAGTAGAGATCCTTATATTTGTCAAGAACTTGAAACTATACTGGTCCATTTGAATAATGAGAGCTTTTCCTTAGGGCTTGTTTGGGAGAGATGTTGGGAGGGGTTCATGAACAAACAAACCTCTCTAAAACTTTATGTGGCGCGAACACTTCAAGATACCCAACATGTAACGCCCCATCCCACGAAACCCTACTCTTGGGGCTCGTAGTCCGAAACGCTACCTATATTATATACTTATATTCCTCATCACAACCTAATTATATATATATATAGTTAGAGAAACTCAATTACTGCTAGAATAAAATTAAATAAGCATCATGTACCTTCAATTAAATAAACTCACTAAATAACTCAATAATTAATCATCCTATTTCCAATGAGCATTTAAAAATCATAATTCTGTAACCATAATTAAAGCAATGACGTACAATGCATACTTCTTGATCTCGTTTTGTGAGCTCTTGCTTATTCACGATAATATGAAATACTAGTAATATCCGCAAAACTTAAATATAATTTTTATTCTCATCATGGACTAACACAACCTAACTCCGGCACATGCGCATTTTTTCCATGGATCCGCGGTCAGGCCATCAACAGCTAGGTCCACTTAATCATCAAGAAGTTAGTACCTGTATCACAGAACATAGTGAGCTAAAGCTCAGCAAGTAATACATATGCATGAATGCACGTGAACATTCTTTTTATAAAACAGTCAGCCATTTAAATTCTTTCTCCAGTACTTGGGCCTTTAACCTAGGTAAACTGCTACAGAGCAACCGGTCGGGATTTCTTTCTATTGCCCTACCATAGAGCACATCCGGTCAACATCTATATCCTTTATTCATTTTCCTTTTTCTTTGATTTAACAGTACCCCATAAACCTTTATCTTTTCAGTACACCCTCCCTATAGCAGTAATACCTGGTTCGTTAAACTTTTTTTTTCTTCTAAATGTGTATGTCATGATATGTTATGTCTCATACAATGCAACCATTAAACGTCACATTTTCATATCAACACATGACAGTTCAACGTTCACAAATAACTCATCATCACCAGTTCAGTCACATATATCACACAATCAACACATGGATATTATTATATATATAACATGTCCCTATAAACTCAGCCTCATGTATATAACGCAATCATCGCATAATTTATTATAAAGATAACATGTCCCCATAAACTCAGTATCATATAAATAACATATCTATTACAGGAAATAGTATACCGACAACAGATCCTCAAATAAAGTTCAACCTCATGTCAGTACAATCATGAAGTATTACCTCTATATTTTTCATCACATTGAGGATCACAATTCACCGATACTCAAATCATAACAATCAATTCAATCTCGTATAAACAACATGCTCAATATAGATACTAATGTAATAATATCAATCTCACCATAATAATTCAATCATACTAACATATCTATATGTACACACATATGTATATATATACACAAACACGGGAATTGTAAGATTAGCAATCCTTGAGCAATCGATTATGTGATACAGGTGAGTATTACTTACCTCCGTGCACTCTCGTAATTCCAATAATTTGACTATATGAGACTCTTCCTGAAATTAATCACAACATTCATATGTATTAACATTTAATTAACAAATTATTCCAATTAATTATTTTAGTTAATTTTCTGTCAATCTGTTCAAATAAAGGGAAATCACAAGTCAAATCGAGTCTGCCCCAACCCAATCAAGTCAGGTCAAACCCGGTGGTGTCTCACGGTCTTTATCCTACACACGGGTCTAACAGACCCGCGGGTTTCGTCACCAGGTCTCTTCCGTGGGAGGTGAGGTGCCAGCCACCGCTAGCATAGACTGAAGAGAACGACAAGAGGAACGTTGACAGTCCCCGTTACCTACTCCATGGTCGTTTTTCGATGATTCTCCGTTGATAGTCTGATCGAGCTTCATTTTATACGAAAATGATGTCCTTGATTTTATCTTGCTGAGCTCGTCCTTCCCGTGTCATCAATGTATCCAGCTGTCGCCGTTGCCAATAAAAAGCTTTTTGTCGCTACCGCCTTAACGCAGAATAGGGCTTCACCTCATCCTTGGTTCACGTGAAAATTATATATTTATATTCTGAAATCTTTTAATTAGTCAATTACTGTTTTGCACCCGCCCTATTCTTAAATTACTTGAAATCTCCATCTAATTTTGTAATCCTCCCACTAAATTATTCACTAAATCTTTTACTTCTAATAATTCATCTTAATTCTATTCTTACTCTGATTTCGATAATCCTTGTACCCCATACTTTTATCTATCCCATAAAATTCAATACAAATTTCTCGATCCCATTTAACACATATTATTGCACACGCTAAAAATCATATTAAGTACCACATACATTGTTTCGCCCAATCGCGTAAGCTATCCCACGAGTCGGGGTGTTACACAACACCTATTTTCTCAACCCCTCAAAATAAGGGGTTGGGAGGTGTTCACTCACACAAACCCTCCCAACCCTTATAAATACCAAGCAAGAATTCACTTTTATGAACCTCTCCCAACCTTCATGTCAAGCATAGCCTAAGAGGTAGGGTCTCCATTTTCGAACAACTTTAACAATAGTAAACATATATTTGTCGTATGTTGAAAGTTACAATATAGAACCTATTAATGCCTCACTGGAATAGGCAATAGGTCTGCCTTATTGAGTCAGGATCACAAACAAATCGATTCCACCTGTTTCACATTCAATCACAAAAGTTTGTGAGAAATCTGGAAGCTTCAAGACTGGTGCTGAAGTTATGGCTTACTTCAAGGTGGAGAAGGAACCTGAGGCTTCATTGGTCCAACAAAAGTCACCTTTGGTGATCAGCTTGGTAAGTAGTGCGGCAAGATAACTAAAATTGCATATGAATTTGCAGTTATACCCGGCCAAGCCAAGAAATCGGTGTACTTCCTTTGTCAAAGTTGGAATGGGCCAAACGAGGATAGTTTGAATTTTTGAAGGGTCTACTTCCACTCCATCCAAGGACATTATATGTCTCAAGTAGTTGAGTTGTAACACTCCAAAACAACATTTTGATGCCTTGGCGAACAATTGATTAGTAAGTAAAATTATTAAAGCAGTATGAAGATGGTTTAAATGATCTTTCCATGTCTTGCTATAGACCAAGACCAAGATTTCGTCGACAAATACTAACACAAATTGGTGTAGATGTGGGAATAAAATATTGTTCATCAAACTCTGAAAGGTGGAGGCTACGTTAGTAAGGGTGAAGAAAATGGATTGTGGCTTGGTCGGATGATCCTTGTATCCAAGAACTCTTGCACCATGCATTCAATGTCAGTTTTCTAATACTATGGGTACCTATAGAGGAGAACACTTACAGGTGGGTGATTTTACGGAAGAACGATTTGGTGGTCATAGGATCTTGTTCGAGGTTTTTGTGAATGAAAAAATTCAATTATGATCAAACTGGCATCAATCAAATAAAAAGCAACTTAAGAGCACAATTAGAATATCATTATCATATTATTAACATAAAAAACGTGGAAATACATTACCAAAATCGAATAAGAACATGGAAAGCAACGAATCAAAAATGTGAAGCCCAAAGTAGACTCTGTCGCCTTACGACTTAATCGCCTCCCACACGTGACTTCGGGAATGATTGACCACAATCTTCCAGGATAGAATGGCAACAACCTGCACGAAATAGACTCCGAACAACGACGAAAACAACGATGGCAGCTCTCAACTCTTTCTATGCGTGAATGTATGTTTTCTATGTGTGTTTCTACATGAATTGAAAGGCCCTATTTATAATGCATGAGGGAGAGAGAATATTGAGTGAGCCTAAACTAGATTGTAGAATAATCGAATCTGATATTATCTTATCATATAATTGATCATAATTATATCTGTTAGCTACAAAGATAAAGACGAATCCAAAAATAGTTTGATCCTTAGCCAACCAGATATTATCCTAGTCTGTTTCAGTGACAGAAAACTTCTGGAAAATTTTGGACTGGGCTCACAGATAGCCTGTTAACCATGGACCAACAAAAAGCAAGAAATATTAGATTGGGCTTGAAGCCCATTGGATTGTGGCTGATAGGTATGAATATACCTAGTATTTTCTGGAGAAATAACTCATTCTTATGCTTTTAATGTGATAAATTAAGTTTATTAATCTGTTGTTATTAATTTTTATAGGTAAATTGTGGTTCGGAGTGAAATGCTATAAATTGGGGTGGTTTTGGCAGACATAAAGCTGGGTCTTGGATTTTCTTGAAATCTTTGGTGAAATCAACATGATTCCTTCTCTTCCTTTGCTTTCCTTCATTTACATGTGTAACTAAGGTTCTTATTGCCAAGGCTTGGATGAAGCCTTGGGTTGAATGATTTGTTTAAGACTTAGTTTATGATTACATAAAGCCATTTGGGTATAAATCTATGATTTCTATGCTTATTGCAAGTCCTTTTTGCTCTTTGTGATTGATCACCACCTAGGGTTTTAGAGGAGTTTGTTTGATGGATTTTCTAGATAGTAAAATGTCAAGTAAATCATGCTTCTTGAGATTATAGATTGCAATTATTGTTGCCTTTGATTAGGAACAATATTGTATGGATTTTATGCTCATTGTGCTTCATGAACTCCTAAGCATATTTAGACCAATAAGATGGCTAGAATGTTGTAGGAATATCCAATCTAGACCAATAATATAGCTAGCATTTGATTTGAGAGAACATGGCTTAGGTGCGCTAAAACCGACCTAAGTACGGATTTTTTATATTCGGAGTGACAAGTGTATGAATGAATCAATTCTTTTGGCAAATTATTGACTCTTGGTGAATTCCAACGCCTTGGTATTTTCTATTATTGATTGAAACTCATTGCATTGAACTAAGTTATTTAGTGGTGACGTGTTGTGGCATTGGCATAATTCATTGGAAATACCATAGATATTTTATTTTTATTGTTTGAGTCCTTTAATTATAACGAAATTGTATTGAGTGGAGCTTTACTTTCTTGTATTGTGCATATATATATGTATGACTAGACATTTGGATTAAATTATATCTCCGTCTCTGTGGATACGATCTCTACTGACCACTTGTACTATTCCTCTTACTAGTACACTTGCTAGTAGGTTATTTTAGACTCAACAGTGGCCCAAAAGGAATACACCAGTGGATAAGCCTACCACACACACACGCGCGAACTGAACCGGGCCGGCCGGACAGACTGCGGCTCGCTCGCTCGCGTGTTATTATTTAGCATAAAGTGCATTACTTTCTTCCCACAAAAGCTTGGGTTCCCTTGGACCCAAGGTATATGTACAACACTCACCCTTATATACAAGAGTTTGTCCCCTTAATTCTCCAATGTGGGACATCCATTTTTTCTTATACTTGGTCATGCTTAAATGGCTCACTTTGTAGCAACATTTCATTCACTCTATGCTTGGCTTTGAGAAAGTGAATACGCATAATTATTCTCCATATGAAACTCAACATATTCATGTTTCAAATCCAATTTATCCATAATTGGATCTCTATTAAATTCATGGTCAAAGCCATGATTTTCCAACAGAGGTAGACTTCAAGATGTCAAAAATACCATTGAGAATTCATATAAGAGTTGTTGCATATCAATTGGGTATTTCGGATGAACTAACTGTGGAGGCACTGGTGCTACATTCAAGAAGAAACTTGTCCTAATCAACTGATGTAGGTCATGATAGAACTAAATATACATTAAGATGTTAATCACAGGAACTACTTGATGACACGAGATCACCAGATTGCATTCATTGTCAACCTCAGTTGCAGAGCTAGTTTCACAAAATAATACATGAACAGAAGAGATTACACATATCAAGACACACTGACCTTGATATAGCACACACAAGCATAAGGACTAAACTGCCCTTTACAAATTTACTAAAAATAAATAAAGCAAACTAACTTAACATACAAGTAAAGGAAGTAATTCAATTAACACTCCCCCTGAATTGCTTCCTCGGTATCATAGCCAACCAACCCCTTAGTAAACTTTGCGCTTGTTTGGTAAGGCGTATACCAACTTATACGCTAGCTTACAACTTATACGCAAGCTTATAAGCTAGCGTATAAATTGGTATACCAAACATGGACTAACGTTGGCTTATAAGCCTAAAATTACGGTATGGGCTAAAACCAACACACGTCACCCAAAGTTTTGACAAATTTGTTCCATTTACAAGAAAACCCCCACAGCCTCCCTTGCAACCAGATCGCATCCTTCTCACCTCTGGAAAACCCCTCAGCGCTCCCTTGCAACCGTTCGCCGCCGTAGAGATCTGCACCGCCGACGACCAAGCCGCCGTCACAGGTATCAGTTCCCCTCTCATTTGCCCCTCTCAAAACACCCTGTTCCATTTATTTCAGTCCTTCGATATCTAGGTTTTCTGATTTCGTTGTGAAATGTTGAGGTAGCCGGATGTAATACATACGGTCATTGCCGTCCCCCCTCTCATCCTATTTTGATGTCCTCTGTCTATTTGCATGGTTGTTCGTTCAAAAGTTGCAAATGATTTGATTCAGTTTTTTTTTAATGAGGTGATTAAATCATTGAATGGATAATGGTTGTTTTGCTGCAGCACAGACGAATTTCTTTCTACTGTACTATACCTCTGCATCTGAAGGGTTTTTGTTGTTAATTACAATTTTGTGATCACAACTTTGACATTCTTTTTTTTTATTAATAAATGATTGTATTATATTTAAAGAAAATTGAGGTTATCTCTGAATACCTTCATGCATTCATGAAAAACCTTTCTCTGGTTTTGTGATTATTGTCAAACTATGTAGTGCTATTTGTTGAAGTTTGTCCGCAACAAGGAAAAGGTTTCTAAAGTCTTTGGGTCAAAGTCTGTCAATGATATATTGATTTATGTTTAAACCTCAGACAGTTAATTCTTAATTTTCTGCTCTCTTTTCTTTGGTAATTTGGTGTTCATCTTTTGTCTGTTCCTTTCTGCCCGAAAAGAGTTCTTTGAGTTCATCCATTGAACTGCTGAAGTGTTCTTGTTTCAAAGTGTTAATTGGAATAGCTTTAGAAATTTGTTAAAGTGTGTTGTCAAGTTCTTAAAAAATAGCTTCAGAGAACTTTGTTAGGTCTGTAAGGATTCTGATAATTGTGGCCTTTGTTTGAAAATTTTCACATGTCCCATAAAGTTTGATTTGTGATATAGCCAGGTACTGGACTACAGTGAATTTAAAATATTTCAAAAGACTTTGTTGGTTGATATAGTTTTCAAATTCTTCTAACTACATGTCAGACATATAGACAAAATGTTATGAATACAGGAGCAGAAATGTTGGATAGATAATTGATTGTTCATTGGTTTGATTACAATTGAATAGAAAAGTTCTAACTTCTAATTATGAATGTTATCATTTTGATATGAAGTTCCAACTTCTAACTGTTATTTCTAATTTTGTTTTTTCATTCAAAAATATTGAAGTGCTTTAATTTTATTGATTGCTTGGGTTGAGTTGCTTGTTGATTTCATGCAGTTTTGGACTTACATAAATTTTATGCTCACTCAATTTCAGTGTTCTGGTTTTGGTTTTTTTTTTCAATGTTCCTTTCATAAGTGGAAATCCAGTGAGTCTACAATTTCATACATTTCACCTAGGATTATTTGATGTCGGGTCTCGGTAAGCAAGCCATGACCCAAAATGCAAATGAGAAAACCAAATGGGAGGAGTGATCTGTGTGGAGACTCTTGAAGAGATCACAAGGACACCAGGGTCACCTATGCCAAAGATGGAATGGGATGAAATTGTAAAAAAGTTTCATGAGAGTACTGGCCTCCCATACACAAAGGCAACCCTAAAGAATAGGTGGGATCAGTTGAGAAAGGATTGGTCTCTGTGGAGTCGAATGACTCAGAATGAGACAGATATGGGTTGGGACGAGGTAACTAAGAGAGCCATCATGTCAGACAATTGGTGGGACCTCAAAATTAAGGTAAGTTGAATCGAATTCTATTTTTAACAAAGGCTGATCTGTTTTTAATAATTAGTATGCTTAGTATATGCTGGTTTTGTTTTAATAATGTTTTTTAATAACCTGCAGGAGAACAAAGAGTATGCAAAGTTCCAAAAAAATGGATTTCGATACCGGGATGAGCTTCAATTTTGTTTTGTAGGAGGTATTGAAACTGAGCAGCACCTTTGAGTCCCATCAAGTGGAGAGAATTCTCGGATGAACCCTATAGAGGATGAAGTTGTGGAGACTGACTGGTTCGAGGGGTGTGACCCGGATGCATACATACCGTACTCGGTTGAAGATAGCATCAGAGTCCATAATGAGCCAGAGAAATCCACTGGGTCCTCACCAGCAAAGAAACCCCCCTATTCGAAGAAGAAGTCCACATTGCCACGTAACACAGATTTTATAGCCAGATTGAGGACATCTTCATCATCTCCAGTAGGATCTCCTACTCCAAAGAAAAGGAAGAACATTGACCAGATTGGCATAGCCATGATTGCAGAAGCACTACAGGTTCAGAACGAATAAGCAGCTGCGCGTATGAGTGATAGAAGGGCATCCTCAACTGCTGCTCAATCAGTTGCAACTACTAATTCATGGCCTGATGAGGTGTTGACCATCCTCAATCAGATGTTTGAAGATGGCCAACTGACTGAGGATGTCTACTTGCTGGCTTTGGAGAAGATAGATAATCCTATCTTATCCCGTGTCCTTCCTGGGATTCGCCGTCGTTTTGTTACTCGGTTTGCGGGTGAGGAGGCCAAGTGAGGGTCCTTGTTGTGTTGAGAGAATGAATTGGCAGTATTGAACTGAGTTTGTTTTTCCATTAGAATAAATTGAACAACTGAGAGTTAATTGTTGGATTTCTTAGTAGAATAAATTGAACAACTGACACTTTAGTGTAGTACTGAGTTTTGTTATTAAAGAACTGAGTGTTGTTTTGTCAAACATTCTTTTTTTTTACTAGTTTGTTATTATGTTGCATTGTTTGAACAGCTAGTTTTATTGGAAATTTATACTGTCTGAGTTCTAGATTGAACATGCCCAGCATATCTTTTGTTAGAGCTAAATGTTTTTTTTTTAACAAATGTCCAGCAGGTTTTTTTTTTTACAAATCTCCAGCACATTCATTTTGTTTTTTTTCCAGATTGAACATGCCCAGCACATTTATTTTAGAGCTTATTGTTTTGTTTCTTTTACAAATGTCCAGCAGGTTATTATACATTTTTTTACAGTAGCTTTTTTTTTTACATCTCTTGGACAGTTATGGATACTTCTAGCTTTGATGAAGAATAAGAGAACCAAGTTTATTTTAGTTCGATGGTTGCCGCTGCTACGGCTTTGTATTATGACCAGCACTATGGATCTCTTCTAGTGCCACGTAACCGGTGTAGGACATCATCATTAACGGGTGCACAATGGGTTACAGAGATCTTGAATGGAAATCCGGTTAGGTGTTTGGAAAATTTTTGCTTATCTGTGGATACATTTAGAGCATTATGCACTGATTTGGCGGAACGGTACATGCTAGAATCAACTGGGCATGTTCAAATTCCAGAGATGGTAGCTATATTTCTGTTGATTGTGGCACATGGAGTAAGTAACAGAATATCCTGTGAGCGTTTTCAGCACTCTGGAGAGACCATTAGTAGGATATTCAGCACCGTATTGTGGTTGGTGTACCAGATGGCGATCGATGTGATCAGGCCTCGAGAAAATCAATTCTCAGAGGTCCCGGCAAAGATAAGTAGCGATCGGCGATTATGGGCATTTAGCAATGCGATAGGAGCAATTGATGGTACACATATAGCAGCAGTGATACCGCGGGCATCTCAAATTCCGTATATCAACCGAAAAGGTTTCGCATCACAGAATGTACTGGCGGTATGTGACTTCGATATGATGTATTTATTTGTTGCTGCTGGATATGAGGGTTCCGCCCATGATGCTCGCGTACTGGACCACGTGCATTCTGTTCCGGCATATAACTTTCCGCATCCGCCACAAGGTATGTTGCGGGTTTTAAGTTTCTAATTTTTAACTAAATGTTGTTAATGAATTGATGTTACTTGTTCAGGGAAATATTACTTGGTAGATGCAGGTTATGCTAACAAGTCGGGTTACCTTGCGCCTTATAGGAGTGAGAGGTATCATTTGCCGGAGTGGAGGAATGGGCGACGCGCCAGTGGACCACGCGAGAAGTTTAACCGAAAGCACGCATCTCTTCGTAGTGTCATAGAAAGGACATTCGGTGTTACGAAGATGCGGTGGAAGATTCTTAATAATATGCCGCGTTTTAAGTACGGGACACAGGTAGACATTATAGTCGCATGTCGTGCATTGCACAATTATATTAGACGGAGGATCCGGAGTAACGAGGAGTTTGAGATTGCGGGGGACGAGTCCAGCAGTTCCGTTGTACATGATGAAGGACCGGAAAATGCAGAAAGTTATGTTTTTACAGACGATAACAACATGGGTGTGGTTAGAGATATGATTGCTAATGCACTAGGGTAGTTTATTGTTATAAATGTAAATATGTACCACGATGATGTTGTAAGACATGTATGTATAATTAATGATCATTCTATTTATTTTTTAAAATAAATTAAAATGATACTTATTTTTTGTTTAATTAAAAAATAACTCTAAATGCCAAAATAAAATAAGTACGAAATAAATTAAAATGATACAAATTATTTGTTTGATTAATTAAGTAGTATAAATGCCCCTAAGTGTAATTTTGACAGCTTATACTCTATGTAATTTTGACAGAGTATGTTGATAGAGTATAAGCTCTCGTAAAACGTAAAAGCTGAGAGTGTCTGAGAGTATGGGGACAGAGTATAAGCTAGCTTATACTCTGTCCCAAACGGAGGCCAAACATAACTCAGCTTATTTCACAGCTTATTTTCACAGCTTATTTTTACAGCTTATACACTAACTTATACTCTATGGTAAATACTCTTTACCAAACAAGCACAAAACTTATCTCATGGCAAAGGCTTGGTCAAAATGTCTGTAAGTTGATTCTCAGTCCTACAAAACTCCTAACTGAACTCTCCTTCTTCAATGGCCTGCCTCACAAACTAATACTTCAAGTTGATATGCTTGGTCAGATTATGATCCACAGGATTCTTTGCAATAGCTATTGCAGATTTACTATCACACTGAATTTGAGTAGAACCCTCTTGGCCAAGTCCTAAATCCTCTATAATTCTTTTTATTCAAACAACTTTAGAGGCTGCTTTTGATGCAGCAACATATTCAGCTTTTGCTGAAGACAGTTCAACACTTTTTTGTTTATTAGCTGCCCAAATACATGCTACGGAACTCTCACAGAAAACAAATCCGAAAGTACTCCTCATGTCATCAATACACGCTGCCCAGTCACTATCACAATAGCCTGCTAGCTTCACCTCTTTTCCAACTTCATACATTATTCCATAATCCATAGTACCTTGCACATATCTTAGCACTCGTTTAGCAGTACCAAAATGAATTTTAGTAGAAATTTGCATAGAACAAGATAGAATAGTAGCAGCATACATGAGATCAGGTCTGGTTGTAGTTAAATACAAAAGGCTCCTCACCATACTCATATAAGCATTACCATCTGCAAGATCAAACCCATCGTCTTTCTTTAACTTTTCATTCACTATCAAAGGAATTGCCACAGGATTGCAATCAAGCATCCTATGTTTGGACAAGACTGCCTTAGCATACCTTGACCAAGACACAAAAATCCCTTTATCACTCCGATAAACTTCGATGCCCAAAAAATACTTGAGCAAACCCAAGTCTGTCATTTCATAGGTACTCATCATAGACTGTTTGAACTCCTATATAAGCTTCTTAGAATTCCTTGTAATGATTAGATTATCAACATATAGAGACAGAATCAACACTGCATCTCCCTCTTTCAGACTGTATAGAGTAGTCTCACTTCTACTTCTTTGCAGACCTCTTGTCTTAAAAAACCCATCAACTTCAGGATACAGGTTCTTAGGCTTTGCTTCAAACCATAAAGAGCTTTATGCAATTTGTAAACTTTATCTTCTCCCCCATGAACCACAAAACCTTATGGTTGAGCCACAAACACCCCTTCTTTGAACACTCCATTAAGAAAAGCGGACTTTACATCTAGTTGATGAATTTTCCAGTGAAGTTGAGCAACTATAGATAAAATAATTCTCACTATTTCTAGCCTTGATACAGGAGCAAATGTCTCATGGAAATCTACTCCAAGTTTATGAGAAAACCGTTTAACCACCAACCGTACTTTATACTTTTGCACACTGTTATCAACATTCAATTTCAATAACGAATGGAAAAAAAAACCCAGAAAAACAGAAATCAATTCTCTTTTTTGTGTTTTCTTAGCTTTTTCTCATGGATCTTTTTGTTCCAAAAAAAATTGAAATATGCTCATTTTATGTGGATACAGAGAAGGTGAGGGAGGAGAGTGTTAAAAGAGGAGAGATATCATTTATCCAAAAATGGAGGGGAGGAGAGAGAGAGAGAGAGAGAGCTTGGGTCTTTGAAATACAGAGAGGAGGATATTTGTGACCTAAAAAAATAAAAATTGTGAGTGCAATGATGACTCGGAAATCACAAAAGATTATGGACATTATGTAGTTGACTATTTATATATGTTTAGCACCACCGATAATTTAATTTATTGCATTTCATTTGTAGCATTTTGCATGGTGTATAAGAGTTCAAAAACACCATTTGCATAAATTTCTATGTAGGATCACTCTTAGGGGATATTTGATTGACATTTAGAGGGAGAATGAGGTGAAATGAGGGTGAGAATCACTCATTAGCTAATCTCCATAAGAGAGAATAAGTTTTAATATTCCAAAAACTATTCTCCCCCCCTCATTAATAAGTAATATAATCACAATTAAAATTCTAACACTCATGTTTACTCTTTATTTTATATCAAATATGATAATACTCATGTCTCAGTTGTCTCATGTTCACACTCGTCTTATGCTCATAATCACTGGATTAACAACCAGATGTCATGTTTAGGGTCATCTAGGGTAACTGGGGTAACTACTTAATGCGCGTGTGAGACAAAAAAAATGTACATGTTCAAATGAATCGCCAGACTAAAAGGAAAATGGTGCTTTAATTAGCATTCTTAATAATTAATAAAAAAAAATAATACAAGTCATAGAAAAATGATGAATATGAATATATATATATATATATATATACACACACTATGACTTCCCACTACAAACATGAAAGGCCCAACACCTAAAGGGTTAGTGTAGTTGTGAATCTCTTTAAGATCAAACCGTATGAACTTGGAAGGTATTGATTTTGATTCTCATTGAGAGCAATATTATTGTAAACACACGGTAATTTTTTACCCAATTTACTCTATCATCAAGCGTAAAACTTATGTATTTACAAGATTGGTACAACACGAGTATTCTGTGGTGTTAAATACCATAACTCACAAGCAAAGCACCGAATAAGATTGATCAAACAAGCACCCAAACTAGGAAAACATAGAAAAATCAAAACAAATATGAAAGAGAGACAATATTTACATGGTTCCCATATAGTCTACGGCCACAAGTACCGGTTAAGGATGATTGCACTATATTGGAGAAGAGATTACAATCAGAAACACTCATAATGCAACGATTAAAACTCTCACAAACTCTCAATCACTCTTTAAGTGTTTATCTCTCTAAAAACTACGCTCATACAAGTTAGAATTAAAATCCTTACAATATCGGAACTTAAACGATCTATCCCGATTGTTATTTTGCGCTGACTGTCTAAATAGGCCAAGGACCTCTTCGGACAGGTTAGGGTCGACCGATCTCCCTTTGAAAATATCATCTGAGTGAACACAAACCTAAACTCCACATATATATATATATATATCCGACAAGAAGCTTCAGTCATTACACTACCACAAACTATCAGTCAATTCGTTCATACACAGTCAGAGACACATTTGATTGCCCATATCTTCCACTGATGTCCCTCCAAAAACTCATGCTATTATTACACATGCCTACCCTCAAAAGCTACTAGCCTTTCATCTTTTCTGGGCTGTTACTACCACTTTTTTTTTTTTTTTTTTTTTGTTAGGGTTAAAAGGTAGTAACAAACCTTTTCAATTTCACGCCTATCCCCTGGCAGTAATTATAGTATAATCACGTGCTAACTTGCGCACTGCTTGAGATTCCTGTTTTCACGCGGAAAAAACTCCTCAACCTAATTTATTATGTACTCAATTTTTGGCACATCTGGTTAGTTATTAATTATGCATGTCTTTCTTCATTATTTAAAACACGAAGAAATTATTCAATAATCCGGATGCATATCTTCTGTGACACATTCAACGGTGTAATTGACATTAATATATTTTCTCTCTTATTTTTGGATTGACATCATCTTTATGTGAATGTCATCTACACCTTTAAGTGCGTTATTTGAAAATGCATTCGGAATATTTAATAATTTATCTCTTTTATAGGGTTTTAATGTTGATTAATCATGCAACCACATAATAGCTGTAATTATTTTGCAACTTAAATGCAGGATCCCATTCATGTTTTATATGGGTCCACGTACATACACAGCATGGAACAAAATTTCCAAGCTCTAGCTGTCTTTATGTCTTGTCTATTAACTAAACTATTGATTAGGTATAGGTGTATTATTAATTAATTAAAACCAATTGATATGAATTATCCAAAATTACTTAAAATTCCTTTGATTTTCTGAATGCTTTGCCAGAGAAAATCTTTAGAGAATCTGATTGATTGTGTCTAAAAAGCAAACAAGAAGGAGATTAGTCAAATTTACAAGTACTGAAAAGTACAGATAGCCGCCATGGAGTTAAGTGTTTTTTTTTTTTGTCTTTATCTACCTAGTTTTCACCTTGGGCTTTTAGCCAAAAAGATCTCATATCAATGACTACGAGACACAATATTAGAGAGATGAGACTACATGTGAAACCCTAGAAAGCTTGACAATAACCGAGTTTTTTTTCTTCACCCAAACACTGCTATTTTTTTATACTCTTTTCACTGCACTGTTAATCGTTTATATTTTGTCTTCCTTATGAAATTATCAAAACCCATATATATGTATATGGTGGTGCTAATGATCCATAAGTTTCCATAACTAATGTATTTGTCGTCGTCATCATCGATTTTGATTTCAAATCACAGGTTTAAAAATTCAAATTTTCACCCCTTCACTGTTAAAGTTTTGATAGCATATAAGCTGTCAATTTACTATTAGAGGTATGCAAAATAGTTTAATAATGAAATAAAACCTATTAAATATTGGTCTCGTTGGGAAGAGCTTTAGGAGTTGAATTCGAATATGTAATCTTTTTAGAAATCTAACATATATTTTTGAGAGATTTAAAGAAAAATTTATAAGAGAATAAAGACAATAATAGAAAATTGAGAATTTTTTTTTAAAATGTGACTGATGTAATTATTGACCGATAGAAAAAAAAAAAACTAATAAACTCACATATCTACGAAACGGTCCTTAAGTCCCTAGTATAATCCACCGTCAGTGTACAGCCGCCAAGGTGGACTTTTATTTATTTATCTTAATTTGGTTCAAAATAATTTTCCAAAACAAAAGTCTTCCCTAAGTCACTAGAGGAAATAGGAATGCCCCAGGTCAGAAGGAGATTTTACTGTAGCATACTAAGATGTAACCCTTTTCGGATCTGAATTTTTTATTTTAAAAATAATTATAAATGTATCATTTAGTATGACCAACATAATCTTTTTTTTGTTCTAAATACAAATGAAATTTACAACGATTGAAAATTTTAATATTTCAAATCTATATAGGGTGATTTATAATTATTTTCATATTGAATTTCATTTTTGTTTTGAATAACAAATCTATTATTAGATTCATTATTCTTAATATTATATATTTTCATTCTTTTAAAAAATAATTTATTTTGATACCAACTCGTTACTACGGCGGATCGAGTTTCTGTAATGCAATTCAACCAACATTATTTGAGAAATCGATGTGTTGATTTCTTGGCCACAGAAGCTCTTCGTCGTGACAGGAGTGTCACCATTATTCACCATCCTGTTCAAATGTTAAGGTCGTTGTTGTGGGAAGATATTATTGGAGTGAGTTTGCCCAGATCTGTGTTGAGGGCAAAAAAAATCTTCGAGAAATGCGGGGTTGTCAATAGTTTGGCTGTAATTAACAGTAAATCACTCTCAAATCATGTTTTTTTTTGTTTAGGATCACTAAAATACGTAAATGTATAGAAAATATTCATGTGAGTGAATTTATGATAAGTAGACCCCATTTGGTGGGTTCCATACTTCCACTACATGAATGTGAGGGGCTGAGGAGCGACAGATGTGACCATGTCACTCTCTAGTCGACTAGTCGTTGACCTCTTTTTTGAATCTTGTGGATTTCTTTTTTTCTTATTGAGCCCTTTTGTACCTGCTGAATTTAACCTAGGGGCTAGGTCCATTAATACACAGGGAATTTTTCAAAATTTGAATCAGGTGGGGACTACTCCTAGGAAATCCTACCATATGATGGTCAATTGCAATGGTGAAAATTTAATGGGTCAATAAAGTTAATGTGTTTTGCTGATCTGACTGTATTGAAAAATGTGTTTTGCTGATGTGGTTGTATTGAGATATGTATTTTGGTGATGTGTATGATGATGTGACTTGACTTTTTGTAATAAAGGTGGGACCCAGTTTTGATTTTAGTGTGAATTTGATGGGGATAGTATGAAGGATAAGAAAATAGTTGGGTTGGAAATGGTTTTGTATTGAGAGATGTGTTTTGCTGATGTGGCAGTATTGAAATATGTGTTATGCTGATTTGATTGTATTGAAAATTGTGTTTTTGTGAGATAAAGGTGGGACCCAAAAGTAAAATTGTTGGGCCATTAGAAACTACACCATTGTAGTTTATCCATATAAATTTTATCTTGGAATACATACAAATTTTTTAATATATTTAAATTAGAGCATCTCCAATGCTATACTTTTCAAAATTTCCAGCATGGTCCCACTTCTACTACAGCAAAACACGACTCCGAATACAGTCATATCAACATAACACATATTTCAATACAATTTTTTTTCATTTTTCATTCACAAACACTCTAAATATCAAGCATCAACATCATTTCTCTCATACTTTTCTACAATATTTCACTTTTTTTTACCATTTTATACATTTTTCAATACAATTTTTTCAAATAACTCTCTCTATACACTCCAAAATATTTTCAGTACCAATTTCCAACGCCCCATTGGAGATGCTCTTATATATTGGATTACATACGAGAGCTTTAATGTTGTAGCAAGAGTATTGTGGATGCAATTTTCTGTACGACTTTCACCTCAACGGCGAACCTCCATGACTTGCAAAAACATGAGAGAAATAAGGGTCCATTTGTACTCCAACACCCAAGTTAGTGTTTTTGTCGAGAGGAATTTAGAGATCAAAGTGAATAAATCATAGTGTACCTCAAGTCAACTTGTGATATTTTTTATATAAAGGTAAATAGTAACTCCTCTCGACCTTTGAAATTATTATTATTTAATTGTATTTGTGTTGCGATATGTTTAATGAATTCACTTGTATATTTTTATTCAAAATAAATATTAAATTTATTGTGAAAGACATAATATTTCAGAATGCATTTTTCACGAGAAAAAACTTTTTATTTTAGACAAAAATAGAAAATTTATAGTTAGAACACATACATCGATCCAATACACGGTGAGTGGTTAAAAATAGTAATTTTTTGTATTGTTTAATTTTAACTTTTGGATGATAATGTACTTTTTTTAAAACTTAGGAACCTCCAGAAGACCCGATCACATTGAACACAGCCTTACATGTATCAAACTACCAAATGGGTCCCACTCCAGTTAGTCTTCATCCCAGTCCGATAGAACACTGACTCATCCAAAGCCTAAGGTTTTAGGGCGTTCCATTGCAAATGTTCTTCCTTGATTTCGAGTGAGTGGGTATCTAACCAAACTCTTAGGTTATGCTTGACATGTGGGTTGATAGAGGTTGAGTTGGAAGGAGTTCATAAAAGTGAACTCATATTTGGTATTAGGAGGGGTTGGGAGGTGTTTTTGTGCGTGGACACTTTTGAGGGGTTGAAAAAATAGGTATTGAAAGGTGTTGCGACAGATTTGTGAACCCCTCTAAACACCTTGAGGAGTTCACGTCAAGCAATGATTCGAAACAAGCGACCTCCTCCCAACACCTCTCCCATGTAGACCCCGTCAAGCAACGATTCGAAACAAACGAACCCCTCCCAACCCTTCCCAACACCTCTCCCAAATAGCCCCTAACCACTGAGCCAAACATGGGGATAATGTCTCCTCCAATACAGCTCTCCAGTCTCCACTGTCTGCAAACGTGTGTTCTTTGCACCATACAATTGAACTTTCGCAATGTTCATCCCTTTATAGTGTAACAACTTTTTACTGTAGATCTTATTTAATTTCCAGATATTGTTTTTTTCTTCTTTTCTACGGTCAACTTAATTAGTTACATCAACTAGTAATTACTATACAATTTAACACGTAGTATCATTTGTGTTGGACAATATTGTCCTGTGTTTTGGAAGACCAACTAATTCGTTTAGAAATTGTCTGTTGAAACTTGAATGTTAATTTCCTACGGATTTACTTTTCATGATTTATCATAATACACTGTCTAGAAAATGAACACAGATTTCGCTTTGACTGGCATTGACTATTACCTTTTCTTTGCAAGTCTTCATTGCAGACTTTGGCAGTTCGCCTGTGTCCAACAAATTTGACCATTGAACGCAAGTTACAGTGACAGAAAAGACGGTAAAATATGATGGGTGGTAAAAATTCCGTCCCGTTGATCCGGTCAGACAACATATGATATTTATGAGATAAGATATTTACATGTTCAGATTGATTTGAATTTTAGGACGTACTTAATCTAGATTAGGATCCAAACAACTAAATCGGATAAGAATTTTGTGTTCGGATCCAAATCCGATTTTAAATCTAACAAAATCTTCGTGTTGGACCCTACAATGCATATTGTCTCATCATTTCAAACATTATTGTAAAACTTACAATAGAATATGATTTTTATTGTAAGTATACACTGAAATACGATATTCCATTAAAAACGTACAATGATATACTAAGAATCGAATACGATATTTTATTATAAACTCACAACGAAAAGAGTTATTATAAATTGTTTAGAAATGGGTTATGTAACACTTTCCATCAATTATTACCACCCTTACCTATGCCACTCCTGAGTCGACACATAAAGCAATACTGCATGCTAGGCTATGCTTGTTCTGTCGTCACAAAACACAAATTTCATTTCTGTCTCATGCTCATTAACTACTCCTACCGACACCATTATTAACCCAAAATTGGATTATTAGGCATTTGGGATCTGATTGCTTATCAAGCAGGAAAATGAAAGAAACCTTAGAACAATTGGTAATGATCTATCTATTCTTCTATCCCAAGTCTCAACAAGCTCGCATGCCAAGCACGCATTTGCAGATATTCTTTTTTCCGTTATGAACAGTTACAATATTTAGCAACGTAAGCTTGAAATATATATATCAAGAGCCAAAAAGAGTAAACCCGATGCAGAATATAATATTTTCTTGAATGGTTTGTTATGATCAGCTCTTTATCGAGATCCCCTATAAAGTTACCTTATATTCCTCTTGGAACTCTTATCCTGAAAGTGGAAAGAAAAAGGCACCCTACAGTTTCCAAAAGATTCACATGAAATCCATGCCATATGAACAAATTAAACATGTAACGTGTCTGACTCTCATTTTAGTATTCAATCTCTCTGGAGTGAAACACTATGAACTCGAAATTTCGTAAGTTAAATTCTCAGTGAGAGTAATATCAATATTATGATTACACGTCGAATTTTTGCCTAATTTATCTCAGGTGAGAAATCAGAGGCGAAATCAGGAATTCACGTGAGGGAGGTCCGAAGGTTTAAGGGAGTTTGGGAGCAGTTCTCAAAAAAAAAATTAGGGTTATTAAAAATGATTTAATTTCTCATTGATTATGACAAAATAAAAGTATTGTTGGATGCATAAAAATTATATACTTATAAGAAAAATATAACCACCACACAATCACACTGCACACATACAAAGACAATTGAATCGAATGATAAAGAAATGTAAAGAATGCAACTAATCCAAATGTCTAGTAAGAATGCAAAGAAATGACAATCAATCTCTAAAAAAAATCATAATGAGGTGAGAATTTCATGTCAGAGAGCGAGGTGAGGAAGAAGTGAGAAGGAGAGGTTAGGAAGGAAGGCGACTATAACATATACCTGTAATTTTTGCTTAGGGTTCGAGAAGATTTGGGCTTGTGCCTGGAGCACATCATGAAGGCGATAATGTCTAAGGTTTGAGTCCAAGTAAATGAGGCATACAGGAGAGAGAAGAAGAGGATCGTATTTAAGCCCCTGTTTGGATGAGAGTATAAGCTAGTTTATACTCTGTCCCCGTACTCTCAGACACTCTCAGCTTTTACGTTTTACGAGAGCTTATACTCTATCAACATACTCTCATCCAAACGGACTCTAAGGGAATTTGATTTTTTGTGTCCAGATAAGCACCACGTCCAAGATAGAGAGCGTAAATTAAAAAAAAAATGTCGGCGTAAAATTGATTTTGAGCGTATAAAGTATCTGTTATCAAATAAAGTCTCTAAATCCCATGCAATTTGTCATGATTTCTAATCCAACAAAAAGAAACTTTCACTCACGTCAAATTTTTTTTGACTCGCACTCCGAAATTCTAATGCACTATTATTGCTGCCTACCCACCAGAATGAACACACAGAAGTGGCAAACCTACTCATTAAATAAAAGAAATATGGAGTAGTAACTTCTTGTAGCTCTAGCACGAGAAGAAAGGAGGGTCAGTAGTGCAGTGCATTTGTTTAGACATTTTATTACCGTAAATTAAAGATAGAAACGAAAAAAATATATTTATTAAAGAGTATAAATTCTTGTAAAACGTAAAAATTGAGAGTGTCTGAGAATATGAGGACAGAGTATTATATTCTAAAACAAACGGAGACTCACAAAATATATTTAATAATATAAACCTCAATGCTTAAAAATCAGTACAAAAGTGGAGTGACACTCTCATAAACCCAGCACCACAGTAGCCTCTACTTCACCTTATATTTACTTTCCAGGTTTGGGCACAAGTTAACAAGCAGTACTGCACGCACATTCTCACTCTCGAGAAAACGACAGTCAAAATTCCCCACCCTCTCTTATATTCACGCCACAACCACCCTCTCATTGCTACTCACTCTCATCGACTCATCCTCTCCAGTCCACAACATGCCTCCTCCTCTGCTTCTCTGCTTCCTCTGTCTCATCCTCTCTCCGTTCTTCGCACTCTCACTGAACCAACAGGGCCTGATCCTCCACCAAGTGAAACTCGGTCTCTCCGACCCTGACTCGCTCCTCTCCTCCTGGAACGACCGCGACGACACTCCGTGTAACTGGTTCGGCATCAAATGCGACGCCGTTTCTGGCTCTGTTATCTCTGTTGATCTTTCTAATGCCAACTTAGGTGGTCCTTTTCCTTCTTTGTTGTGTCGTTTAAAGAACCTCACTTTCATTTCCTTTTACAACAACTCCATCGATTCAACCCTCCCGCTTTCCATCTCCGACTGTACTTCTCTCGAACACCTTGATCTCGCTCAGAACTTACTTACTGGTGCTCTGCCCAACACGCTCCCAGAGATTCAAAATCTCAAGTACCTCGACTTGACCGGCAATAATTTCTCCGGTGATATACCGGAAAGTTTTGGGCGGTTTCAGAAGCTTGAGGTCATTTCTTTTGTTTACAATCTGTTTAATGGGATTATTCCACCATTTTTGGGCAACATCTCCACGCTGAAGACGCTCAATTTGTCATATAACCCGTTTAGTCCGGGTCGGATCCCGGCAGAGCTTGGTAACTTGACGAATTTGGAAATTTTGTGGCTGACTGAGTGCAATTTGGTGGGCGAGATTCCTGACTCGCTGGGTCGACTCAATAGGCTTCGCGATTTGGACCTTGCAATTAACAATTTGGTCGGTGTGATCCCGGGTTCGTTAATTGGGTTGACAAGTCTCGTTCAGCTCGAGCTCTACAACAACTCGCTAACAGGAGAGTTGCCGCGCGGGTGGGGCGAACTGACCGCATTGCGACTGGTCGACGCGTCAATGAATCGGTTGACCGGGACGATTCCCGAAGAGCTGTGCCGGTTGCCACTCGAGAGCCTGAATCTGTACGAGAACAATTTAGAAGGGATTTTGCCTGTAAGTATCGCGAACTCGCCCAACTTGTACGAACTGAGGCTGTTTCGGAACCGAATGAGTGGCGAGCTGCCTCAAAATCTAGGCAAAAACTCTCTTTTACGGTGGGTTGACGTTTCCAGCAACCAATTTACCGGTGAAATCCCTTCGACTGTGTGCGACAAAGGCGGGCTCGAGGAGCTACTGATGATAGACAACTCTTTCTCGGGTCGAATTCCCTCAAGTTTGAGCGAATGCCGGAGCTTGCGCCGGGTCAGACTGAGTAACAACAAGCTATTCGGTGAAGTACCGGGTGGTTTCTGGGGTCTCCCTCATGTGTACCTGCTTGATCTTACCGATAATTCACTTTCCGGCCCAATTTCAAAGGACATCGCGAGCGCGTCAAATTTGTCTCTGATCAAGATATCAAGAAATGCTTTTGATGGAGAAATACCAGAGGAGATTGGGTTTCTAGATGATCTTATGGAGTTTTCGGGGAGTGATAATAGGCTCAGTGGGGCATTGCCGGGGAGTATAGCGAAACTAAGCAAATTAGGGACTATTGATCTTCATAACAACGAGCTTTCGGGTGAGATACCAGATGGTATTGGGTCCTGGAAGAAATTAAACAAGCTGAATCTAGCGAATAACTCTTTCTCAGGGACTATTCATGAGGAGTTTGGAAGCTTGGCTGTTCTTAATTATCTTGATTTGTCTGCGAATCGACTTTTTGGGCAAATCCCCCTCAGTTTGCAGAATTTGAAGCTCAACCAGCTCAATTTATCGAATAACCGGCTTTCAGGTGAGATCCCTCCATTATTTGCCAAGGAAATATACAGGACTAGCTTTATGGGTAACCCTGGTTTGTGTGGAGATATGGAGGGCTCGTGTGAAAGTAGTAGAGAGAATAACAATGAAGCTTATGCTTGGTTGTTGAGGTCTATTTTTGTTTTAGCCGGTTTGGTGTTTTTTGTTGGAATGGTCTGGTTTTTCTGGAAGTACAGGAATTTCAAGAAAGCAAGAGCCGTGGAGAAGTCTAAATGGACATTGATGTCATTTCATAAACTAGGTTTTAGTGAACAGGAGATCTTGGATAGCCTTGATGAGGATAATGTGATAGGCAGTGGATCTTCAGGGAAAGTTTATAAGGTTGTGCTTAGCAATGGTGAGGCTGTTGCAGTGAAGAGGCTTTGGGGAGTAGGAAAGAAGGACTGTGAGAGTGGCGATACTTGCGATATCGAGAAAGGTGAGGTCAAAGATGATGTCTTTGATGCCGAGGTTGGGACTTTGGGAAAGATTAGGCACAAGAACATCGTTAAGCTTTGGTGTTGTTGCACTACTAGAGATTGCAAGCTTTTGGTCTATGAATACATGCCAAATGGTAGCTTGGGTGATTTGCTGCACAGCAGCAAGGGAGGTTTGTTGGGTTGGCCTACGAGGTATAAGATTATAGCAGACGCGGCTGAAGGGCTTTCATATCTGCATCACGATTGTGTTCCTCCCATTGTGCATAGAGATGTCAAGTCTAATAATATATTGTTGGATAGGGATTATGGAGCACGAGTGGCTGATTTTGGAGTAGCCAAGATTGTTGATGTAACTGGAAAAGGTCCCAAGTCCATGTCCATCATTGCTGGTTCTTGTGGATACATTGCTCCAGGTTAGCTTGTGAATCTATCATATTTATATCTGTACTTGGTTTATTTCAGCTTGCATTTTAGATTCTCTACTTAGTTTTGCTCCGTACTGCAATTACAGTTCTAATCCATACATGATTTTGAGCTCAATCTGAAACAATCTCTCTTTGCTTGAACTTGTTACAGAGTACGCATACACGCTTCGGGTTAACGAGAAGAGTGACATATACAGCTTTGGTGTTGTTATTCTTGAGTTGGTTACAGGGAAACGTCCAGTTGATCCAGAATATGGGGAAAGGGATTTGGTGAAGTGGGTCTGCACCACTTTAGATCAGAAAGGAGTGGACCATGTTCTTGACCCAAAACTTGATTCCTGTTTCAAAGAAGAAATATGTAAAGTACTCAACATTGGGCTCCTCTGCACCAGTCCCCTGCCAATCAACAGGCCATCAATGAGAAGGGTTGTGAAAATGTTGGAAGAAGTTGGTGCTGAGAACCAGGTCAAGAAGACTAGTACTGATTCAAAGGAAGGGAAGTTGACTCCTTACTACTATGAAGATGCCTCGGATAATGGTAGTGTAGCTTGAAAAAGTGTAAGAGTCATGGAAGGAGTAAGCTTTTAAAAAAGCTCCAATTTTTCTTGTCGACATTCCATGATTATATACTCAGTTTTGTGTTTGTGGGAGGAACGAGTGGATTGAACGAGTTATGGTGGTGTTATAGTACACTGTAAAGTAATCATCAATTATTAATTTTTATTCTGCATTTGGCAACTCTGCTTGTTTTGATTGTGATACCTGCACTGTTTATGAATAAATGATTCATGATTCATTCCTAGAATTAGTAGAATCGGTCAGGTGACTTGAAAATAGTGTGTGTTGGCTACGGTCCTTCCTATATGGGTGAAACAGAGCTACTGCTACTGTGTATCCTTTTATTAGGGTAGGTAAGGCACATAGACTCCGTAGTCTTTCTGGAAAATAACTAGAATACAACAGTAATTTAATGTGGATTGGTCGTGAATGCTGCCATCTTTAGCATTTAAAGAATCTCCGCACGTATTTGTTTTTTGATCATTTTTTGAAGTGAATTACGTTATCGGTCTTGTTTGATAGACTCATTTATTTTTTATACAGATTAAAAAAATTCGACGATCGCTTATTTGATAAGCTCTTTTTTTTTTAATCTTTCAACTATTTCACTCACTTTATTATAATTAGAATTTAGTGTGATTTGTTAATAAAGATACACAATAAATTAGAATATATCAGTAAACTAATGATTATTTTATTTATTCTCAATAAGAAAATAGATTATAATTTGAAACAAACCAAAATATAAATTTGCAACATAAAAGAAATTGAGTTCGTGTCAATACATAGAAATGTTTCGAGTTTATATTTAATGATCCAGAATTTTCGGCATCTTTTTTACTGTTTAATTATTTTTTTAACATAAAAAATTTATCTTTAAATTTATAATATCAATAAAAATATAAATATAAGTTTAAAATTTTATTACAATCCTAAAAATTGATCTACACCACAGCAGGGCCCGGAATTCTAAGAGGAACCCGACACTTAAATGGGTTATGCCATCCAATGTCTTGAAAGAGAACGTTTTTGAGTGGTCAACGTCATGCATAGGAACTCACAAACCTGGTCAACTTCCTGCTTTTGCAACATTGGGACTGATTTAGTTTTCAACTTCATATTCAAAGGTTTTGAAAATCGAACGACGATTGAATTAAAAAAAATTTTGATTCATAATTCAATAGTTCAATCGGGATTCGACCGTGATTCGAATCGAATTCAATGTTATTAATTATTATATGCATATATATATATATATATTATGCATAATAATTAAAAATACTATATATTTTATAATACTCATAATAATATAAAAATATATCAATAATTTGTCTCCTCATTAAAAAAACTCGCAACTATTCATAAGTTTTTTAAGTATTTATTTATCAAAAAAAAAAGTAATATGTCAAATGATAAAACAAATAAAAATTACTTATGTAATCATATAATCGTAAATTAAAATTAAATTTTTATTAAATTTCAAATTTAGAATTATATGAATGAAACATATGTATATTACAACCATTTTTCATCATCATCGTATAAACCTTTATGTCAAAATATTTGTGATCGAAAATATAAATATATGAAAAAATTAACTGAAATTTATTGCAATGAATTTTTAATAAATTAAATATTTGAAATAAATGTTTGTGTGTGTCTATATATATATATAATGTTATAGAACCCAATTTTTAGTAGCGCAACTCAACTCAAGTCTACATGGCACTCCATGTAGGTGGGCCATGTTGAAATTTTTCAAAAATCAGTTAAACACATTATTTATTTATTTTTTATAAATGAAATTTTAAAACGTTTTATCTCTAAAAATACATGTTAGATTTTGAAAAAAAAATTACATATTCAAACTCAGCTCGTAAAAATCTTTCTAATAAGACTCATAGTCAATAGTTTTTATTGTATTTTTTCAATTACATTGTTTTTAACATATATGAATTACATTATTTCTAAAAACAATGTAATTCATATATATCATGTGTAAACTCTCTATTCGAGCTGAAATTTTATTACACTATGATAATAGAATATATATTTGTTATTTTTTACATTTTTATTAAAATTATGTTGTGTACTCGAACTCGTTAAGGTTTAGTAGTTAGGACCATAGGGTTTAACAATTAGGACCATAGAGTTTAGCACTTGGGACATTTAGGATTTTAATAGCGAATCTAAGCCTTTTAGATTACAACATGGATATCCGATACACGAGCCCGTTAGTGTTTAGCAAATTCGTTCCCTTTGGGGTTTATAAAATTTATTGTTTAGGTTACAACATGAAAATTTGATACACGAGTCTATTAGGATTTAGCAAATTTCTTCCCTCTAGGATTTAACACTTATTGTTTATGTTATAGTATGAAAATCGATATACGAGCTCATATCAGTACTTATAAATAAACACTGGAACCAACGTAATCCACAAATTCGTACAAAAAAAATAATGTAATTAAAAATGACTGAATAAAACCTATCGATGATGGATCTTGTTGGATAAATCTTTACTTGTTGATTCGGTATATGTAATTTTTTTTTGAAATCTCATATGTATTTTAAGAGATAAAAGTATTTTAAAATTTCGTTTAAGAAAAAAAATGTGATGTGAGTTTTCAAATAATATATTTTTTTAATTTTTCATGTCATACTCTTACAAAACATGTCATGTAAATTTCGATTAATGTTGGGTTACAAGAACTTGGGCTATTTAGCACCACTCTATATATATTATTTTCTATAAATTTCATATATTTATCTTCAAAAAATATGTTACTGCTATATTTATTATATAAACGTAGATATATATATGATATATTTTATACATAGTTTTGCGAAATACTATATATTTAATTAATTTAATTAATGTTACTTTAATGAAATAAACTTGAGAAATATGATATATTAATTAATGTTTCATCTTAACTCAAGAAGCTTGTGTAGCTGAGTTGGTTAGAAGTCTAACTTTAGTAGGCGGTCATAAGTTCTAACCAAACTAATTTTTTTTACAGAATTTTACTATCAAAACATACTCAACTAGGAACTAGCCGGTTCTCTAAGATAAGGTCACTTCCTGGTTCTCACTTCCTAGACCGGACCGGATAGAGGGCTGGTGACCGGTCTGACCGGCCGATCCGATTCGTTTCTGACAACCTTGATTCCAAGGGGAAAATCTGTTGTCATCCCTTCCAAATTAATTTTTACATCTTCATTCATTATTAATTTTTGTACAATAATTATTTTTCTCATTTTTGAATATTATTTTAATAATTAAAGTTATACTTCCTCTCTCCCGTAAAGATAGTCATACTTTCTATAGTTATATGTTCCAAATTATAGATTAGTTTCATCTTTTAAAATGTAGTTAATTAATTAAATTCCTAACAGACCCCTAATTAATGTGCTTCATTATCTTACAAATATTTCCATCTTTCTATAACTATTTGGGCTACAAAAAATATATATATATATTCATTAATTAAGAGCATATTAAGAAGTATACAAGTAAAATTTAATTTTCTTAGGATATTAATTAGATTTTCTTATTCTTAATCTGTCTGTAAAAATAACTAAGATTATTTTTATGAGACGGAGGAGAAAGTAATGACATATAAATAATTATTAAATGATATACAGCACATACATTACACACAGTAGGCATTGTTCTCAATTCATGTATATATATATATATATATATATGTACTGAGAAAAAATAATTGTTGCATAGAAATTAATGGTGAATGGGGTTGTAAAAATTAATTTTTTGGATGAGAACAGATTTTCTGAATTCAAAGTAGCCTCAGTAACTCCAGCCCTTTTAAAAAGGGTAGACACTGTCTCAGCTTTGGAAAGGTCGGGATTTGTCAGTTTCATACATGATATATATAAATGCATTATCAGCAACTGTGTACGTATTTATGTAATCGCTATAATGACAAATGAAATTGGTTGGTAAATATTTTCAGTGATGGATGGTGCATCAGTGGAACAATTGCCGACGATTGTGGCGCCAAAACCATCGTCAGATAGAAGGGGGTTAATGCAACTTTCAGGAGTTGGGCATCATTGACCTTCTCAAGGACAACTTGTAAGTTGTTTGAATCTTTTGTTTGATCCAGATTAAATTAAATCTGGACATACATTTTTATGTGAAATTCGGGTTCAAATATAAACAAATTTGTCCAATTCAAAACGGGTTTTGTATCGAAACACACAAATCTTGTATGATTTAATAGTTTGGATCCTAATCTAAATTGAATTATCGTATGCTTCACTTGTCTAGATTTAACCAATTCGAATATGGTCAATTAAGTACATCTGAAATTCAAACTAATTCGGGTCCAGACATACAAATGTCTCGTACACCCTATATCATCCTATCCAAATTGGCCCGGATCCAAATTTTTTTCACCCCTAATCTCACCCTCCTCAAATACTACCATGCATTTGGTGCATCATTTAATAGCATAGATGTTACTGGTGCACTAAATGCATTTTACAAATCAACATTTTCAAAAGCATTTTGACCAGCATTTTAAAATGCTACATACTTGAACCATTTTAACATAATTTTATTTTTCTTTATCAAAATATCCCTCTCTTTTATGCTGACATTAAGGAAACTACCTTCACTCATCTAGGGTTCCTATTTAACTTGGTGATGTGATGGTCAATTTTGTGAGAATGAGCCATCTCATCCATGTGAAAAAGGTCCGGTGTATATAAAATATGAAAACATGTTTTTTGTTAGGAACACATGACCTCCCTTTATAAAAGGAGAACTATTACTAATTAAGTCATGCCACATTATATGTTTCAAAGAGGATTGTTTTTAACTATATTACATTATTTCGAAAGTCTCCATAAACCTTTTTTTTTTTATGTACAAGTACCGAGTACGAGTACAATTATATGATACACCACTAGAACAATTAAGGTACAGGTGTCAACAAGCCCCATGGTGAAGGCACAAATCAAACCCACACAGGGGCAGACAAAGTCCACGCAGGGGCACAAATAAAATCTCACAACCCGAATAGAGCTTGAATTTCTAAATCGAGCACATATGCAAAGTTATTGCCGCTAAATCGCAAAGTCATTTGCGTGTCCATACACATTATAATAAGTTATTAAAAAAATTATTTTGCACATTTATTTATTTTTTTACAATATAATGAATATGTATTTAAATATTTAAATATTTTTACATGTTTTTTTTTGTTTTTTCACTACTAATTATTTATTTTATCATTTTATATATACATAATTTTTTTTTATGTGAAGACTTAAAAACCTATAAATAATTGTGAATTTTTCAATAAACATATATTATTGATGTATTTCTACATATTATGAGTATTATAAAATATGAAATATTTTTAATTACTACGTATATTCAATAAATACATATATAACAATTTATTATGTTGAACCCGATTCAAACTTGGTTGAACCAATGAACCGTGAGCGAAATAGTTTCCTTGTTTGATGTTCGTTCCAATTTTCATAACCTTGCATGCAACTACCTTTGGTTCGATTTGAGTTCGCGAGAACACTTCATTGGTTTGATTCACTCTCGCAAGACTGTTGTTGCTTTGGATTCTCCTTCACGAGACCAATTCATGGATTCCTTCTTTCTCTTAAATGAAGTTGTTTGTCCTAATTTTGATTTGAGTAAGTAGGATTTAAATTTTGAAGAGGTGGTTTTCCCTGATTTTGATTTAGTAAATCGTTCGATTTGAATTTTGAATTCACTTCATGTTGATTTGAGTAAAAAATATTAATGAACTTTAACATTTTATTTCAATATTCTAGTAAAAATATTAATTTATTAATTTTAATCTTGTGATCATGTTAATGAACTTTATTTTCTTAATTTTAATATTTAATTTATTAACTTTAATATTTTTATTTTTAAGTATTAATGGAATTGTTACTGACACTGTTCCCAAATTAGTTGAATTGTGAAGAATTAATTATTAACTGCTTCTATTTAAGAAAAATCCATAAGATCCATGTACATAAGTTGTCACAATATTTTAAATTTCAATCAGCATATATGCTATCGACAAAAAATTAAATCAAATAGTCATAACATTTCAACCAGTATATATATTTCAACCATCATATATATATATGTTATTTTCAAAATAGCTATCAAATAAACCCTAGTATTGTTTGCCATAAGTAATGATAATAATGATTGATTACAACATTTGGTATACAAAATATTTATGATAATTAAATAAGAATAAATTATTTATTGACTTTAATACCCTTACAGAATGGGAACATACATCAGATAATTTGTTATTTGTGGGTGTAAAATAAATTTAACCTAGTAAACGTGGGCTTGTACATCATTGGGCAATGAGCCCACTACGAGTCTTGTAGACTGGGCCAACATGCGCTCTATTCTGGTAGTGGATCAAAGAAAGCCCATTTTTGTTCAGTAAAGACTAAAGGGTACTCTGTGTTTCGTGATGTCAATTGGTCCATATTTGAAAATTGAAGCTCGAGTTTCATTCTTGAACTATCTTAAAGTATCACGTTCGTCCCTTAATTTTGACTAAATAACAAAAAAATCTATTAAGAGACTTTGATGTTCTAATATCATCTTATTAAGAGATGTGATGTCCCTTACGGCAAGAGAACGTAACCATCAATGAGAGATATCTTAATAATAATCAAATTATGTTCTGAAAACTGAAAAAACAAGTTACCCCTCTCTCTCTCTCTCCCCCCGGTTTTATGGGGGTTATCGGGGTTTGTTGTAATTTTTTTACAGCGAACCCCGCTAAAAATGTAATTTAGGATTTAAAAATTACAAATGTGATATGATCGGAATTTGGAGTCTAACAGTATATTGTTTGGGTTAAACAAAAATTAAATAGACTATGAAAATGACACGAAAATTTTGACCGTTAAATATAAACTCAAAATATTTTTTCTTAATTTTCATTTTGATTTATGTTTGACACAAATTATATATCGTTGAACTCGTAATTTCGATTAGATCACATTTGTAATCTTTAAAAAAAAGGATTATTTGGTGATGAGTCATTTATATGAACTTTATATTTCATTTAGTCTTTTTCAAAATTTTGTAGCTTAATACATCCCCAATTATTTGAAGATTAGCTCAATAAGGACAATTTTAAATTTTAACTTCAATTAATGACAATTTTATCACGCCCTCATTTAAACCTATCATTATTTTTATTAGTATATGATTGCACTTTATTTAGAAAATAATTATTATAGTAAAATAAATATAAATACAATCTCAGAATTAAAGTGAAGAGTCGATAAACCAATGTTTTTTTTCTTTCCCGAAAATCAAGTGCACTCACATGCACAAAAGTTACTTGACTTAGTAACCTGTGCATATGAATTAAAATCTGTGAATCACTATATTATCGAAATCAACAATGCAATACTTGTGCATCAACAATACGTTATCCAATACAAATGTCAATATTTTAATACATTGTTCACTAACAACCAAATCAAATAACTTATGAGAATAATATCATAATAAAACTCAATTCATATTTCAAACAAAACCAAATATCATAACAATTTCAAGCCGTTTTGGTGACTTTTGAGAAAATCCACTAAATTCTGGGTAAGAAATTCTCTGAATTTTTTTTGTATAATTTCAAAAACACTTCTGAATTGTTTTGGTGAGTTTTGTAAAATCCTATGAATTTTTGACAAGTTTGAGAAATTCTCTGATCATCTAAATTTTTGATAATAGGATATAAAGTTTAGGGTTTTGAGGTTTAAGATATTTTAGAGTTTAGGGTATAAGGTGTTTAGAGTTTAAGGTATAAAGTTTTGATATTTAGGATATTATAATTTATTATTTAGGATATTATAATTTATTATAGAACTTAAGGTTTAAGGTTTAGGGTTTAGGAATATAAGTTAGTAAATTTTATGATTTTCTTCTTATATTGTAAATTTTTCTTAATTATTTATAAGATTTTTTGTTCAAAATTAAAACTAGAATTGTTAATATTCAGAGGATTTCTGGTTATAAGATTTAAAGTTTAAGAGTCTAAGGTTTAGAAGATTAGAGTTTAGTGTTTATAGTTAAGGATTTTGGGATTTAGGGTTTAGAATTTAAAGTTTCGGGTTGTTTTTTGTTTGATTTTCAAAAAATTCCTATAATTTTATTATACATTTTATAAAATCCTCTTCTTTTTTTTTTTTTGCTTAATTTCGAAAGTTTCTCTAATTTATTTTGATAAATTTTGCGAAATCCTCTAAATTTGACACAAGTTTGTGAAATTCTCTGAATTTTTAGTTGCTTTTTGTTTGATTTTCAAAAATTTGATATTTTTATGAAATCATCTGAATTTTTTTGATTAATTTTGAAAACTATTTTGATTAGTTTTGGTGAGTTTGAAAAATACTCTTAATTCTAGATAAGTTTGAGAAATCTTCTGAGTTAATTCAGAGTATTTTATTTGACAAATGAACATTTAAACATATTGGTCATGAGTCTCATTGGAAAGAGTTTTTCGTGTTGATTATGAATATATATATTTTTTTTAAAAATTCCGACTCGTATTTTGAGAGATAAAACTATTATAATTTTTTTTTAAAAAAAATCAAAAGAATCTAATCATATCAGCATATGACATACAAATAAAGATTTATTGGAATAAGGATAGTTTTGTCTTGATTTATTTAAATGATATTTTGAAATATTAAAAAATTAAAAATAATGAATGAAATACACATTTTTACTAAATAGCTTATTGGTGAATCCGAAAAAAATAAAATAATTTTTTTTCTATCTTAAATTGCATTTATAGCAGAGTCCACTATAAAAAAAAATTACAATAGATTTCGATAACCCAATTTATGGAGGCCCACAAAAATATTACATTATAAAAATTATCACTGAAAGTGACGATACCTAGAATGAGAATCTGAGGAGATAGATTTCTTTGACAGTTTTACCACATTTTTGACATTTTCATTATGTAAACACTTTCTTTTGATATAAAAAAATTAAGGAGACGACTGACCATGAACTAACACAACTAAAAGTCAGAGGGTGATCAAATTTCCAACTCCCTTCACCAAATATATCCCTGAATTTTCAAAGCATCGACATTTTTGTCAAATTTGGTTACGATGATATCAAAATTGACCAAACACCTGGTGGAGAATAGAATCCTGAAGGAAACCGAGTTCATCATAATTAGAAATCATCTCGATTCATATAAAAGGGGCTCCAACTCTAGGTAGACTTATAACTCTGCACTTTCAATCGTTAGTCTTGAGAGCTTCGAGCACCGAGCATACTTTATCAACAAAATTTTCACACGAACTTGAGCATCATAGAGATCTCCAAGCAAGTCCAAAGAGTTCCCCTTAACTCACGTTTTCTCTTGTGCAGATAGTCAAGCAGTCATAAAACAAGAAAACCAATCATCCGAATAAGCTACCATTTTCAAAGAGATGTGTTTAACCAACTGATTTGCCATTGAGGTCAATCGCTTTTTCCGACGTCATCAAGTTACCTCTTACTTTACGAATCAAAAGTCGATGGTCCGTACAAGATACCAACTCTGTCACACATGTTTATATGTATGTATATGTATGTATGTATCTATACATCTCTCTCTATATATATACATATATCTATATCTATATATATATATTTATAGATAGATAACCCACTCACAACTTAATTATTGACCCTTTGCCTCTCTTGATGCTTCCATCTCCGCTGCCTCTACGAAAGTCTAGCAAATTAAGATCCCAGCCATGTCCCGCAGTGAGCAGATTGGCTATGATTTTGTTATGGTTCTTCTCTCAGTGTCACTCATCATTACGGGGATTGTTTTATACATTCTCTGCAGAAAGCTAAGAAAGAAACCTCAACATGAATCTGAAGAAACACTTTCAGTTCCGATCAAGAGTTCTGCGTATGCATATCCATTAACGGATATTGATGCTGCCACCGATGGATTCAAGCAAAACAGAATTGTGGGTCAAGGACGTCTGGGGACTGTATATGCAGGAATATTCGCGAGAGGAGAGCTTCTCGCAATTAAAAGAATACATTCAAGATTTGTTCTAAGCAATGCTGGATTTGGGTTCTCTTCAGTAATCAAAACTCTCTCTTTGGCCCAACACCCCAATCTAGTCCCCATTCTGGCCTTTTCACAAGCACCCGGTGAGCGAATCATAGTGGCCGAATTTGTCGGTATGGGAAGTTTGGAATTCTATTTGCATCAAAACCCAGATGGGGCGTCACTATTAGATTGGAACCGGAGATTACAAGTTGCAGCCGGAGCGGCGAGAGGACTCGAGTACCTTCACGAAGAGATGACACCAAATATAATACACGGGTGTGTTAAGCCCTCAAACATTTTACTAGATGCGAAATTTTGTGCTAGAGTTGGTGATTACGGGTTGTCTTTCTTGGCACCAAAGGAAAAGAGAGGGCTTGTGGGGTATGTGGATGATGAGTATTGGAATAACAATAATGATGGTGGTGCTTGCAAAGAAAGTGATGTTTATGGGTTTGGAGTTGTTTTGTTGGAGCTTTTGTGTGGGAGGAGAAGTGAAGAAGGTTTGCTTGTGGAGTGGGCATTGCCTTTGATTAAAGAAATGAAATTTAGTGAACTTTTGGACCCAAGAATTGCAATGCCTAAGGATACGAAACCAATTCTCAGATTGGCTAAGGTTGCTTCAGCTTGTGTCAGCAATACTAGGAAGAATAGACCATCAATTGGTCCAGTTGCAGCAATTTTGAACAGTGTGGCGATTGAGGTTTCCGTGTGATTGAGGTAAGCCAAGACTTTTATGAGTCACCAATTTTGAGCACTATGAAGAAAATATTGAAATGTAGAATGGAAAATGCTATGTATCCATAACAAAAAGTATACATAACAAAAAATATCCATAATCAAGTCACATCGTCATGTCACATAGATTATTACATAATGCGAAAATGTGTATTTCCCTAACTCCCGCCTCACTTTTTGTCTCCCCGCTTCTCTCTCTTCTTGCTTTAACTCAACCTTTTACTATGGTTACTACATCCATGCTGGACATTGCTAGCTATGATAACCTCTATTAGACATTGATCTAGGTTTTTTTAGGTATGGTGTGCATGTTTATAGTTATAAGTAGCATTTGTATAGTTTTTTAAGGGCAGTAGATGATAAGAATGTAATAAATACATGCATGTGTGAGAATAGTATAAATAATAATGACGACATGGTAGCAATGACAATTGTCATTGTTTTAAAGCTTGCATGTCTTTTGGTGGTGACATCTGATGATTACATTTTTTTTATTATATATGTAGCGGAACAATGTTTTTAAGCTCAAATCCATGATAACAATGACTTATTACATTTTCATATTGTCGTGTTATATTTTTACTGTGTCGTATTACATTGTCACCTACAACTTTCGATGATCGCTGTTCAATCACCGTTTCGGTCGTCGCTATCTCCAAAAGATCAATCACGCTTCGAATAACGAACCCACATAACACTCACCGCCAACACTGATTGGCTTTGGAGGGGAGCAGTCGTATACTATGGGCAAGATCGTCCTACAAGTTTATAGCGAGGGGATAAATCTCAATTCAATATTTGTTGTCCTAGATAGCCCATCTCCCTAAAATGATATTCTTGGGCGGCCATAGATACACAAACTCAAAGCTGTCACTCTTTGTACCACCAGGTGATCAGATTCATGACGAAATAAGGAATTAAAGAAATTAAAAGAAAACAACTGACATCTCGAAGTTGCTATACTAATGCTTTGAAAGGCAAAACGAAGAACTTATAGCTATTACAACACGTACACCCAGAGCATTCAGAGCGGATTGTTCATGTTGGTGCTAGCATACGAAAGTTGCTTATCGAATTCCTAACAAAGAACTGGGATTTCTTTACATAGTCACACGAAGACATGATAGGCATCAATCTAGAAATTTTTGTTCATAAACTGCAAGTTGATCCGAGTTACAGACCCGTTCAACAAAAAAGGGAAAATTCGCCTCTAACAGAAATTAAGTAATTGAAAAAGAAATCCAAAAGCAGATCGACATTGGCTCTATGTAGGAAATGCAATATCCGAACTGGCTCGCAAATGTCATTGCTGTTAATAAGAAAAATGGCAAATGGAGGGTTTGTATAGATTTTACTGATCTAAACAAAGAGTGTCCAAAGGACCCTTTTCCTTGATCTCATATTGACATGTTGGTCGTTGCTACTGTTGGTCACGAATTAATGGGCTTCATGGATGCTTTCTCGGGATACAACAAGATACTAATGCATCAAGGTAACAAGGAGAACCTCATTTATTACAAAGCGAGGTATTTTCTATTATAAGGTTATGCCTTTAGGCTTGAAGAAAGTAGATTCCACCTACCAAAGACTTCTTAACAAGATGTTTTTCAATATACTAGGTGTTACAATAAAGGTGCACATCGTCTTTGTCATGCTCGTCAAGTCTTTGTTTGCCGAGCAACACATGGACCATTTGATAGAAGACATTTGAGATCCTAAAGGAATATAAAATGAAGCTTAATCCGACTAAGTGTTCGAGATCCTAAAGGAATATAAAATGAAGCTTAATCCGATTAAGTGTTCTTTTGGAGTCTCTGCTGGAAAATTCCCAGATTACATGGTGAGCCAAAGGGTGATTGAAGCAAATCCAAATCAGATTCACGCAGTTCTAAATATTCCCTCTCCAAAGAACATAAAGGATGTACAATGTCTAACCGGTCAAGTAGCAGCATTGACAAGGTTTATTTCTCGATCGTCTGATGTGTGTCATTTTAATTGACACGTGTCTTTTATTAAAAAAATGACATGCCATTAATTAAACGGACACGTCAATGATATTTGGCGAAAACTAAACAGAAGACTAACGTGACCAATTTTGCAAAGTAGGAGATCTTCTTTGAAAGGGAAAAAAAAAACAAGCCATGTGCCAAAATGACCCAAAAACTTACAAAATATAAATTCCTTTTATCTATCTGTCAATGCTGATGAGAAACAAACAAAATGTATTTCCATTCCATATTTGATAAAATTATAGCTAATATTGTCAATCATGGTTCCTTAGATTCTGCATAGGCAGCAATGGTGGAATGTAAACCTTTTATTTGGATTTCTATCTTCATATATTATTTAGACATTACGCAAAATGTATTTGATTTTTTTTGTTTCGAAAGGTTACATAGGCTTCTTGTTTATATTCATTCCTTGAATTGGGCTTTAGTTGAGCCCATATTTCATGGACCATAAGCCCTTTATCAACTTATCATTGGGCCAAGTCTTTTCGACCCAAAGGCTTCGTTAGATAAAACGCATACAGCATGCTACAAAACACAGGTCTCATGAGTGTCTACGGAACACTAGGTCTGTTGTAGTTTTCCTACAGCGGACTGAGCTGTGAATCAATTTTCATGTGATAAATTTTATTTTATTTTTTAAAATTTATGTATGTGTTTTAATCACAATTATTAGTTTAACGGTATATTATTAATAATATACCAAACAAAAATCAAATGGATTATGAAAAAAATAAAAAAAAATATGTTAAATATAAATTCAAAATATTTTATCTCCGTTTTCAATGTCTCTTTATTTTATTTTTTACTGCATCAAAATCGATTTACCGCTAGGTCCGCTAGACCCCAGCTTTCCGGCGCCTACTACCTATTTTGGGATTCCTTTTGTCTGTTAAATGTTAGTGGCATAGGTGCGGTTTGGATTACAATTAATTTGACATGCTACGTACTTACATGACTGCTGGATGGGAGGAATCGGTCCATGATTAACGTGTGCTTGACCATTGTATACCGACTGAGAGACTGCGCTTTCAGAAACTACCACACCGGATAAATATTATACATTATTGTTTTCTGACATTCATTTTTTTATATTCTTTTTGAGTGCTTCACAATAAAAAAAACCTTAACAAACTATTATGCCTGTCTTATAGGAAAACACTATTTGGTTGATGTAGGTTATGCAAATAAAAATGGTTACCTAGCACCGTATAAAGGATAGAGATATCATGTTCCAACCTTTTAACGTGTAACGTTTGCGTCTGATTCTCATGAAGTTTTTAATAAGATGCACACAAAATTAAGAAATATTATCGAACGAACATTTGGGGTTAAGAAGAAAAAGTGGCGAATATTGTGTTCAATGTCATCTTATTTATTTAAATACAAACTCATATCATGATTGGATGCATGACACTCCACAACTTTATCTCTAGTTGCTTGCTCACCATGACCATGATAGATATAGTTTCAATCCGATAACTGAGCATGTTTGAAATATCAGATTTTTGCTCAAACCTGAAAATATATATTCCTTCAATCCTTTTATATAAATCGATTCTTAAAATGAAGTTTTTATTTTTAGGGTAAAAAATTGAAAACTTATAATTATATTTTTTTATCAACTTTATGAAGTCCAACAATATATTTTTTATTCCAAACAAAATCAAATTTAACATGAAAAATGCTCGGTAATTTTGGATCTTTGGATATAAAACAAAAAAAAAATTAGGGTTCAATTTTTTTAAAATTTTCGTTTAGAAAACTTATAATTATATTTTTATTAGTTTTATGAAGTCCAACGATATATTTTTTATTCCAAACAAAATCAAATTTAACATGAAAAGTGCATGTTAATTATGAATTTTTGGATATAAAACATAAAATATTTGAGAATTTTCAAGTTGTATTTGATTTTTATTTCAAATAAAAAAATATGGTAGAATTCATAAAATAGATCAAAATACAAATATAATTTTTCTAATTTAAAAATATTTAAAATCTCAAAAGTTAGATTCCATTTTAGAGCCTAATTTTATGACCTCATCAGAAAATTCATATATATATGTGTGTGTTTTCCACGTACTAGCTAGGCAATTAATTATTTTTTCATTGAAACTTACCGAAGAAGGAAGAGTTTCCGATATATTATTAATTATCACAAATACAATTCAATTGAATTTATTATGTTTTTATATTCTTGTTAATTATAGATGAGAGACATTAATTAATTATGTTCTTTTTTGTAAGAGATGAGAAGCATCAAAAGAGCATAACCTGTGAAACAAATTCACAGTGCAGCCTCCAATTTAACCAAGGGAAGACGGAGACCAATGCTTTTTTTTCTTTTTTTTAAAGATTTTTAAGCATATAAAATAATAATGTAATAAGTAAACAAGAAAAATTCCCGGAAATGGCATAGTGACACTGACATATTATTAATAAAGAGTAAAATGAATAAAACACATATTTCATTCTCATTTCTGAAATAGTTTTTATGCATACCAAGATCTCATTCTCACTCTTATTCTCATTCTTATCGTCATTCTCATTCCCACTCAAATCATTTTACAAATCAAAAGATACCTTAGTGTATTTTATTACCGTAAATTGAAAATAGACAGAAAATAACTACACTTATTATAGGATCCACAAAATATAATTAATGATACATATATGTACTGTTTAAAAATGAGTGCAAAAATGTACTGGTACACTCCAAACCCTTTAAAACGAAAGGGACGAAATTGACAAAAAGTCTCAAACCCTAATCCACACGTTCAAGCTAAATAGCCTTACACACACACACATATATATATATATATATATATATATATTGTATAGCTTCTTGAATAAGCTTTTGTTGCTTAGCTTATATTATAAGCTAATCCGTGGTACACGGAGGATTTAATATATATATATATCGTGACATGTCGGGTGTGACAATGATAATCTGTGCCAGCAGTTTTTGAAAACGGCTACAACTGACACTGTGTCATCGCCAAATTAAGCCACATCACCTTATAAAATAGTAACCCTTAAGTTTGTAGAAAACAGGCTGTACAAGATTTTAGAGCTCGATGCTGACTGGGTTGGATATATTCTTGTGGCCAAAGCAAAAACGACTTATTTGTACCAAATATTACATCGAAAAAGGCCAAAAAAAAAGAGGAGTTGTTATAGTGTGCATGTATATATGTATATATATATATATATAGATATAGATATAGATATCGATATGTATATTCAGTGAAATTGTCACATGTGTATATCTGTGTACCAATTTATGCATCCAATTAAAAAAAATGAGATCCGTAAATAATAATAGTTACAGACATCCGCATGTGAGAATCTCCTATATAAATTATAAATTGCATGTGTATTGATAGATATACGGTATGTTAATGTGAGGAAGCTCGATCATTAAATTTATTATGACTAATTTTTGCGTGTGAGTAACATCGGAGGAGTTGATTCCTTGCTTGACATGAGAAGTCTAAGCGAAGAAATGGATTAATAGTATTCATACGGGAGGGGTTGCTGCGACAACAATGTATGCAGTTATTTTCATGTATATATATGTATATGTATATGTATATATAAAACTAGCTTTAAGCACAATCTAGGTTGACACTGCAGCTACATCTCTCTCTCTCTCTCTCTCTCTCTCTCCATACATGTACAAGACAGTGAAACGTCTCACAAGAATCAGGTGGCGCAATACCCACTCTACGTACCATATTAAATTTTGCCAGTTACTTATCGTTAACTTTCCCAAATTTTGCTTCTTATAAGATCCCCATCCCCACTCTTTGGATATAATAATAAATTAAAGAGTGTTAATATAGGAGTGTTGATAAGCTGGATGGATTTCGAGTGCCACGTAGCCACTAAAATGCCTAATGGGAGTGAGCTAACTCACACTTATATACCAACACAACAATTCATCACCAATTGATGTGAGATAAACAGATGGTGTACTTCACATGTGGGCTGGATCAACTCCGACAGCCCACCACGTGAAACACAGATAGATCCAACACATCAAACTATGCCTTCTCCTAATACTATGTCAATAACCTGAATTTTGCATGTTATCCATGAAAAAGCCTAATAAGAGACGAGCTGACCTACACCTATATACCAACACAACAACTCGTCACCGGTCAATATGGGACCAACAGACAACAAAGAGTACATTAAATATTTTTCGATAGAAGCGTTAGTAGAGTATCATAACCATACTTGACGTCCAAGCAACCTCAGGCCTCTCTTTCTACCTGCTTTCTTTTATAGCCTTTAAACCCTTATGCTCTCTAATTCTCTCTCTCTCTCTCTCTCTCTCTCTCTCTCTCTCTCTCTCTCTCTCTCTCTCCCCTGTTCTGCAAGAATATAACTTATTGAGAGACACACTTTCGCTCTCTCTCTCTCTTAATTTCTTCGTGTCGATCTGGTCAGAATTATAACTCAAAGAAAAGAGATGACATGGTGCAATAATTATAACTCAGAAGAAGAGGAGAGGGCCATTCAAGTAGCAGTCACACGAAGCCCTAAAGACAACAAAACCACCCTGATCCATGATGTTCGTACCATAACATGTCCTTCCTGTGGCCATCACATCCCAATTCAAAATCAGGTACTTTTTTATTTTTTTATTATTACTGTTATTTATATAAAAATTTAACAATAAATACTATATCTAGGGAGGAGGAGGAGGAGTAGAGGATTTGGCAGGACTACCAGCAGGAGTGAAGTTTGATCCAAGTGACCTTGAAATAATTGAACATTTGGAGGCCAAGACATTATTATTGTCGGATACTCGACAGTTCAATTCCCTTGTTGATGAATTTATTCCAACACTAGAGGGGGAAAATGGTATTTGCTATACCCACCCAGAGAAGCTCCCAGGTATATATATACATACATATTCATTGACTACTCTTCTAATATTTTGTTTTAATTAGTCACCTTAAATGACTTGAAGCTATAACATTACTCAAAACTTATCTTCCAAGTTTTTTTTTTAATTTCAAATTTTGTATTTTAAGGATGGTGGGGATTAATGATCTTGCGTTGGAAGGTGTATCTATCTCCATTGATAGGTGACATATAAAGATAAGCCTATGTAACATGGACATAGATTTTCGTGATAGTACTCATTTATGTATTTAGTAGAGTTGAAGTTATATGCGTATAAGCTATAAAATTAATAAGTTAGTGTATAAATTTTTAAATAAGTTGTTGGCATTTTGGTATAGCTATAGTTATGATAGTGTATAAACTGTCAAATTACGATTAGGAATATTAACACGTACACGAGTTGCGTGAGTATTGAAACATAAAATAAACCAAACAAATAAACACCTAAACTTGCTATTGCTAATGCTAATACACTAAACCTCTCTATAGTGATATTCTATACAGCATCTGTTTTTGATATATATCACAATTGATTTATACAACGAGCCAATAATGAAGATTACAATTTTAGATCGTCTTCAATATATACCAAATTAATGGATTAATATATCACTTTTTTTTTCTTTTATAATTACTAAAGTATTTAAGAAAACAGTCTTAATCATTTTGACTAAGAATGTAGATTGTCGAACAATCACATGCTCTGAAACATACCTTTCACTTTTTTTATATATATCCTATTATGATTGCATGTAGAACCTTACTTCTTTTGATTCTAAAAAAAAGAGCTCAAGTCTAATATGTGAGTTATCTAGTTCACTTGGATACACTAGGACTACACGACTGTATTTCTGCTCAAGTCTAATATGTGAGCTTGACTCAATTTATTATACTAGAGAAAAAGTCTTCTTAGTGTTGAAGGTGCACTCATGCCCTTATAAAGAGCAATTGTGGTCCCACATCGGAAGATGTGGGAGCTTAACACTCATAGGAGGATTTTATGTATTCCGTTTTTACGACACGTCGACACCGTTTTGACGATGACAGCTGCCAAACACCTTCTATTATTTTAGCGGTTCTTGAGGAATGTCGCCGGAACTGGTCTTCGTAATCAGCAATTCCGGAGAAGATCTTGAAATTCATTTCATAGAGCATTTGGGGATCTCTTTTGGTCAAGCGCCAAACCCCAGCTATATCAATGAAGAGACTGAGGGATGAAGGTGGACGGATTGAGCTATTGAGGGCTAGAAGAGGACTGTCATATTAAAGCTTTTATGGAGAGTGAGATCTAGGATCTAATACGGACGTTCGCAACTTACATACAGATGACCGTAATTAACTTACATGTATATACAGAGTTACGAGCGTCATTTTTTCAACTGCAATAAGTATATCACTATTGAGGTAATGAATTAGGGAGCACACATATGATCTAAAAGCCCCGGATATATATGTGGTCCTTCATGCATCGGCCATGGAGTATGAGAAGGAATCGATGACATCTTCATATAAAAATGATTTCTTGCTTTATTCATTCAATAATTTCACTTATATCATTCAAGTATTCTTTGATCTATATTTTCTCTGTTGGACAATGCAGGGGTAGGCAAAGATGGCCAGATTCGACACTTCTTTCATCGACCTTCGAAGGCATACACCACAGGAACAAGGAAACGAAGAAAGGTACATACAGATGACGATGGAAGTGAGACAAGATGGCACAAAACAGGCAAGACAAGGCCAGTCTTTTTTGGTGGAACAATCAAGGGATTCAAGAAGATTCTAGTGTTATACACCAACTATGGAAGGCAAAGGAAGCCTGAAAAGACTAATTGGGTGATGCACCAATACCATCTTGGCAACAATGAGGAAGAAAAAGATGGTGAGCTAGTTGTGTCTAAGGTATTCTATCAAACTCAGCCAAGACAATGTGGTTCAAGCATCAAAGATTCTTTTGATAGAAAATTGAAAAACCCAAGTCATGATCACCACAATAACCCTACAACCAAACCCACAACTCTTGTTGACTACTACAATCCTTTTATTGGTTATGATCATGGGAGTCATAGTAGAGAAAGCCCCACACAGTTAATCCCCAATTTGGTTGTTAAAAGGTGATGGGTCTTTATTCATTCGATTTAACTTCGGAAACAAGCTAGCTAGGGGAAGCTTCAAAATAAGAATGTTTTGAATATATGTTAGGGCAAATTATATAAGCAGTTGTAAGAAGTCATTTTGAGTATTGTTATTGATGTTGTTTAGTGTAATTCAATAACTTATCAGATAGGGAATTTGAAAAAAAGAGAAGGGAATAATAAGGTGGATAGGTATCTTTTGTGAAAGGCAGAGACAGGTTCTTTGGAAGATTTTCAAGCAGGGACATCAGCACGAGATACAAACTTGACCTCTTATGAATCTAGTTTTTATTAGGTCGTACTTTCGTCCTTACGTTCATTTATACATACACAGACATGCATATATATAATTTGTATACTTTCATGATTCGATGTAATACAGATCGAGCTCCGTTTTTCTCTGGGAGTCATGATATGATCATATAAATGCATACTTATTGCAGTGCTATATGTAAGTTGTTGTAAGAAGGTGATTTCCACAATCTAAAGCAATGCGATGGGGGCCTAGCCTTGGCTATATATTGTTGTTTTTGAGTAGTAGTGCTTCCATACATTTTGTTTTGAATGAGCATCAGTCTAGCAACCAAGAAAATATCATGTCCCTGCACCTCTCCCTTAGCTATATATTATAATTATATATTGTCACAGCATCATCGAAATCACCGTTGAGAGTTCCATCAATATATAACTAAGCTTGCTTCCTCAACGAGGAAAGAACAAAAAAACAAAGGAAAGACGAGCAGAGCAGCCTTATTTACTGAGGCTGACTAAATAAAGATGATCATATATCAGGTGGTATTTGGAGTTCCAACGTTTAAGCTTCTCTTTTTTCTGAAACGACATCGTCTTAATTCAAGCAACATTCAAGTAAAGAAGTTTTTTGGAGTATTGGACAAAAATGACATGCATGCCTAGTGCCCTATCTGGTCCCTTACCAGTTACCACATAGTGCATAGCAAAAAATTCAATCGTTGCTATATAATTAATAAGAGTTGACTTTTGAACTTGCTTAAACAAACTCAAAAGGGTAACGCAACATTTGATCATCAAAAAAAATTCATGTTCCATTTTAATCACCGTATGTTCAAATGTTTAGATTCAATTATCATAGTTTTAAAACTGTGTCAATTTGAGCACTTGGGGCAATTTTTGAACAAAGGTATTGAATACCCTAATCAATATGATCAAGTGTTTGAATTGACACAATTATAACTGAGTTGAAACATCTAAATATAGAGTGACCAAAATAAAACCTGTAAAATCTTTTAATAATCACATGTTGCATTAAACCATACTCAAAATATACTAATTTTCATCCAAATAAGGCATCACAAACCAACTATTGTACAATTACTACAATCCCTGCCAATTGAAAATGCTCATGTTAGTAAGAACGTAAAATGATCGAATCCTCTATCACTAAAATCGTAAACCCTGCGCTACTGGAGAGAATTACCGGGAAAAGCATACCATTAAACTACCTCTCAAGAAGAGGCTTAAAAACTGTAGGAACAATTAAAAATTTACATGCACTCAAGCTGTACAAGCCCAATGAAATGTCAAGACTTCTGGAGAACACATTTCTCATACAAAGCAATGATGTCTTTCTTGTTGGGATTCCTCAACTGAAGTAGCTCAACACCAAAATTATGCTTGGTGAGCTCCTGCTTAAGTTTGTGCACAGTAAACTTGGTGTAGTCTTCTTGATCAGCATTTTGACTCTGATCGTCTGCATCATCCATGAACACAGAACCACCATCTTCCGGCTGCTTGTGCTTTAAAGGGCTTGTGGTGCTTCTAGATCTCTTATTTCCTCTTGTACTCTTGTCATTTGTACCCATGTCTTGAACGGAACCCACACCCACTTCGTAGTCATGCTCTCTTAGATGTTTCCCATGGGAAGTAGTCTTAAGCTTACCATCCAGTGCTGTTTCATTGAGACGAACTGCAGTCAACTGTTGTTGGAGTACATCAAGCTTTGTCTGTGCTTCCTGCAATTGAATAGACAAGGTTTCTGCCCTATGGTTTGCGACACTATGGGCTGCACGTTCCTCTTCCAGAAGATTTTTAAGGACTTTAACATTAGTTGCCCTATCCTCATTGTTTAACTTCAATAATGACTCGATTTCCTTCTCTCTTGCTTCAACTCTTATCTCTAGAGTTGTAACTTTGGAAAGCGCATTCATCTCGGATACACGTACTCCATCTAATTCATTCATCAAGTCAGTTTTCTCTCTCTCCAAACTTTCAAGAGTCCTATTTGCTCTCTCAATTTGGGCCAGTCTTTCCATTGCCAACTTCTGAATCTCATTCATTTCCCTCCGTGCTGCAACCGCTTCAGACTGCACTCTTTCAGCCGATTCAGCTGCCCTCTTAGATTCCTTTTCAGCAAGTTTACATCGTTCCTGGATTTCATCAAACCTCTTGAATTCCGATTGGTACTTTTGCTCCAGATGGATCTTCTCCTGCTCTAATATCCTTGCTTCTCTCTCAAATGATTGGGCCTTACCATTGACAGTCTCAAGCTTTTCACCCAACCCTCTCATTTCGAGTTTCTGTGATGTTATCTCCACATCATAGCTCTTCATTTTTGACCTTGCAGCCTGGAAAATTGTTGTTTGTCAAACACACATGCAATGACAAATGTTTATGAGTTATGAGCAATAACATACATCAGAGTTTTACGGGCTAATTTATTTTCAAAAAGTCCGGATTTAGACGGGGGGGAAATCCAGATTATGAATGAGCACAAATTCTGCCTGGGATTTGTCCATTAGTCAGGATTTAAGGTCAATTTGCATATGTTAACAGTCTAGAAGCTCACCTCCAACTCTAATTCTAGAGTTGTCAAACACTGCTCAGCATGCTCAAGCCTTGCCTTTTTCTCCTTTATTTCATCCTCCTGTATATTCATTAATACAGAAAACAAATAACTTTTTGCATCTTTGTATTTGAAAGACGTGTGCTTGATTGATTGAGGCACTTGAAAACATAAATGTGTGTGGTTTTAGATTGTAGTACCTTTGCAGCCAAACTGCTGGAGAACTCCTCTCTTAGTGTATCCTCTCTGAGTTGTGTTTCCATATTGGCACGCTCTTGAACAATTGCTGCCTTCTCAAGAGCAGCTTTTGCTTCTCTAACAGCAACATCATACTTCCGCTTCCACTCATTTGACTCCTCTTGAGCAGACTTAACTTGCTCCTGAGCAGCAGCCAGCCTTGCTTCCACAGCACTGCTCCTGGACTTCAGAAGTGCAATTTCTGAACTGGCCTGATCCTCCTCAGCTTTCTGGTTTGACATCAGCTGATCATATTTTCTTTTCCAGTCCAAAGTCTCTTGCCTGGCAGAATCCAATGCTTTCATCAGGCTAGAACACCTCTCATTCAGTGAGCTGTAATTACTCTGCAAATTTGTTATGCGACCAATGTAGTCATCAGAAAGCTTGTTCTTCTCATTAATAGCATCATCATAACGCTTCAAATATTCTGACTTGTAGTTCTCGCTAGCTTCTAATTGCTTATTAAGCAACTTCATCTTATCTTCGATAGATCTGCATTTCAACATGAGAGAACTCTTCTCTGATCCAATTTGATCGGTAAGCCTCTTGGCAAGGTCAAAAACTGGGCCTTCCAAGCTGGAGTAGTAAATTGCATTATAAAGGAAAACAGAGAAAACAAAACAAAAGTAAGTAATCCTCAGAAACACAAAAACACATAAATATGATATTAAAAGGACCTAATCACCTTTGTTGAAGGAAAACTGCCAACTTCTGCCATTTCCCTGGGCCATGGCAAGATGCTTCATACTCCGATTGAATGGCATCAAGAACCTTCAGAACATATTTTAAAAATGAAAAGGAATACAGCGAAGGCTTCTAATTAGCAAACTCAAATCGCAACACCCGATTAAGAATATTTAAATATTCAATGAATTTCTTCACATGATTAGTTTAGAACTAGACATGAAATACTTACTTTCACAACATTGTCTATGTTTGCATTGGAAGCAAGGCAAGCTGTTCTAAGCCTCTTTTCCATGCTCTGTATAGCACTTGAACACTGCATGTCTGCCTCCATAAATGCTTTCCTCTTATAATCCTGCATCAGTGAACAAGGATAATCAATACTGCTAGATGCAAGAAACATTATCTATAATATAGGTGAGTATGACATAAAAACAGTAAGAGATACACATCTACCAGACCCTTTTCCCGAAAAAAGAAAAAGAAAAGAAATTTCTGTAATAGTAAACTAAGCACAGTCTCTTGGCCGGAAGGAAAACTCTGACAATACCTTTTAGAAAATATTTGATGAAAGTGTGTTTCGTAGCATCTATGGAAAAATTGTTCCCAATCATGCATAAAATTTCACACTTTACGAAATTGGCATATAAAAGTCGTCTAATTGATGAAAGTTTGCTTTTGGAAGTAACAGATCCTTTAGATAGTATTTTTGTGCAGGGTGGAACATTACAGGTGTATTTTTGAGGTGAGTGCAACATCCAAGGTGTGTGCTTTTTGCTTCAATATGATTCTATACTATCAATGATCATATGACAAATCTTTCTGCATTCAGAGAAAAGGAAATAAATTGTAAAATCGAATTCTCATGCGCTCTTGGATGGCCCTCCTTATGGCATCACCCACATGTAGTTGAAATATTAGCTAGCATGTTGATCTAATTCCTGATTTCTCATCTTGTTGATCCAACAATCTGCCAAGATGATAAATATTAAATAAGCTACATGGAAAAGCTAAGACTGAAGACTAAGAATCCATTGAGTATGTCTTTTTCCAATTGGGAAGCTACATGTGGAAAAATCTTAATAATAGATAACTTGCAAAGAAGAGGCAGGATGGATGCCAATTGTTCTACGTAGAAGCAGAAACTATTGGTTTACGAAGAGTTGGGGGATTGCTTTCTTCGATCATGTGAGTTTCTTGGATTCCAGCCTGCGCTTTAATGAACTTAAAGCTTGGCCCCACTCTTGTTCTTAAAGGGAAGAGGGCAGTGATTGCAACCTTACCTCTTTCCCTAGCACAGAATGAATATTGGAACAAACAGCTTCAAGAAATTGAAGCAACAACCAATTGGAGAATAGAATGGATATTCTTCTGTATATATGGCATTATATATATATATATACTTGCAGTCAGCCGCAAACCAAAAGTATCATTTTAAATCCACACGAGCCAGACAATATTTATATAAAAGATCTCTGAGTTTACAGCACCCTGAGTACATTCCCATTTTACTGGTCTATCCTACCCAGGTTGGCAATTTGTGCATTTATATATTACATTACCTCAAATGCCTTTTTGAAGAACTTCCGGAGAAGGCCCTCGTACTTCTTCCTAGCTGATCCAACCCCAACAGCACTAGTATTAAAGACAGCTAGTGCTTTTTGAACCGCCTCATCGTGTGCTTCCCTCAAAGCAACCTAAAAAAGCAGCAGCATTAGAAAAATGACAAAAAAAAATCAACAGGTATGACAAAGCATCACTTACTTCCTCAATTGGCTTTGAGCGGTCAAAACTGGACATATAAGACTCGGAAGCAGAGTCAAATGCTCTACGACACTCCACTTCTTCAACACTCTGAAACCAAATGTGTTTAAATATGAGAAAATTGACTTATTTGATTCACTGGAAAAATTCCCTTCAAGATTCAGTGAGTATTAACCATCTTTTCCCAATTATTGAAACACTTAGCAATGTTTTTTTAAACATTTTAAATCACTGATGATGGTAAAGTAAACATAACTAATAATAACTGAACGGAAAAAATGGAGGAAAAAAAAACCAGTAATAATAATGAATCATATAGTAGTGCCACAAGAGAGAATAAACAGAATTAATTATAAGTCATATAATGAAAAAGGTAAAAATTAAAGAAGATGAAGAAAAATTAGTTTAAAAAATACGAATCAAATATCAAATTTAGTGAAACAAGCTTCCAGGTTTATTTGCAGAAAACAAAATTTCCAAGTTGGGGACTGACAAAGAGCAACTGAGCAAGCACCAATTGTTTGATCTCTGCATAATTGAAGACATGTAGAATCACAAAATTTCCTCCAGTATATGGTTATCATCATCAACAATAGAAATAAAGCCTTTCAAATGGGAAAAAAAAAGAGAAAAAGGTTCAACTACATTACAACACTAAAGAAATGAGATGGAATCGAGGAGTCTCTGCCAATTAATCCAAAAAGCCTCTCTAAGTAATACTATGGAGTTGATGAACTTCCTTATCACTTCTCCTTCAATGTGATAACTTGTAATAAAATAACAAAGCTCATAATACCACACAAACCTGCCATGAAGAGGATATTGTTGGCACTGCACCATTATTCAGAGCCTCTAGATAAGACTCCGTGATACCAACCAGAATAGGCCCTGTCATCACAGTAGCCCCAAGTTGCTTGGGCCTCGTTCTCTCAAACACAAATTTTGTCAATGCATCCAGCCCAGATCTAAACTCGGGCCTTAGTCTGTCAAGCTGCAAAAAAGTGATGGTTTCAAATTTCAATAGGAAATATTATATATATGGAAGAAAATAGCCACCCGATAATCAAGGCTTACAATTTTCTAATGCAACATGGAGTAAAATTTTCTTCCAATTGGAAAAATAAGTTTAGTGAGGCACCAATGCAGTCCAAAAACTACAAAGAGGAGAGCATCGAGAGCCTCCAAAAATTTGTTACATAATAATGAACACCAAAGCTATATAGAGCATCACCAATTATCAATAAAGCATACGAGTATGAATGAGAGAAAGATAAAGAGAGGGGAGGCTAACCGAAATTTGATCCAGTCGCTGGAGATCATTTTCACGATTTAAAGGCCTCACAAGAGTAATGCATTCTCTATCTGGAAAAAGAGCCCTGATGGAGTCTCGAATCTGTTGATTATTATTATTGAAAGAGATTAGGACTTTCAAATAAAACAAATAGAACTAAAAGTTTAAAAGTAACCAACAAACCAGTATATATACCCATAACGAAATCAATAAACAACAAAACAAACATGTGAATTTCTTATTGGAAGAATTTGTAAGTTTGAACCAAAGACAAAATTACCTCATTTTTGGAAGCTATATCCTTTCCACCACCCTGAACTGGATGCAAAGCAAGCTCTAGATAGTCACGGGGTGTTATTCTCTGATTATCCTCGACCAAATCCAAGTAGAAGTCCTGTGAATACAAAGTTAAGCACCCTCAAAGTGTACCACCAAATCATGGAAAGAGTGCAAGATTACCACAATGTTAACCCATACACAAAAGATAACCACATAATGAATCCATGCTGCCAAAGAAATAAGAAAGAGAGAGAGACTAATACAGCATCTTCAAAATGCTACACATCTAAGAAAATTACCCTCAGAAGCCAAACAAATGTTGGGGAGAATTGCCCGAGTTCAGAAGCAGTAGTCCTCCCTCCAGAGGCTCTGACGCGAATGTGTTTTGTCATTTGAGTGACTAGAGAGAGACGATCAAGTGCAGCCTCATCTATACCACCCATCTGAATAGAAGAAATTGCAAAGGAAAATAAAGAAGAAGACCAGTAAGCACATCATATGATCATAATATAGAGTTAAGAAGAACCAAGATCTCAGAATGAGTTTACTTAACCTGGTTATAAATGAACATGCTAGATAAGAGGACGGCTAAGGAAAATATCTGAAGGCTGTATGTTCCCTGTCAAATAAAGAACTGGTTGATTAACAACATATATTGACAATGTTAAAAATAACAATATGAGAACAAGAAATCAAACCTGTCTCTGGCAACAGAGATAATGAAGTAAAATAGGCTCAAAGTATACACTATAAGTCTATAAGTACAGACAATAAGCATCAAACTTTTTGAAACATCCAATCATCCAAAATAAACAATTCACAGAATCAAACAAATCTATAATTACTAGTAGAATGAGAACTGACCGTTTGATCATAAGCATCTATCCCTTCGCTATCTAGTAGCAAAAGATTATACTCAGTCCCATCAAAAGCAGTTCTCTTTATCGGCGCGCTCCACAGCCAAAGACCTTTTGTGCACGGTCGATGGGTTGATGCCACTTGAAATCCACCACTTCTCCCAAGAAGCTAACACATCAATAGAAGAAAACATCTTAAGTTAAGGAATTCAACAATCAAAACATAACAAGGAAACAGTCTCAGGGTACATTGAACTTTGAACTAGAGCAACTTTACCTAGTCTAGTTTCCCAAAATGAAAACACGACACATAGATAGTACTATAATACCTTATGAAATTTTCCATCACTACTCACTACCATCTGGTTTTCCATAATACCAAGAAATAAATTAAATGCTGGTTGCACAACTAAAAGATATTGTCTAAATTTCATAAGAGTAATGAACCTCTCAAGTGAAAATATTATCAGATTGCATTGAAAACCATTGCTCCTCAGCGATGACTAGTAAATCCCTTCAATAGTGCTCAACTTTACCATCCTATTGAACACGGAATTTGTACTCTAGAAGGGAAAAAAAATTGAAGCGGAAAAACCTGGAAATACCATTCCTAAGCTCTCGACAGCTTTGTTACCTTTTTCTACATGTTTAAGCAAAAGGTATTATCAAAGCTAATTATAGTAACCAGTACCAAACGAAAAACCCTAAGATTTCAAGATTCTATTTACCGCAATGAACAACTAGGGAAAATTTTCAAGGTTCAACGAGAATTTACCTGATTTAAGATGAAGCTTTTGCCCTGACGAGCCCGTCCGCACACAGAAACGACGCCAATAGGTTCCTTGACGAGCTGCAACGTAGCCACCGCTTCGGGATCCATACGAAATTTTCCCTTGTCATCGCAGTAGACCAACCGGATCGGCCTGGCAGGTCCTGTCACTGGAGAAGACGAAGAAGGAGGCGTCGACGACACGGACGGAGAAAAAGAAGATGATGATTGCGGTGAGGAATCGGCCGCTGTTTCCTTCGCTCTGTTGAAAAATTTTATCATCTTGCTAGCCACTCTGTGTTTCTTCTTCTAGGTTTCTTCTCTTTGTGTCGCTGCCTTCTCTTTCTGAGTGCTCCGTTTTTCTGCCGTTGCTTTTTAGCTTTACAGAGATGAATTTGAGGAGGGAAATTTGAGTCAACTCGTGGCGGTCTTAAAGCTCGGAATGACGGCGTGGCAATAAAGCTAATTGTCACGTCTCAATCATATGGCCTCTTTCCCCCATGATTTCAAATCATATATTTTTACTTAATAATATATATGCCTTAATCAAGAATAAGAACCCTGATTATAGGAACTCGAATAGCTTAGTTGATGATTTAGATGGTATATAATAACAAATTTTGAGTTTGAAGTTTATCATATTCTTTTATTAAAAAAAAGAATAACTATTATAGTGATCTAAAATTGAATATTTATATTTGTCACGTATTTTTTACGATGATTTTGATTTTTATTTCAAACAAAAAATATATCGTTGAGATCGTTAAAATATGAACTATACATTTATTATTTTTTCAAAAAATTTTGGTGTCCCAAATTGGGGCACTTGAGGGGTCCAGTGGTTTAAGCCACTGGACCACCCCCGGATCCTATACCTTAATCAAGAATAGTAATCTTGATTATACGAACCCGAATAGCTTAGTTTATGAGTCGGGTTGTATATAATATCAAATTTTGAGTTTGAACTCCATCACATTCTTTTATTAAAAAAAAATTAGCTTATGTTCGATAGAGAGCATGTTTGATAGAGTATAAGTTATTGTAAAACGTAAAAACTGAGAGTGTCTGAGAGTATGTCTGACAGAGTATAAGTATACTATATACCAAACATATACATAGACAAATCAAATTCCTGAATTCGATATTTTGGTTACGCTTTACATATTGGAATGGAACGGGAAACTTCGTTCCAACCCATAATTGAACCTTCTGGACGTTGCAATTAAATCCTTGGATCATTGTGTTGGTTTCTTTGAAGAATTGGTGTGCTTTTTGTTCAATATATTTTGTTAAATGGCATAGTGTTTGATTTCACTGTTTTAACATGTTGTAAGGGGCCATATAGTTATGATTTTTGTGAAAGAATCTTTCAATATTGTCCTTGCTTTATGATAAAAGTTAATTCAAAATGTTTGACAAAAATAAGATATAGTAATAGTTCTCATTTGACAATTTCTAAATGCAAACATATGATAAAATAAATAAAAAATAAAACTTATTTGTCATAAATTTTTAGGCTTCCTGAAACTTCGAATTAAAAAAAAACAAAAAACAAACCAAGTAACCATTACGCCTTCTCATTTTCTGGAATGTCATTAAGAAAATAGTCCAACATATAGTCTCTTTGACACTTCTTATCTTTGTCTAAATGTTAATCTTTCTATTTTTCTCAATTTCTCATTCAATACAAAATTGTGATCTTCGGGGTCGTAATTCGTGCATCTCATTGCTACTTTTTTATTTTTTCAAATTTGGATTAGCAATTGCATCTGCAATCTTAGCAGAATCTTGTCTTCCTACCCTAAGTTCGGCTCCAACAACCTCAGTTAATCAATTTAGGTACAGGTTGAGGTTTCTTTAGCGATTTTCTTGTAGTTGAAGCATTGCATCAATGTAATTAGTGATTTTGCATCTGAATTGACGTTGAAGAGTCAGGTAAACCAGTATTCCAGTCAACAAGGTTGTTGGAGCCGATTAGTGATTAAAATGACTGGTGTGGCACAAACTCGAACGAACTATGCCCCATTAAACTTACATGTCATGGCTCATGTCAAAAAACGAGATTTAAGAGACCTGGTGGTTTTTTGGCGCACCATCGTTCGACCCAAAAGTCTTGAGAATATATGCAGTATAATGAGACATGGACCAGACAATGATTCTCTTAAAGTCTTCATCGTCTAAAATGGATTTTGGACACCCCAATTTCTTATAGTTTACAATTCATGTCTAATAATGAAGAAAAGGTCATGCAGATTTTAAAAACAAACAAAATAAAATATGGTGTGATGTGATGTGGCACCCTCTCAAATCATTAGATTCAAATTATAGACTCTACAATTTTTAATAAATTTCGGAGTCCACAATTCCATTTTAAACATATGCAATTGTTTTGTGTCTGATCGGTACCTAAATTTTTGTGTATTTATCCCAAATGTAAGGTATCGACAAGTAGTAAATTTTTGAGAGTTTAGAGTCGAGTCTCGAGTAGTAGAGTGTTTATGATTTTTGAGAGGATGCAAATGTGATATGAAAACATAATTCATAAAAAATAACCAATATCAAGCTAGAAAGTAAACATCAGTCGATTTGATCTATAATTTAATATTCAATTCAAACAAGAAATGTAAATGGTTTGATTTAACAATTAATTAAATGATTCTAGTTCTAATTCATCATGGTAGATGCTCCACTATCATGTTCAACATAAACAAATTTAATCATACAACTATAATTGAATAGAAGACATTCAATTAATGAAGGTAGACTTGGGATATGAACACTTGCATATAAGTAATGTTGGTTAGAGGATTTCAAGATTATCGAGGAATGCTTAGAGCACAATACACCAATTAATATGAATTAATGTTTTGCTTTGGGCTAAGTCTAATCATCGAAGTAAATTAACACACCTAATCTATGTAACATAACAATAACATAATCATTTAAAAACACTCAAGTCACAACCATCAAGAAATCAAAAAGTAGAAATCCATAACAATGGATTATATCTAGCATGTGTTAAACAATCAAGATTCAAATAATTAAACCATTTAAGACTAGTAACTAGAAAATAGGACTGCTCACACATCATCATAGCAATATACATACTTTTATATATAAATTGAAGTTCCTTAGAATGATCACAGATGGAAAAACTAGAGAGAGTAGAGAGAATCAAGTTTTCTCCCAAGAATCCAAAGCATACAAATGAGATATCTCAAACAATCCCCACAAACAATGGTTTTCCCCTCTCTCCTACATAGCAAAAACATATTCTACCCATAAAATGTTGTTTCTCATTGGTTACAAGATAGATTTGCACAAAATGACACTAAAAATCATGTTTATAAATTGCAAATTCGCGACAGGTGCCCGGACGGATTAGTGACCTGTCTGGATGGCTTGGCGACTTTGCCTCTTCAACAAGCGAAGTGTCTGGATGGCCCATTGAGGTGTTCGAACACCACACCCTTTTGATCCTTTTGCGATGCAATGCCTCTTTAACAAGCAAAATGTCCAAACAATTGTTCTTGGTGTTCGGAATGCACATTAAGTTGTCTGGAAACCAACTCCCCTTTACCTACAGTCTTGCACTCTGCCTCCTCCTTGTAAGGCACCGACAATGGTAGGTATTTGCTGAGCCAACAAATAGTGTGAAAATTTGTGTTTTTGATTATGTGGTTATATTAAAATATGTGTTTTGTTGAAATGACTATATTGAGATATGTGTTTTGATGATGCGGCTTGACTTTTTGTAATAAAGGTGGGACCAATTTTTGATTTTGATATAAATTTGATAGTGATAATATGGAGGATGGGAAAGTGATTGGCTTGGATAATGATTTTGTATTGAGAGATATGTTTTGCTAATGTAACAGTGTTGAGATATATGTTATGTTAATTTGATTGTATTGAAAGTTGTGTTTTTGTGAGATAGATGTGGAACTCATTTTTAAAATTTAATGGGTCATTAGATTTGACTTATTGCATTTGCTCTAAAATGTCACAACAATTATGTTAGGAGTCTAGACAACGGACCTTGAATTGACTTTTTTTTGCCTCTCATTTCCTATAAAATATAAGTAAATAGTAAATAAGACATGAACGCAATTATATACATTAATTATATACGCTATCCAACTCATACACTATCAAACATACTCTGATCCAAAAGCACAGTTAACGTCCTACTGTTATCTTTTGCGCTAACAAGCTAAGTCACACGTACGAAGAGATCTATTTGCAACTGAAAACAACTGAACAAAATAATAAAAGGATTAGGTTTGTCCAACAAACCAAAAGATAATATAAGTAAATACAAAAATGCTTTGTGAAAGTAATGGGCATATCGCAGGCGGATTAACAGAAGATAAACATATAGACACCAATACGTGTATGTTCTACAGACAATCTTCTCTCTAAAATGTCCAGTCACTGGTTCACCTGGTTATCATTTCTACATATGGATAAGAACCCACAAAAAATGGATAATTTTATTTGATTTTCATTCTCCGTGGAAATTTTGATCAGGCTTATGTCACTAGGAGTGTCCGTTTGGTTATCGGTTTGATTTTTAACCGAAACCGAAATATCCGAACTGATTCGGTTATGACATTTTAAAATCCATAATCGAAAAATATATATCGGATAACCAAACTTTTTCGGATCGGAGTTCGGTTTTGACGATTAAAAAAAAGTTCAAGGATAATTAGAGGACTAAAAATATTATAAATACAAAAGTTAAAATAATATAAATACATAAATAATGTTTATTTTCAATGAGGTGAGGGATGAGAAAAGTGGGGGAGGAGAGGATATTTTAAGACATAATGGATAAATTAGAAATTGTATTTGGGTCAAATCCGAAAAATCTCTAAATTCATAACCGAATTCGAAATCGTTAACCAAAAAATCGAAACTGAATAACCAAGGTTTGGATCGATTCCTCGATTACAAATCGGATTTGGACATCCCTATATGTCACTATAAGAACCAACTCCCATAGCTTTATATAATTAACTTGATGAAATTACTCTTGAAATATTTGACAAGCTACTGATTTTCACATTAACAATTATGGGTTCATTAATTAGGTGATAATGTTATGTCGATTGAGGGTTGCCGGGGTCTTCTGTAATTTGTTTATAGCGGACTCCTCTCTAAATGCAATTTAGGGCAGTAAAAAAATTATGAATATTATCTGATCGAAATTAGAGTACAATGATATATTGTTAGTATCAAACAAAAATCAATTATAAAATGAAAATTAAGATGAAATGTTTCGAGGTTATACTTAATGGTTTAGAATTTTCGTATCATTTTTATGATCCATTTAATTTTTATTTGACACAAACAATATATCATTGGACTCGTTATGATCAAATCAGATTTGTAATTTTTAAAAAATGAAATGAGAAATTATTAGATGCTACGAGTATATATCTCATGTGGCACACCCCATTGTGTGATTGTCATCAACATATGTTATCTGTTTTTTTATTAATATAATTTTCATGTAGATGTCATCCAAACCCTTGAATGTCCTATGTGAAATTGCACCCAAACCATTAAGGTCCTGCTTGGCGTATGGGTTACGAGAGGTTCGCGAACTCCTCTAAAACCCTATTTGGCGTGAATACTGCGAGATGTTTATGAATTCCTCTCAATCGCTCTTTCTAAACCCTTGAAAATAAGAGATTCGTTATTATATTAAACATGAAATTACAAAAAAAAAACCTGATAACAAAAATATATATATCATACATAAAAAATTTAACCAACTCCTTTTTAACACATTTGTATACCAAATAGAAATTTACTCTCATAAAAGTACCCTCCAACACTACTGTTGCAAACACGGCCTAAATAATTCCTCATAAAATACTCTCCTACATTGTTAGGTAAAACATCAGACCTCAATAACGTCCACCGATGCCTTTGGTTTCCTCATCCTCTGTTTTGGCTTCAGAAATCTGAACAACAATAACAAGGGAGTTTTTTTTTCTTTCGAATAACAAGGTTGGTTGTATGGATCAGATAAGCTACAATTGAAATCCAAACAGACAAAACAAACGTAAAGCAAATTTAAGGATTCAAAAATAAAACCCAGTGAGTTATAGCCAGAGAGCGCCAGCATCCTTCAAGATTGGCACTAATTCACCAGTAATATGAGTAGCCATGACTCTCTCTAGTCCACCAAACAATTTCCCTCCCACAACCACCGCCGGAAGATTCTCCAACACAACTCCTCCTCCTCCTCCGTCCCCACCACCACGTGTGGTCTCATTATTCATCTTCAACAACTGATCCACCACGGCAGCCTCTTCCTCCTCGTCCACCTCAAAAACAGGAGGATTCACTCCGTGAGTCAGCAACAGCCGGTTGATTACGTAGCTCATGCAGCACCCCTGCCTCGCAAAAACTATGATCGCATTCTCCAATGCCGGTTTTTCGATTTTCCCGGCGGAGGAGATGGAGGTCCGGTAAGTGATTGTTTCTTGCATGGCTGCTAAATCCAATAGATCGAGAGAGTCAGTCCGTGTTGTTCGAGGAGGAGATGGCGAGAGAGAGAGTTGAGGGAGATTTATGAATTATGAAGGGAAGTGCGGAGACTCTAACGTCAATGGCAGTTACGCATCTCTCTGCGTCACAGCGACAATGATGTGTAATACGTCACCGCTTTCGTAAATAAACTATGCTCCTTATTAATTCCACACCATCTGCATTGAAAAAACTCTAATTTCATAAAATAAAAAATAAAAAAATTAGAGAAACGCCGGGCAAATTATATCAAAAGATACGAATTTGAAGTAGTGGAGTTGATGAATTGATTCATACTTAATTTCGAATTCGGAGTTCGAATCTCACTCTCTTCTCACTTCTCGTTATTAAAAAATATAATTATATCAAAACATATATCAATCCTACAGAATTTTAATATTTTCCTAATTCAAATTCAATTAATTATAATTATTATTAATTATTTTCAATTTGGCTAGAATATCCAAAGCCAAAAGGGAATTTTGGCCCCGCTGTAAATCATTTTTCAGGTTTTAATTTTTTAAATAATTGAAAATTATTTTCATATTATGATCAAAATTACGAACTCAATGATATAATTTTTATTTGAAATAAAATAATTATGCTACTTGAAATGTACATAATAGTTCTAAATTGGGTGTAAATACAAGAGACGTTTTAGGTAACATTTCATTTTTGTTTTAGATAAAAAAAAACATGATCGGATTCATAATATCGATTAAAATATAAATATAATTTTTTTAAAATTTAAAACTCTGTTGAAACAAAGCCACAAAATGCTCCAAATTTAGGTGCTGACAAAAAAGCCGTTTGCGGACGGTGAGGCGTGTACAGGTCAGCAACTACGACACAATAACTATTGTGATGTCATCCTTCTGGCGTCCGTACGACATAGCATCACGTTTGCCACGTGGAGGAAGTTGGTCTGTAGGGCATACCGAACCTAGCTGCTACACCTGTCACAAAACAAAAGAAAACGATAAAACTGGAATCGATTTGTCATTTTTTTTTCCAAAAAGAATTACACGTTTTGCACTCGGATTAATAGGAAAATTGATCAAAAATCAAAAAATTTACATACTTAACTAAATTATTTGACCAAAATATGTCAAAAAAATGATCAAAACTAACCGTTGATATCCCTACTAACTGTGCATAAATATTATGGGATTTGGATCCTTTGATTCTCATTTGATAGAATTTTTAATTCTTGGGTTCGAAGTCAAACAATTTGATTGATTTTTTGTAAAGAAAAATTATATATTTTCCACTAAAATCGAAAAAAACCCAGACATTTCAATTGATAATAGACCAAACGATTTGACCAAAATTTACCGTTCACATCCGTAATTTTTATTAGTTAAACTCGAGCAGAAGGAGAGTTGGGTTTTGAAATTCATCCAAGGAAGAAGATGAAAAGAAAAGAATCTTGGAATTAAAAATGATGGGAATGAAGAGGAAGATTCCAATTTGAGGTTTACTTTGAAATTGGAGAAGGGGGTCGGCTAATCCACTTCACATGGAACTTAATATTGAAGCCGTCATATCTTAAATCTAAATTAAAGAGATCACGTAGTAATAAATTACGATAAAGACAAATAGATGGCCACACTGTACTACAAACTACAAAGACTAGTCTAAAGTTTCCACTACTTTGGCTCCTGCACTCCTGTTACACGATTATTAGTGGACCCCCATGCCACTTGTCCATTGTAAAAGAAGTTGATTTGGTGGCGATCATACAGGGCTTATGACTCAACGATAAGTCAGGATAACCTGAGACTCCTCCAATGTAGGGAGGTCACAAGTTATACTCACGTTTAAGATATTGTTCATAAAATTTGTGTCACTTCTGATTCTGAACACTTCATTGCTCTTTACTGTTGGATCGCATGAGCTGCGACTATCATTTTACTGACATTTCGAGGGCACAGATTTATAGATGGGTCGTTTGATCCCGCCCCAACCAAACATAAATAAAATATATAAGCTCAATTTGATGCACAAGATCTAAGGTTCCTTTTGGAGATCATCTTTATTCTCACTGTAGTCTTTTCCTAGAATCAATTTATTTTCCAAATGACATGAAAGAAAGGACTCCGATAATATCAAAAATGCCCCTCAAATTGTGGACACGTTTCTATCTAGCTGTTAGAAGAGTTGCCAATCACATGACATGATCAGGTGGTTATCCTAGATTGCCCAAACTGCCTGGTGACGAGTAAGGTATGATATATCTGAAACCGATTTTAGAATATTAGATATATTTAATATATATATATATATATATAGTACCCTCTTATTTATTGTACAATATTCATATTATAGGAGTACAATATTCATATTATAGGAGCCGGAGTCCTGCACCACCAACATCGATACCGAGGATGCTGTTGTCTGATACTCTGATTTGGAATTTGGATATGGACTTGTTAAGTTTTGTTTGTTGCATAATGTGTTATTTGGACTTGTTAGTATTATCTACTAATTAAGGAATGTTTTTTAACGTTTGGTTTTGTTTTGATGTATGGATGATTGGAACAAAAGTCTTTAATATTTTTGAGTGATTATTTTATTTTTGGATGCTCTAAATATTGTAGGGTTGGATTCGGGCCCATCCATATTGGGTTAGGCTCAAACCCCAAAAATAGGGGATGGGGAGGGCATATCTGGCGCCGCCCCGTTGTCATTCCTAATTACCCCAAGATATTGAAGAGAACATACAAAGTATCTTAGTTTAACGCACTAACCTACCTCGGTGCATAAGCAAGAAGGATATCATGATAGATCGAGGTGAACTCTCGCATTATAAGAAGACGATACAAGGATAATTATCCTTACAATTCGTCTAATAGTTACCTCATAGCCTCCATTCAAATAAATGAAATTTAAAATTACTACTCAGAAAGAGAAAGCACTAAGGCTCCGTTTGGTATGCGTTTCCCACAGCTTTAAGCTGTGGGATCCACCAAAAAAGTGGTGTATGCCAAACGGACCATCAAAAATTGCGTTTTGGACCGCTTAAACGCAGTCCAAAATGAGATGCTGTTCTTGATCAGCGTTTCATTGCGTTCAGGTGAAACAAAGACATTCTTGGCCCTTCGCTTTATTTCTGGTGATGTTTTGCTTTAATTGACAATGATTGACTATTCTATTCATCTTCTTTTGCTTGAGATAAAATAAATTAACAAGAGGACAAAATGGGTTGTCAACTCTGCATGTGTGTTTGTTGGTTCCTAATTGAGAGAAATATCCACTTTCTTTTATCTTCTTGAAATAAGTTTGTTTTGAACTTGATGGTATTTATTTTGTGCTTGATTGGGTTCATGAATAAAAATAAGTGTTTTATATTCAATATTATTACTCTTTTATTACAATGTCTTTTTTTGTCATTTCATATAAAATATCATAACAAAAAGCTAATGTAAAAAAGTGAATCAAACACCGCACAACATTTTACACAGCTTAAAATTATAGGCCCCACAACTTTTTACACAGCATTTTAGACAGCTAAAAGCACAACATTTTTCACAACTTTAAGCTGTGAAATACAATTGGATAACAAACGGACCCTAAGTAGTCTCCTTAGTTTCTTATCCATACTCAGTACCGAATTGACTCAAAGCATCCGGGAGAGACACCTCACACACTATTGCTTAGACTTTTTATGTTTTCCAGAATATTGTATCCACATGGTTCTGACTGATACGTCATCAAAGCTAACTAGTTTTGAGCATCATTCCACTCCAAGTCCTACCTCGACCAGCTAAACAAACATATGTCCGGATGACATAGTTAGCAGAATGAACGCAAAATGGTATGATCTAAAATCATCATCTGAAACTCAATAATCTCTCTTATAGATAAACAATAAAACAAGAGTACACCATGCAATCATATGTATTCAATTTGCAAGGCCACCCAGAAATGTTTTACATTCGAATAATAATGAAGAAATATTATCAGCAGGAACTTAACCAGATGTAAACAGAGGTTTCCTTTTCATAGCTCAAGAGTCAGAAACTGTCAAGTGTCAAAGTTACTTCAGGAGATGAATTACACTTTCACCTAACAACCCGTTATCAAAATGACCCAATTGCAAGAGCGGGGCTCTACTGAGCTATATCCCCCAAGCCAGGTGGAGCATGCATGAAGGAGTCAGAAAACTAAAGGCTGGCATCCTCTTCCACAAACTTGGAAGCCACCACTATTTAACTAATAGATGATATAAGCTTCAAGTCTGTGTTGCAGAATTAACTGCAAAAGCAATGACATCTATGTTAAAACTTTGAACAACAATCGTTGTGAGAACAAATAAACCTCACAACGTTGCGGACAACAAAAGCTGAAAACCGTCTGCATGCTACAAGACACTCTTGTTTCTGAACCTGCACTTGCAATCTAAAAACAGTACATTTAAGCATGACATGAAGAAGTATAGTTTGCACAGCATGGAGATTGCTTACATTGGTACAGTCGCTTCCTGCTGCCTTGGTCATTGCCGTATAGGATGAAACCGGTCTCTCACACCCGGCACACAAGAAGATGCCCTAGTCAATGGAGTTATCAATGCATTTTCACTCTCTTGTAAATTGGCAACATGTCTGTCATCGGTCAATGAGAAACCGAAGAGTCTACAGCTGCTTTTGCATGATGACACCAAATCTGAATTACTTCTGTATGCCGATTGACCTATAAGAGGTCCTGAATCACCTTGCTGCATAAGCTCATTGGATAGAGCAAGATGATTCATGCTCTCCTGATGGTTACCTCTGAAACTAAGCTCACTAGATAAGGACGAGATTGGCTTTTCTCTGCATATTTTGGGAACATAAACCACACTTCGTTTGCCATCTCGCTGTTCCTGCTGTTCATTGAAGCCATATGGTTGATTGAAGTTCAAAGCAGGATGGCTTGCTTGCTGGAACATGAACACTGAAGATGGTGATGACACTTGTGTGGGTGGTGCAGAGAGGCACATCTGAGAGTCAAATCCTTGCACATGGGCAGACTGTGCATTTCTCCATCTCGGCACTTGAACACCAGTGGAGATTCCAATGCCGTCAAATTCACGAGCCTCATTAACTTTTTTTGCTCGTCCATATGAGGGGTTTGGCAATATTTCTTGACCTTGCAAGACCTTACGGAATTGAAAAGATTCATCAAAGCTTACACTTCTACTAAGAATATCGGAGCTCACTAATGGAGATCCAAAACCATTTCCTATTGCACCAGTCGCTGAACTGCGTGTACCAGGAAAGCACCTCCTTATTACAGATTGACGCGGATTACGAAAATCGACACCATCAGCAATAGGATTAAAACCCAAAATTTCTTGACCTTGCAAGACCTTCCAGAACCTCGAAGGTTTTCCAACATCCGATGCCCCAACTCCATCTACCATAAGAACGTAAAGGCCAGTCAATAATAATGTTGCGAGGACAGAAAACTAATCATGTTGAAATTGTTTCTTGGTATTGCAGGACTTACCAGGAGCAACAAATTCTGGTTTTGCTGAAGGCAATAGAGTCCTGGTCCTCTTTAAACCAGGCATCATTACGCTAGTGGAACTGGAAACAGAATCAGATGGTTCGATCTCCCATGGAGACACCCTGTTGAGCCTATTGACCTCACCATCATCCCACCTAACCTGCAAAAAAAAAAATCAGAACAAAGCAAACATTATAAATACAGGATCATTAATTCACACATATATTAGATGTAACATTGTTCTGGATGTTGCAGAACAGAGAAAATTTGAGCATAAGAATGACGCAGTTATCCAAATGACGAAATAAATTATCCTGCAAAACTAGCCAAATAGAATTATATTTACACTGCAATCATAATTTTCTTTTGTAATCTAAATACAGCCCAAAATGATTGTGTTAAAGTTGTTACAGCCATTGACAAAGACATTGTTCACCATAACTCTAAAGTACCAAAGGAAATTGCAGGAGGGAACTGGGTATAGAAAAGTTTTTCACTAAAGATTAAGATTTAAATGTCTGTTCAGATGCACAGCAAAAAGTATATTTTCACAATCCGCGTAATAAAGTGAGATGAAGCAAAAAAATCTCCTACTGTAATAGCAAAAAATCTCCTCCTGTAATAGCAGGATTGGGATGCTCAATGAGTGAAGCCTGACGATAAAAATAGCAATACATACTATTAGGGCAACCAGAATTGCTTTCTGCAATTGCATCAGTTTTATTGATATTTGGATCATATTACAAATTCTTAAAATAAAAGGCGGGAAACAAGAAACCATTGATGTAAACATTAAGAGGGACAAAAACAAAGGGAGATCCTGGAAACTAAAAGTTAAGCATGACAACCTGTGATTTAATGAGAAGTCCATGGAAACCACTATCAATATCCAAGGTGAAAAGCCTAAACCTCGTCGACACTACATATCAATTCAACAAGGATAACATCTTCTTGTCAAAAAGAAGAAACATAAGAAACTTAAAAAAACATTTAGGCGGAGGTTGTGGCATGAGGGAAGGGAACAAACACTGTCTTCAGAAGTTAAGTAGGTAAGATTGAGTAGCTGACTTCATTTGACTAGTACATAAGCCAGCCAAATGTAGAAATCAAGGGCAAGTAAATTGTTCCAGGTACATTCTAAGGTACAAACAGCATTACCAGAAGGCATCGCCATTTCGACCCTGGCCATTTAACAGGATCCGCATCAGCAATACCAGCTATTACTCCTGTGTATCTGCCAAATGGATCTTAGTCAAAAATGGAATTGTAATTTAAGTTCAAGCACTACAAGCCAAAGCAAGCCAAACCTTCTTTCAGCTGCATCTTCTGTTTCAAGGCGCATCTTGAACCTTGTTCCAATAGAAAATGAATAATCAAGGCTCCTCAGGAATTTATGCAAGGGTAGAATGACATCCAATGAGCTGGCTCTGCAAAATGTTACAGGGACCAAAAGTATCTATTGAAAACCCTGTAAATTGAGTATATGATAGAAATAAAGACTGTTTAGTTCTATTGAGAAGGTGAGAAGCAGTACAAATGTAAGACAAAATCTGAGATAACAGGAGAGATGCCTAAATTTTGTTGGGGGAGATGACACTGGATAGTTCGATCACATAGTTTAATTATTGGAAGGGGAGACACTGGGCTGGAGAGTAAAGACTAGTCATGAAGCTCATACATGAACCAATCTGATGGTTGAACATACTTTCTCACATGATGTCAATAGCTATTATAATCTTGGGTTTTTTGGCCCTTTTTAATGTATTTTTCGGCCCATTTGTCAAGTACTGGTTTAGGGTTATAAGAGTGGATCTAACCCTAAAGCCACAAGTGTTCTGATGTTATGTTGTACTCTTTCACTGAATAGCAAAAAAACACGCTGCAATTCCGTGGATGTAGGCACGATTGGTCTTTGCATGCTGATTTTGATTTCTTTATTTTTTACTTATTCTCTAATCTCTATAGTAGTTTTGTTCCCAACATTTAAATGGTTTATTTTGGTCCTAGGCAAAAAGGAAATTTGATCTATGAACAAAAAGGTTATCATTATCCGAGCCTTTATCCCAAAAGTTTGGGCTCGGTTACATGAGTCTATAAGAAAATAAAAGGCAATCTACTATGCGTATTTGTTTTTGCCATTCATTTATATTTGACAAGCCTTCCAAAGATCCTTATTCCACATAAATCATACGTTGTCTGAGATACTTAATCACAGTTACAGCGGATTTGGATGCACCCTTGACCCTATTAGCCCCTTAATGTCTACTTGCAAATTCAACATGCTTAACGATTTCAAGTGCTGAATCAGTATAGTGTATATATTATCACTTGCCTGAATCATTAACTGAATGCAGCAAGATATTACCTTGGATTGTAGCAGATGTTGAAAACACTTCTCCTAGAGATTGCATCCACCATATCAATTAGAGTGCTGTGATTCATCTTCTGGCAATGGAGAGCTGGAGTAGCAGCACTGAATTTTAATTGTGCGGCTCTTCGAATTCCCAGTCTCAATTCTCCATCATCGCCCCTGCCATACTTATATAGTAAAAAAAAAAAGAAGCAAAGTACCAATCATAGTTTTCAAATGAATTAGCCTTTCATATTCACACCTGAGAAAGAGGACAGCATCTCCCGAAACAAGTTTGTTCCTGTTTACAAAAGCACTCCACCCAGTAGTAAGCAAATGCCTCCGTGGTTGCCCTGGACAAACCAAAAAGGAAGGAATTTCATATTGAGAAAAGGGGATGGATTTCATTAGAGTTATCATACCAATAAGTATTGTTTGACCATCAAGAACAGGGTCTTAACCCAAAGAGCATAGAGGTAACTCTACCACATACCTCTGTAGATATGTCGAAACCTCCATTCTAGGCCAAGCAGATCCTTGGCTACTAGCTCTTGTGAAGGTCTTTGTTGAGCATAATCCTACCGTAACAGTCCACTTTAGTTGGCAAACCATGCAAATTTGTATTTGACAATTTATTGATATAAGCAAAAATATGATAAGTGCAACTTTTGAATCGGGTTTTCTAAGCAAATATGGAGAGGTTAAAGTTTCATTCCTACCAATGGAGGGAAGCAGTCCTCGGCAGCTCGACGGGGGACGGAGAATCCTCCATGTGTGCTAGTATCAGAAGCAGTGAGGGTCTTGCAGAACATATGAGGCGTTGCTGACTTCATCGTCTTGTCAATATCCTCCTCTTCACCCTCTTCCTCAACTTTCCCTTCTATCAACTTTTGTTCGATCTGCCATGTGCAAAAGTTCAAGGAAAATGCATCTTGTCATAGGATTTTCTAGGAAACAAGCCAAAAATGCAAGCACAAAAAAGTGGAGACACGAAAATATTGTGAAGATAACAAAATAAAATCCCAAGAAAGAAACTCGACTCCACTGGTAGGAGCTTATTGCCAAACTAAAAATATAAAAATAATGAAAACGAAGCAATTGTCTTCCCTTAAAGGAGAAAGAAAATTGGAAACATAAAGCATTGCACTTTGATTATCTCAAATTGAATAACAAGAAGCCTAGGATACTATGCACTTTAGAAGTGTTCGGAGTCAAAGACGGTTAAGCCTATGTAAGATGAGTGATGTTCAGGATTACAAGACCCCGGATCAACAAAAATGAAAAACCAAAAAAAAAATTATTTCCACTTTCTCACATTCTAAGAGCAATGAAACATTAGCCTAGAAAAAAAGTTACCTCATTTTCAGGAACCAGTGAGACCTGAGCATAAACCTCGTCCATTGGGGCCTCTGCCTGCAACAGAAAAAACACATTTGACTTCCAATTCAAAATTACAAACACGTCACAACTCTACCTGTATGCACCAGAAAACAGCAAATAGGTATTCAAATCTTTCAATCACCTAGCCCTTAGAATACAAAAATCTCTAATTAACCCAAACATTTGGAGGTATCTATTAATATTGTTCTAACTCAACTGCACAACAAAAAGGATGGAAATTCAAATTTCAATTTTCTCCTCAATTTCTTAACAATTGGAAGAACCCATCAATGCAATCACCACAACACTCCAAAAATCCATAGAAGATCACAAAAGCACATAACCAGAAGCACCCATTAACCCAGAACAATAGAACATACATCAAACAATAGATACAAGTACATACATGAAGCTTCACATCAAGAACACGACAGAAAATGTGAGGAGGAAGATCACAGAGTGCGGCCCGAGACTCGGAGAGCTGCTCCAAATGGCCTTGAGGGAAGTAAACCACCACACTTCCTCTCTTTGGCAACGAAATCAGTCGACCCGCACAAGCATGCCATAGCTCCAAACACACGGAACCAGAAGCAGAACCTGAAACGTTTGAACCACTAGCACCCAGAGCAGAAGTGTTTAAATGAGAAGCAGAGGACGAAGAAGGCGAAGTAGACCCAGACGACGGCGTTTCCTCGTCCTCCGTGGTGTTTAAATCAATCATACCCACCATTGCAAAACACAAGAAAACCTGACTAAATGAGAAACTGAAGTCGCTGTTTGTGATTGTAAACTTGGGTTTTGTAGTGCGAATTCATAGCTGTGAATTAACGAAGAGTGATGTGAAATGAAAGCAAGTTCGGCATTGTTTGAAAGCAGTCAAGACCCCAACACTCAGAAGAGAAAAGACTGTTAAGACAATCAAGTCCTTAACGTGCCTTTTAGATATCAAATCAAGGGGTCAAGTGTATAAATTTCCGTCTAAATCAGATGGGTTGTTTTCAGGTATTCTCCTTTTTTCTTTTTCTTTTTTTCTTTTCTCATCTGCCAAAACTGAGAAGAAACAGTGCAGTGTGCCTGCGACTGCTGGGAGATGTGTGGCAGAGAGAAAGAGAGAGAGAAATGAGAAGTGAAAACTTTTGAAGTTAGCTTTTTACTTTTATGAGAGACAGCAATACCCCAATATAATAATATCTCCGCTGATAAACGGAGAGGGAGAGACAGAGGAGAAAATATTGTACGGCCCCCTGTTTTTCCGGGTGGATGTCTATTCTGTCCCCTTCTACTTCCCCAATTCTCCCTCATGTCCCTTCCTTCAATCCTGCAGATCTTATAAGGAAAAACAAAGAAATCATTGTTGGAACATTTGGTTTTCCCTTCGATCATCATCCTCTTCAATTAACATAATCATTTGTTCAGAAATTTAGTCAATACAGACTGTAGAGTCATGGTATCCTGTATTTTTAATATTATCCTTAATTCAAACTTACAATTAGTTGAATTAGACTTTCACAACGCCTGTGTGTTTCCTTTAATGATGCTGCCTGCCTAAAATTCTACTTTACTAATATTCTTGTGGGCTATAATTATTTGTTTACTTAGGCAAAAAGCAATGACAATTGCCTAACCAATAAAAGAGAAAAAGTTCAATTATAGAAAGACCTAAACACTATTTATATGGTTCATAGGTGATGATAACAAGTCTATTTTTTATTCTAAGTTGTTCGAAACAATCACAATAGTCTAAAATCTTCTTTGATTTCTAATAATGTTCGATTTCTACTTTCAACATTAATGTCTTAAAAACCTGGAAAGTTTTAGAAGTGACATTTGAAAAAGAAAAAAAATTGTGTTTAAGCTATAGCTCTTGTGGGTCTTAGGTTCGAATGCCCTGTTTGTTCCAGAGTATACACTAGTGTATATTCTGTGACCTATACTCTCAGCTTTTACGTTTTACAATAACTTATACTCCATGAGACATACCTCATCCAAACATATCCGAAATCTATCATCGACACATCAAAGACTACACCCTTGATAAAATATCAAAATATACTTTGATCTGGTGTAGGAAAATTTCAGATGATGCGATGCACGAATCTGAGGTTTACTCTGCGGACTGAGTCCAAGGGTCTACTATGTACAAGTTCATCTAACTAGGAAACAAAGTTCATAAATGTTTGTTGAGGCCAATTAATCCAAGAAACCCCAAAAGGGTTAGTAGGTTTTCAATCATATATAGAATGAAAATGATCATAGTAGACATCATAGCTAACAACAAAGGTAATCCGGATACCACATATGGGTCCTAAACTCTTAATACTTTTTAGGGGAGGGATATAACTGCCAATTCACATAAGAAAATGTCTCACAGTAAATGAAGAAAGAACAGGTCTTTATCGGTGCCACTGCCATCAATTCCAATGAACCCTTGCACACTCTATGCCTTTAGGCTATATAGGTTAAAAGGAGTGGCCAGATAACCCGGCCAAAACGGGTTGCTATTCACTGCCCAATTGGTATGATATCAGACCAGGCCTTTTATCTTTTTTTAGAAATCCCACTATCCCACTCTCACACTAAGCGCGTAGCAACTAATACGATGATCGAAGTCGTACGTTCTAACAACGCGAACAATAGTCGCCTGGTGCATTATCTACACATACGCCTTTCCTTTTTGCCGCTCTCTGTCTTTTTTCAGTCCCACCGACCGCACTATAAGATTGCCCAGCCTACTTTATGACAGAATGGGGGCCCAATTAATTAAAGAGATCAAAAACTTCTAAAACTAAATTAACTCTAGTTTTTTGATATTAATTATTTGGGGATTAAAAATTAATCGTGATTATCAAATCTAAAACGTTGCTTGAAAGTGGCGTTGAGGGAGGTGAGATGGGTTTGTGAACAAGCGAACTCTTCAGAATCATTTCTTGGCGCGAATATTTTAAGGTGTACCTCTTTATTTTGAAGGATTGGAAGATGTTTATTTACATAAATCCTCTTAACACTTCTCAACCTTTATAAATATCAAGCAAATGTCACTTTTATGAACCTCTTCCAACTCAATACCTCTCAATTTAACCCCTTCCAACTCTCATGTCAAATATAGTATATAAAATAAACTCCATTTTTTTTGTGATTGGTGAAAATGCTCTACTGGTTAGATACCCTGTTGGGTAACCCATCAACATATGATGTTGCCAAGTCAATACAGCTGCATACACACAGGGATTTGCCTTTTTCTTGGTCAATTTTGATTTATTTGGGTAATTTTGGAGTCGGTCTTTAAAGGGTAAAAACAGGGAAAGAATTGAAAGGGGTTTTGTTTTCGAGAAATTTAAAGATTAAAAATAACTTCTTTTTTCCAAGAATGAGATCGTATAAATTTATTCTTTGGACATCCGATATATGCTTAAAAATATTGTTTATAGTGAGAATCGAACTAAGAAATTCAATTAGGACTGTAAAAAAAAAACTGAAATAACCAATTCAATCAATCAATTATTTTTAAAAATATTTACCGACATATAGTTGAAATAAGACCAATAATCAATCATTTGATCAATTACAAGTGGACTATCACTCACGTTATTATTAAAAAAAACTCCTTTTTACTTTCTTAGGAGCCATACCTAACAAGGCAAGTCTCACGTGCACGGTAGAGCACACACAAATGAATTGGATGATGTTTTGATAATGTTTTATGGAATCATGCTTAATTCAATCTAATAATGATGTCGTTTTTAGCTAATCATGCTTAATTCAATCTAATAATGATGTCTTTTGACTAGGTTTATAGGAAGCGTGTTGGTTTTTGTCGTGTATGGAAGGCAGGGTTGTTTTTTGGGACGATTGAAATTTCAAAAAAACTAAAAAATAAAAATCAGAGAATGCAAGGGAGATAAGATTCAATTAATAACTGTAAACACCACATTCACTTTACACTCAAATTTATATGACAAATTTATATGACATGTATTTTAACTATTGATTATAAATGCTCAGGTAAAAATCACTTAATATCCAACACTTCACATTAATTTAGGATATAATGAACGTCGTATTTTGAGAATCTCAAACATTATCCTTAAAAATTGCTCTGAAAATGACAATAAAATACTAAAGTAAAACTGTAAAAAAATCGACAAAATCCAATGTTCGGTTTATCTTTATCAAAAAATTCTTTTACATATTTTATATGAAAACAAATCAAAAATCGACTAAACAGTTTGATCAAAATCGACTGTTAATGCTCTTAATTAAAATTACCATAACATTATATTTAGATTCGCATATAGAGAAATATCAGGTCAATCGTACTTTTGCACTGTCCAAATAATCCTAAAGAAAAATAACATGAGATCCCCTCATAAGAGTGTATATTTTCTATATTTAGTTCATTGTACTTTTATTGTAATGGCATAATATTTACCGGACCCACGTAAATAACCAATATTAAAGTTATCATTAATAATCAAATTGACCCTACATTTCTTCGAATTGCTTATTTTGTCCCCCAAAGAAGAATCTGTCCATAGAAAATCCTATCCCATTCGCCATTAAACGCGTGTTAAACATTTCTTGACCTTTTATCACATCTGACCAAAGCTCTTTTTTGGACAGCGCGCGTGGAGAAAAAAGTGGGGGGTCATTATCCAAAAGCAAGCTAAAGAAAGTCTTATTCACTCTCTCTGCTTTATTGCAGATAGACAGACAGCAGCAGCAGGCAGCACCCCTCGTCTTTTACGCGGGCTGCTGCATGCTGTCTGTCAGCCTTTCATCGTACTTTAATTAGTCGTGTCATTCATCCTCCTCTTACGCGCCCCGAGGTTTTGTTTGTATGCTCTTTCCTCTGATACTCTCATGGCCGTACACGTGTACTCATTTGATCTGATATGATGACTATTTGGTCTGTAGTGTTTGTATTTTAACAGCTATCTCCTTTAAAATATCTGCCTGTGTTTTTTTTTAAAATACAAGAAAAGTGATGTTTGAATTCGAAGTTGCAGATTATATATGATTCATTGTTAATAATTGTGTGGAAATTTGTATATTTTTTTTCTATATTTAAACTTATTTTGTTGATATGATTGTATTAAAAGATGTGTGATTTAAATTTTTGTGTAATAAAAGTGAGACCGAAAATATAGATTTGATGATCCAACAGACCTTAACGGTTGTGAGTGCTCTTAACATAGCTACTTGGGGCAATCACACAGTGATTGTTTTTTATTGGAGACAATAAATGTTATAGAGAGATGTATTTTATTAATATAATTATATCAAAATATTTGTTTATATTAATATAAATAAATATGTGAAATAATTTTTTATATAATAAAATGAAAATTATTTGAAAAGTCAATGAGAATATTATATCTTCTATCGTGGATATTATGATGCTGTTTCAATTTGTCAAAAATCTCTCCCATCGTTGGCTAGCTTGTGGATTTTTTCTTATCTGGACACGTGTCGAGATGTGTGTGGTGGATGTGGGACTTGCCAAAAGGAACTACAGACCGGTCCTTGTCTCTTCAGACGCTGTCGGCTACGCATGAGGCCGATCGCTCTTTTGATCCTACGGCCAGTAACAGCCCCGAGGACTATATGGACAGCCGACAGTGTGTGTAACGGGCCTTTGTGAGCATCGTCTAGCTCATTCTCGTTCGAGTTTAGGCCTCAAAATTACAAAAGCCCATCTGTAGACACAGTGAGCCCAAATCTATAGGTATTATTAGTACAGTAGTACTGTACTGTAGTACATCGAGTAAAAGCCCAAAGGAAATCCAATAACGGAAGAGAGAAGAATACGGTTTTCAGTGCCAACTGCCGACTAGCAATCGAAGGAAACGCCATCCCACGCTACAACGAAACATTCCCCCCATCTGTGAGAGGTTAGGGTTCCAATTATGAATGTCAGAAATAGAATTAACAGCATGCTATTAGGTTTTACAATTGTGTGAATGTTTTCGATGTTTATCGCTTTTGGGAATGTTTGATCCTTCGAATTGGCAGATCAAGTCGAAGCTTTTATACCTTCCGATGTTTGATTACGATTGAATGCGAGCTTGTTACTTATTCGGTTAGAAGTGGATCTCTTCCGTCTGTGCCGATATGTTTATTTCACTTAGCAGACACTTTGGTTTGGTCAATTCGGAATAATTTGTTTGTGCACGCTCTATCCCTGCTTGATTTGCGTTCGGGTGCTCTATCCTTGCTTGATTTACGAAATCCGCGCTAATGCTTATCTTTCTGTCGAATGTGCACAGATTAAGTTGTATTTTCTGGTTACGAGATGAGTTCAGCTCAAGACCCATTTTATATCGTGAAAGAAGAGATTCAAGAATCTGTAAGTTTCTTGTCTGGAATACCTCAATTTTCTCGAGTTTTATTTTGACTGGTCTTAGCGCCGTAAAAATATTACCTGATTGAGATTGATGTATATTCCGCTTAATTTAGTGGCTGCTAGCTTATAGGCTCCACCATCATGCCTAAACAAATGCCTAAATAAGCTAACATATAAGATTTAAGCTAGCATATATTGCTTTACTCTAGATTTTGAGCTCTTCATTCAATTATTCCAATTTATATGTTTCATAGATGTTACTTCTTTTAACTTATGGTTTTCAGCATTTAAGAGATAACTGGCTTTTGTAGCTTGATCACTTCCCCACCCCTATGTTTTGTGTTGAATATGTTCGAGGTCTTTCTTTTGCCACTTTTCTTTTGCTGCCTATATGCACAAGGATGTGTGAGTAAAGTTAAGAAATCTGCATAGATAAGTTACCAGTATTGAAAAGATCTAGGAACTTATCTATGCAGATTTCTTGAGTAGAGATGAGGGAGACTCTATTTTATGGAGAGCATACACATTTACTGATGGTTTAGTTTGATCTGCTGTTACGATCTTCTGCTTGTTTGAGTTGCTGTCATCATGGGGCTCATTTTTATGTTTTACAAATAAGCTAGAATATAAGGTTTAGGCTAGCATATATACGCTAACTTATATGCTTAATGCTCGATTATAAACTCTTCATTCAGTTATTCCAATTTATATAGTAGCTTATAAGTTAACTTAAAGCTCTACAATTATCAAACACATAACAACTTTTTTTTATAGCTTAAACTAGCTTATTTTAGATAGCTTATATAAACTCTACCAAACTGAGGTGTCATGTTTCATAGTTGTTACTTCTTTACCTTCTGGAATTCACAATATTTGAGAACTGGATTTTGTAGCTCTATCACTTTCGCACCCCCAGTGTTATGTGTTTAATATGTTCAAGGTCTTCTTTGCGCCACTTTTCTTTTGTTGCTTGTGCAGGATGATATGTGAGTGAAGTTATGAAATCTGCATAGCTAAGCTACCAGTATTGTAGTTTTGTAAAGATGTAGTGGAGGTGGAGTAGAGATAAGGGAGACTCTATTTTACTGATAGTTTAGTTTGATCCGCAATTACAATTCTTCTGCATGTTTGAGTTGTTGTCATCATGAATAACAAAACCATTTAATTATTTTCGGCTTACAAAAGTGTCCATGCACTCGAGAAGGGAAAAGATCTTTCTCATTCACATATGCTTGTAAATTCCACTTCTTTTTCTGCCTTCCCTACTTATCTTATGGATAGTGCCTTCTATAATGTAAATTATGTTGCCTCTCCTCTCTTCTTCTTTTTGATGATATTTTGACGGGCTGATGTCCTGCTTGCCATTTTGGCCAGATTGATAAGTTACAATCCACTTTTCACCAATGGGAACGTAGTCCTTATGAGACTGGGGAGAAGGTGCATATGACCAAGGAGCTGCTCGCTGCTTGTGAGAGCGTGGAGTGGCAGGTACCTGAATTTATAGTTTTATACTTTGATTGACTCTAGAATGTGTAGGTGGTCTGTGATAAGATCAGATGATCTGTACTCAAAGATTTTCACATTCTATATATATGTCCGTTTGTATCCTCTTTCCTTTTTTTATTTGTGCGACCCTTCGGGAATCAAAGACATGCTAGGCTGACTTGATTAGCCTGGACAATTCTATCTGCTTTCAAGTCTTAAAGTGACAATTTAGTGCCTTTCATCTGCTGCTGAAAAGCCTTCTTTTTTGATAGGAAGGTGGATGAATTGGACAAAACAATTGCTGTTGCAGCTAGAGATCCTTCTTGGTATGGCATTGATGAAGTGGAAATTGAGAAACGGAAGAGATGGACTAGCACTGCTCGTACACAGGTATAAAATGCACAGCTGTATTTTGTTAAGAAGGTTCTACTAGATCCTAAGGGGTCTATTAATTTGCTATACTGGTTTGAAAATTTTGGCGCTTTGTCAATAATTGCCTAATTTCCTTGGGCAACACATTGCTGCATTTCTCTAATAAATTTTGGATAGTGTTAAAACATGATAAGGCCTTAGCTTTAAGATTTTACCCTAGTTGTCCTCTAAAGGACTATTTTTATAGGTAGGCAATATGAAGAGAGCAGTTGTTGCTGGAGAAGATTCAAATGGTGCTAAATCTTCTAGTGTGAGTGGGATGCACCGAGAATTGATGAGGATGCCAAATTCCCATCAGAATAACGTATATGACCGGGATGAGGATGACTTTATACAATCGGAATCAGACAGACAATTACTTCTTATAAAGTAGGTTTATGTTTTGGACTCTTTTCCTCCTTTTTTCTCATATTCTTCCTCGTCTCTTAACTTGTTTATACGTGAAAGCAATTCCTGCATCTGGTTCATTTGCCCAAGTCTTTTTCCAATGAATCACTTCTCACACATCATAAGGCTTGTGTATCTGCAATTAAATGGAATTAACACTTATACGAGCGTCATTAGGAGTTTCATTTTCACTTACTTTCACTTTCTTTTTTTAAGGGTGCAACATGAGACAGGGTAGGGGAGTTGAAGGGTTGATTGTCATGCTTGCAAAGGAGTGCTAATACTATATCATGTCGCTTATTCTTGCCTTGGATATTAGTTTTACCATAGAAACTGGTTATATACTTATATTACTTTTACTTGCAATAATTCACTATCAATATCACTTTATCTTTTACTTCATCATGTGAACATTCGTTTTTTTGCCAAGTGTTATCTTTCATTTGTTCATCATTTACTCATTTGCAGGCAACAAGATGATGAATTGGATGAGCTTAGCGCAAGTGTGGAGAGGATTGGTGGGGTTGGGCTTACTATACATGAAGAACTCTTATCACAGGTCATAATCATTTGAGTCTTTATAAGTTTGGGGTCAACTATACATGTCTGTGAGAAAACCAACGGGAATCCACTGTGTGTATTTGTTTCCTCCAATTTTTTTTTAATCTAGGATCATACTTTTATCAACTTCTATTGGATCCATCTCCTTTTTTTCTGCTTCCTTTTTCTCTTGATTCTCTTCGCAGCATGCTCATACCATTTTAAACGACTTTCTCGCAACTTACCTTAGATATTATAATAATATAATCACATTTCTTATTTTATATTCCCTTGTATTAGAACTGGCGTGCTAGAAATTTCTCTCGTGCTTATCCAGTTGTTCATGTTATTCCTGTGCTTTTTACCATATGAGCATCTATTTTATTTCACCCATTTGTTATGCTAATTATGTGTTTGTGGTTCAGGAAAAAATTATTGATGAATTGGGAACAGAGATGGACAGTACATCAAATCGTCTTGATTTTGTTCAGGTGGTTCCTTCCTATAGAATGTGGATCAGAGAGCTTTTATTCTTGATCATGCAACGTGTGAAGGATCATATATGCATTTTGTTAGCTTGATTAAATGGTTATACTTAAGTTTTTTCTCATCTTCTATTGCAGAAAAAGGTTGCTATGGTCATGAAGAAGGCCGGTGCCAAAGGCCAGATTATGATGATATTATTTTTAGTAGCACTATTTATCATTCTATTTGTTCTTGTCTTCTTTACCTAGATTAGAGGCACAGCAGCATTTGATGTTCATGAATCAGAGGGGAGAGTTTGATCCTTGGAAATAATCAATGTGAGTTGAGGCTTAGATAAAAGATGATTTGTGTGACAGTCTGCATGTGTGTTTGTAAAAGATAACCTGGTGATTATTGAACAAAAAGAAAGTATCTACTTTATTGGATTTCTTTGTTTCGCTTGCTGGTTTAATATTCTTCAAAATGGCTGGGATTTTTTATTTATTTACTTACGTGGGTGTTTGGGCCAGTTTACGCGCATCTTGACTAATCTCACGGACCCTGAAGAAAGACCATGTAAGATCCAAGTGGCTCAACGTGTTTTTTGTGACTGAGTGGGGAATCGAATCTGTGATCGTGCGCCTAACAACACATCCCAGCATTTGCCCTTATCATCAGACCAACCCACTTAGGGTTAAGTTGGCTGGGATTTTGACTCACAACTAGGATGACAACAGGTCAAGGTATCTTTTCAATTAGGGAATATCAAAATCGTTTTCATTTAAGGTATTTTATGTCAAACTGTGCCAAAATTGTTTGAAAGATCATTTGAATTTTTTATGAACGGAATAGTTTTATAATCGTTTACCGCTAGGTATACATTTATCGTTATTTATTTGTTTTTGAGATAAGTGTCAATTTGACCCCTCCAGATCAAGCCTCTCTACTTTTAATTGGGTTAATTGAGCCCTTCTATAATCTATACTATCGATTTTGGGATAAATAAGCCCTTATGTTACAGCGTCAATGAGTTGGTCGTAAGTTCAATGACATGAATTTTTCAATCCTTTTTGACATGACAAGCACTGACTAATAAAATAATGACAAGTGTCACTGATTTAATACATGTTTAAATATAAAATTAATGATTAAAAATAAAAAAAATCTTACATTTCATCTTCCTCCCCTCCTACATCTTTAGACCATTAACTTCCACACACAAGTTTTTTGGTTTCATTTATTTTCCGTGAAATTTACTTTTACTTCTTGATGTTTTTGAACCTACCGACTTTGAATCGTTTCTCTCTCTCCAGAACCCATAAAGAACCGTTTACATCATCTAAGGTCAAGTGGGGCACAAATTTAGTTCACGATCATGAACCAACCATCGTATTCAAGGGTTAAGTTCTGTTACAACTAAAGAGAGGTTAAAACCACCCATCCAGAGGTGTCTCTTCCTACACTCTTTTTGATTGCACTATTATGGACAGTTGAATCTAGAGATTTTGAAGTGTGAGAGAGGTTTTTTTTTTCAATGGATTGATTGTTAATCGCAAAACCAAAATTATTATCGTTTGCTCTCAAGGTAGTCGTTGGATTGTGCGAAAAGATTTTATCTAGAAGGAAGAATAGAACATGGATGGCGGCAGCACGCAAAGAAGATGACAAGCCGGACGAGAAAGGGAGTCAAGGAAGAGGATAGGGTTTTTAAATTTTCGATTTAGGATTTTTTAATTTTTAATTTAAGATTGTTTCCACATATCATTTTCATTTCTCACCCAAATTATTCCATATCAGAAAGTCCTACCACATATGTGCATTTTTAACTTCTAAATAATGGAAGAGCCATCGTAGATCAAACTAAAAAATAGAAGGGCTTAATCGACCCATTTTAATAAGTAGAGAGGCCAAATCGATATTTATCGCTTTATTTTTTAAAATTTTCATATATGTTTTCTTAAGAAACACTAGTGATACACTAGTGATTATGTAGTTCTATTCTTTTATACAGGTTAGCGATTCAAATCCTTGTACTATTAGAATACTCACTAATATTTTTTAAAACATACTTGTAAGTAATGATAGGGTCGCATTCGAGTATCCCAAATTCGATTGCAAAAATCAAAACCGATCCGAAACTATGACGGATTTGAAAATAGGAATAAAATCATTTTCAAACCCTATAAGATCAATTTTCAAATTATAAATGGATTGGATATCTTGTGGATGATGTGCATGTCGTTTTTTTTTTCTTTTCTTCCATCCCTACTCTCAAATATCTGTGTTCAAATTAAAGTTGTAAAACAAATCTACAAGGCTCGTATCAACTTTCGAGCTGTTCCTTTCTATTTTCCTCTCATGGATGGTGCTTCGTGTAATACTCCATGAGGATTTGCTGATTTGGACCCTCTAGATGGATTGGGCTTCGCCTAAAAAGGATATAGTTTTGGGCCACAAGAGAGACTTACTAAGTATTTATTAGACAAAATTGTAGTTATGTCTATTTTATAAGACTTATTAAAAATAAGGTCATTTATTTAAACTTATTTGTAATCGAGTATAGTTATTATGATTTTTTGTAATTAATTTGATTTTTATTTTGTGGATTTATGAAAACATTGGAGGGTTTCAAGAAAAATATATATTAAATAAATGAAATTTAATTTAAAAAAATATATTAATTAATTATATTACAGTCTTAATCAATATGTTGAGCATATACGAGCCCGTTAGGGTTTAGGGAATTCGTTTCCCTTATATTTTAACACTTATTGTTTAAGTTATAATATGAAAATACGACACATGATCTCGTTGGGGTTTATCGAATCCGTTATGCTATGGTTTAACACTTATTTTTTAAGTTATAGTAGTGAAAAAAACACGGTTACATAGCATATATATTAATTAATTTTTTTTTGAAAAATAATGTAATTAAAAAATTACATTAAAAATTGTCGATGATGAATCTTGTTAGAGAGAGTTTTACGTGCTGAGTTCGAATATGCATTTTTTTAAAACAATTTACTATGTATTTTGAGAGAGAATACATTTTAAAATTTTATTTATAAAAAATATAAAAATTGCAATAAATTAGATTGGCTTCCAAATAAACTTTTTAGATAAACTTACACCTTAATAAGTCAACAAAAATAGACTCGGGGGAACTCTCCCTGCTAACTAACAAACTTAGAATTGGAGTTGGGCTTGAATGAAAAAGGGCACAATTTTGGGCCGCAAGGGATATTTTTTTTAAGAAACGGAAAATCAGGGGCCATTTGAGCAGTGGTTCCCAATTGCCATTATTCACAATTAGGACGTGTCCCATCTTCTTCTGCTTGTTCCCCAAGAAACTCCTTCATTCAGCTTTCTTGTTCTCGATGACGATTAGTTACGATCACGTCTAACTTATTAATACTCGCTGTTGGTGTTTCTCGTAAATCAGATCGCGAAACTAAAAAAGCCAGTTATGGTGCTGCCACTGCTGAAGTTGGGGACTCTCGCTGTCAAAACACTTAGCAAACCATTTGCTAGCATCAAGAAACAAGCCGCCTATCAACCTAGGTTCCGGGAGTTCATCATCAGAATCCCCCAGGTAGGTACATACTTTGTATCTGGAGTACTTTAGGAAAAATTGGGTTGTCCAAAATGACAATTACGTGAACAACCTACTTCCGTCCAGAATCTTGCGCACATATACACAATGTGGTTTTGATTTGGCTTTTGAAATTGAGATCAATTTGCAACAATTCTCATTTTCGTGGAGGATATTCAGAAAGTTTATAATATATAATTCAAGAGCTGTTCAAGTCTTCTAATAGACGATTGGATGCACAATATATGTGTACTTATACTACATAAGCAAGAGTTTTTTTTTTACTGACCATTCTTGTTTTGGCTGGATGCTGATTGTGTGAACAGGCAAACCATAGATTCCAGACACAGGTGCAAAGGCGAATCTATAGTCATTCGACTGATGTTGCAATATCGCGGCCTTTGAATGAAGAGAAAGCCATTCAGGCTAATGCAGATCGTATTGGCGAAATCATTCTGTGCACTGGAGTAATATCTATATCTTTGGCTCTTCTTAGATATTTGCAGAATTTAATCATTACAATCCGATACATATTCATAGCTTAAATCAAGAACAAGAAGTGATAACTAAAAATCACTTGACATTTTCTGTGTGCATGTCTTCATGGGAACGTCATTACTAGGGAAACTTAGGCGCCATCCTGGTTTATGAATCACATTTGGATGAGTTCCTTCTTCCTTTCTACCTAGAATTTCTTGTACTATCTGTGATCCCTCTAGAAAGTTAATTTTGATCAATCCTTGTTCTCATCCATACTAAGAAACAGGATCTTAATTTTCTTTTTACCACGTTTAGTTTGGCAGGGTCTTGTCAAGTTGTCATTAGCAATGAAAGGAGAAGCGAAGCACTTGGCTCAGAAGATGAAACGCCTCAAACATAATGAGAAAAAATGATATGCCTATTGATTCGAAGTTACTGAACAATAGAATAGCTCTTTCTGAAATTGTAACTTGTTCTTGCTTGCATTTATCCATTCATCCTAAGACTCATTCAGTCATTCCTTGTGTTGAATTTGATTGCATACCTTTTGGGTTGAGAATCTATCGCGAGTCATGATCATCCTTAGACATCAAGTAGTTGGAACCTTTGGGTAGTAGTAAGTTGTGTTTCAAGATGACTACTAATGGCCTACATTGATTTGAGGAACTGAGTGTGCTTCCATCTGTGAGAAAGTGATAGGAGGAGTGCATGTGCTAGTATCATGCACATGTGTTGGGTTTTTGGGTGAATTTACATGGAACATACTTGACTTATATCGATGACTTCAAAAGCTTTCTATGTATTTATACTGCCTAACCGATAGTATGTGATCAAATTGTCCTTTAATTGCTTATATGCTTGATTTCCTATGAATAGCTGTTAGGAGCCACTGTAATTGTGGGGATGCAGGCAATTGAAGAAGCCAAAAAGGAGGAAATACGGAAACAAGAACTAGAGGTAACATGGAAACTATATCTTCCATCATAAGATTAGTGAATCCTTTTTGTTCTTTCTTATCAAATCTCATTTTCACCTGACTGATTCCCCTTTTGGGCTCGGTATCTTGAATGCTTCATAGAATGTTTTTAAATGTTATCATCCAACCTTAATCCCTTGTATTTCGAGTATGCTACCATGTATCTATTACAAAAATGAGTCTAGCACAATGCACGAATGTAAAGTGAGGGACTCACTTCTAAATTGAACTTTTGAGTCTTGTTAAACATGAAGGAAAACTAACATGAGTTCAATGTGACCCTGCATGTAGACCTATTGGCATCTGAAATGCTTTTGTAGATCATCCACTTGTTGTTTTCTGGTTTGTCGCTTTGGTGGGTATATAATTTTGTTTCAATGAATCAATTCTATCAGAAAAAAGATCATCCTCTTGCTTTTACACTGGCCATCCTGTCTCATTGTAGACATCTTTTAAAATATTAGCACATGTAACTGGCACTCCTTTTCTAAAACTCATCAAATTGAATCTTTAGCATAAGCCTTTTTCTGTGCCCACTTAATATTTATAGCTCCTTAGTGATTAGCCTTTATGTAAAACCAAACCGTCCCTGTCAATAGCTCTTTATTAGAAATCACCTTCTCTGTGGTCTAGTAGTAAAGGTGATTACCATTGAGGTGCTAGATTGCTAGTTGCATGTTTGGATTCTTCATCTCCATAAAAAGAAAGATGAAAATGGAAAGAAACTTCTCATAGCTTCATCAATCATCCTGACACTCATTAAATTGATTCGTCAGTAATTGTTGCGCCTCTGGCTCAAGCTGGTGCTTTTGTTCATATAGACAAGTACTATGGTGACTCCTCCATCCTCAGGCATTTATCAGCTCTTCTAATTTGGTTGAAGTGCCATGCTATACATTTATCCCTTATGCCTTTCTAAACTCAAATAGTGATTCTGTCGAGTTTGACTGGCATTATGAGTGATGTAGATCTACAGTTCCTCTCCTCGCAAGTAATGTTAAGTTTTCCTAGCTTTAGGTACTCTCTCTGGTCTCCATAAGCCCGCTCATCTCCACCTCTATTTAATTTCTGTCTTTTTAATATATTATATAATTTCTTATATAAATGAAGACTCCAAACGGGAAGAAAGAGAGACTTCCAGATGTAGGGTATATCCATATGTGTAAAATACTTTATGCTTAGTCAGCATAACAAAACTAAGGAGTCTTAATTTTATGTCCTCTGAAATAGGTTTAGCTCCTTCCATTAATGTTGTGAAAGTGAGATACCATGTACGTTGCTCAGTCTTATTTTTTCTTCTATTTTGTTGTAAAATGGTGCATGGTTAATGATGATATTGACCGGCTGAAATTATCACAATACTGACTGGGGAAGTGTCGTTTATTGACAAGTTAATAATTTGTTTGTGCCCTTTTTTTTGTTATTATTTTTTCATTTTTTCGATAGTTTCTGAATGAAAGTAGGGCATCTGTGTGGAGAGATATTACTGGATGAACTCTCTATCAAGGGGAAACTTGGGTGTTTACATTACTATAAACAGTGCAGCGTAAACATGCATTAATTGCTCTGGTCTTCCAAAAGGAATAAATTCTATGCTCCCCACTACCTTTTCCATACCCCTTTACCTTTTTAAGAAGAATTATTTTTAAACGAAATTCCTTTGGAGCACCCAAAATGGATTTTGGGATAGATTTCTCGATTTTTAATGCAATCCTGCATTTCCATAAAAAATCAACTTGTTAAACTGAATCAAAAGCCCTTTTTGATGTGGTTAATGCATTTGAATTTTTTCATATTTATGATAAAATGATAGTTGTAAATGGGCATCATTAAGTACTACTTTAGATGCATCTTCAACAAATCCCTTACGTTATAGTTTACTCTTTACGTAGGAAGTAAGACAAAGGGAGGATGAGCTGGCAAAAGAATTGGAACTTCTGAGGCTCAAACGCACAGAGCTAGAGCAGCTTGCGAAGGGAAAAGGACTCTCTGGACCTTTCTCCTTAAAACATTCTCAGACAGAAGGCACAAAATTGGCTAAACCAGCTTGATCTAACCCTGAGAATCTTCATAATGATTAGATTACAAATGTACTGGCTTTAATTCATTCTGAAGCTACCCTCGGCTGGAAGCTTCCTCCTATTTCAGTCTTTCGATGTGAGGTCGACGTTTTATTCTGTGCTGGCTTAACATGCACCACTGATGAAATTCAGGTTTTGATTTTATGGTTGGAAATAAGAAAAATTAAAATATTTTGATTCTGACTGGACGGACTTGTTGATACAGAGTTGTGTTGGATGAATGAAATACTAATAGCTTCGTGAGCCACTGGTCTAGTTTCTTTTTCAGATTGTAAAGCTTGCAGACAAGCACTTGAACTCATGCAGACCAAAATGTTAGTATACGGAGAGGGGAAGGCTTATGACATATTCATTATGTCAAAAAGCTCGTGTCATAGGATGCGGTGAATCCATGATTCAGAGATCTAGCATATGGTTGTTTTCATTTTGGTTTTAATAGCGTTGAGCCAAGTTGGCATGAAATGCCTTTTTTTTCTTCTAATTATTGAAGCTGCTTTAACACTTGACACCCTTTGATTGGGATGAAAAATGAGTTGTAGAATGCAATTTCATATGTGATTGAAAGTAAATATATTTTTTGGTTAAATTCCTAGGACTGACCATTTTTGGAATAATGATCGACCGACTCACTGGAGTCAGGACATATGATGCTGATTGTATACATTAGTTGCTCATACTGTTTGTACAGCAAGGCGATTCTATCACAAATGGACATCAACATAGGAATAGTATTGAACGATAATGGGAAGTGCCTTTTATGCCTTTCTTACCTTACCCATCTTTGTCTTTCTTATTTGGTACTAGTGAATCTACAGGTTCTAGTATTCAAGAGTTTATTTGTAACCAAAAGTCAGCATAGTGTGGCATACAAGTAGTCGTGGTTTAAATTTTGAGGGGTGGATAGTGAGGGTCGCGGAGCAGTAATTCATAAGAGTGGTCAAAAGTTGATAGGAGTTCGGGGACAACGTCATGGGAGGATGATGAAGATCAAGGTATAGGCAGCCGAAGAATGCGTATAATTGGCCTTGTAGGCTGAAAATGAAGGAACTGCATGATCATATATCAGTAGCGGAGATGTGATAAGAAATTCTAGTATGTACTCACCTTTCACCGAATATAACATTATATGTCAAATGGTCAAAATTCAACTCTTTGGCCTAATATTCGTGAACCAGAATTTTGTATGCATTGATTGTCATTAGAAATTCACAAACCTTGTTTACCTTTTTTTTGCAAGCCTAGGCTATGAAGTAGTTATATATATATATATATATATACACAGAGAGAGAGAGAGAGAGAGAGGGAGGGAGGCTATATAAAATAGTATTTCATGCATTCCCTGCCTGGAAGAAAATACTGAAGAGAAATAGGATCTGGAAGTGTGATTTGCAGGTGGAACTGGTAAATGATATTCCCATGAAATCCATTTATGCTTGAGGGAAACCACTTCCTGCAGAGATTATTGCTTCTCCAACTGGGCCAACTTACCAATCACAGCAGCTATGTCTGAGAATACCTTTCACATTGCGATGTTCCCATGGTTTGCTTATGGTCATCTGACCTCCTTCCTCCACATCTCCAACAAACTTGCAGAAAGAGGCCACAAAATCTCTTTCTTATTGCCACGCAAAACTAAACCAAAGTTTGAGGCTTTCAATCTCCACACAGATCTCCTTACTTTCGTCCCACTCGACGTTCCTCGTGTCGATGGTCTTCCTCCAGGTGCTGAAACTACAGCTGACGTTCCTTTCCCACTGCATTCCCTCATCATGACTGCCATGGACCTCACTGAACCAGCAATTGAAGCTCTCCTTCGTGATCTCAAACCCCAATTTGTCTTCTTTGATTTCACTCATTGGCTGCCGGCAGTGTCCCGTAAGTTAGGTATCAAGTCCATACACTATTGCACTATAAGCCCCGCTACCATTGGCTATCTGCTAAGCCCTGAAAGAAAACTTCTTGAAAAATCTATAGCAGAAGCTGATCTGCTTGTGCCACCGACATCTTTCCCTCCGTCATCGATCAAGCTACGTGCCCATGAAGCTCGGGGACTGGCTGCAGCAACTGTGAAAGAATATGGCAAAGGCATCTCATTCTTAGAAAGACAAACCATGTCATTTATGGAATGTGATGCTGTTAGTTTCAAGACATGTAGAAAAATGGAAGGGCCTTATTGTGACTATGTTGAGAGTCAGTTTGGTAAGCCAGTGATTCTGGCTGGGCCTGTTTTACCAGAAAAGCCAACAATGGTCTTAGAGGAACAATGGGCAGCATTATTGGATAGTTTTAAACCTGGAAGTGTAATATTTTGTGCATTTGGTAGCGAATGCATTCTGGAGAAGGGCCAGTTCCAAGAACTGGTTTTGGGTTTTGAGCTTACAGGCTATCCATTCTTTATTGCTCTGAAACCACCAGTGGGAGCAGAATCAATTGAGTCAGCATTGCCAGATGGGTTTCGAGAGAGAGTGAAAGGAAAAGGAGTTGTCTATGGAGGTTGGGTTCAACAACAATTGATCTTGAAGCACCCTTCTGTGGGTTGTTTTGTTACTCATTGCGGATCTGGTTCTTTATCAGAGGCTATAGTGAGTGAGTCTCAATTAGTACTTCTACCTTATCATGGAGATCAAATCATCAATGCCAGATTAATGGGTGGAGATCTGAAAGTTGGAGTGGAGGTTGAGAAAGGTGAAGAAGATGAGCTGTTTAGCAGAAATGGTGTGTGCAAAGCAGTGAAGGTTGTGATGGATGATGATGGTGAGTTGGGTAAACAAGCAAGGAGTAATCATGCTAAATGGAGAGAGTTTTTGTTAGGCAAAGGGCTTGAGAATTATTACATTGATGGTTTTGTGCAAAATCTGCATGTCCTTCTCTGATGATCAAGTCTAGTAAGTCTGAAGAACAAAGTCACAAAAAAATATGTTGAAGCTAGCTTTGCTCCTTGTTATGCAGTCCATGCCATTCTCTTTCCAATTGCTGATCTTGTGGTTCAAACTCTTTTATGAAAAGGCTCACGGTTTACAGATGAGTTGCTTGCATCAGCTGATTTCATTTAAAAGATATAAATTCTCACGTGATGGCGCAGTGAGCCTTTTCACGGTTTGAGCCTCTTGTACGTCATTCAAACCTTTCAAACTAGATGAGATGTACCTAACTAAACTGTGCTGGGGCGTTTGGTAATATTTAGTGGCCGGAAAGATTTGATAAGATAAATGTGGGGTTAATAGTACATGTGATCCTCGAAAGATTGGTCATATAAATTGTTCCAACTCGATCATCATACTTTTAAAATTATACCAATTCTATCACTCAAGTAGTTTTTTAAAAATTAGAGCAAACGGAACCATGATGTGATAAATGATATTCAAATTTTTCTCTTCACAAACTCTACTCAACCTACCCCTTCGCATCCGCCGCAATCAAGTTCCCAACCTCTTCAAAAACCCTACATTCATCTCTCTCTATTTCTCCGTGGCTCTCTCCCACTCTAAAATCGCTTCTCAGTTCATAAACTCTTGAAACAAAAACAATAAAAAAGCAACACCTGATTGTTTTTAGAAGACGATTGATCATCAAATAGTGAATAGGTACACACCGGGCCGGGTCCCGAGCTAAGCTATCGGTCTGGGTTTGACCTAACCCGGTTGCCTTTCACATCCAATAAATCCAATCCAATAGCCCGATTTTAAAAACTGTGTTATCGGGTTTCTGATCAGGTTATCAGGTAATCCAGTTACAAAAATACCAATAAAGACTATAAAGTCACAGTCAAGCATGACCTGCAACATATAATTGATTGAATATAGTTTTCTGGTAGTCAACTGAAAAAAGAAAAGAACAGAAATTGATTGAACATGGTTTTAGCCCAGGAAAGCCAACTGAAAAAAAGAAGAAGATTGAAAAACATCTCTAGCTTGAACAACCCAAAACAAATAGCATTGATCAATGTAAGGGAATCAAAAGAAGGAAACCATACTGCATAACATTAAATTCATATTAGTCATTGTTAAGACTTGACACCATCTTGTTGTACATGATAAATGACAATCCTACAGAAATTATTTTCAAGTATGAACGTCTGCATTCTGTAAGGTTGATATGTTTGGCATTCATATTTCATAGGCATGGATTACACATCAATACCAATGATAATAAAAAATGAGCACAAATTTATACAACATCAGAAGATTCAGAACAACCTAAATTTATTAAAAGAGGCAACCAGAAAGTGCAAACCTTATGAAGGGGAAGTAAAAAGAAGTTACAGAAACAAGGCTTCCAATCAGTTGCTAAACTAAAACTCTTTTAAGTATTTGAGATCAAGAACTAATAATCTACAAAACCTTACACTTATCAAAACTATGGCAACTTTGCTTAAAGGTATCATATCATATCGTATCGACAGAAGCTTGAGGAATTTCTCTAATTGCTCTAGAAGACTGGGTTTAGTTATATGATGAGCATTCATAAGGTACTAAAGCCTATTCTGCTCATTATGCATAAATGATGCTTGCTCTGCTGGGCTTCTCTTCTTCTGAGTTGCATAGGGTTAGTAGCTTTTGAATTAGTTATCAATAAACTATTCTCTAATTGAGGAAATCAAATTATTTGAGATGTGAAACAAAATCAATCACCAAAAACAAAAGGCAAAATTTTAGCCGTACGCAAGTAACAAAACCAATAAGGGCAGGTTTTCTGCACAGATGCGAATTAAACAAAATAAGCTTCATGACATAGTACAATTTGTAGAAGGATCAATATTGAAGAAACATGTACAATAATCTTCACCAGCTTAAGAAATAATGCTTGAAAATGAAAGAAACGAGGATACTAAATTAGATTAACCTTTTGATTTTTATTTTATTTTAAAAAAGACGTTTAACCGGGTTATCGGGTGAACCAATAACCCGATTTTTATTAAAATTAGAACTTGAAACTCGGTCCAAAATTTTCGAGTTCGGGTCAGATTGGATCAGGTCGAAAACCCGATACCCATGTGCAGCCCTAATAGTGAAGGAAGAATTGGATGGCTTTGATGACGATCATGTGGAGTGGAAGAACCCCATAGAGATAAGCTTTGCGTGTAATGTATGGATGATGAGGTGCAGTATCGATCCCTCAACGATCCAAATAAATCCAATTGCTGGCATGGGCTTCAGACTCCACATTGCAATGACATTGGATCCATAGTCGTGCTGGCAGTTGTGACTTTGGACAAGATCTTTGTCTCAAACTGTTGTTATTCTAGTCGTGTCATGCCTTGCCATAACAGTGTTGCAACGCTTTTCTCTATATGGACCAAAAACCATCCATATAAAATTCTACGTAAAAGGGCTCACGAGAGCCCTATTAATAAGGTCCAAGAGGCCCGATCGACATACAGACCCACAAGAGCTTTGTCAGTAAGACACAAGAGGCCGGTCAACATATAAGGCCCAAGAGGTAATCGACATATAAGGCCTGAAAGGCCCAATCTATAGGCATGACAGCTCACGTGACTAATATGTGAGCTCGATCACTATAAAAACAAGAGGTATGCCGTCCCATTAAAGGACTTTGAATGACTAGGTATTCTCTCTCTCTAGCCTTTCGCTCCTCTTACTATAAATTGACTTTTCATCATCTGACTTGATCGTCGAAGCATCAACGATTGGCACCACATTGGTGACCTCCTAAAGATCGATCTTCTAATGATATCTTGTAGGTTATCGAAAGCCTTTCCCAACTTCACAAATTGATTGTGAACTTTTATGTCTACAATTTGGCGCCCAACGTGAAGCCTCGACAATTATTTTTGTGCTAAGTTTACACTAGTTCACAGGACGTTACAATGACTTCAAATGACAAAAGCAACCTTGTAGCTCACTTGACAACTCCAATGGGCAAATAGAGGAGCGAGTCACTCAATTGATAGTCTTGGAGGAGGAAATGTCGATGTTGAAAGAAGAGTACAACTATACTCATTGATAGCGATGCGCTATAGAATAAAATCGAGTAGTTGGTTGCTCAACAAAATCATCAGCTGCATGCCCCCTTGACGATCACACGCCAAGAGAGAGCTCTTGTTGACCCAGATTTATCCGATTGACAATGGTACATTCTACCTATTTGCTAACCTTATTAACTACATCTCCTCCTTTCCAACTAACCTTCCCCATCCCTATCGCCGATCACAACATATCAACTATGAGTGCGGAACTAACATATTCATCAAGACAAACAATAAGGTTGAATAAATCATAAAAGTTGATGGTGAAGTTTTCCTACGACAACCATTCCACTAGCAAAATTCAATTCCACTCAACATCTAACATAAGTAAACTAGAGTCTCAATAAATGTCCTTATCATCTGACCAAAGGTGTAGCAATCGACATACATCATCATTCAACTAGTAAAGCTTTAATTGACATCAATAATCAATGACTAATAGACATTCAAAACAATCCCAATCCTTCCCCACAAAAGAAATTACGTGGGAAGACATGGAAGCTGTCGTTGACTACATGGAGTATCATCATTTATTTCAAAACAAAAAGACATTGACATGTAGACTACATCTTTTGATTGACTTCGACATGAAGACATACTCTAAGCACTTAACATCAACATGTAGTTGGTCGACATCAACTTGAAGACATACTTAACGAACTTTATATCGACATGTAGATCGCATAATCCCGTCAACATTAACATGAAGACAGACTTGACGCACTTAACATCAATAAGAAGACCATATTATCCAGTAGACATTAACAGCTCGACACTTCTTGTCAAGCATGATCTGCACTACTGTTTGTTACCACTCGACTACCATCATCCGCTCGACAGTTTGACTATTTTTTGACAAAAATGCCAACATAGGCTTACGACTTGGGCAACAATCTCATGGGCATACTTCTGACCATCCATGTTGACCATGACCGATAATTGGAACTGACTACCTCAGCACCTCAAGCCTAAGGGAGCGATTGGATTCTGTAAGGTTTTTTTATGTGACACGATGTTTGACATTGTAAACATTAAATTAGAATAGCTGAGATCCACATTAGGTTAGAATGCAAGTTGATTTAGAGCTGACGATCAAACACAAAGCTGTCATGTAACCTGCACGTAGCCTACATGAGCTGACAGTGATTCCAAGTAAGTTGCACGTAGCCTACATGAGAATCCAATTTTTGAAAACTGCATTTAAGGGTTCACGTGATTTAATTTTATGTGAAAATTGGTAACTGGTTTTATTTAATTAATTGATTTGGTTAAATTGATTGATTTTAATAAAATCAAACTTGTTTTAGGAATGATTATCTCTCCTTATTAAGATTTATCTCTTTTCTATTTTTAGAGATAATTATCTCCTTAAATTAAGGAAGTCTTTCCTTATCTTTTATGACATTGATTCTAAGATTATGACATAATCTTTCCTAATTTCGTGGGTTCATTTTATGCATATCTTGTAAGTCATTATCTAGGATTTTATTGGTTCCTACACATGTCATATATATTGACTTTGGTAACCAAACAACCCTAAGTCTTTTACTCGCCTATTCTGAACCATTTTATGTTTTCTTGAACGAGTTTTTGTGTTGATTAAAGTCATGCATTGTTGCATTGCACTTTGAGGGCATTCTTATATGTTCTTGGAGCTTGAAGACTTCAGTGCGACTCTGGGGCATCATTGGAAGAATCTACTTGTGGTTGGGTGTATCGAGTGAATCAAGCAAGAAACTAGTGTAGGTGATGTGGATCCTAGCTCTAGGGATATTCTTGTAACCCTTTGTGAATAGTGGATTGCTTCAAGGTTGATGGCTACTAACGCCCTAGGTTTTTTCTTGGTAAATATTATCGTGTGTGGCTCTATATTTGTTTTAGTATTCAAATTTTCAGATTCATCACTGATTGTTCTAAGATAAGCAGAATATGCTACTCGATCACCAAAATGATTGAGTGAAAAGTTGTCAACCCAGGGCAACGGTTGACATCCACATATGCTCTATCATAACGCATGATAAATTTTATCATGATGCATTGGTAATTACGACTGACATTGCAAATTTTGAGATAAAACATATTCTTGTTGATAATGGTATTTCAGCAAATGTGCTCTATTTGGTTTTCCTATGGCAAATAGAGATCTGTGACTCACATAGCATTGGTCGGTCGATCATGTTGATTGGTTTTGGAGGAGAGTAATCATACACTCTTAGAGAAATTGCGTTTTCTATTTATTCAAAATGAATGAATCTCTATGTTACAAGGAAAACATAGCTACACGATGTCATCCCTAGATTTTAACTTCCTTGTCCAAATTTAGAAAAATCTTTTGATTTCTTGCAACTAAACTCTAGATTTTTTATAAAATCGCTACAAATTAAATAAACAAACGATTAACATAAAATATTCTTTTTTAGGGTTTTCATGTGCCACATTGAGATTTGTCATAAAGTTTCAACAATGGCTGTCTCATGTCACCATGTAATTGATGGTCAATTTTAAGGCAAAATTGTAGATAAGTCTACTTTGGGGAACTTATTAAGCTTAAAGTCACACATCTGATCTTATTTGTAATTAGGTCTAGTTTTAGGTTTTTTTTATAATTAAGTGAATTATTTATTGAGTGAATTACATATTTGCCCTTCAAAATATGAAAAAGCCAAAAATTATATAAAATCACTCATTTAAATTTATTTGTAATTAAGTCTAGTTTTTAAATTTTTTTTATAATTAAGTTTTTTTTATTGGTTAAATTACATAAGTTCTTTTTAAAATATGAAAATTATTTCATTATCGTATATGAAAACTAAGTATACTGAGCATACACGAGCCCGTTAGGGTTTAGCGAATCTGTTCCCCTTAGGGTTTAACACCTATTGTTTAGGTTACAGCATGAAAATCCGATACACGAGCCCGTTAGGGTTTAGCGAATTCGTTCCCTTTAGAGAACACAAATGAATAAGGATCATATTTTGTTTGTTTGTTTGTTTGTTTGTTTGTTTTTGTTGTTATATTTATTTGTCAACAGAAGGAAAAAAAAAGGAAAAAAAAAACGAAGGTCAAGCAGTCAAAACAACTTTTTAAAATTAGTCGCGGTCACTTTTTTTTAAAAATAAAAATCCAGACGTCAAAACAACAGGAATTAGTGGACTGGAATCAAAATAAGAATTTTGACTAGACTTAATGCTTAATAAGTCTTATATTTGGTACCGACCTGCAATTATCCCCAATTTTAATGTAAATAGGTTTATAGCCCATTTCATGATCGCGTCTAGTCCAACAACAACGACATTTTAGTCCAACAACAAACAAAGTCCCAGATTTTGAAATCGATTACTCAATCTCATGCTCAAGGTGAAAAAAGTAAATTAGGTGAGCCACACACCAGCAGAAAAGGCATGTATAAACATTAATAACAAATAATTAGAAATTGAAATTTCGAGAATTAATCTATATATATATATATATTATATATAATATATTTATTATATGTCCATGATTTTTGTGGGATATCTAGGGTGTTTTCCTTTACCCGTGCGTGTGGTTTCGTTTTTGTGATGGAGACATCTCGACTGACATTAGATTTGTAATACGACATAGCATTTGTGATATGCAGTGGATGTTGATGTGGTGGTTGGTCCGTGTCTTATATTTTCTTTAGCTCTTGAATTAGAATCATGTTAGAAATAAGTTCCCCTGGTATTTATCTTGTAATAATAATTAATAATAATAACAATCACGACCAAAATGAGCCCCCTCCAGCTTAAGGCGGCCCATATCTCCATCTCCGCAATCAGAATCCGAAACGCGTTTTTTGCTCTTGTTTTTTGAATCTGTGTTTCTCTCTGTTGAGAATCTAAAACAATCTCAGGAGATCACAGCGATTCGAAAAACAATAGTTAATAATGGGAGCGTACAGAGCCGACGACGATTACGATTACTTGTTTAAGGTGGTGCTGATCGGGGACTCCGGCGTTGGCAAATCGAACCTCTTGTCTCGGTTTACACGGAACGAGTTCAGCCTCGAATCTAAGTCCACCATTGGAGTCGAGTTCGCCACTCGAAGCATTCACGTCGACGACAAGGTCGTTAAGGCCCAGATTTGGGACACTGCTGGCCAAGAAAGGTAGATTTGCTTTTTAACATTTTTGTTCTAGATCTTGGAGCTGTTCCTGAGTTATGGAATTGCGGTTCTTGTATTTTTTTTGTCACATTTGTTGGTTTTTAGGGATAATCTTGACATTGCAGGAAATGACTAGTTTATGTAATTATGTGGTTATACACGAGCGTTCTCGTTCTCTTTTCCTTATTTTCTTTCTTCTTTATGTCGAATTAATTTACTTTTTTACTTAATTTTGTATGTGTTATTGCCATTTTTTTGCAGAATTTGATTAATTTGGTTAGCTATTAAAGTTAACAACTTAGCAAAATCCTGCTGCAATAGAGGCAGGGTTTTTCAAAATGGACCTTTATCAACAATTTGATTGTTTACAATTGAAATTTTAAGGTTATAGGGCAAGATTAGCACGCCACTGGTATTATACGGACAGGATGAGAGGCAAAATTAGCATTGTTAAACCAGGCAACTTGGCTATAAAGATATAATTGGAGCTTTGATTGGATTTGTCATTGTCTTAAGCAGCTCTCACATGATCTGTAGTTTGTTGCTGGGAGGAAAATATGTACACCACCCAATAAGAATCTTCACATATCCTTTAAAGAGTTAATTGCTTATAAAACTTGTATGTTTGAGGCCTGAAAAATCCATTGTTATCCTGGATTCAGTTTAATTTTGTTCTTTGTATATTTTTTCACTTTAATATAAATATAACAGTTTTTTTTCCCTTCACGATTTTTCTTTTCACTTAGCTGTAGAAGAAAATCTCCCCTTTAGATTTTCTTCACTTCTGCACAGGTGCTTTATTCAGCAGTCTCTTATCTTCTACTGTTTGTATTCCCCTTAGATTCTTAGTTCACATACGCTGTGCTTTTTTCCATTTGGATTGTGATCTTGTATGGAAATATGGTTTTGTTGAAACTATAGCGTTAGTTGCATGGAATAAACAATAGGCTTTATTAGTCTATTCCTGTTTTTCTCCCCAAAAATTTGGCTAGTCCAAATTTTGTTGCTTAGCATTGTTCTTATTTTAAATTTTGTTTTGTTGAAGATACCGTGCTATTACAAGTGCATATTATCGGGGTGCTGTTGGAGCTTTGCTGGTCTATGATGTCACTCGCCATATCACGTTCGAAAATGTGGAGAGATGGCTGAAGGAGCTTCGGGATCATACTGATTCCAACATTGTTATCATGCTTGTTGGCAACAAGGCAGATCTTCGTCACCTGCGAGCAGTTTCCACTGAAGATGCCAAGACTTTTGCTGAGCGAGAGAATACCTTCTTCATGGAAACATCTGCTCTGGAGTCTTTGAATGTTGAAAATGCATTCACAGAAGTGTTGACCCAGATTTATCGCGTCGTTAGCAGGAAAGCCCTTGATATTGGGGAAGACCCAGCCGCTTTGCCCAAAGGGCAGACGATAAGTGTTGGAACCAAAGACGATGTATCAGCTGTAAAAAAGGTTGGATGCTGTTCTTCTTGAGCATGGAGAAAAGAGTTGAAGAATATTGTCTTCGAGAGCTAATGGGCTGTTTCATATCTTTATAGAGGTATGCTTGACCATTTGAAATTGTATGTTAACAAAATTCTTTAACTGCTTGAGCTTGGAAGAGAAATTTTATCTACTGTCTCCACCTTAAGGGTCTAAAAGATTGTAGCGGCTATATTTCGTTTTGTGATATAATTTGAACTATTTGCTCTGTTAATGATTATATGTATTCACCTACCCTGATTGCTTACATGTCATATAGTGGAACCGCAGCCGTTATTGATATTCACTTATTTTGCGTATACCACACTTGGAAAGAATTTGATCATAGCAATTGGATGATTGAGCCTGTGAGACTAAGGAGCTATGATACCCGGACTCTTCAATCTACCCCACCATACCTTTGTTAATCCATGTCGGATTCTCAAAAAAAAAATCGGTTTTCCTCCCCCTTCTTATTCCACTCTTTAAATGTGAAACTTAACCTTTAAATGTGAAGACTTGACTGGAGAGACAATTTTATGTCTTTGTCTCAATTCTTCCATCTATAGCAATTAGTATATATTGATTAATTGTATAAGATGTATTAATTGATAAACTTTATTTGATAAAAAAATGTATCAAAAATAAGAATCCTTCCAAGATTTCATTGATGATTGAACTTAACACAACATTAATACTTTTATATAATATACCTAGGCTGATATTAAGATGGCGTATTCCATACATAATTTTTGGACGGTGTATCTGAACCTGTATCATATTGTTTGGACAGGTGTTTGTATCCATGAATTTTTCATTTAAAGAACCTGACACATGGGTATAAACCCATGCCCGAGTCCAGGTATCATAGCGAAGGAGCATCATGAATTTGCAAATCAGAAGAGCCTCATTTGATCACTATTGATTCTTGGAGTATCATACTCTGTTTTGCATAGGACAAGTATTTTGTACTTTCCATTCCCCAGTTGTTCCTTTTTTTTTCTTCCTGTTTTTGCATTATATTATGGTTTTTATAGTGTGCCCTTCCATGTCATCTGTTTTGTTGCAAATACTTGAAAAGGAAAGTAGTTAACCATTAACAATCACAGCTGCAGGTTCATATATGAAGCAACCGGCTTGAAAAAATGAAGTCGCCACCAATTGATTTTTAAGGTGCAATTGGACACCTAATATGGTCTACGAAAAAGAAATGGGTAAGAGGGTCTATTGAGCATGGGGAAGGTGTTAGGCACCCCACAACTCCCGAAAAACGGTTGCCTTGAAAATGTTATCTTATTTGGCTCAAATTTTGTTTTGAAAAGAGTTTGTATGTCCCAATTGCTTTAATGAATTTCTATATATACTAGAAAGTCCATGTTTCAATTGAGTGGGTTTGACCCCATTAATATTGTGGCAATTGATGCTTGGATGAAAAATCCACTTGAAGTGGTTTTGATGATTTGAAAAGGTGCACGGGATCACTACAGCCATTCCCGGCTTGGCTGAAAAACATTTTGAAGATTGATGAAAAATCCACTTGAAGTGGTTTTGATAATTTAAAAGGTGCACGGGATCACTACAGCCATTCCCGGCTTGGCTGAAAAACATTTTGAAGATTGATGAAAAATCCACTTGAAGTGGTTTTGATAATTTAAAAGGTGCGCGGGATCACTACAGCCATTCCCGGCATGGCTGAAATAATTTGGAGATTGATGAAAAATCCACTTGAAGTGGTTTTGATAATTTAAAAAAGGTGCACGGGATCACTAAAGCCATTCCCGGCTTGGCTGAAAAATACTTTGGAGATTGATGAAAAATCCACTTGAAGTGGTTTTTGATAATTTGAAAAGGTTGTGAATTTTTGGGAATTCGATTGATGCATCAAATCGATCCACAGACACCCACTAGGTCATTTAAGCCATACTCACAATCATATTCTTTATGAGAAAAGAAAGAATACATTTAAAGCTCATTAGATGGGTCAAATATCTTTAAACCCTCTCTTGAGTCCTTAAATAGATTCTCCTAATCCCTAAAAATAAGTTTGCTTTTTGGTTCCACGAAAATCAAGTGTTCTGAATAAATGCAGACAAAAACCCCAATATCTTGAAGGCTCTTTTGGTATTTAAACGGAATACGAGTTTCTCATATTAGTCTTGGTGTCATTATTTAAAGTGAGACGGCTTAGATTTAATTATTATCGCGTTGCGTCTTTTTCATAACATATCGATGAAATAAGAATTTAAATATGCAATCCAAATATTCACAATTTACATAAAGTCTAAACATGCATACTAAGCAACAAAATTTTTGTGCTTCTAACATCCTAAATATACATGTATGTATTCCACTATTTACATTATTTACATGGTTATATCATCTTGAGCTTAAACACTCCTAATCTAAAAAATTTCAAAAGACCCAAACAATATTTTAAGGTTAAAAATATACAAAGCCCAAACCACTTCTAAAAAAAAAACCCAAATATAATATACAAAAAGTCCCAAAATATATCCAAGACTAAAGCCCAATATTTGACTCTTAATAACCAGCCCATTGACAACATAACCTGGCCCATGTCACATCATGCAACTTCTCCTTATTTTAGCAAGTCGGATCCATACCAAATGTTACTGCAAAAATGTATGTACATGCATATGTGTAATGAACTACCCACTATATGTATACAATCAAAAACCATGTATGCCAACACAGACACACAATAACACTTGTAAGTATGGTACACACACTCACTGATATATATATACACAGACCACACACATATACAAAAACTGCACATGAATATATACCACGCCACGCAACAATATATATGTATACATATATGTAAACAGTATCATATACATATATATACACAGCACACGGTATCATATATATATATAGTACGCACGCACACTACATATATGTATATATCTTAGCAGCCCATATGTACAAAACAATACCAAATATACACAATACATATATATTCACATGCCTATATATACAGCATTACGTACACCCACACAAATATATATATATACACACACACACACACATATATCATGCACGTAATACATATTTAAACATCCAAACATATGCGCAAATCAACACCTGATATACACATATACATATATATTCACATGCATAGATACACGGGTATTATACCCACACAAACGCACACACCCATATATGTATATACACAGCACACAATATCATATATATATATATATTAGTCCACCTGTAACCAAGAGAAAGAATTGGTGGGGGAGTGATGATGGTGGCTTGATGATGAAGGTGCTCCGGGGTGGATGGTAGGCTCGGTGAGTGAAGGTTGTGGTCGGTGATGATCTGTGATAGTCCGTGCTCCTGAGGGAAAAATCCTGGTCTCCTTCCTCCACCGCTCTCTCCTTTGTCAAAAATATCAAGGTGGCTCCTCTCTTGGGTTCCTCTCCGTCACCGAGAAGGTCCGATCTTCCCTCCCTTTCTCAGCTCCTTCTCTCTCTCCCTCCTTTTTTCTTTCTCTCCCCCCCACCCTTTTCTCACTCGTAAGCTCCCCTCTTGTAGTATCCCAGCCACCTCCTCTCTCCCCTCATATCTGGCCATCATCATTTTTTATTCACTCCAACCCATGCTCCACCGATCAATCCAACCTGTCAAACCCATCATTTCTCTTTAAGTGCACCACCACAACTTGTCTCCACCAACCTCTTTTGCCTCTTCCCATCTTTGCTTGGAAGCTTCTTGGTGATGGGCTTTGAAAATGTGGATTGCTAGGTTTGGGCCAAGACATGAGTTAGCATTTGGATAGTTGGACTTATAAACTTCATTTTCTCTTGTGAACATTTGGACCAAGTGGGAGAAGGATTGGGCCTTTGATTTTTGTTTTTGTACCTTATTTATTTTATATATTTTTCTATGTTGTTTTTCTGTTTTTTGTTTTTTTTTTTTTTATTACATGGAGGAAATCCGGACAAAAATGGGGTATAACAGCTGCCCCCCTTTGTGTGACTTTTACAAAGTAATGGCGCACAAAGGGTTAGTAAACCAATTTTTGGCCGAATTTCGAAAATGCACGGGATCACTACATTACCGGCTTGGCCAATTTCATTTTATTTTTTTTATATACATTTGCGGTAAACGCAAGTGAAACTTAACCAATTGTGAAAATGTGGTCTGAGACTTGAGACAATAATTTCCTGACAAACAGCCAGTATTGTAGCGCCTCTGTTCATGCCCCATATTCTTTAGCAATAGTCAGCAAGTGCTCCCACCTTTGTCGTCTTGACTCTAATAGATGCTCATGAGCTGGAGTTTCCTGAACCCGGTCAGGTGGTGTCGATTTAGCGGCCGGTTGAGAAGTTTCCTGTAGTAATGCAGCCCTAGGCTGCGATGCTCGTTGTCTCTTGGCAATCGAGGCCATATGGCCGGTGCTTTGTCTCCATGTGCTTTTCCCCATAACAATTATTGGGTATGATGTGGAGCTCAAACTCTGAGGAGGGCGAATGCCTTTGCTGAAAAGCAAACGAGTAACAAGTCGCGGGAAATATATCTTTCCGATCTTCGTTGGCCTATTCTTCACAAATCTTTGTGCCTTTAGGATAATTGCTAAATACAACTCGCCAATATCAAACCACGTACCTTTGTACATGTAGTACAGGGCATGAAGAATCCGACCCTGTCGTTGCTGGCTATGGCCAATAGGGCAGAGGTTGTGCCGGAGTGCATCATCCAGCAGCCACATCTCTGGTGGTAAATATGAACGCCGCGTAGCATTAGCATTTTTAACCCTCCGTCTCTTACACATGTCATCGATGATCTTCCTTTTGGTGACAGTGATTGGTGCTTTGAAGCCTGTAGCCAACTCATAGGTGGAAGGGTACCCTAAACATTTACATATGTCTTCTGTGGTGAATTGGAGTCTTATACCGACTACAGAAACTTGATAAACTGGTCGTGGTCCAATATGTGCACTAAGAGGCAAAGCTTGAAGAGTTGTGTAGAAATCTCGAACTATTTTCGGATATACCGGAAAGTCCCCTGCGGGGTCTGGATCTATCAGAAATAACATAGCATGCTCTTGAAGATACCGCATGGCCCATCGAGTGCCAGCATCTCTCAGAATATCCGGATCAATCCGTCGTTCCGAGACGATCTCCGCTCTAGCAAATAAAGTGATCGCTCGCGATCGGGATGACGAACTGATGCTCATTTGAGTATGTGCAGGGTGGTAGATCAGCTCAGGTCAAAATACTGGGAGGGAGAGGAAGTGATGAGAGATGATAAAGACGACAGCTCATGAAAGGAAAGGCAAAGTCGTCCAGAAAAGACAGGGCATTAATGACGGGTCTCGAAATGGTCAAGAGATGTCGAACATTGGGATTGTAGGTGATGAAAAGGGTAGAAAAACGTCACTCAGTGACGGAGATGCAATGATTTGGCTAGATGGGGCCAAACATTTAAAAGAGGGTCGAGAATTTGTCAAAAAGAGGGTGAAAGTTAGAATCGCCCCCTCATCTTTTCCCTTCTTTTTTATTTTTTATTTTCAACGATGTATGCGTACGAATGACAAGACGTGAATGTGGCTCAAAAGATCAGATCAGGGTTTGTAGCCTCTTGTTAGGACAACTTATAACCACTTATTTGACTTGAGAAGCATGATGTCATCCCTCTCTTACCCCTCGAACAAACCTGAAACCAATTCACAAAGGACAAACCAAAAATGCCATGATGATGCATGTAATGACCTATTTTAATAAACCGTGAATGCTTAATTAATGAATGAAGGCACACTCTCTCTACATCCTCAAGCACGTGTACAATTGTGAATTGCCAGACCAATCTGCTTTCTTCTGGGGATTGTCTCTTTGACTCATAAGGTTCATCAACATAAGATTCAATGCTCATGATGCCATTTCTTCCTAACTGGTCTCAGTAACCGGCCATGTGTGTATTTCTTAATTTGGAATTTTTGTCCCTCAAAGTCTCTTTTGTCATTTTCATGACTGGTATCTCCCTCTGCTATCTCGACCACAGATTTCCCGGTTTAGATCCTTTCTGTTTGGGATGCCAACATCCATCGGCTTCTTGTCCAAAGTAATGTTCTAATTGCACTGGCCACAATTCCAAATTTCTCCGAGATGAAATTGTGATAACTCATAAAATTGCTCCCCAAAACTGCCCCAGTTTTGTTGTGCACCCAATTAACAATAATCAAATTTGGCTTGCATGAGGTTGTCTTTGAACCCTCCACGTTTGTCAATAGGTCATTCTTTTAAGAAGCTGAAATTCTCCCACAGCATAAAGGACGCGCCAAAACCTGCCCCAGTTTTGGTGCGTTTTCAATTAACTGCCATATTTTAACATCACGAAATTAATGTTGTATCTCTCTTCTTTGCTTACGTGAGGACAAAATCCATCAAAAGCAAAGATTAACCATCACTGATCACTAGTAGAACTTGATTCTTTTTTATATTATATTTTTTATATTATTTATTATTATATATATATATTATTTTTTTATAGATTGCTCGGGATCACTACAGCCATTCCCGGCTTGGCTGAATAAATTGTACGGGATCATTGGGGCCATCTCCGACTTGGCCAATCATAAAAGTAAATTGCACGGGATCACTACAGCCATTCCCGGCTTGGCTGATTTTTTTTATTTTTTTATTTGAAAAGATTTTTGAAAGATTTTGCTAATGATTTTAATGACTTTTATGATCTTTTGCTGACAAAAAGGATGGGCTCAGGAGATAAAGCAAATATCTAATAGGTGTTAAACCTGCAATGATACATGAAGGACTGACAATATGAATCAATGATGTATGCAATGACATATTTTACTGAACTATGGATATTTCATGCATTTTTTTTTTGGAGGACCAACATCTATCAGTCTCCCGCCAGGGCAACAAATGAAATGAATTGATTAAGTTTTACAACCTCCGATCAGGGCAACAAATGAAAGGCATTATAAGCTCCTGAATTGAAATCCTGATTCAAGGAAAATGCCACGTCAAAATTGTACCTTCTGAGCAAACCTGCGACAAGACGCCAATGACATATAATATGCAATGATGACGCATGTAGTGACCTGTTTTAATGAACTGTGAATGCTTCATGAATGAACACCTTCTCAAGATTTTGCTTTTTGGAGCACTAAAAAAAAACCAACGCTTGTACTATCCTTCTTTTCCAGAATTCATATGTACATGCATTCCTGTATTCAAAATTTATGTTCATTAAGAAGTCCATTGTTATTTTAATGCTCACATTTTTTTATGATTAAGATCATCTCTCTCATGATAATATTTGACTCGACCATGGGTTTATTCTTTAGATTCCTTTCGAGCTTAAGATGCCAGCATCCATCAATTTTCTGTCAAAAGTAATGTCCCAATGCACTCATTACATTTTCTGTCAAAACTTCGTCATTGATAAGTTCAATAGTACAGCAATGCATGAGAAACTTTTTGGAATATGGAATAAGAATTGAATTGGGATATGGGAATGGAGAAAACAAGTGACCAATCCGAAGAAATGAATAACCTCACAATATTTAATCGAAAAATGATGAGTGACAATCGAAAAAACTGTTTATATAGAAGAATGTATGGAAGTCACAGAAAGGAAAGAGAAATTGAACTTCTTCAAGATGAAATATGTGATAATTCGAAGGTTACACCAAAACTGCCCCAGTTTAGGTGTGTAACCAATTAACAATGATCAAATCCAAATTGCATGGGGGAATTTCTGAAATTTTCATATGTGCCAGCAAGCTTTTCTTCAAACTGAACTTCTTCATGGTGAAATATATGATAACATAAAGATCGCACCAAAAATTGCATGTTCAATTTACTGTCATTAAATTTGAACACCACGGAGTTGATTTTGCATCTTCATCTATATCAAAGTTAAGGGTCAGCTCGGACACAACTCAGCATTTCAATGAACTCGTGGCCCAACCATTCCTCTTCCAACAATACAGAAGCTGAGCTTATAGTCAAAACTAAAAATCACACGAGGATTTTTGCTTCACCAAGTTTTTTTTTTGTTATTTTTGTTTTTTTTGTCTCGAGCGCCCCTTCGGGTTTTCACTCTGGCTTTTTTTCTTGTTTTTTTTTATGTATCCCTAATTTTTGCCTAAAGCGCCCTTTCAGGTTTTCACTCTAGCGGGATTTTTTTATTTTTTTATTTTTATCCCTAATTTTTGCCTAAAGCACCCTTTCAGGTTTTCACTCTAGCGGGATTTTTTTTTTTTTATCCCTAATTTTTGCCTAAAGCGCCCTTTCGGGTTTTCACTCTAGCGGGATTTTTTTTTCTTTCACGGGATGAGGCAAATCATCTCCATCCATCCTTGTTAAAATCAATGATTCCCCAGAGAATACTTTCTTTAACACATACGGTTCTTCATAAGTAGGAGTCTGTTTTCCATGATTGTATTTTTACAGTGGCTGAAACATCTTCAATACCAAATCTCCTTCTCTGAAACAACGAGGGTGTATTTTCTTGTCATATGCTCTTATCATCCACCTCTCATAAAGCTATCCTTTACACAGTGCTCCTAACCTTCTTTCCTCAATAAAATTTCAAATGTTCATTCTAGGTTTAGACTCGTTTCATGTCTTCCAAATTGACCTCTACCATCACTCTCAATGAGAGAAATTCCCCCTTAATAGAAAGAATTGGCACTCAAATCTCTTTTGCTCGTATTAATTTCTTTGCTATGAGAAAACCACTAGAGTTAGTGCCACATACTTCTTCATGAATCTCTTTCGTAATTTGTCTGGCTTCCTCAATATCTATGCATTGGAAAAGTAAGAATCATGGTTCTCGTTTGATAAAGCATTTTCATTCATGAAAAAGAGACCTGGAAGTCTTTTTGAGATTTATTTCGCTATGTTCAAACAATATATTGGAATCCCACATTTCTCAATCTTGGTAATTTCAAGCTTCACAATGAGGATCCATATCAAACATGACTACTGAAGTGGCTAAAACATCTACCATCCAATTTTTTCTTCCTGTGGAATATGATCAAACTCTCCATAGTAGAATTTTTTTGACCAACCCCTTGATATGCTGGTAGTACGGGATTAATTTAACATACCTTGTTTCCCCTTCATCACTCAAGTATCTACTCATTAGCTGAGAGCTACCGCTAACTTGAAGCTCTTTGGTCTCAAAATCAATATCAGCTAGAACTTCCACTGTCCATCTTCATGCTCGGAGGTTTTTCAGTAATTAACCATTTTATATAGCCAAATATGGAGAAATACAAGACATAAAAGGGCATACCCCAAATTAGCAATCTCTATGAAGATTCATCTTCCGGCAGAGTTAAAACAAAAGATACAAATACAAAAGCTATGGACCATCCTACTTCATTCCACAGTGCTCCGATTGAAGATACAAGTACAAAAGCTACCAAAAGCTCTACACGACACGGAACATCTTGCTTCATCCCACCGTGCTCCAATTGAAGATACAAAGACGAGCTACAAAAAGCTCCACATAATACGGACTATCTTGCTTCATCCCTCTGTGCTTCGATTGAAGATATTATTTCAAAAACATGAGTTTATGAAATACTGGTGCCCAGATGTGATCAAAATACTGAGACAGATCCTGAAAAGCTCAAATTTCCACATGACACGAACCATCTTGCTTCATCCCTCCGTGCTCCGATTGAAGATATTATTTCAAGAACCTAAGTTTCTGAAATAAGGGTACCCAGACATGAACGAAGGCTGAAGCAGATCCTAAAAGACTCAGAGCTCCAAACCATACGAAGAGTTGGAATCCACAATTTCAACATTAGTGGCCCACTCGTTTAATGGCCTCGATAACGACTTACGGATGAAGCGTTCCATCATTTCCAACAGGCTTGACCCACACACCGAAAAGAAACTTTTATTGATGGCCAGCCACACATATCCAAACAAACTTGATGAGCGAGCAATAAATCCTACCAAAACCGTGGAAAACAATGACCAGCCTTAAAAGCTAAATGTCACGCACAAGCATAGCCCCATTACTAGCGTGAAGTAATACCAAGCCACCTCACTCTATAAAGGAGAATTTCCCATAAACGACACATATCTCAATAAAGATCAAATCATGCGATAATACTCAAAAATCAGGTAATGAATTCCAAAACCATCTCATGCCTGTCACGACAAAACCCTCCCAAAATTCTTGTAAAGTCTGAGGTGAGGTATTTTCTATGAAGCCAGCATTCACCAGCCTGGCTACTACGGATTTCACTGATTTTCCTCAAAACTCGACTGCTGCCCAAACCAGAAGTTCATGCACGGTCACGTTAGTCAATATAAAGCTTAGCGATGAACAAGACATATTTTCCCTCTGAATTCTTCCCACAAAAGAAGATTTCTCAAAAATATGCTTGACTCCAATCTCGATTGAGACATCTCAACATTTCAGAGTCAGATTCTTCATCATTAATGGGTACACCCAAAATCTAGTTCATTAGGTTTAATCATCTTCATTATCATCAATTTCAATCTTGTTAAATGGAATGAGTGAGATTGGAAAATTAGAAGTGATGAAAAATGAGGGTGAATGAGTGTAGAAATTTTGAACAAAGGCTTTTACCTCATGAAGGACAACATACAAATGCTGCACTATAAAAACCCATCAAGACAAAGTAATGACATGCTCATTGCGAAAATGTCATGTAGTGGTCGTGAGTTAGACCAAAAATGGCGGTGGTGCACATGAAGATTACTCGTGGAGGCAATTGATAGAGACCAAAAATTTCAAACTGGTCTAGTTATTGAACTCAAAACCCAATGGGCGAGAGCAAAGATTAGTAGAAGAGTTCTGACCATCATCCACTATGTAATTCATCAAATTGGCAGTTTCCCAAAACTGCCCCAGTCTAATTCATTCCAATTTGACCAATAGTAAAATTAAAAGCTAATTCCCCAAAGAAATTGCCCCCAATTTTGTTGGAATTGATCCCATTTTTTCTTAATTTTTTCGATTTTTTTTTTAATATACAGCTATCATTCAGTCAAAAGATAGATTTTCTCTGAATTATTATATATGTATGAAATGTATATACGGACATGTATGATCAATTAAAAAGTATGTACAGAATGTCGAGAAATATAGTACAAAAATATATGTACAAACAAATAACACGTATGCTAACAAATACATGAGTATAACCTGGATCAATATGTACATGATAACGGTATAAAATAGTGTATGAACATGTATCTAACTATTGTATGCTTATGTGTAAATATTCTGGGTGAACGTAAAATATGTAAACAAAAATAAATGGATATAAGGATAGATGAATTTCTCCATTGTTCCTAAACAGGGTCAAGTTCCTATAGATTTCTGAAGGCCCTGAACCAGATCTAAGGGTGAATTAATGTGCATATAGGTGGCATATCTAACTACAACGCGAATACGCGAGAGGTTACTGGATTAGGTTAGCTTACACCCCATATCTGGAAGTGGAGCCCATCCCCTAATATCTTGAAGGGACGTCAATCCAGAGGATATTTTTCCTTGCTTACGTGAGGACAAAATCCATCAAAAGCAAAGATCAACCCTCACTAATCACTAGTAGGACCCGGGTTTTTATGGGTCGTTTGTGTGCATGTGAATAGTGATGTGTGTGTGGAGCAATCATGCCGTATCTATACTCGTAACCACAGAACCTGTCAAATATCTACAATCATGGACAAACGTATTAAATCATTCAATTTAAAAGAAACATAAAAACTATATAACAAACAAATAAGCCAAGATAAGAAAACAAAAAGAAAAAGGCTCGACCCCTTTGGTATAAAATGGTCCCCAGTGAAGTCGCCAGCTGAAGCAACCGGCTTGAAAAAATGAAGTCGCCACCAATTGATTTTTAAGGTGCAATTGGACACCTAATATGGTCTACGAAAAAGAAATGGGTAAGAGGGTCTATTGAGCATGGGGAAGGTGTTAGGCACCCCACAACTCCCGAAAAACGGTTGCCTTGAAAATGTTATCTTATTTGGCTCAAATTTTGTTTTGAAAAGAGTTTGTATGTCCCAATTGCTTTAATGAATTTCTATATATACTAGAAAGTCCATGTTTCAATTGAGTGGGTTTGACCCATTAATATTGTGGCAATTGATGCTTGGATGAAAAATCCACTTGAAGTGGTTTTGATTATTTGAAAAGGTGCACGGGATCACTACAGCCATTCCCGGCTTGGCTGAAAAACATTTTGAAGATTGATGAAAAATCCACTTGAAGTGGTTTTGATAATTTAAAAGGTGCACGGGATCACTACAGCCATTCCCGGCTTGGCTGAAAAACATTTTGAAGATTGATGAAAAATCCACTTGAAGTGGTTTTGATAATTTAAAAGGTGCGCTGGATCACTACAGCCATTCCCGGCTTGGCTGAAATAATTTGGAGATTGATGAAAAATCCACTTGAAGTGGTTTTGATAATTTAAAAAAGGTGCACGGGATCACTACAGCCATTCCCGGCTTGGCTGAAAAATACTTTGGAGATTGATGAAAAATCCACTTGAAGTGGTTTTTGATAATTTGAAAAGGTTGTGAATTTTTGGGAATTCGATTGATGCATCAAATCGATCCACAGACACCCACTAGGTCATTTAAGCCATACTCACAATCATATTCTTTATGAGAAAAGAAAGAATACATTTAAAGCTCATTAGATGGGTCAAATATCTTTAAACCCTCTCTTGAGTCCTTAAATAGATTCTCCTAATCCCTAAAAATAAGTTTGCTTTTTGGTTCCACGAAAATCAAGTGTTCTGAATAAATGCAGACAAAAACTCCAATATCTTGAAGGCTCTTTTGGTATTTAAACGGAATACGAGTTTCTCATATTAGTCTTGGTGTCATTATTTAAAGTGAGACGGCTTAGATTTAATTATTATCGCGTTGCGTCTTTTTCATAACATATCGATGAAATAAGAATTTAAATATGCAATCCAAATATTCACAATTTACATAAAGTCTAAACATGCATACTAAGCAACAAAATTTTTGTGCTTCTAACATCCTAAATATACATGTATGTATTTCACTATTTACATTATTTACATGGTTATATCATCTTGAGCTTAAACACTCCTAATCTAAAAAATTTCAAAAGACCCAAACAATATTTTAAGGTTAAAAATATACAAAGTCCAAACCACTTCTAAAAAAAAACCCAAATATAATATACAAAAAGTCCCAAAATATCTCCAAGACTAAAGCCCAATATTTGACTCTTAATAACCAGCCCATTGACAACATAACCTGGCCCATGTCACATCATGCAACTTCTCCTTATTTTAGCAAGTCGGATCCATACCAAATGTTACTGCAAAAATGTATGTACATGCATATGTGTAATGAACTACCCACTATATGTATACAATCAAAAACCATGTATGCCAACACAGACACACAATAACACTTGTAAGTATGGTACACACACTCACTGATATATATATACACAGACCACACACATATACAAAAACTGCACATGAATATATACCACGCCACGCAACAATATATATGTATACATATATGTAAACAGTATCATATACATATATATACACAGCACACGGTATCATATATATATATAGTACGCACGCACACTACATATATGTATATATCTTAGCAGCCCATATGTACAAAACAATACCAAATATACACAATACATATATATTCACATGCCTATATATACAGCATTACGTACACCCACACAAATATATATATACACACACACACACACACATATATCATGCACGTAATACATATTTAAACAGCCAAACATATGCGCAAATCAACACCTGATATACACATATACATATATATTCACATGCATAGATACACGGGTATTATACCCACACAAACGCACACACCCATATATGTATATACACAGCACACAATATCATATATATATATATATTAGTCCACCTGTAACCAAGAGAAAGAATTGGTGGGGGAGTGATGATGGTGGCTTGATGATGAAGGTGCTCCGGGGTGGATGGTAGGCTCGGTGAGTGAAGGTTGTGGTCGGTGATGATCTGTGATAGTCCGTGCTCCTGAGGGAAAAATCCTGGTCTCCTTCCTCCACCGCTCTCTCCTTTGTCAAAAATATCAAGGTGGCTCCTCTCTTGGGTTCCTCTCCGTCACCGAGAAGGTCCGATCTTCCCTCCCTTTCTCAGCTCCTTCTCTCTCTCCCTCCTTTTTTCTTTCTCTCCCCCCCACCCTTTTCTCACTCGTAAGCTCCCCTCTTGTAGTATCCCAGCCACCTCCTCTCTCCCCTCATATCTGGCCATCATCATTTTTTATTCACTCCAACCCATGCTCCACCGATCAATCCAACCTGTCAAACCCATCATTTCTCTTTAAGTGCACCACCACAACTTGTCTCCACCAACCTCTTTTGCCTCTTCCCATCTTTGCTTGGAAGCTTCTTGGTGATGGGCTTTGAAAATGTGGATTGCTAGGTTTGGGCCAAGACATGAGTTAGCATTTGGATAGTTGGACTTATAAACTTCATTTTCTCTTGTGAACATTTGGACCAAGTGAGAGAAGGATTGGGCCTTTGATTTTTGTTTTTGTACCTTATTTATTTTATATATTTTTCTATGTTGTTTTTCTGTTTTTTGTTTTTTTTTTTTTTATTACATGGAGGAAATCCGGACAAAAATGGGGTATAACAATATACATATTTGTCTTTCGATTGAGGAATTGCAATATATGAATATATAGTCAGTTGAATGCTACTCTATATATAGTCAGAGAAGAGAACGTGGATTCAGCTTCAAGTGAATGGCAGAAATCCAAAGACTTGCACTGCTTGTGAGTAAGAAATTTACAACATTCACATCAGGTAAGAATGTCATAGCTTACAGCCTTACATTATATAACAGGTCAATACAAGATATAGAATCTGCAACATATCGAAAAAGGGCAAAGAACCAAATTCCGATCGTTCCCACGCTCAACGTTGTCATTACATATGATTACAAGCCCGACATAAACTCCATAACAACAAGAATGCTAACACTTCCAGGCATTCTACATCAAAACTGATTGAGAATTTGAACTTTACCATTCATTATTGCAACAGGCTTCACGTTTAGAGGCATCTACGTGCGTTTGTCCACCATCAACTAATAATCCAACAAACAAACAAAATCAATAAGTTTCATTGCCATTGACATAATATAGAACCACTATATAACAGTGAATTTGAACATGCCGATAGTAACCACCTTCACAACAAGACCACAGTGGTATAGAAGGGAAATTTATGCAAATGTGCAATGGATAAACCTAAATGTAAAGCGCTAATAAAAATATAGGGCTTCGAGATTACTACCAATGAAAGGAGAGCGTGGAATTAATAAATCGGATAATGTTGAGAGCATCTCAGATCTAAAGTCGGATTTTCCACCTCTCCTCAATTTTAATTCTAGGGGAGAAGATGAAGTAAAGACTGTGACCTTAACAGTTAAGACATCCGGCGGAACAACTTCAGCTGAAGTAAACAACTAAAACTGTAGCAGAATAAGAAATTGACTGGAGGCCATACTTTGATACGATATTAATGCCAATTACTTATCTTTGCAGGCAGTCGAATGGGCCTAAACCGATAACTAGCAAAGAGCCAAAGATATTAACTCATAAGAAACATATAAACCATTCAAGGGAAAAAACATTACAAAAGATTTTATGAAGGACAAGCTGCACTCGTGAGAAAGCCGAAAGCCCTAGCTGCATTCCAGCATCTATATAGTTTTCTGTTTGTAGCATTCATGGAGCAATCTAATTCAAGACTATAAATCCAATATCGTACAACAATTTCTCAAATGCACAACAACTTCTTAAAGCTGCCTCCTTATTGAGGTCTTTTTATAAGAGGAGGAATGCATTCTCACCTAAAAACCCAAAGAAAATTTGCTGGTATGAGAGAACCAGTCCCCTCTGTCTTCTACCAATAATAAAGATTCAAGAGGAATAAGTAGTTCTACAATCAGGTGCTACAATCAAGAGTCAAGAACACCATGAAAATCACCACATCAAAGCAACCATATTTTAGTAGCTTTTCTCAGGCATACTAGTAACACCAATTCAACCGGCTCGGAGTCCGGTGTACAAATTACAAACATTACATTTAACTACGCTAAAAATTGGAAATGCAGCAATTACTGTCAACCCAAAATGAACAAGATAAGAAATCAAACTCACCCGGAGTCACAAGAAGCAACAAAGATCAGAAAGCTTCACGGGCATCATTTATCATCCTTTTTATCATTATCAGGAGATGAAGGGGAGGAGGGCGAGGGAGCAGAAGAGTGATCATGGAAAGAAGGCAAGGGATTGCCTCCTTTGATGATCCAACCAAGTGCATAGAAGGATATACCAGCAAGGATGGCCGTGCCCCACGCGTGTGCGTACCATTTACTGTACTGCTTGATAGCAAACCTCCATTGTTCCCTCAGCGTGGCTGGGTCGGGGTTCGCCGCGTCGGGGGGGTTCGGGTAGTGAGCCTTATGACCCGAGAAGCCGTTATTGTTGGTGTTGGGGCTGATTTCAGGTGTTCCCTTGGAGGAATTTGAAGTTGAAGAAGAAGATGGGAGGTTTTGTTGTTGATTTGGGTTCTGGGGATCGGCCATGGTTGTACAGTTTTGAAGCTTTGCTGGGACGACCCGACGAAGAATACGTTATCAGTGATCGGTGACGCGGACTCCCACTTGGTCTCTTTTGGGCCTTCTCGTAGTTCTGCCTATCTCATTTCAAAAATTTAAAGCCCAATTTGCCCTAAATGGGAATTGAAAATACCTTACAAATCCAAATTTTGATACTTGCCATTGGGGAAGACAAAAATTATGGATTGAATCTATTCGGATCTGATAATATAGGGTATTTGTGAAATACTTATGTCTCCAAATTCATATTGATTTGAATTTTTGAACGCCCAAATTAGATTAAATACAAGTAAATAAATCATAGAATAATTCAATTTGAATTAAATCCAGAGAGCCATATCGAGTAAGATATTTGTCTAAGAACCCAAACTTAAATTAAAACCCAACAAAATCTATATTTAAACCTGAATTTCAGATATATAACTTACGTTCAAACTTCATTTAATCCGAATCAAACAAATCGATCATTTGAGTGGGATACAATTTTGCCACCCTAGTTGCCACTACATTCATTTATTGCTCTGAATCTCCAAAATTTAAAACGGAATAGAATAACTCATATACAAATTCAATCGAAGCTTCTGACAAGCAGAGGAAATCTATTTGGTTTGAAAGACATCATAACCTGGTCAAGTATTAGACCAAAGCAGCAGGAAAATGATAGTCTCCAAAAGTACCAACAAGTGATTTTACCAACTAGGAAGTTGCATACATCTTGCACCAAGAGGTGACATAACTTCACAAAACAATTAGCAGGAAGGTCATTTGCGAGCTTCGACTTTCTTCAGATCTTTGGCTGAAACAAATTTTTAGGTTTTGTTAGTTTAAGATATTGGATGTTGAACCGAAGGCAAAGCAATTAAAATTAATCAAGGGTTATTACCAGCCTTTTCTTCTTCTCGTTTTTTAGCAGCTTCTGCCCTTTGCTGACGTATAAGGGTTAAACGATCTGCGATAAACACAGTAAACATCAAATACACTATATTTGAGCGTGATGTTATCCAAAGCTCAAGACTTAATGGTGCACACAGAACTCTCAGAGTATACAAGTAAAGAGCATTTATTCACATACACAATACATATTTGGTAATAATATACAATAAAAACGTGACAAAACAACGATTGTCATTGGCTGTAATCAAGCAAAGATTAATGGTTTACTCTCACATCCATAGGCGAAGCCACTTATTGCTGAGCTGACCCCCCTAAAAAATTCAATCAAGCCTAGTTATATGTAAATTAACAAAAAGACCCCCTTGAATTTCTAATTTAGATCCCTATAAAATTGAAAAAAATACTCTTTTAGTCATTCTTTGGTTTTTTGAATGTATGTCTTCAAGTCCAATTGAATTTTCACTTGTTTGATTCATGATTGGTCCAAAATAAACAAGATTGACCCATCAAATAAAACATGTGAATTTCACTGTCATTTCATTTCAATTTCAAAAAATATATTTTGACATTTTCCCTTGGATCAAAGATATTTGGTGGAGATATTATTTTGTTTATTAATTATTTTATTTTCGATTTTATAAGGCTACGTCTTACTTTGTGTAATTAAAATCGACCACTTGGGTACCCAACTATAAGTCAATCTGATTGGGTGATGGGTAAGTTTACTAGTCATTATATATTTTCGAGTCACATACATAATCCAAAAAAAATATTCCGGGGGTAGGCACCATCTTAGTTGTGCCTCAAATAAATTTAACTCTTCGATCCACCACTAATTGCGACCCCAAAAACATTATGCCCTAGTTTCACCACTGCTCAAATCACTCGTTCTTTCTACATATTTCTGTAAAACGACGGCCACTAATACGGCCAAATCTAGCAAGAGGTAAAATATTATAGAAGCACGTCTTAATGAGAATTATTTCAAGGTTCTTTTTAACTTTGACGATAAAAAAGATATAGAAAAAGGACTTTGGCGATAAATTTAACTATCATGCCAACATGTAGTCATATACCATAAAGAAGTAAGAACACAACTGTTCATCAAAATACAGAAAGCATAATAAATCCAATAGCATACCTAAATCTTTCCTCGATTGCTCTGTTTTCCCTTGCTCTTGCAGCCTCATATAATGCTCACGAGCCCTCTGTTTCTCTATCTCCTCTCTGTAAAGAAACTAGTGAAGACTTATGGTAAAGAGGATACAAATATGAATTAAGATATGCTTTCAAAATCTTTCGAGCAAACTACCATCCAAAACTGCAAATGATTAAAAATGGTGAGCCCAATGAAGGAAGCAAAATAAACGTTACCAACCTCTCACGCCTAGAGAGTTCAGTTGTTTTCCCTATCTGCAAAGCAGAAAACAACATTATTTTTCTGTAAAAGTAATATTTGAAACAATGCATGAGGAAATCCTCAGAAACTTACATCGATGTCTTTTGCTTTCAAGGTCTTTGGCTTCACCAGATTGGGATTTTCGATCTCGATAAGACCTTGAGTTCCTTTCCGCTTCTGCTAACATCATTTAATAAGAAGAACAAATCAACACTAAAATTTACTAAGCGTTGAATGGAGACGAACTGTCATGTCTACTAACATCATTTTGTTCTTCATCAGACTCTTCTTCAGATTCTTCTCGAGATTCTTCTGCTTCGATTTCATCTTTGTTCTAAAGATGTCATAAACAGAGTAGCTCATACATCAATACGGGTATTAATGATAAGAAAAGACGCAAAAGAAATACAATTTAACTCAAGAAACAGCCACATAAACAAAAAACATGAGAGAGGAGACCTTCTTAAAAGTGCGAGGGCGCGAAGATGATCCAGCAACTGCAGTTATCAAAATTAGAAGCAAACTTAAAACAACATCTAGAAGAAATTGGAAGAGTGTAGATCATCTCAAAATCATCCGGCGTCTCTAGGCTTACAGCACAGGCAAAAATCATGAAGTAATAGATCAAAACAAACAAGCCTAGACTTTAAACTAACAAAACTATATTCATTTTATCAACAACAACAAACATAATACTATCGTGCAAAGTGAACTTAAACAAATTTATCAACTGAATCCTGGACCATGAACCAGCAGAACAGTAAATATTTACTCGAGTTACAGATCATACATAACTGGAAACCAATTTTCGATAAGCTCCGAAATCCTATATTCTTCGTAAATTGAGATCATGAAAGTACAGTGCATAGTCAAACATATAAATATCAATCAAATTTCTCTTTCGTGTTCAATTTTGATCAAACACTAATACATAGGATGGAAGGATTCTTACCCATCTCCTCCGGCGTGGAGAACTGACGATGGCCAGTAGGCTTTCCCTTGAACTTGCCTCTTCCCATCACGTAGACGGATACAATTCACGTCCAATGAAAAATCCGACCAAATAAGAAGCAATTCAACTTCAAAACGCAATGAAACTGTGGGAGAGCCGGAGAGGGGTCTCCCTTTTGCAGATTCCCAAAACCCTAGTGGTTGCAACTGCAAGACTAGAATCGAATATGCCTGTGGGGGAGGAATGGAACCTAGGTTTTGCGACCTTTTGACCCTCAAATGTCTGGTTTCGCCTAATTTTCACGGGGCCAACTAGTATTGGGCCTGGTTGAAAAAGATTTAGGATTTCTTACGATCTTGGACATGTCTGATGCTAATCTATCATTTGGGGCTGAGCCCATTAAATATTTCAACACGCTAGGGCTCGTTTATATATTTGAAGAAAGATACCAAAGCGCCTCCCTGTTGATCTTCCATAAGCTGAGAGATAATTATGTGCAAAATTGAATATAATGTTGGATTGCATCTGTGATGGAATATAAAAAATGGTAAGCCAAATATCAATACAAGGGTATTGTGTGGGAGTAGCGTCTTAGGGTGAGGCAAGACAGACAGTCGCTCAGGTCCCCAATCCTTAGGGCCACATATTTTTAAAAATGTAGTATTAGAAAAGCTTCAAACACATTTAAGTTTCATTTAGAAAAAATTAGTCCAATAATATTTACACTATGACAACTTAAAAATTTTAAAAATTAATTTGTTTAAGTCTTTTTTAATTATTATTTTTATAAGAGTCCCATTTTTTAAAGTTTGTCCCAAACCTCTCAAGACTCAGGATGGTCATGGTTTTATGGTTATATTAGAGGATTAATGTTCAAGTTTTGGCCTTGTGTGGTTTTTCTTTGGCTTTGATGGCCTCACTCAAAGCAAACTTTAATCACAGAATCAAACAAACAGACGACTTCGTTATCAACTACTTTGCCTTACCATTTCGACAAACAAATTAACTTCGCATACCAGAACTTCATATTGCATAAAGCCAAAGAACTCATGCAGGTCTGGCAACATTAATACTTACATACATTGTTCTATATTTTTTATTCATTGTACTGCAACACAGCATATATGTGTCTGTCATTGTGTCTGTCGGCTTTGCAAGAGACTACAATCTGATGCTGCATAATGAGTTCAATTTATCCAACAAAGCCTCGGCCATGCTGGTATTAGGATTAATCACATCCGACATAGATGGAGCAATGGACTACATGATCCGAGGACCAGGGAAATTTGGCTTGCTGCACGTTACATAGTATATGATTTCTTACTTATATATTATATATCACTTGGAATGAACACAGAAAACAAACCAAACGACCCTAAGTAATCGACGAATTTCCTGATACCAACCCGAACATACTTAGTCAAGAGAAGACATATCGAGTAAGGGATTGTAAACCCTTATCAGCAATAATCTGATACATTCTTTGAGTGGGATGAACTGCATCCCAGAAAACATATTTTGATGCATCACTACATGTAGTCATGCCTTTGCATGAAATACCATACTCTAATATTCCTGATCCACAACACCCCTTTGTTGTCTCTGTAAAACCTGTCAGTTAATCCAAAAAATAAATAGAGTCAGTTCATTTCTTTGATTAAGAACTTGTACTCTTGAATCATTTCAGATAAACAAGAAGGAAGAAAGAAAAAAACTAACCATATTTTTTAGGGTTGTGGACTGCATCTACTATCATGCCATAAACTTTCTACACATGTTGTCTTGTCAAATAGTGTCTTAACTATGGGAAGGCACCCTAGAGGAGGTATCCCAACAACCACTAATCTTCTGGCTCCCAGTCTATGCATTTCCTGCACAAAACCAGCATATTTTTCTCATAATTTCTTCTAGTTAAGGACAAATAAGACAATGGTTTATTCTAATTACAGACCTTAATGGCTTGATACATGTGAGAGGCCAAGTAATTCTGATACTCTTCCACACTGAATTGCTTCGAACGAATCGGTTCCAAGTAGTAGTTTTGAAGGAAGTCATTGGTGCCCATACTCAGCACAAATATTGCAGTTGTTATTATCTCCTCTGCTCTCTTTACACCCACTAATTGTCTCAGGTGAATCTTGTAGTGCTTAAAATACTCCAACTGTTTTGAAAGAGGTAGCACACTCTGTTTCATCCAGAAATATATGTCAACTTATTTCACCTAAACTTGCCAAACAAGGCACAAACAAGACCAAACTTCACTTACTGAGAGATTGGCAGTCAGGTCAGCATAGCCAGAAGCAGCAGAAGCAAAGCTAATTCCATGTAACAGATCCTCCGGCTTCAATTTCGGGTCTAGAAAGGCTGGAACTGCCTTTGTGAACCCAGCAGCCTCAGCTAGAACACAAGAATAACATAAACTTATAATCAAATTAATGGAAGCTATGGAGAAAGATTAGCATATAATTAATGTGACTGAGTAAAATTTTACCTATGAAGTCAGTGGCAAGTCTTCCATCAGTGAATCTACCAGTAGGGAGACCATTAAGGAAGTCCTTACCATAAGGAGGGAAATTCCCTTTAAACGTTGTCTGAAGCCGGTTATTGTTGCCAGGATCAACACTGGAATCTCCAAAAACATATAGACATGTAACATTGTTTTTAGCTGCTAACATTCTCAATTGATGAATGTCAACAGTCCCTGCCAAAAACATCGGCACCACCTCAGATAGTGCCAGAAAAATTGTCACCAGAACCGACCTCATAGTGATCACTGCTAGTTTCATTCTTTTCTTGCTTAGACTATAGTTTGTGCTTGAGAAGTTAAGCTCTACTTCTACAAGTAATGTTGCTTGCTTGTGCATACTCTTATGCTGCTCTTCTTAAATAGGACTGCCATGTCTAGTGGAACATTAACTATAGGTCCCGGAATTGTGAAGGAATGCTTTGATGGTACAAAAAGTAACGATTTCCATTTTGAAGAAAGTATTTAATTTTGGCAGTGGAGACAGTTGGAATCTTGGCTTAATTATAATTTATATATATATATAAACAATTGGTTATTGGTGTATAAAATTATATCTTTTATATAGATATATAAATTTTCTTTCATCAATTCATGCTAGCTACCACCTGCCTGCAATATATGCTGGGATAAGTTGATCAAAACTATGACAATCATGCCTCAATGTAGACTGATCCCCTGTCCTATTCATGTTGGTCTAACCCCCATCTTTGTATAGACTCCAAAATTGGCCAACCTCGTTGAGTAATATGTTAAGACTTTATCTCACATCAGACTAGTATAACTCAACCGAGTGACATAAAGAAAGGTTCAATAATTCTCACACAGTCAACTCGTTTCTTGACCTAATAACCAATGTTAGGGCCAAGAAAAACAAAGTCGTGCTGGCCTATTTGGGCATAAACACCTATTTCAAGAAATAAAATTGACATATGTTGGAGTGTTCATGCAATTAAACCAAACTTTAGGAACTTATACGAAACGGTTTTATTGCAAGGGCAGTGCAACAATATAAATGATCAGTCACAAAAATGGTTGCAAAGGTGGTGCAGCAATATAAATGGCCAATCAAAAAAATGATCCGAGCTTACAAGTATGACCATTTACACCTAACTTTTTAAAATTTTGCAACAATGCCAGTTCAAAACACAGCAATATATTGCTGTTGAAGGAGGACCGGAAACAGACCCAACAATTTTAGGTGATCAAACTGCGACTATTATGTCATTTGCATTTAATAGAAAAGTTGTCCATTGAAGAGCACATAATCTAGTAGTGTATAAAATAAATGAATTGCTTAGACTTTAAAGTTGTGCCTCCAGGCAGCACAAGAATTAGAAGGGGTGGGTGGGTTAGCAAACCGTATACAATACATACATAACGGAAGCATTACCTTTGAAGTGTGATTGATCAGAATTCGGCCAATTCCGATCGTATGGAAGTCCTAGGCCGTCCACCGGAATCACAAAAACCAATGTTACCAAAAATAGAAAATTTCTAAAATAAGAAAGTTTTATTTGATTCTCTAATCAAAATTATGGAAATAATGAATTGTCACATCTACATGTGTGTACTTTACACATAGCATTGTCTGCAACTACCAAGAGTGTCGGCAACCACTTACATTAATTCATTATTTTATTAATTAAATTATGAATATACTTATAATTCACGTCTAATGTGCTAACAATATCCATTAATCAATTGGATCAAACCCAATTTACAATAAATCTTCATTTAATTAATATTTGATTATTTTCATCTCATGCAAATTTTTGAATATGAATTTCGGCTTATATTGCAACATATTTAGCCATTAAAGCAATGCTAATCTTTGATTATTGGATGCCTGTTTTGCACGATTGAATTTGATAGTTTCATTGGATAATCACTGATGGTGCTATTTTTCTTCAATTAGCATGGCTGGCCCATGTATATGTGGCATTGGTGAAATCCCTTATTATTGCATATTTACTTATTTTGTGAAATATGTTAAAGGCATATTAATAGATTCTCAAACTGTTGTGAGTAAGGAGAAGCCTAGGGCTAGAAAGGCTGAGAATTATACCGTCTCAGAAGATTTATTATTAATTGTGGCTTGGGGGCATACGAGTGAGGATGTTGTAACTGGTACTGACCAAGAAAAGGAGTAATATTGGACTAGAGTTTGGAGAGAGTGTTTAGATAACAAGAATATTTATCCCTATTGACCTGAGAAATCAATTATTAATAGATTTAGCATTATAAGGACCACATAACTGAAGTTTGTTGGGATCATTTAGAGCATTGAGTATTCTAATCCTAGTGGAATGATCAAACAGGACAAGGTATGGTCTTAGATTTAGCACTATTGTCTTGTTTTAGCATTATTGTCTTGTTTCCATTTTATAGCATGGTATTTATTGTCTTAACTTGTTTCCATTTTTGTAGCTTAATGAAGCAATAAAGGTATGGTCAATAGAGGAGAAGGAGAGAGGTGTATTCAAGTTACTGCATTGCTATCAAGTGCTCAAGAATTCTCCAAAATATATGTAGAGGTGGTTTATTCTAGTTTGAGCCAAAATCAAGCTGCATTAGAGTCCATTAACTTGGGAGAAAATGAAAGTGGCACTGATCATGTTGAATTGGAAAGCCCAATTGGAAAGAAGAAAGGGAAAGAGTTTATGAAGAACAAAAGAATGAAGACGGAAGAAAGTAATGAGTCTGAGTCTAGCATCAACTTTGGCAAGTCACAAGAATTGTTGCAGAAGTTCCATGATCAAAAAATGGATGTCATCATGGACAATAGAAAGAAGATGGATGTGTATCTTCAATTGAAGAAGGATAATTTTGAGCTTGAGAGGGAGTTTCAAGAAGAGATGATGATGATTGATAACATGACTAACTTGAATGAGATGCAGCAGAAGTTTCTTGAAATGAAACAAGCAAAGATATTTGAGAAATATTTTAAGGAATAACTTGATGATTGGAACTTATTTTTATCATTCATTTTGACTCTACTGGAATTTGTGCCTATTGGAACTATTCTTTTTATTGATGCCTTGTTCGGTTCTACTGCCTATAGGCTTTTTATCATTCCAAGTTGACATCTCCATGTATTGCCCATAAATGCTCAACTAAGTCTTCTCGAAGAAGACAAGGTGTCTGTTTGGTAGTGTTGTGTGATGCTGTGAGGTATAAAACTGTGGTGCTGTGAGGTGAGTTTGAACGCAGTTAGGCGTTTGGCATCTCACTTTTAAAACTGTGGTGAGTCGTGTTTCAATGCAGTTTAGTTTTTTTGTTGTAATTTAAAATAATTAATTTAAATATCAACTACATTAACCTTAATTCATTACATATTTTAATAAGTATGTGAAAATTAATAAAAGTAACACAATTATAAATACATTTAATTTAATCCATTCATCACAAATACATTTAAAAAATACATACAACAAACTAATACTGATGAAACAACTCTGCAGCAATCATATCGCGTGTGGCCGCCATATGTAGGTCCTCAAAAGTATCTGGATGGTATTCTGAAGTACTTGCTCCATATCCATATCCACTGCCCGACATATCAACATTTAGTCGATCATTACCATGCTCCATAAAATCACTACTATCCATCGTGTGTAATCTAATGAAATTGCAGCATAAAAAAAGGCCCTTAACTTGCAGCATAAAAAAAAGGTCTGCCACAATTAAACTTGCATCATCAAATTAAGTTGCGACAACAGCTTTAAGATTGATCACAATTGGGAATAACCTCATGCATTGCTGGGTCTATTCACAGTTTGCTCACCATGCAAATGCATTACATTATAACCAATAAATAACCAAAAAGCAAACCAAATAAAAAGCAACAAGCAAACAGATTAGCATTGCATCCTCTAAAGCAGGGCAATAACCAAGGCAACTTGGCAAAAAACCATAGAATAATAAATAATGCCTAGCTGTATCAAAAACTAAAACAAAAAAATATTCCCATAATGATCAGGTCAACAAACTCTTGCAACTCTTATGAACATGGTAACGATAGCAACTGCCAAGTCATTCTCGTGAAGAAGAGTAGAAGACTAGTTAGTGACTAAGATAGCTTAAACTTATGCTTATAGGCCATGCTTAATCGGCCAACTTGACAAAGCCTTTCGGGACAGCATCCATTTGACTAAATCACAGTTACTCAATAGGTGCTCTCAAAATAAGCTGATGTCTCATTTCTTTTGATTAGTGAAACAAAAACGTCCACAAGAACTATGAAAACTAGATACTTATGGACATAAAAAATAACTTACAGGTGGAGTGTCTCCAGGTAACATTTGTGAATAAGAAACAACAAAATGCCGAAGCAGAACACTTGAGAGTGCTACTCAGAAATCAGATAAAAGATTCATCAGAGAACATTTATCTAAATAAATTTGGACAGGGCTCTATCGACTTCAGTCAAACCAATTGACAGAGGCACTTGGAGCAACAAACCCTAGAATTTCACATATCAAATACGAAAAAATCTATCAAGTAATACACTCCATTCGAACACAGAGATCAAGTGTTGCACGAGAAAGAGGAGATAGAGGAATACAGAATTAAAGGAGAAACAAGGGGCGAAGGGGGTTGGACTCACATACCTAAACTACTGTCAGAAGCACGAGGACTTCGTGGCCGGTTCGTTGCGAAGATTGCACAAATCGAGAGAGTTAGATGAGGGAGACGATCATGGAGAGAGAGAGAGAGAGAGAGAGAGAAAGGAAGGCAAGAGGGAGTAACGTACCTGAATCGCCGTCAAGGAGCTGTGACTGCTCGTGACGGAGCTTCGTACAAGCTGATTTCAAACTGTGAAAGAAGTAGAAAACGTGGGCTTCAACTGTGTTTATGAGTGTGGCTGACTGGAACGTAAACGTGTAGGCTCCAAACGGTTTAAAGCCCGTTGCGTCTAGTTTTGATGTGAACGTGGGCTAGTAAACGTGAGCCCAAACACACACAATATATGCTTTTATCTTTCAACTTCTCACGTCCAGCGATGAATTTTTTCTAGTTGAAGTGTTCATATCCACAAGTGAATTGTGGAACATAAACTTCTTTATACAAATAATTGTTACCTTTCTTAAGCGACTTGTATAGATCACGTTTTTCTTCTACTATCATGTTATGCATTATAACACACGCCTTCATGATATTCTTCATTTCTGCTAACTTGAAAAATCGACATGGTTGTGTAATGATATGAAACCTTGATTGGAGAACCTTGAGGGCACGTTTGACATCTTTTCTTGCAGACTCCTGAGCCTTAGCATAGTTTTTTTGCCTTTTGAGTTCTAGGCATCTGAATTAGATACCATCAGCAAGAAAATATATTGTCGTATTGATGATCATTGATGATGAAGTTGACAAGAGGAGCACAATCATTGATTACATCTACAAAGACAGGAGAAAATTCAACAACGTTAATGTCATTGAGTGAGCCTGGAGGACCAAAGAAAGTATTTCATATCCGCAAATCACGTGAGATTACTGCCTTTAGTATCACAGTAGCATCATCACAATGGCCCGAGTAGTGAACTTTCCAACCGTTTGGGCAATTTTTTTCATGACCAATGCATACAATCAATGCTCCCAAGCATTCCTGGGAATCCACACTCTTCATGCAGATGGAATAACTTTCTAACGTCGTTCGGAGTAAGTGACCTCAAATATTCATCACCAAAAACAATAATCGCAGCTTCAACAAATATTTTCATAGCCTCATTTTTTATGCTCTCTGTTAGCCGAAGATATTCGTCAACCATGTCTCCAGAAAATCCATAGCACAACATTCTCAGAGCAACAATGACTTTTTGTAATGAAGATAAACCCTCTATGTGTGTAGCATTTTGACTTTGTACAAAGTAGTCATCATAAGCCAGGACGTCATCATGAATGTGAAGAAATAATTTGCAACTGATTTGAAATTGTTTGCGAAATAACCTATGAGGAAATGTCAGGGTTGATGAAAAATAATCACACACTAAGTTTTCATGATCGGTCTTACGATCACGGTCGATATTGACACGACTAGGAATAGAACCTCGACGTCTATTCGCATTTCCTTCTTCACTTTCTCATCCAATAGTCAAAGAATTTGTTTGGGGAACCTCTTCTTCAGTGGAGTCAAGAAGGAGTTGTTGAGATCATTCTTCGAAAAAATTGAAACATTTTGATATTGAGATGAATACGAAGAACAATAATTCAAGACTTGAAAGCATTTGATGAATTTTATGAAACAAAATCACCTCTAATATAGATTTTAAAAATATAGTCGTTGTACTTTTCAAAAATATTAACATTATGCCATTTGTAATTCAAAATTCAAAAATATGATCGTTGTACTATTGAAAATGTTACCATTACACATTTGAAATTTAGGGAACCAATATAGGGACACTATTGTGTGCATATTGCAGAAACTGATTCTCTATCCTGAAAAATGGTCATGTACACTGTTAGTAGCAAAGGGATAGAGATGGGAAAGTCGTTGAGAATTTTCTAAGTATGCATGCTCAAAACCCATATCATGTAACTAGGTCAAATGACTTATCTCTTCCACCTGGAAGAACCTGTATAGACCCGCATGAACTGCAAGTTATAGGCACTAGAAACAATTTCAAAATTCCAGTGATTTTGGCTGCAGAAGATTACACAGGCCCAGCCATTGAGTCTGGTATTACCTCCATCCACCAAAGCTGGCTAGATTAGAAGATTGGGATTTTCGGCCACTGTTTTTAACCCACGTATTCTTTGATTTTCGGCAATTGAAGTGATAGGTGATCACGTCGGACTCAACCATTGAATCCGGTAGATAATAGTCATCTTCTTTACCTAGTCATCTAACCCACGAGAACCATGAAATCCGACAACTCTTGTAGAGAGCGAGCTATGGGTTTCATCCTCTTGATTTCACCTTGGCATTCAACAAAAATCAAGATAATAGTACATATTATGCACGATAAAACTTGATCTAAAATGTATATATAACAATTACAAAAGCAAATCCAATTCATACAATTTCACATATGCAATACTAAAGCGTCATAATTTCACATCATCTCATGAAATGAAAAATGGGTTTCTCAAAATTAAATTTTAAGACGTACCAAGGATAATTGCTCTGATACCACTATTAATAAACAATACACAACATAAGTATCACCTTTAAAACATGCTTGATTAGAATCCGAATAATCCACAATCATACGGAGGTCCTAGGCCGTCCAGTAGAATCACAAAAAACCAAGGTTACCAAAAATAGAAAATTTCTAAAATAAGAAACTTTTATTTGATTCTCTAATCAAATTTATGGAAATAATGAATTGTCACATCTCCATGTACTGCTTTACGCATAATTTTATAATACATGTAAGACATGTCCGCAACCACCAAGATTGTCAGCAACCACTTACATTAATTCATTATTTTATTAATTAAATTATGAATATACTTATAATTAATGTCTAATGTGTTATCAATATCCATTAATCAATTGGATCAAATCCGATTTACCATAGCGGAACAATTTTCATGATTTTTTATGTGTGACTTTCTAGGTTCATTATCAATTGACAATAAATATCTTGATCACATAGGATATTCTCACTATTTATTTCGAGGCAATAGATCCTTTGTTGATGTACAAAAGTCTCCATATATAACTAACAAAATCCATCGAATGTCAATATTTATTCAATAAATAAATATTTCCAACATTGACAAAATTCGATCTCCCATATACAAGAGTATATGTCATCTCAGGTCTAAGGATTATTTACACAATCGTAAATAAATAATAAATCATTAACAATGAAATAAACCTCAATGTGATTCATTATTTAGTAAATCTTGTTTGAAGCATTTATTCAACAATAAATGTTCCATATTATTTGTTATAATATCTCATATTAGATTGCATGATACTTATATCCCTATCTTCATAAGAAACAAATAGTATGCTGATCTTCCGAATTATTATTATCCAATAAATAATTCTACGATCAGGAACTTTATTTTAGATATTCATACTAGAGATCACTCGTCACTCATATTCTCAACTCTTGAGAATTAGGTCTCTAACAAATATCGATGGACATATTTAACACAATTATAAAATATAAATATCAAATATATAATAAACTATCATTTATTATTTCAACTAATACAGTACTATTATAATATACGTTCAAAATACAACCGTATAGATTACAGGACATATCTAACAGGGTGGGTGTCGGGGGAATAAGTGGTGGGAGCTCGGGGCACTTATAAGTGGTGTATGCCACCTAGATAATTTTTATTAAAACAATCATACTTGGAAATGATTCTCTTGCTTCTCTCTCTTCCATTAATTGCATTCTCCCACTTATTTTCTACTCTCTCCTAGCTCATGTTATGAAAATCTCTCTCCATAATATATGACATCTCACTCTTCTCTCGAGTTCATGCTCCAACACATTTTCTCTATATGCTCTATCATCTTTTTCTTACACCATCTTCTCTATTCCTTACCATTTCTCTCCCTCACCGTTTGACAATGAAATTTCAGCGTCCGACCATCATTCTCGACATGGTTAGTAAGAAAAATAAACATTAGATGATGAGGAGATAACTCAAAAAATCTCGACGTATTTTTTTCAATAGTACCATTTTGTTGGGCCAGCAAATCCATATTTTGGGTTTCACTTCTATTACACAAAATTCAAACCACACACATCTCGTAATACAGTCATATCAGTAAAACACGTTTCACAATACAATCACATCAGCAAAACACAAATTCCTAAACATTTTCTTCTCCCAAGTCTAGTTAAGCCAACCACTTTCCTATCCTCCATTTTATCCGTATCAAATTTATATCAAAATCTGAGTCCCATATTTATTACAAAAAGTCAAGTCACATCATCATCCACATCACCAATGAGTGAGAGTAGGCCAAATAGGCTAGGGGTATACAAAATTGAACCATATCGAATAACAAATCACAAATTGATTAGAAAAATTCATTCGCTTCAGTTTGTCGATTTACGATTTGGTTACAGTTTAGGATTTACATATTATTTTGGTTTATCAGTTTTGGTTCGATCTAGAAAAATGCGATTCGATTTCAAATTGAACTTTCTAAAAGTAATGTTTTTATGGGTTCATTTATATATATATATTATGTATATCAGTATATGTTTTAAATTTAATAGTTTTAATACTTATTTAGTTTTGCTGCTAAAAATAAAATTAATTTGTAAAAGACTAAGCTGAGTGGATAAGATAAGTCTGACTTAACCTAAGTGGCCTAACCTAACTCACTCGAGTCGAGCTTGATCAGAAAGGAAGAGACACAAACGATTTCAAGAAGTTGAAAGTTGTGGCCAAAGTCAAGAATATTTATGCCGGAACAATGGGGAATGACCACTCAATCAAGCATCCACAATCTTGGTCATTGAAACATACATTGGATGAATGTTTTACGTTGATGTCATTGTTGTATAGGATTCAAAAGCCACCACAATATCAAATGTAACCCGACTCACCATTAGTACCAATTTAGGAAAATATGTGTAGAGATTGAAGAAGTTCTTGAGAGAAAACATGCTTTCAATGACTAAGATTGTGGATGCTTGTTTAAAAAACATACTTTCAATAAACTATTCCAACAAACATGAAAAATGAGAAAATACATATATATGTCATATTCAGTTCAGTTGCAGTTACAAAATATAATAGTTCGAGTCATACACATCTATGGTGAAATAAAACAATAAAAACCCAAAATCTAGTGATCGATCCTTCTCCTTGCAATCCATGATAGAGGGGCGGATAATGGACCGACCTTGTTTTTATAACATCCATGTGCTGCCTAACTGCTGGCCTAAATCTACTCGAGTTGATGAACTTTATCGTCTTCATACAAGATGTCGTGGCAAAACTAGTATGGAGTACGACTGTAGTGAAGTCATGTACAACATTGCGTTGTGCAGTAGATGATTGACGAGTTCTCGTAATAGCCTTCAGTGCCTACAAATAACAAATTAATATGTTAGTTATTATACTATATGATCTTTTAAAATAAAATAATTATTGTACTTATCACTCACAAATGACAAATTAATATGTTAGTTATTATACGTCGCTAAGGGTCTGCTCAAGTCTTTTTTAAAAAAAAGAAAAAAGAAAAATGAATGATGCTATTCCGAACAACTTCATTCGATTAAATTAATGGCGACGTTGTTCGGAACGACACTACTAGACCAAGTTTGTAAAAATGAATTATGATGTTGTCAACAAATGAATCGATAGGTTTTATTCAGTCATATTTAATTACATTGTTTTTAATTATATTATTCTTTGTACTAATATGTAAATTACGTAGGTTTCATTGTGTATTTATATGTATTGTTTTCATATTGTAATCTAAACAATAAGTGTTAAATCCTAAATGGAACGAATTCGATAAATCCTAACAGGCTCGTGTATCGAATTTTCATGCTCTAACCTGAACAATAAGTGTTATAAATCTCAAGGGGAACGAATTCACTAAACTTAACGGGCTCGTGTATCGGTTTTTTTATGTTGTAACCTAAAAAACTTGGATTTGCTACTAAAAATCTAAATGTCCCAAATGCTAAACCCTAACTACTAAAACTTAACGGGTTAGGGTACCCAACATAATTTCAATAAAAATGCAAAAAAAAAACAAATATATATTCTACTATCATAGTGTGACAAAATTTTAACTCGAATAAACAGTTTACACATCATATATATGAATTACAATGTAATTGAAAAACGCAATAAAAACTATTGACAATGAGTCTTATTATAAATATTTTTATGTGCTGAATTCGATTATGTAAATTTTTTCAAAATCTAACATGTATTTTTAGAGAAAAAACGGTTTAAAATTTTGTTTATTAAAAAATAAATGAAAAATGTGCTTAATCAATTTTTGAAAAAGTCCAACATAACTCACCTACTTAAAGTGCCATGTAGACTTGGATTGAGTTAGGTTATTAAAAGTTGAGTTTTATAACATTTTTGATTCATAAATGTTTAAGCCGACGAGGCCCATTTTACAGAGTCATGGGCTAGGTCATTGCCTGATTGGTGATTGCTGGCTTGCTGGCAGTTGCTACATTTTCTCCACTGGTCCACTCCAGTTTGCCGAGGCCCACTGCTACACCCAGTAAAGGCTTGGCCCATTAGTTTCAAAAATCCTACCCACAGTGAATTCAGATCATTTACTGTTAGGAACGATGACGTTTCGACTCAGTCGATATAACACATTTTTCGGACTCGAGAACGAAGACCTATTTTCTGTGAACAGGATCATCAAGATTCAAAACCCTTCATTGAGTCTTCAGAGTTCGCTCTCTCTCTCTCTCTCTAAACTCTTGTATTCCTCATCTGTATCTTTCACTAAGCCCCTGCATCTTGTACGGCCCCTGATATTGCTTTCACTCCCTCTATATATGTATTTATTACTCCGAACTGAAGTTCGAATCGAGTATTACTCATATTGTTTGTTGATGTATTGTTTGAATTTCGCTCTCAGCTCCTAAATCCAGCCCTAATAATGGTCGAACAAAGTGAGGAGGAGAAGCGAATCGAGTCCGAGCAAATCGAGAAGCTCTACGAGTTTGGCGAGCGCCTCAATGAGGCCAAGGACAAGTCTCAGGTCTCCATTCTAGGGTTCCTTTTTCTATTTTAGCTGTTGTTGAATTGAACAACATAAAGGGCCTGTGTTTTGATAATGTTAGTTCGTTGGGGGATTTGGTGCAGAATGCCAGTGACTACCTGGGAATTATCGAGGCTGCCAAGAAGTGCATAAAGACCAAGCAGTTGGCGGCGCAGCTTATTCCACGGTTCTTCAAGTTCTTCCCTGACTTCTCCAGCCAGGCCATAGACGCTCATCTCGACTTGATCGAGGAAGGAGATACACATGTAAATATTTAGGAACATGCGTTTTTCAACAATTATAATAGGATTATATTTAAGCTGTAATTTTTTGTTTATGAACTTGATTATTTGAGTGTGCTTTAATATATATATATATATATATATATATATATATTTGAGTATAGTGTAGTTTCTAATTGATTATAGTTGAGCCATTTTATTTTTGTAAATCAAGGGATAAATAAAATGAATTTTAGTAATAATTTCGTGGTTGTCACTGCACTTTTTTATAGCATGAACTTGAAACTTGCTTTCCCCTTTGATTTTCAGGTTCGAGTACATGCAATTCGCGGGCTTCCCCTCTTCTGCAAGGATACCCCTGAGTATCTTCCAAAAATTGTAGACATTCTTGTACAACTCCTTGCAGCTGGTAAATTTTCCTTTTATTTTTTGTTCGGTTATGAAATATATATACTCTTTGTGTGTGTTTATGTGTGTATTTTTTTTTTTGGAATCCTGTTCCTGATGCCGATGTTGGCTCAATGGTTTTAGAGGAATTTTTGGAGCGAGATGCTGTGCATAAAGCCATTATGTCCTTACTGAGACAGGATGTGAAAGGTAATATGCTTTTCCGAAGTTAGAAGGAAAGATTTTGAAATTAACCCTTGATGCATATTTTGTCTGCTTGTTACACATGCGCTTTTATTTTTTCTTGCTTTTGTTCCAAGAAAAGTGATGCATTGTTTTGTACCTGACTTATGATATTCATCTTTCCAAATTATTCTCAGGAAACTTGAACTTGAGTCTCAACATGTATAGTATTTAATTTCTGTGCGTTACTTGGTTGCAAACTTGCAATGCATATTTCTTAAAGCAGTTTCTTTACTCATGGAAAATTATCTAGTCTGTGAAATTTTTTCATGGCTAGTATTCATGAAAACAGCACAAAAAATATTTTGGTTCTCATGTGGACCTCTGTTGATAATGGTGTTATGTTATGAGAATTAATTTGTAAATATGAGGCAATTTTAATGGCCATTTGGATCACAATTGTCAGGTTTTTTTACGTCCTCCAATAAATTTATGATGTCTGTAATACATAACCTTACTCCTTTTTGTGCACCTGCTCGGTGTCACTTGTAATAAATGTTCACTTCCTGGAAGAACAAAAGAGGAGAAATATGGGGTCTGATTTGGTCTTTCAGATTGAGATGACGATCGGACGCTTGTTTTTTTGTTGGTTTGATGTCTGTGGTTGGAAACTTTTCTTTACACAGAAAGAGAAATTCAATAGAGGCTACTACCTACTACTTGATATACACGTGAAGGTGGTGATTTACAAAAAGAGATTTTCCCCCCTCTTTGGTTCTTATGTCTAAGAAATGTTTTCTTCTTGTTGCGCAGCTTCTCTGTCTGCATTATTTAAGCATATTGGGAGTGTTGATGAACCGTCTACAGATGAATTTATCCGCGAGAAAGTTTTAAGCTTTATAAGAGATAAGGTCTGGAGATCAACCTGTACAATCCTTATCATTATCTTTATCACATTCTTTTTACACTTGATGATGTGGAACTGACTCCAATCACAGGTTTTTCCTCTTAAATCTGAACTCTTGAAGCCTCAAGAGCAAATGGAAAGACATATAACTGATTTGATAAAGAAGGTATGCTTTTGAATGCTTCTATTCTAACTTCTGTCTTTACATTTTCAGTTTTCTCCCTGAAATTTTTATTTCTTTAGTGTGTGGATTCTGATTGGCTTATGTTAATGTACTTGAAGTTGAAGATGCATTACTAATTTTACTTTGATCCACTGCAGAGTTTAGAAGATGTAACTGGAGCAGAATTTAGAATGTTTATGGACTTCTTGAAAAGTTTGAGTTTGTTTGGAGAGAAAGCTCATCCTGAGCGTATGAAGGAGCTTGTTGGGATAATTGAAGGACAGGCAGATTTAGATGCACAATTCAATGTGAGTTCCTGTTGCACTGTACTGGTTTAAGGAAGCTTTAGAAATCCTAAACCCATGACTATTTTATTATGCATAGCCACAAAAATATTTGTATTTTCAAATATGGAGGCTTAATTCAGGTCATTTAAACTATCAGCCACATTTAAATGTCAATATAGAATCAACTTTTTCATTATATCCTCTAAGTTGATAGTTTGTATTATTTTTGAACTGTTAATCATGATGTGTTTTAAGAATGCAAATGTTTCGTTGGATGCGTGGTCACACGAGGAATGGTAGGATAAGAAATGAGATTATTATATTTACGATATGAGTAGTACCGATTGAAGATTAAGTTGCAAGAAACTGTTTAAGATAGTATGAACATGTTCAATATAGAAATAATGGTGCGGCGATGAGAAAATTGAGTACGAAGTGAGGAGGAAGAACTAAAAAGACATGGTTTAAAGTAGTATGAAATGTCATGTATTTAATATGAGTTGATGAATGTATGATCCTAGATAGAAATGAATGGAGAAAATGACCTAGTGGATTTCCGTTGATTTTCTAATAAACCCATGGAGCCAACCCCAAACTTTTGGGATGAAGGTTCTGATAATGTTAATGATGATGACGATGGCTTTACAGGTTTCAGATACAGATCATATCGACAGGTTGATATCATGCCTTTACATGGCTCTTCCACTTTTCCCGGTATGTGGATTGCATCCTGTGATCCTGTGTTAAATGATTAACTGTGTGTGGTATCTTAGTTTCCTCAACTGACTGCTATCCTGCCCTTTGATTGATTGTAGAGGAATGCATCAAGCAGCAAATTCCTCAATTATTTGAACAAACATATCATACCAGTTTTTGATGAGGTACTGTTTCTTTTATGTGCACTCTTATTTGAGTGTATGCTTTTGTTGTAATTTTAGTTTTACTTTTGTTTGTTTTGCCCAACATGCAACTTTCAATTCTTCCTTAAAAGAAACAAAAAACCTCATGCATACTGTTCTTCTTCTTCTTCCTCCTCTTGCATGGTATTTATGGTGATTTTAATCTTTATTTAGATCCAAATCTTTATATATTTCAATTAGACCCTGTGGGTGTAAATGTAGATTCACTTCTTACCTTCTAATGACAAATATTCTAAGGATGCTTCTTCCTGTAGCTTCCGGAGGAGCGGAAACTTGATTTACTCAAAGCCGTTGCTGAAATTTCACCATATACAACACCACAAGATTCTCGCCAAATTCTTCCGTCTGTTGTTCAGCTACTACAGGTACATAAATTAGCTTTTTGGTTGATTGAATTATATATTGTGAGCTTTGAAATGGCAGGGGATACTGTTGCTATTTTGCTTATTTTTACTATTTACATTCATTTATTAAGAGTTTCAGTTACTTTACAAACAAAATATGCATCTTTTGTTGAAGTAAATTCCATAAATAAAATCTTTCAGTTCAACTTTCATATTTGTATACATTCTCTGTCTCTAAGCCATGCTATTTTTCTCTCGTAGAAGTATATGGCTCGGAGGAAGACTGGAGAAGAGATGAACTTTACTTATGTGGAGTGTTTGTTGTATGCGTTCCACCATTTAGCTCACAAGGTAACTGGTTTTACCTATTGTATGTTTACTGATGTGCTCTATGGATAGTTACTTATGCATGGTGCTTATATGACTCTGTTATTGTATAGGCTCCAAATACGACCAACAGTTTATGTGGTTATAAGATAGTGACCGGCCAACCATCAGATAGACTTGGTGAGGATTTCTCAGAGAATTACAAGAATTTCACTGAGAGGTAATGCCTTGATTGGGTTTCTTTGTTTATTTTTACCTTACTACCTGTAGAGGACCACATCCCAAATATAGCCTACATTAAACTTAACTGTTGGAATCACTAGCCAATACAGTATAGGAAGTTACAAGACTTAGATATTGACCCTGAGGATACAACAGTTCACTATGGGTGCATTTCAGTGGAATTTTAATGTGATGGAACAGTGAACACTTGTTTTTTGGTGAAGCTTAGAGGCAGCAATGCATGCTCTTGCCATTTCCAAACAAATTGGATGTTGATTTAAGATCATTTCTGACTCCATCTGTTGGATGGTAAACTAGGGGTGAGATAGTATCCATTATGAGACGGTTCTCCCTTGTCAGTCATTTTTTTGCTGAATCCTTGTATTCTATTGATATTTGAATTAGCATTGATTCAAGATGGAGAGCAAGTGTTTATTTTTTTTATCAGTACAAAGAATTTGGTGGCTGTGCATGTGTATTATATGTTAATATCTAACATTTTTTTTAAGTCTCCTTTGTGATCTCACTCTTCAGCTGAATGTCCTACTTAAAATTACAGTATGTCTATAGCTTTAATCTGTGAAATCTGTGGTTGCTTAAACTCTAGGTGCTTGAGTTATAGTCTTACCTTCTTTTGTTTATTTGGGCATATAGAGGCACTCCTGTATACTTAACCTGCTCATGTGTAGCACTGGTTGGGCTTTTAATCTTGTCATAGATAAAGTCAGAAACTATCAATTTTCATGTAATACTTATCTTTCTGCAGTTTCTCATCTCTTCATGGGGATCTGAAATCCACTTCTCTTTATTTTATTGTGCACTTCCTGCTGCTTGAGCCTAGTTCATATGTGAGCTATTCCTGCACTAATGTGGAGGGCAATTGGTCCTTGAAAGCTTCTTAACTCATGTTGATTGCTATTTTGAGCGGTCTTTTGAAAATGAGTCATTGTTGCCATTATGCTTCAGTATGCTATGAAAATTTGAGTAGATATGGAACATGAATGAAGTTTGAGATCAATTAGCCGTTAAGAAAAACAACAGAAGTTTGGCAAGTACTCATTTTTTTTTAGTTAACAAGTGGAGATTATGTATTTATTTATAGAACGACTGTAATTTAAAGGAGATAGTTGGCAACTTGATACGGTTACAATGTACTGTTGGTGCCTGCTTGGTGCCCGTGCAATGAATTTGTTTGTCCATTGAAAAAGAATTTTAGCATCTATAATGATGTGGAACTGATCCTGGTGCAATAGTTGATATGCAACATGATTCTCATTTTGTGCAAGTGCATACTTTTTTCATTTTTTGTTTTATTTCTCTTTTCTTTCCAAGAATGATATTTTTTTACATAATTTATTGTTGTTTCTTGAACACAGCTTTTTAGTTGACAGTTTTGTGTCAATGATGTAGGTTGAGTAATGTAGAAGAGCTAACTAGGGCTACCATGAAAAAGTTAACCCAGGGAATGGCTGAGCATAGCAAAGCAATGGCAGGCTGGCAGCAGCGAGATCTGATGAAGCAAAGGATAGCATTGTGAGTTGATCATTAGGATATTTTATGTTCTTCGCAAGGTGTAACTTTTAACTATATTCTTTCTTCTTAACAAGCAGAAAACTCAAAAACAGAATACCACAACTGGGCTGCGGACTTGCAATAACATATTGGCAATGGCAAAGGTGAAATGTGAATGATTTTCTTTTGAAAAAGTATTCGTGAAATGCCTCTATATGTCTACTATTAAGAACTAATTTTTATTTGATATTTCAGCCTCTGCATTCAAAAACACCATCATTTATAGGAGACAAGAGTATCAATCTATCATGGAAAGACGCAGTGAAACCTTCTGCTTCTTCCACCGGCACCACTGCCGGGTATGTAAAATGACTGTTCCTCTACTTCTATGAAGTGGTTAAGATTTTTAATTATTTTTTCCCAGCTCCTGTGATTTACCCCTTTTTTTGTCACCCAAAGATCCGTGTTTCATGTGATTGGTTTGAGCTCTGCAAACATGACATTATTTTTGTTTTTGAAGAGAGTGGATTGCTGGCAAAACAGTTTCTGAACTATTGCCAGCTGTGTTTGGTGATATTGTTCCATCATCAAATCAGCAAAACTTTATTAACATTTTCAGACTTGAACATCATATTCTTACATTTACTTGAATTAATACATAGTAGATGGAGCTTGACATTTTCTTATTTTGGTGCACCTTTTGTACAGAGGGAAACGCCTTGCTGCCGCTGCCAATGGACCTGGTAGTATGGGCAAGAAGGGCCGTGGAGCTGGTGGCATGCAAAATCAGTTTGTTAATAGGCAATTGGAAAATATTTCAAATGGAGGAAGGGGTGGTGGCAGGGGCAGGGGCAGGGGCACGGGCAGAGGCAGGGGCGGAGGTAGAGGCTGGGGTGGACGTGGAAGAGGCTACTGGTAGATTTGATTCACGTGCACACAGGAAGAACAGAGTTTTAATGAGTTAATATGTATCACAAGAATGAAAATCGAGTTTTTGTACAAATTTTTTCTGCAGAATGAGATTTGATACTTCACAGGCAGGAGACCAGTTTTAGATTTGCTGCGGTCTCCTGTCTTTAGATTTGCTGCGGACTAACAACAACGATTGATTTGGAGCTTGTCCAAGTTATTAATTGGAGATTGTTCTAGTGGAATGGCTTGGGATGGAGTTTTGGCTTCAGATTTAGGAATCGGTACATGCTTTGCAGTGGGTTTATGCAAGTCAAGTTTATGTAAGGTGTGGTGTTTGCCAAAATTGAACGTTTCGACATTTTGAATGTTTTCCCTTCATTTTGACTATTTGGTTGAAGAAACATATTGAAGTTCAGCTGCTGAGTAGACCTTATTATTCTGTGAACTGCTGTCGGTGCTTGCATATTTCGAACTCTTGGAATTCTTGTTGTAGTAAAGTATTTCTTGCTCCCTTAACAATGAAGCTTGCAAACCTGCGTCCAAGTCTCGTCGCTCCAGTTTTATGGGTGGTAAATTATTAACTGCATGTTTGTTGTATAGCCATTAAAAAAAATACAAAAATGAAATTAGATTGGACATGTATATATATATATATATATTTTTTTTTTTTTTTTACTACCTCAATCCTTAAGTATAGGTAGCGAAATGGATCAAGAGAGTGCACTCACAATTATTTTAATGGAAGGCTAGTGTTTTCTTTATCTGGTTCGATTGTAATCTAAAGTATAGGCAATTAATGTGGTTCTTATAATACATTATAAACAATGAATCTTATTTAACGTCAAGGAAGTCCCGTAGCTCAGTTGGTTAGAGCGCTGGTCTTATGAGCCGGAGGTCGCGAGTTCAAGCCTCGCCGGGACTAGTTCTTTTATATGATGGGCCGGGTCGAGGCTCAGATTCTTTATATACCCTTTTCACCCAGGCCCAATCACCACTTAGAGCCCGTCTGGACCATCCCACAAGCAGGCCCAAACACTATATCTTTTTAAACAATGATGGAGAAGAGTCGTTCATCTCTTAATAAAGTCATATTATTAAAAATATACATTGTCTAATATTTTCATAGCAAATTACCATAGTAAATCCTCTTAACAGTTTAGCACTAGCAAGAGGATTCTCTGATGGGCCGGGTCCAGATTCTTTAGAAACCCTTTTCACCCAGGCCCAATCACCACTTAGAGCAGGCCCAAACACTATATCTTTTTAAACAATGATGGAGAAGAGTCGTACATCTCTTAATAAAGTCATATTATTAAAAATATACATTTGTATAATATTTTCATAGCAAATTACCATAGTAAATCCTCTTAACAGTTTAGCACTAGCAAGAGGATTCTCTGATGGGCCGGGTCCAGATTCTTTAGAAACCCTTTTCACCCAGGCCCAATCACCACTTAGAGCAGGCCCAAACACTATCTTTTTCAGCAATGATCCACAAGAGTGGTACTGATGCAGGACGGACCCCAATGGTTCTGAGGCGGCGCACCGCATGATTATGGGCTGTCAACCTCAGAGGCCAGCGCACTGACATGGGTTTAGGCCCGCCTACATCGGGGCTGCAGCCCGTACACCCCAATCTCTCTACACGCGGGTTGTTGAGGCAGGGATTCGAACTCCTTGCCTCCTTTGAACGGGGCAACCCATTCAACCAACTAAGCTGCAAGGGGTTCGAATCCCTGCCTCAACAACCCGTGTGTAGAGAGAGGGGTTGGGGTGTACGGGCTGCAACCCTGATGTATGCGGGCCTAGGCCCATGCCAGTGCGCTGGCCTCTGAGGTTGACAGCCCATAGTTATGCAGTGCGCCGCCTCTCAACCATTGGGGATCCGCCCTGCATCAGGTACATTTTTTAATACAGTCATATAATTAAAAATATGCATTTGAATAACATCTAATAGTTTCATTAGCAAATTACCATAGTAAATCCTCTTTAACAGTTAACAGTTTAGCACCTGCAAGAGGATTCTCTGGTTGTGGTTTAAAAAATATATTTAAATTGGAAAGCCAACCCATCTTTATCAAAACTTGTCATGGTTTGTTCTCCTGTCAACGTTTGCTTCAAATTGTTGAATTTTTCAGCCAAAAATCAGGCCAGCAAACGCTACAATACAAAACTCAACCTCTCGTATTATTTTGGTTGTTGAGCTTTGATTGAGGAAAGTTAGAGGGAGACATATAAAAGGGATTTTATATGATTTTTTTTTCTTTTCTAATTCTTTGTATTCTTTAGGTTGGATACACACAAAATGCTGATACTGGGCCATGGCAATCCGCATTCTACACCCACCTTTTGTTTTTCCAAGTTTCAAGCTTTCCTTCTCCTTTACTACAGATACCGGGCTCACCACCTTTTCTTTTATCCAAAATCTCGATTGTCCATTTGCCCGAAAAGGAGTCCCTACAGTGTTTTTGCAATTTCTTCTCTGGTATTGATTCTGACCCAGATGTTTTCTCACATCTTCGATATTTTGTCTTGTTTGATTTCAAATTTTAGTCAACAAGTTTGATTTTGTGGGTACCTGTATCTTTAATTGGAAATTTTTGCTGGATCTGGGTTATGGTAAGTGGTGAGCTGCATTGATTTCAATCGATTTGCTGGATTTCTTTAGTCAATGGTTAATGTTGCTTCTTATATGGCATGGTCATTGGTTTATTTTAGCAAGTTTTTTTTTGGTTTGTGGAAACTGAAGTCCTTTTTTGTTTGATATCATGTTTTGTCTTGTTGAATATGCATATTGAATTGGGTACTCGATAGTTTTCACTGGGAGAATAGGGTAGTTGCTAAATAGCTCTTCCCAGACGGCGTAGACTCTGGCAGATAGGTTAAAATCGTCGGTTAAAATCATGGTCTGCTGGTTATATGATATGGTACATCCAAGTATTTATATGCTGGCACCTTGTGGTTAATGGAATGCAATTAATATCTGGACATCTTTTCAGTAATAGGCATTTTATGTTGGTATTGCTTATTAGTGTCCTGATTACTGCAACTCAGTTGCTTCAAGCACAATTATCTTCATATGATCAGGTAGGATAGTCTTACTTTCAATTTGATTGTGTTGTATAATCATGTATAGCAACCAGCAGATTTGTTCAATTGTTCAATTGTTGAGAAATAAAGATTTAACATTTATGTCAGTGTCACTTCATGAATTTCTACTTCGAGTTAATATTAATTGTGTCCGTATTGCACTGATGCTCAGGGTTGAGTCAAATTACACACGCTCAAGATCAGAAATGGGTTCTGGAGATTGGTTTAAGACGATAATTAGCTTAAAGAAGGTGAAGTTCAATGCTTCAAAACGAATCAAGGTATCTAACGCTCTTAGCTTCTTTTACATTGTTTGGAAAACCAGGCTATGTTGTTTCCGTATACTTGCTAAATTGCCCAAATTTTTTGCATGATATATTTAAAATTTGAAATGAAGGACTGGAATATTCTTCTGTTTTTAGCATTACTACTAATTGAAAACTATTATTTTTATTATAACTGGCTGGGCATATATAGAATTTTCCTTCCTCTTTCATGATGTAAAAGCTCCTCCAGAGTTATAGAAGTATGTAGAAATGATTTTTTAGTTGTACTCTGCAAACAAAAAGTCATCATCAAAAGTCTTTCCCAAATAGTTTGGGGCGGCTACATTAGCTCATCAATAAATCAGTTTAAATTCACTGCTTGGAATTTATGGAGCACGCGTCCTTTGTTATTACCTCCATTGAATGAAAGAAAACAAGAAAGAAGAAAATAATAAACTAGCAATATATATAGTTTACTGCATTCCTGGATTCCGTTGTTACTGTGATGAACGCTATCATCTGTTTCCTTACTGTGACACAGGGAGCTTCAGCTGCCGCAAAATCCAATGGCTGCGAAGGAAAGAATCAGCAGAAGAAAGAGTCCGTTAGTATGGCTAATGGTTCTATCAGTAGAAATCATGGAGTTCTTGCAATCCAAGATGAGAATTTAGCAGCAGCTCGAATTCAGACAGCTTTTCGAGCCTATTTGGTATGTCAAGAGACAACTCATTGAGTTCATTATGTATGTTTTATTCGGCTCTATGCCCCTCTGTAACTGATTTCATGTTTGATTTACTTTGCGGAATTTCTTTTATTTTTATTTTTCATATGGTTAAATTTTAAATTGTCTGTATTTCAAAATTTTTCGTGGAAAAACTTCTGATGATTGCAACCGCGTAATGGCCCAAACCTGTGATTTTTTCCTTATTTTATTACATATTAAAAAGAAATTCACTTTATGATGCAGGCAAGGAAAATTTTCTGTCGCATGAAAAGAACAGTAAGATTACAGAATGTGACCCTAAATCATTCTGTTAAAAAGCAAGCAGTGACTACACTGAGCTATCTTCATTCCTGGAGCAAAATTCATGCTCACATTAGAGCTCGTCGACACTGTATGGTAACAGAAGGACGGATAAGACAGAAAAAATTGGAGGATCAACTAAAACTAGAGGCAAAGTTTCATGACCTAGAGGTTAGATGTATGGGTTACAACTCATGGTGGATTATGAATCCTTCTACACTTGCTTACGCATGCACTTGTAAAACTCTTCATATAATCTTCGTTTCATACTCAGATCTTGTAAACTTCAGATCTCTGTGCTTTATCTATCAGTTGAGCCAATAGAATTTTTGCTGCAATTTGAAACTCATCCCAAAATGGTATTCTTAACTTCCCAACCTTGACCTGGATTGTTGAGAAGTTCTGCATTTGCTGAGTCTGGATAATCCTTTGATATCTTAAATTCTTTATTTTATCCATGTCCTACATTATCTCCTCACTAAAAGTCTCTGTTACTTAATGACAGGTTGAATGGTGTGGTGGCTCTGAAACGATGGAGGAAACTCTTGCTAAAATACAGCAGAGAGAAGAAGCAGCAGTTAAGAGGGAGCGAGCTATGGCATATGCCTTTTCTCATCAGGTATTTGTTAGCACTGAATATGACTTTTATTGCTTTGGCTATCCAGGTGAACTTGAAAATCACTGATAGTAAGTTAATAAGTACAGTGGAGAGCTAACCCCAGTCAATACCTTGGACTGAACAACTGTGAACTTGGAAAAGCTAACTGGGGCTGGAGCTGGAAGGAAAGATGGATTGCTGCTCGCCCATGGGAAACCCGCATCACTGCCAAACCCATTAGCCCAAAGAAGTTGCTGAATAAACAAGCTAGCAACGTTTCTAAAAACATAAATTCACCTGCAAAGAAGCCGTCAAAACTTTCACCCGTGGAAAAACCATCAATTTCTACGCCAATGAATAAAAGTTCTCCTAAGCCTTCTTTGCCCAATGGGAAGGGGAACGCAAAAGCACGAAAATTGTCTTACCCTCCTGCTGAGAAGCCTGCTGCTAATAGAGCGAGTGCTGAAACGGAAGAAGAGAAGCCTGCAAAGGAAAAACTAGGTGTTGTAGTCTCCAATCAATGATATGGAGAAAATATGTTTGGTTTGCAGTGAATTGTGTTGCAGAGAAATCCATTCTGTTCTTTAATTTATATAACCATTTGTGATTGTGTATACGGAGTATCAACAAGATGCATATCATTTGCTTTTGTAATGCGGGTTGGAAAATGAAGCTGATCATCGTTCTTGTAACAGACAAGATCATCCCTTTCTTCTTTTTCTCCTTTTATTATCCTATTTTTGTATATTTGAAAAACATGTATTATTTCTCCTGTAAATAGACACAAATTTGTTGGGGCAGATTTCAGTTGAATGTGCAATGCAGCAATTTCTTGGTTTGGTCATTTCTGGTCTAAGATATCCACTCTGCTAGCCATCACATGCAGCACAGCAGCATTACCTTGAAATTCACTAGTTTCTGTCATTATTTATTTTTCGCTTGTTTCTCTCCCTGATGAGGCACTGACAGAGACTTTGGCACATTGCTCTTTATACCATTTTTTTTATCCTCTTGCAAGCTTTAGATTTTTTTTCTTTCTCTTCCAGGGTCCAAGCAATAGATCTTGCAGATCCTCTGGTAATACTTCCTGGTGAGCAACTCCAGTGGGGGGAGACTCTCCGAATTTTTCATTCTCTTAATTGGGTCTCACTTCTATTACACAAAACTTCGAACCATATACTCATCTACATTACCAAAACACGTTTATCAATACAGTCACATCAATAAAACACAAATTCCTATATATTTTTTGATTTTTGCATTAACTATTTCCCTAGTCATCCGTTAGACTCAGCGGCTCGAGCTCTATCTTTCTTACACTAGATGAGTTCTTTTGATCCATCGATTGAATAATGGACCTAGTCTAGCAACGTTCACTTTCCTCTGTGAAATGAATCACTACTGCATAACAAATCCCTCTTTCTTTACCACTGCCTACAACACCTTTCTTTCTCTTGCTTATAAAAAAAAAACACCTTTCTTTCTCTTTGCAGCCACAATCAAAGATATCCTTCCTCCAAGAACGTGTTAAAGCAGAATGGCCAACTTGCCATTTGTTTTGTAGAGCAGGATACATTTAGCATCATATTTTATCTCCAAACGCCCAAGTCCCAACTATCAACTTTAATATTCATGAGAAGAACACATATAAAGCTTCCAAAGTAGACACGGCCGGCTGGCCTCCAACTTGGGCTAGCTAGGTGAATTCTTCTAAAAACAAAACAGAATATGTAGAAGAATAAAATATTTGTTACTTTATATTTATAAAGTAGACTTTGGATGTTTGTGACAAGCATAGTATATGCAGCGATTGGGTATAGGAGTGATGCAGAAGAAGCCAAATAGTGTTCTTCTAAACACAATAGAAAGATGATTTTTTTTTTTATAAACCACAATGTGTGTGTGTGTGTGTATATATATATATATATATATATATATGCAGAAACAGTCCCTTCCATTAGGTTCTATTTTCACCACTTCGACTAATTTAAGAGAAAAAGAGTTCGAAGAGGATCTATATTTTTTTTTCCCATTATAGTTAGATTCTCCACAAGACATAGTTTTCTTCTTCTGTGAGACAATGGCAATGCTGAGAGCTTATGTGTGCTTGATTCTGATATTGCTTTGGTTTACGCAATCAGAAACTCGGCCTCTTAATCCTCAGATAGAAAGGAGAAATCTTATTAGGAAAATACAAGAATTAGGCTCTAAGAAACCATTCCATATCGGCAAGGGAAAAGAAGAAAACAAAGGCAGCTTGCATGGCTCCAAAAGATCAAGCCCTGGAGGTCCCGACCCACGACGCCATTCCGAAAATCAGTAGCTATATAGCAACGAACTAACGAAGTTCTGTGATCCTAGACAGATAGTTGTTCTACGTACGTTAATTCTTATGCTAGATATAAATTATTGTGTCTAGCAAATGCAAGTACTACATATGTAATGGCATTGTAGTTAAGTACTTTTCCTTCTCCTTCCATCACTTACTGTTGTGATGGAAATTAAAAAACTTATGAGTATCGTGCCTAATTATATTAGAAAACACGAACACTTCAGTTGTACAACCTGTGGTAGGTCATAATTTGAGCCTTACGTATTAAGATCGTGTGCCAGGATTTAAAACCAAGGAAAGTAACTAGGTAAAACTTTGTTTTTACTTTTTAGCCTTTGCTTTGTGCTTTATGGAGGATGGAGCTAGTGCATGGTGTAAAGTGACGTAATAATTCTTGCAAGAGTACGAACGTCTACTAATAGCATAGCATATATGTGTAGATACCCAATTATACAATCGTTGATTTAGTCAATATTTGGTGAGGTGGACCACCTATAAATACAACTCGGTAAGGAGGATCAGATCAAGATTCTAGGGCGCCGATGGAGTACCTGTCAAAGAAACTCCGGCGTGAGAGTAAACAACTGTTCCCAGTATAAGTAATCAGAATATCATGTATGAGACAACAATATCTGTAAGAATGATGCAGACGAATGTAGAGAAGGTGGTTGTCACGGTGGTCAGAATGGTAAAGGTGTTAATTGTAAGGGTTAGCAGTCTGGTTTGTTTTTCTCTCCCCTTTATTGTTGAGGGTGGAGGGGTATTTATAGTTTGGGTCCTCAATGGGGTTTTCGTAATTTCAAGAAATTTGACATAGAGCTCAGGTGTTAGGTCCGTACGAGTACAAAGTGGTCGAGTGGCGGTATTTAGCCGTTGGCTTAGACCATTGACGGGAAGGTATTTCACCTGACAAGTGGCAAAGTCTGATCCATAGGTACAGTACCGAATCATGGGGGACAATGTCAGGTAGTGGGGGAGGCTATGCCAGAAGGTACATTGTCAGAAGATATGCTATTAGTGCGGAGGTTTTGGCCAGCCGTTGTCTCGCGACATCTTGGCGATCCTAGCCACCTACTAGTAGCGACTGGGAAAACGTCATGACAATGGCAGCTTGAGGCTCATGCATATGTCCGGCGTTAACTCTAAAGAACATATCATACCTGGCGTGGCCCTTCGAACCACGCATTACAGGCGAGTAGCGGCTAAAGATTTTGATGCTAGTCTACGGAGATCCCACGGTGTTCGGGGTATCTCGTCGGGGGGCGTAGATTGGTTTGGGCGACCGCTCCTATGGTGGGTATTGACCCATTCTTTCATTTATGCTTGGTGACGTGTGTTGACTTTTGTTGAGGTTTGTTGACTTGGCACTCTCACATCTGGTCAATAAATCAAGGACCATTTTTTGCCATTACACTATGTAAATATGAGATCGATTCTATAGGGAAAAGGTTAATCCATTTATTGTTCCAACTCAACAATGACAATGATGTATTTGAAAAACAAAAATAAAAGGATGATTGTTTATGATTAAAGTAATTAACAAAGAAACAATATTTGGAATATGTAATAATACATAATATGAGAAGGAAACTATGACAATGATCTTACCAACCAATCCAATTACAAGTCATAAGGATCAAGCATACAATAAACGATTCAAATTCAAGGGTTGATTCGTTCGATCGCGGTGTACTACTAATAATGAACTAATTCTGGCATCGCAATTTTTAATTCAAAATTAGTAACCTATTAAGAATAGAAGAACTATAATAATTAATTAATTAATCCCTTCAACCATGATTGGGGCATTCGACAACTAACCTTTTCAATTCCAATTCCACCAAAACATGTGATTATGATATGTTCCTTAGCTTTGGCTATATGAATTTAAATGAAGACTAGCATGGAGCCCGCGCAACAACGCGTGGGTATAATTTTGCGTTGGATAATATGTACTTCATGTTAATTTTGCGTTGGATAATATGTACTTCGTGATTGAATTGCATATATTCGAAGCTATGTGAGTACGGATGAAAAACGGAGCTTGATGTGTGAAACAATAATCTGTAAATTGCCAAGATGTGTAAGCATGAAAGACATTTTCCTGACATTTTAATATGATCATACATTACCAATTACATCAAAGAAGAATTCATCGAAATTATATATATCTGTTCATCAAAAATTAGTATTCATTATCAATGATTTTTGCATAGTTATGCGGTTATCTTCAATTCTATGACATCAATCTAAATTCAATGTCATAAGTATTTTATTCTACAATAATATTTGATTCAGGAGGGTGGAATGCTGCTTATATCTTCTTTGTTTAAAAGCTCTTGCTTTCCCTTGGAAAAAGAACAGTTAGAACACAATGACATTTCAACAACCTAGAGAAGTTGAGTAAAATGTTATCTGAAAACTTGCTTAACCAATCTCGTACTGTCATCAATACTGCACTCTTCAGTTGATAGATTTACGACTACAGTCTGTAAAGAAGTAAGAAACGAAATTAATAATTAGTCAAAGAGGAAACAACTTACAGTTAGTTTTTTCTTAACAAAAGATTAGGTAGAGCACATTCACTCTGGCCATAACGTTTGAAGAATAGCCTGTTGTGATTCCCTCCAATCCAATGGTTGGTTATCTAATTACCATTAGAGCATCTGAAATATTATAAAACTAACATACATAATAAGGTTGGTTGTTTGTTAGTCTATATAATGTCAGCTATTTACTTGCACGAAAAAGAGTAGATTTCCTCCAGCAACAGTTCAAGTTGCATAATGAAGAGAGTATATGTCCTCTAGCGACAGTTCAATCATGAATTATTCTGCCTATAGTTGCCAAAACTATGTAACAGACTACAGATACTAAAATGACACGATCTCAGCATATCATTAGTTATATACTAATATCAACAGTACCATCACTATTGCAAGGTAAATGGATAAGAAAAACAAATTCAAGCCAAAGCAGCGGTGGCAAGGCCTAGGAAGAGCTCATGCATGCAACCTTGTCCCACATTGCAGAGAGGCTATTTCCTTGCATTGCTGAGAAATTATATATTCAATAAAAAAACCAGGCAGAGATGTTAATAAACCATCTATGAAGTCTTGAATATATGAAAGAACCAAACAAAAAATGCAGGAACTTTGAATCATACCAGGATGAATGTGGATGAAAACAGAAAACCTGAATGAGACCCGAATTAGTAAATAAGGCAAAAAAACAAATATTTTCATTCACAACCTAAGACATTATAGTGGACTCGAAGTGACATACTATTCAGTAAATGGAAATGTTCCTTACCTGTTGTCTTCACTCAAAAACAGCTTGCATTTGTGTATAAACAAAACCTGAACTTTCATTCCATAAGAATTTGAGCGTGGATTGTAGATAGTTATATGATGCTTTAAAAAATAATTTTTTGTGTAAACATATATGTGGCCCATCTAGATTTACACAAACATGCAAGCATTAAAATACTTTTGTCGAAGTAGTAAAAGATGCAAAGATACTTGTGTTTGAGCAAGTTTGGCAGAGCATCAAACTTCATGCCAGCCACTGAGCTCCTCCATCAAGCCCTAGGTTAAGGAACTCAACACATGCAATTTCTAAAACATGACTAAAGAAATTTATTGGATAAAAGTATAATATACCCAACATAAAGTTCACCTACTAAGCTGTTTCTAGATCTATGAAGTTCAATTAGATAGTCTATCTTTGTTTATGGGAGCACATAAGCATGGCCATCCAGTTGCGTGAATTATATTTTTGAATGGCAACTGGATAAAATACTTGAGAGATGTACTGGTCAGTCTCATTTTGTCTGAGAAATTGCATTGAGTGGCGAGCTTAATTGTCCGTCTTGCACTGAATACTATTTCACCCATATATTTTTTTCTTTAAGCATAAAAAGAAATAGCAAGAAATAATTAGTTTTAGCAGATAACAGACCAGCAGAGAGGGATTTAGTCGAAAGTCAAATACTTACACATATGCCAGTAGGCAGCGTTTATTGCACACTAAAGAAAGGCGGTGGATCAGTGCTCCAGAATGGTCTGCACTTGGGCAAGGAATCAATGTCTGTTCAAACAAAAATGTTCACTAAACATCAATTGATCTCGCTTTTGAAAAAAAATTATGATTTTATAAGCCAATCAAATAAATCCAGATAAAAATCTAGGAAATAAGCAAAAAAGTCGATATCCTGGCATGGTAGACTCGAACCTGAGAAAAGCTTATTTAGGAAAAAAGACTTTAGAGCTTGACATCGATTGTAAAGATCAAAGACTAAATCTCATCGGCTGTAAAGATCGAAGACTCAAGGTCGTCGGAGCCGAAGATAAACCACATGAGTTAAATATTCTAGAGTAGCTTGTTATTGATCAACTAAGTAACTGTAATCATAAACTCACCGACACTGGAGAAATAACGGTGTGTTCGGTATTCACTAATTTAGACGACTTCCCAGGCTAGCCACAGATCTCCCCAAAATCTCCCAATTTGCATCCCTACAACACACAAAGACTAACCAAGGCAGAAAACATAGGGCACAGATCCGATCGAAGCTGAAGAACCCCTTAAATCTTCCAATTTGTACCACAACAACACACACAAAGATTAACCAAGCAGGAAAACAAATAGCACAGATCCGCACAAAGTCGAAGAACAAAACGCCAACAAACCAAACCAGCAAATCCACAACTAAGACCTATCGTTTCTGGGGCGGATACAATTGATCCGCACTATTCATACGTGTCTATCGTTTCTGGGGCGCAAATCCACCGACATCGACGTCGAATAGCTTTTTGCTCTCATCTCTCCTCCAGATTAGTGACCTTTCTGCTTTTTAACGCAATTGGATTCTGGCTTTTGGTCCTCCGCTTCCCTTCATCTATGCTTCTTATGCGACCCAATCTTCCCGTGAATCACCTCTGGGAACGATACAAGACTGGTAACAAAGGAGCAGAATATAATAGATCAGGATGACATAAAATATCAGAATTAAAAGAAACATACCCCAGGAAAATAATCTGCAAAGAGTCGACGCTGAATACCCAATCACCTGCGCAAGAACACCTAAATGATGCCTCATACAGAACCTACTGAGCTGCTGCCGACAAAGAAAGAATTTGGGTTTGAAGCCTGAGCGAAGAGATAGATGAGACCCTAAAAGCAGATGCATGCACCTGGGGCAATGGGAAAGGCGGTGACAGGGGTGACGTCGCTGGGAAGATATCAAGATAGAACTACTGCCTGAGCGAAGAGATAGATGAGACCCTAAAAGCAGATGCATGCACTTGGGGGCAATGGGAAAGGCGGTGACAGGGGTGACGTCGCTGGGAAGATATCAAGATAGAACTACGGCGTTTTGTTTCTCCAGCTAAGGTATGGTAGCTTGCAGGGCACGCATAAAAGGACGCAGGTGAAAGACAGAAGACCTAAGGCTAAACGGCGTCGTTTTGCGTGGAGAGTTGGGGAAAAAACCAAAAAAAATCAAATACCAGTTGCGGAAGTATAAAAATAACTGGAACTCGCCAGGAGAGTTCCCCAAAAAACTGCTCTATATAGATAAGTATAGATATAGATATATATGAATGGTGATCAAGTAATCAAATCAACAATAAATTATTGAGCACATAAATTGAAAACAAGAATTATGAATTTCATTGAACACATGTATAAAAGAATTAACTTGAAATTTTCATGCTAGGTTACATCACACCCTAGCAAAGTGATAAGTGCCAGAATGTACGTTCTTAAAGTGATAAAATACTACCAAAGCAATGCCAAGAAATTGTGCTTAAAAGCTGAATTTTCAAGATTATTGTACTTAAGATCTTCTTGGATGTTTTGCAGGTTAAGAGCTAGTAAGAGCTATTGGAATGAGATTTGATCTTCAGAAAATGTTAAGAGGACACTTCAAGCTTTGCAGGAAGTGCTGGTTCACAAAAATCAGAGTTCATTTGGGCCTCTAAAGGTTGCCTCAAAGTCAAGTTTGGAAGTTATATCCGGAGCAGAATTTCTGTTTGCAGACCAGACCTTTAGAAGCCCATAACTTGAGCTTCTGATATCCAAATTGAGTGATTCAAAAGCCCATAATTATCTACACATTTGTATCTACATTATTGATGAAGGGTTTGAGTTCATAATAGGCTTCGTTTAGGCCCATAATGTAGTTACAAGATTAGTGTGTAATTGGATGTTGATGTCATTGATGATACCATTTCCATTCAAAGAGTGGACAATCCACCACACCAATTTGATGGACAATCCACCACCAAAAGATGGCACTAACTCCTCCACTATGTGCTCATTTTCTCTATAAATAGAGAGGAGTAGGAGCTAGGAGGGGGAGCTTGGAGACAAGAAGGAAAGAAGGAGAAGGATTGGAAGCAAAAAGAGGAGAAGGAAAAGAAGAAAACAAGGCTTGTATTTGTAATTATGTTTTTATGTTTCATGTCTTATTTGGTTATGTATAACTAAACTCTTATTAGTTAGGGCTTGTCTTGAAGCCCTAAGCATGCTTTCAATTTTATAAGTTGTGTGGATTTCAATTTCTACAAGCATGATGATTTTGATTTTTCCATGTTATGTGAGTTCTAGTATTGTGTTTCTTTGATTAGCTTTCTTTGAAGCATGTATTAGAATTAATTGTTGTAGAACATAGTCAATTGCCTTGTTGAATATGTTCTTTCTTGCAACATATAATTCAGTTGAAAATGAATTATGAAAAATCAATTCTTGAATACCTAAGTACAAATACCATGTATTAGGATTCTTGTGACATTCATATTCTCTTTGCTCTTATTGAATTCTTGATTGTTGATTGATGCAGACGCCATGCTAGTTTTCGATTAAGAATACACGTAATGAGGTAGACGCCATACACTTTACATGCAATTAAGAGAGAATCATACAACTTGAGTTTGGCCATAACCTTGTTGTGAATGTTGTCATCATATGCTTGTTAAAATTGTTAGTCTATTATTTCTTATAAATTGTTTGAATGTTTTGTGGTGGATTGTGAGTCTTAGCTATTGTTTTCATTAATATCAATTATTATTCTTGTTCTCAACGTCAATTTCTTTGTCTTAATTTTTATCTATTGCAAGACTTAACCCCCCTTGTATCAATTATATTCAGGTGTAAGATTGTATATCTATTAGCATCACTCCTTGTGGGATCGACTCTTACTTGTTCACTATATATATTAATTGTACATTTGTAGGTTATTTTAAATTGTTACTAACGACATAACACAAAGAGTTTAGTTATAACCCATAAAGTAAGAACACATAATTAGAAAAAGAGAAGAAGAAATCGTGGAACGAAAAACTAGCTAGAACATAAGCAGAATTGAGTAGCCCTTTTTTCACATGCGAGTGTGACTATTTTTCACAAAATTAAACGTGTTTTTCTATTAGGTTTGGAGACCTAATTATAGTGAATACAAGTCCTAAAAACCTTTATTCAATCGGTGTATTCCTATTCACAATCAAAATCTCGTGTATATTTTTAGCACTTTCACACATCTAACGTTAGGCAATCGATCGAGCGTTGTGAGCAAAATGTTCTAGTCATTTTGGCATCATCTGCTTGATCCGCCCTCGAGCGTGGATCACTCGCAAATATTGCATATGCAGGTACCAATTTCAACTCTTCACCGAATGTCTTTCGCTTTCGGCTACTTCTTCATAACCATTATTCTACATAAAAAAATGTCAATAATTCACATGGAATCAACTCAATCTCAAGAAAATGACAATAATAAGATTAGAATTACATACGTAAATGTGGTATAAAATACGCACATCATAAAACATGGTTTATATTTCCTTTAATCAATTAAGAAACACTAGTTTTTTTTTATGCTTTGATGCCCAGAAGAATACATTAGAATGAAGGTGTGAAGCACTAGTGAGATGGAAGAAGCCAGTTTGATTATTGATTAATGGAAAAAGCAGCCGGCCGTAACCATATATGATTAATTATAGACTTCCGTACCACTTTTATCTTTCAGGTGTTAAGGTTATCATGAACTAACCCAACAGATATTCGGCAGCAAACAGAGCATTACACCAACAGTAATAAATCAAGTGCTAAATCAATTTCAAGCACTTTAAAATTTTCAATTGGATCCCATCTTTATTATACACAATTGGATCCCACTTATTTATTTACATCAGCAAAACACGTCTTTCAATACATCCACATCTATGAAAACACATTTTTCAATACAATTTTTTCACTCTCTATTACCGAACTCTCCAAATATCAAGTGTGCACATCTTCCAATACAATTTTTTCATTTTTTTTACTCTAAAACACATCTCCCAATACATTTTTTCATTTTTTACATATTCTTTTTCTTATCACTCTCTCTGCATACTCCAAAATTTTCAGTATTTATTTTCAAGTGCACCATTGCACTTGCCCTTAACTAATTAAAGAATCATGGCCATTGGAAGTCTCGAATGAAGCCAAAATAATGTGCGTAGAACAGTGTTAAAAGTTGCTCATATATATAGTTTTCCCTTATTGTACGTAGCCTTTTAAGGTCATAAAAAATTAAAAATAAAAAAACCCTAGCTTTTTTAGGAGTCAAAAGAGCTGGACCTGACTAGACAAAGTCACAAACCCATTGTGTGGAAGCCATTGTAGGTCAAATGAAGTCCCTACAATTTGTTAGGAAGAAACAAATATCAGTTATAAATAGTCAAGAGCTATATAGTTCATATTGTCCCATTCTATTGTAAAAATTTATAATGAAATATGATATTACAATAGAATATCATATTATGTTGTAAGTGTACAATGAAATATTACGATTGAATATTATAATAAAATATCATATTTCATTGTAAATTATTATAAATTTATAATATTTCATTGTAAATTATTATAAATTTATAATGAAAAATGATATTAAAATGAAATGAGTATCCGGAAACAAAAGTCCCAAATCTGCCAGATATGGAAAAGATGATGGATTTATAAGTGTGGACAATATCTCCCTTGGTAGGAGACCTTTTGGGTCAGCAAATCCGTGCGGATTTAGTCCAAACGGAGTCGCAACAAAGTAATTTGGATTCGATGCCATAAGTCTAATGGCCACACCATACTCGATTACAAATTTGATGCCAGACTGCACCCATCACTCCATTAATGAGTTAAATAATTTCCCTACCGGCCGACGTAATTAATAAGACAAAATTCAGATCATACCATTTGAACTTCTTTATTTTTTTTAAAAAAAAATATTTTATAATTTATAAGTAACCTGGGGAAGAAAATGGCTTGCACGGCATAATTACAGTTTTGGATTGTGAAATTTATTTGTTGATGGGGGCTTTTGCCATTGACTTTTAGTTTGAGTACTTATAATATTAATATAAGCTTCAACTCCTGATTATCTATACCTTTTCTATATAGTGGTGTTTTTTGCGGCCTCCTCAGGGCGAGTCTCTGCTTCTCCCGGTAATCGCGCGACTTCGCATTTTCTTTCCTCCTCCACAACGGCGTCGTCCTGGCCTTTAACTGATCGGGCAAAACGGCGACGTTTCCTGCCCAAGTGAGTGCTTCCTTCTCGTGGTGCTTTCTCTCTAGCGAGTCCGAGGTTTCTTCACACTCGCGCAAGTCGTTCGCTTCTGGAATTGCTCTTCCTCCAGGTTCATGCATCTACTTTTGGGCTTTTTCTACTTTTCCTAATCCATTACTTCGTTCTTTGTTCACGCAATTGCAGTCACGATCTTTGTTTCAGGTTCATGCATCTTCTTTGATGCGACTTTCAGTCCCATCGGTAGAATCAACAAAAAATCTACTTTTTTATGCGTGGATCTCCTTTATCTAGCTCCAACTTTGGTACAAGCTTCTTCTACAGCTTCGACTTCTTGGTCTTGTGATAAAAATCAGGTAAACCTTGCTTTTTTCAAATTTTGCTACTTGCTGTTGTTTATTTAACGGAATATTGTGGTATTTGAATCTATTGATTTGATCTGATTCGTACATGAACTTTCTTCCTTCTTTTACACTTCAAGGTATGTCCTTTTGTGGGTTGGATTATCTGCTCTTGATGGGTTTTTCGCCTTATACCACCTAATTGATCACCACCGTGCAGCTGCTGGCCGACCATAAGTCACCCTTCGTCGGAAGTCTCTTACCTCCGACCAACCAGCCCTTGCTCGCCCTTGAAAAATTGAAAGATCGGGTATTTGCGATCGTCTACTATCTACTACGAGTGTATGGCGGAGGTAAGTCTTGATCTTCATTTTTTTCCCTTTTCTGTATTTTACTGCCCTAATTAATCAAAATCTATACAGTATAACTGCAAGTATCTCTATATTTAAAAGTTTCTGAAAATTTTGGCATTTTTCTTCTTTTTGCTTGGGTTTTTTTTTCTATAATTGGTATGGATCATGTATTCGGGTTTTCTTGTGAGCAGTGAAGTTGATGATGGAGAATACTGGCTCCACAAATTTGACAGGTCGATAACAAAAAGGGTGAGAGGTCGCCCAATTGTAGCCTTTGGGTTTTTGATCTATTAGTAATTATCTGTTTCAAACAGAAAAGGGAAAAAGTCGTAATCTTTTTGAAAAAGGCAACACTAAGTGGAGAAGATGAAGGGTTGATGCATACTAAAAATATTGTTTACAATGAGATTGTTGAGGGGCTTTTAACAAGTCTATAATACAAATTCTTGCATTTTATTGATTTCTCCCATTTGGGTATTAATTGCAAAAAAATTGTCGTGCCAACACACACTATAGTCTATATTTTTTACTACTCAGAATCAGGTGCACAAAATTTGGAATATGGATCACACTCCTCTGACTAATTTGCAGCCTGGCAACAGAGGCTACAAAGTCATAAGAAGTCTTGCAAGACTATGAGATTCTACTAATATGACGTTCCAAGGCCAGCTTTAGTTATGGAGATTAAGCGTGCGCAGCTCTTGATTATGAGTTGTGGGAATCACTCACCTGTCAGCTGTTGATTATGGGTTATGATTTTTTTTATTATCTCTCCCCAACAAATTTGGGTTGCCAACCCTTGATTTCCGACTTTTTCTCACTGGACATGAAGGGTTAGTTCTATTCTTCTTTGAGTGCACCTCCTTTCTTTGTTTCTCCAATCCCTTTTTCTTTTCTTTTCTTATGAGCACAAAAATTAGATTGATATGCACTTGCAGCATGTAAAGTTTATGGAACGAAAACTCATATATGGTTATTTTACTGTTAAATTTATATATTTCCAGCCAACACCTCCATTTAAATATCACCATCATGCATTCATCAAAAAAAAAATCACCATCATGCACATTCTATAGGAAACTCCTCCTCCAACAGATTCTAAAGGTCTCAGTTGATAAAAGGAGGGACAGCAGTTGTTCATTTTGGAAGATATTTTCCTAGAGCTTCAATGGAACACTCCTGGGACGATCTGATTAAAAACATTACTATATGTGTGTGCCTAACCTCTGATTTATGGTGCTTTCCCTTGATATATGGTGTCCCGTTTACAACAAATTTTTTTTGTCATTTCCTTTATTACAGTTTCATTCTATTTGGCGCTTTGCTCATGTTACAGAAAATCACAAATTTATATGCTTTAATCTACCAATGGCAATGAAGATGAGCTGAATTACGTGGCTCCCCATGTTATATATCAGGTACGTAACATAAATTAGTTGAGCAATTAGGCGGTAATAAATATTGAGTTTCATGCAGCAGTTAATGGATTTTAATAAATACTGTACCTTGAATTATTCGACACAAGAAGCAGCTCAAATGCAAATGGTTTGGGATTGATATATGTGTTCCAGAGTTACAATTTAATAGTTGTGTTTTAGTTTGGATGGGAGTAGTGAGAGATGAGTGTAGTCTGGAGATCAGCTGAGTTTTTTGTCTACATAGAATGATTTTTTTATTATCTTATACTATTTTTTTAAGTATTATTCAATCATTTCAAGTGGTATATAACATCTTTTAACATTTGGACCATATCTAAATTTTTAAAGACATTGTGTTCTTCCATTAGCTTTCTCATACAGAACCAAATTTCAACATCACCATTTGATTGCACACTCAAATAATCTTTTTATTGGATTGATGTTACTGAATGTATACTTTTTATTTTCCCCTCTCCCTTTCGCCTTTGCCCACCCCTTTTTTGGTATGAAATTAGTGCATACTGTGATGTATTCAAAATGGCTAACTAGAGTATGTCTAAGATGTGTGTTAGACTATTTTGACATCATTTTGAATTTGGAAGGATCTTAAGACAAATTTAGTCTGTGCTTTTTACTTTTATTAGCTTAATAATCAACATCATTCTAGGATGTTAAACCATTGCCTAAAATTCCCAACCTGTGGTCCTGAAGTAGATAGGTACAGCACCAAAAGCAATGGTTATGGCACTTGGGCATATGGATGGAACAAGTCATGTACCTGGTGTCCTTTCTTTTAAATCATAACACATTTCTCCTATCATAACACATTTCTCCTATCATAACTCTTAATGGCTGACAAATATTTGTTGTAGGATCCATACATGGCTACTATTGTAAGGGAAATATTTGCAACTACTGGACGGTTGAAGGTAAATTCAGCAATCTATATTTGGGTGCATTATTGGGATGATAATATTAAATAATAACCCGATATAAAATTATAGGATTTGCAAGAGGACTTTGTTAGCTGCCACTTTTGCTTCCCATATGTTCCCATTGTTGAAAAATGTAACTTCATCTAATGCTAAGGCAAGATATGCAAAACTAAGCATCCAATAACATAACATCTGTAATTTGAATCTATTGACTTTAGTTTTTATTAGTTATATAATGTTTTTTTAAGCAAATATGTTATTCATGAGCATCATAAATAAATACTATCTGCATTTGTATGACATGTCATGATGGCTATAATTATTTTCTTTTGTAGGTTGTCTCCAACATTCCTCTCAATATAAGCAAATATGTAGTCAAACAACTTCTCCATGTGGGAAATATAATCAAAATTTCATCTTGAGTTGGTGCATATTACAATGGTTCTATGGAGGGCTTCGACTTGAATCATGTGAAACATTACCATCTGAGGTTGTCTAATGCAATTTGGTAGCCTTTATTCAGATCTGACTTCTGAAATTATGTTGTTACTGTTACTGGGATCTGCCTCTCAATATTTATCTATTCCTAATTTATGTTTTCCAATTTCATATGCAATACCATTTTTCCTTGAGTATTCGGTTTTAATATGTTCTAAAAGGGATATGTATGAAATTATTGCTGCAGCTTTTCTTCTTTTTTGGATATAGCCTGAAAGATTTGCCTTTTCTATATTTGTCTTTAGCAAATTTCAGCATCCCATCTTCTTTCATGTGCTTGGGAATGGACTCTACAGAAATCTCCTCATCGTTGATTTTACTTTATGAGACTTTCTTATATTGAGATGTTGGATGTTTTAGAGGGTTTTAATATCCATGAAGATATGCCTATGTTGTTTGTCATTTGATTGTTCATGTCGATTGACTTGAATGACCTTGGTGATATGATTGGTGTTCTTGATGGTAATTTCTTTATATAGTCATGATTCATCTACGTTTCAATACTTTTTCCGGGAGATTATTTATTTTGTGTAATTCATCACTCTCGTGCAACGCACGGGTTCAAAACTAGTTACTTATATGATGGAGACTTTTTCATCATTGTCAAAGTGTACGAAAACTAGTAAAAAAACTAAATTGATTAATTAGTTCAACTAAATAGTTCAAAATTGGATGACGCTAAATAGTCTAAGTTTTTAATGTCAAACATTAACTCAAGTTTACATGACATACTTTGTAAGGAAATGATATGAAAAATTAAAATTTTAAAAAATAAAACATTTTATCTCTTAAAATACATATTATAATTCGAAAAAAATCTACGTATCTATAATCAGCATCCAACAAGATCTATCATCAATAGGTTTTATTTAGTCATTCTTAATTGCATTGCTTTTAATTACATTTTTTTGGTACTAATATGTGAGTTAGGTTATAGTGTTTATTTATAGGTATCGATATGAGCTCATATATCCAATTTTCATGCTGTAACTAGGGATGGCAATGGGGCGGGGCGGGGCCGGATCATGGTCGCCCCGTCCCCGCCCCGCCCTTCCATACCCCGCCCCGTCCTCGCCCCGCCCCGCTCTTCGGGGCAAAATCTTTGCCCCATCCCCGCCCCGCGTTACCTACGGGGCCCCGCGGGGCACCCCGCCCCGCCCCGCCCCTATTAGTATAAAACTTATATATAACATATATATAAAACTTATATATAACATATATATAACTACTTATATATAGGTTATATATATGTATATAACTACTTATATATAAGTTATATATATATATAGCTAGTATAGGGTTATTAGCCTTTCGGGGCGGGTTGATGGACTGACCCGTCCCTGCCCCGCCCCGCATGCGGGTTAAAGTTTGTCGCCCCGTCCCCGCCCCGTCCCACTGTCGGGTCGGGGAAAACCCGCTCGGGGCGGGTCGGGGCACTTCGGGGCGGGCCGGGTCGGGTGAAAATTGCCATCCCTAGCTGTAACCTAAACAATATGTATTAAACCCTAGGAGGAACGAATTCGATAAACTCTAACGGGCTTGTGTATCAGATTTCCATGTTATAACCTAGAAAATAAGTGTTATAAACCCCAAAAGGAATGAATTCGTTAGACCCTAATGAACTTGTATATCAGATTTCTATGTTGTAACCTAAACAATAAGTGTTGTAAACACCAAGGGGAACAGATTTGCAAAACTCTTATGAACTCGTGTATCGAATTTCCATATTGTAACCTAAAAATCTCAGATTCGCTAAACTCTGATGGAATCGCTACAAAATCCTAAAAATGTAATTACAATAAAATATTAATTTTATTACACTATGATAGTATAATATATCTTCATTATTTTTTTACATTTTTATTGAAATTATGTTGAGTATCTGAACCCGTTAGAGTATAATAGTTAGGACCTTAAGGTTTAGCACTTGAGACATTTAGAATTTTGTAGTGAATCCGTCGAGATTTAGTGAATCTGAGTCTTTTAGGTTACAAAATTGAAATCCGCTACACGAACCCGTTAGGGTTTAGCCAATTCGTTCCCCTTGGGGTTTATAACACTTATTGTTTAGGTTACAGCATGAAAATTCGATACACGATCTCGTTAGGGTTTAGCGAATCCGTTCCTCTTAGGGTTTAACACTTATTGTTTAGGTTACAGTAAGAAAATTCGATATACAAGCTCATATTGGTACCCATAAATAAACACTAGAACCTACGTAACCCACATATTAGTACAAAAAAAATAATGTAATTAAAAACAATATAATTAGGAATGAGTGATTAAAACCTATCAATGATAGATCTTGTTGGATAGATCTTTACTTGCTGATTATGGATACGTAATTTTTTTTTTTCGAAATCTAATATGTATTTTAAGAGATAAAGTGTTTTAAAAAAAATTAAGAAAAAAAAATAAAAAAATTTGCTTTGAGTTTTTCAAATGAGATATTTTGTTTTTCAAAATTTTAATTTTTCATGTCATTTGCTTACAAAGCATGCCATATAGACTTTGGTTAATTGTTGGGTTACATAAACTTGGGCTATTTAACACTACTCAAATTTTTAATATTTAAGGAATAATTAATTAAAATGGCTCGTTAGTGTGATTGCTTTGTTATGCTTATCCATTTAAATCTTTCTATCCATCCCTGATATTTGAGTAGTGCTAAATAGCCCAAGTTTTGTAACCCAACAATTAACCCAAGTCTACATGTCATGCTTTGTAAGCAAATGACATGGAAAATTAAAATTTTAAAAGATAAAATATCTCATTTGAAAAACTCACAGCACATATTTTTATTTTTATTTTCTTAAACAAAATTTTAAAACATTTTATCTCTTAAAATACATATTAGATTTCAAAAAAAATTACATATCCATAATCAGCAAGTAAAGATCTATCCAACAAGATCTATCATCGATAGGTTTTAATCACTCATTCTTAATTACATTGTTTTTAATTGCATTGTCTTTAATTACATTGTTTTTTTTGTACTAATATGTTGATTACGTAGTTTCTAGTGTTTATTTATAGGTACCGATATGAGCTCGTATATCGAATTTTCATACTGTAACCTAAACAATAAATGTTAAACCCTAAGAGGAACGGATTCGCTAAACCCTAACGGGATCGTGTATCGGATTTTCATGCTGTAATCCAAACAATAAGTGTTATAAACCCCAAGGGGAACGAATTCGCTAAACCCTAACGAGATCGTGTATCGCTGTAATCCAAACAATAAGTGTTATAAACCCCAAGGGGAACGGATTCGCTAAACCCTAACGGGCTCGTGTATCGAATTTCAATTTTGTAACCTAAAAGACTCATATTCACTAAACCTCGACGAATTCACTACAAAATCATAAATGTCTCAAGTGCTAAACCTTAGGGTCCTAACTATTATACTCTGACGGGTTCATATACTCAACGTAATTTCAATAAAAAGGCAAAAAAATAATGAATATATATTATACTATCATAATATAATAAAATTTCAGCTCGAATAAACACTTTAAACATAATATATATGAATTACATTATTTTTAAAAATAATGTAATTGAAAAAACGCGATAAAAACTATCGACAATGGGTCTTATTAGAAAGAGTTTTACACGCTGAGTTCGAATATGTAATTTTTTTTGAAATCTAACATGTATTTTGAGAGATAAAACGTTTTAAAGTTTCGTTTATAAAAAAGATAAATAAAAATAGATTTTTAAAAAAGTCCAACATGGCACACCAACATGGAGTGCCATGTAGACTTGGGTTGATTTGGGCTAATAAAAGTTGGGTTCTAAAACATTTTTGCTGATATTTACGTCGGTACATGTTGGAATCCATTACTTACTTACGTGGTTAATCCATTAACTGTTTTTGGATTTGCTTTGCATCGTCATATGATCCTTCTTTTGTCGATTGGGATTACCTCCTTCAAATTCTTCATTTTGGTATTCAAATCATAGAAGAAGAAAAAAACATAATAAATCCAAACTATTTTGAACAGTTAAATACCGAGAGTGAAGATAGTATTGGAGTCTCCTGACCTAGACGTGTTACAATAGTCGTTCTTGTTGGTTTCGGATATTCCCTCATTTTCTATCAAAAATAAAATAAAATACCGAGTTTGTTACATGTCATATTTTCTCTTTTCGTTGCTACCATATATTCATAGAAGTTGATATTCATAACATTCATAATCTTATTTAACAATCATAATTAATTTCAAATTCAACTTTAAAAATTCAAAATCACGTATTCGTCACTCAGATATGAATGTTATCAAAATATATATATATATATGATACAATACCATTTTCGTTTCTTTTCATAACCAATTTTTAAATACAATTCAACGGTCAAAATTCCACCTACTTGCCATTTATTATTTTTAATTATAAAATAGTGTTAAAAACGAGTAGGTGTGATCCCAATCCTGTTTTGTCTGTTTTGTATGTAGTGGCACGTCATGTACACGTCATTTCCAAAAAACAAGTGGCAGATTTTTGTTTTTTTCATGATAATGTTAAGACATACACATAAGCGATATTTATAGGCGTCAATGGTACACGTGATAATGATACTGAAAATTTTGCAGAGTGTAAAGATAGTAATTTGAAAAAATTATATAAAAAAATGTGTAAAATGATAAAAAAAAAATTAAAAAATTGTAGAAAAATATGAGAGATGGTGTTGATACTTAATATTTTAAGCGTTCGTAAATGAAAAATGAAAAGAATTGTATTGAAAGATGTATTTTATTGATATAACTGTATTGAGAGTCGTGTTTCTTTTAATAGAAATGGGACCGCACTTAAAAATTTGGAGTGATTGAAACCCACTCTCCCCATTGGAGTCTTAGTTCCTTTTCATTTTTATTTTTATTTTTTTTACTTTTTGAGATTTTATCCTGACTATGCCCTCATATACGAATAGTTCTGAGTTCATCATCACATTATATATAGAAAAATGTTTGACACTCTCAATTTATTATCATTGTTTTACCTTCGATCAATGTAAAATCTCAATTTCCTTGTGTTTGTTAAGGTTTTCTTGTTCGTCGCTGTTTTGGTTTGGATCTCTAATGTTTGTTTTTTAGTTGATTTTCTGGGTTGCTGGTGGCTATTGTGGCCTTCTTCTTGCCGTCCAGGTTGCTACCTGTCTTTGTATCCTTCTCCTTAATTAATAAATTATTCAGACTTAGCCCAAAAAAACATACGTATATGTTTATAATGAATGGCTATTTCACATGGATGTGAATAAAAAGAACCATAAGTTAAGGGTATGTAGCATAGCTCTTATATATGTATATGTGTGTGTATGGCAGTTAGTAAACTGATCTAAATGTGATTCTTAAAGTTAAGGAGATTACGGAGAATTTGGTTGGCATTTAAAGGAAGGAATATTGATGCAAGATGGTACCTGAAATTCACACATTATCTTGTTTAGTTGATTTTAGGATGGTGAAATCTCAAGCTCATCTCACCCTGATTCATTCTCTTCTTATACGGAGATTAGTCGAGTTCACCAAAACGGTGGGATAGACTAATTTCCACAAGGGATAATGGGTTCACTTTTCATTTCAAACCAAATTCGTATCACGCTCGTCAGACACTCATTGAACTAATTATAACCAAATGTCACATTAGTGCATGGGATGGGTGGAGATCTGAATTTACGACTATTGCTTTGAAGAGAATTATCATGGAAGAATAGTCACTCAGACTAACCGGATCAGTCTCAGCAGCTTTAACAAATAGGCCAACCACAACCATTTATGTTGATTGGCTAATTAATAATTAAGCCCTAGCTCCACTAACTTATAGATAAAGTCAAGATTATGAGATTAAGTTAGGCTTATAAATACCCTAATTAATTGAACACAATGCATGCTAACCACATATAGGTTTGCTTGAGATCAATACAACGTATACATTCATGGCTAATTCTAGGGGTTTGGCATGCTACGTAGTGTTGATGTTGCTGTTACTTGCAAAGGCTGAAAGCAGGAGTGGCACCCGATCCAGATTGATGGAAACCTGGAATCAGGTCGTGAAGGAAGCAGAGAAAGTTGAACACCAGCAGCAGAGACCCATGAAAGTAAGCCCTGGAGGACCAGATCCGCAACATCATCGCTCCATACATGACTAATTTTGTATTCCTGATACTCTTTTTCATGCAATCATGTCGATCATTAATTTGGTCACTTTTGAATTAACAATTTCACTGGTTGAATAATGTTTTCTCATTGTATATTTGAATTACAAGACAGTTATATATATGTGTGTGTATACAAGTCTACCTAATATTTGAGGTTCTACTAGAGTCCAATCCGCAAAAGGATTAGACGTCGTACCGTCCATTCTAATGCACGATGGGAGGAGATAGCAAAAATGGATATGAAGATTTAGCTTATTATTAATGGAAAACTAAATAGAGCTGTTACTACTAATTTATTATATTGTAACTGATATATCATTGTTATTAAAGAAAAACCATTAAATATATTTTTCTTACCTGTAAACATTATGCTCATTCACAGCAAAATAGCTTAAGCCAGCAATTTAAAATATTCATTCAAATTTCAGAAAGAAATGTAGTTAAAAAAAAACACATCGATAAAAGAGAGTTTAATTTTTGTGATGAACACACACATATATATATATATATATATATATATTGTGCAAGATATCTATAAAATTGATTTGTGCATATCAAAAAGTTTCAAGCCACGATTAAATTAAATAAACTACATGTTGACACAAAAACGAAGCCAAAAAAATAAATGGGGATTCAGAGGAAAGTACTTCAAGATAAACAAGGGAAGAGACAATCAACAAACTTCTGACTAGGAAAAAAAACACACGCTTTTATATATTTCCTAAAGTTTATGTCAATTAATTAAAGATGATCTATCAAGACAAATTAAGATGACCTAATTGAATCTCTATTCTTGTTTCTCTAAAATTGTGTGGTTGTATAAATTTCTTTTATTACATGGAAACCCAAAATCACTACCATTCGGGTGCACACTAGGTACATCCATGAGGTAGTGTAATAATCTCTAAATCACGCGTACTAGGTAAGCACATGTAGGGATGGCAAAAAAATTCGAACCGTGCACTATTCGCAGGGTATCCGATCCGTTTAAAATCCAAAAACCGATCCTATAGGGTTTAAAAAGGATTTTGGTTTTTATTTTCAAATCCGTCACGGTTTCGGGTCAGTTTTGGTATTTGATGCCGGATTTAGGATACTCGAACCGATTAATAAATGGTTAGGGTATCCGAACCGAAACCGTACCCATAACCATAACCAACCCGGCCCGACCCTTAATTTCAAGCTAATTCTTAAAAATATAGTATATATGTTAGAGAAGAGATTCGAACTTTACACGTGTATACAAAACTAAATCACTTAACCACTAATCCAATTGTTTGATTTTTTGTTATAGACTTTCATAGTTTATAAATATATATTGAGTGTTTGGAAACATTATCCAATTAATTATGAAAGAAATTGAAAAAGTTAAACGGTAAATGGGTACTCGGCGATAAACGGTTATGAAAAGGTTCTGGTTTTGAAAATCTAAATGATTTTTTAAACGATTTTGGAATAAAGTACATTAAACGGTAACGATTTTGATATTTCTTAAATGGAAGGGTACCCGACCTGTTGCCATCCCTAAGCACATGGTAATTTTAGGTAAGGATCGATCAGTATGAATCAAACCCACGATCACTAAAGAGGGGAAGACTTCCTCTTTTCACCGGTTAGACTATAAATTGATTCCTAGCTATATAATTGGTTAAAGACAAAGTAATCCATATGCAATTGGGTTGTTCAACTTCTTCAAAACGTCCAAAATGTGTATCTTAATTAATAACATAAATGGGCAGACGGAATTTGGTGGCGAGCACCAAAGACAAATGCTAATTGTAATTTAAGGTAAAGATGCATACAATACACGTACGATTTATCGACCTGGTTTACCATTAAGATATTGGCTGTGCTAAATGGCCCAGTAAAACATATTTCAAAATTGCCTAAATTTATATGACAATGTGAAGCTGATATATGACATGGCAAACTTTTTTTAATGGCCCATTTTTTAGGTAAAATAAAAATTTAAAATGTACGCAATCCAGCTTTTTGAAAAACATCTGCGCTTATTTTTTCTTTCTCATAAACTAATTTTTAAAATATTTTATTTTTCAAATTATATGGTAGATTTATAAATAAAAAAAATATTCGAACTTAGTGCATAAAGTTCTTTTCAACAAGACCAATCATCGATAGTTTTTATTGCATTTGTTTAATTACATAGTTTTTTAAAACGATGTAATTAATATTTATGTTATGTAAATTACCTATTCCAAGTAAAATTTTATTTTGACCATGATAGTAGAACATATATTCGTTGTTTTATGCATTTTTATTGAAATTATGTAATAACTGTATATGCTATGTAAATATTACTTCATGAGGTGAATTTTCATCGGGGCTTGGTATTACATGGTTTTAAAACAATGTAACAGAGAGTTTAGACCAAGAATTGAGTTATTTCATATATTCGGTACGCAATTACATTGTTTTTGAAAACAATGTAATTAATGTAGACGACATGTAAATTGTTTGTTAGAGGTGAAATTTTATTACAATAAGATAAAAGATATATTCGCTGTTTCAAACAATATAATGACGATTATAAACCAAGAATCAAGTTATTTTAAGCATTAAGTACGAAATTACATTATTTTTAAAAATAACATAATTACTGTATTTGTCACCCATGTAATTACTGTATAGTTATTGAAGGTGACAAAATTTCTCTAAATGGGACACTCAACGATGGAGAAACAATAGCTTCTTCTGATGGAAATTTCGAACTGGGTTTCTTCAATGTTGGAGGTTCAAGGTACTTGGGGATCTGGTACAATTTCTCTAATGAAACAATTGTGTGGATTGCAAACATAGAAGCTCCACTCAACAATTCATCAGCGATTTTGAAATTCTCACCCACTAGAGTCCTTCTGTTAATTTAAATCCACAAGGATCTATGCTAGATCATAAACCAAAATTAGAGATCAAGAACATACCTCGATCCATGAAGTTTCTTGAATTGTTGGATCCAGCAGATTATGATCTTCCAAGAATTGAATCCCTTTTGTTTTTCAAGTTATGTTCTAACAATAGGATTAGAACCTTACTTATAGAAAAATTAATAATTCATCCTCAGGGACCAAAACCCTTTTATCGGTATAATTAATAGGAACAGGACCCTATAAATCCTATCTTAAGATAGTCGTCACAATAATTCAGATTAATATATTAGCCCACATGTCAAATCAACCTTATTATATATTAAATAATCTACCGACTACTGTCGGCAGATTATAATTCAACACCTTCAACTTCTCAATATCTCAAATAATGTTGTGTGGAATTCAAGTTAATTACGAGGAGCTCGAAACCAGTAGCACAACTATTGGTGAAAGGAAATCTTGTTGTTAAAGAAGTAAATTATGGCAATGAAGGCGACGACAGTGATCTCGGAGCAGATGACGAGGGCATGGGTGCCCATGCTGTTCTTGGCGAGGTCCTACGCATGGCGGAGGACAGTGCCTCCAGCAAGCAGCCTTGCTGGTACATCATGAGGCGTTTGATGGAGGGGTGGAGCCAAGGAGCTTGGTTAGCTGGTAGTCGTAGTGGGTTAATACTAATTTTAGTTATCGAAAAATATCTAATATTTCATTTTGGTCACTGAAAGATTAAACATTTCAATTTAGTCACTTATATTTTTATTTTGTTTCAATCAAGCCACTCTATCAGTTTTTTAAAAATTCGGGTAGGCAGGTTGACATAGACAAGTTGACCTTAAAGTGATTGGTCCACATGGTAATGAATTTTCACTTGGTAATATTTTTTTAAAAAAAAAACCAATTTACAAATACAACTAATAATAAAAAATCATAACTTTTGTAGAACCCTATCATGTGTTCTTCCTTCCATTCTTTGTGTGCTCTCGATCTCCAATTCTTTGCTCTCTCTCCCGTGTTCTAGCGATTCCAAAGATTTTACAGAGGACAACAAGTAACAGTTGGTTTTGATAGCCTTGCTTCAAGAAAATCCAAATGCCCATGGTAGTATTCGTGATGGAGAAGGAGGTGGTGGTGGGCTTGGTGGAGGTGCAAGCGGAGGAGGATGATTCGGAGCTGGTGGAGGAGTTGGAGGAGGAGGTCTTGGAGGGGGTGGTGGAGGTGTTGTGGGTGGAGGTTCAGGTCATAGTGGAGGTTTTGGAGTTGAAACTCGATGTAAAAATACTTGCAAGCGCACAAGTGTACTAATGTAGCACAAAGTGTGAGTACAAGGTCGATCCCATAGGGACAAGTTTAATCGAATAATGCACTTAACTAATTAAACCAACGACAATTTAAATACGGAAAATATTTTTGATTCTTTAGAACAATGAGCAAAACAAAGTTTTAACAATTACAATTAGAAAAACCTAGGGCACAACCTTACCAAGCAATCCTATTATGAGATACAAAAGTTAAGCATTTGATATCAATTCCAATTCAAGGGTCAATTCCTCACTCAATTATGTTATTTCATTGATCGTGGCAACAACACGTATTATTGATACCAAATTAATCATGTTTGATGGCAGTTTTTAATTTAGCAAAAATAACCCATTACGACTAGAAAAATTAAACAACCAATCAATCCCCTAAACCCGAATCAGAGCATTCGACAATTAATCTCCTTAATTCCGATTCTACCAAAATACATAAATACGGATCGTTTATGTGATTTGGCTAGATGAGTATAATAAACAACATAATTGGTGATCAAACAACTATGTAGAAATCATACTTTAAAGTATGGTAATTAAGAACAAGAATTGAGAATTGAATCAAAAGCTTGGAATATAGATCAAATCAACTCATAATATTCACGCTTGGCTAGGTCAAACCCTAGAATTAAGTTTAGTTACAAACCATAATAACAAATATACAAGAAAAGAGAGAAGAAACCATGGTTGGATGAACAAGGGAATGAAGGAAGAAGATGAAGATGTTGATGAAGATGCAGCCGTCCCTCCTCTCTCTAGTCAATCTTGGCTCCTTTCTTTTCTGTTTTTAAGCCTTATTTATACTCCAAGTGGGTTTCCCCTAGGTTTACACAAGTAAAAGACATAAAAACCTAGTCAACTAAGTATTCAGCAATTCTGGAAATGAAATTCTGGTCCGAGTGCTCTTCTGGCGCTGGAGCGTTGGAAGGGCGTTTTCTTCTGCCAAGTTATGTCATCAGAAATGCTGGAGCGCTGGTAAGGCTCCGAAAGGGCATTTTTCTCTGGTTTTATGTCTTATGGAGTGCTGGAACGCTGGTAGGGCGCTGAAAGGGCATTTTCCACTGGTTTTTAGCCATATTTCAATCATAAATTCACTCCAACTGTGACGACCCGGCCCAGCTCGACAGCCCAACTGGCCCGCCCGGCACCGCGGTCTCACATTCAGGCTCCATGGGCCCCACCCCCAACCCATCCCTTGAATCCACACTTAAGTGATATACCAAGGAGGTTGTTGATGCTAGGAGTCGAACCCCTCAACACCCTTTCGATGGGCACCCCCATCACCAGCTAAGCCATGCCTGGCGGAGGACTTGGAAGTGGTACATATGCAGGTGGGGGTCATGGTTGAGGAATTGGGATTGGCATCGGAGTCGGTTCCAAGTCCTGCACTAACGAGCTGGAACTAGATCTGGCAACGGAGGTGGTGGCCATTGAAAGTTTGCCTAAATGGATGAGAAACAAGAAAACACTTTAAATTGTAGTGTGAATCAGATACACGAGCCTGTTAGGGTTTAGCGAATTCGTTTTCTCTTAGAATTTAACACTTATTATTTATGTTACGACATGAAAATATGATATACGAGCCCGTTTGGATTTAGCGAATTCATTCCTCTTAGGTAACATTTATTGTTTAGGTTACAGTAATGGGAAAAAAACACAATTGCAAAACATATATACTGATTAAATTGTTTTTAAAAAATAATGTGATTAAAAAAGTATATTAAAAATTATCGATGATGGATATAATTAGAAAGAATTTTACATGTTGAGTTTGAATATATAATTTTTAAAAAAATATACTATTTATTAAGAGATAAAACGTTTTAAAATTTTATTTATAAAAAAAATATAAAAATAACAATGAATTGAACTGGACTCAATAAATTTTATCGATAGACTCACATCTTAATAAGTCCACAAAACTGGACCTGCCCGCGGTCATCCTTTTTTTAGTTATAAATGAGAATTTGGCCTTGAAATTCCATTAAGCCCTGTTAGCATGCGGCGATTGGGATGGGCTGGGCTGGGCCGGGGCAGCTTTGCGATCATCCTTGAAGTAAATACGCTAAACTTCACCCCAGCTTGGCTTTATTCAAATTTAAGCACAGCTCGCACTGCTCCTTTGTTAGTGAACAAATCAACAAACGACTTGGAATGGGATCATGTAGGAAGATGAACAATGGAAAACTACCGCCAATTAGATCCTCCATTCCTGCATTTGAACTACAGACGCAGCACACTAGCTCCAGAAAACCAAACCCCCCCTCCCCATCCATATCAGGACTATTCCACCCAACCAACTCCAATCACACTAGGCCTGACCCTAGTCACTTTGGTGCCCAAAATGGAACCTTAAAATGATGTCCTATTGCACAAAAAACAAAAAATGCAAAATGAGACGGTATTCACACAAATATTCGTCGACATTCTCATTCACATATTTTTCTTCAACAAGTAGAGCTAACTCAATCTGCGGAAATAAAATAGAATGCGCTGAGAAAGTGATTTGGTCTTTAATGGAGGAAGCTCAGAGGAGAGGGATGAGGGAAGTTAGAGTTTATTGTTTCTTACAATTGAAGTGTATTGAAGATTTTGGATTGAGTTAATGAATTGGGTAGTAAAAAAAAATTAAAATTTTATTTCCTTAGATTTTTCTCTGTGATTCAAAGCTCTTACTTTAGCCCTGAATCACACTATCAACTTTTAACACTATGCCAACTCGCTTTTTATGTCTTATATTTTTGTTTTGTATGTAGATTTTGTTGTGAACTTATTAATCGGTCTTCTCGAATTTACGGGCCAAGAAATTAGGGACGGCAAAAATTAGTTTCATTCAGATTAAACCAAATTTTGACATAAGTTATATATTTGGAATCCAATTCAAATACAGATATTTTGTTCGATTTAAAATTGGGTTTGGGTCCCAAAAAAATCTAATTTAGTTGTCCGGTCTTTAATACGGATTGAATTATTGTTCGATTTACTTTTATGAACCTAAACCAATTTTATTTTTTTATTTTTTTATGAAAACAGACATTTCCAGAAAGACAAAGGAAATAACACTAGCATTAAACAAACAATAAAGTTCAACTACAAGAGCTTACAAATGAACTGAAAAATAAGATTTGATTATAATCAATTAAGTATATCCAATCATATCAATATCTCGTAAATATATTATATTATACGTTCCGGATTGACCCGAACCCGATTTATTGTCATGAAATCCGCTAGCGACTTTGATAATAAGGCCCCGTCCGCGTGGTTGCGTCAACTCTCTCCTTCTACGCGGTTCACCCAGTTCCGTTGAGATATGCGTGTCAAGTCTTCCTATATATATATATCAACTTGTAAACGCATCTTCACCCCAAGTTGTCACTACCATACAATCATAGCTGGAGCTATATGTACGGTCCTCGGTCAACTATATAAGCTTCATGTATATATATCTTTTTGCACTATGTATATATTTGTTGTCGGCTGTTTCTATATTTATTTTTCTGAGATAAAAGGCTCAGGATTAATACGTAACAATCATGTTTACGGTTCTCGATTCTCTCTCTTTGTGGCTGCACATTGTTTCAGACAACTGACCTATCAAATTGAAGCTTAGACCATCACACTCAAAATCCCATAACCTTTGACCATCGGCAATTGGTATTCTGACAGGAATCAAACCCGGAAGGTTCAGACCACTACGAGAACAATCCGATCACTTGAATTATTGCCGCCAATAATCGGATTGGGTAGATCCAGTGGTTTAAAACCACTCTGATCTCTCAAGTGATCAAATTTGGAATATTAATATAATTTTTATTCAAAACAAAAGTCATAATCAAAACGATCTAAAATTGAATGTTTAGATTTTCGATCCGAAAGTCTAGATTTATCACACATTTTTTATAATGATTTTTGATTTTTGTTTGTAACAAAAAATATATATTGTTAAAATCGTTACCAAGTACATTACACATTTATTATTTTTTTGGTGTCCCAAATTGGGACACTTGAGGGGTGTAGTGGTTTAAGTCACTGAGCCACCCCCAGATCCTCAATAACCACCATCATCAATATGTGCTCAACTTATCTCACCCCTTGGCCTGCCGGAGAAGCTAATAAAAATGATGACAGAGAGAGACAAGAAAGAGAGAGAAAACGGATCGGAAGAAGAGAATTGTAAATGTCTCTCACCTAAACCATTAGCTAGTAATAATCAATGACTGAGATTAGAAGGTCTTTAAATGTTTACGAATGTCCGCACCTGAGATATGTATCTCAAAAATATTAAACATTCCAACCCTAAACTGCTCATTTCATTGTAATAACGTATTCCATTGAAAATTTATAACAAAATATCATATTTCATTGTACATTCCACTATAATATTTTATTGTAATAATCCATTATGCACTTACAATGGAATATAATGTTATAATGAAATGAGACGATGTTACAATAAAATGAATTGTTTAGCTCTGGACTATTTATCACCACTGTATATATATACATACATACAAATATGCAACATATGATCAATGGTTTAGGGGGGATCGAGTCAATATATTACGTAATGTAAACCCCAAAATATAAAGAATCAATGTCGTTCTACTTAATTTTACTTTAATAGTAATATAGTATATAGAAAACAATAACAAAAAGTGACTCGTTTAAGTCAATATTAAAAGTACAGTTCTGAGATATGACTCCTTCAATAGGATTGTGAAATCTTATTATCATATACTTTTTCAAGACCGTAACAAGTAGCTTTCTTCCCTTGTTGACTGTTACTGAGATTTGACAGTAACTTTATATTCTAGAACAAACACCCGATCGACTATGAAGTATGGACAACTGAAAATAAATAAAAAGAAAACCCATTAAGAATCCCAAATGGGACCAAAAGCTGGTATTCCTGCACTTTTGCACGAATTAACGACATCCCTGCTTCCTTCAGGATTGCTTGTAACAATGACCACTTCAGCTCCCCACCTTTTGGCAGCTTCAACGCTCATTTCAGACACATTTGGTCGACCAAGAACAGCAGTGTCATGCACAATCACCTTGTCTTTGGGATGTCCGCTCATCATTTCCTTAATCTCTTTCCCAAAATTTTGTTCAATTCCTTTGGCCACCCAGAGCACACACACATTAGCAGAACTTGGTTGCAATAGGAAGGACAAGAACACACATATACCTGAACCTGTGGCCACCAACAGGACTCTGTTGTACATGTTCACCAAATAAGGCAATCCGGCAAAGTGAACTTGCCTGACCCACAGGTGGCTAGGTGGGTTCGAGACTAATGACTTTGTGAAGTCCCCAACAGCACCGGCAAGCATCATGTGCTCTGATTTCCCATCAGAAATTATACCAAATGCGTGCCATTCCGAAAATGGAGAAGGACTAATCCTTCCTAATATACCAGATTTCACACCTCCATCGAATTTTATTACGGAGGCATGACCAGAAGGAGCAGAGACTTTAACCGGTACTCGTCTTACTGTCACCCATGGAATGATAATTAGGACTGTAATGGCTAATGTGAACCAAAACTCTTGTTGTTTGATCAGTTTGGACCCAATATGGTCACTATATGACTTGGTTTTTGGGTCGTAAGAGATTGTGAGGACAATAAATGCCCATAGGAGACCAAGAGCTGTCCATCCAGTAAACCGATGAGTTCTTTCGAAGATATTGTGATGGAGATGGCGAACGAGAGGAAACGCAGCTAAACATGAGAGACAGAGAAGAGAAAGGATAGCACTGGCCACGGCTATGATTTCAGGCGAACTGTCTTGTCTGTTCTTTAGGGTAAGGACTAAGGCATATATTAGCCAAGCAACTGAAGAGATCCCACAACTGCTGTGTATTCCACCAAGAGATTGTAAGAGAGATGTTGTGGCAGTCTTGATTGGTAGAGGCACCCACGACCTCCCCAGGATTTTGACTGCAAGCCAGAACACAATTCTTAAGAAGGCCTCACTCCTGCACAGTGTCAGAGCGAGAATGTTTGCAATTGAAAACAGAGCAGCTCGGTTTCTTGCATAAGAGAAATTCTCAGTTGCTGCTAGAACCAAAGCGGTTATGTTCAAGGCCAAGCAAACCACAAATAGTCGCTTATACACCGTGAACAATCCTTGGTCTAGCAGTATAACTGATAGCCTCGAATCCGGCTTTCGAGGAGGAGCCTTCGCCGCTTGTTCGCGCTTACTAGTACTGTTAATTGGTAGAGGAATAGGTTTCTCTTTTTCCTCATCAATACTACCTTCTTCTAGCCTCTCCAAAGCATTGTCATCTTCATCTTCATCATCAATTTCAAGGTCACAAAAATGGCTACTTGGTCGACTCACCGACCTCTGGATTGAAGAGGGGAATATTTTGGAGGAGTTCCCTTGAACCCATGGAAGCCAAAATATCTTGCTTCCTTGGGGCTCAGCTTCAATGGGTTTTGTTAAGGAGAATAGATCTTCACGAGGTTTGATTTCGAAGGCCACACCGCGGCAGCTCGAAAACCTAACTGGACTTTGCATTGTTTCTTGCAATGAAGGCAGTAACTATAGAAGTTGTGAAGAGAAGGATTAGAAGTTGAGAGAGTAGTGTGTATTTTGCTCTGCATGGAAACATGACTGTGTGGTCCTTTATATACATTATTTTGGGCGGCATAGTTGACAAAGCCACAAAGGCATCCCTGCAAGTGCAATCCTTAGTTTGATCGGGTCAAATTAATTTTTTATTATTTTATTGACTTTTTCAAAAACTTGTTGTTTTTTCTTTACCTTGGTTGATTTAAAGTCAAAGTGTTTGAGACAAAAAAGGTGCAATGATATATTCTTGAGGGAGAAAGAGACAGTGTATACTTATGTGTGTTTTTTATAATTTGGTTGCATCAGAAGATGTGTTAATGAGGCAGATGTGCATGTGGCTTGACTTTTTATAATAAAATAAAACTTAGTGTTGATTTTTATATAATTTTGTTGAGAAATGGATAGTGAAATAGAATAGTAGATGTTTTGTTAATGAAAAAGAGGAAAAAGGCATAGGAATGTGTGTTTTGATGATGTGGTTGTATTGAAAAATATGTTTTGATGATGTGAATGAGTTTGCGATTTGAATTTTTGTACTCCCTTCGTCTCATTTTAATTGTTCTTTATTCCTTTTTGGGATGTCATAAAATGCATGTCCATTTCAATTAATGAAAGCTATTTTTCTCATTTTATCCTTAACTTGAAAGGCTCACCAATTAACTCAATAACCATGCACGTTATAAATAAGGATATAAACGTCAAATTGAAAGGAAATTAAATATTTTCTTAAACTGTGTGAAAAAGTGAAAGAGACAATTAAAATGGGACGGATGGGGTATAATAGAGGTGGAACCCAAAGTAATTTTAATAGGAAAGGGAAAATTGCCTTATTGCAATTGCCCTAAAAAGAAAGCAATAACGGTCGGTCTAGGGTAGTTATATTAGTTATAAAAAAAATTCCAGCAGTGATTACATTTTTGTTTCTTCTAAATGACGTAATTTAATTTCTTTATTACTTAAGCTCTAGTGATGCAAATTTTTTATTTCTTTATATTCCTGGACTTTTTCCACTTTTAATTTTTTAATGGTAGCACGGAATGAAATAACTATAGTTATTTTGTGATTATGTTGCATAGTGATAGATAACTATATAATATGTATGATTAATCTATAAATTATAATTATTGATTGGTACATACTCATATAAGAGAATTAATATTCATTGGTACACACTCATACATGATATGATATGGGTGTTAACAGTCGGTTTTGGTTGTGTTTTTTTTTACATATTTTGACTAAATCGTTTAGTCGTTTTTTGTTTTGAATTTAGTGAATTTTTTTTTTTTGGTAAAAACTGACCCAACGGTTCATCGGTTCAATTGTTTTTTATTATCTTAAACATTTTATGTTTTAAATTTAGATATTTAATTTGACGATTATATAGATTTTTTTTATTCTCCATCATTTTTTCACAAACATCCCTAAAAAAGTTTGGAGAGTGTTGCCCCGAAGCTCATAAATTTCTAACTCTACCACCAACTAGACTCTTCTAAATTTATTTTCTAAATTCGTCATTGCCCATAATACGGATAAAATCGGAGATATGAAAGATATAATGATATATGTACCGTTTACCTACCTTGTAGTTGTGCTTGCACAATATTCTCTCTTATCATTTTCAAATCCTCCAAATTAGAATTCTTCAAATGCAACTTGCATTTAACAAATATGGGAGATGACCATTGCGTGCTTCTACAAGATCTCTCCCCATTTTAAATTCTTCCAAATTAGGATTCCTCCAATGTAACTTCCCTTTAACAAATATGGGAGATGAGATGACCAATTGTCTTCTTGACTCTACTCTTACACGGTACCCATATGTGCGTCAACGGATCTCCACGCGCTCTCCACCCTCCATGGAATTCCTTCATTCACACATCCATATTCGTTCTCACACTTCCATGCATGCGAGACCGTTTGGCAAGAAGACATTTTTGGTTTATGCTCGATATTTTTCATATAATTTCTCAAATTGTTGTCTAAATGAGCATTTTAGTAGCATATAGTATCCCTGTTATTTCTGTTTAATCTCGAGAATACGTTCGGTTTTTAAATGTATTATTGAATATAAATGAATAGATTTTTAAAAATAAATAATTATATTATGAGGAGTAGACAAACCTTGTTAAACTTGTATCTAGCTTGTTGATTATCATTAATTATTCTCTCTTTTTTACATTATTTGTTATGTCGATTCGAGCCAATATTATTCACACCATCACGCAAATGTGGATGTGTGGGGCCATGCCTCTTGTAGGATTTGAAGCCTGGTGGCAATAAGTACAAGACTCCTAGCCCTATGTCAACTTGTAAAAGCATCTCCAGCGCAGATTTGCATTGCTATCATACTTCCTACGTCAAACATGTACATTCCTCATCAACTAATATATATATACACACACACACATGGGCTTGTATATTTATGTATTCATATGTGTGTGTTAGTGTGTGCATAAATTAGGTGTGTATGCATGGTCGTGGGTTGTTCCTGTATTTATTTTATGATTCAGGCAGATGAAGTTGCTCATTCGGACTACTAATTTATGTCACAAACTATATAAAAGTAACAAATTGAATGAGTTAACTGAAGAATGGAAGTTATAATGACACATTACTAATGGGAAAAATACCAAGATCTTCATTTGTAGAAATATCAAAGCAAAAATTAGAATTTAAAATATAGAATAACACCACAATCACAACAATAAAAATTTACGTGAAAAACTTAAAAAAACAAAGGAAAACCAAGGTTTTTGTCAGAGACAACCAGAGAAAATTCAATATGTGAAAAATTGTTACAACCACATTCTCAATATTTTTTCTCACCCATAACACAAATACAAGAAGAAAATTTTCCTGAAGCTTTCTTTCTCTCAAGCTTGCTCTCTTTCACTGGTTTGATTTTGTACTACTTCTAGACCTGAATCAACTCTCCTATTTATAGGAGAACTCCAGCCATTAAAGGAATAACACTGAGTGTAAAGTTAGACAAACTAAGCTAAAATTTATTACAAACCAAATTCAATTTAATTTCTTCAAATGTGATTTGACATCCAAAAATAAATATCATTTTGTTTTATATACACGGACGACACACACATCTCACTCATAAAATGCAAAACCAAATTGACTATTTATTACAGTGGTCCCTCACATAGGGTGTACCACTGTCCAACACTTTCTTTTTTTCAACAAGTGGTATCAGAGCAATAGGGTTCCAAGTTTCTTGAAGCATAAATGATAAAAGATATCAAAAAATTTGATGGGAGAATCAACTTTAACAACGGATTTGTGAACAAAAAGGGCTTCTTCTCGAGCAGCAGCAAACCAACCATATTAAGGTAGGTACTCGCTCAAAAAGCCCCTCGGATGTTGGGATCATTCCCTAAAGGAATTCCCCGGAGCCGGGAACATACGTATATATATAATATTACCACTCGGGTCAAAGAACTAACTGCCCTTCAAGCGAACTTCCAACAACAGAATCACAATAATATCTTCTGGGTACGAGCCTCGAAACCGATGTGGGCCACATTCATTCAGATTCTTAAGCTTTCCCATCGATATCAGGATTCTATCAAATTAAAGCTTTCAAACGGTCAAACAAGAAAGAAAGTAAGAACTACCACTGCGCTGGGCGACAGGAGTGAGGGGAAGAGAGTTCAGCGCCTTTCGGGCTTAAGCTTAAGGGAGTTTAGTTTGGCTCAGTGAATTTAAAAAATAGAGTGAAGATGGTGAAAGATATGCATTCCTGTGCCAAGACAAAGGCAAAGAGCACATCCTAGGGTCAAAGTGCGAAGAGCTTCTAACCAAAAGAAACTCTAAAAAGTTTTGTAAGAGAGGCTTCATTTAGGAGCGATTTCTTCGAGGTAGGATTGATTGAGATTAAAAAATGGAAGATGTATTTCGATGGGGCTAAAAGTGGTGGTAGGGGTGATCTTAGTATCTCCTGAGGGTGAATGGATGCTCATGCCTAAGAAGCTCGATTTCAAGGCAACCAACAAAATGTCGGAATATGAGGCATGCATTTTCGGACTAGAAGCACTAATAGCTATGGGAGTTGGCTTGTGGCAAGTTCAAGTCAAAGATATGTTAATTCAATTTAGGTTACGCAAGGCCTTGAAAGGGAAACCGATCATTGTTTCCAGTAGTAATTCTAAAGCTATTGTGATCAATGAAAGTTGAGAAGATCTTGATATGAGAGCTGCAAGTGCAATTCGACTGGGTTTGGCTAAAAATATTCTTGTTAATGTGCGTGGATTATCTACCTCCAAAAAAACTCCGAGAAAAGCTTGAAGAGTTATACCAGTCAAAAGGCATTTCAAGTCATTTGCATATGAGTGAAGGTACCAGGATTTTATATCATTTGAGTATTCTCCATGACATTGTCTCTGAACTTAAGAAAGCATCTTTTGCACAGATTTGCGTTACTATCATACTTCTTACGTCAAACATGTACAATTTTCGTCAATTATATATGTGTGTGTGTATATGTATTCATTTGTATATGTGTTAGTGTGTGCATAAATTAAGTGTGTATTCATGGCCATGGGTTGTTCTTGCATTTATTTTCTGATCGAGGTAGATGAAGTTGCCCACTCAAACCACTAATTCATGTCACAAACCTTATAAAAGTAACAAATTGAATAGGTTACCTGAAGAAGGGCAACTACAACGACACATTACTAACTATATTTTAAATAAATATGGTTTGAATATGTTTGGTGGAACCATAGATTAAAGTAGAATCACAGTTCACAAAAATGATTGAGAGACGCAATCTCATTAATAAGGAAAAAAAAGACCGTATTGCTAGACATTTTCCACTGACCTAGTCATGTAGACTGAATCCTTGAGAGTTATTTTTCAATATTTTTTTTTTCCTTTTTCTTTTAGATTTATGGTTCGAATCTCATTTTCTACATACCTTATATGGGTCTTACTTTAATTATAAGTGTGCTTCATGGGCATTAATTTGTTTACAATAAGAATGATAATCTTATATATGTGTGTGTCTATATGAGGAATTCGCACATGTGCATCTAACCTTTTGATGTCAAATACGTTTTTTAAAAAAATTTTAAAAATATATTTGTCTTTCAATCGGTTCTACAAATTCAATGATATAATTTTTGTTTTAAAAAAAAATTAAATTCAGCATGAAAAGTGCATGATAATTCTAGACCGTTGGATATAAAACATAAAACATTCGATACACTTTTCATGTTACATTTGATTTTTGTTTTGAACAAAAAATATATCGTTGGATTTTTATAACCGATCAGAAGACAAATATAATTTTTTCAAGTTTTTCTAAAAATGTCATAGACCCCAAAAGGTCAAATGCACATTTTAGGTGCACATGTAAGAATTTCTCTATATGTATATGTATGCATGTAAAAAAAAACAGAATTGGGCCTTTCAATCTAAACTCGAAAAAAGTTTGCTTTGTTATCAAATTGACAAAATTGTAAGTAGGTCTGTTTTATGAGACTTATTAAGGGCAAGATCACTCATTTAAGCTTATTTGAACCAAGTCTATTATTAGTGTTTTTTTTTAATTAATTGGACTTTTATTATCTAGATTCATGACAAGGTTGAAGGTTTTTAAGAAAAATTCATATTAAATGAAGAAATTTTAATTTAGAAAAATATATTAATGTATCTCTTTTAATTAATTATGTTACTGCCTTAATCAATATGTTGAGCATACAAAAGTCCGTTAGGGTTTAGCGAATTTGTTCTCCTTAGGGTTTAACACTTACTGTTTAGGTTATAGCATGAAAAATCGATACACGAGCTCGTTAGGGTTTAGCGAATCCGTTTCCCTTAGAGTTTAATACTTATTTTTTAGGTTATAGCAAGAAAAATCGATACACGAGCTCGTTAGGGTTTAGCGAATCCGTTTCCCTTAATGGTTTAACACTTATTGTTTAAGTTACAATAGTGAAAAATACAATTATATATCATATATACTAATTAAATTGTTTTTAAAAAATAATGTAATTAAAAAGTACGTCAAAAACTATCGATGATGGATCTTATTAGAGAGAATTTTATATGTTAAGTTCAACAATGCAATTCTTTTAAAAATTTATCATATATTGCCACAAAATAAATTTTGTGGACTTAGATCTTAATAATTTCACAGAAAGTGACCCTCCGGCAATTCTTTCTATCAAATTACACACGAAGCCCATTATATTGTCGAGGGTAGCCCGTGGTTTTTGTTTGTGGGCTTTGATAATAGGCCCAATATGAAATCTTCCCAACGGCCCAAATATGGGAAGCTTATGGTCCACTGAATGTCAACATTGGCTTCTTTATATGTTCTTGGTCATTAAATTATTTAAGAATAAAGAAGCTAATGTTGACATTTTAGTGGATAAAATATAAAATAAATTAAACCACGGGAATTCATTTTGTAGATAAATGAATTCCCTAAAGAAGTTACTAGTCGTTTGGTTTGAGGAATTGTTTGAATGAGAATGAGATTTTGATTTTCATGCTTGGTATATATAAAAAATTGTATTAGTAATAAAAAATGAGAATGAGAAATGTCCATTATACCATTTATAATTAACAATTTCATTTATCATTTCTAATTATGTATAATTAACAAATTTAAAAATTAAAATAAATTATATATATTAACAAATTATAACATATATGATAATGCAGAATTCTGTAATTCGTACAGCATCATGGAGAGGTCCTTCGTGTCCCCCGTGCACTTCTATGAGGAAGGGATCGAACTTTTGACCTCATGTAAGCGCCGTGCACTTGTATGAGGAACGGATCGAACTCTTGACCTCATGTAAGCGGGATGGAGACACTACCACCAAGCTGATCGGCCCGCACGGATTTATTGCAGCGCGAAGCCACCTCCGTGCATCCCCCGTGCACTTGTATGAGATCAGCTTGGTGGTAGTGTCTCCATCCCGCTTACATGAGGTCAAGGATTCGATCCCTTCCTCATACAAGTGCACGGGGGACACGAAGGAACTCTCCATGATACTGTACGAATTACACAATTCTGCATCATCAATATTAGTTAATGTCCAAATTAAAATACTTGGATGATCTAAACGGTGCATTAAGAAAGTATGGAGGGGCAAGAAAGTATTTTATTATTTAATTTCATGTGGAATCAAGTAAATCCATATATTTTATATGAAATGAGAATAAGGGTGAGAGAGAAAATAGTGAATGGGCCCAAAAATTGAGACACCAAATGATATAATGAAATGACCTATTCACTATTCACCCTCTATTCCACAAACCAAACAACTACTTAATGTTTTTTTCAAAATTCTAAATGATAAAACCTAAATCCAAAATTTCAAATCCTAAATATTAAAATTTAAACCTAAGTTATAAATTTTAAATTCTAAACACTAAATCTAATTCATAAACCTTAAAACGTCATTTTCAAAAAAAAAAAAAAAAAAAAAACTCATGGAGCTACCTCCCACAGTGACACAGTCCCAGTCCCGTGATCCTTAACTCATACAACATGCAGTGAGACAAAACATCTGTAAAGCAACTATATATAATATAGACATGGGCCTATATATATATATTTTTCGATTACTGTTTATAAATATCATAACCAAATCATTTCGATCATTTCGATTTCATTTAAAAACCAAACCGAAAAGTGAATAGACACCCTACTGGCTGTCTTGATGTTTATGTGCATGTGGTGACATGGTAGGTAATAACCTCATCATAATAATCACTGTTTAGGAATAATTACCGGTCAATTCTTTAAACGTTAACGCAAATGTGAAAGTATGAAAGGTAATGTTATGAATTGAGTGTCCCACATCGCTTTGGACGACTAAAGTAATAAAAACTGTTGGTTTGATGTATTTATTGGAATCAAACAATTTAAAACAGACAATATCTTGACTACGAGAGGGCTTGAGATTTATAATATGATATTGGAACGACCTCTACTTGCTTGCCCAGTTATTAGGACTAGCATAACCGAGTTTAGAAATGCGGAGGAGTGTCATGAATTGAAAGTGTCCCACATTGCTTGGATAACTCATGTGATGTGAATTTATTAAGGAACTCATATCTTTATCATAACCTGATGCCTAATAGAGAGAGCTTAAGTATCATTAAGTATTTAAGCGAGACAGCCCAGAAATAATAAAATTAATGAAATCATATGTCAAATATTGTTTGGTTCCTCTTGAATTGCATCGTTTGCAATTATTAATGCGCTCTCTCTCTCTCTCTCTCTCTCTACACATGCACACACACATATAGTATCGACATGGATATGGACTTATGGAGTCCAATCAGTGATGAAGTGTGACCAGCGTCTGGTCCATGCACAAAGGGTCACGGGAACAACTTGATTTGTCGACCCCTTCAGCAGGCAAAGCCAAGCAATACCAAAAACCACCGACTACCTTTATATGATTATGGGAGAGAATGTTGTGTACTAACTGATCTTGTCTGATGCTTCGTTGGCTTTGTGTGACATCCACGACCTTACTATTCTGCTAGAAATTTAGAAAGATAGGGTTTCAATTAAGGACCAGTACTCTCTGTTCACACATTTATTCCAACCACTCGTTTCATTAATTCCTTCCAAGCTAGCTAGCTCGCTCGCTCGATAACAGGATCCGTAATATCTTCTCGAGTCGGGTCATCAAAAATGAACAAGAAACAAAATAGGCTTCATACTAAATCACAACAGCATGAAGTAGCGAGAAGCGTGCGCTTCAGTGTTCAATGGGCTTCGGCTCGTCTTCATGCATCTCTCTCGCCTGGCCTCTCTAAGTCGATTCGTCTCTCTCTGTGGAACTGGGGAATCGTCTCTATCGACTCGTCATGTGAACTCCTCTCTTTCCTGGTTTGATATTTTGTTTTTATGTAATCGTCTCTGTGTGGACTTTTACTTTAGTGTACACTATACAGTGACTACTTTAGTCACTTGGGAAATTTACTTTTTGTTAACTGGATGAAGATCTAATCTTCTTTACATGCTAAATCAATTCCCCCAAATATTAATTTATTGCTTATTTTTAATTTAATTTAATTTTATTTTATTTTTATTAACTGGATGAAGATCTAATCTTCTTTAATTTATTGCTTTTTATTTATTGATATTTTTCTCAGCCATTTACTACACCAATACATGCAACGATGGAGCTACAAAATTGCTTGAAGGAAGGAGGTTAATGGTCAACATTGAGTCTGTTAATGGTCAACATTGAGTGACAACAAAGCAATACCAATATTTGACACTGAAAGTGATACACCAACATTGACGCAACCATGCATATATGTTCAGCAACGATACATAGCTGCCTTACCAAAAAAATATATAAATTAATTGTTATAAATAATTACTTCAATTTCATTGATATTGATCAAAATAACATACAACTAAGGATATATCTTTTCTATATTTTAATTTATTGATAACAAAATTATTATGTATTTTATATATTAATTCATGATAACATTTTTTTAACAAATCGAGTTAGTTTATGCTGACAATATCAACATTAATTTGATCATCGAGTACCCTAAATTCTAAATCTTAAACCTCAAATTCTAAACCCTGAACCTAAATATTAATAACACAAAATAAGAACCGTAAAAAAAAATTGATTTGAGGAGTAATTGCGGCTAATTGGATAGGATTATCAACTAGCAAGTCCTAATTGCGGTAGCTGGGGTTTGCTGTAGTTTTTCTATAGCGGACCTCGCTGTGTATCGATTTCCCTACAATAAAATTTTTTCTTTTATTTTTAAAAATTATAGTCGTGTTTTTTTATTAAAATTACGAGTCCAACAACATATTATGTATGTTAAATAAAAATCAAATAGACTGTAAGAATGACTCAAAAATTATGAAAAAATTGAATATAATATCTCAATTTTCAATGTTTATTTAATTTTTTTTACGACATGAAAATTGATTTACATGGGGACCGTTGTAGAAAAACTGCACCAGACCCCGGCTATTTTATGGATTTTCCTTTTAACATATTAGTAACGGACAGATTTTTTTTTTAACAGCAGTTAAAATAATTATTACACTCTTGAACAAGCTCGCGAGAAACTGAGTTGACGAGTTAATACAAGGTGACCGTTAGAGGTACTCTTTCTCACTTTCTAAATTCCTACTGTTCAAAATTTGATTTCATTTACACTAGCTTAACTTCCAATTCTTCGATGTTCAACCACGCGCAACGCTACTGTTGTCACTCCACGGAATTCCAAAACAACCTCGCTTTCCTATTGCATCTAAACACGCGCCTCTCCTTGTCGGTTGTCACCTGCCTCCAATGCTTTTTGGTAAAAAAAATTTAAATCCCGAATCCGAGGAAAAAAAAACAGACCGTTACTTAATCGTGATCCGTGTCCTTTTTCTTTTACTTCTGTCGCCTGTAGGTTTCCCTCTCTTGCAAGTAACTCTCAAATCCTCCATACTTTCTCTCTCTGCGACTAAGAATTCCCCTTCCACTGTAAGAATAACGAAGGAGAAAAACCAGCGTTTATAGGTCGAGTGTGTCCATTGGAGTTTCTCTTACAATGGTTGCTGGGAAGGTGAGAGTGGCAATGGGGCTACAAAAATCCCCGGCCAACCAGAAGCAAGAAACACCTCCAAAGCCGCCGCTGCCTTCGCCGAGTTCAGGGAAGAATGGATCTCAGAAGTCTCTTTTCTCGCGTTCATTTGGCGTCTCTTTCCAACGCTCCTCAGCGCAGGTACAGCCACGGCCGCCGGACGTCAGCGAGCTCCTCCGTCTCGTCGAGGAGCTGCGTGAGCGAGAATCTATGTTAAAAACCGAGCTACTTGGACACAAACTGCTCAAAGAGTCCGTCGCGATCGTTCCTGTACTCGAGAGCGAAATCTCCCAAAGAGCCGTTGAGCTTGGAGTGGCGAATGAGAAGATCGAGAGGTTAGAAGCCGAGAATGATAGGCTCGAAAAGGAACTTCGGGAAGTGAAGGAGAAGTTCGAAGAAGAAAGGAGAGAGAGCGAAAAGAAAGTGGAGGAGTTGGAAACGGAGATTGCGAAGCTCAAGAAAATGGCTTCGGATTGTACTAAAGTGGAGATGAATGTTCAGAATGAAGAGCTCTCGTACTCTCAGAGGTTTCAAGGATCAATGGAGATTTCTGTGAAATCGAATATCATAAGAAACCTGAAAAAAACAAATAGGTGTAGCGAAATTACTGTTAGTACTAACCAAGAAAATCACAGGGCGGAGATTGTTGAGGATTTAAGGAGAGATGAGGCCAAAAGTGAGAGACCGAGGCATTACAGGTCTAAGTCGGAGGAACTCGCTGAGTCTACTCTGATTAATCTGAGATCTAGGGTTCCTAGAGTTCCAAAACCACCACCAAGGCCCTCTTCGTCCTCACCATCATCACCAACATCATCTGACGCTTCTTGTCCATCGATTCCACCACCTCCACTCCCACCAGCGATGAAATCAGTGCCTCCACCTCCTCCACTTCCACCAGCGATGAAATCAGTGGCTCCACTACGTCCAAATCCACCAGCGATGAAATCAGTGCCTCCACCACCTCCATATCCACCAAAGATGAAATCAGTGCCTCCACCACCTCCGCCTCCAGTTAAAACCGCGCCTCCGCCGCCTCCTCCCCCGCTGAAGGGAATAAAAGGAGGGCAAGCGAAGGTAAGAAGAGTGCCCGAGGTTGTGGAGTTTTATCGTTCCTTGATGCGGAGGGATTCTCGACGGGACTCCGCCAGCGGCACGACGGAACTGGTGCCGGCTACCCTCAACGCCCGCGACATGATAGGGGAGATTGAGAACCGGTCGACTCACTTGCTTGCTGTAAGTACCAGTTTCCTCTAATTACAGCTTTTGCCACTCTGGGTTTTTGTGTGTGACAACTGACAACTGACTGGTCAAGTGCCTTTATTGTCGCCCCTGCCCTACTCCTTTTCTTGGATTTTGCTGTTCTTGCTTGATAGATAAGACAGTGCCTAGATTCGAAACTTTTATTCAAACAAAAAAGATGTTCTTGAACACCATTAAAATAAAATTTAGCCTACTGTCTCGTGACCCTTAAGGTTACTTTTATTGAACAAGTAATTGTTTTCTCTGCTTCCTTGATTGAGTTAATTCTTGGTGTTAATCATGATTATACAGGTAAAGACAGATGTGGAAACACAAGGAGATTTTATAAGGTTTTTGATCAAAGAGGTTGAAAGTGCAGCCTTCACAAACATTGACGATGTGGTGCTTTTCGTTAAGTGGCTTGATGATGAGCTCTCTTACTTGGTATACTCTAATTTCATAGTTATGCCGTAAGTTTTGGTAACCATTAGTATTGGCACTTAACGTACCTTGTCCTGTTGTATACTTGTATTAGGTGGATGAAAGGGCAGTGCTTAAGCACTTCGAGTGGCCAGAGCACAAGGCAGATGCACTGCGCGAGGTTGCATTTGGTTATTGTGATCTCAAGAAGCTTGAATACGAGGCTTTGTCTTTTCGTGATGATCTTCGACAGCAATGTGGTCCGGCCCTCAAGAAAATGCAAGCTCTGCTTGAAAAGTACGCTAAAGTTACACAAGAACTTTTTATTTGCAGTAAATTTAATCTCAATTTATTCACCTATATTGAATTTTACAGATTGGAGCATGGAGTCTACAACCTCTCACGAATGAGGGAATCCGGTTCTAACAGATTTAAAGGTTTTCAAATTCCTACGGATTGGATGCTTGACACTGGGATTGTAAGCCAGGTGAGTTTTCTGTTTCGACATTAGTTGTATAAAAGGAATAATGTAACCAGTGGTCACCACGGGGATGGAGAGGGATACTGCTTGATCCACTACTTGCCACTGATAAATTATTGTACAATGAGTAGCCAGTAGGTTGCAAAAGGACAAAAGAAAGCTAGAATCTTGCCATCATTTTAAGCGGCCCCACGCCTGCATAGGGCACATGTGAGCTACCAGAATTCTTACATGTATCTTTGTCTGTTTCTTTCTTAACTTGGGATTCACTTGTTAACATTCTTCTCCTTTTAATGAGGCTCTTTAAATGTTACCTAGGCTAAGAAAAAATTGGTGTTTCCCCAAGTAGTCCTTTTATGCATGCGCAAATTATTTGAGCTATAAGTTTTCAATCACCTGTAGTATTTGCATTAAATTAATCTCAATAAGAGTGAGAGCCTGACTGATAATCTGTATGCCCTTGTGCTCTGGCCATTGATCTCTGTGTTTTGTTGCAGATGAAGGTGGCATCAGTAAAATTAGCAATGAATTATATGAAGAGAATATCTGCTGAACTTGGAAATGTTGCGGGTGGTCCTGAAGAGGAGGAACTGATTGTCCAGGGGGTTAGATTCGCTTTCCGGGTTCATCAGGTAAAACCATTTTGAAAAATCATGTGGTTGTACCTTCACTATTTTTTAATGTGCTGTTAATTGAAGAGTGAACACGTTTGCTTTCCTTTCATGACAGTTTGCTGGAGGTTTTGATGTTGAAACAATGAGGGCATTCCAGGAGCTGAGAGACAAAGCTAGTTCTTGCCATATGCAATGCAAGAATCAGCAACATCAGAGACTTGCATGCAGGTCTACTACCTATTAATCTGTAGCAACCTCAGCTTCAGAATTGCTGCCATTTTTGTTGTAATGATGGAACATTATATGTATGTGAAATGTGAATAGGCCATTTATCATTAAGATTGATTTGTTGATATTATCTTTCTACTTTTTACTCATCAAACTGGATATCCCAAGTATACTTTCGGTCAAGCTGGATATCCCAAGTATACTTTCGGTCAAGGGAATGCGGAGTCTGCTGTAATACTTTACGGCAGCCCCCGCTGCAAATGAACTTTCGAGGGTTAAAATTTTTTTATTTTAATTTTAAAAAATTATGATTGTGTTTTAATCGGAATTACGAATCGAATGATTTTTTCTTTTAGTCAAACAAAAATAAAGACAGTGAAAAAAGACCTATAATTTTTCGGATCTGTATTTAACGGTTTAAATTTTTCGAATCATTTTCATGATCCATTTTATTTTTATTTAAACTCGTAATTTTAATCAAACAATTCATAATTAGATTTTTTAACTCCTAAAAATACATTTACAGCAGGATTATAGCAAACCTCGGATTTCAATTTTTACACTTAGGCTTTGTTTGACAAATATGGAAGTAGCGGTTTCGAGGTGTTTTTAATGTAGTGGTTATTACCGGTTAAAAACATTCCAATTTCAGTCAAATTAGCAGTACATTGATTTTTGGAGGGTTAAAAAACCCTCCAAAACTAGTGTTATTAAAATGTAACAAAATAATTATTTTTAAAATCTTTCATTTTCAGTCACTTAAAAAACCTGTCATTTCTCTAGTTATTTTCAATCAGAGCATCTCCGATGGTAAGCTACTCCAAATTTTCCAGTTCGGTCTGACTTTTATTACAGCAAAACAAGACTATCAATCTACCCATATAAACAAAGCACATATTTCAATATAATTTTTTTCAATTTTTATTTACAAACACTTCAAATATCAATAATCAACATCACTTTTCTCATACTTTTCTACCATTTTTCACTTTTTTCTACACATCTTCCAATATAATTTTTCAAATCACTCTCTCAACACACTCCAAAATTTCCGACATTATTATCAATGTCCCATTGCACTTGCTTTTCGAGGGTTTAAGTGGACTCAGGCCCCTTAAGGCCTGGGCCGCGAATAAAAAGGGTTCTCTGTGCATTTGTTACTAAAATTATGGGACGACAAAAGCCCATGAAGTCCATTCTTATTGAACGAAAACTAGAAGAGAGAAAAAATGAACGGTGAATAGTGAGTCGGCCAGAATGTGACTCGAGTTCACAAGGACTGATGTCTGCCTCTGTGATTGTGAATTCAGTCATAAATTTCCCATTCGTCCCTTCTACAAAACCCTCGTCTTCGCCTCCCAAGAATAGCTACGCACTGTATTCAGCAAAGCTCTTTTTTCCTCTCGAGTACCGATCTTCAATCCGAGATCCTAGATTTCTCCGCCCCATACTTCAGGCCACAACTGCCATGGAAGCGAAGCAGATTGACGCATCAGTCAACACCGGTTCAGACCCCCCAATGAATCTTATGTTTGTGGAGATGGGTGTCGGCTACGATCAACATGGGTATTTTATCATATGGCCATTTTGCTCATTTATTTCGACTCCTGTACTTTGAATGGTTTTGCTTTAAACACTGATTTGATAATAATTGTCATATAATTGTGCAATACAGGCAAGATATTACGGCTGCAGCAATGCGGGCATGTCGGGATGCAATCTCCTCCAATTCAATTCCTGCATTTCGCAGAGGTGCCCACTCCTTTGTCTTATGCTTAGTGTTGTGTGATGTAACACGAATGAATTTCGATTTTTGTTGTTTGTATGCTTGAATTTTTTGTTCTCATGCTTCTTTTGCGATGCGGAAACTTGAACATTTTAGCTGACTTAGAATTGTGAAACAAGTTCTATGTTAGGGTGACCCACCTCGAATCGTTGGGATTATTGAACAGCTGGTTGTGTTTAACATATTATGGAAGTGTATGAATTTAGAGGGTTATAATGTTGCCTGATATGAGCAACAGTTTTCAACTGTAATCTTGAGGTATGCTCGATGCAAATTTCATTGGTAGGGAACCAGGATTTTAGTGCCCTTGTTGTAAATTGTTGATTGATTTTATCAAATTTTTAGCAAAGAAAAAAAAAGGATAAAAGTTTCTAATAGGTTGAAAATAATGCAGGGTCAATACCTGGTGTCACATTTGAACAAATGAAGCTACAAATCAAGCTAGGGGTACCTCATTCTCTTCAGCAATCCCTGGATATTGAGAGAGTCAAGTCTGTCTTTCCTTAGTAAGTGTTGACATCTGTGGAGGTTTGACGTGTCATTTTATATCATGGTTTCATGAATGCTATCCATCTCTTTTCTTAGTTACTGCTGGAAAAGAAAGAAAGAAAGAAAATTAGTTTTATGTAACGCTGTTTTAAAGTTTCTTGTTTTAATTGCTAATCAGTTCGTGTTAACTGCCATGTATATTCTTAGTATTGATAGTAGGATTCTAAATGGACTCATGGAATTTTTTTTTATCAAGCATACATGGTCCTCACCAGACCATGTTAATTTTTAACAGTGAATGCCCCAGTTCAAATTTGCAATCTGGCCTGTGTTTGTCTGAATTTGTAGTTAACGTTGGTTATATGTTTTACTGGATTCAAATCCTATCTCTACTTCTGTAGCAGAACATTGGTAAGCAAATGGAAATTGAACTACATAGCTGTAGAACTTGTTTGATGTTGGTTAATGAGAATACTTTCAAGAGTGGTATTGGTTTTATTATATTGCGTTGCTTTTGAGGGAGCTATTAAAATTATGTTGACCATTTTTCTTTGTACAATCATGAAGTTTCTGAATGGTCTGCTTATCTATTATTATTCTTTTCCTTAAGGTTGTTTTCTTTTTGTTGCTTCATTTGTCATGTTTTTCAGCTCATAAACTGTTGATCTTCTGGTTTTTCAGGTCCTTCATTTATTTTTTATTTTCTTTTCCCTTATACAATGAGGACGTGGGGGATGGGTTGGAGGATTTTAATTGTTCGTTGGTTTGTCCATTAACACAATCTTTTTCTACAACTTTTTAATTAAAAAATCAGTTTAAGTATATGATTATATTTTAGTAGACACCCCCTCAAAAGTGAAAAATAAACACATTTTATATAAATTTAGTCCTAAAAATTATAATTCCCTAGTTTAGATGCCCTATAAATATTTTGGGGCCGTTGCCCCTGAACTTCCGTCAATCTTTCACCCTCGTCCTATAAATTTCTCACTCCACCACTAATCAAGCCCCCCTCAATTAATTTTCTGGATTCGCCACTGTCTCCCTTCATGAATGCTTCTTGAATCTTGAATCAAGGTTCCTTTTATCATTAGTTTATCTTGATTGTTGTATTGCTTAGTTATGATTTTCTTTTGCATTTCCTTAATCCTTTGAAGTAACAGTAATTTTAACTGCAGTGGAAAAATTTTGGACGTCGAAGTTGTGGATGGAGGATTAATTTGCTCCAGCGGCGTGCATGTTGAGGAAATGGGAGATAAGAATGATGATTGTTACATAGTGAATGCTGCAGTATATGTTGGCTACTAATGCTCCACTCCCTCATCCATGTTATCCAAGGTTAGATTTCACATCAATAACCCAGATTGTAAGTAAAATTTGGCTTCTGTATGTCTTAGATCTTGGTATCTTTTGTTACCTGCCTACTTTAGATGACTACTTTTTTCATGATTCCAACAACATAACAACCTATTCCTGACAACGATTATCCTGCTGTGTTCCTGTTGTCTGAGTTTTTCTGATGTTTCATGTTGTCTCCTCCCCTCCATGCCTGAACTTTATTCTAAAAAGAACACTTTTTCCTGACCAAAATTATTAAGTCTGATTCTGCTCCAGAAGTCGTGTTTGATGGAATAAATCACTTCCTGAAGAAACTTGCATTGCATAATCACATGAAGAAACATTTGCCTCATCCTTATCACCATCCTATCTGTATGGTATTCCCTTGGTCAACGAAATCAATCACTTTACAATTGATTTACACCCCCTTGTTATTATCTACCAGAAGCGAATTAACGAGAGACCTTTGTCCCTTCATAAATGTACAAAGAAAACAAATATGAAAAACTATAAACTCTTGCTTCGTATTGACTTTCACATGACAATAGCTGCATATAGAAGCTGGTTCCATGTATCCGGCAGTCCAGGAAGGCACCAATGGCTGCAGTCATTGGCTGAAGGGTCATTGCCGTAAGTAGAAGGGTGTGCATCTTTTCTTAGCTGTGAGAGTGTTGTTATGTCAAGCAGATAAACTGGTTTCCTAATTGAGGTCAATACTCTGTTCACCACTGCAACTTCCGGTGGTGTTCCTCCTGGATAAGTAGACCCTGATAGCGGCTCCAATTCCCCGTTGCAGCTCTTCTGTGGCTGATTCCACTCCTTCCCCCTGTTTCAAAAACCCTCTTTAGTATTTTGACTGACTAACCTTGGAAATGCATTATTGTTTTGAAATGAAGTGGAAACTGGAAAGTGAGCTTTTGTAACATACTTGTAATGGGTAGGAGAAATCCCCTGGTAGAAGACTTTGGTTTTACCAGGATCAACATTGAGATCAACCCATTTAGCCCATGTTGTCAAGCCTTTCTGAAATGCTTCCAAACGATCCATATCTTGATGCAGGCCACTCCCATCTCTAATATAATCCCATCTGCAACACAATACATGAACATTAGGAACTTTTTTTCTTCTTTCAGTTCAGTTAGGGTAAAATATGATTGATGATGAAAGTATGTACGGCTGAGATTTTCCGGTGTGTGTCCACCAGTGCCAGGTGTTGAAGATCAACATGTCCATGTCTTTCCATGATTTTCCAGCTTCAATGGAGTCCAGCCGGAGCACTCTACCTATATCTTCTTTAACTATATCAACCAAGTAGGGTGTTCTATACAAGAAAATAGTCACTCCGTAGTCCTGCATAAAGTACACAAATTTTTCTTAGCAAACAAATAAACCAGAAGTAGTTTTTGAAAATCATGATCAAATGCCATGCAAGGTGATATTTTTAGTGGAAAATAAATGGTATGACTGGTACAAGAGAATAAAAAAATAATTGAAAAAGTTGAACTGTTGAATATAAACTCAAAATTTTTTTCCGGCTTCCTTTTTTTTGGGAATAAAACAGAATCTAGCGACTTTAAAACTGATTTAAAAAAAAAAAAAATTGTAAAAATAGATTAGAGTAACTTTAGAAGCCAGTACTGTTAGGTCCGCTGCTGTTATTTTACTAGAGATTTCTAGCTACCCTACAAAAGAAGACGAGAGCCAGTGAAATAATGGAAGATAGCCGCAAACGTGACTGAACAGTCACAAGTACAAGTGACACTGATAATGCCAGTGACAGAATTTTGATTCATAATAGATATGCATATATCAATTTTAGTCTAACTTATAATCCAATTGCTTCTTACATAACTATCCTGCCCTAGCTCATCTACAAACTTTTTATAACCGAGAACGATATCATGTATCCTGCCCCAGCTCATCGACCAACTTTTTATAACCGAGAACGATATCATGTAAGTTCGTTGATTGCAAATCTTTTGGGAATAGAAAGAATAATGTCTGTGTGACATTATTTAAAAATTAGAAGGAATGATAATCATAAAAAACAGACAAACATGCACTGACATTAAATCATAAAAAATAATAATATTGGCACCCATTTTCATGTTCTTTCATTTTCAGATTTTCTAAAAAGACAGGCAAGCAAGAACCAGAGACCAGACCACCCACCTCAAAGGTCACAGAAGACAACGACTCCCTCTTAGCAAAGCTGGTCTTTGCACTCGGCACCGACGCATGAATCATACACGATAACGATTCAAACATGTTCAGACTCAGTGAGTCACCCACAAACATTATCTTCTTCCCTCTCCACATTGTCAAGAATCTCCTCCCATCAAATCTACACCACACAATCATATTAAAAAAAATACACAAAATCTATTCTTTTCTACATAAACTCCAAAGAAGTTAAATATAAATTACCTAGGTATGTCGCAGGTGTCAGGCTTCCAAGCATACTTGAGATACTGCTCATCAGGTCTGCCATACTTTTTGCAGTCAAATTCATCATCTATGAAGGGACAAGCTGAGGAATCATAGAGAGGATATGAAGCATCAAAAACCCATTTTCCTTGAAACAAATTACACCCACTCAATTGCTTCCTCCCTCTCAATGATCTGCTCACATTGTAGTGCTCTTGTCCTGCCAATGATTGTTGGAACAACAACAAAAGACACAAATAGAGTAAATACAGAAGACCCATCTTTTGTTTTGAATCAAATTAAGACAAGATGGGATAATGAAATGGTTGTGTTATACTGTTATATATATATATATATATATATATATATAGAGAGAGAGAGAGAGAGAGAGAGAGACCAGAGACAGAGATAGAAAGAGAGAGAGGCTGCTGATTGTGAATGGAGATGGCTTGGTGGGTTGGTTTCACAATTCACATGGTTTAGTGGGAAAGAACAAGTGGTTTTTGTATTTGTTTGATTGAGCTGGGAAATCTTTTGAAGGATTGGATTTGTTGTCTAGTGTGGATGAGGTAGAAATCCTAACTTGTCTCGTGAACAAAACCAAACCCAGATGTCTATTTTTTTTCTTCCAACCGACGATGATTTAAATAATATTGTTGGTATAGAATACTGTTTTTGTATGGTATATTGGGTTCTTTGTGTAAAGTTGTTTTGACATTCTATTGGTCTGCATTTCACGGGCCATACTAATCATGCACCACCACCATACTTCACATGGTTTACAAGTTTTGGAATTTTAAAATACTGGGATTAGTTTTGTGTAATAAAATCATTAAAAAATGTCAAATTATAAATACGCGCTTAACGGATGAGGTGAACTTTTGGTAATTAAAAGACTGATCGGTTTTCATTTCGATCGATGAATGTTCAAGCATTACAAGTCGATAACCTAAAATTTGAATTTATTATAAATTTATAACTCGGTTAGATTTTTCAACTTTAGAGAAGTTGCCTAACTGATGTTTCAAATCTCTATAACGTTTGAGCATTAAATGATCAAAATGACAACTAATCTTCCGATTACTAAAAGTCTAATAAACCCATTCCTGGAACTTGAAACCATGCAATTTGGCATTTCTCAAAATACTCTGATACCCTGAAGAGAAGTGAAGAATATGCTGTTATTCACAAGTGAGATCGTAACTAGAGTACAAATACAACTTTTATTATGAAATGACATTCGATAAGACCATCTTCTTGGGAGCATTGTTAAAGATAAAATTAATGGACCAACATGTAGAGAGGATGACTAAAATGCCTATGTATATATATATATATATATATATATGTAATTATGTCAATTATTGACAAATCATCACACCTAGACAAAATTACCGAAGCAGGTAACCTATTGAATCTCTTCCAAATCGATTCTTTTCATTGAATTAATAAAATTAATAAAAACAAGCCCTAAACACTCTCTCTCATTGGTTGGTCAACATTTCTTTTCTCATAACAATGGAGATTAATAGACAAGTTATGAGTGGTACAAGTCACCAATTCAAAATTGGGTTCTTAATTGATTGATGGATTAATAAATTAATTATGAATGGATGTATGGAAAGTGGGATTGTGGGGACTCGCCAGCCACTAAACTCGACCAAATTCAACAATATTGTTCAACTTACGCATTATTGGGACAATCGGACCCCCCAAGTTTGGTCCAATCGATTGATGGTGATATTATTTGTTGGGATATTTTAATAAAGAAGTGAATTGTATAATAGTTAATATGATGAATTAATTTATTCATTATCATAATTAACTTGTTAATTGTAATATTGTAACCTCTTAATTCTATAGGAAGTTTAATTAAGAATTCCGCATTCGCAAAAAAAAAGAGAGTAAATGTCACTTAATAAGAGAGAACATATTAATGGGTTAATGTTGCAATTTCCACATCCCCACATATTAATAATATTGTCCGCTTTAGGTTATCCAGTTTACTAGATATATTGCGCTCATATATCAGTTGTCCGGTTAATATGGATACAACGGGCCCGCAACTCACTACACAAGGAAAATACCTTGTTGTTGTGTGAGGAATGTCATAACACTTATTAAGTGCATCAACTACCACATCTACCAATCTGGGAGTTCTTGCAATCTCAACACTTGTGAGCTGGGTTATACCACAGACTCAACAAGTGGAGTAGAGATTATATCCAAGTCCAACTGGACCAAGCAACCTGACTTGTTATAATATTTTCCGCTTTAGGTTGTCCGATTCGCTGTATACAACAGACTCACATATGGATTGTCCGGTTGCCCATATACGGATTGTCCAGTTCACATAGATACAAAAGGCTCGCACGACTTTGTTTCTCCTCAAGTGTAGCAAGTGGGCTAGGCCCAACTCACTACACAAGGGAAAAAGTCTTGTTGTTGTGTGAGGGAGGGCATAACACTTATTAAGTGTATCAAAACTCCCACATCTACCGATGTGATAGTTCTTACAGTTAATGTAATGCGGAAGTGAGATACCTATGCCTCAATCCATTACGGTTAATTTTTCTATTCTAATTTATGCATTTTGTACTCACTTGCACTATATAACATTATTTAGTGGGGAAAAATTAGATGGATTTTCCTTCATGAAAATTTATTACTTCATTCATTCTTTGCACGGATTTCCTTGGAAGAAAGAAGCAAATTAAGTATTCCTCGTCATCCAAAGTTCATGTTTATGGGTTACAACTTCGTTAAGACAACGTAACCACATTGATTATTAAGATACTATAAATTTCATAATTAAACCTAAATAATACAACACGTGTATACAAGGTTTTTTTATTATAAAAAGTACAATACCTCATAAATTTATTTAAACGCTCAGTTAGTGTAGAGGAATATCAAGATTACAGACAAAAATCAATTTAAAGTAGAAAATCAGCTTACAACAAAAACCCAACAACCTAAGAGATAAAACCAGCACCTAAAACCAAACATCAACAAACAAAATACCAAAAAAGCCGAACCACCAAACTACAAAAATCCACCTGCAACCAGTAGTCGAAATGACCGAGAATGAATCATTGAATCTTTTCTGTTGGAAAGTTAAAGTTTGAAAATAATGTAATTTTCGTTATCTATGTAAGACACATTTTCCTTTTTTTTTTTTGATCACACATTTTCCTTAATTTAAGACATTAAACAAGCCAAAAATTACGAAATATCTACCCATTTATGGGTATTCGAGTTGGGGTGGGGTTGGGAGTATATTTTTTTTCCTAGTTGGAGATTCAAATTCCACTCACGATGTACATGAATAGCCAGCAGTGCATGTAGAACCAAGGTGTTTTTATTTATTTATTTAGGGAATGGAATGGGGTTTGAATTCGGAATTAAAGATTGCATACAACTTAACTCGTTAACTGAGTTACTCGTTATTTGAACTAAAATATCTTGTTGAGCATTTGGTGTTTATATATGTATGTATACATATACACACACATTAAATTACTAACCCTAACCATATCATATGCTTGCCATTAATTGTCAGGTCTCCCTAACTAACTCGAATCTCTCTTCTCTGTTGCATGCAGTTATTTTGATTCCTCTTTTTTGGGGATTGCTTGTACGTATTAATGATGATGATAACAAATACGTGAAGGGTGGTGCATTTTTATTTTTATTTTTTTTATTTTTTTTATATAAATGATCATACATCGTAGTCTTCATACATGCATGTTATTAATTTATGTTACGACAAAAGAAATTAAAACAAGCACCTCAATAGTTGGTGTGGGACTATATTTATATATATTTTCTTTATCTGCACTTAAAATGTGCATCTGACTTTTAAGGTCGAAAGCATTTTAAATAAATTATATTTATATTCTGATCGATTTTATCAATTCAACGATATATTTTTTGCTCAAAATAAAAATAAAATTTAATCTGAAATGTACATAATAATTCTAAACTATTGAATATAAAGCACAAACATTACAAATATTAATTTTCAAATTGTATTTAATTTCGAAAAAAAAAATATCATTATATTCATAAAATCGATAAACACAAATACAATTTTAATATGTTGTTATAGTGTATGACAGACAAATATAATCTGTATATAAATAAAGAGAGGCAACCAGTCAACAACATTGAGGTGTATGACAGAGAGTGTTGCTTCATTAGGAATTTAAATATGTTGTTATAGTGTATGACAGATATATTTATCAACACAGATCCCTATTTTCCTACTAAATATCTTAATTAACATTACATTATGCAACTTGCTTACACTTTTAAATTATTGATTTAGATTTGCAACAAATACTGCAGCCTTTTTTAGTTAATTAAAGAATCTAAGAAATTACACGAAATTTGAGTAATTACTAACTATAATTAATTGATTTCTAAATTTATAAATCTCGCTAAATTTTCATTAAATTGATTTCACATGTTAAGATTCTAAATGATTTAGGTACTCATTTTTCTTTAAGAGATCACGGGTTCAAGTAGGAGAGATGAGATCATTCTTTGAAAATAAAACACACGAAATCTTATGTTGGACGTATATACGTCGTCGATCATCGGTATTTCGCCCAATTAGTGTTCATACACATTGATTTATGATATATTGGCTAACTAGAAGGTAAATAATACACAACAAGTCAAGAACAATCACGTCTTTTATATCTTCTCTTTAGCTAGTAGTTTCGTCTAGTTTAAGATAAAGACAAAATTACTCAAAGTCCTTTTATAAGCATAATCGAATACTTAAACTAATTGGGTGCCAACTTATGCTTTTTTCTCCTTCCAAGTATCAATCATTGAATTCTTTATATATATATATACACACACACACCGGGATTCGTTGAGGAGACATTGTGGTTATACCAGCTTAACAAACTCTCTCTCTCTCTCTCTGGTTGCTCATGCATGATGTCATTGACAATTGGAGAAAGCAAAGTCTGGACATTGGAGATCCAATTAGTCGAACCCATTTGGGGGTATGTGGTGTGGGTGGGCTACAGTTAATAGTGGGCTGTTTGCATGTGTGTGTGTCTATATATATATATACAGCACCTCAGACTCAGCGTTGCTTACACTACAAGGTGTACAGATAACGATATCACATTCACAATAATGATAACAACATGCTTATTTGCAATTATAAAAATGGCTGTATTTGGTTGACTTAGTTGGGAGAAGAGTGGATGTCTACAAGCCAGTCCATCAAATATTGGAGCTGGAGATCGAGCTACAATTCTTTTAACTAAAATGGGTTAAGATTACTCTCCAAAGCTATGTTAAATTACGATTTTTTTAGAATGGCATTATTGTTTCATGATCATACAAATTGTAAATATATTATTCTCGCACTAATTACATTGTTCTTTGACACTGTAAATCATCTTCTTCATTACCTGTAAATGCATCATCAATGTATGCCTTTATATTTGTTGATTTCACCTTCGTTAAATATATTAGACAAAAATCAATGTAATTAAGCAAAAATAAATAAATAAATAATTTAGTGCATTTTTTGCAGTTGCTATGCTTATTCAAATTGTTGCAGACAAATACTAATAATCATAACATCATCATACAAATAAGTTTAAAACTCAAAAAAGCTAATAAAGCATCATACAGATTAAATAAATTGTCGAATATGTATTGAATTTAAAACAATGTAATTACACCAGATTGGAAGTCATAATACCTATTATCAATAAAATCTAAAGTCCAATAGAAATGAATTGTATTCCATTTCAAAAATACATGTTCAATAAATAAAAAATGTAAATCACCAATTTTTTTAAGAATTTTTTTGATATAATTGCGATAATTGTTGATACACTGAATTTAAAACAATGTAATTACACCAAATTGGAAGTCATAGTATCTGTAATCAATAAAATTGATTTAATTGTTCGGATGACCGATTTGTTTGACCCAATTTAAACCAAGTTTAGACATAAGTTATATGTCTGAAATCTGGATCGAAACAAAAACATATTGTACAATTCAAAATTGGCTTCAGGTCAACCCCAAAATATTGTCTGATTTAATTGTTCGGATTCTAACCCGAATTAGATTGTTGTCCAATTTATTTGTATAGATCTAAACTAATTTGGGTAAGGTCAATTAAGTATGTTTGCAAATCTAAATCAATATGGGTATGATCATTTGAGTGCGTTTGTAAATCAAAATCAATTTATATGGTTTCGTTTAGGTAGTGGCGGAGGCAGAAAGTTTCACTTGGGGGGTAAAAATTGAGGACAGCTTAACCAGAGCAGTGCCGTTTTATATCCCATGGGATTCCATAATTTATTTCATTGTATAATACAATGGAATAACATATTTTATTACAGTGGAATTCGTACTATTACAATGGAATACGTTATTTCACTGTGCTAGAATCTGTTATTTCATTGTGATAATACAATGGAATAACGTATGAGATATTTCATTGTAATAATACAATGGAATAACAGATTCTAGTACAGTGGAATACGTATTATTACAATGAAATACGTTATTCCATTGTAATAAAATCTGTTATTCCATTATAATAATACAATGGAATAAAATATGGGATCCCATGAAATACAACCCATGAGATATATATCATTTTCCTAACCAGAGTGCTAAATGCTAATTAGGTATATGTCTCTAATGTTCAAAGAGTTGATCAATGTAGTAGTATCCATAGCTGCATTGGGGAAGATTGTGTGTGAATTTGCCACCTGTGGCAGCATTGGGATGACTGCAAAAGAATGCACTCATATGACTGTGTTGGATCTAAGTTTGCCATGTATTCAAATGCTCACAGATCAATTGATAAGGTGACAATTGATTGAGAGATTGAAATAGTGAGATCAACATTTACAAATGCAAATGCACCTCAAAAATGAAAAATTAGAGAGAAAAGGCAACTGCAATTGTTGGACATGACTAGCAGCACTACCATATTGTAGTCAAAATAGAAGGCCATAGAGTGGAGTCCCACCTCAGCGTTGCTCACACATCAAGGTTTACAGATAATGATATCACATTCATGGCATCCGTTTGCCCCTCAAAATGTAAAGGTGTTGATTTTTTGGTGGAGGATATGTTTGTGGTACATGTGTTGGTTCTCAATAATGATAACAACAGGCTTATTTTAAATTATCAAAATGGCTGTATTTGCTTGACTTAATTGGGAGAACAATGGATGTCTACAAGCTACTCCATCACATATAGTATTCTTTTAACTAAAATTTGGTTATAATTTCTCTCCAAAGCCATGTTAAATTATGATTTTTTTTTTAATTTTAAAAATGACATATTAGTGTATAACGTTTAGAGAACCAATACCATTAGACTAATATCCCAGCGGTGAATATCTTTGGATTCAAACCATATGTACTCGGTGGGTTTGAATTTGACTCTCACTAGGAGCAATACTCTTGTAGTGATGTGTTCAAATTTGGCCAAACTTACAGTGTCATTCTGTGAAAAATTTCAGTGTGGGCGGACCTAATGGCCCGAGTTAGGCCTACCTATTATTACAGATGTCCATTGGACAAACTTGCATAATATCGTTCTCACTTACCGAAAAAATATTTACATCTCCATGGGCTTAGGATTATATTTTACATCTCTAAATACAATCTTGAGTTGGAGTTGCTCTAATAAATTAATTTAATTTATTGGATTGAAGCATTTTACATGATTTTATATATTCTAACATTCCCTTTGAACAATCCGACACAATTGCTATCGATATTAATGAAAGTTCATTGATTGAAGCAAATTAAAAATGGTGGAAACAATTACTGAGAATCACTTGTAAATTGTTGCATATTTGGATCCACTCAGTTTCTCCTCCAATGATTAATGAACTATATATTGAGTATTAATTTTGGAAATGGAAGCATCAAACATAACGAAAAGACGTGGAGTTGCGGCTTCCATAGAAAAAACAAAAACATTACCAGGAACCGGAATAGCATCATAGCAACGGTGCACTGAAAAAATATAATTTATTTTGAATTTTTTTTATAAATGTGTAATATTTATGAGGGAAAATCTAAGGTTATATTTTTATACAAAATTAAATTAAATTCAACATAAAAAAGACATCACAATTCTAGATCATTGATATACACTTAAAACATTTCATTTTCGATCATACTGAATTTCATTTTTGTTAGGAATCAGATTCTTATTCAATTAATAAGAGGTTTTATTCAATTAAATTATTAAGAGGCGCGCGACTTTAAACCAATTGAGGGTCCTTTTGGAGAGAGAATTCACACACGTTTTTGGCAAATGTGGGACAATATCATAAGTGTTGTGTTGTGCTAACATTCCCCCACCTACTTCTCCAAATTATCACATGGTATTAGAGAATTTGCTCGATCCTCAATTACCCCCTGGGGAGTTTGGGTCACCTGTGGACCTTTCGGATATGGATAAAGCACAAGGTGATGGGTACTGCATAATGAACCCTAACCCGTCGAATCCACTTGTTGTGTCTCATATGAGCTTACAACTGTGGACAAGTGTTAACAATCCCACATCAGTTAAATGGTGGATTCTCATTCAATTAATAAGAGGTATCCAACCTCAAACCACTTGAGTGTTTTTTTAGGGACAAAACTCACATGGACTTTTGGCACAATGTGAGACAATACTCCAAGTGTTGTGTCGCGCTAATCTTTTCCTCACCTCATTCTCTAATTTATCACAGTTTTTGCTTTAAATAAAAATTATCCACAATGATTGCATGGGAAAAAGTTATTTAAGAAACAAGTTTTCTCTTGTGTGCACCTAATTTTTGGGACTCAAGACATGTTTTTAAAATATTTGAAAGAAAATATATTTATATTATGATCGATTTTAAGAATCTAACGATTTTTTTTTTCAAAAAATAAAAAATTAGACATGAAAATTGCATTAAAATTTTAGACGGCTGGATATAAAACATAAAACATTTCATACACTTTTTAGGTTATATTTGATTTTTGTTCCGAACGAAAAATATATCATTAGATTCGTAAAATCGATCAAACAGAAAAATAATTTTTTTTTAAACTAAAAAATATATATTTTGGACTGGACTCCAAAAATGATCCTTGAAGTTGAGTGCATATTTTATTTCCACATGAGGAAAAAACCTGATTTAACCTGATTTAAGAGATATAAAATATATTTTGGGCTGAGCCCTATTGCGCTATTCTAGGGCGTAAATGCTTCGTAATATCTGGCCCAAAACCTTAGATACTCTACTTACTATGAACTTAAGGTCAGGAGTCGAATTTCAAGCCCAACATTAAGGCCCAAAAAAATCCATCCATGGCGGCCTTTCGAAGCATGGTGGATACTGGATAAAGCAGGCTGTGTCGATAAGGCATTAGAAGATATATAACACAGGCGGAGAGGGAGAGCGGCTGCCAAAACAATGGCTGCCACAGTGTCGATAGTATCGTCATTACCGCCATGGACTGCAAGCAAAAACATTCAAACTCGTTTTCCATCAGCTTCGCTCACGCTTTTCTCCGGAAGTAGAAGGAGTGTGTCGGTGAATCTTGCAAGCAACAACCTCTTCACTCGCCCTGGGCTTCTCCACTGCTCATTCATTTCCCCGTCTCTCTCTTTGCCTTCCTCATTTTCAGGTAAACTCGAATTTGTGCTTAATTAATTGGATTAGTTTCCATAGATGTCTGTTCTTCTACGTGAATTGGTGATTTTTTTTGGGGGTTTTGATGTTTAATCCCATCCCTGTTAATTTTTCTTATTTGAATAGTACGGATTAGCAAATGTGGAATTTTCTTGTAAGACCAAAACTTGGTTTGGCTCTTTACGCTCTGCTTGGCAGTTTATGGGGGTTGTAGTTTTGGAGTGCTTTTAAAGTAAGCGATTTTGACCAGAGAGTAGCGATTTTGAATGATTTTAATAGTATTTTTTAAAATAATTCAGTATTTTAAAAATATTAAATTACTACAATGAGGGTAATGAATACAATAAATTTCAAAAAATCATTAAAATCGGTTAAATTAATACTATATTGGTTTGGGGGTTTTTAAAACCCCAAAATCAGTGTTCCTAAACTGTGAATAACAAAGAGTTTTTAAAACCCATAATTTTCAGACACTTTAAAAAATTCTCATTTTCAATCATTTTCGGTATCCAAAGCAGAGCCTTAGTGTGGGAAACAAAAGGGTTTTGCGAAATGGTTGTCAAGCAGGATAAGAATTATGCTTAGGTTAGCATCTGGATTGTTAGTTCTATATACTTTATGGGCAGATTTGAACTGGGAGTTTGGTTGCAATAACATTGTGTAGGAGATTAGTGCATAGTATTGTGTCTGAAATACTCTTAACGCACAGAATTTCAAGGTTCATCTAGTTTTTGAAGTTCCACCTCAATTGTTTTTTATGATTTGATTTCTCAAGCCTTCTCATATTCTCAGTGATCAAACAAAGATTAGAATATTTTTGCTTTACCAACAACTTCAATAATGCTTAGTTTATATTCTCTTTTTCCTGGGATTTAAGCTTCTTGTTGTTCCAGAAGAAATCACATGCCTTTTTTTATTTTTAATGCTGAGAGGAAATGATTAGATTTAGATGTCTTCATAGAAATGATGCCTTGCTTTTGATTCAATTCAATATATTTCTTTCAGGATCATCTTTGGGGTTGGATTTGAATTCTAACGTTGGGGTAAGAAAGGAAAAAGGCCGTGGCCTAGTGGTAAGAGCTGGGAAGGCTGCTCTGTGTCTCACAAAGAGGAGCAGGTCCCGGAAGTCCCTTGCTCGAACTCATGGCTTCCGCAGACGCATGAGAACCACTAGTGGAAGAGCAATGTTGAAGCGTCGTCGTGCCAAGGGCCGATGGGTCCTCTGCACCAAGACCCACCCGAACAGTGGCAAACATTATTAGATTTTCATCTGATAATCCAGCTTCATTAGGTACATGAGGCAGAAGACAATTGTGCCTGTTAATTGTTTTTATGTGACGTTGCTTTGATTCCTAGCTCATGTCCTGTGATTCCAAACTGTTCAGCTTAAAATATTTTGTTCCTTAAATTTATGTTTCCTTATTTACTTCAATAAGCTCTCCAAAATGTGTAAAGTCACATAGTTGGTTCAGCTTAGCTTTTGAATAATCTTTTGTGGGCTTTAATACAATTAACCAGAGATGGCTGAATCCATAGCTTACTAGTAAATTGAAATTGAAATTGCAGTAGTTCTCGTTATTTTGCAGAATATATCTGTAAAAAAATGATATATAATCCAGGTCTAAATAGCTCTTAGTAGTCCAATCTATTGTAATATCGTATTACATTATAAATTTACAATGAAATATCATCATTGTCCATTCTATTATAATATCGATATTACAAGGTAGTGTTGAGGGTTTTAGATAAGTCGCAAACTAGTTGAATTCATTGCGTAACTTAAAGACTACAATCTGCTATTTTTGATAATACAAAAATGGGGGATTTGGGGGGGTTAGGGGAAGAACTCAACAGCCTTGACAGCAACCACACTGTTCCGATTTCGTTACAAAGTAATCATATACACATGGGATAAATGGATAATGGCCCATCTCCCATTAGAAGATGCAACAAATATAACATTTTACAGCATTCAAATAGTATGCTTCCTTTCACCCTCCTTTTCTCCCTTTCAAGATTGTAGCTAACCCCAAAATTTAAAAATTACCGCAGTTAGTATCTATACCTCTGACCGAAGGCATATTTCAAACCTGTGGATCACATATTAGGAACAAATATTAGTATTGAATTGCCCAAGATTGAGTCAAGTGGAAAAACATGGCAAACTAACACAAGACATCACAGGTTAAAGATCAGCCTGTTTTAATTTGTACCTCAAGAATGAAAAATAATGCTGTCTCCCGAATATCTTGTGTCAAAATTTTACTTCTCTTCTCCAGCAGAGCTCATGTATTTTCCGACTATATTGGCAAGTGCATTAATTAACGATGCCGGATCAAATACAACACCAACTTTTGAGTCATATATAGATTCGACAACAATCTGCATAAAACACAATTGTTCAAGTTCTGTCTCGTGGAGAAAAGCATTTTGTAATCATCAATGCTTACAGACGACGAAAAATTTAAGCGATGGAAAAGTAATGCTGATAAGATTCTTTTTTTCATCCTCAGTAGTAATCAGAGCAATACTACAATCGATGAATACAAGGAGGCCCGACATTTGGAGATCCTGTTTAATGCTAACAGCTGTAGAGTGTCAAAACTCCTCAAACTCTACTTGAGAACAAGAAGAAACAAAATTTCTACTCAAGGGCTGGGTCAGGAATAAGTAGGTTCATAGTTTTTACCTTCAAAAGGGAGAGGACAGGAGAAAGATGAGGAGGGTGGTGGGGAAAAGGCGAAGGGAGGGAAGGTTGTGAGCATTAGTCTGGGTTTTCTTATGTCTTACATTATTATAACTGATTTTTTAACACAACAGCATAAGGCCACTTGTAAAACTAACATCTATACAAGTAATAAGAAGGAAAACACGATCGAAAATTGATGCACCATCATCTCTCTTTTTTACAGAAATAAACTGCTATAAAATACAAGATGTACCGTTCACCTCATGCAGGGAGTTACTGCCTTCACTCGACATATAAAATATCCTCTTCACTCTTGAAGGAAGTGATGGAACGGAAGAGCATTCCTATTTTTGACAATAAAAGCACTTTAACACATCAGAAATAGTACATGTAAAGACAGTTCTGTAATATTATCTGCCAGGATATTATTATTATTACTATTACAAATAACAGTTTAACTACCAAAACAGTGTGAATATTCAGAAAGGATAACTAATTATATGGGAGCGTCCTCAAATCCTTATGCTTCATATCATGAAGAGACTGATAGGATACCTTCTTTACAGGTGCCATGTTACAATGTGTTGGATGTGAAATTTCATTCTGACCCCGGATAATAGTTCCATCCTACATTTGAATTGCAAAAAAAAAAAGTGAAGAAAAAATTATTAATGATGGAATACTGTCGATCAACATAATTATTTCCAGTATTAGCTTAGAAAATTTTGGTTCATAATTAATACAGCTTGATTGCCCCAAACTATAACACTACATATATCATAATCAATAAGCCCAACAATCATTGGAATCTAATCATAAGATTAAATTGGAAAGACAATCTTAAGTAAGCTGCAGCAACAACAAATATATGAATAAAGATGCACTACCGATAATTCACATCCTAGCGTCAGTCTGTCATTAGTTGAAATTACTGGCAGGACTAGACTTTCAGAGGGAATATCTGAGACACGGGAAAACAAAAATATGGCAGCATCCAAAGACTGAAAAAATATGCATGCTCCAGCAAAGAAAAAATTCCCAATGCTGCAAAAAAGATGAGGCTAGTTAGGCAATGATATCAGACGTTATTATTAATCTCTATGAGATCCTTTATAGAAGTAAGCATTCGAAACTACAAGGGAATTATTCCAAAGCTAAAAAAATGCAAGTATAGGAACAATTAAGGCATCACCAAGCATGGTCTGGTTAAAAACTCAATTTGCAAGTGAGTATCATAAAACTTTAATAATCAGTCAAATACTGAAGGTTTAAAAGCCTAATATCTCAAAAAAACAACTCTCGTGCACAAGACTCTGCATTGGGCGGGCCAGGGGATGTGCAAGATGTATGCATATCCTACCCTACATAACATGTGAAGAGACTATTTCCAATAATTGAACCTATGACCTCTAGGTTGCACCCCTGCAACTCTACCACTGGGCCACATGTTCACCTGCGAAATAAACAAGAAGGCTAACTCCTATGGTAAAGCACCGAAAGAACATAGATGCATAGTAAAGTAGCAAAGAGACCTAAATTTAATAGCATATCAGGTAATGTGCAATTAAGCACCTACTGCAAACGAGAAGAGTAGAAAGCGATTAGAACAAGACCCAACGAAGCTTATGCTGTAATGCTGTAAGATATTCTTTTGTTACTGTCTCACTTCTTCAATCTCTTTTCAGCTTCACAGCTGATGCAGGGACCCCCTGCATCAACAGCGAAGTTAAAAACTGAGCTGTTAGGGAAGGTTTCCAACTCTAACAAATGATGTGCACTACAGTCACAAGGATTTAAGCAAATTAAAAACATTTGCTACTCCTTTAAAACCGCCTAAAGTTATAAATAACTAGTTTTAGTATTTTGGTTTTTGCTCTGTCAAATCATCCAAGTATTAACATATCTTAATCTTCAAAGAGAAAATCAATCTAGTCTTCTTCAATATCAAGAGGAATGAAATTTATGTATTTTTTTTATTACATTTTGATCTGTCGAGACTAACGAGGCTAAGTAGCTATATAATGAAAGAAGCATAAATTAATTAAATGACAAAAATACCAAGGTTAGTAGGTTACCTGCCATTACTGAAGCAAAATTGTTCATTAGACCGCCGAAGAATCTGTGATAATTGACCACAACAGAAGTTAAGAGCTGGATGTAAATAATATTTAATAAATCCAATCTTATAAGGAACAACAAAGATGGAAATACAAATAAGAAGTTACATCAATAGATGCATATATTTCAAGTGAAAAAAATCACTCCTGGAAATGGTTTGTTTTGTCTCTCTCTAAAAGATTTTTAATTCCTATCACACGATTGAGGAAGTCATCGAACGACTTTACAGAGAATAAAAAAATATTCCCATATAGAAAGAACAAAATTAATCAACAACACAAATAAAACAAGAGCTACTATACATATGCAAATTTAAGCATTAGATAGTCGAGGCCCAAAAAAAAAAACAAACAACACAGTGACGTGTCTCCTTGGAACCAAACTTATAAAGTGCTTACTGAAAGATACAACACAACAATGAAGTGATGAACTGTAAATATGTATTTTTACGACAACGTTGTGCTGCCAGATCAGCTTACCTCATTCTGAAAGTAAGCCAAAAATGCTCGAATTGTTTCTCTGTAGGGTCTTGATACCCCTTCCCAAAGATCATGTTCTCCTTCCACAATTTTATACCTGTCAAATTCCCAACTCAGCACACTATTACTCTATATCCCCACCACTGTAACACCTAGCAAGTAAATAAAAAAAAAACTCAGAAAATAATGGGTCGAGACAACAAGTGAGGACGAAAAAAGAATTTGATACACTTACAATGGATATGTAATATAATACAGCAACTTAGACAACCTAAGCAAAATCAAATAATCTTTTAAAAAGTTCGTTTTGGTTTTCATCAAATATGTGTTTATATGTGCATTTTGGCAATGCAAGCTGATAATTTTCAATTTTCATTATTTCAAAATAATGTCACTAATGAAGAATTAAGTTTAAAATACCACAAGACTTCACATGAAAGGTTCTGTGTTGGAATAACAACATGGTATAATATGCTAACAATGGTAAGAAGGATATTAAATGAAACCAAACCATGCCCAGAAGTCTAGACAGTGTATGTGAAAAAAATGGAAAGAATAACCAGTAAATGACAGCAGTACACGGTACCATTCTGATTTTGCATCTTGTGCGCTGAGGGGTAAGCGATGACCAAGCAATCTTCGGACAGCCAAGAGCCTCAGCAGTACTTTGGTCAGACAATCTCAAGCATCTTGATCGTATGTCTCCAACAGCTGGACCACCTAAGAGACAAAACAAGAAAAAAAATCCATCAGTAGGATATAAAAGTTAGAGACTTATATACAAGTGAGACCGGTGATTTGATTATGTCTAGTAGCAAGACCAATTAGAAAAGTTGCATTGTGATTCATTCCCTGAACATGAAGCCTACAACATCACCTGTTACTATAACAAGACAGCTAATGTTCGCAAGGAATGGAGGATTATATTGAATTAAAGCAATCATCACCGTACCAGTACATACTATTTCCAAAGTTCAAGATCTATAATCAAAATAGCAAAAAAGAACAAATAAAAAAAGCCTTTGCAACAGAAACTCACCCAGTACACGAACAATCTCAGCTGTACTGCCTCCATCATCCGAAACAGGAAGAACATGTGCAACACGAATCTCAGCTGTACTGCCTCAATTACCACTACTTACTTCACGAATAAAAACCACCACCGCATTAGCTTTTTAGGCGGTGCTCCAACAGCGATCGGAATAACACTACTGGCTTATTACCCACACAAAAAAAAATGAAAAAAAAAAAATGAAAAATCAGCACATCATCAGCCCGTTATGCTACCAGCCAGCCCAATGGAAAATCAATCCATTAGCCCGGTATGCTATCAGCCTTAGAAATTAGAATCAGCCTCAAACCACCGTAGCCCAGCCCAAGTTCCCACCCTCACTCTCGTCTACGTCTGCGATCTGGACCAGTGGACCATCTCATCTGGTCCTTAGCTGCCACTTGCCTTGCCAGAGGCTGTAGTCCAGTAGTCCTGTAGTGTAGACGAAGACGGAAGTCTTAGTCACTGAAGACAGCGAACTAGCGAACTGCGAAGCCACCGCTGTCCACCGCAGACACCGATTCCATGCCGTCCCCAAAATTTCCCTGAATTTTGTATTCCAAACACTAACCAATTCCCCTGCTATGAGCTGCAATAGTTGTCGCGAGGGTTCCATAATCCGCGACGACGTAACCGGGTTCTTAGCTTGTTCATCATGCGGCGCCGTCCAGGGATTCGACAACTACGATGCCCAAATCGGCGGCTTAGACGGTCCACAAGGCACGTTCGTTCGCCTTGGCACTTCAGGTATTGGCAGCACCCTCAATTACAAAGAAAAGAAAATTTTCGAAGCCAATAAACTCATTGATGATTTTACCTTTAAACTTGATTTGAATGCTGCTGACTGCACGAAGATCAAAACCATGATCGAAAAAATCACCGACGGTGAATTCGGTCAAGGTGATTGGTTTCCAATACTAATTGGTGCTTGTGCTTATGTAACTATGAGAAAGGATAACAGTTCAATGTCGATTGCGGAGATAGCATCCGTGATCGGATGCGATGTCCATGAACTTGGTAGAATGATTGCGCGTGTCGTGGACTTTTTGAATTTGAAGGTGCCTGAATTTGATATTGTGAATTCGTTCAAAAGAGCATTTAGAAACTTATCCAGCTGGAATGATATTGCCAGGGATAAATTGAATATGATGCTGAAGCAAGGGATATTTTTGATACAGTGTGCAGTCAAGTGGTTCTTGACCACAGGGAGGAAGCCGCTTCCATTGGTGGCGGCAGTACTTGTGTTCCTGGCAGAGGTGAATGGGATTGAGGGTGTAAAGATTGAGGCCGTGGCTGGGGAGGTTCATGCTGCAGTTTCTACTTGCAGGAAGCGGTATAAGGAGCTCTTGGATGCTCTTGTGAAAGTCGCGCAGGCATTGCCGTGGGGGAAGGATGTGACAATCAAGAATGTTGTTAAGAATGCTCAGTTTATTATTCACTATATGGAGTTGAAGTCAATGGAGAAGCCTGTTGAGAAGAGCCGGAATGATGTGAATGGTGCAAGATTTGATTTGGAAGATGTCGTCAATGACTGTTTGAAGAAGGATGTTGAGTATGGGGCCGATGTGAACTACAAGGAAAATGATTCACGGTATTTTGAGTTGGAAGATAGAAGTGGCTCTTCAAGATCTAGCAATTATGATGTGGGCACACTTAAAATTTCACATGAGTGCTTGTCCATGCTTTATGAGAAGTTTTCAGATGAAGCACGTTGTGATAAGTCCATAATAGAGAGTAGAAAGGCAAATGGGAGAAAAAGGAGGAGGTTTGAACTACTTACTTGCTGGGACTGGTGGAATGGGAAGTCAGAATTGAGCAAGAAACTTTTACTTAAACAAATTTTGGAGAAAGATGTAGGAATGAATGCTATGCCTCCATCTTTTGTACAAGGTTGCATTGCAAACGAGAGCAGGAGAGAAAAAATAAAGGCTGCAAAAGAACGCATCAGTAGGATTATGAATCTAGCAGATGCTGATGCAAGTGAAACTGCCAATTTCAATTTCATTGGGAAGAAGAAAAGGAAGAAACGAATAAGTGAATTTGATTGGGAAGATTTTGTCATTGAAACCCTTCTGCTTCATCAGGTGGGAGATGAGGAAATTGAGAAAGGGCACTACAATACATTGTTGGACTTGCATGTCTTCAATTCAGTAGCAGTGGTTCATAGGGCAAGATAATTATTTGTATTTATGCGATTGCCTTGGTATCTACAAGATCAATTTTTCAAGCTAACAGCATGGCTTCACATATATTTTCCCTTTCAGAAACTTCCACAGTGAGGTGCGTTGCAATTTTGATAATTTTTATTATGGAACTTTGTCAGTTATATGAGTATAGGTTCTTACTCTATCAACATTATCTGCGTTAAAAAAAAAAATGTTTCGGTCCACGCGATGCAACTAGTGTTGTTGAACCGATGTCAGGGATGGCAGTTGATCCAGATGTTGTAGCTACATCTACTGAGGCCAGTCATGAGATTGATGAAAACCCAGCTGGAATGTTAGGAGCTTTCACAAATTTTTTTTCAGAGTTTTGGTTTCTGGGTAACCGTTAATTTCAGCGTGCAAGTGTAAAACCTCAATTCCAGCAATTCTTGAATTATTTCTTGTTTGCTGGCTTTCTTTTTCAGTTTTTATTTTTGCATCAGTTTCTTGGCTGAAACCTGTCAATCATACATACACATATGTTTTTATTCTGATCACTGTTACTTGTCCAGTTGTTTCTTCAGTGAGGGTTTGCTTGCTGATCATCCAGAGTCTTGTTTTTTTGAGCAATTTACATGAGGGTTTGCTTGCTGATCATCCAGTGTCTTTTTTTTTTGGGCAATTTACATGAGTAGGAGTTTTCACTTGCCGATTATTTTTTATTTGTGTTGACGGGTTTTCTGTCATTGTTTCTCGTAATTTTTGGAATAAAGAAAATGGAGCAGACTTTGTTCTAATTTGATGTTTTTTTAGCTGATGAAAACATATGAAATTGCATGCTAGAAGGTTCCTTGTTTCACTACTTAGCAGATTATGATAGCGTGAGTCTTGTTTTTTGAATAATTTCTGGTGGAGGCACAGAAAGAAGAGAGAGCCTTTCGTGTCGTTTTATTTTGGTGAGTCTTGAAGTTCTAATCATGCTATGGCTGCCGCTAGTTGAGTGTACTGTTTGCTTCTGTTAAAATCTCATGTTCTTTGTAAATTCAAGAATATTCAAAACTTAAGATTTAAAGGTTTAATATTAGGGTTTCTTCCTTCCTTTTTTTTTTTTTAAGTTTTGTTAAGCGTGGTGTTGTTTTGTGAAAATAAATTTTCAAGGGTAGCGGTCATTATTCCATGCAATTTCAAGCATTATGTTCTGCAAGTTTTCATCTTGGATCATATTGTCAAAGAGAGAGAGAGTTGCATTATGTTAGGGCTTACTTTTGAGTTTATCTAGTACGAGTTCATATCTATGTCTCGATGTAATTGCTGCAACTGTTTTAGATAACATTTGAAGAATTTGAAGATCTACTTTTGGAGAGAGAGTGAGGGAAGGGGCAGCTGTTAAATACTTATCTAACAACTTGTGGTGTTAGGAATGGTATTTGGTGGACTCGTGCCTTATTTTATGGCCGTTAACGCTTTAGGTACTTTGCTATATGAATCTACCCTTTTTTTAGGCCACCTTTCTGATACTCCTCTTGGTTGGGACATTTATGTAAGAAAGTTGTCTTAAGGCCGCTTGTTAGTTTGGGTGATAAACAGCACTGGTTCCCTATTACTTTTGTCTTATGTTTTGTCTATTACTGCATGTGCATGCCTTGCAGGTTTGATGTGTTTCCTTAGCTGAAATCCCATGCTGATGTGCAGTGATGATGTGCTGATTTGATGTATTATATCCTGTTCTGATTGATTGCAGCTATTTACCACTTTCTGTGCCCAAATTGGAGAAAATATATACAAAAACCGGATTGCAGGTGTCCAATATGGATATATTTAACTATATAGCCTGGGTAGACAATGTGTGCCAGAAGTTTGAAGATGTGTGCTTGGAGGTGGATAATATCACATGGGAGGTATTTATTTTTTTTCACCTTCCACTCGTTAACCGTTTGAAGATATCATCTACCTGTTCATTACATGTTGGATTCCGACTGTTGTTGTTAGTACTACTTTCAACTTAACTGGTCAATTTATAGGCTATCATTTACACGCCACACATTTTTATGCACAACAAAAGAACTTTTGATTGTGATTTTTTTCCATAGAGAAGACATTTACTTGACCTCTCTTTTCTTATAACATATTTTTTTCGTTTGTGGATATTTTGCTTTTGTTTCTTTATCTTGTCTGGTTGTTGCTTCATTCCTTGTTTAGTTTTGTCTTACATTACATGTATCTGCTTCTGCTGCTGCCAACAGTATGTCTATCATTAGTTGATTTCATTATTTATAGGAAATAATTGGAGTTGCCGAGACTCGGTTGCAGACAATGGGTGCCAGTGTAACGAGATTCTTCTCTGATCTTGTGGATGATGTTGTCCCTCAATATTCTGCTGATCATGTGGTGGAAGAGGAAGCTACTGACTTGTCTACTGTACAAAAATCTGATGTCATGGAACATAAAAGATCAGAAGTTAGTAAGGATGATGGCCACTGTGAAAAAGAACCTTCCTTTGGGGATCATTTCCTCCAATTATTTCTTTTGTCTTGTATTAGAAGGCATTTAGATCCACACTTGAATCAGAATGATAGTGGCACAGTACATGAAAAATCAAGGACGGTTATTAGGGGAAATCCTATTAAGGAGAAGGAAAATCAGCTTGAGAGTTTGGAAATCCATGAGAAGAAAGATTCAGTCATGACAGGATTATCCTCACCCTTAGATGATGATACTGAGAGTTCGGATATCCTTGAGAAGAATTGTTCCGTCACGCCAGCATCATCCCCACCCTTAGATAATACTGAGAGTTTGGATATCCTCGAGGGGAAAGATTCAGTCATTGCAGCATTATCCTCGCCCTTAAAGATCAGAACTAAGAGTTTGGATATCCTTGAGAAGAAAGATCCAGTCATGGAAGCATTGTCCTCATCTTTAGATGATAATGCAGAGAGAAATTCTTTGATTGGAGAAGGGGAGGGTAGCTGTTCGTCCAATTCTTCTACTTTGATGGGATCATGTGAAAGTGATGTTTTGGACATTGAGGTCGCTCTTAGTGTCGCCTTAGCAGAATCGACTGGTAAGTATTTGTTTTCTATATATCTTGTCGTTCGTTCAACTTTCTTTATCGCTGAATATTTAACTTGCTTTTGCATTAGCTTCCATAGAAACCCCTACATTTTGCTGTGAGACCAGGGTTTCTTTCATGAGTGTGAGCCACATGATGAAGTTCATGATCCATATCTTGTACATAGTATCTCTTCATACAATTGGTGCAAATTTAATTTCTTTGAATTTGACTTTTAGTTAGTGGTTCATCTATATTTCTTGCGGTCTATCTTTTCTTACAGTCAAAACAACATTATAACATTTAACCTGCTATGTTCTTGGTGTTTTATTAATTTTGAGCATTTGGAGGTCTGACCTGGTAATTCTCTGGCTTGGTTTACTGAGAGATTGAGTACTTCACCTATTGAGGTGCATTTATTCGACTTTTGAACTTTCTAGTCGTGTACCAACTACCAAGTACCAACCACACCCGATCCTTCAAACGCAGAAAATTGGGTTTACCTTATAAAAGCACCAGTTATGGTAGCTCCATTCATTTTTTTTCTTCTTTCTTGCATTGCAATTGTAATTACATACACAGTAATATTCCCAAGTCATTTACTACTACAGGTGATTCCTTTGATGTCCGCGAGGTAGATCTCCAAACCATCTTACCATCCAATAAGGCAACGCTTGATGAGAGTTGCATCATGGTCTATAGGAGTGAACTTTCTGCTTTCTCATGATGTTAGAAGAAGTGGATCTGACATCTAATAATTATTATTTTTGAAAATCACAGTTGCATTCCATGCTTGCCGTTTTATGCTATATAACCTTATTGATTGGTTATGTTGGGGGAAGTACAAGGAAATGTGATATTACAGAGTGAGTTTTCATACCCTGGAATTTCAGTCGAGTTAATGTACTGCACAATTTAATCCTTTCTCATGTATTTATTTGAGGAAATAATTTTACATTTCGCATTCAAATCATATATTCTCCCATCACAATTTGAATACTCACCTCCCAAACTAAAGATATTACGTATTCGAGTCGATGAGTGAGGCCTGCTCTAGAAAAATTACAGGGACCTGTTGTAGTTTTATTTAAAAGCTTTATAAATTTTATTTTTTATTTGAAAAAGTCATGCGTGTGTTTTGATCAGATTTACGTGTAATGGTATATGTTTTTCTTGTCTCAATAAAAATCAAATTGAATACGTGAAAGACAAGAAAATTTGGAATCGTTAAATATAAACTCAAAATATTCTATGTGTTTTCACATCCATTTTTTTAGGCAAAACAAAAATTGTTGGACACTTGGACTCATAAATCCGATCAAAATCCATACATGGTTTTTTTTTTTAAATGTGAAAACTCTAACTAAAAGTAAAGCGGGTTTGCTGTAAAATTTCTACAACAGACCCTCAATTTGTGGGGAATTGACGAGATTATTTCTTGAAATAAATACGTGTGGGCTAAAAATTCCAAAGCCAACAATACAGTAAATGGACTGAAATGTTTGCGTCCACAAAAATTATGATTGATTGAATTATTAAATATTAATCCCCATAATACAATGGTTATTTTATCAATTATAATTTATAAATTTATAATTATTGTTTTCAACAACGATTATTTTATTTCTTTTAAATGCATTTATAAGGAAAAAAATAGCAACCTTAATTTGGAAACTAGTTTTTTTGGTACATCACTAATTATTTATTAGAAAAAATGACTAATATATAATTAAAAATTTAGCATTCATAAATTATTAACTCACCTCCCCTCGTCTCAAGGCTTAAGTTAGATCAACGAAACGCTAAATTGCACATTAACTAATCTCATTATCACAATTATTTTTTTATTTGCATGTCAATGACCTTTTAAACTCACTACAGCTCACCATAATTTTATACCTCACCTCATTTTAGGGATGACAAAAATTTGAATATGAATCTGACAATATATGATGTTTATGATATATTGGCATATCCAGACTCGGATTAATTTACATCTGCACAAGTAATTTTATCTAGCTCACCATAATTTTATACCTCACCTCATTTCAGGGATGACAAAAATTTGAATCTGAATCTGACAATATAAGATGTTTACGATATATTGGCATATCCATACTCAGATTAATTTATATCTGGACAAATAAATCACATAATAATCCAATTTGATTAGGGTTCAAATAATATATTTGTGTTTGAATAATAACTAGAAGGGGGCCCGCCGCGTTGCTGGCCCAAATGTTTGGTGATGGGTTTGTAAGGCCCAAGTGGTGGGGCAGGTTGTGAAGGGGCAGGTGGCCCAAAGGTTTGGTGCTGGATTTGGAAGACGCCGCGTTTGACTACAGCGAGTGCTTTGGAGATTTGTTTTGTGTGATTGTGCTTCACAGGTTCCAGTTGCAGATCTACGAGTGAGCAAATGGCGTTGTAGTAGCAGCGCATGGGGTCTTGTAGGGTGTTCTTGTGCATGTAAGGCACTGGCAGCGCATGGGATCTGAGCCGAATGTCGGTGGCTGTGGGTGAATTTTGGGAGGGATTTGGGAAGAGGGCAAACACTTGGCTCTCCGGCGTCAGAATGCAGGTATGATGAGAGTTCAAAGTATGTGATTGGTGTTTGTCTGGGTGTCGTTCAAATGTTTTACATGTTAGTAGTTTGTGCTGCATGTTTGGTGTTATAGTTTATTCTTTGTGGCATTTGGAGATAGCTGTAGGGATGAATGTGTAAGATTGTGCATATGAAAGACGAAAAGAGATTTGTGTATTTTACATGACTGTTTTTAGCAGTACCAAAACTTGTTTTTTTACATTAGCAGTCATCTCTTGGATGACTTCGTACATGAGTTACAGGCATAGTTGCTAGGGAAAACAAAATTCCGCTGGCTCTGTGGGTCACAAAGTTAGGCTATGATGGTGACTTGTTGTGCTTTATTTTCATTTACATCAAGTGGTCATTGTTGCACTCAGGTTACCAAAAGAACTCTGCCATGGCTCTCCTCACTCTCTTGATTTTTCTTGTGGCATGTTGGAGCCTGGTGAGAGTGGTGTGGAGGTGTTGGGTAAGTGCTTCTTTTTCGGAGCTAGCTTCTTCGAGTCTTGAGTGCATGATGTTTTTTCCATCTTCAGGGCATCAATCTGTTCTTCCTTGCTTGCAATCATCTGTTCAGCTTCATTTAATTGGTCTTGGTAGTATTCGTTCCAAAAGTAGTTGAAATCATCGACTTTGAGGTCAAGTTTGTTCTTTAGCAGGTCTAGGACTTGTGTTGCTGCCATTTCTTTTGCTTCTTCTTCTTGTGCTGTGGGTATTCCTGTGATGTTCATCGTGGTTGCTGTCAGTGTGTGGGAGATGGGAAGTTCGATGGTGGCAATGTAGTTCCCTTCATCGGTGGTTTGGAGATGGTAGACTAGGGGAGGGTTGTGGAGCTGTTCCATGACAGCTTGTAATATCAGCTGTCTGGAGATTTTGGCATAAAGCATTTTGTGCTTTGAGTTGTGTTGGTTTCGTGGGGTTGCAGGAGGTTGTTTTGGATTAGTGGGATGGGAGTGTTGGTTGGTGTGTATGGGGCTATTTATAGGGCTGTCATGAAGAGGAAACTTTGCAATGATTGTTTTTTTTGGTTGTAGTTAGAATAGATTGTTATGTTTTTTAGTTTGATAGGGATGAGGATGGGGTTGGTGGTCTTACGTGGCAATTTGAGGGCCTCATATTTGTTGTGGAGGAAATGAATTGATATGCTAAAGGTGGGTCCCAAATTGTGAGTCATGGGAAATATGTTAGATTTTTCCTTTTCTTTGTTTTGTCTTTTGTGGAAACATTGCTTTTGGATTTTTTTTGGCATTTCTTGTAATCGGTTTAAGTGGTTGTAGAGGGATTTTATCAAGGTGTTGATTGGTTGTTTGCTTATTTTTGTCGATCACATGTTGGCTGCAGAAATTTCCGTAGCAACCTATCATTTAATTAAAATTTCATACACAGTGATTTAGATCCAAATATTTATTACATTTCCATATATTCTTTGTCCTCTCTAATGTGCCTATAAAATAATGTATAACAACAATTAATAAACAAACTAAATATATTTAGTTATCAAACTATCTATCTGTGTGTGTGTGTGGGTGACCCTTGTTTGATATTTTGGTATTATTTAGATGTCAAGCATGGATTATTTAACTAAATATTTAGCGCTACCAGTATTGACATTTACAGTACTAATATGTATATGGGTTCATTGTGGTCAATAGTGAGGTAGCATTGTTGGTTTTATTGATTAGATATGTTACTGAATTGGCATGTATAATCACTACGCATATGGACTATGTTGTCATGCTTACAGACTTTTAGCTGGATTGGTTGTTGGATTTTAGTGTGTTATTTCCAAGATTTTTAGTTTCTTTATGTTATTGCAGAGGCCAAAGGCATGCCCATATCGAACTTGAGGGATGCTTCTCAGGTGATGCTTCTTCTATATATGCATGATTCCCTTTTGTTTGAATTTTTTAGTTTTAAATTGCTTTGATTATGTTCAGTTCTAGGAATTAACTTTTGTAGCTTATTATGCATAACTAGGGTATTTTTTCCATGGTATGTGTATGATACATGATTCAGAATTTGCTCCATCGCAATGACTATGAATTGACAGTTATCCTCTTGACGACCTCTTTCTTTTAAAAACAATGAAAAGCCAAGTCTGCCTTCCCCCTTGTTTTTAAGGGTACGATTTAATTTAAAGATGATGTGGGGTGAACCTCCTTCTGCCCCACTAGCAGTACGAGTGAAGTTCCTAGAGTCTCTATACTTCCTCCTACTCGAGTGCGTCTCAAGAGTCCAGTTGTGCAATACTTAAGAATATTAGTGCATTTGAGCATTTTTTGACACTGGGTAACAGAGTTTGGTTCCGGCAGAAATCATGAACTCCCCAACAATTATCTCTTGTAAGGTCACAGGTTTTTCTGTGGCCAGGAAATGAGTTAAAATCTTGAACTCAAGAGTTCATTTGGTACAAACCATGGTGAGCAATTGTGTTGATAATATTTTTGTACAAACCATGGTGAGCAATTGTGTTCATTTGGTACACTTGTATGTTAACACATTTGTACCCAATCTAATTGGGTGTGTTTGTTTTTTAGGAGTTCCTTTGCCGTGTAGCTTGGCAACTCTGATTTGCTTTTTTGCGTATTTCATTTCCACTGCCATTGTTTTGATACTTTTATGTTGTATCAATATTTGGTATGCCTGCTTTATCAGTTTTGTTTTCAATTAATATTTGGTGTGCTTGGTTTTGGTGCTACCCATATTTGCATCTGATTATTGTAGCAATGAATGTGTGTTATGTGCTTTCTTTATATCACAACAACCGTAGGTATGTTTTTCCTATGGCCAGTTTACTGCAGTTTTGTTGTATACATGAACTTTTATTTGCTTGTATTAGGTGACAGGCAACACAAGTAGTTCTGTAATGTGCTCAAGTCTTGCTTCTTTCTTGGTTAAAGCTCGAATGCGTAAGAAATAATTCGCAGATGATTTTGTGTTAGTTGAGCAATGGTCTTATCATTCCTTTCATGGAACTTGTCCTTAGGTTTTTGTTTTAGTAGCTATTTCAAAGCCAGAGCACTTGTTGAATTTTTAGTTGGTATTGGCTTAGTGGTTGTTGGTGATGTCATTTTTTGACCCTTTTTGGATTACTAGTGTTATGTTCAGTGTCCATTGTGAATTTGCTCCTCTTGTAAATTTGACATATGACTAATAATTGTTTCGGAATAGACGCGCATGCTAATTAGAAGATGAAAATATTTCAGGTAAATGTTCATGATTATATTGACCAGTTAATATATGCACGTGGCCTCACTTAGCATTCATTGACTGTTAATCTGTTATGATGATGTTGAGATTAGTAGAACAGTTTTTGGCAAGTCAGGGATGGGCTAAGGGGGTATAGCAAAAATTGATGTCGTTCAAGGGTTGTGTTTGTGGAATTTGAGATTGGCTGATCTTTGAACGTTAGAATATTCTTTGCATTATCGTTTGTTTCATGCAAAAGAATGTTATACACAAAGTAACCGTTCCTGTAACAGGTGCTACTTCTGAATGAAAATGCTCTTCGATAATTATATGGAGAATGCCTGCTATCACTGCATAGGGTTCTTTTATCCTATGATGGCCAACTGGAAGCAGGGATTCCCTGCTTTTGAAACCATTGGGGCATGTGGAACCTTTCATGGAGCAAAGGTCTGACATCGTTTTGTTGAGATAGGTGCTTAAGAAGTGGAAGAAGAACATCCAGCAGCTGTCAAAACATGTAAAAGAAAGTCGCTTAAATGATAACCAAACACAATACGAGAGTAGACATACGAGTTTGAATAAGCCAGATGTTGGTATTTGTGTATCGTGTGGTTGCCCTGCTGTGAAAGTAATACAAGGAATGCCATTAATGGGTTGCAATAATATTTGGTGTCCCTCTTGGCGAAGCGAAACTGTGGGTGTCCCTCTGGGTCTCGCGCATCACTGCAGAGGAGAAGTGGATGAAATCGATCGCACCGACTGAGATCTGAAGACGTAGTCGGCGACGATTGGCTGAGGAAAGTACGTACGTGTGATCTTCATCGCCACATAGTTGTCTGACATGTAGGCGTGGCGCTGACGGTTGGCTCTGATCACGTTCTGACACTGTCGACGTTGCACATGTTTGTCCATGTCTTCAGTTGCTGCAATGAGGAAAAAAAACCCATAGAAAAAATATGGAAAAAAAAAACCCATAAAAAAATATCAAGCAACACTGGTGAGATTCGAACCTCGCAAAAGGCTAAAGGGGTAAAACAGACAAACCACTGGACTATGCGCGCCCAAGGTGATAAGTTGTCGCAACAATATGTAGAAAACCTGTGATGCCAAGTGATGGTTAGCTGAAAAATGGCTACACGCGCGAGTACATGGACAGACGAAAGTCGCTGCGCTGCTGCTCGAAATCCACCGCTTTTGACTTTTGAAATATAAAGATTTCAAATACAAAAATTTAGATTTAAACTTAATTTAATCCAAGTCCTAATAGGTGTTAGACAAATTATATGACCCCTACTCCCATTTGCCTCTTAGATCATCTGCGTCAGGTGGACCCCCATGATGCTACAGTTGACGGTCGAGAACGGACGGGGGAATTTACGTGAAGCGGACCAGTGTGGCATCATGGCTGCCTTGTTTTGGTTTCGTCCCTCCACAAGATTGGGAAATCGGGAAATATGGCGGAGAGTTTGTTGGGTCCCCCCATATATAAGTCCCCCTCCCTCTTCCTCCTCCAATCTCTCAAATTTTCTCCAAAATTAAAATTGAAACCTAAACCCTCATCAATGGCTCTTCCTTCCTCTCATTGTCGTTGCTCCTCCAACCCGAGACCCAACCAGCCTTCCTTGCTCGTCTTCTCCGGTCAGTACATTTACACTCTCCGCATAATCAAAATCTTTGCTGATCGAGTTGTATTTCAGAATTGATGTATAATTTGAAATGTGTCTTCAAAATATCATGTCATTTTTTTTGTCCTGTTACGACATGGCCTGGATAACAAATTGAGGCGAAACCATTGAGGTTTTGCATGTTGATTTAATTTGAGTTTTATGCGTAGAAGTTTGTCTGATTGTCTTACAATTCTATCACAGGTGGTACTGCATTTAACGGTGTTGTGGAGGAACTGAAGAAGTTAACGATTCGTGTTGCACATGTTCTTCCTGTTTCGGATGATGGAGGCAGTACAGCTGAGATTGTTCGTGTACTGGGTGAGTTTCTGTTTCAAAGGCTTTTTTTATTTTTTATTTTTTTATTTTTTGCTATTTTGATTATAGATCTTGAACTTTGGAAATAGTATGTACTGGTACGGTGATGATTGCTTTAATTCAATATAATCCTCCATTCCTTGCGAACATTAGCTGTCTTGTTATAGTAACAGGAGATGTTGTAGGCTTCATGTTCAGGGAATGAATCACAATGCAACTTTTCTAATTGGTCTTGCTACTAGACATAATCATATCACCGGTCTCACTTGTATACAAGAGATGTTGTAGGCTTCATGTTCAGGGAATGAATCACAATGCAACTTTTCTAATTGGTCTTGCTACTAGACATAATCATATCACCGGTCTCACTTGTATACAAGTCTCTAACTTTTATATCCTACTGATGGATTTTTTTTGTTGTTTTGTCTCTTAGGTGGTCCAGCTGTTGGAGACATACGATCAAGATGCTTGAGATTGTCTGACCAAAGTACTGCTGAGGCTCTGGCTGTCCGAAGATTGCTTGGTCATCGCTTACCCCTCAGTGCACAAGATGCAAAATCAGAATGGTACCGTGTACTGCTGTCATTTACTGGTTATTCTTTCCATTTTTTCCACATACGCTGTCTAGACTTCTGGGCATGGTTTGGTTTCATTTAATATCCTTCTTACCATTGTTAGCATATTATACCATGTTGTTATTCCAACACAGAACCTTTCATGTGAAGTCTTGTGGTATTTTAAACTTAATTCTTCATTAGTGACATTATTTTGAAATAATGAAAATTATCAGCTTGCATTGCCAAAATGCACATATAAACACATATTTGATGAAAACCAAAACAAACTTTTTAAAAGATTATTTGATTTTGCATAGGTTGTCTAAGTTGCTGTATTATATTACATATCCATTGTAAGTGTATCAAATTCTTTTTTCGTCCTCACTTGTTGTCTCGACCCATTATTTTCTGAGTTTTTTTTTTATTTACTTGCTAGGTGTTACAGTGGTGGGGATATAGAGTAACAGTGTGCTGAGTTGGGAATTTGACAGGTATAAAATTGTGGAAGGAGAACATGATCTTTGGGAAGGGGTATCAAGACCCTACAGAGAAACAATTCGAGCATTTTTGGCTTACTTTCAGAATGAGGTAAGCTGATCTGGCAGCACAACGTTGTCGTAAAAATACATATTTACAGTTCATCACTTCATTGTTGTGTTGTATCTTTCAGTAAGCACTTTATAAGTTTGGTTCCGAGGAGACACGTCACTGTGTTGTTTTTTTTTTTTTTTTGGGCCTCGGCTATCTAATGCTTAAATTTGCATATGTATAGTAGCTCTTGTTTTATTTGCGTTGTTGATTAATTTTGTTCTTTCTATATGGGAATATTTTTTTATTCTCTGTAAAGTCGTTCAATGACTTCCTCAATCGTGTGATAGGAATTAAAAATCTTTTAGAGAGAGACAAAACAAACCATTTCCAGGAGTGATTTTTTTCACTTGAAATATATGCATCTATTGATGTAACTTCTTATTTGTATTTCCATCTTTGTTGTTCCTTATATGATTGGATTTATTAAATATTATTTACATCCAGCTCTTAACTTCTGTTGTGGTCAATTATCACAGATTCTTCGGCGGTCTAATGAACAATTTTGCTTCAGTAATGGCAGGTAACCTTGGTATTTTTTGTCAAAGTCAAAGGAAGTAAAAGGCAGATTGAGTGTAACATCATCATTGTAACTTCATCATTATCTCATGTGGGTATGCCCACATCATGGGTGGATGTAATTCTATAAAATACCTAGTGATAGGGTGGCAAGAAAGACATTGAAACACAAATACTTTTTCTGGAACAAGAAAACCTCTCTAAATTGACATTTTTGTCATTTAATTAATTTCTGCTTCTTTCATTATATAGCTATTTAGCCTCGTCAGTCTCGACAGATCAAAATGTAATAAAAAAATACATAAATTTCATTCCTCTTGAGATTGAAGAAGACTAGATTGATTTACTCTTTGAAGATTAAGAATATGTTAGTACTTGGATGAGCTGACAGAGCAAACCCAAATACTAAAACTAGTTATTTATACCTTTAGGCGGTTTGAAAGGAGTAGCAAATGTTTTTAATTTGCTTAAATCCTTGTGATTGTAGTGCACATCTTTTGTGGCTCTTGTTTAGAGTTGGAAACCTTCCCTAACAGCTCAGTTTTTAACTTCGCTGTTGATGGAGGGGGTCCCTGCATCAGCTGTGAAGCTGAAAAGAGATTGAAGAAGTGAGACAGTAACAAAAGAATATCTTACAGCATCATAAGCTTCGTTCGGTCTTGTTCTAATCGCTTTCTACTCTTCTCGTTTGCATTAGGTGCTTACCTGATATGCTATTAAATTTAGGTCTCTTTGCTACTTTACTATGCATCTTTGTTCTTTCGGTGTCTTTGCCATAGCAGTTAGCGTTCTTGTTTATTTCGCAGGTGAATATGTGGCCCAATGGTAGAGTTTCAGGGGTGCAGCCTAGAGGTCATAGGTTCAATTATTGGAAATACTCTCTTCACATGTTATGTAGGGTAGGATATGCATACATCTTGCATGTCCCCTAGTCCGCCAAATGCAGAGTCTTGTGTACGAGAGTTGTTTTTTTGAGATACTAGACTTTTAAACCTTCAGTATTTGACTGTGTATTAAAGTTTTATGATACTTGCAAATTGAGTTTTTAACCAGACCATGCTTGGTGATGCCTTAATTGTTCCTATACTTGCATTTTTTTAGCTTTGGAATAATTCCCTTGTAGTTTCAAATGCTTACTTCTATAAAGGATCTCATAGAGATTAATAATAAAGTCTGATATCACTGCCTAACTGGCCTCATCTTTTTTGCAGCATCGGGAATTTTTTCTTTGCTGGAGCACGCATATTTTTTCAGTCTTTGGATGCTGCCATATTTTTGTTTTCCCGTGTCTCAGATATTCCCTCTGAAAGTCTAGTCCTGCCAGTAATTTCAACTAATGACAGACTGACGCTAGGATGTGAATTATCGGTAGTGCATCTTTATTCATATATTTGTTGTTGCTGCAGCTTACTTAAGATTGTCTTTCGAATTTAATCTTATGATTAGATTCCAATGATTGTTGGGCTTATTGATTATGATATATGTAGTGTTATAGTTTGGGCAATCAAGCTGTATTAATTATGAACCAAAATTTTCTAAGCTAATACTGGAAATAATTATGTTGATTGACAGTATTCCATCATTAATAATTTTTTCTTCACTTTTTTTCTTTTGCAATTCAAATGTAGGATGGAACTATTATCCGGGGTCAGAATGAAATTTCACATCCAACACATTGTGACATGGCACCTGTAAATAAGGTATCCTATCGGTCTCTTCATGATATGAAGCATAAGGATTTAAGGACGCTCCCTTATAATTAGTTATCCTTTCTGAATATTCACACTGTTTTGTAGTCAAACTGTTATTTGTAATAACAATAATAATAATAATATCCTGGCAGATAATATTACAGAACTGTTTTACATGTACTATTTCTGATGTGTTAAAGTGCTTTTATTGTCAAAAATAGGAATGCTCTTCCGTTCCATCACTTCCTTCAAGAGTGAAGAGGATATTTTATATGTCGAGTGAAGGCAGTAACTCCCTGCATGAGGTGAACGGTACATCTTGTATTTTATAGCAGTTTATTTCTGTAAAAAAGAGAGATGATGGTGCATCAATTTTCGATCATGTTTTCCTTCTTATTACTTCTATAGATGTTAGTTTTACAAGTGGCCTTATGCTGTTGTGTTAAAAAATCAGTTATAATAATGTAAGACATAAGAAAACCCAGACTAGTGCTCACAAACTTGGTTTCAACAATGAATGATAAGCTGGTTCCAACATTGTATGAATTTCATAGAATTCATTGCATCTGAAAGCACCAAATGCTACTCTTTTTGTTACAACATCAATAATTGATGGCCTTTTTCTAAAGTTTGGTATCCTTCTTTTCAAAGATTTATTACTGCTGCATCTTTATTGCCTTTGTTGTTTCTGTAACATCTGATATATGCATAAATTGATAATATTTTCATTTACTGTATATATTCACTGATTCTTGTAACTCGGATTTTGGATATTTATTTGAATAGGTCTTCCCCACAGCAAACCCTGCTGTGCTTGATCAGTTGCATAGTGTGGACTGCATTGTTTATGCTATGGGATCTCTTTTTACTTCCATTTGCCCATCTCTGGTAAAATTCTTAACCTCTGATAGTGCAGACATTTGAATATCGCTTTTGATCAGAGGATGTTTTCTGCTTGGGACGAGAGAGATTCATTAACTTGCAATTTTTGTTTGTTTAATAATGTAGGTATTACTTGGCATTGGTGAAATTATATCTTCAAGGAATTGCCCCAAGGTGCCTTAAGCTGTTAATGATATTTTGTTTAACAATTTCTGGAATCATATCTTGGCAGCACTGGATGTTATCTAGATTTTTAGACTGATCACGTTGGAGAGATGAATACTCCAGACCTAAAGCCTTTTCTTTAACGAGTTTCTGTGGAAATGTTAGAAGAAAAGAAAAAGACATTTGAAAGCCACTCTTAATCTCTTATTACTTGGAACACTTAACATATATCAGGATTTACTGATTTGACTTCTTCCAATATCAGGTACTTCTGTTGAATGGTACGCATGACCGAGAGACAGGTGGCTTCTCTGCATCTTGCTTCATTACTGCCATTACAGATGCTCTAAATCGAAAATATGGAGAACCTCGTAATTCTCTAGATTATTGTGTAAGTGAACCTGTGGAAGTATGGAAATGATTACCTCACACATAAACGATGGTAATGTGATGATGCTAACAAAATAATGATGACACTATCTATCTATCCTTCACAATTCAGATCCCATCGAACTTTGCTTCCATGTTTTAGTTTAGACAGAAGACTTTATGCCTTCTAGTTTAGTTCTCCCCCGAGCTTAAGAAGAACTAAACATGCTGGGATGTGGTGCCAGTCTTCTTTAGACTGATATCTTTGAGAGGTTTCACCGTATCAAACATTCTGATGTTCTTATTGGGGATAAGACACAACCACCTTCGAGAGACTTAAAGATATTTTCCCATAAGGATTAGTGTTTAGCATGTTTGTTGCGAATTCAGGCACTGTATTTTCTAAGGGGGCATTGTTGCTAACATTTCTTCTATGGATTATCCCCTGACCAGTTTTGCTTTGTTGGCTGTTGCACTTCTCGTTTCGTTACAATTTTCTTTTATGATGAAACATGCAAAATTTGATACATAGTGGTGTGATCTTTTCTAGATAACGATAGTAATTGACAACAATAATAGTGAGGCTACAAAAGATGCATTTCACTTATTGCTGCTGATGTTCTTGCAGCCAAGTCAATACATCAATACGCTTTTGGTGCCCAAGGATGGTGAAATTCCTCTGGACATTGAACAGTTGGCTTCTCACGGAATTATGGATGTGGTATGGTTCCCTATCATCTTTCTCTCATTGTCTTTATTTGTCCTAAAGCCTATCCTTCCCTCCCTTTCCCTTTTCCCCACCACCCTCCTCATCTTTCTCCTCTCCTCTCCCTTTTGAAGGTAAAACTATGAACCTACTTATTCCTGACCCAGCTCTTGAGTAGAAATTTTGTTTCTTCTTGTTCTCAAGCAGAGTTTGAGGAGTTTTGACACTCTACAGCTGTTAGCATTAAACAGGATCTCCAAATGTCGGGCCTCCTTGTATTCATCGATTGTAGTATTGCTCTGATTACTACTGAGGATGAAAAAAAGAATCTTATCAGCATTACTTTTCCATCGCTTAAATTTTTCATCGTCTGTAAGCATTGATGATTACAAACTGCTTTTCTCCACGCGACAGAACTTGAACAATTGTGTTTTATGCAGATTGTTGTCGAATCTATATATGACTCAAAAGTTGGTGTTGTATTTGATCCGGCATCGTTAATTAATGCACTTGCCAATATAGTCGGAAAATACATGAGCTCTGCTGGAGAAGAGAAGTAAAATTTTGACACAAGAAATTCGGGAGACAGCATTATTTTTCATTCTTGAGGTACAAATTAAAAGAGGTTGATCTTTAACCTGTGATGTCTTGTGTTAGTTTGCCATGTTTTTCCACTTGACTCAATCTTGGGCAATTCAATACTAATATTTGTTCCTAATATGTGATCCACAGGTTTGAAATATACCTTCGGTCAGAGGTATAGATACTAACTGCGGTAATTTTTAAATTTTGGGGTTAGCTACAATCTTGAAAGGGAGAAAAGGAGGGTGAAAGGAAGCATACTATTTGAATGCTGTAAAATGTTATATTTGTTGCATCTTCTAATGGGAGATGGGCCATTATCCATTTATCCCATGTGTATATGATTACTTTGTAACGAAATCGGAACAGTGTGGTTGCTGTCAAGGCTGTTGAGTTCTTCCCCTAACCCCCCCAAATCCCCCATTTTTGTATTATCAAAAATAGCAGATTGTAGTCTTTAAGTTACGCAATGAATTCAACTAGTTTGCGACTTATCTAAAACCCTCAACACTACCTTGTAATATCGATATTATAATAGAATGGACAATGATGATATTTCATTGTAAATTTATAATGTAATACGATATTACAATAGATTGGACTACTAAGAGCTATTTAGACCTGGATTATATATCATTTTTTTACAGATATATTCTGCAAAATAACGAGAACTACTGCAATTTCAATTTCAATTTACTAGTAAGCTATGGATTCAGCCATCTCTGGTTAATTGTATTAAAGCCCACAAAAGATTATTCAAAAGCTAAGCTGAACCAACTATGTGACTTTACACATTTTGGAGAGCTTATTGAAGTAAATAAGGAAACATAAGTTTAAGGAACAAAATATTTTAAGCTGAACAGTTTGGAATCACAGGACATGAGCTAGGAATCAAAGCAACGTCACATAAAAACAATTAACAGGCACAATTGTCTTCTGCCTCATGTACCTAATGAAGCTGGATTATCAGATGAAAATCTAATAATGTTTGCCACTGTTCGGGTGGGTCTTGGTGCAGAGGACCCATCGGCCCTTGGCACGACGACGCTTCAACATTGCTCTTCCACTAGTGGTTCTCATGCGTCTGCGGAAGCCATGAGTTCGAGCAAGGGACTTCCGGGACCTGCTCCTCTTTGTGAGACACAGAGCAGCCTTCCCAGCTCTTACCACTAGGCCACGGCCTTTTTCCTTTCTTACCCCAACGTTAGAATTCAAATCCAACCCCAAAGATGATCCTGAAAGAAATATATTGAATTGAATCAAAAGCAAGGCATCATTTCTATGAAGACATCTAAATCTAATCATTTCCTCTCAGCATTAAAAATAAAAAAGGCATGTGATTTCTTCTGGAACAACAAGAAGCTTAAATCCCAGGAAAAAGAGAATATAAACTAAGCATTATTGAAGTTGTTGGTAAAGCAAAAATATTCTAATCTTTTTTTGATCACTGAGAATATGAGAAGGCTTGAGAAATCAAATCATAAAAAACAATTGAGGTGGAACTTCAAAAACTAGATGAACCTTGAAATTCTGTGCGTTAAGAGTATTTCAGACACAATACTATGCACTAATCTCCTACACAATGTTATTGCAACCAAACTCCCAGTTCAAATCTGCCCATAAAGTACATAGAACTAACAATCCAGATGCTAACCTAAGCATAATTCTTATCCTGCTTGACAACCATTTCACAAAATCCTTTTGTTTCCCACACTAAGGCTCTGCTTTGGATACCGAAAATGATTGAAAATGAGAATTTTTTTAAGTGTCTGAAAATTATGGGTTTAAAAACTCTTTGTTATTCACAGTTTAGGAACACTGATTTTGGGGTTTTAAAAACCCCCAAACCAATATAGTATTAATTTAACCGATTTTAATGATTTTTTGAAATTTATTATATTCATTACCCTCATTGTAGTAATTTAATATTTTTAAAATACTGAATTATTTTAAAAAATACTATTAAAATCATTCAAAATCGCTACTCACGGGTCAAAATCTCACTTACTTTAAAAGCACTCCAAAACTACAACCCCCATATCTGCCAAGCAGAGCGTAAAGAGCCAAACCAAGTTTTGGTCTTACAAGAAAATTCCACATTTGCTAATCCGTACTATTCAAATAAGAAAAATTAACAGGGATGGGATTAAACATCAAAACCCCCAAAAAAAATCACCAATTCACGTAGAAGAACAGACATCTATGGAAACTAATCCAATTAATTAAGCACAAATTCGAGTTTACCTGAAAATGGGCTCTTAGAACCAGTTTCTTGCTGGAGAACTGGGCTCTTAGAACCAATACTTGCAATAGCCAGTGAAGGACCAGAAGAATAAGTTTTTGCACCATTCTTAGCATACAGGCTTTTAAGTTCTTCAACTCCAAAGTGGTTGCCACCATCAGCTATTTCACAGAGCTGAAGAGAAGTTGGAATAGATTCCACATATGAAATTCTGCCTAAAGCATCATAGAGCTCATGTTCATTGTTTTGAGGTGTTTCACCAGATTCCCATTGTTCAGAATTTGAGTCAGAGTGGTAGCTACAACAACCTTCTGACAAACGAGGAGATGATCTACAAAAGGTGTCATCTTCAGAGTCAGAACCAATATCATGTATGGCAGTAGTAGGCTCTGCGACCAACTGAAATGAAGGAAAAATATCTCTTGTGCTTTCGGAACAACAGCTTTTATCTGGAAATTTGAGTTTCATTTTGGAATTTTCAAAACCATCTACAGGGTGATAAGATAACTTCATATGCTCTAGCGGTGGTGAAGAAGTAATCAAATCTACTGGAGATTTACACCCTGACTTATACCCGAGTCTCCTTCAAGTGGTTGACTGCTTGTCGAAGAGTGTTTCTTTCAATTTTTATAAAACAAAAGGTAACAAACTCCAACTAAATTTTGGATTCCCAATTTAGCTTGCCTTTATTGAAATAAATACTACTTTCAATTATTGGAATAAAAAATGAAAAACAAACATCGGTTTAGTATGAGTCAAGAACTATTTAATTGGCTTAATCAACAAATTAATTTATTAATGAAACTATTGTGGTTAAAAATACCATTTATCCATCTATGACATAATACAAGATGTACATAAATTTAAGTTTTGACAAATTTCTTTGTGTTGCTCTAAAATTAAATGCCGCCAGAGATTATCGTTTTTTTTATGTTAAGGAAGAGAAATATTCAACAGAAATAAGAAGGCCCAATAAACCGTTGGACTACACAAAATGAGATACTCTTCTCCCTTTTATAATTTTTATCATAATTATGATAAATCTCATTCAAATTGATAGCAGAAGAGATTTGAACACAAGATCTCCCAATTCCTATACAGTAAGAAGACCAACTAGGATATCACATGTTGGTGTTGTCAGAGAATATATGAGTTCATTGTTTTATGAATTTCATGAATTATAAATTAAAGAGTTCTGAACATATTAAATGATTTTAAATTTATTTAATTCTAAATATGAACATAGATATATGCATATATAATATGCAATGGATATGTCTATTCTATTCATGAAAATACTTTAATGTATTTGTCGTTTATGTTTTAAAAAAGTTTTAGAAAAATATTATATGGTTTAGTCCTAAACAACACATTTCATTATAACATTGTATTTCATAATAAATTTTACAATGGAATACAAAGTCATAATGGAATGAAATAATTTGAACTATTTAATCCCGAGTCATTTAGTCCTGAGTCATTTATTACCAGTAGTGAAATTTTTATTGCATCATTCATCCGCTCTCTCGAGAGTATAAATATTTCCCAAGGTCACCCAAATAAAGGATAAGACATGGACAATAAAAATTATTCCTTGGCATTTGAAAATTCATCATAATTGCTTGAGAGATCTTTGAAGATTATTTTGATTTTTTTTTTTACTTATTTAGATAATTACTTCAAATTCCTTGATATTAATGAAAATACTATACAATAGTTATAAAATTTTTACAAAAATAAGAATATATATTCCCTATATTTTAATTAATCATATTATGCATTTTGTATATTCATGATAACAATTTAATTTTTTTCCTACCAACCGAGTTTACCATTGCATGAGACTTTACTCCTCCGGCTCCAACTTGTAATTCATTCTTTTGGGACAAAAATTGACCAAGCCAAAGCTGCGGCGGTTTACATATCTCGGCTGCACAAAACAATTCTACATAATTTATTTCTTTCCAGAAAAATAGATAAGATATCCTCTCTGTTAGTGCTCGGCTGGCGCGTGTTAGACATTCTGTGATGTTTTACAAAAAAGCTCACAAGCCTAAATGAACAACAAAACTTTCTTCATTGCTTCTGTCCAAAGGCCGTAGATTTGACTTCCCATGCAGCTTTGAAGGCCATGTGAATGAGACGAAAGGAAAAATACAAAAAGTTAGTACAGAAGTTAAACATACATGGTTAGAATCAGCAGTAACGCAAATTATCTGCTAATATGGAAATAATGCGCCGGCACAGAATTTGCACAACACTAGGAGAAAGACTTGATGTTTAGTTCTATGGTTGACAAAAAACTATTCTAAATGTGAAAAATGAAAGCAAACATCATGGCTCAAACTGAGCATGGTATTAACTGGATAAGTGGAGAAGACGAAGAAGAAAATATATACTCCTCGTGAGGATAGTGTCCCTAGAAAAAGAAGATACAGAAGCGGGCAAATATTACAACATCAAGACTCAATTCTACGAATTATTGTCACAACCAGAAGGCAATGGAAGAATCTGCATTTCATAAGAAACTGGACCTTGTGATACCATATTTTAGAAATCAACAATTTCAAATAACCCATCTTTTACAAACAAAAGCAAAGCATGATGGCAGAAGGGCAGAGCTTCACTTCCTTACTGCTTTAAACGGGGAGGGCAAATGTTTACAACATACTATGCCTACTATTGTAAGTAACGAATTTTTAGAGGAAAGGGCCACGTCCCAAGCATCAGTGCATCACACAAGAGAAAGCTAAAATGACCAATAGGAAGGAAAGCAGAACAGAGGGAGAAGCCAATGCCAAATATCTATGAGAGAAAAACTTAAAGAAAGACCAGGAGAAATAGATTAAAAATTCTGGTGCTGAGTGTAAGAGGATAAGCTCATATTGTAAGTATCAAATCTCATGTCAAAACAAGGAGCATGGGGCCAAAAACCTTGGCCTTGCTGTACTTGTCATACATGCATTTCAGATAACTGCATAGCAAAACTTGTACATGCTAGCAAAAAGCTAAATTCACAGCAAATGCATCAAAGACCATAGCCACAGAACCAACTAATAAATGAATAATAGATGTCCAAAGATTAAACTTAAGCTCATCCACACAAAATATGTAACATAAAACGATGACATTTATTAGTTTGACAAACAAAAATACATTCGGGCAGACCACAAAAATTCTACATCCTTATAGATATGGAATATGCGATCCCTGCCAATATCAACTAATAAACATTGTAATTCCAACCATAACTAAAGGAAACAGATGAAGTGAAGCAACAACAAAAGCACAGCAGCCAAATAATTAAACCAAATATTTCATTGTCTGCATTCACGAAATCACCACAACCACTTAAAGCACTCTTGTCCAAGCAGCTCTCATACACCTGAACAAACACCCATTCACAACACAAAGCATTGTTCAATGTCAAACAAATTAAATTGTAATGCTATTCAAACAGGAACAACAAGATAACTGATTAGCAAAAAGAAGGAATGCAAACAAACTGAGGAAAACCACTCATCAGTTGTCATCCAACAGATCAACAAGAGGAAACAAAATTTTAAGATTTTTTTTTTTTTTGAATGGAAGTCTCAAGAAATTTTCGGAGATCTATTTGCCCAATTAGGTAATCTAAAATAATCAAAACTTCTAACTTACACAAACAAAGCTTTCAAACTCAACGACAGGGAAAAGAAAAATAGCTTAGTAACACATACCACAATAAGTGATAGCTATGAAAACAGAAAGTGATTTACAAAGATAGAACGGACAAAAAAACTTCAGATAAAACCATGATGGAAAGGCAGTTAAAAAATTATGATGGGGCAGCCAACTACGAAAAAGGCAGAGCCTTGTAGTAGATAGAAGACTACACGAACAATCAGATTTAAATCTCATCGGACATATAAGAATAACTAAAACAAAAGGCACTTAGAATCAAACAAATGAATACAGGATGAAAGCGTGCAAACACTAGATATCATATCATTCTACCTGAACAAAATCATTGAATCCAGGACCTCCTATTTTTTGATATCCTGTCATAAGATGAATCAGAGTTGTTAAAAGCCCTAGGCGCTGCAAAGCGCCAGAGGCTTCATAGGGCTTCAAGGCGCTAGCTTAAGCGCGCTTTTGAAACCCTGCAGAAAAAAAAGATGATTTTCTGTATTTCCATGGCACTTAACACTCAATTCATAAATAAAATAGACATTTCAACATACCTGGAAGGCTGGAACAGATCTAGATTGCTCAAAGTCATAATTCATAAAAACATAACACATAAATGGTTCAGAAGATGAAAAGTAGAAAGCAGAGGCGTACCGAAGATGAAATTGAGGCGTACCGAAGATGAAAAGTAGAAAGCAGAGGAGCAAAGTGGAAAGCAGAGAATCAAAGAGAATACAATACCGGTTGAAGAGCAGCGGTTGAGGAGGACTGCCAGAGAGGATCGCGACTTGCTCCACTGCCAGAGAAGAGACTCGCGCGACTCGCGCGACTGCCAGAGAAGAGAGGAGAGGATTGCGCGAGCGACTGCCAGAAAGAAGAGGAAGATAGACTCGCGCGAGCGACTGCCAGAAAGAAGAGGAAGATAGACTCGCGCGACTGCCAGAGATAAGAGGAAGAGAGACTCGCGCGACTGCCAGAGAGGAGGAACAAAGGTTGACGAAAGAGAGAAGAAAGAAGAAAGAGAGAAGAGAGAGACGCAAAGGTAGGCTAGGGTTTCTATTTTTGTTATACTTTTATGGCTTCAACACAGCAATTTTTAGGCGCCTGTAAGCGCCTCACAAAAGCGGGAGTAAGCGAGCTTAAGCTCGCTTCGACAAAACACGCAGAAGCGAAGCGATCAAGGCGCTAAAGCTTCTGATCGCTTCGCTTTAGCGCTTAAGCGAGCTTAAGCTCACTTTTAACAACTCTGAGATGAATCTCCATATACTGTGAAGTACAAAACTCCTCTCTTAAATTTTGAGTTAATGTCTGGTATAAAGGGGGAATGGCTACGAATACGATGTTGTAATAGTGTCATCCATTTACCCACTTGTGACTATTTTACTTACTTTGACATGTAAGTTACTAAATTTTTTGAATGTGATACTCGTAATTAAATGTTGGATTTACTAAATATACCACACGTTACCATGATCCATCTGACTAAAATTGTAAAATGGCATGTCTTATCGCACAATTTTTTTAACAAACAATAGGGTGGACTTGCTATCATCATTATTGTCTTCAGTGTTACCCTGATCTTTGAGGTCTTTTCAGCCTTTCGTAAAAACTATTACCGACTAAATACTAAATGTTGTTTTACCTTGAACCAAGGAACAAAAAGAGTTTGATTCCAACTAATTCAGGATAGATGAGTGGAAAGTCTAGGTATCAATTCTTCCTAGACAGTGGAATTTTGGATTCACAAAGGGCTCCTTGAAGCCACAAAAGTGGGGAAAAGGATCAGTTATAGAAGAATATGAGAAAAGAAACCTCGCATATAAACTTTTATTAATAAATGAATAAGTAATCAAAACACTAATAAATAAGATCTTCTACGCATGGAAAGATAAAATATTGTTCTAACATGGAGAAAAAACCATTTATTCAGGAGAGTTCCTCAAACAGTCAAACAGTAACACCCAAGAGGAAAATCAATTCTGGAAACTACTAAATATAAAGGAAAAATAACCTCAAAAAGAAACTTCATTTATTAGTGTTTTACGTAATAGCAAGACTGATAGCAAGATAAACCACGGCTTATAGACCTACAAACATACTCTTACCAAATGCTAACACTAATGAATAAAGGGATCACGGAGAGCCGGAGAGGTTGATTCCGTTATGTTATCATAAACAAAGTAACTTTACCATTACGCCAAGATCCACTTAAACAACAATGACTTCAATAATTAACGAAATCACAAAATTGTTTATACATAGAATAACTACAAACATTCTCAAGTGGGAAATGGGAAAGTGAAGAAACATAACTTTTCTCATATAATCATCATATAATAAACAAATGAAATAAAGAAGCAAACTATTAAAAGACAAAGCACATCAAAACTTAAACCCCAGCCAGGAAACAATATAGCAGTAGATGCAAAAAGTTACCTCAATAGTAATGAGGCGCGCCCTGATACATCCCTCCGGGTGGAACTCTTGGTAAAGATGATGGCTTGTGATGCTGAGCAGGAAGTGAAGAAGATGGCATTCCATATTGCCCAGCTTCAGGATAACCACCAGATTGCACGCCTACAGAACCTGGTGGGGGCATCCTATACATTGAAGACCCTGCATTGACCATTCCGCCTAAGTCCGACGAAACTGCAGAGCCGCCATACTGTAAACCTCCATATGGACCTCCCAACCCAGCAGCAAACCCACCACTGGACGGAAATCCAGGACCACCGCCAACCGGTGGCATTGGAGACCCATAATTACTACTGGGAAAGCCGTGTGGCCCCTGATACAAACCACCAGGTGCACCATACTGAGAGCCAGGCATAGAACCAGGGACTGAAGTCTGTTGTTGCGGTCGAGCAGCACCATTTCCTGTAACTCCAGGGGTAGCTTGGCCTTGTGGCTTCACTTTCTTATTATCCACAGCAAATTTGCATACAATTTGGTGTCCATCGATATTCTTAATTTGTTCCACTAGTGAGGCCCTAGCACCCTCCTCCGTCTTGTACACAAAGAAGGCAAAACCCCTCGACTTTCCAGTAACTTTATCAAACCCTAGCGGGCCTTCCTCTATCTCCCCATACATGGAGAAATGTTGCAACAATTTCTCCCCAGGCATATCGTAAGGCACGCTGCCCACATAAATCTTCCTCAAAGACACGTCAACTGTATTGGAATTAGCGGACAGTCCTGCAGAGGCTAGTTGAGTAACAGTAACCCGCCCATCAATTGTCTTGCTCGGTTCTTTAAGCGCAAGAACAGCTCCATCTACATGACTGAAAGTAACAAAACCATAACCTTTAGATTTTCCGGAGGATTTGTCGAGGATGACAATGGCCTCATCGATTGGGCCGAAAGAGGAGAAGATTGAACGAAGGGAATCGGAGGTGGTCTCAGAAGCGAGTCCCCGGACAAAAAGCTTGCGGAGGGATACGTCTCGGTCAGCTACGGCCCGCACCGCGTCTAGTACATCCGGGTGGCTCACGGCGGCAACCTGAAGGATGTCGAGTAGTTGGTCCTGGGTGAAAGACTGAAGGATTTTGCGGGCGTCTTCGGCGGTGAGAGCTGTGACGGCAGGCGGTGGGGAGGAGGGACAGGTATTTCCATTCTCATCCGTTTTGCGTTTCTTAGGAAATTCCATGACAGCTGTGATGGAGACTCGATGAATTTCAGCGAAGAAATTGATGAATTCAAGGGTTAGGGTTCATATAAACCCTAGGGAGAGATTTTGGAATTTGCAGCCTGCAGAGGGGCGAATGATACCCGCTATAATACTGTTACCATTTTCGTATTTGGAAGATTTTATTGGGCTTTCAATATCGCTAATATACTTCCCTTTTTATAATGGGCCGGAAAGAAGCCCAGAAGCTTTGTTGTGAAAAATTATGGGTGTCAAATTTTTTTTTGTTTCGGATGATTTTCGAGTAGAATAATACAAGATGTTTATGAAATATTTAAATATTTGAATTTAAATAAGTTTTAAACTCAATTGACTATCTTAGATTAGTTTAAATCTGGACAAGTAAATTAGATATTAATTTAATCTGGGTTAGAGTCCGGACAATTAAATCAGAAAATATTTTTTATGTTTGGACCCATATCAATTTTTAAACTAGACAAAATTCTTGTCTTTAGACTCGAACCCAATTTTAAATTGAAATTTTTTTTGTATTTGGATCCAAATTTCAAACATATAGTTATATTCAAATTTAGTTTAATCTGACTCGAACAAATTCGAAAATTTAGATCGGGCAGAATTTTGTCACCCTAAAAAAATCACATTAGAAGTCTATTAAACTTCACTAATTGGAATTCATCACAACTGCTTTAGTAATGCGTATGCTGGAAAATAATTCAATTCCAAGCACAAACCTAAAAAAAATGGTCTGTTAAAAAACTCCAATCAGTAAGTCGAGCTCTTAAAACTTTGCTAATCTCCAAGGACTTAACCTAGAAAGACTCTCTAGCAGCACTAGCTCTTCCTGTGATCGTCTCCATGTTCTTAAACAAACTCTGCTTCACCAAATTCTTCATCAATCTTTTCCCTTCTCGAGCCACTCTGTGATTAACAGGACAACCCTCCCTGCAGTCTGTGGCCATAAATGCCCCATTTTCACTTGCCCCTCATCCTTGAACCATTGTAACAATTTATGTTCTCTCTTTTGTTCTAAAACACTTCAAGAAGTACATGCACGATCCCGGATTTCGCCATTTTATCTCTCTGAACTGAACTTTGGTGTGCCAAGATCATCAGAATATGAGCTGATAATTCCTGGCACTTGGGTTTCTCCTCCCTTGTCATTATCTCCATCAAACTCTCTGGAAGACATTAACTATCCTCCATAGCTTTAACAGATTACAGGGTTCGTTTGTTTCATAATTGTATTTTATAATTTTAAGCTGTCAAAAATGTTGTGTTTGAACTATGAAAAATGTTGTGTAAAAAATTGTGAAGCCCACAGCTTTAAGCTGTATAAAATGTTGTGGGGTGTTTGGTTCATTTTTCTGTTAGATTAATTTTGTAGATAAAATTACAAAAAAAATGTATTATAATAAAAAGTAATTGAAAACTTTTAAGATAGGGAGACAATTATGAGTGCATTTGTTTCACATTTCGTAATGTGATAGTAAAATATTATGGGTTTCACAGCTTTAAACTCTGAAAAATTATGAGATGATAGCAATTCATTTTGCACAATTTAAAGTTGTGGGACCCGCAGCTTTAAACAGTCAACAAAATGTGACGTTTGGTTGAGACAACATTTAATGTGAATCTCATAATTTTAAACTATGCGAAATGAGAAACAAACGCACAGATATTCCTTTTAGAAAGTAATTTTTTTTTTTTTTGAGAAACTTTTAGAAAGTAATTATGCAAGCAAAGATATGCAATCTTAGATAACAGTTTAATATTAAACACACCTGTTTATTTCCATTACAGTTTGTATGTAGTACAATTACACGAGAGACATAGCTCTCACAATCTCAATCTGTACACTTCTTCATTTTAATACAATTCACTCCCACACTAAGTTACAAACTTACACTTATCTCACAATCTCAATCTGTACCACTCAATCATCAATCTAGTACCTTTTTTTTTTTTTGAATTCTTTCACTTTCATGCAACTGGGTAAGAAGCTTTCATGGCAAGTCCACAAAGACCTTCTTTGTCACTAACATCTCTCTGTATCATCATGTAACCATTCATGCCCCATCCAGTCCCCCAAGAATTCTTAACCAACCAATACTTAGCCCCACTAGAACTAGTACCATATCCAACAGCAGTCACAGCATGATTTAGATTTGTTCCACATTCACCAGTAAAAACCCCACTTGAGTAAAACTGGAAACTCATTCCACCGCCTTCAATCGCAACCGAAACAGGATGATTAGCCACTGCTTGCAGCAGAGCCTTTTCGTTGTTCGCTGGCACGTCTTCGTAGCCAGATATAGTGGCAGCAGCCACCTTTGCGTTCTGGGTTTTGCAAGTGTCATCAATTCCTTCATAAGGGTAATTAGATTCAGTCGTTAGGCCTCCGTTGCGTTTAATGAATTGGAATGCATTGTCCATTAGTCCTCCTTCACATCCTTCATTCATACCGTTTATGTCACAGTCTACAAGCTCTTGCTCTGATAGGGATATTAATTTCCCAGTTTTGAGCTGATTGATCCCTTCAATGGCTGCCACCGCTGAAAATGCCCAACAACATCCTGTATATCCATTCAAAACAACAATAACTTGTTAGTAGAAATTAATTTTTGGTCTACTATGGATGCGATTGCAAGCAAAGAAACTGCGTTCCTTCGAAGTAGGGTGGGGGACTCGAACTTGGATATCATCAAGTCGAGCATATGCCTTAACCAACTCGACTGAGGGGTTATTGCCTTGTCGGCGTTCCTTTGACTCTACGTCAAACATAATAAGTACACAATATATTCCTTTTGACTTACCACAGTTGCCTTGGTCTTTGACACCAGTGACAGCACCTTTTCTTCTCCAGTCCACGGCAGTTGGAGCGGCAGTTACATTTGCATACCTAAAAGGCTTGCGTTTTGATGATGTGGATGTCAATTTGGAAGATGAGCTCTTGTAGCCAGAATGCGTGGCGCGGAACTCTTCGTTGGTTAAATCTGCAAATTTGTTCAAACCAAGTTTAAATCCGCGGTCCAATCCATTATTAAACTCATCTATATGTTTCACGTTGTCCTTGAAGATCAGGAATCGTCTAGCCTTCTCCTCTGCGTCCTTGTAAACGCGTCCATGTTGGGTTATCCAATCCTCATGCATATTAACCATGATTAGTTCATCGTCAAGAAGACGACAAAGCACATGAGGAACCAAATTTACTAACATAATCAAAAGAGAGACTACTGAGAAAATGTTCTGGCATTGTTTTGCTGCCATGGCAGTAGTAACAATAGTATCCACAGAAGTGAATCTTTGAATTTGTTTGTAGAATTAACATCAAACTGACTTATGGGGGTTTTTATAGGCAAATTAAAGAATCTTTTTAAAACTGTCTTTTTCTAAATTATAATTATGCTATATAGAAAGTACGTGCCTTGAACGATGTTCTGACATTGACCAGCCAAATTAAGACATCAATGTTTCTAATAAATTGCTGAAGGAGTAGTCACTGTGTGTGGTGTGTTATGACCACCCACATAATTGATGTTCTGCATAAGCAAATCCAGCCAATAATTTCAGAACATATAATTAAGCCTTTGTTTTTGTTTTGGTTTAGCTTAGTGATCGATCCATCGACACGCAAACTCAATTGTTGTATGTAAATGAAACTGAAAGACTTGATGATGGTTTTTCTCGTCATTGCTAAAATAAGACTGAATTGTGATAGGTTTGTGTGGACGATCCGGGGTAGAGGGGCCGATAGTTCCCTGGTTGACAAAGTTGTTTCTTATCCGGATGATCGATTTGTCCGACCTGGATTAAACCCAAGTTTGAACATAAGTTTTATGTCCGACATTTGGGTTCAAAAACAAACATCTTGTCCAATAAGTTGTATGAACCCTAGCTCGAATTGGATTATTATTCGAGTTACTTGTTCGGATTTAATCAATCCGGGTGCGGACATACAAATATCTCATAAACATCCTATGTTTTAGGACGAATGGGAGATGAGCGAGGTACGCAAAAGTACGAATCTCCTTAGGGTAGAATTGCCCACGTTACCAGTGTCAAGACTTTCTGGGAAAGAACCTCTCAAGATACGACAGTTTTTCTTCGACGGTAGTTGACACTTTAATACCGACAAGGCGACAACACAATGAACAAATGTAGAATATCACTCTTAGACTTGTAAAGAATAGAGAACGAAGAAAAAGAGAAAAACTCTTTTAGCTTTTTGTTGTATTTTTCTGGATGTCCTTATATAGGAGAGCCCATAACCATAAAAGAATGAGACTTGATTTTAGGGCTCCTAATACTCAACCACCCACATATTTTGTGGGTTAGTCTTTTACTTGACCAAATCATCCACATAACCACTTTGAATTGGTTTAGTTCACATTCAATATTCCATTTTCCAACAAGAAGAAACAGTTTCAAACCATAGATTGCATAGAAACAAAGATTATGATCTCATTTCCACTATTGTACATGAAAGATGATCATCAATAACATCGCAGTCCACAGAATTTTTGTTTACTTATCAAGGAAAGTGACTGTCATTCCAAGAGATTCATTTGTCTTAATATCCCAACATAAGATTCCATTACCCATATAATATCAAGACAACATTGTTTGTCCAAATCACAAACATACTTTTATTTTTTAGTGGTGCTTACTTGCAAGTTAGATTCGACATTTCTATTAATTTAGCAGGGGAAGCAAACTTTATTACGTTAAGTATTCTCCTCCAAACATTTGGTTGCTCGTCACTTTCATTTGGAAGGCTCTCAAGTACAAATTGGGACCTGCACTTTTCTAGGACACAGATCATGTTCAACTCCATATCATACGTCACTAGATATTTTGTTTATGGCATGTTAAAAGATAGTTAATTAGGTAACCAAGCTTGATGCGATTTTTTTTGGTAACCGAGAATGACACTGTGCTAGAGTCATTGTAATATTTTTTAAGCATTAAAGTTTTTATTTCATTTTTCAAAATTAAGAATGTGTTTTGATTGAAATTACAAGTTTAACAATATATTTTTTGTACGACATAAAAATAAATGGAGCGTAAAAAAAACATAGAATGTTTTGAGTTTATGTTCCAAGGTGTAGAATTTTGGTGTATTTTCCGCGGTCCTTTTGATTTTTATTTGAGACAATAAAAATATAACGTTAAATTTATAGTCCCGATCAAAATATATTCATCAATTTTTTTAATTGCTTAAAAGGCCATTATAGTGGAGTTTGTTGTAAATTTTTTACAACAAACCATATTCTTTTTTATTATTTACGTGGGTGTCCGGGCCAGTTTACGAGCACCTTGACTAATCCCATGAACCCTAAGGAAAGATAATGTAAGACCCCAGTGGCTCAAGATGTTTTTGTGACTGAGTGGAGAATCGAACCTGAGACCGTGCACCTAATCACACCTCCCAACATTAGCCCTTACCACCAGACCAACCCACCTTGGGCCATCTTATTCTTATAAGTCAGTTGCATAATGTACAAATATTGAAATTACAATGAGAACTGCATAAAGGAAAATCAATCGTAGTGGACTGAGGCACTGATATCTCACTTTGTTTAAGGAGATTTGAGTCCTCTGTAGTTCTTCTTTCCTTCAAAATCTGCACACCATAATTTTCTTATCTTTATTCCTCTGAGATACAACATTCCAACTCGGTCGTGTAACTAACTCCAACCTATTTTCAAATGATTAGCTCGAAGTCCACAAGAACACCAATGTTTTCTGCCCATAGAATATTAGAGAGAGTTTTTTTTTTAGAGAGGATAGTTGATTCATATTGTGAAGATTTTTTTATAGAGGATTTTTATAGGAGGGTTGAAGTTAATGGGTTTGAGTAGTTACATGTTGTAACTTTCAAAACAGCCTAATAACTCCAGTTAAGCGTCTCGTAACGGCCCAACGTAAAACTCCACATAAATGATTAGCAATAGTCATAACGGGCATTCTCCGTTATGAGTCCAACCCCAACCAAAAATCCATACCTCTCCCTCTTTTCACCACTAAGCTATCACCTAAGTGATAATTAATAATCGATTTTTTCGTATATCCGGTCAAGAAATCATGATTTTTTTTTTTAAAAAAAAAAGAGTCAGTCGTTGTGGTGTGAATGGTTTCTATATGTAGGGCCTGCAGCATCTGATGGAAAACGATAGATCTTGTTTTTATGTATGAACACAATTTTCAACGAAAATGAAAACATTTCAAATCCAAAAATAAAATATAAAAAACCCTTAAAAAAGCATTTTCAAATACTCTGCGGGACCTCCAATCAGACCATAGTCACTCTCACTTCTACAAAAATCATGTCAAGAAGATTCCTTTTATTTCAACGTCCAAACATGAGATTCCATCGCTCAATTCAACATCGTGTGTGGGCGTCGAAATCACATTTGTATTCTTTAAGTGCAAGTCAGATTCATAGTTTCTGTTAAATAACAGAAACTTTAGCATCTACATATGTTGCAATCAATCAGAGCCAGATAAAGCAAACTTCATCACGTTGGGACTTGGGAGGAGTAATAACAGATAATGAGGCAGAGCCCACTCTTTCTGTCTTGTATCTGGAATTCAAAATTGTTGATCGTCGGCAGTGGCTGTCTAGATGGAATGTTTATATCAATACAAGTGAACATTGCTTGTTTTGATAGTTGATTGTAGGTTGTCATATGATGGTTTTTATATCAGTATAATATAATAGTTGTTGTAGAGATTAGAAGATCGAATTACGCAGCGGACAAATGTCTTACTATTAGGATACAATATCCTAACATAAATGACACTTGTGTGATAAGGTGTTTTACTCAAACTAGACGTAACTTCATGTGACTTATAATGTATGTTCCAGGTTACCTGAATCAGTCAGTATTTGAGTTTGTGTAGAACTTTGTGTACAATGACTCTTGTACACATTTTTGTGAGATTTATTTGATTTGGATTTTATCATAATCAAGAGATGAGATTTAGGTGATTATGTTTAAGAAGAACTCCTAATCCAGAGATCATTCGGGTTGTTGTGATTGAGATGGACTCACTCTATGAGATAATTGTTGGATAAAAGTTGAACTTCTTTTATTGTGGTTAATATTATCTTAACACTTTTTATTGAGATAAAATTGGTTTGGATATTATCTTATTCAAGAGATAACTCAGTTGTTTCAATTGTAATAAAAGACTTATTGTGAATAACTTGTTAGATAAAAACTAATCATTTAATTGGGATTAATATTTGTTGGTTTTTATCTTAATCTTTTGCGGTTCTTATCCTCTAGATATCATCATAATTATCAACTGTCTTTATCTGAATAAGAGCTGGTCGCCTATATAGGCACCAAAGTTTTAAAGAAGAATTGAGAGTTGAGAGTTTGAGTGTTTCGTGTCTTTACTTTTCCACTCTCCTTGATGTTTGTTTGAATCTTTCATATCTGTATTAAATATGAGAGAGTGTGAGTTTCATGTTTGAGTGTTGTTCATTCGATTTTTCGAGTTGAAGAACAAATTCTGCACAGTTGCTGTAACCTCCACAGGTTACTCAAGGTTACATGGATCCTACTTTAAGTTCAAAGTCTCTTAAAGGCGCCAAGAGCAATCTCAAATCATCATTGATGTGTTATTTTAGTTCGAAACATACGTTAAGTCAAGTTATACAATTGAGTCATAGGTAACGATAGATTGTAAGCTTTTTCTCTTATAATGAATTGAAAGGTTGGTCGCTTATAGACTCGAGATTTTTTCCTAGTCAAGATTTCCTCGTTAAAACTATGGTGTTCTTATTTGTGTTTATTTTTCGTAATTTTTTTCATACTGTGTTAACTAACATCTTGGCAAGGATTTTCATATTCTCACTTACCTTGATCTACACGTGACGGTGTGGAACAACCGATCATGGTTTCAAGGTACTAGAAGATGCAACAAGTTCGATCATGTTGATATTTTCAGTATATTTAAAATAAATTATATGTGTTAATTGTACAAGGATTGAAGGGTAGTAGAATGGTAAAGATTTTAATGGTCTAATCCTTAACCCAAGTTCAGTTCCTACTACATACAATATATAATATATGGGCGAAAGATGAGCATTGGGGCCTTTGATTACCATTCTCCTACACTTGTATTTTTCCATCATTTTTTTGTTATTTTAATTTGACTTTGTCAATAATTAAAACATATTTTAACGTGATTTTCTCTAAGGGTGAACGTTGCCCTAATTTTCTAGTAACGTTTCACTGATTTTTAGTAACATTTCTTACTTTATGGCTTTAAAAATTGAGAGAAAGTCCTAGTTTTATAATGAAAAAGTATTGAGAAAGAAAGGCAAGAAAGAAAACACTACAAATTCGAACATTGATTCTTCTATACAAAGGTCACTGATACAAAGAGGCTTTTGGGCTTGTTTTTATCTTGGGGATGATGTAGCTAATTCAATGCTTGCACACAGGAGGCAGAGCCAAAAATTGTCTTAAAGAGAGCGACCTAATTCGTGACTCAAGCCTTTTATTCAAGTTTGGTTTTTCAATTGGTTGTTCTTGCCGTTTTGAGATAATATCTTTTGCAGATCACGTCATCAAGAACGAGTAGATAGAATAAGGATAATATTTTGTGTTTGATCTCTCTCAGTTTTACAAGAATTGGAGGTATCCAATTCTCAATCTAATGTGCTTTTTCAAAAAGCTTACCTGAACTGTCTCATGTCTCTTATATATAGACTTAAGAGAGAGTTCACCTTGCATTATGATTCTATCCTCTTACTGGATTAGACTCGGTAATTGATAGATTTTTTTACCTAGTAAAATCGTATATGTTATCGTTCACTGTTGTTTGCTTGTTTGTGTGCTTGTTTTGATAGTTGATTGTAGGTTGTCAGATGATTGTTTTTATATCAGTATATATACTTGTGGTAAACATTGTATATATTCTTGGTGTAGTCTAGACTGGCTAGTGACTGGGGATGTCAACGAGGAGGGGGGGGACCTCTTTAGCCTTTAAAAGATTCTTACCCGTTCCCATAAAAATACCATAGGGTATTTTATTTTTTGCCCCAAACTTGCACCCGTCAGGGCGGGGAATACTCGCTTATTTACCCACCCCGCCAACTAAAATTGTAAGAATTACAATAAATTTAAGGAAAAATTAGGGATAAGTCTCTCATTTAAAAAGTTTCATTCCAATAAGGAAACTCATATAAGTTTCATTCCAATAATGCCAATAACGTAAAATATGCTTGACAATTCCCAAATGAAAAAGAGTAGGAGCATGCATAAACTAACTAACAAGACTAACTCCATATGTAATATCGGGTCGAGTAATGGTGAGATAAATTAGGTTACCTACTAACCGTTGGTAGTCGGTAACTTCCATTAATGGTTTACTTGGAGTGTCAAGGCGCAATTTGCTTTCCAAAGGAGTAGAAGCAAGCTTTGAATTCATCATGTCAGCATCATCAAGTAAATCAAGTATATATTTCCTTTGATTTTAAAAAACACCTTTACTTGAACTCGCCATTCAATCCCAAGGAAATAATTTAAGTTGCCAAGATCCTTGATAGGAAATCAAGCTTGAAGAGTAGACTTGAGTCGAGAATAATAGCCCTCGACCATGGAAGATAATTAAATTCGTTCAACACAACGGAACTTAACCGCTGGTTTGGATTGATCTCAGGCTCAACAATAGTGGAAGAAATAGCAGAAGACTTCAAACCTCCTGAAGACGACACACAATCCCAGAATTTTGAGATTCGGGGTCTGTCATAACTAAAAAAAATCAAGTAAGACCTCATTATATAGAGGAGATGGTACATAAAGATATTAATGGTATTACTAAATGCTATAACTACTAACTACATCTACAGCTCATAATATCAATACAAGACATACACAAACTTTGACTTCCTTTTCACAGCTCCACAAATTACGGCAGCAATTGTCTCCACATATTATGGAAAAATATGGCCTTCGTTTGGGACAGAGTATAAGCTAGCTTATACTCTGTCCCCATACTCTCAGACACTCTCAGCTTTTACGTTTTACGAGAACTTATACTCTATCAACATACTCTGATCCAAACGGAGGATTTGACTTTATTGCCTTCAATAGTACCCATTGAGTATGAATATATTTTTATAGGGTGAGGATAAATGCCCCAGTCTAGTTACTAGGTGCATCCACCCTACATCTTTAGGGTACCGGGATAGACATGCTGTCGTTTTCGTTCAACTCTCCCATAGTCCTATCTATAGGTGGGACCAGTTGAATATTATCCCATCACCGGTCAACAAATGTGTTATCACTCTTTTTTTCTATTGAAATTTTATCGTGTCTTTTTTTCAAATAATAATTATAAAATTTAAAACAAAACTAATAAAATAATGCAAATCTCTATTTCAATAAATGGGCCGCCCCAGGTTTTATGTGTAAAAAAGTATACCTATGTGAGGTTATTATAAAACGAGAGAGGAGGGGTGTGAATAGGTTAGGGCAACAACAATGGTTGCACAATCATCCCCCTTTTGCTCTCTTTTTTTATTACAAGAAAACCGGCTATTACCGACGGAATTTGCCAACGGAAATGTTTAGTCAGTAAATACGGACAAAATACCGACGGATTATCGACGAATTTCATTTTTTCAGTTTTACCGACGGAGTGCCGACGGAATTGTTACCGACGGTGTTTTTTCGTCGGTAATATTTGGCGCGAATTTGGCGCCGAAAATTTGCGACGAATTACCGACGAAAATTCGGTCGGTAAATTTTTAATTTACAGACGAAATTAAATCGGTCGATAAATTTTTATTTTTTAACTTTAAAAATAAATTACCGACGGAATATTCCGTCGGTAAATTAAAACACAAAAATGATAAATTAAATATTTACCGACCGAGTTGATTCCGTCGATAAATGAACATTATATACCGACGGATTGAAGTCCGTCGGTAAATATAGATTTTTTTAATTTTACATTGAAACGTGAAGCCCCTCTCTTTCCTCATCCACGTAAAGCGCCTTTTTTTTTCCTCTCTTCCTTCTAAGGTTTGTTCTACATTGAGCGCCTCTTTCTCTCTTTCGTCCTTCTAGGGTTTCTTCTCGAGACCGTTACTTCTGCTACCTCGACGGCGACAGTTCTGTCTCTCTATTTACTCAAAGCACGAACAGAGCAATCGTTATTTTTTATTCAGATTGCGTCACTTTATCTGAATTTACGTTGGTACATAGTCGAAATCGGAGATTGATTCCTCTGTCTGTTTGTCTGAGTAGTGAATCTGAATTCGCAAAGTCATGTCGATGCTCGATTCCTTCTTCAAAAAGGGTTTTGAAGCTATCAAATGGTTTCTTTGTTGTCTTCGATCCTCTAAAATCGAATGATTGTTTTTAGGGGTTTAGGGATTTCATTTGACCTTTTTTGCTTTTGCAGTAAGACCCTATTGAATTTGGAGAGAAATTCAGATTAAGCAGATGCGTCAAGACATTGCCCAACTTTTAGAGACCAGTCAAGAAGCTACTGCTCACATTCGGGTATGTATCTACAAAGTTGATAGAGTTTTGGTAATCTTGGTTCGTACTATTGACATTTCTTATCATAGTTTTCCAGGTAGAGCATATTATAAGAGAAGAGAATATGATGGTTGCACAAGAGATTATGGAGCTCTTCTGTGAGTTTATTGTTGTGCGCCTTCCCATCATCGAAGTGCAAAGGTTTGGTTTATTTTTTTAATCTTAATATATTATATAGCTCTTGAACTACGTATGTTACTCTTGATTGCTGGTTCTAATTATTGTTAGCTTATTAACAGCATGAAACAAACACGTCAGATTAGTGATTTTCTGTATCTCCAAAGGAATGTTGAATTAGATTGTGTTCCAATGACACTTTTTAGATGTACCATAAACATTGGGTTTAAAGAGACAGAGGGGAAAGCCATGGAACTTTTAAGTTGGTATGCAATGCAAAGTGCAATCCTTTTATTAAATAGATAATCATGACAGGAGACCTACTTCCCCAATGAAAGACACAAGACAAGAAAACCTTACATGCTCTAGAGAACAATTTGCATAACATCACAAGTGTTTTGACTGAAAATTGTGGGGGTTTTTTGCTTGAAATTCCGGACTAACTATGTTCCAAAAATTGGTGTATGGATATTCTCTTGAGAATAAATAACCTGTCTAGTCTATTGTTTCATGTTTAGTCTATTGTTTCCTTCTGCATGAGCTGAGTTATAAAAGCATATGATCTGCCACTAAAGGAGTAACAATTTTATTATGTTATGTTATGCAGTTGCATGGTTTTTTGGGAGGAGTCCATTTGGCAATTCTAGTAGCTTTTGTTTGTCAAAGTCATTCACCCTGTACAGTGATTTTTTGGACCGCTTTTGTTTAATGTCTTTGAAAACTCTGTGAATGTTGACGTTGTGGACAACCATGTGATGACATTGCAGGACATTCTTAGGCTGGGATTTGATTGGATTAGCATTTTTTAGCCTTTCTCGTACAAAAAAATTATGCAGAGTTTTTCAAAATTTCCTTTTGTACTCCTTATCAAGATAAGCTAGGAGACTGGGTTGGGTGGGCGAAGTCACGTTTCTGTAGTCTTGTTGTCAAGGTAAGTAGGTTATATCTTATTACATTGTGTCTTATTTTACATTCCACTAATGCATTCGTATTATACCCTATGAACTTATCTGTGTAGATCTTGGGAAGGTATTGTTGAGATTAAATTTGGGTTATGGTTTAGGTCCCCTATTGTGCTGCGCTAATCAATTGGCTCTGATCATTCCTTTTCTTTTATTCATAATCTGTATCATCATTTCTTTTTTATGTTCTCATTATAGGAAGAGTTTTGGACAATGAGTTCTGTCAATAATATGATAGTTTATTGATGCAATTTTGCAGGATTAATTATATGTATCTTTTCTTGATGTAAATGGTAGTCTTTTTCATTTCAATGAAGCAAGGGACTACTGAATCAAATAACTATATATATATATATATATGTTTGTGTATGAATTTATTTCTAGTGAATGAGTTTCTCTAAAAAAAATTTTAATTTTACCGACGGATTTGTGACGGATTTTTAATTTTTTAATTTTTTTTAAAATTGGTTACCGACTGATATTTCCGTCGGTAATTTACCGACGAAAATATGTTTCGTCGGTAATCAAATAGCGACGAGCGTTTTACCGACGAATATTTGTCCGTCGGCAATCTGTCGGTAATCAATATTACCGACAGATTTTCTTGGATTACCGACGGAAAAATCCGTCGGTAAAAAGCGAAATTCTTGTAGTGAAAAATAATTGTATTTTATGCAGTGACGTTTGTTGCCATGTAAGACTGGACACGTGGGACTCGCTCTAAAAAAATATTCAAATCTAATTTATTTTTGTACATTAAAAATTAGATTATTTATAAATTTATTTTTCAGAAATAGGCATTTTTTACACAAATTTATTTTTCACGAATAAATTTGTTTGTACATCTAATTTCACATGCCAAACTCTCTTTTCCACGTCATCTCTCCTCCAAAAAAAATTCATATAAAATAAAGAAATTGAATCAAAACCAACTAGGAACCTACTCGAAATTTGTCCGTGTTTGCCTTCTACATCATCTCTTACAAAAAAAAATCATTTAAATTGATAGAAAATAAAGAAATTGAATCGATTTTTTTTCCTTTCACATCCATACTTCCAGGGGTGAGGATAAACTGCTCGCACATTTGTTTTATATTTTAAACAAATTTATTAAAACATATCAACACATGTTACATTCTTATCTTCCAACACAATGGGTTGAGAAGGACATCTAAAACGCATATGTTACTTGTACGCATCAATTCGCTCCGCATATGGGGTAACCCATGTAGCTGCACAATCATGCCTGAAGTGAATCCATTGAGGCATAATGGGAGGCACTAGATAACCCTCTGTCAATGCAACTTGGACATAGTGATTATCATTTACGTGTCCAATAGCGATAGCAACATGTTGATACGTAGGTGGTGGAGTAGATCGAAGTGGAAAATACGTCAAGCTCTGCGTAGGACTTAGAATGTGTAATATCATATTAAACCTTGAACCAACCAAGAGACCCATATCTGGCATAGTCATCCAATTCTCAATCGGTGCTCCTCTATCTGATGTAAAAAAGTTCAATGAGTTGTACATACGAGTCCACTGATCATCACCGCCCAATATTGTAACATACTGTGTCCTAAATATTTACAGCACTTCTATTAAGTTATATCGGATAGTTATCCATGCATCTTCTGGAAGACCATGACAGATAGCTATTGCTCGAAAGCCGTAATTTCGATCAAGTTTTACGTCTTGTACATCCATAATGTAAGGATGAAGTATAGGTGGAAACTGATGAACATAGGCATGTCAAGCGTGGTTGTATGAAATAGAGGAGCAACTGTGTCTCGTTGGTTCCTAGAACTCGAAAATATCTGGCTGGACAAAATCAAATGTAGTTGTATTAACATGAGCATATATGTCTTCCTTGTTCTTCGAGTCAGGGCCTCCAAACGAATAACTGTGTTTGCTTGGTTCCCTAGAATGAAGGGAATTAGGCTCATAGAACACTAATGTTGACGGATTACCATTAGTATTTGATGCAACTTTTTTCTTTGAGGATGGGCGTCCATGAATGTTTTTCTTAACAACAGGTTCACGAATTGAAGTTATTGATGGTGTGATTATCTCCCTTAATTTTCTTAAAAAATTGAATTTTCCATGCCTTGTTTGTTTCTTAAACTATTCCGTGAACACTCGGAGCTCGACGTCACAATCGATGTCATCGTCTTGGATAGGCACACAAGGTGATAAGTCAAGTTTTCTACAAAATTTATCTATGGCTTCAATTGGTATGGGATGACCGTCGTTCAGAAATATTGCTTGCTCGTGTGCACATGGGAGTCCATAGCCCATACGAAGTCAACATCTGCATTTATAGGAAACTTCTCCGGCATTCTTTGACCACTCAAATTCCTTCAAAATCATATGCAATGCGTAGCTTGAAACGAAACCAAATAATTCCTACAAGTGTGGTATGTTGAATTGATGTTGAATAATAGTTTTGCTTTGCTCAATACTCGCTTTGATAGTTATGTCCTATGATTGAATGACTTGATGAATAAATGACAAATATGTCTCCAAATCTGACGGTGATGACTCCAAGTATCGCTTCAGCTTCGCATGCTGGCTCTCCATTCTATTAGTCGTCTGGTTTCCAAAAAGCAGATACATGTAAGTCCAGGCGGATACGAACATCTCCTTATATGGTGTTAACCATACATCCTTAAGATAATTAATCATACTTGGAAAGTACTATAACAACACCTCAAGGTCCGCCAAATTGCACTCATACGGACTCTCAGTTTCTGATTTCACCAACGTAGTCCACATTTTGTAGAATGCATTCCAAGTTTTGTTGTCTGCTATTGATGGTCTGCACTTTCTCAAAATACTCCTATAGATGTGTCATCTACAAAGTAATTTTTTAGCATCAGAAAATACCTGGGCAAATGCATTCATCAAGGCCAACTCTATGTCCATGACAATAACTCGTGGAGTAGTACATCCATTCATTGTTGACTGTAGACATCTTAAACCCAAGTATAATTGAATATTTTCTCTGAGTCCAGGAACACGATTGCTATGCAAAATGTCATATTAGTTGCAGTTACGCCAACAATCTCAAGGAGAGGCATCATGTACCAGCTTGTTTTGTATGTTGCATCTATCAATAACACGTGCGGGAATGCACGCCATAGATCTAATGATCTTGGATGTGCGAAGAATTAATCTTCAAGATCATTGGTTACAACATTTGTTCTACACTCGAAGATGTATCCTTCACGTTGTAGAAATGACATGACAACTTGCATTTGGGTTTTACCGACTTTCCCTGCACTTCGAATTTTCTGGCGAGCATTGTATATGGTCCGAATGGTAGAAACGTTGTCCGGATTTTGCTTCTTCAATGAAGTCAGGATATCTCGTGGCTTCACATTTTTTGTAGACAAATGTTTCGTCAATTGCATTTCAGAATCAGAGAGTCGGCCTAGATATGAATGTCCCTCCATATATGATGCAGAGGCATGGTTATGTGTTCCGCATACGACCCTTACCATCCAGTCATCATCTGTTCGCATTTTCACCTCTTTCACTATGAAAGGACAATCAATTTTTTGTGCCTGTAAACTTCGTGGAGGTTTTATTACTTCTATATGTGCCACCGCGTTCACATTGGAACAACAGTCTAGGACTCTTCCCAATTAGACTAGTCTCTGACCTTTTAATGACAATGATATATCCTAAATTGCGTCAAGTATGTTGAATCCAATCAATTAGAGATTGACACAAATTGAATACCTGAAAATGTATTAATTGTATTAGAAATTAACAATTTGTATTAGAAATTTACATAAGAAAATGTATATTAATTTTCTTAAAAATCATACCATGTCAGTAGAAAATTCATCCCCATTTTCGCCCACATTGTCGTCCACATTTTCATCCACATTTTCATCTTCTTGTTTTATCTCATGTCTGAAAATATTATCCTGAGAACAATGGACATTCATTTGAATATCTGCAATTAATGAAAAAAATTCCTAAAAAAATTAAACAGTTGTATATTTACTTGATCACTTGAACCACTTGATAATCGTAGATCATTGGCCCAAAACCTCAATTGATCTAAATTCATATCTTATGCTCGTATGTATGTTGCCAAGAAGAATCATATCTATGTATATATAGATATTAAAAAGTTGTATATTTCTCCATTTTTTAGAGAATATATTCTCTGCACCTAGAGAACACCCTCTTTTCATAGAGTATATTCTTTGCATAAAGAGAACACCTATTTTCAGAGAATATATTATCTATGCCAGAAGGCATAGAGTATGATTTCTGTCGTCGTCCCGCTTCCGACAAGGTATTGTTCGGCCAAAACAGAGCTAGTTAGTAACTACTAAAATACCGGCTACGTCCTTTTCTAATGACGATTATGTCCTTTTATATTTTAAGCTTCTTCCTCTCCAATTTTAATGGTGTTGCCGTTGTGCGGTTAAAATAATTCAATGAGTGGATGTAAAGATGCTGATATTTTGTGTTTGACTTTTTACTAAAATGAAGTTTGATTTGTAACTATGTATTAAACATTTGACGTGAAAAAGTATTTTCTTCAATTCTCTCCATGGAATTAATACTCTAAAAAATAAAAATATATTTTAAATATTTTATCATCTTTTCATATTTTTTTGAGCTTTTTTTCATTTTCAAATTGATTTTTTATTTAATTGACAAATCATTTAATAAATGATTCTATAAAATAAAAATAAAAAATTGACTAGATTTATTACTTTGTTGGAATCACATCACGTCAATAGTGTTGGAGTTTGAATGATTGTTATTGTGTTGAAATTTGAATGATTAAGACTAGCTACATTGCTAAAATAATGTAGGGTGGGTGCCTCTAGTAGCACCCTTTTTTACATCCCTAGTAGTGATGATGTGTCATTCCTTTAGATAATATTGCAATTACGCCAATTAAGTTTAGTTGAGTCAAGTTTATTGAATGATACGCCCATTAAAATCAGCTGAGTCAAGTACATTGAATGATATTGTTTCTAATTGAAGAAACCACATTGCAAGTTTTCAATGGAAAAGGGTATTTTAGAAAAATAGCACTTTTGAAAAGTTACTTTATTAAAATAGTTATCTTTTTTCAAAAACTTGAAATCTAACATTTTTTCATGTGTTTAGACAATATTATCCTCAATAATAATAAACTCACAAATACTCCACCTTCTCTCTATTTTTTTTCACAAAAGTGCGACACTGTTCTTCTTCTCCAAGAGTTGCATAGTTCTCAAAGCTCTCAAACTTTTTTCGAGTATGTAGTTCTTCTTTTGATTGCACTTCTGTGGTATGTTTTGTACCCTTATTTCTCTAATTTTGTATGTGAACGATAATTATGGGTTGGCTATGGTGTCTAGATTTGACGGTTTGAGTAACTTAAATTTTTTGTGTTCGAGTAACTTAATTTTTTATGTGTAGAGTTTGCACTGATTTTTCTTTCATTTTTTGGCTTGGCTATTCTAGTAGTTCAAATACCCTTTGTGGTTATGGTTTCGTGCATTCAAGTATATAAAATCTTAGGTCGAGCATCTATAAGTGATTATTTGAGTAATTGAAACTATATGTTCGAGTAGAATAAATTGTGTGTTCGAGTAACTAAATTTTTTGTTCGAGTAACTTATTTTTTTTGTTCAAGTAACTGAAACTTTATGCTCGAGTAGGTTAAATTGTTGATGTAGGACATGATATAATGTGTTTTGGAGCGAGTTGACATGAGTTTTTGGACATAATTGCTAAACTGGATCCTCTGTGAACATGCTCAAATCGATGCGAAACTTGGCCGGGTGATTCTTTTTGAGGTGGATGACATAACGAGGGATTAATGCCGGACCCCACCCTATTTTAGTCTAATTTGGTCATTTAGGCCTCCAATTTTGCATTTTAATGTTTTAGGGATTAAAGTGAACCTTTTGTTTTAAGTGTTTAGAGTAACTAAAACCTTATGTTAGAGTAATTTAAACTTTGTGTTCGAGTAGAATATGTTGTGAATTCGAGTAATTGAAGTTTTTGTTCGAGTACCTTTTATTTTTGTGTTCTAGCATATAAAATTATTTGTTCGAGTGACTTAATTTTTTTCATTATACATTTACCTGCAGATTTTATTGAAATGAATTATTCAATCCCAAAGGAGAACTTCAAGGCATGATCGTTCGATGTTGATCTATGCCAGTAATCTAGTCAACAATTCTCATACCTTCTAAATCATAAAACATGCCAATTATTAAAAGTATTTGAACAATTAAAATAAAAACATATTGATAAAATTCTTAATTATATTCGAACACTAAACTTAACATTGCACGAACAATTAACATTACACGAACAATTAACATTACAGTTACTCAAACATTTTAATAAAAAGGTACTCAAATAGTGAATTAATAATACTCAATCATTAAATTAATACAACTCGAATGGTAAATAAAATTACTCGAATAATATGTACTTAATGTAGGACCATCTTCCAAAGCTTGCATTCTTGGCATCAATGCACGCACTAACTCCTGCCTGTCTAGCTTGGCCAAGGTACTTTTGACCATATTGAAAAAGAGTCGCCTAGCCAACTTTCATGTCAATCTGAGCATATTCGTTGTGGATCCAATTTTGCAATTAGGTCCAAAACATGTCAACCAACTCCAAAATGACATAATATCATATTCTACATCAACAATTTAATCGGCTCGAACAAAAAAAAATTAAGTTACTCAAATAAAATATTTCAGTTACTCGAATTGTCAAACCCAAACACCATAGCCAACCTAGAATCATCGTTTGCATACAAAATAAGAGAAATAAGAGTGCAAAATATACTACTGAAGTGCAATCAAAAGAAGAACTATGTACCTAAAGGAAGTTTGAGAGCTTTGAGAGTTCAAAAAGTCTTGTTGCAGAGGAAAGAGTGGAAACATAACTATTGGAGAAGAACATCAGTGTCAAATTTTTGAGAAAAAACATGGAGTACTCAAACAAAAAAATTAAATTACTCGAACACAACAAAATTTTAAGTTACTCAAACAAAAAATTTCAGTTACTCAAATTGTCAAACCCAAATACCATAGTCAGAACCATAGCCAACCCAGAATCATCATTCACATACAAAATAAGATAAATAAGGGTGCAAAACATACTACGGAAGTTCAAACAAAAGAATCACTACGTACTTGAAGAAAGTTTGAGAGCTTTGAGAACTACGTAACTCTTGGAGAAGAAGAATAGTGTCGCGCTTTTGTGAAAAACATAGAGAGAAGGTGGAGTATATGTGAGTTTATAATTATTGAGGGTAATGTTGTCTAAACACATAGAAAAAGTGTTAGATTTCAAGTGCTTGAAAAAGGGGCTATTTTTAGAAAATGACTTTTGAAAAGTGCTATTTTTCCAAAATACACAATGGAAAAATCGTTAATCTATTAGAGAGAGAGAAAGGCTCTATTGTGAAAGGTGGGTCTGCAATAGGCAGGGAGGCGAGGGAGAGACAAGGAGAGAAAAATGGGAAAGGCTTTCTCAGGAGTTTCTCTTGTATAGATTAGGCCGAGAGGCGATGTGTAAGAGAACTATATTCCATCTTTACGGCTGTTTTGTAAATTATGGTTTATTGTAGTGCTTTGTTAATTTTTGATAAGTGGCATTTATATTTCAAAAGAAGGGGAAAAAAGAGGAAAACAACAGGGCATCCAAGGATGGCCTGAGCAACAAAATACAAAAACAACACTGCTACATTTGTTTACTATATTCTAGAGCAGCATTACATAATAACCAGGTTCATAGGCTTAAAACCACAAAACAATATATGAATCTCTATGGCATCCATCTTTAGCAAGAGCATCAGCCATATCATTCCTGCTTCTTAATATATGCTTGAAAGATATTGGAGGTAGTTTCTTCATGAGCAAGCTGACTGCATTGATTAGGTTGACAAATCTCCATGGAGGATCATAGACCTTTGTGATCCACTTGATAGCATTGAGTGAATCAGACTCCATATCAAACTCACGATTGGGGAAACCAGAGGAAGATATTGAAATCTCCAGAGCTCTCTTGATTGCCAAGAGTTTAGCTTTGTTGGACTCCATTATCCAACATGATTGGAGAAAATGCAGACTACATTTCCTATAGCATCTCTAAGGATACCACCAACTCCAGACCTACCTGGCTTACCAAGAGAAGAGCCTTCTAGATTCCACTTTAGTCTACCAATAGATGGAGGTAGCCATGGCCTTGGTGGTGGAAGACGCCTTACATTATTGGACCAACTTTTTATGCTCTCTGAAGAAAACTGCAGCTGATGACTGAGATAAGGAAAATAGGGGTCAATGTTGTAGGACCATAATTGAAGTTTGACAAAGATCATGGAGTAAACATTTGACCAATCCACCACTTGTTGTCGAAAAATCAACTCATTCCGCATTAACCAGATTGACCAGACAGTGATATAAAACAATAAGCACCATAATGTTTTCTGCACTTCACCTCTACCACCCATACCTCACCATTGCGAGAATATACTTCTTGCATCTTTTGTTGGGCACCAAGACTCTCCCCACCATTTGATTAGTTTATACCACACGGCAGTAGGGCCATCACATTGTCAAAAAAACGTGAACAATAGTTTTTGCAGCGTGGGAAAAAAAAGGGCATATGTTTCCAAATTGAGGAATAATTCCTTTGTTTGCAAGCCTATCTCTGGTTGAAAGTTTATAGTGCAGCAATGTTTACGTGAAGACCTCCACCTTAGTGGGGTTAGCCCTTTCCAAACTGATATAAAGAAAGTAGGAAGCATGCCAAGAAGGGATTGGTCAGGGAGTAGATTAGCATAACATGACTTGATTGAAAAAACACCTCGAGGGTATGACTTCCAAATTAGTTTGTCAAGCTTGTTGGGGCATAGCGAGACACGAGATAATTGATGATTGAGTCGATGAAGCCACTGCTCCTCCATCCAAAGAGCCTTCTCCTCCAAGTGAATTTCCATTCCCATTTGAAATTTAACTATCCACCCATTTGATCAGCAAAACAATTTTTCTGGCTTGAGAGGTTATACAAACGTTGGAACTGCAAACATAGTGGGGATGCTCCAACCCAAACATCTTACCAAAACTTAATATTTGCTCCACCACCGATTACAAAACCCATATTTTCATGCATAATAGGTATCAGTGATTGTATATTTTCCAAACAGGGGATGCAAAAGATGAGTAGGGTACATAAAACAAACTTCTTGGGATTTGGTTCCTAATTGGATATTTGTTGCAAATAATAGTTCTCCATAGGCAAGGACTTTCATTGAGAAACCTCCATATCCACTTAAGCAAAAGAGCCTTGTTTTTTAGTTGTAGGTTACCAATCCCAAGCCCACCATAATTTTTTGGTTGAATTACCTTATTTGAATTCACACTATGGAACCTCTTCCTTTCAATTATGTCTCCCTATAAGAAGCTCCTCTGAATTTGTTCCAATTTTTTTGCTAGCGCTACTGGGATCTTGAATAAAGACATGGAGTACACTGGGAGGTTCGCAAGTGTTGATTTGATGAGTGTCAATCTCCCTTCAATGGATAGGTATCTACCCTTCCAAGATCCCAAATTCTTGTTGAAATTTTCAATCACTGGATTCCAAGAATTGGTACGCTTGAGATTAGCCCCTAAAGGCAAGCCAAGGTATGTAACAGGAAATTACTCAGTTTTACAATTGACTCTTCTAGCCATGTCTTCACACAGCTGAAAGCTTACACCTCTTCCCAAAAGAAAACTTTTGGATAAATTAACCTTGAGGCCAGAAATAATATGAAAGCAACGGAGTATTCTTTTCATAGCCTGTATATATTTTTCATTCTGGATGTGGGTGATAGCCCGACCATTCTGTTTCACCTTTATGCCTTTGAGTAAACCCACCTCAACAGCTTTTGTGAGTAATTGATGCAACAATACTAAAAAGAAAAGGTGATAGAGGATCCCCTTACCTTATACATTTCTCCATGTGAAACTCACTGGTCGGGGAGCCAGCCAAGACTGAAACCTTGGCGGATGAAATGCATTTCGTGATCCACCTTCTCCATCTCAAAGGGAAACCCATTCGTTGCATTATTGCATCAAGATATGACCACCTAACTGAGTCAAACGCCTTTTCAATGTCTAGCTTAAACAAGAAACATTTATGTCTTCTCTTTTTCACAATATAAATTAACTCATTAGCAATTAGAATGCTATCAAGAATTTGGCGGCCCTTGATAAAAGCATATTGAGATTCACTAATAATCATTGGCAAGGCAGATTTTAGTATGTTGGAAAGTGTTTTGGATAGCACTTTGTAGAGGCAACTAACCAAGCAAATTGGTCTGAATTGCGACAACCTGCATGCACCTTTTAGCTTACGAATAAGAGTTATAAAGGAAGAGTTTACCCCAGGAGGAAGCTCCCCAGTGGCGTAGAAGTTGTGGACTAGGTTGTAGATATCCTCTTCTAGCAGTGACCATGCTTTTTTAATGAAATGGAAATTAAACCCATCTGGGCCCGGGGCCTTTGATCCACCTCAACTCCATACTGCTGCCTTTATCTCTTCATTAGAAAAAGGGACCACCAAACCATCAGCCATATCTGAAGAAATGCGATTGAAGAAGAGTCTATTCCACTATATGATAGCCCCTTGATCTTCTTTAAATAGCGATGCGAAATGGGAGGTCACTGCACATTTTATTTGCCCTGGTTAAAGGTAAACAAGTCGCCCACTTTTAAAAATTGAAGCTGATTGAAATTACCCCTGATATATGCAATCGAGTGAAATTTTTTTATATTTTTATCGCCATCAATTACCCACTGTAATCTTGATTTTTGATTCCAAACGGATTCTTGCCACCTACTTGCTTTCCAAAGGTCGCCTTTCAAAAGACCTAGCTTTTCTTTTTCTATCCCAGATAATGGCTTGCCTTCAGACACCAACTCCAATCCATCTACTTCACTCTCTAAAACTTTTAGCTTTGCCCCCACGTCTCCAAAAACTTCAATATTCCATACTTTGAGCAACCTTTTCAAGCTCTGCAATTTACGCATAAGGCTAGATTCAAGCAATAAATTTTGTTGTATCTCCCTCCAAAAAATTTCAACCGTGATTAGAAAATACAGGTGATCCCACCAACAATCCAAGACCTTGAACGGACGTGGGCCTCTGTTAACTTTCTCTGGCTCGATCAGTAGGGGTGAATGATCAGATGGCCTCTAGCGAGACCCCATAATCGGATATTCAGATACTTTGAGAACCATAATGGTGAGATAAAAGCCCAATCCATCCGACTCTGGCTTCTTGAGTTTCTCCAAGTAAACTTTCTGCCCAGTAAATGCAATTCTGTAAGCAAGCATGATTGATAAAGTTAGAAAATTGCCTCATCCCTCTAGTTAAGTTTGACTGCTCCTGCCTATCTTGTGGAACCAAGATTTCATTGAAGTCACCTATCAGTAGCCAAGGCGTGGATGAATAAAGAGGTACACCTGCAAGTTGATTCCAGAGAATCAATCTACTAGGTTCATCATTTGGCCCGTACGTAGCTGTTAAGCAGCACTCGAAGTTATTGAGAATAACTTTAGCATCAATTGAGATCCACCTATCCCCTTTTATTACATCCTTTTCTTGAATTTTATTTGGATTTCGGATTACCAACATAACTCCAAATTCACTTTGGGAACTTATCCCCGACCACTCAAACAAGTTATTCCCCCAGCAACTTTTGATTACCCTATTAGTTATGACTTCCATCTTTGTCTCTATTAAAATTAAAACATCAACCTTCTTTCCCAATACTTTGGAGCGCATAACCCTTCTCTTCAAGATCCTACCAAGCCCTCTTACATTCCACGATAGAATGCTTATCATTAAGAAATAGAAATACGAAGACTGCAGTGTAAGTATTGGAATCAAACATGTTTGGCAGCTCCAGCAGAGGCTTTAAGAACTTGACTTTCAAATCTCTTTGTGAGTGCCATATCATCAATAGTAGTCGACAGTCCCAAGGCTTTCCACACCTCTAAGGTGGCTTGAGCCTCCGGATGAAACTCTTTTTTGGAAGACTCACCTGTTTCGAAAATTGAAATATCTTGGCTCGGAGCATGTCCAATCGATTTTGATTCTACAGAGATGGAGTGCCCTTTCTCAATAGCACGCCGCTTCAATTTCTTCTGATTTTTTCCTTCCATGGCTATCCTCTTATTGTTCTAGCAGGATTTGTTTAAAAATAATCCTCTTCTGGTAAGCTTTCCCTTTTCATCTTCTTCTTTTTTCATCTCGCATGACATGCTTAAAACCAGGAGAAGCACTTACTGACGTTTCCTCTGCTGCGACATCATCAATTTCATCCACAAGAAGTTACGTGTTAGTCTCCCTATTCAAATCTAGGGGTACCCTGCTATTATTCTCCGATGTAGATCTAGCTCCCTCTTCAATTATTCTCACATCCTCAGTATTTAACTGGTTATGGGAGATTTGCTTGTGGGCCATAACATCCTCATTCAAGGGATTCATATCAACAGGCTCATTTACAACTTCATGACCAATAGGCCCAATAAGCCCCATGTCCATATTAATCCCATGATCACGTGTTACTAAACGACAGCCTGGCGATCCAATCTGATTACCAAAAAAGGTCTTCTGACACCCCTGTGTGTTTTGAACATGGCTCTGACTTCTACCAAAATTTTTTGAATTTTGAACCGTTCCAGCTTTTGTACTATCGTCGGAGTATTGGCTCTTCGCCCCAAACTGCTGCCGGCCACCATCTTCATCCGGCATCACCATGATCTTCTATGTTTTATAAACCATTGGGATGGACACTTCTTGGCGGGACGGGGTTGCAAACATTGTCTGGTTTGGTTCTTCTATCACCTATATGATGAACACATCTCCATCCACATCCAGACTCACTGTTCCTATAATGATGCTCTGCTCATTTGATAAGATGAGGACCCTGCCAATGTCAAACCTTCGTTTATACACTGTCTCCTCATCAGTGGTGACATACGTCCCCCAAAAGCTCCCAAGTTCTATGAAGAGTTTATTGTTCCATGCATGTAGCGGTATGCCGGAAAACCTTAGCCAAACGTACCGTTCCTTGCAGGTTGCAGAGTGATGCCATGGCTTGACCAAACTAAGCCATTCCCCAAGCCAGTCCCCGTCGTTTAGTGTTTCCATAATTTTCTCTTTTGTTGCAAAAGTGAGTAGGACTTGCTTCCACCCATGGGTCTAGCATCTATGCGCTTATTACCCTTGGATAATACCTCATCCAAATTTAAAAGACTATCAAACTCGATCAAATAACCTACAACATATCGATTTAGCCATGCTTTTTCCTCTTCATTAAGACCTACCTTAAGGCTCTTACTAGTGTTTTTTCGTGGGTCATTTAGCTGCACACTCCTAGTAGAAAGCGAGGGCAAGCTCCCTTTGATAACCTCTGCATATTGTCTGCCATCAATTCTTCCACTCGATATGGGCCGCCTTTGGTGCGAGTTATGGTAGATGCTTCATTTGTTAATTGTTTTTCCTGCCGGGAGAACTTAGCATAATTTTCCCTCAACTTGTAACTACTGAACCATGTATCATTCAATGCATGAAGCAATGATTAATTTTCCTTTCCTTTGAGTCGAATGAAACCAAATTTGCACCCCTTCATGTTCAGTCGTCTTGATATAAACACTTCCAACACTTTGCCATGCTTTCCCATAACACACTTCATCATATGATTGTCGACCCTATTTGAAGAGTTTTCAATAAAAATTCTACAACTCTCCTCCTCTACGTGGTTATGGGCTACGTTATCAGTTATAGTGGTTGGAATTGAACAGTTGATGGTTTCTATGGTATTAGTTGATGGTGGATTGATGGTTTGCTGGTTTTTAAAGAGAGAAGGTCATTCATGGGTGGTTGTGGTTTGTATATTAGTGGGTGGTTTCTAGACTGAGGCATGAGGGTTCGAAGGAAATGGCCATACAGTGCTTTGGGTTAGTGGCAAGATCTAGGGATTTGGTATGGTAGTTGGGAAAGCAGAGATGATTGATGGTTGGGGATGAAAGTATGTGTTGCTGAGAACCAGTAAGGTGGATATTGATGGCAACAAAGGTGAGAACTTGTAGTTATGAATAGAGGGAATTGGAGGAGGGTATGGTGGCCAGCGGGCAGAAGGCAAACCGGGGGAGAAGGGAAGGCCTGGAGAGAGAGGAGAGTCGAAACTCATTGCAAAAAAGATTGGTGGGGGAAGACTGTTGTTGCAGTGCTTTGTTAATTGTTAGCATTGTCCTCTACTTTGACATAAGTTTAGCTCGATAAACTAATAATCATGATTAAAAATATTTTTGGTCGATCTCGACTTAAAATCAATATGATAAATTAATAATTCGTTAAATTTATAAAGATAATATTTTTTTTAAAAAAAAGGTTCAACTTGATATATAAATTAATAATCTTCTCATGTATTAATTATTATTATATATATAATAATAAATAACATCGCACTTGCTCGTAAATATTGATGAAGATACTTATATAAAATGTATAATTTAAAAGGAAATTATCTTTATAAAAAAAAGTCAAGATCATGTTAAACAAACTCCATAAATGTGTATAAGTTTATGGTTAAAATCTTGACGGAAGTTATAGTCTAGGGAAAAAATTATGATACGTATAGTAAAAAATTGAGCTTCAAAAACAAAAAAAATCATGCGAAGCGCGAGCATACCACTAGTTATATATACAATGCAAGCCCGCTAAATTGAGACTCATGTATTCAATTTTTAAGTTATAAGATAAGATGGGTATTTTTTTTACTTCCTTAATTTCACTCTATTCTATTGTTGGTAAATATAACATCCAAGAGGGTGAGTTGCTATTTTATCAACTCATTTACCCACTAGTTCAGAGAGGTTTTTTTGAAAATTAAAAGTACTATATAATAACAGTTATTTCATTTATCACTCCACATAATAACTTGATTGAAGTTGTTGCTCTAAGAAACTCTAATGTAATATTCTCGTATTGTAATAAAAATTTGTACAACATAACTATTACTCCTAGTGTATCTTTGCGCGAGACAAACTTTAGTATAGAACTATCCAAGACCTAATTTTACAATGTTCGAAAATAATTTACAACTTTACTTGTCTTCTTAAATGCAAATAAAAAATTCGGTTCACTCTTATATTTCATTTTTATTAAATTTTATTGATGTAACACTTTAATTTTAAACATATCATATATTTATTGGTGGTTGAAAAATGATATTTTAAATAGCGCAAATTACTCATTTTCGTTAAAATAAAATAGACAATTTTAAATATAAAATGAGTTAAATTGATTAAAATAAAAGTATAGGTGCAATTGGATCATTAGTTAAAATTTGGCTAAATTTTAATTTTTCCCATTATTGTTACTGCTAAAGTCCTCTTTAGTGTACAATTACCACCACTTTACTTTTAGAACAATAACCACCACCGTATTAGCTTTTGAGGCGGTGCTGCAACAAATTTTCCCTGAATTTTCAAGAGAAGCAGACCCCGATTGCATGTCGTCCGCAATTTTTCCCTGAATTTTCTATTCCAAACACTAACCAATTCTCCTGCTATGAGCTGCAATAGTTGTCGCGAGGGTTCCATAATCCGCGACGACGTAACCGGGTTCTCAGTTTGTTCATCATGCGGGGCCGTCCAGGGATTCGACAACTACGATGCCCAAATCGGCGGCTTAGATGGTCCACAAGGCACGTTCGTTCGCCTTGGCACTTCAGGTATTGGTAGCACCCTTAATTACAAAGAAAAGAAAATTTTCGAAGCCAATAAACTCATTGATGATTTTACCTTTAAACTTGATTTGAATGTTGCTGACTGCACGAAGATCAAAACCATGATCGAGAAAATCACAGACGGTGAATTCGGTCAAGGTGATTGGTTTCCAATACTAATTGGTGCTTGTGCTTATGTAACTATGAGAAAAGATAACAGTTCAATGTCGATTGCGGAGATAGCGTCCGTGATTGGATGCGATGTCCATGAACTTGGTAGAATGATTGCGCGTGTGGTCGATTTTTTGAATTTGAAGATGCCTGAATTTGATATTGTGAATTCGTTCAAAAGAGCATTTAGAAACTTATCCAGCTGGAATGATATTGCCAGGGATAAATTGAATATGATGCTGAAGCAGGGGATATTTTTGATACAGTGTGCAGTCAAGTGGTTCTTGACTACAGGGAGGAAGCCACTTCCATTGGTGGCAGCAGTACTTGTGTTTCTGGCAGAGGTGAATGGGATTGAGGGTGTAAAGATTGAGGCCGTGGCTGGGGAGGTTCACGCTGCAGTTTCTACGTGCAGGAAGCGGTATAAGGAGCTCTTGGATGCTCTTGTGAAAGTTGCGCGGGCATTGCCGTGGGGGAAGGATGTGACAAGCAAGAATGTTGTTAAGAATGCTCAGTTTATTATTCACTATATGGAGTTGAAGTCAATGGAGAAGCCTGTTGAGAAGAGCCGGAATGATGTGAATGGTGCAGGATTTGATTTGGAAGATGTCGTCAATGACTGTTTGAGGAAGGGTGTTGAGTATGGGGCCGATTTGAACTACAAGGAAAATGATTCACGGTATTTTGAGTTGGAAGATAGAAGTGGCTCTTCAAGATCTAGCAATTATGATGTGGGCACACTTAAAATTTCACATGAGTGCTTGTCCATGCTTTATGAGAAGTTTTCAGATGAAGCACGTTGTGGTATGTCCATGATAGAGAGTAAGGCAAATGAGAGAAAAAGGAAGAGTTTTGAACTACTTACTTGCTGGGACTGGTGGAATGGAAAGTCAGAATTGAGCAAGAAACTTTTACTTAAACAAATTTTGGAGAAAGATGTAGGAATGAATGCTATGCCTCCATCTTTTGTACAAGGTTGCATTGCACATGAGAGGAGGAGAGAAAAAATAAAGGCTGCAAAAGAACGCATCAGTAGGATTATGAATCTAGCAGATGCTGATACAAGTGAAACTGCCAATTTCAATTTCATTGGGAAGAAGAAAAGGAAGAAACGAATAAGTGAATTTGATTGGGAAGATTTTGTCATTGAAACCCTTCTGCTTCATCAGGTGGGAGATGAGGAAATTGAGAAAGGGCACTACAATACCTTGTTGGACTTGCATGTCTTCAATTCAGTAGCAGTGGTTCATAGGGCACGATAATTATTGGTATGTATGTGATTCCCTTGGTATCTACAAGATCAATTTTTAGCATGGCTTCACATATATTTTCCCTTTCAGAAACTCCTCCGGTGAGGTGTGTTGCAATTTTGATAATTTTTATTATGGAACTTTGGCAGTTATATGAGTATAGGTTCTTACTCTATCAACATTATCTGCATTAAAAATATATATATGTTTCCTCTGGTTGTTCACATATTGTTGAATATGCAACTGCATATATTGAGCTGAAAATATCTTATATTTCAATTTGTCACTCCCTTGTTTGGCATTACGAGTTGTCACATGAATTTCCCTTTTTTACATATCTATGCTTGAAGAATATTGTTTCTGATAAAATTAATCTCGTTGTTTGTTGTTGAGGTGGTTGTTTGAATAACAATGATAGATCTTTGTTACCTATAGTATTAAGTTTTTTGCTGCTGGTTAATATTATCCACCAATAAGCCTTATGAATATTAACTAGTGCTATGATAGAATTAATGATTCTGTATGTGGAAGATAGTTTGGTTCACTTAGATGTCGTGGTGTAGGCATTTTAGTGCTGCATGTTTGTACAATAAGCCTGATGAATATAAGAACTTGTAAACATTGTTCTACGTAGAGCATTGAAATTTGAGAAAGAAGATTGTTTTCAACAAGCTGGCAGTTCAGTATTGGCTTTTGACAAGCTGCAGTAGTAATTCTCAAACTTGCATATTCTTCTTGTGGGCCTTTCTATAATTTATTTCGTAAACAGTAAGTAGTGGATGTATCTATAACAAATTTGCAAGAAGGGGAGAAAAAGTATTCATCTTTCATTTCTAATTTTAATTCTCCCTCTCCGGCGTGGTTGAGTCAACTGTGGAATGAAACCTTAGAGCTTGGGGACTGTAAATGTAGTCTCTGACTCTCTGCAGAAATCTGTGACTTACTTGATGCTCAGGGTGTGGGAAAATTTAAAGTTTCAGTGGTTTTCGTGTGCTGCAAGAAAAACTTAAAAAAAAACAAAAAAACAAAAAAAAACATGATAATTTACTTCTAACTTTTTTTTGGGTCCTTACTATGGGGTGTGTACAGGAGTAACATTGTTTATGGTTAGATATTGATATTTAATGCACCTGAACTTTAGACAGTTAAGTTATTCCATATATTCCATTGTCCACAGCTTCCATTTCTCCATGTAGTACCGCTATTAGAAAAACTTGTGCTGCAATTGCTCCTATTTTTAAAGGCCGAACTGGTAGCCAACTGTTCCTCACTGATGGTAAACCTGGCAAAGCACCTCTTCTTCTAAGAATGACATCAGACTGTCTAAAGTATAAAATTTATGTAAGTGAGTAAGTTCAAGTGAAAAAATATAATAACTAATAAGTGATTGGATCTTATGTCATCCTTGTGAAAGTTATCTGATTAACCTTTTTTCTCTTGCAGATCAGCCTTGGGTTGTTTTAGATGTCGTGTTGTTTATTACGCCAATGTATCTTATGATCGTATCCGTTTGCACATCATCCTTTTATTAATGCCTTTTGATTGTTTTTCTTGGCATTTTATTTACGAGTCACTAGTTTTCCAAATCAGTTTCTTTGACATGGGTGATGGGCTAGATATAGTTGGTTGGGAATGTCCTCCATAAGAAGAGAGTCAGAACTTGTCAAGGTCAGTTTGATGGTTTTGTTTCTATATTGCATTTATATTGTTACACCATAAAAATGTCTGACATTGGTTTGGTAAGTACCAACCATGTGGTTTATAAGCTTGAACTCATCTCTAAATACTCTAGGCACCTTTTTAACTATAGATCATTTGTCTACCCTTTATTGGAGGTGAGAGCAGTCAACTAAGGACTAACCCCACGTTTAGTTGAAAGGGAGTTTAAGGTGGGAATAAGTTTAAAATGAGCTGAGCATGAGCTTATTGAGAGGGGAGAATAGAGAGGGATGAATGAGTTTAAAGATAAAATTTTGTATGTTTGGTTGAATGTGAGAATGAGTATGAGTTTTGATTTCAATAAATTGTAACGTAGATAAAAAAACTATACTATCCTTTTTAATAAATTGATAATTTTATATGGGATTTAATGAAGACTAAATTTGTCATTTTAAAAAATATGATATTCTCCCCATGGGGAGAATAAGGCACATGAGCTCATGCTCATAACTCATGTTTTATATAAACCAGATAAGGGAATGTGATTTCTCAAAGCTCATTCCCAACCAAACGTGGGGTAAATACGACTATTAGGGTGGTGAGGTTTAAACTCTTGTAATCCGGGTAGAACTTACAAGTAGCTCATTTAGTATACAAATATAATATTGTGCATATATTAGCAAAAATGGTCTTTGGCGGCAGAGCTGTGGCTTGAATCCAAGATTTCATTACCAGTCCATGGACTAGCTCTTCGGCAGCTAGAGAATCTAGACCTTGAAAGATTTAAATGTTTGACTTCTCCTTTTTCCTTTCCTTTTGTCAAGTAAGGTAATGGAAACTTTATGCATGCATTTATGATTTTGGGAATTCCTTTACAAGTTTCAAATGGAATCTTGCCATTGAGTCTTGAAAGAGCAGCTAGAATAATAAAGCTAAAAATGATTTTGTTCTTGTGATGTATGTGCGTCATTTGTACCTCTGTGCTTGATTGGCAGCCCCCTCACCGTTCCTTGGATGGTTACAAGCATGTGGTGGTGGTGGAGTATTATTGTCCACCAGTTGCCTCTGATGGTCCTCATTTTCCTCCATACGCTGGCAAAACAAAGGAGGCAGCACAGAAGACACTACTGGAGTGGTTGCTCTGCAGACAACCTAAAGCAGCAAGAGTCATCCGTTGTCTAAACTATAGTCTCCAGAAGCCAGAGGCCAGTAACTCATTGGGTAGCTCCTCCAATGGGATTTCTTAAATGGAATACGGATGGCTCTAAGAGGGACAATAAAACTGGTGTGGGAGGTGTCCTACGAGATGCTAGTGGAAATTTCATCTGCATATTTTCGGGGCCTATAATGGTTGAAGATTCCAATGCCTTGGAACTAAAAGCGATAAGGATAGCTCTAGATTTGTCCAAGGAGTATGGCAGGAATATTCCGAATGGTGTTATTGTTGAATCGGATTCCTTTAATGTGGTGAATTGGATCAAAAAACAGTTCTTTGTTCCCATGGGTTCTAAATCAAGATATCAATGCAATTCATAGTTCTTTTGCTTCATTACCTCCAGTTTCTTTTTCCCATATTTGGAGAGAAAGCAATGCTGTGGCAGACTCACTAGCAAAGCAAGGGACAGAAAGAGAAAGGTTGTTTGTAGCTTGGCTTTCAGAGACGACTTAACAGATTTGTGGGCTATCCTTAAGGTGATGTTATTGTCTCTTTTATGGATTTATCTGAGTCTCTTGTGATTTTTGTTGCTGGTTTTGGGGCGTTTGGTGGGGATTTTTGTTATGCTGGGGTTGCAATATAGAGTTTATCGTCATTTGGTCGCTATTTCTGGCTCCCAAGTTCTTCTGATTTTTTGATTGTAATCTCGGCTGGTTGGTATCCTATATCATAGCGTTTGCTGTGCTGGTTCTAGTATTTTTGTGTTCCATCTTTTTTGCTTATTCTTGAAAGTGGGGTGCTGTTGTGGTAGTCTCCGCTTGTATTAGATGTTGCAGTCTGCTAGCTGTTGCGGTTTTCACTTCTCTCCTGAGGTTTCTCTTGCTCGCATCTGCTGGTTTTGGATTCTCTGGTTTTGTATTCTTTTTCATGATTTCATCCCTCTCATCTTGGTTTTAGCTTGGTAGTGGGGCTGGTTGTTGGCTTTCTTGGTTTGCTGTTATCGCAGCAGTATCTCTTTGGAAAAGCCTCGGTTTGGTCTGGTTTTTGGGGTCCCACGTCCAAATCCAATCCGTTTCATCAAAGAATTTTATGTGCTACTGGCCTTTCTTTTATTGTGGTACTGTTTAGATTCAATTATTTCTTTTGCAGGTTTTGTTTTGCTTAGCAGTTTGTACTGGCTGCTCTTATTTTACCTTTATGTTATCAGGTATTTCTCCATTACAGTGAGAGTATTAATAAAATTAACGAGGTACGACTTTTTTTTATAAAAAAAAATAAAGAAAAGGAAGTCCTCCATTTTTACTCCATTTTTATTGCTGCTAGCTTTGTAGCTATAAGAAATATAAAATAGTTGCGCCATGGTTATTGCTGCTAGCTTTTTTTGTTGGTAACTGTCTTGTCATGTAAAGTTTAATTTTGTTTGTCAAAATGCTTATTGCGGGTCACGAAGGAGGGTAAGGGTATTTACACCCTCTATTATATGCCTTCTATACACTGTCAAATCGAAAGAAAGAAATACTCCAAGTTAAGATGACATTTGATTCTACAGGTGAAGTGAGTAAATATTTCTATCACCTCACTTGTACTTTCTTAATACTTTTATTTCTTTGGAGAGAGAAATCATTAACATGTCTCGCATTTTTAAACAATTGAATATATATATATATATATAAATAAACGTGAAATGTTAAAAAATGTGGAAAAGTTATATATTGTAGGGAATATTGAAAATTTGTTTCTCTTTGGCAAAGAAGAGAAACCCAGAGAAAAAGAAGCCCAAATCGAGAATATATTCTATGGGTTTTTGTCAAAAGAATAATAGTGATGAACGGGCCTTTTTTTTTAGCATAAAACGACTCTTCCATCTTGTCGCAACAGGTTTTGCGAAAGGGAATTTAAAAGAGAGTCGCCATCAATTGTAATAGGTGCAATTGGTCACCATAAAAATAATTTGGTCTGCGAAAATCCAGAAAAAATGAGTGAGTGAGTTTGTTACGTATGGGGAAGGTGTGAGGCACCCACAACGTCTGTTTTAAAACAGTTGTCAATTTAACTTTCATTATTCCGTTAAATAATTTTTAAGAAAAATTAATTATGACAGGAATCATATATAAAGTAAAATAATTATACAAAAATATATTGAAATAGGATAAAAATAAGTTTGATAAAAACTATATTAAAATTGAATAAAATAATTTTAAGAAACATAAAAACTATATTGAAAGTCTAATATTGAGGTTCACAGAATTTTTTCATTCAATGGTCCAATTTCTTAGAAGCACTCTCACCTCAAGAATCTTTCCGAGGGTGCATCCGATGCATACCCCAAATCGATTCCATCGTAGGTAAAGACTTTCGATATAATTTTTATACACCACGAAAATATACAATATAAATATTAGAACAGCGTAAAATATAAAAATAAAAATAAAAATAAAGTGAAATTAAAATGTTGGGAACCGAGTTTTTGTGGTGGACTATACGATATTGAATTATCGCAAATTTAAATATATTAACATTTTAAATTATACAATTTACACATAATCACATAGTATGGAAAAACACATCTTAAATAAAACACATCATCAACATATAGTAAAAAAAACACACATAAGAGGGACTCGGTTCCCGTTTTATGTAGGCAATTCATCATTTCAACCATACCATTAAATTAGTATGATTAAAAAATATGATTCATTACCGAAAGGAGGTTATCATATCGAAGGCTCCGCACTTCATTAAATCATTTTCCATCCAATGGTCGGGATTCCATCATTTTTCTCAAGAATCCGATCGAAAACATCCAATGTTATCTGAATCGGTTCCGTCGTCGGATTGGATAATTAATCATTTATCATGCAATAAATTATGAAACAAACAAAGTATTAAAAAAAAAACCCAAGTACTACTAACAACCTGGCCCAGCCCTTTAGAATTTCAAAACCTAATATTAATCCAATCATAACCAGTCCATTTAACCATTTTTGTTTTGACCTATTAGGCTTGTAAGCCCGGCCCATTTTTGGTAAACTATCTCCCATATCAATCCAACCCCATTCAAGTCTTTATATTCACACACCCGGCCACACAAGACGCAATAGGTCAATTACAGCAATCTCCTATATTCAAATGACAAAATCACCATTGATAGTAAACACCAACCATGACACATCCCAGAATTCAAAGCATTGAGATTACCATAGCAAGACAAACTGCACCATAAATTTTTAGAGTAGACAAATTTTCAGAGTGAACTCATATATTCAAATAATCCTTTAACTACTATTCTTAGTGAGCACCAAATGATCTGTCAAAAATCCAGAATTATTGCATTACAAATCATTGCATTAACTTTGCTGTATTGAATTCACATATACCTGCATCTACCCTAATTATGAATCATGGCTTAATCTTCTGAAACTGTAAGCATGAACAGAAAAAGTATTGGAATGATTTTTAGCACCGGGTATTAAGATGTCCCATGGGATTTATGAAAAGTTTAAGCAAATGCAGAGAGCTACACCACATCCAGGTTCAATACATGCCAAGATATACATGAATATCAAATTCAGAAATCATAGAATATCAAGATATCCAAGAATCAAAACCGAAACAGATGAAATATGTATAATTGTCACATATAACCTTAACAATGAGAACAAGCCAATGAATCAAGCCAACATCAAAGATGCTCATGTACTTCTCTTCCAAGATCAAACACTGATTATCCAAGGACCCTAAACGGCAGAAAAACGGAACGGCTCTAAGGCAGTGGAACCTAAAGCCTACCCAGGACGTTAAGGCAACTCTGAAATCTCCCGGTTTCTTCCCCACACAGCCCGAACACTCCTGACTTTAAACCCAGAAAAATCAAAAGCAAAAAAAAGAAAAAAAAGAAATTCACCTAGAGAATTCGAAACCTCCAATACTCCTCTGTTGGTCACCTCTTTTCCAGAAAAAATCCCCGACCTAGAAACCAGAAAGAAATCAACCCCCCCCCCCTTTTAAATCTTCCTCCCGGCCCCCTCTTTATACCCCTAGCACCGACTCGACCTATCCTTCAAAATCCACAAACTACGGCCCCTAAGGTCAACCCTAATCCTCCTTTTACCAATTTCGGATCTAACTTTGAATTTCTGCCCTCTCTCTCCATTTTCAAGATCTCTAGCGCCTCTCCTGCTCGCCAGCTCTCCTCTCTCCTTTCCGTCTGTCTTTCTTCTAGAATTAGGTTGCTTGATAATTGGGCCAGGCCATATTTCTTCTAGACCTAGGGTTATTGGTTGGGTCGGACCATGTTTCTTTAAGCTAGTTGGGTCGGGCCGTGTTTTTTTCTTTAAGCAATTTGGGCTTAAATTTTGGTTATATGTGACAACTGGGCCTGCCTATTTGGGGCACAAACTTGGTTTGGGTTGTTTAGGTCAAGTTAAATAATAGATTGGGCCTAAGGTAATATTTTGTATTTGAGCAACGGGCCGGGAAATTTAAATACTTAAATTTATTAGGTCAACTGCTTGTATTAACTTTTTTGGATTTTCATTTAAATTCAAATTTTAATCAATACAAATTTTTGGTCCAAGTCTATAATTCGGGTTTTATTATTATTATTATTATTATTATTTTAAATTTTGGATTTTTCTTGGTTAACTTTAAACCCAAAATTGGGGTACAACACACCTCATAAAAGATCAGGCATAAATTTCTTTTTCTTTAGCTTCTGAAGTCCTAGATATTATATTATCTGCCCTCTCCTTACCATATGGACTATAAGTTCAGCTTTGACATGACAATCAGTTCGAGTAAACAGGTTAATATATATATATATATATATATATATCGATCAGTGGTTTATTTTTTAAGAAAATATTTCTAATGAGGTGTGGCTGTAGATACTAAAGTTATATTAGTGTTGCCAAGATGATTTCATCATAGACGAAACTAAGCAAGAAGATGAATTGGTGGATGAAGTCGCAGAGAACATCGAAGTTGATGTTAGAAATGATTTTGAAATCGATATGGTATGATGTTCACGTCAATTAAGAAATATCTATTGTTTTGTTAAGTTCAAATAAATATTTGTTAATTTCTAATAAAAATTCATACATTTCAAGTGTTCAAATCACGTCAATTATTGATCGATTGAGTTCAACAAATCGATCGCAGTTTGGTTTATATCATCGTCATCAAAATATCAGATTTTGTTGGGTTCGATAAAAAACACAAATTACAGTTCTAATGTGATCGCGGTGGCAAATGCAAAAGCAAAAAACTCTTAATGAAGGTGACTTACACCAACAAAGTAGAATGTATGTTCAAATTGTAAGGGAGGAAAAATGAAGCAAGATGATGATTGGATGGTCAAGGTGTGGTGTGCAACGCATAACCATGCTTCTGCATCATTTATGGAAGGACATCCATACCCTGATTGACTTTCTGAATTTGAAATCTAGTTAATAGTGGACACGTCTATGAAGAATGTGAAGTCACGAAACATATTGACAGAGTTGAAAAAACGAGATCCAAACAACGTGTTAACTATTAGAGCTATCTACAATGCCCTCAAGAAGCACTAGATCGCTGAGAAAGCTGGTAAATCACATATGTAGGCTATGTTGTCCTTTCTTTATGACCATGGGTATTTTTCTCATACTTTGGCCAACCATGTAACCAATGAGTTTGAAGATTTATTCTTTGTAGATCCTGGCTCGTTACGGCGACTGCGAGCATTGTTCCACATTTTATTGATGGATACGACATATCAAACTAATAGATATGGGTTGGCTCTCCTTGAAATTGTTGGCGTGACTTTAACAAGTCAGACATTTTGCATAGCATTTGCGTACTTGAACTTCGAAAAAAAATCTAGTTATACTTGAGCACCAGAATACTTACGATCAACAATGCATGGATGTAATGGCCCATGAGTGATTGTAAAAAATAGAGAATTAGGGTTAATGAATGCGTCTGCTCAAGTATTTCGTAATGCCATGAAACTGTTCTGTAAATGGCACATCTATCGAAGTATTTTGACCAAATGTAGGTCATCAACACAAGACAAGAGATATTGGACAACTTTCCTTCATCAACCATCAATAAAAACAAACACTAGAGGGCATCGCCCCATAAAGAAAAAGGTAGTCAAATCTACTTGTCCTGCTCCAACTACATTAGGAGCCTTTGGGAGTGATTTCATTCCTCATCGAGAACTTAACAGACATAGTACCTCATCCGGACGCCCAAACTCAAAGATCTTCGAGAATTATTTTTTTCACTCTAAGGAGCCAGTGAGACATAGTTGCTCGTCTATTTATAGTACTCAGTCTCTCTATGTAAATGAGTTCAGGAGGAGAAAGGTAAACTACTCTATACATGGCTATGTTGATAAATTTCCAATTATAATGCATGCATACATTACATTATAGGCATACGAGATGCAAGAGCTTACGAAAATTTTGGATTTCAATCGATAGCCGTGCCTCTTGGTCTTGGAGAAGATAACTGGCCTAGTGTCAGTTATAAATTGATGGCAGAGTCAGACACATTTTGGTGCCAATATGTTGAAATACTTGCCAGTGATGAGAGGTCATATAGTGTTAGAAGCTCAATAAATTTCTTTCAAAATGATGTTGAAGCACCAATTGATCATTATATGGTGATGACAGACATGGGTTTGTTGATTGATTTCTCATACAATGTGATATTACATGTTCTTTATCGTGCAGAGAGTTTGACATATCTACCACTTTTTTACAACCCCCACCATCCAGTCAGCATCGCGCTATCAGTATAGGGCATGTAAATAGTAATCACTATGTCTAGGTTAGTTTGACAAGGGATTACCTATTGCCTCCTATTACGCATGTGTGGATTCACTATAGGCATTCTTGTGCAACTACATGAGCGACTCCATATGCAGAACGATTTGATGCGTATATATAGTCATTGCGGTCTACTTGATTAAACTTAATCAATTGAGATGTACGTGCATTTCAGAGCATCTCCAATGGGAGAGACTCCAAATTTTTCAGTTCTTCAATTGAGTTTCAACTTTATTAACAATTGGGTCCCCTTTCAATATAATTTTTTCTTATCACACTCTCTACACACTTTAAAATTTTTAGTGTTATAAAATACTCCTCAATTGGAGTTGCTCTCATAATATTACTATATACGCTATTGTTTAACTTTTAAATTATTCCTAAATTTCAAAGATCTTATGTTTCAAAAAATAAATAAATATGGATGTAGTTTTTTTAAACACATTATAAAAAGCAAGTAGGATCAATTGCATTTTTTGTTTAAATTTGAGATTTGAGATTTGGGATCATTTAAATTACTATGGACGATTGGTATCTTTAATTGCATAATTTATTGCTAAATCACAAAGAGGGACTACTAACTGGCGAACCAAAATCAACTTTTACTGACACATATATTAAAAAGCCTGTTTATGGGGACACCTGACATTTTGGCAGGTGCTTTCTTGTCAATCCAAAGTGATTGAAGTCTTAAGTATTTTTTTTTTTATATTCCCATCATAGAGGTTGTGAGAGTCCTCGTGAATGAAACTTTAATGGTGGGTTGGAAGTAGGGGTGATAAAATTTTGTTCGATTCAGATGATTGATTTGTTTGATTATGATTACATCAAATTTAGAAATAAATTATATATTTGAAATTTGTATTTAAATATAAATATTTTTTTAATTTAAAATCTAATTCGGATTTAAATATACAAATATTTCATAAACATCTTATATTATTCAATCCAGATTAACCCAGACTCAAATTATTGCCATCCATAAACATCTTATGTTATTCAATCCAGATTAACCCAGACTCGAATTATTGCCATCCGTAGTTGTGAGCAACATTGTGGATTACTCATCTAACTATATATTTTGCAAATGAAATGGGCATTGCTTCCCTGAAAATAAGTCCACTTTATGAAAACGTCATTTTTACACTATTTGCAGTCATTTCCCAATTTCTGCGAATTTAACTTGGTAAAGTTTTTGGATTCTATTTTTTCATCTTTGGATTCCGTTTGCCTAATCTGCGTGCTCCAAAAGCCGCGTCGACAGCATTCTCACAAAACCCGCTTTGTCCTGCCCTGTCGCCGCATAAGTTTTTCCGCCATTTCCAGTGGGCGAGATACTGTTGGAGAGAGATACTCGCACGGAGAGATCAGCTGCCATGGCAGCTACCAAGGAAAGAGAGAGCCTCGTAATCGTTTCCAAGCTCTCCGAACAGGCCGAGCGTTATGATGGTACGGACAAGTACATTCACACACACTGTTTCCTTCATTTTCTAGGGAACCAAACAGATCAGTAAAACAAAAATACTAGTGATTCTATACGGAAATCGTGCTTAGTTGAATTCACTGATTGAGTCCATGAAGATCTACCTTGTTTCATATCTTCCACTGGATTTTTGTGGCATCCAAACAGCGTGGTATCGTTAGTTGAATCCTACGTATGAAGATTATCAGATCACCATTTAATAGAGCTACTCGTTATACTTGGTTCACTTTTGTTAACGTAAACTATATGTATTAATGTTTATAACGTACCTTAAAAATCTTCTCTGCCTACATTTTCTCCTCCACCAAACAGAAACTTACGTGCGGTGACTTTGATTTTTTTGTTCCTTCAACTATTTACACAGAGATGGTGGGTGCGATGAGCAAAGTAGCGAAACTTGATGTGGAATTGACTGTGGAGGAGCGAAATCTACTCTCCCTTGGCTACAAGAAAGTGGTCGGTTCGCGCAGAGGATCTTGGAGGATCTTATCATCAATCGAGCAAAAGGAGGAAGCAAAAGGAATTGACAAAATGCAAAGCGGATCAAGGGATACAGACAGAAGGTGGAATCAGAACTGTCGAACATTTGCAGTGATATTATGAGTGTAATTGACGAGCATCTGATCCCTTCATGTTCAACTGGAGAGTCCACTGTGTTCTTCTACAAAATGTAAGCAGTTTTTCTGTCTTGCATTTTCTTCCTTCCTGTTGTTTCTATGCACGAAGGATGTTGATATTTTTGCCTTTTTTTGTGCAGGAAAGGGGATTATTATAGGTATTTGGCGGAGTTTAAGTTCGCTGAAGAGAGAAAGGAGGTTGCTGACAAGTCCATGAAAGCCTATGAGGTGGGATGATTGAATGATCTCAATTTTTATCTTGAATTACACCTCGTTTGGTGTTTTCCAAACAACGCAGCGGTGGTAAGTGAGTGTAGATAGCTCATTTGTTGGACTATTTTAACTATGATGCTAAGCTTAGCATTTTATTGTCCGTTTGGGAAACAATTTTGTAACTGATATATAATTTGACATATATGCTGGTAGCTTATATGTTGTTTTAAATGCTGATATATATGTTGTTTCATATGTTGTGAGTGTTTGGTTCATTTTTTCTGATAACATAAATGATGTTTCAAATGTTGTGACTAATTAGATACAAGGGTATCAGCACAAATTATTAAACATTGAGATTTATATATTTATAAAATCATTTTTACATTTTTTATAGAACTATTTTTACATTTTTAATAATAATAACATATCTCCATTTTTTTTTTACAAATATTTTTACATAACTATGATATCGCAGAACTTTCATTTCGTTTGCCTTGAGGAGTAAAGTTTCGTTTCCTGACGGTTGTGAGTAGTCTTTAAAATGCTATGCAATATTTGTGGTTTCCGGCATTGATTTCATAATTAAATCAGGTTTTTCGTAACCTTTTCTTTGTTCTTAAGTTAATCGAGGTATATATTACAATTTTTTGTGAACTCCATTACCTTGGTCCTTCGGTATAGATGAGTTCTGCTTTTCTTTTTGGTGAATTATTTTTTAGCATTGCATACCTTTTTCATTATCATCACAGCCTTTATCCCAAACAATGTTTGGGTCAGTTTCATAAACCCACAGAAGGAATTGTGAGCTGTGAGCATTTATATGATGATGGTATTTTTGTTTAAAGAATGCGGTCTGAGCTATATTTGCGTAAGGATGATATTTTTGTGCAGTATATTGAATTGATGATTTTTGCTCTTCTAATTATTCCTTTCTTGCGGAGGCATTCAATGTTTCATTTCATCCATTTTGCCAGAAATGAGACGTTGGTCTGATTTTCTTTAGGCATTTCTTAATGTCCCTTAACTATGCTCCTATAATACGCACTCAGTAAGAATTACATTGATGAATAGATCTGGAGTTCTTTGGACTGTGGAATCTAAAAAAATTCATAAGCTTGTAGACTGTGGCGTCTATTAATTAACGGCATAATCATTTTCCTGAATGGTTTCTGTTGTCTAAAGATGTCAATTTGTTCACTCGATGCTTTATATCTTTGCAGACAGCTACATCTACAGTGCAGACTGAATTACCTCCAACTCATCCTATCAGATTGGGCTTGGCCTTGAACTTTTCTGTGTTTTTCTATGAAATTTTGAACTCTCCTGAAAGGTAATTTTCTTGTCTTTTAGGACGCTGGAGACCTGTGATATCACTTTTTCTCTTCTTTCTTTTAACCTGGTAAATTGCTATGCAGGGCCTGTCACCTTGCAAAGCAAGCTTTTGATGAAGCTATCACAGAATTGGATAGCTTAAGTGAGGAATCTTATAAAGACAGTACATTGATCATACAACTTTTGAGAGACAATCTCACTTTGTGGACCTTTGATATCCCAGGGGAGGGAAGTAACTCATCACTATTAGCAAGAGAAAGTAGTAAGTTTCCTTACATTACACATTATGACTACTAGGGGAAAAAATAAAGTAATTCACGAACTTAATCAAGTTCCTTTTTTTACTTTCTAAATTTTATATTTTTCTGTACCTTTTGAGCGTAATAGTAGTGACCTTCCTATGTTTATGCATTCAGAGTCTTTCTTGAGTGTTATATAAGCACATTGGTTATATTTCTGTTTGCAATTGATTTATGCATTGTTAATCCTTTTTCAATTGATTTCAGTTTAGAGATTCTTTGCTTTAAGAGTAGTGAATTGAATATTTGTTGCGACTTCTAAACAATATCATGAGGATGGCATAGGCGCGTTGGCAAAATCTGTCCAAGTCTTAGTATTTATTTGCATAAAGATTCTTGCACCTTATGGAATATGGATAAAATGGCAACAATATTTTATATGCTTTCATATGTAAGACATCAGAGGATTCATTTACATTTCTATGACTAGCTGTGAATGCTCTGTGATCACTTCTTTCTTATAGTTGAAAATTCAATATTGTTGACAGTTGGCCTTGGAGGTGATATCAAAATTGGGTTTGAGTTGGCTCTGGAGATCATATAAGTTAGCCTTAGCTTTTGGTTTGAAGTATTTCTGAGCTCGTCTGACATTTATATGTGATCCTCAAACTTTAGAACACGTTTTATTTTCATTAACTTCTTGTGCACTTCTAATTACTTTGGGTTTTGTGTTGCTAGGAAGTGATTACAAATGAAGTGTGAAGTTCATTTGTAAATAAAATTTATAACCAAAAGGGCCTTATGACTGTGGTAGCATATCATCTTTTTCTCCCTGTGGTAGCCATTTCCATGATTTGTTTCCTTCTGTTGGTTGATTTTGCATTAGTTAGTATCTTCCTTGAAATAGATGACTCATTTTCTCATAGGAAACAACTGTTTACTGTCACAAAGATGACGTCTGCAGCTTTAGTTTTAAGATTATTTTCGGATAATGCTAGTCGATTTATATATCAAAAGCAAAAGAAGTGACTTTTAGAATAATTTCGAACTTTTATCCTCAAGTATCCTATTTTTATTTTCCTGGGGATCATTGTACCTAATTGCGGTGACATTTGCATCATACATTTTCAAGGATGACTTGAGCAAAAATATATCTTTTGTCAGCTCCTTCCCCTTTGCTAGCCTTGGATAGTATCCTTCTCTCCTTTTTAATTCTTTGTTGTAGTTTGTAGTTAATAGTAATATATATTATTTATTGGTCTTTAATACAGCAGAAGATGCCCAAAAGCCAGACATTATTGCCAAAGCTGGTGGTCCAGAAGATGTGGAGGTACATTGTTTGTTGCTTCTGCTAAACTTAAAAGAGTCAATTATGCCTTCCTCATGATCCATTATCTTGTTTATCCTTGTTTCCTTCTTTTGTTAATGACTTAATGTTCATTTTTATTTTAATTTGATTCTTGCAGTGAGATTGAGTATCGTTGGGGCTCGTTATTGTCCTGAAGATTTGGTGCTTCTATAGCATAGGATTTTTCCATGTTTCATAAAAATCGGGTCGTACTTTGAGTATTATATGGATCTTATGGTTGTGATAGTTGTTAGATCTTTTGAAAGGCTTTCCTTTCTGTTGACCAAACTGAACAAATTATAGCGATTGCTTTAGGATGCTCATCAACGATTTTACGTCTCTATTAAGTTTGATTATGTATCTGTTGGGGATCTCTGCCCAAAACTCATGCCTTCACAATAGAGAAGGCAGACCTATAATTAGTATTCTCTTGGTCATTGTTGAGAGACAATAGTGGGTCAAAAAGCATTCTACAGCCACACAGTAAAATTAGAGAGAGATGACCACCTCACAAAAAATAACAAAAGCTGTGAAGGCTCTCCCTTATAAAAGACAGCCATATATGCCCCTATAGATAGTCATTTAAACTATATCACCACAATGGCAAAGTCTCTCAAGGCTATCATCTTCCTGGCCTCTACCATCTGCTTATTGTCGCTCCTCGGGATCGCGAATGCTGATCCTACCTTTCATGTGGAGGGCAAGGTGTATTGTGACACATGCCGTGCCCAATTCCTCACCCGAGTCAGCAAGTTCATGAAAGGTAAGACTCTGTACATTACACAACTCTTAAGAACTTGGTGTTGCTTTCTTTCTGATGTATACAAGCAATTGTGTCAAATAACTTCGACTGTTTAGGTGCAAAGGTGAGAATGGAGTGCAAAAACCGTGAAGGCGGGGATTTAACCTACAGCGTGGAGGGTGAGACCGACGCGAATGGAGGTTACCATCTCACTGTAACAGGAGACCATGAGGAGGAGGTTTGCGAGGTTGTGCTCGTGAAATCTAGCATGCCTGAATGTACTGAGGAATCCTCAGCCGAGTTCCTCAGGAAGACTGCTAGAATTAGCCTCACAACCAACAATGGCATCTCGTCTCCTGTCCGCGAGGCCAATCCTCTCGGCTTCATGGTTAAGGAACCAATTCCTGAGTGCGTCGAGGCACTCAGGGAACTCGGAATCACCTCCGCCGGCCTTGTTTAAATCACACGATCGATCAAACAATCAAATCCTCTCCGGCTTAAAATTATAAATAAATTTCCCTTTCCTATACACATGAAGTGAGAGAAACAAGTCTGTATTGTATCTGTTCCTCCAACTGAGACATTCTGCTCCTTTGTCAGTATGGTAATTGGTGGGTTTTTTGCGAGACTGTTTTCTATGTTATGTTTGTGTTTGATGTAATCTGCTCACTGTAACGAAAGTTTACAAGAAATGCAAAAGGGATTCTTTCATTCCACTGTTTAGTGTTTATTTTAGATTCCAGAGTTTTTCAAAATTGAAAACTGGCAAAGAAATGTTATCTTCCATTACACCAATACAAGCAAAATAAAGTCTTTTGGGCCGGGCTCTTCCTTTTTTGGCCCGTCGGACAGAAAACAGGCCCATAGATTATGCATAATTGTACATAAGAATTGTTTTTTAAAGGAACCGCTATTCGCACATGTAATTCGACTCTCCGTACACACTTATTTAATATATCATATGTTTTTTTAATACACATCTAATTTTCTAAATATTTTCTTCAATCTCAAAAGAATGTCAAATCAGAAAGTTGATCCATTATTAAGCAGCAAGACTCGTGTTATAGAGAGAAAGGAATTCAGAAAAGCCAAAAGGAGAGCGTTTAAGGTCATTTAATATAAAGGTAATCTCATAAAATTAAATATTTTAAAAAATAGAGTGTGCAGTGAGTCAAAATACGGGTGCTAATAGCGGGTCCCTTTTCTAAAGGGTCTCTTTATTACCCAAATAAAACACTAGGATGATTGAGATAAAGGTTTAATTAAGACATCATATATATATATATATATATATTGAACAAATTAATGGTTAATTTGACATAAAACAATATTTTAATGAACAAATTGAACTGGTGGGCCGAACATTCTAAAATGGGCCGTGGGACTATTCGACACTCCACCTAATGATTCTTTTGAATATTCGTATCCTTGTCTTAAAATGACAATGATCAACGAGCCTAGCAGCCGGTGGTTAGCCAGAAATGTTCCGACACTCGAGTCGATCTCTAAATTAAGGAAGACTAAAGAATCACAAAATATTGCTTAAAAAATTACGTCAGACCCATTCTTTTTCTTTTATAGTGAGTGATCTTTGAATGTCGCCTCCTCAATCCGGCTGATCCTTTGGAATTATCATATAAAATTCTTGATTTGATGGCTTATCATCCCCGAATATTGTGGGCTTCTTGATTTGAGCTTGGTCAACGCGTCTAGTCGCCAAAATGACTCCTCCTAGAAATCTAACCAAAATTTCTTTCACCTTTCATTGGCAAAGAAATAAATTTTGGTTAAAGAAAGAAAAAAAAAATTGATTAAGAAATCGATCTTGATTTTATTTGATAACTAATTGAGTCTAACTGATTAAACCAGCCAGTATGTACAACAGTTCGCCAGCTGATTCAATCCTATACAAAGGGAGAAGGAAATTAAAAAAAATAAAATAATGAAGAAATCAACACGTCTGACCATCTGAGATGCTCCTCCGCCGCTTCATCGGAAAAACACGCTGGAAACCACCCTGATCCGCCTGCGCCACATGCCACTCCTCCACCACCACCCCATCCAACTCAAGCTGGTGCACCCCAGTTGAGCCATCATAGAAAACCCCATCAGCTGATAAACCACCAAACCCTCGTCCCGTCAGCTTGTTTTTCCGGCGACCGGCCCCGATTGGCACGTTCCGTAGGGCACCACCAGCCGTCCAGTACCTCTGGCAGCCCTTGCAGAAATGTCTTGGCTGATTAACGTTGTAGTTATTAAAGTAACAAAATTTGGTCTCCATGCTATTGCATCTTGGGCATGGTATGATCTTGTCTGGCCTCTTCTCCACCGTCTGATCAGCTGACCTTTTTTGATCTTCCGATCTCATGTCTCCTCTTCCATGCAACGTGATTGTTGTCCCAAATAGCTTGATGCCCTCTTCTTTGTTTGCCATAATAGAGAGCGTTTATCAGTTAAAAGTATGTATGTATAGATTGACATATGATCTATATATACACACTGCACACACACATATATATAGATAGCCGCCACTATATATATATAAGCACAACCGGTAGGTGGCGTGGAAAAGCTGAAGATGAGCTTTTTGTACACATCATTACTCCAAGTCATCATCATCAAAAGAAAGGGGAAAGAGGGAGGTGTCAAGAAAGTCTAATTATGTGGGTCCGAACCCAGGTAGGTCGCATACCTACAAAGTGTCAAAGGTGAGAAAAAGCTTGCTTCCTGTGCAAAAAAAAATAAAAAATCTTGTTTATATTCTTCTGTTGTTTAAATAAAGAAGCCAAGGCCAAGAGAAAGATATGATCACTTTTGCTTTTGAAAAGTCGCCTAATTATATGATTTCTTTTTTAGTTTGTTGGATTAAATTGCCACGCCATGGCATGAGGAAACCGTGATAGAAGATGTATGTAGTCGACTATTCGATAACGTTAAGAATTTCAGTGATTTTTATTCTAAAAATATGTTATTAGTGTGTGAGATTCATTCATTGAATGTGGTGACATCATAATAAAGTATCTATTGAAAATTACGCATAATAATAAATGACACATATTACTGAGATAGTATTGAGATAAAAATCAGTAGAATTTTTATTATCTTTTATGACTATTTGGTTGATTTTAAGAGTTCGATGTACAATTTTTATATAGACCAATAAATGTGAATTGGGTTTTCTTCGTGATTATTTATTGTTTTAACTTTTAAAGTATGCATGGTTGAGTCCATGATATTATTTTACAAACCCACTTAATCATCCTCTTTTATATATTGGAGACTCGAACTTAGGTACCACTAAATTGAGTATATATTTTAATTGCCTCGGTTGAGGGTTGACACATTTAATTACTTTATAGTTTATATAAGATAGCAAGAAAGATTAGGGAATAATAGAACAAGGAATAATTATCAGAAAGAACATAATATTATAATTTTTTTCTGCAAAGAATTGACCACCAATGTATTCAAGTGCTAAAGTCATTGAATGACAATACAATTTTCTTAAAAAAGAAAGCTCGTATTCATGTGAACAGTCAAGTATACAATTCAGCTTTTGAATAAGTCGTTATACTAAAATTAAAAGTTCTTGTTTCGTTTTAATGGGATATGAAAGTGAACTCTCTCCCTAGGTCAATGAAAATTTGTTTTTTTTTATAAAACGACTTAGCCACAAAATATATTAATCAGCCCTCACTAATGGGAAGGAAAACCAATATACAAGAGAGAGCCTTCAAGTAGAAGACATAAAAGACAGAACGAAGAACCAAAACGAACTAGACTAAATCGATCCAGAAGCAAGAGAATAGATTAACACAAACAAAATTAAAACCACATGACCATATTCGATTGCCTACCTACCCCATTTCTAGCCAATAAATCAGCCACAAAGTTCGTTTCTCTTGGAATATGCCTCATTTCAACATTTGCCAGCTGCAGCTTTATTGCATCTATGAAATTTGAGATTTGACTGAACTTTTATGGACTATTTTTCCCTCCAACTGACCAAGCAAATGCACTTTTAGAGTCAGTCTCAATGATGATTTTCCTTTGAGTATTGCCTGAGTTCCCCATCCAATCCAGCAATAGAAACATAACCTTCAATGTTGCTCTGAACTCTGCCTCATTGAAGTTACTAATACCAATATTACAAGAAAACAAATAGATATATGATCTCGAATCATCTCTTATAGCTCCTCCAATTTCAGCTGCACCAGGTTTTCCTCTTGCCGAGCCATCAACATTCCATTTGAAATTACCAGAAGGTGGATAAGGCCATTGAAGGTTTCTGGCGAGAGCCACATGGGTAACAATCTTCCAAGACTTTACCACATCATATGTTTGCTCAAGGTGCCAGCCAAGATATGGAAATTTTGTATCCAAATAAGATAACTAGTAGTACAATCTCGAGAAAATAAGTGAAGGAATTGATGACTAGTCAACCAAAATATTTTTTGAAGATTAAATCATTACGCACCTTCTAAATTGTCCATACGGTGACATAAAAGAGCATCTCCCATACCTTTTTATGCAACCCACCGTTTATTGAGCTGCTCTCCTGCTGAAAAAGATCCCAAATACTACTCAATTGACACCAACAAACACCCCACCATTGCATGAGATGGTACCATAGGGAAGCCGGGCCAGAGCAATGACAAAAAAGATGATTAATATTTTTGATGAATTTGAACAAAATGGACATATATCATCAGCAAGTTGTATCACTCCAATAGCAGCCAGTCTATCCCTCATATTATTTTTTGTCGTAGAAGGAGCCACGAAAATACCTTTACTCTAGGCGGGACAAAACCCTTCCACACCTTAGCCAGATCACTCAAACCATTGATTTGAATGGGGATGAAAATTAACTCGTCATATAATGACTCCACTGTAAAATTACCATTCAGAGTGTAGGTCCACACCAATTTTCAAGCTTTGATGAACAAAGAACTATGGGATTTATATATTGCAACAATGATTCAACGGACTATTGTTCCCATGTCTGAAAATTTGTTGAGTCTGGGTCAAAAAAGGCTCTAACACCTACAGAATAAAATTATGTCTATTGAAGTTGTGAATCGTATAGACGTACGTAATTATGTACTAAATTTTTCTGCATTAGTTATTTGTTATGGTTTTATTACGATTAGCATAATTGAAATTTATATGCTTTAAGTTTATCGGTATTAAATTTATCTGCAATAACTTATGTGGCTCATAATAATAAGCCTTATTTGAAAGAGTTTTTCACGTTAATTTAAAACATATAATTTTTTCAAAATTCATCATCTATTTTCAGAGATAAATTATTTTGAAGTTTCGTTTAAGAAAAAAATTGATGATGTCATTCGGGTGAGCGTTGGAGAAAATGTGGAAGAGAAAAAGACATCGATAACATATGCATTAAGACTGTAATTTTTTAAAATGAAAAGGGAAAAATAGGTAACTTATCGATCAATATCTTTATTAATTTCTTTTTCCCAGTCATTATTCAAATATGTCTTTTTCAAGTCTTTATTGGTAATTGTCCCAATTAAGAGGCTTTAAATAAAAAAGCATAAAAGCCAGATCTTAAAAATAAAGCATTTAGAAAAACATTTTTTAAAAAATGTATTTTTATCATGTGTTTCAATGGATATTGTTATTATCAAGGTTATTAAAACCGGACCGGCCGGTCGAACCGGTTCGATCGGTTCCGATCATCTCTCCGGTCCGGTCCGGGACTTGTGAACCGGTGAAATTTGCAACCGGTCAGAACTGGCCGGTTCAAACCATTTCGGTTCGTTTACATTAACTAAAAAAATATTCTGACCGGTTCAAACCATTTCGGTTAGTTTACATTAACTAAAAAAATATTTTTTGAAAGTTGTTTTTGATGAGCATCGAACTAGTGACCTCTAAGTGTTAAGACATGCCTACAACCACTAAGCTATAAGCTTTTTTATGACTAATATTATATATTTATTGAATATATAGTGTTTTTAAAAGTTTAAACACATATTATAATGTATACAATGTAAAAATATATATTATTTTGTCAAATTTATATATATTTTCACATTATTATGAGTTTTATTTTAAATAAATATATATAATCATTAATAACATTGAACCCGGTTCGAACCACGGTTGGACCCCGGTTGGACCATTGAACCATGAACCAAAGATTTTTCCGGTTCGATCACCGGTCCCGTTTTCAAAACATTGGTTATTATCTCATAGCTTTTCAAAGCTTAAAGCTGTGGGATCCATTGTATTTTACAACTACATTACGTAATTACCCCTCCATATCTTAAAAGTTTCAAATATTTTTTATTGTAATACATTTTTTTTAATTTTATCTAAAAAATTAATCTAACAGAAAAATGAATCAAATACCCAACAACATTTTATACAGCTTAAAGCTATGAGCTCTACAACTTTTTATACAACATTTTTCATAACTTTAAACACAACATTTTTAACTTAAAACTATGAAATGCATTATAAAATAAACGCACCCTTAGTATTATTGGGGTTGAGGTGCCATTTTGCTTTCAGTTGCAAATTTTAAAAGGGAAAGCAATTTTGAAATGGGTATTGTTTAATACAGTCTTTGATAAAGGAGTTTTAATTGATTAAATATAAGTCTCCTCTTTTGCAAACTTTCTTCCCCAATTAATCTATCATGTAGAAAATAAAGAAAAAAAGAAGCATTTATTTTCTTTTACCATAAAAAAGACATGTACTTTTTCTTTTATGATGCTTTATTAGAAGTCTCTTTTAAATAACATAAAAGTGATTCGCCCAAAAAAGTCCAATCCTTGATTCAAGGCAAAACTTTACTTTTTGTCCCTGAACTTTTTTTCTTTCACTTCCGTCCTTTACGTGACCTATATGTGACACACTAGAGCAATTCGATGTAGAAACCTTCAAAAATTCAACGATGTATCATTCACCTATCATAATATTCATCCTTTTGTTCCTCAACTAATCCAAAATGAAAGGACTTTAATTTGTTCATGTGATTACAAACCCAAAACCAAAATAAATTCCAAAAAGAAACAACAGAGCATGAAGTTGTTGCTGAGGTGAATGATTTCCTCTCTCAATATGCATACAACTAACGACAGATCCTATCATCCCGAGAAACACCCTTGGCTTCTAATGCAAAGGCTGATTTCATTTTGTAGAAATATCTAGATTGTTCCATTATAATTTCATAGGTTACATTTCACCTAACTTGCTTACATTGAGACAGATGGTGAGCATGAATGGGGTTATATACAATGAAATGAGTGAAGTCATCAGGCAATTACGAGGAATTTAGGGAGAAAGCAAGCATGAGAGTAGCATCATGCCCCCTTGTATGGCTCTAATCAAGGAGGCATTCTTACAAGGGAAAATTGAAGGCAATCTTACGGATTGTTTTGGAACACGGCAAAAGGAGAAGAAAAAGAGGGATTTGGTGGCTTTAATTTTTTTTAAAAAAAATTGAATGAACCGTAAAGATTGGGTTGGGAGGGGTGGGGTTGGGTTGAGAGGAGTTTATGGGAGGGGAGGGGTTGGTTAAAAAATTTATATATAATTTTTTTTGTTATGATGATATTTTTGTAACTTCATATTTAATGCAATAGCAAACCTCTCATTTTCAAGGATTCAGAACCTCTCCCAACTCCTCCAAACATTTCAAGGTGTTCGCGTCAAGCCGGCCTAAAAATGGTAGAGAAGTGAATTCATAAGGAATCACACATTTGAAAGAAACTATAACAAAGATAAAAACCGGCGTAACTCACCTATTTTTTGTCTATGACACACGTTGCACACGATTTCAACACTTATAGAGGAGCACTGATGGAAGCTGAGGAAGAAGAAAGATGCACAGCTAGAGAGAGGAAACGTGAAGAAGTGACATGTTTTTAGGAATTTTTTCCAAGCTCAAATGAGACGTAAGTATAAAATATGTCCCTCTCCTAGGTGGACAATGACTCAACAATACACATACGCATATTAATCCAACTCAGCATGCCAACTAAGAATTTTTTGACACTAGAGTGGTATGGGAGGGGTTGGAATAATTTCACCATGAAGTCTCCTTTATTTTGAATTTCAACCATTCATGTGAGAGTCTTATCTTATACCACTTGAATGTTGTAATTCAAAATGAGAGAGTTCATGGTGAAATCATTTCAATCCCTATCATCTCCTTCGGAGTGACTTAAGGGATATAAACGATACCTATTGAAACATGAGGGACAAAAGTCATAAAAAAAGTTCAGGGTGAAAATGAAACCAACTCATAAATGAGGGACGAAAAGTATTGCCATTGATTCAACTATATCAAATCTTTGATAAGAAAATGACAAATAGGTGCCCTAACCAAATGGCTAATTAATTGAAAGTATATATTATTATCTATTATGACTAAAGATATAAATATGGGGGGATATTTAATTATTTATATTAGTAAGGTGGTGGTGTTGTGGGTCCTTTTCATTACCAAGTTGCTTTAAAAAAGAAATGAGACAGGAAAGTCAGTCTCTCATTTCTTCTCTGATGTTTTGTTTATCATTAACTTACTTCATTCATTCAGTGCAACTTGGAAGCAATGTGCTATGCCGGCCCAAAACCAGATCTACATAAGGTAAGGTTATGAACAGAGATTATTGAGTAGGGTGGCCTACTGGCTTATGGTGACCCGTTCCAAAGCTGCTGAGATACTTGTTAGGTCTTAGAAAAAAATCGACAAAATTGAAACCGATCAAAAACTGAAAATTAATCAATAACCGACTAAACGATTTAGCCAAAATATATCAAAAAATCAACTGTCAACATCTCTACCTGATAGGAGAAAGCAAGCGAACTTTACAACGATAATTGAGGTGTTGAAGTTTCAGAAAATCAGAACTAAGGGAACTTTCATTATGTATAAAAGCTTCCTCGTCGAAGAAAGTAAATAGCGATTGACCTACGTTATCTATGATGAAAACAAATTCTACCTATTTCAAAAATGAATGCAACTAATCACAATTAAAAATATAAGGCAAGGCCTAAAAATTAATTACTAAGAGATCAAGAGACTATTCACATAAACTCAGAACTATGTGAGGATTAGCTTACAATAACTTAGTGTAATTGCTGGGTAAGAAGATCAAGTATCACTCCAAGTATCGTTGTCTCCATCGTCGCTGCCAACAGCCTGTCACTTTTACCAGTGAGCATATTTGGTAGTCTCATTCAAAGTCAAAAGGTGAATAAACGTAACTACACGAGGAAGAAGGGAGCAGGAGTGGAAACCTGACGAATTGCATTTGCTTTCTCCAAAATTGCAGTGACTTTGACATTTGCAGTGGGAACTGATGTAGCAGCTGGCTGTACTGGAACCGTGCGTCTCAGGTTGAATGACTGGGATAATAACACAACAAATGATAAAGCACACATTAGAAACAAAGAATTATCTGCAGAAATGCTATCGGAATTTGTAAATAAGCATAATTTAACTTCACAGCCAACCAAACATAATCCGTATCAGTCGTATATTACTGTCAGCATTCCTCACATGTATCTGAAAAAAAGACCAACTCACCAAAAACATGGGGGAGAAGGAATTAAGCACAGGAAATCCTCATCAAAAAACAAGGCTAATGAACAGAGAATAATAGGCAGAAAATTCCATTAACATATTTTCCTACTAATGGTACAAACATTGTTCAAGTTGTAAAGTTGCTAATCTTCCAGGGTATTTGGATTTGCATTCCAATTTCATCCCACAGATGAACCCAAAAAAAAGCGACTCACTTTTGTTCTGATTTGCTCTAAGAAATCTTCCTTTTCATCTATCCCTTTGCCATGCACCGCCTGATTGGCTTCTCTCTGCCTACTTAACTTCCCTTGGCCCTGCTGCTGCAAACAGATAGTTACATAATTTGTATGTGTTTGATTTTCAGTGTGCACTAGTTACATAATATAACAAACACATGATTCATGATAATGCAAATGACCAATTTCTTTGATTTAAATGAGATGGCCTCCTCGATAATTTCTTTCTCAGAGACTCGGGCTACCTTTGGTTTGTAGGAATGGGTAGATCCAAAAGGTTTCTGATCAAATGCATATTCATCAGCTTCAGATAGAGTATGTGGTTTTTCGTCTTTCATATCTGAGTGTGGCTTCAAGACCCTCCACCGTGCAGGAGGGAGAGGTGGCGGCAGTGGAGCAGACTCCCTATGACACCTGGATTCTTGGAGATTAATCAAATCTGGGTTGTTCATTGTTTCTTGCTGTAGAACTGGGCTCCTAGAACCAATACTTGCAAAAGCCAGTGAAGGACCAGAAGAATAAGTTGTTGCACCATTCTTAGCATAGAGGCTTTTAAGTTCTTCAACTCCAAAGTGGTTGCCACCATCAGCTATTTCACAGAGCTGAAGAAAACTTGGAATAGATTCCACATATGAAAATCCGCCTAAAGCATCATAGAGCTCATGTTCATTGTTTTGAGGTGTTTCACCCGATTCCCATTGTTCAGAATTTGACTCGGAGTGGTATCTACAACAACCGTCTGACAAACAAGGAGATGATCTACAAAAGGTGTCATCTTCAGAGTCAGAACCAATATCATGCATGGCAGTAGTAGGTTCTGGGACCAACTGAAATGAAGGAAAAATGTCTCTTATGCTTTCAGAACAGCTCGCATCTGCGAATTTGAGTTTCATTTTGGAATTTTCAAAACCATCTACAGGATGATAAGATATCTTCATATGCTCCAGCGGTGGTGAAGAAGTAAGCAAATCTACTGGAGATTTACGCCCTGACTTCTGTTTGAAACTTGTATCCGGAGTCATTTGATAAAAGTCATTGTTGTGACCACTTCTCTGGTCAAATATACCAGCTTTCTGGTGGCTAACTGTGTCAGGTTTTCCATCATGGGCAAGTGAAACCTTTCTACGAAAATCATTTAGGAGTACCCGGTGGCCAAGTCCTAACATTCCAGCTGGGTTTTCATCAATCTCATGACCAGCCTCAGTAGATGTAGCTACAACATCCGGATCAACTGCCATCCCTGTCATCGGTTCAACAACCCTAGTTGGATCGCATGTACTATGTTGAGAACCTCCATATTTTTGAACTTTTGAATCTGAATCAACCACTGGAAATGCCAAAGATGTCTTCCTCATTGGGATGCCATTTTCTTGATCAACATCACATGACTTTGAAGATTTAGAATCTGGAACCTTTCTGGTGATTTGATGATCCTTGTCCATGATACCACGTCTCCCCATCTGACCAAAACCATTAGGCAGAGAAGTGTAATTTAGAGAAGAAATTGCCTCATCTTTACCCCCAATCATAGAATCCTGACTTGCGGAGTTCGATGAAAAATCGGGAGGCTTTGAAGGCTCAAGCCCTAATAGGCCACCATTTGTCCAGAGCTTCAGTGACGGAACGCCAAAAGGTTTGGCATAAGATTGCTCCAACTCAAAAGAGCTGCTTATGATTTTGGAGCCGGGTGGTTCCTCTAAACTGGAGATTTTGGAATTAGAGGATAATGGATTACTGGCAATGGATCTTACTTTTGAATTTTCAAGGACATTTTTACCTGCGGAAAACTCAAATCCTGGAGAACAATGTAATTCAGAAGAATCCTCACATAATCGTGGCGGATCCTCATAACCAAGCCTTTGTAAGGAAACCAAGCAGGGTGATTCACATGGAATATGCTTCTTCGAGGTGATATCAGGTGCATTAAGACTAAAAGATTCGTCCTGAAAAGAATGCTCCTTTGAGGTGATGTCAGGTTCAATAAAAGATCCATGTTCAGAAGGATGCTCCTTCAAGGTTACGTCAGGTGAACTAAAAGATCCATGTTCAGAAGGACACTCCTTTGGGTTGCTGTCAAGTTCACTAACAGATTCATGCTCCTTCAAGTTGATGTCAGGCTCACTAAGAGATTCACGTTCAGAATGAAGGTCTAACTTATGAGTTGAAGCATTGTGCATTACGGCATTTCTTCCTTCATTAAAACTGGAGGAGCCACATTGTTCAACTTCTTGTTTTGTTTGGCAATCCATATCATTTTCAGATTCTGATTCAATGGTGTTTAACGCATCAAGAAAAGTATCTGGTTCACTCTCAACCTCATCAAGCTTGTTCCTACTAGAAAATGATTTCAGAGTATTATCGTGGTCAAATTGGATATCCATTGGAACATCGTTTCCATGGTTGGCAGTGCATGTATTCAGTACGTCCAGATCAGAGTTTCTTGGATAAGTCTCCAGAAATTCGTCTCCATCATAATACTGACTTTGGTGCTCCATGGTTTCAGCTTTTTCGTCCCATGCAACAGAAGATGAAGTGGGGACAATCTGCTCTGGTGAGGAAATGTGCAGATAATGATCATTTGCAATGCTTTTTGGTTCATCTGGAAAAATAAAATTGATGGTATCAACGTGTTGCTTCAACCTAGAAGAGAATTCTCGTGACTCCTCTTCAGATTGCAAGGGTGAACTTGCATGGAAAATACATTCAATATTGCCTGATCCAATTCTTGAATCAAAAGAATTTGAGTGATTGCCGATGTTAGATTGTAAGCTCATATAAACTGTGGAAGGTGTCTGAGAAGGAGAGGCCTGTGCATTAACTGGCTGCTTCCTGCTGAGTACAAGGTTATGTCATCGTAATTTATAAAACAGAATACTGAAGAACTGCGGGTCAGTTATATGCATTCTAAACAATACCCGTCGCTATAACTGGATACTGATGCACCTTGAGAAACGTCTCGATTCCTAGGCGATGATCTTCTCTTCTGTCAATTTTAAGACTTTTAGTTTAGATATTACTCTAAAAGGCAATAACATATGGCTAACTGAGTAATATCTTATTCCACATTGGACAAGCAAAATAGGAAAGAAAACTAAGCCCTCAAGCAAGGAAACTAATTTACGGAATTGTCTTGGCCAGTAAGTCAGTATGTTTCCAATTCCATTCAAGCCGTGAGTGTAACTTTCTATCAACATTATTGCAAAGATATCCAAACTAAGAGAAGGAGCCCACAAAACCTAAAACTACTTTATGATACTAATATAAATTTTCCATGTGTAAATTTCATCATTAAGTAAACGCATACCTTGCTTTTACGAGCTTTCTTATCTCTTTGGACTTTCCTTGCATGGGCTTCAATATATTCACCTGATACTCTTCTAAAGAAGGTTGGATCAGAATATCTTTGTAAACAAGATCCCGGACCACCAGTATCAAATCTGAATAGCAAAAGAGATACCGTAATTAAGATCAAAATGTAAGCATCAATTTTTTATTCACAACAAAGAGCATACTTGTCAAGCAGGTGCAGATGTGGAAGATCACGGCCCTCTTCATATGAATCCATGACAAATCTTGGCAAGCCATTGTAGATAAAATGATTTGTTTCATTTTGAATGTGAGGATGCCACTCAGTACCTGCAAGGCGACTGCTGCTTTTAAGTTTTCATAATTGAGCTTTCAATATGAAAAAAGGCTAAAGGTATGAGAAGTCCCCCCAAATAAATTTAAAACAGCAGACAGTTCCAAAGATGAATAGAATCTAAGACAGATAAAATGCCCACAAATAGCAAACAGAAACATCAATATCACCAATGAGAAAATAAGCTCCGAAATGTTGGGAAGAAAGAAAAATGAATTAAGCAATGACCATACCAGCAGTGTATGCAAAGTGAATGTGGCTTGTTTGGGCAAGTACAGCCTTCTCGAGAGGTGGAAGTGCAGCTTCAATGTGTTGCACACGAATCACTAATTTATGACTTCTAGACGATGTGCTCATGACTTGTTCCTGTAAGTCACGAAAAACATCTGCTGCAAATCTGTACCTCACGAAACATGCCACTCAAGTGAACAATGATTTACATGCATAAAAACCACCACCAACAATTCCACATAGTATAAATAAAATAAATAAAAAATCTGAAAAAAGAATTCAATGGCCATCAAATTTTAATGTTGTAAATAAAATTTTCCAGTTGCTAACATCATATTCATGATCTAAAAAAAAAAACTATTATAATAGAAATAAAGATGAAGAATAGCAAAGCTTTGCGACCTTTATGACTTTGTCCAATACAAGGGAGGTTATATCAACTATCAATAAATATCAGTGATTACATTTAAATGATTCTCTACAAAACGTGAAATGGCGGACAAAGATCACTAAAGTAACTTAAGAGATAAAAACAGTGGGAAACCTTAGATCAGAAATGTCTTCTCTAAAAGATAATAATTAGATTGGTATTATGGAAGCTCAACAATCACCACTTTCACTTGTACAAGGAGAATATAATAAGAATCGACTACAAACCAAAAGAACAAGTTCAAAGGATGCATGACTTACGTTTTTAACTGTCCCAGTGCCATACTGACATTATGGATTTCAGATAATCGACAGGTAAGTGATAGATTGGTACTAAATTCTCAGTATACGAGTGCAAACAGACCAGAATTTGCCCCATTCATGGAGCTGTTTTTCGCACCATAATAGTTTTTAGAAAGCCAAAACTGAGTTCAACTTTTTTTTTTCAGAGAATGGTAGACGGAAACGTAAATTCAACTTCTGAACCCCTTCGCTGGAGGGGATATGCTTCCTGGTATGCATAAAATGAGTAACATTGCCTCCATACAATTTTACTAGCATTGAGGCCTACTGATATTTCCTTAGATAATCTGTCAAATAGTGAATTTCATCCAACTAGCTTGCGAATGTGCCCAACCTCAGTGACCAACCCAAAAAATTACAAGATTCACAATCCACAACACAGAAAAGTAGTAACAGTCCTAACCGCACTGAAGCAAAGCTTAACCCATCCTTCCTGACTACTAATAGATATTCAAATTTCTTCATCCCCCCACAAATATATAAATTTCGAAGGAGTCAATAATAGCTATCAAGGCATAAGCAGACAAAAGATTTTGTGTGATATGAGCTTATTGCTTCACTACTTCTATTGAAAATAAAATCTATCTGCTAAAACATCAGACATCTCATTCAACTTCCCTCAGTTTTTGCCCTATAACTTCTAATTAAACATTTTCTATATAAGAATGCAATCAATTGGGATGAAAAAAATTCAAAATGTAAAAATAAACGTACTTAAATCCCTGAAATTTCAGGCAATTCCAATATTAAAGTAGCAAATCCATCACTAACCAAACTCCTAAACCGAACAAATGCAAACATACAATAAAGGGTACGAATTCGAATAGTAAAAGAGAAAAGAAAGAATAATACGTACTCCGCGAGATCACCTAACTGGCGCAAGATCCCAACGAGGCCAGCAACAGCTACACCGTCGAGGATTGCTTTCGGATCTTCATTGCAGGCCTCTGTATACAGCTCAGGCCGGCCCAGTCCGTACTCATTCTTCACCTCGAACCTCACCAGAGGCATCTCTCTAGCTCACAAAAACTCTAAATGAAGATACGAAGAGAGAACAGAGAGGGAAGAGGCATTTACAGAGACAGAAGCTGCAAACTATATATGTGAAATCAGTGAATGAACAACAAATGAAGGAACGATGAGAGAGATTTTGTGCTTCAGTAGGTGACGAGATTGAAGTAGCTTAACTGCTCAGACACAGCGTTTTCTGAGAGAGAGTACCGTGTACTCTGCGATGGATTAGCTAGTTGAAGACGACGTTGCCAACTCTGCAAGCCATTCCTTGTGAAAATCAATGTCTGTCCCCTCAGCAACTAGAAAAGAGCAAAACGTCCTTATAGTTTGATCGAAAGACGTTATTGCCCCTTTTGTGGGTCCCATGGTTCCCCGGCCATTATTAGTCAACGAGTCATGACTGACGACTCTTTTCAAATTTGTCTCAATTATTTTTGTATATTTTTTTAGTTTTGGTCGACTCTCTCATGCAAATGTAGGAAATTAGGCGCAGGTGGGAGAACTATAATCTACTCGCATTATCAATTTATTAAAATCGGATTAAAATAAATTTGGATATAAATTATATGCTTGAAATTCAATTTCAAATGCATAGATTTTGTTTGATTTAAAATCGGGCTCAAGTAACTTTGTTTAATTTAATTGTCCGGACTCTAAATCGAATTGAATTATTGTTTGATTTATTTGTCTGAATTAAAATTAATTCAGATATGATCAATTAAGTACGTTCAAAAATTTAAATCAATTCAGGCCAGTACATGTAAATATTTTGTAAACGACTATATTGTCCAACCCCAGAACCCATTTTTTGTGCCCTCCCAAAATTAGGCTTCAATTTATTTAGTGAACATAGTTTTGACAGGGAGGAGATTATATGATTATGTAGAGAATGACTTCCTATATTTCCCCTAGCCATAGGCAAAGAAATTAATGTTGGCCAGAACCAAGAAATAATAAATGTTGCATGAAGATGACCAAAATAGATTTGGATTTTATCAAAATTAAGAAGGTATTAATTAACTCTCAAAAGATCTAGTAAATCTTATCCTCGTTGTCAACATAGAAATAATTTAAATATTTATTAGGGACGCGGCCCCAAAAATATAGAAGTTGAGAAAATTATGAAACCTCGCCACGTGTAAATATTTGTCACTCTAATCAGTACACAAGCCAGTTGGCACACAAAAATAAATGTAAGTATATTTGGTTGAGCACGTGCCGAAAAGAGAAAACTTGTCGATGATGATCGATGGTTACAACTCAACAAGTGAGCCCTACAGAAGGGAATCTATTAATCCTAATCTTAATTTGAGTTTCTTTACAAGTAATAAAAGTCATAGATTCCTTTTGTAATATTCATTTCCCGAGGAAGATTTTCCAATGGGGGTTCAACTAATCCAATCGAATTTTGACTTTCGGGCAACGAAAACTATCTAGCAATGAACGAGGGGGAAGAAGAAAAAAAATTTGAAGAGAAGTCGTCGAGGGATCGATGAGTTCAAAATACTAGGAAGGGTGGCCCTAAATATTCAAAGTTTTTTAGTCTAATTTTAATCCAAATTTATATGACATGCATTGTAATTATATAATATAAAAAATTAAAATTTTAAAAAATAAAATATTTCATTGGAAAAATTCGCTGAACATTTTTTTTAAAATAAAAATTTAAAACAGTTTATCTTTTAAAATACATATTAGATTTCGAAAAAAAATTACATATTCAGAATCAATAAGTAAATATCTATCTAACAAGATCAATTATCGATAGATTTTATTCACTTATTCTTAATTACATTTTTTTTACTGATATGTGGGTTATATAGATTCTAGTGTTTATTTATAGGTACTGATATCGGCTCGTATATCGGATTTTCATCTTCTAACATAAACAATAAGTGTTAAACCCTAAGGGAAACATATTTGCTAAACTCTAACGGGCTCGTGTCGAATTTCCATGTTGTAACCTAAAAGGCTCGGATTTGCTAAACCCCAACGGATTTGCTACTAAAATACTAAATGTCCCAAGTGCTAAACCCTAGGGTCGTAACTACTAAACCCTAACGGGTTCGGAGATCCAACGTAATTTCAATAAAAAAATGTAAAAGCAACGAATATATATTCTACTATCATAGTGTAATAAAATTTCAGCTCTAATAGACCGTCTACACATCGCATATATGAATTATATTATTTTTTAAAAATAATGTAATTAAAAAAACGCAATAAAAATTATCCACAATGGATCTTATTAGAAAAAAAATTAAGCACTAAGTTCGAATATATAATTTTTTCAAAATGTAACATGTATTTTGAGAGATAAAACGTTTTATAGTTTCATTTATGAAAAATAAATAAAAAATATGCAGTAAATGAATAAATTAATATTATTGACTAATTTTGGAAAAAGTCCAACATGGAGTGCCATCTAGATTTTGATTGAGTTGGGCTAATGAAAGTTGAGTTTTATAACATTTTTGTACTAAAAATACCCCTATTATCATGACGACACATGACACCAAGATGCAAAATTACATATTTCTGAATAAGTTCTTAGAGCAATTTCAATGAGAGAATAGTTTATAACACTGAAAATTTTAGAGTGTATAGAGAGAGTGATAAAAAATATTATATTGAAATATGTGTAAAGGGTAGAAAAAAGTGAAAATCGTTAGAAAAGTATGAGAGATATGATGTTGATGCTTGATACTTGGGAGACATGACACCAAGATGCAAAATTACATATTTCTGAATAAGTTCTTAGAGCAATTTCAATGAGAGAATAGTTTATAACACTGAAAATTTTAGAGTGTATAGAGAGAGTGATAAAAAATATTATATTGAAATATGTGTAAAGGGTAGAAAAAAGTGAAAATCGTTAGAAAAATATGAGAGATATGATGTTGATGCTTGATACTTGGGAGACATGACACCAAGATGCAAAATTACATATTTCTGAATAAGTTCTTAGAGCAATTTCAATGAGAGAATAGTTTATAACACTGAAAATTTTAGAGTGTATAGAGAGAGTGATAAAAAATATTATATTGAAATATGTGTAAAGGGTAGAAAAAAGTGAAAATCGTTAGAAAAATATGAGAGATATGATGTTGATGCTTGATCCTTGGGAGACATGACACCAATATGCAAAATTACATATTTCTGAATAAGTTCTTATAGCAATTTCAATGAGAGAATAGTTTATAACACTGAAAATTTTAGAGTGTATAGAGAGAGTGATAAAAAATATTATATTGAAATATGTGTAAAGGGTAGAAAAAAGTGAAAATCGTTAGAAAAGTATGAGAGATATGATGTTGATGCTTGATACTTGGGAGACATGACACCAAGATGCAAAATTACATATTTCTGAATAAGTTCTTAGAGCAATTTCAATGAGAGAATAGTTTATAACACTGGAAATTTTAGAGTGTATAGAGAGAGTGATAAAAAATATTATATTGAAATATGTGTAAAGGGTAGAAAAAAGTGAAAATCGGTAGAAAAATATGAGAGGTATGATGTTGATGCTTGATACTTGGAAGACTTGTTTTGTTGATATGGATAAGTAAGTGGGACCAATTCAAGAAGTGAAAAATTTGGAGAGTCTCTCCCACTGGTGATGCTCTCATCGAGCTGCTCACCAAAACACATCTCCTAAATTTTTTTCACTTTTTACATATTCTATTTCTTGTCACTCCCTCTACACACTCTAAAATTTTCAGTACCTCAACTCTCAAGCACCATTGGAGTTGCTAATAAGATACTTGATTGGGTGCTTTTTTGAAAAGTATAGCACTATATGATCACCATGATTTAAATTTAAGAGCAACTTCAATCTCCCCCACTTTCCAGCACACCAAATTTTTTAATTGGGTCATATCTCTATTACACATAATTGGGTCACACTTACTTATTTATGTCAGTAAAACACATCTCTCAATACAATCATATCAACAAAACACATCTTTCAATATTTTCACTTTCTATTAACCAACACTCTAAATATCAAGTTTCAACATCTCTCTCATACTTTTATACCATTTTTCACCCTTTTTTTTATCATTCTACATATCTTTCAATACAATTTTTTCAAATCACTCTCTCTACACACTCCTAAATTTCCAGCACTCCAAAATTTGTTACCATTGGACTTGCTTTTAACATAAAAAAAAACAATGATAATTTTACACACATTGCATATTAAGTTGAATGGCACACTTGAAAATGCATTGTTCACACTTGAAATAATTTTTTCATGTGCTAGACCTCTATATAATTTGACACTTGAAATATGTGTTAAAATTTGAAAATACTTCGGTTTGGGGTCGAGAAACCGAAACCCGTCTGCCAGTTCCCTGCCCTGGGAGTCACTGACAGATGTAAGTCGCAAGATGTGCAGCCTTACGGTAGGGACCACCTGCCGCTTCAGAAGTGGTCGAATGCCTCTACGAGGGTTCGAACTCACAACCTCCACTTCTCCCGTTAAGGATTTTGACAAGGTGGGTACCGCTCAGCCATATGCCCTGGGGGCAAAATTTGAAAATACTTGATATATTAAGTGTTGGTTGAGAGACTTTTTTGGACCCACACAATCAATAATAGCAAGACATGTGTCATTTGTTTTCACTCTTTTTTCTTGTCTTGCATATCCCATAACAGGACATGTATCATTTGAAGTGCTTGAAAATATTAAATCATTGTAGACACCACGCTTGATATTATGTCATGCACAAATTCAAATGCATTTACAAATGTTTAATTTCATTTTCTCATTGTACAACCATTGTAGGCACCACACAATGATATCCTTTGATATCCATCTTGTAAAGTCTGGGTAGGTGTGCATAGTAGTTATCAAGTGTTGTGTGTGTACAATGGGTACAATTTTGGCCACACTTGAAAAACAAAAGGCAAGAGAATAGATTCCACAGAAAACCTAACCAAAGCCACATGTCTCTATAAGATTGGTAACTGTGTGTCTATTTTGCTCTTTAGAAAACGTTTGATATACCCAGCATTATGTTGTGCAAAATTCACAAGTATATGAATCGCTCAACTAATATAATGTGAATAGAGTGTTGAACCCATGAGAATGGATTAAAATTGCTAAGTATCGATTATGACTAATCTCAAATTCTATTTGAACAATCAATTATTGAGGAGTTGATTAAACTAAATAGCAATAAAATAATAAGTAGAAAAGTAATCAATTAAAGAGCACTAGGATATTTAATTTCTTTATCACCAATCTCACTCAAATCGTTTAGCATGTTAATCTCAATTATTATCCACGTTGACAGTCGATTTTCCCTAACATATTCAATACTTCATTATTGGTTAAATAAAAAATATTGCTATCACTAATCCATATTATACCTAACAATCGGATTTAGATAATAAAAGCCTATTACGTTCTATGAAAAGTCATGTAATGACTACATAGGCAACGCCCCTATATTTCTATGGTTCATCAAACCTATGACATCTATTGTAAGAAGCTTTTGATGCAAAATTTGCATCGATGGAATGAAGTGCTTAACGAAATAAAAAGTTCTTAAGGAAATTGCATAAGAATATACGTGGTTCGACAACTTGTCTACGTCCACAGAGTCTGATCTTTTTATTTATTAGTGAGTGCCTATACAAATGTGTGGGATTGATATGTATTTATAGTTCTTAGGGGTTTGACAGTTGATGCAATTATGCCAATCCTTGAGACTATGTAACTGCCTTGGTAACCTCCTGGTGTAACTGTTGTCGGATAACTGCTTCCTCCTATTGTAACCGTTGTTGGATAATCGCTTCCTCCTATTGTAACAAATGTCAGATAACTGCGGATGAATATTTGAAATTTTTTAATCTTCTGGAGCCATAGTAACATACGAAAAGTAGTGTTATGCTCACATTGACATACGGAGAAGCTTAATATTCTACTCCACATAAGCAATTCTAAACAATCTCCTTCTAGTCTCATGTTTAGCATCATATCATCAAAATATTGGCCAAATATTCAAAAACATTAAACACATCAATAGATACTCAAACAAAGAATAATAATTATGGATTAACAGACACCAAATTCATTGAATAATCATGGATATGCTACATTGGAGCCCTAACAAAGAGAGTTTAGCTAATCATGCTACAAAAATACAAGAAAAATAAGCTAGCAGAGCTCATAGAATCCAAACAATGGAAATTCCTATCAGTGGATGTTGTGGTGCGGCTTCTCTCCTCCATGCATATATGCTCTTTTTATATTTCACGAATAAATCCTCCAAAGTTGCCTTAAATTTTGGGATTCCTAGCTTCTCTCAAAGTGATTTCCTTTACTTTTCTTGTATCCCAAAGCAAGTCAAACTCCTTCCTTACGTGTGTCTCCTTTACTTCCTTCAATGTAAATAGCTAGGCCCACTTAATTGGGTTTTTTTTCTTCTTAAAACACTACAAGATCTCTTGTGGGCTCATGATTGAACTTTTTCACCATTTTTTCGTACTTGGACTTGAAAATCAAAACCCAAGAGAACTTATGTTGCATTCATGTAAAGTGTGATATAAAAATATGCATAATATCACACCATTACATTGTATATGTATCATGAGATTTTCAAGTGCCAATATTAACCCACTTGTAGAGTTGTAGTGTTTATATTATCTTGAAAATATAAATTTTCAGCATCTACTGGAGTTGCCCTTAGAGTGTCTCTTAATTAGTAAATAGTGAATTTATGGTACTCACTTTAGCCTATTAGTTGCTACCACATTACCCTTCATTCATGCAACACACAGCGGGGACCCACACACCCATCAACAATTTAAAATAAGTCCTTGATTTCACAAGAATCAAGAGATCAAGTTTTGTATAGATAAACCATTGTAGACATCCCTCTCCAAACTAAAACTTGTAGTCAATTGTAGGCCCAAATTATGTCAATAGTAGGCCGAAAACTCATAGTTTAGAACAGTGGGTTGAAAAATGACGATCAAATTATCAAAAATCAACCTGATATTACCAAACCCGAGCTATCAGGAGGTCCACTCTTGCACACTCCAAAGTTCAAGTTCAACCGAACAGGGGAGGATGGACAAATCGCAATAGCCACCAAGTCCCCCGAAAAACCCCTAAATCAACCACCAGCACCACCACAACACAACGATGAACATCTTTAAAACTCTATTCAACGAATATTTCTTGAAATTCAGTCCATCTTCCGAGCACCACCTTGCATCTCCATTGCCCAAAACTTCAATATCCTCAGAAATGGTCGTATTCAAGTTCTAGACCTCACTCCCTCCCCTACATCTCATGCCATCATCGAGCTACTCGTATTCGATACTGCTGAAAATGTCTACAACCTCACCTGATATCACACGATTCCCTCCTCATCGCGGCAGTAGCTGGCGGCTCTGTCAAGCTTTTCGATAATGCTTTCCTGCGGACCCAGGACCCCAATAATTTCAAGAGCCCCCATCAGTTTACACCTTCAGGGAACATGCCTATTATGTCTATTCTATAGTCTCGAACCTTTACGGCTTTACCCCATGGATGTATTTGACTATTCATTCGGCGATTGCACACTATGAATTTGGGATGTTCGGGAACTTGGCTCACAATGTTTATCTCTGCCCATGAATTTGAAATTCTCTCATGTGATTGGAAAAAATACGATGAGTGTTGCTTAGCTGCTGCCTCTGTGGATAAGACAAATAGGGTTTAGAATGTAAGGAACTACAGAGTTCCTCTTTCAGTGTTGAATGGCCACAATTATGCGGGTGAGGAAGGTGGAGTTCTCACCTTTTAGAAGAAACATGATAGTTTCCTACTCCTACGATATGACCCTGTGCTCTTGGGATTATATGGTGGAGAATGCTTTGGTGGGGAGGTATGATCACCATACAGAGTTTGCAGTCGGGGTGGATATGAGTATCATGGGACGGACCCTAGATTATCTTGAGAGGGAATTGTCTCCTTGTTATTTTATCATTTATTATGATTTATGTTAGTTCTAAATTTAAACTGCATTTTGTTTTTCCAAATCTACATCTGATGAATAACATACGATTTAGCAGCATTACAAGTTGGTATGTCACTGTTGTTGTCCAGTAAGTTGCTTTGCTGTGTTGCAACTTGCAAGTGCATATGCATGTGAGGCACAAACAAAAACTTCAAATATGTGACAACATTTTTTCATCTCATTCTTCAGGCACCAAAGTACATACCCATGAATATTTCGGAAAAGAGACTTTTTATTGTTACCATTTTAGGCCGGGGAGTATTCATGTATTATCCAACCTGCATTGCTTGGTTGGTAAGGTGTGTAAGTGTTGATGATGCATCTCTGTTAGATTTTTTTGTCATGAGATGTCAAACCTTACTTGTTTATACATTAATTATGTGTACCATTTCCACTAGCGAATGCTAAGTGTCTATTATTTTTAACTTGCAGAAATTTCATTGCATTTGTTTATTTTTCAAAAAACAATTCTTCGGTTTCACTAGGCGTTGGCAAAAAATACAAAAATTCCGTCGGTAATACGTTGGTAAATATTAAAAATATTAATTCTTTGTCTATTATAATTTTACAATTTTAATATTTATAGAGTTGTAGTTGTTTCGATAAAGAGGAAGCTTATGATGAAATTAAATTAGTTTTGAGGTTTCTCCCAATTTTCTTGATAGATTCCAGGCTTTCTTGGTGGATTTTAAGTTATTTTGGTTTAGTAGTGAACTTACTAATCGATCCTCGTTTCCTTCTGCTTTAAATTAGTAGCAATAGACAATCTCGACGTTAATCCCAACGTTTTATTTCAACTATCTCAAATGTTATGTTTTTAGCACAATTCGTTCATATGAGATTTGGTGTCCGTTTGGTACAGTGAAAGTTTTGATAGCGTATAAGTTGTCAATTTACTATTAAGGGTTTGTAAAATAGTTTAATAATAAAATCAAAACTATCAAATATAGATATTGTTGGAAATATATTTACACGTTGAGTTTGAATATGTAATTTTTTTTGAAATCTAACATATATTTTGAGAGATAAAATGACAAATGTATCAAAGAATATAGGTAATAGAGAAAATTGAGAGAATTTTTTTGGTTTATGATAGATGTGATTGTCGATCGATGAAATTGAATTTATAAGCTACTAAGAGTCCATTTGTTTCACAATTGTATTTCATAGCTTTAAGCTGTCAAAAATGCCGTGTTTAAAACTATGAAAAATATTGTGTGAAAAGGTGTGGAGCCCACAGTTTTAAACTGAACAAAATGTTGTATAGTAGTTGGTTCATTTTTCTGTTAGAATAACTTTGTAGATAAAATTATAAAAAATATATATTATAACAAAAAATAATTGAAAACTTTTAATATACGAAGGGGCAATTATGTGATGTGGTTGTAAAATATTGTAGGTCCCACAACTTTAAGCTCTGAAAAGTTATGGGATGACAACATTTTATTTTGCACAGTTTAAAGCTGCAGTGCCCACAACTTTAAGTTGTTAATAAAATGTGATATTTGGTTGACACAATATTTTATCGGATCTCACAACTTTAAACTGTGCAAAATATGAAATAAAGGCACCCTTAGAGCTTATAAGTTCACATAAATTCTACCGAACGGACACTTGGAAAAAAGAATCTTTAAATTAATATGAAATCGTGTTCGCTCTGTTATATATCTATCTATCTATCTATCTATCTATCTATCTATTACTAAAACTATAAATCTATTACTAAAACTATAAAGTGCATGAGAATCCTGCTATTCTATGGCGAGTCCTCGGTCCATTTTCCCTACTCTCCAGCGTGGGCTTTACCTGCTTGCTTTCTTGGCCGTTCGATCCATTTGAGGTGTTCTGATATGCGATGTTGGATCTGCTTTTCCCCTCCTGTGATCGAGTCCATTTATTTATCCAACGCGTCTTTAGATCTTCGCCATCACCGCAGGTTCATGCACCTGTCATTTCGTTTTGTGCGTTTTCTCGCCCTTTTCTTTACGTCTCGCTCACATCATACACCTTTCTCATCTCGAGCTCCAATTTTTGGGTTCATTGACAGTTAAGCGCTGGTGATTGGGGTTGATCTTCCTTTCCTTGCAGCTATTGAAACGACAATTATGAAGATCGATTTTGTTCATTAAAGTGAAGCAGGGTGTGCAGAGTCATCTGGTTTTGAAAAACGGTGAAGGTAAACACGGGACAACATTCATCTAGGGTTTCCAAATTAATTTGTCATACTTTTTCTGTATTCTTTTTCCCTCCGTTTTCTTCTTCGTTGGGGTGCATGCTCTAAGATTTCGCTTTGATTCTTCAGGAAATAGCGGGTGATTGGGGTGGATTTGGCTCATCTCCAGCGTCTCGATGAGAATTTCGCTGCTCATCACAATGAAATTGTGGATTTCGCTTTGATTCTTCAGGAAATAGCTGGTGATTGGGGTGGATTTGGCTCATCTTGCAGCGTCTCGATGAGAATGTCGCTGCTCATCACAATGAAATTGTGGCCTTACTTGCCAGGTATCCGATTTATTTTTTCTCTTTGGATACTTCCAGTCAATGCCTCTTTCTGGCTTTATGTTATTTCGCAATCTCTGTATATTGATGAGTGAAGAGTTCTCTAAAGAATATGCAGTTTCGTTGTTTTGGGCTTCTACTCTTCGTGTTTTATGTAGTTGTGATTTTTTGTTTATTTTTTATCTTTGGATTCCTCCAATCGGCGTCTCTTTTTGGCTTTATGCAGTTTCATAATCTCTGTATATTGATTAGTGAATACTGAAATAGGTGTTGGTGTGGTTTTGTTCAGTTTCATGCTGTCATTAAAAGAACATACTTTTACAAAGTGAACCCACTGAAGAAGAAAAGCATGTATAATTACAAGTCTTGACTAGAGCAGGTTCTTCGACTGGATCAACTGTTCAAGACAAGAACACTTTGTTCATTTTTGTTTCCATTCTTGAGGTTTGAAAAATAAATGATTGGAATGTCATTTGTTGATGACGATAGTTGTATTGTTGGCCTTTGATTCATGTCCCTCACAAATCAAAGTCAAGGACCAGGTGGACTGGAATTGTTCGACATCAAAGCTTTCGTGGTAAGTTGCTAGACTAAAATTACGAATTTATGGTTACAACTTACAAGAGGAATTTTTGCCGTCTCTTGTATTTTTGCAATTAACTTATAATTCTTCAGTTTTTAGGTTGCTAGACCTCTGCAAGAGCTTGGAGAAGTTCGGAATCACTTTGGTCTCTTTTCAAATTTGGTGGTATTTTCCAGGTCAGTAGCTTAACAAGAATCCAATGTGCTAATGGTCTTTCAAATAGATGTTTTTTGGGTGGTTTGTCTGCCTATTTTCATCTTCTGTTTCCTGTTCTCTTACCTGGTGCCAATGGTTGATGAAAGTATGTATTCTGAAACATATTTTTCATACTCTAGGTTTGCTTGCTTTGGCCACTACTTATGATCATCTAACTTTTGACAGATCATCTTCAAATTTAAGGTAGCCATTTTAGTATCTATGCTTTTGAGGTTCCATAACCTTCATTTATGGGTTATTCCCTTAGTTTGATTTCCTGGTTTTTACCCTTCCCATTTGTGTGTTTACGGATGCGAGTTGAGGAGCTGGAACTTTTATTTTTGGTGTGCCCTGCTTTATTACTGTCTCTAGAGCATTTGTTTAGTTGCTATAATATATTGGATTCAATGAGGTGATAGAAATAAAGCTTGGAAAGTTCTCAAGACCCTGTTGTGACTTTTGTGTGCTTCAATTTTTTAAGACTAGGAAGCCAAAAAGAGCTTATCGGAGTCTTTCAAAAATTGTCCTAAAAAACTATGACCATGTACATAAACGTATGACCAGCTACTTTGATAGGTTGGCAACCACCTATGCTTTGGTTTATAACTGTTCTTCTTCTGTAGGCCATGCTAGCTAGAGAACGTGCTTGGCCAGAGTTCTAGGATTGGGAGAAGAAAGAAGAAGAGGTGTTGTATTTAAATTTCATCGGAAGTCGGTTACATTATTGAACTTCTATTTTTGGTTATCATACTAAGCCCATAGATGTTATACTAAGCAGGAAAAAGAAACTTCAATTTCGAAACCAACTTAGTTCCTAACCCAATATAGAGATGTGTAGGAATTGATAGCTTGATATCATTTCTATAACTTTCAAAGATGTGCTTTTAGGTGTTTCTTGGTCTTCGGTGCTATTTACTTGGCGATCTTTCTGTGTTCTCTTGGCGATCTTCCCATGTTATCTTAAGATATCGGATAGAGTCCTCTACTTCTCTTTACCTTTAATTGTACAGAGCCCTTTTCGTCCCTTTTTGTGGCTTCTTATTTAGCAACTCCATTTCTTCAAGGTTTGAGAACTCAACAAACACGCAGGTCACCTACTCAAAGAGCAGAAATGGTATTTTCAAGAAAGCTCAAGAAGCCGCTGTTCTCTGTGGTGCTAAGGTTTCTGTATCTCCAATACTAGAAAATTCCATGAGTTCATCAGCCCCAACATAACGTATAGACATGTTTTTAAATTCTGTGATTGGTACTGAATCTATTAAAATTATTGATTTATGGGTTTTGTTTGATTAGGACAAAGAAAGTATATGATCTGTACCACAACGCTTTGGGTATAGATCTGTGGAAAACTCATTATGAGGTTGCAAATACATCTCAGTATTCAATTTGTGAGATTTGCATGAACTCTTTTGGGAAAGATTTTTTCAAATGGTTTTTTTCCTTCTTTTCAGAGAAAGAAAGAGAACTTGAGGAAGCTCAAAGAGACCAACAAGAGGCTAAGGAGAGAGATTAGGTATGTAATAAGGTTCAATTACAGCTGCTTTCTTTGAGTTTACAGGCACAAAATGGGAGAAGACCTAAACGGTTTAAGCTATCAACAAGCAAGTGGTATTGATCAAAATATGGCTCTTTCTGTGTGCTTCTTGTGTGCAAAAGGAAGGTTCATGTTTCTTTCTCTTCTTTTGACTTATTAACCATTTGTGACTCTTAACAATCTATGGCTTTTCAAAATTTTATTGCTTCAAAATGAATTTGTTAATTACTTTTATTTTCGTCAGAAACAAACAAACTATTGCAAGGATCAATTAATTTGGTATTTATGAAATGAAACATTTATCTTGCTTAAATCCTTTGATAATAGCCTTCGTTTTTTTGCAGTTTGTACCATATTTAGTCGATTGCGGAGGGCGAAAAGATTATAAAAAATGGAAAAGGTAGTTCTCCCTGGTTCATGGAGAAAATTTAACCTGATATTATACCTCTATGCTTCAACCTGTAGAGGAGAAAATTTAAGCTGCTATTATACCTCTCTGCTATAACTCTGTCAAGTACCTCAACCACAAAGATCTTTGTGAATTTAGAATTTAATGGTCTACAAAGATCTTGCCATCCACTTCTTCACCCTGTACTCTACAAAAGGTACCTTCTTGAATTCCCGAATGTCAATAAGTATTAATTTATATCTTCATCACAAGAACAATCCATAATGATAACCAAAGTGCTTTACTAATTTATTACATGTATCTTACTTCAATAGTCTACTTGATTTTGTCTACACTTATAACAAAAGCCCAAATCTTGTAACTTGAAAGTACTTTAATTTTATTTTGGAAAAATGTTGTGTCTTCCAAGACGAGTTTCAATGGGTAAAATTGTATGTGAACCAGACATCATTTGTTTTTATACATTTTACAATGCTTGCTTCTGCATCAGATACTAAACTTAGTTTAATAATTTGAATTCAATAAAATATTATAGTATGCCAATTGTTGGACATAAGTGCTATTAATACCTTTGTGACTTTTTTGGGTGTAAATTTTGATATTCTTTGCCTTTTTGGAAGAGCCCACTTTGTTTCTTTGTAATTTGCAGCAAGGAAGTTTTTTCCCTTGGTAACCTTACGCATGGAAATTGGATGTTAGACTACTTTGCGGAGGTGGCTATCCTATTATTGTTTCTCACAAAGGACGTAAGGTAGAGTATATTTAACTTCCACTGCAAATCTTCTAAACTAATTCCTTTTGATTGTGGCCTGTGCAAGAAGTACCAAAAGAGGGATCATGCATTCCATTTTCTAAACATACATGAATATGGTATGAAGTAAAATTACACTGGTATCTAGCTTGATGACTAGGTAGTCTCTCGATGATATCTTATTAGCGTCATGGTCAATACTACCCTACTTTTTTTTTTTTTTTATTGAGGTAGGCGCAACTGCTGTTGTTTGGCAAGGTGCCTATTTTCCATTGCATTCTACATGGGGTTTTCTCGAACAAAAACAAGGATGTCACTGTTAATGTCCAACTTGACACAGAATCAAATGAATGAAACAGTTCATGTTTGGTTTTCTTTTCCTTTTTTTTAATGCAACTAAATACTTATTTTTATGTTTTTGATAGATTTGTAAGGTTCAAATCGTAAACTCAGTAAAACAAAAGGCACAAACGTTATAGAGTTGCGTAAGTAATATAAGCATTGCTGTTATCAGCTCGAGGGTTATGTCATCGGCATTGATGATGAGATTCTATTGCAAGTTCTTGGTTAGGATAATATGCGACTGCATTTTTTAAGTTTTTGCTTTTCCTGATATCAACTATGCTGATTGGGAAACTCTATTTATGGGTATGGGGCTGAGGCTCCAGTGCATAATGTTGGTTTTGAGTTCAAAAATGAAATCCAGAAAAAGAAATCTGAATTGGTTGAACTGTCACAAGAATCATAGTCGATGGTGGTAAGAAAATCAGACAGACAATTAACAAAAGAAAATTCCTACAATCACTGCATAGCTAGATATGTTTGACATTAAAACAATGGTGAACCGCATTGCAGCAGTGCATATTTTGGTCAACAGCTCAATAACACAAATATTTTAACCGCTCACTTACCCTTAAGATACAAAGAGTCACGCAAATTATGATCTACTATTTTCAAAATACGCAATATGATTTCTCCACCCACCTCTTAAACGCGGATTCAATTTAACTAAAATATTGACAAAATGTCATCATATCATAAGGGACTCACGGCAACATATCATAAGGGACCTGCGGCAACGCGCGGGCCACCTACCTAGTATATATATATATTTACACACTTCTGACTGAAGAGGATGGCTACAAAACGAAAATCTTGATCGCACGTGATGCAAATACTACTTGGAAGCTTAATCTATTGCCACGTCCGATTAGCAGTCTTTCTTGGCAGTACACGTGTTTAGCCTGCCTCCAATTCTTCGCACAGAAAGGCACAAAACTCCAGCATCAAGAAATCCAAAACTCCTGAACCGACCCGACCACGTGAAGATAATTCCAAAACTACTCTACCCTCAGAAAACCAATTTCAAATTTGGCTGCATTTGCTTTGCACCTCCTCCTCTTATTAAACCAGTCCAGACTCCAGACTCCACCAACAAGCCAGCTATATTGGTGCAATGCAAGTTCATGACCAACCTCAAAAGCACCACCCCAAAACACTAACAATGATGGCCAACTACCACACCCCACACCTCTCCTCAGACCAATGTGGCTCAAACCTGGTTCAAATCATATCCTCACCACTTCTTCCAGTTTGGTCCATGGTACGTAGCTTCGATAACCCACAAGCCTACAAGCAATTCATCAAGAGCTGCAACATGTGTAGCGGCGACGGAGGCGTAGGAAGCGTGAGAGAAGTGATGGTTGTGTCAGGATTACCAGCAGAAACTAGCTTAGAGAGGCTTGATATGCTTGATGATGGGTTGCATGTTATGGTTGTTAGCTTTATTGGGGGTGATCACCGGCTTCTGAATTATAGAGCAACCACTACTTTACATGAAATTGAAGACGACGGTGGAGATAGAAAGACGGTGGTGATTGAGTCCTATGTGGTGGATGTTCCTTCTGATAGTTGCAAGGAAGATACTTGCTTTTTTGCTAATACTATAATTGGGTGCAACCTTCGGTCACTGGCTAGGATTGCAGAAAATATGGCTCCACCCTTGTGATTCCTTAGCAGTCCAGTCCAAGTCACGAGTGGGTGGGTTTTAGATTAGGCTTGCGTACGCGTGTGAGTGTGTTTTGTACTATATATAATCCTATCTTGTATAAAACAAAAGGAAGAGAATTACATAAGTGGTTTATATTGTTCGTTAATTTCATGCAATAATGTCGCTGGTTTGATTAGTGGCCAGATTACCATAATATTTGGATGTCTAAAACAGAGATATGGTTAAATTAGTTGGGGCAGTTGTGAATGGAGGTAGAAGATGAGAAGATTTGAACTAAATTAAGCAAGGCATGAAGAACTCGAGAAAAAGAAGGAGGAGGAGGAAGTAGAAAGCAAACAATCAGAGAAATTCTTGTTTATTTGTTTTCCATTAACGGGTGAATGAGTACATCATATATCCAGAGGATCCGTTGTATTGTTAACGGTCATTATGAGTTTGAAATGATGATATGGGCTTGAGAAAGTGTGGGCCTAAGCTAACAATATATTTGAATCACATGAGGCCCACATCATTAACCCAGAACAAACCCCACGCAGTGAAGAGATCAGACAAAAGTCAATTAAACCTCGAGCACATGTTTTCTTGGTCGTGTACCATTTTTCATTCAACGTACAATATTTTTTCTTGGTTGTATAAAATACTATATAGACATAGAAAAATTCGTGCTAAACCAAGGAAACATGTGTTAGACCATGCATAAATAAAAACTCAAAAATCTTATATACAGATGCAGAAAAATCTAGACATTTATTTTCATAAATAAAAAGAACTACATATTATCAAAACTCAGTGACATACTACTGCCTTAAGTATTCGAAAAAACACAATTTATTGCTGTAAATAATTTGTTGAAACTGAAGGAGAAGCTTTGATGTTGTTTCAGTTTGAAAGTTCAAAACACTTATATAAAGTAAGTCATATTAGGACATTTTGATACTTTCATACATAAAATAGATTGTTTCTCCATGAATTTTCAAATAAAGTTACTTCTCCAACAGTGTTTGTTTGTGAACCGGGTCATTTTTACAAAATTCCCCTGACCAGAAACAACAATCGAAGCTTCTTCTGAATCCGAAAATACAAAAGTGTCCTTAACCAAATCGAAAATAAAGCAAATGCCACACATTTACACCCACACACATAGGGATGGCAACGGGGCGGGGCGGGGCCGGGTATGCTCTCCCCATCCCCGAACCCGAACCCGAACCCGATTTTTGGAGTTCGGGGAATCCCCGAACCCGAACCCATCCCCGAACCCCAAAAATATTACAATATTATATGTATTTGTATTATATATATATATACATGTGTGTGTTAGTATGTATGTATTATATATATAGATATATATGCCAGTATGTATGTATTATATATATGTGTGTGTGTGTCATATGTATATATGTATGTCAATATATATATGTGTGTGTATGTTTGTCAATGTATATATATATGTGTGTATTAATCTATTAGATATATGCAATATATATATTTAAATAATATATGTATTATATATATATTTAAATAAAATATTAAAAAAAGTTCGGGTCGGGTTCGGGGCCGGATAAGGTATTACCATACCCTACCCGTCCCCGGGCAGTGGGGTTCGAGTGGCACCCGAACCCGAAATTTCGGGTCGGGTACCCGCGGGGCCCGGACCTGCGGGGAATTTTGCCATCCCTACACACACATGACTGACTGATTGGCGGGGAAAGTTGGCCTTGCTGGCATATTTCCTTATGGTACTCTCCAAGCTCAATCGACTGTTGACTGTTGACTGGAGGTTGTGCTGGAAGGGAGGATGGAGTGTTAGTTATTGACTTAAAATTCTCTTTTAGTTACTCCTTGTACTAACTGGTCAACTGTCTGAATATCAGACAGACGCTCAATAATCACATAATAATCTCTTCTGCATCAAAGACTCCATCAAGTATTGAAATTTCGTTATGGTACTCTACCGCTGACTGGTAGGCTTGATGCTTTTCTTTTATCCTATATACATTACAGCATAGGTAGATCAAAACAAAACATAACTGGTGACCCATTGAGTGTTATGGATTCTCAGAAATGTTCATTGGCTGTCTTCTTGTTGCTTTGTGCTTTACTATCATCCCATACTCTTGGCCTTTCAAGTGAGTACTCAATAATGGCAGATGACCTTGATAACTTGGTTTCGGAGGAGCGACGGGTAATCGAGCTGTTTCAGCAATGGAAAGAGATTCACATGAAGGTCTACAAGCATATAGAGGAGGCAGAGAAAAGGTTCCAATCATTTAAAAGGAATTTGAGGTATGTAGTTGAGAAGAATTCAAAGAATCCGAGAGGACATGTGGTGGGGTTGAACAAGTTTGCCGATTTAAGCAATGAGGAGTTCCGGGAAGTCTATTTGGCAAAGGTGAAGAGACCAATCAACAAAAAGAGTGCTCAAAGAAAGGTTCATTCCTGTGAGGCTCCTTCGAGCTTGGATTGGAGAAAGAGAGGGGTCGTCACTCCTGTCAAGAATCAAGGCTCATGTGGTTAGTTCTCTGTTTCTTAATTCACACATTTACTTACATGTTCCATTAAAAAATTACTTGCATTCTGTCTGCATTAAATTATGGAGTCATGCTAAATACGATGCTAGTGTTTTTGGAAAGAAACTCGAGTTAGGATAAGGAATTAAGGCCTCTTTTCTCTCTACAGGAAGTTGTTGGGCATTCTCCTCTACTGGAGCCATGGAAGGAATAAATGCTATAGTCACAGGAGACCTCATTAGCCTTTCAGAACAAGAACTTGTCGATTGCGATACTACGAATGATGGATGCGACGGAGGCTATATGGACTATGCTTTCGAATGGGTTATAAACAATGGTGGGATTGACACGGAGGCCGGTTATCCTTACATAGGTGTGGATGGTTCCTGCAACATTACTGAGGTCTGATTTCCTAAGTTTATGTTTTCACTATCCTTTACATAAGAAAATCTACCATCTATCTTTTATTTACCATTTTACTCTGTTTTTCTTCGACTAGGAGGAAACCAAAGTAGTATCCATTGATGGCTATGAAGATGTAGGAGAATCTGACAGTGCACTTCTGTGTTCCACCGTTCAGCAGCCCATTAGTGTGGGTATGGATGGCTCTGCGATGGATTTTCAACTCTATACAGGGGTAAGTATTGTCATTGATCTTTAAATTAGCCTTCAAAATGTTTGAAAAGTTGTTCATAGAACCAATATGCAAATGTGTGTTGCAAAACAGGGGATTTACGCTGGTGACTGCTCAGACAACCCAGATGACATCGATCATGCAGTTTTGATTGTCGGTTACGGATCTGAGAATGGGGAAGATTATTGGATTGTAAAGAATTCATGGGGTACAAGCTGGGGAATGGAAGGTTATTTCTACCTAAAAAGAAACACTGATTTGCCTTATGGTGTTTGTGCAGTCAATGCCATGGCTTCTTATCCAACCAAAGAATCTTCTGCTCCATCTCCTACATCTCCAATAGGCCCCCCTCCTCCTCCTCCTCCACCGCCATCACAACCGCCCCCATCACCACCGCCACCACCTCCTTCTCCTTCACCCAGTGAATGTGGAGACTTCTCCTATTGCCCAGCTGATGAGACATGTTGTTGCATTCTTGAGTTCTTTGATTACTGCTTTGCCTATGGCTGCTGTGATTACGTGAATGCCGTTTGCTGTACCGGAACCGATTACTGCTGCCCTAGTGATTATCCCATTTGCGACATCGAAGAAGGACTTTGTCTCCAGGTATGCAAATTCTCCCAAAATTTTGGATTTCAATGTCCTAGAATGCATAAACTATGTAGATATGGTCTTAAGTGTCAAGGAATTAATTTGTTAATCGACAGAAAACTGGAGATTATGTTGGTGTAGTAGCAAAGAAGAGAAAGATGGCTAAGCACAAGTTTCCATGGACGAAAACAGAGGAGGCACAGAAGACCTACAAAGCACTACAGTGGAAGAGAAACCCATTAGCAGCATTCCGCTGAAACAAGATTTATGTTTCAAGTCCTGGAAACTATGTTCATGCTGTCAACATGGTGTCTAGAACACAGACAGAACATTAGTAGGATAATATGATGCTTGCTGTTTGCAGCACACCTGAATTTAGCAGTTATATAAATCATATTAAATAAAACATATTTTAATATAATCATTTGATAAGGTTTGTTATCAAGGCCATATGGTTTACAAATTGTCCAAGTAATCCGGACAGTGTGTCACCGAGTAATTATTCAGGTGGTCCTGGTACATTTTCACATGATACACTTAAGGGTGTGAATAATATCCACATGAGAATGATATCAATCAAAAAGTAAGAGAGAACAAATATTTATGTCAATCACGCCATTAAATGTGTCACATGGAATATGCACCTAGACTATTGAATAATTTATCGTGTCTCCTACCAATGCTTACATATTTTTTGAAAATAAACGGAGAGTTTGCTCCATTATATTTACGTCAATTTTCATGTGATTATGAGCTGTCAAGTTTAGTACATTTGTCATAATTTAATTGGATCAAATACACCACATCAACATGCTACTTGGTGTGTCCGGACCACACAATATTTTCTCGGGTGGCTGGTGGTAGGTGCAATCCAAAGTCCATACAGGAGCGCACCATGCAAAACTTGAAAAAAAAAATAAAGAGAGAAAAAAAATCTTTGGAGAACGGGAGACGGAAAATAAGTTTTGAATCCAACAACAAAAAAAAAGGCAGGGAGAGAGAGAGAGATCGAAGATGGTTGAAGAATGAAGATAGGGTCCTGTCAGATCATTCTGGAAAGGGGAAATAATAAGGGGAAACAAGTGAGCGGTGTCTAACGTTGTGCCCTAAAACATATAGGAATTTGGCAACTCTTTCTTCAACAGTAGCTCTTATTGTTGGACGAAGACCTCCAACTGTAACTAAAGTTTCATAAAGACACATAAATGCTGAAGGACTCATTCGAAGTAAATTACGACAGGTTGTTTCATTGCCAATCCATGCTCTCATTATCTCATCTCGTACACGATCTCTATGTAAACGCATTGAACGAGTTAATTGTGTTCTAGTGATCCGATGGGCCCTTCTAAGATACCAGAGTTGCACCATAGTCATCATATTCATTTGCCACCAAGAAATGACCACAAACAACACCATATATAGGTGGATAAAATGGTCTTGGTTTGCCATCTATTAACAATGCAATAAGATTTCATTACAAAGAAAATAACTCCAGCAATATGAAATAAACTGTATTTATTAACCGGGTTGTCTCAAACGAAAATATGAATCTCAGTTATCTATAGCACAACCCTTCACAATAATAATATATTAGCAACTTGAAAAGAAATGGATAACTTTCACCACAAATATGCCAAAAAAGCTTTACATGTAGCATTCAAAACGAATACGCCAAAGAAGATAGAATTTGAGATAAAGACAAAGATAGAATTTCTCAGAATACACAAGAAACGCAGACCCATTAAACACATTCACAAACTACAAAATCAATACCCATTAAAACAAACAATATGCCATCATTAATTAATGACTACAACTGCAGGAAAAAAAGAAGACAAAGACAACTAACCTGCAAAGAGGAACTGAGAGAGGGAGTCGGTGATGGAGAAAGCTAGAAACCAAAAAGGAAAAGGTGTGATTAGTGCAAGAGAAGGCGACAGCTAGAGAGGGGGAGAAGAATGGAGAGACATACCAATTATGAGCGCTGCATCTAGAGAAGAATCACCATCGTCTCCCTATTCTTGCTCTGGTTTTTTGACAGATAAGAAGACGAGAGGGTGAGAGGCAAGATTAGGTTTTGATCAGTTTGATAGTTGGATATTTTTGTAAATTCAAATTTGTTATGAAGATATATTTGTAATTTTATATTTAATACAGATCTTAACACCTTCGAACCCTTCATTTTGAGGGGTTCGGAGGGGTTCGCGAACCCCTTCCAACCCCTCCGAACCTCTTGAGGTGTTCGTGCCAAGCAAGGGTTGGGAGGGGTTCGATTTTTAACGAACCACTCCCAAACCCTCTTCCAAGTATAACCTTAATCTTCCCCACACCCCTTCAACCCCGCAAAATAAAAATTATTTCTTCTTGACCAAACCAATCTACCCATTTCTCACCAATAACAGAGTCACCATCGCATCGCATTGCATTGTTACCAACAACAACAAAAGCTATAGCAGAAGCAGCTCGTAAAGTTGTTATTCTTTGGCACCCTTTTTTTGTCATGTTTACAGGGTAAATTCATCTCCTTCCTTTATTGCTTACTTGCTTTGGAGGCTATTCTTTGATTCTTCTATGTTGAAAAAAGTCCTTGTTTTTCATAATTTGTCCTTGCATTTTGTGATTTGTATTCCATTTTTTCTTAATGTGTTCTCCTCCACATTGATTTGTGGTGAAAACAGGAGGAAAATTTCCTGCTAAGGCGGGCTAGATGCACATTTCCACAAAAAAAGGGTGTTGAAAGACAATCAAAATCTGCAAAAAATGAGAGACCCAGATGTGGCCATTACCGAATGCGATGACTTTTCATTTGTTTGTAATGTAGTTGGTGCGTATTTATTTGTTGTTGTTGTTGTTTTTCGATTGAGTGAAAAGGGTAGTTTTGTATAGGAAAACCTGGCAATTTTGTATAGCGTCCTGGCCATTGGAAGATATTATCGATACTTCCACCACTACGAAATTGTGTTCATCGAGCAATGGGGTTTGTCGATTGAGTGAAAAGGGTAGTTTTGTATAGGAAAACCTGGCAATTTTGTATAGCGTCCTGGCCATTGGAAGATATTATCGATACTTCCACCACTACGAAATTGTGTTCATCGAGCAATGGGGGATGGATGGAACCCAACTGTATTTCAGTTCCATTGTCTCTTGTTCCTGATTCTCGGTTTAAAGATTCAAGGGTCTAGGGCGCTTAATGATGAAGGTATTTCATATTTGACATTGTCCAATTGACGGACGCTATTATAATCTTCTTATGGTTCATCTTCTTAATAATTAGATTCAATTATGGTTTGAGTTGCAGGTTTGGTATTATTGGAATTCCAGGCGAGAGTTACTTTTGATCCTTCTAATGCCTTCGCAAATTGGGATTCTAATGACAGCAATCCATGTTCGTGGCTCGGTGTTTCTTGTGTTGATTGTAAAGTGAAAATGTTGTAAGTCCCCGCACTTTTACTCTGTCAAGCAAAATTGAAGATTTTGTTGTAGTTGTGTTATTTATGATGTAGTACTTTTCTTATCTATAAAGTCGATGATTTCAAATTTCTTGAATGTTTTCCTGTGAACCTATAGGGGGACTTTAACGGGTTTTCTTTGGGAGGGACCTTGACACCTGAGCTTGGCAAACTTAGCCATCTAAGATCTCTATAAGAATTCTTAAATCAGACTTGTCAATTGATGTTTAGGATATGAATTTTACTTAGTTTTTGTTTATATTTTATGTAAATATACTGTTCTCTCTCAATTAAACACGTGATAAGGAAACAGAAAGTTAAGGTAGTCTCTGTATGCGTATCTATAGATGATTGCCACTACAGCCTTTATAGTTTCTTCATAATTTGTGAATGATGATCTCTGAAAGTATTTGAATGTCAACGTTTTTCACTCTTGCTTTTTTTATTGGCAGTGTGCTTTGCAGAAAAAATTTCTCAGGTGGAATCCCTAAGGAGGGCTTATGAGGATGGAACTATTGGATTTGAGGGAGAATAACCTGAGTGGATTGATTCCGACAGAAATAGGTGGAATGCTGTCACTAAAACGCTTGTGAGTTGCCTGTCGTGTATATCCATTTGATGCTTTGCATTTCTTAGGTTCCTGGACTTAGTCCACTTCTATCCTTGGTTCCTTTGTGACAATAAATTTGAAGGTAACGTTCCCGTGGAGATTCAAAGGCTCAACTTGCTCTCTGAATTGCAGTTGGACGAAAACCTTACTTCTGCTATGGAGACTGAAGTCAGTTGTTTAAATATGAATTTGGACCCAAGTAACATACTAAACATATGCTGATTTGTTGTGGCTACTTCAATGTGAAATGACATTATTAATCAATGCTACTTGATGCTCCCTTGGCCATGGTTTAGAAAAAAAATTTGGACTCCTTTTAAGTCTAGGGTCACATTGGCCTATATCTTGATGATCAACCAGCATCACCTTGTAGTCTTGCACATAATTTCCCCAACTGATCTTGATGCATTTTTGTGGCTGACAGATAAAGTTATAGTTTTAGCTATTGCATTTTCTGATCTTATGTTGTGTCTTCTAGACAACATCTAGCAGAGTAGTTTGACACAACTAAATATGGCAGATTCATTAATAATTGCCCATAAAAGGATATGTTGTACGTTATCTCGGTAACTTGCAGCTGCAATTGTAGGGTTTTTTTTTCATCAACAAAATAATTCTAATTTCATTTCCTTTATGATATTGCTGCATTAGTATGTGCTTCTTACTGACACCGTTAAAATTTCTCACAAGGTCTGAAATTGGGAAGGACTCCCAAGATGATTGCTGTGATGAGCTAGCTGGTGAGTAAAAGTGGTTGAACATACATTGGCCCATTTTACATCCTAATTCATACTTGTGAAGTGGTGTTTCTTCTTGCATTGTACAGGATCATCAGAGCAACACATTGTCGAAAAAGGATAAAACATTGTCAATTTTGCATGTCGTAGACTACTTGAACAGTCCAGTAACCTTGTTGCTGCTCCTGCAAGAGGTGGGACTTTCACTGGCCAGATTATTGCACTTCCAACAACCCGAAGCAGTGGAGCTTTCCCAGTTGTTCTGAATAAGAATAAAAAACAATCTCCTCCATCTTCATTGTTGCCTTCACCTGTTGATCCTTCTTCACAAGGGACAACCCAATCTTCCAAAACTGCCACTAACGTGGGAGAACCAACTTATCAACAATCCAGTACTAGTTTCTGGAGTCATTTCTATATCATTCCAATTGTGGCTGTTTTGATCCAACACTGTCACGAATCAATCATAAAAACTTCATCAATCTCATTGGTTACTGTGAGGATAATGAACCTTTCAATAGGATGATGGTGTTTGAATATGCTCCAAATGGAACCCTTTTTGAGCATCTCCACGGTAATGTCTGCGCTTATTCACACCTTTCATAATAGGGACTTCATTATGTCTCAGGACATGACCTCTGGTTTGTTATTTTAGTTAAGGAAATGGAACATCTTGACTGGAGTGCAAGGATGAGGGCTATAATGGGAACAGCTTACTGTCTACAATATATGCACCATGATCTGAATCCTCCTATAGCTCATTCCAACTTGAGTTCAACTTATATTTATTTAACAGATGATTATGCTGCCAAAGTAATGGAACCTCTCATTTCTGCACAATCGAAACCACTTAGTCATATTGAAACCGAGCTTTAACATACTATTGTCATTGTAATTACTGTTTTTTCAGATAGCTGAAATCAATTTCTTACCACGAGTTGCAACTAAGACGAAGAACTCAGACTACGATGATTTGGAGCATTCTGTATTACCACCTCTTGCTGATCTAGAGACAAATGTCTACAATTTTGGGATGTTGTTGCTCGAAATCATATCAGGAAAGCTCTCATGCTCAGAACAGCAAGATTCTCTAGAGAAATGGGTATGTAATCAAAACACCATTTTAGCAAACAAGAAATGAATGCTAGTTGTCATTGTGTTACAACAAACTTGGCAGGCTGCAGAGTATCTGAACGACAAGAGGAGCATAAGCCACATGATTGATCCAACCCTCAAGTCATTCAAAAACAATGAACTTGTTGTCGTCTGTGAAGTTTTCCAAGACTGCATAAAACCGGATCCAAGGCAGAGACCAACAATGAGGGATGTGATTACCAAACTAAGAGAAGTGATTGCTATTTCATATGATCAAGCAGTCCCAAGACTTTCTCCACTCTGGTGGGCCGAACTCGAAATCTTGTCTGTGGAAGCAACTTAAAAGGGATAATCTGACACTCTTCTTTGATTTGTATGTCCACATGATGAGGATTACTTTCCAATCACGCTTCACCCGTATATACAACCCGGACTTTCACATATCTGATCTTTTTAGTCTCATTGTTTCTTGTTTGTCCTAGGATGATTCATTGAGTTGGAATTTTTTCCCCAATTTCTCCCATCCTTTCCCAATACTCTTTAATGTTCAATCGGTAGGGCATGTACTGACTTATGCAATATAGATGTGTGTGTTTGTCTGATTAAAGCTTGTGATGTAAATGATATTAACATAACACTAGGAGCATCTGTCCCAAGTAACTAAAATCGACTGCTCTGTGCTCATGGAACTTTCGATTCTTCATGATATATTTAACTGAATTTCTGATTCTTTTTAGTGTTGCATTTTTTAGCCAAAAAAGATGACTAAAAAGCAAAAGAGAGAGAGATTATGAACCTTTGTCAACGGTTATTTCTCGGGGTGTCGACAATCGGTTTTTGTCGAGTTTTTTTTACATATTTTAGTCAAATCATTTTATCCGTTTTTATCTATCTTAATATAAAATAATTTTTTGAAAAAACTAACCCAACCATTAGTTTTTGGCCAGTTTCGGTTTTGGCGATTTTTTTTACAGTCCTAATTTTTTCTCTACTCTGCAAACAAAAATAAAATAAAATAAAATAAAAAATAAGAACAAATTTTTCAGGGTGGGGTTATTTATACTCCAATTTTTACCGATCTCACCCGCTAAAAAAATAATCTCAATCTCAAAACGCCCCAAATCGATCTAACCTACTTGTGATAAAACCCTATTTTCCTCCTAGCTTAACCTTATTTCATCTCTCTCGGCGACGAGCTAGAGTTATTCCCAATGCTTTGACCTATCTTGACGCTTAACCGATAGCCGATTAAATGGACAAAATTGAAAAATGAAAATTGACATAACCAACCGATAGTCGACTAGATGGTTTGACTAAAATATGTCAAAAAATTGACCGTTGACACCTCTACTCAATAATCAACCGTCTAAGGATCAAAGCAAGACAGAATCACTAAGAATGGAGGTTAAACGGAAACCTCAAAGAATATTAAACAATGCCGATTTGTTGTAGTGCTCAAGCATGGTATATCAAATGTCTAAAATATAAATTTGTATGATATCATTTTCAATTACTAAAAATATGAATTAATTTTATGGACGGGATTACAATTAAGAATTTAAGATATCATGTTCAGATTGGTGGCGGTGCTCTCTCCATATGGACCATATAATTATATCAAAGCCATGTGTGGCAACTGTTTAATAAGGGCTCCAGCTACATCCACATGGTTATGCCATGTCTCAAGATCTGATTCACGGCCTGCTGATCCAACATGCACGTGATACTTATCATATACATAGTAATTAAAAAAATCTAAGCATCTTGCTATTTCGTATCCTAACTATTCCAAATGTTAAGACGAAAATACATGATTCACATAAAATAGTAGGTTTCATATGTAGCACGAAATTGAAAATGTGCGTTCATCTCGACATTTAAGATAACTAGCACACAAAAAATACACAATCCATATGTTTGCGGTTGATTTCTTTTGTTCCTATTGGCGTGCATGAAATGAGGAAATGAGAGCCATATAAATCATGCTATCAATAGCATATCAGTAATTAACTCCCAACATTATTTGGTTAGTTTTGCTATTTTTTGTTAGATTCCTAAATTGGACATGTGTTTTTTGTCCAAGTGTTTCTCTCCTCTCTCTTTGTCCACGAACCTGCCTGTCTGCCTTCTTAATTAGCCGTAAGTCTTGGTTGTTCTTGTTCTTCCCTAACCCTTCCTCTCCTTGATTAATCCCATCTCTTTCACACATTTCAATTCTCCCAATCTCATTATGTTCCGCCATAGCTCATCCTTTTTTTTCTCCTTTAATTCAGTATAGTAATTAATCAATTCAAGGTGGAGAAATGGAGAAGAAAGAAGGATTGTTGATGAAGAAGTACGAGATTGGTAGACTTCTTGGACAAGGTACATTTGCCAAGGTCTACCATGCTCGAAACCTCGAATCCGGGGAGAGCGTCGCCATCAAAATTGTGGACAAAGAGAAGATCCTTAAGGTTGGTTTGATTGACCAAATCAAGAGAGAAATCTCTGTGATGCGTCTAGTTGAGCACCCCAACATTGTCCAACTCTATGAAGTTATGGCAAGCAAGAACAAAATTTATTTCGTAATGGAGTATGTGAGAGGTGGTGAGCTATTCAACAAGGTCGCAAAAGGGAGGCTCAAGGAAGACATTGCTAGAAAATACTTCCAACAATTGATTGGAGTCATCGATTTCTGCCATAGTCGCGGCGTTTATCACCGTGACCTCAAGCCGGAGAATCTTCTTCTTGATGAGAATGGGAATTTGAAGATTTCGGATTTCGGATTGAGTGCATTGTGGGAGTCAAGGAGGCAAGATGGGCTTCTACACACAACATGTGGAACACCGGCTTATGTTGCTCCGGAGGTTATCAACAAAAGAGGCTATGATGGAGCTAAAGCTGATATGTGGTCTTGTGGGGTTGTTCTATTTGTTCTGTTGGCAGGATTTCTACCTTTTCAAGATTCAAATTTGATGCAAATGTATAGGAAGATCACAAGAGGTGAATTCAAATGTCCTAATTGGTTTCCTCCCGAGGTTAAGAAGCTTCTTTCGAGGATTCTAGACCCGAACCCAAGTTCAAGAATCAATGTCTCTAAGCTGGTGGAGAATTCTTGGTTCAAAAAGGGGTATAAACATATTGAAATACCACCTTCTGGTGGCATACAGAAGAACAAATTGATCATGGATGTCCATAATTCCTTCGAATCATCGTCGAATAGTTCTGATAACACAGAATTAGAGGCGATTACAAAGACTAGTCCAGTAAGGCCTACTTGTTTCAACGCGTTTGACATTATATCGCTCTCGCAAGGGTTTGATTTGTCAGGGTTGTTTGAGAGGGGAAGGGATTGTAGAAAGGAATCAAGGTTTACGACGACACAACCAGCATCAACAATTGTATCAAAATTTGAAGAGATTGCGACGAATGAGAGTCAGTTTAATATGAAGAAAAAGGGAGGAACCTTAAAGTTGCAGGGGTGCAAAGAAGGGAGAAAAGGGCAGCTAGGAATAGATGCAGAGATTTGTGAGGTTACACCATCTTTTTTCGTGGTTGAGTTGAAGAAAACTGCAGGTGACACTTATGAGTATCAGGATTTTTGTGATCATCAGCTCAAGCCTTCTCTTAAGGATATTGTGTGGACTTGGCAAGGAAATGAAGAACAACAAGAACAAAGCCATACATAAACTCTCATTGGATTAGAGATTTATTTATATTATTTCTTCTATCCAAGTATACTTTTCTATTTTAACTTTTCAGCTGTTGTTTGTGTACATTGTAATTGCATTGATTTCTTGTAGTTTTAAATCAGCAAATGCAAATAGAGATGTAAATTATGTAAGAAAATAGAACTCAAACACAGTTTGACAGTTTTTTTTTTTTTGGACACGCTCTCTCCACTCTCTCTAAAACCAGAGCCTCACACGCCTCCTGCTCCAGAGGATGAGGCTTTTGCCTTCTTTCCACCTCCTCTCACCTTTACTTTATACTTGTTGTTCTGTCTCCTTTTCATTCAATAAATTTCTGGCTGGGGATGATATGGCTGATGATTCGTGTAGATCTGCTAAGTTCTTAGAGGGAAGTCGTTCCTTGGTGGTGGTTAGAGGTCTTTTGGCCTCAGATCTGGCTTTGGGTGGTTCTTATAGACCTGATCTGACACTTACAGGCGCCCATCTTCAAATCTGCAGTGATAGTAGCAGACCTTTTCAGATCTAGCCTTTTTTGGGTGTTATCTACCATTGTTGTACTGATTTTCTTCAAGTTTTTAGTTTTTTACATGTTTTTTTGATTGATCTTATCCCCTGCGTGGATAATTAGTTTCTCCCCATCTAGTGGGGTTTTATCTCCATCTAGTGAAGCTGTATCTCCTTCGAGAGCTTTTACTCCTTCGGGAGCTTTCTAATGGAAGTTTTCATTTCCTTAAAAAAAAGTTTTATCTTTAAAATGACTATGTCAATATTGAGAGGGATTGAATGTTGACTTACAAAAGATTTTACTTTTCCCTCAACTTTTCAATGCTAGGCATTTTATTTATCTCATCCAGTCCCCTCGCTTATGGAATGGACAATTCGAAAGCCGATCAAGTGGAATATGATTGTGAGTTGGTCAATCCATGGACTTGACATGATAGTCGAGGCAGATGGATATTGATATCTAATTTTGCAGAAGGTCCCCAATACTAATTCAATGAAGTAAGCTCATATAAGACTTTCGGCCCAATCTTTATTAACACTCGATAGCCCAAGCTTTTAGGTAAAACTATTATGAGTTAGGGGCCCCAATATCATCGTCTTTCAATCTCAATCTAGGTTTTTCAATCTCTTATACGTCGGCCATAGATAGAAGATGCGAACTGTACTTACGATCGAATAGCATGCGCCACATCTCAGATCATTGAATTTTGAGGTAAGCCACTAATTATTTGTTATGCAAATTTTGACTTTTATGTTTTTATGTTGTGCCCCATTAATGAGTTGTAGTCTTACATCCGAATTAATTTTTTATTTTATTAAATATTTTTCTTTGTGTCAACTGAAGACTTTATGAAAATAGTGAGTTATTTTCAATTGAAAACTTTTTCGTAAGTGGGGTATTCTGATCCAATCATATATAATTAACTTAGATTCTCTGACTTGATAGTTGATTATTGATAGTTTGATAACCTAATTTTTTTGAATAACCAAATTATTTTATGGAGAAATATTTCAAAAAAAAATCATTGAATAATCCTCTTCTTCAATGCCAAAGGTTATTATTAGTGATTGTTTTTGTGCTGTATATATAATTTCAAAAAAAAAATTGTGGGCGTTCATGCCTGCTATTTAATTATGCCCGGATGATTTTGAATCCTAGATCTCCACTACTGGTAGTTAAATATTTACTCTGCTCTGCTCTGCTCTGCTCTGATATCATATAAGAAAATTTCATGCATATAATTTATTAGAGGCATTATCCACTCTAAACCTCAGGTCAATTTTTCCCTTGGAAAACTAGTTGCTGCTTTTCTATACGTAACTAGTAAAATGCGATTGATGGAGAGGAACAACTCAATACTGAATTGGAGGCCCAACCCATGGATTGGGGAATGGACTCGATGCTCACTGGGGCCTGGACTGTAGTGCTAGTGTCCCAACTGAACAAGGCCTAAAAGTTGGAGGGTGATACAACTTTTATTGACATTAAAAAAATGTGAAGACAAAAGTATGTGGACACAAGACTCCAGTAGTCTTTTAGACAACATTGATAGTGACTTTCACTTATGTTTTAATTTAGGGTGAAGAATTGAAATAGTCTCTCAATTCTTTCGAAAGTATTAAGTTGGCTCGTAAAATTTAATTATGATCAAATTAGCCCTTGAACTTAAATTTTAGTTGGCAATTTGTGTTCTGTTCAATTTTTCGTCATTTTTTTCCTTATGTGGGCCCTCAAATCGGGAAATAGGGTCGGAGGCTTTCGCGGCGGGTGTTGCGGCTGGAAAATGATTAGATTACGTAGTCCTCGTTGCGGTGAACTCAATAGTGATTTCTATTTCCAGATTGCCCGAATCGAGGCCATAAAGTTTTGATAGCCGTGGCCTTCTAGGCGTGATGTCGGTGATTGGGGTGGACAAAATCTTTTGGGGTTAGTTGGGTTTTGTTCCTAGAAGTCCAAGTTTCGATATGGTGGTTATGGTGACGCAAACGGTAGCCGAAAGGTGACAATCCGACCTTGGCCGTAATGGATGTCACATGAAAGAGAGAGAGAGAGAGGGGTGAGGGAGAGCATATTTCTAAAGTTTTTATTTATTATTTTTATCCTAATATTAGCGAAAATTTTCTAGCAAGTCATAAAAATAGACGAAAAATACAATAGAGGGGTAACGGAATACTATAATGAAAGTTAAGAGATTGATTTGATACAAATTGAAGTACAAACTTAAATTGATACTTTCACTAAAGCGCAAAGATTATACCAAAACTTCTACCTTTAATTCCCGTAGGAGTGTCTTCTCTCTCAGTCATTCCTGATGGGTTTACTAGAGACACAAACATATGAAAGAAAATGACAACTAAATAAAGAAAACTTGTTATAGACATAAACTGCTCGTCATAGATTACAACGCGTCAATAAGGTCGAACTAATATATCTACATAAATATCGACCGATTCAAAAGAAAAAAAAAACCTAATGATGTCTTGTGAGAGAGAAGAGAGACAGAAAGAGACGGAATTTTGTGCCTGTGCGGAGTTTGTGGGCAACGCACTCGAATTATTTTTCCGATTATATATATATACTAATGAATATTAAGAAAATAAGTAAAAATCATATCCATAAATTTGATAAAATAATTACTATTGCTTAAGAGGATAATGGAACTTGGATTTGGTTAGGAGGAGAATAGAGCTTTTGAACTTAAATATTTATATTTTGGAGTCTTTCGGGCTTTCTGGACTAAGTAATTTGAGTTTTTTGGGTATTGGAGGGGGCATTTGGCATTTACACATTGTTTGCAAAGGGAGGAAAATGATGATAATGAAAATTTGGGGATAAAATGGAGAGAATTTAGAAAATGGAGGTATTTGGGGAGGGAAAGATAAAATTAGGGGGGAAAGAAAGAAAAAATGGTGGGACCCGACTTTTTTTTCCCTCCCTAAAACGCAGGAAAAAGGTGGCCGGGGAGAGGCACATATCGGTGGGCCCCACCGCAAAAGTAGTTATAATTGTGGATCCCATTGGTTTAGGATATATTTTGTTTAGGAAAATGGTGGGTCCCACAGATATATGATATATTTTGTGTCTAAAAATGGTGGGTCCCACCGTGGAATGGTAAAATGACAACTTTTTCAAATATACATTTTTTTCACTTTCTATTTCTCTACTTTTTTACTGTCCAAACACCATGAAATAAAATTAAAATATCTCCCCTCCATTTTCCTTCACTCCCTTCTTTCCAAACATAGAGTGGATTGGGGTGGAAACTTGCCTACAAAATTCAAAACTTGCATATATAAATTTCTAAAAGAAAAAGGCTACAATTTTTTTTTTTTTGGGGAAGCTGCTAATGTAATAATTCTGATAAATCCATAAGTGTACAATAATAGTACAAAATGTCTTAATACGAGATCGATATTACATAGACGAGTTTAATCGAATGATGTACCAAACTTTAGAGTAAATAACAAATTAAATAACAAGAGAGTTGGATGAGATATGAAAATGTATAAGTAATTGATTAAAATGATTATGAGATTCACAAAAAGAAGTGACTATGATATGACTTCACCAAGCAATTATATTCAATTACAAAGATTAAGCAAACAATAACAATCTAGAGTTGATTCTGTGCTTGACTATATTGATTCATTGATTGATTATGATAACGACACATATTATTAATAATAAATTATGAATTGCCAAATTTCTATTAGTTTCTATGCACAATGTATGTGTGGTCTGGCAAGGCAAATAAATAATTACAAAATATTTAAAAAATAAAAAGACGAAGTCAAAACATTTAAAATTTTAAATAAATAAATATATAATAATAATAATAAGTTGCCAGAAAAAGAGAGTACAAATATAGTTAAAAAAGAGAGTACAAATAACATGTCCTATATATTAAACATATATCCCATATAATTGGATGTTGTCGTCTTCTTTATTTTGGTTGATTGTATTTGTAGGGGCATATAATATAATATATGCCAAGTTGTTTTCATACATCTCATGTGATTGAACCTCTTCTATTTTTTATATATGAGAGCCACTAAAAAATAAAATAACATTTCCTTATTTCTTTACTTTTATAGCAATATTTTAAAAAAATTATAAAAGATAAAAAATGATAAATATAAATGATATGAATCTAATGTTGTATTTTACCTTTTTCTAATATGGATTTTTAAAAAAATATAACATGTTACACATTTGCATCCAACAATTCAGAACATTGGAGTCTCTGATCGTTTGATGTTGCCCCTTCTATTCTTGTCTAGCCTAGGTTTAGGTCAATATGATTGATTTTTTTTCTTAAGCCTATTTTTTTTATTTGATTAGGGTTTCTCATTTCTCTTACTATCTACTTTTTTCAATCCAATTTAACTCAATACAAATGGAATATAAATTTCATAATAAATTTTTACAAGATAAATAAAGACGTAGTATTTTATTGTATGAAAAATTACTAATTATTATTTTGTGTCATACAAATAACCTCAAAAAAAAATCCGGGGCAGTGAAACTACGCTTCTTAATTGTGCCCCCAGCAATTTGGAAATCCTAAGACTATACACAATAGTTACTCTTAACAGATTCTCTTAATTCAAGCAAAAATACATTTTTTTTACTAATTTACAGTTTTTAAAACAGTAATAGCACATATCAGTTATTCTAAAGCAATACTCTAAATTATTTAAATATTCATTTCTATAATTAATTTTTATTTAATTAAACTCAATCTATTTTATTACTAATATAACATCAAAATTTACGATATTGAATAATAATCAACTAACATTTGATATTAATAATTATAATAATTTTTTGATTAAATATGTAATAATAATATTAAATATTATTTGATAAAACATTTTTTCAAAATTGATTATGTTAATATACAATCTAATTTCTATGTGTAAAACACGTGTACTATGCCTTCCTCATGCTGCACCATGTGTCCAACCCTTTACTCATGCCATAATCTAAATTATTTTGTGAATTAATCTGGACCATTGATCCATTGAATCAATGGTCTAGATTTAATGGTGTAGTAATCCTCTCAATAATGTGAGATGTGCCCGCAATGATCCACATTTTTTTAATAAAAAAAAAACACCAGTATGCTACAGGGAAACACTGGTAGCTCACTACGAGTTTGCAATTTAGTTTGTAATCACTGACGTGGCTTAGATGTTCACAAAAAGAAAAAGCATGGACTCCAAATTCGAGGAGTTCCTGTGGCTGCTGTGGATGGTCTAAGTCCACCACTGCGTCAAACGATATTGGGACCCCCTACCTGCCCTATTTATATGAAATCTAAGGGCAATTATAATGGTGTAAAGTTAATGAGCCAATAAAATTGATGTGTTTTGTTGATGTGATTGTATTGAAAAATTTATTTTGTTGATGTGGTTGTATTGAAATATAAAATTTTGGTGATATGGATGATGACGTGGCTTGACTTTTTGTAATAAAGGTGAGACCCAATCTTAATTTTGGTGTAAATTTAATGGGGATAATAAAAGGATAGGAAAGTAGTTGGGTTGGATAATGATTTTGTATTGGGAGATGTGTTTTGCTGATGTGGCAGTATTGAAATATGTGTTATGCTGATTTGATTGTATTGAGAGTCGATATTTTTGTGAGATAGATATAGAATCCAAAAAATAAAATTTTTGGACCATTAAAAATGCAATCATTGTGATTGCCCTGAGAAAGCAAAAACGGATGGATCTTCTTCAGATTACAAAAACTACTACTTTTCCTTGCTAAAAGAGGTTTATTCAAACTGAAACAGTGACCAATTCTTTTAGTTATTAACATGACTTTTGAGATAAGGGGGACCAATGGAACCTATGGATGACAAAATTCTCCTCGAGTCTAGATTCAGGTGTCACCCGAATCCTCTGTCCAGGGATGGATGGGATATAGTAATACCATATCTGACCCCAAACTTGACCCGAATTATTATGTAATATACATATATATATATATAATAATATAGTTGTATGTGTTTGGGGTTGGAGTCGGGAACTGGTGTTACCCGACCCACCCCGTTGTCATCTCTGGACCTAAGTCTGACCAACCAATTGAAACTGGAGGCTGAACCATATCCAAAAGCAAAAGGTGGTGCGTCCAGTGTCATGGTCCCCTGGATGTTAAATAGTCCAACAAAGCCAGACTAGAAAAGGGAGTTAACAATCAAATTGAATCCAGAAACAACAGCCTTCATCTGCCGAGGTTAAATATACAAGTTGTTCGTCACCTTGGCATATCTACTAATCTACCTTCAACAAGTTGCAAATGCAAATAATAGACAAGACACGAGATTTGGAATATATATATATATATATATTCCAAGTATGCTTTGTTTCATTTATTAAACAAAGCTTAAAGCCTTAAACCCTGAACTAGGTTTCCAAATGCTTGCCGGCAACTGTTTGCCTGAACTAAAGAACAAAAGTGCAAGTCCTCAATGAACCTCACTCACACCCTCTGTCTAAAATCTCAAGATTGACGGCCTCATTCTTCTAGCATGTCATGAAATTGTACTGTGCAACTAAAAGAGAACTAAAATAACAAGAACGAAGCTCTCTGAAATCCAAAACAGATGCCAACAGCAATACTTAACTACTAATCATACCAACCAGAGATCAAAATCCAAAATACAAACTGGATTTATGAACACAATCCATGATTAAGATTTATAAAGGTAAGGTATTTCTTCATTTTTCCCTCAGTGTAGAAAACGAAAATTTTAATCACCAACCAAAATGCAATGTGGGAAAGAAAGAGTATTTCATTCATTTCCAGAATTTAAATGTGACTCTTAAGAACAGAACATATTACATTTATACATACACAAGCAACTAATGCTCCAACTAAGTAACAGAAAGGAACAATCAGAACCGTTAATGGAAAAGGAAACAAGAAAATCATACAGAAGCCTCATCATTGAAGAAGAAGGAAGAGAGTCAAGAAGACATACCCTTCTCAACCCTCTCTGGCTTAGTGTCTCTCCCTGCCTTTTCATCTCTCTTGGTTTATTCAGTATCTGAAGGTAAATGCGAAGAATCGGCAGCTTGTGGTAAATGCGAAGAATCGGCAGCTTGTGATTCTTCCTTCATCAAATTTAGCAACCCGGGCTTCAACTCTCGGTTACAAAATTCCTCATACTCTCCTTTATCTCCTCCTTTTTTCTTCACCTCCACCACCACCAAAGAAGGTGTTAACTCAAATATCTCAGCAGCAATCGTTAGCGGCCCCTTCACGCCCTCTCTAGAACCCTCCAAACTGACTCTGCAATCCTTCTTTCTAACAGTGAAACTCACAACCTGCGCAATCTCCTCCAGTTTTGATATGATCTTCGAAACAGGGGCACCTGACACAAACCTAGCCCCCTCTCCTCCTTCCTCAAACAAGCCGGATAAATCGAATCCAGGAGAAAATGATATTAAATCAAATGCATTCAAACTAGCTGGTCTAGGCAGCGTAGTAACCCTCCTTCGGATCTCCAATTCCGAGTCCGATTCCGACATTGATTGATCATTGTCTGTCAATGCACCCACATCATCGCCCATTACATCCTCCACGTTACAAAGCTTATCATCCTCTATATAAAACTTGATATGCTTGAAACCCTTTTTGAACCATCTATTCTCCATAATTTCGGGGATCGTTAACCTTGTTTCAGGATTCGTGTCAAGGAGACGCGTTAGGAGTTTGATTAGCTCTGGAGAAAACCATCTCGGGCACCGGAATTCACCTTTGTAGATCTTCTTGTACATGGCCATCACATTCTGGTCATGGAAAGGCAGGTGACCCGCCATCAAAACAAATAAAACCACGCCACAAGACCAAATATCCACTTTCGCCGCATCATAACCTTTCCGTGCCAAAACCTCCGGCGCTACATAAGCCGGCGTGCCACAGAAAGTGTGAAACAACCCGTCCTGCCGTATCTGATCTGCAACGGCACTCAAGCCAAAATCCGACACCTTCAGGTTACCGCTCTCGTCCAACAACAAATTCTCGGGCTTCAAATCGCGATGATACACACCCCTTGCGTGACAAAATGCGACGGAGGAGATCAATTGCTGGAAATACCTCCTAGCAACTTCCTCCTTTAATCTCCCTTTCGCAACCTTATTGAAGAGCTCGCCGCCACGGACGTACTCCATCACAAAGTAGATCTTGGCTTTTGTGGCCATTACCTCGAACAGCTGGACAATATTCGGATGCCGAACGCGGCGTAGAATCGAAATTTCGCGCTTGATGTGTGCAATTAGTCCAGACTTGAGGATCTTCTCCTTGTCTATCACCTTGATCGCGACGCTGTCGCCGGATTTGACGTTCCGGGCGTGATAAACCTTGGCAAAGGTTCCCTGGCCGAGGAGCTTCCCAACCTCATAACGGCCCAAAAGAAGCCCCTGGATCTGGTTCTTGCTGCTGGTTCTGCCCAGCGGCGAGTCTGCCATGGTTGGATCGGAGGATGTTCTAGAGTCTGTCAATGACGATGATAAGCCATTCAAGAAGAAGAAGAAGAAGAAGAAGAAGAGAGAAGGTTTTGTTTTGTTTTGTATTGTTTGGTGAATGTCTGAAAATATACACAGAGAGAGAGGGAGAGAGGGAGAGAGGGAGAGAGGGTGGTGTTTAATGGAAATCTCAAATGATTACCTTGCGATGCTTTTTGCTGGCTGTTGCTGTATTTATTTGTAATTTTCTTACCTTGCCACGTCATCCTTTTTTAAAAAAAAAAATTCTAGGACCAGCTGGACTATTGTGGATTTTTAGGAACTTTGGGGTGGGACTGTGGGAGGGTATTGCTGCTAAAATTGGTTACAATTCCCTTTAAAATCATGTTAAATGAATATATTTTTTTAAAAAATTATATATTACGATTTAATAGTAACAAACTAAAATTTAAGGCTTTTAAATTTAAATGTTAGTGTTTAAGATTTAAAATCTATAATTTTTTTTCTTTTAAAATTTATTATATTATAATATTATTCGATAGTGTTACACATCCCTAAGAATTTTGTCTATAATGATACATCATCTATGTGTCAAGACATGTAAACATGATGCAGGGCCGGCCCTGAGGGCGGGCCAGCAAGGGCGACTGCCCTTGGCCTTGAAATTTGGGGGCCCAAAAAAAATAATTTTTTTTAAACTTATTTATAATGTGAGGGGTAAATATATGATAATAGATCAAATATGAATGGAAAACATCAAGTGTTCAAAAGAGATTGCTTTAAATAAACATACCTAACATATGTGTGTGTGGATGTATACATAACAATATTTTCAAGACTTTCTAGAAGTTTCCTTTAGATAGACTAAGACATGTAGTGGGAATAATTCTTAGATTTGAGCTTTTAGGTGGCTTGGTAGGATATGAGTTTTTGAATCACACTTTTTATCTTCATTTTCATTTTTTTCATTTCATTTTTATCACTTTTTTAAAACAAAAATTAAATTGAGACAAAAATAAGGTACTACAATTGTAATGACTGATTTTAATTTTAATTTTAATGTAATGAAATTTAAGGAGTGATTGCCTAACCTTCCAAATTTGGGTTTCAGCCATCGAATTTTTTTTGTTATTCTATTTGCTTAAATTTTGATTACTGGTTTAGAATTGGACATTAGACGCCAAAAAAATAATCTTGAGCGTTACCCTGAACCCAAAAACAAATTTCGGGATGTTGCCCCGAACCCCGCCTTAAGGGGCCTCCAATTAATTTGTCACCCCGAGCCCCAAATATGGCAGGGCCGGCCCTGATGACTTGGTTTTTTTTAAAATAATTTCAAAAACCTACTTCTAATTTAAGCAAGACACCTCTCTCTCAGTCTCTCTCACTCACACACGCACAGAGTTAAGTCATGAAAATTTGATGGTCGTTTTTATCAAAAAATTGGTTTGGTCAGGTGTGCCTCTTCTCTGGAAGTCGAACGGTGGTGGTCGTTAAAGTTGGCCGGATCGACTACTTTCTCTCATGGTGATCATCATCTTTTCGAGTATTTTTTTGGTGTTTTAGGTGGTTGTTAACACTGAGTGACTGCTGGGTTAGTTTGTTTGAAGTTTGAAGGTTGAAGATTCTTTTGAAGATGGTAACAGCCAAAACGTTGTCTGAATGACAGTATTCTGTTACAATCGTGAGACTGCAAATAGATATATGTTCATCTATTTATTACATTATTACAATATAATAATTGTAATTTTGACTTATTATATTGTTTACTAAACAATGAAATAAGGCACTTTGTGACTCGTAACAATGTAATTAGTACATATACCATTTCGTAACGGTGTAATTAGAACTTGGTGGCATCCAAAGCAATGTAATTAGACATTCGAACCTTAAGATAATGAAACAAGACACTGTGATCCTGAAACAGTGGCGGAGCCACGTGGGTATTTTAGGGGGCAATTGCCCCCTCAAAAGAATTTTTTTTAATGTAATAATATACTTAAATTATATTTTTGCCCCCTTAAGTTTTTTTAAAATATTTATTCAGTAATTAACTAATTGTTTTGTTAGTATATTACTTTTGTCTTTTATAACAAAAGATAGTTTTGTACCAGAACACCAAATATGAACTTGATTTCTCGATCTCTATTCTCCGAATTTGTATTCTTGTTCCAGGCTTATAAATTAAAGATGACTAGCAATTTCTTGATGTTGGTAGTGTTTTTTGAAATTGTTTCATGTGTTATAGTTGTTTCTTAAGTTGTGTACTTGTTTCTTATACATGACTTGTATTTATATAGATGATGGTTTTTTGGCTTAGAAATTAGATAATTTTCTGTAAATATATCACTAAAAAAAAATTTGGGGGGCTGCACCCAAACCCCCACCAAACTATCGACCCCCCTATACACAAGGTTAAACATTCATTATTACAAAAAAAATGAAAATATCTTATTTTCTTAATTTTTGCCCCCCAAACTAAAACTTTCTGCCTCCGCCATTGCCCTGAAATAACAATGTAATTAAAACCTCTTAGATAGAAGACGTGCTCTCAATTCGTTCATATTCTTAAAATGAAGATGCCAATAAAGAAGCTGATGGAGAGAGAAATTTGAAAGTGAAAGATTATTGAAGGACGAAAGAGAATGTGAAAAAGGAGTGAAGGAGGAGAGAGAAGTAAAAAACATAAAAAACAATGATTTATGATTGTTTTGATTTTTTTTTATGTGACAATTTTAGTCGACATGTTATTTAGATTATGATTATTTATGGACAAAAATATTATGGACGTGTATCATTTTTCGATATAAGAACAACAAAATATTTAATAACATATTTTAGAGTATAATTTAATATATTTTTGAGGGAGAATTTTAGTTAAGAATTACAGCCATATCCCTCATGACAAGGATTTTATTTTCAACAAATCTAGCAAAATCTGTATTTATTTATTTATTTATGGCAGCCATTAGAAATTTAGACGTGTGAGATTTGTTGCCCTGTATTACTAGCCCAAGTTAATTAGGACGTGCTCAAAGGGTAACGGCTCTTTTTTTGGTACAAAGAAGAAAGGATAGCTGTCAAGCTGAGTACACAATTTTTTGTTCACTGCTCAACACGTGTAACATACTCGTCTGCACACGTGGAGTCGTGACCCAAAAGCATGCGAAGCCAGTCTCGTCATCTATTCCCGCTCATTCTACCTCAACTACTCTGAAGCCTGTAGCCGTTGGATTACGGCCCAACAACTTCTTGTGTGATGAGATTTCATTGACGTGTCGTGTAGTAGGGCGATGTCGGATATGGTTCGCACGATCGGGGCAAGTGTCGGACGATGATGTGGTCGAGGCGGACGGTGATGCAGTTGAAATAGAAAGTCAACTTGACTGTCGGTGATGACGATAAATTAATATTCAATAAATTAATAATTTCTATTAAATAATATTTTTATTTGTTAAATTAATAAAATTATTAATTAATAAAATAATATATTTTTTAAAAAAATTACAGATCTCACTAGATATATAAATTAGTAATTGTTTATATATTAAAATTATAAAAATACATGACCCATTTAGGAACTATATGTAAAATATGAATCCAATCTTCTTGTTTGCAGATCAATCAAACTTGGGAAGTATTATGCTAGCTGGAGTTGGCTACACAATAGGGAGGGGGAATAAAACTAGGTTTTGGTTCGATCTATGATGTTCCAGTGTTCCACTGTCTGTCATGTTTCAGAGGTTGTATTTATAACATTTCAAAAATTTTACCTAGGTAAGAAAGATATAAATTACCTTTTTTAGATGTATTTTCGGATCGAGCAATTTTTAATAGTTTTTTTTATATAAGTGTATGTGTGCTACAACAAATAAAAATAAGTAAAAATAAACATTAAGGAATATATGTAAATAAATATATGTGTGTTGTGTACATATATATATACACACAAAAGTAAGTATAGGGTTTTACAAATAAGGTTTGTAAACACATGTGCAAGAAAAAAATATTATTTATAAACATATTTAAAATCTATAACATGCCTAGAAAATTAGTATAAAATTCAAATGATTATATATGTATATATCAAATTTTGCTTTGGGCAACATGATGAATGGTTTGAGAAAGAAAGAATTAAATAAAGATTGATTTTGGAAAAAAAAATCATGTACTTTCAAATCATATATAGGGACATGATGGGAAAGACATCCAATGAGAGAAGAGTAGGTTAGGGTTGTGATGATTAACAATAACCCAACCAAGTATAGACCATAGTTAAGCATGATTTGATGTAAGTATATGCAATTATGATGGGAATATGGTGACACTTGACAAAACTTGTGAGAGGTAAAATGTCCACCAGTAGATCATAGCCCATGAAATAATTTTGACCATTGGATTGGGAGGAATATGCATGGAAGACACTTGTCATTTTTGATGGGATGTAGAAACAGAGTTAAATATGATTGAGCTAACCCATTTGCCTTCTTACAATTTAAAAAAAGAAAAATTGAGAGAAAGTGGTTCAAGAATTTATTATGAGTATTCCTCCTGGCTATTTATCATGTCTATCAAAAGAGACTCGAGAATTTATGAGTATTCGTCCCGACTATTTACCATATCGTTAGGGCTCATCATACACCTTGGAAGTGTATAGTTCACATCGATTTTCGAGAAAAAACAGATTCAAGAAAATCAATCATGGGTCTCTGAATTCACATTCTTTTTAGTTGAATTCGATGAACCCTTATAGCTATTGTTTAACTCTGACGAGAGTAGAGAGTAAGGTAGAATTTCATGTTCCGATGCCTTAAACTAATATGTGTGATCAGATTGATCGAAAATATGAGAATTGGTGGGACACCATGGTGGCTCCCATATTACTTAACATTTGTACTATTGTTTTGGAGATTAGTGAACATGTTGATTTTAACCTTGTTGAGCATATTGCATCTGCATTTTCTTGGAGGAAATGAAAAGTTGGAGAGAATGATTCCATTCCATTGTCACCAAAAGAAAAGTCTCCTATTATAGATTTAGACACTCTAGAGGAACGTGCTATAAAGAAATATAAGCTGGACCTTCAAAGGTGAATACCAAGAACACTTTTGTTGATGATGTAGCATCAAAGATTCGGTCTACAACAGTTACAACTGCATCTAGAGAAGTAGATGTTACTATTGAGTCTATCTCTGACTTCGATGACACGCTATTGGTTAGGCGATCTAGTTAAGTTCATTTCGAAAAACAATTTGATCTTGGAGCTAGTAACAAAGACATTTTCGAGGGAGCAAAAAATTATATAGATCTCTCCAAGATCTTGAAATAAAGATATTCCTTTATTTATTTTCTTTCTTTAGTAATCTATCTTCTTTATTATTTTATTGCTTGACAATAAAATCCTCTTTTGTATCCTTTGAGAAAATTCCTGTGAGTGAGATTATTTATCACCCTTGAGAGCTTTGTTGATGATTGTAGTCCGAATTATTGTCCATCAGCTGATCTTCCTGATAGTCTTGGAGACGATGTTACTCCATATGTACATTGTTTAGAGAATGAAAGTCAAAACTTGACAAATGGTGAGACTCATTCAGAGACGTTGGATAGAAAAGTTTCCAACCCCAAATCTCAGCAGCATATCATTGTATTATCTACATCAGCTGATCCTCAAACTCAATCACCGAGTTTTGTGAATGAGCATGAAGAGATGCTTTGTGAAGCAATGATAACATATCTTGAATAGAAATTCAATAAGGAATTGCATGTAGGCTTATCTGATTTGAAAGGATGGTGGGCTCGGAAGTCACAATGTTATAAAGACTTCTATCGTCAATATTTCATTATTGATATTTCTCCTAGAATGGCAAAGGTTCCTAAGTATTTAAGTGATGTTGATTATTTCCTACATGAGGAAAACGATGTTATGCATCTGCCATCCTTAGAAGAAAAGCAAAATAAGTTAAGTTCTTTAGAAGATCTTATTTCTACTTGTATGCTCAATTGTTCTAGGCTTGATTGAGGAGCTCTACAAGATAGAGGGAAAACAAGAAGAAGTTCGACTTGAGATTTCTCATCTAGAAGAAAGAGCTATTGTTTCATCTTCCAAGATTGACTCCATTGAAGACCAACTGAAAAAAGAACATGATGGCCTTAACCAATTGAAAGAATCATATGCGAAGCTAAAGAATCTCCAAGTTAAGGATACTACCATTAGCTGAATCAATTGCTAGACGGAAGACAACTTTAGAAGAAGGATTCTGTGGGCTAGCAAACTGGATCAATAAGCATTAGGCTTATTTCTTTATTTATTCTTGTATTTTTATTTTGGCTAGTTATTTTCCTTCATGTAATAAATATTCATATCAATGAATTTACTTGTTCTTTTTTTTTTCCTCAAAATGTTAATATCATGTTGCACAATCAAGTACATACAAAGGTTTTCTCAAAGAAGAAACCTTAAAGCTCATTTCAATATGAATACATAGTCTTGGATAAAGGATTTTTTTTTTTAAAATTTCACTGAACTTGAGAATTCCCAAGCTGTCTGTTGTACCCCATTTTTGTCCAGGGCACCATTGATAAATTCAACCATAGGAGAGTTTCAAGATTAATAAATCTTTTTTCTTGTGTCACATGTAAGAAAATAAATAAATAAATAGATAATACATGAGAATTTAAATTAAGCCCACAATTAGGTTTACATTACATTATAATTCATGGGTGTTTTTTTTCTTTTCTAATTCAATAAACAAAGTCATTAATTTCAAATGAGTTAATCCAGCCCATTTAAAATGCATAGTCCAATATATGTTTTCAATCACAGCCCAGTCTAATTCAAACCCAAAGGCCCAAGAAGAACATAACCCAACTAAATGAAAGAGCCCAAGTGTGAGAAGAGGAAACTAAACTCATGAAATTAAGAGGCCCGGCCCAAGTATCCCTTAACCCATGAAATTAAATTCAAGCCTAGCCCAACAAGATTAACCTAAACCTAAGAGAAAGGGAATGAAACGCAAAGAAGAAGGGGGAGAAGAGGCGCCGTCCGGAAAAGAGAGAGAGGAGAGAGAGAGCAACCAGAAAAGGAAAGAGAGAGATCGAATCGCCGGAAAAAGGAAAGAGAGAGGGGGCGTTTCACATTAGAGTTTATTCGGGGTCTTAGGTTTGAGGATTCACATTCGGTTTTAGAAACGAGAGATTCTAGGGCTTTAAGGGTGGGATTTCCGGATCGGTTTTAGGTATGATTTTAGGAAGAAAAGAAATTCCAGAGGGATTAGGAGGGAAACAGAATCACTAAGAGAAGGAAAGATTGGAGATTACTAGGTTATAAATAGAGGGGAAGAATTCCAGTGAAGGGATCGAAAAGTTTTGGGGAGAGGATTTGGAGAATAAAGAGTGTGAGATTTTTCTGGAATTTCTGGGGCTTTTCGGTTTCTTTTGGATTTTCTGTGGTTCTGGGAATTTTTCTGGGATTTTTTTGGGGAGTCTTCTAATCTTGTTTCTCTCGGTTTTTCTGGGCTATCTCTTCGGTTTGCTTTTGGTTTTACTGGGAAGCTTTTATTCTCTTCTTCCGATTTTCTGGGCTATCTTCTTGCTCTCGGTTTTTCTGGGGAAGTTGTGGAGAAATTCTAGCCTCTGTTTTTTCTTTCCTTCTTTTTTCAGAATTTTTGCTGGTGTTCGAGTTGCAGTTCGGTGATTGATTAAAGGGTGAGATTTTTGGGCTCATGAAGATGTGCTTTCTTTATATTGATTGAAGTGTGGTTCGGATGGTTTTGAAAACCAAAGGAGGAACCTTTGATCTCTGGATTGTTGTTTTTCTATCAATGTCTTGAATTATTATCTCATGTTAACTTGCCTTTGTTTGATTCTGAAACTTAGTGTTCATGTGAAAGGAATTGATGTTCGTTTGCTTCTGGATTGTTTTTCTTCTGGATTGATTTAGGCTCTCTGTTTAGTTCGAATGATATGCTGATGTTTGGTTGATATGAGTTAAGTGATTGGGCTTGGAGTACTTGGGTATAAACAAGGTTATTCATTTGATGATAATTGGGCTCTATGAATGAATTGTGTGAAGCATGTGGGCTTTGTATGTATGTATGATTTAATTGGTTGGGCCAATGTATTGGGCTTATCTATGTGGACTCATTTATGTGTTTGTTTTGGTAATTGTTGGGCTATATGATTGGATTATATGAAGCATTTGGGCTTTGAGATTTATGAACATTTTGATTTGAAAATTGCATGAAAATAAAATTCTATGTGACATTTTTGTATGTTCATTGCATTAAAGCAATTGATTATAAGTTTTCAGTCATGTTAATTTAATAACATGATTGAAATATTCGATTGCCAATAAAAAAGGGAACCGAGATTCCATTCCATTTCATTCATCATCTTTTAACCTTGTTAATATGTTATTTATTCGAAATGTGTTTATATGTGAATTATATGATTAATGTGATATTGTTTGATTTGTGTTAATTGTATGATTTAATATTTTAATATGTTGGATTGGGGGATTTGCGATAATTAATATCGTATAATTTCCAATAAAAAACTCGGTTCCCAACATTTTTTCTTTATTTTATTTTTATCTTTATTTATCCTACTTATTTTTATTTTATTTTCTTATTATTTTACATATTTTATTTTTCATTTTATTTATTTTTTCATTTATTTATTTTATTCTACTTTCGGTTTATTATTATTATCATAATTATTATTATTGTTATTTTATTTTCCTATTTTATTTTATTTAATTTTTCAATTTTTATTTATTTATCTACTATTTTTATTATATATATATATATATGCATATATATATTCGCTCTATTTTCGTATTGTTCTTATTATTATTTTGTATCTCGTTATTATTATTATTAGTAGTATTATGCTATTAGCCTTATATCATTATTACGTATTATATAATATTTATGTTATTTTAATTTTTATATTATATTTACATTTTGGCTTTATTTCTATTTCTATTCTTATCCTTATTTTACTTTATGTTATTTACTATTTTATATTATATTTTACTTTATTTCAAACTTATGCATTATATAAAAATTATACTAAAAGTCTTTGTCTACGATGTAATCTATTTGAGGAATGTATTGGATGCACCCTTGGGTAGATTCTTCAGGTGAGAGCGTTTCTTGGGAAATTTGGCCATTAGATGGAAAAACCCTATGAACCTCAATATTAAGACTTTTAATATAGTTTTTATATATATTATAAAATTATTTTATTTATACATATATATATATATATATATCTTTTATGAATACATTTTATTCTATTTTGATATAGCCATATATATACTTAAATTATTTTTTCCTATATAGTTATTATTTTTATTTAAATATTATTTTTATCTTATATAATTTGTCGTATAATTTATATAATCATTACACTTTACATATATAGTCTTTATATATATTATAAAATTATTTTATTATATTTGAATATAATATATATATATATATATATTTTTTATAAGTTTATTTTATTCTATTTTGATATATCCATATATCTACTTAAATTATTTTATCCTATATAGTTATTATATTCCTCTAAATATTATTTTTATCTTATATATAATTATCATATTTTACGTACGCTACAATTAATATTTTTGGGAAGAGTCATTTAATGGGATAATAAAAGTTAAGTTGGCAACTGTTTTTTAAACAGGCGTTGTGGGGTGCCTTACACCTTCCCCATACGCAACAAACCCACTTACCTTTTTTCTGAATTTTTTCGTAGACCAAAATTATATTTTTCATGGTGACCAATTGCACCTATTCAATTGGTGGCGACTTCTATTATTTTATTAAAAATCCTTTTCGCAACACCGGTTGCGACACTGTCTACGTCCCACTTTTGAGAGATCAATTCAAAAGTAGTTCCATGTAAGATTTTTTTTTTTTTTTTTGCCTAGGCAACCCTTTTGGGTTTTCAATCTAGCGAATTATTTTTAACTTTGTTTTTTGCTAGACAACCTTTTTCGGATTTTGAATCTAGTGAGTTTTTTTTAATTCCATTCATAGTTTATACTCATATGGGCAAGGAGTGTTAAAATTTATTTCTAAGCATAAAAACAATTCAAAAAATTTACATTGATAGGTTTGATCCGTAATCCATCCCTGTCGACAATCTTGTAAGAACCATTTGTGTAATCTTTTGTGATTACATAAGGTCCATCCCATTTGGGTAGGAACTTGACCCCAATCCGATGAGTGATCACGATCAGTCTCCTTATAGCTAAGACCAAGTCTCCTACTTAAAATGATATTGCACATACCCTTTTCTTTAAAGCTCTAGACATGCGAGCTTGATAGCATTCTATTTGCTTTTGAGCTTCCAACCTATTCTCATCTAAAGTTTCAAGTTCTTACAACCTCAATTGAGGATTTTTCTCTATTGTAAGACCCTTATAGATAAAAATCTTAAGAGAAGGAATTTGACATTCCAATGGAATCACTATTTCAACACCATATACCAACGAATATGGTGTGGCTTGTGTTGGTGTTCGATAGGTTATTCGATAGGCCCATAAAGCTTCTCCTACCCTTTTGTGCCAATCTCTCTTTGACATAGAGACAAATTTCTTTAACAAAGTGCAAAGAGTCTTGTTAAAGGCTTTTGCAAGTCCATTTGCCACTGCATTGTATATAGAGAAATTATGTTGAATAAAATGAAACTTTTGACAAAGTTTCTCTATTAGACTGTTATAGAATGGCTTCTCATTATTAGTAATGATATATCGGTGAACTCCATACCTATAGATGATTTGACCTTGGATAAAATCTACAATAGTCTCTTTTTTAACTTCTTTCAATGGAAGTTATTTTGCCCATCTTGAGAAATAATCCATCGTTCCCAAGATATACAATTTCCGGGCGGAAGATTTCAGATTTATGGGTCTTACAACATCCAAACCCAAGACATCAAAAGATCATGAAGCAACAGTCGGATGTAAGAGCTCTGGTGGTTGGTGTATAAAGTTTGCATGAACTTGAGGAGCTTTCCATCTTTTAGCATGGTCCATAAAATCTTTCACCATGGTTGGAAAATAATACCACACCTTTTTTATTTGAAAGTGGAGTTTTGGTTCGGACTTATGAGCTCCACATATCCCACAATAGGCTTCCTCTAACACTTGATTTGCTTCTACTTTGCTTAGGCATCGAAGAAAAACACTATCAAAAGAACACTGATAAAGCGTATCTTTGTAATAAATGAATTTGGGGGCATGTCGTCTCACTTCAGTTTTGTGACGATGATCACTTGGTAACTTTGCATACCGAAGAAAATCAATGATTGGTTGCCACTAATCTTCATTTTTAGTTTTGACTACTGAGATATTATTGTTGGCTTCCGTTTCATCTCCATTTTCAAGTGTCTATGATTAAATTATCCATTTTTGAGAAATGAACCTAACTGTGATGTTTTTATCAGAATTAGCTAATTCAATAGCTAAATTCGTATGCCATCTTCTTCGAAAACACCTGCAAGTCTGACTGTCCACCGTCGACGAAAAACTTCATCCGAGGATACATAATCTCAATCTCTTTTTGAATTGAAAGAAGGCACCGGCCTTCTTAGGATTTGAAAATATATCGCTTCCAGTATGCAATTTATTTTCTTTAATATTAATGATAAGTAGCAAGAGACAAGTGCCGCATGTCTCCCAAGTGTCAATTTTTTTTCAAAAAAATGACGAATCATTATTTAATGGACACATTAGCCTTTTCGGACAAAAATTAAACAAAAGAGCTAACGTGGTTTATTGTCCAAATTAGAGGGAATTTTTTGGCACAAAAAACTTTGGTATATAACTCGAAAGTGAAAGTATAGGTGCGTTTTTTATACTTATCCCAAAACATTATAATGAGTAAAAAGTTGTTTCTCATGCTAAATCCTCAGTTTCTCTCTCTCAAAAGTTCTAGTTTTAACTTGAAATATATTTTTTTCATGTTGTTGATGAAATGAAGCTAGTATATCCATGCCACCGTGCAAAGCTTTAATGGTCTGAAATTCGTCAATATCCTGTGATCAAACCAATGCCCAACTTGAGCCCATTTAGTGAGGTAGTGATTTTTCAATGATTACTCTTGATCATATGGTTTGGGGTGGACTTTGAGCTGGTTAGGATCGAAAATGTTAGGGGCTTTGGCCCAAGCTCAAGAAGCCTAGGGAAAATTTTTAATCCTAGGCCTGATTTGGGCCCAGAAGCTCAAGCTTTTAGGCTTAGGCCTCGAGTTTTTACTTTTTGTTGACTATTTTGAATTTTTCAGAAATTTGGACTATTTTTAATTTTGATTTGATTAATTTTGAATTTATTTTTATTAACCTACCACTTGGTAAGATAGTGGAGACATTTTTACTTGGTTGGGGAATAGATAAGACCCTTTCTCTTACCTTTGATAATGCTAGTTCCAATAACTTGCTTATTGAATTCTTGAAGAAAAGATGAAGTCTAGAAAGTGCACTTTATTGAATCATGAGTTTTTGCATGTGAGATGTTGTGCACAATCTTGAATCTTATTGTTAGTGATGATTTGAAAGATATGGATGATTGCATAGTGAAGGTTAGAAATGCGGTGAAATATGTTAGGTCATCTTCACAAAGATCAAAAGTTTTTAAATTATGTGCGGAGAAGGATAAATTGACATGTAAACATCATGTGGTTTTAGATGTGCCTACAAGATGAAACTACACTTACAAAATGTTACAAAGGGCTGAAAAATATCAAAAAACATTTGAAAGATTGGAGGAGAATGATCCATCTTTTTTACGTTCAGCTGCTTATGAGGATGAACATGGTGGCGGAAGTAGGAGGATTGCATTTAGGGTGCCTAGTACAAACGATTGGGACAAAATGAGATTGTTTTCCAAGTTTCTCAAACTTTTTTATGAAGTTACATTGAAATTTTCAGGGTCTAAGTATGTGATTGTGAATGCTTTTGTTATGGAATTGTTGCAAATTCAATAGACCATTGAGGCTGAGTGCAATGTTAGAAATGAATTGCTAAAAAGTGTTGCTAAAAATATGATGATAAAGTTTAGAAAATATTAGGGAAGCATTGATAGCATGAATCCCTTGTTGTTTGTTGCACTTGTGCTTGATCCTTGGTACAAGATGAAGATGATAGAGTTATCTTTTGATTTATTGTCGAGGTTAGCAATCAAAGTAAATGATACTTTGACACGATTTTATAATGTATACCTTGAAGAAGATGGAGTGAGTAGTGCAAAAAGAAGTGAGTGTCAAAGTCAACAGAGTGGGAACAATGAACATGCCCCTATAGATACAATGGCGACAATATTATTAAACTTTCAAAAGCATGTGAAAGATTCTCAATCTTTGGAAAGCACTTCTGAAGTTGAACGATACTTGGCGGAGAACATGGAAGAGTATAATGAGGGATTTGATGTACTTGCATGGTGAAGGGTTAATGTAAGTAGATATCGGGTGCTTTCAGTGATTGCAAGGGATTTCCTTGCAAGTCCAGTGTCTACAATTGCATATGAGTCTATGTTTAGCATAGCTAGACGTGTTATTGATCCATTTTGTAGCTCTTTGGCACCTACTATGATCGAGGCCCTCATTTGCACCCAAAATTGGATACGTTCATCATCTATTTCAATTAGTCTTCGAGACGCCATAGATGATAATGAGCGCTATGAAAAGCTTGAGAATGGTAAGCTTTGCCCTTTCTTTTTGTATTACTTTTTTTTATGTTGCTTATTTACCTTGCATTGTAACTACGTAAACATAGTTTCGTGAGGAAATCAACATGGATTACGTAGATGATCATGCAAAATCATGACGTATGAGCAATTGAGGTTTGTACTTTGTAGCACACAATCACTTGAGGTTCTATTTTGTCTACAACAATACTTGAGCTTACTTGGTTTTCTTTTCTCAATTGTCAGGATTGAATCTGTGTTGTGTGCTCTGCTAGACTGCTACGGTGTTGCCATAATGGACTTGACTACTATGTTATGTTTTAGACTATGTTAGTACTTAGTAATGTTACTTTTGCTTAGTGCTTACTGGCACTGCTTACTATGTTTGCCGAACATGTATGAAACTTTTAAATGTGTTTTTACTTGATTTTAAATGTGCTTATTTTAATTTGATTAAATTAATTGTTTCAATGTTTGGTCATTTGGTGTATGACAGTATTAGTGTATCAGTGTATGAAGTATGGCCATTGCCCCATATATTTGGTTGGAATTTGGAAATTCTAATTTTAAACTTGGAATTGGGCAATTGGCCAATTGGGATATTATTGATGACTATTAGCATTAAGCCCAACAGTGCAAGACCCAAAAATGAAAAAAATCATCAAAAATGTGTCTAAAGGTCTGCTAAAATGAGGCCCAGTGGTTAATTCAAAATCAATGTTTTTTGGCCCTGCCCAACACCGAAAAACCTACCAAACCGACCACAATTGAACGATCGGTTTTCAATTAAATAATACACTAACTGGTCGATTTCGGTTTTATGTATCTAAAAAAATCGATTGATTCGGTTGGCCGAAAATTCCGATCGATAACAGTCGTTCGTACCTGCAGTTAGTTTCAGAGTGTGAAAAACAGGATTTGTTGGGATTGCACTTGTAATTTAACTTCTAAAACATATGATTGTACTAAGAAAAGGTCTTAATTATGGTTTCAACATGAAACTTCAAAGAACTCTAGATCCACTGAAGAGCGCCTCACTAGAACATTCACAAATGTAAGAAAATGCTAGAATGTAATACTTCATTGATGAACAAAATATGAATACAATGGTTCAAAAACTAATAACTACATGAGCAGAACTTGAAAATGACTGAGTGTTTGTAGACAGTAGCTAAATAGCTTAAAATCTAAGATGATTTAAGCCATTGGGCATGAGTTTTGTGTTGATTTGTGTAGTTGTATGTATGTGTAGTAGTCCTTATTCCAGCTTTTATACCTCAACGAAATCTCCATGGAAGCTGAATAACTGACCATGACCGTCATTGTCCCAAAATTCCCAAGCCCAAATACTCTCCCCAACATACTCTACTTTTGGTGAAACATTTATGTAGAACATTTTGCCACCACGACGAAGAAACGTGGTAAAATGGCGGGTTCTAATACCCTACAGTAGAAAAATAAGAGGAACCACATGCAGTTTAAAAAAAAAACCCTTAAGAGGGATGAAATCAAAAGAAAAGCCAAAAAGAGACCACCATGTGCTCCTAAAAAAGAACTACAATAAAAAAGGATTTCTGAGATGCCTAGTCAAAGCCTTAGTCTTCAAGCACAATTAACCTCCAGAAAAACCACAATCACAAATCCCAACCCTTATTGAAGCCCAACCTTAGATGAAATCGAGCAAAATAAGGTCCAAAACCTAGATTCGACTATTGTGCTCATTGAGAGAGAACGAGAGAGAATTGGTTTTGCCCAAAATGTAGTGCTTTGAGCAATCCACACGAAACTTATTTTTTGAAAGAAAATTAACAAAAAAACGAATAGATCCACATCAGCTCAAAAAGTCACATCATATTGTCTACTTCATCAAAATCGTTTTACGTTAGTTTTGGTCATTGGACAATTGAATCAGAGTGATCCAATTGCTTAAAATTGAACATCAAGAGATGAAAATTAAAAAATTTCCGATGAATGTTCTAACTACAAATAGCCTAATCTTTCGATAACCTATTTGTAATTTTCCCAAGTGAGATACAAATTTTCACGATATAAAGCTTGAATTTGTCTAACCCTGTTTGCAATACTAATCTTGTGCCTCACCACCCATTCCCACGGAAGAGAACTTCTATGCGTATCACGTGGTTGAGTTTTTGCTACTCACATTTAGCCAAGCACCAAGATAACCGACATAACAAATCGATAATCGACAAAACGATTTGAGTAAAATATGTAAAAAAAACCGACCAAAACCGACCGTCGACACCCCTAATGTTTCCCCATTACATGTATAGAAAATCCATTAAATGCTTTGACTTTCACATTACTTGGTTATACACATATTTACTAATTTACAGAATTATATGGGAGCTGTTCTACACTTGAGCCTCGGGCTCGCGAGCCAGCCCAAAGTTGATCCAAGTGGTCAGACTTTGGGCCCTACCTTAGGAATGGAGTTTAGGGTCGCTTGTGCATAGGGTTAGGTTTCTCAAGCTGATGTAACTTTAGGTCTAGATTGGATTTTGGCCCGCGAGTCAAATTATGTGGCTACATATGGTTCTGATTATGTTTTAAAATTTAATTCAAATTAATTGTATTAAAAGAAAAAAAAAGGAATAGGTGCAGAAAGTGGAATAGTTTTCAGATAATTTCACATAAGATAATTTGGTAGATCTAAAATGTTGGAAATAAATAAATAAATGTGCGTATAATAAGTTAAAGCATGTGTGTAAATAGTTGCACCCATATAATATTATGGTGTTGTTTATAACCAAACTGTGCATAATATATCTTGGAATTTCCAATTGGCCAGTGGACTTTAAATGACATACTAATATGGTTGAGAACAATTTGTTGGCTCTATTTGGGTGCAGGTGTCAAAGGTCAATCTTGTTCTATATGGTCGTGAGATCGTTGTGTTAATCAAATGGTTGCGAGCATGCTTGCAGTCAGTTTCAGAGTGTGAAAAATAGAGTTTGTTGGGATTGCACTTGTAATTTAACTTCTAAAGCAAACTATTGTAAGAGGAAAATGGTTTAATCATGGTCTCAACATGAAACTTCAAAAAACTCTAGATCTATTGAAGAGCGCTTCACTAGAACATTCACAAATGGAAGAAAATACCAGAATGTAATACTTCATTGATGAACAAAATATGAACATGATGGTTCGAAAACACTTAACTACATGAGTAAAACTTGAAAATGACTGAGTGTTTGTAGACAGTTGCCGAATAGCTTAAAATCTAAGATGATTTAAGCCGTTGGGCATGAGTTTTGTGTTGATTTGTGTAGTTGTACGTATGTATAGTAGTCCTTATTCTAGCTTTTACACCTCAACGAAACCTCCCATGAAAGCTGAATAACTGACCATGATTGTCATTTTCCCAAACTTTATATTGGGCTATTTTGTTAATTGAGAGAGAACGAGAGAGATTGGTTTTGCCCAAAATGTAGTGTTTTGAGCAATTCATACGAAATTATTTTTTAGAAGAAAATTAACAAAAAATAAATAGATCCACGTCAGCTAAAAAAAAGTCACATTATATCATCAAAATGGTTGTACGTTAGTTTTGACCACTGGACAATTGGATCAGAGTGATTCAATTGCTTAAATTTTTTCGATGAATGAGCTAATTACAAATAACCTAAATCTTTCGATGATCTATTTATACTTTTTCCATGTGAGATACAAATTCTTCACGATATAAAGCTCGAATTTGTCTAACCTTGTTTGCAATACTAATCTTGTGCCCCACCACCCATTCCCACGGAAGAGAACTTCTATGCATATCGCGTGGTTGAGTTTTTGCTACTTACATGTAGCCAAGGACCTAGATAGTCTTACTACTGTTTGCAATTGGGTTTGGGGTCGCTTGTGGCGGACACCACAGCAAAGTAAGGCACCATATACCACCGCCATTTTGGTTTGGTTCATAGGTTGATCTTCCATTTTTTCTTCTTTAGCAAACAATTAGAGCCATATACATTAAATATATGAAAAAGAGAGACGAAAAGCAGAGGTGTCATTTCTCTCCAAGCAAAAAAAATGTGGCTCAGTCATCTTCACTTGATATACACGACCATTTAAATCCTCTGGAAATGATGTTTTTCCTCTCTTTCGGTGGTGAAACACTAGTTTAAGATGGAGGGAAGAAACGATTCAGGTTGAAAGGGAGAGTGTAAAACTCCTCATTCCTGCTGTCTCCTTTGAACATTCGAAATTTAGCCCACCATGGCATTCCTCTGTCTCTGGCACTGTCCTTGTAGTCAAGTGTATTGTCCAGGAAAACCGCAACAATAAGCGCCACGGTTGAGGAGGAGAAGAAGATTGTATTAAGGAAATCGTTGAACTTCACATCAAAAGAACAAACATGCAAAGGGAGTGGTTGTTAAAAAGATTCAAAAACTGCAGAAAATATTGACACGAGCTGAAAGAAAGACTCACCCATCCAGCTTTGGTATGAGCAGGACTATGCGTGACACTCGCAGTGTATTCCCTGAAGTACTCCGGAACCGACAAGCCTAGAAAGAGGGCAACGCCTGTGATGAAGAGGTTCCTCATTGAGTTCATGTTTGTGAATTGCAAAAACGACAGCCCAACCGAAGCTGAGAACAACAATGGCTAACAGTCAGATGGAAGGTGGAAATATGATCCACATAGAGGAGGGAAGAGTGTCTGATCAAGATTAGTACTCACCAACAAAGCCAAACAGAACACAGTATGCAGCAGCAAATATAGTGAAAGGAATTGATGCAAACAAAGCCCCAAATTTTCCTGCCAAAACCAGACGAAACTAAGTTGGAGGTTCAATATACTCAAAGTTCACATGGTTAAGCATATGAAAAAATTATACCTAATATGGAGAAGACAATCATAAAGCCAGCTGATATTTGAATAACCCTGCGGCTTCCAACACGAGTGCTTCCAAGGAGCCCTACATTCTCTCTGTTTTTTGCATCATCAAGGTTAAAATTTAGTCTAGGCTTGAAAAAGACTCAACAGCTAAAGATAGCATTACATACACTGAAACTGTCGAGCCAGTCAATGTTCCGAACAGTCCATCAAGTAGTATACCGATTCCCTGCCATCCAATACCACGGCTAAGGACATGAGCCGGGGGTGGTGTAGCGCTTGCAAGGCGTGATGCAGCCTGGTATGCTCCAGTTGACTGCAGAGAGAAATAAACATCAATTGTGTCAACACTGAAACAATACTACTAGCTCTTTGGATGTTTTACCTAGATAGCATGAGTTTTACCTCAATCAATGAGACTAGAACAGCCGCCATCATCCCAAAAGCATGGCCTACATTAAAGGTAGGAGCACCCCATTGAAGAGGGTAGGGAATCTTTATCCTGAGAACAACCAATTCAAGCATCAGGGACACCAGAAGAAATCTGAACAGGTTCAACCAAATCTTGGGTCATTGAGGTAATAATCAACAAAGATCAGAATGAAAAGCTTTCTATGGTATGGAATTTGACCAGATTTCTGATACTCGTAAGCTGCATATCAGCATCTTGGATGAAAAAAAAGCTTATTTCAAAGAAAATAATTAGACTTAAAAAGCTTACTCAAAGGTGCTGCATTTTGGACAATCTAGTTTTGATCAAGTACTATAAAAACATTAAACTTCACAGGCAAGTTTTGATACCAACCATGGAGCAGAAGAAATGAGATTGGCTCGGTCAGTTCGGCAATTGAACTGGGCTGTGACTGAACGGTGTTTGTATGCGCCACTGGCTGTTAAGAGATGTGCATATGCCCATATCACTGTGATTGATATAATAAGAGCAAAACGCTCCAGTATCGGCCATTGTCTTATCTTGAAGTTCTTCAAATACTGCACGTAAAACAAAATAAACATAAGTACATAACTACAGATTAGCCTCCCTGATTATAATTTAAATGTGATTTTATCTAGACAAGAAAAACAAAACAGCTGTAATACCTGGGAAAATGCTATAAACAGGAGAAGCATTGGTATACCAATTTCCACACACCGTCCAACCTGGACATAGATGCGGTAGAGAAAGGTTAGTTTTTTTTTTACTGGAAGAGCAGCAAAAACACACTTTTGTCTTTTCAAAGTAAAGGAATATACCACAGGGAACCCTCTATCAAATAAACCAAAACCCACAAGAGAGATAACTGGAACCATTCCAAGTGGACTGAAGAACCTGAAAGGACAAAACTGGCATCATCATCATCAATTTTGTAGAACCAGAAAGTGTGATTCTTTGACTATGACACTAATTTTCTTTTGCTTTACCTGGAACAGATGGCCCACATTTGACTATACCCCAGTATAATTTGTATGCTTGATGCCACTATCAAAGCACCTTGGACTGCTCTCATGGTGCTTAGGAATCTCTATATAAGCACATACACAACACATTAGCTTTCCCCACACCACATAGTTAGGGATTAGGTATGCAGTTGAAATGGTGAAAAAAATCCTTACAATGTGAATGCTAGAATTATATTTCAGCTTTTCTTATCTAGTCTGCCAGTAAAGTAAGGTTGGGCAAGTGGGTCATACATACTTTGACTTTACAAACTCTCTTCTCATCATTATTCAACTTACTGAGATAAAGTGAATGCATAATTGAGAGATGACAGAGAGATTCATTCGCTACTAACCAGATGGTCGTCCTCGATTTTCGACAAAGCAGGATCGTGAATTATGGAGATGATGGGGACCATGAATGCATAAGACCCTCCAATCACGGTCGGTAATCTCGTCCCAAAGAGCGTTTGTAGAAGAGTATTGATCCCTTCAACGAAGAGTAGAGTCTGTACCGTCCGCACTTTATCACCCTAAAGCATTGGAGAAAGAAAAAGAAGCATCAATGTACAAACACTCCAAAAATTTACAAATTTGAAGTCACAAGTTTCTCAAATGTTGTGAGTTAGTAACTATTCTTCTTTTTTGGGTAAAATATGACAAATTCTGAGAACTGACTCACATCAGTGCCTCCCATCAAAGGAACAAGAAATGAAGGAATCATGACAGCAGTGCCCAAGGCCAAAATGTAATGCTGAAATCCCAAAGCTATAGCCTCCCCTGCATTTTTCATATAAAACAGAGAAACACACACAACTCATTACGAACCCAGAAATCAAAGCTGGAGCTAAAAGATTTAAGCAAACGGTCAATGAAAAGTGTATTTTGACTAGAAATGAACATACCCCAAGATGGATTAGAGTCAATACAGTACTCCAAGCCTTGAAGCTGGTCCATTGGTGGGTGACTTATCTCTTCTGGTTTAGCTGCCATGGTCTATTCCCACCAGCAAAATACTTCGTTTTTGTTCTTATCCCAAATGGGTATCTACCACATAAATCAAAGAATCTTCAGAACAAAGAAAAGACAGAGATCCAACACTCCGGGCCTTGCTTCTTGTGATGGAATGGGAATGATTCTATAAGAGAAAGAAAAAAAAACAACGAAGGTTTGATAATCCCTCCTAGACAATGGAAATAAAAACAGAGATGGAAAAATATTATTTAGAGAGAGAAAAGAGCTGAAAAGAGGAAGAAGAGAGTCCAGTGATCGGAGAGTAAGAAGAAACAGCAGTTGCTCCTAAAAGCTTTTCCGGTTTGTAGCGAGGGTTTTTGTCTCTCTCACTCTGTCGGTCTGCGCTTTTTATTTGCAAAAGTTGCCGTTAGCGTTTTGATGTAATCCCTACTTTACCCCTCCTTGAACTTCCAAAACTGATTTTGACCGTTGCCTCTCCACTCTGTTCCTAATAAATTTTACAGCTCACCTTCCTAAATTTTCTTGCCAAATAAATAACAATAAACGTGTATCTGTTTGTTTTTATAACAAAGAGCATACATTTAAATTTTTACCTTAAAAAAAATCCAAAAAACAAAGAAAAAGACAAAAAGACATTGTTATTTCAATTGAGTTATGAATGATATCGTATATAATCTCGAACTCCAAATTTAAATTTTTATAATTTTTTCTTATTCAAAAGATTCCAGTCAAAACAACAGTTATGCAATGATAGTGTATGTGGGTACTGTGATGCTGAGCTTGCATTACAATCTCAATCTCCCATAACTCATCATATGATGTCAAAATAAGCTCAGCCAAACTTTTCCTCATTTTTTTCCCATCTCTTTTGCTTTCTTTTTCCTTTTCTTTTGTATGATCATGAACACAGTTATAATGGTGTGCATGAGTGGTGCTAAATAATCAAACTATTTGTAACTCATTATTAATCCAAATCTATATATCTAAATCTATATTACATGATTTATAAGCATATATAAGATGACAAAATTATCATTTAAAGACTCACTATACGATTTTTTTTCTTAAACAAAATTTTCAAACACTTTATTTCTCAAAATACATACTAGATTTCGAAAAAAAGTTGCATATCCAGAATCATAAAGTAAATATTTTTCCAATAATATCTATCATCGATTTTATTTGATCATTCTTAATTATATTTTTTTAATTATATTGTTTTAAATACATTATTTTTTTATATTGATATGTGGGTTATGTATGTTTGAGTGTTTATTTATATTATTTTTAAAAATTAATATAATTTCAAAAAAAAACAATGCAATTCCATTGTAATAACATAAAACAGTATATTTTAGAGTGCAATTTGTCAAGTCTATTATTTTTTAGGAATGTATATTTTTTTAATTTATATTGACAATGAAATTTTACCATACATTGACCATATATTTTACCACATTGACCATATATTTTACCACATAGGTGTACATGAATGAATTTAATTTACTAAATGCTTATGATATCTAATTTAATAAATGTTACTTATTATTATGTTAATTTCGTATAAAAGTGAATTATAAAATTTATAGCCATAATTTATTATAAATACAAATATATTTGCCATGTTATAAATAAAGTGTTGTTCTTCTTTTATTTTTCATTTAATAAATTATTTCTCACTTTAATGCTGTGGTATTTCCATGACATATTAACGAAAAAAAAACATTGTCAGTCGTGTAGTGACAAAAAATCGTCAGTCACAACTCGCTCACCTAAACCAGTAATAATTCGTTCCTCAGATAATATTTGATTTGATCAGCGACGGGATTTCCATCAAACCCTGTCTTCAATTGAGACATCTTATACTAATCTCAAGTATCAATCGGTGAGCTTTTTTTTTTTGAGAAAAAGTATCAATCGGTGAGCTAAAAATGATATGTAAACCGTATTTTTATAACTCATACTAATTCATATTTAGTTATTCAATTAATTAATTATTTTACTCATTTAATCAATATACTGAATATTTATTTGATTTTATGAATTTATTCTAATTAATTATTAACCCATTGAGATTTAGCGAATCTATTTCTATTGGAATTTAACACTTATTATTTATATTATAACATATAAATCCGATGCGTTAAAATTTAGCGAATTTATTCTCCTAAAAATTTAACACTTATTATTTAAATTATTACATGAAAATTCGATACATGAACTCATTAGAGTTTAAAAAATCCATTTTTTTTAGAATTTAATACATATTATTTAAATATGAGTTAACATCAACTCCTACGTTATTTATCACTACCTTGGCAAGTTGAATTTACATAATCTCGTCTCACCCATTTTCCTTATTAAAAATAATAATAATAATAATTAATACATCTATCGATAGCGGGTCGGGTCTGACTAGTGACTAGGACTCGACGTGGAAAGAAACAGAAATTGCAGGACTCGCAACGACTATTTTGATGCCAAGACAGGAAACTTTGAAATCTGAGCTTCTCTGCATGTAACCTAGATTTCATCATTTAACCCGGAAATGGCAATAATATTTTACAGTATTTACCTCCTGTCCATCACAATCGTCAAAATCTAACATTAAATTTTAAAATTGTGTTCTACACATATTTAATAAAAACACAATTTTCAATACAATCAAATCAGTATAACACATATTCTAATACTGTCACATCAGTAAAACACATTTCTCAACACAAAATTATTATCCAACCTAACTATTTTCCTATCTTTTATACTTTCCCTATCAAATTTACATCAAAATAAAGACTGGGTCCCATTTTATTATAAAAAATCAAGTCACATCATCATTCACATCATCAAAATACATATCTCAATACAATCACATCAACAAAACATATTTTTCAATACAGTCGTATCAACAAAACAAACTTTACGTATTAAAAAACAAATAATCTAAGAATCAAATAGGGCATTCAAATCAAGAAAAAGGAAAAAAAAAATCCTCCAAAGCAGAACACAGACGCACTCAGCTTAGCAAAGAACAATACAAAATAGTTGGTGCAAGGAATCAAGTCTGATACGTTGGATTCAACTGTCAAAAAAGAAACAGTGGGCCTTTTCTGCCATAACAATAAATTATATTGGCAATTGCAACCACATGATCTCTAGGTCATTCGAATGATATCTCACTTTCACAATGATACAGCAAAACTATTATCATTTTTCCATTGCAATTGAGCCACCACACATATACGAGCCTTGTATACGAAAATTGTTTATCTTTTTACAGCGAACATGGTTAAAAAGAAAGAAGGTGGTAGAGCTCTAAAATTGCAGTCTAGAGATCACAAACATATCGTAACAGAGACATATAGGGAGAGTCTTGTGGATTGTTTACCTTTTATTGAGCACACAAGTAGAAAACAGAGAGATTTGTCTGTGGTCTTCTAAATGTAAATAATTCAATGTTTTACCAGACAAATACGGAAAAAAGACTACGGTCTAGAATATGATTGTAAGATGCATGCCATAGAAGATAGAAATATGCTTCAACAGTAGAAGATAGTAGCGAGTGATGACATGAAGAAGGCGGGGTCAGGCTACTATTGAATTAATCTTCAAATGCACTCTCCTTTCCGTCTAGAACTTTTGGGATATGCATGGAAAAGAAAGGCAATTTACAAATAAAGTAAATGTTAATGGAATTGCCTTTTGATGTGACTAATCTCTTTTGTAAAAGCATATACATTTGCAAATCAAATTCTCTCAACTAATTCTTTTCCAACATCGTTACCACTTACCTGTGACAACTGACAATAAACAAAACACGCGTAGATAAATGGTCCTCGCCCCATTTGGGTAGATAACGCCTTCAATCACCACCAATCTGAAATAAGTCGAACAATATAAATAAGAAAAAATCACAAATAACTGATGTTTGCATGCAATATTCTCAAAGTTATATACAAAAATAAGAACCTTATCCCACTTCGATTTCCTGTTCTGACTGCCATCCCAACCAACAGCATTAGTTATAGTCGGCACATAGTTAAATCCACCAGAAACTACAGTTGGGGCACCAGTAAAGAGAGTCAGTTTAAGGGCACACCAATATAATAACATATTGATTCAAGAGGAAGAAAAGAGAACAAGAAAATCCCCCAAGAAGCCTTCATGTAAAATTAAAAATGCACAACTCTTGTACCTGTAATAGGCAATCTAAACTTTGATCCAGAACTCATAATTCCAGTCTGAGAACCTCCCATAACAAGTTCGGGCCTTGGACTCCTCTTCAATTCTTGATCTTTTCTCTCCCTTTCACTCGTCATATCAATTTCTGCTTCATGAACGAAACAGCAAAAAACAAAGGTTAGCCAGAAAAAGGGGTTGTAAGAAGTCACGGAAATGAGACTAGAACTTTTCACATGATATTAAGAAAGCACGAGAAGCAAACAAAGAAAGATATGCAACAACAAATGCTGAAATGCATATAATAGTCGAGAGTTCGCAAAATCTACAATGGTAGGAGCAACAAAATGTACGTTGTGGGTAGCGGGAAAACATTGAGGAAAATGATATGTATCCCAAGCTTATACATTCCATTGTAATTTGTATCCCATTATTTATTTCATCGTGTTATAACAATGAAATAAGTTATGTCATTGTGCGAACACAATGAAATAACTATGCCACATGTGTATGTGAGCCATGTGATATATAAGTCTGGAATGTTTAACACTGCTGAAAAATTAAACACCACATAGTATGTCTCACACACAATTTTTACATGCTGCAGAATAGAAAACATTTCAAATATATACATAGCAAAGGTTAGGTCCATGAAAAACATAAATTGCATATATTGCTGCAATAAGCCTCCTACATAGATGTGCTATATATAGGTTGATAAAAGTTGAGGAAGTGGGCAGTGATACATGACAATTAGGAAATTATCAAGTTGGGGATGTGGCCAGTAGTATATAACAATCTCCTGATACCTCATTGCATGCAGCAAGAAATCCGGGTTTCAATAGTCCTTCATATTGCGCACCTCTGCATTGAAACTTCTCCCAATTTTCTTCAGAGCGAGACATCTATTGATTCTCCTCTGCATCATCATAACAAAGTCTAAATATCAAAAGGATATATATAGTGCAAATGAAAATCTTTTAAACATTAGAAGATCGGATATTCCCAAGTGACTAAATTATGCACAAATTGTTACACAAACAGCATAGAGCAAGAGCGGCCGCCAATAAGGAAACTTCTAGTGTGGTGAGAGTTTAGTCAAATATAATAGTGCGCCTTAGGTTTTGCCAAACCCATGCAAGCACGCCGGAAAATAGGCTTTGCAAAATGTAAGCAAGCATGTCGGAAAATTTCATTAGCACAAAAGAAAACAATGCAGTAATGCACCATTCTCTAACTCCAAAAAAGGGAGACGTAGGAACTTTAGTTAGACCAGGCTTAAAAATGGTCGAAAATAATGAGAATTAGCATTAGCAGAATAATATCTCCAGATAAACTAAATTGTTTTAGAAACAAACTAAGGGAAAAGTTATATGAGGCAATAGGCATATAGTATAAGGTCCACACTCCACAATACATGTTCAAGTAGCGAGTAGATACATACAGACAGCCTAAAAACATTTATAAACAAACTAACAAAACATCTATATGAAGCACATCCCCAATGTTCCGAGTGCACATGATAATGAAGGAAAGAAGCAGGCCCAAGAGACACCCTTTTCTATGTCGACATGGTTTTTATAAGGTCCGGGAATTGAAACAACTGGGTGACAATTATCATTTGAACAGAAACTCGAAAGTCACTAACTTGCAGCTCTTCAGAGCACTTGGATTTTGCCGGTGGGGGAAGAAATTTATCCAAAAGATCCATATTTTCAACAGAAATCTTATCAGCACCCTCAACTTCCACAGCTTCTAACTCAACAATGGTCGAATTCATTGCATCTGGCTGATCTGGTATCAAGTTTTCAGACTGCAACAATTTCCGAACATTAGCTGTTGATACCTGACTGGAAGAGTTTTTACTTGGACATTCTTGATAGTTAATATATGTAATTTTGGAAAACTAAACAAGAAATGGAATTGTGAAACAGTTTATGCATACTAATTCATGAAACTAAGCATACATTAGGTCCTTGAAGCTCCGCACCGAACAAGATTCTGCCTCTGCTTTCCATCCCCCCTTCCTGCAATTTATCACCAATACTAGGAATCAATTAAAACCATGCACCCTCCACAAAAACCATCATTAAATCCTATTATCGAAAAAATCTTTCCGAAACTAAAATATTGAGAGCATAACAATTTCGAAATTAAACACTGAAAACCAAGCCTAGAGAAAGCTTTCAAGATGTAGATTCCAGAAGCACAAATTTGGGATCATAAATGCATAAATTTCTTTACCTCCCCTATAAATATAGCATCACTTGAACCTCGTGTTGGAAACTAAACAATCAATACATATAAAACATAAAAAATATAAATAGTTTATTTCATTAATAATCAAATATAAACAAAATATAAAAAATATATCATATATACAAAATATATCATATATGTAGAATTGAAAGTGAGAACAACCAAAGTTACCAAAAACCGGATCGTAATGCAAACACGAGATTGACACTACCAGAAAAGCGCTAATTACAGACGGAAAATATCGACGGAATAATTAAGTTGGTAATTGGCGATAGATTTCCGACAAATTCGCGATAAAAGTTCTCTTAGGAATTTTGTGGACGATTTACCAACCGAATACCGACGAATATATTAGCGACGGATAATTTCGTCAGTATATTTTGGCGGCAGTTGTGCCGCGAACTTTGCCGACGAAATGTCTGTCGACAATTACTGTCGGTAAAAAATTCAATGTTGATTTTTTAGTTTGTTAAATATTTAAAAATATCTAATTTTTGCCGACGGAATTTGTTCCGTCGGTAAGTTATATTTTTAATTGTTAAAAATATATATTTTAATTATTTTAATTTTGCCGACGGAATAAATCCGTCGGCAAATCAATTGAATACTTTAAAAAGAACCCTAACTCTTCTTCTCTGTTTCTTTCTCTTCCAGTCGCGAATTCACCCATTCTCTCCTTTCGTTTCCTGTCTCTCCCACCTACGAGCCATTGTCAAATTTCTTCCTCTTCTCACGGTCACCGAACTTCTCCTCCTCTTGCCGGCACAATCGTCACCATCGTCGAAACTCCTCAAATATTGGCAGCGCAAACTGACCGGCATATCGAAACTGGTGGCGCTTCCTATGTCCAAGCAAGTGGAATTAACAACTATTACCCTTTAAATTTTGAAGCCTTCTTGGTCGAGGCGAAATTTCAGCTTCTGAATCTCGGTTAATTGAATCTCCCGCTCCAGGTATTATTTCGAGGCGCTCCGTATATGAGTCTCTTCAAACAGGCCTTATTGCTATTGATTCGATGATCCCGATAGGACGTGGTCAACGAGAATTAATTATTGGGGACAGACAGACCGGTAAAACCGCGGTAGCCACAGATACGATTCTCAATCAACAAGGGGAAAATGTAATATGTGTTTATGTAGCTATTGGTGAAAAAGCATCCTCTGTGGCTCAGGTGGTGACTACTTTACAGGAAAGAGGAGCAATGGAATATACTATTGTGGTAGCTGAAATGGCGGATTCTCCAGCTACATTACAGTACCTCGCCCCTTATACTGGAGTGGCTCTAGCTGAATATTTTATGTACCGTGAACAACACACTTTAATCATTTATGATGATCTCTCCAAACAAGCACAGGCTTATCGCCAAATGTCTCTTCTATTACGAAGACCACCCGGTCGTGAAGCTTATCCAGGAGATGTTTTTTATTTGCATTCACGTCTTTTAGAAAGAGCCGCTAAATCAAGTTCTAGTTTAGGTGAAGGAAGTATGACTGCTTTACCAATAGTTGAGACCCAATCGGGAGATGTTTCAGCTTATATTCCTACTAATGTAATTTCTACTACAGATGGACAAATCTTCTTATCCGCCGATCTGTTTAATGGCGGAATCAGATCTGCTATTAATGTGGGTATTTCCATCTCGATAGTAGGATCCGCGGCTCAAATTAAAGCGATGAAACAAGTCGCGGGCAAATTAAAATTGGAATTGGCTCAATTCGCAGAATTAGAAGCCTTCGCGCAATTCGCTTCGGATCTCGATAAAGTTACTCAGAATCAACTGGCGAGAGGTCAACGATTACGCGAGTTGCTCAAACAATCCCAATCTGCTCCTCTCGCGGTGGAGTACTAGATAATGACTATTTATACTGGAACGAATGGCTATCTTGATTCGTTAGAAATTGGACAAGTAAGAAAATTTCTTGTTGAGTTACGTACTTACTTAAAAACAAATAAACCTCAGTTCCAAGAAATCATATCTTTTACCAAGGTATTCACCGAAGAGGCAGAAGCCCTTTTGAAAGAAGCTATTCAGGAACAGATGAAACTACTCTGGCACTCCTTAAGTTGGTAGATCTGTCGATGGGGCTCTCCTTATGTTGTTGAGATTAGGTCTTGTTTTTAGTGTATTGAAGTTAATTTGGTGCTCAAATTACATGAGTCATCTGTTGTTCTTTTTTATGGATGCGAACTTGCAGAGCAAGTGTGATTGGTGCTGAAATTACATGAGTTATATATGTAGTTTTTATTTTTTGAAATTAAGAACTACATGTGTTGTATGGTAAAAGTGTGGCTAGTGAGAGAGAGATTATTGTTTGTAACTATCTTTTGTACAGTGTGTTGACTGTTGGTAATGGTGGGTAAATATAGTGCTTATACATGAAGTGAGGTATGCCAATCGCAAATCTCCTTAAGGTGAAAATGCCCCAACCACCGGTGTCAATGCTAAAGTAGGCAAACACCTCCCAAGATACAACACTCCCTTCTATCGGTAGGTGACACAAGTATACCAGTAGGCTCGTTCGAACCAAGAATATGAACAGCACTCTCAAAGAAGAAGAAGAAGAAATTTGACTGGAAAGAAGGAAGAGAGTTTCGACATAAGCGTTAAGCTTTGGAGAAAATGGTGTAATCTTTCCATACCATTTGGGCTACTATTTATAGTAGAACCCAAGAAAAGCGTATTAAATCCAATATTAAACCGAACTAATATTGTCACGAAAATATTTGAATTAATTCCGTAACGGAAATTTTGAATTTCGAATAAGCCTCATGTCCACATTCAACGAACCTGGGTAGTGGGCTAGTACAAAATATTAAGCCTAAGCCCGAGCTCGGGCCCACGTGTGTGTGTGTGTTTTTTAGTGAGCCCAAGCTCATTATGTAGAATCTCTCTCTCTCTAAAAAACTTGGGTGTCATTGGGCCCAAGTCTTAAATCTAACACTTGAGTTTATAAACCCAAGTCACACAACATAATTATGAAATGTGGGATTCCCACGTTTCTATTATTTTGCACTCAATATATCATGCTTAACATGACCACTTTGGAGTCAATTTCCATTCAACCAAAAATGGTTTTGGACAACCTTTAACTCCAATCTCTAGTCTTCATATTGAAGATTAGAACCCACTAAATTACATTCAACTAATACTCAATTAGTTGTAAATAATTATTGGTCAAATAGCAGTTCACCACCATTTTACCAACAATCCCCCACATTGAATGGAAACAGACGACAATTCGGACACGAGGATTTGTCTAAGATTGAAAACTTGTCTGAGAGTCCAGTAGGACCAATACTGCATCGAGATCGGTAACTTTTGGCTTTGAACCTTTCCTAATGAAAGTCTATCAGACTTACTTAACTAATCAGTGGACTGATGCCTTGAACTGCCTGTTGTATATGTAAGCCCAGACAATAAACCTCACACAGCAATGATCCAATTCATAATTGGTTCTCGGTTGTGTTCGTTGTTTCGGCCATGAACGTCTTGGGTTCAGCGAGTGCTTTAGAAAATATCGCCTTTCAAATATTTTCATAGAGCCGGCCTTACTCTTCACTCACATAGGTGATGTCCTATCAAGAGTATTCTCTTATACTCCACTTGTATATTTACAAGATATATGAATCATTAAAAGCATAGTTTAATCTTAACACACTTCTTAGCAGTTCTTGGGGCATCCAAGGAATGGGATAGAGTAAAAACTCCACACTGCTCATACTTAAGTTATTCTCAACTTATGTTTTCATATTGAACCTAGTCCATGGGATCTCCAATTGCTAGGTTAGGTTTCCATCGAGATAACTCATTGAGTTAAGGCTTTTAAGCCCATTCCCCTCGATGCTCAGTCTGTCACCTCTCTACTTAAACTTTTTGTAAACGGATCTGCTAGGTTTTCCTTAGATTTCACAAAGTCTAAGGAAATTATTCAAGTAGAGAGTAATTGTCTTACGGTATTATGTCTACGACGAATGTGTCTAGACTTACCGTTATACATCAAATTTTGTGCTCTAGCAATTGCAGCTTGATTATCACAATGAATGCAAATTGCAGGCACAGGCTTTGGCCATATTGGAATGTCCTCCAAGAAGTGACGAACCCACTCTGCTTCTTCACCAGCTTTATCCAAAGCTATAAATTCTGATTCCATCGTAGACCGTGCTATGCACGTTTGCTTTGAGGACTTCCATGAAACAGCCGCCCCTCCTAGAAGGAATACATAGCCACTTGTGGATTTTGATTCCTCCGAATCTGCAATCCAATTAGCATCACTATATCCTTCTAAAACAGCCGGATACTTACCATAGTTTAAAACACTAGTTTTTTGTTTTGTTCAGGTACCCTAATATTCTCAATAAAGCTTTCCAATGCTCATGTCGAGGATTACTTGTGTATCTGCTTAGTTTACTAATAGAGTACGCAATATCTGGCCTTGTGTAGTTCATGATGTACATTACACTGTCTATAATTCGAGAGTATTCCAATTGTTGAATACTATCTCCAGTATTCTTATGTAAAACCATATGTGGGAGAAACGGACTATTAGCATCTTTGATGCCATGTCCTTTAAATCTTTCAATCACTTTCTCTATATAGTGTGACTGAGATAATGCTAGGCCTTCCGATGTTCTAGAAATTTTAATGCCTAGTATCACATCCGCTTCACCCATGTCCTTCATGTCAAAGTTCTTTGATAGCATTTTTTTGGTTTTGTTGATGATCTCAACATTTCGACCAAGAATTAACATATCATCGACATATAGACAAGTGATTACACAATCATTGTTTACCAATTTTGTGTAAGCACATTTTTCACACTCGTTGATTCGAAATCCATCTCGAATCACTACTTGGTCAAATTTTTCATGTCATTGTTTTGGAGCTTGCTTTAGCCCATACAATGATTTGACAAGTTTACATACCTTATGTTCTTGTCCTTTGACCTTGAACCCTTTGGGTTGTTCCATATATATCTTCTCATCGAGTTCACCATTCAGAAATGCTATTTTTACATCCATTTGGTGAATCATCAAGTCATATAGCGATGTTATAGCAATTAACATCCGCACGGATGTAATTCTCGTGACTGGTGAATATGTATCAAAGTAATCTAGACCTTCTTTTTTTTCTAAACCCTTTAGCTACGAGCCTTGTCTTGTACTTATCTATGGATCCGTCAGCCTTAAGCTTTTTCCTAAAGATCCATTTACATCCAATTGGCTTATTCCCGGGTGGGAGATCAACCAATTCCCAAGTATGGTTACTTAGAATGGATTCTATTTTGCTGTTTACAGCTTCTTTCCATAATGGAGCATCTGGTGTTGACATTGCTTCCTTGAATGTCTGAGGCTCCGTCTCTAACATATATGTTAGAAATTCAAGACCAAAGGACTTTGAGACTTTTGGTCTCTTGCTCCTTCTTGGTTCCCCAACCTCTTGTTCTTCATTTTGTTCTTTCTCAGAAATTGAATCTCTATTCCTTTTCTGAGAGGTTTCACTTTGTTTGCACATAAATATTTTCTCAAAAAATTCCGCATCTCTCGTTTCCATGATTATATTTACATGGATATCATCTATCTCAGATTTATGTACCAAAAATCTGAATGCACTGCTATTTTAAGCATATCCCAAAAATATGCAATCCACAGTTTTAGGTCCAAGTTTGACTTGCTTTGGTGGAGGTACTGTCACCTTAGCTAGTCACCCCCACGCTTTCAAGTATTTGAAAGAGGGTGGTCTCTTATTCCACATCTCATATGAAATACTACCTGTTTTCTTGTGAGGCATTCTGTTAAGAATATAATTAGCAGTTAGCACTGCTTCCCCCCACAAGTTTTGCGGTAGCCCAGAACTTATTAACATGAAATTAACCATTTCTTTTAAAGTTCTGTTTTTTCTTTCAGCAATCCCATTTTGCTGAGGTGTATATGGTGCTGTTGTTTGGTGGATGATTCCAAAATCAGTACACATCTCATCAAAGAGAGCAGAATCATATTCTCCCTCCCTGTCGGATCTTAGTGCCTTAATATTTTTACCAAGTTGATTCTCAACTTCATTTTTATATTTGATAAAGTTGTCCATTGCTTCATTTTTGCTAGTTAACAAATAAACATAGCAATATCGTGTACAATCATCAACGAAGGTAATGAAATACTTCTTTCCACCTCTACTTTGACAAATTTCAAGTCGCATAAATCACTATGGATTAATGCTAGAGGCTCAGTACTTCTTTCAATCGTGTGAAAAGGTTTATTGGCAAACTTTGCTTCAACACATGTTTCACATTTATGGTTGACATCCAAATTAAATTTGGGAATTAAACCTAAGTTTGTCAACTTTTTTATAGTACCATAGTGTACATGTCCTAATCTACCATGCCATAAGTATGGAGAGACAACAATGTAAACTGAATATTCATGACAGTTTTTGGGTACAAAAACTTGCTGTTTTTATCCATTACAGCAATGTTGGCCTTAAAAAGCCCATAACACATATACCCCTTCCCTACATAAGTTCCATCTTTGGAAACTACAAATTTTTTGGATTCAAACACAATTTTGAATCACTTGCTTATCATCATAGGCACAGAAATCAAATTCTTACGAATCTCTGGAACATGTAGCACATTTCGCAGAGCGAGCTTCCTGCCTAAGATGAATTTCAGAATAACCTCTCTAGTTCCTTCAATAGAGGCTGGAGAAGAGTTACCCATGAAGATCTTCTCTCCATCATCATTCTTCTCATAAGATGTGAAGAGGTCTCTATCGATCCAGATGTGTTTGGTTGCACTAGTGTCCACCCACCAGTCTTTGGTGTTAGTCACCAAGTTTACTTGGGTGACTACAGCAGTCAACATCTCTTCATCGTCACTATGCTCAACCAAGTGAGCTTGCTTGGTAGCTTTTCCCTTGCCTTTAGCCTTTTTCGGCTTTTCAACGGGAATTACATGAATCATTCTGTTTGTCATAGGAACATTGTTCTCGATTCCAATGGTTGCAGCAGCAACAGACATGTCTCCAACAAGAGTAGCCATCGCCATACCTTTTGCATTTCGATCCGGTTTTTGGTAACTTTGGTTGTTCTCACTTTCAATTCTACATATATGATATATTTTGTATATTTTGTTTATATTTGATTATTAATGAAATAAACTATTTCTATTTTCCATGTTTTATATGTATTGATTGTTTAGTTTCCAACAATCTTAAGGTAAAAATGTCTCAGCCACCGGTGTCAATGCTAAAGTAGGCAAACACCTCCCAAGATACAACACTCCCTTCTATCGGTAGGTGACACAAGTATACCAGTAGGCTCGTTCGAATGAAGAATATGAACAGCACTCTCAAAGAAGAAGAAGAAGAAATTTGACTGGAAAGAAGGAAGAGAGTTTTGACACAAGCGTTAAGCTTTGGAGAAAATGGTGTAATCTTTCCATACCATTTGGGCTACTATTTATAGTAGAACCCAAGAAAAATGTATTAAATCCAGTATTAAACCGAATTAATATTGTAACGAAAATATTTGAATTAATTCTGTAACGGAAATTTTGAATTTCGAATAAGCCTCATGTCCACATTCAACGAACCTGGGTAGTGAGCTAGTACAAAATATTAAGCCCAAGCCCGAGCCCGGGCCCACATGTGTGTGTGTTTTAGTGAGCCCAAGCTCATTATGTAGAGGCTCTCTCCCTCACAAAAGCTTGGGTGTCATTGGGCCCAAGTCTTAAATCTAACACTTGGGTTTATAAACCCAGTCACACAACACAATTATGAAATGTGGGTGATCATACCTCATAATTGAGAAATATACCATTAGATTATGAGGTATTTATTCATAAAATCATGTGTTTTTTAGTTGGTTATCCGTTTCTAACATTCCCCGTTGATTTTGTAGGAAATGGGAGAAAATGAAGTTGAAGTTACTGTTCAACCGTCCCGACACCCAAAACAACCGTCCCGACGGTTTGTGAAGGAAAATGGGCAGAGGAGAAAAAATAGCTTGAACCGTCCCGACGGTATTTTTAACCGTCCGGACGGTTTGTGAAGGGAACTGGACAGATTGCAAAAAATAGCATAAACCGTCCGGACGGTATTTTTAACCGTCCGGACGGTTAACTCATGGATCAAAACAGAGGCATAAAGGTGTCCGGACGACACTGTTTCCGTCCGGACACTTGTCGGGATTCTGCACTTTGAAACTCATTTTCTTAGGGTTATTTTGGGTAGATCAAGCTTGTAACCAATGGGGAATGAATTTGTAAGGGTAGGATAGGTTTTAAACATTAAAACTAGGGGTTAAACCCTAGTTTTGGGGTTGGGGAATGAAGACTATTCTAGGAGGCAGCTTTGGCATTAATTTTTCCAGCATTCTTCCTCTCTCTTTCAAGCATTTTTCTGCAACATTCTTCTCAAAAATTCTGTAAGCGTATTGATTTTTATATATAAATTGATGTTTATTGATATAATGATGAGTGAGTAGTCTTATCTCTAGTTCCTAGTCCTAATGGTGGATTTGAATCTTGATTGCTCAATGTATGCCATGGAATCCATTGTTATGGAATTCTTATTTTGATTTCTTGATAGTTGTGACTTGGGTGTTTATAAATGAGTATGTTGCTGTTATGTTGGAGAGATTTTGAGTGTAAATCTAGTTTGACGATTAGGCCAAGCCCAAAGGGGAACATTAATCCATATTATTTGGTGTATTGTATTCTAAGCATTTATCGTTAAATCTTGAAGATTTCCTAACCAACATCACTTGTATCGAAGTCATCATAAACCCAAGTCCAATTTCATTAATTGAATGCTTTTGATTTAATTGTGCTTGCATGATTGAATTTGGGTACATTGAGCATGAGAGAGGATTATCTACCATGATGGATTAGGACTAGAGTTCTTAAATTAATTGTTTGAGCTGAATCGATTTCGTTACTTGCTTGAATCGAAAATCAAATTACCGATTGAATCGGTCCATGTTTTCTCTAAAACTTGATATTTGTTATTCTTTGTGAAATTGCATCATTACACTATATTTGCATTCACTTCAAATTATCCTAAACACACCTCCTCGAGACTCGACTCCGGACTCCCGAATTTTACTACTTACCGATACCCTACACTTGGGGTAAGTTCACACACACAATAAAGTGTCGGTCAAGTTTTTGGCGCCGTTGCCGGGGATTCTCACGTTTCTATTATTTTGCACTTAATATATCATGCTTAACATGACCACTTTGGAGTCAATTGTCATTCAACCAAAAAATGGTTTTGGACAACCTTTAACTCCAATCTCTAGTCTTCATATTTAAGATTAGAACCCACTAAATTACATTCAACTAATACTCAATTAGTTGTAAATAATTATTGGTCAAATAGCTGTCGACCACCATTTTTCCAACACCTCGCTTGTTTTCGATCACTTCTTTATCATCGTTTTGCTTTTGTTCTTCTTCAATATCTACCATATCGTCATCGTCTTCGTCATCCCCGTACATGGACAGTAAAGCAATTCCTTCTGATTTCTTCTTCGATGGCATGATCGAATTCTACTGTTCTAGAGTTAGGACTTGTTGAACTCGAAGAAAAATCGGGTTTCTTTGTAGTTAAACCTCCATTATTGAGAGTATGATGAAGAGTGGTGCATGTCCAGGCTCAAGTGATTGCAGTTTACAGAAAAATCAAATTTCCGATGAACGATCTCGTACTTGCCACAGCTGCTGGTCTCTTTCTGTTCGGTCCAAAACTCAAAACTGAGTACAGGACCATAGGCCGGAAGCTAAAGCCTAGGCTTGTTTATATAGAGCCCATCATTAACCCTACTAGGTGTGCTTTGTTATCTGGGTTGGAATTTCATATTCCAATTTGGGAGACTTTGGGTTATATTGGGTTGTAATATTTTTGTTTTTTAATCAGAGAAGGAAGATGAAGTTCGAACTCGAGTTTAACATTATACATGTCTCAAGTAGTATTTTCCTTTGAGTAGTAACTTCTTCTTTTTCCTAATACCAACTGTGAAAGACTAAAAACGGGACGTGTTTTGGTCACGTCTGTTCGTTGGATGGTTTCAAAACTCACCTCGATCAATGGATGTGATTGATCCACATGGTGTGGGTCCCACGTTTAACAATAAATGTGCGAACGTTGAAAAAAAAAGAACTATTCAATGTTATAGGAAAAGTCTATTTAATTCTAACGTGGGATGAAAATTATTAACGGAATATTAGTGCGTAATTATAAAAAATGGGCTACAATTCTTTCATATTTACAATATGGTCGATGCTTCTCTCTCCTCTAACCATTGATCAATTATGATAGATTTTTCTACTTCGTCTCCTTCTAAAAAAGCTTCTTGATTGTTCACTTCGTTCCTTCGATTGAAAAATCCAGCACGAAGATGAAAGCACAAGAATCCGGTTAGAAAAAAAATCACTGGGATCATCCAGGTTAGGGTTTTACAAGTTTGGGCTACTTCACATAATTTTTTTAGTGAGAATTACATTACAAAAATAATTTACGTTTATTCCAATTACATGACTAAATAATCGTAGATCAACTTTTGACAGAAAGCTTTGAATTCTGATATGAAATGTAAATCTTTCTATAAATTAGGAATCACTTAACATAAATAAAGGTAAAATCAAACAAAATCTTCGTTTATGTACTCGAATTTCAAACATATAATTTATGTACAAACTTGATTAATCTGTATCGAACAAATCAATTATTAAGGTCAAATAAATCGATCATCCAAATCGGACACATATCTCTATAATCTATTTCTCTTAAGTCCTAACCAGAGGCAAAGTACAGCAATACAAATTTATTTCCCCATTAAAATAATATATCGAATATCACATCTGTAATATAAAAAATAAAAATGTATACTCATAAATATTTATAAAATACATTTATTTTTTTAGAAATATAAAATACATATCTCAATACAAATAAATATATTTCAATAAAATTTTATTATATTTCAATTCTATTTTACTAAGACCATCTACAACAATGACGATATACACGAATTGAACTTGAATTTGAAGTTTATGTTTTGTCTTTTTGTGCAAACTAAGTCACATGCACTGCTACAGTGATACGGAGCTACCAGCGTTGCCCTTAGTATACTGATGTGCATTTTTTGATTAAAAAATTGGCGGTCATTGCCAACACATCTCACATCATTGATAGGATTACTACACCATTAAATATGGACCATTGATTCAATGGATCAATGACCCATATTAATTCACAAAATCATATAGATTATGGCCCACAAGATTATTACACGTGCTGTACACAGAGAAGGTAGGTTGGATATTAATATAATAATCAATTTTGAAGAAATGTTTTATCAAATAATATTTAATATTATTATTACATATTTAATCAAAAAATTATTATAAAAGGTGATAGTAGTAATAAAATAGATTGAGTTTAATCAAATAAAAAGTGATTGTAGAAATGAATATTTAAATGATTTAGAGTAATAGATGTGTGTTGTTATTTTTTAAAAATTGTAAATTAGTGAAAATATGTATTTTTATTGGAATTAAGAGAATCTGTAAGAGATGCTGCTGTGAATGGTCTAACACATAAAAATTGCGGTTCCCCAACCTCGATCTCAAAAACCCTTTCTTTTAGTTGGGTTTGCTGTTTTGGCCATTCATTATTTTGTTTTGCTAGAAATTGGAGGTTTTTAAAGGGAGTGGTTTTATCAACCCTTGCTTGGGTTGTAGATGAGGGAACCAAAGCCATGTAAATGATGGAGTAGATGGTGATCCTGAGAAAAGAGCAACCAGCAAATCTCATTTTCCCCCCTGTAGCAAAACTAACAAAGTCAAGCAATACCACTGGTTTTTTGTTATGAAGAGGAAAAACGTGAAGAAGGAAAAGTTTCAGAGGGAGAAAAATTGTTTCACTTAGTTGGGAAGTCCACACACTTATCAACACATGGAACATTGATATATATATCTTTAACCCAACAAGTGAAAGCCCAAATACACTCTTTTATTGGACTTATCCATGAAAATTCAATAGTATTTGTTATCACACAAGGCTAACACATACCATTAACCTTAATTAGTCACTAAGATTAGCTCATTTCCATAATCTAGAATAATTTGAGCCTAATCACATCTTTATACATCATAGATTGGCTACTTAAATGAGCAATACCTAGATTAACTAGATCACATTAGTCCATTTTGATAATTTAATCCAACAATCTCCCTCTTGGACAATGTGAACTAGAGACCTTTATAATCTAAAATTGCTCAATCTTTAATGTGGCCAACATTGAAGCAAAAATCTGTAATGTCAAACATGACTAACTATGTTTACAACATGACCTTGAAAGGCCTAAGCAGTCAATCCTTTGGTTAAAGGATTGGCTATCATGTGTTTTGTCCTTATATTCTCTATGCTTATAAGAGATTCAACAACCTTTTCCCTAACATAAATATACTTGACATCAAAATATCTTGTTTGACTTGAACTCTTAGTACCACGTGCATAAGACACTGCTGCAGTGTTGTCACAATATAAGATAATAGGTCTTGAAATTCTCGAGAAGAATTCAAAACTTATTAGTAATTTTCTAAGCCACAAAGCAGTCTTAGTTGTTGAATAGCAAACTAAGTATTCTGCCTCCATAGTAGAAGTAGCTATGATGGACTACTTCACACTTTTCCATGCTAGTGCACCTCCGGCCATCATAAAAACGAAACATGTGGTAGATTTTCTGTCATCCCTGCAACCAGCATAATCTGAATCTGAATAACCAATAACATCAAGGTTATCAGTTTTTCTATAAGTGAGTATGAATCCCTTAGTCCCTTGTAAGTACCTAAGTACTTTCTTCACTCCTTTCCAGTGTGGCACACCTAGATTGCTTAAGTACCTACCCAAAACAATGATTGCAAAGGCAATGTCTGGCCTTGTGCAAACTTGTAGATACATAACACTCTCCACTGTTGAAGAATAAGGGATTTTGCTCATTTCTGCCTTTTCTTCATCAGTTCTAGGACATTGAGACATTGACAATAATTCACACTTCAAAATAGGAGCTACAGTAGGGTTACATTCCAGCATATTGTATTTCTGCAATATACTAGAAGCATAAGATCTCTGACAAAGACCTAACACATTCTTAGACCTATTCCTCAGAATCTCAATCCCTATAACATAAGCTGCTTCACCCAAGTATTTCATATCAAAATGAGAAGACAGTAGCTATTTAACCTCATTTATCAAGTCACCACTATTATTAGACAGCAGTATGTCATCCATATATAGGATAAAACCACAAAAAATATTCTCATTAGTCCTTGTATAGATGCAATCATCAGCTACACTTTCTGTAAACTCCAAAGAAGTCACAACTTGATCAAACTTCAAGTACCATTTCCTTGAAGCTTGCTTGAGCTCATAAATTGATTTATTCAGTTTGCACACCATATGCTCCTTCCAGATAGTATAAAGCCCTTTGGTTGTGTCATAAACACACTTTCATCAAGTTCACCATTTAAGAATGTTGTCTTTACATCCATTTGATGTAAATCCAAATCCAAATGAGCTACTAAAGCCTTAATCACCCGCAACGACTCATTTGTGGAAACCGGTGAAAAAATATCTTTATAATCAACTCCCTCTCTTTGATTATACCCCTTAGCCACTAATCTTGCTTTATACCTCTCTTTGTGGCCTTGAGTATCACATTTGGTTTTGAAAACCCATTTGCAACCCACTAGTTTACACCGTTTAGGCAAATCCACCAAATCCCAAACTTCATTTTTCTCCATTGAACTTAGTTCATTGTTGAGTCTAAAATAACTTACTAGCAAGTGTACTAGTCAAAAGAATAGTACAAGTGGTCAGTAGAGATCGTATCCACAGAGACGGAGTTATGATTTAATCCAAGTGTTTATTTACATATATTTATGGACAATGCAAGAAATTAAAGTTCCACTCAAGTTGATTGGGTTTGCAATTTAATAGGAATGCAAGCAAGAAAAGTAAAGTGTTTTTGGAATTTTTGTATTGAAGAATGTAAATGCTAATGCAAATTGTCACTAGGCAAGTTATACTAATGCAATGAATTCAAGTAGAAGAATGAAGCACCAAGACTTCGAAATCCACCAAGGGTCAATGATGTGCAAACACAACCAATTCACTCATACATTTATCAATTCGGGTATAACGAATCCGTACCTAAGTCGATTTTAGCGCACTCAAGCCAATTTCCCTCATATCAATCACTAGCCATCTTATTGGTCTAAACATGCATAAGAATTCATGAAAGCTCAATGGAAATAGGATTCATACAAACTTGTTCCAAACCTAATGGAAACAATAATTGCAATCTAAGGTCCCAAGAAGCATGATTAAATAGATATTTCACCATCTACAAAATCCATCAAACAAATCCATTCAAAACCCTAAGTGGTGATCAAGCACAAAGAGTAAGAAGAATTCACAATAATCATAGAAACCAAAGATTTATACCCAAAAAGATTCACATATAAACAAATCAATTCATACAACCATCATTCAACCCAAGGCTTCATCCTAGCCTTGGTGATAAAGAGTTTAGCTACACATAGAGAGAGAAAGAGACAAGCAAAGAGAGAGAAACATATTGGTAGAACCCAAAATTGGAAGAAACAAAAGCCAAGATGAAGAATCCCTCCTTCAAGCCTTGAATCCTCATTCTTTCCTCTATTTTTTGCTCTCTGGAACGGCCGTTTGATAGGTTAGAAGTGTGCAATTTTTAGGGCTTTCGCGAATTAAAAGCTGCCAATTTTGTGCAGGGGCGCCTAGGCGTGTAGGAAATGCGCCTAGGCGCTGCTCTAGAAAATGCAGTTTTCCTGAATTTTTACATTCACCCCTGTTCTGTGCGTGGCCTGTACCGCCTAGGCGTGTATAAATCACGCCCAGGATAAATTTGCAAGCTTATTCCTGCTCTCATCTTGCCCATAATTGCCACCTTTTTGTTCAGCACCATCAATTGCCTATCAAAATCCAAAACAATATATAAATGTACCGAATTGATAATACCAATGAGATAAGAGAGGGTTATTATCACCAAAAGCAATAGGTATATTCATACATATCATTCATCATCCATTGATTTATGCCATTGCTCCCTCTGTGCTGTACTAACCGCATATATATAACTCTTTGGATCAACAATCTCATTCCCAGCATACTCAAATGCACTCAAATACAACACATAATCATCTACAATTGCTGACTTCCTAGCTCTTTCTAATCTTTTGACTATCTGCTGAGTAGGAATTTGAGTTGAAGTACCAAAATCCATTTCTAGAGTTGGAACCGTTTGTTGATCCTCTGGTTCTACAGCTTCCACCTTAGGAGGATCTCCTAACTGAATTATGGGAACAGAGATCTCCACAATCTCTTAATGCATCTCAATATGTCTGGGTATGACACTAGAAGTGTCTTCATCAAAATACATAGCCCTATCAGACTCCACAACCCTATGAGTGTGATTTGGGCAGTAAAACCTAGACCCTCTTGAGTGCTGACAGTAGCCTATGAAATGCCCACTTACAGTCTTCATATCTAATTTCTTGGATTATGGGTTATAGGGTTTTATCTCTGCTTTACATCCCCACACATGAAGATGTGTGAAGCAAGGCTTCTTGTTTGACCAAATCTCATAAGGAGTTTTGTCAACTAATTTACTAGCCACCTGATTCAAAAGATAACAAGTTGTCTTGAGTGTTTCAACCCATAAAAACTCTGGTAGAGTAGAATGATTCAGCATACATCTCACCATCTCAATTAAGATCTTATTCCTCCTCTCTGACACACCATTTTGTTGTAGTGTACCAGCCAGTGTGTATTGTGAATCAATGCCACACTGTTGTAAATAGTTGGCAAATGGTCCCGGATTTCTACCACTTTCTCCATATCTTCCATAGTACTCTCCACCCCTATCAGATCTCACTGCCTTTATCTTTTTCCCATGTTTCAACTCTATTGTTGCCTTATACACTTTGAACACTTCAAATGTCTCTGATTTCTCTTTCAACAATTCCATTGCACCATATCTTGAGTGATCATCAGTGAAGTTATGAAGTATCTAAAGCCTTCTAATGCAACTGGTGTGATAGGACCACATATATCTGTATGGATTAGATTTAGGACATTTTGTGTGATGCAAATGACTGACTTTCTAGTCTTATTCGTCATCTTTCCCTTCACACAATCAACACAAGTATCAAAATCTGAAAAATCAAGGTTATGTTAATACCCCTCTTTTATCAATCTCTCCATTCTTTGCCTAGAAATATGACCTAACTTCTTGTGCCACAATAAGAAAGATGAATTTTGGATTCTCTTTCTTTTAAGCGAACTTGAAGAAGATTCATTAATAGATATAGGATCAGGCATTGTAACAAAATTAACTAGACTTTCATTCATACTTAGTTTATACAAACCATCCATAAGAGTTCCCTTCCCTATTACAATTGACTTATAAGATAACAATACTTGTCCATTTCCAAAGACAAAAGTGTAACCAGTTTTATCTAACAAAGAGATGGACAATAAATTCCTGGTTATAGAGGGAACTAAAACCACATAAGGTAAGCTAATTACATAACCATAATCTAACAAAATCTCTAGAGTTCCTATACACTGAACTTCAACTTTAGCTCCATTCCCCATGTTGACAGTCACCTCATTATTACTTGGTCTCCTCTTGTTTCTTATCCCCTATAAAGAATTAGTAATTTGAATTGAGGCTCTTGTATCTAACCACCATGAATTAAGAGATACACTAACTAAATTTGACTCAAAGCAAACAAAAATATAGTTTGTACCTGCCCTTCCTTTCTTCTCTAGCCACTTCTTATATTTAAGACATTATGTCTTCCTATGACCACCCTTCTTACAAAAGAAACATTTCCCCAAAAGACTAGATTTCTCATCAGTTGCATCATTAGGCTTAGACACTTTCTTCCCTTTATCAGCAGATTTGTCACCATTCTTCTAGTTCTCCTTCTTTCTTTTTTGGCCCTTAGTCTCATAAGTAACCAGTTGGATAGTGGCTGTACTAGTTGACTTTAGATAACTCTCATGCTCATCAATTATGGATGTGAGATCAGTCAAATTCCACTCTCCCCCTCTGAACTTTGTAAGAGGTTTTTAAGCTCTCATAAGTCTCTAGCAAAGACTCCATAATCTGCCATACCAAAAAACCCTCAGGTAGATTCATCTGCATATCATTCAACTTGTTGAAATAATGAGTAAGCTTCATAATATGAGTCCTGACTTCTCCAGACCCATCATACTTAGTAGTAGTCAACAGCTTCATCATGTTCCCTTTCTCTGCTTTATCAGACGTATACTTACCCTCAACCAACTTAAAATACTCAGTGGCAGTAGCCTCACTAGTTTTCCTAATGCTTCTCTTAATGGTTCTATCAATGGTATATTCCATAATCATCAAGCATAGCCTATTTGATTCCACCCACTGAACATGATGAGCTATGTCACTAGTTATGCTCTGGTCAGTAAGCTTAGGTTCAGTTATCCTCAATGCCAAATCATACCTTGACATGGCCAGATACACCTTTAAAGACTCACTTTATTCCTCAAAATTTGTCACATGGAAAGTCTTGATGGCAGTGTACTGCATAGGCAAAGCTAATTCTGTGGCCACTGATCCAATTACACAGAAGTGATAAGCTAACTGACATAGATTGTTGAATCAAATTGTGGTAAATAATTAACTATGAACAATGAGTTTCCTCTTGGACTTGTATCATCGCATCAAACAATCTGTCACATGTATATACATCGAAGGATATAAATATATATATATATATATATATATATATATATATATATATATATAACATGCACATGATTTACTTGTTCTGTCATTGTTGTACACATCGAAGGATATGTCCAAAAACACATGGCATTCTCATTGCTAATAGTCTCTAGATAATACCGTAGATTTAACTAAGTTCTTGAAGACACAAGTACTCTAATTCTATTATTAGCATATACATACATACGTGTACACACACACATATATACTGTGTTGTAGAATAATGACTTAAAAACTTTTTCAAACTTGTATTTTACAAAGGGTAAATGTAAGTACCATATTCTACGTACTCCATACTTACATATATATACATCGAAGGATATTTTACATAGTTCTATTAGTCCATTTTTTGCAGATTTATTTGCAATTAACTTAATTTTATAAATATATGAAATTCTGTGCTCTTTTTTTATAATAAAATATTTTTCAATGGCTAATATGATCATCATCAATTTTTTTGATTGCTTCATTGATTACTTGCTCAACTTGCAAAACTAAGTCTTTTGAAATATACATCTTTTCCATACAATTACATGTTCTGATGTTTCGAACGAGGTGAAAATTAACTTAAGCTTGGGCAGAGTTGATAGAGTATGATTTAGAGATGGAAAGAGCATATTTTTTAGGTTTTGTATTCTGGAGTCAGTTTTGGCCAAAGCCTTGACGGTGGAATGCTTACTTTCAACGTGTTTGGCCGCATCAATGAATATCGAGAATTATAAAACTTGTAATAATGCTAATTACAATGTTTTTCTCTTTTTTTTACTGCATAGAATTCTCAGGCAGTTTGTGTGATTGAAATCTTGATAGGTTCCCCAGCCCCCCTTTTTGTTGCTTATTTGGTGTGGCAATTTTATCCTTTACGTCGATTTGATCCCTTGAAGCGCGAAATAGATGATTTACAATCGTCTGATATCCATAACCTTTCTAAATGCATGGTTCTGTGACTACTTGAATAGGAAAATAGTGCATCGTTTTGAGTTTTGCCAGATAGCGTCGACTCTGATGGAGTGATGGGCATATGGTGTAGGTTTCTTTTAGAAGTTTGAAGGTGTATTGAGCACATGTGATCATGCTTAAGAGTTTAGGCATGTTGATAATGACGATCAAGTTGTTTGTTTGACAATTGCTATCAACACTTGGTTGATAAGACTTGACTTGTCTTTGCTCTTTGCTTGTCACTCGGTATTAGCTTTGAGGTTAAGGCCCCTCAAAGAGAGCAACTCTCGTGTTTAGTTGTCACAGTTGAGTTTGGAAGTTGGGATGAAATATGGTTGAGCTGGGCCGGGTATTGATAGACCCTAGGCTTGGCCCTTTTATTTGAAGGTAGGTCTAAGCTCGAGCTTGGCTCGTTTTAAAATTCTAGGCCCGGGCTCGGCCCATTTAGGCCCCTTTTTGATATACATTGACATACACATAATTATACGTACATATTATACATATGTTTATACATATACACATATGATGATATATATATATGTATACATATGTTTTATAAATACATATACCGATATACACATATTATAATCTATATGTATTATACATATAGGCCCTAGGGTTTTAGGGTTGGGCTACTTTGAGTCCGGGCTCGGCCCTAAACCTCAAACGAGCTCGTATCAAGTCCGAGTTCGGCTCTTTTGCTTTACTAGCCCAGCTCTGGCCACTCGTCGATAGACCATTTTTATTCATATTTGGAAGCTCAAGCAAACTGTCGGTGATAGCCGGAGGAAGGTATGCCTGGGCGACACATGCACTACAATGGATGGGACAAAGGGTTGCAATCCTTAAAGGGTGAGCCAACTCCAAAAACCCGTCCTTGAGTTTTGACTAAACGTACAAGCATCAAGCATGGTTCTTGAGAATGAGTTGTGATCCGGCCTCGTTATTTTGGAATAGTGCCCTTTGTGTTACTGATGCACATTATGCCTTCTGTGGTATTGCTGTGCTTCTATTGAACGATTAGGGAATAAAGCAACCCACTTTGTGGGGACTAAAAATTAAAGCCAAATCTCTCTTATAGTAATCATTCCCCCTCTTTTAAGTCATTCAAGATTCCTTCTCTCCTCCACCAAAGGAAGCATCTACCATTTTAAAACTCAAGCAAAAAATATTCAGGTTTGACCTGCAATATCTATCTATGGGTGAGTTTGTCTTGAACACATCGCATTCGGGTAAAAATTGATCGGCCGATCAATGCGTTTAGATGTCACCATACCACGGTGGCTGAAGCTGCTTTCACTGGCAGACACTGAACTTGTCATATGTTCCTTCCAAATCACAGTGGAATGAGGTGCAAAAAATATGAAATGTGAATGAACAAGTTGCAACTAGACTTAGTCATTGGCCTTTACAACTATCATATGATATCCTATAATTCCAAAAACATTAAGAGCTCTTCACTAGCACTGCCACATAGTATATGCTACAAAGTGACTTCCGTTCACAGAGTTATCCAGGAGACCAAAGAGGAATTCTACACCCAAAAATTTGCACTGAATAATCAGGCTTAGACATAGTTTAAAAAACTTACAATTTTCGAAACTTGTTACTGAGACCATCTTTTAAAGAAGAAGATGATGAAGAGGGTGACAACCCAGTGCGTCTAATCTCAGCCTTGTCCTTAACAAAAGCCTTTTGAAAATCATCCTTGAGCTCCATGAAGCGTGACCTCTTGATGCGCTGCTCATCTGTGGTGCCCTTTTCAAGATAAAACAAGTCCTCATCCTCCATGAACTTATCAAGCACCTCTGAGCAATTAGGGAAATAGCGCCGGCCCGTCTCCACTGCCGTCATGGCAATAGGATAAGTCAATAGAGAGTAATAGTGAAAATGAAAAGTCAGTCATTTGTGGATACAAATCATTGTAAAGTGCAATGCATAGCCTATTCAGCAAGAAAATCAGAGCACCAGTTAAGAGAGGAACACGGTAAAAATGACTTAGCTACACACCAAAAAAATGAGGAAATCTACCCTGCAATCAAGATCAGAGAAAATGTATTACCTGTTTTCATAAGGGCTCTCAAGCGAGTTAGAAGTCTTTTATTGTGCATTATGGGGGTCTCATTTAGGTCAACCTCCCTTAACTCCCCTCTTGAACCATTCGATGAAGAAAGACCAGCTAACTCAGAGGTTGTCTCAGCATTTGCAATATCCATGGCCACCTTGGCTTCGGCAGGGAAAAATAATTTTGCGAATGCCACTGTAATGATGAGCACAAATATCATCTAATCAAGCTAAATAAGGCATGGAAGACACATAAAGAATCTATAAGAATCACAACTAATCAGTAGGACAAGGCACATTCAAATTACAAATTAATTTTTAAATTGGAAGACTTTAGAATTTGCAAACGTGAAATTCCTTTGAGATCAACCCCAAATAATGTTCCGCAGATAATACCTCTATTTTCTAGGTAAAGAAGCTTCATGTGCAGATCCTCGGCCACTATTTGGGAATCCACTGTTACATCCCCAGCCAATGGATTTCTCCGGATTTCTCTCTCTAAAACATCAATACATAGCCTGCCTTTATTTGCTTCCTGACCCTGCTCTGTTTTTGCATGATAATCTTTTGGCCTTGTTAACCTTCGACAAATGCTAACAGCACTTTGCCCATCTGATGTTGATTCTAAAGCAGAAGCCCCTTTGTTCAAAAGGGACACGATCACTGATGGCTCTCTGCGCATCACAGAAACATGGAGAACTGTATAACCTCGAGAATTACGAAGGTTGACATCAGCCAAACCCAGGCTGAGCACCTCTGTCACAACTTTGGGGTCACAGTATGCAGCAGCATAATGGAGAGCATTGGCATCATCTAGAGTTACGTCTGACTCAGTAAGAAGAAGCTTTACAAGTTCAACATCATCTGAGTCTAAAGCCTTCTGTATTCTCCTAATTCTCTTTTCATGCAAGGGATCAACAGCTTCGGTATTTTGTTCTTCAGATACAGAGTTGCGGCGAATCAGTTTGATTTCCTCCGCAACTTCATAAGGAAGCTCTTTCTCAATGGAGATGCTATCAAGATTTGATCTTGCTACTCTATCAACACACTGAGTACGAAGCTGACTTAATTGGCAATGGAAAGCAGCCAAAAGAATTGGGATAACATCATCCACCAGAGCCTTTCCAACAAAGTTAAGAAGGCATCTCTGCAAATACATGAAGCATCTAATCAGTAATGTCCTTTCTTGGTATAATGGAAAACCCTATGATGCAGTTTGACACATGAGAATAAGCCCAAGAACCTATGCTTCTTCAATTCACAACTAAGGTATACGAAAAAACGGTTTTCCACAATACTAATGAAGGATTCATAAGCAATCATATTGCACATTTAGTTCTTACGGACCACTCTACACCAAGGCACTTAATAGCATGCCTTTCTACGGTCCTCAGATATCAAATAGAGTAAAAAAGAAATCTTAGTGCTGAGGTACAACCAACAAAATATACAGAACATTGTAGCCACTGCAAGTCTGCAACTACTTCAATCTGCAAAAATCATTCCCTTGATGTGGTGATAAATTTGCTTAACAGAGTAAACATTAACCATAACAAACCCATACGAACCTGGAAAAGTGAGACCAACTCAGGCACTTGAAATACTGATGAAGCATACATCAATTCTACCGCAAAACTGATAGCAGGTCTACATGCATCATGGTGGCAAAAGTTATCCACGCAAGTTGACACCTCCATTGGAGAAGGCTTAAGCTTCCCAGTATACAAATAGCTGAGGAAAATCAAGAATGCCTCGTACCCAACATTTCCATAGGGCAACAAGTCAGTCATACAATACTTCAGTTTCCCTTCCTTCCCAAGAGCACCCTTTTCTTTCGTGAATAACTCGTGGAAGAACTTACTCCTAGCAGCTAAAATACACCGATGAATACCAACAGACATTCCCTCAACAATTATATCCGCATCGCTGTAATCGAAAGTGGAATCAGTCAAGAGCAGCTCCAAATTGGAACTGAGCTTGTTTAAACTGATCACTTCCAGATTTGGCACTGCCTCAAAGCCCGAGGAGCTAATGCTGTGGCTAATTGAGCCATTTGACAAATGGGGAGACGAAGTAAAGCTCAAAGAGGATGATGGTTCAGACGAATTAGCCATGTCTATTCCCAAAAACTTTGGTGTTATACAACCTGGATATGCATAATAGTGCCTAATCGAGAGTTGGGAGCCACATATACAAGCATCCTTACAATAGGAAAATAAGGAGGACCTAAAGGAAGGAAACTAACATAGAAAATATGTACTATTATACATATCAAACAAACTGAATCAGGGAAGAACAACCTGATCTTGTTAGGAAAAGAACTGTATGATCTGTAAAACTGAAAAAGAAAAAAATTCTCAACTAACGAAGATTATTCATAATTGAAACTCTTAGTGGGTCTCAGAAATGAAGTATACAGGAATATATTACAATAAGGAGTCCCCTTGAAGAAGATTATCGGTTAATATTGAAAGAAGTATGCAAGGCAGAGTCAGAACAAGGAATCTATGACCGAAGAGCTGCAAAGTGAATCAATTTTCACCATTATTTCTCTTATAGCAGTAGAACTGTAGAAGAGCCAAAGAAATGATGGGTCAAGTCCAAGAGCTGCAACTGCCTGAATTTCCATGAGAATATAAGCAGCATAATAACAGTAATACCGAAACTAAGTACCAACCCAGAATATCAGTCGTCGAACCACAGAAGAACCAATAACTTGTTATTGCAGCAACACCCAGATCCACCCAAAACACAGCAATAGATCGGATCTAACGCCGCATGAGTAAAGACGGGCATGTCAAGCAGAAGTCAAGTAAACAGTGGAATGGTCTGAAATCATGAGAAGGGGACGACCCGTAACGAAAACTCATTTTTCGCAATCAGAGTGACAAGACACACCCAACCAGCACTGTGAGAGGGTACGACGAAAGGGAAGGGAAAGTCGTTAGGAAGATTTAAGTCGTTTTAGTGACCACCGTGGTGGCGTCAGCGGTTGTAGCTGGGCTCAGCTTACGCACATGGTGGCGTCACTTTTATTAATTGTTGGATTGGTACGTACGACCAAACAAACATGTGTTGTAGGATATCTACAACTTGCATTTTGTTTGACGTGGATTCAAATTTAGCCAATGGCTTGTTGAGATTAGTTTTGATTATTAATGAATGTGAATTTCGTGACATATATAAATAAAGTAGAGAACGTTAAAGATATGCCCTCCAACATATGGTCCAGCGATGAATTAGGGGGCATGGTTCTTAAATGGGAATAGCGTGTCTGTCAGTGTGTTTTAGTGTTCGGGTTCGAGTCGTACTAGAGACACGCCTTTGTTGTTGGGCTGCATAATGGTCGCTATTTTTAATCACAAATTAAATTCGCAATTAATAATACCAACTGGTTTACCCAAACGCAAGAGTACGTGTCGATGACAGTAATTAGTGAATGGGATCGAATCACAAGGACTGTATTAACTACTAGCTATCAAGTCACGTGAACTAAAAAAACAACTACGAAATTAAAATCAAACTTTAATTCAAGAGAACTAAATCTAGCTTTGATCTGGCTTGTCGAATACCTCCCCTTATGAACACAGATTAATATGCAAGCACACAATTTTAAGGATTTAACGCTGTCAGTCAAAAGGCCTTGGTCCAGCTACAGTCAACTAGATTTCCCTAAACAACGATCCTGACTTTGGTCCAGTTGCAAGATCTTTTCTTATCATAGGCGTCTTGGTTTGGTATCTCCTAAGAACGTCCTAAAACAAGCATGAGCACTAGGAAATCGACAAACGCACAATCTAGGTTATTATCACCCAAACGATTATGTTCACTATTCCCGAAACTTGGATCTTATGCAAGCTCTTGTTACTTCGTCAAACACCGGGTCATGGTCAGCCGAATATGTCTGACTAACAATACCTAAAATTATGATGTTGATCAGGCATACACAACAATAGGAAATTAACAATCAAATCAGAGAACAAAGAATTAAACCCAGTCTGTTTGTCAATTAAATCTGTGAATAAGGTTTTGGTACAAGACTTACCAAACCTAGCTAGAAAATAATTTAGCTATGCATAACAATAATATTAAAATTCAGCATCAAAATCAACATTGTTCAATTTCAGTAAGGGAAAAAAAATTGATTCTCCAACGTGTGCTCTTGATTCTTCTCTCGCCGTATTGCCTTTGATCTTCCTTCTTCCTGTTCTGCCGTCTCTCCCTGGTAGCTGTATGTATTTTTAATTCCTAGGGTTTCTTCTTTAAGTACCAACCCTCTGATCCAATAAGCCCTTGCCACGTCAGCTTCAAATTCCGTAAAGAAATAAAACCGCGTCTTGCAGCCGCCAAGGTCGCAGATTTCACCCAGCTAATTCCCTTTCCATTAAATCTCCAATAAACATTCCTGAAATATAAAACACACACCCAGGGTAGAACTTGTACCAAAATATTGGGCAAAAACTGACTTTTTAACACCAGAATATTAGGTGTTTTTAACACCTAACAAAATTCCCCCAAACTGACATGTTGCTTGTCCCCAAGCAACAACGAAATCACTCAAAATCCGAGCTCACAATTTAAGAAATCCATGTTTTGATTTTAAAAACAATAGCCATAGTCTGGACAAACAAGCTCTTCCTTAACATCACCATGAAAAAGTATCCAGCAGGAGTTGCACTTTGTTCACTACTACTCAATATATATATGAATAATTCACACCCTCACACCGATTCACACCAATTTCATGTATATGTTTGTTTCTTTTTCACTCAAGTGTTTGAAGGTTAGTGTTTCTCTCATATGGATGCATTAACTGCAGCCATAAGCCTGCATGTAAACCAATACAACTACCCACTTCTAATGTGCTCCACATAGCAAAAGGAATTGTACTTTTAAACATGGCAAAAAGGATTGGCTTAAACAAATTAGGAAAGCTAAACCAAATAGTTAATTAGAATGTCCACAGTCCAGAAAATTAGGCTATAAAAGTAGCAAAGGCAGACAAGCATAGGTGAATAAAAGGCAGTGAAACCATGCATCAAACATGTACGAAAATTAAAACAAATTGGGCAGCCAATAGGAGACTATCCTATGTCTCTAACTAGGCACCAAAATTTGCTGCCCCCATCTGTTTATTTATTTTCTTCACTCCTCATGGCAAAGTCCAATCCTGGATAAGGTCAAACATCTCCTGCTGCTTGGCTTCATAACGCTGCTGGAACTCCTTCATATCCTGCAACATTCCATCAACATTGCCCTGCATCCCATCCACAACAGTAACTAGTTTGTCCAGCTGCCCCATCATCTTGTCTTGCACCAATTTAGCTTGCTCAAAACCAGTACCAAACACAGCTAACTTATCCTCCACAGCCTTCAATCTCTCAGCTAACTCACCCACCTGCTCACCTGAACTCTCCTTTACCACTGTACCACTCGAACCAGCCCCATCTCTACTAATGGCCTTCTGCTACTGCCTTACCAATTGCACTTCACTTCTCTCCCACCAAGTTCTATTGAGAGGAGCCTTTCTCTTCTCAGTTGTATCTAATGGCTCAGGCTCAATCCCCTCACTTAAACAAATAGAAGTAATCAGTACTCCAAACGGCAGAATCTGCCCCACATTATTCGCAACCTTCACCCTTACAATATGATCATAAATCGTGGCAGCCATACAAAAGTTTAATTTGCACACAATGGCATACATCAGGTAGCATGTTTTAGCATTCACAGTGGACATATGAGACACAGGAATGACATTCCGAGACACAATCTGAGCTAACAACCTATATGGCTGCAATAATTCCACATATGCAACACAGTTCTTACTCACATCCATCTCCTCCCTACCAGTCAACAAATCAACCACCACACTCCATTCAGGCCAAACCACTCCAGTGTCAGCAGTACCAAAATCCCTAAACCTATAGCTAGGCTTCTTAACTGGGTCTGGCAGTTTTAAAACAGTACTCACTTTCCTTGCATTAAAGAAAAACTGCCTACCCCTGACATAGGCAATGCAATGGTTCTCATTCACCACTAAATTAGCATAAAATTCATGGGTTAAATTCACATTAGCTACCCCTGGCACTAAGGCAATGGAAAGCCACTTCATCTCTTCTAAAACTGAATACCAACTCACCTGGGTGAAATCAGCAATTGCCACATGCCGTTCTACATGTAACCCCCTATTCTTCCATACCTCCTCATACTCTGTCTGAGCCTCTGGGGTCACAAATCGCTCTATCACAGCGTCTTCATCACTCGGGCTCCCTGGAATTTCCACTTCTTTCTCCTTCTCTTTACCCTTGATAGCTGCTACCTTCTTCCTCTTTGAGCTTCTTGTTGACATTATTGAGTTATGCAGCAACAAGGCAGAGAACTGCTTCTGGGCAGGAAAGAAGAACTCACAAAACCTATGCAAAGTGGAGCCCTAATCCCCTTTAAACCCTTATTTCATTCTGGGCTGGGCCTGATAACTTCGTAATCTGCGGCTGCCCAAGGTGCAGTTGAAGTCGCAAAAGTTTTTCTTTTCTTTTTTTTTTTCTTTTTTTTTTCCCTTCTTTCTTGCACCTGTGTTACCCGATTCTTCCAGCCGCCAGAAGCCTGCATTTTTCTTCAAAAGCACTTAATTCAACTGGGCACTCTTCGTATTAATCTTAACCTTTTTTTTTCAACCCCATACACCTCAAACCTTCTCAGTCACTACCCAACTTCTCTACTAAACAACCCCTCTAAAATCCCCTATTGGCATTCCATTTATTCCAAACAATCGACATGCATGACACATGCAAGGAAGGATATGGAGGTAGGTTATAAGGGTCACATACACATGGGGTAAAATTCATGAAAATGGGATCACATAAATATGGGCGTCGTGGGTGGTCAAAAAGGGAATGAGAGATACCTTCATCACATACATGAAACAACATTAGAGCAGTTTTTCGTGTATGGTATCATGCAAGTTCTAGCTAAACAGCTTCATGCCATCCATTCACACAAAATCTCTGAAGGCTCCTCACATGGGTTATTCTTGGTGTGCAATTATTATATATATCGAGCAGCCCTTCATCACAAATAAATGTGCACACTGCGCATACTAACTACTAGAACATGGCAAGAAAAATCAACACTTGTAGGCCATAGAAAACATTGGAAAACACAGCGCAAAAATTTCAAAAAATTCCCCTCCCCCAAACTAAAATCAACATTGTCCTCAATGTAAAAAGAAATTGCAATGGTAGAAACAATAATAACATAAAGGAAAAAGGGAAAAGAAACTTAGCTTGCAGAAATAGATGCTCCTCCACATGGGTTACCTCCCATGAAGTGTTGAATTTAATGTCGTCAGCCGGACGTAGTTATAGACTGGTCAAGCCAAAGATGGCACAAGCGGAACGGCAGCTTCCTGAGGTAGAGGAATGGACTCCCAGTAAGGTTTAACCCGATGTCCATTAACTTTGAAAGTATATTCAGAATCCAGCTGCTTCAGCTCAAGGGCACCATGAGGAAATACAGCATTCACCACATAAGGACCATGCCACTTAGAGCGAAGTTTTCCCGGAAAGAGCTTGAGACGGGAATTGTACACAAGAACCTTTTGCCCCACGTGAAAATCACGACGAACCAATTTGCGATCATGGTACTTTTTGGCACGCTCTTTATACAACTTAGCATTAGCATAAGCATCCTGACGTAACTCGGCCAATTCATTGAGTTGTAATCGCCGCTTATCACCAGCTTCTTTCATATCAAAATTCAGCTGTTTAATAGCCCAATAGGCACGATGTTCCAACTCGACTGGCAAGTGACACTCTTTCCCATAAACCAAGCGGAAAGGTGACATCCCAATAGGTGTCTTATAAGCAGTTCGATACGCCCATAAGGCATCATTTAAACGCTGTGACCAATCTTTCCTAGTGGGATTCACTGTTTTCTCAAGAATAGTTTTGATCTCGCGATTGCTAATCTCCACTTGTCCGCTCGTTTGAGGATGATATGGAGTACCAACACGATGAGTAATGCCATATTTTTTCATTAATGAAGCACAAGGGTAATTGTTAAAGTGGCTGCCCCCATCACTTATGATGGCTCTTGGTGTCCCAAACCGAGCAAAAATATTATCCTGTAAAAACTTCACAACCACTCGATGATCATTAGTACGTGAGGGGACTGCCTCGACCCACTTGGACACATAATCAACACCTACTAAAATATATTCAAATCCACAAGAGTTAGGAAAAGGACCCATAAAATCAATTCCCCAAACATCAAACAATTCAATGATTTGAATATTTTGCAATGGCATTTGGTGACGAGTAGAAATATTCCCAGTCCGCTGACATCTATCACAAGTTTTACAAAAATTCCAAGCATCTTTAAAAATAGTTGGCCAATAAAAACCAGCTTGAAATACCTTAAGTGCAGTCTTTTTCGCCCCAAAGTGCCCACCACACGCATGAGCATGACAATGCCTCAACAGATCCAAGTGCTCATCCTGATCAATACATCGCCGGATCACTTGGTCCGGACAAATCTTAAAGAGATATGGGTCATCCCATATATAGTCCTTAGCCCGTGAGATGATGTACTTCCGATCCTGGTAAGACAAATCAGAGGGAAATGTTTTAGTAACAAGATAGTTTACAATATCAGCATACCATGGAAGTTCGGCAATTGCGAAAAGATGTTCATCTGGAAAAGCTTCATCAATCGGCAACTCATCACTTTCTTGTGCAGGAAGCAACCGTGAGAGATGGTCAGCCACGACGTTCTCAACTCCCTTTTTGTCTTTTATCTCCAAGTCAAATTCCTGCAACAAAAGAATCCAACGTATTAGTCGAGGTTTGGCATCCTTTTTGGTCATTAAATACCTGAGAGCAGCATGATCAGTAAACACAACAACTCGTGACCCAATAAGATAGGATCGGAATTTCTCCAAAGCGAACACAACAGCCAACAACTCTTTTTCTGTGGTCGAGTAGTTTAGTTGTGCGTCATTCAGCGTGCGAGAGGCATAATAGATAGCATATGGAAGCTTATCTTTCCGTTGACCCAAAACAGCCCCCAAAGAGTAATCGCTAGCATCGCACATTAACTCAAAGGGAAGTGTCCAATCTGGAGCTCGCATTATGGGTGCTGATGTAAGTGCAGTTTTTAGTTGCTCAAAAGCTACTTGACAGGTGTCTGTCCACTCAAACTCAGCATCCTTGGTAAGCAAAGCACACATTGGTCTAGATATCTTGGAAAAATCTCTGATAAAACGCCTATAAAAACCAGCGTGTCCCAAAAAACTACGCACACCTTTGACTGTCATTGGTGGAGGTAACTTCGATATGGTCTCAATCTTGGCTTTGTCAACAGCAATGCCATTGTGAGAAATTAAATGTCCTAATACTATACCCTCCTGCACCATGAAATGACACTTCTCCCAATTGAGAACAAGGTTGGTTTCCTCACATCTTTCTAGAACCAATCTGAGATGCTCCAAACAATCATCAAAATCCGACCCAAACAAACTGAAGTCATCCATGAAAACCTCAATAAATTTCTCGACCATGTCGGAGAAAATACTCATCATACACCTCTGGAATGTGGCTGGTGCATTGCATAACCCAAAAGGCATACGACGATATGCAAAGGTGCCATATGGACAGGTAAATGTAGTCTTCTCTTGGTCCTCAGGCGCAATAGCTATCTGGTTGTAACCGCTATACCCATCCAGAAAGCAATAGTGGCTATACCCTGCCAACCTCTCCAACATCTGATCAATGAAAGGCAGAGGAAAATGATCCTTCCTTGTTGCCGAATTCAATTTCCGATAATCAATACACACTCTCCATCCTGTAGTCATCCTTGTGGGTATCAATTCATTATCTGCATTCTGCACCACAGTAATTCCACTCTTCTTGGGCACAACGTGAATTGGACTCACCCACTTACTATCAGAAATTGGGTAGATCACACCCACATCTAACAACTTCAGAATTTCCGCTTTCACCACATCCTTCATGTGCGGATTTAATCTTCTTTGTGCCTCTCTAGTTGGTTTTGCGTCATTCTCCAAAAAAATCTGATGCATACACCTAGTGGGGCTGATCCCTTTTATGTCTGCAATTGTCCATCCCAAAGCTGTCTTGTGCCTCCTCAAAATTCGAAGTAATTTCTCCTCCTCCCCCAAACTTAAATTGGCAGCCACTATTACGGGTAGGGACTCATTGTCCTCCAAGTAGATATACTTCAAATGGCTTGGCAACTGTTTCAATTCCAAAGTTGGGGCTTTCACTGTAGAAGGAATAAGAGATGTGTTAGTAGGTGTCAATTGCTCAAAATTAGGAAAATTCTTACCTTCATACGGCTGATTCACTTGGAGAGCGTGAATAAACTCTTCCCTGTGCTTATCTTGCTCCATCTTACTAACAGATGTTATGCCAATGCCCAAGCTTTCAGTCAAAACAGCCTCCAAAGCGTCTTCACGTGAAACCTGAAACACCTCACTCACAAGATCATTTATAACATCTACTCTAAAACAATCACTCTGATCATCATGTTTTTTCACTGCTTCAAACACACTAAATTCAAGTTCTTGGTCATTGACTCTCATGGTAATGGTACCCTTTTTCACACAAATCCTCATGTCTGCAGTTCGCATAAATGGACGACCAAGAATAATAGGCAAAGATGATGCTACTGGACTATCTTCCATGTCTAACACAACAAAATCAGCAGGTAGAATTAAATCATTCACAGTGACCAACACATCTTCCAAAATTCCTCTAGGTCTTTTAATACTACGATCTGCCAATTGAAGAGTAATAGATGTTTCTTGTAGCTCACCCAAACCAAGTTTCTCATAAACTGAATACGGCAATAAATTTATGCTTGCACCCAAATCTAAAAGTGCCTTATCAAAGAATTGATTACCTACCTTGCAAGGTATAGTGAAACTACCTGGGTCTCTAAGTTTAGGTGGAAGCTTATGTAACAAAACAGCACTAACTTCTTCATTCAAGGCGACCTTTTCATGCTCAACAAATTTCCTTTTATTTGTACAACACTCTTTAAGAAATTTTGCATATGAAGGAATTTGTTTAATCACATCAAGCAATGGAATATTAATTTCAACCTTGCGCAAATTTTCAAAAATATCATGAGCTTTAGAATCAGATTTTTTCTTAGCAAACCTTTGCGGGAAAGTTGGAGGATCTCTTCCCCATTTTTCTACTGCCACTGGTGCAGATTTGCATCCTTCCTGCACCCTGTCGGCATCTGTCACTCCATCTGCTGCAGATTTGCACCCTGGCTGCACCCTGTCGGCAATATCTCTCTGATTTGGGTCTGATGACTTCTGCACCACTTTTTCAATTTGTTTTCCACTTCTGAGAGTTGTAACAGCTTGTAACTGTTGTTGCCCAGCTGGGTTACTCATGGGCTGTGATGGTAACTCTCCCTTTTTCCTCTCACTCATCTCCTTAGCCATTTGTCCAACTTGAGTTTCCAACTTTTGAATGGCTTGAGTTGTTTGTTGCATAAATTGCAACATCGTAGTTTCCAAATCAGGTTTCTTACCTTGTGATTGAACTGGTGCTGCTGGATTCACTACATTCTGCTCACCTCGCCATGAAAAATTCGGATGACTTCTCCATGGGTATGCTTGATTCCTATTGTTAAAATTGCCTTGTCCCATGAAATTAATTTGCTCCTGTTCCGACATAAATGTCAATGGACAAGCCTCAGTAACATGGTCCTGTTGTGAACAAACAGCACAAAGACTAGCTGGTTGTGGCGGGACTGGCACCTTGACATTAAACCCTTTCATAGCTTCTACAAGTGCATCTAACTTTCGGTTCAAATTTCCCATCTCCGCTTGAGTCTTTGTGTCAGCACTTACTTCATACATTCCCTGCCTTTTTGATGAATTTCTTCCTCTCGTAGAAAATTGCTGGGAATCCTCACTCAAATCTTCAAATAATTCCATTGCTTCCTCACTACTCTTACGCATCATAACACCATTACATGCTGAGTCCACTTTCATTCGATTAGCCTCATTTAACCCCTCATAAAAATGAAGAACAACGTCGTCCTTGTGCAAATTGTGAGTGGGACATCTAGCCATTCGATTTTTGAAATCCTTCCATGCCTCATAAAATAAATCCCCATCCTTTTGCTGGAAATTATGGATGTCACGAACAAGTTGTTTAGTCCGATGGGCTGGAAAAAATTCCCTTAAAAATTTTGTTGCCATCTGCTCCCAAGTACCAATAGATCCTGACTCTATAGCGTTGTACCACATCTTTGCTCCCCCTCTAAGAGTGAAGGGAAAAAGTACCAACTTGAGATTATCAGAAGTTATCCCCGTCATGTGTTGTGTACGACACAAGTCAGTAAAATCCTTCAGATGTTGATGTGGATCCTCGTCAAATCTACCCTCATAGTGCGGCACTGAATTGAGCAATTGAGGTGACAAACTAAAATTAGCCGCCCCTGTAGGTTGGTATGTGATGCAAGATGGTTGGGCTATGTTTTGTGGAATGTAACGGTTCATCATTGGAATTCGGGCAGCAGGAACTTCTACCCCTTCAGCCTCTTGGATCTGTCGATTATTATCTCCCATATTCCTTTGTCGCAGGCCTCTTACAGTCCTCTCAATTTCTGGATCAAACTGCTCCAACGGCTCTTGTCGAGACCGAGTATTGACCATGCAACGCACAAAAAAATATTCCAATGCCTGCAAAAATTTGAATTTGTAGTAAGCAAACACACTTAATTCGAAGATAATTAAAAATAAAAACAATTCCGCTAACAACTAGTAATAACTTAACAGTCCCCGGCAACGGCGCCAAAACTTGGTCGCTATTTTTAATCACAAATTAAATTCGCAATTAATAATACCAACTGGTTTACCCAAACGCAAGAGTACGTGTCGATGACAGTAATTAGTGAATGGGATCGAATCACAAGGACTGTATTAACTACTAGCTATCAAGTCACGTGAACTAAAAAAACAACTACGAAATTAAAATCAAACTTTAATTCAAGAGAACTAAATCTAGCTTTGATCTGGCTTGTCGAATACCTCCCCTTATGAACACAGATTAATATGCAAGCACACAATTTTAAGGATTTAACGCTGTCAGTCAAAAGGCCTTGGTCCAGCTACAGTCAACTAGATTTCCCTAAACAACGATCCTGACTTTGGTCCAGTTGCAAGATCTTTTCTTATCATAGGCGTCTTGGTTTGGTCTCTCCTAAGAACGTCCTAAAACAAGCATGAGCACTAGGAAATCGACAAACGCACAATCTAGGTTATTATCACCCAAACGATTATGTTCACTATTCCCGAAACTTGGATCTTATGCAAGCTCTTGTTACTTCGTCAAACACCGGGTCATGGTCAGTCGAATATGTCTGACTAACAATACCTAAAATTATGATGTTGATCAGGCATACACAACAATAGGAAATTAACAATCAAATCAGAGAACAAAGAATTAAACCCAGTCTGTTTGTCAATTAAATCTGTGAATAAGGTTTTGGTACAAGACTTACCAAACCTAGCTAGAAAATAATTTAGCTATGCATAACAATAATATTAAAATTCAGCATCAAAATCAACATTGTTCAATTTCAGTAAGGGAAAAAAAATTGATTCTCCAACGTGTGCTCTTGATTCTTCTCTCGCCGTATTGCCTTTGATCTTCCTTCTTCCTGTTCTGCCGTCTCTCCCTGGTAGCTGTATGTATTTTTAATTCCTAGGGTTTCTTCTTTAAGTACCAACCCTCTGATCCAATAAGCCCTTGCCACGTCAGCTTCAAATTCCGTAAAGAAATAAAACCGCGTCTTGCAGCCGCCAAGGTCGCAGATTTCACCCAGCTAATTCCCTTTTCATTAAATCTCCAATAAACATTCCTGAAATATAAAACACACACCCAGGGTAGAACTTGTACCAAAATATTGGGCAAAAACTGACTTTTTAACACCAGAATATTAGGTGTTTTTAACACCTAACACATAACACGCATCTTATATTCTATCTCTTAGCTCAGGATAAGGTCGGGATAGGACGGATTCTTGGATCCCGTCCCAATCTAAAAAACGTTAAAGATAAGAAAGAAATAAAGGGCACCCACTTATGGCCTTTCATTAATCAGTATTTATAGATTATAAGATAATTCAAATGTAATTCAAATACAACAACTCTTGCCTTAACAAACTCCTAGATATGATGAAAAGGAAGAATAAAAAATTTAAATTATAAATATTGGATGAAAATATATCAATTCAAAACTAGCAGGTGAAGAAAGCCTCGATGGCTCTATTACGTCCAAGGTTTTGGTTCAATGGTTCAATTGAGGTTCAACTGTGGTTCGAATCGGGTTCAAAGTTATTAATTATTATATACATTTATTTATTATAAATAATAATTAAAAATATTTTATATTTATAATACTCAAAATAATATAAAATACAGAAGTAATATGTTTTTTCATTAAAAAAATTCACAACTATTCATAGATTCTTAAGTATTCATTTAACAAAAAAGTAATATGTCAAATGATAAAACAAATAAAAATTATTTATATAATCATATAATCGTAAATTAAAATTAAATTTTTATTACATTTCAAATTAATAATTATATGAGTGAAACATATGTATATTGAAACCATTTTTCATTATCATATAAGTCTTTATGTCAAAAAGTTTGTGATCGACAAGATAAATATGTGAAAAAATTAACTGAAATTTATTGAAATAATTTTTTAATAAATTAAATATTTGAAATAAATGTTAGTGTGCACACACAAATATATATATATATATATATTTATTTATTTATCATCAACAAATATGCTACTGCTATATTTATTATATAAAAGTAGATATATATATACAATATATTTTATACATAGTTTTGAGAAATACTATGTATTTAATTAATGTTTCATTTTAAGGAAATAAACTTGAGAAATATGATATATTAATGAATGTTTCACCTTAAGTCAACAAAGTTGTATAACTTAGTTAGTTAAAAGAATAACTTTTACTAGAAGGTCATGAGTTCTAACCCAACTAAAAGCACTTTTCCAGAATTTTACAATCAAAATCGATTCCACCGATTCATGTGGACCGATCGTTCCAACCGGTTCAATCGAGAACTAGTCGGTTCTCGATTCTCAATATCCATACCGGACCGGACAAAGGTCCGGTCACCGGTCGAATCGATCCCACCGGCCGGTCCAATTCTGACAACCTTGATTATGTCCCCTCAAGATGGAGCTCGAGTAGAGAGTCTAATCTTGGTCTTAAGAGTAAGAAATGGTGTGCGAGCAATGTGTTTTGTTAGGGCATCAACAAGCTTGTCTTTACTAGAAACATGAGCAACTGTAGATGTCAAATTGCTACGTGCTTCATTATAGAGTGGAATACTGGGTTGGAACAAAGATTAATGACCTAAATATTATCACTATAAGTCACAAGTGAATTCGAAAGAGACACGCCAAGTTCAGCTAAGAGAGAACACGTACCCAGTTGAGTTCGGTGGGAGTATTTACAACAGATCGATACACGACCTCAATGTCGTGTCAGGCAATAGCGCGTTGCTTCTTGGAACTTCAAGAAAGTTGCACGTCAGATGGGGTGCTTTATTATAGAGTGGAATACTGGGTTGGAACGAAGATTAATGACCTCAATATTATCACTATAAGTCATAAGTGAATTTGAAAGAGACGCGCCAAGTTCAGCTAAGAGAGAACACGTACCCAATTGAGTTCGGTGGGAGTATTTACAACATATCGATACACGACCTCAATGTTGGATCAGGCAATAGCGCGTTGCTTCTTGGAACTTCAACAAAGTTGCACGTCAGATGGGGTGACTGTTGGTGGCAAAGATGTTGGCCAATGGAACATTGATGGGCTGATGAAACCATGTAGACACAATATTAGATTGTGGATAAGGATAATGCGGGGATATTGTTTGAAATGGAAAGTTTGACTCACCAAACTTGACATGCCTAGAGACATGTTTTTTATGTGGATGGATGAAAACATAGATATGAACTTTGTGTAGGAGAGTAGCCAAGAAAGACACATGGTTTAGAGCGAGCATCAAGTTTGTGAGAGGAATAGGGGCGAAGTCAAGGGTAGCATAAACATCCAAAAAATTCGAAGGTTTGAATACTTTGTAGAATTGCCAAAAATTTGTTCAAAAGGACACGAAAGATTAAGGATCCGTTTGGTATGCGTTTCCCACATCTTTAAGCTGTGGGACCTACTAAAAATGATGTGCATACCAAACAGATCCAAAAATTTGCATTAAAAATGAGTCACTGATCTGAATAGCGTTTCATTACATTTCAGGTATCCGAAAAATGTTGAAGACAATCTTGCCCTCCCATATTTGAAACCCTAGTTTCGCATTCTTTCTTGCTTCCATAGATAGCAATTCCTCCGTCTACGCACTCTCGCAACGATTCCTCGATCTCTCCCTCTATCAATCTTGGCCACTGTTTCTCAGATCAGGTACTAGGTACTCGTCTCTCTCTGTTACTGAATCGAATTCTTGAAGTGTTTGTACCTACTGGTTCATTTTCTATTGATTCAATAAGAAACTCCAAGTCTAAAAACCCTACAAATTACACCGATTTGGTTGTGGTTTGTTTATGATTGTTATGCATCAATGTTGTTTGGCTCTCTATTTGCTTACTTTATTGATGACTAGTGATTGCCAGAACGTCTAGACTCTTTCAAAACACATGATGTAGTTGTTGGTAATAGGTTGTATGCTTTCTATTCAATTGTTAGAGAGATTCTTGGACCTTTATTTGTGTTCAGGATGGGTATGTTTTATGATAGTGGGGTTGCTGGTAATGTAATTGTTGGGTGGGCTTGGATTTCTTGGATGGTGGTGATTGTGGTTGCAATCTTGCTAGCGTACTCTGGGTTTGGAATAATTGGGTAGATTGGAATAAACATATGATTAATAAAGCAGAGAAGAGATTTGATGTTTGAAGTTTGAACTTTACAAGATTGTTTGAATTTGTCACTGGGAATTTTCCAACTCTTTGATGACCCTATATAAGAAAATATCTTTGTAAACCAAGTTTATGTTGCATAAAGAAATACTGATCTTTTAGTCTGTTCTTAAAAACTCCAGTTTTCGACACTAACTAAGTATAGCAAAAAATTTACACAATTACTAGGTGAAAAAATAGAAGAAACTATAAATTATAGAGTCAGATCCTCAATGTTCCCTTCTTGTTTTTTAGATGTTGGACTTAGGTTTTTTTAAGCTTGCTTGTGATTGCCATATTGATTGTAATGCAAGTGTTTTCATTTTATTAATGTTTGGAGATATTCTGTATTATTGCCTTTAGTTATATGTATTTTGATGTGGATACAAGTCGGATAGCAATTTCTTTGATGCTGCTAATGAATTGGATTCCTAGTGATTTTGGATCTTTTGGTATCCATGGATTGTCCCTTTTCACATGGAATAAGGAAAAGGGATTTGAACTGGTCTGTAATTAAATTCCTAGTTGTGATATTAGAATTCATTTTGTAAGAGATGAGATTATGCTATCAAGACTTTTTTTTATATCATTTCAGCACTCGTTAATTTTTAATTTTGTTTGGGAAAATATATTGCCGTATAGTATTATATATATTAGAATATGTTCTCTTTGATTTCATGGAGTTATAGATTTTACACTACAAGAAAATGAGGTATTTTACAACGGTTATGGCACTACGGTCACATAACCGTTGACATTAAGTTTTTTTGCAACGACTTATAAAACTATTGTCACATCTATTGCAAAATTGTATATTTCACAACAGTTTTTAAAACTGTTGACATTTTCGTTGCAAAATACTACATTTTACAACAAATTTTATAACTATTGCTATATTTTTAACATATAGCAACATGTTTCTTAACTGATGCTAAAATGTGGACTTTTGGCAACAGTTTAGTGTGACGGTTTCAAGAAGCATTGGTAATTATCCATCTAGCAACCGGATTAATAACTGTTGCCCATTTGTCTAGGTTTTTGCAATGGTATTTTGACAACAGTTTAAGAAAATGTTGCAAAAAAGGTGGTATTTAGCAACGGTTAGTATAACCATTATAAAAGGTTCCATTTTAGCAACAGTTTATGACAAAAATTTGTAAAATCGTTGTTAAATATTATGGGGACAAGTTTGACAAAAATCCAACCCGTCTTGTATCTATATATATTATTAATTATATATCTATATGTATAGTATTTATAAAATTAACAAGTAACTAATCACTAAATTAAAAATTGAGAATTCTTAATTTATATATAATTTTTAGTTAGCATATTTATTTATTTATTTAAATGATATATATATGTACTTATGATTACTAAACTATATATATATAACAAAAGTTAATTATAATTGTACATGATCTTACGTACGTATAAGACCATATTATGTATATGTATATGTTTTTATATGACTTATAAATATTGGATATAATTATAAGCTTTATAGCCCATAGGTGATAGGTTAGGATTGACACACTTATCACCTATATATAGTCCATCTCTCTTGAGGCCCAAAAGCCCATTACGAATTCTCAATTCTTAATGTTGCTTAACCCTAGTAAAAAAACAATCACCCACTTATACCAGTAACCTCCCACGCCTCACTGCATCAGTTCCTCTTTAGAGACAGATAAACTCTTGCACTAGCGTTAATGAGACCCCTTCATTCCTTCTTGCGTCGACAATCACTAACAGGTATCACCAATTTGTTCAAGATTTTTTTTTTGTACTGTTGTCGATCATGGTGACCACTATAGTGTATCAGTATTCAACTTTTTCGTATCACTATCAAACAATAGAACGTTTGTCATGGTTATGGGAGGCGCACTTCTTTAAGGAGTAAATAATTATAATCTTAAGTGAAACTACATCCATATAATATTAATTAATTAGACATTTAATAATGCTTAGTTTGAAACAATTTTATTTTTATATGTACAAGAACAAAAGGTCAAAACTTACTTGGATTGTGCTTTTTCAATCTTTTTCTCTGTCGACTTTTCGGTTAAGTTCCATTTTTTACTCTACGTGTACGTGTTGTGTGTATGTCGTGTGATTCCTTTAATTTATTGGTTGTATAACAGATTATGCCTTTAAGGCTAGTGATATTTTCCTTTAATTTTTTTCCAATCTTCATCTAGGTTCTTGTTTGTGATCAAATTATTTAGTTCGTATTAAAATCCAAATAGACAAAAGTTGGCTTCGTTGTGATAGGACTGGTCGCACATATAATGATGGGGTTATAAGATTTTTTGATTTCGCATTTTCTAATGCAGTTCAAGGAGGGCAGATTTTATGCCCTTGTGTAAGATGTAACAATTACGTGTGGAGTAGTCGGGATGAAGTATATACTCATTTAATAGTGAAAAGAGTTGATCCAACATATACTAATTGGCGTTTTCACGGGGAGTGCTCCTCATCTTCTAATGTCGAATTTGCTAATTCTTGTGAAGATAAACATGATACATGTGATGATGTTGAAGGAATGTTGCACGATGCATATCCATTGATTTATGAACATCTTGGAAATGATGATGATGATGACAATGATGCATCTCCCAGAGAAGAATTTGATACAAGTATGGAGAAGCTGCAAAGGTTGTTGCAAGATTGTAGACAAAATTTATATTCTGGAGCCCCAATCACCAAGCTATCTTTCATTGTAAGGATGTTTCTTATTAAGTGTTTGCATGGTTGGTCAAATGTGTCTTTTACAGCTATGCTGGAACTTCTAAATTACTCATTTCCGCATGTTGAAACGATCCCGAAAAGTTTCCTTGAGACACGAAGCATCTTGAGGGGGTTAGGGTTTGATTCTAAAAAAATCGATGCTTGTAGAAATGGTTATATGTTGTTTTGGAAGGAAGACAGCAACTCAAACTTTTTTCATGTATGCGGTGCTTGTAGATGGGTTACAAATGAGGAGGACAGTTTTGAGAACAACCAATCTGTGAACAAAGAGGCCACCACATCAGAAAATGTGGCACTACCAACTGGTAAAAAAGTTGCACATAAAGTGTTGCGCCATTTTCCATTGAAAACAAGATTCCAACGTCTATTTATGTGTTCAAAAACTGTTGCCTCTATGAGATGGCATGAAGAGGGTCGCACAAAAGACGGTAAGCTTAGACATCCTGCAGACTCCGAGGCTTGGAAAGTTATTGACTCATTATATCCGGGTTTTGCCTCCGATCCTCGAAATGTGAGGCTTGCTTTGGCAAGTGATGGGTTTAACCCTTTTAGAACTATGAGTATTCAATATAGTATGTGGTCTGCCATTCTAATGCCATACAATTTACCCCCGTGGATGTGCATGAAGCCTCCAAACTTTATCATGTCCCTTCATATTCCGAGAAAAGAGTCACCAGGAAATGATATTGATGTTTATTTGCAGCCACTTGTAGAGGAGTTGAAGGAGTTGTGGGATGTTGGCATAAAAACATATGATTCATCAAGGCATGAATACTTTCAAATGCGTGCTACGTTGTTGTGGACGATAAATGATTATCCTGCATATGCCATGTTATCAGGATGGAGAACAAAAGGGAGATTGGCATGCCCTGTTTGTTGTCATGACACTAAATCTTTGTACTTATGTAATAGTAGGAAATTCTGCTATCCTGGAAATCATAGTGGATTTACGCACTTCAAATACCCTTTCAAGACATGGTCGACCTTTAGGTAACGGTGAAATGTTTACACTTACCAAGGCTAGTTGGGTTCAAGCACATCGATATATGTTGTTCAATTGTGATGAAATCAACTCATATCTTGAGTAAGAAACTCTGTAAATCGTTATCTTGTAATTTATGATTATCTTATTTCTATCACCACTAAGTATTATACATTATATTCTTAGAGAACACCGAGAGATTATGGAAGGCCAAATTAACCGTGGAAAATCATGACAATGGGCTAGAGCGCACGGACATAGCCAAGAATTTCATGAATGGTTTGAAGAGCGTGTGCGACATGAAGAAGTATCAAAAGATGTCAAATGGTTATCTCGTGAACCTGCTTATGCTGCAAGACGGTACAAAGGGTATACAATAAATGATTTTAGGTTCCGTATTCATGATTGTGACATCGGAAAGAAAACCCAATGTTCTGGGATTGGTGTAACTGCATCTACACCAAGCATTTCAAGTAATAAGGATACAAACCCAATTGTGGGTGATGTCACCTATTATGGGGTGGTGAAAGAAATAATTGAGTTGGACTACCATGGACATCAAAGGTTCTTGCTATTCAAATGCGATTGGTTCCAAGGGAAAAAAGATGAGTTTGATATTCCAATGGTGAATTTCACAAAGTTAATTTGTGAAAATGATCCATTTGTCATAGCATCTCAAGTTCATCAAGTTTTTTATGTCCAAGATCCCATTGATAAAGAATGGTATAGTGTGATCAAGGCGATACCTAGGGATATCTATGAAATGCATGATGAGCCTTCAATGACTGATATATAAACATATTACATGGTAAGCCAAATGAATGCATTTGAAAGCTTGTTTTCTGCAAAGGAAACTTTCTTGAAGAAAGTTTTTAAGAACCATCCTGAGCGTGCACCACTTCACGGGAAGGGTGTTACACCTTCAGATTTGAAGAGTAATATGGCAGGCGGTAAATGTGGTCATGACCTTCAAAGCCTAGCAATTAGAGAAAAAGATGCGATCGCGGCGAAAGAGCAATATGAGAAAATGATGATGTGGTTACAATCTGTTTTGGTACAAATAAAGAGAGCACATCCAGATATTGAAGTGCCCTCATACTTGCTTAATAGTCCTACCAGAGATAGAGTATTTGCTTCTGATGCAGGAAGCGCTCGTCGAGTAGATAAACAACGCTCGTCAACAACAACTAATATTCCTAGAGAGGTAAAAAAATGAAAAATTACATTTTATTAAGTCTTTACTGTTACTTTCTTTGTTAGTTGGTTTTTGTTGTGTTGAACTTCCTTGAAATATTTTTGGGTTCCTGGAATGGGTGAAGGTTTGATGGTGTATTCTGGCTTTTTATTAGTTTTATGTTTCGCCATATACCACATTCAATTTTATAGGGTCAACTTGTTTTGTTGTCATATTTGTTGAGCTTCGCTTTTGGTAACCTTTATTATTGAAAATAGATAAATAAATGAATCAAAAAATAAAACATGTACATGTACATTTATTCTTATAGAGTTTTATTTTTTATTTATTGTAGGTTACACGAAATGATGGTGGTCATGACGAAGTGATGGAGTATGATAGAGAATGATAACTATGTATTGACAACTGTTATCAATATTTTCAGAAATGTTTAAGGGAAAATTTTATTAGTTTTTTTGATCATGTTAATTAGTAAAATATTTATATTGATTATGGATACTTGATGATGATTAATTTAAGTAATATTTTAAGTTAAATTTTCTGATAAATCATTGCTTGTTGTGTGATTCAAATTAATCATATTTAAATATACTATTGCAAATAATGACAACAGTTCTCAAACTGTTGTAAAATGTAATTAGTCATGACTAATTAACTGTTGCCAAAGTACATTTATGACGGTTTACAAATCGTTGCTAAAAGTACATGACAACAGTTATAGAATCGTTGCAAATAATAGCAACGGTTCTAAAACCGTTGTAAAACATAATTAACCACGGTTAATTAATAGTTGCCAACATACATTGTCAACACTTTACGAACCTTTGTTATTAATTTTTCGCAACAGTGCTTAACCGATGCAAAATTTACCTTTCCCAATATTTTTAAACCGTCGCAAGAATTTCAATAATCATTGCTAATGCATCCATATAACAATGGTTAAATTAACTCTCGCAAAAGAAGACATAACCTTGGAAAATACATTTTGCAACGCTCGTTTTTGCAACGGTTAGTATAAATGATGCAAGAAGTTTTAGCAACAGTTTTTGTATTTTTAGTCAAGGTTTTGAACCGTTGCAAAATACCCCATTTTCTTGTCGTGAATTACCTCTTACCTTGCCAAGCACCAATACCTGCTAGGTTTATATATTGGTTACCTTGTTAGTATACTACACATTCCAATATGCTGATATAGTATAGTAACAAAAGATATTGTGAAACCGAGAGGAAATCAATTGTATGAATCTCACAAGAAAATTATGGATGATCCAAGATATATGTCATACTTTAAAGACTGCACTGGAGCCATTGACGGAACTCATATCTCGACAAGTGTGGGTGAAGCAGATTTACAACGTTATGTGGGAAGAAAACGAGTTCCAACACATAATGTTTTGGCAATGTGTGACTTTAACATGTTGTATACCTATGTTTCAGTTGGGTGGGATGGATCGGCTCATGATATGCGTGTACTCGAGGATTCATTATATGGCGATGGACTTGTTTTCCTACATCCACCTTCAGGTGTGCATCATTTTCTCATACCGTATATTGAAATAATGTTGTTATTAAAATTTAATAACGACATCATGCTTATGTATGCAGGAAAATATTATTTGGTCGATGCGGGTTATCCGAATAGAACTGGATTTCTTGCACCACATAAGGGTAACAAATATCATGCTCCACAATTTCGTGGTCCTATACCTCCTATTGAAAAATGAGGGATTTTCAACTGTACACACTCTTATTTGAGAGGTGTGATTGAGCGCACATTCGAAGTCACAAAGAAAAAGTGGAGAATTATTACGCCTATGCCATCTTATATATGATAGTAGAACTCAGGTGGAGATCGTCATTGCATGTGTGACTCTCCACAACTTCATTCGTTTGCATGCTGTGCACGACATCGACTTTGATATTGCTTCTGCTTCAACCAATGTCAATGTGGATGGTGAAGAAGAAGAAGACCATGTTGAAGCTGATCAAACTCTCTCGTATGATGATAGTAGCATATTTGATATGAGAGATGAAATATCTGATTTACTGTTTAATGCACATTAGTATTTATAAAATTATTGTGTGTAAAAAATATTTCTAAAATATTATGTAAGAACTCTAGATGTGTTTAATTTAAACTTTTTATTCCATATTATTAATCTTTTATTAGAATGCCCTTTTTTGTTATTTCATAAAAAATATCACAAGAAAAAACTAATGTAAAAAAAGTGAACCAAACACCCACAATATTTTTAATAGCTTAAAACACATCATTTTTCACAGTTTAAAGCTGTGAAATACTATTAGATATCAAACAGACCCTTAAAAGTGTTGGAGTTGACATTATATTAATTAGATAAATGATAATAGCAAATGATCGAGGCCAAAAGGTTACATGTAGTGAGGCATGAGAGAAGAGCGATATACCTATTTCAACAATTTGACAGTGTCTTCTTTTAGAGTAACCATTATGTTCTTGAGTGTGTGGAGAGTAGTAAAATGGGAGATTCCATTGGCAGGAAGAAACCTGGCTACGGCTAAATATTCACCACCATTATCCAAATAAAGTGTGCAAATTTTAATTGTGTAGTGTTTTTTAACAATAATTTTAAATCGTGTGAAATCATCTTTGACTTCAGATTTATGCTTAAGAGAAGAAAACAATATGTATTTAGCGGAATGATCAACAAAGATGACATATTATTTAAAATCATCATGTGATAAAAACTATCGATAATGAGTCTTATTAGAAAGATTTTTACCCGCTGAGTTCGAATATATATATATATATATTTTGAAATCTAATATGTATTTTGAGAGATAAATGTTTTAAAGTTTCGTTTATGAAAAACTAATATTATTAATTGATTTTTGAAAAAATCCAACATGACTCATCTACATGGAGTGTTATGTACACTTGGATTGAGTTGAACTAATAAAAATTAGGTTCTATAACATTTTTGTTTACTCTGTGAGACATACATTTGTTGGCCTAGCAAAACCACACCATTGTGGTTGCTCTAACATTTTTGTTTGCTCTGTAAGACATACACTCAGTATATGTTTTATATAAAGTAATGATGCATTTATGTAATGAGTGAAAAATCAATATGATAATTTATATTTTTATTATTATATTACCTATATACAAGATAAGAATCTGGGTGGAATTGGTATATACATGCATGAAATGAATTATCAATCTATCAATTATACTCTCTTGTTGGATAAGATTTATGGCCATTTGATCGAATCGTTTATTATATTATAAGTGGTTTGTATTTTTTCCATTGATTTTTTTTGTTCTTATATAGTCCAACTAAGTTATGCCACGTGTAAAATACACCATTGACACAAAAATGTTATAAAACCCAATTTTAATTAGCTCAACTTAACTCAACTCAACCCAAGTCTCATGTAGATAGGTCATGTTGAACCTTTTCAAAAATCAATTAATAATATTAATTTTTTCATAAACGAAACTTTAAAACATTTTATTTCTCAAAATACATGTTAAATTTCAAAAAAAATTACATATTCGAACTCATCTCATAAAAATATTTCTAATAAGACCTATTGTCGATAGTTTTATTGCATTTTTTCAATTACATTGTTTTTAAAAACAATGTAACTCATATATATGATGTGTAAACTGTCTATTCGAGCTGAAGTTTTATTACGTTATGATATAAGAATATATATTCGTTGTTTTTTTATATTTTTATTGAAATTATGTTGGATACTCGAACCCGTTAGAGTATAGTAGTTAGGACTCTAGAGTTTAGCACATGAGACATTTATGATTTTGTAGCGATTCCGTCGGGGTATAGAGAATTTGAACCTTTTATATTACAACATGAAAATTCGATACACGAGCCCGTTAGAGTTTAGCGAATATGTTCCCCTTGGAGTTTATAACACTTATTATTTAAATTACGACATTGACATCCGATACACAAGCCCGTTAGGGTTTAACAAATTTGTTTCCCTGAGAGTTTAACACTTATTGTTTATGTTAGAGTATGAAAATTCGATATACGATCTCATATCGGTACCCATAAATAAACACTGGAACCTACGTAACCCATATATTATTACAAAAAAAAAGTAATTAAGAATGACTGAATAAAACCTATTGATGATGGATCTTGTTGGATAGATCTTTACTTGATGATTATGAATATGTAATTTTTTTCGAAATCTAATATTTATTTTAGGAGATAAAGTGTTTTAAAATTTTGTTTAAAAACAAAAAAATGTGGTATGAGTTTTTCAAATGAAATATTTTATTTTTTAAAATTTTAATTTTCATGTTATTTGCTTATAAAGCATGTCATATAGACTTGGATTAATATTAAGCTACAAAAACTTGAGCTATTTAGGGCCACCCTAAAGCAAAGCATCGAGACAAAAACTCATGATAAAACTTATATATGATCAAAACAGTGCAAAACATATAGAGACGTACATGGAAAATCAGATATATATACACACATAAGTACATGAAAATTACATCACTAGCAAATAAATAAAACAAAAATAAATTGCAAATCTAGATATTAGAGAGGATCTGTAATTAGGGATTTGTTACCTCATAATTCTTCACTCTTAATAAGCGCAACCATCATTCATCGATAACACAATTATTACGATTTGCTTTCGCTATGATACCAATTGTTATAATGCAGAATTGTGACTTCATGTATCGTAATTCATACATCTGGCCTCTGTGTCTCATTCCTCTTTTTTATGGGTAGGGCCCAACTCCTCACTCACAGCGTTTCGCTTGCGGAGGGAATCGAACTCCTGACCTCATTTAAGTGGGAATGAGACACTATCACCAAACTGATCAGCTTGATGAGATGTACGAATTATGATCCCTGATGTCACAATTCCGCATCATCAACTACTAATGCTGAAAATGATATTAAGGATCAATATTTGTTTACCGTTATTTGCCATATCGATGATGACGAAGACACCGTAGTGATGATCTCAACACACTTCCTCTCTCCCTCTCTCTCTCCAGCACTCAAACGTTATGATGGAAAAATATGTTCAATGTTTAAGCAGTAATGCTATAACTGTGCTCTTTAAAGAGGAAAGAAGAGGGTTGAGATAAGTGATAACCACCGGTCACAGCTAGCTAGTTACGGTAACACAAGTTGGACCATAATGAACCCAAATGCGCGAAAACATAGTTGATGAAGGTAGCGCCATGAATAACCATCTCAAGCTCCAAAACTGTCTCTCTTGGTCCTTACTATCTCATATTTAAACACAAGTTAATTGATAATATAACTTATCAACATCTCTTTAATAATAAGTCCTAGTCATACTAAACCACTTGAGAAAGGTTAGTGGACCACAATTAATTAAACGTTAAAATATAAAATACATTTACAGTTGAATAAATATATTAGATGAAGTGTTCGTCTCCCTCGCTCGGGTTATGCCAGGCACAACAAGTAAACAAGATTGTTCGCATCTAGATCCTGCGCATGCTCCAATACTATGTTGTAAATAGCCCGCTCATAAAAATGATATTGTTCGCTTTGGATTATTTGATTTTTATATAAACATTAGACATGTACGAGTTTATTTCTCCTTAGTCTAGCTACTACAAGTTGAAGTCCAGTACACACATGTTTTCGTGCTTTTCTTCTTACTATTAGTAGCGTACCCGAGTCTTGTGAGACCGGTAGGGAATTCTAAAAAAGAAGTACTCATAAAAAAATAATTTTGAAGATGGTATAAATGGGTTATTTTTTTATTTTTAAGTTATAATGGGGCGAGTATTATTATGCTATTTTTTTTTTCTAAATGAAACCTAAATATGTTTTTTTTATGAACCTAAATATGTTTGAGACTACTATATTACTACTAACTTTTTACTAAGCCTTTGCTTCCTATACAGTAGGCATCTCCATCATTTGTTTTCCAAAAATAATCTTTACATCATATTTGATACTGCATTTTGAATAATTGTGCAGTGACCCCAGTAGCCTTCACTTTCCTAACCTCTTATCTCTATATTTTGAGCAGAACACTTCGCTTTGTCGTCACTCACGAGATACAAGGTTGAGAGACCCTCTCTGAAATCTTGTTGACATGAACAGCTGATGGGCTACCTCAGTTGTACCCAAATCTTAATGCATTAGTGTTGAAGCAATATAACCAGAAAATTCAGATGGATGTTACCTCAAGTCTGCAACAAAAATCAGAACAAGAAAACAACCGAATTATCAAGTTGAGTAGATAGTTGAGTCACGAACTAGGTCGCTCTGTTTAAGACGATTTTATGGCTCTGTTTCTAAATTGTGCTAGCAGTGAATAGCTATGTTGCCTCCAAGATAAAACAGTTTAGACTCTCTCTGTTTGATGCTCTCTACACTCAAGAACACCGAGAATTGCAATAATACGTTTGTCTTTCTCACGAACTATTTTGCCACATAGGCTTCTCCCCCTTTTTTTTTATAGGAATATAAAAACGAACGTTTATGTGTGAACGTTCAAAAGATCATGTTAATTAAGAAGCAGTAATTAGTTAAACATTAAAAAATGGAAATTTGACCAAAAAATTAAAAGATGATTGGAAGGGATAAGGAAACCAAACCAAACCAAAAAAAGAAAGGAAGTAAGTGTTGGAAAGAAATATCAAAGGCTCCCAGAGCCCCCAAGACCCATGTTTTGATTATATAATATGGTAGAGTTTGAACTTGGATCCCGACTTTAGAAATCCAAAATCTCAACCATTTCCCTACTCGTTAAATTTTGTCCGTAAGACACATAAGGATTCTCTATAGAATGCCAGAATGGCTATCGCCTATGTTTCAAAAAGAGTTTTGACAGGTTCTTGAGGCTTTTGCCTTGTAACTTGTTGGATTTACGTGCATAAAATACAAAGTTCCTCTGAATTTTCTTGATTAATGTAAACTCTGTAAATAGGAAATATCAGATTGACCTGTGGCTCCACACAATCCAACTGTAACACCTTAACTTTTCCAAACCAATAATCTGTGGGAATATCTGAATATCTGCCTCAGTGTCCATAATTCAAAAAATACTAAGAAATTATATATATATATATATATATATATATATATATTGATTTGAACCACAGAAAAAGTTCTGATTTTGAATATTGGCTGGATGAAAAACAAGAATCCTGACTACAACAAAGACAACCAACAACACAAGACAAGTTTGTGGAGCGCTGCCTAATCCAAGCAATTTGTGCAAAAGCCGTTAAAACCCATGACAGTTTGAGCAACAAATAGGAAAGGAGATTGAACTGAATTTGGGATATTATCAAAGGAAATACAGAGGGTGTGAATTATATTAGGCAGATAAATTCTAACCACTTTTTCTTTTTATGCAATGGAATAGCTGATTGTTATTTGATTGCTTAGAAGTTCTTACTAGAGGTTTAGGCTCTTGTAACATTGACTAGATGGCATCACAAACAATCAAATAAGCAAGACTTAGTGACGATCGTGAGTATTGAGAGACTTGAGACGAACTTTAAAAAATGAGGTTCTTATAAAAATAATAATTACAGAAGGCTTAAGCAAGTTAATTTTTTTAAAAATTTGTAATAGGATGAATTTTATTGGGCTAATTTTTTTTTCTATATGAGATTTAAACGTGTTTAAAACTTTTATAATATTACTACACTTTTAAAAATATATGAAATCTTGAGAATTGGGCCCTGACCCATTGCCTGTGTCACTGTCACCCCACCCCAATGATGCCCATAATAAAACTTAACAAAGCATAAAAGTGTAAAAAATAGAGGTGAGATGGAAGATACAGACAAATTTAGAGCGGCACAATTGGACCTACATCCACTTGTTAGGACTCCTCCGTGAGATTTGGTGAATCTACTATGACAATTTATTGAAACAGAGACCAGCCAGCCTCTTTACGCATCAGATTTTGGTCCACATTCTTTACAATGATAGATTTCTTGATTTAACTAGATTGTTTGTATTTGTTCAAGTATGTTGAGCCCCTAACAGAAATAAAAGTAGACTAGTAAGAATAGGAATTGAAACTCAGCAAAAGAAAGAATCAACCGGTGCAACATTCCTGGTGATGCTGTCCAATGGGTGTCAATGAATAGTATTGTTTATGTAGGTGATGCAAGTTTTAAGCCCAGGCCATTGACTCCCACCTGGGCCTGACCTAATAAGCCATTATAGGCTTGTGATTAGGAGCTTTGACTGCCTAGGTGAGTTATGTGGTTGGGGTAAGTGTCCCCTTTTAATGGTTTCTACTTTCTAGTGAAAGGACCAGGCTACAGCCTTGTTGTGTCAGGCACAGGTTTTACCAGGAAAATACCTTATCCATCTATAATATGAAAAAGAAATTATAATTAACCAATTTGCATTACAAAGGAAAATTATATTATCACTTCCAGTCCTATTTTTGTCTTGTTTCGGCAACAATTTCAGAAAAGAAAAAACTGCGGTGTGGGGATGCGGTGGGACAAATATTCCTATTTATTTCAAAAACCTATCACATTCACCTCTTCTGTACATCTCTGATCTCGGAAGTCATCAGGCGCTGTAGATTCCCCTCCTTTAATTCTTTTGAATCTTTCTTTTAATAAATATGTAAAAACCCAGAAAAGGGTCTTCGTTTGCAATTAAATTGACTTTTTCTTATGTTTAATATTTAGTTCGATTCTTGGTTGTCATGATGGTGATGGGTTGGTTGTGCTTTTTGTTCCCGGTAATTCACGGTTTCTGGGATTCCTCTTTATGATTTTTGATCGTTTTCTCCTTGTTGCTTTGCTTGCTTTTGTTTTTTCTCTCTGGGTTCTGCTCAGAATTGGGTTTCAAACAAAAGTGTCTTGGGTCTCGTGCCATGATTCAGGCATCGGAGGTGAGTTTGCAGGTATATTCGTCTCTCCCTTTGTTTCTTCTTAGCTCTTGTTTGCTTTTTCGGCATTCCGTCTAGATTATGTATTCTTGTTTTGAAAAAAATTGGGTTTTGGAAGAGCGAAGCTAATGGGTTGTGAACCGTATTTTGACTGTTGTCACCTTGAATTTCAATTCTTGATTGGAGGGGCTGATCTTTGCGTGTGGCAGTTGAATTGGAGTCCATGGCATGTGTACTTATGTTGATTAACTCCTGTTTTGGTTGATTCTGTTAAGTGTTTTATTTCGTGGGTCAATGCAGATTTTCATATCTATTGGAGATCTTTTGTTCTTTTGATTGAGTTTGCTGCAATGGTGGATGAGGAAGTGCTGCATCTTTATCTAAGCTTGTGAATCTTGGATGGATTTGCCCTCTAGTCATAAGAATTCGAGAGTATTTGGTCGCTATTTCAATTCTTTAACGTGTAAATGTGCTGCTTTGCTTGTTCTTGCTCTTGTCTTCCGAGCCATATTACTTCCTTCTTTCTCCGGCTATGGGGAAATGGAGTGGAACATCCTTGAAGTGATTCGTAGTCAAACTCCATTATTGGATATTAATTTTGGAATCCGGAGAGATAAGTTTCTGGAGGTTCCTCAAATTGTATGGGGACTGAACAATCAAAAGATAGCATTTGCAAGAGCTTGCCTAACTGCTCGAATGCTGAATCGAACCCTCTTGATGCCCAGCTTGAGTGCTTCACTTTTTTACAAGGAAATTGACCGTCTTCTGCCTATTTCTTTTGATAAGGTGTTTCAGTTAGAAAAGTTTAACACACTTTGTAGAGGGTTTGTCCAGTTGGGTAATTATTCAGACGTCCTGAATCGAACCGCGGTGCTTGAGCTTCAGAAGGGAATGGGAAGGAAGTGGACAACGGAGAGAGATTTAGACCAACTAAAAGAGCATAGTCGGGAACCACTTGATGGGTATGAGGTCATTCGAATAGTTGGAAAAAACCCATTTTTGTGGCATGATCATTGGCCTGTCAATGACTATGCAAAGGTCTTTGAGTGCCTAGTTTTAGTGGATGAGTTTGCAAAAGAAGCAGATAGAGTGGTGTCCAAGATTAGGGATATAAGAAAGGAAATGAAAAGCAAATCTGATTCTGTAGAAAATGGTGTTGGTTCAGAGAGTTCTTCATTGCAGACAATGCCTTATGTAGCTGTCCACATGCGGATAGAGAGAGACTGGATGATCCATTGTAAGAAATTAGAGCAAAGATCACACATTTCCGAAATTTGTAGTAGCAAAGAGCAGATTATGGAGAGAGTTGGGAACATTTTAGGACTCAAAAGTCCTACAGTCGTTTATCTTGCTGTCGCGGATAGTCTTCTTGAAGACTCAAATATATTGTCTGGTTGGAAAGAAGGATTGGTTCCTCTTGAAAAGAAGAAAATGGGTGTTGAAAGAATATACAAGAAATACCCGTATCTCATTCAAGCTGCAATTGATTACGAAGTTTGTTTAAGGGCTGATGTCTTTGTAGGGAATAGTTTTTCGACATTTTCAAACCTTGTAGTTCTTGAGAGGACACAGAAGATGATCAGAATGGGTGTTATAAATTCGTGTGATACCGACGTGAGATGGCCGTCCTATGCATATAACTTAGCAGGGGAATCTAACGGCCCCCGTAGATGGATGACCAACATGTCTGATTCCAGCCTCCAAGCAATCAGCTATGGATCTAATGTCATCTCATGTTCTTCCAGCTGAGCCTCCACTAGTTTTTTGAGATCAGTATTTTTCAACCCTGAGGTTGATAATGGTTGGTGTAGTTTTGTTTATCAATCAGCTATGGATCTAATGTCATCTCATGTTCTTCCAGCTGAGCCTCCACTAGTTTTTTGAGATCAGTATTTTTCAACCCTGAGGTTGATAATGGTTGGTGTAGTTTTGTTTATCTTTGTACAGTGAAAAACAGCGACACAAAGTTGTAAAGAATGGAGATTAATATATTAGTATTCTGTACTGCTGTGGTCCTGGGATATTTTTGTATTAATGATGTAGTACTCAATGTACTTTTGATTACAAAAACCTTTTGCACCTTTTACGGCATGTTCTACTTTCCATCATTGAAGGATTGTGCAAAATGGGAAAGAGTCATTCCACCTTTTAATCCAACAAAACAATCAAAAATTAAGTTCCCATATTGTGGGACAATCTGTGGGCCACAAGTAGACTTTTGTTGGTCCATACTTTTAAGAAACTTGATTCTGAGTACAGTGCTTTTGCTTATACCCTCCAAGTTCAACCTCTGCAATAAAAAAATGTCACTGTCCTACTCATGCAGGAATTAAAGCAAAAACCATAAATTGATAGGTAAGCCCATGTGAGAACATCTAGTGAATTGCTGGACAGAGGGAGCGTTGAGAACATTATGCTTTGAGAGGGACAGAATTTGGTTTTATTAAACAGGATCAATGAGACTAAAAGATAATGTGGTGGTTAGAGCGAGAAACTCTTCTACCTCTATCATATGCAACTGCTGGGAAGCCAAATAACTAGTTACCCAAGTTCAGCATGCTCGTATATTTGCTTCACTAGATGAAGTCGTCGTAGTAATTGTTAACGAACCTCTCGAGCCATGGGAGCTGATGAAGATCCTTCATGGTATCTACATATGAGTCTGTACAACGAGGTGGGGACTGGCAGGGATTATGGTCACTCAGACTGAAACCCTCGGAGAGGAATCTCTGGATAAGTGCCACCTGTGATCTCCCTTGGTCTGAGTATGCATCCATGATCATAGGGAGTGAATTGAAAGTCGCGTCCCATGGCCATTGGTCTGATTGTTGAACAGAGTGAGAAACTGAGTTCTCAGAATTGTCATCATCCCAAAAGGCACACTGACAAGTCTGTTTGTCATCCCTGTATTCAGCACCACAGGAATAACAGAACTCATGCCCACACCTGTAAGGAGTGAAGACATGGAATTCAATTTAAGAATATCAAGCAACGGTGCGAAAGGATGGTGGACAAGAGTATGCAAGCAAAATAAAGGTTCACCTCCGATCCAAATAGCAAGGACAAGCTTTCCTCAGACTAAGATAAAAAAAAAAGATACATAGATAACCCCAACAATAGATTTTGCTAAAAGAGCGACAATCAGGAAACTTATTCCTGAGCATATCTGAATCATTTAAGTCTTTCATAATTTCACATTTCACAAGTGGTTTCAATATGAGATTACCAGGAAAGCTAGATAAATTTAATCTCAAATGGGGGAAAGGAGTGTAGTGGCATAGAAAGAGAGCCCATATAAGAAAGTGGAACATGATGCAGAATGCACCAATTTATCCAGCTTGCTTAAAAGTTAAAATCTCTCAGTAATTGTCTGGTTAAAGGTTATTATCTCTAGTAAAAGACAGAGGCCTTCTAAAACTATCCTATTGGCTGTTCAGGCCTGTTTACAATAGACGTATTCTTACTGTCTCCAGCCAAATGATATTCTGCCTTCTTTTGTATTTATGTCTGCGTGATTTCAGTCAATTGACTTCTATTCAGCAGTGCACCCAAAGGCTTTAGTTACATATGAATAAACCATCTTTGATGATGTCCCCCGCTTATATCCTTAAATCTTAATCAACCACCTAAATCTTACTGCTAACTATTCCCCTTTCCACCTTGCCATAAGCCAAGTATTACACTATGCCTAAGCTACAGATAACCCTAATTCATTCTCATACCATTTTCAACCATAAATCCCCACAATTCTTATTTGGGAAGGCTAGCCAAAAGCACCCATACAGTGTAAATTGCGAATATGTTCAGCATCACAAGATTTCTCTCCCCTCTCCTAAAATCCCCGACCTCGTTTTTAATCCTCTGGGAAACTATGTACTTTTCGTCAAATGAGGGTGCACACATCCTGTCCAGGTTTATAAGATCCCCACAATGGTATCATGAAAGTATTCTAACAAATGACATATTCAAATGACTAAACATTTATGCCTTAAATGTAATTCTTTAAATAGGTCATTACCACATGCTGCTTATCAAATATTCTGACATTTATCTCAATTCTAATAACAGTTGCACATTCTGAAGTGATTATTGACATAAATTTTGGAATTCGTATTTACGTAATAGGAAGCAGAAACATCACAACTAAGGGTAGCCACACATCATTATTGGGATGAGATGAGTAGAATATTATGTAACTCCAAGATAACACAGCGGGCGCCCATTTCTTGATGCATTCAATGGCCTTATTTTAAAGCATGGCAATATGTACCCAGGAAAAAAAAATATCTTACCAGCAGGTCACGTGGTAGCAACCTTGAGTGAGCTCGATCATCCTACGACATTGTTGGCAACGCCTCCACCTCTGACTTTGTGCCAGGAGATGCAAAGCAATGTCTGCAGTATCTCTCTCATCCAATGGGAGGCTTTGGTACTCTTCACAACTCATTGAAGAATGCCAAGGAACACCACATTCCACACAGATAAACCTCTGACAAATGGGGCACTCAACACAGCTGTTATCTGACTGACTCAATGAGTCTGCCCTGGCAGACAAACATTCATTGGGATCAAGGAGCACAGAGCAATTTGGGAATGGGCAGTACATTTTATCCGAGTGAAGAAAATCTACTTCTTCAAGGGCCCTCTCAAAAGATTCATAAGAAACATGAGGAAGAAACAATCTGCATTCACCAGTCGAAATGTAATATTTGCAACCCAACTGAGTACATCTGACAGGTACTTGAGATGAATGTACTTTTCCATCAACATAGGTCCTCATACAATGAGAACAGAATTTGTGGGAACACTTCATCGTAATCATCATCGATGATAGTTTGTCTTCACAGCAAATTGAACAGTTTTCAAGAACTTGATTTCCCATGGTAGGAGAAGAGACAAGCCCAACTGCTACTTTTGCTAATTGCAATGGCTTCTCAAGCTCAGCACTGGGAACAAGCTTTAGCACAAAAACATCCAGCCTACTCGCATGTTCCAAAATCCTTTGCCTGAGTGCTACCAGAAGTGGGATCTCTATTTTTTTCTCATGGGAAATCTGTCAAAATTGATGTTTCCGAGACAAACTTGAAATGTTATACAACCAAACTGGATTATTGGAGTTAAAGATAGTAAGTGAAGGACAAACTGATCCTGAAAGGTGTAAACAAACTGCAACATAAAATTAACGGTGTCGAGATTTTAAGATTTTATAAGCTGAAGTTCAAAGAATTAAAATAACCCAGGTATTTAAGTTATTAAACAGGCAATAATATTATTTTTTTCAAGGAGAAATTATATAACACAATAGAAAGTAATAGCTATTCTTATTTCTGTAAACATTAAAGAAGGCCCTTGAAAAACAACTTCTTAGTTTTAAGAAATAAACATATAAAAATAGTTTGCCAGATAACACTAAGAGATCGAAATGGTAGATGCTCTAAACTATTGGATGAAGCAAAGTTTCAAGAATTCATATATGTATAATATTTTTAACTTTCATTTTCAGATTGGAACCAAAACAGACTCTCTTCAACTTTTACTCACAGCCAGTGAAACATGATATCATCAACCCTATGTGATAAAAAGATCCCAGTTAAATTACCTCTATTGTTATTACTTATTAGTTATTACCTATTAAATTTATTTGTTTTTCCCATCACAATAGGTTTGCACCAGGGGTTGCACTAAGCTTCCTATTTGTTATAGTGACAAAAGAACTTGCACAACGTATCCAAGGTGGATACCTTGGTGCATGTTGTTTGTGGATGATATAATCCTAGTGGATGAGACAATATTGGGAGTTGATTCAAAACTCGAGATGTGGTGGCAAGCCTTAGATTCTAAGAAACGATAAGGATTCAATAGGTGTTGATGAAAGTACAATCATCAATAGAAATGAATGGCAGAAACTAATACACAGTTGATAACTTGATATCTTTGATTTCTCATAAACTCATGTAACCGACTTCAAATTTTTGGGATAAAGGCTCAGATGATGATGACGACCTAAAGAGACACCAACTTTCACAGCTATGGCCTTCCTATTCTAAACTTTGATATAGCAATACTAGAGAAAAGTACATATTGAATTTTAAGAATTAGATATGGTTGGGAAAAGCAGCATCGCTGAGGTCTTTCTTGAATATTTTCATCACTCATCACTAAAATCTCATATACAAATATTTATTAGATCAGTATCATATCTAAATCAAAAGTAAAAAATAAGTTTAATTTTGAGACTGGAAGCTAACCTGATCATATAACAACTCAGAATCAGTGAAAGCGTACACACAATGGATTTTTCTCTGCATAGCCTCTGCCAGTCCATCCATCAAAGCTAAATAGTCAGCCAAAGAGTCCTCAACATAGAATTCAAGCTCCTTTTGCACCTGAATAATAGGAAAGTCCACTGATCTTTCAATAATCACCCCAATCCCAGAGAACCCAGAGCAGGAATCTTCAGCATTGGCAATTGAAATGCCCTTGAAATACATCTTGACAGAAAATTCATCTAGCTGTTCTTCCTCTGCCAATACTTCATTGTCTTTCCAAACTTGCTCATCATTGTCATCTTCACAACAACTTCGAAAGTCTTCCTCATCATCTTCCTCCAAGAGTTTCATATAAGACTCATCATTAGAAATATCTTGTCCCTCCATTTTCAGCACCAAATTTCCCCAACTTGCACAGCAATTAGGCAATTCTTTGGACTTCAGGTGATAATTGACTTCAAATTCAACGAACTACCCACCATGAAATTATGCAAATCTCTGAATCTCCGCTCCAAATTTGCAGAGAAATGTCTATATTTACTGGAGATCCTTCAGCCTCTGCTTCCAAATTTGGATCCAAGAAAGAAAAAGAAAATCATTAAGCGACCCATCAAGCAACGATCTTCCTGAACCTAGTCTAAATCAAAGTCTAACAAATACCCATTAACAAATTCATAAAAATTTCCAAGTTTTAGCCCTCATGTCCCCCGTAAATCAACAAATCAACCCAAACAAAACAGACCAATATACCCAATCTATGTTTACTGAAACACAAGCAAAGAAAGGGAAGAAAAAAAAACACTCACAAATATAGTATTCAGGACAAAAAGGTATAAGTCGGGAGACAAGAAATGAAGCTTGCATACCGTGGAGGTGCTTGTGAATTGTGAGACCTTTATCTGGAGGGAGAGAATTAAAATATGATGCTGATACCTTTTTACAGAGGAAAAGCTATAAACAAAAACCCTAACCAATCTGACAAGTTGCTGCCTCTTCTGCATGTGTTTCTCACCACAGCAAATGTGGCATTCTTGCTTAATAGATACGGTTGGTCTTTTACAGTCTAAAAACTAAGGCTCCGTTTGGTATGCATTTCCCACAGCTTAAAAATTCTGTGCATATCAAACGAACTGGTAAAATTTGCGTTTTGGACCGCGTTTAAGCGGTCCAAAATGAGACGCTGTCACAACACAGCGTTTCATTGCGTTTTGTCAATCCAAATTTTTTGAAGGACGAACCTGCCCCTCGAACTCTCAACTGATGATGGCAAAAAGTGATAAAAAGATATTGTGTTGCAGGTTAATCTATGATTGACTATTACTTTTATTTAATGATCATAAAATCAAGATTTTAAAGTTCCAGAACGATTGAACTTTTTGCCAGATTTGTTTATACACAAATGGTTCTCATTGGCTGCGTATTTGTTACCCTTAGAAACTATCCTTATCATGGCTTTAAATTTATCTGAATTTTGGAGCTTTGGAAAATTTCATCTTGGGTAAGCATGTTTGTAAAAACATGTGTGTTACAAATATTTCTAAAATGTAATGTAAGAACTCTAGTTATATGTTTAATTAAAACTTTTTATTCAATATTATTACTCTTTTATTACAATGTTCTTTTTTGTCATTTCATATAAAATATCCTAACAAAAAGCTAATATAAAAAAAGTGAACCAAACACCCCACAGCATTTTACACAGCTTAAAGCTGTGGGTCCCACAGCTTTTTACACAGCATTTTTGACAGCTAAAAGCACAGCATTTTTCACAGCTTTAAGCTCTGAAATACAATTGGATAACAAACGAACCCTAAATCATATTACAGCTTTAAATTAACAAAATATATTGTTAAACTACTCATGGGGAACAAGCTCTGGCTCTCTGCTACTTCAGAACCATTTTTCTTCTCTAATGGAAGATTCAAATTTTGGAATTTAAGCGAGAAGCGTTAAACTCACCCCCTTTAATTCATTTGCACGCCCTCTTGAACCTTTTTTTTTGTACAATTGCAAGAATTATTGCTCTTGTGGGCACACATGTTATTTATGTGGAGGGTTTTGATAAATAGGGGAAAATTTGCATAAATTACCTCCTCAAAAGTACACCTGATCTACATCAGACTAAAATGATGAAGAATCTGGTGAAATTTTCAATACGTAGTCCAATATCAAATTATTATCTCAGTCATTATCTTTGCTATTCTTAAAAATATTGAATTCAACCGTGACACGAGGCTCTGTGTTGTCCTTTTCTTGAAACTAGGAGATGTATAAGGTGTTCTCTTAAGCAGTTCAGGCTTCTTCGCACGTTTTTTTTTAATTTGCAACATACCTTTTCGTCTCCTTAGTGTGGGCGCAGGAAACTGTGACTAACTAACCTCATCCACCCTCGTGAGTTAAGCATGTAGCTGACATACTTAAAAGCTCTGCCACAGCTTCTATCTCACATCTTTCACCTTCACTTCCTCACCCTCTTTCTCCAACTCACTCACCTTCACTTCTTCCCCCTCTTGCTCCAACTCTGTCCCCTTCACCTCCTTCCCTAGCCCTGTCCCATCGGTTCTCTCACTCTCCAGCTTGTTTTCTTCACACCCCCCTCCCCCCTCATTGTCTTCCTTATTCTCATTTTCCTCTTCCTGCTGCTGAATATCCACCCCTATCCCTATAAACTCCACATCATCCACTTTCTCCTCCTCCTCAAACCCAAAGACCATATTCTTCTCCGGTAGCTCATCATTAACCACATTCTCCACCTGCATGTCATCCCTCTCAACCTCCTCCAACTTCTTCTTCTCTCTTGACAATTCAAGCAACTCATTCAAGCTCTCATTTAGAAACTGATGCAAGTCATTGACATCACGTTCAATCGATTTTTTCATGACACTAAATTGCCTTGAGCTTGTTTTCACCAACTTATGATGTTCAATTAACTTTCTACAATGTGCACATTGTCCTTTTTCTTCTCTTTAATAGGTACATTGTCCATCTCTCTAACCTACAGATTGTCGAGGTTGCCGACATCAAAATAACTGCCCAATTCCTTTTCATTTTCAATGTCAAGGATAATCGCATCCTTGACAATATTTGCCTCCTCATTTTCTTTCTTTGGCAATGAAAACTTGAAGACATTGCACTTTTTAGTCATTTCTGATCTCACAAGAACCGTCAAATATTTCTACCCTTGCTCTAACTTAGTAAGCACTAGTGTATCATGCACTACAAGCTGCAACAAAAAAAGCATAAAAAGCAAATTGTAAGTCTCATAAACAAATATACAAATCTAGTGAACCTGCACTATATGTTTACCTTTAGCCTGTCGAAAATATTAGACACAATATCAGTATACTCTGGAGTGATAGTGCTGCTCCACTTCAATATTCGTGGATACAGGCCTTCTCCCCTCAATTTTGCATAAGATCTACCAATTAGCATAACCACTTCATAAAGCCAGATGCACACAAACAGTATGATTAAATAGTCACAACCAAATGGGCAGAAATAAATTAGTTTCATGGTACCTGGATGACTAGCGGGAAATCATATATGCTATACTTTTCCTTCTTAGTACTTATGCCAAGGCATTTATCAGCACGGCCGACTTTCGCTGCAACAAATGACTTTGTTGTACGTTCATAGGTCACACATCCTCAGGAAAACTTATTGAACACCTCCAAATTATCATCCAATTGCAACCAATTTTTATCTATTTTTCTACTACGCTCCCTGGGCAGTAGAACATACTCCACAAAATAAACCAATGCCAACTTCAACAAATCGTCCTCCATTCCAGATGGTGAAGAACAACTCATGAATACTTCATGTAACCTACCTCTACTAATGCTATTATTTTCTCCAAAATACATGTCCCTAATCCTATGCACAGAAGTGTCAATCAAAGTAGAAAGTGGAGGGACATTAGTACATAACAAACCAGTGATGAGAGCAAATTCTGCAATAGAGAACGAGGCAAAATTTCCAGCAAAGTTGAACTTCAATACTTTAGCATCATATGATACAGCTTGCCTTAGAAGAGCCTGATCAATCAATTGGTCAGAAAAAGAAAAATTTACAACCTGCAACATCATCCCAAAACATGTCCTCCTAAACTTTTCCAATTGACCTTCACTATCACTAAGCTTGAGAGATGTAGTGTTTATAGCCTCAGAAATATTTGAAAAAACAGTAACCTTAGCAAGAAAATGTTTTTCCTTTCGATCATGTTAACCATCTCCATTTGTGGTTAAAAACTGAAAACAAATAATTAATAAAAAGCTCGACCACAAAAAAATCATGCTCAACCTCAAATAACAAGAATGCTCGACCACAAAGACCATCATACTCGACCAAAGATATGCTCAACCATATAAATGAACAACAATGATTAACGATATTCATACACTAATGAAGGACACACAACAATTTCGTTCTCTTATCCCTCCTATACCATGAAAAATACACTAAACCTAGAAATAGAATCCCAGAACCAGACATGAGAAATACATTAGTAAATGTTCATAAAATAAACCCAATGGTGCATGGCGCGGTAAATCAAAGACTAAATAGATAGAAGTGAAGGTATCTCACCTGAGTATGGAAAAATTATATCTTTGATGACAAAAAAGCTGAGTTCGTTGGTTGTTTGGTGAATATGGAGATCGTCGAGTAGCTCGTCGAGCAGAATGGGTTTGAATGCAATAGGTTTTCGTGGGAAGTTGAAAGGACAACGTTGGTTTTGACTTTTCAAGGGTCTTTTGGTCTTTATGATCCAAAAGTAGGTCATTTTTCTTTTATAAAAAGTCGATCATATTTGCGGTTTCAATTTTCGAGGAAGTCATTTATACAAATTTCCCATAAATAAACCCCCTTTATTTTGTACATGTATCCTATTTCTGCAAGCCTAAAAAATGTCTGTACTCGTTAGATGATATTTGAAATGTAGAGAGAGAAAGTAAAATATTTTCTTCTTTGAAATGAACCTCTGTTTATCCGAAGGAATTAGATCTGTCCCCCGTCCTATTGTTCTGTCTTACTCAAGAGATCTGTTGCTCTGGTTCTTGAGAGAAGCAAATTTCAAGCAGAAAATCTTTCTTCCTTTCTCTCTCTCTCTCTCTCTCTCTCTCTACAGTTTTAGAGAAAACAAAGAAAAGGGGCAAGATTTAAAAAAATCAAGTGCTTTTGACACTACCATATTCTACAAGTAATTTTAGGCTAAGAAGTGGTAGTGATATGAGCTTGGAGAGGAAGCGGTTAGGTCATCAAGTCCCAAATTTTGACAAAAATATACAGTGCCCTCCCAAGTCCCAAATTCTTGGTCATCATCTAAGACAAAGAAGTTATAGAGATTACACGAGGGAACCATAGGTTCTTGTAGAGATTAAAATAACTCACCTCCTCTGGCCTGAATCGAAGAAGCATATGATATGTGCAAGAGACAAAGAGATATATGTCGTCATCTTTTGTGTTCTTTTTTGATTTGTTTTTCAATTAAGATTTAAATATTGTAAAATAATAACAAAAAGTATTTATAAAATAACATGTGAATGCCAATTAACAAAGACAGTTTTATTGATAATGTCCATTCACTCTCTCTGTGTATATAATAATACCTATGATAAGATAGAAGTAGGGGGTTTGGGTAGGTGTATAAGGGAGGGAGGTTCATTTAACACTACCCTTTATGTGGGGCTACAAAGATTTTATAGGCTAATCATCACACTATTTGTACAATATTTTTACCTAGACAAAAGGAGTAGGGATTTTGTGTGGTGCAATCAGTCACAGTTTAATATTTGACGTGTTTAAGGTTTGTGATAAATAAACCCTCTAGATTTAACCCTTATCCCTTATGACTATGACAAGCCTAAATGTCTACGACACTCCTAAACATTTCCTAAATGACTATGACACGTCTTTTCATTTGTGCAGTTATTACTTTCTAATTTTTATTTATTAATTAATTAATTATTATTCATTTGGTCATTATTGCGATGATGGATCAAGGGTCAATCTTGTGTTTAAAAATAGTAAATTCAACAGGTGCACTATTTTGATGCACCAAATTTTCAAAAAAAAATATGAAAAAATCATAAATGTATAGTAAATTAGAGAAATTTTATTACTACATAAATTTAATCAAGCACAGTAACAAAATTATCGGAAGAAAATATAGACCACACCGACTGCATATAAACATCAAACTGCTCCGCATATAGAGTAGCCCATGTAGTTGCACAATCATACCTACAGTGAACTCACTAAGGGAATATGGGAGACATTTCATAATCCCCTGTCAAACTAACCTGGACATAATGGTTACCATTTATTTGTCCTATTACGATAGCAATGTGCTGGAATGGTGGTGAGGGGTTGTACAAAGTAGTAGATATGTCAAGCTCTCTTTAGGATGAAGAATGTGTAATATCTTATTATATGAGGAAACAATCAACAGACTCATGTCAAGCATTGTCATCAAGTGTTTGAACGGTGCTTCGACTTCATTTTGAAGGAAGTTCAGTGAGTGTCTAACGGCACACACTCTCTCATAACCGCCAAGTATTTCAACAAATTGTCCCCAAAATGTGTCCATTTTTCTATCAAGTTATATCAGACACTAGGCCATTCATCCTCTTGATTACCAAGAGGCACAGTATAGCTGGGAATTGATCAATATATGATCGTAAAGAGTATTTTTCTTTCTCTGTCTCGAACTTTCTTGAGTCGAGAGAGACTGAGCATTGTAAATAGAGGAGCAACTATGTCTCGCTTGTTCATTAGAGTTGAAAAAAATCATGCTCAAAGATCATTGAATCGGGGCGTAAGGATGAGGAGTTGTGTCTGTGAGGTTCCCATTGCTAAACAAATTCACTCTGATCAATAACACGTGCAACTGGTTTCTTCTGGGTGGTGGTGGTATCTTTTTCTTTGTGAATGGGCGGCCTCTAGTGTTGGTCTTCACAGTCGTTTCACGAAGAGAAGTGTTAGAAGGCCTAAATATGTCCCTCAACTTCCTTAGTCAACTGACTTTAACATGTCTTGTCTGATTCTTGAACTGTTCTGTCAACATTTTTACATTAGTGGTACAGTTGATGTCATTCTCTTCAAGCGAGTCACGGGAAAATAGATCAAGCTTTCTCCAAAATTTATCGATGGTATCAAGCGGTATAGTCTGACCTTTGCTCACATGCATGGCTAATTCGTGAGCACACGATAGTCCGTAGCTCCTATGAATTTGACATCTGCATCTGTAAGTGACCTCTCCAACATCTTTTGACCGCTCAAACTCCATCCAAATAAGATCTAATGCTTTGATTGAAAAAAAATCACGTAAATCCTAAAAGTAATATATATTGAATCGATGTTCGACAATGGTTCTGCTTCTCTCAATACTAGCTTTGATCGCTTTGTCTTGAGACTGGATAACCTGATGAATCCATAAGATGAATCTCTCCATGTCTAACTGTGACGAACATAAATATTTTTTTAGCTTGGCATGCTGACTCAACCGTATTAGTTGTGTTGTTTTCATAATGCAGATATCTATCGGTCCAAGCGGATATGAACAGCTCCTTCTACAGTGTCAATCATACATCTTTAAAATATTTAATCACTGCTGAAAACTTCTGCAAGACTACTTCAAGGCGTCTAATATTGCTTATGTACGTGCTCTCATTTTCATATATGAGCATCCAAGTCCACATTTGGTAGAATACATTCCAGGCTCTATTGTCTTGTATTGATGGCTTGTATTTCGTTAAAATACTATGATAAATGTGTCATCTACAAAGTAGTTTTGAAGCCTCAAGAAATACCTTAGCACACATTTTCATCAACCCCAACTCTCAATCCGTAACGATCACTCTTGGATTAGTGCATCCATGCATTGCAGATCTCACACATTCCAAAGCCCATGTATAATTAACCTATTTCTCTGAGTGCACATATGCGAATGTTATGCAAAATGTTTGACTAGTTGAAGTGACACCAACAATTTCAAGGAGAGGCAACCCATACCTGTTGGTCTGATATGTTGCATCCATTAACAACACGTGAGGGGATGCATGTAATTTCTTTAGCGAGCCAGAATGTGCGAACAAATCTTTGAGCTCATTTGTTGAATGGTTCGATCGATAATGGAAAATGTACCTGTTAGGTGTTGAAAAGCACCTAATTATTGGTGTTAAAAGAGTTAATTTTTGATAGGTATTGGTATATTTTCTACCTCTTTTGGGTGTTTTTGTGAACAGGTACTGGAGTTGGACGAAATAGCTGAAATTGAGCTGAACCCGATATTTGTAGTCTGGGCGCGGTCGCAGGACGCGAATTTACTTCTTCCCGTAAGTTGAAGCTGACGTGGCAGGGGGTTATTGGATCATGAGATTGATATTTAAGAAAAAAAAAACCTAAGGAACGAAGGACACACACAGCTACGAGGAAGAGTGACGGCAGAACAGAATAGCAAGGAGAATCAAAGGTAGCAAGGCTTGAGAAGAATCAACAGCAACATTGGAGCATCAATTCTCTTTCACCCTTTCTGAAATTGAACAGTGATTATTATTATGTTGGATTTTAATATTTTTATTATGAGTAGCTAAATTATTTTCTAGCTAGGTTTGGTAAGTTTTTGTAACAAAACCTTGTGCACATATTCAATTGACAATCAGACTGAGTTTAATTCATTATTCTCTGGATTTCAAGTAATTGCCTATAATTTTTTATGTCTGATCAACATCTTAGTTATAGGTATTGTTAGTCAGACATATTCGGCTAACCATGACCCAGTATTTGACGAAGTGACGAGAGCTTGTGTAAGATCTAAGTTTTAGGAATAGTGAACATAATCAATTGGGGGTTATTGTAGTTCTTTGAAGAGAAGAGCAGTTCGAAAATTGGTGGACAAGCACAGAGTGAAAATCCTAATAATCATTGAAACAAAATTGCAGGAGGTCTCAAATAGGTTAATAAAAAGCATTTGGGGGAACTCGCCTCTTGCATGGTCTGCTATAGGCTCTCTTGGAGCTTCTGGAGGTATTTTACTGGTTTGGAATCCTATAGTTCTTCAAGTATATGAAGTTGTGAAGGGTGGCAGATGGATATCAGTACATGGATCATTAGTCTCTTCAAGGTTTGAGTGCTCCATAACAGCAGCTATGGTCCCAATGACGAGGCTTCGAGACTTCAGGTATGGGATGAGTTAGCTCTAGCTAGATTACAATTCTCCTCCCATGGATATTGTTGGAGGACATGAACGAGTTGTTACATCCACATGATAGAATGGATCAAATGGGTTACACAAGTGGCATGCAAGATTTCTCAGCATTCCTTAATCAAGTTGGTCTTATAGAACTCCATCTGCTGGGCAAAATTCACTTGGCAAAATTCCATCAGTGAAAGCAAAATTGGTAGAATTTTTGTATTTGTGGAGTGGTTCTCATCCTTTCCAAACTCGAAGTTGTGGGGGCTTCCACGAGGGTTGTCAGACCACACCTCATTATTATTGGAATCAGCCCCTATGAATTGGGGTCTCAAACCTTTCAAGGTCTTAGATTGTTGGTGGCAACATCCTAGATTCTACACATATATTGAAGTCTTTTGGGAGGAAATCAGGCTCAACTTGGATCGAAATGAATCCCTGGCTATTAAATTGCAGCATCTTATTATGCTACTTAAAATTTGGAATAGAGAAGTATTTGGGAATGTGGATAAAAAAATTTGAACACTTGAAAACGATGTGGACAAATGAGAATGCCTTGCGGAATCACGTCCTCTATCGCAAAGGGAATTAGAGATCCTTGCTTCCATGCGAAGTGACTTGTGGTTGGAAAGTAAAAAAGCAAGAATGTATATGGCGACAAAATCCAGAATTCAATGGATCAGTCAAGAGGATAGGAACACCAAATTCTATCACGCTTCAGCGCGCATAAGGGGTCGGCAAAATCAAATTTCATGTTTAAAGTTTGGTAATTCCCTAACTAAAAATCCATCAAAGATCAAGGAGGGTGCAGCAAATCATTTTTCTTCATTATTCAGAGAAAAAATTTCAAATCCAATTCTTTGGGATGGGCTGCAGTTTAGCTCAATATCTTCTCATCTAAGGGCACTCCTTGAAGCACCTTTCTTTGATGAGGAAATTAAAAATGTTGTGTGGTCCTGTGATGGCTCTAAAGCTCCTAGCCTGATGGCGTAAACTTTAATTTTATCAAGAGAGCTTGGAAAATTCTGGAATCAGATGTCTATGGAATGGTGCATCAATTTTATTCTTCTGGCTCACTTCCACAAGGCATTAACTCAAGCTACATTGCTCTAATCAGAAACTCTGCCAGTCAAATACCTGAGCAAATTACAAGAAAGTTAAAACATGGAGGCCAATCATTGAGAAGTTCAAGTGTAAACTTGCAAAGTGGAAAAGGAGATGTTTATCTATTGGAGGTAGGATTGCTTTGATTAAATCGGCATTGTCAAACCTGCCAACATATTTCATGTCCCTTTTTAGAATGTCAGCTACTGTGGCAAAACAATTGGGGTGTTTGCAACATGATTTCTTATAGGGAGATGTTGATGGTAAGAAGAAAATACATTGTATAAACTGGAAACAAGTCTTGAAACCAAAGCTAGAAGGTGGCTTAGGAATTTCATATATTGGTCTCAAGAATTATTCTATGATGTTTAAATGGGTCTGGAGATACATTAATGAAGATTATGCTTTATGGAGGAAAGTAATTGAGCTAAAGTATGACAAAAGAAGAAGCTTGAAGCAATCCTCTTATATACCTACACTAAGCACTACATCATCTGTCTGGAAGGGTATTCATGGTTTATTGACAGATTCTTCATCCCATTTGGGCAGCCTCTTTAAGGAGGGAGTAGGTTTCTTTGTAGGGAATGGCCAACAAATTCGATTTTGGCTTGATTGCTAGAATGCTGCGACACCTTTTTGTGAGTCATTTCACAGACTCTTCAGTCTATCCGAACAGCAATTTGAATCAATCTGGGATATGGGAATTTGGGACAACTCAAGATGGGAATGGAGGTTCAAATGGAGGCGAAGACTATTCAGCTGGGAGGAGGGGCAGGTCAGGGTGTTAAAAGCACAGCTCCAAGCTTTTGTATTGAATCTAGCCCAAAGAGATAAGATAATATGGAAATTCAATTCTGACGTCGATGAGTTCACAGTCGCTTCCTTGTATACCGTGCTCTTGCAAAGAAGTTCGGTTAACACTTCTCTATCCATTGACAGACCCGAAATTTATAAACAACTATGGCAGGGTATAATACCGCCAAAAGTAGAAGTATTCACTTGGATTCTTATACACAAGAAGTTATCTACAAGAGATATTCTCGAGCACAAGGGAATAATTTAGCCATTCGATAATGTCTGTCCCTTTTGTCTTCTAGCTCCAGAAACAGTTGATCACGTTTTCTGTTCATGCTCGGGACCTTCATATTTATGGTATAAACTTATTCACTGGTGGGAATTATATTGGTGTGTTCCAGGGGATATTTGCAGCCTTTTTGAGCAGTAGACCAGCTTAGAGGTAAGAGGCGCATTGTAGAGAAAGTGGTGGCTCATGATTCTCTTTGTAACAGTTTGGTCCATCTGGAAAGAGAGGAATGAAGTTGTGTTCAGAGGAAAGGTTGCTGATTGGTTAAGCATAGTGCCGCTAATCTTTTACAGGTTACAACTTTGGATACATTATGGTACTCCTCATTTTCCTTATTCAAGTTCGCAGCTCTTGATATCATCCAGTTGTCTTAAAAACTGGTCCAACAATAGGGCACCTAGGTTGCATGATCACATGAATTTGTAATTTGTTTTTTGTTAGAGCTACATGGTGTGAACATGTATGGCCTTATAGTCTTTGAGTTTTCTCCATGGAGTGGGACATTTTTCTGTTGTTCTATTTTTGTTTGCTTCACATGTCTTCTTCTTGAAGGCTCTTTTTATACATTGGTGTTCCTCCGTCATTGTCTTTTCATAAAAAAAAAGGTTGTATGATTCCAGGTCCAACGAACATGAACAGCTTGAGATACAAAAAACCTCATCATCAGCACCTTGCACTCCTCCACAATGCCTCCAAAAAAAGAAAACTCACTAGGCTCTCTCAGCAGAGCATTCACCAGCTCCAAACAATCAGTCTCCATAATTATATGACTAAATCCCATGTCCCGCGCCATCAACAGACCTGACTGGCAAGTCAATGCCTCGATGACCTTTGGATCATAGGCAGCCACATGCTTAATAGCTCCAGCTCCACATAAAATCCCTGCATGATTCCAAAAAGCAAAGCCCAGTCCCAAGATACCAAGATAGACATCACGCGCACCATCAACATTTAACTTAACAAAAGGACAACTTGGATCCATCCAACGAGAGCTACCAGGTTGCTCCCCAAAAATTAAGATTTATACCATTTTTGACCCTGTTATTTCTCTCTCTCTCCTCATCCATGCAGTACCCCTTTTCTCAGGGTATACTTACAGTACCCCCCACTTGGCTCTTTTGCATAAGCTTTTTCATGATATACTTACAGATAAAGACTTTACACGTCAGCCCACTTGATTGTGAGCATAGTTCAAAATTGTATATATATATACATCGCAAGTATCATTTCATCTCAACTAAAAAATCTAATGTACATTTCACTTCTATATTACACAAAAATTTTTGGCTTAGAAATGAATAATATGGATAAAGTTCGAACATGGGCTAAATATTTGAAACTTTCCAATGATGTTTCTAGCAGATATGGTTCTGGTGGTTCTGAGGTATAATTTTATTGAGTTATTATATATAATATTTTATTTATAAGTTTTTATTTTTTTTCTTTCATTTCACTTTTTTTCATTTTTACTATTTTTTTCATTTTGTTCTTTCATTTTTTTTCCAGTTTTTATTATTTTTTGATTTATTACTTTCAGTTTTGTTTATAATGTTTTACTTCTTTTGAATTTTTTCATTTTTATTACTTTATTTTATTTTGTTCTCCGTTTTTACAATTCTTATTATTTTTTGATTTATTACTTTCATTTTTGTTCATTTTTTTTATGTTTTACTTCATTTTATTTTTATCATGTTGTTTCTTGTCAAGTTTGATAATGTTGTTTTTCGTGCTAGGAGGAAGTTTTGGAAACCAAATAAAAGTTGAAGGACAATGGGATCATACAAAAGAAGTAAATGAAAGGAAAATTAATATAGATGTTGAAAATGAGTTTTCAACATATATTGTATGTTTATTGTGAGAAATTATCATTTAATATTTTATTATGTAAATAAATTTATATATGTAATTGATGACCAACGTATTTATTTATCTATTAGGTATTCAACTCATGCATATCATTAATTGACTGGGTACAGACCACTGGACGAGGTCTTGGCTTCGTGATCGTCATTAGACGTTCAGAAGTTGGTGTATTTGGAAAGACAGACATATTATTATTGTACTCTTCATCAAGAGTTGATATATAAGCTCAGAATGTTTTGGAGGAAATATATTAAAAATTTTGGAGGTCATGACCATGCTTGGACTATCGATAATTCATTGAATTTCTTTGACACAGATACTCCAACCTCTATTTGAAATTGGATGACTATGCCTGATATAGGTCACTTAATTGCCAGCAAGTACAATGTGGTTCTACATCTTCTGAGCACTGAGCAATGTATGAAATTTTTGCCTCTATAATCATTAGCTCCACTGCAACATGAACATGTTGCCCTAATGGTTGGATTTGTTAATGGTAGCCATTTTGTGCAACTGGCTTTGTCCAAGAGCTACCTGATGCCTCCAATAATGATCCAATGGTTTTGATATAGGTATGAATGTGCATGTGAGTGGGTCATACCGTACAATGAACAGCTTGCCACATACATTCATTACAGTCGTTCAACGCAGGAGCCTTAATAAATTGTTATTTGAAAAAATGTTGTGCTTACATACTTGTGTAAATGTTAATGCGTTTAGTTATAATGGATATTAATGAATAATGTAAGTTGTGTAAATGTTAATGCATTTAATTACTTCGTGAACTTTTTACAATGACCAAGTGAATGGTCTCTTACATGTAAAATCTCCATATAGTAAGCAATTTATTGATATATATTTTAATTTTCTTAATTTTTTTTCTCTTACCTAATTAAACACGGGGTGTGACTAAATCAACCCCCACTAGGCATTCTAGACAAACCCCCTATGTTTGTGAAAAACCAAGCAATAATTTGCCACTATTGCCCTTCTCCCTCAATGTCCAGCCCAACAACTTTATTATATAAAGCTGAAACACCCATGTCATTCAACATGGCTCATATACCTAGTCATATCTATTGCCGGTTCTCCTTGATTATTTTATTACATAAAATTGATTAAATATAAAAGAGAAATGGTGGCACATACCTTACACGTGTGCATTCTTATCTCCCACTAGGCAACCCCTACTTCCAAATTCCAACTCATATACAGATGATCGTGAGAGGCTATAGCCTATATTAGATTTATTTATGTTTTAGAAAGTGATGGAGAGCAGATTTTCAATTCTTGCATCAATTCCACATGATATATATGATATCCCATCTTCTACAATAGCATCAAAATTATGTTGATAGACTGGTGGTCCTGTGATTACAAATTGACGTAATTCTTGGCTCCCAAGGACTGTTGAAGCTCTTTGATGCACACAGAGTTGGCTAAAAAATGTCGATACAATCAATTATGAAGAGGAGATTTTTTCAATGTGTCTTTGCTAGTTTGCTTAACTAGTTAACTATTTTAATGTCATTCTTAAACAAATTGTTTTTCTTACTTCTCAAATATGGAGGTTGGAACATGATTTTGCATCTTGGAGCATGAAGTTGGATTTTGAACTCGAATTTTATGATGACTTTATGAGCATTTTGGTGAATTGATGACTTGAATTTGATGATTTGATGAGAATTTGTTGAATTGTGATAGCTTGTTGATTGTTGCATTGTTGAATGTTAAAGAAAATGATGGGTCATTAGCGTACACTGTTTAATGTTTATTTTGATGTAGGTACTAGTAGGGATGGCAGTGAGGCGGAGCGGGGACGGAATAGAGGCCCTCCGCCCCCGCCCGACCCAATCAAGGTTTATTAATGTACTTTCAACTATTAATGATAAATTATTCAAATTTTATAAGATTCCAATTTATTAATATATTACATTATCAAAAGTAATTAATTAGTATTCAATTAATCAAGAATCAAATATAACATATGATTATTTCATTTGAGGACTTAGGATTAATATAATTTTATATAGATATATGGTACATTAATATATATATATATATTTCTATTATATATTCATAGATACATATATATACACCCTATAAACATATATAAAAATAGATGTGTGTGTGTGTATACATGTATATATATATATATAATATATATTTCTTAAGGGAAGGGGAGGGGAGGGGAAACTTCAAATCCCATCCACGCTCCGCCCCGCCTTCGGGGCAATATTTGGTGCCCCGTCCCCACCCCACCAAAGGATCGGGGCGGAGAAATTTTGCCACACCTAGGTACTAGGTAGACTAAAAACACTAAGGTGATGTTTGGTTGTGAGAATGGAGGTGAAATATGGAATGGGGTATTCCATTCCATCATTTGGTGTTAAAAAAAATTGAGGGAATGGAATACTCCATTCCATTCCCTCGTCTCTCTCTCATCAATTTTCATTCCCACATTTTTATGTGGGAATGAATCATTCCATGTGGAATAGAGGACAAAATGACTATTTTGTCCTCAAATAAATATTAATTAATATATTTTGATAAATTAATATTAATTAATATATTTTATTTTATTTTAATTTGTTAGAAATATAATTTATTAACTTTAATTTTGTTAACTTTAATTTGTAAATATTAATTATATATTTTGATAAATTAATATTAATTAATATATTTTATTTTATTTTAATTTTTTAGTTATTATAATTTGTTAATTATATAATTTTGACTCCATTTTATTTTAATTTGTTAATTATATATAATTATAAATGCACAATAAAATATATTGATTATACATAATTGTAAAGAAGGGACATAATGAACAAAACACAACTTCATTCTCATTCTCATTCCCAGTTTTTATACATACCAAACGTGAGAATCAAAATATCATTCCCACTCCCATTCTCATTCCCATTCTCATTCCCATTCTCATTCCCTCTCAAACCATTCTAAAAACCAAACGACCCCTAAGACACTGGTAGAATTCTGCCAGGTCACCTGAAAGACCCGGCACCTGATTACTATAGAATCATTAATGGGTAATTGGGCAGTTCATCACACTAATAATAATCATCGAGTCCGGTCATACGCGACTCGATTGCTTGGGACCCAGCCCGATGTACAACACTTATTATTTTTATCATCGGAGGCCCAATTCCTTTTGCCAACTAAAACGGACATTTCAGCCCACAAGAGAAACCCAATCTTAATTCATATCAAAAGAAGCCCATTAAGAGAGCGATAGAAATAAGGAACTTCATAAGGCCCACAAGACAGGGGTAAAGAGTACAAGACTAAAGGCGTAAAGAACATTAAAAGTTTAAAACAAAAAGGGAAATGGGCCCATTCACCATTCTCTACTACTGAGGCCCAGCTTTTGGTTCAAAGTTCAAACAAGAAGAAAAGAACCAATCTGTCACCAAATATGCTTCTGTATAACATCTTTGGACGACCAGTACAGTAAGCAACTGTGTATCTTTCTCCACAAAAAATGCACATAAAGTAGAAGTTAAGATGTGAAGTTGCCTAAGTGGGTTTGTCACAGAAAGAGTAGTGCACAATAATGGGACACATTATTCTTTTTATCAGAATCAACCAGTCTTTAGAGAATGATATGTGCCTCTACTGTTGTAAACCCTTTAAAGATTTATTGATTAAATCAATCACATTTCACCAATAAAACTGTTCAACATCACCCTTGAAGCCCTTTATTCAGTTTTCAATTTCAATGATACATATTCTTTTCTTTCACTTACAATACAAATTTTTCATTTACACGTTCGATATTTGGATTGCTAGTTTTGTACGCACGTAAGTTTTTTACTTGACGTCATGGTAAGTCGCTCCAAAACCTAATGCGTGACCACAAAGATATTGCTCTCAGTGATAATCAAATTCGTAACTCTCAAAATCTCTACATAGATTCACAAATGCTACATATCCTCTTTTTCACTTTAAATACACACACATATGGCAAAGGGTTCCTTCGAATGAAGAAAAGTTAACACATTATTCTCAATACGTTGAATTAGTCCCATTTCAATCTCAACACCACTTCTGATATTATTCTTTATTTAGTTTTTTAAAAGTCATGGGTTCCCACTAGAGCAGCAGAAGAAGAAAATCACAAAGCCTGTCCACTGAGATTGGGTTAGTTGAAATATTATACCAATTGAAAACTTTAAGGTTTAAAACATGGAAAAACAAGACAATCATTTTCCCCAATATGAGTGTCTGCACTAACAAGTGTCTTTTCTTAGTGGCAGAAGAATCTGATGTGTGCATACCAAGTGTTTGTTAAAATGCCTCAAAGGAGGACTTCATGATCACTTCAGCTTTGGGTGGCTTTAAGTGGATTCATTCAAAAATGAAATCATAAATGAAATCCAATAAACTATTCCTTGTCTTTAGTTCTAGTCGTCCACTACGGCACTATCCCTACCCTACCAAATCCATCTATCTACCCCAAGAAATGAACCCCATATCAGTCATTTGTGGGCAATAATTCTATAGAAAATATATTAGATAAGGTGTTGTCACTTCATTATGGGACCCTTTGTCCTAAAGGGCAACTGTGTTGTAAAAGATAGAACAAAGGCAGCAACATAATTTCCAAACTGATGGACCAGTACATATATATATATATATATATAGTGGGTATATATACAGGATTCATATTATGGGGCCCACTAAAGCAATCAAATTGGATCCATTATTTGTGCCTGGCTCTGTCCTCCCCATCTCTATCAAAAAAAAACCCACACACAAGGGAATATGTAGAAGGATGGATGGATGGATCTGGCTCAAGTGTGGGACTACTACTTTATGACACAAACTTTCCATCCTTTTTACCTTAGTGGGCCTTGATGCTGACATGGGCCTAGATACTGGAATCAACCCACTTTTGTGCCAGATAGTGGGGGCCCGTATGAAGAAAGAAAAATAGGGTCGACAGATGTAAATATTGGGTGCTGACAGTTGCATGCTAGTTTTATGAGAGAAGAGTTGGCAGACCATCATGTGGGACAACCTAATAGGTTTGTCTTTTGTTCATGGGCTGTTAATATGATATCATTATAGCCCATGTTTGGTTTTTTCGAAAAAGACAAAAACTTCTCTACATCTACCCCCCTCATCCATTGAAAGTGCCCTAAACACTATAACCTATACATACATATATATATGTATATCCAATTGTGAAAAGTATTCATGATTATATACTAAATAAATTGTTTGTGTTAACTTTCTTAAATCATGTGAAGTTTATCGAGATTCCAGAGTTGATGTCCAACAAATTAGGGTTACATTTTCAAGAACAAAAAAAAAATACAAACCAAAGTGTTAGATGGTGCACGTTGCCTGCACCAAGAAGTCGCAAACGTGAATAGAAAAATCTCAAGGTTTTCGAGAAAGTGCACACATCAAGCGTGGTGCATGGAGATTTGAGTCCCACACTTTGCATTATTTGTCGTTTATTTCGACTTCATGTAATGAAGTTCTTGGAAAAAGATATATATATATATATATATATATATATATATATATATATAGATAGATAGTATGTGTGTGTAAGTATCATGATTCAGGAGGAGCTGGAGGGCAAGTGGCGCACCAAGAAACCGAGTGTGGTGATTACTATTTTGTTTGTTGAATGGTGTGTCAGTTGTTCATATCTTATATAAATATAATAATATGTAATGTTAAATAATCAAACTTTAGATGACAAAAGAGAGACGCATCATGGGACCCTACTCCTACTGACACCCACTACTTGTTCAATGCCTTTGCCAAAAAATTCTCAAACACTAGTAAAGTTCACCATATTTATTTCTTTTTATGTATTTCACTAACTTTGTGGAAGTACGCCAATTTCACTCATCCATTTTGGCCCCAACACATGATGGGTGGGGGCTTCTAATTATGCAATATTGATTGCCATTTGGGTGTATATATAATTATATAAAAGAAATACTCTATCACCTTTCATTTGAGTACAAACATATGATATATATATATAGATATATAGATATCATGTATATCATGCATATCTTTTGCTTGTCGAGGTGTTAAAGAAATGTACATCATTTTTGGCTATATTATTGCATTAATGTTTACATGTTCTTCCCCCACCTAGCTCTCCTTCCCTGGATTCCATCACTAGTGCAAATTATTCTATAATTGATCATTATATTATATGTCTAGCTAGTAGTAGCTTCCATCACTTGGTTTTCTAATGTCACACTATCAAACATTTAACTTTTGTCATGGAAAACCAGATGTGAAATCATCGTCATTTTTTTTCATAAAAAAAAAGAAGAACAAACAAACATAGCCAGCGATTTCTTCTTTTGTTCTTTTTCTCCACAAAGAGACTCCATTGTTGATTGAGTGGGTTTTTTTTTGTTAATATAATATAGTCGGTTCAACCCACCATAAAGGCTTAATTTTTTAATTAAGATTAGGTACATTCTAATGGTGTTCTTAATTAATCACTTTTATTAGATCAACGTATCGTTATTTCATACTCTTAAAAAATTATTGAGGTCATGCGAACAATATATTATTTTATAATTAATTTTGGCTTGGAAGTAGTATTGGTGTCCGAGGATAAATTAAATATACAATATTAACTGTGTTTCATTTCCTAATGTTGATTATTGTTATTATTATATGAGGCAATTTATAATTTTAAAAAAGTCATAGGTGGTTGGATGCGATTCCTATGAAGAGTAGTAATATTAAATTTGTATTCTCTAAATATTCATGATAGAACCCTAATAATATTTGATTTGGGGTCGAGAAATTAAAATCCGTCTAGCAGGCTCCTACCCTTAGAATGATTGTCAGATGTAAGTCAGCAGGATGTGGAATCGGACTAAGTGGGTGATTATCATGATCTAGAATGGAGTACATGGTTTCTCCAAGTGGAATAAAGAACTTCAAAAGTAAAACGTGCTCTCGCATCAATAATTAGTTGAGGTGTCTCAACTAATCTTGAATTTTAGAATAATTTATTTTCTCACCCCAAATGGATTGGATGCTGTTTCAACATTGAATGTCCTATATATATATATATACACACACACACACAAAGATCCTTTAACTTTATTATATTAATATGCATCATCAAGTGTTTCTCTCTCAACACAGGCCAATTATTAGTCAAAATAATCTGGCCTAAAATAGTAATCTTTCAATCTAAAGTCCAAACTTTGACTACGCAAGGTTGGCACATGTGATTTTTTTTTAAATCAGAAACCGTTCGTTCATATAAACTATAAAATATTAGTTGGGTTTTAACTAAAAGCAACAAAGGTTTTTTTAAAGTATTGGTTATATAAGTTAAATGATTATGTCATTCACCAATATATTAGTAATTAGGTATCATTATATTAATATTTTATAATTACCGAGATGGGTTGGCTAATCAAATTTAATTTAAATGAGTATTGACAATGACGATGGTAATTAAAAAGTCTACCTTAATGGGCGGCCATCAGGAGGGTTTTGGAGTTTAATTTCAAGATGGAGACAGAGTGGTTGGCCATACATCTTTGATCCTACGTACACTAAATAAAGAATCTAATTATAGTATGGATCAACTAAACTAATTAATTCAATGTTTTCCCGAAATTAAGGTAGCTAGTACTCTTCAGGTCAAGTCAGCAAGTGTATATATATATATATGCTAAATTAGTTGAATAGGTAGATATCAACTTAAGCAAATATTCCTTGAAATCTATTATAAAACACAGTAATCAAATAATTTTGTTGACAGCTCTTATTATTCTCTTAATCTTGTAACAGACTGCTACAAATTAATTATGAAATTTTATGTTACAATTTATAATTAATAATAATAGCATCTGCTTTTGTTTTTGTCTTGATCATGCTTTACTTTATATTTCTCTATCATAATTTCTTAAATTCTCTATCGAGTTTTCTTCTAAGTAGGGCTGTTGAAAAAATTGACATAATCAAAATTTATCTTACTCGAATCGTTTGATACTTTTTTACCTGTATTTTAATAAAATCAATCGAAAATCGATTAAACGATTCGACTAAAAATATGTCCAATAATCGACCGAAATTATGGGCTATAAATTTTTTGCATAAAGCAAACGAGATAAATTTGTGAGCCTGAGACAAAATGCAAGGTCCAAGAGGTGCGAAGTCACTTGGAACCTAAAACGAAGCAGTACGACTGATCACGTGGAGGCCCACGAGGGCAAAGTGTGACCCTTTCACGTGTAACCAGGCGGTAATAACGCAATATATATGTACAACCACCGCAGATAATGCAGGGTAGATAATGTAGGGTATAGGATGTGTTTCAGACATATTTAAATCACATTTAGATAATAAAAATTAATTTAATAATATTCATTCCATTACGATTTGAAAATAAAAAATTAACTTATTTAAATTAAATATAATTATTTTTATGAGGATCCCAATTTTAGAGTTCGTCCTGAACCTCTCAAGATTCAAATATGTCACTCCTCGTCGGTTGTAAAAACAAGAGAAAAGTATGCTAGAGACTCTTGTACTACGCAAAATTGGCCGTTTAAGCCCTTGAACTTTTTCTTTAGGATTGTTCAATCCCCTCTACTTTAGATAATGATTTAAATAAGCTCTTATCCCTCTTTCTGTAATAATGTGTCAGTTAATCGTGTTGATGTGTATTTTTTTATTTTAAAAAAATAATGATTAAAAAATTTTGTATCTTTTCCTCCGGAAAATCTTTCAATCGAAGAAAGTCGTCTTCTCCAGCGAATCTTTATCTCTTGTAGCTTGTTGAGCTCTCATCTCCTTCAAAAGTTGGTTCTTCCTTGTTCAAAATCAAATATGCTACTCTCTCAAATCTCTTGTAGCTTGTTGAGCTCTCATCTCCTTCAAAAGTTGGTTCTTTCTTGTTCAAAATCAGATCTGCTGCTCTCTCAAAAATTGGAGGTAGAGATATGTTGTTACAACTTATAACCAACTTGATTGCATCGATCCTTCCCTATTCTAGGAACACTCAATCTACGCACTCTTGTAAAGTTTTCATAATAACAAAGAGAACCCAGTAGTGAGCTTTAGACAGAAAAGTCTCTGACTATATTTGACTTCTTTCGGGTCCTCTCTAGTCCAAAACATCCTCTTCCTAGATATTATTCTTGCTAATTTTTTATTTGCTTATTATTATTTTTTTATTTAAAGCAATGTCATATTTTATTTATTTTTTACTTTTTAGGTAAAATGATGTCATGTCACAAATTGTTGCACGTCAGTATTTTTAATGAAAATTTGTATGAAAGGCTAACGTTATCCATTTTTTAAGTAAAGGGACTTAAATCGACTAGAAAAAAGTTCGAGGGTTCAAATGACTTTTTTTACAAGAACAGGGATTTCAGCATAGTTTTCCCTAAAGACAAGAACAAAAACAAACTTGAAGCTCCAGTTTTGTCGGCTTTAATAAAACAGATAATATTGGGTTAAATTCAATCACATGCTACAATTAAGGTTTCGGTGATCATCTCAAGAATTTTTTACGCGGAGAGTTCCCGTGTTGCATATGGAACACCCTGCATGTGTGTTTCTAACGGACGGATTTTTCCTGATTTTCTTGTAAATTACGTCGTCGTTTCTGAGATATGGAGTGTGGCCCACTGACAGCACCGTACACACATGGCGAGGTACAAGGAGCGATTCAATCACCCGTCTCTGTTTGTTAGCACACACGTGTCAAGCGTATGGCTGCCTCGCGGACCCGGGTTGGGAGTACAATTTAGAAAATTAATAAAAATATATCGTATATAAATCAAAATATTATATAAATTTTGTCCCTATTGGATAAAATCTTGAATTTGGCAGAGAAAACTACAAATCACAAACTCTTTGAATATTAAAGAATATCTGGAAGAAAGTTAACAACGCAAGGAAAGTTCCAAGTAACCATGACAAAATATATATATATATTATTGTTGGTTGTGATGTATTGAAAATTACGAGTGTCCCAAGATTTGCCGTCAATCCAAATAATGATAGGAGATTGTATGCTAATATAATATTTTATTAGAAGATTCGTGTATAGTTTAGAAAACACGAAAAACTACTGGTTCAAAGTTTGTCCGCCTCAAAAATGGCTTCAATATTTCATAAGCGTCACTTCAAACAGCAATAAAAATTTAATATCAAAAATACATACTATAACTTCAATTCAAATGACTGAAAAGAAGAAAAAAAATAATGGATTACATTAAAATTACATTGATGACACACCGGAGTGTATGAAATTAAAAGCATGTTTTGCACACTTTACATAGAATAATCACAAATGCTACAATTCGAATGTTTGAACTTAAACAACTGAACTAAAGATAATTGACCAAAGTAGGACTCTTGCACGTTCTCTCGGTGTTTGGTGTTTGAGATAGTAGATGGTTACCTCTGATTGGGCATAAAGAAAGGTAGTCGTCTCTGAATCAGCCTTTATGGCTGGCTGTGAAGGAAATACCTGATTGTGGAGGTGTAAGAGTTTCTTGTTGCGCAAAATGGCTGCGATTGTGTTAGAAACAAATAAATATTTCCCTAAATTTCTAATCCCTCCGTCCCATTTTAATTGTCCCCTTCACTTTTTCACACAGTTTAAGAAAATATTTAATTCTCTTTCAATTTGATATTTATACCCCTATTTATAATGACAAATACTTTGACACTATAATTAATGCGGAGGTTATTGATTTTTTCAAGTTAAGGGTAAATAAGGAAAAAATGGGAAAAAATAGCTTTCATTAATTGAAATGGACATGTATTTTGAAACATCTCAAAAAAGAATAAGTGACAATTAAAATGGGACGGAGGGAGTATAAAACACCGAACGGTCAGCATTAAATTTTCCTTGGAATTGCCACGTGTCGCCTTGAAATTTGTTGGAAATTAACCAAAGGTGGGCCCATCGTGCCATATCTCACCACATGATTGGCAGTGATTTTAGGGGAAACAATCACGTAAAAATTGAGTTAACACTGTTTCTCTATTTCTACTTTTGAATTTTGACCAATTAATTAAGAATAAGAATCGATAATTGACTAATCTTTTAAGAAAAGTAGTTAAAGAAAATAACGTACTGATGCTCCCTATAATCTCGTGAGTGGGGGCCACGTAAATATGTAACAAAATTCATAATTTCATACTAGTAAACCAATATTACTGCATATATCGTCAGCTATCACAATCATAGTCGACGTCCAAACAAGAGAGATCAGGGGGAAAAACGTAATTATGAGCAAAAGAAAAAGGAATGATAGGTCTCTCTCTTGTTCCCCAATCTATAATGCCAAATTTGACAAAATATACACTGCCCATCACACGACCAACGTTTATTTGATAGAAAGTATGTTTAATGGAATATAAATTAGTGTTCTGAGAAAAATAAACGTAATAAATCGGCCAAATTCCCTCGACGAAGTTATAACTAAGGATACCAAAATTCTCAGTCATTTAATTAAATGAGTTGAGCATAAGTTAAATATTTAAAGTTGATTCTAAATCAGATTTTTTGTTCGATTTAAAATCATATCCAACCCCAAACAGAAAAATTTGTTTGGTTTACTTGTCTAAAACCTAACACACGAATTTAAATACGTCCAAAATATAATCTCAGTTAGAACCCAAACATATAAATATTTTAAAATCCAATTCGAGTTGGGATCAAACATGCAATCCGAAAACCTTTAGAGTGTGTTTGGTTAGTGTTTTGAAAACTGTTTTCTGTTTTGAAAAATCAAATGATTGCTTAAAATTCATTTGGCTAACTGTTTTGAGTATTTATTTTTAAAAACAGTTTTCATTTTTCAGTTTTTAAAAACTAGAAAACCAAAACAACATTTTGTTGTTTTGTACGATTTTCAAGTGGCATAATTTTAATTAAGATGAATTTATTTTATTTTATTTTTCTCTCTCTTCTCTCACTCCCAATGGATTAACTCCTCTCTCCACCGACATCGTCGTCCGGCCACCGGAAGGCCTTGCTCCGGTGTTGACCCAAAATCATCTTCATTTTGACCCAATCGATGATTTTGATTTTGATAAATTTGAGTTTTATTTGGATGAATTTCAATTTCATTTGACTAAATTTTAATTTTAATTTCATGTTTTTCAGTTTCCGAAAACAAAGTCAAATATCACCAACCAAATGAATTTCTTAACAATTTTTTTTCCTAAAAAGTGTTTCTAAAAACTATACTCAAAATCGTTTTTAAAAATTAAAAAAAAAAATAATATCCAAACACACTCTTATTTTCTCCCAAGTTCTCAAACCCCCCATCTACAACTAAAAAGCCTCTGCCTTTCAATCAAAACTTTTAATGTCACCACCACTAAAACTGAAAGTCTGAAATGACGAATGACAACATTCGTGATAAGTTGATTCCCGATAAACCTTCACTCGGATACAGAGTCAGAGTCAGACACCACCACCACCTCCCTCCACCACCAGTCACCTTTCACAAAGCTGAATTCTTGGATTCTTTAAAAGCAAAATTTTACTGCACATTATGACCCACTTCTTTGAGACCATAGCGAAATAAAATAAGTCAGAAAATTGCCTCAAATATATACAAAAATAAAGGAAAAAAAAGAATAAAATATATTCTATTTGTCCTTTTTTGTTACCATTTTTACTGCATGCTACTGTTGCCAGCCTTTTCTGGGCATGAAAATTTGTCTAAGACATGTTAACATGAACGCTAGCATTCATGACAGAATTACAGACAAGGCAAGTGCCAATTAGTGTGGACCCACAAGATGTACATAGACACAAATGCCTGCATGGCAATACCAGGACACTTGATTCCTTCTCCCCACACTTCCTGCACATCCTATTCGCCACCGCCCCATCATTTCCGCCACCTCCAACCGCCGCTCCCCCTTCATTGCTGCTCCCGCAGCTTGACTCCGCGTCGTCCGCGGTGGCGGGACCGGCGCAAATTTGGCGGTCCTCGCTGACGTGCGCCAGCACTTGTTCTAGATTGTTGCGCAGTGAATTGGCTGTGGCTTCGTTTGATTGGGCCAATTCTCTCCATATTTGATTCTCCATGCAAAGACTTTTCACTCTCTCTTGAAGAACCCAATTCACCTTTCCGACTCTTTCTATCTCATTGTCTTTCTCTTTCAGTTTCTTCACGACTCTGTCTTGGATGGATTGTATTAGCATTCTTGACTGCCTCCTCCTTCGTTCTTCCAGTTCTATCCTTACTTTCTCTGTCTGTTAATTCCATAACCAGAAATAAAATATCGTTAGCTAAATGAACATAGAATCAATTTTCATTAAGACATAGATAAAAGAAGGCACTGGCAGGGTTTGAAGAAAATTACATGGTCGGCAATGAATCTCTCCATCTCAAATTGTTGTTGCCGGATCTGAAAGATGATATTCTGATCAAGAAAAGATGCTAATCCAGAAGAGTTTTTAGACTTTTGAGAGGCATTAAATGCTTCGATGTCATTCACTGGGTCTCTAGGCCGTTTTCTCGGAGCAGGAATGTTGTATGTGACTCCACTCTCTGCCTTGTTCATCGATACTTTCCCTGAAACATGGTTGCCATCCAGAGACTGGTAGACTGGAAAAACTGAATCAGGCATCAACCCATTGAAATTAAGGCCAGAATCCATCTGGGTATTGTAAATATTCATGTTCCCTTGATTGGGATTCAATAAACTCCTGCAAATCCAAAAAAAAAAAATGTCAACAACACATGATGAATTAAAGGGGGAAAAAAAAGAGAACAGAGAAACAGAGGAATATATAGATCTACCTGTTGGGCATTAACGAAGAAGGGAAAAAATTCAAATTCCGAGCCTCAACTGCCATCGAAGACGATGAGAATCTGTTGTGGGTGCTCTGTTATTGTTGTGTGATTAGAGAGAATACAGAGAGAGACGTTGGAGATGTGAAAAAGTATGAGAGAAAACAAGAAAGAGATGAGCAGGGCATGCAGTAGCGGTGGTGAGAAGGTGCCAGGATTTGATTTATTTAAGGCTTTTGCTGATGAAAAAGTCAAAGGAGTCTTTTCTAGAGAGAGAAAATCTCAATCATAATAATCAAATACGTTATTATAATATGGCACAAACTCCTCTTCCCAAATATTAATAAAGAGAAAGGGTAAAGGGAAAAAAAATTAGAAATTGAAAGGAGTGACAGATTTTGTCTCTGTAGATTTGCTTTGAATTCCCATCGCAGATTTCTCCGTCCCTTAACCTTCCACTTTCCCTTTGATCTGATCCGCGTTTCTCTCTCTAATATAGAAATTCCGATATAAGCAACATCATAATCTTGAGAGAGAAAAAAGTAACCTCATATCAGGGACTTTTAGGGTATAAATATTTACCTATTTTCTTAAGACATATACATCAAAATTACAGTTTTTAAATCTGCCACGTATGGTTATTCATTACTGTTCTTGTTATGCCACGTAAGCAATTATAAACTGCCAGAAGATTAATGGGACATATTTTGACACGTGTGATATTAGTCCTTTTAGGACAATAATTTTATTCATAAACTGAGCGTACTGCCCACGTCCGTGTGTGGGGTCCCACCTAGTACGTGATACCCGGTTCTGTTCCATTGCGGTTTCCCCGTTTCTCTACCTTTTGTCCCCTTCTTTGGTAACTGGTGTTGGTCATTTGTACGGACAACTAGGCACGCGGTGTTAATTGATCTGGTGTGGGCCATGTACACTGTACTATTAGTGGGTGCGCGTGGGGTACACTTGCCTTTCGTAACTCTCTCTCTGTAGTCAAATCCTGCTCCATATCCGATGATTCAGACTTTCAGAGTGTTTTTTTTTTTTTGCTATATGATATTTTTAAAAATTTTATTGTACAACGACGTTAATTTCATCGAATTTTTATAAATGGCGTTGCTGTTAATAGTTGATATTTTTTTAAAAGTTATATTATTCACGTTATTGTCAATTGCGTGATTATACATTTTGGTTTATCAAATTGTTGACAACAACATGATTATGATTAACACGAATATAAAAGACTCCAGGGCCATTTTTCAAAACACAAAAACATAATCTCTTGAAGACATTTTGAGAGTTTTTCATTTGAATAGATCAGTGCATTTGAGGCTTTTAATAACATATTTATTAGGTGAGTTTATCATATATGTTATTGGTAGTGTAAAACATGACAAACGTGACTGTCGACGAATTTCGTATGGTTTATGAGGAGATTTTTGTGGATATCTTTATAATTCTGGTTTTCACTCGATTTGTGTGCGTAGAGTAACTTAATTAATTATTTTTTTGAATAAAAAACCTTAACTCGATAATTTATTAATAGTCTCGCTTATGATAGAGGAATACCGTAATTACAGAGACAAGAACGAGAACTTGCAAAAAAAGAACAAGACCAAACAAAACTTAATTAGTTAGCTTTTGAGGTGATTTGTTTAATATAGAAGTTTTTAGATTTTTGGAATTATTTAATGAAAATTTAATATGTGTTTAATGACAATTTATTATTTCTTTTTAAAAAAACTATGATGGATCCATGGAATTCATGAAACTTTTCGAATAAGTATGATTATAGTCTGTATGCTCCACCGATTGATTATAGCCAACCAAGTTCTGCTAGTGGATATTATCAACCTGAGGCTTCAAGAGGTTACCAGGTTCTTGGTTTCTACAAGTGGTTATGTAGATGGCTACCATCAACCATCCTTCAATGTCAACTTAAATTTGATTCCAAAAATATGTAATATGGAGGACATTGAGAAAGCGTATATTGACACTTTTTCAGATGGTGAAGAAAAAAAAATATTGAAGTTGTCGAAAGTGAAGAAGTCGAAAAGGATGATGCTAATGAATATGACATGAATTATGCGTATGTGGAGGGTAACATTATCCAATGTCACCAGTATGTCCTCCAAGGCGGTAGCATTATACCACCAGTTTCAAAATTTGGAGATATTAGCATGATGGAGGATGCTACATGTAGGGATTGTGAATTGAACCATGATGCTGGAGATGGTTTCTTAAGAGTGAAGCAAATGCTCTATAGCAATAATGAATAACTGCATGCTCTTAACTCCTGGAACTTACAGAACAACTATCAGTACAGAACTGAACAATTAAGTTCTAGAGCAGTGCTATTGAGTTTTGAGAAGCACAAAACTTGCATGTGGTATTTGCGTGCAATGTTGAAGGATAGACTACAAATGTGCATGATTACTTTCATTAGAGGGCCAAATACATGCACGAATGCTTCCTTGAAACAAGGTCAACAACAATTGTACGCGGAGTACCTAGCACACGAGGTTCTTAGCAATTCGGGCTTTTGCTACCTCATAGCTAATGTATATAGTTTCATACTTCAAGGATAAGAGGGAAAAATAGAAAGTCGTGGAGAAGTTGTACGATACATTTGAGGCTTCGTATAAGAGATTACCTAGGTTCTTTAAGACTTTAAAATCATCAAATCATGGATCTGTCGTTGAGTTTGAGCAAGAACAAGTTATAGATGGGACAACTATGTTTGGTGTCGTATGGGCATTTAGAGCCTCCAATATAGGATTTTAGCATTGCTGCCCTTTAATCAGTGTTGATGACACACATCTTTATGGAAGTAAAATGGAAAGTTGTTAATTGTTGTTGCATATGAAGCAAGCAATGATTTGTTTCCATTTAATTGCGATATGTCGATATATGTATGCCCAACTAATGCATTGCGCTTTAAGATTGATCCTCACATTTTTTTTATTTAAGAAAATAATCCCACCTCTCTTCACTTGAATTCATGACCTCTCGGAGGTGAGAAATTAAAGTTAGTACCAAAATATCAACTAGAAATTATGGTGATGGAAAATGCTTGAGCATCATATGATGATACAACTAAGGAGATATTGTGCTATTTTGTCTGCTTAATGCATGTCCAAATTATACATAACAAGTTAACAACCTTTACTTTCTCACTAAGAAATTATGTCCACTAATGACAACATAGCAACTAGAAATTATGTCCATATGTTTCTCTTGTCACTCTTACATAACAAGACAATAAAAGCACGTGATTCTAGATGACCACTAATGACAAAATTATAGTGCCCTCATATCATGCAAGAAATCTTCAACTACTTGTGCATGTTCAACACGAGCACATGCAATTTATGAATACCTAAATTAACACGACCATAATTAACATGTGAGGATTCTATATTTGGAAAATTAATGACTCTGGGTTCCTGGATAGATTTTTAAGGCGACTCTGCTCGGTTTTGTACGAAGATGTCTTCTCTTCTCGAGTGCACCGTTCGGTGACTTCTCGGATACCATTAATTATGAGGCTGTTCGGTACCTCGATAATGTGTGATTAGTTCAACATCTTCGTGCCATGTATCCTACCCATATATGTCATGTGTCGCCATCTTAGTGAAAGGTATTTTCGGTATCATCAGGTTGAGATAGATTGACTATAAATGGTTATTTAGGGTTGACAAATATGAATAATTAATTAATTTGAAGGTTGGTTTTTCAAAACCAATCTATTGTCCAATTTACATGTTATTTTCCACAATTACATGTCACGCGTTTAATTTGCTTTTGACATAACTTTGACCTTAATGAGAATTCAAAATACACACACAACATATATATATATATATATATATATATATGTCAATGTTCGGTTTCCATATTTCAATATGGTATGATAAGTCAAATGTTGGAAGAAAAAATGGGGAGGCTAGGTACCATCTTGAAGTTTCTGACTGATCAATTCAATTTAGGCATGATTAAGGATTCTATTCTTTGTTAAAATCAAAAGTCAAAATAGGAGAAAAAACATAGAAATTAGTTAATTGGAATATTTGACTACTCCCTTAATTGGGATTTTTGTTTTATTCCCATCAAAATAATTATATAAGTTATAGATAGATGAATTCCCATATCAACAATATATATTTTTCACATATTACAACATTCTAATTAATCAATCTGGTGAATGAAGAAGATTCAGTCTACAGACCTCTGTTTGAATGACGACGATAATGTGATTCAAGAAAATAGGAGTATTATATAATCTCGAGTTTCTATATTTTCTTACAACTTCTAATATTAATATTGTCAATTGCATTGCAAAATTTGCCAAACTCGTGATTTTCCAAACTATATGGAATTATTGATACAATGTGAATGAGAAGATCCCTCCAAAAAGTCAAGATTTTCACTAGTCGGATTTCCCTATCAACAAAGATGTCTCTCAAGTAATAATTGAAATTTCCATGCCCAATTCATGCACCCATTGTCATCATAGACTGTTGACCAAAGTGATTACGATCGACATAAAAAAAAGGTTAAACAAAATAAAAAAAGAAACACACCACCTCCCTAAACCCTACCCCTTGAAAAAGAAAATAAAAAAAGTAGAAGAACCAAACAAAAAGCAAGTAAATGTAGAAAACAGGTTGGATTCCCACATCGATCCACCGCCCCTCATTCTTTCTTTTTCCCCATTATTGTTGCTTTGCATTTCTTACACATCACCCAAGTTACATTCACACACACACACATATACGTACATATATATATATATATATATGTATGTGTGTTAGTTTTCACTATGACAGATGAAGAGCAACAAAAGAGACAAACTTGATAAAATATTCCAAATTGTGGATTAAAGAAAGTGTTAGATGACATTCCACGTCAAGCATATATATATATATATATAATCATGAACACACACACATATATATAATAAAGTGTGCATTGGGTGCATTAGATGATGATCTAACTTTCAGTAGTTGATCAACTTAAGCACATGAACAATGTCGACATATTGTCATCATAATAGTGAATTATAGTATAGGATTATCCCATAAAGAAGGGGCATATGTACTACTCTATTTACCATTAGTGAAGTTACAAAAATAAAAAATTATTGAAGCCCAAATACTACTATCATAATGAAAATATGATATATATATATATATATATATATATTATCAATTAGTGCTCCATGTCCTTATATTCATTTTCTTTGAAGAAAATGACAATTTAATCTTCAATAATATTATTTTTTTGGTACCTTCCTTAGACAAAGAAAAAAATATATGTATGTTTCCTAGAAATTTCTGATGATGCATAGATTTACTTTTTAGTGTTTGTGCCATCATGGGCCACTAGCCTGCCACTTTCACTTTTATGGTACAGATATTAATAATGTCTTCAAAAAATATTTATATGCCAAAGACTAGCTAGGAAGATCCTATACATCATGACTCAAAAAAAACTCCAATGTGGAAACCATATACATACATATATACATAAATTCATATGTATGTATATATATATATATGTGTCTATGCACCAACAAATGAACATACAACTTTACTCAAGCACCACTTTTTGTTTGGTTTCTTGCAATGAACAATGGATTCCCATAGTACATATATATAGTTCCATATGAAATTATTATAAAAATACAATGTTGTAAGCATCAAATGGAACATATCTCAGTCTAGTACAGAGTTTGGAGTGCCATTTTATTTTAGCTAAAGTGGATGGCTAAATCATGACTAAATGGAAGTGGTTGATAAAGTGGCGATGCTTTTTTTTAAGTACTAAAGCATCAATCTTTATATTAAAAATATCTTTAAGTTTTGATAGTGGACCTAAATGAAGTACACAACTAGCATAACCAATTAGATACATATATAGTGGGAATATGAGAAAAATAATTTTTAAAAAAAAAATGAAGTCTTTTTTGTAATTGAGATCATTTGCATGATATGACACAACACTATCTAAATAAAACATACTCATATGATCTTGTACATAAACATGCATGTTTAAGTGATAATATTGTGGTGAATCTGATGACATTATTTTGAATTCAATTTTTATTGAGAGCAATATTCTTATGGCTGCACATTAAATTTTACCTAATTTGCACTGTCATCGGGTGAGAAATTTTTATGCACACACGAGCCTAGCCTGATGACTCGAATTTAATGCTCAAATATAAAACTTGTGTATTCCCATTTTCGGCGAAAAGTCTATCACATTACTCAATGTTTTAGTGTGGAATTTCAACTGAATTAGATGTGAAGTCACAAGTGTTGTTGGTTACACACATGAACATACATGCATGCCTGTCACGATAGACGTTGATGCATGCACCTAATGGATTTAGGTTGTTGATTCTTGACTTTCTTTCTTTTTAATTTGATTGTAAATTAAGGTTTTTCTAGAGAAATCTAATGTTTCCAAGCGAAAAAGGACCAAGTCGTGGTGGGGGACACGAGTTAATTCCAGATATCTTGTCTCATTTATGTACACATACAACCATTAATCGACCGGGTGAATAATAGAAGGGTTGACATATATATATATATATATATATATATATATATATATGCAGGAAATTAAGAGCCACACGTGTTACTTTCACCATTAAATTCCTCCTTGTAGCTGTGAATATATTCATGTTGAATTTGTGGAAATTAATCTTTCTAGAAAAGTTACATTTCGTGAAATAAAAAAAAAGGGGTTTAATGTTTGACACTCATTAATCTTATAGTCCAATAGATCCGCAGATCCATAAAATTTATTCAAGTAAGTCCATAATCAATTACTTTCTCCATCACATTTTAATTGTCCTTTATTCAATTTTGGGATGTCTCCAAATGCATGCCCATTTCAATTAATGAAAACTATTTTTTGTCCATTTTTTCTCATTTTACCCCTATTTTGAAAAACTCAGCAACTAACTCAATAAGCATGGATATTAATTAACCTTTTATGGTATAAACGTCAAATTAAAAGAGAATTAAATATTTTTTTAAACTGTGTGAAAAAGTAAAGGGGACAATTAAAATGAGATGGAGGGAGTAATTGTTTTTTTTAAAGGTGAAAAATTAATATTGCTTGAAACGAAAATCATTTTTCTTTTCTTTTCTTGAACATTGAAAACACCCTTCAATTAAAAGTTGAATGCAATAAATGTCATATTAGATGATATTATTCTTCACCCAAAAATTGTAACGTTTTTCTCTTGACAAACAAATACGTCAAAATTAATGCGAAAGAACCTCACTTGCATAATCATGTTAATACAATGGAGACTTAGAATTCTAATAATTTATTAGAAAATGAGAAGAACAACTTAGGATCAAGCTGACCTAAAATATTATTCAACAATTAATACAACCGTCATAATACCCAAAATATAAAAAAAAATTAGATCAATTCATTCGAAATAATTAACCCTAAAGAATTACTCTAAAATAGCAAGCCTTACAACTTACAAGCATGCAATTTTCAGTTCAAAATTTAAGGTGAGAAATGAACAAATGAAAATGTTTAACAATAATTTGGAGAGAAAGTAAATCAAAACTTAGTTTCTTGTTCCTATTTTCTTGCTGGAGTTCAATTTTATAATAGAGCAATAAAAAATGACATACGAGATTTGATCACCATCGAACAACGTCAGATAAAGAAGGTCAAGGTTCATGTTGATAGGCTCGCAGTCTCACGAACAAAGACATTACCACTACTGTATTAGCATTGCTTCAAAACTAAAATATATATGAAAGATGATAGCTTTTCGAGCTTTTGGTTATTAATTTTCAAGACTATCACATGTAATATAGTGTAACACCCCGAACCTTCGAATAATCTGTAATGGTATATATGATAAGATAGGTGACGTCAGGTGTGACCCAAATTGAATTGCAATATTTTTATAAATTCTATAATGAAATTAAAAATTATGGGCACAAGAATTGTTGGAAACGAGTTTAAAATGAAATTAATATGAATTCCGGGAGTTAAATACAAAAATATAATAATAAATACGATAATGGCAAGCTTGTAAATAATGGTAGGTATTTTGTGTAAATTAGTAGTAAGGGCAGGGGCAAACCAGTAATTTAGAAAAAAGGCCAATGAAATAAAATATATACTAGTTGCACAGAAATCGAGGAGGGGCACACAGGTTCGGAGGCGGCGACGGAACCGTACTTGTCACCGCCGGCGACGGTTCGCGAATCGGACCACCGAACGGACGAGGGGAGTGAGACGAAGGCAAGGGTGCCAATTTCGGATGGAATAGTTGAGTTTTAGGCCGTCAATCGTGGAGGAGAAGTTGCGGCTACCGTGGACTTCAAAGGCGGATTCCGGCAATATCCGGCTACGTTTCAGGTAACGGAAAACGGCGCGGAGTCGGCCTCAGTGTTCTCTACCGATTCATGTCAGCGGTGCTCGCCACCGCGCCCTTGCCGGAGTTGACCCGTTTTGCTAGGCAGCGGGTCTGTTAGACCCGACATTGGTAACAACCGGGTCAAGCTGACCCGGTTGAATATTAAGTTAATTAATTTATATTAATGATATTAATAAAAGAAAATTAGTTCAAATTAGTAGTATTAAATTATTAATAAATTATTGTGGATATTGTATAGGTTTCAGGAACCAATCTTCGTAATTAAATTATGAGGTTTTACGGGAGCACGCCGCTGTAAGTAATACTCCACTGTATTACGGAACTATGTGATCTGTGAATTATATGTGTTATTCTATGTGTAATTGTTTTGAATATTGATATGTATTTGATCGGAATTCTATGACGAGTTATATGAGAATTGTGATATGAATGATGATTTATATTATAATTGTATTGAATGTGATGTTTGGTTACCGTGATTGAACGACATAACTGTTATTTTATTGCTCTATAGTATGTAATGTGTACTGTTATATGCTTGGACTGAATATGGTGATGGAACTGATATGACGGCTGTTTTGATGTTCTTGAAAGTGAGGTGTTACGTAGGATTTACTGAAGCATTAAATATTGTTCATAAGCATGATGCATTGCATTACATGAAAATGAAAGGTTTAGTTAAGGAAAAAGTATTTTACGAACCAGGTATTACTGCTACAGGGAGGGTGTACTGGAAAGAGAAAGGTTTATGAGACTGTTAAATAAAAGAAAATGAAAAATGAAAAAGGAAAATGAATAAAGGATTTGGATCGTAATTGGAGGTGCTCTATGGTAGGGCAGTATATGAAAATCCCGACCGGTTGCTCTGTAGCAGTTTACCTAGGTTAAGGGCCCGAGTACTGAAAAAAAAAAATGATTCAAATGGTTGACTGTTGTTTTTCTAAAGATGATGTTCACGTGCATTCATGCATGAGTATTACTTGCTGGGCCTTGGCTCACTATGTTCCGTAATGCAGGTTATGGTCTCTCAAATGATGATGTTGACCTAGGAGTTGATGGTGTCGCCGTAGATCCATGAAGAAGATGCTCATGTGACGAAAGCTAGTTTAATGGACGATTGATTAATTAAGTAATAAATTTATTTATGCACTTACTGTTAATAGCTTGTAGTATGGCAATAAGTGTATATTCGGGAGCGAGGATTAAAGGTATAGGATTCACAGTAATTTACTTAGGGAATATTAATTGGGCGTTACTGTTATCTAAAATATATGAGATGACATTGTTATTCAGATTATGTTATTTTATTTAAGTTGGGAGGAATTGTTTATTGAAGTTGACTTATATTAAATATAGGGTGAGTTTATATTGTAATGTAGGTAGCGTTCTGGTCTACGAGCCCAAAAATTAGGGTTTTGTGGGACGGGGCGTTACATATAGTGATACGAATAATAGAGAATTAGATACACGTTTGTTTGGAAATAATGAGAGTCATTGAGAGGTAGATTTGTGCCCTAGTTTAGCTTTATTCAAAAGGTTTAATCTGTACAACCTTTTTTTTTCAAAGGCTTTATCAAAATAATGGATGAACCAGGTTACTATTTCAAGTTCAAAAATTATTGGAGTACGAGGTTGAATTTTTGGTCCAAATATTTGAACTTGTATTTTGTTCTCAATGTATTAAAATTTGACTTAACCTTGTCCTATAATAAGAAAATGTGATTAATGATCAAAGCAACTTTTTATAAATACATAAAATATGTTGAAAATTTTGAATTCTCTAATTATTGTATAATTCTTAAAATATACTGAAAAATCACAATATAATTCTCAAAATATACTAATTTTTTGTAGAATAATTCTAAAATCAAAGTATAATTCTCAAAATATACTAAAAAAATTAAAATATAATTTTATTATATAAATGACATCAAATTATTGTTAATAAATGAGATCAACATTAAAAGAACTTGTCTATGGACTTGATTCTATTGAACTAGGTGTTTGAACTTTTTTCTATTTAACAAATGTAACAATCAAATCATAAATTCGTCTCAAAGTTGGTTTATTAACTAAATGTATAGAATCATTATAACTTTTACTTAAGATAGAAAAATAATATGATGCAGATCTATTTTAACTATTTTTTTATTTTTTCCCTAAATTGGGGAAAAACAATGTTTAGATAATATGATGTGGGGTTGTTAACAAATCTTCACCACTAGTGTGATTTTCTTTATTTCTTTCCATCTTTTGAAGAAAAACACTATTTTTAATTGTCAAATATTTGGATTGGGGACCAATGTATCATTTTTTATGCATCAGAAAATCATAATTTTTTTTTGAAAATTAATGGATAATATGTATTATCATGCAATTTTTTTGGGAAAATAGCTAAATTATTTTAAAAATTTATACCAAATGTGAATCTTAAGTTAAAACTAAGTTAGACCGTATAACTTTCTAAATTTTTAGTTTTGAAGATACACTTAAAAATCAATGATTAAAATTGTTTAGATAAAGTAAGTAAATTCTATTGATCTATTGGTATATTTGATTGGGTCATGGACTTAATAGTGTATAAGTTTACAAGGAGGGACCTATTTTTATTTTTTTTTTATTTTTTTTAAATTGTTGAAATCAAAAATTTATTTTGTTTACTTTTCCAATTTTGTTTCATATTAAAGCATTGCATGAAATTGAAGGTTTTTGGTGTTTTTCTTTGACTAATTAAGCCATAAAAGTAACAAAACTGCTTTTTTCGCACACAAAATTTGTATTATTTATTTTGGAAGAAATCTATACCGACTTGTTAGGTACTTTAGTGAATCATCTAAATCAAGCCACCTATAATTGTCACATATACTCGCATCCATCTGTAATATTTTATCTCACGAATTTAACGATATATTTTTTATTTGATAATAAAAAAAATAAATTTAACATAAAAATATAACGATTCTAGACCGTCATTATTTTGGTACATATAGAGTGTGTTACTTTTTCCTGTTTATGGAGTTGATCCTCAAATGCACAAGAGGAATCAAATAATAATAATAATAATATGATGTACTATTTCTAATTTTAATTTTTCTTATCAGCACAAAACGCGTGAGAGAGATAAGAACCATATCTATAAAGAACGTACAGAATTAATTTCCACTGATTATTTCTTGCTTACTCATGCAAACATATATATACAGAGTTACAGGAATGAATAATTGAGAAAGCAAAGTATATTGAAAAATGATAAAAGCTAGCCAGTTTGACAAGGAAGTAAATCAGAGATGAATGTGAAGCAAACTGATGTAGACAAATTTTGTGATGTCGATCGTCTTGTCTAGAATTAATTTCTCTTTTGGAGGCTGGCAGAGCATATATATTATATATATATCTATATCCCGACATGCAGTGCAATTTTGTATTTATTATGGCTATCAGAAAAATACAATCACCAGTCTGTTGTAGTTATATAATAATAATCACGATGTTGATCGGTTGCCTATTAAAGTTAACTCTTTCTTAATTGGACGTATTGATTTGATATTAGATTTTCGAATCTGATTAATTTAGTAATTGTTTGGCATTTAGCCATCCTGCATTTTGACTAATTGACTCTCTCTCTCTCTCTCTCTCTCTCTCTCTCTCTCTCTCTCTCTCTCTCTCTCTCTCTCTCTCTCTCTCTCTCTCTCTCTCTCTCTCTCTCTCTCTCTCTCTCTCTCTCTCTCTCTCTCTCTCTCTCTCTCTCTCTCTCTCTCTCTCTCTTATATGAGAGAGAGAGAATCCTATCACCCTTTGTGCAACTTTTCTCAATATATAAAAAGGCAGTCTTGAAGATAACCTTGTTGAATATTTAATTGTCCATTGAAGCTGAGAAGTACTGAAAGTGATTTGACCGACCAACATTTTTCTTTCATAATGCGATGAACGTGCCACGTCATATATGGGGTTGCATATATATATATATATATATATATATATATATATATATATATATATATATATATATATATATATATATACATTTTGGGGAGGTATAATTATCTATTCTTTTCTCACAATATATTCATATAAAAGATGAGACGATGTGATTTCTCTTTAATATGGCATTTGACATGTGACAAGATAGGTAGTATAGTAGATGAATTAATTAGAGGCGACTGTGAATTTTGTTCTTAACATAATTTAATATTAATTCAGTAGATATGAATTGATCATTATAATAATTAATCAACCCAAATAGATTGTGATTGATCATGCTGTTTCTGTAGAGGCTTATGTGCTTTGATGTGCATGATAGATAAGTTTTGCTCATATATATATATATATACATACATATATGTAATTATGTCATGTACTTGTGGCCCAAATCACCATATTATTTTCAACACATAATTAATAATGCTAGTGATTGTTTCTTGCAAGTTGAATGTGTTTTAAAATAGAAAAAGGAATAATCCAAGAACATGTACAGATAATCAACCGAGTACCATAATTATGGACAACTAAAAAGAAAAGAAAATGTTAGGTTTGGTGATCTGGATTGTAGAGAAACCGCATGTCATTTGGATTTGACATTATATATATATATATATATATTGATTACAATGTAAGGTCACACAACTACTTATTTAATTGATACACTAAGTGAATTGAAGAGGTCTCTTTTTGACTAAGTTTTAAGCTAATCATAATCATCTATACATATATATATAAATATAGATATAGTGCTTCAAGAATCTTAAATTAGGTGATATATCATGAATCCATGGCATCTCTATCATTACCTGCTAATCTAGCTATGAATATCTGATATATATATATATATATATATATATATATATATATATATAAATTACCGCTAGTCTTAAACAATAATTAAGCAAAGAAAATGCTATCTGTTATTCTTAAGCAAGATATTTATAAATGCTTAAACAGATATTTATAGATGGAATTTCAATTAAGTTTCTGTACATAATTAATCACAACAACTGCATACTACAATCATTCAATTCCTATAACTTTTCTCTCTCTGTGACCGGGCGCTTCTGGCCCATGCAGCATGGCCCGTTGATTACAGTTTGGGCCCACACTGTAAAAGGCCTGTTTATTTTTGTGGGCCGATAAGTGATGGAGTGTAGTGAGGACCGGGACGAAACATATGTTTTGTCAAATGTCATAAATGTCGGTCGGAGCACTAAAGGGTACTAATAAATAATCCATAACTCATCTCTAAATAATAAATGTTAAATATTAAGGGGAACAGATTCACTAAACTCTAATGAGCTCATATATCGAATTTCGATACTGTAATCTAAACACTAAATGTTAAACCCAAAGGGGAACATGTTCCATAAACCTTAACGGGCTCGTATATTGGATTTTCATGTTGTAACCTAAACAATAACCCCATGTTTGGTTGAAAGAGAGAATGAGTTTAAGATTAGCTGAGTATGAACTTATTGATAGATGGATAATAGAAATGGGTGAATGCGCTTAAAAATAATTTTTTTTATGTTTGATTAATGTGAGAATGCACATGAGTTTTGGTTTGAATTAATTGTAATAAAGATAAAAAACTATATTACCTTTTTTTAATAAATTGATATTTTATATGATTTTAATTAAATGATAAAATTATCATTTTAAAAAAAACTATTCTTCACAAGGTTGTGAGCTTCTCCCCTTGTGGAAAATACCCATGTTTTATACAAACCAAACAAGGGAATGAGCTTTGTCAAAACTCATTCTCTCGCCTCATCCTCTATTCTTCCCAACCAAACGTGGGGTAATTGTTAAACTCTAAGTAGAATAGATTCACTAAACCCTAACAGACTAATAATTTATTAGAATAAAACTATAAATCCAAATAAATATTCAACATATTGATTAAGACAACAGAATAATTAATTATAATAAAATTAATAAAATAACTAAATATGCATCACCATAAATTCTCAACTTATAGACTACATATCATTTTCCATTACAACCATCCGGTTCTGGTGTTATGGGAATCCGCGGTCAATGCCTAGAAATAGGAATAGAACATTTTTTTTTGGACCAGGAAGACATTGGAAATTGAACAGTAGCTACTAGGTACGGTTGGACTGTTGAACTTGGGCTGTATTTTGTGGGCCGAATACAGCCCAAATCCAGGATAAAGCCACTGTATTTGTAGAAGCCTGCCCTTTTATATTTCCATAAACCTTTACAAGGCAGCAACGGTGAAGATTCAAAGATATTTAAGCCTCACAAACATATTCTATTATTCAGTAAAAAAATAAAAATCTAACAGCATAATTGATGTAGACTGACCTCAAGTTTGTTGATTCTAATAGAGTACCAAGAATGAGAACAAGGCTAACATACACAAATACCCAACAAGCTTGTTGATTCAAGAAGAATATCAATGTTGAAAAGAAAAAAGTTTATGGAGAATCTAGTTTCTTCTATATCATCATCATCATCATCCGGCTAACTCCCACCACAAACAAGAAAAATCAAACCCTAATAGGCCATGGGCTTAACAAACTAAAATAAAACAAAAGAAGGCCAATACAGAGCTTGCACTAAACGAAATATGAGATCTGCAAAATAAAAGCCCAAGTTGGGACTAGAAAGAGAACAAAACATAGCAAGCAAGTCACACAGTCTTGCGATCATAAATATCCATATAGATAGCTGCAATCTGATCCGCATCATCCCCATCTGGTAGAGAAGAATTCATCCTCGAATGAACAACATCATCATCAGAGGAATCGGTCACATAGGCGAGCAGGTGTTTTACATTTAACACATCGGTGGTGCGAATGTGGCTTGGAAATTTAAGATGATAGGCATTATGATTAATTTTAGCAATTGCATCAAGAGGATCGGTCTTTGCGCTGTCAACTTGTTGTAATCACCGGGAGAGAAGCGATCTCGGGTAAGAGTCGCCCAAACAAAATCTCCTACCTCAAATTCAAGAGATCGAGATTTACTATCAACTGCAAGCGCTTGTATTTGGAGGTGGATTCAAGAAGGTGTTGCTGTGTTGTGTGGTGAATTTGCTGCAAGGTGGACACAAAATCCTCGACCTTACCTGACATAAGCTTAAGAGTAGTTAGAGAAACCAAATCCATAGGGGCACGAGGAACCTAGACATATACAACCATGAAGGGGCTGAGTTACTATGGTTGACATAGTGATTAAATGCAAATTTCGCTTGACACAAGCACTGATCCAAAGTCTTCAAATTGTCCCCAACCAAGCTTTGCAAGAGGTTACCCAAGGACCGATTAACGACCTCCGTGGTGTTCGTCAACTGCCATAAACTCCTTCAAAAGTGACAGAGAAAATGCGAGTCCCTATTAGAGAGACGATATACATCACGAAAGTACAAATCAGCCACCTTGATTGCATCAGTGGTTTTCTTACATGGAATGAAATGACTCATCTTGAAGAACCGATCGACCATAACATAAATGGAATCCCACGTTTAGTACGCTGGAGGCCAAGCACAAAATCCATACTAACATCCATCCACAATTGCGAGGGACCTGGGAGAGGCATATAAAGTCCTACATTGGTCGCCCCTCCTTTGGACACTTGACATATTTTACATCCTTCCACAAAATGTGCGATCTCTTGTCGTATAGTCGGCCAATAATAAGAATAACTAATCAATGCATAAGTCTTGTCAACCCATGTGGCCCTTATTATGAGCCTCTTGGATAATCTTGATATGCATACTTGAGTCTGGGATACACAGTTGATTAACATGAAACAAATAGCCTTCTTGAAGGTGGACCTCAGTGGATTCATTAGTAGCAATACGTTCCAGTACAGCAGTAAAGAAAGAATTAGCTGCATATAATTCCCTGATACATTCAAACCCACAACTTATGTGCGTTTGGTAACAAGAAAATAGGCATGGCGGCTCAAGGCATCTGCCACTCTATTAAGAGACTTGGCTGCGTGCTTCATAATGAAGGTGAAGCGCTGCAAGTATTTGGGCCACGAGGTTTGCCGCGAAGATAAAGATTATCTTGCTAAGTATTTGGTGGTACCCATTTTTCAAATCAACCTTGCTAAAGATTATCGCCCTTTTAAATTGATCCAACAAAGCATCCAATCAAGGAATAAAAAAATGATATCTAGTGGTGATCTTGTTGATAGCTCTACTGTCCACACATATTTTCCAAGAACCATCTTTCTTCAGTGTCAATAGTACGGGGATTGCACATGGACTGACTCTCACAGATATGTCCTTTCTCCACAGGTTCCTCTATTTACCGACGTAATTCCTCATGATCCTTTGGACTCATCCGATAATGTGGCCGATTAGGAAGGAAACTTCTCGACACCAAATCAATACTATGTTGAATATCCTACAATGGTAGGAGACCCGCGGGTAATTCATCGGGAAACATTTTCCCAAATGCAGCCAATATCTCTCGTACTACCTCGGGAATACTAGCACCAGCTACCACTTTTTTGGAAATCAACATATATACTACATCTGACCCAACCAACTGTTAGGTGTCAAATGCACCTATTATTATAGTCTTAAAGAGCATGTTTTTCTCATGATTTTGGTACAAAATATTGCCCAATATGTGTTATTGTGTTCAAGGGCAGCTGACATGGCAGTTAGGGTTAGGCTTACCTGTTATTTTTGATATAAAAATAGCCTATCAGCAGTAAATAACATACACATCAGACGGGGAAAAAAGAGACAAGGGAAGAAAGAAAATCATAGGTAGCAACGAAATTTGAATCAAAAGCAAGGACATGTCGTAAAGATTTTCTATTCCTCCAAGAAAGTGAACATTGTTCCCGAGTATTGTTATGAATTTTATTAATATTATGTGTAACTAATTTCTTTTCTAGCTGAGATTTGGTAAGGTTTTCTACTAAAAACCTTGTGCATGGATTCAACTGATGATTAGACCAAGTTTAATTCACTGTTTTCTGAATTAATGGTTGATTTCCTATTGTTATGCATGCTTGATCAATATCATAATTTTAGAAATTGTCAGTTGAAAATATTAGGCTAACAATGATCCTGTGTTTAACGAAGTAATAATAATTTGTGTAAGATCCAGGTTTTGGGAGCATTGGACATAATTGATGGGGTGATAGCTCATTGCCCTAGATTGTGCGATTTTTGATTTCCTAGTACTGATGCTTATCTTAGGATGTTCTTGGGAGAGACCAAACCAAGACTCCTTAGATAAGAAAAGATCTTGCAACTGGAGCAAAGTCTGAATCATTGTTTAAGGAAATCTAATTGACTGCAGATGGACCAAGACCTTTCAATTGATGTCATTAAACTTTTAAATTGTATAATTGCTATTAATTTGTGTGCACAGATGGACGTATTTGAGAGCGTCAATCCTAAGCTAGATCTCATCCATTGATATTTAATTCGATCGTAATTTAACTATTAGATAGTTTGCACAATTGTTTCGTATTTAATTGGTAGTTGGTACAATCTCCATGGATACGATCTCATTCACCTTTTATTGTCCTTCAACAGGTACTCTAGTGATTGGGTAAAACCCATCGGTATTTGAATTGCAAATTTTATTTGTGATAAAAAAATATCGTTCACCAACTCCTCAAATTTGGTCAGAGAAAGCAAATTCGAACTCTCTCCTTGCTCAGAGCCTTTCTTTGGGCTTTGTACTTTGGCAATAGGACAATCTTTGTGGACTCATATGCAAAGCTCTAACTATTATTTCGACCATCATGTAACACACTCCTATTATACTGCCATGGTCTTCTCGAAAGAAGATGACATGCATCCTTATTGCCAACGTCACACCAAATTTGATCCTTATACTTTGCTCCCACAGAAAAACTCACACGACACCATTGGGAGACCTTCACTTTCGCTCTCTTTTGAATCCACTCCAATCTGTAAGACTTTGGGTGTTTGCACTTCTCAACGAACTCTCACCCTCATTTGGATCAAACTCCTCATCATACTCGGGATCGCCTAGATCCCCAACCCCAGGTTCCACAAGAAGAGCCTTGCCACTTCGATCACCCTTATGACAATCAAAAGAGCGATGACCGAGTTTGCCACATTTATAACATCTTACACTTGTAGTGATTTGTTGATTCGCTTGGACTTAGGTGGTTGGTTTCACTGATATTGGAATATTGGTCCCTATTTTTAAGTTGGATTGGAGGGATTACTCTGAACACAGCTATTAATGCTATCACTCCAAAAGCCATCTCCCCCTTCCTGCCCAAACGACTCTTCTAGTTGCTTCACCCTCTAATAAGCCTCCGCGACCGTAAACATATCGAGCATATTCAATACGTGTTGGAGTTGAGCCCTCAGCCTAGGAACATATCGCGAAACCAGCTGTTTTTCACTCCCATAAAGGTCATTACGGGCTACCAATTGATAAAATTCTGAAGTATACTTATCGACACTTTTATTCCCCATTCGTAAATTCTGTAACTGGTGATACATAGTGCACACATAATTATATGGTAGGAATCGGACCTCATATATTTCTTGATCTTCTCCCACAACTCAAATCTTTTTTTTCTTCTAGTAATTAGATGATTGAGTTTAAGCTGCTGCCACAAAGCCACTGCACGACTCCGAAGGCAAGTGGTCACGAGTGGTACCTATTTGTGAAATGGGACCTCTTTGAACTCTAATGCCTCTTCTACCACATACAACCAATCAGTGAACTCCTCTACGGAAAAACCACTTGTGAACTCTGGAACTGGAATGTCCACTCGAATACCTGCCTCCAATCGATTTGTGGTCACACCCTAACTAGCTCTTCATTGTCGCCTAACTGCCCGAACATTGCAAAAGGGTTTTTCAAAGTCATAGTCTGTTCCCTCGATTAAAGTCTCCTCGAACTCAAGGGGATAGCACGTCACTCGCAACTATTGTTGGGCTGTCATCATGCCAAACATCTATTGCGTCAATGCTGCTACTTGTTCCGATAACCGAGCTACGTCGTCAACACCGTGACCTTCTACCACACTAGTACCCTTACTGCTGCATTTCCTTGAAGGCATCTCAACTGAACAAACCTCCCTCTAATACCAATCTGATGTAGACTGACCTCAAGCTCGTTGGTTCTAACAAAATACCAAGAACGAGAACAAGACTAACATACACAAATACCCAACAAACTTACTAATTCAAGAAGAATGCCAAGCCTGAAAATGAAAAGTTTCTAGAGAATCCAGTTTCTCCAATATCGTCATGGGCTTAACAAACTGAAATAAAACAAAAGAAGGCCAATACAGGGCCCAAATGAAAATAAGATCCGCAAAATAAAAGCACAAGCTAGGACTCGAAAGAGAACAAAACAGAGCAAGCAAGACACAGTCTTGCGATCGTAAGTATACATATAGATCATAAATATCCATATAGACAGCTGCAATCTAATCCGCATCAATAATAAAGGCTTAAAGTGGTTCAGTTGCATGCAAAAACAATTCATTCTGTATCAAACATCGGAATCACTAAAATTTTTCTACGTACAATGCCATGAAATATAATTGATAACTGCCTCAAAGTAATATCGCAAAGACGATATAGTTTTGAAAGCCTCTTCAAGAACTGCAATTTACTTCCCACAGTTGAATCCCTTGCAAACAGAGAGCACGATGATGAGGATCAAGGCAATCACTATTCCCAAAACAATGAGCTTGATCTTCATGTTCTGTAGCCACATTTTCCTTCTCATCTTCGTTCCTGTGCTACGAAAGTCTTGTGCCTAGAAGAAAATAACAATTTGGTCCAACATAGCTAAGAATAAGTCCAAATTTTATCTAAATAAACAAAATAAAGACCATCTTTGTTCACCAGGCACACATGATCACACTAAACAATAAATTTTCTTTTGCGCAAAAGAATTTTCTGGCTAAGCAAATGATCTGTATACGCAACTTCAAAATCCTTCATGAAATTGACACATAAGGAACTATACTGGAGAGACTCATTCACGACACCACACAAATGAAAGTAATGAGAGAAAAATAGCAAGTAAAAAAAGATCAAGGTTAGCCACAAAAATCATTAGTTCATGACCGAGGGACACATGAAATTTTTATCTTAATTACATGCCAACCCTGATTCATACATAAAAAAATCCACTTGAGTCATAACAAGTTAAAAATAAAAAACAAGATGCATAGGTGCATGAGAGAAAATATAGTGTTCCAAACCTGATTATGAAGGTTCTCAGTCTTATCCACCAGAAGCTCTATCTTTTCCCCTCTATCAAGAACCTACAAATATACAATCTGGTAGCATCATAACGAAGAAAGTAGCAAGCAAGGAAGTCGAATTTATTTGTGGAAACCAAGCTATGGGGTGCAGTTGTACTCCTGACATGGCACTTTTCATTCATGAGACTTGTGCATATATTTAAATCTCACAAAGACATCAGCCAACTGAAAATTTTATGCCCTGATCAACATAGCATAGGAATCCATAACAAAAGGGACACCTTCCAATATCATAGAACCATGGTCTTAAAGGGACACAACAAATAAGAAACACACACGACACAAGCCAATAAGTGACTTCTTCACAGTATACTTGAATTGTTGATTAATATTGCATTTGTAGGAAGAAATGGAATATGAAATAGCTCTATGGTCAAGCTAACATCAGGTGCAAAAAAAGACCAAGACAATAACAATAAGTTTCAAAAACTTGAAAGTAAAAGTAAACAAGTCTGGTTTCAACCTCCTAATACTAATAGACTAACCATTGCAAAATACTTTGATTACTGGCCATGTATTCACTATTCAGCGCATTAAAATAACTTGGCAAATCTTGAATCATCATCGTCTCTGGACCATCATTTTTATTTGTGGTTTGAAATGTAGAGCCTAGAGCACTAGGCATTCTTTTGAACAATGGCACAAGGAAATTTCAATCTAACAAGTTTATACTGCAGAAATTTCAATAACGCAAGCAAAGAATGCCAGTAGAGAATGGATCTTTACCTTTTCGATATTTTCCATCATAACCCCTTTTACTTCTGAGACCTGGGCTTTCACTTTTGCAAGCTTATTTATCTCTTCAGGATGATCAATACAATACTGCATCTGTTCTTTCAATTTTGGCCTGCAATAAGTCATTTAGACATTACCTACAAGCCTACAAGACCAAGAAGAATGCCCAGCAAGAATTCCAAGAACTTAAGGGTAGAATACCCGAATTCCTTGTTCAGGCTATTGGGAGGAGCAGTAGCAGCCTTTCCACTACCATATTTTGACACAAAGTCATCCTTGATACGATCCAGAAAAGCCATCGGTACCTGTCTTCCTCCTGATTCATCTGCAACTACACAATATGCTGAAATACAGAATGTCAGAAGCCTTCATGTTAAAAGCATTATGAAAATACAAGATAAGCCAAAATGAATAAACAAATTTAATAACACCTTGTTATCCAACTTATCTAGAAGTTATAAACAAATTACTTGAGCCGTGATTAAGACTCAGCATAAGTAAGACGCCAATATTTTACATTCCTTACTTTCTAGAGCCAAAAACATACTCAATCACAACTACTCTAAGGGAACGGATTCCAGAGTTTCTAATTCCATACACAATGCACAGGGGAAAAACAAATGGCCTCTACATACAAAATACAAACGCAGTACATACATCATAAAACCACAATTCATAGCATCAGAAATAGAAGTCCGGGCTATCACTTTCCGCTGAGTATCCAAAACTTTGAAATACTACTTCAACTTGACGAGCCTACTAATTGGACGCCACTAACACGAACGTTTCCCTCCAGTTTCTTCCAACCAGAACCATTATCTAGGGAACCAAACAGAAGATTCCAAATCCCAAGAAGTGGTCTCCGAGCATTCATTTACACTCATAGAAACAGACAGACCCTCAATTGAACGATGAAGAAGAACCACCAATATGCCAATTTTATTTTCTTATTTTATTCTCTATCAGTTCTTGTATCTAGCAAGTTATCGGGAACCTAGGGAAAATGGAACGTAAAACAAAATGATGAGTTGAAAATACGTACTATAGCCGTTGTCGACAAGGTAATTAAAAGTATGGCCATCGCAATTGTAAGTAAACTTGTTGTTTGTGGCAGGGAGCTTCTGAAGGCACTGAAACGCTATGGAATTGAAATTCCCACTGAATTCCGTGTACTCAGCCAGAATCACGTTTCCACGAGCAACAAAAGCGTAGATCAAAGACTTCTGGCTCATTTTGTATCGCCACCTAGGGTTTCAAAAAGAAACAGAGAGAGATCTGTAAGCTCCTTGAACGTTGATGCCGAAAGCAACACCCCTAAGTCTGTCTCTGAATCTAATCCACACCAATCGCTCCCTTCCTTCCTTCCTTCTTGGCGGAGCTTTGGCTCTGCTTTTCGGCTTTTTTTTCCTTTTTTTTTTTGTCTCAGACGCGTCGGTGAAGCATTGTGTATTTGCGTCTAAAAAAAATAAATAATTAGGAGACGTTGTAAATCTCTCTTATAATAATATTAGAAGTGAGAAACTTATAATAAAAATAATTTGCTAACAATATATAAGAGACAGATTAGAGAAAGTTTGAGAAAATGAGAGAATTATTTTTCTCTTACTTTTTCTGTATGTTTTTTTATTCCAATAAACATTTCTTCATATATGATTAGTATATAGCAACCAAGTTTATGGTTTAACCCGATTTTAAATAACCTTCTTTAACTATTAATGATATAGGTTTAACCACCTCTTAATTAGTCTCCAAATATATTAATAGAGTGGGCATCCACTAATCACTTATCAATATCATAATACTCCCCCTTGGATGTCTACTTATACATAAAATGTGTCTCGTTAAAATCTTACTAATGAAAAACTCAGTAGAAAAAAACTTTAGTGAAGGAAAAATGAGTACATCATTTTTGCATAGTAACTTAACTTATTGAGATCAGTAAGAAAATTGTCTCATTAGAACCTTGCCAAGAAAAATCACGTTGAGAAAAACTATTGCTTGAAGGAAAAAGAGTACAATCTATATCATTGTATTCACGCCTTTACTCCCCCTGATTCAAGAAAATATTTGAGTTGTTACATACCAATGTTATGAACTAACTTCTTGAATGTTACTGGTGGGAGTGTTTTTGTGAACAAATCGGCCAAATTATCACAAGAACGAATTTGTTGAACATATATATCTCCACTTTTTGGAAGATCATGTGCAGTGAAGAATTTTGGGAAGATGTGTTTAGTTCTGTCTCCTTTTATGTATTCTCATTGAAGTTGTGTTATGCATGCAACATTATCTCCATATAATATAGTTGCTACATCTTTGACATATTGAAATCCACATTGTTCTTGAATATGTGAAATCATTTATCTCAACCATACAAATTCTCAACTAGTTTCATAAATTGCAATTATCTCGAAATGATTAGAAGAAGTTTCTGTAATTGTCTATGTTAAGTTTAAGTATGTAATTAATATTATTGGTCAAGGGTAATATTGTAAGTTCAGTTGAACCCTAAGCCACATATTCTCTGTATTCTGTATTGAATCGTGTAATGGAATTTGTGAGGCAGTTTTTGGCTCTAGTTCTTGATTCCTAACATGGTATCAGAGGCGGAGGTTTCAATTGTTCTTTAATCTAGTTCATAGTTCATGTCTTCACTGATCATCTAGTTCATGCTCTGGTTTCTGCGACTCTGGTTTCTGTATCTCACTCAACTAATTTATGCATCTCGTTGAAGTCACGGTCGATCTGGTTTCAGTTCATCGATCTAGTTTCTGTTACTGTTTTCTATCTAGTTGGTCCACTTGTGGTGCACGATCGAGGTTTCGGCAGCTGTGTGTTTCCAACAATTGCGTGTGGTGCGTGATCTACTTTCCGACAGCAGCGCGTTGTGCGCGACTTGTCTGGTTGGTCCAGCAGTGTTTCTGTTTCAGTAGTTCACGTCTGGTGCGAGGTTGGCTTTTGTACAGCAGCAGCATCTGGATTCTGTTCCGGTTGCTTACGGCAGCAGCAGTTGTGTGGTGAGTTTGTGTGGTGGTGTGCCTTGCTCTGGTAGTAGTGCAACTCCTGGGTGACACTCGGAAATTCTAGCAGCAAGCTACTGGGTGACGAGTCTTTCACATAAAAAAAAAATTCTACTACATTTAATTTGGGAGTCCAAAGAGAAAACTCAGCCAGCCAGTTTGGCGTTGTGGAAAGTGGAACCAGTACTAAACAAGGGAGAAATGCTTTAAGCTTGGGAGCTCCAAGCTTGGTACTTGTTTCAGCAGCTTTGGTTGGCAACTGAGGTTTTGTGCCCTATTTCTTTTCGGGTTATTGTTGTGTACTGGATATTGAAAGTGCTCTATTACTCTGTTTTTTTATAAAATAAAAAAAAATTGCCTCAAGTGATTCAATTTCATATTTGGTGGTTGGTGGTTCAACATGTCTGAAAAAAATTCTGTGTCAGATGTTGCAGCCATCCTCATTTCTTCTGGTAAACCTTCTTGTATCCCGTATGACGTGGTTGTTTTTATTAAAAAATCATTTTGATGTGGCGTCTGTTTTTGAAGTCTTTTATAATGAAATTCTCACCCAGTTTGGTTCTCATATTCGTATCTTACGTTCGGATAATGCTCTTGAATATGTTAAAGGTCCTCTTTCTGTTTTTTGTGCCAGTAAAGGAATTATTCATGAAACATCTTGTCCTCATACTCCACAGCAGAATGGTGTGGCTGAACGTAAGAATCGTCATCTTCTTGATACCGCTTGTACTCTACTTCTTCATATCCATGTTCCTAAATGCTATTGGAGTGATGTTGTTTTAACTGCCTGTTATTTAATTAATCGCATGTCTCCATCTGTTTTAGGTGGTCTATCTCCATTTTCTATTCTGTATCCATCTACATCCCCTTTTTCTCTTCCTCCCCATGTTTTTGGTAGTCAGTGTTTTGTTCAGGATTTGCAGCGTGGTGGTGATAAATTGAATGCGAAGTCTATTAAATGTGTCTTTGTTGGGTACTCCCGTACTCAAAAGGGCTATCGGTGTTGGGATCCTACATCTCATCGCTACCTTGTTAGTGCTGATGTTACTTTCTTTGATGATATACCATATTTTTCTAGTATGTCTTCCGGTTCATTTCCTCCAGTTTCATCTTCTCCTCCATTACCTCTCCCTCCTTCCCCTGTTCCTAGTTCGGATGTTTCTTCTCTTCCCTTGCAGGTTTATACTCGAGGTACTTGGTTCAGGAGTGAGCTGGCACTTCCAGAACCCCCTTCACCATCTTTCTCTCTGCAAGTTCCTGAGTCATCTCCACCATCTCCGCCTTCTTCTACCGATCTTCGTATTGCCCTTCGTAAAGGTAAACGCACTTGTACTCAACATCCTATTTCTAACTTTGTGTCCCTATCTCATTTATCTCCATCTTATACCTCTTTCATTAGCTCCTTGTCCTCCACTAGTACTCCTTCTTCTTTTCAGCAGGCTGTTACTCTTTCTCACTGGAAAGCTGCCATGGATGATGAGATTGCTGCCTTGCATCGCAATAACACTTGGAGTCTCACTGATTTACCCCCGGGCTGCAGTGTAGTTGGTTGTCGATGGGTTTATGCTATTAAATATTTACCGGATGGTAGCGTTGAACGCTATAAAGCTCGTTTGGTAGCCAAGGGCTATACTCAAACTTATGAGGTTGATTATTTTGAGACATTCTCACCAGTTGCTCGCTTGTCTTCTGTCCGTTTGATTTTAGCAGTTGCTGTCACCAAAGATTGGCCATTGTATCAACTAGATATTAAAAATGCTTTTTTGCATGGTGACTTGAAAGAAGAGGTCTATATGGAGCAACCTCCAGGCTATGTTGCTCAGGGGGAGTGTCGGAAGGTATGTCGTTTACACAAAGCTATATATGGCCTTAAACAATCTCCTCGTGCATGGTTTGAGAAATTTAGTAATGCAGTGTTAAGGTTTGGTATGAAACAAGTGGCTGTAGACCACTCAGTATTTGTGAGACATAGAGTCAGTGGGTGTATTATTCTTGTTGTTTATGTGGATGACATTGTGGTGACTGGAAGTGATTTATCAGGTATTCAGAAATTAAAAGTGTTTATGAACAGTCTCTTTAGTGTGAAGGATCTTGGTAAATTACGTTATTTCTTGGGCATTGAGGTTGCTAGATCTAGAAATGGATTATCTTTATGTCAACGGAAATATGTTACTGATTTGTTACAAGAGACTGGCCTATTGGGAGCTAAACCTGTCTCAACTCCTATGGATCCAAATGTAAAGTTTGGTAAGGACATTGGTGAACCATTTGAGCACCCAAGGAGATATCGTCGTCTAGTTGGAAAATTGATATATCTGACTGTTACTCGTCCTGATATCTCTTTTGCAGTTGGGGTTGTGAGTCAGTTTATGCAGGACCCTTGTGTAGAACATTGGGATGCTGCTTGTAGAATTGTTAAATATCTTAAAGGTGCTCCTGGTTTGGGGTTATGGTTTAGACCTTCTAAATCCTTTGAAATCAGGGGTTTCAGTGATGCTGATTGGGCTGGAGATTGTATTGACAGAAGATCGATCTCAGGATATTGTGTTTTTCTTGGTGATAATCTGGTTACTTGGAAAAGTAAGAAACAGAATGTGGTAGCTCGGTCTAGTGCAGAAGCTGAGTATCGTGCTATGGCTCATACTGCTTGTGAAATGATATGGATTAAGTCTTTACTCAGTGAGATAGGGTTTCCATCTCTTTCTCCTATGAGGATGTTTTGTGATAATCAAGCAGCTATGTATATTGCCTCTAATCCTGTTTTTCATGAACGTACAAAACATATTGAGATTGATTGTCACTTTATTAGGGATTTGATTGTGAAAAGGAAAAGCATTCATCCAGTGTATGTTCGATCTAAAGATCAACTTGGAGATATCTTTACTAAAGCTATGTGGCAAAGCCATTTTAGAGAGATATGTAACAAGTTGGGATTGATTAATATCTATGCTCCAACTTGAGGGGGAGTGTTAAGTTTAAGTATGTAATTAATATTATTGGTCAAGGGTAATATTGTAAGTTCAGTTGAACCCTAAGCCACATATTCTCTGTATTCTGTATTGAATCGTGTAATGGAATTTGTGAGGCAGTTTTTGGCTCTAGTTCTTGATTCCTAACAGTCTACTTTACTGATTTTGAAGAAATAGCAGTTTCACTATAAGTAAACACATAGCCATTTTGAGATTTAACATTATGAGGATCATATAGATATCCTACATCTGCATATCCAACTAATTGAGGTTTTGACTCAAATGAGTAAAATAACCTCAAATCAATTATCTTGCCGATGAATTTACTGCAAATGTTATATTAGGCCTCGTACAATATGCAAGATTTATTAGAGATCTAATTGCACTTAGATATGATACTTCTGGACCAAGTAATATTTCCCCCTCATCCTTAGGTCGAAATAAATCTTTCTTGATATCAAGTGAACAAACTATCATTGATGAACTCAAAGGATGAACTACTATAAACTGTATATTTAAATTATTGTAAACCATATATATAACTACTCCAACCCATCAGTAAACTATTATTATCAAATAATGAAAGTATCGTAGACATCCAAACATAGTCTAAACACTGTTCATACCCATGTTTAGAAAACTAAACATGACATACACGATGTCCTAAACATACCTATATGCCCTTCTAACAAATCAATCAAATGTCGTTTGTTATGATGCTTACCACCAACCAAACCCCAGTCCCAAAAAACTAAACTATCAAACTGGGCATGCATTTTGAAGGGGAAATGAAGGCACAAAGAACGAACCTTCAATCGATGAGATTATGACTGGCGGAGGCTTCAGGCAAATTACCCAATCGCTTGCTAGAGGAAGAAGACGAGCAGTGCACTTCCTTGGAAGACTCTAGAAGTCGATTACGGTTTCTAAATGAAAAATATGAGTCGTGCACTTTGAAATAGTCTGGAAATTGGTTTCCGTTCCCAGAGGAGATGAGCAGTGCAAAATCTGTTCGTGGGTGCAACACAATGTGAATAGTTTGAAATTTACCCTTTTATGTTTTAATTTCCTTTCCATTTTATCTGTTGATTTGGGAGGAAAATGGGTATTGGGGGCATGAAAAAGTTTTTTTATATGCGAAAGGGTTAGATTTTTAAAAAATTGAAAAAGAGGTTAGATAGTTAAAATGATTTTTAAAAAAGGTTAGATTAAGAAATTTCCCAATAAATAAATAATCTATGCCTGTCAAAGAGTATTTAATGTATATAGACTCTTAGAAGCCACATGTTTTACATTTTTTCTTGCACATCACATCACCTTAAAGGAGTAATTGAGTAGATGGATATTTTTCGTTGAGTATATGGTGTGGTTAAAGTGTGGAGTGTTTGCGCTCTTCGGCTCTTATGGTATAAATGTTTTTGGGTAACATTTTTGTAAACACTCAGGAGACAACACTTCTCCACTAGGGACACCTAGGGGTTTAATGGCTTGTTGCATATGCTAAATGCAACTGTGATTCCTGCTTTAGTGAGTTAGGAGACTATCTTTCATATGTGTGTTTAATATACTGTACTCGAGGACGAGTAAGGTTTAAGTGTGGGATGTTTGATAGATATGAATATACATATTTTTTTTGGTAATAATCTTTCCCTCTTATGCCTTTATCATGTTTAATTTAGTACATTTTATTTATCATTTTGAATCTTGATAAGAAATTTGCGGTTCAGAATGAAAAGTTACAAATTGGGGCTAAATTGACAAGTTTGGAGCTGGAAGAATTCAACACGCTATTGTAGGCTTAGTTCAGACATGCCTAGGCTCAAAAATGATTCGCCTAGTTTAGAAGCCAAACTGAAAAGAGAGAACCTGAAACCACCAAAGTGTGCGCCTAGGTGGCGGGCACCTAGGCACCAGCAATAGCTTTTGGTCCAATTTTATTACACAAAAACACTAATCGAGAGACACTTTTGGACATATCGGACGACTGTTTCAGAGAGCGAAAAACAAAAGGAAGAAGGAGTTTTCAAGGATAGAATGAGGGATTCTTCATCTTGGCTTGGGTTTCTTCACATCTTTGGTTCCATCACCATGTTTCCCTCTCCTTCTTTGTTTTTATCTCGCTACATGTGTAGCTAAATTATTTTTTGCCAAGGCTAGGATGAGACCTTGAGTTGGATTATTTGTATGACTTGATTTATTTATATATGAGTGGATTTTGGGTATGAATTTATGATTTCTATGCTTATTGTGAATTGTTCTTACTCTCTTTGTGCTTGATCCTTAGTTAGGGTTTTGAATGAATCTGTTTGATGGATTGGCTAGATGGTGAAATATCAAGTTAATCATGCTTCTTGAAACCGTCAATTGCAAATATTATTTCGCTTTGATTAGGAACAAGTTTGTATGAATTCTATTTTCATTGAGCTTCGTGAATTCCTATGCATGTTTAGACCAATAAGATGACTAGAATTTTATAGAAACATCCAACCTAGACCAATAGGATGGCTTGCAATTGATTTGAGGGAAATTGGCTTAGGTGAGCTAAAATCGACCTAGGTACATATTCGTTATACCCGGATTTTCAAGTGTGTGAGTGTATTAGTCTTCTTTGCAAATCATTGACTTTTGGTGTATTCCAAAGCCTTGGTGCTTTATCTTATTGCTTGAAACTTATTGCATTATATTAGTTTGTTTGGTGGTGACTTGCATTTGCATTGACATAGTTAATTGAAAAATACCACAAATATTTATTCTTATTGTTTGTGTTCTTTTAATTGCAACCAAACTAACTTGAGTGGAACTTTATTTTCTTACATTGTTTATATATACATATAAATAGACATTTGGATTAATTTATATCTTCGTCTCGATGGATACGATCCCTGCTGACCACTTGTGCTCTTCCTCTAATTAGTGCACTTGCTAGTAGATTATTTTAAACACAACAATTAGAAGGAGCTGTTAGGTTTGATTGAGTTCATGATCATATTCTTGTAGCCATGCGGTTCGTGAATGGAGAACAAAAAGTCGTTTGTTGTTAACCGCTCATTGTGCAATTTTTGCAAGATATCAAACCAGACAGATCTGCTAAGGTATAGATCTGGCTTTGATAGATGTTAAAAACATATACAAATGTTAAGCCTCTATTTGGTACAGAGTATGATTGATAGAATATAAGATGTTGTATAAGATGTTAAATGAAACTACTTAAGTTGAGTGTATAAGCTGTCAAATTAAGATACTTTAATTTAATTAGATGTTTAGTAGTGCTAATATGTTCATATAGTAAAATTTGTCAATTTACCAACAAAGGTATTGATGTATTAAAATTATATTTCATACAAATATTACAAATAATAATCCATTTATAGTCAATCATTTAAAATTATTATTAATAATTATATTTGATTATTTATTAAGAGTGATGAAATTTTTTAATAGTTTTTTTATATAGTTTTTTTTGATAGAAATATAAACTTCATTAAAAGACTTCTAAAGGAATAAAAGCTCCCGAAGGAGATACAACTCCACTAAATGGAGAAACAACCCCACTGAATGGGGATAAACGACTCACCTAAAGTGAGATAAACGACTCACCTAAAGTGAGATAAACAATCCATCTAAAGTGAGAATACAGAAGATAATAACAACCAAAGAGCCTTACAAACAACAAGTTCAAAGACAAAAATTACAAGATCTACACCGTTACTAAGCCTAAAAAGGCTTGATCTGGAGAAATCTACCGCCACACAGATAGTACACAACAAAGCGGGTGCCAAAAGCCATATAAGTCCGATAATAATTTTATTTATAAAAAATAAATATGAATATGCATGACATACGGTATCAATTGATTAATTAATGTGCATTAAATTGATTAATTATTAATTAAATATGACACTTTCTCTATTCACTTTGTTCATCCCGTAATTCGTAAACACCACTAACAGTATTTCATTGTTATGGTTCGAAAAAGGTGAAGAGGAGCTCTGTTGCAAATCAAAGAAAAGAACAAAGACCAGATCCATATACCATAAAATTGATCAGGGGTTGCTCGATCCAAAATGCAAACTGATACGAGAGATGCGAAGCCTAGATCAGACAGAAGCAGAGAGAGCTAGGGTTCATATGAGGCGCAAATGAGAGAGAAGCAAAACAGGGGCATTTGGGGCAATTTTTGCAAGCGTACAAAAATAATCTCGTTTCATGAGCGTGCGTTTCATGAGCTGTGTAAGCTGGTGTCCTACGCGTGTATGAATCTCGTTTGGTGAGACGAGCGTGATTGAGCTTCGCACTCCAGTGTTGCATGCTCACGCCCTCTGAATCAAACGGGTGTGATATGTCAATCAGAACATCATCCGGGTCATTTCGTTGCATACCCTTCACATGAACCTTCGAACATCACAGTTAGGATTCTATGTTTCATTTTTTTTTGATGATTTATGGTCCCGAACTGTTTAAGGATGATTTGGTCCTTGTTTAGGATTTGCGTTTCCTTTAATATGTGAGATTTGTTCCAAGGATAGGATTGTGATAGATTTGGGTGGCTGTGGCAAACCAATATGAGTGCAAATGTGTAAATATTTCGTTAACATTTTACGTTATTCGTTTCAGATCCGAATTTTTACCACACCTATATATTGTGACAATTTGCTTTACTGTTTTTCTATCCATAGGTTAGAGCAATTTATCATTCCCATGTGATAATTCATCATTTATGGTCCATTTATTTCACTTATATTTCATAATGTTAAACTGTCAAAAATATTGTATTTAAAACTATAAAAAATGTTATCTAAAAAGCTCTGAAGTCCACAACTTTAAGCTGTATAAAATATTGTGAGGTGTTTGATTCATTTTTTAGATAAAACTACAAAAAGAAATATTACAAAAGAAAGTAATTACAATATTTTAAGATATAGAAAGACAACTATGTAATGTCATATGAAAATACTGTAGGTTCCACAACTTTAAGTTATGAAAAATTATGATATAACAACATTTCATTTTGCACAACTTAAAGCTGTGCGAAATGTGAAACAAACGCATCATGATATTATAGAATCGACATCATGACATGACATTAGAGAGCATATTTGAGTTGTAATCTGAGCTCTCCACATACTTAAAATATCAAGTATCCAGAGAACAAAATTTTATTGAACAAATTTAAAAGTGGATAGATTAGCATGAGCCCCTTAATACAGAGGTATACCGCATATGAATCCCATTATCAAGCAACTTGCATTCAGCGTTTATCAAGAATCAAAGCCAAAATAAGTCTAGCATTTTCTCATTTCCTTAGGTTTCCTCAACAAAAATACATTAGAAGTTAAGATAGTAATTGTTGTAGATACACAATACAAGCTTAAAAGCAGATAAATGAGGATCGACTTCAGGATATTCAGTGTTACTTAATAGAAGAGTTTGCTAATAAAACTGTTCATTCTCAATGAGGGAAATCACTATGCAAGAAGCAATTCTAACTTTCTTCCACCTTTGAGCATATGACTAGAAAATCCAGTCAAAGGTTTTAACTTTCCGTAGTATCTTGAAGATCTTAATCTAAATCTTAATCATTTTATTCTCGCAGTGGAATTTAGTTTTCTCTATTTGTCAGAGATCGCCATTATCATTTCATACTTCTCTAGTCACTCCACTGTCCTTATTAAAGATATTGGATTGCACAAATATTGGACATACAGTATTTGAATCACAAAACAATGTCATATAACACATATAAAAAATGCCACATTATGCTAGTGTACTAGATATGCTAAGAGTGTCATCTGTAGTATCAGTTTCCTTCTTTCCCCTCAAAAAACTTTCCCATATCGCTAGATACTGGTTTTTCGTCGAATTCCTCAAAGCAGAATGAAATTTCTGTACAGGACCATGAAACGTATCAACAACAGCAGAAGTTTAGTGAACAATACCACATCAGCAGCAGCAGGTTTTCCACAAAACAAAACTCCAAAGAAAACTGCAAACCTAGGATAACAGTGTGCAAAATTTGTTGTCCCATCTATTAAAAAAATCAGAGAAACAACTCTGTTTTAAAAGTCTCTCAGATACTAAGTATCATATGAATCTATTCCAAAGTTTTAAAGTGCCATACCTAATAAAGGATCAATACATCAGAGATAATCTGAAGATGCATCCCCAATAATTCCTCCCTCCTCCCCAAGAATAAGGTGATCTCCAAAACCATTTTTCAAAATCTGTACTATAGCAGCCTCACTCATTTTATCTGTGCATCAAGTATGTAACAGATACGGTGAATCTTGTTAGGATCATTTCCCCACTTGCATTAATTCCGTATTAAGATATGGGGTCTGGTTTATATCTTTGTAAAAAAATCTTAAACCAAACAGAAAATTAAACCCCAAAAACCTCGAGGCTAAGATGAGAAATCAAGCAGACAAATAATACACAGTCATCAAGTCAATATAAATCTAACTTGTCATGGAACATATAAACCTGTTCATTTTTATTATATTAAGACCACAATTTTTTTGAACATGGCAATAACATCTCAATAAAGAATAAGGAGAGGTTCTAACTCGGTCACCAAGTCAGTAAGACCCTAATATGCGATATTTCGAGGCTATTAACAGCATCCATCACAAACATGGAAAGGTAAGACCGTACTTGCACAAAGAGGAAAATGGCATGAACAACATGTTTGCCCAGAATATTTAGAGAATCAGTATTGTATTACAAGGTAAGTAGCAATTAGCATGTGAATTTTTCGAATCTGACTCTACACAAAAGAAGATACGGATAATTCGAATTCAAAAGGAACTACTGCAATTCGGTTCCCGCAAAATTGATTCAATTCATAAATCAAGCACCTAGGCGTTTACAATATCTCGATTGCATCATTAATTACTCTAAATACACGTAAAGTTCGCAGATACAGAGAGAGGAAAAATAATCTTACTTTACTGATTCCCAATAAGAAATAGAAAAAAGACTTTTAGAATTCAAGCAACGGCGACGGGCTGCTGCTTGGAAGGCTGGACGTTGTTCTTAGAATCGGAGGCGATGAAGTCTTCGAGGGTGTAGATGACTGTGATGTAGAGAGAACAGCTAGGGCATCGAGCGATTTCCTCACCGAGACGGAGATCTTCTTTGCTGATCTGGAAGAGGTCGCCGCAGGGACATGGATACGTGAAAGCTTGTAGCTCCTCGTTCCACTGCATATCCTCTATCTCTACATCGTCGTACGACATCTTTCGTCCAGAGATTGAGAGCAGGTCGTGCTGGGATGGCAGTGTCAGGAAGCAATCTAGGGTTCATATACAAGACGGTTCTCTTTTTACAAAGAATTACACTTTGGCTCCTGAACTTTTGGGAATATTAGTTTATGCCATTATTTAATTACTTTCTTCGACACTACCGATTTACTCCAAAAGCTTGGGCAAAAAAATATAAATGAAAAAATAGTGAAATATTATACACAAAATTATTTTTTAATTAATATACGATTTAATTTCTTAGCCAAATACCGACAAAATTTTACGAGAAACATTTATATACAAATATGCAAAAATATTTGCAGAATAAATGAATACAAAATAATGCTCCGTTTATTTTAGTGAAATTAATTTACTTGAAAATAAAATAATTATTTTCGGTGTTTGTTTGGAGAAAATTAAAAAATGAAATATTCCATGCATTTTTCAGGTTCCATTTGATTTTTGTTTCAAATAAAAAAAATATCGTTAGATTCGTAAACGGAAAAATCGATCAAACACAAATATAATTTTTTAAAAATTTTTAAAGATTCCAAAAGTGATTGCAAAAGTTATGTGCACATTTTAGGTCGAAATGAGAGAAAACTTGTATATATATAAAATAAATAATATATGTATACAAATATTATATTATCACAAGAAAAAAAATATTATACCTGAAATTTATATTTTCCGTCAAACAAACAATAGAAAATATTAGTAATATTTTTTTTCTAAACATAAGAAATTAGTTGTTTTTCATGATTTGTCTTGAGATATATTTGTCAAGAGATGTTGATTTTCCTATAAACAAATGGAACATAAATTAGTAATTAAAGCACACATTTTAAAATGAGACAATTATCCAAAATATAATCTAACACAAACTTAACCGAATAAGGACACATGCCAAAATTAATTATCTATTAGAATATCGAGTAACATGTTACTCTTAAAATGTTTTATCAAATAGAACCATATTAATTATAACAAAATCAAAAAAAGGTAATATAAATAAATTTTGCGCAGATAAATTTAGTACAGAGTTGTGTCTATATCATTCGTAACTCCAATATGCAAACTTAAAGTCTCAATTTGTCTCATAAAATGTTTGAATCTCAAAAGTTATATTAGAAACAATTTTTTGGGTCTCAAGAGTCTTCTTTCGAATGCCATAAAAATTGTAACAATTAAAACTTAAATGAGTGAGTTATCGATGTCCAATCACAATGATATCAGAAACACATATATTTTGTAAAAGAGACGTTGAGACTCACTATGTTTCTTCCCCTAAATCCTAAACCCAAAATTCTAAGACATAAAAACCTTAAACCCTAAAATCACAAATATATATATATATATATATATATATATATATATATATGTTGTGTTATCATTAAGATAATAGAAAGCTTACGCTATTCAAATATGAGCATATTAATTTGACTAGCAACATTATCATTTCAGTGCAAAATAAATTTTCTGAGAATTATATGCAAGATTATGAGGCAATTATTGATAGCAAAAAGTATCGTATAAAGAAATATTAAGAAATCTAACACAATATTAAAAAGAGAGGGAAAAAAGAGTGAGTAAAATTATCTTAAAAAAAAGACGGACAAAAAGAAAGAAAGAAAAGTAGTTATCTGAAAAACATGAAGAAATGAAGAAAATAAAATTATCTCAAAGAAAAGGGAGTAAAAAATGAGAGAAAATAAAGTGATCTAAAATAAGAGGGAGATAAAAATAAAAAAGAGAGGAAAAAGGTGATTTAAAAGAAAACAGGCGAAAATTGTTATTTGAAAAAAAGTGAGAGAAAAAATGATCTCAAACAACAAGAAAAAAAGAAAAAAAAAATCAGAAAAAATATTATTTAAGTTAATGAAATTAGGGGTTAAGAATAGTTTTGTTAATAAAAATATATTTTAAATTCATTGTCCTTATTGAAATATGTTTTAATTTCTCATAAACCTTATAATTTATGGGCAGACTTGGGTTTGATTTTAGAGGCAAAACTCAGCCAGATGCTTAACTCTATGGACTAAATTTTAGGCCGGGTTTACCCCCAAAGTCTAAGCCCGATTAGCTCATAACTACCCTATTTTAAAAAAAAATCAAAATATAATCTTAGAATGAGGCTATTATTATTATACTGCTGCAATCGAACATCACCCAATGAAGAAGGATACCATTTGGCATCTGACAACAAAAGCCTTGTCATTATGATGCTAAGAAATTAGCATATCTGCACATGTGATGAATGATTGGGAGAATAAAATAACATGACACAATATGTAGGGAGTCCAATGACTTAATCTGTTTTCTTACTTCATGACACAATATGTAGTGAGTCCAATGACTCAATCTATTTTCTTACTTCCCTTCTGTCACTTTATTAGTAATCAACAAGAGTGGAAAATATTGAGTGATGAATCAACAACAGTTTGAAGGCTGCTAAAAGATTTGTCTTCCATCAATTTAGACTCTTTGAATGAGCGATGAATGATTCAGAGAAGAAAAAAAAATCATATCAGGTATGATGCAAATGATGATTAGAAGATGCATATATTAGGAATATAACAATAATCAAGCCTGACCTATAGTCCTGAAGCATCTGGGCTTGGCTGGGCTTGGGCCCACAAGTTCTCGGCCCAATAGGGTAAAAAAGAGTAATATGTAACATTTAAATCTGAAGATCTAAATTAAGGATCCATGCAACATTTTAAACCATACATAAGACCTCAGACAACCACAAAACCAATCATCATGACAATCCTTCTTGGATTGTTGCCAATCTGTACCCCAGTCACCAAACCACATATCAAACTGTGAGCATGCTCACCATCAAGACCAACCCACAAAAGATTGCATTTTCATGTGATCGTTATCATGCCTACACAAGATCTAGACTCAGTCTAGAATAGACCTATCGGGACCTTAGTGTGTTGCCTCACATGTAAGTCACTTGGTATAAGTCAAGCCAGGACTATACCCTCCATCCTTCAAATTGACATTCAATCAATCCTAAGGGATTATGATACCATACCTCAATTCCGAATGCTTCTAAAATGCGTGCCAACATGAGTTATGCAATAATATACATACATCACCTAAATACATATATCAAATAATAACCGAAGCATCCGTCTCATTGGCGAGACTTCAAAATCCAATGCACATGCCAATTAACTAGAAATAAATGAAGTTGTGACACTCCAATCGAACAACACCCTTGCCTAGCAATTTGAAATTAGGAAGGTACCTTTTATAAAGTTGGGATGCTTAGGAGCATCCTGATGTCCTAATGCATATACTCGTCCCTGAGTCAATGTCTGTTGTTGTGAAGGAGTCTGTTATTGCTACTGCTTGCTAGCTCCACCTTACCCCTATCCCTCGACGAAACAATAGAGGGAAGAGTTAGAGTATGTGCTAAAGGCGGTAACACAAGTTTCAATGCCTGTTGTGCTCCTCTACTGCCTTGTAGGCACTCATTCTTCTTGTGGCCTACCAAGCGACAATCGAAGCTCGTAGATCCACTAATTCTATATTGATTTTGCTTATGACCCTCTCGTTCACACTTGAAATACAAAAACTTGCCACCATGTGGCCTCGAACCTTTTCCATGATCCCCCATTGTGATGTAGGAATCGATCCTATGTTTTTTGTGGCTACCTCCACCACTAGCACTAGCTGTTGAGACTGGACGACTTTTCAATGGCTCGTTGTGTTCACTATGCTCTAAATCTAGAGCAATCTCAACAGTCTCTTCATACGTCCAAACTCTAGAGGCAATAAACATCTTCTAGATACTCAGAAATAAACCTTCTCTGTAATTCGTTGCCATGCTCTCATCATTAGGAGTGTACATTTTTCCAAATTTGTATGACTCCTCATATTTCCTCGTGTACTGTGCCACAGTCATACCTGATGTTTGAACAAGATTCAGATATTCCTTGGTCTTATATTCAGGAAGGATCGTGGCACAAAGCGCTGTATGAACAACTCCTTAAAAGACACCCATGTCAACACTTCTTTTCTCTGATAAAATGAGTATCACCACTTAAATGTTGCTCCTTTTAAGTAGGAAAAGATCAGCAACATCCTTCTATCATCGAGTATACCCAAAGTATCCAATCGTATGCTCATCTGATGCATCCACTCAGTCGCCTTATGTCCATCACTCACACCTGTGAACTCTGGGGGACTAGTCTTGCGGAACTTATTCATTTCATACAACTTTTTATTTAGTCTCTACACTAGCCCATCACCAGTACTAGTCGTAGAAATTTGTCCCTCAGTATGAACCTCTGGTGCTCTTTCCGTCTGAGCATGCTCCACTTGAGCCAAATTCATGACAATATTCATCAAATCTTGTAACAATACTAGTGGCATCGCAGTAGTAATAGGGGCAACCTGTTCCTATGGTGTCACATGTACCTGCTTCAATGGAATCTCATGAATCATTTGTTGTCTAACCAACTGATCTCCACCTGCTGTATGTGGCTCCTCATGTACTATTTCATCCTCTCTGATATTTATGAGACTCTGGCACCAATTCTTGTGTACTAGAATTGCGCCTTGTGGTGCACGTCACACCTCTACCACAGCTTCTACCTTGATCTCTAGTTCTCCCTTGTATGCCCCCAACACTAAGGGTCTCTACAGTCCGAGACAATCTTGTAGTTCCACGAATGTCCATTTGCATTACCACAAATGACACTACTCAACAATAAACTTAAAACAAAAATTTATAGGCCATTTTAATAGCTCATCTGATGCATCCACTCAGTCGTAATGAGCTGAAGGTATCTCATTTATTTTTCACAGATGACAATATGCTGTTTTTTAAAGCCAATATGCGAGAGTGCACCTCGATGCAATCGGTGCTCCACATGTATGAAGTGGCTTCTGGTCAGAAAATCAATTTTGATAAATCTGGGGGTACTTTAGTGCCAACGCCAGGGTTGATGATAGGCTTGCGATCTCCTCTCATCTTGGAGTCAGAATCATTGTTTCTCTAGAACACTATTTGGGCTTTCCTTCGATGGTTGGAAGGGAGAAACGTCGCTCCTTTAATTATTTAATGGAGAGGGTTCTGAAACGAATTAATGGGTGGAAGGAGAAGTTCCTTCACAAGCGGGTAAAGAGATGTTCATTAAATCCATAGCTCAATCAATACCAACCTATGCAATGAGTGTCTTCCTCCTCCCAGATTCCTTTGGAATTTTATGGACCAAATGGAAAGCTTTATGCAAACCCAAGTCTATTGGTGGTATGGGATTTCGTTCTCTAGGCTCTTTTAATCTTGCTTTATTAGCCAAGCAAGGATGGTGATTGTTGACAAATGAAAAATCTCTATGCTACAAAGTTCTCAAATCCAAATACTTCTCTCAGTGTGATTTCATGAGAGTTGAATTGGGTCATAATCCCTCGTGGTCATGGCGGAGCATTTGTGAAGGGAGGTGTGTCTTAGAAAAAGGATTGACGTGGAGAATTGGGGATGGACAAAAGGTATCAATATGGTTTGACCAATGGATTCCCCGACCATGGAGCTTCAAGCCTATCACCTCGTATAAAAATCATCAGGGGCATTTAAGTGTGAATCATCTTATAGATCATCGGGCAAGCTGCTGGGATGAAAACAAGCTACATAGTATCTTTTTGCCAATTGATGTGGAGGTGATTAAGGAGATTCCTTTGGGGGATGTTAGAGCAAGAGATATTAGGCGTTGGGCTTTTGATTCAAAAGGTATCTATATTGTTAAAAGTGGGTACAATGTGTATGAAGATTGGAGGAGATATGAGGAAAATTCGCCGGAGTCAAGTATCTCATCAGACTCTAGGACGTGGAAAGCAATTTGGGGTGCAGTGGTTCCTCCAAAAATTAAGTCTTTTGCTTGGAGAATATGTAATAATCTCATCCTCATTTTTCAAATCTACGTAGGAGAAATATTCCAGTCCATAATGGATGTCTTTTCCAGTCCATATTCCAGTCCATGTGGCCATGTTTCAGACTCTGTGTTTCATCTTTTCGCCGAATGCAACTGGGTTAAAAAAGTTTTTACGTTTGCTGGTTTTCATCAAGTATACAGATTTGGTTCTCGAGAATTCAAATCCTCCATCATGGTCAGTGGATATGTGCCGATCGTGTGGGGGATCAGGTCACTAGAATGCAGGCGGAATTCATGGATGCACAGGTGGTGGTGGTTAGGAGGCAGGTAGGTGATGCTCAAAATTCCATGACAAGATGGACTCCTCCTCCTATGAATATGCTTAAGATTAATTTTGATGCTGCACTTAAGGAATCTACTATCGGGCTGGGAATTGCAATTCGTGATTGGCAGGGAAAACTAGCGGTGTCGAGAGCAACATGGAAGCCAGGTAGATTGACTCTGTTGTATTCTGAATGCTTAGCCCTCAAGGAAGTTGTGGATCTGGCTCGGTCTCTTCAGTTAAAGTCTATCATCCTTGAAGGAGACTCAGCAATTGTGATTGCTGCCATGAATTATGATGGATTGCCTCTTTCAGATTATGGCCTTTGTTTGCAATCAGTTAAAGCTTCCATCAATTATTTTGATTTGGTTAAATGTTGTCATGTGAAGAGATCTGGTAACCAAGCTGCGGACAAACTTGCTAAACATGTGTTATCAATGGGTTGTTCTTCCTCTTGGTCTGGTCCTTTTCCAGAATTTTTATGTTCCATTGTAAGTGATGTTAACAGTTCTGTTGGTTTGATGATATAAAGTGTTTCTTTTACTCAAAAAAAAAATAGTAATCTTCACAGACTCACCTTAACCTGCCATATCTAACAATACACAGACATACACAATCAGACTCACGGGAATCCCCACAAATTGACACAAAGTACACTAGCACTTCACTTACATGGAGGCATTAAAATCATAAGGAACTAAAATATTAAAATCAAAACAGCTCTGAAATGCGCACAACATTTGTAATGCATATCTCTATGGATGTCACACATAACTCCATGATGGAACATGCCAGATAATAGCATCTAAAAGAAAAGGTATTCATTAAAACACGCTTAAAGGAACTATGTGTTGATTGCAAAATATGGTTGAGCCACTTATGCATCATAGTTCCAAGGACATGTGTCAATAACCACTTTACCTTTGCAAGTAGTGTTTTTCCTGTTCCAGGCGCTCCTATCAAAAGGATTCCTTGCATAGTAGTTTCTCAAATTCATATCACATCAAAAATAACCTAGGAAATTAATTTAGATAATTATCTTTCTTGATTCTTCAGAATACCTAAAACCTTCTTAGATACCATTATCTTTCTTGATACTTCAAAATACCAAATAAAATCTAAAGGAACTCTCTCAAAATCTCCATCATGCCACCCATAGCCTTTTAAAACGTTACCCCAATTGATCTAGATCTAAAAAATAGGAACAATCAACAAACCTGAATCTGGATGAAAACGGCACAGGGTCAAGCTACAAAATGCTGAAAGTGAAGAGAGGTGAATCGATAGAGTCCAATGCAAAGTAGCAACTTCTTTTTTCAAATTTGCCTTTGGTGACCTTGCACTCAGATTGGAAAACAAGAGGTTATGTAATAGGTTATTTTTGACCTAAAATCAATGGTCCAAATTAATAGATTAGATTAAATGTAATGGTAAGAATTAATAGGGGATAATGTACATGTGTGTTTTTTTGTTAATGTAATTGTATTAGGAGATGTGTTTTGCTGATGAGACTAAGTATGTGGCTTGACTTTTGGATAATAGAGTTGGAACCTAATATTTGTTTTAGTGAGAAAATGTAATATTAGTGGCTTGATTTTAGGAAAATGAAAAATTATATTAAGATAAATGTTTTGCTGATGTGCCTGTATTGAGATCATTTTGTTACGAAATAGAAATGGAACTTAATTAGAAAGTTAATGGGGACATTTGCATGTCCTGCATGTGCCCTTATGTAATTATAAATTTTACTTTAAAATTAAAAATCGACCACCAAAACCTTTTAGGGATAAGTACCGAATTAGCCACTGAATTTACGTTTTTGGATCATTTTAACCCTTTAACTTTTTTCAGGTCATTCAAGTCCTCAAACTTCCCAATTGGGGTCGCATTAGCCCTTTTGGACAAATTCTATCAAAAATATGCTAAGCTGGTCGTGATGTGTTGGCATGTCATTTTTTTAAAAAAAATTGACACATAGATTTGTTCAATTACTTGGCTGAAACATGTACATTTTACACACAAAAAACACATACACAAATTAAATTTAATAAAACACATAATAAAAAATAAAATCTAAAAACTTAAAAATTCATCTTCTCTGGGACTGAAAATAGGTTAGAGTTAACTTTCAGAGTCACCGGAATCGAGGCAATGGATGAAATCCCTATTGCGACGGTGGATGAAATTGAGGCAGCCTCTATCAGGAAATATGGCCCTATTTCTCTTCTTTCTTTCTTTTTGTAGTAGCCCAAAATGCTAAAAGGTAGGGGAAAAGCAAGCCAAACCTCTAATCGACCTGGACACATACCAAATTCTCTGTGTCGAGAGAGATAGAGATCGAGATAAAAATTCTTCAGTATAAGCAGTCCGTGAAGCAAATCCTGTAGACCTACCACCACTAGTAGCACAAGCAGATCCAGATCCATACCCATAGTCTACAAGGTAAGCATATCCAACAGGAGAGGCAATTGGTGAAGTAGTAGAGAATGCCCGAAACTAGGGTGTAGGTGCCCGCATAAGCAAAGGCTTTTGTCACAACCAGTTTTGTGAAAGAAAAATTAAAGAAATTGTCACCAATTGTAATAGGTGCAATTGGTCACCATAAAAATATTTTGGTCTAAGAAAATTCATTAAATAGGCAAGTGTGTTTGTTATGTATGAGGCAGGTGTAAAATACTCCACAACGTCTGTTTTAAAAATAGTTGTCATTTTAATTTTTACTATCCCATTAAATGATTAATAAAATCAAGCGTGACATATTAACAAAAGTATATACATGGGGTATGATAATTATACGGAATATAAAAACTATATTGAGAGTCTAATATTAAGGTTCATGAGACCCTTCCATCAAATGATTAAGTTTCCATGAAATACTCTCACCTCAACAATTTCTCCGAGGATGCATCCAGTGCATTTCTCAAATTAATTTTATCGTCGGTTAAGATTTTCGATATAATTTTTATACATAAATAAAATATACATTATGGATTTTTGAAAAAATGAAATAAATAAAAATAAAAATGTTGGGAACAGAGATTTTTATTTTGTGGACTAAACGATATTGAAATTATTATAAATCTCAATTCAAACAAATTAACACTTTAAATCATACAACTTACACATATAATCAAATAACACAAAAAAACACATTTCAAATAAAACACATTATTAACATATAGCAGGGCCAACCTTGGTTGGGTTTGTTTGAGGGTATGTTAGGTAGTTGCAGTCATGGCAGAAGTAGTTGTTGGTTCCAGAATTTCTAAGAGATATATATTGGCAGAAGAGAGCAGCATAACACACACAACCAATACACAAAAACTCAGCCCAACGACATCAATCTATCTTTCCACCTTTCTTTCCAGCTTTCAACCATTCTAGCGTTCTAGCTTACACTCAGCTTTGTACACACAATTTTGTAATCATTTTGTGCATCAATGAAATATTTACACTTTGGCATTTCTTTCTAGTCCAATGTCTAGTGAAGCGTTTTCTAATGAATCTAGAGTTTCTTGAGAAGTCGTAGTGAGATTACGAGTGACCTATTTCCTCTTACAATCGTTTGATAGAAGTCTATTTCATTGCATTCACATCACATTTTTCCATACTTTAAAACTGATTGCAAGTTTTTGCCACACTTGTATACACTGTTGTCGCAACCGGTTTTGCGAAAGAAATTTAAAAGAATCGCCACCAATTGTAATAGGTGCAATTGGTCACCATAAAAATAGTTTGGTCTGCGAAATCCAGAAAACGGGTAAGTGAGTTTGTTACGTATGGGGAAGGTGTGAGACACCCCATAACGCCTGTTTTTAAAAAAACAGTTGTCAACTTAACTTTTATTATCCCATTAAATGATTTTTCAAAAAATATTAATTGTAACGTATGTAAAGTTCAATAATTATATAAATTATACAAAAGTTATATAAGATAAAAATAATATTTAGAGAAATATAATAACTATATAGGATAAAATAATTTAAGTAAATATAGGGCTATATCAAAGTAGAATAAAATAATTTTATAAATATAGATAAAAATCATATTAAAAGTCTAATATTGAGGTTCATGAGATTTTTCCATTCAATGGTCAAATTTCTCAAGAAACACTCTCACCTCAAGAATCTTTTCGAGGATGCATCCAATGCATTCCCCAAGTTGATTCCATCGTAGGCTAAGACTTTTGATATAATTTTTATACAATACATAAGTTTAAAATAAAGTAAAATAAAATATAAATCACAAATAAAATAATAATGAATAAAAATAAAGTAAAATAAAAAATAGAAATAGAGATAAAGATAAAATAAAAATAAAAAAATCACATAAAATAATATAAAATACATAAAGATAATAATGAATAAAGTTAGTAAAATGAAATAAGATAAATAATAATAATAATAATACGAAAATAGAGTAAAAATATATCTATATATATAACAAAAATAAAAATAAGATAAAAATAAAGTATAAATAAAAAAATAAAAATAAAGTAAAATAAAAATAAAAATAGAGATAAAAATAACATAAAATAATGTAAAAAGATAATGATAAATAAAGTTATAAAAGATAAGATAAGATAGTAATAATAATACAAAAATGGAGCAAAAATATATCTATACATATATATATATATATATATATATATATATATGAAAAATAAAATAAAACAAAAATAAAGAAGAAATAAAATTATAAAAATAAAAATAAAAAATAAAACGAAAATAAAATAAGATAAGAATAAAATAGGATATAGATAAATAAAAATAAACTAAAATGAAATGTGATATAGATAAATAAAAAAATAAAAAAATAAAAAATAAAATGAAATGTTGGGAACCGAGTTTTTTGTAAGGACTATATGATATCAAATTATCGCAAATCCCCAATCAAACATATTAAAATATTAAATCACATAATTATCATGTAAATCAAACAACATTAAATCAATTATTCAATTCACATATAAACACGTTTCAAACAACATTCACATATAAACATGTTTCAAATAACATATTAACAATGTTGAAAAATGATGAATGACATGCAATCTTGGTTCCCTTTTTTTATTAGCAATCGAGTATTTCAATCATGTTATTAAATTAACATAATTGAAACGTATAATCAATTGCTTTGATGCAATGAAACATACAAGAATGTCACATAGAATTTTACTTTCATGCAATTTTTAAATTAACATATAAATTCCAAAGCCCACATTAATCATATAATCCACTGGCCCATTTAAACAATTCCTTTTAAACCTCAAATTAATCCAAGCAGGCCCATTGTCATACCCATTTATCATATTTAATTTCAACAACTAAAAGGCCCAAATAAATATAAATTATTCAAGTATCCCAATTATAAATATGGCCCAATTTGTAATTAATTTCCATGTTTAACATTAGCCTAACACAACGTCTTCTTCTTTTTGTGCAATATGAGATTTCGAGCTTCCAAAATCACAACAATAATCCAAAGAGAATGAACAATTGAACCATTATCAATATCAAAAACAATTCATCAAACAATAAAAATCAACTAATCTCCCGATAAGTTAACACATGGACTAACAAAATAAAATAGAATCATGTGATTACAGGGTTCACAAATGTTCTTCCTTTGGTTTGCTGACCATCCGAACATCATCAAAACATTAGATTACTGGATTGTGCATAAATACCTGCTCCCAAATCAAACGCCTAAGCACCAAAATTTCAAAGACAGATGGTGTAACAGAAACAAAAGACTCCCAAAGCACCACCAGAGATCAATCCCGGAATAAAGAAGAAGAGTTTTCCCAGAAATTTCTATAACCCTGAAACAAGAACCGTACTCCAAGAAGAAAGAAAGCTCCTCAGAAAGAAATCAATCCGAAAACAGAAAAACCCGAAAGAACTCCTCCAGAAAATTGTGTATGAAACAGAACGAAACTTGCACTCAGAGAAACTGATGAACAGAGAGAAGAAAACTAAGAAAAATTGAAGGAAAGCAAGAAGTAAGAACTCCTTAAGAATTCCAGAAAAAATTCGAGGAAAGAGAAGCAAAAACCCAGAAAAATTGAAAGTAAGAACAAGAAGAGAAGCCTCAAAAATCCCCAGATCAATCCAATCACTCCCCCTTCTTCACACGCCTACTCCTCCTTTTATAATGGCAAGCCCGAATCCCCTTTACCTAAGGAATCCCTCAATCATCTCCTCATTTTTTCCTAATCTACTTTCTTCCTACATATGCCGATTTGTTTCCTCAATTAAAATCCGAAAATTCTCCTCAATCGCTCCAAAGTTTCTTTTCTTCCTCAACTAGTACCTAAACCCGATCTGTCAATCACGAAAATTCTAAATTTAAGATCCCAAATCAACCCCCTAATGTAAACCCTAAGATTCTGCCTCTCTTCTTTCCTCTTTTTTCTCCAACGCCTCTCTCTTCTCCTCTTTCCTTTCCTGCTCAAACACCAACGGCACCCCTCCTCTATTCTCAGTCTTCCCACGTTTTTCGGCGCATCTCTTTCTCTTCTCTTTCCTTTTTTCTTCCAACGGCGCCCCTTCTCTCCTCTCTGCCTTCTTTTTGGCGTTTCTTTCCTCTTCTCCTTAGGTTTAGCTATTCTTGGGCCGGGCCTATTAATTTCATGAGTTTAAGCTTAAGTCGGGCCTTGATTGTTGGGCCAGTTTTTAGTCTATTTTGGTACTAATTATTTTCTTTGTTGGGTCAATCACTTGGGCTAACTCATTTATTGGGCTGGCTATTCTTGTGTCAAACAGCCCTTACCATTTAGACTCAAACTCTCTATTTGGGCTTAAATTAAGAATAACTCTTTTGAACTTTAATTTAGATTGGGCCCAACTAAAGTTATTCAAGATTATATTTAATTTTGAACCAAAAATGGGGTACAACAACTATCTCGTCACTAAGGGGCATGATTGACATTTTTTACAGACTGCAGCCAAACAGATCCAACATATCCAATTTATGTTATTTAACATCAATAATCCTAAAATTTTCACTCTAATTGTAAACTCGTTCCATTCCAATTTTGATATTGTGGGTGGGTTAAATTATTGAAAAAATATTTTCCCCGCATGTGGTTTAAAACTGTATGTATATTGTTCTTTAGAACATTCGATTTGATTCAAATTGTTACTTGCATGTATCAGGGGTGCAGCTAGGTATATGTGAGGCCAGAAAGATACAAAAAGCCTAAGTACATATAATTTTTTTTTAAATTCCCTCTCGAATTTTCATTTTAGACCCCATGAAATTAGAAAATAATCTCTTAGTCCTTATTTATTTTTAATATGACTTTAAATTCCAATTTATTTTTGACGTAGTTGCTTCATTACTAACCCATGTTAAAATTGATTGGCCAAGATAGATATCCAAAAAAATGATGGGGCCTTGCCCCCGGGTCCCTATTAGCTTAGTTATAATTCCCTCAAGTTATACCCTAATTTCGCCCTTGATGTGTGTCATGATGAATAAAATAAATGTACATCTGGATTAATCGATGATGGTAGTTAATAATTAACTATGAATATAACTATTTTCTTTTGGTAAAGTTTTATGAATCTTAATATATTAACTTATTGGAATGAGCTTTCTCTCTGGTTTTCAAATCTAGTACATGGTTTTTTGAGGGGGAGGAGGTGATCTCCTCTTCCTCCCCCTCCTCCCCTTCAATCTCCCTATGTTCCCTCTGTTTTCCACTCCATCCTTCCATCTTCTCCATTCTCCTCTTTTCTTTGATCTTCTCATGTTTTTTCTTTGTTATCAGTTTGTTGTTTTTGAATAAATCAGTGACACTGAAGAGATTTGCAGACTTCTTGTTTCTCTGCGGAATTTTGCAGATTTGGCACATGTTTTCTCAAATTTGGACTTGGGCAAACCTTATCGGACTTATATAGCTTTTGGCGCCCGCTTTGTTGTGTACTACCCATGTGACCGTAGATTTATCCAGATCAAGCCTTTTTAGGCTTAGTAACGGTGTAGATCTTGTAATTTTTTTATTTGAACTTGTTGTTTGTAAGACTCTTTTGTTGTTATTGTCTACTGTATTTTCACTTTGAGTGGGTTGTTTATCCCACTTTAGACAGATCGGTTTATCCTTATTCATTGAAGTTGTATCTCCTTTGGGAGCTTTTACTGTTCAGAATTTTTAAATAAAGTTTATATTTCTATCAAAAAAAATTATTGAAATTTGCGTACTTTATATTTAGTTGACCATAATATAATTAATTAAATTCTCCTGGAATCTATTAATAGGAACATCTAGGAGGTTCCAGTGGTCATCTTTACTTTAGTTAATTTATTTATTATTAATTATTTTTATCAATATGTGCAATGCTGGAGAGAGAGAGTCCTTGTCAATAGCTGTAAGCTAGAATGCAAAGACCATGGCACCATCAATAAAATTTTATCCCTCCATGAAATACCTTGCTAGAGCCCAGAAGAGGAGAGGTGTGCATTTATTTAAGATAAAGAGGAAAGTACCTCTCACAGTCTCACTTCTTAAAACATGCATGGCCCTTCATAGGTGGGTGCAACCTTCTGGTTTCTTCCCCAAAAAAGGCCAAACCCTCTCAATCACTAGTATTTTGAGTTCATTATCTTCTTCTTGTTAGTTTTTGTTATGTTGGTTTGAGAGGTTGAAGCTGTCAGCATGATCTGGTAATGAGCCTGTCTATTTCTCTCTCTAGATCCCTCTTTAGAGTTTAGCCTGTCTCCTTTTCTCTCTAGATCTCTCTCTTTATTGGATTTATAGTATGTTCTTGCACCAATTTGTACATATAGATATAAATCCATGAAAGCATTAATCGACAGGTCATATGGCTAGATTTATTAACCGTGGCTTCCTTATTTTGGGCACTAGAGAGTTACAGTAGAGGGAAGATCTGGCAGGTTTTTGAACCCAGCAATTCAATATATATATATATATATATGGAATTTTGTTTAGCCATCAATGGCCTTTTTGGAGATTGGAGAGGTGTTAGGTTCAGAGATCGATATGGTTCCATCAGGTCATCTTGCAGCTTCAATCACTCAATTACCAACAGTAAAGTGGAAATTCTTTTGATTTACCCATCTAGCTTGCTTCCAAATCTTCAGCATCATATACATATTTCCAGGTAATTCTTCCATACAATATTGACCCATCAATTATTTTATTTAATTTATCATAGACCTTCTCTTATTTTTGTGTCAAATTTATATTTCTTAGTTCTCATTCTTAATCAATTACAATATTATCTGATTGATTTGTTTAATTGTAGATAGATATCATTGAATTCTCCAATTGCTATACATGGATTAGCTCTCTCCCCTTCTCTCTTTCTGTTAGACAGTGAGTCCTCTCTGTCTTGACTTAGCTAGCTGGTGTTATCTAGCCAGCGTTGACAAGTAAAACAAATTCCCTAAGACATGCATGAAAGTAAGACTTAATCTCTATATCAGAATATATACAGTACTATAAGTATATATACGTATAGCCTGTAGTGGATATATAGATATATAGTCGTCAAAACATGTGCTTCAACTTTATTTGAAAAATTCAGGAGGAGACCTGGAACTTCATTCAAGATAAAAGCAAGCAAAATAATGTCCTTTAACTAGTTCCCTTATTTATTTGGTTAGGGTAGAATATTTATGGTGGCCTCACGCTGATTAATATCCTTCTGATGGAGGAAACGAAACAGGAGGAGGTAAGGTATATTATGTATTTTGGATGTATATATATATAAACGTATGTTGGACATTAATTACACCAGTACTACATAGCCTTAACATGTTTGCTAGCTAATTTGGTGTATGTATGGCCCACAACTTGCACTATATATGAAGATTCGGTTTGGTAGAACGTTTACACCAGCTTATACTCTGTTATACATACTCAAATATTATTATTAATACCAACTTATACTCTATCAGAAATACTCTTTACTAAAGAGTCAAGAGACTATAATTGACACTTCAAACACAAGATACTCAGGGATTCGGGGATGCGCAACTAGTTTAAAATAAGAGTCTGTAATTTTAATTCGATGATTTGAAAAGTGTGTCACATCACATTAAATTTTTATTTTTTCCTTTTAAAATTTGTCTGATTTTTTTATTTTTCACGTGGATAGATCGGCCCAAATCTGATACATAATATAATGCAATTTATGCTTACAATTGTTGGAGAAACACATGACAATGACATCATTAGATGTTTCACATGGAATATGCACCCGACGCACCTAATAATCCACTTTGCTACGTGTTATTTCCTATGATTTTGTCCTGACTTAATTAGTGCAGACGTTGCAATTTTCACTAATAACAAAAACATCTTATCCTGAAACGAAATTAGTTGTTCCTTATAATTGCAACTTGAAAGGTGGCAACATATTCGTTTAAGAGAGAAATTAACATTCGATTTGTCATCTAAGAATTTAGCTTGATTCTCGCATCTCTCAAACTTTTTGTTTCCAACATGAAGCAATAACAAATTTTTTTTTTGTACTTGTACTATTTGTATGAAGCAATGAAAATTTTGAGAGATGGTCGGCTGAGGTGCCGTGGCCGGTCGGAGCTAAAGTGATTATGAACTCGGGTAGGATGGAGCTCAGAGTCGAGAGTTGGCGTGCGAGTGAAACGGAGAGACGAGAAGCTTTGAATATGTATTTTTTTTTATACAATTCATGAGATCAAATTTTGGTGTGCCAGAACTAGCGCACCAATTATATATGAGTCTCTTTGAGTTATATAAACAGTTCCTTTACAACCAACAGGTCGTAGCCTGGTTGGTCTTTCTACTGTCTAGAGAGTGAGAGGTCTTGTGTTCGAGTCTCCTCTCACTGATCTATTGGACCTCCGTGTCGTGTTTGTGTTGGGAAATATTGGACCTCTGTATCGTGTTTGTGTTGGGTATTTCTCTTCCTTGGTATCAAAAAAAAAGAAAAATTCCTTTACAGATAATAATGCACATCTCTATTTCTTCAATTCTCTTATTTTGAAGTGTTATTTTACCTACCAATCCAAGTGCTTTTGATCGCCGATGAATTCTTGATCATGGACTAAGAACAGGGTAATCGTGAGAATCAATCTCATTTTTTGATATCGACCTATCGCCCTCTTTTATGAAAAAAATTCACAATTTTATGATAAATTGATAGATAGAGATATTCAACTATATCTTAAGGCCTCTTATAATCATCTATGGCCCACATAAATTCCTATTAAAAAGGAAATCCATATCGATAAGGAAACATCCCTTATTTCTAGCCTAACTACCAGCTGGCATTGTTGTTGAAAGTAAATACGAACACATATGGTAAGTTGACTAACACACTCACACGTTAGGAATCCCTCAAGTCATCACCTTTCAATAATAACATTTTCTTTGATTTGTGTTACGATCACGCGTCTGCGATCTCGTAACTGGCCCTATGATGACAAACGATAAGGGTTTTCGAGGAACCCTAGCCTCCCAATCCTACTTTAGGATAAAAGTTCTAGTTATTTTATTCCATTGAAACTCCTCCCTTAATAGGGAAAATCAACAACCAAATCCTACTAACCAACTAGATAATATCCAACATTATCAAATACTTAAAAAATACGGCAACGCAACAAAACAAGAAACGTAAATAGTGAAACTAAGGGAAACTAAGGAACCCACAATAAAAGACCCGTGCATGGCCCATGCACACTCCTAACACGTAACACTGGAGGCTAGGGTTCCTCGAAAACCCTTATCGTTTGTCATCATAGGGCCAGTTACGAGATCGCAGACGCGTGATCGTAACAAATTGGTATCGGAGCCAATGTCGGATCCACGTATTGATCGACTCACCGCCGCTATGGAAGAGATGTTGGGACGCATGACATCCATGGGGGAAGAGTTGAAGGCAAATCAGGCTGCTATTGTAGCCATGGGGGAGGAGTTGCAAGCGACTAGGACTGACATGGTTGGCTTATCTATGAAAACTGGAACAGCTAGTGGGGAATCATCGGCGGCTCGTGGAGGAGGTGCCGTTCCCTGGCATCAGACGGGATTAGTTTCCAAATTGACTAAATTGGATTTTCCGAAATACGATGGGGTGGATGATCCAATGAGTTGGATCTTGAGAGTGGAACAATTTTTTCGAGTTCAACGCATTACTGAGGAAGATCAATTGGATATGGCGGTGTTGCACCTGGAGGGAGAGGTCCAATTGTGGTATCAATTGTTTCGGGAGAGTGAAGTCTTGCATTCTTGGTTAGCTCTTAAGCAAGGACTGTGTATTCGTTATGGTCCAACAGCTTTTGAGGACCATTTTGGGGCATTGACAAAGTTGAAACAGAGGAGTTCGGTGAAAGACTACCATCACGACTTCGAAAAGCTTTTAAGTCGTTGTGAACCCTTGTCAACCAAACAACAAATTGGGTGTTTCACTAGTGGATTGTTTGAATGGATCGCGCGTGATGTTAAGGCAGCACGACCTTCTACGTTGACGGAAGCTATTGGGTTGGCTCGGTTGTTTGAAAATCGTGAGTCGACTCGAAGTAGGACAGCCCCACCAGATTTTTCCAAATTGCCTATGGCGGAAAGGGTGCCCCCATTGCCATCCACAACATTAATTAAGCCAAAAGGCCCGACTATCCGACGTTTGTCTCCAAGTGAGATGCAGGAGCGCCGCAGTAAAGGATTATGTTTTAATTGTGATGACAAGTTCAGCCCCGGACATCGTTGCAAAAAATTATTTTTAATTGAAGGGGTTTATTCGGAGGAAGAGGAGGAAGTAGATGAGGGTCAGTCTAGTGATGAAATTGAACCTATGATTTCATTGCATGCAATACAGGGTTCGGTGGAGCCGCGTACTATGCGGGTGCAAGGTAATTTAAATGGGCAAGTCTTGGTGTTTTTATTGGATTCTGGAAGCTCTCATAATTTTCTCAACCACAAGACAGCTCAGCGGGTGGGCTTACATCCCAGCCAGCGGCATCGTCTCAGTGTGATGGTGGCCAACGGGGAAAAGTTGAGATGTTCGGGGTATTGTGCAGCAGTGCCAGTGCGTGTGCAAGGAGAAGTATTTCAGTTTGATTTTTTCTTACTTCCTGTGGAAGGGTGTGACGCTGTTTTGGGCATGCAGTGGTTTCAAAACATTAAAGCTGCGAGATGGGATTTTGTGGACCTGCGTTTCCAGTTTATTTGGAGAGGGAAGTTGGTGGAATGGAGAGGCTTGAAAAATCCACAGCACCGACTAGTCGAAGGAATACCTGTTTGCAGGGAGTTGCATCGGAAAAAAAAAGGAATTTTATGCCAAGTGTTACCGCGGCTTCAAGAAAAGGGATTGCTGGTTATGGAATTAGGGGTCGTTCAACAGTCGGCGTCAGTACAACAGGAGTGGTTGAGGGGCCTTTTGACTCAGTATGATGACTTATTTACTAAGCCTACCCAATTGCCACCTAAGCGGTCACATGACCATCGCATTCCGTTGCGTGAAGGGTCAGGTCCTGTGAATGTGCGACCCTATCGTTACCCTCATTACCAAAAAACAGAAATTGAGAAGTTAATTTCTGAACTCCTACATTCAGGTGTGATACGGCCTAGTAATAGTCCCTATTCTTCCCCAGTTTTATTGGTCAAGAAGCATGATGGTTCATGGCGATTGTGTGTTGATTATCGGGCTCTTAATCAGATTACGGTCAAGGATAAATTTCCCATTCCAGTTATTGATGAGTTGCTGGATGAGTTGCATGGTTCGACATTTTTTTCAAAATTGGACCTACGTTCAGGCTACCACCAAATTCGTATGGCTGCAACAGATGTGGAAAAGACAGCTTTTCGTACTCACAATGGCCACTATGAATTTTTAGTTATGCCATTTGGGTTGACGAATGCCCCGTCTACCTTTCAGTCACTCATGAATGAATTATTTCAACCTTACCTTCGAAGGTATGTGTTGGTCTTTTTTGATGACATATTAGTGTATAGTAAGAATGAAGGAGAGCATGCACAACACCTGTCTACTGTATTGCAAGTTCTTCGCGATCACCAATTGTTTGTCCGCCGGGAGAAGTGTAGTTTTGGGCAATCTCGGGTGGTTTACTTAGGCCATGTGATTTCGTCTGAGGGGGTGGCCATGGATACTGAGAAAATACGGGCCATGATTGAGTGGCCGCGACCTTGTTCAGTAAAGGCTCTGAGGGGATTTTTAGGTCTTACGGGATATTATCGTAAGTTCATAAGGAATTATGGGGTGGTAGCGAGACCATTGACAGATCTTTTACGGAAGGACAGCTTTGTGTGGTCAGCGGTGGCAGAGGGTGCATTTGTGGCATTAAAAAAATTGATGGTTGAAGGTCCTGTCCTAGCTTTACCAGATTTTTCAAAGTCATTTGTGGTGGAGTGTGATGCTTCCGGTACAGGCCTTGGGGCAGTTTTGATGCAAGAGGGTCGACCCATAGCATTCTTTAGTCAAGCCTTGCATGGGCGTAATTTATTACGTTCCACATATGAGAAAGAGATGTTGGCATTAGTTTTGGCAGTCCAGAAATGGCGGCCTTATCTCCTGGGGAATAAGTTTATCGTCCGTACTGATCACAAGAGTTTGAAGTTCTTTTGGGGGCAAACCGTGGTTTCAGAGGTGCAGCAACGTTGGGTGGCGAAGCTTTTGGGTTTCGATTTTGTTATTGAGTACAAAAAAGGAAATGATAATGTTGCTGCCGATGCTCTTTCTCGTTTTGCGGAGGTTGGTGTTTTGTCTGCCATTAGTGTACCAGTTCCTCAATGGTTGGATACTATACGGGAGGAGGTTCAGACTGATGGGGATTTACAGGCTTTGGTGCATCGCATACGGGAGGGGGAAGCTGTTGGGCCGTGGGAGGTTAGGTCAGGAGTCATTTTCTTCAACAGTAAAATTTACATCCATCCTCGGTCTTCTTTAGTGGAGTTGATCTTGAAGGAGTTCCATGGGGGTACTCATGAGGGGTTCCTTAAGATGTGGCACCGCATTAAAGCTGTGTTTTATTGGCCAGGGGCTCAGGCGCAACTCAAGCAGTTTATTCGGGAGTGTGATGTGTGCCAGCGAAACAAGAGTGAGACTACAAAACCCGTGGGCTTACTCCAACCGCATGATATTCCATCTCAAATATGGAGTGTGGTTTCAATGGATTTTGTGGAGGGGTTGCCTCTTTCTCAAGGAAAGACGGTCATTTTTGTGGTGGTAGATAAGCTCTCCAAATATGGCCATTTTATTGCTCTTAAGCACCCTTACACAGCGGTGACAGTGGCACAAGCTTTCTTTGACAATGTGTTCCGTTTGCATGGCATGCCAAATAAAATAATTTGCGATAGGGATGTTACTTTTACCAGTATTTTTTGGAAGGAGCTGTTTGGGTTGCAAGGCATCCGTTTTAATTTTAGTAGTGCCTACCACCCTGCTACTGATGGTCAAACTGAGGTATTAAATCGTACTCTTGAAATGTATCTGCGTTGCTTGACGGGTACTAGGCCCAGGGAGTGGGTGAAGTGGTTATCATGGGTGGAGTATATTTATAATACTGGGGTTCATTCCAGTCATGGCAAGTCTCCCTTTGAAGTGCTTTATGGAATTCCCCCACCCACCTTACTTTCTTATGTTCCCGGTACGGCCAAGGTGGAGGCAGTTCATCAGTTGTTGACTGATAGAGATCAGTTGTTGAAGGATTGTCGCAACAGACTTTTGGAGGCGCAGAATCGGATGAAGCAAGTATATGATGGGAAGAGGCAGGAGCGACAATTTGCTGTGGGAGATATGGTGTTTGTTCGTCTTCAACCGTATAGACAACAGACTATTTCTCGAAGGATTAACATGAAGTTAGCGGCTAAATTTTTTGGGCCTTACAGGGTTCTTGCTCGGGTCGGAGAGGTTTCTTACAGACTGGACTTGCCAGAAGGGTCCCGCGTTCATCCAGTATTCCATGTCTCCTTGCTGAAGAAGAAAGTTGGATCTACCGAGTCCACTAGTTCAGAGCTGCCAGTTCAATTTGATGCCGATGAACCTGTCCAACCTGTGGCTGTTCTGCAGCGAAGGGGTGTCGGTCGGAGAGCGCAGGTTTTGGTCCACTGGTCCAATTGTACCCCAGCCGACGCTACATGGGAAAGCTTGTATCAGTTACGTCAGCGTTACCCAGAATTTGAGCCTTGAGGACAAGGCTATTTTTTTCAAGCTGGATGGAGTGTTACGTGTTAGGAGTGTGCATGGGCCATGCACGGGTCTTTTATTGTGGGTTCCTTAGTTTCCCTTAGTTTCACTATTTACGTTTCTTGTTTTGTTGCGTTGCCGTATTTTTTAAGTATTTGATAATGTTGGATATTATCTAGTTGGTTAGTAGGATTTGGTTGTTGATTTTCCCTATTAAGGGAGGAGTTTCAATGGAATAAAATAACTAGAACTTTTATCCTAAAGTAGGATTGGGAGGCTAGGGTTCCTCGAAAACCCTTATCGTTTGTCATCATAGGGCCAGTTACGAGATCGCAGACGCGTGATCGTAACAATTTGCTTCTTTACTAACGTGGATAATTACGGCCAGATTCTTCTCTAAGCACGTGAGTAATTATTCCATGATCCGGGTGTATTTTTTACATGGTATATCTAAAAGTGTGGATGACATTCACATGAGATTGATGTCAATCAAAAAGAAACTCAAGGGTGTGGATAACATTCATATGAGATTGATGTCAATCAAAAAGAAAGAGAGAACACATGTTAATATCAATTATATCATTGGGTGTGACACATGAAATATGCAACCGAATCATTAAATAATTTCTTTCGTAGGCCCGTATGGTCTCTAGCATTCTTCAGCTGTCTACCTCGGTCCTCATCATTACTCCCCCTTCAAGACCACGCTTGTCCATGAGTGCAAAGCTTGGAAACTGCAACTTGAGCAGGGTCAAATCCTTCCACGTAGGTCTCCTATATGTTTGACTCGAGATAGTGCTTCATTGTGGTCAAAATATCCCGTTGGCCCGAATCGTGTGAGCACCTCCCTTTCAAAGTTCAAACCCCTTTCCAACATAACACCTTCCTTTTCTTTCGATAAATTCGCTCAATCCACTGTCACCATGATCGCCTCCTTAAGGCGAACCTTAGCCTCCAAGGCCTCGATACATTCTTTATGCGTAGTTGTCATTTAAAGGAATCCCTCAATGAAAACATCAATGATGAATTTTTGGTCAAAATATTGACTAAAAACAGGAGAATATAATAAATCTCATTTTTTTTAATAAATTGATTGATACATATATCTACATCTTACGGTCAATTATAGCTAACTACTGCTAATATAGGATATTAGAATCCTGTTAAAAAGGAAATGCAAATCAGCATGGAAACATCCTTTACTCCTAGCCTAAGGGCAATTGCAATGGTGGTAAGTTAATGGGCCAATAAAGTTAATGTGTTTTGCTGATGTGGCTGTATTGAAAAATGTGTTTTGTTGATGTGGTTGTATTGAAATATGTATTTTAGTGATGTGGATGATGATGTGGTTTGATTTTTTGTAATAAAAGTGGGACCCAGTCTTGATTTTGGTGTAAATTTGATGGAGATAGTATGAAGGATAGAAAAATAGTTGGGTTGGATAATGATTTTGTATTGGGAGATGTGTTTTGCTGATGTGGCAGTATTGAAATATGTGTTATGCTGATTTGATTGTATTGAGAGTTGTGTTTTTGTGAGATAAAAGTGGGACCCAAAAGTAAAATTGTTGGGCCATTAGAAACTACACCATTATAGTTGCCCTAACTACCAGGCTATTGTTATTGAAAGTGTACCTAACATATGACAAGTGTTTTTTCTATTTTCTATTTTTTATTTTATTTTTTATGGACACGTATGGCAAGTTGACTAACACACTCCAATATTGAAAAAGAAAAACACTCCAATATTAAAAGAATTTCTCACGTCGTCACCTAATGATATCTCCCTTGACAGCTTCTTTGATTTGATTCATATGGCACTTAAACAATTACAACGGTGGTAAAGTTATATGATAATAGGTATTTTATTAATGTGGATGAATATGTAGCTTAACTTTTGAGTGATAGTGGTGGGATCTATAATTAGTTTTAGTGAAAAAATAATGAATAAAATGAGTGTTAGTGGCTTAACTAATAAGATTGTATTAGAATATGTGTTTTGCTGATATGTATAAATATGTGGATCTACTTTTTGTGTAATAGAAGTGGGACCCGATAACAAAGTTAATGAGCCATAAGTTACGGCACCATTGTGGATGCCTAAGTACCTAGGCCAGCATGATCTATGTTGGAAAATCATGACTTTGATTTTTCAATTTTATTGAGATCTAATTAATGAATAAATTATAATTAAGTAGTAGTATACTGAATTTCATGTAGAAAATAATTATGTATATTTACTTGTTCAGAGTCATGAATAGAGTGAATTTAATGTTGCTATAAATTGTGTCATTTGAGCATGACCAAGCTTAAGAAAGAATATATGTGCCACATTCGAGAATTAAGTGCACAAACTCTCTTTTTTTTTATCAAAAATGTAAATATTATAGACTGAGCAAAAAAGAAACAAAACTTGGAGAACCCAGAGGCAAAGTATATGTACAATCAACAAAATTAGACCCTCACATGTCAGGGCAACAAAACTAGCAAGGCCTAAACCTAACAAGCAAGCCTAACACTAAATGACCAGACAAGCAGCCATAAAGCATTTAATATAGTAATTGCATGAAAACCGAACCCAGAAATTAGAACCAGCCATAACATGGAAAACAGTAAAGAGCACTGCCTTTCACATAATTGTAGCCCTGTTAAGCACAAAATTTGTAGCCTTTTGAACCCCACTGATTCAATCAACTTCTCAACATTCCTAGCAACCAACAGTAGCCGGCAGCAGATATTAGGACAGAGATGGAACATAAAAACCACCAGTAGGAAAAACAGAATACTTGCGCATGCATTCCCCACAGTCAGCAGAAGGCAGGAGTTGCAGTTCCTAATATAGACCTCAGAGTTTGATAAAAACCAGCAGCACAAAAAGAATGCAAATCCATCCATGAAAAATCTCAACATTCCAAAGCAAATAACATTCTCGTTTGCATCTTCTTCTCATGTATGGAGTGTGAAAGAGCCAAACGAGCAGCAGCAGAAAATCCACAGATTTCTTCAGAAGAGCAGGAATCAGAGAAGATCCAATCATCACAACCAAGCACCTACAGCAGACATCCAGAATAGCAAATACATACTCTACCAGCAGCTCAAATGGATGAACAGAGGCTAATACCATCCAGCAACTCCAGGAGAACAAGATAAAGACTGCAGAGGTTATGATGAAGGACCAAGCATACCAAAATATGACTGGTAGCAAACAAGTATGGATCTTCAATGCAGGCATAAAGCAACCAAGAAGCAACCAACAAGTATGCAAACAAGAGCTGCATGAAGCAACCAGCATCTCTCAAAATTTGATGTCGAGACCACAAGTTTATTGGAAGGAAAAACCAATAAGAAGCATCAGAGTCTGAAATCAGCACGAAAGAAAGAACCTGCATGTCAAACAAAAGGTTAGTCCTCCCTCCCCTTCCCTGATTTTCATTTCGACTTACATGCTCTCGTGTTTCCCATTTTCCCCTTTCATAAGCATGTTTTATGCTTTGCACTCTCACTCGTGTTTGCACTCCTTTGTCACATATTGTATGGACTCTGAGATTTTTTGTTATCCATCCCCTATAATTAGCCTCCATTCAAATACCTGTAAAACAGAAAGAGAGTTAGTTTCCAAAATTAGCCTCACCACCCTACCCTAAAAATGTATTTGGATCACACAATTCACTTGTGCTTCCCATATTTGCCTTTGGCCAGCAGCCGTAAGTGCACAAACTCTTGTTTATAAGGGTGAGTGTTGGACATATAAATTGGGTCCAAGGACACCCAAGCTTTTTTAAGAATGAAGGAATGCATATTATGCTAAAATAGCGCGCGCGCACGGGGTCGCCACCGGTTTGGTTCGCTCATGTGTTTGTCTGGCTGAAAATTGTTTTTTCCTTGTCTAAAAAAAGATGAGATGAGACTATCATTAGATATTTTCATCTTTGTTTGCAAACTGATAGAGCTGTTATCTGATGAGATCATATCAGTTTAGATTATTCTCTAATCTAATTTCGTTCCTTCCATGTACTGTAAATAGGGGCATTTAGTGCATTATAGAAACACACATTTGAAACACAGCAACACACATTGAGAGTGAGAGCTTCCATCATCATTTTTCGTTTGGTGCGCACTTGGAGTGCAGCTTCCATTTCGTTTAGGGTTGTTGCCATTCTATCTTGTCATCCATCTTTCTCGAAGCTACATGTGGAGAGGCGATTAAGTCTTAAGGAGATAGAGACTACTCTGGGCATGGCATTATAGTGTTCCGATGCTGCTGAGGAAACTATTGACCACTTATTTTGTCAATGTGCTGGGCCACGCTCACTGTGGTACAATTTGATTAATTGGTGGGGACTAGTATGGGCATCAACAAGGAGTATTGACATGCTGTATGAGCAGTGGAGTGGCATGCCAATAAGAGGTGTTTTTAAGCCAAATTGTGGAAGCTACTGTTCTTCATAACCTCATGGTCCCTATGGAAAGAAAGAAATGAAGTCATATTTAATGGCAAAGTGGAGGACTGGCCAGCAATGTATAACCTGGTGTTTGTTAGACTACAATTATGGGCTCACCTGCTGGAACTAGGGGTGGAAGTTTGGGTTTTTGGTTCGGTTTGAGACGAAAAACCAAAAAACTGAAAATCGAACTTACCCTAATATGTCAAATCGAACCGAACCAAATAACAAGGAAAATCGAACCGAACCGTATGTTGTATTTGACTATTTATGCCCTACATTACCTGCCTAATACTGATATTATTTCAAAATATTCCATCAAGATTGAAGATAACAAATAAACAATCCAATAAATGAATAAAGGCTATAAAGCAATTAAACAAGTGTTACTACTCTTTGAACGTGTAAATTCACGCCATACATCAGACCTAGATGCTTGAGGTTTTCTTTTCCACTTTTTTGGACTAGACACCACACTATTGAGTACCTTCAATGGGCTCTAAACTTCCCTCAGCACCCCCACTGGTATGAGCGCCACCACTACCACCTTCATTTACTGGTATCACTTCCTCTTCCAAAACAAGGTCATTTTCTTCTGAATTGAAGTCATCTTCAGATATTGAGTGTGAATGTGAGCTAGACATATACAATAGTAAAAAAACAAGAGTTCAAATTGACAAATTGTTGAATAATATTGCAAGGCAGTCAAGTCATAGTGTACGCTTAAAAGTTAAAGCTCTGCTACTACTACTCTAGTACTCTGTTTATATGATATAGTTTGAAAGTACATATCAAATTGACGAATTATGAAATTATAGATCACAAATTAACAAAAATTGAATGTTCTACCCAAAATCCAACAACCGTCACTCATCAATGAATAACAAAGCAACATTAGTCAATTGTTTAGTGTTTTCTCTTACTAAACATTGCAAACTGCCAAACTTTCATTCTTGCACCATACTGCAAGCAGCCAAGCATTTTAATATATCAAAGTATAAGATCACATGAATGATGTACATCTTGAAGCAATTACAAAATAATTTCACAAAAAAAAAAAGTGAATAGAAAATTGTACTGGAAGAGTAAGACTATCTAAATCCATAATTTCCAAGTAATCAGTTCAATACAAAACCTTTCATACCCAATTGACTAATAACTTACCATATGCACTTATAGAAATGCATGAAACATAGCCGCTTAAAACTATTGAAAAATCATAATACTAATCACTCCATGTCTCTATCATACACATGATTCGCAATTAAAAATATAATTGATAAAACAAAAAAGGGTATATGTACACGGTATAAGTACTGATCTATCTCTTGTGGAGTAAAGTTATATTCCCATTATTATCCTTTGAATTCTAGGTAAGTTTGAGAAATTTGGATCTTATTTTTGAAAATTATCTGAATTTTTAGTTTTTTTTTTTGGATTTTTAGAAATCATCTATTTTTTAAAAAAAAAATTCGAAAATCCGTTGAATTTTGGTTAGTTGAAATTAAAATTGAAATTTGTCATTCACTATTCAAAGGATTTTTTATTTTCTTAACGTTTTGATTTTTGTTAAGATTAAGAGGATTGAATAAATGAACATTTAAATATATCTACCATGAGTCCTATTTGAAAGAATTTTTCACGCTGATTCCAAATCTTTTTTTAAAAGAATAAAGAAAAAAAAAGTTCACTTATATTTTGAGAGATAAAATGTTTTGAAGTTTTTTTCAAAAAAAAAATGATGACGTCAACATATGTTATAAAAATGAAAATAATTGATGCGCATGAGAATTTATCAAAATAAATATAATTTTACCCAAAATTTGAAAAATATATTGGAATATTGAAAAATTTTAGGGATTCAATGGAATACAATTTTCATTTGAAAACTTAATTATAAATTCCCCTAGTACGTTTTTATGATTACACCACATGAATTTATTTGTGGTTCATGATTGCAGTGGTGTTTGGCAATTTCAGTAAAATAAAGTCTGCTTCTCAATTGACGTAGTCCAACTATTCCATTTCTGGAAACACTCTGGAGTCTGGACCAAATCAATAAAAAAATTCTTCAAATACTTCTTTAATAGGTAATTTCATAACTTCCACAGTCTACATAAAACTGGCGAGAATAAATAATACAATGACTAAATAACTCTGCTCAAAGCCAACATCGAAGGCAAAAATAACTTCTTGAACCAGAATTTATATGAATCACTTCGTTAAAAAAGATCCTCTAAGGCTTTCAAAGTTGTTCATACTCCCACTTCCGGAGCGATTATGGCACATAATTTGGCATTGTGGGAAAAAAATGTACAGAGAAGTTGTAGATGCAGGTACACCCTAAACTAAATATTCTACACCCTCACACATTATAAGACCTGCAATCGTAACCTTGATTATGGAAAAAATAATCATAATTGACTTGATTGAGAGCACGAGCCTCAAAATCCGATGGTACAGAATACTTACAGTTCTCCAATGAAGGACCAAATATCTGAACGCGGAATGGAGTCACAGCCTTGCGGCTTCTATTTTCAGGAACACTTCTCTGTACAACCCTGAATATATGCCTTAATCACTCGTTCGGGTTCTCCAATTTTTACTAATCTGAGTGTTTTCGTCTCTTCAATTCAGGCTCACCTAACTGCAATGAAACATGAAGCTCTTCATCAGAGCAGTTACTAAGCACCAGGGGGTTCTTCCATTCTAGGTTTTCACATTGGCTTGTTTCATGCTCTGGAGATGTCCTGGTGAAACTTGGAATGAATTGGTGCTCTATTTTAGGCGGTTTCCCAACCCCATTATTTATTTGAAACTCTGGGTGCACGAACGGTGCAGTCAATCCTTGATGGGATTCCCCCTCCACCAAAACGTGCTGGATATTCAAATTCAGAGGCTCAAAGTTCACTTCAATTTTATCCCTTGAGGGCACCCGGTCTAGGGCAGACGACTCCCCGACAGTGGAGTCAATCCCTGCTGCAGAAGCATTTATCTGTTCTTGTACTGCAACTGTACCAAAAATATTGAAGAAATGAAAAAGTAAAAAAATGATAATGCATCACGAATTTGGAAAACAATATAGAATATAGTTAGAATGGGGTGATTAAATGACTAATTTATGTTCTTCATTTTTCCGTTTTCAGGCTTCATTCTTCCAAATATCATACACCACCACATCAGGCTGTTTATTAGTATCAATTGCCGCCGCAAAATAAGACGACTTTAGCATCCACTTGAATTCATCCAGAAAATTTATATTAAAAACCAGGCTGTGCCCCCGCAAAGTGAGATACTATGATTGCCATCCAGCAGTAGATATAAAGTAAAACTCTCACAATTAAAGTAAAAAATTAAACATGGCTTTCATTATATAAAAAAAATTACCTCTTGGAGAACTTTCTATATTTTCAGAAGAAAAGGACTATGGCTTTTGGTAAAGACCTTATTTCAGAAGAAAATGCATCCCTTTTTACTGTAATTATTACTCAAATTCATTATTTGTTTTCTCAATCTTGCAAATATGACCATTCATATAAAAGCAACTGAACAACAAAGCCTGCATAAGTCCAGTAAAGCACTGTAAAATTGAAATATTGTACTAGCTGGTTCAGGTGTACAGACCTTGAAGCCTTTCATTTGTTGTGATGAGATCAAGCTCAAGGAGGTCAAGAAGGCGCCCAAGATCAACGCCACTAGTCCAATTCTCGGGAGGCTGGCCAACTTTTAGTTTTAACCGACCTCGATTAGCAGTTCCACCCCATATAATCCCAACTGGCCGTGGCTTCTCATGATTCTGACATGTTAAAAGGATGAGGCTTCCGCTATCTCCTTCAAGGTCAAAAGTCTGCTGGTTCTCACCAACAACGAGAAAATCAGTGAAGAAACAAATCCCTTTCTCATCATTGTATTCAAGAGAATAGGCCATTATGGTCCCAGTAGTCAAGCCAGAGCTTCTTCCAACTTTGACTACTTGCCTTCCAATTAGACTGTTGATTGGAGCCTGCAAGTCTATGATATGGACATCGCCAATCTCACCCACACCTTTGACAGTTGTGAGTACGTTATTCATGTTAAAATCTTCTGCAAAAGGAATGAAAGCTCCATCTGCTCGCACAAATGTCTCTGCAGGCATACCAAATTGAAATGGGCATGTATGGGGCAAGATAAGTATGATAAATTCATTTACACAAATATAATAACAGGAAAAATCTGAGCAACAGATAGCTCCAACAGAAACAACAAATAAGCATAAACCTTCCAGAAAAGTTTTGAGTTTGAAGCCTAACAACTAAGCTAAACTAAAATAAGGCCTCCTTTCTAGTTATTCGATTTAACAACCAATTCAGCAGATTAGGAATTCCTAATTTCAACAAAAGTAGGAGTCTAGAATACAGATAGCAGTCTAAGAGGGCAGTGCTATAACTGAAGCAGATAATGGGTGATATTGATGTAAAACTATATTACCTGGGTTTGTTCCAGCAAAGATTCCATACCAAAGATCATCTGTTATAAATGATGTTGCCTTTTCCACAGCACCCAGATACACTCCAGGTCCAAGGCTGGGTGGCAAAGGATGAAACATCTTTTGACTTGGGTAATCCAAATCAACTGCTACATGCCGATTTGTAAGGAAACCAACCTGTCGGTTTCCTGTTCGACTTTTCACAATAGCACCCAAAGTCCCATATGTCTCTTGGCTAGCAACCTACAAGAATTTTAAATAGTGTGATTTAAAAAAAAACGAGACAAGTAGACAAGTTCCTTAAAGACCCATCCATTATCCATAGACTTGGAGTTCAGGGCACGCAAAAGCAGAGGGGAAAAAACACCGTGAAACCAATACATTAAAATGTTATATCGGCAAATATGAATTACCCATGCCAGATTTATAATTGTATTTGTCACCGTTCAAAGCAAAAGCCAAGGAATTCTCAGCATAGCAAGCCCATCAAACCCCTAATTACCAGCATCCTACACCAAAATCTACATAAAAAGTATTACTCAGCTCTCAATTTCAAGTCCCAACAGTTCTGCGCTAATAATTTAATCTAGTTTTTAAATAGCATTATTGTGCATCAACCAAAAATATTTATTTATCCTCTAAACTAATTCTTCCCCAAAACATACAACTGAATATAAAACGGAATTTCACTGGTCCGATAGGATACCTGGGAACCAGAGCCAATACATGGATCACTCCCGCTCAAGCCATCGACAAGTTCAGTATATAATTGTTCCTTAGGAGTTTGTGCAGGTGCACCAAAATATGAGAATTCGACAACATCTACATCACACCATACACCTCCCGGTCCCTGTATCATATGTTATGAAGCCATTGTGATTCCCAAGACAAAGAAATCAGTTGCAGATTAAACTTATATTCTCAATACAAATAAAAAAAAAACAAAAGGTGTAAGAGAGGTTAAAATTGAGGAAAAAAAAATTAAGGGAACAGGGGGAAATGTGAAAACAAGCTATAAGTAAAAAGGGAACAAAAAATGACTCAAATAGGTATTGATGCTTAAATCAGCATGCCCACAAGAGCAATCCAATGCAATGCCAAAAGAACAAAAATCTCTCACCTCAAGAGCAGCAGGTAGGCACTGTAAATGGCTGAGCCATTGCCTATGAACTTTCCTAGCAACAAAAACAAGAATTGCAGGTATATCTGTCAGAACGCCCCGTCGAATTCGAAATCCAATTGCTGTAGCAAGACTAAATCGACGCAATATTTTGCTATGAAATGCCCTTATGGTCATCAACTCAAGCAGGGTGGTAGCCTGCTGTCCAGTTGGCAACCGTCCAAGAGTTTCAGGAAGCACTCCCTTCTGAAGGTTTCCAAAATAGTTTGCCCTATCTTCTGCCGCATCATTCAGTCGACTCAAAGTAGGCCAAGAGAAATATGCAGCATTGCTCTCTGAGTGCTGACCAGCTGAAGCAAAAGGCTGAAGTGGTGATGGAATTGATGAAGGCAGGTTATGATGATTGCAGTAATTTCTTTCCAAATCTAACACAGATTCCTCTGATTGTATTGATCCAGAGTGGTGAACTCTTAAATCCAATCTTGGCCTTTCCATCTCTCTGCACTCAAATAGGTAGTTAATTCATAGCTCTTAGAACCCAAACCTGTATGTGAATATAAACAACTAAACTATAGGGTTTTAACAAGAACCACATGGCATGCTCATGTTCTCAAGCACAGTTATAATAATAACTTAGCTATATTCCACCTTTCATCATTATAACGATTAGTTGACACAAAATATATCTTGCCAATAGATTAAACTTATAACACCAAAAAGACGAATATAATATTTGAAACCTGAAAACAAGAAGCAGAAAAAACTAATGAAAAATATTACGACCGAATTCTATGCTCTCTTCTCTCGTTTTGAGAGAAATCTAGAACAAATCTGTTTGTATCTATCACAATTTCTACGAATTTGTAAAACAGTAACTAAAGGTAACATAGAACTTAGTAGCACCAAGAAAAGCTCAATCTTTTCACATGAAAAAAAAAATGGATTAAGAGGAGATAGTGGCGTCTGACGTCTCTATCTTATCTAAAGCTAAAAGAGGAAAAGGGAATTCTTCCAAGGATATCTTAACATGTAGAATCAACAATAAAATTGTAAATCTATATATGAAGAATATGAAATCAGTAGACACGTACAGAAGAACAACATCACCTGTTACCAGAAGGAATAATGTGCAAAAACAAAGAGTAAACAATGATTGCTGCAAAGCTCGAAAGAGAGGGAATACTGAGTGACAGGTGAATGGTGCAAATAAGCAGACCAGATACCCATTTCAAGTGGAAAAAAAAATAAGAACAAAGTCAAAACCTTGAAAAGGATATCAGAAATGAACAAAAGAGTCTATATACTGCGTTGAAAATGACTGAATAAAACAAACCAATAAGCATCGAAAGACTAATTGATGATTAAGCAAAACCCAGAGAGGAGATGACAACAAAAAGAGTGATTAAGCGAACCCAGATAACTAACTGATAAAACAAGGAGGAACAAACAAGAAAAAACTCACCGATTAGCAATGGCAGAGCTGTGATGGATGATTCCAAATACAGCTCGGCAGCTCCTTAGAGATTTTCACGCCCCAGATAACAAATTCTTGTTCATTGACTTAGAAACTGATTGCCAATCTGCACTCAGATTAGTAATGTGTGTGCGTAGAGACAGAGAGAACTGTTTCCAGAAATAGAAGTTTTTTCTTTTCAAAATTTCTAGGGACTAAGAAATTGAGGAAAAAAATAAGGCCAAATATTATTATCATAAAATAAATATTCTTTTAAAAAAAAAATCTGGAACCCTTTTTTATCTTTCTTTTTATCCTTAATCATAGAGCATTTGGCGGAAAATTTGGTATATATACTTATTCAAATGTTAAATATATGTTAATTCAAATGTTGACATATATGTTTATTCAAATTAAAAGTTGTTTGGTTCATTTTTTTAATAGTAGCATATATTTTAATGATAATTTACGTGGAGAGGTATTAATTATTTTACCTAGTTGAATTATGGGTAAATTAGATAAAAGGATTTGAGGGAATCATATATGAAACTCTCTAGATTTTCTCTCTCTAAAAGCTTACTGTGATTGTCTTGTCTTTTGGCAAGTCTTTTTTGTAATTGATATGGCTTCGTCTGGCAAGAGTACGAGGGAGGTTGACAATCTTTGTGCCACAATTGTTTTGGAGGACTTGGCGGCGGAGGGGGAAACAACTGAGATACAATGGTGTTTTGTGGGTGGTAAACTTTATTGCCATGAAGAACACCCTGCATCAATATGGCAACCTGTGAAGGGAGTCTGTATCAAAGATTTGAGTCCTTCGATGTTTTTATTCCAATTTTTCATGAGTTGGATGTGGATCGTGTGGTGAGGGGAGGTCCATGGACTTTTGACCGGCACATGCTTATAACACGTCGTCTGGAGGTGTGTCAGAGTCCATGGTGGATTTGAGTTTAGTATAGGGATTCATTTGGGTGGGCATAAAGGAGAACATATATGCAACTCCTAATGAAAGGTGCAGCTAGGCGATATGATAAAGGTGGTAACACGTGTATGTGGCTCAGGTCTTGTTATATCAATGCAAGTGAGTAGATACATGAGGTTCATGTGGCTCTAGGAGAACCATGGGAGAGCAGACACGCAGAAATAGTATGGCTCGTATAGTTAGGGCATCGATGAAGTTGAATGAACACGTATGAAGATAGTGTGACTCGAAGGAAGACTCCTACATATGGAACTTGTGGTCTAAAATTATGGACACAAAAAGAGTGTAGGACATGGCTATCGAGGGTCACAAACGTAGTGGGTGGTTCGGTGACAAGGTTGAAATAAGTTCTAAAGCATTGGTTAAGTGGTGATTTGTTTCAGATGGGTTTGGGTTTTGTGGTTCGCATATTGGAACGGTGGCTGGTGGTTTGGGAAGATTATTTGAGACTGAAGGTTCATGGGGACGATTTTGGTAGATGTGGCCAGAAGGCTAAAGGGGATAGGTGAAAGGTAAGTCTGTAGGCTTTTGAGGGGAGTGGTTGTAAGAAGTCGTCGGTGGATGGGTGGTAGGCCAAGGTTGGTTGGGACGAGACGGCGGTGGGTGGATGGTAGGTTCCCTTTAAAGCACTTGATTGTTGGTGACAGGTTCCATATTTCAACATAACCCTTCAAGTTTTTTGGCATGAAATTTCCTCCCATCACTCTTCGAATCTCCCTCTTCCACAAAAATTTCAGGTCTTGCAGAAATTGTTACGTATCTGGAATAAAGAAGTTTTTGGTAACATTGACAATAAGATCAAAATGATGGAGGCTGCTATAGACAAATGTGAAATTGTATCTGAACACAGAACACTTACGGAGGCCGAATGTTTACTCCTAAATCAAAATCGCGGGGATTTATGGTTGGAATGCAAAAAGAGGGAGTCCCTGTGGAGACAAAAATCCAGAGTACAATGGTTGACTGAAGGTGACAAAAACACAAGGTTCTTTCATACCTCTGCATGCATAAGAGGTAAGCAAAACCAACTCCCCTGTCTGAAAAATGGGAGTTTGATTATCACAGAACCATCAGAAATTAAAGACCTGGTAGCTGCACACTTCACTCGGCTTTTCAAAGAAGATCATACGGCTCCAATTTTATGGCAAGGCTTACAATTCATATCCATCTCAAGGGAAGCAGCTTGCATGATTGAAGAGGCTATCTCCCACAAGGAAATAAAAGATGCTATCTGGAACTGTGATGGGTCTAAGGCTCCTAGCCCTGACGGTTTCAACTTCCTATTTCTAAAAAAATCATGGGAGATCATTGATTCTGATGTATATGACATGGTTCAACAATTCTTCCACTCGGGCACTTTACCAGTGGGTATCAACAAAAGCTTCATCGTGTTAATCCCAAAAATTATTGGATCAAGTTTACTATCTGACTTCAGGCCTATAAATTTGGTGAGTAGCCTATATAAGATTATAGCAAAAATCCTGGCATGTCAAATCAAAACGATTTTGCCATCAATCATCAGTGATACCCAGTCGGCTTTTGTTAAAGGCCGGCAAATCCTAGACAGCGTTCTCATCGCCAATGAAGTTGTTCATCTGATAAAGAAAAGAAAGGAGAAAAGTTTGCTAATCAAACTGGACTTTGAAAAAGCTTTTGACTTAGTTAATTGGAAGTACTTGGATGCAGTGATGGAAAAGATGAACTTTGGCCTGAAATGGAGGGGGTGGATTAAGGAATGCCTATCCACGGCCAGTGTATCAGTTCTGGTAAATGGATCGCCAACTTCTGAATTTTGTATGGAGAAAAGTATAAGGCAAGGTGACCCTCTATCACCCTTTCTTTTTAATGTTGCAGCCGAGGGCCTCCATCAGCTTCTCCTCAAAGCTGAGGAATGTGGGCTAATATCAGGTATAGTCATCAAGAAAGATAGTCTCTCAATATCGCATATCCAATATGCGGATGACACTCTTCTTTTTTGCCAAGCCAATGAGGAACAAATACAAGCTATTAAAAGACTCATGCGCTGCTTTCAAATCATTTCTGGACTCAAGGTTAATTTCTCAAAAAGTCCAATAGTAGGTTTGGGATGCTGCACTCAATGGGTAGAAGGGATGGCCCTCAAGTATCAATTTAAAGTTGAGTCCTTACTAGTAAAATACCTCGGCATGCCATTAGGGGCGAATTTTAAAAGAGCAAGAACATGGAGGCCAGTCATTGAGAAGTTCCAGTCTAGATTAGCAAAATGGCGTGGAAGGCACCTCTCCATTGGAGGTAGAGTTACCTTAATCAAATCTGCCTTGGCTAACCTCCCTATTTATTTTATGTCTCTATTCAGAATCCCTTCCCAGGTTGCAAAAAAAATTGAACGTATACAACGTGACTTCTTATGGGGTGACAATGATGATAAGAAGAGAATGCATTGTATCAACTGGCAGCAGATAATTCGACATAAGAATGATGGTGGATTAGGCATTGGGGACATCACTGATAGAAATAAAGCCATGCTACTAAAATGGTCTTGGAGATACTTAAATGAGGAAAAGGCTTTATGGAGAAACATCATTTATTTGAAATATCATCGCCGTAATCAGCCCCAACATCAATCCATCTATATTCCAACCATGACATCTGCCTCATCAGTGTGGAGGTCAATACAGAACTTGGTGGTGAATCAAAACTCATGCACGAGTAAGCTCTTTCATGATGGAGTGGGGTGTTTGGTAGGTAATGGGAATAGAACTAAATTTTGGCTTGATAATTGGCTGTCTGAGGTATCTCTTAAAGAGTCTTATCCAAGGCTCTTCAGCCTTTCTTTACAACAAGGCCAAATAATAAGCACGATGGGATCATGGGATAATTTTAGTTGGAGCTGGTCACTTATGTGGCGAAGGAGACTTTTCAGGTGGGAGGAGGTATTGGCGGAAGAGCTCAAGCAGCGCCTGGAATGCTTCACTCTTTCTCCACGAAGGCAAGACAAGCTGGTTTGGAAATTTGCATCCAAAGGCTGCTTCTCGATCTCCTCAGTCTATCAAAAATTATCTGAATCTAGAAATCATTATCACCCAATTGCCACAATCTCCCAGGGATGCTATAAGCAACTATGGCAAGGACTAGTGCCTCCAAAGGTGGAGATTTTTGCATGGATTATGTTGCACAAGAAACTCTCAACTAGAGACCTCCTTTGCCACAAAGGTATCATCGTTGTCTCCCTAAACATCTGTCATTTCTGCTCTATGGTGCCTGAAACAATTGATCATTTATTCTGCCATTGTGCTGGACCTTCTTCACTGTGGTATCAACTCATTGATTGGTGGGTCAAAGTTGGTGCCCCAATACTGATATATGTGGTCTACTTGAACAATGGGTTAGCTTGGGAGTCAAAGGTTATTGGCAGGAGAGATGGTGGAAAATGTTATTCTTTGCTACGGTTTGGTCTATTTGGAAGGAAAGAAATGATGTAATTTTTAATGGGAAGGTGGCCGACTGGAGTGGTGTTTTCTCTTTGATTTTTGTGAGGTGGCAGCTATGGATCAGCTCTATACGCCCAAACTTCCCCTACACAAGCTCACAGTTATCCTCATCTTCATGCGGCATAAAGGTTTGGACTAATCCAGTAAAACTCAAGCATCCCACCCGGTCAGTTTGGTCTCCCCCACCGCAAGGGATGCTCAAATGGAATGTAGATGGATCTGCTTTGGGGAAGCCTGGCCGAGCTGGTATAGGTGGCATTCTGCGTGATGGAAATGGGAATAGTATATGTTTTTTTTCCTGTGTTGCTGGAATTTGTGAATCAAATGAAGCTGAGTTTAAAGCTGTGTTCATGGCGCTAAAATTGTCTGTGGCATCAGCTGAGGGACAAGGTGCGGACATCATCATTGAAATAGACTCAAAGAATGCTCTCAAATGGTGCTCTTGCATAAATCAAGTTCCATGGAAACTGAACCAGCTTGCAAATGACATCAGTCTTGCCAAATCACAACTAACTAGCATTACCATTGACAAAATTCCTAGGGAAATGAATAAAGTGGCAGATTGGCTAGCCAAAGAAGGTGTGAATCGATCTCAGGACTTGGTCCTTTGGCTATAATACATGGCGCATCAAAGCTGGCTGTTTATGGCTCTACTAGCCTAGTTTTCATTATTTCTCTGCTCCTCTTATTATTTGTATTTATCTTGTCCTTGTCTTCCACTTGAAGGCTATGCTTTGTACATTGATGTTCCTCCGCCATTGGTGAGGGTTTATCTATGATATCCTGTGGCTAAGCCATTTCATCAAAAAAAACGTAGTGGGTGGTTTACACATGAGGGGGAGTATGCTCAATATATAAGGAAATCACATGTAAGGAGGAGATTGTTGGAATAACAAAGTGAATGGTGTTCCACATTGAATAAATATAATAAAAATAAGTAGCTAATATATATGATGGGTCTAGAACCTACTAGCTTAAGTTTTTTTAGTCCATGTAGATGTAAAACATGTATGTTCACCACGTACACTCACGAGTACGTCATAACAAATACAAAATCACAACCAAGCAAATGTTCATAAAATAAAATTTTAAATGAGGCCTATTAATTTTCACCATCAGTGCACACAGACTCCTTTGTTGCTTGTAAGAGTGAGAAAACTCTTTTAGAAGATGTGCAGCACCAACTATCTCACTTATGACATTAGATCCTCTCGTTGTTGGCACATAATTTGCACTCGAAACGCCACCTCTTATTCTTCTTAAATATCTCTACTTGTCATATTATTATTGCACTCGTTGTCAATATATCAGATATTTCCTTTGTTTTTAGAAGCCGACAAACAAGCATAAAATAGAAAAACTTCTTCATCCTCGTCCTTAAGACAATTACTCAATTGAGCAAAATTAGCCTTCTAGCTTGACCTATAGTGTTTCTGCATATGGCCATGTCTACCACAACTATTACATTTAGGATTGCCTTTGTACCAACAGTGTTTGTCAAGATGACCTCATCTGTTGCAAATTTTGCACTCCACTTTACCTTTGTTTTTTTCATCCTTTGCAGCAGCCACTCTGACTGCCAACATTCAATTTTGATCTAAAAGCATTCTCATAAACTTCTATTTCATCTTCACACCTAGCCTTATGTGCTTCCAGGGAGCCAATTAAATCACTGACAGTTAGATCATCAAGATCTTTCCTTTCTTCAATAGCAATAATCTGATTGAATTTTGGGGAAGACTAATCAAAAAAAATTCTAAAACTTTTTCTCTCGGAAATTTTCTCTCCATAAGTATGCATTTTATTGACTATTTCTGACAACCTACTACAGTACTGGACTATATACTCAGATTCTTTCATCTTTAGGCTTTCCAAACCACGTCTTAGTTTTTAAAGCCTTTTACATTCCTAAATTTAGGGATTCCTAAATTTAGGGTTTCCTTAAAATTCATCTCTCAAGGTTTCCCAAGCCTATTTTGTTGAAGGACAACCTATAATACGAGTAAAAATGCCTTCAAAAATAGTGGGTGGACAAGAGAATGTGAAGGGCAACTTGTCCCATTTCTTCCACTTTTTCAATCTTCTCTTCATGATCTTTGACAGATCTTTAGATTATAAGGCAGATTCTTTCTTCTTCTTAGGGTCATCAACAACTTTGGTTGATGACACAAGCCCATCGTCAAATGAGGAAAACTTAGCTTCATGAACTCCATCTTTAGCGATGACTTCAAAAACCTCAATGTATTCAAGATAAAAAATTTCAACTTCAAAGATCAACCATCGTAGTCTTGATCGGTGAAAAATATAACTGCGTAAGGTTTTGACAAAACCCTATATGCTTCCATTAAGCCTTCGATTCAGAGAAAATGGAAATAAAATGCACAGCTACACACAACGCCTTCAACAAATACGAACCCGCTCTGATACCATGTTAACTTTGCAATGAAATTATACAATGAACATATGAGAGTTGAGAGAAAAGCAACCATAGAGAGGTGGTTTAATTCATTAGGAAATCATTAGGACAATCAAAGAGAGGAAAATCTTTTAAAAGTAGCCGCAACAATATGGCAACACTTTAAGATAAAAAACTAAAATTAAAAAAAAGGCCCTTAGCAACAGCACATTAAAACTAACAGAATTAATGAGAACCTTTCTAACTTACAATTTTCCAAACAGGTAACATCTCGCCTCCAACATATTCTACTCTTGATGGTGTACTATTATACACCAGTTTACCTCTACTATGACACTATACTACCATGTTGAACAATATAGGAGCCATTATCATATATATGAGGAAATTTTTTATCATGTCACGTCATCAGAAGAGGACATGTCAGCTTTGACCGGTGAGCATAGTGAAATTTAATGTTACTAGCCTAGTTGCAAGATCCACAATCTTTCAGTGATTATTGTGTGCTTTACATGTTAATCTCCTAAGTATCATTGCTTATTTTACTATAATTAGTATAATTAGGGGTGAGAAAATTTCTGGTTCGGGTCGAATGACATAGAGCATTTACGAGATATTTGTATAACTGGACACGTATTGGTTTAAATTTTTGGATGTATTCAATTGACCATACCTGGATTGTCAAATTGGTTTAAATCCAAACAAGTAAATTGGACAACAATACAATTCAAGTTAGGGTGTGGATAATTAAATTGGACAAAAATTTTGTATTTTAACTCGAATTTCGAACATATAACTTATGTTAAAACTTGATTTAATCCAAGTCCATTAAATTGGTCATCCACATTGGACAAAAATTTTACCAGCCTAACTACAGTCCATTACATGACGTGTGCTATTTCCACTTCTTTTTTTCTATTGCACTACGGTGTATCTAATACGCTATATATATGGGTCCATTTGTGAAATAATTTTGGAACTAGCATATAATTTGGTATATATGCTAGTAGCATATACGTTATTTCAAAATAGTATGAATGCTTGGTTCATTTTTTCTAATAACATAAATGTTGTTTCAAATGTTGTGACTACTTACATACAGAGATATTAGCACAATTTAATAAACATTGAGATTTATATACTTATATAATAATTTTACGTTTTTTATCCTGATATTTTTACTTTTTAATAATATTAACATATTTCTACATTTTTATACTAATATTTTACATTTTTAATACTATTAACATATTTTTTATAATATTTTAACACATATTTCTACAATATTTTACATTAACATTTTTAATTATTTCTTAAAGGGCTAATAAGAGAAGAGAATAGTTTCAACATTAGTATAATAGAGAATGGGCAATACCAACTTTCATTATTAACACCATGAAATGCTGGTCAAATGCTCCCTCATACTAGCATTTCAAAACTACAATAAAATGCTAATGACAAATTACATGCTGTTTGAAATTACTGTTTGGCTAGGGCAAGCTTTAGGTACTCAAAAAGGTTTGCCAAACGAAACCTAGTTTCCTAAAGAGAGTTGTCTTTCTCTCTCAATTGTGACAACATGCCATCATCCACCACCTTTTGTCAATGACATTATCTTCATCCATATCTCTCAATTATCAAATCATGATAAAGTCTACTCCTTGTATTACAATAATGCTGAGAAATTGATGTATCATGTTAAATTAGCACTAAAATAACATCAATATTAAATCATCGACTATTTGGATCATTCTCTTGTCCGAACCACCACTAGGGAGGATGCAAAGGATGTGATTGTGGATCCTTTTTTTCATGGAATTGGGAGATTTGGTGGTTGAAATTAATAGATACATTTTGCAATTATGCAATTCTGAAGTTGTCTCCACGAGACTCATTGACCACCTTTTCTTTCAAGGTTATCACATGCATATCGATTCATCCCTAATCCCTTCACAACAAAAGCTCCTTACTGATTGACAATAATATATATATATATGAGCACCCAATGACATGAACTGACCCCGAGTCTAAAAAAACAGGTATTGACAGACTTCAGTTATGTTGGAGCTGCACCCGATCTGTGAATATCACAGCTAAAAACATGTTTTGGGTTGAACTTGAACAAACCCGAATTTACTTGTTTGACCCGATACATAAAAAATATAATACTAATAGTCTAAACAAACCATATTTGTATGAATTATGAAATGGATAACAACTTATTAGTTAATGATCCACATTTTAAATTTTAATAAACAAACAAAATATGACAAAAAAAGAAGAAGAAGATTAATAGGTTACCCATAATCCGAACCCAAATGACCTTTTAACCCGATTACCCGTTAAAATGTGAGTCAAATAACAGGTAAACGAGCGTACTAAAACAAACTGCCAGTTAAAATCACTGAAAGTATCGACAAACGAAGACAGAAAATATACACATCCGGCATTATACACATAGTACAACGGTTTAGTATATGAACATGCCCTTATTACACAAATCTAACGCCTATTTCTTCAATCACTTCAATGGCCATTTGTTTCAACTTTCAACTTTCAACAGAAAAGTAGGGCAAACTTAAAATAAACAAAAAAAAAAAAAACAAAACATTTGTTTCATAGTTTGTCGACGAATCAAATCCCATCCCATCTAGACAGAAAACCGCTCCCTGTCATGAGGAGAAGAAAAGTCGATATTTGGGCCCAGAGGAATGATCCCAAATGGATTGATAGAAGGATGACTTCCATAATAGTGCCGCTTGATATGTTCCATGTTGACGGTACTAGCCATACCAGGTACTTGATAAATGTCTTTGGCATAGTTGAACAGATTTGGGAACTCTCTTAGGAGTTTCTTGTTGCACTTGAAGTGTACAGCATAAACCTATGACAATCACAATGAAAAAAAAACTATCAAAGGACTACATTCGAGTATCACCTTTAGGATTACTATTTCTGTTTGGCTGCCTAAAGGGCTAGAGGGATGACAAAATGCAAAAGAACATACAAGCAAAAAGTCTTTCATTTCATGAGAAATTCTAGTAACAGTACCTCATCAAATCTTATGATGGTGACAAACAACCGTATATCTGCTTCGGACAATGTGTTTCCACAGATGTATCGTTGCTTTCCAAGTATTTCCTCACACCTGTCTAAGGCTTCATATAGCTCTTTCACAGCCTACGAGAAAGAAAAATGAGCAAGTATGAAGAATGCCAATGACAAAGTCCTCTTCCAATTCAAATGTCTTAGATTAATGAAACGCTCTTACCTCCTCATAAGGCCCCTGCTTCCTTGCAAAACCGCATCTATAAACACCGTTATTAATCGCATTGTATATCCATTCATTAGTTCCATCAATTTGAGCTTGCAAGTGAGGAGGATATAGGTCTAAGGCTGCATTCTCAGCTATATCATTGAATTCAATATTGAACATACGTATTATCTCCGAACTCTCATTATTAACAACTGTCTTAAGTTTCTTGTCCCACAACACCTGTCATTGGCGAAAATTCAATATGTAAGTCAAAAAATTCAAAACTTATGAGAAGAAATTCTCACCGGGATTAGCCCAAAGAAAGAAATAATAAAAGATCATACAGGAGAATTAAACATACAGGTACAGTGTACTTCCCTGAGTAGTTAGTACTTGCAAGCTCATAAAGTTGTCTGATATTTTTTGCACCATTCAAAGGGTCAGGTTCAGCTCCTGGTTCCTCTGTCGCTAAAGTAGGGAAAACCCATCCCATATGTTCATCGCTTTCCTTCGTTCTTTCCCATATGGGTTTCACAGACTGAGCAAAGTATGTACAGACAACATTACTTATATCATCAGAACTTCAATATGCTAATGAAAGCTTCCATGTATTTACCGTGAAACTGATGGCTTTGTCAAGTCCTTTAATCTTCAAGTATGCAAGGCATCGGGATGCCCAAGGACAAGCGTATGATATATATAGATGATACCTTCCAGACTCAGCAGGAAATTGGGAACTTGGATCCCGAGAAATAAAGTTACGAAATGTTGAAGCGGTTCTCATAAAAGCCCCACTGTCTGATGTTTCATCAACGGCAGATCGAGCCATTCTAAAGGAACACTGAATAATACATTATTCAGATAAATTATTGTAGCAATCCATCATCTAGTACACAGAACTCAGAATTATGAAAGATAAGTAATTTAGTTTATAAACATCATCTCTTGGCCAAAGAGATAGTAAATGATTGCATCGACTAGATATATTACAAATCGAAGCTCAAATCCATAATAACAAAATGACACATGACCATTTTATTGTTCTAGATATAGTGCTGCTCTGTGTTTTACTAACGTTCTGTTTTTCCTTTTTGTTTTCTCACTTTATATTTTGGAGAGAAGACTTTTCAATCCATTGCTAAGACTTTAAACACCTAATTAACGAAGTTCTATACTGAAACAAGCCAGCAACTATCACCAATAAATCCTGCAACATCCATAAGAAAATCCCTATATCCGTCAAATTGCGAATGGAGCACCAATCCTAAAACAAATTATCTGGGAAGTAACCAAACATTCAGAAATTTAACGAATAAAAGCCGCCCAAGAAAAAAGAAGAAAAGAAAAGACAAATCTCCGACTAGACTGTCTACCAACTAATCAACGCTGGATCAGATGTGCGAAAGTAAAATAAAATACTCGCGAACTTCAATAAAGGGGATGTGCTGACTTAATCCAAGAACATGGAATCAAACCCAGAAATTCCTGCAAGCAAGATCTCAACTTTACTAGTTTCAGAAACACCCGTTCAAAGTAATCCACATACACAATCAAGAAAATTTGATTCCAACAACAAAAAGAGAAAGATCGAATTGAATCAGACAAGAGTGGAAGAGAACGAATGAAAGTAAGGACTAAAGAAAGGTTTGTTGAGGATATACCTTGAATGGAAAGATCGGTAAAGCAAACGAGGAATTGATCTTCTTTGGGGCAAACAATAAGTCAACACTGCTTCGTGAAGCAAACATCAGCCAACAGCCTTTTTATAAAGTGGTGTCTGTATTCATTGGTATCAATTTGTACTTATATGATCCATCTGCAAAATAAAGAAAAATTCCGTGGGTTATATAACAATGGTATGTTTTTGTTGGGAAGAGTATAATATATGAGAATATGTATTTTTATTAATATAGTGTATTGAGAGTTGTATTTTGTTGATATGACTGAGTATATGACTTTATTTTCTGTAAAATATGTTATTCAGTATTGATTTTGATGTAATTTTATTGAAGATTGGATGAAAGAATCAAATATTAATGACCTTGTCAATAGGGATACGAAAAGTTATATAGATATTTATATTTTGTTGATATGACTATATTGAGATATGTGTATCGGTGATTTGGATGAATATTTAGGTTGATTTTTTGTATAATAAATATGAGATCGAGTTTAAATTTTAATGAGAATGAGATATTGACACCATTTTAGGTGTTCTAAATTGTCACTTTCAATAAATAAAATTATGTCATGTTAGCACAAGCAAATTAGTTAGAAGATTTTGATAGGGTATAACAATTTGGTTGAATGAATCATAATTGAATTATTATCGCACAGATTTTCTTTAGTCAATTACTTCACGAGACTTCTCAGTTTCTGTGGTCAATTTAGCTTGCAAAATGTTTCACTTCTTGGGTTACAGGTTAATTTGAGATTGAAATTGGGTTTATCTCATTGAATGTGAAGGAGTGACCATATGACAGCAGTTTTAAGTTCAGACAATGTATCTTATACCAGGAACATCTCTTTTTAATGCAATCAATTGTTTTTTTTTCTTCTTCAATTTATTATGTTGTACAAGGACGATAAGAATTTCAACTTATCCCTTCTGTTTAATCCTACACATGCACTTTTTACTTTCACATGATTGCAGCATATATTCACTATATACACTGCTACTTATTTCATCCATTCCTCATCTGCTTCATCTCCTTATCCTTCTGTTGCTGACCAGACAGGATCAAATATCACCAACAACAATATTGTCGTCCTCAAAGATGAGTTCTGACTCAAGATACACACATGGTGGTTATCTTAGCCACTGAGTCATCCAATCTATAATCAAAACTGCAGTCAATTCACATCCCAAAGCATTACCTCTCAATGCTCACGATGGCCTCTACTAGGTAACCTCATCTGATGTTCAAGATTCCTGTAGAGCAGTATGTGGATTTCAATACTTCACTTCTCAAACATTGTTGGTGTTACTTGCCCTATGCTTGGGTTGTCTATAGTTGAACCCAATGCCCAGGCATGTGTTCCTACCCATTTGCTTGGCCAAATATTCAGGCAGCCACCAGGCAAAAATGGAGGCAACAACATAATGAAGCCACCAGATGGAAATGAAGGTGCTGATGGAGTTATCAGTGTGATTGCTCATGAACTAGCAGAAGTGCCCAGCAATGCACTTGTGAATGCATGGCATGCCGGGGATGATCCGGCAGCACCCCAAGAGATTGCAGACTTGTGTTCGGGTGTGTATGGGTGTGGTGCAGGTGATGGCTATGTGGGTGAAGTGTCAAGAGACCCATGAGGGAATGGGTACAATACCAATGGAATCATGAGGAGGTTCCTGGTGCAATGGGTTTTGAATCCTGTGAAAAGGTGATGCTTTGGTCCCTATGCTATGGACTAGCACATAATGGGTCCGTTTCATAATGTCAGGCATTGCACACTGAAACCCTACCATGCCCAGCAGTATCATGCAGCCAAGAATTTAAATTCTAGTTTTTTTTTTTTTTTTTTTGCCTAAAGGATATTGAATAAAAAAAAACAAAAACAAATGGGAAGAGCGATCACTCTGAGCAATTTTCCAGAGAAAGAATGCACATATAAAGAATCATTAAAAAAAATAAAGACCTTGAAGACGAGGAATGAGAATAAATAATAAGTAAAAAGACTACAAGGAAAACAATTTTGAACAGGTCAAACAACTGATAATTTCTATTGAATAACTGATTCTTTACAGACTTACGATGACTAACACAGCTAAAAATGCTTAGCCTGATTCATACAAAATTGCTGAGGTGCCAACATTTCACTGTTACCCTATTTCTCTGACTGGTTTGACACAAAAAACTGTACAACAGAAAGAACAAGCATGCTTCATGATTGGAGATAATTATCAGGTTGGAACAGCTCATCTTAATATGTCTTGAGCGGCAACTAAACAAAGAATGCTTTCATAAAGCAGGATGCCATTACTTTTGTGAGTTTGTCATACCTTAACCAAGTTCATTCTTTCAGATAAACATGATAACTTCGTGAAATTCACATAACGTCCGAGCAATGGATACAGTGGCGGTTGATAAGCCTTGCTACAAGGCTTTCTGGCTCTGGGATGAGAGAAGATGTCAAGCTGTTCCAGAAGTGAAATGTTAATGATTCGTTCAGAATTTTGTTGAACAGAATATCGTCCTGATCTTTTCCGGACTTGGTTGTTGGTGTCACGAAGTATCTGTTTACAGTTCAAAGTTCAAACAAACTTAAAATTAACGAGAAAGAATAGTGATAATTACATGAGCCGAGCAATATACTATTTAGCTACGGACTAAAAAAAGTTTCAGAGTAAAAACCTGCAATTTATCTGTAGGAAAATTAAATTGATGTACATGCCAACTATATATTTTAGTAAAGCCACTGCCAGCATTTGTGCATAAAAACAATCCTAAGGCCTCAGAAAGGAATAAATGACTGCTGAAAGGCTGAGGAACCTAAACGGAAAAGAGAAGGCTACAGGACTTTGTTCAAGTTTCAACATCGACAAATTCTCCACCACAAATCTTTTTGAGTCCTTATCCTCCAAATACGTCCAAAGGAAATTGAGAAGCAACCTATCAGTTTCATTTACTTTCCATACATGTAACCTCAAGCAATGAAACATGCTATGTGGTGTAGAGTCTGTGGACTAGTCTAAAGGGCGAACTGTGGCCCCAATTATGAAAATAGACAATGGAAAAAGACTAGCATTCTTCTAATTCCAAGACAGTGGAAAATCCATTTGTTGTGAATAATTTAGATTATAAATTGTTCAATTTGTCATAAAGTAGATTTTCAAAGATAAGTTAAGGCTGAAGTATGAGAAGGGAGTAACATCACATCAGAAACCTTGTCACCAGTTAAGGATTCATGTAACTGAGTGTTTGAAGAAATATGAGTTCCCTTGTTTATTATATCCACCAAGCCAAATAAGTCAGGTCCCACTATAAGAAACTAGCCATTCCAAATATGGTCACATGCAGGAATATGAAATAACATCAGGTTTGTAATGATACCTTGTGATATACTTAGAACTAATCGGGAAGAACACGTACGAAGGTTGCACTTTCAATTCCAGCTCTCTAATGGATTTACTTCTTTTGCCCAAAAATCTTTTCGCGACTCTGGTTAATAGATCAGCTCCATTCCACCTCATACGTGTATCATCATATGTCAAATAAAACTCTTTCAAGCATTCCATGATGAAGGCGCTGCATCAGAAGGACGAGCAAACATCATATTGAATCAAATTCTCACACTCATTAATAATAAAACCAAGGCATGGTAGCATATTCAGTTTTCTTTCAATACTCCCTCAAAGAAGTTATTTCCCTCATCCCACGCTCCCTCACAAAAACCGAAAGAGTTGTCTAATGTTCAGTGATTATCAATTGAAGGGACCAAGAAAATGTCAATTTAAGCAACCAAATCACTCCATGTAGAAACAAAAACAATGTCCTTTAACTGAAAGGTAAAGGCAGGAGGAAAGAAGAAAGGATGCTGGATACCAACTGACCAACTGGAGGACTGACAAATAAAGTTCCTAAAATCTGACTATTCAGAGGAGAATACGTCAGCTTTAGATAGTCAACAGATTTTCCTCATTCAGTTGATGTCCTCTTAACACCGTTTTTAGATAATGGTTCTTTTAAATAACAGATCTCTAATATTTCTTTTACAAGAAAATCAGAGATAAAGCAGCAATAGAGACTAGAAAATGACTTAACTAGAATCACATTGCTAAAATGAATATCTCTAACAATCCAGATCATCAATTAGGAAGGGCTAAAATCACCCTATACTATTTCTTGAAAAACTTAAAAATGGCTATTTTCTTTTTCAAAAAAAGAAAGGCATCGATCATCATTTTCAACATGAGAGTAGAACAAGAGGAAACCTCACCAATAGAGGGAATCCTCAGAAAATAGGCCCATCTACATGTTTTAAAACTCAGTCCAACGTGTGCACCTAAAGTAGCACACCGTATTGTAAAGTTTAGGGCAGCGTCATCCTTACCTGTGTTTTTTAAATGCCATTACGGCACCATTTAAAGAAGTTCCAGCAAGCTGATCCTCCAAAGCAACAGTGTTATTTAGTAAACACAATTGTTTAAGAACTATTATATCTGAGTCCAGATACATACCACCATATCTGCACAACCGAACAAAAAGAAAATACACAATGAAATTGTCAATAACAAATAGAATTCAAATTCAATGATAAAAACAGCACCAAGCTAAAATGGTAGACAATTAAATTCCAACAAATGGGATTCAAGTTATTTAGCAATACATAAGTGGAATCAAAAGGATATCAAATTCTATAAACCTTTTGCTTCAACATAAAACTCGCATTGGCTCAGTGAAAACATGTCCTCTGTTATTTGCCAATAATTCAATATATGTAGGTTCCAGCTTAATGTAGAGCAAGGAACAAATCTGCAACAAGTCAGTCACTCCATATAGTTTTCAGGATTGCTGTCTACATGAATCCATTTCCAGTTTTTGAAGCAATAAGTAATCTGTTTGTTCCTTAAAATTTCATATCTGCAACCTTTCTCCAAATTAACCATCACCTATTAAGTCCCATGACTGGCCCAAAGATGAAAGAATACACAGTCTTGTCTCTAACAATTCATTGATATGCTCTCCTGCAGCTATACAGGTTAAGCCAATATATTCCGCTCATGAGTAGCACTCCAAGACACCATAGCTTCTTCTCTTTTATTCTTTCCTGTATAGTTATTACCTTCTAACTCCTCCCATATTGGTCAGACAGCACTGTTTCAGTGCTACCATTTCACACTAATGTATAAAACTAACAACATGCAATAAAATTTTGGATGCAAAATTAAAAGTTTCCCAATAGAAATTTCAACATGGCTTTGTTACCTAATACAACACATAGAAAGTGCATAGTGAAGCAAGCTTACTTGTAGAGGGCTGCAAGGCGGACAAGCTCACTGTAGTGAACTGGATATAATTTTGTCTTTCTCCATTCAAACCAGACGGATGAAAACACATGCACAGGGGTGTCATTCAGCATTTCATCGAGATTTGGCATAGCAACAGCAACTTTAAAACTGTTGACAAAGACTATCCCTTTAAGCTGGCAAAGTAAACTAGACAAACCAACAACAAAAAAATCTAGTAAGAAATAAACCAGATTCTTACCCATCCTTGACAAAGCTTTCTTCAAAAAAATCAAGTTCAATTGTCTCAGAGAACACAACAACACAAGTGTCAGGATGGTGGGTGAGAAGACTTTCAAGCCCCCTCTGGTGCCGAACACTATACATCCATGGTGGGGAATTCCACACCATAAAAACCCTCATATCACACCTGCCCCTTTTAAAAAATGCCTCCATGAAATCAGAAAAGGAAAGGCTAGGTTGCAAGCCTGGATAGTAACCCCATCTCCTCCCATCTGCGTATATGTGACTCGTAAACTCAGACTTCTCTTGATGAGCATTAGAAGCCACATGCTCCAACTTACCCTTTTGTCCCAACTCACCAGCTGATGTATCTCTCATCAGCTGACTCCCATTACTGTTATGTGATACATTCCCATCCGTACTTCCACTCAAAATTTGATCTCCAGTGTTTACTTTCTTACTATGTAAGTCAATACTCACATCATTATCATGCATTCCATTACTCTTATGCGAAAAATCTCCAGTTCTCGAATGCAAATACTTGTCAACATTGTTTGCCTCCATACTCTTCAACCCATTACCTGCATTCTCATTCAAAGTCCTGCGCTCAGCACCCTTCTTATCATCTTTCCTGAACACTAGTTCCCTCATGTTTTCTTCAACGTTCACTTCCTGAAACATCTTCAACACTTTAGAATGCCTTTTACTCCTCATGTCATGTTTGTTGTTCTGATTTCCTTCGACCTTAGCTACCTCATTTCCCTCCAAAACACTCAAAGGCTTCTTGCCACCAAAGGGAACACGCTTGAACTCATTCAACCACCATTTCTGGACCACCTTATCCCCTCTAGTCAATGTACTGACCCCAACCCCATCAGGGTCCTGCAACAATGGATTATTCAAGGGATTCAACACCTCAAAACTGGACTTGAACATCCTATCCCTCCTCAAGAAATCACCTTTCTTGTCAAACCATTCCCCCCACCCTTCCCTCAGGGGTGAATCCCTCTTCCCCAACTTCAACATCAGAGCATCCTCAATTCCTTCCACCTCGGTCACCTTCCTCCTCACATTTTCGTCTACAGGGACATCATCAGAGCCAAATGCAGCCTTACTCTTATCCTCTGCACCCAATTCCACTTTAAATCCCACATAATCATCATCCCAATCATCAATAGACCGTTTATTAGCGGCCCGACGAATGGAATTAGAAATGTGATCGAAGTAAAACCCAGATGAGAATACCTTGTTACTGCTAATTTGGTCACCGTCGTCTTCCCAATCAAACAAGCCGTTTTCATTCTCTTGTTGCAGCTGATCGCCGGGGGCGTCGAGCTCGTCGATCTTGTCTTCGGTGGAGAAATTGGTGACATCGTCGGAGTCCGAGAGGAGGGGGTTTTGGATCGAAAAGGCATAGTTTCGGGAATCAGAAACGACGTCGTGCCTGCGGTGAAGGTGTCGATAAGTATCAGCAGGCGAGAGAGTGAGTCGGGTATATAGGAGGGAGACAGAGAGTAGGAGCAGAAGAGCAGAGATTGCAGCGCACACATACACCCCATAGCGCGGGCGCCGCCGTGATCTGAGGTTGCGCAGCATTCTTCTAGCGTCGTAAGAAGAATGCTAGACTCTAGTTTTGAATTGTGGGGGAGACGGATTGTTACGATCATTTATTGGACCAGTCCTGACTGTGAGGGTTAATTAAAGGACTGTGAGGGTTAATTAAAGGAGGGAATATTGCAAAATTTACCCACTTCGGGTTAATATAATTTTTAGTCATCAAAAGATAGCCCATGTTTCATTTTGGTTAACGAAAGATAAAACGTTTCAACTTTATAACTTAACTTTTCATTTTGTTTCAGTCAAGCCACCCGGTCAGGATTTCTCAAATCCGGGTAGCAAAAATGCTGACGTGGCAGTTTGACTTCTTTTGATTGGTCCACGTGGAAAATAGTCGCCACGTGGAAATATTTAGCATAAGTTAATACAACTTTTAATCACTGAAAAATTGTTTATGTTTCATTTTGGCCACTGAAAGATAAAACGTTTCAATTTAGTCATTTAGCCTTTCATTTTGTTTCAGTAAAACCACTCGGTCAAACTGGCCACCGAGTGTTATTGTCGAAATGCTCTTGTGCGGCCTCTAAGCACAATCATCATTCAGTGGCACGACTAATCCCGCAGTCAAACTAAGAAGCAAAAATTAGGTTTCAGATATCAAACCCTACAACACCATTCATACTCTAGGTCTCCTACTTCGAATCAATTCGCCTCCATTGGCGTTTCGTCCCTATAGCATAACAATGTAAGTAGAAGAAATTCCACTAATTCATATTGTTCTCGCAAGTGGACCTTCACTTCTCACGATTGCTCTAAATTTAAAAAATTGTAAAATATTTTCACGTGGTGACCATTTTCCTCATGTACCAATCAAAAGCAAGTCAAACTATCACGTCACCCTTTTCGCTGCTCGGATTTGAGAAATCCTGGCTTGACTGTAACAAAATGAAAAGTTTAGTGACCAAGTTGAAACATTTTATCTTTCAGTGACCAAAATGACACATGAGCTATCTTTTAGTGACTTAAAGTAGTATTAACCACGTGGCGACCATTTTCCACGTGGATCAATCGAAACAAGTCAAACTGCCACGTCAGCTTTTCGGCTGCCCGGATTTGAGAAATCTTGACCGAGTGACTTGACTGGAACAAAATGAAAAGTTAAGTTGCCAAGTTGAAACGTTTTATCTTTCGGTGACCAAGATGAAACATGGGCTATCTTTCGGTGACTAAAAGTGATATTAACCCTACCAACTTGACAAACATTTTTTAAGAAATGGCCTTATTTAAAATTTATAGGGAAATGACTTTTTTTTATATGAGTTTTTGTCACCTTCAAATAAAAAATTGAAACAACATATAATGGTTAGTTCGATTGACACATTGTTTCTTCTTCTCAAGTAAGGTCTGGTTCGAGTTTTGTGAATCGGAAAAATCTTTGTTTGCAATGGGGTTAATTGCTGACATTCGACATTTTAGACAAAAAAAAACTAAAATAACATAAATGCTCGATCTAAGCTCGACATCAAAGCTTCAACTTCTACAAATCATTTACGACAACAAATTATACTCTTTCGAATACCTTTAGGTCAATATATCACTAACTTTTGGTAATTTTTAGTTCATTCTATTTATGTAAATAAAGGTCTAGCTTTTTCAGCATCTCTATAAGAGATTTAAGGGTCTTATTTATCTTTGGTCTAGCACATGTTTCCTTCGTCAAGCATTATTTCTTCTTAATCTAGCACATGTTTTATTGGTCTAGCACACGTTTATTGGTCGAACACTATTTTTTCTTGATTTAGCATTATTTTTTCCTTGGTCTAGCTAGTACATGTTTCTTTAGTCTAGAACTATTTTTTTTTTTTTTTTTTTTTTTGGTCTAGCATTATTTTTCCTTAGTCGAGCACTATTTTTCCTTAGTCTAGCACATGTTTCCTTGGTCCAACTATTTTTCCTTGATCGAGTACTATTTTCCTTAGTGTATCACTATTTTTTCATGATCTAACACATGTTTCCTTGGTCTAGCAAATAGTGCTAAACTAAGAAAAAGTAGTGCTCGACCAAGGAAACATGTGCTAGACTAAGAAAAAATAGTGTAAGACCAAGGAAAAATAGTGCTCGATCAATAAACATGTGCTCGACCAAGGAAAATTAGTGATAGACCAACGAAACATGTGTTAGAAGATTAAGGAAAAATAATGATAAACCAAGGAAAAATAGTGTTCGACTAATAAACACGTGCTCGACCAAAGAAACATGTGTTGGACCAAAGAAAAATAGTGCTAGACTAAGAAAAATAGTGTTCGGCGAAGGAAACATGTGCAAGATCAAGGATAAATAAGAACCCATAAGTCTCTTATACAGATGTAGAAAAACCTAGATTTTTATTTTCATAAACAAAACGAACCAAAATTCATTGATATACTGCCTCAAGGTAATCGAAAAGGCATAATTTGTAAATGATTTGTCGAAGTCGAAGCTTTGATGTCGAGCTTACATCGGGCTTTGATGTTGTTTTAGTTTTTGGTTTGAAAGTAACAGAAACTCATATAAAATAGATCGTATAAGGGCATTTTGATACCTGCATCCGTAAAAGGTGTCATTTCTATAAAAAAATCGAACAAAGTCCTTTCTCCAAAAATATTTGTAAACTAGGTTATTATTACAAAATTCTCTTAAATTAAACATTTTGTCACGTTGAAGAAGTTTTGAGTTGTTTCAAACTGATAATTCCATAAGATTTTTGTTTCAAACATTTTTTAATAAATGGCCTTATTTAAATTTTTTAGAAAAATGATTTAGTTTATGCGTATTAAAATGTCCTTCTATGACTTATTTTTATACGAGTTTTTGTCACTTTCAAATCAAAAATTGAAACAACATATCAATGGTTAGTTCAATTGACACGGTGTTAGTTCTTCTTAAGTAAGGTCTGGTTCGAGTTTTGTGAATGAGAAAAAATCTTTGTCCGCAGTGGAGTTAACTGTGGACACTAGACATTTTAGATAAAAAAAAAAGTAAAATAACATAAAAGCTCGATCTAAGCTCGACATCAAAGCTTCAACTTCGACAAATCATTTACGACAACAAATTATACTTTTTTGAATACCTTGAAATCAGTATGTCACTAAATTTTGGTAATTTTTAGTTCATTTTGTTTATGCAAATAAAAGTCTAGCCTTTTCAGCATGTCTATAAGAGATTTAATGGTCTTATTTATCTTTGATCTAACACATGTTTCCTTCGTCAAGCATTATTTCTTCTTAGTTTAACACATGTTTCATTAGTCTAGCACACGTTTATTGGTCGAAAACTATTTTTTCTTGATCTAGCATTATTTTTTCCTTGGTCTAGTACATGTTTCTTTAGTCTAGCACTTTTTTTTTGGTTAGTTTAACATTTTTTTTTGTCTAGCAGTATTTTTCCTTAATCGAGCACTATTTTTCCTTAATCTAGCACATGTTTCATTGGTCCAAGCACTATTTTTCCTTGATCGAGTACTATTTTTTCTTAAGCTATCACTATTTTTTCATGATCTAACACATGTTTCCTCTAGCAAATAGTGCTAAACTAAGAGAAAGTAATGTTCGACCAAGGAAACATGTGCTAACTAAGGAAAAGTAGTGTTCGACTTGACCCGGACTGCTACTATCCCAGTAAAGTTCTTACGTTCAATAATTTCACACATTTCTTCAAAACACACAAAATTTAATAAAATGCAAATCCTTGTAGGAAAAATCATGTCAGATTAATTTAATTGGTCAGTTTAAACCCCAATATTTTCAACACCTCCTCTTTAATCAACAAGAGTCCTACAAACTATGAGTTGGGATTGATATCGGCATCTCCAGAGTTGTAATTCTTGTCAAGACACAAAATGATGAGTAGCAATTACAATGCCCTTTCAAGTCTGTTTCATATACTATGATCCATCCAAAGACATATAGATGAACCAGACCCAGAAAAGTGCTTGAATCAATTATGGAAATTGAGGAACAATTCCATAGCCTCAGAGTCATAGACATGCATAAACAGTCTAATACTACTTCGTAGAAGAAAAAGTCCTGCCAACAATGGCAAAGACCAAGCATATAGAACCCTATGACAGTGAAGAGCATTCAATCAATGTAATGAAAAGGATTTTGCAAATAAACAGCTGGAAGACTTCAAAAATATAACTAAAATTATATCCTAAACTTTTTTCTTGGTGGCAAGAAAATAACACTGTTCAATGGAGAAGAATCTGGTACAGCTAAAAGAAGGAACTGACAAACCAGTTTCACAACTCCAAACAAAAAGATACATATAGCCCAAGACAGAAGAAAGACAACAGGAACAAAAAGCGAAATCACCACTAGAGTTTCCAGGAAACAAGTCCAGATGACATCGCAGTTTTCCTGCAATCTACTTCAGACATTCATACGAGCCCCCATTCAAGTAAAGTCAGATATCTTTTGCACCAACCCCGTTTAACCAAACTTGTTTAAGTAGCTCCATCAAACAAAATGTAAAAAGTTCCCAGTTTTAGGGCACTTTGATCTTCATCACAAGTTCGATATCTTTCTTGGTATCACCAGCACTGCAAATGAACAAGAAAATAGAGCAACAGCTACGGAGGAGCCAATCTATTGCTTCACAGTATACTGCCAAAAACAAAATCCAGACCCAGAACATATAATTGAAGGTTTTAGATACAAACCCAAACCATCAGATGGATCCATATCGTTTACCAGAACACAAAAAAAAATCATTTACCGGATCCGGCTTAAACGGAACAAAATCTTTGAAACTTGACCTTTCAGCCAGTCCCCACAACAAAAAGTAACCCTAGTCAGCAATATTAAGAAGCTTCATGTGCTTCCTGTTTTTCCTTTGCCATACTATCATCATTTAGACCAGCAACAGAAAGCTCATGAGATGATATCAAACACTGGCTATGTAATTTACCCACAATTCTTTCACAACTGTTTTTAAGACCTCTCTGTTCATTTCCTCCACCAGCTTCATTTACATAAATTTCTATGAACTTCTCACCTGATGTTCCAGTTCCAGAATTCTGATTTATCAAACTGCTTATGTTACCATGGACAGCTGCATCACAGTGTTGCAAAACTAGCTGTTTATTTCCTCTATTATCGTCATTTACATGTATACCTAAAATATCTTCAACAGCATTTTCCAGTCCAGAAACCCGATTAATTGGGTTGCTAAAATTACCAAAGGAATCCTCATCATGGATGAGGCCACATTTACAAGCCACGTCAACATTGAGTAAGCCCTCTTTATCCCTCAAATCCTGATTGACACACAAACATCCATTTTTACCCTTGACAGCCAATGATTCCAAGGATGACTCTGGCACAATCATGTTGCTGGCATTATCACAATCTCGAGCAGGGGAAGCCTCGTCACTATTTTCAAAAAGTTGCTGTTTATTTTCTCCACTCTCTCCCTTTACTTGGATACCTAAAAGCTCATCCCCATTTTCTTCCAGTTCAGAAATCTCATTAATTGAGACACTCAAATTACCAGGGGTAGCTTGATCACTGATTGAGCCACGTTTGCAAGCAACTTCAACATTTTGCAACACCTCTTTATTGCTCCCATCCAGATCCACACACAGACATTCTTTTTCAACATTTACAACCCGTAAGTCCAAGGACAACGCAGGCATGATCATGCGATCATAATCATCAAAATCCCGAGAAATTGAGTCCATCATAGACAAACTTTTCCCTCCATTATCACCACTCTCTTTGCAAGAGATTGAAGAGGACATAGTTTGTGATGACTTTGCTACACTTCCAGAAGTAAATCCAAAGGTTTCCCCAGAATTCTCTAGCTCTTTATTCCCTTGACTAGATACGTCTCCTACAGCATTAACAACCGTATCTTCATGACTTGCTTGATACAAATGAGATGACACTTCAACCTTTTGAGGTACCCACGATTTATAATCCAAGCTTCTGATTGGAGCATTACAACCTCTAGTATTATCAGTAAATACATTACTTTCATGACCAGGTGCCTGTGTCTTTGGTATAGTATCTTTATCAAGTTCCTTGTCAACAGATGAGTCATTCTTACTGAAGTTCGGCCTAATCAACTTTCTCTTCTTATGGTGCCCACCCAGTGAGCCATCACTCTGAGCACTCACATTAGACCCTCCAGTTTTAACATCAACATGAGTTTTCAACAATTCACTGCGACGCTTGAAATCCACAAAAGAAGTTGGCTCACTCTCAGCACTTGCATTAGACCCTCCAGTTCTAACATCAACATGAGTTTTCAACAATTCACTGCCACGCTTGAAATCTGCAAAAGGAGTTTGCTCACTCTCAACACTTGCATTAGACTCTCCAGTTTTAACATCAACATGAGTTTTCAACAATTCAGTGCGACGCCTGAAATCCACAAAAGGAGTTCCTTCCAATATTTGGTTAGCTTTTTCTTCATCTGCTGGAATGGCATTTATCTTCGTGGCTTTCTGGATTTTTTGTGGCCGAGTATTCAGTGACTTGGGATTCAAACAGATTTGTTTTTTCATGCTTGAATTTGCGACGCTATCCAGCCATTTGGATGATGGTCTAGAGCTTTCTGTTTTTACCCATTCTTGCCGACTCTGGTGCAGCATTGCCATCAATTCATCAACTGATTGACCTTTGCCACTCTCATAATCTCCAATGTGCAAACGTTTTTCTAGCTTTATTTTTTCAGGAGCTAAAGCTAAGCGCGAAAACACACTGTTTCTTTTCTTGTTGGAGGCAAAATACTTGCCATCAGAATTTGGATGGAAGTCATCACGGATTGAAGAATATTCATGATAATCCATATCTCTGCCATTCACAGAACAATTTTGCTGCAGGCGGTGAACCTCTTTTGAAGTAGGCACATTAACAACAAATGAATCATCATCTTCACAACATGGAATTTTACGAACATGTTCCTGTTTTGATGCAACAGGATAGCTATACTCAAACCTAGCAGATGGCCCAATGGGATTGAAGAACTTAGAAGGTTCCTCATCTCTCCTCAGACCATTTCCATTTTCTGGAAAAGGTGAAACAGAAAAGGAAGAATTCCGTAAGCAACCAGTAGAACCTTCGTTCTCATCATATATTTTCAGCCCATTTTCAGAATAAGCAGGCTCCATGAAAGGTACACTGGTCCTATAGGAGTTCTCATAAGAGTTGAGGTAAGGAGATGAAGCATTATTATCCACACCAGATTTGCAGTCCAACCAGTTGCTTGTAACTTTATGCTCTATGTGCAGCGGAAGCGATTGGTTATCAAAGGTAGGAGATATTTTCCTGTCATAACAGCTCCGAGGCGCATGCGTTTGTGGTGAATTAGAACTATGATCAATAAAATGAGGTGATGACATCTCGTAGCTAAAACTACTAGGTGCATCGGGCTCATAAGGAACAGCATTAGTACCAAAAGAAGTTGAATAAGAAAGGTTAGATATAGGTGACACTGCATCCCCATATACTTTTGAAGAAGAGAGGCTTGTGATTTGTGGATTCATTGGACGATGAACAGCTGGAGATGGCCTAAGGTGATTTTCAACTAGAGAGTTTGTACCTAAGGTGGGCAAGCCATAAAAGAAAGATTCATTGTGGGCATGCGGTAAAACACCAGATGACACAGGTGGCTCAGTAACGTTTTTCTTGCCACTTTCTCTGTCACTTGTTCCAAATATAAAATGATCAGAAACTCTTCCAATTTCATGCAAAGGATATCCAGGATACTTGGCTGAAATGAAAGGCCCACGCTCAATGTCAACATTATATGCTTTTCCTATTTCATCAGTTGATGCAAACCTGTCATCATCAGGGACTCTTCCAGATTTGCCAAAGTAGCGATTTGAGATTTCCAATCCAAACTCATCATTCATCTTGCTTTCATCTTCTGACAAAGCACTTCTTGCAAATCTTCCATCATCTCTATAAGATTCCCTCGGGTAATCCATTGAGTTGACTGCCCTGCAACTGTGGTCCAAATTATGCTCTTCTTCTGTGGCATTAGTCAAAAATAACTGACCATCATCAACTTTTTTTCTGACTTCACTTTTAGAATAACCAGTTGGTCTTGTAAATCGGCTTCTGGTGAGTTGTCCTTGCAGAGGCATGTCTTTGAACTTTCTCAAACTGAACAATGACAAAAGCCTATGTACCTGCATATTTAGAAGAAAAAAAATGGCTGTCAACAAATCTGGATATACTGTTTTGTTCCATTGATGTCAGACGTTGATAGAAGAAGGATCTGACCTGATCTTCATACAGCCCAAAATTGAACTTCTTTGATGAAAAGTAGTTTTCTTTGATAGCATCATGAAATTCATCTTCTGGAAGCGGACTGCATAGCCAAATTGGAACAAATTTTACCTAGACAAGACAATTGATCATCAGAAACGGATAGTATCAAATCCCTGAAACTTTCTTTGTTCTTCTCTAATATTTTCCCCTTTCAAAAAATAAATAGAAGGTAACTAACAGCTTTGAAAGACAAAAAAAACATACTTGGGCAGGAAAATGCCCAATAGAGCTGAATGCATTGGGAACAATGTTCATTGCACCATCGCAGGTTGCTTGGAACACACCATATAGTTCTCTATTCTCATATTCAAACATAAACAACATCATCCCAGTTTTAACCCGTTTTACAAAGTGGGCCATGCGAGATGGAAGGCCAAACAGTTTACGTTTAAAACATTCTTTTTTTGTAGGAACATTTGCCATAAAGATTGCACCAAATTCGGGAATCATTCCTGAAGCCCCATTCTGCTTCTCATTGTACTCCATCACTTCTCCAGGCGTGACACTGTCTGATTCAATAAAGACAATTAACAGTAACAGATAGCTAAAGCAGGGAATACAAAGTGCACCATTATTGGTGAAACATTACAAGGTTTTTGTTTCAGCAGCATCAATTTTACTAGCCCAAGGAAATACATTCAAACTTCAGACACAAATAACTAGCAGTCAATCATGCACCAGAAGCAACAACATATGTAATCATGCAGCTAACTGAAAAATATATAGAGACACACCAAAATCATATATATTTTGATAATGAAATAGTCCCAGATTATGTGTTTACTCTCAGTGAAGGATATAACCAGGGCCAACACAAACTTCTTTATAAAAAATAGACAACAAAAACATCCACCAACACACATGGAATTATGGAATCATAACAATAATATTATGAGTCATTTAAACACTTAATTCAGAAACATTATCAAAAGAATAAAGTCAAGAAAAAAGTATTCCATGTCAAACTTCAAATACAGACCAAACACCTTCAAACTTCAAAAACAGACCAATCGTTGTATCCTAAATTCGAAGGAAACTCCACATGCCTTTGTTTATTAGTCTTGTTCTACTAGTACTTTCCTTTCCTCCCCACCCCCACGTAAAATCGAAAAACCAAAAGTCATCTATAGCCAAAACAAAGTTCCCTAAAGATTTTCTGATGCACTTATCTTTGTACTAAATTTTGTACATAGTCAGACTGTTCCAGTTCAAATACTATATCAATTACGTCTTTACATTAACCCGTCTCGTAATTACCATCAATTTTTAGCATAATAAAAAAAAATCACGAACTTTTATTTCAATAATCGAAACAATAGAATCCATGAGCAAATGAAATATCAAATCAAGAGGGGAAAAAAAAGTGATCAAGGAGAGGGAACAAAATGACATTATACACTGTTAAACAACGATTTATATACCCGAAGAGAACGAAGACAGCGAGATCTAAACCTGAAAACTGAATTCGGAGAGTACTCTTTTGCCTTCAAAGAAAATCAGAATGAGATTACATCAATTAGTATATAAACAAAAGCAATCAAAGGGCAGAAAACCAACAGCTCGATTAGGGTTTTATAGGGCTTGTGCTCTGAAGCGATACACACTCGTGAGAGAGATTTACCAAATACGGAGAAATATTAATCGCTTTTTTGCAGCAGAGGACACCCATTCCCCTCTTTTTATGGGACACTACGTAGGCGGTTTTTTGAACCGAATGCATTAGTCAGTCGCCGAACTGGCGCGTGGTTTTCACTCTCGTTACATAAAAGAATTTGTTCAGGAAAAAAAAAAATCAAAATGAAACATTGGAATATGTCAGACAATACTAGATACTCGTGTAAATTTGAAATATTTGATTTTAGATCTGAATGAATATGATTTTCATGTCGAAAAAAAATTATTGAATACGTCATCGTTAAGCGTACATTTGTTTCACAATTGCATTTTATAACTTTAAATTGTTAAAAATATTATGCTTAAAGTTATGAAAAATATTGTGTAAAAAGTTGTACAGCACACAACTTTAAGCTGTATAAAATATTATGCGATGTTTGGTTCATTTTTATAAATAAAATTAAAAAAAAAGTAATTGAAAACTTTTAAGATACAAATAGGCAATTACGTAATGTTGTTATAAAATAATGTGAGTCTCACACTTTAACATTAAGTTCTGAAAAACTATAAGATAACACTATTTTATTTTGCATAGCATAAAACTATGAGCCCCACAATTTTAACTTATCAACAAAAATATAGTGTTTGATTGATATAATATTTTATGTGAATCCCACACATTTAAGTTATGCAAAATGTGAAACAAACGAATTAAATATTAGAGATTAAGAAGTTTTTAAATTTTGTTAAGGGATAAGTAATGAAATGTCCTTTTACATTTTAAAAAAGTCACTTTAGGCCCCTCCACTTTTATTTAGTAGTGGTTAATAAATGACATGGCATTTTAATTTTTAAGAAACAGTATATTCCAAGGGCTAACATATTCCAAGGGCTAACGTGGTTTATTGTTTAAAGTTTAGGAGCTTCTTTGACCCAAAAAATAAAAGAGCTTAAGTTTTAATTTTTTGAAAATAGAATGAGATTTTTCACAACTTATCTCCTTTTAAAAAAAATATTTGGTGCATCAATTAAAAATATTTGTCTTTTGCACGACGAGGGCATTCTAGGGGGCACTTTCCCTTCTACCTGACTTTGGTGAGCACTTGACTCAAGGACTTGAGATACTCCATGGTGCATCGGATCTCCATCTCAAACTGATCTTTAGTCGCAATTGTAACTCTCGTGGTTACATTGACCGCAGTATATTAGATTAGTACTTTCACCATCCAATTGATGGTCATTTCTCCCATCTTCTTCAAGGTCGTCATGTTGTTGTGGATTGCTCCACCAACTCCAAACCCAACTTCGGATATTATGGTTGTCATGTTGAATTTCTCTTCAAATTATTCATGTGATATCCCGATTCGAAAAGATTGAGAACATCGAAAAGAGGGTGACACGTGTACCATAATACATTAGAGGATTTGTAATTTAATTCGGATCAAATAATTTGTTTACAAACATATGTATGTTAGATGAATTTAGGGAATTGATGGGAAAAAAGGAACGAATTAAAGGTGGTGATGGAAGTTATCTTTATTTTTTAGATACTCAAGGATGGGGTAGTTGGGAATTGGGTGTTTAAGAGATAACTATATATTTAATTCATATAAATAAAAAAATAAAAAGTAAAAGAATGAAATGGGGTGACAACGTGTAGATAATGGAACGGCAGTTTATGCCAATAATGGATGATGGGCTTAACTGGGTAGCTAAAGGAATTGATGATATTTAACTCATTAAATAATAAAAGATGGAAGAAGAATCGAGAAAGAGGAGACAAGCCATTGTTAGTTATTGAATGAGGTGGGTGAATGTTGAGATTCAATCAATTGATTACGTGGGGGGTTGTAGTAGAAAGAATTGTTTTTTTTTTGTTGTTGAAGAAGACCTTGCTCAATGAGATGAAGAGCTTCCTTCATGGTGATAATCTCGCTCATAACTAGTACAAGGTTCAGTAGAGACCTGTGAAGGCGATAACCGAGTTAAGGAAATGATTTGAAGGTTCTGAGAGAGATAACAAGTATATTTTCCAAGAAGGAGATATTATAAGCCTGTGATGATATGAACAAAAATGATTTTTTCATGTGTTATTGCTGGCTCTGCTTGGCTGCAAGTAGCCAAAAAGGTTAATCATGTCGCTTGCTCACGAGACGGTTTTTGTAAGTGTTCCAAAAACTTAAACTCAGTCTAAAAGTGTTGAAAAATGTAAATTGTATGAAGAAAGAGGTCACTCATAATCTCACTATTAATCTTCAGGCAACTCTAGATCCACTGGAAAGCGTTTCATTATAAGTTATATTAGAACTAAATTCAAACTATAAACATTTCATTGATGCAAGAAACGATTATAGAAGAGTGATTTCAAGAACAAAAGTTGAATGTAAGAAATAAAAGCCAGAATGCTAGAACCCTAGAAAAATTAAAAGAGATAGATTTATGCCGTTTGGCTGAATTTGTGTGATTGGTTGTGTGTGTCTTATTCTCGTCTTTGTCACAATATATTTGTTGAGAATTCCGGAATCAACTACCATGTCTGTCATGATTGCAATCATCTGAAATCTCCTCCAACATGTTCCATTCTCTTCAACTACTGTGATAATGACCTAACCATGCTTCCTTAATGCCATAATCCTTAAAAAAAAAGTGATTCTTCATGCTCCATGGTGAACCAGTTCAACTGAAATAATGTTTCCACTAAAATCGTTAAATAACAACTCAGATAAGCTCCATCTCCTAAATTCTAGGCAACTCTCATGACCTAGTCTTAACTCCCTCAATAATAATAATTAAAAGTGAGCCATATAATATTAGAATTAATGGCCATTTCCTGTCCAACCTATATAGATTGCACTCAAATTGTTCCACTTGTTTTCATAGCCTACTGCATGGCTCTATCAATGACATGCAGCTCAATCTTTTTGGGCCAAACAGTTATCTTATTTTTTGGGTGGTATTGGTATCTGGAAAAGCGTTCTTGTTGATATTGTGATTGTAATCTATTATTGTTGTCCGATTGTTTTTAATAAGGAACTTGGGGTTTTGCTAGCGTCCGGTCCTGCCAAAGGTCTGGGCGTCATTAAGTCCATTTAATTGAGTGACATGTGGCAAATGTTTTATTTTATTTTTTTAAGAATTTTATTTAAAATATGAAATGACAAAAATAGATACGACGACGAAAGGAAGAACTAGAGAGAACTCCACAAGAAAAATAATTTTTTTGGCTGCCCCTTAAATACTATAGCAAACTCTTTTGTCCAGGACAAGTAGCTGTTGGAACAATGACTGTAGAATAGAAACAAAGAAGATTAAATAAAGTTAACATTTAGAGGCTTGCTTGCAAAGCAATGTCCTAAGACAGAAATTTAGCACCCTCTTTTTGTGATTGTAAAACAATCTATGGTGTTCTGTCCTCAGGATTCAACTAAACTGATTAAAGAGAACAACCATCCCTTTTAATCATGGTGAACCAAGTCGTGTCTCTCTCCAAAAGACATGTTTAAATTTTAAAAAATAAACTGCAGCAGTTTTGTTTATCAACCAACAGCGGTTTTGTTTATCAACCAACATGACCCTTCCGTTAAGATATCTAAACCATAATCAATTCTAATCCTAATGGGTAGGCTAACTGGGTAATTACTTAGAAAAATTGTTGTTTCATTCACCAATTTTTAACAATCCCCCACATGAATGGAACAAAATAAAATGAAATTACATGTAGAGAGACAGATGAGAATGCATCAGGTAAGGTGTCTTTTGAACTTGAACCTACCTTAGTGAATATCCATTGGATTTGCTCAGCAAAGTAGTGAACTCAAATCTTGAACTGCTCTGCCTTGTTAGCAAAACGAGACAACAAATATCACGCATAACTCATCTAAACACATTTTTTTGGTTCATACAGTTGTGTTCATTTTGGTCCTGAACAAATCCTGATTTCATGAGAGCTTTAGAGAATCAAGCCATAATATTCTCATAGAAGCGACCCCACTTCAACTCTCAAATAGGTGACACCCCAGTTTAAAATATGATGCTATACTTACCAGTGTCATTAAATGAATATCATATCCTAAACTTCAGCAGACAACACACTTGTTATCATATAGGAATGAGAATAGTGTGTTTTCAACATGATTTACTCTTGCTAGTTGGCCTATTGAACCTAGATCTTGGGATCTCCAATCAACTAGGTTAGGTTTCCGCCCGAGTCAATCATTTAACTGGCTTTAGTCCCATTCCCCTTGTAGTTACTACAACTTTCTCTCTTGACAATCCCTTTGTAAGTGGATCTGCTATATTTTCTCTTGACTTGACAAAGTCTGTAGTGATCACTCCATTTGAGAGCAATTGTCTAATTGTATTGTGCCTGCGTCTTATGTGTCGTGACTTACCATTATAAGCAACATTTTGAGCTCTAGCCAATGCAGCTTGGCTATCACAATGAATACATATGGCCGTGACAGGCTTAGGCCACATCGGAATATCTTCTAAAAAATTTCGAAGCCATTCAGCTTCTTCTCCAGCCTTATCTAAGGCTATGAATTCTGATTCCATCATTGACCGTGCTATACACGTTTGTTTTGAAGATTTCCATGAGATTGCTACTCCACCTAAAGTAAAAACATATCCACTCGTTGATTTAGATTCCAAGCTGTCAGATATCCAGTGGCATCACTAAATCCTTCAAGGACATATGGATATTTAGTGTAGTGCAATCCAAAACTAATAGTATGTTTAAGGTATCTTAGTACCCTAACAAGAGCACCCCAATGCTCCTTGGCTGGATTATTAGTGTATCTTGCTAATTTGTTAACAGAATAAGCTATATCGGGTCTAGTGCAATTTGTCACATACATTAAGCTTCCAATGACCCGAGAATACTCCAACTGTGACACACTATCACCCACGTTCTTTTTTAAATTACAGTTTGAATCAAATGGTGTAGCAGCTGGTTTGCTATCAAAATGACCAAACCTCTTGAGTACATTTTCGATATAATGGGATTGAGTAAGAATATATCCGTTAGGATTTTTCTTAACTTTAACTCCAAGAATGACATCAACAAGACCTAGGTCTTTCATGTCAAACTTTGAATTTAACATATTCTTAGTAGCATTTATAATATTCTTGTTTGTTCCCATTATAAGCATGTCATCTACATATAGACATAATATGACATGTGAGTCATTAATACTCTTTACATATACGCATTTGTCACACTCATTTATCTTGAACCCATTAGACAACATAGTATGATCAAATTTTTCATGCCACTGTTTGGGTGCTTGTTTTAACCCGTAAAGAGACTTAATAAGTCTACAAACTTTCTTTTCTCGTCCCTTTACCACAAACCCTTCAGGTTGTTCCATGTATATTTCTTCATCTAACTCTCCATTTAGAAAGGCTGTTTTCACATCCATTTGATGAATTTCAAAATTGTGAATAGCAGCTATAGCAATTAACATCCTTATGGATGTAATCTTTGTTACAGGAGAGTAGGTATCAAAGAAATCTAAGCCCTCCTTTTGTCGATAGCCTTTAGCTACCAAACGTGTTTTGTACTTGTCAATAGTACCATCGAGTCGTCGCTTCCTTTTAAAAATTCATTTACAACCAATTGGTTTATTTCCTACAGGAAGATTAACCAATTCCCACGTATGATTTTGCATGATGGAATTAATCTCATCATTTACAGCTTCTTGCCAACAAGGAGCTTCAGGTGTTGACATGGCTTCTTTATAATTCTGAGGTTCAGCTTCTGTCAAGAAAGTGATAAAATCAAGTCCAAAAGATTTGCTTGTTCTAGGTCTTTTACTTCTCCTAGTTACAACATCATCCAATTGTTCATGTTGAATTCTAGGTGAACTGTTATCAATACTTCTTTTGATAACATTGTTATGTCTTTCCTTGAAAGGAAATATTCCTTCAAAAAATTCAACATTTATGGATTCCATAATGATATTACTATTAATATCAGGAACTTCAGATTTAAATACTAGGAATCTATATGCCGAACTATTTGAAGCATAACCAATAAAAACACAATCAATTGTCTTTGGTCCAAGCTTTGTCCGTTTAGGTAACGGAACTTGCACTTTTGCAAGACACCCCTACACTTTTAGCTTTTTGTAGGAAGGCAATTTACCTTTCCACACCTCATATGGAGACTTTGACATCTTTTTATGAGGAATTCTATTTAATATTATATTAGCCGTAAGCAATGTTTCCCCCCACATATTGTGTGGTAATCCCGAACTATTTAACATAGAATTAACCATGTCCTTAAGTGTTCGGTTCTTTCTTTCGGCTATCCCATTTTGTTGCGGCGTATATGGTGCAGTAGTTTGATGCACTATTCCATGTAATGCACAAAATTCTGAGAGAGTTGCAGATTCATACTCTCCTCCTCTATCGAACCTTAGTATTTTTAGTGTCTTATTTTTCTGATTTTCAACCTCATTTTTATATGTTCTAAAAACATCTATTGTTTCATCTTTGCTATGTAATAAATATACATAGAAAAATCTACAACAATCATCAATAAATGTTACAAAATATTTTCTGCCACCTCTTGTTGGAGTCATTTTTAGATCACAAAGATCACTATGAACTAATTCAAGTAATTCACTTGTTCTTTCAACTGATTTGAATGGCTTTCTTGCAAATTTTGATTCAACACATACTTCACATTTATGTGTTTTACTAATGTCAAATTTAGGCAATAAACCTAAATTAGCCATTTTATACATGGAACGATAATTAATATGTCCCAACCGAGAATGCCATAAATCACAAGACTCAACAATATAAGCAGAAGACATAAACGTTTTATTGATAGTAGTAGGAGCAACATATACATTGTTCATGGATACGTTGAGTTTAAATAAGCCCTCACTCATGTATCCTTTTCCAACAAAAATACCACCCTTAGTTAACACAAATTTGTCACTCTCAAAGACAAGTTTGAATCCCTTCTTACTAAGGAGGGAGGCAGATACTAAGTTCTTCCTAATTTCAGGTACATGAAGCACATCCATCAAAGTCAATTTCTTTCCTGAAGTGAATTCCAGGACCACATTTCCCTTGCCTTCCACAATAGATGCAGAAGCATTTCCCATGTACAATTTTTCACCTGGATTAACTTTCTGATAATTGACAATGATATTTTTATCACCACAAATGTGCCTAGAGGCACCAAAATCAACCCACCAATCCTTAGAGTCTGTCACCAAATTGGACTCTAGGATTACAGCCACAAAATCATCATATTCAGACAAGGTTGCTTGGCTATTTTTCCCTTTGTTTTCAGTTTTCTTATCCTTTTTTTATACCAGCAATCTTTGGCTCGATGACCAGTTTTTCCACATACCCAGCAAGTACCTTTAATCTTCTTGTTATCCCCCTTGAAAGTGGTAGATTTTTTCCTCTTTTCCTTATTATTCTTGGAGCCTTCTCCTTCAATAACAAGAGCTTTGACTTCTCCTTCAACAACAGATCTCCCAGCAACTTTGTCATTCTTTTTATTGTCTTCTTCTATCCTTAGCCTCACAATCAAATCCTCCATTGTCAATTCCTTGCGCTTGTGTTTGAGATAGTTTTTGAAATCCTTCCAAGATGGTAGTAACTTCTCAATGATTGAAGCAACTTGGAAAGCCTCATTAATTACCATCCCCTCAGCATGAATTTTATTGATGAGAATTTGAAGTTCTTCAACCTGATTAATCACAGTTAGTGAGTCAGTCATCTTAAAATCAAGAAATTTACCGACAATGAATTTCTTTGTTCCTGCATCTTCAGTCTTGTATTTCTTTTCCAGTGTGTCCCACAACACTTTTGATGTCTTGAAAGGAGAATAAACGTTGTAAAGGGAATCATCCAGGCTATTAAGTATATAATTTCTGCAAAGGAAGTCTGAATGCTTCCATGCTTCAACGGCAGAAAATGTCTCCTTGGACTGCTGGTCTGATGATGTTTGAGGGCAATCTTCCTTCAAGACATGACACGGGAGAAATTACTTCTATGTTTAGTTTTAATGTTAAGTATTATTTTATTTTATTTTCTTTAGTCCTGGATGGTCTTTTCTTATGTTTCCTTGGGGACCTTTTTGTATTTTGGTGGCTTTTGTGATGTAGCCCTTATTATTCCTTTTTGGATCATAGTTGGAGGCAGGTGAAAAAGAAAAGAACTGTCGGCCGTTGGCTATTCAAGCTTAGTGCTTGTGTTATCTCCACATTTTTCTGTTTAAGCTTTTTGACAAGATCTGATTATATATTGCTGGTTGAGGGCTGTTATCAATCTGATCTGTGACTTGAGTTTAATCTGAGCAAGTGTGGCAGGTAGAATCTCTCTTATACTTCCTGATATCGGTGTCAAGTGGTATCGGAGGAGCGGGTGTGGATGGCTACCAGAGGTCGTCGAGGGGGTCGTCGGGGATCGGAAGTTGAGAGACCTAACCGTGAACGTGAACTCCGCGATGTGAAGAATGAGGAACTGAGGAGTGCAGATCCTCCAACAAGAGTTAGCACGTTGTCAACCAATGCGAGGTGAGTCATCGCATCAGGGATCTGAGTCTGGGGAGTCCTCTGAAGATAAGGAGATGTTCAACCCGTTTCACCGTGAGCATAGTCCTGACCCACATCGTAGACATGTGGAACTTCAACGTGAAGTTTTTAATGTGAAGATAGAAGTCCCTGAGTTTGATGGTAGAGCACAACCTGATGAGTTCATCGATTGGTTGTATACCGTGGAGCGAATATTTGACTACAAAATCGTAATGGAGTCTCACAAGGTGAAGATCGTGGCGATTAAGCTTCGTAAGTTTGCGTCCATTTGGTGGGAACAACTCAAAAAACAGAGGAGTCGAGAAGGAAAGAATCGGATTGATACTTGGGAGAAGATGAAGAAAAATTTAGTGAAGAAATTTCTTCCTGACAATTACCGGCAAGATGTTTGTCTCAAATTTCATAGCTTCAAGCAGAGAGACTTGTCCGTAGCGGAATACACTTCTGAATTTGGATATCTGATGCTCCGGTGTGAGGCCGTAGAACCCGAAGAGCAGACAATTGCTAGATATCTCGGTGGATTGCGTATTGAGATCTGTGATGTAGTCCAGCTGCAACCATACTGGACCTTCAACGATGTTTGTAAGTTGGCAGTAAAGGTGGAGAAACAATTAAAAGAGTCTCGAAAGAGTCCATGGCGTAATTCTAGTCGAGAAGGCATCAACAAATGGGAAGGTTCCAACAAGTCTGTTAATAAGTCAGAGGGTTCTAGCAAATTGTCTTCCTCAAAAATTGCTTCCAAATCTGAAACTCCTATTCGTACTAATCCCCCTGCGGGTCGAAGGTGTTATAAATGCCAAGGTATTGGGCATATTGCCTCTGATTGTCCTAATCGCAAAATGGTGACTTTTGTAGAAGATATGGTGGACGATGAAGACACAAAGTTGGGAGATCCAATATTTGACGAGGAGCGGGATGAGGAAGATGAAATTGTATATGCCGATCAGGGAGAATCCTTAGTGGTTCGTAGGAGTTTGAGGGTAGCCCATGAGGATGATAAGAACTGGTTACGAACTAACATCTTTCACACAAGATGCACCTCCCATGGGAAGGTTTGTGATGTTATTATCGATGGGGGAAGTTGTGAAAATGTGGTAGCTGCGCATATGGTAGAACGATTGAATTTGAAAACTGAAAATCACCCTCATCCTTATAATCTTTCTTGGCTTCGAAAAGGTAATGAGGTGAAGGTCCACAATTGCTGTTTGGTCCAATTTTCTATTGGGAAGAAATATACAGATGAAGTATTGTGTGATGTTATTCCAATGGATGCTTGTCACGTTTTACTGGGTCGGCCATGGCAGTATGATAGGAGAGTAATCCATGATGGTTTTAATAATACATATTCCTTTACGAAGGAAGGAGTGAAGGTGGTGTTGGGTCCTATGAGAGTGGTGGATTATCCCAAGTTATCACATGGGGAAGGGAGTAATTTTCTATCCAGGTCGGAGCTGGAACATGCAATACTTGAGTTCCACGAGCCTTATGCTCTTGTGGTCTTAGAGGAAAATGAGACAAATAATGTGGTGCCTCAGGTGGTCGCAACTCTGCTGCAGAATTTTGGGGATGTCATTCCTAAAGAACTTCCATCCGGATTACCGCCAACACGTGATATTCAGCATTGTGTTGATCTCATTCCAGGTGTTGTTCTTCCCAATAAGGCAGCATATAGAATGAACCCCAGAGATCAAGAGGAACTACAGCGACAGGTTGATGAATTGTTACAAAAGGGATTGATCAGAGAAAGTATGAGCCCTTGCGCTGTGCCCGCTCTTCTTGTACCAAAAAAAGATGGGTCTTGGCGAATGTGTGTTGATAGTAGAGCCGTCAACAAAATTACTATCAAGTACCGATTTCCTATACCAAGACTAGATGACTTATTAGACCAATTGCATGGTGCTACTGTGTTTTCCAAGATTGATCTTCGTAGTGGGTACCACCAAATCAGAATGCGATCTGGAGATGAGTGGAAGACTGCCTTCAAAACCAGGGATGGCCTTTATGAATGGATGGTTATGCCTTTCGGCTTAACTAATGCTCCTAGTACATTTATGAGGCTTATGAACCATATATTCAAACCTTTTATTGGGTTATTTGTGGTGGTTTATTTCGATGATATTTTGGTGTACAGTGAGCATACTGAGCAGCACCTCATACACCTTCGACAAGTGTTTCAGAAACTTCGAGAACAACAGTTATATGCAAATTTAAAGAAGTGTCATTTTTGTACCAACAGCTTGGTGTTTTTGGGGTATGTAGTGTCCAGCGAGGGGATTAAAATGGATTCCAGCAAGATTGAAGCTATAACCAGCTGGCCCATTCCTCAATCCATTCATGAGATACGAAGCTTCCACGGGTTAGCTTCTTTCTATCGTCGATTTATTCGTCATTTTAGTACTATTGTTGCACCTATTGTTGAATGCTTGAAGGGAGGAGTGTTCCGGTGGACAGGAGAAGCCCAAAAAAGTTTCGAAATTTTAAAGAAAAAAGTGACTGAAGCCCTAGTCCTTGCACTACCGAATTTTGAGGTGCTATTCCAAGTTGATTGTGATGCTTCCAATGTTGGAATTGGTGCTGTTCTTAGTCAGGCAGAGAGGCCTATTGCATATTTTAGTGAGAAGCTAAATCATGTTCGTAAACGATATTCCACTTACGACAAGGAGTTTTATGCCATTGTGCGAACTTTAAATCACTGGAGTCATTATCTACTTTCCAAGGAATTTGTGTTGTTCTCTGATCATGAAGCCTTGCGGTTTATCAATGGTCAACACAAACTCAATAGTAGACACGCACATTGGGTGGAAATGTTACAAGCCTACTCCTTCACCATCAAACATAAGTCTGGTGCTCTTAATACTGTTGCAGATGCTCTCAGCCGAAGACACTCTTTGATTTCTTCCTTGCAAGTTAAAATTGTTGGGTTTGACTTCATTAAGGAGCTTTATGCAGAGGATCCCTATTTTGGACATATCCTTGACATGTGTTCAAAAGGGCCATTTAAACATTTTATTTTGCAGGAAGGTTATCTCTTTAAAGATAATCGATTATGCATTCCTCAGTGTTCTTTGAGAGAGGCTATAATTAATGAAGCTCATGGTGGTGGCTTAGCGGGACATTTTGGGCGAGACAAGACTCTTGCTCTCGTGAATGAGCATTTTTATTGGCCTCGATTAGATCGTGATGTTATGAGGCACCTGGAGCGATGCAAAACCTGTCACATTGCCAAGAGTCATGGGCAAAATACAGGACTATATATTCCTCTGCCAGTTCCAAGTGTACCCTGGGAAGCCGTGAGTATTGACTTTGTTGTAGGGCTGCCACGAACACAACGAAACAAGGATTCGGTTATGGTAGTAGTTGATCGGTTCTCAAAAATGGCACATTTTGTTCCTTGCAAAAAAACTGGGGATGCTTCTCATATTGCCGACTTGTATTTTCGAGAGGTTGTTCGTCTCCATGGCATTCCCCGCACTATTGTTTCTGACCGCGACACCAAGTTTATGAGTCACTTTTGGCGCACTTTATGGAAGAAACTTGGGACTCAACTTCTTTTCAGCACTTCACATCACCCGCAAACAGATGGTCAAACTGAGGTAATCAATCGCAGTTTGGGGAACCTGTTACGAAGTCTGGTAGGGAAGAATATTCGCCAATGGGATCTTGTGCTAGCTCCAGCTGAATTTGCTTATAACAAGTCTCAAAGTCAAACCACAGGTTGCAGTCCTTTTCAAGCTGTATATGGCCTTAATCCCATCAGTCCGTTAGACTTGGCGCCTATTCCATCTGAGCAACAGTTTAGTGGAGATGCAGAAGAACGTGTCAAAGCTATTAAGAAACTGCATGAGCAAATTCGAGAGAAATTTTTTAAGCAAAATGAGAAATATCGTGTTCAAGCTAACAAGCATCGCAGGCCTGCTGCATTTAAAGAAGGAGACTTGGTGTGGATTCATCTTCGTAGGGAACGTTTTCCTGCTGGTCGCTTTAAGAAATTGATGCCGCGTGCAGATGGCCCATTCAAAGTGTTGCAGCGAGTGGGTGAGAACGCTTACAAAATTGAACTTCCCGGAGATTATGGCGTCTCAGCCACTTTCAACATATCTGACTTATCACCTTATTATGAAGGTGAAGCTAATTCTGGCCTCGAGGACGAGTCCCCTTCTACTGGGGGAGACTGACACGGAGAAATTACTTCTATGTTTAGTTTTAATGTTAAGTATTATTTTATTTTATTTTCTTTAGTCCTGGATGGTCTTTTCTTATGTTTCCTTGGGGACCTTTTTGTATTTTGGTGGCTTTTGTGATGTAGCCCTTATTATTCCTTTTTGGATCATAGTTGGAGGCAGGTGAAAAAGAAAAGAACTGTCGGCCGTTGGCTATTCAAGCTTAGTGCTTGTGTTATCTCCACATTTTTCTGTTTAAGCTTTTTGACAAGATCTGATTATATATTGCTGGTTGAGGGCTGTTATCAATCTGATTTGTGACTTGAGTTTAATCTGAGCAAGTGTGGCAGGTAGAATCTCTCTTATACTTCCTGATATCGGTGTCAAGACATGAGCAAGATTGAGAGTAGTAAGATAAAATAACATCTTCTGCTGCCAACGCTTGAAATCACCTCCCTTAAATTTTTCTGGTTTTTCATGATAAGTTTCTGCCTTAATAGGACCCGCAGAGTCTGGTATGGTAATGGTAGGACTAGTGTTAGAAGTAGAGCCAGTGAGTGTTTGTTCCATGATTACTAAATTTCTGTCTTAGATTGTTGGAACAATGACTGTAGAATAGAAACAAAGAAGATTAAATAGAGTTAACGTTTAGAGGCTTGCTTGCAAAGGAATGTCCTAAGACAGAAATTTAGCACCCTCTTTTTGTGATTGTAAAACAATCTATGGTGTTCTATCCTCAGGATTCAACTAAACTGATTAAAGAGAACAACCATCGCTTTTAATCCTGGCGAACCAAGTCGTGTCTCTCTCCAAAAGACATGTTTAAATTTTAAAAAATAAACTGAAAAAAATAAACTGCAGCAGTTTTGTTTATCAACCAACATGACCCTTCCGTTAAGATATCTAAACCATAATCAATTCTAATCCTAATGGGTAGGCTAACTGGGTAATTACTTAGAAAAATAGTTGTTTCATTCACCAATTTTCAACAGTAGCAAACACAAGCATAATTACTGTATTACATCAAGAGCCATGACCATCGTCAAGATTAATGTCAACACCATTGCAGACCCTCTCTCTTTCTCTCTTTACACACACACACATGATTGACAGACAAGTAATGTAAAATCCCGTTTCAAAAAAAAATATATATATATATATATATACATAAATTCAAATATATAAAGTTATACATTAATAGAAACAAATATATATAATAAAAATATATAAAGTTATACGTTAAGAGAAACAAATATATATATAATAATATTCAATATCATCACATTTGCATACCACGATAATCATCGTTGACACATTGATTCTAAACATTTTGTGTTAATTAAGGTATTATTTTGTCGACTTAGTGTTTTTCTGTGGATTTGTTAACAGAATGACAATCGTAGCGTTTATTGCCAATTGGAGGTCGATATTGTTTTTAGTTTGAATCTTCGAGTGATTGGCCGTGTATGAGTTTACAAAGTGCAGTTAAAGGTTGATTCTAATTTTAGCTTGAATCAGGGAAACGCTTAGGTTAAATCAGATCGAAACGGAAACCAGTTGCGTTTTCTTTTCATTCATTGCCAACATGCTTTTGTTTGTGTTTGTAAACCGTAGATGCACTCTTGTGTAAGTTCTGCGTATAAGTTATCATGATTGAAAGAGCAATAGTTAGGTTTTTTTTCCTTGGTGATGCTTGCGTGTTTAATGTACATTTCTTTTCCATTATTTTGGATGAGTTTTTATGCAGTTTTTTAGGCTGATACTGATTTTAGTTGGATTAGAGTGACACATGAGTTAATTTAGAATGAAAAATAGGGATCCTAATAGATTGTTGTTGATCATTAGCTATTCTTGTTCTGTTTTACTATAGGGGTTAAATATATTTCTGAATTTCTGGTGGGGCTACTGGAGTTTGATACTGATTTTTGAGTTCATTATAGAGAAAAACAAGTTATTTTTAATTGCTACTGAGAATAAAAATGTTTTGTTGTCCTTTTGATACTTGTGCATTATTGTGTGTATTTGTATTTGAGCTTTGAAGCAACTAAGTTTGTCTGCAATACTCATTAAAGTTTCATACTGATTTAAGTTTGGATTAGAGAGGCATAGGGCAACTGAGATTGAAATGGAGATTAATTAGGTATTTTATGGATTATGATCAAGTTTTTGTAATCTTTTGATTTTTCATGACTAATTTTGTTTGTTCCTTGAGGGGTTCCACATAAGGTTTACGATGGTGAATGACATACATGATTTTGTTGTTTGTAAGTGAATTGCATGTGTGATTTTAAACTACTGATTAGTCCGATTTTGATGAGTTTCATGTTGGGCAATGGAGCTTGGTACTTTATACTGATTAGAATGTGAGTTTGAGAGACACAAAAATAAATTCAGATTGAAATGTAGACTAGAAAAGGTAAACATGAATTTGATACTGATTTTAGTTTGGAACAGCAAGAAACACATTATGTTATTCTTATTGAAGTGCTTAATCTGCATTTTAAATCGAATAGGTAAATAAAAAAACAAATCAAAGTCGTAGTTGCAGATATTCAGACATAGATCGGATGGTAATCATCAGCACAGAGAAGCTCACTTGCAGGTTCTCATGCCCACACCCGTGTCTTAAACATTTGACTCAAAGCTCTTCCTGGCCTTATAATAGCAAATATAGTAGAACTGAGAGACTGTGACTGTAAAAAAAATGAATGTTGCACCAGCTGCAAAGACACCTTTCCTCACAGCCTCTCAAGAAGGAGGGTTTTCATCAAATAAGATTATGTATCTGGTGTTGTAAGCATTTGTTATTGAACTTGCCAACTAGCATGTTGCAACAATGATGTAGAACAGCCTGTGAAATAATTTAGCATATATTCAAGAGGACAAAGTATATATGGTTTTATAGATTGCGAATAAAATGACTTTGAATATTTCAATCATAGTAGTACCATCAAAGGGGAAAAACTAATTCATATGATAGCATTCACTTACCAGCAGAAGATGAATAGGACAACAACCAAAGCTCTTGAACCTCTGGGACTCAAAGGCTTTCCACAACAAAAGCAATGACTTGCTCCCATTATGAGAGATTGGCCGACCATGACAAACAAGCATGCACCCACACCATAGCTTGTCTCAATGTCTGAGTCATACATACAGTAGTTATATTGCACTTCAGGATCTTGTTTTATAACAGCCTGCAAAAGAAGATATGATTAAAGATGAAAAATATGAAAATAGCACCCGGAGAATATCAAAACACATTAAAAATTAAAAATAAGCAAAACAACACAAGAAGTAAAGAATAAGTCTAACAATCTATGCAGATCTTGATAATTTGATCAATCAATCATATGAATTACACTATGTCAGCGAAGAAAAAGTGATAAAAATAAAAATTATGTGAAATATTACAGATAGCTAAAAAACACTAGATAATTTCCAATCTAAATGAAAACTCAGAGAAAACTAAAAATCAATTGATAAGAAGCTAATTACAACCATGCATATTCAATGCCATATTTGGCAGAGAGGTTTTCCAACACATTTTTAACCCACTAAAACCATCTAACTCCAAACTCAACAGTGCCAGTTCACTATCCATCTTCACATGGTTTATGAAATAAGGATCTTACACTTCCAATACATATAAAAGCAAGCATCTTTTTTTTACATCAGTGGATTTGGTGAGTTTGCAAATATTAACACAACTAAGTATGCTTAATCATGCTTTGCAAGAAAAAGATTTGACAAAAGATTCATTTCAATGATGGATAGGATTGGAAAAAATTCTATTTTTCAATCCAATCACAACAACAGTGAATTAAACAATTTCCTGTAGAATGGCAAATTAAACACCATATAAACATCAGTAACACATGTGTAAACCATGAGATCGAAATATCTTATTTGAGTTCAAAGTTTAGTTTCTTTCATTCTCTAGCAGAATTTATCAGCTACCTAACACAAGCAGAATTATAATTACAAGTATAAATCTTAGACTGAATTTGAAAGAAAGAAAGGGAATTTCTTTCACTCACAATGCTTCTCATTTGCTCAGCAGCAATAGCCAAACCAAAGGCAATGAGATGAAATACAAAAACAACAATCAATGCCAAAGACCATGGCAGTAAATTTGTTTATTTTTGCATGGATAATCAATTTAGCCTCTTATGCAGAACAACCCACATCAAGACCCTATGGTGAGAAGCCAAGCCATTTTTATGAATTACTCGGAAAATTCGAACTTGGGAATTGAAGTAATCACATAAATAATGGGACAAGAAGGACCAACGAACGAACCTCATCTGAGATCCTTTCTCTCCAAGCGGTGCAACAGAGCTTCCTCATCAGTCGGAGTGAATTCCTCTCCCAGGCGCAAATCTGGAGTAGTCGATTGTGCCGATTCGGCTTCTGCAATCATCGTCCAGGTATAAGTTTCTAGGTGTGATTACCCTCAATCTCCACCTACCTCAACTTTTGGAGCACTTGAAATCCAGAAATGGCGTTCAAACCAAGAGAAGATTGAAATCCATAAATGGTCTCATCGGTGATCCTCTCTGCGAACCAGAACAGTGAGTAGACATGGAGAGGAGTAACAGAGCCAGAAACGAGACAAGAAGGACCAAGGAACGAACCTCATTGGACATCCTCTCTCTCCGCGAACCAGAACAGTGAGTAGCGACGGAGAGGGAGGAAAAAGAGCACCAACTTAACGTTAACTGGAACGGGAGAAATAAGGATATTTTGATAATTGTAAGAGTATAATATATTTTAATTAATTAATTAATTTAATGATTAAGATTTGATATTTTTTAGGTATAAAATCCAACGGTCATTAACTCAACTGCATTAATACGGTTATTTGAGGGTACTTGACCATACTGCAGCCCAGGAACTTGGCTTCTTATGACGTATGTGTGAAATTATGCATGGTAAAGAGAGTTGTTCTTGTAGTGAACGACTCATTGTTAACTTATCACCACTTGTGTAATAAGTGATTAGTTTTGCGGTTCCTTCGGAGCCGCTTGTGTAGGTGGTTGCAACGTGGCCAATTTAAATTGTGAGTCGTCTTCTTTAGTGTTCGACAGATGGGTTGAGGTTTATTTTGTTAAACATTAATTGTTAGTGTGTTTGAATTTAATTATGGATTTTTTTAGTAAGTTATTGTTTGGGAAAGTGATACTGAGTAGAGGTAATTTGAGCTATTTGTTGAGGGTTTTTTTTTTAAGGGAAAGAATTGTGTTGCGTTGGGAATAAAGGGGTAGCTCTCTATGTATAGTGGGTGGGATCCGAGTAAAGACTCACTATGCGGCCACATAGCGAAGGGTGGTAAATCTAGATAGAAGGAGAATGCCTATCTTTTTTACTTATGGATGTTGGTTCCAACTTTAAGTTTGGAATGCATATGAAATTGAGATTATGGTGATGATATAAGAAGTTCGATTGATGATTGTGAGTGGTTACTAATTGGCTTTGGTATTTTATTTATTATACAGGTTGTTGGGGAGATTGATTGTAAATTTTGGGTTGATAAATTGTGTGTGGTTTAATTTCCAAGGTTATGGTATTTCTTACCGAGCTTCGACACATTCCTATGTTTTGAAGGTCAATCAAGTAGTTGATGGGAACCGAATTGATGGGTAGGTGCATATACCATGAAGATGGGGAGTCACTATTTTGAATTATAAAACTTTCGTTTTGTTGGAAGTTGGGAGCCGAGTTATCTTTTGTGGATGATTTGTGTATATATATATATATATTTATATTTATATTTATTTATTTAGTTTACTACTTTTAACGTAATATGTTTTTTTTAGTGGATGTTATTATATATATTATTTTTAAATTTGTTATGTTAAATGAGATAAATTGATTAATACTTTTTTCACGAAAACGTTTCGAGAGTCGAGGCGTAACAATTCGTGGAAACAAAATCTCTCCCACTATGATCTCCAAAATGTAGCGAACAAAAATCGATAACCACCTAATCGGACTCGTTTAGTTGATAGGGTTTGGTCGACATGTTACTCCTCCTTGGTCCTGCTGCCCTAATCCTTAAAACAAAGACGATCAATGAGCCTAACAACTGCAGGCACTCAAGTAAGTCTTGAAGATTATATCCAGTAAAATAATCACAAATTAGAGCTCCTAACTTTACTTTGAGTGCTAACCTCCTAAGAATTGAATGTTTATCTATCCAATGAAATCAGTTACCTGATTTTGTGGTCTCCGATGGACGAAGCCAATGCATTTGTACCAAAATATCTTATTTTCACGTATTCTCCCACAGGTAGTATGCTTTGAAGGGCTAACATGATTTATGGTTTAAAGTGAAAAGCTTTTTTGGCCCCAACAGAAATAGAAAGGCTTTGAATGGTATTTTTTTTATCCGAGAAGTTTTTCGCAACTGTGTTTTTTTACACTCACCTGCCCCTAAATCCCAAATCCCAATCCTACTAAGAAAGAAACTAGTTACTTTATTACTAGGCCGATATCTCACATATCATAGGCTTTCTCAGGCCTTCTCGGGTGTATTAGGGCCAACAATCTCAAATCCTTTCCATATCGAAACGGATCTAATAACCTAGTACAAGGGCAACCATAATGGTGGTTGCCTATTGGGGACAACAAATGCTATAGAAAAATGTGTTTTTACTGATGTGACTATATTGAAAAATGCGTTTTGCTAATGTGGATAAGTATGTAACTTGACTTTTGAGTAATAAAGGTGAAACTTAATATTAGTATAGTGGGGAAATGATGAAGGAATAAAATGTTGATGACTTGACTTTTGGATAATTAAAAAATTGGACTGAAATATATATTTTGATGATGTAACTATATCGAGAGAACTGTTATGCTGATATGTATAATCATTGAGACTACTTTTTATTTAATAAAAATGAGACATAATTGAAGAGTAATCAGGCCATTAGCAGCAAGCAACGATTATGGTTCCACGGGTGCAATCCATTCCGCTGTTGGGTTTGGACCATGCGTTTAAAGACAAGCCCGGCCTTATAAGACCACCTTCCCCAACAAGAAATCAAGAAAGAATCTCTATTTACTTCTTCTTCACTTCTCATCAGCGGACACATCCGAACTCCCGAAGTAAGCGGTTCAGCTCTGTATACGAGTATGGACGTAGTTTTAGAATCAGATGTTCTGATTTGTTTGATTGACTCGTTTTTCTTGTTTTAGGGTTTTTGTTTTCTCACTCGTTAGCGCATAATGGGTGATAGTCAATACTCGTTTTCGCTCACTACATTCAGGTATCTTCTGCATCAGATAACTTGTTCCGATCCTCTTTATAAAAAGTTGTGCATTTACGAAAGTAATTGTTATCAAACAGTCCTTCAGGGAAGCTAGTTCAGATCGAGCACGCATTGACGGCTGTTGGTTCTGGCCAAACATCATTAGGGATTAAAGGTATGTTTTTGAACTCCACGTACATGGACTTACTTTTTTTGCTTAATTTTACTGAAGTGGTCAGATGGTCTAGAATCTGCTGTTTATTTCAGATTAGACCCAAATCAAATGTGTCAAAAAAATCTGTATAATTTTTTTCGCTCTGAAGTTCCGCTTTAGTAATGCTTTTTACCTGACTATTGTAGCTGCTAATGGTGTTGTCATTGCCACGGAGAAGAAACTGCCTTCAATATTAGTTGATGAAGCTTCTGTAAGTTGACATTTTTGTCTTCAAGATGCTGACGGAAATTTGATTCAACCTTGTTATCTGTACTGGAATGTCATCCATGTCGACTGTTGTATTGCTTGGTGATAGGGGAAGATGAATAGATGATATTACCTCAAGTAGAGGGAAAACATAGTGTAGTTCTTTGAATTTATTTGGTTATATGACAATCATATCCTCAAATGTTCCTTTCCTGTTTTCATAAAATTATAATTGGAGTTTCTTAGCTTAAAGTATGCTGTGAGTTTTTGAAATTCACCCCTCACATTTATACAAGGATAAATCCTTTCCCTTGTTAAAAATGCATAAGTTTCACTTGTTACCTCTGCAGTTGTGTATCTATTTTTGAAGAAAATAAGTTACAGTTGCTCATTTTTAAATCCCTGAAAAAATAGAAAAAAGAGCTTCCATGCATAACAAAATTAAGGTAGTGCGGAACGAGTTTTGACACTGATTGTTTAAGATGAATAGAGATTAGGACTGTTAGTATTGCTGTAATGCTGGAGAAGGGCGTCTAATTAATCTATTTCTGGAATAATTTTGTGATCCCCCAAAATGGCTGTTGATGATATGCAATTTTTAGTATGAATTCATGTTGCAAACCCTAAATTGTTTGGAATAATGCTCTGATGATGATATCTAGATTGAATTTTCTTCAGGTCCAGAAAATACAGTGTTTGACGCCAAACATTGGAGTCGTCTACAGGTATGTCTTCTGCATGTTACTTCACACCAACAATTGTTAAATAAATTTCATAGATGTCTGAAGCAAACATGAAGGTCTATGGCATATTCATTTGGAGTAGGTTTTTTTGTTGAAGTTATCTACCATCGAGCCATATTCCAGTGGTTGTCTCTGTAATAGGGAGAAAACATGTTTTGCAGTTATTTATGAAAAGAAAGTTTGAAAAAAAAAAATCAACCTGCAATTCTGTGCACTTGATGTATAGTGTTTAGAAAATAATTTGACAAGAGCAGGAAGATTGTTATCCTTTTATGTCTTTTGATGGTGGTATGTAAATATGGTTCGTCTAGTCTCCTTTGAAGGTTCAATATCCAGTTCTTACTGAAATGGGTAGTGATAAAGAGGCTTTGTAACAACCATGTTATTGTGGTTAACAGAGCAACAGGTGGAAGCATTAGCTAGGGAGGTGGAAAGTTTCTTTTGTTTATGAGTTTCAATCTATGCACATCCATTCATGAAGACTAATGTGAACAAGAGTTTAATGAAGTTGTATTTGCAGTCACTGCTTTTTATAGGGTTCTTTTAGAATAATTGGTTAAGATCAATGAGTTTGTGTTGTGTAATGGTTGGTTGAATGGTAATAGAGCTGAGTGGTTGGCCTCTTGTATTTCTTAAGGTGGAGCCAAGAGATGAAAACTGTTTGATTCCTTAGTCATTTGCTCGAATATATGGAAATGGGTGATCAAAAGTGCCTCTGACAGTGTTAATTAATCATCTGGGTTCTTAGATAGTTGGACAATTTTTGGTACGTGGGGTAAAGTGATGAGAATTAGAATATGCTTGTGAATGACTGAATGTAATTGATTATTTGCTTCCAGATGACTGGATTTTGGTCTCTTCTCTTTGGTCGACTGATTTGTAACATATATATAATATATGCATGCTTTTCCCCCCGTTTGTTTGTTGTGGGAAAAAAAACTACTTTGGATATACTTTTTCTATTTTGTCTGTGACTTTTTTCTTTTTAATTCTTTTCTTTTGCAGTGGTATGGGTCCTGATTTTCGAGTTTTGGTTCGGAAAAGTAGGAAGCAAGCAGAACAGTATCATCGATTATATAAGGTAGGGATTGACCGACTGTCGATGACATGTTTAAAGTTTTCTTTTTGTAATCGATTTACTTCCCTTAGTATGTAAAATGTGCTTATCATTCTTCTAAAAAGTCTTTATGAATGACTATTGTAGTTATCATCTTCCATGTCCTTTCACATTGACCTTTGAATAATATGGTAAACTCAATTCTTCATGTGAATTATGCTCACTTGTATCGTAGTCATTCTTTAATATCTCCTGGGAACAGTCACACTATGATCTTTCTGGTTACTGATTTTATCCGGAAGTAAGTTATTATAATTGGTCTTATTATGGCACTTGGAGTTGTCTGCTTGTTTAAATCGCCTCTTTTGCTGGTAATTTATGAATCTGAGACATAACTATCACCTTCTACCCTGTCTTTGCCTTCTGGTGAGTGGTAAGACCAGGGCTGAATGTTCATTTTCACATATAAGGTTTGGTTTCCTGTTACTTAGTTATCTCTCTCATGGTTCTGTATTGCTAAGGTGTAACTGCTTTGCTAATTTCATGTATGCAGGAACCCATTCCTGTCACACAGCTTGTGAGAGAAACTGCAGCTGTTATGCAGGAGTTCACTCAATCTGGGTAATATATAAAACTGTTGCTAAAATATGTTCTTTGTTGTTGTGATAATGCATGAATTTTAGGTATCTACATCTTTAAATAGATTTGTCGGTCAAATCTCGTCTTCTCTTTGTTTTGATTTGGAATCAATGGATTTTCGAAGTTCCATGTCCTGTCTGCTTCCATTTATCAGAATATTTCCTTTTTTTAATGCAGAGAAGGCATTGAAATAGTTATGGTTTTATGCATGAACAATTTGACACTGTCTTGTTCATTTATAAGCTAATGGAAAAACATTAGTAGTTTTCCGTTAGTGGTCAATGTAAAAGGGAGACGTACAATTAGTCATCATCATCATCATCAAAGGCTTTTCCCCATCAATTGGGGTTGTTTATGTGAATGCATTAGAGAAATTAGTGGGAATCTAGTGCGTGTTTTTTGTGTTTCATTATTTTATGTTGGTGTGCATACATGTGGATATGCATGTAGGAGAAAACATATATTGAGTGAAATATTAATCTCTCTCTTTCTGGCAGAGGTGTTAGGCCTTTTGGAGTCTCCCTACTGGTTGCTGGATTTGATGACAGTGGTCCTCAATTGTACCAGGTATATCTCCTTTAACCAATTTGGTTGTATTGAATGTACTGAAAAATGCATTGTTCTTGACCTGCTTGCATAGTGTATCACACATGTTGGCTCTAGCCTTTATGCAGCTATGTGTTGATGCCACAAGTAGATATCGTTTTGTTTATGGTGAATATATTGTTTAGACTGGCAAATGGCTAACATAAGCTGCATATACGTGGAAAGAAAACTAAATATATGAGGGGCCACTCTTCATTCAAAAATTTATTGGGGACATGTTGGATTGACTGTTTGCTTCCTGGGGTCCAGTCGCATTAGTATGCTCTTATTGTTAATTGACGGGTTTTGTCTGCTCAAAAAACAAAGGTTTCATGCCTGTAAGCACTCAAAGTCTATTATTTGTTGTAGTGAACAGTTCTATTTTCTTTTCTTTTCTTATTTAACTTGATATGTTTCCAACTCTATTGAGATTTGAGAGTAGCTTGCACTTCATTTGAATTATATTTTTACACTTGACTTTCTAGATTTAGCATCTTTTGAATGCCAATGGCATGCATACTTTTAGATCAACTTTTCATTGTTTTCTTTCTTCCGAGTGTTACCATAAGAGACTTTAATTTGGTGATCATGGGGTGAGATCAGATTGGAGAAGATATACAGGATTTGCATAGTGGGGAAGGTTAGTCGAAGTTGACTAATCTCTCTCTTGCCCTATTCCCTTCTTTTTGGTACTTGGTGGTAATAGAATTTTTATACTCTCCATGCCCATTCAAATTTAGAAATATGAAAGATTCTGTGCATTGCTAGTGGTTATCCTTTTAAACTTGTGCAATTTTAATGCTGAAATTAATTTATTTCCCAAATCTAAATCTGTGTATATCGATAACAGGTGGATCCATCGGGTTCCTATTTCTCATGGAAAGCCTCTGCTATGGGAAAGAATGTCTCAAATGCAAAAACTTTTCTTGAGAAGAGGTATTCACTCCTCAGTCTCTTAATATGGTTGCTTGTGTACTTGAATATAACTTAATTATTCTCATCGTACATTCTAGATACACTGATGATATGGAGCTCGATGACGCTGTTCACACAGCCATTCTGACATTGAAAGAGGGGTATGCATCTTATTAGCAATTTTGTTTTCTTTTTCAATTTTATAATGCATGGCTGACGAATGGTGAAAGTTTGAAGTAGGATAATCCGAATGGGTTAGGTATTTTTATTTTTACTGCTTTTTTGCTCACTACTCTTGGACTTGAAATCAAAATAGTAATAAATGAGAATCTCCATTTGGTGTCAAACTTTGATGTCTATTTCTTATAGCTTGTCAATCCTTTTTTATGGTGCTGAAATGTTTTTGGTTTGATCAATTTTGAGTTCATCCCTTTTTGGCATCAATGAGAGCTCCCTTTTGTGGCTTGCCAGTTTAGTTTCCGTGTTATCTGTGCTAGATCAGCCTTTTCAGATTCACTTCCTGTAACTACTTTTGTTGTTATTTTATCTGGTTATTCAGCCGTTTTCTTTATATTTGTGCAGATTTGAAGGACAAATATCTGGGAAAAACATTGAGATTGGAATAATAAGCACGGACAAAAAATTCAGGCAAGCTCTGCCTCATTATTCATTTTTATTGCACTTCATAAGTGACATTGATATTTCCCTACTCATTTACAGTGTCATGATTAATTTTCGCAAGTTCGATTTTTGTTTCATGTTCCCAGTTCACTACTTGTCTATTGTGGTGCATTGAAGTTTTGAAAGAACCTGTGGTTCCTAATTCCTCAACTGACCCTTAAGCATTTGCTTCAGTAGATCTCATTTTTTGCTCTATAATCTTGCAGGGTATTAACACCAGCCGAAATTGATGATTATTTGGCTGAAGTGGAGTAGGATGTGATTGTTGCTCCAGAGAAACAGAAATGATTCTGATAAGGTTGCTTTCTCAACCAAACTTGTAAGAGCTCATGTACAAATAAGTACAATGTTGTTTTAGCGTTCCAAGTATTACAGTCTGTCAAATTTGGTAGTTGCTCTTAACATTTTGGGATTTCGTATGCTATTTTTCCCCTAAATTTACTTTGTTCACCTATTATTTCCAACTTGTACTCTGGATTTAACACTCGGTTTTTCGACTTTTCAATCCTTGAAGAATAACTTTATCACATCCATTTTCAATTGTAGGACCAATTATTGTTTTCATCAAAGGTGGTAGGTATTTGGGTGAAGATCGGATTGAGCAAGTAACTATTATCATTAGAACAATACACAAGGATATGAATGAAGAATGTTTTGTTCACCCATTTGATGGTTGCTTGTATTGCAAGTTGGTCTCCAGTATTGGAGGACTGTGAGTGCGTTTGTTTAACATTTCACGAAACTTAAAGCTGTGGGATCCGCATAAAATGTTGTGTGAATCAAATGTCATATTTTGTTGACAATTTTAAGTTGTGCAAAATGAAATGTTGTCATCTCATAATTTTTCAAAACTTAAAAGCATTCATAGTATTTTAGAATCACATTACATAAATTTTTTCAAAACTCAAAGCATTCATAGTATTTTAAAATCACATTACATAATTGTCTCTTCATATCTTAAGAGTTTTCAATTAATTTTTATTGTAATACATTTTTTTGTAATTTAATTTACAAAATTAATTTAACGAAAAATTGAATCAAATATATCATAACATTTTATACAGCTTAAAATTGTGTTCTATAATTTTTTGCACGACATTTTTCATAGCTTTAAGTACATCTTTGCGAGCTTAAAATTATGAAATGCAATTGTGAAATAAACGGATTCATATATTTTCGTCACACATTTTAGTGCCAACTGTGGATCTCGTAAATGTTGTGGATAAATTAAAAGCAGTGAATTACATAAAAATATTTCGCTGTTAATAGAAAGCGAAATGGAACAAAAAAGAACGAAATTTATAGATCGAGCAACTGCAATGCACTCTTGAAAATGCCAATATAAAGCACTCTTGAAAATTTGATGAGCACAAACACCTAGGCAATTTACAAGTGTTTTGAATAAGCACTGGAGTTTATATGTGAAGAGTCTCTTAATTTGTGAATAGTGGGTCCTAATGAATTTCCTTAATCAAACACAGGTAAGATCAAGAAAATAATACAGAAGATATCTCACAAGAAATTTCTTGCCCCTTCAACGCAAGGTTTGATTCTTATATAACCATAAAGCTCCTTAGACATAAGCCATTAATTCTCATAGATTCTAAGAACAATTGCAATGGTAGTATTTTAAGTTCTTAGTAATTTTGTGCCTCAATTACCCTAATTAGTAACCAAACTCAACTAGTCTCCCACTTATGGGGCACGTGCGTCTGCTGCAATCAAGCTCAGGACTATACCCAAAATTTGGCTATAAGGTTGGAAAGAGTTTGCTATTATTAGCAACACTTTACTTGGGTAAATACCTGATGTGAGATAGTCTAACATAAGGGGAGTGAGTAATGTTTATATATGTTAGAATTTTGATAAAAAAGTTGGACGATTTCTTTTGCTATAAAAGAAATCCTTATTTTTTGAAAACACGTTTTCAAGTTGGTCTCTAATTAAGAATGTAATTGGTATCATATTTATAATTGAAAACATTTTGGGTAGGAATTCCTAGGTAGAATAGAACTGGAAGACTTGACTCTTCTATAAATACTAGTTTGTTACTAGGGTTTTGTGTGTATTGTGGGTACAAAATATAGAGACTTCTAGGGCGGTATGCGGTGAGCACAAAAAGAAAATAATGAGTTTTATTTTCAGGATTGAGCTAGATTTCTTGGTAAGGGAAAATTAGGACCTGTGGTTTTTCTCTGGATTTGATGTTTTTCACATTAAATTCTTGTGTCGTGATTATTGCACTTTAAATACTAGTTTGTTACTAGGGTTTTGTGTGTATTGTGGGTACAAAATATAGAGACTTCTAGGGCGGTATGCGGTGAGCACAAAAAGAAAATAATGAGTTTTATTTTCAGGATTGAGCTAGATTTCTTGGTAAGGGAAAATTAGGACCGGTGGTTTTTCTCTGGATTTGATGTCTTTCACATTAAATTCTTGTGTCGTGATTATTGCACTTTTCTATTTCAATTTTCTTTATTGTCATGTGATATTTCTACAATAAGGATTTGAGAATTGTTCCAACATTAGATTTTAGCTTTTTTATTTCTTCAATTTTCAATTTTAAAATGAAAAAAGTTAAAAAAAATAATTTTGGATTTTTTTTAAAATTAATTTTATACGGACCCCATAATTTTAAGTTAGCAAAATGTGAATCAATCGCACTCTTAATCCTCCACTTCAGCTCTTGCTCCGAACAATTGTCATTTTTCATGGTCATTAACAAACTATTCAGAATAGCACATTTTATTAATTATGAAAATTTAGCGCACAAGCGAGATTCAAATTGTTGCCCTTGATAAAGTTACTGAAACCCTTTCATCAAAAACAATTTTTGCCAAAAAAAGATTAATCAATGAATAAATAGGTTACCTTATAGCTTTGCTTCTCAGGCAAGAAAGACCTCCAACATTCGTTTCTTCTCAGTTCTCTCACAAAAGTAAGCAGAAACTGCTCAAGTATCATCCTCTTTGCCTCGGCTGTTCCTCCAACATCGCTCATCTTCTCATTAGTGAATCCATGACTGTTCAAGAAGCAATTGACAATAGCTTAGGAAACAATCGTCGGAAGAAACGGCCCCGTGTGAAAGAGAGGGAAATGGAGGTCAAGGGACGGTGATAGCTGGAGGAACTGAAAGATAGAGGGATGAGAGGGAGGGAAGAAGTGTTAGCTCAAGAGTCTCCATTATGATTGAATATAAAACAAGTGCTTGAGAACGTCATTGTTACACAAGAATTGAATCGTATGGAGTATGAGCACAAGAGTGTCACGATGGATGCTCTAATTAGAATTAATAATTCAAATTTAATAGCATAAAATAAAGTTAAAAAAAAATTGGTGCAATATGACACATTTCAAACTATTGAATCAAAATTATTGAAAGTTTGAAACCTCGAATCGACCACATTACATGAGTGAGCCCCCCATTTAGTCAACACTCACCAACTTTGCCCAGCGGATTCTCTCTCTCTCTCTGTATTTGTTGTTTAGAGATTTGGATTCTTCTTTGGAGTATTTGGTTTCGTTATCAGAAAACAAACATCCACCAACCCACCAACATAAAACCCGCGTCACTCGCAAAAGTGAGTGCCGTGTAGCGTCAAGTGTGTATTGAAAGAGAAGCGAATACGCTTCTTGGAGCCACAACCACTCTCGCCTCAACATGGCTGCCAGGTTGTGGGCTTCAAGGGCTGCTTCTCACCTCAGGATCTCAGTCTTTCCTAGAGGTTTTGCTACAGGTGGAGTGGATCATTCATTTGCCTTGTTCGTTTATGCATTATAGGAACACACACCGATCATGATTGTTGATTTTGATGGGTTTGTTGTATGCCGTTGTGCGTGTATAATGTGTATGATATCAGTCTACTGTTCTGTGTTTGTTACGGTGCCTGATCTCAGATTGTTTCTATAGAAACATTTGATATTAAAGTTGAGTTCTTTTTGTGTTTCTCGTTTAGTGTTACATGATACAAGATTTGGAGGGCTCTTGAATAGATCAGGATTAGAGCATTTTATTATTTATTCCTTTGTCTGCCGACGGCTTGGTCCTCTTAGCGGCGCTGTTGATATTGTTCTTCAGATCTTTGATTTTTTTTGACAGTATTGCGATTGATCCTGGGCAATCATTGAGTTCTTTGAATTTTTTTTTCATTTTCCTATTTTGGTTAATATTGGATAGCTGAGGAAGCTTTGAGTGAATATTTTTGAGTTCTGTGGGAATATGTTTCCAATATGTTTCGAGATTGGGAATGGATTTTGTGCTGTTTGAGAAAGGTAGAAGGCAGTGTATCTAGTTGGTACTAGTGGTGATGATACCATGGCGCTGCGGAAATGAAATTACCTTTTGCTTTCCTTTTTCTCTTCTGAGATCATAAATAAATAGAAAACAATAACACTTTGATCTTATGCAGCTATAAAAGTGGTTAGAGAACCAAGTGGACGTGTGCCATTTTAGTTGACCGCTAGTAGTAAGAAGTTCAAATTGTAAGGTTAAGATTGAGCTGATTAACCCAGTTGGTTTTGTTTACAACTCCAATAGAGTTGATGTCGAAGGAAAATTGATTAAGATCGTTGGGTGTAAAACCTAGAGATGTTGGTGCTGTTATACAAAATGTTGAGAAAATTGAAGTAGGAAAGAGGGAAGCCAAAAATTATATGGATGGAATTGATAAAACAGGACACGGACATGGACACTTCAAGATTAATAGAGGTCATATATTTACACTGAAACAGTTAGGGGAAGAGAATTTATACTGTGGATTTTAACTGATTCTTATTATGTGTTCATGATTCATGTGGTGATGCCAAAATGCTTGGAATAAAGCTTTGATGATAACTGATTAATGGAAGGATAATATAGAGAAGAGTCTTTGGGGACAAAGAAGCCGATTTCTTCGCTTAAAATGTTCATGCTCTCATTATAGTGCGAATAATATTGTTGAATGAAAATTTTCTTTTGGAGGTAATGGATTGTTTGGATTGCAGTACAATCTCAAAGGGTGATACTTTCTATGTAGATTCATATCTAGTAAATAAAATTTCTATCATAGAAAGTGTTTAAAGTATAGAAGAAGGTGATGGACTTTTGGCTTGATAAAACTCTCAGGGTATGAAAATTTGAAACTTAAGATAGAGAAATGGATTTAGAAGTCATAAAGTGTTTAAATTCGTCTCTATCACTCACCCTCCCTCCCTCTCCTTCTCATGGGAACTTACAAATTAAACATCTTATTCTTTCGTATGATATAGTACTTAAAACTAGCCTTTGCAAAGTCCGGTCTCCTCTAATCAACTTTTGCTTATGCTTTTCCAATGGACCTGCAGTTGTGAGGGATCTGAAGTATGCTGATTCACATGAGTGGGTTAAGGTCGATGGCAATTCTGCTACCATTGGTATAACAGATCATGCTCAAGATCATTTGGGCGATGTTGTATATGTTGAATTGCCAGAAGTAGGGGCAGCTGTAACACAGAACACCAACTTCGGTGCAGTTGAAAGTGTTAAGGCTACTAGTGATATTAATTCTCCTGTTTCAGGAAAAGTATCTGAAGTTAATGAAGAGCTCAACAACTCGCCTGGTTTGGTGAGTACCCCACCTCTGTTTTATATATTTTGCCTATATTATTTATATTTTGATCTATTATATGCGTCCCTTTCTGAACATGCCCATTCTGTTTTGAAAAATATTATTTATATTCTAAACTAAATTATCATGTGCTGAGTCCTCAGCAAAGGCATGAGCCTTGGACTGCCTGCGCATGAATGGAGTTAGTTTCATCTCTGAGGAGGTAGTGGTAATACCTTATTTTCTCTGTCTTCATTTATTTTTTTCGTTGCGAAGGGACCAGTCCTTTCGCCTTTCGGCTTTGCTAGCTTCAATTCAGATCTTGATTTTTGCCATTAATTGGTTTTCTTATTGATAACAATCTACTTCGTTCACAGCATGTTGCAGAGGTCATTTTACTTGTTTTATCTTTTCCTTGAGTTACTATGTAATCTTGCTATCATATTGGCTCTTGTGAAGATGTAGCATGTTAATGCTGTATTGGTTCCTTTCTAAGCATGGGGCATCGATAATGTTCCATATTTTTCATTAATTTCTCTATATTGTGAAAGATAAATTAGCCATTTAAGGGTATGTAAATGAAGTGTGCCTTTGCTCTAGTTGACTCTCTGAAATAAGAGAGAGCTTTTCTAAACTGTTTTAATTTTCTGCTATGCTTGTTCTAGTCATCTCTATCTTGGTTGGCACAGAACTATGTCGAAATTCTCGGCTGATAAAGGTAGATCTTTGAGATGCCTGTCAGCTAAAGAATGACTTTTTTTTTTGCATGGAAGGTTAACTCGAGCCCATACGAAAATGGTTGGATTATAAAGGTTGAAATGAGCGATGCAGGTGAATTAAAGAATCTTAAGGACTCAGATCAGTATTCCAAGTTCTGCGAAGAAGAAGATGCAGAACACTGACTAGGGCACGGCTGTGTTGGATGAATTTGTTGCATGTCTTTGGTGTTACCACATCAAGGAAACCAGAAGCTGATTTACTTTTCTTTTATGTTGTTACTGAGTCATGTGTTTCGATTTTGTTTTCTTGGGAGTAAGCCTTAGTTTATGGATGTGTGCTTTGAAGTCGATTAATTGTTTTAAGATTAAAGGGTTCTCTTAAATCTATTTTTTTGGTAATAGGATTATGCATATGAAAATTATGTAAATTGAAGAGAGGTTTTTTTTTCCTTCTGTTTCAGCCAATAAATTACAATGCAGAAACTGGAAATCTAGGAGCAGCAGCAGCAATGAATTTGATTATAAAAGGAAAAATAGTGATTTTAGAAATACAATAAATGACAGCCAGCATGCTGCAGCAGTTTTTTTCTTCTTCCTTTTTGTCCAAGGCTTGAACTGAAAAGAACTGAGTGAAAATTTCTTCTTTATAACTGAGATTATTGCATTCCTCAGCCTTTGGCTAAAGATCAAAGTGGTTTTTCAATGAATTAAGATTAAAAAAAATGAAAAAAATGTCAAAGATTCATCCTTGTGAACATCTTAAGCAGAATTTTCTTATCTTTTCTATTTCTTCAAATTAATATACACAGAAAATCTTAAATTTCTATATCTTCATGAAAACATAATGCCATTCTGGAGATGGATTACTCGTTTTCTTGAGTGCTAAAACAGTCAACAGATCATTCTGGTTTGCTATTGAGTTCTCATCTGGTGGCTCTAGAGAGAGACTTGAGGCAAGACAGACTCTGACTATAGATAGAGAGAGTCTTCTTAGTCAAGTCTTCTATGTAAAGTCTCATACAATTTCCATTAATTCTCCAATTCCACATTAATATCCATCAAAATACTGTGGCTATTACCAAAGCATTAGTTGCTGTCACTCCTTCAAACAAGTTAAACTTGAGATTAGGGTTCTTGTGGAAAAGCCAAAAACAGACTCATTAGTCATATTTCACTTGAGAGTCTTCTATATAATTAAGAGTTTTAATCATCATTTATATATATGGTATACTGCAGATAGAAGGGTAGATACAGAAACTGATCCATGGCAAAATCAACCTTGGATAATTCACTCACCCTTGCTTTTGTTTTCCTCTTCTTTGTTTTTTCACATGACTCGCTCTGTGTTACTTGTTCTTCTAAGTCTAACGAAGAAGCCGAAGCTCTTCTCAAATGGAAAGCCAGTCTTCAAATAAAAAACCAGTCTAGCCTAACTTCATGGACTTTCCTTCCTAATAATGCCACTAGTTTGGAACCATGCAGTACTTGGGATGGAATTTATTGTGAAGATGGAAGTGTTTCCAGAATCAGCCTCGAATTTTCAGGTATTTTTGGCACACTCCATGAATTTCCATTCTCCTTTCTCCATAACCTTGCATATCTCTATCTTAGCTGCAACGAACTCCATGGTTCCATACCACCTCAAATTAGTCAGCTTACCAAGCTCATTGAGCTTGACTTGTCATATAATCAGTTATCTGGGAATATCCCACCTGAAATTGGCCTATTAACTCATCTTGAGTTTCTGGTACTCGGATACAATCGCCTCAACGGTTCAATCACTCAAGAAATAGGCAAGTTAAAGTCTCTCATAGAGCTTTCTTTGTTCAGCAACAACCTAGAGGGACCGATTCCAACGTCTTTGGAAAACTTGAGTAACATGACCTATTTGAATCTCTATAAAAATTCTCTAACAGACACACTCCATGAATTTCCATTCTCATCCCTTCCTTATCTTATACGAATCGATCTTAGCTTCAATGATCTCCATGGTTCCATACCACCTCAAATTAGTCAGCTAACCATGCTCATTCGTCTTAACTTGTCATATAATAAGATATCTGGAAATATCCTGCCTGAAATTGGCCTATTAACTCATCTTGAGTTTCTGGCACTCGGATGCAATCGCCTCAACGGTTCAATCCCTCAAGAAATAGGCAAGTTAAAGTCTATCAAAGAGCTTTCTTTGAACGGCAACAATCTAGAGGGACCTATTCCAACTTCTTTGGGAAACTTGAGTGGCATGACCTATTTGAATCTCTCTAATAATTTGCTAACTGGTTCTGCTCTGGCTATGCTTGGTAAATTGGAGAGCTTAGAGAGTATGAGTATGACAACAGACTTTCCGGATTCATTCCTCCAGAATTTGGATCGATGCCAAATCTTGAGTATCTAGACTTGTCCTCAAATAGTTTCAGCCACTCAATCCCAAAGGAGTTTGGAAATTTACTTAATCTGAATTACCTGAGTTTGGGCAGTAACCAGCTCAGCCATGAAATTCCAATTACACTGATGAATCTATCTTTCCTTCTTCGGCTTGATCTGAGTAATAACTTGCTCATTGGTCATATCCCTTCAAGCATTTCTGATTTGAAATACTTGGAGAATCTGAATCTCTCTCACAATAGACTCTCCGGTAGCATTCCAGAAAACTTCAGCAATATGCCAGAACTGTTGTCCATCGACGTGTCTTACAATGAGTTGCAAGGTCCTATACCACACAGCAAGGCAATTCAAAATGTAGGCTTCGAAGCATTGCGAGGGAACGAAAAATTGTGTGGCGACATTCAAGGACTGCAATCTTGTTCTTGTAAATACAGTGACAATGTTAATAGATGCAAACGTAAAATCCCATTTCTAGTCATTCTACTCCCACTTCTAGGAGCACTTTTACTTTCTTTTGCAGTCACTCAGAAGAAAGAGAAAGCAAGATCCTCAAACTGAAGAGAACAAAGCATATGATAAACGTTTGTATTGGATATCATCAGCACTTGATGGAAGAATCATGTACGAAGAAATCATTAAAGCAACAAATGATTTCGATGCCGCATATTGCATTGGAAGAGGGGGATTTGGAGTAGTCTACAAAGCAGAGTTGCCTTCAGCTGGCATGGTAGCCATAAAGAAATTTCACTCATCAGTTGATGGGGAGAATGCAGTCCAAGGAGAGTTCTTAAATGAGATAAAGACATTATTGAAGGTAAAGCATCGAAACATTGTGAAACTTCATGGATTTTGCTCGAATGCTCGACACTCTTTTTTGGTCTATGAGTATCTTGAAAGGGGCAGCTTGGCATCATTTCTAGGAAGAGAAGAAACAGCCAAAGAATTGGATTGGATTAAAAGATTGAATATTGTTAAAGGTGTTGCCCATGTCCTTTGTTACTTACACCATGATTGCTTACCGTCGATTATCCACCGAGACATATCGAGCGATAATGTTTTACTGGATTCTAAGTGGGAGGCTCATGTAGCAGACTTTGGCGCCGCCAAGCTTCTAAAGACAGATTCCTCCAATAGGTCTAAAATTGCAGGCACCATTGGTTATATGGCACCAGGTATTGAATTTCATCATGTTCTCAACTAAACAATCCTATGATTACACATTCGTCAGACTTAATTTTTACTCTTGAATTTGCAGGGCTTGCATACACGATGAAGATAACAGAGAAATGTGATGTGTATAGTTTTGGGTATTGTCATTGGAAGTGATCAGAGGTGAGCATCCAGGTGAGATCATAGAGTCTCTATTGTCTACTCGGGCAGAGGAGAAGATGGTAGTGAAAGATGTTTTGGACCAACGCCTTCCACATCCTTCGCTTGCAGTCAAGTATGAACTCAAAGTAATTCTGGAACTTGCAATTCAATGCATGCACTTTAATCCAGATCATAGACCAACCATGCATATGATTTGCCAACAACTTCTAACTCGATTCAGCTTCCAAGATTCACCCCCACAACTATGTTTGGATTGACTAGTATTGTGGAATTCACATCTCACAAAACTATGCTCAAAAGATTTGCTCATTCTAAATGTCTGTGTTGGTTTATGTACCTTCATAGTGCATTGTCTCCATTTATTTGACAAAAATAAAACAACTGAGCAGTATTTATATGAAACATCTACTTGTATGACACCATGATGATAAGCATGGTTAGACTAAAATAAGTGTCTTTCACTTTACCATTCAAGTGAAACCATCAAACTCACTTCACTTACCTTTCAACAGAGCCATCTCTTTTTTTTTTTCCTTTTCAAGATGTGAGTGGGAGAGTAACATTGTAATGGGACACTGAGAGTCTCATATCCAATTTAAGTGTACTGCCTAAACTATAGAGGGGAATGTCTTTATCAGCATCAGACTGGTTTTTTCAACTAGGTCTGGTTTTTTCAACTAGGTGTCATTGATTTAGTAATAGTATTTGTGGAAGGAAGGTGATCTAGCTGTTCAAAAATCTTTTTAAGTCGTACAAATCACATGTCTTTGTCTATTTGTTAACTCATATTGATTAAGGATGCACAAAGGCCAGGTTGAGTTGGGTTTGACGTGATATCTCATCCGATTCGCATAGGTTTGTGTTAGAAGATGCTCAAACTTTAACCAACCTCATCTTAGGTTGGGTGGGATTGAGTTTGACAAATGGGATCGGGTTACATATAAGTGTAGAAATACTTACTTGATTCCTGATCGGTTTGAATTACAAGCATTTCGTTATAAGTCGAGATTGTTGTTACGAGAACAATGATTCCAATTCACTACCTAAACTCACTCTATCAATCTCCCTCAATCTCTTGTCTTTGCAAGTTTCCTCATGCACACACATACGCTCACCATTGATTGTGCTTTTAGTAGGAGATCACCATATGGTGGTTATTTCTCATGTAACCACCTGATAGTTACACTGCCATGTCATGGGTGGAAGTTATTCATTTCCAGCATCTCTGACTCATTCATGACAGGGTAAAGTGGAAACAAGTTTAAGAGATTTTTCATACAAGATAATAGGTTGTGTGACCTGTAAGCACCATGAATAGCGGGAACTCCAATATAGAAACCAATCAAGGTCATGAAGGCGACATCAACCATAATACCGACTCAAATTAGACAAATGTACTTATTTACCCTAAGCAATTTTGGTTACACGTGACTGAATATTACTCAATCTCTCGGGAGTTCAATATTCAATCATCCATCTTTTCAAATACATTTATTCACAATCTCTAGAAACTCTTTCGAGTTATAAGATTGTTTGGCTGGTGAATATAAGTAATATGCATAAACCAACAATTAACTCTTTCTTTCTGCCTCACACCACTAGTATAAAAAAATAATTCACTTTTCTAGAAGTGTTCCTTTAGATTGCATCTTCTCATAATCTTAGGTAGCACACTAAGATAGTGAACACTATTTTATCACTTTATGGTGTAATCAAAAGTCACAAAAGGTAATGTTTGAGATCTATTACGGATCTCCAAAACTCACACAGTAAAGAAGTAGGGATTTATTCTCTTACATCTCGATAGGTCACAAGCACATGCAATATGATATGCATGCTATGGTGAAACAACTCTTTTCTCATCAAAGTTTAAGAGTATATGTCAGCTTTTCAAGTTAATGGAAACACCATATAGACGAGCCTTAGTCTTGTCGCTTAATGCAAGGGAGCCAAACCTGAAACTTTTATTTATCCACTTTCAAAAAATGCCAGATAGCTAATTTACCAATTGGTTTTCTTCAAATAGACACAAATAGTGGGGAAAAACATCTGTATAGATTTCTTGAATTTCGAAATCTCATCTTGGCACTAACCAAGGAGACTATCAAATAGAAATTGAAATTACTCAATGCTTTACATGCTTTAGCATTTCAATCATTTTATAAGCACCACAATTTAAATTGTCTCAATTGCTCTTGTGAGAAAGCCAATCTAGTCTATCGACATACATTCAATTATACTAGTTATAATCTTACATTCCATCACAAAAAAAAAAGAGTTGAATAATTCAAACTTCATTTAATATTATTCAACATACTATAAGAATATCCATATAATCCACAAAATTAATAAATCATATTCTACGTAAGCCTAGCGATTTAACATGCGCAACATATGTGTTGGTTTTTTTGTGTGTGTGACAATTGTGTGATATTTGATGTTACTTAGTGCATGGTTTAGTGCATGTGTTTTTACGCATTAAATTGCATTGTTTACGTAGTGGACTTTGAATTGGCAAGTCTTATCATGATTTGAAAAATCTCACCGTGACTCAAACACTAGTATAAAGGACACGACAACAAATGTCAAGTGATATAATTTATAAGTGTCTGAGTTTCTTATTGGTTTAAATGCCTAGTTTTGCATGTCTATCATAGCTCTCTTTGTAGTGTTTTTTTTATCGCATGTTGCTTTACAGGAGTTAAGAAGGAATTCTTATCATGGTGTGACTCCTGTCCTATATAAAGTGCAAGACAACAATTGAAGAATTACCGGAAGCAACGCTTAATTTCAAAATATTTGAGCTTTGGTTATTCTTTCTCATATTATCCTTGTAATGGTGAGATTATTCATGTCAATATGAATTCCTAGCTATTGGTTTTGTAAGTGGGTCAGCGACCATCTTAGACATAGAAATATGTTGCAAGTAGGAGTGCCCAAATCCGATATGCAATTGAGAAATCGATCTCAATTGTGGTTATGCGGTTTCGATTTTTTGGTTAACGGTTTTGGATTCAGTTATGAACTTAGAGATTTTTTAGATATTTTTTTCGGATTCGGTCTTTTTGGATTCCGTTTCTGATTTAACAAAAAAAAACCAAATAAATGTTTATTATGTTTTATATATTTACTTATTTAAATAATTAGGGCTAAAAATTAAAGAATTAGGCTCAAATATAATTTCTAATTTATCCATTAGGGTTTAAAATAACATCTCCATCTAGCTTATTCTTATTTAAATTATTTCCTAATGAATCAAAATGTTTATTTTGTTCATTATAACAGATTTAAACATGGCGCACACTGGATTTTAGACTATTGCGGAGTGAAGAAGTTAAACTGAAATTTAATCCCAATCGAAAAAGTTTGGTTTTTTTTAGTTTGGTTATCTGATATATATTTTTCGGTTACGGATTTTAAAATATCATAATCGAATCAATTCGAACATTTTGGTTTTGGTTTAAAACCGAACCAAAAACCGAACAAACACCCTTAGTTGTGAGATCATTTCCTTTTGTTTAATCATGTCTCTAACATAGTGACACCTAATTTGAATGTGTTTGGTCTTTCCATGATATTTTGGATCCTTAGAGAAGGCTAATGCAATCATACTATCATAATGAATTGTTATTGCCTCAGATATTGTTTTAGCGATTCATAAATTCTCCAAGAACCTTTTTAACTAAACAGCTTTTTGTACAACTACGGAACATGATATGTACTCAACCTCCATTGTGCATAGGACAATGTATGAATGCTTTTTGGTACACCATGATATTGCACCATCATTCAACAAGAATGCATATCCAGATGTGGATTTGCGCTCTACAATGTCATCCCCCCAATCAGCATTGGTGTAAACAGCTAAGTAAATTCTCTCCTTAGTAGCATAGCACACAATTAGATGTTCCTTGTAGGTATCGTAGAATCTTTTTGACTACTTGCCAATGTTTTAAGCCTGAATTTGATTGAAATCAGCTCACTAGCCCTATGGCATAGCAAATTTTGGGTCTTGTGCACACCATTGCGTACATCAAACTACTGATAGCAATGCATAGGGTACTCTAGACATTTTCTCTTTCTCTTTTGAAGTCTTTGGACATATATGAAGACTTAAACTCACTTTTTTTTCAACATAAGTGTCTATATGCTTGCAATTGTACATGTGATAGCGCTTTAACATATTTTTAGTATGTGTCCCTTGTGATAAACACAAAAAGTCTATGAGTGTGATCCCTTTGGATCTTTACACCTAGCATATAGCTAGCCTCATCCATGTCTTTCATTTCAAAATTGGAAGATAACCACTTCTTAATGACTTCAATCAATTCCATATCATTCCTAGCTAAAAAGATGTCATCAACATATACAGACAATACCACAAAAATATTCTTTGAATGTACAACATATACACAATGATCCTCCACCATCATAGTAAGGATAGCTCGAGGAAATTTGAGATCCATTGTCTAGATGCTTGTAAGAATGTCTATAGATCTCTTAAGCTTGCAAACTTTGCACTCATTCCCTTTAGACTCAAATCCTATAGGTTGATCCATATATATCTCTTCATCCCATTCTCCATTAACAAATATAGTTTTCAGATCCATTTGGTATAATTTTAAGTCTAAATGTGCAACAATAGTTAGAATGAGTCGAACTGAACCAATTTGTACCATTGGTGAGAACTTATACTCATAATCGACTCATACTTTTTATAGGTAGCCTTTTGCCACTAGTTGAGCTTTATATCTTTCTATTGTCCCATCCGCTTTACGTTTGATTTTGAGAACCCATTTGTTCCCAATGGACTTTCATTCGGGCGGTAGGTCTACTAAGTCCCAGACTTGATTGACCTTCATAGACTCCATTTCTTCCTCTATTGCTTTAAACCATTCTTTAGCTTTAGGACTAGATAGAGCCTCCTGAACTGTTTTTGGCTCTTCCTCATCTTGAGGAGCTATCATGAAAGCTTCCCCCTCAATTCCAAATCGAAGGCGAAGAATTCATGATTAGGCTCTTATTTAGCAGAATCACTCATTATGTTACTCCCAATCGCTCTAGAAGGATTAAGTGTATCCCTTATCTCATCAACTACATGGCTGAGAAAATTATTATCAGGATCTTCCAATTCAACCTTTTCCAACTCACCTCGTGTAGGAAAATCTATCACTAAAAAATTTACATCTCATGACTCAATCTCCATAACGCTTCCTTTATCGTTTTCACCTATGAACATCATTTCTTCCCCCTCGAACTCAGCTTCCTATGCAGCAAGAAGTTGTGTGTACAAAGGCTGCACAACCCCAAAGATGTAAATTACCTAAATCAGGTTTTTCACCATTCCATAATTCATGAGGGGTGGAAGGTATAGATTTGGAGGGCAAACAATAAAGAATATAAGCAGCAGTTAACAAGGAATCTCCCCAATAGGAAATAGACAAATTAGATTGTGTCATAATTGACCTAACCATCTCTAACATGGTTCTATTCCATCGTTTTGATACACCATTTTGTTGTGGAGTACAAGCAATACGATGTCCAGCTATCCCTTTTTCAACACAAACTGTTTAAATTCTTCAGACATATATTCATGACCTTAATCGATTCTTAGTGCTTTAATACTTATGTTTGATTGATTCTCAACAAACCTCAAATATTTCCAATGCTTTGGATTTTTGAGAGAGTAAATAAACATGACCAAATGGAGTGAACTCGTTTATAAAAGTGATGAAATAGGAAGCCCCTAGTTTTTCCCTCACATTCATCGAGTCATAAATATCAGAATGAATTAGTTGTAGAGGAAATTTAACTTTTTTGGGTTTGCCAAATGGTAACCTAATTGCTTTTGCTGTGAGACAATGTTCACAAGTGAGAATTTCTACTTTGGCTAGCGCAATAAGTGTCTTGTTTAGCCAATCTATTCATACGTTATTTTCCAATATGCTCTAATTGAGCATGACATAAAACATTCTCATCCAAAACATCATTTATAGCATTAGCAACATATACAGAAGAATTATCATATAAATCGACATTAACGATGTTCACACAACTATTAATAAAATAAAGTTCAAAAACCTAGTCCTAAAAGAACAACGATAGAAACTAGATTTCTTCAAACTTATAGGGCATATAATACATCATAGAGATATAGAGTGCGACCTCCCCGTAGCATGAGCTTATAGGCACCAATCCCAAGCACTATAGTAGAAGCATTATTCCCATGTAAATACATCTATTCCCATTCATATTTTGTTGAAATTCTACAAATGTTGCGCAATCTTGAGTTACATGGTCTGTTGTTGCTGAGTCTGTAGTCGAATAAGGAAGAATTTCAGCTAACATCAAACAACTACTAACAAATAAGTTAGGAGATCGAACTAGGTCTCATACCTTCGACTCAGTGCAATCATGAGCGAAGTTACTCAGTTGGCCATAGTTGTAGTAGTTTCTATCTTTCTTTTCACTGCGCTTATGACATTTGCACTATTGTTCTTTGGACCAAATCCCTTTTGACATTTTTGGAACCTTTGCCCTTACCCTTCCAATAACCACTTTTAGGCCGAGAGCTTGACGCTCCTTGAGCTTCAATCACCAAAGCCTCTTCAATTGGCTTTTCAGCTTTAAGACAATCCTCTTCTAGCTTAACATGACGAGCGACATCGTCAAATTTTTTATACTGTCATTATGGGTGAAGTTAACACACATATGTTCCCAATTACTTGCTAGGGAGGGTATGACAGCTTGAACTTATTGTTCATCAGTCAACCAATGCCCACCAGTCCTCAACTCACTAATCATGTTCAACATGACCAACATATGATGTTTCATTGAGTGATTGTGATGTGTTTTTTGTAGGCATATGTCGCAACCGATTTTGCGAAAGAAAATTTAAAATAGTCGCCACCGATTTTGCGAAAAAAAAATTAAAGAAGTCGCCACCAATTGTAATAGGTGCAATTGATTACCATAAAAATATTTTGGTTTATGAAAATCCAGAAAATGAGTAAGTGAGTTTGTTATGTATGGATAAGGTGTAAGACACCCCACAACGTCTGTTTTAAAAATATTTATCAATTTAATTTTTATTATCTCATTAAATGATTACGAAAATCAAGCATGACATATTAACAAAAATATATACATGGAGCATAATAAATATATACGAAATATAAAAACTATATTGAAAGTCTAATATTGAGATTCATGTGACTCTTCCATCCAATGGTTATGTTTCCACGAAACACTCTCACCTCAAGAATTTCTCAAAGGGTATATTCAATGCATTCTCCGAATTAATTTCATCGTTGGTTAAGACTTTCGATATAATCTTTATACCAAAATATAAAATATAAGTTTGAGTGAAAAAATAAAAATAAAAATAAATGTTGGGAACCGAGATTAAAATTTGTGGACTAAACCATATTAAATTATCGCAAATTTCCATTCAAACATATTAACACTTTAAATCATACAATTTACACATATAATAACTTAACATGGGAAAAACACATTATCAACCAATAGCAAATAAAAATCACACATGGTAAGGACTTGATTTTCGTTATTATGTTGGTAACTCATCATTTCAATCATACTATTAAATTTGTATGATTGCAAATTATGATTTACTATCGAAATAAAATTATTATATTGAAGGCTCCACGTTAGACTTCATGAAATCTTTTTCCATCCGATGATTGAGATTCCATGGAAATCATTTTCCTCGAGAATCCTTTCGGGAGAGCATTGAATGCTTCTCAATTGGTTTTTTCGTCAGATCGACCTTCAATATAATAATTAGGGCCTTTATGAACAAGCACAACACATCACTTAACTCAATGCAACAGGAAAACAAATAACCAAACTTGAGATCTAACTATCTTGCAATAGTGAACTCTAAATACATAATACCGAATAACAAATCTACCAAAAATGAGTAAAACACCTTCACAAAATTCCTCCCGAAACGAGCATAACTATTATTAAAATTACTATAAATTTACTTCTATCATGACATCTCATCTAGTCAATATGATAATTCACGTTAATCAGGCACACCACATAAAACATCATTATACAGTTAAAATTATTTCCCACAAATCATTAATCAATGGGCTGCAACATGTTGAAACTAATTAAATTCAATTATTCTCATGCTAAGTCAACCCTAAAAGCATTCTTTAACCCTTTTACATAATTACTACTTATATAAAGTACCAAAGGTAAGTAGTTCATAGTCAAATGAGTAAAGCTATCCTACTTTTAAACCAGTGAATGGAATTCTTGTTAATTTTTCTTTAAGACAACTCCATCCTACTAGCATACTTTCCTTATAAAGACAAAACTGCTCGTTTGCACTATAAGCTCTAATAAACATACCCGTACAATCTAAATAAACATACCACACAATCTATTATTATGAAAGATAAAAATGTGACAAAAATTCACAAACTATAACAAGGCATAAAATGAATAAACAAAGTGAGAAACAAAGCATTGAGATTACTCTCTCACTTAATCGTACCTACTTTTGGAAGCTTAGTAATAGTATAGCAATTAATCCAATCATTAAAATAATGTAATCCATAGATATAGTAAACACACAACTTCAATAATCCACATTTATTCTTGGCTTCAATTCACATCAACAATTCAAGATGATGAACAAAAACGGCCATTCTCTATGAGAAATCATAGCCACACAGCACATACAAATTCAATAGACTAACATGCCTAGTTGTTGCACCGAAAAAACAAAAATAATTCAACATTTGCTGCCTGCAACAATGGCTACTATTCAAGCTTGCCATTATTCAAGAAACACAATATTTTTGTAGAGAGAAAGAGAGGGTGAGAGTGAGGGAGATAAGAAAAGTTTTTGTTTTGAGAGATTTTTAGTTTTTCTCCTAGTTTAAAGAGAGAGTGTCATTGTTCTCTCTTTGTTAAATTAGAGAGAAGGTTGTAACCCTCTATTCCATAAAGAGAAGGTTGTAACCATCTGTTCCATAGTGAATTCTTTTATATTGGTCCGTGATTTTTACCCCGTTGATTAGAGATTTTCCACGTAAAATATGTGTGTTCAATTTCTCATTTTAATATTTCAAGCTGTGATCCTACTCTATCCGAACGGTCAATTTACAACACTATTCTCCAACACAAAAAGCAATATGAGTTCTTTCTTTGGCCTATAGACCATCCAAACCTTCACCAAGGAATCAAGACATATCCACGAAATTAATGAGTCCAGAAAGCTCACCCCACACAGTAACTACACTAGACAAAATCCAGAACAAAATTGATGGAATGCACCCAAAAACATAACATCAATTACTCATTATCACAGAATCACAACCAGTAACAATACCATGGCATCCATTCCATATTATGAACAAATTTATAAGAATAAAAACAAAGATTTCAGCATAGTAATTAATTTCTAAAGATTGAACAACCTTTATTCCGTGTGAATGCCAATAAGTGGTGGAGATTGAGGAAAACTTGGGCGAAAATACTTGGATGATGTTGGGTTTGAGAGATGAGATGCACTAGTGGGTTGAGATGGGTCTAATCGAGTATTGCGGGCTCAATAATTTTGCCCATGGTGTTAGTGGATTTTCAAAAGTTTCGGGTAACTAAAAGCTTGGTAGAAACAAAGGAGATGATATTGATGTTGAGATGGCGTAATCGGGTGGTTTGAGGAAGAGGGAATTTCGACACTACACTAAAAATCCAAAAACAGAGAATCATAGTATGACTTTCGATCCCCCTTTCTTTTTTGGGATCCCTCAGTTTATAACCTATTAGACCCTCGATCTCTTCTTCTTGCTAATGATTATGTTTCCTTTATGATTTCTCAATCATCTCTCCCCCAAGAGTTATGATAAAGGGTTTTTTTATTTGAACTCCCCTTATGTCAAACCCCCCATAAAACTAGGTGAAGAAAACAAGAGAGATAAGTGGGATAAAAGAGATTTGACCTTTAACCATATTTGTTATTCATTTAATCATAGTGGTGGGACCCATATCAATTTGACAAATAAAAATTTGTAACATTTTTTTAATTTTTAAATTTTTTTAAGTAGAGTCGCGCGGCTCTACTTAAAAAGATATTTTAATTTTCTTTTTAATTTTTTTAAATTTTTAAATTTTTAATTTTTTTTAAAATTTTTTAATTTTTAATTATTTTTTTTAAAATTTTTTAATATTTTAGTTTTCTTTCAATTTTTTTAAATTTTTTAATTGATCGAATTATTTTTGACTTTTTTCCTTTTTAATTTCTTTTAATTTTTTAATTGACCGAATTATTTTTTAATTATTACATAAATCAGCTTTACACGTATATTTACCAAAAAAAATTATTTATTTTTTACTTTAAAGTTTAAAGTGGAGACCCAACGCATGGCTGAATCCATATCCAATCCATATCCATTCAAAAAATTCGGATTTTATCCATATCCATATCCATTATCCAGTCAACGGATTTTTCTACTGTTTGACCGGATCGGATCGGATCGGAAATCCACGGATACGGACACATTTGTCATCTCTACTCTTTTGTCCCATGCAAACCCACACCCTTTCTCTCTCTCCGGTATCCTTTTGTATTAGTATTTTCTAAAGTTTCTATTTCGCCCACTATCTCTCTCTTTTCAAATAATTTAATTTTAAAAAGTGTGACATAAGTTGATTGTTGCATATACATATATGTAAAATTAATCGATTACATTGACAAATGTGTTAGAAGAAGACATGGGTCGTACTGACTGCATGTATGCATCAATCCGCTCCGCATATGGAGTAGCCCATGCAGATGTTCAAGCATTCCTAAAGTGAACCCATGCAGGTGTAATGGTCTCTGTTGACAAACAAATATATATAAGAAATATATAAGAAAAATATATATATAAGAAAAATATGCTCTCTGTTGACAAACAAATGTTAAAAAAAATACACTTACCAGTCTTAGTAAACAACAAGCAAAGGAGATAATAGACTCAAAATCTTGCAAAAGCAGAGCTTTGAAACTAAAAGGATGACAAACAAATATCAAAGAAAATGTACTTACCAGCCTTAGTCAACAGCAAGCAAATGTGCTTATTTATTGATCTTTCTCTATAGCTGGAATGAGATGCCTTAGTAATATAAGTCATGATTGAAGATGAAGCAATACAAGATCAATAAATAAGCATCAATAAATAATAACAGATCTAAAGTTAACAATTATTGATATTATTCTCTGCCAATGAAATTATGTGTATGTAGATTTTTGACCATTTTTGTAATTTTTTTAATAATTTAATACTGTAAAAAAAAGAAATTAAAGATACAAGGGTGCCCGGGTGCCTTGAATGGTAACAGAACATGACACGTGACAATTAATATTTTGCATGTATCTAACGCAAAAGACGCATGCAAAAAAAATCTTGATTTATGTGTTAAAGTTTTGCTTTACTTCCATCAAAGTCTTGCTTTACGTGCGGTATGTATTAATCTATTGTGTCATGTCATTTCAGTAGGGAAAGGGGGGGTTTGAGTCCAACAATCATTTGTGCAATTATTACATATCCAATTTTATTATTTAATTAATTAATGAGGTTGATTTATTTAGGGGTAATGGTATTTAAACCCCCAAAAATGGTAACCATACCCCCTTAATTTTTTTAATAATTTTTTTACCTTGTAATCAGTGTATAATTGATATTTTAATAGAAGAAATCTAATTTTATTTGAATGTTTATTTTGCCCTTATGATTTAGTATCCTTACCCCCTAATTTAGTATTCATACCCCTTATCCACATGTCACTCATCATCACCCTAATTTGGTATCCTTACCCCCTAATTTGGTAACCAAACCCCCCTTTAATTTTTTATTAATTTTTTTTATCTCAAAATCAGTGACTTAATGTTATTTTATTAAGATTATATTAGTTTTTTAAATACCTATTATGCCCTTATCTATTAGTAACCATATCCCCATTTTTAGTAACCTTACCCCCATATCCACGAAATAATTTTTTTATTCTAATATATGTTTTAGAAAATTTATTTTAATTCTTAGATAATTGTTTTTTTCAATATATGTTGTAAAACTTTTTTTTTGTTGTAATGTTTTGATTATTAGTGAATTTTTTCCAGCATTTTTTGTTTTGTTTTCAATTATTACGGTAATCTTTGTCTGTATTCTACTATGTTTTTTTACCTTATTTTTGTTTCTACTAACACATGATTTTGTTTTTGATTATTAGTGATTTTTTTCCTGCATTTTTTGTTTTGTTTTCAATTATTATGGTATTTTTTGTCTGTATTCTACTATGTTTTTTACTTTATTTTTGTTTCTACTAACACATGATTTTGTTTTGATTATTAGTTATTTTTTCCTGCATTTTTTTGTTGTTTTTCAATTATTACTGAGTATTTTGTTGTTTTGTTCAATTATTTCTGTAAAGTCAAAAAGTGGTAAAGTCTCTCTGCTGAGAAAATTGAGAGAGATAATTAATCCATCAACGAGTGCACTTACTGAACCAGAGAGAAAGACAGATACTCGTGGTCGACCATCATCCAAGAAGAAAGTTGACGCATCAACCAAATGTAATCCCTCAACATTTGAATTGGTTGAACATGATTTTATAGAGTCGCAACAACCAAGTAGGCAACAACCAAGCAAGTCAAACTATCACGTCATCCTTTTCGCTGCTCGGATTTGAGAAATCCTGGCTTGACTGTAACAAAATGAAAAGTTTAGTGACCAAGTTGAAACATTTTATCTTTTAGTGACCAAAATGACACATGAGCTATCTTTTAGTGACTTAAAGTAGTATTAACCACGTGGCGACCATTTTCCACGTGGACCAATCGAAACAAGTCAAACTGCCACGTCAGCTTTTTAGCTACCCGGATTTGAGAAATCTTGACCGAGTGACTTGACTGGAACAAAATGAAAAGTTAAATTACCAAGTTGAAACGTTTTATCTTTCGGTGACCAAAATGAAACATGGGCTATCTTTCGGTGACTAAAAGTGATATTAACCCCTTTATTTAGTTTATTTTCTTATTGTTACACTTTTTTTTGGACACTTATACATGATTTATTGAGTTTTCCGGGTTAAAAAAAATTGTTGTTTCTCAACTTTTACTCTCTTTTTTTTCAATTTACAATTTTTTTTAATAAAAAGCATGGTGTCGCAACCGGTTTTGCGAAAAAGATTTTTAATAAAATAGAAGTCACCACCAATTGAATAGGTGCAATTGGTCACCATGAAAAATATAATTTTGGTCTGCGAAAAATCCAGAAAAAGGGTAAGTGAGTTTGTTGCGTATGGGGAAGGTGTGAGGCACCCCACGACGCCTGTTTTTAAAAAAACAGTTGCCAACTTAACTTTTATTATCCCATTAAATGACTTTTCCCGAAAATATTAATTTTTGCGTACGTAAAATATGATAAAAAAATAATATTTAGAGGAACATAATAACTATATAGGATAAAATAATTTAAGTAGACATATGGAGATATCAAAATAGAATAAACTTAGATAATATATATATATATAAATTACATTCGAATGTAATCAAATAATTTTATAACATATATAAATATAAATACTATATATGTAAGGTGCAATGATTTTATAAATTATACGGCAAATTATATAAGATAAAAATAATATTTAAATAAAGATAATAACTACATAGGAAAAATAATTTAAGTAGATATATGGCTATACCAAAATAGAATATAATGAATTCATAATATATGTACATATTTATATAAATAAAATAATTTTATAATATATATAAAAACTATATTAAAAGTCTTAATCTTGAGGTTCATAGGGTTTTTCCATCCAATGGTAAATTTTCCCAAGAAACACTCTCACCTCAAGAATCTACCTAACGGTGCATCCAATGCATTCCCCAAATAGATTTCATCATAGGCAAAGACTTTTAGTATAATTTTTATATAATTCCTAAATTTGAAATAAAGTAAAATAGAATATAAAATAGTAAATAACATAAAGTAAAATAAGTATAAGAATAGAAATAGAGTCAAAATGTAAATATAATATAAAAATTAAAATAACATAAATATTATATAAATCCGTAATAATAATATAAGGCAAATACATAATACTGCTAATAATAATAACGAGATACAAAATAAGGAGAACAATACAAAAATAGGGTGACAATATACATACATATATATTTACAAGATGAAAATAAAATGAGAATCAAATATAAAGTACATAAAAATAATGAAAATCAACAAAGAGAAAAAATAAAATAATAATAATAATAAATATGATAAGAATAATAAAATAATTATAATTATTATTATAATAAAAACGAAAATAAAAAAACAGAAAAGAAAAATAAATAAAACATATAAATGAATAGGAAAATAGAGTAAAATAGATAAAATAAAGTGAAATAAAAATAAGAATAAGTAATATAACAAAGAGAAAAGGAAAGGAAAAATAAAAAAAAATAAGATAAGTATAATAATGTATAAGATAATAATTATTATTATAATAAAAATAAAAACGAAAATAAAAATAAAATAAATAAAAACAGAAAAGAAAAATAAATAAAATATATAAATGAATAGGAAAATAAAGTAAAATAAAGTGAAATAAAAATAGGAATAAGTAATATAATAAAATGATAGTAAATACAATAACAAAAGGTAAAAATAAAATTAAAGAAAAAATGTTGGGGAACCGAATTTTTTATGTGGACTATACGATATTAAATTATCGCAAACCCACAAATCAAACATATTACAATATTGAATCACATAATTAACACTTAAACCACACAACATCAAACCAAATAACATCAAATCAATCACATAATTCATATATAAGCACCATTCAATAAATGACATATTAGCATGTTGAAAAATAATGAATGGAATGAGGTTTCGATTCCCCTTCTTTATATTAGCAATCAAATATTTCAATCATGTTATTAATTAACATGATTAAAAAAAAATTATAATTAATTGCTTTAATGCCATGAACATGTAAAATGTCATATAGAATATAATTATAAATTCCAAAGCCCCCATTAATTATATAACCCGTTGGCCCATTTATACAATTCCCTTTAAACTTTAAATTTACAATATATCATATTTAATTTAAACAATCAAAAGCCCAAACAACCATTTAAGTAGCCCAATTATAAATCTAACCCAAATATAACTAACCCCTCTCATGCTTAAACCCATACAACTTATTAGAAGCCCAAACATTTAATGTAAACAAATAAAAATCCCAAATCCCATAAAACTCATTCATCCGAACACTTATAGATACATTATCAACAGCACATCATTGAATCAATCACAAAGAAACATTTGATAAGCCATAATCTAACAATTATCAATCACAGCGCACAAATAAACAACACAAAGATATGCATCAGATACAAGCATTAGCATGCAAAATGATTCACAAACTATACTAACAGAGAACAAGAACCAATTCGTCTTCACGATTCAACAGCCTAAGCATACAAATAATCACCCCAGTTCATTCAGCATACCAATTTAACCTTTCTGAAATTTATATGGAAGGAACAAAAGACTAAAACACATTTGTTCACAGTTTAACACAACCATTCATGCCATCAACGTAATGAATCCAGAGGCAATCCTAACAGCAAGAATTCTCACATAAACATCCAATCTCAAAACAAAATTAACATGAAATTCGAACAAAAATCAACAAGCGAAGAAATTAAGGGTTCTTCCTTTGGTTTTTTTTTTTTGAAACCATCCGAACCACTTCCTCAAAAAGAAAGCCGAAGAAGAAGCCCCAAAAATTCCGAAGAAGGAGAATAAACCCAGAAAATTCGAGAAGAGATGACTGAAGCCCCCCAGAAAAGATCCCCTCTTCACACGACCCTGCCTCCTTTTATAATACCAAATTACAAACCCCTTCTACCCAAGGAATCCCTAAAATCATGTAACACTCCTTCAATTTCCCTTGATTTCATTCCTTCCCCATCTTCCGGCATCTCTCCTAATCCCTCTGGGATTTCTTTTCTTCCCGAAATCATGCCTAAAAACCGATTCGGAAATCCCACTCTTAAAGCCCTAGAATCTCTTGTTTCTAAAACCAAATGTGAATCCTACGATCTAAGACCCCGAATCAACTCTAGTGTGAAACGCCCCCTCTTTCTTTCCCTTTTTCCGGCGATACAATCTCTCCCCTTCCTTTTCTGGTCATTCTCTCTCTCCTCTCTCTCTTTTCCGGACGGGGTCAACGGCGCCTCTTCCCTCTGCGTTTTTCCATTCTTAATTAGGTTTAGGCAAAAGTTTGGGCCGGGCTTTGTATTTAGTTTCATGGTTTTAGGGAGACCTGGGCCGGGCCTCTTAATTTCATGAGTTTGGGCTTTAAGTCGGGCCTTGATTAATGGGCCAGTTTTTTAGTCCATTTGTAGTACTAATTATTTCCTTTGTTAGGTTAATTATTTGGGCTAACTCACCTATTGGGCTGGCTATTCTTGTGTCAAACAACCTTAACCATTTAGAATCCAACTCTCTATTTGGGCTTAAAATAATAATAACCTTTTTTGAAGTTTAATTTAAATTGGGCCTAAACTTAAGTTTTATTTAAAATTATATTTATAATTTTAAACCAAAAATGGGGTACAACACATGGTTTTCTAAATATCTACATATTGTGAATATTCAATTTGAATCATAATATATCCACATATATGAATCATAATTTGATGCACCAACTTTAAAAAAAACATGAAAAATTCATAAATGTATAATAAATTGGAGAAATTTTATTACTGCATATATTTAATCAAGCACATGAATAAAATTATCAGAAGAAAACATAGATCGCACTGACTGCAACAGATGGTTGTTCCTCCCGCAAATCCAGTAGGGGAGCAAGCTGGTCCGGCTAATTCGGAATTTCCCTATACCTCGGATGAGGTTATAGGAGGGGACTCCGTTGAGTCGATCCAGCGATGACTCTTGTCCAAACACAATAATCCTTCGCCTGAGATCATCAAATGGGCCCGCCTAGACGCGGAGGATCTTTTTGAGGTGAAGGTAGAGGTAATCAGGGGGATGACCCCCTTGATCCTGAAGGGGATTGGCCGGGACGGGGAGCGCGCGCCCTCGACAATCCTCGTACCTTCACGGGCCCAAGAAACCCTCTCGCGACTAAGGGATGGAGTTGTGAGAGGGGACGCAACAACAATAACCACCTTAAAGCAGCGTATGCTTTGGCGCCGATCCGATGGCGACACCGAATCCCAGGCATAAGCCACGGCTCACTTCGACATTTCCAATTTCCTATAGAATTTCTGGGGCTTTCCTAGCCACTATAGTTTTTTTCATTCTTTTCTTATGAGGTCGTGTACAACAACCTTAACCGCACAAGCCTGGGCTGGAGTGAAAGTCAAGGCCTATCCCACGTTGAATCTCAAATCGATCTTTTCTACATGCTGCTTAAGACATCGAATTCGAATAAAGAGAGAGTGAGCAGCTGACTTGCAACCTAGGACCTAGCGGCAGGAAAGATGATATTACCCCAAGACTGACTGTCACTATGCATTCATTCGTATACGTAGCTCTACCCTTTCTTAACCTCATATATTGAAATGGTTGAGGTTTTTATTAAATGTTGCTAGGATTTGACTAGAACAGAGGCACTAGCTGATGAAAAGGCAGAAGCCTAAAAGTTCCATGTTGTCGTGTCCTGAACTTGAACTAGAACTAGAATAGCTAACTCGGACTCAGGGACACTTATGAGAATCGATTTTTAGCTCGAAGCTGAGAAAATTGGATTGAGTTGGGATGGGCAGTTGACTCTTCTCCCTGCTTTAGTAAGAAGAGAGGATTGCCCATCCCAACTCAATCCAGTTTTCTCAGCTTCGAGCTAAAAATTGATTCTCATAAGTGTCCACTGAGTCTGAGTTAGCTGTTCTAGTTCTAGTTCAGGACACGACAACATGGAACTTTTAGGCTTCTGCCTTTTCATCAGCTAGTACCTCTGTCTGGTCTTAAACTCATCGTGATCCTATCCTCCGTTGAAACTCCTGAAATGAAGGCTTCCTCCTTCCCCATTCCATTGTGACCCGTAGCGCTAAGAATGAAGGAAGGGAGGGAAGGAGAAGCCTTTCTCCGTTGAACAAAATCCTTCTTCCTCAAAGGGGATCATCTACCTCTTGCGAGCGCTTTAAAGCGGTTCAAAACATAATAGGAATCCACTTTTATAAGCACTCATCACAGGCTTTGGACGAGAAGTTGGAGTCCAATCCTTCTTTGAACAAGGATACACCGGATCCGGGGGAACCTCACAAAGTTTGATGGAGATGCTGCTCATTGACCAGCCTTTGATCCTAGAAAGCCCGAGCAAAAGGTGTTTGCAGAAATTACTCAATGAAGAAAACTAATGAGAACAAGCCCAAGGGAAGCACCAAACTCTGCGCTGATTTTAGGGGTGAAGAAACCAAAACATTAGAAGAGCCCAGTCATTCTAGCAGCGGCAAGAGATCAATAAAAACCACTGACAGGAATGACCCAGAGCAAGATCAAGATACTGCAGTCCAGTGTTCGTTGGAGACTATAGGCTGTCCTTCAGCTTCTAATCGATTTGCTTCTCCGCAGACAGAGGAAGACATTTATGAAGTGGACGAACTGGGTGAAGAATTACTGCAAGGGGCTGAGGGAACCCAGCCCATGAACAAAACTCTTGACTCGAATGCTAAATAACCTTATTATTAGAGAAAGGGGGCACGCAGAGCTGCTGTTACAAATCAATATAATATATGGGTGCCTGGCATGGCGTTCACATCTGCCTGTACAAAGCCAACTTTTAGGCCAAGAGGGATTAGGCTACCCGAGAATTAATATATTAGTAGTGTCACTCTTAAGTCGGAACTCAAAGCTAGTGCCTTGAAGAAAGAAGACAAAACTAGCCAAGTTTACTATCCGAATTGACCACCCCGGGGCATTAATCACTAGTCCTCTCTATGGTTCCCTTCCCGAATGCGAATCTCTATCCGTAGTGGGATTGACCCCGAACAAGGCAAAGGGCGTGAATCGGTCCTCAGTTAGTGAATCTTCCCGCTACTCCTTTCTTTTCTTGGTTCATACCATTCATTTCCCCCGAATCAACGCTACGCGGCTATTAGTAAAAGCTCCATGAAGAATTCGACTACCCCATTCTATAATGAAGGTGGAGCTGCAGGCCAACTCGGAATCGTATCCGCTGTGATGTTATCCGCTGTTTGATAGAAGACTTCTCTCGAATCCCCGAATCGAAGGTTTTCAAAGCGAAAGGCTGCACATGCTGAAGGGGCTTCTTTTTGAAAGAAGAAATCTCAGGAATTTTTTCAATAGCAAGGGGTCACATAGCCACGAATGGGATTGGTTTTGATCTTCTTGCAGGAGTGAAGGCTGCGGGAAAGACACTTCATCGAATGGACTTTGTTGACACTGACTATGCAACTAGAGAATCTGAAACAAGCTAGGCTAGTGAATTGGAAGGTATGCCGTCCATGCTCCTATCTATACTGCAGCTTTCACTCTACCAACAGAATCCTCATCTATATTTGGATATGAACCTAAACCAGTAACTGAATCCTTATCTGGCGAAGCTACTAGCGATCGGCCTGTAAGGTATGCTTAGCGAGGTAGCTAATCATACATGTAGAGAATGCTTGACTGGGCTGGGCTATAGCGATAAGAGTTGCGGGGAAAATCCGAGGCGAAGACATGGGCATGTAAAAAGAGAAACCGCTGGATGGGAGGTTTTGTCCGGCCTTGATCCAGAGCCATTCGTTGATCCTGAATCACCAGCATTCATTTAAGCAGCACGAGTTGCACCGCCATCAAAAATAGCGGGATAGGCAACGGAAGAGAAAGCAGCAGCATAGCATCATATATAATATGAAGTGCGTCTTTCCCTGCCTTTCCTTCTTTGATCGAGCTGATAGGAGGCATTGCTGAACCGATATTCATGAATAATCTCTTTCCTACCGACGGGACAAGCCGATGGAGACAGGAAAGGATCTCCCCTTGGGAAAGGCACTATATGCTTGAAGCCGGCTCTCCTTAAGATTTAAGGATTTTCTTTTTTCTTCCGCAATAGAAAAAGCACTTTTTTGCCTATCTTTCTCCAAAAGGATCTCCTGGTCCTATCGAACCAGCTATTTCACCCCTGTCCTCCCCCATAGGGGGATATTTAAATTCAATAGAAAACTTGCTCATCTTACTGACTAGTCTTAAAGTCTTATCCTTTCGTAATTCCTCCTATTTAACGTATTCGTAATTTCCTTCCGTAGTCTAGGATTTCTCTTTTGAGCAGTACGAATAGTGATTAGTTTGATTCCAAAGCTTCACGCTCTATCTATACTCTAACCTTAGGAATAGAAAGAGAATAGCTTTAGTAGTCCCAATTCAGTCTTCTCATTGTCTATAGCCATAGGGCTAAAAGAATAGCTTTGCTGGTAAGAGATTCGCTAACTAAAGAAGTACTTTGCTTTGTCGTAGCCGGGCCTAGCCTAGAGATGCCTGCCCTCTTCGGCCTCCCCTTCTTTTCATAGGTCGAACCAGGCGGATCAGCATCCGCTTATATAAGCTATTGGATTGATTTGAGGCATCGTTTTGGAAAGTAAGTCTGAAGACTAGCCCTCCGGAAGTGCGCTATTGACTTGAGATTTGTAACTTGAACATAGAACGAGACATTGATAAGTGCGGTTTTCCCGCTTCTTTGTGATCTTCTTTCCCTTCGAAGATGGGCATTCAATGTGACATTTGATATAATGAAGGATCTCCGCTCCGTCTTTCTTCACCGGCTGGATTCCTAAAGCTGGAAAGCAGAGCATTTCATTTCCCGGGAGTTTACCTTTTACCCAAGTTCTCCAATCATTTCCTGAAAGGGCCCATGTTCATAATAAGCATGAACATGGATTGCCCCTCGAGTACAAAACCCTATTTCTCGTGCCTTCACCCATCTATCGTGATAAAATGAGTGGATTGGCTGACCGGCTTGATTCGACTGAGCGAGCTTCCATCGCGTTGTTCAAGCTATCGTCAACCCGGTGAAAATGGAATTCATACGATAGCTGCTCACCTGATAGTCAGTAGTGAGGTGAAAGTGGGCAAGGTAAGGTAGTTGACTTCTCGACCCTTAGTGAACTCTTATTCAAGTAATAGCTCAAGCTCCGTCTCCGTGAAAATCTCTATGTAGTGCGCCAGTCAAGTTCAAATCGAAAGGGAAGTTCCCCTACTAACTAAGGAAGAGCTGACCGAAGGAAAGTAATTAAATCTTCAGGGAAATGCTCTAAGTCAAGGAAAGCTTCTATGCCCGGAATGAACTGAAAATAGAGTCTTAGGTAGCGAACTTCAGGATAAACGGAGGATAAATGGAATCTATCGTCGTTGCTCACGAGCCGTAAAGTAAGTAGCTCAACAAGTAGTGAATCTCTTTCATAGCGGGGCAGATGACGATACATCAAATTGGTATGTGGTACTAAAAGCACCACAAAGAGGAGGTTATGAGTCTCACACTAATGGGAATAATTGCGTACCATTTGCTCCGTTAGATGTCTCCAATCTTAATCTTGAAGATAAAGATTATGAAATACATGACTATGAGGCCATGGATGAGTTGGTATTATTATTAAACATTAATCTGGTACTTTTGTTAAGTCTTGAGTTAGATATTGATACTGTGATATCAATTTGGCTTTGCAGGATCAACCATCATAAATCATGAGTACTGGAGGCGAAGTAAGCATCATTTGTGATTTTGGTATTTAGTTATGGTCTTTATTGTAAAGATAATTTTTATTGAGTTAGATATTGATATATTAAACATTAATTTGGTTTTGCAGTATTCGACAAAGGGAGCGAAGCTTGGAAAAAAGCAAAAGAAACATGCAAGAGCTGTAGCCATTCAAGATGGGATTCCCCCTTTTCGAATATCGAATGGAGACTCTAATTCTGCAACTACTGAAGTTCCAAATGTCCCAGCTGTTCAAGGTGGGAATAATTCAAATACTAAAAATAAAAATTCTAGAGGCAAGGCACGAGTTTTTTGTTTCACGAAGGGGAAACGAAAGGAGGCTCATCTTAAAGTTGAGTTCAATGAAATGGGCTAGCCGATTAGAAAGAATGCAACAACTTTTTCTTCTTTCCTTGGGATCACAACAAGAGAGTTAATACCAGTGACACTTGACAAATGGAGCGATCTTACAGATGAGTTTATCACACAGATATGGAAGCACATAATGGTATATTTCTGCAAGTATCAAATTTACATTTGGTTTGGACCTATTTCTAATACAATTGTTCATTTTCTTTTGTAGCAAAAGTTTAGTTTTGCTGAATGTTATAAAAAGTATACATTTACAAAGTTAAGAAGACATTGGAGAGATCATCGAAGTTTGCTACTAAAGGAAGTGATGGACCAAGCGAAGTTGGTAGGGATCAAACGTGCCGCTGCACTCTTGAAACTTGACAATGTAGAATCCATGGAAGTTTGGCTAGCTTTTATCAAGAAACGGACCAGTCTAACCCAATTGGTAAGTACTTTATATCATTTTGTTTTGTGGTACATATTTGACCATTCATCTCCTAATGTCCCAGAATTATGAATGTACTCTAGGCAAGAAATGACAAGTTTAAAGATATGCAAGCACAACAAACTCTACTTCATAGAACGAGTCGCAAAGGATTTGCACATCTAGAGGATGAAATGGTAAGAAAATTATTGAATCTGTAATCTAAGAGAATTTTTGTACATGAAAAATTTATTTTTCTTTTGTAGAGATGAGAAAGTGAAACACCAGATGCAATATCAAGGTCTGATATATGGATTCGTGGGTATGAAGCAAGAAAGAGGAAGAAAAATGAGGACGAAGTAGTTGAGGATCATGAGATAGTGGTAAGTAGACTTGATCTTAGCTTTAACTAATGGGAAAGATTCATTCATTAGATGATGCATAAATATATTGTAGACGCACCACTAATGTGGTTTGACCCCCTGTCATTTACATGAACCATAAACACTTTAGCTTTGCTAGAACAAAATTCCATACAAATGAGAGTAGTAGTGCTTACCCAAGTTAAGGCTATGACCAACAGCACCAAAAAACCTAGTCCCACTCAGAGAGAAACAAATTTGAACGCAACTGTTGGCCATTATCTTATTCATTGGAAGTATACATAATCCCAACTTTGAAAATAAAATCTGCAGCATTTAAAGTTAAGATGTGGATTGATGTAAACATTGTTAAATTGATATTTGGTACTAGAATAACCACTTAGGAAATGGGTTCAAAATGGAGAGCATTGACCTTTTATTTTCCAAGTGATTGACAGTGATTATTACCAAGTGATTTTCCAAATGCTACCTAGTAATTGTTAGTTTACACACAATAGTAGTTTTGTTGATTTTTTTTAGCGATTCTATTGATCTCAATTAAGATGGTTTTGTTGTTCTGGTTTTTTCCTTGCTTTCCTGTTTGATTAGTGGTTAGTATTTGCTGATTATAATGTATTCTAGTGAAGAATAGTATATAATGGTGGAGGGTTGAACCATGGAAGGTTATTATCAAGTCAAAAACCTGATACCCGTGTGCAGCCCTTGTGAAGTCTCAACTGTCAGGCCTCATAACCTCACTGAACTGGGTCACTGGTTCATTGACAGTGGGCCTTGGAGTTGAGGGCCATGAGGCCCATTAGTGACAGAAAATGGGCCCTATTTACGTTACCGGACTTTCGACAATGTTGTTCTGCAGAGATGGGAAGGGAACTTTGGCTGATTGTCCGTCCTCGCACTGCCTCTCGCGATGTATCACGAATAGACAAGTTGTATATCGTGCGACACCGCTTTGTTTTCGCGCGGTATGACCCCCAAGTCCTTTTCAGTGTTCACACTGTTCGTATTTCACTATTTCTCTCCTTATTTTACTTTCAATTTCTTCGAACGGAACCTCTTTCTCTCATGCCGGTGATTATGGATCAATCCAACTTTGCAGATCCTTTGGAGTTCATCGATGATTACCATGAACATCTAGAATTTACACCCAAAGGTCAGTAATACTTGTTGCTTCTTGTTGATTGAGGATTTACTTAGTTTTTTTTTTTCTTGATTCAAGTCTCTGCTTATAAACTCATTTTGATTCAAGCCCTTTATAAAAGTCGATGCGTGAATCGTATCTCTATAGAATTTAGTTTAGCTCTGCAATCGATGAGTTTATTTTGTGCGGCTCTTGTAACCGAGAAATGATATTGAACTCAGCAGTCAGATTCTGTGTTTGTTTACATAGAAATGGTCTATGACTAAATTCTAGGAAAAGTTTTAGAAGTTGATGGTTGTTTGAACTATACATTAAGCATTAATTCAACTATAACATCAACATTTCCTAGTAATACATCGCATATTTGTTCTGTTTTCTCTAGCAACTTTGGTATTGATATGCCGAATACACATACTTGTGATTTTACTTTTGGTGGCAGATGGGACATTGGTTCCGTTCAGTCAAGATTTAGGATCATTCACACTACCTCAACTGCCTGCTATCAGCAATGGAGCAAAACAATGGATAGAACCAGAACCATCTCAATATTCTATGATTCCCTATAATGGTGGAAAAGTTGATGAAATGGTAGAAGATCAGGATGAAAGGAAAAGGTTGAAGGACAAAAAGTACAGAGAACGATGTAGGGTATAGGACCATCCTTTTCTTGTTTATTGGCGTGCAATATGGGGTTCAGCGTATGGCGTACCAAGAATTCCCCCTTTTATATGTCGTAATGTTTATCTATTATGTTCTATAGCCTTTGATCCTTACCTTGCTGAAATGAAAAATTCAAGCTCTACATCCGTGCATGCAGGAAGAGAAAAGGAAAATGGAAATTGACATGCACAGGCTTGCTAATGAGAATTCACATTTGAAAAGTGTGAATAAGAAGATGAAGAAGGAGAAGGACTCTATGAATCAAAGTTTACAATCTGCAGGAGCGGAGATAAATAAACTCAAAAGTGAAATTTGCAAGTTGAAAGGACATATTGGGCACCAACAAATTCTGGTGGAGGCATTTTCGCTGAAAATAGTAAGGTTTCCTTTCTCAATAGTTTTTTTTTTGCCAAAGTTACCTTAAATGGAGTGGGCTTAATTGGTAATTATTGTGGAAAGCCGTTCATTCAACATGTGTACTGCTCTTATCGACTAGATTAGTACATAGCATAGCTTCCAGAGTTGCTTAAACAAAATCAAATTGAATGAAGCCAAACTGTTAAGAAGTGCAGAGTGTCCTATTCATACTTATTAGGATGTTCAAGATCTACTAACAAAATCTATCCTGAAATTCAATTCCATATTCTTTTGAGTCCTGCCGATGGAGGATAGGTTGTGGAAATTTCTAAACAGTCTACATTTTTGCAGAATGGATAGGAAAACTATGATTTGCAAATTTTGATGCTTAAAGTTGGTTGAAGCCATAGTTAGCTAAAATCATGTTTGAAAAGTTCTTCAATCATTACTCAGTAGTTTGCAACTTTTGGATTGAAATGATTACATGTTCATAGATGGCACCTACGTTCTCCAGCTATGGAATGCTTTCCGTCATTACTTGAAAAAACTCTATAAACTGTTGAAAAGAAATTGCAAAACTAAGGCTCTCAGTTATGGCTGTTCCAATGACATTTTGATGCAGCCAATGAGTTTGCATGTGTAAGTTGGCGAAGCAGTTATTTTCTTTTGGGGAATGATTTGCAGTGAATGTATTTGGTGAAGGAGATACTCTAATATGTTTCTATCATCACCATTCATGCTGACCAAACAAGGTCCTTTAACAAAACATCTCTATATATTGTCTTTTTAAAGTCATCCTAACTCTGCGAAAAATAGTTAAATTTTCTGGCACTTTTACGACACATGATAACAGGATGGTGCTCGATCGTGTATACATATGCCTGACTATTGCTTTCTTCTCTTGCAGGTCAGTCCCAACCATGTACATGAGCAGATTAAAATGCTCAGAGATGAAATTGCCAGCTTGACTCCAAACGTCTCGAGGAACGAGCAAATGTTGGAGAAGAAGGAACTTGTAGATAAGATTTTGTGCTTGCAATACCAGAGGAAGGTTCTGAAAGTGAAAGTCCAAGCTTTATGCGAGAAGATAAGCAATGAGAAGAACAGTGAAGGAGGAGCATGATGAGGTATTGTTACACATGTTGTGGCTATAAAGAATTATTTAGTGGTGCTCCTCATCTGTTGTATGATGGTGAATGGTTTCATTAGATAAAGACTTGTGTGCAGAAATAAGATGGCTACCCTTTTTAAATTAATATGATAGTGTCAAAATGCATTAGCATGCAGAGGCATCATGGACCACGTTATGGGCCAGGCCCATTAGCTTGCTTAACGGCAAACATTTTAGAAAGCCTTGCAGTGGGAATTGATAGTCATAGGCCCAGTAAGAGTATGATAGACCAACCAAAATTTCAGAATTATTGATTTATTGATAGTTAAAATACTAAATGTCATCGGTCTAATTACAAAACATTCATCAGTTTTGAAATGACAAAATAAGAGTCTACCCTCAATTTCGTGTGTGTGTATATATATATATATATGTACATGTCTTGTAAGTGAGGTCAGTTGATAAGATTTGACCTAAATTTGGGCATGCAAAAGAAGCTTCTTATTATTATTGTAAGTTTTGACCATGATTATCATATATATATACATAACACAAACACGTGTATAAAAGAAGACTTTATTACACTTTTTTTTGAGGTCAAAGTTTTAAACCCTAGTTGTGGTAGAAAACCTTAATCGTACTCCAACATTAGACTTTGTGGGTATACCCAATTTCATCATCTTCACCCATTTACCACTTTTGAGTTTTGACTTGAAAACCCATTGAATCTTTTGAATTTAACATGTATACCATGCATTGATTAGTCTCCTCCGTACCTATATATATATACACATTACATGTGTTCGTGTATGTGGATGGCTTGTGTAAAGTCAGGTTCAATTATTAGTAAAGACAAAAGGATAGTAGGGATGTTTCACTTTCAAATGATATCACACATCCGAAGCTTTATTACGTAATTGACGACGCACTTTCGGTGTACCACAATGCTTGCCCTATCTGTTTTTGACAATTCAATGGACATAATTAATTCATATACTCATTAATAATTAATTCATATATATATATATATATAGATAGATTTGTTTCTGTTCGTGGTCATATTAGGTTAATCATTCTTTAATACAATAAACCTCAATAAATATGTTAAATAATAAAATCTCATCATAGTCTCGACTTCGTGACCTACCTGAGTCTTGAATGATCCTGGTGAACTCTAAAATTGGGGCCCTCATTAAAAAAAAAGATTTAAAATGAGTTAATTTTTTTATTTTTAAGTTGTAATGAGGTGAACACTATTGAACTAATTTTTGTCTAAATGAGGCCTAAATATGTTTGAGACTATTGTAATACAATTGATCTTTTAAAAATATGAGATCCTAAAGATTTGGGGGCCGATGTATTAAAAAAATAATCTCGCTAAATGCATAATTTAGGAGTATGATTAATAATCCCTAAAAATATAATGATATAAAGAAATTTTCACTAAACAAACTCTTATTTAAGCTTTTTCTCAAAAATATGTGACAAAGTTATTTGCTTTTTCTTTATACCTTAACCAAACTGACCCCTAAAATTGTTCAGAACTTAGAGTGAACTTTTATATCATAGAATATTATTTTTACTTATACTCTTATGAATAAAGACATAAAATATATGATATACTAACAAACTAGATTAATTAAGAACTAAAGAGATTTTTCAGTTTTTTTTAAAAAAAATAAATACATATATTTTTCACTTTTATAATTATTTTTGAGAGATATTTAGAAGACCAAGTCAGTTACTGCAACTCCATATTTTTCATATTTATTTTTTTCTGCATTATTTTAAGCTGCATCAAGTGGGTGCCAGTGATACCCTCCAAGAGTGATTGTCTGTTGTCTCCTACTCATTGAGTCTTTCTCCTTTTCTTTTTCACAAAATAAGTTTTCACCTTTCTGTCAGATTGTGAAATTATATGTAATGATCATTTCAATTTATGCGGTTGGTGAAAAATAAATGAATTTTAAATATTCATCACTAATTTTTGTGAAAATTTGTTCATTTATTACGTTTTAATCTTGTTACTGTCACAAATTTAACAGGCTCAAGACAACAAGTTCGGGCATATATCTGGATAGAAGCCCAAGAAGAAGCCCAGTGTATTCGTCAGAGACAAGTTTATTGGCAGTTACTAGCAGTTTGTGTAATCGACCAATCACATAAATTTGGTGATACTATAATAGAGGCTCGGAGAGGCAGGAAAATGGGTCTAGAACCATACCCACAAATTTTACTTTCTAGAATATATTTTCTTTATATTAGGCTAGTTAGTTCGCCATTTTTCTTGTTCAATGTAAGTTTTTCTTTGCGTAGATCTTAATCCAGTTTTTGTTCTTTGATTTCTTAGAGTAATAGTTTACTTGCCTTTTTTAGTTTTCAGTTAATCATAGTAGTTTAGTGTAGTTTACTTGCCTTGGCTTTCGATAGAACCTTAGCATTAGACATTACATTCAAAGTCTTCTTAATTGAAGCAATGTTAGAACTATTCATCCTTTTTAATCATTTAGTTCCATCGATTGATACTCGTCACGTATCTGACGACCTAATTTGCATAGTTTCGAGTCACTCGAACTCTAAAGAAATTCACGAGAACAAATCTACAGTTAATTTCTCATATTAGAAGTTAGAACATTGGATCTCTCAACATATTTTTATTTTACCTATTTTAAATATATATATTTTTAACAATTTACAATATCTTTTATTCAATAATAACTGCATCGATATCTCTATCATAATCTCCACAGTATTAAAGTATTATTTATTTATATTAAAAATTAAAAATTCCTAAAACAACACGTCCTCCATTACAATATTGAATCTCTAGAAACATAGATTATCTTACGAAAATCTCTGTTAATTTTTTAGATTCGTGACATATTTTGATATGTATCACTATTTCGTATGTTTTGGATTTTCATTTTTAACTACTTGCATTACTTTATAGATATTTTGCAATGAATTATAAACTCGTACATGAATTAAATAGAGATGAACTAATAAGTTATAATTTTCCTATTTCAAAAACAATTATGGGATGAGGAGATAATAAGGTTGTTTCACATGATATATTACTTGACTATTTGTAGATAAATATTTAATAATCCAGTATATTATGAGGTGTCAATAGATGAGTTTTCTCTTAAATGTTTCACCTAAAATGATTTATTCCCTAATATGAAAAAGAGAAAAATTACCATAAAATAATTATAATTTTTTTAAAAAATAAATAAATTAATGTCATAATTCATGGATGTGTTGTGAGCACAATCGGGGACCTTAGTCAAACACCAACAGACAAACATGATACAAAAAGATAAATAAAATACCATCTGAATACGTAAATTGTAAAAGAAATAAACACTGCAACGTTTGCTCCGGACAGAATTCTTGTATAAATGGATGGATAAAACCTGAAAAGCTTTCATTTTTACAACAATTTAAAGGAGTGGCTGCTGATGTTTTCTCTGCGTCTTCTGGGCCAATTCAGGATTTGAGCTCTTGGTCTGATAAATCCGAGAATCAGCTTCTGGGTTTTCTAATTCAGAGTGATCCTGATCTGGGTTTTCAATTTCACGTCAAAGTCAAAGGTTTTGAGCTTCGAAATCAAGGTATTCAACATCGATTATTGGTTTAATATTTATAGTGCTGATATTGAAGAGCTTACTAGGGTTTCTTGCTTGAAGTGATTATCCGAAAGTCTTTTAAAAGATTGAGCTGAAATCTGCTTAACTTTGGGAAATGAAACCCCTCGAGCAACTGAATCGTTTCTCTTGAAATTTCTACAGAATCTGATACCTTTTTTTTTTTTGCAAAATTAGAAGTTTTGCTTCTTAAGCTTTCGTGTGAAATGATTTTGTTTTTATCTATCTGAAATATTGTTTGATCGTGGACGAATGGATTTCGGTTGCTTCAAGCCAGTAATTTCTCTCCGAATTATGTATTCCTCAGTGCGTTTTCTGGGTGTTATCATGGCCAAATGTAAATAATTTATTTATGGGCTTTAGAATCCAATAATCAAGAGCAGGATATAAAAGTGATTGATCTGAGACTGTGTATTCGATTAGTGAGTGAAGAGTTGTGTAAACACATGGAGAAACAGAGCAGTTTACGGAGAATGGTAAAACACCCAAGTTTTAATGGCGTGCCAGAAAAGCCGTCAATTAAGCACAAAACATTGGAGAAACATCTGAGTTTTCATGGTGTAGAGGAAAAACCATCAAGTACGCGTGGAGTAATGGAAAAACACCCAAGTTTTCAGTGTCCAATTGAAATTCAGACGAGCAGTAGTGGGTTAATGGAGAAACAGAAGAATTTTCGTGGGCCTATGGAGAAGCCGAAAAGCTTTCGTGTAGTGATGGAGAGGCAACTCAGTTTCATTGGTGTTGGTGAGAAGAAGAAGAGCAAGGAATCACCTGGAAAGCGAGGTGATTTACAGCTTCATTTGACAGCTCGAGCTGGGAATTTGAGTAGGATTAAAGAGATTCTCCAAAGTTGTGATGAAAATGATCTGAAGCAGTTTCTGGTGAAGCAGAATACAGAAGGGGAAACGCCCCTCTACGCAGCGGCAGAGAATGGCCATGCTATGGTTGTTCGGGAGATGTTGAAACATATGGACTTTGAAGCTGCATCCATTACTGCTAAGAATGGCTATGATCCACTCCATGTTGCGGCAAAGCAGGGTCATCTTGGTATGTTGAACTTACTTTTATGCCTTTATCTACTGTTGGAAGATAGTTTGTAAGCAAAATTAGCAGCAATTCTTTTTACAATAATTATACTGTTATCCCAATTGAGAGAGGCAAATTCCTAGAGTGTAAGAGATCCCGCTGTCTATGATAGGTTTTAATATGCTAAAATTTCTTGTTTCATTATTTAAATTCCTTGATGTCATTGTTCATAATATTACAAACTATGTTCTGTGTCATCCAGCAGCAGCAATGGTGATTTCAATTCTTAATTTTCATTCTTGAAACTTTCCCCCCTCACTCGTGGGTTTGCTTGGGTGGCATTAATGAACCAGATTTGTTCTTTTTCAGTATGAGGAGACACCTCATCATTACGACTAGAGTTTCTTTACAAATAGAAGTGGATCCTTGCCAAAGCTTCAATAGTCATAGTTGTTCACATTTTAATATTTTATTTTGAGATTTGATTGCACATACTAGAGTAATTTTAGTGAAATGTGAAAACAATCCTTTTGCAGTACTCTGGATAATGACATTTTTTTGTTTGTGGTTGCTTTTGCAGAGGTCTTGAAAGAACTTTTATTGAAATTCCCCAACTTGGCAATGACCACAGATTTATCCTGCTCAACTGCATTACACACAGCTGCAACTCAGGGACATGTTGATGTAGTCAATCTTCTTTTGGAAACAAACTCAAATCTCGTTCAGATAACCCGAAATAATGGTAAGACTGTCCTTCATTCGGCCGCAAGGATGGGGCATTTGGAAATTGTCAAATCCCTTCTAAACAAGGATCCAAGCACTGGTTTTAGGACTGATAAAAAAGGTCAAACTGCATTGCACATGGCCGTTAAAGGGCAAAATGAGGAAATTGTACTCGAATTAATAAAACCTGACCCTGCAGTTTTGAGTTTGGAGGATAATAAGGGGAACACGGCATTGCATATTGCCATAAAAAAGGGTCGTACTCAGGTACTTCCTCGTTTGTTTGCATCTCTTTTTCTTTCTTCCTTTATCACTTAAAAGCATTTTCGTAAGACGCATATTTTTTTTTCTTTCTTTTCTGTGCCAGCCTTTTACCTTGTTCTTTATTAATGATTTTTAATGTGTTAATTCCCTTAAACATACATTTATGCTATTACCCTTACCTTCTGGCCTTAGGCATGTTGTTCATGTGTTGGTTGTTCAATGGAGACTTTGAGATCCCTGCATATATAACTTGGTCTGCCTTTTGATTTTGGTAGTGCTGTTCACGTGTTCCTGTGAAAAGTAGAAATCGTATATGGATTAACAATGAGTATGGGAAAGTAGGTGTTCTTTTGGGCAAACTTCTTGCAAAAATGATAATGAAGAAGCTATGGGATATCTTAACGCTTGTTTTAGTTAGATATTGGACTTTTGCTCTCTTTGCCGATCCAGAAAAACTGAAATTCTTTTGAATTTGTCTAATTATTATTTTCATTGGAAACATGGTTTAAATCTGTTTCTAAGATTTGGCTTCATTTGCATGGCAGAATGTACGTTGTCTGCTGTCTGTTGAGGGTATCAAAATTAATGCGACTAACAAGGCTGGGGAGAGCCCTCTTGACATTGCTGAAAAATTAGGTACTCTGGAACTTGTCTCTTTATTGAAGGAAGCAGGTGCGACCAATTCTAAGGACAACGGAAAACCCCCGAATGCAGCAAAGCAACTTAAGCAGACTGTCAGTGACATAAAACATGAAGTCCAATCCCAGCTCCAACAGACCCGTCAAACTGGGGTGAAGGTTCAGAGAATTGCAAAGAAGCTAAAGAAGCTTCACATTAGTGGCCTCAACAATGCTATAAACTCAGCAACCGTTGTTGCTGTTCTAATTGCCACTGTTGCTTTTGCAGCAATATTTACTGTGCCTGGCCAATATGTTGAGGAGAAAGAAGAAGGGGTTTCTCTTGGGCAAGCTCATATTGGAGACAAAGGACCTTTCATTGTCTTCTTTATCTTTGACAGCCTAGCATTATTCATCTCCTTGGCTGTTGTTGTAGTCCAGACTTCTGTGGTAGTTATTGAGGAGAAGGCCAAGAGACAACTGGTCTTTGTGATTAACAAGCTCATGTGGCTGGCTTGCCTCTCTATTTCAATTGCCTTCATCTCTCTTACTTATATAGTTGTGGGCAAGGATTATATGTGGCTCGCCGTGTGTGCAACGGTGATTGGTGGCACGATCATGCTAACTACAATTGGATCCATGTGCTACTGTGTTATTGTACATAGGATGGAAGAGACTAAACTGAGGAATATAAGGAGAGCCGAGAGTCGGTCACGATCTTATTCCATGTCAGTGGTATCCGATTCAGAGATTTTGAACAGTGAATACAAGAGGATGTATGCACTTTAAAGTAATCGAGATGGAGATACATCTAGAGGAAGTTGCAATGAGGTACTATACCCTCTCTGCTCCGGCTCTAGTAGTCATCTTTTCGTCATGTGAACTTGAGCTGAGGTGTTCCTTGACCTAGAGAACAAGTGCCATGATTCAGCCTCTCAGAGGTGTGTACCTTGGAATGTTGCGATTTGATTATAAGAATATGAATTTGATAGTTCAGGCTATTAAGAATATAAGTTGTTCAAGGGCAGACTCTTTTGGCCAACAAATGATGTCTATTCCAGTGTACGCATGAGTTTATGCCCATTTTTATGGAAAAATATTGTAATATTTGCGATGTTGAAGAACACTTGGAATATTTAGAAGAGTTTACTTTTATAATTTGAGTTTTTGATTGGAAATCTTTGTTAGCATATTTTTCCAGTTGTTTTACTCTGTGATACAAATGTCTCGAATCGTTTAGATGTGAAAGTTGTGATTTATTGATAAAGAAGACAAATGTCTTTTTTAATCGCATAGCTCATAGCTCATATGTGATCATTAGTTAGACTTGTTAGATGATTGGGTCTGCTAAGTGCTTATATAGGCGCGGACTTGACAAGGATGCTGCTTCATATGGTAATATATCCTTCCAGCTCCTAGTTTTGTTTCTTTCCTTTCTATCCGATTATAGAAAACGTGGAACAAATCAGGTTTAGAATGTTACAACTAAAGATGGCAACTGATGACAAATACAAACAATAATGGACAAACCAAAATTGAACCTTTTGAATGTGATTCAAAATAGCAACCCAGTTTCAATGTATATATACATTGAGATGCTTTCTGACATTGGCATTAGAAGGCATTCCCTCTAAAAAAATACCCCAGAAGATGCATCAACATGTGCCCTGAAATATCAATTTCCAGCTTCATTTTCTGTCTGAACTCCGACCATCAGCCTAGTCAAAAGAGCTGCTTTACTGCTTATGTTCTAACCTGTGATGTGATCCTCTTTGGTGTTTCCTAAAAGAAAAATAAACCACAGTTTATGTACAGCGAAACAGTTCTATATAAATACCTCCAGCCATAGTTGATCAAGCCTTCAAGTTTATTTGTGAATAATCCTGATAAAGACAAGTGCAGTAGTGCAGTATCCCAATACAGTAGTAATCTCCAGAAAAACGTAAGAACAATAGTCTCTCTTTATGATCACCCAATCGTCAAGTGTCTTCTAGTCTATCTCTTTCTGTCATGTGTGACTTGATGGTAATCACAGGCACGTATATATAAATTAGACTAGGGACTTTTGAAAAACAAGATAACTAGTTTGTTTCCTCCCATCAAGGAAAGTGTGTTTATCCACTTCTCAACCATAACCGAAATTTTAGCCACTTAACCATAACAACTTACTAGTTGTTATCTCAAGATGATCTGGCAAGTGGGCCAATTTAAGTCTCTAATAAGAGACGTGGTTAACATTCTCCCACTTGGCCCACATGGCACAATAAAAAATACCAAATAGCTGATAAATAATAACTACATTTAGTAGTAAACCAAACAATTTCAGTCATGGAGAGATCAAACACGAATCATGGCGGTTATATTCCATAATGGTACAATCCCTTCCATGTATTACAACGTTTGTTTCTCCTCAATGAGCACCTTATTAATGACTTCTCACAAGCCATCTGAGTCCCACTTCATAACATGAACTGTATGTGCAGAACAAAATTCATGTACTTTATTACTAAGAATAAAATTCATACATTGAAGCAAGTCAATCAACAAAGGAACTAACAAAACCCATATTATCCACATGACCTTGCACTGTTTAACCGGCAATCCTTTGGTCAAGGGATCCGCAATCATTAGTTCAGTACTAATGTGTTGAATGTCCACCTTTTTCTTGCTGATGTGGTCTCTAATAGCCAAATACTTCATATCGATATGTTTACTACGACCTCCACTTTTATTATTCTTAGCAAAGAAAATTGCAGCTGAGTTGTCACAATAAATCCTCAATGGCCTTGCTATGGAATCAACAACTCTGAGCCCAGAAATAAAATTCCTTAACCATATTGCCTGTGATGCTGCATCATTACATGCAATAAATTCAGCTTCCATGGTCGATTGAGCAAGATCACCTTGCTTAGCGCTCCTCCAAGATATAGCTCCTCTAGCAAGAAGGAAAACATATCCTGAAGTAGATGCTAAAGTATCTTTACAGCCTCCATAATCTGAATTCGAATACCCAATCACTTCCAAGTGATCAAAATGCCTATATGTGAGCATATATTCCTAGGTCCCTTGTAGCTAGCGCATAACTTTCTTGGCAGCTTTCCAATGTTCAAGGCTGGATTGCTTTGATATCTGCCTAATACTTCTACTACAAATGCTATATCCGGTCTTGTACAGACTTGAGCATACATTAAGCTTCCTACTGCAGATGCATATGGTGTACCTTTCATCTGCTCTTTTTCCAATGCATTTTGAGGGCACTGAAGTTTATTGATTTTATCACCTTTCACAATGGGTGCCGCCGTAGGAGTACAATTTTCCATTCTAAATCTTTCCAAAACTCTTTCAATGTAGGCCTTCTGAGACAGTCCCAAAATTCTTTTAGATCTATCTCTATGAATCTCTATGCCAATGACATATGAAGCATCACCCATATCCTTCATTTCAAAGTTTTGGGAAAGAAATAGCTTAGTCTCCTTTAACAAACCCAAATCATTACATGCAAGTAAAATATCATCCACATATAGGACTAAGAATATATATTTACTCCCACTAACTTTAAGGTATATACAATTATCCACAATATTCTCAATGAAACCAAATGAGGTAATCACATTGTGGAATTTTATATACCACTGACGGGAGGCTTGCTTTAACTTGCAAACTAAGTGACTATCTTTATCAATGTAGAAACGCTCAGGTTGAGACATGTATACCGTTTCCTCTAGATCCCCATTTAAAAAGGCAGTTTTCGCTTCCATTTGGTATAGCTCTAAATCAAAATGAGCCACTAAAGACATAATTATCCTGAATGAATCCTTCTTTGAAACTGGAGAGAAAGTTTCATGGTAATCAATGCCTTCCTTTTGTGTGAAACCTTTAGCCACAAGTCTAGCTTTATATCGTTCGACATTACCAGAGAGGTCTCTTTTGGTCTTATAGACCCATTTGCAGCCAATGGCTAATGCTCCCTTTGGTAAATCAACAAGATCCCAGACTTGATTTTTACCCATTGATTCCATCTCTTCTTTCATGGAATCATACCAAAACTTGGAATTCTCTCTATTCATGGCTTGTGAAAATGATATTGGATCATTACGAGGTCCTACATCAAAGTCAGCCTCTTGTAAGTATACAACATAATCACTAGGAATTGCAGATTTCTTTTGCCTTGAGGATTTTCTCACCCCTATTATCTCATCTGTATTTTGTATATTTGAGATAGTGGGTTCTTCATGAACTTGCTCTTCATGAATTGGTTCTTCATGAGTTGGTTGATCTACAATTGGTTGGTCCTCATAGTTATCTATTTGATATCTTTGAAAAGCAACCAATTGAGCATCACTAGAGTGTGATGCGGTTTGATCCTTTGGTTCCTCAAAATTTACTTGTCGAGGAAACTCACTCCCACTAAGTTCAAAATCCTCAAGGAATTTAGCATTCCTAGATTCGACAATTCTTGGTGTGTGATGAGGGCAATAAAACCTAAATCCCTTAGAGTTTACTGCATAGCCAATAAAATGGCTACTAACGGTTCTTGGATCCAACTTCTTTAAATTCGGATTATAAATCCTCACTTCAGCTGGACATCCCCATATGTGTAAGTGATTCAAACTTGGCTTCCATCCTTTCCATAACTCAAATGGAGTTTTGGGTATAACCATTGATGGAACTCTGTTTAAGATATACACTGCCATTTTTAAAGCTTCACTCCATAGAGACATAGGTAGATTAGAGTTACTAATCATGCTCCTAACCATGTCCATTAGCGTACGATTCCTTCTTTCTGCTACACCATTTTATTGTGGTGTATCCGACATTGAGTATTGAGCAATAATGCCCTTTTCCTCAAGGAAATTCGCAAATGGACCTGACAATATCTCTGACCATTAAAGCATGGAGGAGTAAATGGTCCACATATATCAGTGTGTATGATTTCTAAAATCTCAGAACTCCTTTTGGCACCCTTTTTGGACTTGTTTATTTGCTTACCCTTTATACAATCCACACAAGTACCATAATCAGTAAAATCAAGATCTTTTAAGATCTCATGTTTACCAATCTCTTTATTCTCTCAATGGAGATGTGCCCTAACCTTTTGTGCCATAAAGTAGCAGAATTCTCTTTAGTAATGCCACGCTTAATACCAGCATTGTTATCATGCAAGGCAAAATAATTAGATTCAAAAGTGGAATCAAGATCAAATTTAAACAAACCATCAATTAAGGTTCCTGTAACAACAACATTTTTATTTCTAAAAATTCTGAAAATAGATTCATCAAAAAGAAAACTAAAACCAAATTTAACAAGTCTTGATACAGAAACCAAATTTCTGGAAAATGATGGAATATAAAAGGGATTTGAAGATCTAAAACAAATCCACCTTTCAGAATCAATCTGAAAGTCCCAACTGTCTCAACTTGTGAACGCATCCGATTTCCCGAATAGATGCCTTGTTCACTTTCCTTCGGCTTCCTTAGGTTGAGAAAGCCCTGCATGGTATTAGCAATGTGAATTGAAGAACCAGAGTCAATCCACCATGTATTAGCAGGAGCATCAACAAAATAAGATTCATAACACACTAAAGAGATAGGATTACCTTTCTTTTCCAGCCACTTTTTATACTTTTCACAGTTTTTCTTCATGTGTCCCATTTTCTTGCAAAAGAAGCATGCATCCTTCTTGCCAGATCGTTTCATTGGCACACTTGCATTCTTCTTTCCTTTATAAGAAACACCTTTTCCCTTTCTTTCTTTGTCATGACTAACCAGATTCACACTTTCTTGTTTTATATCTAGATTTTCATGTTTCAACCTTTCCTCCTCTTGAACACACATGATCAAAAGTTCATTAATTGACCATTTTTCCTTATGTGTGTTATAGGATATTTTGAAAGGGCCATACACTGTTGGAAGGGAATTCAAAATATAGTGAACAGTAAAAGAATCAGAAATGTCTACCTCCAAGGACTTGAGCCTAGAAATAATGTCTCTCATCTCATTAATGTGCTGGCGCACACCTTTAGAACTGTCAAACTTCATGTCAATGAACCTCTTCATGAGAGTACTTGCAAGTGCCTTATCAGAAGTCACAAATTGTTCCTCAAGTGACATCATGTATTGCTTGACCTTATCAGTAGCAGGGACTGCTCCCCTAATACCTTTAGGCTTTAGGCACCCGAGATTTGACCAGCGCTAAACTTAAGCGATTGGATCGCTCCCATCGCTCATATGCTGCAATCTCATTGGGGGAACTAGCCTCAGTGGGCTTGGGTGGTTCATCTACCCGAAGTGAAAGGTCAAGGTCCTTATACCCAAGAGTGAAGGGGACATTTTCCTTCCAGTCAATAAAGTTGTCACCACTCAGCATCGGAATACAAGAAGAATCATTAAGAAAAGCAATAGGAGTAGCTGCAAACACCAAGAAATTATTTAACTCAAGAGTAATGAAGCATGTACATTAATCTGAATTAACCGATGTTATATTCAGTAGTAAATTCTAACCTTCCTGTGGGTATAGGTGCAACATGCATAGAGTTTACTATAACTTAATTAATAAGACTAGCATTAATGGTATATCCATACCTGTGGGCATGAGATACCATACCAAATTACTATCTTATTCCAATTATATCACAAAAAAAAACAACAACCTCCCTGTGGGCAGAGTTATTATATTCGTGAAATAATTACAATTTAAAATGACGTTAAGTTGGAACTTTAATTGTTTATGTAATACCTTTGCATGTCCTAAGATGCCGTGGCTACTCTTAAGACATGTAATCTCACTACCAAATGACAGTACTTATACTTAACATCATTATAATCATACATAGTTAAACGTACATCATGCATATACATTAAAATAAAGCAATGTATTTGGTCTATTAGGAGTCTAACAATCTCCAACAATACAAAATTGTAGTTATTATCTCAAGATAAAAACTCCTCCAACTAGTTATCTTGTTTTTCAAAAGTCCCTAGTCTAATCTATATATATGTGCCTGTGATTACCATCAAGTCACACATGATAGAAAATAGATAGACTAGAAGACACTTGACGATTGGGTGATCATAAAGAGAAACTATTGTTCTTACGTTTTTCTGGAGATTACTACTGTATGGGGATACTGCACTACTGCACTTGTCTTTATCAGGATTATTCACAAATAAACTTAAAGGCTTGATCAACTATGGCTGGAGGTCTTTATATAGAACTGTTCCGCTGTACATAAACTGTGGTTTATTTTTCTTTCATTATTGGTATCAGAGGCCGACTTTCCATGTTGATTAGTCTGATGTGAGATTATTGAATCTAACTGTTAGTACTCTGCATGTTTGGTTTATAAACTTGACGGTAAGCATATTTGAATCATTTAATTTAACATATATATATATAGTAATCAAGTTTATCTTAAGCACTACGCTAGTCTATCTCTTTTTTGTCATGTGTGACTTGATGGTAATCACAGGCACATATATATATATTAGACTAGGGACTTTTGAAAAACATGATAACTAGTTTGTTTCCTCCCATCAAGGAAAGTGTGTTTATCCACTTCTCAACCATAACCGAAATTTTAGCCACTTAACCATAACAACTTACTAGTTGTTATCTCAAGATGATGTGGCAAGTGGGCCACTTTAAGTCTCTAATAAGAGACGTGGTTAACATTTCCTAGAACTGTTGGATCTTGAGTCAATCCGAACTGTCTTTGCCGAGAAGCAGTGACGAACATGGATTCGATGATGACTCTTCTCTGTTGAACAACTCCCTTGGACATTCTTAGCCAAAATCACTTTCTTATCTCGTGTCTTCACACCACCAGTTTTCTGGAATGCCATCAACAAACTCTTCTAAAGTGTGGAATTCCTCATGATGTACAGAGACCTCCACATACTGATGAGGCTCGATTATACTAGCTGCTGGCATCACCTAAATATAAGATTACGAACGAAATGGAGTAACGACATTGTTGGTAAACTTCAAGTCAGAAGCACATGATCAACCAGTAATATTTATCAATGACCTAAAGAGCCTGCTAGCTGTAGCTAATGAATTGTTTAAATTCTTATATTTCTAAAGTTATTTGCATTCAACTTCAACAATGAGGAACGATACCTCCAGCCATTTGGGGAATCCCAAAGCGCCCCATAGCCGATAATCAGCTGACTCTCTATCATCCCTGAGAGTCGACTGACCTTCACAAGTAATCTAAAACACAGCTTTCTCCTTTTCACATTTGTTAGTGATTCTCAGAATGGATGTATCTTGGTTTTGAAGAATTATGTTGTTGGTGCTAACAATGGTTTCTAGAACATTATGGAGTTCTCCTAGCAAAGATCTCAATTTCTCATTTGAACTAATGATCTTTCCAACCTCTTCCCTCCTAACTGATCTATCCACATGGGTAATTTGAACATGGAATTTGCAGTAGACGGGTTTGTGATCACTCTCTGTCACATCCATGCAAGCAACATACCTGTTAGAAATGGATAACCCAATTTTTCAACACTAGAACGGAAATATTGATAGGAAATAATCTTGACACCAAACATACATTCAAAAAACAATTCAAACAACATACTTCCTCAGCCTGCTTGATGCCTTTCAAACTTGTAAGTTGGTGGGAATCTGATCAGCGCCTCATTCCTTGGAAAACTTTCCCAGCTTTTATCTCCGCCCTGAGTTGATCCTTTTCTCTCTTAGCCAATCAAAGCATCTTTGAGAAACAAAGTCCCTTGCTTCATCATAAGATATACCGAAAAGCCAGTGGTTAAAATCACCAAAGAATATAACCATATCTGTTTCAGATATATTCGGCTTTGGTTCTTCAGAATTGACACTCGTTGACTATGAAAGCGTTAGGACCTTGAGACTCAAATCTAAGCTAGAACAGTATGCCAATGTAACTGCTAAAACAAAAACAAAAAAAAAGAAACAATGAGGTACATACATTTGTACTTTTAAGAGTATTGCTCGCAGGTGAGACACCAGCTGCAAGAGAGAGAACCATGGCAATCTAGAAATATAAACAGCCAAAGTACATATGTGGAGAAGGGAAGCGAGCAACACAAAACCAGCTGTAGTATTGGAAAGGTATGATGAACGGCTGAAGACCATAGTTCGATAAATGTGATCAGAAATCAGTATTCCGGTGGTTGACTGCTTCTAAATGAGCGGTCAAGTGACAGTTCACAAAGCACATTATTAGATCATATAATTCTCAATCCTACGACTCCCTAAAAGGAAAAACAATTAAAGCGCAGACTGGAAATCTCGATGAAAATCAAATCTATAGTTGAAAACTCTTTTCCATACATGGCCAGGGGATGGGAGAAACGCAAACCTTATTACCAATAGCATGTCCGAGCCCGCATGGAACTGCTCCTGCATCAATGTCTCCAACATGTGTTCTAAGGTTCTTGCTCACCCCGAATCAATGAAGATAACTAATAGTATAACTAATTATTATTACGAGGCTTTAAGGCATGAAATGGTCTGGTTTAAAATAACTTGTCTAAAGAAAAGAAAAGATAAACTCCAGCTTTCTTAAATGTCATAAAAGGATCCTAAAAACTTAATTCATTTTATTCATAATTGGCTATTTACCAAAGAGAAATAAGCAAGCCAGCCAGCTGCCTAGAACCCTAACGTTCAAAAGTTGTTCCTTCATCTAAGACCTTCCCTATGTTGTCCAGCCACCACTGCCCAGCAAAACTCCCTTCAAGTCCTACCTATAAGTATAATTGCGGTAAAAAAGGGAGGAGAAACATGCATATTTTTCAAAAAGGAAAACGTAAAAAAAAAACAGAAAGAGATTTTAAGAAATAGAGCAAAATTTCAATAACCACAACCAATAATTGATGGCAGTTTAAAAAAGAATGGTAAAACAGCTCTTTTAGTTTCTTTTGCTGCAGACATTGTAAAAAAGCCTACACCCATATCTACTTCTTGCGACCCAACAACAATAATACCGACATTCGATGCAACAGAACCCAACCACGACGTAAGTGATTCATGGGAGGCTCTACCTTGACCAACATTCCATGTACCAATCCTGAAACTCTCTTGTCTAGTGTAAATCACTTCTTGTGCAACCTATTATGAACAGATGATCTTGTCAAGAGGTCCTGGAGAAGTGATATTCCATCCTTGTATACCTCCATGTGTAGCCAAGCTAAAAACATAGCCATGCCCTGCTGCTAACTTTATAACTGGACTGTTATGAGCAATCCATCCTGCAATTAGGCTTCCTTCAAGGTCCAATACTTGGATCATAACACTCACATACCCTACATAGATCCGAATCCCAAAAGAACAGAAGCATTGGACAGCACAAGAATGGTGATTGAACTCCTGCAATCGATTCTCATTTCCATCCCACTGCACTAGCAAGCCGTTTGTTCTCCCAGTCCATATCATTTCATCTACAGCAAGAAGTAGTGCTTCTGTTTTTTCGGTTTCTTCAAATGCACTTGCTCCTCTGGTTGCAACGCAACGAACAACATCTGCTGCTCCTATTATTGCATTACATGACCTTTGTAGAAAGCCCCTAGATTTCTCCTTTTTTGATGTGGAAACAAATTTTACCTTCATTCATCTTCTACTGCTTGTTGATCTTGTGAAGAGGGCCCATCAACCAGATTCTCAAGTTGACCATCAATGTTGAATACTTTTAGTAATTCCTTTGTACGAGCATCCCTATAGAAAAACTAAGGCTCGGAATTTCTTCACAGGATTCACATTAAACATTTTCTTCATAAATTGATTGTTATTGTAATTCAATGAAGCCAAAAGCAAGAACTAGAACTTACGGGATTAATATATACCCTTTCCCGCAGAAACTGAATGCAATTGCTTTTGACCATTATTACTTTCTATTCAAAACATGACCACTCGCTCTAACATCGATCTTTATGAAATTTCGTGATTTGACAAAGGAAAAACATATGCTTCTAACAGTTTAAAAGCTTAAAAGCTTAAACAGCAAACAAAAAAAAACTAATAAAGCAACATGATAGTATAAAAAGAAATACACAAAATTAATGTTTCTGAATGTACACTTCACAAAAGGAGCATATAACAACATTGCAGACGATAATGAATGAATCGACAACCCACCAAATAGAGACAGATGAAGTCTGAGCACACCAAACTTTGGCTCTCACATCATCGGACAATAAACACTTTACATCTGAAGAAGATATACTACAGGTACCATTAACAGTGACTTGGCTCCTAAGGTCAATGCTTGACCTCTCCACTAACAAAGCAGCCATGTGCTTCTCCTTTGTTGAAAGAGAGAGATTTCTCAATGGATTCCCATGGCCATATCTTAATAATGCCACCCTATGAACCTGACCAAAGGTCACCTGAATGAAAGAAAAATTGACTGTCAAATAAGAGAGAAAGAGGATAGAACCACACCAACTAGAAAAACATAAAGAAAACAAGCAAGCTAGTTACCATAAGAGCTCATGACCATGGAAACAATAGGACCCTTATGCGCCTGCCACAAAAGTCCTTCCTTGATTAAAACATTATCTTCCAATCTCTGGTCCAATTTCCATGACTTGATCTTCCCGTCCTTATGGCCACTAAAGACCAATCTGTTCCCGTAATCAACCATCAAACACATGGTGGGCGACATGTTCCCGGACTCGTGAAATTGAGCCGCATCCTCATCCCCTCTCCTTACTTTCCCGCCGAACCCACAACCAGACTTGTGCGCATCCTCGAAACTCCAGACCCTGACTCCGCTTTCCTGTCCAGCCCATAATTACTTGTCCGTACAAACAATGTTCCTCAAGAACTTGCCCACTTGAGTTTCCCTCGACGGATGCGGCCTCAACTCGAGGCACGTTGGGCGTCTGGGATGGACGGCAGCCGTATTGGAACTTTTAGGATTCCACTTCTCCCAATGAATTCTGGCGTAGGCTGGCATTTTCGAAGCTCTTCAGACCCAACATCCCATCCAAGGCCTTGATAGAGCCTCAGCGTGACAAACTCTTCACCAAAATTGTTTGTGGTGGTGGTGGAGTAGGGGAAGAACTCATCGTTGTAGGATTTATAGAAGAGGTCCTCAGTGGAAGAGGTGGTAGAAATGATGGGCTTGACGATGTCGTCGAGACTGTGCTTGCGGACTTGATGGTGACGTTTCTGGCCAGAGGAGGCATAAAGTTGTTGGCTGTGAGAATGTATCTATTGGGCTCTCAAAGGGGCGGAGCCGCAGAGGTTAGCCCCACTAATGCCTCCTTTCCATCGTCTTCAATGCGGTCATCCATGGAGGCCTAGAAAAAACAGAGTGTAAAAATAGACTTGAGATTGAATGGGAACAAACCAGAGAAAGAGGAAGAGAAACAGAAACAGAGTCGATTGAAAGATTCCAAAGTAAGAGCGTACATCGTGGAAGAGGGTGCGGACAGAGAGAATGTTTCCTTCAGACAATTATTGCTTTCCAAACTTCGTGATTTATAACTCCTTACTCCTACACGTACTGATTCAAACTTGCAGAAAGTAAATTTCTTTCCCATATGAAATGCCACTCTGTGCTTCGCAAGGAAAATTAGAGAAATTAATCTAACGGGTATTTCAATCCGGTTAGATTATGGTGAGATCGATCGATCGATCGTGTTTTTATTTTTTAGTCATTTGAGTTCTAATAAATTTTAATAGTGGCTTGAACCGAGCTGAGTGTGAATGAATTATTTTTTATATGAATAACTTAACATAAAAATCTTTGTAAAAAAAAAGTACCCATATTTAAATAAAAAAATCCAACACATATAATTTTTTATCATACATTAAAATATTTGTATAAATGGTAGAGACAATTAAAGAATTTTGTTAATCTAAGTTATATATTGAGGGATAAATAAAGACTTCGATAGTTATTTGAGTGCTTGTAATTGGTAAACTAAAGATATAAATACATCATGGACTTAAATTAGGTTCAAGATCCAAAATAGTTCTCGTACTTAAAAAAAAAATCTTTTTTCAGGGTTAAACGGGCTCTCGTACTCTACAAGTTGAATAAAATGAGTCGCTTGTGGTGTATTGTGTTATAACAATGCTTACATGGTCATTAAACATATATGAGATGTTGAATAAAGTGGCACACACTTGATATTGACCAATAAAATTTTGACACATGTCATAATTGTATTTATATCATTAAAAAAATAAAAATATAATGATTAAGAATAAAAAAACTAATGATTAAAAAAAATTAGAATTAAAATAATGAGTGAGTTATTTGCCTTGATCTGAAAAGGGAATGGAGTTGAGTTGCGAACATCTGGATGAACAACCACCGTTTTGAGTTCTTTGCCTTTTAAATTCTTCAACATGTTGATGATTGGCCTATACCTAAATTCCAAAATCTTAGAATCAAAGCTCTCTAACATATTATTAACAATCGAGTCACTTTTGCTGAAGGTTGAAAATGCAGCCCTTGTCCATAAGCTAGGGTGGATATCATTCAAGTACGTCCAAGCCTTTTTCATCCAATTGTTTCACTTGGTGCAATATTGCTTGAAATTCTTGCATTGTTGTGACCTTAGCAGTATCATACATGAATTTATTATAGTGAGCTCCTAACCACTTCTTACTGAAATTCCCATACATGTGTCTTACACAAAATCTATGCTCTATGAGTTGTTGGTTCTCTTTTGTAAGTGTTTCAATGGAAAACACCAAACCTTACAAATTCGTAAACAATATTTCAATGGCAGACACCAAATAACATAAGTCATAAAACAATGACTCAGTTTATAATAATTTAATTTGTAATGGGCCAGTGAAATACCTTTCGTCGGTATGAAATAAACCACCATCGCCTACTTTGGAACCCTCCAATATCAAGAAGATGCTTCCTTAAAAACCAATCCCAAGAATCATAGTTCTCTCTTTCTATTATAGCCCAAGCTATGGAGAATATATCATTGGTTACATCCTGTGAGATTGCTGTCAATAATTGTCCTCCATAAATAGTCTTAAAAAAACATCCATCTAGTCTAATAAGTGACCTGGAACCTGCTAGAAAGCCCTCACTTAGAGCAGCTAGACAAATGTAAACTCTCTTAAACACAGATGGGTCTTTGAATCTATCCCTATCCACCATAATGTTGCATGTACTGCTAGTATTTGTCCTCAATACTTCTGACATGTAGCTCTTCAATTTTTCATATTGCTCCTTGTGTTTTCCACGGATGATTTCCAAAGCCTTCTTCTTAGCCCTAGAGACATGTGACCTAGAAATGTGAAGGAATGTGAATGAACATATGCTCCTTCACATATTCAACCAAAGCAGCAACACTCACCCTTAGGTCCACTATGATATTATCCATGAGTCTTGTGGATAACCAGCTATTGTTTGCTTATTTGTTTTGTAACCTACGATTACACCTATGTTGTTTGACATACATCTTGATTTGGTACGTTTTCTCCTTACTGATTTGAGAGCACCCTATATTCCAAGGATATCCTATGTCACACTTAGCTTGACATCTCAGCTTATCATTTCTTACAAACTGTATTTGGTAAACACCATCCACAATATAACTTCTAACTACATTATTTAAGTCATGTAGCTTTGTGAACTCCATCCCAAGATCATTTTTTATTTGCAGTACTAACTCTAGGATCATACTTTGGATTTTCCATTGTAGTGGCCCTAACTTCATCATCAATGTCTTTTTGATAGGTTAAAACATCATCATCATATGATTCATAGACCATCTTGAATTTAGCATCGTCAATGTCATCATCACTTCCTCCTGTATTAACCATAACATCATCAACCTCTTCATTTCGAACATATTCGTTGTTAGTGTCAGTTCCATAATCCTCATATGCACTCTCAATCCTTCCTTCACTGCCATCCCCACTACCATCATCACTTCCACCTTCACTACCATTCTCACTTCCATCATCATTGCCACCCCATTTTGCCCAATATTAATACAGTTTCTTAAGTCTGGTCATGTAAGCATCTAATGTTTAATCTTTCCCATCTTCAAGTGTACATTCTCATGTGTTAATTACTTGGGATTGTGTTTGTTGAGTACCTATAACAGTTGCTTCATGACTCTCAGCATCCTCTGTAGCACTAGCAACGTTGATAACCTGGGATTGAGATGATTGAGTAGGTGTATCAGGTGGTTGATGATTCCCATTAGAATCATCGCCAATATTGACATCGATCACGGGATCAAGTTTCCTCTTTCTCATTTCTCTATAAACAACCCTCGTCCTTGACAACTGTGGTGTAGGCCTCATCTTTGAAACCCTAAAAAATCACAAAAAATCTAAAATCAGATGTAAACAAACACATACTCACTAATCCCTCACACGAAATCAGATTCAAAAAAAAACCCCACCCAAATCCCTAATATCTCGAGAATTGAGAAAAACCACTTAAACCAAAAGGTCAAACCCACTTAAAAGGGCTTGAACACAATATCCCTATTAAGGACAAGCTTCTAGAATGAAGAATGATGGCATGCAATGGAGAAGCGCACAAACCATTACAGTGAAATAGTTCGCAATATACGTTCACTTACCTGAGATCTCCATGAAGAACGAGGGCTTCGACTTTTCTAGTAACCACGGTTGCATAAAAATGATGGTGAAAATTGTTCAACAAAACAACAGATGTAGAGAGATTACAAAGAGATAAGAGATGAAGTAAGATGAAAGATGGGAGAGATGAGGCTGAGAATGTTGAAGGTTGTACCCCTAAACCAAGTCTCACCAAACAATTGCCATGTGCCTCCCGTTTTGTGCCAAAATAAATAGCGTTATCTCCATCTCGACAGAAATAGATGGTAAAATGCTAGGTCAACAAAAAATTTGCCTTATTTTAGATAAAATTGACTGAGTGACAATGGTGGGTCAAAAAAAACTTTCGATCAATAACTTGAGACAAATAATCTTTCAGTGACTAAATTGAGAAATGCAAAATCTTTTAGTGATTGAAAGTTGACTTTATCTATAATTTCATAGTTTTTTTTTCTAGAGCTTCAAAAATATATGGCCTTAGAGGATCTAGATCTATAAAGGCAATTTTGGCAAAGATTCACTATAAACGAGCAAAGTTCTCCCTTTATATTATTAGGTTATTCTCTCAGTCTCTCTTAGCTCATTTTTCTTCTTTTAATAATTAAATCCTAAGCATGGTTAAATACCCATTAAGGTTGCATGAACAATACTAAAAATGATGATTGAAGAAAGTACTATTTTTATTTTCATTTTTAGCAAATATGTGATGTCCATTATGGGAAGTAATTGGTGGAGCTAAGTTTAATTTTCCTCCAAAACTTGGTAGCTACATTCTCTCCACAGTCCAAAACCTTTTCATTTGGAGGTATACAAGTAAGGTTTAGACCATCAATTAAATTATCCATAAATTTACTTTGTGACAAACGATTGATTAATAAAAGGTAAATACCTTTATTTATTTTTCTCAAAATCAGCTGTTGCAAATTATAAGTTTGTTTTAAATGGTGTTGTTAACTGCATGGATTTATTATACAATATTATGACGAAGATATTTTGAAGTTGAATTAAGTATTTGTCGAATCTAAGCCAATTGAAATCTGATGGACCTTATAAGGTGCCTATTAAAATTCAGCTTGAAGCCACATTAATGGCCCCAGTAGATCTAAGCGCAGGTTTTTGCTAGTAATATATATAATATAATATATAAACTAACATGGATACCTCACATGGAGACCTCAAAAGAGAAGTAACTACAAGCTGTCATGTGACATAACAATTAATTTTAAGAGAATTTTTAAAAAAAATAAATAGAAACAAATACATTCACATATTAAAGACATACATCCATTCACATAATTTTTAAGAGTTGTAAACTTAGCGAGACACATTTATTCACATATTATCAAGAGTTTTGTTCTTATCAAATGGAAAAAGAAAAAAGAAAAAAGAAAAAAAAGAGACAATGTTGAAGGCTTAAATAGTTGCGTTCGTTCACAAATTATCAAAAGTTGTGTTTCTATCATTTTTTTTTTAAAAAAAGGTGTTTAATTTGGAACTCCAAAAGTCATGTGCATTCTCATATTATCAAGACTTTTAAGAAACATTTTTTTTAAGAAAAAATAATAATTGTTATGAGGTTTCAAGTTGGTTACTTTAAGAGTTCGCATTTATTTATTATCCAAATGTAACACCGCAGCAGAATGGTGTTGTAGAACTTATGAATAAAACTATCAATGAACTTTCTAAGAGTATGAGAATCTATTTAGGGTTACCAAAGATGTTTTGGCCAATGCGGTTAACACTGTGACTTATCTCCTTAATCAAAGTCTATCAGTTCCACTGGAGAATTAGCTGCCCGAAGAAGTTTGTAATGGTAAAGAGGTAAAACTTTCAAACCTTAGAGTATTTGGTTGTGTTTCTTATTTTTTTTGATAAACAGGCTTAGCCTAGGCATATCATAAAACAACCCTCACCAATGGCGGAGGAATACCAAAGTACAAAATACGGGTTTAACATTAAATCCTTCAAGAAGAAGGAAAGCAACAGAAAAAACAAGAAACCATAAAGAGGCAAACAGTACTTGCCCAGCTAACAACAATAATGAAAAGCAAATATTACAGTGAAGATTAGGACATTAAAACCAAAACAAAAAATCTGAATCTCTTGTTGTTCCTTCCTTGGCCAATAGATCTGCAATTTCATTCCCATGTCTCAGTATATGTTTGAAAGACAAGCTTCCAATTTTAAGTGATGCTCGGGCAATTTCATTCCCAACGTTGGCCAATCTCCAAGGAATATCATAGCTACATGATGCCCATTTACAGGCATTCAAAGAGTCCGATTCCAACACAACTCTTTTACCTACTGCAATATTTGATGAAATGGTGAGTTCTAGAGCTTTACCAATGGCTTTCAGTTCTGCTTCATTAGATTCGCATATTCCTCCCGTATATGAGAATATACATAGGATTGTGCCTAATGAGTCCCGAAGAACACCTCCTAATCCTGCTCGACCCGGCTTGCCCAGAGATGAGCCATCCACATTCCACTTCAGATCATCGCCATCCGGAGGTACCCAATGAAGTTGATTTACAGCAACAGCTGTTGTGGTCCTCCTATAGTTGGACCACAATATTACAGTATCTGGAGTAGATTGGAGCTGTGCACTTGAATAAGGGAAATGCTTGTCAAGACCAAAAATCCAATACTGCAATCTAACAAAAATCATTGTGAGCATATGCTCCCAGTCGACGTCCACTCCATTGAATATTTTATCATTTCTCCCCTTCCAAATAGACCATACCACTGTATAGAAAAGCAATTTCCAGGCCTTCTTTTGAAAAGAACCCCTATCAACCAGGAGACACCATTGCTCAAATAATATTTCTATATCATTAGGCATACACCAGTTCAGTCCCCACCACCTACTGACTTTATACCATAATGTTGAAGGCCCTATACAATGAAAAAAAGATGATTCACGGTCTCTTGAGTAGAAAGACAGAACGGGCAGAAATTTTCTGCATTTTGGATGATCCCTTTCCGCTCCAAACTATCCCTAGTTGGGATTTTTTTAAGCAGCAGCAACCATTCAAAAATTTCTATCTTTGGTGGAGCCAATCCTTTCCAAATTCCAGAGTAGAAACTTGGCCTTTGTACTGTGTTCGGGCCTTCCACTAACTTTGCATACATGGATTTGACAGTAAAAATTCCTTCACTCGAGAACTTCCATATAATTCTATCAGCCTTATTGGGACACAAAGAGGAGTGAGAAAGATGCTGCAATAATGACGCCAGCACCCGCTCTTCCCACCCAAATAACCTTCTTCTCCAACCAAATCTCCACTCCCAACTTTGATGATTCCAGACCCCAACTTCATCAATGGTGCTGTATTTTTGAGTGGAAAGGCTGAATAGTCGTTCAAATGAAGAGGATAATGGATGATTTTGGAGCCAACTATCCTGCCAGAATTTTGTATTTTTTCCATCTCCGGGCACCAACGCAAAGCCTTCACGATACAATATTCCAGTAACTGAGATAGGATCAGACACTAGGCACTGAATGCCACTCCACAACTGTGAAGTTGATGTTGCCACAGGAATGTAGGTTGAACCTGCAGAAAGAGAGATATTTCCCCCATACTTCCCAAGTACCAGCACCATCCATAAAGCATTCTCCTCTTTCATAAATCTCCAGATCCATTTAAATAGGAGAGATTGATTTTTTAGAATTATATTACCAATCCCTAACCCTCCTTCCTTTCGAGGCAGCACCACTTGGCTCCAACTCACATGATGGAGACGTTTTCTCTCAACCGTGTCTCCCCACAGAAACTGCCTCTGAATTGCTTCAATTTTTTTTGCCACCAAAACCGGAATTTTGAACAAGGACATAAAATATATTGGGAGATTTGCTAGAGCAGATTTAATCAAGGTTATCCTACCTCCAATGGATAGGCATCTCCCTTTCCATTTTGCCAACCTAAGCTTGAATTTGTCTATTACTGGATTCCAGGTTTGAGCTAGCTTAAAGTTGGCTCCCAATGGTACACCCAAATACTTAATCGGTAAGGTATCTGATTTACAGTGGCATGCGGAAGCCACTCGATCAACCCATGACTTGCTGACTCCCACATCCACTAAGGAACTCTTGGAGAAGTTTACCTTCAGCCCCGAAATAATCTGAAAGCACCTCAGTATTCGTTTAATAGCTTGAACATACTCAACTTAGCTTTGCAGAATACCAAGGTATCATCCGCATACTGGATATGTGATATCCTGAGTGACCCCCTCTTCACTTCTATGCCTTTCAAGAGACCTTTCTGCTCCGCTGATTTGAACAACTGATGCAAACCCTCTGCAGCGACATTGAAGAGGAACGACGACAGAGGATCTCCCTGCCTTATGCCTCTTTGCATTTGGAATTCATCAGTTGGGGAACCATTAACTAGAATGGAGACTCTAGCAGTCGACACATACTGCATAACCCAGCCCCTCCATTTCTCACCGAGCCCCATCCTTAACATAACCATCTCCAGGTAACGCCAATCAACTGAATCGAAAGCCTTTTCCATATCCAACTTGAACAGCACACCCTTTTTCTTCCTTTTCTTGATTGAATGGATGACCTCATTTGTAATTAAAATACTATCTAATATCTACCTGCCTTTCATGAAAGCCGATTGAGATTCGCTTATAATTAGCGGCATAACTGGCTTTAGTCTTTCCACCAAGACTTTCGAAATTATTTTGTAGAGGCTACTTACCAAGCTAATTGGCCTGTACTCTGAAATTCTGGATGCACCACTCCTTTTCGGCACCAAAGTCATAAATGAAGAGTTTATCCCATGAGGTAATTTTCCTGAGCCATAAAAATCAAGTACCATCTTGCAAATGCCCTCACCCACAATACTCCAAGATTTTTTGATGAAATTGAGATTATACCCATTTGGACCCGGCGCCTTAAACCCATCACAACTCCATACAGCCTTTCTGATTTCATCAAGCGAACATGCCTCCTTTAAAGAGGTTGATACACCAAATGGGATTGAGTTAAAAGGTAGGCCCTCCCAGTGAACAAATATACCACGATGGTTGGAGAAAACATTCTTGAAATGGCTTAGTACAGCCGCCTTCAAGCGATACGGATCATATATATGCTCCTCCCCAACACGAAGACTAAGAATTTGATTCAAATTACCTCTGATCCCTGCTGAAGCATGGAAAAACTTCGTATTTTTGTCTCCCCCAACAACCCAATTTATTCTTGACTTTTGCCTCCATATGCAATCCCACTTCTTGCTTTCTGACCATAGGCCCCTTTTCAGAGTACTCAACAGTTCACATTCATCATCTCCAAGTGTTCTCTCTTCCACAGTTAATTCCCATTTGTCCACTTCGAGCTCTAATCTCTTCACCTTCTCATCCACATTGCCAAAGACCTCAACATTCCAGATCTTCAACAATTTTTTAAGTAGCTGGAATTTTCTGAAGACATGACCCCCTGCGTCAACATTTGAATTAATAGCATCCCAGAGAGCTTCCACCGTGGTTAAAAAATAAGGATATTGCCACCAGCAGTCTAACACTTTGAAAGGTCTCGGCCCCCAATTTACCTTTTCAGTCTCCAGCAGTAGCGGGGTATGATCTGACAACCCCCTAGAAAAACTCCATAATCTCAAACTGGGGAACTTTGAGAACCACTCCATTGATGCAAACATTCTATCAATACGACTCTGACTTCTACGATTGCGCCATGTGAATTTTCTTCCTTGCAACGGGATTTCAATAAGATTTGAACTTGAAATAAAAGAGGCAAAAGCCCTCATTCCAGAAGTCATAAACTGCTGCCCTTGCCTATCTTGAAGAGCTAAAATTTCGTTGAAATCACCCATAAGTAGCCATGGGGCCGATGCATGAATTTGAACTAATGCTAACTCATTCCATATAGCAGCCCTTGAGTTTGCATCAATTGGGCCGTAGATAGCAGAAAGACAACAAGCAAACTCATTTTGAAGAATTTTAGCATCTAATGAAATCCAGCAACTCCCCTTAACCACATCACGCACCTGAATTACTGTGGGATTCCACAACACCAACACACCACCGGATGCTCCATTTAACTTTAGTGCAGACCATTCAACACATCTAGAACCCCAACAACTCCTGATAATCTTATCAGATATCTCTTCTAGTTTTGTCTCTATGATTATCAATAAATCCACTTTCTTTAACTGAACCCATTTGGAGACAGCTTTGCTTTTGAGGTTGCTGCCCAAACCTTTTATATTCTAGACTAGTGCATTAAACATAAGAAACAAATACACCCTTCATCTCCCCAACATCATTCAATCCATGCTACTTTCCCTCTCCATTCCTTAGCGACACTTCAGCGACTTCTTTTGAGATTATTTCCTCCATTTTCTTTCGTATAACATCATCATGCACTGGTTTTGATAATTCCAACAACCGCCAAACTGCCATAGTTGCTTGAACTTCATCATCATAGCGGTCGCTAGTTCCTCCACCATTAACATTATCCGGTCCCTCTACAGAAGTACTACCTTCACTTGAATTGAGTGGAAGTTTCCCTTTGCACTTCGCCTTCATTTGCCTTTTACCCTCATTTGTGAATTTGAGGCATTGCTCCAAAAGGATATGCTTAAAAGCCACTCTTTTGGACTGTTTTGGGCCTCGGCCTATTCTTCTCTTGGTCACAGGGGTGATACGCTCGAAACCTGGAGGTACACTTAAACCTGATTCACCCTTTTCACTAGGTAAAGCTGTGTCATTTGTAGATTGGTCATTTGGGGGTTGGCCTTGAAAGGTGGGCTCCATAACAAAACCACTAGCCTGCCCTGTCTCTGCCTCCTTAACAAGCCCACTAGCTTGCCCAATCTCTGCCACCTTGACTAGCCCACTTACTTCTTTCAAGATTGAAACTTCTGAGACCCTTTCCCCATTTCCCACACACTGCATGTGTCATAGTGCCAGCTCACTAAAAGTAGAAACCTTTCTCCCTACTGATACAGGACTGTCATTATGGATGGCAATACGGTTCAGAGAGCCAGGTGTGTCAGAAGTATTTGAATTTTGAATTTTTCCCCCCTTAATCTGGTTGTGCTGTGACATTCCTACACTAAACATTGCCGGAGACATTTCGGCAGGTGCAACCGCCATATCAGAATGAGTCGGACTTGAAACCGACACCATATTTTCTTCTTCCTCCATCACCGGAATCACTGGTGCCGCAGTTTGTGGGGGCGGAAATATATAATGGTATGGTTCTTCAGCCACATTGATATGAAAAACTTCACCATCAATAATCATAGGAATCGAGCCCATAATTGTATTCCGTTCCATTGAGGAAATCAAGATCCAGGCCACATCCAAACGTTTTTTATTAGTAGTCTCCTCATCGGTGGTGACATATCTTCCCCAAAGACTCCCAAGCTCCATGAATACCTCATCAGTCCAACCATGGAGCGGAATGCTGGAAAATCGTAGCCAAGTGTACCTTTCTTTGCAAGTAGCAGTGGAGCACCACGGCTTCACAAAATCAAACCATTCACCTAACCAATTACCATTTGATAGTGTTTTTTGCATATCTTCTTTTGTGGTAAAAGTGAGCAACACTTGTTTTCCCCCCATCGGTCTGGCCTCTACATTCATACCTTCATTGTGAAGGATATTTGCAATGTGCAGAAGACAATCAAAGTCTAAAATATACCCCACTGCAGAGCGCTCCAGCCACTCCTTCTCGTCTTCCCTCGCTTGAACTGTCACTGATTTTCCTTGATTCCCCACCAATCCAGAGGTGTCTTGCGATTTTCCTTCAACAAAGTTTGTATTTCTAGCCATTAGCATAGTCACCTCTGTCCCTTTTAGGACCTCAGAAAATTATCTCTGATCAGTTCTCTTATAGGGGAAACCCCGCCTGGGTTGTGTTTTAGATCCAACAACAGCCTCTTTGCCTTTATCATTTTTAGAGAACCTGGAGAAATTGGCCCTGACCTTATGGCTTCCAAACCATGTACTTTTCACACCATTGAGCAGTTTGTCGTCCTGCGGTCCCCTGAAGGAAACAAAACCAAATCTGCGCCCACTCTTGGACAGCCGTCTAGAGATGAACACGTCCATAACCTCACCGAACTTACTCATGACTTTCTTCAGCACAAAAGGGTCCACTCTGTCGGGGAAATTTTCAACATACACCACGCAGGTCTCAGACTCAGACCGTGTTTGGGATGGAGGAAGTGTAGATTTGATTATAAGAGTATAGGTGTTGGGTTCAGGTCTGGGCAAAACTTGGGACATAGGTAAGCCAGGAGACATAGGTTGAGAAGGAGGTATAGATACTTGCTCAGTGAAATCGCGAGTAGGGTGAAGATTTGGTAGGTATGAAAGTGGAGGGTATGAGTAAGGGGCACCATGAATTTGGATCTGGGGAGGTTGGGTTTGAGTAGGTTGAAACAGTGGCTGGTAATAGGGAGGAGGATAAGGTGGCAGGGGTGGAATAAGATGTCCAGTGGGATAATGGTTGGGTATTTGAGGGCCGACGGCAGGTGGGGGGTGGGGGTTTGCGGTGGTTGGTAGGGGGCAGGGTTGGGTCTCTCTCTAAACATGTTTTAGCTTTTTAAAATATTGCTTGGTTTTATACTTACAAGCCAATAGAAGAGATTTGGTTGTGTTTCTTATATACATGTTGATTTTGATGATCGCAGCAAGCTTGATGCTAAATCAAGGAAGTGCTTATTCATTGGCGACGGAGATGAGCAGTTTGGTTATAGGTTTTGGGATGAACAAAACTTAAAAATTTTCAGAAGTTAGAATGTGATTTTTCATGAGAGCGTGATGTATAAAGACAAACTTAATGACAATGTGAAAAAAGTAAAGAAGTCTGAAATGATTCATATCGGTATTCCTGAGTCTACATTGGTTGGGCAGGATATAGGCATTCCTATCATTCCACGGGATGATGATGATGAATCGAACACTCCTCCAATTGTTTTATGGAGGTATACTAGAATAGTAATAGCTAATGATCGTTATTCTCCTACTTTTCATTATATCTTGTTGACTAATAATTATGATCTAGAATGCTTTGTAGAACATGATGTGAATGTGAACAAGTGAGAACTGTCCATGAAAGAAAAAATGAATTCTTTGATGAAGAATCAGACTTGAGAGTTAGTGAATCTACCAAAAAATAAACTCATTGGCATCAACAAAGAATGTTTCTCAAGATATTACCAGATATCTACCCCTACATTTCATAAAGAAATTAAATGATGTAATAATTCTAAGAGACAATGCTCAAACCAAGAATCTATGGATGAAGGTAGAGAGTAATTGCAGGTGTCCCACACAAATACATAAAAAAACTAAACTATTAATCAAACCCTATAAAGAAGCCATAAGAACCCAAACTTAGACTGAGTTGGGATTATTAGATATGAGACCTCTCCAAAGGAAAATAAATCAACAGATGAATCATTCATAAAGATATCACACGTAAACTTACAGTTTCACACATATAAGTTCAATGTGCTAACTGCAAATATTAGCAATGCAAGTCCCAAAATAAATTTGAATGAATTTCAAGGCACTTGATCATAGTACTTTCAGATGCTTTGTCAAATGTGCCGAGCCCAACGCCAATAGCAAAAAGTAAAAACAGGTTGGCCTGAGATAGAGAAGCCATAAGATTCATTGAGAGCACATACATCAACGTATTATTTAAATGAACAAAGACTCTAACATTGGACCCTGTTAAGGTAGATAAAGTATTGTGGAAAGCTAACCATTAATTTAAATATGTGCTCACATATATGCTCGTCCCTCATGACTCACCCTATAAATGCAGCACTATATCGCAGGCCATCAAATGCAAACCTAAAGATGGAAACAGGTTATGATTTGAGGAAGTGGACGGATGAGCTACAAATCTGATTGAAATGAACTAAATTGAATTCTCATGCTATATAAAATCTGTAGGGACACGTACATTTCTCGAAGTGAAGTGCAAACGTTATACCAGTTACCACTTGAGAAAAACAGACAAACACTAGGTCACACTCAAAGAATCGTAAGTTGAACCAGTATTTCGTCCTTCATATTGTACTCTATATTCTAGAACCATGCTATGCAATGGCCTGGAAGTAGAAGTTCTAATGTTACACTAACTTCTTTTAAAGAGAGCAAACCATTGCAATGTTCCTTATATTTTGTTATCACGTTTAAAGCATTATATAACTCAACCAACAATCAAAAATTTGACTAGTTTTATACCAAGACAAAGTCAAACTACAAAAAATCGTATGACGTATTATGGGAATATGTGAAAAAAAAAATCCTTTAACTTAATTATAAGGTAAAGTGATTTACATATTCCTTTTATTTAATTATAAGCTAAAGTAGATACAAAAAAAAAAAGAGATTTTGATTTACTTTGGATATTTGGCTCCAAGAATATCTTTCTTGCCTTATGCGATCTGCTATGTGTTCCCTCGTGTATGCAATGACCTGCACTCGGCTAGATATTGCTCACGTAGTGGAAGTGATCAACAGGTATATGACTAATCTAGTAAAGAAGCACGGGAGACTGTGAAATATATAATAAGATACTTATGTGAAACTGTAGATTATGGGTTGACTTTTACTTTAGGTGAATCAAAGTTGGAAGGATTTGTAGATACTGCTTTGGCTGATGACTTTGACAATTACAAGAGCACTACATACTATGTTTTTACCTTGGGTGGTACTGCTATTTATTGGAGTTTCAAGATACGGAAAGTTGTTGATTTATCTTCTACTGAAGCATAATATGTTGCTATAACAGAAGCTGTGAAGAAGATAGAGTGGTTGCAAGAACTGATGGAAGAGTTGGGAATAGGTAATGGTAAGGGTGTAGTTCTCTACAATGACAGTTAGAGTGGTGTATTCCTTGCCAATCATACCTTTCATTCTAATACTAAACATATTTTGAGGAGATATCATTATATCCTCCAAGTTCTCAAGGAATATTTGTTAAAATGAAAACCCAGCGGATGTTTTGACGAAGAATGTGACCTTGGTAAACAAGCTATGCAAGGCTTCAATTGGTCTACAAGCTTGAAGAAAGTGGTCAAAGCTTGTGCGTGTAGTTATCTGTAATGGTGTTGCTTATGGTAATGGTGTTACAATTTATTAATAGTATCTAAGTGGAAGATTGTTAAATTTGAATACTGTCTTTAGTCTTCGATTGGGTTTTGTACTGGGCTTAGGCTTGTTCTCTAGGCTATAGGGGTGCACACCGGGTCGGGTTCCCGGTTATCGGACCGGGTTTGACCCGACCCGGTTAACCGGGTTGTACCCGGTCATTATCGGGCCGGACCGGGTTGTACCCGGTCATTTGACCCTAGACTGTTTGAGTAAAGACCATAGAATGAGATATAGTCTTGTATCTTTTGACCCTAGACTGTTTGAGTAAAGACTACGAACACAATAGCAGCTTCGTGGATGTAGGTCTTTTATGGTGGAACCACGTTAAATCCTCGTGTCCTTATTGTTTTTATTACTTCTTGCTTGATTGGTATTCTTGATTTGAAAGTGTCTTTATACTCTAGATTCACTAAAGAGCGCTTCACTGTAACATTTACAAATAAAAGAAAATGTTAGAATGTAATATTTCATTGATAAACAAAATATGTACATGATGGTCAAAAAATAAGTAATTGCATGAATCGAACATGAAAATGATTGAGTGTGTGTAGACAGTAGTTGAATAACATGAAAGCTTGAAAATTAAGTTTAAGCTGTTGGGCTGAATTTTTTCGTTGTTGATTTGTGTAGTCCTTACTTCTTCTTTTCTGCCAAGTTTATGCTTCAACGAGACACCTCCATGCTAACTGTATAACTAACTACGAATGTCACTGTTCCGAAATTCTCCTAAGTGTGCTCTACCTTCTTCAAATGTTGAGCCAGTAGCTTCATGATCTCTGGAACTTGCTCCATGTCCTACTAACTCTTAGATATTATGCTCCATGATTGTAGACAACCAGACAATCAACCACCATGATTATAGGCAACCATCCTTAATTGGTCTTATTTCTTAACTAACCACTCATCGTGGGTCAACTAACTCACTAAATTCACAGCCCAGTACTCCCATTTCTGTTTGGCCCAATATGACTTCTACAAAGTTAGCCAATAACAAAAGGTTGCAGCCAGAATTTCTGTCTCTGTCAGGCCTAATTTCTAGGCCAAGCCCAACTCATTGGCCTCCAGTAATATGGTGTAAACATACATGTATATATATTTATATTATTTGTTAATATTAAGATAAAATTAAAAATCATATTCATAAATCTGATAAAATGATTACAATTTTTTTTGAAATTCGTAAACTGATTGATAATTCAATCAAATAATTACAATTATTGAGCCATTCATCTTTGATTACTTTGTTTACGAAGCCTTCGGGCACCAAAAACCTTGCAATCACATTACTTTGTTTTTCGATTTTGTTTTGTGCTGTATTGACCCAGTATCCTCAACAAGGAGAAGGAGAATAAGGTGTGCAAGCAAATAACACTTAATCCCCATGTTAGATTTAGATATTTTAAAATTGAGTGTTTTCGGCTTTTATGGTACATGTAGCCTTGGGCTCACCAACCAATTGTGTTTGTGACATTTTAATTTAGGAGGGAATTTGCCATGGAACGGTGTATTTGTCTAAAAAATTTAATAATTTATTATTAATTTTTTTAAGGGGGCAGCTGCCTCCTTGAGTCTTTTTGGTTCCAATGATAGATAGCATGTGAAAAAACAAGGTGAGCCTGAAACACGGATGCATGAAAATAAGGCAATCTCAAACCCTAAAACACTCATGAGGACCCCCTCCTAGTGCCTTGCGTGCGATGGTGTCTGTACGGCGGCCGCCTCACGGGCCTTAGGACGCTACATGTGAAGAATATATATATATATATACACATGCATACAGTAATTAATATAAAACTAGGTGGATTAGGATTAATGTACATACAGCTCATAATCAATCTCTAAAGAAAGAGTCTGAATGTATTTGCGGCGTGCCACTATTAATAATCATATATGCATTGACTTAATTCGGTGATTAAAGTCAAAAGTATCATGCATCTTTAATATTTATGAACTTGATTGGTTAGATATACGTACGTATGTACATACTTCTAGTGTACAGAACATGCGTCTTCCAACCTAACATGCTTAATTCATAATTAGTAATGAAATGACTACTGTAATTCAAGAATATTAGAGTTATTATTTATGAATAAAACAATAATAATAACCTACGGGCATGGTTATGCATGGAAAGCTATAATTTTACATGATTTTGTGTCTTGAATTTCTTTACATACATATATATATATATACATACAAAAATGAAGACAGATGAAGCTGAGAGAGAGTGTGGATGAAGACGATAGGTGATGATTCTCGGAGGTGGATAGAGATGGGTTTAGAAAGTGACAAACATGGCTCAGTTATGGCTCGATGGTCGTGATTTACGTTCTGCTCGCAAATTAGGGTTTGGGCATCGAAAGTGACATAGTTGGAGAAGACCGAAGATGCCGAGGAGGGAGATGAACTTCGTCACGTGGGTTGAGATGAGGGAGAATAATTCGATGCCGATTTTGTGCGCTATGAATCTCCAACTACATTTGGCCCATTGGATACATCTAACGGACAATAATAGAAGTCTGTAAAATTGGTCCGTAAAAAGGTACTTTCCAAGAAAAACTGTACATATATGTGTGTATGTATATAAGAATGATAGCCTTCGCAAGTATCATGGCTTAAACTCGGGGAAGTAAACACTGATTGAAGGAACTCCACATCCCTTTAATTTGTTGGATTTCCACTACATACCAAAGTCAATTAAAAAACCCCTAAAGTTGAAAAAAATGAAACTTTACACATATAGATACAGATTTGTGTATATGCATACATGCATATTTGGTCAATTAAGATAAAAATGAAACCAGAAATACAGGCATAGATTCAGATAAAGGAAGATCATTAATCCTCTTTTAATTCTGATTTAAATAAATTATTTGAGATAACTCAAGCACCCCTTTCTTCTCCGTTTTACGCTCCACTTGTCATGCCTCACCCCACGTTCCCTTCCTCTTTTGATATATGTACATTTATCCCATCATTGCGTGTCCTCCTCCTTAATTTATTACAACAAATAAAAAATAAAAAAACCCACCACTTCTTGTCCTAATAAAAATGTACATGACCAAGGTAGCCTGGTTAGTCTTCCTACTGTGTAAGGAATGGGAGGTCTTGTATTCGAGTCTTCCATTCTACCAATTTAAGTAAGACTTATCACTAATATTATGGTGAGAGTTGTAGAAGGGAAAGAACTACTTCTCTTTGTGTAGCTCACCGACTCATTGGGTCTCCTTGTTTTTGTTGGATATTTCTTTGAAATCACAACGATTCATGTGATGCTTGATAGGCACACAAGTTGATTAATGACAAATATATGGATAATTGCGATTTAAATTAAGTACAGATTTCATAAAATTTAGATTATAATCACGTACCTCAATCCCATGTACCTGAACACAGAACAAGTACAGATATTATTCTTAAAAAAAATTGATATTGATTTTGTGGAGGTGAAAAACGAAACGACCCACGAATATTATTTAAAAAATGATATCGATTTCTCCTTTCGAACTCATGATCACTTGGAGGTAGGACTAGGAGAGTGAATATCAAATTTACCAACTACAGAAATGAAGTACATGCAGTCCAACCCCAAAGCTCACGATACCTTAATTAGTGGGCGTACATCACGGTCTCATCCCTATTTCTCCTCCATAGCTTCTTAAATAGTTATTTAGTTCGTAGAATATTTTTTTCCCAATCCCAAATTTTTTTTAGATCCAAAGGAGGGAAACACCCAAAACTAACTACTCAACTATCCTCGTGACACGTCAAGGCCAAGAAACTTTAATGATATCATCTCTTAACGTCTCCCTAATCTCCATTGGAGGCCGATACATCACCCGACCTCCCCTCTCATTTAGGGGAGCCATATTTGCAAGACTATCTGCACACCGATTACTTTCTCGTTACACATTACAAACCCAAATTTCAAGCAATATATGTTACGAATGTACATGAATCTGTTCATTTATAAATTAAACCTAAAATGATTTCTTCAAGTCACTTTTTAATTTTTATATCATCCAAAATCATAGGAGATTGTTTTGTTGACCACCTTCAATATTAATTACATATTTAATTTAATTCAGCATAATTTACGTTCATGTGACCGAAATTTCTACATTGAAAAATTGATGAAATTAAGGAATATGATTGGAGTGTCCGTGTAGGCTCATCTCTTTCCTCATTCCATCCATACCAACTTTCTCTCTTTGAAATTTATATCAACAGTGCTGAATTTGTATCTATAAATACCCCCTAAAGACGTTTTTACCAGTACCTCACAACTCCTCTCTCATAGTCTCTCTTCTTCCTCGTCTTTCATACACTATATACAAACAAATACAAACACAAATTATGGCAGCATATACTTGCTCACAAGTCTCATTTGCTCTTTTCTGCACATTAATGTTCTCTCTTTCGCACTTGGGAGCATTTGCAGCACAATACGATGTGGTCACATTTGGAGCAAGACCAGATGGCAACGCTGACTCGACCAAGGCCATCATGGCTGCTTGGGCTCGGGCCTGTGGCTCTACAAGCCCAGCCACTATTCACTATCTCCGGCGGCACACTTGACGGCCAAGGAACTTCCTTGTGGGCCTGCAAAGCTTCCAGGAAGAGTTGTCACCAAGGCGCTACGGTATGCTAAAATTAATTAAGATATAGACTATAGTATAAACTAGTAAAATTTAGTGATCAATGATTGGATGAACATGTTGCAGTCGCTGGAGTTCACAAATTCAGACAACATAGCGATTGATGGATTGACATCCTTAAACAGCCAAAAGTTCCATATTGTCATTAATGGCTGCCACAATGTGAAATTACAAGGAGTGAAGGTGTCTGCCTCAGGAAACAGCCCCAACACTGATGGTATACACGTCGAGGGATCACCAGTGTCACAATCTCGAGTGCCAGGATTTCAACCGGGGATGATTGTGTGTCTATCGGCCCTGGCACAGCTAACCTTTGGATCGAGAACGTCGCTTGTGGACCTGGTCATGGCATCGGGTAACTAATTCATAAAATTATATTAGACCATCTAAATCATAAGCAAATATTGATCAACATTAATGTTGATGCAGCATTGGAAGTTTGGGGAAGGAACTTCAAGAGGCAGGAGTACAGAATGTGACAGTAACAGGTGCTCAATTTAGTGGAACAGAGAATGGAGTGAGAATCAAGTCTTGGGGAAGACCCAGTAATGGTTTTGCAAGGAACATTTTATTCCAACATTGTACCATGACCAATGTCCAAAACCCGATTGTCATTGACCAAAACTACTGCCCCAATAACAAAGGTTGTCCTGGACAGGCTTCTGGAGTGAAAATAAGCGATGTTACGTACCAGGACATCCATGGATCATCGGCAACTGAGGTTGCTGTGAAGCTGGATTGTAGTAAGAAGTACCCATGCAATGGTATTACAATGAAGGATGTGAAGCTTACTTACAAGAACCAACCAGCTCAGGCCTCTTGTGTTAATGCCGGGGGAGCTATTTCTGGTGGTCTTGTTCAGCCTGCTTGTACGGGAGTTTAATAATTTATATATACACTATCAAACATGCATTAATCACTAGTACAATATTATTATAGGACAATATATATTATTGCTTGAGCCTGTGGCTTTATAGGCCTCACTCTGGGCATTCATTGTAGCCTGGCCTGGCAGCTTTACAATTAATTAACGAATAATTATCCCTTTTGTTATATTGTGGTTTCTTTGATAAACTTTTCTCTTTTGCATCTCGACTAATTAAAGTTAGAATATATGTCCCTTAAACGTCAATTGGCTGGAAAACAAATTTTGGAATTTCTTTTTTGTTGTTGTACCAAATGACCCGCAGTCCAAAATAGGACCCGCATGCATGTCAAACAAGGAGATGATTTCTCTAACTGTTTTTTTTTATTGTGCAAGATTTACATGTTGATGATGCCCTAAATTTAATTATAATAGGAGCTAGTAGAATTCAGAAGTGTCTAAAGATCTACGTTCAAAGAGCTCATTTTTAGCGAATTAATATATGGTATGTGCCAAGCAGTGAGGGAATGTCATGTTAACAAACTATCGAGTTTATAGTTCGATAAGATCACAAAGTTTCATATGCCTAAATTCTTGTTTTTCTCAACAATGTTTTTAGTTGTTATGCACGATTGAAGAGCTGAAATAGAGGAACAGTTGCATGTCCAAAACCGAGAAGACTTTCCAAGGCCACCCATGAAGCCCGATCCAAAAGGCATGATCCTTTGTCATGCATAGTCAAGAGTACGTGGTCATCCATCTTCAAGAATGGTCACCACATGCAAGTACCCTATTTCTCAAGGAAATGGATGAACAGAATGCATGTCATGCATCAAAAGTTTCAGAGAACGAAGTCAACAATCCAAGTTAAATTGCAGGTGGTCCACCTCTACCAACATTCCTCGTTTCCAGTAGAGGGAGTGGTCAAGTACTACGTGAATCAAGACACCATATAGAGGCACAATCCATACCATTCTCAAAGAAGTTGAGGTCATGTCATCAATGTAGAAGACATTGCTCACATTGGAAGTATTTTAAGAAGAAAAGAGGACGCATCAATCAGCCTGCATATCAAACATAGACCCTGCATCTCAAAACTTTATCTTTTACAACAGGACTCTAGCTAATTATCCTTTTACTTACCTCTTATCTTAGTTCAACACTCTCGAGTGCTAGCCTTTGCGTCTTTTTTTTAGCTTGTAAAACATGCTTTCCATGCACTTTAGTGCATCATCAATGAAATTACAATACATTTCAGAATGTATTACTTTTCAGCCATCTCAATAGAAGCTCCTACATTATATTGTTTAGTTTCTATTACTTCTTGTAAGTGACGATTATGAAATATTAAATTCATTTTCATTAAGGTAAACCTTGGACTGAGTGGTTTTGTGTTTCACAATACACACAAATCGCCTAGTTAGATGTTAGATTAGCGCACATCTCCTAAACATTTTGTGGACTGATAGCAAATCCTAATATACTCGCATTTTCCTATTATCACAACAAATGCTTCCCTAATACGTCATAAGGAATACTAGAATCGGTTTGATCTTCTCCCCGTACATAAGGAAGCATCATATTTAGGAGCACACCCGGTGAAACAAAGGAGGATATCCATATATTCACACACCCCACAAGAGCCAAGTGACGGAGAATTTACCTATAAACTAAATACAAATAATAGTTACCTCAATAAAAAAAATATTACTGAAAAAATGGGCAAGTAAAGGAGTTAATGGATGCACTAAAGTCCAATTAATACGAAAAGCTAGTTGGGTGGGCTAGCCTGCAATCAAGGATAAAAGCAATTAAGAGCACGTGAAAGTTAGTTAATATAGTTAAAGTTCGTTTGTAAGTTTGACCCAAATTTTATTTTGAGAAACAATTGACTTTGTTCTAAGAGCGATTGACATTGAGCTTCACAGTACGTACTCACCTTTAGCACATGGATATAGGCGTCTATCTTGATCTTTAAGATACTTTGGATAAACGTATCTTTTTTAGCCCCTGTTTAATTTTGGTATATACTCTGTTATTCATACTCTCAGACACTCAGTTTTTACGCTTTACGAGAGTTTATACTCTATGAAACATACTCTAATCCAAACGGAGCCTTAATGTATCTATTAATTTATATCGTCAAGAAATATCATTGTTATAACTCTTTTTTCTTTGGATAACCAAGAAGAGTTCAATGTGTGTCCACTAGAGCATTACCCTTTAGGCCTAATTCATAACTTAAATAAGACCTACTTACGATGCATGTCCGGACTTCTATCCCGAAAACTTTAATGCCTGTTCCGACAACTTATGCACTATCAGCTTCCAAAATATCTAAATCTTAGTTTTGTGCCAATTTCTTCAAAAATCTTTACCTTGGCCTAAAACACTGAGGAGCCCTTTCCTAGTATCTTGCGTTTGACATGTAGGTGATACGATTTCACATCGGAAGATTATGGGTTGTCATTCTAGCTAATAAGGAAGAAAAAATGTGATATTGTCAACTTGTGTTTTCAAAAGAGAGTTAGGTCCAAACTTGTGAGCTTGAGCTTGAATCTGAACCTTTATCTTTCGCGTGTGCTTGAGCATGGAATCATAGGTCTTCATCATTGATGCTTTCATTGAGATTGACATATGCTAAATTCGTGCGCCCAAGGGTAACGGGCATGATAGTGGCGGTCAAACAGTAGCTAAGTATAAAAAATGAGGCTGCCGTAAAAAAAGAAAGAAGGCATACTTAGAGAAGAGAAGGCTGGCAAAATATGACCAAAGTCTCCCTAGTCATTGCCCGAGGACGTGCAAGATCCTTAAGAGGGATGTAATGATAAGATCCCATATTAGAAGATTATGAATTATCACTTTACTCTAACTTATAAGGGAGAACAAATCTTCTATTGTCAACTAAGTTTTTAATAGAGAATTATGTCCAAACTTGTGAGCTTGGATTTGAGCCTTCATCTTTTGCGTATGCATGAACTTAGAATCATGGGTCTTATAATAAGGTGGCCGCCTCACTCGCCTATATGTAAATATTGTCAATATATATATATATATATATTGACATGACATAAATAAAAATGTTCACATGGGGATTGATGAAAACTAAGTGGATTAGGATTAATGTACATACATGTATCCTCTAATTTCGGTAATTAAGGTCAAAAGTATCATGCATCTTCAAAACGCATGAACTTAATTGGTCAGATACATGTATGTATATATACTACTAGTGTTACCTTTAAAGAATTCCCTCAAGTATCAAATATGCAATTTCCAACCTAATATGCTTATGTTTCACATGATTAACAATGAAATGACTAGTGTAATTCAAGAATATTAGGTTTATTATTTGTGAATAAAACAACAATAATAACCTACGTGCATGGTTATATGGAAAGCTATAATTTTACCAACCAAGAGACATGATTTTATGATTTTTGTCTCTTGTATTTCTTTAGAGTGAATATATATATATATATATATATATATAGCAACCCTCTAATACGGGCGCCTGTCACTTACAAAGTTACGGGCGTCACTTTTTTTAGGTGAAATAAGTGAGGCCAAAACAGTGAGTCCCACTTGAAATCACGGACGCCCGCATTGGAGCAAAATCATTTATTTATATATGCACACATAGATATAGATATAGATATAGATATAGATATACACACACAAACATGGATAGATTTTTAAGAATTTCGGCCCAAGTATTACGGCATAAACTCGGGGAAGTCACTCCACATCCCTTTAATTTGTTGGATTTCAACTGCATATCAAAGTCAATTAAAATAACCCTAAAGTTGAAAAAATGTAACTTTACTCATATAGATACAGATTTGTGTATATGTATATACGCATATTTAGTCAATTAAGATACGATTGAAACCAGAAATTCAGGCATAAATTGGGATATTAGAGGAAGATCATTAATTTTTTTTTATTTATTTAATTGGGATCTAAATTCTTTGAGAGAATACCCGATCGATCTCTTCTCCGTTTTACGCTCCCCTTGTCATGCCTCATCGCACGTTCCCTTTCTCTTTAATTTATATTTTTATTCGATCAGTTTTTGTTTTTATATATGCACATTTATCCCATCACTAGACGTCCTCCTTATTCAGTTTCCAAAATTTAAAGATACGGACACGACAAGAACACACACACACATATATATATATATATATAAACTGAAAGAGTGATTTTCAGTTTCAACTGAAAATCAGTAGAGGTGTGGAGGATTTTCAGTTCCAACTTCCAACCGAAAGACAAGTCCTCATTAGTCATTACAAGTGTAGGAAGGCGTGTTCCAACATTGGACATCTTTATAATCAAGGTGTCTTTGCTAACTCTTGTCTTTTTTTTTTATATAAAAGAGGAGAATATCCAACATAAATACGGAAGTCTAATGAATCGGTGGACTACGCAGAGGGAGGTAACCCTTTCCGTTTTATAAATCTCATCATAATAACAATAAATCTCATTTAAATTAATAATAGAGGAGATTCGAACACAAAACTTCGCACTCCCTACACAGTAAGAAGACCGACTATGCTTGGTAGTAGCTTTTGTCTATTTGACCTAATGAAGAACATTATAAATATAGATTTATATATACGCAAATATATCCCATCACTGCATGCCCTCCTCCTTAATTCAATAGAACAAATAAAAATGAAAAAACCCACGACTGCTTGTCCTTATAAAAATGTACAGTTTGTGTACCTGAAAAGAAAACAACACAGACAAGACTCCTGAAATAAAACCATTTGATATTGGTAACAAATCTTTTTTCAATTCCCAAATTCCAAGCAATATATTCCTCCATATATATATATATATATATATATATATATATATTACACACACAAACATGAATCTGTTCATTTATAAACCTTGAATGATTCTTCAAGTTACCTTTTATACCAACCAAAATCATAGGAGATTGTTTCGTTGACCACCTTCAATATTAATTATATATTTAATTTAATTCAGCATAATTTACGTTCATGTGACAGAAATTTCTACATTGAAAAATTGATGAAATTAAGGAACATGATTGGAGTGTCCGTGTAGACTCATCTCATCCCATCAATGCCAACTTTGTCTCTTGAAATTTATATCAACAGTAATGAATTTGTATCTATAAATACCTCCTAAACTCCCTTATACCAGTACCTCACAACTTCTCTCGTAATCTCTCCTCTTCTTCCTCGTCTTTCATACACTTTATACATACAAATACAAAGACTAATTATGGCAGCATATACTTGCTCACAAGTCTCATTTGCGCTTTTCTTCACTTTAATGTTCTCTCTTTCACACTTGGGAGCATTTGCAGCACAATACAATGTGGTCACATTTGGAGCAAGACCAGATGGCAACGCTGACTCAACCAAGGCCATCATGGCTGCATGGGCTCAGGCCTGTGGCTCTACAAGCCCAGCCACCATTTATGTCCCCAGAGGAAGGTTCCTCCTCGGAAATGTGGAATTGAAGGGTCCTTGCAAGAATGCTGCCATTGTTGTTCAAATTGATGGTGCACTTGTGGCTCCTTCTGACTTAAGTTCTGACAACTGGGTCATCTTCAGGGATGTTAGTGGTGTCACAATCTCCGGCGGCACACTTGACGGTCAAGGAACCTCCTTGTGGGCCTGCAAGGCTTCCGGGAAGAGTTGCCACCAAGGCGCTACGGTATGTTAAATTTAATTAAGATATAGACTATAATATAAACTAGAAAAATTTACCGATCAATGATTGGATGAACATGTTGCAGTCGCTGGAGTTCACAAATTCAAACAACATAGTGATTGGGGGATTGACATCCTTAAACAGCCAAAAGTTTCATATTGTCATTAATGGCTGCCATAATGTAAAATTACAAGGAGTGAAGGTGTCCGCCTCAGGGAACAGCCCCAACACCGATGGTATTCACGTCGAGGGATCAACCGGTGTCACAATCTCGAGTGCTAGGATTTCAACCGGGGATGATTGTGTGTCTATCGGACCTGGCACAGCTAACCTTTGGATCGAGAACGTCGCTTGCGGACCTGGTCATGGCATCAGGTAACTAATTCAGAAAATTATATAAGACCATCTAAATCATAAGCAAATATTGATCAACATTAATGTTGATGCAGCATTGGAAGTTTGGGGAAGGAACTTCAAGAGGCAGGAGTACAGAATGTGACAGTAACAGGTGCTCAATTTAGTGGAACAGAGAATGGAGTGAGAATCAAGTCTTGGGGAAGACCCAGTAATGGTTTTGCAAGGAACATTTTATTCCAACATTGTACCATGACCAATGTCCAAAACCCGATTGTCATTGACCAAAACTACTGCCCCAGTGACAAAGGTTGTCCAGGACAGGCTTCTGGAGTGAAGATAAGTGATGTTACGTACCAGGACATCCACGGATCATCGGCAACTGAGATTGCTGTGAAGCTGGATTGTAGTAAGAAGTACCCATGCAGTGGTATTACAATGGAGGAGGTGAAGCTTACTTACAAGAACCAACCAGCTCAGGCCTCTTGTGTTAATGCTGGTGCAACTGTTTCTGGTCTTGCTCAGCCTGCTTGTAGGGGAGATTAATAATATATATTTATAAAATATCAAACATACAGTAATCACTAGTACTATTAGGACCTTATTGCTTGAGCCTGTGGTGTGATGGGCCTCATTCTTGGCTTTCATTGTAGCCTGGCCTTGCAGCTTTACAATTAATTAACGAATAATTATTCCTTTGATTATATTGTGTTTTCTTCCATAAACTCTAGTCTTTTCCATCTCAACCAATTAAAGTCAGAATATGTGCCTTAAACGTCAATTGGCTGGAAAACAAATTTTGGAACTAACCCAATGTAAAATGACAATTGGTTTATTGAAGTGAGAGAGATAGAGAGAGAGAGTGGACAACCCAAATGCCGGAGAATTTACCTAGAAACTGAATACATATAATAGAGAACTCAATAATATATATATACACACACACACGTATGTATATATATTATTGAAAAAATGGGCAAATAAAGGAATTATTATTGGATGCACTAAAGTCCAATATGAAAAGCTAGCTGGGTAGGCTAGCCTCCAATCAAGGATAAAATCAAATGAAAGCACGTGACAGTTAGTTAAGACAGTTGAAGTTAGTTTATAAGTTTGGCCCAAATTTTATTTTGAGAAGCAATTGACTTTGAGCTTGACAATAGGTACTCAACATTATCAAATGGATATATATGCCTCTATCTTTATCTTTAAGATACTTCCGGTTACCATATCTTTTTTTTAATGGATATATTATTTTATATAATCCGGTTACCATATCTTTTTTTTAATGGATATATTATTTTATATAATCAACATTGTTGTTATTACTCATTTTTTAATCATCGAGAACAAAGTGTGACCACGAAAATATTACTTTTAGTAAAATTGGAAGTCATGGCGACCTTTCAAGTATCACTAGTATAGAATTGATGTTTGCATTTCGCTTTACAGCCTTGTTTTTCAACAATTGCTAATTTGTTAACTTATTCAACGACATGTATGTTATGTAGAGTTAAATGGGTTTCTTGTTTGTTTTTAAGGCCCACATTCACAATTATGAGATCTGTGCAGCTGAAGTAACCTCAAGTTAGGTACTTCGTAATAGATTTAGAATTTCACACGTATTATTTCGTAATTGTATGCATGAATTATTAAGACAATATTTTATGTGACCTATTACAGTTGAAATAAACCATGATAAGAGATTTTTACAGCTAGAAGTTGTGGCTTCTAAAATATCGAAAAAGGCCCTTGACAACCAAGATGAATGCATTGCGTCGAATAGAAGAAAAAAAGATTTGTAGTGAGAGAAGTGAATGAGATTTTTAGAAAGAAAAGTGGAATCAGGAGAATGAGTAGAGATTGGATGAGGATCGAGTCTACATCAGGTACCCGATAGCATCGCCTACATCGAAGAGCGTCCCCTAGGATGTACCTCACCTCAATCCGGCCTCCAGGTACGTACTCGATCGGAACCATCAATAAATCATCCAGTAAGCTGGGTCGCCCGATGTGGGTCCCACACTCTACAAATCATCCCTCCATAATCTCACAAATCATAGAAGATCATCATAATGAAGTCCTATCCGGACTCTCGAGGGAAAAAATCAAACATTGGGATGTGGGCCCACCAATGGATGTGGCCCTACAAAAGGATAAGCGGGCCCCACCACAAGAGGATAGGTGGGCCCACCAGGATAGTGGGCCCCACAAGAGGATAAGTGGGCCCTACCAAAATAGTGGGCCCCGCAAGAGACTCGATGCACAAAAGTGCCGCCAGTCGTACATACACCTCCAAACAAATAACATATAATCATAACAAACTGCAATTGCGGAAATAAATCAGATAAGAGTAGAAACAGAGAAATTTCCAACCTCCGGGAATTTCACACCAATAGACGAATAGGAGTCCGTCGCTGGTGAACAGTGTCACCGCCGCTGCCGTCGCCGGAGCTGACGATTCCGGCGACTTTTTCCGGCGAACCATATATCAAATTAAAGCTCTTAAGACGAACAATCCATTGGTACCTGTTTCGTTCCGAAACTCCTACTGAATCGACTGGGATCGAGCTTTGAAATCTTAAAAAACCGAAACTTCGCCGCTTGATTCCGCCGTCTACGGTGGTCCGATGACGACGATTCTGGTTGGATTTTGTTCCTCTCTCCACAAGCTTCGTTTCGATACCTCACTTGCCACAATTGGACCACAAACACGAAAAACCCATTTCAAATTCCATTTTTCTCTCTCTCCCTCGCGTGTACTGATGAAACTGCCCAGAAAATCTGGGTTATACCAGATTTTTGCATAATTACCATTTTGCCCCTCGTTTTTCCCTATAATTACTTAAACTTCCATAATTCGTAACAAATCCAATTCAACTCCGATTTCGATGATTCTTACGTCAATATTTTTCTAATAATATGTAGTATTTATTAAAAATATAAAATTCTAAAAATCATTTTATTTTGTTTTATTTAATTTTTTTTTTCGGGATATTACATCCTCCCCTCCTTAAAAAACAATATCGTACTCGAAATTATATAAAGAGTAATTATAAGTGGTCAACGGTAAAATAATTACTCTAAATCAGAAGAATACCTATGTCGTAAACAAGTCTGGATAGCGCTCCCGCATATCAGACTCTACCTCCCAAGTAGCCTCCTGAACTCCATAATGCTGCCATAACACCTTAACCAAGGGTATGGTCTTCGAACGCAATCTCCGTATCTGGCTATCCAAAATCTGAACCAGACGTACCTCATAGGTAGCATCCTCTCCAATCTCCAGAGTCGACCAATCAATAATATGGGAGGGATCCCGATGATACCTCCGTAACATAGAAACATGAAACACACCATGAACTCCGGACAACTGTGGTGGCAATGCCAACCTATAAGCCAAACTCCCTACTCTCTCCAAGATATCAAATGGTCCAATAAACCTAGGAGTCAACTTCCCAGATCTACCAAAACGCTGTATCCCTCGCTTCGGACTAACCTTGAGGAATACGTGATCACCCACCTGAAACTCTAAAGGTCTCCGCCCCTCTCCCAGATAGGTGCCATCTGAATACTACTCTGATAAGAGTTGTTATACACAAACTCTACCAGTTGAATATGCGTCTCCCAATCACCCCTGAAATCCATGACACACGACCGAAGCATATCCTGCAAAATCTGTATAGTCCTCTCACTTTGACCGTTAGTCTGTGGCTGAAACGTCGTACTAAAACTCAGCATCGTCCCCAGAGTGTCCTGAAAACTTCTCCAAAAGCGAGAAGTGAAACGAGGATCCTTGTCGGATACAATGGACACGGGTACCCCATGTAGCCGTACGACCTCTCGAATGTAAAGTCTAGTAAGTGTCTCCACCGAGTCAGTCTGCTGAATCGGTAAAAAGTGAGTGAATCGGTAAAAAGTGAGTAGTCTTCATCAATCTATCAACAACAACCCACACAATATCATGCCTCCTCACAGTCCTCGGTAAACCCATCACGAAATCCATACACACATGCTCCCACTTCCACTCAGGCAATGGAAGCGGCTGTAACAATCCAGGAGGTCTCCTATGCTCTGCCTTCACCTGCTGACAGGTAAGACATCTCAACACAGTCTGGGCCACATCTCTCTTCAGTCTGCTCCACCAATACTGTCTTCGTACATCTCGATACATCTTAGTAGCACCAGGATGTATCGCGAACTGAGAATAGTGTGCCTCTCTAAGTATCTCATCTCTCAATTCACCATCTTCTGGAACCACTAATCGACCTCTAAAACGAACTCCTTCATCAGCACCTCGAATCCAACCATCCATATCCTCAATATCATCAAAAATCGCATCACCAAGCTGTGCATCCAACACCTTCTGTACTAGTGCTGGACGGATCACCAAACTGCTCAAAAAACACCTATCACCCCTGTCACTAACATCTAATCGGTACTGCCCAATGGTGTCCACCAACTCAAACTCCCGCAGTGACAGTCGTGCCACTGCCAACTTCCTACTCAAGGCGTTAGCCACCACATTGGCCTTGCCTGGATGATATTGCAATGAGAAACCATAATCTCCAAGGTACTCCATCCATCTCCGCTGCCTCTGATTCAGATCCTTCTGTGTAAATAAGTGTCGTAAACTTCTGTGATCTGAAAACACCTCAAACTGCTCCCCATAAAGGTAATGTCTCCACTGCTTAAGTGCGAACACTATAGCAGCCAATTCCAAATCATGTACATGATAGTTCCTCTCATGTGGCTTCAACAGTCGTGAAGCATACTCCACCACCCTCTCCTGCTGCATGAGTACACAACCTAAACCAATTACTGAAGCATCACAATATACATGGTAACCAATACCACTATCCGGAATGGTCAAGACTGAAGGTGATGTGAGTCGGGTCTTCAGCTCCCGAAAAGTCTGCTCACATCTATCAGTCCATACGAAAGGAACATCCTTCCGCGTCAACTCAGTCATCGGTGAAGCAATCTGTGAAAATCTCTCTATAAACCTCCTGTAGTAAACTGCTAATCCCAAGAAACTACGAATCTCTCCCACTGTCTTCGGAGTCCTCCAATCCAACACAGCCTCCACTTTGGCAGGATCCACTGCCACTCCATCTCTGGATATCACATGCCCCAAGAATCTCACCTGAGTCGCCCAAAACTCGCACTTACTCAGCTTGGCATACAACTGATGCTCTCTGAGTGTCTGCAGAACAATCTCCAAATGCCCCCTATGCTCCTCCTCTATGGCCGAATACACCAATATATCATCGATGAAGACTATCACAAACTGGTCAAGATACTGTTTGAACACTCTATGCATCAAATCCATAAAAGCTGCTGGGGCATTGCTCAACCCAAACGGCATGACCAGAAACTCATAATGACCATATCGAGTACGAAATGGCGTCTTCGATATGTCCTCCTCCCGAATCCTCAACTGGTGATAACCTGACCTGAGATCAATCTTGGAGTAATAGTGACTACCCCTCAATTGATCAAACAAATCATTTATCCTCGGTAACGGGTACTTATTCTTCACAGTCACCCTATTCAACTTCCTGTAGTCCACACACATCCTCATCGATCCGTCCTTCTTCTTCACGAAGAGAACTGGAGCACCCCATGGTGAAGTACTGGGTCTGATAAATCCTAGACCCTGCAACTCCCGCAACTGCCTATCCAACTCCCTCAACTCTGCTGGAGCCATCCTATATGGTGGAATAGAAATCGGGTATGTACCCGGATATAACTCAATCACAAAATCAATCTCCCGCTGTGGTGATAATCCTGGTAACTCATTAGGAAATACATCCAAATACTCCTCTACCACTGGCACAGCCGTACTAGCCTCAATCTCCGATGTAGAAGTCAAGCTCGCCACTAGACAGTCAGTATATCGTGGGTTGTCAAGAAAGTGTGAACATGTAACAACCCGCGACCCACAAAAACTAACTCGCCCAGATGGTGATGTCAGCGTGACCCTACGCTCTGTACAATCTATCACAGCATCATAGTCAGTCAACCAGTCCAATCCAAGTATCACATCGTAATCAGTGAACTCCATAACATATAAATCTGCTCGAAACTTGTGATCAGCAAATCGAAAGATACAACCCCTACAAATGCTCCTCACCACGGTACCTGACCCCAACGGAGAATCCACTACCAATCTCCTATCCAAATTCGAAATCTCTAACCCCAATGCCTCAACAAAAGAGGTAGAAATAAACGAATGCGTGGCACTGGTATCAAATAGAACACGAGCCCAAGAACTGAAAAGTAAAACTCTACCTCCAATGAAATCACGATCTGGTGCTGGCTCAGGTGCAACCGCATAAACTCCAGCTCTCTGGCCCAGCCTCTGATGCTGCTGCTGTCTCACCGGTGGTGCTGGAGGTCTGGCCCCTCTGCATACTGGAGCCCTAGGTGCTGGTGCTGCAAGTGCTGAGGCTCCCTGTCCTCTGCCTGATGGTGCTGCACGTCTCCTCGGGCAATCCCTCTAGACATGTCCTGGTAGTCCACAGTAAAAACACAATGGGATATCCGCCCTGGGACAGTCCGATATCCTGTGTCCAGTATGACCACACGCATAGCAATACAATCCTGATATGGGCTTTTATAGGGCTTGATGAGCTCTAGTTGCACATGTATGTCATGTTGAGTTAAATGGGTTTCTTGTTTTTTTTAAAGCCCAAATTGACAATTGTGAGATCTGTGCAGCTGAGGTAACCTCAAGTTAGGTACTTCGTAATAAATTTAGAATTTCACACGTATTATTTCGTAATTGTATGCATGAATTATTAAGACAATATTTTATGTGACCTATTACAGTTGAAATAAATCATGATAAGATATATTTACAACTAGAAGTTGTGGCTTCCTTCCACTGCTTCATTTGTTGCTGTAACATACGGTTCCCCATGTCGAGACCACATATAATAATCATCCACAAATCCCTTCTTCAGAAGATGGAGATGCACTGTCACGCCTATCTCCCAGATAGGTGCAGATGAACACCCATAAATCCCAGAGACGTGACCGGTAGGGAACCCCTCCGTTCCCCGAACCGGATTTAAACTAAATATCTACCCAAACACTACATAAGTAGTCTCACATATATATGTCTCAACCAAATCCCAAATACTGCCATAATGGAATGTAACATACAAACCAGAGTCTACAACGGAAAATCTCATAGATACGGAATACCGAATGTAAATACAAAGACACAAATATTCACCCAGCAGCCACACATCACATCTCACGCATCCCTGCGCTGATCATCCACTCCGGCTATCTCACCTGAAAAATATGAGAATAAAAGGGATGAGCCACAAAACTCAGTAGGGATATAGAGGAATATCAATCATCAGAATAAACAGAAAGTAAAAGCTCAAGAGGTAAGTGAGATGAACAGAAACTCAAATAGTGATACACACCACAACTCATCACAATCAGTCAATCCGTAGGGTAGATACCGAGTAGGCTCCACCACTACCATCCTCATGTACAACACTAAAATCAGTACTCAATCATAATCCAACTCAAATCCATATCAACTCAAATCCGTATCAACTCATATCCACATAACAACAGAAAATCCTCCCATGGACCCACCCTGATCCCCGCAAGGTGTCTCCCAGTCCAGGTACTCCCAAGATTGGATGAGGATCGAGCCTACATCAGGTACCTGATAGCATCGCCTACATCGAAGAGCGTCCCCTAGGATGTACCTCACCTCAATCCGGCCTCCAGGTACGTACCCGATCGGAACCATCAATAAATCATCCAGTAAGCTGGGTCGCCCGATGTGGGTCCCACAGTCTACAAATCATCCCTCCATAATCTCACAAATCATAGCGGAACCAACAACAGGATAGGTGGGCCCCACAAGAGGATAAGTGGGCCCCACCAGAATAGTGGGCCCCGCAAGAGACTCGATGCACAAAAGTGCCGTCAGTCATACATACAACTCCAAACAAATAACATATAATCATAACAAACTGCAATTGCGGAAATAAATCAGATAAGAGTAGAAACAGAGAAATTCCCAACCTCCGGGAATTTCTCACCAATAGACGAATAGGAGTCCGTCGCCGGTGAACAGTGTCACCGCCGCTGCCGTCGCCGGAGCCGACGATTCCGGTGACTTTTTCCGGCGAACCATATATCAAATTAAAGCTCTTAAGACGAACAATCCATTGGTACCTGTTTCGTTCCGAAACTCCTACTGAATCGACCGGGATCGAGCTTTGAAATCTTGAAAAATCGAAACTTCGCCGCCTGATTCCGCCGTCTACGGTGGTCCGATGACAACGATTCTGGTTGGGTTTTGTTTCTCTCTCCACAAGTTTCGTTTCGATACCTCACTTGCCCCAATCGGACTACAAACACGAAAAATCCATTTCAAATTCCATTTCTCTCTCTCCCTCGCGTGTACTGATGAAACTGCCCAGAAAATCTGGGTTATACCAGATTTTTGCATAATTACCATTTTGCCCCTCATTTTTCCCTATAATTAGTTAATCTTCCATAATTCGTAACAAATCCAATTCAACTCCGATTTCGATGATTCTTGCGTCAATATTTTTCTAATAATATGTAGTATTTATTAAAAATATAAAATTCTAAAAATCATTTTATTTTGTTTTATTTTTTTATTTATTTTTCCGGGATATTACATGCACTTTGTCCAGTTCCCTGAATCGACGATTTTGACACTGTACACACGGATATCTTATCTTATTTTCGTCCATGTTCTCGGGTTGAGAACGGGCATAGGCAATGAAATGCTCGGCACCTTCAATAAATTTCCGGTTTAGCAACCCATTGATTTGCCTTGCATACATCCACGATCTATCTGCACTGACATTTGCTCGACCAAGTTAACACGACCACTTTGATCACTAAAAAAAAAAACTACATTTGTCGGTTCAATACTAACAAAAAATTGAAAACACAATTGTACAACTTCCTTAAGAACAGATAGTATAAATATTACTAACAATTATTAAAAATTCTACAAATTATATATATTGAAGCTCACACAAATTAAGGCTAAAATAAGTAATCAAATAAGAGGTTGGGAAAGTAAAGTTACTTATAAAATGACCAAAAGATCCCAAAATATTTATAAATGAAAAATCTTCAACCAAATAAAAACTGAACTCCACATTTACCCAAATGTATAAAAATAAAAAAAGACGCAGCAGCAAAAACATGAAGATAAATGCGCCACACTTTTAAACATGAAGATAAATGCACCACACTTTTAGCGAGACTTGAAAAAAGTTGCGAGATAGATCAGTTTGTGCAAGTCCTGTTGCTCAATTAAAACTATGTACTCATGTGTATGCGACTCGGCACTAAGTGTTGATAAATAATCCAAATTTGATGCAGAACAAAACGCCATATGATTGAAGACAATTGTATCATTTTCTTTCTTTTCTCTCGGTCAATTGAATATATATATATATATATATATATATATATATATATATGTATGTATATGTGTGGGTGTGTGTCGAAACACTTGCAACTATACATATAAGCAACAAGTGATTTAATTTGATAACCCACCAACCACTATATATATAGTTTTATTTTTAGTTTGATGTGAGCCTTGGAGGAGTGAAATCCGAACTGGTCTGAGTGAGAAGGAGAGGCATACAAAGCTGCTGCATAAGCCAAATAGAACCTAACAAACACACATATATATACATATATATATGTACTTGAACCCTTTGTAGTGCTAATTAATTATGTATGTAAAGAAAACCAAAGATGTACTTTTAGGTGCTTTAAATTTTAAACATGAGTTTTATAAAGAATTAAATGAGATATATGCCCTTATTTACATATATAATAGTCGATAAAACAGAGTTTACACATCCGCTGGAAGGCAAGGGCTATTCATCATTAAAAGAAGAGAAAATTGCAAAGGCCACAAAGTTCTGACATTGCAAATCTCGACCAGAACAAGCTTTAGTAAAGTTAAATCCAAAAATCTAAGTTTTACAAGCTAAAAGAAATCCTAAACCATATTTTCTATCATAATTTATCTCCTAACCATTACAATTGTAATAAAACAAGCACCAATAATTTTCACAGAAATTGACCCATGAAGACAATACAGATCAAACAAGAAGAAGAATTTAAGGAATAATGAAACTTTCAATTTAATTAACCAAAACCCAACAGGAGGTAATTAAACAAGCCTAGTGAGAGGGGAGAGACTTGCCTGAATCGATTAGGTTGACTCTACAACCAAATTTAACCCATTCCTTTGATTCTTGCTAAAAATTATAAATTTTATTTACAATCGATTGGGGTAGGGGATGATGAACAATACCTTCATCAGAATCAAATATGCATACGAGAAGTGGTGATGGTGATTGTGAGAGGCGGAGGAGAGTGCACGTTTTTGGCCTTGAGAGGCACAACAGAGTGCCCGACTTTGGTGATAAAGGCGGAGGAGAGTGTGCGTCGATGTCGGTGAAGGCGAAGGAGAGTGTGCGCCGGTGGCCGAGAAGGCGGATGAGAGTGACACTGTAATGGACCTAAATTGAGTTGGTTAGTTCTGGTATAGGATGGTGACGTGTATTGTAGCTGCATGGGCGCCAAAAACAGTTACAAGTTTGATCTAATGGACAACCTGCATTCTAGTAGGTGTGTGACATATGAAGGGCGGGGATTTGTTTAGCATTTACCTATAAATAATGATAGTCTAGTAGAGGTTGGATAGGCTGGATATATGAGTGATTTTTCCTGTATTTCCTTTTTGTTCTCGATTATTCTTCCTGTGGAATATCAAGTAGTTCTGCAATCTTCTTGATCAATAAAATGTGTGGAAGTTGTTCTACATTTTATTGAGATTTCATCTATTCTATTCTTGGATCTTTATTCTTGGATTTTGGTACTTTACATTTGGTATCAGAGGCATTTTCTTCCAAATAATCCGCAACGATGCCAGTAAAAAATGCACAATTGGAGCAGCAACTTGCTACGTATCAATCGAAGCAAGAAGAAATTGTCAGTAATTTGGTGAAACGTGAAGATTTAAGGAATCTAGTGCGCCGAGAGGATCTCCATGCTATGATGGCTGAATTATTGGCGAAGATCTCTCAATTGGAAGCGCGTCAGACACCGACTTCATCACCTACGGTGGCGGAACCTTTTTATTCACGATCTGGAGGGAATATGGCGGATCGATCGGAACCAGACTTCGTTCACAGAGGTTTGCGTTTGGATTTTCCAAAATTTAATGGTGAGAATCTGACTTCTTGGATTTATCGTGCACACCAGTATTTTTCGTATCATCATGTACCAACCTATAATAGTGTTACGATTGCTTCTTATTATATGGAAGACAAAGCTTTCATTTGGTTCCAAGAAGTACAAAAATCTGGTACGATTAATTCCTTTGAGGATTTGGTGGCTGCTATGAAAACAAGATTTGATTCTATCAACTTGATGATCCTTTAGTAGATCTGATGCGTTTAAGGTAAGAAAATATGGTTGTTGAATATCAAGAAAGGTTTGAGGACATTTTAGTTAAGCTACATGACCTTTCTGAAGTTAACAAAATAAAGTGTTATATGGGAGGTTTGAAGGAGGAGATACGCTTACAAGTTCAAATGATGAAACCAAGTAGTTTGGCTGAGGTCTATGCTATGGCTAGGTGGCAGGAGGAGTCATTATTAGTGACTCACAAAGCTTTGAGGTATGGTAGTTGGGAGCCAAAGGCTCAGACTTCTATCAAGTCCACAATTATGCACTCTTCTACTCCAAGTCTATTACCAGCTCCTATGATTCCAAAAGAGGGTCCTCCAGTGCCGAGATTAACACCACAACAAATACAAGAGAAAAGAGAAAAGAAATTGTGTTTCTCTTGTAATGATAGTTGGGTGCTAGGTCATAAATGTACTAGACCCAAATTATTCTAGATCTCCATGGAAGATTTGTATAGTGATGAATTGGAGATGGATGTTGTTACTAGCACAGAGGTTTCTCTGAGTCCTACAGAAGAGGGTCAGTTAGAAACTACTACAACTATGATATCTCTTTGTGCTATTTTTGGGGTGTATGATTCCAAAACGATGCGTCTTCAGGGAAGTGTGGGTGGTTTGCTTGTTCACATAATTGTGGACACGGGTAGTACACACAATTTCATGAGTGATGCAATGGTCCACAAACTCCAACTGCAGTGTCAAGGAATTCCAGTGCTACCAGTTAAGATAGCCAATGGCGAGGTAATGCAGTGCATGGGTAAATTGGCACCATTATTGCCTAAATGCCAGGGCTATGAATTTTGTGTACAATGTTTTAGTTTGGAATTGGGGGAATATGACATGGTGTTGGGAATTGATTGGCTTAAAACACTGGGTGATATTAGTTGGAATTTTGCAAGTTTGGTAATGCAATTCCTTTAGAAGGGCAAGTTTTGTATACTCAAGGGCCATCACGAATCACACCAGGTGTTTTATTCTGTTGCAGTAGAGGAAGAATTACAACCTTGTGGGGATCATCAATCTATTCTACAAATGGAGGTAGCCCAGGAGAATAAACTCTTGAAGATTTCTCCTTCCAATGTTTACCAGTGTCCACTTGAAATTCAGCAAGTAGTTGATGATTTTTCTGGTGTCTTTCGGGAACCTAAAGGATTACCACTATCCATATCATATGATCATCAGATTGTTTTAAGGGAGGGTATAAATCTGATCAATTTAAAGCCTTCTATCAAAAGTCTGAGATCGAGAAGATTGTGGCTGAATTGTTAGCTAATGGTGTCATACGATTGAGTTCTAACCCTTACTCCAGTTAAGAAGGCGGATAACACTTGGCGAATGTGTATTGATTATAGGGCCTTAAATAAGGTGACAATGAAAGACAAATTTCCAATACCGATGATCGAAGAGTTATTGGATGAGTTGCATGGTTTAGCTGTCTTTCCCAAGTTGGTTGAGAGTGATGTGCCAAAGATAGCCTTTAGGACTCATGAGGGTCATTATGAATTCCTTGTAATGCCCTTTGGTCTTACCAATGCCCCATAAACTCTCCAAGGTCTTATGAATGCTATCTTTAAGTCATATTTGAGGAAGTTTGTATTGATTTTCTTTGATGATATCCTCATCTATAGCAAGGATATGGCATCACATGTGGAGCATTTGACATTGGTTTTGGCGATATTACAGCAGCATACCTTATATGCCAAGCTTTCTAAATGTAGCTTTGCTGTGAGTGAAGTAGGTTACTTGGGGCATATTGTTACTGCACAAGGTGTTAAGGCAGACCCTGAAAAAATTAAGGCCATGATGGAATGGCCACTTCCTACTTCAATAAAAAGGCTTTACGGGGGTTTTTGGGGTTGTGTGGCTATTATAGAAAATTTATCAAGCACTATGCTAAGTTCTCAGCCCCTCTGAATGCTTTGTTGTAGAAAAATGCATTTATTTGGATAGAAAAATGCATTTATTTGGACAGAAAAAGCTACAGCAGCCTTTGATTATCTCAAACAGGTTGTATCTACTCCAACTGTTTTATCTTTGCCTGATTTAACTTCTTCTTTCCATATTGAATGTGTTGCTTCTGGGCACGGGATATGAGCTGTCCTTTTGCAGAATGGCCACCCCTTGGCATATTTTAGTGCTTGCTTGAAAGGCAAGTCATTGTCTTTTTCTACATATGAAAAAGAGTTCTTGGCTTTGGTTTTAGCAGTCCAAAAGTGGCGACCTTATCTATTAGGTCACCATTTCGTAATCAAAATTGACCATTACAGCCTTAAGTTTCTATTGGAGCAACAAGTAGGCGTAGCTTTCCATCAGAAATGGTTGATTAAGTTGCTTGGTTATGATTTCTCAGTTGAATACAAGAAGGGTTCAACTAATACAGTGGCTAATGCTCTTTCTAGGAGAGCTGAGGAGATTGGAGAGTCACAGTCCACTTTTATGGCTATATCCATTCCTACATTGAATTTTTTTGATGATATTAAGCGATCGTATGAAGTGGATTTAGTGGTTGCTGCGAAGTTACCCTAGTTTAATGACAAACTTCATACCATTGGCAAATACAAGTTGGTTCAAGGTATCTTGTATTACAAAGATAGGGTGTTCATTGGCAAAGATTTAGCTGTCATTCAACAGTTGTTACATCATCTTCATTCTACGCTTCTCTCTGGACATTCGAGGTTCCACAGAACTTATCATAGGGTGAAGCATGATTTTTATTGGAGAGGGTTGAAACGTGATGTGAAGCTTTTTATTAAGCACTGTGAGGTTTGTCAACAAGTGAAGTATCAAAATACTTTACTAGCGGGCTTGTTGCAGCCACTGCCCATTTCCAAAATTATTTGGATTGAAATTAGTTTGGATTTCATCGATGGTTTGCCACATTCTCATGGTAAATCTGTCATTTTGGTTGTGGTAGATAGGTTGTCTAAATATGGCCATTTTGTTGCTCTTAGTCATCCTTATACAGAGGTGAGTGTGGCTCAAACATATTTGGATAACATTTTTAAGTTGTATGGCATGCCCCAAAAGATAGTTTCTGACAGGGATACTGTTTGTACAAGTCTCTTCTGGCAAACATTATGGGAACTACAAGGTACCCAATTGCATCTTACTTCAGCATATCATCATGAATCAGATGGCCAGACTGAGATTGTAAATAAACTTGTGGAGCAATATTTGAGGTCTTATGTGGGTCATCAGCCGAACCAGTGGACAAGGTGGCTTCCTCTGGCTGAATATTCTTACAATAATACAAGGCACTCGAGTTCTGGGTTGAGTCCCTTAGAAGTGGTGTATGGGATTTCCCCTCCTGGTTTATGCGACTACATGTCTGGAACTACTAAACTGGATTGTGTGGACACTTATTTGAGAACCCGAGTGGAGCTGTTGGAGGTATTACAGACTAACTTGACTAAAAGTCAGCAAACAATAAAGAAGTTTGCTGATGGGAAAAGAAGAGATGTGGAGTTTGAAGTTGGTGATCTCGTTTATCTGAAGTTACAGCCTTATAGGCAAGCATCTGTGGCTCAAAGGAAAAACTTGAAGTTATCTCCAAGGTATTTTGGACCATATCCAGTGATTCAACGTGTTGGTTCAGTAGCTTATAAACTGCAGTTACCTCCACAAGCTAAGATACATAATGTTTTTCATATTTCTCAGTTGAAAAAACATTTGGGGCCTAACATACCTGTGTTGCCTACTTTGCCTCCTGTGAATGGGGAAGGCCAGGTACTACCTTTGCCATCTGTTGTACTGGATCGTAGGTTGGTTAAAAGAGGTAATCATCTAGCTACTGAACTATTAGTTCAATGGACAGGACAAGAGGCTGCTGATGCCAGTTGGGTTCCTTATGCTGAACTTTTGGAGAAATATCCAGACTTAATGGGGAAGGTTTTTTGAGGTGGTGTGGAGTTGTAATGGACCTGAATTGAGTTGGTTAGTTCGGGTATAGGATGGTGACGTGTATTGTAGCTGCATGGGCGCCAAAAACAATTACAAGTTTGATCTAATGGACAGCTTGCATTCTAGTAGGTCGGTGACATATGAAGGGCAGGGATTTGTTTAGCATTTACCTATAAATAATGATAGTCTAGTAGAGGTTGGATAGGCTAGATATATGAGTGATTTTCCTTGTATTTCCTTCTTGTTCTCGATTATTCTTCTTGTGGAATATCGAGTAGTTTTGTAATCTTCTTGATCAATAAAACGTGTGGAAGTTGTTCTACATTTTATTGAGATTTCATCTGTTCTATTCTTGGATTTTGGTACTTACAGACACCGATCGTTCAAATACCAGAGACGCGATGGTGAGTCAAAATATCAAAGGTGCGATTGTGAGACCTAGGGTTAACAATTCAGTGAGTTACTAAACTTTGCCGACAGAAAATAGTAAAAATAATAAAATATATAAAATAACTGATTAAAATATTATAAAAACACATATTATCGACGTAATATTTTCCATGGATAATATTAAGGTATTAAAGCTTATTTAAAAAAATTCATAATCAAAAAATTTATTATGTTACCGACGGAATATTTTCATCGGTAATCTGTAGCCATATTTTCGCGCCATCCATCTTTGGCGCGAAAATATAGCGTCAGAATAATCCGTCGGAATTCAGTCGCTACTCCATTGTAAAATCTCACAAACTGAATTTTGTCGGCAATAGGTCAGTATTTATCGACGGATATATTTCCGTCAGCAATCAAGACTTTTCTTGTAGTGATGGCTTTTACTTTAGGGTCCGACATGTGTGTTTGGGGCTTGAAGAATCAAAAATCTGTAGCTCTATCATCTGCTGAAGCTGAGTATGTTGCAACTTCCGAACCTACTTCTCAAGCAGTTTGGATCAAGCGTGTTTTATTGGATCTGGGGTTCGAGCGGCTTTCTCCTACTCAGATTTTCTGTGATAGCAAATCAGCTATTGCGATAGCTAAAAATCTTGTTGATCATCAGATAACCAAACTCATTAAACTTAAATACCAGTTTATCCGTGAGATTACTGAAGAAGGGATTGTAGAGCTTTAGTTCTGCAATAGTGAAGAGCAGATTGTTGATGTGCTAACCAAAGGGCTGCCTAAAGAAAGGTTTAATCTCTTATGAAGCAAGCTTGGGATGAAGTCCAAAATGCAATTTAGGGGGAGTATTGGTTAAATCACATTTTTTATATTAATATTTTGTTTGTTTATGCTGTTAGGGCAGGGCTACTTCAGCCTTTTAGATTGGTTGATCTTTTTAGCTTGGTTTTTGCTTCCAGAGGAAGTTTTTTTTTTTTTAATAAAAGATAGATTTTATATCATAAGAGGAGAAGAAAAGCCCTTCTCCAATGGCTCACAATGGGGGGACATGCAGCCTAACCCATAACAAAGAGAAAGATAGCACAACGAGATTTAAAGAAAACAACAAGACTAATATAACCACAAAACATGCAACAAGAAAGACAGAATAACATTGGACTCTGACAGCTAATTTTTCATTCTTAATACTGGAACTCCCATTTGATCCAGCTTTAAAAGGCCTTTTGCTTCTCTGGGAAGCTCGATAAACCTGCAAAACACCTTAGAAGACCTACTATCCGAGGCTTTTGAAGCCATACAATCAGCAATAGCACTGATTTCACGGAACACATGCTGAAAGTGAACTTGAATGTTAATACATATGGTACCAATCTGCTGCTTTAAATAAAAGAGTTTCCAAGGACATTTGGTAGCAGAAGATAAAATGTTAATGACCACCAATGAGTCAGATTCAATTAGCAGATGATTATACCCCAGAGACAATGCCAAACTTATGCCATCGTGAATGGCTTTCAATTCAGCATATGTGATAGTGTTGTGACCATAATAATTAGAAAAACCACCTTTGAAATTGCCTAAATGATCTCTAATTACCCCTCCTCCACCTGCATGACCTGGGTTTCCCAATGAGCTGCCATCCCAATTAATTTTGATTATATTATATGGGGGGGGCTTCCAATGAAGAATTAAAGGTCTACAATTGTTACTGTTTTGACAAGGAATATTGAAAATAGAGTTCAGGAAAGGATCATTCAGATGGATCTTGTAATTCTTTGAATGACTTTGTAAGCATAGCCGAATTTGATCCATGATGCTTAAAATTATGGCATCATAAGATATGGCCTTGTTATCATACTTACTCTTGTTTCTTGACTTCCACAAATTCCAGCAGATCATTGCAGGAATCAGTATTGATAAAGAGCCCAAAACAGATTTTTGTCTACTATTTCTCCACCACTCAGAAAGAACCAAACTCTGAATGTCATCCCAAAAATTTTAAAGAAAAATTTCCATACTTGACAAGCAACATGACTTTCAACAAAAATATGAGTGGCAGATTCAACTCTTGGTATACTACAACATTGACATTTTGAAGCTAAACAAATACCCTTTTTTTTAGATTTTCATCAACAGGTAACCTATTATGAAGAAGTTTCCACATGAAAATAGACACTCTAGAAGGAATTATGGAATGCCAGATATAAACAAACATTGGAGCATAAATGTAGCTATTTCTAGAGATCTTCCAAACAGATTTAACAGAGAAGTCACCATTAATATCAGGACACCAAATCATTTTATTAGCTCTATCACATAGAAGCACATCTTCTTTAATAATTATTTGAATAATGACTTCAGGAAAAAGGTGTCTCATGTAGTTTATATTCCAGGTATTGTTATAAACATAGTCCCTAAGGTGAACAGGCCAAGAAGGATTTGTAGGAATTTTTTTTTCCAAAGGGCCATCTGCTGACCATTTGTCTCTCCACATGTTAATATTGCCATCTCCTAAAAGAAAGAACACATTCATTTCCATCAATGATCTGACTCTACAGAGTCTTTTCCATGAAGAAGAGCCCTTGGGAGGAGCTATGGAAGGATGCATTTTACTACAATATTTTTGATTCATGAAGGAAGACCACATTGAATTTGAAGATCTAAAATTCCACCACAGTTTGCAATCTAAAGCTTGAATCATTTCAGAAAATTTTCTAATTCCTAACCCACCTTCATTATAAGGTCTTGTAACTTTTTCCCATGAAATCCAATGTAACCTTTTTCCAAATTCAGAATTTCCCCAGAAAAAATCAGCACAAAGAGCATTTAAATATTGGATTACTTTCCTTGGAGGATCAAGAACAGAAAAAAGGAATGTAGAAAATGAAGTTAAGACATGCTTAATAAGGTGAGTCTTCCCCCCGGTGATAGCATAGAAGTGCTCCAATTAAATAATTGGATTTTGAATTTATCAATTAATCTATCAAATAGACAAATTTTTTTCCTGACATTAGATAAAGGGCAACCTAGATAGGTCAAAGGGAGTTGTTTGATCTGATAGCCAGTTTGGGATTTAATTCTATCAATTCTAGAAGCATTCATATGCTTAGGAGTAATTAAGCAACTTTTAGAGGAGTTAATCAATTGTCCAGAACATATTTCATAATCATGAATGATATGCATTAAATGATCAATGGCCTTTTTAGAGCCATTAGAGAACAACAACACATCATCTGCATAAGCCAGATGAGATATTGGAGCCATGTGTCTGCCAGTATAGAATGAGTAAGTAGGATTTTCTTTGTGAAGCTTATTTAGATTTCTAGAGAATGCTTCTGCCATGATTATGAACAAGGCTGGAGATAAAGGATCTCCTTGCCTCAGATCTTTTTCTGATTTGAAAAAACCAGTAGCTTTTCCATTTATGAGAACTGAGAACCAGTTACTAAAGATTAAGTTCCAAACAAGGTCTATCCAAGCTTCACTAAAACCAAATTTTCTAAGCATATTAGTTAGGAAAATCCAGGAGACTCGGTCATAGGCCTTAGCCATGTCCAGTTTGATCATTATGTTATTTCCCCTTATCTTTTTGTTAAGATGTAAGGATAGCTCTTGAGCAAGCAATATATTGTCTGAAATGTCTCTATTCTTGACATAAGCACATTGGTTAGGAGAAATAATCCTGGGAAGGATCTTGCTAAGTCTGGCAGCCATAAGTTTTGAGAAAATTTTGTTGAGAAAGCTACAAAGACTTATTGGTCTTAACTCAACAATTTTAGTGGGGTTAGGCACTTTGGGAATTAAAGCAATTAAGCTGCTCGAACAAGATTTAGGAAGCTTATGGCCAAACCAAAAGGCTCTGCATGCATCAGCAATATTTTTTTTAACTATTTCCCAACAATGCTGGAAAAAGTGGCCAGTGTAGCCATCTGGACCAGGACAGCTATCAGGATTAATTGAAAAAACAATCTTTTTAATTTCCTGATCGGAAGGAAGAGAATCAAGCATCTCATTATCCTCTTGAGACACTAGCTTAGGAATTGAACTTATGAAAAGATCAGTGTTAAAAGGCTGAGAGTTGACGTGAGGAGAGGATAAATGATGTTGAAAGAAGGAACTAATAGCAGTGTCAAGATTTTCACCTTGACACCAATTGCCATTTTCATCTTGAAGTTTTTCTAAAAAAAGGTTTTTTCTTTGGGCCTTAACACAAGCATGGAAAAATTTAGTGTTAGCATCTCCCTCTTTGCACCATTTTATCCGAGCTTTTTGCTGCCAAAAAATTTCCTCTTGATATAAAGCAGCAGTCAAATGAGCATTTTGCTTATTTAGGCAAATTTGGTTTGTAACAGAGGGATTAATATCATAATCAGATTGAGCATGCTTAACTAAAACTTCAGCTTCTTTAATTTTATGAAAAATATTCCCAAAAACAGATTTATTCCATTGTTGTATGTCTTTTTTAAGCCTCTTTAGCTTTTCACAAACTATAAAAATAGGAAGACCATCCATATCTTTTTCCCAACTGGACTTAACAACATTTTTGAAAGATTTATGGGTGGTCCAAACATTAAGGAATCTGAATGGTTTTGGGCCACAATAATTGTTGTTAATCAACTTTATGAGAAGAGGACAGTTATCAGAGTTGCTTCTGGCCAAATGAGAGACAGTAGTGGAGAGGAATTTGGATTGCCAAGCATAGTTAGCACAGACTCTATCAAGTCTTGCCCAACATTTCTTATTTGTCCAAGTGAATTTATTACCGGAAAAGCCAAGGTCAAAAATTTTGGAATTATGAAGACATTGGATAAAATCATTTGTGGATCCCCTATGTATGTCATTTAAACCTCTTTTTTCAGTGCTAGACATAACAACATTAAAATCCCCACCAATACACCAAGGCAAATTCAGTAAAGAAATTTTTTCGAGCTCTTCCCATAGAGAAATTCTATCTTTCCTATTACATTTAGCATAGACTAAGGAAATTAAGGAAGACCCATTGCCAAGATTGGCCTCTAGAGTTAAAACTTGCTCATGGGAAAAGACAACCTTTAAAGAGATGCTAGTAGTCCAAAACATCCAAATTTTGCCATTTGTGTTGCAAGCAAAATTATTCATTTTAATTTTTTTAGCAACAGTTTGAATTTGGTCACTAGACAACATAGGTTCAAGGAGGGCAAGAATTTGAATCTTATGGATTTTGCAAAGGTACTTAAGCCTTCTCAGGGAAGGAGAGTTGCCAACTCCCCTTATATTCCACATTAGGCAGCTAAACATCATGACTTAAGTAGGGGGTTTGTTGTGCTGATTTAAGCACCCTAGAAGATGAACCTTTTTTTGATTTTATCTTGCCTTTGGATTTTTTTGAAGAATTTCCTTGTTTTTTCTGGCTAAAATTCACAGGCCTATCATCTGAATTTTCATACAAGACTACAAAAAGATCTATTCCTTTATGATTCAACTCATTCTTAGAAGAATGCTTGTTTAAATATGTAGAGACATCTAAAGAACCTTCATCATTATTTAGCTTATTTCTTATTTCTTGTCTTTTATGGATAGCCAGGGTAGAGTCGTCACATATTTGAAAAGGAATTAAATCTTCAAATGCTTCACCTCTATTTTCTTGGTTATTTGTATACACAATACAATCTGCAGAATTGGATTTTTTCTTTTTAGGAGGGGCTGGAGTCTTAATCGGCTCTAAATCAATCTTTGTAGCAGTAGATTCTTCTCTCTCATTATTCTCTTTAATACTAACTGAGTCACTCTCCTCATTGTTCAAGGCCTCAAATCTATTTCTCGTTGGAGGAGGGCTATCCGGTTCACTCTCTTCATTTTTTTCCAGGCCTATTGGAGTTTCATTATGTTTGGAGCTCTCAGGAATATCAATACTAGTTTTGATTCTTTGAAATGCTTCCTTTAGATTAATTTGATTTGGTATGCTCAAGGTGGGAGGTTTGGAATTTCTTTTGTCAACAACTATTTTCCATTCCCGATGCTTAACCTCAGGGGCAACAAGCTTAGGCTCTACAGGTTTTTTTGAGCTAGTAGATTAATGAAATCCTTTCCAGGACCACAATTTGATTCATTATGACCTACAAAAAAACATTTTGAACAATATTGAGGGATTTTTTCATATTCTATAGGTTGCCAAAAATCCTCCCCATTGTTCCCAAATTGAATTCTGACTCTTTCAGGAAATACACCCAAAAGATCCATAGCTATACTCACTTTGGCCATGTTCGGTCTGGTTAAAGCAGCAGTAGCAGCATCTATTCTAAGAGGATCTCCTAAACCTTTCACAATATAAAATAAGGCAGATTCATTAAAGAAAAGGGGGGCAAACCGGGAGATTCACCCAAATTGGAACCACAGATGATTCCTTGTCTGCCTTGAAGTTGTGAGTCCATTTTGCAGTTTTCATCATGTGTCTACCCAGAAACCAGCTATCTTTCGTCCATAATCTATGAAAGTCTTCATCGTTCTGCAGCCGGATTAAGATGTGCTTTTGATCTAGGACTCCAACTTGACATTCAGCCTTGAGATTTAGGGTCAAAAACTGCTTTCTCAACCACTCTATTGGGGGGCGCTGATGTACAAATTTTCCGATAAGAGAGCGATGGAATGGCTTTGACAAGGTTTCAATTTCTTCAGCAGAGAACTCTGCTGATGGTTCTCCCAAAAATTTTAGAGGCGGTTTATTGGAGAAAGATAAAGAACTAGGTTTAGCGATTGGTGATTTTAGAAGAGAAGCAAAAGTTAGAGGTGGATCAGGGGGTTTAAGCTCAGGAGGCTTACCGGAAACGATTGAATCTGCCATGATAACGGCTATAATGAACCAGAAGCTTTTTGCTTCCAGAGGAAGTAGTTGTCTATTTTTGTTAAGAACTGAAATTCTCTGTAATGAAGTTGATGTGCAGATGATCTATGAATGTGTGATGTTTTGCTTAAAGTTGTTGTAGCTCAATCTTGTTTTAGTCTTAACAGCTACATGTATAAGGAGAATTCTTGTTGATATGGGTTTCTCTCAAGAAGGACCTACGGATTTATATTGTGAGAGCAAGTCGGCTATTGGCATTGCTAGGAATCCTGTTGAACATGATCTCACCAAGCACATTAGAATCAAGCATCACCATGGTCGCAACGCTGTGACAGAGGGTATAATCAATTTAATTCACTGCAGTTATGGAGAGCAAGTTGCTGACCTCATGACCAAGGCTATTGTTCCGCGTGACAAGTTTGGAATTCACAAGACTACGCTTGGGATGGTGACTAAAGCACAATTCATGGGGAATGTTAAATGATGTTTGAATTGTGTCGTATGACATTTCTAGCTCCAACAGCTTTGACAGGGAGAGACATTTTTTCCCCTTTTCTTTTCTTTCTAAAAACTGATTTCTTTATTTATAATATATAAGTCAAAGAAGGCCCCACCTCTAACGTCTAAAGTCTACAGTGAAGTCTAACCCTTTCTTGGGTTGCCTTGATTGAGAAAAGGACGTACAAACTCCTTGGCTCCACATGCATGCATGTTGCCCGTTCATCAATGAATCATTCATGCATGTTACATTTTCAGGTCTTTTCCCACGCTCTATAGAAGACTTACACTGGTGCATTTTTCAAAGTCTCTGAAGACCCATTAAACGAAACCAACTCATCTTGCGCGCACTTACGTCTCACTTTCTTCATTGTTTCCTTCACTGTTTTTGTACTCGATCCACACGTTTAATTTCTTGACTTCACTGTTTTCTTCTCCTCCAGCCTAGTCATCCAAATCAGTTTCTTCTTAGTAGTCTCCAACTTCATTAGCCAGAACGAAAGAAGAAAAGTGAATTTCTACGGACATTCTCAGAAGGATACTTTTCTTCCAGCCTTTTTCAAAAGTTTATAAATTCCACGGAAGTTTTCTTGGCCAAGGTATTGAGCTCTTATCGCAGAATGGCTCTTTATGACGCTAGAGCTGTTGTTCTTCAATCTCTCCACTTATTTTTCTGTTGGTTCTTTCTAGATTCCCTCACCTTGAGCACTAGTGCAGAAGGTGAAACTGATATAGATTGTTTAAAATCCATCAAAGAATCCGTAGTATTCGACCGTTCCGGTTACTTAAGTTCTTCATGGTCTTTTCACAGCAACGCAAAACAAGGTTTCATCTGTGGATTTGTAGGGGTGGAGTGCTGGAATAAAGATGAGAATAAGGTCCTTCGAATCCAACTCCCTGCCATGGGGCTTGAGGGCCAATTTCCACTAGGCATTGACAAGTGCACCACCTTACAAGTTCTAGACCTTTCGGGTAATTATTTTTATGGACCAATTCCATCTGATATTGGAAATAGACTACCCTTCCTGGTAAGGCTTACTCTCTCCTCAAATCACTTCTCGGGAGAAATTCCATCCAGCATTGCTGACATTTCTTATCTCCGAATCCTTCAACTGGACAACAACCAGTTAACGGGTCCTATCCCCTCTCAAATTACAATGCTGGAACGTCTTGAAATCTTTAGTGTAGCAAACAATCTGTTATCAGGGCAAATCCGTGACTCTCGTTTTGCAGCTGGCTCCTACAAAAATAACGGGGGACTCTGCGGGAGGCCTTTAAGTCCCTGCCCAAAGAATAAGTCATTGAAGTTTGATTATTCATTCAAAAGTGGATTTGAAATTGGTTATGTGTTTTCTGTAGTTTCGGTGATAGCTGTTTTCATCTTCTATTTTGGGCCTTGGTTGCCTGTGAAGAAGGAAAGCAAGACAGTCACAATCACAAGTATGATAATGTCGACGATGGAGAAGAAAAACAAGAGAAAAGTGGCGAACCAACTAATCAAATCACCAACTTCTGAGCTTCTCCTGGAAGACACCAAAGAGGTACTCTGTCTTCAAAAAAACATATATATATATAGATAGCTTAACTAGCTAGGCCATGCATTGATGAAAACTTTCTTGCACTAACAAGGACTTACCTTGTCATATGTAGAGTTTATTGTTGGAGCGATTTGTTACAAGAATGAGTTTTAGGAATCTCAGCGAGGCAACTGACCATTTCAGCCAACACAATGTTATTGGGGTTGGGAAGCTGGGGACAGTCTACAAAGCAAGCCTCCCAAATGGTTGGCCTCTCGTCGTCAAGAAATTCCGCGACTCACACCACTGCGAGGAATCATTTCTATCTGAAATGCAAGTACTCGGAAAATTGAGACATAATAACTTGGTTCCACTCTTGGGATTCTCTGTAGAATCAGAGGAAAGACTTCTGGTTTACAAGTATATGTCAAATGGAAATCTTCACGATTGGCTACATTCGACGGAAGATGATGCAAAGATTCTGGAGTGGCCTTTAAGGGTTAAAATTGCAGTTGGATTAGCAAGGGGCTTGGCTTGGCTCCACCATAGCTGCAATGCCAATGTAGCCCATCTCAGATTAAGCTCAAAGTGTGTTTTACTTGATCACAACTTTGAGCCCAAAATATCAAATTTTGAAAGTGCAATGCTGGTGGATCCAAGAAAACCCGATTCAACTGTGAGTTCCAAACTGATCTCAGAATTGGGATTCCTCAAGAAGGATGTTCATGGCTTCGGAACGGTGCTTCTTGAGATGATTAGAGGGAAAGAACCATGTAATATTCAGCAGCCAAGTAGCTCTTCTAGTATCTATGATTCCATGGACAGATTTCTAATGGGCCAGGGATTTGATGCTGAGATTTTTCAGGTTTTGAAAGTTGCATATAGTTGCAGTCAAGATCAGAATCAAACAATGCTTGCAGCGTATAAGATGTTAATGGCTGTTGGAGAGAAGCATGGTCTTCCATATGATTTTGAAGTACTGGCACAAACCGAAACTGCTGCTGAAATCGAAATCGTTAAAAACGAAACTGCTGCTACTACTAATGAAATCGAAATCGTTCATGTTTAAATTACAGAGGCAGTTTAGAAGAAAAAAATCTATTAATTGTACCTTACTTTTCATAGTAGAAATACTAGCTAATGCATGTTTAGGTTTTGAGAAACTTTTTCATATAAATTTGGTCTAAGATATTGTGTCAGCCTAAGGAATAGAAGATAATGAGAAGAAATGTAAAGTTTGAGTTTATGAGAGATTGGAGAGAAAAGTGTGTGAGAGAGAGAGAGAAACAGAGTTGTAATCAAATACTCATTTATTCAAAAGTGAAGTTTCGTACAACCTAAAGCTTGAGCTTATATGTACACTATCATCACATCCAACGGCTAAGTGTTCCATCTGTTGTACAAGTTGTGCAGAGATGGGACACTTGACCGTTGCTGCAATTTCAAGTTGCTGTAATGTGAAGAAGAAGAAAGACTCTTGGGACAAAGATGGACTTGGATTCCTGACAGACCCAAGACCAAAAATAAGAACAAACAAGAATGGGCCCAAAGAATTATAAAGGCCCAAACTAGCTATTCTTGTATTTGAAGAATATAAAGATATATCTTCATTGGAGTCCTCTTTAATTCTCGAATCTCAACATACACCCGCAAGCTGAACATATTGGAGAGAAGCTTCTTGAGGCTCAAGATCGAAATTCCTTTGGTGAGAATATCTCCTGGTTGATCTATGGTTTTGGTGTGGTTTTGGTGTGCTGCAATTTAATGATCCCTTTTGTCACCTTGTCTCTAGTAAAATGGCAGTCCAAGTCTATGTGCTTGGTACTTCCAATCCATTGTAGCTATGCTAGTGTGACTGCCATGGCCTTGTATTCTGCCTCAGCTAAGGACCCTGAGATGACTTTCTGCTTCATTGATTTCCATTACACCAATGAGTTTGCTAGCTTAATACATAAGCCAGTGACTGAGTTTCTTGTGTGAATGCATGATGTCCAGTCAAAGTCACAGTATGCCCATACCTGCAGATTGTCAATAGCAAAATAAAACAAGTCTAGAGTATATGTGCCTTTAATATACCTTAGAACTCTGTGTACTTCTCCATGTGCAAGTCAATAGGAGCATTCATGTATTGTGGTGAAATATTGACAACATAAGATAAGTCCGGCTTGGTGATAGCAATATACACTAGTTTCTCTACAATTTTCTTGTACTTAGTAGGGTCTGACAATGGTTCACCAATGCTAGCAAACATCTTCTTATTTGTGTCAACAAGAGCGTTTACAGCTTTAGCATCCATGAAATAAATTTCTTAAAGAACATCTAATGCATGTTTTGGTTGATTGATTAGGCATCTTTTATGTGATTTACTATCCTCTAGACCTAGAAAATATGTCAGAGCGCCTAGGTCCTTGATTTTAAAGCATGAACTAATGAATCCTTTAATTTTTTTTGATAAGTTCAATATCCTTTCTCTCAATGGCCATGTCATCTACATATAGAAGCAAAATGACTATTTTATCTGCTTTTCTATAATAAAATAAGGAGTAATTAGCCTTGCTTTGTATGAAACCAAATTTCATCAAAGCTTCTTTACACTTTGTATTATATTGCCTAGATGCTTGCTTTAAGCCATATAGTGATTTATTTAATTTGCAAACTAGGCCTTTAGAGTCCTTATCATACCCTGGATGAATTCTCATGTATACTTCCTCATCTAAGTCCCAATTTAGAAGGGCATAGTGTAAATCAAGATGATACACATATCACTTCTTAATGTTGGCCAAAGCTAGGAAAATTCTTATAGTTGTAATTTTAATTACTAAAGCAATTGTTTGTGTATAATCATATCCTTCAATTGACTATATTCAAGAGTAACTAATTTAGCTTTATATTTTTTTTGATGGAAAAGAACCAGATATTATTAAAAACCAGAAGAGGACATTACATCAGCATCTAAAAGATGAGAAAACCAGAAAGGAATAGGGGGCACAAGAGCACCTCAGAATCCACAGATAAAGCATATCTAGCCACAGCATGAGTAGCCCCATTTCTGTTTCTGCTAATATGATGAAAAGTGAGCTCATCAAAAAATTCAGAAAGCACCTTGCAATCTTTAATAACATCTCCAAAGCAAGATAAGTCCTCTTTTAAAGAATTGGTAGCATGTACCACTTGGGTAGAATCACATTCTACAACAAGCCTCCTAACACCCAAGTCTGGGTAGAATCACATTCTCTATTGTGCCATTAGGATTATATTTAATTTTATGCATCCACTTAGATCCTATAGGCCTCCTTCATAGTGGTAATTTCACAAGATCCCATGTGTTTGTTTGCTTTAAGAGCATTCATTTCATTTTCCATGACTTGTATCCAGTTGTTGCTTTTCACTGCTTCACTATATTTAATTGGGCATGGGTATCAATGGCAGCATGGAATTCTCTATGAGACACATAGAAATTACTTTTGCAATAGTCAGTATAAGACAGATCAACACATGGTAATGACACAACATTGCATTCATATTTTTGTAAATACTTTGATGGCTTGCTAATTCTTTTACTCTATGTTTGTCTGATTTGGTCATGTGAGATATTACTCTCTGATTGAGATCCTTTCTCCTTGAGTTCACTATCTATGACCTTTAACTGACAACTCTCTAAATTTGTTTGTTTGAGGAATGAAAATATTTCTTTCTTTGAACACTACATCCTTGCTAACAAAGATATCCTTGGTCTCTAGATTCACAACTTTATAACCCTTGATTCCAATTTGATATCCCAAAAACACACAGACCTTAGATTTGGTATAAACTTTGATGACAGTCGCCTGTTTATCCTAGCTATGCAGAAACATCCAAAAGTTATGAGTTCTTCATAATTATACTCCCTTTCAAAAAGTATGTTATAGGGTGTCTTCTTGTTTAGTACATTTGTAGGTAATCTATTAATTACAAAAGTTGTTGTTTGAATACGATGATTCCAAAATTGTTCAAGTAAATATGATTGGATTATAATAGACCTAGCAATGCTTAATAGATGCTAGCGTTTTCTTTCTACGACACCATTTTGGTGTGGTGTGTATCAAGTCTTTTGGTGGACTATCCCATGTCTAGCATAGAAATCACTCAAAAGAAGGTCATTTTCATTATATGTCCCTCGTTTACTCTGACCTTCCTAGGCAATGAGAATTTTGCGATGTCAAACATGATAGTTGTCTTCTCTAGTAAGCACGAGTCTAATCAGCTTATTCGAGGCGCAATCGATAGTGATGAGGTTGAACAGGTCGTCAAGCGGGTTTGTCAAACCCAATTGTGTAGTGACAATAGAGCTACATTTAGTTTTCTCAATTGTCGATATGATTGAAAGCATATTAAAAGAACACGATTAATCTAATTTTTCGATACCATGTATTAAGGGGATCTCCACATGGAAAATAAGGAAAGAATCCTGAATTCTACAAGGAATTGTCCAAAGAAATCAAGAGAGATTTTATATATATATATATATATATATATATATATATATATATCTTTTTGTGTTTTCGATTAACTATAACAACTCAGTTGGATTATATCAATCCAATGTGTCTCTATTCCAATAGAACAATAGAGAACATCCTCTATCTTATGATTTTTGTGACAAAAAGGAAAAAGAAAAAAAAAAAGTGGTGGAATGTAATTGCAAAATCCCTATGTAGTCATAATTTCATAAGGTCAATTTGAAACGATTTAATTCTGTAATGATTCACGATATAGAATCAAGAACAAGAACAAGAAACTCAATAAATTGTAGATCGAATCCACATGATTTATTGATATATGAAAGCGTGTATTGCAAAGACGAATTGAGAGATATAAGGAACGAACTCTCAAGAACCCTAGTAATACAGAGAAACTCTAGAACAATCAATAACGAGCAAATACATATAAGGAACGAACTCTCAAGAACCCTAGTAATACAGAGAAACTCTAGAACAATCAATAACGAGCAAATACAATCTTCAATAATCCTGGATTTTACTAGTGTCCAATCTAGCTAAAAAATTGGACGACGTATAGTTTATTTTAATGCACGACACGTTACGTTTACTCAGTCAACATTCACAAATGTTTTTTTTGTTTTAAATTTTATTATGAAAATGATATAACAAAAATGGGTATGAAAATTTAGTTTATTTAACAAAAACATTTAGGAGAGCGATGATGGCAATTTTATTATTATTTTTTGGCAACGGATTTTTTAATTTATTTTGCCGATGGATTACCCATGGAAGTAGAAAAAAATTATTTTTTTACCGACGGATTACAGACGAAATTTAATTTTTTATTTTTTGTCAACATATTATCTATGGATTTTTTTTCCCGACGGAAACAAAAATAATCTGTCGATAATTATCAGAGAAATTTTTCCCATAACAGCATAAATTTTCAATTGGTAATCAATATTACCGATGAATTTTTAGGATTACCGACAATAAATTTTGTTGATAATTCGTAAATTTCTTGTAGTGAGACAAATGACATCTTATTATTAGTTAGGCAAGATAGACATTTATGTATTTTTTTTAATAGTAGAGATTAAAACACTTAATTTAATGATAAATAATAGTACTATTTTTATATAGTTATTTGAGGAGATTATTTTGTAGTTCAGCGTCATATCCTTTACAATGCAAACACATGATTTTATAGGCAAACTAAACTCCATCTCAATTGTCGATAGCCCACCGCCACTGGAAACTCCTTACCACCCTGGGATCAAACTATAACAAGTTGTCAATCTTTTGGCCCAAAAGCTGTTATAAGTACCAATCTGCTGACTAACAACCCGTTTAACAACTTGAGTGGTGGGACATGACAAATTCAAATTTAAAAAAAGACCCAAACCATCATTACCAATCCAATTTAACGTTCAAATCTGGCGAAACTAATATTTAAAGTAATTAGGATGTACGGATTGACTATTTTTCATGTTTATTAATATATAATTTTTTAATATATACCTTATAAGTGCACATGCCACTAACATCAAAATCATGTATCACAAATAAGTACACACGTATACATGTCAGTCAGTCAATCAAACAATAATATATAATATATATATATATTATATATATATATATATATATATAATACAATGATGTGATGAGGCAGTAGTCTAACCTATTATCATTTATATTTTGACTGTAGGAGGAGTCTTGTAAACCGCATCACACATTTATCACATGCAAACAATACAAATTTTCATGAAAAATTAAAAGATTTGTATCATCAGTAAGGCTATTTGTATTCTACAATACGTGCAGTTGTTTGGATTGCTTTATGATAGCTTACTAAATTACCATGATTTTTTTATCTCTGACTCTAGGTGTGACGTATATTATTATTTTGAAATTAAGAAGTCTTTCCTAGCATGTTGGACTAATTGTTTCAAAAAAAAAAAAACATGTTGGACTAATTAATAATCTCATGGTTCCATAAGCATGTACTTTGGCTACTGATGGTTGTTTAATAAATAGCATCAATAATGTTCCTTCTGCTTTGGATCTTCGTAAAGTCATTTATGTTTCATAAGTTCTGTTGACATAGTTACTTGGTATTCTTTTACTTCGGTACCATTGAGTTATCAATATTAGCAGATTACTATGGGCGTGAAATCGCAGCATATGATATCCAAACCACTCGATGTGATGGCATGATGTGTATGGTCAGGTGAGCATTATTACTGCGTTAAATATGCACCAGACTTTTGCTGCTGTGTGTACTACTGAATGGTTTCTTTTCTTCTTAATGTGATGCTTTTTTGAAAGAGCAATACTGATTCACGTGTAAATGATTTACGATGGGCTCCATTATGATTCTTCCTTCTCATGCATGATGGATTATTGACTATAAAAGATTCTCTTTTTCTTTATGAAATTCACGTGTGAATGTAGTCTAGAATTGTGCAATAATTTAGTGTAGTGTAGTATTCACGTACAATTATAATTGTGTAGAATTTTAACTTATGGATTTAGGAGTAGAGAATTTCTCTCGTGTATATAATGCACTTAGGAGTAGAATATGTTTTAGGAATTGACAGCGAGGGGTGGAGAAACGACAGTGAGGTGTTGGACAACTTTTCCATATGGATCAATTTAGAAATTGGGCTGAAGATTTTAGATTATCCAATTTCAGTGAGGTAAGTCATTTATTTAGTAATTTTATAATTTTGTATTTAAATATAAACTAATTTTTAATATTCTCAGGATGATTTTATTAGAGATGACCTACAACCGGAGAAAGGAGTTACTGTTGTAGAAGAAAATGAAGAAGAAATTAATATCGATGTCACTGATGATTTTGTCACTGAAATTGTATATTCTTACACAAATTCATATAAGTTTATATGGTTTGGAAAATTTCTAACACAATTAATTTGTTTATAAGGTATTTAATTCGCGTGAATCGTTAATTGGATGGGTTCAAAATACCGCTCGTGCTCTTGGTTTTGTTACGATTATACAAAGGTCAGAAATTGGTGGGTTTGGGGAACGTCACAAACTACTGTTGCAATGTGAATGTGGTGGAGATTATACACCTAGAAAAATACCCACAAAGATTACTGGAACCAAAAAATGCAATTGTCTATTCAAAATAAAAGGGATGAAATTGAAGACGGATGACGGTTGGATGGTAAAAGTGGTATGTGGAATGCATAATCATGGTATGGCATTATATATGGAGGGTCATTCTTATGCTGGTAGACTTTCTACAGTTGAAAATGATATATTGATAGATATGTCAAAAAATTTAGTGAAGCCATGGAATATTTTGTCAATGATAAAGAATCGAGATCCAACTAATGTCTCCACCATTCAAGCTATATATAATGCTCGTAGAAAATTTCGTACAATAGAGAAATCAGGCAAATACTAAATGCAAAAACTCATGTCATACTTAAATCAGCACAAGTATATTTTTCTTCATCGCAGTGATGCTTTAACCAACGAGCTACAAGATTTATTCTTCGCTCATCCACAATCGTTAGATATTTGACGTGCATTTCCGTACGTCTTAATCATGGATTCGACGTACAAAACTAACAGGTTTGGGATGCCTCTTTTTGAGATCGTTGGTGTCACATCAACGAACATGACATTTTCTGTAGCATTTGTTTTTCTCCAATCAGAAATAGAAGACAATTATATTTGGGCGTTGGATTGTTTGCGGTCATCCATGGATGAATGCACAAGTCCAAGGGTCATCATCACTGATAGAGATTTGACATTGATGAAGTCTTCTGCAAAAGTATTTTCGGACTCTATGAAGCTACTCTGTAAATGGCATATTGGTAAGAATGTGGTATCAAACTGCAAGAAACTGTTTCGTGACAAGGAATCTTGGGATGCATTCTATTCTTTATGGCACATGTTAGTGGATTCAGAAACTGAAACAAAGTATGTATATAACTTATCCATTATTGAGTCTCATTTTCAGTGTTATCCAGCTGCCATCAATTACATGCATAACGTATGGTTGACGCAATATAAGGAGATGTTCATATCCTCTTGAACTGATAAAGGCATGCATTTTGGAAAACCGAACAAGTAACAGAGCTGAAAGTCGACATGCAAAGTTGAAAAGGTATTTGGGCACATTGCAACTGGATATTGAATCCGCATGGGAGTCTATTCATCAACTGCTTGAAGCTCAGTTTACTGCTATCAAAGCAAGTTTGGAGAAGAGCAAAAATATTGTTCAACACATATTCAAACCAACGTATTTTCGAGAACTAAGGGGTTTTGTATCATCTGATGCGTTACAAAAGATTCTGGAAGAACTCGATCGTTCAAAAGTTGTGGGGGTAGACGTCCACAATTGCGGACGTAAACTTCGGTTGACTCATGGATTACCGTGTGCACATGAACTTGCAGTATATGTACAAGAAGTTCGTCCAGTACCACTTAATCATGGATTCGACGTACAAAACTAACAGGTTTGGGATGCCTCTTTTTGAGATCGTTGGTGTCACATCAACAAACATGAAATTTTATGTAGCATTTGTTTTCCTCCAATCAGAAAAAGAAGACAATTATATATATTTGGGCGTTGGATTGTTTGCAGTCAGCCATGAATGAATGCACAAGTCCAAGGGTCATCATCTTCTTTGAAAGTATTTACGGACTCTATGAAGTTACTCTGTAAATGGCATATTGGTAAGAATGTGGTATCAAACTGCAAGAAACTGTTTCGTGACAAGGAATCTTGGGATGCATTCTATTCTTTATGGCACATATTAGTGGATTCAAAAACTGAAACAGAGTATGTATATAACTTATCCACTATTGAGTCTCATTTTCATTGTTATCCAGCTGTCATCAGTTACATACATGACGTATGGTTGACGCAATATAAGGAGATGTTTATATCCGCCCGGACTAATAAAGACATGCATTTTAGAAACCAAACAAGTAACAAAGCTGAGAGTCAACATGCAAAGTTAAAAAGGTACCTGAGCACATCGCAACTGGATATTGAATCCGCATGGGAGTCTATTCATCAACTGTTTGAAGCTCAGTTTACTGCTATCAAAGCAAGTTTGGAGAAGAGCAAAAATATTGTTCAACACAGATTCAAACCAGCGTATTTTCGATAACTGAGGGGTTTCGTATCAGCTGATGCGTTACAAAAGATTCTGGAAGAACTCGATTGTTCAAAAGTTACGTCCACAATTGCGGATGTAAACTTCGGTTGACTCATGGATTACCGTGTGCACATGAATTTGCAGTATACATACAAGAAGTTCGTCCAGTACTGCTTACATGCATTGATAAGTTTTGGAAGAAGCTTGATTTGTTGCCTTCTGCCACTCTTGAAGACAATGATGACATTAGTTGCAGCATTGAGTTGCAGATGTTCACGGAACAGTTCGAAAAAAAATCAAAGACTGGTAAAGTTAGTCTGTTGAGGAAGTTACAAGAGATAATTAATCCATCTATTACTGCACTTGTTGAATCAAAAGTGAGGACAAATACTCGTGGACGTCCATCGTCAAAGAAAAAAGTTGACACATCTACTCGTCGTAATCCATCTGCATTCGAGTATGTTGACAATGAATTTATTCACTCACAGGAGCCGGGTGGGCACAATTTTTCATGTATTCACATTCCTCCATCTATTCCTAAACAAAGGCATTCAAGACTGATTAAGGCTAACCAGCAACAGTTATACATTGGTCAGTTTTTGCCAATAATGCAGCCTTGGATTTTATCCGTGACAGATGTGAAAGCATATGGAAATTGTGGATTTAGGGCTTTTGCTAGATTATTAGGGTACGACAATTGTAACACCCTGAGTCGTGGGATAGCTTACGCGATAGGGTAAAGCGACGTAAGTGGTATTAATTATGACTTTTAGGGTGTGCGATAATATATGTAATGGCAAGACTGTAAATAGGGGGTTCCACGTGTAATTAAATAAGACAAGGAAGGGTAGAAATGTAAATGTGTTGTAAATCAATTAAATATAAAAAAATAAAATAAAAAAGGGGGGCATGAAAACAGAGAAAACCCTATTCCGGGTGACTGGTACGGCGGACGGAAATTGAGTTTCTTATTCCGGCGACGGATGGCCGAAAGGTCAGTACGAGCAGGTCAATCAGGGAGAGGCGAGTTCAAAGATGCCTATTTCGGATCCACTGGAGCACGGAAGCGTCGTCATGAGGGAGGGGGAGTTCTCGGCACCGAAACATTGAGGAGGCCGTTTCTCCGCCTTTCGGTCATGAAGCAGGTAACAGACAACGACACTGCGTCTCCCACACCGCCCTCTACCGATCCATGCCAGCGGTGTTCGTCACCATGCCCTTGGCCGGTGGTGGCCCGATTTGGCTAGAAACCGGGTCTTTTAGACCCGGTATTGTGAGGAAGATGGTAATAACCGGGTCAAGCTGACCCGGTTGAATAATTACCTAATTAATTAATATTAATAGTATTTAATAAAAGAAATTGGTTAGAAATAATAATATTAAATTATTAATAAATGATTTTGGGTATTGTGTGGGATTCAGGAACTAACATTTGTAATTAAATTATGGGGATTTGTGGGAACACTTCACGGTAAGTAATATCCAACTGTATTACGGAGCTCTGCAATAAATGTTTTGTTTATGTTACAACTGTGTAAAATGTGTTGTTTGGCTGCATTGATTGATTGTCTATGAATTGTGATGTGTCATATGATGATGTAACTGTATTATGGAATACTGTGAATGATGTTTATGTATGTTATTTCTGGATGAAATATGAGGTAAAATTATAATGCTTATGGAGATAGGGTTTACTGTTTGCCCTGCATGAAGTACGACATACCATGGCATCCACGACATTCACATAAACTATAAAAATATTTTCACGAACTAGGTACTACTGCTTCAGAGGGGGTATATGTTGAGGTTATGTTGATTGAAAAAGGAGAACATTTTATTGATTGGAAAGTGTTCTTTGGTAGAACACTTAATTAAAGGAAAATCCCGACCGGTTGCTCTGTAGCAGTGTATCTAGGTTAAGGGCCCAAGTACTGAAAAAATGATTTAAATGGTTGACTGCTCTTTCAAGAAATGGTTCACGTGCATTCATGCATAGATATTACTTGCTAGGCCTCGGCTCACTATGTTCCGTGATGCAGGTTATGGTCTCTCAGATGATCGTGTTGACTTAGGACTTGATGGTGTCGTCGTAGATCCATGAAAAATATGCTCGTGTGACGGAAGCTAGTTTCATGGAAGATTGATTAATTAAGTAATAAATTTATTTATGCACTTACTGTTAATAGCTTGATATATGGCAATAAGTGTAGATTCGGGAACAATGATTAAAAGTATAGGATTCACAGTAATTTTCTTAGAGGATATTAATTGGGTGTTACTGTTTATTTAAAATATATGAGATGACGCTTTTATTTCAGATTATGTTATTTTAATTAAATTAGGTGAAATTGTTTATTGAAGTAGACTTATATTAAATGTAGGGTGAGTTTATATTGTAATATAAGTAGCGTTCTGGACTACGAGCTCGAAAATTAGGGTTTCGTGGGACGGGACGTTACAACAATAATGCATTGGCCAATGTTCGACAAGACTTGATTGGCGAGTTGAGAGCATTTTGGGCTGAGTATGTTGACCTATTTGGTAGTTATGAGCGTGCATGTTCTATCCACAACTCACTTGCTTTTTTTAAACAGATAGACCAGCACCACTTGAGAATTGGATGTCAATGACAGATATGGGTCACTTAATTGCTTCCAAGTACAATGTGATATTACACATTCTTAGTTCTGATCAGTGTTTGACATTTTTGCCTCTGCATTCTTTAGCACCACCTCGACATGAACGTATTACCATCACAATGGGATTTGTGAATGGTAATCACTTCGTTCAGTTGGCAATGACCGATGGCTATCCGATGCCTCCTATTATGATTCAGTGGTTTAAATATAGGTATGAAACTGCAGACGAATGGGTCACTTCATATCAAGAACAACTTGCAGCATATATTAAATGTACCCGCGAATATGTAATGATGTAATGTAATAAAATATTATATTGTATCCCAAATAAATATTGTCAATAAAAACTTGTATTATTTGCATGTTACGAACCTGTGATATGATTCACAACAATATACATTATTACGGTCAAAATATAATAATTAAATGTTAGACTGCCTCTTCACATCATTGTATTATATATATAACATATAACATATTATATATTATTGTTTAATTGATTGACTGACTTGTGTACGTGTGTACTTATTTGTCATACATGATTTTGATGTTAGTGTCACGTGCACTTATGCACAATTTGTATTCCCAATGAAGAATTTGTATTCCTACCCACTTAGGGGTGGAAATACAGATTCACGAGGGTGGAAATACAGATTCACGAGAATAAAATCATGACGACTGTTTCAAACTTTTATTGTGATGTTGACATAACAATTAATTAAAATATTAAAAGTTTAAAGTTAAAATGTCAACAGAAACAAATACAAGAACATTGATTAGACTAACGTTCAAAATACATTGATTTATTTAGCCCTAAACACAAAATCAAACTAGAAAGACTTGGTTCACTTCTTTTGAAAAAAAAATATTTGGGCCGTTATCTATTTTTCTTTAGCTCTATGACGACATCATCAATTCCGTCATTGTCAATTTGATTCATACCCAATGACATCATCAATTGATCATTTGTTTGAGTCAAAGTATTTTTGTATTGGAGAATCTCTAACAAAATACAGATTGATATAAAAAAATCATTTATTAATATATTTTAAAATATGTCTAACTGAATATAAATTATATAAACGGTGAAACATACCCTAATTCATAACAACTGAAGTTATACTGTATTTTAAAATTCATTGTAATCGTACGTGCAATGGCCCCACTTTTTTCTTCCTGTGGGATTTTATAGAAAAGTTTATTTATTTATTAAATTATGTGTGAATTTGCAAGATCCCATGAAAGACCCTGTGAATATATATTATTTTTTAATAAAACAACAATCCGGATGATTCTCGATTCTTGTGGCTAGTTTTTTTAATAAAAATATTATATTATATTATATATTTTGGTCCACAAAAACAAACTATATTTTAATTGTGGTTTTCTCACGTGAATCTTGACGCAAATAGAGTTTAGGGGGAGGCGGATTTTGTTTATATTTGATTTTTAGAAAATAAAACTTGAGTACGCTCGAAGCAGATGGTGATGTTTGTCCCATATAAAATGAAGGATCCACACACACATAGTTGAGATCAAGAGGAAAAGGAGGAAGAGGAAGAGGAATAATGACGAGCGGAGGTGGTCAAGTAGTGAAGAACAAGCAGGTGAAGCTGAAGGGGTATGTGAAAGGTTCACTTAAGGAATCGGACCTGTCGGTGACATCTGATAGCACTATCGAACTCAGAGTGCCGGATGGGTCTGCGGAGGGTGCTATTTTGGTTAAGAATCTCTACTTGTCTTGTGATCCTTACATGCGATTCCGTTTGGGGGAGTCCCAAAATCCCGAGTTCCCTTCCTTCTCTCTTGACGCTGTAAGTAGAAATCTGTTTCTTCTTCATCTACCTCTACATTTAATAATATTCGGGACAACTTTCATTTACTTTTATTGAGATCTTGTGCTGATTTGTTGCTCTTTTTCATTGATAAACAAAAAATCTTGCAGCCCATAATTGGATTTGGGGTTGCCAAAGTGTTAGACTCTAAGAGCCCCGAGTTTAAGGTCGGTGACCTTATTTGGGGCAGAATTCGTTGGGAGGAGTACAGTCTTATCACAAAACCTGAAGGTTTCTTCAAAATCCAGCACACTGATGTTCCCTTGTCTTACTACACTGGGATTCTTGGTAAGTTATCAGCTTTCTTTTCATTGATGAATTTGACTGATTTTCCTGGATTGTTTTTTTGATACTCATGTCTATTAAAGAAGTTCTGGTATGAAAATACTGATTAATTTAGAAACTTAATGCCGTGTTTTCTCGTCGGTGAAGCTTCATTTGAATTAGTTGTGCTAATTTTTTGCTGATTCTAGACACCAATGATGCATTATTTAAGTTTAGCCACTAACCACTCCAACTAACATGGAGCACTCCAAGTAACATGGAGCACTTTTCTGGCTATTTGTGCTAGCTTATAATCAAGTAACACAAGCTTCTGCACTTGCCATCTCCAACATCCCTATTGGGTAAGATAGTTGTAATTTGAAATAGCAGCGTGGCTTAACCTTCTTTCTTATTATTCCACTTATCATTTACACAATGGTATATATAGTATATCACTATTCACTAATACGTATAAAGACCTACATACCCTAAGGTATTCTAACAAAAGTTAAACACCCATGTACAAGACTCCTGTAGTCGGTGGATCGGGGATATCTAATGAGCCAGACGTACTGAAAGATAATGCGGGAATTTATAAGGAAGTAATCATTGGGCACTAGAGGCCAAAGAATAAAAGTAACCCCTACTTTGAAAGCAGAAAATAAACACAATGCGTCTACAACATCAAGTGAATCACCTATAATGTTTGCATATGTGCAAAGATTATTTCGAGTAATTGAATCTATACCTACTACTATCAAAAAGATAACCATGGCCTAGTCATCTAAACACAAGAGTCTCACCTTTATATAAGCCTAGCAGCCCATTCTGTTTGCTTAGAAATATCATAAAATTAGAACCATAGTCTTCAAATCAATTGCCATTTCAACGTGAACGTGCTTCCCTTCTCAATGGTGGCTGGTATTCACTCAAAAAATTTCCAAATTTGCATTAGTATCTATGCATCTGCCTCCGGTATATCTTATCTCTGTACATAAGCACACTTCTCATTTTGTAAAAATTTCTTTTCCCCAACAGGTATGCCTGGAATTACTGCCCATTTTTGTTTTAATGAGATTTGTTCTCCAAAGGAAGGAGAATATGTCTTCATTTCAGCGGCATCTGGTGCTGTTGGTCAACTTGTGGGGCAGTATGCAAAGTTAAAGGGTTGTTATGTTGTTGGAAGTGCTGGAAGCAAAGAAAAGGTGAGCTATCTACGAACTTTTTTTTTTGTGGCCTTCTTCAACACTCTCTCTGTTATTATTTGATGGTTCTTGTATAGGATATTCCTTGAATTATTCATCATCTTTAGAGAGATACAGTGAATATTTGACTCTTGTTGCCTATTTGCTCCAGGAAAGTATTTTCCTTAAGAACGGTAGCAGAAACCCAGCTTCTATTTGTCCTGTGATTGAAGTCAATTTGGATTGCAAAAGTAAATATTTCTTTAGGGTTGTTTGGTGGTATTATTTTTTTCTTTTTTCATTTTGCAATTGTTGAGAAGCCATATTTTGGTGATTGCGCTTGAAACAAGGAGCCAGCAAAATTTCTTCCCACAAAACTATTGTTAGCAAGGTTTGAATTTTGAAAACCTCTAGTTCGTGAAAGCTTTTTTGTTTGTAGTAAACTAGTAATTAGCACTTAAAGCATTCATTTTTCTGATTCTGCTAATTCCTTTTTCTTTCTTAATCCTCTATCATTGTGTCCGTCATATATGGGAGTTGTCTTGTCATGGGGCTGAAACTGATGTTTATTTTCTTCTAAATCAGGTTGAACTCTTAAAGACTAAGTTTGGATTTGATGAGGCTTTCAACTATAAAGAAGAGCATGACTTGGTTGCAGCTTTGCAAAGGTTGGTTATGTGATGATGTATGGAAATTGTAAGTCAAGGAAAATTGTTTTACTGAAATGATTCTCTTCTTTTTTTCTTTTCCCTATTGCCACCAGGTTTTTCCCTAAAGGCATTGACATTTACTTTGAGAATGTTGGAGGCAAAATGCTTGATGCAGTGCTCCTTAACATGAGAGTACACGGTCGAATTGCTGTATCTGGAATGATCTCTCAGTACAATCTTGATCATCCTGAACCGGTCTACAATTTGGCAACTGTTATATATAAACGTGTTCGTATCGAGGGCTTTCTCTCTTTTGATTACTTCTCCCGATACTCAGAGTTCTTAGATGCAGTGCTGCCTCTCATCAGAGAAAAGAAGATAAATTATGTGGAAGATGTAGTTGAAGGCCTCGACAGCGGCCCTGCAGCTTTGGTAGGGCTTTTCAATGGCCGCAACATAGGGAAGCAAGTAGTTGCTGTAGCTCATGAGTGATTTACTGGTGATCATATCGTGGTGGATCTTAATAATGGTCCTGCTTGGTTTCGTGCATTCAGATGATAATTGGAATCCTATTACTAGTAATCGAATTCAAGTGTTTGGTTAAAATAGCTAAATTGTAATGCATTATACATTATAATGTTTGAATGATTTTTCCTTAATACCATTTGCATCAGGACCTATACAGACAATGAATCATTCGTATACATCATTGTTGGTATACATTATTGTTTATAATAAATGATGTGACCCACGTATACAGACAATGTATGAAAGTTCTATATATATATGTGTTATATGAAAGGAAATGATAGATTTTCTCCCTTTTTCTTTTAGTTTTCTCTTTCTCTTTGAATTAACTGAGTTATTATTTATATAGTTACTTAATTTTTCAACACATATCACCATGAGTCTCTACCACTGTTCTGAAACCAAGTTTTTTAGGTTGTAAGTATCCAGTGTAAATATTTTCTAAGTTTACTATAATATTTTTATTATGTTAACTTTAAAAAGTTTAGTTTTTACGACAAAAAATTATTTATCATGGGTTGTTGATGTCGAGACTCACCTCGAAACTGCGGGTCTTGATAACACAATTAAAAAAAGAAAACACCAAATCTTGTGAGGATTTGGCTAAAGCAATGATTTTGCTTCAATTTGACTAAAGCAATGATTTTGCTTTGATGCCACCTTCATGAGAAGTTGAAAATGTTGAAAATTGAATATCTCATGAAGAAAAATCATCTTGCACTATGGAATGATTTAAGGGAGAGATATGAACATCATAAGAATGTTATCATTTCCAAAACTCGTTATGACTGGATGCACTTGAGGTTTCAAGATTACAAATCAGTCTGTGAATATAATTCTGCCTTGTATAAAATCACTTCACAACTTGATGTTTGTGGGGAGAAGCTTACTGAGTCAGATAAGTTGGGAAAAAAACATTTTCCACATTTCACGTTTCTAATATGATATGCAGTAGAAATTCGTCAGAAAATATATGAGAAGCATTCTGATATAATAAGTGTTCTACTTGTGGCTGAGCAGAATAATGAGTTTTTGTTAAAAAAAATTCATCAGTCTCGTCCTATTGGTAGTACACCGTTCCCTGAAGTGAACGATATTGTACATAATAATCGAGGACATAGACGTGGTGGAAGAAGAGGTCGAGGTTGTGGTTATGGCCGTCGAAACCATGAAGGTAATTTTGGTTCTTGTCCACACCACCAGAAGGGGTATGAGAGCGAAACAAGTAAGACAAATAAAAATTTGTCAAATAGAAATATGATAGACGGAGATATACGTTTGATTGAAAGTACAACGACCCACACTATCCTTAAACATAAGAAATATTTTCTACACTTGATATTGCTTGAAACAAATGTTGATACTATCTCATACACATCCAAAATAGTTGAAGGTTCCGGAAGAGCTAATATCATCTTACCGAAAGGTACAAAAATATATATTGAGGAGGCATTGTATTCTCCCAAATCACAAAGAAACTTATTGAGTTTCAAAGATATTCGTCAAAATGGATATCATTTTGAGTTTGAAAGAGAAGGTAATAAAGATTACATATATATTACTTCTATTATTTCAAGCTAGAAGCTTGTGCTAGAAAAAATTGTGGTTTACTCTTCGGGTTTATACCATGCAAGTATAAAATGGATTGAAACACATGTTGTGATGCACTAGAAGTGCTATAATTCCAAGAAATCTATACTTTGACATGATCGCCTCGGTCACCCAGGTTCTACCATGATGTTTAGAATAATTGAAAATACAAATGGACATCCATTAAAAAATCAGAAGTTTCGTTTACCTAAAGGTCACTCGTGTGTTGCGTGTTCACAAGGAAAATTGATTGTGAGACCATCAACCCTGAAGGTAGGTGTAGAATCTTCTAACTTTCTGCAACGTATTCATGGAGATATATGTGGACCTATTCTTCAATCATGTGGATTATTTCGTTATTTTATGATTCTAATAGATGCATCATCTAAATGGTTACATTTGTGTTTATTATCTACTTGTAATGTTGCATTTGCTAGGTTCGTAACTCAAATTATTCGTTTATATGCACAGTTTCCAGATTATCATATTAAGTCTGTTCGACTAGATAATGCTGGTGAGTTTACTTCAAAAGCATTCGATGATTATTGCATGTCACTAGGTATAGATGTTGAATATCCCGTTACACATATTCATACTCAAAATGGTTTAGCAGAGTCACTAATAAAACGTCTCCAGTTGATTGCTAGACCTATGTTTTTGAAAAGTAAATTACCTTTTGATGCTTAAGGACATGTCATATTCATGTTGCATCATTAATTCGAGTCAAACATTCTACTCATCATTCATATTCACCTTTGCAACTGGTGTTAGGTTCTCAATCTAATATTTCAAATCTTCATATTTTTGGTTGTGCTGTTTATGTTCATATTTTACCTCCACAGCGCACAAAGATAGGACCGCAACGTCAACTTGGTATTTATGTTTGTTTTGATTCTCCTTCTATTATTTAGTATCTTGAACCACAAACTGGTGATATTTTCAAAGCTAGATTTGCAGATTGTCATTTTGATGAAACTATTTTCTCTTCTTTAGGAAGCACAATTTCTCAACATCATAAGCATGATAGTATTTCTTGGAATATAGTGATCCAATCTCATTTTGATCCACGAACAAATCAATGTGAACTTGAACTTCAGAAAATTGTTCATTTACAAGGTATGCTAAACAATTATCTGATGCATTTATTGATACTTCAAGAGTTTTATAGTCACATATTCTTGCTAGAAATTCTATTGCGCGTATCAATGTCCCCAAAAGAAAAATAACAAGTGATGAAGTAAAACCATGTCAGAAATGTGGAAGACCATTGAGAGCTAAAGATAGATTTCATCGAAAGAGAAATGTTCAAATTCCTACCGAAGCTCTAGCAGAGCCTACTCCAGAAGAGTATATTTCTCCTGTCGAGAATACTCCTGTAGAGATTACTCCTGAAGAGAATATACCTACTGAATCCCAATCTTCTGAAAAGTTATCTCTTGAAGAGATATAGGTACCTGATGATGAAAGAATGAGTGCTCAATAACTCATGAAGGAAGTTGGGATAGAAGTAAGATTATTGTCGATGATATATTTGTATATGCGGTTGCTACAGACATTACTAGAAGTAATGAGGATCCTGAGCTTAAATCTATTGATGAATGTCAACATAGAATTGATTGGATTAAATGGAAATAAGTTATGACAGCAGAATTAAATTCTCTATCAAAAAGAGAAATTTTTGGACCAATAGTCCGGACACTAGAGGGTTTTCAACACGTATAATTCAAATGGGTATTTGTGCAGAAGCGCAATAAGAACAATGAGATTACTCATTATAAACCCAGACTTATAGCACAAGATTTTTCGCACAGACCTGAAATTGATTATGATGAAACATATTCTCCTATCATGGATGGAATCACTTTTAGATTCTTAATTGGCTTAATAGTCACTAAACGACTGACTATGCGTCTTATGGATGTGGTAACAACTTATTTATATGGATCGTTGGATAGTGAAATTTATATGAAAATCGCTGAAGGATTTCGGTTGTTTGAAGCAAAACCTCGAGGATTGTCTTTAATTAAACTTCAGCGTTCACTATATGGATTAAAATAATCTGGACGCATGTGGTACAACCGATTGAGTGAATATCTCATTAAAGAAGGATTTACAAATGATCCGATTTGTCCATGCGTATTTATTAAAAAGTCAGAATCCAGATTTGTTACAATCGCTGTTTATGTTGATGATATAAATTTAGTTGGAACTCCTGTAGAGCTCACTAAAGCTGCTGATTATTTAAAGGAAGAATTTGAAATGAAAGATTTGGGAACGAAAAAATATTATTTTGGTCTTCAGATTGAACATTTGAATCATGGTATATTTGTTCATCAATCTTCCTATATTGAAAATGTATTAAAACAGTTATATATGGATAAAGTACATCCTTTGAGTTCTCCGATGGTAGTTCGTTCACTTGATGTTAATAAAGATCCATTTTGATATCAAAATGAGGGGGAGACATTACTTGGTACAAAAGTACCATATTTAAGTGCAATTGGATCTTTGATGTATTTAGCCAATTGTACTAGGTCAGATATTGCATTGCTGTGAATTTATTGGCAATGTATAGTTCTGCTCCTACTCGACGATACTAGAATGGAGTTAAACATATTCTGCGATATCTGCGAGGTACAACTGACTTGGGTCTATTCAACTCATCTGAATCCAAATCTCAATTGATTGGATGTGCAGATGCTGGTTATCTATCTGATTCTCATAATGCAAAGTCTCAAACTAGCTACGTATTTCTTTTTGGAAATACTGCTATTTCATGGAAATTAGTAAAGCAAACACTCACAGCAACTTCCTCTAATCATTCCAAGATAATAGAAATTTACGAAACTAGTGGAGAATGTATGTGGCTACGAGAAATTATTTCTCATATTCAAGAGAAGTGTGGATTACAATCTGTTAAGAGTATTCCAACAATATTATACAATGCTGCATGTATAACTCAACTCCGAGGAGGATACATAAAAGGAGACAGGACTAAACACATCTCACCGAAATTCTTCAGTACACATGAACTTCAGAAGAGTGGTGATATAGATATTCAAAAAATTCGCTCTTGTTATCATCAGACAGATTTATTCACTAAAGCATTACCACCAGCAACATTCAAAAAGTTAATATATGACATTGGTATGCGAGAATTCAAATGTCTTCTTAAATAAGAGGGAGTAAGGAAGTAAAGATAGTGATATGAATTGCACTCTTTTTTCTTAAATCAATGGTTTTTTCCACAGGGTTTTCCTTGACAAGGTTTTAATAAGGCAATCTTCACACAAATATCCCTAAATTGCTATATAAGAATGATGTACTCTTTTTCCTTAACTAAAGTTTTTATCCCACTGGATTTTTCCTTAGTAAGGTTTTAACGAGGCATATTCTTCATATACGTGATCATCCAAGGAGGAGTGTTATACATCATTGTCTATATTGCTATACATCTTTGTTGGTATACATTATTGTCTATATTGGTATACATTATTGTTTATAATAAATGATTGATGACCCACGTATATAAACCATGTATGAAAGTTCTATATATATGTGTTATATGAAAGGAAATGATAGACTTTCTCCCTTCTTCTTTTAATTTTCTATATCTCTTTCTCTCTGAATCAACTGAGTTATTATTTATATAGTTATTTAATTTTTCAACAATCGTTAATTTATAAGGGTTACCCCTTTTCTAAATAAAAAAAGGTTACCCCATATCACTGTCAAATGATAAAAACAAGTTAGTATAAAGAGGTTAAGCAGAATTGTAGCAAAACCAATAAAAAAAGATACTAAATAAAAGGTGTCCACTATCATTGACTTAGGAATTGAAGGATCCAATCAAGGAATACACAAATAAAAATGGAATTTCAAACCTAACAACTAAAATAATCATAGTGGCAATAAACAGAGCGAAGAAAAATACATGATGAGCAATTGAGCAGGCACTAAGAACACACCGTTTAAATAATTAAGAATGTCCTATGTCATTTGCAGCAACAATAATAAGCTTCCGCACAGAGAACCAATGCCATAAGCCATAAGCTAGTCAAAAGAGAACAATTTCATGATTTGAAAAAAAAAAACAAACAAACATTGCAACCATAAGCAAAATTTTAGAAACAAAACATTTCCAAATGAGTTCCACCCACAAGCAGACCAGCCAACAAATAAAAACTAGAATATAAAAACTAAAGCTTACCCTACACATATATATATATATATCAAGCAAACTATTACCTTCATCAATCATCCCATACATCGACAAAAGCTGTAAGTGATTTCTTCTTGTCATCCCACCCAAATCTACTTCCTTTATTTGTTCGCAAATCATATATAGTCCCACAATGTTTTTTTAATGTTCTAATATGCGATTCAACATGCTTCTCTAAGATGTTATGATTGGACAACAACACACTCAAGATGTTTGTCAACTCTTTTTGATGTCCTCTTGCAAATCCACCTTTCTCATTATTATTGTGAGTTCCCTTTTCTTTCAACATAAGCATTGCTTCTACAAGTTTTTCACCTTCTTCGGTGACCAAATATGTTTTTTACTCCCTCTTGCATCCATACTTGGTCAAATATGCATTTTTATTAGGTTACAAGAATATATAATATAATAATGATGCAAGATATGGAACATAATTTAATAATTAAAAGCATAACTCATTTAATTGGCAAGTCTACTTGAATTCCACTCATTGAAAATTTGCGCAGCTAAATCCCTTCTCCAATAATTCCATTGTGTTGATGTTTCAATTGTTGCTATCAAGTATCAACTCACCATCCATCTCAATATTAACTTCTTCATTGTCTTCTAAATCATCTTCTAATGGATCAACCAACATTTCTTGTCTCTTCAACTTATGAAGAAGACAAGCAGCAAAAATTATCCTTGTGTCTTAATCGGATACCAGGAAGGGCTCCTAAGAATAGCCCAACGCATTTTCAATAATCCAATGCATCTCTCTATATTATTCCTAGGCTCCTAGCGGAATAATGTTTCATATTGAAAAATTCTTCAGTGGTGGTAGGTTGATAATTAGGCCTTCAATCATTAAGATGATATCTTTGACCTCTAAATGGAGCTAGAAAATCATTTGCATTTGTGTATTCAGCATCTACGAGGAGGTATTAATATCCTTAAAACAAGAGAAAAGTATATATTAAGTGACCATAAAAATAGGAAAAAAAGGTTTAGAATACTATGATATACTTGATTGAATTTTCACCTTCTGAAAATTTTAATCCATTTCTCCTATTTATAGCATTTGGAAGTATTCGCCCATCAGTAGCTGAACCTTCCCAACCATCGAATACATAGAAAATTTTCATGTCTAGTGAACAAGCTACTAAGACATTTGTTGCAATTTCCCCTTTCCTAGTCCGATATTTAGGTTTGTAAGCTTCATGCCCAATGACTCTTATGTATGTCCCATCTAATGCACCTAAGCGATTCTAAAATTAGGTGTGCACACAAGTACCGAGTTTCTAACCCGACCCGGTCCAATAATGACCGGGCATAACCTGGCCCGAATCCGATTTTATCGGACCGGACTTCGGGTTGTTGTTTTATTGAATTTCGGTTAAATTAAAAAAATTGTAAAAGTTAAAAGTTCCGTCTCTACAATCCTTTGCATATACGGATTTTTTTTATATTTTTGAATACTTCTCTTTCAGATCTAGTTAGATCTGACTAGATCTTGAGAATGCCATGACCTGTGGCACAGGTACAAGAAAACAAGAAAGAGAAAAAGAAAGGTAGGAGGATCTGGAGGTGTAGGAGCAAGGTTGTAAGGGTCTTACTGGCTAACTTAGATGTTCCATCGAGTTAGCTAGTAATATTCGATCTCCCAGAAAGACTCAAATCATCCTGCTTTCCTTCACCTTGTCTTCTTTTCTTAGGTCGATTTTCTAAGATTCCTTTTGAAAAGTTCCTTCTTGAAACTCTAAAAAGGCGATTTGCAAATTAGAAATAAGGACAAAATTATTAAACTATCCAAATTACCCCTCTCACCCATTATACGTAAATCTCACGTCTTCATCTTTGACAACCATATCTCCTCTTTCCAACATCTGATCGAAGAGAGACCACTGCCATTGAAATTGCATTACCGAGAGGAGTCCAACAGTGGTTCTCTCTTCTCAATCCGTCGTCGAAAAAGGCCGGATCGAGGAAAAATGTCTGAAACACATTTTGACTCGATCTGGACATTTTTGAGATTGGATTGACACGAGACTAGTGGGGTTGGATTTGTATCGGTCAAAAAATTCTAATGCCACTAGTCTTACCTCGATTTGACATCAGAAACAGCTGCAGCAACAAAAAGAAGTTTTGGGGCGTCATCGGAGCTTCGTTGTGGCTTTTTGGCTGCTGTGGACCTCTGTTCTGGCTGCCATAGGTCGGGCTTTACTCCTCTCATAGTTGCTCTTCTTTTGAGACCAACGACGATCATTTTGGTGGTCGAATGAAAAAGTTACACTAAAAAACATGAAATCATAGTTTTAAAACTCTTTTTCTCTATAGAACATATATTTCTCTGTCAAACCGTTATTTATCTTTAGAATAACTTTTTCTCTATAAATAGACCCAAAACTCGGATTCAATAATAAAACCCTATCTCCCAAGTGATGAACCCAAGGTTCCGACATAAAAGTCAAGCAAAAAAAATATGAAATCACAATTTTCATTCTACTAGTAGTGCATAACTTTTTTTCTCTTTACAACTTATATTTCTCTCTAGAACCTTTATTTCTCTATACAATTCTTTTTTCTATGTAATTTTTTTCTCTATTCGACAGACCGAAAGCACAAATTCACTACTAAAACTTTATGTCACAAATGATGAACCCCGAGACTCGGATTCGTTAAACCCTAACGGGCTCAAGGAACGGATTCACTATTGAAATCTTAAATGTCAAAAGTGTTAAATCTTAAGGTCCTAACTACTAAACCCTAACGGGCTCGGGTACTATAAACACCATGTTCAAACTTTCAAAGTTGGTTAGAACTCGTTTTCCCTGTAAAACTATTTTTTCTCTATTCAACAGATCAAAACCCAGATTCTCTATTAAAAACCTATGACCCAAGAGATGAACTAGAAAGTTCGGATTCACGAAAACCAACAAATTCTTACCATTAGAAGCACTTAAAGCAAGACCTAGATAATGGGCCAATAATATCATCATAAAATGTACAATGCTATTTTTATCTGTAAAACCTTCGGAAATATTTTTTGACCAGGTAATCGCTTTTTGATGATAGATTGAGGTGAGGCCAGTGGCGTTGGAATTGCTCGGCCAAGACGAATCCAAAGTTACCGGTGTCATCTTGATCCGTCTCTAGAAATGGCCAGATTGAGGTAAAACGCATTCTGATTGGTGTCAACTATTTTGCCTCAATCCTAAAGTTTTCAATGTCGAATCTTGGTAAGGCCATTGGCGTTGGATTTGTCTCGGCAAAACGATTCTAATGCTACTGGCCTCACCTCAATCTGACACCAAAAATGATCGCATCGAGGCAAAATACAATTAGAACATTTTGCCTTGATTCGACAGTTTTCGATGTCGGATCTTGGGAAGGCCAATGGCGTTGGATTCGCCTCGGCCTCACGATTCCAACGCCATTAGCCTTTACTCGATCCAAAGTTAGAAGCATTCGCAGTGAGAAAAATAAGTTTTCAGTCATATTTGATTGCATTAACAATGGTAAATCTGTAATATCAAGTTTTGTCCTTAATTCAATAAATTTAAAAATCAGCTGAACCTTAACTAACAAAAAGAATTCAGCTGTCCTTTTACTCTTAAGAGTTAGTAAATTCAGCTGTCCTTTTACCTTTTTTTTAAAACTAGTGAAATAAGAGGTTAGTGGTAGTTCAGTCAATAGACAATATATTTTACACTTGTTTTCCTTATTTAAATATGTTTTAATTTCGCATGAACCTTATATTTATGGGGGTAAAAAAGATTTTCCTTACTGAAATACATATTTGTTTTGAAAGATTTATCGCTAAACTCCTTAATATCTATAAGATATTAAATCTCCACATTATCACAAAAGATTTAATCTTAATTTCTCCAACTAAATCCATAAATTTCTACCGAAAATTCGGCAGCATCTCCCCGTATATCGGAGAATGCCCATCTGAAATACGCAGTACATATTTAGCAATCTATAAGGCCTCCGGCCATCACATCACAAGCAATCACAATCTTAGGCAGGGCCTCAGGCCATCTACAGCATGCATCCGCAATACAAAATAAAACATAATCATCATACATGTATCAACATGCAATATAACCATAAGGTTCACATCCAGGTACAGGAGTCCTATCACAAGGCACCCTTCTATCCGTACCAATCACACACCGTCAAGGTGTTCACAACATAACCAACATACACAATCGTCAACTCACATATATAAAATCAAACATAATAAAGAAAATTTATGCTTTATTCTAACCCCATCCTAGTGTCTCCAGGTGGCACCATGTCATCCCACCTAATACAGATTCGCAGTGTCGGTATCCGTACCAGTCTCGCCTGTGTAGAAAGGAAAAAGAGTAAAGGGTGAGCAATGGCTCAGTAGGGGCAAAGAGGATAACAAAATATAATAGCTAAATTAAAAAGGTAAAGTCGATGCAGCAACATGCCAAAGACTATGAACCACCATAACAAATACTCATCAAACCGTGGTCTCGTTTCCTACCGTGAGTCCCAATGGGACGACGCCTCAGCATCCATCCCCACACATCGATATCGGTGAACACTGCCACCATATGACTCAATAAGGAAAACATGACCAATTACAAGACACCAGTCTTGTCCATACTGACTCGGGTTCCCTGAACCGATTCCTCGGAATCTCAGTATGTTGCCTCATATAGGAGTCATTCGGTTGCAACCAAGTCAAGGTTCCACAACCCTCCTCCCATATGACGTTCACACAACCTACGGAAGTCACGAAACCATATTCGCACTTCCATGTGGCTCTAATGCAACAATGTCATGCCATGAATTTAATATAGCAATAAACAAATCCTAGTTATATTTAACTAGCCATAATGCATGAATAAGAACCAAACATGCTTGATATAAGACCAAGCAATCAACTGGGAATGCAAACTAATATTTAGGAAATTCGAGAATAACCCTAGGTTCGTTTTTCCCTAGGGAGCAAATAGGGAAAAAACAGAAACATGAATAATAATGAAGATTAAAAACGCATTTTTAGATATTAAGAAAGAATCGAAAGATTGGGCTAGAATCCCCTACCTCGATTCCAAGTAATTACACTTATAGAATTTTTTTCCCGAAACCAAGGGTTTTAGTTCCAAGCCTAATATTTGGCAAAAATCGAAACTCACGTCATAACAATGCATTATTAACATCACATTTCTCATAAAAATAATAATTATCTCACAAACCACAAGGATTTACCTTTTCTCTCTAGAAATTTCCTTCAAAAGCTTCAATATCCACCCAATCTAGTTTTCACTCCAAATCAACAATAGAACCTAGTTATACAACCAAAATTATGTATAAAATCAACTTCCTAAAGCCTCCAAACCAATTAATTAAAGATTCCAACAATTCTAAACAAAAACCTAACTTTTGACAAAATTTGAAAAACTTATCAAAACAAGAAAAAAAAATATTACCTTAACTCTACAAATCTTCTTACAATTTGTTAGACACTCTTAATCATACAAAATTCAACTTGTATTTTCCCAAAAATCAAGTTTCTTCCCCCTTCTCTCCTTCTTTCCCTTTCCTCTTGGCTTCTCTGGTCTCTCGGCCAAAAGTGTCTTTTTTTTTCTTTGAAATAATGGTGCTGGCCGGTCCAGCGCCATTCAATTGAATTATATATATATATATATATATTTTGTTGAAAGTGGCCACTTTACAACAAAATGGCCACTTTCGGTGGCCATATATGGGCCACCGAAAGTGGTCCTATTTTTTGTGCATATATATATATATATATATTTATCTTTTACAATTTAATGTATATATATTTTTTTATTTGTTTAAATAGTTTTATTTATAATAAAATTTATTCAATTCCACATCTATTTAATCTTTTTTTTTCTATTACTTTCTTGTTATTTTTGGGTCGAGATATTATAGGATGTCAACGGGGTGGGGGACCCCTTTTCCCGTAACACAATTCTTAGTTGTTCCCATAAAATATCCGCTTGATATTTTAATATTAAAAATTAAAGTAAATTTTGAACTTCAATTCATTATAAAATTATAGACATGACTTCAATTATTTGAGAGAGTTAAATAAATTAAATTATATAGGAAATCATTAATGATTAAAGTATGAGTTTGATAACTGTATATATTACTCATTAAATAAATAAATACGTTTACTAGAAAATTAAATATACACAAATGATATATTTTTATAGATTTTTTTGGTGATTTGTTATTGTTAATTTTATAAATAATATATGCATATGAAAGTAATAACATATATTGTAAATAATATACACATATATAATCAATAATATATATGTGTATAGGACTGGTTGAATTTCGACAAACTTGTTTCCGTATCAGCCCGGGTATTTTTTCCGTAAAAATACCCGTACTCGTTATCTGACTTATTAATTAATGATACATATCCGTATAATTTGAGACGGATTATATGAATATCTATCGGATACAAATATTTTTGACATCCTATGCTCCGTTTTGCCCTAGTTAAGACGCCCATGTGTCAAACGTTTTAATTGAGAATGTGAAGTTTTGTTAAACTTGGGCTCCACTTTACTTCAATAATGCATACAATCATCATAAATTGAAAAGGAGACCAAAAACGCAATCAACACCATGGCTGGGCCCCATTGTGCCTGCATTATTCATCTCTATAAAATTTTATTCATAATTAGACATGATTATATTAAATATAATTATAGTACCATGCTGCGTACATTCTGTCCAAATCCATAAACTTTGTTTTTTAGTTTTTGAATTCTTGAATTTGAATTATATAAAAGAAGAATGTACCGATCCCACGACGACAACAGGAATATTTTAATATTTTTTAAATGAAAGACATAAATATGGATTATTTTTATAATGGGCTTTATAAAAATATAAAATAAAATATTGCCCTAATTTTTTTTTTTACAAATATTAAGAAAATTTAATTAATACAGTGATAAAATTAAATTTTACTTATATACTTCTTAAATAGTCATAAAAAGATGAAAATATTTATAAAATAACGAAATACATTAAATAAGGGTGTTTTAAGAATTTAATTAATTAATTATATTTTTAAAATTAAAATAATAATATAATTAAAAAAGATAAATATAGAAAGTAAAATTATTTTTATGGAAGGGATGGAGTATTAAAGTTATATAAAAATGTAATCAAAATACATAATATATTAATTTTATTTGATTGGCAATATGACCCACAAAATGGTACTATAAACAAGAATGACCACAAAATGATATATTCAATTAATCCACACTCAAAGACACTAGTAGTCTCTTCTCTGATCTGTTGAGGCAAGAAGAAGAAGGAGAAGAGGAGTGGGAGGAAACAAGAATGGCTGGTTCTAATGCTGGTGGTCAAGTGGTGAGGAACAAACAGGTGAAGCTGAAGGAGTATGTAAAAGGTTTCCCTAAAGAATCGGACCTGTACGTGACATCTGATAGCACCATCGAGCTGAGAGTACCGGATGGGTCTCCAGAGGGCGTTATTTTGGTCAAGAATCTCTACTTGTCTTGCGATCCTTACATGCGTGGACGATTGGGACAGTCCAAGAACGCCGAATACCCTTCCTTTCCTCTTAACGCTGTAAGTGAACCACAACTTGTAGAAATTAAGGAATTCATTTGTTGGGTGTTATTTGAAATCAATCTGATCTTGTAATGTAGTTTAATTAAACAAATGGGTGCAAATCTATTGTTGCTTATCAATTGAATTGGTTGATTATCCTTCTGTCTCTCTCTCTCTATATATATATATATATATATATGATGATCCTTATTTGCTATGTCGAGTGAAAAGGCTTTTGATAAAACAAAGGTCTTTTGGATATTCAATGTTTGTCAAGATTTTGTGAACTGGTTCAGCTGATTTCTTGATAAACAAAAACTTGCAGCCCATAAGCGGATTTGGGGTGGCCAAAGTTGAGGACTCTAAGCACCCTCACTTCAAGGTCGGTGACCTTATTTGGTCCAGCAAAATTCAATGGGAGGAGTACAGTCTTATCAAAAATCCTGAAGGTTTCTTCAAAATCCAGCACACTGACGTACCCTTGTCTTATTACACTGGGATTCTTGGTAAGTCATCTGCCTTTTTCATAGAAAAGATTGACAGATTTGTCTGAAAATTGTTTGGTTTTGCAGGGGATTTTTTGTTTTTTTTGAAAACTTTAAAAGTTTCTGATATGATGACACTAATCAATTTATGGACTTAGCTGCCATGTTTTCGTGTCAGTGGGCCTCATTTATATGTTATTGTTCATTGAAGATTGTGGTGCTTGATTCAGGTGCCATTAACCAGCCTGAGTACCATGGATCTCTTTTGTAGCTATTCTTGCTTCTGCTTCTTGTAAACGTAAAATTAGTTACCAATAACCCAGTATCCTCCCTCCTAATTGCTAATTGACTTTATACTGAACTGCTAAACATTTATTCTTCAGCTTAGCTTTCTCGACAAAGTATGTATCCAAAGTATCATGTCATGGCTCACCAGCTTCTGCATTAGGCATCCTTGACATACTCACTCCTACTATCTAAACGCATGACTCTCAGCTTCAGCCTAGCAGTAAGCAGGCTATCATTCTGCCCATGCTGTTCATTTAGATAAAACATAAAATTGGAACCATACTCTTCTAACTTATCCCCATTTCAAAATGGTTATCTGGTCAGCAAGCTCGACCATGTTTCTTTTCTCACATTGGTCGCTTCTATTCAGTCAAAAATTTTCCAAATTCATATTTGCATGAAACCATCTGCCTACTATATCTCCTATTTTCTGACACAGGACTAATTCCATTTGGTAAAAATTTTCTTTTCCTCAATAGGTATGACTGGAATTACTGCCTATTTTGGTTTTCATGAGATTTGTTCTCCAAAGAAAGGAGAATATGTCTACATTTCAGCGGCATCTGGTGCTGTTGGTCAACTTGTGGGGCAATTTGCAAAGCTAGCGGGTTGTTATGTTGTTGGAAGTGCTGGAAGCGAAGATAAGGTGAGACATCTCTAAACATAATTTTCAACTTTCTATTTCTAGTTTTAGTGGCTGCTGTAAAGAGCATTTTGTGAATAATTTATCGTCCTTGAGAGATGCACTAAGCATAGACTCTTGTAGCGCATTTCCTCTTCTTAAATGTAAATTTCTAAGAACGGTAGCAGAAAGAGAGTTTCTTTTCCCGATCCTGCTCATTTCTTCTTCTTTTTTAAATATTCTTTCATTGTTAGTGTCATATTGGATTTCTCTGTCATGGTATTGGAACTGATGTTTATATTGTTCTAAATCAGGTTGAGCTCTTGAAGACTAAGTTTGGATTTGACGATGCTTTCAATTATAAAGAGGTGCACGACTTGGATGCAACTTTGAAAAGGTTTGTTTTTGTGATGGTCTAAGAAAAGTTTATCAGAGTACTCAAGTTTAGCATCTATGCCTGGCTTTATGTTAACTTCATTATCTCTGGAATAAAAGATATTTTCATATCGGGGCCTAGTTGATTCCAAAATGGAAAACTTAAAATGAAAAATGTTTTCCATAAATGATTATCTTTTTTCTTTTTCCTATTGTCACAAGGTTTTTCCCAGAAGGCATTGACATTTACTTTGAGAATGTTGGAGGGAAAATGCTTGATGCAGTGCTCCTTAACATGAGAGTCCACGGTCGGATTGCTGTATGTGGAATGATCTCTCAGTACAATCTTGAGCGTCCTGAACCGGTCTACAATTTGGCAACTGTTATATATAAACGTGTTCGTATCGAGAGCTTTGTTTCTTCCGATTTCTTCTCCCGATATTCAGAGTACGTAGATGCAGTGCTGCCGTACATCAGGAAAAAGGAGATCAATTATTTGGAAGATGTAGCAGAAGGCATCGACAGTGGCCCTGCAGCTTTGATGGGAATTTTCAGAGGACGTAATATAGGGAAGCAAGTAGTTGCTGTAGCTCATGAGTGATTAATAGGTGATGGTATTGCTGTTTTATCTTATTGTAGTGTTGTGCGATGCTGAGTCTTATGCTTTATAACATGTCTTCTTGTGCTGTTCTAAAGACTGATTAATAGGTGATCGTATTGTGGTTTGTCTTATCGTAGTGTTGCGCGATGCTGGGTCTCTTTCTGGGTGCATCGCACGAGAGAGGTGTATCATGAATAAATGCATTGGAATTGCTAATAGTATTATGATGTGAGAGTTGGTTATTTTGATTCCATGTTCGAGTACAGAGTATAGGAATTCCTATTAGCAGAGTGCATGGACGGGCGACCATTCACAGTTTAATTTACTCAGTGGAAATGATAAATTGACTCGAATGTTTATTGAAATAATGTGAAGGAAGTCAATACTATGAGAATTGGCTAGAGGATCACAGAAACATAATTTAGATGTGAAAAGAAGAACAAGTACTGCCGCAAACAGAGGAGGGACGAGGACACTATGGAACTTGTCCTTAGCACTTGGATAAATTTAATGTAATTATTCGGTTATTGCTGTAAAAAGAAGAAAAAAATTGTTGGGATCAACAGTCAAATTATTAATAAAGATGAAAAATATGAAAACTAAATCCAGAAAGCGACACAACGATATTTATGAGGAAAACTTAATCCAGGGAAAAAATTCGGGTGTTTTGAGCCACCGATTTTGAAACAATTCATTATTCAAATTACAAGAATGCCTCTAGAGTTGGGATCCACATTACCTACAATAGTTTCTTGCTCGAGTCGTTGGACACACCCTACCACAAGTAGAAGCTTTCACAGAATGCTCCAGAGTTGCACTGAAGTCTTCAAGCTCCAAGAACATACAATAATGCTCTCAAAGCGTGATGCATTAACGCATGAAGATTAATCAAAACTCAATTCGCTCAAAACTCAAGATACGGTTTAGAATAGGCGAGTAAAAAGCTTAAAGTTGTTTTGATTACCGATGACAATATATATCTCATGTGAATGAATAAAAAAAAAACCCTAAATAATGACCTAAACAATATGCTTACAATATTGACCCACGAAATTAGTTAAAGATTGTGTTCTAATAGTATAATTAAGGACATGAAAGATAAGGAAAGACTTTCTTAATTTAAGGAGATGATTATCTCTAAAATAGGAATTAGATAAATCTCTAAAATGAGAGATAATCATTCATAAAATAAACGTAATTTTATTATAATCATTCAATTTAACCAAATCAATTAATCAAATAAAATCAGTTATTAATTTCACTTGAAAACAAACCATGTAAATCTTGAAATCCAAGTTTTCAAAAATTGATGCTCATGGAGGCCACGTGAAGCTTAGTTGGAATCCATGTACGGAACGTGCAGATTACATGGCAGCACTGTATCAGTAACTTCAAACCAGTTAATTTTAACCTGTGTTCCTATCTAATGTGAATCTCAGCTAATCTAAATTGATGATTACCTTGGTCAAATATAGTGTCACATAAATAAAACTTACAAAAGATATTGAATCCACGTAATGTTCAACACATGATAGATTAGAAACTAATTAAACTTGGTTTCCGAGCCGTTGGATATGGTATCACGACACCTTAGTTCAGACACTTGTTGTCCACACCCAATGCTCTCATGCCTTGAAATCTTGCTGAAATGGAGTTCAACAGGTTAATGACTTTCTGTCCTGTGGATTCATCTGCATTGGAACAACCATTCGTGAAAACAACATTAAAAGTAAATGTGGATCCAATTTTTGGGTATGCTGGAAAACCCAGTTTCTCCATTCATTGCTTATGCTCAGACCAATGCCTGTGCCCCCATGTGTTCTGGAAATGGATGGACCAACTTGCATAAAAGGACTGGAGACAAGAGACTGAGCTTCCAGCTGGATTCTCACTCCGGTATCCTCAACCAACACAATGAGATTGATAAGGTCACATGTTGAAGATGAGAAAGGGCAAGCAGGGCTTGTCTGCAAACAGGCAAACTGTTTATTGGAGTCTTGATCTCATCAGAAACTGTGATTTTGCAACGTCAGTGGCCTCAAGCCCTTTTTTTTCCCAGCTCCATCATCTCATGATATCTTCGACTTTGACAATTCGACTAACATTTGCATGCAATATATCCCCCACAAGCAATGCAATCACAAGCAAGCTAATTGAGGTTGTTATGGCTAAGCAAGGCAATGCAATCACATTCTGCAATCCATCATCACGAAAAAAAATTCATTTTATACTTATTTTTTTGGCTACATGATTAAATTAATAAAGGGAAATTCACCAATAAGTCCTTTAATAAAAATATGTATTCCATTTACTATCTCCAATTTTTCAATATTCTATAACATCCTTTAAATAATTATGGACAAAACTACCCTTATTCCAATAAGTCCTTATGTGGATGATATATGCTGACATCATCATATTTTTGTTATTTTTTTTTCTTTTAAAAACTTAAAACAGTTTTATCTCTCAAAATACACGTCGGATTTTTTTTAAAAAAATAGATTTAAAATCAGCACGAAAAATTCTTTCCAATGACATCCATGATCGATATGTTTAAATGTTCATTCGTCAAATCCTCTGAATAAACTCAGAGAATTTCTCAAAACTCACCAAAACCAATTAAATGAGTTTTCAAAATTAAGTAAAAATATTCTGATGATTTCATAAAAATATATCAAAAAAATATATAAAATTTTTGAAAAATAAAAAAAAAACAACCAAAAATTCAGAGAATTTCACAAACTTGTCTCAAATTTAGAGGATTTCGCAAAATTTATCAAAATAAATCATAATTTTTTTGAAATTAAGCAAAAAAAATTTAGAGGATTTTATAAAATATATAATAAAAATTAGATTAATTTTTGAAAACCAAAGAAAAAACAACTCGAAACTCTAAATCCTAAACCCCAAAATCTTAAATCTCAAAATCCTAAATACTAAATCCTAAATCCTAAATCCTAAATCCTAAACTCTTAAATCTCAAAATCCTAAACTTTAAACACTAAACTCAATATTCTAAACCCTGGACTCTTAAACTTTAAACCTTTTAACCAGAAATCCTCTGAATTTCTCAGAAATCTTCTAAATTTTCCAGAAATCCTCTGAATTTCTCAAAAATCCTCTGAATGTAACAGTTCTGGTTTTAATTTTGAACAAAAAATCTTATAAATAATTAAGAAGAATTTATAAAAATAAGAAGAAAATCATAACATTTTACTAACTTATATTCCTAAACCCTAAATCTTAAACCTTAAGTCCTAAACCCCAAAATCATAAATAATAAATTATAATCTCCTATATATCCTAAACTCTAAACACTAATATCTTAAACCTCAAAACCCTAAACTTTATACCCTATTACTAGAAATCCTCTAAATTTTTTATAAAAAATTTAGAGGATTTATCAAAATCAAACAAAAAAACAACCAAAAATTTAGATGATCAGAGGATTTCTCAAACTTTTCAAGAATTCAGAGGATTTGACAAAACTCACCAGAAAAATTCAAAAGAGTTTTTGAAATTATGTAAAAAAAATAAAAAAAATCAGAGGATTTCTTACCTATAATTCAGAGGATTTTCGTAAAAGTCACCAAAACGGCTAAAAATTGTTCTAATATTTGGTTTTGTTTAAATTATGAATTGAGTTTTATTATGATATTATTTTCATATGTTATTGGCTTTGATTGTTAGTGAAGAATGTAATAAAAATATTGACATTTGTATTGGATAATGTTTTGTTGATGCATAAGTGTTTCATTGTTGATTTCGATAATATAATGATTCATAGATTTTAATGCATATGCATATGTTATTGAGTCAAGTAAATTTTATACATGTGAGTGCATGTACTTAATTTTCATGAAAGAAATTTTTTTTGGTTGATCGACTATTCACTTTGATTCATCAAAAGTGAAAATATTACTTTATCTTTAAAAATATATAGATAAGATAAATAATTTTCACCAGACTTTATGGGATTGTATTTATATTTATTTTATTAAAATAATTAATTTCTAAATAAAGAGCAATCATGTACTAATAAAAATAAGGATAAGTTTAAATGAGGGGAGGGTAAAATTGTCTTTAATAGAGGTTAAAACTTAAAGTTGTCCTTATTGAGTTAAACTTCAAATAATTGAGGATGTATTGGGCTATAAACTTTTCAAAAAGACTAAATGAAATATGAAGTCCATATAAATGACTTATCACCAAATAATCCATTAATAAATTGATTATCAGTAAGACAATAATAAATAAAAAATTAAAAATGAACACATGAAATTAGAGGTGTGAAAACTGGACAAAAATCGGTAGAAAATCGAAAACCGAACTGGTCGGTCTGGTCCGGATCCGTTTATTGACCAAATTCTGATCAATGGTTTGAAAGTGTTGAATTGTAATATATAATTATATATATATATATATATATATATATATATATATATGAAATGTTGGATTGTAATATATAAATTTGAAACTCTATTTTGAACTTTATACTTGTAGCATGTACTATGGATTCTTGACCTAATATCAGGTTACCCGTAAATAGCGGTTAACCTGATATTAGGTCTAGATTCGGTTTCAACATTTGAGAAATCAGAACTTCCGTTTGGTTTCCGGATTAGGGGCCACAGTCCGATTAATCGGACCGTGCACAACCGTACATGAAATAATATAATATTCTTGTGATTGTTAATAGTAAAGATCAGAGATTGCCGAAGAAATTTAGAAGATGAGATGAAGAAGAAGAATTGAGGTTGGAGAAGAAGAGTTGTAGCAAACCAATAATTCATAATTGTATTCATTTGCTACTGTTGGTAACCAATATTTCTTCAAATATTAAAAAAATTAAGACAAATACAAAGAATTGTCCCCAATAAAATGAAATGGAACACCTGACTTAAAGCTCAACATTGAAAATGAAGCCCATGAATTGCACCCTGGGAGTACTGTCGTCACAGGAGAGCCCCATATTTTATGATAAAAAAATCATAAAAAAAGAGAAATGTTTGCGCATCGAGGAATTGAACTTCTATCCTCTCACATTCAAAACAACCGCTTTAGCACCGGGCCACAACAAAAATATGATAGCGATTGTCATAGGAAATAAATTATATAATGTTTTTAATAAACTATTAGTAACTAAAAAAAATTGGGGGCCGCAGCCCCGGGTAAAGTTTATTTTTATAATTGTAACGCTAGCTTATAAGTGTGAAAAATAAGTTAGTTTATATACTGTGACACAAGTTGTCAGGAGTTTGATAAACCTTATAAATATTGCTAACTCATAAGCCATGTTAAACCTATTTTATTTGTAATTATTTTATTTTTTATAAAAACATAAAAGCACAAATATTATTTATTGAAAGTATAAGTATTTTTTTTAAGTATAAATTACAGAATATTTATAATGTAAAATTAAAATTATTATCTAAAAAAGTTGATAATATTTTATTTTACGATTTTTTTTAAATTATTTACTTTTATGACGAATATTTATTATTGTCATATTAATTTTAAATTTAGACTTAGCCCCGTTTGATTTGAGAGGGCTTCAACGTGGACTGCCAACGTACAAAGCTGAGCTACGTCTGTCTCACCAAACACCCACATTGTCTTCTAATATCATTTTTTTTCTCAAAATCTTTAATACCAATTGATATGTAGGTCATGTATTAGATTTTCATGTTATAACCTAAACAATAAATGTTAAACCCTAAGAGAAATGGATACGCTAAACCCTAGGGTATATTGGATTTTCAGTTGTAACCTAAATAGTAAGTGTTAAATCATAAGGCCAGGAAAATAAATTTATTAAACCATAACGGACTTATTAGATTTTCATTTTGTAACCTAAACAATAACTTTTAAACCCTAAGAGAAACATATTCGCTAAACCCAAACGAGCTAATAATTAATTAGAATAAAATTATAAAGCCAAATAAATACTCAACATATTAACAAGGCAATAGAATAATTAATTAGAATAGAAAAATAAATAGAATAACTAGATATGAGCTATCATGAGTTCACAAAATATGAATTACATATCATTTTTCATAGATTTATGACCTTCATAGCTGGTTTTGTATGTAGAGATCGGTAATACTAGAGGTACATAGACTATTCACTCCATAATGTCCCTAATACATGTGGCATGCCACATAAGTTAGTTGAGTCAGCATTTTAAAAATTTTGAAATTTAAAAAATTGTGTCAACTTTAGTCAAATCAGTCTTGGCATGTGTTATTACTTGTCAGAGCTAACCATGGTTCGCATATGCTTTTATTTTCTAAAAAATTCATTCAGACGGCCTCTCTCCAGTTTCTTCATGAAGCTTCTTCTTCCCAAAAAAATTCATTTACCATTGTTGAAGGTCTCTGAAGCTAAAATACACCATATTTAGTATAATTTTTAGGTGATATTAAAGTGTTTTTATCATGACAGTGTACCTAAAGTCTATTGCATTGATATTATTACTTTGTTCGTATGTTCATGCGCATAAAGATATTGGTTTTTGAAGTTCTATGAAGCTCCTTCAAGCTTGGTTACAGCACTTTCAGATATTGAAACTATCTTGCGAGGAAAACAAGGTAATAACATATATTGATTTATGTTTTTTTTGTTTAATCCATTTTTGAAGCAATATTTAATTAATGCTGAGAAGCTTTGTGAGTTTTAATGGCGCCCACAGTAATATAAGGTATTATAATGTATTTTTGTGAATGGTTTTATGTTTCCCATGTTTTTAGAAGTATGAGTTTTTTTTTTCATGACAATGTGTAAATGAGGGTTGATATGATTAGTTGTTAATTTCATGCAATGCAATGCAATGATAGTGTGTTGTATATTAAGTTTTGTAATATTTGAGTGTGGATATAACGTAATTAGGTAAGGTGATGTTTTTAGTGCAAGGTTTATGGTTAAGACACTATTGTTTTCAGCTTTATTTTAGTATTACATTGTTGCGATATTTTCTTTTATTCGATTCGTTATTACAATGGATCTGAAATTAGACCCTTAAAATTGCACTATAATTTTAGTGGTAATCAATCCGTGGCAATGTAATTAAGAGTAATAGGAGCCCTAATTTGAAGCCTTAATTTTGAAGCTCAATGTAATAATCTAATTTGCAATGTAAATAGCCTATTATAGTGTATAAATGTGCCTATTACAGTGGATAAAATCTATCTGTTACATTGTATTTATTATTTAGATATTACATTGCAGAAATAAACATGATTATTGCATTGTTCTGAGACATTGTGCTCCAATCTATTTTATAATGTCATATAAAATTGTTATTACAATACTTGTATTTGGTTTAATATGTTGGTGATATTTTTGATTAGCTCCATATTGTTAATGAATTGCATTCCTAGTGATTAGATGGCGAATGGTAGTTCATCACGCTCTGAACATGTTACAAAAGTTTCGGACAAAGTAAAGGTATCTTCGTCGTCGAAGATGGCTCATAGGACTCCAAAGGAACTATAGGTGTCTTGTTTGAATATGTCAACTTTCATGGACAAGTAATTATTACATTTTGATCTAAGTTGACAGCTCTTATTACACTAGGAAACACTTGGAGTGAATTTTTTTATTGAATTTGGTAAAGCCAATGTGAATACCTGATACATACAATAATCATTTGGTTGTTGTAATTACATTGTGACAGACAGTGTCTACTACATTGTCAATAAGCATTGTTATATTCTTATAAAAGCAAAATACAAAATGTCAATAACACATTGTAATTATCCGGCATCCAGAAAATGAACTTCAAATATTTGTGAATTCTACTTGCATCGTTGGTGATAGACATTTTCTTCATAGAGAACTCATTAACAATTTCATGTATTATATAAAAAAGTGAACATGTCATTAACCGAATAAAATAACATGTCCAACAGGATCATCACAATCATATGTACTCTCAACTGATTCAATCGAATTTAGTGTTGTCTCCCTGAATATAAAATAAAATATTAATATTAGTTACAAGGATATCATGTTGAACCAATACAAAAACAGCCAACAACAATTACACTGTGACAGACAGTGCCTAATTTCATTGTAACATACATTGCCTATTTCATTGTTAGTAAGTCTTATTACAATCTCAGAGAAACAAAATGTAATATGACAATAACATATTTTGATTAACAATTTACTAATATCGCCAAAAAAATAAATAAATAAATCAGAAAAATTACATTGTCAATAAATAAATCCTGGACAAAGTGCAATAATTACATAGGCCCAATATATTGCAGACATTTATTACATTGTAAAAAAATCACCAAATACACATAAGGAAAAAAGCAAGGGAAATTGATGTACAAATATGAACATCGTTGTGCTACGATACTTGCCTAAGCTCAGGAAAACATGATAAAAGAAAACAAATATAACTAAATTTCTCAAGTTATATATAAACCTGTAATTACATTATAAGTTCGGAACAATGTAATTATATACAGAATACTCAAAATTCTGTAATGAACAATTTTTAAGGCAAAAATCCTTTCATGAACAATTTTATTAACAAATTCTCAACAATCTTTCTTCCAAACTCTATGATAATATAAATCTATGCTATTATTACATGGATTGTAAATAAACAAAGTGTAATCAACGATCTAACTTATCTCATCGAACTGGTGAACTAGAACCTTATTTTTTTTAGCATAAAAAAGCAAGAACGAGCTTGTAGATGAAATCGAAACGTGTCGAATTTTTCTCTTTGTCATATTATGATTCTTTTGGAACAAACAATGTCGCGATTGGTTGCCGACGTCGAAGTTCTATTATTGGAAAGTGAGAGAAAAGAGATGGTGAGGGATGGTGTAGATGAGAGAGAAGATGGTGCATGATAGAGAAGATGGTGCATGACGTAAACAAGAGAGATAATAAAATAATAATTAAATCAACCATGATCAATTATATAGTTAATAAAAAAAGAGAGAGAAGCGGGAATATGTCATGAAAGTGGGTGAGAATTAGGATTGATTATAACGAGACAAAAAAATTTGTCTTCCCAAAATTAAAGTCTATGTGGCATGCAGAGTCAGCGTGCCACATAGATTATGTATGTTATGGCTAGAACAGTTTTGGGATATCTATCATTTTCGTAAAGAGATTGTAAGTCCTCCAAACAAATTATTTGCACTTTATTTTTTTCTCCCGTAAGCTTGTGTATCTAATGTTCATGATACTTCAAGTGGATCTACCTTTTTCTTAAAACACGACTCGACATTTCAATGTAAGATATAAAGCTTGGGTAAAGATACTAGATATTGGCATGGTCTGATAAAAATATTTGAATGTGAGAGTTCTTCATAAATAGTATAACTTTTCTATTGTTTGATGTTAGGAGCAATCTTCCCGAATCCACCAAATCCAAAAGCACCGCCCAACAATGAGAACAAATTAACAAGCCAGTCACTCCAAGATCTGGAATCGTTTATTACAAATCAAGAAGACAAAGACAAGATGATAGAAGGATTAAATCTACAAAGGATCAAGGAAATCCAATCTAGCCCAAGCAAAGGAAGGATTCCTATGCCGAATCTAGGAACAATGAATATCCCTAGCCCAAGCCTCAGCCAAAATTGCTCTCACAGAGAACCCTAGTTCAAAATATGCTTCTCTAAATAAAAACCCAAACAAAAATGCGTATGAGTTTTAATCAGTACTCTCACCAGTGCTATAGCTCCCAATCCCAGCGTTGTGGCACTGTACTCTATGATGTTGTTGTTGGTACTGCTTGGAGTGTTGGCATTGCAGTGTGAAAGTTTGGTATATTTCACCAAGATTATTAGTCAACAAAATATGAAAATAATTATCAAAAATAAAAATAAATAAGAACACCACAATTTTAACGATGAAATCTAACTGAGAAAAATCTCGAGTCTATGAGCGACTAATCTTGCAAAACAATCCACTATAATAAACCAAGATTACAATTCTATCTTTCAACTAAAAATTTTTCTTGTACATCATGTTCTATGTATGTTTTGAACATCAACTCAACCCATCAAGGATGAATATGCTTATAGCGTCTCTAGAAGACTTCAACTCTACGAAGATGATCAAACACGACTCCATCAAGACCACTGTTGAACGTCTTTAATGGATCACCGAATAAACAAGAAAATATAAAACTCTCTTCTTTAAACTAATCTCTCTCAATTCACATAAATAATCTCACTATTACTAGAATAATAAGAGAGAAAAAAAAACCACCAAGCATTATGTAAATCAATTGCAAGACTTTAAGCTTTGCTTTTGTGTCCTTTAAATCTTTAATGTTGTCCTGCACTTGATATAGGACAAGAGTCACACCATGATAAGAATTCATTCTTAACCCCTATAAAGAAACATGAGATAAAACAAAACACCACAAAAGAGATTTATGATAGACATGCACCACTAGGAGTTTAAATCAATAAAAAGTCAAACACTTAACAGTTATATCACTTGACATTTGTTGGCGTGTCTTTTATATATCACTAGAGTTTGACTCATGGTAAGATTTTTCAAATCATGATAAGACTTGCCTATTATCTCCCGTAAAACAATTGTTAAATAAACAAAAAATCTCCAATTGAAATTGATCATTTATCTACAAAAGACTCCAAGTGATATTAGTAACTTATTTACTAAGAGTTATAACTAAAGTAGACTTCCATGACTTGTATCACTAATACGACAAATAGTTTGGATTTATTTATGAAACTTATTTTGCATTATCTCCATAAAAGGCCATTATGAAACTCATGCATTCAATTTTGTAATAGCCATGTAATAATACAAATAATATGTGTAACACCTAAATCTGATATGAAGTAATTTACCTCGAGGTTACTTCACCAATACATAATTATATCATTGACTTTTTTGTGAGGAGGAAAATTTATGTTTCATGACTTTTTTTGTGACATATCAACAGTTTGACTAATCAAAATCCAGTCAAATTTGACTATGTCATGATTTTTTTTTTCAGTGGCCTTTTTGAAATGTTTAGTCTTTTGATGACTGAGTTGTAACAGAGGCTATTTATTAATGACCAAAAATATTATTTACTCGTATCACATCTTTTTGGTTTCATGGACTCGATTCCTACCCACTACAAGTATTCCATTTTAAGACGACACTTTCTATCGGTGCTTATTAAAGGGCTGAACTACAAAACAGTCTCCTCAAATGTCTGTACAAAAATAGTCCTCCTCTCTACCATTAGATTAAGTGTTTTAATCTCTACCATTAAAAAAAAACATAAATGTCTTTCTTGCTCCAACTAATAATATGATGTCATTTGTCTCACTACAAGAAGTTCGCGAATTATTGACAAAAATTTTTGTCGATAATCCTAAAAATCCATCGGTCATATTGACTACCGATCGAAAATTTATATTGTTAAAACCCTCATGGGTAATCTAAACACAGATGGGAAAAATTTCGTTAGTAATTATCGACAAAAAATTCAACTGTAATCCATCGGCAAAAAAAAAATCATAGATAATATGTTGACAAAAAACAAAAATAAATAAATTTTGTTTGTATTCCATAGACAAAAAAATGTATTTTTTAATTCAATGGGTAGGCAAAATATATAAAAAAAATCTGTCAACAAAAACTAATAATAAAATTGTTATCATTGCCTGTTATATTTTTTGTTAAATACGTTAAATTTTTATACTCATTTTTGTCATGTCTTTTTTCATAATAATTTTTTTAAAAAAAAAATCTGTGAATGTTGACTGAGTAATGTCTACGTGTTGTGCATTACAGTTGCATGCAATATATGCCCCATAAGCAATGGAATCACAAGAAAGCTAATTTAAGTTGTTATGGCTAACCAAGGCAATGCAATCACATTCTGCAATCCATCATCTGGTACATTCGAACCATACATGTTGATATGATGAGAAGAATTAGCGTGCGTTTGTTTCACATTTCACTCAGCTTAAAGCTGTGGGGTCCGTATAAAATATTGTGCAAATCAAATGTCGCATTTTGTTGACAGCTTAAAGTTGTGGGTCCTATAGTTTTAAGCTGTACAAAATGAAATTTTGTCATCTCATAGCTTTTCAGAGTTTAAAGCTGTGAGCCCCACAGTATTTTATAACCATATTACGTAATTACCTTTTCATATCTTAAAAGATTTCAATTACTTTAGATTGTAATTTTTTTTTGTAATTTTATCTACAAAATTAATCTAACAAAAAAATTAACCAAAAATCTGACAACACTTTATACAGCTTAAAGTTGTGGGCTCCACAATTTTTTATACAACATTTTTCATAGCTTTAAGCACAACATTTTTGACAATTTAAAGCTATGAAATCCAATTGTAAAATAAACGGACTCTTAGTGATACTGGTACTGCTCCTTATGGTAAAACTTATTTTTATAATTTTAACGCTAGCATATAAGTTGTGAAAAGTAAGTTAGTTATAAATTGTGATACAAGTTGTTAGGAGTTTGATAAACCGTATAAATATTATTAACTTATAAGCCGTGTAAAATATATTTTACTAGGTTTCTTGCCTGCGCGTTGCTGCAGGTCTTTTAATCTCGACCAATGAGGGATGGTATTTTATTTTCAACCGCTCTACATATCAAAGCTAAGCAGCCTTGCTAGGCATGCTTTATCTCTAAATGAGTGCAGTACATGGCATGGGAATATTCCGTTATGGTTGTATCATTTGATGGAGGCAGACATTGCTGCCTCTGTTCAATCATCTTAATGAATTTGTCGTTCATCTGATAAAAAAAAAAAAAAAAAGCTAAGCAGCCTTGAAGTACTATCAAACGAACCATAATAATGTCCAGAGAATACTCTGGTATTTGGAACTTAGATTTGTAGCCACCCATATCGTTATTATTTTCAAACCCAATAAATTGAAAAATGAAAGAACCTGTTAAATATTTGTTGGTATTCTGAATTTGATTCCAGAAACATACTTCAACAATTATGAGGCAGTAAAAACACATTGATTGCATCACAAAAATAATATAGCATGATAAAGTTGAATATTGGATGAGAAAAAATGAAGGTTTTCCTATAATCATGTATTTTCCATATCAAACTGAAGATTAATGGAATCAGTTAAAAGTAGGAAAAAGATCGTAATATCAGCATCAAAAGGTTTGGTAGTATCTGAGGCATCCTCGAGAGATCGGTTTCCCAGGTTTGGGTTCGGGGATCACAACAATGGAGGGATTCTGACAAATAGCAATGAAAAGCCAAAAAATGAATTCAGAAATCTCCTCTCAAAATTAATAGAATAAGGGGTTCTAAAAAGCATTAAAAAGAAACTTAATCCATTAAACTCCCAAAAGTTTAATAGTCTCCCATAAGCCACAAAATCATTAAAAAAATGCACAAAATTGAAGAATAAGATAACTGGGTTCAAATTTCCTCACAAGTATCATCAGTCTTGTTGAAATTATTATACCCATCAGACATTGTTAACACTAATTAAATTATGAATACTGAATTCCAACTTTCCCACACATCCTGAAAAAGGAGGATGATGAAAACACAATTAACCTTTTGATTTTAAATTTCAAAATCAAAAGAAAAACTAAATATTATCAAAAAGCTTGAGAACTATATGAAACCAGACCTTGGGGCCGACTGCTGAACTCTTTGTAGAGAAGGAAGCCATTGAACTCAACTGTCCAAGATCCCTCCATGAAGTGCACAAAGATCTGCCTGTGAGTCAATTTCAGAATCCAAAGTCCAAGAATCAAAATTCATCCAAGATTCAAATTCGAAAGTTTAAAATCAAAATATGAAATCAAAGGCTCAAAAGTCTTCAGCCAAGTTACAAACCAAAGTCTCAAGCTGCAAAGTTACAAAATTATACAAAGCAAAGTGTTAAACAAAGTTACAAATCAAGTTATGAAAGTAATGAAACCATCCATGATCCACCAGGCAATATGATATCCATATCCTTCTTCCATGAAAGCGCCAAGGCCAATTAAAAAAATTGAGATAAAAAATCGTTAAAACATAGTTAGTAGACTCAAATAGGTTTGTAACCAATTCATTGTAAAGTAGTTTAGCACAACGTCAGTAAAGTTTAGTTTAGCAAAGTAAAGTTAGTGGACTCAGCAGTGTAGTCACTGCTCAGTAATGCATCAACATTCAGCATAGAAAAATTCTTACATAACAGGTCTGCCTAAGGTTCCGTGTAGCAGTCATCCTTCTTATTTTTGCTCTCTCATAACTTTCCCCCCTGAATGCAAGAGACAAAAAAAATAATAAAGAGAAGAATTATTTTATGATGAGAAGCTTTAATAACTGGCAGTAGATTTTGTTCTTACCAACTTTGAGGGAATGCTTGCTTCCTCTTCACCCATCTTATTCTTCAAGTTCATGCTTTCCTCTTAGAATCAAAATATTGAAAAATGGCAACACGTTCCTCTAAAAAAACATAGCATCAGTAAAATAGAAAGAGATGCCCTTTTTATTTCTTGTGAAGCTTTCAAGAAATTCTCCGCCTGTTTACTGTCTCCAATAACTTTTGATAAATATGTAGTGTCTAGTTCCATTCAGACCTACACAAATGAAGTCTCTTGCCATATTAAACAAAGATTAAATCCATATGAAACACCTTTGGTATAAAAGAGTTGTGCTATTGTTACGGTTTGTTATGGTCGAAAAGAGCCATTTTTTCCATTTTGTACAATCAATCATTGCTCGAGATTGCACTGGGAGCAATGAAACCAGAATAGCATAAATTGAAAAGAAAAAAAAATAAAAACAGAAGCACAGTCAAAAGTATCCTTGCTTGCTTATAAAGTGTTGTAAGAGCTTTGAACATCAGAAGGAGATCATTTGAAGAAACTTGTCAATCCCTTGTCTTATGCGAAAGCTAATCCTACCTGTCTCTCCTTCCCAATTTGAGAATATAAAAGAAAACATTATTTTCCCTAATATGGTCGACTAAACATGTTAAGTTAATGAAAATATCAATCCTCAAGTCAACACAAATAGGACCTGCAGTTCAAATCAAATCCATGATAACACACTGAATAATCAAAGCCTTAATTGCAATTAGCACACTTCGAACAATATCTCCAAAAAAATCAGCTTACAATAATCAGTATTTATTAGAAGTTTTGCATCACGAAGAATAAGGACACAAATATGAAATTGAAAGAGAACTGATGTAAGAATATGAAAAAAGCTAGTTGACCAATTCTTACAATAGCAACAAACCAAGATAAGATTAGCAAAGGAAGATTATATAGGGTAAATGCACCATAGAAGCATTATCAGGTAATTTGAGAAATGCCAGATCCTCAAAAACTTCAAAAATTTAGCATTTTGTAATGCATTAACGATATAAAAGCATTCTAACAGAGATAGCATACCTTTGATTGGCAATTAATTTTCTTTGGAAAGAGAAGGATCTCAGTTATACAATTCAAGTAGCCACCATAAACATTTGGCATTTAGGCTCTGACGATGGCAATTAACAAAAAGATATCAGGAAACATATTACAGGATAAACATTTATTGATCTAGCTCGAACATTTAACAAAAATACCTTGCAATAATCCATGAATTTTGAGCTTCTACAATTGAGAGGCCAATAGAGGTCATGCTGCTTTAACCCTCCATCTATAAAGAACATCCATCCCATCTCCACAAATTGTCACTCGGGTTCTCATCTATGAAGAAAACAATCGGATACACATAAATTGAAATATTGAGTTAGTTAAGTAGGAAAGAAAAAAAAATATTATAAGAATGTAATAGCAAACATCTCGTATAAATAGAAGGAATTTCAACTATAAGGACGGAATGCCTAAAACCCCAGGCCTAACTCAATAGTATCTCAAATGGTTCATCCGATAAGTGGTTTGAGGTACCAATAATCCCTAATTTCCAACCTAAAGTGACTGATGCAATATGTGAAAAAGGACAGCAGAGTCATTCTGGTCAGATCAGCAGGGAAAAAAACCAAGGAAACGGGGCAGAAATCAAAGATTCAAATAATGGAAAGAGCAAAAATACAACTTTGTGCTAGTAGACGGTCTTTATTGGTCGTAAATGAGAAGAATAATAGAAGTAAGCAGCGTAAAGTATGTTCATAAACCTGTGAGAAGAGTAAACATATCGGCAATAAGCAACAACTATGATAGTTTCAAGTAGCCTGGCCACCAGCATAAGTTTTAGAATCCACTCCAAATAAGAAATCTGACCAAAAAAAACAATCCTTTGAAAACTATAAGGGAGGAGAAAAGAATCTCAAATTTAGCATCCAAAATCAAAAGAACATCATCCAGTAGCATAAAATAGGGGAAATGAATGAACTAAACAACAAACAAATCAAGGAGCATAAACAAAGAAATCAAAAAGATGTAATGAAAGAATAAAAAAGATTACCTCACAAAGCCAGTTGAACAACCCAAACACCAGCGGAACCAAAACACGAAACTGAAGCTCGAACAAACAAAGGTTATGTGCAAATTTCTTTGGGCACTGAAAATAATTCGTGAAGTATCGCAAAACTTACCTCAAATTGGTGATTGGTGATCGAAATTCCCCAAATACCCATCCCAGTCGAGCAGAAGCCAAGGGAAAATGTTACCAAATATTGGAAAACCCTAGAAGGAGAGTGGAAAGCACAATCTATATGTGCTTGAGTCGGTGGGTAAGGGAACGGCGGATACAGAGCAGAGAATAAATGATCGACGGACCATATCATCTCGCCAAAAAGTCAGAGCTAGGACGAAGTCAGGTGTCTCCTGACACCAGAGACTTTTGTGTCACCTACATGGACGGTGGATATGCCAGCCGTACCAAGATGATGGACGACCAAGAGTGACGGAGGTTTGCGAGAGTAGGAGGAATAGAGCAGAGTCGACGAACACGCACAGCATCAGCCAAGAACAGCGTCATTTTTCGTACCGAATCGTCAATCGTCAATACCAGCGCTCGAATTTACGTGAACAGTTGGTACTCACCGTCTAAGAGCCTGAATCCACCTGACACCAGAGACTTTTGTGTCACCTACATGGGCGGTGGATATGCCAACCGTACCGAGACGATGGACGACCAAGAGTGACGAAGGTTTGCGCGAGTAGGAGGAAGAGAGCAGAGTTGACAAACACGCACAACATCAACCAAGAACGGCGTCGTTTTTCATACCGGATCGTCAATACCAGACACTCGGATTTACGTGAACAGTTGGTACTCGCCGCCTAAGAGCCTGAATCCCACGAGGTTTAAAGAAAAGTATAGACCGGATCGTCAATACCAGACGCTCGGATTTACGTGAACAGTTGGTACTCGCCGCCTAAGAGCCTGAATCCCACGAGGTTTAAAGAAAAGTATAGACCGGATCGTCAATACCAGACGCTCGGATTTACGTGAACAGTTGGTACTCGCCGCCTAAGAGCCTGAATCCCACGAGGTTTAAAGAAAAGTATAGATTTGTAAAATTTTTTATTTTTTAGAAAAGCATACAAGCACATGTATTATTTATTGTAAGTATAAGTATTGTGTATTTTTTAAGTATAAATTATAGAATATTTGTTATATAAAATTTAAATTATTATCTAAAAAAGTTGGTTATATTATATTTTATGATTTTTTTAAAAAATTACCTTTATGGCAAATGTTTATTATTTTCATATTAATTTTAAATTTAGACTTAGCCCTCGTTTGGTTGAGAGGGCTTCAAAGTGAATCGCCAACATACAAAGCTGAGCTACGCTTGTCTCGCCAAACATCCACACTGTCTTCTAATATCATTTTTTCTCAAAATCCTCTAATACCAATTGCTATGTAGGTCATTTTTTTAATCACGACCAATAGATTTAGGGTAGTGATAAATAGCTCACATTTTATGAGCTCATAGTAGTCCATATCTAAACAATAAATGTTAAACCCTATAGAAAACGAATTTGTTAAACCCTAACTGTCTTGTAACCTAAACAGTAAGTGTTAAACCATAAGGTGAACGACTTCAATAAACCCTCCGTCGGCAAAAAAGTTCAAAAAAATAAAAAAAATTAAAATCCATCGGTAATCTGTCGGTAAAAAAATAAAAAAAAATAAAAATAAAAATCCGTCGGTAAAAATAAAACTAAAAATAAAAAAAAATTATTAGGAACAAATAAATACATCATAGAAAACTGCAAACTATAAGCCGATATCCATTACGAATGACAACAAATAAATACATCGCTTAAAGACTTTCACAAAATTCCACTCAAATAATAATTCTCAAAGTCTCAATACTGCTAATAAAAGTATGATAAACTTATACAACATCATAATGATCCTGATTGGAGCCCTGCTACATTCCTAAGTGAGCATACAATTTCAGTTAATCTGTGGCCTCTAGTAATAAGATGCAAAACATGGATTAACCCATCACACTACCTTAAAATCTTCGAATCCTGCCTTCAAGGCATCTTCAAGCGCGGAAAGTCCAGCTTGTATCTGTCAAAAAAATTCACAAAATAACTGAGCTCAATGCACAAGCTTTAGATTCTGATTATTTCAGTTAATACTTACAAGAAGTGGGAGAAATGAGACCCATAAATAGACACGCCACCCTGTAAAAGTTCATTTGAGAAAACCATTAGTAAGTAACGTTTACCTTAAAATAACTGAACATTGAAAAATATGGTCGGCATATAGTTTGTGTACTCACCATGGACGTCCACAAGCATGAAGATGACCATCAGGAACCACATAAATGGACTGGCAGATGATCATCGTCAAGGGATCGTTGAATGTACTTTTGGAAATCAAAGGAGCTATCATGAGATAAATGGGCCTAAACAAAATAATTAAAGAAAAACATTTTTTAACTAACTGAAATCCATTACAAAAAAAAGAGTACTTGACAAGGTACAGCTGCTGCTTGTTGAAGAATCTATGCACAATGCACTAGCTTAATTTTGTCTGAACATATTCTATCTGTTCGTAGAAACTAAACATTAATTAAGATGCTCACCGAAATGAAACCAAGACGCAGAGTAAGGTAGTCAATTTTTGCCACTGAATTGAAGAACTGCCTGAAAAAGCATTTCTGCAAATATACAGGAACACACCATGAGAGCCACAAAAGCAAGACTCTTGACACAGAGAATAAAGAATTCAGGAATAATATGAATATGATTACTATTAATAAAATAAGTGGACACTGGATAAGATTTATCAAACATGAAGAAAGAATACCAGACACAAAAGTTCATCTAACATAAAAGAGTGTTCTTTTTCAGGATAGCAAGTTAGAAATTATTAAACAATTTACTTTCGTGACTTTTAATCATGAATAAATTTCAGAAATGTTGTATGTTGACAACTTGAGATAGTTGCAAGACGCAGTGAAGGGCACAGCGCAATTTTTTTTTATGCAAACCACACAGGCAATTCGTCAAACATATGGTCTGCAAAGTTACTTGCAACTGAACAAGTTCACCCAAAGCACCAACGGCAATCTCACAAACTACCTCAAGTATAAAAGAAAACATGGAGAATCTACTCTCCAGTCCTCACTGCAGCAATATTGACCAAACAAGCAAACATGGCGAAGCGTACCTGACTTGAGCTTCTCCACAGCTTCAAACAAGGAAGGCTTCCTGTTTTTCCTGAGCCACTGCAAACAATTATGTAGTTTAAATTAATATTTTGGGTCAGATAGAAAGAAAGCTTTGTAGATGATGAATAATCCACTTACACAGCTTAGGCGATGAATCAAATGTTCGATAAAAAAAGAAAAGGCTATGAAGACGAAGATAACTGTTGCAAGAGCCCAAGTGGGAGTATTTTGTAAAGAGCGAGAGGCGGTCGATCCATCTCCGGCAGCCATCTTTGCTTGCTACTTCTCTGTAGAAAGTTCGATCAACGAAGGAGGAGGCCGAGGAGGAACTGATAATATTGTATTTGGAGAGTGGCAGTGCAAGAGAGAGAAAGGTAGGGTTTGGCGAAGGAGGGAGACGGGTGTGAGGAAATAGACGGGAAATGAGAAATATAAAAAACATTACCGACCGATTTTTATTCCGTCGGTAATATTTTATTTTACCGACGGAAAGTTCGGTCGGTAACAAAATTTCAAAATAAAAATAAAATAAAAAGTAAAAGTTTTACCGACGGATTATATTTTGTCGGTAATTTTGTTTATTACTGACGGAAAGTCCGTCGGTAATCCGTCGCTAATTTTCGCGCAACTTTGGCGCCATATATTACCGACGAAAAATATCCGTCGGAAATAATTCTGTAGGCATTCCGTCGGCAATTTCTAAAATAAACATTTTATCGGTAATTTGTCAGTAATCCGTCGCTAGTTACCGACAGAATTTGTCCGTCGGCAAATGCCGTCGGTAATCTTCGGTTTTCTTGTAGTGATAAAATCATAAAATCAAATAAATGTTCAACATATTGATTAAAGCAGTAGAATAATTAATTAGAATAGAGAAATTTATAGAATAACTAGATATGAGCTACCATGGGCAGCCTGGCCTGAAGACCCATCATTTGAGCTGGCCTGAAGCCCGACCCATCATTGTGCAGTGCAACATATATATGCACTGGACAGTGCATATATATTTTAAAATTTATTTATTCAATTAATATACATAATAAAAATAGTTAAAGCCCGAGCCCGAACTCACAAGCCTAAGCCCCGAGGCTTGAGTGCATATATATTTTAAAATTTATTTATTCAATTAATATATATGATAAAAATAGTTAAAGCCCGAGCCCGAACTCACAAGCCTAAGGCCCGAGGCTTGGCCTAAAAGCCCGAATTTCTTGAGGCTAGGCCGGACTTTAGCTCAAGTTTTTACACCAAGCCCGGCCCTACGCTGTGGCACTTTACTCTCTGATGTTGTTGTTGTTATTACTGCTTGGAGTGCTGGTGATACGACATCCTCCCTTCTAGTGCCCCCAGCAGGTGCTGGCGTTGCATTTCCCAATCCCAATGTTGCGGCGCCCGCCTCTATAAATGCGACAGTTGCTTCGCGCTTTTTGAGCCCGAATCTAGTCACTTCTCTTTAGGTTCTCATCATTTTATTTGTTCAAATTGTTGAAATTATTATTCAACTTTTTATTTGGATCATTTTCTATGGAATGAGATGTCATAGAAATGCTTTTATTTGTACTTTCTGATATTATAATTCTTTGCGGATTCAAATTTTGGAATGAATGTTTTTTATGACAGTGCTTAGTTTGTTTCTAGATTTGTGTTTATCATCCTGGCAGCGTCCAGGGCCGAGGAAGATTATGGTTCATTTGAGGGCAAGGGCCAAGGTGAGGAGGAAAATTTATGTTGATAATCTAACACCACAGGCCACTGAATCCTGTGTTGAGGATCGCAATTGAGCAGTTTGGACTGTTAAAAGTGTCCAACTTATTCCAAACTACTTGAAGCCAAAGACTGTCCAGCAGTGTGCTTTGGTGGAATTGGGGAAATCAGATCAAGCAAGAAATTATCTCAATGTTAACCCAATATCCGCGGAACCGGGGATATTTGATGATCACCTAATACTGCCTGGTTTAAACCTAACCGGAAAGCAAGCTGGCAAAACACAATGTTGTTAACATTATGGACTGAAGATGCTCCCACATTACATGTGCCATGGGTTTGCTAAAAATTGAATGGAAGTCCAATATCTCAAAAGTAAATGGCTCATGACTAAAGAGAATAGAGCCATCCAATGTCTTATAAACCACTCAACAATCTCCTAATTTTTCCATGTGGGACATAACATTTGGTGTGGTTCTCCAACAATACTCATAATCTGTAGATTCAACTGGTTCAAGAAGAGAAGCTTGCAAAAGAGTATAGGCAGCATCCCTTAAAGCCAACAATCAGAAGTAAGAGATGTTAGATGTTCTCAACTGCTCATCAGTTGGCAAGCTACTCCAATATGGGGCTTAAGGTTAAGGATTGATCACCTATTATCTTGTCTTAGTTTCTTTCTCATCAATAAGCCTTATGTTTGCACATAATTTTAGAGCCGTAAATCACTTAGGGGGACTTATTGGATGATGCCTGTAGAAGATTTGCAGCTTGTCACATGCCTGCACAAAATCACTTGGAGCTTGATCATGGCATATGACTTTTGGATGTAGACACAAACATTTGCAGGTTTCCTTTGCTATAATGCAAACCAAGGGCATGTGTTGTTTAAGTTTATCTAACTTTGCAGCACAAGATTTAGATAGTAGATCAGCTTTAACATGGTTTCTGAATTTAACCATACTGGGATAGCCCAGCTGGTTATCCACTTTGACCAAAGGCATATGACTGGGATTTTTGTTTTCCATCCTAGTGGGATCTATCCTTGTTCAATTTCGCATTGCGCCTTGTTATGTCGTTGGTAACAATTTAAAATAATCTTACAAATGTACAACTAATATGTAGCGAACAAGTAATAGTCGATCCCACAAGGAGTGATGCTAATAGATATACAATCTTACAATTGAATATAATTGATACAAGGGGGGTTAAATCTTGTAATAGATAAAAATTAAGACAAAGAAATTGACGTTAAGAACAAGAATGAGAATTGATATTAATGAAAACAATAGCTAAGACTCACTATCCACCACAAAACATTCAAACAATTTATAAAAAATACTAGACTAACAATTTCAACAAGCATATGATGACAACATTCACAACAAGGTCATGACCAAACTCAAGTTGTATGATTCTCTCTTAATTGCATGTAAAGTATATGGCGTCTACCTCATTACGTGTATTCTTAATTGAAATCTAGCATGACATCTGCATCAATCAACAATCAAGAATCCAATAAGAGTAAAGAGAATATGAATGTCACAAGAATCCTAATAAATGGTATTTGTACTTCGGTATTCAAGAATTGATTTTTCATAATTCATTTTCAACTGAATTATATGTTGCAAGAAAGAACATATTCAATAAGGCAATTGACCATGTTCTACAACAATTAATTTCAATACATGTTTCAAAGTTAGCTACCCAAAGAAACACAATACTAGAACTCACATAACATGAAAAAATCAAAATCATCATGCTTGTAGAAATTGAAATCCAGACAACTTATAAAATTGAAAGCATGCTCAGGGCTTCAAGACAAGCCCTAACTAATAATATTTCAGTTATACATAACCAAATAAAACATGAAACATAAAAACATAATTACAAAAACAAGTACATACACAAGCCTTGTTTTCTTCTTTTTGTTCTCCTCTTTTTGCCTCCAATCCTTCTCCTTTTTCTCTTCTTCTCCTACTCCTCTCTATTTATAGAGAAAATGAGCACATAGTGGAGGAGTTAGTGCCATCTTTTGGTGGTGGATTGTCCATCAAATTCGTGTGGTGGATTGTCCACTCTTTGAATGGAAATGGCATCATCAATGATATCAACTTTCAATTACACACTAATCTTGCAACTATATTCTGGGCCTAAAAAAAGCCTATTATGAACTCGAACCCTTCATCAATATTGTAGATACAAATGTGTAGATAATTATGGGCTTTTGAACCACTCAATGTGGACATCAGACGCTCAAGTTATGGGCTTCTAAAGATCTGGTCTGCAAACAGAAATTCTGCAACTTCCAAACTTGACTTCAAGGTAACCTTTAGAGGCCCAAATGAACTCCGATTTTTGTGAACCAATACTTCCTGCAAAGCTTGAAGTGCCCTCTAAAAATTTTCTGAAGATCAAATCTCATTCTGACAGCTCTTACTACCTCTTAACCTGCAAAACATCCAAGAAGATCTTAAGTACAATAATCTTGAAAATTCAGCTTTTAAGCACAATTTCTTGGCATTGCTATGGTAGTATTTTATCACTTTAAGAATGTATATTCTGACACTTATCACGCCTCAACCGAATTTTTCTATCTACATGTTATGATGGTGCCTATTCTGCCTGAGTTTAAGCTCAACTCGGCAATCTAAAATGGGCAAGCCCGATAGATGTCTTCATAGGCTATTCAACAAAAAGTTTTTCTAATTTTTTTGCCTGGAGTTTATTAAGCGCAACGCTAATTAATTGGCCTGATTTCCCCCTTTTCGATGGATAAGCACTCAAGGCATACAAAAGTGAGAAGAAATAGCCAACACATCTCTTTTTTTTAGGTAATCGAAAAAACAACATTCAAATTTGTCATTTGGACATTTGATATAGGCTTAAACTCTATCATTATGTCCGTATGCACGAAAGTTTCCTACCTAACAATATGATAAATTGGGCCAAAGTACGTACATATCTCATCTTGAATGAAAACAAAACAGTTACACCACAATCAATGAAGGCATCAATTAATAAAGAAAGTAAGCCTTGTTATATTCAGTCAGTCAATCACCTTAAGTTCAACGAAGATAGCATTGGTATTACTTGAATGTCCATTTGTTAACTAACATATCCAAGGCCTGCTTTAATATGTATAAAATAATAACACACACATAAAGTAATCCTTATTCACCATCCTCTCTCCCTCTCTCTCGATTAAACTTATGCACGATGAAGATAGAATTGGTATTACTTGAATGTCCATTTGTTAACTAACATATCCAAGGGCCTGCTTTAATATGTATAAAATAATAACACACACAAAGTAATCTATATCCACCTTCCTCTCTCCCTCTCTCTCGATTAAACTTATGCTCGATGAAGATAGAATTGGTATTACTTGAATGTCCATTTGTTAACTAACATATCCAAGGGCCTGCTTTAATATGTATAAAATAATAACACACACAAAGTAATCTATATCCACCTTCCTCTCTCCCTCTCTCTCGATTAAACTTATGCTCGATGAAGATAGAATTGGTATTACTTGAATGTCCATTTGTTAACTAACATATCCAAGGGCCTGCTTTAATATGTATAAAATAATAACACACACAAAGTAATCCATATCTACCATCCTCTCTCGCTCTCTCTCTATTAAACTGGTGCACGAGCTTAGTTTACTCAAAAATAACATAGATTAAGATTTGGAAATTAACAAGTAATGTGTTTTATAGGAAGATAATAAATAAGAATGTAATGTATTATTACGATAATCATTACTTACCTTTCCACATGGACAACCATTACATCTAAAATAAGAAGAAAATTGCCTAAAAAAAATACCCGTTAAATAATGTACATACATACCAAATATGAGTATTTGTTTATCTATGTATTTTTAATTACCTTTGTAGTCATTACACCCCTATCATACACACCCTTGAATTACGACGAGTAGCGGTAATTATGAAGTGATTATCATTTAGCAATGATAATAAAGCAGGTGATATTGAAGAAGTATGTGCAAGGAGGTTGCTTCCCTAAAGAGTCAGACATGGAGGTCATCACTAGCAGTATTGGTGCCGCAGAAATGAAAGTTCTTGCAGGCTCCAATGGAGTTGTTGTCAAGAACATTTATATTTCTTGTGATCCCTCCATGCGATTCTGAATGATGAAGCTCCAAGGACTGAACTTCTACAACCATGGTTCTGTAATTCCTATTAATTTCTATTTTTTTACAGGTTTTTCTTTTTGTTTGTTAAACAAAAATGGGGGAAAAAATAAGGAATGATTTGGCATATTCGTGGGCTTGGGAGACCAACAGACGCTGGAAATGACGATTTTTTAAAATGATTTTTTTATCAACAATTGCTAGGATTGTTTTTTTTTGAATCACTACAACTCTCCTTAGTTAGAAAAACACTACAATAAATTGAAGTGTTTTCATCAGTTTTGATATTTCATATCTTCTTTAAAAGAAGAAAAAACCTTTTCAAAACCGGTCCTTTAATACTTTGTCAAACACCGAAATAGATTTCTTTTAAAAACCGTTACTAAAAACACCCAACTACTCTTATAGCCAATCAAAACCATTACTTTAAAAAACCCTCATTTCAACTACCTTATTTTGCCATGCAGAGCATAAAGCGTAATAACAAGCGTACCGTTTTAGATCCAACCATTTATCAATAAATTGAAAGTCGAAACCCATCAAAACTAATTTCCTTCTTCTCTGTCTCGCTCGCTCTGATAATACTGTAAAAATGGCTGCGGACGGGAGCAACAAGCAGGTGATACTGAAGGGCTATGTCTCTGGTTTTCCTACAGAATCAGACTTGCCCTTGACAACTGGTACTACAGAGTTGAATGTACCACAAGGCTCCGCTGGAGTTTTTGTCAAGAATCTGTTCCTCTCTTGCGATCCTTACATGAGAGGGAGGATGTCCCCGAAGCGCCCTGGCGCTTATATTGATTCCTTCAATCCTGGTTCGGTTAGTGGAATTCAACACTCACCATTTTAGTGTTTCTCGATCAATTCTTTGAAACTATTTTGCTGAGAATTTGGTTTCATGATATGGGTTCTGATTCATTTTTTTGGCCGAAAATTCTGGACCATCTTTGTATATGGAAGAATCAATGAATCAGGTATTCAAATTAGACCAGTAACCAATCCAACTTTAAGCATTTTCGTTTACATATCTCATTCGTGCATATGACAATCGCTATGCGCTAGAAGTATAACTATATGTATGTAGATTTTCAAAAAGGGTAAGCTTCCTTGCACAAGCCTGCTGCTGTTGAGGCGGGATCATAACAGCAAGGTGTATGCAGCCTTACCCACACATAAATAGAAATTAACTTTGTGACCATAAGTTGTGGTAAAACAACTCTACCACTAATTAAGCTAAGATTTTACCCTTAAATAGATGTTCAAATTTTAGTTAAATTTCAATGGAACTATGAATCATACTACTGTAGAGTGTATATTGTTCTTTTCAGATTTTATTTGTGTCAAGTGATATATGGATGCAGTGTACTTGAATATGTCTAAATGGATGCAGCCTATTACTGGATATGGAGTAGCTAGAGTTCTGGATTCAGGGCATCCTGATTTCAGGAAGGGCGACTTGGTATGGGGAATTACGGGATGGGAGGAGTACAGTCTCATTACTGCAACACAGGGTTTGTTTAAAATCCATGACACAGATGTCCCCCTTTCTTACTATACTGGAATTCTCGGTAAGAAGTCGCTTCTTCAATGTATTTCAGAAAAGTCACTTTTGGTATTCAATGATGCTTAGAAGTCCTGCAGTTGCTATAAAGATAAGCCCAATATTCTGGACTCTTTTTCCAGTTGTTTTTCGAGGATGATGTGGGGAAGCTAATCGCTCGAATTTGTTCCAATTAGTGTTTTTGCATATGATACTCTTCCATATATATTTTTTAATTTTCAATGGTTGCATCACTCTTAATTGGGTGAGTTTGCTTTGCCGAATTTCATAGCCCATAGGTACAGATAATATACGAGCCCTTTTGAATGTTATTTAAATGATCATACAAGGTATAAGGGATTGTCATACAAGTCCACTACATGATCAAAAAACATTTTTTCATTTACTATTTTTTTCCTCCTTATTTTTCTTATGCCCGATGGCTAATTTTAAACTTTTTAGGTATGGCTGGTATGACTGCTTATGTTGGTTTTTATGATGTTTGCTCTCCTAAAAAAGGAGAGTACGTCTTTGTTTCGGCGGCCTCTGGTGCAGTTGGTCAGCTTGTTGGGCAGTTTGCCAAATTATCTGGTTGCTATGTTGTTGGAAGTGCTGGGAGCAATGAAAAGGTGTACCATCCTTCATGGGTTTTAATTTTGTAGATTCTTTTAATTCTCAGTTCTAATTGATCTCATTCTACATTGTGGATGCTTAGAATTATTTGGTGAGACGCTTTTTTATTTTTAGTTATTGTCGTGTTTCCCTCACTATCATTGTGCACAATTCACTGGCTTGCATGGTCATGTAAGAAGCCTGGGTAGTCAGAATTTGTCCACACCCAAGTTGGACTTGAGACCGCAATTTTACTGGGTCGATTTTTTCTTAATTTTCAAAGGAGGAGCTCAAGCCGAATTCTTAACGAATAGGTGTGCATCTACCATCTGTGTGTGTTTTGGTGCACAAAAATGCATATTCCAACATTTGCATGGGATTACTTATTGTAGAAGATTAGTATTATCAATTAAAAAAAAGGGTCATCATTCCTCGCGGCATATGTGATTTATTTTATGCATTGGACTATGATTATTCAATATACAAAGCAGGTTGTCTCATTGACCACCGTCTTCTCCTGTTTTTTTCCCTTTTTTCTTCTTTCTTTTTCCAATTTTCATTGCTTCAAAAATAGGTTGATCTATTGAAGAATAAGTTCGGTTTTGATGAGGCTTTCAACTACAAAGAAGAGCAAGACTTGGATGCAGCTTTGAAAAGGTTAGGTAGTTGTAACACGTTTTGTTATTCACCTCGTGAACAATACTCAACTTTTCACTTGAAAAATGAAGGGACCTTCAATTCTGTTCTCTATCCAAAATTCCGATTTTTTAAATTGCCATACTGATGCTGCTGTATTGATGTTTTCAGGTATTTTCCGGAAGGCATTGATATTTACTTTGAAAATGTAGGTGGAAAGATGCTTGATGCAGTTCTACTCAACATGAGGGTTCATGGTCGCATTGCAGTGTGTGGAATGATCTCCCAGTACAACCTTGGCCAGCCCGACGGTATTCACAACTTGATTCATTTAATCTTGAAGCGAATTCGAGTGGAGGGGTTCCTTGTTTTCGACTGCTATCATCTCTATCAAAAGTATTTGGAAATGGTTCTGCCGCAGATCAAAGCCGGAAAGATAGTATACGTAGAGGACATCGTCGAAGGCCTTGAGAATGGTCCAGCTGCTCTGATCGGTCTGTTCACTGGCCATAATGTTGGAAAACAGGTGGTGGTGGTTGCTCGTGAATGAGACGACTCACTTCATCAATCTATGAGAAGTTACATTGCACCTTTCTACACATTTGATGTGGAAATGTGTTCTGCTGAGACATTTGCATTTTGCAATGGCTAAGACAAATGTATTTGTAATAAATGGAATTTCCTTCTCATAGTTAACTGAATTATGAAGCATCGTTTTGGCTGATCCTTATTATTCGTTGATTCAGATCACAGAAAAGAAAATGTTAGCTTGAGAGCTTGCACCAAAATATGTTTTCTTGATTAGTAAAACAAACATGCTAAAACGTATGAAAAATATTCTCTTGTTATTATTTCTCAAGGAGGCATCACATACATATATATTCTACACACTAGACACAAGCCGTCTAGGTATAGGAAATACACAATCAGATCAACTAATTAAGGAATTCTAAATAAACAAGAATCCCTAACTAATAGGACTTCCCTGTTTGCTAGTTGACTCACGTCAACACTCCCCTCAAGTGGGAGCATACATGACTCGTCCAGTGATTCTCGAAAAACTCCTGCTGACACCGCATGTGTTAGAACATCAACGAGCTGCTCCAACAATCTCACATATGGAACATCAACTAGCTTGGCTTCTAGTTTTTCTTTGATAAAATGCCCATCCGCCTCAACATGCTTTGTACGATCATGTTGAACTGGATTATTCGCAATCTCACAGGCTGCTTTATTGTCACAAAACAGCCTCTTTGACCCCTATGGAGGAAAACCAATCTCTGTAAGAAGAATGCGAAGCCACAACAACTCGCAAACACCATGTGCCATTCCTCTGTATTCTGCCTATGCTGAAGACCAAGCTACCACATTTTGTTTCTTACTATGCCATGTTACTAGATTACCCACAACAAACATAAAGTATCCCGACGTACGTTGAACGCCTGTCCAATATATTACCAGCCCAATCCGCATCCATATAACCCTGCACCTCCATATGTCCACACTTTCGAAACATCAAACCCCTCCCTGGTGATAACTTTAGATAGCTCAAAATTCTCATCACTGTTACCATATGTTCTTCACTTGGGGCATGCATAAATTGGCTGACGACGCTCACTACATTGGCTATGTCTGGTCGGGTAAGCGATAGATAGATCAACTTACCAACTAAACATTGATATCTTCCTTTAACAGTTGGAACTTTATCAGGATAAATACTAAGATGATGCTTCTGCACAATAGGCGTCTCAGCTGGCTTGCAAGCTAGCATACCTGTTTCTGCCAACAAATCGAGTATATACTTCCTTTGAGACAAAGAGACACCTTCCCTTGATTGCGCAACTTCAATTCCTAAAAAATACCAAAACTCCCCCAAATCTTTCATCTCAAACTCAGAAGATAAATACTCCTATAGCTTCTTGATTTCTTCAGGGTTATCTCCCGTAACAACCATATCATCAACATAAATAATGAGTCACCTTACCACTATTGTGTTTGATGAACAATGTGTGATCTGAATTCCCCTAATGATAACCATATTTTTTCATGGCTTTAGTAAACCTTCCAAACCAAGCACGAGGTGACTGCTTCAATCCATATAGAGCCTTCTATAGTCGACAAACTTTCCCTGTATCATCCAATAATTCGAACCCAAGAGGAAGACCTATGTATACTTCCTCATCCAAATCACCATGCAGAAAAACATTTTTTTTACATCAAATTGCTTGAAAGGCCAATTTAAATTTACAGCCAAGGATAACAACACACGTATGGTGTTCATCTTCACCACTGGTGCAAAAGTCTCTTGATAGTCTACACCAAGAGTTTGTGTATACCCTTTGGCAACTAACCTCGTCTTGTAAAGATCTATGGTACCATCAGCTCTTTGCTTAATGGTGAACACCCATTTACACCCCACTTGTTTCTTCACCTTTGGTAGAGACACAATATCCCATGTCTTATTATCCTGCAATGCATCCATCTCCACTTGCATCGCCTCTCTCCATTTTGGATTCTTCAGTGCTTCTTCCACTCGACAAGGAATGGTTACGTTGTTCATTTGATCTACCATTTTTTCCCTTTCCGGTGATAGTTGACTAGTAGATGTAAAGAGAGCAATAACATACTTAATCTTCCCTTCTGGTGAATACCGAACTGGTGGCTTACCATGAGTCTGTCTATGTGGCAAATAATATGATTGATCAGCATTAATTGAATTATTTAAAGTATTAGTTTCCAGAGTACTTACCTCAGGAGTATCCAAGTGCTCAAGGAAAAGTGGGAGAGGAGAAGAAGGGGTTATGACAACATCTTCTTGAATAAAGCCGGATGTCAACGACTCTTCCTAACCCACGTGTACTTATTCATTAGTCACATTATTTTCTGGATCACCAATAATATCCTCTTGGTCTGCCGGACTTGTTTATGGAATACAATGATCAAAGCAATGAAGATCTTCAATAGAAATATCCCCCTGATTCCTGCTTCGAAAAAGTGCATCCATCAAGATATAGGTACGTTGGGTGAGAGGATCATAACACCGATAGTGAAGATTGTAAGAGGAACACGTACAGAGAAGATATTGCTGGACAAATCTACAGCAGCTCTCAACTTAAGGAGGCTGCCCTTGTATATCAAGTATTTATAGTATGCAAACAATTTGTAACCCTACTTTGGGTCCTATTACAATGTGACATGTGTACACTGACACTTAGTACTAATCTTGTTACACTAACTACATAATTAACACAATTAATGGACATCTCTAACAGCCCCCCGCAAACATGTGAGTGGTAGAGGTCGTTCAACCACGCCAAGTTTGTCTCGCAAAATAGCAAAACGAGAATGTGACAAGGGCTTGGTAAGGCAGTCCGCGACTTGATCATGAGATGGTACATAACGTACATCCAGTTGTTTAGCCAGCACCTTATCACGCACAAAGTGAACATCAACTTCAATGTGCTTAGTTCGAGCATGAAAGACAGGGTTAGCAGCTAGAGCACTTGCACTAAGATTATCACACCATGTAATAGATGGAGTATGACACCGGATGGAGAGTTCTTGGAGAAGTGCTTCAAGCCAAGAGAGTTCACAAGAAACATGAGCTAATGCTCGATATTCTGATTCAGCGCTGGACCGCGCTACAACGTGTTGTTTGCTGGAGGACCATGAAACTAAGGTGTCTCCAAAATACACACAATGACCAGCTGTGGATCGGCGATCATCAACACAACAAGCCCAGTCGGCATTGGAAAATCCTTGAAGAACTAATCTCGGACTGGGTTTAACATGCAACCCCATGTTTTTGGTACCCTGTAGATATCGTAACACACGCTTCGCTGCCTGCCAATGAGCAGTTCGAGGAGCATGAAGAAATTGACTTAGGAGGTTGACAATAAAAGAGATATCTGGCCGTGTGTGAGTGACATACTGAAGACCTCCAACTAAACTGCGATATCCAGTGGGTGCCTTGAGTGGTTCACCATCAGTAAGAGACAGAGCCCGACTCACTACAGCAGGCGTGGGACATGGACGAGTATTATCCATGTGATGCTTGTGAAGCAAATCATCGATATAGCGTGTCTGAGTAAGATACAGACCAGTGATGTCCCTCCGAACTTCTATGCCCAGAAAATGATGCAGGTCTCCCATGTCTTTGAATGCAAACATGTGGTGTAGTTTGGTAACAAACTGTTGTAAAGATGCTGAGTTGCTCCCGGTGACAATGATGTCATCTACATAGATGAGAACCAACAGAATTTGAGTAGCATCAGTGTAAAAGAAAAGTGATGTGTCACACTTGGAATTTTTGAACTTCCACTGAGACAGAGTTGCCTTGAGCTTGTCGTACCAAGCTCTAGGTGCCTGGCGCAATCCATAAAGGGCCTTATTGAGCTTACACACATGAGTGGGACGAGAGGGATCTTCAAATTCTTCAGGCTGGGACATATAAACAGTCTCTTGAAGATTGTCATTGAGGAAAGCATTGTTAATATCTAATTGTCTGACAACCCAATTTCGTGATACTGCAAGGGTGAGAACAACCCGTACTGTAGAAGCTTTGATAACCGGACTGAAGTTCTCTGCAAAATCAACTCCAGGTGTCTGGGTGAAGCCCTTGGCTACTAGTCTAGCCTTACATCGTTGGAAACTGCCATCTTCATTATACTTGGACTTGAATACCCACTTGCAACCAACCAGATTATAAGAATGAGAATAAGGAACGAGGGTCCAGGTACTATTATTCTGCAATGCACATATTTCTTCTTGCATGGCAGCAAGCCACTGAGGAGAGACCAACGCTTCTTTTAGAGACTTGGGTTCACAAACTGTGGCACTCTGAGCAAGATATGTGTGATAGTCAGCAGAGTATCTCTTAGGTTTATGGATGCCAGCTTTAGCCCGCGTCACCATCGAATGACCAGGTAGACTGGGATCAGGCGCAGGAGATGATGTGTGGGCCTCACTAGAAGGACAGTCCAGCTGAGGAGAGTTCACGGCTGTTAGAGGGGACAACTCACTAGTAGTGTTCCTGGAGTCAAGACATGGTGAAGATGGTAGAGAAGATGCAGTGGGAGTTGACTCAGCAGGTTGTGAAGATAAGGATGCAGCTCGAAGTGTCTCTTTCTCAGGAGAAGCTTGAGGAGATGGTACATCAACTGACGAGACAGAGGATGAGAAAGATGGCAAGGACAAGTGAGGAAGCCAGTGGGATGGAGTAATTATGGTAGAGGCAGGGGAAGTGGTGTTTAAGAAGCCAGCGACAAAAGGAAACTCAACCTCATTAAAAATAATATGACGTGTGATATAAATCCTTCCAGTGGAGCTTATACATTTATATCCTTTGTGGGAGTCACTATACCCCAGAAAGACATATTTAGTGGTGTGAAATTGAAATTTATGACGCTGGTAGGGCCGTAAGCAGGGGAAACAAGCACAACCAAAAACCTTAAGAGACAAGTAATCGGGATGTTGATGAAAAAGTTGTTGAAGAGGAGTGGTGCCATGAAGAACCGGTGTAGGAAGTCTGTTGATAAGGAAGACTGCAGTTTGAAAGGCATCCGCCCAGTATTTTAATGGCATATGTGCCTGAGCAAGAAGAGTTAGGCCGGTCTCAACAATGTGCCTATGTTTTCTCTTTGCACGACCATTTTGAGAGGAAGTGAGGGGATAGGAGTGTCTAAAAAGGACACCATGAAGTTTGACAAATTCATTAAAAGCTTGATACTCACCACCCATATCGGATTGAAGACATTTAATTTTTCTCTCCAGTTGTTTTTCAACAAAGGTTTTGAATTGAATGAATACTTTGAGAGAGTCAGACTTATTGCGTAGTGGAAAAATCCAGGTGTAGCGGCTGAAGTCATCAAGAAATTGAATATAATACCTGTAACCACCTGTGGAGACCACAGGAGAAGGTCCCCACAAGTCGGTGTGAATGAGATCAAGTGGGTGAGATGCATGAGAGGTAGACAACTTAAATGGGAGTAGGTGAGACTTGCCAAATTGACATGCATCACAAAAAGTAGAGTTGACATTAATAGAGAGTGATTGATTACAAGATTTCAGCACTTGAGCGAGAATCTTAGAGGAGGGGTGGCCTAATCTCCTATGCCACGCCTCACTTAGGGAATTGAAAGAACTAGGATTACTAGCTAGATAAACAGGATTACAAGTTGAATCACAATCGGTGGGAACATGCTTGGATGTAGCCGAAGAATTGGAGGACAAAAGAGCTGAAGTTGTTGAGGTAGTTGGAGTAGTTGGAGTAGTTGGAGTTGTTGGAGTAGTTGGAGTAGTTGGAGAGTCAAGTTGATATAAACCATCCTTAAGCTTCCCTCTAAGTAGAGTTACTCCCGTAGCCTTGTCCTTCACCAAACAACCATAAGAGTCAAATACAACCAAGACATCATTAAAGGTGGTTAGTTGAGAAACACTAAGTAGGTTTTGCAAAAATAAATATTGGGCACATGTAGGACATTGTGCAAAAATAAATTTTGAGTACGAATGACCAGCTTTTGCAACCTGCAATTGTTTACCATTGCCAACTGTGACAGCATGAGTACTAATGTGTGGTAACAACTGGGAGATATTACCTGCATCATCAGTGATGTGGGCGCTGGCTCCACTGTCTGCTAGCCAGGTCGGGTCACGGACCACATCTGCAGTGGCAACATAGGCAGTCGAGTTATTGGTGGTGCTAGTGTCGTTGTTGCGCTACTGGTCCGGTGGGTTACCTTGATAAGTATCATCGTACCGATAATAACACTTCACAGCAGTATGGCCGATTCTACCACATACTTGACATAAAGGCCTGGAGTTATTGTTTCTGCCGCCTCTACCCCGATGAAATCTGCCACCTCGTCCGCGACCTTGAGGTCGTGACTGATTGGAGAAGGGATTTCCTCTGCTTTTACTGGAGCGGGAACCTACAAAGTTGGCACTGGCATGAGGAGAGCCCAAAGAGAGAGAAGCAAGTCCAGCATTAATTTGCTCTAATCTTTTCTCATAAGTGAGCAGTTTGGATTGAAGGTCAATCCAGCTAATAGTGTCTTTCTCTTGAATCTGGCACACAATAGGATTATAGTCCAGAGAGTCTAACCCAGTCAAAACTTGCTGGACGAGATCCTCCAGAGGAACTTGCTTCCCAGCAAGGGCAAGGTTGTCAGCCAGTCTTTTTGCTTCTTTTAAGTAGTCATTCATTGGAAGACTCTCTTTGGTTAACTTCTGAAACTCTCGTTGGTAGTAGGTGATATTGGACTTAGTTTTGACACCAAACACAGCACGAATGGATTCCCACAGAGTATGGGAGGTCTCGCAGTCCATAACTTCGGCTGCCACTTCAGTCTCCATTGAGTTGTAGAGCCAACCCAAGAGCGCTTGATCTTGAGCGACCCAGTCAAAATAGGCAGGATTATCAACTAGTTGTGTAGAACTAGTAGCAGATCCAGAAAAAGCAATAAGCTCAGGGGGGCATTTTGTTGCACCGGTAATGAAGCCTTCTAATTGATTTCCACGTATGACTGGAAGAACAAAATTCTTCCATAGCAAATAATTTTCGTGGGAAAGTCGCACCGAGCAAAAAGAGCCAAGGGGATTTGGAGAATGACCCACCAGTTTGGAAGTACCAAGGGGACCACCAAGAGTACCAGTAGACAAATCTCTGGTTACAAGGCTCAGAAGTGAGGAGCTTGGGGTAGTGGCGTCAGCATGCACAGGTGAAGGTGGCGTCAATGGATCACCGTCGCCGTTGCCGGCCATCGCTCTGATACCAAGTGAAGATTGTAAGAGGAACACGTACAGAGAAGATATTGCTGGACAAATCTACAGCAGCTCTCAACTTAAGGAGGCTGCCCTTGTATATAAAGTATTTATAGTATGCAAACAATTTGTAACCCTACTTTGGGTCCTATTACAATGTGACGTGTACACTGACACTTAGTACTAATCTTGTTACACTAACTACATAATTAACACAATTAATGGACATCTCTAACACCGATAACCTTTTTATTGAGGGGCGAAACCAAGGTAGACACATTGAAGAGCATAAGAGTCCAATTTAGTTGATGTGAGAGGACTTGCCAGTCGTAACAACCTAGACAGTAGTGAGCATGAGCTCATTGCTCTTCTCACTTGTAGACACCGTAACAACCTAGGATGCACAGAGATCGACAGCAATAGGAATTCAAAGGAACGAGACCGAAACCTGCTGTGATACCATGCTAAAACGTATGAAAAATATTCTCTTGTTATTATTTCTCAAGGAGGCATCACATATATATATATATATATATATATATATATATATATATTCTACACACTAGACACAGGCCGTCTAGGTATAGGAAATACACAATCAGATCAACTAATTAAAGAATTCTAAAAAAAGAAGAATCCCTAACTAATAGGACTTCCTTGTTAGCTAGTTGACTCACGTTAACAAAACAAACCTACTAGTACTAAGATATAATTAAATGATGGAATTTCTACTAGTTGATTTGGGAACATATGGTATCAAGCGAATTGCAACATTAGTTAGCTTATACCATGTCAGCTATATTTTGACGGTAGTTTTTATGTAATTTATACTCTGTCAGACATATTTTCTACCAAACAAATGCAAAATATAGGTTTCTGGTATCTTTAAATAAATAAAAAAACTCAATAAAATAGCCTATGTTTCCAAAGTCATGAATTTCGGAGCACAAGTGAATTTAGTGTGTGTATCACCTCAAGTAAATGATATTTTTTATGAGTAACAAATAGTATCTGATATAATTTAGTCATCAAAATGTTAGATTTTCAGAAGGGTGCAGATAAATGCCCCCAGTCTAATTACTGGATGCATCCACCCTACAATGAATAAATATTAAATCGACTCGACTGTGACCAATGAGACGACAGAGAATGATGCAATGAAACATCATGATGCACCGAGATTCCAACACGTGGAAGATTCGTTGTGTAAGACGATCAGATCAGTGTCAACGTCTGCAACCAACATTTTCTGTTTTTGTTGTCTCATAGCTGCCAAGTTTTAGCGTGTGAGATTCACAGCACCCCCAACCTCCTTCACTCCCCCTCATGTTTCACCCAATAGTATCAAGCCACCTCATTATTTTTAATATAATATTTATTGTACATATATAGAACATTGATTAGCGATTGTGAATAGCCAGCCATATTGGTTATTTTAGGTCAATAAATGCCTCTAGTCTAGTTACTGGGTGTAATTTATTTTTGCACATTAAAAATTAGATTATTTATTAATTTATTTTTTATAAATAGATATTTTTTACATAAATTTATTTTTCACAAATAAATTTGTTTGTAGATCTAATTTCACATGTCAAACTCTTTTTTCCACGTCATCTCTTCCAAAAAAAATTCATATAAAATAAAGAAATTAAATCAAAACCAACTAAGAATTTTTTAATTTTTTTCCTTGTCCGTGTTTACCTTCCATGTCATCTCTTACAAAAAAAATTTATTTAAATTGATAGAAAATAAAGAAATTGAATCGAAATTTTTTATTTTTTATTAAAACATATCAACACATTTTACATTCTTAATCTTCCAACACAATGGGTTGAGAAGGACATCTAAAACGCATATGTTGTTTGTACGCATCAATTCGATCCGCATATGGGGTAACTCATGTAGTTGCACAATCATGCCTGAAGTGAATCCATTGAGGCATAATGAGAGGCACCGGGTAACCCTCTGCCAATGCAACCTGGACATAATGATTATCATTTACGTGTCCAATAGCGATAGCAGCATGTTGATACGTTGGTGGTGGAGTAGATCGAAGTGGAAAAAACGTCAAGCTCTGTGTAGGACTTAGAACGTGTAATATCACATTAAACCTTGAAGCAACCAAGAGACCCATATCTGACATGGTCATCCAATTCTGAATCGGTGCTTCTCTATCTGTTGTAAAAAAGTTCAATGAGTTGTATATAAGAGTCCACGGGTCATCACTGCCCAATATTGCAACATACTGTGTCCTGAATATTTGCAGCTCTTCCATTAAGTTATATCGGATAGTTGCCCATGCATCTTATGGAAGACCAAGTCAGATAGCTATTGCTCGAAAACCGCAATTTCCATCACGTTTTACGTCTTGTACATGCATAATGTAAGGATGAAGTATAGGTGGAAACTGACGAACATAGGCATGTACAACGTGATTGTATGGAATAGAGGATCAACTGTGTCTCGTTGGTTCCAGGAACTCGAAAATATCTGGCTGAAAAAAATCAAATGTAGTTGTATTAACACGAGCAGATATGTTTTCCTTGTTCTTCGAGTCAGGGCCTCCAAACGAATAACTATGTCTGCTTAGTTCCCTAGAATGAAGGGAATCAGACTCATCGAACACTAATGTTGATGGATTACCACGAGTATTTGATGCAACTTTTTTCTTTGAGGATGGGTGTCCACGAGTGTTTTTCTTAACAACAGGTTCACGAATTGAAGTTATTGATGGTGTGATTATCTCCCTCAACTTTCTTAAAAAACTGAATTTTCCATGCCGTGTTTGTTTCTTAAACTGTTCCGTGAACACTTGGAGCTCGGCGTCACAACCGATGTCATCGTCTTGAAGAGGCACACAAGGTGATAAGTCAAGTTTTCTCCAAAATTTATTTATGGCTTCAATTGGTATGGGACGACCGTCGTTCAGAAATATTGCTTGCTCGTGTGCACATGAGAGTCCGTAGCCCATACGAAGTCGACATCTGCATTTATAGGAAACTTTTTCGGCATTCTTTGACCACTCAAATTCCTTCAAAATCAGATGCAATGCGTGGCTTGAAACGAAACCACATAATTCCTGCAAGTGCGGTATGTTGAACCGATGTTGGATAATAGTTTTGTTTTGCTCAATACTCGCTTTGATAGCTATGTCTTGTGATTGAATGACTTGATGAATGAACGACAGAGATGTCTCCAAATCTGACTGTGATGACTCCAAGTATCGCTTCAGCTTCGCATGCTGACTCTTCACTCTATTAGTCGTCTGGTTTCCAAAATGCAGATATATGTCCGTCCAGGCGGATACAAACACATCCTTATATGGTGTTAACCATACATCCTTAAGATAATTAATCATACCTGGAAAGTTCTGTAACAGCACCTCAAGGTCCGCCAAATTGCACTCATACGCACTCTCAGTTTCTGATTTCACCAACGTAGTCCACATTTTGTAGAATGCATTCCAAGTTTTGTTGTCTACTATTGATGGTCTGCACTTGCTCAAGATACTCCTATAGATGTGCCATCTATAAAGTAATTTTTTAGCATCAGGAAATACCTGGGCAGACGCATTCATCAAGGCCAACTCTCTGTCCGTGACAATAACTCGTGGAGTAGTACATCCATTCATTGTTGACTCTAGACATCTTAAAGCCCAAGTATAATTGAATACTTTCTCTGAGTGCAGGAACACGAATGCTATGCAAAATGTCATATTAGTTGCAGTCACGCCAACAATCTCAAGGAGAGGCATCATGTACCTGTTTGTTTTGTACGTTGTGTCCATCAATAACACGTGCGGGAATGCACGCCATAGATCTAATGATCCTGGATGTGCGAAGAATAAATCTTCAAGCTCATTTGTTACAGCATTTGTTCTACACTCGAAGATGTATCCTTCACGTTGTAGAAATGACATGACAACTTACATTTGGGTTTTACCGGCTTTTTCGGCACTTCAAATTTTCTGGCGAGCATTGTATATGGTCCGAATGGTAGAAACATTGTCCGGATTTTGCTTCTTCAATGATGTCAGGATATCTCGTGGCTTCAAATTTTTTGTAGACAAATATTCTGTCAATTGCATTTCAGAATCAGAGAGTCGGCCTAGATATGGATGTCCCTCCATATATGATCCAGGGGCATGGTTATGTGTTCCGCATACGACCCTTACCATCCAGTCATCATCTGTTCGCATTTTCACACCTTTTACTCTGAAAGGACAATCAATTTTTTGTGCCTGTAAACTTCGTGGAGGTTTTATTACTTCTGTATGTGCCACCGCGTTCACATTGGAACAACAGTCTTGGACTCTTCCCAATTGGACTAGTCTCTGACTTTCTAATGACAATGATATTTCCTAAATTGCACCCAGTATGTTGAATCCAATCAATTAGAGATTGACATGAATTGAATACCTGAAAATGTATTAATTGTGTTAGAAATTAACAATTTGTATTATAAATTTACATAACAAAATGTATATTAATTTTCTTAAAAATCATACCATGTCAATGGAAAATTCATCCCCATTTTCGCCCACATTGTCGTCCACATTTTCATCTTCTTGTTTTATCTCATGTCTGAAAATATCATCCTGAGAACAATGGACATTCATTTGAGTAACTGCAATTAACGAAAAAAAAATTCATAAAACAATTAAAAAGTTGTATATTTACCTGATCACTTGAACCACTTGATAGTCGTAGATCATTGGCCCAAAACCTCAATTGATCTAAATTCATATCTTCTGCTCGTATGTATGTTGCCAAGAAGAATCATATCTATGTATATATAGATATTAAAAAGTTGTATATTTCTCCATTTTTTAGAGAATATATTCTCTGCACCTAGATAACACCCCCTTTTCAGAGAATATATTCTCTACACATAAAGAGTACTCCCCCTTTTCAGAGAATATATTCTCTGTATAAAGAGAACACCCATTTTTCAAAGAATATATTCTCTGCACATAGATTAGACATGACAATAGAAGACATGAGCATGCTTATGACTAGGCTAGGTAAAAATCAAATATTATTATAAAATTCAATAATAAATTCGAAACAATTCCCAAAGGCTTAAATATGTTTTGGAAATCCTAATCCAACTAAAAAACTAATTAATAAATTAAAACATAATTAAAATAAAACATTACTAAATTAAAACATAAGTAAAAAAGTCATCTCCGAGCTTTGACTGTAAATATGAGGCCCTAAACAAACTCGGATAGCCGAAATCCACTAAACATCGACGCCAGAAGGCGTAGAGTATGATTTTTGTCATCGTCCCGCTTCCGATAAGGTATGGTTCGGCCAAAACAGAGCTACTTAGTAACTACTAAAATACCAGCTACGTCCTTTTTAATGACGATTATGTCCTTTTATATTTTAAAAATCATTTTTTTCTCAAAAAATAAACTCATTAATTTTTTTTATTGATTTATCAAACTAGAAATATAGTGTCTGTTTAGTAAACAATTTAAGAAGAAGTTAATGACCATCAGAAATGATATTTATATATATTATTGTCACATATCATAACAAATAAGTGAATTTTATCATCTTTTAAATATTTTATCATCTTTTAATTTTTTTTTGTTTTTTTGTCATTTTCAAATTAATTATTTATTTAATTTAAAAATCATTTAATAAATGATTCTATAAAATAAAAATAAAAAATTGACTAAATTTATTTAATTTATCCTAGTTTTTTTTTGGTGCATTGGAGACCTAGCTAGATTGATAGTTGTTGACATAGGGAAGAGGCGAAGAGGAGGGAGCAGTGGCATTGAGTGACATGTGATTATGTGATCAATGAATAGCTGACTGATACAACTCCCTACTGTCTGTATTTGTTCCAATTTGATTATTCGGTCAAATTATTAAAAATTCGGACAATTTGATGGCCAACATGTATTTACAGGTGTAAATAAAAATAAAAAATTTTATTTTTTAAAAAAATAAAAAATGTTGACTAATGGGTGTATGATAGGTCTCACTGGCAACACAGGAAATTTTTCTTTATTTGCCGAGATTTGACGGATAATGATGTGTATAGGTGTTTGCAGCTGACCATCCATAGGTATAGGATTCACTCTATGTGCCTATATGCACTCTATGTGTTTATAGAGTGGATGTGAATAGCAATACCCCATTACCCCATTTCTGAGAGCAACTCCAATGGTAAAGTGTTTTGGAGCACTTGAAAATTTCCAGCGTGGTTTCACTTCTATTACAGCAAAACACGACTCCTAATACAGTCATATCAATATAACACATATTTCAATACAATTTTTTTCACTTTTCATTCACAAACACTCTAAATATCAAGCATCAACACCATTTCTCTCATACTTTTCTACCATATTTCACTTTTTTCTTCCATTTTACACATTTTTCAATACAATTTTTTTAAATTACTCTCTCTCTGCACACTCCAAAATTTCCAGCACTAATTTCCAGCGCTCCATTGGAGATGCTCTGATGTTATTGGAAAAATGGAGTCATGTAATAGTCGGTTTAGCAGGGTTTCAGTTTGTCAAATTGTTGACATGACACCCAAAAGTCAATTAAATTATTTTCCAACAAAAATTTGCTTTCATTGAATTTTTTTTAAAAAAAATATAAAAACAAGGGTTCATACAATGGCATAAATTTAACTAAAATAATAAATAATACAAATAAAATGTGCTTCTTAATTTTTCAATGTGGGACATTTGGTGTGATTCTCCAACAATACTCATAATCTGTAGATTCAACTGGTTCAAGAAGAGAAGCTTGCAAAAGAGTATAGGCAGCATCCCTTAAAGCCAACAATCAGAAGTAAGAAATGTTAGATGTTCTCAACTGCTCATCAGTTGGCAAGCTACTACAATATGGGGCTTAAGGTTAAGGATTGATCACCTATTATCTTGTCTTAGTTTCTTTCTCATCAATAAGCCTTATGTTTGCACATAATTTTAGAGCCGTAAATCACTTAGGGGGACTTATTGGATGATGCCTGCTGAAGATTTGCAGCTTGTCACATGCCTGCACAAAATCACTTGGAGCTTGATCATGGCATATGACTTTTGGATGTAGACACAAACATTTGCAGGTTTCCTTTGCTATAATGCAAACCAAGGGCATGTGTTGTTTTATTTTATCTAACTTTGCAGCACAAGATAGAATTGGTATTACTTGAATGTCAATTTGTTAACTAACATATCCAAAGGCCTGCTTTAATATGTATGAAATAATAACACACACATAAAGTAATCCATATCCACCATCCTCTCTCCCTCTCTCTCGATTAAACTCATGCACGACCTTAGTTTACTCAAAAATATACAACGAAGATAGACTTGCCGGTATTACTTGAATGTCCATTTGTTAATTAACATATGCAAAGGCCTGCTTTAATATGTATAAAATAATGTGTTGTACTACAAAACAGTCTCCTCATATAATTGTACAAAAATAGTCTCTTTCTCTACCATTAGATTAAATATTTTAAGCTCCACCATTAAAAAAATTGCATAAATGTCTATCTTGCCCCAATTAATAATTTGATGATATTTGTTTTATTACAAGAAATTTGTGAATTATCGATGAAATTTTTTCTTGGTAATTTTGATTATCGATTGAAAATTTATGTTGTTAAACTCGTAGGTAATCTAAACACTGATAGAAAAAATTTCGACGATAAGTACCCACGAATTTTTCCCATTGGTAAATATCGACATAAAAAAAAGTCAGCAAAAAAAAAAATTGTTGCTATCACTCTGTTAAATTTTTCGTTAATAATAAAATAAATTTTCATGCCCAATTTGTCATCTCCTTTTCATAATTATTTTAAAAAAAAAAATTGCGGAGGTTGACCGGGTCAACTTCCACGTGTCGTGCATTAGAATGGACTGTACAGTGCCCAATTTTTAAGCAAACTGGACGCTAGTAAAACCCTAAAGTAATAACACACACATAAAGTAATCCATATCTAATCGTCCTCTCTCCCTCTCTCTCGATTAAACTTGTGAACGAGCATAGTTTACTCAAAAACATAGATTAAGATTTGGAAATTAACAATTAATGTGTTTGATAAGAGGGTAATAAATAGGAGTATAATGTATTATTAGGATAATCATTATCGACTTTGACCAAAGGCATATGACTGGGATTTTTGTCTTCGATCCTAGCTAGTGGGATCTATCGTTGTTGTTGTTGTTCAATTTCGAATTGCGCCTCAACTGAATTTATCTATCTAAATGTTATGCTAGTGCTTGTTCTGTCTGAGTTTAAGATCAACTTGGCAATCCAAAATCAGCCGAACTACAATACAGTTTATCCATATAACGGTAAAAAAATAGTCCACCTCTCTATCACTAGATTAAATGTTCTAATTTTTGTTGTAAATTGACAGTCCGGATCGAGCAGGATTGTAGCTTCAAATGAACTTGAAATAGTAAAAGGCTAAATTGGACGCACATATTTTATGTGGAAAACCCCTAATGAACAGGGTAAAAACCATGAATCAGTATATAAGAATTTACTATGGAATAGAGGATTACAACATTCTCTCTAATTTAACAAGGAGAGAACAATGACACTCTCTCTTGAAACGAGGAGAAAACTAAAAATCTCTCAGCACAAAAAACCTCTCTTTTCTCCCTCACTCTCATCCTCTCTTTCTCTCTACAAATGTTGTGAATTTTTTGGTGTGTCTAACAAATGAGGTATCAAGCCTTTATATAGGCAATGTATTGGGCAAAAATTCAATAATGTCAAGCTTGCAATTTCAACAATGGCAAGCTTTGAATAGCAGCCATTGTTGAAGACATTTTGTTAGTTCGGTGCAACAATTTTCACTGTTAACAAAACAAAAAAAAATACATAAATTTCTATCTTGTCCCAATTAATAATTTGACGTAGTTTATCTCACTACAAGAAATTTGCGAATTATCTATATAATTTTTTGTCGGTAATCTCCATAGGTAATATTGATTACCGACAAAAAAAATTTATTGTTAAAACGTCATAGGTAATCTAAACACTGATGAGAAAAATTTTGTTGATAATTACTGATGATTTTTTTTTTCGTTAGTAATCCGTCGACAAAAAATAAAAAAAAAATTCCGTTGGTAATCCATTGACCAAAAAAACTATAAAAATAAATTATGCCTGTAATCTGTTGACAAAAAAATTAAATTTTATCGGTAATCCGTCAGTAAAAAAAATCCATCAATAATCCATCGGTAAAAGAATGGAAAAAATCAAAAAATTATTGTCATTGCTCTGTTAAGTTTTCCATGAATAATAAATTAAATCTTAATACTCATTTTTGTCATGTCATTTTCATAATAAATTTTTTAAAAAAAATTGAAAATCATTTATGAATGTTGACTAAGTCAACATCTATGTGCCATCTTTAGAATGAACTATAGGCATTCAGTCCTTTGGCCGGACTGGATGCTAGTAAAACCATCCAAAATGGGCAAGCCTGATAAGTGCCTTTATAGGTTATTCAACAAAAAAGCTTTTCTGAAATTTTTGTCTGGACTTTATTAAGCGACGCTAATTAATTGGCCCGATTTTCCCCTTTTCGATGCACATGCACTCAAGGCATATAAAAGCGAAATGACAGAGCCAACACACATTTTTTTTAGGTAATCGAGAAAATAAATTTGTCATTTGGACGACTTAAACTCTATCGTTAAGTCTGTATGCACGAAAGTTTCCTACCTGATAATATGATAAATTGGGCCAAAGTACATACGTATATCTCATCTTGAATGAAAACAAAATAGTTAACACCACAATCAATGAAGGCATCAATTAATAAAGAAAGTAAGCCTTGTTATATTCAGTCAGTCAATCACCTCAAGTTCAACGAAGATAGAATTGCTATTACTTGAATGTCCATTTGTAAACTAACATATCCAAATGCCTGCTTTAATATGTATAAAATAATAACACACTCATAAAGTAATCCATATCCACCATCCTATCTCCCTCTCTCTCGATTAAACTTATGCACGAGCTTAGTTTACTCAAAAACATACAACAAAGATAGAATTGGTATTACTTGAATGTTGTTAGGGATAAATTGGGAAGGAATGGCAGGTCGCCAATTTAACACTAGCAAATGTCTGTTTGTTAACTAACATATCCAAAGGCCTGCTTTAATATGTATAAAATAATAACACACACATAAAGTAATCCATATCTACCATCCTCTCTTGCTCTCTCTCTATTAAACTTGTGCGCAAGCTTAGTTTACTCAAAAAACATAGATTAAGATTTGGAAATTAACAACTAATGTGTTTGATAAGAAGATAATACATAAGAATGTAATGTATTATTAAGGTAATCATTAGCTACCTTTTTCCCATGGACAACCATCATACCAAAAAAAAGAAGAAAATTGCCTAAAAAAAATTACTCGGTAAATAATGTACATTCATACCAAATATGAGTATTTGCTTATCTTTGTATTTTTAATTACCTTTGTAGTCATTACACCCCTATCAAACACACCCTTAAATTCCTATCAAACACACCCTTAAATTACGAAGTAGGGGTAATTATGAAGTGATTAGCATTTAGCAATGATAATAAAACAAGTGATATTGAAGAAGTATGTGCAAGGAGGTTGCTTCCCTAAAGAGTCAGACATGGAGGTCATCACTAGTAGTATTGGTGCCGCAGAAATGAAGGTCCTTGCAGGCTCCAATGGAGTTGTTGTCAAGAACATTTATCTTTCTTGTGATCCCTCCATGCGATTCCGAATGATGAAGCTCCAAGGACTGAACTTCTACAACCATGGCTCTGTAATTCCTATTAATTTCCATTTTTTTACAGGTTTTTCTTTTTGTTTGTTAAACAAAAAAGGAATGATTTTGGCATATTCGTGGTTAAGGGTTTGCTTGGCAGACCAACAAACACCGGAAATGACGATTTTTTAAAAGGATTTTTTTATTAACATTTGCTAGGATTGTTTTTTGAATCACTACAATTCTCCACCGTTTGAAAAACACCTCAAATTGAAGTGTTTTCATCTGTTTTGCTATTTCAGGTCTTCTTTAGAAGGAAAAAAAACCTGTTCAGGATGCTTTCAAAATTTGTCAAACACTGAAATAGACTAGTTTTCAAATCCGCCACTCAAAATCACTCATTTCAGCTACCCCTATTTTGTCATGCAGAGCACAAAGCGTGATAACAAGCGTACCGTTTCAGATCCAACCATTTATCAATAAATTGAAAGTCGATACCCATCAAAACCAATTTCCTTCTTCTCTGTCTCGCTCGCTCTGATAATACTGTGAAAATGGCTGCGGAATGGAGCAACAAGCAGGTGATACTGAAGGGCTATGTCTCTGGTTTTCCTACAGAATCAGACTTAACCTTGACAACTGGTACTACAAAGTTGAATGTACCACAAGGCTCCGCTGGAGTTTTTGTCAAGAATCTGTTCCTCTCTTGCGACCCTTACATGAGAGGGAGAATGTCCCCGAAGCGCCCTGGCGCTTATTCTGATTCCTTCAATCCTGGTTCGGTTAGTGGAATTCAATACCCACCATTGTAGTGTTTCTCGATCAATTCTTTGAAACTATTTTGCTGAGAATGTGGTTTCATGATATGGGTTCTGATTCATTTTTTTTTTCCTTCTTTAATTTTGCTGAAAATTCTGGACCATCTTTGTATGTGGTAGAATCAATGAATCATGTATTCAAATTAGACCAGTAACCAATCCAACTTTAAGCATTTTCGTTTACATATCTCATTTGGGCATATGAAAATCGCAATGCGCTAGAAGTATAAATGTATGTAGATTTTCAAAAAGGGTAAGCTCCCTTGCATAAGCCTGTTGCTGTTGAGGCAGGATCGTAAGAGCAAGGTGTACCGGCGCATAAATAGAAATTACTTTGTGACCATAGGTTGTGGTAAAACAACTCTACCACTAAGCCAAGAGTTTACCCTTAAATAGATGTTCAAATTTTAGTTAAATTTCAATGGAACTATGAATCATACTGCTGTGGATTTTTCTTTTCAGATTTTACTTGTGTCTAGTTATATATGAATGCAGAGTACTTGAATATGTCTAAATGGATGCAGCCTATTACTGGATATGGAGTTGCTAGAGTTCTGAATTCAGGGCATCCTGATTTCAGGAAGGGCGACTTGGTATGGGGAATTACGGGATGGGAGGAGTACAGTCTCATTACTGCAACACAGCGTTTGCAAGTCACTGACTTGCATGGTCATGTAAGAAGCCTGAGTAGTCAGAATTTATCAACACCCAAGTTGGACTTGAGACCGCAATTTTACTGGGTCGATCTTTACTTAATTTTCGAAGGAAAAGAGCTCAAGCCGAATTCTTAATGAATTGGTGTGCATCTACCATCTGTGTGTGCTTTGGTGCACAAAAATGCATATTCCAACATTTGCATGGGATTACTTATTGTAGAAGATTAATATTATCAGTTAAAAAAAAGGGTCATCATCCCTCGCTGCATATGTGATTTATTTTTATGCATTGGACTGTGATTATTAAGTATACATAGCAGGTCATGCAATAATCTCATTGACCACCGTCTTCTCCTGTTTTTTTTTTTCCTCTTTTTCTTCTTTCCTTTTCCAATTTTCATTGCTTCAAAATTAGGTTGATCTATTGAAGAATAGGTTCGGTTTTGATGAGGCTTTCAACTACAAAGAAGAGCAAGACTTGGATGCAGCTTTGAAAAGGTTAGGTAGTAGTAACACCTTTTGTTATTGACCTCGTGAACAATACTCAACTTTTCACTTGAAAAATGAAGGAACCTTTAATTCTGTTCTCTATCCAAAATTCTGATTTTTAAAATTGCGATACTGATGCTGTTGTATTGATGTTTGTAGGTATTTTCCGGAAGGCATTGATATTTACTTTGAAAATGTAGGTGGAAAGATGCTTGATGCAGTTGTACTCAACATGAGAGTTCGTGGTCGCATTGCAGTGTGTGGAATGATCTCCCAGTACAACCTTGGCCAGCCTGAGGGTATTCACAACTTGATTCATTTAATCTTGAAACAAATTCGAGTGGAGGGATTCCTTGTTCTTGACTACTATCATCTCTATCAAAAGTATTTGGAAATGGTTCTGCCGCAAATCAAAGCCGGAAAGATAGTATACATAGAGGACATCGTCGAAGGCCTTGAGAATGGTCCAGCTGCTCTGATCGGTCTGTTCACTGGTCGTAATGTTGGAAAACAGGTGGTGGTGGTTGCGCATGAATGAGATGACTCACTTCATCATTCTATGAGAAGTTACATTGCACCTTTCTACAGATTTAATATGGAAATGTGTTTTGCTGAGACATTTGCATTTTGCATGGCTAAGACAACTGTATTTGTAATAAATGGAATTTCCTTCCCATAGTTAACTGAATTATGAAGCATCGTTTTAGCTGATCCTTATTATTCGTTGATTGAGATCACAGAAAAGAAAATGTTAGCTTGAGAGCTTGCACCAGAATATGTTTTGCTGATTAGCAAAACAAACATGGTAAAACGTATGAAAATTGAAAAATATTCTCTTGTTATTATTTCTCAAGGAGGCATCACAATCAGATCAACTAATTAAGGAATTCTAAATAAAGAAGAATCCCTAACTAATAGGATTTCCTTGTTAGCTAGTTGATTCACTTTATTGTTAGATAACGGTATACTAAAAATACGCAGCGGATTTACACTACAAAAATACCTTTTCGTAGCGTGCTTGTATGATCCGTTTATCCGGTATAGCTTTCGTACTCCTTGATCAACTCTATGTCACCACTTCCATCCGTAGAACTTCGATTATACGAAGCTTCTAGTTAGTCCACCAGAATCATAAAATCAAAACACTTATGGATTGATTCTTAATCAATTGAGAGAACAATAATAATGCTAGACTTTTTTTTTTGTTAAGTCTCTTCAACCTCCCGTATATCAACATATACGTTGATATATATCAATGTTGCCAGCATCTTCTTTAGTTGCTGGCAACAAAGTTTAGTTGCTGGCAACTATTAATAATTATTATTATATTAATTAAATAATAAATCCATTAAATGATTAATATATTATGTACTAGCAATTTATATTAATCAGTTGGATTTATTTCGGTTTACAATAAACCTTCATTTAATTAATTATTCGATCTTTTCATCTCATGCAAATTATCGAATATTGTTCAATTCCAACTTTAGATGAATAATTTTCATGATTCTTTTATGTGTGACTTTCTAGGTTCATTACCGATTAGCAATAAAAATAATATCAAACTCTTTGATATTAATTAAAACAACTTTTAATCATTTCTTATAAATCACGAGTGACACCTAGCAGTATATCGTGACTACCCAATCAGTGATGAATTCTTCCATATGAACCTTTAATTACAATTACCATGTAATTAAATCCTTCCACTGTACAATATCCCAATTGAGTGAGGATCATGAATATCAGTCAAATCCACTAACTCAATTATATGTCAGATCCAATATTCTATTGACAAACAAATAATTAATGATAACACCTTTTTCATTAATCATATAACCTCGGCCAAGGATTTTCCGTGTCAATAAATATCTGGATCACATAGGATATTCTCCTCGTTTATTTCGAGGCGGTGAATTCCTTATTGAGTGCACACAAGTCTCCATATACAACTAACTGAATCCATCAAATGCTAATATTTATTTAATAAATAAATATTTCCAACATTGATAAAATTGAATCACCCATATACAAAACTACTATGTCATCTCAGGTCTAAGGATTATTTACATAATCGTAAATAAATAATAAATCATTGACAAGGAAATAAACCTCCACGTGATTCATTATTTAACAAGTCATGTTCGAAGCATTTATTCAACAATAAACCTCCTATACTGTTTGTTTTAATATCTCATATTAAATTGCATGAGACTCACAACCCTATCATTATAGGAAACAAACAGTATACTGATTTTCCGAATTATTATTGTCCAATTAATAATTCTACAATCAGGAACTTTATTTAAGATATTTATACTAGAGATCACTCGTCACTCATATTCTCAACTCTTGAGAATGAGGTCTCTAATAAATATCTACGGACATATTTAATACAACTATATTAATAGAAATATCAAATATATAATAATCTGCCATTTATATAAACAATTAATACAGTACAATTATTATATATGTTCCAAATACAACCGTATTAGATTGGCTATACATGACATATATCTAACATTTATCACTCCCCTCAAGTTGGAGCATACATGTCTACTAAGTCCAACTTGTCCAGTGATTCTCGAAAAACTCCTGCTGACACCGCATGTGTTAGAACATCAACGAGCTGCTCCATCGATCTCACATATGGAACATCAACTAGCTTGGCTTCCAATTTTTCTTTGATAAAATGCCCATCCACCTCAACATGCGTTATACGGTCATGTTAAATTGGATTATTCGCAATCTCACAGGCTTGCTTTATTGTCACAAAACAGCCTCATTGACCCCTTTGGAGGAAAACCAATCTCTGTAAGAAGAATGTGAAGCCAAAACAACTCACAAACACCATGTGCCATTCCTCTGTATTCGGCCTATGCTGAAGACCAAGCTACCACATTTTGTTTCTTACTACGCCATGTTACTAGATTACCCACAACAAACATAAAGTATCCCGACGTTGAACTCCTGTCCAATATATTACCAACCCAATCCGCATTTGTATAACCCTGCACCTCCATATGTCCATGCTTTCGAAATATCAAACCTCTCCCTGGTGATGACTTTAGATAGCTCAAAATTCTCATCACCGCTTCCATATGTTCTTCACTTGGGGCATGCATAAATTGGCTGACGACGCTCACTGCATAGGCTATGTCTGGTCCGGTAAGCGATAGATAGATCAACTTACCAACTAAATGTTGATATCTTCCTTTATCAGTTGGAACTTGATCAGGATAAATACTAAGATGATGATTCTGTACAATAGGACTCTCAGCTGGCTTGCAAGCTAGCATACCTGTTTCTGCCAACAAATCCAGTATATACTTCCTTTGAGACAAAAAGATACCTTCCCTTGATCGCGCGACTTCAATTCCTAAAAGATACCGCAACTCCCCCAAATCTTTCATCTCAAACTCAGAAGATAAATACTCTTATAACTTCTTGATTTCTTTAGGGTTATCTCCTGTAACAACCATATCATCAATAATAAGGAGAGTCACCTTACCACTATTGTGTTTGATGAACAATGTGTTAACTGAATTCCCCGATGACAACCATATTTTTTCATGACTTTAGTAAACCTTCCAAACCAAGCACGAGGTGACTGCTTCAATCCATATAGAGCCTTTTGTAGTCGACAAACTTTCCCTACATCATCCAATAATCCCAACCCAAGAGGAAGATCCATGTAGACTTCCTTATCCAAATCACCATGCAGAAAATCATTTTTTATATCGAATTGCTTCAAAGGCCAATTTAAATTTATAGCCAAGGATAACAACACACATATGGTGTTCATCTTCGCAACTGGTGCAAAAGTCTCTTGATAGTCTACACCAAGAGTTTGTGTATACCCTTTGGCAACTAACCTCGCCTTGGAACGATCTATGGTACCATCAGCTATTTGCTTAATGGTGAACACCCATTTACTCCCCACTTGTTTCTTCTCCTTTGGTAGAGACACAATAGCTCATGTTTTGTTATCCTGCAATGCATCCATCACCACCTGCATTCTTCTCCTTTGGTAGAGACACAATAGCTCATGTTTTGTTATCCTGCAATGCATCCATCACCACCTGCATCGCCTCTCTCCATTTTTGATTCTTCAGTGCTTCTTCCACTCGACTAGGAATGGTTATGTTGTTCATTTGATCTTCCATTTTTTCCTTTCCGATGATAGTTGACTAGTAGATGTAAAGAGAGCAATAACAAACTTAATCTTCCCTTCAGGTGAATACCGAACTGGTGCCTTACCACGAGTTTGTCTAGGTGACAAATAATATGATTGATCAGCATTAATTGAATTATTTAAAGTATTAGTTTCCAGAGTACTTACCTCAGGAGTATCCACGTGCTCAAGCAAAATTAGCAGAGGAGAAGAAGGGGTTATGACAACATCTTCTTGAATAAATCCGGATGTTAACGACTCTTCCTGACCCCACATGTACTTCTTTTTAATTAGTAACATTATTTTATGGATCACCAATAATACCCTCTTGGTTTGCCTGACTTGTTTTGGAATACAATGATCAAAGCAATGAAGATCTTCAACAGAAATCTCCCCTTGAAGATCTTCAGGGTGGTTAGTCTTGGAGGAGAAAAAGTATTCCTGCTTCAAAAAAGTGACATCCATCAAGATATAGGTACGTAGGGTGAGAGGATCATAACACCAATGACCTTTTTGTTGAGGGGCGAAACCAAGGTAGACATATCGAAGATCACAAGGGTCCAATTTAATTCTTTGATTTTTATGAAGATGGACATACGCCACACACCCAAATACACGAGGAGTGAGTTGCAGGATGGAAGGCAGCGGAACATGATCAGCCAGAACTGCCAAGGGAGTTCGGTAATTATGCACACGAGAAGGCATTCGATTCATGAGATAGATAGCATAGGTAACAGCATCCGCCGTATAACTCTGAGGAGCTGACGCTCTAATAAGTAGAGCACAAGTGATCTCTAATATATGACGATTTTTCCATTCGGCAACTCCATTTTTATTGGGGAGTTTGAGGTCATGTCGTCTCATGAAAAATACATTTTTCACTCATATATCGTATACTCCCCACCATTGTCTGATCGAAGAACTTTGATGGGTAGAGAAAATTGAGTATGTATCATGTGGTAAAACTTGTGAAAGATGGACACAACCTCATTTTAATGTTTCATCACATAAACCCAAGTCATTCGGGTACCGTCATCAACAAAAGTAACAAATCATCGGATATTACATTGAGAAGAATCTTCTTTTACCGACTATTATCACAGCTACGTGCCTGATGTACTCTCCCAGTTTGAACATCATCTACATAGTATAACCCCTTCCTCTTAGTACCACGCCCAATAATCGTCCGAGTCTGGATATCCTAGAGTAAGCAAAAAAAGAGGAAACATTAATACTATACAATCTAATTGATCGGTAACTTGCGCAATAGAGAGTAAATTATTTGACAAAGTTCGTGTAAAGAGTGTTCGATGCAAAGATAATTTAGGAGTGAGAGAAATTGATCCTGCTCCAGTAACAGAAACTGAGTCACCATTCGCTGTCAAGATATTATCTTTTAGAGGTGGTGTCATATGTTTAAACAAGCACCGATCATATGTCACGTGGTCAATAGCACCAGAATCAATAATCCACCCAACATCTTTACCTTTTGTTGTAAGTAAAGCTTTTCGCTGATTAACTGACTCTTCATCATTATTTGATATGTTGAGATGGTCAATGAATGACAAAGTCTGTGTAGATTGAGTCACGGCTGGAAGCGTCTTACCACAACCAAAAACTATTATAGCAACTCCTGTCCCAGCAGCAATGTTAGCTTATCCTCCACGTCAAGCTTTTATTTCAGCCTTTATCCTTTCACGCCTCTCCACAAACCAATTTGGATAACCATGTTTCTCAAAACATGTATCGGCCGTGTGTTGTCTGCTGCCATAGAAAGTACAACTAAGTTTATCCTTGTCAACCCATTCAGTCATACGTGCATTTCGACTCGTGACCCTTTGAATGATGGGTTGGTTGCTACCATAGCGATTGAAGACTCGCTAGGCATACCTTTATGTGTCAGCATTGTTGCTTCACGCTGGGATTCTTGATGAACTTTATTAAAACACTCCTTCGCACCCAGAAGGGATTTTGATTGAAGAAGATCACTACGAACATTGTCAAATTCATCATCAAGTCCCACAAGAAAATCGTAAACTCGATCGTTCATGATCTCGTCATTACGGGTCTTCATATCTGCTATACACACCATTTTACTAGGGTGACGTTTATCAAGATCTTGCCATATGCTCTTTAGCTTGGCAAAATATAAGTTTAGTGAACGACCACCTTGTTTGGTGTGAGTAGATTGATGATGAAGTTCATAAATCTGAGACTCATCAGACCCATCATAGAACATCTGAGTTACACTGTCCCAAATAGCTTTAGTCGTTGGTAGTTCAATGAATAGGCTGATGATAGGTGTAAAATGCACCTATATTTTCAATATTTGAAAGTCTCAATTTGTATGTTTTCAAAATCAAATTACTACCCAAATGGTGTTTTATGGAACAGGTGAAACGTGAATGCAAAAGAAGGAATTAAGAGTTTTTCTGGGCAAAAACTACAGCCTAAGTGCGACCTGTTTGCGGCCGTGAATTTTAGCGAGCCAGTGACGTAATTTACTTTGCTGATGTGGCAAGTAGGGTTTTAATACTGAACAAACTCGACCCAGAAACAACTTTGGACGCCGCTGCACTTCAGAACCAGAGAGAGAAGACGCCATGAATGGGATTTCAACACTTTTGAGCATCTCCTTTTTTGCCCAATTGAAATTCTGGTTTTATTTTGTGATTCAATTATGACCATGTGTAACTAAATTTCTATTTAGTTTAGGATTTGGTTAGTTTCTTCTATTGAAACTTTGTTGAACAATTTCATTGATGATTTCACTAGATTTAATTCATTGATTCTCTGAGTTTATTGTTGATTTCTTATTATTATGCTTGCCTGATCAACATCATGATGATAAGAATTGTTAGTTAAGCACATTCGGCTAACCCATACTCGGTGTTTGACGAAGTAACAAGAATCTGCATAGGATCCAGATTTGGGAATTGTGAACACAATTGATTATGTGGTACACCAACGCTTAAGGTTGTGCGATTGTCGACTTTCTCGTTCATATGCTTGTCTTAGGAAATTCTTAGGGTACGCCAACTAAGACTCTTCTGATAAGAAAATATTTTGGGCTGGACCAAAGCCAGAGTCGTTGCTTAGGAAAGTCTAGTTAGGAGAGCTCAACCAAGGTCTTCTGATTGACAACATTAAATCTTTAAATTGTGTGATTGCGTATTGAAATTGTGATACTTAGTGAGATTAGAAGAACTAGACCAACCCAAGCTAGATCTCCTCAGTATTTATTTATCCAATTTTAGCCTATTTTACTTGTTTATTGCAATCTGAATTTTCTGCATTATTATTGCTATTTTGTTTGTTTAGTGATTGATACGGTCTCTGTGGATTCGACCCCGCTCACTTTTATACTGTCCCACGACACGTACACTTGCGATTGGCTAAAATATTGCGATATTTTATATTGACCAAGTTTTTGGCACCGTTGTCGGGGATTGTTAAGTCCATTGCTAGACAAGCATTTAGCAATTTTTATTTTTTTATTGGTTCTATTAAAAACACACAGACTCACATATTCATTTATTCGTTGTGGTAGGTATTGATTTGTCTCTTTGAAGTGCATGGTCCATACTCGATCTCAAAGCAAGGAATTAGAAGAATTTGATCCTGAAATTGAGCGAACAGTAAGAGCAGTGAGACAAAGGAACATGGCAGCGAACGAACAAGAGCAGATTGTTGAAGTTAGAGATGTGGGTAATGAGAGGGTTCCTATGATGAATCGGTTCATTCCAGGTAATGTTGCCCAACCATCTTGCATTTCTTTTCAGCCTAACAGAGGTGCTACTTTCAGTTTATCACCTCAGTTGCTTAACTCTGTGCCTCCACTATGAGGGGAGGTTTGATGAAGATCCTCATCAACACTTGAAAGACTTCACTGATTTGTGCCGAACGCAAAATATGACGGGGATTACAGCTGATAATTTGAAGCTCATGTTGTTTCCATTCACATTGAGAGGAGGAGCTAAGATGTGGTATAACTCCATTGAAGTGGGTTCCATTGGTACATGGGAACAAATGGCCACAAAGTTTTTGAGAGAATATTTTCCGGCTTATAGAACCAAGCAACTTGTTAGGGAAATTCAGAATTTCCAACAGAAAGATGGAGATTTATTTTATGAAGCTTGGAAGGATTTCAAGATCCGCTTAGCTCGATGCCCAACCAACAACCTGCACAAAGATGACATTGTTTTGCACTTCTGTGAAGGGTTAAATGAGGTAAATAGGATGAAGGTTGATTCAGCTTGCAATGGGGTATTGATGAGAAAAAATAGTGAAGAGGCTATGGAATTGTTTGAGGAATTAAGTGAAGACTCTCAAGAGTTTTCTACAAGAAGTAAAAATTCCTCTAAGCGGCAAGGAGTGTATGAGGTGAGTTCTGATACAATTGTGCAAGCTGAGATTGAAAACATGACCCAAAAGATTGATCTCCTAGTTGACACTATGAGAGGGATGAACATAAAAACTACACCACCACTAGCCATGCTTTGTGTCATATGTTCACATCAAGATCATGCTACTGAGGCATGCCCTTTGACAGCTATGACAGAGCGAGAGAAAGCCAATTACATGGGTCAAAAAAAATTCAATCAAAGGAACCAGCAATATCCTTGGCGTAGTCATCCAATTTTCTCTTGGAAAAATGATCAGCCCGTTAATAATGCACCAGTTCCAGCAGCCCAACCAGCTATGAAAAGTGACTTGGAGATTTCGATGATGTAGTTCATGCAACAAACAACTCAAGCCATCCAAAATTTGGAGACACAAATGGGACAAATGGCTAAGAAGTTAAGTGAAAGGAAGAAGGGAGAGCTGAGCTTCTAGCATAACCCATTGACAACCCAACTAGAATGGAGCATTTGAAGGCCATTACAACACTTAGAAGTGGATAAGAAGTAGACAACAAGGTTGAAGGGCCGAAACATGCTGAAAAAGACTCATGTCCAGTTGTCGACGGGGTGCAAAAAGGTCGCAGTTCTGCATCAGATATTACAAAGGATTGGGGAAGAGATCCACCACCTTTCCCGCAAAGGTTTGCTAAAAAAAAGTTGATTCTAAATCTCTTGATGTTTTTGAGAATTTGCGTAAGGTAGAAATTAATATTCCACTTCTTGATGTTATAAAAAAAATTCCTTCTCATGCCAAATTTTTGGAAGAATGTTGCACTAATAAGAGAAATTTTGTTGAGCATGAGAAAGTATCTTTGAATGAAGAGGTAAGTGTTGTTTTGCTACATAAGCTTCCACCTAAGCTTAAGGATCTTGGTAGTTTCACTATACCTTGCAAGGTGGGGAACCAATTTTTTGAAAAGGCATTGTTAGATCTTGGGGCGAGTATAAATTTGCTTCCTTTTTCTGTTTATGAGAAACCTGGTTTAGGAGAGCTTCAACCCATATCTATCACTTTACATGGCTGACCGTCGTGTTAAGGGGCCTAGAGGAATTTTAGGAGATGTTTTGGTGATAGTAAATGGTCTAATCTTGCCAACTGATTTTGTTGTTTTGGATATGGAGAATGGATCGTGGTCTTCATCTTTACCTATCATTCTTGGTCGTCCTTTATTGTCACTGCTGATAGAACAATAACCATGAAAGTGAATGACCAAGAACTGAAATTTTGTGTATTTGAAGTTGTTAAACCTCATGATGATCATAGAGATTGTTTTAATGTTGCTACTATAGATGATCTTGAGAGTGAGGATTTTCAGGTATCAAGCGAAGACCCCTTAGAAGTAGTGGTGACACAAGACTTAGATGACCGAGCAGTATCTGTAGGAACCATGGAACATGATAGCCAAATCAAAGGGGCTATTTTGGGACTCCAACTTGGTCGTCCATTTCTTGGTAAGAATACTCCATCTTTTGAACAATTGTCTCCTACTAATTCATCTCTTGTTCTCTCTACAGGTAAAGCACCAAAATTAGAGATGAAACAACTACACAATCACTCGGAATATGCTTATTCAGAAGAGGATGCTAAGTCTTTTAGAGAGACACAAAGCTGGCTAAATCCACACACAAAAGAAGCTGAAGATAGAACATTTATATGAAAAGATTTTCATGAGGGGCAAAAAGATCTTGTTCACAACTTGCATTTGCAACTATTCCCAAACAAGCTCAAATCAAGATGGTATGGTCCCTACTTAGAGCAGACAGTGTATCCTCATGGAGCATTTGAGTTACAACACCTTGCCTCCGATCATAATTTTAAAGTTACTGGGCATCGTGTGAAGTTTTTTTGGATTCAGTCCCTATCATCGTGGAGGAGGACATCCAATTTGATCCACCTTAATCTTAGCCACAATGTGGTTATGTCCGGATGAAGACAATAAATTTAGCACTTCATGGGAGGTAACCCATGTAGAGAAGCGTCCTATTCGACATTTTCGCCAGCTAAGTCTCCTTTCCGTTTTCTTTCATTACAATTTAATTTTTGTCATCGCAAATTTAATTTTTTTTCTCTTTCTTCTTTAGCATTGAGGACAATGTCACTTTCAAGTTTTGGGGAGAGGGAATTTGCTTTTGCCAAAAAATTTAAAGTGTTTGGGAATTGGCATACTTGTGCGTGATTGTTATGAAGTGCTTTAGCGACTAACGCTGTGATTCTTTGCATGATAATTTGTTATGAAAGTCTGCTTGGTATACACATTATCATGCATTGTGTAGCCATGTGAGAAGCCTTCAGAAAAAGTTTGTGCAATGAATTTCATGATTATGTGATGCTAGAATTTGTATTAAAGCATCTAAAGTTAAGTGCCGTGTTTTTATTCTGTGAAAGTAATGAAGGCATTCTTTGTTATTGGCCTACCTTGGATGATTGTGTGAACCCCCTATTCTCAATTAAAACCTTTTCTCTTTCGATAAGCCTCCCCGTCCTTGTGATGTGTAATGCATAATCAATGGGTCATAAATTTAGAATTTCATCATGGGACTTTGTTTTGAGATGTTCAGAGGATGATTTGGGAAGTTTAGAAGGTCTTTGAGGGTGAATTTTAAGGATTGGAAGCTAAAGTGGGTAAACATATGTGAAAGTGGTTTTCTGGGTGATGTACGACCTACGTGTGAACTATGGTTTAAAAAGAAAAGGTGATTTATTTACGAAGTGGAAGTATCAGATGGTTGCAACCGAAAAGTAAGCTATGTGTGACTTAAGTGTGAGATAAGTGCAGCCGCATAATTCGGGTACTGACAGATTTTAGAGAGACATTTTTTCTAATTGGCTGGTCAGTGAACATAGTTAGAAAAAAAAACCAAAGAAAAAATACACAAGTGTTTCTTGATCCTTTCTTGGCCAAAGTTTGATTACCCAACAAGAATTTCACCGCTTTATTTCACAAGAGCCAAGCAAAAGAAGAGTGGTCTAAGAGAGCATTGTATGTGGTTTATGTAGAGATTGGGTAGTTTCAATAGATTTGCTAGTATGGCAAATTAGAGGAATATGATTGGTCCTATGATGGATCCCTATTTTTTTGGACTCTTTTGATATTTGCATGACCATCGTATGTTTTATATCAACCTTGCCTTTACTTAGCCTATGTTAATCCCTGCAGCTATTCCCTTTGTCATATTGAGCCTATTTGTGATTGGATGATGATGACTTAGTTTGAGTCCAATTTATAATGATTTTGTGTACTGCCTTTCTTGAGCCTTCCCTAGGCATTTTCTTTTGTGAACCCAATTAAGTCCTTCTGATTCATGGATGATAATACTTGCATGAAGTAAGATTGGTGGACATACAAGCATATGGCTGCATATCATGAATTCATATGAGAGTAAACACAACCATTAAACACTTGAGTGAGAAATTTCTTTTATATATATTTTGTGTGTACCTTTGTGAGGTTGTGCAAGAATAGAAGTGTATGCTAAAGCAGTTGTGAGCAGAGTTAAGGTTGTGCAGTTTCCACCTAAAGTTAATATTGCACCAAAACAACAAGAATGTACTTCTATTGCCAATTCTTGATGGAGTTTTTCAAATGAAGCTTAATTGATTTTCAATATTTTTCTTGATTGTTTGCTTGAGGACAAGCAAGAACTAAGTTTGGGGGATTTTGATAGGTGTAAAATGCACCTATATTTCCAATCTTTAAAAGTCTCAATTTATATGTTTTCAAGATCAAATTACTACCCAAATGATATTTTATGGAACAAGTGAAAGGTAAATGCAAAAGAAGGAATTAAGAGTTTTTTTGGGCAAAAACTGCAGCCTAAGTGTGACCTAGTTCCGGATGTGGATTTTAGCAGGCCAGTGACGTAATTTACTTTGCTGATGTGGCAAGTGGGGTTTTAATACTGAACAAACTCGACCCAGAAACAACTTTGGACGCCGCTGCACTTCAAAACCAGAGAGAGAAGACGCTAGGAAAGGGATTTCAACACTTTTGAGCATCTCCTTTTTTCCCCAATTGAAATTCTGGTTTTATTTTGTGATTCAATTTATGACCATGTGTAACTAAATTTCTATTTAGTTTGAGATTTGGTTACTTTCTTCTATTGGAACTTTGTTGAACAATTTCATTGATGATTTCACTAGATTTAATTTATTGATTCTCTGAGTTTATTGTCGATTTCTTATTATTATGCTTGCCTGACCAACATCATGATGATAAGAATTATTAGTTAAGCACATTCGGCTAACATGTACCCGGTGTTTGACGAAGTAACAAGAATCTGCATTAGGATCCAGATTTGGGAATTGTGAACACAATTCATTAAGTGGTACACCAACGCTTAAGGTTGTGCGATTGTCGACTTTCTCATTCATATGCTTGTCTTAGGAAATTCTTAGGGTACTTAGGAGAGCCCGACCAAGGTTTTCTGATTGACAACGTTAAGTCTTTAAATTGTGCGATTGCGTATTGAAATTGTGATACTTAGTGAGATTGAAAGAACAACACCAACCCGAGCTAGATCTCCTCCATATTTATTTATCCAATTTTAGCATATTTTACTTGTTTATTACAATCTGAATTTTTTGCATTATTTCTTGCTATTTTGTTTGTTTAGTGATTGATACGGTCTCTGTGAATTCGACCCTGCTCACTTTTATATTGTCCCACGACACATACACTTGCGATTGGGTAAGACCCGTCAATATTTGATATTACAGGTTTACTTACGATATTTTATATCCACCAGTTGAGCAGATGAGGTTCCATGGTTTTCAATAACCAACTGCTAACAACTGCATCTTCAGTCATCCACTTAATATACCATGAATCGGTGGCATCAACTTTTGGATTGTATCCAGTAAGATATCCAATCTCCCCCAGCCCCGCAGCATGTACCCCAATCATCTTTGACCATATGCTGAAATTGGAGTCTCCAAGCTCGAACCAATTGGTGCAGCTTGATGTGATAGGACTCACCAGTGGGCTGAACGGCAGTTGTTACCATGAGCTCATTGCTTTTCTCACTTGTAGACATCGTAACAACCTAGGATGCATAGAGATTGGCAGTACGAATCCAAAGAAAAGAAGTCAGAACTGACTCCAATACCATGCTAAAACGTATGAAAACTATTCTCTTGTTATTATTTCTCAAGGAGGCATCATATACTTAAAAATGTCAAATTCAAATCAAATCAAATGTGCTTCTTAAAAAAATCAGGATTCATGCTCCCCCAGATCAAATGTCTATATTTGATTGGTTATCCATTGTCTTCTCAAATCTCTTTGTCTAATGTAACCATCAATGATTGTCTCTATATAATCATTCTCTTCTTCCTTCATCTTTCTATCTTCCTCCTCTCAATTAAATAATCTCAAGGCCAAACTTAACCTTCTTCCTCTATCAAATTCCCCCAAAACTTATTTCAGATTCCTTACCATCCCATCCTAGCTTACAACACAATGTATTTTCTCCTCCTCTGGCAGAAAAATAGGCAAGACCTTCCTTGAATTGAAGTCTAGTCCACCAAAAATTGCTTTGGCTATGGTGCACAACGCAATCATTCACAGCATCTAAAACAAGCATCGCATAACGCGCGGCTGTGGAAAAAATCCGTACAGACAAAGTGGCAATGTAATTTCAATAATAGGGTAACATATCAAAGATAATTGTTTCTTGCCTCAAAGAAAAAATATAACTTTCGGAATGAAGAGGGAGAACAAAGGATGCTTGAGGAACTTTCAATTTGCTACTTTGAACTATTTGTTGCTCTTTTGGACAATGTGCTTCTACGTGATGAATTGTGTTGCAGAATTATATGATTTTGTGAGCATTTTGGTACAATCTAAATTTTTCAATGACTATTTTATTACATATTATGATAAGTTTACTAAGTTTTCACACATACGAAGATGTTATTGTGTCACCTGATTTTTTTTTAAAAATTTCAGGTTCACAAATATTACTTATAAAAATTGTGTCATTGACTTTTTTTGTGACATATCAGCAGTTTGACTGATCGAAATCCAACTAAATTTGACCATGTCATGATTCTTTTTTCCAGTGGCCCTTTTGAAATGTTTAGTCTATTGGTGATTAAGTTGTAATAGAAGCTATTTATTAATGACCAAAAATATATTTTACTCGTATCACACCTTTGGTTTCATGGACTCGATTCCTACCCACTACATGAATTGCATTTTAAAACGACACTTTCTATCGATGCTTATTAAAAAGCTGAACTACAAAACAGTCTCCTCAAATAACTATACAAAAATAATCCTCCTCTCTACCATTAGATTCAGTGTTTTAATCTCTATCATTAAAAAAATGCATAAATGTCTTTATTTCCCCGACTAATAATTTGATGTCATTTGTCTCATTACAAGAAATTTACGAATTATCGAAAATATTTTTTGTCGTAAGCCTAAAAATCCATCGGTCATATTGATTACCGATCAAAAATTTATATTGTTAAAACCCTCATGGGTAATCTAAACACTGATGAAAAAATAAATAAAAAAAAATCCGTTGGCAAAAACTAATAATAAAATTGTTATCATCACTCTTTAAATTTTTCGTTAAATAAGCTAAATTTTTATACCCATTTTTGTCATATCCTTTTTCATAATAAAAAATTTTAAAAAAACATTTGTAAATGTTGACCGAGTCAATGTCCCCGTGTCATGCATTACAATTACATGCAATATATGCCCCACAAGCAATGCAATCACAAGAAAGCTAATTGAAGTTGTTATGGCGAACCAAGGCAATGCAATCACATTCTGCAATCCATCATCCGGTACATTCGAACCATACATGCTGATATGATGAGAGGAATTATTGGTACTACTCCGTATGGTAAAGCTTATTTTTATAATTTTAATGCTAGCTTATAAGTTGTGAAAAATAAGTTAGTTTTTAAACTATGATACAATTTGTCAGGAGTTTGATAAAGTGATAAAACTTATAAATATTGCTAACATATAAGCCGTGTAAAATCTATTTTATTTGTAATTTTTTATTTTTTATAAAGACATACAAGCACACATATTATTTATTGTAAGTATAAGTATTGTGTATTTTTTTAAGTATAAATTACAGAATATTTTGTATATTAAATTGAAATTATTATCTAAAAAAATTGATTATATTATATTTTATGATTTTTTTAAAAATATTTATTTAGTTTTATGAAAAATATTTATTATTGTCATATTAATTTTAAATTTAGACTTAGCCCCGACGCTGTGGCACTGTACTCTCAGATGTTTTTGTTGTTACTACTCGGAGTGTTGGTGCCACGGCACCCTCCCTTCTAGTGGCCCCAGCAGGTGCTGGCATTGCATTGCCCAATTCCAATATTGCGGCGCTCGCCTCTCTTAAAGCTACAGTTGCTTTGTGTTTTTAATGCCCGAATCTAGTCACTTCTCTTTAGGTTCTCATCATTTTATTTGTTCAAATTGTTGAAATTATCATCCAACTTTTTATTTGGATCATTTTCTATTGAATGAGATGTCATATTGAATGAGATGTCATAGAAATGCTTTTATTTGTGCTTTCTGATATTATAATTCTTTGCAGATTTAAATTTTGGAATGGATGTTTTTGATGACAGTGCTTTGTTTGTTTCTAGATTTGTGTTTATCACCTTGACAACGTCCAAGGCCGAGGAAGATTATGATTCATTTGAGGGCAAGGGCCAAGGTGAGGATGAAAATTTATGTTGATAATCTAACACCACAGATTGTACTATTCTAAAGTGGTTTTGTGCCTCTCATTTTCGATTAATAAATTGAACCTCATTCATCAAAACAAAAAAAAAAACCATAGGCCACTGAATCCTGTGTTGAGGATCGCAATTGAGGAGTTTGGGCTGTTAAAAGTGTCCGACTTATACCAAACTACTTGAAGCCAAAGACTGTCCAGCAGTGTGCTTTGGTGGAAATGGGGAAATCAGATCAAGCAAGAAATTATCTCAATGTTAGCCCAATATCCGCTGAACCGGCGATATTTGATAATCACCCAATACTGCCTGGTTTAAACCTAACCAGAAAGCAAGCTGGCAAAACACAATGTTGTTAACATTATGGACCGGAGATGCTCCCACATTACATGTGCCATGGGTTTGCTAAAAATTGAATGGAAGTCCAATATCTCAAAAATAAATGGCTCATGACTAAGGAGAATAGAGCCATCCAATGTCTTATAAACCACTCAAACAATCTCCTAATTTTTTCATGTGAGACATTTGGTGTGGTTCTCCAACAATACTCATAATCTGTAGATTCTACTGATTCAAGAAGAGAAGCTTGCAAAAGAGTAGGCAGCATCCTTTAAAACCAATAATCATAAGTAAGAGATGTTAGATGTTCTCAACTCCTCATCAGTTGGCACGCTACTGCAATATGGGGCTTAAGGTTAAGGATTGATCACCTATATCTTGTCTTTGTTTCTTTCTCATCAATAAGCCTTAAGTTTAATGAGTAGAACTCTTGTTAGCCCACTACGTCTCCTAGAAAGTTCAGCCTAGTAAGGGTCATTCAATCTTTGGGAAGGCATAATCTTGTAGGATTTATTACCATTGAACAATGGATAGTTGTCATATGATCTATTGTACTTTCTCTGCAAATTACTTTCATGTCAGTAGTCTCAAGGTAGTTAAATAGTTATATATTCTTCATTTTGATGATATATGAAAATTATCTCCTGTTATGTCTTTATGGTATCAGAGCTATGTTGTTCGGTCCAGTTACTTGGGTATGACCTTCACTCCATTTGTTGGGTCTGCAGTATAACTCAGCCCACAAGTGCGGAGAAGTGTAAAGAATCCCACTTCGAAAGATGTGGGATGAAAAATGCTCTTTATAAAGGCTAAATCCCACCTCTCCACTAACAAACCATTTTCCCTTGTGTAGTGAGTTGGGTCTAGTCCACTTGATACACTTGAGAACGACGAAAGTCGTGCGGGCCCGTTGTATCCATGTGTATCGAAAAACCCATATATGGGCCCGATGTATCCAGTGAATCGGATAATATTGTTGGTGTGTGGGAGTGTGGAAATTATAACATGGTATCGAAGCCAGGTTGGGTCTAGCCCACTTGCTACACTTGAGGAGGAATAAAGCTGTGCGGGCCCGTTGTATCCATGTGAACTAGACAACCTAAAGCGGACAATATTGTTGGTGTGAAACTTATAACATATTCAATTTCCTCTCCACCATGTCTAATCTTGTGAACACTATTATTCAAGTCGCAAATCTCTCCTTTTCCTCTACTGCTCATACGGTGGCTCCCATTCCAGTCAAATTAGTATCTACTAACTTTGCCTCCTAGCACTTATAATTTCTCTCTCTCATCGGAGCATATGCTTTGGTTGGTTATGTAGATGATACAACACCCTGCCCCCAAAAACCAAAGAGCACCTCTATTGATGCCAAAGCTCTTAAACTCTATAATCACTGGCACAACCATGGTCAATTCATTATGCATGCTCTTATTACCTCTATTGATGGTAGTGTTCTTCCTTTACTAGGTGATGTTTATACTAGCTTTCTTGCTTGGCAGAAAGTGCACAATCTCTTTGCTAATAAATCTCTCTATCATGTAATTTAGCTGAAATCTCAATTGTCTCGGTGCCAAAAGGGCCAAAAATCCATATCTGATTACCTCCAGGAAGCTAAAGACCTGGCTGATGAACTAACCCTCGTTGCCCAACCTGTGGCACCTGATGATTTCACTATATATATCTTGGATGGTCTCTCTGAAGAATATGTTGGAATTGTTGGCTCTGTTCGGACACGTGAAACACCTTTTGTAATATCCCGAGTCGTGGGATACCTTACGCGATAGGGCAAAGTGACGTGTGGAGTAGTTAATATGATTTTTAGTGTATCCAATAATAATTGTTAAATAATATTGAAATATTTTATGAAATTCAATGTGACAATTAAAAATATTGGGTGCAAGAATTGTTGGAATTAGGCTTAAAATGAAATTCATACAAATTGTTGGAAGTATGAAATTAGTATATAAATTAAGGGGCAGGATGGTAATAGCAAAAGTGTTGGAATGGTCAGTTAATAAAGTAAATAAATTAATATATAAATACTGGCACGGTATTCGAGGAACCCTAGAGCCGGTCTTCTCGACGAAGACGACGGAGGCGGAAGGCGACTTTTGAATGCCGGCGATGAAATGTCGCAATATCGGTGTCGGAAGGATCGTCTCGGCGAGGGGAGTTCGATGACACCAGTTTCGGACGGAATAACGACGGAATGAACCGTCAATGGAGGAGAAGAGGTCGCGGTGCCGCGACTTTGAGGACGTCGATCTGCATCATTTCTGTCACCATATAGGTAGCCATTCTTACGGTTAGACTTGTCGGACCGTCCTCTACCTGCTGATGCCGTTCGTGGCCGTCACCGCACCCATACCGGCGGTGACCCGCCTTTTTGTACCGATCGGGTCTGTTTGACCCGCGTGTGTGAGGAAGTGGTGATGACCGGGTCAGGCTGACCCGGTTGAATATTATCTTAATTAATTAAGGTTAATTGTATTAGTTAATGTTAAATCACTACAATTAATGTTAAATTATACTAATTTAGGGTGAATGTATTAATATAGATAGACAATGAATTGATTGGCCCGGTTCAATAATATACTAAGTAATTTTAAATATATTAATAAATGAAATAAATTAAAGATAATAGTATAAATAATAAGGTGGATATTGTATGGGTTTCAGGAACCAATCTTTATTATTGAAATTATCGGGATCTACGGGAGCATACTACGGTAAGTAATACTCAACTGTATTATGGAACTATGTGATCTGTGAATTACATGTGTTATTGTATGTATAATTGTCTTGATTATTGATATGTATTTGATCGGAATTCTATGACGAGTTATATGAGAATTGTGATATGAATGATGAGTTATATTATAATTGTATTGAATGTGATGTTTGGTTACCGTGATTGAACGACCTAACTGTTATTGTATTGCTCTATAGTGTGCAATGTGTACTGTTATATGTTTGGACTGAACATGGTGATGAAACTGATATGACGACTGTTTGATGTTCTTGAGAGTGAGGTGTTACGTATGATTTACTGATGCATTAAATATTGTCCATAAGCACGATGCATTGCATTACATGAAACGGAAAGGTTTAGTTAAGGAAAAAAAATGTTTTACGAACCAGGTATTACTGCTACAGGGAGGGTGTACTGAAAAGAGGAATGTTTATGAGACTGTTAAACAAAAGAAAAGGAAAAAGGAAAATGAATAAAGGATTTGGATCTTAACTGGAGGTGCTCTATGGTAGGGCAGTATATGAAAATCCCGACCGGTTGCTCTGTAGCAGTTTACCTAGGTTAAGGGCCCGAGTACTGGAAAAACGATTTAAATGGCTGACGGTTGGTTTTCTAAAGATGATGTTCATGTGCATTCATGCATAAGTATTACTTGCTGGGCCTTGGCTCACTATGTTCCGTAATGCAGGTTATGGTCTCTCAGATGATTATGTTGACCTAGGAGTTGATGGTGTCGCCGTAGATCCATGAAGAAGATGCTCATGTGACGAAAGCTAGTTTCATGGAAGATTGATGAATTAAGTAATAAATTTATTTATGCACTTACTGTTAATAGCTTGTAGTATGGCAATAAGTGTAGATTCGGGAGCGAGGATTGAAAGTATAGGATTCACAGTAATTTACTTAAAGGATATTAATTGGGTGTTACTGTTATCTAAAATATATGAGATTGCGTTATTATTTCAGATTATGCTACTTTATTTAAATTATGTGAAATTGTTTATTGGAGTTGACTTATATTAAATATAGGGTGAGTTTATATTGTAATGTAGGTAGCGTTCTTGGACTACGAGCCCAAGAATTAGGGTTTCGTGGGACAGGGCGTTACACCTTTCACCTATAAAGAGCTCAAAGATGTTCTTATCCCTCAATAAGGTTTTATTCAACGATCCCAATCAGCCACTAACACTGACCTTGCTACTGCAAATTTTTAGCAGCGACAATCCAACCCTAATAAGTTCTCTGGTCGAGGTAATCGACAATCTTGGCAAAATTAGTGTCCTTGGACTGGTAATGCTAGAAAGGGGCGTGGTCAACGGCATGTTGTGTGTTAGCTTTGTGAAAAACCTGATCACCCAGCCGTGACGCAAATTTAAATATTTTGCTAATCATTCTGATCCTTCAGTAAACTACGCTCAGTCTAATACTAGTCATGGCACTAACAACAATTCCACTACTCAACAGTTGCTCTTGACTCAGGAGCTAGTCACACACTGACCTTAGATCTTGCATATCTCTCTTTACACTCTGAATATGATGGCACATATGAGGTTCTTAGTGATGGCACATGTTTGCCAATCACCCACACTGGAACAGTTTCAATACCCACTGCCACACACTCACTTACACTAAATAATGTGTATGTGTCCCTCTTATTCATAAAAATTTATTGTCTATACATTAACTTACTAAACAAAATCGTGTTTATGTTGAATTCTACCCTTTTCATTATGTTGTTAAGGATCAAGTTTCAGGCCACACAATAGCACTAGGTCGCTGCCGTGAAGGAATCTACTGCCTTGACTCCACTCCTGCTAAATGTTTTGCTACAACTACTACCCCTACTTGCTCACTTGGTACTTTGGATTCTTGGCATCGACGCCTTGGACACCCTTTTGCTTCAACTCTTGTTAGCCTAGTTAAATATGTTTAGCTACCATGCATTACAAAATCCTTAACTCCTTGTACTTCATGTGCTGTTAATAAAAATCATCAACTTTCTTTTGGGAAATCGTCCATGTCTAGTTCTCATTCTCTTTAATTAATATATATTGATGTATGGGGTCCTTCACCTACCAAATCCATTGATAGATTTTCTTACTACTTTATTTTTGTGGATCATTATACATTTTACACTTGGTTATATCCCCTTCAATGAAAATCTGATGTTTACACCACCTTTATTCATTTTAAAACACTGGTTGAGAAGCAATTTAATCATCCTATTCACACCTTATGCATTGATAACAATGGTGAATTTCTTAAACTTAAATCCTACCTTCTGGAACAAGGCATAAGTTAGCAAACATCCCCTCCTCATACTCCCCAACATGTGGCTCTCGCAGAAAGAAAACATAGGCACCTATCTGAGGTTACTCAGACCCTCCTTCACTCATCTAAACTTCCACTTCTGTTTTGGTCTTATGCTTTTCAAACAACATGCTACCTTGATAATCGTCAACCTCTTTCTACCACTACACCTGACACTCCTTTTTACCTTCTCATTAACCAATCTCCAAATTACTCCAAACTTAAAGTGTTTGGGTGTGCTTGTTTTCGATGGCTCCGCCCATACACCACCAATAAGTTACAACCACGATCCACCTTATTCATTTTTCTTGGATACTCTAGTAATCAAAGTGCATATAAATGCTTTGATCCTATGATTCATCGCCTCTATCTCTCTCACCATGTCGTGTTTCATGAGGATACCTTCCCTTCTTACACAGAACCTTATAGTCCCTTGTCCCCATCCTCTTCTTCAATTTCTTCTAAACCAGAACAACTGATTGTTCTTAATCCTACTACCTCACTAGATTCTGCGCCTATTGTCTCATCTCTGCCCACATATTCTGCTTTAATGTATATCTTAGTTTACGTAGATGATTTACTTACCAATTCTAACACATATCTTCTTCACAGAGTCACTAAAGCTCTCTCTGATACATTCTATTTGAAGGATCGTGGTGACCTTTCATACTTCTTAGGTGTGGAAGTCACTCCCACTGCCTTAGGTTTGTTTCTCTCTCAGCAAAAATATATCAGGGATCTTCTGGAACACACTCAGATGGATGGTGCTAAACTAGTCAACACTCCCTTACTTGCTCATTTATCCACCAAGTTTGATGACGACCAGCCAATGCCTGACCCCAAACAATATCGGCATGTGGTGGGTAGCTTGCAATACTTGAACATCACTCGACCTCAGATCAACTTCACTATAAACCATTTGGCTCAATTTATGAATAAACCTACTAATGCTCATTGGACTCTTCTTAAACGTGTCTTATGCTATCTTAAAAGCACTCACACTAATGGCATCATGGTCCGAAAATCCAGCCGTCTCCTCCATTGTGGTTACAGAACTCAGATTGGGCCAAAAATTTGAATGATCGATCTTCAACGTCAGCCTACATTATCTTCCTCGGTGCTACCCCAATTTCCTAGAAATCACAAAAACAACGGGCTATAGCCCGATCATCTACTGAGGCTGAATATCAATCCTTAGCTACTACTGCATCAAAAATTGTGTGGCTTCAACATCTCCTTCATGAGTTACGATGGTCCACTACAAGAAAAATAGGAATAGATGATAGAGCATTTATGATAGAAATCAATTGTATCATAAAACAATGATAGATTTGTGATAGAAAAATGATCTGTCAGAGAATTAATGATAGATTTGTGATAGAATTTTTATCTATCATGAATAAATGACAGTGTTATGATAGATTTGTGATAGAATTTTTGTCTATCATAAATAGTTGATAGTCTTGTGATATATTTGCGATAAAACGTTTGTCTATCAACAAAACATGATATAATTGTGATAGAAATGATATCTATCACATATTTTCTGATATAATTTTATTATTAATATCCAAATTTTAATTAATAAATTATGAAATAAAATTAACAAAAACGGTGCGTTTTACCTAAAATTTGCTTCGGGTGATTGGGTATTCTCTCTAGCCCTTTGATTTTTCCTTCAGTCTCTAGTTTCTCATCATCCCTCACTCTTCTTAGTCGTCCTCTTTTCGAATCGATCTCTTTGTCATGGGGGATCAAGGAATTTAACTCCCAATTTGTGGTGTTTTTGCAGATTATTCATGTGGAACTTACCTGCTTCATGGTCATTGCCACAACAAGTATGTTACCTTCTGGTCACAAGTTCTAGGGATTGGTTTTGCTGATTTAGGGTATTTGTTAGTGTATTTATCATTCTCGATTTCAATTTGTCATTTTGTTTGTTAATTTCTGCTGAGTTAGGCAATTTCCATTAACCTACCTCGCTCGATTTCGTGTCTTTCTCGTGGGGATCGACGGACTTGGCTCTCTATTTGTGAGTCTCTTCTAACTCTGATTTTAGTTTAGTACAATGACCCCATATCTCTGTGTTTGATGGTTCTTTCAATCAATATTAATTCCTCTTCTGGGTCACTCTCAGTCTATGCCGATTTTAACCAAACCCATTGTCTACAAAAGGGAAATTTGTAAAAATGACCCAGTTGAAAAGTCAAACTTGCAAAATAACCTTGTCCCTAAAATAATCGGTGAAATGACATCATTTCAATTTTTTGAGACCAAAATACCCTCTTTTTTGAAGAATAAAATAAAATGAAACTTCTTCGTCAACCTTTTTCGCTCTGTACTTCACCTACTCACTTCTCATTTCAGTCAGCACGGCTTGGAGTGCTGACTGATTTGATGCGCACCAATTGAAAACATGTATTGTTGTTCATGTGAATTCAAAGTGCTAAATTTATTGCATTTATCAAATTTTCTGAAATTAATTTTATTCAGATTATGACTTTTGTTCATTGATTTGGTCCTTGCAGGTGTTTGCTGGCTTTTTGGTCTCTTCCGAAGACTTCGGCTTCACCTAAAATTTGCTTCGGGTATTATTAGATTTCAAGAGCAATGCTTCTTTTTTGCTTATGTTTCTTCGATCTATAACTCAAGTTCTTTAAGTTGAATGTTATATATATTGTTTGATTGGGCTTTGGAAATTCTGGAGGAATTCATAGATGAGAGGGAAATCAATGTTACTTGCCCAATTTGTGTTTATCACTTATATGTTGAAATTTGGATACTTTTTCGTGTATATCATCGTCGTTTTGGAATATAATTCACTTTTGATTTCAATCAAATCATACCTATTTCAGCAATCTAATTTCTCTTTTCTTCAACTGCAATACAAAGAAAGCTGAATTACAATTATGGGCTTTGTAATGCTTGCACGCAGAGATAGGAAAAGTGCCATTAACTCTTTATGACTCTTTCTTTACACAGCCCCAAAATCACTGTAATCTCTTGCAGAAGTTCATCATCTAATCCAAAAGGTGAGTGCTCAATTTATTAATTTATATGTATAACTTATGTATTTGCTGGTGAATAATTAATTTCCTTTTGTTAAGAGACCAAATTAGTTCATTATATTGCCTATATAATGCTCTATATGACTGACCTTTTTTTCCATTTAAGGAGCTTCTTATTAGGAAAGGCTACTTGCAGATTCAATTATTGAAAAATTGTGGCGACCTAAAACTATAATTGTTGCAGAATTGAGGTTAAGATGCAAACAAGAGTGGTGGCTTTGGAAGACGGCAAGAACCCTGCCACTACTGTTAGAATGAACCAACCAAGAGGTTTGCCTTCATCAAAAATAGCTTTTTTTTTCAGGTCTTAATTGCTCAATTGTATTGTTTGGGGACGGAAGTTTCCTCTTTCCTTTCATTTGTTCAACTAAATTTATTTTATTTGCAGTTTAAGATTGGATTTCTTGCGCTGGAATAAACAATTTTCATGTTAAAATGTATTTTTATACGTATGGTATATGATTAAAGAGGGATGGTTTTCGGTTTTAGATGCTGAAAGTTGAATTTATTTCCTATTTGAGATCAAACAGAATTTGGGAGACAACTGGAACAGAATAAATAATTATGACTTCCTTCCATAATCAATATCAGTTCATCGTCTAAGCCTAGGTGGTATTCTAAAGCCTGGGTGGTATTTTAGTAGTGTACTCTAAAGCAAAAACTACAGCTGTTAATAAATAAGTCACGTTTGTACTCACTTTATGCAAATTATAAGTTAAGTGCCCATGAAAATATAGCATCTAAGATAATAAATTAGTAGCTTCTTTAAGAAAAAAATATTCCCATTTTCATCGAAATTAAGATTTCATTTATTCCGGTGAATAGAAAATATATCTGGGTTGTATTTAAGCCATTTTATCTATAATTTGTATTCATGGTGACAAATAAGAAATGCAAGGATGTAACTCTTTTACACTGTGTATTTGACACAATGATACTTTTTAGATAGAGAGGAGATAGACCAGTAAAACTAATAGAAACAACCCTAAATCATTTATTCTATCTCTTTTTGATGTTCTGTTGTGGACTTTTTCAACTTTGGGTGTCTTTCTAAGCATCATATTTTGTTGGTTGACTTTGATGGTAGTACTCTCTCTCTTTTTCTTTTTTTTGCTTTTCCTTTTGTGTTATTACCACCTTACCAGTTTTATTAACTTGGATGTATTGGTAGGTCCCCTCTGTTTTCATCTGTCTTATGAGTTCTAACATTTATGACTTTTTTGTACAGCAATAAACAATGAGAAGATTCAAGTGAATCTTTTGTGGTGCAAAAAACATGTTTGTTTGATGGCTTTGTTAACAAAGTAGAAACAGTGATTGAACTTCTTTCTTTTTACTGCACTTTTTATTCATATGGTTATGCTCATCATGTTGTATTTGAGATTTGTTTCTCATGTTAGATTTATATTTGTCCATGTCAGAGTTTTTTTAATGTTGGTTCTTGATTGTTTCTTGGTTTTAGAAGTTCCCACAACGACAACTGTGTTCGTTCTCGCATAGGCATTAGTCAAATTTGATTATATTCATTGTTTGGTTATGTGATTGATTTCATTTTTGATATTACAGAAATTTGGCTCACGTCCTCAATAATTAGAAGTTTCTACCACCACTGCTGCAATAATTTGAGTCGCTATACATGTATGACTCAAATTTCATTGAATTCTTTGTTTGATTATGTAATTGGTTTCATTTTTTTGTATTGTATGATTTGGACATGGAATTCCATTGGTTTATGTTGATTGGATTGGTAGTTCAATATGGCTAATCTCAAATGTTTTTATACGTCCTCCGCGATGTTTTGGATTTCATCATCACAAAATTCTGTCACCAAACTACTGAATTGAAAACTCGTGACAAAAAATACCTACACAAAATTCTGTCACAAAACTACTGAATTTTGGCGCCAAAAATTTGATACCCAACAAAAATATCTTGATAGACAAAAATTGTCACAAAAATACAAAATTTTTGAATTTTGTTGTGACAGATTTATGATTATTAATATCTATCATGAATTCATGACAGAGGTTTTTTCTGTCATAAAAAGATGATTGTGACATAGATGATAGAATTGAAAACTGTCATGCACCCCCCTTCATGACAGTTTTTATCTATCATCTATGACCCTTTTTGGTGTAGTGGTCGTGCTTATCTCCTCCCAAAATTCATTGTGACAATCAGGTTGCTACCAATCTAAGTTTGAATCCCGTTCTTCATTCTCAAATGAAACATATTGCCCTCGATCTTCACTTCGTACGAGTTATGGTCAATAAAGGCATTCTCACTGTTCACAAAATTGCTACTGAGGATCAACTTGCTGATCTCCTTACCAAGAGCCTTCCTCAATGTCATTTTAATGATCTCTGTCTCAAGATGGGTCTCGCTGAAGCTCTACCGATCTTGCAGGAGGGTAATGAGTAAAACTCTTGTTAGCTCACTACGTCTCCTCGATAGTTCAGCCCAGTAAAGGTCATTCAATATTTGTGAAGGCCCAATCTTGTAGGATTTATTACCGTTGAACAACGGATAGTTGTTACGTGATCTGTTGTACTTTCTCTGCAAATTACTTTCATGTCAGTAGTAACAAGGTGGATAAATAGTTCTGTATTCTTCACTTCGATGATATATGAAAATTATCTCCTCTCATGTCTTTAATGTTTGAACATAATTTTAGAGCCGTAAATCAGTTAGGGGGACTTATTGGATGTTGTCTGCAGAAGATTTGCAGCTTGTCTCATGATCACTTGGAGCTTGATCATGGCATATGACTTTTGGATGTAGAGACAAACATATGCAAGTTTCCTTTGCTATAATGCAAACCAAGGCCACGTGTTGTTTTAGTTTATCTAACTTTGCAGCAAGAGATTTAGATAGTAGAAGCTTTAACATGATTTCTGAATTTAATCAAACTGGGATAGCCCAGCTGGTTATCGACTTTGACCAAAGGCATATGACGAGGATTTTTGTTTTCCATCCTAGTGGGGTCTATACTTGTTCAATTTCGCATTGTGCCTCAACCGAATTTATCTATCTATATGTTATGTTGGTGCCTGTTCTGCCTGAGTTTAAGCTCAACTTGTCAATCCAAAATGGGCAAGCTCGATAGGTTTCTTTATAGGTTATTCAACAAAAAGGTTTTCTGAAATTTTCGTCTGCACTTTATTAAGCAACACTTATTAATTGGCCTAATGTTCCCCTTTTCGATGCATATGCACTCAAGGCATAGAAAAGCGAAACGACATAGCCAACACAAGTGTTTTTTTTAGGTAATCGAGAAAACAACATACAAATTTGTCACTTGTACATTTGATATAGGCTTAAACTCTATCGTGATGTCCGTATGCACGAAAGTATCTCATCTTGAATGAAAACAAAATAGTTGCACCACAATCAATGAAGGAATCAATTAATAAAGAAATTAAGCCTTGTTATATTCAGTCAGTTAGTCACATTAAGTTCAACGAAGATTAGAATTGGTATTACTTGAATGTCCATTTGTTAAATAACATATCCAAAGGTCTGCTTTAATATCTATAAAATAATAACACACACATAAAGTAATCCATATCCACCATCCTCTCTCTCTCGATCAAACTTATGCAGGAGCTTAGTTTACTCAAAAACATACAACGAAGATAGAATTGTATTACTTGAATGTCCATTTGTTAATTAACATATGCAAAGGCCTGCTTTAATATGTATAAAATAATGGGTTGCACTACAAACAGTCTCCTCAAATAATTGTACAAAAATAATCACCCTCTCTACCGTTAGATTAAATGTTTTAAGCTCCACCGTTAAAAAAAATTACATAAATATCTATCTTGTCCGAATTAATAATTTGATGATATTTGCTTTATTACAAGAAATTTGCAAATTATCGACAAAAAAATTTCTTGGTAATTTTTATTACCGATCGAAAATTTAAAATTTTGTCTATAATTCATCGGCAAAAGATTTTTTATTTGGAAATTAACAATTAATGTGTTTGATAAGAGTGTAATAAATATGAGTGTAATATATTATTAGAATAATCATTACCTACTTCTCCCGATAGATAACCATGACACCCAAAATAAGAAAAATAAAAATATTATTTGGTAAATAATAAACATGTCTACTAAACATGAATATTTATTTATCGTATTTTTAATTATCTTTATAGTCATTATACCTCTATTAAATACACCCTTAAATGACATCCAAAATCGCTACTAAAAACACCCAAAACCAAAACCACAACATACGTAGTTGATAAAAACGGCTATTTTAAAAACACATGCCCTCTGTCCCTCGCTCTGATTGGACTTAGAAAATGGCTTTGGAAGGGAGCAACAAGCAGGTGATACTGAAGGACTATGTCTCTGGTTTTCCTACAGAATCAGACTTGCCCTTGACAACTGGTACTACAAAGTTGAATGTACCACAAGGCTCCGCTGGAGTTTTTGTCAAGAATCTGTTCCTCTCTTGCGACCCTTACATGAGAGGGAGAATGTCCCCGAAGCGCCCTGGCGCTTATACTGATTCCTTCAATCCTGGTTCGGTTAGTGGAATTCAACACCCACCATTGTAGTGTTTCTCGATCAATTCTTTGAAATTATTTTGCTGAGAATGTGGTTTCATGATATGGGTTCTGATTCTTTTTTTTTTCCTTCTTTAATTTTGCTGAAAATTCTGGACCATCTTTGTATGTGGTAGAATCAATGAATCATGTATTCAAATTAGACCAGTAACCAATCCAACTTTAAGCATTTTCGTTTACATATCTCATTTGGGCATATGAAAATCGCAATGCGCTAGAAGTATAAATGTATGTAGATTTTCAAAAAGGGTAAGCTCCCTTTGCACAAGCCTGCTGCTGTTGAGGCAGGATTGTAACAGCAAGGTGTACCCGCGCATAAATAGAAATTACTTTGTGACCATAGGTTGTGGTAAAACAACTCTACCACTAAACCAAAAGTTTCCCCTTAAATAGATGTTCAAATTTTAGTTAAATTTCAATGGAACTATGAATCATACTACTGCGGATTTTTCTTTTCAGATTTTACTTGTGTCTAGTTATATATGAATGCAGAGTACTTGAATATGTCTAAATGGATGCAGCCTATTACTGGATATGGAGTTGCTAGAGTTCTGGATTCAGGGCATCCTGATTTCAGAAAGGGCGACTTGGTATGGGGAATTACGGGATGGGAGGAGTACAGTCTCATTACTGCAACACAGCGTTTGTTTAAAATCCATGACACAGATGTCCCCCTTTCTTACTATACTGGAATTCTCGGTAAGAAGTCCATTCTTCAATGTATTTCGGAAAAGTTACCTTTGGTATTCAATGATGCTTAGAAGTCCTGCAGTTCGTATAAAGATAAGCCCAATGTTCTGGACTCTTTTTCCAGTTGTTTTAAGAGGATGATGTGGGGAAGCTAATCGCTCGAATTTGTTCCAATTAGTGTTTTTGCATATGATACTCTTCCATATTTTTTTTTTAATTTTCAATGGTTGCATCACTCTTGGGTGAGTTTGCTTTGCCAACGATCATAGTCCATAGGTACAGATAATATATGAGCCCTTTTGAATGTTATTTAAATGATCAGACAAGTTATAAGGGATTGTCATACAAGTCCACTACATATGATCAAAAAATAATTTTTTGATTTACTATTTTTTTCCTTCTTATTTTTCTTCTGCTCGATGGCTAATTTTGAACTTTTTAGGTATGCCTGGTATGACTGCTTATGCTGGTTTTTATGAGGTTTGCTCTCCTAAAAAAGGAGAGTACGTCTTTGTTTCGGCGGCCTCTGGTGCAGTCGGTCAGCTTGTTGGGCAATTTGCCAAGTTATCTGGATGCTATGTTGTTGGAAGTGCTGGGAGCAATGAAAAGGTGTGCCCTCCTCCATGGGTTTTGATTTTGTAGATTCTTTTAATTCTCAGTTCTACTTGATCTCATTCTACATTGTGGATGCTTAAAATTATTTGGTGCCACGCGTTTTTATTTTTAGTTATTGTCGTGTTTCCCTCACTATCATTGTGCACAATTCACTGACTTGCATGGTCATGTAAGAAGCCTGGGTAGTCAGAATTTATCAAGACCCAAGTTGGACTTGAGACAGCAATTTTACTGGGTCGATCTTTACTTAATTTTCGAAGGAAAAGAGCTCAAGCCGAATTCTTAATGAATAGGTGTGCATCTACCATCTGTGTGTGCTTTGGTGCACAAAAATGCATATTCCAACATTTGCATGGGATTACTTATTGTAGAAGATTAATATTATCAGTTAAAAAAAAGGGTCATCATTCCTCGCTGCAAATGTGATTTATTTTTATGCATTGGACTGTGATTATTCAGTATACATAGCAGGTCAAGCAATAATCTCATTGACCACCGTCTTCTCCTGTTTTTTTTTCCTCTTTTTCTTCTTTCTTTTTCCAATTTTCGTTGCTTCAAAATTAGGTTGATCTATTGAAGAATAAGTTCGGTTTTGATGAGGCTTTCAACTACAAAGAAGAGCAAGACTTGGATGCAGCTTTGAAAAGGTTAGGTAGCAGTAAGTAGTATAACACCTTTTGTTATTGACCTCATTGTGAACAATACTCATCTTTTCACTTGAAAAATGAAAGAACGTTTAATTATGTTCTCTATCCAAAATTCTGATTTTTAAAATTGCGATACTGATGCTGTTGTATTGATGTTTGCAGATATTTTCCGGAAGGCATTGATATTTACTTTGAAAATGTAGGTGGAAAGATGCTTGATGCAGTTCTACTCAACATGAGGGATCATGGTCGCATTGCTCTGTGTGGAATGATCTCCCAGTACAACCTTGGCCAGCTCGAGGGAATTCACAACTTGATTTATTTAATCTTGAAACAAATTCGAGTGGAGGGATTCCTTGTTTTCAACTACTATCATCTCTATCAGAAGTATTTGGAAATGGTTCTGCCGCAGATTAAAGCCGGAAAGATAGCATACATAGAGGACATCGTCGAAGGCCTTGAGAATGGTCCAGCTGCTCTGATCGGTCTGTTCACTGGCCGTAATGTTGGAAAACAGGTGGTGGTGGTTGCTCGTGAATGAGACGACTCACTTCATCAATCTATGAGAAGTCACATTGCACCTTTCTACATATTTGATGGGGAAATGTGTTTTGCTGAGACATTTGCATTTTGCAATGGCTAAGACAAATGTATTTGTAATAAATGGAATTTCCTTCTCATAGTTAACTGAATTATGAAGCACCGTTTTAGCTAATCCTTATTGTTCGTTGATTGAGATCACAGAAAAGAAAATGTTAGCTTGAGACCTTGCACCAAAATATGTTTTCTTGATTAGCAAAACAAAAGACCTACTACTAGTACTAAAATTTAATTAAATGATGGAATTTCTACTAGTTGATTTGGGAACATCTGGTATCAAGAGAATTGCAACTTTATTTAGCTTATACTATGTCAGATATACTCAGACATTATTTTTTACACTGACTTATTCTATGTTAGATATACTCTCTATCAAACAAACGCAAAGTATAGGTTTCTAGTATCTTTAAATAATAAAAAAGCTCAATAAAATAGCATATGTTTCCAAATTCACGAATTTTGGGAGGACAAGTGAATTTAGTGTGTGTATCACGTCTGGTAAATGATATTTTTTTTATCACAAATTGATAGTATATGTTATAATTTAATCACCAAAATGTTAAATGTTTCAGAAATGTTAGTGGAAAAATGGAGTCATGTCACAGTCAGTTTAGTTGGGTTTCAATTTGTCAAATTGTTGACATGACACCCAAAAGTCAATGAAATCCTTTTCCAACAAAAATTTACTTTCATGGAAATTTTAGAAAAATAAAAATAAAAACAAGGGTTCATACAATGGCATCAATTTAACTAAAATAATAAATAAAATGTCAAATTCAAATCAAATGTGCTTCTTTAAAAAATTAGGATTCATGCTCCCCCAGATCAAATGTTTATATTTGATTGGTTATCCGTTGTCTTCACAATCTCTTTGTCTAATGTAACCATCAATGATTGTCTCTATGTGATCATTCTCTTATTCCTTCTTCCTTTATCTTTCTATCTTTCTCCTCTTAATTAAATAATATCAAGCCCAAACTTAACCTTCTTCCACTCGCAAAGCTCGTGGAAGGACAGTCAAAGTTTTATTTGTTTCTGTTGACTTTTTATTTAATTTGCTTATTAGATTAATAGATGTCATTTTTTGTATTTTTGCTTCGCGTTAGGGTTTCTTTTGGTTATGTAAGCCTTGTTGACCGACTATTGGATTTATGATTGAATTTTATGAAAAACCTTTGGTGTTGAACCAAAATTCTCTTGGTGGATTCCAAGGCGTTCTTGGGAATTTACACTTGTAATCCCTTCTGTTGTTTCATGCTGCGTCAATTGATATCAGAGCAAGGGTTTCTCCCTGCTCGACGTTCAATGGCTCGTGATGGTGATCGTGAAGGTGTCCCAGACGTTTGTACAAAACTTGCTGCCCAGAATGCACGGATGGATACTATGAGTGCACGGTTGGAAAAGATTGCAAAGATGCTACAGGCCCTTAATCCAAAATCAACGGGCTGATCGTAGTGCTGTCAACCAGGGAGAATTGCAACAGAATAGGGTTCGGCCTCAAGACCAAATTCCATATCCATGTAGCGATTCAGATTCAGATGAAGAGATTGATGAACCGGTCCATGCCAATAACCGAAATCGTGATTTTCATTTCAAGGCAGTTATTACGTCGTTTGTAGGAAATCTTAACGTTGAAGGTTTCTTAGACTGGATTATGGAGGTGGAGAGATTTTTTGATGTTATGTAGATACAAGAGTCTAAGAAAGTCAAGATGGTGGCCTATCGTCTCAAGGCTACTGCAGCAGTTTGGTAGGATCAATTGCAGGCTACACGACAGAGCCAAGGAAGAAGCAAAATAACATCTTGGTGGAGGATGAAACAGATGTTGATGGGCCATTTTCTTTCTGCAGACTATGAGCAGATGTTGTATCGATTGTATATGAACTGCGTGCAAAGAAATCGTTCGATTACAGACTATACTGATGAATTTATGCGGTTGTGTGAACGGTGTCAATTGGGTGAGACTAAAAACCAGAAGGTAGCCAGGTATGTTATGGGATTGAAGTAGACGGTTCAAGACAGAATTTATGGAGTCTACAACAGCCTATAAACATCGCGTTGAAAGCATAACAGATGGACAAGGAGAAACAGCAGACCACATATAGGAGAGAAGCCGTCGAACAAACTAAGCAAACTAGCCAATTTTCCTCAGCAAAGGGACAGTCTGTGACTTTGAATTTTGGTGGAGTTAAATTTGGGAAAGGTAGCAGTAAAACACCTTATATAGGTGCATCCCGAAATCAGCCTTAGAAGGAAAATCCATATAGCAAACCTACTGGGATACTGGGATTATCTGTTTCAGATGTAGCAAACCGGGTCATCGATCAAATGTCTGTCCGAAATAAAAACAGGTAAATCTGATTGATGCCGAGGGCGAAGATGAGGCAGAACAGGATGCTGAAATAGAAGAGGAGGATTATGATGGAGTTGAATTTTCCGTTGAAGAGGGTGGAGATCGACTTAATTTGGTGTTGCAATGCCTTCTATTATCCCCAAGGGAGGAGGGACAGCGAAAGAACATTTTTCGTCCCTTTGTTCAATTAATGGAAAGGCTTGTGAAGTTATTGTCGACGATGGCAGCTGTGATAATTTTATATCCAAGGCAGTGGTAGAGGCTTTGAAGTTACTAGTCAGTCCTCATGTGAACCCTTACTCTCTTGGCTAGGTAAAGAAGGGACCTTCTGTCTGCGTGGAAGACACTTGTAAAGTGCCGTTGTCCATCGGGAAACATTATAAAGACAAAGTGGTTTGTAATGTACTTGACATGGATGCGTGTCATTTATTGCTTGGGCGTCCTTCGCAGTACGATGTAGACTCGACATTGAAGGGTCGGGATAACATAGTACTTTTCAGATGGCAGCATAGGAAAATCGCCATGACTCCTATATCAGACTCCAAACCTGCGAGAGCAAAAATGACTAATTTCCTGGTCATGATTAGTGATGAGAAGGAGCTGATTGATGATATAAGAGAGACAGATTCGTTAGACCCCGTCATTGTGAAGGGATTGATGACCACAGTAGTCAAAGAGGAGGAACAAATTCCTCCTGATGTTCAGAACATACTAGTGGAATTTTCAGAACTTACGGCGGAAAATTTATCAACCGAATTACCGCCTACGCAGAACGTACAGCATCAGATTGATTTAGGGTCCGTTTGTTATCCAATTATATTTCACAGCATAAAGTTGTGAAAAATATTGTACTTTTAGCTGTAAAAAAAATGTTGTGTAAAAAGCTGTGGGACCTACAGTTTTAAGCTGTGTAAGATGTTGTGAGGTGTTTGGTTCACTTTTTTATATTAGCTTTTTGTAATGATATTTTATATAAAATGACAAAAAAGGACATTGTAATAAAAGAGTAACAATATTAAATAAAAAGTTTTAATTAGACACATAACTAGAGTTCTTACATGACATTTTAGAAATATTTGTAACACACAATAATTTTATAAATACTAATGTGCATTAAATAGTAATTCAGCTATTTCCTCTCTCAAATCAAAGATGCTTCTATCATCATACAAGATAGTTTGATCAGCTTTAGTATGGTCTTCTTCTTCTTCATCATCCATATTGACATCAGTTAAAGTAGAAGCAATATCAAAGTCCATGTCCTGCACAGCATGCAAACGAATGAAGTTGTGGAGAGTCACACTTGCAATAACAATCTCCACCTGAATTCTAATATCATAAGATGGCATAGCATAAGAATTCTTCACTTTTTCTTTGTGACTCTGAAAGTGCGCTCAATCACACCTCTTAGAGAATAGTGTGCACGGTTGAAAATCTCTCTCTTTCTAGTAGGAGATATAGGTCCACAAAATTGTGGAGCATGATATATGTCACCATTATATGGTGCAAGAAATCCGGTTCTATTCGGATAACCCGCATCGACCAGATAATACTTTCCTGCTTATATAGGTACGATGTCATTATTAAAATATAATAAAAAGATTATTTCAATATATGGTAAGAGAAAATGATACAAACCTGGAGGTGGATACAGGAAACCAAGTCTGTCGTCATTTATTGAATCCTTGAGCACACACATATCATGAGCCGATCCCTCCCATTCAGCTGAAACATAGGTATACAGCATGTCAAAGTCACACACTGCCAACACATTTTGTGTTGGAACTCATTTTCTTCCCACATTTTGTGTTGGACCTCATTTTGTGTTGGAACTCATTAAACAGCAAGTCAAGCTTTTCAACAAATTTCAACGGAGCCCTACGAAACGTCTTGTATTGTGGATTCTCCTGCAATGCATTTACAACCAAAGGTAATTACATAGGGAACATACAAAGAAAAAAAAATGAACAAAATAATATGTTTAATGTAAACATACCTCAATCCTTGCAGTCCACCATTCATCGGATGCATCAATAGTTCCCCTCATGCTATTCCACCCCAAACCGGTCTCCTTAGACTTTAGCTTGTTCCACAATTGCCAATTTTGTTTCAAGTTGTCATATCGATTTTTCAAAACCCCAGCAGAAAAGTCGATACCACTCAAAGAAACAAACTCAGGAACCATTCGTTGGCAATACCATTAATCAGTAGGTCCCATTTTTATTTTTATTTTTTTGACTCTTTAATACAAAGGTGTATGAAAATTTCAATTGATTCATCAGTCCACTTTGTCTTTTTTGAGTCACCAACTGTTTCATTCCCCTTTCTACTCATTTTCAATAGATATCATATAAAGACATTAAAAAAAGACTAATCTATTAATAGCATAACCCAAGGCCAGAAACATGAAATAAACTAAATAAGGCACACATTTTTTTTCATGTACCCAATCAAGCACAAAATAAATACCATCAAATTCAACCCACTTATTTCAAGAAGACAAAATAAGTGGATATTTATCTCAAAAAGTACACCAAGTGGGAACTGCCCAGTTGCATTTCTTAACAGCAAATAAGTTGACACCTTGTATGTCCTATCATTGTCCATTAAGCAAAGCATCACCAGAAGCAATGCAGTCCAACAATAAATTAAAACAATGGCAGTATATCATTCTTGAGTGGTAGCTAGTCAATCTAAGGCCCAACTAAACCCATGTATATGATGAAATTTCATCCTAATCACAGAAATTTAAATTGAAGTATACTTGCAGGTATTGTAGTCTCTTGTATGATCGTTCAATTATATGGTAACGATACTGTCAGAACGCTAAACAATCTTTGCAACAGGACTGAGTAAATTTATAAATAATATGGATGAACTATTACCCTTAAAAAGACAATAGGCAACAGCTATTCAGAAACCATAAAAACCAATCTCACTACGTGCCAAAATGAACTACTCTTATCACCCAGTTTACACTTTATATAATCCAAGGTTCTGCCAACAAGAAATTAGCTTTGATTCTTCAAATGGACTAGAAAGTTTAGTCCTTCATGGCAAGGAAAAAGTTTGATTCTTGATAAAGACCCAATATTAAAAAATTTCATTCTACAATCTCAAATTTTGCAAGGCAGATATCTACCGAACATGGCCTTCAAGAGAAAACCAATTATAAATTCAAAATTATGGCTCTAACATATCTACGATTCACAATGAATATAGCTATCTTTAGACAAAAATAATGAACGATTTACAAAATTGGAGTTCTCACACAAAAAGACGAGAATGGAATGGAACCTGGTAGATAAATGTCGATAACGAACAAATATAGTGAAGATTTGCATAAGCAAAGTAAATCTATGAATAAGCAAAGAGAATCTATCAAACATAAAAACCTCAATCTGCACAAGAAGTATCTCAAATTCTTCACAAGATTCAAACAAAAACACAAGAAGACAAAAATCAAATATGCCAAGAGAGGGCAAAGCATGCTGTAATTGAAACAGAGTGGGGAAGAAGATCGCGAGGAACAGAGGGAAGGAGAAGAGTACCTGATCTGATAAAGGGGGAGATGAACCAAACGAATCGCCAGCAAGAGAGACGATCGTCTTAACTGAAAGAAACGGGGGCTTCAGTTAGGGGGGAGGGCAGTGTTGTCTTCAAAAACAAATTACGGATGAAACGCAATGAAACACTTTTCAGAATCAGCGTCTCATTTTGGACCGCGTTTATGCATCACTTTTTAAAGTGTCATTTGGTATGCACCACTTTTTAGTGGGTCCCATAGCTTTATGGGAAATGCATACCAACGGAGCCTTAGTCCCTGGAGCAAGCTTGCCAAATTTGCCACACTATCGTATGAAATTTTACGAGAGAAAATTGAAGATTTACTGAAGAAAGGATTTATTAAAGAGAGCATGAGCCCTTGTGCAGTACCAATCCTTTTGGTTCCTAAGAAATCACTCGATGGCAAGAAATCTTGGCGTATATGTGTCGATGGCAGGGCCATTAATCGAATCACTATCAAATACCGATTTCCCATTTTGCAACTTGATGATATATTGGATGTTCTTGAAGGCTCGAAATTATTTTCTAAAATCGACCTTCGCAGTGGATACCACCAAATTCAGATTAGGCCGGTTGATGAATGGAAGACGGTTTTCAAAAACAAAGATGGTCTATATGAGTGGCTGGTGATGCTTTTGGGTTGTCTAACGGTGCCAAGAACGTTTATATGACTCATGAATCAGGTTTTATGACCTTTTATTGGTTCTTTTGTTATATTTTATTTTGATGATATACTAATCTACAGCAAAACAAAGGAGGAACACTTAAAACAGCTTGAGCAGGTTCTTTGTGCATTGCATGAAAACGAGTTGGATATGAACCTGAAGAAGTGCAATTTTTGTTGCAAGAAAGTATTGTTTCTCGGCTATGTAGTTGGCGAGGACGGCATCCAAGTGGATGAGGAGAAAACCAGGGTCATCCGTGATCGGCCAATGGTCGATATAAAATATCGCAAGTAAACCTGCAATATCAAATACTGACGGGTCTTACCCAATCGCAAGTGTACGTGTCGTGGGACAGTATAAAAGAGAGTGGGGTCGAATCCACAGGGACCGTATCAATCACCAAACAAACAAAGTAGCAATAATAATGCAGAAAATTCAGATTGAAATAAACAATTAAAATATGCTAAAATTGGATAAATAAATATGGAGGAGATCTAGCTTGGGTTGGTGTTGTTCTTCTACCGTCACTCAATCACACAACTTAATATGCAATCACACAATTTAAAGGTTTACCGTTGTCAATTAGAAGACCTTGGTCCGGCTCTCCTAATTATGACTTTCCTAAGCAACGAATTTGGCTTTGGTCCAGACCAAAATCTTTTCTTACAGTAAGGGTCTTGGTTGGTGTACCCTAAGATTTCCCTAAGACAAGCATATGAACGAGAAAGTCGACAATCGCACAACCTTAAGCGTTGGTGTACCACCTAATCAATTGTGTTCACAATTCCCAAATCTGGATCCTATGCAGATTCTTGTTACTTCGTCAAACACCGGGTATGGGTCAGCCGAATGTATTCAACTAACAGTTCTTATCATCATGATGTTGATCAGGCAAACACAATAATAAGAAATCAACATTAAATTCAGAGAATCAATGAATTAAACCTGGTGTAATTGTCAATCAGATTGTGCAACAAGTTGTGGTAGAAGAAACTAACCAAACCAAACTAAATAGAAATTTAGTTACACATGTTCATGACTGAATTGCATAAATAAACCAGAATTTTCAGTTGGGGAAGAAGAATTGCTCAATTGGAATGACTCTTCTCTTCCTTTTGCTGCCTCCTCCCTCTTCTGTAGCGCTGCGGCGTCCAATCTCTCTTTCTGGTCGAGTTTTTAGTATTTAAAACCCTACTTGCCACATCAGCCCTTAAAATTACGTCACTGGCCCGATAAAATCTGCAGCCGCAAACAGGTCGCACTTTGGTCGCAATGTGTTCACAATCAGGTTGCACTGTTTGCCCAGAAAACTCTTTAAATCACCCATATTCCAGCCAGCTATCACCTGCTCAATAAAACACCAATTAAGTAGTAATTGGACTTGAAAGATCATAATTAATATCCCTAAAGATCATAAGTACAGGTGCATTTTTGCACCTATCAGCCAACACCAAAGAACGTTTCAGACGTGAGGAGTTTCCATGGTTTGGCCACCTTTTATCGAAGATTTGTACAAGACTTCAGTACCATCACTGCTCCTATTACTGAGTGTCTCAAGCAAGGAAAATTCCACTGGGGAGAAGCGCAAGAACACAATTTTTCTTTGATCAAAGAAAAATTGTGCACCGAACCGGTTCTGGCTCTTCCAAACTTTGAGAGAGTATTCGAGGTCGAATGCAATGCAAGTGGGGTAGGAGTGAGAGTTGTTCTTTCTCAAGAAAAGCGACCAATTGCTTTCTTTTCATAAAACTTTCAGAGGCTCGGCAAAAGTGGAGTACGTATGATCAGGAATTTTATGCTGTGGTTAGAGCATTGAAGCACTGGGAGCATTATTTGATTCAGAAGGAGTTTGTACTGTGTACAGATCATCAAGTGCTAAAATTTATTAATAGTCAGAAACAAGTGAGCAAGATGCATATTAGAACTGGAGTCTCAAACCAAGTAGCTGACACCCTTAGTCGAAGGGCCTCCTAAATAATTACTCTTTCCCAAGAGGATGAGGGGTTTGAGTGTTTAAAAGAGTTGTATGAGGTGTTACGTCGTTAGTAACAATTTAAAATAATTTTATAACTGTACAAATAATATATAATGGACAAGTAAAATTCGATCCCACGAGAAGTGATACTAATAAATATACAATATAAAACTTGAATATAATTTACACATAATTGTAAAGGTGAGATGGGGGCGTTAAGTCTCATAACATATAACAGTAAAGATAAAAACATTAATATTAAAAATAAGAATATGAAGTAATTCTAATAGTTTTGTTTCTTTGAATAGCTAACTTTGAGACATCTATTGGAATTAATTGTTGTAGAACATGATCAATTGGCTTGTTGAATATGTTATTGTTTGCAACATATAATTTGATTAAAACGAGTTATGAGAAATCAATTCTTGAATATCTAAGTACAAACACCATGTATTAAAATTCTTCTGATGTTCATATTCTCTTTTATCTTATTGGGTTCTTGATTGTTAATTGATGCAGACACCATGCTAAATTTCAATTGAAAATACACGTACTGAGGTAGACACCATGCACCTAAGAGAGAATCATACAACGAGAGTCTGACCATGACCTTGTTGTGAATGTTGTTATCACATATCATGAAAAAATCAAAATCTTCATACTCGCAAGTGCACGTGTACTATAGTAGCACAAAAGATATAAGTACGAGGTCGATCCCACAGAGACGAGCTCAGTCAAAAGATCTACTTAATATTAAAATAAATGATTATTAAACGAAAGAGAACACACTTAATTCATAGAGAAGCAAGCAAACAAGAATCAACAATGATAAAAAGCCTAGAGTTGATTCCTCGCTTAATTATGTTGATCCATTGATCATGGAAACAACACGTATTATTAGTACCAAATTAATATTATTTGATGGCAGTATTTAACTTAGTAAAAATAACTCATTACGAATAAAAGAACTGTAGTAACCAATTAATCCCCTAAACCCAAATCAGAGCAGTCGACAATTAACTTTCTTAATTCCGATTCCAATAAAAGACATAAATATAGATCGCTTACATGATTTGGCTATATGAATATAACAAACAAGACAATTCCTGATCAAGCAATTATGCAGAAATCATATTTTGAAGCATGACAATTAAGAACAATGATTGAAAATTGAATTAAACACTTGTAATAAGATCAACTCATAATATTCATGCTTCGATAGGTCAAACCCTAGATATGAGTTTAGTTACAACCCATGAAAATAAATATAAAAATGGAAGAAGAAACCATGAATTGATACACAAACGTGGGGGAATGAGAAAGAAGAGCTGCTTCATGAACAAAAGCAATTCCCACCCATGAAAAGTTTTGTAACCTTTTTCTGATATTTTCCAATCCTATTTATACCTAATACAAGTCTCCTAGGAGTCCTCAACTAGGTTTACACGTTTTGGGTCTCAAAAACCTCATAAAACTAGGTTTCCTAAAAAGTTGGAAAACTCTTGGCGCCCTTACAGTGCTGGAGCGCCAGAAGAGCACTCTAATCTATATTTTTGTGCCTCTGAAGTGCTAGAGAGCCCAAAGGGCACCAGAAGGGCATTTTTGATCTAGTTTTTGTTCGAACATGCTCCAATTTAGCTACAACTTCGCACCAACCCTCCTACATATAAAACATATAAAATCTTAAAGTATTAACTCAATCTTGATTCAAAATAATGCACTTGTGTATCAAAATATGCATGTAAATGTGATATAAAATACACACATCAATAACTCCACTTATAAATGAAGGATTCCACAATTGGTTAGGTTTGGGTTGAATCATAAATAAGCATGACTAAAACTTGGCTTCTAAACCTGCAACATTGCATCAAAATAATAAATTGATAGTCAAAATAATATTTGAATTTAATGCACAAAAACTATCATTTTAAAGCTTAATCATTCATAAGTGTCTATATCTAATCGACTTCTGGAATGTATATTTTGGCACTTAGCATGAGGATGATTCAGATTTTTGGGAGATTTGGAGAAAATGTATTCAGGGGAAGCTGCTGCAAATTTTTATATTTCAGATGGGTTTCTATTCAAAGGGGATAGATTGTGCATTCCTATTTCCTCCTTACGTGAGAAACTTATTAGAGATCTGCATAGTGGTGGTTTAAGTGGTCACTTGGGCTGCATAGTGGTGGTTTAAGTGGTCACTTGGGGTGTGACAAGACCATTACAGGCCTAGAGGAACGGTACTTTTGGCCTCAACTAAAACGGGATATAGTAACAATTGTTGGCAATTGTTATGCCTGTTAGACTTCAAAAGGTCAAGTACAGGATACTGGGTTGTATACTCCTCTTCCTATCCCTGAAGATATATGGTAGGTTGTGTCGATGGACTTCGTGCTTGGATTGTTGCATACACATCGAAGAGTAGATTCAATTTTTATGGTGGTGGATAGATTCTTCAAAATGGCTCATTTTATACCATGTAAGAAGATGACTAATGCATCTAATATAGCCAAGATTTATTTCAGAGAAGTTGTCCGTTTGCATGGTGTTCCAAAGACTATTACTTATAATAGGGATACTAAATTTCACAGTCGTTTTTGGATCACTCTTTGGCGACTGTTTGGAACTAAATTAAATAGGAGTACCACCGCACATCCTCAAACTGATGGGCAGACTGAAGTTACTAATCGGACGTTGGGAAATATGGTGCATAGTATTTGTGGAGAAAAGCCGAAGCATTGGGATTTTGCATTGCCTCAGTTGGAGTTTGCTTACAATAGCGCCATTCATAGTGCCACAGGTAAATCCCTTTTTGCTATCATGTATACTGTTGTACCTTATCATGTTATGGACTTGGTGAAACTGCCCAAAAGTCCTGGTATTTGTACCTTTGCTGAGGGAATGGCTGAGGTTGTTGTTTCCATTTGGGATGAAATAAGGCAATGTCTAGAGACTACAAATGCTAAATATAAAGCAGCGGCGGATAAGCATCGTAGACGGAGGGTGTTTAATGAAGATGATTTTGTTATGGTGTTCCTTAGAAAGGAATGTTTTCTTATTGGTACGTACAACAAATTAAAACCGCGAAGTATGGCCCATACAAGGTGTTAAAGCGCATTGACGATAATGCTTATGTGATAGACTTTGCTTTTAAGGAAGATGGTCCCCTTTATCCTGATGATAACTCAGGGTCGAGTTCTTCTAAAGTGGGGGAGACTGACGTACAACGGGTGGCATTTGTGTTTGAGAAAGCTTTTGATTGGAAGGAAGCTGAAATTGAAAGGAAGAAGATTAAAGTTGTTGTTGAGAAGAAACAACAGTAGCTTTTGACAAGGGTGTCCGTTTCACTATCATAATATGTTTCTGAAGATTGATTTGAGTCCTCTACGATGTGTTTTGGTCTAGAACGTCTTCAAATAAGCTGTGAAAGATTGGTGGACTGGCAGTCAAAGTTTTATTTGTTTCCGTTGACTTTTTATTTAATTTGCTTATTAGATTAATAGATGTCATTTTTGGTATTTTCGCTTGGCTTTAGGGTTTGTTTTGGTTATGTAAGCCTTGTTGGCCGACTATTGGATTTATGATTGAATTTTATAAAAAATCCTTTGGTGTTGAACCAAAATCCTCTTAATGGATTCCAAGGCGTTCTTGGGAATTTACGCTTGTAATCCCTTTTGTTGTTTCGTGCTGCGTCACAAATAAACTGGAAGCCTATGAGATTAGAATGAGGAATATGAGAAACTAGTGACTTGTGTACATGGATGGCCTGAGAATGCTCTAATTAGAGCAAATATTGGTGGGTTAAAACCATAATTGGCTAAAGCTGTGAAAGTAGGTAAGTGACAACTAGAGCTTCTTCTTCGCGCCATGGCTAAAGTTCGTTAGGTGATGTTTGGTTGTGAGAATGGAGGTGGAATAAGAGTGGTTTATGGAATGGGGTATTCCATTCCATCAATTGGTGTTAAAAAAAATTGAGGGAATGGAATACTCCATTCCATTCCCTCATCTCTCTAATCAATTTTCATTCCCACATTTTTATGTGGGAATGAATCATTCCATGTGGAATGTGGAATAGAGGACAAAATGACTATTTTGTCCTCAAATAAATATTAATTAATATATTCTGATAAATTAATATTAATTAATATATTTTATTTTATTTTATTTTATTTTAATTTGTTAATTATATAATTTATTAACTTTAATTTTGTTAATTTGTTAACTTTAATTTGTAAATATTAATTATATATTTTGATAAATTAATATTAATTAATATATTTTACTTTATTTTAATTTGTTAGTTATTATAATTTGTTAATTATATAATTTTGACTCCATTTTATTTTAATTTGTTAATTATATATAATTATAAATGTACAAATAAAATATATTGATTATACATAATTGTAAAGGAGGGACATAATGGACAAAACACAACTTCATTCCCATTCTCATTCCCAGTTTTTATACATACCAAACGTGAGAATCAAAATATCATTCCCACTCTCATTCTCATTCACATTCCAATTCTCATTCTCATTGTCATTCTCATTCCCTCTCAAACCATTCTAAAAACCAAACGACCCCTTAAGGTTTGTGCGTGAAGTTTTGGGGATTTCTAATCTAATTACCTAGGTTTTCTTTGTCCAAAACGACATGTTTTGGATAGTTATTGAAACGGTGTGTTTCACTCTTTTTAACTTTTGAGAATTCAAACTCAAGTAGGGATGGCAAAATTCCCCGCGGGTCCGGGGACCCGAAATTTCGGGGTCGGGGTCAGGGATTCCCCGAATCCGACCCGAAATTTTTATTATATTTAATTTTAAAAAATATATATAAATATATATATATATATATATAGACAAATATTTATAACATATTACATATACATATATAGATAATATATTCATATATATAATTCAAGGTAAATTTGATAATTGATATTGGTAATTGGTTAGTTTGATGGTTTTGCGCTTGTTGAATTACCCAGAAGATTCATTTACATGTGCACTATGCATTGATGTTTAATTTTTTATTTTTGGTTGAAATCCATTTATTAAGAACATGAGAACATCAAGCTGCTATACTGGCTCCTTTTCATTTTACAAACACTTGTAGTATTGTAGATTATTGATGGTTGATTTTATTAAATATATCTTTCTTGTTTCAGATTTTTGAATTGTGATGGACAATTTAAATGGAGAGTTTGAAAGTGCTCCAACGGTAGGGAGTGTTCCCACGGTAGGGAACTTGTAACTTGTTAAGTAGGGATTCTTGTCTAATTTATAATTTGGACTTGTTAGTATTTGTTTTTTATGTTTGATTTTGTTTTGAACTTTTGATGTATGGATAATTAGAACAAAAATCTTTAATATTGTTGTGTGAATTGTTTGATTTGTGGATGCTTGCAGGTGAATTATTTGTTTTTTGGATGCTTGCAGGGTCGGGTTCGGGGATGGAATCGGGGATGGGTGTTACCCGTCCCCGTCGGGTTCGGGTTCGGGGATCCCCAACTCCCAAAAATCGGGGATGGGGGCGGGGATGAGTTTCGGGTTCGGGGATGGGGATGGCATACCCGGCCCCGCCCCGCCCCGCCCTGTTGCCATCCCTAAACTCAAGTGTACTTGCCTGACATGTTTTAGTGTTGTTACTATTATGCCTATGGTCAAATCTGTATGACCATTTTATACAGATCTTTTATGTATATATAGGACAACAATATTCATTGTATCACAAGTTGATTATAATAAAAAGTAATTGACTTTCTTCTTCTACCTACTGTTCTTCTTCTCCATCTATCTACTTTTCCTCTTCTTCTAATGTTCTATACACACAACAATCTTTAAGGCTATGCTTGGGAGAGGGGTTGGGAGGGGTTCATAAAAGTGAGCTCTTGCTTGGTATGGGAGAGATTGAGATGGGTTGGGAGCCTTTAATGTGAGTGAACACCTCCCGAGCAAGGTGTTCGGCCAAACACCTTGAGGTGTTTGCGCCAAGTAAGAGTTCGAAGGAGTTCGCAAACCAACCCCTCCCAACACCTCTCTCAAGCAAGGCCTAAATATTTTATTAAGCTGTGGAAAATAAGACAAGCTATGGCATCTGCTCGCTTGGAGGATGACTATTGTATGGATGTGAAGTGTGGCTGGTCGAGGAACTTCAACAATCAAATTGTACAAAATTCAATACTCAATCGTAAATCTACTATTGTACAATCAGTTAAACCAGTTCCTACAAGGGTGAAGAAACTCGCATGGAAATATATGTAAAAATGGAGGGAAAAAGGACATTGCTTCAATTCTGATGAACGTTTTACGCCTGGTCACAGATGCAAAGTATCACAGGTATACTTGATTGAATTAATTCCGAACAAAGAGAGTAGCCTAGATGAAATTGGCCAGCAAAGTGAGGATTGGGTGCATGAACCTAAAATTTTGATGCATACTTTGGTGGGGATCAAAAGCCCACGAACCATGCAAATTCAGCCGTGGGTTTTCAACATACCACTAACAATTTCGGTTGACAATGGCTCTATGCATAACTTTATTAATTGTGATGTTGCTGAAAAATTGAGGTTACTCGTTAACTCCATCAATCCTTTTGAAGTGCGAGTAGCTAGTGATGAAAATTTGTCTTTTATAGGGGGTTAGGGTTCGAGGCAGCGCCCTAAAAAAAAAATTGGTATGTTTTTATACACACGAAAAATGAGTTGTTGTAAGTGAACTACTTTATTAATTCACTAGAAATACACTTAAATAACTTCATAAAACATTCAAAAACTATGTTTGATTGCATAAGTGATAAAAAAAATACCCCAACAATAGTTTACCACTTATAAACTATAATTGTTTCCTTCGAGTCTTCATATTCTGATAATATTGGATGATAGCTTCAATAAGAACGTGATCAAAAACTACTTTCTCAATGTATGGAATGTATGGAATCAAAAAATCATTTAGCCATCCATCTCCCATGCTATTGCACAATCGCTGTTTCACAATCTTTATTGGCAAAAGTCATCTTTCAACGATTGCAGTTGCAACAAGTAAAGTTAATGCTAACTTAATTAGTCTATACACCAATGGACACACCAAATGATTTTTTGTTCCCACTAATTTTGCAGCAAGATCAGTAATTCTATGAATTTTTTAAAACATATCTGAAGTGCGCATATCTGCAATATAAACTTCTAGCTGGTTTCCAAGAGCCCTAATATCTATAGGAGAGAAATCATCTCTATATAATTGAGCAAGATGGAGCAATTTTTCCTTGTCAAAAAAAGGAACAAATCACTCGGATTGAGTGCAGCAACACAACAAAGTAACTCTGTACTTGCCTTAGAGAAGCGATTATCAAGCTCATTAACCTGCCAATCCACTACAGTATTGAATAACCCAATACGATAGTGTTCATCGTTTGTTTTTTCTTCAGCTCCCCATTTTGGATGTCCATGAGGCTTAAACTTATCTTCCATGTTTGGGATATCAACTTCAATTTTACTTCAAAAGGAAGAAACCTCATTGAAAAAAGAATCCAATCCTTCACCTCTCATCTTTCTCAGTAGTTGCTTAGATAGGCCCACCAATCTCATGGCGTTGTCAATATTTTGATCTTTTCTTTGTAATGCCTTTGAGAATTTATTTGTAACTCCAAGAACACTTATCATCATATGCATATTGAATATGAAATCAAAATAATGCATTTGATCCAAGAAAACACTAGTTTCAATGGATTTTGGATCATGAATCACATCTCCCATAACAATTTCAAGTACTTTCATCACAGAAAAATACATGTCTCGAAGACTCATTAATGTAATATAATGAGAACCCTAACGAGTGTCACCAGAATGTTGCAAACTAGTTTTTCGATTCAAACCCATCTAGTAAACAAGTCTCCATCTTTGAGTTCTTTAAGAATCTTCTCATGTTGAATTGGTTTAAGGATATCACTCCTTTTACAAGATGATCTAATAGTATTAATAATCATTGAAACAAATTCAAAAAGTTCCTTCACTTGAAAGTGTTTTTTTTTTTTGCAAATGCCACCAATGCTAATTGGAGTTGATGAGCAAAACAATGCACATAAAAAGCACTAGGATTATACCTCAACATAAGTGATTTCAACCCATTAAACTCCCCTTACATATTGCTTGCTCCATCATAACCTTGACCACGAATTCTTGAGATGCTTAACTTATGTTGAGCAAGCAAATCCTCTAAACCAGCCTTAAGTGAAATGGCAGTTGTTGAGGTGACATGCTTAAAAGCGACAAAGCGCTCAATGACACGTCCATTCTTGTCAACAAATCTCAATGCAACGGCCATCTATTCTTTTATTGAAACATCACGAGACTCGTCAACTAGGATAGAAAAATAAGAATCACCTACTTCCTACTTCCTTCATGATGACATTCAATGTCTCTACAGCACCAGCCTGACATATATCTTTTTATACTATTGGTGAAGTCATTTGCACTTTTTATGAGGCATTAGAAAATGACACTTTCTTTACTTCTTTATTATGATCAGCAAGAAAGTGAAAAAGTTCCAAATAATTCCCTTGATTCATTGAAATATCAACTTTGTCATGACCACGAAATGGAAGTCCTTGCCGCAAGAGAAAGCGAACACAATCAACAGCAGCAATTAATAAGACTCGATATTCTTTTTTATCCTTATATGTCTTGCTTATGAATATGTGTTGAATACCTTGTGTCTCCTTCATTAGATCTTTACATTTTTTTCCTCGCTTCATTGTGACCACTATTTTGTTTTCCCTCATGAATCCTCATATTTTCTTTCTTTTTCTAAGTTCAAAAGTCTTTGCCCACAAAAGAATCGCCACCGCCTTGAAAAATAGAACAGTCTAATTCGCGTTTGAAAAGATAGCAATATAAGCAAAATGCAGCATCTTTATCAACACTATACTCTAACCAAGCATAAAATTCATTGAACCACGCCGGGATTGAATCTTCTACGATCATTCCCAAAAACTAAATATGGAAACTCATGAGTACAAGGTTGACAAGGACCCTTATGTAAATATGTCCTTCGAACTTCATCCCTACTATTGACATTATGACTCCATATTGGAGGTCAAACTCCAGGGTCCGCAGGTAGAGTTGCAAGATCAGCTCTCTCACAAGTCCTTTTCGAGTTAGGGTTCTCTACTTCATTATTTTTAGACAAATCACCTACTGTCTTTGTTTTAAAAGATATGTCCATTCAAGTAAATAACCTATACATAATAAAAATTCCTTGTTTTAAAACACGAACAAAGATTAAACACAAGAAAATCTAAATGGCTAAAAAGCCTCCACTATTCAGCACCAATTATCTCAACACTTCACAAGCAATCCTAATAGCTTTTAAGCCTCTACTAATCAAGCACAAGATCAAAATGTGTTCCATATTTTCATGAAAGGGGGAACTGGTAAGTAGAGAACATCTAAAGAGTAAACATATACATACTATGATATTGATGATGCTCTCTTTCAGTCTTTTTATGCTTTTACTTTTAATTCTTCTCCTCTCTATCCTCGTTCTCTTTCTCCACCGGTAGTCGGGCACTGCCCACGCAAAGTCTCTTCCCCGAATCGACGACACCTGCTTTTCGACAATGGCAAGTTCTTGTCCTCTAGGTCGCTGATACTTGATATGAGAAACATGAGAATTCTGTGTTGGGCCCATGCGAAAATGGCTTGAATTGGTATTCGATCATTCTAGGCTTTCTAGCCCTACCACTTTTGAAGATAACTTAAAACATTTAAATGGGCTACCCAAGTCAATAACCTGATATGGATCAACCCATCTACACACAGCCAATAAGAATTAAGTACTAGTGGGGCTAAAATAAACAATTGAGAAGGGCAAAAATTAAATTTTCAAAATATATGGGGTATTTTTGAAAAGTTCAGGAGGGGCCGTACCAATATGCACACTTTCAAAAAGAAGAGATCGACAAACGGGTGGAGGAGATGCTTTGAAATGGATTGATCCAACCTTGCATGAGTCCTTTTTCATCACTAGTACTATTGGTGAAAAAGAAGGATGGCACATGGAGGTTTTGCACCGATTATCAAGCTCTTAACGAGGCCATAGTTAAGAATAATTTTCATATTCTTAATGTCAACGACATGCTGGACGAGCTTGGGGGTTCTCACTATTTTTCTAAACTGGACTTACAAGCTAGCTATCATCAAATTTGTGTCCATGAGACAATCTACAAGACAGCCTTTTGAACTCACAACATTCACTACGAATATTTGTAATGTCATTCGGACACTGTAAAGCACTCTCTACTTTTCAATTTGCGAAAAAATCAATTTTTAAGGAGTATTTGTGCAAATTCATACTTGTGTTTTTTGACAACATACTACTTTATTCTACTGCTTGCATGAGCATGTTCGCCATGTACGAATTATACTGATATATTGGTGAGGCACATATTTTTTATCAAGCCATCTAAGTGTGTCTTTGCTTAAACGGATGTTGAATATTTGGGACACATCATCTCTCGACAAGGAGTGGCCGTAGATAAAAAAAAAATTTGAAGTCGTTCAATAATATCTGGGCTCAAGCCTTGTATTATATTAAAATACATTTATGTGTTTTTTTCATAATTTTTAGATATTTTGACCCGTATCTCAGATTGCAGGGAGGCCCAGCCCTTTGCCCAAAACAACCCAAATTAGGCAATTGCAATGATGCAAAGTTAATGGGCCAGCAAATGTGTATTGAAATATGTGTTTTGTTGATGTGACTGTATTGAAAAATATGTTTTATTGATGTGGTTGTATTGAGATATATACTTTGGTGATATTAATGATGATGTGGCTTTACTTTTTGTAATAAAGGTGGAATTCATCCTTGATTTTGGTGTAAATTTAATGAGAATAATAAGAAAGATAGAAAAGTAATTGGGTTGAATAATGATTTTGCGAGAGATGTGTTTTGTTGATGTGACAGTACTAAAATATGTATTATGTTAATTTAATTATATTAAAATTTATATTTTTATGAAATAAATATAAAATTCAAAAATAAAATTATTGAACCATTACCTATGCAACCATTGTGGTTGGCCTGAGGTTGTGACTTGTGAGCCTAAAGCCGACCAGAGCATCCACTCAATCTATTCGTCGAGTAGCCCCAAATCAGCCCAACCGAAAAATCAGTCCAAAGAAAACCTAACCACTTCTCTTCTTCAGTTCTTTCTCCACTCCTTTAGGCGTAAAAGCCTCACAAGCTCACGGTCAAGGGCATGGCGAAGACGACTATTGCGAAGCCTGCTGAAACTCTCCTTCGGTCTCTATCTGTGTGCGATTAAAGAAGACGAGGAACGGACAAAACCTTGCTTACAAGTTACAAGCAAACTAAATCATAGAACTGATTGAAGGCAATTAGGCAAGCTTTCTATTCATTTTCAGTTCTCTCTCTGACTCTCTCTTCTTATCAATCTGGTGGTCACAAACGCATATTGTTTTTCATTTATTTTCTATTCTAATCGCGAAGGTCGCTTGATGCGTGGAATCTAGATTATTTGGCGATGTTTTACGGTGATTTATTGGTGGAAAAATTAGCTGACAAAAACGAAGGTCGCTTTATGCGTTGTTTATTTTGGGTTTGCCGAATGTTCTTAATTCCGTTTTGGTTTCATGGGAGTTAGGACTTGGGAGCTTCTGTACTGTTCTGTAGTTTGAATTTTGATAGTGGCGATACAGAATTGTCATATGGAATATTATCCTTGTTTATTTTGTTTGTGACGACATAATGTAGGAGCAATCCTTGATCTGAAGTAGATATGTGTTTCATTTCATAGTTCACTGATTATGTTGTTTGTTGTTGCTTATGTTCTTCTGCTGAAACTTTTGACATTTCTTTTAACCATCCAATTTTTCATTAATTTGTCATGTATGTTTTCTGGAGAATAATCACTTGTTGATAAATTGTAAGTTGCATGATGTTATCTGTCTTTCTTTTGAAATCTTCTCTATGTTGTATCAGCAGAGTTTGTTTGGGTTTTCATAGTTTTTTTACCTTGTGAGATTTGGGGCTTTAGACAAGGTTGATGAACAAATTACAAAGATTCACTGTTCTGACTTATAATACGATTACAAGCTTATTCTTTGTTTCTCTATTTTCTTTTAGGCATCATGAAAAATGCCTTTGTATTGGTTATTATTTGTTGGTGGTTAATTTTATGTTCGGATGCTTTCTATTTTTTATTGTTTGTAGATAATTTGCGAATATTTTTTTATTTTTTTATTTTTTTTTATGTATGTGTGGGTATCATCTCACTTTGTGATTTTTTTTTTTTTTTTGCTATAGGGCACTATTTTACCTTGTTGCTTTGGGCAAAGCGGCTAGGGCTGCCCTTGGCAGGTTGGCTGTAGATTTCTATGTTAAAAGAAAAGAAAAAAAAGCCAATTTAATGGTTTCTTTTTCGGTTTATGGAATCCAAATGGGGCTTTTCAAAATCAGGGGAATTTGTTTAGAGAAGAAGAAAAATGTGGGTCTGGATAGGACTCGCTATGAGGAAGCAGTAAAGTGTGATCTTTACTCCCATTTCAAACCTTATGATTTCCTTCTCTTCTTCTTCTTTTGAAATATCTGCAATACAGGTCTGTCCATCCTTGACAAATTTTGTTTTCTCAACTATGTTAGTCAAATATCGCAACTTTGTCCAGAAAACACAATCAGTAAGTAGATATTTTCATGTTGAGTCAAAGCCTATCGTTAATTCTTCTTCATCTGTAGATAGCAAAGTTGCAATATTTTGGGATTTGGACAACAAACCCCCAAATTCATTCCCTCCTTATGATGCTGCCATGAAGCTTAAATTGGCAGCAACTTCTTTTGGGTGTGTTAGGTATATGGTAGCTTATGCCAATCGTCACGCATTCAGTCATGTCCCTCAGGTTGTTAGGGAAGAGAGAAAGGAGAGGAAGCTATTGAATCAATTGGAAAATAAGGGTGTTCTTAAGCCTGTAGAACCATATTTTTGTCGTGTTTGTGGGAGGAGGTTTTATAACAATGAAAAACTTGTTAATCATTTTAAACAAATCCACGAGCGTGAGCAGAAGAAGAGATTGAATCAGATTGAGTCTGCAAAAGGTAAGAGGAGGGTGAATTTGGTGGCAAAGTATTCCATGAAGATGAACAAGTATAAGAATGCATCCAGGGATGTTTTGACCCCGAAAGTCGGGTATGGTTTGGCTGATGAGTTGAAACGTGCCGGGTTTTGGGTTAGATCCGTATCGGATAAGCCACAGGCTGCTGATGTTGCACTGAGGGATCACATGGTGGAGATGATGGATAGAAGGAAAGTTGAGTGTTTGATGCTTGTGTCTGATGATTCTGATTTTGTGAATGTATTGAGGGAGGCTAAGTTAAGATGCTTGAAAACAATTGTTGTGGGGGATATAAATGACGGGGCTCTAAAAAGAGTTGCTGATGCTGGATTTTCTTGGAGAGAGATACTGATGGGAAAGGCTAAGAAGGAAGCAGCGTCAGTTCTTGGCCAATGGAGGGACCGTGATGTTTTGAAGAAATTGGAATGGACATACAAGCCAGAGGTGGATAACAAATTATACTACTCAGATGATGGGCTAGATGTTGAAAGTGAGGATGAGGGTGCCAATGATATAATTGATGGGGTCAGTGCTGATAGCATGCAGAATGAAGACGCAGGTGCATGGTGGGAGCTACACTCTGATGCTGACGACTTTGCTTCACAATCTCATTAAAGATTTCGAATAGCCAATAAACTGGTAAAGTTTTCTTTATTTTCTTTGATAGAATTTGTGATTTGTTGTAATGAGCATAAGTGCATAACTGTTTGAGAACAAGAAGTGTAATTTTGTGATTTAACAAGGATATTTTAATTGATTCATTCTTTTGATTGCTAGTTCGGTAATCAGTATATTATTGGTTCTTTTATGGTTAATGGACTAAATGACCTGATGTACGATTCATATTAGCTTTATGACATGAATTTGATGAGGGGTTTGGTAATAAAATCTACCTATTTGTTGAATACAACGATGTCAGTTATTGTGTTAAACAGATTAATTTTTAACAAATTTAGATTTGATTAAAATGCAAAGAGATTCCCTCAGTTTTATAATTGCTTGCCATCGTATATCTGCTCCTATAAGTTTTGCCTTTTGTACGCAGTTACCAAATAAATTCCATTGAACATTTTCTAGATCTGTCTCATCTCACAATATCTACCCAAGGGTGACCTCGAGCTTTGTCTGTGTTTTTCGAAAATAAAATTTTGTTAATATAACAATCTGGCATTCTGGTATACCTCACCTCAGGAGAGCCAGTAAGGAATTTCTGAATTCTGGCGAAGCCAGAGTCTCTTATACGCCAGTGTTACAAGAATTGAGTGGAGCACATTTGCTTCTATATGAAGGTTGTGCACACTCTCTTATGCATAGAGGTACATAGAAAGAAGAAGCTTTCCCAGTAAAGCTTTTTCATTCCTTTGCCCTTTGACATATGTATATGCCAGCTTCAAGGAATCTCATCATAATCTAGTGCAACTATTTGCTGTTCGTAAAGATGGTTGTGTATTTTTACTGCACTCTTTGCTTTCAGGTCCGTTATTTTGTTATTTTCAACAGAATAATTTGTGTAAGTTTTTCATTGAACCTGAATTTGTTTATAGTCATGAAAACTTGGATGGATTTATCTCCAAAGTGTGACTTGTTTGTGCCTAGCATGCTGGAAGTAATTTATAACTGTAACTTTGATTACTATATTGCGAAACATTTGGGTTTATATAATGATGAACTTCTCTGTTTGCTGAACATCTATTGTTCTGTCATGTGAGATTTTCCCCATGTTTGATTTTAATACTTCGTCGGGCGCTAGGTAAAAGGTAAACAACATTCATGCACAAGGCTCCTGCAGTAGGGAGGACTGGGAACAGATAGGATGTATGCATACTTTACCCCATTAGAGAGGTTGTTTCCATAATATTGGCGTAGGTGATTCGTTGGTACATCCAGGACATTATTCAAGTTGAAATTTCTCATGTAGAAAAGCCCTAAACTTTCAGTAAGAGTGGTATCTGACACTTCATATACTATGAAGAAAGATTAAATGTCATAAGCATTTAACTTCACACTATCGTGCTTAATGCTTTTCCTGCTGGAGCTTTTTAAGATCTGAATTGTGTGTTAAATGATGAAAGGATGTCTAACGCGCCACAACCAATCAAGCTTTCTGTGATATCTGCTGAAAACTCAGAAAGCTTGCCATTGGATTTGGTAAATACTTATGGCAATGCTTCCAGCCTGTGTAATACAAACCGGGTAACCAGGCCTGAGATGGCTTATGGCATTGGCTCGGTGATGAAGGTATTAGCTCTGTGGTACTTATCCAAAGTCTCTCAAGCTCAAGTGCTGAGATGCCGACAAGCTCGAAGGATATTTCGATAGGCTTGAAGCATTGAAAACTGAAGGAAGATTCGGAGAGATTCTAGGAAATAGGAATCACATTATGGTCGAACATGGCTTCCCTACAACTGTTAGAGTATCTTCAGGTCTTGACTATCTTTTAGCATTCTAGCTATAGATGGATGCCTAACTCGTCACACTTTCATGAAGTTCTTGCTGTAGGATATGTTTCGTCAGGCTTAAAGGCCGTTCAAACATACCCACAATCCTCCATTTCTTCAAACAGAAACAGATTTTATTATTATTATTTTCTAATTATAACCGGAAAAAGTTCCATTCAGGAACTAGAATAAGGCAAACATGAACTTTGGGCGCAAACATTGAAATAATTCTATCCATCACTCCGGCAAATATCTCCAATACTTCGACAGTTCTCCGAGACCTCATTTTATAAAGGGAAAGAATATCCGCGAAGGTGTTTGGAATCCACACCCGACTCACGTGCTAATGCAACTCTCCCAGTTCGTGCAACCTACGAGAAAGAAGAAAGCTTTCATTAAAAAAGGAAACAGTACAAAGACTAATGCTGATGGACAACAAAGAAATGTAATCAAACCCAATTTCACCTTCATTTCTAATTATGATTTCAAATTTCAAGGACAAACCTCACAAATTCCGTAGGGTTCCAACAGTCGTTGTAGTGCAACCATCTTGCTTAAATCTCCTGTGAGCTGGAACAATTGGCAGAAGGTTTATCAAACTCAACCGCAAGGAATGAAACCAGTTGAAGGAACCAATAAACTATGAAGTCCAAAGGCGCAAACAGACTGAGGCACTTAAAGAAACTAGAATAGAACAAGATTCAACACCACCACAGCATTGCATCTTATTGTTGCAAATTACGTAAAACCATATTAATGCTACCATGTTTTTGGTAAAGAAATAAAAAAATTCATCATTCTATTTCTAAACATAAATCCCTCAATACTCAATGGTCATGGAAACAGCGTGTGGAAGATGGAAAATATATATAGAACTCCAGTGAAAATAATGGACCGCTTACTAACCTCGAGAGTGATTGTGTGGTCAGATACATCCACAGCTTTTGCCCTAAAAATGCTGGCAATGTCAAGGACATCCCGTCGAGCAGCAGCATTTACAGCAACTTTTACAAGCATCAACTCTCTTTCAGCAAATGGCACGTGTGTAAGATCTAGGACCTGAAGGATTCAGCAACTATCAACTACACAACTATCAAACCCAGGAACATGAATTTGGAATCACTTATTGGCGGTTAAACTTTTGGTTTTATAATCAAAAACAAGAGGCAAAGAAAAACTTAACAGCATCATGCTAGATATTACTGATGGAAAAGTAAAAAATAGGAGTTGGACATGATTAATACAATGGTTTTTCTCTCCAGCACAATTTATCCATTAGACATTGAGAGAATAATTTTATTGTAATTGGTTTATGTTAAAATGATAAGATGCTGAGACTACTGGAATAAAGTGAACTTATGAGGCCTCCACACATTCAATCAGAGATCCTATAGCTATTATCCTTCTATATGAAATGATGAATCCTTACTAAAAGTGGAGTTTTCTCACCTCATGAAGATCTACCAGCTTATAAAGTTGCTGCACCAATTTGCTGATAGATTCATCTGTAGCAGGCACCACAGTTGTAATGCGAGAAATCCCCTCAGCTTCTGCATGTCCAACAGCCAAACTCTGCAAACAAAACAAACGAGAAAATTAGCAGATTTAAGAGGTTGGGAACTGCTCACATCAGTGGCGATGGAGGCCAAAAAAGAGAGACTACTAAAGCAAACATGCCTGAATGTTATAACCCCTTCGAGCAAGAACACCTGTAACAATGTTAAGAACTCCAGGAGCATCATTTACGAGCATGGACAAAGTATGGGATCGAAGTCCGCTTGTCTGGAAAATAAGAAACAATAAAACCAGGCATTAACAAGTGACCAGTTCTAATTTCAAAACTTACATATATAACCACTATTAATTCATAAAGACCAAATGAAAAGACTCTACAAGTGGTGAACATCACACAAGAAGCAATCATCGAAAGTGCCATAAAGCCCCGAAAAAATGGCCATAATAATAATAATAATAAGGTTGTCCATAGCCATTAACACTAATGAATTAGACAAAAAGAACGCACGGAGTTTACTTCTACTATGCTAGATCTTCATATCAGAATCCAGCTATCCGTCTCACTTTAGAATAGAACCTGTCAAGCAAAGGAAATTTCTTGTGTTTCTTTAGTACAAATCACTTAAACAAGATATTTGATAATTTTTCCTCAGATGCCTCCAAAGCAATTTGAAAGTTTATTTTACAACAAGCAATGTAATCATCGTCATCCGAGCCTTTATACCAAAAGTTTGGGGTCACCTACATGAATTTATGAAAAAATCAACGAGAATCCCCTACATGTATTTGTTTCTGCCATTCATTCCTATCTAGAACCATAGTTTCATCAAGTCCTATTGAATTTCGTACTATTTCAAGTCATCTCCTTTTAGGTATTTCTCTTCACTTCCTACTCCCTCCTATACAAATTCTACCAATTCCCCTCACCACTAGACCACTACTTCTACATTGTACATGCTCATACCATCTTAAATGGTCTTATTGCAATCTATCTTTATTTGGTGCTACTTCTACCTTAGATCTAATAATTTTTTTTTTTTATCATATTCATATCTTCCCTCTTGTGACCACACGTCCAATGATGCATTCACATTTCCGCTACATGCATTTTTTTAACATGTTCTCTCTTAACAGTCCAACACTCAGAACCATACATCATCATGGCTTGTATGGCTAACCTATAGAATTTTCCCTTCAATTTTAAAGGAATCCTTTGGTCCATAAAATCTCAGATGCACTTCTCCACCCATTTTTAATCTTATTAACTACATCTTCACTAATGTCTTTGTCACTTCTCTCATATCTAATTCAATCGTTTGTTCATTCACTTGTCTGCTCACAGATAACTTTCATTTCATAATACTCTATCTTAATGCTACTTAATTTAAATCCCTAAGACTTTAAGGCTTGCCTCCATATCACGAGCTTTAAGTTAACTCTCAATATTATCTCATTCACTAAAACCATATCATCTGCAAACAATATGCACCACGGTACCTCACCTTTGATATATTGTGGGAAGTCATCCATCACTATAACAAAAGTTATATTACACTCATCCCCTATTAATACTCCCAATATTGTTCCACAACGCAACCCCAATTTGCATTTTTAAGTAGTTTCTTCCTAAAAGTGATATATTTATCCCACTTTAGATTCCACCACCTATTTTATACACTCGCACTACTCTACTTCTAGGCCAACTTTTTTTTTTTTTGATTGGAAAAAGATTTTATTCAAAGCACCAAAGGTGCAACCCAAACAGTTACAAGGAAGAAAGATTCAGGTAATCAAAGATATTTCCAGACAGAGAAGAAATTTAATACATTCAAACCAACTCTCTGTGAAGGTATCTATGGAGGACTCCTTGTCGTTGAAGATTCTGCTGTTCCTTTCAAATTGACTCTAGACCTGCTTTGCAAAGACAGCATCTATTCACCATATAACAGCCTCTCTTTAGTAAATTGTCTATAGTAAGGATTCGGCCCCATACAGCTTCCCAACAGAAGAATACACATTTTGGAGGAGCCTTGGTCTTCCGGAGCCACTGCCAAGGGAACCGAGAATTCCCAAGGTGCAGCTTGTCCATCTGAAGTTCCTTGTAGAAAGATCTCACAGAAAAGCAATTATTTTCCAAATCCTTCCCCTTGATACTGTCATCAACCTCAAGATTGATTCTTGCATTATACACAGAGCTCCAAAAGTTAGTGAAAATCTCCACCTCCCAAATGAAGTTGATGTTCCAGGATATACCCTCAGTAGAAAGTTGAGCTAACTTACTAATGGAGGCCTCCTTCATTAAAGCCAAAGTGTAAAGATTGGGGAATTGATCCCTAAAAGAACTTTCTCCTTTCCAGTGATCATCCCAGAATTTTATAGAATTGCCTCTTACAGCTTGGAAGTGAGTTTGATTAGACCAAACCTCCCAACCTCTTCTAATTGATCTCCACATACTGCATCCATAAGGGGAATTAGTCTGCCTAGTGGACCAGCCATTAACATCGGTACCATACTTGCACGCAATTACTTTTCGCCATAAGTGATCCTTATTAATGGTAAATCTCCATAACCATTTACCAAGAAGCGCTTTATTAAATGTGCTTAGACATTTAATCCCAAGACCTCCGGCATCTTTTGGAAGTTTGACACAACTCCAATTAACCAAATGCATTTTCCACTTCCCCAATGAATCACCCCAAATAAATCTACACAAGATTGATTCAAGTTGTATCATGTGTAGATTAAATAAATAATAACCACGTTACAGTAAAGTTTTCAATCTTTGCCTCAAAAGCTCAGAAGATACTTCATGATTTCATTCAAGATGTATCATGCTAATAAATAAGATTGTATGATTTGAAAATCTTAAACTGTTGAAATAAAGAGAAGGGAAGATGAGCTAGACAACTAGTGAACAAAAGAAACTCTGTAGTTTTCTTGTTTTTGATTACACGGCACAGCAGCATATATATACACAAACACTTCTTTCAAGACTTTTCTTCTTTAGAACGTCCTACATAATACTACAAATATCACATGTGGCTTTACATTTCACAAACACATATGTTAGACACACATATGAAGCACGTGTCTCTAACACTTCCCCTTGCTTCATGTGTGTGGAAACATCAGAAGCCTTGAGGCATTCTCCGGCAAAGCAAACCTCCATTCTTTCACACATTCATATATACAAACTTCGAAATTGGTTCCAGGATAACAATTAATTATTTTTTCAAAAAACTGAAATCCAATCTAATCTTCCTCTTCTTTTTCCTTGCATATTCTCTTCACCAAATACTCTTTTACCATCTAAAGTCTTGGCTTCAAATAATACTTTGCCGACCCATCACCATGCCTTAACTTTCACATCCGTTTTCGTAGCTCACGGATGTTCTGGTAAACCTCCAAACAACCCCAACCTTCAATTGAGGGTTCATATAATCTTCTTCACAGAAAACCCAAATCGGGTCTCATCGTTAGACCCATCACATATGGACCACCATTAAGGGTCCGTTTGTTATCCAATTGTATTTCACAGCTTTAAGCTGTAAAAAATGCTGTGCTTTAAGCTGTAAAAAATGTTGTGTAAAAAGTTGTGGAGCCCATAGCTTTAAGCTGTGTAAAATGTTGTGGGGTGTTTGGTTCACTTTTTTAACATTAGCTTTTTGTTTTGATATTTTATATGAAATGACATAAAAGGGCATTGTAATAAAAGATTAAGAATATGAAATAAAAAGTTTAAATTAGACACATAAATATACTAGAGTTCTTACATAACATTTTATAAATATTTGTTACACACACATTTTTTTTTATAAATACTAATGTGCATTAAATAGTAAATTAGTTAACACAATTCTTCAAATTGTAAACCATACTATAATAAGCAAATAGACTATCCATTAATTTCTCTAGAAAATAAATATAACTACAGCAAATCGAAGCTATTTCGATTCTGGGAAATTGAAGCAGTGGCTGAGATTGAGAGGACTCGAGGACAAATTAGGGAATAGAATTGATGCATAATACAAAACGCAATGAAAAGCTGTTGCTTCACCGCGTTTTAATTTGCACAGCATTTATGCGGTCCGAAACTCTAATCTGGCATTGAGTGTTTGGCATCAACCGCGTTTCGTGTGGGTCCCACAGCTTTAAGCTGTGGGAAACGCCAAACAAACGGAGCCTAAGTCCTTCTCGATGCTAGCCACCCTATCATACAGGCTTTTGGGGGAGACTCGTGAAGCACGTCCTTCACAGGAGGTACTGCCATAAATCCACCACAGTTGTGTTGTGTCTTGACAAAGACAGAGAGGAAAGGAGAAAAAACAGCGAAAAAGTTTTTTTTTCAACACCGACCAGCTGATCAACACAATCTGCTAATATTAATAGAACTTACTATTGCTGCTATTGTTGGGTGCTGACCCCGCCACCGCCACCCTTAAAAGGGTAACGGCAGCACTGTGAAATTGCCTACAGGCCTCAAAGATCTAGTGGCTCCGATACCACTGTTGAAAATTAGAGAAGGGAAGATGAGCTAGACAACTTGTGAACAAATGAAACTCTTGTATTCTTCTTGCTGTTGATTACACAGCACAGCAGCATATATATACGCACACACTTCATTCTAGACTTTTCTTCTCTAGAACCTCCTACATAATACTGCAAATATCACACATGGCTTTACATTTCACAAACACACATGTTAGACACGCATATGAAGCACGTGTCTCTAACATAAACAATAACAGCAACTAAAAAGGCAGGGTAAAGGAAAGGCGGGATTGGTAAACACGGCAAAGCGTAAGGTCAAAGTTAAAACATGAACAAGATTTACTCACATCTTCATCATCTAAAACTCCCCAGTGAGCATCAAGAACTTGATTGAATGTGAGATCACTAGACAACTCCACTGGATAAACATCTCCCTTCACAAACAAAATAAATAAAGGTAACAAAATCATAAATCAACCTAAAATTAAAGAATCACAAGCAACAGTGTGGCCAATGAAGGCTCAATCAAACTCCCTTATGCAGAATGCAAATCCACCATGCAATCTATTCAACATGAATGAATGAATGAAATCCTCTAGAATATTGATTGACAAAATGATACCTACAAATAAATCTAAATACCAAATGACACCTATTATTTGCTCCTTTAACCTTATCATATTTCCCACATATAAGTATATAACCTTATCAAATACAAATTTTATCTTATCAAAAGGTGACATCTAATTATTAAGTCTATTTTGTGATGAAGAACTACATAATACATAATATATAGTAGAACTGTATCTCAACACTAAATTTCAAGTGATACAAATTCTTTAATTAGAGGAGACATTGTGCAAAGATATATGATTACATAATATTCTCATATTCTTATTGACAGAAAAGGAAATCATAGTCCCATGTTAATTAAATTAAAAATGTAAAACATAACTTTTTATATACATAATACATGAAAATATGCAATGCACCTTTTGGGCAAAGCACATCTTTTGGCTTGTTAAAAAAAATAGTCAACTAAGAAGAACGAATGTTCGTACCATACCCTTGTAAGACAATTACCCAGTTTCTTACAATCCCTTAAATCATGAATTATTGAACATAACATACTGTTCTGACAGATACCTATGCCATACAATAACATTAAAAAGATAAAGTGGGTGCCAATGCTGTTCAGTGTAGATGTATATATATAGTACAATGATCAATCTAGAAGCCTTGATTTAAATAGTTCATGCCCGAGTCATATTATAGCTCTCAACATTACCAACGCAAACCTGTTAAACCCTCAAATCAGAAACAATACTGCTCACATAAAAGGCATGGAGAAGCACATACCCCCACAGACATATCAGCTTCATTAACAACTGCTCTTCTTTTAGCCTCTGCAGAAGCAACTTCACGACTTTTTTCTCCAAGATCTGGATATGTATCGGCAGAAAACCGCCAAAATGGAGCAGATGCACCCATCTTTTCCCTTCTCAAGGCAATCTATGAGGAGCAATATGCTTAGGCGTTATAAACAGAACTACAGAAGAGTTTCTCGAAAAATTACATACACAGATAGCTTTCCATCACTATTTTAAGAGAAGTCTCAACCTTTCCAGTTCTAGCAATTTCTTTGATTCCAAACTTGCTTAAATTTCTTTGCACCGCAGCCATCTTCCCTGGATCTCCAGTCACCTGTATCATTAAAATAGTTTGTCTACTTTAGGAATTAAGTCTATGGTAAACGAGGACCATTAAGGATGGAAAACCCACCATTTATTATTCATTGACAGCAAAAAAATCCAAATTCATACACAGATAAATTATTAGCATGCATTCCTTTTCACAAGAATTAAGAAAGGGACAACAAAATCCCTAGAACTGCAATAATGCATGAAAAAATGATCAGCTCCGTCTTTGGATGGTATTTCACCATCTTGTCCAACATTGCTTCCAATATCTCATGCTCCTAAACCAATCTACCTGGGATAACAAATCAAAGGTGACTGAACCACCCTTTTGTGAGCTTTCCAGCACTTTGATCTGAATAATTTCCTTATCCACATAACACACATTCCTCACAATGTACCAACCAGACCATCCAAAAAGAACAGACACTTGACCAACTTTGTCCTTTCCCTCATTAAATAAATATCCAGCCAGGACTGATCAAGGGAGTAAAAAAGTAATGAAACAGACCGATTCTCTTCTTTCTCGAACATGAACTCCCAAAGCAGTATGTTACATGATCTAATACAACATTGATGTATCAAAAGTGAAAAGTAAAAAGGAGCTTGTTGCCTAGTGATAGGCAACTCACATGCAAGCACAAGGCTCAATATTAGATCTAAGAAGCATGGACACTCTTTTTTGGCCAGAGTGTCGGTGTCCGACACTTATCGGACACGCGCACAAGCACGTGGTGGACACATGAAAAAGAGTACCCTTTTTATTTTACTTTTAATTAACAGACATGTTGGGGACATGCGTTTCCCATATTTTAACCTTTTTTGTAAAATACTAACTGTAATTTAATTGAAATAAGTTAAATAGAAACCATCTTTCGACCCAAAAGGCCAAAATGGAAACCCTGAAATTGGAACACGCAGGAGAACAACCAAACAAGCTTCGCAACAATCCACGACTCTCAAGTGAGGCGATACTTTCAGGGTTTGTGATTTATGGGTTCATATACAAGCATGAGATAAAGAAGTCCGGGTTTGTATACAATATTGGGGTTTTTGGTTTCATATACTATATTAGCCATTGCCCAGATAAAGAAATTAACATAATATATTGGCTTTATTTCGTTAATATAGGAGTAAAGTAATACCTGTCTAGAGATTTATTTCATTAATATCCCTACTAAATTGAATGTCTACTTTGGCCTTTATATATATTAAAATAAATATTCAATGTGTCCCTCAACTTATTTGTATCCTACTTATTTGAAAAATCAGATATCTGCGTGTTCATGTCGTGCCGTATCCGTATCATGTGTCCATGCTTCATAGTATTAGATCCTTTTTCCCTTCAAAAAAGTAAGAAAACAACCCCATGACTAAAAATGATCAAAAGGTAAGTTATAATCTTGTGTTACAGTATATTCCACAACTGGCCAAAGCATATTCCCTCCAGACTCCTGTTTATGCAAACATCTAATATTAAACACTGCTGAACAGCCGCAAGATTTAAGCAACTGAAATGAAACCAGCTACCACAAAGCCCCAGCTTCTTGCATCGCAATACAAATAATGAACAATCAAACCAAAAGCCCAATGAAATAAATGATCAGACCTTTAAACTACATCAAAGCTGCACCAGAGAATTCTTCTCTGAATTTCACTCATGCACTACTCAAACAGAGCACACTCATTTTGATGACATAAGCTTAAAATGTTATTATCACCTCAATTGTCAGTGAATGTTCTGATATATCCACAATTTTTGCTCTGAAGATGTCCACTAACCACATGATCTGAAAAACATAACAAGGAATGAATGTAATCAAAGAAAATAACAAAAATCGCAGAAATTCAAATTTAAATTTAAGAATATTTTCAAATGTCTAACATGCAAGAATTGACCATATAACAACCTCAGCCCTATACTCTGGATAAGCATTGACTTTTATAAGCATTAGCTCACGCTCAACCTGCGCCTCATTTGAGAGATCTTCAACCTGGTAATTGGATTAGATATAAAATGAGAGAGAACATGATATACTGAAAGGATTACTATAGTTTTGGAGTATAATGCTGGAAGACATATTAACTTTGGATATTTTCTCCTTTCTAATATCTATCGCAGTTACACAAAAATGGAGAAGAAAAAATAGCAAAAGCTATCAATCTTGCGCATAGGACAATATCTTTGCCTTCCGAATCAAAGATAAATAGATTGCATTAGCAGGTCCACATCTCACAATGAAGAAACCTCAGAGATATAACAACCTGCAGAACATTCACAAGCTTCTGAAGCTGCTCCATAACTTGTTGTAGGACCTTATCGGTTCCACAAACAATTATAGTGAAAAGTGCTTTGTCCTTGTTCAAACCAACAGCAAGGGACTCAATGTTGAATCCCCTCCTAGCAAAGACTCCAGCAATCCTGTTTATCATTCCACTTTCATCGCCAACAAACACCGAAATGGTGTGCCGTTTCACCCTGGATTGTCAATAAATGGTTGCATAAATCAAGGTAGTAAAATCAAATCTAAACTTGACTCCATACATTCAAATGAATACGTATCTAAAGAAGTGACGCAATCCAACAAGCAACCACAGGATCAAATGTGCGATACAACAGCTACAAAAGAACATCGTAAGGTTAAGTATCACACAACACGGATTCATACTTATTCTGCTCATATAGAAGCAAATTTCAATAGTTTAATCTTCTAAGTTCATCCTGCCATTTTCTCCCTTTTGTGTTTCCTTTTCAGTTTTCAGTAAGGCCATTCACCAGCATCAACATGCCAGATGTTTATAGCCACATAAATTAGAGTTTTCCATGCATTGGAAATACAAGAATTTTCAGAGATGGCTTGTGATGTGTAAGGGCATCATCTGCGGAAAATATGCAACAAAGATTGCATAAATTAGCTTCTGTGGAGAGACTTATTTTTGTGTTTTCTGTAATGGTACATTAGTCCAATTGATGAAAGAAATCTATTGAAATAAACACCTGGAGCTACAACCAAAATTACCGGCACAAATTTACCAACGTAGACACTGATAAACAGAATGCAGTCAGAAGGAATTGGACGATACAACGGATGAGCGAAAACCGCGCCTCGTGACCAAGAAATTAGATTTGGGGTTTAAGAATGGCGTAAATAATGTATACAGGTATATATAGACACAATCAAATCACAAATTTATCTATTATCAGCTGGCAATCTTTATATCTGACATGAGCGATCGAAGCCATAAGCAGAAAATCGCTTGCAGGATACATAAACAAGGTAATTAGATGAAGTGCACGTCACGGGATACAAGAAACCCCGCGGCTACGCATGTAAAGAAAAAGTTCCGTACTTTGATCGAGAAGTTGCAGGAGCAGGGAATAAGCCGTTTTCAGAGATCTTTTGGTCGACCTCGCTACTGGAAGAGACCACCAGTTTCTTAAGCACATGGTTTGTAGATTTTGAGACTCTTAAACCCGAAGATGAATCAATTGTTTGTCGAAACAACCCTAAATTACAACTTGGCTGTGAAGAAAAAGAAGTGAGCTTCAGGGTTCGGACTGGCGGGTGTTGAATCCATGAAACGGCTGCCATGACTGCGAGGGCTAGGAGCGGGAGTACGAAGTGGAAGAAGAAACTGAAATGAAAAACGAAAACGCAGTAGATTTAAAAAAATGACGCTGGGTTAATGGATTTTATGGGCGGACCCACCATCAATAATGAAAATTTGATATTTTAACGGAAGATCCAAATATACATAAATCCTAAATACATTACGTGATATAATCTATCTGTCATGCCACGTAAGTATGCCAACTAGATTCATTAAAATAAAATAATAAGAGACAACAAAAAGTTATCACTCATCTCTCCTGATTAATGTGTTGATTAATGTGTTTCTCCTGTCCATTTGTTACACTACTTTCTAAATATATATATTTTTTTCTCTTATGTGTCATGTTCTCTCTCCTCAGTATCATCTATTTATCTCACTTTTCGTCAATGGACTTTTGTGTCCGGCCACCATTTGCGATGCGACTGGTTTGAAATGAATCATAAGATAACGAGGAGAAAAATTGGATACCTCTTGACATGTTTCGTCCACCATAGTCGCCGGAATCGAGCTCAGAAGATCGCTGCCACAACGAAGACAATTGTCAGATTTGACAAACATCGACGATGGATCAATGCATCACCATCGCCATTGAGTTCGCCTCGACGATAGACACCGATTCCCCCCCTTGAATGGAAAAAATACTCTTCGGAGGTCGATGACCCGTATTGGACCAGAATACGCACCCTTCTTACTCCGTTTGACCGAGCTTTTAACTGACCAGAATTTGCGATTCTGATTTGAGATTTTGAGCCAGCAAGATACTGTGAACCGTATTGAGTGATCTAGATATTCTTCGAAAAGTGGACAAAATAATGTAATTAAAGGACTGGACGATGTAATAAGACACATATAGCATGTAGTTCAACAATAAAACAATGTAATTACAATGTAAGACTATGTAAACAGACATCATATTTCATCCAGTACCAAAAATAAATTTCGAGTTATAATGTTTATCTTGTGTCATAGTGTCTTCTATGGCCTTGTCTTATCACACTGTATTCATTAAGTTATTTTTTTGTGCTACTTTCTTTTCATTATGATGTTTCCTCACTTATTTTATGTTTTTTTAGCTATTATTTTTGCAATGTTAAAAATAAATTGTGCAAATCATTTGAATTACAATGTATTTCACAGATAAAGATAAAACATATAAAATAACCTTTTAATTGTAAGTGACAGATTAAAAGAAAACATATAAAATGATCATTTAATTATAATGTTTATCATAAATAATGTAACAAATGTTAAAACAATGTAATAAAAATGAAAACAATGTAATTACAAAGTCGAATAATGTCAAACAGTGTAACAATCGAATAAAGCTGAACATTGTAATTAAAGGACTAAACAATGTAATAAGACACATATAGTATGTAATTCAACAATAAAATAATGTAATTACAATATATAAACTAACATCATATTTCATCCAGTAACCAAAACAGAGTTTCGAGTTACAATGTTTATCTTGTGTCACAGTGTCTTGCATGGTCTTGTCTTATTACACTGTATTCATTAAGTTGTTTTTTGGTGCTACTTTATCTCATTATGATGTTTCCTCACTTGTTTTTATGTTTTTTTAGCTATTATTTTTTTATGCTAAAAATAAATTGTGCAAATCGTTTGAAACACGATATATTTCACAGATAAAGATAAAACATATCAAATGACCGTTTAATTGTAAGTGACAGATTAAAAGAAAACATCTAAAATGATTATTTAATTATAATGTTCATCATGAACAATGTAATAAAAACGTACAAACAATTTAATAAAAATGAAAGCAATGTAATTACAAAATCGAACAATGTGAAACAGCACAAGTGCTGACATGCTACATAATCTCTCATTCACGGATCAGGGATAAAACTTTGTCGTCCAAACACCAATCACAACACAACCAGTCTCAAAAAATTGAAAATTGATAATAAATCTCAAAAATAAGCTCTGAACAACCGAATCCACATGACAACCACCTTCAACAACCTCTTGAAAAAAGATGGCATCCATCGCAAGAAAAAAAAGTGGAGATTGCAGCAACTCAAGCAACATCTTTGTGCATTGTCACCACCATTCGAGTCCTTGAGTTGAGAAGCTTTTGACCTAACCATTTTTCAGTCAAAAAATTGAAAATCGATAAGAAATCTCAAAAATTAGATAGAACACTGTCACAGTGTCGTATTACCCTGTCACAATATTTTATTACCCTGTCAAAGTGGCGTATTACATTGTCACTTACAACTTTTGAGTATCGCTGTTCAGCCACCGTGTCACCACCTCCAAAAATGATCTCAAGCTTCAAACAACGAAACTCATATCACCCATTGGTAATAGCCTCTAAAATAGCCGAAAAAGCTGCCGTGAGATTAAAGTGGCCGATTCGAGCAACTCCGGCGACATCTTCATGCAACGCCACCACTATTCGAGTCCTTGAGTTGAGGCGCATCAAATCTGACAATTTTTCAGTAAAAACGACTATCAGATTCCGACGTTGGCTTGCTTTGTAGAGGGAGGGAGCAACAGAGAGAGAGAGAGAGAGTGTGTGTGTGTGTTTGATAGAGAGAGAATTGGAATAGATATGTATAAAATATTTTGAATTTTAAAATGCAATTTTTTTGAAAAAAAAAATTAGGATCTATCACATGTTTTTTCAAATTTTTTAGGCTTCCATTTTTTTAAAAAAAAAATCTAGTCAACTTGCCTAAGTGGCATGCCACATCAATTATGTATTATTATGTATGTTTTTTCTATGTATGTTTAGAACTTCTCTATTTTAACTCTCCTTGAAAAATCACTTTAACTAGATGATTGCTGCTTACATTTCTTCTTTGGGTGCATTTGAACCTCATTTGTGGATTTATTTGTATCTTATTATGACAGTCATTACTGTCTTTAAAAAATGATCATACATCTAAATAAACAATTTGATTTAATCTTCCTACAATCAAGAGTAACATTATCCGTATCAGTTTTCCATCAGCACTAAACGTGGTCTTTCACCCACTTATACCTCTGGGTCCAATATAGAAGGGAAAAGTATAATCTAGAGTCAATTAGTTTGTTCAGCAAACAAAGAAACAGGATAAAGCTTCTCAAAGTTGTGTTAGTAGCTGTATGGGCAAAAAACCGTATTCTTATGATTTAGAGGTTCTTATGTTTATATGTTCCGTAAAACATACATGCTGGTGAGCCCATACGACATTAAGGCTTGTGAGCCCACTTCAAGCTTGTGAGCCTGTGCGACATTGAGGGTTGTGTGCCCCCATTGGATTGAGGCTCACATAGCTCTTCCGTTTACCAAGGCCCACAGACTCATTCACCATTTTAAGTCTTGTGCGTCCCATAGAATGAGGTCCACATTACTCTTTCATCATTAAAGACCTACTTGTCCCAACGACACAAAAGCTCATTGAGGTCTGTATGACATACATGGTCAGTGAGTGTCTATCGAGCCCTGTAAAACCCACAGGTTGGGCATCAATAAAAACAGCACTTGAAATATGTTAAATTAGTGCAACCTGCCCAATACGAGCTTAACACTTGACAGCTTACACAATTCACATGCCAAGCACGTGAGTTGAACGCTATAAATATGAGTAATTCAAGCCTCTTGAAACCTCTCGGTCATTATCTTGCTCCACTTCTCTTTCTAAAATCCCCATTTTGCTTCTCTCATTATAAATCTTCTCCCCGTCATTGAACTAGTAAGCTCTAATTAGCTTACTCCAATAGTCTTTTTCTGTTCGACACAGTGCGTTTGCCTTGTTTGTCGAATGCCTTTTACGACATTTCATTGATTGTATATTTTAGGGTCCAGCGTATTCATAATCCATCTACACTTAACAGTCCCAGAAGTTAGACAATGTTATACTTCATGATCAGATAAAAAAAAGCATCAAAGATTATCTGCTGATTATATACTTAAAAATAGTAGACAATTAATTAATTTCTCACCGGGTTATCATGGATTCCCAGCTGAGACCAGCCTATTATCTGTAGCAATTCGTCCATGATTGTCACGAATGTGCAGTTTCTCGAATCTTTAGCTTTATTTCTGCTTGAGTATGGACTAAAAATTCCATGCATGGTTTCTAAAGACGCCTCTGATTTTCTAGGCGTGCTTATAGTTCTTTCAATTTGCATGTAGAGTCATCCTAAGGATTTTTTGAAGTTCTAGCAGCTCTATTTCGGGTTTCTGGCAGAAGTCTACTGATTTTAACTTCCTAAAGAGACTTTGGTAAACTTCTTGTTTTCAGGGGCTTGAATTATCTTCACTGTGATTTAAGGCCAAAGTAAATAATTAAAATGCAAATGTTGATCTGATTCACTTTGTGCTTTTACCTAAATTCATTTCAAATGAACTGTTTTTAATTATATTTGAAATTTTGGTAAGGTGCCAGAAATATTTTGCTGGGTAGTGGTCCAGTGGAGGTCAGTTGAAGGTTGCTGGATTTGGTGTGATAAAGTTGTCAAAAATCTCGCCTGACAAAGCAAAGCTAGTGCAGCCAGTTTCTCAAATTGAACATTCAAGTAAGTTATATATAGTCATCAAAATCACTCAACTGAGTGTTTCTTATATGAACATCACCTTCAATGCTCAGTTTTAACTTCCAACTCCAGTTTCCTCTTATATTTTGAAAGTAGATTACACAAAATTATAAAACTTCTGTGAACTTAGAAAGTGGCCTCACTAATAATTTTCTACCCAATTTATAGAAAAGGACAATCTTTAGATATTCAAGAGTTGATACTGGATTTAAAGATATGATACCCAAGTTTGAGATGAGGCCCAAAAGCTGCTGCTCTTTATTGCTTATGTTGCTACCTTGTTGGTATATTTTTGGGATAGAGGGGTAGAGCAGATGCACATTTTTGTTTCCAGCAATGGCTGCATAGTGGAGTAGATGTTTACATTTTGTACGTAGGAGTGACTGGTTGTACATAGAATTATTATTTCTAAACATATTATTACTTTTTTAATTTAATTTGCAATTAATTAGACACATTGAATTACCATTTTTTCTTCTATTTTATCATTTACCAATTTACAACTTCAAAGTTCAAAAACACCATATTATTTGCCTCAAAATTTTAAAAATAATTTAATTTAAAAAATAATTGTTCCAATTTTCAACGGCTAGATACATAGAAACTGAATTTATAGAAAATTATTATATAATACATTTTTCAACGAACAAACCGTTGGAATTGCAAATTTTCATTTAAAATATTTGAATCTTTTTTCAACCGTTGTAGTACGTGGTTGTAGTACGTTGAAAATGATAAAAAACTATTTTTAACGGTCACTAACCGTTGAAAATAGTTTTACCTGCAAGACATTTATCAACACTTATTGACAGATATAAAACTGTTGAAAAACCTTTTTTAATGGTTATTTGTCTCTTTTTCAACGGCCAAGGCCGCATTACATGTTATTATTGTAGTAGTGACAAGGTGTAAAGGATGTTGGAAATATAGATCTGCTGCTGAATTACATATGCCTACAATTACGAAATTTCCCTTAGTTTTTGCTTAATTGCATCTTCAAGCTAGTTGTGAATGAGTTTTCTTACAAATTCCTCAATATTCTTGTCCGAGCTTCCTTCTTTGTGTGCTGCCTTTCTGGCCATCTCCTTTATCCCGTGGGAGTTTCTTTTGATCTCATTGCTTCTCTCACCTTCCATGACTTCCTTTATACATCGTGCTATCTCTTCCTTTTCGACCAACCCTTTTTCATTTACCTGAACACCCACCCCAACCTGCCACACATCCACGACAAACTTTGCATTGATCGGTTGATCCACCCACTGTGGCATTGCCACCATTGGCACTCCCAAGCTTAGTGCCTCAACCACAGAGTTCCACCCGCCGTGAGTCACGAAGCACCCTACGGACTTGTGAGCCAAAACTTGTAATTGAGGGCTCCAAGTCACTACAAGACCCCTCTCAGTTATCTCTTCTCGGAAACCAGTTGGGAGTTTTTCCTCTTCTGATTCTCTGACTACCCATAAGAAGTTGATATTGCTGTTCTTCAAACCCCAAGCTAATTCTTCCATTTGCTCCGCTCCCATTGTAGCTAGGCTTCCGAATGATACATAAACAACCGAGCCAATTCCGTTGGAGTCCAGCCACTTCAAGCAAGAGTCGGAGTTTGGCTTGAACAAGTTGAGGCCATAATCTATGTCGTCTTCTAGCCGTTTGTCCAAGTAAAACGATGGAATTGTTGGTCCTACGGGCCTAATTGGCCATTGCCTTGCCATCCAGTTAACTACATCGCTTCCAACCCATCGAAAGTGTTCCATAAGAGGAAACTGGCCTTCTGGAGATTCAATAACTGGCCTAGTAGAAGCTTGTAGAGGGCTGGATATGAACATGGATCATAAACTAATGATGGTAGGTCATTGGACCTAAACTCTGGCATTCCAGGCAGTAGCACTCGAGTCTCCTCCAGAGGGAGAGGAAGCTTCAATGTCCCCTGATGGACATGAAAATATATTGTCGTAGCTGCGCAAGATTGGGTGAAAAATGGAGCTCCTTCAAGGCCTTGACTTAGAGCCACGTTCATCACCCATGGCATAATCGAGTCATATATCAAAAACTTAGCAGGATTTTCAGTTGTCTTCAAATTCTCAATGAGCTTGGCTAAGCTTAATGAAGTCTCAGTTTCGATACGCTTGAATGCTTCATCCATTGTTTCTGCTTTGCCTTTGTCGTATCCATCAGAAATGAAGGCGATCTCAACAAGAGAATCAGCTTCTTGACCTTCCATGGAAATGCCAGTGGAGCTTGTGGAGACAAGTGTGACCTTCAGACCCTTTGAGGCTAAGCGTTTGGAGAGTTGGATCATTGGGTTTATGTGTCCTTGTAAGGGGAAAGGAACTACAAGGACATGAGTTTTACTTGCTTCTCTTTGTTCCTTCTCCATTACTTTCCTCCAATGCTTGCTCTTTTCTCCTCTTCTTCAGAGATAAGAGAGCAACTGTCAAATGTCGGGGAGAAGAAGATTTTCAGTGCAGAATTTGTGGTGTCCACTGTTTGGAGATAGAATGTCCTTAGAATTTGTGGCGGCGGCTCAATTTGCAATGTTGTATGCATCTGAAATACTGTCAATTACCCGAGAGGCCGAGACATACTCTGTTAACGGCCCAATATAGGAAAACGGGCTGAGTCGGGTTCTCGGCCCGTTACAAATAGCGACCCGTGCCTGGCCCGGACCAGTTTTAAGAAAATTGAAGTTTTTTTAAAATTAGTGAGGGAAATAAATACCTCATGTATTAGGGTAATATTGTGGCTTAGTGATTATGGCTTTAGTTTTACTTAACGTTACGAGGCTTTGGGATGAGACAAGTTTTTATGTTTGGTTATTATATCTCACCAGGTTTGGTGGCTCGAGTGTATTGTTTAACGATCTCTAGTTCTTTGGCTTATATTTTAATTTTGAATATTTTTATAAATTCGACGATATTTTTTTTTATCTTAAATAAAAATTAAATACATATCAAACAAGACATTAAAAAAAAAGTTTAAGATATCCAACGGGCCAACTCAACTCTTCTAAATTTTTATTTACAAAAAGGTCAGGCCAGTCAAAAAGCCCGACTCGTCAGGCTGGACCCTTGAGTAGTAAGCGAGCAGGGCCAGGAGATTTGCAGGCGGCCCGGCCCATTTATCCTGAATGGCCCGAATTACATAATCTACACAAATTTTTCGGACAAGAAAAAAACTTCTTGTATTTATTGACTCCAATCAAACTTATTTTATTTTTATCTCTATTTCCAAGAGTTTATCAAAAGTTTCATACTACCACTTCATAATTCCATTATCGATAAAACATAAACAATATTAGAAACTTAGAACTTGGTATATTAATTAAACCAAGTTGAATTTCAGCAGCAAAAGATTTCCTTGATATATATATATATATATAGTGGTGCTCACACCCGATATCCCAGATATAAATTTGCATTCGAGATTCACATTTTTCTGTTGGATTAATTCAACGGACAAAGGTGACGTCATTTTTTTGTTTTTTTTGTCTTTTAATCTCATTTTTTACAAATTGTTTCTCTCTCCTCAAACTCCTCCTCTCTCTCATGTATCTCGATCTGCCACTCCTCCTCTCTCTCATGCATCTCCTCCGAACAGGAACTACCCAAATTTGTGCACATATTCGTGATTCTCCATCTCTTCTCGAGAATGCTAAATCATAATTCTTATCTACATCTCGACTGTATTGAGCTTCATTTCCTCTTCTGGTCTCGTACATCCTTTTCCATTCGACTACCCCCAAAACCCTTATAATTCATTGGAACAGGACCAACAGGTACAATTGGTTCCTCATATCATATTTGCATTATGTTTTACTTTTACAGGCAATTGGCGCCCATTGTTGAAGAAGAAAAAATCACACATCAAATTTGTCCTTATAATTTGGTGAAAATGATAGATTCTGTATTTTGTGTGACTGAATAAATTATCTAGAATTGTTCTTGTGGAATCCCGTGTGATGGAAAATCATGTTTTTCCCTTTTCTTTTTCTCTTGCTTTCTCTCCTCGCTATCCAAACCTAGATTGGTTCAGGCATATTTGGAATGGAAATGATACAATGTTCTTGTAACTTTTTCCACCCAAACATTTTGGGTTAAGGCAATTGGTGTCTTATGATTATTTGTTTGAGCGAGAAATTACTCATGAATCATGGTGTTGTTTGGTTTAATTGGAACCATTCTATCCTTAGAACAGGTCCCAAAAGTCCTAATTTGCTTGCTAAACTTACTAATCTCACTTTTTCATTTGGTTACAAATATTTCCATATTAGATTTATTAATTCTTATGATACTATAAGAGAGATTTACAACATGTCGAACGATTCTTAATAATATGTAGCTTTCATCATCTTTTTAAAAAATGGTACTACAAAAATGTAATAAATGCAGAACCGCATCTATTTTACTACAAAAAGAAAATTATTTTATATTATTCTTTTGCCACCCCTAAATTCTATAGCCGGTGTGGGGCCCTCGCTTATGGAAGATCCAAAATCCAAATCGTTCCTATCTCTTAAAGTGGAGTCCACAGCAATCCCATCCACACAATCCCATCCATCCCCATGAAAAAATCTCGCTTTCCAACGGCCACTCATTTATTTTCTCTCTACGATAAACTTATCCACGTGTCAGAATATCACTGCTCTGTCGCCTTTGCCCTTGTTCAGCCGGTCTCTTTCGGTTGGTCCCACTTTCGTCTTTCCCGTGAAACCCCACCGTCACCGTCACCGTCACCACCGTCACTACTCACTAATCCCACTACGCCGGACCATCTCTGCCCTTTCCAACATATCGTGATAAACTGCAACATATCTTCTCATCCATTATACCTTGATCTAAAGACACGTTAAGTTACATGTATTACCAATGACATTGTACGTGATTCCGAAAGCATTCGATATTTCTCTATACGTGCATTTGGATTGACATTTCAAAATTAGTATATATGTTGTTTTAAATACTGTAATATATATATTATTTAAAATATTGATATATATGTTATTTGAAATGTTGTGGCCGTTTGATTTAAATTTTTGTTGGAAGCATTGTGACAAATTACAAACAAAAGTATTGATAAAAAATAATAAATAGTGAAATAAAAATAAAGATTATGACTTTGAATAAAGTTATAATTTTTAAAAAAATACTAAATGTATGTGTCTTTTTGAGTCAAAATGCTACGAAAATGCTATAAAAACAAGCATCCTGAAAATGTTATAAAAACAAGCATCCTAAAAATGTACTGAAAATGCTGCACAAAATGCTACCCGAAATGGGTGTTTGGTTTTGCAAACAATTTTCATTAATATGTAGCATTTGCTAATCCAAACGGGCCTTATATAGTTTGACTACCAACCACTATAATGGAGATAACTATGATGCTCTGTGAACTAACTCGTATAGTTTAAGGTTTTTTTTGGTCAACCATATACATTAACTTATAAAATAGCGCAGACCATTTTTTACCAAACACAGCTTAATATAAGTTTTATTAGGGAATTTATTTTGAAAATTAGCCTCCATCTTGTAAAATTGTAAAATATAAATGTTCTCCAGATTCTCTTATCTCTTTCCTCTTGTGAAATATTTAAATATCCACTTGATGTTCAAATAGAAATATGATTAGATAAATATTAAAATTTTGGATGATGTTAAAATAATGATCCGTTAATTTATTTATTTTTTGTTAAAATAGGGAAATATGTTATATTTGCACCCATTTTCGGTACACGTTGGAGATGCCCTTAAATTATAGTAGGGGGAACTGGGAAGTGTGACAAAAGCTCATCAACTTTGTAAAAAGGGTTGTTTTAGCACTTATATCTTTATTGCGCTAAAAAAGTCCCTCAACTTTGGTGAGCGAACTCTATTAGCCCTCCATCATATGTTCTGTTAAAAAAAAATTGAGGTGACATGAAATTTAAGGGAAAGAAAAAATTAATGAAAATCTCACTGCTTTAAGGCATTGAAGAAACAAAAAACTAGGATTCATTTCATTTCAAGCCTACCACCATCACTGTTGCAAATTGGGAAAGAAGCTGAGAAAGATATGCTTTCTCGTCTGCTTTTCTGTTTAACGTTTGAGGCGGTGGTTTTTGACTTGCAGTAATTGTATGTGATGATGCAGGAATTAGCCCATGGGCCTTCCATACATCACGGATCGAGGCCTGTCCTGGGCTAGGCCCCAACCTCCATGGACATGCCGGCCCAAGGAATTATCCAGGGTGTTGGCGCTATGGCTCGAACCCCTTAGCCTGTTATGGCGGCCGACACCCACTACCACCAAGCTTTTGGGTTGGAGGCCTGACATGGCAAGCCTGAGCCCAACCTCACAGCCCATCAGGCTATGGCCACATGGGCTGCCTTCATGGACATGCCGGCCCGCGCCGAGGAATTATGGCAGGGTGTTGGCGCTATGGCTCGAACTCTGTAACCTGTTATGGCGGCCGACACCCACTACCACCAAGTGCATGAGCTTGGTGGTAGTGGGTGTCGGCCGCCATAACAGGTTAAGGGGTTCGAGCCATAGCGCCAACACCCTGGATAATTCCTTGGGCCGGCATGTCCATGGAGGTTGGGGCCTAGCCCAGGACAGACCTCGATCTGTGATGTATGGAAGGCCCATGGGCTAATTCCTGCATCATCGGTATGTTTTTGATTTAGGATTTTTGATGAAGGTGTTTCCAATTGGGTTTCTAATTCCAATTTGGCTTTGAAAATAATTAACAATTCGATTTGAGTTTCTTGAAGTGTTTTGAATTGGGAGTTTTCGAATTGATTTCACTGTTATTTTGTTACTTCAAATTAAATGGAGCATTGAAATTATTACTTTGTTTATAGGTCAATTGCATTCCTTGCAATGGTGAGATGAAGTCCAAGGCCAATCGATAATGAAGGACCTGGTTCTTTTTATGTAGTTTGTGTTTTGGAACTATTTTTTGGTGTTTATTATGTAATTTAGAATTGGATTGTTGTTTGTTGGTATTTGGAAATCTTCTATTTTTGGAACTGTTTTTCCAAAAATTATATTATGTTGTTCTATCTATTTTTATGGAACTGTTTTGGACTTGATTGTTTTTGGTTACGTAGAATATTGGAGATGCTCTGATTGCATCGTCTCGAAGTTGAGACTTATTTTATCCATTTTGGAAACTTTAAGGGCCTCAAATGACTCATTTTATGAAGTTACACAGCTCAATTTATTAAACTCGTAACTAATTTATCAAACCAAATCCCACTTGTCAATTCTATTTTATAATGCCACGTCTCCAAATAAATAATGATTTTTAAAAGAGCAAAGTCAATTATTTAACGGCTAAGTCATCAATATTTAACGGAAGATTGGATGAAAGACCTCTTAAAACCACCCTCAAAATTAGAGGGTTTCTATAGCTAAAAAAAATAATACAGAGAGCTTAAATGTTTGGTTATACAAAGTAGAGAGCATATTTTAGAACGAGAAAATGGAGAGTGAATATTTAGATTATCGTGAGGATATAACCGCACGATGTCGTTTTCAATTAAACAGAAAAGTATTATGAAAGGAGAAACAAAAAAGATTTTTAGATCAACAGAGACACTGAGACAGACTCGTGTGCCATTTTCCCTCCTGTTCTAGGCACGCGTCTCTCTCTCTCTTTTTCTCTGAGTGTACATTCTGAACATCTTCAAAAGAATTATATTTACACACGCATATATATATATACACACACACATATATATATTTGCATAATTAGTGAATTGTTGCAGATATTTGATGATATTACTACGGTGATGGAGGTACTGCTGCTAGTCTCGATTCCGCTTTCATCTCTAAGATTGATTTAAAACAATAATTTCTGGGTTGGAAACGAGTTTCTCTTCTTTTATTTTCTACGCATATGATTTGTTTATTTTTCTTCTTGATTGAATAAGCTTTGACGTGAAGATTTAGTTTCCTTGAATACCATATCTTAACCAGAATAGTTATGTATTTCTTGGCAAAGATTTTATCCATATATATATATATATATAAATATATATATTTGTTTTTCTTCCCATGAAATAAACTGTACGGAATCGTTTGTGGAAATTGTATTCAATTTGATTAGTTGGTGATCAATCCAGATTGTTTATTCATTTAATTTTGTTTTATAATATTTTATCTCAGGTTCTTTAGCGATAGAGTCCCCAATTCTGATGCAAATCTCAATTTCTTTTTTGACGAGGAAGAAGATTGCACTTTTTTTTTTGAGGTATAGTAGCTTTTCTATTTCAATTTGGTTGCCTTTGTATATGTTTATATTTCGTTTGGTTGGGGAAGAAGTGCTTGTTGATTTTCCATAGCTTTTGTGATTCTTTATTCATAGTTATTTTGTATAGGAAGTAGTAAGCAAATCCGGACCATTATTATTTGGGACTAACCTAACTAAGTGAGGTTGTTGCTTGGTATGTACTTAGGTTTTTAAACTATGTTATAGTTTGGAAACCTTCCTTTTTATGTTTTCTAATTTGAACCCATGTGATGTGCTTCTGTTATGGGTAATCTGAAGTTAATAAAAAAAAAAAAATATATATATATATATATATATATATATATATATATTCATTTACATTTCAATTCATTTATCCTTGGGTTTGTTTGATTTTCATGCATATTTTATAATCCCTGTTATTTTGTGGGTGGGCACGAGCTAGGAGGGTTTTCCAAGTATCTGGTTTCTCAGTTTAAGCATTCAGATGATAGAATAGATTGTTATGCACATGGAGAAATCTCAGAATTCATTGCAGCCATTCTCGAGTTTCTCGTAAACTACTATGTGAAGTGTCTACAAGTCATAAAAGGACTTCCATCGTAGGCTTTATTCCTGTTTGACTGTATGAGTAACTCCATGAGTTATATATTCAGAGTTTCAGACATACCCCTTGCTGTATTTCTTTCATATGGTAAAAAGTTGAATTCCTCGAGTTTTGACAATGTGATTGGTTCTTTCTGTGATCTTTTACTTTTTTCTCCACCAACTTGCAACCATTTAGTGGTTTTTTCTACTTTCTTCTTCATCTTTTTAGCTTATTATATAGCATTTTTTTTTTGCAGATCTCCGAGAAAATACTGCGTATTGATTGTATAGAAACTTCAGTAGTTGATGGCTTCACGAGACATTGATTCCCCGTGGCTATCATTGACTGAAAAATCTGTCTGCCGATCTTTTAATATACACACGGCAGACAAAGCAAACCCAGCTGATATTTTATCTGAGTTAGAAGCTTCTAAATCTTCCGTATCTAATAACTATACTATTCCAAAAGCACCTCCACTACCAACTAGAATTGCTAACAGCGCCAAATATCCCAAAAGGCTTCCAGAGTGTTGCTTTCTCCTAAAGGAAACTAAGGCCAAGTGGGACAAACTTTTCAAGGAGGGTCATGGTGCTGATGTTTATATTATCACAGGGGACGGATCATACATTCCTGCTCATTCCAGTATTCTAGTGAGTTAAATACTCTCCATCATACCTCTTTCTAGTTTAGTAGTGCTATTTTACTGCATTAATAATTACTATGGGCGAATTAATAAATAATGTAAACAGGGCTTTATTTTTATAGTTTTTCCTTTGTAATTGATGATAATTCTAGATCGTGTATGTGAGTGATGGCTAAATCGCTTTCATGTTTATTTTTGCAGAGTATTGCGTCACCAGTGCTTGCCAATATTCTGACCCAGTCAAAAGTCAAGAATGGTATGAAATGCATTAAGATTCCTGGAGTACCATATGAAGCTGTCTATGCATTCACTCGTTTTCTGTACTCATCCAGGTAGGTTGGAAGCATCTCTTTTTTCATATTATCCAATCGAAGTCTTCAGTTAAACTCAAACTAGTTTAAGGATTCCATGTCATCTGACTAAACAAATATGATATATTTCTCTTGGAGTAAAATACCAATTGGGATGTCAAGGGTGGTTCTTTGAAGATTTGGTCTGTCTGAACTGTCTTGTGATGATACTCTACCGAGATTGTGTCAGTACATACAGTCCATGCTGATCACTGACTGGCTAAGTAGATTTCTGCTTCTAGGTCTTTTGAGTTATGCACTGCCAAAACATTTGTCTTATCCATGTGAAATCTGATTACTGAAATAGAAATGGCTCTTGGTCATGCATAATTGGATTTTTTAATGGTTCCTGGTATAAAATGTTACCATTATCTCACCATCCTATTGCAGCTATGAAGAGGAAGAGATGGACAAGTTTTTCATTCATTTTTTGGTTTTATCACACACCTACTCTGTTCCATCACTGAAGAGACTTTGCATGCACCTTATGGAGCAACGCTGGTTGACCAAAGAAAATGTGATTGACATACTTCAGTTGGCGCTGCAATGTGATGCACCACGACTGTATTTCATTTGTGTTCGTATGGTTGTGAAAGATTTCAAAACAATATCTTCAACTGAAGGCTGGAAAGTGATGAAGCGAGCTAATCCTGCCCTTGAGCAAGACCTTGTCGAGTCTGTTGTCGAAGCAGATTCCGTAAGTGATAACTTCCAGTTTCTTTTGTTGGTCCAGTCCATGTTTGCTATTTAGAGCTGTTTACAATAATTTATTTATCCTGCCAATTGCAAAGTCGTAAGATTTTTGAATTCACGGTTAATCTTCTGAGATTTTTGCAAGGAAAATTGGGTGCTGGTGATTGATGGTATTTGATCAAGAATGCAATATTTCTTTCCAATTTCAGCATGATATCAGATCTTTATTAAAGCATTTTACTATCCATTTAGATGAACCATTAGGCCTGTCTCCCATGGGGGCAATTTATACTATTTGATCAAGAGGACAAGAATTCTTACAAGTTTCAGCATGATAGCAGGATCTTTATTAAAGCATTTTACTATCCATTTCATGGTTGATAGATACAGAACCATTAGGTCCGTCTCACGCGAAATATGTTTCTTTTTTTATGTAATGTTATCTTCGTAGTATAAATTTCCATGAAGATATGCAGGATTTCCTGAGTCATAACTAAAGATTCCCTTGCATCAGTGCCTGCTGGGTTTTTTTTATTACTTGCCCAACTACTTGTTAAAATTTTCCAGAACTGATGTACAGATACATAACACAGACACTGACGCGCGCATATCTGAGTAATAATACATATGTATATACATCCATACGTGGCTAGATTAGGTGAGTATTCAATGTTCTGACTTAGTTGTAAAAGATTCATAGCTTTTTGTTAATGCTGGTTTCTTGACTTTGTCCTTCAGGCTCAAATTCCTAGGCGGGTATAATTATATTGAAGTTTCAACTGCATTCATTTTTCTTAAGTTCGTTCTTCACCATTTAAGTGGAATTTAGTCGTCTTTGCATAGTTTTACTAAATGCCGGCCTCTGTTGGATCCAATTTGCCATATAAACATTCAGAATACAAACTTCTTGCATTAATATTATAGCCAAATAGATAATTTTGGTACCATTTGTTTTTTTATCTCATCGATTACACATTTAGATCATCAAGTTAGCACATATACAACAACAATGACCAAATATTTGAGATTTGCTGCATAAGTTCTCCAAACCACTTTAGAGTCTGTCATGTGAAATATATTTTGTCATCCAATCCTAAGCCAATATTCTCATTCATTTTCATCCTTATTACTTCCATCCATATCTTTCTAGCCTCTGTTTTTTCTAGCAAGTCACTACCCTTTTTTTTTTTAAAAATAACTTTGAGAAATCTTTCCTTTTGGTTTCAGAGGAAGGAAGAAAGGTTGAGAAAAATGGAAGAGAGAAAAGTTTACTTGCACCTGCATGAGGCAATGGAGGCTCTTCTTCACATTTGCAGGGATGGGTGTAGGACAATCGGACCTCGTGACAAAGCTCTGCGAGGAAGTCAGGTTGCCTGCAATTTCCCTGCTTGTAAGGGGCTGGAAACTTTAGTTCGTCATTTCTCCAATTGCAAGACTCGAGTCCCAGGTGGATGTGTTCACTGTAAACGAATGTGGCAGCTTCTCGAGCTGCATTCTCGGATGTGCGACGAGCCAGACTTTTGCAAGGTGCCTCTTTGTAGGTAAGGACAGAGCTTACATCCTGCACGATGCTTTGATGACCTCATGTTTTCTGCATGCTTTTTGTATTTTGTGTGGGGATTGGAGGATTGGGGAAACGCAATGAGAAAGAAATTAAGGATATTGCCATACATAACGTGAGAGGCATGCTTATTACTTTCTGGATTGGCTTAGAACATGATGTCCTTAAAGTATCGAGTTATGAAGTCATCCGTATATAGGTTCATATATTTTTATTTACTTCAGCTGGTAATTGGTTGAACCCAAATTGAGGAGTTGTGTAATTACTTGAAGCTTATTAACACTTCAAAGAGCATTTGAAGGATAATACTGCCGGAAACTAGTGAAACTTTGCAATTAATCTTCTGTTATCCGCTTGTCTTCTACTTTTTTAGTGTTCGTGAATGTGGGAATGAGAGGCTTGCTTGGTGTTCTAAACACACAATTGTCTGGTTTCATCCGTCTGTGATGATCTGAATCTGTGTTACTATTAAATAATGGAAATCTATAATGCTATATGCTATTGCTCTCCCGTTGAATGACATTGCCTAACATTATAAGATATTGTTGTTAAAAATAAATTTAGGGTAGTTTATTTCAGATTTTTTATGTAAATAATTTATCTTTCCTGTTTGACAGACATTTTAAAGAGAAAATGCAGCAGCAGACCAAAAAGGATGAGGCAAAGTGGAAGCTGTTAGTTAGCAAAGTTATAGCAGTGAGATATGCAATTGGACCATTCTCATCTCGTTCCTCAGGTTTACTATGACTCCTGTAAATTTGTTGGGCGGAATAAGTTCTCAAAGCTCCCCCATATCTGTAAGCAATAATGGGAACTCCAAAGAAAGTATCTGTTACAAAACAGCTAGAGAATGTTTTGTTCTTTAAGGATGAAAGAACACAGCATACTAAAGTCGGCTACTTCTCAACTTCTTGGATACTCTTCATAGTTCATTTTGTTAATCCAATATGGTCATGTCCGATATGCAAAAAAAATTCCCTTGTTTTCTTTTGCATTACTTTGGCTTGATTTAGGAAGTGAACTTTTTTGTGTGTGAGCTGATTGTTAATATGTCTATTAAAATTTGAGGTCTTGATTCCAGGGCATCAAATATTTGAGACTGGGTGTATCATGCATGTTGGACAAATATAATCTAAGGAATTGAGCAAAAGGGAATTAGATTACTCACAAGTTAATGAACATCATAATGTGTTGCTCGGTGTGTAGGGGTAGGAGGTTGGAGAAATTCAGGATGTACGTAAATTTTATCCCATATAATGGATGAAAAGAAAAAGAGTGTCGGGATGAAAGATGAGAACTCTGATTTAATATGAGAAAACAAATCCTAGAACAATAATTAAAAAAAGGACAAAGTAGAAATTACAACGACACAATAATTTAACTTTTGAAAAGCTTCTTTAGAAAATATGCCTTTACATGAGACAGTATCGCCTCTTTTCCAAAACTAGATTCCAAATTACATGCACACTACTTTTTTTTGATGTCAACGAACTCATGTATTAAACTGATGATAAAATGTCTTGAATTACATATTGGGAAACTTTATGAGGAAACTCCTTGAGTAAAAAGATATCAGACTCTTGCCTAAGTGCAAGTTTAGCCAATTCATGAGCCACAACATTGGCTTGCCGACGAACATGGTGTAATTCAAGAGATCTAAATCTAAAAAGCAAAGATTGGATGGCTTCAATGATGACCCCGTGTGGCAGAAAATTGGATGTTGCGGACTGAACTTGGGGGACTACATTCAGTGAGTCGGATTCAGCTATGACATGAGGAAAGACACAATCCAAAGCAAAATTCAGACCAGCTAATAAAGCAGTTGCCTCTCCATGACACACATTCATGCAACGTGAACTTTGTAACATTGTCGATCCTAGAACTTCCCCAAGAGAATCTCGAAGAACTATTCCAATTCCCACATAATCATTCAACACAGAGGCATCAACATTTAGTTTCACTATACCTGGAGGAGGCCTGGACCATTTGTGATGTGGAGAAGCCTCTACCGGAGCAGCTGCCATAGGAGTCTCTGGGGAGGAGAATGAAGGTCAGATATGAGAGATGTGGCAGCCTATGTAAGTTTATCAGGAGAAATACACACTGCTTCATATGAGGTCTGGTTTCTATTGAACCATAAGAGCCAAATAGCTGTTGTGACAATCAATACTGCCTTAGATTCAGCCCCCACTATAAATCTTTCAAACTAGACACTAAAATCCTCTCCCACCTGAAATTCATAACTCCAAGCATATTCAGTTTGGTCCAACCTTTACTGCCATCGGGCACTCAAAGAAAATATGAGTTGTAGTTTCCAAATCTCCCCCACAAACTGGACACTCTATCGGCACTGAGACATGTCTATGAAGCAACTTTTCTCAGGTAGGCAATGAGTTACCACAAGCTCTCCATAGCAGATGCTTAATCTTTGGTATTGTAGGCAAATTCCACAACTGATTCCATATTGTACGATTAAGGTTTGAAGGCTCAGGTGCATTAGAAGCCACTAATGAATATTGGAATTGATAGCCATACTTCACTGAATAGTTACCATCCTTGGTATATGGCCAGATCAGCTTATCCGGAGGCCATAACATGGATACCGAAATAGATAAAAATTTTCGGGCAATAGTGGGGACAAAGACAGCATTCACCAGATTATAGTTCCATCCACCCAAAGGTTCTGATAGCAAGAGTGAGACCTCAGACTCCCTGTGAAGAGGAGTAATGCCATTATAGCTCATCTTTGGACAATCTGGAATCCAGTTATCACCAAAAATATTAATTGATGTCCCATTTCCCACCCTCCACCGTGCCCCTTGAGCAATAATGTCACGATCTGCCAATAAACTTACCCAAATATATGAAGCATTTGCACCTTTGGTGGCCTGCCAAAATGACCTATCATTAAAGTATTTAGCTTGAAGTACTCTGGAAGCAAGTAATGAGGGATTTTGAATGATAAACCAACACTGCTTAGCAAGGAGAGCCAAGTTAAAGGATTCAATATCTCTAAACCCCATTCCTCCATCACTTTTTGGCTTGCACATTTGCTTCCATTTCACCCACTGCATAGTATTCTTTGTTTCATTTCCCCACTAAAATCGCCTAAGCATTCGATTAATGTCCTCACATATACTCTTGGGAGTTTTGAAACAATACATTAGATAAGTTAGGATGGGTTAAAGAACTGCTTTGATCATAGTCTCCTTCCCTACATGAGATAAAGTTTTTGACCACCAACTCTTAATGCGGCCCCAGATACGATCCTTAATGCCATCAAAATGTTGAGATTTTGCCCCGCCAATCATTATGGGAACTCCCAAATATCTATCAAAGCCCATGATTTTATCAATCCCCAGAATTCTTTTAATGGTCAATCTAGAAGAATCAGTAACATAGGCACTAAAAAAAATTGAGGATTTCTGTGTGTTAATTTTTTGACCTGAGCTTTTCACATGTAAGTATAGGAGTTTTTGGAGAGCTCTGCATTTAGACTCAATTGCCCCAAAAAATATTAGGCTATCATATGCAAATAGAAGATTGGAGATGATTGAGGCATTCTGGCTCACAGCTACCCCATGGATTAAACCTTGATGCATAGACTTCTTGAGTAAATGAATCGGCCCCTCTGTACGAAAAAGAAATAGGTAAGGTGATAATGGATCACCCTGGCGAAGACCTCTAGATGGGATTATGTTTCCCCGAGGCTGCCCATTGATCAATATGGAGTACCAGACCGATTTAACACACTGCATAATTAGTGAAACCCATTGAGAACTGAATCCAAGAGCAACCATTATGTCCTCCAAGAAAGTCCACTCAATCCGATCATAAGCCTTCATCATATCCAATTTCAGAGCTAAGAAGCCTCGCTGCCCTTATCTCTTGTGCTTTAAGAAATGCATAGTCTCATGGGCTATAAGAATATTATCAAAAATTTGTCTACCATGGACAAAAGTACTTTTAGTCTCTAAGATGATAGAAGGAAACACTCGTCGAAGCCGGTTAGAAAGAACTTTCGAGACTAGCTTAAATATGACATTAAAGAGACTAATAGTCTATATTCAGTAATCTTAGTCGGATTCTTCAGTTTGGGAATTAACACCAAATTTTTTTGGTTCACCGACGATAAGTCTCCACCATTATTCAGAAAGTTTAGAACCGCTGAGGTTACTTTGGTTCCCACGATGTGCCAATATTTTTGATAGAAAAAAACACTCATACCATCTGCCCTGGGGCTTTGGAGGGATTCATATCTTTGAGGGCAGCCACCACTTCTTCCTGTCTAAAGATATCAGTTAAGGCAACATTCATTTCATCTGATACTTGTAAGAGTCCCACATCAGTAAAATGTGAGACTATCAAGCACTTTATAGCTGTTAGGCCCTCCCTCACTAGTAGCAAGGTCTTTTCCCTTGTGTAGTGAGTTGGGTCCAAGCCCACTTGCTACACTTGAGGAGCAACAAAGCCGTGCAGGCCCATTGTATCCATGTGAACCGGATAACCTAAAGCGAACAATATTTACTATGTAGAGGGTGTGGAAATTGCAACAATACTGTATATTTACTATGTAGGGGGGTATGTAGGGGGTGTGAAAATTGCAACAATACTGTCGGGAACATTCCATCTAGAATAGAGCCAGTTTCATAGGAGCCTTCTGATGTAAATAAATTACTATAAAACTCTAGAATAAAGGCAAACTACTTTAATAATATTGTATGCTGATAAGACCTAGAGATGATGACAATAAATCAATCGCCAAAATTATTGTATAAGTGCTGCATATATGAGTCACCCATCTATCCTCATATCAGGATCTTGGGACTCTACTACTGAAGTTCGCATAATGTGTTGCTTTGGTGTGGCTGAAAAAGGATTTGTGATCTATAAGCTTTTGTTTGTTTGTTACAATTAGGTTATTAGCATAAACTCTTTAGGTGACAAAGTTTCAATACTATCAAAATGCTTCAATGGCATCACCTATTGATTTAAAAAAAAAAATTAAAAATTTTCCATGCATGATTTTCTCAATCCCCATCAGGAATCTAAGTTTATAAATTAGTTTAATACAAAAAAGTTCGAAAAAACATAAAAATAAATGTAATTCCATTCGCAATTCGCAATTTATGTCCAAGTTTTTTTTAAGACCATGATAACCACACTTTTTAGACCCAGAAATAAAACGATACAAAATGTAAAACTAAGACTTGAGAATAGTTTCCTTAACATATCAAAGCCATCCATCCCTACAAGACTACAGAGAAAATTTTGAAGTACGCAAGTTTCCAGGTCCTCCTGATTCAGGAAGAGTACATGGTGAGATGCCCCAACACCAGTATTGTCAAGCCTCCCAAAGAGGAAATTGATCGTTCAAGAAGGGAAGGGAATTTGAAGAAATATCCATGTTGGAACTGTTGATTTTTGATAGAACTGTACTGGGCGGTGCGCCTAGGCGAGTTACTGTAGCGCCTAGAGCAGATTCGGATTTTTGGTGTTGTGGTTGATCAGTGAAGAATCTGGACTGGGCGTGGTTACTGTAGCGCCCAGGACAGATTGTGATTTTGAGAGTGTTTTTTGAGCGTTAGCGCCTAGGCGCCCACGCGTTTTCTGGGTTAAAACACAACCCAGTATTTTGTTTTGAAGAGTGTTCTTGTACTCTCTCAACCTAATACGAAAAATCGATCACCCTTCTCCCCGTGGAAGTATGCTAAAGGCGAACTACGTAATTCTTGTGTTCTTTATGCTTTGATTACTCTTTATCTCTACTTGTGATTCTACACAATCCATTGGTTTGTTCTTGATTTTCAAAATAAGGGTTTCGGCGATTTGTTCAATCCACTGCGTATTTGAGGTTCAAATCGTAACAATTGGTATCAAAGCTTAAGGTTAGTGATTCCTTGGGTTCCTTTGTTGATTCCAAATAGATTTTTGCTTGGGTGGAGGATTTGAGAAGTTAGTGCCCACAAGGTGTTTGATGAAATTCCTGTGAGAATTTTGTGTTGTTTTTGGGTTGCTATTGGCTTGATTTTCTGCTGAGATTGTCATCTATTTGGGATTATTGCCTTGTTTGTGTTGAAATCAAGTTGTTTAGAAAATGTCTAGTGAAGAGGATGTTTCGGTTGTAACTACCAAAGGCAAAGGTGTTGCGAGTACTTCGGGTAGTGGAAAGGTTCCGGGTAGACATTCAAGGGTTGTGTCGAAGGAGTCATTGGATGTAGAGAAATTTGATGGGACAAATAATTTTGGTCTATGGTGTGTCGAAGTGATGGATGCTTTAGCGCATCAATATCTTGATGAAGTATTGGAAGACAAGCCGAATGACATTGATGATAAAGAGTGGGCACATATGAACAAACGTGCATGTGGTACTATCCGAAAATGCTTAGCGAGAGATTTCAAGTACTTAGTACTTGATGTGAGTTCTGCTAAGGAGATGTGGCAGATTTTGGAGGATAAGTACATGAAGAAAAGCATTGAGAATCGTCTCCATTTGTTGAGGAAGCTTTATCGCTTCACTATGAGGAGGGGTGCATCTATGAGTGAGCACTTGAATGAGTTCACTAAATTGCTTGCCGACTTGGTGAATTTAGAATAAACTGTCAAGGATGAGGTGAAAGCCTTATTGTTGTTGAATTCACTTCCCGAGGAGTTTGAGAACTTTGTCAACACTTTGATACATGGGAAGACATAATTGAACTACAATGAAGTGTCTACTGCATTTTTGAATTTTGACTTTAGAAAGAAGGATAAAGAGGCATCACGTGATTCACAATCAGAGGCATTGGTGGCAAGAGATGGCAGGTCGAGAGATAGAAAGAAATCTGGTGGTGGTTCTTCGAGGGGTCGTTCCAAATCAAGAGGAGGACTACAGCTTGCTAAGGATGAGTGTGCTTTTTGCCATGAGAGAGGGCATTGGAAGAAAGATTGTCCAAAGGCGGCAAAGAAGAAGAATAACTCCACTTCTTCGTCGGTTAATGTTGCTCAAAAGAAGAGTGAAGATGAGGACTCGGACTACTCAATGGTCATTTCGCAAGTACTAGTGAGTGGATCTTGGATACTGGTGCTACATTCCATGTGTGTCCCAACAGGGATTGGTTCTCTAGCATTGAGAAGTTAGAGAATGGTGTTGTTTTGATGGGGAATTCTCAACCTTGTCGGATTATGGGGATTGGTAGCATTCAGTTGAAGTTGCATGATGGAGTGGTCAGAGAGTTGAAAGATGTTAGGTTTGTTCCAGGACTGACAAAGAACCTCATCTCCATCGGTCAGTTGGAAAGCAGAGGTTACCAGATTGCTATTCAAGATGGCACTTTGAAGGTAATTTCTGGAGCAATGGTTTTGATGAAAGGCACTCGTGAGAGTAACTTGTATTACTTAAAGGGGAATACAGTTACAGGCTTAGCAGCAACTACTAGTGAGGCTACAGATTCTGCAGCCAAGTTGACTACCAGATTATGGCATATGCGGTTGGCACATATAGGTGAAAAGCCTTTGCATAAACTTGTTCAACAAAGGTTATTGAAAGGTGCCGTTGCCTGCAAATTAGATTTCTGTGAGCATTGTGTTCTGGGCAAGCAGAAAAGAGCTACATTTGGGACAGCTATCCACAAGACTAGTGGGATACTGGATTATGTGCACACAGATGTTTGGGGTCCTTCCAAGAATGCATCACTTGGAGGGAAACATTATTTTGTGACTTTTGTTGATGACTACTCTAGGCGGTTATGGGTGTACACCATGAGGCGTAAAGATGAAGTCCTAGAGACGTTTGTGAGGTGGAAAAAAGTCATGGAGAATCAGACTGGCAGAAAAATCAAGGTGCTCCGTTCAGATAATGGTGGGGAGTACACTTCTGATCCGTTCTTGCAGTTGTGCCAGAATGAGGGTATCCAAAGACACTTCACAGTTAGAGGAACACCGCAACAGAATGGGGTGGCAGAACGCATGAACCGTACTTTGCTGGAGAGGATACGAAGTATGTTGTCTAATGCTGGATTGGGCAAGGCGTTTTGGGCTGAGGCATTGACTTATGCTTGTCATCTCATCAATCGGTTGCCTTCGGCTGCGTTACAAGGTAAAACTCCTATGGAGGTATGGTTTGGTAAGCCTGCTCAGGATTATGATTCTCTTCATATTTTTGGGTGTCCTGCTTATTATCATGTCACAGATAGTAAGTTGGAACCATGTGCTAGAAAAGCTGTATTTCTGGGTGTCAAAAGGGAGTTAAAGGCTATAAGCTATGGGATCCAGAATATAAAAAGATTGTGCTGAGTAGAGATGTGACTTTTGATGAGGTTTCCATGATGAAACCAGAAGTCTCCAAGCAGGTGGAGAATTCAACCAATTCCATAAAGGTTTCGCAGCAGGTGGAGATAGATGCAGCTTCACCTTCAGGTCATTTTCCAGTTCATACTGTATTTGAGAATGATACAAGAGTAGATAATGGTTATGAGGGTCAGCCTCCTATAGATGTAAACACAGATGCAACCCAGTTTGATGGAGGTGATGATCCAGATACAGTTGATGATGTTTCAGCTTTTGAGGCTCCTATTCCTGTTGTACAGGAGCCTATTGCAACAACTAAAGGTGTCCATGAGAGAAGGGCACCTAGTTGGCTCACGAAGGATATGGTTGTGGCCTATGCACTTTCGGCTATTGATGATGATATTCCAACTACTTATCGGCAGGCTGTTCAAAGTGTTGAGGCTGATAAGTGGCAGTTGGCTATGGAGGAAGAGATGCAGTCTCTCCTCAAGAACCAAACATGGGAGCTCTGTGAGTTACCTAAGGGTAGAAGAGCTATTGGGTGCAAATGGGTCTACAACAAGAAGGAAGGATCTCCTGAAGGTACTGTTCGCTACAAAGCTAGGTTGGTAGCTAAAGGCTACGCTCAACGGGAAGGTATTGATTATAATGAGGTGTTTTCTCCAGTGGTGAGACATACTTCCATTCGTATTTTGTTGGCTTTGGTAGCACAGTTTGATTTAGAGTTAGCTCAATTGGATGTGAAAACTGCATTTTTGCATGGTGATTTAGAAGAGGAGATTTATATGACTCAGCCATGTGGGTTTAAAGCTGAAGATGAGAATTTGGTGTGTAAATTGACTAGATCGCTTTATGGGTTGAAACAGTCTTCTAGACAGTGGAACAAGCGGTTTGATCGATTTATGATTGGGTTAAAGTACACCAAGAGTGAGCAAGATCCTTGTGTTTACTACAATAATCTACCGGACGGTAATTTCATTTATTTGCTCTTATATGTTGATGATATGCTTATAGCTTGCAGGAGCAATGATGAGATTGAGAAGTTAAAGAGACAGTTAGCTTCTGAGTTTGAAATTAAAGATCTTGGTGAAGCCAAGAAAATTCTGGGTATGGAGATTCATAGAGATCGAAAGAGGAGCATAGTTTATCTATCCCAAAAGAGATATTTGCAAAAGGTACTTCGACGTTTTGGCATAAAGGAGAATACCAAGACTGTAAGTACACCTCTTGCTTCTCATTTTAAAATGTGTGCTTCTATGTCTCCAAAGACCGACGAGGAACGTGAGTACATGGATCGTGTTCCATATGCTAATGCGGTAGGTAGCTTGATTTATGCTATAGTGTGTACTAGACCTGATATTTCACATGCTATTAGTTTGGTGAGCAGATACATGCATAACCCTGGGAAGGGTCATTGGCAAGCTGTGAAATGGATTCTACGGTATTTGCATGGTACTGTGGATGTTGGTTTAATGTTGAAAAATTATGTATGAGAATGTGTTGAGTGCTGGATATGTGGATTCTGATTTTGCTGGTGATTTGGACAATAGTCGGTCTACTACTAGATTAGTCTTTACTTTGGCAGGAGGACCGATTAGTTGGAGGTCTACTTTGCAGTCTACTGTGGCTTTGTCGTCTACGGAGGCAGAGTATATGGCTCTTAATGAGGCTGTGAAGGAAGCTGAATGGTTGCTTGGTATGTATGGTGAGTTGGGTTTGTTGCAAAGCAAGCGCGATGTGTATTGTGATAACATGGGGGCCATTCATTTGGCGAAGAATCAAGCTTACCATCCGAAGACCAAGCACATTAAGATTAGGTATCATTTCATCCGCAAGATCCTTGAGGAAGGTGCCATATTTGTGAAAAAGGTTGATACAAAGGAGAATCCAGCTGACATGTTGACCAAGGTGGTTCCGGTGAGCAAGTTTAGTCTCTGTCTCGACTTGCTCCATATTCTCTCTGTTGGTGGTTAGCCTCGATGGAGGCATTTGATAGAACTACGATGGGCTTGATCCTTGATGGGTACGTAGGCAGCCATTGCGATGGTGCAGCCGTTGTTTGGGAGATTGGGTGTTGTTTGGTGCAGTTGTGCAGTTGATTGTTTTTGGTGCAACTGTTTGTTTTCTGTATTGGGTATATGTTGCTGCATGAAGTATGTTTTGAATTTGTTGTCTATGCAGGCATGGTCGTCATAGATTTGAAAATCAGTGCCGAGGTGGAGATTTGTTGATTTGTGACAGAACTGTACTGGGCGGTGCGCCTAGGCGAGTTACTGTAGCGCCTAGAGCAGATTCGGATTTTTGGTGTTGTGGTTGATCAGTGAAGAATCTGGACTGGGCGTGGTTATTGTAGCACCCAGGACAGATTGTGATTTTGAGAGTGTTTTTTGAGCGTTAGCGCCTAGGCGAGTTACTGTAGCGCCTAGGGGCCAACGCATTTTCTGGGTTAAAACACAACCCAGTGTTTTGTTTTGAAGAGTGTTCTTCTACTCTCTCAACCTAATACGAAAAATCGATCACCCTTCTCCCCGTGGACGTAGGCTAAGGTCGAACCACGTAATTCTTGTGTTCTTTATACTTTGATTACTCTTTATCTCTACTTGTGATTTTACACAATCCATTGGTTTGTTCTTGATTTTCAAAATAAGGTTTCGGCGATTTGTTCAATCCTCTGCGTATTTGAGGTTCAAATCGTAACAGGAACAGATTGTAGAAGAGGTACACCCCGAACCTCCAAGAGTTTACAGATAAACATTCATTGGGAGGGATCCTGTTCAAGCACACAATGATCTTATTAAGAAGTACTTCGCATCAAACTGTATATTCCCACCACTCATGTTTCGTTGTTGGTTTCAATTGCGAAGAGATTTGTTTTATAGGATTCGAAGTGATTTGGAAGAGTGTCAGCTATATTTTAGACTGTCATATGATTATTGTGTGGGTAGGACTAGTTTCTCATCGATCCAAAAGATGACAACTGCATTACGTGTTCTTGCATATGGCAGTCCTATCGATCAAGAAGATGATGCTGAAGGGTACGCAACGAAATGACCCGGAGGATGCTCCATTTGACAGAGCACATGACATACCAGTTTTTTTCTTTTTCTATCTATCAAAATTAGATATATACCTTTGCAAGATCTGCCTGATTAATCTTTGATAGAACCAGCACAATGATCGAGTAATAGCGAGCGACTTCTTCTTCTCCATTCATGAACCGCACAACAACCATTGATCACGAACTGAACAGCTACCACGATCTGTCTACTTAATCTATATCATGATTGGATCACAAACTGAACATCTACCACAATCCGTCTATTAGATTTGTATAAGATCGGATAAAGAACAATGGATCAGTCACTAGATGTCTTCTGCTATGTGACCTCAAATTAAGAATTCGAACTCAGGTGGGAGAGCTTTTGACTTAGGATTTCAAGTTTTGTTTTTAAGGTTCTCCCAAAAAAAGTCTAAAACCTAGACACTAAGAGTCCTTTATATAGAGGCACAATAGGGACCTCATAGCAAATATGTTTTGACTTAATATCAAATAAAAAAAATTCAACTAACATAATCCACCTTTCTTCTTTTGGTACATTAACATTCACTCTACTAAAGAATTGTAATGACATAAAAACATATTTCAAGCTATATATTAAATACTTATTAACTCCCTATATTAAGAAAATCGATACCTGATTTATAAATTAAATTCAGAATTTAATTCATTAATCATAGACCTCGAGACTTACGTTTAAACTTATTTATCTTGTTGGACTATTAAATCCACCTACAACGTTTAACACGATCAAAACTTATAAGCTTTTTTCGAGGGGTACCCTCAAGCCCTAAATCGAGACATAGTTTCCTTCAACAGACAATATTCCCTTATTGATGAACCATCATTGTCCAACTTATTGAGTTTATTGACTCATAAAGGAGTCTCACTCTTTTGTGACTCAAAACAATGTTCAATCCATAATCGCTTATATTATTTGTATCGTGATTAAAAGTATAAACACTCATAATAATTATAAGATGTTTGTTTAATATAGTCAGTATAAAAATACTTTCCTCGACTTGGTCCAATTCAATACACAAAAGTGTACTAGCACATGAAGTCGGAACTATACCGTTCCTAGAGTCAAGATAAACATATTTAATCATGTACTACAGTCGCACCAATGGTTTTGACATTATATTATATAAATTCTCATTGAAAAAACAATAAAGAATTTTATTTAATAATACTAGAATTACATTATTGCATGCCTTTTAGTATATATTCCTAATAGATGCTTTCTAATAGATGCTTTGTCGATTACCCAAATCACTACGAAAAAACAATTTGTTTGTTTTGTCAGTCCATCATCAACCTGTACTCAGAGCAATACTTAGGAGTCCGAATGAGGTGGACCTCGCTTGTCTATTAGTCGAGAATGAGGCTCGAGATTTTCCAGGCATGATTAGTTCTCTAGATTGCAAGCATTGGGAGTGACGTAATTGTCCCACAGTTTGGCATGAACAATTTTTCGGGCACACGCGAAGGCCCATGTTGATACTTGAAGCTGTTGCCTCGCATGATCTTTGAATTTTTCATGCATTCTTTGGCATGGCCGGACATACAATGACATTTCTCTGCTCGATCATTTAGCGTTATTGAACAGATTCATTCAATGTCAAACTCCACACACTCCTTACGTGGTTAATGATAGGACCTATCACGTTCCATACTATTTAAGGGATTGTATACATCCTCATTATAAATGTCACTTTGCTCCAGTCCATCAAACATCCTCAAAATGAAAAGGAAAATCATTTTACAAACATAAATGACGCAGTGACAAAAGATGTTAAGAGCGCATTAGGTGTCTTGCAATCCAAATGGGCAATAACTCAAGGTCTGGAGCGATTTTGGGATACAGAGACATGAAAAAATATTATGGAATGTTGTATTATATTGAATAATATGATAATTGAGGATGAGCGACACATCAAAATAGAGCTGTGGCAGAGGGAAGTAGGTGAGAACATTCCTGACGATTTGCCAAGGCACAATGAGAAGTGGTTGGGAAAGTACATACATGTGCATATGCAACAAGTTTGGGATAAAGGTGTTAACGCTAGCCTACGACATGACCCAATGGATCATAGATGAACAAATTATGGGGGTGAGGATGCACATATATATGTAGTATTGAAGGTTTAAACCCACTTCAAATTTGAGATTCTTTATATTTTTATATACTCTTATGTTACTGTAATTTTATTTTGTATATGATATTTGTATTAATTTTTTGCAAGACCATGATTTTGATGATGAAGGGAATTGTTTGTTTCTTGAGTTTTGTTCTCCGTCCTGTCCTACAAATGATTTGGACTTGGTGTATACCAAGGCATACTTTGGAGTTGAGGTTTATTTTGGAATGACTCTGTAATAGATTTATAATCCACAATTCAAAAACACTTACTCAGAGATTCAATGTTCGACACATATTAAAATCCAACAAACTAAAAAATAGTTTACGCAACCAAGATTATTGAAATATCAAAAACATAATTCATTCTTCGACATACAGTAGTAGCTTCAAACATCCTCCTCTTTGATAGGTTCGTTGAACCTATTCTCAAGGTTATATGGGCTGATATTGTAACCGTCCTTGTTTAGCCGAATTACCCACGCCCTCTCGGAGAATATTCAAGTGCTTCAATCTCTGAGGAGATGTTCAAAGGAAAAAGAAAAAAAAACATTGACATTTTTAATATTGCTCGGTGAGGAAATTATAAAGTAAAGTTTTAAAAACTGTGTTCCTCACCTTTATGTTGTTTGTCTAGCGCCTCAAGCTCCCTCAGCTTTGCATAACGTTTAGTGAGGACCTCATCCGCATTTATGGTTGAATCAACAAACTAGTTTAATAATATGGTCTGCCAATAAGACCTAGAGACGATGACGATAAATCAATCGCCAAAGTGACTGTAGAAGTCCTGCATATATGAATCACCATCTATTGTCATATTAATATTAAGATCTTGGGACATTGCTACTGAATCACGTGTTCGCATAATGTGTTGGACAAATATAATCTAAGGCATCTTAATGTGTTGCTTGGTGTGTAAAGGTAGGAGGTTGGAGAAATTCAGGATGTGCGTAAATTTTATCTCGCATAATGTGACGAGGTCGTTTTGAAGAATTAAATTTGTGATATTTAGTTTACATCGCATAATATGTACTTTTTTTGTTACAACGAGGTTATTTTACCTACAGAAATATCTAGAATGGTACTCTTTAAGTGACAAAGTTTCAATACTATCAAAATGTTTCAATGGCATCACCTATTGGTTTAAAAAAAATAAAAATAAAAATTGCTATGCATTATTTTTTCAATCCCCATCAGGAATCTAATTTTATAAATTAGATATTAACAATGAAATATGATATTTCATTATAAATTTACAAAGAAATACGATATTACATTGGATTAAATTAGGGATAGACCATGTAATATTTTCCTTAATATATCAAAGCCATCCATCCCTACAAGAGAAAAGTTTGAAGAAGTACGGAAGTTTCCAGGTCCTCGAGGTTCATGAAGAGTACAAGGTTGAGATGCCCCAACACTGGTATTGTCAAGCTTCCCAAAGAGGAAATGGATCGTCCAACAAGGGAAGGGAGTTTTGGTTTCTAGTCATGGTTATTGTACACAATTAGTACGAGGAATTTATACTTAAAACTAATTACTGAAGTAATCTTTCAAGTATAAGGCCAAGAAATGAAAATTTTCATCACCTTTTAAGATCTTAGAACTCCCTACACAATCAAAATTATGATGCTATGAGATGGTTCATGGCTACTTGAACCTTCAAATTGTCCTATACATACAATCTCATGATGATTGTATGAGAAATCCCACGAGTTAAAGAAAAAGAAACACAAAGAAGTAATCCCCAAAAATAATGAAGGAATATGATGCACAGCTGTTTCAATTCTCAAATTTCCATAGATAACACAGCTATACTACTTGGTAATTCTCTGTGACCAACTGTGTCTTCTGAGCAAACTTCCCCGCCTCTCAAGGGGATGACATTTGCAACCTACAGAAAGTATACGTTCATGCAGTCCACAATAAGTATACCCTAAACCACGAGTCGTTCAGGTTGATGACTAGCAATTGCAATAGTTCCAATGATTTTCAATGATAAGTATTATAATCGGAAGCATCCCCCAATTCTACAAGAAGTTTCAAATTCTTTCTTTACAAAATATGCAGCATCAAGTTTTGGTTACAAATGCTCTGTAAGAATCTCGAACCAGATCATAAAAGCTTTGTAGTTTAAGAACACAAGTTCAAACATGTTGCCTTAATTACATTGATTAAAGATGTCCGGCTACGAAGCTGAAAGGGAATTCCAGTAAGCGTACATCAGCATCAACATCAACATCAGCACAAAGGATGCCCACAGAAACGCATGCACACACATAGATCCATATTCTCACCTCCATTCACCGTCAATTTGTCTAACACTTGGTGCCTCACGAAGAGCTGGAAGAGGTACTGAGATCACTACATTTCGCAGATCAAACATTGATGAAGCTTCATACTCAATGCTTACGTAAGTTTCATTTCCAGAAACAGAGGGCCAGCAATTAACTGCAATGCACTTTGTCGATGAAAAATGGGAGAACAGAAAACATCATAAACCACAGAGTCTATGGCATCATACTTGTCAGTGGCTCCATTGACTCATCTGCACTCTGCATTCTCCACCTCAAAGGACTAACAGCAGCTGCATCACCAGTAGGAAAAAAGGTCGATTTGGGTCCTTTAAGCCTAGAATATTTTCACTTGCAAATAATTCCTTGTTCGTGTTAGGGTGTGACTTGAAAAGGATGCCATGATTTCCCCCTGTTTCAATCTGGAAACAATAAAAAACACGGTACAAAATTGATACAATAAACCACAACAGATCCTAAAACATCTGGGATAGAATTCTTCAAATCATAAAAGCTGGAATAGGGATTCTAAAAGATGTTTACTGCTAAAACAAAAGGTAGAACACCATCCACAAAACTATACACTAAATGAGTGAAAACATTCATAAAATATATATGGTATGTGTGTTTGGTAATGATTTCCAAAACAGTTTTTTATTTTAAAAAATTAAATGATTGCTTAAAATTCATTTGCCTAATTTGTTTTGAGTATTTATTTTTAAAAACAGTTTTCATTTTTCAGTTTTAAAAACTAGAAAATCAAAACGACATTTTGTTTTGTTTTGTAGGATTTTCAAGTGGCATAATTATAATTAAGATGAATTTATTTTATTTTTCTCTCTATTCTCTCACTCCCAACGGTGACTCGCCTCTTTTCACCGACATCGTTGTCCGGCCACCGGACGGCCTTGCTCCGGTGTTGATCCAAAATCACCTTCATTTTTACCCGATTGATGAATTTGAATTTCATTTTGATAAATTTGAGTTTTATTTGGATGAATTTCAATTTAATTTGACTAAATTTCAATTTTAATTTCATGTTTTTCGGTTTTTGAAAACAAAGTCAAATATCACCAACCAAATGAATTTTTTAACAATTTTTTTCCTAAAAAGTGTTTCTAAAAATTATACCCAAAATCATTTTTAAAAACTAAAAAAGAAAATAATATCCAAACTGCCACAAAGTCAACATGCTGGAACAATTTCATTGGAAGGGAATCATTGTTTTAAAATAAATGAAAGAGGGTTTTGAAGAATGAAGCAAACGACAAGTTCATTTTTTATAAACGGGGGGGGGGGGGTTGTTGCGGCGGCGGCGGCACACAGAGAGAGAGAGAGGGGGTGTGTGGGACTACAACCATAAGAAAAGAAGGTAGTGATGTCTCTTAAAACAAACAAAAAACAATGATAATATGCTAAAAAAGTATGAAACTCTAGTCCACGTATTATGACAAAAAATAATCCAGAGTTATTCAAGCAGTAATAGAGACACTCGTCACCATACAAAATCAAATAAAAAACACCAAACATATATTCCTGTTACTGTAAATTTGTAATTTTATATTTTCTGTAGACAAAGTAATTTAATGAATTATAGTAAACGACTAATTACACTGGAGGAAAAAATATTGAAATAAAAACCCATCTGAAGGATAAAAAAGAATAAATAATACAACAAAAAACCTAGAGAGTTTTTCACCAGTCAAAACTAGTAATCACGTAGCAATTAAAAATCAAAGAAGCACCAGAGATAATGTCATAACTTCTAAATGAACATTCACCAACACACAAAATAAAAAATGATGCACTGAACTATAATTCACCTATATAAAATCATATCATTTTTGCACCCCCTAAAATGAAATTTTTTGTAATATCCTAAACCATGTATTCCAACTAGAACACTGCTGACTAGCAGAGCATGTAAAGAAATCAAAAAGCACTACCAAACATTTCCCATAACAAATCTTTTTCCATTGATACACAGCAAAAAAAACCTTTTTCCAGTCTCCTAAATATGGAAATGGATTTGAAATGACATCGCAAAAGGCCCATTTTAGCATTAAGCTGCTGCAAAATAACTGTTTGCATGCACTGACACATCTGTTGCGAGCATAGGCAAGGAAATTAAAAGCATAAAGACAAGTACATATGCAGTCCCACACCCACAAGAGAGAGAGAGAGAGAGAGAGCACCTGAACTTGAATTAGCCCATCTTCCTGGTTAAGAATTTGAAGAGACAGTGTTCCTTGAACATCAAAGCTACTGATTCCGCCATCACATTTTAGCGTCGCATTAAGTTTCTCCTCTACTGTCACAGTGACTGGATCAGTAGGTGGGGGTGCAGCTGATTTGGACAAGCTAACTTTTGGCTGAACATCCTCAAGAATGACTTCGCCTTCAGCCTTCAGGGATTCAAGGAACTGATTTGTCTTCTGGTTGCTACCGAGCTTCATTCTAAGACCTTTAAACGGAGCAGTGGCAGATGAAGGTGCCCGTCCTAGTGGAAGTGTACACAGCCCACAGAGCTTCTCAATTTGTGCATTATAATTATAGGTAAAAAAACTTCAAAAAAAGAAAGAAAGAAAGAAAAAGAAATCTACTATCCAATTGTTCCCTAACAGCCAATCAACAGGTAATGAGAACGAATTAAAACTCTCATGCAAACCATACTTCAATATAAAAAAATACACATGCAAAAAGATGTCTATAATGCATACCAATGTTGGTTTACTAGTGGCGCGCAGAGCAAAATTGACAACTTCCATAAACTAGAAGCAGACTTGAAAATGATATTTGGATAACAGAAAACAAACCTTTGGACTTGCTAGGATAGGAATCAACGTCAGGGCTTGATCCAAATGTAGGACCACTTCCAACTCCACTTCCACTGCTATAAATGCTTATATCGCCATAGCTACTGTCAATTCTTCCAGAGCCCATTGATGGCATTGAAATATATCCTCCTTTATCACCTCTATTCTTTTCAATCTGGGAAGGGGGAAAATAATATTCACAATATAGAAGCCTTCAAGGGGGCAAATGGCAACATACTATAAACTTCAGGACCCTAAACGTTTACCTTGCTCTTGTCAATCTCACTAGCTTTGAGTTTCATGACATCCTTGGTTTTATTGATCTTGCTCTGCAGTACCAACTTGTGCAACTTCTCTTCATGACTCTCCATCTCACAGTACTGTTTCACCTGCTGTGCAACAGTCGCATTTTCCTTGTGCCCGAGGGAAATGACCTCATCAAAAGCAAAAATCAACTCAAATGCTGCCTTGCAAATACCCTCTTCATCAAGAGAGAATGAATATTCAGGTACCTATGAACGCTTAAGGAGTTAACACTCTGTGTCTCTCTGTACCTCTGTAATTACAACATGTTTTCAAACATTTCAAAACTTAACGACAGAGACTGAGATGAGTAATTGACCACACAAAAATTCAGCAGATAAAGACATCAGCATGCGGGAGATCAACTGGGAGAGGAAAAGAGTTAGAATCATTAGATCAATCTTCAACCTATCTCCTATGGATACAATACAGGAAATTCGAATCATCAATATATTTGACTTATGATCGTTAAAGATGCTCTTGACCAGCAGAAAAAGGATACAAGCTTGGACAGCAGCCTCAGAGTCTCCAAATCTTCAAGGATGTTGCTATGCTTGTTTGTGACTAGCAGCAGGTACAAAGCTTCAATTGGCTAGTAAACATATCGAACATTCTCAGTTTCAACATACGTGTGTTGCTTCCCAGTGCCTACCAACTTTGGGAAGGCCGCAAGCGAGCCTTCAATTCTTATCCGAGTCACTTCTACAAACTGTCTCGAAAGAAGAACTGCAGCAAGGAACAGAGTGTTAGCAATGAGACAGCCATTTAAATGGTAACATCTAGGCTAGAACAATATTATATCCCACACTATGCCAAACAAAACTAAGGAACCTACTTCGGCTACTGGCTCAAGGTTAAGCTACCCATAACCAATTGGTCATAACAGAAGAAAATATGATATGACACAATCCAAGACCACGTGACTTGATGTAATAGAAAATGGAACAAAAAATGTAAGGAAACAGAAAAACCGTCCTCATAAAATAGAAAGTAAGAAAAACGAAGAAGAATTAACCTTTGCCAGACTTGCTTATAACAGAAGCAGCAAGAACAACCTACATTAGAGACAGAATGTAAATGAGAAACAAAATCTCATACACAAGAAGCAATCCTATGAAAACACTGCAGATACCACAAGCAGGGCTGGCCCTGGCCTATTTGGGGCCCGGGGCGAGATGTTTATTGGGGGCCCTCAACGCGGGGTTCGGGGCAACGCCCCGATTTTTTCTTTGACAGATAGTCATAAGTTTTAAACTAATAATAAAAATTCAAGCAAATAAAACATTCAAAACAGAATCAGCTTTTTTTTTTTGACACATAATCATAAGTTTTAAACTAATAATAAAAATTCAAGCAAATAAAACATTCAAAACAGAATCAGCTTCACTAACAATCAAATTATAACTAGAGATGACACAACATCAATGATAAAGAAGAAGAAAAGACAATTAGCTCAGTCATGCATCTAGCTTTCCCATAAATAAATAATCAATCATCTATCTTTTTTTTTAAACAAATACAAACAACAAGAAATTTTTAATAAAAAGTTGGTGGATGGGCAGTTGGGCGCACACATAAAGTTTTTCATTTTTCCCTCTTGACAAAGACAACCACTGTGTCCTGTTCCTCTAGGAAGAATATTGTTCTTCCGAAACAAAAATAAGGTTTCAAACAAACATGGAGTTCTTGCAGTTTTTGAACTCAACAAATAATAGACATCAAGAGAAGAATCAAGAGAAATAGTCAAATAGAGACTCAAGAGCAGAGACCAAGAGATGAGACTTGAGAATAGTAGACTAATAGAGTTACAGAGTACTAACCAAGGTTCAAGGGTGACAACGCCAAGAGGCCCGACTTCGAGAAGACGAAGAAGACTTTGTCTCTCGCCACTCGATCTCCGATCTCGTCGTCTCAACTATGTTGGGTTTTACTGATTTAGGTTTGTATTGTATTAGAGTAGTGTACTGTGTGTTTGTGTATAATGTATTAGTATTATTTAGTATAAAAAAAATTGGGCCCCTCAAAATTTCGGGGCCCTGTGCGGTCGCACAGGCTGGCCCATGCTGAGGCCGGGCCTGACCATAAGGAATCTGTGATGGATGAAGGTTCCACAAGGAACTAGAAAGAGTGTTTAAAATTATATTTTCAATATGTTGTCAAAACTTACAGCAAGACTAACCATTAACTAAAAGATATACAAAGAAAAAAGAATAAACAAATGTTTCCACAGTAATGAGCGGCAAAGCTCCTAGAAGATAAAACCCTACACTTTATTAAACTGTGTCGTTTATGTACTGGTCATTGACACCCCCACAAGGTGAACTATAGGGATTTACTACATTCAGCTTGCGAAGAAGCTTCTGCAACTGGGAAACTGTGATAGGTTTAGTGAGCAAATCGCTGGGTTGTTCGGCGGAGCGAATGTGATGAAGCTTGACAAAATTCTTTCGAACCTTTTTCACGGGTAAAGTGAAAATCCAATTTGGTGTGTTTGGTCCGCTCATGGAAAACGGGATTGGTGGAAATATGGATCGCCGCACAACTATCACAAAACAAACATATTGGTGAGGAATGATGAACAAGAAGATCTTTGAGTAAGGTGGACAGCCAAACTAATTCACTACAAGTGTTGGCCATGGAGCGATATTCAGCTTCCGCAGAGGAACGAGAGACCACTGACTGTTTCTTGGATTTCCATGAAACTAGAGCACCGCCAAACATAATACAATAACCACTAACGGAACGGCGAGTGTCGGGACAAACTCCCCAATCAGAGTCGCAAAATGTAGTGAGAGTATAACAAGGATTAGAGGGAAAGTAGAGACCTTGACCAGGACTTGACTTCAGATAACACAAAACACGGTAAGCACTGTGAAGATGCTGATCTGAAGGAGATTGCAGGAATTGGCTCAAGGTGTGCACCACATAACTGATGTCAGGCCGGGTTAAAGTAAGATACATCAAGAGCCCCACTAGCCGTCGATACATAGAAGGATCAAATAGAGTAGAACCATAATGGGCTGAAAGATGGGTATTAAGCTCAGTAGGTGACAGCAATGGCTTGGCATCAAGAAATCCCGTATCGTGTAAGAGGTCCAAAGTATACTTGCGCTGGCTGATGGCAAGACCTAACTGAGACCGATGAATTTCTAACTCAAGGAAAAATTTGAGAGGTCCCATATCCTTGATCTTGAGTTGGGACTGTAGGTATAACTTGATTTTATGAATAAGCGCATCACTAGTTCCTCCAAGTATCATATCGTCAACATATAACAGCAAGGCAACAAAATCAGTCCCATGAGTCATGGTGAAAAGAGAATAATCAGATTGAGATTGCCGAAAACCACAATCAACTAAAATAGAGCATAATTTTTCATGCCATTGCCGAGAAGCCTGCTTCAATTCGTAAAGTGAATTCTGCAATTTGCAAACAAGTCTTGGGTTCGGAGTAGGATATCCCGAGGGAGGACGCATATAAACTTCTTCATATAAATCCACATTGAGAAACACATTATGTACGTCAAGTTGATGAAGGGACCAATGCTTCATGGATGCCATAGCAAGAAAAACTCTAACTGTCACCATTTTAACCACAGGGGAGAAAGTATTCGTGTAATCAAAACCAGCGCGTTGACTGTATCCTTGGCCCACCAAGCGCACTTTGTGATGCTCAATTGAGCCATTTGGATTGTAGTTAATCTTAAAAACCCATTTCGAACCAATAACTTTTTGCCCTGGTGGTAAAAGTGTCAGATCCCATGTATGATTGCTCTCCAAAGCCTGCAATTCAGAATTCATTGCAATGATCCAAACTGGATCCTTCACAGCCACAGCGTAGTTAGGTGGTTCATGATGAGCAGAAATAGAAAACAAATAAGCTGCATGAGAGGATGAAAAATTATTTAAGTGAACAGAGTTACCTATAGTATAGCGAGACGTGGACTCAGCTACTGGAGAATGATGGATATGGGACTCGCAAGCAACAACATTACAATGGTAATCCTTTAGGTATGCAGGGGGTTGTCGAGTGTGTTGAGACTGACGATGCACAAGATCATCACGAGAATTTTCACTAAGGTTAGAGTATGAGGCGGAGGAAGGATTGGGAATGGTAGATTGTGAGGTCATAGGATCAGTTGATGGAGATAAAGAGTATAATGACTCAGGTGTGTGAATGAGAGGAGAATGTTCGGAAGGCGATGAAGCTATATTAGGAATAGGAGAAATTGAAGAAGAGGGTGTGGTAGGTGAAAATGGAAATATATCCTCATGAAAGACCACATCTCGATATATATATATATATATATATATATATATATATATATATATATATATCTGATGAGTTTCTAAGTCGAGGATGAATTACAGCATAACTGAGATATCCGAACACATGTAGGTCAGAGTAGTTGGGAGCTCGTTTGAATAAAATTTCATAAGGACTAAGCTTGTCAAGCTGCCTGGAAGGAAGCCGATTAATGAGATGCACAGCGGTAAGAATACAATTGCTCCAGAAGTTTTCTGGGATATGAGCATAAAGTCGTAAGGCACGAGCAACATTAAGAATGTGTTGGTGTTTACGTTCCACCACCTGGGGCGTGTAAACACAAGTAGTTTGATGAATAATGCCAAATGAAGCATAGAAGGCAGGCATAAAAAATTTCAATCCATTATCAGAACGCTCATTTTGGATCTTAGTGTGGAAATGAGTATGAACATATTGGAAAATTGTTGTAGAAGAGTACGAGCCTCTGATTTAGATTGCAAAAGATAAACCCATGTTGCTCGACTATAATCACCCACAACGGTAAGAAAATACTTATATCCATAAATTGAAATCGTAGAATGGGGACCCCATATATCAACATGCATGGATAAGTTCAAAAGAGGATCTCGTCTGAGACGCACTAACATGGAAAGGCTGTCGTTTAATTTTGGCTAAAGGACAAGTCGGACAGAACTTAAAATGCTCCTAAAATTGTTTAGGCAAAAACACACTAAAAGTGGGCGAGTGATGTCCTAATCTACAATGCCACAATGAAGAATTCTTGACGACCAAATTTGATGTTATGATAGGCTTGCCCATACAGAGCTTTGAATCCTAAAAGTAAAGACCATCATGCATGCTCCCCATTCCAATCCTCCTCGAAGTGGCCAAGTCCTGCAAAACACGAGATTTGGAGGTGAGACTAACAGAATATTTATTAGAGGCAGTGAGTTTACTGACAGATATGAGGTTATATTTGAAGGACGGCACACAAAGAACTTGTTATAGAGTAATGTGTTTATGAAGGATTAAAGACCCGATGTGAGTTACTCGGTGATGTTCACCATTGGGCAAGGTCACAAATAATTTTCCTAAAGGTTTGGCCTCATAAAGAAAATCCAATGAGTAAACAATGTGGTGGCTCGCACCACTACCAATCAACCAAGGAGTTAAGAAAGGTTATTTGAAAGTAGAAGCATTACCTACGAAAGTGGATGCTGAAGGATAAACACAGGATTGGGATTGGGTTATATCACTTCCTGAATTATTATCTGAAAAAGTTAGTGATTTTCCACTAGGAGAATAAGTGGAAGGTGAAGCTGCATTGTTAAGCTTAAGGAAAGACATCAGCTGATTGCACGAGTCTTGTAGCATTTGTAAGGAACCTTGATTGGAAGTCAACAACAATGAATTCTGAATTGCTTCTGAGGAGTTCACCATCTCAACATGATTAACAAATCGACCCCAATCAATATGTAAAACAATAGACAAAGCTTTGGTGCAAGCAAACAAAGGATCCATGGATAGAATCTGATTTTTGACAGTTGTGAAACAATCATTTAACCCCATCAAAAACATTATGGTGCAATCCTTCTGTTGGTGACGCTCCAGAGCTCCACGGGATCCACAAGTACAGAGTGGTAGGACATTATAGAACATGAACTCATCCCAATAACCCTTTTGTTTGGTGTAGTATTCGGTCACTGACATTGATCCTTGTCGAGTTTGCCTCATCGCTTGACGAAGTTCATAAACTCTAGTATCGTTCGAGGCAGCATACATAGTTTTCAACTCTTGTCAGAGATCATGAGCATTAGTAAAACCAGAGACACGATTCGCAATTTTAGCGGAGATGCAATTTGTCACCCATGTCACAATCAGACTATTACATTGGCGCTATGAAGCATAACGAGGATCAATGCTATCTAGTGGCTCAACCGAACCATCAACAAAACCTTCTTACTGTGACCATCTAGCGCCGTAAGAAGTGCATGACTCTAGGAGTGATAGTTCTCTTCACCAGCGAGAACAAGTTGAATCAGCTTACCAACTGTGTAATCAGCAGTGGTAAGATTGAGCGGATCATTGAAAGGATTTAGGGGTCCTTGTAGTGTTATGGCAACAATCCCTTCAGTACTTCCAGTGGCGTCACTGGGTTTCACTATAGAAATGATGTAAGGGATGAATCAAGCTGAAGATGGAAGAGAACATGACTCTGATACCATGAAAACACTACAAATACCACAAGGAATCTGTGATGGATGAAGGTTCCACAAGGACCTAGAAAGAGTGTTTAAAATTATATTTTCAATATGCTGTCAAAACTTACAGCAATACTAACCATAAACTAAAAGATATACAAAGAAAAAATAATAAACAAATGTTTCTACAGTAACGAGAGACAAAGCTCCCGCCTAGAAGATAAAACCCCACACTTTATTAAACTGTGTCGTTTATGTACTGGTCGTTGACATCCTATTCATACATGTTATATTTATATAGATCTGTATGTTAAAAACAAAAGGAAATACTGACCATCTTGATCAACCACGAACAAACAACCACCAAATAAAAGTTCAAGCAGATCCTTATGATAAGAGACTGCAGAATTGGAATTTGGATAAGTTCATCGTTAATCAAAACAAAGATCAACCATAACATTGCAGAAGATGAAAAAATATAGAACCTAAATTCAACAATAGCACAGTTGACATAATCTACAGCCCTAACCACAGTCGGTAACGAAACCAGTAGAACTCGTGGTTGTTAATCTCGATCGATAACCAATTTGTATGGTACAATCTATATCAGAATCTAACAGTATCGTTCTATACTTAGAAAACTCTCGGGTGTCGACAGATCTGCAAATACATCTCCCAAATTAGAGGACACGAAGATAACATACCTACGAATGAAAGATATTGCTGAGAAACAACTGCAGAGATGGAGAGGAAAGATCAGTATATATGTTGCAGACTTGTAGAGAAGAAGAAGTGCGTTCGGTTCTTAGTTCCAAGTTCTAACAAACAACCAGGGGCAGATGCGTGTTAGGTCAAGGGTGGGCAATTGCCCACCCTGTATTCTGAATTTTTTTTATTTTATTATGGGCCTTTAGCCCTTCCCCTCCCTATACCAGCCCAGCCCACTTTTATATTGTATCTCTCAGTCTCTCACTTTCGGGTTGAAGCCCCACCTGACTACCTCCCTACCTCTCACCTAAATCTAATTGGTAATTGGTAATTATCAAACAGCAGCCAGCAAGCCCTACCTCCCTGCCTCTCGCCTCTCACTAACTCTTGTTGGGTGTTGCACGATTGCACCACCGCCACCACGACAGAACTCTCTCTCGTAGCCAGGGGCGGACGCAGGAGTCAGCTCAGCTCGCAGGAGATTGCAAGTCACAGCACAATCACCACTTCTCTTCTCGTCCTTGCCGATTCTTCAGCAGGTCTGTAACTTACTTCTTGTTTTGATTTTGCCTACTCTGCCTTTTTGTGATTTTCTCATTTGGACGTAGAGTTATGTCTTATGTGCTGATTTTTTGTCAAATTTTTGCTTTATTTTTGCAGACTTTGTGTACTGAATTTTTTGCTGTGTTATTGCTGAATCAGTGTGCTATGTGCTGAATTTTTGCTTTATTAGTGCAGAGTTTGTGGACTGAATTTTTTGCTGTGTTAGTGCTGAATCAGTGTGATGTGTGCTGAATTTTCTGATTTATTAGTGCAGAGTTTGTGTATTGAATTTTTTTGCTGTATTAGTGCTGAATTCCCCCTTTGGTGTGCTGAATTTTTTTTTATTAGTGCAGAGTTTGTGTGCTCAATTTTCTGATTTATTAGTGCTGAATGAGTGCTGAATTATTGCTCTATATGCGCTGATTTTTTGTTTTAGACAAGATATGGAGAAATATTTAACAAAGTGGAAAGCTCAATCATCATCGTCTGTCAACCAAGAAGATGCTTGTAAAAGAAGTCGGGTTACAATTGATGTATCGGATCTTCCTAAAGATTCTAGTGAACGTCCTCGACTTTTAGAATATGATCCAAATATCCGAGAGGAAGTTCGTAGGGCTTACTTATTAAGTGGTCCTTGTCAACCTCGCACTCATAACTTCCCACAAACTACAATTGGAGGCTTACGAAGAAGGTTCAAATCTTCATGGTTTGATGAATTTCCTAATTGGTTGGAATATAGTATAAAGAAAGATGTCGCATTTTGCCTTTGTTGTTATCTTTTCAAACAAGAGTTGGGAGATCAAGGAGGTGGTGATTCTTTTGTTGTTGAAGGGTTTAGAAATTGGAAGAATAAAAAGAGTCTTCGAATACATGTTGGTGTAGTCAATAGTGTTCATTGTAGATCTTGGTCAATGTGTCAGGACTTATTGAATGAAAAACAACATATTGAAATGGTGGTTGTCAGGCAATCCGATGAAGCTAAAAATGACTACAGAGTTCGACTAACTGCATCACTTGACTGCATTCGGTTTCTTCTACGACAAGGGCTTTCTTTTCGTGGGCATGATGAATCTGATCACTCTAGCAACAAAGGTAATTATCTTGAGCTTTTGGAGTGGCTTACAGAACAAAATGAAGATGTAAGGGCAGTTGCACTAAAAAATGCACCTGAAAATTTGAAACTTGTTGCACCACATATTCAAAAGATCTTGTTCATGCTGGTGCTATTAAAACTAGAAATGCTATTGTTAAAGAGCTTCAATTGGGTGATGGATTATTCTCTGTTCTTATTGATGAAGCTCAAGATGTATCTGTTAAAGAGCAGATGGCCATTGCTTTAAGATATGTGGATAAAAGGGGACGTGTGGTTGAATCATTTTTAGGCATCAGTCATGTTCCAAATACTTCAGCTCCTTCACTTAAGCAAGCACTAGATGAAACACTTTCTTCACATGGCCTTAGTATTTCAAGTTTGTGCGGGCAAGGTTATGATGGAGCAAGTAATATGCAAGGTCACTTTAGTGGACTAAAGGCACTTGTTTTGAGAGAAAATGAAAGTGCATATTATGTTCATTGTTTTGCTCATCAACTGCAACTTGTTCTTGTAGCAATAGCAAGGGAACATCCTCCAATTTCATCACTATTTGACTCAATCTCTCTCATAGTGAATGTGGTTGGTGCATCATGTAAGCGTCGTGATATGCTTCGAGAAAGTCAAACAACAAGAATTATTGAAGCTTTAAGTAGTGGTGATATTTCTAGTGGGAGGGGTCTCAATCAAGAAAGTACTATTGTTCAGGCTTGTGACACACGTTGTGGTTCACATTATGGTCCTTTGCTAAGCTTGATATGTTTGTTTCCATCTGTGGTGGATGTGCTTGATGCAATAGTAGATGATGCTGCTACATCAAATAAAAAGGCCAAGCTTTTAACTTGTTACAACTGATGCAATCTTTTGAGTTTGTGTTTAACTTGCATTTGATGAGAATTTTGTTGGGAATAACAAATGATTTGTCATAGGCATTACAGAGGAAGGATCAAGACATATTAAATGCCATGACATTGGTTAGAATATCCAAAGAGCGACTTCAGTTAATGAGGAATGAAGGATGGACCTCTTTGATGGATGAAGTCTATTCTTTTTGTGGCAAAAATAACATTGAGGTTCCTAATATGGATGATGTGTACTTACCTCGAGGAAGATCTAGGCGGAGAGTTCATGAAGATACAAACCTTCATCACTATCAAAATGACACATTCAATATGATAATAGATATACAATTTCAGGAGCTGTGTTCTCGATTTAATGAAGTTACCAATGAGTTGCTTATATGTTTTCATGTCTCAATCCTTCTGATTCATTTGCTGCTTTTGAAAATGAGAAGTTGATCCGTCTTGCAGAATTTTATCCAAGGGACTTCTCTGATATAGAGCTTTTGGCATTTGCAGATCAACTTGATACTTTTGTTATTGATATGCGCTCTAGCATTGATTTTTTAGCATTAAAAGGAATCAGTGATCTTGCTCAAAAAATGATTGATACTAGAAGACATATTGTTTACACACTAGTTTATAGACTTATAAGTTTAGCATTGATTCTACCAGTTGCAACTGCTACAGTCGAAAGGGCATTTTCTGCTATGAAGATTATCAAGAATCGACTTCGAAACCGAATGGGTGACCAATGGTTAAATGATAGTTTAGTTGTGTTCATTGAGAAATATGTGTTTGATACCATTCCAAATGAGATCATCATGAAACGATTTCAAAATATGAAAAATCGTCGAGGACATTTTTAAATTAACTTTTAATTAGTACTTATCTCTATTGTATGAAGTGTTGATTTTTAGTGTTATTTTTTATATTTTTCAAGGCACAATTACGTTAAAAAAAAATTCGGGGGTGCTGCCCCCAGACCCCCGCATGGCTTGGCCCGCCCTCACCCAAAATCCTGCGTCTTCCCCTGCAAACAACTTAAATATTATTTCCCACCTAAAACGGCAGAAGATTTGCTTTTTGTACCTACAGTTAGTTACGCTTGTATTCCCCATGATAAATCAAGCATCTCATACAAAGCTCACTCCTAATTAGTGATGCAGGACAATAAACAACAGGTCAGGCCATTATTTGGGCATCAGGCTCTAGCTTGGGCCAAATCTGGCCCAGACTGTCAAGCCCAGGTCTGCCAGTATATAAGGTCGGGCTACTCAAGCCAGATAAAATTTTGGGTTAGGCTCAAGTCGAGCTTAGGTCCGTGGGCCAAATGTTGACTCTTGACAAGGAGTTTCTATTTCAAAAGACAAGCCTGGCGATAGCCAGCGTGCTTGAAGCCCGGCCTATACTCCCAAGTTATCCGAGCTTGGGCTGTCATTTTGGTCCCAAGCCCGCAGCATGTCCCAAATGGTCATTGTGGGCTTGGGCCCAAAATTTTCAAGCCGGCACAACTCAATGCCGAGGCCTAAACACATGTTATTAGAACATAACAATGTCCCAATCGATTGAATCAGCCCATTTAAAGCATCTTATCAACTAGTTTTAACAGGTTTCTCTAAAGTACAATAAAATTAGTCATTTTACATTCTAAACGATTATTAATTTATTATTCAATAGCATTTCATATCACCTCCTCTAAATCGTCTTCTATATAACTTAAAATCTAAAATCGCTTTTAATATATTTTCTATTTTTAATTTTTACCAATTGTATTACAAACCTATAAATATATTTTCGAAAACATCATATTTTATGGAAAATAATAATATAAAAATTAATATCAGGAAATATTTATCATACTTTTTAATAGAGTCCCAAATTCGACTTCAATCGTTATATTTTTGACATCCAAAATTTTGGTGTAAGATATCCTAACCGTCCAGAATATTCTAACGACATAATTTAATGGTCAAAATTTTCTCAATGAACATTATTTTTACCATATTAATATTGAAAAATTAAAATTTAAACGATAAGATTTAGAAAACAAAACTCAAAAGATAATACATCAAAAATAAATAACATAAAACTAAAACAGTAATGCTAAAAAATTAAAAACTAAAGTGTAAATTTTATATTTGAAATAATACTTTAAAGATCTATAGTTATCTGCTAAATCTATCGGCTCTTGTTTGATACTAGTTGTATACTTACGCTTCACGCGGCTCGCGATTTTAATTAGTTATAGCTTGTTTTGTTACCTAATATGAAATATTTAATATTAGGCGATCCCGGTTAATCATGTCAATAAAAATCCGTACTTAATTAAGTATGCAAAATCCAACTTGTAACTTCAATCATGAATTACAATCCACACGGTTAATTAAAGTGTTAGTGAGCAAGAAACATCAAAATTCATGACCAGTAAAAATAATTGCCAGAGCAGAGTCGATATCACGTGTGTACTTGGTGTAAAACCTCCGTAGTATCTTCCATCAGAACCCCAAATCCGCAACGAGTGTGTCCTTTAGACTTTGCTTTAAATGGCCGAACACTCACGAATTGGTGGAAAACCAGCTTAAGCTGGTTAATTGTCAGTTCGTTCAATTCACACAGGCAGAGTGATTGAGGTACTTGCGAACACAACACCCATAGCCGTGCCCACATGCTCCTCAGTTGGTGCCCATCAATTCCTTTAGTTCCATTAAAGTCTGAAGAAACATTGACAGATAGCTTCGCCGAGCGCCTCCAATTCCGTACGTGCCACTCAATGATCTCAACTATACAACAACTGCACAATATTTCTGCCATAACCATAACGTCAAAGTGCATGTAGATACCCAAGTGTATATATCAAGGCAGTCAATCAATGAGCCAACTGATTATCTCACATAATGTGTCCGTTTGGTAGAGTTGAAGCGTATAAGTTGTCAAATAAGCTGTGTGTTGTTTGGTAGAACGAAAGTTTTGATAGCGTATAAACTGTCAATTTAGTATTATGGATATGTAAAATACTTTAATAATGAAATAAAAACTATCAAATATGTATCACATACTCATCCACATTACCAAAACACATCTTTCAATACAATCACATAACTAAAACACATATATCGGTTTAATCACATCAACAAAAACACACATTTTCATATATTATCCATTCCCCTAAAATACTACTCCCTCCGTTTCAAAATATTTATCGTTTTAGAGATTTAATTTTGTTTTAAAATATCTGCCGTTTTATGATTTCAAAGCATAATTAATATATTCTTTGACAAATTTATTCTTATCGTGAAAAGCAGAAGTAAATGAAAGATTATGAAAAATGAGAGTAATTAATAAGAATATTTATGTTTAACACATTTATATTTTACTAATATTAAGATTATTTAATAGCTTTCTTAATTCTTATGTCAAAATCTTAAACGACATATATTTTAAAACGGAGAGAGTAACATTGTATGCCGTCGTAACCCGCTATCTACATTTTGCACCCATCATTTACTTCAATCGGCCCCATTATTAATGGCACAATTTTATAGTTCCACCAATATTTCACTTCATTCCACCGCCCTTAACCATACAATAATTGCACACCACCAATCACATCTGTTCCTCCACGAAGAATAAGAAAAGCCTTGTAGTCAGTGTCAACGACGCATCAATCCACACCTGCCATTGTCGCAAAGGTTAGGCACGACAAACCGCCACCGCCAATGCTCTAGCATTATTGCTAGGGGTCGGCATTAGGCCGGCCCAAAAAATGAGCTCGAATCCGACTTAAGTCTAAACTCGAATATCAATTTCGGGTCGAGCTTGGTGCAAAAACATGAGTCCAAGCCTGGCCTAAATTCAAGAAATTCGGACTTTCGGGCTCGTGACTTTGGATTCGATCGTTAACTATTTTTATTATATATATTAATTAAATAATTAAATTTTAAAAAAATATATTTATTTTATACATATTGCACTGTCACAGTTTGCACTGTGACAATGCACCATATGCACTGTGTTCAATATATATGTACATATATGGTACATTTATATATGTATGTCATATTTTTCGGGCCGAACTTCAGGCTTGGGTTTCAAGCCAGCCCAAATAGTCGGGCTCGACATAAAAATGAAGCCCAAATCCAATGTAATTTCGGGCTTTGACTAGACCTAGACCCGCGAGCCGTTTGATGACCCCTAATTATTGGACCCCATAAGACTAACCTGCATGGGGATAAACCATTTGCATGCAAGCCCTATCGTACCACATAACCCTAAACTATAAACCTTAATTCTCAAATGTTAAATTTTAACTTGCAACATTGAAACGTACATAGTATGATCTTAGACATCATAACATAATATGACCTTAAAACATTAAAATCTAACGGTAAGATCTCATATTTGTACCATTCCTAAACCATAAAATCCAAACCCCTAAAATCTAACAAGAATAAGACGAAGAATTCGATTTTAATTGTGCCTCCAAATATGAATTTGGAACTCATATACATCTAAGATCTAACAAGAAGAAGAAGAAAAATAATAAAACAATGGTGGAGAAGCGGTGGTGCGATGGCGGTGGTGGTGGGCGGCAATAGCAGTGGTGGAGATGGATGATAGATTTCTTAGATCTAGGTATTTCTTAAATTTATGTATATTGACGAAGAAGGACAAATATGAGATTATGTAAAATATTACGTATTGTTTGGTTTAGATAATAGAGAGGGAATAAAAGGGAATAGGGAATGAGTCATTCCATTCCATTGTTTGGTGTATTAATTTTTGGGTGACCCATTCCATTCCACATTTCCTCTCAACCTCTATTCTCATTCCACCTAAATTTGGTGGAAATGATCCACCTTTATTTTTAGATTTTTTTCCCTAGAATAATTTTTTTTCGCAGATTTTTTTTCTCAAATTTTTTTTGCAGATTTTTAAGCATATAAAATAATAATGTAATAAGAAAAGAAAATATTTTTTCCGAAAATGACACTGACATATTATTAGTAAAGGGTAAAATGGATAAAACACATATTTCACTCTCATTCCCAAAACAGTTTTTATGCATACCAAATATAAGAATCAAAATCTCACTTTCACTCTCATTCTAATCGTCATTCTCATTTCCACTCAAACCATTTTACAAATTAAACCATACCTAATTTTTGAAAAAGACACTTACCGGAAAATAGATAACTAATGTGGCAAAGTTTTTTGAGGTGGGCACCGATGTGTCATTTTCATATTTTTGCTGCCTAAATCACATTTGCCTTTCAACGGATTAAAATGTTTCATGATGTTGTGATGTCTGTCAATTGTTTTTTTGTGTGGTGTCTTGTATTGCATTGTTTTATGTCTGATGTCCAATTAAAATTCAAAACCATTTGTCTGATGGCTGGGGCCCACGAGTCCTTTGGGTCATTTGAGTCCAAAATCAGTCATGTGGAATTTTATCCAAATGGTTCCGGCCCACAAGCCTGTACTCTATCGAAAATACAGACACACACATAGGACAGAGACAGGACACGTCATTATAAAAATGTCAATCAATTGTAACGCGGAATCCTATATATCCTACACACACAAGCCTGTACTCTAACATGTCCCTATCTACTGTCTAGTTCCCAGCTTTTCGAGATGGCGAAATATTGGAAATTGCTATTTACACGCATTTACTTAATACGCCTTAAAATTTTTCCAATACAAAGATTTTCAAATTATCTTTTTGTACATATTAATTACACATTAAGATTTTCGAATCTTCTCTACTATCAATTTGAGTGAGATTTATCACTATTATGGTGAGAGTTATAAAAAGGAAGAGGACTATCTTTTTCTGTGTAGCCCATTGACCTATCAAGTCTCAATGTTTCTGTTGGGTATTCCTCTTGGTATAAAAAAATTACATATGCAATACTTGTATGAACCAAAAAAATCTAGTTTTTTAGCAAATATGAACAATAATCTCTGCATATTCAGGATCTGGAAGTAAACATGATCAGAACTACGAATACAAAATTTGTATGAATAAATGGGGTGATTATTTGTATAAAAATTTAATTAAAAGGATTAAAGATACAAAATTTAATTTAATTGAATTGAGAAAAAAATATGGGTACAGAAAGTAAATAGGCTTTAAGATTATTTACATAAGGATAATTTGGTAAATCTAAAATCTTTGTAAAAATTATGTGTGTGCAGCGCATCCAATTTCACGTGCAAAGAGTGGCTGATCCCCGAAACATTTTGGCAGTTTCCATTGATATGGTACATCACGTTGAAGTATATTTTTCAGGCCACCGTGTTACAAGAAATTTTAGAAGAGTTAGCTATGTTTTCTATCAAGAGTTATTTGGCGAAAAAATTTGATCATATATCAACGTAATTATAAATCGTTTGGTAGAATGGTTTGAGTGAGAATGAGAGTGACAATGACAATGAGTGAGAATAAAATTTTGATTCTCACTTTTGGTATGCATAAAAACTCTTTTGGGAATGAGAATGAAATATGTGCTTTATCCATTTTACCCTTTAATAGTAATATGTGCAGCGACATTTTGCCCTTTTCAAAAAAATATATGCTTAAAAACCTGAGAAAAAAAAAGGAAAACCAAAAAAGGGACATTTTAGTCATTTAATGATGCATCTCCACCAAATTTAGGTGGAATGAGAATAGAGGAGGAGAGGAAATGTGAAATGGAATGAGTCATTCCATTCACCCCAAAATTAATACACCAAAAAATGGAATGAAATGACTCATTTCCTATTCCCCTCTAGTCGTTTGGTATGTAGAATGATTTGAGTGAGAATGAGAATGTGAATAAGAATGAGATTTGCCCCTGTTTGTTTCAGAGTAATACTCTATCACCCATACTTTCAGACACTCTCAACTTTTATGCTTTACGAAAGCTTATACTCTATGAGACATACTATGATCTAAACGGATTATCATGTTTGGTATGTATAAAAACTGGAATGAGAATGAGAATGAAATATATGTTTTGTCCATTATGTCCTTTATAATTATGTATGATCAACAAATTTTATTTTACCATTTCTAATTATGTATAATTAACAAATTAAAATAATTTAATTAAATTACATATATTAACAAATTAAAACATATTAATTAAATTAAAATGTAACATATTAATTAAATTAACATATATTAATTTATTACATATTAATTAATTAATGAGGGACAATGAAGTCTTTTAAGGTTGGATTTCATGTGGAATGAGTTATTCTTACCAAATTTGCATGGAATCAAAAAGAGGAGAGAGAGTGTGGACCTATTCCATTCCTCACAAAATTAGCAAACCAAACATAGAAATAAAATGACTCATTCCTTTTTCCACCTCTATTCTTCGTATCAAACATCACCTTAGTGATTTTGCATAAAAAAGAGTCATTTAAGTAATATACAACATTTAATTATGTTTTTAGAGATCTACTTTTTTAGAGTTCGCCCATGGTGGACAAATGTGGGGATTGTCAAGGATTTGAGTATTGTTTAGAAACAATTAATCACGTATTATTTCTAACTACTGAGCAATATAGAAAGTTACTTTCAACACATCTTTTGTGGGTAATTTTCTGCATATGATAAAATAAACAATTTTGTACAAGTTATCAGTTTTCTGAAACAGGACCATGCATTAAAAATTCATGATAGAAAGGGAAGTTGGGCCAGTTGGTGGCCCAAGCTTGTGTATTTATATATGTTGCCCTCCCTATCGTCACATATATATCTCCACATATATATATGATATATATAAATAGGTTACTCAATCCCTGCTTATAGCTAAACTAAAACTAGTTATGTCAACCTTGAATTCCTTCCCTTTAGTTTCTCTCCCACCAGTGACAAAATGTTCATTTCCAAAATTCTCCATGGCTTCCAAAGTCCATAGAGCTTCATAGTAAGTTTTTTCGTACTTAATCTGCCTCATATATATTTTACATTTATTTTTGGCTCTTTCTTGCTTTTCATTTTTAATTATTTCTGTGTTTTTGTATTGATTTCCTCTGGTCATGGGTTGCATTATATTTAAGCAATGTTACACCTCTAAGGCTATAACCAAAAAAACTTTCTTATCTTTAGCTCTGTAGGGGTAGAAAAAATCAAGAAACCATTCTCTCATGCTGAAAAGGCTGATATTGAATCAAGACTTACAATGCCACCTGAGAAGGTTGAGATCTTCAAATCTATGGAGGGTTGGGCTAAAGACAACATTTTATCCCTACTAAAATCACCCCAGAAATCATGGCAACCTCAGGATTTCCTGCCAGATGCTTCCTCAGATGGATTCATGGAGCAAGTCACTGAGCTGAGGGAGAGAGCAATCCACATTCCCGATGACTATTTTGTGGTCTTAGTAGGTGATATGATCACAGAAGAGGCCCTGCCAACTTACCAAGCACGTCTCAGTAGTACGGATGGGTTCAAGGATGAGACGGGTATAGATAACACACCTTGGGCAATCTGGACGAGGGCATGGAGTGCTGAAGAAAATAGGCATGGAGATCTTCTGAATAAGTACCTCTATCTTTCAGGACGAGTAGATATGAAACAAGTTGAGACCACAATTCAATACCTAATTGGGTCCGGCATGGTAAGTGCACTACAACTCCTCTTTTTGCAGATTATTGTCACACTTATCTCCTTTCGCGCAAAAAATTAAAGAAAGAACAAAAAAACCATTTTCAACTTGTTTGAATAGTTACTTGGATTTTTCTAACTAAAAAAAAAAAACATGTGAGAGTTATTACCTTTTTTTGTCCATCCGGATGCAATAGGATGTTGGAATGGGAACAAATCCCTATTTGGGTTTGATCTACACATCATTTCAAGAAAGAGCAACATTTGTATCCCATGGAAACACAGCCAAGCTAGCAATTAAGTACGGGGATTCAAAGCTAGCTCAAATATGTGGCACAATTGCCTCTGATGAGAAGCGCCACGAAACTGCTTATACCAAGATCATAGGGAAGCTTTTCGAGATCGATCCTAATGAAACTGTGATGGCATTTTCTGATATGATGAGAAAGTCAATTTTAATGCCAGCACACTTGATGAATGATGGATGCGATGAGAATCTATTTCTACACTTCACAAGTGTCGCTTCGCGAACCGGTGTCTACACAACTATGGATTATATTGATATATTGGAGCATCTGATAGCTAAATGGAATGTGGAGAAACTGTTGGGATTATCAAGTGAGGGTCAAAGAGCTCAAGACTATGTTTGCCAGTTAGCCCCAAGGCTTAAAAGGCTAGCGGAGAGGGCTCAAGGGCAGGTTAAGGAAACACCAACCATACCTTTCAGCTGGATATTTGGTAGAGAAGTCTAGAATAAAATGATACCTAGATTGAGAGCTGTAGTGAACTTCCTTACAGTTCATTTACCCAGCTCTACAGATGCATATCATCCAGCATATATATATGTTTGTGACTTCCATAAATAAATCTTAGTGGGACTATAATAAAAGTTTTAAAAGACCTGATCTATATAAAGAGTTTGATTTGTTTAACTAAGCAAAAGAGGCATCCGTTCTGTGCATAAAATAACAGAGGGAGAAAAAGGCACTTTTTACACTGGCATGAAGTCATTGTGGTTTTGGAACAAAAATGGAAGTTCCAAAATTCAAAATTTGATGTCCATATATTATAACCCAAAAAAATGACGTACTTGCAGTGATGGGCAGCTGTCCAGTCTATTTTTATGTTAAAAGAAGTGTAAATCCCACACTACGTCATCCACCCAACGGCTGCACCCATCCACCCAACAGCTGCACCCATCCACTGAATGATGTTTACAGCCTTCATTCCTTAAAGGACACATCGCTCACTGTACTTACATGTATTAGGCAGTACGAACCCACATGGGCCTACTAAAATAAAACCAACGTAGGCTTGGTGTTTGCTTGACTTAAAAGCCAATTTGATATGCAAATGTAGTTTCTTAAAAGGTTGCACAATCATGGATGACCAGTCATACCTTTGGTGGAGTTTTTGACAAAATGGTTTGCCAAAAACCATTTTATCAAAATATGTGAAGCAACTGGCACGAAAAAAAATTAAATCCGTCACTAATTGTTTTTTTTTTGGATAGGACATCCATCTAGATCTACGAAAAAAGAAACATGGATAAAGAGGTCTATAGAGTGTGGAAAAGCTAAATAAATCGTACATTCATAAAATCAAACCCTGAGTGCTTACATGCCAAAAGCACCCACCCTAATATATATATATATATATATATATATATACTACATTCACTTTGTATTATATTATTACATGATTTTGGGCCAAACATTATGGAAATAAAAATAAAACCCCAATCCTAATACTAAAACCCAATACAACTTAAAGCCCAAAAATACATCACAAAAGTGCTAGCTATATGTAGGGCAAAACCATCAGACTAAGAAAAACAAAAATAGTTGGCTAATGTATCTTAAAGAGAGAACAAATGATAAGTCAGTGTTGTTTGCAAGGAAAGTATCTGTCATGCATGCGGAATGCAAGGACATTTGCAACATATGATTATATATAATCTTAAATTTCAACACGGATTTAAGCAAACTGTTCCACACTAACAATTAATAAACAATTACAATTAAAGAATAGGACTAGGAAAACAACTCACATGCACAAGATTTTCGTAACGGATGGGTTTGAGAAGAAGCAGGTTCGCACGCAGGAATTTAAGTCTAGATGAACAAAGTTTAGTGGAGGTTCTGAAGAACGCCTCAAGAATTTTTTTTTTGGGTCATTTATTGGTTATCCCTTTAAAAGTATAAAAAATAACACTAAAAATCAAAATTTTATATAATAGCGATAACTAATAGTTGAAAGTTAATTTACAAATGTTCTCCACGGTTTTATATTCTGAAATCATTTCATGATGACCTCATTTAGAATAGTATCAAAAATATCTTTCTCAGCCTACACAATAAAACTATCATTTAACCATTGATCGAATGATTTTGAATAACCTTAATGGCATAAAATGTTATCTCTACTGCGACTGATAGAATCAATACCAACCTTATAAGTTTATAAATCAATCGTGTGTACATTATTTCTTCTAGTATCAATAATTTTTTGAGCAATATCATCGACTTCTTTTAAATCAATGTGAATACATAATGCTAGGCTAGAGCTCACATATCAATAATAAAAGTATAAAACTTGTCAAAGTATAGTTGGGGTGGGCAAGTGTGGGGTTGGCCAAAGTATACTAGGGTTGACAAATGTGGGGATTGTTAGGGATTTGAATCTTGTTTAGAAACAACCACGTATTATCTTGTAATATGTTACCAAGTTTAGTTGACTAATTATGTATTAAGTCTTTTTCTGTCATGAGATGTATTTTAAGGGTTATGATTATGCCAAGTGTATGGCTAGGTGAAATTTTCTTAGAAGGATCTGGAGATCCTTGTGCTTGCTCTTGTAAGGAAAATATCATGGCTTATGTAGTCCTGTAAATCCTCTTGTAAGAAAAATTTATCTGGCAGTGAAAAAAGTTCAAGCTTTGTCTGGAGTTGTTCTTGTTTTGAATGCAAATTCATGAGTTTCTTTTTAGATCATTTATACTTGGAAGTTGCTAGCAACCTACTTTGGTGGTCATCTTCGAAGTTGTTCAGCTGCTGGTTGGTTCCTCCATAGTTTTTGGAGCTCAATTTCAATCTTGGTTTCAGTAATTAACAGGGATCAGTTTGTTCAAGTTACCAGTTTTATCAAACAGGACCACTAAAAAGTTATGATAGAAGGGGAAGTTGGTGGCTCAAGCGTGCGTATATATGTTGTCCTCCCATTGTCACACACACACACACACACATATATATTTATATGTATATATATATATATATATATATATATGCATATATACATAGATAGGTTGTTCATTCCTTGCATATAACTAAACTAAAACCAGACATGTTAACCTGCAATTCCTTCCCTTCAGTTGCTCTCCCACCAGTGACAAAATGTTCATTTCCAAAATTCTCCACGGCTTCCAAAGGCCATAGAGCTTCTCAGTGAGTTTTTTCATACTTAATCTGCTTCATATATTCAGGTTTATTTTTGGCTCTTCTAGCTTTTCATTTTTAATTATTTCTGTGTTTTTGCAATATTGATTTCCTCTGGTCATGGGTTGCATTACATTTAAGCAATCTTACATCTATAACCACAAAAACTTTCTCATCTTCAGCTCTATAGGGGTGGAAAAAAACAAGAAACCATTCTCACATACTGAAAAGGCTGATATTGAATCAAGACTTACAATGCCGCCTGAGAAGGTTGAGATCTTCAAATCCATGGAGGGTTGGGCTAAAGAAAACATTTTATCCCTACTAAAATCACCCCAGAAATCATGGCAACCTCAGGATTTCCTGCCAGATGCTTCCTCAGATGGATTCATGGAGCAAGTCACTGAGCTGAGGGAGAGAGCAAGCCACATTCCTGATGACTATTTTGTGGTACTAGTAGGCGATATGATCACAGAAGAGGCCTTGCCAAGTTACCAAACACGTCTAAGTAGTTTGGTTGTATTTAAGGATGAGACGGGTATAGATAACACACCTTGGGCAATCTGGACTCGGGCATGGACTGCTGAAGAAAATAGACACGGAGATCTTCTTAATAAATATCTATATCTTTCAGGACGAGTGGATATGAAACAAATTGAGACCACAATTCAGCATCTAATTGGGTCCGGAATGGTAAGTTCACTACACCATCTCTTTCTATAGTTTATTAACAACCCCTTTCAACTTGTTTCAATAGTTACTTGGATTTTTCTAATTCAAAAAAAAAAAAAAAAAATGTTAGAGCTATGATCTATTTTTGACCATTCTGATGCAACAGGATATTGGAGTGGGAACAAATCCCTATCTGGCTATCATCTACACATCATTTCAAGAGAGGGCAACATTTGTATCCCATGGAAACACAGCAAAGCTTGCAATTAAGTACGGGGATTCAAAGCTAGCTCAAATATGTGGCATAATTGCCTCTGATGAGAAGCGCCATGAAACTGCTTATACCAAGATCATAGGGAAGCTTTTCGAGATCGATCCTAATGAAACTGTGATGGCATTTTCTGATATGATGAGAAAGTCAATCTCAATGCCAGCACACTTGATGAATGATGGATGTGATGAGAATCTATTTCTACACTTCACAAGTGTTGCTTCGCAAACTAGTGTCTACACAGCTATGGATTATATTGATATATTGGAGCATCTGATAGCTAAATGGAATGTGCAGAAACTGTTGGGATTATCAAGTGAGGGTCAAAGAGCTCAAGACTATCTTTGCGAGTTAGCCCCAAGGCTTAAAAGGCTAGCGGAGAGGGCTCAAGGGCAAGTTAAGGAAACACCAACCATACCTTTCAGCTGGATATTTGGTAGAGAAGTCTAGAAGGAAAAAAAAACCTAGATTGAGAGCCGCAGTGAACTTCCAGCATATATGTAGTTTTGTGACTTCCATAAAGAAATCTTAGTGTGACTAAAATAAAAGTTTTAAAAGGCTATTGTGAATGTTAAAGCATTTGATTAATGTGGATGATACATTTAACCACTAATCCATCAAATATATTAATTATATTACACACCTAATAGTCATGGATTAATAGTGGTGGTTGGAGATATTATAATTAGTGAAGAAAATACAATTAATATTTATTCTATTAGTTGATTTATGTGAATTTTTATGCTATAAATAAGTGCTTGAACTTCACATTTTAGATTATGCAACATAAGAAATAGTTATATCTTGCAAACTTTCTCTACAAATATTATTATTAAAACAATAGTTTTCTTAATCTTAATTTGCGAATACTTTGATTCTTTGTTTTACAACAAATACCTCTTCATTATTAATAAGTATCTTAGAATTATAAAAAAATATGAATTCTATCTTTAAATATATTTTTAATGCATGATTCGGATTTCGGGTTAGGGTATACATGTTTGAAAACGGTTATCCAATCAATTATAAAAAATATTGACAAAGTTAAACGGTAAACGGGTACCTTGAGGTAAACGGTTATGAAACGGTTTCGATTTTAGAAATCTATATGATTTTCTAAACGGTTTTGGTACAGGATACATTAAATGATAACAATTTTAATATTTATTAATAAGAAGGGTACTCGATCCGTTGTCATCTTTGCATCGGGCTGCCAATTCACGCACAAACAGTGATTTCAAAACGGCATCGTTATGAGTTGATTATTTTGCGTCGTTTTGGGTTACTCATGCGGTTCTTCCTTCGTGTTTCTCTACTCCAGAAATGACAAATCTACTCGGCACACTTCCCTTGGTTCGTATATCTCCAAATTCCCTTTTCACAATTTCATCTTTCGATTGAATCTCGCAGCCCTGGTTTGTTTTGCTCTGTTCCAAAATCTTTGTTTTTTATTGCATCGAATCTTGTGTGAATCAGTTAGTTCCTACCAGCTACCAGATGATAGAGGGATGGCTCAAGGGTTTCTATTGGCTTTGAGCCCTGGTTGGGTTTCGAATGTGCCGATTTGAATTTGCTCTGCGAAGTTACATGAACTTCGACGCTTTTCAGAGTTTTATCTTTCATTGTATCTCGCAGGCTAGGTTTTGTTTTGTTGTGCTCCAATTTCTTCATTTTCACAGTAAATCTTGTGCGAATCAGATAGTTACTACGTCCTCTAAGGTGGCTGAGGGATTTGTTGAATTATGGTATGGCTCATATTAATGTAATGATGAACTGAACTTTAAAGTTCAAAGGTAAAGTAAAAGGCTTTAAAGGGGAGAAGAGGAGCCCGAAATCGCAAAGCCTTTTGGAACGGGTCAAGTGTAATTGCGATTGCAGGGGTGCGAGGGCGGAAGCCCTTGCGATACGGTACGATATAGTTGGGCTGAATTTTTATGTATGAAGGTATCTTTGTCATTGTACCGGGTAGATATTAAAGTTATTGATACATGATCTAGTTGGGAAGTTGAACATTGTGCGACTGTTTTCATATAGTGAAAACGCAAGAACTCCTATGAACGTAGGCTTTATTGGCCGAATCACGTAAATCTTTCTGTCCGATTTCTTATTATTTTCTAGTTTTGTGTTTAAGTGCTTCTTGATTGTGTGAGATCAATCACAACAGGATGATGGGGATTTTCTACTCGCTCTGATCTTCACAGGCTTATCCCTAGTTGTTTTCCGATTCTACCGACCCTTGACGCAATTGCTACAGCTGGTGGTGTTTATTAAACTCTGAATTTAGTTGTACTAGAGTTCATCAATTGAATTTTTCATTGCCTTTATAAACCTTAAAACTCCGCACTGATTGGGCACAACAATTTCACAAGTCAACAGCTCTGTTCTTTTAATATCCTGCTTGGATATGCTTAACTAAGACGCTATGAAAATCTCACATTTTGATTTGTTAAAATTGAAATTATATATGCTTCATTGGTTTGATTTTTGTGCTTTGGAAGAGTTCTTTTGGAAGTTAGAAACAATAAAATTTATTCAATTAAGTCCATAATTAATTAATTGTATTTTTAAAAGCTAAAAATTAACATTGCTTGTATTTATTTCAACGAAATTTTTTTTTTCTTTTTTTGAACATTGGAAACACTTTTCCATTAAAATTTGAATGCAACAAATTGTTATTACAAGATATCATTCTCCACCCAAAGGCTGTAAGGTTTTTCTCTTGACAAACGAATACATAAAAATTAATGTGAAAAAATCTCACTTGCATAATCATGTTAATACAATGGAGGCTTAGAATTCTAATAATTCATTAGAAGACGAAAAGAACAGTTCAGAACCAAGCTGACCTAAAATATTCTTCAACAATTAATATAACTGCCAAAATACCCAAAATACAAAACAATTAAATTAATTTGATGGAAATAATTAACCCTAAAGAATGACTCCAAAATAGCAGGCCTTACAAAGCATGAAATTGGCAGTCCATATTGTTGTGAAAGGAAGAAATGAAATGTTTACCAAAAATTTGGAGAGAATGTAAATCAGAACCTTAGTTTCTTGTTCATATTTTCTTGCTAGAGTTCATTTTATAAAGGAGCAATAAAAAATGACAGAAGAGATTTGATCACAGCGGAATGACGTCAGATAAAGGAGGTCGAGGTGTTGAGTTCCAATGATCCATACACGCAGCGACAATTAAAATTTTCATCGAAACCCTCCTGAGGATCCATGCGAAAGGGCATAAATCGGTGATCAAAATTTACCTGTTGGAGCGCAGAGATCGAATGGTTGCTAGACTTGAAGGATCCGAATCAACCAGCACTATCTGAACGAACAGCGCCTCTATGGTATACACCCGAACAAGGCAAAGATCTTCTGTCTCCATTATGCTAGTAACCGGGGAGAAGGGTTCCCAAAACCGTTTTCTCTCAACTCTCTATATTGCGGCACACTAACTGTTGTACCGCCACTAGGGTTATACACTCCAACCCTATATATGGTGAGCCAAGTAAAACGAAAAGCCCATATCCCCTTAAAGAAAGGAGCCCACGTTTTGGATAGTTGACCATGTTCAATCAATCTCATTAATTGAACCGGTCATGGACCCTACATAAAGTCCTAAGCCCAAACGTAATTGTTATTCTCTAATAATGTAATCTTTGCTTATTCTATGTGTGCGACCCTATAGGTTCTCATTACGTTGGCAGCGAAACTAAAATCGTATTCTAGCATCACAAACAATGAGAGGTATCTAGCAACACATCATTGTTACCCAAGTAACGGGAATGTCAATGATTCGACATAACCTTTATTCATGACCAATTTTACATGCAGTCCCTTTGTCCATCATATCTTGATTAACATCGAGGCATGGAATGTGTCATCCTCGTATAGGTTAATCTATGTGTTTCTTGATTCCGAGTAGACTATAATAAACAAACGAGATCAATATCACATATTGACTCATTTGAGCACGACCATGCATTTCTCAGTCTCACTCAATCAAGGGGCCCACATATATTATTCCTGTTATATAGGAGGGAAAAATTCCATCTATGTCACTCACATCCCTCCACATGATTCATGATACACCCAATCACTGACTTTATAGCCAACCCTTTTACAGGTGACGTTAGACAGTATCAAAATGTATAACTCCTCATGTCGGGAACTGTAGTGATTTCAGGTCAAAGGACAACATACATTATCGTCACTATGACAATAGCTTATGACATTCATATAACAATCCATGTAGTATTCTCATATTGGGTTTGTCCAGTACTTCTGTTCTCTAACAAATACCCATGTATTGATTTGATATTTCATATCCATGACCCGTAAGATTTGGTCATCAATCAACCTACATACTAGTCTCAATGTATTAATGTTATCCCAATTAACAATAATACTCGACTAGGGACATTTAAGAATAGTGTTCTATATACATCCATGAGGATCTCACGTTCAAGTCACACACTTGAAGTCCCATGACATCGAACCAACTATTCTAGGGATATTTATCACAATCATTTATATAGTGCAGATAAATAAATCATAATAAAAGAAATACCTCAATATAACATAATAAATATATGCGAGTACAATCATCTATATGATTGGCTGCTAGGGCATACACCAACACGAGGTTCCTGTTGATAGGCTTGCGGTCTCACAAACAACGACATTAACACTATTGTATTAGCATTGCTTCAAAACTAAAACATATAGGAGAGATAACTTTTCAAAGTTTTGGGTTATTAATTTTCGACACTATCACATATAATATAGTGATATAAGTAGTTGATAACTATACACACGTTTGTTCAAAAATTATGAGAGCCATTGAGAGTTAGATTTGTGCCCTAGTTTAACTTTAACCAAAAAGTCTAATTTGCACAATTTTTTTAGAGGCTTTATCAAAATAATTGATGAACTAAGTCACTATTTCAGGTCGAGATCAAATTTTCGGTCAAAATATTTGGAATCGTATTTTATTATGAATGTATTTAAGCTTGACTTAACCTTCTCCAATGATAAGAAAATGTGATTAATAATCAAAACAACTTATCATAAATTTATACAGTATATTGCAAAATTTGAGTATAATTATCATGTTAGTGTATAATTCTTACAATATACTGAAAAATCATAGTATAATTCTCAAAATATATTAAAAAATTAAAATATAATTTCAGTATATAAATGAGATGAATGCCCAAGGAATTAGTGTTAATAAATGAGATCAACATTAAAAGAACTTGTTTATGGACTTGATTCTATTGAACTAATGTTTGGACTTGTTTCTATTGAACAAATGTGACAAATCAAATCACAAATTCATTTCAAAGTTGGTATATTAACTAAATGTATGAAACCGCTACAACTATTACTTAAGAAAGAGAACTCTTAACTAATATGATGCCGGCCCTATTTAAACTGTTTTTTCATATTTTATCCCCTAAACTTGGGGAAAACAATGTTTATATAATATGGTGTAAACGTTGTTTATTTATCTCTTTTGAGGAAAAATACAATTTTTATATGTCAAATCTCTTGATTGGGGATCAATGTATCATTTTTGATTCTTTGGATAATCATAATTTTTTTTTGTTGAAAAAAATATATAATATGTATTTATCGTGCAATTGTTTTTGGAAAATAGCTAAATTATTTTTAAAAAAATTCATAACAAACATGAACCTTAAGATAAAAGTAAGTTAGACCGTAGATCTTGCTAAATTTTTTAGTTCTAAAGATAAACTTAAAAATCAATGGCTAAAATTGTTTATATATCTTGTATCTATTATGATTTTAGAAAGAAAAAAAAATTAATGAGACCAATGAATTTGTTATTAAACTCAAATTTTAAAATTTCAAAAATTCTCCCACTTATCCTGATTGTTTTGCATTAGTAAAAATAAAAAAAACGCCAATGAACCAAGCCAAAGAAATCGGTACTTGACATGCCAAGTGACAAAATCATATGCTTTCTGTAAAATATTTTGTTCTTATGTGTTTTTTGCCAAATTAGAAAAAAAAGTAATTTTTATTAAAATGATACTTGATAACCATCACAAAATGAATAAAAAAAATCATTATTTAGAGATGAGAGGGGACTGGGAGAGGCAAGAGATGAATTTTTAGGGTATTTTAGTTTTTTAAAATTGATGAAGGGTATTTGAAATAAATGAAGAAAATTCTATGGATCTATTGGTATATTTGATTGGGTCATGGACTTAGTGATGTGTCAATTTACAAGGAGAGACCTATTGGTATAATGCCATTTTTTCTTTCGCTATTATCGGAGCTTGGTTCACTTAGCTAATTCTTATCCTTCAAATATAGGGATGACAATTTCACCTGGTCCTGCCCCGACCGGCCGACTCGATGTGCCTTGCCGTGTGCAGATTTTTACCAACCTAACATTGAGACGGGATGGGACAAAAAAAATCAACCCGCATGCGGGGCGAGATCAATCACCTAACCCACCCTGCAACCCGACTTTTATATATATATATACACACTTCATATAAGTTATATTAATATAAGTAGTTATATATAAAGTATAATATATATGTAAGTTAATATAAATTATACACATATATATATATATATATTAGTTATATTTTTTGTTTGTTGTTTGATTATTTCAGATTTTAGAGTTTAATGTCTGATAATTGTATAAGAACTTATTTATTTAAATTAATGTTATGCTTGAATATGTTTTTGAATTTCGAGAGACAGGGTGGGGTGCTCCGCGGGTTGTTTCTTGACGGGGATGGGGTAAAGTAGGTTCCCCAAAGTGCAAGGCGGGGAGGGGGTATTTTCAACCATTTTTCCAATGCCAAATCATATATCCCATTGCCTCGTTGCCCCATTAATCAAAGAAGCGACAGTCTCATACTTGTTCACCCAATATAGAGAAGAAATTGGCTTAAAAGAGTGAGGATTTGACAACCACGGATCCACTCCAATTTGCAATCCTAAACCAGACCCAACCCTCCAATGTGCACCACGCTTAACTAAGCTAATGGCTTGCCAATGATAAGATCTAGTTGTTTGTTTTTAGGCGTTTCTATTAGAATAAGCCCTGGTTTCAAGCGTGTTTGACCATTTCATTGTTGCATGTACCACGTAGACTAAATCATGTGTATGTGGGCTATTCTGTTAGGATTCATGTAAGGCTATTAAAAGCCAAAGCTCAGTTATGTTCAATAAGATAAGTCATTCCCAATTTGTGTTGTGTTCTCGATCTTCTAGTTCATAACAGCCAACTACGAGTACGAGAGAGTTTGTCCCAATCTGGGCATGTAGGAAGTTAGTTGATGTTTTTAAATTTTTAGTTTTATTTGGCAAGCGGTTTTTTTTTGTCGAGTTCCTAAGAATTATAGATTAAAAACTCAGCCTTGATGTTTGGGGAAAAAAGAGAGGCAAGACAAAAATTATTAAATCATCATCACAACAACCTCACCGGTAGCTACATCTCTTGAACTTGACTTCACAATTACAATCTCTCCTCTCAACCATATAAGTCACCAACCACATCACTCATTTCTCATCAATTTACCTTCAATTGAGAACCACTAACTCATCATCTCATCATTTTGCTAATTCAGCCAATCAATAGGTACCTATGCATGTGTTTTGTATATATATACATACATACATATATAAATGTATATTTACACACACGCATATATATATATATATACATACACACATATGTATAGATATACATATACATATACATATACATATACGTATATACATATATACATATATATATATATATATATATATATATATATGTATATGTATATCTATACATATACCACAATTCTCAGGTGAGGGACTGCTCTATATATATGTATGTTACGTGGAGATATAATCTTTTGCTTGTTATTATTTGTTCTAGAAAGACAAAAAAATAATCATTGGTGTTTCTTTAATTGAATTATTATGGGTTAGACATATGTCACTCTTGCTAATTGAATTATTATAGGGAGCGTTCTGGACTACGTGCCCGTAAATTAGGATTTCATGGGATGGGGCGTTACACCATCCCTCCATCGTAAGGTTGTGTTTCATATGCATTATCCTCATTTACACTAAGAGCAGTAGGTATGAATGCATGGATACTAGTAGCACCTTGACCTCCGAACAGAAACTCAAGTGATTCCCTATTCTCTATTCCTTGAGTGCAGAACTTAGCATATCTCTTATATTGCTGCAAAAAAAATGCAATACAAATGTTTTCAAAACAACACCACAATATAATTTAAAAGCATAACTTGTCAATGAAAATGAAAAAATTACCTTAATCTTCTAATCCCACCAGTCATTATCAGTGAGAATTGTTTGTCATATTGGATCTCATCTCAACCCCGTCTCCCCAATGAGCAATTTCTCCCATACACGCCAATCTTTCCTTAGATTGTCCCACTTGTTTTTAAGTTGTGTTTGATATTAGGATTTCCCTTTTTTTTTTCAATGAAAGAACTAACAATTTTCTGCTATCCATCACTTGTGAAATGAGTGTTAGGCCTATCACCAGTCTTAACTTGTTCAACACGTATTTCCACAAAAGCTTTTGTCAATACAGAATCTCAACTGGCCTTATCAAGTTGGCTATCATTCTCAGTGGGTTAGGTGCTCATGCTATTTCAGTTTGGCACAAATAAAGCATCCATTTTCAATACATAATCAGGTAAAAAACCAACTAAATTAAAGAAATGAAGCAAAATAAATTGAAATGAACATAGAAGCATATGATTGAATTTATCTTTACACTTCAAGTATAGATCATCAGGTGATGTTGTGCACTCATATTAGCCCACAATAATATGAGTATGATCACATAATTATCCATACAATTATATGCTACATAAAGAGGACAATTTCGATACAATGAAGAATCATGCATTCCTTCATCTCAATTTGCTGGTTTTCTCACAATAACCAACTTGCAGATCAAGATGAAAATTGTAGAACATGAGAAGGCAAACCAAAGGGCGTGTATTAAAAATACATAACATTGCAAGACATAAAAAGACACTTGGAGGCCATTTACATGATGAAAATGAAGTTTCTCAAACAAATTTGCATTAAAAATGAAAAAAATGACAGTACTTCATCACCTACGCATAGATTATTTCAGTCTCATATTCATAATAAAGGAATCATATAAGTCAAAGCCTACTCATATTCATAATAAAATCATAGGTAGCAAACACTTGCACCAATACTTGATCTTATCTATATATAAAAAATCCTTCATTTTTAGTCTAGAAACACTATTGATGGAGAACAAACCTGATTTGAGTAGAGAAGAACCCGATTTCAGTGGCGAAAATGTGAATCGAAGTATGTTGATGTGTCCGCTGTTGGTCGCCTAGAAAAGCAAGGCTGAAAGAAAGGTAAGCTGTGAAATGTCAAGACTTGGGGATTATGGTTATATAAGGGCATTTTTGGGATTGCAAATTTACAGAAGGACAAGTGAGTAAAAAGCCGCACCTTGTAACAGTGCCGCCGGCCTTTCCATCAAACTGCGGTGCAAGCTGAAGGAGCTCACGCAAGTTACAGTCGAGAACGTGATTTGGGAAGGTTGAGGCCTGCGACACCTATATACCAAACAGGGAAACTATGCAAAAACGACAATGCAACTCCATGCGTCTCCACTTGGGCATGGATTTTTTTTCTTCCAAAAAGTCAATCAATCTTTCCCCATCCACCATGGAATAAACGAAATAAACAAGACCAAGAGGAATAATTGTGCCCATTGAAGAGCAAACTAGTCAACTTGAGACTTGGTGAATGAGCAGGATATAAGATATCAAGACTGGGATAGTGACAACGGAGGAAGCTGTGGGATTTGGAACAATTGTCATGGATGAAACTAAAAATTTAAGAAATATCATGGGCCAAAATGCAAATCTTAAATATTTTAAGGACCAAACTACAAATTCTAGAAATTTGGGGCCAAACTATAAATTCCAAGAATATCAAGAGCAAAACAATGATGTTTTAGATAAAGGAAATATATATCTTATTCACGGCATAAAAATGGAGCTACAAATTCAAATTCTAAATGGAGTTGCGCTAAAGAGAAATCGTGACAGTGGACGCACACATGTCGTGCCCAAGTAGGAGATGCGCTGGTGTAAAGAACCTGCGTTGGAGAAAAAAGCTAGAGTTGCATCGAAGAGAAAATTATCACGGCTGAGGTCGTGCCGGATCACAAAGAGGAGAGAAGCGTCTCAAAAGGAGTGTAGAAAAACTTGAGTCGATTCACGCGATGACTAGAGAATCACATACGCTCACCAAAAAATCAAAACAATCACTTGCGCAAAAACTAAATTTCGCATAACATAATCAGAGTAAGAATCTTAGAGGATTTTTGGCTCTGATACCAACTTGAATTAGTATGAGATGATTTTGTTGTCTTGTTTCTCAAATGAGAACCAAAAAAACAGATTTCATTATAAGGTTGTAGTAACCCGTTTTCATCCGGACAATCTATTTTATTTTTTTTTATCTCATTTTTAGACTGCATTTTTTTATTTTTTGGACCTAATTTTTTGAATTGAATACCTAATGTGATTTTTCTTATTTTCTTCGAATACCTACTATCTACTCTAGCTTTTCTCCACCATAGCCAACAACACCCCATGGCCATGCACTTTTATGAAAAATTATGCCAAAAAAATTGAAAGTTTTACTCCTTTAATATGGCACACCACTACGTGGCCATCATCGTGTCAATATCATCTGGCCCACCACATCACAAAGTCATTGTTTTGTCTCATTATCACATTGCTCACCTTCACCTAACATCAACCAAGCCGACACATCAACCAAACCGACACAGCTAGCCACCTAACCTACCTTCTGTGTTTTCTCCACCAACCCCCTTTCTTCACCTTACATGAGAAATTGAGTAGGTTTTGGGAAGCGTCTCAAAATGAGTGCAGAAAAACTCAAGTCGATTCACGCGATGACTAGAGAATCACATACGCTCATCAAAAAATTAAAACAATTGTGCCAATCGGCCTGAAAAATACAGAGTCGCCACCAATTGATTTTATAGTGCAATTGGAACACCTAAAGCCTGCGAACCAGAAACAGGGTACGGGAGTCGATTGAGCGTGGGGAAGGGTTTAGGCACCCCACGACTCCTGTTTAGTTGCTGAGTTTTAAATAATTGGTTGTTTTAAAATAGGGTATTTTGTAAACTTGATTTATTTAGAAGGACTGAGAATTTTGGATTGTACCAACTTATGGTATCCTTTTTAAAATGTGCCAACTTATGGCATAGAGAAAGAAATTGAATTTGTTGCGTTGAAATCTTAGAAAATGAATTGGGTTGTAAAAGGAATTGAGGTGGATTTGGAATTCCAACTTATGGAATTGGGTTAAATTCCAACTTATGGAATTTGATTTGATTTGGAGGAAAGGTTGGGGAACACCAATTTATTTAAAGAAATTGAATTTTGTAGAAAAAGAAAAAAAACGCCGATTTATTTTAGAAAGATTGGAAAGGTATTATTTTTTAAACAAATGTGTTGAATTTGTAAAAAAGTAAATAAAGATACCAATTTATGGTAAAAGTGTTTTAAAAAATACCAACTTATGGTATTATTTATTTTTAATTTGAAAAATTACCAACTTATGGTAGCAACTATCTAAAATTGCTATAAGAGTGACGGCTTCGAATTAACAATTGTCACGTTAGCGTCATTTTTCACATTTCATAATAAAATCCTTGGGCATGCAAATATTTACAAACAACGAAATCCTAAATACCTATATGCATCTAACACCCTAATAATCATGTATGCCTTTTATTTATTTACATCCATTATTTACATGGGTTACAATTTACATGGCCTTGGGTTTACTAATTTCTACCCCAACAATCTCATACATGATTTATGAACCCGAAACCCAATATACAAACATGATCCAAATATACACAAGAAATAAATTATGGCCCAATGATCTATACATATAAAATCACATGCATGTAAACCCAAAATCAAACTAAACTGGCCCATATTCAAATATCCCAAACCAAAACCAATAAATAATCTGGCCCGTATTCAAATATCTTAAAAGCATGCAAAGACCTGGCCCAATAATTCAATCCTATAACCGGCCCAATTAAAACATTCCAAACCCAAACTGATAGCCCTGTAACCGGCCCAACAAATCAATATTAGCCCAAATCATTAATAAACCACAAAAGAAAAACAAATCAAGCCCAAAACCAACCCTAGCCCATTACCTAAACTCACACATCACTAATCCGGCCAACCTTTCCTAAAGCCCTAGCATCCCTCCCAAAATCAACTTTTCTTCCTTTCTCTCCACCTCTGCCGCACCTCCTCAAGTCTCAACCATCTTCTTGATTTTTTTTAAACCTCTCTCCAAAAATAACACCACAAACACGAAGATCAGTAAAAAAAAACTCAGAGATTTTACCTTCCCAGATTTGAGATCAAGTCTTTTCGGATTGACGGTGGAGAAGAAAGATCAGGGATTGGGTGTCTGATTCGGCTTTCTGGAAGAGGTGAGGGTAGGCGGAGGTGTTGTATTTGAAGGTGGGTTCCAGTAGGAGAAAGGTTTCAAATGGTTCTGGAGATCATCATTTTTTTTGGGTTGTGATTTTTTGATAACAGGGGTTTAGGTGATAGATTTCGATGGAGATGAGGGAGTGACTGATTGAGATGGTGGAAGGTTCGGTCTATGATGTTCCAATGAGAGGGTTTCGGCGGATGCTAGGCGGGTTTGTAGTGAGGGTCCGTAGGTGAGGCTTTGGTGAGTGAATTATGGCTTCTGTGTTGTTAGTGAGTGAGGGAGAGTGAGTAGGTGAGGCTCTGGTGAGTGAATGAGGTGGAAGAAGATCCTGGTTGCTAGTTGGGATTGAAGGGGAAGGAGTTGTCCGGCTCTTTCTTCTTGAAGGCTCCCCCTATGGGTGATGGTATTAGATATATGCTAAAAATACAACCATAAAGTCAAACAATAATTCCCAAAAATCAGCCACTAATCAAGCAATAATCCCCAAAATCAGCAACTAATCCCACTAAAATCAGCCACTAACCCCACTAAATCAACCACCTTCTTTTCTTTTTTTTGTCTTCTCTTCCTCTTCCCTTATTTCCTCTTTTTAATATTTATTAGTAATGTTATTATTATTATTTAACAAAACAAAACTAGTCCGGACAAAATGGGGTACTACAGCTGCCCCCCTTTGTGTGATCTTTACATAGTAATGACGCACAAAGGAGTAGTAAACCCATTTTTTGCCGAATTTCAAAAAAGATGCGCGGGATCACCTCAGCCATTCCCGGCTTGGCTAACAAAATAAAACTGCACGGGATCATCATAGTCATTCCCGGCTTGACTAAAATTTGTTTGGAAAATAGGATGCTCGGGATCGTTGGGGCCATCTTCGGCTTGGCCAATCATAGAAATAAATTGCTCGGGATCATTATAGTCATTCCCGGCTTGACTGAAATTTTGACGTAAGTCCTACTCCCATAGTTTTAAGGCAAATGTCTAACCTGTGCTAAACTTGTAATGAGACACAAAAGATTTGATAATGAATGCTGACGCTATGCCCCTATTCACTGAGCTTTGAGCATTTCCTTTGAACTTTATTTATTTATTCATTTTTGGGATCACGTCACCCTAGAAAACACGCACAATCGCGAATTGCCAGACCCATATGTTTCCTTCTTGGAACTGTCCTCCTGATGCCAAGGCTATCTGTGTACTTCTGCATTCTGGTTATTAAGGATCTAGTTCATCATTTCATTTTCAGCTTTTCGAAACTTGATTCTCGCACTATCTCTCTCTTCCATTTGTTTAGACATTCTTGTTATGGTCAATACCTTCCATTTGTTATTTGAGTACATACTTTTGCATTCAAGAATGCTTGTCCTCCCAGAGCAACTTCATTTCTTTTGGGAGGTATTCGCCATTAGAGCATAATTATTCCCCTTCTGTCAATATCTTCCCCGACCACGAAATTTCCATTTCAATCCTTTTTCCAACTTAGAGGACCGACATCTATTAATCTCTGGTCGAAAGTAATTTTCTCGTGCACAATTTTTCAAAACTTTTTATAAAAACTTTGTCTTAATAAATTCCGCAATATGACTATGCGTGCCAATGATAGGAGCAAATGTTGAACCCTTTTAGAAATGGTTCAAAATAAAGGAGACGAGTAATTGAACTAGGAAACAAAGAACTTTATGGTATTTTATTCGAAATGATCGGAAACTAGTAAGGAAATCTTTTAGACTTGAACATTATAAGAGTGTAAAGAAATGTGCAGAAATGAGAGGCAAACCGAACTTCCCAAGATGAAAGGATGAAATTGTGATAGCTCGAAGATTGCACTAAAACTGCCCCAGTTTTGGTGTGTACCAAATTAACAGTGATCACATCTGACTCGATGTCATATCCAAAGCTTCTAGGGCAGCCAACAAGCTTCTTCCTCCATCGACGAACTGAGAACTTTCCTAGGCAAAACATACCAACAACTACCCCAGTTTTGGTATGTTTTCCGTCAATTGCCATCAAACTTGCTACTATGAAGCCATTGAAATGCCCATGTTTTTTTTAGGCATAGTACCGCTTGAGGATATCAGCATTCACAGGGTGAGGCAAATCATCCCCATCCATTTTTGTCAAAATTACTGCTCCCCCAGAAAATGCTTTCTTCACCACATATGGTCCCTCATAAGTGGGAGTCCATTTTCCGCGATGATCCTTCTGTGGTGGTTGAATCATTTTTAGCACCAGATTTCCTTCATCAAAGCAACGAGGATGCATTTTCTTGTGATGAGCTCTTATCATTCGCCTTTGATAGAGTTGCCCTCTGCAAAGTGCTTCCAATTTTTTTCTTCAATGAAGTTCAAATGCTCATACCGGGTTCGAACCCATTCAGTTTCCTCTAAATTTGCCTCTACCGCCACCCTTAATGAGGGAATCTCCACTTCAATGGGAAGGACCGCTTCTGTCCCATATACTAAAGCAAAAGGGCTTTCACCGGTAGAAGTGCGTATTGAAGTCCGGTACCCGTATAACGCAAATGGAAGTTTTTCATGCCAATCTTTATAATTCTCTGTCATCTTCTGAATAATCTTCTTGAGGTTCTTATTTGCTGCCTCAACAGCTCCATTCATCTTAGGACGATAAGGAGACGAATTATGGTGTTTGATTTTGAACTGCTCACAACAATCTTTCACCATCTTACTGTTGAAATTCGTTCCGTTATCAGTAATAATCCTCTCAGGTACTCCGTATCGGCAAACAATATCCTTCCTCAAGAATCGAACAACGACACTACTGGTCACATTAGCAAAAGAATTTGCCTCCACCCACTTTGTAAAATAATCAATTACGACTAAGATGAAACGATGTCCATTAGAAGCCTTGGGGTTCAATGGGACCGATAACATCCAATCCCCACATCGAAAACGGCCATGGAGCTGATATTACATGAAGAGGATTCACCGGAACATGTGTCCTATTTGCATAAATCTGACACTTGTGACATTTAATGGCATAACTAATGCAATCCTTTTCCATAGTGAGCCAGTAGTAGCCTGCCCGAAGTATTTTCCTGGCCATTGAATATCCACTTGAATGAGTCCCACATATCCCCTCATGTATTTCTTCCATTATCTGCTTGGCCTCTTCCACGTCTACACACCGAAGAAGTACCAATCCTGGACTTCTTTTATATAGAACAGTCTCATCCCAGAAAAAGGAACCAGCCAGCCTTCTTATGGTGCGTTTATCATTTTTTGGGGCACTAGGAGGATATTCTCCCTTCTCCAAATATTGTCTTACATCATAATACCATGGTTTACTGTCTGATTCGGCTACTATATTCAAACAATGTGCTTGAGTGTCATGCTTTTCAATCTTAATCATCTCAACTTCTCCACGCGGATCCAAATCAAACATGGCTGCTAAGGTGGCCAAGGCATCTGCCATTTGATTTTCCTCTCTTGGAATATGGTCAAATTCTATCCAATCGAAGAATTTGATCAATTCCTTGATATGTTGATAATACGGTACCAGCTTAGCATCTCTGGTTTCCCATTCATCGTTCAACTGTCTGATTATCAATTGGGAGTCACCATAAACTTGAAGTCTTTTAATCCCCATTTCAATAGCAGCCTGAATTCCCAGGGCACATGCTTCATATTCAGACACATTGTTGGTACACTCAAAATATAATTTTGTAGTAAATGGAGTGACTTTTCTTGCTGGAGAGAGGAGTACAGCTCCAATTCCGCTACCGGCGATATTTGAGGCACCATCAAACAACATAACCTATTGGTTTGAGATCTTCTGGTCCTCCGTCTCCAAGACCAAAACTTCTTCATCAGGAAATCCTGGATTCATCAATTGTGAGTCATATACCGCTTGTTCTGCTAGATAATCCGCTATGGCGCTCCCTTTTATGGCTTTCTGAGTGTTATACTACTGAATGTCATATTCTGATAACAGCATCTGCCATTTGGCAATCCTTCCTGAAGGAGATGGCTTCTCAAAGATATATTTTAACGGATTCATCCTCGAGATTAACCAAGTAGTATGATATAGCATGTACTGCCTGAGCCTGTGTGCTGCCCATGCTAGTGAACAACAAGTCTTTTCCAGCATCGAGTAGTTAATCTCACAAGTAGTGAACTTTTTACTCAAGTAATAAATTGCATGCTCTACCTTCCCGGATTCATCATGCTGTCCCAACATGCATCCCATAGAATTATTGGACACAGTTAAGTATAAAATCAGGGGTCTTCCTGCAGTTGGAGGCATTAAGACCGGCGGATTATGCAGATATTGTTTGATCTTTTCAAAAGCAGTTTGACATTCTTCATTCCACTCGGACGGATTGTTCTTCCGTAACAATTTGAAGATTGGCTCACAGGTAGTAGTTAGTTGTGAAATGAACCTGGCAATGTAATTGAGCCTCCCCAAGAAACCTCTGACCTCCTTCTCAGTGCGAGGGGGCGGCATTTCCAGGATAGCTTTCACTTTGTCCGGATCTACTTCGATGCCTTTTCTGCTTACAATAAATCCCAACAACTTCCCTGAAGTTGCCCCGAATGTACATTTCGACGGATTCAACTTCAATTGATGCTTTCTCAATCTTTTGAATAACTTTTCCAGATTGACTATATGGTTCTCATTCTCTCTGGATTTTGCGATCATGTCGTCTACATATACTTCAATCTCCTTATGCATCATATCATGAAATAAAGTGACCATGGCTCGCTGGTAAGTTGCTCCTGCATTTTTCAAACCAAATGGCATTACCTTGTAACAAAAGGTGCCCCATAAAGTAATGAATGTGGTCTTTTCACGATCTTCTGGTGCCATTTTAATCTGGTTATAGCCTGAGAATCCATCCATGAAGGAGAATGCAAAATGCTTAGCGGTATTATCCACCAGTATGTCAATCTGCGGTAGAGGAAAATCATCCTTCGGGCTTGCCCGATTGAGATCTCGATAATCTACACACATCCGAACTTTGCCATCCTTTTTCGGGACTGACACAATATTTGCAATCCATTCAGGATATCTTGCAACAGCGAGGAATCCCGCATCAAATTGCTTCTTCACTTCATCCCTTATCTTCAAAAGCATATCTGGTTTTAATCTTCTTAATTTTTGCTTCACAGGAGGACATTCTGATTTTAATGGAAATTTGTGGACGACTATACTCGTATCTAGCCCTGGCATATCTTGATAGGACCATGCAAAGATATCCTGATATTCATATAGCAAATCTATCAATCCCTTTCTATCATTTCCCTCAAAGGCTGCACCAATTCTGACTTCCTTTTTCTTTTCTCCGGTCCCTAAATTAACCACTTCTACCATTTCTTTATGAGGTTGAATTATTTTTTCTTCTAACTCAACCTGCCTCATCATTTCTGGTAGAATTTCAATTTCTCCGTCTGAGTCAGAGTTCACACTGTTAATTGGTGCACCAAAATCTGGTTCGTTAGGTTCATTCTCCTCATTATCATCAAATTCAACCCTGTTAAAGGTAGTGTATGAGATTTGATATTTGGAATAGAGAAATGGCAATTTTCAACAAGGACTTTTATTCATGACGAGAGACTAATAGAGAAATGACATGATGAACGATTAAGCACGCAAATAGTCAGTACTACGACAATTTATAAAACAAAGTAAAACATGCTCATTACAAAAAGCCCCATCAGTGGCCATGAGCTAGACCACTATGGGTAGTGCATATGAATATTACTCTTACAGATGACTGAGAGACACCGGTAACTCCAAACAAGTCCAATTTTCAAGCTGAAAATCTGGCGATCGAGGAATGACATGACGACGACCAGTATTCGAGTTTTGGCCGACCTCCACCATGGCAACATGTAATTCAATGAGCTGATCATGCACCTCCCTGAGTATCGTCCCGACTTGGTATTTTCCAGAAGACACATTAATGATCAATTTCCTAGAAGTTGCTTCAGCAGAGAACGATTTGGCCTTTTCCAGAAAGTTTTCGAAGACAAAACTGTCATACAGCCAAGGGAGTGGTTTCTTTTGAATATCTGGCTCCCTTCCTTCAAAACGAGCTATCCGTTTTGCTCGCTTTTCCTCCCGTGCTCGTAGCTTATCAGCTCTATTGGGCTTATATCCCAATCCCCAACGTTCATCTTGATTCCATATTTGTACTGGCTCTCTGATTCCTTGTTTGTTCCTGCCTAAACCCCTTCCCGGCTGAAACCCCATCTTTAGCATAATTTTCCCAATAAACTTAGCCGTCCTTGACAGCTGGGGTTTTACTGGAAATTTCTCTTCCCCGACGAAACTAGCTGTAGCAATCTCAAAGGATTGGAAAGAGCTTTCAATCCCTCTGGCAGGAGCATCTATATGAAGAGACTGGGACACTGAAGCTACCATGTACTCTGATTGCCCTTTAACTGTGTAGATTCTTCCCTCATAAACAAACTTAAGACATTGATGTAGTGAAGAAGGGACGGCTCCAGCGGCGTGAATCCATGGCCTTCCCAAAAGGCAGCTATAGGTGGGGGTAATGTCCATCACCATAAATGGAATCAGGAAAGTAACATTTGCTATCTCCAATGGGATCTCAATTTCTCCCATTATTTCTCTCTTGGTTCCATCGAAAGCCTTTGCTACCATTGGGACCCGCCTCATATATGACTTGTCAATAGGCAAGCTTTCCATGGTTTCCTTTGGCAATATATTCAATGAAGAGCCATTGTCTATTAGGATGCTCGCAACTTCGAATCCTCGGCACTTTGCCGACACATGCAGCGCCTTGTTATGCCCCATACCCTCTTCTGGGATCTCCTCCTCTGTGAATGACAGCAAATGAGTGGCCAACACATTCCCAATGATCCCCTCCAGTGAGTCAGTTGGAATCTTTTCAGGTACATAGGCTTGGCTCAACATTCTCATTAACCCCTTGCGATGAGGTTCCGAAGTCATTATCAGCTCCAAGATTGAGATCTTGGCCGGAGTCTTTTTCAGTTGGTCCACCACCATGTACTCACTTTGGCGGATGATCTTTAAAAACTCCTGTACCTCATCCTCAGTTACTGCATGTCTTCTCTCTTCGCAGGTGACGGGCTCCTTCATAATGTCCTCCTTTCCTGCAACCTCCTTTCATTTCCTTTTCTTATCTGCCTCCACCTTCGCCATATCATTGCTATTGGATTCTTCCTGAGGTAAGAAACGTCCACTTCGAGTCATCCCGCTAACTCCCGAGATGTTCTCCACATCATTTATTGATTCTTTCTTATATATCCACGGAACTGCTTTATTACTACTGTAGGCTGGCTGCGGGGTAGGCTTTGGTGCATCTTCCAAGAAATATTGTAAAACAATTGGCCTAGCACGCCCACCAGGTTGTGATCCTTTGAAAAAGCTTTCTCCAATAACATTGACAGACCTTTCGTTGTCTGCCGCTCTTGCAAATATTATCTTCCTGACATCCATCAAGTGCTGGACTCTCTTCCTGAACTGCAAACAGTTTTCTAGGGAGTGTCCTTGTACATCCCTGTGGAATCTACAGGTCTTTGATTCATCGTACCCATCGTACCTCAACATTGGGTCCAATTCCTCTTTCTCAATAAGCCCCTGTTTTTCCAATGCGTCCATCACGATTGAAAATGGCATGGTTGTTTCAGCTACCTCTCTTCTGAACCCTGCTGAAACTTCCACAGCATTGGTACCTCCATTTCCATGATCCGGCAAAGGATTGTTGATAACATCGGGCTTTTTAACACCATCAAAATCCAACCACCCTGATTGAAGCATATTTTCTACAATCCGCTTAAAATGCAAGCAACTTTCGATTGAGTGTCCCGGTGTATTCGCATGGTATGCGCAGGTTACTTCAGAGTTGTACCATGGTGGATATGGAGGATTGAAAGTCTTCCCCGGGATAGGTGCGATAGCGGATTGGGCCAATAACTTCTCATAACACTGTGCATATGTTATGGGGATGGGCGTGAACTGTTCCGACTGCCTCCATGGCCTGGAATTATTATGGTAACTTTGCCTGGGTGCTTGACGATTATACTCATTGTTCCGTGGCCGATATTCAGTGGTAGAATGGTTGTTTGGGGCATTATAGCCATACTGAACAGTGTGCACCTCATTCTCCTTCTTTTTCGCTTTCCCTCCCCCCTTCTGAGATTCGGATTTTTCAAAGTTAGGAATGTTGACAATTATATTTCCTCTTTCCATGCATCTCTCAATCCGTTCACCAGCTTTAATCATTTCTCCCAGATTAGCATGACCACCTCCTGCAATCTTTGAGGTATAGGGTTCCCGAAGAGCATCTGTAAGAGCGTTAATCAAACTCTGCATTTTTCATAAAATTACCGTTTTGCCCCTTATTCCCAAATAACACTTAAACTTCCATAATCCATAGCAAATCCAATTCAACTCCGATTTCGGTGATTCTTGCGCCTATATTTTTCTAATAATATGTAGTATTTATTAAAAATATAAAATTTAAAAATTTATTATATATTTTTTTAAAATTTGGGTTCGGGATATTACATACCCTCTCCAACTCTTCCATATATTCTTTATCCCTCTTTCTAGCTCTGAACAACTCCTCTTTGTAGCTATTAGCCTCCTGTGACATTTTTTGTAATGCCTCTTCCAGAGCTTGGATTTTCTTGGCAGCAACATCTTCATTTTTACCCAAGTTGGGCCGCTTTCGGCCCTGATGAGAGCTTTGGGGTTGCCTGTTAGCTTTCTCCATCATATCTGATGCTTTTTCAACTTGGACACTTTCTTCAGCAATGGTTTTCCCTCTTTGGTCATGCCACTTGAAATATACCAAAGTTCCATCAGATGTGCGCTTTCCTCTTGTTGTGGTCTTGAGGCTCTTCCATGCCTTGAGTATTTTTCTTACTTCCTGTGTACTCAGCCTGGGATCTTCTCCATCATCATAAGTGAACTCCAGGTCCAATAGCCCATGTGTAGCTGGAATGCATGGATTGGAGGCTATTTGGCGGAGTACCAGGGCTGGTGCATGGCTGACTGCCCCCCATGGGCCTAAAAGAGGGACCCACGGGAAATCTCCACATCTGTACAGGTATTCGCCTGGCAAGAACCAAGGTGCTCTCCCTTGAACACTGTGAACATCCAAAGTTTGCAAGAATTCTTCCCATTTTTCAATTCTCAGATACCCTTGTTCCCACCTGGTTTCGACGAACTCTGATATAGGCCTTCTGTCAGGTCGAGTATGATCTTTAAAATCAATCCTAGGAAAGTCAACCTTTTTATGATACTGAAGATGGCTGACCATCCAAATTCCAAGTAAGGCTGAACATCCGATGAATTTGGCTTTCTTGTTGCGGCGACAAAAGTTAAGAGAACGGATTGTTTCATAAAGGATGGCAGGGATTAGATTCACTCCTCGATTAACCTGATTGAAGAGCTTGATTACTCTTCCTTCCACATATCCCCGGGTACAAGGAAACAGTACGGCCCCATATATGGCAAGTGCCAAAGCTGACTGTCCTGATGCAGTTTTTGACTTTTCCTCCGCATATTTTGCCAATTCATCTACGGGAAAACACCATTTCCCTCCTTTCAGAGCACCCATTTTTCTGACCCCTTCAACTTCTCGCTCAAGAATTCAAGCTACAATTTTCTCAGCTGTCATATTCTCATTAAAGTAATACGCTTTCGTGTTGTGAGGGTCTAACTGCAGCAACTGGGCATATTCTTCGATGGTTGGTGAGAGGTCTATCTGATTGAATGTAAAGCACCGATATGCTGGATCCCAATATTCGATGGCAGCTTGCAGCAATGTTATCGGGGTGACAACTCTGAGCAGACTCCCAATAAGACCGTACTTTTTAGAAAAATCTGGGCCTACCATCGAGCTCACTTTCGTCCACAAACTGATCAGGCACGGGCCAATACATCCCTGAAATTCTGTCCCTGACACCCTTGGTATCAGGACATCCTCTTTCAGACTGTTTCCATGCTTGGCTTGCATTCTGCCCAACTCTTCCCTCACATCATAGATGTCCATTTTCTGGCAGCTCGAGATTTCTGAGGTCATCCTGCTAAATAAAACGGTGTTTTGGAAATATTATGAACTCAAATTACAACGTCATTGTCTAAGTGAATGCATGAACGTCATGAAAATGATCAAAATATTATACGGGACAGGTATTAAAATAAATAAATCACATAAGAATATCAATACTAAAAGAATAGCAGAACATACGGTCTCCTAACTTTCTCAAGGTTTGGATCTAGGCTTTAATGGTGTACGGGTAGGTTTATCTAACTAACCTTCGCGAGGTCCCGGATCAGGTTGCCTTTAAATCCCAACTATCGAGACAAAGGCTCCTCTCTTAACTTTTAAGAGAGGTCAATCCGGTGAGGATGTCTTCCACTACCCATGCGGAGACAGAGTCTCACGAGAGTAATAGTCAACCCTCTCTAATTACCTAAGGTATTGCCCGGGTGGTAGGCACGTGCTAGTGCTTGTGTATCGACCAAACTTCATATAAAAAATCAATCAAGTATGTAAACAACCAATAAAATCTCAGCATGACCCTCTTAGGTTTAGAAAAACCTGTGGTCCCCAGCAGAGTCGCCAGCTGTGCCAACCGGCCTGAAAAATACAGAATCGCCACCAATTGATTTTATAGTGCAATTGGAACACCTAAAGCCTGCGAACCAGAAACAGGGTACGGGAGTCGATTGAGCGTGGGGAAGGGTTTAGGCACCCCACGACTCCTGTTTAAAAAACAGTTGCTGAGTTTTAAATAATTGGCTGTTTTAAAATAGGGTATTTTGTAAACTTGATTTATTTAGAAGGACTGAGAATTTTGGATTGTACCAACTTATGGTATCCTTTTTAAAATGTGCCAACTTATGGCATAGAGAAAGAAATTGAATTTGTTGCGTTGAAATCTTAGAAAATGAATTGGGTTGTAAAAGGAATTGAGGTGGATTTGGAATTCCAACTTATGGAATTGGGTTAAATTCCAACTTATGGAATTTGATTTGATTTGGAGGAAAGGTTGGGGAACACCAATTTATTTAAAGAAATTGAATTTTGTAGAAAAAGAAAAAAAACGCCGATTTATTTTAGAAAGATTGGAAAGGTATTATTTTTTAAACAAATGTGTTGAATTTGTAAAAAAGTAAATAAAGATACCAATTTATGGTAAAAGTGTTTTAAAAAATACCAACTTATGGTATTATTTATTTTTAATTTGAAAAATTACCAACTTATGGTAGCAACTATCTAAAATTGCTATAAGAGTGACGGCTTCGAATTAACAATTGTCACGTTAGCGTCATTTTTCACATTTCATAATAAAATCCTTGGGCATGCAAATATTTACAAACAACGAAATCCTAAATACCTATATGCATCTAACACCCTAATAATCATGTATGCCTTTTATTTATTTACATCCATTATTTACATGGGTTACAATTTACATGGCCTTGGGTTTACTAATTTCTACCCCAACAATCTCATACATGATTTATGAACCCGAAACCCAATATACAAACATGATCCAAATATACACAAGAAATAAATTATGGCCCAATGATCTATACATATAAAATCACATGCATGTAAACCCAAAATCAAACTAAACTGGCCCATATTCAAATATCCCAAACCAAAACCAATAAATAATCTGGCCCGTATTCAAATATCTTAAAAGCATGCAAAGACCTGGCCCAATAATTCAATCCTATAACCGGCCCAATTAAAACATTCCAAACCCAAACTGATAGCCCTGTAACCGGCCCAACAAATCAATATTAGCCCAAATCATTAATAAACCACAAAAGAAAAACAAATCAAGCCCAAAACCAACCCTAGCCCATTACCTAAACTCACACATCACTAATCCGGCCAACCTTTCCTAAAGCCCTAGCATCCCTCCCAAAATCAACTTTTCTTCCTTTCTCTCCACCTCTGCCGCACCTCCTCAAGTCTCAACCATCTTCTTGATTTTTTTTAAACCTCTCTCCAGAAATAACACCACAAACACGAAGATCAGTAAAAAAAAACTCAGAGATTTTACCTTCCCAGATTTGAGATCAAGTCTTTTCGGATTGACGGTGGAGAAGAAAGATCAGGGATTGGGTGTCTGATTCGGCTTTCTGGAAGAGGTGAGGGTAGGCGGAGGTGTTGTATTTGAAGGTGGGTTCCAGTAGGAGAAAGGTTTCAAATGGTTCTGGAGATCATCATTTTTTTTTGGGTTGTGATTTTCTGATAACAGGGGTTTAGGTGATAGATTTCGATGGAGATGAGGGAGTGACTGATTGAGATGGTGGAAGGTTCGGTCTGTGATGTTCCAGTGAGAGGGTTTCGGCGGATGCTAGGCGGGTTTGTAGTGAGGGTCCGTAGGTGAGGCTTTGGTGAGTGAATTATGGCTTTTGTGTTGTTAGTGATTGAGGGAGAGTGAGTAGGTGAGGCTCTGGTGAGTGAATGAGGTGGAAGAAGATCCTGGTTGCTAGTTGGGATTGAAGGGGAAAGAGTTGTCCGACTCTTTCTTCTTGAAGGCTCCCCCTATGGGTGATGGTATTAGATATATGCTAAAAATACAACCATAAAGTCAAACAATAGTTCCCCAAAATCGGCCACTAATCAAGCAATAATCCCCAAAATCAGCAACTAATCCTACTAAAATCAGCCACTAACCCCACTAAATCAACCACCTTCTTTTCTTTTTTTGTCTTCTCTTCCTCTTCCCTTATTTCCTCTTTTTAATATTTATTAGTAATGTTATTATTATTATTTAACAAAACAAAAACTAGTCCGGACAAAATGGGGTACTACAACAATCACTTGCGCAAAAACTAAATTTTGCGCAACATAATCGGAGTAAAAATCTTAGAGGATTTTTGGCTCTGATACCAACTTGAATTGGCATGAGATGATTTTGTTGTCTTGTTTCTAAAATGAGAACTGAGATAACAAATTTCATTATAAGGTCGTAGTAACCCGTTTTCGTCCGGACAATCTATTTTATTTTTTTACCTTATTTTTAGATTGTATTTTTTTAACTTTTGAACCTAATTTTTTAAATTGAATACCTAATGTAATTTTTCTTCTTTTTCAGGAATACCTACTGCCTACTCTAGCTTTTCTCCACCATACCTAACCACACCCCATGACCATGCACTTTTATGGAAAATTATGCCAAAAGAAAATGAAAGTCCTACTCCTTTAATATGACACACCATTACGTGGCCATCATTGTGTCAGTATCATCTGGCCCACTACATCACAAAGGCATTGCCATCATTGTCCCATTATCACATTGCTCACCTTCACCAATTAAGATAAAATTAGACTTCATTGCATATCAACCAAGCCGACACAGCTAGCCATCTAACCTACCTTCTCTTTTTTTCTCCACCAACCCCTCTTTCTTCACCTAACATGAGAAATTGAGTAGGTTTTGGGATCCATAATTCTTCCTGGCTTGGGATTCATGAAGCCTACAAGAACAACTCTTCCCTAATTCTTCCTCTCCTAGACCCAAAGGTCATTCTCTCAACCCCTCTGCCACTCTGCACTCTGCCACTCTGCACTACAAGAACAACTCTTCCCTTTCAATTTGAGTAGGTATTGGGCTTGTAAAATTTGTATTAGGTTTTGGGGTTGGGGGTTAGATGATTAAGTGTTTGGGTCCAATACTTTGTAAATCATGTAAAATAGTGAAAACAAAATAGTGAAAAATGCATACATAATATTTTAGGTTGCTAGAAACATATAATCATGTAGGATTCTGTGAATATTTTTAGTATGGATGCCTAGGATTTTACTTTGTTGCTATGCCGTGAAAAATAATGCAACGAGAAAATGATTAATCAAAGCCGACTCACCATAATAAATCACATCAAAATTAAAAAGAAAACCTTGTATTCTATTTTAATACCAAAGAACCTTCAAGATATTGGGGTTTTGTTGGCATTTATTTAGAATATTTGGTTTTCGTGGAACCAAAAAGCAAGCTTATTTTTAGGGATTAGGAGAATTTATTTAGAGACTCAATAGTGGGTTTAAAAATATTTGGTTCATCTAATGAGCCTTAAATGAGTTCTCTCTTTTCCCAGGAAGAACATGATTGTGAATATGGTTGAATTGAATTTATTTTTTGTGGATCACTTTGGTGCATTAACCAAAATCCCAAAAATTCCAATCATTTCCAAAACATCAAAAACCACTCTAAGTTGCATTTCTCATCCAATCATTTCCAAAAACATCCGAAACCACTCTAAGTGGCATTTTTCATCCAATCATCAAATATTTTTTGGCCAAGTCGGGAATGACCCAATGATCCCGTGCACTTTTCAAAATATCAAAACTCACTCCAAGTGGGATTTTTCATCTAAAATTAAATAATTTTGGCCAAGCCGGGAATGACCCAATGATCCCGTGCACCTTTCAAAATATCAAAATCCACTCAAAGTGGGATTTTTTATCTAATCTTTAAACACTTTTGACCAAGCCGAGAATGACCCCCAATGATCTCGTGCACCTTTCATAATATGAAAACCCACCTGAGGTCGGATTTTTCACCCAATCATTAAACATTTTTTGGTCAAGTCGGGAATGACCCCAATGATCCCGTGCACCATTCAAAATATCAAAATCCATTTCAACTGGAATTTTTCATCCAATTCTTAAACATTTTAGCCAAGTCGGGAATGGCCCCAATGATCCCGTGCACCTTTCAAAATATTCAAAACCCACTTAAAGTGAGATTTTTCATCCAAGCACCAAATTGCCACAGTATTAATAGACCAAGCCCACTATTGAAACGTTGACTTCTAACATAGAAGATCAATAAAATAATTGGGACATACAAATCAATTTTTCAAAGCAAGTTTGAGCCAAATAAGAGAATATTTTTAAGGCGACCGTTTTTCTAGAGTTGTAGTGCGCCTAACACCTTCCTCATGCTCAATAGATCCTCTTACCCATTTATTTCTCGTAGACCATATTAGGTGTCCAATTACACCTCAAAAATCAATTGATGGCGATTTCATTTTTCAAGCAGGTTGCTTCAAAGGTAAAGCATAGTATGGGCATACATTAATACAGAGATGGATTGTCTGTTCAACATACAAAGATGGGTGAATGCAGAGATGGGTGATGGGTTGTCTGTTCAACAATGATATAGAATTGTTAAACTTAATATAAGAATTATTTACTAACTATATAGTAAAGAGAGATTAGGGAAAGTGAATGATTTTCTCTTTTCATAGGTGTGTTTTTCATTTCATTACACTTCTCTTTATATAGGATTAGTATATAACAATTAAATTTAACCACCTTTTAAATAGTCTACTCCAACTACTAATGATATAGATTATGCCCTAAATGTTGCCAGAAAAAGTTCAATTCTTCAGGTTTTAGCTATACTCTTTTTCCACTCATTGTTCTTGCCAATAACCAACAACCAAGTCTAAGCAAGGGTGCTTACGGAATGAAAGTAGGAGATATATCTTTTTTGTGTACCTTAAATTTGTGCACTTTATATTCTTGCACGGTTTTGGGTTCTTATATCTTATATTGCTCTCAATATTATTGGTTTGATTTATTAGATTCTGAATTTTAGTGTTAATCATTTGATTGTTAGCATTATATATTTATTATCTTGAACGTCATATAATCTCATTGTTTGATTGAAACTAGCTAGGGCTAATGAAAATTAGGCGCACCTCACCAACAACGTTAATCAACGAGATATGAAAAGTAAAAAAGAATACCTCAATTTTTACAAGGAAAACTCATTCGGGGAAAAAACTAGAGTCTATGAGTGACTAACTTGTCAAAAATAATCTACTAAAATGAACCAAAATTAGAACCCTATCTTTTGACTAAAGACGTTGCTTATACATCACATTTAGTGTATGTTTTGATCTCAACTCAATCTACCAAGAATGAGTATGTTTCTAGCACCTCTAGAAGTCTTCACCTCTACAAAGATGGCCACCACAAACACCTTTGAACGTTTTCAATGGATCAATACCAAATCAACAAAAAGATAATAAAAATATTCTCTAACTTAAACTAGTTTCACTGGACTCATATAAATCATCTCACAATATGCAAGAATAATATTTGAAAGAATATCAAGAAAATCGAAGCTCATATGACATGGTTATAGAAATTTTGTAAATGCTTCAGGTGATCTTCAAACTTGATGTCGTGTCTCTTGTATAGTGCTAGGGTTCAGACACTACAAGAAAATTGCATATTACCGACAATAACTACAGACAAAACTTTCATTTTAGAAATTATTGACTGATTATCGATAGATTTATTTTCTTCAGTAGTATTTGGTGCCAAGGTTGGCGTGGAACATTCATCAGTAAAGTTTTTAGATACCGACGAAAAATATCGGTTGAGATTTTTTTTTCTTTTTTAATTTGGAAAATTATTTACCGACAAAATCATCAGTCGATAAATTAAAACATTATCAATGGAGTTCATTTCGTCGATAAATAATTCGCTTAAGTCAAAAAATTCCCCAAGTTCCCAGCTTCATACCCTAATCAAAAAAAGTCTCTAAAACATTACTAACACACTAACGCCGAATTGCTGATCTTGTTTGCAAAGTTGCGGTCTTACTTTCGCGAGTTCTTCAATTAGTCAACCCATTCCTTATATCTTTCAATCCGCCACCACCAGAGCATACGCGTGAGGTAAGGAAGTTTGCCTCTACGTTATGTACATTTGATGAAATTTCGGTCTCATAGGTTTGAGGGTTCTTATCAATTTTGGAATCATTGGACCTAAATTGAACTCCTTCTGGGGTTAAATTTCGGTTTCAGCTTTCGAATTTTGTGGATACACTGCATCTTTTTCGAGATTTTATCGTAAACTGATTGCTTTAAGTGTTGATAGGTATTGTTTTTGATTAGTTTCCATTTTTATGTGATTTTAAAATTGTTTTTATGAACAGATTTTTATGATGTTGTATTGTCTGTCACTCTGTCCCCCATTTTGTAGCTCGCAAAATTTCTTCCTCAACTTTTCTGTATAGTTAAAATCTTGCATCTTGTTTTTTCCTTTTTTTTCCAATTGCTCAGTGAGGAGGCACACTCTATTTACTTAAGATCTCAGTTGAAGTCCATGGAAGTGGGGTACTTGATATTTATCCTTTTTTAGTTATTCTAACTTGGATCTTTTTACTCTTTTTTGGTTGGTTGTTCAAAAGCTTAAGATTTCTTAAACGAATGACCTTTGTTGTATGCTTGCATTACTTTGGCAATGAAAATTCAAACGAAATAACCCAGTTGTAGTACTCCAACGACAAGTACTCTCATCAATGGCAGTGGTACTCCAGCAACGGGTACACCCACTGATAGTACTGGAGCAGGTTTGTTATCGATGAATGGTGTGGATCGCTGACGCCCTATTATCATTCAAAATGAGGGGTAAGTAATGAATGTATGATTAATTGAAAGATATTCATTTGTTAATAACATATTTAATTGTAGTTAATTTGTTTAAAGGTTGTTTCCTTCGAAGCCATGTTTGAGGAGGATTCGAAAGATATTTGAGGAGTGAATATGCGAGATTGGGTCTTCATTAAAGAAGTTATCTGCAGCAGTGAAGGACTTCTACTGGAATGAGTTTAAGGTAATTGAACTTCTTTTATAAATTCTTATTTCTGATATTCACTTAATTTATGTAAGAACTGCTTAATATAATTAATATTGATGTAACTAACACTCCATTTTATGTGTTAGAAATATTTCGTATGGGAGGAAGCGATCGATTCATTAGTGAAGATCACCTGGGAAAGAACATTGTCAACTGCTATAATGATATGTTCTAACAAGTGAAGGATGGTGAGAGACCTTTTTATGTTCTTGAGGACACATGTAGCTGGAGAGAGCCCAAGTATGTTCAAGTATCCATAGTACGTCCTCCTTGTAAAATTGACTAGGAAGTACATTTTGTGAACTTCAACTCACGATATCGTGTTATATCTATTCTCCATACACACATAGTGTCTAGAAGTCCACCATTTTTATCCCTTTTTTATATATTGTAGACTTTTGGAATGGAACTATATTGAAACTATAACTGTATACATAATCAAAACCAAAACAGAAACCAATTATCTATAACTTACAACCAAAACAGATATATTGTTGGATAATCAACTTACATTAAATTTTGTCAATAGAATATCAAATTTTTGCTGGAAAATTTTGAGATGTTCAGAACTTCCCTTGCGAATGAAATATATTTCTATGTCCATATGTCAAAAATATTGTAAGCATGTTAATTGTGCTTGCAATATGTATATGAATATATGCAATATTTAAAAAGTAAAGGAATAGTTTCGATGTCTTTCAACCAACCGTCAGAGTTTAATAGTTTAACAAACCAAGATTTCTTGAATCAACCAATAGAGTATTCGATTTCTTCATCAAATGACTTCATATTTTAGAAGTATGCATCCATTCTCTTCCTATTCTTTAGGGTAATCACGAAGTGGATTGAACTCCTCACCGGTGTCTTCATCAACTACAAGCTTCTTTCACAGTCAAATTGATACAACTTGCACAGTCACGAATGTAAGTTCATCTATACTAGCTTCCAAATTATGTACTTCAAGTTGCATCAAATGTAATAAGAGTGAAGAAAATACCTAAATATAAAATAAACTCAAGAATATCACAATTGATGTCACTCACCTTCTTTATACTTAACAATTGAGAAATTTTGTTTTATCTAGGAGTAATATTTGATGACCACCTCAAGATACGTGGATAGTCATTGACAATCTTTTTTGTGAACTCTTGACTAAGCATTGAAATTCTCTCATATGTTCATACATTCACCACCAAAATATTTACATTTGACAACCAAATATACACATTTCACAGCCACAATATTTACGTCTCACAATCAGAATATAAAGATCTCACAACCATAACATACATTTCAAAATCAGAATATTCACTTTACACAACCAAAAATTGTAGTAAAATAATCCCATTACTTGGCCAAAAATTTTCCCACATCTCGCTAAATATTGAATTCCTCAAAATAATCCACCGAAATATTTAAATCAGCGAAGATCAAGGAAATTACCTTTAATCAAGTTCATCGCCATCTTCAAAACGATTCTCCATCAAGCCTTCGATGTCATTATTTACAAACTTGAGTTGAGACTCCATTTTCCAGATCTCTCTATTATTTACAGTATTTGTTTTTAGGCTATCATTACTATTTAGAAAGCACTTGGTTTCTCTAGGTATCCCAGAACCATCCCACCCAGTCTCTTCAACACCATAATGGATTGTGCTCACTGCAGCACCAATCTCCTCCATGGATTCAAGAGAGACAGAACTGCTCCGATGTGAAAGCCTACTACTTTCAGACAGCGCAGACTTTAAGCGCAGCAGTTGCCCATTTATATTACTATCTACGCAGGAACCCCAGAAAAACGCAATCATGTTTCACTAACGAGAAAAGTATACAAATTACAAAGTATACCATTAGGCGTTGAATTAACAAAAAGATTACAATCAGCCAAAATTACAATTATATCTACTTTATGAGACTTATTAAAGGTAAGGTCACTTATTTAAATTTATTTGCAACTAAGTCTATCTATTACATTTTTTTTATAATTAATTTGATTTTTACTTTTTAGATTCATGGCAAGGTTGAAAGCTCTTAAGAAAAATACATAATAAATTAAAGAAATTTAATTTAGAAACATATATTAATTTCTCAATTTTAATTAATTGTTTTACTATCTTAATCAATATGTTGGGCATATACGAGCCCGTTAAGATTTAACGAATTTGTTATCGTTAGAGCTCAAAATTACAGTATGAAAATTTCATATACAAACCCATTAGGTTTAGCGAATCCGTTCTACTTAGACTTTAACACTTATTATTTATGTTACAACATGAAAATACGATACACGAGCCCATTAGGGTTTAAAAATTCATTCCCCTTAAAATTTAACACTTATTGCTTAAGTTACAACATGAAAATACAATACACGAGTTTATTAGGGTTTAGCGAATTCGTCCTCTTAAAGTTTAACATTTATTATTTAGATTACAGTAGTAAAAAAAACACAATTACATAGCATATATACAAATTAAATTATTTTTGAAAAATAATTTAATTACAAAAGGACATTAAAAACTATCGATGATTGGTCTTGTTAAAGTTTGAATATGCAATTTTTTAAAAACTTATCATATATTTTGAGAGAACGTTTTAAAATTCTGTTTATGAAAAAAAAATACAAAAGTCACAATGGATTAGACTTGCCTCCAAATAAATTTTGTGGGCGTATTTACACCTTAATATGTCCACAAAATTGGACCCACCTGCAATTCACCCATCTTATAATACACTACAACATCATCATACCTTGTTGAATGAAATTTGGGAGTCTGGAGATAGTCAAATACGGGAATTAATGCTTTTGACCTTGCTTCAATTGCACAAGTGGGAATTTGTTCAACATCTATTTCCCCTACCAAAGCTTTTCTTTCATCCACTTTGTGCCATCCATCATCATGGATTGAAAGTATATCTGGCAAGCAATCATAATGCATCATGCACGTCCAATCAAAGAACATCAATAATAAGTGAAAGGACAAGTACAAAATTTATTTCTAGCAGAATACATGATATACCTCAGGTTTTGCCCACAATGGCACCTGAGCTTGATGCATTTGCAATTCAGCTTCAGAAATATATAGTTGATGATTTTCTTCAGGGCGAATCTTTGTTGTTGCTATCGGGAGTTCAGGATAGATACTATTCCCCTTCTTCTTGCCCTCTGGATATCTCTTATGATTGTCTGAATTTCCATTCTCACCATAGGTATCACTATTATCTTCCTGCTCTCGTCGATTTTGTTTCTAGCATATATTCCACTTCTGGATTGCCTCATCTATTAATCTTCCATCAGATTATGGAGCTGACTCATATGCAGAGTTTGATAGAGACGAGCATTCCAAAATCTAAATCAACTGGAGTTCGCAATGCATATTGAATCATAACACCAGAAGGAGAGAGAACCAAAATATGGTACTTGGTCTTCAAAGATCTGCTATCAACATTTAGACCAAGGTCCCCTTTGCAATTGCGAAAAGAGGAAGCAATAGCTCCCAAACCCAGCCTGCCAGTTGCAGCAGCTGTTGCACCACACTAACTATGCCTCTTCAACCACTATTGTCATTTCTTATTCTGCTAACAACAGAGAGAGTAACAGGGGAACCAGACCCACAAAGATTTTGTTGATGAGACATCTGTACACTTGAATTCGGAGGCAACGAACTGCCGATTTAGTCATGACACCCAATTCACTATTTTTATTGGTGATACCAGCATCAGTGGACAAAATATTTACTGACCCACTAGATGGATTGATAGCAAATAGATGGCTTGTACCTCTTGAGGAGCTTATCATGATCAAGTTACTTTCATCAATGAAACTTATGTCCTGTATAACCTAAAAAATCATCCCCAAATAACTGAAGTAAAGGATCAGAGAGAATGTCACTGCCAATAAAAACTCCAAGATGAATACCAAAACAATTAAAAGTTTAAAACAACTATACTGCTCTTACTGCATTTGTAAAACCACGTTGCAGCCTCTAAAGATGTACATAAGAAGTGTCAACATCAGCGCCAGACGAGCTGGAAGTCCTTGGATTATTATGAATACATTTATGTTATGACCCTGAACTGAGGCTGAGACTAAAAGGGTCACACTAGGATCAAAACATAATGTCGACGTAGGGCTCTTATGTGCCCTAAACTGCGCAATAACTTGTTAGTGATGATGTCCCTTACAATGACCTGACGAGCAAATTAAAGAACGGAGAATCATGAGTGAGCAATTAAGGAAACATGTAAAATGTCAACAAACTGAAAAATAAAACAAAATAACATATAAATACGATTATATTTTTTTGTCAGAAAGTTCAGAACTTCAGATTGTGTTAAACTTGGATTCACCAAGCTAAAACCAAGTCAGGATTGTATATATGTCACTTTAACCAAACTTACAAAAGAGAAAGAGATCAAAGACAATGAAAAAGAAAAAAGGCAAAGTTTATAACCAAGAATTTTCTTATCTTGTGGACCTTCTCATTACCGGCATCAATGACACGGATAATACCAGTAAATCCTCCAGCCACAACAAATGGGCTCCCATCAATGTTGCAAGCCCAGGTCACAGTGTAAAGAGACTCATCCTTATAATCTATACAGCATATAAATATTTCCATTATTTATAAGCCATTTTTTACAATTGTGTATACAGTCACATTTCGTAAAAGGAATTATTTTTGAGCGCAAAAGAAAACACAACTCATAAGTGGATAAAAGAACACATGCTAAAATTTATCCAACAATTTGAAAAGAAGATCAAAGGCCAGTGGGTTTCTTACATTCATCAACATAAGATTGCAGCAAAGCTATAACACCGCCTTTGAGGCATTGATAAAAAGTCACCTATCAACGTAAATCACATCAGGAATTTAAAATAATAGAAAGTAAAGGATGGAAACACACATTCTAATCTGCAAATAAATGCATAAGAATAATTTTCCCTGGCACATCACCCTAATAAAACATGTTACAACGGTAAACATTTAGATGTCCGCTGACCTAAGGAAAAAGGTAAAACTTGCAAGTATCATACATTTAAAATTGAGCAAAAACAGCTTCAATGTAGTCTTCACAAAACAGATTCAATTCAAAAGGGTCAGCTTTTGGGCAGAAGTTAACTCTAGTTGCACGTAATACAAACACCAATTCAGCACACCAAGATGAGCCCTAGAAAAGCTTGATGTGTTTCTCGAATCTCCTCACAGACAATGTTATCAGTCTTGCATCTTCAAATTACTAAACCCAAACCAGTCTTAAGAAAAGCTCACATCTTTACATTGCAGAGCAGATTGATATGAACAAAATCTCCACCTAAACATTATGAAGTTAAAACTGAACTTTATCAACTGCACAATGTGACATGGGAAAACAATAAGCCCATCAGAAATTTAAAATTGATGCACTGGCTTCAAGTTTTCTCCAATGGAGTTCTGAAGAAGCTTAGATATGCTCATCAGCAACACAATTTTTCACTGTCCATTACTTGTCATGTTCATGGTTGTTTTTTTCCAGTGGATTTCCGCATGTGATGCACATTGGTGGGGAGTTCAGTATGTTATGGTAGTTATTTGAATAGTTGGGCTGGGTTGGTTTTGGAATAATAATTGTTATAGGTTAGGGGCCAGTTTGGGTTATGACTTTTGGGCCAGGGTTTAGTAATTAGGGTGTCGGATTCAACTTTGCCTTAGGTTAGTTATGGTTCCATTAAGTATTAATTACGTAGGGTTTGCATGCTTAATAGTATTTATGATTAGGTTTAAGCCAATAGTTTCTAGAGAAAAAATCTTGTCAGAAAATGTGGCACCTATCCTGCTCTATAACAATCGTGCTCCGGCTCTACGTACCTGATATAAGGAAGAGAGTGGGAAGGGAACGTTTATGAAAAATCTGAATACCAAAGTTAATTCTATATTTCTCATCTTTTTCCTGTATTATTCAAGAACAGAGGAAGGAAACCTTTCTGCTAACTGCTTGCTATAATTCAAAACCAGTGGAAGTGTTGCTATAATCTTTGTTGATTGTTCGAACATAACATTTGGTATCAGAGCCGTTCGAATCACCTTGCAATGCCTCCCAAAGCAGTAAACGAAAGGGTTGGAATGATCGAAGAAACTCTGACCCATATACAGAGGCAACTGGATTAGCAAAGGATAATGAATGATCAGAGGGAGAGGGTCTCTAACCAACAAACTGAGCTTCTACAGCGTAGTCTTGTTGAGATTCTTCAACGTTTTGAAACCCTGGAACGAAGAATGGATCTGAGGATAAGCCCCCAGATTCCAGACGTTGTTACCAATCCTGTCCCACCTATAGTGGAGCCCCAGGTCAAGCACAACCTACGTGTGCATAATGAACCACACCGTGTGGAAGAGGGGGATTTGGGTTTTGGGGGTATTAGAGGACCCAAAGTGGATTTCCCTAAGTTTTATGGAGAAGAACCTGTCACCTGGATCAATAAGGCTAACAGATATTTCAACTTCTACCGCACTCTTTTGCATCATAAGGTTACCATTGCAGCGTGTTACTTGGAGGGGAAAGCTGCAAATTGGTTTCAGGAGTGGGAACTTTCAGGAGTACCAGTGGATTGGGATACTCTCACTGAGGCTTTGAAATCTAGGTATGGACCTAGCTTCCTTGAATCACCCATGGAGGAGTTGGCTCGACTCAAACAAACCTCTTCTGTGGATAAGTATATTGGAAAACATGTGGATATTGCTGTGAAGGTTAGAGGACTAAATGAAGAGCAGAAGCTGGGATTATATTTGGCAGGCCTGAAAGATGAGTTGAGGCTGCATGTGAAAGTTTTAAGACCCACCAGTGTAGCAATGGCACAGTCACTCGCAAGGATGCATGAAGAAAGTCAAAACCTTACTAGGAAAATGGTGAGAACTACTCATTCCAGCTCCAGTTCTTATGTTCCACTTTCTGTTCCGGTCATACCACCTTCAGTTATACCTCCAGCTGCTCTACCAGCACCACCAACGGTGTTGCCCCTTACATATCCTGGTTATGGAGCTCCAAGGCCCCTTAAGGTAAACTCGTCAACTAGCTCTGCTAAGTTGCCGCCCTCCAAATCTAATTGGAGTTCTCAGGCTAGCAGACCAGTACCTATTTCGTGGACCTCTAACCCTCAAAATGAGGAAAGAAAGAGATTGGGATTATGTTTTTCCTATGATGATGTCTATGTCAAGGGACATAAATGTGTCAACCCTAGAATATTCTTGTTGGATGCTGAGGATGACCTGGATGACCAAGTTGTTGCTGATAATACCCTAGAACCTGAAGTGAATGCTATTGCAGGAAATAGTTCTATAGCCCCACCTCCCATGACTGAAGAAACCTTCCCAGTCTTAACTCTGCATGCAATTTCTGGTTTCTGTCAACAACAAACCACGAATTTACAAGGCACCATTAACGGGAAACCCATGTTGGTCTTAATTGACACAGGGTCCTCTCATAACTTTGTGGACCCTTATATGGCTGCTAAGGCTGGAATGGGAGAAAGTATCAATCAGGTCATGTCTGTTAAGTTGGCCAATGGTGCAAGATTGCACAGCTTAGGGATTTATTGTTTTGTCCCATTGACTCTGCAAGATCTTGTATTCTTCACTGATTTTCATATAATGCCTTTGGGGGGATATGATTCTGTTTTGGGAATTCAGTGGATGAAATCCTTAGGAGATATCCAATGGAATTTACAGAATTTGACCATGCAATTTGCTCACAAGGGATTATTGAGACAACTAAGGGGATTACCTAGAAGATTGACTGAACTTGTAAATCAAGGCAGTGAGTTACCTTTGTAGTATAATGATAGCATGCTCTCTTTCCATTATGCACTTGAGAGTGAAGTGCTGGAAGAGAATGAAGTGTTAAAACCAGCTATGATGGAGCTTTTAAAGAATTTTGAGCAAGTATTCCATGTTCCAAAGGGGTTACCACCTCCCAGAAATCATGACCATGCCATTGTGTTAAAATCTTCTACCACACTAGTCAATCAGAAAGCATATAGATGTCCCCACAGCCAAAAACACGAGATAGAAAAAATGGTCAAGGATTTACTAGACTCTGGAATGATTAGGCCCAGTAGGAGTCCTTTCGCATCACCTATTATCTTAGTAAAAAAACCAGACTCCTCATGGAGACTATGTGTGGACTATAGGGCCCTCAATGATGCCACTGTGAAAAACAAATTCCCTATCCCTGTCATAGATGAGCTATTGGACGAGCTCCATGGGGCAGTGATCTTTTCCAAATTAGACTTAAGATCAGGATATCATCAAATACGGATGAGGGATGAGGACATTTCTAAAACTGCATTTAGAACTCATGAGGGATTGTATGAGTTCATGGTTATGCCTTTTGGCCAAACCAATGCTCCTGCCACATTCCAAGCTCTAATGAACAATATCTTCAAACCTTTTCTAAGGAAATTTGTACTAGTCTTCTTTGATGATATTTTGGTATATAGTAAATCAAAAGAAGAACATTTGAAGCACTTGGAGTTGGTTCTGGATGTCCTTCAACAGCAGCAATTGTTTGCCAAGAGATCCAAATGTCATTTTGGCAGCCCTTCCATCAGCTATTTAGGACACATAATGAACAAAGAAGGGGTTAAGACTGATATGTCTAAGGTTCAGGTCATGTTGGACTGGCCAACACCAACTTCTATCAAGGGTTTGAGAGGATTCTTGGGTTTGACAGGGTATTACAGGAGATTTATCAAAATTTATGGAGTGTTGGCAAGACCACTTACCCTATTATTACAGAAGGGGAATTTCAGATGGCATGAAGATGCAGACTTGGCATTTCAGAAGTTGAAGGAGGCAGTAGCTAACCCCCCTGTTTTGTCCCTGCCAGATTTCAAGGAACCCTTCATTGTTGAGTGTGACGCATCAGGTGAAGGGGTGGGGGCTGTTTTAATGCAAAAGGGTCACCCCATATCTTTTTTTAGTGCAGCCTTGAAAGGGAGATCTCTACTTCTCTCAACATATGAAAAGGAATTATTTGCTCTTGTCTCAGCTATACAGAAATGGAGACATTACTTGATGGGCAATGAATTTGTGGTTAAAACTGACCACCACTCACTGAAATACATTTTAGAACAAACACTGGGAACTGTGACACAACAGAAATGGATTAGTAAACTTTTTGGTTATGACTTCATCATTGAATACAAAAGAGGAGTAGAAAACAAGGTAGCAGATGCTCTTTCCAGAGTTGGAAATATTCAAGCTGCCAATGCTTTGGTGTCCATGGCTGTTTCAGTTCCAAACTGTGGACTTCTACAAGAAATCCAATCTTCATATGTACAGGATAAAGAAGCTCAGGAGTTGTTAAGTAAGGCCAAGGAGGGAATAGAGTTGCCAGAGAAATATTCTCACCATCATGGAGTTCTCTACTACAAGGGAAGGATATACATTGGTGATGACAAACCCTTGAAGCAAAAGTTATTACAGGAGATACATGGTACTCCTGTGGCTAGTCACCCAACATTTGTGAAGAGTTTACAAAAAGCTAAACATAATTTTTTCTGGAGAGGCCTCAGTAGTGATCTTAGAGCTCACATCAAGGAATGTCACATTTGTCAAACGACAAAATATATAAACTCCCACCCTCAGGGTCTCCTTCAGCCTCTACCCATACCAGAAGCTCCTTGGTCTGAGATAAGTATGGATTTTATAGAGGGGTTGCCTAACTCCTTTGGTAAGTCTGTTATATTCACTGTGGTTGATGGGTTAACTAAGAGCGCCCATTTCCTACCACTCCAACATCCTTACACTGCTTCAAAGGTAGCTCAGGTTTTTATGGATGGAATATTCAAGTTGCATGGAATGCCTACCAGTATAGTATCTAACAGGGATGCTATATTTACAAGCAGATTTTGGAAAGAGTTTTTTAGCTTGCAGGGAACACAACTAAACTACAGCAGTTCCTACCATCCCCAAAGTGATGGACAATCTGAGATTGTTAACAAAGCAGTAGAACAATATTTACGTTGTTTTACTTCTGTCCATCCTAAAGGCTGGGTTAAATGGTTGTCTCTGGCTGAGTTTTGTTACAACACCACTCCCCATTCTTGCACTAAGATGAGCCCATTCGAGGCTGCGTATGGAAGAGCCCCACCAAAATTGATTAATTATATACCAAGTACATCTGCTGTAGAAGCTGTGGAACAAGAGCTAAAGACTAGGGAGGACATGTTACTCACACTGCGGCATAATTTGCAGAAGAGTCAGGCATCCATGAAATTCTTTGCTGATAAAAAAAGAACTCCATGTGTTTTTAAGGTAGGAGATATGGTGTATCTTAAACTCCAACCCTACAGACAGGTTTAGTAGCTCAGCATAGGAATCTGAAATTGGCTCCGAGGTTTTATGGACCTTACAAAATATATTGAAGAGGGTAGGGAAGGTGGCGTATGAACTGGCCCTGCCTCCAACCTCCCAAATCCATCCTATCATTCATGTCTCCCAGTTGAAGAAAGCTTTGGGGAACCAAATCCAACCCCAGTTTAATCTCCCACAGGTTAATCAAGATGGCCAGGTCATAATGAAACCTATCAGGATTTTACGCAGAAGACTTACTCCCCAAGGAAGGTATCCAAGGGTGGAAGTGTTGGTTCAGTGGGCTGGTCAGAAGGTCGAGGACGCAACTTGGGCACCCTATTCTCAGCTTCTGGAGGATTTTCCCGACCTTGTGGAGAAGGTTCTCTAAGGGGAAGGGTCTGTCATGTTCATGGTTGTTTTTTTTCCAGTGGGTTTCCGCATGTGATGCACATTGGTGGGGAGTTCAGTCTGTTATGGTAGTTATTTGAATAGTTAGGCTGGGTTGGTTTTGGAATAATAATTGTTATGGGTTAGGGGCAGTTTGGGTTATGACTTTGGGCTAGGGTTTAGTAATTAGGGTGTCGGATTCAACTTTGCCTTAGGTTAGTTATGGTTCCATTAAGTATTAATTACGTAGGGTTTGCATGCTTAATAGTATTTATGATTAGGTTTAAGCCAATAATTTCTAGAGAAAGAATCTTGTCAGAAAACGTGGCACCTGTCTTGCTCTGTAACAATCGTGCTCCGGCTCTACGTACCTGATATAAGGACGAGAGTGGGAAGGGAACGTTTATGAAAAATCTGAATACCAAAGTTAATTCTATATTTCTCATCTTTTTCCCGTATTATTCAAGAACAGAGGAAGGAAACCTTTCTACTGACTGCTTGCTATAATTCAAAACCAGTGGAAGTGTCGCTATAATCTTTGTTGATTGTTCGAACATAACATTACTAAGCTCCAAAATTTATCCCCAATCACAAACCCTAGTTCAGCATTCACAAGGATTCAGAAAAACAAAAATGAACAAGTACATGAATGGTGTAATTGGCAGCATAGAAAAACGAAGAAAAAAAATGGTAGCCGAGAAAAAGACGTGAACTTTTCAAGTGGTTATTCCCTGAAAGCGAGATGTGAATAAAGGGTGAGAGACTGACCCGATTGCCGCTGACGGTGGCAAAGACGTTGAGGTAGTGAGAATCGATAAAGTTGAAAATGACAGCGTATAAGGGTCGCTTGCCCTCCTAGAGCCGATTGGTGACTCTGTAGTCTCTCTTCTTTGATGGAGACAAAGAACCCACAACCGGCTCGCACCCCATTCCTGCCTCTGCCATAATCTCCGCTCGCCACGACACGACTGTCCACTCCCAAGCTATAGGGACTTCGAAGTACAGCTACAAGGCCACCTTGGACAAGAGTTCCTCCGGCCCCTATACGTTACCTAATTTGGATTAGAAAAAAAAAATTGTTCTTCAATTTTTTTCACTTTCATTTTAACGCCCTGCTTCGAGCTGTTAAGAGGAGTTACCTAAAATTTGGTCCCACAATTTTTTTAGTTTTATTTTAAAGGGTTATGTTTAGGAGAAGTGTTTTGCGAATTCCTTTAAATTCTTTTAAGCGAACATTTCAAAATAGTTGGATAGATTTACGAATTTCTTTTAATATCCCTGTTTTCCACCTCTCTCAATACTTATAAATATCAAATAAGAATTCACTTTTATAAACTCGTACCATCCCAACCCAACACCTCCCCTAAACATAATATAAATCTCATTTATAAAAAATATATATATTATACCTGCTACGTAATTTGAACTCAACTTGACTTGACGTGTGTATGCCCCCAAGTTGGATTAAAAAAAATCATTCTCCAACTTTTTTACTTTTATTTTAAATCTCGTCCATAAAAAATATTAGATGTTGAGGAAATAATATACACATATTTATAATAAATGTCATACGTGTCAGTAAATTGGCTCAATTGGGGCTTAAAGTGTGTAATAATTTTTTTTCAAAAAAAATTATTTTACTCATTTTTTGGTTAATTTGGAAAGCACAAAATTATAAAACTTTCATGATAAATAATCCCCATTTAGGATTGTATGATATTTATATACTCCAAGCATTTTCGCTATGTTTTGGGTCGCATTCCCTTGATATTGTTAATAAAAAAATGTGGAATAATTTCTAGGTTTTGTAGCATTGCAAATTGGATTAAGAGTTTTGAGTATAATGTTGATTGATGACGTGGCAATCCATGTATGCACATATATTGTAGTTTTATGTAATAAAAATCTAACAAGCAGGACAAGCAGCCTTATCATCTTATATCACTTTTTGGTTCCACACATTGATTATCATGGCTTCCACAATCCTTCACTTGAACCATCTCCACCATAACCAAATCTCTAAAACCTTCACAAACCTATCTCACAAAACCCACCATTTCTCCATCAAATGCACTTCAAACCCAAATTCACCTCCACAGGCTGACTTTCCATATACACCCTCCCCCTCTGCTCAAACCTCCAACACAGAAACTAACCAGACTGCCTTGCCATTTATCTCCCCTTCTGAGATAACCACAGACCCTGCTTTCCCCATTGAGAAGAGAAGAAGAGCAGATATATTGCACGACAAGAAGTCAAGAACTGGCCTTGTGAAGCCTGAGCCACCAAACTATGAGATTGGGTGGAAGAGGACTAAAGAGATCAAGACAGAGAAGCCAATAGGGTATGAAATAATGGACTTCTTGGACAAGCTGTTGGGGTTGATGGATAGAGAGTACGGTTCGACTGAATTGTTGGCGAAAGTTGGAGAGATAGTAGCAGAGAGAGCAAGAGAAGAGACGGAGGTGTTGAGAGATGAAGGGAAGGTAGAGGAGAGAATGGTGACTGAGTTGTTTAGGGTTTTGAAGTTAATGGAGATGGACTTGGCTATGGTGAAATCTGCTGTGAAGGAAGAGACTCTGAGGGAGAGGCTTGAACAGGTTAAGGCAAGGTGCAGGCAGGCTATTTTAGTTGCTAAATCTTTTTGAAGGGCGGTGCCTTGATTCAAATAAAGATTTCTAGTAGCAAATGAATAAAAATATATATCAATACCTGGATACATGGTGTGTTCATAGTTCATACTCGAGAGCATTCGACATCGTATATCCATATGTTTTCTTCTCTTTCCTCTTATAAAATTGCTACTACATTCCGATACCTTGTTTTTCTTTTTTGCTTTAGGTTTAGCTTCTGCAATGGTGTACTCGAAAGCCAATAGACACGCTTGGATGACGGAGCGAACGTCATGATCATCTTTCGGAATCTTAGTCAGCATAACTTTTGCTGATCTCTGAGCTTCTGAAGCTAATAGAGCTTGATACATCCTGCAACAGTTCAACAGTGAAACATTGAATGGGAGATTCATGAAATTACGACACTGAAACCAACCCGGAAGAAATACATATGGCGCACATTAAATAGCTCATTACATTGTAAGGAAGACCAGCTATCTCATATTGCTTCCAAAAGAAAAGAGAAATTCGGAGATATTTGGCATTAACACAGGCACTGAGGAGAAAGTGAAGACATTTTCTCGAAGGGGAGAGTCCAAGCTCATCCTTTATGGCTCGAAGCAAGGCCAGGCCAACATCCAAACATGTATCGTCTGTATCGGTCACAACTGAGAAAACCTGCTCAAACGTGTTGATGAGGTTAGAGAGGTTGGTCGGCTCCATCGGTAAGATTAGCGTAAAGGATATTACAAAGATGACCAAATATGTTTAAACATTTAAATGACAAGAATGTGATGAAATTAAGGTTTCTCAGAAAATAGAAACCAAAGCCTAAACTTGCTACATATAACAATTCCTTGTAATTCACAAAGCTGATATACCGAGGTGAGGAAACAGAAAGAATAACATTTAAGAAAGGAAAGAAGCAAACCTCATCAAAAATAATTTCAGCAGCCAACTCATCATCATTGCAAAGTTTATTGTTGAGTTGCTTCAGCAAATCAATAGCAGGGCCGATTCAAGTAGAGAAAAAGAACGTCAGCAAAGAGGGTAATGCACATGAACAAATAGAGAAATATGAAACATTGCAATCAGACCTTGTATGCTTATTCTGAACAGCATACAAGATGACTCTGTAGCAACCATCCACCCAATGGTCTTGATCATGCAATTCCTCAACCAGCTTAAGCAATCTACTTATTTCTCCTTCAGATTGGGGGTACTTGCTCCTAAGAAGATTAGAAATTTCCTTGCATTTGGAAAATTAGAGCATACCGAAAATCTCTATGCATAATGCACGATAAGACTGATAATAGCTTTGGGCTCCAGATAGCATCCTGCGTCCTTGATTTCTCCGTATATTTGTAAGGCATCAGATGTTTATCCATGTGATGCGAGTGCAGAGACGAGCGCACTTTTACATTCGGTCAAGACCTTGGCTGAAACCTCTTTATCTGCGAGTACCTACAACAAAAAAAATGGCATTGGTCAAAACATTGCAGATGGTATGTAATTATATATCAAAACTGAAAGCTACATCCTAGCTTACATGCGACAGCAGAGTCCAGCGAAATTTCCAAACAGAAAATAATGCTAATTGACTGTATTACAATGCTCAATGAATAGGTGAAGTAAAAAAGAAAAGGAATGGAAAAAAGACCCCAGAAAGTGCATGTTATTTTTCATTTTCCTAAACAACACCCACCCTCGCCGCCACCTGCCCCTCCTCCCAAACCACTCAAACAGACGTAAAACAACGGAAAAAACACAAAAAGAAAAATTGCAAAGGGCAATGATGTGAAAACAAGGTGGCCGAATTCAACTAAAGTTATTAACAGTTTAGGAGGGCAACTAGATATTACATTTCACTTGAAAAGAAATTAGTTGAATTAAAGTATACCTCGAGTTCTTGAGATATTTAAAAATTGGTTCGGGATTAAATAATCCCAAAAGTTCAACCAACAATACTGAGAACTTGCATCATTCCTGCCAAAAGAAGAAAATGCCATATGTACAGTTATACCTGTTTTGCCTTCTCAAACTGCCCAGCATATGCATTAATAAGCGACATTAAAACTTGCTTCGTAACTTGAACTCGTGCACACTGCAATTCTTCATAGAACTGCAAGCAAGGATGCCAAAACTCAACATGCTATGTATGCACATCCATCCAGTATACAAGGAACTACGTTATTCAATAAAAAAAACTGCATGAGCATATTTTTCGCAAGCAGTAAGCAAAACATAAAGCAACAAAATTATAGCTACCTTATTTATTCTCTCTTCATTATCACAGTTGCTTATTAAATAGCTGAAAGTTTGGGAATCTGGCTTTACATCTGCTTCCTCCATTTGCTTGAAAACCAAAAAGCCTCCAGCGATGTTTTTCTGCATGGTTTTGGGGATTCGAATAAGTCGAGCAAAAATAAAATGAAAACATGAGAAGAGAAAATACTTAAGCATGGACAACACAACGCACATGACATCATCTGCATCCATAATCAACCAGAAAAAGCAAATCCAAAAAAATGGTTTGGACTTGCTCCATGTTACAACTAGTTAGTTGTTTTTTGGTGGCTGTCCAGTTCACTACCTCTAAGGGTATGATATGTCAACAAGGTGGAGATTGTGGTTCTTTTAAGGGTGTGAAAATTCGCCAAAGTGGAGTGTTGAATTATGATGTGGCTTATCGTGTTAAAGGACTGAACATTAAATATCATTGGTAAATATGAGCCCTGTATTGAGTCTTGTACTGGCTATGCGGTTTTTTCTCATAGTGAAATGAATCAGGAGCTCCTCCGTGGACGTACACGTTCTGGCCAAACCACGTAAAATCACTGTGTTCAATTTTTTTTTTGCTGATTTTTTGTGCTTGTGTGTTCTTGATTGTGTGAGATCGGTCATCACAAAATTACTGGATTTAGCTAGAATACTGAAAGCATCTTTTAACTTGGTTAATTGAATCCTCAGAGCAACACCGACCTTGCAAATGCTATTAGGAGCTTGCAAATAGGCAACAAAATAACAAGGCCAATGTATTATTGAACAAGACTACAAGAGCACCATGTGAAATGTTATGAATAAGAGCACAAAGTGAAATGTGGGCACCACCATGATACAACAGATAACAACGAACCTAACAGCAACTTTTTCCACTTCAGGGGAAAAATGAAAATAAAACCAAAAGAAAAGAAAAAACCTTAACAGATATAATATAACTGCTTTAGACGTGACCATAAGGTTCCTCATCCAGCTGGAATCCCTTCCCCATCATTGATTTAAATAGCTGAAATGCCAAGGAAATCTGTTCCAATGCAACCTCTTCATTGTCACAATTTCTAGCTTTCTTTATACAAATTCTTATTAAAGTATTGTATTCCTTCACACCAGTTTCTCGTCCTAATTTACCAAATATTTGAAGAGTGGCTTCAGTTCCCAGTCTATCGGCACACATGTTAACTAAGAGGTTAAAACGATTACCTTGGCCAGACCTATAAACCCACTTACTTTTCCTTTCACGAGATACTCCTTTCCGACTAGTTGGGGAGTCTTTACAAGAAATATCTGGAATCCAAGGAATGTCCAATACACTCTCTGAAGAATTTTCATTTTTGGTCTCTTGGGGATCAAGTGAACTACTTGCATAAGAGGGAAGGGGAACGAAAAACTAAACAAGTTGGATCCATTTTCAGTAAACAGAACAGATTTAATCTGGAGTTCATACCTACAGATAACAGAACAAAAAAGAAAATAATGGAAGCAATAATTCGTTTGCATGGGAAGACAGTATAAAATTCTAAGGTACTGTTGGTATGCTTGTTTCCCATGCATGTTCTATCTAATTTTTCGAAAAACAGAAAACAAACCTGAAAACACGTTTCGTTGCCCATTTTAAAAACACAGGAAATAGGAAATCACTTGAAAACAGGAAGAAGAAAAAAAATGACGTTTCCTGAAAAAATAGAAAACACAGGAAACGGAGAAAACATAAAAAAAAAACCAAGTGGACCCTAATTTCTTGTACAAGTCAAAGTTCTAATTCAAATTCACAAGCAAACAATTTGCAGAAAAATTAAGGAGCATTTTCCACATGCTTGCTCACAAAATTGGTATTTCAAAAACAGAATAACAAGAGTTCAAATATATTGCTATTACTGTCAAAACTGGGAATTCAATAATTATAACAGTATCAGCCTAGTTTAATTTTCAAGAGAACACTAGAATTGAAAAGAAAGTATAGCGATGACTTCGTATTTTTCTGAATGTTAATAATAATTTCAAATTAAAACAACACACTTTACTGGTTTATTCATTCAAAACATGAAAATCTGATTTATGTTGCATCCTATATGCACACATACTGGATAATATACAACGTAGCTCCTTTGACAGTGGCGCCGCTGAATCCTCTGTATCAAACACATGAGAATGAGATTGAACACCTCTGTCATTGAATTTTTTTTAGTATATTCTAATTAGCTTTCAGAGAGAGGAAAAAAGAAAAAGAAGAAAGAAGCACTCATCAGCTGCTATTATCCAGAGAGCTGAACACAAAACAAATTATTTTCCCCTTCTTCACTTTCCCTCACTTAATCCTCCAATATAAACAAAAATTTGAAATTCGCTGCTGGATGAACATAGAAAATCCAAAAGGAAAGTAATGCTTTAACTAACACTGAGAACAGACAAAGCAGACAGAACCCATCATTTTCCTTTAAAAATGTTTTTGTCATCCGAACATTGAATTCATAAATGACTTCCCCTGCTGCATATTCCCCCGACAACAAAACAAACTTTAAACAACAAAATAGCAAAACCTCGCTGCTGAGCTAAATCCTCCATTAATCATCATCACCATCACCAACAAAGCCCACAAAAAAACTTGGGTTTGCTACATGACTCCATAAAAGAAATTCATTTATCACATTTGACTCACGTTACAGTATTTGGCAGAGTTATAAGCTAACGGCCAAACCTTCTCAACCAGGGGCTTGGGACCCGCTGTTAAATCCTGCAAAGTTCCCGAATTCTCCCTTAACAGAAACCAAAGAATGACTCAGGGAAAAGAAAAGAAGAAAAAAAACCCGCTTTCCTTCTAAATATTCCTCAACTTTCTCGGCCACCAAACAAAATTGTTTACGATGAACAGAAAATATCCAAAATGCCAAAAAGCGAGCTATAATGCGAACTGTCATACCGGGACTTGACGGTGCATCAATCTTCAATCCAGAAATGGCCCATTGACTTGAGAGTTCGCCTTCGGAGACAGACGGTTTGGGCTTCGGTGGTTTAGCTGAGCGTATTCTGACAGACTTAGAAATGAACGTCGTGGAGGGTGTTGGGGAAGAGGGGTCAAGTGAGGACACAAACTGCTTGAGAATTGTGTCGCCGGCCGGTGAAGTGTCACTGTTGGTGGCGGCGGACTTGGCCGTAGCACGTAAGAGAAAGCTAACACCTCCACAACAATCTCTTGACAAATTCTCAAAATCAATACATTAATAAAACAGTAATAACATACATTAATTATTTTAAATTAATACTCTAAATAATATTCATCTTTATAAAAAAATTTATTTAATTAAATTCAATCTATTTTTCTTATCACGCCTTACGAACTTTATAATATATAATAAAATAATATAATAATAATATATAAATATGTAAAATATTATTTGTCATATTTCTTATAATATAAAAATTATATATTAAGTATTTTTTTAATTGAACAAGATAAGCAGAGACACTCCACAGTCTACACATCATTGTTCTTCACCACTCACTCTCAGTCTCTCTTCCTTTGCTGCTTGTTTCTTTCTCTCCTCATTTCTTTAACCCTTTTCTCTTGATTTCACATCTATGTCGACCAAGCAGTCATTTTGGATTAAAACAAACCTGCAAGCACTTGCTACTCACTTGCTTTCGACGTTTCAAGGAATTTTTCACTAACCTCAGCTGGATCAACAAGGATGGCTGCCCAAGATCGTCAAATGTTAGTTCAAAAACTGAGAAGAGAGAGATGAGCTTCGACAATGACGCATGCAAGATGGATGAGAGATGTATATTTTAATCTGAGAAAAGGAATCGCGCGCCATTGTAGCTGGACACCATAATCCATTATATCATCCAGTAGCTGCTGTGTGAAAAGAATTCCACTAGACTACAAAAACTCTACTTCAATTTAGCGCGGGATGAGCTTTTACAGACACTGATGCAGTTGGTCTAAGTTCTTGCCTTTGAAGGGGGACATTTGGGGTTTGTTGCATCAAATGATGAGGTAATTCATGGGCTTTTTCATAGGTGGGGAGGAAACATTTTCTTGGGGTTTCCCACCAATTCTTTTATGCGGATTTTTTGGACTAAAAAATAAATAATTTCATAACCAAAAATTATTTACCTTATTAATTGTAGTGTCAAAAAATAGCAAGGATGATTGTTCACACTATTCCAAGATCAGAGGTGAATCGGAATCAATTCTCTTCATTTATTCAATCTCAAAATTGACTTCTCAATATTAGAGAGCTTTTGTCTTTTTCCCAAAAAGGAAATAATCCTCTTTTGTTGTGACTTCCGTCTAATATTTATAGGAGAAGGGTCTGAAATCATCTCCCTCTAATGTGAGATTTGGTTTCCTAATTAATACTTAAATTAATTCAAATCTAAGTTTATCAATTTTGTCATTATTGGGAATTGGTCGATCCCTCACTAAATAAAGGGTTCGACCTGCAAGGGTTTGGCCAATCCCTCGAAGACATCAAGGGTTCGGTTGATCCCTTCCCTACAAGGACCTCGCGAGGTGAAAGGGAGAAGGATGGGGCCAAGGAAGAAGGGATCGGTTGAACCCTTGATGTCTTCGGGGGATTGGTCATTTGGTCGAACCCTTTATTTAGTGAAGGATCGACCAATTCTCAATAATGATAAAATTGATAAAATTAGTTTTGAATTAATTTAAGTATTAATTAGGAAACCAAATCTCACATTAGAGGGAGATGATTTCAGACCCTTCCCCTATAAATATAGGGTGGAAGTCACAACAAAAGAGGATTATTTCATTTTTGGGAAAGAGACAAAAGCTCTGTAATATTGAGAAGTCAATTGTGAGATTGAATAAAAGAGGAGAATTGATTCCGGTTCACCTCTGATTTCAAAAGAGTGTGAACAATCATCATTGGTGATTTTTTGACACTACATTAATAAATCAAAATCATTTACTTTAAAATATAACCTTTTATCTAATTTAATACCTTTCTATATAATGGGATGATTCCCAACTCTCTCCTGACGGGTTGCTCCCGTGTTTACGTAATCACTCGAATCTGATGCTTTTCGTCTCTTGTAATGACACCGTTCTAGCGGCATCCTTAGTGTGCAAAACGACACCTATCTCCCTTGCGATAATGCACTCCTAGACATAACATGCCAAACATGGGCGATTGAGGTTCCTCTCATGCGCTTTTGTAATTTTGTTGTTTCTCCACTTTCATTTATGCTTCTAGTCTCTTAATTCCTCTGATCTCCACCCTCTAATGTTGATCTTGGTTTTGGAGTTCCCCTACTAATTCTTGCTGGTCTCTACTTTCTCGTTGTAGCTCTTATTTGTTAGTACTATTGCAGTTGTGTTTTTTTTTTTATCAGCATTGATCTTCATTTTGGAGTTCCCCTTCTAGGCCCTGCCAGTCTCTACTTTTTGTCTGCCCCCTGTGTTTGCACTCTGATGCAGCGAGCCCACCCATGACCAGATCCTCCCTGTCATGGCGTGGCTGTCAACCCCGAGCCCACCCATGGTTCTCCCATCTTTGGACCTAAAGGCATAGCCCACTGATATCAGGCCTGCAGGCCGCACACCCAAACCCTCAATCTCCTGTCGTTAAGCGAGGTAGGTTGTTGAGGCTGGGATTCGACCCCCAGACCTCCTTTAACACTAAGGCTTGGAGCCTTAGCATAGATTTAAGCTTTACAAGAGATTGTAGAACCGAATATAAGCCTAGACTCTAGCCGATAATCATAATCAAATCATGATAGTTTTTAAAAAATTGATAGTAAAAACTGATAATCATAATCATATCATATCCCAAATGTATTTTTGGCGAGTCTTACAATCCGTCTCCTCTTGATGACAGGAGATGGTGATTCGTGGCTGCAATGAAAAGTAAATATAATGGAATCACCACCATTTAATTTTATATCTCCGTCGCAGAGAGTGATTTACTTATAAACCATCGCGGATGATTAAAATGTGATTTAAAATATTAAGAATTTGATGAAATCATTGCAAGATGCCAAGAACTCCATCCGATGACAGGCCAAACGGGTTTCCCGGCCCAAGCTCTGAGTTGGGGCGAAACGCCGCGTCGTTGACAGAGAAACGCAGGAGCTCCGTCCCGTTATAGTCACGTATTCAATTCCCATTCCGTTTTTCCTAACGGCCACTCGCTTCTCGCACTTCTCTCTCTTATAAATCCCCACAAATGTTCTGTCTTTCAATTCTCCGAGAGACACCTGGATGGGCAGCTCTGGAGGTCTCACTGATTACGGGTTGTCTCTCTTCAAATACTGAATTCCGGGTACAGTTTTTACTTCTTGTGATTCCCTTTCATTCTCTACGTTTAATGGTTTCAGTGCATACTTATGCTCATATTCCCACCATGTCTGTATTAATTGTACTTTTGATGTCTTCATTATCGAGTGAAAAGTTTACTCTTCAATCGTGGAACTACTTGAGAAATTTCTCAAACTCCAGTGTTTTGGATTGTGAATTGAACCGAATCAAGGAATATTGAATTTTTGAAATTTGACCCATTTTGCACCGCTTGAAAGTCGAAATGATACTGAATTTTGGATGCCCAGTTCATAATTTTTGAATTTTGAAATATTATTCTAACGGATGCTGCTTCATTTGATTTCAAACTGTGTAATTTGTTATAATTACGAAAAGAAGAACTGTTTTTGGTGTAAAAACAAGGGGCAGGGCATGATTTTGTTACAGTATCTGAATTGAATTTGTATTGAAAGATTCTTGAAGAGAGGAATGCATTTTTTGATGCAATTAATAACTTTTTTGTTTGTGTGGAGGTTCCCAAATCTTGGAAATTGGGTAAATTTATTATATTCCATTGAAGAGGTTTCTACCACTCACAAAACTTTTGTTAGAAAAATTTTCCTTGAGGCATTATGTGCTTGAGTTCTGCTTCATTGCGTGATACTTTGCTCTTCTGCATCTTTTGACTCAGCAGTAATAGATGCAGTACTGTTAAAAATAATATCTTTAGTCGTGGAAATTGTATGAGTGTGGATTATTGTATGAATCTCTTTTCATTTAGTTATCAATTTGCAAGATTTTACCTCAAAGTTGCTCACCAATTTAAGAAACAGGAAACTTTTGCTTTCCAAATAAACTTCTGAGGAAAATCTAAGACAAATCATAATTTTCACACGCCATCAGCCTGATATTTCACATTGATCTTCACATCCCCAGCGTCTTTCCAAACAGTGCAGTCCTTCATATATCTGTTAGTGCTGCATTAATACAACAGCTCTCAACTAACTTTTATGGTTGTGGTTGTCATAGATTATTCTTATCTTGAGTGTCGCTCCTAATGGTGTTTCCATAATCTCTTGTTAACTAGATTATTATCTCTTACTCATACATTATGACCCTAAATAAAAATGAATGATGGAAACGAATACACGTAGTGGATCCCCGTTGATTTTCTCATGACCCCGAACCTTTAGGATAAAGGCTTAGATCATGATGATGACGACTCAAGTAAGATTCATCACTAGGTTTCCTTTTTCTTTTTGTATGGTGGATAGTTTCCCCTTTTTTACGATTATCTATCATGTCAATTATCATCTTCTTAATTTTTTCCTTGTAGCATTAGCCACCATGATTTTAAATGTCTTCAATTGTTCCTTTTCTTTTGCATGATGTGAATTGATATATATATATATGTGTGTGTGTGTGTGTGTATTTGTGGATATATATGTAGAGTAAGTAATTATTTTTCCTCATGTTTACATTGTAGAATAAGGAAACCATACCAAAAGCTCATACTCCCCCAGTGGAGGCATGGTCCAAAAAGTGCGGATGTGAGCAGCCTACCATGATGATGCAAAGAGGTTGTTTCCTTGGTTTGAAATGGTGTCACTAGTGCACTATGTCCTTGTTGTAGGATAAGGGAAGCATTTTCTCAATATATTCTTGGTCATAAAACATAAATCAGAAAACTCTGTGAAGGTGTGTGGGCAAGTTAAAATCATTGCATTGCTTGTCATTCTGGCATCATTGCCTTTGAAATGGGTATGGTATATGACAGATTGTTATGGTATATGACAGATTGTTTCTTTGATATAAATCTCAAAAAAAAGAAAAAGAAAAAGAAAAAGAAAAAGAAAAAAAGAAGAAGTGGTGAAAATTTATCTTGAGACAAGGAAGAAGCAAAATTATGTAGTTCTATTGATAGCCAATCATTTATAAATTTGGACCTCTGACCGTTGCATTTTTTCCTCCTGTTCTTCTATTATGGAAAATATACGCAACTGGGAAGATATATTTTCTAAAGATGAGGAGGTGTGCGGTGTGCCTCCGTTTTTGCATGTATCCACTGTTTGTATGTCGTGTAATGTAGAAAGGCAGAAATTAATTCACCACTTAATTCATGACCTTACAAGTATGGTATGTATTACTACTTGCCTTCTGGGATGGATAATAAGTAACAACAAATTGATTTTCATGGTAAAATTTTACTGCCAGTTGATTGCTAGGTAATTGAATGTACCATACGGGGATAAAACGTTTCATAATTTTTTTACTTTATTTTCTGCAATGCAACATCACAAAATTTAGTGTGAAATAAGTCCCTTCTATTATCTTTGTATTCTTGGGACTATCGCTAACCTAATCCATTCCGCGTGCCGCCTGTTCGATGCCTGAGGGACTCATTTTCCAGATTTGAAATGATCACTGGTATTTGAAGGCTTTGTAGGCCCTCAATTTCTGTTTATGATTCATCCAGAAGCCCTTTTTCAGTCTGTCCTTATCGAGGCATTTTTGAGGGCTTGTTATACTTGGTGAGGTTTCCTCTTTCTCAAGATGTGTTTTTCTTTTTTGGTTTGGCAAAGCTTGTTTGTTATCTGCTAGAATATCACAGCTTATGCCTTCAAAGTACTTTTCATTGAGATCGCTCTTCAAATTTATGGCTGTCTGTGATGGTTCATGCCATGCTTATTAAATTGAGATGGTGAGCTTTTGTCTTTGAAATTTGTTTGGCCCTTAAATACTTTTGAAAAGTTTTGATTTGGAAGCGCACTTTTTACTCGGTAAATCTAATTTCTCTATAACTCATCATTTTCACTATGGGTTGTGATCCGTAGGATCAGCCATTTGATGCACATGAAACCTGAAAGCAAAGGTGATATTTTCTTTGCCCCGCATAAAATGGAGCCTGATAGTTTTGTTTTGGTTATTCGCTTACAGGGATGGATTGAGATTTGGTTCCTCGTGAGCAAGGATGTGAAAATCTCTTTCTAATTCTTAGATTGTTAGATCTTAAATTTCATATGTCAAAAATGTATATGATTACAATCTTTCCAATTTTGTTGTTATCCGCTTGGAATCTTGGATTAATATTATTTTTTCAAGTTGGCCTTTAATTTCTGGACATTAAATTCTTGAGTGTCTTTAGAATTATAAGACCTTGTTACTGTACTGATATTTTTGGTGAAAATGGAAAGGAATACAAATGAGAATTGGAGTTGATGTATGATTGTAGAAAAGTAACTCCTAAGCATAGATTCTTTCTTTGCCTTCTGTGCTTGTGCTCACATATGTGCATCTATTTTCTCTATTATTGCATGGTAAAAACATTATTTGATGTCTTCATATTGCAGATCGGTTTTGTTTGGGAATCTGTTGGAGTAGAGTAAAATGGACAGAAATGGGGGAAAAAATTCCCATATGCTAAATGATAAGTGGGATAAAATAAAATCTGAGGATCTCCTTTCCATTATTCTCTCAAGGCTTCCTGTTAAGTCTGTGTTAGTATCAAAGACTGTTTCTAAGCCCTGGAATAAGTTGATCTGTAGTCAGGAGTTCATAGATACGCACTTGAGATGGTCCAGACAAAACCTTATGTTTATAGTTTCTCTAGATCCAATCGACATGAATTTGTTATTGATGAAAGGGGATGGTGAAGTCATTGAAAGGATTACCCTTCCAGGTTTCAAAAGTCCTTTCCCCCTCCATGTGATATGTTCTCGTGATGGTTTGATCTGCTGTATCAACCTTCCTCCAAGAGGGAACATCAGTGATGTAGGATTTCGTATTTTCAATGTTGCAACTCGAGATATGTTTTTACTTCCAAGAGGTGAGACATCTAAAGCAAGGCCATTCTATGGAGTGGCTTTTGGTCCAAAAATTAATGAGTATAAAGTATTTCGTTTTTTCCATTCCCAAAGCTACAACCCAAAGAAAAATCATCAATGTGAAGTTTATTCATCTGGCTCTGGATGTTGGAGAGACATAGGAATGGTATCTCACCGGCCAGCCCGTTCTTGCAACAATTTCTCTGGTTCTAATCATGTGTATGTCAATGGGGAAGTTTTTTGGTTCACTGCATTAGATAATGATGACACTGTCCCTGGCTCCATCATTGCAGTTGATTGGGAGGAAAATTTTAGAACAATTAGCCTCCCTGCAGGGGTCACTGAGCACTCATATTTAATTGAGCTTGAAGGTTGTTTATCCCTTGTTGCTATGGACGATGAAGATGAAATTGTTGATATATGGATTTTACGAAACTTCAGTGAGTCTAGTTGGGAAAGGAGGAGCAGTGACATTGTTCCTTTTTCAAATTATGAATGTCTTTGCTCTGTGACTGCCCGGAATAGTGACATTTTTTTCATCACTTCAGAGCATTACTTTATCTACAACATAGACCGTAAAACTTGGAAAGATGTTGATGTTACTGAGAATTTTGGCTGGAGAACTTCGGTTGTGTTCACGCATACAGAAAGTCTTCTCCGATGTAAGTCAACTGTTCTTTTTATTATTCTTTAATATATTTTACATTTTAATTTACAGAAATTGTGTCTATCTAGTTATGTATATGTTTGTTTTATTTTCAGGCTGTTTACTTGTACTTAAGTGGCTCTGGTTAGGCTTTTTTTTTTTTTTTTTTTTTTTTACTTCTGACGATCAATATAATTTAAACAGGTCATGGCCGCTTGGTTCCCAAATCATAGGACAAGTTTTCCAGAAGAAGAAGATCTTTTCATGGTTGCAATCAATTGCCTCTCATGTTTTCCTTTTGTTAGCCAATTTTTCTTTCCAATTTCTCGTACTTTTTTTTTATTATTATTATTGTGCACAGCATGCGTCGCAGAGATGAAAGTTTGACAGTGATTCAGAGTTTACATTTGTGGTAAGAGATAAAAGTTGGACAGTGGCATGCACAATTGTCTTTGCTTACCTAACAATGAGTTGCTCATTTAGTGTGAATGTTTGATGAATGGTGGTGTCTCTATTGATTTGTCCTTGTGCTGCTTTGAATTGTGATTCTGCAGTTTATTGGTGTGATTAAAAAAATGGTTTTTCACAGGAGATTGTTACAAAGATGAATGTGATGTAAAAGTATTTGCATAATAAAAGACTACTGCTTAAACAGGCTCCTCTTTTTTACCCCTATGTTTTATGCACGTTGGCTGTAAGCTGAAGTGTAGAGAAAAATTGAGCTTATAAGCTCAGCGTATAAGCTACTGTATACGCTCTGCCAAACAAATATGTCATGATGATTGATGTCTTAGTTATCTATGCGTGATTCGTATCCCGTGGTATCTAACTTCATTTGTTTATTTTATATTTACAAAGGGAAAAAAAGGCTTGAGTCGTCTCCATCATTATTAAACAAGGGAAATATACTGGCTACTGAATCATTATACTTTGATATTATGGAGGTGTCTGCATTTAGTTTCTGTTGCTCGCGTATGTGAGGCAATAAAGTTTAGCATAATTTATTCTCTCATTTTTATTTAGAAATTGGGATCTCATTCATGGCTTTGGAAGTGTTAAATGCAAAAATAAGAAGAATGAAGAAAGTCTGATATTGGCTGAATATGCTGTGCTTTTGCATGTATTACATTACCGTGTGTTTAAGGTATTGTTGTCATCTAATTTAAGCTTTTCTGATTTTTACTTTCCATTAATGTTGGCAAAGATTTTCTTTGTTTTCTTTCAATGATTGATTAACACGGCCGTTCCAAAATCTTTTCTGATATTGAGTAATTCTCCTTGTAGGAGCAAGTGAATTCAGCAGCCCGTTGGGATTGGCGTATTTGCTGCTTTGTGGTGTTGCTAGTGACAGACAGCGGGTCCAATCATTTGTCGTATCAATATGGCAGGAGTTTGTAGGAACTGCATCTTCAGGGAAAACCTTCGTATTTTAGTTAAACGAATTTGTTGTTGTCATTAGAAGGATAATGTTTTCTTTCAGGCATTCATAGTAGAATCCTATTCCTGTCATAAGACATAATAATGTGGCGTGTGTTGATATTTTCTCTTTTTCTTGTACTTAGTGATAATTTCACCAGGTGGACAGAGTTTTCAGGTTGAAATCTAGTTTGGTGAAAACAGACCAGTTCTATTGTGTTTGTTCAGGAACTTCAATGGGGAATTGGGGATAGAATATGCAAAGCAGTTTGGCCTTATTTCTTATCTTCTACTAAGAAAAGTCAAGAACTAAGTAAATCTGGTAAGAACTAAGTATATCCAAAACTCTTCATTGCCTTGGCAAATCTTCTGAACCATGCCATTGGAGACCGTTTTAAGCCATATAATGATTTATTGAGTCGACGTACTTGAGGTCCTTTAGTATGTTGCATGGTAATACCTAGTGATAAGTCCATATATACTTCCTCGACAAGTTCTCCATAAAGAAACGCATTTTTTACATCAAACTAGTGCAACGGCCAATCAAGATTAGCAGCTAAAGAGATAAGTACATGAATGTGTTGATCTTGGCAATGGTTGAAAATATTTCTTGGTAGTCAGCACCATAGTGTTGTATATATCCCTTTGCCACTAATCGAGTTTTATTAGTGCTCAACTTCTTCACCCGCCTTGATTTTCACTATATATATCCATCGACAACAAACCATGTGCTTGTCTTTCAAAAGAGGAATAATGGTCCATGTACCTTGCTATTTGAGAGCTTGCATCTCTTGGTTCATGGCTTCCTTCCATTTTGGATCTTTCAGTGCTTCCTGAACATTTTTTGGAATTGAGATAATGCCAGCTGATTAACAAAATCAGCCCCCGATGCTGAGAATTGGTGACTGGAGACGTAGTTGTTAATAAGATATTTAGCACATGCTTTCAACTGTGGGTCATATCTCTTGGTTGGAATCCCACGAGTGCTTCTAGGTAGGAGTACATATGTTGCATTGTCCGTTAAAGAAGAGTCACATAAATTAGTGTTCCAAGATTGTGTATGACTTACCCATTATTTAGAGCATCCTTAGGAGACTGGATTGGTGGTACTAGTGTGTGGCTAGGCGTAGGTTGCATAGGTGCTTGTCCTTGCACTTCGGACTCAGCTGCATGCTCGGGTTGTACAAGTGATTGTACTAGCTGGGTCTATATGGTTGAACCATCATGTATATGTGACACGAGAGCACAAGCTTTAGGCAATGTGAAAATCATGTCATCAACTTCGTCTACTCATGTATCACGAAGGGGTTATGTGTCATACAAAGAGTAGTACTTGGTAACTTCATGAAATACAACATCCATGGTGATAAACATTCTCCTGCTAGGTGGGTGGAAACAACGATAGACCTTTTGTTGAATGCCATATCTAACAAAGACACACTTCAAGGCACATGGATCTAACTTCCTTCGCTGATGTTTATGAACATGGACATAAGCAACACACCCAAATACCCGAGGCTCAACATTTGGAGTTGAAGGTATTGAAACATGTTCATCTAGTGACCGGATGAGCCAATAACATTGGATGGAATCTGATTGATTATAGAGGCAGTGGAGCAAACAGCTTCACCCCATAAATACTTTGGAACATTCATACCAAAGAGGGATGCACGACAACTATTAATAAATGTCTATTTTTTCGTTCCACAACACCGTTTTGTTGTGGTGTTGAGGGACATGAGAGCTGGTGTTCAATCCCATGGTGGAGTAGGTACTGCTGTAATTGTGAGTTAACAAACTCTCCGTCATTATCTGATCGAAGTATATGAATTGTAGTGTTATATTGAGTGTGAACCATTTTGTGAAACTATTGGAAAAATGAACTGACCTCATCTTTGGTTTTCAACAGGGAGATCCACTTCATTCTTGTACAATCGTCGATAAATGTAACAAACCATCGAGCTCCCGAGAGAGTTGGGATTTTTTAGGGCCCCATACATTAGATCAAAAAGTGCAAACGGAATTTGACTTTTATTCAAACTTAAGGGATAAGCAACACGATGGTTCTTAGCTAGTTCATAAATTTCACATTGAAAACTTGAGTCACTAACACAAGTAAATAATGATGGAAAAAACTTTCAATGGTAACCAAAAGAGGCATGACCGAGCCGCAGATGCCATTTCCAAATTTGACTCAAATGCTCCTTAACTTTATTGTCACCAATGGTTCTGCAAGCCTGACTTATGGACTGACCCGACTGTTGTACTTTGACAATTCAGACTTTTAATAATCTAAGAAATGGATAACAAGTTGCGCTCTAATAATGGTACCACCGGGATATTTTTCAATTGAAAATTAGGAGTAACTAGAGTCACAACCCGCGCTACGCGGCGGGTTGTTTCTCTTTTTTTGTTTATTGTTGTTCTTGACCTTAGAACTTGGAATTGGCCGGCGTATATCCTTAAGTTTTTAAGTAGCACGTAGAGTGCTATATTACATATGCTTGTCAATAGGCTTAGCAATGAACTGATTTAATTATTGGTTTAATATTTTTCTAGCAAGTCTTTGATATTGAGTTACATTTTGTTTTTTATGTTTGAGATAATTTGGCAGTATTATCCATGTTGCTTCCTTTTCAATGCTGGATAAGTTATTTTATTGGAAAAAAGAAGTTGAAGCATTTATTGAGCAAAGGTCATTGATTGTGTTCGGTGTTGTTTCCAACAGTCAAATTATACATGATTTCATTTTGAAAAGCTTAAATAAGCAGCTTTTCAATTTGGCAGGTTCTTTTTGACTATTTTGGTACTTTTATTTGATGTTTTGTCTGTTTTGGTTTGTTTTTTTCGTCTTTGTTTTTGAATAAGACTTCTTCACCATCTTCATTATTTGTTGATTTTATTTTGTTTAGTTTTTCTTCGACTGAAAGAATTTTTGTTGGTCAGAACTTACTTGTTGTTGGAAATGGAAGGAAATCTTGTGAAAGAGTCTAGATTTAAAAGTGTTTGTGTTTTCTGTGGTAGCAGTACTGGGAAGAGGGATTGTTACAAAGATGCTGCCATTGATTTAGCTAAAGAGTTGGTATGTGATTTATAAGATATGTTGTTTGATGTTGTGTTTTTAAATTGTTAGGTTTGAGGTGTAAAAATGATGTGTGTATTTTTCATTATTGTTCATGAAGGTGTCTCGGAGGCTTGATCTTGTTTATGGAGGTGGGAGTATTGGTTTGATGGGTTTGATTTCTCAAGCTGTTCATGGAGCTGGAGGAGGTGTTCTTGGGTGTGTATTGGTTTTTTTCCTTCCATTTTTTGATGAGTATTTTACTTAATGGTTTTTGTTGGAATTTTTGTTTCAGGATTATACCCACATTTTTGATCTCGAAAGAGGTTAATATTATAATTGATGTAGTTTTAACATTTGGTCTTTTTGAAAGCTTCTTTATGTGCTAGAGATTGCATTTTTATCATTTTTGTTGTGGAGCTTAGATCATTGGAGAAACAGTTGGGGAGGTAATGGCAGTTGCTGATATGCACCAAAGAAAGTCTGAGATGGTTTCCCATTCTGATTGTTTCATTGCTTTACCAGGTTTTTTGTGTTTTTCATTTCTGCAAACAATTTTTCCCATTGTTTTGGGTTTTGTAGAGTGCTTATGATGTTTAGTTTTTGATTATGGTCAGTTGGATTTCAGGTGGGTATGGAACTCTGGAGGAGCTGTTTGAAGTGATTACCTGGGCCCAACTGGGAATCCATGATAAGCCTGTAAGTATATTCAAATTCTGATATCATTTCAGATGTCTTTTTATGAAGAATTCTGGAGGTGAACTTTCTAATTGTCATGTAGGTGGGTTTGCTCAATGTCGATGGTTATTATGATTCTTTGGTCACTTTTATTGACAATGCTGTTGGTGATGGGTTTATTAAGTCCTCTGAGCGGAACATCTTTGTCTTGGTAACAAATGCAAAAGAACTTGTTCAGAAACTGGAGGTGGGTTTTGCAACATTTTTTCAGTTTTGAAAGTGTTTTTTTTTTGAAAGACATTCAGGTTTTACAGAAAGAGTTTTATTTAGTTTGTCAATTTGGTGTGTCACCTTTTTTCTTATTCGTTGGTTTTGAATGATTACTTTTGTTTTTTTTTATCAGGAGTATGTTTTTGTATGTGATGGAGGCATAGTAAAAAATTAAATCTAATAAAGAGCTAAGAGTGGAAGACACATAGAGAAATGCCAAAGATCATGATGTATCAGCAGGTGGTATTGGATGGTTTTTTTTTGGCATTGGGTTAGAAAGTGAGAGTTTCTTATGTATTTTGTGTTTGAAAAATCCATTTGTTGTGGAGTTTCAACAATGTTGTACCTTATGACAATTTCGGAGGATTGTAATTTTTATTGGTCATTTTTATTGTGAATTTTGGCATTTGCAGAATGCCTAGTTACTTGTGATTTATGATGAAGAGTCAAAAGTAATACAGTGCCAATCGATTATAAATCAAGGAAATGCATAATGTATATAATGAAGTGGCAAAAAATATCCTAAATTGTGCATAGAAACAATATAATATATGACGAATAGCACAATATATTACAAATTAAAACTGTCAGAGAGCATAGAAACTTTACATATATATTTCATTACCATTTACATGAAGCGTTTACCACATGTTGTCATCAATAAAAGCTGTTTGTTTGCATAAACATTAGGAAGACATTTGGAAAAGCTCTATTTACATCACCCAGTCTTATTTGCATAACTCTTTATCGTAGTTTACTTATTTCAAAGGCTGCTAACTTTATTTACACAAAAGAGAAGCGTGATACTCATACCATCCAAAATGATAGTTGTAGACTATAGCTGACAACAGATTTGTGGAACTTCATGTAGACCAAGAACACTGGAGTGAGCCACAAGAAGTGCTTCACCTCAATTCTTTCTCTTGTTAATATTGTCAGACATATCAAGAATTGTTTTACCTTTTTTGTTGGTGGAAGCAACAGTTTTCTTTTGTTTTTTGTTTTCTCTCTGTGGCTCTGCAATAGTGATAATGTTCCTGCGAGAACTTAAAATATAAGACAAATAAGTAGATTTTACTATCATGAACATAGATTCTCCGTTTTGCTAAGTAGATTATTAAAAATATAAGCTAAGGGTCATATGAATTGCAAGATAAAATATGCTCACCTAGTTTTCTGTTTCATTTTTTTCTGTATTGCAGCAGAAATAGGTTCATCATCAGATATTGATGTATCAGAATCATGCAACAATAGCTGTTTATTGTATTTGCTCCTTCGAACAGACCTTGATTTTTCAGGAGTTTGTAACTGCAGTCCATCAAATTTGTTGCTGCTCTGGGTGTTTGAGTAAGTTGATTCCTTCGGCAACAAATCTTCAGCTATTTTGTTTCCAGTATCTGTTTTTAGCACATCTGCATCTTCAATTTGGTTGAGTGATCTATTTCCTCCATCCAACACATCATAAGATACTTTTGAAACTTTAAAACAAATCGTTGTAGCCCTTTTGTTATTCAGATTAATTGCAACTTGGAAATTATGATATGTTGGGAAAATATCAGCAATAATTTGTGGCAGAACATATCGATTTGCACCTTTCATTGACATAATTGTAGCAGCTGATATACCAATCATTTGTTCAGCCTGTCTTCCAAATATTGTAAACAGTGTAGTACCAGTTTGATCTTCAACTGTGGCATTCAGGATATAGCTACATGACATAAAATTATATGTGAACACCATGAATATAAAACATTACAGATTTCTTCGAATAATAAGATAAAATACACGCATTTGTGATTTAGTATGTAACTTACCAAGGTATTGGAGTTTGCTCAATAACACTACACTGGGAGCACAATATTTTATCTCTCCATTGTTTTGTTGTACTGTTACATGTTGGACATGTTGGATACCACCATCCATCTGCCACATCTACACTCTTTATCCTTGCTTTACATGTGAACTTTTTTTTCTGCATGTTGTTTGTGAGAAGCAAAATTATTAGCAAACTAATTCAATCAATCTCAAGAATAATGACATGTATGTGAAGTTATAAATACTTACAGCATCAGTGTCTCTGTCCAATAACAACAATTCAGCAACTGTCTTTCTATTTTTTGTCATGTCATCATCAAGAGTTGACAACTTGTCTCCACTGTTTGATATTATTTCTAGCATCTTAGGTTGTACTATCCTGTTTTGTAAAAAACGTATTGGTCAATAATTATTATTGCAAAATATAATTATAGAAATAAAAAATGTATAAACAAACCTTCCTCTTAACTGCTGAACTTCTGGTATTTCCAAATCAACATATATTTTTGAAGCTGATGTGCTACTCAAAATAGTTTTTCCTATAGAGAAACAAAAATAGTGTCATCAAATGACTAAAATGGGATCTATGGTATTCCTAGGAAGGTAAAAGTTGTCTCTATTAGAATATCTACCTAATTATGCATTCATGCAATTCTTATACATTATTTGTCTTTATTTGTATTATACTAAATTTATTATAGCCATACATATTATAGAGGATGACTTATGGAATTATTTGTTTCCTAGCAATGCTTTTTAACATGAATATATACAGTTCTATCCACACCAAAAAAATATGTATATATACATAACATCATCTTTTGAGGTTCGCAAAACTATAAAAACATTAAATTTGAGGTTCACAAATCGATCAAAAGGCATCCATGAAGTTAAAAGCCCAGTAAAGAACAGATCTACTCATTGATATTTCAATAGGGAAAAAAGAGTCAAAGTATATTAAAATCAGCTAGACTCTTTTATATGAAGCATGGATAATTATTTTGCTAATGGAACACACCTTGAAATGTAGTCACCATCATTCCTGCACATATGATTATCACTGGTCTCTCCTTTGATTTCTCAGATATGCGTTGATAGTCATATTTCATGGCTAAATCTCCCCAAAGTGTAACTGATATTATATTGAAGCTAAACAATTTTCCACAAACAATTGTTATCAAGAACTTTTGTTTGACAAATCAAAGTATTCAAATCTAAAAATCATCATAATATTAAAATACCAAGTTTTACTAACACATTTTTAGAAACTGTCATATTGATCATATTTATAAATCATATGGTAGAACTAATATAACTGTGATACTTACATCTCATCTTCAAAATCTAACTTCCGTACTTTAACCACTCGTTGGTTGTTTCGAATTTCTTCTATATCATACGCCTTCAATATTTGGCCCACCATGTCTGTCAAAACATAGTTTTCTCATAATGTTTTTTCATAGTTTTTTCATAGCCAATGAACTTGTGTTCTATTGATGTATACCTGTCAGATAAACTTTATTCCGAACTCGAGATTCCATTTCAGAATAGCTTGAGAAATAAAATCTATCAGGACGAAACTCATTTTTTGCATCCACAGTTCTTTTAATCTTAGTCCTTTTGTCAAACTTAATCATGTATTCATTTGGACATGGACGATAAGTGTTTCGAATAGGAAAAACTGTGAAATTACTGAAGTAATAAATATCCTTTTCATGAAGCACTGCCTTGAAATATTCTGCGTTTTCTGGTCGGATGGTTGCAAGTTAAAGCTGACCATGGGTAAAGATTGGTTTTGGCAAATATAAGCCAACCTTTTTCAGAGTTTGCCCCTGACTTTTGTTAATCGTCATAGCATAACATAATTTGACTGGGAATTGTCTTCTTTTCAATACAAATGGGTATTTCGGATCTTTCCCATCCATAATTATACGGGGTATGCATACCTTTGAACTTGCATGGCTACCACTCAATATTCTACCTTCAAGAACTTTATCTCCTAGATGAGTCATAAGAAGTCTTGTTCCGTTGCATAAACCATCAGCCTGATTTAAATTACGAAGTAACATCACAGGTGCATACTTCTTAAGTGATAGCTCATGATTTGGGACCCCATTGAAAGCCATGGAATTCAGCACATCAGTAGTGTATAGCAAATCAGATGCCATAGAATGTTGTGATATTTTGCATATTGAATCAAAACTGTAATAGGTTCTTTCCACGGTTGGAATAAGTGATAATACATATGAATTAATCATCGCAATAGTGTCATTTGTGCCTGTAATGATGGCTCTCTCATTCAAATAAACAACATCATCATACAGAGAGTGTAGGTTGTCATAAATTTATGAGACCATGGCATGCAACTGATCATTCTGGGAGTGAACTAATAATCTATCAAGGATTTGAATCCAGTTTGCTTCTCCATCATCACGATCAATAGCAAATGAAGCAACTCGTCAATCTCCAACATCTAATATCCACTGTGCAAACTGTGTCATACTCTCTTTATCAACTGCATTAAGTCGATATGCTTGCAATCACATATTTTCCTTCAGCATATACACTATACAATGTTTCCACAAATATGACTTAGTTATTGAGGCATTAACTGTGTCATATCTAGTGCCATTCAACACAACAGGTAAGATTTGTCTAAAGTCACCACCTAACAAAATGGTTTTTCCTCCAAATGGCTTTGAGTTAGTTTCACAATCATCTAGAATGATTATATCTTGGAATGTTCTATCAAGAGCCTCAAAACAATATCTATGTGTCATAGGTGCTTCATCCCAAACAATAAGACTTGCCCTTGCTACCAGTCTTGCAAGTTGAGTTCCTTTCTTAATATGACATGTTGATGTTTCATTGATATCAATAGGGATTTTAAATCGTGAGTGTGCAGTACGACCACCGGGAAGTAACAATGATGCAATTCCAGATGAAGCAACAGCAAGCACAATTCTTCCTGTAGATCTTATGCTTGAAATTATTGTTTGATATAAAAAAGTCTTCCCAGTTCCTCCAGAACCATAAACAAAAAAAAGGCCACCTTGTTGATTATTCACTTTATCTACAACAACATTATATATAACTTTTTGCTCCATGTTCAATTGATCCTCTAGATATTTGCATTGCTCTCTAAGATCACTAACATCATAATTCATTTCTTCTCGTAAGAGTCGATTGTTCAATTCATCAAATAATTGGCCTTGTGGCATTGGCAAGCCATATTCAGAAAGAGAACTGTTTGCCCTGTTCAGTAACATCTCTAGCTCAAAAAGGATGTGATTCTTCATTTCAACTTGTGATATGTTGAAGTTTGGTAAATTCAGCTGCTGTCTTAATTTATATAATATATCATCTTGGAAATTTAGCCAATGATCCTCCCATAACTTCAAAGGATCACTAACATTGCAAAAAAGCAGCAAAGTAATAAATAGTTGTCTTAACTGAATCGCTGTTGCAAACACAGATGCTTCATCTAATGACTCGTGACATTCCTTATCATTACCCAGTAACCCAAGTGCGATACACGCAGATTGGAAATTTGGATGAATGACTCCCTCTACTGTCCTGATTTCAACATAGTTTCTAGGACCTCTCTGGACATTCAATAACATACGAAGATAATATAATTCGCCTGAGTTTGGTTCCACATATGAAATCCTGCCAATTGACTCTCCTCTTTGTCTAGTAATCCATTGCTTACCTCTATCATCCCAAACAAATTTAGAAGGAAATGAGGTATATGTAAGATTTCTTGTTGTTTCATCAATAAAATTTCTATGCATCCATTCCGTAAACATAGTCTTTTCTATATTTGGCTGTTGAATGATATTGGATAAATTCCTCGAATCGTCATAGTAAATATTTTGCATGAAAGGTAGATGTATTGGCAATCTCTCAACAGGGGGATGTCTAAAATGAATATGATACTCAAAGAGACGCCAAACTGATTCATATGAAGCAAAATACCTACAGTCCAGATATTGTTGTATCTCATCAATAACACCAACTGAGCTTGACCCTTCATTTGACACATTTTGGACAACATGGCGCTCCAAGACAACTCTGGCTCTATCCGGTCCTTTATTGATATATTTAAATAAATACTTAATTGACCGAGATTTATTGCACCATTCGACGTTAACATGAGCTTGATAACGCAACAACAACTCTTTGTTATATGAGACAACATATTTGTTATCCATCGGATGTCCATTTTTAACCACTGTATGTCCATTATCCCGTCGCCTATATAAGGCAAATCCATTCCCATCAATAGTTGTTTCTGGATGGAATGACTTCGGAAAATGCTTTGTACATCGGCCATTTTCCATACATGGCGAAAAAGGTCTTACCAAACCACAAGGACCATGAATCATAAATTTTCGAACAGTCTCATACAACATTGGCTGCGTTGATTGATCAGGAATTTCTGCAGAAATTAACTTGTCTATATCAGCTGGAGTTTGGCACTTGTTACTTGGATGACACCACACAACCATATGAACATGAGGCAAACCACGTTTTTGAAATTCAATGGTGTACACAACAGCAACAGTATTGCCAAGATAATTGCCAGATCTTATATCAGCCAAGAAATGATCTACTTTCATTTTAAATACCCTCGTAACAAAATCTGGCCTATCCTCAATTTTTTGTCCTGGAATTACTTGAAGAGCAGATTGAATCTCAGGCCACTGCGAATTACATGTGAATGTGATAAAAAAAATCTGGAAATCCGTAGAATTTACAGATGGCCATAGCATCATGGTAATTCTGAATCATATAACGCGGTCCACCTGTAAAACTTGATGGCAACAAAATTCGTTTTCCAAGACTATTTCCATCAATATTGCTACTGGCAAAAGCATCACAAACACCTTTGTAGCTTTCGGCTCGTAGTTTTTTTTTATTGAATCGAATAAAATTCAATCTCTGCTCTTCTACACAAGCATATGCATCTACAATAAACTGCTGAAAAAGCTTACCACCTCTGAGAAGTGTTTTCCCTTCATTACACCTTTGTTGCAACCTGTATGCATAATACTCTCTCATAGTTATGCACGTCCTTTTTGTAGTTCTTTTGGACATCATATGCTGATATTTGAGACATTTGGAATAACCATCTTCACCATAAGGAAAAAGAAGTGGATATTGCATTGCCATGAAATTTGGATGTAGTTCATCAATACGCTTTAATCCCTCAATTTTATCTTCAACAATTATATCTCTATGCTCAAAACCATCACCAAAATCACCCACTATTAAACCAGCAATCTCAGAAGACACGGGAATGCTATATTGATCACCATCTGAATCTCTTCTTGCACATAATCTAAGTTTAATAGGTCTTAGATCAGTATCATTGAACCTATCTCTTGCCATTCGAAATGCCTTTGCAACTTCATTGATTTCATCTAACATGACAATCAAATCTTTAACAATCTCTTTATCAGTGGCATGATTTTTAGTAGAACCGACAGCAATCATCCTATTGACAACTTCATGCTCAGTGTCATGCACATACAGTTGTGCAAATTTAGGAGATTCTCCGTCTGCTGGAAGTAGAGATCCAATACGATGATAATTTTGTCCACCAAGTCTAAAAACATATGGTCCTGAAGAAGTATTGATGGAATGATCAATTTTACCACCAAGGGATGTAAATGCAAACATTGAGTTGTAAGTCCTGATATTTTTTCTAAATTTCTTACTTTTTGTTGATCCATTACAATCCAGTAATTGATCAAGTAACATAGGTGTTGGTCTCAATGGTGGTAACTTTATCTTACCACTACGACAACACACAGAGTAGACTGGCGTACGTGAAGAGTTGGATTTTAAGCTTTCATCATACCAAAAAATCGCTCCACAAAATTGGCATGTTAAGTCTGGTGACCCAACAGTTAGAGGTTCAATATTCAGTACTGGAGCGGTAGTAGCATCATTGCTAATCAGTTGATCACTTGCCAATGAAGATGGCATAGCCTGACTGCGAAGACGATTTCTAATGAACCTCTTCCTTTTAGATCTATTCAATCTACTACTCTCACCATATTTCATCCTATTGTCAAATGCATTCCATAAAAAATAAGCAACAAAAAGCACGAACATTATCATCCATAAACAAATAAAGTTATGACACAAAATAACTACAATCATATAAAATACAAAATTAATATGGCTTACCTTGAGAAATTTGAAGCAACCTTCCAAAGCCAAAAAACCAACGAACAATAGCAGACAACAAATAATCTACCCTGTAAATAAATGGTCCATAGAAACCAAAGACTTATTGTTAAAAAGCCGAAGCAAAAGCAAAAGACCAAGCTACAATAGCAAACAACAACAGGTCAACATTAATCATACAAATAATTACAAATAATTCATTTAAAAAGTCAACTACCAGTGTATCTTCTTGGAATTGTATCTGTTGTGTAAAAACAAAATGCAATCTTTGCAGTAATACGGGTTGATAATAAAAAAAAGGAAAAAGTATATCCAAACCTGATAGAGTCCTTTAAAATTAAAAAAAAATATCCAACAACAATAAGTAATCAGCAATAAAAAACCAGACCATTTTTTAAGTAAATAAAAAAGGAGGCCATGATAGACCAAAAAAAAATTGTAGATGACAAAACTCCTGCCTAAAAATAAAAAACAATAAATTTGAAACACAACAGACAAATCACAATTGACAAATGACAATTTCTTATGTATATCTATGTTAACGCCAGACTTTTCCTTGGTTGAAGGACTCAATTTATTGAATAAGAGAAAATGAAAATATACCCAGGAGAGAACATCATTATCATTTTAGTGATGTTAAAGAGACCTACTGAGCAATAATAGTTATGGCATTATATGTATTTTGACCGTTTGAGTTTAAACACATATTGAATATCATACCTTGGTGTGGCAGTTGCTCAATTTTTTTAAAACGTGACTTATTTCACAAGATTAATTGCAGCTCTATCTCTCTCTATTTATTTATTTTTGGGAACTGGAGTCCATTCTTATTATTCTTAATCGAATTACATATCAACAGAATAATTGAATTCTAAAAGAAAAAAAAGGCAAAATTCCAAAGGAAAAGGTCAAAAACAAATTTTCATTGCAACCCGTAACCTGTTGCTCATGATGGTCATTCAACAATTCAATTTTGCATCACATTGTAGTCTCTTACACCCATTTATTGGGTTACCTTACTGTTTGGATACACCATTGGTGACAACCCACCATGAGAAAGACGATAGTTCGATATTATATTATAATATCATCAATGTCTCTATCGTTCAACATTTATCAAAAAAAGAAAGAAAGAAAGAAGCAACAGGGACAGGACTTTTGCAACTTAGAACACGTAATGTGAAAGGCAATAAATTGTAAATTATTAATAATAGTAATAAATTGAATCAAGGAAAGAGGAGATGTATGGGACAGGGGAGGTGTAAAGGATATTGATTGCTTTGAACAATTCACATTTAATTTTGGGAAACCTAATGTTGCTGTCAATTCTCAATCTCTATGTGTTATATATATATAAAAAAAGTTAGGAAAGAAAAAAGAAACATCTAAATTCCATACACAAAAAAAGAGAGGTGAGAATCCCATTATTAACTGCATTGTTCGTTTGCCTAATAAATATAGATAGCTTGTTTTGGCGACAAATAATACTAATAAGCAAATAATACATATTTTCAAATAATACTTTCTATATCATGAAGATTATAAATATTTTTTATAGCATATCATAATATGATGAATAATTTATATATAATATATTTTTTGAGATTTGACCCACATCAATTTTTTGACAATGAATTTGAATCTTTCCAATAAATGAGGAAAATCATATTGATTAAGACCTCCATGCAAGCCAAAGTTCATTTAATAAGTATGCCATGATTTTATTTAAATATTGAAGATTTACAATCATCTCATCTAAGATAAGACCTTCTAATGCCACACTTTGTCAACATGAAGGATAATCATGACCAATGAATCTAAAGTTTATAATGACATCATTGCTTCATACGATCATGTTATTATTATCCTTTCTTATTTTTCAATATTGTAGAGAGGAAGCTAATAGAGAAGAATATTGGATTCTTCAAAATTCAAGGTATCTTTTGCATTTCTGTGTATACTGAGACACCACAAAAGTAGATGATCATGAGTCTGCATGTATTCGTAGATCACTTGCATGCAGATATCATGCAAATTAAATCAAAAAAAAGTATGAAATATAGGATTTTGTAGTAGTAACAATAATAACTATGTGATAAAACAAAAGTTACGAAAGTATTCATATTCATTTGAGGAAAAGACGTACCAAATCATGCTTTTAAAAAATAAAGTGATTTTTCGTTATTTATTAGATGCGGATGTATGAGTAGATACAAATGTTGTTCCATATATATACTATCAAATAAGTTACAGTGATGTAAAACTCAAAATGAGCTCGACATTTGAATGTCAATCAGCAGTCACATGCTAACCAACTTCCTAAGTTACCTAATTAGTATCCCAAAATGTACATCACCGTAGCAACTAAGTCACATTTCCCAAAATATAGTCACCATGGGCTACTTACCATCACTTCTTTACATTTTTCAAATACCTGAGTCATGCTCACTTGGGTCTTCCTCCTCACTTGAATCCTCTTTAAAGCTATTCATATACCTAGGTTGGTTTTGAAACAAATGTTTCTCAAGTTGAGCTACCCTTTTCTTAAGCTCTTCATTCTCCATCCTTCTATTCCAAGCCTTATCTTCCACCTCTAGATTTTTCATCTCAAGATCTGAAATTTTCTTCTTAAGTACTTCTTGTTCCTTCACCATAGTTTCTACAACTTGTGATAAATTGTTATTTCTCCTTTCCAACTTCACCCTATGCTCCCTTAACACATGCAGCTCCATCATGTTGAAGTCTCCAATATCCACCTGTGCGATTTCCACGACTTGTCTTAACATCCTTTCAGCTACCAGCTCTCTCATTATGTCTACATTTTCAGTAATGTTCACTCTTTCTTCTAGCACAGTGACAGGATTTGTGGATGAACCTATTGGTATGTTGACTCGCAGCACAAACATCATTGTACTATCAACAGGTTCTATTGTGTATTTCATCATATTACCTCCAAGGTTCATTACCACATGCTCCAACATGGTCTTCCTAGAAACAAATGAAATAGGCTTCGCACAATCCATCTACAAAGAAACAATAATAACATCAATACCATTTTAACTCAATTTTTCACACATATTTCGATTCACCTTAACTCGGATAATCACCTTATTTGTTCAAAAAAATTATCATCCAAAATAACTACCATCAAATACAACATGAAATTAGTACAGCCTTACCCTGAGAAATTTTGGACTAAACACAACAAAAAAAAGATAAAAAACATGATGTAAAGCCTAGGTCAAAAGACTGTAAATTACACGGAGAGATACCAATAGAATAAAAATCAAACATTCAACAATTGAATTAACATACCTGAAGAGCAAGAAACTGGTCACTTGAGATCAAATGCACAACTAACTACAATGAAGTAACTTTCCTGAAAAAATCAAACTAAAAAACATTATGCACAAATACAATCCATAAATTTTACAACTTCTAAATCATCAAAGCTAAATCTATTTCAACCCAGAGATTTTGCAAAGAAGCACAAATTTTTGAATGAACAAAAAGGTAACACATTCGCAGTACCATCAATTCGAGATACTCCATATCTTATTTGAAAAAAATGAATCATAAATAAAGTATTGGCATACGTGGACTATATACTTGATACGTCCACTATTGATTGCATTAAAAAGAAATATTCCTGCTATAAGACACACAAGTATCCGGCTACATGCAAAATTCACGTATTCTTTTTTAAAAAAAAGATTAACTGGTTTTTTGTGATTGTTTGTTAATTTCACTTGTCATACATGCACAATTAACGAATGGATTTTTTTATTTTAAAATAAACATGTCGGTAATCCACTTCTTCACATGTAAATGTCTCCGTGTTACAACAACAATTCACCAACTGTCAAAAAACAATATGTGTAGAACAATTTCACAACACACGCTAAAAATACAAACACTACACGTGTATACATGAAAGTGAAAACCATAGAAACAAAAGTTATAATCAACTCAATGCCAACATGAGAAACCAACTTACAGTGAACTCGAGACTTAAGACTTTGAGCGCAAAAAAAGATACTTGAGACTTCAGACTTTGAGCGTGCCAAGATCACATCATCTTACTTACAGTGAAACCAACTTGCATTTCATAAGCATATACATATATAGTGTGTAAATGTATATGTAGAAAGATACTTTCAATATTTGAATTCAATAAAAATAATTTAAAACTGACTAACAATGACATCTTATCTCTATTTTTAAGAGATTCTGCCATATTTTTCATAACTCATCTTCATGTAACATCTAACTAATCATGCTTTTATGAACAATCCAACCAACTAAAGCTAGTTGGGCTTCATAATAAATAATGTAATCTAGCTAACGACAATAATATGCCACTTTGAGTCATTCATTCATTATTAACAACTAACATTCATTATTATATGTATTATTTTATTAATTAAATCATGATATAATTTTTAAACACAACTTCCAACTAACATTCATTATTATATGCATTATTGTACTAATTAAATCATGATACAATTTACAAACATCTTATCTGTATTTTAACTCATCTTCATGTAACTCAAAACGAATCATAACTCATCTTCATATTTTTCATAACTCATCTTCATGTAACATCTAACTAATCATAGTTGGGCTTCATAATAAATAATGTAATCTAGCTTTCGACAATAATATGCCACTTTGACTCATTCATTCATTATTAACAACTAACATTCATTATTATATGTATTATTTTATTAATTAAATCATGATACAATTTTTAAACACAACTTCCAACTAACATTCATTATTATATGCATTATTGTACTAATTAAATCATGATACATTTTTTAAACATAACTTCCAACTAACATTCAATCATGATACAATTTTTAAACACAACTTCCAACTAACATTCATTATTATATGCATTATTGTACTAATTAAATCATGATACATTTTTTAAACATAACTTTCAACTAACATTCATTATTAGAGAGTACCGAAATAACAATCAACTCGCCCGCAAAAACATAAACTTGCCTTTCCTTTTAGTATATTAGAGATAGATAGAGAGCCCTCTCCCAAAACTGAGGAGGATGTACCATTTGCAGTAGTGACTGTTGGTTGTAATGAATGAGAGGTCTATGTAAATTGCTCCAAGTCAAATTTCATATGGTATATGATGCCGGAATCAATGATCCAAGCATTTGATCGAGTATTGAGAGCAACCACATGGTTACTTGCAATAGTCATTGATGCGGCAGTAGTGTTGTCAGGTTCTTCATCAATCGTGTATGAAAAGCGGTAGGAGTTCCAGCCTTCTTATTGCCTTAATGATTCCACCATTCTGGATGACCAATGACCTCATAGAACAAGTCGATAGAGTGATTTGTGCGACTACAATGTTTGCATGGAGGAAGGTTTTGTTACTAGATCCTTGAGAGGACTTGGAGGGCTGTTGATGTTGTGCCACCATAGTTGTTGGTTCAGCAGTTGCTGGAGTACCATTCATAGTGAGATGTTCTTGTGCATCGTGACGAACATATGCATAGGTGCTCTCAAGGTTTAGTTTAGGGTCTTTATGTAACACTTCACACCGAACTTGATCAAATTCTGAATCAAGGCCAGCAAGAAAGATATGGACTCGGAGACGAGTTAATTCTACTTGAAGCTCTGTGACGTCTAGAGGATCTCCCATTTTTTACGGATTGCGTTGATCAAGTTCCTGAAATATACTCTAGAGTGCATTATAATATGTAGATAGAGGGGTACCATTTTGTTTCATGGAAAAAGCCTTCTTGTTCAACTCATAAATACGAGATTCATCTGAGCTATCATAGAATGTTTTCTTCAATGTATCCGAAATTTCCTTCGTTGTCTCCATGCAGATTAACCTCCCCATGAGATATGGAATCAATTAACCAGCCCTTTACTCGATAATTGTCAGTAACCCAACGATTATACGTTGGATCTGTGGTGTTCGGTTGCTGAGTTCCTCCAGTTAGGTACCCAAGTTTTTCCTTTGCTGAAATCCCCATGAGCATGACTTGAGACCAGAGAGAGTAGTTAGATTCATTGAGGAGTATCCCGGAAGGAAAAGTGGCACTATCATTCTAAATGGTAACTATTTGTGGCACTGGATTGGGTATTTGGGCTACTGGATTGGGGATGGTGGCTGGAAGAACATGTAGGTCATTGGTGGTCGTGGATAGTATGTGATAGAACAACACAGTTTGTATGTATATGGAAAAAAATAGAGAATCACTGCCTCTGATACCATGTTAAAGTTTGTGTAGTATATTGATATTCATTGATCCATTTTTCACTCCAATTAGGAGAATATATAATACATATACGTAATAATCAGTTTCTTGATTAGTAGGGAACTAATTAATATGATCACCTCCCCTAATATGCTTCAATCACATCCCTAACAATGTGGAGATATAAATGGAAACATCCCTAACTTTACGTACGAGATATAATGTCTGCTAACATTAGTACTAGCAAAGAATTTCAAATTCAAAGGATCATAGTAGATGCCATTGGCTTTGTTGGGCCAAAGTAGAGGGTAGTGTTTTTCCTGGAGTTTAAGGTTTCATTAAGGGCAGGAATGTAGAATTTATGGATTGAACACTTGGGGATTGAAGCTTTCAGGCTTAGCCACAAAAACAAAGTTGTTAGTCCTGATGTGAAAATGAAGCTGCTGTAGCACCGAAAGCAGCCACCACGTCCTGACATGGTTTTCATGTGAAAATTTCGCAGTTTCTGACGTAAAGGGTCTCTCCAATTTGAGAGAGAGAGAGGGGAATCAATCGTTGTAGAGCTTTTTCCCTCGTTAGTAGACATATGAAAAAGAACAATAATATTTATAAAATAAGGAAACCAAAACCGGATGACAGTTTTGAAAAAATTAAAACTGAAATCGAACCATATTTTCGGTTAATCGTTAATTCGGTTAACCGATTTTAACGGTTTTATCCGGTTTGGTTACGGTTTTGAAATCAATTATATAATTATTTATTATTAATAATTATAAAATAAGGTGTAATGGGTAATGAATTATTAAATAAAAAAATTATATAAAATAATGTGTAATGGACATATAATTAAAAAATATTGATGCCATTAGAGTTATATATATTTATTTAAATTTTAAATATATTTAAAATTAACCGGTCCGATCCAATTTAACCACAATTTCAAGGAAATGGAACCAGAGACCGAACCATATATCTTGATTCAGTCCAGTTTTTCAAATTGTTGACCAAAATTTAGTCAATAAACTGATCCGGAATTGATCGACTGGTCCGATTTATGGTTTTCTACCCATTTACAGTTTGATTTGCAAGCCCTAATTAATAATAAAAATGTCATTTGTATCAAGGTCAATAATTATTTTAATCATTTTATATAAATCAAAATATTTTTCTAGAGCCAACTTTTTTTTCAAAACCGAAAATACCATACAAAATGACACAAATTTGTCATTTGTAGTTTAACATTTGATACAGGTCTAAAGTATGAATCTGTCAATAAGACTGTATTCCGTACAGATAAAATTTTCACTTAAACTCAAAATTTAGCATGCACACAAATTTTTTACTTTGACGACGGAATAAATAGCTAGGCACAAGTTTACTGAGCCAACAATCATTTGCCCAAGTGATTGACATCAATGTCACTTTTACAGAAATTAATATTTTAACAATAGATGATATATCTGTGGACAAAACTTGATGGGAACAATTTACTAATAATTTACCTCTCAAACAGTATAGTTGCCAACTTGTAGGTGCGGGTGGTGGTGGGATGGAGCACCCAGTTTATTGGAGAACCTTGCGGGATAATGAGGTAGCCGTGAATGTGGATGCAGCTCGATTAGTAGAGGGTAATAGGAGTGCTGCGGGCTGCATTTTGAGGGGTGGTAGTGGAGGTCTGGTGCTTGCAAGTGCCTTCCCTATTGGTTCTCCAGAATCTGTTGTGTTGGCTGAGTTGTATGCTATCAAAGAGGGAATTCAGTTGGCAAAGCTAGCGGGTGCAAGGGTTGTATTCATAAGATCCAAGCTCGAGAGGATAGTCGAACGGAAGTGGAGCTTGTTATTGGTGATATTCGTGAGGAGATAGGCGCATTTCATCTTCTTGACTTTGTATTTAGGCCTAGGAGTTTTAATGGTGTTGCTCATTCCATTGCTAGGTTTGCTTTACCTTCTCTCTCTTCTTATATCTGGGATTTGGATTCAGCTCCACAATGGCTCACTAATTGTATTGTGGTGGATTCTCCACCTTTAGTCTCTTGTTAATGGAAGGTTTTATTCAAAAAAAAAAGGAACAAGGAACATGGAACCTTGGATATACTTTCACTGGGCTTTAAGCCCAACAGGCACCATTTACTACTTTGCAAAAACAGGTTTCAAATTATTTACTGAAACAAGAAAATCAAGTGAAATGGAGTTCTCATGTTGGAAGGAAAGAATCTCTAACAAAAAGTGCTAGTACTCTGTCTAAGAAAACATCTGTTCACATGTTCTACTCGGTTAGAGTTGTAGCTGAACAAGACAGAAAAATATGATACAGTCCTACTACTCAATACACCAACCCCAAGAGGCAATTCCGGCTCCGTAAAGAAAAATAAAAAAGATGAAATCTATTAAATGTTCTACATTAAAGGAAGAAAAGTGAATTCATTTTGTTTTTCGACGAAAATAACATAGAAATTAACACAATGTATGGTATTTAGAGATCAAAAGGCAAGGAGCGTTAAATGTTTACTCATCGTCCTTGTATGGATATTCTTCTGGAACTTGTTTTACAAGTTTCACCTGTAACTCAAATGCATCATCCCCTCGAAGCATATCACGGGTCCATGTTACTTCTGTTTTCATTGATACCTGCATACAGAGGATAGAACAGTGAGCTATGATAATAGACGAAGATAAATAAGTGAGAAAAGGAGCACATATCAAGAACATCCGGCATCAGCTCAAGCCATATATATTGTTACTCAAGGGACCATCAAAACTCCCAAAAAAGATAAAAACATTTGAATTTCTATCTATAAAAAACTATGAGAATACATGTATTCAAGATCTCAGATACAGTGGATCAAAAAATCACAGTCCCCCACGTCCATGCATCCAGAAATTATGATAGCAAATGCCAATGGAAGGTTAATTTTCCTACATATTGCACTGGGAGATTTATCTTTCAAGTAAACCATCTCAGACACACATGACATGATTAAGACTAAAGTCACTAAACTGAGACTAATTATTTTATAGACCAACATCAGTTACTACTAAAGGCTCAGTAGCACAATTTGAAGTAGCAGGGGATGCGTATTTTAGAAGAGGCTTAAAAACAAACTTTTTACCAAGGAAATGACAAATGAGATAATAAATTTCAGAAAGGTAAAATGGGGCGGGGCCACGGCTGTACATTAGAAGTCGAAAAAGCTTACCATTTCTAGGGCTCCCCTAACGACTCCACTTAAGATGTTGCAATAGTTTAAACCATGACATGTGTCGGGAAGCTCAACAAACTCTACAAGGGGGTTATCCTCAAAAACGATACTGCAGCATGTCCCATCAGCATTCCAATTGGTAACAGATGCAGTGACCCCTAAGAACATTTTGAAACCCACCTGTAAATGAGGCATGTTAGGGCCTGTACGGATAGGCTTATCCATAATTATGTAAGATAATTGCATAAGATTTATTAAATTGCAATAGTACAAATACAAATATGCCACCAGGCCCACAACTAATATTTCAAATACCATAAAACCAAAAAAGACATTTTCAAATATGCTTTCTCTGATTTTATTTTCCAAAACTAGTCATTCCCAATTACCAGACTCTGATTTAAGAGGCCTGTCAAATGAGATGAACCCCTTCTCCAACCGAGATTAACCACCTATACCCTCTAGTCCATTGCCATTACCCTCTCATGAGCTGCTTAGGTTTAAACCATAAGTCCAGGTGCGCATTAAATGTCTAATGTGTGAAATGATAAGCTAATCCCAGACATAATATCTAAGCTAACTCTAATTGAAGACGACATGGGACTGAAAATCGGGAATTGGTCGGGTATAAACTCCATTGTAAGGTTCCAACAAGATCATACATTCAGATCTCACAACAATCTCGAGCCATAGCGTGATGAAGAGTTGCATTTCTATGAAGAAGCCACCAATGGACATATTCATCTTTATTAACCGATTTAATCAAAGTCACCTTAGTTTAAACTCTTACCCATAAAGAAGTGCTAAGTAAGCCATTGCATTCAAGCTGATTAGATCAACACTGCAAGTGACGAATCCACCATCCCAACTGGCAATTAGCTACTAACCATCCCATTGCATATCAGATACTGACTAAGGCAACAACCAAAGCACGTTGAATCAGTTCAAACCCAAGCAAGCTCTACATGCAACGGTTAAAAGGGATTATGACTGTGAAATCTTACTACAGGGAAATGAGGTTTTTAAAAAATAAAAGACAGAAACGTCATACTTTCAAATCGGGATCCAAAAGGGTATTTGAATGCCTACTTCTCTTCAGTGATTATGGGATTTGAGCAACAATTGAGAAAGGGATAGCATATATTGGCGTAATATAGGGTCAAACTGCAATCATTCTGCAATATTACTAACAAATAACAATTCATTTCTTTTGATCTAAAGCCAGGACTATAAAATAGTCTGCAACTCCTCATACCCCAAAAAGAACCCGACACTTGAAAGTGACCCCACACTGTCATGAGTCTGGATTTGAACAAAGGACATCCATACCACATCCATGGGTGTGCCATCAGACCCATAGGTTATCAACTTCTACATTGTTTTATTGAACAAACACGCTATAAAGCAAGAACTAGGAAGTTTAGTTGGGTTACCTATTTTTGAATCATTACAAAATAAGGTTGACTTTGAGATTTAAAACACCTCCAACGGCAGAAAAGAAGAAAAAAAAGGTCTAACCAACGTAATGTAAAGTAAGAAAAAATTATTCTGTCTTTGACCATTTTAATTGCGTGCCAATGACTTAATTTTTCCATGCGACTTTCCAGGTAACATGCAACAGCCATCTGTTGTTGCAAGAAATAGGATTTCACATGGAATTCTAAAAGAAAGAGACATGGCACAGTCGGCACCCTAATATATCATTATATCGACACAATGACTTGACATTTTAATCATATAAAGTAAAACATGTGCCTAAATTTGACCCCAATTGTACGTTTAACGGCTTCATATCAGAACTCAACCATCAGATGATGATGGTTTTAACGTGTCGTATACTCAGTTTACACAACTTGCAATGCCTGCTTCAGTACAGCCCTGGTCCAGGAAACCCATCTCCAATACTCAATTATATCCCTTTTAGCTGTCAGCGCATACGATTACAGGACAGAGAGAATGAATGGACTCCAATGCTCAGATCAGTTTATCTTTCTTTTCCCTTTATTTTTTTTTTCCAATGATAGGTGTTGTCATGCCCTCGTTATAAACTAGACAGGTTGCCAAGCAAGCCATTTAATCGAATCAACATCTAGAAAAGTTGGGAGGTTTAAGAATCAGAAGATGTCAAATAGAGTCCCATTCTCGGCTTCCGTAATTACTACTTTCTTATGCCTAAAGTTCCAATGGAAAATGTAGACAGAACTAGGGAGTAATGGTCATTGTTCGCATCAAATATACAACACATCTAGTAAAGCTTTACAGTAACTTGATCATATAAGAAACGAAAGATACACAATTTGAAGACGCAGACCAATTAAGTGTATGCAAAATCAATTCAGATGATGGACTTATCAGTTGTCATAAGCTAGACATTACTGCTCATCCTATCAATAAAAGCCACCATCACTTTTATTATATTGTACATCATACATAAAACAGTGAAATGAAATCAGTAGTAACAAATATATGAGAGAGAAGCATTATTTGGGAATGGTACATAAAAACACAGGAAATTCATCCTGAAAGCAGGCAACATAATCAATTGATTACAAACGCAATTCAGATGCAAGTATGCAACGTCTATGCTGAAACATTCTTAAATCACTGTTGAAAGTTTAATAAAATCAAACCTTTGCTATCACTTCTGCAGTCTCCTTAAAGTCAACACACCGTGAAACACCAGACTTTGCTAGAAACTCATCTATCATCCTAATTCCAATATTGTAGCCCCTGGAAAGTAATTTGATAATGTAAGAAAGTAAAAATACAAGGAAAATTGTAATCACCAGCTGATGCCAGATGAGACTGCTGAGTAAAAAAAGGAACAGAAACATTGCACAATAAAACTTTTCCAAGTTAAACTAACTCCTAGGTATACCGTATACCCAAAAACTACTCCACTACAACCCACTCATGAAATGTAGAAAACTATCAAAGAACCAACAACAACTACATATTCTTTGTAAAGCATGATGCAGGAAATACATAACATTGATCATAAAAGTAAACTCTCGGCTCAATTACAACGTTTCCTGCAAATTGATTCTTTTCACTGTGAATTTTACTTATTCAGTAGTAACCTTTGGATATAAAGTAATTTGCTTGAAGATTAAATCTCCTGCCCAAAAGTGATGCATCGTTGATACTTTTGAATTTAGTATTAATTTACACTATACAACTAATGCATCATCAGTGAATGTTATCTACACAATTAAATTTCATAACATGAGCAATAATTGGGAAAAAAAATAAAACAGCGAGAAACAACATAGATCTCAATCTCCAAAGCAGTAAAAAGTACATTTGATCAAGCTGCTTGTTGACCTCTTCGACTTCCTCCAGATCCGTAAGCAACTGACGGACAATTGCCCCATAAGTTAACGTAAACAGCTCCGCATTCTAAACAGGAAAAAACCAAGAATCAAACCCAAACTTTTTTATGGTTGGAGTGGGAAATAAATAAATAAATAAAAACGCATACCACGCGTTCAACGCTGGCGAAGATTGCATCACCGGATCGAGGAGCCACAGGAGGCATCACAGAGATCTTTGGACTGTACTAAGCTTTGAGTGGGATCTGATTCCAAATTCTGCTCTGTCGGATGCACAAATCGAGGTTACTGAGATACTTGATAAACAAACGAAGACAAGACAACAATTGTTTACCATTTTTACGTTTTTTAGTTTTGTTTTAATTTTAAAAAAATTAGTAAGACAACAATTGTTGTTGGACCGGCGGGTTTAACAAAACCGTGGTTCATGTGGGTTTATACGGTCGTTGTTGACAAGACAACACGGTTTTTTCTTAGGTTTGGTTCAATCCCAAAACCCACCGATTTGTCTTTGAAAATCTGTGGGTGAATTGATCCGACCAATCGATCGGTCCAATTATGGTAACACTGAAACAGCGCCGTTTTATATCTCATGGGGTTATATCTCATGGGATCCCATAATTTATTTCATTGTATAATACAATGGAATAACAGATTTTATTACAGTGGAATGCGTACTATTACAATGGAATACGTTATTTCACTGTATTGGAATCTGTTATTCCATTGTGATAATATAATGGAATAACGTATGAGATATTTCATTGTAATAATACAATGAAATAACAGATTCTAGTACAGTAGAATACGTATTATTACAATAGAATACGTTATTCCATTGTAATAAAATCTGTTATTCCATTGTAATAATACAATGAAATAAAATATGGGATCCCATGGGATACAACCCCATGGGATATATATCATTTTCCAACACTGAAAAATAGAGTTGTGAGTTTGTAACTCACATCCATGAGGTATAACAATAAATTATTGTTGCTTGCCAAATTTGTCTGTTTCTAAGAATTTAAGCCTTAAAGATTCGTTCTCTTTGTTGTTTTAGGGTTATTTTGAGTTTTGAGCAAGATTCAAAATTTGTTTGGTTAATGTATTTTTGAAAATAATTGAAAATTAAAAACGAAATTTTGACGTTTTGGGTGTTTTCATCCAAAACACGAAAACATTCATTTGGGTTCCTTCGCCAATAGCCAGCCACCAAGCTCTCTTTCTCTCTCGCTTGTTTTTCACTCTTAAGCCACCGCACTCACAGTCCCTTCTTCATTCCGATTCTTTGAAATTTGATAATCTCTCTCTCTCTCTGCTAGATCTAGGTTTGGAATTGGAAAAATCAGGTAGATGTAGAAGAAAAATCAAGGAGAAGGAAAATCGTCCTTGTCTTCATAAACAACATATTGTTCTTTCGGGTTTGGATCTTCATTAGATTGGTTTTGAGAAGAGATTATCTTACACTGTCAACCTCTATTGCGTGTTGTTTGATCTCTTGCAACTTATATATATATTTTTAACTTCTTGTTGTAGTATGTAGTGTTGTTGTGGGCTTGGAATTAAGTAACGTGACTCTCATTGTGATCCTTGGAGCTTTCCTATTATTGGGTTATGTCTACATGAAATTTTCTGATACTCTGCCTTCAAAGCATTTGATGATTTACATATGAGAAATTAATGGTATAAGAAGTTTCTTTATTGATGGGTTTGAGTCATAAATGTGAACAAATGGGTTTTGTCGTTCTATAATTTGTTCTCTGTTTCTGGAGTGTACTTAGTGTTACTTTTTTGGGTGATGAAATGTATGGCTGCTAACTCAAGAAGCAATTGAGACTTGTGTATGCATGAAAGAGAAGCTTGCACTTATACAATGAATAGCAACTAAGGAAGGTGATAGTGAAGGAAATTCACATTCGTCTTCTGAAGATGGGAAGACAATGCAAATGATTCACGAGTTTTCATTTAAGTCGTTACAAGGTAAGAAATAACTTTCCAATGCCACGAGGAGGTTTATTGTAAGTCTTAAGTAATTGGTCAAATATTTGTTTGGTATTACAGTATTAATTATTCTTAATTTGCAGATCAATTTGACGTTGTTGATGCTGACTATCCAAACATGCCTAGATTTCTTGCCCCTTATCGAGGTCGAAGATAACATTTGCATAATTATCATGGATGTGGAAGACCACGTAGGGAGGAAGAACTGTTCAATTATAGACATTTCTCGTGTCGGAACATTACTGAGCGTTCAATTGGAGTTTTAAAGAACAAGCTTTAACATTTTGAACTTAATGCCTAATTATCCTCTTTATAGGTAAAGAAAAATTTCTATTGCATGAAGCATATGGTATTTGAAGATGTTTTTGGAGTCAAGTCAAAATGAAGAAGCCATACAATTTGATATTAGTTAAACTGCTCAGATGGGACAATCAGAGATCAAATAACTACACAAATGATAAATGTGGAATGACTACTCAGCGACTCATCCGTGATTTTAATTTATAAAATATTTTACTGCGTAGTGGGAAACATATGGAATTTCTAGAGTATTTGGGAATTTTATATCTTACCAAAGAGATTTTATAGATTTCAATCTTATGTTGTTTTTAATAGGCTTAAATTATAAGACAATTTCTTCCAATATCAAATCATTTTTATGACACAAAAAATTGTTAACTATTCTTTAATAATCATGTCTTTTAAAGTTTCCAAATATAGTTAAATAGTGCTTGATGTGTACACATATTCAAATGTCTAATACAAATTCATAAAATAAATTATCATAAAACAATTACTCAAAAATTACAGACCAAACGCATTTTCCAATTTTCATCTTAAAAAATAATTTTTTTCATAATAACTAAACCAAACACATTTTCAATATTCTTAAAACATACCCTCAAAACAGAAAACTGAAAAATGACCTCAAAATCTCAGAACTCAAAACTAAAACACAAACCAAACGCTCTCTAAGCCTTTGTTGTTCTGGGACCTGAGAGTGAGTGAGTTGACTTGAATGTAATGATATTTTCTTTTATCAGTTTATCCTTGAATTTATTCAATTTAGCCATTTAAGCTTTAGGGTAATGTTCAATTTGTTTGAATGTTAATTATATAGGGCTGATTACGAGCAACATGACAATCAATACTTGATGGAGTGAGATAAATAGATGATGTGATTTACAATGCCTGGTGACTTTGAATGTTTTATTGTCATAAGCAACTAGTCCTATGGGCTATGGATCCATTCTAGTGCTCATTATAGCATACACCCTTTAGAAGCATATATAAGCACCACAATGGTGCGAAAATTCCATTCCCATAAAAATTAAAATTGGGTCTCATATCTATTATATAAAAAATAAAGTCAGATACTCACCCACATAAGCAAAACATGTCTCTCAATACAGTCGTATTAGTAACACAAATTATTGTACATTTTTCTCTCTCAATATTTGTCAAGCACATATCCTTTCATTCCTTTATCCATTTTCTAACAAAACTATATCAAAATCAATATCGAGTTTCATATTTTTTACAAAAAGTCAAATCACATACTCATCCTCATCACTAAAACACATCTATCAATACATTTATGTCAACAAAAATACATATCATCATACATTATTCCCTACACACAAAAAATACCATTGTCGGTGCTGAGGCAATCATCAACGAGTTTAGGAGAGTCTCGGTGCACTTTTGCATTGGTTTTTAAGTAGTGCATATTTGCACCATTAAATACACATTCTAGATCCCACAATAAATGTGTTTTTTCTCTTTATTTTTAATCTACGATAATAATATACACTGAAAAATGTACTGTTTGTCCTCTTTTTTTCCCGTCATCAACTCATTTATCATTTATGAAGCAAGTGCAACTGGTCTTGCAGTCCTGGTTCATTCTCACAAACCGGTTTTTACTTTGTCTTCTCTTGTTCTCCGTCTCTTCTTCCTCCACTCTATCTATGCCCCTCTCCTATAGCCATTAGACATCTTTACTATTCACTCTTATTAACTCAAATAGCCTCAGGTTCTCAAACGTGAATTGCTTCCAATTTTGATTTGATATGCTAATATGGTATTTGGCTTGAATATCATTCAATTTTTATTCCAGATGAGGTTTATATTGCTGATGAAATCTTGTAGATGAGGTGTCAAGAACAAGCCAATTTGAAGAAGCAACAGACGAGCTCTTCTTTCAAATCAGTGGCAACGCCATTGGCGCCTACTCCTCCTATTCGCCAGGAGATAATAACAATGGAGGAAAATGAAGATTACGTTACCCTCATTCAACGGAGATCAAAGCATACTGTTGCGATCAAAGTGCCTTTGGCTTCTAGTGGTGAAGAGAGAGATGAAAAAGAGACAATATGCTTGGTGATCTGGAGCTTAAAGAAAGGGTACGACATAGTGCACGACAAGCTAGAAAATGAAGAAAGAGATTGGGTTTTTGGCGACTTGTTGCATGATGAAGCGAGATTTGAACAAAAAGAAGGTACTAGTAGAGAGAAAGAGCTGGAAGAAGCGGGAAGGGAGGCGACACACCAAATCGCTTCCCAGAAAGGCAAAACGATCCTGTCAACTGGTGTAAAGTTCTCTGCACTAAGAGAAGCAACCACATCTCAAAAGAAGGCGAGGACTAGCTAGCCTCAACTCCAGCCTTCGGTGGTTTCTCAAGCATCCAGTGAGGCGGGAGCTATTTTTGAACCTGGTGCTCCCTATTTAGTAAATATTCTATTAGCCAGCGATTTCTCCCTTATGATGACTCAGTGGTTTCCATTTCAGATGAGAAACTCTCCCTCAAGAAAAGTTTCATTTTAACAAGACGTTGCCATTAGTTACCATGGATATGTTATTACTGAAAGCTACAAAAGAAGCAGAGGACTAGCCAGCCTCAACCATAGTCTCCGGCAGCTTCTCAAGCATCCAGTGAGGTGGGAGCTATTTTGAACCTAGTGCTTCCTTTCTAGTGAATATTCTATTACCCAGTGATTTCTCACTTATGATGGCTCAGTGTCTTCCATTCCAGATGATAAACTAATTCTCCCTTAGGTAAAGTTTCATTTTAACAAGATGCTGTCATTAGTTACCATGGATATGTTGTCACTGAAAGCTACAAAGGTAAAATTGCATCCTTTATCATTCCAAGTATTCATTAGCTCTTTGCATTGTACAAGTGACCTACTGCTCTTGTATAGTCTTTTACTGTGGTGCTTCACGTCAGGGATGAGATGATGACGATATGAGATAATAACAAAATTTTCAAGCAACCTAGTGCTTAATTGGAGAAAGCAAAGGATTTACAACAAGTTGCAGATGAAGAAACCAAGAAAATGGCTAAAGTGGCGACCCCCAGAATACATGTACTGGAGGAGAAAGTGAAGAGCCTAGAGTTGCTAAACTCAGTAGGCCATGCTGAGGTTATTGACCTCAACATTCGCATGACTCAAACCATGCACAAATTGCAGAAATCAAATGAAGATTCTGAGGTCGCGAAGGCTGAGAATGCTAGCCTTCGCAGCTCGATAACAGAAAATCAAAAGAAACATGAAGCGAAGATAGCTGTTTTCTAGAAGAAACAATAAGAAGAGTTTGCCATCCTTTGTGCTGAAGTCGCTAAAGTTAAAGTGTTGGAGGCTTGGGAAATGGCTGAGCTTGCCAAAATAGAAGACAAAATGACCTCCTTCCTACCCATGGTAAAGAAGCTTCAAGGCCAAGTGGCAGTTACCAGGGTAGTCATGATGGATGAGATTAGGGCATTGAAAGCCCAATTGGCAAAGGAAAGAGAAGAACACAATGGCGAGAAGGAGGAACTAAAACATCGATAATACTAGTTATACATAAGGATTAGTATCCCTAATGTACATAACAGACGTGGCATACACAGTCAGCAAACTAGTCACCGTTTTTGAAATTTGACAATTCAAAAGCTGGTAATCATTACACTTTTTACCAGGGTTTGGTAACTGTAGTTACTGGCATGATTTCCCACAAATAGAAACCCAGCTTTAAATTCAAAAATCAATTGTAGTAGACCCAAAGAAAACCTTCAGGAAGCTACCCAAAAACCTCTGGTTTGCAACTACTGGTTCTCCCCCACTGCGACGACTTCTCATCCATCTTTTTCGGCTTGTTTTTGTATTCGCGGATGAGTACTTCTGGCTAAGGTAGCATAAGTTAGGTTTATCTTCGACATCGTTTGTTTGATTTTCTCAAGATACAGCTGCATTTGAGGTAAAACAATATTTTCTTTACTTGTATACTTGTATGATTTTGCATGTGGAATAAGGTTTATTTTTAATTTAAAAAATACATTGGCTCTTTGTTTATTGGCTTCCATTTCAAAATAAATACATTGGCAACCCCATAATATGTAAAGCACTGTGAACGTGGATTGTATTGTCATGATTATTACATTATAAAATTGAGAATGGTTGAACGTGATGCAATTTTTTTTTGTGCCAAATTTGTGTTTGAGTTACATTGGAATTGTAATAAAGTAGTGACAGTGGATTTGTGTTATAAAACTGGTATGATTTGTGATTGGAATAGATTTTAATTTTCATTTGAAAAATACATTGGCTATCTATTGATTGATTTCCATTTCGATTAAATACATTGTTAACCCTAGAAGATGTAAATCACTGTCATCATGGAATGCATTGTCTTTAATATTGCATTATAAATTTAAGAATAGTTGAACGTGATGTAATATATTTTTTTAAAAAAATTGTGTTTGAATTACATTGGATTGTAGTTAAATAGTTGACAATGTAAAAGAGAATTACATAAGCACACCATAGAGGGGTTTGTTAAATTTTTGCCCTGTTATGATTAACTACATAACCTAATTTTTTAATTTTTGCATGTCTTACCATGCTGGTTGAATTATGAATTTTTACACATGACTCTGTTCACTATTCTAAATTTGGATGTCTCCGTCTTGAGCGCACAAAGTACACAATGTAAGATCTATTACATAGTTGTGTTCTATGTAGTTTTCCATGTGTGTTATTTAATTGCGTTGAGCTTTTGATATGAGAATTGGATGTTTAATTTAGTAATTACAATGGTTTTTGTTAAATTGAATTGCTTGTAGATGAGAATTACATTGTAATGGTTGGACCAATTGATGAAAATTAATGTTATTTCTGGCTAAATTAATTACATTGGCTCATTATTGGACAATGAACTGATTGTGTATGAGTTACATTGAATATTTGTTTAACATTTCCTTCTGACCAAATTTATATTCTGACAACCTAAATGGTATGATTTTGTTTCTTTAGGTTTTCATGCTCTTACTGGTATGATTTTGACATTGGATTGATATTTTTTTAAAATGGCTATCACATTGCGGCTAAAGTTGTCGGATGAAAGAAAAGTTGGTGTCTTCCATGCAATGGAATGTATTGATCTCTATTGACCTAGAAAATGTGTAAATCATGATATTCTTGGAATACATAGGCATAATTAGAACATTGTGCATGTCTAAAAATTGAAAATTGGTTTATGGTTTTACTCCAAGTTGTTATTTATTTAACAATGTAAATTCGGCCAACATTGGTGTGTCATTGGCTCAGATGTAAAGGTATTACATTGTCTTCATTTTTTTACATTTTGAATATGTAAAGTTATCCTTTTATGGTGTGGGAGTTATTGCGGAGTGACATTGGGGGTGTTGTTAGTCACTCTCTAATGGATTTGATAATGTTTTGGGATTATATGTTTGTTATATAATGCGACTATTACATTGGAATAGTTGAGTACATAGTGTCATTAGATGGTTCAATTTTTTAGCACAATAACAATGTGTTTGATTGACTTAATTAACACATTGTGATAATGGATTGCATTGCTCTGATTATAACATTGTTCGTTGCTTGAACCTACATTGTGGTGTGGGGGTTATTGCGGAGTGACATTGGAGGTGTTGTTAGTCACTCTCTAATGGATTTGATAATGTTTTGGGATTATATTTGTTATATAGTGTGATTATTACATTGGAATAGTTGAGTACGTAATGTCATTGGATGGTTCAATTTTTTAGAACAATAACAGTGTGTTTGATTGGCTTAACGCATTAGGATATTGGATTGCATTGCTCTGATTATAACATTGTCCATTGCTTGGACCTACATTGTGGTGTGGGGGTTATTGCGGAGTGACATTGGGGGTGTTGTTAGTAAAATCTATAATAGAATTGATAATGTTTTGGGGGTGATTTGTTTGTTAGATAATGTCAATATTACATTGGAATAGTTGAGAACATAGTATTATTAAATGGTTCAATTTTTTAGCACAATGACTGTGTGTCTGAGTTGGTTAAGACATTGTGATAATGAATTGCATTGCCCTGATTATAACATTGACCATGTTTTGAACCTACATGTGGTGTGGGGGTTATTCTAGAGTGACATTGGGGGTGTTGTTAGTCAAATCTCTATTGGAATTGATAATGTTATTGAGGTTATATGTTTGTAAGATAATGTGTGACTGATTTGGTTAAAACATTTTCATATTGCATTGCATTGCCTTTACCATTATCTTGTCCATGTCTTGAAATTCATTGTGGAGTGACATTGGGGGTGTTGTAATCACTATATAAGGGAATTGACAATTGCTAATGTTTTGGGGTTACATGTTAGTTAGATTATGCGTTTATTACATTGGAATTGTTGGGCACATAGTGTCATAAGCTGGTGCAATTTTATTATAATATTACAGTGTGTCTAATTTGTTAAATTATTGTGATGCTGGATTTCATTGCCATGACCAGAACATTGTCCATGTCTTGAACCTACATTGTTTCATTGCTCAACTTATTAATTTAATAAACCATAATTGTAGATGGCAGATGGCAAAAGGCAGTTCTAGTAGGTCTAAAAAGCATTTGAGGTCTTCTTCAAATGTGAAATCTACGACTACGTAGAAGGCCTATAAGAAGCCGAATGAAATGCAATTCAAATCTAATTTGGTCGCTATTAAGGCTGTGTTGGAAAGTTTGAAGTTGACAGAGAAGCAGAAGGCACGTTTTATGAAAAGTCCATTTGAACTTGATAAGTGAAAATCATAGAGAGATGAAGACTAAGAAGAACGAGAACTTCATCTATGACATCATTAGATCATATGATGAACGCAAGGGTTGCTTATATGTATAAATAATTAAATAGCCTATATTGATAGTAATGTCACACATATTATAAACATTTCAATGTATAATACTTAAAATGATTCACAAAGTAATGCGACGAAATTAAAATAGGTAAGTATAAACATAAAGTAAATTCATTTAAATCAGTCTTACAACATAGTCATTATTAATAATGACAATGGAAATAATCAAATGTATAATAAGAATGCAATGGTTACATGCAGTGTGTATTTACAATTTCGAAATGTTGTAGGCCATTGATTAATAATAAAAGCAATGGATCATGCCCAAACATAATGTAAAATGCAATGGATTATGTTGAATTCCGATGAGAAGGCAATGCAATAACACAATATCCAAATCAAAAAAATTATGCAATAGGGCACTGTCCAATGGAATAAACAACTACTTAACTAAAATGTAATGGATCATGTTGCATTCCAATGAGAAGACAATGCAATAACACACTGTCCAAACTAAAAATATTATGCACTAAGGCACTGTCCAATGGAATAAGCAACTACTTAACTAAAATGCAATGGATTATCTTACATTCAAATGAGAAGGAAATGCAATAACACACTGTCCAAACTAAAAATATTATGCAATGGGGCACTGTCCAGTGGAATAAGCAACTACTTAACACACAGTTCATAAAACTACGATAATATTACGAGTACAATTCGTTTAAAACATTAACCTCGGTTTCTGAAAAAATACCAAATTACATCCCATGCATAGAATTTGTCATAAAACATACACAACATAACAATAACCTCAGTGCAATAATAAACACACAACACCGCATTCAGGTTATCGGCTCATCCTCATCTCTTTGAATTGATTTTACTGCTGTGCTGCTACTGCCCCTGCATTTTTTTCGTCCCCATATATTTTTTTTCATGACACTGGGTGGGCGTCCCTTGCCTTAAATATTACATTGAAAATACTTAAGATCATCTGTTGGAAAAAATATGAAATTTCCTGACAAAATAAACAAAACACGATTTCCATACAGCAAACACGAAAACTCATTAAATCCCACATTATAGTCCAAGCAAGTGTAATAAACCGACTCCCAGCAAACATTTCATACTAAAATCCCAAAATAGTCAACAAAAAATTCAATCCATAAATGCAAAAACATGTTCGAACATATAAAGAGAAACACATTTTGTTAAAAACACACAGAAAAACAAAAAAAAATCAAAAACCCAGCCGGACACCACCGATCCACACACTCATATACATACCTTGATAACGATGACTCTGACTCAACTCCAAATCCTTCCATTTCGAACGAAAGTCTTAGCTCAAATCTGAAATTTAATAAAAAAAATGAGACAAAAACAGTTGAAATGACATAAACCAAGAGAGAGAATATGTTGAGTTAAGAGCACAAGTAATACAAGTGGGAATCTCAATGACAATAGGCGGGAACTAGGGTTACACACAACAAGACAAAAAAATTTGTCTCCCAAAAAATCTATGTGGCATGCACAATCAGCATGCCACATAGATTATGTATATTATGGATACAAGATATTATGTACCTTTAGCATTTTTGCTAAAACATATAGTTAAAATAATTGGAGCCTAGTTGCGGTGAAGGCTAATTTAAAACTTCTAGAAGAATTTAAGGATGGAAAAGCAAATTCATGGGATGTCGATGGGGACATACCAAATACAAGGAGATCCGAGAGCTCGACGAATAAGAATAAGAGGTTCCTTTTGACTTTAGTTAACATATTATGGACATCTTAGATAGAGTTCCATTTTGTGTTGGTTATTGGTCTTTATTTAAACGTTGTAAATTCAAATTTTATCTGAGCAGTTGATAAACATAGGCTTATTTATAACGACTAAGAATTAATATGAAAGACATATGTGAAGATCACTTTTAATACTTAGATATGTCTACTCACCAAAGATATAACGACAATATGTTAGCTCTTATGCAAAAAAGATTGAAAGAAAAAACTTATTTTCTTGGAGGTCACCATTAATTGTTTGATATGCGATTTTGTTTTGTCGCCACAACTCCAATTGACTAATTATTATAACCGGTCTTACCATTGTCCCCCAGTTTGAGTCTTGTGAACATGAAAATTAAAGAAGATCAAATTTTTCCTGGATTCATGAACAAAAGGTCACGATGGTTGACGTGGAGTTCGTCAACCTTCCAACGCTCAACATTAGTCATTTGAAAATGGTCGTGTTATAGAGATGAAAACTAAGATAAAGAAAACACTTAAAATGATACAACTTTAAGTGAACAACATTATGGCTATTGGTGATCTCCTTTCCATATTTCATTTGCAACTTATAAGCTCCTTTCCCCATAGACTTGGCGAGAAGGTAAGGTCCTTCCCAATTCATCCCTAACTTGCCTGTGTTGAGCTCCTTGGTTTTCTAAAATCGTTTCTTGAGAACTAAGTCTCTTCCTTGAATGTGCTAGTCTTCATGCTTTTATTAAGTGTTGAGTTGCTTTCTTTTGATAAAGAGTTGTTCTAATCGAAACTCTATTTTACACCTCGTCGATGATATTCATGTTGTCATAGAGCTCACCCTGTTTGACTCTTTAGTAGCCCACTGATAGTGAGCTGAAGGCAACCCAACCTCAATTGGAAGAACGACTTTTGACCCATAAACAAAAGAGTAGAGAGCCTTTGTAGTGGACGACCTTGTCGTAGTAGGATAAGACCATAGCATGCTAGGTTACGCATCAGTCCATGTTTTATTGGATTTATCCAGGTGTTTCTTTATAGTATTCAAAAGGGTTTTTTGGATTTTTCTGCCTGCCCATTAGATTGTGGATACCTCGGAGTAGAAAAACTAAGCTTAATCTTCTAGTTCTGCAGAAGATTTGAAAGTCATGATTGATAAATTGCAAGCCATTATTAGTTACTATCCGCTTTGTAAAATAATCCGTCAGGGCGAAGGTCCTACAATATCCATTCTCCACTTCATGAAGAGCCAAGGGGATTTGAGGGTGGTAAGTCTTTCTAGAGGTAAATGGGAGATCTGGGCAAGACGTTGACATTTTTCACACTTCTTCACATACTCCAGTGCATCAACCCTCATAGTGTGCCATTAATAGCCTGTTGTCAAACACCTATTAAAAATATTTCTACCTCCATAGTGATTTTCACACTCTCCCTCATGGAGTTTTGCTAAAACATCCTCAACTTTTTCTTTATCAATACACCTCAACATAATACTGGAGAAGGAACGCTTATGTAGCTCGTGTTCGACCAACGTGAATCTAGCTGCTTTGGCTACCAACCTCTGTGCTTTATTGCGCTCTTGCGGCAACATTCCATCTACCAAATAGCGAACAAATTCAACTCACCAATCCCCACTTTAACTTCCTCTGTGGGCAAACTCATAAGCAAAACTTCACCGCTTTGCTGCTATCCAATAGAAGGCCACTATCACTAAAGGAATTACTTGTGGTTCACAAGTTTGGATTGACAACCCCAAAAATGATAGCACATCAACATGAGAGTTTTCCACCCGAGGAACTTGAGACAATGATAATTCTTCAAAAAAACATATGAACTCGTTACCACCTCCAAGTATGACACCATCTTGGGATCCTTTGCCTGATAATTCCCCTGCAGCTAATTAACGATGAGTTGAGAATTTGACAAAATTAAAATCCGTGACACTTTTAAACTTCTGGTGAGCTGGACTCCAACAATGAAAGCCTCATACTCTGCTTCATTACTGGTAGCTGGAAACCCATACCATACTGCCCATTGAATCAAATTTCTATATGGTGATCGCAAGAAAACATCTAGGCCACTGTCTTTACAATTGATAGACCCGTCCACCCACAGAGTCCAAGTATCAAAATGTTGCTCCAAGAAGCTGTTTACCTTCTCCACAATTTCCTCACTTGGAGTAAATTCTGAAACAAAGTCAGCTAACGCCTGAGACGGAATGACTTTAAAAATACGGCCTGAGCTTCCTGACTGCTACCACCAGTGCCAGAGCTAATTTCTTCATATGACTATACCTTGTTACAACATCTAATAGGTTTTTATTTATGTAATACACATGCCACTGTTTGCCTTCCTCCTCCCTGATCAAAACAACACTCGTAGCAGTCGTAAACACAACCAAATAAAGATATAATAATTGTTCTCTAGCAACCAGTTTTGACAATAATGGTTGCGATGTCAAGTAATCTTTCAACTACTAAAAACTTCCTCGGACTCAAAGGTCCACTCAAAAGTGCTTGCCTTCTTAAGAGTGGCGAGCAGATGCTAACATTTATTCAAAGATTTGGAAATAAACCTACCTAAAGCTACTAATCTTCCAGTAGCTCTATGTGCATCTTTAATGCTCTTTAGTGATGGGAGATTGAGAACAAAGAGAATTTAATCAGGGTTGGCCTTAATACCTCTCTATGTAACCAAGTACCCTAAAAACTTCGCAAAAGTCACTCTAAAAGAGCACTTCACCGGGTTGAGATTCATATTGTACTTCGAGAGTATATCAAAGGCTTGTTGTAGGTGCTCCAGGTGCTAAGTAGCTTTGAGGGATTTCATGAACATATCATCTATGTACACCTCATAGTGTTCCCTAATTCCATAAACATTTTATTTACTAACCTCTGACAAGTCGAATTTGCATTCTTTAGGCCAAATGATATGACTGATGATTAAAATCGCAAGCGCACGAATCGCATACAAGTAATAAGTGATAAAATCGGATATCGTACCCAAGGGATTGACTGATCAATTGAAATCTATCTTTAGTTAAATTCTAATCTATTTGACGGAATCAATAACTGATGAAGTTATCTAACGATTTGAGAAGCAATTAAAATGTAGTAACAAAGTGCTAAGATAAACAACCTAAGGCTCCGATTTCACCATTTGTTTCATGCATAGATTGACTCTGCACATTACTTTAACTAGTTCCAGCTATTGACAATCAAATTCACCAAATACACCCATAAATCTCTTCTGAGCATGCACGGTTTATACACATGGATAGTTTCCTACATTCCTGTGAACAACTAACCCATAAGCACACATTAAGCATAGGAATTTAATGACTGCACATGCAGATAGGTATTTCCATCCTATAACAACATATGGATCTCTATTCTAGTCAGAACCTCTTATGATCTTCCAATTCATAATCAAATCTAAGTTCATGCAATTATTGGCTAAACAATTCCAAGCATTAAGCATAAATAGAAACTCTCAATACAGGGAACTAATCTTTCAGTAACACATCAGGGATAATCCATACAACCCAACCAAATGGCTACATCGTAGCCTCAGATTTAGAGTTTAGCCTCTCATCTCCAGAGTCAGAAACACAATGATAATGAAAATAAATGAATTCATAGATGAGAAAAATCCTCTATTCCAAGGTAATTCTTCACTCCACAAACTTGTCTTGCTTTCCAACCTTCCTTGATTGCCTCTTGAAAATCCAAAAGATGAAGAAGTAGACGAGAGTCCCCAGAACAACTCCAATGCAATTCTTCTATATCCCTCTCTGCCGCCCCTCTTCTTCTTTTCTTTTAAACAATATTAGGGTTTTTCCCCACTTGGAGAGTACGATTATACCCTTAAAACCAAATAAGCCCATGGGCTAGAATCAATGTTTAGACTTAGACAAATTTGACTTTGTTAAAGTTGAGCTAAGTAATTTCACCAGCCACCCAAGACATCCAGATAACTTCTTTTTAGTGTAACTTTCTACCTCCATATCGTTTAGCTCCATCCCACATTCTCTTTCAACCAAAGTTCCTGTCAATGACACAACACAAATATAAATAACTATAACCCAGAGTTTAATTAAAATTGATTGAGATTATTACACAAACAACACTCTTGAGAATCAAATGACAAGGAATTGTGAGGGATAAACATTACATATGTCACACCTATCAATGACCTTATGACAATAGATGTATCTTTCTGTCATAAATGTTATACTCTTCTGATCCCCCGGATGCATCAAAATTTGATTTTAGCTAGAATAAGCATCCATGAAGGAGAGGAGTTCGTGCCCTAAAGTAGCATCTACCATCATATCTATATGCGGTAGTGGAAAAGGATTCTTAGGAAACGCCTTGTTGAGGTCCATGAAATCAATGCCAACGCTCCATTTTTCGTTCTTCTTCTTTCTGACCAACACATTAGCAAGCCAATCTGGGTACTAAACCTCCTTAACAAGAGCATTATCGACCAGCTTCTCCACCTCTACATTAATTACCTGGTTTATTTTCGAAGCAAACTTTCTCATTTTCTAGCGAATTGGAGGATAATTAGGATCAATTATCTACTTGTAAACAACTACTCCATGATCAATGTTGGTCATATTTGCATGAGAGCAAGCAAAACGGTGTTGATGTCTAGCCAAAAAAACCTACAACTTGTTCTTTCAGCTCCGGCACCAAAACGCGCTCCAACGAGCACCCTTTTTTTTTTGAACTCTGAGGAGATCTGTACTTCATTACCGTCACCACTCCCAAGGGTTGAATGCTAAAGGAATAATTTGGGACCTTTCTCTGAAAGTCATGTCTAGGCCCACCTCGCCCATACTGACTTGGGCTACCTTGAGTCTCTTAAGGACTCGGCTTCTTCTCTGTCGTGCGTACCCATTTCTCACCTTTAGCATCATTGCCAAGTACCTTAGGTACCAACCTCCCAGGGTCTTCCTCCCATCGGATCTGAATAGTATGCCTCAAAGTGGCATCCTCCATGGTCTGAAAATCATAATTCATCAACTCCTCATACAGACCAGTATCTAACAGTACCCAATTTTTGAAGACTCACAGTGCTATTTTTAGATTACATTTGGGGATAAAAACTCTCTCCTTGTTGGACCACGTGAGAAAATTCTTTGTCGACTCACCAAGGCGTCTACTGAATTTTGTACAAATCATCTAAGCATTTTCGAATCTCCTTATTGCTTCCAAAATGCAAAAGAAAAGAATCCACCATCTAGGCAAAAGTGAAAATGCTACTGTTGGGCAGACCAATAAACGACTGAAGAGCTGCTCAAACAAAACTCAAGCCAAAACTCTTCCACATACACGCTTCCCCAAGGTGTTGAGAGATAGTTGTAGCAAGAATCTTCTGCTTATAGTGTCCTATATGTTCTCCAGGGTTTGACACTCCTTCATATAGCTTCATGGTAGGACCATAAACCTAGAGGGTAACTTAGCAGAGGCAATGTGCTCCACAAAAGGAGAGCCATTATAATAAGCGGGGGGAGTTCTTTTCAATGGAACTTCTATTCCAAGTACTCTGTTCGTCCAAGCCTCCATCTCATTTAGGCAACAAGTGAACTCACTCTTGTTGTGCTTTTCATTTTTTGCCTGGTAAAAAGGGATAAATGAAAAAGATCGTTCTAGTCCAGGGCCCCCACCGCCTTGTTGATAAACATCTTTGAAAAATGGGGAGTATATTTTTGCTGGTGAGAAGTTCCTCCAAAAATATAACGACTATGCAGGAAAGGGCTCCGAAGAGGAATGGTATTTCTAGTAAAGATCAGCTCCAACGTGAGTAGTGCAGGCATTGAAGTTACTGAAGACTTTGTCAACTCTGGAAAGTTCTGCAACTTTTGCAACTCGTTCCTTGCTAAGTCTATTGTTCTCCACTTTCGCAGACTCTAAACGGGCCTTGTTCTGATGAAGCTCCTCCCTCATTACCGTTAGTTAAGCCATAATCTCCGTCACGTTGGGCATCAAAAACTACAATCACTAAATCCTAAAACGACTTTAGGTGGACACTGATAATTGTTAAGAATCCTTAATTGGTCTAAGCTCTGCACATTTCTTAAGAAGAAGAACTGTTAGAAACCAAGGATCGAATTTGGGGGGATCGATTGTTCTCGATCTGACAATCAAGTCAGTCCAAGGGATGAAAAGATAATGATTGTGGCGGAGATCTGTAAAGAAAGGTCTGTCTTTGAGAGTGTTTTGAATAGAAGGGTTGAGAAAGTTTTTGATAGTTTTGTTCTTGTGTCCAAATGTCCATCCTTTTCTCCTGAGAAAGAAGGGACTATTTATAGTATGTTGACTTACTAATTTTAGTAAGAGCTTTATGGTCTTTTGTTGTTAACAGACAAGTCTAACACTGAGGCAAAAGAGATTTGTATGAGGTGACACCTGCAGTCTGACGAAGGTGTTAGATTGACTACCTAGGTAAACAAAATGTACCTCTGACAAGCTCTTTCTAAGGCGGTGAGGTGGTGGTGAGCTCTCTTGTAATACAAGGGTACCTTGGTATTTACCTAAAGCATGTATAGTTGATATATAATGAGAAAATTAGGTCTTCTCTTGGTTAACAGAGAAGAACCTCTGCAGTCCAATTCTCTGGATTCTCTGTATTCAATATGGTATCAGAGGGCCGGTTGTGTTCCTTCCAGCATGTTTCTGTTCTGGTTTCTTTCTCCTGCGTGCTCCTCTGCTCAGCTTCTCCTATCGCGCTGACGCGATCTCTGCATATCGCGTTGATGCGATCTCTACTCCAGTCCTCGCGCACGTGATTGACGCGACCATCGACGTGCGATCTTGCGTCTTTTGCGACTGACGGGAACGACGATTGCTCGTCTCTACTGTGGCGCTCGTCTCTGCTGTGGCGCGAACGACGATTGCCGCGAGCAACTTCTAGCTTCGTGCGCGTCTCTGCTGTTGCACTCTTCCTTCAAGCCTTCTTGCTACTGCTGCCAGGCTTCTTCTGTTCTGCCAGGCTTCTTCTGTTCTGGTTTTATAGCTTCTTTCTCCATTGAAGCCACTGGTCCATCGTGAAGCATAGTTTCAATTCTGGTTTCATAGCTCCTATCTCCATTGACGCCTCTGGTTATTGAATTTGAGTTCCCGAGTGCTATTGTTAGCTTCCAGCTTGCTTCTATTTCCATTGAAGCCTCTGGTTATTGAACTTGAGTTCCCGAGTGCTATTGTTAGCTTCCAGCTTGGGTCTTTGGGTTGTCTGGGCCTTGAATTTGTGATTGCTGGTGGTGCTTTGTCAGTATGTCTGTTACTACTATCGGCGAAGCCTCTGGTGTCAGTTCCAAATCATCTTCTGGTCATTCTTTTGATAATCCTACTCTACAGATCAGTCCTGTTAAACTTGATGGCACAAATTACTTGACATGGTCTAAATCTTGTCTGCTTTTTATTAAAGCTAGACGTTTGTATTCTTATCTCGATGGGAAACATAAGCGACCAGCCCTTACTGATTCGGGTTTTGACGAATGGGATGCTACCAAATGTATCTTCATTCGATGATACCTAGTATTTCTAAGGGATACTTGTTGTTTGATGAGGCATGGAAAGTGTGGAGTGCAGCTGCCCAAACATATGCTAAGCTTGGTAATGACTCTCAGGTATATAATATTCGTAAACATCTTCATCAGTTCAAACAAGACTCCTTCTCCATCACTGAGGTTTTTATTGAAATGAGCAGTTTGTGGCAAGAGTTAGACTTTTATCAGGATTTTACAGCTGAGTGTCCTGCCGCTGCGGCCAAGTTTCAGCAAATGGTTGACAGAGAGCGATTCTTTGATTTATTAGCTGTTTTGAATGAAGAGTATGATCCTATTCGGGTTCAAGTCTTGGGCAAAACACTGTTTCCCTCACTGAGGGAGGCATACTCCTACATTCAGCAAGAAGAGAGTCGTCGTGGTGTTATGCTTTCATCGGGTTCTGTTGAACGCTCTGCATTGCTGGTCCATCCTCAGCCTATTGATCCCAAGCCTATCTTGCCACTTCCTGTCACTAGTGTGCCTCATCCCAAAGATCATCTACATTGTGATCATTGTGGACGCCCCAGGCACACTCGAGACTCTTGCTGGAAACTTCATGGTCGTCCTACCCGTGGGCGAGGTGGTCGTCGCCCAGGTCCAGGTTCTTCTAGGCCTTGGGCAAATGTTGCTGATTTTTCTGAGGGTAGTTATCCTAGTTCTACTTTATCTCCTACGGAGGTACAGTCTTTGAAGACTCTTATGTCCCGGCTTCAGCCTCCTTCATCCAGTGATGATAGTTCTTCCACTCCCGCAGCTTCCTACTATGCCATTTCCCAGTTAGACAACTCAGGTAATTTTGCCAGTCATACCACTACTAGCCCTTGGATTATTGATTCTGGGGCTTCGGATCATATGACTGGTATCTCTAGCAAATTCGTCACCTACTGTCCTTCTTCAGGTAGGGACAAGGTTCGAATAGCTGATGGTTCTTTTTCTTCCATCTCCGGTCAGGGTTCTATAACTTGTACTCCTACTCTTAAGCTAAATTCTACCCTTCATGTGCCTAGTTTTCCTAGTAATCTTATTTCCATTAGTACTATTACTAAAGATCTTAATTGTAAAGTCACTTTCTTTTCTTCCTATTGTGTCTTTCAGGAGCTGAAAACAGGGGAAACGATTGGCTATGGTAGAGTTTGGGACGGGTTGTATTATTTGGCTGAGCCTCCATCAGTTTCTCCAGTGTTTGGTCCTTTAGGTCTTGTTGCTGCAGCTGCCCCTTCTTCTGCAGCCTCTATTATGCTTCTGCATCGGCGTTTGGGTCATCCATCTTTTGTTGTCTTGAAGAGAATGTACCCAACTTTATTTTCTCAAGTTGTTTTTGATACATTAGTGTGTGATGCTTGTGAGTTTGCCAAGCACACTCGAACTTCTTATCCTTCAGTGGATAGTAAAAGTACTGAACCTTTTATGATTATATATTCTGATGTTTGGGGACCTAGTGAAGTTTTGTCTTTGAATGGTTATCGTTCGTTTGTGACTTTTATTGATTGTTATAGTCGCACTACTTGGGTGTATTTGCTCCAGTCTAAAAGTGATGTGTTTGTCTGTTTTAAGCGGTTTCACAAACTAGTGTCTACACAATTCTCAGCCAAGGTCAAGGTCTTGCGTAGTGATAATGGTGGTGAATATGTGAATGGTGGCTTTAGTTCTTATCTGACAGATCATGGTATTGTTCATCAAACAAGTTGTGTGTATACTCCAACTCAAAATGGTGTTGCTGAACGGAAGAACCGACATCTGTTGGAGGTTACACGTGCCTTGCTGTTCACCATGAATGTTCCTAAGTCCTATTGGGGTGATGCAGTCCTTGTTACTGCCTATCTTATTAATCGAATGCCTTTACGGACCTTATCCTTCAAGGCCCCTTTAGATTTGCTCCAAGGCACCAGTTTACATCGTGTTCCTCCCAAGATCTTTGGTTGTGTGTGTTTTGTCCATGAACATCGCCCCAATCTGCGGAAGTTGGAGCCTCGGTCTATCAAATGTATCTTCATTGGTTATTCTGCGACGCAAAAGGGGTATAAATGCTATCATCCTCCCACGCGAAAGGTCTTTGTTTGTATGGATGTCACCTTTCGTGACTGGGAGCCCTATTTTTCAGCTCCTCTTTCTTCGAAAATGTCCCTCGGGTGTGAGCCTTCAGCTCAGTTTGACTCCATGTTGAGTTTGTCGCCTGATTCCCATATAGCTGGTACACCTCGGATTCCTGTTAGTGAATTGGATAAACCAGCCAGTGATGAAGATCCTTCTAGTGATGATCATCCAGTATATCAGACTCCTATGCGACTGCAAAAGGATGATTTGTTACAATATTCTCGGAAGAAGCCTTCCATCTTGCCACCTGCTCTACTTACTCTACCTAGCCAATCGATACACCCTGAGTCAGCTTCCACCACTACGTCTGCTACTGGTAACATCTATTCTCCTTCAGTCCCTGATTCCTCTAATCTTCCTATTGCTCTTAGAAAGGGTGTACGGTCTTGTACAGTGCACCCTATTTCTAACTTTGTTTCCTATGATAGATTATCTTCTCCATATCGAGCCTTTGTCTCGTCTGTTTCTATGAATTCTGTTCCACAAAATTGGAGGGATGCCATGGCTGATAATCAATGGAGACTGACCATGACAGAAGAAATGCAAGCTTTAAAGAAAAATGGAACATGGAAATTGACTACTCTTCCTCCAGGGAAATGATTGGTGGGCTGTAAATGGGTGTATACCGTTAAATACATGGCTGATGGTTCTATTGAGCGTTTGAAGGCTCGATTAGTGGCGAAAGGCTTTACTCAGACTTATGGCATTGATTATGCTGAAACTTTTGCCCCTATTGCCAAGATGAATTCCATTCAAGTCATTCTTTCTTGTGCTGCTAATCTGGGGTGGAATCTGAGTCAGCTGGATGTTAAAAATGCTTTTCTTCATGGTCTTCTTCGTGAAGAGGTGTATATGGCTATTCCTCCGGGCTTTGAGTGTGTAAAGACTGCGGGTAAAGTTTGTAAAATGAAGAAGGCTCTTTATGGCCTCAAACAATCGCCACGGGATTGGTTTGAGCGATTCCGTCAGGTTTTATGTCTTGCTGGATATATTCAGAGTGAGAGTGAACACACATTATTCACCAAATGGGTGGATGGAAAAATTACTATTCTTATTGTATATGTGGATGACATTATTCTTACTGGGAACAATCCAGTGGAAGAAGTCAAGATCAAGAAAGTCTTGGCCACGGAGTTCGAAATTAAAGACTTGGGGCCTCTCCGATACTTCTTAGGTGTTGAAGTAGCTAGATCAAATGCAGGGATCTTCATCTCTCAAAGAAAATATGTTCTGGATCTCTTACAGGAGACAGGTATGCTGGGTTGCAAGCCTAGTGACACTCTTATTGAAGTTAATCATCGTCTTGGCCGTAAGGTGGGCAAGGAAGTTGATAAGGAGCGGTATCAACGGCTCGTTGGTAAACTGATTTATTTATCATATACTCGTCCTGATATTGCACATGCTGTGGGTATTGTCTGTCGTTTTATGCATTCTCCTCAAGAACCTCATGTGGAGGCTGCCTATCGAATTCTTCGTTATTTGAAAGCAGCTCCTGGTAAAGGCTTATTGTTTTCTAAGAATGATCATCTAAATATTGAAGCCTATACTGATGCGGACTAGGCTGGTTGTCCCATTGATCGCCGATCCACTTCTGGTTATTGTTTCTTCATTGGCGGTAATTTAGTTGCTTGGAGGAGTAAGAAACAGGATGTTGTGGCTCGGTCTAGTGCCGAGGCTGAGTATCGGTCTATGGCCCATGGTGTGGAGGAACTTCTATGGCTTCAGAAGTTGATGTGTGACCTTGGTTCTACTTCTGATCAACCTCTTTGTCTCTACTGTGACAGCAAGGCTGCTATAAGCATTGCCAACAACCCAGTTCTTCATGACAGAACAAAGCACATTGAACTGGATCGAAGCTTTATTGAAGAGAAGATTCGATCTGGACAACTTTGTATTCCTTTTGTGCCCTCCAGTGATCAATTAGCTGATATTTTCACTAAAGGGCTTGATGCAAAGACGTTTCATTCTCTTCTTGGCAAGCTGGGCATGATGGATATTCATGCTCCATCTTGAGGGGGGGGTCTTGTAATACAAGGGTACCTTGGTATTTACCTAAAGCATGTATAGTTGATATAGAATGAGAAAATTAGGTCTTCTCTTGGTTAACAGAGAAGAACCCTCTGGATTCTCTGTATTCAATAAGCTCCAAGCTCTTTATAAACATTGTTGGTCATTGTTAGATAAACTCCAGTTCAGGTGAGCTCTAGTATTGGGTCTCTGGGCTTCTGGTCCATTGGGTCAAAATTTGAGTTGTGTGTTGACTTGTTCAAAGCTGACCATACCTCTGACTAAATCAAATTCTGGCTGGCAATGACTCTTTTGTAAAAGTGGGTCAGACCTAATTTTGGTCATTACACTTAGAGTAAATGATACCATGTCTTGTAAATTTCTACATTGGTAGGAACTAATAAAATGATTCAGGAAGCCATGTATATCGAAGAATATTTAGTCCTGCAATATCACAATATTAACAGTCAAATTGTTTTTCGTTTATATTTCCAGAAATAGAAAACACTCTCAAAAGCATATTTGATTGGCCATTTTAGAGAGGAAAATGTGATACGGTCTAGTCCTAAACAGTTCATTATAATTTATTTCATTGTAATATTGAATTTCATTATAAATTTACACTGAAATACAAATGGAATATCATATTTCATTGATAATCCATTGTAATATCATATTTCATTGATAATCCATTGTAATATCATATTTCTTTATAAACTTTACTTACAATAGAATACAATGTTATAGTGGAATGAGATAATATAGACTGTTTAGTACTACACCATTTATCACCACTATTTAAAGAATATAGAAACATGAAGTCACTTTAAACAACTTCAAAATAGAAAACAAAAAAATATTTTTGTAAAAATAAAAAGCACAATTGTTCGATAAGAACCTCAAATCCTAACATAAAAGATTTACCTTCAATGCTCACAGGCTACATGTACTGGAAGTAATTAACCATTGCAACTGAAACAAACTAATTTTGTGGTGGTTAGTTAGTTCATGAAAATTTTTACCTTCCGAAATAGATATGTTTGGACAACTAAAAATACTATAAAATATCATCCTAACGACTACTTTTGACAGCCCAAAACAATGAAAAAAATAAATAAAAATCACCAGACAAGTAGACAACACATCTCCCTCCCTTCCCTCTCCGTACAAGCTGCTAAAACTAGAGGAAAGTAGTATGCAACATTACAAGACTAAAGGGTATTTTGGAAAAGTAGCACTTTGTAAAAATAGCCCTCCTTCTAACATTTGAAATCTAACATTTTTTTTCACGTGTTTAGACAAAATTACCCTAAATATTAATATACTCACACATACTCCATCTTCTCTCTATGTTTTTCTCAAAAGCACGACATTGTTTTTCTTCTCCAAGAGTTATGCAGTTCTTAAAGCTCTCAAATTTTCCTCAGATACGTAGTTTTTCTTTTGATTGCACTTCAGTAGTATGTTTTGCACCCTCATTTCTCTTATTTAATATGTGAACGATGATACATTCTTGGCTATGGTGTCTGGGTTTGTGTGTGTAGCATCTGCATTGGTTTTTGTTTTATTTTTTTATTTGGGCTATTGAAAATTAGTATTCTAGTAGTTCAAATACCCTTCGTGGTTATGTTTTTGTGCATCCAAGTATATAAAATCTTAGGTCGAGCATCGGTAAATTATTATTTGAGTAATGAAACTATATGTTCGAGTAGAATAAACTGTGTTCGAGTAACTTAAATTTTTATTTGAGTATTTTTTTTGTTCGAGTAATTTATCTTTTTTGTTCGAGTAGGTTAAATTGTTGATGTGGGACATGATATTATATGTTTTGGATTTGGTTGACATGAATTTTTAGACCTAATTGCAAAACTGGATCCTCAATGAATTTGCTCCAATTGACGGGAAACTTGGTCGGGTGATTCTTTTCGAGGTGGTCAATATAACCAGGATTATTACCTGGCCACACCCACCCTATTTTAGCTTAATTTGGCCGTTTAGGCCTCCAATTTTGCATTTTAATGTTTTAGGGATTAAAGTGAACTTTTTGTTTTAAGTGTTTAGAGTAATTGAAACTTTGTGTTCAAGTAGAATATGTTTTGTGTTCGAGTAACTGAAATTTTTGTTTTAGTGCCTTTTATTTTTGTGTTCTAGCATATAAAATTATTTGTTCAATTGTTCTAGTGACTTTTTTTTCATTTATTTATTTACCTGCAAATTTTATTGAAATGAATTATTTAATCCCAAAGAAGAACTTTAGAACAAGATCATTCGATGTCGATCTATGCCAGTAATCTGGTCAACAACTGTCATACTTGTTAAATCATAAAACTTGTTAATTTTTAAAACTACTCAAACAAATTTTGTAATTATACTAAAAAAATTAAAATCAAAACATACTAGAAAAATTGATAAAGGTACTTAAATGATCTTCTTAATTATACTCGAACACTAAACTTAACATTTCTCGAACAATTAACATAATAGTTACTTGAATATTTTAATAAAAAGTTACTCGAATAGTGAATTAATATTACTCAATCATTAAATTAATACAACTTGAATAGTAAATAAAATTACTCGAATAACATGTATTTACTGTAGAACCATCTTCCAAAATTTGCATTTTCGGCATCAATACACGCACTAACTCCTGCCTGCCTGACTTGGCCAGGGTTCTTTTGACCACATTGAAAGGAGTCACCCAACCAAGTTTCGTGTTGATTCAAGCATGCTCATTGTGGAACCAGTTTTGCAATTAGATCCAAAAGTCATGCCAACCAGCTCTAAAACACATAATATCATATCCTACATCAACAATTTAAGTTACTCGAACAAAAATTTTAGTTACTCGAACACAGTTTATTGTAATCGAACATATAATTTTAGTTACTCGAACAATAATTTACAGATGCTCGACCTAAGATTTTATATACTAGAATGCACGAAACCATAACCACGAAGGGTATTTGAACTACTAGAATACTAATTTTCAATAGCCAACAAAAAAATGAAATAAAAACCAGTGGAGACTCTACACACACAAACTCAGACACCATAGCCAAGAATGTATCATTGTTCACAAACTAAATAAGAGAAATAAGGGTGCATAACATACTACTGAAGTGCAATCAAAAGAATAACTACATACCTGAAGAAAGTTTGAGAGCTTTGAGAACTACGTAACTCTTGAAGAAGAAGGACAGTTTCGCGCTTTTGCGAAAAACATAGAGAGAAGATGAAGTATGTGTCAATTTATTACTATTGAGGGTAATTTTTTCTAAACAAATGGAAAAAGTGTTAAAGTTCAAGTGTTTGAAAAAGAGGACTATTTTTACAAAGTGACTTTTCCAAAATACCCAAGACCAAAAGCTACAGCTTCAAGGTGTTGTGTATCATTCTCTGCTTACTACAATGAATCTGCTATTCCTTGGCCTACTTATGCTTGTGGATGCAATGAGGACACCAAGTGTAACCCCAATGCACCTGCAATGTTTCTCCCACCAGATGCCTTGCTTGTCCCATTTGCTAATCGGACCAAGAAAGCCAAGGCTTGGGCTATACTCAAGCAGAGGCCTATACCAAAACAATTACCTTACCATGATAATTGTGGAGACAACTTAAATTGACATATCAAATTTGATTATAAGAATGGATGGACAACAAGAATTACACTATTTAGTTGGGCAGAACAGCCTTTTGAGGATTGGTTTGCAGCATTTTAGCTAAACAAGGTCGTGCCGGGATATGAAAATGTGTACTCCTTCAATGGTACAAAGTTTCCAGGCAACAATACCATTAAAAGGGTTGAATTTCTTGATATGAGAGATAAATTGGACTATCCAAGGGTGCCTGAATAGAAACAATCAGTGATTTCTTTCATGACCAAGAAAAAGACTCCCGAAATCAATATCGCTCGTAGTGACGCCTTCCCTACAAAGGTCTTTTTCAATGGTGAAGAGTGTGCAGTTCCTAAGGAATTCCTTAGGAATAATTCAGCTCATCAGTCTGGTGTTTAGTTCTTGCTTGTGCAATCACGACTTTCACGTTTATGGTAGATTGTTTTCATTGATGAACATCCTGATTTTTTGTTAGTACATTTTAGGTGTTAGCTTTGGTAAGAATGCAATCATTTCTCTTACATTTAAGCTAAGTTTGGCATGCCTTCATACATACTTGGACATTTTATAATCTGCAAACACTTTTTCGTTTATATTTTATGCTAATAATATCATATTGTTATGTCTCAGCATGAGAAGAGCTCTATGACTTTGGTTGGGTGTAGAAATGGAGAACTGAAGCAACAAATGGCTATTTTTAGAAGTACTCTAAGTTGACAGTTGACACATTCACACCGGTGCTTAGTTTAACTGGCTAATCATTGTATATTTCTACCCATTGTGTCGAGTTCGAATCTCGTGGGCAGCATATTTCTATGATGCTTAACTCAGCTGGCTAATCATTGTATTTCTGCCCATTGTGTTGGGTTCGAATCTCTCAGGTAGCATATTTATATGGCAGATGCATAGATTGTAACAAGTAAAAAAATAGACATTGTCATGATTTTTATGAAGTTTTAATTACTAGTAGTGTATTTTCCATTTTTTTCATTTTCAAATGTATATCCTTCTTTTTTGACTTGGTGTGGATGAATAATGTAATTAAAATACAAAACTGCAATTTCAAGATTATTAAGTGAAGTGGTTGTCACAGCAAGAACCCTGATTTAATTTGAATGCTGCTACCAATCCTAGTACTAACAGTTTGAATCATACTACAAATATTATAACATTGTACTATCTTACTAATAGCAAGATAAATAAAGTATGATTCATACTAAATAAAATATTATGTTACTAACAGATTTATAGATCATAGTAGTAAGAAGTATACTTACTTACTAAATTATTAATTAGTAATTGCCAAAATTAATAAATCATAAATCAACTTGGATTTGCAGGTTTGGAAATGGTTATTCATACATTTATGAAAAAAATAAAATATTAAAAGTTAAATGTGAAACAATTACACAATGACTAACGGTTATGGAACAATTCCGGTTTTTAAAATTTAATTGGGTTTTTAAACAGTTTTGATATATAATATCTTAAATGAAAATGATTTTGATATTCCCTAATGAAAAGGGTACCTGAAATGTTGGCAACTCTATTCTAGATTACACTCTACAACTCTACCGGAATCCCTTGAAGTTTGGTCTTAGTTACATAAACACAATATTCAAGACATAAATTTAATAGATGAAAGCAATGCAAATGCAACCGAACCAAACTTCAAAGAGTTTTGATTGCATATTTAGGAAGAGGGGAGGACCAGTATAATGTATTTGTCAGTACACTTTATTATTATAGATTGAAAATAGAGAGAAAAAATACATTTATTACAATATCCACAAAACATATTTAATGGTACAGATCTGCACAGCTTAAAAACCAGTGCAAAAGTGCACTGGTACTCCCCTAAACCCATATTTACCCAAACAATAACTTGAAACTATTGCCATGTACTAGTATAGCTTCAAGGCTGTTTCTGATGATCCAATAATTCCTATATTGTACTAAAACAAACTTTGCCATTACATTGACATCCCTAGTCACGAAAAAAACACAATATGCGGAAGAGAAGGCTTCAGGAGCCTTAAACTTCACTCTGAGAGCAAAACGAAAATATTATTTACAAGCATATGCATTGGCACGTCTGCTTATTTGAAGAAATTAACGGAAGAAAGTAAAAATACTTCATTGATATACGATAGATTTTGGTATGAACAGAGTGTGTAATACAACTTCAACTCGTACAAGACCTTGCAAAGAATGTTCCATATACAAAGAATGAGACAAACTAATTTCACATACAACAAATTGCTTAGCATTTTGTTCCCAGGACCAATTGTACGATTGTGTGTTCCCTGAGTAGAGACTTACAGTCCTTAATGATTAGCAAGATGAAACAGTAATGCGTAGGCATCCCTTGTTCTTCTGAATCAGCAAAATAGAAGAAAAAATAATCAAGTGCTTACGTGGTAAACTATGGCTTCTTGGCCTGCAATAACAATGAATACGCAGTGAGAAGAATAGCTTGAAGAAGCAATGTTTATAACTAAGGGTGCGTTTGTTTTACATTTCGCACAGCTGTGGGGTTTGCATAAAATGTTGTGTCAACTAAACGCTACATTTTTGTTGACAGCTTAAAGCTATGCGCCCCAGAACTTAAAGATGTGCAAAATGAAATGTTGTCATCTCATTAATTTTCAAAGCTTAAAGCTTTAAGACCACAGTATTTTACAACCATATTACATAATTCCCTCTCCGTATCTTAAAAATTTTCAATTATATTTTATTGTAATATTTTTTTTTTTAATTTTATTTATAAAATCAATCTAACAGAAAAATGAACTAAACATCCCACAACAATTTATACACCTTAAAGTTGTGGGCTCCACAACTTTTCACACAATATTTTCCATAGTTTTAAGCACAATATTTTTAACAGCTTAAAGCTATGAAATGCAATTGTGAAACAAATGGACCCTACGTGATAGAGAAGCAATGAGGAAGTCAAGAATACACAGACAGTATGCCAGAGAAAAATGTACTACCCATGCACCAAACATTGTATTCAACATATTATACTAACAAACACTAGGAACTACTAAATTTCAAAATAAAATAATTTTTCTTTAAAATCATTTTGTTTTATGTTTTAAAGTTTAAAGCACTATAATGTAGCGCCAGAGTGAACTCATAGGTAACTGATTCTCTGTCTTCTAGGATTTTATCATTTTCTCTTCTCGGCATTTCCCACATCTTTTTCCCTACTTTTATTTTGTTTTCCAAGCACACACACAATTCAAATGCATCACCAAGATGTAAGACCATTTCAATGAAAAAAAGAACGATACCTTTTTTAAATATTTTTTGTGAAGTTTCATTGCCCCAGTGCAAGCTTTCTTCGCGTCTAAATTTCCTGTCATGTCATTCAATATCTGAAAAGAGGATAAATGAGAAAAAATAAATAAAGGAATGAGTATACATATAGAAAATCTACATCAAAACAAAAATTATAGGAGGTTCCTGCTCATTACTATAGCTTACGGAACGAAAACTAATTTTGAAAACAAAAAATAAACATCGCAACTCACAGTACGGTATTCCTCTGCCATAAGTGAGGATATTAATAAATTTAATGAGATACCGTCCTCTTTTATCAAAAAGTACGCATGCTTTGCAGCCTCTGGTCTTTCCCTCTCTTTAGGCCTTTACCAATTGTTCTTATGTGGCTATAAGCATATTAACTTATTAAGCTAACCTTGACAACATCATCCAGGCCACGAGCTTCAGTCATTAACTTGGAGCTCTTCTCTTTCAAAACGCTGGCAACTAGGAAAACAGAAATGGGGAGTGGAGCATCCGAATTACTCCCTCCATTTCTGACATTATCTCTCTCAAACTTTCCAAACTGTCGTATTGACTTCGGCTTTCCTTTAGACCCCTCAGCCTTATCAGCTGTGACATCAGGATCTTCGTACTTAGAGAACAATTCGGGGTCATATTCCAAGGCCCACATCATCTGTTAAAGAATCAGACAACAGAAGCTGAAGTTATGCTGGTGAGAGACAGAGGTGAAATGAACTTTGCTCAACAAAAGAGAAGTTGAATCACACCTCCCAGAGGTATAGGGAATCACAAAAGGAAAACTCTCGACGAAACAAAACCATAAGCATCCGGAAGGCAAATAGATAGTCACCTCCACCTAGTGTGTCTGTAGTTCAAAATAAGAAGAACGAAATTCCTGTTACTTCGTATTTGACCATTAAAAAATAAAAGAATAAGATGGTGAAAATTTCATAATACATATATAGAGGGAATAATAGTTTCCATTGAATGACATTTTCCCCCTATTTTTATTTTCTTCTCTGCAACCTCCCAGTAAAGAGCGGTTTTCATACCTTTTCTCATTATATCTGGTTTCCTAATTATATTTCTTACTGATAAGCCCTTTGATGCTATAAACCTAGCGTCCTCTTGATGTACATGGGCAGCAACCCCTTGGTGCCTCATGATTAATAATTCTTTTACACTCAAAAATAAAATAAAATTCAACTATAGAATTACTAATTAACTGTGATTTATTTTCTTTCCAAAACAAGCAAGAACTGTGCATTAAAATACAATTGTATAATTTGCAGCATTATAGGTTATATTGATTGAACTATAACATATCCTCTAACCTAAATGTATAAAACGCAAAAAAAAAAAAAGAGTTAAATCAATACCTAAGTGCTGATGAAGTTTTGGGTCAACAACTTGAGTAATTGCTGCCAAATTACTAAGCTGTGCCTCCACCCCTACTGAGGTCTCGGTGCATCTGAAATTTCCTCGCTTAAAAATTAAACATACAAACACAGATTGTAAGAAACCGCAGTTTTGGTAAATATCATGTAAGAAAAAGTTACATTTCTCTAAACTTCAAAAGCACCAGATTCGAATAATCACACAACAAAATGACGTGCATATTGATCATCAAACAAAGATTTCAAACAACGGATAGTACAGAATCTCTGAATGACCTCATTATTTTTCTTTTATAAGCAGATGATATCATTATCATGAGGACAGAAATTCACACTGTCTGAAGTTTTCCAAGCAAAATTCATCACTTAACTTGATAAGAATAAGATTCTTCGATATGTGAAAATCAAGACTTAGTTCAACTTCCTTCAGTCTTTTCTGCTATTATACCCCTATGAAGTATTTTTCTATTTATGATCTTTATTTGAGTGGGAAGGGATTTAGTTACTCACATTTTCCCCCAATGGGTGTAATGTGTTTCTGGTATATACTCCATATACTAGTTAAACCCCCTACGGATGTTTTTATTTTAATTAATTATCGACAGACAGTAATGAATAAGGAAGTCAAACCTTAAGCAACGTCAAATTATAGCATGAGCGCACATGAATACAAGTTCTAACTATAGTCTCCGATCATCCAATACAATCATTGAATATGTATCCAACGTACACGAGAGCTAAAACCTAAAAGTAAAATAGTCAGAACCAGAAGGAAACTGATTTTCTCTAAATATATTAAATTAATAATAAAAAAAACATTTATATTAAGGAGAATGCACCATGCAAACTAAATTTTAATAAATCCCAAGTGCTAAAACATGAATTTTCATTCATAAGAAGCAACATCGTGCAAAAAAATAAGAAAAAAAAAATACCAATCTACGCATCAATCGTTCAAAGCACCAAAATGAATCAGCTTCATCTTGAAGGAGCATTATCATGGGGGAGCAAAGGTCACTCATTCCTGCTCAGCATTGTCATAAATTTCATGTTTAAAACAAGAACTCACTGTATACAGATGAATTAATAAAATAATTTTCCACTTTTTGCGGCACTGGGAAGGTGAAGTCAAAATAATGAGATTTAACTAAGTAGAAAATAGATGAACAATCTCTGACCACAAGCTAACTAAAGAATACTAAACATTCATTTCTAGGAAATATATTCTCTGTTACTCTTAGTAACTGTAAAATTGCAACATATAGATTTGCTTCTATAAAGTATCAAAGAAGTTTGGGTGACCAAAATGTAATGTAACTTCATCCAGATTTTTTGCTTGATCAAGTTTAAAATGAGTATAAAACCCATAAGGAAACTAATGTTCAAAAATAGATTGACATGAAACTTTATCTGAAAAGATATTTCTAACAATTAAATGAGGCCTCCACTAAACAGTAAGTCATCTGATTACCCACCTTGACAATAGCCAACATCTTTGTCTATCCATGCATACACAGCAAGAATATCCCAAAGTTTCGACAAATTTTCTTGTTTCTCGTAAAACACCAATGTCCTGTCAGTCCGAACCACATCGAGACCTAGAAGAAAAATGAATCCAAACAGAAAGTGTCACCACTTTCAGAGTTGTTGAATTAAAATAAATATTGGATCACTATAATGCTGTTTTAAGTTATAATGTTAAAAAAAATTGAAAAGAGTTTTAACTTAGCTGCATGGATGCCTGTGCAGTATCTCCAATTGTCAAATGAGATCAAAACCAAAGCAAGCAAAATAAGCAATTCAACTCTAACAGAAGGACTTTTAAACTGGCTTAATTTGTTAAGTAATGTGTTATGCCTTGACACAAATTTGAAATCAGAGAAAAATCCATATAAAGATAGTGATTGAAGTTCAGTCCTTAAGCAATGGCAAAACTAAACCTAGAAAGAAGCTGAAGTTTTCCATTAGCTTTTGGAAACTGGTGTTAGATAAAATTTAATCAATCTGCATGCTGTAACATGAATGAGAAAAAAAAAAAGGAAATACGTCTTTGGGAAACCATAATGGTGGCATGGTGTTTCAGAAATCCTTTTTCAACCTAGATTGACCTGATTAGATGTTTGAAATCAATGTCTTTTATTTTTGTGAGTACTCAAATTAATCACAACTGACGAGCAGAACGCCAGGAAAAAAAAACTTTAAGAATCAATTTCCCATTAACAAAATGAGATGCAGGCACTCAAAGTCAAATGACACACATACCGATTTGATGAAGTGTAAGCATCCACTGGATCACTTTCTTGTCCAGCGGTCCATGACTTGTAAGCTCCTTAATCATGTTCATACTGGAAGCATTTGCAATCTCCTGAGGCGATAAAGGACCCTCTCCCAGATTTGTTTGTTGAAGTACTAAAGGATCTTGAATGGGCTGACCATGTTCAGTAATTACAGGTGCGGTAATAAACTTGCTGCTTCCAACAATAGGAAACATTTTTCGGCACTCCTCCTTCCACGCAGCATATTGCTTCCTAAATTGTGAATTTACAAAATCACATTATTGTCTCCCATAATTGAAAACAAATTAAAGCACAAATGAAAAGTCTTAAAAAGATACAAAGGCAAAAGCAATACTAGAATCAAAGTATTAGAAGGGAGAAGCGAAGGTAAAAAAAATGGTAAACCAACACCCGTGCACAAGGCTCACGCAGTGACCGGAGTCGGGCTTGGGGGCATGCAAGATGTACGCAGATCTTACCTCCACATAATATGTGGAGAGACTATTTTTAAAAATTGAACATGTGACCTCTAGGTTGTACCCCCGCAACTCTGCTACTGGGCCACATGTTCACCTGTCAAGGGAGAAGAGAAGGTTATTATTTTTTTATACACAGTAGTCATTTCAAAGCAATTATTTGTAAGAGATCCATAATTATTAAGGGTTTGAATAAATGATAAGTGAGAATTATTTTGTCATTAAAATCTGTCAGTATAGGCTAGACAATTACCACAATAATATTCAAGTATATTTGTTAATAAACAGAGTTGGATGCAACTTTGCCTAGTACATGGCCATTCAATTCAAATTCCCAGCAAAAAAAGTTTCATTTTTTACCTTCTCGTAACTGCATTGTTAAATCCAAGCTAACAATCACAGCGAAGTAAGGGTAAGGCTTAAGAGAGAAAAACTTTCAACCCCAGCAATTGGTATTCGATAATGGAGTTTCTGAAAACTTGAAAATTTCATATGATCATGAACAAAAACATCTCAGAAAGTTTATGCACCCAGCTATCTACCAGCTATACACTAAAAATTTCTGGCAGAATCTCCTTATTTCTTCAATTTATGATAAATGCTCATACAATTGGCATCATGTTGGTTACTTCTGTGCTCACTTTTGGTGTAAACACATACTCATGACAGAATACAGGATAGTCCTAAGAAGAAACATTTTCTCATCTTAAACAGGCAATACTCAGAGAAGAACAGGAAAATTTGAAAACAAGAGTTCCTTGAGTATTGCAGCCTTCAACTCAATTCCTAGAGAAAATACATTCCTACTAATCATGTGCCAACTAAACTGAACAGAAACATTTTTCTGAATAAAAAAGAGAAACCTATTTGTGATGCAGAATAAATGACACATGGGCCAGAAAATATAGGTAAACACAATATAACAAATAAAACATTGCATGAGTTACAAGCTAATCTTGAGAATATTTTGCATTTTGAGTTCTTAAGTTCATCAACTCTGTTTTTTAGAGTATAGTAATCCAGTGAAATCAGACGGACGAGAACTTGGTAAAAGATATTGATTCTTGCATCAGAAAGAATGGACTCAATGGAGCACCTCAACTTCATGGATTACCAGCCCAATCAACCACCTACTTTATTTAGAATATGTGAAAGAGAAAGAAAAAAAAGAGGACTCCCACCTGAATTCGTAGAAATGAATTTCCAAAGACCAAAAGCAAATCAAAATATAGCCATTTATTTAACTAAACACACTCCTCTGAATAGTTCATTAATTAGCGAATTGACAGAGTTGAAGCCTGTTTACTTTTGCTTCAGAATAATTTAGGTGGGGTCACTATAGTACAATTCTTACAAACAGAAGCACAGTAAACAAGATGTTTTCAGATAGTACAATTTCTTACAAATAGAAGCGCAGTAAACAAGATGTTTTCAGCTACTAATCCTGAACTCGAAGACCTTAAAGTAGTTCGGCTTTCCTTTCCTTTTCAATTTTCTGCTGCTTCACTCACAAGAAAATTTACATTTTGGTTTTCAATTTGATAATGTCTCAATAAAAGCAAGAGAGAAGGAATACCTTCGACGCTGTCGAATCTGCTCTTGCTCATCAAATGTACTCTTAGAGTCATAACAACCAAGCAGAAATTCCCAAACTTCTCCTCTAATCGATGGATGGATACCCTAAGTGGGCCAAAATATTACTGAGAATCAATGCCACAGTTTGAGAAAGTTAAACACGATAGAGATTCAGTTAACAGAAGTAGAATGAGAGGATTAATCCAAGTCCGAGTTGATGTTTTCACCTAAGCTACTTGCTTCAGAATGAACGATACAACTATGTACAATACCTCAGCTTGGATGGATGAGATAAATTCCAATAGTTATAAAGGCTAATGCTTAACAAAAATTGTAATAGTATCATGTGGAGGGAGGTTTGACTTAATTTTTTTTAAAGACAGTACAGTATTAGCGATCATGATAAAGAAGTTATGCTCGTACCCCACGTTGAATTCGATTTAGAACTTTGCCCATATCCAGATACCCTTCGGTGGAAAATGCAGCCTGCCATTTCCTTGCACTAAGGGTTTTACCAGGCTGCGTAAGCAGATCAAAGGGAAGATTCAGGGTTGCCAAGCCAAATAAAATATTTTTAAAGAACAAAAAGCAAATCAAAACTAACATAACAGGTTGAGTTTATGAAGTATGTTTACAATATAATGCAAACTCACAACAATAATATATATCACTTAGCTATAATAATGAGACATCCACATTGTGCAACGAGAACAAATAAAAGCACCTTACTTCATAAAACTGGTAAAATTTCTACACTATGTACTAATCACCATAACTGTTGTTCAAAACCATTGTTCCTATTATTGAATGTTTTCTATACAAAAACTACTAAAACAAACAAGAACAATTAAAGCTTTCTCAACTTATAATTACTAGCTACTTGAGCATTCAGCTTGAAAATTGTGTATCAAAATTGAAAACAAACCTGCCGCTCAAAATCGCTTTACGGATATGATTCTGACTAAATGTCTTTAAATGTGCTCTATCTACAAACATGATTAAATACACAATCAAAATCCTTGATCTTGAGTCTCTCAAATCAAAACCCAAGTATGCACAATAAGCCACATTTCACATAATTAAGAATCCAAATTACGTTGATGCACACAATCTAACTTAAATACACCAAACACAATAGCACAATGCAGCTCTAGAATCCATAAAATCAATCAAGCTCAAACTAAACACAATCACAGATATGACAGTAATCCAAATCAAGGGTCATGGGTATTCATATCATAACAGAGGAGAGCAAGAGCAACAAACCTTGATTTTAAATCGGGTCCTGGGCACATCGGTGCATTCTGGGCGGACCTCATAATAAGCATCCGCAGGCTCTGCCGCGCTCCCCCACATTTGCAAGAAATCAACCAATCAATCACCTCCACAATACAAGAAAACCTCTTAACCAAGAAACGGGCACCCCCACCTAAAAAATTCCAAGGAAAATATCTTCTTTCGTAAGTAAAATACTCAAATTTGGAGACCCAGTCAACGGTGCCTGCAAGAGAGATTTGACAGAACAAAAAAGAGATGGAAAAGTCTTTTTTTATCTATTTTACTGATATGTTTTCTTTTTGTATTCTCCAAGAATTTATTGACGGTGGTTGAGGTGGCGGTGGTTGATGGTGGTGGTGGGGAGCTTTTAATTTGTTGTCTCTGTCAAAATTGTGAGATGGAAGAAGCCATCTCCAAAGACACCAAACTCCAGCTTAAACGTCCATCTCTCTCAAATAATCTACTTATTTTGTTTTGCTTTTATTTTCTATTTTTACCTCTTCTTACATGCTATTTTAGGACCCAAAAAATTCTAAAAAATCACGTTTGAGCCTTCATGATTTTTAATTTTTTACTTTTAGCAGGAAACCAAAAAGTTTGGATTTTTAGTTTTGTTCAGTGATGGGTGACAAAGAGAGAAGAGCGCGTGATCATGGGACTTGGTTGTTGCTCTTCTTTTGCGGGAAATTAATGCTACTTTCTTTCGACATATGGTCCCACGGTGGCGCGTGTATGAACTTGCAGAGTGGTATGGCTGGGCATCCCCAGATGCCCCCGAGTCTTGACCACCAAATAAGATCATGTTCCTACATTTTCTTCTTCTTTCTTTTATGATCAGGCAAATCTCCCCTATTGTCAAACACTTTTAACAAATAGTACATCTCTTTCTATTGGGGAAAAGAAAGTGAGTCAAAATATTTAAATATGAAAATCATCATATTAGCTCTTGGGGCATATTGTCAAGCGAGTTGGAGTGCGTGACCCTTAGGTGGGAGTAGTAGCGTGTCTGTCAGTGTGATTTGGTACTTGGATTCGAGTCGCACCAGCAACACACCCTTAATGTTCAACGTTGGTGGGCAGCGTGAAAACACATCTTCTCTTACTATTGGACTACATAACCCGCATCTTACATTCTACCCCTTAGTTCAAGGCAAGGCCGGTATAGGACGGGTTCTTGGATCCCGCCTCAATCCAAGATTAACTTTTGTATTTACGTTTTTGAGTTATTTTGATCTTCAATATTTTTCGGGTAAGTCAAGTTCTCCAACTTTTCCAATTTGGATCACGTAAGTCCTTTTCACAATTTTTCATTAAAAATGATGACGTGGCTGTTATTTGTTGAGCTGTTATTATTTTTAAAAAAATTAAAATCCAGATGGAATTTTATTGTCATTTGTCATTAATATTAATATTAAGCAAAACGGAAAGAAAAAAAAAACCCTAAACTTTCTAGATCACCAAAACTGCCCTCTTCATTTGCCGTTGGACAGCCTTCGAAGGCAATGGGAGAGGAGGCGTTGATGCAGATCTTCATTTTTTTTTTTTTTTAGCATTTTGGTCAATTTTTTATTTTTAATCTTGTTGAATATTACTAAACTGACTAAATACACATATAACATAAAAAAGTAAAAAAATTAACATGTTATTACTAAACGGACATGCCATGATTTTTTTAACGTAAAATAGATAAAAGGGCTAACGTGACTTATTATAAAAATTACAAATGCTCGATTGGCTTGAAAAAATTTGAGAGACCGAAATGACCCAAAAATATAAGTACAAGAGCTAATATGATATTTATTCTTATTTAAATTTGTAATATTATTGCTTCAAACATCAAACAGTTACATTATAATGTTATTGTTTTAAACAATAATATTATAACTGTGTCTATTGTGTCATTACATATAAGTATATTTTATTTTTTATTTTTTACTTTTTTATATAATGTTATTTTTCAAATAATAATATTAATTATAATTGTCATTGCGAGTGAGTAAAGAGCTAGACTTTAGAAGGAAACAAGAAAAAACATGGGAACCTATATGTCCGACAGATGCATTTAGGGTTTAAGTGGGATTTGAAAAATTATCACCACCTTTTTGTTGCAGGCTTTCAGCAATATTACATATCCTCAATTTATGATTTCTATTTTATCCCCAATCTATGTGACATGTGAAATAATTATTAATTATAAACACACATATAGAGAGCCATTTTAATATTCGACACTTTACATAAATTAAGAGTAAAATGAGAGTCATAAATTTAAGATAATCGAGCATTTTTCTTTTTGTTGTGATAGATTAGGGAAAGAGGGAGGAGAGCCAATCATGAACGGGATGGCCTAGTGGATCTAATTCGGTAAAGACGGATTTTGGGTAAAAAAACTTATTTATGTAAAACCTACAAAGAATCGTGCTGAAATCGAAAATTGAAACAAAACTGAAAATTTTAATGTCCGGATTCGGTTTGATTATTTGATAACTAGAATTCATGTTTCGGTCTCCGTCTGGTTCTTTGAACTATAATTGGGTTTAGAACCGAATATAAACATATATATATATATATTGGTAAGCATTGTAATTCAAGTAGGGCAAAGTAGACAAGTGAATATTCCTAATAATGCTCAAGCAAAGTATACATTCATAAATTCAAGTTATAAAAAAATCTCAAAAGAAAGCATAAGCACAGCCTATCAAGCTTTACAAAAAGTGTAAAAAGAAAATACTTTGTACTGCAACTCAAGAATTCCAAAGCACCCAAAAGCTTCACTGACAGTTTTCTAAAGTTGCATCCAAGCTTTGCCTACAATAACAAACCCCCTCCCTACACCTTCAGTGCAGTCTTCACACACCCTAAATTTCATATATTGTGGCTCAACCTCTCTCTCTACACTAATTTCTTGTTCCAAGATGGCTCACACTACCATAACTAGGTGTTTAGGTAGCCAAACAAAAATCCTTCCTGTATTGCTTGGGCTGTTAAGTCTCGTGTTGTTGACGAGAACAAGCAATGCAAGACAGTTCATTGTTGGTGGCTCAAACTGGGCTCTGCCAGGCAATAACAATGCAATAGACTATAACCAATGGGCAGAGCAGAATAGGTTCCAAATCGGAGACTCCATTGGTAAGTTGTCGATTATTTAATATTTATGCTTGTAATTCAATTATTGTCAACCCTAGTATCCCACATCAGATTAGAATTATAAGCAAAAGCCCAACTTCATGATGCATTTTTTTGGGCCTAAGAACGACGGCCCATGAATAACAAAATCTTGCATGCAGGCTTGTAGCCAAGAGTGGACAATATGATTGATGTGTTTGGGTTGAGATTTCTAACAAATCATGCTTATGGGATTTTTAAATTGTGCAGTGTTTAACTACCCAGCTGGGCAAGACTCAGTGCTTCAAGTGACCAGGGAAGATTACTCCAATTGCACCGCAACATCACCTCTCCACAAAGACTCTACTGGCAAAACTGTCTTCACTTTCTCTCAAACCGGGCCTCAGTATTTCATTAGTGGAAATAAAGATAATTGTCTCAAAGATCAAAAGTTGGTAGTAGTTGTTTTGGCTGATAGAAGCAACAGGTCTTCCAGCACAACCCAGACAATTAGTATTATTGTCTCTCCTCCTCCTAGCACTAATGAGACAACAACTGCATCTCCTCCTTCTCCACCGCCTCCAGGAATAGTGGAGACCAACCCAACTCCAGCTCCAGTCAGTACAACAGTACCCAACAATGCAGCCTCTTCTGTCCACTTTGGTTCCATTGGTTGCTTTGGAGCACTTGTTGCTTCCTCTCTTATTTTTAGCATTGGGATTTAAACAATTAATTATCTTCCTTATTTTTTGTTGTTTTCCATTTTCCCCTGCTAAACCCAATTGGGTGATTGAGCTTGCAGTTGGTCTCTGGTATTTGTTTGCTACTTGCAGTCAAGAATAAATTTATGTACTAAAGCATTTGTATCCTTTTCACCATGTAAAAAAGAGTCTACAGAAGGAATAAATAAATTTATCCATTGTGCCTAATTCAATCCAAAAGTGCAAAAGATCCTATTATTGTTTTTGTACCATCTCAAATACTGAGATGATTCATGTGAAATCGTGTGTCCCATATAATACATGTGAAATCGGGACATCTCAGCAGTTGAGATAATCGGGGCATCTCACTATCTCAAATACCGGGATGATCCTTTTGAACTTGTATACATATGATTGATGAATTCGGTCTCCTTCCATTCACATGCCTACGCAATAAGCAATGGAATGTCTACACCAAACAAATCAGCATGAAGCCTGATCAAACCGATTGCCAAACATAATGGAACAAAAGGAGAATTCTAGTTCAAGTCAGATTATGTACTGCCAATATTCTATGTGATCGTTCATGTAAGTATAAAATCCTCAACAATTAATGGAGTGTCAAAATCAACCAGTCTCTTCAATTACACACCGTAGGATATATCACTAAATCAAAACTCCCTCAATCAGCTAATATTGAAAAAAATTCATTACATTTAATAATATTCTGAAAACATTTTCCTACCAAGTAAGAAATAACTTCCTGCCAGATAACCATGGACAATATTTGTGTTTACTTTCTTCATTTTGATAATTGCATATCTAGAGAGTAAGTAAATCATATTTTTACATCAATATTTTAGACCTTTTCATCTATTTGACCATGTTGTGCACTTGTCCCACATCGCTTGGGTTGATAAACATGTAAGTGCAAGCCATTCATAAAGATGTGTCAAAAGATCAATTTATCGATCAATTAAAATGGTATTTTAGAGACTTTAAGTTTGGAACATGTTTTCAAAACTGTTTTTTATTTTTGAAAATAGAAAACTGGATGAAAATTCATTTGGCTGTTACAGTTTTTGAAAACAGTTTTTCAGAATTGTGTTTTTGAAAAAAAAATCGAAAACAACTAAATCATGTTTTGGAGAATTTTGAAAATGGGCTGATGGCATTTTTGTAAATATATTGAAATTCATTTTTTCCCTCTTACTCTACTTCTTCCTCCCTTTATCATTAGTTGTTACAATCTCTCTTCTCTCTCATTTCTTCTCTCCAACTCTTCCCTCCATTGTCTCTTCTCCATCGTCTCTCCAAATTTACCTGATCTATTTTCCGTCATCGTTTATTACTCTCCTTGTTATATTATATAACAAATCTTCTTTTGTGTCTAAACTTTGTATTTTTTTTATTTAGAAAACTGCTTACAAATAACATAAGCCAAATGATTTTTTAACATTTCATTTATTTTAAAAACTGTTTTTGAAAACTAAACTCAAACTCGTTTTTAATAATTAAAAACGAAAACAATAACCAAACACACTCAAATTGCAATATAGCAACAGAACACCAAGAAAATCGACCCAACTGAACATTGAAAATATATTCAATTTTTATATTTATATATACATGTAATATATAATATCGGTAAATTTTTTGATAGTAGTGTTATTAATGGTGGCCTGTGAGTTTTCACAAAATTAAAACAACTTATTTCTTATGATGACAGAATAAAGAAAATACCAAAAATCATATTTAAAGTACTATTTTAGTAAAATCTTCTGAACGGATTCAACATTAAAATGAAAGGCTGAGTTTTGAGTATCAAATTTGAATGTCATTTTCAAACAGAACTAACTGTTAATGCATGTTTGTAAAGATCTACTAATAGTATTATAGCAGCTATCCATCTTAGATTTAGATGAACATAGTAAGTAATAAGGGTCCATTTATTACGCGCCTCTCATGGCTTTAAGCTATGGAGCTCGCACAAAATGATGTGTCAACCAAACGTCATATTTTATTGACAGCTTGAAGTTGTGGGACCCACAATATTTTACAATCACATTACATAATTGTCCCTCCTCAATTACTTTTTATTGTAATATCATTTTTTGTAATTTTATCTATAAAATTAATCTAACAGAAAAATGAATCAAACACCTCATAGTATTTTATACAACTTAAAGTTGTGAAATACAATTGGATAACAAACAGACCCTAATGCTCCGTTTGTTTGACGAAAAATCAATTTTTGAAAAATATTTTCCTCACTTTATGGTGTTTGGGGATGAAAAATAAAAATAGTAAGTTGAAAATGTTATATAATTAACTCAATTTTAAGGCTTTAAAAATGGAAAACAACTTCCCTTCTCAACTTTGGGATGTTGTTTTCCCCAAAACTATGAGCATGGATGTGAACATATTGAGTCACATATTTTTAACCCAATGCACATTTATGACCCGTAATACTTTAACCAAGTTAATTTAGATTTTGTTTCACGTACATATAAACATATACGTATTATATATATATGTATGTATACACACAATAAAAGACATTTAACAATAAAAAATGATTTTTTCTAAAGAATTTTCATTACTGTCAATATTCTATATATATATATATATATGAATATGAATTCATGTATATTCACACAAAACATAAACACACATTTGTTGGTCAACATAATAAAAAGTGTTGTATTTTAAATTTTTAATTCCAAACAAACAAACAATGGAAAATATTAATAATTTTTTTGTCCAAACACTGAAAATTAATTGTTTTTACATGATATATTTCTCCTTTTCCATGAGATGCTTGTTTTCCGTCAAACAAACGGAGCCTAAGTCTTAATGGAAATACCTTCCCGTGTGGGATTATATTTGGCGGAAATGAAAGGAGGAAACATGCAAGGGTAATTACTTTTTGGATGCATTTCATAGAGACAACAAATGAGATGAGATTTGTGATACTATTTACATAAGGGAAGGCCAATATAATAGAAAACTGTAGAATGCATAGGCTATGGTCGCAGAGGTCATTAATATATACTTTATATATCAACTGAACACCAGTAAAGATGGATTAGAATAAGTTTGTCAAGTTTCTACAGCGATGCAAGATGATTCTAAAACATTTCTTGAAAAAAATTAAAAATAAAACAAAAGGAATGGAAAGACTACAGAGAAAATGCCTTCACATTGCCCATAAGTAATGTCCGCACTCCAGCTTTCCCAATTCAGATTGGAAATCCGTTGTCGGAATGGCTACTACTATGCCCTATGATACCTGGACTCTTCAATATACCTTGTCATACCCATGTCAACACGACACCATATGCGGATGGGATCTGTGTCGGATATTCAAAAAAAAAACAAATTGGACACATTGGTTTTTTCCTTCCTTCGTATGTGATGACGTACAAAACTAGTTCTGTCTTGACACGTATCAGCTCGTTCAAATCAGGTCTTCTCAGTTTTCTTCCTCTTCCTCGATCTAATGCAATTCCTACTGAGATGAGCACACGTAAGCTAAGAGCCTAACCACACGTAGGTCGGTGCTCCAAAAATTTAGGTGTGAAAAGTCTTGAAAAAGTCCTCTATGTGAGCTGGTGGAGAAGCTCCTTTTATAGGCAGAGAAGAGTCCCTCTCCTAGTAGGATTCCATCTTGTTGGTATCGTTGCCTTCGAGGAGGAGAGTCCCTGTATAGTTAGGAAATGCTTTCCACTTGAGAGCCGAGGATAGGCCTATCTCGACTGAGGATTTATTAAACCTTGGTCTTTTCTTGTGGTCGGTTTGCTTGCCACGTGTCATGATGTTATTGGGGGAGTATTTCGGATGACATCAGTATGATTATACTCTTTAAATGTGTAGACTCAATTAGAGAGACAATTTTATGACTTTGTCCCAATTCCTCTATATGTAGCAATTAGTATATATTCATTAATTGCATAAGAAAACTATTAAAGTTATTAGTAGATAAAATCACTAAACTTCACTTGATAATAGAAGTGTGAAAAATAAGAAAACCATTACAAAATTACAGTGAACGTAACGTAAAATTAATATTTTTATATAATAATTAACACATATTAAGATGACGTACCACACTACCACGTACCAGTATCCTAGTTTTGGACGGCGTCTATGTATTCATATCCAATTTTTTGGACAATGTCCATGTATCCATCAAGTTTCAAATTGGAGAGTCTAACATTCAGATATGTACTTATATACCCGACACCCGTACCCGAATCTAGGTATCATAGACTATGTCAATAGTCCATGAGAAAAAAACTCAAGTATAAGTTAATAATGTAACATATATTAGCAATAATTACCTTCAACAGTGCAATAAACACTGAGAGCGCTGAAATGAAGCAAGCATAAATTGTAGGAGTCTTTTATGAACCTGTAAATACAACTTACACCTATTAGTCTCCAATAATTTTTGAGTCATTCTTAGAACTCCCCTGCAACGGCACCTATTCAATGTTTAGGATAATAGAGTAATAAGAAATAAAATAAATATAGCTATAAACTGATAATTATCCGCTAAAAGATAAAGTCTAAAAAATATTAAATAAAAATAATATGTCTTCAAAGACTTTCGATATGCCTTCCTATTTCTGAAACTTTAGTGTATGAGGTTAAAAAATCTAGCATCCGTCAAACAATTCTTTCCTATCATGATGCAGCCATGAACACGTGTAGATATTATGTGGGGAGAGGTCTGTGTACAACCGTACATCCTACCAGTCCCTGCCAGCTCACTGTGAAAGCTTTGTGCATGGAAGTAGTTTACCTTTATGATGTCGCCATTAGATCTCTTAGACTTAAAACAAAACAAAAAAAATTAAAGAGTAAGAGAAATGAACTCTTGTGAATGGAGTGTTGGTAGTGAATGTGTTAAAGTTCAATGGTCAAGCAAAGTAATTTATATCATTTCAGTTTTTAAATTCATATGTGATAAAGTAATAGTATATATGACTATAAGGTAATATGGAGGTGGTAACTACTATAGATTTTTGTTAATTATATCATAAAAGGAACATAAAAATACACAGCATGGAAGGCTATCTAATCTGCTGTGCTAATTAGAACACAACAACAAAAGGCACCGCAGAAGCTACACTTATCATTTTCTACTCCTTTGCCCCTTGAGTGGAAACCCAGTAGCAAATATTAATACCATTCTTTAAACCAGAAACTGAGAGAAAGTATGGGTGAATGTTAGATATTCCACATTAGCAATTATGTTCATATTATGATTGACTTGTGAAATTCTTAAACGGTGATGCTAGTCATCCCACAAAAAAAAAAATCTCAAAGTCTTCATAATTTTATGTGGCAGTATACACTACAGGATTTGGAGACAAATTTATGATTCAAAATTCAAATTTATAAGTAATGTTTTTATTGGGACACTTTTGAGAATTTTTTGTTGGGATAATTAACATTTTCGATTCTTAAATAATGAAAATAAAAAAAAATCAAGAAATTGTTTTCATTAACAATATAAACCCTTCAAATCCAATAATAAAAGAACAAGGGTATGAAGTTAATATGATTTACACGCTCTCCCATTATATCAAAAAAGATTTTACGTAAAAAATTAAATGAATTTAATGTCATCAATTTCATAGATTAAAAAATTCCAATAATTACAATAAATCCATGATTTAAGTCAATCCAATATTCCAATGACAAATAAGTACTAAAAAAGAGAGGAATAAGTGTATGTTGTAATTTCAATTTGCACGCCCTCCCATGACATCAAATAAGATTTCCTATAGAAAAAATAAATGAATTTAATTTCATTAAATTCATAAATGAAAAAAATGTTAATTATTCCAAAAAAAATCCATGATTTAAGGCAGCCCAATTTGCATGCCCTCCCACGATATCAAAGTAGATTTTTCATAAAAAATTAAATGAATTTAATGTCATCAATTTCATAAATGAAATAATGTCAACAATTACAATAAATCCATGATTTAAGCAAACCTATTCACAAATAAGTAGTTAAAAAAAAACAAGTGTATGTGTCATTCCAACTTGCACGCCCTCCCATTATATCAAAGAAGATTTTCCATAAAAAAAAGAATTCAATGTCATTAATTTGATAAATAAATCTATAATTTAAGCCAACCTACTATCAAATATGTAACAAAAAAATACGAAACAAGCGAATGTGGTCTGTACACCCTCTCATTATATCAAAGAAGACTTCCCATAAAAAAAATTAAATGAATTTAATTCCATTAATTTCATAAATGGAAAAATGTTTTTTTTTTCTTTTGATGGGAAGCTAAATATATTAAGAAGAATCATAAAGAGATACATCTTCCTGAAGTAAATGAGCAAGCCAATATGGCACCGGATTAATCCAACTGACATCCGAGTCACAAGTTAAAGCAAACTTTGCTATAGCATGGGCTGTATGATTCCCAGTCCGACGAACATGGACAGCCTGAAACGCAATGAACCGCCTCAGCAACCCCTTACATTCCTCCACAATCCCTCCAAAATAAGATAACTCACTAGACTCCCTCCTTAGCGCATGCACCAGCACCAAACAATCAGTCTCCAGAATTATATGACTAAGCCCAATATCCACTGCCATCAAGAGACCGGTCCTGCAAGCCAGTGCTTCAATAATGTTTGGGTCATAAGCAGCCACATGCTTTTTAGCTCTAGCTCCACATGAAATACCTGCATGATTTCGAAAAATGAATCCCAAACCAGAAACACCATGCTCAACATCACGAGCACCATCAATATTGAGCTTAACAAACGGACAACTTGGAGGAACCCAACGAGAGCGCCAGGTTGCGCCACCACTAGAATATTAGCTGAAGATAATCTCCCCCGAACACGCCCCGAAGAGGTAAAATCCAGCAACATCTTTTCAGCCATACAAATAGTCAAAGTAACACTAGGAGACTTATCTTTAAAAATTCTTTCATTTCTGGTCCGCCAAACACTCCATAAAACAATACACCACCACTCTTTAATTTCAGCCATTGCGAAACACATCACATCATAACACCAAGCCGTCATATCTTGACCACCAATCCACCACCTCTTAGCAACGGATGAAGCCGCCCATACCGATCTTGCAAAAGGGCACCAAAAAAAGACATGCTCCAAGGTCTCCTCCATCCCACAAAGAGAACAACAAGGGGACGCAATCATCTTTCTACGAAATAAACCAACCCCTGTTGGCAAACCCTTCTGGCATACCCTCCATAGAAAATTAAGAACTTTCGGGGAAACCTTAACAACCCACAAGGAAGACCACAAAGAACCCGAGCCACCCATAGATGATGAAGCCCCACGAGCCATATCGTTCAAAGCCAACTGCTCCGCATGATGATAGGCTGATTTTACCGTAAATAAACCTGAGGAAGAATAATGCCAGATTAATACATCACGTTGAGAAGATGCAGGTAGTGGCAACCGCAAGATCTCCTCCACATCACAAGGTAGAAAGGAGTCAGTAATAAGCTGAAGATTCCAATGATTACCCTGAATTAAATTAGAAACACTAAAATGTTCCCCCAATTGACGGGGAGAAACCACTCTAAATGAAGGGGGTCGCTCCAACTACCGATCCGTATAAATCGACATAGATCTCCCATTCCCAATACGCCAACGCAGGCCCTTCTCAAGGATTGTCCGCCCCACGATAAAACTTTTCCAAAGAGCTGAATGGTAAGGCTTGATAACAGCATTCAAAAAATCTGAATGGGGAAAATACTTAGCACGAAGTAGTTGGGCCGCTAGAGAAGATAGATTCTGAATAAGCCGCCATCCCTGTTTGGCTAACAAAGCCAAATTGAAATTCTCAAGCGAACGAAATCCTAAACCCCCCATTGCCTTTGATTGCACCATCTGTCGCCAGGCTATCCAATGAGTTTTCCTTTCAGTGGCTACCCCACTCCACCAAAAATTAGCAAACATACGATTCAGTCTCAAACATAACCCTCGAGGCAGTAAAAAACAACTCATAGAAAAGGTAGGAATGGCTTGGCACACCGCCTTAATTAGAAAACCTCTCCCAGCTTGAGACAAAAGAGAACCCTTCCACCCTTGCATTTTATGCCACACACGATCCACAATACTACGAAAAGCTCTATTCCTATTCCTTCCAACCAAACAGGGCATACCCAAATATTTATCATGCGCCTCGAGCACCCTAACACCCATCACCGCAGCCAACTCCACCCTAGAAACACCACTCACAGTTGGACTAAAAGAAATAGAGGATTTTCCAAAGTTAATTGCTTGCCCTGAGAGGAATGCATACTGATGAAGAATTCTTGCTAATTCCTCCATTTCTCGCTTAACCGCTGAACCAAACAACAAACTATCATCAGCAAAGAATAAATGAGATATCACCGGACTCCTCGGATTCGCTCGAACGCCATTCCCACGTACACTTCATGTTGTAGATTCATTCATCAAATACTAAATTAAAAATTAAAAATTAAAAAAATTAACTTCGTCAACAAACATCAAACACATTATATGATTTTTTTTTAATACAACCCTATAAATACACTATACACTTGGATCATCCTCCCATCTGAGTTTTACTAGCATCCAGTCTGGCCAAAAGACTGGACACTATACAGTTCATTCTATTGAATGACACGTGGATGTTGACTTGGTCAACATCTATAATTGATTTTTAATTTGTTTTTCAAAATTTTATTATGAGAAGAATATGACAAAAATGGGTATGAAGTTTTAATTTATTACTAACGAAAAACTTGCGATGAAAATAATTTTTTTATTTTTTCCATTTTTTTGTCGATGGATAATTTATAGAATTTTTATTTTGCTGAAGGATTACTGATGAAATTTATTTTTTTGCCAACGGATTACAAGATGAATTTATTTTTTATTTTTTGTCGACGGATACAGAATTTAATTTTTTTAATTTTTGGTCGACGGATTATTGACTAAAAAAATCCATCGGTAATTACCAACGAAATTTTTTTCATCGGTGTTTAGATTACCTATGACGGTTTTAACGATGAAAATTTTCGATTGACAATCAATATTATCGATGGATTTTTAGGATTACCGACAAAAAATTCTATCTATAATTCGTGAAGTTCTTATAGTGAGATTAACGTCGTCAAATTATTAGTTGGGGCAAGATAGACATTTAAGCAATTTTTTTTAATGGTGGAGATTATAATATTTAATCTAATGGTAGACGGGGGACGGTACCGTATATCTTGAACAAGTACATATCTTGAAAATATTAATTAGGGGCAAACTTGGTATTTAGTGTACAATGACATGTTTATTATAATTTTATTTTATTTCAAATGTTATTTTTTTTCAATTGTGGAGATTATACCATTTAATCTAATGGTAAGAAGGTGGACTGTTTTTGTACAATTATTTGACTAGACTGTTTTGTAGTTCAGCCCCTCACACCCCACACACACACACACAAAATTTCTATGCAAATCATTTGATCAACAATCAGGAAAAAAAACTACTTATGTGAAATTGAACAAACCAAGATCAACTGGAATGTATATTCTACTCTTCATGCAAGGTGTGTAACAAAAGGCTTATAAAGGATGGAAATATTTTCCATTGCAAAGATTGTAGCATGAATTCAGTTTTTTGAACTACCAGATATTTACATTTTAATTATAATAAAATTTGATTAAAAAACTAGATTTTTCTTAATAATACTTAATCTAAGGCATGTTTATGCTGTTTCAAGGTTGAGATTCATGTTTTTGATGACACTGAAAAAACAGAAGAGGTAGTTGTTATTGCATATGGAGTTATAATATCCTTGAAATATATGAAAAGAGCAATTTTCTATTTTTTATTATTATAATTTAATATTAAACCCACCCATATCCCACATCACCCACAACTGTATGATCAAAATTAATCACAACCTATTAACCCAAACTCAAATGGGCCACCCATTGGATTAATTATCTATGTTATTTAGTTTTGGTTGGGACAGGGAATCCGGCCTTCTGATATGTGTGCAGCCAAAAAAGTTAATACTATATTGCTATTATTATTTGATATATTTTTAATTTAAAAAATTTAATTATATATAACCAGTAAATATTTGTTAAAAAATTAAATAACAAAAAATGAATATAGAACAAATTTAAGCTATCTTTTATAAAAACATAAAATAAAAAACCGTAACATAAAATATAAAATGTTACATAATGATGACAAATGGAATCGCATAACGCGGGTTTGTACCTAGTTTATATCATAAGCCTATGGCTTTGCTTGAGATAGTGGAAATAATTGAAAATAATTGTTTTTTTTAAGTGACTGGGTATGAGGGTTTTTTTTTGGAAAATGGATATGAGGGGTTTAAAAAATTCTTATTTGTTTATATTTTAAGAACAATGATTTCGGGATTTTTTTTTTAAACCCCTCAAAACCATTGTAGTGTTAATTTGATTGAAATTATGATGTTTTTAAAACACCCCAAAACCGACCATAACCACTACTTTAAAAACATCCCAAAACTATTACTCCCATATTTGCCAAGCAGGGCCTAAGAGTAAGCAAAGCCAGACAGAAGCTGATGGAAGAAAAACTTAAATTACACAAAATCAAGTTTCATCTACCTTATAACAGAAAAAATTGTCTGGAAATATTGTGGCATTTCTTGACATAAGCAGGAGAATCAAAGCACATATTAAAGCTGCAAACAAGGCAGGCAACAATGATTCAACATAATCATCAACTTAACACCGAATATATACTGTTGGAAAAATGGTGGTCGATCACTATTTGACCAATAATGACAACTAATTACGTGTTATTTAAATGTAATTAAGTGAGTTCTAATATTCAATATGCATCACACCTCCAATGATTCAATAAGCATTCGGAGTCAACTTCGAAGGATGAAAATCCGTATACATGAAGAACTCTTGAAAGAAGGGCAAGAATGGAAATAAGATTTTACACTATGGTAACAGGAAAATGGGAACCTTGATGTACTCGGGATCAGAATCCCTCTCGTCATTGAACGAAGCTCGAACGTCAAATAGAGATACAATGTATGAAGGATTTGGGTCCCGAGGTAGAGGGCGAAGCATGACCCCCACCCCACCCCTTCAGGGGCTTGCTCCCCAGGAAGCACCAGCCCCTCTCGGGATATTACACCCCGAGGGGGTCAGTAGCCCCCTACCCCGGTCCGGAGCCTACTCCCCAAAGTAGTCGTACCTAGCTCCCCGAGGAGCTAGGATCCGGCAAAGGGGTCCCTCTGATTTCGTTCATGACAAAAAAAAACATAAGTAGAAAAAAGAATTAAAAAGAGCATATAAAGTTCAGAAAAATTTGGCACAATAATAAAGCTATTTATAAAGGATTTCAAGACTTCTAATCCAACTAGGAGATTACTTGTTGATAACACATAAATAGCCTCTAAATACACTCCCCGCCCCTCACCCCCTCCCCTGTCCGGAGCCTGCTCCCCAAACTAGTTGTACCTAGCTCCCCGAGGAGCTAGGACCCGGCAAAGGGGTCCCTCTGATTTCGTTCATGACAAAAAAAAAACGTAAGTAGAAAAAGGAATTAAAAAGAGCATATAAAGTTCAGAAAAATTTGGCATTGATAACACATGAATAGCCTCTAAATAAACACAAACCCCCCCCCCCCCCCCCCCCCGGCTTCCGGAAGCCCGCTCCCCAAAGTAGTCGTACCTAGCTCCCTGAGGAGCTAGGATCCGACAAAGGGGTCCCTCTGATTTCATTCATGACAAAAAAAACATAAGTAGAAAAAAGAACTAAAAAGAGCATATAAAGTTCGGAAAAATTTGGCACAATAATAAAGCTATTTATAAAGGATGTCAAGACTCCTAATCCAACTAGGAGATTACTTGTTGATAAACATGAATAGCCTCTATATTTATCCTAAAATTTTTAGGTAGATAAAAAGGTTGGGATATCTATGGAGCATAATAATACACTTCGTATGTAAGTACCGTTCCAGATGATCGGTAGCTTCCAAACATTTATCTAGAAGTGGTTATCCGACGGTGACAACATAAAATTTTCAAAGCGGTTACATTGTCTTAAGAACCGGCATAACTGCATCAACTAACAAACCTCCAAGGCCTAGAAATACATATCATTCTCACATTTGTACATTCATTCCTTACTCCCTACTATAATAAAACTTCAGACTCGTAGACGTAGGCAAGTTGCTGAACCACGTAAATTTTGTGTCGTTGTTTTCTTAGAACTTTTATACATACATTGAACCTCGGTGAAAATCTTGCATCGACACTTATGTTGTAATAATAACATTATTATTTTTATTTAATTTCTATCCAAAAATTTCGAACACATTTACGAGCGAGCAGAGACTTCCACCTTTTGGTTGTGAATGATCATTCCCCTCTTTATATCCCAAGAATCCTACAAACCTCCCCAAAGCAATCACAAAGAGTTTGATGATTCCAAAGAGAGGAGTCACATCTATGAGCAATTTAGATGTGTCAGAATTTTTTTAGGACGACTATATTGGGGAAGGGAAAGAGGGAGGGGTAAAAAAATTTGAAAGTAATGAAAAATGAACGGGAGGGAATGGATGTGAATTTTACTTTCTCTTATTTGCATAGTCAAAAAGTAGGGAAGAAAAATATAGAAAAGTGTATTTATGATTCGTAATGTTGATACAAAATTTATCAATTATCTTTATCTCCATTTTATTTATATATATATATATATATATATATAATTGCATGGGTCCCAACTAGTTGCATGGGACCCACCTAAATTACAAAACATGAAAACACAGTTACTACATAAATTATGTTACACAAACAAGTGGGGATTGTTACATAACGAATTGTTACGTTAACAATCCTCTCTATAGTATTCCCCCCCTACTTTTAGGGGTAAAAACGTGGCGTGGGTCTCGTCATGTATTTTCTTCACAAATTTGCCCTTCAAATTTTTACCTCACTTTTCAAACACCCTCACCTGCAAAAATTTCATCACTTTTTTCCTACAAATTTTTCTTCCCTCACTTTCACCCCTCTCCCAAACATAGTATTAGAGTCCATAACAATAATATGAACCGTCGCTCTAAAACATTTTCAGTCGGAACTTGGTATTTCTTTTGGGATCACTTAGTCTGAAGAAATTTGGGCCGGCGGCCCATGGACAGCAAAACTGGCCTAGCCTGAGCCCATCAGAATCAGATACCAAGCCTAGTAAATAAGGATTTCTTCGTGGGGGCAGATATGTCCTTTAACAAGTAGACTCCAATTAGGGCTCGCCTATTCTTCTCTATATAACTGCAGTCCTCTGTCCCTGTCCTCTTCATTCCAATCGAGCCGCAGTGTTTGCCCCTCCCCTCCCCTCCCCTCCCCTCCCCTCTTCTATCCTCGCTGTGTTTCATGATACAGTTCGACTCTATTCTTTTGTGGTTGTTTATATTTCTATATAGAGTGTATATGTTTATATATCTGATGTATGAAGTCCGAGAAGCCGATTTGCAGAGCAAGGGCGTCATAACAAGTGACGCGATTTGCATTGAAGGTTGGCAAAATCAATCGCGATTCTCCGTGCCTATCGAATCTCTTTAATTTTGATAATGGCCTCGAACAAATCGCTACATATTAATTCGCTTTCGCACTTTTTTTTTTAATCTGCATATCTGCTTGCTCTTTTCATCTGAAATTTACTTGTTTTCTTCTATTTAAATTTTATTCCATTTTTATGTAAATCAAGTTCAAATCGGCGAGGCTATCTTAAAACTATTTTATATATATGTATTAACTGTTTTCGTTACTTATTTCAAATGTAAATGAAATACGATATACGAAAGCAGATTGAAAATGTTTCATATGGTTTACGGTTCTAGGTTTTCTCATCAATGTTATTGAATTGAAAATTTTCGGTTCCAGTAGAATGCAAATCGAACCAAACTAAGTCTTATCCAAATAATTGGATTGAAAGTGTTTCTGTATGATTTGGATTTTTTGTATCGAAAACAGAATTTGTCAATCTGGGATCTTATTTTGGTTCAATAACTTTTCGGTTTGGGTATTTTTGTATTTGACCATGGGGAATGTGGTTTGATTTTTATTGATAAGAAGGGAAACTATCCGGAGTCGTTAATTACTTGTAAAAAGGGATGAACGAGTCTAAATTGATAGTGGATCAATTTAACTATTTCTTTGTTCACGCCACATTTTATATCTAAATATTTTCTAATATAGTTATCTTCAATTATAATTATATTATTCAAAATTAAATTAATTATAAGAATAATAATTATTAACAGTTTTGTCATTTACAATAATTTAGAAATAGCGTTAATTTATTTATTACTCATTTAGCTATGGAGGGCAATTAATATTTCAAGAAATTGATTTTCATCCGTTGATCTATTACTTTGATAATTTAATAATTTATTTGTGTGTAAGTAAAATTGATAGGATAAAAAATTGTATATTTTTATATGTCAAAACGGTGGGTCAGGGGATGTAAATCAGTTTTTTGAAATGTAAATTTGGTCATCCTTTTAGTTTATAATTATTTCACTTATTACTCATATATTACCAGTTGTTATCGGCAATAATTGAGTGATGGTTGAAATGATTCGTGTCTAACATATTTAAGTTATATTTGATGTTTGAAATAATTAGTGTTTAATAATTATAGGAAAAATATTTACTTTCAATGTATATATATATTATTTTAAATTAATGTTAAATGGGTCATTGTTACTAATCTAATTTATTTATAAAGAAAAGAAAAATAATATGATGATATATTATTAAGTATTCATTTAATTATAGACGATTATGAGACTTTTACACCAAATATTAACTTTATTAAATATGTATTATGGGATAGGAGTGTTTGCAATTATTTCATACGAGATGTGAATTCATTTTACATCATAATCATTCATGTGATCTAAAATAAGAACATAGAGTTATATATGAGTTCTCATATGAATGATTGTGATTTAAAATGAATTTATATTTTCATGAAATTTCAAATGCACCTCTCCCACCATCATCCAACAGATATGACATGGAGAAATTGAGAAAAACCAAAAGTGGAGACCTAATGGTGAGGGCCAATTAGGGATGGCAAAAAAACATGATCCGTGTATTATTCGTAGGGTATTCGATCTGTTTAAAATTCAAAAATCGATCCTATAGAATTTGGAAACGGTTTTGGTTTTTATTTTTAAATTTGTCACGATTTTGGTATTTGATGTCGGGATTAGGGTATAAATGTTTAGGATACTGGAACCAAAATTGGATCGAAATTGTACCCAAAATCGCAATCGACCCGACCCAAGTCTACCTTTAGTTACAAGTAAATTTTTAAAAATATTAGTAAATATGTTAGAGAAATGATTCAAACTTTACACGTGTATAAAAAAATAAATCACTTAACCACTAGTCTAATTATTTACTTTTTTTTGTTATAGACTTTCATAGTTTATAAATATATATTGAGTATGTAATTTCGGTAGACATAATAACGTCATAAATGTCACATGAATTCATAGTGAATATAACTAAATTAATAAATAAATTAAATCACTTAACCACTTGTCCAATTATTTAATTTTGTTTGATTGTTGATGTTTAAGAAATAATATGGTATTATCATATAGTTCGTCTGAAAATTGGACTCCTTTCTATTTATATCTATTTGTATTATTTAATATATTTCATTATTAATAAGTATCATAGACTTTAAAAAAAATTATGGATTCTATCTTTAAATATATTTTTAATGCACGATTCGTGTTTTGGGTTAAGGTATACGTGTTTTAAAACGGTTATCCAACCAATTATGAAAAAAATTTGAAAACGGTGAACGGGTATCCAGCGGTAAACGGTTATGGAACGGTTTCGATTTTGGAAATCTAAATGATTTTTAAATGGTTTTGGAACGATTTTGATATATGGTAAATTAAATGATAACGATTTTGATATAGCGTACATTACATGGTGATGATTTTAATATTTCTTTATTTGAAGGGTACTCAACCCATTGTCATCCCTGGGGCCAATAGCTCAAATAGGACAACAAAGGCTTGGCTTGGTCCCAGGGACGAAGCGAGGAACTTACATTGGGGGGGGGGGGGGGGCGGGTTGCGGGCACGATAGGTTGGTGGGGGTTCGGGAGCATCGCCCCTTTTTTTTTTTAGTGCTATTGGCCAAAGTAGCAAAGCTGGATTGAGAAATAATCAACAAGTACTTACATATGACAAACCATCAAGACTATTAATAATTACAGACCATAAGTTCACTACTTCAAGAATTAAAATAAACTAGAATCAAGATGCATTAACGATCGAATCAAGGATCCATAAGTTCACTGTCTATTCAATCATACCAGATTAATTAGCATCGCAGCTTCAACTTATCTTGTTGCTTCCCAATCAATTTCACTGTGCAGTATAAATTCATAAAATTAAATTTATATTTATTTAGCCTTTATTTGGGGTATATATGCTCCATTCTTGATTGGTAGAAAGTATAGAACAAAAAAGTACAAACAAAATACCAGCAAAGATCAACAAGAATAGCAATGCAGTTTTGACAAACAGAAGGCAAACATTAAAAAAGCAACCATAATAGAAGTTATTTCAAGGTAATTATAGAAAGTTTACTAACAAAATTTGCTCAACTCCTGCAGTCTTAGCCGTGCAGACAACTCCAAAAAACATATGTTGATCCTGATATTGAGAAATAACAAGTCAATATATAACGAGTATAAAACTTAAGAAATAACTACAACACAAATGAAAAACTCCAAAAAACACTACCTTCATCAATTAAAGTGGAACTCGACGTTCCTTCAAGTCGCGAAAGTCTTCCATAAGTATAGTTGTATTAATATTCTTGGCAATTTCCTTTTTGATGTAAACAATCAAAGAGTCTTCAAGAAAACCATCATCCATTTTATTTCAATGTCTAGTTTTCACTATATTCATGGCAGAGAATGACCTTTCTGTTGTTGCTGTAGAAATCGAAAAAGTGAGCACAAGAGTAATCACTCTATAAACAAGATGATATGTTTCAGATCTTTTGGTTCTTATCAACCATTGACAGAGTTCTAAAATAGTTGACAAACTTTTGTACTATGGAAGAAGAACAACATTGTACTCATAATGTTGAAGTTGAATTCTGAATTGCAACTTATCAAACTCTAAAAAGTCTTGCGGATAAAACTTGTCCACCAATAAACAAATATCATCAATTCTGAATGTGGTTGAACAATCTTGAGGATTTAGAGCAGAGTTAAGAATAAGCAACTCCATAGCTTGCTCACTAAATTGAGAATTTAATTCTTGGAGCTGAGAATCTATTGCTTCATAAAAAAATTCTTTGATAATGTTGCTCAACTGTGATATCATCTTCTAGATGATGAGCTCGATCTTTTCTAGCAACATATCTAACTCCCATATCCGGGACATCTATGTTTCTTACTTCACAGAAAGATTTCACTTCAACAAGTAAACCATTCCACTTATCATCTCTGAATTTTTGAAGAAGTGCTTTAGTTGATGATACAAGTTGCATGGCATTTACAATATCTTGAGCTTGACGCTGCAAAGCTTGATAAAGAAGATCAGTTTGTTCCATGATTGATTTCATAAGATGCAATGTGAAAACAAATTCAAATGAAATCAATGTCTCATAAGCTGAATCTGGATCCCCTCTTTGTGAAGAAGTTGTAGATTTATCATCAATAATGGTAAGTAAAACTTGACAAGTTGCACTAAATAACTTTATCAAGCTATAAATAGATTTGAAATGAGAACTCCAATGAGTATCTACTGCCCTTTGTAAAGTACCAATTTGATTCAGCCCTTTTCCAGTCTCAAGCTCACTCATGGAAATCATATAGGCAATGTCACTAGTTTGAGCAGCTTGCAATTCATCATGTCTCTTACATGAAGCACCAACAATATTGACAATAGAAACCAATTTAACAAAGAATTGATTTATGAAGACTACTTCTTTTGATGATGCCACCAATGCGAATTGCAAGGGATGTGCAAAACAATGAACATAGTAAGCATATGGATAATCATTCAAAATCAGAGATTGCAATCCATTAAACTCACCCCGCATATTAGATGCACCATCATACCCTTGACCTCGAATGTTCTGAATATCCAAGTTGTGATGAGATAGTACAGAATATAAAGCATCCCAAAACTATAGACATTTACTCCTTCTTAGATTCATCTCGGGCCTCATCCACAATTACACTATTTCGCATCCCAAATTTCTTTGCGAATTGCATTTTTCACTATAATTGAGAACACTTGTAAAATTTCTTTTTGTGTCATCGGTGATGTGTAAGAGGCATTCTTAGGTGCTTTGTCTACAATTTCAGCAACCTTTTCATTATAAGAACTTAGAAAGTTTAACATCTCAAGAAAGTTTCCACGATTGCTAGAGTTTAGACTTTCATCACAACCTCGAAAAGCACAACCTTGAAATGCAAGCCATCGAACTATATCAATTGACACATTCACTCTGAGTTGGTTGCTTTTAATTTGTTCAAAAGTAAAAATCTCCAACCACTCTTTCGATATGTTGAGATTGATTCATCAAATCCTCACATGACTTCTCAGCAAGCTTGTAAATAGAATCAACATTTTTTTCTTCATGATTCAGAAAAGCAGAATTCTTCCCATCTTTTACTTTCTTCCAGTTATTAAACCCCTCAACAGTAAATGCATTATTCTCACAATATCTAGAGCTAGATGGATTATTGAAAAGAAAGCATGGTAAGCAAAAAGCCCCGTCTACGCTAGGAGAATATTCTAACCATGAAGGATGTACCTTAAACCATGCCGATTGAATTCTTCAAAGATGATGTTGTGGTCCAGATTTTGGGTAACTTTTCAACGTAGGTTGGTATGGACCAAGCCTAATATAGGCACGCCAAATCTTATCACGTTCATTCACATGATAATCACATATTTGTTTGCGTAATCCAGGATCATGCTCCAAGGCACTAATGTCAATCTCATTGCTTCCAATTTTTTGAAATTTTGATGGTCCTATTGGAGGATTCTCAAATATTGGGGCTTCAATGATAGGTGTTGTTGGTGCATCATCATTAGTATCCTTTTGTGAACAACTAGCATATTTTCTCTTGAAATATTGATCTATAGTTGATGATTTTCCCATTTACTCGTTCAGTTCACTCACTGCACAAAAATTGGTAGAAAAAAAGATAAGCAATTAAGAAAGGCTAATTTTTTTATTAAAACGGTAAAACCCAACCGGCTAAGTAGCTAACTAGTATGGGGCAGAGGTAGAGTCGTTAAACCCAAATACAGTATATTGAAATACCCAATCATGAATCATCAATCATGCCAACTAGTATACAAATACAACCAAAACCAGTCAAGAACAGGAACAACTAATGTCAAGACTGGAGGAATTTCTTAGCAGAGGAGATCTTAATGTGAAGAAACATACTACCTCGAATTTATTGATGGTACAACTTTACAGCGTTGGGAGTGCCCTAGCTCCCGCAGTCCCGCATATGCTTCTCCTTCAACCGATAACTGCTCAAACTGAACTTCAATCGTCGAATTCTTGATTCCTTCTCTGTTTAACCGAAGAAATCAAGCATATTTAGAAACCATTAACATAACCCTAGAATAAGAATGAATCCCCAAATTGCAGATGCAAAATCACATGGCTTCTGTGCAGAAAGAGAAGAGGAAGACCTGTGCAATGTTGTTTCAGAGAGTGAAAATTATTACTCCAGTGTTCGCATTCCGGTGGGACTGTGGGAGGAATCGTCGATCGCGTTCCGGTGGGAGGTGGCGGACTGGACTGGCGGTACTTGTTTCGTCTGCTTGTTTAATTTAGGTTTCCAAATGCTAAATCCCGTGATTTGTTATGACATAAAATAATATATCTAATTTTTTTTTTAAATCCAGGGGGTGGGGCGTGCGTCACGGCCCCCTTTGGTTCCACTGTGGCTCCGTCACTGCTTTGCCCTGCCCAACATTCTTTAGTGTTAATTTTATTTGCACCATATTATTTTAATGACACTCCAATTTTGGGTAACTTGGCTTTGACAGTGTATGCATTAGTTTGGAGGCTTAAGCTGCACAATATTTTTTTTAATATATATATATATATATCTATGTATCCAAGTGTTCTCAAGTGATCTTTAGCTCAAATGAGGTTATTTGCGCTGAAAAAATCTTGACCATTCATTATTATTTAGTCAGACTTGACGTCTGCCATTCCATTTTGATTTAGGCAAATCAAACTCTGAAACTTGCCTCATCTCTCCTCCCTCTAAAACTCCCATCATCTCTCCATTTTGATTTTAGGCTTTCGATCAAAAATCAGATCTCGCTCCACATCTCTCACCTCATTTCTCATCTCTTGAGTTGGATTCTTTTTTGGGTGCATTTCAATTTGGATTCAATGTTATTGTTCTTAAAATCATGGCTTCACTTGTAGTACTTTCATTATTGATTCTTCCTTGGGTTGCATTGCTTAATCATATGCATATCAAACCTAGTTTTGGCAATATAGCACATCAATTGTTTGATAAAAAGCCTCTTAGATTTCCATCTGTATCATCATCAATAAATCTCAAACAATTGAAGTTGAATTAATGTTGGTTCCTCTGTTTATAGATTCTTTGTAGATGGTACCCCAAACTATTATAATCAGGCTAAAAAACAAGATTGTTAGACTTTCCTTCAAAGCAACACAGATCAAATTGATGATAATTTCCTTCAAAGTATAGAGACATCAAAGTAAATCTTTAGCAGTTTTGATCAAAGCAAAATACCCAGTGATGGCTGGATATGGGCTACGAATGGAGCTTCTAGATGGGGCTTTTCGATGGAGCTCAAGATAAGGCTTTTCGATGGAGCTCGACGCAGATCAAGAGAGGAGAGATCAGGCGAGTTTCGCAGTTCAATTTGCCAAAAATCAAAATGGAATGGCAAACGTCAGATCTAGCTAAATAAGAATGAATGGTCAGGATTTTTCAGCGTAAATAACCTCATTGGAGCTGAAGCTCACTTGAGAAAACCCGTATATATATATATATATATATATACACACACACACACACATTTGTATTTAATTTCAGGAGTTGCCACTCAAGCGAAGGCCCCTAAAAATTAAAATTAAACTCATTTCAAGCAAATTTAGTCTTAAAATTCTAATACTAAGCTCAAATGCCTACAAAAAAAATTTGGGGATGCTGAATAATCTTCAAGAAAGGTGGTTCAATATTATTCCTACATGAATCTCAAACAATGGAGTCGTTAGGAATCCAAAGATCAAATTTGAAGGGTACCGATCATTGGGCTCTGACGATTATGTCAGTTTAAAAGGATGAAAAAATAGTTATCGTGGTAGAGATCGGGAAAATACAATTAGTGTCTGGGAAGAACTGAAGGTTTGAGAAGTGTTTAGGGTGAAGGATTTGAGAGTGTTTCCATATAATTTGGCTTTGAAATCAAATGTGCATCTCATTCTCTAAAGAAAAAGAGGATTATTTTTAGACTGTATGGATTGACTGGGAAAGTCCTCTTACTAAATATAGTAAGGTGTTTGTGGTCTTTTGTCATTAAACCGATAGGTCTGACATTATGACATGAGAGAATTTTCTCGAAGTGATACTTGCTTTGTAGAAAGCAAGTAAAAAAGGAGGTTTATAATCTAAAGCAATAGAAAAACATTAAATGAAAGTATAAAGTTGGACAAATGAAAGTATAAAGTTGGACAAATGAAAGAGTCACTTGCAGTCTGACAACATGTGTCAGATAGATTATCGGGGTAAAGCAAAGAGACCTTTTGACTTTGGCGAGCTCCTAGTTTGGCGGTTGTAGGAAAGCACTGAACTCGATAAGTTGAAAAGTTCTCATTTGCATAGCCTCCAATGTCTTTGATGGTGAGCTTTAGTACTGGATCTCTAGGTTATGGGCTTTGCGATCTTTCGAGCCTTGAGCCTCATCTTTGGGCTCTGGGTCTAAAGGCCAGCGTTGAACCAAATCTTGACCTGGCCAATGCTAACTGAGTCTTGACTTTATTTATAAAATGGGCCAGACCCGATTTTGGCCATTGCACTGGTCCTGATCCCATCATCCTTTTGAATCCTAGTTGATACGACCTTATTATAGAAAATAAGCCAACTGGACTTATTATATTAGTGTTTATTCATGCAGATTTTGTTATTAATTTTTTTGTATGTTTGCCTAGTAAATTTGTATTTGTTCCACAAAGGATATTAATACAGTTCAACCTTCTGTTAGTAGAGGTGGTGACCACTATAGTATATAAGTGGGAACATTTGTTGTTGGTTTTAACCAATTTTATTTTTGACAATTGAGTGACTTTTGTCCAGTGAGGTAGCTTACATTGGTGATAATGTAGCTTACCTTGGTTATATACTACTCTATATATCGCAATTAAGTTTTTGCTTAGTTTATATTAAATTAATTATACTTAATTGTGCGCTTGTTTACTTAATTATAGGTTTTTAGTTTTGTACTTTATCTGTGGGTTTTAATAGTGGGGTTTAAAAGCTTTGTTACATGGGTTGTTTACTCAGAGTACACGTGTCTTGTTTACATGTCATGTCTTAATAAAAGACCACATGTCTCTTGTTAACCGGTCTTGATAAAAGACTTTAGTGTGTGCATGTCTTTAAGGCATCAAGTCATGCAGGAGATTAAAGATTTGTTTCATGTAGGATTACTGTTAAGAGTTATGAAGCTATTTGATGTCTTAATAGACTATATATATATATATACTAGAGTTAAACCCGTGCGATGCACGGGAGTGTTGAATTTTGTTTTGATAAACAAAATACTTTCATGATTGGTAAAATCTATACACTAGGTTATCATCAAAAGGAGAATAATTTAACTCTATAAACAATTTTAATCAATAAAGACAAAAGCTTTCTACCTCCTCTCTGTCCAGTTCTTTTTAAGACTATGATCATCATAATGAAGTATAATTCAAAAAAGTCTGAGCAAATGTGCTTAGCGTAAGAATTAAGTAATTAACATAACACGCACATTAACTATTTGAATAGGTTCATCAATAAGAGATAGTATAAATAAATTTTTATAAGAATGTATAGAAAATCAGTTAAACTTCATCTCAGGGATATAGGAAACAATCCTCTGACCATTTTTGAAAAACCGAGCAAACTGAAATTCCTTAAAGCTAGGAGGTTAGATGTGAACAAAAGAATGTTGAAAATCAGAAAGGATAGATCAGTAAAGATGTGTTGTAACAAAGAATCAAAACAAAATTCTATTTTGGAAAAGGCATAAAGAGTTAAAGACCCAAAGAAGTGAGTAAGAATACCAAAGCAAGTATGGTGTTACATACTGAGAAAGAACATGTGCAATCGCTGCCCTACTGAGACCCAAGCGGTAAACGCTGCCTTACTGAGACCCAAGCGCTAAACGAAGATAAATATTGCATCCAGAAGTATATTTGCCACATCTCCAGCAAGTGTTGTAGTAAAAAATAGTCAAGACCTAATTTCTAAGAATAGCTGCTTATGTAATTTGATAGATATACGTGGATTAACAAAGATAGAAGTGGACATGCACTCGCAAGCACATATGTGCATGAATAATGGTGCAGCCAACTAACTAATCATATTAATTTTGCTCAAGCAAGCACAATATTAAGCAATATATATTCAATAATTTCCAATGTAAATTATGTCTATCTTTGCCAACTGTTGCAAGTACTAACTGGTTTTAAAATAACCAAACACATCATAATCATGCAAGAAAGAAAAAAAGTAGAGATGCATTTCACTTTGTATTTCTATGTTGCTCAAGAATTATGAAATATTTGGATTAGAATCGGACCCAATGCCCGTCGTATAATTGTGTGGTTATTGTTCTACTAACCCTCACACATATTATATCTTTTGGCACCAGTCAGGCTGACTCAGTGGCACTGTCACTATGCAGTAAGTTGCACCCACGTCCAACCCAGATAACAGAACCACCAAAATCATCACAGGGATGAGAGAGAGCACATCGAGGCAGAGGAGGCAAACCAAGACACAGAATAAAAAAAAGGGATGAAGTAAAAACACCCACCATAGACCAAACAAAGTTCTGGTCATGCACTAATAAACTGATGACCTTGCTGGTCTTGTTAAAGAGACCTACTAAATTGTGAAAACTCAGATAAGTGCAAAGAGGCTTGCTTCTTTTCTGATAAAAGAAATAGCTCGTAATTTCAATTTCAAGTAAAGGACTTACAGCTCCTGTAAGGATGTCAAGTTCCCAAGCTCCTTGGGCAATGGTCCAAAGAAATTATTTGAGCTAAAACTTCTGTGATATAGAAGATACACCAATAAATTAGTAATTTTATCCCCAAAACATTAAAATATGACAAACAGAAATCAGAATTGCAGATAGTTTTTAACAGGGAAAGCAACTTGGTTAGATTGCCCAACTCTGAAGGGACTGGACCCGTGAGATTGTTTATACCAAGGCTACTGTTGAATCATTCAGACAGAGAAAACTGTTATGCATGCCTTGTCAACTTTTGATATGCATTGCTTCTACAAATTTAGTAATTCTGAAATTATAAGATCGTAGAAAGTTTGGAGTTACAGTCACCTTCTATTGCACCCTGTTTACTTCCACCTTCTTTACTCTTGCACCTTACACACAAAAAAACCCAAAAAGGAAGGAGAAATCTGTTAAATAGTGCCCTAAATCACTGAACAAAGCACAAAAGAAGTACCGCAAGAGGGAAAAAAGAAGAGACATACCACGCATAGAAGAAAGGTTGTTCTTGACCTTAAGCTCACACCAATAGAAGAAAGGTTGTTAGTGATCGTAAATCTGCTATGCCAAGAAGACCACGGAATTGCACCGATTAAAAACTTCTTATCTTTTTATCTGTAAAACAAAACTCCAAAAAATATATAAAGATAAAAGTAACAATGTCCAGCCACTCATAAAAAAAACAGAAGACGATTCCAATAAACAAAAGGGACCCATAGATGGCCGACCCCTATAAAAGTTGTTTATTTTTTTATATGAAACTTGGAAGGCAGCATTAGAGAAAGATAGAAATCACCATTCTGTGTAGCACAATAATTTCATCATAATTTTCATAGTAATAACTACATCATGCAGAATGCAAAGCCTCTCATACCTCCAATTACATACTAAAAACACTCAACTCAACTGCATAGTGCTACATGACCAAAAGGGTATCGAACCTTTGTTCTCCATTTCCTTTTGCTGGTTTGATCCTCTTCCAGTTTCCCTTTGTTCTCGAGGTTTTCTTAAAATCTTTTAAAAAAAGGAGCTCCAATTTTTCCTATGAGAGTGTCATTCAAACATAACTCGTTAGGATCAAAACTGTATAAACAGTAGATATCAGCAAAGCACACCCAAGTATTTACGTGTTAGATCTTGCAAAGTAGAATCTATGATGGTTTTTTTATATACAGTTTGAGGTAAACAAATTTGTTTCACGGTTGAGTTAAATGACATTACACTATCCATTGAGTTCCATGGTTATGTTAAATGTTAACATATAATATAGTGTTCTCTAAATGTGAACTAAAAATAAGATTTTGCACATCTGCTAACCATAAAAAAACTTCAAAGCATTAAACAATAGAGGTTATACACGTCGTCTAATGCATATATATTTTTTTATATGTAGTTATCGTTTTGCTACTCATAGTAGAGACACATAAACATCCATATTCAATAATGGCCTATTTTCCCATGTCATTTGCAGGAAGCAAATTGTTAGGTAGATTGACTAACCTTCAATGCAGAAATCGAGTATGTACCGACAGTAAACCATGTGGTAGCGTCGTCCTGCCAAAGATTAAAACTCGGGACAGTCATACTCTCAATTCCTTAATACTTTGTGCAAGCTCACCAGTCTTGGTGATGTGGATGAATGAAACGAAAATCTTTGCATGTTAACTGTTGCAGCCACATGCCCAATTACATGTGGCATCGCAACCTGGTCACAGAAGAAATAAAGAGACACAAAACATAATCCAAATCTCAAATGTTTTTTCCTATGCTGAGATAACTGATTGATAAAAGAACGTAATACTTTGAAGAACCAAGGGTAACTCTTTTGCCCAAACAGAGATGTAATCACAACATGAATTTTGTTTCCAAATCCTCTTTCAACAATATATTGTTATTTTGACAATAAGAGGGGAAAAAAATTTAGTTTCTATATTTTGACAGTATGTTGTTATTTTGTAAGCCACATGCTCTCGAAAGGGTTCTCGATCGCTGAAATGAATCACCCAGAAAATGAAAGTATCAATAACAAAATCAAAGTTAAAAACTCAGACCAAGAATCATAAAGGAAAAAAAAAAGAATTCGATTTCGAGATGACATACCCATCAAAGTTTAGAAGAATCTTTTAAGTGAATGTTAAATAAAACTCTTGGATAAGCTATTGCAAATCGAGACAGAAAAACCTTGAATCAACAGCTCCGGGAGCACCAGGACAAAGGCCATGCTCTCAAGTAGAGAACCAGGATCAAGACTCGCCACAGAAAGACTGGAAACCCGCGCAAGGTCGAGGATATGCAAATTGGGGGTTTAAAAGTGTCGATAGAACTCTAATTTTGAGAAACAAAAGAGAGAATAACCTAGCAAAATGCGATAATCGAACCTGAAGAAACTTACAACAAAGGAAGCGGGCGTGAAAATCGATATTGGAAAACCAACGACGACGACGACGAAGAAGAAGAAGAAGAAGAAGAAGAAGGTAGAGAGCTAAAAGCAAGTCAAAAAAGGCAAATTTGAACACTTACCGAGTGATCGAAGAGCTTAAAAGAAGGTTGATGCACCTTCAGATTGACGAACCTTGTTTATACTTATATCGTTCCCAGAGGTGATTCACGGGAAAATTGGGTCGCATAAGAAGCATAGATGAAGGGAAGCGGAGGACCAAAAGCCAGAATCCAATTGCGTTAAAAAGCAGAAAGGTTACTAATCTGGAGGAGAGATGAGAGCATAAAGCACGTCGACGTCGATGTCGATGGATTTGCGCCCCAGAAACGATAGACACGTAAAGCACATCAACGTGGTTGACTTAGCAACCACAAGGAACGAAAGGCGCATGGTTGACTTAGCAACCACAAGGAACGAAAGGCGCATAATTGCTCTGCTGGTTTGGTGCAGCGGGTGCATGCACCAGCCGCGACGACCCAGATCAATAGAGGAAAACGAAGGGTCACAAATGGAGCAAATGAAAATCGATAATAATGAGACGGCGTCGTTTTGCGGTCAAAGGCAACACAAAAACACGAAACCCATTCGCGAGAGTACGGGGAAGAGCACGGGACTCGCCACCATATGCCGAGGAAAAACTCCTCTATATATATAAGTATAGATATATAAATGTCAAATGTTGTTTTGAGTTATCAAGAAATGGTTTTTTTTGGGTTTTATCTGAACTTCTTTCAGGAGATAAATGCTTTAGCCTTTCCATGTAAAAGGAACATATATCCTTCATGAATCACAGGCACTATAAATAGTTATTCAAGGATTCATTTGGGGGTACTGAAGCAACATGATATATAGGTCATAGTTCATGCTTTTTTTGTTTTAAATTCTCGCATTATTTTAGAACTTTTTATGGTGAGATCTTGAGTGGTTATGTAAAGAGAGACTTATAGTGAGAAGATTTTGTTAATATTGTTGATTCTTTGAAGATGTTCAGTTGTATTCTTGGTGAAGAAGGAGTTGACAAGTAGTTCATTGAGGTGAAGACTTTTGGGGATATCAAAAGCAAGCTCTACCTTGCTGGATTGAGTGGTGATTCGAAATATACACTGAATGAGATGTACAAGCAATGTCTTTAGATAAAAAGATAGGGTTGTAATCTTAATTCATTTTTAATGGATTGTTGTTCATTGGCTCGAGATTTTTTTCTCAGTCAAATTTTCTCGTTAAAACTGTGGTGTTCTTATTTGTTTTTATTTTTTGCATTTGTTTTCATATTTTGTTGACTAATGATCTCAGTCAACGATCTTGATGAGGAACACGAAACTTTCACTTGTAAATGCGATTAAGAAAATAATAGAATTCTTCTTCTTGTCCTTTCCATTTACATTCCTTCTGTAATACCCCGACCCGAAAATATTCAAAAAGAAAAAAAAATAATAGTAGCAATTAAATTGTTATTTCGAGTTTGGAGAGAACACCAACTAATGAGTGGAAGAAAGAAAAATTGATTGGGGAATGAATCTCCTATGGTATAAAAAGAATTCAATAAAAGTGAATTAGGTATAAATAATAATCTATATATATTATATATATAATAAATATATATATATCTATATATATATATATGAGGCCACTTTCGGTGGCCATTTTTGGGCCACCAAAAGTGGCCACTCAAATGGCCACATGGCCACTTTATTATAAAAAAAATATTAAATGAACCAAAAAAAAAAACAAGAAGCGACAGAGTGAAGCCGAGAGAGAAGAGAAAGAAAGAAGAAAGAAAGAGATAGAAAGGGGAAGAAGAAAATAGTGAGTTTTGGGGCAAGATTGAGGTGCTTAACAAGATTCAACAATAATTTGTCAAAGATTTCAAGGTTAAGGTAAGATTTTCTATAGATTTTCATAGTTAGGTTTTATGGATTTTGTAGATTAGAGCTTGAATATGGATTATTTGAGATAATGAGGTTTAAATAGGTTGATTTATACTTAATTGTGTATGTATTTGTTAGATTTGAGTTGATTGGAAGATTTTCAAGCTAGAGAGCTTTGGGTGGAAATCCTAGAGAGAGAAAGGTAGGATTCTTGAAATTATGGTGTAATTTACATTGGTATATGTTATTAGAGAGATATAAATTGTGAAATGGGTTGTGAATTGCCATATATTAGGTTGGGGGTTCAAACCCTAGAAATTGGAAATTTCCGATTTTTGGTGAAATTACGTGGATTCGAGGTAGGGGATTCTAGCCCAATCTTTCGATAATTTCTTGTTATCTAAAAATGCGTTTTTAATCTTCATTGTTACTCATGATTGCTTGGTCTTATATCAAGCATGTTTGGTTCTTATTCATGCATCATGGCTAGTTAAATATATAACTAGGATTGGTTTATCGCTATATTAAATTCATGGCATGACATTGTTGCATTAGAGGCACATGGAAGTGCGAATATGGTTTTGTGACTTCCGTAGGTTGTGTGAACGTCATATGGGAGGAGGGTTGTGGAACCTCGGCTTGGTTGCAACCGAATGACTCCTATATGAGGCAACATACTGAGATTCCGAGGAATCGGTTCAGAGAACCCGAGTCAGTATGGACGAGACTGGTGTCTTGTAATTGGTCATAGTTTCCTTATTGAGTCGTATGGTGACAGTGTTCACCGATATCGATGTGTGGGGATGGATGCCAAGGCGTCGTCCCATTGGGACTCACGGTAGGAAACGAGACCACGGTTTGATGAGTATTTGTGATGGTGACTCATAGTCTTGGCATGTTGCTGCATTGACTTAATCTTTTTATTCAGCGATTATATTTTGTTATCCTCTTTACCCCTACTGAGTCATTGCTCACCCTTTTTCTTTATTTCCTTTCCACACAGGCGAGACTGGTACGGATACCGGCACTGCGGATCTGTAGGAGGTGGGATGACATGGTGCCACCTGGAGACACTAGGATGGGTTAGAATAAATAATTAATTTTCTTTATTATGTTTGATATTTTATGCACGAATTGAGGATTGTGTATGTTGATTACGTTTATGAACACCTTGACGGTGTGTGGATGGTATGGATAGGAGGATGCCTTGTGATAGGACTCCTGTACCCGAGTGTGAACCTTATTGTGATATTGCATGTTGATACATGTATGATGATTGTGATTTAATATGTATTGCGGATGCATGCTGTAGATGGCCTGAGGTCTTGCCTAGGATTGTGTTTGCTTGTGATATGATGGCCGGAGGCCTTATATTTTGATGAATATGTGCTGCGTATTTCAGGTGGGTATTCTCCGATATACGGGGAGATGTTGCCGAAATTTCGGTAGAAATTTACGGATTTAGTTGGAGGAATTAAGATTAAATCTTTTGTGATAATGTTGACATTTAATATCTTATAGATATTGAATTAGGTTTAAACAGTAGCGCCTCCCGGGTCGGAGCGTTACACCTTCTCTGTGCAATTGGTCTAAGTCACAAACCCAAAACAAAATCCCAAATCAAAAGCCTAAAATGAAATCCAACTCAAGAACCCAAATTAAAATTCCAAACAAACCCCAATGAGTAATGCATAAAAAAAGACTAAAATACAAATGAATTGATGAAAGCAAGATAGCATACCTTGTTCTATCAAAAAAAGAAAAAAAGATAGCATACATTGTGTGTTATGACTTTCTTATTGCATCTGTTCAAGTGAGTAGTGTTGTAGGGTACAATCTATAGGGTACATCTCTCCCTACAGACTATTTATTTTCATTATATAAGTGCAGTACCTAGCACCTTCAAATTAGGACTTTTTCAACAAAATAGTGCCTCTAGTGCTTGCATTAGCTTGTCTACCCTTTCTTTTAGAACGATGACAAGACATCACACGCATGAAAAAGCCTACACATGGTGCATATTCATCATAGAATAGCCTTGCAGCATCTTCACGTTCAAACTCTATACCATGGTTACATCTATCCCATATGTTATCATCTCCCCTCTAGCAGAATTATCCATTGCAGAAGCTCCCATATTAAATTTCATCTGTTCAAATGATGTAAGTAAAAAGTGTCAAAATCTAGTTCTTGGAGAGTGAGGGAGGTCCCGAGCACTATAAAAAGGCTAAAATGCAATTTTCACAAAATTCAACTATTATTAGATAACTTTCGAGAATCATTTCTTCAATTTTATGAATAGGTGATGTACCACCTAACGAAGACATAACAACTAAAACTCCAATCTTAAGTAAGAAAACTTTCATCGTAGAACCACGATGCCAATTTGTAGGGAACATCCTTGTCAAGATGCTACCAATTAATACTCGCCATGCCTGAGGGCAGCCTCCATTCCCTTCCCCTTTCTTACAACAAACTCCTTTTTACCGCCTTTGTATAGATCATAATGTGTTGCTATTGTTGGAAAAAAATTGTGGTCAACCACTATTTGACCAATAATTAATTACTATTAATGGAGTATTAGTTAAATGTAATTTCATGCGTTCTAATCTTCAATATGAAGATTAAATATTGAAGTTGAAAGTCGTCCAAAATTATTTTTTTGGTTGAATGAAAATTGACTCCAAAGTAATCATGTTAGACATGACATGTTAAGTGTAAAATTATATAGATGTGAGAATCCTATGTTGGAAGATTATAATGTGTGTGATGGGTTTATAAACCCAAGTGTTGGATGTAAGACTTGAGCCTAAGAGCACCGAAGCTTTTGTGAGGGAGAGAGGCTCTACATTATGGGCTTGGGCTCACTAAAACACACGCGCGCGTGTGCCGCCCTATTGTTGTCGGTGCCGGGTTGTGCTTGGCCTTGGGATTACGTATTCGTAGCCCCTCTAGACTTATCCTTTTGCACTAACCCACTACGTAGATTCGTTGAATGTGGACATGAAGATGATTCAAAATTCAAATTAACTGTTACAGTTTTAAATTCATTTTATTACTGGTCCGTTACAAAATTTATTTGGCTATCCTTGGTTTTTAGGGTCAGTTTTATTAGTAGGTTCTACTATAAATAGTAACCTAGTAATAGAGGAAAAGATACAAGTCTAGGAAAAATTCCTTCCTACCGAATCTCTTCCTTTCTTTTTTCCTTCTTCCCAGCCGAATTTCTTTATCTCTGAGAGTGCATTCAATTTTTGGTTCAAACGAGCCTGCCAGTATACTTATGTCATCTACTGGTAGAAAAGAGTGTTGTATTTTGGGAGGTGTTTGCCTGCTTTAACATTGACACTAGTGGCTGGGGCATTTCACCTTTAGGCTTTGCTTGGATTGGAGGAGAAAAGAGTTGAGTGAGGGGAAATAAATAAGTTACTTGAATTGAGAGTACGGTTTTTTTTTTGGGGGGAGGGGGGGGGGGGGGGGGGGGGGGGTGATAGAGGGTTAAGTGAGGGGGAAATTTAATATTGAGGGTACGGTTTTTTTTTGGTGGGGGGGGGGGGGTTGTGATAGAGGGTTAAGTGAGGGGAAAATTTAATATTTTTGTTAATTTTCTTCCCCTCCCAAATTGGGTTGTTAAGGAGTGGGAGGGATACATATATTTTGAAAAAACCCAAAATAAAAAAATTCTAAATCATTTCATTCACCCTTCCTTTTCCTTCTACTTATCTCATTACCACACACAGCCAACATTGCAATGTGCCGCTCCAACTCTGTCTCTCCTTCCAGGTGTGTTTTCTCTACCATCACAAAGGCCAATACTACTTTTTTGTGGAAATTTGTTTGTGCTTTGGCTGAATGGAGGTTATTTTAGTAATTAAAATATTTGTATTACTCTCCCCTCACTCAAAACCTCTAATCTAATGAATATACTCCACTTAACTTCCCCTCAATCCAAATAAAATTATATATACAATTTTCTCTTCCCCTCACTTAACCCTACTTAATTCTCCTTACTTTTTTCACCCCCAATCCAAGCAAAGCCTAAGGAGATTTGTGGTTCGCATAGCTCACTTCGATCTCGTGTTTTCGTTCCGATCCGGTCTTTGGTAATTTCAGTTGTTCTCTTTCAACTCTATTCATTTAGTATATTGTGCCATAGTGTGTTGATTGTATTTTATCATGCTTATATATATGAACAGTTTTCCAACAATCTTAAAGTGAAATGATTGTGCTTATATGAACTGTTCAGTTAAATACATATATAACATGCTTGTATGATCTACTATTCATCGTGTACATACTGCTTGATTCAACTCTTCTTATTGAGCTTTGTATTTTTATTCGACTCTGCCAATCAACTGAATTCTTTAATTGAATGCGTCCATGCGTTTAGTTCTCACTAGCCTACTTAAAGTGAATATAAAGTTCGTCTGTTCAATCTATAATTATAATATGTGTATTGGTATTTGCTGCAACCCATAACTGTTGGTATTTGCTGCATTCTATTAATGTTAATCAATAAATCTTATTAAGTGGTATGTGATTATTGACCATTCCGTTTATAGTCATTATTTTTTTTTGATACCAAGGAGGGGGAAGCATGTGATTATTGACCGTTCCGTTTATATTTTTTTTTTGATACCAAGGAGGGAGAATACCCAAGATAAACACAGAGGCCCAATAGGCCGGAGAGCTACACAAAGGAAGGTAATTCTCTCCCTTTTACAACTCTCACCATAATGGTGATAAATCTCACTCAAATTGGTAGTATGAGATATTCGAAGACAATACTTCCCACTCCCTGCACAATAAGAAGACCAACCAAACTACCACCGGTTGATGTTTATAGTCATTAATTATAAAAGATATTTGCTATTTCTTATAACCTGACTATTGCAATTGATTACACGGTTTTACAAAGGAAATTCATTGACTTTACTGTATAAAGCTTTCTAATTAATTCAGTTTGTAGTCTACTGCCACCTCATGCCAGCTTATATGTGTTTTCTAATTGACCTAGGAAGTTAGAGTGATTCACACGTGCATGTGTTTAAGCCATACAAATTTGCTTTATTAAATTATTGAATTAATTTACTATATTGATTTGGTAATTGAACATTGAACAAGTATATATATAGTTGTCTGCCACGGTATATTGCACATTACATACACTATTTGCATGAATTTGCTATCATAAGATATATTTATTTGATATTTGATAATTGATAATTGATAATTGATAATATCACATATTTTATTATGGTACATAACTTGTCACATTTTATTTGTGATTTTAGACTTTAGTATCTTGAAAAATTCTGTCTAGGAAAGAGGTTACTTAATTGTGTGTCATATTATTTGGAAGACCCCCTCTTTCCTGGGAATAAACCGGGTTGCTAATTTTTAAAGACACATATTTAATTGACAAGGTATTACCTTGGAAAGTGTTTTAAGTGTTTCAATTGTTATTGTGTTGGTTATATTTGAAATTATTTACTCACGTCAATATTTGTTTTGTAGTGAGAAATGGAACGAATTCAACAAGCCTATAATGAGTTACTCACCATCCATAGTGGAGGTGATGAAAATGTCCCTATTGTTGTGAACCCAGGTGGCATGGCTGTTCCTAATGGAGGTATGCATATGGTTGCTTTTGTTAGAGGTGTGTCTGTTGCTATTGCAACTGTTGAAATCGGGAATAATGTTCCTATGACAAACAAGGTGGTTCTTGTAATTCCCGCTGAAAAGCTGAAAAAGTTAAAAGACATTGATTTCAAAATGTGGCAACAAAAGATGCACTTTTACTTGATTGCCTTGAATCATGCTAGATTCCTAACAAAAAAGTGCCCTATCCTTCGAGAGGGTGAGTCGAACCCAACGACTATGGCAGCAGTGCATGCCTGGAAAGATGGGGAATACATATGCAGGAATCTAGTCCTTGGTGGACTTGCTAATGACCTGTATAATATATATTGTAGCATACCTTCAGCCAATGAGCTATGGAGTTCTGTGGCAAAGAAGTACAAGACTGAAGATGCTGGAACCAATAAATTTGTGGTGGCCAAATTTCTAAATTCAAGGTGGTGGATGACAAGTTTGTTGTCACCCAAGCTGAAGACTATCAGCGGATTCTGCATGACATATTGGCAAAAGGGATGACTCTAAGTGATCTTTTCAAGTGGCAGCACTCATCGAGAAGTTTCCTCCTGGTTGGTTATACTTCAAGAATTACTTGAAACACAAGAACAAGAAAATAAAGATAGAGGATTGAGGAAGACAATAGAAAGAAGACAACACCTCCAAAATCACCAAAGCCCAACCTGGTGGAAACTTCCAAACCCAAGACTGATGGAAAAAGGAAGAGGGAGCACCAAGTTAAGGGAAAGTAGAAGGAACAACCACAAAATTTCTAGGGCAGCTGCTTTATCTGTAAAAAACCTGGACATCGAGCCAAGGATTGTAGAAAACGTCCTAACAAGGAGAAGGACAAGGCCAAGGCTAAAGGCAAGCAAAAAGCTACCAAGTAAGCTCACCTAGTTGAGCAGAGTGACTAGAGAGATTATTCTGAAGTTCACCTCAGGCAGGAAGCTCGCACTGCGAGATTGTTACATGTCCTAGAGATTCGTAAGAATATGATATCTATGTCTGTGATGATAAGCAAGGGATTCAAAAATTGTATTTGAATCCAATAAATTTGTAGTTTCCAAGGATGGAACATATGTGGGAAAAGGGTATATTTGTGACAGGCTTTTCAAAGCCAACATTGCTTAATTGATAAAAACAATAAATTTTTGTAACCAAAAACTATTATGAATAAAGAGGAATCTTTAGTTTACATTGTTGCCTCTCCATACTTATAGCATGGTAGATTAGGACATGTAAACTATGGTACAATGAAGAAGTTGGCAAACTTAGGTTTAATTCCCAAATTTAATTTGGATGTCAACCATAAATGTGAAACATGTGTTGAAGCAAAGTTTGCCAAGAAACCTTTTTCACACAATTGAAAGAAGTACTGAGCCTCTAGCATTAATCCATAGTAATTTATGCGACTTGAAATTTGTTCAAGGTAGAGGTGGAAAGAAGTGTTTCATTACATTCATCGATGATTGTACACGATATTTCTATGTTTATTTGTTAACTAGCAAAAATGAAGCAATGTACAACTTTATCAAGTATAAAAGTGAAGTTGAGAATCAACTTGGTAAAAAGATCAAGACACTAAGGTCTGATAGGGGTGGAGAATATGATTTTGCTCTCTTTGATGAGTTGTGTACTAAGTTTGGAATCATCCACCAAACAACAACACCATATACACCTCAACAAAATGAAATTGCTGAAAGAAGGAACATAACTTTAAAAGAAATGATTAATTCCATGTTAATAAATTCTGGCCTATCGCAAAACTTGTGGGAGTAAGCAGTATTAACTGCTAATTATATTCTTAACCTAATGCCCCACAAGAAAACATGTAATATTTCATATGAGATGTGGAATAGAAGACCACCCTCTTTCAAATACTTGAGAGTGTGGGTGTGTCTTGCTAAGGTGACAGTACCTCAACCAAAGCAAGTAAGACTTCTAAAACTGTGGATTATTCATAGCTCTTATTTGATGTTAATAATTAAGGATAAATCAGGAAAGAGAGCGAGGATTGTGTTTGGTAATGATTTCCAAAACAGTTTCTGTTTTGAAAAATCAAATGTTTGCTTAAAATTCATTTGTCTAATTTGTTTTGAGTATTTATTTTTAAAAACAGTTTTCATTTTTCAGTTTTAAAAACTAGAAAACCAAAACAACATTTTGTTATTTTGTAGGATTTTCAAGTGACATAATTGTAATTAAGATGATTTTATTTTATTTTATTTTTCTCTTTCTTCTCTCACTCCCAACGGTGACTCGCCTCTCTTCACCGACATCGTTGTCCGGCCACCGGACGGCCTTGCTCCGGTGTTGACCCAAAATCACCTTCATTTTTACCCGATTGATGAATTTGAATTTCATTTTGATAAATTTGAGTTTTATTTGGATGAATTTCAATTTCATTTGACTAAATTTCAATTTTAATTTCATGTTTTTCGGTTTCCGAAAACAAAGTCAAATATCACCAACCAAATGAATTTTTTAACAGTTTTTTTTTCCTAAAAAGTGTTTCTAAAAACTATACCCAAAATCATTTTTAAAAACTAAAAAAGAAAATAATATCTATTAGAGTTTAGTAGAGTGGAGGAGAAGATAAAATTAGAGGAATTTTTATCTTTCTTTTTATAAAAATAATGAGAGGAAAATTATTTTTGTTTGAAAATCCAAATATTAGGTAAACTCGGAGTGGTGTATAATCGTACTCAATTGGAGAATTGGAGGTGTTACTAAGTGACATTGATATATACTAAATTATTTTGAATATTCTAAATCAGATACTAAAACACAAAAATAGTCACTTTATAACTGCATTATTTATAGGGTTATAAAAGATATTTGAAATAATCGAATTGATTGATAATCCAATCAATCAGTTGATTAATTTTTTGAAAAAATTACATTTTTTTAATAGAACCAATAATCAAATAACTGTTGATAATCGACCTTTTACACCCCTAATTACCCAAAGTGATGTGAGTTTAATTTTGACTTGAGTTTATGGGCTTGTATTTATTTTATTATTAAAAAGATGAGGTGCAAACTTTATTTTGTTTTAATTGTACAAAAATGCCTAAATTGATTAAATTTTAGAATCTTATTATAACTGAATTAAGGGTCAATTCCACCAAGTAATCATGGAGGCAAGTGGTTGATTATTCTAAATGACAAAGCTAATCAATCCAAAGAATTTTTTTTTTAAAAAAATCCAACTTACAAATTCATGTTCGCCAAGCGTATGCTTGAATGCTCCCAAAATTCAAAAAGAAAAGAAAAGCCCCTTAAGATTGACTTAATTCCCACTATGTCCCTTGACCCAGAGCCCTCTCCTCCATCCTCCAGCAGAGACTGGTTCTTCCCTTCTCCCTCCTTCATCCAGTCCCCTCATCAACCGCCGAAAACCCCAAAATACCATCGAAGATTCTCCAATAACCCCAGAAGCTTTCGCTACAACACTTCAGAGTCAGGGCCTCACAAAACGCCGCCATTTCGAGGCGTTTCACCTTCGAATTCCGCTCGTTTTAGGGACCCCAGGTATGCCGGCCTCCGCAGAAGAGTCGAAATACCTCTCCGGGACGATGATTCTACGAACGTTAAGGATGCAGACTCCATTTCGAGCCAGAAAACATCGTCACAGGAGAAGACTCGCTGGTTTTCTTGTCAGCGGATCAAGGTCCGGTGGCATACGGCATTTGCAGTCGCGGTGCGTTTCTCTCTTTTAATCTCCGTCACTCTCCTCCCGTGAAATAATTGGACTTAATTTGATAGTTTCTGTGGCAGATATTGATCACTGCTATGTCGTCGTTGGCGCGCAAGAATTTCTCTTTACACAACCAAGTGATGCAATTGAAGGTGAATTTCATATGGAATCCTAATTTCTTATATATTTTTGATACAATCATATTGATTCCCATTAAAGGTACGCATGCATATTCATATATCCTATAACTTTCTCATACTGAACTTTACTGATCATGTTTTGACTGTTATTTGCATTTGTTTGACATGGCACACTTGGGTTTTAAGAGTCCGTGTTCTTTTTACTTTTGCTTTTGTTTATGTTTTTTAGTAGTGATGCTTTAGACTTTAGGGCCTTGGCATTCTTGTGTGAGCTTTGTTCAGTTTAGGAATCAAGGAAGCTTCATTATTTGATATGGTGCAATAATTTGAAACGTGAGTGTCAATATATGGATTTTTTTTTCTTTACCCTGTCACATGGTGAAAAAAGTTTTGCAAGTCTTGTGCATGTATAATTTTTTTTTATAACTCAAGGGTTTATATTTCTCCTAATTAACTGTGGGAGGGGAAATTGAATCTTACAGCTCACAATTTTGGATGGTTATTATACATTGAATGCTGATTAACTGAGATTTCGATGCCGAGCTCCCAGGAATTTTTGAACTTTTTGGATTTGATATAATTAGTCTTAGAACAAGCTCAATTATGCTGTTACCTATCTAGCATATATGAACTGATATATATTTTTTTTTAACTCAGGGAAAATTTTGGACTACTAGTAGTTTCACATTTGTATTATGCTTTGTTGAATTCAAGTACTCCTGGTATTCAAAGAAAAAAAACCAGCCGAATCTTGAGGGATTAATTGTAAACTGGGACAAAAAATGGGCACCCATTGGAATCATCTCAATAATCTAGATGACACTTTGTTACATTCTTAAATGAGTACCTTTTACTGGCTATTGGATCTTCCTTTCCACAGGTTGGAATACCTGTGTTCAATAAAATTAGCAAATGTTCGCCAGTTCCTCTCCCCTCCCCTTCCCTTTTTTCTTGGGTGAGGCAGTGGTGGCAGATCAATTAAGGCTATAGTTCAATGGCATGAATGGATGTTGCTCCATGGTTTCATGTTGTGATTTGATTGCCATATTCTGCATGATTTCCTCACTGGATAATTAAATCATTTTGGTTTGAGCATTCCTATTTCTCCCGTCCAACGTGTCTTCAATTTGTTAATATCTTTCACTGTGGATATGCCCATAACTATGTGAGGCCTTGCTTGAAGAATCACATTTCTGCTTTCAGGACCAGATTTCAGCGCTGAATATCAGATTAAAGGCTTGTGACCTGTTGGATTCTGTAGATGTTACTGATTCAATGCAACATGAGAGTGCTTACATTCCAAGCAAAGGCTTAAAAAACTTAGCTCTCATTGTCTTGGTTACACTTTTATCAGTTCCTCTTATTATTTGTAAGTACATGGATGTCGTTTCTAAGTCACGATCGTCAGATAATATTTCAGAAGAAGTTTCTCTAAACAAGCAGCTGGCATACCAAGTGGATGTGTTTTTATCTGTCCATCCATATGCAAAGCCACTAGCGTTGTTGGTTGCGACTCTGCTAGTTATTTATCTCGGAGGATTGGCACTCTTTGGTGTCACAGATGATAGCTTAGCAGATTGTCTTTGGCTATCTTGGACATATGTGGCTGATTCTGGTAACCATGCTAATTCTGATGGTGTTGGTCCTCGGCTAGTCTCTGTTTCCATTAGCTTTGGAGGGATGCTTATATTTGCAATGATGCTTGGTCTAGTATCTGATGCCATTTCTGAGAAGCTTGACTCGCTGAGGAAAGGAAGAAGTGAGGTAGTTGAGCAAAACCACACTCTAATTCTTGGGTGGAGTGATAAATTGGTAAACTTCTGATTCAACAACTTATCCACGTGAAACTATTTTCATGGCTCCTTTGTCCATATTTTTTTGGGGGTATTTATTAGACAATTTGCGTGCTACATTCGTCATGGCCATAAGTATTTTGGTAAATTTAGGGTTTACATATTTTGATGATAGATATCGATTCAGGACAAGAGCAAATGGAGCATACCTTTTTTTTTTTAGGATATAGGAATTAGGGTTTCAAACTGGAATTTAGGGAGAAATTTGGATCATTAAGTCTTGGGTTTGCTGGCCAATCTTGTTGGAATATGTAAGACTGAAAAGGGAATGAAAAAGCATAAGCATCACACTTGAGTATTCTCAGAATTACAACCCGGAGATGGTTGCATCACACAAACCATGAAAAGCTGCTGTTGAAAGAAAAAACCATGTTAAGTTGTTGAAAAAATAGTCATCCTTTGTATTATTTCATTATTGGATCAAACGTCACATCCTTATTTATACAGGCTTGTATGCCTAGTCCTAGATGGCTTGGATGAGTGGGCTCCTACTACTAAAACGCGATGAAAACCCCAACATCATAATAAACAAACATAAGATTGAATCATTGAACACAATTTCTCATTCGTTCATCTAAAATATGCCAAATCAAATCTGGGTCTTAGAAGCATCCTCTTCACGCCTTTTGTAAATGGGTGGGCCACTTCTTTCTGTTAGAAAATTTATAGTGCTTGGAAATAGGGCACCTAACGTAAAGATTCTTTCAAGGTTACATATAACAAATTGCATTTATAAGTCTAGGAGCTTGTGGTATCTTTTTGCGGGGCTTTCTTCCCCAATAACTAATTGTTATGCTGTGAACTCAGGGATCGCTACTAAATCAGCTTGCCATAGCCAATGAGAGTTTGGGTGGAGGTATGGTTGTAGTGATGGCTGAACGAGACAAAGAAGAGATGGAAATGGACATTGCTAAAATGGAGTTTGATTTCAAAGGAACTTCTGTAATATGCAGAAGTGGAAGCCCTCTGATTTTGGTTGACTTGAAAAAGGTGATGAATTTTGCTTTATTGGTTCTTTTAGCCTGGTAATTTCTCCTTTGACCCAAGTGATTACTTCATCATCAAAGCCTTGAATCTGCAAGATGTTCATGTTCATAAAGTTTGGCAAATCTTTACACTGGCAACCAACCTACCATAACCCTCATTGTTTATTTTGGTTTAATATCAAGGACATAATCAAAAATTTTGAAAAGTTTCCAACTCTAATTTGATTTTGGAAAATGCTTGAGAAAAGAAAGTGCACAGGGTAAAAAAAAAAAAACTGTGCGCAAGACTCCATTAGTGGACAGGATAGGGGACATGCAAGATGTACGCAGATCTTATTCTCATAGACTCATATCATATGTAGAGAGGCTATTTCCAAGAATTTAACTTGTCACATCTAGGTTGCACCCTGCAACTCTACCATTCGGCAACATGTTCACCTACAAAAGAAAATGAAGTGCATAGGGTTTTCCCCAAAATAAATAAATGATTTTTTACTCAATTTACTTGGAGTTTAATGTAATCATGTAACTTGCTATTAAGATGTACATATTGCTATTATGATGTGTTGTTTTGCCTTTTCACATAATGAAGATAACCCATGGAGGGGGGAGTGGGAGAGTTGGGTTGATACAGTTTGTCAAAGACTTTACTTGATTTCATGTTTCAGTTTTTCTAAGTTTGCTATCAAACCTGTTGTCTAAAGTTCATCTTGGTGTCGTTTTATTCTACTAACTCCCTGGACTCTTTTAAGGTATCTGTATCCAAGGCCCGTGCAATAATAGTCCTGGCTGATGATGGAAATGCTGACCAGGTCTATTTGACTGAAAATATCGATTAACTTCATCTTTGATTTTGGATGAGCTATAAAAACTCCTAACACATTCATGGTTTGATACAGAGTGATGCCCGAGCATTGAGAACTGTCTTGAGTCTAACAGGAGTAAAGGAAGGGCTAAGAGGGCATATTGTGGTGGAATTAAGTGATCTGGACAATGAGGTCCTGGTTAAGCTTGTTGGAGGAAATCTTGTTGAAACTGTTGTAGCTCATGATGTGATTGGTCGTTTGATGATTCAATGTGCTCGCCAGCCAGGACTTGCCCAGGTTAATTTCCTTCTTCGACATTTGTGGCATGGTTTGAACTTAGTAATAACGATCAAGTGGCAGCAGCTTCTTTATATAAGCTTTAATAGTAATTTCTTTGTAGATTTTGTAGAGGTTATTCACTGCATAGCTATTTCATATTGTCAAGTTCCTACTCAAATACATATCTGATAATTCTAAATTTCCCATGACAGATCTGGGAAGATATCCTTGGGTTTGAAAATTGCGAGTTCTATATCAAAAGATGGAAAAAGTTGGACGGCATGCTATTTGAGGACGTATTAATTAGTTTTCCGGATGCTATACCTTGTGGAGTCAAGGTTGCATCCTCTGGTGGGAAGATCATTCTAAATCCTGAGGACACATATATTCTGCAAGAAGGTGATGAGGTTCTTGTCATAGCTGAAGATGATGATACCTACTCTCCAGCGGCATTACCGATGGTGCTTTCATTTCCTTCCAATAAAAATGTCAAATAAAATGAAATGCTTTTATTGTCTGTCTATATTTCTGTTGGTATGTCATACTTACTAAAGAGTCTTATGCCGTTGACCCTACCTTAGTCAGGCTATGTCGTGCTGACTGATGGATTTGGTTGCCAGGAAGAAAAAAAAAATATAGAGATAAAAAAAAGACTGGCTGTTACCTGATTTAGTAGTGGGCAGACATCAGGAATTTTATCATTATGTCAAAGATGAGTCTTTGATAATCTCAGCTCTAGTAAACACCTTTTTTTTTTTGCAGTATAATCCAGAAAGGTATAGATAGTACTATCACTTTATGCTTGAGTGAGTGGGACCGTAGAATAAAGTTGTATTTGACTTGGTTACATCTTGATCTGGTGACATCTCAGATGCAATTTCAAGTTTGTATGTTCTTTTCTTCTTGAGAACAATTTTATTCTAATATGAACACTCTATGTATATGGGCTATCATAGAATTTTCCTCTCCCTCTCCGTGCCTAGGGGTCAGCCTTTTTGCTAAATTATTATGCTTGTTAAAATCACATTTTAGGGCCCTAGTACTTATTATCTTTTGCAACATGCAATGGTTGAACTTGAACCGCAGTGGTCATAACCCAATGGAGGGACATAGGAGAATGAAAAGAAAGTAAATTGTTTAGGAACTTAGGACGTTGATTCTTGAAAAGAAAGACTATTGTGTTCATATTAGGATGATGGATTCCCTGGAATTTCAATGACTGGGGCATACCTTAATCCAAACTTACGTAAGTATAATCAATTTTATCATTCAGGTCAAAGAAGCAACATTCATACACATTGCTCGACCTGCAAGAAAGCCTCAGAAGATTCTTCTTTGTGGATGGAGAAGGGACATTGATGATATGATTGTGGTGAGTGGTTTATGTTGAAGCCCCTAATTTTTCTTTTCTTCGACTGAATGCTGCAGGTATGGAGAGGAAATCTACCCAAAGACTTTATTGTTCCAAATTCTCCAGAAAAGATACTTTTTTGTGGTTGGCGACGAGATATGGAAGATATGATTATGGTAATCACACAAGTAACTCACAATCATGCTCCCATTTTTCTCGGGGCATAGTTTTCGGACATGTGAATTGTTGGTAGAAGTGTCATACTTATTCTTCTACATTATTGTCACTCATTTCATGAAGTGTATTGTATTCACAACTGACTCAATCTAGATTTATATTATTGCTTAATATCGAACTTTCTATCCTATAGTTTTTTCATTTGGGCAACTACAATACTGTTGTTTTCATTTGCATCACTTTAGGTGTTGGATGCGTTTCTAGCCCCTGGTTCAGAGCTATGGATGTTTAATGATGTTGCAGAAAAGGAGAGGGAAAAAAAGCTTATTGATGGTGGCCTTGACATTGGCCGGTTGGAGAATATATCACTAGTTAATCGTGAGGGAAATGCTGTCATACGACGTCACTTAGAAAGCCTACCCTTGGAATCCTTTGATTCGGTGAGTAGAATTCTACATGGTCTAATGGTGATAAACACTGTAGGGTAGTAGTAGCCAAAATCTCCTTACACTCTTATGGAGATTGGAGAAGGATGGTCTGTGCTATATGAGGATGCTTGGGAAACACCAAGCTAAATTCCCTCCCAATAGTAAAACGACCATTTGACTAATGGTACTTCGAAAATTTAATTCCAGTAGATCGGGTTTTATCATTGATAGGAATTTCTTTTTTGCATATTTGTTATTGGACAATAAATATGATTGTTGGTGTTTTGGGGGTGTTATCTTGATGGCATGTACAATTGCTTTATTTCTGTATTTGTGATCAGTTATTAGGTTTATGGGTTCAATGCTGCTTCGGGTTTTCACAGATATTGATTCTGGCTGATGAGTCGGTGGAAGATTCAGCCGTTCAAGCTGACTCCAGATCTCTTGCAACATTATTGTTGATACGAGATATTCAGGTGCTTTGGAATTTGATTTGCAAGTTTACTTTTGGTATTCTCATATTTCTAACCTTCATTTCTGTTGTCTTTCTAAATGGAAAGGATTTGAGGAACACATGGACTATATCAGGGTCTAGCCGTCTAGGTATGATTGGAATTTATATGATCAGAGCAGAATCTGGATCTCAATGTTTTTGACATTCAAAAATAAAAAAACTGACTTTGGATCCACGGGCGTCAGCAATCTGATTGTCTGATCTAGAGCCAGCCATTTATAGATATCACTGTAATCCGAATTTCTTTGTCATCACTCTTTCTTTTAAGCATTGCTAAAACAAAAGAAATGAAAACTCAAAATATAAAATAATAATTTCATTAATAGTTTAAAGAAGTTGTAGCACGTCATGTGAACGATAAATCACCTATTGCAAGATCTTGGTTTTGATGTAGATCTTTGCTTCTTTTTAAAAGCAAAAACAAAAGGCAGGTGATTATAGGTGGAATAAGCAAATAACCTTGCACAAACTCTCACCTTAGCCAGTTAGCAGGATGGAAGTGAGAGAGCATGAGTCAGCTAATCTACGTGTAGTTAGATAAAGTTCTTGTGATAAATGTCCATTTACTGACTTCCGGAAGGAAATTTATTTTTCATCCCAAAAGGCTTATTTTCATCTCTTTCCATTAGTGGATCCCAAATATTCATTTCTTTTGAGTTTGCCCAGCCATGTTTGGCATAATAGATTGAGGGGGTTAGTCTCATTGTGGTTACATATACATAGAAAGGGTTTGATTACACTAGAACAAGTGTTAATTGTAATTAAATCCCTAGGATTAGGATTCTGATCCAGCAGATTGCTTAAAAGGGAGATAATTAGAGAAAAAGCATGGATATATTCATATATACATATGCATACTTGTATGTATGCAACTTTATCTGCCCATATGTGTGTATATATGTAGTTGTAATTGTGTACAAATAATAAATGAATGGTTTCTCAGTATTAAAAATTAATAAAAAATTTACCCAGACACGAAACACAATATAAGAGAGAAGCTACTAATTGAAGACTTTGAAGGTCAGTGCACTTGACACTGAACTATTGTAATCTAATGCAATCCATGGCAATCTGTCAGTTCGGTTTGGTGAACTAAACAAGGGATAACAAAAGAGCTACCTTTCAGATTGGAAGAGAGCTTATGCTTCAACCCTTAATACTTGTCAAGCAGTTTGCTTTCACTGCCCATCTACTATGGAATCAATTCATCCTTGCATAAATTCACTCTTATGAAATTATATAGTATATTTGTATGTTCAACTCCATTTTGAATGTTTTTTATGGTTCTTTTGCAATTAAGCTGAGATATTCATATCATCGTCCTTAAAGTCCCAATACCCAAACATTTTGTACTCTTCTACACAAATACACTGAATTATGTTCACATATAGTCTTGGGAGTCAAGTTCATAGGTTTTCACAATTTTTTTATATCGATTGCCTATCCACGACTCTCTTTCTAGCAAAAGCTTGGGAACATGTGCAAAATTGGAAACTGAGAGATTAGATTCTTTTTTTTTTCTTCCCTTCTTTCTCTCCTTTTATATATATAGATTATAGCACATTGATTGCCCTTGAAATGGATTTATCATCTTAAACATAAACATAAATTAATATGTTTCTCTTCATGCAGGCTAAGCGTCTACCACTCCGAGAAGCCATGGTAACCCAAACTCGTAGAGGGAGCTTCTCACAGGGCTCTTGGATCGGAGAGATGCAGCAGGCTTCAGATAAATCAGTAATAATCAGTGAAATTCTTGACCCAAGGACTAAAAATCTATTGTCCATGTCAAAGATTAGTGATTATGTGTTGTCAAATGAGCTTGTCAGCATGGCTTTAGCTATGGTTGCGGAGGATAGACAGATAAATGATGTGTTGGAAGAGCTCTTTGAAGAAGAGGTACTGCTTTCCTTCTCTGTATTTAAAATCCTAACTCTAGCTAGTCTTTAGCCCCGTCTCAATGAAGCTTTCAATCAATATCTGGTGTATCTGGTGTGACAGAGTTATAACCCGAGTGTTTTACTATGTCAATCCAACTTTACCTGGTGAAATCAATAGAATTCAGCTCCTTGTCATGATACACATGCGAAATTGCAGTAATTTAATGTTATCTAAAAAAAATCTGAACCAATTTTATGGGTATATTTTGGACCATGTGATGGATTTGTTTATGTACTAGCAAATGTAGAAGTGTCCTCCTAGGAACTTTCCCTTAGTTTGTTGGTATATGTTTGCTGATGCTTCCGTGATGCTGTAAACTCTTTACTCTTTATATTAGTATTTAAAAAAAAAAAACAGTTCCGTTAGTTTATTGGATAAATTGCTCTTTGTACAGTGCCAATAGTTAAGTGCACCCTTGCTGTTTACTTGGTTTAACATTTATGGGGATGAATTTTTTTTTGCATTTTCAGTAACTAGATGTCAGGTGAGCATCAATGTTCTACATGCTGTCATTTGGTAGCATCCAACTTTACATTGTGATATACATTCCAATTATGTTAAGAGAAGTTTTTGGTTTTCCTCAGGGCAATGGATTGCAGATAAGGCAGGCGGATCTCTACCTTCGTGAAAGTGAGGAATTGAGTTTCTATGAGATCATGTTGCGTGCTAGACAGAGGCGAGAAATTGTTATCGGTTTTCGTTTAGCGAATTCTGAGAGAGCTATCATTAATCCACCATCCAAAAGTGAGAGGAAGAGGTGGTCGGCGAAGGATGTTTTTGTAGTGATCGCAGAGGAGTGATGCGTTCCTGTTTTATGTTTGTAGTATACGTATTCCCCATGGAAGGGCTGTACATGGATCGGGAATCAGTAAAGGAAACAAAGTCCTAGTTTCTGAAAGCTACATTGATAAAACGACGACTGTGCACATTGCTTGCGGTTGAATGAACCCATGTCTCAATCTAATCTTATTTGTGACAAATTAATCTCAAGAATGTGATGGCCGGAAGAGATGAAAAGACCGAGAAGATAATCAAACTCAGCAGATGAAAAGGCCGAGAAGATTATCAAGCGCAGCAGATTTGTGGATGTAATAGAAAATTCAGTATGCAATGTGCTAATTGTACATGCTCATATAGATGGAGTTTGATAGTGACTATTATTGTTTTGTTTATATTGGACGAGAATGAGCCATGTAGTTAGAAGAATGACGATAAATAACTCATATTTTAAGAGGTCATGGTAGTTCATATTTAAACAATAAGTGTTAAACTTTAAAGGAACGAATTCTAGGGTGCACGTGGGTCGGTTTGGGTCGGATTGGGCTCAACACTTCATCTGACTCGCATAAATTCGGATTACATAAACCCAACCCTTATCTTAGCTTCATGTGGATTGGGTTGGATTGGTTTTATGCGGTTTGGGGTTGGGTACACAATAACAAATTACCATTGGACTATTAAGATTTTCATGTTGTCAATGACTCAATATATATAGTTTTATCTTCAAATTTCTAAGTTCTCTTTCTTAGACATAAGACAGTAAGACATGATTAATCAATTAATCATGTTCAAATTCAACCCGCAAATTAAAATTCATCATAACTTCACTAAATGGGATCGGGTTGGGTTAAATATGTTCGGATTAACTAATCACCTATAACCGATCAATTATATAAAATGGATCAAAAATCTAGAATCATATCTTATATGAAGGATGTGGGTAGGGTCAGGTTTGCAGTTTGGGTCGGATATGAGTCGAGTTTGTGCACCCCTAACGAATTCTCAAAATCCTAACGGGCTCGGTATCGAATTTTCATGTTATAACCTAAACAATAAGTGTTAAATCTTAAGGGAAACAAATAAGCTAAATTTTAGTGGGCTTGTGTATCAAATTTATATGTTGTAACTTAAATAATACGTGTTAAACTCTAAGGAAGACAAATTTACTAAATCCTAACAGAATAATAATTAATTAGAATAAAATCATAAAATCAAATAAATGTTCAACATATTAATCAAGACAATACAATAATTAATTAGAATGTAAAAATTAATAAAATAATTAGAAATGGGCTACATAGATTTCCAAAATATGAGCTATATATCATTTTCTTAGTCAGAAATACTATAATTCATAAACCAAAATTTGAATGTATATGATTAAGAGCACCCACAATAATGTGTATTTGCTGGACCAATAAATAATGTGAAATTTTTTATTTTTAATGATATGACTATATTGGAATATGTGTTTTGCAGATGTGGCTATATTGAGATATGTGTTTTGTTGATGTGGATGATGATGTGACTTGACTTTTTTATAATAAAGGTGGGACTCAGTCTTAATTTTGGTATAAATATGAGAGAAATAGTATGAATAATGGGAAAGTGGGTTGCTTGGATAATGGTTTTGTATTGTGAGATGTGTTTGCTGATGTGACAGTATTGAAATATGTATTATGTTGATTTGATTGTATTGAGAGTTGTGATTTGTGAAATAGACGTGGGATCCATTTTTTAAATTTATCAGGTCATTAGCGAAAATGCTAATCTTCCATAGGTTAAATATACATAATAGTCCATATCCTAGGTGGCATGACAACTCAGCATGACACATAGGATAACTTGGGTTAGATAAATTTAACTTCAGTTGTTCTCCCGCCTCTCTCTCCTGTGTCATTTCAGCATTCCCACTTCTCAAGAATGTCACTGTTGCTGCCTTATGTTTCACGTTAGCTTCTATTGCACACTAAGTCGATGTGTCATGCGAGCTTCTATCTCCTTCTCTTTCATTCTCTCTCTCTCTCTCTCTCTCTCTCTCTCTCTCTCTCTCTCGTTTTCCAGTTGAAAATTTTATCAAGGTGCTTGACGTTTTTTGGAAGCTTTGGGCGAAATCATCATCAGTTAAGTATCAAGATACTGGCAGACATCTTCTTCAACAAGCTCTGGGTTTCATTTTGTGCATCATCTTCAGCAAGTTCTGATTCTATTTAAGGTATGGAAATTACTCGAAAAGTGTGATTTTTTTTTCAAGTTTTTGTAACAATGGTGATATGGACAAACTAAGAATATGATGGTTTTTTATTTTAATGGATTCTGTCATACTTAATATATTGATGATTCTGAGGAATGTGTGTAAATATGTGGATGTCATATGTTTTGGTGTTTATTACAGTTGAAAGTAATTTATTGAGGTACACATATATAAGACTCTGTATTTGTTTCTGGGCAATGTAATTACGATTCTGACAATATAATAAGGGGACTTTAAAATGTATTCATGGGTTATTGTAGTGTAATCGTATTAATTATTTTGTCGTGTTTTGTAATTGAGCTACGTATTATTGTATTGTTTTTGTAGTTGTAAACTATTATGAGAATGTTGTAGGACATTCATTCTAATTCATCTGTTCTTAATGCAGATCATTTGTGGCACATTTGGGAAATATGGGTGATTTTGTGGAGGGTGCAGATGTCGTTGTTCCAATTATTGGGATGTTATTTGATTCCGTGGATGATATGTTCAATTTCTACAAGGCATATGGAGTGGCGAATGGGTTCTCGGTGAAGAAGAGATCAATTAGTAAGGACTGTAATGGGATACATAAGTATTTGATTTTCACTTGTGGTCGGTCAGACAAATATGTAAGTCAATCGAAAAATCCCATAAATCATAGGGCACATTCGAAGAACGATTGTAAGGCAAGGATGGCAGGGCGACTTAATGCTGATGGTAAGTGGGAGATCACAATGTTTGGTGACGAGCATAACCATCATTTGAGTCCTAGTCAGAGTAGGTTCTTTAGTTGCAATCGGGAGATTAAAGCACATGTGAAGAGGCAACTCGAGATCAATGACGTAGCTGGAATTAGACCGAGCAAGAGTCATAATTCTTTGGTAATTTCTGTCGGGGGGCATGAGAAGTTGCCTTTCTTAGAGAAAGACACGCGGAACTTATTGCATAAAGTCCGATGTATGCGTCTTGGTGAAGGAGATGCCAATGCAATGCAGAATTATTTCTTGAGGATGCAGTCGAGCAATGATGGATTCTTTTCATTGATCGATTGGGATGATGATGGGCGTTTGAAAAATGTTTTCTGGGCTGATCCGCGAAGCCGGGCGGCATATCAGAAATTTGGTGATGTTGTCACTTTTGACACGACATATTTGACAAACAAGTATGACATGCCATTTGCCCCATTTGTTGGTGTTAATCACCACGGACATTCTATTTTGCTTGGTTGTGGGCTGATATCTAGTGAAGACACAGAGACATTTGTGTGGTTGTTCAACACTTGGTTAGCATGTATGGGGGGTGTTCCACCAAAGGGTATTATTACTGACCAGGATCGTGCCATGAAGAATGCAATACAAATTGTATTTCCAAATACGAGACATAGACTATGTTTATGGCACATAATGAAGAAGGTTCCCGAGAAGTTGGGTTATCATGAATTATATGACGATCTATCAAGGATGTTGGCTAATGCTGTTTTTGATTCACAAAACATAGATGAGTTTGAAGGTAATTTTATTGATTATGTCAGTTATAGTTGGAGACATTTTTTACAACACTGTTTGGTTCTGAACAATGTCATTGCTACATTTGATAATGTAATAACATTATTATTTAATGTAATTATGTGTTATACAATGTAATGGTTTGAATTGTTGGTTTAATGTTACATTTCTTATTTGCAGAATTGTGGAGTTTGCTCATTTACATATATGATCTCCAGAGTAATGCGTGGCTTGCTGGGTTACATTCGCAACGGCACATGTGGGTTCCAATTTTTGTGAAATCACATTTCTGGGCTGGGATGTCTACGACCGGTCGTAGTGAGAGCATGAATGCATTTTTCGATGGTTATGTGAACTCGAAAACATCCTTAAAGCAATTCGTAGAGCAGTATGACAATGCCTTAAGGAGGAAGGTGGAAAAGGAGAGCGAAGCTGACTTTGAATCTTTGAATAAGGAAATTCCTTGTTCTACAATCTATGAGATGGAGAAGCAGATGCGAAGTGTGTACACAGCTAGAAAATTTATGGAATTTCAAAAAGAATTGATTGGGATGATGTACTGTGGCATCAAAATTGTTGAAAAGTTACCTCTAGTTACAAAGTATACAGTTCAGGAGGATGTCTTATATGGTGAGGGCTGGAGGAAAAAGGTGATGTTCACTGTCTGGTATGATAGCAAGGACATCAGTTGTTCTTGTCTGATGTTTGAATTTCGTGGAATTTTGTGTAGGCATGCTCTACTTGTCTTGATAGACAATGATAACTTTCTAGTTCCAGATCAGTATATATTAAGCCGTTGGAGGAAAGATGTTAGGAGGTGTCATTCACGTGTTAAGGTGAATTATGTTGGATGGACAACAACTGTTGAGCAGCGAAGGTATGATGAAATGTGTAAATCATTTAATCGTGTCGCCGATATGGCAGCGGAGAAGGAGGTTCATTATGCAAATATAATGGCATGGATTGATGCTTGTTTTCAAAGCATGACATCACACACAAATACAGCTTTGCTTATAGACAAAGGAGATCCCAGTGATCCAATAGTAAAAAGGGGGAAGGGTCGGCCACCAAGTGTCATGAAAAAGAGGATTTTTCGAAGAAAGCGCAAGGGTAGTTCCAATACATCAAATGCAGCAGTGCATGAAAATTAACATGAGGACCCTTGAAGTAGTAGCTGACTAACACAGTATGTTCTGTATGGGAAAATTTTTGCTCATCACCCCTTCTATTTTGGTAGCTTTTGTTATTAATGTGTTGTATGTCATGTGTTTAACGTTGTTTTTTGATACAAAAACAATGTTCACTACTTGAATTACACTGATCAAGAATATAGAGATGTACGCATGTCACAGACATGCTAGACATTAGGTTTGATTATATAACCTCCACTGATCAATGTAATTCATATATTTTGGTAGGTTTTTGTATCTTTGTTATTTTCATTAGCAGCATAACAAATGTGTAATTATGATATCCGGGGTTTTATTATGTAATACCATTATTAGGGCTTCGTTTTACGTTGTATTAGTGTTTTATAACATTGTATACATTATTAATTAAATTGTACAAAGTACATCAAAGGTAATGAACTTCTTTAACTATGTTCATATACTCTGGATTTTTTTTTAAAAAAATACCACAATTAATTATAAAACACCAAAACATCTTGCACAAGAAGCCAATTAACATATATTAATTATATATAACCCATTGACTGACATTACAAACCATTGTCATAGACAAAATATATGACTGCTTCTACATATTTCCCAAAATAGTGATTGCTTTGCAGTCATAACAAAATCCACAATGAAACTAATAAAATCAGTGCTTGATACCCCAAGAATACTTGACATCTGTGAGGAAGTTGTGTATCAGGCTTGCCCTATGCTTCGCAATGTCCGTCTTGTTCATTTTCTTAGGGATGTTATTATTCTTGATCAGACATTCCATTATGTACATGCAAATCACACCACAATCCACCCTGAAACAAAGTAACATATAAAAACATAATTTGAGTAATTGTAAACTACATGTAGTTGTAGTGAAACACTTACGAGTCTTGTGCTTGCTGTGGTGCGTCTCGTTTCGTCAAAATCTCGGCAGAACTGTACTGACTTGGATCCTCAAGTAGGGATAGGCCATTGAAGTATTTAACCTGCAATTGAGATGACAGTGTGAATAATCATCAAAACTATAATGTGTGAAGGTAACATAGGGATAATACCAGTTGAATAGCATCTTTAAGATAAGGATCTTCGCTGTCCTTTCTTCTAGGTAGAAGGGAATTGTAGTGGCTCCATGATCCGGCTACAGTGTCCAACACGAGTAGTGTCCAGTGATTGGCAACATTATGGTTTCCGGCGGAATGTAATGGGAATACAATATATGTGTACTTGTGCAGCTGGTCAACGAGCTTGTCTTCAATGAATTTCTTTAGGAGGTCAGTCCGATTCATTCTTAGGAATGACATGCATGAACTTGTTATGAGCAGCGACAGTTTAGGGTCTTCTTCGATGGATGGGTGTTCACACATATCACTTTGTATCCTCATCAAGTACTCTGAGACTGCGTTAATAAGCTACGAAAGGTATAGATATGTTATTATATTGCATACTCATTTAGAAAACAGTTAAAAGTTGCGATGTAGGTATGTAGGTGATACTCACATTGCTGGAGACCATATCGCCATTGAACAATGAATTCAAGTCGCTCCACGTAAGGTAATTATCACCAAGCCAAACAACGACACTGAAAAAAAATGGAAAAACAATGTAATAGAGATGTTTATACACATAATAAATATGACATACAATGCAATATATGATTTTGCTAGTGTATAACAATGGCCAATCAATAATTCATGGAATACTTACCTCGGTTTGCCGAGGCTTGCAATCTCAGAAATTTTTGACTTTGCCACTTCCGTAAGGTGCTTGAAAGTTGCACATTTAGTATTAATTTGCAGAGTTGTGGTCGGTGTGTCCACCAATGGCAGTTTGTCTACATCGACAACACCGCTACCCTCAACTTTCACAATCTCCTTCACCTTTTTGTTCTCATTTAACTTTCTCATATCATACTCAAAGTCTGAGTCCTCTTTCGTCAACCGTGTCTTTGCTTTGATGCATTTAACCATGGATGTTGTGGCTTGCTTCCTTTTTTTTGTTCGTTGTTGAGTGGGTGTGTCTTTCGTGCTTAAATGATGCAATTCCTCTTTTGGTGTTTCATTCTCAACACCAGGTTCAGCAACAATGCTCTCAGTGACTCGATCTGTTGGTGGAACTGTGCTATTATCTGATTCGAACAAAGCAACAATAGCACCTGTCTCGGACTTCAACTTCTCAAGTTCAGCCAATAAACGCTTGTTCTCACTTTGCAATACCTTTATCTCATTCAGTTTCGTTGACATCGCCGATCTCAGCTCAGTCAATTCAGCCCTCATGTTCTCCTTCTCTTTCGTTTGCACATGATTCTCAACTTGCAATATCTCAAGTTCTTTGTTTGCAGCATTTTTTTCCTCCTCCAGTTTCTGTATCTTCAGCAATGCTTCTTTCATGTCAGTACTGTGTTCATTGAGACCCTCGTGTGCAGTAGTGCTTGCTGGTGAGTTCAATGGGACATTATACAAACAGTCCTCATCAAGTAAAGTTCGATTATCTCTCTCCTCTTGTTCTTCAACTTGTACGTCCGGATTACTCTTGTACGAATCCGTTTCATGCTGGTCACTTTCTGATGACGAAACACTTTCTGTATCATCGTGCACACTGTCCTCACTGCCATCAGTGTCTATATCTGATTCTGGACGTTGATCTTCAAGTGCAGTCTCTTCTTGCTTAATCATCACTAAGTCGCCTTCAATTACATGGTTCATCTGCATTATGAATGTAATACATGAGAGTAGCATCTTATACAGCATTACAAAGGCAATTGTTCATAATCTGTAATTTTTTATTATATTGATATAGTGTAAAAAACATAGCTTATATGGTGAAAGACACATTTTCTAATGTATTTAGTAGTGAAAAAATGTAATAAGAAATGCTATTTCATATACCTTCTTCCCCTTCAATGTATCTATGTACTGTGCCTTGAAATCCTTTGGCCATCCTCTGATATCCCATTTTAGGAAACGAGGGAAAATTCTTGAACGTACCATATCGAACATGTTGGTGTGCTCACAAAACCAATACTGCAAATGAATTCAGGGAGTATGATTATATTACAATGGAAATTATTATTCGCAAATGATTATCGTAAATAAATTAGAAGGTTAAAGGTGTCTTACCGACATCACAGTGACACAGCCGGTTATTTTAGTTCCATCTGTCACATTCTTTCTTATCGAATGAAGAAGTGTATCTACTATTGCCTTCGACCAATTATATTTCTTGACGTTGTGCAGGTCATAAACGTAATTGATGAATGCCCATGGTAGATGATCCGCCCTAGTAGAGAAAAACAGTGTCAAACAGCTATATAGCATTAGTAGTCGAGCCACATCTTTCGCATCATTTTCTGTGTTCCCTTTCAGAGCTTTATCAAGTGCAGATTTGATGTTTGTGGACTTCATCCGTCCGACATCTTTGAATCTTCGTTGGATGAAACCTTTGCACTTTGGTTTTTTAGACCTGCCAACCTTTAGTCTTTTATTACCGGACACCACCCCAAATATTAGAGTTATATCACTCTCGGTTAATCGCACACGTGCTTTCCCCATGATGAAATAGCGTTCAGTAGCATCGTAGGTGCACATAATATCACGTATTATGTCATCCTGCTTTCTGGTCTGGAAATCCATGAAGTCATCACTCATTAGTTGTTTGAACATACTCCAAAATGGAGTCATTTTAAGGTACTTTCGATGCTGTTTTCTGAACTTGGACCTTCTAATTACTGATGTGAGTGCAGCTAGGTTGGACTTGTATTGTAAGGGATGAATATTTGGTTGTTGAAATGTATCAGATGAGGAGTCATTATCTATTGAATCTCTACCACCTTTGCTCGTCTTTGCTCGTACTTTCACCATCCTATAAGAACAATGTTTTGCATAGTTATTACATGACAATCGGATACATTATTTCTAAATCAATGACATTTTACATTAACATGATCGAAATCATTCTATAACAATAATGTAATAACATTTTTTCCAATGTAATTGAGATCATTTACAGTGTTACAAGAAACATAAACAATGTAATTATTCATCCAAACATACTGGAGTTCCAACAAACATGGCTATGCCATAAATTGCCCACAACAATTTTCCAGATCAGGTACGAATCATCAATGGAATATCATTTCCACATGAACAATGTGGAAACATTATATGCTAAGGAAATGAGATAATTCAAAGTGTAGTACTAAACAGAACAATGTAATTGTTGTTAGCAAGCATCATGTTAGAAGCATCAATGAAATGAAATTTTTTCATGAATATAGGGTTGTTGTTACTACGTTTGAGGTTGAAGCTGGTTCTCAGTAACAGTAATCCAAATGTAATCAGATGGAACTTCGAATCTCCAATTAAGTAATTCATCAAGAAAAGAATATTATTCTAGAATATGATAATGAAGAATGCATTATGTGAATCACAAAAACAGCATCTGCAACGGAACACAAGAAAATGGATTTCTCTTCATTATTAACAGCGATTTAGAAGAAACAGAGGGACATTCATAGAGAGGACTTAAAATTAAAGTTTGTAACTTACTTCGCGAGAATCCTACTGGTTTACGTCGATCGGAGGTCGAGATGCTTATCGATGTCGCCGGAAAACCCAAGAGGAAGAAAACTGTTTTTGCAGGTGGGCTTCTCGAGGGAAGTTAGAGTAGCCGTAGAACCCTGTAGAAAATGTCATTTTCAAGGACATTAACCGTGGTTAAAAAAATTGTGTCAGTATTGTTAAATTTGAAAGTCAAATTTTGAATCACGATTTCAACAAATTATAATTGCTGACTCAATATGCCATGTCAACTGCCACATAGGTTATGTAAGATTATGGACATATCTTGTATGTATGATTAGCACTACCGGGTCATTAGACATGTATTGCTGCATTTGCCCATGATGGTTCCCGTCAGTTTTCAATCAAGCACTTTTATCTGATTGTTGTACTTATAACGATACCTCGTTGGTTGTATGTCCAAGAAAAATGCCACTGATTAGGTTTTTTATGAGCTAGTATTCGAGTGAGCTCAAACTTTATCTATTCTTTTATCATTATCGTTCTTGATCGCAGCTTTCTTGTAGGCCTCTTCAAATCATCCCGACCAGCGTTACATCTCGTCAAGAGTAGGGTCTGTTAAGAGATACCATGCCATGCTCTAAGCATATTGATGGATGTTTTTATTACTAACAAATTTTTTAATGGCGTCAATAAATTATATTAAATTAAAGGGCAACAAGAAGGTCATTGAATGTGCTAAAACTTGACAAGTCCCAAGTCTGTTTTTCACTGTAAATCCATTTCGAATATTTCGGATTTGTATTCAACGATCCAATTTTTTTTTTATGTATATTTCATGTTCAATCTCCTTTTTTATTTGAAACAAAAATATATCATTGAACTCGTATTCCCGATCAAAATATCTTTTTGGTTTTTTTGAAAATAAAAGGTTATAAAGCCTTATAAATTTATTTATCATGGAGACGATTGTAAAATTTTGACAGTTAACTCCAGTTATCCCAAAACAAGAGGTCACTTTTGCAACAACCCAATTACACTTCCTCCTACATTTTCATTCTCACTTACCCTATGTACCAAAAGTAAAACTGTACGAAATCAGGTTCTTTCAATATTACATCTATTTAATAAAAAAATTAAAGAAGAATATCACAAAAGAAACAAGTTTAGAAGAAGAAGTAAAATTAAAATTGGATAATGAGTAACATACATGGATATATAATATATGTAAGGATAAGTATCCAAAAAGACCTTGTACTCAAAAGTGGACTTTGGTTGGATAAAGTGATGGGGGAGTTCAGAAATAGCATCGTCGATTTTTTGTACTATTTAATAATTATGCCTTAAAAATTATAGAAAACAACATTAAAATAGAAATAATATATAATAATGAGATGTAACTGTCAACCCCAAATATTAATATTTTGAACACTTAAAGGATGAGAAACTATTATTTTTAGAAGTTTTAGAAATGTTGTGCCCATCTAGGCGTATACAAAATGCGCCCAAGAGGAGTCAAAATCGAAACTTTGGGAATCTAAAAAATTGGACTTTAGAGAGGGGCGCCTAGGTGTGATCCTAGGTGTGCCTCTCTAAGAGCCTAGTCTAGAAGTGATTGCGGAAAATGGAAGATGGGGGGTGTGCCTAGGCAAGCCCAAAAGGTGCCTAGGCGCAACACGAGAAAATCTGGGTCTTTTAAACCCGAACTAGAGAGAGAGAGAGAGAGCGCAAACTTAGAAAGAGGGAGTGATTTTGGAGGAGATAAAATTTGGTTTTCAAGGATTCAAGAGATATTAACAAAATTCAAGCAAGATTCAACAAGTTTTCCAAGATTTGGAGGTAAGTTCCATGATTTGAAAAACCTAGGTTTTTGGGTAGATTTGTGAAACCTTTGATTGTTTGAGTCTAATGGTTGTGGAAGCTTGTTTAAGACTTGATTGTGGTTATATCTTTAGGTTCTATTGTTGGTTTGAAGTAGAGTTGAGATTCAAACGTTGTGTGAGATTCTAGAGAGAGAAAGGTGAGTTCTCTTGGATTTATGCTATTGTGTGTATTTTTATGAGTTAATGATGATATTTGGATGATGATATGAATTTGGTTTGCTAAATATTGATAGGTTTGATAAAGGGCCAAAAATAGAATTTGGGAATTTTCCAATATCGCGTTTTTGCTTGGAAACGAGGTAGGAGATTTCTTACCCATTTTCTTTCATGAAATTCATTGATGCCTAATGACTGTATCGATTCTTCATTGGTCCCATAGTTTGTGCTCTTGCCTTAATTACTTCTAAAGAAGAATGAACCTTGATTCATTTCATGATATCTCAATATATTGTATGCATACTCAATTTACATGTTTGGTCTTATATTGAGCACGGTGTATCTTTTTCTTACATCATGTAATAGCATAACTTTATATGTAGAGTTTATATGAATAAAGTATGGAATATGAATTTTTGTGCATTAGAGATGCATGGGATGTGCGAGTATGGACTCATAGACCCTTAAGTTGATTGAACATCACCTGAAAGGATGGCGGGTGGAGTCTTGGCTTGGCTCGAGCCAAATGAATTCCATGTGCGACAATACACGGAGATCCTGATAGACTGGTGGTGAACCAAGTCTAGATTTTGTGTGGAGTGATTGCGACCACTTATTGGGTCACTTACTCAAGGTTGGTCTTTATGTGAGTTCACTCACTAAACGTTATGGATTGGTGCCAGCTAGATCACCTAGTGATGGACCAAAGGGTAGGTGACCGTGATGATTAAATTATGGCCATGGTGATTGAACTATGTGCTTAAATTCATGTTTAGAATACATATTGTTGCACAATGCTTTTTCTTGGAATTCAGGCCTATATATATTCAACTATCATTCTTTTGCCCTATTGAGCCATTTGCTTGCCCCTTTACCTTTTCTTCATCCCCAAAGGTGAGACCAATTCCGGTGGTGCGAATATGCAAGAGCACCGTTGACATGGATGACCATCTAGGGTTAAATAGTGGGGTGGTAGTGAAATGATTTATATTATGCTTAATGTTATGACACTTTTATTTCTTTATGATGCATGTTGAACACCTTATCGGCGTGGGTTATGTAAATGTTCGAGAGGATAAACCATGTGATCGGGACTCCCAGGCCGGATTAAGGACTGTGTGTCCGTGATGATGTATGTATGATGTCTTATGGTTCGTTTGCTTAGTTATGCTATATGGATATTGCATGTTATTAGATGGTCTGAGGCCCTATCTAGATTGCGGATTGTGTGTGAGTTGACGACTGGAGGCCTTATGTGGATATTGATGACTTTTGTGATATGTCGCATTTATGTTCAGGTTGACATCCTCCGATATACAAGGAGATGCTGCCAGATTTTTTCGATGGATTTGGGAATGAGCTAGTTGTGTGATGACTATGATTGGTTTTATGGAAAAAAAATCACATTGATGACTTAGATGGATGGTTATAGTAGCGCCTCCTGGATCGGAATGTTACACAATAAGTAAAACTTGAAAATTAATTTATAAATGCTCTCAATTTGAAATCATTTCACAATAACCACAACTTTTAATGCAAGAGCATTGATTTCTTAAAGTTCAGAGAATTTAATGCAAGATCATTGATTTCTTTTAGTTCCAAGAAATCAATGTTAGAGAGCACATCAATAACAAAAATATATATTGTCAAGTTTTAAATTGAAGCAGTCTCTGAATAACATGTTTTTTAAAACTCTTTTTTCTTAGAATTTTTCAACACATTGATAAGAAATCATCTCCTCGATGATATCATTTTCTTGTTTTAACAAATAAAAATAAAAGCAAAATACATCTTTCTTTGTACTATACTTCAACCAAAATATTACAAAGTCTAGATAGGGAAGATTATAATTAATATAAAAATATCAAAACTACCATTTAACTATTCAAAAATTATTATAAAACCACAATTAATATTAAAAATAAAAAATCAAGTGGGGCAATTACCCACACTTGATCCTCAACAAACCCACCCCTTGCATGTACTTTCAAACAAAAGTCCAAACAAGCTAGAGCTATTTTGTTTTAACCTAAGCAAGTCTCTTTATTTGAATATTGGACTCCATTAATCTTATCACATTGATCCATTAGAAATTAATATTGTGTCAAGTAATATCTAACATAACCATCATTTGAGCAAATTTACAAATGAGATGTAAATTACGACATAATTTTAAGTGTAACAACATGCATTTCTACCCCATGTCATATTTTGTCCGCTTTGAGTCCTCCTAAATACCCACATGTATTTTTCTCTTTCTAGGAAGTCACTCATCCCAATATTGTTCTTGCAGAAGCAAGCTTAACTACAAAGTTCTGAAGGGATATGGTGTCACTACTTCAAGGAAAATCGGTTGTGACATGTTAGAAAATTTGGCCTATTATATTCTGCTTCTTAGATCTTCCCCTGGGTATGTGAGATCTAGAGCACTGAGCCCCTTTGGCACTTGGTAACTCGTCCAGCACCACCAAACTTGTTTTGCAGAGGCTTGTAGCACCTGCCCATTAGAGTCACGAACTACAATTCTTTGATACTGAATGTTACAATCTGCATTTCCACCCTGTCAAAACTTTTCCTCGTTGAGCCCTTCTAAATACTCACATGGCTTTTTCTTTCCATTAGCTAGGTCATCTATTCCAATATTGCTCTCGCAAAAGTACACTTAACTATAGAGCTCCAAAAGGGATATGGTGTCATTGCTCTAAGGAAAATTAGTTGTGACATATTAGGAAATTTGACATATATATTTTGCACCTTAGATCTTTCCCTAGGCGATGTGAGATTTAGAACACTGAACCCTTTTGACACTCGGTAGCTCTCTCAGCACCACCAAGCTTGTGTTGTAGGGACTTGCTGTAACGACCCGGCCTGAGAGACGCTACTTTGGTACCATTCAATCATTACTTAATCCTATTTCAATTAAGCTATCTATAACTCTCCAGAAAAATTCGGCAGCACCTCCCCATAAATCTGGAGTGCCAACCTAGATACACACATCAATAATCTAACTAATCATATCAAAACCACAAAAGGCCTCCGGCCATCAAATCACATGCATATGCAAACCTAGGCAGGGCCTTAGGCCATCTAGCATTAGTAGTTCCATCAAATCAAACAAGCATGCAACACATCATCCAAGTATTCATGCATTAAATCCAAATGTGACATATAGTCAACGATTGACCCGAAGTCCCGATTACACGGTGCACCCTCCCGATCGTTACACTTATCACATCGATTAGGTGTTTCAGGAAGGGTACATTATTCTAGCGCATATAAGTACTAATAAATAATAACAAGGTACAACTAAAACCCTTCCTAAAATATCCTCACAACTCCAGGTGGTAGCCATGTCATCGATACTCCTACAGCCCGCCTCTCCGGTACCAGAATCGGACTCATCTAAGATAAGAAAAGTAATGAAAGGATAAGCAAGGGCTCAGTAGGGGTAAAGAGAAATAATGAAATACATAAACTGAAATTTAAGATGAGTCAATGCAACAATATGCTTAGACCATGAACCAAAACAATGAATATCAACTATTCCGAGATCGTGTCTCTTCCTCATGGGCCATCGAGAATGATGCACCGAGCATCCATTCCATCAAGTGGTGAACACTGCCATCATGCATATACTTTCCATGATGAATACGACCAAATGTAAGACTCCGGCCTTACCCACACTGATTATGGCTCAATTGAATCCATCATCATAGTATGTTGCCTTGCATGAGTCTCATTCGGTCGAAACCAAGCTTGGGTTCCACAACCCTCATGACGTTCAATCAACCTACGGGAATTACGAGTCCATACTCGATCTTCTCATATGGCTCTAATGCATAACAAGTGAGATACCATGATATATATATACACTAATTCTACATATATATTAACTATTCATGATGCATGAACAAGAACCATACATACGTGGTATAAGACCAATCAATCACATCGGGAATGCATTTAACAATTTATAAATTACAAGAATAACCCTAGGTTCGTTCTTCCTTAGGGAGAAAATAAGGAAAGAACACAGATACAAAAGACCAATGAAGAAAGTAACTGCAATTTAAATATCAGGATCGAAAATGAAATAGATTGGGCTAGAATTCTCCTACCTCAAATCCACATAAATTCACAAAATTGGAAAATTTCAATTCTAGAGTTTGAATTCCCAAACCTAACATATGGAAAATTCACAAATTCAGAACACATTTCATAAATAATATCATCCAAATATCATATAAACATACTAACAATTCCATAAATTCAAGAAACCTACCTTCTCTCTCTAGAAATTTCTTCCCAAACTTGAAAGCCTCCCAAATCGAACTTCCACTCCAAATCAACAACAAAACCTATATTCATAAACACAATCAAGTATATAATCATCCTCCTAAAGCATTTAAACCCATATACGGAAGATTTGAGCAAATCTAGCAAAACCTAGATTTTTGAAAAACTCTATAAAACTTACCAAAATCACCAATTTTTCCTTGAATCTTCCTTAGATGTTGTTGACTATCGCCAGTCCACCAACCTCCAAGCTTTAATCTTGCCAAAATCACCTTCTTTCTCCTCCCCTCTTTCCTTCTCTCTCTCTTTCTCTCTCTTCTCTCTGCACAGTCACCACACCTGTAACTTTCTTCTTCTTTTTCCTTTACTTCTGTTGGCATGCGTGAAATGCTAGAACTCTTTTTTTTTAGAAGTTAATGGGCCAACTGCCCATTTACATTTGCCAATTTAAAGGCAAATTTGCCCGCTTTTGGTAGGCCAATAAATGCCCACCTGAAATGAGCTTATATTATACATATATATATATATAAATTATATACTATGGATATACATCAATATATATATTTAGTTTTTTATATTAGATTTTACTTAATCCAATTTAAATAAGGATTAACCTATTCTTAGTCAAATTTAATCCAATATTGATTTTTTTCAAACCCGAATTTTAAATTTAAATATTCCTGATATATTTTATTTGGTATTTTCGGGTTATGGTATTACACTTGTGGCACCCGCTCACTATAGCCAGATACTACAATCTCCCTCGCTTCAAGGGCTCACATCCTCACCTTTGATACCAATTGTAACATGTATTTCCATACATTTGTTCACTTTGGGACCTCTTAAGTACTCATATGGATTTATCTTTCCAAGAAGTCACTTATCTCAATATTGCTCTCGAAGAAGCATGCTTAATTTCAGAGTTTTAAAAGGATATAATGTCACCAATGTTAGAAAATTTGACCTACTATATTCTGCACTTTAGATCTTCCCCTGACCAATGTGAAATTTAAAGCACTGAGGCCCCCTCAACACACGGTAGCTCACCTTGCACCACCAAACTCATGTTGCACCCGCCCACTCAAGTCGATATTATATCAAACATGATAAGGACCCAAATCATCTTAAGAGCATTCATAGTAGTATCTTTAAAAATAGTTTAGTAGGTTAATTAAAGAATATAAAATACATATTTTAACAAAATGGACTCTACATTTATATCACTTAAAATTTACTCCAAAATATAGCACACTTAAACTACTTGTGCAATGCACTACTTTATAGCACATGAAAAAGTGTGCCATAAATTTTTTAATAGTTTATTCTCTCTCCTCTCTCTTATATCTTCTCTCCAAAAGTAATTATCTACTTATTTTCAAAAAATTTGATGTAAATAAATAATATTTCATTATTGCAGAGATGTAAGATAGAGATATTGATGCAATTGTTGTTAAATAAAGATATTTTAAATTGTCAAAAAGTGATATTTGAGTAGGTAAAATAGAGAATCTATTAAGACACTACGATGCGAGTGCTCTAAGTTCAATAAACATAAATGGGATGCAAGTGTAAAAAAAAATTAGGAAAAATTGGAGATTAGTTCTTCATTTGAAAGTTTTGTTCCAATGACACTAACATAAGACTTGTTTCAATAAGTTCATAAAATCTAGTTTTATATTCCAAAAAGGACAAAATGTTAAAAATACTTTTCAAAATGAAAAAACTAACCTCAATTAGATTATTTAAGAAATTAGTTTCATTAATTAAACATTAATTGATTTTTGAAACAAATTTCCAATTGGAACGTGACTCCTATTTGCGCTATTCTCATGGACATTTTCATCACATATTTGTTTCCTTTGATCATAGTTATTAACAGATTTGAGTTTTGTAGTTGATTCGTATAACTTTTTCTTGTTTATATGATTTTTTTTCATGGATGGAGTTAATGGAACTTCTATATCTGTTTGAATTTTGAAGATTGATTTCTGCACAAAGGTTATTTATATTGAATTTTTTTTGGTTGAGTTGTAGGATTCATATTGTCTTCTATGATTATTGTTCGATTTGAACTCTTATTTGTTGCTGGTTGTATTTTGTGTCCAAATATGTTTGGTTGAGTTTTCTTGCAATTGTTTCGGTCAAATTTATATATCCTCTTTGATTCTTATGGTTTGATTTGACCAGTTGTAATGTCTCAACCCGAGAGACACTACTATTATACCATTTGATGTACAATTAGTCCTATTTCAACAAAGTTAACCTCAATTCTCGAAAAAAATCGATAGAACCTCCCCGTAAATTAGAGAGTGCTCACTTGATGTACGCAATAATAGCTCAATAATCATATCAATACAAGATAAGGCCTTCGACCATCAATCCACATGAAACCACAACATAGGTAGGGCCTCAAGCCATTTACAACATTCAATATCCACAACCTATTAGGCCTCAGGCCTTCTAGAAACAAACAATTTCATCCAATGACATAAGCATGCAATACATCAACAAGTACTCATGCATACAATCAAACCATGACATGTGGTCAATAAGCAGTCTGGGAGTTCGATCGCACGGCGCACCCTCACAACCGCTGTAGTCATCACACCAAATAGGTGTTTTAGGAAGTGTATCAATACTAGTACATACAAGTACAATTAAGCATTAACAAGGTACGAGTCTAAGCCCTCTCAACAATACCCTCTCTACTCCAGGTGGCAACCATGTCGTCGACGCACCTACATATCCGCCTCTGCAGTACCAAAACTGGACTCACCTGAGAAAAGAAAAGAAAATGAATGGTTAGCAGAAAGTTCAGTAGGTGTAAAAGAAGAGTAATAATAGGATATAAGCCGGAAGTCAATAAATTCCAATGCAATAATATGATTTTAGTATGAACATAATAAGAGCACAAAAATACATCCAAATCGTGTTGATTCCCCTTGAGTGGGAATGATACCTCAGCATCCATCCCAACCCATTGGTGAACACTGTCATCATGTATTACTCATCAGAAAAAGACCATATGCGAGACCATTGTCACGCCCACACAAGATTAAGTTTTGATTGGAACTGATCCCTTGGGATCTCCGTGTGTTGTCTTACATGGAAGTCATTTGGCCCGAGTGAAGCCAAGACTACACTACCATCATTCCAAGTGACATTCAATTAACCTACAGGGAGATACGAGTCGATACTCGCATGACACTTTATATGCCTTAGATCTCAATCCTTGTTTAATCTCCAAAAATCTCCCTTTCTCTCCCTCTAAAATTGTTTGGAACCATGTAGGTCTAAAAATTACTGTCGCGTGAACTTAAAAGGGACTAGAAATTCTCGGGATGCGCCTAGGCACCTTCTGGGTATGCCTAGGCGCACCCCCTTTGGTTCAAAGGGTGCCTAGGCACACCTCCTCACCTTTTGTTCTCTCAAATCTGTCCTAGGCACCTATTCAATGCTCCTAGGCGCCCCCAGAGCACCTAGGATAGTTTCAATCCAACTCCCTTATTCATTCACTGTTACACTTATATAAATGCCCCATAATCCATAACTTCCTAACTTCTAATCCCTACAAGGTTCATATTTGAGGTTGGGTGTTACACCAGTGATTGATTTGCATTTTTCTTTGAAGAAATTTTGGTTTTTTGTAGTTTTTTTGATTTGGTAGTGATGTTTGAAACTAACCTAATGATATGTCGTGTGTGTCTAATAGATTTTATATGTTTCTTATATATTATCTATTTATTAATATGATATTAGATTCTAATTTATATATTTTTTATTATAGATATCTTCTTTTTTATTGTGGAGAAGGAAACAACGTGGAAATCATAGGGAAATTTTTTTTGGAGAGTATTCCATAGAAAATTATGTGCTTGAAATTTGTTTTCTTTTTTTAGTTTTTAAAAAAGAAATATATTTTAGAAATAATTTATTAAAAATTCATTTGGTTTGTGTTACTCGCCTACACATTTTGAAACAAAAACATGAAATTCAACATCCAAATTCAATTTAGATTCATCCAAATGCAATTGAAATTCATCCAAATCGAGTCCAAATGGACTCATTTTGGGTCAACACTGGGGCGAGGACTTTCAGCGGTTGAGATGACCTGCCAATGACCGTGTTAGGTGCTCCTTGGTCCAACAAGTTCTATGGGGTTGGTGGATGTCACCTGTAGTGGTTGTGGTGGCCGAATTGGGCCATTTACCTTTGTAGTGGGTGCACTCTTTCATATGCTATTGCAGCAACTATGATTGGTAAAATGAGTTTGTAAGATTTTAGTGTGTGACACTATGCTTGAACAATGTAATATTTTAATTTAGAATATCTAAGATCTTTATTAGGTTAGAATGTATGTTGATTTAGTGCTGAAGATCAAACAAAGATGTCATGCAACCTCCATGTAGCCTACATGAGCATCAATTTTTTTTCAAAATCTTGCATCGTGAATTTATATGATGTGTTTTTGTAAGATACTTGATTTTACTTAATTAATTGATTTAGTTAAATTGATTGATTAGAATAAAATCATTGTTTGTTTATGAATGATTATGTCTCCTTATCAAGTTTTATCTCAATTTTATTTTAGAAATAATCATCTCCTTAACTTAAGAAAGTCTTTCTAGATTGTTTTCATGACCCTGATTCCAAGATTAGAACTTAATCTCTTTCCTAAATTCGTGGGTGATTTTATGGTATATCTTTGAGTTCATTATCTAAGGTTTGGTTGGTTGTTTCACATGATATATAAATAGCTATTAGAAACCAATTATCCTTAAACATTTTACTCGTACGAACTGAAATGGAATTGATGTTTTGAGCGAGTTTTTATTTTGATAAACTTCATTCATTCTTGCATTGCACTTTGAGGGCATACTTGTGTGTTCTTGGAGCTTGAAGACTTCAGTGCAACTTTGGAGCATCGTGTGAAAGAATCTACTTGTGGTTGTGTGTATTGAGCGAATCAAACCAGAAATTAGTGTAGGTGATGTGGATCCTAACTCTAAGGATATTGTTGTAACCCTTTTGTTGATAGTGGATTGCTTCAAAGGTTGGTGGCTACAAACACCTGAGGTTTCCCCTGATTGAGTTTTCCTCGTAAATATTACATGTCAAATATGTGATTTTAGTATTCTTAATTTTTCAATTGGTATCAGAGGAGGTCACTCTACGTGTTGAGTGAGATCCTTAGTTGTTATGGGTACTAATCGTGATGGGAACACAAATCCATTTTTCAATTGTGAATACTATGCTTACTGGAAGGCTAGAATGTGGATTTACATAAAATCTCTGGATGAGCGGGTTTGGCTTTCTGTTATTCATGGTTGGACACCACCCACAACAAAAGATGAAGAGAAGAAAATTATCCTTAAACCTGCAACATCATGGACCATTGTTGAAAGAGACAGTGCGGGCTGGAACAATCTGGCACTAAATACAATGTTCACTAGTGTATGTCTTGACGAATTTCAATGAATTGCTAATTGCGAGACAACAAAAGAAGCATGGGATATTCTGAAAGTGACACATGAAGGTACACTAGCTGTGAAAATTTCCAAACTTTAGAAATTAACTACTTCTTTTGAGATGTTGCGAATGGTAGAAAATGAGACATATGATCACTTTTATGCTAAGTTGAATGATATAGTGAAGTTCATGTTTGCACTTGGCGAACAATTGTCACCGTCCAAGATTGTTCGAAAGATTCTACGATATTTGCCATACCAGTTTCAAGCTAAAGTAGCTGTCACTGAAGAAAGTAAGGATGTTGACATACTTAAAGTAGAAGAGCTTGTGGGTTCCTTACAAACATATGAAAAAAACTTCTGAATTCCTAAAAATTTGAAAGAAGTAGCTTTAAAAACAAGTCATGAGGACTCGGATGATGACATGTAAAATTTGGTCTTACTAGCCAAATTTTTAAAAAAATACATCAAACTTCAAAAGGGGAAAATAGGTTTTTCAAGATAAGGCAACAGTGAAATCAAAATCAGAGACAATGACTAAGTCATCCAAAGCTAACTTCAATGTTATGAATGCCAAGGTTTTGGACATATGCCGCATGAGTGTGCAAATAAAAAAGAGAACAATATGTCCATGAAGGTTGCATTTAGTGATTCACGCAGCTACCTAAAGGTCGCATGAAACCAAGTTTTACAAGTTCACATAGGCTACCTGAAGGTTACATGAAACATGCATTGCCTAATCCGTATGCATTTGTCCTTATTTGTCACTTGTGTGGTGTTAAAAGACATATTAGACCTCATTGTTCAAAGCTAAAGAAAACAAGAAGACATGTGCATGCTACGACTACCCTAAATACATATTCTTTACATTATACTGAATTGTTCAAAAAATTTATGAATTTCCTTGATCCATTTGACATGACATCTGCTCATACATTTGTGTCACATTCTCCTCAAAAGATTTGGGTAGAGAAAGGGGAAAGTTCATGTAATGTTGCATTTGTAGCTTATAATGCTTGATGTCAGGATAAGTGGTATCTTGATAATGGGTGTTCGCGGCACATGAGTGGTGATAAGTCATTGCTGTCAAAAATTATAGATTTTAATGGAGGTATAGTTACCTTTGGGGATGTAAGTAAGGCACAAATCAAAGGTAAATGTACGGTACATGGTTTCGGAATGAAAAATTTGAAGAATGTGTTGTATGTTGATGGACTAACAACTAATCTAATGAGCATAAGCCAATTGTGTAATGCTGGCTGCATGGTTAAGTTTTCACAACATAAGTGTGAAGTGTTAAATTCTTAGGATTTGTTAGTAATGACAGCAGAGAGGACTGATGATAATTGTTATGGAATCATACGGTCTGATCATGTTACTTGTTAGTCTTCTATTGTTGATAACTTTGAGTTATAACATCAGCATTTAGGCCATATAAATCAGCATGATTTACTCCAATAGGTGAGAACTAACAATGTTGCAGGTATTTCAAAGATCACTTTAAGTTCAAAAATGATATGTGGTCCATGTCAACAAAGTAAGCAAATATGATTATCTCACAAATAGGTAAATTCTCTTACCACAAGCCGTCCACTTCAGCTAGTTCTTATGAATCTTATGGGTTCAACTCAAGTTGAGATCATTGGACATAAGAGGTATATTCAAGTTATTGTTGATGATTTCTCCAAATATTCATGGATATGTTCTTTACATGAGAAATATGATGCTTTTGACTCTTTTAAATCATTGGATCTTAGAATTTTGAATGACAAATATATTGATCAAGGTTCTTTGCAGCGAATCCGGACAGATAATGGAATTGAATTCCAAAACAAGATGTTTGCTTCCTTTTGTGCTAAAAATGGAAATTTTCATGAACTTTCAGCTCCAAAAACCCCTCAGCAAAATAAAGTAGTGGAAAGAAAGAATCGAGTGTTGCAACATATGGCACAGGTTATGCTACATGGGAAGAACATACCTACAAAATTATGGGTTGAAGCAATCAACATTGCATGCCATATAGTGAATCGAGTGCACATTCGTCCAGGTACTAAGGTGACACCATATGAGATATAGAAAGGTAAGACACCTAACCTCAAATATTTTCGACTATTTGGGAGTAAGTGATTAGAATAAAATCATGGTTTGTTTAGGAATGATTATCTCTCCTTATCAAGTTTTATCTGAATTTTATTTTAGAGATAATCATCTCCTTAATTTAAGGAAGTCTTTCCTTATTGTTTTGATGACTCTAATTCCAAAATTAGAACTTAATCTCTTTCCTAAATTCTTGGGTGATTTTATGGTATATCTTTGAGGTCATTATCTAAGGTTTGGTTGGTTGTTTCACATGATATATAAATAGTGATTAGAAACCAATTAACCTTAGGCTTTTTACTCGTACGAACTGGACTGAAATTGATGTTTTGAGAGATTTTTTATTTTTGATAAACTTCGTGCATTCTTGCATTGCACTTTGAGAGCATACTTATGTGTTTTTGGAGCTTGAAAATTCCAGTGCGACTCTGGAGCACCGTGTGAAGGAATCTACTTGTGATTTGGTGTATTGAGCGAATCAAACAAGAAACTAGTGTAGGTGATATGGATCCTAGCTTTAGCAATATTTTTGTAACCCTTTTGTTGATAGTGGATTGCTTCAAAGGTTGATGACTAAAAACACCCGAGGTTTTTCCCTGATTGTATTTTCACTGTAAATATTACACGTCGCATATTTGATTTTAGTATTCTTAATTTTTCAGAGTCGATGTTGGTTGGGTCTTCTTGCTCGTTGTCTTGTACTTCTTTTAAGATCAACCACATCGGGATTGATCACGGGGCAACGAAGATCTGTCGTTGGTAATGTAAGTGTCGGGTGTTATTTGTGATTGTGTTCTTAATGAAATGTTATTTGTTTAAAGGATGACATAAGAAATCAACGGAGGAGGAGGAAGAAAAAGAAGAATGGGAAAAAAATTGTATGCGGTATTCTTTAACATAGGTAAGGGTATTTTGGGTAATTTCTTTTTGAGTTGTCTTTATTGGAACACACCTCTTTTATTTTACCCTTCTATGTAAATTTTCCAATAAATTACGACACGTGTTATCATTTTGGTTCATGTCATGTGTCGGCTACATCCTTAATCATAAAATAATAAAAAATACATTATATTTAAGCGTTGGGCATGCCAATGATGTTATAAGAGCAATAGAGTTGTTATATGAAGTGGTATATGGGTATAACTGCCATTTTACCTACTCATCTAAAAAAAAATACCCAATCCAATGAAGATCATGTATCGATTGCTAAAATAAAAACTCGACCTCCTCATTGCTAAATATACCAAAGCCTCTCGAAGTTAAAAAGTGGGGGAAGGTAACTACCGTTTATGATAAAAGTATCTTGCTCTCGTTTCACTCTTCTTTACTCATTGTTCGATTTTTAGTTGCAGAGAAGGGCATTTTCATTTTTGCTTCATAAGGTCAGGGTTCTAGGATTTTTGTATTCTTCCATTCTCAGTGATTTTGGTGCTGAGATTTTTAGGATTTTTTCCATTATTCTATTCTTTGAGATTTTGGTTAAGATCAATGTTATTTTACTTAATTTTGGTTGATTGATTGACAAAATCGTGCTTCGTGTATGTGCTGCCTTTGTACTCTTTAGCTAGGTTTTTTTGTATAATAGGTTAATATGGCTTCCCATGAACTTCTCGATGATAGTTAGGTTAGTTTTGAGGGATCTCTACATCTTGATGCTTCATTTGAAGACTGACCATCCTATAGGCTAATACCATGATTTGTTGAGGTAGCTGCAAATTCTTTCACATATGTTTTAGGATACTTTGGTTTCCATTTTCTCAATTTATTAGTATTTTTTCTAAAAAATTTCAAAAACATTGTACATTCATGGTGGATTATCTTGATTAGAATAATGATGTGATCTTCTTGATCTCATATTATCTATTCATGCTCTAATTGTAGTTATAAGAGAAATCATTCTTATGGAGAGATTGGTTGGTAGTAAGAGTCGTCGTAGTTGAAACTAATTATAGTTAAGACCAGTAGGAAAAGTATGTGTACTCGATACATTAATGTCAAACAGTTTCTATGTGTGTATGCAATTGTATAACTTTTCGAGAGACTTGTTATTGGATGTAGAAATTACACTTATTGTAATTTTTGGTTTAGAACTCTGTGATGCTTATTCATATTTGCAATTTCTTGATATTGTCTACTGATTAGAATTATTATCAATGTAATATTTACAATCCATGTTTTTAAATGTAATTCTACTCATCTCGTGAATGATCGTGAGCTTTATCTTTTTCCCCTCCAGTTTTACTATCAGAGAGATTATATATGTGCATACACTATCTCAAGAAGTCAAAAATGCTTCTTTATTTGAACTCCCTTGCTCAAATAATATTAGTTGAGTTAAGTTGCTGTAACACCCCGACCTACAGAACACTTGATTATAGGCCACTGACCAGAATGTTACCCACACCACAATCTAAATCATCAAATAAAAACCTAATTATTCCAATTAAGGCTACTTCACATTAAGACAACATATAAATTGAGAAATTAAATATCATTCATTAGTTTAACTCAAGATAAAGAAATTACCAAAAATTAAATCTATCATCATATCTCCACTATCATCATCCCTAGAATAAAACATGTAATAATCCTCGTACAACGAACCCTCGCTTATTAGATGAAAACCGGACTTAGTATTTACCATAACTTAAAGTAATTTATTGCTCAGTCATTATTAATAACTAATAAAACCTAGCTTTTGTCACATGAGTATCATCTTCATAGATCTGCACGCTCACCATCAACCGCCGGATCAGCATAATAATCAGAGAAACCAATACCTGTATCACGGAACATAGTGAGCTAAAGCTCAGCAAGTAATATTTATGCATGAATGCACGTGATCATCATCTTTAATGAACAATCAACCATTTAAATCATTTATCCAATACTTGGGCCCTAACCTAGGTACACTGCTACAGAGTAACCGATCGAGATTTTTCTTTAATTGAGTGTTATACCAAAGAACACTTTCCAGTCAATAAAATATTTTTCCTTTTTCCAAGTCAACATAACATCGACATATACCCTCCCTGTATTGCATACTAGGTTCGTAAAAATATTTTTCATTTATGTTCTTGTCATGTATTCCATGGAATATTATGCTTCATGCAAAGCCACATATAAACATTACCTCAACGTGTCCTCAATAACATCACATAATAAATCATCATTCACATATTATCAACAATATAAATTTTAGTTTCATATTACATCATAATTTGCACAGAAATTCACAAAGTCAACAATCAACACTGTCAAACACATTGTTTCGTAATGCAGTTGAAATATTACTTACCTTAAAGTGTTTTCCGTAAATCTCAGTATTTCAGTTAGAACAATTTGATCCTGAAATAAATATAGCAAATATTTAGATTTTAAATCATAAAATAAATCCCAAATTGTTTGGGTCAACTGGTCTGACTAAACCCAACCGGGTTAGGCCCAACCCGGTTGTATAGCCATCCAGACCTCCCCTTATACGCGGATCCACTGTAACTTATGGGTTTCATCACCGGGTCACCGTCATTGGAGACGGGGTGACGACCACCGCCCCCATAAATCGAAAGGCAAGGACCAGACGAATGCTCCGCCTGTCCCAACTACTTGATTGATGGCTGGAGTTATGAGTTTTCCCATAGAAAAGCTTTGTGGCCCGTGGTGTTTCTACTCCATACATGGTGGTCCTAGGCTGCTCCTCTCTGTACGAAAATGGTGGTGTTCAACTCGCCTCGCCGTTATCTTCCTTGTGACACCGGACTCGCCTCCAGTAGTGGTCGAAATCGTCAAGCTTCCCTTCCATCGTCGGCGTCTCTGTAGCGCCCCCTTCTTCTGGTTTTAGGGTTCCTCGATCCATGTGCCAAAAAATATATATTTATTTGTTTTTGTATATTTAGTTGCCCCTTACACCCTTATTTCTATTTACATGCCATTAAGCTAACTACTAAATTCTCTACTTCTAGTAATTTACGTTAATTTCATTTGAGCTCCAATTCCGACAATTCATCCACGCAACATTTTATTTATCACAACAATTTAATAAAAATGTTTCAGTTCCATCTAATTCAAAACACGTTAAAACACTCAAAATTATTACGGTCCTATATAATAAATATCATTTTACCCAAGGAATTTTTTAGTAACTGTCATATGTCACCATTACCCTATCTCGTAAGCCATTTGAAAATTCAAGATATTACAGTTGCTCTTAGGAATTGTTTGTCTTGTCATTTGAAGGGCTCTTGTTTTCCCTACTTAGTTAGTTATGTTGTTCTTTAGTTGGGCTTCTCTAGGTGTGTTTTATTCCATTTAGTTCTATTAGGGAGGCTCTCCATTTTTGGGTAATTAGTTTTCTCTTATTATAGGGGGTTCTATGAGTTTGGGCCTGCTAAGGTTGTTTGGGCATCTTGCATTGGTCTTGCTAATAATCTTTTTTAATAAAATCTATCAGTCCTTTAAAAAAATAGCATATAAAATATTTTACGTAAATAGATCTCGCTTCATCATGCGAGTGCTTGTAGTTTAGGAATGTGTGTTTTCATAATTTAGTATTGTTGTGATATTTTCTTACAGAAGATGCAAGGATTTTGATTATGTTTCATCATATGTCTCCTTGACTCGCAATTGAATGCATATGTTTAGTAATCTTTTTATTTGAATGATGTTTCATGCCAACATATGTTGATGAGCGAGTACTTTGAATTTGAATTGAGTAAAGAAATTGATTTCAACTATACACTTAATAAGCAAAATTCCAATGCAACAATTGCAACAGAAGATAGGAAAGGATCAAAATGTCAAAAATTTACTCATGAGGAGGATGTTCTTATCATGGTAGCTTATCTCAACACTACAAAAGATATCATCATTGTAAACAATCAACAACAAATACATTTTTCTTTAATGCATATCTATAATTGACTTGTTTTCATTTTCTACTTGTCAAAGCTCATGATCCATATGCAATCAAAATGGAAAAATCATTTCAGTACCATCATTGATGTGAATTATTGAGAGATGACCCAAAATGGCAATCATCCTTATCCAATAAGAAGCAAACAACTGTGAATGAAATAAGTTCGATACTTGTTGGTACTGTGAACTTGGAAGAAGATAGCGAAGCTTCTGCTAACCAAGAAACACATTTGGGTAGAAAACCTCAAAAGAGTTGTTAAAGAAAAAAGGGCGAATCTACTCTAGTATTTACACTAGAATATTGGGCAAAAAAAGAAAAGCATGACCATGAGAAAGCTAAGCAACAAGAGAGAGCACTTAAACGACATCAGGAGTAGTTGGAACTTCAGGGAAAATTTATGAGATGCAGGTCAAGAAGTTGGACACTATGACAATGAGAGCAATAGAGGCAGCATATTATGTATGTTTGAATTTGTACTAATGACTATGTTACTTTCTATCTGTGAGTTAATTTGTTTTTTATGCATTGACTATCAAAACTATTCACTGTTTGATTATGAATTGCTTACTTTCTATGATTTGATGCATTTACTTAAGCACTAAAATATCGAGTCTTTATTTCTTTTTGCTTGCTCCACTTCACAAGCGAAGTATTAGTAGCATTTTCGGAAGGTGTACATTAAAATGAAAATTTATAGATTTCCATGTATTTGCCACAAATTCTCAATTAAATCACATTTTAGTTAGTGTGAGTTTCATTACTCCTAATTCGACCCAAACTTTGAAACATCTCATGCACTTTAAAAGAATCTCTTATTGACACTGGCTCAAGTTGATGAGTATCGATTACATCAAATTTAGTGTCACTTGGTCCTTTTTCATCCTCAATTATCATGTTATCCAAAATGATGCATGCTTTCATAATTTTTGCAAGAGTAAGTACATCCCAACAACGAGAAGGCCCACACACAATAGCAAATTGCGCTTTCAACACTCCAAAAGCTCTCTCAACATCTTTTCTTCTCATCTTCTGCATTATCGCAACATGTTTGTGCTTCAAACCAAGTGCACAGAAAATTATTTTTCACAAAAGTTACCCATCTAAGATATATACCATTAGCAAGCTAATATCCCACCGTGTAATCATGACCATTAGTATGATAATTAACTAGAGAAGCATGTCCGTATGCGATTGTATCAAAGAATCAAAGACAGGAGACTGATCAAGCACATTGATGTCATTGAGTGCATCGGGCATGCCAATGCTAATGCATACAATCAATACTGCCTAATATCCCCGAAAACTATTTAGTTCACCAAGGGATAACAATCGAGATATATCATTACTATATAGAGCCCTTGGTATTTGCCACCATAAACTTCTTTGAAACAAATTATCAAGATTGACTAAAAATAGTCATTCCACAATCTATCATGACCTTCATGTCCACTACGATCAATCAATCGATAGCCAAAAGCATAACCACTATATCGAGCCAATTGACCACAATTAACCATTTCCTCTGTCTTTGCTACTACAGTTACCATCAATTCAAAGTCATCTTCAGAATCCTCTTCAATGTTAAGAACATTTTCGAGAACATTTGAAAAAGGATCCATGAAGTAAAAAAAATATAGTGAAGAAGAAATTCAAATAATAAAGAATTCAACCGAGAATAGAGAAAATGATAAAAAAATTGGAGTCATAATTGTTGAAGCAAAGATAAATACATGAGTCTCATTTTTAATAGACTTTAATCGATAATAATATTTTAGCAACCCGATTATAACAATTTTCATTGGAGTAAAAGTAAATAAATAGCAATCCATTAAAACATTATTCAAGTTGCTATAGTACACTGCAATCCACTATACGAACCTCTCCAACATATGCTTGAAAATGAATATTTGATAATATATGAAAATGTGTGTTTTTGTAAATGTGACTCTATTGAGAAATATATTTTGATGATGTGTATGAATATGTGACTTTTTTTTATAAAAGATATGAGATTCAATATTAATTTTGATATAATTTTTTTAAAAAAATAGCAAGAGATACTTTAGATTTGAAGGTTTTGTTAATAAAAAAAGAATGAAATGTATAAAGATTTGTCACGTGAAACGCATGTGGTCTTCCATAGAAAGCCTCCCCTCAATCCCAATTGCCACTGTGAACTCTTTGAGGGACTTCATTCATACTTGAACAGAAAAAGATGCTCGAGAAGTGCTCATTGTCTCTTCCATCACAATCCGGTGAGGCCCCTCGGTTCTTCCACACACTCAATGGCCTTCGGAATCTCGCAGAGATGCGTCGTTTTAAGGTATCAGAAACTCTATTGCCCCCAATTTTGTTACCGCTCAAATTTCGTATTTGGTTTTTTTATAGGCATTGAAAATATTATCGGGAAAAATCCACTTCCTAGTTGTCGTAGTTTGTTAAGGGGGAAATTCTATTTTGTACTCAAAGGTGATTTCAAAAGTGTGGTGCACATTTTAGGTGGACATGACAGAGAACATGTATATAGATATTCATATTATTTGAAGGATACGTGGCTGTTATGTCATTTTACCAATTTCTGGACTGATTATTCGAAAATGTAGCAGCAAAATTTATTGTTCTTTCATCAGTTGTGATTATGGATTTTGGACACAGAGTTGTCGATTTGCAGGTCGAATCCCCTGTCATGTAGTCATACCCATCAGTTTATAGTTTTATGACTAACTGTTTTCTTGCCCTAAAGTAAAACTGTAGTACTGTGAGACACTGCATATATGTCAAGGTTATTTCCGCCTGATAGATTTTGCTTTTAGTTTTGATTTTCTTTGTTAATGGAGGCTTTTGTTGAATTTACAATTTCTTCAATTTTTTCTTTGACAGCTTAAAGAAGGAAAGAGATTGATGGGGTTTCTCCCATTTTTTTTGGATTTTTAGATGAAGGGATGTATGGGTTTATCAAATTTTTTTCCATGTAGGCATGGTTCTTGGATCAGTTCGGAGTACTTCATGATGGAAAACAACCTTATCCGGGTGCAATATCAACATGTATGTTATCATATGTTAGTTTTGGCATTTGGGTAAACCAGTAAAGCTTTTACCAGTAGGTTTTGTTTGTTTTTGGTATTTTAAGCAAGTGGTATGATATGGTTATGGTTTTCTAATTCTTCATGGTTGATAGTAGAGAAGCTAGCAACCACGGGTGCGAAGATGGTAATTATAAGTAATTCCTCGCGACGCTCATCAATAACCATGGAGAAAATGAAGAGCCTAGGTTTTGACTCATCTCTCTTTGCAGGAGCCATCACTAGTGGAGAATTAACACATCAGTACCTACAACGGTTTGTTTCTTTTTAAAATCTATTCTCATGCATAATTATCATTTTTGTGGATAGCTTGTAAAGAATGTTAGGATTGACTAGGAGTACTTCATCAATGTTTGTTCATGGTACTCCGTTGAATCATTATGTCCTCTACTTCTTGCATTGATGTTTTTGCCATTCTCCTTTCAATTGGTTAGTTGCCTCACAAATTTTCATTTTTATACATAACAGGAGAGATGATGCTTGGTTTGCATCACTAGGAAGGTCGTGCATTCACATGACCTGGGGTGACCGCGGAGCTATATCTCTGGAGGTATTTTAGTGTACTATAACTTTTTGAGGTTTCTTTTTTTTTTCTTCTCCTTGTACACTCTCTCTCTCTCTCTCTCACACACACACACACACATGCGTAGTCATGCACCCTCCTGCCCGCAAGCACAGGCATAGCCTACCTTCATCAGCTATAAGTTCAGCAATGTTTTGAAACCCCCTATTCAGGAAACTATGTAATGATCTAGTAATTTTATACATTTTTCATTATCCAAAGAGTCTTGGGTGTTTAGCTAACCCGATCAAATTGAAAAACAGGTCTTTTTGTTATTTTTTGGAAGCAACTGTGCTTGGACCATACTGCAACCTTGGCTTTCTTTCCGTTTGCACCAGTCAATCAAACCAATATCCCATAGTTTTCATCTTCTCAGAAATCTTAAAGATCTTTGACTAGAAAACACACTGAATACTGCTTGATTGTATCATAAAGAGTTAAGGATGCAGAGGTTATAGTGACTGTATTACTTAGAGATTTTATGCATGTAGGGCCTTGGCTTGCAAGTTGTGGAGAATGTCGAGGAAGCTGAATTTGTTTTGGTCCATGGCACTGAAGCTCTTGGACTCTCTTCTGGCGCTGTGTGTCCTATGAATCTTGAGGATCTTGAGCAATTGTTGGAGCATTGTGCATCTAAAAAGATCCCCATGGTGGTTGCTAATCCAGATTATGTGACTGTGGAAGCTAGGGCTTTACGTGTGATGCCTGGTGAGGTTTTTTTGGTTTTCTTATTTTCTCTATTGAACATCATTGTGCAAGTAGAGTATAGTGTCACTGTTTTAGAAGTGGGATTACAATTCTATTTAAGATACTCAGATGTCACATTGTGGAAAACTGGTAAATATTAGTGTGAAGATTGACTAGGAGTAGTTTATTATTACATTTGTTCATGGTACTCTCTATTGAATCATTATGTTCTGAACTGCTTAGTTGACGCTTTTGTCCTCCTCCTTTCAAGTGGTGAGTTGCCTCACAAATTTTCATTTTAAAACTTAAAAGTGGGATTATGAATTTACGATTCTATTTAAGATATCCAAATATTGCATACTGTGGTTAGTGTGGGCATTATTTATGCAGATATAAAGTGCCTTAACTTCTTTATTTATGCCTGCAAATTTCCTATAAACATTTTCATGTATAATTAGTATTGGCATTAGATTATGTTGTAGTATTTATCTTCTGTTTCAGTTTGGTTGGAAAATTTGTTTCCTTTCCTTTAACAATTTTCTGTCTTCCCTTAGGTTGCTTTTGAATTTTTCAATCCCATTGTAGAAAGCTTGAGTGTATGATCTCAGTTGATAATTCCTAGTTTCCCCCTCTAGCAAGGCAGTTTCTTTTTTATAGAATGTGTACACACTGTGGTTTCCTTTGTTTCTCGTATAAAAGTTGTGAAAATGTCTGTATTTTTTAGAGTGGCTCAATATTGTAGCATTAGTGAGGAAAATAGCTTACTTGATTTGTGGATGTTGGAATTTGTATAAATAATGTGAAATGCTCCACCCCAAAAGGTTAACTTATTGGGTTGAATGACAAAGTAATTAATATTAACTTGGTATTGGAGCTTGTTCATCGTACACTACTTACTCAGATTAGTTCTCCACCAAAGATGAGCAAAACCCAGCTGGCGGCTTTGGGAGCGGACACTAGATGCGCTGCCACAAGCGGCTCAACTCTGGCGTGTGTGTTTCACTAGCCACCACCGGTGGCGTGTGCTGACGGCTTGACGCTGTTTTCTCTCCTTATTGGGTTGAATGACAAAGTAGCTATTAACTAATATTAACAGTGGAAAACTGGAAATTAGGGAAACAATTTTTTCATCATCATTATATCAAAGATATGCATATATGAGTGAGCCAATGGGAATTTTGTAAATGTTTATGTAAATTGTCAATTTTCCTTAGCTTCTTGCAACAAGATAAGTACCTCACACGCATCACACTGCTTTGCGTAAGAGGAACTTGAACTTAGACCATTATTTTAGTTGTGTTGGATTCTATTTTCTCTGTATAAAATGTGGTGTTCCTGTTATTTTCTCGTCTTTTTTATAATCCTTCCTTCATAGTGTTCAAATTTTTCTTCTCCTTATTTAAACTTTTTGAATTCTGCTAGGGACTTTGGCAGCCAAGTATGAAAAGCTTGGGGGAGAAGTGAAGTGGATGGGCAAGCCTGATAAGGTAATGCAAAGTTAGTCATGCATGCGAAGTTTGGATTGCGGCTTATTTTTTTATTTATTTATTGATCAAATTTTCTAATTTGCATCTGTGTGGTTAATTTGTTGGTTTAGATTTTGTTAGTTCGATTAAGGAATTATCAAATATATGAATTTTGATGTTTTTAGTGCAACGGTAACCCACTTAATTTATGGCACTTGACTCCAAATTTGGCTTCAATTTTCATGGCATGGCCACTCTTGTTTTGATTTTCATGAAGGATTTTATTCAAAAAGGCACCAAGGGTTGCGAAACAAGTGCATCAAGAGAAACTAGATTGATGAAATCCTTCCAATAGTTTTACCTTCGGAGTACTTGGTGTTGTTGAGAACTCTGCTCTTTTTACTCCTTCCAAACCAGGCAGCATGTTATGAGCTGAAAGTCTCATGCTTTCAGCTAATACTCCAAGGGACTTAACATTTACGCATAAAGCTCCAATTATATTAGAGGCCTTTGTAGAGAAATATGTTTGTAATTAACATTCCTTGTGAAGGGTAGTATTGTACTTCCTCATGAAACTATCATATTTATTCATTCTTTGTAATGTGGTGAAATACAGAAATAGAAAATACATTTGTGTTCTCTCTGTCTTGCTAACAGCCTTCTTCCAAAGGCCTCTAGACTAGCTGTAGAGGAGAATAAATGACTCGCTTACTCTTCCTTTGATCTGCACAGATAACATCTATTGACCATTGTCCGGCCCATCCTCAAAAAATAATCTGTAGTTAAGATGTTACCTCAAGCAGGCTACTAAGCGAACTCACTCTTCCCAACACCCCTGTGCATCTTATTGAGAAATTTGTTTTAATATTTGGACAGTAAAAGTGTTAATCTTGGTACGTAATTTACACATGATCTTATATCCCTTCCCTCTGGTCACATGGGACTTTTGAGGTTATTTGCTGCTGTAATTGATGAATTTTATCCTGGTTATTCTTTCACTTTGCGTGCGCTAGTACTGGTTATTTACATCGTTTGATATTCATGTAGGTGATGTATGAATCGGCTATGGCCATGGCTGGTGTGGATGGTTCCGAGTCTGTTGCTGTGGGCGATTCTCTTCACCACGATATCAAGGGTGCAAATGCAGCTGGCATTCAATCGGTATTTATCACTGGAGGGATACATGCAACTGAACTTGGACTTGCTGCTTTTGGGGATGCTGCTGATTTATCTTCTGTACGAGCACTTGCATCCAAGTATGAAGCATGTCCATCATATGTGTTACCAGCTTTTACTTGGTAATATCTCATTTTTTGAGACAGAGAGAGGGGAAGAGGAAGGAGGGTTGGAATGGTGATGAAAATAAACAAAACAAGATTTACAATTTATTGGGTTACATATTCGAAGGACTTTTGGCTGTTTTAGCAGTATTCTGAGTTCCTCTTCAGTCTTAATGACTAAAAGCAGATTTGGCTTTGAGAAGAGGCTGGTACTCCATCCTTGTATGATGGACAGTAACATGATCTTAATTTATTATTTTGTCCAGCAGTTTCCCTTATGGAACTCAATTCTCTCATTTTCTCATCTGAATCTCTGATTATGCCAAATGATTGACAAATAGAACAAGGATCTGACCTCTTCTTCGGATACTGGAGGAGGATAACACTATTTGTTGTCAAGTACGATCAAATCAACAATGAAACCTCTGAGCTAGAAGAACGAGAAGCAGGCTCAGGAGTTTGAGTCATACACCACTAAAGACTACACAAAGGATTTTGTACTATTTTTCTCCTATTTGGTAGGCTGTAAAAGAGATTTGCATTCCTTTTCTAAGTTCATAAGTTTATTCATTTTATGTTTCAACTTAATTCATCTACGAGTACTGTAAATATCTCTAATAGTAATTTATGAACTTATATGCTATTACAATCTTAGCTATATCAAACATCAAATTATACACTATTATAACTTATGCTCTACTAAATACAAGCATTTTGATTCCTTCAAGATTGGGATCAAAAAGGGTTATGATGGAGGCACCCAAATGTCCTAACTAGACACGACATACACTCATCCCTCATACATTTACAAAAAATGACCACTCATCATATCCTTGTAAGATTAATATCAATTTTAGTCACTCAAAGATGTCATTATATTTTACACTCTTAATACCTTATTTCCAAAACTTGCATGCTGCACACCATCTTAACACCTTATTTCCAAAACTTGTATGTTACACATTTCAATTTTGTGTAAATCTACACACCTGGACAAATTTTCAGTCACAAGCTTGACCGCCAACTCAATTGGTCCGCCAAGTTTACTACCGCGTGAACAAGTCCAGCAATGTAAAAATCTACCCAGATGTGCAGACCGGTACAAAGTCAAATGCAAAATACAAGTTTTGAAAATAAAATATGCAAAATAAGACATAAAATATCCTTTTGTGCGTCTGAAACCAGCCCTACCCGTTAAGACATTTATGAAAGATCTCGCCACTCAAAACCTCCTTTCACCGTTTCTATACTAGCCGGGTCCAGTATTAATTTTCCTCTTAACCGATGTGGGATTTTAGACAATGTTGTTGGGTGGGCCATGAATATATTTTGGGCTTCCTTGAAAAGAGCTAATGGACCAAATACCTGCATGAAGATCAAGATATAAACTCTAGTGGCCTAGTTTAGACTTTACTCACTGACTCACTGTCCGAGCAATGGTGCAAAAGCGTCTGTTGGAGAATTCTCCATCGGCGTCGGCGTCTCCATCAGCAGAAGAAGACGAAGTGCCACGGCGAGAATACGATCGAGTAGATTCTGATTCCGAGATGGAATCCGACAACAACGTGTCTGCCTTCAAAATCATGCCCATCATCTCCAAATCCGCTATTCGCGTCGATCCTGACGAATCCCGTGAAGAAAAAGTGATCGCCGCTGCCGCCAATGAAACTCCAAAGAAGAAGAATGAGAAGATGAAGGCAGAGAAGAGGAAACTCCCAGTTCTTTCCAAGAAACCTGACCAGATGTCCTCCGGTCAGGTAAACAATGTTTTTGCTAATGATACTGATGTTGCAGATGTTGAAATGGCGGAACCGAGCGATGAGCCAAATTTTCATTTATTACATGTAACTTTAGCGTTGCCGGCTCTTACGAAGAAACCGCAAGTGAGCAAATCGCGCAGAGAGAAGGTTAAATTGAAGGATTTTCCGGTGGGTGACAAAATTGTAGCTCTAAGTGAAAGACCGGAGGACAAAAAGAAGGTTGCAACGAAGTGGGCTGAGAATAATAATGTATTGGGTAAAAAAATTGAGTCTTTGAGTGAAGGATTGAAGAGAAAAAAGAAAGTTGAAGTGGTGGGGGATGAGAATGAGAAAGAGCATTTTTCATCGATTGGGGATGGAAAAGGGGTTTGGTGGGAGGATTTGAGTAAAATTGAGAGTGAAAAGGCTGAGGAGTTGAAGAAGAAATGGAAGAAATTGAAGGAAGATGAATTAAAACTGTTTATCTTGAAAATTGACCTGCTCAAGGAAACTGCTTCTGCTGTGATTGATGCCATGAAGGCCTCCCGTTCTTAGCGTTCCTTTTGGTTGGTTGTTTCTTGGTAGGGATGAACTAGTTTTTGTTGGTCACTCTGGCCTCTGGGGAGGTTATATCCATGTAAATGATTTTGCTACTGCTGTGATGGATGCAATCAAGGAATACCATTTCTTGGTAGTCTTGGTATTTTGATTGGTTGGTTGCCTTAGGGTTTTGTTGGGTGTGAATTAGCTTTTTTGGCTCCTCTGATCACAAAATTCTTTCTTCAGGCTAAGATACTACTTAGCAGTCTCAGTTTTTTCCCCTCTGGTAATTGGGATTGCAAGGAAAAGGGCTGAGCCTAAAAATAATGAACTGGCTGGTTGGTTTAGGATTTTGTTAGGGGTGAATTAACTGCTTCTTTTTTTTTTTGCTTCTCCATGCACAAAATTTGTTCTTGAGGTTCTATACATGTGAATGATTTTCCTTGGTGAAACTATATGAATTGGACTGTTGTATTTGCTTGGGCTTGGAATTTTTTTTTATTCTTCTATGAGCTCCCAGAGATCAAATATATGCTTGAATCTAGTCATTATGTTGAAAACTGAGTGATTTAACATGCTGTGTAAAGTTTCAAGTAGATGGATCATATTGGTGAATGGTGAGTGAAGTTTCTAATATATTTTCTTGACAAGCATCTTGAGCAGTTACAACAGAGTCTCTGTAGTGAATCACCACTCTTTTAGGGGTGTCAGTTTTGTTTTTTGTGCAAATGTAGTCCACATAAGAGACTATGCTTGGATCGAATAGGGAGAGTTAAGTGGAATAAAGTGGGGAGAGTCAAGTGAGAGGGAGTTAAGTGAGGGGTTGGGTTGTTTGGATTGGGAGAGTTCTCAATGGAGGAGCAATGTATAATTTTACTTGGATTGAGAAGTTTGAGGAAAAGGAGGGGTATAGTTATAGCTATTGACATTTGGTTTGAACTTTGAAGTAATGTTTTGTATTTTACGTTTTTTTAATATCATTTTATATTTTTTATTTTGAGAAATTTTGAATATATCCTAGGTTTGACATTGTTAAAAATTATTTCTTGAAATAGAAAATTAGAAAACTCGTTTGGTTTGAAATTTTGACATTGTATTCATTTAATTAATAAATAAAATATTTTGAAAAACATAGAATTATAATATGATGAGTATTGTTTAAAGTCAAATTACATAAAATAAAATGATATAACTCTTGCACAATCAAGTTGAAGAAGATCTTCATCTTCTTATTCCGAATGATCCATGAGTAAAAAAATCATCATCACAAAGAAAAATGCTTAGGTTGGTGGCATGGGAATATCACACGCATGCTGCACCAGAGAGTTGGACTTCGGATGGCTTGACTACATCAACTTCTTCATCTTTAGGTGTAGACCTGTGTAGTATCTTATTTTTGTCCAGGTTCCAATGGCAATTTTGATTTGAATTTGAATTTCTAATTTTACTTAGTAAAATAGTTTAAAGTGAGTTTTATTGCTTAATTGCAATTAAGTCTAATGAAATAAGATTTTTGGAGAAAAAAAAAGGGAAAAGAAAAATGAAAAAAATGAAAAATCCAATAAATGTGGCCCAAATCCAATAACTTGGCCCAATCCAAATCCAATTCATTAACCCTAATAACTCTGGCCCAATACACAGGCCCAATCAATAAAAAAGCCCAAAACACTAACGTATAAGTTACTCACCAAACATGGATTAACGCTGGCTTATAAGCCCATAAATACGGTACGGGCTAAAACCAACACATGTCACCCAAAGTTTAACAAAATTTGTTCAATATATAGGAAAACCCTCGCAGTTAGTCCTCCGTTGTCACTGGATCGCGCATTCCTTCTCACCTCTGGAAAACCCCCGCAATCAGTGCTCCCTTGTAATCGTTCGCCGCCGTACAGATCTGCACCGCTGACGACCAAGCCGCTGTCACAGGTATCAGTTCCCCTCTCAGCTGCGTCTCTCAAAACACCATGTTCCGTTTATTTCAGCCCCTGCATATCTAGGTTTTGCGTTTTTGTTGTGAAATGTTGAAGTTGCCGGATGTAATACATTCGGTCGTTGCCGTCCCAGGTCCCATCCTATTTCGATGTCCTCTTCTTTGACATCGAAATTAATTTTCCCTAGAGCATCGCTGCAGTGGTGATCGGAGGAAAACTAATTCTTGTTTAGGCGTGAAATGTTGCGGGTTGTTCGATAATTTTGCTGTCACTGAATTGCTCGATAACTGATTGAACCTTCATGTGATGATTAAATGCGTATTGTTCATAAATGTGTATTAGCTGTTTGTGTACAAGTGATTCTTGTTCGAATGTTGGAATTCTTAGATCATATATTTTTATCAAATTTTTGCTTAACTTTTTTGTTGTTTCATTATATTTTTATTCCTTTTGGAACACTCCTCTTCATGGGACATTGGATAGTTGAAAACAAAACATTATTTTGAATTCGCTGTTGGATCTGTTTGCATGTGTATCTTTGATTATAAATGGTTCACCTGTTGAACTTTCCATTGCTTTATGCACATATATTGCTCCAGTATAGATAATTTAACCTGAACAAAAGAACTTTCCTCAAATTATTCTTCTAAATCATATTGACTACTTCACCCCCACATTTACTGATCCTTGTGTAATTCTTAAACATTAGCCCCTCAGTTAGTCATAATTAAAACACTTTACTATTTATTTTTGAATAAAGAGAGCATGTTGTCTTATAAATAGGGTGACACTTGGGATTCTCTTTAGGAAAAATTCACCCTTTAAGGTTGTATTTCATCCAAAATCATATAATTCTCCTACAAATACTATAAATGCAATTTGAACTGTTACCCTGTGAATGCACTTATAATGCAAACTGTGGTGAAATATAAATGTCCCAATGCTTATACAGTTATTAGATGTCATCTCGTGTAGTTTAGGACTTAGATAAATTTTATGGTCACTCAATGCAAACTGTCGTTAAATTTAATATTGTCTCAATGCTTATGCTCATACACTAGTACTGTAAATTGGTCATCTCTGCAGTTTTGGAATTGTACACATTGTAGGGTTCTGGTCACTCAATTTGGGGGTCCTTGTTCTAATTTATTTTTCCTTAATGCACCTTTCATGAGTGGATGAATGCATTCATTTTTAGAAAATTTCACCTATAATTATTTCTATGTATACTTTTATCATTGTGTTATTGTACTACTTAGGGTTGTTTTAAGATGATTTCCTTCATTTGCAAACTATGGTGAAGTTTATTTTAGTTCGACTGCTTGTGCTCATACACTGGTATAGGTAATTGGTCATCTCATGCAGTTTAGGACATTTATTAATTTTATGGTCACTCAATTTCAGTGTTCTGGTTTTGGTTTTTCTTGTTCAATGCTCCTTTCATAAGTGGAAATCTAGTGAGTCTACAATTTCATACATTTCACCTAGGATTATTTGATGTCGAGACCCGGTAAGCAAGTCATGACCCAATCTGAGAATGAGAAAACCAAATGGGAGGAGTGGTCTGTTGATGCATTGGTCGATATCTGTGTGGAGACTCTTAAAGAGATCACAAGGACACCAGGTTCACCTATGCCAAAGATGGAATGGGATGGAATTGTAAAAAAGTTCCATGAGCGTACCGACCTTCCATACACAAGGATTGGTTGAGAAATGATTGGTCTTTGTGGAGTCGCATGACTCAGAATGAAACAGGTATGGGTTGGGACGAGGTAACTAAGAGAGCCATCATGTCTGACAATTGGTGGGACCTCAAAATTAAGGTAAATTGAATTAAATTCTATTGTTAACAAAGGCTGATCTGTTTTTACTAATTAGTATACGTAGTGTGTGTTGGTTTTGTTTTAATAATGTTTTTTAATAACCTGCAGGAGAACAAAGAGTATGCAAAGTTCAGGAAACACGGATTTCGATACCGGGATGAGCTTCAATTCTATTTTGCAGGAGGTATTGCAACTGGGCATCACCTTCGAGTCCCATCTAGTGAAGAGAATTTTCGGATGAACCCTATAGAGGATGAAGTTGTGGAGACTGACTGGTTCGAGGGGTGTGAGCCAGATGCATACATACCATACTCGGTTGAAGATAGCATCAGAGTTCAGCATGAGCCAGAGAAATCCACTGGGACCTCACCAGCAAAGAAAACCCCCTATTTGAAGAAGAAGTCCACATTGCTTAGGAGCACAGATTTTGTAGCTAGACTCAGGACATCTTTATCAGATCCGGTAGGTACTTCTACTCCAAAGAAGAGGAAGAACATTGACACCATTGGCATAGCCATGATTGCAGAAGCACTACAGGTTCAGAACAAACAAGCAGCTGTGCGTATGAGTGAGAGAAGGGCATCCTCAACTGCTGCCCATTCAGCTGCAACTACTAATTTAGGGCTTGATGAGGTGTTGTCCATCCTCAATCAGATGTTTGAAGATAGCCAGCTGACTGAGGATGTGTACTTGTTGGCTTTGGAGAAGATAGATAACCCTATCTTATGTCGTGTCCTTCTTGGGCTGGTGCCTAGTGTTCACCATCGTTTTATTACTCGGTTTGCGGGTGAAGAGGCCAAGTGAGAATGCTTGTTGTGTTGAGAGAATGAATTGGATGTATTGGTAGAGTTATTGAACTAAGTTTGTTTTTCCATTAGAATAAATTGAACAACTGAGAGTTAATTGTTGGATTTCCTAGTAGGGATTTCTTAATTGTTGAATAACTGAGTTTCGTTATTGAAGAACTGAGTATTGTTTTGTTAAGCATTCTCTTTTTATTTTACTAGTTTGTTTTTATCTTGCATTGTTTGAACTGCTAGTTTTGTTGAAAATCTTTGGTGACTGAGTTTGAGTTTTTCCAGATTGAACATGCCCAACACATTTATTTTAAAGCTTATTGTTCTGTTTTTTTTTCCCAAATGTTCCTTGGATTATTCTACAATTTTTTAAAGTAGCTTTATTTTTTTACATCTCTTTGTTAGTTATGGATACATCTAGCTCTGATGAAGAATATGATAACCAAGTTTATTTTAGTTCGATGGCTGCCGCTGCTGCGGCTTTGTATTATGTCCAGCACTATGGATATCCTCTAGTGCCACGGAACCGGTGTAGGACATCATCATTAACGGGTGCGCAATGGGTTACAGAGATTTTGAATGGAAATCCGATTAGGTGTCAGGAAAATTTTCGCTTATCTATAGATACATTTAGAGTATTATGCACTGATTTGGCGGAACGGTAGATGCTAGAATCAACTGGGCATTTTCAAATTTTTGAGATGCTAGCTATATTTCTGCTGACTGTGGGACATGGAGTAATTAACATAATATCTTGTGAGCATTTTTAATTAATGATCGTATTTTGAAAGAAATGTTGTTAACGAATTGGTGTTACTTGTTCAGGGAAATATTACTTGGTGGATGCAGGTTATGCTAACAAGCCGAGTTACCTTGCGCCTTATAGGGGTGAGAGGTATCATTTGCTGGAGTGGAGGAATGGGCGATGCGCTAGTGGACCACTATAGAAGTTTAACCAGAAGCACGCATCTCTCCGTATTGTCATGAAAGGACATTCGGTGTTACGAAGATGCGGCGGAAGATTCTTAATAATATGTCGCGTTTTAAGTACGGGACACAGGTGGACATTGTAGTCGCATGTTGTGCATTGCACAATTATATTAGACGGAGGAGTCGAAGTAACGAGGAGTTTTAGATTGTGGGGGACGAGTCCAGCAGTTCCGTTGTACATGAAGAAGGACCGGAAAATGCAGAAAGTGATGTTTTCATAGACGACCACAACATGGGCGTGGTTAGAGATATGATTGCTAATGCACTAGGGTAGTTTATTGTTATAAATGTAAATGTGTACTACGATGATGTTGTAAGACATGTATGTATAATTAATTAGCTAATTATTAATTTTTTTTTAAAAATATATACGCAAGGTAGTTAAATACAATCTCTATAAAACTACCATAAGATTCCACCTCTATTTTTTTTATACTCTAAGTGTATCTCCATCTTTTTAATAATATACCATAAGTTGTATTTGTTTTTTTTTTTAACATCATAAATTATTACAAATTTCACTTTATGCCATATGTTGGCACTTCTATATTCTCTTTAAAATCCAATTCATTCATTTCAATTCCTTAAGTTGGAATTTTAAATCCGACCTCAATTTTCATTTTAAACCGATCATTAAATTCAAATACAACGCCGTAAGTTGGTGTATGCAAAATCTGATTCTCTTTGAGGCCATAAGTTGGCACACCTTTAAATACAACACCATAAGTTGGTGTTTTAAAATCCAATCTTTTCAATGCCATAAGTTGGTATGATCCCAAAATCCAAATCATTATTCCTTTAAAATAACTCAATCTTGCAAACAATGAATTTTCAGAAAAATAGCCAATCATTTAAAAATTCAGTAACTATTTTAAACAAGAGTCGTGGGGTGCCTAACACCTTCCCCACGCTCAATCGACCACCGTACCCTTATTTCTGGTTCACAGGTTTTTCTTTAAAGTGTCCAATTGCACTTTAATTCACTCAAATTCGATTGGTGGCGACTTTGTCAATTTTCGGGCCAGTTGCTACAACCTGTAATAGCATCCTTGTAGTATTAGTTGTAGGAGACTACCAATTGCTCTAACTCCATTACTAGACTAGCAGTAGTTTGAATCTTAGCTCACAACTCCTCCTGCAAGTGTAAACACATAGCTTGTAGTAGATTTTCTTTTATCAAGGTCTCTTGTAAATTTGAATCCACATAGCACCTGACAGTAAATTCTGATCCTCATCTGAGGTTTCTTTGATGTATCTTAAAATCCTCTTCACAATATTTCAGTGTTTTTTACCAGGATTCGTCATATATCGACTAACCACTCCCACTGCTTGTGCAATGTCTGGTCTTGTACATATCATAGTGAACATTAAACTCCCCACTGCTCATGCATAAGGTACTTGAGACATCTTCATCATCTCTATTCATTGCTAGTACACATACTTGAGGATATCTTGAAATTAGCAAAAAATAGGGTAGCAACTAACATGCAACCTTGCATGTTGAAATGCCGCAATATCTTTTGCAAATAATTCTTCTATGAAAGCCAAATCTTTCTGCTATTTCTGTCTCGATGAATTTGCATCCCTAGAATCTTGTTTGCTGGTCCTAGATCCTTCATATCAAACTCCCTATCCAACTGTGTCTTCAATTCTTGGATACAATCTTTGTTGGAGTCTGCTACCAACATGTCATCCACATACAACAACAAGATAATGAAGTCATTATTTCCCTCAAACCTTTTGTAGTATGGACAATGGTCTAAACTGAATCTATTGTACCCAAGTATTATAATGAAGGAATCAAATCTCTTAAATGGGCTAGGACTTATTCTAAAAATTGGGCTTATGTTTAGGCCAAGCTTTGAGCTATTGAGCTATTGATCTCTTGTAAGAATAGACTATAGACTTGGGCTTATCATTGTTTGGACCCTAAAGACAAAGGAATTTGGATCTCTTATTTCATTTTTTATTTTGTGTGGCTCAAACTCTAGTACCGGCAGACGTGGAACACTACTCAAAGGACTAGTAAAACGTCTAGTGATAGTGTAGTACCACTGCTTGTAATCATCGATATTAGTTTATACCTCTCTATCCTCGTAAATCAAACTATGTCTATGCTCAGTCCACTAAGTGATCCACTGCTGGTAGGCCACTGCCCAATCCACGTCCCCGCGCCTTCTCCTAGTCTAGTCGTGCAAGCGATCTATTGTATCAACGGGCTCTAGTATATACTGTGGCCGACTAAACTGACGTAACACTCGCTCCGGGTGATGAATCTCGATGACCTCGAAAATCATATAAGTGGAATGATGCACTGCCACAAAAGACTACCCTTCAAGCAAATATTTGGCACACTCAGCAAACGCTCCATAGTATATGGTGTCTAGACAACCTGTGTGTAAATTACAACATTTCAATTTGATCAATAAAATAATAAAAATTGTAGCCTCAAATTATATATACCTGATAAGGGAGCAGCTCATCCCAAGCATAAATAAGTACCTGTCGAGGATTATTGACGAAGGTTTGTGTCCCTCTCCATCTCTAAAAATGCATCACATGATCATTAGTACGTTATGAATCAAGAAATGAGGAAAAAAATTACAACTTACCTCACTCCCATCGGTGGTAAAGGGTCATCTCCAATGAAATAATCACCCGACGGTGGACCCATAGCACAAATCTCATGACGACATATGTGTAACCTCTCCTAGGACCACAACTTCAGAAGCATAGTATAACGCCCCATCTGTCTAGTCCCACTCAGAAAACCTCGACATAAGTTTCTGTATAGGGTCGCGAGAACTGCGTCTGACCAGCAATATCGTCTCATCTGCTGAAGATTAGTAAGCAGTGGCAGGAAGTGAAAATGAACATTGTCACCTGTAGTCTGAGTGAACTATATGCTCCCAAACATGGCCATGATGTAACCTCTGGCATACTGCATAAGAACCTCCTCTGGGGCATAAGCACCTGGGGGATGTTCAACCCCAAATGTCTCCGTCAGCCATCTCAATGAAATGGAGGCACCCTCCCGATACTCTAGAGGTGGTACGGTTCCCAAAAGCTGTAGCATGATAGCATCCCAATCATATATACCTAATCCAGTAACAGGAAGTCCATCACCCGGCAAGCCAAATAGAATTCCAACATCCTAGAGTGTAACTATCATCTCCCCCACACGTAGATGGAATGAATGAGTCTCGCGTCTCCAACACTCAACTAGTGCAGTGAGGAGAGCATGGTTCAGCCTGATATGCCCAATCTGTGTCACCCCATAAAAACCAGCCTGAATGACATAAGGACTAAAACATGAGTGACAAGACCATAGTTGATGCTGCCTAAACACCATCACAAGACGTGTCTAATGGCCACTCCAAATGTCCTCAGACCGATGGCCCTCCTGCAAGCATAAAATAGAGGGATTCACTAGACCTGGATGCTGATCCCTCCTAATATGTGTGGTGGATCTATCTCCCTGACCAAAGGAACAACCACCTCGGGTGGAAGAAGTGCGACCGCCTCTAGTACGCCCACCTCTAGTACGCGCCATATGTAATCTAAAAAAATAACACCACTAATTTTGTAAAAAAATACTGGATGTTTTTTTCTCAAATTTATTATTTTTAAAAAATTATAGTTTGTATAATCTACGAAACACAATTTTGTCAATAGCAATCTATGATTTTCCTATAACCCAATCTATACAAATCTACACGAAATCATCACATTCAAACGAAGCTAAGAAAAAAAAATGGTGGATTTTCGGGTACACCTATAATAGGAGCATCTTTGAGTATAAATCCACACATTTCACTATCATTCCATAAAAATCAAACTATATATAGATGGGACCACAAACTACAGTCATAATGCACTTAGAAAGCAACATATATCACCAAAAACTTGGGACCACAGATCACGCTGGCAGACAAAAAATACTTGGATTTCTGGTATAAAAGTGTTGGAATCATACCTGTAAATGACAAGGAAGAAGAAGGCGTCAGAATCTGTGAAGAAAACGGAAGGAAAAATGATTTCTGGTGCGGAGGGTAAAACAGCGGAGGAAATGGCGAAAGTTGCAGTGAAAGGGAAAAGGGGCCTGGGTCGCGCTTTTAAAAAAAATGCTTTTTTTTAAGTAAGCATTTTTATATAATCAAAAAGGAATTACAATGCATACGAGGGGCACTCCCTAAGGAATTCAACAATCTTTATGGGAATCATATTCCAATAGAGTTACACCATAAAGAAACTATGAGTAAGCTAAATTAATAACATCACAATTTTGAACCAAGTAGCTTCATTCCATTACATCAATTTGATGACATTATTTTCAAAGCATGTGCTCCAAAAATCATTGTCATCCACACGTTTTGCCGACAATATTAACCTACAAATTCAATGAGCAAAGGCTCACTAATGAAAACCAACAACTTCAGACATCAACCCAAAATTCAATGGGCACAAGCCAAGTAAAGGAGGCCAACCCATACATGCAGCTAGTCCACCTCATTAAATGCATATGACCCAGTGGTCATGCATCCTTCATGCAAAGTCATGCCAAAACTTCGAAGGCCACATTCCTTAAATGTGACACACAATACAAAATGCTCAACTGCTACTCTTATCATCATTGTCCTAATAACTTCACCGACCCGTTGCAGCAAAAGATCCTCTCCATGAATAACTCCCATGCAAAGCATCCGAGACATGAATCGATAATTATCTCAATTATTGGGGGACATAAAAGACATGACATCAAGCCATGCTAGAGCAATTAAACAGGGCCACATCTCAAGAAAACCAACTAAACATGGCAAGACTTGTTAGGCACGTACCCCTATGAAGTCAAAACCATGCACATGCTACGTACTAGAACCCCAAACTTGGACTAAATCAGAGAATTTGGCTGTGTATTTAAGGACACAACCAGAGAGACGACCTCTCACATTTTCAATGATGAGCTTCCTTGTCACAAAATGAGGCTTAACCTCATTTGTAAAATTTCTAGTATTTTGCTCATACCAAATACCGTAGACAATGGTAGAGAAACAAAGCTTTGCAATAGTAGACCTTAAAGTCTTGTTTTTGAAACTTTTTGCCACACACTGTAACAGCTCATCCCAAGGCAGGGTAGGCCAAGACACCTCTGTCTTAATAGAGATAGCATTCCAGATTGCACTTTTGTAAGAAAAGTCAAAGAAAAGATGGCAATCAGTCTCAACCACTACTCCACAAAATACACAATCTCCACCTGAAATAAGACCATGACTCAGAAATTGATCCATGGTCCAAAGCCTTGAGTGGCTTGCCACCCATAGAATAAATGAATGTTGAGGGATATTCATATTGAACCATAGTAAATGATGAACATTGTCAGTCTCTCTTCGAGCCTGGATAGAGTCTCATGCATCGCTAATTTTAAATCTTTTCATAGTCCTTCCCTATCAATATACAATATCACTTCGTTCTATAATTGGATGAAACCCGATGGAGTCCCAAACATCCTATAGAACTCTTGGACTCGCAGGAAACATCCACAAGCCCTCCTCCGAGATTACATGAGATACTTTAGCTTGCCAAGATAAACTAGTAGCCATAATAATACGATATACAAAGGAATCACATAAAGGTCCATTCAGAAGCCAGAAATCTGTCCATAGAGCAGTGTCTTTACCATTTCCTTTAACATGACGAAAATAAGGTCGGCACCATTCTCTACTTTGCAACAAGTTTTGCCAAGTCCATGAAGGACTATTAGGCCTTGGGACTTTCCAAAAACTCCTTCCCATTAACACTATGTTTGGATTGGGTATAAAATGAAGGGGAAGAAAAATTGTAGGGTAAAATAGAGGGATTTCAAAAATTGAGAATGTTTGGTTAAATAGAAGGAAAATTGTAGCGAGTGTTTTGAAAGTAAAATAGGCATGGGTCCCACCTAAATTTTTTATCTCCAAAACTGATGGGAAAAGTAGGGAAAAAGGTTGACAGCTGGGACCCACATATTAGTTTACAAATTTGCCCTCAGTGGATCACTTATTCCACATTCTACTATAATAGATGGGTCCCACCTTATAATAGGTGGGTCCCACTTTACATTATATATTTATATAAATATATAATGTAATATAATTTATTTAAATGTATAAATATATATAATAATATATATAAATAAATATAATATATATATAAATTTATATCAAGGATAACATGGTAAATTTATATCAATCTTATAAATCATTAAAATAAACTTTTTCACTTTTTTTCCCCTACTTTTTGACTATTCAAACAATATGATGTAAAATTCACTTCTCCTCCACTCCCCTCCCCTACATTTTTCATTTCGATTAACTTTTTCTTCCCCTCCCCTCTCACAATCCAAACATAGGCTAAAAGATTCAACCTCACCCAAATAGCCCATAAGGATATTGAAGAAGAAAGCATCGTACGCACCCATTTAAGAAGGTTGCATTATTCCAATCCTCCAGCCGCTTAATACCAAGAGCCCCTTAATCTTTGGGGTAACATACAAAAGTCCAAGCAATCTTAGCACCATGAGTATTAAGGAACGAATACCTGGATAGAGAAAAGAATAGACTATATTAGTTGCAACCTTCTAGCATATGTTAGAGCTTGTGATGTCCAAAGCCTAACTCTAGCCATTATGTGGTCAACTAGGGGTTTACAGTCCACATATCTAAACCGAGTTGTTATTAGAGGAACCCCTAAATATGGGGTTGGAAAAGCTCCCATCTGAAAATCTGACTCTTGGACACATTAGGAGATAGACCTGAAAGTCCTGCAAAATAATCCAAGGTACTTTTCACCAGCCCCACCATTCCAACATTCGCATGGCAAAACACCATCAAATCATCAACAAAACAGTGATACTTGAACACCGAATCCCCCATCATTGCTTGCATCATACCACTAAATACCTCAATTGCCAATATAAATAAATAAGGCGAAAGTGGATTCTCATGTCGAACTCCTAAGGAAGAAGAGAAATAGCCTGTCATTGTACCATTAATAGAAATAGAGAACTTGACCCCTATGATACATGCTTGAATCCATTTAATAACTACAAATGGCATATCAATAACATGCAGACAAGTTAAAATAAAATCCCATCGTAAAGTATCAAAAGTTTTGCGGATATCTACCTTTAGAGCAAATCTTGGGGGGCCTTAGATAGATGATAGTCACGAAGCAATTACTATGATAACAAAATATTATCTAATATTTGCCTCCCCGCAACAAAAACAACCTGAGACGGGCTGGTCACATCAGGAAGAACCCTTTAAGCCTTGCTGCAATTATCTTCGTGATGCATTTGTAAACCATATTGCAATAAAAGATGGGTCTATAATCAGCAAAAGAGCTCGGGTTTTCCACTTTTGGAATCAAAGCAATGCTAGTAGTATTCATTGCTTCCAATAATCAAAATGTACGAAAAAAGGATTGGACTGCTAAAATCACATCATTTCTTACCATCTGGTCAAGGTGCTTTATCATCCAGAATTGAAAACATGGCAGCCTTTATCTCATCTGCAGGTACCGGAGCACCTAATCCCACCGCTTGAGGCGGCGTAATTTTGTGAGTAAAAATATGAATAAGGTTTGATACTTCACCTACTGGATTCTAAGTCAGTAATTGCTAAAAGATAATCAATAGTCATTGCACAAAAATTAAAGAACTGAAAGAAGGCCTATGACTCTCTCCCTGGGTTGGAACCACCATAAGGGAGCTATAGTCAAAAATCGATTGACATAAAACATGGGCCACTGCCCCCTCAAAGGCAAGCAACCAACCATAGTTAACAAACAACCAATCTAACTTCCTTAGGATAGATGAATCTCCCTCCTGACCATTATGCCATGAATACCAAAATCCCAAATATGAAAAAATAGAGAGACCCGAAGAGGTAGTGCAGTCATGGAATTCATCCATATATGACGGCCATGATTTATTGTGCTTATTGAGATTCAAAGATTATTCATGTATCTTGATTTGGTGTCGTATGCAATGAATTGAATGAAATACATACATATGCCAACATGCTTTGTGTGGTTTTGATAGAGAATACCATTAAACCTAATGTGATTGTATACCTTTAAATTCACAGAGATATCGTGGCTTATTGTATGTCGGGTAATTCTAATTATACTTGAGAAAGATAATTAGATAGCGTAATGATGTTTTTCCATCAACATGGATACTAAAGTGTCAATAACATGATTTGAGATTTAGATTGTATTGGATAGCTAAATCGAAAGGCTTAGCATTCTTCTCAACTTGATTGTTCAATTTGATTACTTGCACTTCTCTTGTTTTAATTATGTTTATTTTAATTTTAGAAAATCAACCAATATTTTATTGTTGAAAAAAAATTAGTATTAGAATAATTTTGATACTCTATATATAGACAATCGATGAATATTCAAAAAATCATCAAAAATATTGAACCTTGCCCCGGACCCCTGTAAGATGCACTAACACAATGTGGAATTCCAACCATGGCTATAAGACATTCCCCATCGTATGGAAGTCTTGTTCAGACATTCAGTATCCAACATTCACAAATCCTTACTGAGCATTTGGCTCACCCTATTTATTTATTTTCCTTTCAGGTGAGCCATCTACTGGTACGGGTCCTTCAGATTAGCATGATGGGGCATGATGTGGTGGCTTGACATAGTAGTCATCCCATAATGTGTTTTAGATTATTTGTTTTTGTTATTTATGATATGACACTTGTTGTGGTGAGTAGCTGGATATATGTGGTTGTTATGGTTATTTTGGATAGTCCAAGAGAGAACTCCGTGTGATTGAGACTTCTGTGTCATATTATATATGAGGTTATTTAGATTATAGAAGTTTCATTTCTCTTTTTTTTTTCAGGGTGACATTCTTCAGTTTATGGCCAGATGTTGCTCGATTTTAGTTTGGGAAGTAATTTATTTTAGAATAGATATGACTAAATGGTGGAGTTTCTTTATTTTCCTTATGCTTCCCACATTGGGGCATGACAAACCCACCTTCCTTAGAGAACCTTGCCCACAAGGTCAGGAAAATCCTCTAAATACCTGGTGTATGGTACCCAATTAGCATCCTATTTTCTTTGGCCTACCCAGTGAACCAATATTTATACTTTAGGATATTTACTTTGTTGTGTAAGCCTCATTCTCAAAATCTGCAATGGTTCTACTATGACTTGCCCTTCTGAATTTAGTTGTGGAAGATTATCTTGAGATTGAATATGGTCACCTATCACCTTCTTCGATTGAGACACATGTATCATAAGATGAATTTGTGAAGCAATTGGCAAATCCAATTCATAAGCTATTGATCCCACTTTCTTCAAAATTTTGTATGGACCAAAAAATCTTGGGGCCAATTTCAGGTTCTTACGTTGAGTTATAGACACCTGTCTATAGGGTTAGATTTTTAGCAACACCAAGTTTCCTTCCTCAAACTCATAGTGGGTTCACTTTTTATCAGCAAAAAAATTCATGAATGCTTGACATTTCTGTATGTTATGTCTTAGTGTGAGCAATATATCCTCCCTAGTCTTCAATTCTTTGTCCACAACTCTAACAACAATAGTACCTTGAATGTAGTTGCACAATTTTGGAGGTGCTCTTTCATAACTACTTCAAAGGGACTCATTTTAGTACTGGTGTGGAAGGTGGTGTTGTAACAAAATTCAGCTAAGGATAACCATTTCACCCAGCCTACGAGATGGGCAGACACAAAGTAGCGGAGATATTGTTCTACTGCCTTGTTCACTACTTTAGATTGTCCATCACTCTGAGGATGACAATTTTTTATTGCAAATGTTCTTCCTTATTCTGACGCAAGCCTAACCCTTCTTTTTGTTCCAAGACAAAATAATCTTGGTCATTAGATGAAAAGTAAATATTGATCTTGGCCCTTCTTTCTTATTATAATCTTGATCCTTGAAATTTTGAATCAATTCAATCTCCACCATCCATAATTGACCCATTGGAATTTGAAAATTGTTGTTCAAAAATATCTTCTTTGAACTTTTCTTGTTTGGTTGCACCTACAGTTTCTTTTTGATGACGAAAGTCTTGCTCAAAATAAGCCAAACAAGCCTTTTCTAAAATCTACCAAAAGGAACAACTTTCCAACCATTTCTCTCTCCTTTGTCCCCTTAGGAATAAATATTGCCACAAAGTAGACAAATCATTCATACTTGAAGTCTCTTTTAAATTCTTAGCACAAAGCACATAGAAGAACTTCTAAAAGCTTGAAAAAGATATTCTCCAGAAAAAAAATTCAATTCACACGCGTGGAACTCATGGGAAGTCAAAACCATTTTCTCAAATAGAGTTGACCAAATAAAATGCGTGGAACTCAATTTTCTCAACAAATAAATGCATGAATTTTCTCTATAAAATCAGCTTCAAATTGCACCAAATAATTTCATGATACTTACGCTATGTTTGGCTGGGGAATTCTGGCCGGAATGGGAATGCTCAACTCCCATTCCGATCAAATTCTCATGTTTGGTTGGACTCAAAGCAACGGAACAGAATGATAAATTCCTTATTTATTTGGAATTGTAAATTCAAGGCAGAATGGAATTCTTACATGTACAATTATGTTTTTTCCCTCTCCTCCTAAAATAATTACACTTTTAACTATAAAAATTTTCTCAAAAAAAATGTAGTGTTTTACCAATTATTTTCATTCCATTCTTGTCAGAATTCATTTACAAACCAAACACAGGAATTCATTCTCGTTCTCATTTTTGGCAAAAACCAAACATAGCATTAATTTATTTCACTTATAAAGAAATAGGTGACAAGGTATCTCATTATTGCTTGGAAGCTCAAAGAGCTTCAATGCTTGCACATAGTTCAATCAATATGATATAAGCTTGATAAAAACCAAGTAAGCACATGATAAATCATTTCATATATATTTAAATGTGCACACAAAATTTCATACCCATTTGAGTTCAATTGGTCACTCAATTTCATCAAGTAATCTCAATCAGTGTTATATCATGTCTGCATAATTACACTAACTTCGACAGAGAAATTGATTAGCTATTACTCAAAATTGATTCACACACTCTGAATAAGAAATGTTTCTATATGTCTTAAGAATTTTTCAGAATAAATTGTAACTATTCAACCAATGTGTATATAGTGTGATATTTGAGCAGTTTTTGGTCTAAAAATGAACAAGTCTAAATTCATCCAGCTCATATCAAAATGGAATCAAACATGATTCTAGAGATATACAATAAAACAAACAATTATCACGATCATTTCATATTTTATCCAAATTCCTTCAAATATGAGCACAATCAAATAGTAGATTGAGTATTTTTGCATCAAAACATAAATCTAGGACCTGTTTTCTAATAAGCTCCCCCTTTTGATGATTATATAACTACTTGATGTGAAAAGGGGCTATTTGATACTAATTGAATTTGAATACCAAATGTCATGCATAAAATGAGAAAAATTGTATCTCCATATTGAAATCAAATGAAATTTGAGATAATTTGTATAACTTTTAAAATCTTACGATACTCCCCTTACTTTAAGCCTCCTCTCCCATAACATAGCAAGTTCACTCAACCTTAAGTTGTGCAACTAATATACATTTTTAATCAAATAAGTGCATTTTTTCATCAACAATCTCTCTCTCCTTTTGTAATAACTCAAAAAGGTGAGGATATAGTGGTACATACAACTTCAAAATAATTTACAATGAAAACCATGAAGTGCATCAACTATCTCAACGAGCTCTCTCTAAGCACATGAACTATCTCTCCCATAAGAATTCTTTGAATGCATATTTTGGAGAATAGATGAGAATATTAATTGCAAAATCAATGAATCACACTAAGAATAATAACATGTTCAAAGCATATATCAAGTTAGGGACCCCCTACAAAAATGCATCTCTTTCACACTATTCTTGTGAACAATTTACTTGGTTAAATGGAATTGGTTAAATGCATCTAATTCTTCTACCAGCTCTAGCCAATCGAAGTCCACAAACAACTTTGTCTCTTTCCTGAGAAAAATTAGTTCCACAAGCAGTACAAGTGTCAACTTGTATTTCGTCACAGAGTCCTAACACTCAATGAACTTGGTTTCTAGTTCATTACAAGATATTACTATCCTCCCACCAAATAAATTGTTCACAAGTTCCATCGACTGTGACGAATTAACTACCTCTGGCATTGGGAAGCAATTCTGCCCCGTGATAAGGCTAAATTCCTTCAATGAGAAGAATGTTTTTTTTAATCTTAATTTAGACTATTTCAAGTGTTGGTTTAGAACTATGCATATTTGGTTTAGAATAGATATAGTATTTTTTTTATAATACTGCCTTATTGGTTTAGAATATATAAACTATTGGCTTAGAATAGCGCCTTATTAGTTTAGGATAGATCAAGTGTTGGTTTACAATAATTTCTTATTGGTTTAGAGTAGTACAACCATAGGTTTATAATAGTGCATTATTGGTTTAGAATAGGTATACCGTGATCTTTTTTTTATACTGCTTAGAAACACATTATTTTTGATTCCTTGAACGGGGTGGCACTCATCAACTGTTGAAGAGTTTGATCACAGATTTGGAGAAAAAAAATGTATGGTTGAAGTGGTATGGTCCTTAAGAGACTAGAGAGAATTGAAGACCTCATACTCCAAAAATAAGAGTAAGCGAGTCATTGAGAAGAAATTTTTGGAGAAAAAATAATAATGCAGAGAATAAGGTAGTGAAGAAGAGGCTTGAGAAGGAGAAGAAGAGGAATGTTGTGGACATTGGAAAAAAAACAAAAAGGTTATACTTCCATTCCAAAGTCCAAAGGGGCAAATGCCATGGTGATAGATGATATTACGGACATACCTCCAAGGAGGCATTATCAACGGTTGAGAGGCCAACAACCTCATAGAAAGAGAGAAAAACTCTTACGAAAATGCTTGCGGATGTAAAGAAAAGTTATCATAGGAGAGTTGTGAAGAATAATAGGAAGTCTAAAGGCTAAGATTAGTGGGGAGGGGGAAGAAAATGCTGAGGAGAAGAAGAAAGAGGATAAAGACATAGTGGGGAAGGTTCTTGAAAATTTGAATTTGAAAGATCTTGAGGGTGGAGATGAAGAGTTGAGAGACAAAGAAAGGGCACAATTGGTTGAGAATGAGACTGAGCATGTTGATAACTATGATGATAAGAGAGCTGATGTAAGCATCGATGAAGATGGGCGACATGTTAGCAAATGCACTGATATAATATTGCCTATCACACCAGATCTCCTAGCAGTGGATGGATCCTTCATAATCTCTAGTCCAAAGTTTGTAGATTTCCTAAAAAATTATGGGATATAAACGTCTACCAAAAGCATTCTACAACGGGTTTAAAGGGTTAGCAAAACAAGTAAATACCAAATGTCGCCCTACACTAACCTCTCAAAGAAGCATAAGTGCCCATCCCCGCTCCCAACTCAATTCAACCCTGTACGGGAGTTACCAGGGGAATGGGAGGTTATGTTTGCTGAGTTTTACATGAATATGACAGAGACCATGCATGTGGAATTCCCATCATGTTCAGCCAACAAGAAATGATTTGTTGATTTGTTTACTCAAGAGGCATGGCCGGAAGATACGATATGTATTTATATTGGTTATGGTTGGTAATGTTATAAGTTATGCTTATAATTTATAGTTTAGAATGGTTCTATTTTATGGTTGAGAATAGTTATAGTGTGGTTTAGGATGGTTATAAGTTATGGTTCAGAATTCTGTGAGTTGCGCTTATAATTCGTGGTTTAGAATGGTAATAAATTAGAGTTGAGAATAGTTATAGTGTGGTTTAGAATGGTTATAGTTTAGGGTTTTGAATTACTATAATTTGTGTTTATTTATAGCATTTGGACACTGCGATTGACTTCATTCTCATGAGGAAGGCTAAGTACCCCAATGTCTTCCCTCAAAAAATCCACATAATGAAGGTTGCCTTTTCTATAACTTAAAGTGTTCTCTTTGGCATTGGTTACATTGTTTCATAGCCCATGTACAATATAACCTATTCTTTTTGCTATATATTTTCAATTATTCTTGTTGCATAGGTGGTTTTTGTTCCAAAAAACCACTGATCCAGCTCTTTGTGACAAAGATCAAGGGCTCTATAATTATGTTGCTATTGTAGGCGACAATGTCTTATGGTCGAGAGTCAAGAGAGTCTACCTTCCATGGAACCTAAATGCAAATCATTGGATAACTGTTATGGTTGACATCAAAGAGAGACAGATTGTTGCTTATAATCCCTCAAAAGTCATGGAAGGGGTGCAATCTTCGATGATCAAATGCAATCCCTTAAAACTACGATTCCTCACTTGTTGATACGGGTTGGAATCCTGGGGGTGAACGAGGTTGACCATTGGCCAGTTCGACGAGCAGCCAATGTTCCCCAACAGGATAGTGGGTGCGTATTCGGAATTTTGAACCTTGTTTATTTTATTTTAATATTGATTATTCATTACCGTTGGTTTTGGATTTCGTCAATTTCGATTATGGAGTATTCACTATTAAATTTATCAAACTACTGAGTGCAGACGTCCCATTATCACTGCTAAAGCCATATGAAATGAAAAAATAACAAAAGATGCTTGCAAGAGAGAGTTGGCTGGGAGAATAGGGGTGCCAGAACGCACAAGAACTATTTGTATAGGGCTATTTAAATAGGTAGTTATAGAAGAATATTTATTTCTAGTGGGATAACACTGAAATAAATAGGTTTTGAATGATGTCATTAACGGTTTAGATATATTATGATATTATGGTTTAAAACGGTTCGTGTTTGCTTTAGAATGGACAGATTGTTACTTACGATTTAGAACTGCAATACAACAATAGTTTAGACTATAATTTATGTTTTGAAAAAGTCGATATTCTCAACTATGATTAATGACATAAATGTATAAGAAAAAAAACCAAATAAATGAATTCGTTGAGTTCTAATTGGATAAATATGAAATAGTGTCTGAAATTAATTGTGAGCCAAACAACTTCAAATTGTACGCCACAAACATCGTATTTCATTACATGTTCAATAACAAACAAAATAAAGTAATAAACCAATAAGGTTAGCATTTTGCTTGCTCGAAACAAATAAAAAGGGGGCTGAGAACTACCTACCTATTGGTTGGGTGCAATGACATTAGTTCCTTGCATGTTTGCCTATTGTGCCCTTGTTGCTTGCACCTACTGCACATTCTCACTCTTGGTGTCTCCCCTGGATTAGGCAGAATTTATAATTACAGTAGTGACATATAAAAACTAGTAGTCAATACTCGTATTAATGGTATGAGGATCTAAAAAGTACCTGCAGATTGTATTATGTATTTCTTATGTCTCCCATTTTGTATGGTGAAAGCTGGAGGAAGAGATGTAATAGCTTCTAGAATAGTAAAAGGCTCAATAATGCTGCCTATAGGGTATATTGACTCCGCATATACAATGACCAACATGTCTGTTGTGCAGTATTTCGAGCAGAAACCTATCGTTGATAAATTTCTAGTTGCAATAGATGCACAAGCATGTGCATAAGGAAGATGATCAATATCAAATACATTGCAACTGCAATTTCTACTTCCTAAATCCACTTGTCCTCCCACGTCGTCATCCCTCACATGGAATTCATTGTAATTTATTGGTTCGACATGCATTCGGCTAGCCTTCTCATGCCGAACTCGTAAGACAGCTTCATGGTGATCAGTGATCTCATTCTTCATGGCAGCTGCACATGGTCGACACTCGTGGAACCATCTTTGAAGCAATGCAACTAGATATTTCATCAAACTTGTTATTGGTAACAGCCGAGCCTCTTTCAAGGTTCCATTCGTGCTTCGACAATTTTAGTCAAGATGATGCTATATCTATCCCCAGAAAAATGACATCTAGCTCATTTTTCGAATCTAGCATCTTCTAGATACTTGTAGATCATCTCATCCTCAAATATTCTAAAGTGGGACATGACTTAATTGAAGTCTGATACACGATAACACTTTGTTGCCTTGTAGAAAAGATTCACCGCATAGTGAAGAAACCTTTTTGCCTTCATATTGCCTCCGATGTGATGCATGCATGCCCCATGAAATGCTTCGAGAAAAACACGTCGAACACGATTCTCTATGTTTTTATTCCTGTTTGATATGATAGACAAATTGAGAATACTCTCAATAGCTCTACGTAACTTCTCGAAAAACCATCCCCATGAGGCATCATCTTGGGAATCACCAACACCAAAATCCAAAAGGTAAATTTGGTTGTTACCATCAAGAATATTGACAATGAATAACATAGCCTTATATTTATTCTTCAGATGGGTTCCATCAACACAAAATACAGGCCTCATACACGTAATAAATCCTTTGACACGTGTGAAAAAGTATTTAAATATGTTCTCGGAGTCATATTCAATGTGAGTCATCGTACCTGTTTTTCCAAAATGATTATTGCATGCTTAGTGATCCACAAATGTATCGAAGCTTACAACGACATTGAAAGTTAATAAGGTTACATGTGTTGTGTTGTGTTATTTAATGTATTTATAATATTAATCGATAATATTAATAATTTATAATATTTTAAATTTATTTTTTAAAAGAATTAAAAAATAAATAAAATTAACATTAAAAAATAAAAATATTCTAATTTAAACAAACATCCATCCGCCCACCCATTAAATGATGAAAATTAAACTAATAATGTTAGCAACCTGCACTGCAGAAATTGACTTACTATTTAAAATCTACTATATCTCAATCAAATTATTCTCTTTAAATTTATTATTGTACAACCACTTAATAAATTCTGCAAAAAAACATATTTACAATTACACGATTTAGATTTAGAAAATTTTATCCACTAGACATGATTGCACCTAACAATAACTGATTTTTAAGGGTGAGTTTGGGAGACCAGTAAATATTAGAAATGAGAATTTTTTTTAGAGGATTATATTTTGAGTCATTGGTTTTGAGAGTTTTTAAAACCTCCGAAAATCAATCTAATATAATTTTCAATTGTTTATAAAACACACCAAATAGAGGTATTTTCATCGGTTTTTAATATTTTATATGTTATTTAGAATGAAAAAAACTCTTCAAAACTAATGTTTTAATACATTCTCAAGCACTAAACTAAACTATTTTTAAAAATCGCTACTAAAAACATCCAAAAATATTACCCTTATAATTAGTCAGAACAGTTATTTTGAAAACATCTCATTTCCGCTGCGCCCTTATTTTGTCAAGGAGAGCTTAAGTTTGAAAATTTTTTGTGCTAAAAATGATAATTTGTATAAATGAGATTGTATATTACTATTCATTGTAAAATTTATTAAATTAATGATCATGACAATTCCAACATGTAAATGAGAATCTATATGACTCAGCTCTCATTTTACATACTTATACCCTCAAATCAGAGGTCCATCCGAAACTATGTATTAGGGTGTTAGTATACAATCTATGTTCATGTGGTTGTATATATCCACATGAGTAAAATACAACCTACATTATATTTTACACTATAAGATAAAACCTGAGTTTTTTATTTTTGATGTAAGAGAATTGGGGATGGGGGATTCAAACCCATTAGCTATTGAAAGAAACAATCCTTAGATGCATAGTGAATATCGTTCAACTGCAGACTCACTTGCAAGATAAAACCAGAGTTAAACCTCTATTTTTAAAATATGAATATGTAAAATGACGGTTGGACCATACATCCTTATTTACAACTTGGATTGAAATTGCTCTAATGGAAATTTAATTAAAGACGTATCTCTCGAGTTTACATGGTTTGATACTTTGATCAGTAGATAAATAAGGTTAATTTTTTTTTTTTTTTTTTGATGAAAGATAAATAAGGTTAATTAAAATAAACACACAACAGCAAAAGTAGTGTAAATAAATACCAATAATTTATCAACTAACGCATTAATTAATCAAATATTAAAGTACAGAGACAGTGCTCACAATCTGACACACACAGAGCTCCTGCACAAGACAGCAAGTCAGCAACAGAGGCTACTACATCTTTAGATCTGTTGACCAAACCCGAACTCCAAAATCGACTATGGACGGTAGGCCGGCGGACGCAGAGATGGCGGAGGCGGCGGCGCAGCAACATCAGCAGCAGCCGGCTATGGCTGGAGGGATGGAAAACATTCCGGCGATGCTGAGCCACGGAGGGAGGTTCATACAGTATAACATCTTCGGGAACATATTCGAGGTCACCGCTAAATACAAGCCCCCTATCCTGCCTATCGGCAAGGGCGCTTACGGTATCGTTTGGTACTTATATCCAATTTCTCTTTTCATATAAAAACATAAATGTAAATGATGCTTACTTTTAATAAATTCTTGATTTTTCACTTGATTTTGTCTTAATATTTTTGTTCCTTTTCCTCTCTCTGGGGGCTCTATTTCTTGATTTTTGGTGGAAATGTGGTTTCTTCGTAGAACTTTAATTGATTTAGCTTAATAGCGACTTCTATCTTGTCTTGACGATATTTCTTGGAATTTATTTTATCTGTTAAAATATGTAGGCAGTTTTGTTGATTTATTTCTCTCTTTTGTGGCTGTTTTGATTGTGTTAGTTCTTCCTTGAATTCGGAGACGAATGAGAGTGTTGCAATAAAGAAGATAGCAAATGCATTTGACAACAAAATTGATGCAAAGAGGACTCTTCGTGAAATCAAGTTGCTTCGGCATATGGACCATGAAAATGTCAGTGAGTGATGTCTTACTTATGAGTTTATTTTTCGATTTCAATGGTTTCTATGGGTTTTTGAGGAAATGATGCTGTTTCTGGATGCATTTTCGTCTTGGAAATGTAGGGTTCTGCTAAATTTAAAGAATCTTTCATAATTATTAAGGAGCACTATATAAAAAGAAAGTTGTCCTTTCGACATGCAAAAGTGGCAATGACTGAAATAAAATCTGTTGTATCAAGCTTCTACTTAGGAAGTATGCAATTTGGCTTGTCTTCTGGTTTTACATTGTATTATGCAGTTGTAATTCCTTCATATTTTCCATAGCGTAGAATCATAGAGGAACCAGAATAGCTAAGACGGAAAATGGAACAGTACTCTTTTAAGGTTATTTCCTAGAGTGAAAGCAGCCGTTAATATTATTGAGATTTGCATTGAAAAGCTTTAGATTTATCTTAGAAGGCCCGTTTGAGGTAAGAATTTTGTAGGGATTTTATATTCCCTGCCTTAGCTGTCTATACCTGTGGAGTTTTGTAATATATTTGTTGGCACTGGTTCATCCTCTTTATGGCTCCGGCATCCAGAGGTGTAAGAACAGCTATAATTTTCACTTTGTTTTTACACAGCCATTTTTCTAGTAGGCAGTGAATTTTTGAACGATGCTGATTTAGTAAGAAATTTTTTCATATCATGGGCTCTCACAGATGATAGTTGCCTTTCTTTTGTAGTGATTATTTTGAATTACTACAATAACATATGATGCCAATTATAAACTTTAGTAACCATTCAGTTTCATTTCTCTACTTCATGTTGTCAAATCAATTTTACGACATGGTCATGGAGCTAATTTTTTGAGTGAGATATCGCCTCCAACTCTTTCTACCTTACGCGCTGTCCTTGTTTCTGGTCCCTAGGGTTCAGGCATGGCTGTTAATGTAACTACGCTTTTACCTTCATTATCACAAAGTAGAAAAATAAGTTTTTAAAAATGAGAAGTAGGAACAACTGGATAATTCTGTTGCACTAGTGAAGTTTTCTTTTAACTAATATCACTTTCCTTCATAATGCAGGTTGTTGCAATCAGAGATATAATTCCACCACCTCGGAGAGAATCATTCAATGATGTTTATATTGCATATGAGCTAATGGACACTGATCTGCATCAGATAATTCGTTCTAATCAAGCATTGTCAGAGGAGCACTGCCAGGTGGAGATTTAATATTTAGGTTCTTTTCTGTACTATCAAGTCTTTCCCTCTTTCAAAGATTAAAAGCATGTTAGATCTTTACTCTTTTTTCGAAAGCAATGTTAGATCTTTGCTCTCCTAGAAATTTAATAAAAACATTCCTATTGTAAGGCAAGAAATAATAACAAATTAGGATGAACTGAAAGTCTGTCAAGGGTTCTAATATCAGGCCTCACTTTTAAGAACTTTCAACTTGCAGCTTTTACCTAATATGAGGTTATCCTAGGCAAAGCAAGGGGAGAACGTCACTCAGCACTGCTTCACTGCACCTTCTTAGAATGAACTGTATCATCTGGTTTCCCAAGTCTGCTTCTCCTAACGTCATATTATTTGGTGATTTGCAGACAAACAATGTTTATTAAAAAAAAAACTGAATTGAAAAGGTACCTGGGGCCTGGGGGGTCCTTCTAAGTACAAGAAAGATCGGATACAAGTAATCATCTCTCTTATCAAGAACAAATCCTCGTCAAAGGAGCTTTATTACTTAGACAAGTGCATACTGTAAAAAACTGTTTTGCCATTTAAATCGTTCGAACTACTCCTATTCTCTTTCCCTTCAAATTCTCCCAAAGTATAGCTGTTTCTAAAGTATCCAGAAATTAGGACGAGGGATGAGTTCATAAATTTCTTATCCTTTTGGTTGTGAATCCTCAAGAAGTTCCTTGCCTCGAGCTCCTCTTCTTCGGAGTTCCCGGCTACCCTGCTGATACGTAAGATCAGAAACAATCTTTCTTAGCTTGCTAGGCGGTGAACAGTGGAGAAGGAGATGTCTCACCACATGCATGCTTGTTTTACAGAGATGCATTAATTTGTGAGATCGAACCCTCTATTTAGAGATTATCAGTGTTGAACTCACTCCCAAGTACTTTCCCAGTTTCCCTCACAAATATGGCAACTTAAACAGGGACTTGGTTTTCCATACTTGATTCCAGAAAAAGCCTTCTTCCACCCATGTTTTTGGAAACGGCTTTATAAAAATGGCCGTGAACAGTGGAGAAGGAGATGTCCCACCACCTCCAATTGTTTTTTTTCAGAGATGCATGAATTTGTGAAATTGAACCCTCTATTTGGAGATATCAATATTGAACTCACTCCCAAGTGCTTTCCCTCACAAATAAGGCAACTTAAATGGGGACTTGGTTTTCCATACTTGCTTCCGGAAAGAGCATTCTTCCACCCATGTTTTGGGAAATGGCTTTGTAAACATCTTTCAGTTGCCTCTTTTCGTTGGGGAAAAAAAACCCTTAACTTCCACCCAGTAGGTACTCCATATTCACACCAGCTGATCCTCTCCGTCCTGGGGGGGGATATGCCTCTGGATAATGTCAATGACATTAGTAAAAAATGTCAAGCAAACACTCAGTATCCATGGTTCCCCTAGTAAACATAACATTCAGTAATATAATTTTTGTTCGGTAATTTTTTAAAACTTTTGATGTGTTTATTGACGATGTCTGTGCTACTTTAAAACTTTGGTGCTCGCATTCTTGTAACAATCTCCTTGAGGCCATTTATTTGACCTCGCTGTAATATCAGTGCACCATCATGGGCATGTTCAATAAAATTATTTTACAGTCCAAAAAAAAAAAGAATTATAATCTGTCTTTGCTTGTGTTTCTGGCTAAGGCAAAGATAGAGGAGAATTGATGCTTTAGAGAAGAGGACAACACGAAATGTCTGTTCAGAACTCGGTTCTGCTGCCATTTCCCTCTTTATGAAGACAAGATGATGATTTCATTAATGACTAGCAAATTTATATCTATCAAGAAATTTCTGCTCTTGGAAACCTTTCGGTTTTCTTTGCATGGACATAGATATTTCATTGATGCCTTGTTTTTCATCATCACTGGTGCCTTAATTGCAAACAACCCAGAGTTGGTTACGTGAATCCGTTTGAGATATTAATTGGAATCTACTATGGATTTTCCTTCTACTAATCTAATGGTATGGTCTCTGCTAATTCCATTGAGCTATGTCTTTGCTTATCATTCTATCTGAGTTTCTCTTGGCCTCCTTCCCTTTTAGTTTATTGTTCTTTAAATTTCTCATTTTTTTTGTACTGCTACCCTGACTTCTTTACGTTTCAAGGTCTTAGACCATCCTTGACAAATTTATCACATTTTTATCTTCCATTTGTTTGCTGCAGTTTTTTTTTTTTTTCATATTAGTTCCTTTTTTTAGTGTAACTTATATATTAATGCAATGTAGTGCCAAGTGTTCGACCAATTATTATGTTCTCGTATTTTGTAGCACCGCACTGCCGTTCAACTCTTATAGTTTATGATGGACATTTATGTGCCTACACATGCTAGAAACGTCAAATTAGTAGGTGAATATCCATTTGTTCTGTTTCCAATTAAGTTTAGATTCTGAAGCACCGCCTACCAGACTAGATGATTAATTGAGTTTTTTTTCCATAAATTTTCTTTTTGATTTCCCTTTTTCCATTTTAATTAGACCTAAGGTATTCCTGAGTTATTGTTGCCCTTTGTAACTCACTGGAGCCTCCCCTCTTTGCTTTTGATTATTTTCTTTTTGTGACTATATCTTCCCTTTGAGTAGTTCCAGTGAAATGAGTTGACAGGCCATGCTTTGAAGTTTGATCTTTGAATAAGAAGAGCTCATGGGTTTTCCATTCTTGTCATTTCAGCTCTCTAATATTTTCAGTATTTTAGTTTTTTTCTTTGTTAGATTTTGTTTAGTTTTTATTTTTTTTCACCTTATCTGCTGGGACCCATTTGAAAATTCACTATTGGTGCTATGGCTTGTGCAGTATTTCCTGTATCAGATTCTCCGTGGCCTGAAATACATACATTCGGCAAATGTTTTACACAGAGACCTAAAGCCTAGCAATCTTCTCCTGAATGCCAACTGTGACTTAAAAATATGTGACTTTGGACTGGCACGTGTTACATCGGAAACTGATTTTATGACGGAATATGTTGTTACAAGATGGTACCGAGCACCGGAGTTGCTATTGAACTCCTCAGATTACACTGCAGCTATTGATGTTTGGTCGGTGGGTTGCATTTTCATGGAGTTGATGGATCGGAAACCTCTCTTTCCAGGCAGAGATCATGTACACCAGCTACGTCTACTTTTGGAGGTAATTTCATTTTTCAGTTTTAATTTGAATAGGGCTTTGAAGTTATTTTGTGAGTTTGTTGGATACTGTCACGTGATTATGCTTGTGCCATATTTGTATGATTCTACTCTCTTTTTTGTAGTCTATGAATTTCCTTTCTGCCACCATACGTTGTGCTATCTTCACAATTAATTGAGGCATATGTCAGTGTTATTAATGAATGCTAGAACTTGCAGCTGATTGGCACCCCATCAGAGGCGGAGTTAGGGTTTTTGAATGACAATGCGAAAAAGTACATTCGGCAACTTCCTCTGTTTTTTCGACAGTCATTAACTGAAAGGTTTCCCAACGTCCACCCAGCTGCTATTGATCTTGTTGAAAAGATGTTAACATTTGATCCTAGACTGAGGATTACTGGTGAGTTTATTTTTTGAATATTATGTGCATATTCACGTAGCCCTTATTTCTGTGTTTATATTTCTCTCTCAATTACTTTTAGATTTATTCAACATCTTGTGGTACACCATTCATTTACGTTATATGCCTGGGCTAATGTGATATAAAAAGTAGGGAAAAATAAATTCATGGGAATGTCGAGCTGATGTCCAATTCAGATTTAGCTTGTTTATATGCGATGGATGTTCTGATTGAAGACAAAACAACTGGTTTACCTGGCAACTGGTGATTGAGCTCAATGTTGATAAGCCTGTGAGAGACCTTAAAATTGTTTCTACTCTCACATATATGGCCGTGGAACCCTGGGGTGGCATTCATTGTTGAGTGCTCTTATCAAAATAAATGTGTGCGCTCATGCTTTTAGTGTGCGAGAGAATTGTAGCAATATTGTTTAGTTCGTCATAGATCATCTGTCGGGAAAAATGTCATCACCCGCTTTTTGGTTCAGCTTTATAAATTTGTTATAACTCCTCTGCACTTCATGTTATTTGTAATCAACCCATATGATACTAACTTATCTCGATGTCAAAATGTTTCAGTTGAAGATGCACTTGCTCATCCCTACCTAACATCACTGCATGACATCAGTGATGAACCTGTCTGCATGACTCCCTTCAACTTTGACTTCGAACAGCATGCCTTGAGCGAGGAACAGATGAAGGAGTTGATTTACCGGGAGGCCCTTGCATTTAACCCCGAGTATCAGCACCTGTAATGAATGATTCATGCTGTTTCATTCATCATGGCACTGATGCAAGTGGCTTCTTTGATTGATGTGTCCGTAATTAACATCTTTGTGTATATAGAACCCGGAAAACGATGATTCCTGAATTGATTTGGCTATGGGAAAATTTAGGAATGGAAACAATCATGTGATGCTTGTTTTGGCTGTTTTCATGTCAACTGCTGATTTTTAATTGAACTGAGCCAACTTCTGATAAATCATTTTCTCGTATTCACTAGTGAACATGAAAATGACGAGCAAATAAGAGTCTTGACTCTTGATACCCACAATGCTTTATTCTTGTTCCTTTTTTTCGCAAATATTGTATTGTGGTTTACGCTTCAGACCTAGGGCTGGATCTATGAAGGCTGGAGCTCCACAATCATGATCATGAACTCTACGTTTCATAAAATAAAGAAATTTGAAGTCTGATGGTAGGGAACTTTTTATGTTCATAAAGTTGAGCAGTCACTTAGAGCAGAAGCACTCTTTTTCTCTTTGGTATTTGCTAGTTAGAGATCATATAAAGCATGAATTTTGTGCCTTTTCAACTGAATTAATAAGAAACATCGGCTCTTTGAGAACAGTTCAAATATCTCGAAATATAAGAACTGGGATTTGCTTTCCAAACCTGACTGACTATATATAGAACCTGTTAACCACCCTTTGTCTAACTGGAGGGGAATATCACCAGTCATAATCAACATATTGAACTTAATCCCAATGACTACTTAGATTTGTTTCAATACATTCCTCACAGTCAATGAGGTGAGATGCATCATAATAATCCGGGGAAATTTGCGGCAAACTAAATGTCATTTCTAACTCATCTATGGAGAATAATATTCAGAAAAATTGAAAACCAAATAAACAATGGGAAAAAAGAAGATAACCTTCACTTTCCTGTCCCTGAACAGGAGAACAAGCACATAACAATTTCCACTGGGGAGTTTTAAGCCTTCGAACTCCCAAAGAATCTTGAAAGTGGAACTGGCCCATCAGCCTCTTTACCGTCACTGCTAGGGTCTTTCCTTCTAGACCGGTGCTTCTTTTCTTTCTTTGTTCTCTTAGACCTTGATTTTGATCGTTTTGACTCTCTCACTTCATCATCACTGCTCGAAGACTCCGAGAATGAACTCGAAGAGCTAGAATCAGAGGATCTCCGCCTTGAATGCTACAACAGTGATGTTAAACAGATGCTTCGAGTTTGTATACAAACAAAAATATTTCAGAGCTCCGACACAAAAAGAGAAGAAATCAGAAGATAATTAAATTAATAACACTGTTTTGTTTACTTTAACAATTTAAGATGCGCTCCAGGGAATCTCAGGACTAACAGACAAAAACACACAAAATCAATTAATCTCTCTTTTCAATTAGTAATGTGGTAAGATTTCTTGAAGATTTACATCATAAGAACGCTCCAATAGATAGGCACGCGTTTATTCTGAAATTAAATTTTACCCAGAAAATGTCAAAGCACATCCAAATGAAGGCATCAAGCTACCCCTGTGCAGTAACTAACAAGAATTCTACCAAAAACATTAATGTAAATTTTATAAGGCAGAAAAGGGAGAAAAGAGAAGGCAAGAAAATGAAAAGACATCTCAAATAGAATAAAATTTTAGAGATTTGCAGGCACCTTTCTTTTGCTAATGCTTTTCTTTTTCTCTCTGTCCTTTTTATCTGCAAGGATGCATCTTGCTATTAGCTTGGACCCTAACGGGACATTTTTTCCATAATCGAATAAGTGTGATTGTGAGGGTGAATGTGAGTGTGTGTGGTGTGAGCATGAGGTGAGTGTAAGGTGAGCATGAAAATAAAACAATATTTTTTAATAAAGGTAGAATAGTCTCACACATGAAAACACCTTCCTTAGGAGAACAGTCATTCCACCATTTTGGTGAGTTGACTATTGGGTGGGATGAGTTTGAGATTCCACCCTCCCAAAATCAACAAAACAAGAGAATCAGTGATTCTCACCCTCATTCCACCCTCTAATTGCCAACCAATTGCTCAGTAAGAACATAAAAGTGACACCATCATAGGATAAGAGTTTCATAACAAAAGTTTTTGTGGACATACCCTTTTTATGATTAGAGTTGTTACTAGAGTGGTTTCTTCCCTGAGCAAGTTTTCTTGCCCTTTCAGCATCAAGTTGAGACCTGTACTCCCGCATCATTCTATCTTTGTCTGCTTCCAGCTCCCCCTTTCTCATTTCATCTTCCTGCATGTAGCAGAAGATAAAACGCAACACCCATGCAATTAAGGATAAAACATAACATAATTCACTTCATAATCAAAACTCAAAAAATGATGTAGCTCATAAGCATGGAGCAAGAGAGTTGATGGTAAACACCCATGCAAGAGGCCAAAGTAGTGGGAGGCGTACGGAAATAGACAAGATCTATGCAAACCTTGCCTTCCACATGATATAAAGAGAGACTGTTTCGAAATTGAACTTGTGACCTCTAGATTGTACCACTGTAACTCTATCACTAAACCACATGTTCGGAGACCAAAAAAATAAAGAAAATATAGATGGTACCAACTCAAGCTCTAGTTAAGCAATACTGCAATATTGATATGCATATTTTAGAATGGCGCAGCCCACACCAAAGGATATGCAAATTCATTTGGGAACAGTCCCAGCCCCAAAGTCCAGACTCACCCATTTGGACTTTTGGAATCTTAATTATATTTCTTCATGCTAAAGATTTTTTTGCTCAGTAGAAGTTTCTCTTAACATAAAAATTGAACATACAATGAATATGAACGTGAAAATATTACAGAAAGTAAGCGAAAATGAAAAGCAGCACAGCATTCACAATTAAAATAAGATAGCGCATGGTCAGACGTGTTACTTTGCACCTTCCAACTTCTATGTCTATGTAAATAAAAGCAACTTCCCTTTAAGAAAGGAACTAAAACGAGGGGCACTTGCTAGTACACAAAAACATAATAGATGGAACAATCAAAAGAAAGCATCAGAAAACAAACTAGAAAAGTCTAGAATATCTGAAAAGGCTGAAGATATGCTCCAACAACTTTACACTGGACAAAAAGAAGTTGAAAGTAGAAGTACCAAGTGCGACAATAAAAACTTTAATCCATTTCTACTTCTCAACCCAGTAGACGAGCATTAAATGTTTCCACAAGAAAACAAAAGATGCCATCTTCTCAAGCAAAACTTTATTTAAAATGGGCAAAAAGAAAATATTTTAAAAGGCACGTCACAAACTTCTAAGTGCCAACTATCTTAGCAAGCAAACCTAAATGCACTCACAGCACATATGCTGCAGTCTGATTAAATGCATCACAAAAATAGAAAGAACTACCAGTCAAAGCTCCACCACTACCACACAACTAACAAGAGGCATTATCTAGGCATGTTTGACACATAAAGCATCAACTTCTTAACAAAATTCCCCAGGATTATACTCCTTTTCTCTCACTGCACAAAAACTAACCAAAAGATTGACATCAACTACACAATCCTAAAAGAATACAATATGTTTTATCATAATTCACCAATTCTCCCTCCATACAGGTAGGGAAGTCATTAATATAGATTAAGTTTTTTTTTCCACTTCCCATAGTGCTCTGCTAAGAGAGAAATTTGAAGGAACATTTGTTCTCAACACTCATATCCCATCTATTATCCACCAATTCAAGGCTATCATCACCACTAGGCACCATTGCCCGAACCATACCACAGCTCACTATACTTGCATAGTCACCACCTTTACCAAGAAACCACCACAACCATAACACTGCCATCAACACTAGCACTAGCACATTGTGATCACAATCATTGCACATGCATAAGCCAGCCCACCAACATCACCCATTTACTGCCATCATTTACTCGTAGAAGGGTAAGGGATCTCATTACTCAAGAAGCATACATGAACACAAAGAACAAAACAATGCAAATGATGCAACAGCAAATCAAAAGCACAAGTTAAAAGAAATCCCCAACCAGGGTCCGAGACCCCAGTATATTCCAACATACATGCCCACTTCCTCACAAGCTATGAAATTCCTCCAATAATTGCCATTACCATGTCAATGTGAAAGTAAGATAGTATTACCTTCCAGGTTCAGTTCCAATTCTCTATAACTTTATATAAGCATGTTGCTTCCCACAATGAGTTTTTTCCACCGCGGGATTACAGAATATGGCCATGCCTAACAACTAAAGAATGTGAGCATACCCAAGTATAAACAAACTCAATTAGCTTATTGCTGGTAAGACTCCAATACATCAAATCCTCACATACATCAAATCCTCACTGACACTGACCATAAACTGGCTCTAATAACTCCTGCAAAGCTACAGAAGCTTCAGATTACACTGTGGACTTGCACCCAACCAAATCATATAGCAAGCAACAGTCATCACTCATCGGAAACAAATTGGGGAGCGTTTTTATCTAAGCATCCACGTTCAGTCCCTTCCAGTCATGTATAATGCGAAATTAACAAAACCTTAGCATTCTGAAACACAAAAGCATTTTGCTTTTGATAGAACCAAATGCATCCCTTAGTAATTTCTTGTATAAGAGAACTACACCAGCGCCATAATAACTCAAAACCAATAGCAGTCATTATTGTGTCTTTTTAAATCTCAAATCCACTTTTACGAAAATTCTGTTCTAATTGATTTGGCCACTGTGAAATCCTCAACAAAATGTTAAGCACCACTTTGAATTATTCTCTTTATTTCCGAAAAATAACATCAGAAAATCCTAGATGGATAACATGAGGACACTTGGAAAAATTTAAGCTTGATCTGGACCGAAATTGCAGCTCTAATATGCATCCTTCCCCCAGAGAAAAAGCATTTAAGTCATATGCCTAGCAGAATTGCAACCAAAATGTGTAGATATTTACTCTATATGGAAGAAAAAAAGTTTTTTTCCTTTAAATGCAAATGCGAGTGCTTCTATTCCAGGTTAAATCTCAGACTCCAGCAGTACAGCTACTACAACTTACCAAAAAGTAGGATGGAAATTATAGTCAAAACACTAAACCAGGAGTAAACTACAGTACTTTCACTGTTTTCCCTTAAACTTCCATCATTGAAAGACTATTTCTGCCTTCCCTACTCCTATTTTGAGAATGGTGAATCTCAAGTTTTTGTTCAAGAAAAGCCCAAAGTTTACACAAGTATGCAACTAACAAGAAAAAATATGAACTGCAACTGAAGATAAGGATATAAGTTCCACCACAAAACAAAACATATTCCAGTTTCAATGAAAATACATCAAACGGAAAAGAAAGAAAGAAAGGAAAGAGAAAGAAAGGAAAGGCATTCTTTATCAGGTCCCTATTCACATTCTCGTAACTGGAAGCTGACATACAATAGCCTGAAATTAAAGGGAAATCATATAATACAACTTCATGACAACCAAAAAAATGAAGAAGAGGAAGAAGGTAATAGTTCCCTCTTCTCTCAGTAACTCATCAAACTCTATGAGTCTTGTTGTGCATTAGTTAAAAAACAACAAACAAATTAAACATGTTTCGTGAACCAAATTGAAAGATTGTGCAGTGATGAATTATGGTGATGAAAAAGATAAAAGGAAAGAAGAACTCAAAGATTTACCTTTTGCTTCTTTTTAAACTCTTCCCATGTAACTGTGTGTGTAGTTTTAAGGCTGGCCAGACGAGCAGCATGCCACTCTGGTGAATGAAAAGAACCATCCACCTGAGACAGTCCACTCAGAAAAATCCAGGGAAAAAATTGCAAAATTCAAAAACAAACAGGATTATAAATCCAGAGTCACTAATCCACATCAAAAACTAAGCCTTGCTCAAAAACCACGTCAAGTTCCTCATCAACAAATTTACACCCACGTAATAGTCAGCAGACAAATTAGTTTGTTGATAGATTCACCAAACAAGCATTTTATCTTTAACTAAAGGAACTACAACTGTTTATAAAACAATAATTAGTTATTCAAAACTACATCTAACCACTCTATTCTTAGTTGCAATGAGTGGCAATCATCTGGAGATTACATATTCAAGAAATTGAATACACGAAAAAAACATAAATTAACAAAATAGAACTGAAACAACCAACACAATGCTGTATTAACTATTAACTGTATAACACAAGAAGCCTCCTCGACTTCTATTTTTGAGCCAAATGAGCCCTTTAAGCTGTCCAAATGCCTCTACTTATATTTTTATGGCCAGATGAGCCCTCAAAGGGATTTCTTTAGTAAGAAATAGAAGTTGAGGAGCTTGCTCTGAATGGAAATGATAGAACGGCTTGTTTTTTAAGTTTTCAATGAAGTTTCCAAGTGTAAAATAGTGGGAAACATTATGAAAAAGGAATGGGTGGAGGTGAGTAGGCCAAGTAGAAACGCTTCACTTAACTCAATTTGCATTTAGAAGCTGAGAAATAAATGCAAGTGCAAAAACTTCTTGCAAGTTAACAACAGCCAAGATCCAAACTGCTTCAACAATAATCAGAAATCAAGGTTTTAAAAATCATTTTTAAAAACCGAGGCGCTTACCTTATATGAGGTGAGGCGTAAGCCTCAAGGCGTATCGAGGCGTAAGCCTCAGAGTGAATCAATAAAATAATTAAAGACTTTTGTATGACTCTAAATAATATGAATATCATCATTAATCACAGAAGCCAGCACCATGTAATCAAAATTAATTAAAAAATATAGCTAAAAAGGTATCATCCCAATTCGTATTTCAGTAGTTACTTACCAAAATTAAAAAAATTATCTTAAAGGGATATCCTGGAAGAGAAGAAGACACCGATCGATTCTGGGACTGGAAGAGAAGGAGAGGCCGATCGATGAAGCTGCTGCTGGATTGAGAGAAAACACACTGGAATGTGTGCCTATCGTGTTTCTAGGGCTTCTTTTGCTGTTTTTATTTATTTTTAATTATTAAAAAATCTTGTCTTTACTTTCTTTAGGCTTTTCACGCCTCACATCCTTGGGCTCTGAGGCGTACGCCTCATCCATGAGAGGCGTAAGCCTCTCATGGTAACCCAGGAGGCGTATGCCTCGAGGCTTTGAGCCAGCGCCTCAATACGAGGCGCGCCTCGAGGCGTACGCCTCTAACGATTTTTAAAACACTGTCAGAAATCTCTTCTATTGGGTGGGAATAGTCGATTTCAAGTGGGTAGGTACCAGAGTTCGAAGATTTATCATTTGTCAATTAACATTTGATAATTTAGTTATAACAGAACTGTCAATAATAAATAGCAGATAATTAGAACTCAATTTAATCAAAGTAGCATAGAAATTTTTATGAGGCAGAATAACAGTAGCAGAACACAGAAATTAAACCAGCAGACCAGCTATCTTACAGTTGGCCCAAGGCATGAATGTCTCTCTAACGAGGATACGATTTTGATTCAATAACACAAAAAAGGCATGTCCTTCGCATCTATAATTTACATTAACAGTGACGCATAGACTGTCGCTTAAAAACTGGACCACAAGAAAAATATTAAACCAATTTATTTCCAATAATATCAGAGTTCAAGGAAAAAATTTTGCAATAAAACATAACTTGAACTTCGGCATATAAAACCCCAAATTGGATACTGGATAGCATCATCATCTACAACAGCAAAACCATAGGCACTCAATGAAGCTTAAGGAAACAAACAAATTCAGCGGAATTTTAACCCTAAAAAGGTAGAAGCAATTATATAAACAGATAAATCAAAAAAGGAACAAAATTTGGATAGGGGTTTCGATCGAATTGAAATTGGAGTGATAGTATGGAAGGGTACAAACCATGCCATCTTCAATCTCTTCTGGACCGGCTGAGCTGGAGCCTAGCCGCGATCTCTGCATAGCTTTGTAAGCCTGATTTTTGCCCATTTTCAGGTGATACCCAGATTGAAAAAATAGAGAGTAAGTGCGAGAAAAGTCGGGGGAAAATTAAGTAGTAAGAATAACAAGAAAGAGGAGCACTTAGGAGATATTTGTGAAGGGAGTCATTCCCGGTCGAGAATGGACAGAAGATCTAGGGATTTGTATAACGAAGATAGAGCAAAGAGAAGACGGTGAACCGCGAAAGGGTCCTGAACAATGTCAGAGACCTAAATCAAGAGGGGTCAAAAAGGCCGGGGCCGTCAGCCCGGACGGCCCACTCCATATTCACGGGCTGGGTCAGGCATTCTGGCCCGACCCGGGTTTGACAATGGGCCGTTGCGATTTTTCAGACCCGTCTAGTTTACCAACATTTCAGAGATCCATGTAACTCAATCATATGTGACATTGTGACCTAATTTTGTGGGGTTTGCTTTTGTCATGTCAAAAGAAAAATTGGTGGAATCCTCTCTCTCCGTTATTTTTTGTGCATGAATTATTATTAATAATATTTTATTAAAAAATTAAAATTGAAAATAAATAATACTGATAATAAAAGTTTTATGTCTTTTATTTAATTTGAATTTAATTTTAAATTTAACAATAAATATTCATAATAAATTAAATTTACAAAAAATTTAATATACAATAAATATTTATTCCCAAGCTCCTTTTCGTGTAATACATTAATACAATTAACAATACATTAACATTGAAATGCAATTCTATCAACTGAAACATAAAATTAACAAAGTAGCAATAATGTTAACATCATAACTATTATACAAAACTACTTATTTTAACCTTAAAATTATGATTTATTCACTCCTTCACCGCAAAAATAGAGATACATATCAAAATTTATCATATTGAAATGTTCTTAAATACGAAAGTTTTTTTTTTTGAAAAAAAATAGACAAAACAGAACACGAATGACATGTGCATGGCAAATGAGAAAGTCGTGGGCGAATCTAAGGGATTATCTTTGTCGTCCCTCCTCTGAACATTAATTTATGTCCAATTTAAAAAAATTTGTGATTGTAGGTAAAGGGTTTTGACGAAAGTCAAAGAAAGTAAAGAGTGATAGAGATATTACATAATATATCTCATGAGTATCTCTTAATCAATTGGACTTTATTACTTTCCTCTTTAGAGACTTGTAAACTCCTTAATGTAAGGCCATCATTTTATCCCTAAACTCAAGAGATTGTAACATATGTAACACCCTAATCTTGGGATACTAATGTTGTATATATTGCACAAGAATATAATAAGAAATCAAGGAAGAATTATACTATTCTACATTATTCTTCATGGTATCAGAGCACCAATAATTGGTCCTCATCTCTTCTCATAGCCCCTTCCACCTTCTTCTTCAACCAGATCAATCCACCTTCTCATCATGGCAGTCGAAGACACTCCTACTGTTATTCCAAATAATACAGAACCCACCAACTTTCTTACCATTGTGAACATCCATAATTCCATTAAGCTTACTTCCACAAATTACATCTCTTGAAAACTTCAAATTGAGGCTATCCTCATTGGTTATGACCTCTACAAATTTTTTGATGGTTCACCAAAATCAAAGGCCATACAGAGTGCCCATAACCAAAAATCAAAAGCGAGGTGGAAGAGAGATTGAAAGTCGTAAAGAGAGCCCACAACGAGGTGGAAGAGAGGTCAGAAGTGAGAAGAAGCGAGGCGGAAGAAGAGAGAAGAAGCAAGAAAGATGAGAATACGGATCTCTCTATCGGGTTAAATTTTTTAATGTGGCTAGATGTGATATGGCCGTCAATTAGATCCAATTAGGGATGAAAATGGGTCGGGCCGTCCGCGGGCAGCTCACAGCTTGCCCGTTAGAGTCCCGGGCCGCTCGGCTCTTAAGTAAAAAGAGCCGAGCTCGAGCCTATTGATAGGCCCGTTTGGTTAAATGGGCCGAGCTCGGGCTTGAAGAAGCCTGACTCGTAAGCCCTAGGGCATATATATATTATTATTATATATATAACATATATATTATATATATAATATATATCTATATATTATATATATACACATTATATTTGTATATATATATATATATGAAAATAATATATAGATATATATTTACAATCAAACAAATAATTAATATATATTAATTAAAACAAAACTAAAATATTACAAACGAGCCTTTAGGGCCGAGCTCGATTTTTTTAGGCCCTATCGAGCTCGGGCCTGTTAAAAAAATATAGGGTCAGGCCTAGGGCCTTTCAAATCCCGGCTCAGCCCGGCCCTATTTCATCTCTAGATCCAATGGCCAAAAAACATGTCCCACGCCTAAATCTTCAAACGGGATCCCTCTCTAGATAATCCCTGTGTGTGCATGTATGGATAATTGAAATATGTGTTATGAAATAGTTGTTTGGTTGTAAGACAATGAGTGAGTGTAAAGATTATTGATTTGCTATTAGAATGGTTCTTTTGGTCTTGGAAACTAAACCATCCTTTTTTAGTACATAATATTTCTCTTTAATCTTGTTACACACTTTTAGTTGAAATAGATCGATTTGAATATCAGTTTTCAATATCCTATGCAATTATGTATGTTTAGTTCTAAACTTCTAATGCTTGGTTATGTGTAAAAATGATTATTATTATGGTTCTATGTATTAACACACACACATATATATATATATATATATATGTGTGTGTGTGTGTGTGTGTGTGTGATACAAGTATTATAGCATGACAAGAAAAAAAATATTGTATCTCAAATTTATATTTTTCATCAAACAAACAATGAAAAATATTAGTAATTTTTTTTGTTCAAGCACTAAAAACTAGTTATTTTTCCATGAAATATTGATTTTCCTTCAAACAAATGAGCATGAGTTGCATCAATATCTATTGCATAAAGCACTCAAATAATAAAATAAAAATCATTAGTTATAACGGTAAGATTTTTTAAATTTGTATCATAAATATTAACTAGCTTACACGTCCTAATTTAATTATTTACACATGGAATATTGATTTTACATACAACATTAACAATACAATGATACTTTAATTTGATGAAGAGGGACACACAAAGGAGAGAATCAGGTGGAGGGGTATCGGGGGGAAATGTGTTAAGTTGTCATGTCATTCCACATGTCACTTAATGGATGCATCATAAATAAGAGCGTATACACCGGCGTGAATATAGTGTTTGGTGAGCATAGCGTTTGCAAGCATAATAAGTCGACGTATAAGCTCCCTCACTCTCTACCAAACACACGCTTTGGCTCTAAATTCAACTTTGAAAAATCAAAATTACATCCCCACTCACATATGGATAAAATGGATACCAAGAATTACAGATACATATCACTTTTGAAACCTAAAATCTTTCGTTTTGAACTTGCAGCCACGATGGGTAATTTCTTCGACGATCGGCTATAGGAGTTTCGCGTCCTCTCCTTGTTCGTTTTGTATTCTCTGTGCTTCATCACTGGTTTTCTCCTTGATCATTTTGCCTTCTCCTAGCTTCATCACGATACATGATCGGCACTTATCCACTGTTGTTGAAGCAATTTGTGATCACAAACTTCATTGAAGGCAATTTATTTTTCTCATGATATGTTTTTTAATTTCAATTTTATGAAGGTAATTTCTGACATTGGTATTAGGGTTCTTCTCTGTCTCAATTCCTTGCTTCTTTAATTTGTCTCAATTCTTTGTTAATCTTTTGTGTTATAAGCTTTGCAAACTGTGACTAATTTAACCCATGACCATGTTGAATGTTCTTTCAATGACACTTGTCCCTCCAAAGTGTCATTAAAAGAATTTTTGGTGTGACTAAGAATAAATGACTTATATTGAAAAACATGACACCTTATCCCATTGATATCCAAGTGCAAATCATGATTTTTTATATGACACTTCATAATTTTATTTGCGGATAACTACTGATAAAGAATTGACATCCATGGATAATGATCCAAGTAGTTAAGCCCAAGTTTTGATTTCCGTGATGATAGCACAATGGCATGCATGTGTGATAAATTCTCCCACAATTTTTTTTAGGAGGGAGAGGCAAAGAGATTAGTTTAGTTTTTTTTAATTCCCAATATTTAAACAATATCATTGTCTGATATTTAAACTTATCAATTTGAATTTCTAGTTAAGTGCATTATACGTTTTGTGTACTAAGTGATAAATAATTAAATATAAGCTAGCGTCAGCTTATAAGCTTCACCAGACATTTGACAACTTATTTGATAGCTTATAAGTTAGCATCAGCTATAAGCTCAACCAAACACCTTACAGCTTATAAGCTGCCTTATTTTTCACAGTTTATTATAAGCTCCACCAAATTTTATAAATAGCTAATAGCACTATTTAAGTTTTTAAGGGACCGCCTTCGAATAAGCTTTAAAAGACAGCTTATTTTTAGCCCAGTTAAGCTAGTGGTACCGCTAACTTATGAATAAAAAATAATACAACGCCTAACCCTTTTTTTATAGAAAAAGGAATTATATTAAGAAGAACCCGAATGAGATACATCCTCCTGAAGGAGGTTTGAAAGCCATAAAGGCACAGTAGTGACCCAACTAACCGCAGAATCACAGGACAAAAGTAAATTTTGCTATGGAATGGAATGTATGATTCAATGCTAGTCTAATATGAATAGCTCGAAACGCAGTAAGATGCAAAGCTAACAGTTTGCACTCCTCCACAATGCCACCAAAATAAGACAACTCATTCCCCTCCCCCAAAAGAGCCTTGACCACTGCCAAACAATCACTCTCAATAACCACATGAGTAAACCCCTTGTCCAACACCATCAACAAACCCGATCGACATGCCAAAGCCTCTATAACCCTTGGTTAGTAGGCTGTCGAATGCTTGATAGCTCTAGCTCCACAGAAATCCCTACCATGGTCACGCATAATGAATCCCACCTCTGAAATACCATGCTCAGCATCACAAGCTCCATCTACATTTACCTTTATATAGGGACTGTTCGAAGGTATCCAACAAGAATTGCCAATGGGATTTTCCATAGAATGATTGGTCGAAGACACCCGCCCTTGGTCACGATCAGTGGAAATAAAATCATGCAGTAGATTTTCGGCCAAACTAACAGTGGCAACAATATTTGAAGACATACCTTGAAAAATTCTTGCATGCCTTGTTCGACAAATACTCCATAAAATCATGCACCATAGCTCTTTAATTTATGTCGCAACAAAACACAACACTTCACAACACCAAGCTAGCATGTCATGTGCTCCAATCCACTACTGCTTCGCAATTGAAGAAGTAGCCCAAAATGCAAAAGGACACCAAAAAACACATGCTCCAACGTCTCCTCCACAAAGCGAACAACACGGCAAACCAATCATTTTTCGATGAGATAAAGTTTCCCCAGTTGGCAGCCCCTTATGACATAATCTTCACAAAAAAATAAGCACCTTAGGAGGCACATTTACATCCCAAAGATTAGTCCATAAAATTTTCAAACCACCCGATAATGTTGAGGCTCCACCCACCAAATCATCCATATCTAACTGCTCTGCAAGGTGGTAAGCTAATTTTACCGTGAACACACCAGAATCAGTGTAATGCCGGAGAAGGAAATTAGGTTGGGGGGACATGGGCAAAGGCAACCTCAAAATATCCTCAACATCGCAAGGGACAAAAGAGTCCTTAATGAGTGGGGACATTCCACTGATTGTTCTCAATTAAGCAACCTTTTTTTGCCAAAAGAGCCAAATTAAACGCCTCGGACGAGCGAAACCCTAAACCACCTTTCGCCTTTGGCTTTACCATCTATTTCCAACCAAAAATTAGTAAACATACGATTAAGTTGCACACATAATCCACGATTAAGGCAAAAAAAAAACTCATAGAAAAACTCGAAATAGCTTCACACACAGCTTTAATTAAAATACCTCTCCTAACTTGAGAAAGAAGCGACCCCTTCCACCCTAGCATTTTATGCCAAACCCGATCAACAATACTTTGAAAAACTAGATTTTTATTCCGGCCAACCACACAAGGCATACCCAAATATTTTTCATGAGCCCCCACCACCTGAACTCTCATCACCGAAGCTAACTCCACCTTTGTAGATACCGTCATGACTGGACTAAAAGAAATCGAAGATAGCCAAATTAATTGCTTGCCTTGAGAGGATCACATATTGATGTAAAGTTCTTGCCAATTCCTCCATCTCTCTTTTAACCAACGACCCATACAACAAACTATCATCTGCAAAAAACAGATGAGAAATGACCAGGCTCCTTCCATTTGCTCAAAACCCATAAAGAAGTTGGTTTCGATCCCCATTCGAAATAAGAGACGAAAGGCCCTCCTCACAAATCAAGAATAAATAAGGAGAAATTGGATCCCCTTGTAAGAGACCCATTTACGAGAAGCCAAAATGAGACAGAGGAGACACAGTCCATAATCTTAGCCACCCACCTAGTATCAAAACCTAGTTTATGCATCATCATTCGAAGAAAATGCCACTCCACCCTGTCATAAGTGTTACTCTTATCAAGCTTCAAAGCAAAAGACCCCACTCCCAACCTCTACACAGATATAGAATGAAGAGTCTAAAAAACGGCAATAATATTATTAGTTATTAGTCTCCTAGGAACAAAGACACTTTTGGTTTAAGAAACCACACTAGGAAGATTCTCTTCAGACGATTTGCAAGGACCTTTGAAATAATTTTATAACTAACATTGGACAACGATATTGGGTGATAATCAGTGACCAGCCTAGGAGAATTGCACTTAGGAATAAGTGTTATAGTTGTTTCATTTAAATCAGCCACACTTGCACCTTCATTAAGCAGCTTGAGACACATAGAAGTAATTTTTGGCCCCACTGTATTCCAAAATTTCTAATAAAAAATAGCTAGCAACCCATCCGAGTCTACGGCTTTATCTAGACCCATCTGAAAAAGAGCATTGCAAACATCTTCAGCATGAAAAGGGGATGTCAACAAATTATTCAGGTTCTCAGTAACACGAGTTGCCCCCAGGTCAACATCCCAAGCTGAAACATCCACCCAATTAGTCTGAAATAAATTATTGAAATAAGACAAGAAATCTCTAGCAATATCTAAAATATCAGCCTGCCAATCCCCTTCCACTGAATGACGTTTCGTCGTCACCTCTGACTAGCACAAGCATGGAAATACTTAATATTCCTATCCCCACCTGACAACTAAGAGACTCTAGACCGTTGACGCCACATAATCTCCTCCTTATCAATAATACCATTTAAATCTCTCTCTCTCTAGCCGTCAAATATGCAAATCTAACTCCGGATTAATAGGCTGAGCATGAGCTATCGCTAGTTGATTGAGAATATCTTTCTTCATCCAACCAACATGCGCAAACTTTTCCTTAATCCACTTTTGCAAACGCGTAGATAAACCACCCACATGTCTCTGTCAAGAAGCTAAATTACTATCCAAAAAATTTGCCCATTCACCCTCCACTATCTCAAAACACTACTCCTCCAATAACCACATATTCTCAAAATGCAAAGGTTTTTTAAGCGAACTTCTAAAAGAGAAGAACTCTGTCGGACTAATAGCAGAAACTGAACTAACCTTATGAGCAATCAGTCTAATGGTATCAGCAATCGAGTGAGTGGGATAAAAATATCACCACTTCATCTTACAGAGACCCATGTCCAACCTTAACCTAATGGTATCATCCTCCACAACGCCCCCCACCCCCAACCCCCTCGACGACTCCATGTAAAATTTGGGCCTCTAAATCCCATCTCCATAAGCAAGCAATCATCAATGACCCGACGACAAGCTTCCATTTGCCACTCAGGCCGAACAGCCCCATATTATTTTTCATGAGCGTATAAAAGTTCATTGAAATCTCACACCACTAACCACAGAATGGTGCCTCTATTACAAAGCCAACGCAACAACTCCCAAGACACATGTCTCTCTGACATTCTTGGATTGTCATAGAACCCTGTAAATTTCCAAGATCGACTATTTACCTCTTGAACCCACCCATCAATATAATCCTAAGAGTAAGATGAGAGAGTGAAAAAAAATCATCATTCCATAACAGTGACGAACCACCTGCTCGACCATCCCGAGCCACATGAAACCCATGTTTAAATGATGACCAACTATTTTCACAGCATTTATCTCGAATTTTGTCTCAATTAAGAAGACAATATCGAGAACTTTGGCTCTCACAAAATCAGCACGAACAATACAACGCCTAACTTGATCAACATTTTGTCGTACCCCATTTTTGCTCAGACCCCAAAAATAAAAATTCAAAATTGAGATAAATCCATCTAATTTAAAATGAGGTCTAATCCAAACTAAGTTCTGGCCCAAATACTAGTCATTTAATTGTAGCCCAGTCCAAACTTAAAAGCAAAGAATTGATCCAAATCATTAAGGCCCGTTTGTGACATTTTATATTGCTAGCCCAACAAAGCAAACCCATGGTCATCAACTTAAGAGGAAGCCCGGCCCAAATGTCTCAACCCTAGTGAAGGAGACACAAAAGACACAGAGGAAATGAGAGGCACCGGAAGTCAAGAAATGACAAAAATAGAAAGAAATCAAAGGGGAAGATGGAGGAAAGATGTTCGGGCTGAATGAAGGAGAGGCTTGAGAGTCTTAGAAGTGAAACGAAGATAAGAAAGGGAAAAATCGAGAAACTAGTGGGATTTTCGGGGAAGAATCAATAGAAGAAAGAAAGTTACATATTTGATTTTGAGCAAAATGGAAGAAAAATTAAAGAAAGTTTGGGAGGAATTTATGGAATAGTTTTCGCGCAAAGATCAAGAAGAAGATTGATGATTCTGATTTGAAGATATAAATAGGAGTGAAAGAACTTCACCGGGAGGGCCTTTTCTTTCTTTTGGTGCTTCGGGGGGTCTCTTCTTAGTTCTCTGTTTTTTGGGGTGAGATTCTTTCTGGAAAAACGGTATTTGGGGGAAGTGTAATTCTTTCTTTTTCTTGCAAGTTTTCTATCGAATTTTCGAGGGATTTTTGGGGGAATTCTGTCTTCTTACTTTGGGTCTTTCTGGGAATTTTTATTGAGGTTTCTTTCTTTGTGTTTTTTGTTCTCTGGCTGATTTCTGGAAGGATTTCTCTCTCTTGATTTTGGTTTTCTGGGATCGATTTTTCTGGGTTGGGGAAAATTTTATTTCTCTTTTCGTGATCGAATTTTGGGTCTTGCTTTCCCTCTTTCGATTTTCTGGAAAATTCTGGGACTCCCTTCTTTTAGTTTTCTGTTTGCTGGATTAAGGGTTCTTACTGGGTGAAAATTGAGAGGTCACTCTGAGATCGTTTCGATTCTCTGTTTAAAATTCCAGTTCGTTGTCACTAAATTTTTCCTAAGCCTTTTGCTCTTTCATTTGTTGGGTGCTCGATCTGTTGTGTTTGGGAAGGTACAGGGTAATTCATATATTTCACCTAGCTTGTTTGATTGGATTCTCTGTTCTATGATATGCATATGTCTCTGTTTAGTTCAATTTCTTGAATTGTTCACATAAGAATACTTTGTTGACTTTCGGGATTGTTGTAGGTGTATTTAGGATGTTGGGTTTTGAAATTGGACTTCATGTGTGTATCTTGCTCTTATTCACTACATGATTGCCCGTGAAATCCTTGGAATACTGTGTGTTGATGCGGCATGAGTTTGTTTGTTAAATTCTGGAGGGAAAATGTGTATGTTTGGCTTCAGTCTATGACTTATATTATTTTGCTTATGCTCAGGTGATCATTGGTTGAGTTATTGGAAGCATGTTTTGACATTGTTTTTAGTTTGATGTTTATCTATGTAGGCTTATCTATGTGTGTCAATTTAATCATTGGGCTTTGGGCTATGTGAATGGATTATATGAAGCATTTGGGCTTTGGGTTTTATTTACATTTGGATTTGAAAATTGTATGAAAATGAAACTCTATATGTAACATTTTGTATGCTCATTTCATCAAAGCAATGGATTATAAATTTTCAGTCATGTTAATTTAATAGCATGATTGAAATATTTGATTGCTGATAAAAAAGGGAATCGAGGTCCCATTCATTACGTTGATTAATTGTTTAACATGTTATGTGTTATGTATTTGAAATATGCCTATATGTGAATTATGTGTTACATGAATGATTTTGGTATTTGTTTGATTTATGTGTCAATTGTATGATTTAAGATGTTAATATGGTTGAAATGAGATTTGAGATAATTTAATATCATATAGTCCACAAAATTCGGTTCCCCAACATTTTATCTTTATTTTTAATTTTATTTTTATTTATCTTACTTATTTTTATTTTACTTATTTTTATTTATTTTACTTATTTCTATTTATTTTCATTCTATTTTATTTATTTATTTATTTATTTATTTTACTTATTATTTATTTATTTATTTATTTATTTTCTTTTTATTTTTAACTTACTTATTTTTCTCTTCATTTATTTATTTTATCTTATTTTCGCTTTATTATTATTATTATTATTATATTTAATTTATTCATTATTATCTTTTTGTTTTTTTATTTTATTCTATTTGTATTTTTGTATTTTATTTTTCGTTTTATCATTATTTTTATTTTAATCTTGCTTTAATTTTTATTACTATTATTATTTTATTTTATTTGTTACTTTCAATTTTATTTTATTGTATTTTAATATAGTTTTATATTTTCTCATATTATTTTTATTCTATTTTAATATAATTTTATATTTTTTAAAATTATTTTATTCTATTTTGATATAATTATATATTTTCTTAAATTATTCTATTTTAATACAGTTTTATATTTTCTCAAATTGTTCTATTTTGATATAGTTATATATTTTCTTAAATTATTTTATTATATTTTAATATAGTTTTATATTTTCTTAAATAATTCTATTTTGATAAAGTTATATATTTCCTAAAATTATCTTATTTTGATATAGTTTTATATTTTCTAAGATTAATTCATCCTTTATAACTTTGGTATAATTATTTACTTTATATACGTATTTTTGTTACGATTATTTTTTTTTAAATCATTTAATGGGATAATAAAAGTTAAATTGACAACTGTTTTTAAAACAGACGTTGTGGGGTGCCTCACACCTTCCTCATACGTAACAAACTCACTTACCCGTTTTCTGGATTTTCGCAGATCAAACTATTTTTGTGGTGACCAATTGCACCTATTACAATTGGTGACAACTTCTTTAAATTTTTCTTTCCCAAAACCGGTTGCGACACATTTCAACCATGACCAATCTCCGTTGCATATAAAAACATTTAACATCAAACTTAAAATATATTTTTCTATAAAAAAACTAAAATATTATGAAAAAAAGTATAAGACAAGACAAGACAATGCCTATAAAATAAAGATCAAAGTAATCACGATCGTAGTAGGAGATAATAAAATTGGAAGAACAAAAAAGGAGATGATAAAATTTGAATTCAAACTTTAAAGTAAGAAAGTGATGAGACCACTAAGATTCATAAAGATTAGATACCATATGGAAATTAACAACTTTACTTTTTTATCATTTCTGTTTGTTTTCTTATAAATTTGGGTGCGCTTTTCATTCTTTTTTTTTTTTGGGATAAAGGAGACCCCACAAATCCCATTATTTTTTTCTCACCAAATTCAAAAAAAAAAAAAAGTTTTTTCCCCATTTTGGGTCTGGATTATAAGACAATCCATAACAAATACACTAAAGTAGGGGTGAAGTTATAAATTCATTTGAAAGAGTCTCGAAAGTTGACGGGGTTCAGAAGCAGCGTGCTCAATTTTATTTTATTTAAAAAAATTATATAAAACTTTTTTTATTTAAAGATTAGGAAACAATTTTGAAAATACCAATATATTTGATTGAGTGAGACCACCAAACTAATATGTCCGACCAACTTTATTTTGATTATTGGGGAGATTTTTTTGTAATACTTATATCCTTCTTAGGTCTATTTCACTTTCTAACCTCATTTAAATTAATATTTTTTAGCTTCCTTAAGAGAACCATTTCTACAAGTATGAGATGATTCAGAATTCGACCTTTTATTCAAATATTTTTTATTATTTGTTAAAAAATTGAAAAATTGATGAAAATGCATATATATATACACACACATCTATAATAAAATTAAAAAACCAAGGGCTCAGGCCCCACTGGTCCTCAATTAGTTTCGCCGCTACTCTTAATTGGTTCTTTAAATTTAAAATAAAATATTTTTTATATAAATTTACAAATTCTCTAAAATCTAAACCATATTCTAAATTATTTAAATATTCATTTTCACAATCAATTTTTATTGATTTAAAGTCATTTCATTTCACAAGAATTTATTTTGCATACAACCAAACAGCTTGTGAGCACAAAATAATCCGATATTTTATTTGTTAGATTCTTAATTGTTTCACTAAAAGAATTAAAATATAAAATATAAAAAAATTGAAAAAAGAAGAAGAAGAAAGCAATTATAGATAGAGGTGTCAAATAAGTCGGGCCAATCAGCCCAGAACGGCCCATGGATCTAGGTCAAAACGGATCCCATGATAGGCCCGATGAGCACTTGTATAGATGACACTCATTCCATGAAAAATGATAATCGAAAAATTAAGACAAGAAAAGCGTAATATATTGTTGAATTATAAAAATAAAGCATTGGAACATTCCGAAAGAGCCCTTTTTAAAAAAAATATCGTCAAATTCATAATTTCCATAGACTCACAAGTCATTTAGAACGAATCCGATGCAACGCAATTGCAATGGATAATTTTTTGGGGAAATAGACAATATATGAAAAAATGTGTTTTTTATTAATATGATTGTATTAAAATATGTATTTTGATACTGTGAATAAATATGTGGCTTGATTTTTCGTAAAATATGCGAGATCCATTATTCACTTTGGTATAATTTTATTGAAAAATTGACGAACGAATGAAAATGTAGATGTTTCATTTATGTTTTACTATGATTGTATTGAAAGACGTATTTTAATAATATAAATAAATATGTATTTTGAATAAATGTGATATTCAATTAAGGAAACGAAAAAATTACTCCTTACAACAAAATTACAGTACCTCTGTCTTTGGTAGCTCGTCCCTCTTCTGTTTACAGGAGGAGAATTAACATATTAATATGGAATTTACGTGCTTGAGAGAATTATTCCACTTCTGTGATTGGCATTGACTGACAAGACAGGGTGAATAGTTGGCCCGAGCATCAATGTACTGATACGTGTCAGTTTCACGCACCTGATCCTGACCCTGACGCTGACCCTAGTCCGTGAATCACGAATGGGCTAATGCGGCCCAACCCATGGTGGCTCTTTCGTCCGGTTCTCACTTCACAGGGCATTGTTTTTTACTTTTGTATTGTATTTCATCATTCTATCTACCGACGCAGTGCACACTGCACGATGTCGTTTTATGCTTTTAAGCTTTTCAATTATATATATATATTTCAGTCAAATATCTATTTTATTTTGAGAATCAATTTTTTTACTAAGAGTTAAATGTTTAACAGTCTTAATTACTTTAATAAGTATTTTTTGCAAAGATGATTGTTTCTTAGCTCTACAATGATGGTTAGACCAAAGACATGTCCCTTCTGATGATAATTTTAGAATTAGGGATTTAGGGGTGTCAATACTCGAGTATTTGATTAATATATGTCAAAATCTTCTGATGATAGTTTTGACATATATTAATCAAATCTTTTAGTTAGCTTTTGATCAATTTTAGTAAAAAATATTTTTTTAAAAGAGAAATCGACTGACCAATTAGGTTTCAATCCATTTAAGTTTTGTCGATTTTTTTGATAACCCGATTTAGATTTGACACTTCACTTGTTCAATTTCAGGTGTTTCTCTTGTTTAATTTTAGAATACGCATAATTGATAACTTTTCTTTGATAAAAAAATGAATTTTAATTGGAAGAATATCCTCTTTTTGTGTTTATAATTGGTCTCGAACTCTTTAGTCACTACAGTTGAAGTGAACCACAAACACTCAATGCTATTAAGTACAGTGACATGACACATATTAACCTAAAACCGAATCGTAAGTTAACATGTTAACTCATATATACAACATATCTTATGCCTATTTTGCCTATATGGGACAAAGCCACAACAGCTACATCAACAGGACTGACCCAAACACAAACCAAAACTAAGCTAACGCAACACTTTTTTTTCACTTTTGTTTCACTTCTTTGGTCTCGAACTTGGATAAAGGAGGAGAGTTGTGGTAGGTCCATAACCAACAAAAAAGACTATTATCACTTTGTCTAACCTACGAAAAAGAGCCAAAATAAAAAATTTATTGGGACATTTCCTGTGCGCCTAGACCTCATTCGAAACATAAAAATTGCACCAACAATATTGGCCCGCGACTTTTATTTATTTTTTTATTTTTTTTACATAAAGTAGATGTTAAATATATACATAAAAATTATTGAATGCTTAAAGGAAAAAAAAAATCATATGAAAAGTGTATATATAGTGAGTACCCTTTTAAGCATAGATTTTTTAATTTTTTAAATTTTTTTTTTACAAGTAGATGGGGATAGAATCATATATAAATTTAAGCCCACAATCATAGCGATGGGTAGTGGGGATCATTGCCACCCTATCTAAAGGCTAACCCCATTTATTTATGGGTTTCAATTCAATAATGTGTTGCCTTTTTGGCATGGTTAATATGTTAATGGATTTAGATTAGGTGAGAAGATGATTTAAGAATAATTACATGGTGTCATAAATGATATCAAAAGCAAACAAAAGTTGGTTCATCATTTGTGATCCAAATCTTTGAATTGGGAAACAAATCACATTATTTGAAGTTCATGATTAAACTATGACATGAAATTATGGAAATAGAATTTTGATGGGACCTACTTTATAATTTTAGACATAAATTGTGATAAAGACATTTTTAATGTTCCCATATTTGTGAGACATCATTGATAATGACAACTTAAATTTGAAAACATCCTTTGAACAACTAAAATGAGTAATGTTTTTTGGTTACTAAATGATTTTGGAAATTCTATTTTCGTCGCTAAAAGATAAAATGTTTCACTTTTGATAATTAAAATTTTGGGAATGTGTCAAACTGGTAACTCAGATAGATTTTCAAAATTTTGGCCGGGTATTTTTCTGATATATCGAGTTGTGCTTATTTCAAATAAAATAGATAAACAACTTCAATTTTACCTCCATGACGTTGTGTGGCATACAATGAAGAAAAAAACACACATTTATCTCTTCTATCTCCCCCTCTCTCTTATGTTCAATAAGCCCTCAAACTCAACCAATATCTTCTACCTCATCCCTCCCACTCACTATGTCTCCACCAAAACAACAGCACAATCTTTGCCTTCCACTTCTATCTTGTCATTCTTCAAAAGCAAAAAGAAGCCGAACAAAGAACTAGACTATTATAGCCAAATGTTTGACTAATTCTATTAGGGCATCTCCAACAACAAGTATGCAAAATGGGGATGCAAAAAGGGTTTTGCATACTCGAATAGTGAAATGCAAATTCATTTGCATATTTTTCATTCTGGTGAACTCCAACAATTAGTATGTAAAATGAGTTTTCATTTTATTTACCCATATATTTTGTTTCTATAAATATATTGATTTTCATTCATTTTATCAAGTCATTCACACACAAAAAAATTCATCCTCAGTGTGAGCCAAACCTACACTAAAGTATAAGTCTCCATGAATGTGATTCACACATATAGCAGCATATTCATCTTGAGATTTACCCACAAGATAGATAAGTTTGCTAACAAGTATATAAATTCTCGTCTCACATCTAAACACATGAATGAAAAACACAATATACATTAATCACTGGCCAAACCACACACCAAGAACATCAACTCACTGCTTGAATTAGAAATAAGATCATGTAACTACTATAAGCCACACAAACATAGGCAATTCAAACAGCAATTCAATGAAGAAACTACCAAAGCTAATAACAAAACTCAATTGTAAATGATGAGTGTTTTCTGTGAATACTCTAAATTAATATAGGCAATCTTAGATGATCTAAAGTAGAAGTAATATCTCATCATCTCTTCTTTTAGATTGCCGTACAACATTCCCATTTGAGTTAGACTAGTTTTAATCAGCAACCTCTATTCCTAATAGCATAACATTCTTGTATAAGGGACATCACTGCTGGTCGTATGATCTTCTATCAATATCTAAAAGTACACCAAAAGGCGGCAATTCCATAAACTAGACAATTAGTTAACACTTGATTCAACTGGTTATTTCGTTAAGTGTTAAGCATAACAGTAAAATCATAGGCCAACTCATGGTTGACATCCAAACAACTGCAAATCAAGAAAGTAATACCAGCAGGGCCAATTCTAGTGCCAAATGCAAGAATTGGCACCGGTTATACCTAGTCAAATGCAAAAATTGACATCAAAACAAATGCACTAAAGCCTGTCTGTTGGCATAAATACAAGAGAATCCAAGCCAAATCAAAAACCCATCTTTTAACATCTGAACTGATAATGCCTTAACAAGCAATTGAAAAGAAAAGAAAAGAAAAGTTTAAACAAAATGCACAGGAGTTGTTCTTGTTAATCATCAAAGAATGCCCTAATCAACCTATAAGTGAATGGAGAGCATAATATATAACTATGGGCTCTTAATCAAGGCATTAATCGAAATATACAAGAGTCTAAAAAAATTGTCATTGAACCTGAAAGTTTGGTGTTTCTCACCAATATCGTTAGTCAACAAATATAGAAACTAAATGTAGAAAATAAAAACAAATCAAAACACCACGATTTTAACGAGAAAACCTTATTGGAAAAAACCTCGAGTTTATGAGTGACCAACCTGAAGAAACAATTCACTAATCATGAATCAAGATTACAACCCTATCTTTGACCTAAAGACATCGCTCGTACATCCCATTCATTCAGTGTATGTTTCTCTTTCACACTCAACCCACCTAGGTAGAGCTCGCTTTTGGCGCCTCCAAAAGACTTCACGAACAAGGAATCACTCATTCTCACCGCGAACACAAATAAACTATGAAACTCTTTTTCTCAAACTAAACTCTCTCAATTTACATGAATAATCTCACCATTACAAGAATAATATAAGAAAGAATAAAATAACGACCGAAGTTCAAATATTGGAAAATTAAGCGTTGCTTCCGATCACTCTTCAATTCTTGTCTTGCACTTTATATAGGACAAGAGTCACACCATGATAAGAATTCTTTCTTAACTCTTGTAAAGCAACATGAGATAAAACAAAACACTACAAAGAGAGTTATGATAGACATGCACCACTTTAAATCCCACTATAACATTAACACTTAAACAAAACCATATCTTTATCTCTTTGTAAAGACCAATGAGTATATGACATAAATCATATTAAAACAAAACTCACGCACACTTTACATTAAAGCCCAATATTAAAGCTCATGGTTTAAGTAAGAAGTTATAGTTCACGCAAGCTACCGAAGTAGGCGACTGCAGTAAGTTACTTCACTGCACATACTCACTCAATTGTCAAAATTAAATATATCTCACAATTGTCAATTAGTTTTTTTTCTTCCTTAAATTAAAAAAAACCCAACAGAAACACATAAATTACAAAACAGAGCAATTGAAACTACAAACCGAAATAAACGCAAAGGACATGCAGGGCAAGAGAAGATACAAAGACAACCCACAAAAACAACATTATCTTCTTCGCTCCTCGACCCCTTCATCAACAATAAGCTTTGGTTTTCCTTGTAGTTCTTTTATGCGTTTTACCTCTAAAAGGAGGATCTTTAGCTAATAGACTTTTACTGAGAAACTAACCACCATATCATTGATTATCAAGCGAATGCAGAGAATGATGAGAATGCATTACGAAAACAAGCAAGCACACCCAAATCGACACTTTTTGAGTCTAATGCATCACATCGATAAATTACCAAACCTGATATTCTTCACTTATATCATTGTTCTAGAAATTCTTTGAGGAAGAGAAATTCAATCGTACCTGTCAAATGAAGGAGGATCGATTGAGGAAGAGGATCGTGCAATCATTGTCGATCTTGACGACCCAGTCAGTGAAACAAACTCTTTCTGGTTTTGACTCGATTTATAGCTCAATCGGGGGTTTTAATGGATGTCGCGTGCTTGATGAGGGAGATCGAGTTACTATTTATAGCCGTTGAGTAACAATAACTTCTTCCCGTGATCGTTTATGACTTGCCTTCGGAGGTCGTATATTTGGGAACTCGATATGGGGTCGCAAATTTCTGACCCCATATAAGACCTCTGTTGGCAACAAGAAAAGCCAAGAATGAAGCTGCATATTATCCGTTGGAGCTATCCGACCTCATATGCGTCTCCTGTTGGAGATGCCCTTAGAAATGCAATAACTAACTCGATTCCCATCACACGGAGAAAGTCAAGTGGATCCTAAATGAGTACCCGATATTCAAGAAGAAAGAAGATTCGACTCTAGAAGAGATTAAAGACGGTAGAGGAAGTTTCGGGATAGCTCAGTTGTTCAATATCCTGGCTTGTTGCCCAAACCACACAATATAGGTCTTCTACTCATTTTTCAATATTGTGACTTAAACACAACAAATTAACATACTTTTTTCCCGCCAAAATATGGCTGGAAAACCGAAAAAAGGGACAAGAGTGAAAAGGGGACTTTTGGGGACCCAATAAAAAGGGTGGATCAAGTAAAAGAAAAAAAGAAAGAACTTTGAACTAGGAGAGAACTTGCGAGAAGAACTTAAAGGTATCTCTAATAGAACATAGGAACTTCTAATAAATACTTGAAATCCCATCAAAAAGGGAGAAACCCAGAGCAAAGAAAAGAGGGTTTTGAACCCAAGTCAGAGGGATATAAGTAGAGAAAGAACACACCAAAAAGAGGGTAATGACTCCTCCACATCAAACAACTAAACCTCAAGTAGTAATAGTTTTCCAAATCGTTGGAAAACTCAAGGATATAATTCATTCTACTTTCCTTTTAATTCAACAAACATGAACACACAGAGAATAGAAGACTCAGTCTATGCCGAGAACCAATTTTTTGGTAGAAATTGGGGAACTCACTGATATTTTATAGGAGTTGCATCTAGTTATAAGCTTCACGCATATAACATCGAAATCCATTTCGGTATATTCATAAATCGGTTTCTTCATAATCAAATCCTTCACATCTCAAACATTATCTACCTTCTCAAACACTCGATGTTACATCAATACATCATCTCTATTTGATTCTTCTAGGGAGTAGAACCTCCTGTCAAATCATATCTAAGATACACTCTAAATATCTTCATTCTCCATGAAATAAATTCTTACCCATGGTTACTAAAATATCCCATACGATGTAAATTACTATACATAGTTATCTAAATATCTTCTGAGTAAATTTCTACTCATAGTCATAAACAGTGCTCTAGAGTAAATCTCTACTCGAAGCTCATAATGCATTTTCTGAGTGCATTCTTACTCGTGCGCATTCTAATCTCCTTACCTCCTATGAGGTATATTTCAACTCGTAATTCGAGATATACTCTCTATAAGGTAGACTTCTACTTGTATCCACCTCCACATTCTCATACATCTGCATGTGCATTACTCATCCATACACGATAATAATCGTATTCACATGTAATGGCTAAACGCAACTCCATTCGATGCTAGTGCATATTCCTCACTCATGGGATATCGTGAGACATAGAATAGGGATGTTCAAATGAAAGTCCCATACCAACAATAAAAAAGAAACGTAAATGAGGCTAGTAGTAAGTAAGACCAAAATTGCACCACACATGCAAGGTAACTGTTTTACGAAACAAAAATTGTAGGGTGCCTAATACCTTTGCATACTCAAATGAACCCCAAACCAAAACAATCCTCTAGATTGTAGACCAAGTTCCCTCAGACATCCAATTATTTCTATAAACATCAATTGGTGGCGACTTCAAACAATGTTTGAGTATGCCACAAGGCCGAGCTCAAGCACCACCTGTAACGACCCACCCCAGTCGTTATTGGTTGGCCGGGCCCACGGACCACTACCCCCAACCCCTCTCTTGTCGCATAGGCAGGTTGTTGAAGATAAGACTTAAACTACCCACCTCCCTTTAACATAGGGGTCGCGCCTCACTATGTCACCAACTATGCCACTTGACCCTTCCTAATTTTGACCCTTCTTTAATTTAAACCAAATAAATCTCCACCATTCATGATAGAGTCGTTGGCTCCAAGAAGAGGAATTGTTCTTCTTTTGCTTAGGCTTGTTTGGATCAAAGACATCTTCCTTCTTAATGATAAAACCTTGCTCAAACCAAGCCAAACAAGCCAATTTCTTGATTCTTCCACAAATAACAAATTCTCAACCATTTCTCTCTTATTTTTCCACCAACAAATAAATTTTGCTACAAAGTGGACCAATAATTTTAAACTTGAAGTCTCTTTTAAATTTTTGGCACAAAGAACATAGGAAGACTTCTAGTAGCATGAAAAAGTTATTCTCCGGCAATATTATTTAATTCACACACCTGAAACTCATGGTTGCTCATGAGAAGCCAAACTTTTCTCAAATAAATTTGACCATGCTCAAACTTGACCAATTATCAACTAATAAACGCACGGATTTTTTTTCTTCTGCAATATTCTCCTCCAATGGGCTCATGACACTTAATTGATTGCACCTACAAATAAATAGATGATAAGACACTTCATTGTTGCTTGTAAGCTCAAAGAGTTTCAATGCTCACACAAATGTTAATCAATATGATATAAGCTCAATAAAATTCAAGTAAGCATATGATAAATAATTTCATACATATTTGAATGTGCGTACAAAATTTCATAGACATTGAAGTTTTAATGGTCACTCAATTTCATCAAATAAGTTTAAACAATATTCTATCATGTTTGCACAATTATACTAACTTTTATAGAAAAATTGAATAGCTTTAACTCAAAATTAATTAATTCATGGTTGGGGATAATATCATTTCTCATCCTTTTAATTCTCATTATCTTCTAAGGAGAATGCTTTTGTTAGTCTCATGCCCATTTGTTTAAAACCAAAACTTCTTACCTAAATAAGAAGTTAATGCGAGAATATCAATGAACTCTTAGGCTCCGTTTGTTTGACGGAAAAGATGCATCTCATGGAAAAGAAAAAAATATCATGTAAAAACAATTAATTTCTAGTGTTTGGACAAAAAAATTACTAATATTTTCGATTGTTTGTTTGTTTGAAATTAAAAATTTGAAATATAACACTTTTTATTATGTTGACCAATAAATGTGTGTGTATGTTTCATGTGAATATACATAAATTCATAATTCATATATATATAGAATATTGACAGTAATGAAAATTATTTAGAACAAATCATTTTTTATTGTTAAATGTCTTTTATTGTGTGTATACATACATATGTATATGTATATATATAATGCGTATATGTTTATATGTACGCGAAACACAATCTAAATTAAATTGGTTAAAGTATTACGAGTCATAAATGTGCATTGAGTTAAAAATATGTGACTCAATATGTTCACATTTATGCTCATAGTTTTGGGGAAAACAACATCCCAAAGTTGAGAAGGGAAATTGTTTTCCATTTTTAAAGTCTTAAAATTGAGTTGATTATATAACATTTTCAACTTATTATTTTTATTTTTCATCCCCAAACACCATAAAGTGAGAAAAATATTTTTAAAAAATTGATTTTCCGTCAAACAAACGGAGCATAAATTATAAAAAAGGTGTGAAAATAGTTGCCAACATACTAGAAGGCCATGATGCATCAACCCTTAACTCAACCCTAAAAACTCAGCTATGAGCCTATGAGAATGGAACCGGCAAAACGTGAGACTTTTCAAGAAAGTCACGTGAAAAAGTGTTCGAAATTGCCAATAAGAGAATCTAAAAAAGTTGACAAATTTCTCAATTATCACTCATTAATTATTGAAGCTAAGCTTACATGATTTGATGAAAAGGGGACATTACTTGCAAGTCACAATTGGACATTCTTGCAAGTCACAATTTGAGTGCTTGGATTCGGCTGTAAAAATTACAACGGATCCAATTGTAAATGATTTTTAATTATTAAAAGATTTTATTTTAAAAAAGATTATAAATGTGTTTTGATTGTGATTATTAGTCTAACATTATATTTTACTGTCAAACAAAAATTGAAATTACAAATATGTTCTGATCGGGTTTATCAAACAAATGGTATATTTTTAATGTCAAATAATAATCAAATGAACTGTGAAAAAAATGCAATTACAACAAAGCAAAGTCCGCTGTACAAAAAAAAAAGAAATTGGATTGAGTTTACTAGATAAATGGCGGTGTCAAATAAAAATCAAATGAACCATAAAAAAAACATTTATAGCTGTTAAAACATATTATAATAAATCCCGAGATTCTTATTGATTGAGGGACAAAGCATTGTTTTTTCCTTTGTAAAAATATATCGTCATGCTTATAATCTCGGTCAAAATTCATTCCTAATTTTAAAAATAAATATTTTTTAACAGCTACTGTATATGCCTTAGAGATTAAGAATGTCAAAAGTTTACATATCTGGCAGGTATCCACATAATCCGCTCCAAAATGTACTAGTATAACCCGCTAATTAACCAATTGGGTAACATATACAAATATTTACATGGGAAAAAAGGGGCCGGATACATAGATGGGTTTGTCAAAATGTGACCCGTCTCGTATCCATATATTTTATGAGTTACACATATATTTTATTGTGATTTTCACAATTGCACTTGGTGGACAGATAAATAAATAGGGATTGTCCATCCTATAATAAATTGAGTGAGATAAAAATTAAAATATCAAATGATTATTAAAAAAAAACAGATAAAAATTTATCTAACGAATAAAAAAATGAAAAAAGGGCAAAAGAGTTCCCGCCTCCGTCGGTTCACATCCCAACTAGAGATTATACACATGTTTGGTAGAGCATATAAGCTAGCTTATACTCTGTCAGACATACTCTCAGACACTCTCAACTTTTACGTTTTACGATAGCTTATACTCTGTTAGACATACTCTCGGACAAAACATTTTTTTTTTCCCGTAAAATAATCAACTTTTGCCATTATGAACTTTTCACGCCCTCTACAGTAGGAAAAATATACAGCTCATATCTTACTGTTTAAACGAATCCTTCACAAATCCTTTGAACCAAAATGATTCAAATCCCAATAATGAACAAAGAAAATTGTCCCTTTGTCAGAGTGTTTTTTTTGACTTGTTCTGCATCTTCTTCAGGATCCTCCTCTTGCTGTAATCACTTTCTTCTCTTACCTTTTTATTCCTCTTTCCACTTCACTGCATAAATCGTGTGTTTAATGTTTCATGCGTGTGAGATTGAACAGTAGTTCCTTGCTCGCTGGGTTTCACTGTGTATTTATTTTCTCCAACGACTCACTGGCCTATATTGATTCGTGGGTATTTCTTTGGCTACCCCACCATTGAAGAAAAGCTTCCATCCCATCTTGTACTAACAAATAAAAGTTTCAATCTTGCAGGAGTTGAATCTCAGAAAGAGCCATGGAAACTGAAGTTTCTCTGTTCAGTAGCTAAAACCCATGATGAAGTAGGAATAAAGTTACAGTCTTGTTAATTCTCCAGTAAACTACATTTCTTTCCCTTCCAAGGATACCTAAAATCAAGAACCATTGAAGAGAAGCTTCTCTGGAGACTTGTGCTCGGAAAACACACAATGCCAACCACCGCCGTGCCTGTGCTCCTTCTCCTAGCATTCCTCTGCACCACCACAGGGTCCCACCACCGCCACCTCCTCCACCAGCCCTTTTTTCCAGTCACTGAACCTCCAACTCAGCCTACCTCTCACTCTCCGACTCCATCTCCACAACCTCAAACCCACAAAAGCCAGCCTAAGTACCCCTTCTCCACAACTCCATCCACCCAACAGAAACCCTTCTTCCCCTCCTACTCCTCTACTCCGCCTCCTCCACCTGCTATCCCCAACACCTTTCCGGCCAACATCTCCTCCATACTCTTTCCTCACCGCCAAAACTCCTCCACACACCGTCACCTCATCATCACCCTCACCGTCTCTCTCTCTCTTTTCTTCGCTGCTGTCCTTGCCGCCATTTCGGCCTTCGTCATCTACTTCCGTCACCCCCACCATGGCAACACCAAGAAGCCCCCGCGTTCTGACAACCTCCGTCTCTTCCCTCCAGATATTGCCCCTTCTGACGCAACTCTGAAAACTCACCACAGTAATGACCAACGTCGAACACCAAACACAAGCACCGAATTTCTCTATCTTGGCACTCTGGTGAATCCACGAACAACCAACAACGAAATTGTCTCAAACTCCGCCGACATCAAGATTGGGTTAACATCATCCCCGCCGTACCAGAGACTGGGTTCACCGGAACTGAAACCGTTGCCTCCCTTGCCGAGACTCAATTACTTGCATAGTAGCTTCAATAGTGGCGAAGTTGAAGGTGATAGCGATACAGAGGAAGAGTTCTTCTCCCCGAGAGGGTCGTCAGGTCGTAAGGAGAATCTCAATTTAAGTCCGATTCGGCATGTCTCTGCTTCGAGAACAGAGGATCAAGTTCTACAGGGAGAGAGTTCTAAGTTTGGCTCGAGAAGCTTCAATTCCAGAACGGCGTCGTGTCCGTACTCGAACCCCTATTCTTCTTCAAATTCCGTCTCCACTAATCCCTCTCCGGCGTCAAATGTGAGTCCTGGAAGCCTGAAATTGAGACCGCTGGATTCCGTCATTGATTTTCCGGACCCTCGGCAGGCGGTAAATCTCTCACCAACATCCATGTCTTCGTCATCTTTGCCGTCTGGGATAGATTTCGGGATAGCCCAGATATCGCAAGAAATAAATGGGTCTGCGTCAACAAGTGAACCACCACCGCCACCCCCTCTTCCACCTCTGCGGTTTTGGGAGGTCCCAGTTGGCACCAGGCTGCCGGCGTTTGCCACGCCGCCAAGGCATGTTGTGTTCGAAAATGTGACAACACCGGTTTTGACTAATGAGCAATTGCAGACAGTGACTGAGAATGTTGGGAGTAAGAGTGAGGAGACAACACCAAAGCTGAAACTGAAACCATTGCATTGGGATAAAGTCAGAGCTAGCTCAGACCGAGTAATGGTGTGGGATCAGATCAAATCCAGCTCTTTCAAGTGAGTACCTATATAATTTTTTTGAGCTTTTGCATTGCATTGTATTTTATTTATTTATTTGTGGCAAGTTCTGTGAATTCTTTTGTTTTGGTTTCTAAATGTAGATTGAATGAGGAAATGATTGAGAGTCTATTTGTGGTGAATAATACGGGTTCGGGTTCAAAAGAAGGGAACCTTAGGCGGCAAGTCCTTCCAATACAGAACCAGGAGAATAGGGTGCTTGATCCTAAGAAGTCACAGAACATCGCCATTTTGTTGAGGGCACTCAATGTGACCATTGATGAAGTCTGTGAGGGCCTCTTGGAAGGTAACTTAACTGACTGGCTGTTATGTGAATAATTTAGAGCAGTGAATGTTTCAAATTTTTTGGACAGAGAGCAGTGTTTGTGTTGTGATGTTAGTCATAGTTGCTGATTGAAATTACGGTATACTTTAGACTTGGGCTTAGCATTTCATGCTTATAGTTGTTTATGCTTCATGTGGACTCCTGTAATGGGGAATTAAAATGATGGAGGATAGGCTGCGTGAACTTTTCTGAATGGTCTTCTTTAATAACAACTGCAAAGCCGTTTCCTGTGAATGTATTGCTTACTTGATCAACTATTGTTGTTAGTTTACTCCCTTGATGTGCATTCTTCTATATTGAGGGTGGGTTCTCTCATGCACAAATGTTTCCATGAGGCCGAAGGAAATTGATATTTTCTCTCTTACTAGCTCTCGTCAAAATTTGTTCGGTTATTAGTGAAACTGCTCGAATATCGGTTGCTCTTTATCTAATTGACCTCTGTCATGCAAACAGGCAATTCAGATACCATCGGGACTGAGCTTCTTGAGAGTTTGCTAAAGATGGCTCCTACCAAAGAAGAAGAACGCAAACTGAAAGAGTACAAAGACGATTCGCCGTTTAAGCTGGGCCCGGCTGAGAAATTTCTTAGGGAAGTGGTCGACATACCTTTTGCATTCAAGAGGGTTGAGGCAATTCTTTACATTGCAAACTTTGATTCAGAAGTTGAATACCTTAGAAGGTCCTTTGAAACACTGCAGGTGAGTTCTTTAGTAGTCTTATTTTGCTGTTTCGTGTTTGCTTATGCCTTTCTTTACCATGCAACTTTTTTTTGTCTATCCATGTCGGTGCTGCTCTCATGTTCCTTCTTTTTCCACAGAGAGCTTGTGCAGAGTTGAGGAATAGTAAAATGTTCTTGAAGCTATTAGAAGCAGTGCTGAAAACGGGAAACCGCATGAACGTTGGCACTAACCGCGGCGATGCCCATGCCTTTAAGCTTGACACACTTCTCAAGCTTGTCGATATTAAGGGCACTGATGGGAAAACCACTCTCTTGCATTTTGTGGTACAGGAAATCATCCGAATTGAAGGCTATCGCATTTCTGGTGCCAATTCGAATCAAACTGCTGAGAAAACTCAGGAATCTGCATTTCAAGATGATGTTGAATTTAAGAAGCTCGGTTTGCAAGTTGTTTCAGGTCTGAGTGGGGAGCTCACCAATGTAAAGAAAGCTGCAACAATGGATTCCGATGTTCTTAGCAGTGAAGTCGAGAAACTCGCTTCAGGAATTTCAAAGGTCACCGAAGTTCTAAAATTGAATGAAGAAATTGTACTGAAAGACAAGAGCAGGAAATTCTCTGATTCAATGACTGGGTTCTTGAAGAGAGCAGAACAAGAAATCTTAAAAATCCAAGCTCACAAGAGAGAAGCTCTGGCGCTTGTAAAGGAAATAACTGAATGCTTTCATGGGAACTTAGCAAAGGAAGAAGCTCATCAATTTCGAATATTCATGGTGGTGAGGGATTTCCTTTCCATTCTAGATCAGGTATGCAAAGAAGTTGGGAAGATCAATGAGAGAAGTGTATACAGTTCATTCCGTCCGATTCCGGTTACTTCAATCCTTCCACCAATTTTCCCTGGAATCTGTGGGAAGCAGCAACATGGTTCATCTGATGATGAAAGCTCATCCTCATTTTAGTCACTTCCTGTGATTGCGACATTGCGTGTAACTTACTGAGACCCAATTGGAGAGTACATAGGAAATGAAGAGGGGATTTGTGGGTGGATCTCACAGGTATGAAGTCCATTATCCATTTCTATACTTCAAGCTCCAATTTGTACTTTTATATAATATAATGTCGTCCGCATACAAGATTTTGGAATTTGCAGTGTTGTAAGATATGTATTATGCCATGAAATGATACAGCCTTGCCAGAATAGTTAAGTCTGCCTTATAATTATTATTTACCTGTGTTGCTGTTGTTGGCGTGTTGGTTATAGCTCTCACTGTATAGCCTCAGTCGTTTGGCTTCTCAGGGGTCTTGGTCGTGCTGCTTTTGTACCAGACCTTTGTACATGCAAAGGCTGCATTAGTTTGACTTCTTTTCATGAACTCCCCCTCACTTGGTCTGCTGGTTTTGAGTTCAAGTTTCTTTGGCGTCAGAGTCTTTGGCGTGTGCTCAAATCTACATCCTTGTTCTTGCTGAAACAAGATGAATCTTCTGTCATCTGGTGTCCTCCTGCATATTTCTTTTCTTTGTAGACTTGCTGAATCATAGCCTGTGGAGATAGACTTCACAATGTCCCTAAATCCCCAATCGCTACATAAATAGTTGTCCACTCCATGATCCATCAACAGCAAAAGCTTTCCTTTTTCCAGAAATTTCAAAAATGTAATTGATTAGTATTCATTGTCAACTTTGCAAGAATTACTTTTAGATAGTGAAATCCACCTAGAGCTCTCCAGAGCTAAAATTTTCACTTCATGCTTTCCTTGGAGATTTCTTCACTTCTTTGTTTCTTGGTGTTTTGCGGATAATTTTGTACTTAAACAGACTTTGAAATAAACAGCGAAGTAAAAGCTTTATTGCAAATATAAATATCAAACGATTGTAAGTGTCCAAAAATCTCCTAAGACAAAGCATATGTTTGGTAGAGAGTATCTGTTATATAGTATAAACTATCGTAAAATGTAAAAACTGAGAGTGTCTGAGAGTATGTCTGATAGAGTATAAGCATACTTTATACCAAACATATGCTTAAAGTCTAAAAGAGAGTGAACATTTTGTTTCTCACAAAACATACTAAGAAGTAAAATCTATTTTATTCTAAGCTAGAATTGTTGTAAAATGTTATTCTAAGGCTATGGATTGAGAGAAAAGTTGGGTTGGAAAGGGTTTATAAAAATGAACTCTTACTTGATATAAGACGGGTTGATAGGGGTTGGGAGCATTTAATGTGAGTGAACACCTTCTAATCCCTCATTTTGAGTTGGGGGATTGAGAAAATGGATATTGGGAGGGGTTCGTGAACCCCTCCGAACATCTTGAGGTATTCGCGCCAAGTAAGCGAACAAACAAACTCCTCCCAACACCTCTCCCAAGCAGGGCCTAAGGAATGAAAAAATTAGCATTTGTTTTGCATGTTGAGGGGTGTATAGACTCTTTTTCTGAACTACTACTCAGATATTTATACTCATTAATGGTAACCGCATTGAGCAATTCTTGCTTAATTGCCAAATAACTACTGAGTATGTCTGTCATGTTTGATAACAACTCTTATGATTAAAAGAAAGCATTTTTATATGCTTACAACTACACATATGGTCATATTAAACATAAGTCTTGACTTTGCTATATTACCTTACTTGAATGTAGCACCGTATTATATTCCCTGAGCAATTGAATTCAATAATGTCATCTATTTTTATGATAAAGGTTACTAAACCTTCTTGATACTTGTTCAACGTCCCCTTGATTTCCTCTTTTCATCTCACTCAAGAATGTTCGCCACGTGGACAAGAGCATCATTTAGTCTTTAATTAAATGATTATTTGGTGATAAGTTTTTTCTATAGATTTTATATTCTATTTAGTTTTTTTGAAAAGTTTGTAGTCCAATACATCTTTAATTATTTGAAGCTTCGCTAAAAAGGATAACTTTAAATTTTAACATTAATTAATGACAATTTTACCCTACACTCATTTAAACCTATCCTTATTTTTATTAGTATATGATTGGTCTTTATTTAGAAAATAATTATTATAATAAAATAAATATAAATACAATCCCAGAAATTCGGGTGAAAATCATGTATTTTATCTATATATTTTTAAAGATAAACTAATATTTTCACTTTTGATGAATCAAAGTGAAGAATTGATCAACCAATTTTTTTTCTTTCCCGAAAATCAAGTGCACTCACATGCACAAAATTTACTTGACTTATTAACATGTGCATATGCATTAAAATCTGTGAATCACTATATTATCAAAATAAAAAATGAAACACTTGTATATCAACAAAACGTTATCCAATACAAATGTCAATATTTTATAAAATCCTCTGAATTCTTGACAAGTTTGAGAAATCATCTGTGTTTTTGGTTGTTTGATTTTGGTAAATCCTCTAAATTTTTTTATAAAAAATTTAGATGATTTCTGGCAATAGGATATAAAGTTTAGGGTTTTGATGTATAAGATATTAGAGTTTAATTTTTAGAGTTTACGATATAAGATTTTGGGGTTTAGGATATTATACTTAATCATTTACGATTTTGGGGTTTATGGTTTAGGAATATAAGTTAGTAAAATTTTATGATTTTCTTCTTATTTTTGTGAATTCTTCTTAATTATTTATAAGATTTTTTGTTCAAAATTAAAACTATAATTATTAACATTCATAGGATTTCTGATTATAAGATTTAAAGTTTAAGAGTCTAGGGTTTAGAAGATTAGAATTTAGTATTTATAGTTTATGATTTTGGGATTAAGAGATTAGGATTTAGTATTTAGGATTTTGGGATTTACGATTTTGGGGTTTAAGATTTAGAATTTCGGGTTGTTTTTTCTTTGATTTTCAAAAATTCTTATAATTTATATTATATATTTTATGAAATCTTATAATTTTTTTTGCTTAATTTCAAAAATTTCTCTGATTTATTTTGGTAAATTTTGCGAAATTCCCTAAATTTGAGTCAAGTTTGTGAAATTCTTCCAATTTTTGGTTGCTTTTTGTTTGATTTTAAAAAATTCTATATATTTTTACGAAATCATCTGAATTTTTTTGCTTAATTTTGAAAACTCTTTTGATTGGTTTTGGTGAGTTTTGAGAAATACTCTGAATTCTAGATAAGTTTAAGAAATCCTCTTAGTTCATTCAGAAGATTTGACGAATGAAAATTTAAACATATCGATCATGAGTCTCATTGAAAAGAGTTTTTCATGATGATTATGAATCTATTTCGACTTGTATTTTGAGAGGTAAACATACTTTAAAGTTTTTAAAAGAAAAAAAAATGATGATGTCAGCATATGTCATACACATAGGAATTTATTGGAATAAAGGTAGTTTTGTCCAGAATTATTTAAAGGATGTTTTGCAATATTGAAAAATTGAAGATAGTGAATGAAACACACATTTTTATTAAATGACTTATTGGTGAATCCCCATAATTAAATGTTGCAGATTTATTCAATTGTATCAGCCACCTAACCTCCTTAATTAATAGACATTAATCATGGCTCTTCCTACATCTCTTGCCTCATCTTATATAAACCGACAAGTAACCAGAAAAGTGTATCATCTTCTTAAACTCTGCAAAACCTCCCAAGCTTCGAAAGTATTCATGGCCTTTTCTTCGAGGCCTGATTCTTCACCACCCCCAGCTAAGAAGATGAAGGGATACAAACCCGTTGTTTGATATAATGGAAGGGATGATTACTATCAAGGAACAATACCCTCAACGTCATTTTGAGGATAGTCAAGAAGAACTAGAAGATGAATTGCATCAAGATTAGCATCATGTCAAAGAACTTATTGGGGTGCTTCAGAAAGTTGAGGGAGCACTAATTTATTTCCTTGACTTCGCCGAGATAAAGGCTATATAGCAAGACCCTCACAAACCTCAAGACTCATTGCTGTATGTATCTGTTCACCTTAAAACTATTTTGGACATTGTCTGTGCCCTCAAGATGTGGACTACTTAATAATTTTATTTTGTCTTTTTTTTTGTTTGAATTAATAAAACGAGAACTTTCTTAATATCCTTGGCCAATGACTCCTCATGTTTTCTTGAATCTTCTTGCTCCAAGTATTCCTCCTTGGAAACAAACATTTCCCTCAGAGCATACCTACACTTATTTTGTGAGCATTAATTATTAATATTTTGATTTCAAAATATTACGGCTTTGCATACTCCCGAGCCAACATGCAATCATGCCTTTTAACATTTCTATTTCAAAGCTTTAACTTGCTTTAAAACACTGCCGTCATGTCACTAAATAAGTACACATGTACGAACAAGATTCATGTTGTTTCAATCTTTGTCATGTCCAATGTATTTTCTGCTACGTATTTTCTGGCATGCCCTGATGGACTATTTGCTTTCTCAATTCCACGTGTGTTCTGACATTAAATGAGAAACCCTTTAAAATGCTAAACCCTAGGCAACTTTATCTGCTCTCCTGATCTTTGAAACTCTCTCAATATTGTTGCCCATCCTGAAATTCTTTCATTCCTAATTTTTAGCCTTCTTGCAATGGCATCATCATCGAAACAACCTTCTGTGTCTCTCTACCACTGTTCTTATATTCACTGGATATAACAAATTGATGCAACATCGAGTCCGAACTCATATTTCCTCCAGAAACTGCTGTTACTATTGAAGTACAGTCAAATTAAATTTGCAATTCAACGAAGAAAATTTAAAGTACTGTGCATAGGAATTGGAGAAGTCGAAGATTGGAGAAATGAAATAATGACTTTTTCAGAAAATCCACGTAACAAAGTGGATAAAAGATTATGGTTGCGCTCCTTAAATTTCATTTTGCTTGACGACGTGTGATACAAAAAAGTGTCAAATGATGTATTGTTAAAATGTGTAAGTATACAAGAGCCAAAAGTGATAATGGCTGAAGTTTATGAAGGGATTTATGGAACTCATCAAGCAGGGGTGAAGATGAGATGGCTCATAGTGCGAAGCGGGTATTTTTGTCCTAGGCAAAGCATGTGCCCAGTATGCTAGAGGATGTATGGCACGTTGAAAACACAGGCCTATACAAAGAGCGCCTGTGAGAGAGATTATACCTATTATAAAACCATATCGCTTTAAAGGTTGGGAATTAGATTTGATAGGGAAGATTTGTTCACCTTCGGCCAAGCAACACACATTTATAAATGTGGATATTGAATTTTTCACCAAGTGGGTAGAACCAATCCCTTTGAAGGAGGTGGGGCAAGAAAACATTATAGAATTTATAAGAGATAATATTATTTATAAGAGATAAAATTATTTTTAAAGAGTTTTTGGACGAATTTGTCATAAAGTTGATAAATTCCACTCCATATTATGCCCAATCAAATGGTTAAGTCAAATCATCTAATACAATCATAAAAAGTCTTGTACGAAAAATGATTGATTAGAACGCCATACAGTGACATTCTGTGTTGAATAAGGCATTGTGGGCGTATAAAACATCTCCTCAGTCAAACACTAGAGTGACCCATATCATTTAGTACACGGGCAAAAGGCAGTTCTACCTGTTGAAGTGAATGTCCAATCTATGACGGTAGCAATGCAGGATGTGTTAAGTAAAGACGAGTACACTCGGACCATGATGCAAGGCTTGTTGAATTTGGATGAATTAAGGTTAGATGTTGTAAATCATTTAGAAGCTCAGAATGGCTATGAGTTATAACAAACGGTTAGCAAAGAATCCAAAATATGGAAAGTGACTAGCAAATTGGAAGAGCCATTTAGGGTGGAAAAAATATTGCTTAATAGAAGTTACCATTTAAGTGATTTGGATGATGAGAGTCACATTAGATCAATTAATGGAAAATACTTTAAGAAATGCGTTCCATCAGTATGGGACGATGACAACGTCTGAACAGAGTGTTAATAGATTCGGACAAATGAAGACGTCCACAGGGTAACAAAGTGTACACTAACTGGTTCACCAAAGCCAAAGAGAATAAGGCCTAATCTACATGTGTGCTCAAGGGATTTGAAGAATCGGTGGGTGATGGAGTTTGAGCAGCATAGGATGTGGCATTGAGCTGATCCCATTTCCAAGAAAAAAAGGCTTGAGCAGAGGCCAAAAGTTCCACATCCTCCTGAAAATGCTAACAAAGTTAAAAGGTTATAAAAAGAATAGAAAGAGTTCACATTTTGATTGGTACAAAACTTACAGGAAGGTCTGCAGTAAATACTGGTGTCAAGGGCAATGCCGATGTTGATCCTGTTGGGTCGGACCGAATAAGAGCGCTAGTCAGGGTTGGAGATGATTCTATTAACTTTTGATGCAGTACGTTGGACTCCTCGACAGTGTTATGGGCAATATCAGTAGTAATAGATGGAACATTAGGGCAACCACAATGGTTTCACATCTAATGGCCCAACAATTTTGTTTTTCGGTCCCACATCTATCTCATAAAAACACAACTCTCAATACAATCAAATCAACATAATACATATTCCAACATTATCCAACCCAACTATTTTCCTATCCTTCATACTATCCCCATCAAATTTACACCAAAATCAAGGCTGGGTCCCACCTTTATTACAAAAAGTCAAGCCACATCATCATCCACATCACCAAAATACATATCTCAATACAACCACATCAACAAAACACATTTTTCAATACAGCCACAACAGCAAAACAAATTAACTTTATTGGCCCATTAACTTTGCACCATTGCAAACGCCCTAGAAGCTATGAGAGCTTTGTCCTCGTAAGCAGATAGGTCAGCGTCCTAAAAATTTATTGTATTAGAATTCTGAACAAAATAAAGTTGATATCAAAGTTACTAGCTACCTAAGGATTAAATGAAGAAAGAATGACCATTACTGCTGGTATAGATTGGATCGAAGGGTGTAAGAGTAGCAATTCTTCCCGATGGAGATCAAGTCGTTATATTTTAGAGCGATATATTTAAAAGTGTAGGTTGGAGTATAGAACCTAGAGCGAGTCTCGGGCAGACCAATCGGCAAAGTTTGTTTAGCTTCTTCAACGTGTTCTAGAGAAAGGTCCATTATAACCCTGTTACCCTCCTCTAGATCATGTGAAAAACTCTCCATTGAATGCAACCGTTTGGATCAGAGTATGTCTCATAAAGTATAAGCTATCGTAAAGCGTAAAAGCTGAGAGTGTCTGAGAGTATGGGTGACAGAGTATAAGCTAGCGTATACTCTGAAACAAACAGGGGCTAAATCTAAAGATTAGAACACAGTTATGAAAATACAATTAAGAACAGAGATCGTATTTACTTCCCCTTCAATCAATCGCTCAGTTTGAGTTCTAGCATTTTCGGTAGAAAGTCTATAGTTCTCTTTATTCAAAGGCCCCTTCAGTAACCTGCTCCACGTTCAAAATAACATGACAAAGTCTAGTGAAAGTATTCAGGGAGCAACGGTAAAGAAAGGGCAAAAACTGAATAACTTAGAATTGGCAAGCAAAGAGGTTGGATGAGTACACTTCCACTCCTACTTTGCCATTTGTACCAACTATTATGGTTAAAAATTGTGATGTTACCTTTCGAGTCATGTTTACATCATATATTGGGCCACAGCCCATTAAATGTTTTTAACAAATTATGTAGTAGTTCACAGGCCCAGGTTACAAAGCATCGGTACGACATAATCTGCTCGGCATTAACGAGTGGTCCAAGTAAATTTATTTTGATTTAACTTTAGCATACATAGATGTTATAACAATTGGTACGACTGTCATCAACTACAATAATACAACAATTAATAATAGCATAATAAATCATTATATTGTTACCATAGTTAGTGGTGCCAACAAATCGGTACGACCAATATTTATCATTGTAATAATTGGTTTGGTTACTCAAGTCTTTTATTCCCGTACGACAAATATAACGTTACGACTTTTAATGTAAGTCGGCTTAAGTTAGGGTAATTTAGTATTTTCACATAACTTACAATTGTCTATAAAATACCCCAAAGATGCTCATTGAAGGGATCCTCTTTTTTGGCTGTTCCACCTACTTCACTCTCTAAAAACCACTCTCTTACATCATCACATACATCGTCCACATTTCATTTATCTTACAATTTCTTCTACAAACTCCATACTAATTCTCACGCCCGAGTTTCCTTGGCAGGCACCATACCGGTGTCCCCAGCTGAACTAGTTCGTACGACCATTTTTCTTTCTAAGCAGGAGCTTGACGTCATCTTGCAACGCGGTCTATCGTTGACTTTGATTGTTGGAAAATCTGCCCCAACAATTTGGCACCGTCTGTGGGAAACACAACTAAATCAGCCAATAATAAACTGGCATCGATGGAGTCCGAATCACATGACTCTCACATTGCAATTCAGTTATCACAACTTCAGCAGCAACTAAAAGAACGTGATGAATACTACCTAGAACAAAGTAGAAGATGGGACGATCAGTTTAAGACGATGGAGATTGAGAACATACGACTAAAATCACAAATCGACCATTTCATGAATCAAACACCTTCGAATCCCCTTGGGAATGTCGAACCAGTAAGATATCCTTCCAACAACAGACTTGGAGAATCAAGTCAACAACGCGATCTTCGAAATGCGTCTGTACGACCGCACGACTCAAACCATACATCTCATAACAGCACAATGAACGTAAACTCAGGTCCGGCTCTATGGAAGGAGTTAGAAGCGATAAAAGCATGGATGACCACGATACTAGGGGTGCCTTCTCTGATCACGAAAACCCCACTGGATAGCTACTTAAAATCGCCATTTACCGACCGTATTTCTACAGTCAAAATACCAAGGAAATACACCGTACCATCCTTAGCACCATATTCTGGAAAGGGTGATCCGGAAGACCATGTCAACCAATTTAGGCAACGGGTGGCTGGGTCTTCTGTACCCCCTAGTTTTTTGTATGCTATCATCCAAGGACGCACAGAACAATTACGATCATACGTACATCGCTTTACAGATGAAAAGGCAGAAATTCCAAATTGTAGCGATGAAGTGGCTCTAAGAGTTTTTCGAAGTGGATTATTAGCTGATAGCGCCTTATATGAACGACTTTTGGAGACGGACTGCAAAACTTTCGAAGATTCTCTTTGTCGTGCCAATACGAGAATTAGGGTCGAAGAAGATATAAGATACAAAACTCGAACTTCAAATGACAGACGTAGTAATGATCATTCCATTCGACCAGTAGGAAGAGCACCGAATCGCAATAATTTACATAGTAGAAATCAACCAACAGAAATTGCTACAATCCAGGAGTCGATAGATATGGAACCAGAGAAAGTAGTTGCAATTTTAAAGAGAATGGGTAAGAAGGTTCAATGGCCCGAACGAGTGAAGAACGACACGGACCAATGCAATCTCACAAAGTGGTGCGACTTCCATAGTAATCATGGGCACGACACAAAAGATTGTCGAGGTCTCCGCGAAGAAGTTCTCGAACTACTTAAGAAAGGCCATTTAAAATATCTCTTAACCGAAAATGGAAGAACTAATATAGACCAGAGAGTGAATAGAGAACGTAGTGTGACACCGCCGTACGACAGAGTGGTAAACATGATATCGGGGAGCTCTGAGATCAGCGGAATAACTTATTCAGCTGCGAGGAAACACGCTCGAGAAGCCCATATTCCAGAGAATCGCACAGTTCGCACTTCAAGCTTGATAAAACCAACAGATCTGGTCATATCGTTCCAGGATTCGGATGCTGCGAACCTACTACACCCACATCACGATGGCTTGGTCATATCCATTCCGATTGCCAACATCCTCGTAAAAAGAGTCCTTATAGACGATGGAAGTTCGGCCAATGTTCTTTTTCTAAGTGCTTTGGGTGAAATGAACCTGAAACAGCACCAATTTGTGAGAAAGTCAAGTGTACTTGTTGGTTTTAGAGGGGAGAAGAAGCATACGATCGGCGAGATATCTCTCCCCGTACTGGCTCAACTTGTGAAATGAGGGCGGTACCCTCAACTTACCACCAAGTCGTACGATTCCCTACCAAAGAAGGAGTTAAAGAAATTAGAAGTGACCAATCGTCGTCTCGAGAATGCTACAAAATGGAGCTGAGGGAAAGGAAACAATCGGTGTAGCAATTACAGCAGACGGTACCCACATCACCGACCGCCGAACCGAAGGTAGAGGAACTAGATGAAATAGTGTTGGATTTAAATCTACCCAATAGGAAGGTGTTCATCGGTACCCGACTTTAGAGCGAGTTAAAAATTTTGTTGATCGAATTCTTGAGACAAAGACAAGATTATTTTGCCTGGGATCATACGGATTTGGTGGGTGTCGATCCGACCATAGTTGTGCATCAACTCAAAATTGATCCGAACCACCCACAGGTGAAACAGAAGAGGAGAAAGTTTGCTCCTGAAAGGAACGGAATTATCAATGAGGAAGTGCAAAAACTGTTCGACATTGGCTTTATTAGGGAAGTTAGCTATCCGGACTGGCTTGCAAACGTTGTGGTCATACGAAAGAAGAACGGTAAATGGAGGGTTTGTATAGACTTTACTGATTTAAATAAAGCATGTCCAAAAGACTCGTTTCCCTTACCCCATATCGATGTGATGGTAGACGCAACAGCTGGACACGAGTTACTTAGTTTCATGGACGCATTCTCTGGGTACAACCAAATATTGTTACGTCCGAACGACCAAGAGAAAACATCGTTCATTACTGAAAGAGGGACATTTTGCTTTAAAGTCATGCCGTTTGGATTAAAAAATGCTGGTGCAACATTCCAACGGTTCGTTACCAAAGTTTTTGCTAGTATGCTGGGAAAAACCATGGAAGTATATATAGACGACATGTTAGTAAAATCTTTGGTGGCAAGAGACCATTTGGAACACCTGAGATAGGTTGACATGTTGATGTTGTACAGAATGAAGTTGAACCCAACAAAATGTTCGTTTGGAGTCTCTTCAGGAAAACTTTTAGGGTATTTAGTCACTCAACGAGGCATAGAGGCAGATCCAACCTAGATTAGTTCAATAATAAACATTCCATCGCCTAAGTGCGCCAAAGATGTTCAAAGGTTGGCTGGAAAAATGGCGGCTCTTAGCAGATTCATCACAGGGTCATCCGATATTAGTCGTACATTCCTTTCAACATTACGTCGAACGACAGATTTCGTATGGACTAGCGAATGTGAGAATGCACTTCAAAAGCTGAAAACATCCATGGTTTCTCCCCCTCTTCTAGCACACCAGAAAACGGAGAAACTTTACTTTTATATCTTGCTGTGTCTGAAACTGCGGTCAGCGCCGTACTCGTCAAAGAATAAAAAGTTCAGCACCCGGTGTATTATGTCAGCAAGACTTTGCTCGATGTAGAGACCCACTATACGCAACTTGAAAAGCTAGCACTTGCGCTAGTAATGGCCGCACGGAAACTCCGTCCATATTTCCAAGCCCACACGATAAAAGTTGGTACTTCATTTCCTTTGAAAAATGTGCTACATCGCCCAGATATTTTAGGAAGATTAACTAAATGGGCTGTCGAGTTGAGTGAGCACGACCTAATCTACCAACCAAGAAAAGCGATCAAATCTCAGGTGCTTGCAGATTTTATCTCAGACTTTGCCCCGTCTATATCAATTGAAGCACAAGAAGAATTAGATTGTATGAATATAACAAGTAATGGAATCTGGTGCTTATCCGTGGACGGAGCGAGCAACACGAAAGGAACTGGTTTAGGAATAGTCCTAAGCACACCGGAAGGATGCATTATTCGAAGGTCTATACGTTGTAAATTTCGTACGACGAACAACGAAGCAGAATATGAGGCTTTAATTGCAAGACTGACTCTAGCTTCTGAGATGAAGGCATGGCGAATTTTAGTTCGTTCCGACTCACAACTCATAGTAAATCAACTTCAAGGAACTTACCAAGCAAAGGATATGAAGATGATAGCATATCTAAGTGAGGTCAAACGATTAAAGAGTGAATTTGAAGAATTTTCGGTACGAAGTATTTCGCGTACCGAGAATTCTGAACCAGACGCGTTGGCCAAACTTGGATCTTCCATTCAAGAAACGGGGTTAGTTAGTATCCCCATAGTCTATCTGCAATGGCCCGCAGTTGACAAAAGCAAGGAGATTTTGGAGGTATGCGTAGACGCTGTACCAGATCAATGGATGACCTCCATAATGTTGTACCTAAAGGATGGAACTTTACCAAACGACAAAAAGCAATCCAGAAAAATCCAAGCCAGATCAGCCTGGTTCACAATATATCAAAACTGGCTATACAAACGTTCATACAGTGGGTTACTATTAAGGTGTGTCACGAGTGACCAAGTAGAAGATGTTTTAGCCGAGTTTCATGCAGGACACTGTGGGAATCATTCCGCCGGAAGGAGCTTGGCAAGCAAAATTCTATTAATGCGATAATATTGGCCGACATTAAGACACGATGCAAGGAAATATGCTAAACGGTGCGACAAATGTCAGTACCATTCGTCTGTTTCCCACACCCCACCTGAGACACTACATTCTCACCTGATTCCATGGCCCTTTATGAAATGGGGAATGAATATCATTGGTCCAATGCCGAGGGCACCAGGACAAAAGTTGTACGCACTAGTGCTAACAGACTATTTCACCAAATGGGTCGAGGCGGAATCGTTCCATCAAATTTATGAACCCGAAGTCAAATCTTTTATATGGAAGAACATTATATGCAGGTTCGGAGTCCCTCAAGAGATCGTGACAGACAATGGATCACAATTTTTGAGTAATCATTTTCAGGATTTCTGTGCAAAGTGGCATATTAAGTGTAACCTCTCAACTCCGTACTACCCAAAGTCGAACAGACAAGCTGAATCGTCAAAAAAAATCATACTTGACACGCTAAAAAGAAGATTAGGAGACGCAAAAGTGAGATGCGCAAAAGAGTTGCCCGATGTACTTTGGTTTTATCGCACGACCAGTAGAGGTTCGACTGGAGAAACGCCATATTCTCTAGTGTACGGCACTGAAGCAGTTATACCAGTCGAAGTAGGGTTACCATCGGCTCGATTTATTGGGGCTAATGAAAACACCAATAACAAGGCCTTACAAGATAGCCTCGATACGATCGATGAGCTACGCGATAAAGCAAGAATGAAAAACACCGCATATCAGCTTCAAGCCGCTCGACATTATAATCGGCACGTAAGAAGTCGATCTTTTGACGAAGGAGATTGGGTACTCCGCAAAGTACTCCCAAGTACAAGGATTCAAAAACATGGGAAACTCGGTGAGACTTGGGAAGGCCCTTACCGCATTACCGAAGTAATAGGACAAGGAGCTTACAAGCTACGGGATCGTGTTGGACTTGATTTGAAGAAGAGTTGGAACGCCGTTCACCTGAAAAAGTTTTTCTTTTGAAAATTCATACGACTTGTAGTGTAAATATCGCTCAATTCGTACGACATCTAACTAGTTCAAACCCGCATTTCAACATGATAATAAAGAGAAAATATTTAAGGTATTTATCTTTATCACATCAGAACTTGATCCGATCAAGTTTATCTAAACCGCATCGGAACTTGATCAAACCGAGCTACTTCGTAATATAAATAAACCTACCTCCATCCATAAATGGCAGACACCAAAATGCCTCGAAGACGTCTCTACGAAACCTAGCCAATTCACCAACAATGGCAATACCCTTCAGAGGTCCCGGCCTCCTCCGACTCCATCGGTAACTTTGTTCCACATGTGGATTTTACTGGTGAAACATCCAATTCGTTCCCAGACCACTACTGTAGGAACGCCCCGACAATATAAGAAGCCCTTGGCATGGAGCCAGAAGAAATTGTGGCGATCATGAAACACTTGTCTGATATGGTTCAATGGCCTAATGGAGTGCAAGAAAATCCTAATTGTCGTGATATGTGGAAGTGGTGCGAATTTCATAGCAATCACGGCCATACGACAGGTGAATGCGTGGGTTTGCGTGAAGAAGTCAGTCGAATGCAAAGCGCCGGTTACCTAGATGAATACAATGCTGCTCGCCATGCTCTAGACCAAGGTGCACGACATCGTCGTACTCCATCGTGGAAATTGAGTGCCGTACGCTCCTGGTGGACATCACGTTAAGTATGTAGAAAGCTTATCTATAGTTTGTATAATATGTATGGTCTATAGTGTGTACGGTCTACTTTCAGCTGGGTACAGCTGAAGTAAATAAATAAACTTTTAAAATCCAAATCTTTGTTTAACTATGTTGTCGAACCAAGTACCAAGATTTATCATCCAATCTTATCCTTATCTTATAAAGCCAGCACGATCCATACTGTACTAGTTAAACCAGCTGTCACAAAACCACCATCCTTATACGCCTAGCGGTATGAACCGTTTCATGAGTCAGCATTACCGAAAAACCCATTAGTGACACCTCATAGTTACAAAAAATAAACCCATTTATATCCTTTCAGTTTCCAAATCTATATAACTCTCTTACGAGGAAGGGTTTTGGAGATCTCTTCCGAATATAGCCTATTAACGTTCGTTTGCCCGAACATAGACCCATCCAATGGATACACCCAATAAGTATGACCATGCGCGTATATTTGAAGAGATGGAGAAGATGCAAAAACGAGTTGAAGCCATGGAGAAAGAATTGAACCAAATCATGCACAAGCTCAATTTTCTGATTAAACTAACCGAACCACTAGGAGGACAGACCACTATTTCGACAGCAGTCGAGCCTAATGTTGAGCTAGGAAATAAATATAGAATTGAATGTGAGAACATTATGGGCTCAGTCGTTCGTATGACTCCGTATAGCTTAGATGAACTGGCGGGGTGGTACGACTCTTTTTAAGGAAACAACGAATAGTTTGCTAGCTTGTCGACCTAATAAGCCATACGATCCTCTGTTCGTATAGAAGTATACTAGAGTAGTATCGTGTGGCACAAGTCCTACGATTGTATGTTTTATAAGTTGTACTGTTTAGTGCAAGAATAAGTAGTACGGTTTGCTAACGTAAATCTTAATCGTTTAAAACTATATTTCACATTCCCTAAATTTATTTTTTCGTATGAAATTAGTGACCACAAACCGTTCGAAACATCCAAAAATAGATAATTGTGAGATCAAGCCGAACGATATTAGTAAGAAAGTAACATTCTTTAATGTAGAACGTATAGTCTTCCATTAGTAGTCTATTGTAACAAGTCAATTATATTTCTCCTTCATCCAAACATATCATACGAACACACTGTTAAGCCATAAACCGTACGAAAATATGACAAATAATTAAAATGTCATAAATAGAAAGTACCCAAAGATTACATGACCAATAATTGTTCAAATAAAACATCAAAAATAAAATCAAAATAGGAGATTAAAATAACGAGCCGAAGCACACTACGAACAGAGTCGTACCCCCCCCCCCCCCCCCCCCCCCCCCAAAAGTTCAAAATTTAATCTCCACCCTTTAGGATAGACTCGTACAGTTCGTACCATGCTTGTCAATCATCCAGATTGACATTTTCTGGATTAATATCCGTACCAAAATTTTGGTTCAGCTGGTCAAAAATATCCTCCTAAGTCGGAGTCGCACCTGAAGATGGTTCTGCAATAAAGATCCCCCTTGACTTCTGAATTTCTTCTTGAATTGTCTCCCATTTTTTAATTTCCTCGTCCGGATTATAATTCTCCCCTTTATGTTCTTTGTACTCCCTCATTAGAGTCGCACGAGCCATAAGAGTTGCATCATCAAAGGCATCATCAATTTCAGATTGCATTTCTTTAATTTTTCGCTCATACTCTTCTCTCAGTCGTACGGACTCGTCTCTTAGTCGTACGTTTTCAGCCTTCAAATCTTCAATTGCGCCCGTTGCGTTCTTGAACTTCTCTTCAGCAGCCAAGACCTTGTTGTCTAGATCAGCAAAATGGGCCTCCACGTCGTTCGCTTTTTTCTTGGGTTTCTCTTCGTTCATTTTCGCCGCCTGAAGGAGCCTGTCTTTTGAAGTAGACTCTTCCCGTGCATAATAAAACTTGGAAACAACGTGGATAGCTGGCTCCAAACTCTGCAAATGAAATCTATTTTAAAAAAATTCACACGACAATAAAAATAAAAAATTAACCGTACGAAACGTATTTACCTGATAAAGGGAACCGATCAATGCATCAGACGAACCTAAATCTCCCAGCTTATCCAAATATTCCCTATCTTCTTTTAGAAAAAGTTTTTCTAAGTCCATGTCCTTCAGTACCCGATGGTCTGAGAACACTGAGCCATTAATTGGGATTTCGGCTAGGATAGATTCCTGTCGTTCAGCGAGTTCGACACCAATTTCTTCAGTACGCTTTCTCTTTCCACCAGGAGGCTTTAATGGTTTCCTGGGAATGACGGACTTCTTAGGTTCCTTCCTATTTTCTGGAACTCCAGGAGGTTCACTCGAACCCACACCATCAGCTCCATCCGTTCCACCCTTCTTTGCAGCTAGCTTAGCCACTCTACGAGCAAACGGATCTTCCGCATGATTATAAGGCATGGTTGGTCCTAACACGACGAAAATACATTAGAACAAAAAAATAATAGTAATAATAACAAATAATAATAATAATAATCGTACGACATAAACTCACCTTTTCGTTCGACTGAAATAAGTTCAGGTACTTTCTTTGTAAGTAGAACCCACCACCCTTCTCGCTTCTGAATGATCCTTGACACTCTCTTCTTTGGTTCCCAAGAAACCTCAGGAAATTTCATACCGATATTACCTGCGAAATAGAGACATAAGTTTCAGTGTAAGATGGAAATATAAAAATCGTAAGAATAAGACTTACGCGCATGGCACCAATAGCTCGGAATCCCCCGTTCTCCACCAAACAAACAATCTTCTTTTACATAAAAGAAAGCAGATTTCCAACCCCGATCGTTCGAAGTCTTATCTTCCATCCATACCTCCCTTCTCGGACGCAACTGCAACACGTACCTCAAAGAATCTCTGACCACTGGCTTTAAGTAGTACGAATAAAGAAGATCCGCCAAATGAAATTCTAAGTTATGCTTTCGTATCAACTCAACTGTGCTAAGAAGCAATCTCCAACTGTTCGGCATGAATTGGCTTGGCGATATGCCAAACCACTCAAAAACACTACATATAAATTTTGGTAGAGGAAATCTCAAACCAAACGATAGAGGCAACTCGTAAAATGACACCCAACCCGGTACGACCATATCAACAGTGTGATCATCTCTCGGAACTTCCATGTCAACTTCATTAGGAATTTGGTATACATGCCTAATAAGGTTTAAGTGCTCAACACCTATAACACTCCTAGGGTTATGGGACATGATAAAATCGGTTCATTCACCCTTGGGGAGCCGGTCGTTAGTCGAAGGTAAACTAGTATCCTCTCTGATAAACCGAATAGGTCAAGCTACAGAATATGCAAAATCCTTGGTGTTGTTTGAATTAGTAGGATCAACTTTCTCAAAATTGTCGTTCGACTCAAGATCTACATGGCTACTAATTTCCATCTCATCCTTTTCTTTCCAAACAACCACCCCTTCTTTACTTTGAGAATCCGTACGACTAAGCCTAACGAATGCTCATCCATCTTCCCCAAACAGAATCGAACACAAATCTAGAATAATTATAAGATCAAAGTCTATTTTTTGACAAACAAAAAGTAAAAAAAGGTATAATGAAAATCAAGATCAAAAATCTATTTAAACAAGAACATGTATGAACATACGAAGAAAAAACAAAAAATAACAGTTCAAAACATCCAAAGTCATCACAAAAATCCAAGAAACTGTAAAAAGAAAATATAAATCCAACAAAGAACATACCTTTAGCACACTGAGGATTCGAACGAAGCCAAGAATGCAAGAGAGAGAACACAGAATTCAAAGAAAAATTAAGTTAAAGCAAAAGCCAAAGGTGTAAGCTTTGCCTTCAATGTATAATATATAGGAACGATTGGTATTTGAAACGACATGACCTTTCGTTCCCCAAACCCTATTGAACACGTGACATAATTTTAGTCGTCGAAAACTAAATAACCCAATAAGGAGAATCACGCCAAACGATCACTCTTGTTACTAAAGCTTCAGGGAATAGCCGAATGGATTTTTAATTTTTGTATTTTTCGTTGCTCATCTCTTAGTGCCGTTTTTGTAACTAAATCTTTAGATTCATACAAAGAAAAAAGTCGTTCACGCTAGTTGCCTTTCCTATTGAAGTTTAGTAGCCAAAAAGAAGCACTTTTATAGGAAAGTGTACGTTAGAAGCCTTTATTGATGGCCACTAAAAACAAGTTGAGTTGTTAAACTTTCAAAGACTTTTTAACCTTTTTGTTTCGTACGTTACTTTAGTTTATGCATGTACATGTTCTCTCATGGCTTTTTTTCTAATCGTACGACAAAAATCCATGCTAATTCAATTTAGTTGCTTTACATATGTAAAAAAAATAGACAATCGGTGCTATAAAAATTCACTCCTCACTCATATTTGCCTTACATTCCAAATTCAGGGCTGCATAGTTGAAATTGGTTCTAACTAAATTCATACGAGACCTACTATAATTGGAATCCCAAAATTAATTTCGTACGGATTCTTAATTGAACAAAAATAGGTAACTTAAAAGTCTACCTTAGGTTTGTGTGCTAAACCTCTTTTATTGTTATATTGTAATAGAAATAACAGCACTAACAAAATTTGGAACCATAAGAGTAATCCGTACGAATCCATAATAGAACTGTAGTGGAAAACTCAAAAGACTACCTTAAGTTTGTGTTAACTCTCTTTTGTTAGAGTTAGAATGACGGCACAACCAAAAATCGGAACCATAGAAATAATCCGTATGGATACCTAATTGAACTAAAATTGGAAACCTAACTAGTTTACTTAATTAACACAAGACCGGCTTTACACTTGGCATATATTCAAAATTAATTTTATATAAAAAATTGATCCCGTTTAATCCGTACGACACATTCTAGCACTTCATGAGACTTGTTGGATTATAATCGTCCTACTGCGAATCCGCTCCGCACTAGATGCTCAGTCAAAAACTGAATGATCGCCCCACCCGGTGTACCACCGGAAGCACGGTACCGCTGTAAATTCGAGTCCGCTCAACCTGTGAGTCCGCTCGCAAGACGAGTCCGCTCGTAAGCCGAGTCCGCTCGAAAAGAAATCAATTTCTATAACATATCAATACAACAAGAAAGTTCACTCGACATTAGTTCAGAAGAATGAATCTTCAACCGTACGACTACTTAAAGCATAAAGTCTTCAGGTAACATTTGAAATTTTTTCATTATTTATATACTACTCTGTAAGACCAGCTTTGCTCGACTTACAGAGTGGGGGCTTTTGTTATGGTTAAAAATTGTGATGTTACCTTTCGAGTCATGTTTATGTCATATATTGGGCCACGGCCCATTAGATGTTTTTAACAAATTATGTAGTAGTTCACAGCCCAGGTTACAAAGCATTGGTACGACATAATCTGCTCGGCATTAACGAGTGGTCCAAGTAAATTTATTTTGATTTAACTTTAGCATACATAGATGTTATAACAATTGGTACGACTGTCATCAGCGACAATAATACAACAATTAACAATAGCATAATAAATCATTATATTGTTACCATAGTTAGTGGTACCAACAAATCGGTACGACCGTTATTTATCATTGTAATAATTGGTTTGGTTACTCAAGTCTTTTATTCCCGTACGACAAATATAACGATATGACTTTTAATGTAAGTCGGCTTAAGTTAGGGTAATTTAGTATTTTCACATAACTTACAATTGTCTATAAAATACCCCAAAGATGCTCATTGAAGGGATCCTTTTTTTTGGCTGTTCCACCTCCTTCACTCTCTAAAAACCACTCTCTTACATCATCACATACATCATCCACATGCCATTTATCTTACAATTTCTTCTACAAACTCCATACTAATTCTCACGCCCGAGTTTCTTTGGCAGGCATCATACCGGTGTCCCCAGCTGAACTAGTTCGTACGACCATTTTTCTTTCTAAGCAGGAGCTTGAGGTCATCTTGCAACGCGGTCTATCGTTGACTCTGATTGTTGGAAAATCTGACCCAACACCAACATTATAGTCGTGGAGTAAATCTCTAGGAATCAAGAAATGCGCCCACAAAGTATAAGTAATAGTAAAATCGTCAATGTTGAAAGAAGAAATAAGGAAAGAGGCATTGTGTTCATTTGAGAATGGAAAAAAAAAAGGGAAGCGTGTGCACGTGACAGAAATAAGAAAAAAAATTCTTGAAGGTTCATTGTTACAACGCTCAAACGAGCATAGACCAGACTATGACAAGATAAGGGTATAGGGACAGCAGCAGGAGCACCGAAAATAGGAAAATACACTCTGAGCCATAATTGAACCAACTAAAACGGCCTAGAAGCAGTCAAAGATTGGTAAGATTGCATCCATTTGCAATCTTAGTAGAAAGAGCAAGATAGCGCTTGGCACGCAACTAATGAATTTGCATAGCCAGTAGTGAACAAAAGAAACTCTTTCTTGTGGAGAAGGGGATGCATTGCAATTTTGGAAAATACTGATGAAATTGCGATAAGAGCTGAACGAAGATTTTTTAAAAATAGGTGCCGTATATTTGCATTTTAAGTTGGCCGGATAGTGTCACCAAAAGGTGAAAGAGAGGCCAAAGTGCTTGAATCGCACAGAGTTATGGTCAAAGGACTAAAAGAAAAAAAATAAACACATTACGATTGGGAAAAGACTAGGGTCTAAAAAAGGAATACTGGTTGAGAGTTCTAGAAGTGGAGATATCCCTACCTTGTTAAAAAGATCTTCAGAGATGACTTTTGATACCATTCTGGTATTCCATGCTTTGAAGAAAGAATCTGACTTCGACCAAGTTCGAATACCAATAGATTGACACATACGTCCAACATGAAAGGGGGACAAGAAAGACAATGAACGGGTAGATTGCGGACGATCAAGGAAGGATACAAAAAGATTGAGAGAGTTCCAAAGATTAGGAGAGCAGAGAAAGTTGCCTAGGGTTTCACATTTAATTCGAGCACACACGTGGCATTGAGAATGCAAATAGTCCCTCGGGGCATGCCAAAAAATACGTTGCCAAAAAGACATTGGACATGACAAAGACTGAAACGATATGAATCATGTTCGTACACGTGACCTTATTTAATGATCATGGCGGTAGTGTTTTGAAGTAAATTCAAGCTTTGGAACGAATATGTCAAAAGGCATGATTTTCTGTTGCCTCAGGAGTATGCAAGCTATAATATTGGTCAATATTAATAATTAGTGTTCGAGAAATAATTATTTGTTTAAACATAGGTTTGATGAATTTCGAAAATACTAAGTGTCGGTTATTCTATGTGTAACATTTGGTTCTATATACTATATGCGTTGCATTTAAGTTCACTATGTGCACTTTAATAATATATCAAAATATTTCCATATATATATCTATGTCATGTTTTCTTTTATGATTATTATATGTAATTGTCATATATGTGTTTCATTTATTGAACTAACTTGTGTTAAAGAATGTTAAAAATCCTATGAATTATCTTTTGAGAATTTGTAGGAATGGAGTATATCTTAATATGGAAAGAGATCAAGAAAGGTTCAGAAATTCAATCTTATGGAAAGAGTTCGAGTCTTGCATTCTATATGGAAAGAGATCAAATCTTTCATTTTATATGGAAAGAATCAATGGGGAAGTAAGTGTTACGGAAAGATATCACAAGAATAGCAAGAAATTGTCATTTTTCTACCTTGTGGAAGGGAAATCCGAATTTCAGATAAGGAGAAGATCATGAGATCAACATTATATCAAAAAGAAGATCAATACCAACTATTGGAGGGTTTTCTATACACAAGAAGAGATCTTAACCGTTGGTGACATTCTTGCATATCAAGGAGATCAAGTTGAAGACTTATTCAAATATTACAAAGAAGGAAACAAAAATTCTAGAGTTTGATTTCAAAATTGAGGAAACAAGATCATGAAGGAGAATTCTCAAAGGAGATCAAATTGAAGATTTATTAAAGCTTACATGGAAGGAAATGAGATCATGAAGAATTCTCTTAGGAGAATTAAAAAGGAAAGCCAACCTCTAATTTCATTTTGTCAAAGTATGTGTGAATGACTAAATTCCTAAAATACCAACCCTAGCCGATTCTCTCACCTCTCAATACCTAAATTTTTGCTAGCTCACTCTCCAAAACGATTTCACAAGAAAATCATTCCCTTTTATACCCATTGAGCAGTTTTTGGCCTAAGCCTATATGTAGCATCATTTTCTTCAAGCCTAACCAAGAAAAACGTGATACATTCTTTCTAAGCCATATTCATACACGTTTGAACCCTCTCTCTTGAGTTCTACTCTTTCATATAACCTTTTTGCAAGAGAGTTTTGAGAAAATCATTTTTGAGTGAGCCTACTGTTATATGCTTGGCTAAAATCTTGAGCTTATCATTCATAGCTTGCTATCAAAGAGCCTACCTTGAGCCTTATTGATCACACATACTCGACTATTTGAGTCACATTTTCTATTTGCTTATTGAGTTGCGAAGGTTCGTTGATTCAGCCACAAAATCAACAAATTGCATTTTTTTACTCATATTACTCACAGTGGAGATGTTGGCAAGTCCCTTTGAAGGAGGGCCGTGGATGTACTCAATTTGAGGAACTACGTAAAAATCTTGGTGTCACTCTATATCCCTTACCACTTCATATTTGTGATCATTGGTTAGGTAGCTAACAATCTCAAATTACTCAAGGGTTAAATTTATTATCTTGTTATTTACTAACTAATCTATTCAAGTGTGCAGCATATATTTCAAAGTCCAGCAACATTTTGGTACACTACAAGTTTCGATTCATTCAAAATCTTACATTCGGTTATTCAAATATTATTATTTTCTTTTAAAGTGTTGGTTAAATTGGATTGTAGTAATTCTCTTTTAAATAATATTAAAAAGTGACATAACCTTAATTCACCCCTATTAAGGTAAGAAACGATCCTAACAAGTATAGGTATGCTCTGTGCAATATGTTTGTTTGCAAGGATGTATACTTGGAGAAAGAAAAATTCAATAAAACATGAGTTAGTCGTCGGCCAAAGATATTAAGAAGGTTCTCATTTTAACAATTTGAAAGGAAAAAAAAGACAAAAAAGAAAATTATTAAGTAGTCCACATCTTGAGAGCGATGGCAACCGTGTTCAAAATAGTTTTAAGGTGAACAAATACATCCAGCAATGAGTCTTGAAGTTTGTGAGGGTCTTGCTCCATAGCCATTATCTTGGCAAATTCAAGGAGATAAACTTGTGCTCCCTTGGCTTTCTGAAGTGCCCCAGTAAGTTATTTGAAATGATGCACAACTTGATCCAATTCATCTTCCAATTCTTTCATTTCTTCTTGATTATCCTCAAAATGAGGTTGAGGGTATTGTTCCTCGATAGCAACCATCATTTTCATCAAATCAAACATTGAGTCTTCGGTTTGGATCCCTTCATCTTATTAGCCGGGGGTAGTGAAGAATCGAGCCTCGAAGAAGAGGCCATGAGTGCTTTCAAAGCTAGGGAAGATTTGCAGAGTTTAAGAAGATGGTACACTTTTATGGTGGTTACTTGCAGTTTATATAGGATGAGGCAAGAGACGTTGAAGGACCCAAGATTAATGCCCATTAATTAAGAAGGTTAGGTGGTTGATACAATTGAATAAATCTAGAACATTCAATTAAAGGCTAAATGACGCTCTTGTCCACATGGAGAATATTGGAGTGATAGTCCACTGCACCTCAACATTGGCAATTGTTTGTGGATGGATCATCCAACCAAGAAGGCAGTGGTGCTGGCATTCTCCTGCTCGGCCCGGGGGGCATGACCATAGCACATTCCTTGCGATTCAATTTTAAAGCCTCGAACAATGAGGCAGAATATGAGGCTGTACTGGCTGGACTACGCCTTGCTGAGCAGCTGGAAGTTAAAAATTTGATCATTCATAGTGACTCACAGCTGGTCACCGAACAGATCAAAGGAGAATATGAAGCAAGAGGACCAAGTATGATTAAGTACTTGGAAATAGTACAAGAACTGATGGAAAGGATACCAAAGGTGGAGGTCAGACAGATACCTAGAGGGGAAAACTCAAGGGCCGACATGTTAGCACGATTGGCGTCTGCCTCCTCAGTACAGGTACCTACTTCAGTTCAAGTGGAGATACTCCCCCAAAAGAGCATCGAAGTACAAACTTTGATGGCGAATATTGATCTCGGTCATGAGCCGAGTTGGAAGGATCCGATAAAGAAATACTTGGAGGATGGAAGTTTGCCTGAAGATCGCAACCAAGGAGAGGTGTATCGAAGATCATTCACTCTTCCATATCTGAAATGTCTAGCACCCAGAGATGCAGACTATGCACTCCGAGAAGTGCATGAGGGGATATGTGGAAGCCACATAGGATCCAGGACCTTAAGTCGCAAGGTGCTGAGATGCGGGTACTATTGGCCTACCATGATGAAGGATGCTAAGAAGCTCGTACAGAAGTGCGATAAGTGTCAAAGGCACTCAAACGTGCCAAGAGTACCTTCCTCAGACATCATCCCCATGCAAAATCCCAGTCCATTTGCACAATAGGGCATGGATCTCCTTGGACCATTCGTCCAGACATTGGGGCAGAGGAGAAACCTTATTGTTGCCATTGATTACTTCACTAAATGGATAGAGGTAGAGCCATTGGCAGCCATCTCAGAACAGAAGGTGATGGACTTAAACAAATATCAAGAAGGTTTAATTACCTTTATCTCGAAAATAGACGACATTATTGAGTTCAATTGCTCAAAGAATAATAAGGGCGCCACACTCAAGTAAGGTAATATGGCCAAGTCAAGACTTACACTTAACATGACCATATGGGGGTAATTGTTAAGCATAAAAAAAATGCTTTATAATCATCACCTTAAAATTGGGTGAGTTATAGTCATTGAGCAAAGACAGAAGTTGTGCCTCAAGGTGTAAATGTATAATTCAGCCAACCTAATCTCTGTCTAATTAGAAAGCAAAATCTTAATCACGACAAGTTATCAGTCATCAACGGTTATTAATCATGAGTTGTTGTCAAACATGGTAGACATGCTCAGCAATTATTTAATAGTTAAGTAAGAATTGCTCAAGGCGGTTACCATCAATAAGTATAAATATGTGAGTAGTAGTTCAGAGAAAGACTCTACACACCCTGCACATGCAAAGCCAATATAAAAAATTTCATTCCTTAGGGTAATTCGTAGCCTAGGTTTTATAGCAATTCTAGCTTAGAATAAATTAACTCTTACTTCTTAGTGCGTTTAGGAGGAACTTGATAGACTGTTCACCCCTTTTGAATTTTGTTCTGAGATGTTTTTGTACCCTAGCCACTGGCGGATCTACGTTGTCACATGAGGGGCTCAAGCCCCCCAATTTTTTTTTAAATTATTTATATTATTTTATAAATATAATACCCATGATGGACAGATGAGCTTACCAATGGACTTAAGTCTTCAATAGACAATAGTGGGCTTTTAAAGAGTCCAACTTGTTATTAAAATGTAACTTAAAAAGTAAGATCTTCAAATTTCAATAGTTGGCTATCGTCAAAATTGTAGTTAAAAACAATTCAAAAAGTAAGGTATAAATTAGTAAACGTAACCAGTACGCCAAAGCCATTAAGCCATCAGACATCAATTCTCTAAGGCAAAGCCAAGAGTTCATCCAGTTCTCCTTGTCTCCTTGTTGCTTGATGAGTTCCTTCTGCGATTTTGCCGATTGCCGACTTGCGGCCATTTTGCTACGTTCTCTTCTCTACTTCTGTGATCTGTCGACTACTCGACTCAGGTATGTGTCTCTTAATATGATAAATTGATAATCTCTATTCTATTCTATAACTTCTAGTCTTCTATTATTATTTATTATGTTTATTTGAACTTAGATTGTCTTTTTTTTATGAACTTGGAGTTCAAAATTGGAATGAGTCATTCAATTCTTTACAAAAGATGAGAAGATATTTATTTAGAAATTCGGACCTGGCACTAGTGACTAACTGACTATACTATTTGTTCGATGATTAATTGATTGTCAAATTTTTTATTCTGAATTGATTTCGATAAAATTTGTGAATGTAGTTGTGTTTAAGAAAGTCTCACTTTGGTTGAAAAAATATCGTAGACGGAAATGCAATCAACTATATTAAAATTCCTGAAAAGGATATCACATCCTTTGCAAGGAATAGACTTCGATAATCTTCCAGTAGATCCAGGCTTAAGGCCTCCAATCATGGATTATCATCCGAATGATCGAGACTGAATCCGTAGAGCTTGTCTATTATTAGGTCCTCGTCAACCTCAAAATCATGATTTTCCACTAACACAATTTGGATCACAATGACGTTTTAGTAAAGCTTGTTTTAATGAATTTCTTGACTGGCTAGAGTATAGTATAGAAAAAGATGCTCTATTTTGTTTGTGCTGCTATCTTTTATAAACAAGGAAATCAAGCAGGTGATGATTCTTTTGTTAGTGGTGGGTTTTTAAATTGGAAAAGTATGAGAAATTTGCCACTCGTGTGGGAGGTCTTTGTAGTGCTCATAATAAAACTGTGGGGAGATGTCGAGACTTGTTGAACCAAAAAAAACATATTCAAAGTGTGTTTGTCAAGCAAACTGATCAAGCTCGAGTTGAATATCGGGCTTGTCTAAATGTAACAGTTGAGTGTATTCGGTTATGTTAGAGGCAGGACTTGCATTTCGTGGCCATGATGGAGCAAAGATTCAGGCAATCTAGGAAATTTTATAAGACTCCTTAAATTTCTTTCTAAAAATTGTCCAGATGTTAGAGCAGTAACATTGGTGAATGCTCCTCAAAACCTTAAGTTGATAGCTCCAGATATTCAGAAAAATGTTGTGAGTGCATGTGCATTAGAAACTATCAAAATTATTATCAATGATCTTGGTGAAGCTCTTTTTTGTTTTGTTTTGGTTGATGAAGCTCGTGACATATTAGTGAAAGAGCAAATGGTCGTTGTTATATGCTATGTGGACAAGAAATAGAATGTAATTTAGCGGTTTTTAGGGATTGAGTATGTGGCTAATACCAACTCTCTCTCACACTAAAGATGACAATTGATGATGTATTTTGTTGGCATGGTTTGACTATTTCTAGATTGCAGGGTTAAGGATACGATGGAGCAAGTAATATGCAAGGTGAGTTTAAGGGTCTTAAAGAACTTAAAATGAATGAGAATCCATGTGCATATTACATTCATTCTTTTACACTTTAATTGCAACTAGCAGTGGTAGCTGTGGCAAAAAACATGATGATATTGAAAGCTATTCATGATTATAGGAAAAATATTGAATGTTGTTGGAGGATCTTGTAAACATCGAGATATGCTTAGAGAGAAACAAGCAGCTAGAGTTATAGAGGCTCTTAAGAATGGTGAGTTCTAATCGAGAAAATGATTGAATCAAGAAACTAGTCTCAAACGAGCTAGTGATACATGATGGGGCTCTCATTATCACACATTATTGAGTTTGATAGGTATGTTTGAAGACGTGACTGATGTGCTTGAAATTATTGGGAAAGATTCTGTAGATTTTGATAAACGAGTAGAAGCATAATTTTTTATGAACTCATTTGAATTTGTATTCAGCCTTTTCTTGATGAAACAATTGTTGGCAATAACAAACGAATTATCATAGTCACTACAGAGAAAAGATCAAGACATTGTGAATGCCATGAAATTAGTTCAATTGTCTAAAGATAGACTCAAGCAAATGAGAGAGAGTGGGTGGATATCTTTACTTGGAAGTTGTTTCATCATTTTGCAGAAAACGTGATAGCTTTGTTTGTGACATGGATGACAATTTTCTAGTGCCAGGACGAAAGAGGAGAAATAGGGAGGAAATGACTAATTCACACCACTATAGGATTGAGATATTTAACACTCTACTCGATAGACAACTTCAAAAATTGAATGCTGAATTTTATCCAAAGGAATTCAACTCGTTTAAACTTATCATCCTTCCAAATTAACTTGACTCTTATAGCGATGAATTTCTAAACTTAGATGAAATTGGTGATCATGCTAAATAAATGGTGAAGACAAAAAGACATCAAATATATCCATTGGTTTACATATTTATGACACTATTGTTTTACTTGCTTCTGACTCCAACATTAATATTACCAGTCGTTACTGCAAATGTTGAGAGAGTATTCTCGACTATGAATATTAGCAAGAACCGTTTACGCAACCAAATGGATGATGAATGGTTGAGTGATATCTTAGTTCTTACATAGAGAGGGAAATTTTTGAAAAGATTGACAATGATGCAATCATGGAAAATTTTCAAAATTTGAAAACTCATAGGTGTCCATTGTAAAAGTCTAAATTTGTGTAAAATTTCAATGAAAATTCAAGCTTTTGGATTATTATCTCATTTTATTTTTATTATATTATTTTTTATTTTAAAAAAATTTAATTAAAGTAATCTCAAGCCCTTCACCTAAAATTTTCTGGATTCGCCACTGACCCTAGCAATCATTTGATATTTATATTTACAATAAAGCTTCCACTTCACTATTTATTTCTAAGTCTGTGCAAGTACGAAATCATCTGCAAACACTTGGACTTTCCTGTCATGATTTAGTGGAGCTGGGAAGTCTCTGCATCCATTCGGTCAAGCACCCGCCTTGCTTCCTCTTCTGTAGCTGGAACAACATTGCGAATCCTCAGTCCATCTGTAATAGCCTCAGGACGGACAGTAAATGTCAAGTAGAACTTGTTGGATACCTGTTCAAATTGCAAGAAGCGTGACAAGATAATAAGCAGAACGTTTATTATTAAGATGTATGGATTCTAAATGAAGACTAAAAATGCAATAAAAAGTTTACTTGAGTGTATGATGACAGGAACGATTGAGACGAGTATAGCAGTCACAAAGCAATATTTAATGAAGGTTTTCATTGAAGTTAAGTTCTCTTGAAACGTCGTGTTCATTTACGGGGCTAGTGTATCCAATTTTCATCATGACATGTTCAAGAGCTTAAATGATGACATAAACTGATGAAAATTTCCAACATTCTTCTGGCATGAAAACTATATAAGATGCTCACCTCACTAGACCTGAGCTCTGGCCTGGTAACATGAGCTACAACTTCCACATTTATCAGAGGTTTAGCTGGGTTTTCGAGTTCAGTGTACAGAATGCGAGACTTGAAACGCAGGAAATTTCCAACATCCACCTGCACAAAGAAAATATTGCAAACTCAAATCAATTTTTTAAATCACAAGCCCCAAAAATGAAAATTCAATGATCTCATGCCACAATATTGATAACTCAGATGAAAGCAATGTAACATATCAGCGGGGATATCAATCATGAAAAATGTAAAAACGGAATTGAAAATTGTTGATGTATGGACTCTGAATGAGGAAAAAAAACAGAGTTCAAATCCGAAACAAAACATACTGTTGGTAGAGAGTACTTTAACTCAAATTTTTGCCATAGGAAGACATTTGATTCATCGTGCATGCAACAATTTCTCTTTCAAACAGAGGATACCCCCATTTAGGAGAAATATGTTAAAAGTACTTGTGCAAACTGATTAACTGAATGACAAATATTACTCAAATAGTTTGGTGGCTACTTACGGGCTTAAGAAAGTCGACATGATCAAGCTCTATAAAGCGTGGAGATGCACCTGCAAAGGCATAAGCATTTGAGAATGCAAGTTCAAATGCCTTGCGCATCAAAAATCCTCCAAATATCCGACCATGAATGTTCCTTTGCTGTGGCTGGCAGATCAAAGAGTTTTCGTGGCTAGTATCTTTTATAAGGATGCTATCTCTGTCTGCCAAAGCTGGCATATCACAGAAAACTCTGCCTTCAGCCAACAATGCGTGGAGCCTGTCTGCATCCTCATCAGTATCACTTCTATGTTCTGCTCTTTTTTTTTTCCTCATCTTGTTCCTTTCTTCCGCTTCTTCCCACAGCAATTTTTCATTCTTGGTCTCAGGCGATATCTGGTTAATAACAGCTGATTTGCCACTCTTCGAGTCACGAGCAACAAATGTGAAGTTTGCTACAAGCGCAACTGAGTTTGATGGACTACTTGTACCTAGAAAATAACATTTCATATTAAAACTTGACAAAATAATTAATAAAAAAACCCAGCGAAAACAATAAAAGAAAAAGGACATCATGTTGAGTGATGGTATTTTAAGAAAACGTAAAATACATCCAGCAATCACGTAACGACAGGAGCTTGCTGAGGGTCTTACAATTTTCTAATCGTTACCATAAGTTGCCTACATAAATACTAGAAAGATAGTAGGAAAATCAAGTCTCAAAACAGGGAAAAAGTTAAACTCAATGCCTCCAAATAATCACAAAAATTTAAGGAAACCACTGCCTCCACAGGACAAATTCCTCGACTATTTTCCGAGACCATATTCTAATGTTGTGCCCCAAGTCTTGCCGCTTGAAGAGGACTCTCTCAATCTCTTTACAAGCATCACACATAAGTAATAGTAAGAGTAAAGACATGGCATGATAGGCAACATTCACTTGTAAATTGTAAAGTAAATCGCCCTGATGTTCCTTATGATAGATCTATTGTTTCATCGTAAGGTTCAGCCCTGCTTACCTATGCTTCACCCAGAGTAACATATGTAATTGAATGAGGAAAAATAACCTCAAATTCAGCGAACAACTGAAGAAAACTTGAGGTTTGATTTATGATTTCTAAGACACCATATAAATTTCCCTGCAAGATTCAGTACTTTTCCTGCTTAGGACCGTATCAGCCTATCTCCAATTCCCATATCAAGTCGTATAAATACTAAAGTAACTAAACACTTCAGGATAAAACGATTTTCTCAAGTAATTGAACCTATTATGGTGACAGAAAATTAATTGAATCTGAATGCATCTACTACATTAAGCAGTAGCATGCATATGCTTGATGAAAAGGAGCTCGGCTGCCAACAAGAAAAAAGTCTAGATTTTTATTTAGCTTAATTCCGTTACATCCATATTATATACCACCTACTAATTGTACAAATGTGTCATTACTATTCATATGAAGAAAGCAAACCCGAGTAAATCACTATAGATAGCACATGGCTTAATTGCAATTTTGAAGTTCTCAATAGTTTAAAAAGATTATTTAGAAGTAAGAAAATACATACAGAGATCACTTGTAAAATGAATGTGAGATTTACTGCTGGCCTGAAAATAGAAGAAACCAGAACCGTCATGTATGCTTGAATACCTTGAGCGGACTGAGTGACTTCCAGTTGAATCTCCATGGATGATCGTCCAACCCATGTAACAGCACCCTCTATCTTCAAATCAGCATCAACACTGATTGGTTTCTTCAGAACCATCCTGTCAACTGAAGCAGTGACCAATAACAGTGGCCTTGTTGTGCCATCATCATTGCAGCAATGCTGGTCAGCCAGGGAACAAATAAATCACAATGCCTGATGCCCATGCTTAATCACATTAACTATAATGGATTTCTGGTGTCATGCCTAAGCTAGTGCAGGAGCATAAATTAAATTAGCAGGAAGTTATGGAATAGGCAATGAAAGCTAATTGTCAATGAGAATTCTATGAAAAGTAAACACGTAAATTTCACTCAAGGTGAAACTTGAACAAGAAATTTAGGCAAATAGCTATCCAATGACAATTTTCTATGAATGTTAAAGTCAATTTTGTTTACTGATATTACAGTAAGGAAGAACACCCTTTGAATATAATCTTTGAGAGTTGATTCATCCGCTGAGAATTTCAATTAGCAGGGATTGTTCACTTCTACTAGCTCCTTTGTCTTATTATTTATAGGGATTAAATTACTTTATAGTTGGCATATATGTTAATTATGCCCAGTGACCCAGTCGATCCCAAGTCTGGATAAATGAGATCACCAGTAAACTGGAAGCTAGCACAAAACTTTGCCAAACTTTATGAAAATGAATTCAAATGAGAAACGTTAGATAGTGAAGAATGGCAAAGGAGAAAGCATGCAAAAGGATAAAACATGCAATGGATTATCATTAATATTGCATGTGAATTCAAGTAGCTGAATCCAACATTATGTGAGATAAATGCTTTGAAAACGGTGAAAAGAAACTCTTGGCATTTATATCATTGGTCGATGATAAAATTTGAGCAGATAATGAACGAATTTACGTAAGAACGCATAAAACAAAATATGGAGTTAAAGAACCTGTTTTATAAATGATAGAATGTTTTTAAATACTTTTTTCAAACTTTACTTATATCTTACTTCTTTCGAACCCGGCAAAAAATGAAGTTCTAGATAAATGTCCATAACAAATTATTATATATAACGCAAACATGAAGAAAAACTAGCTTGCAATTTTATTTTATTTTTACCAAATGCATGTTACAATACTATAGAGGAAAAAAAAGGTACCTTTTTGCTACACTTGCTTGTTCTGAATTTCCAAATATAAGAAATGTAACAAAAACTATCTAATATTTCTGGATTAAAATTCATAGTTTTTCTTCATTGTTTCTTTTTTCAAAGTTCACTTTTTAAATAGCAATAATATCAAGAGTCGATTTAAGCTTTATAAGTATATATTTTTTAGCATTACAACAAAAACATGAATCTTTAAATTTATCAATATGTCCATGATCTAACCCAGAATGTATTGCAATTAATCAATAATATCAAAAAAAAAATCTAACAAACATTACGAGGGAAAAATGATTTGCCCCCTCTTTCTAATGTATGAATCTCCTGGAGGTAAAATAATGCAAGTCAAATAGGATTTCTCATTTACAAGGGCACGAGACAAAACAATCACTGAAGCTGAATACAATTCTAAAAAATTAATCAAATGAACAAATCAAGATTAAGAATCATAGTTCAGAGCTGAAATTATGAAACCCTTGAAACTCTAGAGGCGTTTAGGGAAAAATAGTTCGAGAATTACCTTATAAGATATGGTTCCAGCAAGAGCATCAAGATCTTCGACCAGCTTCCCCATCCTGATCTCATTCCAAGGATTCCTGTACTGCTCTCTGAGTATGTAATCACTAGAAAACTTGTAAAGAACACTGGTCCTGCTCTTTGAAGGGCTTTTGGCTACCAATTCACTCCGTGCAGCCTCTTCCACAGGGGTTTCGCTGACCTTTTCGAAAATGCTCGATCTCGCTTCCCACAAAGCATTGGTCACCGGCGAATGATACATTCCGGGCCACAAACTAATGGGCTTTCGAATCAACGAGCCCGCATCGATTGGCGTAGAGCCCTGGAATGGTGAATTCACAGTGGAAACTACCGGGATAGCACTACTCGGGTCGTGAATTTTACTCCCAAATGATCGAACTTGAGTACGCCTAAATCCGGATTCAGACTGTTTCTGTGAATTAGACAAGTGGGTGCTGATGAAAACATCGCAAACTCGAAGCTTTGACAGTGAAGCTGAGAAAATTGACCTGGGTTGATAGAATATTTGCAATAATGGATCTAAAGGGATGATATTCAAATGGGAAACAAACGCTGATGGAGGTTTGAGGAGGTAGTGAATGAGTGGTTTCTTCACTTTCATGGTCAACTGGGACCGAAAGAAGAGCCGAAGAGGGGTGAAGACATGAAAGTTGAAACACTACATAGAAGAATTAGGGCTGCTCGGGTTATAGAATTTCAAGAAGGCCGTTAAAGACATGCTGACTCCTCCAAATGAGAGGTTGGAAAAGGTTAACAGTTTACACCAAGCAAGGGTTCGCGTCTTCAAACCTCTCACACAGGAAGGATCTAAAAGATATATTCTTTTGAAATTAGTATTGTTTAGGAAGGAGTGAAAAATGAGGGGAGTGAAAATTTTGGGATAAAATAGAGAAAATTTAGTTGTTTGAAAAGGGGAGAAAAATGGATTTTATTAGCGTCTAGTCCGATCCAGTCCGATCAAAGGACTCAACATCGTTAAGTCCATTTTATTAAGTGACATATGGATGTTGACTGTCCACAAATGATTTTATTTTATTTTTTTAGGAATTTTTTTATAAAAATGGATATAAAAATTTAACTAATTACTAATAGAAATTTAAGGGATTTATTATTACTAACTTCTATATTTTTCTGATAATTATAACAAACTTATACACGAAATTTGATGGTCCATGATACATACACTAAGCCATGCAGAAACAGAGCTTGCAAATGCTCTCAAAGTAGGAGGAGCTAATGTTGCAACGGCCTCTACCTTTTTCACTGCAACCTCCACCAGTTGCAAAATAGATGAATTGATTGAGAAGTACGTACAGACTCGTAAGAGAAAGGTGAAACCTAAATCCCTCTTTTGACACACAACTTTTGTCAAGCATTGTCCCAGTAAAGTAAGGAACTGGACAAATCTTGCAACATCCCCAAAACACATCGCATTAGGAGTGGCAAAATCGCCCCGCCCCGCCCCGACCCACCCCGTGTCTCCCGGCTCGCCCTGTTGTTGGGCGGGGACGGGGCACAAAATTTTGCCCCGATGGCGGGGCGGGGATGGGTTTTAATGTTTCCCTGCCCCGACCCGCCCTGATGATGCCCCGTTCTGATGCCCCGCCCCGCCCCGAAATACACTATATATATATCATATATGTTTATATAAACATAGTATATTTTGTATCATGTTCATGTTAGGTTCTTTATCAAAAATGAAGTCAAAGGATCAAGTAATAATTCAAAGTGTTCTTGAAGACATTGATGATGAAGAGCAAAAAAGTGGAGTAACTCTCCTTGGATAGTTGGGTTTCAGGTATGATTTTAGACTTTTAGTATTTTTTGATCCTCTTTCATATATGTAAATTGTATAGTTATTATTTTTTCTATATATGTACCGCATATTTTTTTATTCCTACTTTTCTTTTTCTCAATTTTTTCCAAAAAAAAATAAAAAATCTACCCCGAAGGGCGGGGCGGGGCGGGGCGGGGACGGAGCAGCCAAATTCCGGCCCCGATCCGCCCCGTTGCCATGCCTAATCACACCTTAAATCAAAATGAACATGATAGTTAATAAAAAAACCTAAAAGGCACGAACAATTAAGAGCACTCCGCGATGAACCCACCAAATCGACTTTAGTCGTCCTCAAGGAAGAAATTGGGGTTGCAAAATGTATGCCATCGGAGATGGCGCTGAATATCTTGAATAAGTTTATATCTTGAAAATATTAATTAGGGGCAAGTTGGATATTTAGTGTACAATGACACATGTATTGTAATTTTATTTTAAATGTTATTTTTTTCAATGGTGGAGATTATATCATTTAATCTAATTATAAGAATGTGGACTGTTTTTGTACAATTATTTTACTAAACTGTTTTGTAATACAGACCAGAAAAATGGAGGATCCCACTTACAAAATTTTCAATGAGGAGAAAAGTGGCGTTGATAAAGTAAAATTAATTTCTTTCTTCACTTTTTAACTATTCAAATAAGTGGAGATAGAATTAATTTCTCCTCTCTTATTATTTTTTTTATTCCTCTCAAATTTTTCTTCATCTTCCTCCTTTCTTCCCAAACAGTATGTTAGAATTCAATACAACAAAGCGAATATGGATTTGTATGTTTCCACCATGCCACAGTTTGTGAAAGATCAACCTTGCCTCTCCAGTGATGCCTTGCGTGCAAAATAGTGGGCAAGGCTGATTTGGGCTGTTGAATTTTTTTTTCTTCCATTAATGGGATGGGAAACTCAAACCATGTAGAGATATAAACAAATAGCCTCTGTTATGATTTAATTATAAAAAGATTATATGTTATAAAATAGTCAAATATCTTTATCAAATCATTTTATAGTCAGGTTTTGTGTTGAGCAGTTAAAAAGGAAGATTGTGTTCGATGAGGTGACATTGAAGGGGAGTGTCTGATTCAACCACGAGCCCTCACTCAGAGGCATGTCTTGAGTAATGCATGCACTAGGTAGTCGTGGTGACCGTTGCACTACCATGCGTTGAGCTGAAGGCGTGATTTGAAAAACAAGGTATGAACTTCCATTCAGAGCAACAATTAGGGGTGTCGATGGTTATCGGTATGTTATGTCGATTTTTCGATTTTTTGATCGGTCTTAATGTAAAATATGTAACTTTTTTTTAAAAAAAACATTTGGTTTCGATCTTGGCGATTTTTTTTTACAGCCCTCATCTAAGTAAAGTTTTTGAGAGTGAGAATCACAATGGAGGGAATAGTTTGGGTAGACTATTCAGGTGAGAGAAACCATCATTTGCGGTGGGATTCAATAGGGTGGAGGTAGATATCATGGACCAGGGCAGGAGGGGGAAGATGGATTTGGGGAAGAAGCAGCTCGTTTTCTATTTGAATCCAAGGGTTCATCTTGCTTTTATCCAACTGGGATTAATTAGATGGAGATGGAGATTAAAATTTAATTTCTTCCACAAAAATTATACATAATCAAATGGCTTTATTTTAAAAAATAATTATTTATTATCAAAAAAAAACTATTTGACTTTTAAGGTCACATAGCCTCTTTGACTCACCGAAAATCATCAAAACCTCTCCTTAAAACATTTCAAATTATTCGGTGACTAATTTGAAACGTTGAAACGAAAGTAACAAAATTATAACACAAACGATCTGATAGTGACTAAAAGTATAATTTACCTCAATTCCAATCATGCCACCCCACTTCATAACCGTTGATTTTAACATGATCATCAAAATGCTCATCCAATAATATCCTCGTCAAGAACAATGGAGAGGGTGGTGGGATCCCATCCCATATTTCATGGGTGAGATTTGGAAAATCCCCCATTTATGGACTCAACACAATCTTTCTCACAAAACAGAAAAATGAACAATTTCAACCCGGATAAAAGCCCTCTTATGGGCTAGTTAGCGGCCTGCTCCTCACACTAGTACAAGGTTAAGCGAAAATCAAACAAACGAAAGATGCTAGAAAAGGAGAAAAAAAAAATACAACTTTCATGACAGTCTCTACAAATCTCAATCCTGTAACACTCAAACCCTCACTTACTATTGTATTATTATTTGTTATTTTACAAATCACTATGTTGTAACCACATAATCACCAAATACACAATCAGGAAAACAAAAAACACCAAAAAAAGAAGTAAACAAAAAAAATGTTAAAATTAGAAGGGAAAAAATCACACAAATCTGTTAAATGGCTTTCTTCCAACACCAGCAGGCATAGAAACTGTTGAATCAATACTCAAGTTCCCTAAAGATTGGAGTGATTGGTTCTTGTCTAACATCCTGGGAGAGCTAGTAGAATCCTTACTTGAGAACTTATTCCATTTGAAAGAACCAATGCCTTGTGTCAATGGAAATGATAGCCTTCTCTTTGATTCACTGATACTGCTTGGACTAGCCCTTACTTTCGCCTTAGCCGAAACCGTAGGAGACATGTAATTTGGCACAGAAAACGGAGGGCAGCTGGTAAGGCTGTCGTCGTCCTTCATTGGCAAGTTGAATGGAGAATCAGCTCCACTGCCTCTTGCTCTTGAGTACTTCGACAAGCTTGGACTGTTATGTGAAATCCTGTATGGAGGTGGAGTCCGTGATGGCCTTGATCCTGGGAAAATTATCGATTTTGTTGATTTTGGTGTGGGAGTAGCATCGGTGTTTTCAAACCCAAAATGCTGGTTTTTGTTGGTGCTTGACCCCGGTCGTGGGCTAGGCTTCAGCTCAGAATGCTGCCTTGGGGGTGTCAGTTGAAAGTTCTTTATTGCTTGGCTTTCCGGAGGGTTTGCTGGAGGCAACGGACGCTCTAACCAGTTCCACCACCATGGGAATCCACCAGATCGGATATCCGTTAGAGGTTTCAGATTTGATTTTGGATTAGCCCTCCACAACTATAGGATAAAGGAAAAACAGATTAGGCTATGGTCTCCTCCATATTGCTAGTGATTTTCTCAAATTTAATCTATAAGGGAATACTACAGAGATGATACCTGATGCGAATATGCGTAGGCCATGGCCTTTTCTCTCTTGACAACAGCCTCCACCTTCCTCTGCAACCTTGCTTCAATTTCCTCCTTCGTTAGCACGCTATCATCCCAGTCTTCATTACCTGCCTCGGACTATAACAATGATCTTAGAAGAAGAAAAAAAAATACCCCCGAAAACTATTCAACAGGTAAGATAAAACTTTGTAAGGTCTAACGGAGTAACTAAAACCATGCCTAGGAAGCAAACATACTTGTTAATTTCAGAACCAAATTGAGTTGGCCTGACAAACACAAGTAATAATAGTTCACGGATGATATATTGACAAGTGATGAACCAAATAACCCTTATTAAAAAAGGTTGTGGAGCTGAGAAGAAAGAAAATACAATGACAAGATGAAAGGGAAACTTACTGCCTGGCTCATGTTCCATTTGCCCAAGGTACTCTCCACCTCCTTATCATTTCGGTATTGAGATTGGCGGCGTGCTTGGTTTTCTAACATTTGGATCCTTCTCAACTGAATCTGTGACTGGACCCGTACCAAGAGCTGCATATATTTCATGGCATTTGATGTTTGCCTCTTCACATTCTGTCCTCTCACCACTCCTTGAAGTCTCACCAGACCCTTCAAAGCTCTGAAGCTCCTCCTCGCCTGTGTCCCATTATCCGAATCATAAACCATAGTCCAGAATTTGGTGAAAAGAATATCATACAAAGGGGGAAAAACCAAAAACGACTTCAACATAATTTGGATCAAAACAGGCCAATTAATCAAATTTCAGTACTGCATAGAGGCCTACTTAAGGAGATCCATAAACCCAGAAGACTTGCACATACTTCTCTGTTAAGCTGCAATTAGAATGCTTGGGAGTGCATGTGCATTCATAGTTTACCATCCCGGAATTGTTATTGTAATGTCCCAAGTACAGTCCAACAGTCCAAGATATCTCAAAGAAACATATGCAATTAGATGATGTTTCACGCAAATCGATAAATTTGTACCAACCACAGGGAATAGAGGCTTACCGTATAACCTCTATAAGCAGCTTGGATCTTAGTAGCTGAAGCATGGCGATACCTTAGGGTTGGTTCTGGCCTGTAGCTAATCTCACTACGGTGTTGAACAATCCTAGGGGAGGCCGCTCTAGGGGAAGCAGCTCGAGGGGAAGCAACCTTTGGAGAAGAAACTCTGGGAGAAGCAGCCTTGGGAGAAGCAACTCTTTGAGAAAAAGCTCTAGGAGAGGGAATCCTTTGGGAAGGAACCCTAGGGGAAGGAATTCTTTGAGGCACAAAAGGAGGTGTTTGGGGCTGCTCAGGAGGTGTCGGTGGACTGAAAAACAAATTATGCTCTCTTTCAGCCTCATCGAGGATTTTCTCAATGCTGCTCGGCTCTCTGAACAGAGGAATGAATGAATTGGTGTCTCCATGCCTCAATTTCCGTACTCCCTTCTTTTTCTTCTTCTCTTTCGTGCTATTCTTCTCTGGTTCCTGGATAGTTTTGACCAAAAGATATAAAAATCAAAATTAAAAGGGTAATGAAAAGGCTTCAAGCATCTTGAAAAGAGAGTCGTGATTCATTTAGTTCAAGTTTCAAGCAGAGAGCAGCTGCTCTTTCAGGTAAACCGACACAAGCTGGTCTTCAAAGAGAACCTTAATTTAACTTACAACTCTAGACACATGATTCGGACTAGAAATTAATCCATTTGGAACGAAAGAAAATTTGTAACCTACAAGGTTGGTTTCCACTTACATTGGCTAATTTCTCCTTGGAGTGTGGCATAAACACCCTCTTGATTGCAGAAAACCAACTCCCTTTCTTTCCCATCTTCCTAGCATTAGTGTCTTCACCTGAAGGGAAAATCAAATAATCAAATTTTAATTTCAGTTTTGATATCCATGCATATATGTAATAGTTGTAGATTTAAGGATATGCAGATAAGAAATTTAAAACTCTAATACACAATAAGGCATCTTTAAGTAGATTAAAAAAGTTAGTTTTCTATCACTTCCTATCCGAACTCTCGATTTCCCGTTTAACAAACAATAATTTTCCAGCCTCTCATGATGCACTAACGATTCAGATCTTGAAACAACCTTACATGATTGTGATGACAGAATTTCAAACAATATCTCAAAACCAAGGTTTTTCCTTCCTTGATTGATTAACACAGAAGCCGACACAATTCATCATAGGTTATCTACTATAGAAGAACTTGAATGAATTGAGAATTTGTCTTTAAGGATCTACAACAACATCCATGCTGTGACATGACAATCAGACAATTCTTGATTAAATCCAACTTGTTCATTAGATAGAGAATGCAATTTGAGGACATATAAATTTACCTTCAAAGACAAACACATACAGACAAAAAGCAGGACCAGATTGAGACACCTTCTTCCTACAAGGATGTCCTAACTAAAGCACAAAAGAGAATCTTAAACTGGTAACAAAGAACCAAACCCACCAAAAAAAAATTAGAGAAGGAGTGAAAATTTATCCTCAACAATTAGGGAAAACAGAAAAATCTTCAAGACAACAACATATCTGACACCTTGAAGAAAAAAGGGATCAAAAGATTAGAAAATCCCCAACAATAAATATAACCCAGAAAGATAAACTAAATTCCACAACTATTTTTTTTTTTTTTAAAAAAAACCCACCTTTATACATACCCAGAAGATCAAATGGCCATTTAATTCAACTAAAATTAAAAATTAACTCAAATATTATTTGATTTTACCTTGCGAACCTTCCAACTGTGGCGACTCTTTCAAAAAAGCTGTTGTAGGAGCAGCCAAAGAAGACTCCTCTTCCTTGTCTAGCCTCCCTCACCTTTCCTACAAAACATTCTGGCTTCTACTTTCCTTTCTTAGCCTTTGATAGCTTTCTCTCTTTATTTTTTCCTCTTTGAACAAGCTCTCTTCTTCCTTGCTGGTATGAATTGAAACTTTTCTTTCTTTTGCCCACCTAACACCTTTTGTTGGATTTATAATTTTCTTTTGGGTTGATGAGAGAGAGAGAGAGAGAGGTTGGCCACTTTGTCACTCAATTGCTGTGGCCAACTTCAACCAACTTTACTTCAATGGAAAGACTATTTGGACACTAGTACTGATTAAAACAGTTGTGTTTGGTGCTAAATGTTTTTTTTTAGAACTCAAAACTGTCTTATTATTTTAAACAACAAATACTGCCATTATTACATAAACTATGATGGAGGTATAATACTTGTGCTTTTTATAATCCCAAAAAAATTAAAAAGAGATTATTTATCTACCTGGTCATTGGGCTCCAAGCGCTGGTGTGGAAGCGTGCGTTACACGCTCCAGTAGGATGTGAAGTCAAGTCAAGGTGGTGGCATGATATTATAATATTTTTTGGGTGCTACTATATGCATCCACCCTACCCTAGAGAGAGAATCGAAGGCGGGTGTAGATGAAATGAGAGAGACAATGTCAGTCAGCTATTCCATGATTACATGATGACATGTCACTGAATGCCACTGCTCCCCTCCTCTTCGCCTCTTCCCTATCTAGTCAACAACTACCAATCTAGCTGGGTCTCCAATGCAAAAAAAAAAAAAAAAATAGGATAAATTAAATAAATCTAGTCAATTTTTTATTTTTATTTTATAGAATCATTTATTAAATGATTTTTAAATTAAATAAATAATTAATTTGAAAATGAAAAAAGCTCAAAAAAATCAAAATGATAAAATATTTAAAATATATTTTATTTTTTAGAGTATTAATTCCATGGAGGGAATTGGAAAAAATACTTTTTCACGTTAAATGTTAAGACATAGTTACAAATCAAACTCCATTTTAATACATAATCAAACACGAAAAGTGAGTTCAATATATAATTAACTAGACACAACAAGCGGTGATAGCCTTTAAATACATATCCTTGCATAAACAGACCCTATATTTCTAGTTTGATAAATCAGTAAAATAAATTAATGAGTTTATTTTTTGAGAAAAAATAATTTTTAAAATATAAAAGGACATAATCGTTATTAAAAAAGGACGTAGCCGGTATTTTAGTAGTTACTAAGTAGCTCTGTTTTGGCCCAACCATACCTTATCGGAAGCGGGACGACGACAGAAATCATACTCTATGCCTTTTGGCATAGATGTTCAGTGAATTTTGGCTATTCGAGTTTGTTTAGGCCTCATATTTGCAGTCAAAGCTCGGAGATTATTTTTTACTTATATTTTAATTTAGTAATTAGTCTTTTAGTTGGACACGTAGAGCCAATTGACAGGTTAAAATTCAAGTGGTTTGTGACGTTGTAATGAACGGGCGACCAAACAGACATATCATCATGTCCGTTTGCTATCGAAACCACTCATTTCCTGCCACGTGTGCCTGCCCAACTGTCCCCAATCAATCATTGCTCTACAATACCAATTTTAAGACATTAAAAAAAAGAGAATTTCAATGCTTTTTGAATTTCGGGATTCGTAACCATGATTCTCGGTATCCTCGAAGTGTAGGGTGGATGCATCCAGTAACTAGACTGGATGCATTTATCCTCACCCTATTTTTTTCCCTGAGATCTTTTGAAATAAGGTGATGACATTAGTTGAACAAATAAGAATTTGGCACCTGGGTGGTGAATAGGTAAATGGGTTTGCTTAACTTTAACATACATGTATCTGACACATAAGTTTGAAATTGATTTTGGCAAGATGGTGGTCAATACAGGGAGTTTTTAGTGGTTTTTGTCCAAATAGCAATCATTTGTTGTTGGTTGAAATATTGGTCAAATGCATTAGTTGATTCTAGTGGTAAATACTTGGAAATTGAATTCATGGACTTTTTTTTAAAGGGTAGGGATGAATATCTTTTAGGAGTGCGTGGTAACTTATATCTAAACAATAAGTATTAAACTTTAAGAAGAATGGATTCGTTAGTTCTAATGGATTCGTGTATCGGATTTTCATATTGTAACCTAAATAATTGTGTTAAATCTCAAAGGGAATGAATTCGCTAAACCCTAACAGACTCGTATATAAAATTTTCATGTAAGAGGAACGGATTCGCTAAATCCTAACGGACTAATAATTAATGAGAATAAAATCATAAAACCAAATAAATGTTCAGCATATTAATTAAGGCAGTATAAAAATTAATAGAATAATTAGATATGAACTATCATGAGTTTTCAAAATATAGACTACATATCATTTTCTTTTTTTAATTTGTGATTTGGAGTAGTAGTAAAAAAATTAAAATTACTTGATTTACTAGAAACAGTCAAATTAATTGGAGATGCATACCTTTGACTGTAAGACCTTTTCCGCTCCCTTAGCATCTCCAACTATGTTCTTCAAAATAGGACATGGTCTCTCATATTTTTATGAGTAGTGTTAAATAGCCCAAGTTTTGTAACCCAACAATTAACCCAAGTCTACATGTCATGCTTTGTAAGCAAATGACATGGAAAATTAAAATTTTAAAAAATAAAATATCTCATTTGAAAAACTCACAGCACATATTTTTATTTTTATTTTCTTAAACAAAATTTTAAAACATTTTATCTCTTAAAATACATATTAGATTTCAAAAAAAATTACATATCCATAATCAGCAAGTAAAGATCTATCCAACAAGATCTATCATCGATAGGTTTTAATCACTCATTCTTAATTACATTGTTTTTAATTACATTGTCTTTAATTACATTGTTTTTTTTGTACTAATATGTTGATTACGTAGTTTCTAGTGTTTATTTATAGGTACCGATATGAGCTCGTATATCGAATTTTCATACTGTAACCTAAACAATAAATGTTAAACCCTAAGAGGAACGGATTCGCTAAACCCTAACGGGATCGTGTATCGGATTTTCATGCTGTAATCCAAACAATAAGTGTTATAAACCCCAAGGGGAACGGATTCGCTAAACCCTAACGAGATCGTGTATCGGATTTTCATGCTGTAATCCAAACAATAAGTGTTATAAACCCCAAGGGGAACGGATTCGCTAAACCCTAACGGGCTCGTGTATCGAATTTCAATTTTGTAACCTAAAAGACTCATATTCACTAAACCTCGACGAATTCACTACAAAATCATAAATGTCTCAAGTGCTAAATCTTAGGGTCCTAACTATTATACTCTGACGGGTTTATATACTCAACGTAATTTCAATAAAAAGGCAAAAAAATAATGAATATATATTATACTATCATAATATAATAAAATTTCAGCTCGAATAAACACTTTAAACATAATATATATGAATTACATTATTTTTAAAAATAATGTAATTGAAAAAACGCGATAAAAACTATCGACAATGGGTCTTATTAGAAAGAGTTTTACACGCTGAGTTCGAATATGTAATTTTTTTTGAAATCTAACATGTATTTTGAGAGATAAAACGTTTTAAAGTTTCGTTTATAAAAAAGATAAATAAAAATAGATTTTTAAAAAAGTCCAACATGGCACACCAACATGGAGTGCCATGTAGACTTGGGTTGATTTGGGCTAATAAAAGTTGGGTTCTAAAACATTTTTGTATTTTTATTTCTTACTTCCACATCATATCTAATATTTTTATATTTTTCACATAATCGCCTTTAATTTTAAATTAATATGTTGGAGAGAAAGATAAGAGAGCAGAGAAAAGAGAATGTTAGAATAAATTAATATTTTTTTGATAATTTAAAGAATATTTAAGGGCTCTTCAGATTTGGGGGAGAGAATGTTCTCTCTGATTTTAGGTATGATGCCAAAATGGGATTTTGGGTGGCTCAACCAAAAATCCTATTTCATTAGGAGGGACTGCAGTAATTTTATTAATACATGCCCAAAAATTTGATTACCACCATTGAGAATGAAGAACTCCAAGGTGGCATTACAACAAATTACATTTATAATCGGGGTCAAAATCGTCAATATTTGGCCCTTTTGTACTGGCGTGTCCTGTCTCTGTCCTGTGTGTGTGTTACTTTATCCGAAAAAAAAAAATATGAGCACTGGTGGATTCACTAAGCTACACGCAATGCGACTGTAAATTTCTAATATCTCTGACTATCTATTCGGTTAGATTCAAACTCATGTGCGAGAAAACAATCTGATTTCAAAATTTTCAAATACTATAAGTAATCTCTGAACATATCATGAAATGATACAATAATGATTTGAAAGTATAAGTTGTACTTTTTCACTAGGATGTGCAGCAAGAGACAATGAAGTGGTTCCTGGGTAGGGATGTCATAAATACTCATATCTGTACAACCCTTTTAAATGTGACACTCATACCTGTATAACCCTCCTGAATGTGATGAGCTTGCCTCGTTAGTTAACCCGAGTGGGTTTGGAAAACAAGTATGGGTATCTTTATGGGTAAAACAATGGATACGAGTATGGGGATGAATTTGTCGAAATCCAACCCGCCAATTACCTGTATATGTTAATAGTTATTTATTTATTATTAATAATACTTACAGTTTATTTATTATTAGTTGGAATTTTAATATTAATATTTGTTTCACTAATATATTCTGATTTATCTATCAAAAAAACCTATGATTTTACTTTTAATTTATTCATTTTTACATTTACTAGAATTGTCACAATTGGCGGGGCTGGTAAAAAGACGGGTATTCCCTACCTGATGGATATGGAGATGGGGTGAAGATTAAAATATCCAACAAGTATTTTAGTAGGAATGATTAAGGGTTTTATATAATGGGTACAAAGACAGGTAGAGAGGTCCTCACCCCAAACCCACCCCGTTTACATCCCTATTCTTGGGTTGGGTTGCAACGATTAGGAATCAAAAATATTATTATAACTCAAATATTTTTGTAAAAAATTCCACATAATAAATGACATAGCTTAACTAAAATATTGATTCTTAGCAGCAGTTTTTTGGAGGCCTCAGGTACGTTCCATACAAATCGCAACACTAATATAGTTCTTACATGTGAACACAAGGAACTTTTTTGTACCAAAAATGACCTCCAATCATTTTCCTAACACGTGACAATATGGGATTCGCTGGTGAATTTTGGGAAGCCAATCAACGGATGACACATGGCAAGTAAGGAGATATTTTCTCTAATTGTTTATGCATATTGCAGGATTTATATGTTGATTTTGTCGTAAACTCAGAACACAAGATGCTAAAATTCAAGAGTGTTTGAAGATCCATGTTCGAAGAGCTTATTTTCATGAAATTAATTTATGAGACTTGTCAACTAGTGAGGGAATGTCATGTTAACAAGCTATCGAATTTGTAGCCAGATAAGATCAAGAAAGTGCAAGAGATACTAGAGTTTTAAAATACTTAACATTCTCAAATTTTCTCAATAACATTTTAGCTATTGTGGGCGACTCGAGAGCTGAAATAGATAACTCTTACATATCCACGACGAGGAAGACTTTCCAAAGTCACCCATGAAACTTGATCTAGGAGCCACAACCTTTTATCTTGTAGAGTTACGAATGGCCACTACGTGCAAGTGTCCTATTTCTAGAAAAAGAGATGAACATATTACACTCTATGCCTCAAAAGTTCCTAAAAACGAAGTCCACGATCCAAATTAAGCTATAGATGGTCCACCATAACATACATTCCTCTTTAGAGGGAAAAGTGGTCGAGTACATGTCTTAAACATCATTTGGACTGACAACAAATCCTGACACACTTACAATTTCTCTTTCATCACAACAAAAGTTCCCTTAAAATGTCATCAAGATCCAACAGTTTCAGAATCGATTTGATTTTCTTCCCTTGCAGAAGGAACCAATACATTCTTAGTGCACCCGACAAAGTAGATGAGGATATCCATACAGTAACGCAATCCAGAAGAGCCAGAGACGATTTGATCTTCTTCCCTCCATAGAAAAAATCAACAAAACATTCCATATTTTGACCCGCGTTTTACCAAACCCAGAGGGCCTACAAATTTTGACCCCGTCGCTCAACCGCGGGCGGAGTGTTCTTTTGTTGTAGTGATGGTCATAGTCTGCTATTGTGGTCCTTCTGAATCATTTCCTGTGTTCGGGTCTAGTCGGCGCGTGAATTTCACTTACGGTGTTTGGGAGTGTGGAAACAATCGCTCCTTTAAAAACAAAATATAAAAAATAGGATGATGACACAACAGTGAGGACGAAATGATTTTATTGTTGTGGGCCCAGTTTCATATGATATCGGCCGTTGAATCGGAATATCATGATTGTGTTTACAGCATCTTTGGTGTACCATAATAAATAAATATTTTTTTTAATAAAAAAACATAAAAAACATTTAAGGAAATTCAAAACATATAAACGCTAGCTGTGTCCGTAATCGTCACGTGATATGTAAGTCACAAGATGTGCAATGCAGAGCCAAATTCGTGTCCTCACGGAAACACAACCAACACAAGGCTCGCCCTTTGCCACTACGTCATATGTCTTTGGCTCAATTCATTTCTAAGTATTTATTTTGAACTTTAACGTCTGCACGATTTTATTTGTAAAAGAGTCTTCTACAATTAAGAGTGTAAGTTATGGTAACATATAAACTGATGTAAAGAGAGAAACTAATTAAGCTTATAATTAAGCTAGTTTAAACACTCTACCAAACAGATATAAACCACCCGGATAACTTTTACCTAAAGGATATTGAACTTTTTTTTTAATTTTAACAGAAATGTAGACCGATTATTATTATTTTTATCATCCCATATGTCTTTCTCCTAGAAATTAAAAAGTTCACATAATGACCAAATTAAAGCATCAATTGGATAACATTTGTCCCAAAATTAGAGGTGATAATTTAGAAGGTAATATACATACATACATACATATATATATATATGTTGGAGTTGTTGATAAAGTGTATTCCTCGATGTATTGTGTGAGATTGGAATCTACATTGACGATGGAAGATTCCTATTACATCAGTGTATAAATATCTATAATAATGAATATGTGGCCATTATAAAGTACAAAGTATGGAAAAGAGACCCTTTTCAGATTACTTAAGGATTTGAAAGTGACTTAAAATGTCCTTATTCGGTGGTTTAATCTCTCATTTAGTTTCAACAGACAAACATAAGAATGATTTCTCTTTGCTCAGGAATCACCCACTAAATATTCTTAATAAGTTTGATTTTTCTTTTTATGTAAGACAATAACATGGACAAGAAAAACAAGGGCAAAACCTAACATATACCCGGCCGAAATCCGACGAGATCATTACCCACTGTATCATACAGATGACTTCCACGTAATCGATGTGAGATAAAAAATTTAACACTAACAAGCAAGCAAAGCTTGATTAATGTGGGAGTTTTTACACATTTGTCTTAAATTTAACAAAAGTGGCCAAAACTAAAGCTTGAAAGCAAAGTTATTTGGCAATAAAATGGTTTTGTGGGCTGAAAAAGACACCAAAAATAAATAAATAAAAGAAAGGCTGTTTGTGGCAATGACTAGAGATAAAAATATCTCATAAAAATATCTTCATTTTTTTTGTCACACATCACAAAATTTACCACTTTAATATTCGAGTGATTTGGCGAACACAGCAGATGTTGGACATGTGGTGGTTGACAAAACCATACACTAAAGGGGAAAAAATTAACACACATATATATATATATTTATATTTGTGTGTCTATCAATATATATATTTGTGTGTGATTTGTTGAAGGGAACATGACATGAGTAGTCACAAATCTAACCTAACTTGGGTAAGTTTGATTTGGATTAAGTAACCACTACTAGTACTACCGACCTAGCTTTATGCTTAAGCCTCCTCATTTTTTTTCTTTTGGTTTTGGAGTAGCGTATAAGCAAATCAATAATTGACCATCACAATTTACCATTAGAAGCAGTAGCTAGTCTTGTGATCAAGCGCTGAGTTTTGACTTAATTTATTATATTATTATGTGAGAAACTTATGTATATGCAGACATTACGACCTGATTTTAGGTTCATATTGAATATTTACAAAGAGAGTCAAATTCGATTCCCTAACAATTTATCATTGGAGCAATAGTTAGTTTTATAATTTATGATCATGAATCGCTAAAAAAATTCAACAGTTATGCCTAAATTACACCGCAAACACACAATTACCGTGAAGAAAGAGGCCCAATTCTGCCACCTCTGACCGATGGTTAACACCATCACGGTGGGTGACCTGAGCTAGGATTGAGATGCCAAACGTAGTGTACATAGACATTGTGAGTTGTATAGAGCTTAATTTAAGTGAAATATATATTACCAATAAAAAAATTCAGCAACTAATTAAACCAATATTTGAAACCCAAATTAAAGGAATGTTGATGGAGAAAAATAATTAATGTTCCATAATTTAGAGGTTGGAACAAATAAATAAAAAATTTCATCTTTCATTTCCAATTAATTAACATATTCATTCTCCTCTTTAACCATAACCATTCTACTAAGAGGACTAGGCCCAAGCTTTTTTCTTCTCATCAAATTCCTCCTCCTAATAACCTCAATTTGGTTCCTTTTCCTTTTTTGCATCATTGCCTCCTCTTCCACCACAAATCTCCTCATCAACACATCATCCGTCAATGATTTTCCTCGGAAAATAATTCTCTTTCCTTCTGAGCTAAGCCTTGCACTAGGATATCTCTCTTGGGTTGGAAATGGTTTTGAAGATCTCGGATAACTGTTGCTCCTTCTTGGCGGAAGATCGGCCCGAAAAACTTCATTGTAGGATGAAATTGGTGCACATAAGCAAACCCTAGTGAAGGACGAGGCAACCCTAAGCGATGCACATTTTCTTAACTTCTTGTTGTTTGTGGTAGACGATGATTTATTAGGGTTTGTGAGTGTTGTAGGATAATCGAGTTCCGTTGATTTAGAAACAGTTTTCCACATTGTCAAATTCGTGGTCGTTGTGGAAAAATACTTGGAAATTGACTTCCATAGACGTGACACCTCCATTGCTCTTTGATACCAAGGCTTCCTACAAAATACATAAGTGCATGTCATATGCATATGAAGGAAAAAAAAGGATTAACCAATCTTGATTGATGAATATGTGTGTGAGTATATATATATATATCAAATTCTTCCATGAGGTCCTAAAATGATATTATATTTTTTGGGTCACTTTTAGGGTTTAAATTATTATTACTTTTATATTTAGAAATTTATATTTGTATTTTGATCGATTTTACGAATCGAATGATATATTTTTTGTCCAACAAGTTGAAAAAGACATGACAATCTAGATCGTCGGATATAAACACAAAATATTCAATGTTTCAATCACGACGAATTTGATTTTTTATTTCAAACAGAAGATATATCGTTAAATTCTTAAAATCGATCAAAATACAAATATAATTCCCTCATTTTATTTTAAGAATTCTACAAGGTAGGACCCTCTGGATCCACCTCTGCGGAGTAAACCCCCGGACTCATGCACTACACCCTCTGAAGTTTTCCTACACAGATTCAAGGTATTGCGTGACATTTTATCAAAGCATATGGACCCAAATTAAGAGTTGGCAAGGTATTTTCGAATCTGCTACCCATGAGTTTACACATGGAATGTCAGGAATCAACTTGGCCAACCCTAAAGTTATAGATATTATGTTATTATAATTAGTAATAACCATGATTATTCCTGTAACTGATTACTTTCAACCCAAGCTCAATTAGACTAAATATGGATTAAGCTTGTAGACCTAACCCCCAACAAGATTCAATTGGACTCCTAAGTCAGCCCATTCTCTTTTGAGCCCAGCTCAGGCAATCAAACTAAGCTTGCACTAAGCGATCCGCCATGAGAAGGAGCTCACTCACAGGTACACATACATTCAAGAGGAATTGAACCAATTAAGAAGACAACTAATTCCCATATATTTTTTCAAAAAACTAGTAAATCCTTACACACAGGCAGACATTTACAATATACAATCAAATGTGAAGACTTTAATCCTGCAAACAAAGCAGCATATACATATACATATACATACATACATACATACATACATATATATATATATATATAGAGAGAGAGAGAGAGAGAGAGAAGTACCTTGTGTTTGAACCCTTTGGATCTTGCATGAACAAAATGAGAGAGAAAAAAGTGAGTGTTTACAGTTAGAGGGAGGAGAAGAAGTGGAAACAGTATTTTCATTTGAGAAGAGAATGAATGAGTAAGAGAAGTGAAGGTAGAAAGCCTTTGGTTTTTGGGATGAGTTGGCAAATATGCTTTTCTCCATATTAATTCTGTAAACATGACGATATTACAGCCCCCAAAACCTAATCTCTCTCTCTCTCTATCTTCTTTTGGCAGGCATGATTCCTTCCTACTCACAAAATTCAAAATTTTCAAAGGCAAAGTAAAAAATCTAAAACCAAAAAAAAAAAAAAACTTTTATGTTCTTTAATAAAGGGGAAAAAAACTTATTTTATTGATTGTATGGTTTACTTTACTATAGGACATGTGAAGGTATCAGAATTCAGACAGCTTTATGATTAATGATGCTCATCTCTTGTTAATTATTACATGATTTGGGACCAAACTGCAAGATCTAGTTTGCCACCCATTCATTTGCTTAACCCATGCTTGTGGGAAGAATCATAGATTAGGTAGGAATTAAAATATATAATCTCAAATGTAATTTTTTTTCTTTTTCTTTAGAACAAAAGCATAAATTTTATCGGATCAGAGATGAATTATAAATTATGGCTTTGATTTATCAAAAAAAAAAAAAACTCAAATTGCCCTTTGAAACTATTTTTTATTTTTAAAAAATATTTTATGAGTCTTTTAATAAAATATTTGGATAATAGATGGCATCATGATTCATATGTGGGGGGGGTTATCATGTCTTAAAAGCTGTTGCAAGTTAAAAGGACATGATTGAAGATGTTGGATTAGAGAATGCCATCCAGTACATATTGCTTATCTTCAAAATTTGTATGTGAAAGAGATTGATTAGATGATGTGAATGGTCCCTATTATGCTCTAATCACACTCATTTATCTCAAAATTTGAAGTGACAAAAATGCTAATTAATACTCATTTGCCAAAATGGATGAAATGCTTTGAAAAATTATTATACTATTTTTTCTTTTAGATCTTCCAATTGAAATTACATAGAAAAAATTTAGGATCTCAAGGCATTAGTTGGGTCAAAAGCCAATATGGTTTTCAGTCATCTTTTTGTGCTTTTGTAGATCAATGTAGACCATAAAAATCATTTTGTCCACTTTGGGACAAATTAAAGAGTAAAGAAGTAGCCCCACAACCAAAAAGAAGCAAGGAAGATAAATCTTTTTTTATTACTGAAATTGATAACAAATAAATTTATCTTTTAAAGAGGTGATATAAATTTAAACTCACCAAAAATTTAATGCTTGACCAAAATAGTATCGAGCTCAGTGAAAATCGAACTCAGGATTTCCTGAATCCATACGATCTGGCCTGGCCCTATAGAAATACAAAAGATTAAACTAATGACTACATGTACAACACATTTTTACTGAGGTACCGTTCGTTACAGCTCATGTGAGAACTTATACGCTAAACAACTTATAAGCTTATTTTCAATGGTCAACAATCACATCAATTATATATCAAAAAAATTCTATGAATTTCCTCTATTACCCCTATTCTCTTACACATTTATCCGTTTATCTCTCAAAATATATGTAAAATTTTGAAAATAATTACATATTCGAACTCTACGTGTAAAACTCTTTCCAACAAGACCCATATTCAATAGCTTCTCTTTCATTATTAAAGTATTTTTTATTATTAAAGTATTTTACATACCTCTAATAGTAAATTAACAGCTTATACGCTATCAAAACTCCCCTACCGAATAGCACACAGCTTATTTGACAGCTTATACGCTACACAACTTATACGCTATAAAAATTTCCACTCTACCGAACGGTCCCTCAATTTAAGGTCCCAAACATAACGCCTTCTTAAAGTCAGGAGCATCAAAATTTTATGATTTTCATGCAAATGTTATACTGAAATACCAAGTAAACCAAGATACAAATTTTAGTTTAAAATTAAAAAAAAAAGGACAGGAAATGAAATTAGACAAACAGATCGTAAAACAATCTGAAATTCAAACAAACAAAATAATCAAATAGAAAATGATGTTTGTACTTCGTTGCAAAAGTTGTGCATTACAGTGCGTAAAACTCCTGCATTTTCAAGACCTACAACTTAGAAGTCCATGGCAGAATCTCCAGTTTCCCTCTGAACCTCTTGACCAATCACAAGGTGCCTGGAAAAAAAATTCCAAAAAAAATTCCCAGACCAACTAAAATTTTTTGCCTGAAAAAATCTCATCCAAGGTGTTGCGACAACAATGACCACGACGAAAACCGATCTCGCGATGCGAAAACTGCCTCTATCTGTTCATATTTCAAGTCTACTTAAAATTTCTAAACTGAAAAAAACTGCTCTTGTATACACCTTACCATCTGATTAAGACTAGGAAATTAAAGTACAACATCCTTAACAAGCTGACCAAAACTGTAAGGAACGTGCCTAGCCTACAAATAGGGCATACAAAAAATACAACAGATGAAATACAAAATCACTGACTATCAGGCTCACCAGAGCTTTTCATGTTCCAACCACCCGAACCAGGTTTTCGCTCTCCTCGCTTTCGCTTATTCCTTGGAAAGTTGAAATCCGGGGCTAAACATGAGTTCGTAGTTGCTTCCTCTGGACACAACAAAGTTTTTGTTGGAGGTTTATGTTCTGACGTCAAAGCTAAGGAAGGGTTTGTGCTTTCTTCTTCTCCACCTATTTCTTCTTCGCCTTTCTCTCGTTCACATTGCCCCTCTGTTACTTGATTATTCTCCCTTACGAAAGTGTGCCTTTTTTCTTCAACTGCTTCATTATGTATCAGCACATTATCGAATATCTGCAGATATCAATATTGTATATGGACAAATGTAACACAGATTCTACGCTACCATTGTTCTCTGAAAAATGAGCTGCATTGAAAATAAAATAACACATATATCCAGTGGCATAAGATTAAATTAAGATACCCGTTTAAATGTCAATTTATGTGACCGGGAAATTTTTTAAGAAGAAGAATGTAGACTCAAGAACCAACCTACTAATATCTAATGTAATTTTCTTTGAAAAGATAGAAAATAAAACTTCACGAGTCAAAATTGCTAGCTAAGGACCAGAATATATTGGAAGCACTCGCTGCAGAGCACAGGAATAGTCCTCAATAGAGTACAGCCTAAGATATTTTGTAAAATCATTTAATGATATTCAACGAAGGAATGCATGAAGACATATTTTCTGTAACAATATTTTGGGTGCACGAGGTAGAGTCTAATGAATTCATGTTTCTGAGCCCAAATTGTATAGCATAAAGGAATTATATTTTAAAGTGATGGCAACGTAGGTTTTGGCAACAAATACAAGACCAGAAGAGTTTGACCATAGTCAGGTTGTAAAAGCAAGAAGTTCAGACAGAACTAAAAATAATAATTTAGCAATGCTATTTTTTATTCCTAGATTAGTTGTTCTAATTCATGACCAAGTCATCATCGATTGTCACCCCAATAAACTATGAACATTATATTAGATGGGTGGAAGAACACTTTCAGTCTGATAGATGTATTAAATAAAGTCATGTTAAAAATAATGGAAAATTAGTCTATCATCTGGTAAGAAATCAGAGCCTGCCTCTCCGGCCGTTGCACCCCCCCCACAAACTATCAATCATCACTAACTAAATGTTTCTAAAACCTACATGTACATACAAAGTTAACTATGTTCGAAAGCTTACATATTCAGATGAGTCTCCAATCTGGGGTTGATGGAGGGTAACATCAGCAGCAGACAACAGTCCGGCTGTACTTTCAATTATATCAGGTACATGAACAGCCTCACCAAAAATCGAAATGCCACTTTCAGGTATCACCAGATCATCTACTTCATACGCTGAAATATGTTTAGTCGCTGCATGTGTAGCTTCTCCCATTGATATTATGTCTACATTGCCAGCAGAAATGGTCGGACTAGGAGCAGAGCTGGTCTGAGCATCATATGGGGCAAGAATACTCAAATTCTCATAGGAAGAAAACTTTGCAGCATTTTTGGACATCACCATTTCAATTTGATTTTTGAGTTTTCGGACCCGAGAGTGCACCATCTCGATTTTCCAAAGGGTCTGGTCAAAGGAACTATCACCATTTCCAAACTCCAAAAGTTGCTGGTCAGTAGCAATGCCAAATTTGTCAATGCCATCAGCATGCTGGTCCATTGTTGCTGCTCCAGATTATAAGAAGAAGAAGAGAAAAGATAGCATTGAAGGTCCATCAGTGCATGTTCATAGATGCATACAGACCAATATAAAATGCAGAAATTAAACACTTGCAAGACAATTCTTTCAGTGTTTATTTTATCCTTTTCATTTCTATAATTAAAAATTTTTATTGGCTTGAAAGTGTTGAGATTAAAGTTTGAGCTAATTGCATTAATACAAGGAAGCGCTTGATATTGTAATTGAAACCTCAAACCTTTAGTGCCAGTAAAACAGTAGCAATAGCAACACAGCCTGGATTCCAAATTTTCACTAAAAAACTTAAATCCTAATCATTATTATGCTAGGAAACAAAAGGAAAGCAAGAAATAGAGACCTCCAAGCAATTTGGCTCTTCAAAAAAGTCTGAAATAAAGAAATTGTAAAGGTTAAATTCAAAATTTAACAACTCATTAATCCAAAAACAAATCTAGAAAGTTGTTCAGTCTGCCATTCCAAATTTATAGCTGCGGCATTGATTCTTTTGACAACCAAGCTTTAAGTTCAAGAAGGTGAAATCTTAAGATTCAAGACTGTTTGGTATAAGCAACTTGATTTGTGATAAAGAAAAAAAATAATCACTGTAAATTGTCACCTGTAGCACCAAAATCATCAGCCATAAGAGCACCATCACGATTAGTCCTCTTGCTTTCTGTACTATCACAAATATAATCCAAATGAACATAGCGGGAGTGAAAGAAAGAAAGAGTAAATAACAAAAAATTACAGCGTACAGTTGCAAATTCTTATTACCAAGATGAGAGAAAAGGTTATGGTGTGCAAAGTATGATTTTATATCAGTTGTATCTTCAACTCTCTTTCGTTTCCTCCTCTTTATGGGCTTCCTATTTTGAGATTGAGTTGAAAATGGCAGTGCCCTTGAAGCAAAACATTCAAGTGTAGATTGAGCTTCAGGATGCCTTCTCAGCTCACATGCTGCAAGCTCCCTTTCATATTTTAGTGACTGAGACTCGATTTCCTTAATTTTCAATTCCACCCATTTGCAGCGCCACTTCAGAGAATGTATAAAGTTTTGCCAGTGATTTGTCAATTTCTTCTTCCTATGATGAAATCATGAAAACATGGGTAGTTAAAAATAATATTCATAGTGCAATACAACGAAGGCTAGCATGAGAAAAATCCATCAAATGAAATGTGAGATGCTCCTCAATTTAGACACAATAGCATCATGTCTGGGAAGGGAAAAAATATTTTGCCTTCTATGACAACACTAATCAAGTTTTGCAATAATTGATGTCTGTTATTAAGTCAAGATTAAGATGCTCATAACTTCACAATGGTGTAAATGCTAAGTGATGAATACGGGTTACGGTTTTTATATTCCTGATCTCATCAATGGCGCGCATAGGACTTAAAACAGTCAACAAGTGCACCAGAATACACAGTGGATAATCATCTGTAGCCCACGGTGCACTTTCTTTATATGGATAGTGATAAATCTGTCCGCCGTGCTAGCCTGGAAGAAATTCATGCTTGACTTTGCCCACTTGTTTTTCTTCGAGAGTCTTATCTCCTCATTACACAAAGGCTCAAATTTGGGGCTATAAAACGAGCAAAGCATCTGATAGGCCACACACGTTCAAGGATATGTATGAAGGAGTTGTAGATAGTGTTAGAACTAAATAATGGAGGAGTTTACAGGAGAGTTTCCCTTAGGTCTGCACTAGAGCTTGGCACTACGCCCGTTCTTATTTGTTATAGTGATGGATGAACTCAAAGGAGAGATACCTTGGTGCATATTGTTTGTGGATGATATAGTTCTAGTGGATTGGAGAATATTGAGAGTTTACTCTAAACTCAATATATGGAGGCAGAGTCTAAATGATTTAAACTAAGTAGGACTAAAACAAAATATATGAAATGTAAGTTTAGTAAGAGCAACCAAGGGAACGAGCAAACGATCAAATTAGATGGGAGAGAAGTAACAAAAAGTAAGGTTTTTAAATATCTTGACTTGATTTTTCAAGATGACAGAGATATTAGTGAAGAAGAAGAAGTAGTTAATAGGATTAAAAACAGGTGGATGGAGTGCAGGAATGCATCTGAGGTTTTATGCTACCGAAGGATTCCTTTAAAGTTGAAGGAAAATTCTATAGGTCAGATTATACGACCTTTGATGATGTATGGTTCTAATTGTTGGACTATTAAGAGATAACATATTCAAAAAATGCAAACAGTAGAAATATGAATCCTTCATTGGATGTGTGTTCACAAGAGAAAAAATATGATAAAAAAATGAGATTATTAGATCTAATGTAGGAGTCGCACCAAAAAAAATTGATAAGTTGCGAAAATACTGTTTAAGATATGTACATGTTCAATGTTGAGATAGCGGTGAGAAGAATAGAGAGAATTTTTATAAGAAAGTGTAGGGAGTGAAGAGGATTAGAGGAAGACCTAAAAAGACATGACTTGAAGTAGTATTAGTAAGAAAAGGTATAGATTTAATAGAAGTTGATGAATGTACGATCCTAGATATAAGTGAATGGAGAAAACAGATACACATAATGGATTCTTCTTGATTTTCTCATAGACAGATAGACTCATGTAGCCGATCCCAAACTTTTGAGACAAAGGTTCAGATGATGATGATGATGATGATTCTTGATGATATGTTTGCTAAAAGACTGGACTCTGTGTTTGCGAACTAGCCTGAGTAGGCTAAGCATAAAGACTTCTCAAGCAAGCTCTTGGTAAGAGTTTTGCAAAAATGCTCATGTATGTGCTCAATAGAGACTTTTCAAACAAGCTCAAACTCACAAATTTCATAATGAGCTCAGCTTAACAGGATTTCTAAAGCTTGAGCTCGTTAACAAATTTAACAAACGAAAAAAAGCACCTCTCAGCTTGGCTCGGGTTAGTTACGCGCCTATTCAAACTCATCCAATGATATAACAGCCAGCTAATTAAAAGGTGTAATGTTTTCTGTGGGCTATAGAGTATTTCTCATAAACTCAACAGCAATAAAACAGATACTAGCTGTTTCCAAGAGCATGGCATATTGGACTTAAGAAAAAAATTTCGAATCAAGATGAAGCCTTCAAAAGAAAAGAAAATCTTGGAAGACTCTCCATATACGCCATGCTAGTTTAACCAGTAACTTCTTTTTGAACTTCTTTAAATCAAATTTATAAATCCTCTATCGGGATATCGGGCTAGGACAAAAAAATCAATTCTCATGAGTAAAAAAATCCACATTCATCGAAACAAATGCATGCATCTTGATCCTTCTCATAAGCAAGCAAAATCAATTCTTCCCCAACGTCAAAGGTTTATTTTCATGTTATGCACTTACAAAAAAAGGAAAGTCATTTTCATATTATGCTGTAAAATGTGTACTTGCATATGGCAAACAATAATCAAAAATCAACTTGATTAGTATAAAGATTAAGCAATTGATTTCAAATGTATAAAAAGTAGTACCAAATAGACAACAAAAAGGGGAACAAAACGAAATCGCACCTCATCTGAAACAGGCTATTAAAGGCATCAAAAGAAGCCAAATCACTGTCACCAACAAATTGGGATTCTACTTCACCTTCACTCAGTCCAGAACACCTCTCAGAGTCAGAAACAGTGTCGCCAAACGAACTTGAATGCTCAGTCGCATCTGGGTCATCACTTTCAGCTAATTTTGTCTCGTCAAAACTGGCAAATGAAACTATATCAACCTTTCCCATGTCAGAGTCATCTGGGCCCGTTAATGGAGCCTCCATCCCACTGACAGTAACGTCATTGTTATTCATGCACTTTGTACCTTTCAAATCATGGTTTTCCACCACACTCTCGTTTGCATTATCAGGTGCAACTTTTGAAGATTGTTGTGGTTTATTCTCATAATTCATGTCCATCAACGGCAGAGCAAGTTTTGAGAAACTGAAATTTTGAGTGATCGAAGAAAGCAAGCGTCTTTTTCAGTAATGAAGATGGGGACTCAAGGTTTTGTTCGACGAAATGGCCGACAGGGCCATGAACTCTGAAGCCGCAGCCCGAGGATTCAAAAAAGACGAAGGTGGGTCGAGACTAGAGAGGAACATAGCATGGAGGCACAGGCTGCGAATCGAAGGGAGTCTAGGTTTGGTGTCTAAATTGCCCTAGACATTATACTTTATTACGTACTTAAAGTTAATACACGAAATACATGCCTCTATTTGTTTGTATTAGCGTAGACGCTAACTTATATTCTGTCACTCATATTCTTTTCAACTAAACTTTTACGTTTTACTATAATTCTTTTCAACTAAACTTTTATATTCTTTTACGTTAGTTTATACTCTATGAAACATACTCTGTTTGTGTCAGCGTACACGCATGCTCTAACAAGTTATCTATCCGTCCGCGTTCTGAATACGTAGATAGAATATTTGATATATAGGGCAGAAGTTGAACTCGTGTGTTTCAATCAAATGATTTACTTTTTGAAGTCGATTATCACCACGTTATATGTCTTGGGTCAATAAAATTACTTACATAAACATGAAATTACATATATACACTTCACGCCTTGAAGTTGCATTAATTTCCTTCTTTATAAATAAAAATATATATATATATACACTTTATTTTCTTAAATTCTTAAATTCTTAAATGTTTGAAAATGCAACTCATTTATGTCTTGATTCTCTTTTTCAACGAGGCAATGAGTGGGCAATAGAATTTTCCCAGGTGACAATAAAAAATGACATCATATATAAAATTTTAATTTATGGTTTTTAAAAAAAAAATCAACAACGATATTTCTATAAAAAAAATCAATTAAAAACCATCTTTCCAAAAAAGAAAAACTTAAATCGTAAAAGAATGTAATGGTTTAATTGCAGACCCAATTCATTGTATATTTGATGTGTGATATAATCCAATTAGTGATGAAATAGGGTTAGGCCGAGTTGGGCTTTGACAGGCGCTAGGCCCGGCCTTATATTTTTTAACAAGCCCAAGCTTGGTAGGGCTTGAAAAAACCAAACTCAGGCTTGGTTCGTTTTAAAAGGGCCTGATCTAAAGGCCCGTTTGTAATATTTTTATTTTAATTAATATATTTTAATTATTTATTTGATTATAAATATATATTATATACATATATAATATATATAGATATAAAGTGTATATAATATATATATACACAATGTATCTATATATATATATATACATATATATAATAATATATATATATAGGCTCTAGGGTTTACGAGCCGGACTTCTTTAAGTCGAACTCGAGCTGGGCCTCTAAACAGGCCGCCCGCCGACGGCCTGGTCCATTTTCATCCTTAAATCCAATATGCATTTGTTTGTGTTGGTTCTTCCTGCGCAAAAAAGAAATATGACTCTATAGAGAAAATTTTATAATTTTTTTTTTCCTTATTTACCACGAGACTCATAAAAGTACCAACAAATTTAATAATATGTATTGTAAATGTATGTTGAAAGAAAGGGTTAAATACACTTTTCATCACTGAAAGATTTGTCATTTTTCATTTTGATTACTGAATGTTCAAACGTTACAGATCAGTAACCTAAAATTTTAGTTTGTTTTTCAGACTGGTTATTTTAGATTATTATATCGGAACACCAGAGTTACCATATTGGAACAATTTTAAACTTTAAGTGATTGATCTATAACGTTTGAACATTCAGTGGTCAAAATTAAAAATAAAAAATCTTTTAGTGACCAAAATTATACTTAATCCTTGAAAGAAAAAACATTCATTTTTAAATTAAAAATATTCTTTTGTAATAAGTAATCATAAATTTATGTGCAAATTAGATAGAAGGACTAGTGATGTCCAATCTTGGAAGGTGGTTCAAAATCACCCCTCATTCGTTATATGCGAATTTTACTTTATCTTCGACAATCATATCTTCTCTTCTCGACATCCAATTGAAGCAAGACCACCGTCGTTGGAATTGTATCTTCTAGAGGAATCCAATGCCACCAATCCTGCCTTGATCCGATGTTGGACGCTACTGGATTGAGGCAAAACACATTACGGAGTTTGAAACATATTTTTCCTCGGTTCGACCAATTTTTACATCGGATTGAGTCGAGACCGGTGTCGTTGGATTCGTATCGTCTAAAAAATTCTAACACCACCAGCCTCACATTTATCCGACATTAAAAAAAACTACAACAATGAAAACAAGTTTTCAGGCATCTTTGGTGCTTTGCGATGGCTTTCCCAGGGTCGTGGACCTCCGTTTTGGCCGTCGTAGGTCGGGTTTTACTCCACTCATAGTCGCCCTTCTTTTGAGATTAACAACAATAATTTTGGTGCTCAGACGAAAAAGTTTGCCAAAAAAATATGAAATTGTAGTTTTAAAACTCTTTTTTTCCCCTTCCTTTAGAACATATATTTCTCTCAGTAGAATCTTTACTTATCTTTAGAATCATTTTTTCTTTGTAAAATCTCTTTTTCTCTATGTCCCAAGTGATGAACCCTAATGTTACGACAGAAAAGTTAGGCAAAAAAAATGTGAAATCATAGTTTTGTTCTACTGCTAGTACAAAACTCATTTTCTCTTTATAACATATATTTCTCTATAAAATCTTTATTCTTTGTACAATTACTTTTTCTATGTAAAATTTCTTTTTCTTTATTCGATAAACCCAAAGGTTAGATACACTTTTAAAACTAAAATCCTATGTTCAAGTGATGAACCTCAAGGCTCAAATTTGCTAAACCCTAACGGACTCAATGAACAAATTTGCAACTAAAATCCTAAATAAGTGTTAAACCGTAGGATCCTAACTACTAACCCTAACGGGCTTGGGTTCCCTAAGGGCTTCAAACTTCCAAAATTGGTTACAACTCTTTTTCCCTGTAGAGCCTTTTTTTCTCTCTATTCAACATATCAAAACTCGGATTCACAATTAAAGCCCTATGACCCAAGTGATGAACCCGAAATTTTAGATTCATTAATTCAAACAAATTCTTACCATTGGAAGAACTCAAAGCAAGACCTAAGTAATGGGTCAATAATATCATCGTAAATTGTATAGTGTTGTTTTTCTCTATAGAAACTTCGAAAAAGTTTTTTGACTGGGTAATCACTTTTCTAGTTGCTGATTGATGTGAGACTAGTGGCATTGGAACTGCCCGATCAATATGAGTCCAACACCACCATTCTCACCTCACTATATCGCTAGAAATAGTCAGATTTAGGCAAAAGGCGTTTCGATCGTTGCTGACTATTTTGTCTCGATTATGCAATTTTTGATGTCAGATCTTGGCAAGGCCAGTGGCATTGGATTTCTTGGATAGAGGACTTCCAAGTAGTCTTATTGGTCTTGGATTTCTTGGATAAAGGATTGGGAGGATCAGGAGAAACTTTCACATAAGATAATCAGAATATAGAAAAAGCAAGAAATCACTACAAACAAGTAAGTAGAATTATCTTCTGAAGATTCTGCTATTACTACAGCTGTAGTCTTGATTTTCATCATGAGTGAGGAAGGTGAAAAGATTTATTTCTCCTTCTACTACCACCATTCCTTGAAAGCTTTGCCCCTAGATGCCATGTGAGGTGGAGGAACACTAAACTGAAAAGATTCAAGTACATGGGTGTACGTGGTATGGTGGTCAAGAATGACAGGTCATAAAAACTATAGAATGGTTTGGATGATTAAACATGTGGCTAGGTAATTTAGGGATCCCTTAGGTAAATTTGAACTGTCATGCCCAATATTGAGGCATATACAATTCCATACAATAGGAAACTTACACCAATGTGAGATAAAGCTACCTCAATATTGGGTGTATGTGGTATGGTGGTCAAGAATGACAGGTCATAAAAACTATAGGATGGTTTGAATGATTAAACATGTGGCTAGGTAATTTCGGGATCTGTTGGGTAAATTGGAACTGTCATGCTCAATATTGAGGTATATACAATTCCATACAATAGGAAACTTACACCAATGTGAGATAAAGCTACACCAAGGTGGACCTACCTACAGACTAGGAAACTTCGCCAAATCGCTCTAACCTCTGAAATAGCCCTAATCGAAATTATTGAGATTTGAGGGAATTGCGCTATAGTAAGTAATACTCAACTATATTACGGAACTAAGTATTAATAAATTATGTTTTGGCTACTGATATGTACTTGATCTGTATACTGGGATGAGAATGAATTTGTGATGATGTGTGATATATGTAATGATATCTGTATTGATTTTCTTGTTTGTATAAGAATGGTATGGAGATGATGAATTGACTGTAACTTGTGAACTAACATGTGAGGATATGTAGAGATAACATTAAATGGTGACACTGCATAAAGCAAGGCATATCATTATATACATAACATATACATTAAGGGAAAATGTTTTTACGAACCGGGTATAATTGCTACAAGAAGGGTATACTGAAAGGTTAATGTTAAGGTTTACTGGAAAAGGATATGAAAATGTATATGACTAGAAAGTGTTCTCTGGTAGAACACTTAATTAAAGAAAATCCCGACCGGATGCTCTGTAGTAGTTTACCTAGGTTAAGGGCCCAAATACTGAAAAAATAATTTAAATGGCTGATTGTTTTCTAATGATTACGTTCACGTGCATTCATGCATAAGTATTACTTGCTGGGCCTTCGCTCATTATGTTCCGTAATGCAGGAAATAATGTTTGTACCGAATATGCTAATTGGGTTGTTGATGGTGATGTCGTGGATCAGTTCACAACCAAGAGGGACGAGATGCAAAGATCTGCAAAACAATTATTGCAACTAACGACTATTATTCCTTTTAAGTTAAAGAAATTGGAACCAATTATTGAAGAAATCCCATGATGACACGACCTAAGGAGGAGGATAAGGTAGTGGCGGCAATAATTAATAAGCTAGCTATACAAGCTGCCATGAGCAAGATTGTGACTGATGAAATTCATGAAAAACAATTGATAGTAGAATAAAAAGATGGTTGCATTATAGAGTTTCAAGAAGAGGAATTGAACTTGAGTGATTTGAAAATAGCACCTGCCCAATTGGATGATTTACAGGCCAAGACTCAGGACCTCTCAGAAGAAGTGAACCTAGGAAGGAAAAAAGAGTCCATGATTACATACGTTAGCTCTGAGAGTTTGGTTTCTCACCAAGATTGTTAGCCAACAAATATGGAAATTAAAATTGCGAAAAAATAAACGAAAATCAAACACCAAGATTTTGACGAGGAAACCCAACCTGGGAAAAACCTCGAGTCTATGAGCGACTAACCTTGAGGAACAATCCACTAAAACGAATCAGAAGTTACAACCCTATCTTAGAACTAAAGACATCGCTCATCCCTCCCATTCAGTGTATTGCTTCAACCTCTTCTCAACCTCAACAAGGTAGAGTCAACTCTTGAATCCCTCAAGAGTCCTCACACACAAGCAATTCACAAAGAATAATTTTTAATACAAATATCCTCACTACAAATCACTCATTCAAACACTCAAGATCACACATGAAATAAGAAGTGATTTGTTTTTCCAAAAACCCAACACACGCTCAAGACTCTCTCAAAGATAATTTCGGTAGCTTCAAAACAAACGTGCATGAAATATATATAAGAGTCCAGCTTGTCTTGACAACGAAGACTTCTTCTCCCATCAGAACTCTGAGCATTATATCACCTGAAGAGATAAATCACACATCTACTACTGGAATTTGATAATATAGAAATAATCAAAGATAATCCAAGGTAGTTATATGTTTAACTCCCAATATAACTCTTATGTGGTTATCCATACATGAATAGACTTCCTATCCTATCTATATAAGACAGTCCATTAACAATAAAACACTGCATGTCATTAAAATTAAAAGCCCACGCGTTAAAATCTTTAAGCCCGTGCAGATGAAGTAACTTACTTCACATACCGGAGTAACTTACTTCACTGCTCTGCAGCACCCAATTATCACAAAATTCAATTGGTTAAATATATCTCACAATTGTCAATTAGATTTGATAAATTAAAAACCAACAAGCTCTGTATTGGATCCATCCATCAAAGTATAACTCATATGTTTACTTCATGAATTTCATGATTGTTTTGCTTGGAACAATCATGAAATGCCATGACTGAGCAAAAAAGTTGTAGAACACTGTCTACCCATAAAATCAGAATACAAGCCATATCAATAGGCACCAAGGAGAATGTTCTCAAAAGTTGAGATACAAGTAAAAGAAGAAATACAAAATTTGATCAAGGCGAGGTTTTTTCAGTCAATCAGGTACGCAGAATGGTTAGCTAATACTATATCGATAGTTAATAAAAATAGCAAAATACTTGTTTGTGTTGATTTTCAAAACCTAGGCACTGCTACGCCAAATTATGTGTATGTTATGTCTATTACTGATATGCTTATAGATGGCGTGTCCTAGCACGAGTTGCTATCTATGTTGGATAATTTTTTCAGGAACATCTAAATTTATATTGCAGAATAAGATATTTCTGAAACAGCTTTTTGGTGCCCAAGGGCACTAGGCAATTATAAATGGATAGTGATGTTGTTCGGCCTGAAGAACGATGTAGTCGTGTATCATAGTGCCATGAACGCGATTTTTCACAACTTGATTTGCAGCCGACGATCATCTGCTTGATCTCAAGTAAACATTTGATAGAACGAGGCAGTACTGTCTAAAGCTCAATTATCTGAAATGCACATTTGGTTTCAAGGTTTCTGGGATTTTTAGTCCATCAAAGGGGCATGAAAGTCGATCATAACAAAGCTAAGGCTATTTGTCAGGCCCAACCACCGAAGAACAAGCAACAGCTCCAAAACTTCCTTAGTCAAGTAAAATACCTCATAAGATTTATATCTAACATTGCAGAAAAAACGAAAGTATTCTCAGAGTTGTTAAAATTGAAGAAATAAGACATCTTTAGATGGGAGTCAAAGCATGAAAAAGGTTTTCAAACCATCATGGCTTACCTCAGCAAACTTCCAATTCCCATGCCACCTAACAGGAAGAGGCCATTGAAATTATACATCTCAACAACTGATGATTCGATAGTATGTTTGCTCACTCAAGAGGATGAAGTTGGTAGGGAAAGAGCAATATATTATCTCAACGGATTGTTGATAGATGTTGAAAAATGCTTTTTGATGGTGGAAAATTTGTGTTTAGCATTGTATTATGCCTATACCAAATTAAGGCATTACATGCTCAAGAAAAAGGTGTATGTGGTTTCAAAATTAGATTTGATCAAACATATGTTGACAAAACCTTTGTTAATAGGAAGAATAGATCGATGGTCTATGACTTTAACTAAGTTCAATATCCAATGGAAACCACAACAAGCAATAAAGGGACAAACCCTAGCTGAATTCTTGGCAGACATCCATGTCTAGAAATCCCAGAGAGCTTGCAAAGCAGGATATCTGTGCTGACGATCTAAGAAGAAGGGGAGTGGCTGCTCATATTTGACGAATCGAGTATGAAAAAACTGTGGAAGTTGGGATAGTTATTCAATCTCCAAAAGGTACAAAAATTGACTAAGACTTTAAATTAGATTTTGATTGTATTGATAACCAAGTGGAACACGAGGCTTTGACTATTGACTTGGATCAAAACAATGAAGCTAATGAATTGGCCCAACTTGCATTTGGCTTGACACTTCCAAAGAACCTAGTGCAACAAATTATTATAGTGAAAAGACGTCATCCATCCATCAGAGAGAAAGGCATGGTAGTTGAGTGCTTGGTCTTCAATAAGCAGATGGAAGACTGGAGGAATGAAATCATTCGCCATCTGACATATCCAACTGATCAAGTCTCGAGGAAGATCAAAGTATTGACTCAAAGTCATGTGTTGATAGAAGATGAACTCTTCAGAAAAGGAGCTGATGGATTGTTACTACGCTGTCCTAAATTTTTGAAAGGTGTTAAAAGTATGCAACTGGTACGTGAAGGCATCTTTGTAGGGCCCATCAAGTCTGGGTGAAGATGCGGTGGTTATTAAGGCGACATGGTTACTTCTGGCCAAATTTCCTGCAGGACTGCATCCAATACACAAAGGGTTGCCAAAAATGCCAGAATTTAGGTAATATCCAAAAAGTTCCCATAGGTGATATGCAACCTATCGTGAAACCATGGCCCTTCAAAGAGTGGGCATTGAATATCATCGGGAAAGTATTTCATGCTTCATCAACAGGGCACCATTTTATTCTAGTTGCTACTGACTATTTTACAAAATGGGTAGAAGCGATACCCATGAAGAAAGTCGAACAAGCGGAGGTGATTGACTTCATTAAAGAACTCATTTTTAGATCCAAATTTCAGAGACCATTACCACTGATCAAGGAACAATGTTTACTGGTAGTGACTTTAAAACATTGATGGAGGACTATGACATTAAGTTGCTCACATCTACTCCAGATTACGCCTAGGCTAATGGGCAGGCAGAAGCTTTGAATAAGATAATTATTTATATATTGCAGAAAACCATTGGAGATAACCCTAAATCTTGGCACAAGATATAGTTAGAAAAATTATGGGCCTATCGCATATCAAAAGGATAAGCCAACAACCAATCCCTTTGCCCTACTTCCTATGTAGCTAGTGGTTCCTACTTTACGAATCATGAAACAACATCACTTATCCGTGGAAGGGTATTCAGAAGCTATAGCTATGGAGTTGGAACAACTGGAAGATGGAATGACAAAGGCTATAAATAGGATAATTGTACAAAAGAAGAAGCGAGCCAAAGCATATAACAAAAAAGTAAGGAAAAAGAGTTTTCATGAAGGTCAGACTGTGTGGAAGGTGATTTTATCACCACCAAATGGTCTCCAAATTTGGAGGGTCCATTTAAAGTCCACAGAATACTACAGGGTAATGCTTATTGGTTGGCAGACATAGATGGTCAACCACACAAAAGATTTATAAATGGCAAATACTTAAAGCCATATGTCCCAAGCATTTGGGAATCTGTATCTGTACGAATGATTATAGGCTATTTAGCTGCATCTAAGTGGGCCATTGAAGGCCACAAAATGCAAAAAAAATATTAGATGGCTTCAAGCCACAAAAGTAAATATTCATAGATAGTTTGAACTAAAAGTAGATGTTGTACCCCAATTTTGGTCCAAAGCCCAAGACACAAGCTATAACCACAAGCCAAGAAAGATCCAAAGTTAAGAGAGATATAGAGCCCAAAATATAGGTTGAATTAGATTTAAGCTTGAACCCAAATTAAAATTCAAACATTAATCAAAATCTAAGCAAATCATGCAAGGGCCCATGTATTAGTCAAAAGAATTGACCCATTAGGCTAAACCCTTAAGACCTAATAAGCCAAGGCTGGGCACAACTAAAAACTATCCTATTACCCAACTTAAGTCCAAGAGTTGAATGAAAGAAGAAGCTCGACCCAAGCTTCACTTAACCCAATTGAAGAAGGGAGAAACGAAATGAAGAATGAAAAGGAGAAGTGCAGCCGCTTGGAGGAGAGAAAGGAAAGAGAAAGAATGAGATGCCGGAAAAGGGGAAGGAGAGAGATAGAGGCACCAAAATCTTAGGGTTTACATTGGGGGATCGATTTGGAGCCTAATGTTTAGGGATTTCATGAGTTATTTAGGGAAGATGTTGCGGTTTAGGTGTTAGGATAGGAAAGAAATGATTTTCCAAAATTTGAGGGAAGGTGATTGAGAGATTAGAATGGGAATGAAATCATGAGGGTGAAGAAGGAATCAAGGGTTGAAAAAACCATAAATAGGAGAGGAATTCCAGTAGAGGAGGGGTGCCAAATTTTGAATTTTTTTTTGGAGTCTTATTGTTTGCTCTCCATCTTTTCTCATTCCCATAAGCTAGTCGAAGCTCTGTCTTCATCAAATAGCCTGGCCACATTATCTTCTCACAAATCTTATTTCTCCTTTGTGTTCGCTATACCCTCCTTGTCACTAGAAATACCTGAAAATCCTCCATAGCCGTTCACCACCACTACTTGATCGGTGCCGTTTTCACTGCACAGCGTCTCGCATCACCCAAAAATGTTATCCCCAAGTAATGTCACTCGAGTCTCTCAGTCAAATCGAAATACTTGCCTTCACACACTGACAAAAAACCCGCTTGTCTCTGGTAATGATTTATGTTCTGAAATCTATGTTTGTACTGTTATAAATTCATGCGTGTTGTTGGGGAGTATTGCTATATTATGATACTCTATTAAGGAATTAGCCATGTTGTGTTGTTTGGGTGTAATCTCATAAGTTGGATTTAAATGTTACTGTATTTTGCTTAAGAGGTTTTGTTTTGGGATGAACGTCTATGCGAATTCATACATGTATTTAAATTGGCATGATTCAAAAGGGTAAAGGTTAAGACTTTTCTTTTATGATGCAAACGTTTTGGAGTGATGCCATGAGATTGAAATAATAGGCGTAGAAATTTGTTACTAAAGGATGCTTAAATGAAAATTGTGTTATTTATATGAGTTTCCTCTCTTTAATATATATATATATATATATATGAGGCCCTCTGTTTAGATCAAAGTCCTTGTGTACAAAAGATTAACGGGTCGTTTGGTTTTTAGAATGGTTTGAGAGGGAATGAGATTTTGATTATCGCTTTTGGTATGTATAAAAACTGAGAATGAGAATGAAATTGTGTTTTGTCTATTGTATCTTTCCTTTATAATTATGTATAATCAATATATTTTATTTGTGCATTTATAATTATATATAATTAATAAATTAAAATAAAATGGAGTCAAAATTAACAAATTATATAATTAACAACTTAAAACAAAATGGAGTCAAAATTAACAAAATAAAACAAAATGGAATCGAAATTAACAAATTATATAATTAACAAATTAAATTAAAATAAAATAAAATAATTATTATTATAAAACAAAATAGTCATTTTGTCCTCTATTCCACATGGAATGGTTCATTCCCACATAAAAATGTGGGAATGAAAATTCATGAGAGAGAGATGAGGGAATAGATTCCCTCAAAAAAAATTTGCACCAAATGACAGGAATGGGAATCCCCATTCCATAAAGCACTCTTATTCCAGCTCCATTCTCACAACCAAACATACCATAAGAGTGATGATGTGTTTTTAAGAATTGCTTTTTATGGTGTGGTCACTACCGTATATAACACTTTGATATAGTGATCTATGCATTATGGTTTGCTCAGCATAATTCTTGTTCTTTAAGAAGTTCTATGATTGCTCTTTATTTCTCTATGATTTTCCGGAACTTCAATTATTATAGTTGTATGCCTTGGTTTATAGGATAATAAATGATCATCCTTGAATGATGTTTTTATATGTTACCTTGGCATCTACATTCTATGATCTGACTTTGAATATGTTGTTGGTGATGTTCTTGGCGTGAGAATGGTATGCGAGATAATGGGTTGGATTTTTGTGATATGGTTTGATATTCTGGTTTGTTTAAATTCTTTATGGGCCAATGGGTTAATAGAAATTGGACATGGTTTAATAATGGCATGGATTAAAATGAGATGTTTAAATGGGTCAAGGGATTATATGAAATATTTGGGCTTTGGTTTTTATGTATATTTGGATTTGAGAATTGCATGGTAATAAAATTTTACATGTGATATTTTGTGTGCTCATTTCATGAAAGCAATTAATTATAAACGTTCAATCATACTCATTTAATAATATGGTTGAAGTAGTCGATTGCCAATAAAAAAGGGAATCGAGGTCCCATTCATTATGTTTATTAATTGTTCAACATGTTAATATGTTATGTACTTGAAACATGCCTATACGTGAATTATGTGTTACATGAATGATTTTGGTATTTGTTTGATTTATGTGCCAATTATATGATTTAAGATGTTAATATGTTTGAAATGGGATTCGCGATAATTTAATATCGTATAGTCCATTAAAAACTCGGTTCCCAACATTTTATTTTTACTTTTATTTTATTCTTATTTTGTTTTTATTTTTTATTTATCTATATCACATTTTATTTTTATTTCATTTTATTTTTGAGTTTTTTTATTTATTTATCTATATCTTATTTTATTTTTATCTTATTTTATTTTCGTTTTATTTTTTATTTTTTATCTATATCTTATTTTATTTTCGTTTTTATTTTTATTTATCTATATCTTATTTTATTTTATTTTCGTTTATTTCTATTTTTATTTGGGGAAATTAGGCTTAGGTCCAAATTTATTAACTGTTAAGAGTAAAAGGACAGCTAAATTTTTTTTGTTAGTTAAGGTTGGATTAATTTTTAAATTTATTGAATTAAGGACAAAACTTGAAATTATAGATTTGTCATTATTATTCTAATCAAATATGATTGAAAACTTACTTTTCTCGCTGTGGATGCTTTTGACTTTGGATTAAGGAGAGGCCGGTGGCGTTGGAATTGTGAGGCCGAGACGAATCCAACACCATTGGCCTTGTCAAGATCCGACATCGAAAAATGTTGAATCGAGGCAAAATGTTCAGAACACGTTTTGCCTTGATCCAATCGTTTCTGGTGTCGAATCAAGGTGAGGCCGGTGGCGTTATAATCGTTAGACCGAGACAAATCCAACACCACTAGCCTTGTCGAGATCCAACATTGGAAACTTTCAGATCGAGACAATATAGCCGGCACCAATCGGAACGTGTTTTACCTCGATCTGGTTGTTTCTAAAGACGAATCGAGGCAAGATCGGTGGTGTTGGATTCGTCTTGACCAGGCAATTCCAACGTCACTGGCCTCGCCTCAATCCGTCATCGAAAAGCGATTACCTGGTTAAAAAATATTTTTCAAATGTTCTACAGAGAAAAATAGCACTGTACATTTTATGATGATATTATTGGCATTTAAGTGTTTCCAATAATAAGAATTTGTTGGATTTAGCGAATATGAACTTTTTAGTTCATTACTTGGGACATAGATTTTTAATAGTGAATCCAGGTTTTGATCAGTCGAATAGAGAAAAAAATGGTTCTACAGGGAAAAAGAGTTCGAACCAATTTTGGAAGTTTGAACCCCGATGTTTAGGGTACCCGAGCCCGTTAGGGTTTTGTAGTTAGGACCTTAGAGTTTAACACTTGTGACATTTAAGATTTTAGTAGTGAATATGTTTCTTGAGTCCGTTAGGATTTAATGAATCTAAGTCTTGGGGTTCATTACTTGAGACATAAAATTTTAGTACTGAATATGTACTTTGAGTCTGTCGAATAGAGAAAAATATATTATACAAAGAAAAAGTGATTTTAAGGATAAATAAAGGTTCAAGAGAGAAATATAAGTTCTACAGAGAAAAAGAGTTCTACAGAGAAATATAGGTTATAAAGAAAAAAAAGTTATACATTAGCAGTAGAACAAAAACTGTGATTTCATATTTTTTAGCTGACTTTTATGTCAGAACCTTGAGTTTATCACTTGGGACATAGGGTTTTAGCATTGAATCCCAGTTTTGGGACTATTGTATAGAGAAAAAGATATTTTACAGAGAAAAAATGATTCTAAAGATAAATAAATATTTTACAAAGAAATATAGGTTTATAAAGAAAAAGAGTTTTACAGAGAAATACATGTTATAAAGAGAAAAAGAGTTTGCACTAGCAGTAAAACGAAAATTGTGATTTCATATTTTTGCTTGAGTTTTATGTCGGAACCTTGGGTTCATCACTTGGGATATAGGGTTTTAGTATTGAATCCGAGCTTTGAGTCTATTGTATAGAGAACAATATATTTTATAGAGAAAAAATGATTCTAAAGATAAATAAAGGTTTTATAGAGAAATATATGTTCTATAGAGAAAAAGAATTTTAAAACTACGATTTCATGTTTTTTAGCCTAACATTTTCGTTCGACCACCAAAACGAGCGTCGTAGTCTCAAAAGAAGCGCAACTGTGAGAGGAGTAAAGCTCGGCCTATGGTGGCCAGAACAGAGATCCACAGCAGCCGGAAAGCCACCGCGAAGCTCCAACAACGCCCTAAAACTTCTTTTCATTGCTGCAGCTATTTCTGATGTCGAATTGAGGTGAGGTTGGTGGCGTTGGAATCGTTTGGCCGATACAAATCCAACGCCACCAATCTCGCTTCAATCCAATGTCAGAAATGTCCAGATCGAGATAAAATGTATTTTGGACGTTTTACCTCGATCTGGCCCTTTCCGACGGTGGATTGAGAAGAGACTCCTGCCGTTGAACTCCTCTTGACGATACAATTTCAACGGTAATGGTCTCTCTTCGATCAGATGTTGGGAAGAAGAGATATGGTTGTCGAAGATGAAGATGTGATATTCAAATATAATGAATGAGAGGGATAATTTGGGTAGTTTAATAATTTTGTCCTTAATTCTAATTTTTTAAATGGATTGGACTTCCCTCTAAGATTGAACATGATTATATCCTTTTATCTAATTTTCCCTTTTTATTTATCTATATCTTATTTTTTATTTTCTTTATTTTTGTTTTATTTTTATTTTTCATATATGTATATATAGATATAGATATATCTTTGCTCCATTTTTGTATTATTATTATTACTATCTTATCTTATTTTTTTATAACTTTATTCATTATTATCTTTTTTGTATTATTTTATGTCATTTTGTATTTTATTTTCATTTTATCTTTATCTTTATCTCTATTTTTATTTTTATTTTTGTTTATCTATATCTTTTTTTTTGCGATAAATATATTTTTACGATAAGTATATTTTTTCTCTATTTTCGCATTATTATTATTATCTTATTTTATTTTATTAACTTTATTCATTATTATCTTTCTGTATTTTTATATTATTTTATTTTATGTTATTTTTATTTTGTATTTTATTTTATCTTTATCTCTATTTTTATTTTTATTTTTATTTTACTTTATTTTTATTTATTATTATTTTATTTGTTCTTTATATTTTATTGTACTTTATTTTAAACTTATGTATTGTATAAAAATTATATCAAAAGTCTTAGCCTTACGATGAAATCAATTTGGGGAATGCATTGGATGCATTCTCGGAAAGATCCTTGAGGTGAGAGTGTTTATTGGAAATTTGACCATTGGATGAAATAATTTCATGAACCTCAATATTATACTTTTAATATAGTTTTTATATATTTTATAAAATTACTTTATTCTATTTGAATATAGTTTACATATATTTTATAAAGTCATTTTATTCTATTTTGATATAGCTTTATATTTGCTTAAATTATTTTATCTTATATAGCTATAATATTTTTCTAAAGATTATTTTCATCTTGTATAATTTTTTTGTACAATGTATAATTATTTTATCTTATATACTGATGATGCAGAATTGTGTAATTCGTACAGCATCATGGAGAGGTCCTTCGCGTCCCCCCTGTGCACTTGTATGAGGAAGAGATCGAACCCTTGACCTCATGTAAGAGGGATGGAGACACTATGATGATGCAGAATTGTGTAATTCGTACAGCATCATGGAGAGGTCGGTGGCATGAGGTCAGAAGGCCGGTGGCCGGTCGGTCGGCTCCGGTTTTGACAACCTTACTTTTGGGTCGCTTATCTAAGTTTCATATCCTTTTATTGAAGAAGTCCCTTTTATCTGTAATGCAAATTTACCTTGCGCATTGGAACACTAGCTGAGTTATCCATCAAAAGTTCTTTTAAAAAAAAACGCTTTAACCAAATTAATCCATGTAATCTGGACCATCGATCAAAATATAATATATATGACTTATCTCTTATAAGAATTTAAAATAAAGACCTAAGAGCCCGTTTGGTTTGCCATTTTCATGAAAACTCAAAACTCGTTTGGTAATGTAATTTTCGATTCTTGTTTTTGAAAACAGCCCCAAAATACAACACAGAAAATGAAAATGATATTTTGACGTTTTGAGTGTTTTCATCAGAACACCCAAAACACGGAAAATGATTAAAACACGAAGCGGAGTCCGTCTTTTATGAGAACTACACTTAAAAATTATGTTTATATTTGATCGATTTTACGAATCTAATGATATATTTTTTTGTTTTAAACAAAAATCAAATACTACCCGAAAAGTGGATGAAACAAAAAATATAGAATACAAAACATTTCATCAACTTTTTAGGTAGCATTTTATTTTTGTTTGAAACAAAAAATATATCATTAGATTCGTAAAATTGATCAAACATAAACATAATTTTTTCAAATTTTTTAAAAAATATCTTGTACCCAAAACCTTAGGTCCTTATTTTAAGTTTTTATAAGAGAATTCCCCATAATATATAATGATTAATATGTTATTAAAAAAATGATTTAAGAATAGTTTTAACCAAATCAATCCATATAATCTGGATCATTGATCTTTTTTTATCAATGGTCAGGATTTTAGGGCTACAATAAAGCTTCTTCCCTCACCTTCTTCTCTCACCTTTTCTGTTCTCTCGAAGTCTCCCGCTCACCTCACCTCCCCTCCCCTCCCCTCCGTCTCACCGTCTCTCCATCTTAAACTCTATCGCTGTCTCTCACTAGGACTTTCGGCTACGCCAATCTCTGTTGGGTATCTGTTGTTAAGCTAAAGTTTGGTCCTTCTGTAGGTAGTACAAGTTGCTTTGTGGGTGGTGAAGTGATGGGAAAGCGAGCAAAGGGTAACACAAACACTAGGGCCAGGCCGGATGATTTCCTAGACGACATGGACGATGAGATTGATGCTTGTAAGTTTTCAACATCCAATTACATATCTAACACTTTTTTTGGGTTGTGATTCATACTTCACTTATTCGCTTGTATATCATGCAAGGTTCCGTTTATAATTGCTAAAAGGTGATGGATTGCAATGTAATTTTTTTTTGCAGTTCACAAGCAGAGGGATGTGGTTCCGCTAGATATCGATGGTGAAGTTGGGGAATCTGAGGACGAGCAACCCGTCTTTGATTTTGAGGTTGTCAGTCGTTTTATGTTATTTCTTTCGTGACAGATTATTTTTTAGTTTTTGTTTTGGATCTTTCCAATGGCTATGTTGTTTAGTCCAGTTACTGAAACGAAATTTTGTTTTAGTTTCTTTTTGTAGTTTAATTTCACATTGAGTATGGCTTTACTCTTCTTGATTGTCCTTGGGGTTGTAATTTTCAGTTATCTTGTTGGCTTGATTTGGGTTCCTAGCCATTATGTCAAAGCTGAATTATTGGCATGGAGCTATCCTTGAAATTTTGGTGCTCCCATTCTTGTAACGATCTCGATGGGGCCATTTATTTGACCTCTTTGTAATATTCAATTATTCAGTGCACCATCTTTGTGCTTGTTCAATAAAAATCTTTCCATTCAAATAAAAGAAAATACTTCGTGGCAACCCATGTTAAGAGTAAAGAATTTATAAAAAAATTGAGATGAAAACTTGAATTGACTTTGAAATATCTATGCAAAGGAGTTTGTTTCAAGTCAGCTGTGAAGAAGATTTCAGACACGGGCTCATAAATGCCAATTATTTTTTTGTTTTTAAGGAAACTTGTGGTGCAATGAAGTGATGAACTGGTGCTTTTTTATTATTCTGCTATCAAGTTCCTATTTTTGTATTTTTTATGTAACTACTCATTGCTGATAGGATATTAATGATGATGCAAATGGAGAGGATGAGGATGATGACCATGTCCAAGATACTGAATTTGCTTCAAAAAGTAAGAAATATGGATAACAATGTGGTACATTTTTTTTGTTCCTTTGAATGCTATTCAAAAGGTAAACATCCCGGCTGAAATGATTTTTATTTTGCTGAATAAAAGATAAAAAAAAGGAAAATCGTAAAATAATTGCATTCCCTATGATGCCTGCGATACACTAGAAAAAATTGTACCTTGACACTATATAGCAGTACTATCTGAAGGGTTATCCAAGCTATTTCTTTTTGTTACTAAAATTATGTTATTTATTATGGTCAATTGTTGGGCTTTTACAATTGGCCTACTTAAAAACAGGGCAATGCAGCTGTGGCGAGTTATTTTGATAATTTATGTTTGTTTAGTCTGTCTTCCACTTGTAAATGTGTTCGGTTTCAGGAAAATTAAACTTTTCCTGTCTGTTTATGAGTTTATCATATTTAGACTTCCAAGTTCCAAGATGGCAGTGTAATCTCCAATATTTTTTTACCTTGTTTTCATGCGCCACTTTAACTATTTAAGGGAATGTGATTACTTTACTTGTAATTTATAAATCACATGTGTGCAGAGATATTTGTTAACTGCATAATTGATTACTGTAGTCTTCTATTGAACTATGGGGATGCATTTTTTAGGAGTAGGAAAACCACCGGGGGGAAGGGGTACTGTTATATAAAAAGAATGGCATTTCTTATTGGTTCTGTATTGCTCTGTTCTGAAATTTACCGTGGCTATTTTTTTTTAAAAAAATCAATAGCAAACTATAGAATATCTCTTACTTATTTGGTTTTTTAGGGTGACTGCATGGGTTACTATATTTTTATGTACACACATGCAAACCCGTTTTCCTATATATATATACACACATCTATATGTATGTGTTGCGTGTGGAAGGCCCCAGTTTGATTCTCAAAGTGCCCTTTTAAAATTTTTAAGACTGCATTCCAAACAAAGAAAACATACATATTGACATTTGCATGTATCTACATGCATATAAATATACGGAGATGTGATTGTTTGCATGGTTATAAATGTCTGCAAGTATGTGGTTGTGTATAATCTGGAGGTTCTACTAAGTGGTGGGATCATTCAATTTCCTATGCTTGCACTTCCTTGAATTATCAATTTCATGCATGGTATCTGCAGTTGTACGGCAAGGGAAATATATGCGGGCAAAGTTTGGAGGAGTTGAGGATGAATTGCACGATGATGAGGAAGATGAAGAAAATAAACTTGTATGGGGTGGGCAGAAGGGCAGATATTATGACGGTGATAATATTGATTTTGAGGTGAGTTCTAATTCTGAAAAGTTTGTACCTTATGTTCTTGTCAGTTTCATTCTATTCATGCATTTTGCATTTTTTTTAAAGTAACAATCTCAAAGGCATTTTAATCTGTTGCGTTCATGCAGTTATATGTATAGCCTCAAGTTTCATAATTGCACCCATTAAATGTTTGAAGCTGTCTTTGTAAACAAATCTAACTTTGTCATATTGCAAATTTAAAGCTGCAATCTAGTGATGATGAGTCTCCAGCAGAAGAGGAGGCAGAGGTGTTAAGATTGCAAAAGGAAAAAGCAAAATCTTTTTCGATGGCAGATTTGGGCCTTGAAGATGTTAGTGAAGTTGAGACCGACAGAGAATTAACTTTAGAGGTGGGGTTGTAACCATTTTGTTACATTCTTTTTCCTGATAAGTACAGATGGTGTTGGTTTCCTGAATTTCTCCTCTTCTGTAAAAAATAATCTGATACCAAAATCTTCTAATCTGGAAGTGCAATATAGTAACTAAAGCTTCTTTTTTACGCCTTAAATGAATGTGATACAGGAACTCTCTAATGAACAAAAAAACAGAGTGCAATCTCCATTGATCAAAGCAGGTGTGGATGAAATGGGTATGACATATGAGCAAGTCAAGAAAGATTTGAATGCTTTGTCTAAAAAGGAACAAATGGATGTTGTATACAGGTAATTTTTTGTTATTTAGTTATGATGTTTGATTGTTTTCATGATCCTGATTTAGATGTAAATTGTTGTAGATATGGGGTTAGATATTGTGGATTTATATTGACATAAGTTGGGCGTAAAAGCACAGAGTATTTGTAATGATATTGTTTATCAAGGAGAAATAATCACCCTGTCAAATAAATAGAAAGACTGATACTCTGGGTAGTTGATTTTTGTTAATAAAGATATTTAAGCCGATATACACTGAAATTGCAGGCCTTGTGGCACAACAAGGGCGTCTTCTCTCCATAATGATGGCCTGGGGGATGAGGTTGTGTGTATAAAAATACACTCTACATGAGCTTTTAGTTGCCCTTTTTTGTTTGCTATACATAAGCATGGCAGGAATTGGATAGAGTCTGACATCATAGGCATTGTAGGCATTATGTTGATGTTGAGTTTGATAAATTTGAGATGAATCTCTAATATGTTCAAGAATTGTGCTAGTTACTTTAGCTCGACTATTTATCTCATGCTGTCATGCGTTTATTGTCCTCTGTTCACGCCTCATGTTGCCAATGGTATTTTGAATATTGAGCACTCAATGCTTAAAAGGGACACAATTGATGTCCTACGTGCCTTGCTGGGGATGGAAGTTGTATTTGTGTTTGAAACATAGAACATTTGTTATGCAATATGGGCTGTCTTTGACACTATATGTATCGACTCAACTCTATTCTTTGGTATCCCATCTTGCAAAAATATGCTCATGAGTTCTGTTAGTTGTGATCATCTCATAAATCATAATTAAGTGCTTTCATCTTAAAAATGCTTCTCTTTCGCAGATGATTGATTTCATACTTTGTTCTTGTGATTTACAGTTCTGCTCCAGAGTTGGTTGGTTTGCTATCAGAGCTGAATGATGCAATTGAACAACTTGACAGCACAGTTAATCCGGTTTTAAGAAAGGTAATTGTTCTTTGCTGATTTGGCTACACATGGTGTTTTTATTGGCCAATTTTTATTACAATTCTGCCCCAGTTTACCCTCGAACCGTTCAAATTTGCATTTGATTGGTACCTTTGCATTCAACACAAATGTTACTATTCTTTTTCTTTTTGGGAAAGGTAAAAGAGGGGGAAATCATGCTAGAAGGTGGGACGCGTTATTTGGAGGTTAAGCAGCTTCTTTTGTTGTCATATTGCCAAGCAATAACCTTTTATCTTCTCCTCAAGTCTGAAGGACAGCCGGTTCGTGATCATCCTGTGATTGCTCATCTTGTAGAGATCAAAGGCTTAATGGAGAAGGTATTTTGCATTTCTCAGAATTTGTCTATGAATTGGCTTATCTGCAACACATGCGTACAATTTTAAATGATCTTGAAAGTTGTCCCTCTATGGTATGCAGTGTTGCTTACTTTTGCATGTGATGGGTGCCTTCTCCTGGACATGGTAGCGTTCCATTATTTGTGTAATTAGCTTGCTTCATCATTACTGCTGACGTGGGCTAGTATTTCCTGGAATGCAATATTGGGTTGATACTTCTGATCTAGAAATGTAGATAAAATTTCTTAATATTGGCATGCCAATGCTTTCTTGCCAGGGTTGTTAATTTATCAGAATCTGCATAACATTTTGATTGCCGTTTAGTTCTATAGAATCTATATTCATCTGCAGATAAAACTTTTTTTTTAATGACTGACAGTCATTGACTGTAAAATTAGGGTTGGGAGTTGGGACCGTCTAGTTGCACAGTCATTGACTGTAACATTAGGGTTAGGAGTTGGGACCATCTAGTTGCATCATTCCTTTTGGATATAACCAGGCTTTTGGTAATAATATGTTGTGATTGATAATTTAGATTTGGTTTTGCTGTTCTCATGCTGTCAAGTTGTAGTTGGCTGCATCTGCTAAAGGAATCCCAGTTGTCCTCTTAAAATTGGTTAGAAATGTTTGGTTAGAAATGTCAAACATGTTTCTCCCAAAACGTTTCTGCCTTTATGCTGTCTCTTTTTCCCATTTTTATGTGTTGGAGAATCACAGTGTGCTTTGTGTGAGGTGTACTACTGTACTTCGCTTCTTCTTCCTTATCTTGTCTTTTTAATCCATTTTCCATTGAACAGATGAAACAATTTGGGACCATCTAGTTGCATCATTCCTTTTGGATTTAACCAGGCTTTCAGTAATAATAACATCATGTGATTGATAATTTAGATTTGGTTTTGCTGTTCTTATGCCGTCAAGTTGTAGTTGGCTGCATCGGCTGAAGGAATCCCAATTGTTAGAAACATCAAACATGTTTCTTCCAAAAAGTTTCTGCCTTTATGCCGTCATCTTTTTCTCATTTACATGTGTCGGAGAATCACAATATGCTTTGTGTGAGGTGTGCTTTGCTTCTTCGTCCTTACTTTGTCTTTTTAATCCATATTCCATTTAACAGATAAAACAACTTGATGGTCATCTTCCATTTGAATTTGAGAAGATTTTGAAAAATAATTATGGGGCTGCAACAGTAGTGAAGTCAGCTAAAGAGGGCTCTCCACATGCTTCTGTCTCGGTCTCAAAAGAGCATGACCTCCCTCATATCTTGGCAGACACCCAACAAGGAGCGAAGGTAAAGTGCCCCTATATGTTTGGCAGACATTTGTTTTTTAATCTTGGCTGTCAATTACTAAATCTAGTGTTATGGTAAAACTTTGCAGCCTCAGGACACAACTGAGTTGGTGAAAGTGAAGTTATCTAGAGTTCATGGAACCAAAGGAGAGAATCGCAAGCATCAGGTGTCTACTAGCTTTAACTTCTCTGATTTACCCACCATCCATTTTTTAAGTAGCTTTATATTTCCTCTTTATGTTGTTGCTCTTGGCATAGCTGCAGCTTGCAGGCTGGCTTGTGCTACAGTTTATGTAGTTTGCAAAATGGTTTAACATTGGACTTGGTCAATGTGGCAGAGGGGCCAAGTTGGTGTAGAAAGCATGGAAATGTTAAAAGCAAGAGCTGCCCTTGAGGAGAAATTGACGCAAAAGGGGGTATTTGGTTCCCTTGCCTCAAAGCCTGAAAAGGCCAGGAAACATCAAAAACTAATAAATGGGTATTTTTTGGTCCCTATGTTTGTTGTCTCTGGTTCCCTTTAATTCTGGAGGAATTATTTATTGTACTTTAACTTGAAATTGAACAGATACCTTGAAACATACGATGACTTTGATGATGAAGCTATTGATGTTGAGAGGAAAACTTATGGGTTAAGAAGTGGGCATGCGAGCTCATTGCCTTCAAGTAACCTTTCCAAACTAGTCACTCTGAAAGTAAAGAAGCCCAAGGTACATAACTTGATCTCTTGTAAATCTTTGGCTATTGTAGAAACTTGAGATTTGTTCTGTGAATTTTGCTTTGATAAGAAATGAGTAATTGGTGGATAAAATAAACAAAATTGCTACAATTTTATTGGAGTCTATGTTACACTGTTAAGATTGTTCGCCCCATCGTACAGGGTATGCAGTGCTGGTTTTTGAAGCTTCCTTTTTGTTGAAGACCTGTGGTTTCAATAGCGCTTGGTTTATTAGTTATCACTGATTTTTTAGTTATAGTGGGTCCATTATGAATCTTTTATTTAAGCAATTTTGAGTTTCACCTACCATTTTCATGTTCTCTGTAGCACCTTTTCTTTTCTTGATTTCAAGATGGAATCTGAACAATAGGTTTACGGTAGTTTTATTGTTCAGAAATTTCTGTTTCTTCCCTTGAGAGGGTCCCTGAATTCCCCTTTATTTGTGGAAAGGTTATTTCCGGTGATGATGACTTGCCCAAGATGGATGATATTGGAGAAAGACGGAGGAAACATGAGCGTAGGGTATTGGCTGGAGCTGATGTGAAGTCTGAGGATGATGCCGGTGATGAGCTTCAGCCTCTAGAAGCAAATGGAAATTCTGATTTGGAGGATGTTGCTACTGGGGACTCAGATGGTGAAACAGGGGGCTCCGAAGATGAATTTTACAAACAAGCACAACTAAAACGAGCTGCAAAAATTGCTGCCAAGGCTGAGAAATATTCAAGGTGTGTTTCTGTAATGAGATCTTTACTGGTTTAATGTATTATCACCCTCATTTATGGTTTCTTTGTACGATTAATTGGTTGGATTGAAAAAAATTAAAATCTTGTGTTATTATTAGACTCTTCTTATGAGTTTGAATTTATTTTTTATAAATTATTAGCGTTTTGCCGTTTTTTGGTTCCTGCAGGACATCAGCAGTCCCATCATTGCCTGAAACTGTGGATGGGAAACGGCAGATCACTTATCAGGTAAGCATTTGTATGATTCCTGACTGTTAAGATCTTCATTGTTCCAAATCTCAAATTGTATTTTTGCTGCCATTTTAAACCCAGATTGAGAAGAACAGAGGCCTAACACGTCCACGCAAAAAACTAACGAAAAATCCAAGAAAGAAATACAGGGTATGTTGTGTTAAATTCTAGACAACTTTCTTCTAGTAAGAGAAGAAATCCTTCAATTCACTTCTCACTCTCTCTCAATGTGCAGACAAAGCATGTCGACGCAGTGAAGCGCCGCAAAGGACAGGTGAGGGATGTCAAGAAACCTCACGGTCCTTATGGTGGTGAGGCCTCTGGTATCAATGCAGGAATCAGTAGGAGCATCAGATTCAAGAACTAGAATACTCTGGTTTCCATTTATTTATGCATTCAAACCTGTTGTAGTGTAGCTTGATCATATATCATGAGATTGCCATGCCCAAGAACTTTTTTACACATTCTCAATCAGAGATGGGGGTGCTTTTTCATTGGTCTGTAATATTCTTAGGACATGGTATTTAAAGATTTTCCTTGGCGTGCCCGGAGTCATGGGAAGATAGTTATGTGCAGTAATAATATTCGACAGCAGAGGTCTGATTTTAGGCATATATTCAATTTCTCACAAGGTCGACTGTGGAAAAGTATTATTAATTTGTTCAAATTTTAGAGAAATTATTGATTCATGGATGATTAGAGCAAATCTAGTCGTATAAGACTCTTTTGTATTGTGTCTCGTTTTTATTATATAAAAAGTTAAGTAATGTATTTATTCACATTATTAAAATGTATTTTTTTATATAATAATATCAATAAAATATAAATTTGTATACATATTTTTTTTTCTTCATCAAAAGTTTTAAATATCAAGTGTCTTATTAATTCTTTAAAAAAATTATATCAAAATCAATATTAGATTTCATATCTTTCCAGAAAGTCAAGTAACATATTCATCCATAGTATCAAAACACATATTTCAATACAGACATATCAACAAAAAAATACATTCTCATATATTGTTTAATACTATTCTCAAGGATCCCATTCTACATGCTCTTAAACATGGAGACATTAGTTACGAAAAAAAACTTCAAGATCATAATCGGGCCTTCACTTGGTCTTGGGCTTACCTGAACTTCATTCATTTGGGCTCTGATCATTCAAGATTGGGCCTTCATTATGGACTTGATCTTTAAAATATAACAATATTAAGAGGGTAGGGCTATTTGTAGCCCACGTTTTCCCTGTCACAATTAAAATTTTTTTTAGAAAATTCTCCATACACTCTAGTCGCCAAATCAGGAGCCACTCGCTCTTTTCATTCCCTCTATCTTCAAAGCTTCTCTGTTTTCTCCTCTATGTTGACCATGGACACGTGCTCCATACCCTTTCAATGGTTGGAAGTCTCTCTTCTAAGCTCTCCCATTTCTATTTTTCCTCTGAGCTCCATACAGACTGGGGTTGATTTCTTTTCACTCGCCTTGTATTTTTTGGTTGTCGAGGTCTGGGATTGTGATGGGATTGTGATGCAATCCCTAGTGTTGGTGAAAGGCTAAACTTGCTCATGCTATCGGAAGATCAAAGATGGATTCAGAGGCGGTAAAGACGACTAGGGACTCATTGGATCTAATGTTTCACATGTCAAATACTCTAGATACGGGCCTTGACCATCACACTCTCTCGGTCCTTATCACACTTTACGACCTAGGATGAATCGACAACATGCAAGCTCAAGGGAAAAAGTAGGGTTCCCAGCCAACCTAGAACCAGCTCTATGTTGTCTCTATTTGACTGTAATCTGCCAAAAAAGTCAATCATGTCCCTTGTTGTAATGTGGGTGCACTTGTAATCAAAAGATTGTATGAAGAAAGGGGTAACTCATAATCTCACTATGAATTTTCAAGGAATTATAAATCTACTAGAAAGTGTTTCACTAGAAATTATACTAGAATCAAATGCCTTACTGTAAACATTTCATTGATGAAGGAAACGATTACAGTAGAGTGTGAATATAACAATAAAAGCCAAATGTGCGCAACAAAAGCTAGAATGCTTAAAAGCTATAAAGCTTGAAAGAAAGTAGGTTTATGCTGTTGGGTTGAATTTGTGTAATTAGTTGTGTGACTTCTTCTTCTCTTCTTCATGCTTTTATATCCTTTCAGAACTCTTGAATCAACTATCACATATGTCATGATTGCAACCACCTGAAATTCTCTCACATGTGCCTCAACTTCCTCCATTGCTAAGATAGTGTATTTACTGCGCTATAGTGGTACCATAAACCTGAAGAAAATGACCATTCATGCTCCATGATGAATTGGTTCAAGTGAGATAGTGTTTCCACCAAAATAGCTAGATAACCAACTTAGATAAGCTTTACTTCCTGAATTTTAGGTAATTCCTAAGACCAAATCTTATTTCCTCCTTAAATTAAAACTGAGTCTATCTAATATTTAAATTAATGGCCCATTTCTAGCCTTTTGTCCAGCCCATGTAGACTGCAATAAAATTGGTCCATCTTTTCATAATGCATGGCCCAACCTTTTTGACACTATACAACCCATTCTTTTTGGACCAAACCCAGCCCACTAGGGTTGCAAAATAATGATACAAACAATGCACCCCCAATCAGGCTAAGAATTCACCTAAATTGGTGTGTTTGAATTTCAAAACAATCGTAATTACTCTTGCATTTAAAATAGAGTCTTATCTTCTTGATATTTTCACTTTTCATTTCCCAAGAACTTCATTGTCCATTAAAACTCTCCCGCTTCTTCCTTCTTCACTCAGAACTCTTTCTCATATAGAAAACCTTAACTCCACACATCTTATTTAATTTGTCACAGCCATGTCCAAATCAACCTCCACTGAGATCTTCATACCTTACACTTTACCCAATGTCAACCCTACTACACCTTTGGCCTACTAAAACCTACAAGAGCTTCCTTTCCACTACCACTTTATGGTCCTCGTTGTAAAGCCTCGTGCGTGGTCTAAGCCTACAAACAATTGGAGAGAGTGGATTGACTGGCTGACCCTCACATTCTCTGATTTTTGAGCCACACATTGTATTGATCGCTTTATTACCCTTTCTAGAGTTGAGGTCCCTTTTGAAGAAAATCTCCTAAATGTTGTTCGCTGTTTTTGGTCCTAATCGTGCAACTCGTTCCTTTTCCACTGCAACCCAATGTCTATCACTTTACACAATGTTTCTACGCTTATAAACCTACCTGCTACGAGCTTGGATGTCCCTCATCTAGTCACTGCCCCATCTAACCCTTCAATACAACTCTCGGAAGCTATCATCAAGTGCAATTCCTATCTCAAGGCTCGAACTTATTTTCTTGGTATGCTTGGAACCGAAGACACATATTGTTTTCCTTTGGTGCTTTCTACGCCAATTTGTTTTTTGCGTGTCTTCCAATCAGCCAACTAAAGAATACCTATAAATTGCCCAAGCCCTAGCTAGTGGTACTAAACTCGCACTTGCTCCTATGTTTTTAGCACGATTTTACTTAGCAATGGCTAATATGACTCATCCCACACCTGGTTTTGACCATCCTAACAACGGTTCATTATGGTTGTCACCCTTGTGGATTTTCGACTACTTCCTAGAGCTACGTTTTGGGTCATATATTCCTCCCATCAGTTGTTACTACTATGGAGAGTTGGTATCCAGTTGTACATGTAATGGATCCTTTGAATATATCTACACATTCTTCTGGATTTTAGCCCCTGATCTCCTTAACCACCTTTTTTTATCAGTTTACTGATAATATTGGTCCCTTCTGGCATGACCTTCTTGTCACCAAACTTAACATGGACAACCCTAAGGTAAGAGTGGTCTGGGAAACTTTATGGTCTACAGATATCTACATCTTGGAGTGACTTTTTTACATCCTCGTAACCCTACTTGTGGTTTAGAAGTATACACTCCTCAATACTGGGTGTGGCAATTGGGATTTACCCAAGGGATACCTGAACCACCCAACCGTATGTTTAATCCTTCGAACCATCCTCGAGTTTCCATTATGTCAAAATCAGTCATCCTTGATCACTATACCGTGTATAGCAAGCTATGTGAATCTTTTCGATTCAACGTTCCTCGACCCCACAAGCCATTTAGAGGTAAAACTTTTAAGGAATGATGGCTGCAGAAGGAGAAAGAAATCTTCCCATCTTCTTAGTCATGATGAAACTCAAGATTATAATGAAATCAAAGTCTCGAAAAGGTAATTCTGCTTGCTTGGTTTGTGACACTTTTATTTATCTATGCATCCTGACTTTTGTTCTCTACAGTAGATTTCCTTGATCCGCCTAGTCCTCCCTCCAAGAAAGTTAGGACCAGCAAAGTTGTTAAAAAGAAACTTGCTTCCAAAGGGGTTTATCCTAAACGATCAGCTTGCCTACGTGCAGCCACTAAATCACCATCTCACAAATCCCCTGGACTAGCCATTGATGTCAGGGACACCTCTGAGTCTGAGAGTGACGGGAAAAAACTAGTCATATGTAACAATTTAACTAATGATACCTTGGTATTGCAGTCTAAAAGCTTGCTAATGTAGGTAGGTCGTAGGTCTTCTTCTATTCCCAAATTGACCTCTTCCATCTAGTCTTCTACTTTTGCTTTCAAATCGTCTAACTTTGTTGGTGCTTCATTTAGGTTTTAGGTCTTTAGTCTGAATCTCTTCTCCTTTGACTTCATATTCCTCAGCTTCAAATATCATCTCTACTGCGTTTTGTCCCCACTCTTGACCAACTGACAATTTATCTAATGCGTCCTGTATCTGAGCTTTACTAACTACGGCGAGCATTACCCCCTTCTTCTTCTCCTCTTCTTCGTGCTTTTATATCTCTTTAGAACTCTTGAACAACTGTCACGTCTGTCATGACTACAACCGCCCAAAATTCTCTCATATGTGCCTCAACTTCCTGCATAACTGATATAGCGTCTTTACTGTGTTGTAGTGGTACCATAAACTTGAAGAAAATGACCATTCGTGCTCCATGATGAATTGGTTCAAGTATAACTCTTAAAACCAAATCTTATTTCCTCCCTAAATTAAAACTTGACTCATCTAATATTTAAATTAATGGCCAATTTCAAGCCTTTTGTCCAGTCCATGTCGACTACAATAAACTGGTCCATCTTTTCATAATGCACGACCAACCTTTTAGACAATATGCAGCACATTCTTTTTGGACCCAACCCAACCCATTAGGCCTGCAAGATAATGGTACAAACACTCTGTTTTCTGGTTTTTTTAGTACATGGGTGTTGTTGGATTAATTGGAATAAAATAAACAATTGGGTTGCATTTAGTTTTGAGCCGTTTTCTATGAAATTTTCTAGAATTGGGGTGGGGTGTGGCTAGTAAAGTGTGCACTACAAATAGCCTCACCAATATTAAAACGCATCGTTTGTATTCAAATTGCGACACTTTCTCTCTTTAAACCTGATAGATGCACACTCCCACTTGAAACATCTTATACGATTTCAGTAATCACCACACATCATGAACGGAAGCAACGGTCTCAAATAAGCAGCATAAAGTGAACCGTGCGTGAACATGACTGAACTATAAAACAGTCTAGTTAAATAACTGTACAAAACAGTCCACATTCTTACCATTAGATTAAATGATATAATCTCCACCATTAAAAAAAAAACATTTAAAATAAAATAAAATTACAATATGCATGTCATTACACACTAAATACTCAGCTTGCCCCTAATTAATATTTTCAAGACATATACTTGTTCAAAATATGCGGCACCGTCCCTTATCTATCATTAAATTAAATATTTTAATCTCCATCATTACAAAAATTGCATAAATGTCTATCTTGCCCCAACTAATAATTTGACGACGTTAATCTCACTCATAGGTAATCTAAACACCGATGAAAAAAATTTCGTTGATAATTATCGATTGATTTTTTCGTCGATAATCCGTCAGCCAAAAATTAAAAAAATTAAATTTCGTATTTGTTGACAAAAAATAAATTATAAATTATAAATTCCGCCTGTAATCCATCGACAAAAAATAAATAAAATTCATCGGTAATCCGTCAGCAAAATAAAAATTATGTAAATAATCCATCGACAAAAGAATGAAAAAAATAAAAAAATATTTTCATCCCAAATTTTTCGTTAGTAATAAGTTAAAATTTCACACTCATTTTTATCATATCATTTTCACAATAAAATTGGAAAAAAATATTAAAAAAATATTTATAAATATTGACTAAATCAAGATCCATGTGTCATCTAATGGAACGGAAATACTGAACGCTAATAAATCCCCAAAACACAGCCCTGTCGCATTCCCGCGACTTTATAAGGCCTTAGATATTTCTAGAAACACCGAGTCATTAAACCCCAAGCCGCATTTCTCAGTCGCTAAACCCTAATTCTTCGAATTTCATCATCTTAGGGGTATACAGTCTTCGTCTTCTCTTTTGTGCCTGTGAAAATATCGATATGCGTATTTCTTGATTAGTTTTGCTTGTTAAAAATCTCTTGATATTTCTACAGACGGGAATCTATTTGCGTTTGTTTTCTTTTTTGATGATCTTTTGGTGATATCAGTACTTTACGTTTCATGCTGTTAGCTGGTAATAAATCTCTTTGCAAGTTTTGTTCGTGCAATTTAGTACTTGAACTTCATGTTGTGTCTTTTTTATGATATTTTGAACTTCATACACAAGCGAACATGTAGCCTAGTGGTTTAGTTGTATGAGTTGCAACTTGGAGGTCACAATTTCAAACTCTCTCTACGCATATTGTGCGGGACACGGTTTTTGTCTACCTTTTAGATGTTATAAGCATCAGTTGAAAGATATGAGATGGAAAGCCTTGTGCATGATTGTTGTTTACCTTTTAGATGTTATAAGCATCCGTTGAAAGATATAAGCAAGTTTTTTTGGTGTATTTTACCTTGTATGCAACTACATAATTAGCATCATAGCATGGGTCTTTGTTTTTTCTGTAAACTGTATACATACATCATATGCGTTTTTGTGATAAACACAAACTTTTTTTTATATTTTATTACTGTTTGGACTTCAGATGAAGGAGAAAATTATGAGTTTCTAATTATTTGGATACCTGCCAGTGGATAGATTGTTTGGATCTAGAATCAAAGGTTCTTTAATAATCTTTGATTTAGGCAGAAAAATATTTGTTCTTAAAATGTTCTCTGCTGGATGATGGAAACCATTATGCTTTGTTACTTGGTTTTCTGGATTTTCTTTCAGTATTGACTGTCAATGTGGTAGAATTGATTGGTTTTTTGTTGAATAGTTTCATTGCTGTAGTGTGTCATAGGAGAGAGGGTATTAGAAACTGAGATTTATTCCTGGATTCTTCTTTACTTGATACTCATATTTGTTATTGTATTGAACTCATTTTTTTGTCTTCTTTGGTGTTAATGTTTTTATTTGAAGATTATTGAAGCCTTTCAAACTGCAGAATGTTTTTTACTTTGACATTTATAATTTTCATAGAATTGAAGTGATACTTTGTTTGTCATTTTGGCGTGACTGGTTTTGTTGGTGTAAAATGAAGTACAGTCAACAGTTTCAATGGCATTTTATACCAAACTTGGGAGCCTTGCAAGGCAGAGTGCATCTCAGAGTGGGAAAGCTTCAGTGTCACATATGCTTAATTATGTTCGTTACATGTCATCATCAAGACTTTTTATTGGAGGTATTTATGGGAGTGTTGAACGATTTTGATGTGATTGAATATTTCGTAAATTTATGCAATGTTCTGACTCAGTTGTTATCAGGACTCTCGTATGGAACTGATGATCGGACTCTCAAGGAGGCTTTTGAAAGCTTTGGTGAAGTAGTTGACGGTGGGTTATAATATGGACTTGCATAATGTACTGTCCAATTAACAGCGTGTCTGAGGCTATAGTTTATTGTGTATCTTGGTTCCTTGAAATTCAAAGCTGTTCTTGGTTTGCAGCAAAGATTATTGTCGACCGAGACACTGGGAGGTCGAGGGGCTTTGGGTTCGTCAACTTCTCCAGTGATGATTCTGCAAACTCTGCTGTGTCAGCCATGGATGGCCAAGTGAGATATTGAATTTTCTAGAAGATTTTAAGCATTTCTGTTATGGTAGATTATATGGACTATTGTTTTGTATTATTTCAGGAGCTGAATGGTCGGAATATTCGTGTAAGCATTGCCCAAGATAACAGATCAAGTGGCCCCCGTTCATCTCGTGGTGAAGGAGGTTTTGGTGGCAGATCTGGATACTAAGCAGCTGTTAGTTCCATTGATGGGCATGTTCTTTAACTAGCTACTTGTTTGGGCTCAATGTTATTTGATGGATTTACTAGACTTTTGGAATTACCATGTGCTTTCAGTACCAATTTGTGCAAGTTATGCTATATAGTTGGGTAAGATCAATTATGGCATGATGTGTTGCTGCACATTTGATGGACTGCTCGTATGAATATTAATTGCGTTGGTTTAACTGAAGGAATTTACATTTTTGGGTTGAGGACTGAGGAGTATGCCATCTGTTGTGTATGATCTACGGATGACTATTTACTTCCATTTGGCTTCTACATTCTTATTTGTTTCAACTACTTTATAGACTCGGAAATGTTGAAGATCCCAGCAGTTTGGGATATTTCATTTTCTGCGTACAATTTAACAGTAGGCATAAAATGGGAACTGTTAGGCTTTTCTTAATAAATATGAGAGTAACGATTTTGAAATATTTTTAAAGTTGCGATTCTAATTGGTTATGAGAGTAGTGGTTTTTGATGATTTTAGTAGCGATTTTTAAAATAGTTGGGTACTTGAGAAAATATTAAAATACTGATTTTGAAGATTTTTAAAAATATTAAATTATTATTATGTCCATAGAAATAGAAATAGTTCACAAAATAAGCCGTTTTTTGTGCTTGTAAAAGAGATATGAGAGTAAGAACAAAAGATCTTACAAGTAGAAGCTGCAAATATTAGAAGTCCGAATGAGAGATTCGGACATTTGATTGATTCGAAAGAACAAAAGAAACGTGATGCAAGAATAGGATCGATGAGGTAAAGTAAATGAATTTTAAAACTTCTCGAAATATCTTGATTTAAAGTGTTTTAAAAATCTGTTAAATTAACACTATATTGATTTTGTGAATTTTTAAATCTTCAAAATTAGTGTTTCTAAAATGTAAATACGAGTTTTTAAATCCTCTAATTTTCGAGTAGAGGTTTTTAGGATTCCAATAACTAATGATTGGTGAGATAGACTTGTCTAGGGGTACTGGTTGTGAGATGTGTCCTTCAATTTAGAGTTGTGAAAAATTAATACAAATGTTATTAAGAAAATATGCTTCAAATTAAGTGGTCTTCCAGTATAATGGCTTATCTTCTCCCATAAATATGGGCTGGAGCCTTGGACAATGAAATCCTGGGGTTGATTTGCGTTTTGATCCATTTTTTTTGAAAGGTCAGAGACCTTGAATTACATTAACAGATGAAGAAAACTGTGACACACTCTATTCTCAGACTCAAAGGGCAGGCGAAACAAGAAAAATAAACCCTACAACTTGAGCAAAACTACATCTTACAAACTCAACAAGAAAAAGAAACCATCAAGCACGAAATAACTATGAGATATCATTAGCTCAACTTTGGTGCAAGATCTTCAAGAAAGCTCGGGCAAAACTGATGAAATTTTTTTATTACACCCAATCCTAAAGCCATTGGATCAACTATACCACTGCCCTATACTTCACCCTATCAATTCCCACAGCTTGAGCAATACCCTCCAGAACTTCAGCTTCCCAAGCCTGAAGAGGCGAGCTCAACAAGCCCTTTTTTGCCATAAGATGGGCAACATTATTGGTTTCACTATGAACATGACCCAAGTAGATAAATTCTCATCCCCCTCCCTTTTAATAATCGTCTCAACTACCACAAAACAATCACTCCTCCAACACTCCCTTCGAGTACCCCAACTCTGAGGAGAATTGTAAAGCTTGCACCGTTGCATAGGCCTCCGCCAATGAGATTGCAAAAGCTACTGGTTTTCTATTGGAACAAAAAGCAATGGGACACCAGCATCATCGCGAATAATACACCCTAGGCCTGTATAATTCTCAGATTGAACAACAGCAACATCAAAATTTATATTGACAAAATCAGATGGGGGGACACCAAGAGGTCACTCGGATACTGCCTTTTATTTTGAGAGTGTTTTCTCTCTCAGATGGTTCATCCAAAAGACGAAGAGAGGAACTAATAGACTCAAGCGATGCTTGATTGGAGGGAGAGAGAGTACCTCCATTGATGAACGCATTTCTACTATAACATATCATCCTTAGAGTTGCGGCTAAGATAGCCAAGTTGTTATGGTCCAATTTATTCGAAAAAGAAATCCAGGCTTCTTGGAAAGAAGAAGAAACTAGAGGCAGCTTTTGAATACAGTGCTTAAGTAGAGGACCTCATGCGCAGGTCTACATAAGAATAAAGCATGCAATACCGTTTATTGCTCAGCTTTGCAAACAAAACAAATCTTTGTCGAGCTAACCTTCTTTCAAAACAGGTTGTGATGTGTATGTAAAATATGTGAGTTACGGAGAGAAAAAAAAAGAAAAAAAAATCTGAGAGAGAGTGGTGTAGGTAGAGGCACCAGTAAAGTGTGAATTGAGTGTGAGAGTTGTGTAACCTCCTCCGATTGTAATACATTTTAAGAGTGTGTTTTCTCTCCCGTAAATGTAGGTCATAGACCGAACCACATCAAAAGAAGTCCTGAAGTGCCCCACTTACATCATCACTTAAAGTCTCCCAGTTTTGCTTGTAAAAGTCCGACGATAGTCCATCAGGGCCTGAAGATTTATCCGAACCAATATCAACTATTGCATGAAAAGTCTCTTCTTTAGTAAAATCACGGCAAAGATCCTCATTCATGGAACCACTAATCCTGAGCTTGCAATCCAGATATCTTCAACTCCTTGATGCCCAAAGCAGACTGAAACAAATTAATGGAGGCAGCAAGTACTTGAAGTGGAGCAATTAAGAGCATTGGTAATAATAATAATAATAATAATAATAATAATAATAATAATAATAATAATAATAATAGGGCTTCAGAACTTTCTTTTATGGTTTTTGACATTTTGTTGAGCATCTTTTCTCTTCTTTCTTCACTAGCATTTTAAAATGCTTATCCCAATGAGTAATTTCGAATGACTGGAAAACTTGATTGACAAGAGAGCATATGGCCATTTATGGTCAAAACCTGGCTATGGGAACACATGATCATTCATTCATGACCCACAAATCTACTTTGGACAAGAAACCAAGCAAGGCTAGAACTTTCTACTATATAATTTTATAATTAAGAACAAAAATATTGCTGCTAATTGATCTCTTCAACAGAGAGAATTAAGAAGAAGAGTAGTAGTGTTTTTTTATTTTATTTTTTTTAAAAAAGGGTACGTCATTGTCAAATACGACTTATGATGAGCATTTTTATTATGTATTTGTTTTTGTGAACCTGATTAGATTAGCAGTCTAACTATAGAATTTGGGTTGTTTTCTACTTTCATAGCTAAAGGATTAATCTTGCATCTTAGGCTTTTTCAATAAACCTTTTTTTTACAAATTATTCCACAACCCTAGGGTAGACGCTTGATCTCATCAATCGATTGACAGTATTGAACTAATTACATTTATATAATTAGACATTACTTTTATTCATAATTGAGAACCATGATATAGAAGTTAAACATTGAAGCAATAAGGATTATATGACAATTAAACTAGACATGAGCAAAGCCTATGATAGAGTTGAGTGCGTTTTTATTGAATATGTGATGGCTTTCTTGGGTTTTTAACTCTCAGTGAATTCAATGGGTGTCTCAGTGCTTTCGGTTTGTTTCGTATTCAATTATTGTGAATGGAGTCTTGGGGTGAAAGATTTAAACCATCAAGGGGATTGAGGCAAGGGGATAGTCTTTCTTCCCTCTTATTTGTTATTTGTATGGTGGCTCTGAGTAATCTGTGTAAGTTGGAGAGTATGGGCCGAATGGAGGGAATTTCCTTTGGGGAAGGTCGCATTCACATTACTCCCCTCTTCTTTGCGGATGATTGCTTACTCTTTTGCCGAGCTTCTCCACAAGAGTGGGCTCATATTTCTAAAGTCCTCCAAAAATTTGAATCTGTCTCAAGCCAGCGAACGAATGTGGAGAAGACATCTTTATATTTCAATAAGCACATCTAATGATGTGAAGATTGCTTTAACAAATATTCTAGGTGTTAATGAAATTCAAGCCTATGAAATGTATTTATGCCTTTCAGCTATGGTTGGTAGATCAAAGACGAAATCGTTGCATTTTGTTGTGGAAAAGATGAGGTAGAAATGTTTAAACTGAAAGAATAAATTTCTTTCCTTTGATGGAAGAGAAGTTATAATAAAATCCGTCCTCCAAGCGATGGTCCTGTATAGCATGAAGGTATTTAGATTCCCTGATTCTATTTGCAAAGAGTTGAATCAATTGATTCGTCAATTATGGTGGAAGGGTGATGTGAATGCTAGAGGAAAATCTTGATATTTTGTGCAAGCCCAAACAAGTGGGATGTATGGGTTTTATAGACTTTGTGGCCTTTCACAAAGCTCTCCTTACCAAACAAGTGGGATAAATGTTCATCCGTTAAATTCTCTGAATGAACTTAGATAATTTCTCAAACTTATCTAGAATTCAGAGGATTTCTCAAAATTTACCAAATCAATCAAAGGAGTTTTCAAAATTAAGCAAAAAAATTCAGATGATTTCATAAAAATATATCAAAAAAAATATAGAATTTTGAAAATCAAACAAAAAACAACCAAAAATTCAGAAAATTTCACAAACTTGTTTCAAGTTTAGAGGATTTCGCAAAATTTACCAAAATAAATCAGAGGAATTTTTGAAATTAAGCAAAAAAAATTAGAGGATTTCATAAAATATATAATAAAAATTATAAGAATTTTTGAAAATCAAACAAAAAGCAATTCGAAACTCTAACCCCAAAACTATAAATCCCAAAATCATAAATACTAAATCCTAATCTCGTAAATCCCAAAATCCTAAACTTTAAACACTATAAACTCTAATCTTCTAAACCCTAAGATAGAACACACAATAAAATTCTCAATGTGTTGCCTTGAGAGATCTCAGGCATACGTATATATATTAGTGTTTGTTACAATGGTTACAGTGATGATAATAACAATCATAAACAATAACAGTAGATAGATAAACAATATGAATAGAATAACATTCTTATCCTTATCACGCCCCTACAAGATCAACGGGGGCACCACACGTTGAGCTTGTCACGAAGATTGGAGTACCGAACAGAGACTAATGGCTTGGTAAGGACATCAGCAATTTGATCTTTGCTGGAGAGGAAACGAACCTCAAGAGACTTATTGCGAACCCTCTCACGAACAAAATGATAGTCAATTTCCACATGCTTCGTTCGAGCATGAAAAACGGGATTGGAAACAAGATAAGTCGCCCCTATGTTGTCACACCAGAGAATTGGACGTGTAGGAACAAAGATGCAAAGATCACGGAGTAAAGACAAGAGCCAAAGAGTTTCAGCGGTGGCATGGGCAACAGCTCGATACTCCGCCTCGGTGCTGGAGCGAGCCACCGTTGGTTGCTTTTTAGAATTCTAGGATACAAGATTGGCACCAAAGTAAATACAGTAGCCTGTCGTAGAGCGCCGATCATCTGGATTACCAGCCCAGTTCGCATCAGAGTAGATAGACAATTGTGTAGAAGAAGTCGGTGTGAGAAGTAACCCAAAATCAATAGTGAACTTCAAATAGCGTAGGATCCTCTTCACGGTAGTCCAGTGGATGTTAGTTGGTCGATGCATGAATTGACATATTTTGTTGACCGCAAAAGAGATGTCTGGCCTTGTCAAAGAGAGATATTGGAGAGCACCCACAACACTGCGAAATTGTGTGACATCTGAACAAGGATTTCCTTCAAAAAGAGATAGTTGTTGAGAAGAAGACATAGGCGAGGACACAGGCTTGGCTTCGATCATATTTGTTCTCTTCAAGAGATTGAGGATATAGCGACACTGGGAGAGCAAGAGGCCAGATTTTACTTGAGTTGCTTCGACTCCCAGAAAATAGTGCAAGATCCCCAAGTCTTTGACAGCAAAATCACATTGTAATTGAGTAATAAGAGAGTCTATGACAGCAGGACTGGAACCTGTAATCAAAATGTCATCCACGTACACAAGAACAGAGAAGAGACATTCAGCAGAGGAGTAAACAAATAATGAAGTATCAGATTGAGAATTAAGAAATCCAATATCAACCAACTTGTCACTCAGACGAGAGTACCAAGCCCGCGGAGCTTGTTTCAAGCCATACAGAGCCTTTCGAAGCTTGCACACATGAGAAGGATATTGAGGACGAACATACCCCACTGGTTGTTGCATATATACCTCTTCAGACAAGAGCCCATGAAGAAAAGCATTTTGAATATCAATTTGTCGAATGGACCAGTTGCTAGAGACAGCATGACTGAGAACAAGGCGGATTGTTGTGGGTTTAATCACTGGACTGAAAGTGTCTTCATAGTCCAAACCTTGTTGTTGATGATACCCCTTGGCAACCAGCCGAGCTTTTCGCCTCTCAATAGTGCCGTCAACCTTTCTCTTGGTCTTATAGACCCATTTATTTCCTACAAGATTCATAGCCTTGTTGTATGGTACGAGAGACCAGGTGCCTTGCTTCATGAGGGCAGAAAATTCAGCATCCATCGCGTCACGCCATACTGGGTACTTACTAGCTGTGGTAAAAGTAATCGGATCCTCAGGTGGATCGGTCATGGTAAGAAGTGCCTTGGGCAAAGGGTAACGGACAGTGCCATCCTTAAAGGATTTTGGTTTAGTAATATTATTCTGAGAGCGAGTAATTACCTTGTGAATTGGATGAGCAAGGAGGTCAGACTGCAAGACAGCTGAGGACAGTGGCGCACTAGGTGGCGACGGGGGAGGATTTAATGAAGGAGAAGGCGGGGGAGGGAATGAAGGAGGTGCGGAGACAGCCATAGGGATAGATGATGATGAAGTAGAAAACGGAAGTATGGAATGTGCGTGAGACGAAACTAGTGGCGGCTGAGACAAGGAAGAAGAGGTGGAGGGCATGGTGTTCATAGAAAAAGAAAATAGATGTTCATCAAAGATGACATGACGAGAGACAAAAATTCGGCCAGTTTCTGGATCAAGACACTTATACCCTTTGTGGAGGTAAAAACACACTGTTTAGAACGAAAATCCATCTTATGTTTATTGAAGGGTCTGAGATAAGGATAACATGCACATCCAAAATTTTTAAGAAATGCAAAATCAGGAGCTTTGTTGTGTAATTTTTCAAAAGGAGAAAGACCTAGAGGTGTTATGGGAAGACGATTAATGAGATAAGCAGACATGAGAAAAGCATCATCCCAAAAACATTGTGGAACAGAACTTTGAGCTAATAAACTTAACCCCATTTTGAGAACATGACGATGTTTGCGTTCAACATATCCATTTTGCTGAGAGGTATGAGGACAAAAGACTCGATGTTGAATACCTTGTGAAATAAAAAATTGATTGAGAGCCCGAAATTCCCCACCCCAGTCAGTTTGGACACATTGAATATGGCAATTGAATTGTCGTTCAACCATTTTTTGAAATTGTTTAAAAATAGACAGAACATCAGATTTGCTTATGAGAGGATAAAGCCACACAAACTTGCTATAATGATCAACAAAGGAGACATAATATTTATTTCCTTTAGTAGAAAGAGTGGGAGAAGGTCCCCAGACATCAGAAAATATAAGTTGTAAAGGAAAATCAGATGTGGATTGAGAAACAGGAAATGGAAGACGATGACTCTTCCCTTGTTGACATGCAGAACATACACCAGAAATTTTATTTGAAGTGACCGGGAGTGAAAACTTGGAAACAAGATGCTGCACCGTTTGATATGAAGGATGCCCTAGCCGACGATGCCACACTTCTAACGGAACACGCTGACAAACATAAGACTGAGAAGAGGATGATGGGCATGATGGAAAAGGATAGAGACCATCTTTAGGCTTGCCTTGCAGTAGAACTTTCCCCGTTCTCTCGTCTTCACAAAAAAATGAGAGGCATGAAACTCAACAAAAACATTATTCTCCTTGGTAAATTGACTGACTGAAATAAGGTTCTTTTTAATTGTAGGAACATGAAAAAAATTATGTAGAAGAAAATTAGATGAAGGAGAGGAAAGCTTAGTGATACCACAATTTGCAATCGGCAAACCTGCTCCATCACCAACTTGAATCTGTTCACCACCATGATAAGGTTCATTGTGAAGCGTCAGATTCTGAACATCATGTGTGAGATGATTTATGGAACCTGTATCAGGGTACCAAGCATTGTTCGCAATAGGCTGATTGGTAGCAAGGAAGGCAGTCATGGCTGGTGGGGTAGGTTGATAAGCCTGATCAAAACGGTTGAAACACTTGAGTGCCTGGTGACCAGTGCGCCCACAAATCTGACAAATAGGGCGGTTACCATGTGAGAAGTGGCCTCCACGGCTACCACGGCCACGACCACCACGGCCCCGAGGAGTGCCATTAAAAGAAGACCGTGGAGAAGACGGAAACTGATTTCCATTAGAACCACGAGAAGAGTCAGATCGCATAGCAACATTAGCCGATCCGATAATGGTCTCAAGAGCTTGGTTACGGAGTTCCAGTCGCAACTCAAAATTAAGAAGATGAGCAAAGACATCCTCAAGATCAATGGTGGAACCACGAGTTTGGAGAGAAGTGACGATAGGATCATAGGAATAATCAAGGCCACCAAAAATATACGAAACCAATTAATCATGGGGCAATGGATGCCCAATAGCAGCAAGAGTATCAGCCATACCTTTGACTGTCTGAAAATAATAAGACATGGACATGTTACCTTTCTTCACAGTAGAGAGTTGACGACGAGTGGTGGAGAGACGGGCTTGAGAATGAGAGGAGAACATCCGCTCAAGAGAAGACCACACAGCACAAGAGGTGGAATGACCAACAACCTTTGCCAAAATACTTTCTGATAATGAAGACATCAGGATGCTTAGGACGACTTGATCCTGTTCATACCAGGAATAAAACGCTGGATTTTCAGCTGGTGCAGTACTAGACGAGCCTCCACTGGGGGCTTCAATTAATTTCTCAGGTGGAGGATTACTTCCATCAACATAGCCATATAGACGTTGGCCTCTAAGATATGGGACAAGCTGAGCTTTCCAGAGAAGATAATTGTCTTTGGTGAGTTTGAAAGTAATGAGTGTATTGATGCTAGGTGGGGTAACAGAGTTAGTGGTAGAAATGAGTGTGGCGGGGATCGCCATGGACAGTGGTCAAGAAATGAACCTCTGATACCAAGATAGAACACACAATATAATTCTCAATGTGTTACCTTGAGAGATCTCAAGCATACGTATATATATTAGTGTTTGTTACAATGGTTACAGTGGTTTGTTACAGTGGTTACATTGATGATATTAACAATCATAAACAATAACAGTAGCTAGATAAACAATATGAATAGAATAACATTCTTATCCTTATCACCCTAAACTCTTAAACTTTAAGGTAAACTTCATAACCAGAAATCCTCTGAATTTCTTAGAACTTCTCTGAATGTTAAAAATTCTAGTTTTAATTTTGAACAAAATTTTTTATAAATAATTAAGAAGAATTTACAAAAATAAGAAGAAAATCATAAAAATTTACTAACTTATATTCCTAAATCTCAAACCTTAAACCAACCCTAAACCCCAAAATCCTAAATAATAAATTATAATATCCAAAACCCCAAAACTTTATACCCTAAACTCTAAACACTAAACTCTAATATCTTAAACGTAAAAACTCTAAACTTTATACCCTATTATCAGAAATCCTCTAAATTTTCTATAAAAATTTAGAGGATTTATCAAAATAAAAAAAAACAACCAAAAATTTAGATGATCAGAGGATTTCTCGAACTTGTTAAGAATTCAGATGATTTTACAAAACACACCAAAATAATTTAGAAGAGTTTTTGAAATTATGCCAAAAAAAAATAAAAATATTCAAAGGATTTCTTATCTAGAATTCAGAGGATTTTCACAAAAGTCACCAAAACGGCTAGAAATTGTTCTGATATTTTGTTTTGTTTGAAATATGAATTAAGTTTTATTATGATATTATTCTTATAAGTTATTGGCTTTGGTTGTTAGTGAACAATGTAATAAAATATTAACATTTGTATTAGATAACGTTTTGTTGATGTACAAGTGTTTCATTGTTGATAACGTTTTGGTTGTTGATTCACAGGTTTTAATGTATATGCACATGTTACTAAATCAAGTAAATTTTGTGCATGTGAGTGCACTTGATTTTGGGAAGAAAAAAAAATTTGGTTGATCGGTTCTTCACTTTGATTAATCAAAAGTGAAAATATTAGTTTATCTTTAAAAACATATAGATAAAAGACATGATTTTCATCCGACTTTCATGGATTGTATTTATATTTATTTTATTATAATTATTATTCTCTAAATAAAGAGCAATCATATACTAATAAAAATAAGGATATGTTTAAATGAGGGCAAATTAAAATTAAAATTTGTCCTTATTGAGCTAAGATTCAAATAATTGGGGATGTATTGAGCTACAAACTTTTCGAAAAGACTAAATGAAATATAAAATCTATATAAAGGACTTATCACCAAATAATCCTAAAATATACACGGTAGTAGTTGCTAAATGACACCACTATAAAGAAATAACTTTGATAGATGTTATGTGAGATAAAGCGTACGCTAGCATGACCCAATCAAAAACATTAACCTATTGTAATATATTAATTTGTAGGAATTGCTGGAGCTGCCAAATGAGGATGTTAAACCATCAAAGATGAATATAGTTAAGCAAAACTCGTTTGACCAACTGACCAGATTATAAGCAATTTTGAACGGAAATCAATATTAATTGCAATCAAGGTTAGTTTTGTCATATAATAATATTATTACTTAATTATGGATTTGTTGGTTTAAATTTCATGGACCTAGGGACTTTTTGGACTATAAGATTTCTGGATGTCCTTAATGGATCACAAGATAATTTTCAAGGACCTGTCAAGCATTAAGCCCAAAATAATTAGCAGATGGCACAAATTTATACGATGCTTATGTTATGTATTTATGACAAGCTTTGTTTTGATCTCCTTTTTCTTCCCTAGTCATAGTTTTCTTAAAATATATCTAAATGTAATTGTAAATCACTTTAAAATCACATAAAAAATTAAAAGAATTATCAAACATAGTCGGGGCCGCCATTCTTCTTCAGTGGTTCCATGCCCAAGTTGTCCAGAGCTATTAGAGCCAAAGGCGTAATTAAACTGCTCCCTTTGAGATCACTGCAATGCTGTGACCAGGCTTCGCTATGGCTTGGGACTTCACCCTCGTGCAATATGCTTCTCTAGCCAGCAAGAATATAATTACCAATTTCCATGGACCATGGACCCCCACACTTTTGCTTCAAGTCTTGACGCTCTTCGGAGGTCATTGGCTTAATTATGGCGCTTTTTTTTCGCACATATCCATTGCAGCAATCTCTGTGACACAACTCAAAGTGGAGTTTATTGAACCTTGAATAAGAAACTTGAAGTCACAATTGAAAGTTGAAACGTCCCTCCTAAGGGTCTTTACAAAAATACGATAAAAGTTCTTAAACCTCTTCCCAAGTAACTATCAACAAAATCATCTGTAATAGTTGGATCAACTACAAAATCAAATAGCTCCCAAATTGTCATTACAGTTACACCGTAAAGAAATCTTAAATGCCACCAGAGCTTGATTTAGTCATCATTGATTCCGGTCACCTTCCTTGTTTAAAAAAAAAAAAATGCCTTCAAAGCAATGAAACAACAAATGACACTTTCAAACTGTTGGCAAATGGTGGTCATCCACTATTTGATTAATAATTAATTACAACTAATTGAGTATTAGTTGAATATAATTTAGTGGGTTATAATATTCAATATGAAGACTAGAGATTGAAGTTGAAAGTTGTCCAAAATCATTTTTTTGTTGAATGAAAATTGACTCTTAAAATGGTCATGTTAGACATGATATATTGAGTGCAAAATAATAGAAATGTGGGAATCTCACATTGAAGAATTGTGTTTTGTGAGTTGAGTTTATAGACCCAAGTGTTGGATGTAATACTTGGGTCCAAAGGCATCCAAGTTTTTGTAAGGGCTCGGGGCTCGGACTTACGTAGCCCTTTTGGACTTAATAGTTTGCACTAGCTCACTACCAGTGTGGACATGAGGCTTATTCGAAATTCAAAAATTTCCGTTACAGTATTAATTCAAATATTTCCGTTACAATATTAATTCGGTTTAATACTGGATTTAATTTGTCATCCTTGGGTTCTACTATAAATAGTAGTCCAAATGGTATGGGGAGAATACACCATTTTACTCTACCGAAATACTTTTCCATAGCTTTCCATCTTCCCGAAATTCTGTCTGAGAGTGCTTTCACTGTTGGTTCGACCGATCCTTCTGGTATACCTGTGTCATCTACTGTCGAAAGCGAACATTGTATCTTGGGAGGTTCTTGCCCGGAAAAGTAGATACCTGTGGCTAGGGTATTATCACCTTAAGGAGATTCGCATACTAGCGTACCTTACTCTCTTCTCAATTCGTTATTCTGTAACTTATATTGGTAGATTTATATTTTGTTGTTTTTCTTGATATCTATATATCTTGCATGTATTCGTAACATCTTTGGAAACAGTTCATTATTAACTAATATTTCCAATAATCTTAAGGTGATAACGTTGATTATATACTTATGTGAACTATTCATGTAATTGTTCTGTATGACATGCAAGTGAACTACTTTTCAATTCATATTTGTAAATTGACTCTGCCGTATGAGATTAATTTATTCAATCACTTGGGTTTGCTATTGTTGATACATGCAACTATTGCCTTTTGTGTTTATAGGCTAGCCGATCCATTGCTTGCTAAACTATTTGTTGTACTTTGTGCATGTAACTGTTACATCAATTAATTAAATTGATAATGGTTAATTTTGAACCGTTTATGCATGGTACCTACAAATTGACTAATATATATATAAAAATAAATATGTGTGTGTTGATCGTTACTGGTCATATGTGTATTTGCCTCAGTTTTAAGTAATAAAGTCTGATTTATAATGGCATTATGTGGATTCAATTTTTAAATATATTGATATTTGTTGCATCTTGTAATTGTTGTTTTCTATTTAAATTAATCATTAAAATTGATTGTTGCCATTAAATATTACTCCTTCCGTTTCAAAATATCTGTCGCTTGTTTCAAAATATCTGTCGCTTTATGATTTCAAAGCATAAGTAATATATTTTTTGACAAATTTACTCTTATCGTGAAAAGCAAAAGTAAATGGAAGATTGTGAGAAATGAGAGTAATTAATAAGGATATTTTTGTCTAACACATCTATTTTTTACTAATATTAATGTTATTTAATAACTTTCTTAATTCTTGTGCTAAAACCTTAAACGACAGATATTTTAAAACAGAGGGAGTATTAAGTGGCGTGAGACATTTAACCGTTTAATTGAATTAATTATTATTTTAAATTATATTAATAACAGGTTAATGTTTGGCACAAGTGTAATGATTTCTAATTTATGAAGGATCATTGCATGTTATAACTTATACGTGGGTGTTATTCAACAATGAATAATATAATAAAAAAATAAATAAAATACATCTTTATTAAAATTGATATTTGTTAATGTAGTACCTGCCAATTTGAAAGAGTATATTCTATTAAAGTGCATCAACAAAATTGATTTATTGCCATTAACTTTATTAATTGGTGTGTGAATATTGACTGTTTGTAGACATAATTTATAACGAATAATTGCTATTTATTTTGACTTTGCAAGTTATAGTGGTTCGAACGTGTATGTCTATAAACCATACAAATTTAATTTAATTTAATTATTGCATATTTGATTTATATATTGATAAAATAACTTGTCATATTTTATTTGTGATTTAAATCTTAGTATCTTGGAAAATCTAGGAAATGGGCTACTTAATTGTGCGCCATATTATTTGGAAGACCCACTCTTTCTTGAGAATAAATCGAGTTGCTAATTTTTAAAGACACATATTTAATTGGCAAAGTATTTTCTTGAAAAGTGTTACGTGTTTCGATTGTTATTGTGTTGATTATACTTGAAATTGTTTACTCACTTCAATATTTGTTATTGTAGTGAAAAAAAAATGAAACAAATGGAACAAGCCTACAATGAGTTATCCATCGTCCCTAGTGGATGTGATGATATTGCCACCTGGTGTTGTGAACCCAGGTGGCATGGCTGCTACTAATGGAGGTATGCCGATGGCTACTCCTGTTGGAGGCATGCCTGTTGCTGCTGCAACTGTTGGAATCGAGAACAATGTTCCTATGACAAACAGGATGATTCCTGTAATTCTCGCTGAAAGTAAAAAATGGCTAAGGGCAAGGGAAAAGCTACCAAGCAAGCTCACCTGGTTGAGCAGAGTGACGATGACGAGATGTTGGCTGCTATAGTCACCCAAGTAAATTTTGTGACTAATACCAAAGACTGGTGGGTGGACACTAGTGCAACCAAACACATCTGCATCGACAAGAACCTCTTCACATCTTATGAGAAGAAGGATGATGGAGAGAAGATCTTCATGGCTAACTCTGCTCCAGCCACTATTGAAGGAGCTGGAGAGGTTATTTTGAAGTTCACCTCAAGCAGGAAGCTCGTACTGTGAAATGTGCTACATGTTCCAGAGATTCGTAAGAATCTTATTTCTGTGCCTATGATGATAAGCAAGGGATTCAAGGTTGTGTTTGAATCCAATAAATCTGTAGTTTCCAAGGATAGAACTTATGTGGGGAAAGGGTATATGTGTGATGGGCTTTTTAAGGCTAACATTGTTGTAATTGATAAAAACAACAAATTTATGTACCCACAAACTGTTATGAATAAAGACGAATCTTCAGTTTACATTGTTGTCTCTCCATACTTATGGCATGGTAGATTAGGATGTAAACTATAGTACAATAAAAAAGTTGGCAAACTTAGGTTTAATTTCCAAATTTAATTTGGATGTCAACCATAAATGTGAAACATGTGTTGAAGCAAAGTTTGCTAAGAAATCTTTTCATACAATTGAAAGGTACTGAGCCTCTAGTATTAATCCATAGTGATTTATGCAACTTGAAATTTGTTCAAAGTAGAGGTGGAAAGAAGTACTTCATTACATTTATCGATGATTGCACACGATATTGCTATGTTTATTTGCTAACTAGCAAAAACGAAGCAATGAACAACTTTATCAAATATAAAAATGCAGTTGAGAATCAACTTGGTAAAAATATCAAGATACTAAGGTCTGATAGGGGAGGAGAATATGATTCTTCTCTCTTTGATGAGTTGTGTACTGAGTTTGGAATCATCCACAAAACAGCGGCACCATATACACCTCAGCAAAATAGAATTGCTGAAAGAAAGAACATAACTTTAAAAGAAATGGTTAATTCCATGTTAATAAGTTCTGGGCTAGCGCAAAACTTGTGGGGGGAAGCAGTGCTAACTGCTAATTATATTCTTAACAGAATGCCCCACAAGAAAATAGGTAGTATTCCATATGAGATGTGGAATAAGAGACCACCCTCTTTCAAATGCTTGAAAGTGTGGGGGTGCCTAGGTAAGGTGGCAATACCTTCAGCTAAGCAAGTCAACCTCGGACCTAAAACTGTGGATTGCATATTTTTGGGATATGCTTAAAATAGTAGTGCATTCAGATTTCTAGTACACAAATCTGAGATAGATGATATCTATGTAAATACTATCATGGAAACGAGAGACGTGAAAGTTTTTGATGAAATATTTCCTTTCAAATGATGCAAAACCTCTCAGAAAAGGAATAAAGATTCAATTTATGAGAAACAAAAAATGGAGAACAAGAGGTTGATGAACCTAGAAGGGGCAAGAGTCCAAAACTCTCAAAGTCCTTTGGTCCTGAATTTCTAACATATATGTTAGAAACGGAGCCTCAGACATTCAAGGAAGCAATGTCAACACCAGATGCTCCATTATGGAAAGAAGCTATAAACAGCAAAATAGAATCCATTCTAAGTAATCATACTTGGGAATTTGTTGATCTCCCACCCGGGAATAAGCCAATTGGATGTAAATGGATCTTCAGGAAAAAGCTTAAGGCTAACGGATCCATAGATAAGTAAAAAGCAAGGCTTGTAGCCAAAGGGTTTAGGCAAAATGAAGGTCTAGATTACTTTGATACTTATTCACCAGTCACGAGAATTACATCCGTACGGAAGTTAATTGCTATAGCCTCGCTATATGACTTGATGATTCAGCAAATGGATGTAAAAACAGCATTCCTAAAAGGTCAAAGGACAAGAACATAAGGTATGTAAACTTGTCAAATCATTGTATGGGCTAAAGCAAGTTCCAAAACAATGTCATGAAAAATTTGACCAAGTAGTGATTCGAGATGGATTTCGAATCAACGAGTATGACAAATGTGTCTACACAAAACTGGTAAACAATGATTTTTGTAATCATTTGTCTCTATGTCGATAATATGCTAATTCTTGGTCGAAATGTTGAGATCATCAACGAAACCAAGAAAATGCTATCAAAGAACTTTGACATGAAAGACATGGGTGAAGCAGATGTGATACTAGGCATTAAAATTTTCAGAACACCAAAAGGCCTAGCATTATCTCAGTCACACTATATAGAGAAAGTGATTGAAAGGTTTAAAGGACATGACATTAGAGATGCCAATAGTCCATTTCTCCCTCATTTGGTCTTACATAAGAATACTGGAGATAGTATTCAACAATTGGAATACTCTCGAATTATAGACAGTGTAATGTACATCATGAACTGCACGAGGCCAGATACACAAGTAATCCTCGGCATGAGCATTGGAAAGCTCTATTGAGAGTATCAGGGTACCTGGATAAAATAAAAACTAATGTTTTGAACTATGGTAAGTACCCGATTGTTTAGAAGGATACAGTGATGCCAATTGGATTGCAGATTCAAAGGAATCAAAATCCACAAGTGGCTATGTGCACCTTCCCTAATTGAGTATTAGTTGAATATAATTTAGTGGGTTCTAATCTTCAATATGAAAACCAAAGATTGGAGTTGAAAGTTGTCCAAAATCATTTTTTGGTTGAATGAAAATTGACTCCAAAAGTGGTCATGTTAGGCATGATATATTGAGTGCAAAATAATAGAAATGTGGGAATCCCACATTGAAGAATTGTGTTTTGTGACTTGAGTTTATAGACCCAAGTGTTGGATGTAATACTGGGGCCCAAAGGCACCCAAACTTTTGTAAGGGCTTGGGTTCAGGCTTGGGCTTACGTGGGCCTTAATATTTTACACTAGTCCACTACCAAGTTCGTTGAATATGAACATGAGGCTTATTCGAAATTCAAAAATTTCCGTTACGGTATTAATTCAAATATTTCCGTTACAATATTAATTCGGGTTAATACTAGATTTAATTCATTTTTCTTGGGTTCTACTATAAATAGTATCCCAAATGGTATGGGAAGAATACACCATTTTACTCTACCGAAATACTTCTCCATAGTTTCCATTTTCCCAAAATTTTGTATGACAGTGCTTTTACTATTGGTTCGATCGATTATACTGGTATACCTGTGTCATCTACCGTCGGAAGCGAGCATTCTATCTTGGGAGTTTCTTGCTCGGAAAAGCAGACACCTGTGGCTGGGGCATTATCGCCTTAAGGAGAGTTGCATACTAGCGTACCTTGCTCTCTCCTCAATTCATTATTCAATAACTTATATTGATAAATTTATATTTTGTTGTTTCTTGATATCTATATATCTTGCATGTATTCATAACATCTTTGGAAACAATTCATTATTAACTGATATTTCCAACACAAAGAACTTATAGAAACATGAACACAATCTTCACTCATTAAATCCAGGGCATAAGGGTGGTCAAGATCAACTGCTTCTAGGATTTCAATTATATATAAGTGACCCTGTTAAACAAAACAAAAAGGTTCCAATAAAATCTCAACAGGTTTTCAATTCATCATTTCCAGTCAACCGATATCAATTTGTAGACACCACACCATCCTTCCCTCCCCCAGAGGCCACTTTGGTTGTTCTAAGGACAATGACGATTAATTAATCAACATGTCCATCAAATTTTGACTAATAAAATTAATAAATAAAAGTGTATAAGACAACGTGTTGTAAGTTAAGAAAACCACAAGTCACTTACATCGAATTAAAGTAGGTTATATTCACTAAATTCTCCACACACCAATTTGCATTTATGATATAAAGTCCTCATTGATATTATCATCTGGTAAAGACATGCCATAAAACATATCAGCATAGTTGAAATATAAAACCTGTTTTCTAAGCTCAAGATCATATGAACATTTTCCACAATTACATATAACATATTATCTCCAAGGAGAACCCTTAAAGATCTGTCACCATGATCCACCCTTATTGAAACCATCATCAAATATATGAACATAAACAACAAAATCAGAACACACCTCCATACAACCTTCATGCAGTTTTTTTACACCAAAAGCAAGCCGAATTTCGGGTGTATATCATCTCCAAGGAAAGCCCTTAAGGAATTGTCACCATGATCCACCATTGTTGAACACTGTCATCAAATATATGAATATAAACAAAAAAAATCATATTTCACCTTCATATAATCTTCATGGAGTTTTTTTTTCCAACAAAAGCAAGCCAAATTATAGGGCCGATATCGTTTTAAACGATAGTGGAAATATGAATAAGAGAGTAATAAATTTAGTTGTCTTTTTTTTATATAAAAAATCCAATCCTATTACATAAAGTAAGCCAATAATCTATCTATATTGTAAGTATAAACAAACAAAGTAATAAATTAAACATATATGATCATAATCAAATTAGGAACAAAGAAAGATCGAAGACAATGTAATATCCCGAAATAAACACCTAGAAATTCAATAAAATCACCCAAGTTTTCATATCGATTATTTCCAAAAGAAAACTAATGTCACGAAGAAAATTCATATAAACGTCCCATGTGTAGAGAACTTCTATATCAAAAAGTAATCAGAGTATTAATAATTTGGCTAGCCACAATGCCTTGAAGATGAACAAACATGTTGATAAAGACAAACGATATGACATTGATACCCATATATTAATGTATTTCAGATTTAGTTTTGCAAAAGCCATCGAATCTTCTTGATGGTGTTCCAATTTTCTAAGAAATTCATCACGATGTGGTTTGTCTTTCCTATCAATATGGCAAATCTCACCGTCTTCCTTTTCCAAATTCAACGAATAGAAGTTCTTAAGCATTATAGGTGGTCCATTCAGATCTGACGGGGCCAACAAAAACACCCAACTGCAGTGGTTTCTATTATGTGATGATATTTGTTGATGATTTTTCTCGATTCACATGGGTATATTTCCTGGAACACAAAAGTGAAGCTTTCTCAAAGTTTATCCAATTCAAGAAACATGTGGAGAAAGAATTTGGGTTACCAATAAAGAGTTTGCACACCAATAATGAAGAAGAATACATGTCATATGCATTTCTAAATTATTGCAGTGAACATGGGATTCAACGTCAAATGACTTGTCCAAAAATCCCCTAACAAAATGGGGTTGCTGAGTGCAAGTTGGCACATCTCACTTCCATGTGTTTTTCATGGTTACATTCAAAGAAACTTCCAAGAGAATTATGGGAAGCAACTATTCAATGTGCACGTCATGTCATAAATCGACTGCCTCCATGGCCAAAAAAAGAATCATCTCCTCTTGAAGTATTATACCATCGAAAACCCACTGTAAGTTATTTTCAAGTTTTTGGCTCTGTTTGTTATGTCCATGTATCCAAGAATAATCAAACTAAGCTTGATCTAGGAGCCAGACATTGTATCTTTGTTGGTTATGACACTAACAAGAAAGAATGGAGATACATGGATCTAGATACAAAGAAAGTTACTATTTCTCGTGATGTGGTGTTTGATGAAGTATCTTCTTATCAATTTGATGCAAAAGAAAGCAAAAATATGACTGCTCTTACACATTTTTCTGGTGGTGATGTGGCATAAAATTGTTGGATATAATGATCAGAGGGTAGTTTAGTAATTGTATCTTGTCTTATGTTGTGTCGTTTTATGTGGCCTTTTAAGGCTGGCCTTTGTGCCTTTTGATCTGTAAGAAAAACCCTATCTAAAGTGTGATGCTACTCTCACCTCCGATGAGTGTGTTTGGTGTGTTTGGTTTTGTTATTAATCTGTGTGCTGATTGATCTGAATGTAAATGCTATCTGGTATTGGAGCGGTTGAGATCTGTTAACGGGCGTTTCGTATGGAAGTCATGGCAGAATCGACTTTGCGTAAACAATACCCAGTTCCACTCTTCAATGGACAAGAGTATGATGCTTGGGCTGTTAAGCTCAAGACATATCTTGAATCCATAGAGGTTTGGGATGTCATTTCCAAAGATGAAGTGAGTGAAGCAAGTTTCTCTTCTACTTCAGAAGATGAAGATGACCTGGCCGATTATACCAGTGCATCGAAGAAAAAGAAAAAGGCTACTACTGCTTCTGCATCAAAAAGCAGGGCTGAATCTCAGCAAAGGCGAAGGAAGAAGAAATGAAAGAGATGGGATCGCACAGCTCTTCACATCATTCAAGCTTCTGTCACCGAAGCCATATTCTCAAGAATTATTGGAGCTCTCTCTGCCAAGCAGGCTTGGGAGACCCTTCGAGATGAATTTCAGGGAAACCCCAAAGTTCGAAATGTTCGTCTTCAAAAATTGCGGCGAGATTTGGAAAATCTGAAGATGAAGGAAACAGAGAAGGTTCTTCAATACTACACCAGATTGTCAGAAATTGTTAACAAAATGCGAACTTATGGTGAGTCTGTGACTGAAAAAAGAATTGTTGAGAAAATTTTAATTAGTTTACCTCAAAAGTTCAACTCTATAATTGCTATTGAGGAAAGGAAAAATCTTGATGAGCTTTCGGTCAGTGACTTATTGGGTTCTTTAGAAGCTCACGAAGCTAGATGTGATGATGAAGAAGTAAGTACGGAGAATGCTTTCAGAACCAAGATGAATGTAAGCTGGTCTAGCAGCCCTAACAAAAACAAGTCTAAGATGGAATGCAAAATCTACAGTCGAATTGGTCATACTGATCAAGATTGTTGGTTCAAAGGTAAACCGAAGTGTAACAATTGTGGTAGGCATGGTCATTTTCAGAAGAACTGTCGTATAAATCAAAAGGTTAATCTAGTGATACAAACTGAGGGTCAAAACAGTGCAGATGAAGAACAGCTCCTGTTCTATGCGTGTCTTGCTGCTCAAGAAGTTAATACTGGACTATGGTACATTGATAGTGGGTGTAGTAATCACATGACCTGAGTGAAAGGATTTTTTAAGAGTATTGACAGAAGTAGAAAGACTAAAGTTGTGCTTGGAAATGGTGAAGTGGTTAATGTTGAAGGAGTTGGGGATGCTGCTGTGAGAGGCAAAGGAGGTATATTCATTCTTCAGGATGTTATGTATGTTCCTTCACTCACCACAAATCTGTTGAGCGTTGGACAGATGATGGAGAGAGGATATGAATTGAAGTTTAAAGGGATGGAGTGTAAGATTATGAAAAATGAAATTGTGCTTGGTCGTGTAACTATGAAGGAAAAAAGAAGCTTTCCTATTGAGCTTGCTGCCGAGGGAAAGGCCTTTAGTGTTCAAGAGGAGAAATTAGACTTGTGGCACAAGCGTCTGGGTCATCTCAGTCATTCCTCCATTGATCTCATGATCAAAAAGAATATGGCAAATGATCTGCCCAGGTCTGTCTCATCTGATGATTTGTGCAAAGGGTGTATGCAAGGGAAGTTCAACAGATTGCCTTTTGAAAAGAACCAGTTGCAAAGAGCTTACCAGCCTCTGGATCTTATTCATACGGACATCTGTGGTCCTATGCAGACTCCATCAATGCAACAAAATAGGTATTTTATAACATTTACTGATGACTTCAGTCTTACACTTGGGTTTATTTCCTTAAGCAAAAATCTGAGTGTCTTGTCGTGTTTAAGAAATTCAAAAATTTAATTGAAAATCTCAGGGAAAGAAAAATCAAAATCCTGAAGAGTGATAGAGGAATGAAGTACATGTCCAAGGAGTTCTCTGAGTTTTGTCCTCAAGAGGGTATTAAACATCAACTTTCAGTTGCATATACTCCAGAGCAAAATGGGCTTGCAGAACGGAAAAATAGAACTATCCTTGAGAAAGCTAGAAGCATGTTGTGGGATAAGAATGTCCCCAAGAAATTTTGGGCTGAGGCTGTGTTCACTGCTGTCCATCTCATGAACATCAGTCCCACCAAAGTGCTTATCAATTCCACACCTTTTGAGCAATGGCATGGAAAGAAACCTACAGTCAAGTTCTTGAAAGTGTTCGGGAGTCCATGCTACTATCATGTTTCTAAGAGTAAGCGAATGAAATTGGATGAGAAAGCTGAAGCTGGAGTATTCATGGGATACAATGCTGATAGTAAAGGGTATAGAGTGTATAGCATCAAGACAGGGAAGCTTATCATCACTAGAGATGTTAAGTTTACTGAGGAGAAGGAATGGAAGTGGGAGTCAACCAAAGAAGTTGTTCAAAATCAAGGTGGCTCTCAAGACAATTCAAGTGCATCAGATGCTATTATCAATACTGAAGCAGAAGCTATACCTGAATCAAAAGGAGATGATTTGCAGGAGGAGTAGTCTTCATATATTTCAGATAATCCAGAGACCCCTCCCCGAAAGACTCATTTGCTGTCAGATATCTATGAAAGATGTAATATGGCTAGTGTTGAGCCAAATTGTTTTGATGAAGCTAAAGATCAAGAAGTCTGGATGAAGGCTATGGATGAAGAGATATTTATGATTGAGAAAAATCATACATGGACTTTGATAGATCTGCCTGCGAATAAATCTGTCATTGGCGTGAAGTGGTTGTTCAAAACAAAACTTAAAGATGATGGTTCAGTTCAAAGACACAAAGCCAGACTTGTTGCAAGAGGCTTTACTCAGAAAAGGGCACTGATTATCAAGAGACTTTCACTCCTGTAGCTCGTCTTGAAACAATCAGAACAGTTCTTGCCATTGCAGCTCAAAACAAATGGAGAATTTTTCAGCTCGATGTGAAGTCTGCATTTCTAAACGGAGATATTGAAGAGGAGGTTTTTGTTGAACAGCCTCCAGGCTATGTCAAAGAAGGTGAAGAGAATAAGGTTCTCAAACTGAATAAGGCTTTATATGGGCTAAAGCAAGCTCCAAGAGCTTGGTACAGCAGGCTGGATTTCTATCTTTTGAGTCAAGGATTCAAGAGATGTGATCATGAGCATACCTTGTATGTGAAAGAAACTTTAGAGAAAGAAAAACTCATTGTTTCAATCTATGTAGATGATCTCATTATTACAGGAAATTCTGAAAGTTCCTTGGAGATGTTTAAGCTGAACATGAAGCATGAATTTGAAATGAATGACTTGGGTCTTCTTCATTATTTTCTGGGAATGGAGATCACTCAAGAGCCAGGTATTCTTACTATTAGTCAAAGAAGGTATGTTGAGTCTGTGTTGATTAGATTTGGCATGCATAGTTGCAAACCTGTCTCTACTCCACTTTCAGCCAAAGAGAATTTTAGTAATGCTGATGAATCTGCTGATGTTGATCTATCTGAGTATAGAGCAATGATTGGATGTCTATTATATATTTCTGCTACTAGACCCGATATTATGTATGTTGTTAGCCTTCTGTCAAGATTTATGCAGCGTCCAAAAGAAGTTCACAGGGGTGGCTGCAAGAGAATCATGAGATATCTTCAGGGAACCAAGAGCTTTGGCCTAGTTTATAAGTCTACCACTGATTTCAAGCTATCTGGTTTTTCTGATAGTGACTGGGGTGGATCAATTACTGATTTGAAAAGTACCTCTGGTTATACGTTTTCCATGGGCTCAGGTGCAATCTCCTGGTTGTCAAAAAAAAAGCTACTGTAGCATAATCAACAGCTGAAGCAGAATATATTTCCGCAGCTTTGGCTGCCAGCCACTCTTTGTGGCTGAAATTTATTCTCCAAGAGATGGGCATTATTTGCAATTATCCAATTCATATTAATTGTGACAATCTCGCTGCTATCGCCATGAGCAAGAACCCAATTTTTCATAGCCGTAGCAAGCATATTGCTGTAAAGTATCATTTTCTAAGAGAAGTGGTCACTCAAGGGAAAGTTGTGCCGAAGCATTGTTCTTCTGAGAGTCAAGTTGCTGACATATTCACCAAAGCTCTGCCAAAAGAAAAGTTCTTCAAGTTCAGATCTGACTTGGGGATTCAAGAAGTGTCTACCTCTGCTCATTAAGGAGGAGTGTTGGATATAATGATCAGATGGTAGTTTAGTAATTGTATCTTTTCTTATGTTGTGTCGTTTTATGTGGCCTTTTAAGGTTGGCCTTTGTGCCTTTTGATCTGTAAGAAAAACCCTATCTAAAGTGTGATGCTACTCTCACCTCCGATGAGTGTGTTTGGTGTGTTTGGTTTTGTTATTAATCTGTGTGCCGATTGATCTGAATGTAAATGCTATCAAAATTAATGAGTGCAATATTTTTCCTTCTAGGGAAAACATTCAGCAAGATGAGACCACTAAGACTGATATTTGAAGGCAACTTAAATAGTAGATGGCCTACTCATGTCCTTAGTCATTGTCTTGTGCCAACAAACAACCTAAAGACTCATGTGATGTTGATAGGTAAAGCTTTAATGGTCTTCCTTGAATTGGGGGTTCCCATATGGATTTTGACTCGTTCTTGAGTTTTAAAAACTTTGAGAATTCTTTCGTCTCTCTTGCCATGTTAGATATGATTCACCTTAAATAATTTACCTAACCTAGAAAATGCTGCAACTTCTTTTTATTTTAAGATGTAGCCGAATTCATGATTGCCCTAGATCTGTTTTTATCCACCTCCATGCCTCTTTCGTGAATAAGAAAATCTATAAAGTTCCATGCCTTTACTGTTAATAAACACTTTAGAGAGTTAAGTTTTAGCTTGTAAAATCTCATTCCATCAAAACTCTTTCGTAGGTGTGCAATGTGATCAACAATTTTCTTGGATTTGATGAAATATCATCTATGTAGACCTGTAGAAAGTGCCCAATTATGTCATGGAATATGGCGTTCATTGCTATTTTGTAGGTCACCTCTGCATTATTGAGACCCAATGACATTATGATCCATTCAAAGGTTCCTATAGCTCCAAGATACCTGAACGCAGTCTTTGAAATTTCCCTTTTTACGATGAAAATCTTGTTATAACCAGAGTGTTGTCCATCATAGATAATATTTCATTATGTGGTTTATCATTAATCAGCATGTCTGCTATAGGATTTACACAAACATCCTTTAGAGTGGCTATGTTAGATCCCTAAAATCAACAGATACATGGTTTTTACGATGTTGGAAGGCCATTTTTGATTATTGCACTAATCATATGAAGCTAGCCTTAAATAGCTTCTGAATTTCCTTTTTGACCTTCAACTGCACTTATATTGACATTCTTTTCGGAACTTGTTTGATCGCTTTGTAACCAATATTGATTGGAAGTCAAGTGTTGTACTAACTTTCGGCTTAATCATGACATCTTTTCATAATTCCAAGCAAAATTATCTCGGTACTGTTCTAACAATTTAATTAATTGTACCTTGATATTGTAGTCTAGGAGTTTGCTGATAAAGGTTGGTTGTTGGTATTCTTCTTTTCCCAAATTGATCTTCTCCAATGGGTCTTAAACGTCTGCTTTTAGATCATCTAGTTTTGAAAAATTTCTTCAAGTTTTTCGTTTGAACTTCTCCGCCTTAAAATCCAACGTCTTCTTCTTCTTAAAAAATCATTTTTTCTCCCATTCTTAGTCTCTTGGTAGTTTATTCAGTGTGGCATGCATTTGAGTTTTTCTGACTGTGGCCAGAACTACCCATCTCTCTGATAGGATAGGGGCTTCGTGGGACTTCTTCGGTGCTAGGAATAGAGGTCGACCTATATGGCACAACAGCTTTAGGCCAGAGTATCTCGTTTGCTTTCTTGAAGATGAAATTGAATTTTGTCTATGATGTAGATAAATACTTTGGAATTTTCTCGTTGGTATAGCTAAAGAACTTTATTGGCCCCATATCTTCATCATAATATCCATATTCTACATTTTTTGAATTGGCCTTGAAAGGCTGCTTGTCTGCCCATACCACCACGACAACATTGTCCCTCCAAAATAGCAATAGTTGATACAGAGAAGACAGTACACTCCAATTGGTATGAATCTGGTCTCTTCCTAGTAAAACATGTTATCTAGCATAATAGTTAATAACAAATAATGCAATCAAGGAAGTCTTACTACCTATAATTAGCTGGAATGAAACACTCCCACTGCCTTGGTGACTTCTCCTGTGAACCCTTCCATCATGACATTAGTTGGGATCAGATCATTTTCTGCTAAATAAAGAATGCTCAATATCAAGATTGACATTGTGTTGACTATTGATCTATTATCCACCAACACCTCTTTGACAGAGCTTCCATTCATTTGAACTTGAATGTACAGTGAACAAATGTGTTGGGCCATGGCATAGGACGGTTTCTCAAATATCACCTTTTTTGGTTTACATTAACCAACAGTCTGGATGGTGACCATGCTCTAATGTTCATCCACCTCTTTTATTTCCATCTTATTTGGCTTATGAGGCCTGAAATCCTGCCTTATGCCTCTTGGTTGCAGATTTTGTTTATACAAACCCTGGGTATTATTATGGACTTTTTGCCTCTATTCAAACCTTTGCATTCTTGACTGTTGGATCTCCTGCTCATATCACTTTTTATTTAGCAAACCCCTCAAACCAGCCTTGATTACATTGATTGTAACTACTGGTGGGAATGAATCTTCCTCTATTAGCATGGTTTCCTTGTTAGAGAATTTGATGGTTCCTTTCTTGATATGTTTCTGGATCGTATTACGCAAAACGCAACAATTCACAGTACAATGTGTTCAAAGATCATGATACTTACAATATTCTTTACCTTTTAGCTTTTGTTTGGCAGGTATTTTTTGATTGACAAGAAAAGATAAGAACTTCTCTGCCGGTAAAAAGTCAAAGATCCATTCAGTCTTGGCTATATCGAAAGTACATTTTGGCATGTTTTTGATTGACTTCCTAGTTTCGTATTTAGGCTTAGCTAAGGATGGACAATTGGGCCTACATTTTTTACTCTCTATAGTCTCCACGTCGTGTTGCACTTCTTGATAATAAGTTCCTGTCGAAGTCTTCCTCCTCCGAGATTCTTCTTTGATCAAATCTTCATACTCTGCTACCTTTTTTCCCAGTTCATAGAATTCTCAGAATTTAATACCTTGAAATTTTTTACGAAGCTCAATATCAAGACACTGCTAAGCCATTTTCACAAATTCAGTCTCAGAAAAGAATATTTTGCATCAATTTTGTATTTTTTGAACCTAATTAAGAATGCGTCGAAACTTTCTCCAAACCGTTATGATAGCATTGGTAGTTCTGCCATGCCATCTAATGGCTCAGATCTATAGAACTGTGTATGAAAGATCTTTTTCATCTCCATCTAGGAACCTAGGAATGAATATTGTTTCTTTGTAATGTTGAGAACCAAGTGAATGTTGGTCCTATCAATGAATTTGGAAATAGATGCAATATGAAATTAACAAAGTTCTCAAAGCTAGCGAACTCACCTCACTAGATAGTAAAGTTCCCAGCATACTCAACAGTAGACTTCATCTCTTCTCCAGAAAATAGCTCTAAAACTCTGAATCGTCGACGATATGGATTCTCTCAGTTAATGAATTTCATATATGACTTATGGTATTCAGGAAGTCCAACCTATATGAGTCCAAGTCTGAGTCCATAGAGTTTTTGGAAGAGATTTTGAACTGCATCAACATCTACAGGTGGAATTTGATTAGTTGGATTATCATAAACAGTACTTGAAAATTCGGGAAGTGCCCCTAGTTATCAGTGTTGATCATAGATTGGCCATATATTGATTATTCAATTCCAATTGAGTTCAAATTTTAACCATGAATAGATATATGTGTTATAGGTGTTATGAAAGTGTAATGGAGTGATTTGGACTTGTATTGATTCTATTATGAGAAATCTAATAAAAGCTTTCTAGACTATAGGACATCGCTAACCCTAATTTTGAGCCTACTCCTGGTTTTAGGTAAAATCAACTCCATTGACTTGAAATTTGAAATGAACAATATTGATATGATTTATGATGGTATATTGAAATGATTTGTGATGGTTTTTATGAGGGTTGGTGAAGAAAATATTTTAAATTGGATGTCAAAACTAAAACCCTAGTTTATGGTGCACTTTCGGATGACGTGCTAAAACATTTCATTAACCCATATATCAATTAAATAAAATACAACTGAGATAAAAAAAATGGTAAATATTTTACTCATTATGTAAATAATGAATGTTCAAAGACCAAATTTGGAGCCCTGTTGATAGGGATTGTCCAAGGAGCAATAGGTTGACACTTGGACATTTCATAATGTTCAATTTTGTGATCTACAAGCTATGGTTCTTGGATTGGATTCAAATTTGGTGTGTATGCTTAGAAAATTATATAATGATTCATCATTCATTCATCTGAATTTTCTGGGTTGATTTGATATGATTTTTACCTACCATTCTTACCATTGAAGCTCTTTGAGCTTACAAGAAAAATGAAGTTTTCTATCACTCATTTATATGTAGGTACAATTCATAAACCAATTTGAGACATTAAATGAAGATATGAAATGGTCATAGAGCATTGAGATGTTAGTGGTTATGCATGAAGTTCCCTAAAACCCCAAATTCCATAGGAAAACATATTTAGAAGCAATTGAGCTGATTTTGATCAAGGTTTTGAGAAGCATTGAAGTGTGTATTTAGGAATGTATAAGATATTTTTATTGAGAAATTTGACCAATTTGGATTCAATAAGACTTAAATTGGTGCAACTCAATTCTTATCGGAAATAGCCCTAAGTTCCTCTAATTGACCTTTAATAGGTTAGACTAAGTTGAATTGATATTAGATGATTTATTTGGAATGGGGGTTCGAACATAAGCCTTATAGAATCCTTAGAAACCTTTGGAGGGAGCTTAAGAATTCTTTCACCCATTTGAAGTCAAATGAAAAAAATTGAAAAAACACTTGTAGGAGAATTAACCACATTACCTTGTACTATTTATGTACTTCTCTTTGAGAAACTTGGAGTTCATTTGTTTGAGCCCTTCAAGGGGTGTTTGGATGATTGTTGAAGAAATTTCAAGTATGTATAAGATGAAGATAAAATATTGAAACATGCCTTTGGAGCCAAAAATCAAAAAGGTATTTTTCTCCCTCCCAAATGGTAAAAAAATGGCCACTCTTTGTGTGGTGTGGATTGTTTGGTTGTATGCACGGCCAGGATTAGAAGGAGATGAAGGGTAAAGATTGAATACAGGAGAAGATCCAAGGGCTGAGATTTAATGAAGAAAAACATAAGAGACAAGTTTGGTCTCATTCTACACTTACAAGAAAAATTTACAAAACTACCAAGAGAGCTTTAATCCTTGCATCTTCAATCTTTGATCTATCTTCCCAAGATATTTTGATGATCATTTTCAGAGATTAATCTCATCATATTCCCCTCAAAAACCTTAACCTAAGACACATTCTCAAGCCCTAAACACTTACCTAACCTCGTGTTCAATCTTGAGTGTTTATTAAGCTACTTTCCATAAAGCCTCACCTAAGCTTATATTCACTCTTTGTGAGAATTTTTTAAATATTTGGTTGTGTGATGGACAATTTGAGCCAAATTCTTATATACCCATGAGCATCACTTCGAGAAAAGAGAGAGTTCCTCAAACAAATAGCTTTTGCTAACTTTGAGTGAACCTTTACCTCAAACCTTGAAAATTTCCATTATTAGGGAAACCACTTCTTTGAGAGTGTGTTTAAGTTTAGGGGGATCTTTCCAACATCTAGCTGTAAGTAATCTATAAACTTACATTGTAAAAGTTTGAAGGGGATCTTGTAAAATCTTCTTGTAAAAGTTTGAAGGTGAGCTTGAAAAACATTCTTGTACAAGTTTGGGGAGTTTGAAAACTCTTTTTAATTTTTTGAAAACAAACACTCAAAACAGAAAATTGAAAAAACAGTAAAAATTGAAACTGAAAATTGAAACACAAACCAAACGCAAGTGTGTGATGAAATTGAAAAACCCACTAGTAGATCTGGAAATCTTAAGCTTGAGAAGCTTAAATAGTGGATGTAGGAGAGTAAGCTCCAAACCACTATATATCATTGTGTCTCTCTGTCCCTATACTTTATTAATTTACTTTCATGTTTGCATTGCTTACTTGGTTGATTGAATTTTGTTTGTGTGAAACATGCCATATTTGTTCAATTAAGTGCAAATCCAAAATTTATGTATTAGGATTGTGTGAGGTTGATTTAGTAATGTTTGGATAATCTGGATCACAATATTAAAACAACAAAACCATCAAGTATGCTCCAAATATAGATAAGTATAATAGATTGACCAAAAGTTAAAGATGAACAAATTACAAAGAAATTGTAATATAGTGAAATTGAAAACTATTACAAACGGTGGAACAAGGAAAGACCAAGGAAAGGTTGGACCTCTAACCTTAAAACTCTGCCTCCTATGGTGCTTGTAGTTATTGTTCAATATTACCTCTCAGGTCTACCCGATCACACACCATTGAAAGCACAAACCAATGGCGTAATAGTGAACCATGTATTTTAGTACTCTCTCTCAGGAGTAGACACAAGATGAGAAGGAAGGAGGAGAAAGGAGAAGAGGATAAGTCTCCAAAGCATTCTCTACATCATAGACTAGACTCTCTCTCTCTCTTTATATAAAATAAAAATCAATGAAAAAATAATTGTCATAAAAACTATAAAATAAATAACATGTAGGTTACATATATTATAACCTACAATATTTATTTGCCATAAGTTATACCTTTGTAACTAATGAAAAGACATTTCATTTTCATCTAATTTCTATTCAAAATTTTCCAACAATCCCCACGTGAATAGAAATTGAATTGATCTGCGAAAATGACATAGAGAGAGAGAGAGAAAGAGAGAGAGAGAGTAACGGTGAAAAGTCACTGCATAGAAATTAAGTAACTTTTGGCTTTGAACCTTTCCTAGTAAGAGATCAGATTTACTCGACTATTCAGTGAACATGATGTCTTAAACTGGTAAGCCTTTCACATAAATCCAAACAATAGGAATGACAAAGCTTCTTTTTGAAAAATATTTGATTCTCATGGTTGTGTTCATTTGGGCCCCGAAACACTTTCTGATTTCAGTGAATGCTATAGAGAATTCAGCCTTTCAATATTCTCACAAAAGTGGCCCCTTGACACTCACATAGGTGATCTCGTATAATGGATATTATACTACACCCTACCTGAATTTCTCAAGCTATAAGAATCGTTAAAAGCTTAGCTTAAAAAAGTTCTAGCGGCAGACAATACTATTTCATCATAGGAATGGGTAAGAGTAGTTTAACTCCTTAGTACTCTACTGAGTCAACACACAATTCAGTTGTCCCTTTAAACCTATATCTTGAGATCTCCAGTCAACTAGGTAGGGTTTCCATCATGGTAACTCATAAGATATAGGCTATAGCCTCATTCCCCTCGATGATTCAACAATTCACTCTCTTGTTAGACCTTTTTGTAGCGGATCCGCAATGTTATCCTTTGACTTTACATAGTCAAAGAGATAAACCATCAGAGAGCAAAATTGCAATTCTTACTAACTTATGCCCTATCAATCACAGATTGAATATCGCAATGTATACATATATTGCCGACACAAGTTTTCGCCAACATGAAATATCCTCCTAGGAAATTTCAAAACCACTCTGGTTACTTTGGCTAGACAGCCCCACATTTCATGTATTTATAGTATGATCATATGGTGTCATCCATTTTCTTATGAAATATTTTATTCAGAATATAATTGATTGATAAAATCAATCACCCCCACAATTCTGAATATCAAATAATTCATAATTAAGAAGACTCAAGCAAATAAATTAAATTGCTTAATTAATCTTCTTACTTTTAGTTATAATGATCACTTAGCTTCACATAAATAACCATTACCCACAAAACATCTCACACCTAGTGAGGATAAACTTGTCGGCCTCAAATACCAACATAAAATTAATCGAGCTCAATAGTGAGTCAGATACAACTCAAATTAACATGAACCCATTGCTCAATGTTAAATTTCCCCATATATCATGTTTTACACCACCTTCCCGTGGACAGAAATTTTACACACCAAAAAATTACACATGAATAATTGTTCTCCATTTCCAATTATTTCATACACAGTAAAACTTTTCCATCAAAATAAACATTACATTTGACGGTTGTATCAACCCACCGCTATCTTAGGTTGTACACCATGTTTATTTACGAAATTCTTAAGGCAAGCTATATATTTAATTTAGCTTTCTCATCAACGTTCTCAAAAACATTGGCTTGTGCATTATTCTTTTTGAGATGACAGTAGTCATAGGCTCGATTTCATGGCTTGTTGTAGACAAAATAAATTCTCTTGAACTTTTTTTTTTGCTACAATTTGCTTACTTTTATAGGCCGTGAATGTATTCCAGCATTTTGGCCATAGCCTCCAACGAATGGGCCATTATCCTCTTCTTGGAACCACGGTTCACCACCAAATCAATCGGTGTACTAATGTTACCAACACTTTGTTATCTCAATAGTAAGATCCACTTCACAATTTGATCACAGTATCATACTCATGAACATTGTTTTCTTAATTTTGTTTCCAAAATTATATTTTACAAGTTAATGAGTTGTAACAGGTCACTTTCGCAGCAACACCCTAGTCATGGTATGTCTTCTTGAAACCAATGCAATAAAATAGTTAAATGTCCTCTATAATCATTTAACACTAATGATATTTTATATGCATCAGATAATTTTTTTATATATATTTATATGATTAAAACTGCATGTCACTTTATATACATCGAAACAAATGCATATACACACATTTATGCATAATATTTGTATGCACTATACCACTCAACGATCTTCAAGCACACATTATCTATCTATCTATATCTATATCTATATATATAATGGAGGCCTCACACTTGCTACACAATGTGGCACCTAGGATGTAAGAGAGAGGGAGTTTTTACAAGTTAATGATTTTATTTTTAATATATATTTTTTAAAATAATATAGTCATCATAATTATGAATGCAATAACTCAATTAATTAATCAATCATCAATTTTTTTTTAAATATATATATATATATATAATGAAAGTTTCATAAATGTTTGACAAGAAGCCACGTAGGATTTAAGATAGATATGATAAATGAGTTGAATATTTATATTGATCTAACAAGTTAAACCAAATGAACTGAATCTTAACAGCAATCATAATGCATTAAATAGTCTCCAAGCCAATAATTAGCAATTAATAAACATCCAGCAATATGAATCCAAACTCATACTCTAACACTGCACGTAGTTATTTCGTATCAAATCTGAAAATACTCGCTTATTCAAATAACATAAAGTTCTAAAATATCAATATCACTCTTAAGTAATTTATTTCACTAATTATTCCGCGATCTTGCCACCCCACATGAGCATCATCATTGAGGATCCTCGCCATCGCCATCGCCATCGACAGCCAATTCGGTGAAATCATCCTCACCTGTATCATAGAATATAATGAGCCAAGACTCAGCATGTAACATATTTATGCATGGATGTACATGAGTTCCTTCCATGAGAAAAATCTAGTCAATTCAAACATTTTTCCATTACCAGTGCCCCTAACTCTAGTAAACTGCTACAGAGCAACCGGTCGGGATTTCCAATCATCGTTCTTCTATAAAATACTTATTCCGTCCAAACATTTAGTCTTTCTCCTCACCTTATTTTTTTTACAACCTTGCTTCATTATCTTTCACCTTAATAGTATACCCTCTCTGTAGCAGTATTACTAGGTTTATAAAACTTTCGTCATGTGTGAAAATTTTCCATGATGCCATGCCATGCCATGTACACTCCTTGAAATCGACAATTAAATTATACAATACAATACCAATACAAAATTTCATAATAACATAATCAATAATAATTTATACAACTCAACACCAATAAATACAAATATAAATACAGCATACAATGCTCAACACATTGTATATTTATTCTGTGATGCAGTGATATGTTACTTACCTGACACTCTTTCGTAATTTCCCCTAAATCAGATATAAAATTGGTTCCTGAAATTAATAATAATACAAACATCCATTATTTTATTTTATAAAAAAAACTAATTAAATTATTGGTCAACCGGGTCACCTGAACTGGGTCAGGCTGACCCGGTTGACCTCTCCTCTCTCATACCAAATATAAAAACATCTGCTTTTACTAAGAGGCTCCCTACAACCAATGAAATACTATAAAACTACAAATAACAATCTAGTCAAAGGAATCCCTAATCGCAATCCCTACTCAAACATTAAAACTTTAATAAAATCATTACTTACACATATTTGTTTTAGAAAAGTATAAAAATGAGAATGAAAAGAATAATACAAACATTTAAGATAAAACATGAACTGCGCAAAGCGCGAGCATGCACCTAGTATAATCAATAAGCCCGCTAAATTAATTTTTAAAAATAAAATCGCATGGGTCAATCAATTCATATATCACACAATTAATCACCAGCTTCCCGGTTATGCATATATATATATATGATTTTCAACAAATATATCTAAAACATCTTTGACGTAATGCTATCAGACATAGGAATAATAACAAGTCAATCCAAATTATATAAACATTACCGGAATATGTAAATCGCTTTAAGATTATTGGAATCCGGTTTTTGAATAATTTGGATCACAATACTAAAACAACAAAACTATCAAGTATGCTCCAAATATAGATAAGTATAATAGATTGACTAAACCTTAAAGTGAGGTTGGACCTCTAACCTTAAAAGATTTATTGCTTGCCTCCTATGGTGCTTACAGTTATCGTGCAATATCGCCTCTCAGGTCTAGTCAATCACACACCATTGAAAGCACAAACCAATAGTGTAACAACAAACCAAATATTTTAGCACTCTCTCTTAAGAGTGGACACGTGAAGAGAAGGAAGGAGGAGAAGTCTCCAAAGCATTCTCCACATTATAGACTTGACTATCTCTTTATATAGAATCAAAAATCAACGACAAAAAAAATGCCATAAAAACTATAAAACAAATAACTTGTAGGTTACATATATTATAACCTACAATATTTATTTGCCATAAGTTACACCTTTGTAACTAATGAAAAGACATTTCATTTTCATCTAATTTCTATTCAAAAATTTCGAACAAATACATAAGGATATTGTTGTGTAGTCTTGATTACTTGTTTGATTTATTATCATCTAATCACATTAGGGTCTCAATTATGGGTGCAGCAGGTTTGCCATATTCGAGTCCTTAAAGTGCAAAGTGTGCGAATCTTTGGGATACAGACTTCTCGACCGTGTTTCCTTGCATCAGAGTAAGTTACTCGGAGCACCCCAAGATCACGTTTACCACCCTGTCGTATGTCGGTGTCACACTACGTTCTCTAATCAGTTTTTGCTCTACGGTAGATCTTCCTTTTTCAGCTAGGAGGTCCTTTAAGTGGCCTTTCTAAATTAGTTTGAGTACCTTTTTGCGTAGATCTCGACAATCTTTCATATTGTGCCCATGATTACTAGGGAAGTCGTACCATTTTGTAAGATTGTGTTGGTTCGTGTCGTTCTTCACTCACTCGGGCCATAGAACCTTCTTTCCCATTCTCTTCAAAATCTCAACTACTTCCTCTAGTTTCATAACTATTGACTACTGAACTATCGGAATTTTTCGTTGGTTTCTATTATGTAGATTGTTGCAATTCGAGGCTCTTCTTGCTGGTTGAACGAAATGATCATTACTATGTCTGTCATTCGAAGTTTGAGTTTTATACCTAATATTCTTTAACCCTAATTCTTGTATTGTCACATCAAACTTTAAAAGTTTTATAATTCGTCTATAAAGTCGTTCATATAAAGCGCTGTCAGCTAATAACCCATGTCGAAAAGCTTTTAGTGCCACTTCATCGCTGTAGTTCAGGATTTCTAAATTTTCATCCGTAAAGTAGTGTAAGTAGGACCGTAGTTTTTTTGCGCATCTTTGGATGATTTCATACAATTCTTCAGAATGTCTAGGCAATTTGCGACTATTGACGTGTTGACTTATGAACATGTCTGTTAGCTTCGCAAACGAATCTATATTTTTGTTTAGTATCCCAATGTATGACTTCACTGGTGCCCCTTCTAGGTTAGCTCCAAAGCTTCGGCACATGCAAGATTCCAAAAAATTGGGTGGTACAAAAGATCCAGCCACCATTGCCTAAATTGGTTGGCATGGTCGTTTATATCACCCCTTCCAGAATATAGTGTTATGGTTAGTACAGTGTACTTCCTTAGTATCTTGACTGACGTGATACGGTCGATAAATGGTGATTTCAAGTAGCTATCTAGTGGGGTTTCGTGATTGTTCGAGGCACCCCAGGTACGGCAATCATCCATGCTTTTATTGCTTCTAACTCCTTCCACAAAGCAGGATCTGAGTTAATGTTCTCCCTGTTGTTAGGGGATGTATGGTTTGAGCCATGCAATCACATAGTTGCATACTGAAGATCAAAATATTGGCTTGATTCCTCAAGTCCATTATTAGAAGGATATCCTACTGACTCGACATTCCTAAGGGGATTCGAAGGTGTATTATTCACAAGATGGTCGACTTGGGACTTTAGCCGTACATTTTCCATCTTTATCGTCTTAAATTGATTGTCTTGTCTTCTACTTTATTCTAAGTTTCAAACTCTATCGATACCGGTTAGTATTGGTTGATTTTGTTGCATTTCCCATAGATAGCACATAATTGTTGGGGCAAAAATGTTCAACAATCAAGGTCAAAGGTTAACCTTGTCACAGGATGACGTTGAACTCCTGCTGAGGAAGAGAGAGGTCGTACAGATGAGTTCAACTTGGGAACACAACTGTGGTTCCTGCCAATGAAGCTCGGACGTTAGAATTCTTACGGAGTTTGTAAGTAAACTAGAAAGATAAATGACATGTGGATGATGCAGGTGATGATGTAAGAGAGGGTGTGATTTTAGAGAGTTAAGTAGGTGCAACAGAAAAGGACCCCCTTTAATTAAGTATTTTTAAGTATTTATAGTCAATTAAGGGGAATATGTGAAAATATTAAGTTACCCTTACTTAAGCTTCCTTACGTTGTAAGTCGTACAACTATATTCATCATACGGGGATGAAAACGTTTGAGAAACTAAACTAGTTATTATACTCATTAATAATGATATTGAAACACTCGAAATTTTTTTTGGGGTAATATTTTATTTATTTTTCTTTGCTGATTATTATTGTTTTATTGAATATATTTTTTTATACACGTGAATATATATCATATGCTATATTTTGATTTAATTTCCCCATTTTATTTTAAGTCAAACCAAAAACCCAAGTTTTTAAGGTCACTTAGGAAATTAAAAGCCCAAACCCAACCTAATTATCGATCCATTCATTTCAAAAGTCCAAAGGCCCAATGTGCTTAACCATAACATAAGCCACAACAAAAGAAGCCCACGACCTAGCCCAATAAAAAACCAAGAGATCCATGTTGTTACTCAAAGAAACCCAAGATTTTGACTGACATCTTCACCCAAAATAGGCCCAAAGTTATTGACCCATATGGTGGAACTAAACTTAGCCCAAGCAAGATTCCAAAGATCCCTCAATTGGTTGACCTAATAAGAGGCGCCACACTAGTAGGTCAAGTGAGGAATTGCGGAGAGAGAAAGAGGGATGGGCTGAATAGATGGACCGTTTATAAGAGAAATGGCGGAGGCCAGGATGGGCTGGTACAGAGTGGAGAAGAGAGGTATAGAAAGAATTTATAAGAGAAATGGCGAGGTATAAGCTAGTCGAGAGCATTCATCAAAGGGATGGCAATAACATAGGCTATGGACCACATAATAGACATAGGGAGACCACTACTTGCTCTCCGTCTCTCCCTCACCCGAAGACCATACAGGCCAACTCACTCACCCCAAATTCCTCTCACCTACAGCTCTACAACTACTATCCTCACCCACACCCAAAACCCTCTTCACCTGAGAAACCAGAGCAACCGCTCTCTCCTCACTCGAACCTCCCTCTATTCAGCACAACCATCACCCGAAATCTTTTTTGCTAGCATCTAACCTCACCTGTGCAACTCCTGTACCTAAAATCACCCATCATCCACCTCTGCCACCAGAATCATCCCTCACCAGGCCAACCTCAGCCCCATAGTCCCGAGACCACCATCAACCACCCAAACTACCCTCAACCATAGTCACCAACATCACAAACATCCTACCCAAAGTATCTTATCACTTGAAATACTCCCTTACCCAAGCCTTTCACCATCCTCATCAAATCTCACAGCCCTACCATTACCCCATTTCATCTTAGCTAGGCCCGATTTCAAAGTATATTCTAAAAGTGGATCTAACAGAGGCGTAAGAAGAAGGAAGGAAGGAGAGGCTCAATACTTGATATTAGACATGTGCCAGGTGGTGAAATTTTATGGGCCAAATTCAATAGTGCTTAATGGGCCATTTTTCTTTGAATTGTGGTATTGGACTTTTTGCTTAGTTTGTGAAACGTGTATTTTTGGGCTTTGTTTTTTTCTTTTGTATCTTTTAATTGAAAGTCTATATTGGGCCTTTTAGGTAGTTTCGCTCCCATGTGTTAGAATTTTTTGGGTTTCCATATGTATTTTTTTGTGATTTTAAAATTTGTATTGGGTTAAATTATATTAGGATCGGGTTGGGTTTTTTGGACCAAAATTTAGTTTTAACATGTTTGTCGTATTTTCTAAAATCAAGATAGCTGCCTGCCAGAGATAAAAATGGTTCATACCACCCACTTGAAAATAACAATTTTAACCCAAATGGTTATTGTTAATCTCGAAAGTGGGACATTCTTAAACTGAAATGATCTCGTTGAGACATTTATGTCTAATTACAAACAAAATTAGGATACGGATCCCACAAAATTCGACTTGAAAGGTACTTTATTGAAAGAAGGAGAAGGATTTAGGGAATATGTTATAAGATTGAGAGTTTAGCATTGTAAGTAGTCCTTACAATATATGGTAAGGAGCTTGCCACGTTATTTCGGGAGATACTTCCAAAACCCTATCCTCTTTTCTTGGTAGGAGAAAATAATTTAGCTGAGTTGATAAAAATGGCAATCAATGTAGAGACAAGTCTGAAAAAGGGAGTAGGATATTTAACCCTCAGAAGACAATACAACCTGCAAAAGGACCTAAACTGAAAAAAGCGGAGGTGCATGCCGTCACGTTCCAAACCCCACAACCAGTTTATCCTTCTTGTACACCCGCTCAGTATACACCTCCCCAACTGCCATACAATCCTCCACCTCAATTTCAACTACCATATCAAGCCCCACTTCGCCTTTCTTACCAACACATACCACCCACTTGAAAATAACGACTTTAACCCAAATGATTATCGTTAATTTCGAAAGTGGGACATTCTTTTTTCCAAAATTCAAGAAATAATTTTTACTCTTTTTCAAATAATTTTTCATTCAGAAAAATATTTTAAAATTGGCGCAAGATACTTCCAAAACTGTGTTTAGATGTCCTGGAGCTCTCGAAACTTTTGAATGAGTTTTAATGTCATTCGACCTCAAGAATGCAAGTGCAACCTAACAAAGAGCGATGAACGCCATATTGCATGACATGATCGGGCACTTCTTGAAGGTGTACATGGACGATATTGTCATCAAATCCAAGAAGGTTGTTGGACACATTACACATTTTCATAAGAGCTTTGATAGAATGAGATTACAACAGATGAAACTCAATCCGCTCAAGTGTGCATTCAGAGTAAAGGAAGGAAACTTCTCAGGATTTCTGAGTCATTAGAGAGGTGTAGAAGTAGATAAGAACAAAGCCAAAGAAATTATGAATGCAGTCACGCCCAAAAATAAAAAGGAGCTGAAGCCTTTTCTGGGTCAGGTAAGTTATCTGAGGTGATTCATATCTAATATGGCAAGAAAAACAAAGGAGTTCTCGGATCTGCTGAAACTCAAGAATGAAGCAGAACTCAGATGGGAACCAAGACATGCAGATTCCTTCCAAAAGATCAGGACTTATTTATGCAATCAACCTGTGTTGGCACCTCTAGTTCGTGGAAGGCCGCTGAAGCTTTATCTCTCAGTCTCTCATGATTTCTTAGGTTGCTTGCTGGCACAAGACAACGACCAAGGAAATGAACATGCTATTTATTACTTAAGTCGGGTCTTGATTGAGACTGAGGTTAGATACTCTACAACAGAAAAATTGTGTTTGGTATACTTTGCTTATACGAAACATAGGCATTATCTCATCAGAGCAAAGACAGATGTTATTTTGAAATTTGATTTGATGAAATATATGTTATCCAAATCAATCATGACTGGCAGAGTAGAGAAATGGTCGCTGGCCTTGACATAATTTACTCTCATATGGAGGCCGCAAAAAGTAATTAAAGGACAAACATTGGCGGAATTTCTTGCAGACCACCAATCATTGGAGTTCCAGACAGAAGATGAAGAATTGTCATCTAGGTATTATGTAGACCAGAACCCTTGGGTGCTGAAATTTGATAGCTCAAGCACAGACAATGCAGCTGGAGCAAGAATAGTGATTGAGTCACTTGGAAGTACCAAATCCACATTGTCATTCAATCTAGTTTTTTACTACACCAACAATCAAGCGGAGTACAAGACTCTTTTGATTGTCCTGGAGATTCTAAAAGAGCTTGGAGCAAGGGACATCAAGGTATTGGGAGATTCACAACTTATAGTAAGGCAGCTGACTAAAGAGTACAAATGCAACAGTCTGGTTTTGGCACCATATTATGCTATAGCCTTCCAACTGTTAGCTAAGTTCAAAGAAGTCACGCTCAATTATTTCCTGTGGGAAGAAAATTTGAGAGGCCAACGAGTAAGCTCAAATTGATTCAGGATTGCAAATGTTTGCGGATTTGATGCACAAGATTATTCTAGTGGAGAAGGGCCAACACCCATTAATCAAAGAGAGGGGCATGCCTGAAAAAGTTTTGAATGCTGAACTTCTGGCAGCTGATTGGAGGCAGCCAATTGTAGAGTATTTGAAGAACCCAAATCTCAAGACACCTAGAACAAACAGAATGCAAGCTCAAAAACTATGTGCTAATTGAAGCAGAATGCTACAAAAAAGGGTATGACAGTTTACTTTTACGTTGTCCCAATTTTGCAGAAAGCATGGAGATATTGAGACAAGTCCATGAAGGACTGTGTGGAGCTCACCAAGCAGAAATCAAGATGCATTGGCTGATTAGACAACATGGATATTTCTGGCTTACAATCTTGAAGGATTGCATCAAATATATGAAGGGATGCAAGAAGTGTCAATGTTTTTGAAGTAGTGGCTCTGAATGTAGCTGCTAGTTTTTAAAATTCAATACACCAATTTAGGTTAATCTCTAACCCAATTAGTGTAGGGGGCAATTGTTTGCAACATTCTTATACGGGCTTAAATGGATGGGCCCAAAAGGGATGGGCTGCACATTACCAAAGAATGGACCAGTTTAATTGCAGTCTGTATGGGCTAGACATAACGTATAAGATGAGCCATTAATTTACATATTACATAGGGTCGTTTTTGTTTGTTAAAGGGAATAATACTTGGTCTCAAGAGTTACCTAAAATTTAGGAAGGGGAGGTTATCTAAGTTAGTTACCTAGCTATTTTAGTGGAAACACTATCACACCTAAGCTAATTCATCATGGAGAACGAGTGATCATTTTCTCAGAGGTTTATGATAGTATTAAAGCATAGAAAAACCACTATCTTAGAAGTTGGGGAAGTTGAAGCACATGTGAGAGAATTTCGGGTGGTTGCAGTCATGACATACATGGTAGTTGATTCAAGAGTTCTTAAGGGATATAAAAGTACGAAGAAGAGGAGAAGACACACACACAACCAATACACAAAAACTCAGCCCAACGACATCAATCTATCTTTCAATTTTTCTCAGCTTTCAAGCATTCTAGTGTTCTAGCTTACATTCAGCTTTGTGCACATGATTTTGCAATTATTTTGTGCATCAATGAAATGTTTACACTTTGGCATTTTTCTGTAGTCCGATCTAGTGAAGCGCTTTCCAGTGGATCTATAGTTTCTTGAAGAATCGTATTGAGATTACGAGTGACCCTCTTTCCTCTTACAGTCGTTTGATAGAAGTCTGATTTCAGCGCATTCACATAATATTTTTCGATACTTTGAGACTGACTACAAGTCTCTAGCACACCTGTACACTCCATCTCGTCACTAAGGGACAGGATTGACCTTTTTGGCAGATTACACCCAAATAGAGGCAACAGTTTGGTAACCGCATAAACGGATGTTGTAGAATGCTAATATCTTCTCCACACTCAATCGACCCTCGAATCCAATTTCTTCAAAATAGCAAACCTATATTGTAAATAGGTATCCAATTGCACCTCGAAACCAATTGGTGGCGACTTCATTGTTTTCTTCATTGTTTTTTTACAAGTCCGCCCATGTCGCGATCCCGGTTGTGACAGATATGGTTGTACCACTTACGAAAAATTATTATGTTAATTAGTAATCATCTCACCAATGTAGCCGGTTATGGTCGTACCGATTTCGATAATGTGGATGTATACTAAATTAAAAGCACAATGAAGTTACATGAGCCACTAAGTCGTACGGATGATAAATAACATGGACATGCGAGTCATTGCATAATTTATTAGAAAATTTGATGTCGTTGCCCGATAGATGATATAGGCATGATTGGGAAGGTAACAGTGCAATTTCTACCCATAACAGTGATTAAAACGTTAGCAGTGACGTTAGAGTGGTCATGTTTGCCACATATTCTGCAGTCGGAAGATTGTTATATTTCATTACTGATATAGGCCATGCACCTCTCTTAATGAGCCTCTCAATTTGAAGGGACATTATGTTTGTTGTAAATTGTAATATCAGCTCTTGCAATTTATATTGTAAACGTTCCATGGTTGGCCCCATCTCAAATCTTTCAATAAATTAATGCCCACATCTTTGATGAAGCAATCACCAGCAGGAAAAACGAATCTCATCAGCCATGGCATACACCACTGCCTTTTACTCATCCATTTCTCTGCTCTTCGTCATTCTTGCACTCAAATTCTACTTCTCAAGTACAGCAAGTCGCAAAACAAAAAATAGGAATCTCCCTTCTGGCCCATCATCTCTTGGAATTCTTGGTCACCTTTACCTCCTAAAACAAGGACCCTTGCACCACACCCTCATGAAACTCTCTGAAAAATACGGCCCAATATTCTCATTACGCTTTGGTTCACGCGGCGTGATTGTGTTGACATCAATCCCCCTCGCTCAGGAATGTTTCACAAAAAACGATATCATATTCGCCAATCGACCTAAGCATACCTTAAATAAGTACATTAGCTACAATAGCACAACCATCACACAGTCCTCGTATGGAGACCACTGGCGCAACTTGCGCCGAATCTACGCCATTGAAGTTTTTAATAATCAACGGCTCAACGTGTTCTTAAGTATCAGACAGGAGGAGGCCAAGAGGTTATTATTCAGCCTGTTGTCACGCGGTTCTCGCCAAGGTAGAGCTGAAATCATTGCTTTTCGAGCTCAACTTTAATATTATTATGAGAATGGTTGCAGGAAAGAGATACTACGGCGAGAACGTGGAGAATGAAGCAGAAGGGAGGAAGTTTAGGGCGATAATGAACGACATCTCCAATAATGCTGGACCCACGTATCCAGGTGATTACTTGCCCATTTTGAAGTGGATTGATTTTGGGAGCTATAAGAGGAGAGTTAAGAGTATTGGTCAAAGGTCAGACGCTTTTCTACAAGGATTGCTGGATGAGCATAGAAGTATAAGTGGAGGTCCGGAGAGTGCGAATTCCATGCTTGCTCGTCTGCTTTCCTTGCAAAACTCACAGCCACAGGAGTATCCAGATGATATTATAAAAGGAATCATAATGGTTAGTAGACAAATTAATTTCTTTATGGCTGCTGTAAAAGAAATTAATGAATAATATTTGGAATATATTAATGTGTCGTGCATGCAGATGATGATGCTGGCTGGAACTGATACATCATCGGTGATGATGGAATGGGCTATGTCCAATTTGGTTAACAATCCTGCGGTTTTAGAAAATGCTCGAGCAGAACTAGTCTCTCAAATAGGTGAAGAAAACTTGATAGAGGAAGCCGATGTCTCAAAATTACCCTACCTTCAAGCCATCATATCGGAGACACTTCGACTGCATCCGGCGGCACCACTATTGGCTCCTCACTTATCATCGGATGATTGCACACTTGGAGGATACTACGTGCCTGCTGGCACAATGGTGTTGGTTAATGCATGGGCCATACAAAGGGATCCCAAACTTTGGGACGACCCAACAAGTTTCAAGCCCGAAAGATTTATGAAGGAGGGCAACGAGAGTGGTAAAATCATCGCATTTGGGATTGGAAGGAGGGCCTGTCCTGGAGCAGGCCTCGCCAATCGTGTTCTTGGATTGGGTTTAGCGTCATTGATTCAATGCTTTGAATGGGAAAGGGTGAATGAGGAGTTGGTTGACCTGAATGAAGAAACAGGAGGGGTCACCGTGCCCAAGTCTAAGCCATTGGAGAGCATGTGTAAAGCCCGGCCCATCATGGAAAAGATCTTCATGTAAAGCATATGTTTGTTTTATAAAAAAAAAATAGTAAGGATAGATTTTATATCATGAGGGAAGAAGAAAAACTCTCCTCCAGGGTCCCATGACAATGAGATAGATAATACAATAAGAGCTAAAAAACAAAAAAACCAATGTAAACCAATCCATGCACAAGGAAGGACAAAACATAAAACTAAAACTAGGCTAATTTTTCATTCTCAAGCATTGGAACTCCCACTTGATCTATCTTTAATAGGCCTTTTGATTTTGTAGGAAGATCAATAAATATGCAAAACACTTTAGAATATCTACTATTTGAGGCTTTTGGACTTGAATGTTGACACCCATGGTACCAATTTGAGAAAATATCACCCCAAGAACCGAAAAACATTCAGCTACAACATTTATTTCACGAAAAACATGGTGAAAGTGAACTTGAATGTTGACACCAATGGTACCAATTTGCTGCTTCAAATAGAAGAGTTTCCAAAGACATTTGATAGCAAAACATAGAATATTAATGGAACTCCCATTTGATGTATACTCCAAATTGATCAGCCCTTGTTCTACCGCCTCTCTAGCAAATGTCTACTTGCTTCTCATATGTTTTGTCAAGTTATGATCTACAGGATTTTTAGCAATAGTAATCATTGACTTGCTATCACAAAAAATAATTATTTGATCGATCAACTTGGCAAGCTCCAGTTCTTTTAAGAATCTTTCTGACCCAATTGCTTGAGTTACTGCCTTAGAAGTAGATAGAAGAAAAATACAAGAACTCAACTAAAATGGGTATTCTATATATTCATGATGGTAACAATACAGAGCAAATATTTATCAATAGCAAAGGGAAAACCCTACAATAGAATCAATAATAATCAAGGTTTTGAAAACCAAACCGGTCATCGAATCCGAAAATTCTTCGATTAATGGTTAAATGGTTGAACTGGGTTTTAACTGTGGTTCGAACCGGATTCAATGTTATTAATTATTATATATATATATATATATTTATATATTATAAGTAGTAATTATAAATATATTTTATATTTTATAATACTCATAATAATATAAAAATACACCAATAATATGCATCCTCATTAAAAAACTTGCAACTATCCATAGGTCTTTAAGTATTCATTTAACAAAAAAAGTAATATGTCAAATCATAAAACAAATTAAAATTACTTATGTAATCATATAATCGTAAATTAAAATTAATTTTTTATTAAATTTCAAATTAAGAATTATATGAGTGAAACATATGTATATTGCAACCATTTTTCATCATCATCATATAAGCCTTTATGTCAAAAAGTTTGTGGTCGACAATATGAATATATGAAAAAATTAATTGAAATTTATTGCTATGAATTTTTAATAAATTAAATATTTGAATTAAATGTTTGTGTGTGTCTATATATATTACTCCTATATTTATTATATAAATGTAGATATATATATATATGATATATCTTTATATATACTTTTGAGAAATACTATATATTTAATTAATTTAATTAATGTTTCACTTTAAAGAAATAAACTTGAGAAATATGATATATTAATTAATTTTTCATCTTAAGTTAACAAACTAGTGTAGTTGAGTTGGTTAGAAAAATGACTTTTAATAGGAGGTCAAGGGTTCTAACCCAACTAAAAACAATTTTACAAAATCTTACTATTAAAATCGGCTCAACCGATTCTTGTGAACCGACCGTTCCAACCGGGAACCGACCAATCCTCTCAAATAAGGTTGGTTCTCGGGGTGATAGGTTCTCACTACCTAGACCGAACCAGACAGAGGGCCGGTGACCGATCCAACCGGTTTGATCGGCCGGTCTGGTTTTGACAACCTTGATAATAACATGACAGCTGACAATAAAACTAAACACTAATAAACAGTTAAGACCCTCAATAGCCCCTCTCAAACTTGGGATGGTGATCGATGGGCAACCAAACCAAGGTTGTCTCAAAGAGGAAGAAAAGAGACCTAAGAGAGAGGTTTAGTAAGACAGTCAGTAATTTGATATTGAGTTGATACATAGCAGACTCCAAGCTTCTTGGGAAGAACTCGATTGCGAACAACATGAACATCAATCTCAATATGCTTAGTTCGGGCATGGTAAACTGGATTGTGAGCTAAAGCATTGGTACTCATATTATCACACCACATAACTGGTGTGTGCGGCAGAGAGAAGAATAACTCGCTCAAAAGAGAATGAATCCACACAGTTTCGCAAGAGGCATCAGCTAAGACACGATATTCAAACTCAGTACTAGATTGAAACGCAACAACTTGTTTTTTAGAAGACGAAGAAACTAGAGTCCCCCCAAGAAAAATGCAATATACACCAACCAAACGTCTATCCTCAGGATTACATGCCCAGTTAGCGTATGAGAAACCAGTGAGAAGTAAAGACGAGTTGGGCTTGATGTGAAGACCCAAATTTTTGGTACCTTTGAGATATCTAAGTAAGAGCTTGACACCTTGCCAGTGCACATTCATAGGACAAATGAGAAACTGGCTCAAACTATTGACAATGTAGGCTATGTCAGACTGAGTGTGAGTGAGATATTGTAAGGCACAAGAGTGCTACGATAGAGACTTGGATCAGCCATAAGATCAGTGGGATTAAACACAAATTCCTTCCCAATAGTTACTGGAGTGGGAGAAGGCTTCACAAGAGTCATCCCGATTTTCTTGAGAATAGTATCAATATATTGTGTTTGTGTAAGATACATACTAGCAGCATCACGATGAACCTCAATACCCAAGAAATGATGTAATCACCCAAATCCTTTAGTGCAAAGTGACTATTCAGGTGATCAACAAACTCTTGCAGTTGAGAAGGATTACTCCCTGTGACAATAATGCATCAACATAGATAAAAAAAATGCAATCTCATCACCACGCTTGAGGAAAAAGAGAGAAGAATCACTTTCACAGTTTGTAAAAGCCCAACCAAGTAAAGTTGCACGGAGTTTCTCAAACCAAGCGCGAGGAGTCTGTTTGAGCCCATAGATGGCTTTATTCAACTTACAAACATAAGATGATTGTAAGTTGAATTGATAATTGATGTAAAGCTGGCAAATCTTCTAGCTCTTGGAAATAACAATAGTGAGAATAATATGGATAGTTGAAGCTTTGACGACAGTGCTGAATGTCTCATTATAATCTACTCCAGGATATTGTTGAAAGCCCTAGGCATCAACTCTCACTTTAGATAGTTGAAAACTGCCATCCGCGTTGGTTTTTGTCTTGAACACCCACTTGGTTCCAATAATATTATATGCATTAGAGTATGGAACTGAAGTTCATGCATTGTTGCGCACAAGAGCTTGATATTGATCCAACATAACTGATTTCCACTGCTTATTGTGAAGAGTATCATAAACACTGAATGGCTCTTGAGGACTAGACAGGGCAGCTATATAAATATGATAATCTGAGGGATATACCTTGAGCTGCCGAGTGCCATCTTTAGTACGAGTGACCATAGGATGTCCAAGAGCCACCGGAGGCTCCACTGTTGATTCCAAATTAGAGGTACTGTAGGTTGAATCATTAATACTATCTATCAGCACAGCAGCATGAGAACCAACAATCACCAAGGAAATACCAATGGATTGTAGGGAGGTTGTAGATGTTGGGAACAATTTTCTGGGAGTAGGAGTTGCGCTGGGGGACACTTGAGAAGGCTCTACCATACCTAACTGCTTATTAGGGGGTGTCTCATTTGATTAGGGAATAGATAGAGAGAAAATAGTGGGCTCAACATAATTGTTGGAATGAGAAAGGGACACACATGGAAACTCAACATGATCACAAGTGGAAGACTGGTTACTTAGTGAGGACTGATTGTTTGAGTGAGAGGAGGACACAAACGGAAACTCATGCTCATTGAACTTCACATGATGAGATATATAAAGACGACCCATCAGACTTAGACACTTATATCCTTTGTGAGATTCACTATAGCCAAGAAAAATACATTTGACGCAGTGATCACCATGATATTCTCTTTATGTGCAATAGTAAGAGCATCACCATTGCCTACATATATAGTATTTTTACCATGATATTCGGCCTTCTGGCCGAGATGATTATAATCATGTGTAACATGAGTGCTTGCACCGCTGTCCGCATACCATGTAGGATCAGACACAATTTCAAGAAAGGCCACAAGAGCCATATGTTAGGATGACGAACGTTGGTCAGAAGGAAACCCAACAAGATCCCAACAATTAGTGGCTATATGACCAGTCTTGCCACAAATTTGGCAGAAAAGTCAAGAAAAAGCTCCACGACCGTGTTGACCACCAAAGCGATCCCTTAGCCTCGAGAATTACCACCAGAAGATCTTGAGACACCCAAATGGCCTTGAGATTGAACACCAGAATAATTGGAGCATCCATGGCCATGATAAAAAAAACTTATTGGAACAGTGAGAGTGAGAGGTAAAATTAGCACTAGGCGAATCCAAACTAAGACCACCATTGATCTGTTCAAGACGATGCTCAAAGCTCAACAACGTAGACTGCAATTCCATCAGAGAGACATGTTCTTTTTCATTCAGTTGACAAACTATAGGATTGTAGTCAAGGGAATCAAGGTCGGCTAGCACTTGAGAGATAAGATCTGTAGAATCTACGGGAGCACCAGCAAGTTTAAGATTTTTAGCAATTTGTTTCATAATCAGCCATGCTTTGACCACCCTTTTGAAGACTATGAAATTCTTTCTTGAATAGAATAATTTTTGATCGAGAGCGAGCACCAAACAATTTTGCAGAGTATCCCAAAGTTCTTTGGAGCTCTCATAACCAACAACATTAGACCCAACTTTGACATCAATAGAGTTATAAGGCCACCCTAACAAATTTTGGTCTTGTGCCATCCATTGCTCATACTCGGGATTAGGGTGCACTTGAGCAGTAGAAAAACCACCAACTAAAATAGACACAAACTCAGGTGTACATGGAGTGGATCCCATGAGAAATCCCTCTAGAAGATGACCTTGAATAACTAGAAGAACCATGCTCTTCCACAGTAAGTAATTATTATCTTTTAATTTGATAGCATTGAAGGCTCCAAGAGTATTCCCAGAATTGGCAGCTGGCGTAACAAGAGATGAAGACAAAGTTGAGCTATGAGTCTCAACGTTGGAAGAGACAGGAGAATAAGGGGTGCCAAATAGATGAGTTTGTTGATCGGCAACATCAGCCATAAGGATCTGATACCAAGATAGAAAAATACAAGAACTCAACTAAAAGGGTATTCCATAGATTCGTGACGGCAACAATACAGAGCTAAACAGGCATGGCAAATATATATTAACAGCAAAGGGAAAACCCTACAATAGAACCAATAATAACATAACAACTGACAATAATACTAAACACTAATAAACAGCTAAGACCCTCAATAATAGTTACCACCAGCTCTACCTTAGCATAAGAGAACATCACACATTTTTGTTTTTAATATGCCCAAGTACATTAGTCCCCAAGCTGAAACACACCTCTATTTGTACTCTTCATGTCATCCATATAGCCTGCTCAATCATTATCACAGAAACCAAAAAACCTTAACTTTTTTCCAAATTCATAGAATATCCCATAATCTTGAGTTCCCTTCAAATATATCATAACTCTCCTAGCAATACCAAAGTGAGTGTGAGTTAGTTTTTGCATATATCCAGAAAGAAGACTGGCAAAGTACGATAAAATCATGATACTCTTAGAATAGCTAAAAGTTAAGATTATTCCATGTTAAATAGATTAAGATACATATCAATAAACCTAATGATATGTCACCTTGAGTGAAAAATAAAGTAATTATAAAATAAAGTCAAAAAGGGTGCTCTACCGCAAGAAAATTTAGTAACATGGTAAGCTTAGAATGACCACTTTGTCCTCTTGTTAGTGTCTTATGTGGGGGACAGTAAAAAGATGGTGACAACGTTTAACAAAATTACTTTGTAGAAACAAGAATTATTAATTAATTAATTTAAGAAAGGCAAACTAATTATAAAAGAAAAGAATTATATATATAAAGGAAACACATAAAGTACGTTGTTAGTCCTCCACCTCATTCGAATTTAAGGTCCTAGGCAGACAACATGATCAATTAGGCTACCTCTCATTCTCACTTAATTTTTTTTGATCTATCTTGTTCATGTATTTTTTAAGATTCTATACTCACCGGGGGTTGAGATTTGGGTAGTTTTTATCCGTTGTGGTAATGTTCATGCCCCTTGAATGTGAGTTAACATTTGTGTGGCTAGTGGGCTTCTCAAAAAAAAATCAGATCGCTTTTCATCCTATCCCTGCTCCTTAGTAATGTTTTTTTTTTCTTCAGAAGAAAACATAAAGAAGAAAAAATAATAATGTTTTTATTTTTTGAGAAGAAAATATGTAGGAATATATGTAAGGTGCCAAGTGAAATCCTAGTCATTGGATGAGTGATTTAATGACCAAGAGATGTGTGAAGCTGACACAAGATAGACGGATAATGTAGAACAAAACAAAAAAGGTCCATGGTGGGTCACAATCCTCACAAAAGTTGGCGCACAAAAGTATAAAAAGTAAGGAGTAAGGGTAGGGTTTGGCCTAGGGGAGTTTGAATAGTGTTTCCCCTTTCATAATCGTTTTATAACTTGTTTTTCACGTGGCATACGCAGCTTCTCAATTTCCTTTATGAAGCTTATTATAAATACCTTCATTCATCCTCTTTCATGAAGAGGATGATGAATCTAAATCAGAGAAACCTAAATACAAATTTACTTATAAAATCTTTTGACTCACTTCCTACTGATCACCCTACACACACTTCATCCTTTGCATACATTAGCATTTCTTATCATAATTATAATCACTAACTTGACCATCGAACGTTCTTTGATAGGAACCTCCAACGGTGTCTAACAGTTTTCAACATCCAATCTTTATTCATTTTGCAAGGCTGTAAGTAGCCCACCTCAAATGTTTTGACTTTTCAATGATTTTAGATGATGGAAAATGTCCATAGGCATCTATAAGCCTTGTGCTAGATGAGTAAGCAGCTGACTAGGATACATTTAACTTTTTGAAAAGTCAAATAATGTAACTAATGAGGTTAAATAATTTAACTGAGGTAAAATTGATACATGCATTAGCATGATTTTTCAAAACCCAAAAATAGGTTTTGTTGCTTTCTAAACCTGTTTACACCGTAAATCTCCCACCTCTAGACGAACTCATTTTTAGAGCTGAATACATTGCAATTTTGGCAGCCTTTGGAGAAGTTGTTTTTATCGCAACCGTTGGATGCGTTGTCGAGCACTCTACAACAAGTAAGCTGATAAAATTTTGTGCTCCATTGTTTCTTTGTTGCATCATGAGAAATTTCACCAAAAATTGAATTGATTGTTGGTTTGTGTCCTCATTTATGAGTTTATTATGTGATTAAAAGGTCTTACATTATACAAAACTTGTGTACATGATGCATTGATGAAAATTTGTTGACACGGGTTCCTTGTGCTCCTAATTGCCGATTATGTTGGTGTAACTTAGTGTGTTTTTACCCTGAATAAATGTGAGTTTGATTAGGTTTTTCAATTAGTTTATGGGTTCTATCACGAATATAGACATGCCAAATTGAATACTAGCTAATTTTGGTTGATTCTGGCATGTTGGGGGGTTTTTTGGTTGCCAACATTATAGCAAGCATGTTGTTAGAAAACGGTGCACCATAGTGTATTTGACATGATATATAATATAATTGGAATAGTTGTCTCTGTTTGAAACTTATTGGATCTATATTGGCAGCGTTGGTATAATGTGACATGCTTGTTATTTTTTTATGACAATATTGACATTGGAAGCCCAAACAAAAGGAACAGTTATGGCAAAGCAAACCAATAAAGTCCAAGCAGGCAAGGAAAACCCCAAAAAGAATAAACTGACATCGACAAAAGAGGAGATCGTGGTGAAAAAATTACTCTACGTAGCCTGTATTTATCAAAGAAACTGAAAATTTATCTCCAAAAGACACAATTTTGGCTCATGTTCAGGAAACTCATGGGTGACAACCACTATGACTTCAGGCACAAAATCAAGATTATATCATATGTGAAATGCTTCGAACATTCGATGAAGATAAAGGCTGCTTTATGCTTGGGTCAAGAAAGGTACGGTTGAGCGAAATAAATTCCCAAGAATACATTTGATTTAGTTTCAAGAGAGAAAAAAATAAGAATATCAGAAGAATGTCAAAGCCAGTGACAAGTGATTTTTTGGATAGGAGATTTAATCATATACCTGTAATAAATGCTAAAAGTGTAAGGGATGTTATACATAATGTTGTGATAGTAGATGATAATATGGACGTTGAGGATCATGCAAAACTATTGGTTTTCTATGTTTGCCTCACATTTTTCTATTCAACAAGGGAAGATCAATTATCTTGGGCATTCATCAAGTTTATGAATGATTTGGATCGTATGAAAAAGTACAATTGCTCGAAGGCGATCACGAACACTATTAAGGAATCTTCGAAGAAAAATAACAGCAAGTCTAAAAAAATCACTGGATGTTTGACTGTGATGTCAATGAACATGCTAAATTACATAATTATTAAATTATACCTTCCATCTGATTTGTTTAATGGTGATTTAAAAAAACTCTACAATCTATTCTAATCACAATACTGGTTTTGTGAGCATACCAATGTCTTCCCACCCAATAATGCTAAACTATTCCCAAGATTCCTAAAATGGGACATAGGACGATGGCCCAAACGTTTTAGTAGAAAGTATATAGTGACCCTGAGAAGGAGAAAGGTCAATGTTATTTTTCTTTCAAAATTGTAGTTGAAGATTCAATATTGAGCTAGACAATTACATTTTACATTCTAGTTATTGTATCGAATCCCATGAATATTATGGTTTATATTGAGTCATTAACATTATGTAGAGTAATAATGTATTTGCACAGTTTGGATAACATACCATGTGAATTGCAGGCTTCACATGTCATTGAATGTGAGTTGGTAATGACTGACAAGAAAAAGGATGCATTCAACAAGCAATGCACTATCTCCGTGATGAAATGTTATGAACTTTCTGACTCAAAGACATAAATTGACTATCGAACAATTGATAGCATCCATTCCAAAATCATACCAAGTTCCAAATCTCACCAAATGAGAGATAATCATTATAGTGATCGAAGCCACGCTCCTTACATGGATTTTGATAACTTATATGGTATCCAATTTGATTTTCTTTCAACGAATGACGATGAACATGGATCGATTGATGTCGTGAAGGCCTTGAATGAAGCGCTTGAGATGATAGGAAAGCTTGAGGTGTAATCTGACACATCTTGAAAGGATATTGAGATACTATAGATGTAGAACTTGATTCAATTAGAAGACAAGGAAAGAATGCAAGGGCAATAAGTTGGAGTCTTTGATAGTGGATTTACATAGATAAAAGACTCTAAAGATATTGTCTAAAGAGAAGATAAAAATCATAACACAATTTTAAAATGTTGAAATCGGAGACCAAAAACATAATTATTTTTTACGATACAAAGAATCACGTTCGAAGTCTTGTTCATGTTAAAAAACCAAGCAATGTTGAAATGACTAATGAGTTTCATCTACGTGATTTTTTGTAGGTAACATATGTCAATCCTAGTAGTTCACTAGTGATTTCAAGTGAGATTACCCCACAACCAATCAATGTAAAATGATTCATTGAGGATACTAGCTCGATGATTAGGGGAATAAAGATGATGACTTAGATAGTAAGAGAAGACTCTGTTTTGATTATCATTTTAGTGAGAAACAACCTCGTGCAAAGATATCTAAATAGGAGATTGATACTATTGAAATTGAGTTATGTGATATTGATTCAATCGATCTGCCAGATAAGTCTATGCCACAAAAGGAAATTAATGAAAAATAGGGCACTTTCCTAGAGATGTACCTGATGGACAGGTTATAAGGTGTATTGATATCACAAAATAAGCAAATAGCAAGTAAGTGTTACTTAGTACCATAATGAATCTAAGACATGATTTATAATTTGCATAATTACATTTTATTACATGTTTGTTATTAAGCGGATTAATTCTGAGGAATCTCACGCTTATTGCACTATAAATTAACAAATGTAAAAATATGGGGAGAGTAATCATTTTGGTTCAAAGATAATTATCACCTATGGAGTGAACTGTTGGGTTTTGTGAATAGTGACATGGTATCAAACAATGTAAGTTCTTTTATAATTTAATTATCTTGTTATAAAATGTGAATGTGCATTCCATTTTAATGTTCATCATTACTTGAGTGATTTTTTAGCTCATCAGTGCATATGCCAAATACCTAATGCGACAGCAACAAAATCTACCAATAGGGAAAAAAATGAAGATGTGAAGGCATCTTCGCTAACGATAACAAATTCGTCAATGACATTCTTGAAGTGGGGTTGGCATGAACTATTTAAGAAATTTGTAGTTGAAAAACTAACAGACTATATTAGACAATACTAGTAAATTATATTTCCACTTCACTGACCAAATTTGAAAATATAGTTTCTAATTCATTATGTCTTATTGAGAATTTAATTATTATAGTTTAAATATTTCAATAACTTATCTATCTTTGTAAATGAAAGCCAACCAATGTTGCCAAACATGTTGACAAGATGAGATACACCAAGACAACCACACGACTCGTAAACATTCCAAATTTTGAACAATACATTCTAGACATAATTTATTGCTCTCTTACCTAATTTTTTTTTCTTTAAAAAAGAAGGTTGATTGTGGGCTTATCTACTTTTATATCATCAAGAGAATATTCAACCATTCCAACAAAGTTGAACAAATTTAACCTCTGCAAGTTTACGGCAGAAGTGATACATTGTTTCTTGAACAACGAAAACTATTCTTGGGTAAATCGTTGATGTCATTCCAATTTGTCACGTGATTTTGTTGTTGGTTTGTCCAACATATCCTAGTGTTGGTAAAATGGTACTATCAAACACTATCAAGCATATTATGAACAATAAACATATGTAAAAACTTTTGGGTTATGCTAATATATGGTTTAACTTGATCTTTGAATATTTTGAAGGTTGTTATGTAGGAAGTAGTAATTTCATTATCTACTGCTTATTGTAATGTAAAAGCAACTAACATATAATTTAATTGACCTATGATTAAATGTAATTAACCAGTTCGATAAAATAGTGAGGAAACCAATTTTGACAACCAAACACAAAACATATGTTGCAGCCACCAATAATTTGACAACATTATGTATTCTGAAACATGCAAATACAACATAATGACAACCTTAGTCCTCAACATTCACCATCCACGTTTGTTTGTAATGATGGCATCATATTACTATAACTCTCCTTCTACTTCCTTTTAAAAATCCTCTTCTTCATGACACTTCACGGACGTTGTTCTCCCGTTTGACCTTAGAATCACAAGAATTAGACAATGTAGAAGTCAACGATGCATTTGTAGTAGATCACATGGTTTTTGAGGAATCATCAATCCATTGCATTACATAAGTAAAAAAAATGTGACATTTTCAGCTGCAAGGTCATCCAATCTAGTGAATGATTTACATATATCTTCATACCCCAGTTGTGACTCAATAAGAATCCACCCAACGTAATTCACTCTCACCCAGGTATGACATCGTCGAACATCTTTCCTTCATCGCCTAAAAATACTTCATGTAGTACAAATTGATCATTTGCTATAAGAACATATATGGAATGGTGGCACAATATGGCCTTAAACTCAAACCGAGGACAAGAACACCTCAACTCAACTCCATCATACGAAACAGAGAACAACATCTTCTTCTTACCCCCATCGCCATAAATGATATCTTTGTATATATGGTATTCAGATGAGTATGAAGACATCTGAATTGATGTGATTCTATAGTGCATCATCACAATTAACTTCTTCTAAAACTCTACAAAATTTTAGGCATGTACAAACTTTGCATTTGCTTCTCCATATCATAGAAAGTGGAGCAACAAATTTACTTGTTGAATTACTCAAAATCGGCTTGGTTTTCCTTTTCAATCCTCTTCCATAATGCATTATCATACTACTCAAGAAACTACTTAAGTGTGGTCTTTGAGTAGATGTAACCATCAAAAAATGCATTCATACTCTCACTTCATCCAATTATGGACATCCCAACCCATAAATATCTCTTGACAAAGATTCTCACCGGAGTAGTAAATGTAAACCATCAATAATCATGTTTCTACGTAACAGATAATTGAATTGTCAATGCAGTATAATAACACTATTTTTTCAAAAAATTACATTAAAGTTATGGTACATTACATTAAATTTAAGATACTTACATGTACAAAAAAAGAAGAAAATAAAATTGTAAAAGAGCAGGTTATTAAAAGTTCAGACTAATACATTATATGCTTTTATTATTACAATAGTTTAGGCTTTAATTACACTACACAAGTTTAGACATTTTACCTTCAAACACCTCAATAGTTTGAGAATCATACACAGTTTATCCCAACATCTTGGCAATACTCTCATAATTAGAGTGAGAATCAAACTTCTCTTGAACTTTTTTCATGATGTGCCACAAACACAATTTATGCCTTGTATTTGGGAAGACCACATATATAGTGTTTTCGTAGTGATTTGATCTGGGGTCAGTGTCTATTCTAAGAAAGTAGAGATTTTCAGTTATTTAGGGAAGAGACGCCATTGATGGAAAGAAGAAAAGAGGTCGGTAACAGGGGAATTTTAAAATAAATGTTTGGAGGATTCAGGGGCTGATTTCGGGTAGAGAATAAGCAAGAAAGGAAAGAGTTGATTTTGATTTGGAAGATGTAAATAGGTGGTGAAGTTGACAAAGGTGGAGGGGGAAGATTTTGGTTCCTCTGTTCGCTGGGTTTATCACGATTCTTTCCCTCAAACACCACATACCTGAGCCTCTTCTCCAAGAAATCCAGCACCATGGTCGTCCTCTCCACTCCATCACCATTGCTATACCAGCCCATTATCATATTTGAAACCACATAGTCAAAATGACCAACATCTCAAACTTTCCTCTTACCTGACCCACCTTCGAAGCTCCCGAGTAATAGTTCTATTTCCTCTCGGGTAGTTAATTTTCCTGAATACTGGAAGGTATATTTCCACCTTCAAGGGGATCATTTTGTTACATTTCAAAACTGCTTACCTTATGCTCTTTACTCTGGGTTTGGTTTGCCTTAAATGCTTGATATTCTATAGTTTTGATTATTGGAAGAATATTTCAATTTGGTATTTATTTGTTAGCCAAATCTTGAAAATGGATATGCTTTTATTATCATGTGTTGTTGTTCTTCTGCCTTGATGTGGTGTTGTAAATGGATATGTGAGGATAAGCATACTGCTACAAGAGACAAAATGTTGGCTATTGCCTTTTATCATTAGTTATTGTATTTCACTGGTTGCTTTGGCCTATGGTTTTATTAATTTCACTAGTGTTTAACTTGTGCATTGCACGAGTTATCAAATTTTGTTTCGATAAAATTCCCGATTTAGAAGATTTGTGGACAAACTCTTAAAACATCATATAATTAGCCGAAGTTGCAAAAATATCAAATAGACGCTAAAATGAAAAACTGGAACAAAGTTTTTTGGTGATTGCAAATATAAACCACCATTTTTCTATCTACTTTTCCATCACAAAACAAAGAACCACGAAAAATTATTGACATGGAGATGCAAAAATTGCAATATCAAGCTAAGACCCCAATAACCTTTACTCATCAAGAGAAGTCATGATGGGGTCTACTCGAAATGGCATTCTACGATTAATCTTTGCTTGTTTTATGGGTTTCTGAAATGGCGTTCCCTCTACCACAATGAGCAAGTAATCATAAACCCAATTGGTGAGCGAGAAAAACAACGTAATAGAAAACAACCACAAAAAGGAAAAAGGAAAAAATTAAATTAAATAGAAATTTAGAAAAGTACAAACACAGTCTCACAATCTTACAAACCATAAGAACTCTGTATAATCTTTAAAGAGCTCATATTTTTTTAATGATGGCATAAAGATCTTCCACTGCCTCACTCAATTACCTTTATTGGGATCACAACGATGCTCCAAGCCTCCAATGTAGGTTAACTTTTTTTTCATCCTAAACCTTCCAAATAACCATTTTCTTCTTTACTCCTTATGTGCAGTAAGAGACTGTATTGGACATTTGTGAGAGAACCATGTAAATTTTGTGTCATTCCAGGTCTCCTTATAAATTTCCATATTATTTGATTCTCTAAAAGCCTTCCTATACTAAAAGATATAGCAAGGATTTTTACATACAGTTTATTTGAAAAGAAGGCAAAATCAAAACAATAAATATAAAGGCAAAGAGAGAATGAGAAATTGGAGAAGAAAATAGAATACAACAGCTCCATGATATGTACAATCCATTTTCTCTAGCTTCTTTCCTCACCTTTTTCTTCTTTTTCTTCCATATTCTTAGCATATAATCAATTAAAAAATGGAAGATGCAAAAGGCTATTGCAAGATTATAATAAAGGGTAACTTTGAAAAGAAGGCAAAATCAAAACAATAAATATAAAGGCAAAGAGAGAATGAGAAATTGGAGAAGAAAATAGAATACAACAGCTCCATGATATGTACAATCCATTTTCTCTAGCTTCTTTCCTCACCTTTTTCTTCTTTTTCTTCCATATTCTTAGCATATAATCAATTAAAAAATGGAAGATGCAAAAGGCTATTGCAAGATTATAATAAAGGGTAACAGAGAACAATGACTTTAGTACTTTACCATCCGTTTTGAGCGCCGCAAATTTTTCTCTTCATCTTCCCCAGAGATACTAAAATACCTAAACTAAGAAGAAATGAGAAAGTGTAAAAAATGCACAAAATCAAAACAATAAATATAAAACAAAAGAGAGTGAAAAATTGGAGGATAAAATAGTACACAACAGTGTCATGAAATGCCCAATCCCACAAAGTGCGTCTATATCCCTTTTAAAAATGATTAGAACCTGAGATGAAGGCTTAGTTATAACAACCACTATCTACTATGAACCTATACAAAAGCAGTTAGATCATGTAAGGTGAAGTTCCTAACATATTTCCACATATGACTTTAAATCCTAAACCACTCCAAATTAGACCATCAAAATTGTTCATAGAAAGAAAAATTACAAAGAAGAGGAAAACCTACTCCCATGATGCCAATGTCGTGCTATAAAATACCAATGCCTCCGAAAATTGATGGATGACCAAATTGAAATCCTAAAAAATTTGAGAACATAAGAGAAACAAAATAGATTGTGTCAAATAATGGTAAAGAACTTATCCATTATAGGTAGGTGAAAAATATATTAAGAACACAAAATTCATTCTTTTCGAATGACCCAATAATACCTTAATTCGACGATTTTTGAAGGAAGATTAAAAGTCCTCCATCTGCAACTGCTGGTCAAATGACAAACCTGATAAAATTAAGATAATGAAGAAATTTAAAATAGGATTGAAATGATATTCGCAGGAAATTTGAACAATGATGAAATTGGCAATAGAAACTAATTTTCATAACTAATATACGGCAAAAGCTAAAGGAAATATGTCGTTTGGCAAGTAAGAATTGGAAGTAAATCTTACCCTCAAATTGTGAACAATGAAGAAAACAACAATAGAAATTTAGTGGCATAAGAAATACAGGGATAAATTTAAAGGAAACATCTGATATGTCATTCGAAAAGTAAGTAACAAAAGTAAATCTTAAGTGAGAATTAATAAAAACATTAATTTCCATGTGGAAAATGATAGATTATGGGACCATTTTGGATCACCGGGGAGGGGGTTGAGGGGTAGGGTAACCTTAAATGCAATACGATGAAGAACAGATCCTCTCTTGGCAAATGGTGGATAGCTTATGGGACCATTTTGGATCATTATGGATCTCACCTTGTTTCTAAATTTCTTCATCTCTGAATAGCTTTGATTACTCCCCAAATAATTTTTCTGAATGCCAACCTATCAATCAATCAAAATTATCACGAAAGATCAGAGATAGGATACCACTGATTGAAATGGAAAATAACAATTAATAGGCAGAAACCAGGAAAAAGGACTTTATGCAGAACAAACTTAAGCACATAAGATGACTACTAAAGGACTTACAAAACGCAAGAAAATGCATTTCATGTAACCTGGTGGTATAACCCTTCATTGATTTGCATAATATTTTGATCAATCATGTATTGTTGCTCTTCTGGATTAGGCATCACAAAAAAAATAAAAAAATAGAGCATATGAAGCTAGGAATATATGAGTAAAGTATCTGACATAACAATAAATAAAGAAAAAAGCATCAAAAAAGAGCATTCCGAAGGTTCTGGACATAATCTGATACTCTGTACTCTAGTTGAAGCCCATAGAATTGCTCTGCAAAACTAAAAGATCTTGAGAAAGTGGAAAAGACAATTCCAAAAGCTAAAAGAGAGATGAAAAGCAATTGAACCACAAATATTTAATGTATTTGAAAACATTTCATCAAAGATGTGATAAAAATAATTTTTTGGCAGCATATTATTTCAGATACAATCAATGGCCATTGACAAACACATAACTCCCTTGAATGAATTAATTAACGACACTAATTTTATAGGACTTTTAAAATTAGGGTTGAAGTTGCAGAAACTTTACTGGAAATGAAAAATTGCAACATAAACAGGTTGCAGAGGGGTTGGCTCACCTGAGAATTAAGGGGATATTTTGCAAAGAACCAAATATATTCACGAGTGATTGACGAAGCATTGACAAATTAATCGAGAGTTGAAAATGATAACTGGGTGAAGATACTTCACACATTCATTACTTCAACTTACCTTATTATAGAATTCATGGTTCTTTTCCCCAGAAATTCATGAGTAATTTGGGATTTAGAAGATCCACATCAAAGAAAGACCATCTGAAAACCTATAGGAAAATTTGTCATCCTATTAGACAAATTAAAGTTAACACGAGAGAATAGGGTGGATCTAGAGTTGCACCTGCAGGAGATCCACTACATGGGTCTGATTGAGGAAGTAAGGCCACTATGGTTTAGTTGTAGAAGCCTGAATCATCGACGAAGGATTCGGACGTCCACTGGTGTTGTAAGCATTCATGGCCTCTTGCATACCCGACGATAGATTATGGACCCTCAAAATCAAGCTTTCATGATCTACAATCCCAATCACCCGTAGAGTTAGCATCATTATAAGCATTCATGGGCTCTTGCATACCCAACAATAGATTCTAGACCTTTAAAAGTCAAAGACGGCAGCAAAACACAAGTTTGAAATAGCAGGGCAGATGAAGTAATCGATTATGAAAAGCAAAAAAATTAGGTGAGATGACATCGAAAAGTAGATGCATGAACCTGGAGGGAGCACAACTTCAGAAGCGAACCACTTGTGCAAGTGTGAAGAAACCCTGGACTCGCCAGAGAGAAAGCACCACATGAAGGAAGCACCCATGTGAGCAAGAAACAAAACAAATAAGAAGAAGGAAGGCTAGGGTTTGTCTGCGGGCGAGGAAAGGAAGAGAGACAAAGATCAGAGGAGAGGAAGCCAGACATCGTTCTAGGGCTGTGCATGGTCTGGTTAACCGGACCGGGACCCCCAATCCAAAAACCGAACCGAAAGTTCTGGTATCTCATTTGTTGAAACCAAATCCGGACCTAATATCAGGTTAACCGCTAATGCCGGTTAACCGTTTTAACGGTCCTGATTCGGTTTTAAACCGTTAATTTTCTTTAAAATTGAAATTGAAAAATAATACAAAATTATAAATATGTAAAAGTCCAAATTGAATATCTAAATTCAAACCAAAGTCATGAATCCATAATGACATAATCCATGCTACAAGTACAAACTACAAAGTTCAAACTTTCAAAATAGAATTGCAAAACAGAGTTTCAAATTCATATTATAATAATACAATCCAAACCAAAAGATAATGCAAAAAATAGTCCAAAAATGCAGCTTCATCCATGTTCACTAATTCATTTGGTCATTTATAAGGACCAGCTTCATCCATGATTGCCAAAACCAACCACACAGCCATTGCTTGAAATCGTCACCAACAAATGCAGAGAAAGAAGAAGAGTATAATTGTATAAGTGCAGAGTGCAGAATACAGAAAGTCAAAAATAATGCAGAATGCAAAATACAGATTGCATATTGCAGATGCAGAAAATAGTCCAAAAATGGTGAAAACCAGAAACCAGTCCAGAAAAATAGTGCAGAGTGCAAAATACAGAAAGTCAGAAATAATGCAAAATGCAAAATACAGATTGCATATTTGCAGATGCAGAAAATAGCCCAAAAATGCAGAAAACTAGAAAACAGTGCAGAGTATACAGAAAGTCAAAAATAATGCCGAAAACATAAAATAGTGCAGAATCCAAACCAAAAGATAATGCAAAAAGTAGTCCAGAATGCAGAAAGCCAGAAACCAGTCCAGAAAATTAAATCTACTGCAGAAAATAAACCTCACTTTGAAGTAGGTGCAGTGACGCCAATCCCTCCAGAAATGCTATCTGCCAATTGCAAAGCTTCTATTTCTAAAAAATAAAAGAAAAGGAAAGTTACACAATGTCGCCATACATTTCAAAATTCAAAGCTCAAACTATGGAAGAATAAAAAATTAGAAGTGAGTAGAACTAATCAACTAACATTTTTCTATTTTTTTGCACCAATAGTACACTTCTAGCTCATCCCCAGTGGGATCTTTGTAGAAGTCAAATGGTTCACCTCAAAACCAATCATTAGTGCAAATAAGTGCTTCCAAAGTTTTGGGTGTCAGAGATGCTCGAAAAGGGTTAACAACCCGCTTCCCAGCACTAAAAGTGAAATCCGAAGGAACACTTGACATCGGGACAGCAAATACATCCCTAGCAATTTTGGATAGAATTGGATACCTTGTTTGATTTCCTTTCCACTATTCCAACAAACTAAATCTAATGTCTTTTGGATTCTCGGTCGCCTCCAATAAATACTTATCAACCTCGTTTCTTATTTGAACCACATCTCTCTCCCTTCTCTTTCTCATAAACTCCTCAAAATTGGCATCTTCTTCCCCTACATTCACATTCCTCTCACACACATTAGAAGAATCCATAAGAGATTGAGCAACTTTCGGAGTATCGTTCTTATAATCTTCATACATGCGAAATAAGAGATCTTTAACATTAGACACCAACCCTTCAATCTTCAAAGTGTCATCTTCTAGGATCTCAAATCTCCATTGAACTAGGTCCAATTTGTATCTAGGATCAAGAAGAACCGCCACAACCACAATTTGGTTTACATCTTTGATATTCCCCCAATATTTATCAAACTTTATCTTCATTGAAGTGGCAATCTTCTTCATAAACGGATCATCACTTCCCATAGCCTTTTTCAGTTCATTGACCATGCTATACATCTCACGGAATGGCACATTAGCCGTCACCGTCTTGTGAGCACTAAGTTTAAGAGTTGCGTCATAGAATTTCTTCAAGAACTTTACAAAAGCCCTTGCATACATCCAATCTAAGGCAGTTGGAGGTGTGAGTTTACTCCTCTCTTCACCTAATGCAATTTCAACTCTTCTCTTTTTTTTTCTGCCTCTCATCATCATTGTCATTACTTTCAAAGTAACTAACATAGTTTGTGGTCTCCTCCTCCAATCTCTCAAATTCCCTTTGAACCTTCAAGGCAGCCTCCAACATCAAATATGTTGAATTCCACCTTGTTTTGCACTCTAATGGCATAAGACCTTTGCTATCAAGCTTTTCCAACAACAAACATTGCCTAAATTTTTCCAACCTAGAAGGGGAGGATCTTGTATACTTGCAAGTTTTATGAATATTTAGAATGGAGGCATGCATTTCACTCAACCCATCAGACAAAATTAAATTGATGATGTGCGCACAACATCTCATGTGTAAAAGATCACCATTGAATTGCAAATTTTTCCAATGTTTCAATTGTTTTGCCACATGCCTAATCGCTCCATCATTTGCCGAAGCATTGTCCACTGTTATGGTGAACTCCCTCTCTACACCCCAATCACTCAAACATCTCTCTATAGGCCTCCCAATAGCATCACCCTTGTGATTGGTAATTTGACAGAAGTTAAGAATTCGTTTATGCAATTTCTAATCATCATCAATGAAATGGGCTGTTAGAGCCATATAGTTGACATTTTGAATGGAAGTCCATGTGTCGGTTGTGAGAGAGACTCTTTGATTATTATGAGAAATGACACTTTTCAAAATTGCCTTACGTTCCACAAAACCATTCCACACTCTCCTAGCAACTGTATATTGAGATGGAACATCAAATTTAGGTTGAACTTCTTGCATAAATCTCCTAAATCCTACCCCCTCCACAAACTGAAATGGAAGTTCATCAATTATAACCATATCAACACATGCTTCTAAACTCCTCTCCTTGCTAAATGAGTGTGCAACTAAGTTACCTTTACTCTCAAATGAAAGAGTTTTTTTTTATTTTTCTCCTTTTTCAAATGAGAGTTCGGGAAATGTTGAAAAAAATGGGCCTCAATGTGGAAGTCCCATTTTGAGAGGTACTGCAAGCATAATCATTCTTGCAATGCTTGCACACTACATTTTTCCTTTATTTTTACCATCACTTCTTCAAAATGATTCCATACCTCAGATTTCAGCTTACGAGGTCGTGGGGGGCGTGATGCTACATCTGCAGCTGAAGGTACTGCCACTGCCTCTATTGCTGGAGATGTAGAGGCAGAATGTTGGCTTTCGAAATGGTCTGAATCCATTGAGCTCTCGCTTGCATTGATGAAAGGGATTGGACTTGGATTGGCAGATGTTTGTGAGCTACTGCCTTCCATTTGTAAATTTAGATACACTGTAATTCTGCAACAAATAATAAGAATTTAACAACAAATATAAGTCAAATAATCATTTCATATATTTGCAATGCAGAACTGGCCAGAACAGTAGAATCATAGATAATAATAACAGCATTAAACAAAACAATCTTCTTGGGGAGCATGAAGTTATCAGATTCCCAGGGGAATTCAAAAAGGAAGAACAGAGAAAAATAGACAAAAGAACATAAGTACATAACTAAGAAAAACCTCCATCTTGATTAAAATAGATTACATAAGCTAGAGAAATCATCAAGTTATAAATGGGGAGCCAATAAAAATCACACATTTTCAGTCATAACTCTCCCAAAAGTAGCCAATTCATTTTCCACAGCAACAAATTCAATATTACAATATTATCAAAACTAAACTACCAAAACCCAATTCACATAGTACGAATTCTCAAGAACATAACTGACAAAGAAAGGGCGCATATGCATAATTTTGTAAAGTTGACAGGACTATGGTTTGATCATAAGAAACCCTAATAACGAATACCTTATTTCTTGATGTTTTCTTCCCGCTCTATTTCTTTTCTGTTGCTGTGAATTTTTGCAATTCAAGAGAGAGAATACAATTTTGAAAAGTCAAAATGGCCTGAAATCAAACACTCGGTAAAAAATTAGAATCAAGAATGGAAAGTGGGTCGACGAGTACAGAGCTACGAAGTCGAGACTTGAGAATTGATTACTAACCTTCTGGCTTCTGATTCTGAAGGTGAGCAACGGCAGAAGATGGGAGGAGACGGGAGAGTTTCTGAACTTTCTATTTTCTAAAATAGGGGCTAGGGTTCACATTTAACTTTAAGTATTTATTATTTAACATATATATATTTTAAATATATATAATATAAACGGTCCGGTCCGGTTTATCCATGGTTTCAAATAAATGAAACCAGGGACCGGACCATATATATGGTTTCGGTCCGGTTAACCAACCCCGTTGACCATAATTTGGTCAACTAACCGGACCGACCGGTCCGATTAACGATTTTTTGCCGGTTTTCGGTCCGATTTGCACACCCCTACATCGTTCAGGGATCGAAAGCATAACGAAGGTTAGGTTTTGGTCCTAGTGAAACGATGCCGTTTTGCGTCAAGATGCAGGCCGAAGACACAGACCACTAGCGAGAGTAAACAAAAATGAACGAACTCGCTGGGAGAATGCCCCAAAAAACACGACTATATATGAAAGATACAGAGATAGATGTTTTTAGATGGTTTTTGGTTTCCCATGTACGGTTGCTTGAATTATTAACAGTTGAAGACTTGCTTTTGTATTTTATGAGCTGAGTCCTGTTAACTCTGTATATGGGTTGATTAAACTTATATTTTTTTATTTTTTAATACATGTGAGTTCTTATGTTCGAGAAGCCATGAGTATGGATGTTGTTGTATTGGTAAGTACTTGTTATGATGCCTCGATAATGAATGAGTAAGGCCATATTGTTAAGGGTCATTTCATGAATCTGTTTTAGATTTTGTTTAATGTAGCTACTGTGTGAGGTGTTTTCTTTGAATTAACCTCATATGGATTTATCAATTGATTGAAGGTAGTATGCTAAAATTGGCTAATGATGAAATTGATAGAGAAGCTGAGATTGGCGTTTGTGATTAATTATGAGGGTTTGATTGGAATATAGGAGAGATTAATATGCATATCTCAAAAGATCTTGAGAATTCATTATCTGAGATTGATTTGTTTAGGGTAGTTTCATTTATATTCAAATTAAATATGAGAATCTCTCTATTAAAGTTGATTTGAATGTGCCTCGAATCGGTTATGGAGTGCTTAGTTGAGATATGTGACATGCTTGTACGTGTATTTAGGATATTGTATGACATGTTTGACTATATATGAGTTCTATGTTGAAGGTGATTTGGTTAATCACGATATGTGACATTAATTAATGTTCAAGGACCTATATTGAAGGTCTATCTGACGATGGAACCAATTGGGTGGCATTGGATGCTATCCCGAAAAGGATTCTTGAGGGGAAAATTTTATCGCATTCCCAACCATTGGATGGAGGGGATTTCATGAAGTTTATTAAGAGGCCTTCAATATATTACTTTCTTTAAAGTCAATTAATTATTAAATTTAAATCATACTAATTTTAATAGTATGATTGAGGTAGTTGATTGCCAACATAAAAATGGGAAACGAGTCCCTTTCATGTGTGATTATTATTTGCTATATGGTGACGATGTGTTTTTATTTGGAATGTGTTTTTTTTGTGATATTTGATTATGCATCTAAATTGTATGATTTAAAAATGTTAATTTGTTTGAATTGGGATTTGTGATAATTTAATATCATTTAGTCCACAAAATCTCAGTTACCAACATTTTAAATTTTTTTATTTAATTATTTGTTCATTTATTTTTATTTTATAAAAATACGTAATGTATATTGTAGTTATGTATAAAAATTATATTGAAAGCCTTAACCAACGACAAAATTAATTTGGGGAATACATTGGATGCACCCTCGGAGAAATTTTTGAGGTGAAACTTAAACATTGGATGGAAGAGTCCGACGAACCCCAATATTAGACTCTCAATATAGTTTTTATATTATGCATAATTATCATTTTCTATGTATGTAGTTTTGTTAATATATCACGCTATATTTTATTAATGGGATAATAAAAGTTAAATTGACAACTACTTTTAAAATAGACGTTGTGGGGTGCCTTACACTTTTCCCATACGTAACAAACTCACTTACCTATTTTCTAGATTTTCGTAGACCAAATCATTTTTATGATGACCAATTGCACCTATTACAATTGGTGGTAACTTCTTTATTTTTCCTTTATAAGATCGATTGCGACACCAATCGATAAGCGAGAAGAAACCATTGTTATTCTATTGCATCATAAGGAAATAACTCTACATTGCATACGTATCATCTTTGCCAAGCCTCATACATTGCACCCTAGCAATCATGTTCTGAGTGTCTCTCTCCAAAAACAACAGCTTCTTATGTCCCCTCGCTCAAATAACAAAAGAAATGTGACTCTTACTCGGTCTAATAGACTAATACACATAATGTCATTGATTTTCAGCTGTCTCTTCACGTGATCTTAAATTTGTCTATTGCACCTAAAAAATCATGATTGGCTTGGGCTCAAATCGTGGTTGTGAATATCTTCAAACAAAGTAATCTCCCACCTCCCATCCTCTAATAACCGAGTTACCAACCGATCCTTACACTCATTCTTTAAATGAGTACGATATTTGATGGGGTTCTTTGAATGATAAGCATACCTATCATACTTCCCACAAGTGAAAAGTGAGTACTTCTGCACCCCACTATTGTCCTTCATAATGGATCTTTGCTTAGCATAAAATCCTTGTCCAATGCCATGCATATTCCTCATAGTACGTAAAACATCTCATCAACGGTGTTGAAAACCATACCATTCACAATGCATTCGATTCAATTGCTTCACACAATGGTACATACCATCGAGAACAACAGTCAGGTTGTCCATGGGATTCCTATTAAATTATAGCCAAATGAAATTGAATGATTTAGAGTTCGTTTGGTATGCATTTTCCAAAGTTTTAAGCTATGGGACCCAAAAAAAAGTGGTGCATACCAAACGGCACTTTAAAAATTGCATTTTAGACCACATAAACACGGTCCAAAATGAGATGCTGGATTTGAATAGTGTTTCATTGCGTTTCACGAGTAAATTTTTTTTGAAGACAACACTGCCCTCCCCCATAACTGAAGCCCTTGTTTCTTTTAGTGAAGATGATTATCTCTCTTGCTGGCGATTCATTCGGTCCGTCTCTCCCTCTATCAGATCAGATACTCTTCTCTTTCCCTCTGTTCCTAGTGATCTTCTTCCCCACTCTGTTTCAGTTACAGCATGCCTTGCCCTCTTCTCTCTCGGCATATTTGATTTTTGTCTTCTTGTGTTTTTGTTTGAATCTTGTTACAAATTCGAGATGCTTTTTGTGTAGATTGAGGATTTTATGTTTGATAGATATCTTTGCTTATTCATAGATTCACTTTGCTTATGCAGATCTGCACTCTATTTGTTCTTCATCGACATTTATCTACCAAGTTCCATTCCATTCTCGTCTTTTTGTGTGAGAACTCCAATTTTGTAAATTATTCATTGTTTTTGTTTTTGTCTGAAGATAGCTATATTCATTGTGAATCGTAGATGTGTTATAGCCATAATTTTGAATTTTTACTTGGTTTTCTCTTGAAGGCTATGTTCGGTAGATATCTGCCTTACAAAATTTGAGATTGTAGAATGAAACTTTTTAATATCGAGTATTTATCAAGAATCAAAATTTTTCCTTGCCATGAAGGACTAAACTTTCTAGTCCATTTGAAGAATCAAAGCTAATTGCTTGTTGGCAGAACCTTGAAATATATAAAGTGTAAACTGGGTGATAAGAGTAGTTCATTTTGGCACGTAGTGAGATTGGTTTTTATGGTTTTTGAATAGTTGTTGCCTATTGTCTTTTTAAGGGTAATAGTTCATCCATATTATTTATAAATTTACTTAGTTCTGTTTCAAAGATTGTTTAGCGTTCTGACAGTATCGTTACCATATAATTGAACGATCATACAAGAGACTGCAATGCCTGCAAGCATAGTTGAATTTAAATATCTGTGATTAGGATGGAATTTCATCATATACATGGGTTTAGTTGGGCCTGAGATTGACTAGCTACCACTCAAGAATGATATACTTCCATTGTTTTAATTTATCGTTAGACTGCATTTTTCTGGTGATGCTTTGCTTAATGGAAAATGATAGGACAAACAAGGTGTAAATTTATTTGTTGTTAGGAAATGCAGCTGGGCAGTTCCCACTTACTGTATTTTTTGTGTATGCAACTCTGCATGTGGGTTTGATGGGATCCTAATTGAGATAAATATCCACTTCTTAGATGGTTTTTATTTTGTGCTTGATCGGGAACATGAAAAAAATGTAAGCCTTCTTTAGTTTATTTCATGTTTCTGGCTTTGGGTTATGTTCATAATAGATTAGTTTTTTTTTGGATGTCTTTATATGATAGCTATTGAAAATGAGTAGAAAGACGAATGAAACAGTTGGTGACTCAAAAAAGACAAAGTGGACTAATGAATCAACTGAAATTTTCATTGACCTTTGTATTAAAGAGTCAGAAAAATGGGACCTACTGATAAATGGTATTGGCAACGAATGGTTCTTGAGTTTGTTTCTTTGAGTGGTATCGACTTTTCTGCTGGGGTTTTGAAAAACCGATATGACAACTTGAAACAAAATTGGCAATTGTGGAACAAGCTGAAGTCTAAGGAGACCGATTTGGGGTGGAATAGTTTGAGGGGAACTATTGATGCGTCCGATGAATGGTGGACCGCAAGGATTGAGGTATGTTTACATTAAAAATAAGATCAATCATTTTTTTCTTTGTATGTTCCTTATGTAATTACCTATGGTTGTAAATGCATTGTAGGAGAATCCACAATACAAGAAGTTTCGTAGGGCTCCGTTGAAATTTGTTGAAAAGCTTGACTTTTTGCTCAATGGTAGGGTTGCCATCGGGGAGAATAGGTTCACAACAGGGATGTCAGATCTTCATATTAGATATTCTTTGCAAGAGGATAGTTACACTCCATTTTTGGGGATGAATTTACCCATGAACCCGTGACATCTCCATTTGTGTCACCACTTGATGTAGATGGGATTGGTGAAGATCATTTAACAGGAATATCTCTAGTAAAAGCAACTTCATCTACGCATTCTTCTGGATCAAGTGGAAAAAGATCAAGGATTGAGTCTACATCTAAATCAAGAAAGAAGAAGGCACTTGAAGTGAGGGCAGAGACCAATTCAAAATTTGAAAAATGTATTGAAGTTATGCAGTCTCACTTTGAGAAGAAGCAAAGTGCAAGTGTTGACAAAAGTTATGATGATGCAATGTCAGCTTTACTTGCTCTCAATCTTGGAGATGAGGATGATGCCCTTCTTTACTTTGGCATTCAACTGTTTGAATCTGAGGCACAGAGACGTTTGTTTGTGCATACTCCTGAGCACAAACGTCTTGGCTATCTATGTGCTATATATGCCATGAGGACGGGTGGAGGGGTACCTTGAGGATGATTGTTATGTTATGTTATGTTATTGTCTTTCAAGACATATTTTTTGTTTATTTATCTAAATGTTTTTTGTTTATGTCATGTTACAACTGAACATATTTATTTCCTATCTAATATGTGATTTTGAGACAAGTTTTTTTTTTAATGTTGTACAGTGATAGTGATAGTGACGAGGATGCAATAGTTGCTATTACTTTAGTTGTTGCTTTTGATGCTTTCAACTATTGAAATAATTATGTCGGTCGGGAGCCATGTAGAACATCAACTTTATCAGGTGCTGCTTGAGTTGCAGAAATCCTTCAAGGCAATCCAGTTCAATGTCATGAACAACTTAGGATGTCTGTGGATGTATTCAGACGTCTATGTCAGATGTTGGAAGGAAGGTATTTATTGAGGGGTTCAAAAAATATGGCAGTACCTGAAAAGGTTGCTATGTTTGTGTTTACTCTGGGACATGCTCAATCAAACAAGGATGTACAAGAACGATTTCAACACTCTGGAGAGATAGTTAGCCGGATATTTCATCAAGTGATCAAAAGCATTATTCGAATGATGAATGATATTGTGAAACCGAGATGAAATCAATTGTATGAAACCCACAAGAAAATCATGGATGATCCAAGATATATGCCATACTTTAAAGACTGCATTGGAGCCATTGATGGAACTCATATCTCTGCAAGTGTGGGTGAAGCAGATTTACACCGTTATGTGGGAAGAAAAGGAGTTCCAACACAGAATGTGTTGGCAGTGTATGACTTTGACATGTTGTATACTTATGTTTCAGCCGGGTGGGAGGGATCGGCACATGATATGCGTGTGCTTGAGGATTCAATTAATGGCGACGGACTTGGTTTCTCGCATCCACCTCCAGGTTTGCATCATTTTCTCTTACCATATTTTGAAATAATATTTTTATTATATTTTAATAATGACATCATACCTATATAAACAGGAAAATATTATCTCGTCGATGCGGGTTATCAGAATAGAACCGGATTTCTTGCACCATATAAGGCTGACAGATATCATGCTCCACAATTTCGTGGACCTATACCTCCTACTGGAAAGCGAGAGATTTTCAACCATGCACACTCTTCTTTAAGAGGTGTGATTGAGCGCACCTTCGAAGTTACAAAGAAAAGTGGAGAACTCTTACATCTATGCCATCCTATGATATTAGAACTCAGGCAGAGATCGTTATTGCAAGTGTGACTCTCCACAACTTCATTCGTTTGCATGCTGTTCAAGACATGGACTTTGATATTGCTTCTACTTTAACTGATGTCAATGTGGATGGTGAAGAAGAAGATCATACTGAATCTGATCAAACTACCTCGTATGATGACAAAAGTATGTTTGATTTGAGAGAGGAAATAGTTGATTTACTATTTAATGCACATTAGTATTTATAAAATTATTGTGTGTTACAAATATTTCTAAAATGTCATGTAAGAACTCTAGTTATCTGTCTAATTAAAACTTTTTATTCAATATTAATACTCTTTTATTACAATGCCCTTTTTGTCATTTCATATAAAATATCATAACAAAAGGCTAATGTAAAAAAAGTGAACCAAACACCTCAGAGCATTTTACACAGCTTAAAGCTGTGGGCCCCATAGCTTTTTACTCAGCATTTTTGACAGCTAAAAGCACAGCATTTTCCACAGTTTTAAGCTGTGAAATACAATTGGATAACAAACGGACCCTTAATCATTCTTCATATTGTTACCTTATAGCTAATAATGTAATCATTCTTCAGATTATCACAGTATTCTTCCAAACTATTATAGTACAGTTAGAAACCATTACATAAACAAAAACATGCACCTAGTAGAATGATTACATTATTAGGTTTGAATATTGTATTTAAACTTGGAAAACCAATAACATAACCTAAAAATGTGTCAACAAAATATCGAGCACTTTATAAAAATGGGAAATTTACCCATAGATCCTTAAGTGATACTATTTATTCCATTAGAGACCTCAAGCTTTCCAATATTCCATAAAGTCCTTCAAAAATTTATGGTAAAAATTGCCCTTATTCCATTAAGCCATAACCATCTTTTTCCCCCCAAAATCAAAACGTAGAGACAAAAAACCATAACGATCATCGAACTCGACTTCGACTATGACGGAGAAGAAGTCGCAACAGTAGCATCATTGTAGAGCTGTAGTACTCGCGGTATGATTCCGAACTCGTTTCAGCTTTCTTGTCTCCAAAACTTGTTTTAGATTTCATGTCTCCAAAACTCGTTTTAGTCAAACTTGAAATCCTCTGAATCGGAGTTATTTTTGGGCGTGATATGCTGTGAAGATCTTGTTGCTGTTGTGGATCAATTTCATTTTTGTTTTTTAAAAATGTTTCTTATATTTCTGATTTGTTCTGCCTTAGTACGCTGGATTGCATGTATTATGCACGACCATTAGTTTAATAGCTGCTTTTGTGATTTGTACACTACATTCCATTTGAAACAATTAAATTCCCTCTGAACCACATTGATTACCTCTGAATAATCTAGTTCTAGTTTGAAACAATTAGATTTCCTCTGAAAAATGTAATTTCCTCGGAATCTATTACATTTTCATTTGAAATAATGAGATTTCATGTGAATCAAGATTCACAGGAAATGGATAGAGATTTGTAATCTTAATAGTATTTTGAGACTTACTATCCTGTGAATCTTTGAATGAAACAAATTAGGCAAAATGAAGAACTGAAAACATACATTTTAGAGATTTAAGAACTGAAATTATATTCTGTTTAATCCATAGGGTTTCAGATATTGGATGTAACTCTAGTTTCAATTTATGGGACTTAATATGCTGATTATTGTTCATTTGTAGCATGAATTTGAGATATCCTCCTTCTAATCAAATGTGACTGTAATTTTAGCTTCTAACTAACAATTTCATCTTAATAAATTGATGAAGTTTGGTAATTATTATTTGTTGTTTATTATTTCAATTTAAATTAGTTTCAATTTATTAATTTTCTGTACTGATTATGGATTTTCCAGATTCAAGTTATAATTTCATCTGAATTCATATGATTTACTCTGAATCTATACATTTACCTTTGAATCATATGGATTTCCTCTGAAACTCAAGATTACCTCTAAATCAGCTAGTAGAACTATAAAGCAAGCTTAAATTTCCTCTGAATTATGTCAATTACTATGAAACCATTAAATTTGCTCTGAATCATTGTGATTTCTTTTAAACCATGTGAATTCCTTTGAAATCAATAGTTTTCCACTATAAACAATTATATTTCCTTTGAAGTCTGAACCATGTAGATTTCCTCTAAAACATATGGATTTCCTCTGAAACAGTTAGAATCCATCTGAATTTGGATGATTACCTTTGAATCAGATAGATATCCTCTAAAACATATGGATTTCCTCTGAATCACTGTGATTACCACTGAATCATAAAATTTTGTGGATAACTCTGAATAAATTGCTATTATAAATTTGTGGATTTCCTCTAAATAAATTGCTATTATGATATTCCCATGAATGTTTTTTTATGACTAACTCTGAAATTGTATTATGTTTTTTTTTTTGCATTTTATACTGCAAGCAAAATTTGACAGAAAATATAATGGCAAAAACAAGAGGTAATTTATTCCAAAATCGTAATACATCTTTGATCATTAATGAGACTTATGCTACCGTATCTTGTTTTAATTCATAGGTGTCAAGAACATCCCAAAAAAATCAAGGAAAACATCAAGGGAGCAAAGGGAGAAAGGGAACTATACAGTACAATTCCGCTCCAACATTGGTGCAGTTAGGACATTACTAACAAGCCTTGAGCTGAAGGATGCTCACAAAACGTTGCTCAAGAAGATTCCATTCTGGAATTTGATGAAACATTTCATAGGGAAACAACCAGACATTAAGATAAGCAAATCAGATGACGCGACATTGGATATAATTCGCACCTACGATGCAGCAAAGGATGCTTTTGTTATCGGAAGAAGCAATTTGAAGCTAAATGAGATCGACGTAACTCTGATTTTTGGTGTTTGTTCTGGAGATAAAGAAATTAGTTTGGCTTACAAAAGAGACCAAATTCAGAATTCATAAATAGACGATTCGCTGGCACCAAACTAATCAGAGGTGGACATATAAGAAGAGAAATTGATAAAATCATAGAAAGCAACATTGGGGAAGAAATTATGGATATGGTTCGTCTGATAGTACTCTATTTGTGCCAATCTCTTTTTTTCCCAATAAATGGAAACACTGTTGGATGGGGCTTCATGGAGTACATTGAAGATTTGGAACGAATGATGGATTACAATTGGTCAAAAGCCATACTGAACAACCTGATGGAATCAATCAGGAAGCACACACACAATCCTGTAAACGTCACTGGTTGTGTGACACTACTATTGGTAAGCAATGCTATTAAACTTTACTATCTACTACTCAATTACAATTATCAAAATAATTACAATGATTTTTTCACTTTTCAGTATTGGTTTTGTGAGCACACCACCACAATAACACCATCGCATCAAGGAAAATTCCCAAGGTTCCTAAAATGGGACCTTAATTTCTTTAACAAGAACTTCAAGAGGGAAATCCTGGATAAACTGAAGAGAGATGAGGTAAAATTCATCTCACTACTCATATACACTATTGTTTTATGATTTCGATAGATTCTCTTTCTTTATGTAAGATTTTATTTAAATCATTAGCAATTTCCTCTGTTTAAACCAGATTTCCTCTGAATGATACATATTTCATACACTCTAGCTAACTACTTAATTAATCATTCAGGTTATTAAAGGTGACCTTGTGCCAACTGAGGAAGAGAAGCCACATTTTGAAGAGGCACAACAACAAGAAATAAATGAAAAAAAGGCTCAAGTGAAGAATCAAGAAACAGTAGTGACAATGAAAATTCAGAAGAAGAAACAAACGAGGTGAAACACTCAAACACAACTGTCAGTTCTAGCAGGACAATGAGTGACGTACAAGGAACAGATGAGTATCAATCATTATCCAATAATGATGGTGAAAGCTACAGAATCTCAGTTCGTCCAAATGTCGACAATGAGAATATTATCATTGATCAAGTGAGTAACATGAAGAATATGAACAAGAGCAATGAAGATCAGCTGATGCTTAATATTGATGATCATACCGCATTCATTGATGTGCCAATAGTATTGAGCATTGAATTATAGCCAGACATAAACAATGAGCAAACTACAAAAGAGAAAGAGGACATCGATTCACTAAACAGAGAACCAGAAAATACCAGAGAAAGGGTTAAAACCTTGGAGAAGGAAATAGAGGGATATCAAGCACAGATTCTGAAACTAAAAGAAGAAAACAATGATCTAGTGAACCAGCTGGAGGAAAAGGTCGCAGAACTAGCAGAAAGAAATGGCAACAACGAGCAAAATGCAGAAAATAAAGATGTCATTGATGCACTTGAAAAAGAACTGGAAATTACAAGAGAAAGGTTTGAAATCCTGGAGAAGGAAATGAAGGGATACCAAACTCAAATTCTGAATCTATGAGAAAACAACAGTGACCTACTAGAATAGCTGGAAGAAAAGATTGCAGCATTGGCAAAAAAAAATGACAGTAATGTGAAGATTCATGCAAAAAGGGAAAAAACTAAGGAGAAAAAGAAGAAGTTAAAAGCAGAATTAGAAGAATCAAGAAATGATAACAAAACTCTGAAAATGAAGTTGCAATCAAAAAAGGAGAAAAATAGAAAGTTGAAGGCTGAATTAGTAGATATGACAGAATCTCCTCCTAAAAAAGAAGCAGCAACAACAACAAAGGAGGAACTGCATAATCAATCTCCACGACCGAGGGCAAGAACTTGAACACTTGTGAGAAATATAAAAACAAGATCAAGAGTAGGGACTAAAGATCCTGACTTTGAGTATGATCTGAAAAAGAAAAAGAATATAGGAAAGCAAAAAGCGAAGAAATGAATGTTGAAGGATGGAGATGAAAATGAGGACAAAATCATTGATGTTGATGATTTCGTCCCAAATCTTGAAAATGTTGCCAAGAAGAGAAAGACAACAATACTCGAAACAGCTATTGAAGGTGAAATTGTTTCAGTTGTTCTAAATGATAATGCTGCAAAATTTCTCAATGAAATCGAAGAAAGACAGGAATGGGGTAATAACACTGAATTTGATATATATCGATTTAAGTTTTCATTCGTATAGAATTGCTATTAACTACAATTTTTTTAAATGCATTGCAATAATCTGGTCAGATCGCACAGTAGTAACGCTCCACGACATCAATATGCTGAGGACAAATGACGAATTTACAAACAGTGTATGTCAATTTCCTCTGAATCCCATGATTTCCTCTAAATCAAATAATTCCCTCCTAATCATATAATTTATACTGAATATTATAAGTTCATATGGTTCTTATGAACAATAATTTTAATAAACATAGTAATTTATTTTTGAGATCATAGTTTCCTTTGAATCCCATGATTTCCTCTGAATCCAAAAATTCCACTGAATCTTAAAAGTTCTCTGATTTTTATGACACATATTAATAATCATACTAATTTATTTTCAGATAATTGATGGATATGCCGAGATCTTAACACAAAAGCATAAAGCAGCCCCCTAATTTTCATTGTTCAGCAACAGCACGCCACTAGTCATTACAAGTTCAGTTATGGTTAGTATGTAATTACTGTTTCTTATTTGATTTTATTGCTTGTATAATAACAACTAATTCACATATATATGATTTGATAAAAGGAATACCTGAGGATGAAAGATGATAAATTCTTGAAAGTGTTTGTGGAACCCAAATTGAGGGAAGACGTGGATGCTGATAACAGCTTGATCATACCATTACATTCCAGCGGACGCAAAAACTCAGGAAGCCATTGGACACTACTTGAACTGGACCGCGGAGAAGAAATTTGGCGACATTATAATTCAATTCTGCCAAGGAACAAAAATAGTAGAGACCCATATAGAAAGGATGCACAAGCAATTGTGAGATGATTAAATAATGTTACTATATCATTAAACCCTACTATTATCTATTTTTAACTTATAATATGAACTGCTTATGCATCTGCAGATTGATTACTACAATACATTATGGGATTCAACAAAAAGCAAAAAAAAGAAATTACCTCTGCGAACAATGTGGGAAACACCACAACAACCTGCATCATCGTAAGTATATTAGTCAAACATTTCAAACAATAACATATAGGCTGTAAATTATAATACTAATCAATTTCTAAACTGAATTATGCAAAGTTGATTGTGGCACAATCTGCTGCTTAATCATGGAGTGTATTTTCAAAGGCGAAGATATCCCAACAAGGGTGACTCCTACAGATTTAAGCACTCAAAGAGCCAAAATTGTGCATGAATTCATGTTGGAAAGCGGAAGAGCATGGATATGATGAAAGTTTTAACCAAATTGATGATGACATATCATTTTGGGGTTGAGTATCTGAATGGTTGAATATAACTCATTTTGTGGATTTAAACATTTTCGATAAGTCGAATCATACATTACTACTGTTATGAAATGATACCAAACAGCGATGCTATTACTTTACATATGTTGACATGGTATTAGTTCAGTAATTCTATAAATACTCTAGAATTCCAAAAAATCCTCTGTAAATCAAATATATCATTTGAATTTGCAAAAAAATTCTGGAATTGATAGGAATCCTCTGAATTTAATAGAAATACTCTGAATTTATTAGAAATCCTCTGAATTTATTAGAAATCCTCTGCATTTCATATAAATCCTCTGAAATATGCATTACCAACCTACCAATGACTTCTACAAACAATAAGCATAAATTTGAAATAATTGGCAATCAAATCAAGAACAATAACATTATTCCAAAGCAAATAACAATATTAAACCCTAAAACTAGAACTTACATAAACCCTAAATAAGACAAACACCATAAACCCTAAATAAACTTTATTAACCATAAAATCATACTCTAAAGCCTATTTACCCAACACCCTCCGCACCTAAAACCTTAAACCATCTCCATATTTAACACCAAAATCCTAAACCATAAATATATATAAACCTTAAACCCTAATACCATGTTGTAACAAAAATCCTAAATGTTAAACCCCAAGAGGAACGTATTCGCTAAACCCTAACGGACTCATATATTGGATTTCCATGTTATAAACTAAACCCCAAAAATTAAACCCTAAGGTGAACAGATTCGCTAAATCCTAACAAGCTCGTGTATCGGATTTCCGTGCTAAACCCTAAAACTAAAACCCAAAACCCTAAACACTAAACCCTAAAATCTAAATCCATAAGGGGAACGGATTCGCTAAACACTAACGGGCACGTGTATCGGATTACCATGTTCTAACCTAAACCCTAAAATCTAAACCCTAAGGGGAACGAATTCGATAAACCCTAACGGACTCGTGTATCGGATTTCCATGCTAAACCCTAAAATCTAAATCCCTAAGGGGAACTGATTCGCTAAACCCTAACGGGCTCTTGTATCGGATTTCCATGCCAAACCCTAAACCCTAAAACTAAACCCTAAGTGGAACGGATTCGCTAAACCATAACGGGCTCGTGTATCGGATTTCCATGCTAAACCCTAAACCCTAAAACAAAAACCCTAAACCCTAAACACTAAACCCTAAAATCTAAATCCCTAAGCGGAACGGATTCGCTAAACCCTAATAGGCTCGTGTATCAGATTATCATGTTGTAACCTAAACCCTAAAATCCAAACCCTAAGGGGAATGAATTCGCTAAACACTAACGTGCTCGTGTATCGAATTTCCATTCTAAACCTTAAACCCTAAAACTAAAACTCTAAACCCTAAAATCTAAATCCTTAAGGGGAACGGATTCGCTAAACCGTAACGGGCTCGTGTATCGAATTACCATGTCGTAACATAAACCCTAAAATCTAAACCCTAACAAGGAACGAATTCGCTCAACCCTAACGGGCTCGTGTATCGAATTTCCATGCTAAACCCTAAAACTAAAACCCTAAACAATAAATCCTAAAATCTAAATTCCTAAGGGGAACGGATTCGCTAAACCCTAACGGGCTCGTGTATCGGATTACCATGATGTAACCTAAACCCTAAAATCTAAACCCTAAGGGGAACGGATTCGCTAAACCCTAACGGACTCGTGTATTGGATTTCCATGCTTAACCCTAAACCCTAAACACTAAACCCTAAAATCTAAATCCCTAAGGGGAACGGATTCGCAAAACCCTAACGGCTCGTGAATCGGATTACGATGTTGTAACCTAAACCCTAAGTGTTAAACGCCAAAGGGAACGGATTCGCTAAACCCTAACGGGCTTGTATATTGGATTATCATGCTGTAACCTAAACCCTAAGTGTTAAAACCTAAGGGGAACGGATTCGCTAAACCCTAACAGGCTCGTGTATTGGATTACCATAAAATCTAAATCGTATATAACCTAAACCCTAAACCCTATTTAACACATAAACCCTAAATTTTAAGCCCTAAACCATAGAACCCTAACGGGTTCGTGTATCAGATTTCCTTGCTGTAACTAAAAACATAAATGTTAAACCCTACGGGAAACGGATTCACTAAACTGTAATAGACTTGTGTAATGGATAAATCCTCCGAATTTCTTATAAATCTCATGAACTCTTGGAAATTATAATTTTATAATTATCCTCTGTTTTTTCCTTTTTTTTGGAAAGCTCGGGATCATAGAAACTTTTGAATTGGAGTTTTTTAACATGATGAATTCTGTAATACTGTTATGTATAAAATTCCTATAGAATTCTTAAAAATCAATTGTAATTCACACAAATAATTTGTACTTGACAGAAATCCTCTGAAATATGTAGCTCTAGCACAAATGGCATGTCAATGACTTCTACATACACAAATAATAAAAATTGAAATAATTAGCATTTAAATCAGTAAACATCAACATTCCACACAAAAAATTACCTTAAAAATGATAAAATCATGTAAGAAAAATGTAAAATTACAAATATCCTCTGAAATATAACCAGATGCAATTCATATCCAGAACAATAGTTCACAGTTTTTGAAAATTAAATCTAAAAAAATGAGTCAAATCTCTGCAGTACAAGATCTCCTATTATGATTAGCAAAACAACCACATCTGCCACACCTAATTCTCTTGGAAATAAACTCTCCACGTGAAGGAATCCTCTTCTTCCTTAGCCTACCAGGCTGCTTCTTACACAAAGGAGGGAGCACAACAGGATTTACAAGTCTAAAATCTGGCTTGCCAAAAGTTGAGACAGGGCAAATAGGAATGGAGTAACATTGGGTATAAGATTAAGCATGAAAATAGCTGTCTACAAAATCAAAAGGCTTATCAGTGCTCTTATGTAAAGCTGCTATGACATGTGAACATGAAAAACCATTGTGTTGCCAATGACCGCAAGAGCATGTATGTAAAGCAATATCAACCACCATAGAAGGATGCGAATGAACCTCAAAAATATGATCACTGGATGAGCTCACAACCCAAGCACAACTCACTTTCAAGCCAATGTTATATCTTTTCTCCATTTCAGTACACAACACCGATGTCCACTTCAAGGCAGCAGCTTTCCTACTAGACATTTGATTCATAAGCATCAATCTAATTCAATCAATCAAATCGGTGATTGGTAAATGGCGATAATCTCGAATTTGAGAGTTAAATGACTCGAAAGCATTGGAACACATCTCTCCATAATGCATACCCATAAAATAAGCATTACTCCAATTCTCAAAAGGAATATCATTCAGAAAATCCTCTACTCTTCTCCCGCCCTCATTCTTCAAATCCACTAACTTCATATGAAACAACTCATTTGTTGGCGCATAGGCACATTCACAAAACTTATAAACCACCCTCCCTAAATACATTGGTCGAATCCCTCAGCTTATCCTTCAAATTATTTTTTAGATGCTGGAGGCAAAATCAATGAAAACCAGATGGAAAAACTTTCTTCACCCCTGCAATCAGCCCTTTATTTCGGTCAGAAATGAAAGTAATAACATGGTTCGACAAAACTGCAGCCAATTTTTCAAGAAACCATGACCAATTTTCCATATCCTTAGAGCGAACAATTTCAAATGCAACAGGAAATAGACCTACAAAAAAAATAAAGAAGGGAATCAACTCATAATCAAAAATCCACTGAAACATACAGAAATCCTCTGAAAACTGCACAAAACAGATTTAAAATGATGACTACTTTGTAAAAAAGATTAAAAACTTAATGAATATAGGAAAAATTATAAAAAACATAAAAAGTACACAATTTAAATAATTTGATGTAAGAAATGAATTACTAACCTTGGTTGCCATCTTTACCGGTAGCAACTAGAAGGTTACCCTTATACTTGCATTTCAAAAATGTACTATCCAAAAACAGCATTGGACGACAGTAGTTAAAGCCCCTGCAACATGCACCAAATTCAATAAAACACCTCTGAAATTGTCCAGTAACACGGTCACAAACAATAGAAAAATGACTTGTCGGATCCATACGAGCTGCTTGGTCAAAATACCAGCGCAATTGATCAAATGATGAAGCAATATCTCCAAAATTTTCCTTCTTAGCTTTTTCTACAGTAGACCAAGCAACATGATAACTAATTTCAAGACCGTAGTTTGTCATAAAATCATGAACAACATCAATCGGACGTATTAAAGGCTTTCTACGAACTTTTTCAAATATTAGTTTAGAAACAACTTCAGAACTCATCCTTGAATTTTTAGAGGTCCTCACAACAACACCACATGTATGAACATTATTCAAGGTTCTAATATATACATATCCATTTGACTTATCAACCGATGCATAAATCCGCCACAAGCACCCTTTTGATTCTTTAAACTACATTTTGCAGTGACCGTCTCCTTATCATTCTTGACATATTCATACTTGAAACCAACCTCAACTGCATACTTTGCTAAAGTATTAAGGAATCCAGAAATGTCATCTTCAAAAGCTTGACCAACCTCCCTAACTACATTTGCCCAACTAGAACCTAACAAATCCATCTCATGATGGCCACAAAACTTCAAAAGTAAGTCATTCTCATTAGACACTGAAAATTGTAAATCAATCAATGAATTTGCATGTATAATTTCAGAACTTGCTGTTTCTTCAAGTAACAATGGACCACTAGCATTAACAACAACCTCAACACGATCAAAACCACTAGGACGAACCAAATATAACATATTCTGCATATCCTCATCATTCTCCATGATACAACTAGTATGACCAGGTATAGAATATGAAAATTTCACAATGGAATGAGATAACTCAAACCACTTTTGACGTACAAATTCAACCAATAAATCATTCGAAAAAGGTTCTGGAAGCCTCTTAATGGCAGTTTGATTGCCATATTTACAAATGAACAGGATCACTTCAGACATAGCAAAACCTATAAATGAGAAAATTCATTGTAAAATCAAAATCAGAAAATATATAAATATAAAATCCTCTGAAACTAAACTAAAAACAGAGGAAATAGGTAACAGTAGCAATACCATAAACCATACACAAATCAAACAGAAAGAGATAACAAAAATCATTAACTAATACTAAAACGAAATAAAATTCATCATTAATGGTGAAATCAAGTTAACTAACATAATAAGTGAATTAACATAAATCATAAACAAAATCATTTGAATTAAACATAAAAATACTCCTAGATCTAAAAAAAATCTAGAAATAACAAATCAAAACATGGAATGAAAAATTAAGATACATCGAAACTCAAAAACTAATAATCAACAAAAATCCTCTGAAACAGTAACAACAAAATCATTTCATTAAACATATTAAAAAAAATACTCCTAGGTCTACGAAAATACCCCAGAAATAAAAATTGAAGACATTAAATGATAAATTGAGAAAGCTTGAAACTCAAAAGCTCATAATCAAAACAATCCTCTAAAATAGTATGAACAAAATCATTTGAATTAAACATAAGGAATACTCCCAGATCTAAGAAAATACTCTAGAAACAATAAATCAAAACATCGAATGGTAAATTGAGATAGTTCAAAGCTGAAAAACTCATGATCAACAAAAATCCTCTAAAAAAGTAGCTACAAAATGAGATGCAATCAATAGTTGTAATCGAATGAATAAAATCTTATTATTACCTATTTCAACCAAAGAATCAATCAGAAGTTGTAGTCGAACAAAATCGAAGGTGTGATAATGATTTTTTTTGAATGAAGAAACGTAAGTTCCGGAGGCTAAGCTTGACGTGAATAGTATCAGTTCGAAAAACTGAAATTTGTTAATTAGGTATAAGGGCAAATTTGTCATAATATTAAATGAAATATTAAGTTTGTCCTTATTGAGCTAAAACCCAAAAACTTAAGGATGTATTGGGCCACCAAAAGTGTTAAAAGACTTTATGGAATAAGAAGCCCATATAAAGGATTTTTCACCAAAAAAACCCTTAAAAATTGACCTATCCAGCAAACTAATCAGCATTAAAAACGCATATTACATATCTCAAACATTAAAACGAACATTCTATGCAATAAATACGAAGTCGATTATGCCAACAAAAAGCTCGAAATCGAGCTCCAACTATGTCCAAAAATTAGCAGATAAATTCTTGTCTGAATTTCGAAACCACGAAAACAAGCTCAAACTATGCCCGAAAATGGCAAAAGGATAGGCTCCCATCTGATTTTGAGCACCATGAAAATCTTGTTCTAGAAGATTAGGAGAGATAATATAATAAAAACTAAAAAATTAATGTCCTAACCCAAGTTAAGTGCAATTGAGACATTTGAGCGGTAAGATGAACACGACTGAGGAGAGAGAAGCGGGAAGAAAAAATTTCCCTAAATTATTGTAATATAAAATGTCTAGGTGACATGCACACATGTCATGCCACCTAGATTATGGAAGGATTTGTACATTTTGGTTATACACGATTAACATTTTTGTATATTAATTAACTCTCAATCGGCACTTTTTTAATTTATGTTGTTCACAGCCACATATGATGTCCTACGTTTCTATATGGTACATTACACACAAATAAGATGTTTCATTTTGATTTTTTTTTCTTTTTTGATGATGTAAAATTGTGACCTCCGAGATCATAATTCATGCATCTCATTATTGAAGAAGCTTCTGTGTCCCACTCATCTTCTTTTATGGATAGAGCTCAATTCCCCTCTCACAGCGTTTCGCTTGCAGTGGGAATTGAACTCCTTATCTCATTTAAATGGGAAGTAGACACTACAACCAAGCTGATCAGCGAAACGCTGTGAGAGAGGAATTGGGCCCTACCCATAAAATAAGATGAGTGGGACACGGAGGCGTTCTCAATAATGAGATGCACGAATTATGATCCTGGAAGTCACAATTCTGCATCATCGCTTTTATTTATTTTTTTCTTTCAATGGTCATGTAATTTTGATCCACCAAATACAAAGGAATGGTAGGTTGTTTTGTTGGTTTTTGCTTCCAAAGTGGAAATTAATATGATCACAAAACTATCTCGCATGCAAGGAAAGTTAGGCAGCCAAATTGACAAAAATATCTTGGTTTGACTAGTTCCAATTCCTTCAAGGAAAGGAAAGGGAAAGTTAGGTACATAGAGATAATGTAGTAGACTAAGTGCAATCGTGAAAGTTAAGTTTGCTTTCTCACAAACAAAAAAGTCTCAGCCCAAGATTGGATAGGTTTAGGGGCCAACTTTGACATTTATCACAGGCTCTAGAGCTTTGATATCCATAATTTGGTAACCCATGAGAATTCATATCTATATAGATATTCTCTCTTATCTCTCATTCTTCCCTCTTTTTTTGAAAAAATTTAAAATAAAAATATTTTCTCTTCTAATTTCTTCTTATTTGGATTTTCTCTATTCTGTCTCATAATTTAATCACTTTCATATTTTCAACTTCTCTCTTATATTTTCCACTTTTTTTAGGTGTTTTGATGATTATAAAAGTGGTTCGAGGTTCCTGAGGAAAAATTATGATTCTTTCATTTTTTTATTTTTTTTTGTGCGAATCAAGAGACCTATTAACTTTTACACAAGATGTTGGACTTATTTACGAAATCTTTCTGATTTTTTTAACTTTTATTTGCTTTTCATCATTATCAAAGGATTCTGACATTTTTATGTTCGAAATATGTTGCTGGTGCAATTTGTTGCTAAACACTTAAAAACTTGATAACAAAAATGTTACAGAACCCAATTTTTATTAGTCCAACTCAACCTAAGTTTATATGGCACTCCATGTAGGTATGTGGATCATGTTGAACTTTTTCAAAAATCAGTTAATAATATTAATTTTTTCATAAACGAAACTTTAAAATGTTGTCTCTCAAAATACATGTTACATTTCAAAAAAAAATTAAAAATTTGAACTTAGCGCGTAAAAATCTTTCTAATAAGATCCATTGTCGATAGTTTTTATTGCATTTTTTCAATTATATTGTTTTTAAAAACAATGTAACTCATATATATGATGTGTAAACTATTTATTTGATCTGAAATTTTATTATATATTTATTGTTTTTTTTTTACATTTTTATTGAAATTACATTGGGTACCCAAATGTTAACGGGTTCGGGTATCCAACGTAATTTAAGGTTCAGGTACCCAAAGTAATTTCAATAAAAATGCAAAAAACAATGAATATATATATATATATATATATTCTACTATCATAGTGTAATAAAATTTCAGCTCGATTAGACTATTTACACATCATATATATGAATTACATTGTTTTTTAAAAACAACGTAATTAAAAAAATGCAATAAAACTATCGACAATGAGTATTTATTAGAAAGATTTTTATACGCTGAGTTCGAATATGTAATTTTTTTTAAATCTAACATGTATTGAGATTTAAAATATTTTAAAGTTTCGTTTATGAAATAAATAAATAAATAATGTGCAGTAAATGAAGAGAGATAAATAAATGAATATATTAATATTATTAACTAATTTTTAAAAAAGTTTAACATGAATAAATTAAATAAACCCATGTAGAATTAGGTTAAGTTGGGTTAATGAAAGTTGAGTTTTATAACATTTTTGTAAAAAATAATATGGAAAGAGAAAATAAATTTTTTTTTACTTTATTTTCAAAAATTAATTGGAAATAGAAAATGAAGGAAGTAAATTAGAGAGATAATATTTTTTTTTTCAAAAATTGTCCACCATGGCATGCATACATGGCGGCTCCCTTGTAGATATGGACACTTATGAGTCCCCAAAAAATAGGTTTTAGAAAAAATTTCGTTTGATATAATTGCTGAATTAGATAATTAATATGATCCGCATCAGCTTCTTTTAATCGATTTCTATGACAATTTTTTTTAATATAATACCATAAACCATTTTTTAAATCATTTAGATATTCATTTGTATATATTGATTTAAACTTTATTCATTTTATAATTATTATAATTATTATAACATAAAATCCTACCATATGAAAATAATAAATCAGTTGACATTAATATTTTCGTAACCTAAATATACCAGATAAATATTATAATAAATCATTTTGTTTAATATTTAATGTGATTGTTTTATTTTATTCACTATTTTCAAAAAAAAAAATTATCATCGTTATAGTGAAATTTAATATTTTTAATATTAAAATATTAATAAATACTGTATCCCATTGTACGGTAAGTGATCAATAAATTTGGAGAGTGACTGTAGTATCAGGTAAAATAAAAATATAGTGACGCTAAAATAATTGCACTGTATATTGGTTTTACAGTATCTGATGCAGGGAGCCTCTTTCGTATTTTCTAAAATAATTATACTATATATTGGTTTTACAGTATCTGATGAGTTGGTATAGCCTAGCAAAAGCACTACTATAATGTCATGATTTAATTGAGTTTATGCTTTGATACCATATATGTCAGCTAGGAAGTGCTCTTTGGTTCTCGAGCATCGAAGGATATATGAGGTCCTAGTTTGATGTTTACAAATAATCTTAAATTTTTTAGCTTAAACAATTTATTGAGGCAGTTTCATCATTATTAGGGGTTGTAAAATATTAATACCGGATAGAACATCAATTGTATATGAAATATTTATATGTCTGGATCTCAATCTGGATTGAATTTTGAATATATATTTGATCAAATATTCAAACTCAAATTAGTTTAGTGGACAAAATAAGACGGATAATAATTTTGGATGGATATACGTAAATTTCAATATTAACATGGATTAGGATGCAGTGTACCCTTTCGTTTTAGACTATTTTTTTTCCTATAATATATGATTATAGTAGAAGATCCATACATGTACTTTGAATAAGTTCAACATAACTTACTGGCTTGACCGGAAGAAGGCAACTTAAGTGAAACACTAAACATAGCAGCCAAGAAAAAAAGGGAAGTGGACGGCTCCACACCATGTGGCAGATTGAGCGGGACAACTTCTTAAAAAGTTGACACTAATAATTCTTATTTTTCTCGTATTTATATTCACACCGTTAATCTCTCATTAGAGTTTGAGTCTTAATAAGATTCTCCTCCCATAAGGATTCCGAATCATCTTCAAAGTTGATATAATTATAATATATAGGAAATTACGTTCTGTTGAATTCTTCCTCGATAGGCCGAGGGGGGTACGATAGCCTCTAACGTACCTCTACCGAGGTGCCCTCCTCAGTGGGCGAGGTGGCCCATTGGGTATCTCCTACTGAGGTGCCCTCCTCGTTGGGGTAAGGTGGCCCCTTGGGTATCTCCTACCGATGTGCCCTCTCAGTGGGCGAGGTGGCCCATTGGATATCTCCTACCGAGATGCAGTCCTCGGTAGGATAAGATAGCCCCTTGGGTAAAGGCAATCTCCATGGGTCGATCCAACGTCCTTCTTGTAGGGACACATGCCACAACATAATTGATAGGGACATGTATAAATATAAATTGTGGTCCATAAATGTTGATATAGATCAAGGAGAATTTTCAAAACCTGTTACCATTAATATACATAATAAAGCTTATGTAATAACTTTTTTAAAAATTTCAAAGTATTCGATCATCATTTATATTACTTGTTCTACTTATTTAGTGGAGTATTTATATTTTTAGTCTAATTTATACATTCGTGGAAGACATTCTATCAAACACCTCGTCAAACGTTAGATTCTAAGCTTCAATAAGCTCAATTAGTTTCAAATTGAAACTTATTTTAGAGCTTATTCCAAAACCTTTTTTTTCCTTTTCTTTTATTAATTAAAATTGTATATTGATGGCATCAAAAAAGTGACTTACCTATATAACGTATCTAGAGATTGAACTTGCTGGTAGGATGTGGATAACTGTCTGCACAATAAACAAACATGAGATAGAAGGCCCACCAAAAATTATCCTTTGACGTATGCGCTCCGATGCTCAAGTCAAATCTTACTTAAAAGCAAGGAGAGCAGTTGTCCGAAGCTCTCTGTAAGTTTAAGTGTGAAAATTGTGCTTAGAGAGTTTTATACCTAATTTTGAGAGTCTTATATAGGAGTAGTGGAGTCCGAATTTGAATAGGATTAGGACTCTCCCTCCTTGCCATCTGCACCGTTAATCTTTGGAGTACTGAAGTTTGAGCCTCATGATGACTCCTCTCTCAACAGGAATCGGAATCCGCTTCCATGTTAATCTCCTAATCATAGTAGGAAGCCGTTCAATATCGAGCAACTCCTTAGTATGTCGAGGAGGTATGCATAGCCTTGGATGGTTCTTACCGAGGTGACCTCCTCAGTAAGACAAGGTTACATCTTGGATATAAGGCTTCTTCCATGGACCGGTCCAACATACTTATTGAGGTGACACATGTACTAATCTTATTGGTGGGATCATTTTGGTAATATCATATATAAAATTAAAATATTAATTTCGTGTAATTTATAATTTTAAACTTAAAATTAAATTTAATAAAAGATATATATAGTTAAAGAAACAAAATTTACAAAAAAATAAAAAGTTATATTATAACAAATTACAATAATAATAATTTTTATCATTCTATGATCTTTATTGTATCCTTTAAACTAAAAACAATAGATATTTTCACAGTTTTTCTAAGTTATGGTAAATTATAAATTCACTAAACACTCAGATAGTGTATAAGCTTTACAGCTTATAAGTTAGCCTATTTTTGGCACCTTATAAGCTCTATCAAATAGTGCATCGCAACTGCTCGTGGATTTAGATAAGTCCATAAATGTATGCAATAGCCCAAAAAATTAGGGGTGTTAAAGGCTAATTTTTTAACATATTTTCGTCAAATCATTCAGTGGGTTTTTTTGTTGATTTTTCGATTTTCAATTTGATTAATTTCAGTGAAAAATATGTAAATTTATTTTGAATAAAACTGACCAAATGGTTCAATTTTTGATCGGTTTCAATTTTGACGATTTTTTTATAGTCCTACTGGAAACCATCATACTATATATAAAAAATTCAGGCTACAAATTTTTTTATTTTAATAAAAATCAAAGAAAAATGTTATATGTGCCAACCCTAAACAACCTATAACAACATATTCCATTGTAACATCGTACGTACTTCATTGTAAATTTATAATGAAATACGATATTCTATCGTAATATAATATTTCACTGTACACTTATATTCTATTATAATATCATGTTTCATTGTATAATTACAATGAAATATCACATTTCATTATAAATTTTTTGATGAAATATAATGTTACAATGAAACGAAACAATATGGGCTGTTTATCCTTGATCTATTTCTAACTACTAAAAATCAAACTACCATCTTTAGGTTTTAAGTGGACAGATTCTTTGCTAACCTTATCGTGGTTCATAAATGCTGATATAGATCAAGGAGAGTTTTCAAAACCTGTTATCATTAAATGGCATTCAGTTTCTGGTTCTTTGCACCGACAAGTCTCTCAGTCAATACTCAATGCATGCACGCCTTCTCCTAGAGTAAAACTTCTCTTTCTAAATTTAATTGAATGCAAAAAGATAAAGCACATAACACACACTGCTCTACAATTCACTATATATACACCACCTCTCTCAGAGGCATTTTCACAAACACTTCTCGCACAACAAAAATGGAATCCCTTAGTAGCCTCAAAACAATCTTTCTCGCTCTAATCATTGCAACAGCAGCCGTGCCCGTCGTAATGGGACAGAACTGTGGGTGCGGTGCTGGGGTTTGCTGCAGCAGATTTGGCTACTGTGGCAATGGCAATGAATACTGTGGAGAGGGTTGTCGTGAGGGTCCATGTAACAGATCCCCAGGTAACACTCCCTCTAACAGCGGTGTTAATGTGGCTGATGTTGTCACACCCCAGTTCTTCAGCGGCATAATCAACAAAGCTGCTGCTAATTGTGCTGGCAAGAGGTTTTACACTAGAGATGCATTTCTTAATGCTCTCAAATCCTTCTCTGGGTTCGGGAAAATTGGCTCTGCTGATGATTCTAAACGTGAGATTGCTGCCTTTTTCGCTCATGTCACTCATGAAACCGGAAGTAAGGTTCCTTTCCCTTTAATTTATTTTCTAGCTTGTGCATGATTTTTTTACTGCTTTAATAGGTTGCGTCATATAAAAAGACCAGTTAATATACAAATATATATATATATATATATATATATATGTATGTATGTATGTACGCATTTGGAAAGAAAAAAAATTAATTTGTTGTACATGCAGGCTTTTGCTATATAAGTGAGCAGAATCCCCAATCAAAGTATTGCGACACAACAAGAACGGACTATCCATGTGCACCAGGGAAGAGCTACCACGGCCGAGGACCGCTCCAGCTATCGTGGAACTACAACTACGGTGCGGCAGGAAAGGACCTGAATTTCAATGGGTTGGGGTCTCCTGAGTCGGTGGCTAATGACCCTACCTTAGCATTCAAGACTGGTTTGTGGTTTTGGATGAAAAATGTTCGTCCAGTGGTGACTCAGGGTTTTGGAGCCACGATTCAGAGGATCAACGGCGATGTTGAATGTGGTGGAAAAAAACCTCTGCTTGTTCAAGCTCGTATTAATTATTACACTGATTATTGTCGCCAGTTTGGTGTTAGTCTTGGAGGCAATCTCCAGTGCTAGGATATATATATATATACACGAGAGAGAACAATAAATTTGAGTAATTACGAAGAATAAAAGAGAAGATTACTGTATTTGTATCTCTCTTTTCTCTCCCCAATTAATAAAAGATTGCATTATATTAGTGTTGATCGTTTTATTTTCGTTTTAATTTATCTTTTAAAAAGGTCTAGTCCAGTTGAGAAGAATTGAACCTTACTTATAAATTATGACAGTTGACTTGCTGCTAGGTTTATTAATTATGGCCAAGGCTCACCTAGCATTAGCATTATTTATAGATCATACGATCCATAAATAAATTTAGGTACGTTGAATAGAGTGTGTAATCATATTACATCAAATAATTAAAGTAACAAGTACATCTCGAGTCAATGACAAGTACGTTTAAGTTATGCTTCAAATTTTGATTTTCGTTTGTCAATGAGGCTTGACCTAAACCCTAAATTGATTGTATTTCCATAGAAACTAATTAAGTTCCAAGGAGTAAGAAGACCACTTTGTTGCATTTACTTTGTAAATTGTAATAGTATGAATTGAAGAGACTAGACTAATATAAATTGAAGAAACTTAAAAGAAAAGTAGAAATTTGTAAGTATGATTCGTGACCCTTTTTGCAATCTCCTCGAGCCTCTTTTATAGTCTTTCCTTAATTTTTGTGATTGGTCGATCTTTCAAGCTTGTGATAACTAATTGTAATTGTCTTTTGAGGGGCTCATTTGAGCCGTTTTATTGAAGTACAGGGGCTCATTTGAGCCATTTTGTAACATATGAAATTTCAGGTCAGCAATTAACGGCTAACTCAGTATTTTTTGATGGAAAAATATAGAAGGGCTAACGTTTGCTGTTTTAGTAAGTACAAGGGTTTATTTGATCCGTTTCAAAATAGAGGGGCTTAAGTGGTCCAAAAGTGAAAGCACATGGGTCATTTCGAAACTTGAACCTATTGAATTTTACATAACACCTCCTACTATATTCAGTGGCCCGGTACCAACATTTTGAACTGGTGTGATCATCGATTCCTGGTTGGATCGATCAAACCGACCAACATTTGAAGACTGCATCAGATCATACCATATTTTCTCTCTCACAGTATCTTCAACATTTGTGGATGCTGATCCATAATTTTGTCTTCGTCATCAATATACATAATAAAGCTTATGTAATAACTTTTAAAAAGATTAAAATTATTTGATCATCATTTATATTACTTATTCTACTTGTTTAGTATAGTTTTTATATTTTTTAGCCTAATTTATACATTCGTGGAAGACATTCTACCAAACACCTCGTAAATACTAGATTATAAGCTTCAGTAAGCTCAATTAGTTTCAAATTGAAACTTATTTTAGAGCTTACTTCAAAATGTTTTTTTCCTTTTCTTTTATTAATTTTATATAATAATAAAATATTAATTTCGTGTAATTTATAATTTTAAACTTAAAATTAAATTTAATAATATATATATATATATATATATAACAAAATTTTCCAAAAAAGTAAAAAGTTATATTATAACAAATTGCAATAACAATAATTTATACCGTTCTGTAATCTATATATATTGTATCTTTCAAACTAAAAGCAATAAATATTTTCACAGTTTCTAAGTTATCGTCAGTTATAAACTTCACCAAACACTCTGATAGTGTATAAGTTTTACAGCTTATATGTTAGACTATTTTGACCCGTTATAAGGTCTATCAAATAGTGTCATATACTCAACTACTCGTGGATTTATATAAGTCCACAAACGTATGCAATAGCCCAAAAATTAGGGGTGTGAATGGTCGATTTTTTGACATATTTTGGTCAAACCATTTAGTGGGTTTCTGTCGATTTTCGGTTTGATTTTTGATCGATTTTAGTGAAAAATATATACAAATTCTTTTGAATAAAATCGACCAAACGGTTCAATTTTTGATCGATTTCAATTTTGACGATTTTTTTTGTAGCCCTACTAGAAACCATCATACTATATAAAAAATTTAGACTACAATTTTTATTTCTATTTTTTTGATAAAAATCAAAGGAAAATGTTATATGGCCCAGCCATAACAGCCCATAATAGTCCATGACATTCTAACATCGTATTCCATTATAAATTTACAATGGAAAATGATATTTCATTGTAATATGATATTTTATTGTAGACTTACAATAAAATATCATATTGCATTGTAAATTTTACAATGGAATGAAATATTACAATGGAATGAGACAATATAAGTCGTTTATCCCTAATCTATTTATCACTACTAAAAATCAAACTACAATCTTTAGCTTTTAAGATACTTCCACGTGCAGTGGTTCGCTCTCGCTTAAGTGAGTTTTTTCTTCTAGGGTATCCTAGAAGACGGTGACGACATAAATCTCATGGAGAAAGTGCTCAAATCTATGGTATCAATCTCATTGACAAAAGAAGACACTCTGGTAGTAATAGCAGAGACTCATATCAAAGAAAACCTCACAACTTTCCCTAACTCTCTAGTCGAGAAATTCTTTTCATCCCAATCCACAAATAGCAAGGCCTTTTTTGCCACTATGCACAGAGTTTGGGGGGTCACTGAGGAGGCTCACTTCATCACTGTCGGCCCCAATTCCTCTTCCCCAATGACTTTGTATTATCCTGTATCTTGGATGAGGGACCTTGGTCATTTGATAACCACTTGTTGGTGTTGAAAAAATGGGAAGAATGAATGACTACCAATAATATGTATTTTGATACCTTGTCTTTATGGGTTCAGGTAATGTGCCTTCCTTTGGTCTGCCAAACTGCTTCCGTAGCCACACTCATTGAAAACAGCATTGGATCTCTTTTTTTGCGTCTGATAATCGCCCAGATGCGCACTTATATCAAACTTACCTAAGATTTTAGGCCAATATTTCTCTTAGCCAACCACTATGCAGGGGCTGCAGGGTTAAGATGCCAAAGGGTAATTGTGTTTGGGTAAACCTAAAATATGAGCATCTCTATGATCTCTGCTTTTATTATAGGTTTATGGGTGTTGTAAATTGACAGTCCGGATTGAGCAGGATTGTAGCTTCAAATGAACTTGAAATAGTAAAATGCTAAATTGGACACATAGATTTTACGTGGAAAACCCTTAATGAACAGGGTAGAAACCATGGACCAGTATAGAAGAATTCACTATGGAACAGAGGGTTACAACCTTCTGTCTAATTTAACAAGGAGAGAACAATAAAACTCTCTCTTGAAACTAGAAGAAAAACTAAACACCTCTCAAATAAATTTCTCTCTTTTCTTCCTCACTCTCACCCTCTCCTTTCTTTCCTTCTACTTATATATTTGTAGTGAAAAGCTCATGCCTTTATATAGGCATGGAGTGATGTTAAACTTTTAATTTACAAGAGTTAGGAAACCCACCATCAATGACATTTTGTGGTGTTAGGCAACCTACCAAAACAACCATCAATGACATTTTGTGGTCATTGATGACTTGTGGTGTGCTCTTGTCATTGATGACTCTTGGTGCAACATTTCTCCCACTTGGAGACTTGATTGAGAATCTATCACGTCTTCATACCATTCTTTCTATACTGATCCTTCATGCTTGCTTATATCTCTGTTAGACCGTATGAGGATCTACACCATAAAAACTTATTAGTGTTGATCGGCTTGGTCATCATATCTGCTAGGTTCTCATTTGTGTGAATCTTTTGCATATCCACACTTTCATCTTCCACTACTTCACTAAAAAAGTGATATTGAACTCATGTATGCTTTGTTCTTGAATGATAGGCTGGATTCCTTGCAATATGCAAGACACTCTGACTGTCACAAAATAGAGTAATCTTCTCCTGTTTGTGCCCGAGCTCCTCCAATAACCTTTGTAACCAAATAGCATCCTTGCAAGCTTGTGTAGCCGCCATGTATTCTACTTCTGTTGTAGACAGAGCCACAACAGTTTGTAATTTTGAAACCCAACTTATAACTCCTCCTGCAAGCGTAAACACATAACATGTAGTAGATTTCCTTTTATCAAGGTCCCCAGCAAAATCTGAATCCACATAGCCCCTGACTGTAAATTCTGATCCTCTGTAACATAATGCAGCATCTGAGGTTCCTCTGATGTATCTCAGAATCCTCTTCATAGTATTCCAATGCTCTTTACTAGGATTCGCCATATATCGACTAACCACTCCCACTCCTTGTGCAATGTTTGGTCTTGTAAATATCATAGCAAACATTAAACTTCCCACTACTGATGCATACGGTACTCGAGACATCCCCATTCTCTCTGCTTCATTGCTAGTACACATACTTGAAGATATTTTGAAATTAGCAGGAAGTGGGGTAGAAACTGGCTTGCAACCTTGCATGTTGAAGAGTCGCAAGATCTTTTGCAAATAATTTTTCTGTGAAAGCCAAATCTTTTTGCTATTTCTACCTCGGTGAATTTGCATCTCTAGAATCTTGTTTGTTGGTCCCAGATCCTTCATATCAAATTCCCTAGCCAACTGTGCCTTTAATTCTTAGACTCGATCTTTGTTGGGGCATGCTACAACATGTCATCCACGTACAACAACAAAATAATGAAGTCATTATCTCCCTCAAATCTTTTGTAGTATGTACAATGGTCTGAATTGAGTCTATTGTACCCAAGCCTAATAATGAAGGAATCAAATCTCTTATACCAACATCTTGGCGCCTGTTTGAGACCATATAGAGATTTGTTCAACCTGCAAACCAAGTTCTCTTTGCCTTCTTCAGCAAAACCTTCTGATTGAAGCATATAAATTTCTTCTTCAAGTTCTCCATGAAGAAATGCAGTTTTAACATCTAACTGCTCCAAATGTAAGTCAAATATGGCACACATAGCCAGAACTACTCTGAGTGTTGTAAGTCAAACCACCGGAGAAAATATCTAGTTGAAGTCAATGCCTTCTTTCTGAGCATATCCTTTTATCACCAATCGAGCACGATATCGTTCCACCTGATCATTGCTATCTTGTTTGATCTTGTAAACCCATTTGTTACCAATGGGTTTTCTTCCACGTGGTAATGGTACAAGATTCCAAGTGTTTTTTTTATGGAGAGCTTCAATCTCCTCCTGCATTGCTGTCATCCACAGAGATGTATCTAAAGATTCTAAACTGTTTCTAGCTTCATGGAAATTTGATGACTCTCCATTCTATGTTAAAAGATAGTATGCAACATTACACTCCGTAATATACTCTAAGTGCCAAGTTGGCAGTCTTTTCTCTCGAGTTGACCGCCGAATTTCTGGAGCCTTGGTAGGAGCCTCAGCTTGAGTCTCAGACTCAATATGTTCTTGTACCTCATGCTCTAGTGCTACTTCAGAAGCAATTTCTTTCTCAGACTTATCTTCCGTCTGAACTATTGTAGTCTCTGAATTTTCTTTTTCCCTGCTATCATTACTTTTATCTTTCAGTTTATCTTCTGTAAAGATAACATCACTGTTGATAATAACCTTATGGGCAGTGGGATCCCATAGGCGATACCCCTTAACTCCATCAGCATACCCCAAGAATATACATTTCCTAGATTTTGGATCCAACTTTGTTCTTTCTTGGGTATTGAACATCATATACACAAAACTTCCAAATGTATGGAGTCTTGAATAATCAGCTGATTTACCCGTCCACATCTCCATCGGTGTCTTTAATTTAATTGTAGTCGAAGGTGATCGATTTATCAGATAACAGACGATTTTGACCGCCTCTGCCCAGAAGCCTTTTGCTAGGCCTACAGTTCTCAACATTGCCCTTGTTTTTTCTAATAAGGTTATGTTCATCCGCTCTGCCACTCCATTTTGTTGAGGACTGTATGCTGTAGTGAACTGTCTTTTGATACCTTCTTTATTACAGAAAATATCAAACTCATCGCCAGTGTATTCTCCTCCATTATCAGACCTCAAACACTTGATCTTTTTAACAAATTCAAGTTCCACCCGGGCTTTGAATATTTTGAAGACTGGAAACACATCCATCTTTCTCTTGATGGGATACACCCAATATCTTCTGGAATAATCATCAATAAATGACAAAAAGTATTTTGCTCCTCCTAGAGATATCACCGGTGCTTGCCACACATCAGAGTGAATCAGTTTTAGAATATCATTGCTTCTGGAACTGGATAGGCTGAATTTCAATATATTTTGCTTACTTGTAACACAATGCTCACAAAAGGGTAATGACACCTTTGTGAGATCAGGGAGTAAACTCTTCTCAGCGAGAATCCTCAATCCTCGTTCAGACATGTGTCCGAGTTTGAGATGCCACTTCATTGCAGGATCATCTTTTGAACTACTTGATACAACAGATGCTTCTGCTTCAAGTATAGTTTCTCCCTTTAGCTTGTATAAATTTGAATTCAGCTTTTCTGCCTTCATAACTACAAGTGCGCTTCGAATAATTTTCATTATCCCATCTTGAGTTTGGATCTTGTAACCTAGACTATCTATTTGTCCCAAAGACAATAGATTCTTTCTCAAGCCTTCCACATGTCGAACCTCAATGATAGTGTAAACAATCCTATCACTCATTTTCAGTTTGATGGTTCCAATATCGACAATCTTCAAGATGTGATCATTACCCATGAACACTGATTCTCCTGAGACTGGTTTATACTGAGACTGGTTTATACTGATGAAACTATTCTCTTCGTGAGGTCATGTGCCATGTAGCAACTGAATCAATAATCTAGGTATCACTAAAGTTTCTTTCACCTTCTGTGATTGACATTGCTCCAATATATAAAATTTCACCATCATCTGATGTACTTGCTACATTTCCTTGAGAGTTCTTCTCTCCGTTCTTCTTCTTTGAACAATCCTTCTTCATATGTCCTTTCTTGCCACAAAAGTCGCATTTAAAATTCTTCTTATCCTGGATTTGGACCTGCCATGACTATGGCTCCCACTTGAGCCACGTTCCATTGGTCTCCCTCTTTCCATTGTTAGAGCCTCAGCTTGATGTGAACCGGCTAGGTAGTCCATGAGAACATTGTTAGTGAGGTTGATGATGGGTTGATCATATGAGTATAGTAGACTTTGGAATAAAAGTTCCGCACGTTCAACTGGTTCTACTTTATATCCCAACAATGTGAGTTGAGAAAACATAGTATTCAATGAGTTGATGTGCTCTATCATCGAAGTAGATTCAATCATATGAAGAGTGTAGAGTTTCCTCTTCAGAAAAATCTTGTTGTGAAGAGACTTCGCCTCATACAGTTTGGTGATATGATCCCAGATCTCCTTTGCAGTTTTCTTTTCTTCTATAGTTGAAAGTACACCATCAGATAATGCCATATGAAGATTGGCAATTGCGGTGCCATCCATTTCGCTCCACTTTTTATCTGTGACTCCAGTGGGCTTATTATCAATAGTCGTAAGATCGTTATGTTTTCTTAAGATAACCTTCATTTTTCAATTTCCACAATGAGAAATTACTTCCATTGAACTTCTCAATTTCATGTTTTGCTGTCATTGCTTTTTATCACAGTCAAGTACTTTGTGAATAGTACCGTAAATAGTACCTCCAAATTAGTTTCCAGGAAAGAGGGGGCTTTCCGTTTAAAACGGCGCACAATTAAATAATTGCTTTTTCCCAGACATAACTTCTTTTAGATAGTACATCCACACAACCGTAGCACGAATGCTTGATCAACAATCTCAATAAAAATTTTGTGATGTGGAAGGCAGACAATGCTGCAACCACAGAGCATACTAAGAATTTCAAGAGAATAAGTAAATCCCGAACCAACCAATCGCTCCGATATCACTTGTTGTAAATTGATAGTCCGGATCGAGCAGGATTGCAGCTTCAAATGAACTTGAAATAGTAAAAGACTAAATTGGACACACAGATTTTACGTGGAAAACCCCTAATGAACAGGGTAAAAATCACGGACCAGTATAGAAGAATTCACTATGGAACAGAGGGTTACAACCTTCTGTCTAATTTAACAAGGAGAGAACAATAAAACTCTCTCTTGAAACTAGAAGAAAAACTAAACACCTCTCAAATAAATTTCTCTCTTTTCTTCCTCACTCTCACCCTCTCCTTTCTTTCCTTCTACTTATATATTTGTAGTGAAGAGCTCATGCCTTTATATATGCATGGAGTGATGGTAAACTTGTAATTTACAAGAGTTAGGAAACCTAGCATCAATGACATTTTGTGGTGTTAGGCAACTTACCACAACAACCATCAATGACATTTTGTGGTCATTGATGACTTGTGGTGTGCTCTTGTCATTGATGACTCTTGGAGCAACAATGGGGCATGAAGAACATCATTGTGAGAAGAAACATCATGATACGCAGAAAGGATCTTTAGCCCTTGGCCAATATGGGCCCTCGTTATTGGCCAAGAGGCTTGGAATCCGCAAGGCCAAACCTCCACCTGCAACATCAAGAAGTTATAGCTCGGGGGACAATGGAACATCAACAAATCCCTCCAATCACTCCTCACAAAGTTAAGCAAATTCCAACTCACATACCCCCTATAGTGCTCTTAACAACGTCGCACCAACCAGGCTTCATGTAGAGGATTCTCGAGTTAAAAGCAAGATTCCAATGGAAGGTGAAATCCCCCAATCATCTATTACTCCAATGGCTAAAGTAGAGAACCTCTTGAATATTGATCACACTCCAGGTGTGTCAAAAGTGCGCCTGTTGTAAAAATTATTCGCAAGCGCACGAAATCACAAACAAGTAATATAGCGATCAAAGACCAAATATCGAACCCTCAAGAACTATTTAATTCAATCAACTATAGACTATTAATTCAATTGCAAACAGTATCTGGATACAAAATTGAGTTGGAATCATTGAAGGATGAATTAATAAAAATTAACTAATAGCAACAGGCAAGTAAAACAAGAATTAAGATTAAAAAGCTCTAGGGCACATGATTTCACCATAGCTATCTCAATTGAATCTCAGTTTAATAAACCATGGACAATTAATCTTGTTATCAATCGATTTTCCCTAATTTATTTGACACACCTTCTCAGACTATATCAAAACTACTCCCAATCAACAATCATCTCTTTCAAGCATGATTAAAGAAATCAGAGGCGTATTAAAATCAATGGAGAACCATAACAATACTACATAAATTATGATTCCATGTCTAGCATCCAATCAATTTAAGGCATTCAAGATACAATCAATATTCTGTTCTTCCTTTCAGACAAAACAATCATAAATCAATCAATCAAACATCGGCCATATGTTTAAAAGCATTAAGAACCATCTTGAACACATAAAAATGAATAAAAGCCAAGAATTTATTGAAACTTTGAATTCAATCAAGAAACACTAGGCTACATCAAAGCTCTAGTAAGAAGAATTAGTTCATGACATCAAACATAGAACCAAAGCAAAGAAAAGAATTACAACCCATCTATGAATGTAAGAGTGAACCGAATCTCTCAATTGCCTTCTTCTTTTTTCTAGCGATTTTTTCCCTATTTTGTGTGTGCTGCTGCCTCCTGTTTTTGTGTCCCCTTCTATGCACGTTTTTGCCCTAATATTCTCCCCTAAGAGACCTCTCTCATTCCTGTTTTTAATTTGTCTCAAATACCCTCTTTGATGAAGTTGAAATTCCAAAAATACCCTCTTGTTGCTGCATAATCCGTCTAACTTTTATGGTATGCAAAGATGATAATTTTACAGTGTTCTAACGCCAGAATTCGAGAAAGTGTAAAACATAATAGTTGTAGCCCTTCTTTTTTGCTTTCCAAATCATTTTAAATCACATTTTTCTGGGCAGTAGAGTGAAAGTTAGAAGGAGTTCAGATGTTGAAGTTCAACTCTTGTCTTTCTCCTCTTCTCATATTGATTCTATTATCTCTTTAAATGGTGGTTCCGTTTGGCGACTCTCTGGTTTCTATGGCCAACCATCCTCCAACCGCTGCCATGAATTTTGGAGACTTATGAGACATTTGTCTAAAACTTCTTCCCTTTCTTGACTATGTGGTGGAGACTTTAATGAAGTTCTATATAGTCAGGAAGTCCGTGGTCCTTCACAACGATCTGAAGTGCTTATGTAAAATTGCAGAAATGGTATTAATGACTTCCATTTAAAGGATGTGGGATTCTCGGGATCACCCTTTACTTTGTGCAATCGTAGATAAAATCATGGCCTTGTGGAAGAACGGCTAGACAGAGTTTTGGCCACTATGTTCTGGAAGATTATTTTTAGTGAAATTAAGGTGGAACACTTCTCTTCTACTATATCTGACCACTCTATTGTTCTTTTATCCGCCCATGTTGCCACATAAAATTTTGGATTATGTCGCCAACAAATAAGGTTTCTCTTTGATGAATTTTGGTTTAGACATCCAAAGTGTGAACCTCTTTTATCCTCAGCATGGAGCTATACCCAGGGTGAACATAATCTGCTTATCCTTCCACCCGGATCAGCCACTGTGCCGATGTACGCCAAAACTGGAAAGCCAATAATTTCCACGGTTTATCAAAGAAAATCCGAGACCTTGAACACAAATTAAATTGGCTTCATAATAGGAAGGGTTTGGTGACATTAATAGCGAACTACGTCAGATTGAATGGGAAATTAACAATCTTCTTATGTGTCAAGAAGTGGGCTGGATGATAACAATTGGATTTGAATAACAATTCCAAGTCAAGAAACCTAAATTCATGGAGTTAAATAACTTGATTTCTACTCAATTGCTTAGAAACAGGAGAACATAAAAAGTGAAGATTTAATAGACCATAGAGAACCGACGACAAACCTATTCCAAAGCCTCACATACATTTAACACATGCTTATGTACAGATTTGAATCCAAGATGAAAAGAACAACCAAATCATGATTAAGAAAACACCAATTTGGAGACAGGGACGAGATATACCTAAATGATATAATGTCAATTGAACGAAGACAAACCTAAAATCCGAGACACCAGTTTTGAAGGAGGCAAAAACTCTTGGGAGAATGACACGGCAGTGTTGAAGGAGGGGAAGGTCTTGGGAGAATGAGACAAACGGTTCTAGGGTTTTAAGAGACAATTTTGAGAGAAGATGCGGAGGTCTTGGGAAACAAAATAAAAGTGGGCTTCATTTCATTTTCAGTGAAAAAATGGGGGGGGGGGGGGAGGTGGGGGAGAGAATAGGTGGAGGTCCTATGATGCAGCGTACAACACGAAATGGAAATTGGAATAACAAGCTTCTAAAGACCTGTTGAACCGCGCACAATTTTTGGGTGTTTAGGCATCAACAATCGATTGAACCACAACCACACCGAAAGTTGGAAGAGAGAGTTCACTGAGACTCTTTAATAACATCCAAAAAACTCCCCCCCAAACAAGGGCTACAAGACCATAAAACACAAATGTTTGCTCAGCCAACAAAAACCCAAAAAAAAGGAAAAAACTAAAAATAGAAAAGGACACAGCAAGGCAACAGTTGAAAAACAAAAATACAGTAACACAACAGGCCCCATAAAGCTCTACATCTATCACGTTCCTACAAGAAAGTCAAAGCAAGCATAGCTGCATCAGTCCCACCAGGCTGAGAAGAATTTGCCCTTGAATTATCAGCAAGGTCATCCTTAAAAAAATCACCAAGATATGGAATGAGATGTTTCACATTGAAGACATCAAACATACAGACATGACTCGGTAACTTGAGGTAATAAACATTAGAATTAATCTTGCTAATAATCTCAAAAAAGCTGATTTTTTGTTTGTAGCCAGTTTATGATATTGCCCAACTAGAAATCGGTCTTTTGTTAACACCGGCCAAACATAGTCACCAACTTCGAACTCCATATGGTTGCGGTGGCTATCGGTAGGCTGTTTGTACCGAGAGGAAGCCTACTCCAAATTATCATGAACCTGCTAGTGGACACCCTGCAAACTTTGAACAAAATCTATTATCGTGCCATGAAGTTTGCCAGAATGGGAGACTAGAACCAGATCAAAGGGACCACGTGGAACAAAAGAATAAACCATTTGAAAAGGGCTAAAATCAAAGCTTTTGTTAACAACATGATTATGGGCTAATTTAGCCTAAGATAATTTATTATCCCATGACTTAACATGATCCTCCACCAAGCACCACAACATATTGCCCAAAGAATGATTCACTACTTTGGTCTACCCGTCAGTTTGGGGGTGATAAGCACTACTAAACTGCAAATGAATACCCACCAACAACCACATGTTGTTCCAGAAATGACTAAGAAAGCAAGTATCCCGATCCAAAACAATAGATTTTGATAGACCATGAAGACGATATATCTCACATCAGTCCAAGGTTAAATAGGAATGGGTAAAGGCAAATACAAACCCGCATTTGTAGCTTGGCCTTTTGAAACTCGGTAGATCCGACATCGTGACACAAAGCGCTCGACCTCTTTGCGAAGAGTGGGCCAAAAATAGGTGGACTGAACCATGTGCAATATGCTATCCCTACCCACATGACCTTTGCCATATAATTCACGAATAATATGCTCACGGAGACTACAATCTAGAACATACAAACAAAGGCCTTTGAATAAGAACCCCACCATAAGCAAATAATCAGTTTGGCTCCCATCCTGAACATCATGCAAAATAGCTCCAAATTATGGGTCATTATCAAGCAAGTCACGAAAGGCTTCAAAGCCAGTAATCTGCATTCGCATTGTAGTCACTAAGCTGTGGCGCCTACTTAAGGCATCTGCTACTCAATTCGTAACCCTCGCTTTAAGAATAAACATGAACCGTTGTGGATTGGAGGACCAAAAAGCATGCTGAGCAGATACCTTATCTCTTTAGAGCATCATGATAAGTAAAAAGAATAAAATCCTGATGGAATAGATAATGTCGCCAATGCTTCACCGCTTGGACCACCGTGTAGAACTCCATATCATATGTACCATAACGAACTCGGGAGCCAGAAAATTTCTCACTGAAAAAAGCCACAAACTTGCCATGTTGATTTAAAATAGCTCCAATACCTACCTTTGAAGCATCACAAGTAAGCTCAAAGGGTTGTAAAAAATCTGGCAAAATCAATATAGGAGCAGTAGTCAATTTTTTTTTACAAGTTCAAATGCAGCTTCAGCCGCATCATTCCATTGAAACTTATTACCTTTCATAAAGCCAGTTACAGGAGACATAATACTACTGAAATGAGGAATGAAACGCCAATAGAAAGATGTCAATCCATGAAAACTTCGAACCTCCATAATGGTTCACGGTCTAGGCCATTGTCGAACCACTGCCACTTTGGACTCGTCCATTCATAGCCCATCTATGAAAATCACATAAACAAGGAATGATACACTGGGTGTCATAAAGACACACTTCTATCGAGCAGCATAAAATTTATCCCTGTGAAACACAAGTAAAACTTCTCGTAGGTGCTGAAGATACAACTCGGGGTCAACACTATAAATTAAAATATCATCAAAGTATACAACCACAAATTTACTGATGAACGGCCGCAGAGCTTGATTCATCACCCTCATAAACATATTGGGGGCATTGGACAATCCAAACGGCATTACAAGCCACTCATAAGGTCCCGGGGCGAAAGCAAATTTGGTGATAACCGCTCTTTAAATCCAATTTAGAAAAAATAGTGGCACCACTTAGCTGATCAAGTAAGTCATCCAATCTGGGAATGGGAAACCGACAATGCACCATAATTTTATTGATAGCACGATTATCCACACACATTCATTAAGTACCATCCTTATTGGGTGTTAAGAGTACAACCACAACACGTGGACTAAGACTAGCCTTGATATACCCTTTAGCCACCAATTCCTTTACCTGCCTATGCAACTCCTCATGCTCACTAGGGCTTATCCGATAATATGGTCTATTTGAAAAAATAGCTCCAGGTTCTAAGTCAATTTGGTGTTGAATGTCAAGCAAAGAAGGCAACCCTGCTGGAAGTTCTTCAGGAAACACATATGCAAACTCAACAACCAACATACACACAATATCGACAACCCCAAATTCAGCCCCTACTTCTTTCACAAGCAACATAAAGACAGTCCTAGACTCTTTCATAGCCTTCTCAAATTTAGTAAGTGTTAACAAAGTAGCACCACCCTCAATAGCCTTTTCTCTAGCTGGTTCCTTACTCAGCATTAGAGTAATTTTAGTATGGTTAAAGAGAAAACTATAGATGTTGTTCCTCCCATCATACGTCACACAATTGTCATATTGCCATGGCCTTCCCAATAAAAGGTTACAAACATCCATGCCTACTACATCACACCACATATTGTCCTTGGAATTAGATCCAATTGAAAATGAAATTAGGGCATGCTAAGTCACGATCAATTCTCCCCCCTTTTTTTAAGCCAAGCCAACTTATAAGGCTTGGGATATTTTTCAGTTTGCACCCTCAGTTTTTTCACAGCCTCTGTAGAGATGATGTTTTCACAACTACCCGAATCAATCATAAATCTACAAACCTTACCCAAGATGGTACAAGTCGATTGAAAAATGTTACTCCTCAACCACTCTGTATCCACAGCTTGTGGAGTTAAACATGAGCGTCGCACTACCAGTAACGGCCCAACATCACCCTCCACCATTTCTTCATCAGTCAACTGACTAGCATTGTCAAATTATGGGCCACCCTCAAACTCGACTACCTTCTCTTCATAACTCTCCGATTCCACAAACAAGGCTTTCTTACCAGCCTTCTTATACTCACTTTGTTGATATTCCATCTCACAACATGAGTAACACTTCCAGCTCCCAGTGGGTCTAGAAGTAGGAACAACACCTTGGGTAAATCGGGGAATGAAATTGCCCCATCCAGCTGTAGCAGTTGGACCACACTCGCATTGCTACTAGCAATCTTAGAAAGAGCTCGACTACTTGAGGGAAAAGTAGTCGACTTTTGACTCAGCTATTTTTCTATCTGTTGTGCATGTTAATGGGCAATGGATAGACTTGTTGGATTAGTATTGCTCACCACTTCTTGAATTTGAATGTGCAATCCACTAATATAATGAGCGATCAACTGGTTATTAGTTTCGTTAATCTCATTCCGTATTAGCAGCTGGTAAAAATTAATGGTATACTAGCCAACTGTGTCGTTTCCCTAGCACAGACTCTGTAATTTTTTATACATATGGCGTTGGTAATTATAGGGTAGAAATTCAACCCTCATTTTACGTTTTATCTTCTCACAGTCCACAATCTTGGGTCTTCCCAATCAATTACGATTTAATTTCAATTGCTGCCACCAAGCCGCAGCTCTTCCCCTCAACCGTGTAGCAATTAAATGCACTTTCACCTCACCAAGAACACCCTTGAAATCTAAGATCTCCTCAATTGTACACAATCAATCAAGGAACTCTTTTGGTAGCAAGCAGCCCCGAAATTATGGGACCTTTGTTCGCATATCCATCTCCCACATCCGTCAATCGTCAACTAGGGTAGGAACCCTTTGTCCCCGCAACGGGCTCTCAATGTAAGAATCATCACTTATCTAGTAATCAACAATGTCTTCAAACATCACGTGATGCTGATTTGGAGTTCGATCGGCCAAAAGCAAGGTCAACTGCTTTGTCACTTGTGCCATCTATTGTTCCAACTGTGTCATTTTGTCTCGAGCATACACTTCACCAACAAGGATTTCATTTGTGGGTCGTCTCAGTGGTGGCATCACAACAACCAGAAAAAACCTCGCACTAATACCTTTTTGATGCAGCGTAGAACATGAAATGGAAATTGGAATAACGAGCTTCTAAAAACCTGTTGAACCGCGCACGATTTCCAGGTGTTTAAGCATCAATAATTGATCGAACCACAATTACACCGAAAGTTTGAAAAGAGAGTTCACTGAGACTCTTTAATAACTAAGGGTGGAAGAACGGTTCAATGAAACCGAACTTGAAAAACTGAAATATTTTGGTTTGACTATTAACAAAATCGAACCAAACCAACATAATAATTAAATCGGACATTCTTTCATGCCTAACTTAAGATTCTTTCATCAGTTCATGCCTAACTTAAGATTCTTACATAACCCAACCAAAAAAAGAGATTCTTTTATAAACGACCTACACAAACAGTCAAACAAAGACGCATGGCATAGCTAGATGCCCAGATAGATGTTAGGCTTACTAAAGTTGGAAACGAAAAATTGATCTACACTAATGACTAACCTGTTACTGTAAATATGAGATTGAGATTTGAGAATATGAGATTCAAAGTGAGAGACGCAGGCCGCAGTCGAAGTGTCGAAGTCGAACTATCAGTTGAGGCACTGGCACTGACACTGACTTAGGGTTTATACTTTTGCTTTTGTCTTTTTCTTTGTGAACTAACAGTCTAACACTTCAAAATAAGTCTTTAAGACTTTAATTGTCAACACAACACTTTACAGTTTCCACTTTGGTGGGAATTGGGCCTTTGGGTAATTGGGTCCACTGGACTTTGATTGGAGAACGTGAATCCTATTTTTTATTCAATTCAAATCATTAATCATCACATATATTAAATTCAATTGACTCAAATGTATTATGCATATGTTTATAAAAATAATAATATATAAATAAAGAAAGTTTATTACGGTTTTTCTATTTAAAACCGAATTCATTAAAAAAAACCAGACCAAACGAAAAAATCGAAAAACTAAAAACATATAAACCGAACCAAACCCATAAACCTAACCAAATAAAAAAATTCGGTTTGGATTTCGGTTCCTTAAATGGGTTGGTTCGGTTTTTCGCACCCCTATTAATAACATCCAAAAAACTCCTCCCAAACTAGGGCTACAAGACCATAAAACGCAAATGTTTTCCCAGCCAACAGAAACAAAAAAGAAGAAGGAAAATACCAAAAATAGAAAAGGACACAGGAAGGCAACAATTGAAAAATAAAAATATAGCAACACAATAAGTCCCATTAAGCTCTACGCCTATCACGTTCCTCCAAGAAAGTCAAAACCAGCATAGTTATATCATCTTGGGAAACGAAATAAAAGTTGGAGAAATGTTATAAAAATGGATAGTAAGAAATTAAAGACTGGTTGATTTTAATCAACCTATACAAGAAATATTATTTTATATAGTGTTATGCAATTTAGAATAACATAAATATTTAGATATTCAATATAAAATGAGACACATTTTCATTCATCTTCCTCTGTCTCAGTATTATCATACTCAAATTCTTCTTCTTCATCATCATCATTAATATCATCCTCATTCATGTGCCATGTAGTAACTCTATCTACTTCCTAAGGTTCCACCTCATTGTCAACTATCAATATGGATAGTATCTACTCCAATTGACTCAACTGAAAAAATATCTTCTTGAAATGCATCATATACTTGCTTGGATTGTTCAGTGATTGTGCTCTTGGCTTTTGTCTCAATCACAGTCAACCAATCTTGTTGATCACGTATCCCTTGAGGATAAGGAACGAAGTAGACTTGCTCGGCTTGCTGTGCAATTATAAATGGATCATACTTTTTGTACCTTCCTCTACATTTAATATCAACAAGTCCATAATGCTTATGAATTCGCATACCTCGATTAGGAATTGGATCGAACCACTCACATTTAAAAAGAACAATTCTCTTCATTGGTATAACCGGAAATTCCAATTAAACAATCTCTTTTAGTACTCCATAGTAATCATTCTCCAATTGTCCATAATCGGTTCCTTCTATGCATACTCCGCTATTGATTGACGACTTGCCTTCACTCCATGAATCGGTGTTTAATTTGTATATATTGATGTAATACGTATTCCGGATCTCAACCTTCCTCAATGGTCCTAATGCCACGTTCCATAGGAGTTCATCGATTATCCTATTTTGTGGCTCATGCACCTTAAAATAAAATAATGTGTTAAAACATATACTAATGTCACTTAATAATATTATTACAATATTCTCTATATATACTTACGAAGTTTTTGAACCATGATGTAAAACCTTTCTCAATTTAATAGTCAACTTCTTCATAATTCATAGTTCCCAAGACTCAAACATAATCTCTATACAAGTTGCAACACGTATAATATAAGTATATATAATTTCGTGAATTTTTTTAGTAAGTACATAAATGAGTAACTTACTTGAAAAAAGGTTGGATAATGTCACAATTTAAATAGATGTACAATGTCGCAGCATTGTATTCTTGATCAGTGAGGTAGCACTTACCAGCTTTACCAGCAAGTCGACCAGGTTGATTGAAGATTGCTATTTTAGAGATTTCTGAGTTCAAAATTCCGCCATAGTCATTTCGAGGAATTCTTGTTTGCCAAGACCTCCCTTGTGGTTCAAAATAGTACAAAGCACATAGACTATATAGGCTTCGCAAATAGATCCTTCAATCAGAGCTTTATTTTTAACATTCTTCTTCAAAATGTGAAGGAACCTATTACAAAGATTAATCAAATATATTAGTAAATCAATTACCACATTATATATATATTAATAAATATGAAAAATATATTTCAAAAGGATACGTCCATCTGTATTACACAGGCCCACTCATCCTTGCTTCAAATGGTAGATGTACTAGGAGATGTTCCATAGAGTCAAAAAATATAGGGAAAATATACGCTCCAATTTGCAAAGGATCACAGGAATGTTGGCCTCCATGATGTTTAACTGATCCTCCAGCAGGGTAGTTGAACATATATCTCTACAAAACTGTCTCAACTCAGTAATTACTGTCCAAATCGGCTCCAGCAATGCTTTGAATGCAATAGGAAGTAGTTGCTTCATAAAAACATGACAGTCATGACTTTTCATTCCAAATAGTTTTCATTTGCTCATATCTATGCACCTGCCTAGGTTTGAAACATAACCGTCTAGCAACTTCAACTTGGAGAACCAATCACAAATTGCCCTTTTTTGATCCATGGTAACACAAAACTTTACCTTACGTTTGAAGGATTTACCTCTGACATTTTCCACCAACTCTAATGCTTTGCCTTTACAATAATGCGGAAGATCAAATCTAGCCTTCACATTATCCTTTCCTTTTCCCTTAATGTTCATACAAGTGTTGAAAACATTGTCAAACACGTTCTTCTCAATATGCATGACATCGAGGTTGTGTTGGACCAAATTGTCCAACTAATAAGGCAAATCCAAAAATATGCACTTCTTGCTCCAATTATGATATTGTCCATAACTCAGAAATACTAACTGTCTACCAATCTCAATAATTTTTGGAAAATTCCAAAAGTTCAACAAACACTTCTTCATCAGAAAGGCATGGTGGAAGTTCTAAACTCTCACTTCGATTTTTAATTAATGCATCTTTGTTCCGTCTAAACGGATGTTTCATAGGCAAAAACTGTTTGTGACAATCAAACTATGAATTTTTTCTACCATTCTTCAATGTTAATGCCTTTCAACTCTGCATGCAGTAAGGACATGCTAACTTCCCAATAGTCCCCCATCCAGACAACATACCATAGGTAAGAAAGTCATGGATAGTCCACAAGTCATGGATAGTCCACATCAACGTAGCTCTCATAACAAAATTTTCTTTTAAGGACACATCGTAGGTTATCACACCTTCACACCATAACTGATTAAGCTCATCTATCAATGGCTATAGATAAACATCAATTTCGCTCTTCGAATTTTCGGGACCCGAGACAATTACTATCAAGAACATAAACTCCCTCTTCATGCACATCCTCGGCGATAAATTATAAGTTGTCAAAATGACTGGCCAACATGAATGGTACTCTGACACATCCATTTTATTTATCACCTAAATACACTCACATATATATTGAAATGACAAATTTATATCACATATTATTCTAAGAAAAAGGTTTTATTTTTCTAATTTTAAGTAGTAATTTATTATTAATTTGTGGAAGTTTAGAAATTAAAATAAGATTGAAACCAAAAAATAGTTTAATATCTCGATTTAATTTTATTGAAAAAAATCACATACATTTAAGTTGAAAAAATCTCACAATTATAGAGGAAAAATCATAAATTTGTATATTTATGTAATAGATGCATGTATAATTTTTTTTCTTTCATATAGGTTAATACAAGTTAAACTCTTAATTAGATAAGAAGCTATTTAAAAACTAATTGTGCATATAATTAAAATTTTAAATATCTAAACAGATTATCATCATAACCAACATTATATGGTACCCATAAATTTCGAATATATAATCTTCAAAACATTATTCATTAGACATCTCCTAATTAAAAAATAGTAATGCTCTTTTACTCTTTCGGATCTAAAGTTAAAAATGTAAGAACTTGTAAGAGAATAACCTGAAATTATCAATTTTTGGTTGTAGAAGTGAAGCATCTGGATTGAAAGGCTAAATGCTATCTCTCCCAAAAATCTGCCGCGGTTGTGAGAGTGAAACCAATGATACATTGAGCAGTTCTAGGAGAGAGATTCTATTTTCCAAAATTTTGTAGACAATTAGGGACGGAAAATTAATTAGCGACGGATTTAGGGACGAAAATATAATTTTGTCCCTAATTAGGAATGGATTTAGGGACAAAAAAATATTCGTCCCTAAAAAGTCAAAAAAAGATTGGCATAATTTATTAGCGATGGAAAAGTCCACCCCTAAAAAGTCAAAAAGTCAAAAAAATTAAAAGTTTTTTGCGACAAAAATATTTTAAAATTCTATCGCTAAAAAAAAATTCCAACGGAAATTTATTCCGTCCATAAAACCATCTCTAAAATCGACTTTTCTTGTAGTGATTCATGGAGTCCAAGTTTTTCGTGGTGCCCATGTTATTTCTCATTTCGTTTTTGTTGATGATAGTCTTCTATTTTCCAAGGAAAACTTAAATGAAGCTACGAAAATTTTGAATATTCTATTATTCTTCATCTTTAAGAAAGCATATCAAGGTAAAATGTTAATTTGGCTAAATCTTCCATCCAGTTTGGCGGTGACACTCCAGCAAGCATACAACACATGATCCGACCAGGCTCAATTTCAGATGAATTACTAATCGGAGGACACGAAGTACATGGTGCTGCCAGTGCTTATTACCTGATCTATGTAAGGACGAATTAAGCACAATCAATCAATCAATCAATCAGGCAATAAAGAAATCAAGCAAGAGACATAGGATTTTAACGTGGTTCGGCCAATGATGCCTACATCCACAGCGGCTGCAGTGTTCTTATTTTCTCTCTATTAAATTCTAGGGCTACAAGGAATAAAGGTTATATATATATATATCCCCTCTTTTTGGTATAAAAAATACCAACCAGCCCAATACACAAAACTCATGTATAAGCCCATATAACCCAAACTAAAAACATAGTATCCATCACTTAACAATCTCCCACTTGGATACTATCAAAAAACTATAAGAACAATTACATCAATAACACCATTATTGACACCAACACACAGCAGCCTTTATCTCCATCTTCAAGCTAGAAGACCAACTAAAGCCTTGCATAGCTCCAGCTTACCAACAGTCACACTCTTCGTCAAAGCATCCGCTGGATTTTCATTCCCACTAACCTTCTCAAGCTTCAACAAACCTTCATTGAGAACTTGGCGGATATAATGATACCTTCTCCGAATGTGTTTGGTATTAGAATAGAAGGTAGGATTCTTGGCAAGGAATATACCACTCTGACTTTCACTGTAGAGAACACCCTTATCCCTTCCTTTTCCCAACTCTTTCATCAGTTCTTGCAACCACTTCATCTCCTTCGCAGCTTCTGTTATAGCATCATACTCTGCTTCAGTAGAAGATAAAGCAACAACCTTCTGTAACTTGGAACTCCAAGAAACAACAATACCTCCCAAGGTAAAAACATAGCCTGTAGTGCTTTTACAACTATCAAAGTCACCAGCCAAATCAACATCTACAAACCCTTCCAACTTCAATTCACCTGAAGTAAAAGTCAACCCATAATCTACAGTTCCACACAAGTATCTCATAATCCACTTCACAGCCTCCCAATGCTTTCTTCCTGGATTACTCCTATATCTGCTAACTACTCCCACTACATGAGCAATATCTGGCCGAGTGCAAATCATAGCATACATAAGGGAACCAATAGCAGAAGCATAAGGAACTTTACTTATTTGCTCCCACTCTTCATCACTTCTAGGTGATTGATCCTTACACAATTTTAGGTGACTCCCCAAAGGTGTAGCAACTAGCTTTGCTTTGTCCATATTAAACCTGCTCAAAACTTTTGTCATATACTCAGATTGAGAAAGTTTTAAAGTACCTTTGGTTCTGTCTCTTGTAATTCTCATTTCAAGAATTTTCTTAGCATTCCCTAAATCCTTCATTTCAAATTGGCTTGATAGCTGCTATTTCAGATTATTAATCTCCTTGATGCTTGATCCTGCAATCAATATGTCATCGACATATAACAGCAAAATAATATATGAGTTTTCAAACCGTTTAAAATAGCAGCAATGGTCTTGCTCACTTCTGATGTAACCTGAACTAATCATGAAGTTATCAAACTTTAGATTCCACTGTCTTGGGGCCTGCTTCAAACCATACAATCTCTTCTTCAGTTTACACAAAAGTTTTTCTTTTCCTTGTACTAAGAAACCTTATGGCTGATGCATATAAATCACTTCCTCCAATTCACCATGAAGAAAAACTGTCTTTACATCTAATTGCTCCAGATGTAAATTTTCACTAGCCACTATTCGTAGTACCATCATGATTGTAGGCATCTTTACTACTGGAGAGAAATTTTCAGAATAATCGATGTCATACCTTTGTTCAAAACCTTTCACAACCAGTCTAGCCTTGTACCGTTTACTGCCATCATGTTCTGTCTTGACCCGGTACACCCATTTGTTGTGCAAAGCCTTCTTTTCTGCTGGTAGTTTCACTAACTCCCACTTCTGATTCTTCATCAAAGAATCCATTTCTTCTTTCATGGCCAGCTCCTATTTTTTCACATTCACATCTTGTTTAGCTTCTGCAAAGCTTTCTGGCTCACCATTATTGGTCAACAAGATATAATGCAAAGAAGGAGAATAACGTTCGGGAGCTCTTACTGTTCTAGTAGACCTCCGTAGACCAATTGGAGGAGTGGTCGGTTCATCATCACCATCCTGTGGAATGACAGGAATGCCTACTTCTTGCTCAATCGATGTAGACTCAGGAATATCGATATGAATCATTTCAGGCTTCTTTACTTCTTTCACATTATCATCAAGCTTGTCTTTGTACATGACACTCTCATGAAAAATCATATTTCGACTTCTGATAATCTTTTGGTTCTGATCATCCCAAAACCTATAGCCAAACTGTTCATCTCCATAACCAATGAAGAAACAATTTCTTGATTTTGAATCAAGCTTGCTGCGATCATCAAAATCAACATGTACATAAGAAACACAACCAAACACTCTAAGGTGTGAAAGTTTTCCCTCTTTACCACTCCAAACTTCTTCAGGCAGCTTATTCTCAAGTGGAACTGACGAACTTCGATTGATGAGATAAGCTGTAGTGTTAACTGCATCAGCCCAAAACATCTTAGGCAGCCCCAAATGAATTCTCATACTTCTAGCACGTTCATTGATAGTTTTGTTCATACGTTCTACAACACCATTCTGCTGCGGTGTTCTTGGGATAGTTCTCTCCATCCTAATCCCATGTATAGCACAATACTCCTTAAAACCACTATCAACATATTCCTCGCCATTATCAGATCTCAGACACTTCAATTTCAAACCAGTTTCAGTGTCAACAAGAGCTTTCCACTTCTTGAATATACCAAATAAATCAGATTTATTTTTCATAAAATAAACCCACAATTTTCTACTGCAATCATCAATAAAAGTGACATAATACCTGGAGCCACCAAGAGAAGTAACTGGAGAAGGCCCCCATACATCAGTGTGTACCAAGTCAAGCTTGTTCTTCCTCAGTGTTCTTCTACCTGTCAGAAAACTGAGTTTCTTCTGCTTCCCCATAATACAACTCTCACACATATCAAGATGAATTTTATGAATTCCAGGAAGTTTTCCCTTCGACACAAGTTCTTTTATACCTTTAGACTTATGTGACCAAGCCTCTCATGCCATAGGGTTGAGTCACTAAGTCCCTCTACAACAGCAATTGTACTAGTGCAATTAGTATTCATATATAGAGTGTCAGTTTTCATACCTTGAGCAACTACCATTGCTCCCTTAGTCACTATCCATGCACCAGCACCAAATCTAATAGAATAGCCACTGTCATCCAACTGACCAACTGAAATCAATTTTTTCTTCAACTGCGAAATATGTCTGACCTTCTGTAGAACCCAAACTGAACCATCGAACACTTGATTCTAACTTCTCCCATACCAACAATCTTCAACTCTTCACCATCAGCTAAGTACACCTTCCCAAAATCACCAGTCATATAGTTATGCATGATCTCTCGGTGTGTCGTAGTATGGAAGGAAGCCCTTGAATCCAAAACCCAAGAATCCGAATGTTATTCAACAGATAACAACAAAGCATCATGTGTATCATCCGTAACTGCATTAAGATCATCCTTCTTGTTGTCTTCCTTCTTTAAAGACCAACAATTTTTCTTAATGTGACCTTGCTTGCCACAATGCCAACAACCATCCTTCTTGCCAGAACGAGACTTACTTCTTCCTCTCCCTAACATGGATTTACTGCGACCAGAATTCCTATCTGACTGTCTACTTCTATCTAACTGTCTGCCTCTGTCATTAACATTCAAGGCTGAACCAGAATTTGAGGATACTCCAGCATCCTTTCTTCTGGATTCTTCACTCAAAATTTGATCTCTCACAGCACCGTAGGTAAGTTTCTGTTTGCCAGTAGAATTGCTCACAGCTGTTCTCATAGTCTCCCAACTATTTGGCAAAGATGCCAAGACAATCAATGCCCGCACTTCATTTTCAAAATCAATTTCATCCGACTCCAATTGATTTACAATATCATTGAACTCATTCAAGTGCTTTGCGACAAGAGTATCTTCTTGCATCTTCAAATTGAACAGTTTTTTCATCAAGTGAACCTTGTGATTCGCAGTTGGCGTCTCATATATCTTTGATAATGTATCCATGAGCTCCTTCGTAGTTTTCGCCTTAGCAACATTGTGAGCAACACTTCGTGTTAGAGTCAATCGAATAACTCCTAACACTTTTCTGTCTAAAAGCTTCCACTCATCATCGAGCATCTTTTCTAGTTGCTTACCAAGAAGAGGCAAGTGCAACTTCTTCCCATACAAGAAATTCTCAATTTACATATGCCAATATGCGAAGTCAATACCATCAAATTTCTCAAACCCAGCAACTTTTGCTTCATCGGTAGCCATAGCTCCCACTCAAATTAGATCTCAATTAACTCGGTCCAATTACACAAGCTTTTTGGTCTTCAACGTCACATAGTCAAAAAAGGCAATTCGTTGTTCTTCAATTTAATACCTAAATCAAAGAACACAAAGATCAGTATTTTTCAACTCAAGCCGCTCCACCAGTCAACTCCACTCACTCGAATAGCCAAACAATTCCTTCTCAATTGTTTGCCCGCAACTTTGATTCAAACACCACCCAACTCTTGATCTCTCTCGCTATCGATCCGGCTTCGATACCAATTGTAAGGAAGAATTAAGCACAATCAATCAATCAATCAGGCAAGAAAGAAATCAAGCAAGAGAATCCTGTGTTGTAAAAATCCCTCTAGTCGGTCGACTAGTCGCTAGTCGAGGCTTGCCGCTTCGACTAGAGGGTAATCGAGCCACTTAATCGGTGACTCGATTAATCGGCCAAAAATCGCCCAAAATAGGCCAAGTCGGGTAGAGATGGAGAGATGAGGCAAGGATTTGAGAGATCTCAAAGAAGAAAGAGTGATCTAACTCACACTATCTCTATTTCGTTCGTCTCTCTCCTATCCTTGACACCCTTCACACGATCTCGTTCATCTCTCTGTGTCGGCACCTCTGTCTTCTTCATTTGTGCGGCAAAAAGACATTCAAGGTACTTTTTGAGGTATTCTAGGGTTGTAGGTTAATGGGCTGACCCATTTGTAGAGATAATGGGCTTAAGGAATTGTAACCATTATCTAGAGACAAGAGATAATGGTTTTTACCTTTTTGGTTAATGGGCTGATACATTTTGCCAATTTTGACTTAGGCTGATCCAAAGTATAATCTTTACCCATTTTGTAGGATAATACTCTCTCATTTAATCATTCATGGTATATAGAAAATTAATGACAATAACTCTATATATTTGGCTTAAATTAAATAGATTTTAGTTAAAATTAATTTTAGCACCCCATATAACATACATACATATATAGTATATACTACATACATACACACAATATATATATTTTTAATTAAAAAAATTCAAAACGATTAATCTGATTAATCCCCGACTAGTCCCCAATTAATCCGACTAGTCCCTAGTCCCCGCAAACCGCCTAGCGGCCGACTAGCGATTTTTACAACCATGCACAGGATTTTAACGTGGTTCGACCAATGATTCCTACGTCCACGGAGACTGCAGTGTTCTTATTTTCTCTCTATTAAATTCTAGGGTTACAAGGAATAGGGGTTATATATATATATATCTCCTCTTTTTGGTATAAAAAATACCAACCAGCCCAATACACAAAACTCATGTATAAGCCCATATAACCGAAACTAAAAACATAGTATCCATCACTTAACAATATAGACGTTCAATGTTCAGCTATATAAAATAGAAAGTGTGGAAGAAAATTTCTGGATGGAAGGAGAGACTTCTTTCTCAAGTTGATCGATGTGTTTTGCTAAAATCAGTAGTCCAAGAAATCCCTTGCTTTGCAATGAGCATTTATAAATTTTCAGAATCTCTTTGTACTGACTTGAACAGAATGGCCAGAAACTTACTATGGGGAGGTCGAAGCGAGGGCAGGAAGATGTCTTGGGTTAGCTGGGCTAAATTGTGCAATCATCCAAGCAATGGTGGTTTGGGCTTTCGCAATATGTCTGCTTTTAACATAGCTCTCTTTGCAAAGCAAGGTTGGGGGCTCCTTCAAGAACCTAGATCTCTTTATAGCAGATTGATGAAAGCCAAGTATTTTACAAATTCTTCTTTTCTAGAAGCACAAAGAGGTCATTCTGCATCCTTCGCATGGGCATCCATTTTGACAGGCCGGGAAACCTTAGAAAAATGTTTCATGTGGCGAATAGCTGATGGTTCCACAATTTTGATTTGGAATGATAAGTGGATCCCCCTCTCTCATAATGGGAAAGTTAGTACCCCAATGGATGAACATGATCCATATCTTCGGGTTAATGAGCTTATTGATGCGGATTCTCACTGGTGGAATATGGACAAATTGAAATATTTTTTCAACCCCACTGATATCGCAAATATTCTTCATATCTCATTACATGGCCTTCGCCAAATAGACTCTTTAATGTGGATTTATGACAATCATGGCCAATTTACAGTTAAATCTGCATATCGGTTAGCCACAGGAACACCTTGGATACAAAGTATCTACTTCCCCCTCGCCTTGGAACCACTTATGGAAGCTGAAAATTCCAAACAAGGTAAAGTACTTCTCCCGGAGACTTTGCCACAATGGTTTACCCATCAAAACCAATCTGAACAGTTGTGGTATTCCGATCGATAGTACTTGCTCTCTATGTGGTGTAGCAGAAGAATCAGCCCTACATTTGTTTCGAGACTGCTCTGCAGTTTCAACAATTTGGAATAACTGTACCTTTTCTCATAAAGCTATATCCTTACCAGTTCTTTCAATAGGCTTGTGGTTGTTACCTATGCTGGAAGTACAGTGTCGTTTTATATCCCATGGAGTTGTATCACATGTGATCTCATAAGTTATTCCATTGTATTATTACAATGGAATAACAGATTTTATTACGGTGGAATGCATATTATTACAATGGAATACGTTATTTCATTTTAATAGAATCTGTTATTCCATTGTAATCATACAATGAAATAACGTGTGTGATATTTCATTGTATGATTACAATGGAATAACATATTATATTACATTGGAATGCGTACTATTATAATGGAATACATTATTTCATTGTAATAAAATCTATTATTTCATTATAATAATACAATGAAATAACTTATGAAATTCCATATGATATAAATCATTGTGCCCGTCTAACGAATGGCTCAAAAATTAATTTGGATGGATCATGGCGTCAAGGGTCAAAGACCCAAGGCCCATAGCCTTACAATAACATTACAGGCCCACAGCCTAACAGTCGTCCATCGGCTCATAACTTTATAGTCAACTTCAGGCTTGTGACCAGCAGTAGCCCGACAGGATCACGGTCTAGGCAAGTTTTTACGTACGTGCCCACGACTTGATAGCCAGCAACAAGCCCATGTATACTGTCCAAATTTTTGCATGAGTGCGTATCGTGCACTGCGAGGGAGTCCCCAATAATCTTTCCTTACTTTACGTGACATGATTAATTATAAATCAACACCGGCGTCCAATGTTTGCTACAAAGTCTTTTATACTTTGTAGTTTAAATAACACGCCAATCAGAATTCAGACAAGTATAATTTGTTGGATTTTTGTGTTGACAATAAAAATCTTGCTTCCCCACCTCTAACCCAAAACGACCGCCATCGTATGGAAATTGGTCCAAGTTTTCAAGTGTGTATCGTGCAATGCGAGGCAGTCCCCAAGAATCCTTCCCATACTGTGTGACTCGCAACTGGTCATGGATTTAGACAAGTCCACCAACGTATACAATCGTCCGAAAACTAGGGGTATTACCGGTTGATTTTTTTGACATAGTTTGGCCGAACAGTTTAGTTATTTTTATATCGGTATGTCGATTTTTTAATTTTCAATTTGATTTTCGATTAGTTTTAGTGAAAAAATATATGAACTTTCTTTTAAAAGAATAGACCAAACGGTTTGAATTGATCGATGTCGAAATTTTTTTAGAGCCCCACCAAAAACTGTCATACTATACAAAAAAATCAAACTAAAAATCAATTAACTAGAATCTTTAACGTTTTAAGTGGATAGATTATTTATTACGAAATTATAATATCGATCATATTTCATTGTAATATTATATATTCATTGTACATTTATAATAGAATATGATGTACGATATTACAATAAAATGCGAAAATATTAAGCTGTTTACACCTGAGTCATTTGTGAACTTATTCCTATTGTTAATTATGGTCTTTTGCACTGACAAGTCACTCAGTCAATACTCAATACATGCATTCACGCCTTCTCCGAGAGTAAAACTTCTCCTTCTAAATTTTATTTACTGCAAAAGAACAAAAGCACAACACACAACACACTGCTTTACAATTCACTTCACCACCTCTCTCTCAGAGGCATTTTCACAAACACTTCTCGCACAACAAAAATGGCATCCCTTATTAGCCTCAAAACAATCTTTCTCGCTGTAGTCATTGCAACAGCAGCCATGCCCGTCGTGGTGGGCCAGAACTGTGGATGTGGTGCCGATGTTTGCTGCAGCAGATTTGGCTACTGTGGCAGTGGAAATGAATACTGTGGAGAGGGTTGTCGTGAGGGTCCATGTAACAGTTCCCCAGGCAACACTACTTCTCCCTCTAACAGTGGTGTTAATGTGGCTGATGTCGTGACGCCCCAGTTCTTCAGAGGCATAATCAACCAAGCTGCTGCTAATTGTCCGGGCAAGAGTTTTTACACTAGAGATGCATTTCTTAACGCTCTCAGTGCATTCTCTGGGTTCGGCAAAATTGGATCTGCAGATGATTCTAAACGTGAGATTGCTGCCTTTTTCGCTCATGTCACTCATGAAACCGGAAGTATGATTTCTTTTCCTTTAATTTCTTTTAATGTGCATGATTTCTTTACTGCTTTAATAGGTTGCGTCATATCAATATGATCGATGACTTACCCAGATAAAAAGTTAACAACTCCAGGCTCTTTTAGTGGGTAGGGTTTGGGATCTGTGAAAGATAATATGGATTTTATCTCACATAATCTATGAAAAACCTGTTTTTTCAAAGAAACTTGTGACCTTATTATGCAAATCTACCATTATGTTATGTAAAATTTCTCAGAAAATCACTATATAAAAGACTCTTACTATATGTATGTATGTATTTGGACATTTTTTTGTTGTTGTACATGCAGGCTTTTGCTATATAAGCGAGCAGAATCCCCATTCAAACTATTGCGACGCATCAAGAACAGACTATCCATGTGCATCAGGGAAGAGCTACCACGGCCGAGGACCGTTCCAGCTATCATGGAACTTCAACTATGGAGCCGCGGGAAAGGACCTGAATTTCGATGGGTTGGGTTCTCCGGAGTCAGTGGCTACTGACCCTGCCTTAGCATTCAAGACTGGGTTGTGGTTTTGGATGAACAATGTTCGTCCAGTGGTGACACAGGGTTTTGGAGCTACGATTCAGAGGATCAATGGCGCTGTTGAATGTGATGGAAAACAACCTCAGCTTGTTCAAGCTCGTATTAATTATTACACTGATTATTGTCGGCAGTTTGGTGTTAGTCCTGGAGGCAATCTCCAGTGCTCGAGGGCAATTGTCTGCACGATTTTATCGCTAGTTGAGAATAATTGAATCTTACGTATAAATTATAACCGTTGACTTCTCAAGTTTTATCAATTATGGCCAAGGCTCACCAGGCATTAGTGTTCTGGGTGTTACGCAACGGTACACTAATGTACGCAACGTAAATATACATTTGAAGCGTAATTGATCAAAATTATCCGGTTAATCTCCGATCGTGCGGAGGTTCTAATATGTCCCACAAAATCACAAAATCAAAAGTCAGGGAATCCTTTGAAATTTTTTCTAAAAATAGAAATTTTTCTCTTAATTCATTCTCTAATCAATTATGGAAGAGATTGTGTTGTCGTGTCTCATGTGTATCAAAATACACATTGTTATAAAACAAACTGCAAACACTTCCAATAAGTGTATTTCAATAATTCATTGTTTTATTTTAATATTAATTAAATCATGGATCATAAACGCGCAACAAAATTATCAGTTGATAGAAAAGAGTTTCAACAATCACTCATTGTCATAACAGAGAGGTAAAGATCGAATAGCCACGACTATATATGAAATCTACACATAATCAAAATAAATAGAGATCATAGAAAGAAAGAAAAAATGGAAATGCATATTAATATATATGAGAGAGAAGAACAAATGAATGGAAATGAGAGTACGGCTCCCTCAACCAGCATGGTTCATCTGATCATATCTAAGGATGACACAAACACATGAATTTTTGTAAGTGTGAGATTAAATTTTAATTATGCCGTAGTCTTGCTAACCTATAAAACTAAGATGCCAATTCAAAGTATAAAAACCAGCTGTACAATGGATGTCATATTTTCGTCAAACAACAGATGGTGCTACATTGCGACATGAAAGTGACAAAGTGAGCAATCAGATTGTGATCTGCACAGGCAAGGGATGCCATATTTTCCGTTATAGCAACGACAATACCAACGAACGTGATGTCACAGGTATAACCACGATATGATCAATCAAACAGTCATTTGTGTAGAAAAACAGAACAAAAACAAGAACAAAGAATCAAGAACCAACGAAATTGAGTGATGGTTTTACAACAAAATATATACTTAGTCGAAACCCTAATTTTAAAAGACCCTATCGACCCAATCCCTCCGTTCCCATCACAGATCTCAAAAAAATCCCAAAAAAAATTCATAAATTCTTTTCGGATCAAACCAAAATAAATTTGGATCACAAACTCTAACAATTTGTACATAACCAATGACATAGTTGCTAATATTTCGATAGTGAAATTTTCGGAGCCTGCTGCGTAATTTAGTAGCTTATTATAATGTCAGTTTGTTAGAGTAAACAGAACCTTGATCATATAGATGCCATGATATATATACCAAGATATATTTTGTTTACAAACTGAGAAAGGTTTGAGCCTGTGGGTTTTCTCCCTGGGCTTCACTCCTCCACTTTACGTTTGAAACTTATTTTCTTTGATTTATAACTCTAACCGTGAGTGATTCTTGTTGGAAATATATTTTTATATTCGGGGTGGCACATTGTCCACTCCCCGCCTTTACCCAGGATCGAACTTGGGACCTCCTTTATAGGTTCCTCAGAGGTCCGTCCTGGTACCACTGAGCCAACTTGGTTCAGTGGTACCAGGACGGACCTCTGAGGACAATGTGCCCAAGTTCGATTCTGGGTAAAGGCGGGGAGTGGACAATGTGCCACCCCAAATATAAAATATATTTCCAACATAAAGGCGCCTTTATGTTGGAAATATATTTTTATATTCGGGGTGGCACATTGTCCACTCCCCGCCTTTACCCAGGATCGAACTTGGGACCTCCTTTATAGGTTCCTCAGAGGTCCGTCCTGGTACCACTGAGCCAACTTGGTTCAGTGGTACCAGGACGGACCTCTGAGGAACCTATAAAGGAGGTCCCAAGTTCGATCCTGGGTAAAGGCGGGGAGTGGACAATGTGCCACCCCGAATATAAAAATATATTTCCAACAATTCTCTGCTGTTGCGTCAAATGTGGCGGAAGCCTAAGGAACCAATTGTAAGGAGAGTAAGCAATTGTGAATGGAAACTCTTCAGATGGACACTTTCCTTGCTGTATGGTACGTATACTCGCACAATTTGGGTCAACTCTTTGACTGTCTTTTTTATTCTTTAGCTAATAACTCTGAAAGTTATAAATACTTTCAAAAAATCTGTTGTTGTATAAAACTCTAACATGTCAGAAAATTTCTCCATTTATGAAAAATATTAGAAAATCAGTTGTTATTGAAAATTTCCAAAATTATCCAATATTTAGATTAAAAATTTTATCAACAACAGTTTCGTTGAAAAATTATGTTGTCTCTATGTCGAACATCAGTGGCAAAAATAAATACGATCCATCATAAAATTATCATTCCCACTCCAACGCATGGGCTCCATTTCGATGCCAAAATCAAAATCCCATAATAGAAACATCAAAAGAAATGGTTGGGAAGCTTCGTAAATGGGATGGCGCCTCGGCATCCATCCCCACACATCGTTATTGGTGAACACTGCCACCATACGACTCAATAAGGAAAGCATGACCAATTACAGGAAACCAACCTTGCCCATACTGACTCGGGTTTCTTGAATCGATCCCTTGAAATCTCAATATGTTGCCTCATATGGAAGTCATTCGGTTGCAACCAAGCCGAGGTTCTACAACCCTCCTCCCATATGAGGTTCACATAACCTACGGAAGTCAAGAATTCATACTCGCACTTCCATGTGGCTCTAATGCAACAATGTCATACCATGGATTCAATATAGATATAAACGAATCCTAGTTATATATACCCATGATGCATGAACAATAACCATACATGCTTGATATAAGACCAAGCAATCAACCAGGAATGCAATCTAACATTTTATGAAATACAAGATTATTCCTAAGTTCATTCTTCTTTAGAGAGCAAATAAGGAAAGAACACAGATACGAAGGCCAATGAAAACTAATTAACATATTTTAGATAACAAGAAAGAAACAAAAAGATTGAGCTAGAATCCCCTCCCTCGAATCCAAGCAACAAATTGAAAGTGTTACTACTCAACCAAAATTTTTCGGCCCAAGAGCAGGTGTACGATGTGTCTACAAACCCCCTTACATTTTTGACAAGCTTGCAACAATAGTTATCGACCAACCATCAAATTGCAATGAATTGAATTTATAATTCTTCCCCAAATTTTGTATCTGAAATGGCTCTAACTAATTTCCACCGTTTACCCTAAACTTGACAATATTAGCTAAAATGTGAAATTTCTCTTCCATGTACGAATCCATTCCAAATTATCAATTTAGAACCTCCTAATATACCTTTTTAAACCTCGAAATAAAACCCCCAACTCGAGTTCTCACTCTAACACTTTAAACCACAAACTTCCCTCCTAAAGTTACAATAGCACCCTATTAGTTTCTTAACGGAATTGTCACAAATTTGGAGAGTATGTTACCCTCTCTTACATTATTAATATATCAGAAATTCAACCTGAAATTAGAAATCAAGCAACGAGATCGATGAAATTAGTCCCTCAAACACCCATTTCCCAAATCTCGTACAATCCACACTACTAATTCAAACCAACAATCAAATCTACAAGTTTAACCATAAACAAGTTCTAATAAACCTATTTTATAACCAAATTCATCCAAAAATCAAGATTCAATACATACTTTAAAATAAAACCCATAAAACCTAACTTTCCAAAACAAGAAAAAATCTTACCTTAACTCCACAAATCTTCTTGAATCTTGTTAGGTACTCTTAATCTTACCAAAGCCAAGCTTGTATCTTCCAAAAACCAAGTCTCTTCTCCTTCTATCTTTCTTCCCTCTTTCTCTCTCGACTTCTCTCTCTCACGAAAAGATCCACTTGTTCTTTTTTTTTTTTTTGTGGATTGTTGCTGGCCAGCAACATTTCATTCATATTATTATTATTATTATTATAACAAATATGGCCAAATGGCCATTAACTTAAAGGGCCACTTTTGGTGGCCAAATATGGGCCACCGAAAGTGGTCTATTATATATTTATTATCTTTAAATTTTCATATATATTTTTGATTTGTTTGAATTATTTTATTTATGATATAACTTATTCAATTCAAACATCTCTTTAGTCAATTTTTAATCCAATACTTGGTATTCCCAAACCCAAGCTTCCAATTTAATTATTTATTATTATTATTTCCTTTGGTGTTTTCAGGTCGAGGTATTACACAAACTGTTTAAAAAAATATGTTCTATTCAAATCACACTTCAAGTATGATTTCAAGTCAATATTCAAGCTTTCACTAAGTTGAGTACTCCGTATTCCCAACGTAAATGCATACTTCATGTAACATTTAGCCCACTTCTCTTTCAAAGCATATGTAGGAGCTAACCATTTATTGTCTTGCGAACTATAATGATCAAACATTTTTTTCCACTCCCTTTCAAAATCATTCTCATCCAAGAATGTAGAATTGTCTTTCATGCACCAACACAAATGTTTGATCCCATTTTGATTCAAGTGCCATGTGCACAATTCGTGCCGCGTATTTTTCAGCACTTTTGCCAAAGCATTCGTCATAGTAGCATCTTGATTTGTAAATATTTTTTGAGGCTCTTTGCCTCCATGAGCCTTCAAGAAAGTTTCAAAAAACCATACAAATGAGTCTACAGTCTCATCATACAAAAGTGGACCACTAAAAATCACCATATGTCTATGATGATTAAAACCTGTGAATACACCAAGGGGCCTCAATGCTTTATTTGTCTAGTAAGTAGTGTCAAATGTGATTACATCATCGAAATCACCATAATCAAAAATCATCCTTGAATCAACCCAAAATATATTAGTGACTAGTTCATCGCTTTCAAATTGCATAGAATAAAAAAATGATGGATCTTTGATTTTTCTCTCCTCAAAATACCTTATTATACTTCCCAAATCCCCATATATCATGATTTTTTCTCTCTTTGATCATAGATAAGTATTCTGATCTTCCATAATGTACCCAAGTTTATTCACGCCCCTGGCTTCTCTAATTCTTAATTGGTGTGTTGCTTTCAGAGAAATTCCAGTATCACGTGCCAAATCAATTGATGCAACTTGGGCTTCATTTGCCTATAGGATCTTAACATGTGACTCATCTCTGTAGGCTCAAGTTTATGATTATGTTATGAAAAAATTCTTTGAACTTGTATTTGCCGATGGATCTCCAAAACAACATTCAATCTTGCCTTGCATTGTGTTTTTTCTTCCCACCGTTGAATGCTTCCCATCCACCTTTTATCTTTCTTTCTTTTACCCTCTTTACGACATACGAATAATTCATTAGTCACCACTTTATCCATTTTACTTTTGTTACCATATTGTATCCTAACACCAAAACCCACCAACTTCCCACATTTTTGCCAAAACTCCCATGCTAAATCAAGGTTTTCAAAAATCATTCCAACTCTAGGTTCATTGTCCACTTCTTTACCCATATTTGAAGAAGTATTGGCTATCACATTTTCCAAACAATTCAAGGTTAACATATTCCTATACAAATCAAATATATAAATACATTTAAAAATATTATACTTATTGGGCTATAGAATAGTCTTCATTTGAGTGGTTCCTCATAGAAGATAATAACATTGCATATGGTTCATGTTCAGCTGAAGATGATTGGATCATCTGCTACCTCCTCCATGGTAATAGCTTCATTTCTTGCGTCCTATGAGTCAATTCCATATCATTTGGTTCAATGGTCACCAGCTCCATTTCTTCCATTTGTGAAGAGTGATTTTTTTGGGGCACTATTGATAAAAAGGCTTTTCATTACTTGTGTATTATAAGCAACCTTTAAGCTTTCTTTTATACAAGCGAGAACTCCAAATGCAACTCTTCCAACCCGATCGACGAGGCCTCAGAAGATTCGTCAAAGTCAGCCATTATGCATAGACATCAAGCCATCAAAAGAAAATATTCTAGAAATCCCCCGCCCCGCCCCTGCGCACTCCCACAGCCCCCCTTCCCCGAGTCGAAGAAGAGTGGCCTCTATTGCAGTTTCATGTCTTTCATTGTTGTAAGCATTGAGATTCATTTATTCTCTCACTTCAATTGAATGCATTTTAATATGAAACAATATTTTTTTAAGGTGTTCCTTTCCTCAAATTTCGATAATTTAAGCACTCTCAAATCATTTTTGCATCCAATTTGAATTGTCGATGAAACTTTTTTGAGTTTCAAAAATTATCTATTTATCTATACCTTTTCTATATAGTGGTGTTTTTTTGGGCTTTCCACCGGCGAGTCCCATGCATTTTGGCTTACTCTCAAGAATGGTTTTGGTTTTTTGATTGTCTGTTACCTCAAAACAACGTCGTTTTGATGAGCAATTGTTTTCCCTTTGCACGAGTGGTTTCTCTTTAGGAGTGACTAAATAACTCCCACTAAGGTAAACCCCTACCCCCTTAGATGTGATAGCTTTTTTGGGGAATAAAAATCTCCTCACTTTGTGTCTTTCTCCTCACTCACAGGACACGTCCTGTTAGCTATTTGCATGGACCCCATTATATGTGAGATTCTTTTACTTAACTGTTACAATATGTAACATGTGGGAATAGTAAATATTCTTGACCCACTATCTCACCTCGCCCACACCAGATGCTTATTATCTTTCTATGGAGCTGATAAACTCCTTGAAAGAGTGAGGTGCATTGCCTGAGAATCCTTTTATTTGAGTAGCCCCCTTTCAGTGAAGTTACTCACCCATAAAAGAAGAAGCGGAAGAGCTACTTGAAAGAAAGGTCGAAAGAACTAGTCCCTTAGGATGTCATAGGTCCTATAAGGTCGATTCTTTTGCTCTGTTGCCTTTCCTCTCCCTATCAGCCAAGATGTGTCACCTCAAACTCTTCACCACACAATATATCTATTTAGAGCAGGTTACATTCCGCTGTTGTGGCATACATGAACTAAGTAGCTACCCGATTGTAGTACCCCATTTTTGTTCGGATTTAATTTCTTTTCTAAAAATAAAAAAAATATTGAAAAACAAAAAAATAAAAATATATATAAGAGACCCAATCCAAACCCATGTGGCCATATCCCTTTTTGGCCCAAACTCTTACAAGAAAATGAGAGTTTATAAACCCAAACTCATGTCTTGGCCCAACTATCCAATCACCACCAACCACGAGGAGCCCAAACCTAGCCCAACTACCGACCCATCATTAGCCCATTTCAAAGAAGGTTCCAAGAGACTTTGCAAGTTGGCATTGTAGATGGTCTATATATATATATGTATATATATCCCTGAGTGTGTTGGCTGTTAGATATATATATATATATATATAGACATGTATGTATGATATCAGGGTTTGCCTTCTTTGGTAGGCCAAAAGAAGGAGATTTTCTCTTTTATTAAAGATCGGGTGTGGCAGCGGTTACAAGGTTGGAGTGGAAATATGCTTATAAAGGCGAGAAAAGAAATTCTTCTAAAATCTGTGGCTCAGTCAATCCCTATGTTTACTATGAGTGTTTTTATGATGCCATTGGATCTTTGTGTTGAGTTGGAGCGCATGATGAACTTGTTTTGGTAGGGGAAGAATAGTGCACAAGGGAGGGGAATAAACTGGTTAAGTTGGGGCAGAATGTGTACGAGAAAAGATCAAGGAGGTATGGGGTTTAAAAAGATTCATGAGTTTAACCTTGCATTATTAGGTAAGCAGGGATGGAGGCTACTTTGAGAGTCAAATTCACTAGTAGCCCGGATTTTAAAATCTAAATACTATCCAAAATCCACTTTCTTGGATGCCAAGATTGCGTACAACCCCAGCTATATATGGCAGAGTATGCTTGCTGCAAAAGAGTTGCTTCAATCGGGTTGTAGGTTGAGAGTGGGGGATAGTACTTGTATTGATATTTGGAAGGATCCTTGGTTGCCGGATGCGGGGTTTGGAAAAGTCATAACAACGATAGTGGAATCATTTGAAGGTGTTCGGGTGGCTAGTTTGATGCATGTAGGGATGCGTATGTAGGACAAAGATTTGATTGAAGATCTATTTTGTGTTGCGGACTGTTCATCAATTTTGAACATTCCTTTGAGTAGAAGGATTCTTCATGATTGGTGGTTCTGGAAGTGGGATAAAGGCGGGGTCTACACGGTGAAATCAGGATATAAAAAGTTAATGGAGATTAATGTTGTTGGGCAACCGTTGTCATTATGAGAGGGGTGGAACTCTCTTTGGAAAGTCAACATTCCTATGAAGGTTAAAAAAATTTTGTGGAGTGCATACAGGGATTGCCTTCCTACAATTGATAACTTGCGGCTGAAGAAAATGGACATTATGAACTTGTGCCCAGTTTGTGGGGTTTTAGCTGAGTCTGCCATTTATGTGTTAGTTTTGTGTCCCTTTGCTAAGAGTTGTTGGCTTCGATCTTCCTTGGTTTATTCATGGGGCTTGGTGAGTTCATGTCATGAATGGCTATCTTTGGTTTTTCATTAGTGTAATAAGTCTCAGATTGCTCAATGTGCTATGATAGCTTGGAGTCTTTGGTCGGCTAGGAATGATAGGATTTGGAGTCATCGAAACTGGTCGTCTTCTCAAGTAGTGAGTTCGGAAAGCCTAATATTCCAACAGTGGACTGAAGCCCAAGATCGGGAAATTGATCGTCGGTCAATGGGGGGGCGACAGGTATGGTGCTGAGAGATAATAGGTGGTGTCCGCTAGTGGAGGATAGGTTCAAGTGCAATGTTGATATGGCCTAATTGTTTAAAGATATTAACAACTTGGGATATGGTGGTGTGTTGCGTGACTCAAATGGTGCCATGGTAGCAGCTCGCCATGGGAAGTTGATGGGTCCAATGGATCCATATCTTGGTGAAGCTCTCAGTTTTTGTGAAATCTTGAGTTGGGTAAAGGAGTTAAATCTGGTTAATGTATCTTTTGAGGCTGATGCACAATTGTTTGTGACAGCATTGGAGAGGATAGGTGAGGATCCTTCATATGTTGGCTCTATTGTGGACGATTGTAGGACTATTCTGGCTGAGTTGTTAAACTATAATGTTCAGTTTGTTCGGCGATCAGCGAATCGTGTTGTCCATAGTTTAGCTAAGGCTACGTTTTCTATGTCTGGTTGCATGGAGTGGCATGTTGAGCCTCCTCCCTTTATTGTCGATGTTCTTTTGTTAGATTCTACTTTTTGAATAATAGATCAATCTTTTCTCAAATATATATATATATATATATGTATATGTATGTGAATATATATGTATATGTGTATATTAGGTGTTGTGATGTCATGTGTGTTGGCTGTTAGATATATGTATATATGTAGTGTGCGTGCGTACTATATATATGTGTGTGTGTATCTGATCTTGTATATAGATATATATGATTGTGATAATATGTGATACAATACACATGATATATGTATTATGTGCATGATGTATATATATATATATATATATATATATATATATATGAGATATTGTATATATAGATGTGTAGACATATATGTGACGCTATATATAAGTGTTGCATACACATCTCTGTGTTGGTTTTGTACATGTGTTGGCCTTTTTTGTCTCTACAAATTTGAGCTGCTGAAACTATCATCACCGGGGAAGATTGTACTTTGTATAAATTATTTAGGCATTTTGTATATCATTTGGGCTTTAAATTTAGTATAGATTTTTGTTTAGGTAGTTTAGGCTTGGGTTCTATTTGTTTTGGTGACAAATCATGTGTGGGCCCAAGGCCATGTAAATAGTGTAAATACATACATATTATTTTAGGGTGCTAGAGACATATAAATTTAGGGTTTGTGTATATAATGAGTGTTTAGATTGCATGCTTAAGGTTGTATTTCTATACTTTGCCATACATGTTGAAATTGATTTGTATATTTTCGGATATGCAATGAAAAGGACGCAACGTGACAATGATTAAATCTAAGTCGTCTCACCCTAATAATGACACCAAGACTAATATGAAACCTTATATTCTGTTTAACTACCAAAAGAACTTTCAAGATATTCGGGTTTTTTTCGGCATTCATTCAGAATACTTGATTTTCGTGGAACCAAAAAACAAACTTGTTTTTAGGGATTAGGAGAATTTATTTAATGACAAGAGGGGGTTTAAAGATATTTGACCCATCTAATGAGCCTTAAATGTGTTCCTTTTTTTTCTCTCATAAAGAACATGATTGTGAGTATGACTTGAATTGGACCTAACCGTTGTTTGTTGATCACTTAGGTGCATTAATAGTATTTCCAAAAGTTCACATCTCCTTTTTAAATTATCAAAACCACTTCATGTGGATTTTTCATCAATCTCCAAGATATTTTCGGCCAATCTGAGAATGACTATAGTGATCTCGTGCACACCTTTTTAAATTAACAAAACCACTTCATGTGGATTTTTTTTATCAATCTTTAAAATATGTTTCAGCCAAGCCGAGAATTACTGTAGTGATCCCGTGCACCTTTTTAAATTATCAAAACCACTTCATGTGGATTTTCATCAATCTTTAAATTATTTTCAGCCGAGCCAGGAATGATTATAGTGATCCTGTGCACCTTTTTAAATTATCAAAATCACTTCATGTGGATTTTTCATCCAAGTATCAAATTGCCACGATATTAATGGGCCAAACCCACTCAATTGAAACGTGGACTTTCTAGCATATATAGAAGTTCATTAAAATAATTGGGACATACAAACTTGTTTTCAAAACAAATTTGAGCCAAATAAAAGAACATTTTTAAGGCAACCATTTGTCGGGAGTTGTGGGATCCCCTTACCCATTTTTTTCTCGTGGACCATATTAGGTGTCCAATTGCACCTTCAAAATTAATTGGTGGCGACTTCATTTTTCAAGCTGAGTTGTTTCACCGATCAACTGAAAGTTAGCAACGTGACTTGGGTATCGAGGAAATTTCTTGATAGTAATCGGTAACTAGCTATTTCTCTCTCTCTTTTGGTTTGAGAACTTGTTTTATTGTGTTTTTGTTGGAATTATTTTTGGAGGCTTACAAATACATAGAAATTTAATAGTTTTTGTATACAAATTAATAAATTAATTTGTTTAAATGCTTCTCATACATTGTATGACTTTTGGACTAGGTTGTTTACATTTTTAACGTTTGGGTGTTGCTTGTGACATTTGTTTTCTATGGGCCATTTATCTTAGAAATTTAATCATTAATGATGCTTTAATTTTTAATAGTATATATTTTAAAATAAATTAACACTTACATTTAGTCTTGATATGATCAAAATCTTGGCGAAACGTTCCTTATCGTCCCCATCGACTAGTAAATTCTGCATAATTATCACTGTTTTTGCGTCCTTAACCCTCCTAGTACTTTGATCATGTAACCACGATAAATAAACATAAAATTATTATCTAGAAGTACACCATATTGTTATTATGTATTGGAAGTTGATGAAAGAAATAATAGTTTTACTTTCAAAATTTAGGGAAGAAAGTGCCTCTAATAATGTCATCTATAGTGCACTATTCTTTTTAAGCTATTATTTTATTATGTTTTTGTTGGGGAATGATTTTTGGAGGCTTACAAGGAGTTTAAATAGCTGTTGATGACGTCTTGTAGAAGTTTTCAACAGTGATTAAATATTTGAAAGATATATGATTGACACCGTATAAGGAGATGTTCATATCCGCCTAGACCGATAGATATCTACATTATGGAAGCCACACAACTAATAGGGTTGAGAGTTAGCATGCCAAGCTAAAAAATATATATATGTTCATCACAGTCAGACATGGAGAGATCAATCTCATTGATTCATCATATTGTCCAGTCTCAAGACATAGCTATCAAAGCTAGTATTGAGAAAAGCAGAACCATTGTCGAACATCGATTCAACTTATATTTCTTTTAGGATTTATGTAGTTTTGTTTCAATCGAGGTGTTAGATCTCATTTGGATGGAGTTTGAGCGGTCAAAAGATGTTGTAGAGGTTGCTTACAAATGCATATGTCAAATTAGGAGATACGGACTACCGTGTGCTCACGAATTAACCAATACCTGTGCAAAGGTCAGACTATACCGCATGATGCCATCGATAAATCTTGGAGAAAGCTTGTTCTATTTCCCTGTGACTCGCTTGAAGACAATGACATCGATTGTGTAGTACCCCATTTTTGTTCGGGCACTTGCTATTTTTAATAAAATAATAAAAAATAAAAAAAATAAAAAAAAAAACAAAAAACAACCTTAGTGCCCAATATTCACCAAAGTCTTGGCCCAAATTTAAATCCTAAATACCTACATTTAATCAATTAGCTAATATTACCTAGTTAGGCCCATTGCCTTATCTAAGGTCCAAATATCTACCCATTATTTAATTAAAATCAAGCCCAATAATTACCCAACTAAGAACCCAAAGGACTACCCAAGTAAGCCCAAAGCCCAACCCACTTAACCTAAACTCACCTAAGTTACCACTCAACCCTAAATTACCTAGGGGAAGGAAGAAACAGCAGCCGGCCGATTGATTGAAGAAGAGAGGAAGAAACGACAGGGTGAGTGGTTGAGAAAAAGAGGGTGGCCGGCCAGGACAAGAGATTGGGTGAAAAGCAAAGGTAGTGGAGGAATTGGTGGACAATGACAAGGAGAACGCACCAGAGAGAGGGCAACGAACGTGGGAGACGGAAGGTAGAGGGAGGAGCTGGATGGCACCGGTTTGGGGCTATAAAGCCGGAGGGTTTTTACTGAGAGAAGGGGGTTGAGTTTTGGAGATAGTGTTGGGGGAATTTCTAAAAAACCAGAGGATTTTCGGGGAAGTGTTTTAGAGAGAAGAAGAGGACGATTTTCGGAAACAAGCCGAAAGAACCGGAAAAAACAAAGAGGAGAAATCGAAGGTTTTGGAGGAGACCGAGAGTTTTTTGAGCTAAAGGAGAAAAGATAGGGAATTTCTGACAAGCCGGAGGAAACGGAAGAAACAGTGAGAAGGGATCCGGATTTTGGAGAAAGAAATCGAACAGAGGAAGTCAAGAGATAGGTATGATATTCTCTCTTTCTTCCCTTCTCATTCTTGAATCATTTTTATTATTTGTGATTGTCATCTCCTTATAGTATGTTTTGGGTTGGGGGTGGATATGATCGGATTTAGCTTGATGATTCCAGTTTCATAGTTTCAGTTTTAAAATGTTTGTTTGCGTTTGCTGTTCATCCCGTCTAGCTTAGTTTGTTTAAACTCTGGTTCTGCTAGATTTTCGTTGTTAGATCTGGTTTGTGTTGGATTTCTTTGCCTCTCGTTTTGATGCAGGGGCGTGAAGATGCAGACAGGGACGCCGGTTCCGAAGCTAGAAGGAGACGATGAACAGTATTGGGCCAGTTCTATTGCAATGGGCCGAGTTCTGTTGTTCGGGCCAAGCTTTATCTTTATGTATTTTACAGGCCCGGATTAGTTCAATTTTTGGGCCGGTTTCTATTAGATTGGGCCGGGTTTAAGTTTTAATTTGTTTTCTCATGGGTTTCTGTTTGTACTTGTATTGGGCTCGGGCCGAGTTTTATTTGTTTGGTCTTGGGTTTTGTTTACATGTAATGGGTCGGGTTGGTGTGTTTTGGTTTGGGCACGGCTTTTAAAAATGTGTTGGGGTTTTGTATTAGGTTATGGGCTATGATGAATTTATTGGGCCTGTTGGATTTTTGGGGTTTTAAGAATTGGTTGGGTCCAAGTAATGTAATAATATAATAAAATAGTAAAGTAGTATAAATATTAATTAGATTGATTAGGCTTGATTAAATTTTATAAAATTTATTTTGGAATGTATATTTAAATAATTTCAAAAAGAAAAGAGTCAAATCATACAATTTTATATACTCAACCCGCCAAACATCCAACAATATCGAAAATATCAACGTATTGGTTTCTCGAGACATTTCTTTTTCCATCCAATCATGTTTAGAGAATATCAACGTATTGGTTTCTCGAGACATTTCTTTTCAAACATCCAATCATGTTTAGAGAATATCAACGTATTGGTTTCTCGAGACATTTCTTTCAAATATTCAATCATGTTTAGAGAATATCAACGTATTGGTTTCTCGAGACATTTCTTTTTCTATTCAATCATGTTTAGAGAATATCAACGTATTGGTTTCTCGAGACATTTCTTTCAAACATCCGATTTTGTTTAGAGAATATCAACGTATTGGTTTCTCGAGACATTTCTTTCAAATATTCAATCATGTTTAGAGAATATCAACGTATTGGTTTCTCGAGACATTTCTTTTTCCATCCAATCATGTTTAGAGAATATCAACGTATTGGTTTCTCGAGACATTTCTTTCAAATATTCAATCATGTTTAGAGAATATCAACGTATTGGTTTCTCGAGACATTTCTTTTTTCTATTCAATCATGTTTAGAGAATATCAACGTATTGGTTTCTCGAGACATTTCTTTTCAAACATCCAATCATGTTTAGAGAATATCAACGTATTGGTTTCTCGAGACATTTCTTTCAAATATTCAATCATGTTTAGAGAAATTCAACGTATTGGTTTCTCGAGACATTTATGTTCAAACATCCAATTATGTTTAGAGAATATCAAAGTATTGGTTTCTCGAGACATTTCTTTTTTTTTCCATCCAACTTTGTTTAGAGAATATCAAAGTATTGGTTTCTCAAGACATTCATTTCAACCATCCAATCTTGTTTAGAGATTTCAACGTATTGATTTCTCGAAACATTTCTTTTAAAAAGAACAAAGTTTAAATTCCTTGAATAGATGTTTGGGAATATCAAAGTATTGGTTTCTTTAAATGTTCTATTTTTAAGGAATGTATTTCATAAATAATAATAAAGCAAACTTTTCAATCTTTCTTCTCCTGACCCAAAATTTTAATTACATTATCACTTATAACTTATTTTAACATTTATTCGAAATTAATGGAGTTTTCTTCTACCCAATTTGACAATAAATTATTTTTCGAACACATGAAATTTATTAAAACAATTTGAAACATTTATAAAACATTTTTAAGAAAAGGCATAAACAATTTAAAAGGCAACCGACTAGGGAGTTGTGGGGTGCCTAACACCTTCCCCACACTCAATAGACCCCCTTACCCATTTTTTTTGGTTCGCAGACCTAACATTTAGTGTCCAATTGCACTATAATCAATTGGTGATGACTCTTACATTTTTACAGTCTTTTTCACAAAAAGCGCCGGTACGCGTCGTGATTTCGGTTGCGACAACTGGCGACTCTGCTGGGGATACCAGGTTTTTTTTCCTGAAGGGGTCGAGCCTTTATATTGATGTTTATGCTCTTTCTTAAAAATTTTATTTTTTATTTTTATTTGCTGATGAAGTTTAATATCATAGTTTATCAATTTGTATGCCCTCGAAAACACACTATTTATTACACACACGTAACCCTATACCCGGGTTTTTCCTTGTGATTAGTGAGGGTTGACCTACCACCTTTTTGGGATTTACTTCCCTGTGTAGGTGGGGGAAGACATTCTCCTGGATTGACGTCCTCTTAAAGTATTAAGGGATGGACTTTTGTTATCCAAGTATGGATCAAAAGTCACATAATCCAGTAAACCTCTCGCGTAGACGCGTTTTAGTTAGATACACAACCCGAATGCACATTAGACCTCCAGACATGCTGGGATTTTTCTATCGAACTAGGAACAACAAGGGCATCCTTATTTCTAACAGTTTATTTGTGCATAATTCGTATACTCTCTTATGATTATCTTAAATTGTACATAATTGCGCATATCCAAGTTATGGTTTGTTTTACATGTCCTAAATTGCAAATCCCTTCTTACTTTTTTGTTCATACATCCACTAGAGCACAAATCTTTGTAATCTAATTAGATAGTACTTGCAGAATGATCATACCAATAGGGACCAATGCACTAACATTAGAAGATTCCCAAGAGGTCAGGGAGAATTTAGAAAAATTACAAGAAAGATGGGGAGACAGTTTGAAAGAAGATCAACCTTTGGGACCAGTGAAGAAAATTACATTTCTAACTCAGGCACCAGCAGCCCTAGCTGAGTTATGGAAAGAACAAAATTTGCATGCAAGGAAAGCTTTCAGAAGTGCCTATGGACGAATCGACTATCTGTTGACCATACAAGCCCCAGTAACTCTCCTCCAGGCAGCCATGCACCGTTGGGACCCGACATATAGGTGTTTTGTCTTTGGGTCAATTGACTTGTCACCATTGATTGAAGAATATGCTGACTTATTGGGATACGCCAAGCACGCTAATAAAATCTACAATCCCGGAAGGAAGACTTATGCAGAGGTCATTATTTCCAAGTTACTAGGAATAACTACAAAGAAGGCCAAAGATATGGGGAAGATGCAAGGCACAAGATGGACTTTCTCGACTCAGATATTGATTAATTTTGCCAGAGAGAATTTCCATAAGGAGGAAGGGAGATTCGCTTTTGCCATCATTGTTTACGGAACTGTGATTTTTCCACGTACATGTGGGTATGTGGACAAAAGTGTTATTAGCATGGTCGATGATGTCAGATACCGAGCAACTCCGGTACCAGCAATATTGTGTGAAACAATTCGATCTCTTAATTACTCCCGTGTTTCCACTGAAGGGAAATTTATTGGATGCTCACAGCTACTGGGAATCTGGCTCGTCAGTCACCTAAAGTATGACAAAACTATCGGAGCACCCCTAGTCCAGTTTCAGAAAGATGAGTATCAGCTCAGAGATCCCGTACAGGATTACGAGAACTCTGGATTGCAGCCGCAAAAGCCTTCGTCCGAAAAATGGAGATGTTTGCTTGGCAAATTAGATGAAACAAAGGTGTACATGAAGGCGTTGTGGCACAAAACAGATGGGTTATTGTACAAATGTGGTAGTTTCAATTGGGTCCCCCTTATAGGTCCTTGGGGAATCACAAGTCAAGCACCAGCAATGTTCTTCCGACAAATAGGTGGGAATCTTTGCCGACCAGTGACACATGGCCTAAAGGAATTGGAATTCTCTCTTGAAGATGATCAAGCTAAAATGATAATAAGACAAGTAGTGGAAGCTTGGAGTAATCCTCGAGGGGTCAAGAAGGGAGCTTGGAATACTTACGGGAAAACTCAATATGAAGCATGGCATTTAAAGAGGGTGAAATCTCAATTGGTCTTCGGTATGAAAAAAGAGAATCCAAATGACAAAGGGGAAGAATCTGCAGATATGGACCAAAGGAAAAGGAAGCGGCCCCAAGGAGATAAAACAATGGCTCAGAAGGTTGGCAAAGAAGCTGGAGGAAAAGCGGCAATAGTGAAAGACCAGTCATTTCCGGAATCACCAATAGATGTTGAGGAACAAGAAGTGGATAAGAGTTTACAATTAGGAGACCTGTCAAGTGACGACGAGATAGTAGGAGGGCCATCTGAACTTCCAGGAAAAGAATCTAAAATAGTGTGGAAGATGTTAGAAATGATGACAGAGAAGTACAAGAAGTATAAAGGGAAATTCAAGGAAGCAAGGGCTAAAGTAGATGAGAAAGAGAAGCTGCAATCACCAGAAGTCTTGATAATCAAAGCTGAAGAAGAGAAAAGAAAGACGCAAGAGGAGCTCCAAGAAGCATGCAATGAGATTAAACAGCTTAAAGAAGCAGTTACTGCTCTAGAAGAAATAAATTATGGCGCAAAGACAGAAATTTTTGATAAAACCATGCAGCTGAAAAAGAATACTGTCGAGATTCACACACTAAAGAAACAGATGGATCGTGTTTTGTATGAAAACCAACTGATCAGAGAACGATGTGATGCCTCAATTCAGCAAAAGGTGGCTGAAATAGGAGAGTTGAATCAAGAAAATGATTTTCTACATGATGAAGGGAGTGTACTACGAGAGTAACAACAAGCTATTAATGACAAGATCAGGATGATAATGAGCAGAGCAATGCATCTATCAGAGTGGGCTAGTAACTATGAAGCGCATGAGCAAAATTTGAGGATAAGCCAGATGCTAAACACACCAGAGCTAGCTAGAGTTTCCTCATTTTTGGCGAATCTTCGTAGTGATTTACACGTGCTCAAAGAGCAAATATTCCAGGCTCAGACAGAAAATTCCAATCTAGTTGAAATAATTGATGAAGAAGAAATGTAAACTTTTGATTTACAAGTACTTTTAATGAAATGATTTATGCTATTATTATCTTCTTAAATTACAAGGATTTATTAGGTCTGGCACAAATAATGATCACACTCATGCATACCATAAAAGATGATAATAAAATTGAAACTAATATTTTTCTTTACAGTGAACAGAGTAAAGAAAATATAAGCAAAAATAGCATCAGAAAAGCATCATCATCCCTATCAGACCCGCCTACAGCTAAGGCTATCCAAGAGAATGGAACAAGAAAGAGAGGGTCCAAATCATGAAATAGCAGAGCTAAGGGAGCAGATTGCCTTATTGACTCAAAATATAGCTCTGTTAGTAAAAGGGAAAGAAACGGCGGGAAGTTCAGAGCTTCCTATGGGCCCAGAGAATACCACTTACCATGCTACACCAACTTATCCTCCAGGGTTCACTCCTATTCACAGTCAGTCATTACCGAAATCACATCAGCCACAGTATGCTCCACCGTCAAACCAAGCGTATGTCCCTCCAACTGGAGCTCTACCACCCAATGCTCACACTCACGTTGATCATATTAATATAGTGGATCCTGTTGGAGTTATGGGGGAGGAAGTTTAGAATATGGGCAGTATTCCCTTCGAGGATTTTAAGAAACTGGAAAAATGAATGAGGGCCATGGAAGGGTTCAGCAAGTCTGGTGCTTTGAAACCATCAAGTTTATGTTTGGTAAAGAATTTACAAATTCCTTATGACTTCATCCTACCAAAGTTCAACTTGTTTAATGGCACGGGTGTTCCGTTGGATCACTTGACTATGTACAATAGACGGATGCAGCCTTACGCAAGTAATGAGAAAGTAATGGTCCACTTTTTTCAAGATAGCTTGGATGGACCAGCCCAAAGGTGGTTCAATGCACTCAACCCTACATCGATTTCTTCTTGGGAAGATTTGGCAGAAATGTTTATGAAGCAATATAAACATAATGAAGAAAAGGTTCCTACCGTCTATGACTTGCAGAACACTATGATGAAGGAAGGGGAGGCTTTCAGAGCATATGCTCACCGATGGAAAGACTTAGCGGCCCAGATAATCCCACCATTATCAGAAAAGGATCTATTGAATGCATTCATTGACGCTATTCAGGAGCCCTATACTTCAAATCTGGCTGGAGGAGGACACCATGACCTGGCGGATATCATACATTCAGGTGAACGAGTTGAACGTTGCATAAAAAGAGGGACTTTGCATAATCCTTGTTTGGAAAAATCGGAAGTTTCAAAATCCGGCAAAGGGAAAAAGACAGAGGTGCATTCCGTGAGTTTCAATCCACCACCAGTTGTCTATAAGTCATCTACTTCAAATTACCAGCCAAGGGATGATGCCCCTAATTTGCAAAATCCAGGAATATACTTTAACCAACCCCCAAGCACCTATCTTCCCCAATACAATGCTCCATCCCCTAATCAATACCCTCAACACCCAAACACTGACCAAAACCCTCGTCCGAATCCTCGAAACACTGATTTCAATCAATACCCTAACAGCCAAAATACCTACCAAAACCCTCGCCCAAATTTCCAGAATACTAATCCTAGACCCCGAAGGCCTTTTGAGCAATTTGATCCAATTCCGATGACTTACACTGAATGTTTTACTAAGCTACAAGCGCAAGGAGCAGTCGCTCCAGTTCCTGGGAGAGTCCACCTACCTCCATATCCATCATGGTACGACCCTGATTTGACGTGTTTATACCATGGAGGTGCACCAGGACATTCAACAGAGACATGTTTACAATTTAAGAGGATAGTACAGGGGATGGTGGAAGAAAAATGGCTTGACCTTAGCGCAATCAATAAGCCAAATGTCAACAATAATCCCTTGCCTAATCATGAGAATGAGGGAGTAAATCTTGTAGAAGAATGCTGTGATGTCAAAAGATGGGTTTTAGAAATATCAATGCCTTTGTTATATTGAGTGAAGAAGGTTTGATTGGAGAAAGTGCAATGACCACGGATAAGGAAGATGAACTCTATGATGCAACCAAGGTTTGTGAATATCATAAGGGACAAAAGGGGCATGCCATTGAAAATTGTGTCGATTTTCGGGAAAAAGTGCAAGAATTAATGGACTTGAAGATAATATCGTTGCCAAAAGGAAAAATCCAACCCAAAGAAGTCAATGTCGTCGGAGGATACTATCAAGGTGCTAGACCAAACCCCACGCCACAATTTGTCTTACAATATTATGTGGAAGATGTGCCTCCAATTGCCTCATCAAAATCAATGGCAGATCCATTATACAAGAGTGATAAAGCGGTACCTTGGGTCTATGAAGCAGGCACCAGCAGTGTTAAAGAAGAAGGGGTAGACAACATTTCTGGTATCAGCGGGATGACTAGGAATGAGAGATGTTATAGCAAGCCAGATGAAAAGCCAACGGTAGATCTTGAGGCAGATCGCAAAAGGAAAGGGAAAAACATACCTGGAGTGGAAGGATCAGTTTCCCTCCCAATTGATGGCCTCTTCATGTCTCCAGATGATGTAAAACAAACGGTAAGCGATTCAGAAGTACAAGAGTTCTTAAAAATCATTCGACAGAGTGAATACATGATCGTAGATCAACTAAAAAAGACCCCAGCAAAAATCTCAATCTTGGAACTGATAATGAGCTCAGAACCGCATAGGCAAGTCTTGTTGAGAATGTTGAATTAAGCTTATGTGCCTAACAAAATTCCTATAGAAGCCTTTGATAACATTGTGGGAAATGTGTTGGCTTCTCATTTATTGTCTTTTACTGATGATGAAATTCCGTCTGAAGGGATGGGGCCTAACAGAGCTCTGCATATTTCTGCTATGTGTCGCGGAAAAGAATTAGCAAGCATTTTGATAGATAATGGGTCGTCACTTAATATTCTGCCTAAAGAAACTTTCGAGAGATTGCCTATTGACAAGTCTTATCTCAAAGAAGTACCCATGGTAGTAAGGGCATTTGACGGAACTCGAAGGGAAATCATGGGAGAAATTGAGATACCGTTAGAGGTGGCCAGTATAACTTTCAATGTGCCATTTGTGGTCATGGATATTTCTCCCACTTACAGTTGTTTGTTAGGGCGACCTTGGATCCATACTGCGGGGGTTGTTCCATCGTCATTGCATCATATGCTTAAGTTCGCCCATAATGGAAGAGTCTATATAGTAAAGGGCCAGTCCGAATGGATGGTTGCTAGCTTGCCTGCTGATGGTCATATTGATGCTCCAATGACTGGAGTTGAAAGTTCTTTTCAGTCTTTCAAAATTGCTAGCGCTACCTACGCAAAGGATGGGTGTTATCCTGCGAAGCCGGAGTTATCAAAGACAGTAAAAAGTGTTGCCAAATTTATGTTAAAAAATGGGTATTGCCCAGGAGAAGGCCTTGGAAAAAATCAGCAAGGGATCAAGAGGCCAATAGAATTGGTGGACAATACAGCCCGGCATTCAACTTTTTCTTTTATGGATGGGTTTTCAGGATATAACCAAATTAAAATGGAACCGGGAGATCAGGAGAAAACAACTTTCATTACCTTATGGGGAACTTTCTGTTATAAAGTCATGCCATTTGGTTTGAAGAACGCGGGGGCAACTTACCAGAGGGCTATGGTCACCTTGTTTCATGACATGATGCACAAAGAAGTTGAAGTATATGTTGATGACATGATAGCAAAATCTAAAGAAGGCGAGGATCATATCACAAATCTTCAGAAGTTATTCGACCGATTACGAAAGCATCAATTGAAATTGAATCCAGCGAAGTGTACCTTTGGGGCAACCTCGGGGAAGTTGCTAGGGTTCATTGTAAGCAGGAAAGGAATTGAAGTAGATCCTGACAAAGTTAAAGCAATCTTGAACATGCCTCCACCTCGCACTGAGAAAGAAGTTAGGGGCTTCTTGGGAAGATTGAACTACATTGCACGATTTATTTCGCAATTAACGACTACTTGTGAGCCCATCTTCAAGTTATTACGTAAAAGCAACCCGACAAAATGGAATGAGGAATGCCAATTGGCATTCGAGCAAATCAAGCGATATTTACAGAATCCTCCAGTATTAATGCCTCCTGTGGTTGGTAGACCCCTCATACTCTATTTAACAGTCTCGGAGATTTCAATGGGTTGTGTGCTTGGACAACATGATTCATCAGGAAGGATAGAGCATGCCATCTATTACTTGAGTAAGAAATTTACAAATTGTGAAACTAATTACTCAATGTTGGAGAAGACTTGTTGCTCACTTGTTTGGGCGGCACATCGGCTTAGACAATACATGTTGTATCACACTACATGGTTGATTTCCAGGATGGATCCTATCAAATACATTTTTGAGAAACCTTCACTTTCAGGAAGAATTGCTAAGTGGCAGATGTTACTTTCAGAATATGATATTTTGTACGTGACACAAAAGGCAATCAAAGGAAGGGCAATAGCAGACTATTTGGCCGATGGAGCAATTAATGATCCTCAGTCTATGAATTTAGGGTTCCCAGATATCGACATCATGGAAATATCAGAGGATCAAAGCCAGAAAGAGTTGGAAGGATGGACTTTATTATTTGACGGTGCATCTAATATTATGGGAAGTGGAATTGGAGCAGCATTGATATCACCCGAAGAGAATGTTATCCCGTTCACAGCCAAGCTATATTTTGAATGCACCAATAATGTGGTTGAGTACGAAGCATGCACAATGGGGATTCAAGCAGCTATTGACATGGGAATTAAAAGGTTGCAAGTCTATGGGGATTCACAATTGGTGGTTAGACAATTGAACGATGAATGGGAGACCAAAGATGTTAAGCTCATCCCATACTACCGACACATCAAAAAAATAATCAATTTTTTTGATTGGATAGAGTTTGATCATATTCCAAGGGAGGAGAACCAGATAGCAGATGCTCTAGCAACTTTGGCAGCCATGTTTGATGTAGATCCGAAAGGTGAAGGGCATGTGATTAAGATTGAGAAGCGAGAAGTTTGAGGGTTTTGTTCGAATGTGGAAGGAGAGCCAGATAGTAAACCTTGGTATCATGATATCTGGCAGTACATTGAGAAGAAAGAATATCCATCAGAATCATCGGAGAATGACAAACGCACCATCAGAATATTGGCTGGGTCTTTCTTTTTAAATAAAAATATCCTTTATAAAAAGAATGACGGTGTAGTATTCCTACGTTGTGTTGATGTCATTGAAGCCAATCAACTCATGGAAGAGATTCATGAAGGAATATGCGGAACCCATTCCAGTGGACACTCAGTGGCGCGAAAGATTATTCGCGCAGGTTATTACTGGTTGACCATGGAGAAGGATTGCATAGAATATGTACGCAAGTGTTACAAGTGCCAGGTTTATGCAGACAGAACACATGTCCCAGTCAATCCATTGCACGTATTATCATCACCATGGCCTTTCTCAATGTGGGGTTTGGATGTCATTGGTCCAATAGAACCTAAAGCTTCTAACAAACATCGTTTCATTTTGGTAGCCATTGATTACTTCACCAAATGGGTGGAAGTTACTTCTTACTCCAGTGTGACAAGTAATGTGGTTCTGCGATTTTTGAGGAAAGAGATCGTGTGTCGATATGGAGTCCCAGAAAGAATTGTCACTGATAATGGTACAAATTTCAATAGTAAGATGGTGAAAGACTTTTGTGATCAGTTCAAAATTAATCACCATAATTCAATGCCATATCGTCCAAAGATGAACGGAGCTGTCGAAGCAGCAAATAAAAATATCAAGAAGATCATTGGAAAGATGACAGTAAACTACAAAGATTGGCATGAGAAGCTCCCCTATGCGCTGTATGGTTACCGTACATCAATACGCACATCTACTGGAGAGACTCCTTTCTCTTTAGTGTATGGAATGGAGGTTGTTTTGCCTGTTGAGGTAGAGATACCCTATCTTCGAGTGATCTTAGAGGCAGGTTTGGAAGATTCAGAATGGGTCAAAATACGATATGAACAATTGAATTTAATTGAAGAGCGAAGATTACAAGCGATCTTTAGGGGACAATTGTATCAAAGAAGATTGGTAAAAGCACATGATAAAAAAGTTCGACCTCGTTCTTTCAGAGAAGGAGATTTAGTTTTGAAAATGATTTTGCCGCCTCAAAAAGATCACCGAGGTAAATGGACTCCAAATTATGAAGGACCATATGTGGTTAAGAAAGCTTTTGAAGGTGGGGCATTGATGTTGACAAGAATGGATGGGGAAGATTTGCTTCAGCCAGTAAACGCTGATGTAGTCAAAAGGTATTACTCATAAAAGGGGGGGGCTCGCTGGATTGAAAATTTGAAAAGGCGGTTCAGGCAAAATTAGAGTAACAATGAGATTAAGATGGAATTATTGAAGTGAGTTTGGAGGAATGTTTTGGTTGGAAGAATGATGAAAAATACACAGAAGAATTGCACGACCAGAGTTATTAGTAAGGTTTGGGGAAAGTCAGCCTCAGTGAGAAAGTCAGGTTCAACAATTGTGAAATAGGTGTACACCAAAACTGGGGCAGTTTTTGTTTTAGAATCAGAGTTGTTACATTTATGTCCTGTAAAATTGTTGTCTCATACAATCCATATATTCGCGAAGTATAGTGTTCTCCATTTTTTTCTACCTTTCTTCCCAATGTATTATGTACATATATGACCAATGTTCTCTATCACATACTCAATTCTAATAAGATACCCCAACTTTTTCTCATCCATGGCTTCTTTATTCATCTCCACTTTCATTGACATCAGCATTCTTATACACACCTTCTTCTAAATTTGCATATCATATGAACGTCGCCATACTATTGATTTATTTGAAATTGAAGTAATGTCATACAAGAAGCATAATACATGCATTAGGACATTACTCTTCGCGAGGATTTGAGAGATAATCTAGCAGATACAGCTGTAAGGAAGCACGGAGAAGTCAAAAGGACGTGGGGGATGTGGAAATTTGAATAATAGCCCGATTCAAGTGAGGAGGAAAAAATGTATATTTGATGACAAAAGAAAGAATGGCGAAAGACTGGGAATAGCAGAATGATTTGTAAATGGAAATTGATGAAAGAATTTTTCAGATAAAGGTGGAGAGAAAGATTTGGCCAATATGTGAAAGATTGGGAAAGATAGGGAGGATGATGCTCATGATGAGATGACCCAACAAAAATAAAAGGAATAGTAAAATGTATAACATGGCCAAACGTAATCCCAACTTTTTATTTTCTTTGATAAAAACATAACTTTGTGCCCGAGTTTTCCCTAGAACTAGTGAGGGTTGACCTACCACCTTTTTGGGATTTACTTCCCTGTGTAGTTGGAGGAAGACACTCTCCTGGATTGACGTCCTCTTAAAATATTAAGGGATGGACTTTTGTTATCCAAGTATGGATCAAATGTCACATGATCCAGTGGCCTCTCGTGCAATTGCGTTACAGTTAGATATGCCACCTATATGCACATGAGATAACCTTAGATCCGGTTTGAGACTTTCAGAAGTTTGTAGGAACTTGACCCTGATTAAGAATCACAAGAAATACTTTTATTCTTAACTTTACTTACACTTTGTATATATACATTTTTCTATCATTTGCATGTTCATTAACCACTCATACATGTCCATATGTACCTTTCATACACATTATTCATGACATTTGCATCCACAATAATTTAGAGAAAATCCATCAATTGATTTTATGAAAACTTTATGTTTTTTCTAAAAAATGTCAATTCGCCCAATATTGGGGCAATTTCGAGGAAAATAATTTTTAACCTTAGGATTAGACAAATTTGAATGCATCATGCTAGAGGAATATTTAGGAACCTGTGTGAGCAATCTAAAGAGTTTTATGTTATTATTGTGGAAAAGGATCAAAACTTTAATGATAATCCTTGTTATGTCATTTCTCGACCATCGTGTATTGATAATTAACTGGATCAGTTTGGGGATTTCCAAATCTCATATCAATTGTCTACAAGAGTAATCTCCAAAGTGCACCACCATTTATGTTCTATCATGACTTTGATTTGATGAAGTTTTATAGTACGAAATTTGCATATTTCCATTATGTCCCTTGTGAAGTAAAGTCCATATTCCAAATTTCTGCATGAATTCGCCCTTATTCTTCATCATTTCCAAATGTTAAATCTTAATCATTCCATTCAACAAGATTGAAATTGATGATATTGAATAAGATGAGCCTAATAAAAACTTTTTGGGTGTACTCAATGACAATGTTGAATCTTCCTCTGGCACTGGAAATGAATTTGAGCTATCGTTAGATTGGCTTGGATATTTTATTCGAGAATGGAGTCACTCAAGTACACTTTTTGAGAAAGCCATCTGTTGTAGGGATGATTGAAAAGGACAAATGTTGTGCTGTACAACGGTATTAGTTTGTTTGGCAGAATGAGTGGTTGATAACTTGTCACCGATTATAGTGGTCAACGTTCACTTTCACTGGTCACCATCTGCAATCAAGTTCATGCCCATATTGTCAAAAGCAGTGTCATATCACCATTATGAGATTCAGGCTTATTTTTCAAATTTCTACAGCCTACTATCAATTATTTCCCTACACGAGGCTCATGATGTAATTGACATCACGGGATTTTATGCTGTTGTCCACCCAAATTATTCAAAAGGCTAATTGCCAAGATCTTCTTCGTTATATTACCCTGTCTGAAGTCCCTTACCAAGTTGGCAACTCACTACCTTTCTCTCTTTGATAAATCCTTCGCTCCTTTACTTGAGTTTCTTTCTGATACACGTTATGGCTTCCAAAAGACAACGCACACAAGCCCTTCAGATATATGATGAAAATCTCTTTGTGAGTCAGGAAGCATTTGAGGGATACCAACGATCAATTGGTGTGCGAAATATTATCCCGGAGAGAGGTATCCAGGTTGTTTATACAACGGAGCCCACTATTGCTAGAATAATTGCTGAGCGCGGTTGGGAGAAGCTCGTTGCACAGCCAAAAGCTGCAGTTGTTCAGTTGGTAAGAGAATTTTATGCCAATGCAATGGTAGGATATGAACAGATAAATGTTCGAGGTGCGAGAGTTTCATTTGATAGTCAAACCATTAATGACGTTTACAATCTTCCAAAGTTTGTCGACGATGATTTTTCTAAGTTGTTAGAATCTGATGTTGATATGGATGCAGTAATTCGTACAGTATGTAAACCAGGCGCTGCCTGGAAGAAATTTAGAGGGGTGAGAGTCTCATTCCCCGCAGCAGCTATGACCAGGAACAGCAAGGCTTGGATGCGTTTTATTTGGGCGAAACTCATGCCTAGTACTCATTCAGTTGACGTTTCCAAAGATAGAGCATTGTTGCTTTATTCTATTCTGTCTGGAAAATCGATTGATGTTGGGAAAGTTTTACACAAGTCTATTATCCACAGCCTTCATGCTACAACAACTATAGGGCTTTGTCTCCCTTCTCTGATTAGTACATTGTGTATGAGAGCTGGGGTTCATTGGGAATCGCATGAAGAGGTGCAGAATCCCCGACAAGTGATTGATCATAGGATAATCAATCGTTACAAAGATGATGAGATTGTTGACGCTCATCCAGAGATTGGATCTTCTACTGTTCATTATTCCAGTTCATCAGGAATCATGGCTATAGCTGAAAGGATGACGCAGATTGAGGCACGTTTGGATTACCTGTCTAAAAGTATTGATCAGTTAATTGCACATATTACAGGCTCCAATGGGACCATGGATCAGATGCACAATCAGCTGGCCAGCAACTTTGGAGTGCATAACATGCAGTTTCCGACTTCACTAGCCCAACAACAGGATCTATATCCTCTGGAAAATTATGAAAACCCAGGATTCCAATCAGAGAATTTCTATTTTCCATCATTTCATTAAATGTTGAACATTGTGAGCCTTGTACTGTTGTTGTTTATGGAGAGTTAGCTAATATGTTTTAATCTCCATGTCTGTCCCTTGTTGCTTGTTATCTTCAAAGAAAGTATTTGAACAATTATGATCGACTTGATCCTTGAGCAGTATAAAAGTTACCATCATGATGGTACAGTTATTCATTCGACAGGTAAAAAAAAAAACAACCCGCTTGAGTGAAAACCTGAAAAGGCATTCTTGGCAAAAATTAGGGTTTGTAAAAGAGAACAAAAAAACAAACAAAAAATGAAAAAAAAAACAAAAAAACCCGCTTGAGTGAAAACCTGAAAAGGCATTCTTGGCAAAAATTAGGGTTTGTGAAAAAGCAAAATGCTAGAGTAAAAGTCAGAAATGACGCTCTAAAAAAGAGAAAAAAAGGAAAAAAGAAGGCAAAAAGAAAAAGTAAAGGGCCTGCACTTTAAATTCAGGCTGCACGTTCTGGTTACTTGAAGAGGAATTGATGGGCATAAACCTGTTGCATCAATGAGCGGTGTTGATTTGGTCAGTACTTTGTCTCAAATTGATATGGATGAATCAGATTCATGGTGTTTAGATTGAATAACAGTGAATGGGTCACGCTCCAAAACTGGGGCAGTTTTGGGAGCAACATTTTTGATAGCTTGGCAAAGAAATTAGGTTGGCAGACATGAAAAATTCCGGCTTCATAACAGTTAATTGCACATGCGTCAAAACTGGGGCAGTTTTGGGTGCGATGTTTCTATTTATCTTGACAAAGAAATTTTGGTTGGCAGACATGGGAAATTCAGGCTTCATGACAGTTAATTGCACACGCACCAAAATTGGGGCAGTTTTGGGTGCGACGTTCCTGTTATTACAATTTCATCGGGGATAAATCATACAGAAGAAGGAGTTTGAAGACAAATATGTTTGGTTGAGTGACTACTTCATGAGTTCTGGATTTGACTGTTGTTAATTGGGTGCACACCAAAACTGGGGCAATTTTGGCACAATCTTTGACTTATCACATATTTCATCTTGGAGAACTTCTATTTACCTTCCCTTTCTTTTCCTTCTTTCTATTTCTGTATATATCTTGCTCTAAAAAGAGTTCCTTGATTACCATTCATTTTTTTATTTTATCATGAGGTTATCCATTTATTTGACTTTGCTACTCATTCCTTCCATTTTCATATTCTGATTCCATATCCCAAAATTTCATCTTGGGGAATTTCGATTTATCTTTTCTTTCTTTCCCTTCTTTCTCTTTTTGTATATATCTTACTCTAAAAAGAGTTCCTTGATTACCATTCATTTTTTTTATTTTATCATGAGGCTATCCATTTCTTTAACTTTGCTACTCATTCCTTCCATTTCCATATTCTGATTCTATATCCCAAAAATTTCTCATTCTTGGCATGCTTAGTCGTATTATTGAACTTATCATTGATTGAAGTCTCGACAGTGAATGTTATGACTGCATTAGGATATTGCTTTTGAAAAAGAATTGATAGATTTTGGCACCCTCAACTGAAAAAGACCTGATGGATAAACATGTGGTCGAGGCAAGTATTATCAGAAGAGGGACGATCCTGATTATAAAATTTGAGAATTAAAATAAACAAAAGACGTTTTAGTAAACATGAATTGTTGAAATTAGGAATGTTTGTACATATAAAATTTGAAAATTGCACAAAAGTTGGTTTTTTTTTAGTGCATGGGTTTTTATCCTTTAGTGGAGAAACAGATTGATCTAGGGATCCGTGATTGCACGCATGTTTAGGAATAAAAAGGTCTTTGAAAAGTCGTGCATTTTTTTTAAATAAGATATTCATAAAAATGGCTCATTGCATACATCATCATTGCATATCCTTTGTGTATTGTTGCAAGTTTGTTCGAAAGGTACAATTTTAAGGTGTCATTTTTCTCAGATTAGAATTTGAATTACATATCCTATAAAACTTGATTAATCGTTTCATCGTTGCCTTGAAAGGTGGCTATAAACCTCGATCAATTCTTTCAGTCTGTATTCATGTCTTGTCACTCGAACGTGTCCATTAATTTTTGGAAAAAATAAACAAAAAGAAAAAGGAGAAGACAGACGTGACCTTTACTTTCGGCGTTTTTTTTGAAAGTTTTTGATTGCCTTTACATTTTTTGTCTTTTCTGGTCAAATAATTTCGTTTTCATCACGGAGTCAACATTTCTCTATCACCTCCACCGTGCCTGATCATGATATTCTAACCACTTTTCGACAATGACGTGACCGGCACATCTTTCATTTTCTCATGAGATGACGTTTGCCCGCCATGTGAAATTCCAATTTTTTCCATCGTCCCTTGAAAGACTCGCAGTTCACCTGTAATGTTCTGTCTGCTCTGGCCCAATCTTCTTTCTTTCTCTTCTAAGGCTGTACATCTTCGTTGTTGAATCTGTTCATTTTCTCTTTTCTGACTACCTTCATCATCACTTCGTCACCATTCCTGATTTTGTTCGGATCATCGCACATTCATTTCCATAACTTTTTTCAGATATACCATCTTTCGACCTTTCGAATGGACGATAATCTATAACCCCGCTCACAAACAATTGTATCGTTTGCTAAAGCGGAAATCATTCCTGAGAGACGATTTGACTTTCATATTCTTATAGATTCCAACGCCCGCTGGGCTATGAAATACCTCCAGGATCACTCCATGTCATTTCTGATTAACCCTGATCCTGAGGGTGATTTATCAGTGTATCCTCGTATAGTTCGTGGTTTCTATGAAACTTTAGAATTGTTACCACCGAGTGCGAGAGTCGAATCACAACCGGTTTATCAGGTGGAAATAATTGGTATAAAATTCCGATTCACCACGGCGGACATATGCGAATGCTTAGGGTATCCCCCTTCTTACGAAGTGGCTACTGGTTTCAAAGCACCGGTGTCTGTCTCTAAGGAAGAGATAATTGATGACATGTGTGGAGGACAGATCGATGAGAATGTAAAGGTTACACGTCGCTCATATCTGCCATCAAATATGTGGTTGCTGGACGATGCTGTCCGACACAACCTCTGTCCCATTGTTCACCACCACCAGCGACGAGGTAACATTCTCCATGCCTTATATTACATGTATAAAGGAGTTTGGTTCGACATTGGAGAATTCTTTATGGCCACTATTCTGAAGGCACAGAGTTTTGTGGAGAACAGACCGACGAAGGTGGAGAAATTGTATTTTCCACGACTCATTACCCGACTGGTTTTGAGCAAACACATTCATCCTCGTCTAAGCCAAATTTTCCTACTTTATCCAGTAGTTACTATGCAGGAAAATAACTGGCGGAAGGGTATTAACCAAGTGGCCACTACTGTAAAGAGACTTCAAGCATCACAGTCTCAAGTTCCAGTACTAGGAGAAACATCCAGGTCTGCTGCTAAACCACCATCACCTGACCACACTCATGAAACACTAGTTCAGAAGCAACAATCGGAGGCCAGAAGACATAGGTGGGAGCAACTGTTAAATGTGGTCGCAAATGTGGACAGGCCCAATTAAGAATTTTACTGTGATTATACTATTTACCCAAGTCCAGCCCATGTTACGAAAATTCCCTGTAAATATTTGTGTAAATATAAAATAAATAAAAATTCATAAAAATTGCTTGCAAAAACAAAAATTCAAAAAATATTTCATTCAAAATTTAGCCAAGCCAGAAGTGGCTAATCAAAATTCAAAATCCAATTTATTCAAAATTGCCTGTGCAAATTTCTGTGTGTAAATACAAAAATCAAAATTCAAAATCCAATTCATTCAAAATTGCCTGTGCAAATTTCTGTGTGTAAATACAAAATTCAAAATTCAAAGGAAATCCAATTCATTTAAAATTTCAGCCAAGTCGAGGATGGCTACAATGTTCCCGTGCAATCTTTTTTTCAAATTTTCAGCCAAGCTGGGGATGGCTACAGTGATCCCATGCAATTTGTTTTTATTGCCAGCCAAGCCGGAGATGGCTACAATGATCCCGAGCAATATTATTTTTTTTCAAAATTTCAGCCAAGCCGGAGATGGCTACAGTGATCCCGTGCATTATTTTACATTCTTCAAGTGGTACAAAAATCGGCGTTCTACTCCTTTGCGCGCCATTTACTCTGTAAAGTCACGCAAAGGGGGGCAGCTGTAGTACCCCATTTTTGTCCGGGCACTTGCTATTTTTAATAAAATAATAAAAAATTGAAAAAAAAAACAAAAAACAACCTTAGTGCCCAATATTCACCAAAGTCTTGGCCCAAATTTAAACCCTAAATACCTACATTTAATCAATTACCTAATATTACCTAGTTAGGCCCATTGCCTTATCTAAGGTCCAAATATCTACCCATTATTTAATTAAAACCAAGCCCAATAATTACCCAACTAAAAACCTAAAGGACTACCCAAGTAACCCCAAAGCCCAACCCACTTAACCTAAACTCACCTAAGTTACCACTCAACCCTAAATTACCTAGGGGAAGGAAGAAACACCAGTCGGCCGATTGATTGAAGAAGAGAGGAAGAAACGACAGGGTGAGTGGTTGAGAAAAAGAGGGTGGCCGGCCAGGACAAGAGATTGGGTGAAAAGCAAAGGTAGTGGAGGAATTGGTGGACAATGACAAGGAGAACGCACCAGAGAGAGGGCAACGAACGTGGGAGACAGAAGGTAGAGGGAGGAGCTGGACGGCACCGGTTTGGGGCTATAAAGCCGGAGGGTTTTTACTGAGAGAAGGGGGTTGAGTTTTGGAGATAGTGTTGGGGGAATTTCTGAAAAACCAGAGGATTTTCGGGGAAGTGTTTTAGAGAGGAGAAGAGGACGATTTTCGGAAACAAGCCGAAAGAACCGGAAAAAACAAAGAGGAGAAATCGAAGGTTTTGGAGGAGACCGAGAGTTTTTTGAGCTAAAGGAGAAAAGATAGGGAATTTCTGACAAGCCGGAGGAAACGGAAGAAACAGTGAGAAGGGATCCGGATTTTGGAGAAAGAAATCGAACAGAGGAAGTCAAGAGACAGGTCTGATATTCTCTCTTTCTTCCCTTCTCATTCTTGAATCATTTTTATTATTTGTGATTGTCATCTCCTTATAGTATGTTTTGGGTTGGGGGTGGATATGATCGGATTTAGCTTGATGATTCCAGTTTCATAGTTTCAGTTTTAAAATGTTTGTTTGCGTTTGCTGTTCATCCCGTCTAGCTTAGTTTGTTTCAACTCTGGTTCTGCTAGATTTTTGTTGTTAGATCTGGTTTGTGTTGGATTTCTTTGCCTCTCGTTTTGATGCAGGGGCGTGAAGATGCAGACAGGGACGCCGGTTCCGAAGATAGAAGGAGACGAGTTCTATTGCCATGGGCCGAGTTCTGTTGTTCGGGCCAAGCTTTATCTTTATGTATTTTACAGGCCCGGATTAGTTCAATTTTTGGGCCGGTTTCTATTAGATTGGGCCGGGTTTAAGTTTTAATTTGTTTTCTCATGGGTTTCTGTTTGTACTTGTATTGGGCTCGGGCCGAGTTTTATTTGTTTGGTCTTGGGTTTTGTTTACATGTAATGGGTCGGGTTGGTGTGTTTTGGTTTGGGCACGGCTTTTAAAAATGTGTTGGGGTTTTGTATTAGGTTATGGGCTATGATGAATTTATTGGGCCTGTTGGATTTTTGGGGTTTTAAGAATTGGTTGGGTCCAAGTAATGTAATAATATAATAAAATAGTAAAGTAGTATAAATATTAATTAGATTGATTAGGCTTGATTAAATTTTATAAAATTTATTTTGGAATGTATATTTAAATAATTTCAAAAAGAAAAGAGTCAAATCATACAATTTTATATACTCAACCCGCCAAACATCCAACAATATCGAGAATATCAACGTATTGGTTTCTCGAGACATTTCTTTTTCCATCCAATCATGTTTAGAGAATATCAACGTATTGGTTTCTCAAGACATTTCTTTTCAAACATCCAATCATGTTTAGAGAATATCAACGTATTGGTTTCTCGAGACATTTCTTTCAAATATTCAATCATGTTTAGAGAATATCAACGTATTGGTTTCTCGAGACATTTCTTTTTCTATTCAATCATGTTTAGAGAATATCAACGTATTGGTTTCTCGAGACATTTCTTTCAAACATCCGATTTTGTTTAGAGAATATCAACGTATTGGTTTCTCAAGACATTTCTTTCAAATATTCAATCATGTTTAGAGAATATCAACGTATTGGTTTCTCGAGACATTTATTTTTCCATCCAATCATGTTTAGAGAATATCAACGTATTGGTTTCTCGAGACATTTCTTTCAAATATTCAATCATGTTTAGAGAATATCAACGTATTGGTTTCTCGAGACATTTCTTTTTTCTATTCAATCATGTTTAGAGAATATCAACGTATTGGTTTCTCGAGACATTTCTTTTCAAACATCCAATCATATTTAGATAATATCAACGTATTGGTTTCTCGAGACATTTCTTTCAAATATTCAATCATGTTTAGAGAATATCAACGTATTGGTTTCTCGAGACATTTCTGTTCAAACATCCAATTATGTTTAGAGAATATCAAGGTATTGGTTTCTCGAGACATTTCTTTTTTTTCCATCCAACTTTGTTTAGAGAATATCAAAGTATTGGTTTCTCAAGACATTCATTTCAACCATCCAATCTTGTTTAGAGAATTTCAACGTATTGATTTCTCGAAACATTTATTTTAAAAAGAACAAAGTTTAAATTCCTTGAATAGATGTTTGGGAATATCAAAGTATTGGTTTCTTTAAATGTTCTATTTTTAAGGAATATATTTCATAAATAATAATAAAGCAAACTTTTCAATCTTTCTTCTCCTGACCCAAAATTTTAATTACATTATCACTTATAACTTATTTTAACATTTATTCGAAATTAATGGAGTTTTCTTCTACCCAATTTGACAATAAATTATTTTTCGAACACATGAAATTTATTAAAACAATTTGAAACATTTATAAAACATTTTTAAGAAAAGGCATAAACAATTTAAAAGGCAACCGACTAGGGAGTTGTGGGGTGCCTAACACCTTCCCCACACTCAATAGACCCCCTTACCCATTTTTTTTGGTTCGCAGACCTAACATTTAGTGTCCAATTGGACTATAATCAATTGGTGGCAACTCTTACATTTTTACAGTCTTTTTCACAAAAAGCGCCGGTACGCGTCGTGATTTCGGTTGCGACAGATTGTACCATCGATGTACAAATGTTCACGGAACAAAGAATCAGACAAGACATGTTAAAGTCAGTTGGCTAAGGAAGTTGAAGGACATATTTAGATCTCTAGCACTTCTTTTCGTGAATCAGTTGTGAAGACCAACACTAGAGGGCATCCCTCCACAAATAAAAAGGTACCCACCACCACCCATAACAAACTAGCTGCACATGTTGTTGATTAGAAGAATTTGTTCAGCATCGAGAACCTCATAGACACAGCTCATCATCCTTACGCCTCGATTCAATGATCTTTGAGCATGATTTTTTCAACTCTTATGAACAAGCAAAGCTCACACTTGCTCCTCTATTTATAATACTCAGTCTCTCTTGTTACAAAAAAGTTTGATACAAAAAAAGAAAAATACTCTTTACGATCATATATTGATAAGTTCTCATCTATACTACATCCATACATTATGGACGTACAAGATGTGAGAGCAGATGGAAATTGCAAATTCCGATCCATAGTTTTGTCTCTGGGTCATCAGGAGGATGAATGAACCAGTGTCTAATATAACTTGATAGCAAAGATGGACAGATTTTGGGGACAATATGTTGAAATACTTGGCGGTTATAAGAGAGTGTGTGTTGTTACACACTCACTGAACTTTCTTCAAAATGAAGTCGAAGCATCGTACAAGCAGTGGATGACAATGCTTGACATGGGTCTGTTGATCTTTTCCACATATAATGTGATATTACACGTTCTTCATCCTAAAGAGAGCTTGACTAGCTACCATTTCGTACAACCCCCTACCACCATTCCAGCACATTACTATCACAATAGAACACGTAAATGGTAACAATTATGTCCAGGTTAGTTTGACAGGGGATTATCCAATGGCTCTCATATTCCCTGGGTGGTTCATTGTAGGTATGATTGTGGAACTACATGGGCTACTCCGTATGCGGACTGGTTCGATGCTCATATGCAGTCAGTGCGGTCTATGTTTTCTTCTAATAATTTTATTAATGTACTTGATTAAATTTATGTAGTAATAAAATCGTAAGTACATTGATCCACGTATCAAATTGTCAAAAATTTACTTGATTTTATTTTTATTATTTCTTTGAATTTTAAAAAAATATTCAATGAGTCAAAAATTAAAAATTAGAGGGACCATTTTTAAAAAATTAAAATTATTTTGAGTTGAAAAAGAGAAAATATTAAAAATATAAAATTTAATAATCTAAGAGGAGAGAGAAACTTTTGTTGAAATTTATGATTGGATAAGACAAATTGGATCCCATCTACGATAGGGGGTTAAATATAGAAGAGGCAGGTGTAGAGGGATGGAAACCTCTCCATTAAAGCATTCTTTGTCCTTCCTGATACACGACATAAAGCAATTATCAGGTTCATGCATCTTCTTTGATGCGACTTTCAGTCCCATCGGTAGAATCAACATAAAATCTACTTTTTTGGTGCATGAATCTCCTCTATCAAGCTTCGCCTTTGATATAAGCTTCTTTTACAACTTTGACTTCTTGGTCTTGCAACAAAAATCAGGTGAACCTTGCTTTCTTTCAAATTTTGCTACTTGTTTTTGTTTATTTAATGGAAGATTGTGGTATTTGAATCTATTGATTTGATTTGATTCGTATATGAACTTTTTTCTTTCTTTTACTCTTCAAGGTACGCCTTTTGTGGGTTGGATTATCTGCTCTTGATGGGTTATTCACCTCATACCACTTAATCGATCACCACCATGCAGCTGTTGGCTGACCATAAGTCACCTTCCATCGCCGCTAAAAGTCTCTTACCACCAACCAACCAACCCTCACTTGCCCTTGAAAAATTGAAAGATCGGGTATTTTTGGATTTTGAATGTCGTAGTTATTTCTTAAATTTTTGTTGAAATAAGAGTATGTGTGATGATTGCACCTTTGCCACTTCGATTTGGCGATCTACTTTCTATAAAGTATTTTTGAAACAAAAGGATTAAAACTCTGTACAAACAAAAAATGTGTAGGATTTGGATGGATCGCTGGATGAAATTTCAGAGGCTGGACTTCTTGACGAATCGAAGCCCCCGTCTACTTCTGTCTATGCATATCCAAAACTCAGATCATTTGATTCAACATCACCATAAGTTAACAATCTAGACTTCAAGGGAATTTTTCTTTAGTATAGAGAGAATGGTATTAGTCATGGCCGCACGAGATTACGTTAACCGGATGTTGCATGACATATCCGACATGAAGGTTTTTATCCTCGATTCTTAGAATAAATCTTCCTACATGAATATCATTGAAACTTCTTATATCATATATTGTTCTTCACTTGCATTCCTTATTTTTCGGAGATGAAAACCCAATTTGTGCTACTCGATGCAGTCTTTTTAATGGTTGTTCCATCTATTTGAATCTATTGACGTAATCAATCTTGCTTCTCTCCGATTGTTTGAACTACTGTTCCTTTAGTGCTTATATTTGCTGTGGTAAGTCCAATTACTGGTTGCGGCAAATTTGTTAAATTTGGATATTGGGGGTTTCCTTTCCTCCTCTATGTGGTTAAATTTGTTTTTTTAAGCTTGAGAACCAGTTTTGGAGATTGGTGTTGTTTATTTAACAGGATATTGGGGTTTTCCATCTATTTTAATCCTACTACAACTTATATTTTTTGCTTTGAGTCCAACTCTTGCGTGCAAAAAATCGAAGGCGATGATTATTTTGTTTGGATTTTCTGTGGAACTTCAATTCTAGTTCTAGAACTCAGTGGTGCTTATTTACCTGGATATTAGGGTTTCTCTTCCTCCTTTCGTTGGTTGCTTGAGTTCATAATATACAATCTTCTGCTTTAGACAAGTCATTGCATGAATCTCTAGTCTGTTACTTCCCTTCACAGTTAATCTGATTTTCTTTTATCAGCTTCTTTTTCTTGCTATGCCTTGAGACTGCTTAGGTAAAATTCTAGGTATGGATTCTTTTGTTTTAGTTTTTATATAAAGATTCTTCAGCAATTATTGATTTTAATACACTAAAATTCATATAATCCAATTGGTTGAACATTTTGATGTGTATTTAGCGTGATATTGTGGTTTGATGACATACGGTCATCTGAACCTTATGCTAACAGAAACAATCATCTCAAACGGAAGAATTTGTAACAAGAAGATATGGACCTTAACATACGTAGTTTTTCTGTAAATTTATGTGAATTATTGATAATGTTCTGCTTTCTGATTTAGTGTGTGCAAGGATTTTGGAAAGTAAAAAGTGTTTTAGGTAAGTATTTTGATTTTTTTTTAGGTTTAATTATGTGAATTATGCAACAACCCTAAGCATGTGAATTATGTAAATTTATGTGAAATCTTCTGTCTTAGACAAACACTTATTGAATTGAAAGAAAAATGACAAGCTATTATAAAAATATTCTATTTTCAAAGCAAGATGATAATATGTATCTACGTTCTGTTGATTCCTTTGAGTTGACCTCCTTTCTCTATTTTTCCTTTCCCTTTCTCTTTTCTTTTCTCTTTTCTTTTCTCTTCTCATAAGCACAAACATTTTATTGATATGCACCTTGCAACATGTAAAGTTTATGGAACAGAATTTCATGTGATTATTTTACTGTTAAATTTATATATTTCCAGTGATGACTTGCAATTAAACATCACCATCATGCAAATCCTACATGAAAATCCTCCTTCAACAGATTCCAAAGGTCTCAGTTGATGAAAGGAGGGACAACAGTTGTTGATTTTGGAACATAATTTCTTAGAGCTTCTATGGAACATTCCTCAGAGAATCTTTGAGGTTACTATCATAACTATTTCTTTGGGTCCATTATTGTATATGATGTGTACTAGCATTTCACACTCTTCTATTATGAAAACCTGATCCAAAAATTTAAGCTTTAGTTAAACTATGGATCACCCGTATGGCATGTGATCATAAATGGTAGTTTTTGAACTAGGTTCACTAAATGGGTCATAAAATTTTAGCATAGATGCCCGTTTTGGGTCCATAATGTATCAAATCAAAGCTAAGACCGAGATGGAGTTGAAGCAAATAAGGCAACAAGCCTAGGCGAGGAAAAAGTAGAGAGAGAATGAGTGATTCTTCTGAGATTATTGAAGATTCAAGCTTGGATTAAGGATTCAAGCATGATTTGAAGAAGGTTTCCAAGATTCAAGTTCATTTTCCAAGTTTTGGAATTCTAGGGTTTTTTATAGATTTACTTTGATTCTTTAATAGATGGAATGTAGGGCTTATACATGTTGATTCTAGTGTTATTTATAGTTGTTTTACTAGGTTTCATCATTGGTTTAGGTTGAGGTTCGAATTTTGTTAAGTTTGGAGGATTTAGGGAAATCCTAGAGAGAGAAGGTATATTTTTCTTGATTTTTGATAGAATATCATGTTGTTATGGTAGATTGATGTCATTGATATGATTATATGGGTTTGGTTTGTTGAAATCGATAGGTTGAGAGAAAGGGTCGAAACCCTAACTTTGGGAACTTAGGATTTGTAAGTTGTGCTTGGAATAAGGTAGGGGACTCTTAACTCGTTTCCTTATTTGATATCATTTCCTTGATTTATTGAGCGGCTGGTTTCTTCATTCGTCTTCAATATTTCATTCTTGCCTTAATTGTACCTAAGGGAGAACAACCTCGTTTATGTGTTCCAATTGTTGGATAATTTGATGTGTTTTCATACCTTTACATGTTCAATCATTCATTGAGCATGGTTTGAATCTTTTCATACATCATGCGTTAGCTATATATATGTAGGATGATATATATGTAAACATTGGCATGGCATGATTCATGATGCATTAGAAATGCATGAGATGCTGAGGTATGGAATCGAGATACCTTAGGATTATTTTAGTCACATGAGAGGATGGTTGCATGTCAAAGCATGGACACGGGTCATATGACTCCATGTGAGGTAACTCACTAGTAGTCTGGGTTTGACGAGGATCACAAAATTGGGTGAACTCTCTGTGGGTGTTTAACCAGCGTATATTCATTGATGTTAGGGAATTAAAATGTGCATTTGATGTTGTGATCAAATCATGGTTGGGAGAATCATGGATGTTGATTGTTGGTGTGTCAATCTATAGTCGAGGACTTTGGGATTGATGAATGTTTTGCCCCATAAAGGACACTCGAATATTATTATTGTGTTATGTGACATGAGCATGTATGTTGACATATTGTTGCATTGGCTATATCTTCTAATTCTGCCTATTATTGTTATTTCTCTATTTTCCATATTGAGTTTCAAGCTCATCATTTCCTCTTTTTTTCCCCTATAGGTGTGACTGGTGTAAGTACCGATGATGTGAATTAGTAGAAGCGTTATGGCATGGATGGCATCTGGAGGGTTAGGTCGGGTTATGAGTTGGGACTGTTTGTCTAGTATTCTTGTTTGTATTCTTTATACATATGTTTTGTTAACTGTTCGGCACTAGTTGGTGTAGATGATGGACGGTTAGAAGGAAATCCATAGGATTGGACCTTCTGAACTGGGATGTGGACCTTGGATCTTGATATCGTGTATGATATGAATTGTTTATGATATTATTAATGTAGAACAGTTTAAGTACCGGTGATGTGAATTAGTATGAGCGTTATGGCATGGATGACACCTGGAGGGTTAGGTTGGGTTATGAGTTGGGACTGTTTGTCTAGTATTCTTCTTTGTATTTTTATACATATGTTTTGTTCACTGTTCGACACCAATTGGTGTAGATGATGGACGGTTAGAAGGAAATTCATAGGATTGGACATTCTGAATTGGGATGTGGACCTTGGATCTTAATATCGTGTATGATATGGATTGTTTATGATATTATCAATGTAGAACAGTTTATGCATGTTGCTAGATGGTCTGAGGCTTTTCTAGGATGTGAATTGCATGTTGATAAATAGCCTGAGGGCCCATTAGATATTGATGTGATTTGTGTGTTTTTGGTGCGTTTGACTCAGGTGGGCATTCCCCAATATACGGGGAGATGCCGCCTAATTTTCAATAGAATCTATGGTTGGATGACTTGTTTGAGCGTCCTTAGTGACGAGTGCGGACATCACCAGTAGCGCACCTGGCTCAGGTGGCATTTTCGGGTTGGGGCGTTACAATTTCGTATCAGAGGTAGGTTCGATAAAGAACGACGTGTGTATGGGTCTAGGGTGTGAATATTGTGTGGTAGTGAGTCTCCAGGCCATGTCACATGTTCTGCTGATATGATATGTTTTCTTTTCTTTATAAATCCTTGTTTCGGTGATTTTTGTTGAAATGTGTTATCTCTTATGCCACAGATGAATACCTGGGGGTTATAAGATTGACTTGGGCTGTAGAGAATCCTAGTAAGAGAGGTAGACGAGAGGGATCCAGAGATCGAGGATATGGTAGGGGAGTGGTGCGTACCATTAGGCGCACTTCCAGTATGTTGGGATTTATGCTAGTGTGGGCACATATGTTAGAGGAGAGGAAATGGTTTATGAATAATTACATATGGAGGATGGACATGGGATCTAGAGAGACCGAGGTAAAGGCCATGGTAGAGATGTGATGCACATTAGTGGGTGCGCTTGTGGTGCACCAAAGTCAGACTTTGATTCAAGCATGGCGTGAGAAGAGGAGAGGATACCACGTGTTGAGACACACATTGATAATAGAGTTCGAGTGCACCGATAGGAAAAGACTCTGGAGATTTCACCGAGGTAAGCATTGATGATGATGGGGGTGTAGAACCTTGATGAGGAACATAGTGGATTGTTGGGTTTAAAATACCCTACTAGCAAGTGCACTAGTCGAAGGGATAGCACAAGTAGTCAGTAGAGATCGTATCCACAGAGACAGAGTTATAATTGATCCAAATGTTTATTTGTATATATTTATGGACAATGCAAGCAATTAAAGTTCCGCTCAAGTTGATTGGGTTTACAATTTAATAAGAATGCAAGCAACAAAAGTAAAGTGTTTTTGGAATTTTTATATTGAAGAATGCAAATGCTAATGCAATTTATCACTAGACAAGTTATACTAATGCAATGGATTCAAGTAGAAGAATGAAGCACCAAGACTTCGAAATCCACCAAGGGTCAATGATGTGCAAACACAACCAATTCACTCACACATTTATCAATCCGGATATAACGAATTCGTACCTAAGTCGGTTTTAGCGTACTTAAGCCAATTTCCCTCATATGAATTACTAGCCATCTTATTGGTCTAGGTTGGATGTTCCTATCAACATTCTAGCCATCTTATTGGTCTAGACATGCATAAGAATTCATGAAAGCTCAATGGAAATAGGATTCATACAAACTTGTTCCAAACCTAATGGAAACAACAATTGCAATCTAAGGTCCCAAGAAGCATGATTAAATAGATATTTCACCATCTACAAAATCCATCAAACAAATCCATTCAAAACCCTAAGTGGTGATCAAGCACAAAGAGTAAGAAGAATCCAAAATAATCATAGAAACCAAATATTTATACCCAAAAAGATTCACATATAAACAAATCAATTCATACAACCATCATTCAACCCAAGGCTTCATCCTAGCCTTGGTGATAAAGAGTTTAGCTACTCATAGAGAGAGAAAGAGACAAGCAAAGAGAGAGAAACATATTGGTAGAACCCAAAATTGGAAGAAACACAAGCCAAGATGAAGAATCCCTCCTTCAAGCCTTGAATCCTCCTTCTTTCCTCTGTTTTTCGCCCAGCAAGTAATACTCATGCATTTATGCTTGATGATTTATGCAATTCAACACCTATAATTAATTTCAACAATTCTTTCAATAAAACATATTTTTCAGTATTTGGGCCCGTGATCATAATATACCGCTACAGAGCAACCAGTCGGGATTTTTCCTCTTTTATGTATCTCAAAGATACCCTTGCAATAATAACCTCAACCTTTAACATTTCCATACACCCTCTCTGTAGCAGATATATTTGATCCATAAAAACCTTTTCCCTTTCATTCATTCTTCTATCTTTTTACATGTATGCATGCTATGAAAGACGTATAATCCAACATCAGATACCCATACAACAACATTTAATATTGTAATTCCAAACAAGAACATTCAATAACATTAATATCATATCACAGTAAAACATCCCATATCAACACTTCATCACAATAATATCCACAAAATTCTATTCACAAACACAGTATTCCGCGACACAGTTGTAAGTATTACTTACCTTGTTGTACTCTCGTAATTCCAATATTTCAATTATCAGCAAATGTCCCTGAAATTAATCAATATACTCATGCCTATCAATGTTTATTTATCAATTAAATAACTATATTAATTAATTTAACAAATTAAGGTGATTAATGGTTCTGGTCAACGGCTACCAAAGGAGTCATGGTCAACCGGGTCAAGTTGACCCGACCGGACCTCCTTCCACCTTCACGCAGGTCATCAGACTCGTCCTAGCTGATAATCGGGTCGCCGCCCAAATGGGGGCGGTGGAACTCACGGAAGACCGGGTTCCGTAGCCAATGGTCATACGAGTCGAACGACATCTCTCACTACTTGAACCGAGGTCGGAACACGGCGGATTCCGGCGTAGAAGACACGGTGGCCGAGTTCTTCTTTGCGTCGAGGAGCGACGGTGCTTCCCGCTTTCCGTCCGAAACTGGTACCAGCGGACTCCTCTCTCCACGCTCTATCGCTTGACACCAAAATCTCTGATAACCGTGGCCGGAACGCCCCCTTCCCTTTTCCATCGCCTCCCTCTTCCGCCTCCAATAGTGAACGCTGGTCTGTCTTGGTTTCCGTGCCCCTTTATTTGTTTATTTCCTCCCTTATTTGGACTCTTCTGCCCCTAGGTTTTGTTGCTTTATTACACATTAATCCTAACCTTGATGTTAATTACAAAATCGCCACCTTCCATTTTGCTTCTATCATTGTTAACCTAACCTTTAAAAATTTCTTATAATTTATTTATTTATTTATCTAACTTTAACAATTTTCATATTCTTATTATTTATTCCTTCTATCAGAACTAATTACACACACATAATAAAACTCGTATATAAAATTACCCATTTCTAGTGATTTACCTATCCTCCTAGGTTATCTACGAGCTCGGGTGTTACAAAACAACATACTAACTTCAAGGACAGGGTACCTTTACGCTTCTTAAAAGCTAGAAATTGACTCTTTTTTTCTGACAGCCTCATCCCTCACCTCTGGGTCCTCATCAGTGCTATCCCTATAACTTCCCGGGTCACTTGAATCAAAATATTCAGAGTGCACACGATCATCATCATCATTTTCACTATCATGTTCAGAATTGTTCCCTTCATTAGCACCATCTCCAACCACATGTTCAGCATGATCAAACCCTTCATCACCGCCATCTACCTCTTGATTTCCATCCTCTTTGTCACTTTCCAACAACATGGCTATAGATTTCCATCCTCTACCGTACTTCTTTGCCTTTTCCCTCGCTTCAGTTACCTCTTCATCATCCTCTGAGGAATTGTCTTCAGGGAGGAATTCATCGTACTCTCCATCAGAACTACTATCGCCACTGTCAAATAAATCTACTTCTGTATCACGATAATTCACATTGGTCTTCACAGCTCTGGCCTTCCTCTTCACCATTTCTATGATAACAAAATAGCAAACAAAAACCAATAACAGCATCTGAATTGAAACCCAAACAAAAGAGAATCAAAAGATAAACACAGAGAGCCAATCCAAACAAAAGCTTTGCATCAAACTTTATACCAGAACCGTAAATCAAATGCCAAATCAAAGATTTCTAAATCAAAAGTCAAGCCTAAATTGAATTTTGAATATAAGATTTCAAAATTGAAAGCTTAGAATCAATTGCCAAATCGGAGAACCCTAAATCAAAAGCGAAGCTTAAATCAAACAACGAATCTAATAACCCTAAATCAAAAGAGAAAATGCAAATCGAAACAGAAACATAAAACACAACAAAAAACGCAAGAGAAACTTCAAATCGCAATAGAAACCCTAATCTTCTCAAATACCAAAATCGAAGAACCCATGGAAAGAGAAGTATGACAACCGTATGAAATATGTACCTGAATTCCTTTTCCGTGATAGATCTTGAGGTAGACTACCAATGGAGGATGACGAAGAGAAACTGCTATCACCACTGACTGTGCACAATGAGCTCTCCATTTTTGTGGACTTCTAGTTTTGGTTAGGTCGTAATATCGGTTGACATGGAATCCATGTGGATTTCATTTTGTGTTTTAACAAATTCACGTAGGCATACTAACAGCCACATCACTACTAATTGACGGAATCTGCAATCAAGGGCTAACGTGCCCATTTTAAAAAGATTGAGAGTCGATTTGGTCTAAAAAAAAATTCAGGGTCAAATTTGCCTGAAAACGTAACTTCAGTGGTGTTTTTGATACTTATCCTTCTTTTTTTTATTCCTTTTATGAACAAATTTCTATTCTGCATAGTCACTTTAAAACTTAAAAACTTTCGTGTGTAATGATAGTAGGTTGTGGCCGAAAATCGACGGTGAAGATAAAGCCAAGCCAGAATTTAAAATTTTAGGAAAGAATTGTTTATCCACAAGCTCCTTCTCTGTTTCTCCTCCAAACGCAAAACAAAGATGGCTTGTTGTTCAGCTTCATCTCTGCTGTTGCTTCCACTCGGTAAGTTCTTTAATTTTTCCTCAGTTATTCTACAACCAAGTCTCAATTTATGCACATTTTGTTGTATCTTCTTTTGTTTCTTTCTCAGTTTTTGAGTTCTGAGTGAATAAGATTCAAGGGTTTTAATTGCATTTTTGGTGTTTGTTAACATCAAAATCAACACCCACGTGATTTTGGAGTTCCTCATCTGTTCTTTATATCCCCTCCCATTTTTATCTGTTTTACGTCTGATATGTTTGGATTTGCATGTAGTCAATGGCAATTTCCTACAATTTGCTTATAATTCCATTTATACTGTCTAGACATAACAATGTCTTGTATGAGGGATTTTTTTTTTAATTTTTAATTTTTATGTTTTTGCTGTTCATGCGTGTATGTTTTTTGTTTGTGTAAATAACAGCGAACCAATATTGAGTACCCGGAGGCCTGAATCAAAGATTTCCTTTTCTTTTTCTCTTTTTTTCTCCTTTGATGATAGACTTATTTTTAGTAATGCAGATTTTCGCCAAATAATAATACTCTAATGAAATGGTTCACTGTTGGTTTGGAGTTAATTATGTTGGAAGTCGAACTTGTGGGAGAATCCAAAGCTCCCTTTGCCTAATTGTTGAAGCAGCAACTACAATCAGTTAAATGTTACTTGGAACTCAACAAAAGAGATTGAATCACAAATTGAGATTGACTGGGATGAGTCACGAACTAGGTCTCTCTTTGAGATGATTCGTGGCTCTGGCTTCAATTGTGCAAGCAGTATGTAGCAACGTCTCCCCAGAATAATACAGCTAAGTAATAATAATCTCAGAGTATTTAGTATTCGCTACACGTAAGATCACTAAAGGAACTAAAGTCAAATTTATTATGTTTTTTTTCTCAATCTGCACTAATCATGGAAGTTTTTCTTATTTTTATATACTAAAGAAAGAACATAGAATCCCATGAAAATCTGAACGACATGATGCAATTAAAACTATCATAAATTTGGTATCAATTGCAGAAAATTATGGCTACTAATAATCGTAACAGTTATATATAACTCGAGGTTTAAAAAAAATTATAATAAAATATTTCTTAGAGACCAAGACCAAAGGAACCTTACCACTCTTCTACCATTCAATTTTCGTACAAACAAACAAATGAAAATTCTTTTAAATATAAACATCAACAATAATGATTTGTATCCTTCTGTTAATCATCCTCCTCAATAATAAAAGCCATTGTAATTTGAAAGACAGCTTTCAGATTTGAGAGGCCTTCTCTGTAATTTATGGCAAATGACCCAGATTTGAGGATATGTGGCGCTGTGCCTTCAAAACCTTCATTGCATCTGATTTTATCATGAAGTTCTGTTTAACATGTTAAATGAGAAAATGTTTTAAGATAAAGTTTTCTTATACCGACTTCACAATGTTATGTCAGGTTCTGCCAACTGCAAAAATATATGTGCCAGTCATCAATCCAGTTTTGGTTTCAAGTTTCGAGGAATAAATGTGAGATGCTCTCTTTTCGATCCTAACACTCCAAACATGGGAGAAGATGGAAATCATTTGACTTTATTCAAACGTAGAGATGTAATTGGGTTGGTTCTTGGGGCTTCGAGCTTGCTTATGGCGCAAGTTGACGCAAAAGGAGCTGGCTTGCCCCCAGAGGAGAAACCAAGATTATGTGATGAGGCTTGTGAGAAAGATCTTGAAAATGTATGGTGAGATTACATAGCCCCAAATCTGCAATATCTCTGTTGTTGTTGGCAGTTCATGTCTTTTTTTTCTTTCTCTGTAGTCTTTGTAAATATCTTTATCAGGATTCAACATGTCAGAGGGTTGTGTTGAAATGATGAAAGTTGTTCATTGCCATTCTGAAAAAGAAAGAAAAAACAAAAGAAAAAGATGAGATGAAGGAAATGGAACACAATTTCTAAATTGAGGTCCGGTAACTGGTATCAAGCTTAACTTAGAAGAGATACAGAGACATATTTGGAAATTTATGACGTTATTTACTAATTTGGCTGAAGAATTGTTTCATTAAGGCCTTTGTAATTAAAGCCAAAAATTCAAGGGGCCTGGGCTTCAGGCGTAGGAGAGTGGGGAAACAAGTGCACACTTATGTTTGCAGGATTTTTTTTGTGTACTCATTTCTTGCATCAAGGAAACCTGAACATTTGTCCTGTTTCTCGAAAATGGGGCCTCATTTTATTCATCCGAACTATAAGATCAGTGGATGTGTTCTAAGAAATTGTCTTTCACTTGCTTATTGTTGCTGCCCTAGCATGAGTAAAATGCAGCATGAAAATCCATAAATGATGCTGCTACCAGGCTGGAAAATGGATTATTAAAAGTAACTATACATGCATAACACTGTAAACGATTTCTTCAAACTAACTAAGTACATTCTTGAAGGAAAATCTCGGTCATACAGTAGATCTGCTTCGTTGCAACCTAGAATCATAGGATTACACCACAAAAATAGTCTCATTGCAAGCAAACGTAATACTGTATGCCCTCCTAGGCCCTCTTGCCCCATTGCAAGAGCCTTGTGCACCAAGTATTGTTTATGTCCTTTTTTTCTTTAATGGAATACCTTATTTTATGATGCTTTTAGCTCGAAGAAATTGGTCTCATTAGATTAGGTTTACTATATGCATTTAAGAACCATTGTATTGGTTCTTCTTTTATTTACATAAATTTCTCTCTGTTTTTTTTTTGGTTTTGTTTTGTTTTAGTAACCTTTTATTGCCATACCTAACAAGCGTGGGCCGATCCAGCTTGTTAGCAGGAACCCACCCTGAATTTTTGATTTTTTTTTAACTATATATACATCTTAAACCCATCCACCGAAGTTTAAAGAAAACAAAAATAATAATACAAAGCTTAAATGCCTCCAACTAAATGATGGAAGGTGTTTTAGATTAAATCTTATGGTATATAATAATGTCGCATGTGCTAATGCTACTAATAGTTGATTGTTGACAATCGAGTGTGCAAGGGTCGGATATTACCAGATATGTGAGTTTAAGCTTTATGAATGTTTAGAAATGTTGACCTGAACCCCTAATATTTTTTTCATAAAACACAACACCAATATATAATAAAGCCTCCCCTGACATAAATTCCAGGATTTGCCCCTGTTCACAAGCCACACATGCACTTCATAGAATCTTGACACCTGTTCCTTGGGCTTAGTTCTCTTAGTTGTCATGATGTTGCAACATTCTGTCTCTTATCTGAGTGCATTACATAATTAATTCTCAGTCCATGTTAGTTGAGTCAAGTACTTTTTGGCTGTTAAATTGTTTTCAAGACTTTCCTTGTTGAGGCATTTAACTTTCATTTTCCCAATTGAATATATTTGCTTCCTTTGCATCAAGTTTGTACTAACCAACATGACGAGCTCATCATAGGTAGAGTTCTCAATGTTTTCAAATACTCCAGTATTGAATAAGTTTTTCCAGAACAGTCATTGCCTTTGTGGTTCAGATTTCCATGTGAAATGTTCAACCTTTTGACGGATTCATTGGTTGTCTCTTTGATCTTTTAAGGATTCTTTGCTTTCGTGATGTAATCTGCTTGTGTCATCCATGCACATGCAGTCTTACCTTTATTTGTGGTCGGCCAAGCAAGGCAGGGTAATGAGTTCGAAATTTTTTTTGGTAGTTTTAGGATACATCCTGAGCAGTTTTCCTTATTTTTAGTTAGCAGTGGTTAATATTTAGTGAGTTCTGGTTTTAATAGCTGGTAATTGAAGTGTTGAAATTTGTCTTTTGATGAAGGTACCTATGGTAACCACAGAGTCTGGTTTACAGTATAAGGATATTAAAGTTGGTCGAGGCCCTAGTCCACCCATCGGCTTTCAGGTGTGTAAATTATTTTGCCTTCTGCAAACTAGTCGATATCTGTGGTCTAGTAAAGCATGGAATTGAACCTCAAGCTGAAACCTGCTATGGAGTGAGCAACATCTGACCAATCAAGGGCCTCTATCGAAGCTGTTGGCTTCTTAGCCATCTTTTGAAAACAGACTAGCCGTTGCCTTTGTTAGTTTAGTTAGATGGCTTTCTCTGATCCGGTCCTTCTTACGACCTCTTTCCAGTACAATACCCTCTTGTTGTGTTCTCTTATTTGGTTTCCATGCTTCAACATTGTTCAGCTGATCTATGGATGAAAGAATATTTTATTTACTTTCCGATCACCTTTCTAAATGAGCCTCCTTTTGAATTTTTTAAATCTGCCCATCATTCTGGTTTGCTCTGAGTCAATGCCTGACTAAATTGACTAGCCTCTTGAAAACTACCAATTGTAGCCTGAAATCCTGTAAAGTTCTGTGGCGGGGGTTGGTGGGTGGTGCGTTGTTATGTCACCGATTCTTGTGCAAATATTTTCAACCTTTGGTCATGGGTTGTTGACATGTATTGCAAATATGGTTTACTGCGGCAGGTGGCTGCTAATTACGTTGCCATGGTACCTTCGGGACAAATATTTGACAGGTAAGCCATCGTTTAACAAAAATGTAGCCATCTCTGTCTGTTTGTTTGTTTTTCTGTTTATCTTTGCATGAATTAGAAATAGTTTATTCATCCACTTGTTGAAGTGATGCCAATTTTTAGTGGATGTTAAGTGTTAGTGCATATGTGAAGGGTTTTGAAACCAAATTCTCAGACCACAACTGAGTCATTCTGTACAACTGGCTTTAAAGTGGAAAATTTATTTATCTGTACTTGAGAATGAAGGGGCAACTACTTTTATGCTCCGAAAACAAGTAAGGGATGGTGTTGGCTGTGGGTTATCTGAACTATCACTCTATCAGGCTAAAACCTCGAACTCATACATGGTGTGAGATATTACAGATTTTTTAAGCCTAAAATGACATTCTAAATCTTCAAAATGTGGTGGTTTATGGAAATACCGATCTTCTACTGATGGAACATTTTATAAGAAGTCATCAGTCATCACTAGTACTCTTGTAGGTTTCTCCACATTTCCATTTGAGAAGCTATTATTGCGGGTTTGAGAAATTGCATTTAACATAATAATCTGAGTAATTATTTAACTCTTTATTCACATGTTCTGGTTTTGAACTCTGCAGTTCATTGGAAAAAGGCCAGTTTTACCTTTTTCGAGTTGGCGCTGATCAGGTATGCCTTGGATGCAACTGCCAATAAATAATGATCTTAAGTCTTCACTCAGTTTTTTTGTGTCTATGAAAATTTGAAAAAGAAAACTAATAGTTTCAAGATCATCTTATTGACACTCTAATAGTTTCAAGATCATCTTATTGACACTCTGGGCTTTGAGTAAGTTTGGCATATTTGTACCTTGTCATCCTGTATTCATCCAGCAGCCTTATTCTATATGTCTATTGCTGTCTTTGAAAAGCGGGCTATTGTATCCACATTGAATTTTACTCTGGCATGAATGATTGATCATTAACTATAGGGGTGCATTAGAGGTCACAGGTTTCAATACCTGAAAGCAGTCTCTTCTCATATTCTATGGGGGTAAGGTATACATGCATCTTGCATGTCCTTGACGCTGCATACTACGGGAGTTGTTTAACATTTTTTTTATAACTGATCAACTTGAATGAGTAAAACAGGTGATCAAGGGACTTGATGAAGGGATCCTAAGCATGAAAGTGGGAGGAAAGCGAAGGCTCTATATTCCAGGACCAGTACGTTCCTCTCTGACTCTTTGAAAAACACTAGCCTGCATTGTTACTAATTTCTTGAGTGATTATAGTGCTTTGGGCTAGATAAATTTACAACCCTCGTTTTCATCTTTGTCTTGGCTTTTACGGTATTGGTCAACTTCTTCTGACTCCTCTAAATTTGTGTTGATGATCTGGTTAAGAATCCCACAGCAAACAAACTAATTCCAATTGAAAGCACCAGCGAACAAAATACAGTATAGATTTGATAGATAGAATTCATAGAATTGGACCCTAATACAATCTTTAGTGTAAAAAGCACAAAATAAATCTACAATAGCCCAGGCTAAATGGAGCAAAAATACCCCCAAAGAGATGAATAAATCTAGTATAGAACACACAAATGGCTCTATCCTGGCCCAAGAAATCAAAGCAAAGAGTGCATTGAGAGTCGATTACAATTGGGATAAACCCTAGGCAAAGCCTACAAAATATCTTCTAATTGTCCCCGTGCCATTATTAGTTAGTACAAGGGTCCTTTATGTAGGATCCAAAGTTCTAATCCTATATGAAAGTGAAAATACTTCTACTTCTAATTAGAGAAGAAAGTCTACTAATTCTAATAAGAAAATACTTCTTAGTTTAATAAATACTAAAGGAAATTCCTAAACAAACTCTAATTTGTTGACTAAACCTAAATAAAGATTCATAATTAACTTTCTCATTCCTACAATTCTCACCATTCCTCCTATTTGTCGTCATAACCCTCTCTTGCATTTTCTCTATGGACAACGTTCAAATTTCTTTTTGATTCCTCGTTAAAAGTTTCCTTAACTTCCTCGTTGCAATTTGTTGTTTTGTTTTAGGATAACTCGTTACTCTCTCAAGAAAGAGTACTCTTATTTATATCAAACATGACACATAGAGTATTACTAAAATACCCTTAGACTTATATTCCTAACACTCCCCCTCAAGCTAGAGCATAGATATCAATCATGCCCAGCTTGTTACAAAGATACTCAACTCGACTCCCATACAATGACTTGGTAAGGATATCTCCTAATTGTTCTTCAGTTTTCAAATGATTCAAAACTTATTTCTCCACTTGGTATCTTTTCTTGAATAAAATGACAATCAACTTCTATGTGCTTCGCGCTCATGAAATACTGGATTGGTTGCAATATGAATAGTAGATCAGTTATCACACCATAATTGAGATGATTTGGAAATTGGACACTTTAACTCTTCAAGAAGGTGCCCCAGATAAGTCAATTCACTTGTAACATTAGCAAGCGCCCGATACTCAGATTTTGCACTCGAACAAACAACTACACTTTGCTTCTTACTCTTCCATGACACAAGATTTCCTCCAACAAACATACAAAACCTAGACCTTCTATCAGTTTAGCAGGATGAGCCTTTAGATATCACGAAATATAAGTTACGACATTCCAATGAGGCACCCGGCTCAGATAAGAACTGACTTATTATATTGTTAGTAACAATTTAAAATAACCTCACAAGTGTACCAATAAATATACAATATAACACTTGAATATAATCAAAACAATTGTAAAGTGGGGTTAAGTTTTGTAAAATATAACAATAAAGATAAAGAAATTGAAGTTAAAAACAATAATGAAAATTGATGAGTTTGAATTAATGAAAATACTAGCTAAGACTCACTATCCATTACAAAATAATCAAAAAATTTATAAAAAATGATAGATTGATAATTCCAACAAGCATATGATGACAACATTCACAACAAGGTCATGATAAAACTCAAATTGTAGGATTCTCTCTTAGATGCATGTAAAATGTATGGCGTCTACCTCAGTACGTGTATTCTTAATTGAAATATAGCATGACATCTACATCAATCCAATCAAGAACCCAATAAGAGAAAAGAGAATATGAATGTCACAAGAATCCTAATACATGGTGTATGTACTTAAGTATTCAAGAATTGATTTCTCATAATTCGTTTTAATCGAATTATATGTTGCAAGTAAGAACATCTTCAACAAGGCAATTGACCATGTTCTACAATAATTAATTCCAATACATGTTTCAAAGTTAGCAACTCAAAGAAACAAAATATTAAAATTCAAATATCATGCAAAAATCAAAATTATCATGTTTGTAAAAATATGAAATCCACATAACTTATAAAATTGAAATCATGTTTATGACTTCAAGATTAAGCCTTAATTAACAAAAGTTTAGTCATACATAATGAAATCAAACATGAAACATATTACAAATATGATTGAGAACACAACCCTCAGTTTCTTCTTTCTTCTTGACTCCTTCCTTTCTTCCTCTCTTGAGCTCTCTATTTATAGAGAAAGATAAGCACATTGGTGTTAATAAGTGGAGGAGATAATGCCATATTTTCAAATGTGGAAAGAGTTGTTCACTAACTTATTGAATTTAAGAACCCATTTTTGAAATAAATAAAAATGTTGGTGATGACTTTGAATGAAAATGGTGTTGATGTCACTGATGACATCACCTTGGATGATGGTCATGGGCTTCACAATTAGAGATGGGTTGGACTTGGGTTGAACACCAGTGACTCTGACCAAAATATGGTGTTTTAGGCCGACAAATGCATTTAAAACAATAAAGCGATATTCAAAATAATGTCTATAATTTAATGTGCAAACCTATCACTTAAAATCTTAATTATTCATAAGTTTTCATATTTCATCAACATTAAAATGTATTTTTCGGCACTTATCATGACTCACCACACTTACTGGAAAGGCAATATTCGATCGAGTAGCTACTAAGTAATTTAGCTTTCCTACTAGCCATCTATATTTTTCGAGATCATAATAAATGTCACCTTCTTCCCTGGCCAACTTTTCACCTGGAACCATCAGAGTATCACTTGGTTTTGCATTAGTCATACCAGAATCTCTAAGAAAATCAAGAACATACTTGTGTTGAGATAGAAATATTCTTTGCTTACTTCTTGTCAACTCTACTCCAAAAAAATAACGAAGACATCCAAGATCCTTGGTGTGAAGTTGTGCTTGAAGCAAGATTTTAAGAGGCATGATCCCTACACCATCACTACCAGTGATAACAATATCATCAACATATACTTCTAGAAATATGTTTCCAGCTAGGCAGCTACTGAATGTCTGTAGAATATGGAATGATCTTTCACCGATCGCTTGAGTACAAACTGAACCACAACAAAACTGAATCGCCCAAACCATGCTTACTATTTCAAACCATATATTGTCTTTCGTATGCGTCAAACTTTTCCACACTCCCCTGGAGCAACAAATCCACATGGTTGCTCGACATAGACTTCTTCCTGTAATTCACTATGCAAGAACACATTCTTGACATCAAGTTGGTGTAACTGCCAACCATAAGAAGCTGCGAGAGAGATAAGAACATGAATTGAACTAAATTTAGCAATAGGAGAAAAAGTATCAATATAAACGACACCATAGACCTGAGTGTAGCCTTTGGCCACCAAGCAAGCCTTTAGTCTTGCAACCGAGCCATCAGGATTCATCTTCACCACATACACCCATTTACAACTAATTGCCTTTTTCTCTGGAGGTAAGGAAACAAGATCCCAAGTACGATTCATCTCAAGTGCAGACATCTCCTCTTGCATTGCTTGTAGCCGCCCCAAAGAGGAGAGATACCAATGTATGCAATATGAGCAGAAAAAGGATATTTACCACACGTCCGTAAACCCTTTCTCCGGGCAATCGGTAGATCAACTGATGGATCAGTTGTCGAAGTGTCAAATGCAGTAGGGGTGGGAGCCGGAGCATGAAATTTATATACTGGATACGGACCACGAGAAAATACCTGGAGAGGAGTGGAAGGACTAGTGGTGGTAACATGGATGAGATCATATTGAAACATAGAATCAACAGTAGGCAGAGACTCATCACCAAGAGAAACACGCGAAGAAAACATAGATGACTCGTGGAATGATACCATGTCTCACCTTCTCCCTTCGGACCCAATCGTGATTGGTGAGTTCTCTGTTCTTCCCTATGAGCTCGCATGTCATCTCTCTTTACATCATCTCCTCGACTATTACCAAAATTATCTTTGTTTTCCCCTCCAATGCCTCAAACCTTGCTAGATTTGTGGTAGGCGAGCCACCGGTCGCATGATTTTGAACTCCTCTTTCCATCTCCACACATGTCAACTCTGAATGAAAGCACCAAATTGTTGAGGACCTGATTAAGAAATCCGAACAACAAATAAACCAATGAAAGCACCAACGAACAAAATTAGAGATAGATTTGATTGATAGAATTCACATACCACACAAATCAACTCTCAATGAAAGCACCAAATTGTTGAGGACCTGATTAAGAAATCAGAACAACAAATAAACCAATTCCAATTGAAAGCACCAACGAATAAAATTAGAGATAGATTTGATTGATAGAATTCACATAATTTAACCCTAATACAATCTCTAGATAGAAAACACAAAATTAATCTACACTAGCCCAAGCCAATTGGAGCAAGAATACACCGAAGTGCTGAAGAAATCTAGTATAGAACACCATAATGGTTCCATCTTAGCCCAAGAAAATCAAAGCAAAGAGTGCCTTGAGAGCCAATTACAATTGGGATAAGATCTAGGAAAACCCTCCAAATATTCTTCTAATAATCTCGTGCCTTTATTATCTAGTGCAAGGGAATAGAGATCCAAAGTTCTAATCCTATATGGAAATTAAAATACTTATAAAAATACTTATACTTCTAATTAGGAAAAAAATATTCTACTAATTATAATAAGAAAAGACCTCCTAGTTTAATAAGAATAATCTAAAATTTTAAATAATTAAGGAAATTCTTTAAAAAAATATAATTAGTTGACTAAACCTAAATAAGGATTCCTAATTAAATTTCTCACTCCTATGATTCTCATCAAAAAAAAAAAAAATGGAAAATATGATAAGCTGACATAAACTTGATGGAGTTTATCGTGGTATTGACAACAGTAAAAATACTAGGTGGACCAGGCTATCATTTGGCATATGTATTCATTTTCTCCACATGGTTTTGGAAATATTTTAGTCTTTTTAGTCACTTTATGCTTTCTGAATGACTTTCTTTATGTGAAGTTCTCCTCCTCTTTCTAAACCCGTAATGTATGACTGAGAACCTGAAGTTTCTATAAGAGCGGCTTCTTTAAAACCTTCTAGCCATGCTAAACTTTGCATTTAACTGGGAAGTTGTTTCTGTTCTTGTCAACTTTTATATTAAGCATTGAGTTAATTTATACACATAAATATACTTCCTAAATACGTCATAAAGCGAGTAGGGGTTCTGGCGCAGGTTGTATATTCACACGAGCTTAAAAGTGTCTTTTAACTTGCATGGTTACTTCATGTCTAATGCAGAAAATCTTAACTCAGACCAATTCTAGTTGCTTAATGTTGTATTTTCTTTTCTGAGCAGTTGGCATTTCCTAAAGGTCTCACTTCAGCTCCAGGAAGACCAAGGGTGGCTCCAAATAGTCCAGTCATGTTTGATGTGAGTTTAGAATACATACCAGGCCTTGAAAGTGAGGAAGAGTAAGACAACTCACTTCTTCATTTTATAGTCTTTTTGTCCACTTTGGGTTTTTTTTCACGCAATTCCCATGATTTGAGGATTCCAACTTTCTGCCTCCATTGATTCTTCTTCTTTTTCATTCTTCCCTGCAAAAGTTCATTCTTTCCTTCAAAGGTTGTGTATCCTTTAAACGATGAATATGCAGAAACTTGTTTCAACACTATTTCTCCATGATACAACTTTTATGCAAGGGCTTATTTTACTCTTACAGATTCCTCAGAAGTGTATGGAGTACATACTATGTACACTCTTATTGATTAAAATGTGTTTACTCAAGAATGTGCTCTTTTTTGGCAAGTATGTGTGTGTATATATATATTACTGTGTGTGTATAGATATATGTACTTCCTGTCCACCTTCCTCCGACAAGGATGGTTTGTTGGTCAATTCTCTTGTGGGTTAACTTTCATGATTCGGTCACTCCTCTTCTTGGAGATGTCTCCACCAGTAAAGAAGTGGCTGATGAGCTTGCTTTAGTCAAGCATCACGTTGATTTGATGATCTTGTTCTTTACATTCCCCCTCTCCAAATTTTTTTAGGTTATTCGCCTTTTCTAATATGCTTCCCTAAAATGGGTCATATGATGATGTGAAAAAATTCCAAATCTCTGCTTGTATAGAGAGATGTACAAAGTACAAAAGTTACACAGAACACTATCGTGTGTACAAGATGTTTATTGCAACTTTAGAAGAAAAATCATTCATTCATTTGGAAACAAATTCCTGGAGTTGGAAAAAGTATCTGAAATGTCTCATGCTTCCTTTGCTGGAAGCGTGAGAGTGGCAAAGGTGAGGAGTTCTGGATTCCAATGTTAGATGGAGGAAAACTGGCAAAGGTGAGGAGAGTTCTCCAGGAATAAGCCTAAATTGAAGAGGGAAAGTGACAAGTAAAAAAAAGGCTGATTCCATATTGAATGCAATAAGAGACCATTCCAGAGCAGTCCATAACCACATTTAAGATTCCTATCAAAACAACCAGTCTTCAAGCATCTGGAAAAGAGGGTGAGGGTGAGGGTAAGCTCTCAAATGGCAGAGAATAGCAGCAAGAGATGGGTTGCTGGTTACTGCCAAATATATCAACAATATAGATCAGTACTTGAAAATTAAACTGTTTTACAAGAATGGCTCTCTCTCTTTCTCTGCTTAACATTAAATGTACAAGAAAATATCTACAAAATACAAAATATTAAAAAAATTACAAGCTTACAAGCCACATTCAAAGAAAAAAAATTGACATCTCCAACATACACCCTTCAGTATGTCACTTCAAGGAGCCAAACAGCATATCATATACTTAATTAAGGTGAGAAAGGAAGAAAATTTGACAAAGGGATACTAGACTGGACAGGTCGGTTAATATATATTGCAAATGTTAGTATTCTCCTTCAGCTGGCGAGGTGGCTGGGAGAGCTATTGAACATACTATGCCACATGAATGCTCTTGAAAACACCATCTCAAGTTCTTGTTGTGTCCAGTTTCGTGTTGGAAGGTGCTGGAGAAACATCACCAGTTCTTGGAAATCAAGCTTCCGAAGCTTATCTGACCACTGAAATGTGAAAAGAAAAAGGCACAGAATTTCTTTCAAGTACTTGTTCTTTTAATAGTATGACAGAAAACCAACTGATAGAGGAATTTATCACCATATAAGAATTATCATGGGAAAAAGAAGAAAAAAAAGATAAGTAAGCCCTCTCTTTCCTTTCTTGAGGTTGTCGCTGCACCAGCGAAAGAGAGGAAGGTAGGGGTTGCTGCTCAATGGCCACAAACCATCATAGCACTGTCTCTTTGAATTGAATATAAATGAATATCTTCCTTATATGCATGCTTAACGTAAAAGTTCTCTCCTAGGAATTAAGAGATGCAAGTAAAAAGCCAAAGTCGTGGATCAGGAAATGCATGGGAACTGAATTAAATTCAAAGCTATGGGTAGCATGGACTCTTAGATGGCAATACATGCATCCCATCATCAACAAACAACATTGTTGAGAGACTTATTTTTCATTGTGCATTTTTACGACAGAAACATTGCATTGATGCATCAAAACACATTTTCAAGTTAAATTGACGAGATCATAAGGTGTTGCTCTCACCGTTAAGAGAAAACTGGCAAATACGTACACAAGGAAATCTGGCAATGCATCCCCTTCGGCAAGATACGTGTCCCACAGACGAGTAACAAGATGAAAAGGAATCTGATGGGGAAAATTATATATTTCATAGCTCGTCAATCAGGAGATAAAAGGGAAGCAGAGTTGCCAATTTTGAGCATAATGTACACTCATAAGACCTACTTTATCGACAGGAAATGTTGCCAAATGAAGAAAACAAATCCCAGTATCAGAAAAGGATTGATGGAAACAAACCTCGCTTATTAGGAGACAGTTACACCAGCAAAATGCAAACTGAAGAAATTCAAGCCCTTGCTCCTCCATGTGTCTCGAAATAGGTTCTGGTGCAATTACAAAAAATATGTATTAACAGGGCACACAATTAGAAATACAAGTGTCTAGAAGACTGTGTACGCAGAATCATGGTAATTGTTCTTCTTACAAGATTGGTACTTCCATCAAAAACCCACCAGAAACTTTTCAGCAATCACACCCAACTGAATCGACATAACATTTCTGATTCAGTATTGACAAAAATCATCCTTTTGCGATTCGGCAAACCATAACATGACCCCAATTTTGTTCTCCTTTATAATTAAAGGCCCACATTTTATTTTATTCTGCACTGTAAGATTAAAAAAAAAATATTAACAAAAAAGTACCACAGGGGTCAATTTACATGTGCTGCTTCTATGACATTGGGTAAGAATACAGGTAGCACATACGGATCATTTCTTTACTGAACGAATCCATAATCATTATCTTCATCGAAAAATCATTATCTTTTGCATATTGAGAGAGAGAGAGAGAGAGAGAGAGAGAGAGATTTTAAGCTTTCAACTTAAACAAGGCAGCTTAGTAAAAAGAAGGATGCTAGTAATAGATAAGAGAACCTTAGTCCTGACAATGTTTACCATCAATCCGCCTAACCAATTCCTTCAACTTAAACACAAGCCTCTGTATTCCTGGTTGAGCAAATGTGTAATGGTCTTGCATCCCATCAAGTAGCTTTGATAGACACCAATAACTATCAGCCTACATGTTAGATCATTTTTCCCCTGAACATATCCACTAGCAGGATGCCGAATGGCCCTGAAAGAAGATAAAGAAATAAGAAGTATCACTAGAAAATACCAACTACGAAGAAAACAATTGAAGGTTGCTCATGTGAGTAGATTCTAACAATCATACACTGCAGTGTAACTAGCAGTTAAGGATAAACTTCGCATTTGAAAATAATTCAGCAATAAAGATGTCTGCCAACCACCAGAAAACATCAAGATAAGAAGTCGATGAAGCATCAAACATAAATTTGCATAATAACCAAGTATCAAGGACCGAGGAGCACCACTAGTTCAAGTTGAAAAGCTCCTCATCACTCTGCCTAAGGGTATGGGTTCGAATCCCCATCCCCCTTCAACAATTAAAAAAAAAAGAGTAAAAAGTAAAAGAAGAATAACTCTAGAAGAGAAAGATAACATGAGTAACTTTTGGCAGTAATAAGTTGCACTGGAAAGATTTCACTAGACCAAAAAAAACATTAAAGAAAGAAGAATAAACCCCAAGGACAATGCAACAATTAACTGGATTATCAGGGAGGAAACCATCAAAAACATTTTAAGCACAGGGATAGCTTGGTGATTCTACAGACTTGCACAACTAAAATACAGGGGATTTAACATCAGCCTCTGAAACCTCAGGAAATTATATAAACCCTGCTACCATGGGCATCAAAGACGTTGATTATTGACCCAAAATTACAACTAGCTTAAATATCACCGATTGAATGACTATAACTGAAAAAAAAATGTCTTGAAATTCTGGAGAATTTCTATCTTTTAGATTACCAGCATAGCAGATATTTCATACTGCGATTTGAGACAGCCCCTTCAACAGATCAACATGAAAACAGTTATATATAACAAATTGGAACCTCTCTGAGATAGGGCCATATTGGACTCACCCATCAGAGTAAACCCCTGATGGCTGGATGCTGATATCACCTGCAAACCACTCCAATCATTTTAAATCCAAGATGCACCATGTAAGATTCCAACCCAAGACCTCCGAGTCTGTGGCTGGTCCCAATATTCCATACCTTTTCCATTGGATGCATTTTCAGTAGTAACTAGTAAGGGATAAGTACAAAAAGAACATCGACAAATGATAATACCAACTAGTCAACTACCATCCTTTTATATCAGTTTGTTCATCTTCACAAAAGTTGATACAATGATTAATCATCAAGTGAGTACACAAATCTCAACATTTAAAAAAAAAAAATCAAAGCTTAATCTCACCATGTATAAAGAATGCGCTCCAAGGATTTCTGAACTTGAGCTTGCTGAAAGAAAAGTACATCAGGCACAGTTGGTGGGCAATCAACACCAATCTACCAATGATGGCAAAGAATTTGTCAATAACAAGGCAGCCCAGGTCGAGCACTAATAAAGATAGGCATGGGCATCAGCGCATCCAATCAGTATTACAAATACCTGACGAAGCATGTTGATCTCATCACCTGGACATTCAGTATTTGGAATGTCATAACACTGTGCCACACAATCAAGATACTCTACACGTTTCCTTCTGAGCACTCCCTCCCTTCTATCTGAATTAGGTGATGCATATCCCTGTCGTCAGCTAATATTTAAATTTCTAACAAGCAATGTATTTATATTTAAGAAACTTAATATAAAAACAAGCTCCATCACCAGATGTGATACTCCCTCCACTCTATGCTACAAAATGAAACGGTTCGTTACATCATTCCAAGCAATGAAATATTATGCATTGTAAACATTACAATAAGATCATCAGCAGCTTCTACGCCATTCAACTATTGAGTTTTGGAGATTATGAGTGAAGCTGTAATTGAAAATGAAGCATAGAAACATATTGAACCAGAAGATATGAAACAAAGCACAGTAATTCTACAATTCTTCAAGCAAATGGACATAAGTGGTGAGTTTAGGCTGGTACATGAAATAGTCTGTAGAATTTGAAAATAATCAAAACACTGCATTTACCAAGAGAAGCCTCCATACTGTGGGTCGCATATATGGTGGTACCCTACTCCAAGCAAGCTCACGTAACCTCTCTGTAACATAAGATAATTTTTTAAAAAGCAAAAACAAATACATTGCAACTCAGAAAACTCTAGTAATCCATAGAACTAAACTAACTTAAAAATATATTCCTCGATTTAAAATTTTCTAACGTAACCATAACTTAGTATTCATTAAATATAAGGATTTTTTTTCCAAAGAGCAATAAAACTCGATATCATACCAGTGTTATTCAAATTATTAACTTAATGGTAATTCAGAAACTTAAGTTGCAAAAAGAAGAAAAGGTGTCAACCCTGAGACATGCAAGAGAATCTTAAAGTATCCATATGTATGCAAAATGCAAGAGCACCCTTTCAATTGAACCATTTACGAGCATAATCCAAACTACGCCAATTATCCTCAAAATAAATCACAAACGCCTCTTCATTACTGTTTCAACCACGTCGTGCATTTCCCCCGAAACACTAGTCTAAACTTGTTTAGATTATTTTATAGGTATTTCTAAAAGCGTAAAAAGAAAATCCTTTGCAAGTTTATAGCATTATAAAAACATAAACATTATACCATCACAACTTCTTCAACAAAAAAAAAATTACCATCACAATTCTTTCACTAATTGGATATAGTATATGTTCCACCAGCATGACATTTGGACTTCTATACAGTAAGAAAAAGTACAATATCATGAGTAAGAAAGCAGCTGTGATTAACAAAATGTTTTGCCAAAAGAAGAAAAAAAAAAGCAGCAAATCATTAAATGTATCATTAGCATATTAAAGGACAGATATGTCCAAATACCTGAAGAATGTGTGGTTTTTGAATAAATCCAGAAGCCACATGGAGTTTCATTTCAAAATTTTCATAGATAAAAGACCTGAGTTTAAATGCTGACGAAACGCAGAAGGTTGAAAGACTGAAATCGTTCACGACGATAACATGATCTTGGAATCCACCAAGAAATAATTGAGAGAACTCAAAGATTTTATTGAATAATAATTAAAGTGCCTACAATGGTCTTTAAAGACTTATTTATAGCTAAAACATTAAGTAAACCCTAACTGAACTAGAATTGAAAATTCTAAATAAACTAGGAAACTTAATAAAAAATATGCAAAAAATATTAATTAATCCCGCTGGATCTCTTCACAGCTACGAAAACGTGTCTTGATGAATCTCAAATGCGAAACCCTCTCCAGGCATCTAGATCTCTGAAAACAGTCATTGGAAACATATTATAACAAGGAAACGGATCTCTGGATCAAAAGATACTGCTGATCAAAGTTGAGACCTACACTAATTATGTTTCCTATTCTTGCGGGAATAATCCAATTTGAACATAAACTCATCAGCGACCCGTTCTACGTCAGTCCCCTCCACGTGAAAAGAACTCGACCCCGAGTTGTGATCTAAATAAAGAGGCTACTCAGCATGGTACTCAGAAATGTCAGCCACATTAAAAGTGCGAGAAATGCGCATGGACTCCGGTAAATAAAAAACATAAGTGTTATTATTAATCCGTTTCACCACTTTATATGGTCCATATTTCTTTTGCTGAAGCTTACCATACATGCCAACTGGAAACCGCTCCTTTCGCAAGAACACCATTACCTCATCACCAACGTTAAAAATTTTCTCACGTCGATGCTTGTCAGTGGCAACCTTATACTTAGCATTCCATATTTCTTTTGCTGAAGCTTACCATACATGCCAACTGGAAACTGCTCCTTTCGCAAGAACACCATTACCTCATCACCAACATTAAAAAAAAAAATTCACGTCGATGCTTGTCAGCGGCAGCCTTATACTTAGCGTTCTTGACCTCCAACTTCTTCCTCACCTCTGCTTGAATTGCATCAGCTTGTTGAACTAGATTCTCAGCTGCAACATTAACACCCGATACCTTAGGTAAACGCGCTAAATCAACCGCTTGCTTTGGTGGTTTCAAATAGACAAGAGCAAAAGGTGATTTGCTTGTGGCACTATGGACAACATTGTTATAAGCAAACTCAACCTGTGCCAACTTTTGTCTAGCGTCGCTCAATTTTTCACTGAACAACGCAATTGGCCATTTTTCCTGTGATAAAATAGCGCTAACTCCAACTCCACTAGCATCACATTCAACTTCAAATAGCTTGCTAAAATCTGGTGAGGCTAAAACTGGGGCCGAACAAAGTCTTTCTTTAATCAATGCAAAGGCTTGTTCAGCTTCCTCACCCCAAAAGAACTTTCCTTTCTTCAAACACTCGGTTATAGGTGCTTCAATGCTTCTGAATCCCCGAATAAATCTACGGTAAAATGTTGCCAATCCATGAAAACTCCTCACATCACCCACTGACTTAGGTGTTGGCCACTCTCAAATTGCCCTCACCTTCTCCCCGTCTACATGAATGCCTCCGGCACTCACGATATAACCCAGAAACATTAATCGTTCTGTCAAGAAAGAGCACTTCTTCAATTTAATGTATAAGGTATTTTCCTTTAATGCCTTGAGTACCTCTCATAGGTGCGAAAGATGTTCATCTTCACTTTGACTATAAATCAAAATATCGTCGAAATACAACACAACAAATCTACCAATAAATGGACGTAATACTTGATTCATGAGCCTCATAAATGTACTTGGAGCATTAGAGAGGCCAAATGGCATCACTAACCATTCAAATAATCCATCTTTTGTTTTGAACGCAGTTTTCCACTCATCTCCTGGTCGAATACGAATCTGATGGTATCCACTCCTCAAGTCTATCTTGGAAAATAATTTTGATCCTGAAAGCATGTCTAACATGTCATCTAAATGTGGAATAGGAAATCTGTACCTGACTGTAATTTTGTTGATTGCACGACTGTCGACACACATCCGCCAACTTCCATCTTTCTTAGGTGTCAATAATGCAGGAACATTGCAAGGGCTCATACTTTCACGAATAAACCTTTTCTTCAATAATTCTTCGACCTTGTCACGTAGGATGTCATTCTCCTTTGGACTCATACGATAATGAGGTAGGTTTGGTAAACTTGCCCCGAGCGCCAAATCAATATGGTGTTGAATGTTTCGCATAGGAGGCAATTCATCAGGAATATCGTCAGACACCAACTCACTAAAATTGGCCAATATAGATTGGACTTGATTCGGCAACTTTGACATTAGATTTTGTGGTTCATCAACCACTTAGGCTCGAACTATATTCGCATGACACTCTTGAGCTTCTTTCATGTCAATTTCAAAAGCTTTCTCAGAATCTGCTATAGTCAAAAGCGCCTTTCCAACTTCTTTGGGAGAATGCTTTTGCTTAGGAACCATGACTATCTTCTTTCCTTCCCATAATAACATATATATATATATATATATATTATCTCGCCCTTTATAATTAATATCCACATCAAATTGCCAAGGTCGGCCAAGAAGGATATGACTAGCATCCATATCAACCACATCACAAACCACTTCATCTTGATAGTACTTACCAATGGAAATAGGAACCCTGCAGGTTTCAGCCACCTTCACTTTTGGTCCTTTTTGAATCCATCCGATCGCATATGGTGAAGGGTGTTTTTCTGTCTTCAAACCCAGGTGATCCACCAACCTTTTTGCTACAAAATTTTCACAACTGCCATTGTCAATAATAAGGTCACAAACATTATTATTAACATTGCAAAAGACTGTAAATATATTTTTCTGTTGAGACTCCTCAACCTTTGGAGAACACATCACTCGTCTCACCACACAGTTCACTAAGGCTCCTTCTTCTTCAGGAACGTCGTCAGCCTCCTCCTCGTAATCTGCTTGAAAAGTGTCATCATCACTATAATCAGTTGTATGATCCACCGTATTAACAGGTTTTTGATCTGGACACTCATGAGATCGGTGACCAGGTTTGCCACACCTGTACCATTTATCTTTAGTGGGTCGATTATATGGGTTGTTGGAATTATTACCTCTCCCTATTCCGACCGGACGAGATTGGTCTCGGTTCTGATTCATTCCACCTTGTCTTGTTCCAGAGTTACCACTACCCTTCTCTTCGGATTGTTGATATGTGGATCTAGATTGAGACGCGGTATTCACATGAGGTGATTTTACCCTATTAGCAGCAACATTGGAGGACTCAGAATCTCCATACCTTGTAAACGTGGGTTTAGTGGTTGGTCTGTCTTTGGCTTCTGCTTTCAAGGCCAAGTTATACGCTTCAGTCACTGACCATGTCACTTGCATGAAGATTTCATCACGGATTGAGGGCCTCAATCCACCCAAATATCGTGACACTTGCACATGTTCTGACTCATTCAAATTATTACACATCTTCAATCGCTGCCATTCAGAAGTATACTCAAACACTAATCTGGTTCCTTGACTGCAATTCTGGTATAACTAAAACAGATATTGTAAGTTGTCTGCAGGTAAGAATTGACTACGAATAAGCTGCTCCATCCTTCTCCAGGTACGGATTGGTTGTTTAAACTGTCGTCTCCTTGTCGCTTGAAGTTCATCCCACCAAACAGCCGCTCCACTCTTTAGATGGTATGCTGTAATCTTGACTCTCCGATTTTCTTCTATCTCCTTCATATCAAAGAATCTGGAAACTTCAGAAAGCCAATCAAGAACACCCTCAATTGACAAGTTTCCATCAAAAGATGGAATAGCTGCTCGAAGCTTAAACCTTCCAAGAACCTAATTATAATTTTGTGCAGTATCTCTATAATCACCATTGTCTAGATCTTCTTAAACGTCAGAATCTTCCATGAGGCCTGGATATACTGGAGGTATATGTTTCTACCACAATTTTGTCATTGAACCCGTGGGTTAACAACTGCTTGGCCACCAGGAAGGTCTTGTGCCACATCACGAGCTCCATTCCTTGCTGTCGGTTGATTTTGGCCAGCGTTGACTCGCAACTCCCCAAGAAAACGAAGAACTTCAGCCATCTGTTGTCTTTGTTCTGTCAGTTGTTTTCGTTGTTCTTCAAACGCAACCCATAGATCGTCTACCCCTCGACCAGCGTCATTAGGGTTTCGTTTCCGTTCTTGATTAGACATATCGAACAGGAAAGCGACCTGCTCTAATACCACATGACGAAGCGCGGAAGCTTGAAAGACTGAAATTGTTCACGACGATAACAGGATCTTGGAATCCACCAAGGAATAATTGAGAGAACTCAAAGATTTTATTGAATAATAATTGAAGTGCCTACAATGGTCTTTAGAAGACTTATTTATAGGTAAAACATTAAGTAAACCCTAACTGAACTAGAATTGGAAATTCTAAATAAACTAGGAAACTTAATAAAAGATATGCAGAAAATATTAATTAATCCCGCTGGAATTCTTCACAGCTACGAAAACGTGTCTTGGTGAATCTTAAATGTGAAACCCTTTCTTGACATCTAGATCTCTGAAAATAGTCCTTGGAAACATATTATAATAAAGAAACGGATCTCTAGATCAAAAGATACTGCTGATCAAAGTTGAGACCTACACTAATTATGTTTCCTACTCTTGTGGGAACAATCCAATTTGAACATAAACTCATCAGCGACCCGTTCTATGTCAAATGCGATTCAAAATGCCTCCGCCCCACCCCCATTCAATTTTATCACGTGTGGAGAGAATGCAATGCAGTGGCAGACTCTTTTGCGAAAAAAGGAACTGAGAGACTTGGTTTATTTGTTGCTTGGTTACCTGAGAATATACTTAATCTTCTGTAGCAGTGGCAGGATCTTTCTTCTTGCTGTTTTGAGCAGCTCATATGTCGTTGCATGTGGTTGAACTTCTGTTGTTGCAGTGTGGGGAGTCTAGGTTTGGAGGTGTTGGTCATTCATGTGCTTGTATAGTCTAGCTCAGTGAGGGGTGTTTCGCCGCATAAGAAGAATCCTTGGTTTGGCAGTTGTGTTTTTTGGTTTTTGTTAGAAGAAGGGAGCAGGGCTGTTGACAGAAGATTATATTTGGAGTAATTGGCTTGTTGTGTGTAAGGCTTGTAGGGAAGTCTGCCTGTGTTTTGTGTTAATTCAGTTGGCAGTTGTGTTTTTGGGCAAGTTTAGAGGAAGAAGGGAGGCTAGAGGAATATGGGTTGTTTCTTGAGAAAGCTCGGATGGCAGATGTAGACTTGGTCTACATTAGTTTTGTTCTATTTTGTTTTTCTGACAGATTGGTTATGATTGCTTTGTAAGGTTTTTCTTCGGTTCCCTGCTTCTTCCTTTTCATTCCGAATGTTACCATGGTATTCCTCCGCCATAAGTAAGGTTTTAATAAAATTAGAAGTATCGCCCTCTTTTATCAACAAAAAAAAAATCGAGTCCTAAACAAAATCTGAGCATTATCTACATAATTTTGATGTTGTTGTTGTTATTTTTCCATCTAAAACGAATAGTCAAGTCCTCAGGTAATTTTGCTTTTATACAATTTTGTCACTGCAATGCCTTAAACTAGAACACCATTTTTCTTTACTCTACAGTTCTATCATTGTCCATTAAGCATACCCCCAACGTACCAAAATTAATCAAGTACCATACCCTGTTCCCGTACCCATACCACGACCTAGAGCGTACCGCAGTCTTGGTAACTATGATAGTGTATTACTATGATAGTGTATGCCGCCGCCATTGTTGTGAACTCCGATAGTCCCTTTTGGCTGAACCGCACCTAAATCTAGTTGTCCTAGGCTACTCAGCTCTCAATCTCCCATGTTTCTTCTTAGTCCTGCAGTTGACCAGCCACCTCCTGCAGTCACTGTCAGCTCGCTGATAACTCTATTATTTATAGAGTTATTCGTGCTACTTTTGTTCTACATGAGTTAGTTCGAGAGTGTTTTTAGTCATTTTAAGCACAAATGGAGGTTTAGTATGTCATATTTCATTTTAGTGAGTATTTTAATTATTTCATGCTTTGAGTAGTTAGTTTGAGTCATTTATGACTTGTGCGTAAGGTCGTTTCGGTTGAATAAGCCATCATGAGAATTTTAGAAGAAAGAATGCCTTCTTCTTTACAAAAAATGAGTTTTTGGGTTTTAAACAACCACTTTGCATTTTAATGTGTGGTTTGAGGTTTCAATGCTTAAACATGATTAAATATGTCACTTATGAGTTGTTTGAATGATTTTCATAGATTTTGGATGCACCGGAACAAATTCGGGAATGAAAAGCGAAAATAGGAAGTGCTGTCAAAAGTGTGCTGATATGAAGTTTGACGTGCTGACGCTCAAATAGCCGCTGCAGTTTGTATAAAACTCCGATTCCATTGATTCTTTCGGAGTTGAAAACTAGACATCTCAAGCTTCACGTGGATATCAAGTATGTTAATTTTGAACGTCAGATAAAGAAGTTGTGAGTGTACAAAGTCAGCTGCAGCAGAGGGTCACGTCCAGTTTGAGTTTCCTTCACATTTATCCTTCTAACGTTTACTCCACTGCCCAGAAAAATGTGATTTAAGATTCATTGGAAAGCTAAGAGGAATTTCTACAACTATTATGTTTTAAACTGTCTCAAATTCTGGCGTTAGAACACTGTAAAATGGTCATCTTTGCAGACCATAAAAGCTGGACAGATTATGCAGCAGCAGGAGAAGGGTATTTTTGGAATTTCAACTTCATCAAAGAGGGTATTTTAGTCAAATTAAAAATATGTATGATGGAGGTCTCTTAGGAGAGAATATTAGGTAAAAAACGTGCATAGGAAGAGGCACAAAAGCAAGAGGCAGCAGCAGCGGCAGAAAACACAGAATAGGGAGAAAAATCGTTGGAACAAAGAAGAAGGCAATTGAGAGATTCGATTTGCTCTTACATTCATAGATGGGTTGTAATTATTTTCTTTGCTTTGGTTCTATGTTTGACATCATCAACTAATTCTTCTTACTAGAGCTTTGATGTAGCCTAGTGGTTCTTGATTGAATTCAAAGTTTCAATAAATTCTTGACTTTTATTCATTGTTAAGTGTTCAAGATTGTGCTTAATGCTTTTAAACATCTGGCCAATGTTTGATTGATTTATTTATCATTGTTTTGTCTGAAAGGAAGAACAGGATATTGATTGTGTCATGAATGCCTTAAATTGAGTGGATGCCAGACATCGATTCATAATTTATGCAGTATTGTTATAGTTCTCCATTGATTTTAATGCGCCTCTGATTTCTTTAATCATGCTTGAAAGAGATGATTGTTGATTTAGAGTAGTTTTGATATAGTCTGAAAAGGTGTGTCAAATAAATTAGGGAGAATCGACTGATAACAAGAATAATTGTCCAAGGTTTATTAAACTGAGATTCAATTGAGATAGCTATGGTGAAATCATGTTGCTCTAGTGCTACTTAATCTTGATTCTTGTTTCACTTGCTTGTTGCTATTAGTTAATTTTTATTAATTCATTCTTCAATTATTCAAACTCAATTTTGTATCCAGGTACTGTTTGCAATTGGATTAGTAGTCTATAGTTGATTGAATTAAATAGTCCTTGAGGGTTCGATATTTGGTCTTTGATCATTATATTACTTGTTTGCGATTTCGTGCACTTGCGAATAATTTTCACAACAAGTTTTTGGCGCCGTTGCCGGGGACTATTTTAATTTATTTTACTATTGACATTAGTTTGATTAAAGGCTTACTCTGGATTTTAATTTTTCTGTTTCAGGTGCTCTTGACTGTGCATGAATTCTGAAAAAAGACGTTCGCGAAGCTTGGAACGAGTTGCCTTTGATCCTGAGATCGAGCGAACCTTTCATAAACTTAAACGGGAGAACAAGAAGCAAGTAGAGACCACCAAGACATTCTTCATGGTTGAACAAAATCTACCTTTGAGGACTCTAAGGGAGTACGCTACACCAACAGCCACTCAATCAGCTATCCAAAGGCCGACACTTAACATTCAGACTTTTGAAATTCGGCCAAATACTATTCAGCTTCTCCAGCAAGCTTCCACTTTCTATGGGCAGCCAAGCGAAGATCCAAATATTCACTTGGCGACGTTTTTGGAGATATGTGACACGTTTAAAATTCAAGGCGTTTCTGATGATGCTATCAAATTGAGACTTTTTCCATTCTCCTTGAAAGACAAGGCCAAACAATGGTTGCACTCAGAACCTACAAACTCCATTCGGACATGGGATGATCTAAAAACAAAATTTTTGGCAAAATATTTCCCACCAGCAAAGACTGCAAGGCTCCGCCAAGAAATTCTGACATTTACTCAATATGACAAGGAGCCACTTTGTGAGTCTTGGGAGAGGTTCAAAGAGTTGCTGAGAAAGTGCCCGCACCATGAGATTCCAGAATGGATCCAGATGCAAACATTTTATAATGGGTTAGGTGCAAACAGCCGTACTTTGGTTGATGCTGGATCCGGTGGAGCACTAATGGGAAAGAATCATCAAGAAGCATGGGAATTGCTGGAAACAATGGCCACAAACAGCTACCAATGGCCGAGCGAGAGGATAAATCCTAAACCAGCTCCTGTTCTTGAGCTTGATGCAATGGCTATGCTAACCGCACAAATCTCTTCCCTTACTAAAAAAGTTGATTCTATAAGCATTAATTCCCATAATTCTCCAGCTAACATATGTGACTTTTGTGCAGGTCCTCACCTCATATCTGAGTGTACAGCCACCATGGAGCAAGCTAATCAAGTTGGAGATTTCAACAGACAGAACAATAACCCATACTCCCACACCTACAATCCTGGCTGGAGGAATCATCCAAATTTTTCATGGTCAAACAATCAGAATGTGCAGAGACCATCACCTGCTTATGCTCCTCAAGAGAAGAAGGTAAATCTGGAAGATGCTTTGACTCAGTTGACTACAATCTCTACACAATTCATGGCAGAGACAAAGACCAATTTTCAGAATCAACAAGCATCCATTCGAAACTTAGAGATTCAAGTGGGACAGCTAGCTGAGGCTATTAGTGGTAGAGATAGAGGATCCTTGCCAAGTCAGACTGAAATAAATCCGAAAAATCAGGAACAAGCAAAAGCCATCATTTTGAGGCGAGGAAAGCAAGTTAAAACTGCCATTGATCTTGATAAAGAGAAGGAAGACCAGCGGGTAGAATCTGACATTGGAGACACTATTTTGGTACCTAGAGTTGAAGAATCAGTTGATAAGACAGCTCAGAAAGTCGCGGTTTCAGTCCCTACTTATGTACCACCTATTCCATATCCGCAAAGGCTACAAAAGAAGAAAGATGATGAGAAATTCTCCAAATTCCTCTCTATGTTCAGAAAATTAGAGATAAATATTCCTTTTGCAGAGGCTCTTGAGCAGATGCCGAAATATGCCAAGTTCATGAAAGACATCCTTTCCAAGAAGAGGAAATTCGGTGATCATGAGAAGATTCAGCTTAATGAGGAATGTAGTGCTATTTTGCAACGAAAACTTCCACCAAAGTTGAGTGATAAAGGGAGTTTTAAAATTCCATGTGTGATTGGCACCCAATTATTTGAGCGAGCTTTATGTGACTTGGGGGCTAGCATCAACCTTTTACCATTATCTGTTGCAAAGACTTTGGGCATTGGAGATATTAAGGTAACTACAGTTTCTTTGCAAATGGCTGATCGCTCTACAAGTTATCCTGAGGGCATTATTGAAGATGTATTGGTAAGGGTTGGAAAGCTGATTTTTCCCGCAGATTTTCTGGTATTAGACATGCAAGGAGACTCAGACACACAGCTGATTTTGCGCCGTCCGTTCTTAATCACAGCTCGCACACTTATTGACGTGGAGCAAGCCTTGCTTACAATGAGAGTAGGAGAGGAGACAGTTACTTTTCAGGTGTTTAATGAAGTGAAGAAGTCACAACAAGATACAGAAAATTGTTTCAGCTTAGACATGATTGATAGTTATGTCATGGAAGAGTCTGCAGAGCACTTAACAACTGATATCTTGGAGACAACATTGCAAAAGAGTATTATGGCAGCTGATGGCAGCCCTACACTTGCTGAATGTGCTCAGTATCTTGACTCAAATAAGTCAACTCAGCCATGGAGAAGAGAAAAGTTTGAAGAACTTGGTTTGGCACCTTCAAAGCCTTTACCGAGTGTGATCTCGGCACCTTTATTGACACTCAAACCGCTGCCAACTCACGTAAAATATGTCTATCTTGGTGAGAATGAGACTCTTCCAGTTATTATTGCTGAAAATCTAAATTCACTTGAAGAAGAGAAACTTTTGCGTGTTTTAAGGGAGTATAAGACAGCTATTGGGTGGACCATTGCAGATATTAAAGGGATCAGCCCTTCCATGTGTATGCACCGCATTTTAATGGAGGATGATTACAAGCCTTCAGTAGAGCATCAACGAAGATTAAATCCACATATGAAGGAGGTTGTTCGGGCTGAAGTTCTGAAACTCTTAGATGCTGGAATAATATATCCAATTTCTGATAGTAGTTGGGTGAGTCCTACTCAAGTTGTGCCGAAGAAAGGAGGAATGACGGTGGTAAAAAATGAAGTTAATGAGCTGATTCCTACACATACTGTCACTGGTTGGAGAGTATGCATTGATTATAGGAAACTCAACAATGCTACACGCAAGGATCACTTTCCTTTGCCTTTCATTGATCAGATGCTTGAGAGATTGGCTGGATATGCTTACTACTGCTTTTTGGATGGATATTCTGGGTATAATCAGATTCCTATAGCCCCCGAAGATCAAGAAAAGACAACTTTTACATGCCCTTTTGGCACTTTTGCATATAGGCGAATGCCTTTCGGTTTGTGCAATGCACCTGCCACTTTTCAGCGATGCATGATGAGCATATTTTCAGATATGGTGGAGAGATTTATCGAGGTCTTCATGGATGATTTTTCAGTTTTTGGTCCATCTTTTGACGCTTGTTTACACAACTTGTCACTGGTACTGCAGAGGTGTGTAGAAACTAATTTGGTCTTAAATTGGGAGAAGTGTCACTTTATGGTACAAGAGGGCATTGTTCTTGGGCATAGAATTTCAGAAAAGGGCATTGAAGTGTGGACAAGGAAAAAATAGAGACAATCTCAAAGTTACCACCTCCAACAAGTGTGAAAGCTATCCGAAGCTTTTTAGGACATGCGGGGTTTTATCGGAGGTTTATTAGAGATTTTTCAAAAATTACAAAACCCCTATGTTCTCTTCTCCTCAAGGATGCAGATTTCGATTTCAATAAGGAGTGTTTGAAGGCATTTGAGTTGCTTAAAGAGAAGCTCACTACGGCACCTGTCATTATCGCACCCGATTGGAGCCTAGCGTTTGAGATTATGTGTGATGCAAGTGACTACGCTGTCGGGGCTGTTTTGGGGCAGCGAAAAGATAAGCTTTTACAAGTCATTTACTATGCTAGTCGGACACTCAACGATGCCCAATTGAATTATGCAACTACAGAGAAAGAGCTATTGGCGGTAGTATTTGCTTTGGACAAATTTCGCTCTTACTTGATTGGCTCGAAAGTGATTGTTTACTCTGATCATTCAGCCTTGAAATATTTATTGTCCAAGAAAGAAGCCAAACCGAGGCTTATTAGATGGATTCTTCTTCTACAAGAATTCGACATTGAGATAAAAGACAAGAAGGGATCCGAAAATGTTGTGGCTGGTCATTTGTCCCTATTAGTGAGTCTTTTTCCGATGAACAGCTGTACACGGTTGACAAATTGGAAGAACCTTGGTTTGCTGATTTTGCCAATTATGTATCCAACCGAGTAATTCCTGCAGGCTTGTCTACGCATCAAAGAAAGAAATTCTTTTCTGATGTCAAGCACTATTATTGGGATGATCCTTATCTATGGAAACATTGCTCGGATCAGATTATTCGGAGGTGCGTACCCGAGTCAGAGATGGAGGATATATTGAAACATTGTCATGCCATAGCTTGTGGAGGTCACTATGGGTCAGCGAAAACTGCGGCTAAGGTATTACAATCCGGATTTTGGTGGTCTACACTTTTCAAGGATGCATATAGATTTGTCACCGCTTGTGATCGTTGCCAAAGAACGGGTAATATCTCTAACCGCAATCAAATGCCCCTAAACAGTATTTTGGAGGTGGAAATGTTCGATGTGTGGGGGATTGATTTTATGGGTCCGTTTCCTTCTTCTTTTGGCAATGAATATATTCTTGTTGCGGTGGATTACGTGTCCAAATGGGTGGAGGCAGCAGCTCTTCCCACTAATGACTCCAAAGTTGTGGTCAAATTTATTCGAAAAAATATTTTCTCTCGCTTTGGAGCTCCGAGGTTCATTATTAGTGATGGGGGATCACACTTTTGCAACCGGCTCTTCACTTCAGTGTTGGTAAAATATGGAGTTACACACAAAGTGGCTACACCCTATCATCCACAAACAAGTGGACAAGTTGAGGTGACTAATCGGGAAATCAAAAGAATTTTGGAGAAAGTTGTTAATACTTCCCGAAAAGATTGGAGTTTACATCTTGATGATGCTCTTTGGGCGTACAGAACTGCATATAAAACTCCTCTTGGAATGTCTCCTTATAGGCTTGTTTTTGGCAAGGCGTGTCATCTACCTGTAGAGCTTGAGCATAAGGCTTTTTGGGCCGTTAAAGCTTTGAATTTTGATATGAATTTGGCTGGTGAAAAGAGGTGTTTACAGCTGAATGAATTAGAGGAACTCCGGAATGAAGCGTATGAAAGTTCGCGAATTTTTAAAGACCGTACAAAGAAGTGGCATGACAAGCGGATTGTTCGAAAGGACTTCGTTGTGGGGCAGCGAGTATCGTTGTTTAACTCGCGCCTTCGATTGTTTCCAGGAAAATTAAAATCTAGATGGTCTGGTCCTTTCACTATTGTGCAAATATTTCCTCATGGAGCCATTGAAATTCGACAAGATCCGGACAGCTCTAGTTTCAAAGTGAATGGACACCGTTTGAAGCCATATTACGAAGCCAATTTTGATAGACAACGAGCCTCTTGGATGCTTGATGATGTAGAGTGATTCATGTTTCGGGTCCTATGTCTGGCTGAAGACATAAAACTTAGCACTGATTGGGAGGTAACCCGAGGAGGCAGCTTGGCGATTATTTTTTTGCTACGGATGGCGTTGCTGGTCTTCAAAACCGGCTAAGTTCCCTCACCTTTGCATCTTTAACTTACTGTTTACATTAATTTATATGTTGTGTGAGTTGTTTGCTTACTTATCACATTGGGGACAATGTGTAGTTTAAGTGTGGGGGAGTAGTTTCTTCAAAAACAAAAAAAAAACTGTGATTTTTGAGCTTAGAGCTGTTGAGTAGGTTGTGTTGAAAGACCAATAGCCGATGATGATAATTGTTGAACTACGTATAGCTTTGGAAAATGACGAATGTGGTTTTTGTTTAAGTGCTTGAATTTGGGACTGGTTCTTTCTATTTTGGGCTCTTTCATGTATATTGAGCATAATTGCGATGCACTTGAGCAAGCTGTGACTTAGAAAAGGCTTATGTGGAGAAAGTGGATTTTGTGTGATCTCAAATGAACTCTAGAACTTGTTTGAACAATACTCGAGGCGAAATCGTAGGATTTGCATCACTAAGGAAATGAATTAGGCCATCTTTGGACCGATTGATCCTTTCTAGCCACCTTTTGCATGATTATATCCCTAGTCACCCCTTTGAGCCTAAAAGCCTATTTTCTTTGTCATATACACATTAGTAACCACAACCGTTCATTTATTCTCTCTTTGCACCTTGCACCAAGGCATATTGGTCATTATTATTATATGAGTGATGGTGTTTGTGTATGAAAGTTGAGAGAAGTGTGAAGATGGTGTTTGGAAATATTCTTATATTGTTGGTTTGCTGTTGACAAAAGGGAAAAATGAATAGAAAGAGAGCACAATCCCAAAATTCATAAAAGGAATTAAGTTTAGGGGTTGTGAAAAAAAAAAAAGAAAAAAAAAGTGATGTTTGCATGGGAAAAAAAGCATTAAATTGTAGTTGTGGAGTGACATTGATTCAAGTTGGGGATTAACATGTGTTTTTACATATGGGAGTGAGTTTGACTATTGTGAGTGGTTAATTCGGTTGATATGCCTATGGTGGTAAGTCACTTTAAATGAGTTTATCCTTACCCAAGCCTTAACCCAACGTTACAAGCTTAATAAAGTCCTAATGATCCTTGGTGATACATTTTTCCTACATTGGTGGAGAGTAGAGTGAAAAGTAAGCCTATGGAGTTCCAAAAAAAAAAATCATTATTTAGAGATTTTTACACTTCTCCACTTGTTTGCATAAACTCATCCGGGTTGTGGTAGGTTGAGTGTATTTGATAGGAGTTCACGTGCATTGATTGGTTCTATGTAGGGAGCTGGTTTTGGGTTTGAAATCTTGAGCATTTTCTATGTTTAGAGTTTTGTTAGAGCTATGCTTGATGTTTAACCCTTGAGACATTAATTGGGATTCAAATACTAACATGCTTTTGCTCTTTGCTCATTAGTTTGATGTTTGTGTTGTGTTTTGTTTTGCTCGAGGACTAGCAAAATGGTAAGTTTGGGGGTGTGATAACTCTATTATTTATAGAGTTATTCGTGCTACTTTTGTTCTACATGAGTTAGTTCGAGAGTGTTTTTAGTCATTTTAAGCACAAATGGAGGTTTAGTATGTCATATTTCATTTTAGTGAGTATTTTAATTATTTCATGCTTTGAGTAGTTAGTTTGAGTCATTTATGACTTGTGCGTAAGGTCGTTTCGGTTGAATAAGCCATCATGAGAATTTTAGAAGAAAGAATGCCTTTTTCTTTACAAAAAAATGAGTTTTTGGGTTTTAAACAACCACTTTGCATTTTAATGTGTGGTTTGAGGTTTCAATGCTTAAACATGATTAAATATGCCACTTATGAGTTGTTTGAATGATTTTCATAGATTTTGGATGCACCGGAACAAATTCGGGAATGAAAAGCGAAAATAGGAAGTGCTGTCAAAAGTGTGCTGATATGAAGTTTGACGTGCTGACGCTCAAATAGCCGCTGCAGTTTGTATAAAACTCCGATTCCATTGATTCTTTCGGCGTTGAAAACTAGACATCTCAAGCTTCACGTGGATATCAAGTATGTTAATTTTGAACGTCAGATAAAGAAGTTGTGAGTGTACAAAGTCAGCTGCCGCAGAGGGTCACGTCCAGTTTGAGTTTCCTTCACATTTATCCTTCTAACTTTTACTCCACTGCCCATAAAAATGTGATTTAAGATTCATTGGAAAGCTAAGAGGAATTTCTACAACTATTATGTTTTAAACTGTCTCAAATTCTGGCGTTAGAACACTGTAAAATGGTCATCTTTGCAGACCATAAAAGCTGGACAGATTATGCAGCAGCAGGAGAAGGGTATTTTTGGAATTTCAACTTCATCAAAGAGGGTATTTTAGTCAAATTAAAAATATGTATGATGGAGGTCTCTTAGGAGAGAATACTAGGTAAAAAACGTGCATAGGAAGAGGCACAAAAGCAAGAGGCAGCAGCAGCGGCAGAAAACACAGAATAGGGAGAAAAATCGTTGGAACAAAGAAGAAGGCAATTGAGAGATTCGATTTGCTCTTACATTCATAGATGGGTTGTAATTATTTTCTTTGCTTTGGTTCTATGTTTGACATCATCAACTAATTCTTCTTACTAGAGCTTTGATGTAGCCTAGTGGTTCTTGATTGAATTCAAAGTTTCAATAAATTCTTGACTTTTATTCATTGTTAAGTGTTCAAGATAGTGCTTAATGCTTTTAAACATCTGGTCAATGTTTGATTGATTTATTTATCATTGTTTTGTCTGAAAGGAAGAACAGGATATTGATTGTGTCATGAATGCCTTAAATTGAGTGGATGCCAGACATGGATTCATAATTTATGCCGTATTGTTATGGTTCTCCATTGATTTTAATGCGCCTCTGATTTCTTTAATCATGCTTGAAAGAGATGATTGTTGATTTAGAGTAGTTTTGATATAGTCTGAAAAGGTGTGTCAAATAAATTAGGGAGAATCGACTGATAACAAGAATAATTGTCCAAGGTTTATTAAACTGAGATTCAATTGAGATAGCTATGGTGAAATCATGTTGCTCTAGTGCTACTTAATCTTGATTCTTGTTTCACTTGCTTGTTGCTATTAGTTAATTTTTATTAATTCATTCTTCAATTATTCAAACTCAATTTTGTATCCAGGTACTGTTTGCAATTGGATTAGTAGTCTATAGTTGATTGAATTAAATAGTCCTTGAGGGTTCGATATTTGGTCTTTGATCACTATATTACTTGTTTGCGATTTCGTGCGCTTGCGAATAATTTTCACAACACACGCCAGAGTAGAGATCTCCGGCGATGGTGTAAATGTTTGGTCTCGATGATATCTACCTTCTGATTTGAGAATTTGACATTTCTTGTGTGATAGCTATCGTCTGGATTTGCGAATCTGACATGTCTTGGCTGATTTTTCCTGGAGTTTTCTTTCCTACTGTTGTTTTTTGCTTTTCTTGCTGATTTTTTGGAGTTTTTTGGAGCTTTTCTTGTTGGTTTTCTAGAACAGCGGTGAGGGTTTTAAAAATCGTAGTATCTTTGTTGGCTTTCAAAGATGATTTTTCTCTATGTTTTAAGCTCTGTTATGGTTACTTGCGTTGGTTAGGGCGTGATCAGTGAATTACTTCTTTGTGTATATAAAATATGTCAACCATAGAGACATCTGGTATGGCTGGCAATGAGTCTCGCGAGACTCCACCTTCTGCGGGAGGTCATCGTACATAAGTGTTTACTTCCTCGATTCGATTGGTTGATGAAAAACTTGATGACATCACAGCCTATCCTTTATGGTGCAAAAAATGTGTTGAAAGCCCTTCAAGGCATGGGTTTGGATGGGCATTTGACTGATGATCCACCACTAATGCAGATTATAGGAATTGGGTCATGCGTGATGGTCGAATATTCAGCCAGCTTATGAACTCTATGGATCGCTCAATTAAATGTTATTTTCTAGTGCTGATAGCTCTTGAGGAAACTTACTCTTCTTCTCAAGATTTATCTAGATTGTATGATGTGACAAATGACCTATTTCGATCAAAGCAAGGAGATAAGCCCCTGCAGGATCATTTTGCTTCATTCAAAAGTCTGGAAAATGAATTTGCTTGGTTGTTTCCATTTACCAGTAATAGGAGCAAATTTAATGAGCAGTGTATGCAGATTATTTTACTATGCTTCTTTGCGAGTCTAAATCATGATATGGAGGGAGCTCACGCTCAGCTTTTATTAGGCAAAAAGATTCCTACTTTGTCTGAAACCTGTCGCAGATTGAGTCGCTCCATGCAACGTGATGATTCTTTGAGTGCTCTTTCCACTGGTAATGAGCACTCTGCTCTAGTAACATTTCGAGGGGGCAATCGTGGTGGCCGAGGAGGTGGCCACAGCCGTGGTAGTAATGCTGGTGACCGTGAGTCGTGCACTTGTCATCATTGTGGAGAGATTGGTCATATACATCCACAGTGCTAGAAAATACATGGAAAACCAGTTGCCAATACTGTAGTGTCTGATTCCGGTACTTCTTCTAGTCACTGGATTGTGGAGATGACAGATGATGAGTTTACTCACTATACTCAGCATTAGCTTGGAAGTTCTATTGATCCACCGATAGCTACCTTCGCAGGTAATTTAGCAGCGTGTTTGGCAACTAACTGCACCTGGATACTTGATTTCGGATCCACACATCATTTCACTAATTCTTCAGGTATACTCTCCGATTACTTAGAGACTCCTGATCATTAGGGAATTACTGTGGCCAATGGTTCTAAAATACAGGTGCATGGTTGTGGTTCTATTCCACTATCTTCATCCTTGGTTCTTTGCGATGTTCTTTATACACCACAAAATCCTTTTAATTTGTTATCTATTGGTCAAGTTACCAAGGATCTACAATGCTCAGTAACATTTTTCATACTCATTGTGTTTTCCAGGATCTTATGACGAGGAGGACTATCAGTAGGGGTTGGTTGGATGATGGTTTATATGTGTTGGATGACTGTTCTGCTACGACCTGCTCTGCTGTTGACACTCTTCCCGTGACTATTCATTCCAAATTGGGTCATCCGTCTTTATCTATTTTACATCGTTTATTTCCTATTTTTAAGTCTATGAATAAGTTGTCCTGTGAATCGTGTCATTTAGCCAAGAATACTCGTGTTAGTTATGCCACCCGGCTTACCAATCGAAAGTCTACTCCTTTTGCGTTAGTACATTCGGATATTTTGGGACCTTGTCATGTGCCTTCTGTTTTGGGATTTTGTTACTATGTGACTTTTATTGATGATTTTTCTCGTGTTGCTTATTTTTATTATATTTCTCACTTTATGCTTGCTTATTTACGCCAACAAGGAATCATCCATCAAACATCTTGTTCTTATACTCCCCAATGGAATGGTGTGGCTGAATGAAAGCATCGACATCTTCTTGATACAGCCCGTGCATTACTATTTCAAATGCAGGTTCCTAAATCCTTTTGGAGAGATGTTGTCTTATCTGCTTGTTATCTCATTAATCGCTTTCCATCCTCTATTCTCGGAGGTAAGGTTCCTCTATCTGTTTTATGTCCTAACTAGAGCCTTTTTCCTTTACCTTTACAGGTCTTTGGATGTACTGCTTATGTTAGGGATGTTCATCCTCAAAAGACCAAATTAGATGCCCGGACTTTGCGCTGTCTATTCTTGGGGTATTCTAAAACCCAAAACATCATAATCGCTTGCCATACTATTTATAATACAAGAGTGAGTGACATCCAAGAGGGAGTGGTCATGTTGCTGGCATCTCTACTCTCAAGAAATTTCTTCAATCCAAATTTCAGACTAAAGATTTGGATATTCTGAAGTACTTCTTGGGCATTGAAGTAGCCCGAGGTAAGAAAGACATATTTATTTCCCAGCGAAAATATGTTTTGGATTTGTTACAGGATGCAGGATTATTCCAAGCTTAGGGAGTTGACTCTCCCATGGATCCTAGTGTGAAGTTAACTCCAGATGATGGATATTTATTTTTGAATCCTGAGAGGTATCATCGTACTGTTGGCAAACTTAATTATTTGACTACTATGACACGGCCCGATATTGCGTTCCCTGTTAGTGCAGTGAGTCAATTTATGGCTACTCCACGAACTCCACATTGGAATGCTGTTGTTCAGATTCTTCAATATCTAAAATCTAATCTAGGAAAGGGTGTAGAATTTCGTGATCATGGTCATTTATCTACAGAAGCTTATTTCAATGCTGATTGGGCTGGAAACCCAACTGATCGTCGTTCTACTTCCGGGTTTACCATTTTTATGGGTGGTAATCTGATTGCTTGGAAAAGCAAGAAATAAGATGTGGTTGCTACTCTAGTGCAGAAGCTGATATCGGGCAATGGCTCTAGCAGCTATGAAGATTATGTGGCTTAGAAAATTGCTAGCCAAGTTGGGTGAGGATCCTGTTGGCCCTACTGAGCTGTGGTGTGATAATAGGTATGTTGTTTATATAGCAACCAATCTTGTGTATCATGAGAGAACTAAACGTATTGAGATTGATTGTCATTTCATTCGTCATGCCTATCAGAGAATGATTCTTAAGTTTGGTTCTGTTCGATCTAGTGAACAATTGGCTGATCTTCTTACTAAGCCCTCACATGGTTCTCTTGTTAGATATATTTGTAACAAGCTGGAAATGTGAGATATATACGCTCCAGCTTGAGGGGGTGTTATTATATTCAATGTAGTGGGTATGCCCACTCCCTCTTGAATGGATTTCACTCACTCTTGTATCATAAATAGGATGGCAAGCGATTATGATGTTTTGCGTTTTAGAATACCCCAAGAATAGACAGCGCAAAGTCCGGGCATCTAATTTGGTCTTTTGAGGTCAAACATCCCCAACATAAGCAGTACAACCAAAGATCATAAAGGTAAAGGAAAAAGACTATGGTTATGACATAAAACAGATAGAGGAGCCTTACCTCCAAGAACAGAGGAAGGCAAGCAATTAATGAGATAACAAGCAGATAAGATAGCATCACTCCAAAAGGATTTAGGGACCTGCATTTGAAATAGTAATGCACGGGCTCTATCAGGAAGACGTCGATGCTTGCGCTCAGCCACACCATTCTATTGGGGAGTATAGAACAAGTTGTTTGATGGATGATTTCCTGTTGGCGTAACTAAGCAAGCATAAAGTGAGAAATATATTCTCCACCATTATCACTATGGAGTACCTTCACTGTAGTATGAAATTGATTTTGAATTTCCAGCACAAAATTCTTAAATATTAATAACAGTTCAGAACGAGAGCGCATCAAATAAAGATAAGTGACACGAGAAAAATCATCAATAAAAGTCACATAATAATGAAATCCCAAAACAGAAGGCATAGGACAAGGTCCCGAAATATCTGAATTTACTAACGCAAAAAGAGTAGACTCTCGATTGGTAAGCCGGGTGGAATAACTAACACGAGTATTCTTCGCTAAAAATGACACGACTCACAGAACAACTTATTCATAGACTTAAAAATAGGAAATAAATGCTGTAAAATAGATAAAAATGGATGACCCAATCTGGAAAGAAAAGTCAAGGGAAGAGTGTCAACGACAGAGTAGGTTGTAGCAGAACAGTCATCCAACACATATAAACCATCATCCAACCGACCTCTACTAATAGTCCTCCTCGTCATAAGATCCTGAAAAACATAATGAGTAGGAAAGAATGTTACTGAGCATTGTAGATCCTTGGTAACTTGACCAATAGATAACAAATTAAAGGGATTTTGTGGTGTATAAAGAACATCGCGAAGAACCAAGGATAAAGATAGTGGAGCAGAACCACAACCATATACCTGTAATTTAGAACCATTGGCCACAGCAATTCCCTGATAATCAGGAGTCTCTAAATAATTGGAGAGTATACCTAAAGAATTAGTCAAATGATGTGTGGATCCGGAAGCAAGTATCCAGATGCGGTTAGTTGCCAAACAAGCTGCTGAATTACCTGCAAGGTAGCTATCGGTGGATCAACAGAACTTCCAATCTCATGCTGAGTATAGCGAAGAAACTCATCATCTGTCATCTCCACAATCCAGCGACTAGAAGAAGTATCGAAATCAGACACTGCAGTATTGGCAACTGGCTTTCCATGTAGTTTCCAGCAATGTGGACGGACATAACCAATCTCTCCAAAATGATGACAAGTGTGTGACTGACAATCACCAACATTACCACCACGGCCGTGGCCATCTCCTCGGCCACCATGACTGCCACTCAAAATGTGACTAGAGCAGAGTGCTCATTACCAGTGGAAAGAACACTCGAAGAATCATCACGTCGCATGGAGCGACTCAATCTACGATAGGTTTCAGACAAATTAGGAATATCTTTACCTGATAAAAGCTGAGCGTGAGCTCCCTCCATATCATGATTTAGACTCACAAAGCATACTACAATAATCTGCATAAGCTGCTCATTAAATTTGCTCATATTACTAGTAAATGGAAACAGCCTAGCAAATTCATCTGCCAGACTTTTGAATGAAGCAAAATGATCCTGTAGGGGCTTATCACCTTGCTTTGATCGAAATAGGTCATTCATCACATTATACAATCTTGATAAATCTTTAGAAGAAGAGTAAGTTTCCTCAAGAGCTATCAGCACTAGAAAATAACATTTTAACTGAGCGATCCGTAGAGTTTATAAGCTGGCTAAATATTGTACCATCACGTATGACCCAATTCTTATAATCTGCATTAGTGGTGGATGATGGAGCATCAGACAAATGCCCATCCAAACCCATGCCTTGAAGGGTTTTCAACACATTTTTTGCGCCATAAAGGATAGGATGTGATGCCATATAGTTTTTCATCAACCAATCTAATGGAGGAAGTAAACACTTCTATACGATGACCTCACGCAGAAGGTGGAGTCTCACGAGACTCACTGCCAGCCATACCAGATGTCTCTACGGTTGACGTATTTCACATACACAAAGAAGTAATTCACTGATCACAGCCCAGCCAACGCAAGTAACCAAAATAGAGCTTAAAACACAGAGAAAAATCATCATTGAAAGCCAACAAAGATTTCAAACCCTCACTGCTGTTCCAGAAAACCGACAAGAAAAGCTCCAGAAAATCAACAAGAAAAGCAAAAAAACAACAGTAGGAAAGAAAACTCTAGGAAAAATTAGCCAAGACATGTCAAATTTGCAAACCCATACAATAGATATCACATAAAACATGTCAGATTCGCAAATCCAAAAGGTAGATATCACCGAGACCAAACATTTACACAATCGTCGAAGATCTCTACTCTAGCGAGCTGACAGTGACTGTAGGTGGTGGCTGGTCAACTACAGGACTTAGGTCCCATATGACCGTAACATAAAGAAGACAAACATCATAACAGCATTACTGTGATAGTGTATGTTGTTCAACTCTTAATCCGATGTTAAGCACATGAAGGGCAAAGAATCAGGCATTGTTTAGGGCAGTAAGTGTTGAACAAAGAAGAAAAAGAATAAACCATGGAGTATCACAATTGCACTTGTATTATCCTCAGTTTTATGTTCACTGACTCACAACCATCGAACATGAACTTCTTGCCATACCCCACATAAAATGTTCTCTTTGCAAATGACTGTAACATCTGGAAACATAGTAAACAATGGGAACTCCTCCACAATATATCGAGTCACTTATTATAAGACACGCATTGAAACCAAGTAAGACTCAAAAATATATTCAAGGAATTTCAATAATTAAAATTAGCTAAGGTATATAAGATGTGGCTTCTCCATATTTCTATCTCGTCTTCCTCCTGTCCATCTGGCACCCAAAGACTGAATTAGATAGCCCAGCCACAGAAGAATTCATGACTGCTCCAACAAATGATTTAAACATCAAATGCCAATCAATCAGCTCATTCCATCCTTATTCTTGATTACCCCCATTTAGATTTCTAATTTTTTAATAGAGCTTAGTTGAATCGTATAATAAATTGAATTCCAACCATAACTTACATATTCAGTTTTACTGAGTTCTCTGTTCTTCCACTTATTGGCAAATAAGAATAACGTTTTTTAATTGTATTAACTTTATTATTAATTGTTCTAACATGTTGGAGGATTCAAACCTTCAGCCTATGTGAAATCTGTTTTAAATCCTATGGAGTGAGTGTATATCTGCTAGCATCTATTATCGAATTTTACAATGCATGTCAAATAAGAGATTAAAAAAATCAACCCATGAACAATTCAACGGCTTTACTGTTGAAGTATCCCATTAACTGTGATTCTAGTGATATATTCTTGAGAGACGTTTTCAATAAGCATCATAAGGATGACATTTTTTGCAAATTTTAGCTAGTAACTAACGAATATTTTTACATTGATCTCACTCAGTTGGAAAAACAAAGACAATATCTACAGGTTATAAACATTATTATTTTGTTGTAATATGAACATGGTACTGAAGAAAATACTTCTTCAAAGATGGGGAAACTGGAAGCATTAGACCTAACCAGATGACATATCCTAACAGGCACTAAAAAAAGCACCCAGGAAAAAATTGAATGGCTTGGAGCACGATACAATGGGTTATCTCCACCTCAAGCCATAGTATCTCCATTTGGTTACCCGTGTCTATTGGGCCTTCGTTCGATCTTTAGAAGGCTAGTTATGAAAATCTACACTAAAATGTAACTACATATTTGACAATACCTACTATTGCTTTTCGCTCAAAACAAAATAATACCTAATATAACTGTTGTCTCATAGAGTTCCTTTGTGAACTTCATAACTCTTGCAGAATCTGTAGCTCTAGCACCAATAGCGAATTTCAACACTTGTTTGGCTACTTTGTCGGCAATAGAAGTTGAGGATCTCAACTTTTTACCAGTGGAATGTTCATTTGGGTTGCGTGTATTGTGGACTTCTGCCAATGTTTAAAGTGACAAGTTCATGGTTCCTCAAAAAATTGAGGCATAAAATGTGATTTATAAAATAAAAAAAATGGCAATGCTATATTTGAACTACCTCCCCATACTTGTCCATCCTATCACTTGTGCCAGCATCATCTTCTGAGAAGCTCCTTTCATATTTAGGTGACTGTTCTTGCACAGTCAAGTCATCCGGGGGATCTGATCTCTTGGTCACCAATACTTTACCAGGAATACTGCGCCCTTTAAGCAACCTCGAATGCAAAAATAAAAATAAAAGCCAAATTAAACGATGTAATTCCTTGGTCAGCAGATTGTAAACAATGATGCATGTGTTCAACAACACAGAAGATATATGAGATATACCAAATGAGATATTGATAAGTCGAGAGATCCACCTAAATAACACAGGACATTATTCAGTACAAGTCACACAAACAAATAGTATCGTTCCTTATAAAATTGTACTATTCAAATCTTTACAAGGCATTACATAATGCAACTAAAAAGAATATGGGCTAAAAAACACAATTTATGTATGGCAGGAGCTTTCGAACTACAAATGTATAGAGATTCCCACGAACTTTAATGGCCAAATGGGATCACAAACCTTTTACGAAGTAGGTTAGCGTCTCCAGTACGAACTTATTCAAGTCTTGCAATGGTGAATGATATTACAAAAATACCCCCACCAATGGTGCTCCGCCACGTCATATGTGGACCAAGACTCTTCATGCCTACCAGGCAGTCTCCTCGGTATTAATGCACCTGCTGGACCTAGCAAGGTGAAAAACAGCTGGATGTGGTCCACAATCATAATGGGAAGACCCACTTCAACAGTGGTCTCTAGCCCTATATAAGGCTCAGCAAGTCAGGTATTATCTAACTTAATCACAATTTGAGTACTGGCTAATTGAGAGCCCTAGTTCGAGGAGCTTGTCTGATTGGATACCTACTGACTTGAGCGTCGGAGCGCCAACGCCAGAGGACACCCTCTGGTGCGGCCTTTAGCTCACCTTTGTTTGTTGTGCTCAGCTCTCACATTGCTTAGCTGATCAACCTGGACAGCCTTACCTGCCTGGTCGGTAAGTTACCTGCTAAGCAACTAAACTGGTCAACTAAGACTGCCTTGCTCGGCTGATTGGCTTCCTGGAAGGATCTTCGTCTGTACCTTACTGCAGGTCTGACCCACTGAACGTCTTCTCGGTAGTGACACCTTTTTGACGTCATCAGTTTGGCGCCGTCTGTGGGACACGACTAAGTTCCCTTATAATGGTTAGACCTCGAAGAACCAACGATCCTGAGACATCTCATGCCCATCATCTGGTAGATGATGCCGGGTAGCAACACCAAGATTATGGGAATCTCGCAAGGCATGAAGTGCCCTTGGATGCACCTCAAGTCCGAGAAGGAGGAAACGTCCAAGCACCCCCACAGGAGGCAGCTGGTCCTCCCATCAGTGCTGCACGGTTTAATCAACTCTGCCAACAAGTGCAGCTCCTCACTGAGATGATGATGGCTAACCAGCAAGGCCCACCTTGGACCACTGAAAGGAACGAGGGTGATGGAAACTCAGGTTCTCTAGATTCCAGTAGCAATAGGAGGGATGAGAACCGAGAAGGAAATTCCAATACCAATAGGAACACCCATTACTCCCACATCAATGACGATGTCAATAGGCACCTTCAAGAGGTGGACCGCAAGATAGCTGCCCTCCAGGGACGCGGTATCATTGATGAAATGTGGGACAGTTCCATGACTCCCCTGTCTAGGGATATCCTTGAGACAGACATACCTCGTGACTTCAGGCTCCCCAACCTGGAGCAGTATGATGGAAAAAGAGATCCTTATGACCATGTCATGGGATACAAGTCTATGATGGAGTGTCGAGGGGCCTCAGATGCAGTGTTGTGCAAGGCCTTCCCCTCTACGCTTATTGGACCTGCTCGGACCTGGTTTATCAACCTTCCTAGGCACAGCATTTATAGCTTCCAGGACCTATCCAGGAAGTTTAGTCTCCGATTTGCTAGTGCTAGGAAGCCCAGGACCACCAATCAGGACTTGATGGTGATTGAACACGAGAAGGGAGAACCGTTTCGTGACTTCATAGGAAGATTTAACCAGATGTGCCTGGAGATCCCCGACGTGCAAATTGCTGTAGCAAATGCTGCTCTGATCAGGACAGTGCGTCATGAGCAGTTCTGCAACTCCTTATGCACTGATGCTCCTCAGTCCATGGTCGAACTCCTAGCAAGGACTGAGAAATACATCAAAGCAACAGATTCATTAAAGTCTTCTCGTTTTGCAATCCGAACCTCTCCTGATAGGACGAGAGGCACTGTAGAGAAGAGCCGCTCAGGAGGGGTGGGAGGAAGCCGACCAAGCAGTGACAAGAGGTCGGGAAGAGAAGACAACAGGCGAAGAGACCAGTCATCCAGGAAATTTCCAACTGGTCCACCACCTAGTCGTTTTAATAACTACACTCCACTGAATGCTCCCCCGAGAACAGTGTTGAATGAAATAGTGGCCCAGAACTTGGTCAAATGGCCAAAGGAGATGAATGCCGCCACTGCAGAGAAGAGGAAGTTTTCAGACAAATACTGTAGGTTTCATAAGGGTCGTGGTCATGATACCGATGATTGCATTCAATTGAAAGACGAGATTGAGGAGTTGATAAGAAGAGGACACCTCAAGAGATACGCGGCAAACCGAGAAGGAAAACGAAGGGGAGATGACAGAAAAGATGATGACCATAGAAGGCCACGGAGGAGAGAAGATTCTCCTCCACATGAGAGAGGCACGGCAGGAACAATTGATTTCTGTGGTGTCATTATTGGAGGGTTGGCAACAGGTGGAGAAAGTACATCAGCTGGGAGAGCATATGCTCGCCTCACTGAACAGCCAACCAAGGGAAAAAGGGTCAAGAGGGATGAGGATGTCATCACATTCTCAGAGAAAGATGAGGAAGGTGTTCGAGTCCCTCATGATGACGCCTTGGTAATTGATGCAGTGATCGCCAACTTCAACGTCCTGAAAATCTTGGTAGACAATGGGAGTGCAGCAGACATCCTGTTCTACCACACTTTCAAGGCTATGAAGCTTTCGGAGGATAGGCTAAAGCCGACCTCAGTACCCTTGTATGGGTTCACATGAGAGTCAGTCATACCAAAAGGAATGATAACCCTCCCAGTCACATTGGAAACACATCCCAGGACAGTGATGCACATGGTGGACATGTTGGTAGTTGATGTGAAGGCTTCACACAATGCCATCATAGGAAGACCACTACTTCACAAGGTGAGAGCTGTTGTCTCAACCTATTGTTTGAAGATGAAATTCCCCACCTCGAAGGGAGTGGGTGAAGTGAAGGGAAATCAGAAGGCTTCCCGGAGCACCTACTTCACTGAACTCAAAGAGAGGAAGAAAGAGAAGATCTCAGTAGGCAGCCTAGATATGAGGGCAGAGGAGCAGGTGTTTAAACCCACTCCAGTAGAGCAACTCAAGAAAGTTGAGGTCATGGCTGGCTTAGGAAGAAACTTCCATATTGGATCTCAACTTGGAGAAACAATGGCCAAGGAGATCACTGAACTACTCTTAGCAAGTGTAGGTACTTTTGCCTGGAGTGCTGATGAGATGCCCGGCATAAGTGCAGAGGTGATAACACATCGACTGAGCATCATACCTGGTGCCCGACCAGTCAAGCAAAAGAGAAGAAACTTTGCTCCCGATCGCCAAGAAGCGATCAAGGAAGAGGTAAGGAAGCTGATGGATGCAGATTTCATCAGAGAAGTCCAATACCCTGAATGGCTAGCCAATGTTGTCATGGTGAGGAAAGCCAATGGAAAATGGAGGATGTGTGTTGATTTCACCGACTTGAATAAATCATGTCCTAAGGATAGCTATCCACTACCAAAGATTGATCAGCTGGTAGATGCCACCTCAGGACATCAGCTCCTCAGCTTCTTGGATGCTTATTCGGGATACCATCAGATAAGAATGCATCCCGAAGACCAAGAAGGCACCTCATTCATCACTCCTGAGGGGACATATTGCTATAAGGTGATGCCATTCGGATTGAAGAATGCTGGAGCCACCTACCAGAGGTTGGTGAACCATATCTTCAGAGATCAGATAGGAAAGTCCTTGGAGGCCTATGTGGATGATATGGTGGTAAAGAGCAAGAAAGCTGAGGACCACCCTGCTGACCTGCGCAAGGTCTTTCATACACTTGATCGGTTTGGAATGAAGCTTAACCCGGACAAGTGTGCCTTTGGAGTGGCATCCGGGAAGTTTCTTGGCTTCTTGGTAACCAGCAGGGGTATTGAGATGAATCCTAAAAAGGTGGAAGCAATCCTGCAGATGGAGCCGCCCACAAATGTCAAGGAAGTTCAAAGGCTGACCGGCCGAGCAGCATCACTAGGAAGGTTCCTTGCTCGGTCCGGCGATAAATGTAGACCATTTTTCCAGGCATTAAAAAGGCCAAGGAATTTGTATGGACACCTGAGTGTCAAATTGCCTTTGAAAATTTTAAAGTTTATCTAGGCCAACCTCCTCTACTGACTTGTCCAAGAGAAGGTGAAGTCTTGTACCTCTATCTAGCAGTATCACAACACGCGGTAAGCGCAGTGCTAGTAAGTGAGCAAGACAAGGTGCAAAGACCTGTGTATTACATCAGCAGGATGATGGTTAGTGCAGAGACAAGGTACTCCCATGCTGAGAAGCTTACTCTGTCGCTAATAGTGGCAGCAAGGAATCTGAGACCTTACTTCCAAGCACACTCGATAATTGTCCTGACTGACCAGCCGCTCAAACAAGTCCTCCAAAAGCCAGACACTTCAGGGAGATTAGTGAAGTGGGCTATTGAATTGGGAGAGTTTGACATTCAGTACCAGCCAAGGAAGGCTATGAAGGCCCAGGCCTTAGCTGATTTTATCATTGAATGCTATAGAGAGCCCAACCAGGACATTGCCTCCACTGCATCTCAACAATGGCAATTGTTTGTGGATGGATCATCCAACCAAGAAGGCAGTGGTGCTGGCATTCTCCTGCTTGGCCCGGGGGGCATGACCATAGCACATTCCTTGCGATTCAATTTTAAAGCCTCGAACAACGAGGCAGAGTATGAGGCTGTACTGGCTGGACTACGCCTTGCAGAGCAGCTGAAAGTTAAAAATTTGATCGTTCATAGTGACTCACAGCTGGTCACCGAGCAGATCAAAGGAGAATATGAAGCCAGAGGACCAAATATGATTAGGTACTTGGCAAAAGTACAGGAACTGATGGAGAGGATACCGAAGGTGGAGGTCAGACAAATACCTAGAGGGGAGAACTCAAGGGCCGACGTGTTAGCACGATTGGCGTCTGCCTCCTCAGTACAGGTACCTACTTCAGTTCAAGTGGAGATACTCCCGCAGAAGAGCATTGAAGTACAAACTTTGATGGCGGATATTGATGTCGGTCATGAGCCGAGTTGGAAGGATCCGATCAAGAAATACTTGGAGGACGGAAGTTTGCCTAAAGATCGCAACCAAGCAAAAAGCCTCCGAAAAAGAGCAGCTAGGTATACCCTGATCCAGGGAGAGTTATATCGAAGATCCTTCACTCTTCCATATCTGAAATGTCTAGCACCCAGAGATGCGGACTATGCGCTCCGAGAAGTGCATGAGAGGATATGTGGAAGCCATATAGGATCCAGGACCCTAAGTCACAAGGTGCTGAGATGCGGGTACTATTGGCCTACCATGATGGAAGATGCTAAGAAGCTCGTACAGAAGTGCGATAAGTGTCAAAGGCACTCAAATGTGCCGAGAAGACCCTCCTCGGACATTATCCCCATCCAAAATCCCTGTCCATTTGCACAATGGGGGATGGATCTCCTTGGACCATTCGTCCAGACATCGGGGCAGAGGAGAAACCTTATTGTTGCCGTTGATTACTTCACTAAATGGATAGAGGTAGAGCCATTGGCAGCCATCTCAGAACAGAAGGTAATGGACTTCATATGGAGAACTATTGTCTGCAGGTATGGCTTGCCACAAGCCCTAGTGGTGGACAATGGGAGACAATTTGTTAGCAGAAAGATGCACAAGTTCTGTGAAGACCTTAGCATTGACCTAAGGATTACCTCTGTGGCACATCACCAGGCAAATGGGCAGGCAGAAGTGACAAACCGGACCATCCTTGAAGGACTGAAAACGAGGCTGGATGGAGCAAAGGGAAGATGGGTTGAAGAACTACCTAGTGTGCTCTGGTCGTACCGCACTACACCCCGGACATCAACAGGTGAAACTCCATTCTCCCTCTCCTTCGGGACCGAGGCAGTCATCCCGGTCGAAATTGGAGTCCCATCATTAAGGGTCACCAACTTCGAACAATCAACGAATGATGAGTTACTGCTGAACAACCTTGATCTCCTAGAAGAGACCAGGGAAAATGCAAGGATCCGGACTGCTGCCTATAAACAGAGAACAGCTCAGTACCACAACAGGCGAGTAAAGAGGAGAAGTTTCTCTGTTGGAGACCTTGTGCTGAGAAAGGTAGCTGCTACAGGAAAACATCCAGGTAAGCTAGGTGAAACTTGGGAGGGACCCTACCTAGTTGTGAAACTCCTGAAAGAAGGCACATACAAAATCGAAGATCCAAGGAAGCCCGGGGATATGAGACCCTGGAATGTGGATAATCTTCGAAGATACTATGTCTAATGCTTCATTGTAACACATGATAGTTTCTATTTATGTGTATATCTGCTTTTCAGTTTTGAACATGCAGGAATGAATAAAAGTTCAGGTCTCTTACCCAAAATAAAGCATCGCAATGCAGGAGAAGGCTTTGACCTGGACAACATGCAAACTTAGCCAAAAAATTGGCTAAGTATCAATGCAATACCTACCAGAGTCACAAGATGACCAGACTAAATCAAATTTCCAAAAAGAGGAAATGAAGACACTATAAGCCTGGTCGGCCTACCCACCAGGATAGTATCTACTCAACAATGAAGACTCAAGACCCCAAAAAAAAGAGGGTCCAAGAGCCACAGTCGGTCTACCGACCAAGATGGCATTCCAGACATTCCTAAAAGGAAGAAAGATCTTCAAAGATCAATGCCACAGTCGGTCTACCGACCAAGATGGCATTCCAGTATTCCTAAAAGGAATAAAAAGCTTCCATGAAAGCAAAGACACAAAGACCCTGGGAGGCCTACCAACCAGGGAAGTATCTTCATCCTCTGAAATATTTAGAAAAATTTGTGACTTAAAAGTCCAAAAAATGCAAGAAGGCTGGTCGGATTACCGACCACAAAAGCATAATGACAATCAAATATGAACAAGAAAATATACAAGTATACAATCTACCGAGCATTCATGAATTCTAGTTTCATTAAAATTCAAAGAAGTTCAATACAGGTTAAGAACAGAGCAAAAGAGGGCTAAGCCCATACAAGAGAAGGCCTAAGAATCTGAGGCAGGAACTCCAGAGCTAGACTCCTCAGCAGTAGGCACATTAGCTGGAAGAGCTGGAGGTGTCTCCTCGGTTGTCTCCGCAACTGGTTGAGGAACTTGGTTTAGTGCTTCCTGGTCAGCTCCCAAGTTCTCCTCTTCCACTACTTCAACCTCCTCATCAGAGACCTCCTCCTCAGAGAAATCCATCTCGCCAAGCCCCCTCTTCCTCCTTTGCTCAGCCTTCCTGAAGGCTTCTAGGATCTCCTGCTTGGACTCCTCGAGATGATCCCTTCCCATGAGAGAAGGGCACAATGGCGTAAGGATGGAAGAGTCCAGACCAGCCTTGACGAGCAACTTCCTGGACTCCTTGACACCACCTCGGAAGCCATAGAAGCCTTCCTCCCTCAGGGCAGCCTTGAACTCCTCGGATTCCTTGAACTTCAGGATTGTCTGCTGCTCGGCATCGCCAAGGAGTCGCTGATAGGTCTCCTCGGCATTCTTCAACTTGCCCTCTAGGGAGACCGTCTTCTCTTTCAGCTCCTTTTGCTGCCGAGCAACCTTCTCCAGATGAGCGGAGTAAGACTGCTGAATCTCCTCCATCTCGGCCTTCAACAAGTTGAGCTCGTTCTTAGCCTTGGTAGCTCTCTCCTCGGCAGCATCAGCTCTCTCTCGTTGAACTGTCTCCTCGTAAGCAAATCGAGCAATGCCGGAGGGGAGAGCAGAGAGATGGACAGCAGTCTAAAAAGGAAAAAATGAGTCAGAAAAAATTATCAAAAAGAAAAATTACCGAGCTGAGGAGAAGAAAGTCGTACCTGCATGAAGAGGCAATTCATCTGAGTCAGATGCTCCATAGCTGTCAGACCAGACACCCTGTCATAGTCTGCAGGAGTAGGCAAGTGCTTCAGCATCTCGGTAGCCACTTTCGGGTTGACTACCCTATCAGTCTGACTGACATCCCATTCTGGAGCATGCCAAGCAAAGTCTTCCTCGGCAATTGGTCCCAATGGGGGATCATTTACCTGCCGAGGAATATGGGAGGCCACTGACCGAGGAGTTCCTATCCTGGGAGAAGGAGCAGTTCGAGTTACTGTAGTAACCGAGGTGGTAGCTCCAGTGAGGGCAATCTCAGACGCCAAAGTCTCCCCTGTTGCCCCCACACGTGGCCTCTTGGGGTCCTTACCCTTGCTACTTTTCTTCCTCTTCTGTTGCCGAGGAGCAGGGGCAGCGTTCATTGCCATGTACTCGGATAAGTCAGCCATATCTGCAAAGCATCACCACAAGTCGAATAAATACCGATCAGTGATGACAAACAAAAATATGACGGAAATAAAAAATGCAAACCTTGCGGAGATCCGTAACAAAAATTAGAAACCGAGAAGTCCTGTGAGTTGAACTTCATATCGGTATCAGCCCCAACGACGAGGAGTTCCTTCCAGGCTTCATATAACTTTAACTCCTCACCCTTCAACTGGGGAGGACGGTTAAACTGATCGGTAAGAGGTACCGACCAGGTGGTACGGAAAGGGAGTTCCTCCACTTCAGGAAGAGGAACTCGGACAAAAATGTAAGAATTTTTCCATCTCTTGATGGACTGGTTATACAGAGGAATCTTAAGCCCTGGCTTGAGTTTTAGATAAAAGAGGCCAGGTGAGTTCGGTAGATGACACAGAAGAGAAAGGTGTTGAATGACCGAAGAAGAGATACCGAGATGGTATCTGTGAGAGAGACAAACAATGTTGGCCAGAAAGTGCCAAGAGTTCGGTGCCAGAATAGCGGGAGAGAGATTGAACCGACGAAGAAGGCTGGTTATGGCTGGTGGGAAGGGAATCCTAGCACCTGCTTGGAGTGACCGAAGTGAGATAGCAAACTCACCTCTCCTAGGACGAAAAGGAGACTCACCCTCACCCACACGTCGGTATGGAAAGGGCAGACCACACTTGGCCACCACCTCGTCAATGTAACTGTTGGATAAGTCACAGGAAAGGTAGGTCGGTTCAGGGATGCTGTCGTCGTTACCTCCAGCCCTCTCATTAGGAGGAGGTAGGTCATGGGGGGCATACTCTACAATGTATTCTACCGAGGAAGACTACAAAATTGCGTTTCTCTAAGGGAGGAATTGTTTGGGTAATAACTACCTCATCGGTAGAGGTAGTTGCTCGGTCACTACCTGAGGTAGAAGTTGAAAGCCCAGATATAGAAGAAGTACTTAAACTAGAAGAAGACATGGCTTACCTAGAAGATTGCTCGGTATGTCAGAAATTTGAGAGTTCACTATGAATCAGTATGAAACTTGCTCGGTATGTGCAACTGCTCGGTAATCGCTCTCAAATCTTATGAAAGATGTGGAATGACGAGGTCCCTGAGTCCTTTTATAGCAAAAGACCAACCTCAGATCAACGGCCAGAAACAGATGGCCAATGAGCCACGAAGTAAATAGACCGTTGATCTAAAGGTCTGAGCTGTCATCTCCTCATTTATGGAATGACATAATTACTCCTCTCATCGAACTGCGTAGAGCGACGCCTCGATAAGGGAGTTGGGGGGCAACTGATATTACAAAAATACCCCCACCAATGGTGCTCCGCCACGTCATATGTGGACCAAGACTCTTCATGCCTACCAGGCAGTCTCCTCGGTATTAATGCACCTGCTGGACCTACCAAGGTGAAAAATAGCTGGATGTGGTCCACAATCATAATGGGAAGACCCACTTCAACAGTGGTCTCTAGCCCTATATAAGGCTCAGCAAGTCAGGTATTATCTAACTTAATCACAATTTGAGTACTGGCTAATTGAGAGCCCTAGTCCGAGGAGCTTGTCTGATTGGATACCTACTGACTTGAGCGTCGGAGCGCCAACGCCAGAGGACACCCTCTGGTGCGGCCTTTAGCTCAGCTTTGTTTGTTGTGCTCAGCTCTCACATTGCTTAACTGATCAACCTGGACAGCCTTACCTGCCTGGTCGGTAAGTTACCTACTAAGCAACTAAACTGGTCAACTAAGACTGCCTTGCTCGGCTGATTGGCTTCCTGGAAGGATCTTCGTCTGTACCTTACTGCAGGTCTGACCCACTGAACGTCTTCTCGGTAGTGACACCTTTTTGACGTCATCAGTGAACAACGTAGACCGATGATTAAGTTCAATTTCTTTTATAGAGAATGTCACGTCCTTATCCCAAATCCTGAACAAAAGCATGCCTTCTGCTTCGTCTGCAAGAGATATATTTGACAAATGAATCCAACTCTTCACCATCAAACTTTGATGTAACTGTGTTCAAAGCTTGGGCGAGTTTACAGCGGCACACAATCTTCGATGCATATCTATCTTCCACTGAAATCCTGAAATCCATAGTTGAAATATTTTGCACAGAAGACTAGTGAGCATAAGAGAGCATGAAATGTGCAAGTGCAAATAGTGAAACACTGGGAACTCATAAATCAAAAATACTATTTTTAAATTTGGTAAAAGTGTATTTTCTAATTGTACAATTTGAAGAAGCCTTTGCACCCCAAATCCTAAAACCTACACCTTGAAATCCTAAACCTTAAAAGCTAAATCTTAAAATCATAAATCCTAAAGTCTTAATTTCTACACTCTAAATCCTACAACCCTAAACCCTAAATGCTAATCCCTAAACTCAAAACCTTAAACCCGAACCCTAAATTCCAAAATCTTAAACCCGAACCCTAAACTCTAAACCTCAAAATCTTAAACCCCGAACCCTTAATCCTAAAACTATACACCCTTAAAAACCCTAAACTTCTTTTTTATACTAAGAAATCCCCGACTCAATGTGCCCACTGATTAACTGGGTCGAATCCAAACACGTCCTTGCCAAAGCAACATGCACTATCCTGATAAACGGTTGAGATTGGCCAAAGCTTGGGTGGGGAGAATGCCTCTCATGGAAATAATGTTGAAACTGTTCAGTATGGGAGTTGAGCCTGTGACCTCCCAATTTTGTAAGGAGTTACCACAGTCAATTCACCTATATGCCCCGACCCATGAAGCGTGAGCTAAATGACAATTACGACACATAATCACACTAAACACCTCAAAAATAATCATAAATTTCAATACAATTTTTGGCAGCATCTCCTTGTAAACAAAAATACACAATAATCCACACATCCCCATAACATACCCTCTGAGTCTACAGTCATACACAACATCCATTATCATTATTAATCAACACAAAATAAGCATGGGAGTTCTAAAGTCAAGGCACATCTCTCCCGTCCATCCAAACCAAACCATCAACAAAACATAATCACAACCCAAGTATAATAATATATCCAAATCTCAAATAACGAAAACATGCAACCAACATATCACACACACACACACACACACACATATATATATATAAACATAAGGCATAAAACCGCTACGAGAATCATATGAACTAGGGCCATCACAAGGCTTCTATCCATCATCCACGTATGTGCCCGAATATCATCCACCACCTAACTTGAGTCCCGAGTCCATCCTCAAAAACTCACCATGCATCTATAGTGCAATATTTAAGATAAACATGTCGTATGCACAACAAATATACAAACAAGCATACAACTACATTCATCATGACACATGAAGAGTCAAACTATGCTCGATGTGTGACCAAGCATTCCAAGGGTCATTCATATATAAAATTGAACCATAAGATAAATAAACAATAGTGGAGAACTGATACAATTGAATTTACTAAAAAAGGATCAAATCTATTTGTAATTATAGAACCCAACTCGTATTCGAGGAACCGGCACCTCCAAGAAAAGTTCATACAAAATGATTCAACATCCCTCATACACTCACCCCTTCCACTACATAAACCCTTACAACCCCCAAAAGACAACAGAGTCCAAATATAACATAACAATTACAAATGAGTCCTAGTTACGACGATTCCTTCTCCTAATGAACACCTTCTAAAACTTTTGAACCTTATGGGCCTCATGGGCTTTATCCAGCATCGCTGCAGCAGGCTCAGTTGTAACAAGAAACAATGGTAAACTACCACGGCTTGTTTCCCCTTAGAAGAAATTGAGGCTGAAACCAAAGCTTACCATTTAAGCAATTTGGTGGCTTGAAAGTGTTTCAAAATGTCGTATAAGAAAATCCCTACCTTATATTAATCACAATTACCCATCACTATCGCAAACTTGTCGAAATCAACGAAATGTCCCACCTATCAAAATTAGTCAAACTTTCTTCATCCATATATAATCTTCCATTGCAATTGAAGCTACAATTTAATAAAATAAACTTCATTTAATTCAGTGAACACCAACCAAATAAAACTCATAGTCTCAAATTCCATACTCCAATTTTCCCATTTCACCAAAATTCCTTAATCCACCATATTATTAAAGATTAACCTTCATAATCCCCCACCATTTACTATTTTTAATGTCAACCTATACTTAATTAGAATAACGTTCGTTAAGAAAATCTCACCTTAAACTTGATTGGACAAAACCCTCAAAGAATCAAGTCTCTCCTTGATTGGGTTCAAACTATTCACTTGAACCTAAAAATATAGCACAATCTAAGCTTAATTTGAGCTACCCAACAAGAAAAGAAACATTGAAATCAAAATCCACTTAAACCTAGAATTTTAGAACAAAAGATTTATCTCAAACTATCATCTTTTTGGTAAACCAAAGAAGTGGGTATGAAGAGTCACCTAAGAACCACTATTGTTGGCCTGAAAATTCACCAGAGCGTGATGGCCGTGACTTGTTCTGTGTGTGGAGACAAACTCCATTTCTTAGTGAAAATGGTTATCGGGTGAAAGGCACTGATGCCTTTCACTCAGGAAATTTCCGCGTCCCACCCCACTTAAGATGGGACCATCTCATCCCATCTAGATGGTCGACACGTCTTAAGTGGGGGTACGATGGTCATTTCAAAACTTAAACCCATCCGTGAGCCCAGTTTTGATTAACTATGTATACGGTGATTAAAATTACCAGTAAGGACATAACGGATTACAAACAGTGTTTGGTTCGAATTCCAACGAGATCTAGTCATTTTACACGTGACTGAACATTTATGGACTCAACTATTTTTTTAAAACTTACACGTGTTTTCGTGGTTGCCTTCAACAATAGTACCATTATAGGGTTACTATTTTAGTGTTAATGTTACTGTTTCAAAAACAGTAGTTCAATATTGTTTTTTGAGAAGTGATTTAATTAATTTTTAAAAAATACACCTTGATATCTCGTTAGAAAATAAATAGGTCGACTTAAATTACTTTTAAACATGTTATTATCATGTTATAAAATATTTTTAACTGCAAAAATGAAGTTTTAACTGTTTAATGATGTTACCTGTTTTCGAGGTTGCCTTGAACAACAGTAATACTATAATGTTACTATTTTAGTGTTAATGCTATCGTTTTGAAAACAGTATCTTTGTCGAATTCCAACGAGATCTAGTCATTTTACACGTGACTGAACATTTCCGGACTCAATTAATTGTTTAAAACTTACACGGTTTTCGTGGTTGCCTTCAACAACAGTACCATTATAGGGTTACTATTTTAGTGTTAATGTTACTGTTTCAAAAACAATAGTTCAATATTGTTTTTTGAGAAGTGATTTAATTAATTTTTAAAAAATACACATCTTGATATCTCGTTAGAAAATAAATAGGTCGACTTAAATTACTTTTAAACATGCTATTATCATGTTATAAAATATATTTAACTGCAAAAATGAAGTTTTAACTGTTTAATGATGTTACCCGTTTTTGAGGTTGCCTTCAACAATAGTAATACTATAATGTTACTGTTTTAGTGTTAATGTTATTGTTTCGAAAACATTATCTTTGTAATGTTAGGTTAATTTGTTTAAAATCTTATTGTTCGTCAAAATAGTATTGCCATCAATTTCGTGATAAATTAAAAAATAATGCAATTAAAAATATTTGGCAATATCACACAGGCTTCTGGGATTTTCTTGGTTGTGATTCAAAGTCAAAGGAATTTCAGTCTGTAATTATTAAATTACAACCATTCACATCCATCCCCAAGCTTCTCATTAGAAGTATTTATCTCAGTTTAATTGGAAAGACCAACCAACAAATCAGAAACGAACATCGAATGAATATAATTTAATAGGTACTTGAAATGTGGAAAGAATTTGAAAAGACGTCTCTCGTTATAATATTTAAACCTCATCACCCCCTTTGACTGATATTATATTATACGGGAGTTATACTCACCAAATAAAAACCTTGTACGAGTTAAGAGTACAAGAACAATCTGAAGACTTCGTTTCTTAGCAGGATGCTTGAAGAGAAGACAATTCTGCAATGATTTCGAATCGGTTACTATGGATAAAGAGAGTGGGAGAAATTGATTCTAAGCCTTTCATAACAAGTGCAAAGATCATACAAAGGATGAAATGCGTGCACTTCTACTAGTACTTCTGCAAGGCTTAAAGCAGGCATATCATCCTTGCACTTTTTCTGGAATGGTTTTGAATCAATTTCTCCCATTCTCTTTATTCAAACAGTAACCGGTTTGAAACCATTAGGTTGATTGTCTTTCTCTTCAAGCATTCTACTTGGAGACGAAGTCTCATTCAAAGGGGGTAGTGATAACATGTCTGTCACTTGTCGGAATGGTGTTGTTGCTGCTCATTCCCTTTTAAATAAGCATGCCAGTTTGATGCTCCTAATATATGGGTTGGTGAGGTTCTAGGTTGTGTTAAAGATGTAGTCAACCGCTATATGGTTTCGCTGGGACACTGGGACTGGTTGATGATGTCATCAAAGACTTTGGTATTTGATGTAATGTATACATGTTCTGTTGTTTGGCTTTTTATTTCTTGTTCTGGGAAGTGTAATATCCTAGATCTTTTTTCGGATGCTAGTGTTTCTTTCTCGATGAATGATATTGACTATGGGGTTCTTCTTCCCCTTCCAAAAACAAAAATTGAAACATTTTCTTGGTTTCCGTTTAAATAATTTGAAATTTATTAAACCTGACGAATCCTCTTCTTCAATGCAATTCAAGATTAAGGACTACGCTATTTATATTTTGGGATTACATATTTTATTGTAATTAAATATGTTTTATCAATTAAAAATGTAATTCAAATAAAAAAATATTTGCCAATATCACACAGGCATCTGGGATGGGAGTGGTTTATGGATTAGGATTTAGTGATACTGTTTTGGATATTGTAAACCTTTACGCTACTGTTTTGAAATGTTAACAGTTTTAAAATAGTTAATAGGTAATGCTAAGTAACCTTACAAAAACAAAAACTTTGAGTATTGTTACTGTTTCAATTAAAATATTCTGTGCTCAAATTTAAGTTAAGTTAATTTTTTAAAATTAGTGTTACTATTTTAGTTGAGTAGTCTTCACGATACCATTTTAAAATTTGTTACTGTTTAAAATGTTACTGGTTTTGGAGTTGTCTTTTCAAAATCAATAATTGTAATATCCATTAATTTTTGGTTGGAATTCCAACCAACTTTAATTGATTCAATATTAACATGTTAATGAATATTTATAACTACAGGGTTGACTAATGTTACTGTTTTAGTAAATGTTACTGTTTTATAGTTGCATTTAAAAAAACAATAATAATATGTAATACCCATTCATTTTCTTTAAAATCGTTTCTTTCAATAAAAGAGTATCGTTAAATAATATTAATTTAATTAAAATTTGTAAAAAATAAATATCAAATTAATTAACTACAGTTACACTTGTCAATATCAAATTCACGTTAGTAGAGGAGAGCAAAAACTTACAAAAAATTGTAAAATTGAAAACAATTTCTTGACAAATTAAAAAATGTAATTCAAATAAAAAAATATTTGCCAATATAACACAGGCATCTGGGATGGGAGTGGCTGTGATAATTACAGTCTGTAATTATTAACTAAAGCCACCCCCAGCCCCTAGCTGAAACTTGGAAGTATTTATCTCAGTTTAATTGAAAACACAAACCAAAAATCAAGAACGGTAATCGATCAAACGAGCTCGGAATGAGCCGAATCTTAGCGAGTAGCTGTGCTTAATCATTCTAAGAAGATCTCATGAAGGTTCCTTCGGTCAATTTTCAACCTAGATAGGTCAATTTTCTGATACCACCAATTTGCACACCTAGGTAGCTCGTTCGAGCTCCAATTCCTTGTTTTGACAGCGTGATCGATCAGACGAGCTTCGAATGAGCCTAATCTTGGCGAGAAGCTGTCCTTGATCATTCTAAGAAGATCTCGTGAAGGGCCCTTTGGCCAATTTTTAACCTAGATAGGTCAATTTTCTAATACCCCTAATTTGCACACCTAAGTAGCTCGTTCGAGCTCCAATCCCTTGTTTTGACAGCGTGATCGATCAGACGATCTCCAAACAAGCTGAATCTTGGTGGGTAGCTGTGCTTAATCATTCTAAGAAGATCTACTGAAGGGTCATTCGGCCAATTTTCAACCTAGATATGTCAATTTTCCGATACCCCCAATTTGCACACCTACGTAGCTCGTTCGAGGTCCAATCCCTTGTTTTGACAGCGTGATCGATCAGAAAAGCTCCAAATAAGCTGAATCTTGGCGGATAGCTGCGCTTAATAATTCTAAGAAGATCTCGTGATGGGTCCTTTGTCCAATTTTTAACCTAGATAGGTCAATTTTCCGATACCCCCAATTTGCACACCTAGGTAGCTCGTTCGAGGTCCAATCCCTTGTTTTGATAGCGTGATCGATCAGACGAGCTCCGAATTAGCCGAATCTTGGTGGGTAGCTGTCCTTGATCATTCTAAGAAGATATCGTGAAGGGTCCTTCGGCCAATTTTTAACCTAGATAGGTCAATTTTTCGTTAGTTTTCGTGAATGCCTAAACAAAATATTATGTAAAATGACTTTCACGATGTCTTGTTTAATGGCTAGTGGAATTTCACACCGTAAATGCTTTTGAAATGCATAAGAAATTTCCCCTTCAGTTCGGTCTCATCAAAAAAAAATCAAATGGGTCAAGCTGCAAAATTAAGAAGTGAGATCAAGCTTAGGCTTCCATCCCCGGATAATCCTCTATAGTAGTTGTAGTTGGGCATTACAGATTTTGATCCAGTTCGCTTGAAAGGTACGAGTTCTACTCTATTAGTCTGGTCTTTCCGGTGGTTCGTGAAATGGTGGGGTCTTTTGTCTCCTTGAATCTTTGTGGAACTGGTGTGGTATTATGTTTTTGTGAAATGGGTGTGGTCTTTCTGATGGTTTGGGTTTAGGGTTTATTCTATGAATTTCATAAATTTCTGTTTATTTGGACTTTCATTGACTGTAATTTTGTGTTTCTAGGGAACAGTATCCTGTCATGTTTTGATGGTTAGCTAGTGTTTAATTTTTTTGCTGCAAGTACTAGTTTCTCTGCCGTTTAAGAGTTTAATTTTTTTGAAATGTTACATGAAAAACCATAGAGCAAAGGGTTAGTCAACCATGAAACATTAAAGAGGAATCTTGATAATGAACGGTACTTTTTTTTAACAAGAGGGTATTGTCTAAAACACTAACTTCATTACAAGGCTGCTGTTTGTTTCATGGTTTTCCTTCAAGTGTCTTGAAAAACATTTAATTCGAAGTTATTCTATGAAACAGATAGTATCCTTGTAAATAGGAAAGGGCATCCCCTGAGATAGTAACCATAAGGAAGGTTACTGTTATAGGGATAATAACATGCAATTGTGTTGAACAAAGTATGAAAAACCAAAAAAAAGAAGGTTAAACCGAAAAGGTTAATGTTAATGTTTCAGCTTTAAAGCTACAATTGCTGAGAAAGACCTTAAAGAGTTTGTTCTTGTATGTAACATAAAGCTTATTTAATATTGCTCACCCCAACCCTAAACCCCCCTCCCCCTCCCCTCCCCCCTTCATTAGGACATTCCGGGAAAAAAAAATGGCGACGGCTAACAAAAAAAGAAAAGCTTCTTGTTCTTTTTCAGAATCTTTAGATACTGAGGTAACAGTGAATATTTGAGTTAAAGGTTTTAATACAGTACGTTTAACTCTTTTTGGAGACTATGTTTTTACATCTTCTGCAGAGTACTCAGAAAAAAGTAAGGAAAATTGCATCTAAGTTTGACGGAATGAACTACAGACCACAACACCAGTCGAATCTCCAATCAGTAATAAGGGAGATTAAAAGCCTCACCTTCAGAGATGAGCACATTATACATTTAAAGAGGACACCATTTTAAAGCCTCATCAATAGCAACATCAGCAACAAGCTGGATAAGCGTAAATGCAGGAAGAGTGGTGATGATATTACAGATTTAATCTCCTGCTTCCAACAAGAATCAAAGACATTCCATATCCAAAATGTGGAGCTGGACATAACAAGCAATGACTTGCGATTAATATTTGGGATTACGGATGGAGATGTCAGGATTGATATGGGGAAAAGGGCCAAGAAAGGTTCGTTTGAATTTGCTGGAAGATGATTCTCAGAATGCAAAAAGATGACTGTTGTACCCCAATTTTGGTTCAAGCCCAATGTAAGAGCCCATTTAGACATCATAACTTATTAGCCACTTAAACCATATTGGATCCATATTTTAATTCAAACTTTAATTGAAATCCAATAAATCATTTAAATCTTAGCCAAATTAATACATGAGAACCTTTAAATTGGCCCAATTAGAAACTTAAGCCCAATTAGTCGGATAGCCCATTTATTACTGAACTTATTGGATAGCCCGTTCATTACCCAAACTATTTGATGGCCCGGCCCATATATCATAATGCCCTAATGCCAAAAGAAAATACAGGAAGATTGAGAATAGAGGAGGGGCGCCGTTGGTGTTGGAGCAGGAAAGGAAAGAGAGAGAGAGAGAGAGAAGGAGCGTCGGAAAAGAAGGGAAGAAAGAGAAGGAGATAGCCGAAAGTTTAGGAAGAAGAGGTAGCCGAGTGATTTGAGGGATTTTGGAGTGTTGAGGAGGAGGTGACTGAGAGGTTAGAAAGGAAAGGAAAGGAAATCAGTAGGAAGGGTAGGAGATCCGGGTTGGAAAAATGATAAATAGGGACTGGAAAACAAAATTTTACATGTAACATGCTATATGTTCATTGCATCAAGACAATTAATTGTTATATTTCAATCATACTAATTTAATAGTATGGTTGGAATAATTGATTGTCAATAAAAAAAGGGGAACCGAGATCCCATTTCATTCATCATTTTTCAACATGTTAATATGTTATTTATTGAATCGTGTTCATATATGAATTATGTGATTGGTTTAATGTTGTTTGGTTTGATGTTGTGTGGTTTATGTGTTAATTGTTTGATTTAATATTTTAATATGTTTGATTGGTGGGTTTGCGATAATTTGATATCGTAAAGTCCACATAAAAACTCGGTTCCCAACATTTTTCCTTAATATTATTGTTACCTCTGTTTATCCTATTTACTTTTATTATATTACTTATTCCTATTTTTATTTCACTTTATTTTATTTATTTTACTTTATTTCCTTATTCATTTATTTTATTTTATTTTTATTTCTGTTTTTATTTTTATCTTAATAACAATAATTATTATCTTATACATTATTATTCTTATTCCCTTGGAATTTTTATTTTACTTTACTTATTTTATTTTCGTTATTTCTATATGTTATTTTATTTTTTTATTTTCATCTTATAAAATATAAATATATTGGTACATTCTCGCTCTATTTTCGTATTATTATTTTATGTCATTAACTTTAATTTATAGATATGTATTTTTATAATATTTTATGTTATTTTTATATTATATTTATATTTTGACTATTATCTCTATTTTCATTCTTATTTTACTTTATGTTAATTCTTACTATTTTATTTGTTCTTTATACTTTATTTTATTTTATTTTATTTTAAACCTAGGTATGATATAAAAATTATATTAAAAGTTTTACCTACGATGGAATCTATTTGGGGAATGCATTGGATGCATCCTCGGGTAGATTCTTGAGGTGAGAGCGTTACTTGGGGAATTTAGCCATTGGATGGAAAAACCCTATGAACCTCAATATTAAGACTTTTAATATAGTTTTTATATATATTAAAATTATTTTTATTTATTCATATATATATATATATATTATCAGTTCATTTTATTTTATTTTGATATAGCTATATATTTACTTAAATTATTTTATCTTATATAGCTATTATATTTCACAAAGCATTATTTTTATCTTATATAATTTTTGTATAATTTATATAATTATCACACTTTATATATGCTACAATTAATATTTTCGAGGAAAGTCATTTAATGGGATAATAAAAATTAAGTGGGCAACTGTTTTTAAAACAGGCGTTGTGGGGTGCCTCACACCTTCCCCATACGCAACAAACTCGCTTACCTTTTTTCTGGATTTTTCGTAGACCAAAATTATATTTTTCATGGTGACCAATTGCACCTATTCAATTGGTGGCGACTTCATATATTTTAATATATTTATTAAATCCTTTTCACAAAATCGATTGCGACAATGACGAAAAAGATAATTTTTGCGGCAATAAAGAGTGCGATTGCAGTTGGGGGGAAGAAAATGACATTGTGGTTGTTGCTCGTTTGCTGACTCTACTACTCATGGTTTGCCTCTTTATCCCTGGTAAAACACAATCATTGGGATGGGGCTACGTGCAATATCCACGTAGCCTTAAGGGGAGATGCCATATCAGTAAGTTAAAATCCATAGGACATCACCGGCTGTGTTATGGCCATACCAGTAAGTTAAGTTCACTACTACACTTTTACTGTTTATATTACTATATCTGTGTACCTTGCATCAAATATATAATATGATAAAAAATTTAACTAATCAATGACGTAGCATCGCCTCGATGTCTAAGGTGGGATCTACGGAGACTATGGAATGTGCTAAAGGACAATGCCTTAAGGGGAGATGCCATATCGATTGTGCCATTTATATGACCCATAGACATAGTGGGGATAGAAGAAGATAATGCAGTAGGAGGGCAAAAGCATGCTAGAGAAACAGCTGAAGTTGATTATGTTGGAGTGTGTCAAGGAAGACAGGTATAAGAGAAAGATGGAGTCATGAGAGCATTGGGGACAGAAGTGTCCCCTGTAGGTGGAAGCCAAGGAGATGTAGGAGAAAGATCTGAAGAAAATGCGAGAGTTTCTGGTATAGAGAGGGAAGATGTTTTCGATGCATCTGAAAGGGTGGCGTAGAGTGAAAGAAGAGGGGAAGCCAGAAACTTATACAATGAACTGGGGATAGAAGATACACCGGCAGGAGGACAATCAGATGCTGTAGAAATAGCTGTTATTATTGATTATGTTGGATTGCGTGAAAGAAAATAGTCCAAGAGAGAGAAGATGGAGTCATGAGAGAATTGGGGACAGAAGAACCCCCTGCAAAAGGAGGGCAAGAAAATGTAAGAGTTTATTCAATAGTTTACGATAGCTTTCTTCAATTGTTCGAGGTTGCCCAAACACTTCATGCTTGGGCCAACGCAAAGACTGCACTACCCAACGAAAATGCCGATACACAATGGAAGGTGGAGGAATTGGAGCTGCAACTAAAAGCCACATGAGCCAAATTGGCTGATTTAGAGAAACAACTTGCTCAAGCACTCTCAAATGTTAAAGAGAAGGAAAAAGAGAACGAGGATTTGCTGAACAAACTTCAAGTAAACTCGAAGCTAAGTATGGATAGACTTTATAAAAGCACACTTGCCAAGGCTCTTTCAAGGAAATTGACAAAGGATCTTGAAGATCCAGAAGCACGCATTAAAGAGCGTGAGATACAAAATGCTCATCTACTTGAACAACAGACCTAGCTGCGAGTAGAAAAAATCATGCATGAAGATCCATCTCCTTAGCCAACAAAGCAGTCAGTTATTGATGTGTAGAGATCAATGGTGACAAGACTAAAAGAAAAACCAAGGAAACCTTTCGTTGATCCAGACTTCATGTACCCTAGTCGAAAGAAGAAGCCAGCATCATCTAACCAAACAGTCAATAAAGTCACCACACATGAAGTAGCTGGCACAATGAAACAGCCATTGGAAAAAAAGAGTCTTCTTTCGTCAAAGTGGAACACATTAGCATACCTTGGTGCACCACTAAGGAGGAAGTTTGAGGCAATGGAACAGAAATTAACCCCATCGTAAGTATGGTGAAACATAGGACATTGTTACTGGTTGACAACTTAATGAATTTCTTGTAACTCTTAATGTCATTGCATTAGTCCATAGAGATTCCGTTTATAATGCCTCAAGCTACGAAAATGCTATGTTCTTAGTAGATGTGTACAAAATCCTTGGAGACTCGATGGCAACAAGCACTGTGAGCTACCAACTTCTAGTAATAGTAGCGCATATAGATTTTTAATATAAGATGAGTCCACCATAGTATTACTAATAGCTTTTGTTTAAAAAACCTATGTAGATCATTAATGCGCATGGGCATGTGCTGTACACTGCGGCATACCAAAATGCTCCACGAAGATACGAGCATTCATTTCTAATTTTCAATTCTGCGTGCTGGGTTAGTGTTTTATTATTTGCATAAAACTATAATGTTATGCATTCCAATTGTTTGCTCTATTATTTTGTCAATAGAGTTTCGTCAAATCTGATGATAAGATTGAGGAGCTCAGGATTTATTTGGATGAGCCGCTAGAGAAGACAGTCCATGATAATCACAAATTTTTGTTGTTTCCTTTGCACTCTAGCGGCCAGATGGACATCGTTCCAAATCACTGGACATTGCTTGTCTTCGATGGCCAGCAACACGAATGGACCTTCTACAATTCCAACCTGCATCTAGATGGAAGCGCAGACCGTTACATGGAAGACGTGAAACTAGTAGTAAGTCTACTAATCTTGAATAAAATTTCCTAACATCGTAAGATTTCCATTTCTCAAACAGTAACATTACGGTCTTGGATTATCTTGAACAATAGTGCATATATAACATTCATATAATAATCCTTTGATATATATTTTTTGTTCCTTAATGATATGTAGAAGGATTATGTCGAGAACAAACTGAAAGAGTACAGTATAAAGTCAGGCATATTTACAAACGTAGAATTCAGGTTATATGAATTCATGTATCCTCTGTTTGCTGCCAAAAATGTCCGCAACAAGATATCGACAGTGTAGATTGCGGTTACCATGTTTGCCACATCATGGACAGAATATGCTGTAGATGGTAGATTGAGAAGACGATGTCATTAAAAGATATTAGGAAGTTCAAGTGTAAAATGGTAGCGAATTTTATTAGGAATTACAAATTATAATAGAACTCAAAATTAACCACCTGTGAACACAATTATATGTAATGTTTTTAAGTGTATATATCAAGTTGTTGCTAGTGTTACCTTTTGAAGTTATCATGTGTTATAGTTTCCCCTTCAGTTATAGCAACTGTTACACTATGTTATTGTTCCAGGTAGATGTACTGCTTCATTTTAAAAAAAAAACATAAAATTTATTAGTAATGAGTGTCTCCTTGTAAGTCCAATAGCTACCACCGCAATGACACATACAAAGAAACCCAACACTGGGTTTAAACATTCCACGTGCCAAAGTCTGGCCTTTGATAATCATTTGCACGTCTAGCTAGAACGTGATTGTTAATAACTGAATCAGCAAAAAACAACTCCATAACTGGCAATAACTGCTCCAATATGCACACTCATCTTCCCAAGAAGAATGGTTATGGGAAAACATAACTTGGCCTACCGAAATTAGTTTTAACGAACATACGCACAATCTTTTTGGGAATTTGATGGGTTGTGAATAATACAATAACTGCCAGGCCATAACTGTCCCATTTACACCTAGTACGCTCACTCTTCTTGGAAATGGATGGGTCGTGAACGACTCCATAAGCCTATTTAAGCATGGGTTTTGGTGGAGAATCTGGTGCCATTGGGGTGTGTCAAAATTATTTCTCTTCGTTGCACTCCGTAAGTGAGACCTACTCTCTATTTTTGTCGAGTTTTCCTATTGCGGCAGTCTATGCAGTCTATGACATATACGATCTTTGGCAGTCGAGCTTCCCTTCAAATCTGCTTGTGGCCCATTTAAACTATGCATCTTCGTTGACATGGGAGCAGCTAACAAAGATACAGCAAGATTACGGCTTTCCACCATGTCATGGTGAAACTGCATCGGACCACGTGCGACTTCCGAGCGAAGTAGAAAGGGTGGACTGGGATGTCTGTGAATGGATTCCTTGCTACAAATTCTAGTTCTAGGCTGGTTTGAGGTTTCCTCTGCCAGAGTTGATGGTGGCGCTGCTTCGTTACCATGAAATTGCTCTTACTCAGCTGATACCGAACACAGTTAGGTTGTTGTTGGCTCTGGAGTGTCTTGTTGGGATACGAAACCTGGACTTTTGTCTCCATGACTTGCTGGCTCATTATAAATTGAGAGAGCATGTTGTGAAGAAGGGTAGGTACGAGTTTATCATATGCAAGGGTGGTAAACCTTTGATTGTTCACCTTCCGGAGGACAATCACGATTGGGAGAGAACATACTTCTTCGCTTGGGATGAAATTATTTTCAAAGGACCTAGCAAGGTTCCTACAGCATGGAGGGAAGCAAGTAACGCTCTTTCTTTGTTCTTTTGTATAAAATTAGTTGACTTGGTGTCTGACATTTTAAATGTTTTCGTATAGGTCATCTTTTTTCTTTGGACGGACAAATTAGTGAGGTCTCGATGTTGAATATAGGTAGGGTCATGGCAATTCCTGAGTCTGAGAGGGATTGGAAGGTGATCATGACTCCGAACAATCTCCGTCAGTCTGGTATTTGGAATGACGTGGATGAGCCGGTATTTGGAATGACTCGGACTGAAATAGTAAGACAATGACCATTTGCATCAAAATATGATGTTGCAAGCTCTACCAGCATGTCTATTGTTGATCTGGCAGGTAAGAGATTGCGATCACAGGCTGAGATGATGGAAAGTGTCAAGAAGAGTCTGTTGGAGTCTCATTCTATTGCTCACACTGGGAAGACTGAGCTAGACTTTCCACAAATACTTGCATCAAATGAAGAGATGACTCGCAAGTTAATGGTGGCCTTGGCGTGAGTTGAAAGCCTAGAGAAGAAGCTCTCTGAGAAACCATCTGGAACTGAAGAGCCTAAAAAACAAAAATAATAATTTGTTGTACTGTTTTGGTTACTGTTTCATTGTGTTACTATTTCACTTTATGCTACTGTTTCATTGTGTTACTGTTTCACTTAATGCTATTCTTTTATTGTGTTACTGTTTCACTTAATGCTACTGTTTTAGATCTTGGTTTTCTGTTGGTTTAGGCATTGATGAAAGTGTTAATGTCCTAGTATTTTCAAACATTAATATCCTTCAAAATATACTTCATGGGTTGCACTTGCATCCCTGATAACAGTAACACGTTACATTCCAATCATAAATGAAATACTATTATAATATTATCAATACATATATACTGCAAAAGGTAGACCGAAGATCGAAATCTGAATTCTTTCTAACCTCCCACTATGGCCTGGAACCCGGGATGAGGACTCTACTTTTTTGAAGTCTTGAGCACATTCACTTTACTGTGCCATGCGTATGCACAATCATATACATCTGTACGAATAATGTTAGAGAAGTGGTAGATCAACCCCATAAGGATTTTTGTTCTCGTTCCGGAGCGAACAGTCTACAAAATTGGCATGGCTAGTCAATAAATTTAGTTCGAATATTGATAATAACGATAATATGTAATATCATTCAATGCATACTCACACATTTTTCCCAAGATCGGGTTCTTCCCCTCAAGATTCGCATGACAAATACGCCTGATTCCTCACTACAACAAATAAGTTGATGTTGTTAGTTAACTTTCCCAAATTTTCTACAAATTTCAAACAAACTGTAAAAATACAAAGGAATGGGCAACAATAAATTTTAGCTTGAAGAAAATCGGCGGAACAGTTGGGATGTGAATGCTGAAAGATGCTATTGGCCATCCTTTCTCAATCAACGGATTTTTAGGTATCTCTCGGTCTTCGAACATGGCGTCAAAAAATTCAATCTACACAATAATAGGTTATTGTGGTGCATTTATAGTAATCAGTTGGGATACAATTAAATTAATATGCACCTTTGTTCACAAGTACACTTGCAACAACTTATCACAAATAAGAAAAAAGAGTAGACTTAAAACAACTTCAATATATGATTTTCTCTTCAAATCGGAGTCCGTATTGGACATTGCATCGAATATGTATACCCTCTTCAGCTTCAGATCAATCATTATAATATAACAACGCTCACCATCACGCATGGGAATGTACATCTACATATAATGTAGTAACACTTTAGGATTAACAGTCCTATATGGATAAAAATAAACGGAAAGAAGCAATAACAATAAGCTACACTATTTGCTACTGTTTTTGGGAAGCATCTTACAAATGAGCAATTTGATGGTTTAAAATATTCTTTAAGATATGGCATCCTCATTTCTTCAGAGCCGACTTGGTCCATTGCTGCTTCAGGAGTTCCATTCAGTATCGATTCTTGCAGTCACCGTTGAATTGTTTCAAGTTAGTATGCAACTCTACATTGGAACTCTCGTTAAGTTAAAAATAGCAACACAGTAATTCCTATTACTCACCGCAAATGAAGAGAGCATGTAGCACCATCCATCTACTGCTTTTCTACCTAGCCATAGGTTGTTCGTATGATACAACATGGATGCCATGTCCACAACCTACAGGTAGCCATCAATATGTCACCTCTTTTACATATTATCCTTAACTATACTTACAGTGAAAATGGCACTACGCAATTAAAAGTTGTGCATATTATTACTAGCCTGCTTATTAATGGCCCTTCTTTCAGCCAAGCATGCCAGCTTCGAATGCTGCAAGAACCGCGAACCAAGATCCACCGGTATTTGGCTAATAAAACACGGTTCATAATTCACATCAGCATGACTATACCATTTGTCAGAGGAATCAGATGCAAGTTCAAGTTCACTAAAACTAACTCAGGGTTTAAGTCCCTCTCGAACACATACATCTGTGCAATAGACTCCCTCTTATGTCCAGTGGGTTCATATGAAAGGATATTTGCGAGGATAAGCTGCAAATTGTTGAACTTATGAATATTCATTTTCATTCCTAAGAGGCTTTAAGTGTTCAATAAGTACTTACCCACGGGTTTTCCCTAGTAGGACGGCTTGGTTTAGGCAGTTCTTCCTTACCTGCAGCTGAAAGTGGCAGACATTCGAATTCAATATGTCATCCTTACAGCTGTAAATATGCAATTAATGCCAGTGGGAATCAGCATAAAATCGTATGCGTTCGGGTGTTACCTGATTCGGAATGGTTATTTTTGGTTGTTTAGGATCAGGTGAGCTCTCCACCATCTTATTCTCATTCCCTAAGCCAACTTTCTCTTTACTTTTGTTACCTTTGACTATCATCCTTTCCCCTTCAGTTTTGCTCTCTATCGGTATCCCTAAAAGTTCCATGGCCAAAACCTACAAACGATTAGTTTTAGCCACATCTTCCTCGATTTCGTCTACCATTTCACGCATGGAACGTTTGCCTGTTACACTGCTGCGTTGTCTATCCATCTTGCTTTTTCTTTACCTGGTACAAACCACTGTATGCCTATATGTTCTTTGGGATGAGGTTGAGAGGAGTTCAGAGTTCAGAGAGGAGGGAGGGAGAGAGAGAGAGAGAGATTAAGAATTCTAATGAGAATAATAAGGCAAATACTCAATTTCTACTTCTCGTTGTCGTCCCCCACACAATGTGAAAAGTTAAATTAAGTAAATGTGAACAAAAAAGAATGGCATTCATTAAATGTGATTGCATTTTGCATCATTAGCTCCGTACACATCACCACTGCATTTGCTTGGCGCCAAATTGTAAAAAAGTCGTTGTATATTTCTTAAATGTTATTCAGTAACTCAGTTAGTCTTACTGTTCCACGTTATTTGGTAAGTCTTACTGTTCCAGTTGATGATTATTGTTAGTCTATCATTGTTCCATTTTGCATCATTAGCTTTGTACACACATCACAACACCGCTGCATTGCATATTTATTATACATTATTCACTTAGTGTTACTGTTCCACGTTGATAGTTACTCTTAGCCTGTCAATTGGAAATGTTACTGTCTTTCTTTGTTTCTGTTTCAAGTAAAGGTAAAGGCTTCAAGTACACATACTACAATAATTCATGAGTATTACAATAAAAAGTCGTCCATGACGTAAAATCCTAAATATAGTTGTAGTGCACAATGCGCCATACAATCCAAGAACAAATTATATTAAAGTTTGATAGATTACAAACATTGTCAGTTAGTCAGTCATCATCAATGACCATGACAGTCATCAAAAAAGAAGAAGGGTGATCTAGCCAATCCAGTAGCAGGATCATCTTCTGGCTTCTCCTCACCATACTGACATACACTCCTGCTATTATACTCAAAAGCTCTATCAAATAAATCATGATAGAGTGCATTCTACCTATGTAGTACAATTTTTGTAAGGACCTTAAGCCTTGAGGGTAGCTCCATTGTTTCACATTGTTACAGTTTCAACTATGTTAGGATACATGGTTACTGTTCTATGAACCACCACAAGTAATGGATGAGCCAAATAACCGGGACTTATGTTGTTGGCCAAGTTTATCTTCCTATTACCCATCATGCTCAATGAATAGAGGCCAGAGTCTTCCATGCAACAAGAAACAAGAATTACATGTTATAATATATTTTCATTAGAGTTAGAATTTTGGGGATGAAGATGTGTGATCAATGTATACTTTTTCTCGTAGGTCAAGTGACGCGCAATCCGCAATTTAAAAGTGCTCAGCTTCAGACCATGCCCAATGGATTGGCTCCCAGTAAACAAAGAATGTGCATACATTTTGTCCAAATAATCAAGCTACACAAGGGCTCAGTTTAAACAATGGTAACATGTACATAATCACGGACGAACATCAGACATGAGTTTACCACAGTCTTCACGTTATCGACACACTTGCTCTCAGATTGGCTCTAATTAGGGTCAAACATATTGACAACCAAATTGACTACGTCAATCAGAATAACATACCAGCCGACTCCATCTAACATTGGAATGCAAATCTACACCACAGCAAGTGAGATCAGTAATTTGGCCAAATATAGTTTTCCAACAACAAAAGTGTACATTTCACCAAATTTAGAACTACCGTGTTCCAATCGTAGATTGATGTAAATCGAGATTCTCTTTCCCTTAACTTAACTGTGAGATCATCGACATTTGCCACACCTTCGAGGATTGAACTCTACATCATTATCATTATCCCGCTCATACATATGGAATACATGATCTCTTTTGACATAATACAACACGAGACCAATAAGTGGTTACAGTAGAACACATACAGAAAAGCCGACTGGCATATATGCCCAACCCTCTGCAGCTTCGGAAGCATACAACCAACACGCAACATCCATAACCTTAATTGAAGGAGTTCAAAATTAACAAGAAGAAACATGCTAATGTCTATTAATCTTATTGACCACAAAATAGTTAAAGTTACTGACCTCCTCTGAGATGTCTTCACCATCCTCCAAACAACCAAGAGCACCCCTGGTCAGCACATGAGAAGGCGTTTCAACCATTACTTCCCTGCACATTAAGAAACATAACATTAAAACCTTGGCCCAAACCATGAAACAGTAACCTTTCAGGAAGGTTACTGTTAATAATAATGTCCATAGTTCAGTCCATGTTCAGATTCAGATTTAGATTCTCTCTGTGTCTTTTGTTTTAAGTTTTTTAAAGACCTTGTTTTACGCACTTACAGCAAAACAAATAACATATACCTTGTGATGATGGTTAATGTTAATGTTCCATAGAAAATCCTGTTTACAAAGGGTTTCACATCTGAAGAACATGCTAGAGGCAATACATACATGTGAAAGGCTCTGTACACACTACAAAACTCACCCCGGATAGAGTTTTTTGCTGAAAATGTATCTTTATGACATGAATTCCATCTCGCCTTTGTTGTGGTAAGAAGGACTCCCTCTCAAGAACTATTGCATGACCAATGGAACGATTGCAGAGTATCACAATCAAAGACAACACTGTGCGTTTTATAAACTAGACCAAAACTTTACAATTAGAATAGTTACCCATGGATCCATATCATCAGTCTCATCTCGGCTGTAAATAGGATGCTCAAAGGTCATAGAATCCCGCTTGGGCTCTGCATCCTCGCTGTACAACTTCTGTCATATAACATCGCACATTGAACAGTACTCAGATTGGTACTACACTAAGGCATTTGCTTCCAATTTAGTGAAAAAATAAAATTACCCTCCGTGCCACTGGCTGCCAATCTCTAGTCTTACATATTTTACTACCAAGACCGCTGTAAATCTTGAATTGTTTCCTCGAGAATGACCCTCGTGAGCTGTTTACGTGGCTCCCTGAGCATTCCCTCTTTCCTTCACAGATTTTCTGTTTCAGTGCGTTCAAGATAACCTCCATGTTACCCTTCATATGCACAACTTCCTTGTGTAAAAGGTCAACTCTTCTACAAAGGCCAATATCATATTCTTCTTCCATTGGAATGTAAGAAGAAGCTACCGCTACGCAATGAAAAAGAAAGACAAACGAAGATAATTTGTTTTCAATTTAGAAATTGTGTATACAAACTTTTTTTTAGGTTGGAGGGGAGGGGATAATTATCTGCTAGCAGATCTGATCTGGTGACCATGGTCTGGTGACTATGGTTTGGTTTGTGCATAGCGCGTACCCAAGCATTATGCACGGAACGACAACGTGTCAATCCAGTCAACATCCAAAACTAAAAAATGATCATCATCTAGCATGTCGACCATGACAATTGCAATCTCCAGATGTCATTTGTTTGAAAAGTCAATAGATGTATTGAAATGCCTAAGAAAAATATGTCAAGAAATTGAGTTGCAGCATTCGGCGCCACTCTTGGAAAAACACGGCAGCCAAGGCTCCGCTGTGAATTAATTACCAACATACACCGTTTTAGTGCATTTTCAGCCATTAAATTTTATATTTTATTATTTAAAATTGCTGAAATTTGGCTGGGATCAACATCCAAGTATTCCGAACTTATTTTGTTAGGGGACCAATTTCAGATTTCGAACTCGGATTACACAATTGTTTGAAAGAGTGCATTTGCACACATAGGGATCTATTTCGAGCTCCATTAGGGTGGCTTTGTTACAAGCACGTGGAATCAGTGTCCGATGGCCCTGAAATTTGGCAGGGATCCACATCCAAGCATTCCAAACTGATTTTGTGAAGGGACCAATTTCAGATTTCAAACTCAGGTCGCACAAATGTTCAAAAGAGTGCATTTGCACACATAGGGCTCTATTTCGAGCTCCATTAGGGCGGTTTTGTTACAAGCACGTGGAATTTGTGTCTAATGGCACTGAAATTTAGCAAGGATCCACATCCAAGCATTCCAAACTTATCTTGTCAAGGGACCATTCTCAGATTTCGAAATTGGCTCCCACAAATGTTCAAAAGAGTGCATTTGCACACACAGGGCTCTATTCCGAGCTCCATTAGGGAAGTTTTGTTACAAGCACATGGAATCGGTGTATGATGGTGCTGAAATTTGGCAAGAATACACATCCAAGCATTCCGAACTTATTTTGTGAAGGGACCATTTTTAGATTTCGAACTCGGGTAGCACAAATGTTTGAAAGGGTGCATTTGCACACATAGGGCTCTATTCCGAGCTCCATTAAGGCGGTTTTGTTACAGGCACGTGGAATCAGTGTCCAATGGCACTGAAATTTGGCAAGGATCCACATCCAAGCATTCTGAACTTATTTTGGGAAGGGACCATTTTCATATTTCGAACTCGAGTCGCACAAATGTTCGAAAGAGTGCATTTTCACACATAGGGCTCTATTTCGAGCTCCATTATGGCGGTTTTGTTACAAGCACGTGGAATCGGTGTCCGATGGCACTCAAATTTGGAGGGGATCCACATCCAAGCGTTCGGAACTTATTTTGTGAAGGGACCAATTCCAGATTTTGAACTCGGGTTGAACAAATGTTTGAAAGAGTGCATTTGCCCACATAGGGCTCTATTCCGAGCTCCATTAGCGCAATTTTGTTACAAGCACGTGTAATTGGTGTTCGATGGCGCTGAAATTTGGCAGGGATCCACATCCAAGCATTCCGAACTTATTTTGGGAAGGGACCATTTTCAAATTTTGAACTCGGGTCGCACAAATGTTCGAAAGAGTGCATTTGCACACATAGGGCTCTATTCTGAGCTCCATTAGGGCGGTTTTGTTACAATCGCATGGAATTGATGTCCGATGGTGCTGAAATTTGGTGGGGATCCCAATCCAAGCATTCCAAACTTATTTTGTGAAGGGACCATTTTCAAATTTTGAACTCGAGTCGCACAAATGTTCCAAAGAGTGTATATGCACACATAGGACTCTATTCCGAGCTCCATTAGGACGGTTTTGTTATAAGCACATGGAATCGGTGTCTGATGGCGCTGCAATTTTGTAAAGATCCACATCCAATCATTCCAAACTTATTTTGTGAAGGGACCATTTTCAGATTTTGAACTCGGGTCGCACAAATGTTCGAAAGACTGTAGTTGCACACAGGGCTCTATTTCGAGCTCTATTAAGGCGGTTTTGTTACAAGCACATGGAATCGATGTCCGATGGCGCTAAAATTTGGCAAGGATCCACATCCAAGCATTCCGAACTTATTTCATGAAGGGACCTTTTTCAGATTTCAAACTCGGGTCACACAAATGTTCGAAAGATTGCATTTGCACACATAGGGCTATATTCCGAGCTTCATTAGGGCGGTTTTGTTACAAGCACATGGAATCGGTGTCTGATGGCGCTGCAATTTGGCGGGAATCTCAATCCAAGCCTTCCGAACTGATTTCGTGAAGGGACCATTTTCAGATTTTGAACTCGGGTCGCACAAATGTTCGACATTTGATAACTGTAGCTGGCCTATTCACAAAGTTTATGTTGTTTTGTTGACATGAGACAACATTGGTGGGCTAAAAATGTTGTTAATATCTGACATTGTGTTGCCATTCTAAAGTGAATTGTTGTCTTTATCAGGAAACGTCTGTCGTATCACTTTTGTCATCCAACAATTTTGGAATGTCACTTTCTCATCTTATTCAAACTTGGTTCATTTTTTAATATGATTTATTTTTAAAAACAGTCGTGCTCGTTAAGTTAGTGCACATTTTTTTTTATGTAAGGATACATAAACCAGAATTTGAACCATGAATCTCAGCCATTTGAATTCAGGGAGGGAAATGTATTTTTGGCCATGAAAAGCATGAAAGAAACAGTTCCTAGTCCCACCCCGCCTCATCCCAAGAAAGTAATTTAGGGAAATGACAAGAGACAGAGTATCTTAATCCAATCTGGTAGCTAGAGCCTAGTCTAATCTAATTTATTTAGCTAGACCCTACTCTGATCAGGAAAGCCTTCCGACTGCTACATTATTCTTCTCTTGCTGAAATGAAATGTGTTGTTGAGGAAGAAAGAATAGTTTTTTTTAGAAGAAAATCCAAAAGAAGATAGTGAAAGAAACAATTTTTGTGCCATAGCAGCATCTAAATATGAATCTAACGCACTTACGAAAGCAGCAAGAGATCTAAAGGTAAAAGATATTGTGGGTATGTGCTTCGACTCCATTCAAACAGACTTACTTTCTACAATTCATATGCAAGGGTGGTGGGATTTAGCACAAGACTGCAAGACAGCAAGAAACGATGTAATGGAGATGACGCCATAAGGGAGTGGTGCTGTTGTAAAGAGGGGATGAGGAGACAGAAGCCCATTAATTATGGGAGATCAAAGCGACGATCTGTTGATGAAACAAGATGTAACCGTCTCGCAAGAATAAGGATAGTTTCCGATGTAACTATTGGGAAATGGGTTGTCATGATATTTGAGCCGGATCACAATCACGAGCTTAGCAAGCTTGAGCATGTGCGATTTCTTAGGTCGCACAGGGGGGTTACTGAAGGTGATATGGCGCAGATTATTACATTACGCTAGTCGCAAATAATACCAACCCATATCATGCAGTATCTAGTGAGACAGACGGGAGGAATAGACAAAGTGGGATTCTTGTGTAGGGACATGTACAAAGCATTGCACGGTGTAATTAGTTCGGAAATTGTTGAGGGTGACGCACAACGAGCATTGGCATTTCTATATTTGAAGAAAGCTAACGACGTGGGGTGTTATCATGACTACACCGCCACTAAGGATGGCAGGCTAGGGAATTTATTTTGGTGTGACACTTTGTGCAGGTATAATTATGCATGTTTTGGTGATGTTGTATCTTTTGATGCCACATACAAAACGAACATGTATGTGCGACCATTGGTGATGGTGATTGGTGTTAATAGCCATTTTCGCACATGTTTCTTCGGTTGTGCTTTGTTGTTGGATGAAACAACGTTGACATATACATGGCTTCTAGATACTTTTTTACGAGCAATGGGGAGCAAGGAACCGGAATCTATCATTACAGATGGATGTAAGGTAATGGTAGCAGCAATTCGAGAGAAAATACCACGTGCAAGACATCGACTTTGTGAGTGGCATCTCATACGGAATTGTCAGGGGAACATTGGTAACAACTCATTCGCTATTGATGTCAAGAAATTCTTTAGGCATTCTGATCCGAGCTCATTTGATAGCAAATGGCGTAGCATGCTTGAAAGACATGATGAACTTGAAAATCCATGAGTTCATGAGTACTTGTAAGAGCAGCGTCATATGTGGTGCAACACATATTTGGCGGGTCAATTTTTCGTGGGCCAGCGAACTACGCAGAGATGTGAATCAATTAACTCGCATCGCCACAAATTTATGGGGAAGCGGCTACATATTTACAAACTTGTTGAGAAGTTTGACGCAGAATTTGCAACAATTAGGGATGGTGAAGCCGAAGCTGAGCACGAGACATTGCACGGAACACTTGTGACGAAGGGTCTATTAGCCCCTTTGGAGCGGCATGTAGCTTCTATATACGCGCGAGCCATATTCAGGAAGTTTAAATTTCAATTGGACCTTTGTGTAGGTGTTGTTAGGGTGTCGGAAGTAGTAGTTGGACAAACGAGGGTCTACATGCTGACAAACCTCTTAAACAGAAGCAGGACACACACTGTGCTATTTAATTCAACAGATGTCAAGCTTTTCTGCTCCTGCCAGTTCTTCGAAGGGAATGGGTACCCTTGTCAACCTTGCTTCACGTAATGATACAGCTAAATATGATGGAGATTCCACCTTTTTTGGTAAGTGGACAAAGTCACGTTCCACCAGAACTAGCTATAATGGTACGATATGGGTCGTTATCCTTGATTAGTAATACCGCGCGCCATTTTGCAAGTCGTTCGACCACTTGTTTTGACGAGGCAAAGCGAGAGCTGACAGTCATGTCTAACAAGTAAGTATTCATGAATCGTGTAATCAGTTATTGTAATCGTAATTGACCGTGAGTGAATGATGCTATTATAAACAATCGCTAAAATTCAGAATAAATGCAGGTATCGAGAGCTAATGCAACAAACAACTGAGCTAGCAAACGTAGGTGAATCGGATGGTCCTACAACAAAGATAAGGGACCCAGAGGTAACATGTTGTAAACAACGAGCAGCAACTACTGTGAGTACCCAGGCTGGAGTAGTGAGAAGGTGCTCTGTTTACAAGACAGTGGGTCACGATCGGAGGAAGTGTGAATCATCACTGGCAAAGCGTGTGGAAGATGTTGATCGGAATGCATCTCATTCCCGACCATCAAATGACAGTGTAACATGACATAGTATTTGCATTTTAAATCCATACAATTTTGCACTTTCACTTGTATGTTTGTTCAATCATTGACACATTGTGCTGCAGGTGTTACCAAGACGTGCACCGTCTTCTAATGTTGATACTGAACGATCGGACGCAGCTGGTAGTTTCGAACCATGGACTGATTATAGTCAGGTTTTCAAACAACACTTAACATCTATTACACTACACTGTTTGATTGTTAAATTTATAATAGTACGTGATGGGATAAATTGCTACTGACAACAGGTAAGAGACTGTGATTCAGAATAATCATTGAAGTGGACGTGTCCCACAGAGGATTCGATGCATCAAATTAAAAATTTAATCAGCATTGAAGGAGAAAAATATTCCTCTCAAAAGTGATATTGTTTACTTGAAACAGTCTGATGCATTCATGCGTAAAACATTTTTGTGTTAATTTGTTTTATCGAACATAAATGTTAAGGTTATTGTTTCATCTTGGTAAACTGAAGTTTCATTTTTTTACTGTTTTAAGAATGAGATTCATTGGAAAATACTAAAATCTTAGAAAACAAAAATCTTATGAAGAGAATGGAGGGTATCATGAAGCAATAAACTGAAGAAGAAGGTTACTGTCTCAGAGTTCTTTGGTAGGTTTTTTGAAAATATTATGAATCTCGTGAAGGAAACAAGAGCATCATATGAAACAGTACCTCTATTCCCAGTCGGGTGAGCATTATGAGGTAGTATTTTTACACCGTGATATTTGGATATTAAGTTGATAAAGAGGATGAGTCCTTGATGTTTAAACCCATATTTTGATAATTATGTGTGGTATGTTTGCTAACTAATTGTGTTTGTGACTGCATGTAGCATTCATGGAGACTACCCTAAGCTCATGTAGTGGCCATATAGCCTACCTCATAAACCAGTTTTTGGATGTTAACTACCATTAGTACTCTTGAAAGTTGAAACCAAGGTATCTGGTCTCTTTACTACCTTAGATGTAAAGGTGGAGAGTTTGACAGAAAAACATTCATGATTTGGAGAAGGACATGTCACTTCTTACTCAAGCTTTGGAGTACATTGAGACTTGTGTGGATGAAGGTGCACGCACAGGTAGCGAAGATATGACTGAGCTTTACAGTCAATATACTCTGCTGAAAACAGAAATTGTGGATATCAACCAATGCAATCCAGAACCTAGAGTTTGGAAAACTCTTCCCCTCACTCACAAACCCAAACGCTCCCCCTTAATTAATAACTCCCTTAGTGATATCAAACTATCCAATCACTCAGAACATAGCCTACAATGTAGAACTCATGATTTACCTAGTGAGCAACCAACAACCCCTGCATAAAAACAGCAGTGCATACAAATAGCGCACACACAGTCAATGATTATGAATATTTTAACCAAACTAGCTAAGAAAGAGCAGTGCACACATTAAACCATTACAAGACAAGTTGTTCATAACAAAGTTGTTCTAGACAAACACATCAAACAAACAATTCAAACACATCCAAACAAGCAATTTAAACAACCCACTGTTAACAAAACAAACAACTGTTCTCAAAATCTTAAAGCTCATCTCTCCGTTTTTGGAAAGCAAGAGTCCAAAAAGGCCTCTAGGGGCGAGGAGCTGATCTACTGGTAGCAGCAGTAGTAATGGCTTGATTGATATCCACCATTTCAGTCTTCAGTAACTGATATTGACTTCTCAATTCTGTCATATCTTGACTACGAGCACATGCACCTTCATCAACTCAAGTTTCAATATATTCCAATATGTGTAAGAAGTAGCTTATCCTACTCCAACTCAGTAACTTTGTCTAATAGAGTAGTCATTTTAGCATCAAGAGTACTACAGGTAGTGGTGATCTTACTGTCCAATGCAGTAAGGGCAGTCAGAAGAGGATTCAAATCAACAACAGTCACAGATGGTGAAGTAGAAGTAGACAAACCCTCTCCCTGAGTATGAGAAGCATGGTCAAGAACTTTCTCTCCCTAAAGAGGTGGAATTTCCTAAATGTTGTGGTGAGGGTGGAGAACAGGTTTCTGTCTAACACTTATAGTAACAGTCTTAACACTTATGGAGGGATTAGGAGGAATGTGGTCACCAGACAATGCAACTTGTGAGGCAGCAAGATAATTGGAGATCAAAACTCCAAAAAGAAGATCATACTGTGTAGCTTTCTCAAATTTGGCTTGAATAATACGTCTAAAAATTGTGGTAGCCAGACATATGGGTTTCCCAACAATAATGGCATGTAACTGACATAGACGATCCTCATTCAGACATCCTCTGTGTCTAGTAGGAAGAATGTTACTACAAAGAAAGAAATTCAAAACTCTATATTCTGGTTTTAGTCTAGTGCTAGGGAACTCTCCTTGCACTGGATCAGGGGATCCATCACTTCTCAACAGAGCATTAATCACACTCATCTTCGCATACTGATCAGACTTTTCTAACTCATAAGGTTTAAATGTGGGTTTCTTAACCAATGGAATATTCAATGCTTTAGCAATAACCTTAGGGGACCTCACAAACTTGTGACCTCTCATATTGGTCTGAATTGCAAGGACATCCCTAAACTCTGGTTGAAATATATTAGAATAAAATTCCTTCACTAATTCCATAGAAATTACCCCAGAGATATCGCACACACTCTCCCACTTCCTAGATTGCATAATCGCTGGAATTTCAGTGTGTTCAAAATCAGACAAAATTAAACGTTGTTCAGGTATAAAATCCTTATTAGAGAAGAAATCAGTGTACTCTTTCTCGGCCTCTGATGTACAGAATTGATTCTCTGGAAGTGGAGGAGTAGGAGTGGCATCAGATGAGGATGAAGAAGACCCATTCACTTCCTCAGTGGTCACTTCAGTATCTCTACTCCGAGTGTGCTTGCGGGAGAAACTATGCTTAGACTTCTTAGACTTAGAAGGGGACACATGGTCAGTAGTCGGAGTATCAGAAGAAACAATGGAAGACTTGAAAGATCTGGTTTTGGGTGCCATTGAGGGAAGCAGAATAGAGGTATGGACTATCAATGGAAGCCTACTCACATATGACAAAGATGATGGGTACAGGGTTTTGACCAAAGAAGACAATGGAAACAAATGCACCACCCCACATAAGACTGACACTTGGCAAGCACGCAAAAAGTAGTTATTGTAGGCTACATAAAACAGCATGGCCATAAGGAAGCCTACATGAAGGCTGTATGGCCGTAATGAAGCCTACATGAATGTTACTTTTTTAGTGAGAGTTAACGTCCGTGGGGGGTTATAAAATGTCAACATTTTATAGTAGTTAGGAAGTAACGTAATGTAATTTTATAAAAATAGGAACTTGGACTTTGGTATTGTTTCAATTTTGGGATAGATAGTAACATTAAAATATTTTGGCTACTTTAATTGTTGCTTTTTTAGTGAGAGTTAATGTCAGTGTTTTTGTTTTAAAATTTCACTATTTTGAAGTCGTTGGGAAGTTATGTAATGTAATGTTATTGCTACTATTAGTGTTAGTGTTAGTGTTAGAGTTAGCATAAATGTAAAGAAGTGTAAAACTAAATGAATATAAAGATAAATGTAACATTATTTATTTGCTTTGGCTGCGGCCCAGTCAAGGAAGCACGATCTGAAGTTCTGTGCATGGGTATTAGCTTCGTGGGAAATAAGTGCTGCTGCCAACTCGACCCGTGCGCTTGCACATTCAATAGTATCCCATACTCTTGTTTGGGTCTGCATCCACTTCAAGATATAGACTCCACATGAATAACTGTAAAAGCAAAGACAATTAGATGACACATTAAGCTTTCGGGAAATACCACCAGCTGGAATTCAAAATTAACAAAGGGTATTGGAATTTATGAACTAACCCATCAGGCTGTTGGGGGACCTTCGGGTACTGAACTCAAAGCTTTTTAACCTTGGAATGGCGGGCTGTGTTGCCTTAAAATGAGAATGTGCCAATAACTTATCAAGAAAAAAAGCCTATGGCGAAACAAAGTTGAGTGTTAGTATGAATAGCGTAATACATTCACACAATAACCTGAACGTGAATTCAGGGAAGGGATACCAGTTCAGTAACACAATGTATACGAGTATGTTTAGTCTTGGCAGAATGAAAAGAGTCCACCATATAAATCCTTTCCTCAAGGAGATCAAAAAGGCAATATATCCAATGACATTCAGTCAAAATCGGAACAAAAATCTGGAATTGGAAAACAAATGTAAGTACAAAGTGTAATGCCCTCAGAGTGTAATGCATGAATTTTATCAACACAAAAACTCGCTAAAAAACAATTTTCGGTTCAGCATATGCGAGTAAAAAGAGCGTTGTTCGGTTACCGAAAGCAATATATATGACATGTGTGAACACCAAGAAAACTCTAGATGATGGCCTAAAAGAAATGCACAATTGTGACCCACGAAATTAGTAAAAGATTGTGTCATAATCTTGGAAATTGGAATCAAGTCCATAAAAGATTATTTTTCACACAAAATAGGAAAAGGATAAATCTTAAATAAGGAGCGCAGGATAATCATTCCTAAAACAAATTTGATTTTATTCCAATCAATCAATTTAACCAAATCAATTAATTAAATAAAATCAGTTACCAATTATCACATAAAATTAAGTCACTTAAAACCTAAGATACAAGTTCCCAAAAACTGATGCTCATGTAGGCTATGTGCAACTTACCTGGAATCATTGTGTACTCATGTAGGGTACATGCAGGTTACATGAAAGCTTTGTTTGATCTTCAACTATAAACCAGCCTGCATTCTAACCTAATATGGATCCCAGCTATTCTAAATTGGAATATTACATTGATCAAGCATAGCGTCACACAATAAAACCTTACATAATTTACCCACATTTATTGTGCATCTTTATCAACAAATGACATTAAATTCTAGCAATAATAAGGTTTGATGGAGTGTTCTTAATGAAAGGGTATATTAGGAGGAAAACTAATTAAATTTATTGTTATAATCATATTGTTGTATCCCATTTTTTGTTCAAGGCCTAAGTGATGAATTTAAACATAGGAGAGTCCTAAGATCAATAAAATGTATGTTACATGTAAAAAAAAAATAATACATGGATTTATTTAGATTTAAATTAAGACTACATTAGAGTCACCATTATAGGGGTTTATTAAATTTGATCCAATAAACCTAATCAATAAGACCCATCACCAAGATTAAGCCCAACTATTAAGGCCCTAAAATAAAATTAAATATGCAACCGGCCCAACAAAGATTCAGGCCCCTAATGGGTTCATAACCTGTAATTACCCAGACACATTCGATAGCCCGGCCCAAGTCTCCACTAACCCATGTAATTTAATACAAGCCCAGCCCAACAAGATTAAACCAAACCTAAACCTAGAAGAAGAAAGAAACGCAAAAAAGAGGGGGGAGAGAAGGGGCGCCGCTGCTGGAGAAAAAAGGAGAGACGCCGGAAGTTAAGGAGAGAGAGGTACCAGAAAGGAAAGAATCGCCGAAAATAGGAAATAAAGGAGATGGCGGTTAGGGTTCACATTAGGTTTTGGAAACGGGAGATTCTAGAGTTTAAAAGATGGGGATTTTTTGGGATGAATCAGAGGAAACGGATCTGTTGGGGTGTTATGTTAGGAAATCCTTGAGGGATTAAGGGAGAAATTAGAAGAGAAACGAAATCAAAATTCAAGGGAAGATCGGGGTTTGAAAAAACTATAAAGAGGGGAAGAGCTTCAGTGTGAAGGGACCGAAAAATTGAGAGAGGAATTTGGGGGAGAGGGATCAGATTTTTCTGTGATTTTTGAGGTTTCTCTTCCTGTTCTTACTGCCAATTTTTCTAAGGTTTTTTTTCCCTTCTCTCCTTCCTCGAAGTTTCTGGAATTCTTAGGGGTTCTTACTTCTTGTTTTCGTTCAATTTTTCTGGGTTTTGGTTTCAGTGAAGGGACGATCGAATTTTCTGGGTTCTTGGGAGTCCTCTATTCTTTTTTCTGTGGATCTTCCTGGTAATTGTTCTTCTTTTTCCCATCGAGTTTTCTGGGAAATTGTTGGGGTTTTCTTCCTCTTTGTGGGTTTCGGATTTCTGGGCCTGCTTCTTGATTTTCTGTGGTTCGGGAGTTTCGATCAGTTCCTGAGGAATTCTTCTACTTTCTTTTCGGTTATCTGGGTCGTAATATTGAGGATTCTACAATTTCGATACATTGTTTCTGTTTGAGCGCAATTCTATATTCTAGGTCTTCATTGGGCGTTCCTTTGTTACTGTTACAAGCTCTGTTTTCTCGCAATTCTGGTGCTGGAGGAAAGGTATATAGATGGCTCTAGCAGATTTTGATTCATGGATTCACCAGTTTTCGTTATACACATGCAGATGTCTCTGTTTTTGATTTAATTTCTGGAATACTTCTGTATGTTCATGATGCTTTACCTGCCAGACCTTGAAATTAAATTCTTTGAGTATGTTTTGTTCTGTTTGCTTTCTATGAATATGCTATGTTGTGCTTTGGTTTGGTGTAAATTATGGACTTTGAGGTTAATGTGATATATGGATAATAACTTGATAAAATCTGGTCTTGATGAGTGAGCTTTATGGGTTTGGGCTTTTAATAAGTTACATGAATTTAAGCATAAGAAGGATTAATGATAAATTGGACTAAGGGATTATATGATTTATGAGAGCTTTGGATTGTATGTATATTTAAATTTAAAAGTTGCATTGGTTATAAAATTCTGTATGTGATGTTGTATGTGGGCATTTCATCAAAGCAATTAATTATAATTTTTCAATCATGTTAATTCAATAATATGATTGAAATATTTGATTGCTAATAAAAAAGGGAACCGAGATTGCATTCCATTTCATTCATTATCTTTTAACCTTGTTAATATGTTACTTACTCGAAATGTGTTTATGTGAATTATATGATTGATGTGATATTGTTTGATTTATGTGTTAATTGTGTGATTTAATATTTTAATATGTTGGATTAGGGGATTTGCGATAATTGATATCGTATAATTTTCAATAAAAAACTCGGTTCCCAACATTTTTTCCTTATTTTATTTTTATCTTTATTTATCTTACCTATTTTATTTTATTTTCTTATTATTTTACATATTTTATTTTATTTTATTTATTTAATTATTAATTTTTTTTACTTTTGGTTTATTATTATTATAATTATTATTACTGTTATTTTATTTTATTTTATTTTCTTATTTTATTTTTATTTTATTTTTATTTTTGATCTATCTACTATTTTTATTAAATACATATATATATATATATTTATTTGCTTTATTTTGGTATCTTATTATTATTAGTATTAGTAATATTATGTTATTAACTTTATATCATTATTACGTATTTATATAATATTTTATGTTATTTTAATTTTTATATTATATTTATATTTTGACTTTATTTCTATTACTATTCTTATCCTTATTTTACTTTATGTTATTTATTACTATTTTATTTGTTTTTATATTTTATTCTATTTTACTTTAAATTTATGTATTATATAAAAATTCTATTAAAAGTTTTTGCCTACGATGTAATCTATTTGGAGAATGCATTGGATGCACCCACGGATAGATTCTTGAGGTGAGAGTGTTTCTTGGGACATTTAGCCATTGGATGGAAAAACCCTATGAACCTCAATATTAAAACTTTTAATATAGTTTTTATATATATTATAAAATTATTTTATACATATGTATATTTTTGTATAGCCATATATCTACTTAAATTACTTTTCCTATATAGCTATTATGTTTATTTAAATATTATTTTGTATAATTTATATAATCATTGCACCTTACATATATAGTTTTTATATAAAATTATTTTATTCGAATATAATTTATATATATATATATATATATCTTTATAAGTTTATTTCATTTTATTTTGGATATATCCATATATTTACTTAAATTATTTTATTCTATATAGCTATTATATTTCTCTAAATATTATTTTTATTTTATATAATTTTTGTATAATTTATATAATTACCGTACTTTACATACGCTACAATTAATATTTTCGGAAGTCATTTAATGGGATAACAAAAATTAAGTTGGCAACTGTTTTTAAAACAGGCGTTGTGGGGTGCCTCACACCTTTCTCATACGCAACAAACTCACTTACCATTTTTCTGAATTTTTCGTAGACCAAAATTATATTCTTCATGGTGACCAATTGCACCTATTCAATTGGTGGCGACTTCTATTATTTTATTAAAAATCCTTTTCGCAAAACCGGTTGCGAGAACTGGGGACAACTAGTTTTTGAAATGTATATATATATATATAAAAAAAAAACCTAGTGAGTTGGGCCTTTTAAAATTTAATTTTTCTTATCCCATTATTCGATTTTGTTTGTTTTTGAATTGAATATATTCGGTGTTTTATTTCTTTAAATTTTGATTGATATGTTTAAAAATGTTGTATTATTGATATGTTATATATATATATATATATATATTATTTGTCCTCACACATTGAGCACTGTTCCCTTTTATGAGTCCAACAACTAGGGCTCAAAACCCTTAGGAGAGGATGAAGTAAACGAGACCTTCGAGGGATTCCAATCCCCGTGCAGGCTCGCGAAAAATCCTCACTCGACCCACTCCTCTATTAAGGGGGACCCAGGCTATTCCCGCAATGGACACTGGCAGGGGAATAAGTTGGGAGCCTAGACTATCCATAACCAATGACCCTAGGGTTATAAGACACAGGAAACTATTTCTAACCCTTATTGTGTGGTATATATTATTGTTGTGCTTGGTTGTACATATGTCGATTTGTTATTTGTGTTTGTATATATGTTGTTTTGTTGTGTGGTATATATATGAATGTTGTTCTTCTTGTACATAGGTGATGTTATTTGTACAAATAATGCTGTTGTATATGGGTATATTATCTTTTCTTCTATATATGTGATTTTATTTGTATAATGCTTTGTTGTATATACGTGTATGTTGTCTTTCTTGTACATATTTGATGTTTTGTACATATGTGATTTTAGTTGTATAAATAATGTTTTGTTGTATACATGTGTTTAGTATTTTTCTTGTACATTATGTGATTTTATTTATATAAGTAATACCTTGTTTTATTGCATGTATATATGTGACTTGTACATATGTGATTTGATTTATGTGTTGTATGATGTATATAGGTGGTTGGTATATATGTGATTTTTGTACATATTTTTGATTTGGCTCATTTTTACATTGTTTTTAAAACTTGCATTGCATATATAGGAATCTTGAACACTATCGGAATCGAGAGGTTATCCAGAATTCATGGACATGGGAAGCGGTACTGTGTCAGTTGAGACGATGGAGCATGAAGTACATGATATTGAAGAGGTGGTTAGAGAATCACATTGGGGACAAAGACAGTATAGGGATGGCCTTCTAGCTAGTGAGAACATACAATTACCTCCCCTAAAGAGTATAGAGTTTGACAGATGCGATCTCAAGGAAATCAGAGATCTGTGGAATAGTATTTCTGTGGAAAGACATCATGTGTTCAATGGGAGATTTGGTCACATTGCGTATCTTTGTGCCGTAGCTGTTGATGTGCCTCTACTCGAAGCGATGTTGAGTTTTTATGATCCGTCATATCACTGCTTTACTTTGGGAATCTATGACCTAACCCCTACTTTGGAGGAGTATGAAGAGTTGCTGAAAATTCCAAAAGAGGGCCTCAAGGGCATTCATAATCCAGGGCGTAGAGCAGGGGTTAAAAGTGCATTGTCCAAAATTCTAGGAATCCACAAGTCCGAGTTCGAGAAGGAGATAAGAGAAAAAAGAGCAAAGGGTAGCGAGTGCATATCTTGCAATTTCCTCATTCAATACATTAGGGCCCATTTGAGTGATGACAAGGTTTTTGCAGCTCTAACACTGTTGATATATGGGACAGTCATTTTTCCAAAGATTAAAGGGTACGTGGATGGACAGGTGATTATCTTCTTTGAGCAATACTTAAATGGAGCTGATTTGGTTCCTTCTATATTAGCAGAGACATTTCGAATGTTGAAATATTGCAGAGAACAAGGTAAGGGGCAATTCAGAGCCTGTGCAGCATTGTTGACCATTTGGATTATGGGGCATCTTCCAGCACTCCCTCAATTTGGTTATCCTACAATCAAATTTTCAAGAGCATACATGAGATTTAGTGGCTCTATTGCGGAGTTTGCGGCTGCTGAATGGCCGAAAAGATCACCCGGCACGGAAAGATGGAAGGAGTTCCTATTATCACTAGATGAGATCGTATGGCAAGCACCATGGATGGGTACAGGATCGGCCGTTTATCGTTGTGGAAGTTACCCTTGGGTTCCGCTCTTGGGATTATGGGAGCTATTACATACGCTCCTGCATTGGCATTGAGGCAGTTGACGCATAAACAGTTTATTCCCATGACTCATGGGTTGGCTAACTTTGCTTTTGACTATGAAAGTGGGAGAATGGAAGAGATCAAAAAAGTATTGGAAGCCTGGAAGCAGGTTCAACGGGTTAAAAGAGGAGTTTACCGAGGAAATACCAGCGAAGGATACCAAGTGTGGCAAGCAAGCAGAAAGAAGGGATGCACTGCACCAGTAGTCCAGAGTTTTACAGTCCCTGTGCACACTTTTGATGAACCGGCGGATTATATGGCTGAAGCTCAAGCAAGATATGAGTTAGAGAACGCTAAGGTCCGGCATGAGAATATATTGCTAAAAGCTCAGTTAGAGGAAGGAGTAAGGGCTTTGGGCCAAGAACAGTGGGAGACAAAAAGAAGAGAATGGGCAGAAAAGGTGGCCAAAGCGGAGGAGAAAGCCCTACGAGCTGAAAGAAAAGTGAAAGAGTTAGAGATGACCAAACAGAATCAAAGGACAGGGCTAAGGGAAGAAGAAATCTTGAAATATCGGGCTACAGTTGAAGCAGTAAAGGCTAAGCATGATAGAGAATATTGGAGGTTGAGAGATGCATACGCAGCACTAGAAGTTCAAAAGGAGAAATCCGAGCAAAGGGCTAGAAGAACGGAAAAAAGGGTGTTTGAATGGGAGGAAGCAAATATAAAGCTACAAATGGAGATAAGAGATCAAAAGATACAGCAACTTGAGAAGGAATTGGCAAAACAGTTAGAGATAAATATTGCCCAGAGAACAACCTTTGAGGCTGAAAAAGAGTGCCTACTGGAAGAGGAGAAGTCTCTAAGATCAGAGATACAAGCCTGGATTCATCGTCATCTAAAATTAATGCAAAAGGAGGTGGAGTTTCATCAAATTTCAGAAGCATATATGGAAGCACGGAAAAGACATGCTAGCTTAGAGAATGAGGTAGAGTGGATGTACCAACAGGTGGGTCAAGCTCGTGTGAGATTCGGGTATTATCAAAATAAAGCAGCGAAAAGGATTGTGGAGATTGATGCGTTGACAAATGCATACCAGTCTAAGAGAGTGACAGCATACAGTTTATTAGACACGTTATGGAGAATCCAGGAGGAGTTTATGTATTTTGCTCATAATCGTCGAAACTGACATAATGTATTCAGGACCCCTATATTTAAAGCTCTATGGCTAATGAATAAAATCTCGAAGTTCGATATTGTTCAAGATTCCTATCCTCATGTTTTTATTTAATGATAAAATTTGCATATATTAATTTTATTTACATTTGGAAGGTTTTCTTAAGTCATACAAAATTGCACCGACAAAAGGTCATAGCCATCCCTATAACACTCGCTCGCAATCGCGACCCACCACATCAATGGAACCAACCGAACGTGAGCATCAGTTGAGTTTGGAGGTGGCAGAGCTAAAGGAACAACTCAGTATGCTAATGAAGCAAATGGCTGACAAGGGGAAGATGGAAGAGAATTCCTCAGGGGACAGCAAGGGGTCAGAATCCCGAGCAAAAAAGGAGCCTCATAATGTTGATTCTTCTCCCTCTAAGGTCGAAGTGGTGAAGGTAGGGAATGCTACTCTAAAGAAAGATACTGAGGAGGACAATATCGCACGCCTCAAGAGGATGGAGCATTGGATGAGGTCAGAAAGAGGATTTGAGGCTCTAGGGACTTTAAGTTCCAAGAGTTTGTGTTTGATTAAGGATTTACACATCCCACCGGATTTCAAGCTTCCAACATTTTCCATCTTCAATGGTTCAGGGGTACCTCTAGATCATTTGACCATGTATTGCAGGAGGATGCATCCTTATATTGGAGACGACAAAATGCTGATACACTTCTTTCAGGACAGTCTAACGGGAGCTGCAGAGCGATGGTTCAACAGCTTGAATCCTTCAATGGTTACAACATGGGAGGACTTAGCCGAACTGTTCACTAAGCAATACAAGCACAATGTTGCAAAGATCCCAACCCTATTTGATCTTCAAAATACAGTGATGAGGGAAAGAGGAAGATTTTAGAGATTATGCATACCGTTGGAGGGACTTAGCTAGCCAAATAACCCCACCGTTGTCAGAAAGAGATTTGGTAGATGCATTTTTAGATGCACTCCAAGAGCCATATTCATCGAAGATGGTTGGAGGAGGTTATGCGGGGATATCAAAAACCATACATGCCGGGGAGCGAGTAGAGCGAGGCATAAGAAAAGGAAGTATCAGCATCAATGTCGATTGATCCGTCAAAAGGAGCAAAAGGGAAGAAGAAAGAGAATGAGGTGCACAATGTCAGCCTAAGTTATAACCAGCCATCTTATAGTCCCCCTGTATCCGATTACCAACCACGAGGCAACATGCCAAGAGCACCACATTATACAGCCTTTAACCAATACAACCAGTCCTCACGTCCACATTATCAAAACCCACACCCTAATAGGCCTAAGGAGCATTTTGACCCTATTCCTATAACCTACACTCAATGTTTCAACAAGCTGCAAGAGCAAGGAGCTATCACACCTATACCTGGAAAGGTTTATTCATTACCTTATCCATGTTGGTTTAAGCCGGATGTTATTTGTTTATATCATGGGAGTATGCCAGGGCATTCAACAGAGGATTGCTTCCCACTGAAACGCATAGTGCAGGGAATGGTAAAGGCAAATTGGTTGAACTTTGATGCAATCGAGAAGCCTAGTGTCAATGATAATCCACTTCCTAACCATGAGGATGGGGTTAATGCTATGGATGGAGATAATGTTACAGTAAGGGACGTTGGACAGATTTTAACACCAATGAGGGTATTGTTGGAGGTTCTCTTAAAGGAAGGGCTAATCCAAACTGAAGAGTTGGAGTTGGGCTTAAGATACGAGGGATATAAAGAGCAGGAATATTGTGGATTCCATAAGGGAGTGCAAGGTCACTCTATTGAGAGATGTTTCAGTTTTCGGAAAAAGGTACAAGCATTAGTAGATGACAAGAAGATTGTGGTAGAAAGAAGCCACAAAGGACAAATTGAGGTGAATATGACCAATGGGGAATTTTATCAAGGTCCCAAGAGAGGGGGATCATCAAAATCAATTGTGTTGCAATACTATGTGGAAGATGATCAAAGACAGAAGGGTCAAGTGCCACAGTTAGCATACACAAACAACAAGGAGGTTCCATGGAATTATGGAAACAGTAAGGTTGAAGAATTTGTTGACAATATCTCCGGGGTAAGTGGAGTTACTAGGTCAGGCAGGGTGTTTGCTTGAACTGATCTTACGGAGGTTGAGGTAGAGAAGAGGAGAAAAGGGAAAGCGGTAACAGGGGCAGACGAGATGGGTACAAAAGAAGACCCAGTAGTTTGCTCAGAGGAGACAAAAAGCGCAGTTACAGAAGACGAGATTCAGGAGTTCTTGAAAATAGTACGACAAAGCGAATACATGGTGATAGACCAACTCAAAAAGACTCCAGCAAAAATATCCATCCTAGAGTTAATCTTGAGCTTGGAACCGCACCGACAAGTCTTGTTAAGGATGCTCAATCAAGCCTATGTAACAGAAAAAATTCCTGTGGATTCATTTGATGGGATCATAGGCAATATGTTAGCTACCCACTTAATATCATTTACGGACGAAGAAATCCCAGCAGAGGGAGCGAGACACAACAAGGCTTTACATATCTCGGCCATGTGCCGAGGACAAGAGATAGCAAGCGTCCTAATAGACAATGGTTCATCGTTGAATATCATGCCAAAGGTGACATTTGACAAGCTTCCTATAGACCGATCACACATGAAACAGGCAACAATCATTGTAAGAGCATTTGATGGCACTCGAAGGGGAGTTTTAGGAAAATCGAAGTGCCATTAGAAATCGCTAATGTGACATTCAATGTTCCTTTTGTGATCATGGACATTTTACCTACTTATAGTTGCCTGTTGGGAAGACCATGGATTCACACTGCGGGAGCTGTACCATCTTCCCTTCATCAATTGCTGAAATTTGCACATGAAGGAAGAATGTATATTGTCAAGGGTCAGACGGAATGGATGGTTGCCAGTTTGTCTAATCATGTTGATGCGCCCGTGGATGGAATTGAGAGTTCTTTCCAATCATTTGAGATTGCTGCTGTGAGTCTTGTCAATGAAGGGGATTTAATTAAAAAATCAAGAGTGTCGAGGGTTACTCGATCCGTAGTGACCACGATGTTGCATAATGGTTTTCGGCCAGGAAAAGGCTTAGGGAAAAATGATCAAGGGATCACCCAGCCCATACAGATAAAGAAGCATGCTGAACGTTGGGCTCTGGGTTACGAGCCAAGCCAGGATGATAAAGATCAAGCTCAGAGAGAGAAACGGATGAAAAGGTTGGCCCGTGTGGAGGAGATTGAATTAGGGTACCAGGGGAAGCAGATCCCATGGCTTTATCACAGCTTCATGTCTAGTGGTTTCTTGGATGAAGAATGTATACTCGATACTGGGGCAGTTTATCGTGATAAACTGCCGGAAGAATCAGAAACTTTCAGGGTAAGGTTTGCTTTCCAGAGGATGTGTGACCGGTTTGGGGAATGTGAAATTGCTGTGGTCGAAGAGGGAGAAGGATCAACAGTGAGGCCTGATTTTGTCATTACTCGTCCCCCGGCGTTCACACTCAACAATTGGACCAGCCGAGAGATGCCAGTGCACACCCAAGCTCTACAAAAGTAAATCTTAGAGCAACTGAAATAAAACTTTCATTTTCAGAGCATATTTCCTTCTGTTTAATAAGACTTATGTTATTGCGGCTATCGCATGTTTTCTTTCCCAAAATTATTCAAATTGTGAAATGAAGTCCAGTTTTTATATCATATTTCTTTCATTTGTTAAAATTCTCCATATTTCGATTCCAACACCGATCTCATCCCATTAACAGGCTTGAAAACGATGATAGCAAAGGAGAAGAAATTAATGAACCAAATTTTGACACACTCATTAACAATGTTGAAACTGATGATGAGAGTGAAGGAGAGATTGATATCCCACCTAAAATAGAAAGACAAGTCAACCAAGAGGAAAAAATTATTCAATTACATCAAGAGGTTATGGAAATAATCAATTTAGGCACGGAGTTGGACAAAAAGGAGGTTAGAATGGGAGAAGCTCTCGAAGGAAATGATAGAAAACACTTAAGGGATCTCTTACATGAATATCAAGATGTTTTCGCATGGTTGTATCAAGATATGCCGGGGCTCGATGAAAATATTGTGGAACACAAATTGCCATTAATACCGGGGTGTGCTCCAGTAAAACAAAAGTTGAGGAGGTTGAAGCCCGATATGTTGCTAAAGATAAGAGATGAGGTAAAGAAGCAATTCGATGCTGGTTTTCTTGAGGTAGCACATTATCCAGAATGGGTAGCCAATATTGTACCCGTACCTAAAAAACATGGCAAGGTAAGGATGTGTGTTGACTATAGAAATCTAAATCGAGCGAGTCCAAAGGAAAATTTTCCTCTCCCACACATTGATATCTTGGTAGATAATACAGCTCAACATTCAACATTTTCATTCATGGATGGGTTCTCAGGCTATAATCAAATTAAGATGGCACAAGAGGATCGTGAAAAGACTACTTTTGTCACTCTTTGGGGAACATTCTGTTACAAAGTCATGCCATTCGGGTTAAAGAATGCCGGTGCAACTTATCAACGAGCCATGGTTACCTTGTTTCATGACATGATGCATCGAGAAATTGAGGTATATGTAGACGACATGATAGCCAAATCAAAAGAGGGAGAAAACCATTTGGAGAATCTCTGAAAGTTGTTTGAGCATCTGAGAAAGCATCAGTTAAAGCTTAATCCAGCAAAATGCACCTTTGGGGCAACTTTTGGGAAGTTGCTCGGGTTCATTGTGAGTAGGAGAGGCATTGAAGTGGATCCAGATAAAGTGAAAGCAATTATGGAAATGCCACCTCCCCGTACAGAAAAAGAAGTTAGAGGGTTTCTGGGAAGGTTGAACTACATCGCCAGATTTTATTTCCCAGCTAACCTCCACGTGTGAACCAATCTTCAAGTTATTGTGCAAAAATAACCCGAAAGAATGGAATGAAGATTGCCAGACTGCTTTCGAGAAAATTAAACAATATTTGCAGAATCCTCCTGTATTGATACCCCCTGTGGCAGAAAGACCTTTGATTCTATATTTGTCTGTCTCAGAAAGTTCAATGGGTTGTGTACTAGGACAACATGATTCGGCAGGAAAAATAGAGCACGCTATATACTACCTTAGCAAGAAGTTCACAAGTTGTGAAGCAAATTATTCTATGTTAGAGAAGACCTGTTGTTCACTAGCATGGGCAGCACACAGGCTTCGACAATACATGTTGTATCATACTACATGGTTGATTTCCAGAATGGACTCAATAAAATATATTTTTGAAAAACCATCACTATCAGGGAGGATTGCAAAGTGGCAGATGCTCCTATCAGAGTACGATATCCAATATGTCACTCAGAAGGCTATAAAGGGCAGTGCCATAGCGGATTATTTAGCAGACAGAGCAATTGATGATTTCAGGCCAATGAATCATGGTTTTCCGGATGTCGAAGTTCTAACTATATCTGAAGAGGACAAAAATCCCATTGAGCAGAATAAGTGGACCATGTGTTTTGATGGGGCCTCAAACGCAATAGGATATGGGATTGGAGCAGTGTTAATATCACCAGAAGGAGATATCACCCCTTTTACCGCCAAGTTATATTTCACATGTACGAATAACGTGGCAGAATATGAGGCGTGTGTCATAGGGATTCAGGCTGCTATAGACACCAACATAAAGAAGTTACAAGTTTATGGAGATTCGCAGCTAGTAGTTAAACAGTTGAGTGATGAATGGGAGACGAAAGATGGAAAGCTTATTCCTTATCATCAGCACATCAAGAAATTAACAAAGTTTTTTGAATGGATTGAATTTGACCATATTCCAAGAGAAGAAAATCAGATTGCGGATGCTTTAGCTACCCTAGCCTCCATGTTTGACGTAGACCCAAAAGGGGAGGTCCCGGTGATTAAGATTGAGAAACGAGAGGTACAAGGCTATTGTTCAAATATAGAGGAGGAATCTGATGGCAAACCATGGTATTACGATATCCAGGTGTACCTCAAAGAAAAGTTATACCCTAAAAGAGCATCAGAGAATGACAAACGTACTCTAAGAAGACTATCAGGGGCATTCTTCTTGAATGGAAATGTGTTATATAAGAGGAATCGTGGGATGGTTTTACTACGTTGTGTTGATGAGTTAGAAGCAAAACAGATTATGGCATAAATCCATGAAGGGTTGTGTGGGACTCATTCCAACGGATATGCAATGACAAAAAAGATAATTAGAGCTGGATATTACTGGTTGACAATGGAGAAAGATTGTATCGGTTATGCGATGAAGTGCCACAAGTGTTAGATCTATGCAGATAGGACGCATGTCCCCGGTCAACCCATTGCATGTCTTGACCTCGCCATGGCCTTTCTCGATGTGGGGAATAGATGTTATTAGACCAATTGAGCCAAAAGCTTCCAATGGGCATCGATTTATTTTGGTAGCTATTGATTACTTTACAAAATGGGTAGAAGCTTATTCGTATACCAACGTGACTAGCAGTGTGGTAGTCAGATTTTTGAGAAAGGAAATTGTGTGCCGATATGGAGTTCCTGAAAGAATAATTACTGACAATGGGACAAACTTTAACAACAAAATGGTGAAAGATTTTTGTGAGCAATTCAAAATCGGACATCATAATTCAACACCGTATTGCCAAAAAATGAATGGAGCAGTAGAAGCAGCAAACAAGAATATTAAGAAGATTATCGAAAAGATGACAGTTAATTACAAGGATTGGCATGAGAAACTCCCTTTCGCCTTGTATGGATACCGGACGTCAGTACGCACATCCACTGGCGAAACCCCATTCTCATTGGTTTATGGTACAGAAGCGGTTCTACCAATTGACGTAGAAATTCCTTCACTTCGGGTTTGTTTGGAAGCAGAATTAGAAGAAGCAGAATGGATACAAACAAGGTATGAGCAGCTGAATTTGATTGAAGAACGGCAATTACGGGCCATCTGTAAAGGGCAATTATACCAAAGACGTATGATGAGAGCACACAACAAAAAGGACCTTATGTTGTGAAAAATGCTTTTTCTGGTGGAGCATTGCGATTAACCACAATGGATGGAGAGGATTTGTCTCACCCGGTGAATGCGGATGCCGTTAAGAGATATTACGCATGATGAAATAAAAATGATAATGCGATGCGCAAAAAACTGGGGCAATTTTTAGCGCAGACCATAAGTTATCTCATTTTCAAGACTCAAATATTCCTTCTTTCTTCTTCAAACTATTCCTTCCTGTATTGTTATGCTAATCAGCATTCGAGCATTTACTTAATAAAATTTCTGAATCTATTATTTACCTCTCATCTTAATTACTCACCTTTCTCATGCATAGCCGTATTACTAAGCTTATTCAAACAGAAATATACAAATAAATGATCGAAAATAGTACGTCGGTCAAAGATTGGAGCAGAAGGGGATACAGTAAGAATGATTAGCGATTACACAAGTGTATAGGGTGGCAGTGAACTTTATCATCATACTCTTATACATATGCATCCACTATTTCGAGATTTTTACAGACCCAATTTCATGATTTCGATTCTAAATTGGCATGTTTTTCATAGTAAAATATTTTTAATTTTTTGAGAGTAAATGTCAGGTTATTTGTTGGGTTAAAATATTCTCGGGTTGAATAACTATTCATCATCAGGATTCGTTACATGGATTAACTAGCCTCCCGATTAAGAGTTGTACTTTGAGTTGAGGTTATGAATTAAATTGGCTTTCCGATTAAGAGTTGGCCTTTATATTAGAATATTTTGTGGATTAAAATTCTATTTTTGGATTAAATCATTGCATGGATTAAATCTCATGCAATTAGCATGTGTTTATTAGATTATTAGTCAAATGAAAAGATGACTCGTATTTTGAACGGTGTCACGTATTTTTAAATCCATAATGTCAAAACTGGGATACAATACCTTTACGTGTCCTTTACTGCGTAAAGTCTCGAAAAGGGGGGCAACTGTTGTATCCCATTTTTTGTTCAAGGCCTAAGTGATGAATTTAAACATAGGAGAGTCCTAAGATCAATAAAATGTATGTTACATGTAAAAAAATAAAAAATAATACATGGATTTATTTAGATTTAAATTAAGACTACATTAGAGTCACCATTATAGGGGTTTATTAAATTTGATCCAATAAACCTAATCAATAAGACCCATCACCAAGATTAAGCCCAACTATTAAGGCCCTAAAATAAAGCTAAATATGCAACCGACCCAACTAAGATTCAGGCCCCTAATGGGTTCATAACCTGTAATTACCCAGACACATTCGATAGCCCGGCCCAAGTCTCCACTAACCCATGTAATTTAATACAAGCCCAGCCCAACAAGATTAAACCAAACCTAAACCTAGAAGAAGAAAGAAACGCAAAAAAGAGGGGGGAGAGAAGGGGCGCCGCTGCTGGAGAAAAAAGGAGAGACGCCGGAAGTTAAGGAGAGAGAGGTACCAAAAAGGAAAGAATCGCCGAAAATAGGAAATAAAGGAGATGGCGGTTAGGGTTCACATTAGGTTTTGGAAACGAGAGATTCTAGAGTTTAAAAGATGTGGATTTTTTGGGATGAATCAGAGGAAACGGATCTGTTGGGGTGTTATGTTAGGAAATCCTTGAGGGATTAAGGGAGAAATTAGAAGAGAAACGAAATCAAAATTCAAGGGAAGATCGGGGTTTGAAAAAACTATAAAGAGGGGAAGAGCTTCAGTGTGAAGGGACCGAAAAATTGAGAGAGGAATTTGGGGGAGAGGGATCGGATTTTTCTGTGATTTTTGAGGTTTCTCTTCCTGTTCTTACTGCCAATTTTTCTAGGGTTTTTTTCCCTTCTCTCCTTCCTCGAAGTTTCTGGAATTCTTGAGGTTTCTTTATAAGTTTATTTCATTCTATTTTGGATATATCCATATATTTACTTAAATTATTTTATTCTATATAGCTATTATATTTCTCTAAATATTATTTTTATCTTATATAATTTTTGTATAATTTATATAATTATCGCACTTTACATATGCTACAATTAATATTTTCGGAAGTCATTTAATGGGATAACAAAAATTAAGTTGGCACCTTCCCCATACGCAACAAACTCACTTACCCTTTTTCTGGATTTTTCGTAGACCAAAATTATATTTTTCATGGTGACCAATTGCACCTATTCAATTGGTGGCGACTTCTATTATTTTATTAAAAATCCTTTTCGCAAAACCGGTTGCGACACATATTAATTGAGTTTTCTTAATTTGTGTGAAAAAACAAACAAGCTTATGAAATAGAAACGGACCGACGGATGGAGTATTTAAATTCATATAAATGTAAGCAAAAAATACATACCTTCTCTATCGCGATTGGAATGGAAAGCCATTGATCTTTGAGTAAATTGTCAACTATTTTGTCAATTATATTACCTTTTTTACCAGTGTAATACTGCAATTTAAAGGAACATTATGTGATTCAAATCAAATTTGGTTAAGTAAGATTCAGAGCAAAATGCTAACCAAAACAGTGTGAGTAAGGAACCAATGATGCCTCTGCCCGGATGAGGCTAGGATATCTATCATTCGCATTCCACAATTGCATGGCAATGTCAACAATATGTCATAACGGTATGATCATTGAATAAAATATTTTAATTGCCGTCCATGTCCGGATTTCAACAGATGATGCACATGAGGAAATACAAACCTGGCTAGACAACCAACTTGACCCTTGTAGGCTAGTGAAAGCCTCTCGTGTCACATCATAATTGGAGCAGCTAATGAGTATCTCACTACAGCCATTAAAAGAATTAGTAACAATATATGACTAAGATGGATTTCCATGAACAATTAAATAAATGTGGCTAGTAAAGGTAAATATCAACCCGGGATCTAGTTGATTGTCCCATGCATAAGCAGCTAGAACTCCCTCGGGTCCTTCCATAGAAGGTATCTGCTGTTTTGAACTCCTTCTTGGCCGAGACTGTCGAGTCGGTGGGTGTACCGCCTCATTGTAATGATAAAATGAAGAATTGTCACATATGCAAATGCTAGGAAAAAAATGTATGCAACATAAATTTAATTTAATAGTTATCTCGTAGACTTTATACGCATACCACTTTACGTTTCTTCAGAATCTTTTCACAGTCCCTCTGCAAGGCAGACCCCGAGGGAGAGGCTTTATCTACATCAATTAATTTGAATCCCTTGGTGCCTTCAACAATAAAAGGTGACTGTAGTCTCAAACTCCTCATGCGCACCGGTGGGTATACCATCTGCTTGTAATGGCCAAATGAAGAATTGTCATGTGTGGGAATGTGCCGCCAAAGGATGTATAACAGAAATTGGTGAGAGTAGTTAAGTAGTTATGAAGTAGGTTTACCTGTTTGCACTTCTCCATAGGCAAAGAACAATTACTCTTCACGGCGGTCCCTGAGGGGGAGGTTTCATTTGCAGCATGATCAGCCCTTTCATTGGCCGCACCATCCACATCTGCATCAGTTATTTTGACTCCCTCACTGCCTTCAAAAATAGAAGGTGAATGTAGTCTCAAACTCCTCCTGAGCACCAGTGGGCAAACCGGCTGCTTGTAATGGCCAAATGAAGAATTGTCATATATGGGAATATGCAACCAAAAGCATGTATAACAGAAATTGGTGAGACTAGTTATGAAGTAGGTTTATCTCTTTGCACTTCTTCACAGGCAAAGAGCAGTTACTCTACATGGTGGTCCTCGAGGAAGAGGTTGCATACCCACCAAGGTCAGCTCTTCCAACGGCCACAAAACCCACATTTACATCTAGTGTATTCGATGGTCCGACATTGTCTACATCCTTGTAAGTTGCGTAAGTGGATGGGATCCGTGCATCCAATGTATTTCAGACCACCTCTTCAAGTGCATCAAACTTGGAGTTCAGATTTTGGATCTGATGGGACAGACAATCAAACCTTTCCTCATAGAACACCTTCAATGATACCTACAAAATGAGTTTCAAAATCAAACAACGTTTACATATTAATAAATATATATTAAATACTATGATGAACTTTGCAGAATTAAATAGAAAATTAAAAGCAACGGCAGAAGTAGTGGAGTGTTCCCCAGGAAGTCCCTGAGAATGAATGGAGTGAAAAAGACTAGCAGAAGGAATGGAATGGTCTTCAAGTTAACGAATGACTTGTATACCAGTGGAGGAGATCCCACTGTGCGAGGTTGGGGCTTTTGCCTCATATGCAACGCATTAATGCGGTGCAAAATGAGACGCTGTATAAGATGTGCGTTTCATTGCGTTTTGATAGAGCCTCACTTTTATTTCCCGACTTGCCCTTCATTTTCTCTCGATCTGAGCCTCCATGTTTCGATTTGCTCCATTTATCTCTATCTGAGCCTCATACATGCTTTGATTTGCTTCGTTTATCTTGATTTGAGCCTCGTCCATGCTTCGATTTGCTGTTTATCTTGACTTGAGCGTCTTCCATTCACCAGGTTAGAGTTCCTTTGTTGGATTCTTCGTGTTTCTCATTTTGGGTTACTGGTTGATTGAGGCACTGCTTTTAGTGGTTGTTGGACCATATTTTTTCTTTGAAATTAAAGGACTGATAATGCATATTTTGATTTATCAGAGATTGCTGCAATGTTCGTTCTTTATTTTGTTTCATGTTTCTGGCTTTGGGTTATGCTCTTAATAGATTAGACTACTTATTTGGATGTATTGTATGGTAGCTATTGAAAATGAGTATAAAGGGGAAGGAAACAGTTGGTGACTCGAAAAAGACAAAGTGGGATGATGAATCAATCGAAATTTTCATTGACCTTTGTATTAAAGAGTTGAAAAAATGGGACCTACTGATAAATGGTATTGGCAACGAATGGTTCCTGAGTTTGTTTCTTTGAGTGGTATCGACTTTTCTACTGGGGTTTTGAAAAATTGATTTGACAACTTAAAACCTAAAAGACCGGTTTGGGGTGGAATAGTATGAGGGGAACTATCGATACGTCCGATGAATGGTGGACCGCACGGATTGAGGTATGGTTACGTTAAACTTCATATTTTGTTCCTTTATTTCCTTTGTATGTTCCTTATGTAATTACCCTTAATTATAAATGCATTGTAGGAGAATCCACAATACAAGAAGTTTCGTAGGGCTCCGTTGAAATTTGTTGAAAAGCTTGACGTGCTATTCAATGGTAGAGTTTCCATCGGGGAGAATAGGTTCACTACAGGGATGTCAGATCTTCACATAAAAGATTCTTTGCAGGATGACAGTTACACTCCATTTTTTGGGGATGACATTACCCATAAACCCATGACACCTCCATTTGTGTCACCACTTGATGTAAATGGGATTGGTGAAATCATTCAACAGGGACATCTCTAGTAAAAGCAACTTCATCTACACATGCTTCTGGATCAAGTGGGAAAAGATCAAAGATTGAGTCTACATCTAGATCAAGAAAGAAGAAGGCACTTGAAGTTAGGGCAGAGACCAATTCAAAATTTGAAAAATGCATTGATGTTATGCAGTCTCACTTTGAAAAGAAGCAGAATGCAAATGTTGAAAAAACTTATGATGATGCAATGTCAGCTTTACTTGCTCTCAATCTTGAAGATGAAGATGATGCTCTTCTTTACTTTGGCATTCAACTGTTTGAATCTGAGACACAAAGGCGTTTGTTTATGCGTACTCCTGAGCATAAACGTCTTGGCTATCTACGTGCTATATATGCCATGAGGACAGGTGGAGGGGTACCCTGAGGATGATTGTTATGTTATTGTCTTTGAAGACATATTTTTTGTTCATTTACCTAAATGTTTTGCGTTTATGTGACGTTACAATTGAACATATTTATTTCCTATCTTTTATGTGATTTTGAGACAAGTTCTTTGTAATGTTGTACATCCATGAGTGATAGTGATAGTGATGAGGATGCAATGGTTGTTGTTACTTTAACTTCTGCTTTTGATGCTTTCAACTCTTGGAATAATTATGTCGGTCGGGAGCCATGTAGAACATCAACTTTAACAGGTGCTGCTTGGGTTGCAGAAATCCTTCAAGGCAATCCAGTTCGGTGTCATGAACAACTCAGGATGTTTGTGGATGTATTCAAACGTAGATGTTGGAAGGAAGGTATTTATTAAGGGGTTCAAAAAATATGGCAGTACCTGAAAAGGTTGCTATGTTTGTGTTTACTTTGGGACATGCTCAATCAAACAGGGATGTACAAGAACGGTTTCAACACTCCGGAGAGACTGTTAGCCGAATATTTCATCAAGTGATGAAAAGCATTCTTCGAATGATGAATGATATTGTGAAACTGAGAGGAAATCAATTGTATGAAACCCACAAGAAAATCATGGATGATCCAAGATATATGTCATACTTTAAAAACTGCATTGGAGCCATTAATGGAATTCATATCTCTGCAAGTGTGAGTGAAGCAGATTTACAACGTTATGTGGGAAGAAAAGGAGTTCCAACACAGAATGTGTTGGCAGTGTGTGACTTTGACATGTTGTATACCTATGTTTCAACCGGGTGGGAGGGATCGGCTCATGATATGCGTGTGCTCGAGGATTCAATTAATGGCGACGGACTTGGTTTCCCGCATCCACCTCCAGGTTTGCATCATTTTCTCTTAGCATATTTTGAAATAATCTTTTCATTATATTTTAATAATGACATGATACCTATATACGCAGGAAAATATTATCTGGTCTATGCAGGTTATCCGAATAGAACTGGATTTCTTGCACCATATAAGGGTGACATATATCATGCTCCACAATTTCGTGGACCTATACCTCCTACTGGAAAGCGAGAGATTTTCAACCGTACACACTCTTCTTTAAGAGGTGTGATTGAGCGCACTTTCGGAGTCACAAAGAAAAAATGGAGGATTTTTACGTCTATGCCATCTTATGATATTAGAACTCAGGTGGAGATCGTTATTTCAAGTGTGACTCTCCACAACTTCATTCGTTTGCATGCTGTGCATGACATGGACTTTGATATTGCTTCTACTTTAACTGATGTCAATGTGGATGGTGAAGAAGAAGAAGACCATACTGAAGCTAATCAAACTATCCCGTATGATGATAGAAGCATGTTTGATTTGAGAGAGGAAATAGCTGATTTACTGTTTAATGCACATAAGTCTTTATAAAATTATTGTGTGTTACAAATATTTCTAAAATGTCATGTAAGAACTCTAGTTATGTGTCTAATTAAAACATTTTATTCAATATTATTACTCTTTTATTACAATGCCCTTTTTTGTCATTTCACATAAAACATCATAACAAAAAGCTATTGTAAAAAAAGTGAACCAAACACCTCAGAGTATTTGACACAGCTTAAAGCTGTGGGCCCCACAACTTTTTACACAGCATTTTTGACAGCTAAAAGCACAGCATTTTCACAGCTTTAAGCTGTGAAATACAATTGCATAACAAACGGACCCTAAGACATTCAACGGATCAGGAATAGAAGAACAATACATTTACAAGTGAAATGGCTTAAAAAAATTTTGGTGTGGAAAGAACTTGATACCTGCAAGAACAGTCCGCATCCACCTAGATAAGAACAATGATTGTTCTCATTGCTTAAAGTAGAATCAACCACACCCTCAAACACATATCTAGCCCAATTGAAATCCTTCAGTTGGTCCAAATATAGCAGCAACTTTCACATGTTCGATGAGACGTTGGTACCTGTCTCTGGTCGCAAGAAAATTAAAATGCTGAACAGCAAAAAGCAGGCACGGTGGGAAGGCCCCGCCTCCATTTTTTGCAATCTTTCCTCCAAGTATTTGGCCTTCACCGGACCCGACAAGCGAAAACCATATTTATCTCTCAATTCAGAAATAAAGATATCACCAGAAGACCTGAGGAGTTCTTCAAGAGAACTACCACTATTCCTCAGACCCATCACAACCTCGACATCCCTCTCAGAAACGGGTTTCATCAGTTGACCTCTGTCTAAATTTCCTATCAGTTGCACGACCAACTGTCGGCTTTGACGGACCTTCTTCATGTCCAGCAGAGATTCCAGGTCAAGAATGGCAATGTCATTCTTTTTAGCTATGTCATTCCATATACTGGTGAGATAATGAAAAAGGCGCGTGGGAGCACACCGTATCATCGTTGAAGGACATCGCTGCACCAAATATTAAAATATAATTTTTTCAATTAAATACAACTAAAATAACCTCTAAAGAAGAAAAGGTCATACTATGAAACAGTAACCTTGACAAGTGTAGCTCTTTCCAAGGTTCTTAAAGGTTACAATCTAGATAAATCTATGAAGGTGAGAGATTTTCAAGAACAGAGCCTAGAGAGCCTCCAAAAAGAAAAGGTCATCCTTGTGAAACAATAACCTTAAAAAACAAGGTTACTGTTTCATAGTTAATAATGTTTCAACTGAAGAATAACAGCCTTGAGTACCTCCAAAAACAAATGTTCATAATATGAAACAGTATCATTGGTCACAAAGGAAAATGTTTCATTTGCCAACTGAAAATCTCTTCATCTTCTTTGATTCACCAGACTATGATCCATAGGAAACCCCGCCCAAAAATCAAAGACTTCTCTTTCCGGTGTTCTTATGGATCACAATCTTGATAAATTTTTGGACCACAAGGTTACTTTATTTAAAACAGTAACTTCATTTCCAATTAGGAAGTGATGTCAAGTAATTTTTCAAAAAATAGTAGCTTTGACTATTGTTACTGTTTAAATTTATAACAGACAGTAACATTAACATTGCTAATTCTTCAAAATATTTGGGATGTAGTGACCAGTAATTTTCTTAAAATAGTAAGTTTGCCTATTGCGAATGTTTCAATTTTGAAACACACAGTAACATTAACAATTTTTGCTACTTTAAATTATCAGTTATTGTTACAGTCTTGTTTTTAGTGTGAGTCAATGTATACATTACACGTTTTAAAATATTATCAATTCAAAATAGTTGTGAAGTAATATTATGTAATTTTCTTAAAACAATAACATTGACAATTGTTCGAAACAATAACATTAACTTATTATTGTATTTAAAACAGTAACCTTTGTTTATCATTCAGCTACATAAGCATTAAGTAATTAAATTGAGTGTTGTTATTTTAATTATCATTTCATATGAAGAATAGCAGCAAGGATAATCTCCAAAAAGAAATTTTCATAATGTAAACAGTAACCCTCCACAAAAGGGGACCTCTAAATTCCCTAAATACAACTAAAATAACCTCTAAAGAAGAAAATGTCATACTATGAAACAGTAACCTTGACAAGTAAAGCTCTTTCGAGGTTGTTAAAGGTTACAATCTAGATAAATCTATGAAGGTGAGAGATTTTCAAGAACAGAGCCTCCAAAAAGAAAAAGTCATCCTTATGAAACAATAACCTTCAATAAAAGGTTACTGTTTCATTGTTAATAATGCTTCAACTGAAGAATAACAGCCTCGAATACCTCCAAAAACAAATGTTCATAATATGAAACAGTATCATTGGTCAGAAGGGAAACTGTTTCATTTGCCAACTGAAAATCTCTTCATCTTCTTTAAGTTACCAGATTATGATCCATATGAAACCCCGAAAATCAAAGACTTCCCTTCCCAGTGTTCTTATGGATCATAATCTGGATAAATTTTTGGAGCACAAGGTTACCGTTTAAATTTATAATAGACAGTAACATTGATAGTTATTGCCAATTCTTCAAAATATTTAGGATGTAGTGTCGAGTAATTTTTTGAAAACAGTAAGTTTGCCTATTGCGAATGTTTCAATTTTGAAACAGCAGTAACACCAACAATTTTTGCTACTTTACATTATCAGTTAGTGTTACTATTTTGTTTTTAGTGTTAGTCAATTGGTATACGTTACATTTTTTTAAAATGTTATTGATTCAAAATAGTTGTAAAGTAATAATATGTAATTTTCTTAAAACAGTAACATTGGCAATTTTTCGAAACAGTAACAATACCTTATTGCTATATTTAAAACAGTAACCTTCGTTTATCATTCAGCTACATAAGCATTAAGTAATTAAATTGAGTGTTGTTATTTTAATTATCATTTCATATGAAGAATCGCAGCAAGGATAATCTCCAAAAAGAAAAGTTCATAATGTAAACAGTAACCTTCCACTAAAGGGGACTGTTCCAAAATCAAAATCACCAGATCATAGTAGATAAGCAGTAGATTAATTAAAGCAATATAATATAATGTTTTGACTCACCATTGGTCGTGGAGAATCTTGTGCATCGAAATTGTCTGAGTATACGATGTTTGGTTTTCTGGTCCTCATTTAATTCAATCCTATTCAAACAACTGCAACAAAATATACATATATTTGGATCATTATTCTCTTAAATAGTAACATCTTTTAAACTTCGTGAGCTTCGAAACCATAAAAATAACTCCTTTTAACAAGAACAACCTTGTGCACCAATTCAATTGCCCACTAATTATGGTATCCTAAACACAAAAATAACAGAATCAGTAGAACACGTTGCTAGCCAGTCGCATGTCTTTAACTCAATCAGCATGTGAAAAAGTGAAAAAAAACCTCGAGATTCAGAAGATGGGAATCCCCTGAGGTTACATCCCTACAAAATTGATTTTAAACATAATACAAAAGACATGCAGTTTAGCATTGTTGTAAGCATGGCATAGAAGCAAATCAAATCAGACAACCACTTTGAAATAGACCACGAAAATTGAAAATTTTAATGTTAGTAGAAAGATGAGAGGTTCATACCTGTGTCTCCTTCAACACCGTTCTCCAACGAAATCTGGTGTTGCCAGAAAAAGGTCTGCTTGATCTGTTTGGGTGAGCTGTTTTGTTATGCCGGTTCGAGGAAGAACAAAAAGAAGGATGATCACGGTTGTTTGGATTCTAGATTTTGGATATCTAGAGCGTGAAAATCCAAAGAGAGAGGAGAACGAAGTAGAGAGACATGGAATCCTTCTAGAGGAAGACAAAAGGGGTCAAACTTGACTTCAAAGTTGGTTCTTCGCGTTGACAGCATTGAGGGTATAATATGGATTTCATATTAATTTTATTTAAAAAATACAGTCAATTTATATTATTGAAGGTAATTTCATTTAATGGCTAAGATCTATTATAATGATCAAACGGTTAAAAAGTGGGGTGGGACGGAGGTGGGACAAAGTGGGGTGGGACGCGGAACGGTCCCCCTTTCACTCCATTTACTTCATTTTTTTGTTTTGTTTGACTTTGACCACTATTTTTAATTCACTTTTATGTCTTTATGTTTTTTTTTTAAAAAAAAAACTTATGGGACAAGGTATTACATCACCATTCCCAACTAAAGCTTCTTTGTTTCTAAAACTATCAACCTTAAATTCAAAACCCCAAAATTCAAAACAAATAGCTCTAAACTCAAAACCCTAAGTCCTAAAACGCTAAAATCGTAAACCCTACACTTAAACCTAAACACTAAACCCTACATTTAAACCTAAACCTAAAACCTCAATCTTGAGCCTTAAGCCATAAACCATGGTCTTTTTTTTGTAATAAAGAAATATAGTTTCACTTCTTAAATTAGAATCAAGTCGAGTGTAGGCTAAGTCCCGGAAAATGAACAAAATTGTAAATTAAGAATGTTATATTAAAAAGGCTGATTTAAAGACATGTGGTTCATGACTTTTAAGAAAAATCGTCCATTTTGCCAGTTCTTATAGGCATATACAATTGGTTGATTTTTGAACCAGGGCCATTGTGGGTTCCCAATTTTTCTGTTTGACCGCTATTTCAATTCAATTATGATAACTATACATGTATTTGTTTACTTAAACAAATCGCTCCAATCCGTTAGGTGAAAGAAATTTGGGAGAATCGCAGGCCGGTCCAAAATAGTAAACTTATTAAGGGTTTAGTCCACCCAAAAAACTAATTCAGATTCCAATCCAAAAAAAGAAGAACACAAAAAGTAAATAAAATCAGGATGAAAAATCAAACGCAAAAGTTCTTTCCCGTGAGGGTCTGACCGAAGTTCCAAGAGGTGCTATGTTTCGGGAAGTGGAGGTTCGACCGTCACTGCCTGTCACTCTAAAGGAGAGTGACTACCCCACAAGAACATTGTTGGATTGCTAGTTTTGCCCCCAGTTGTGGCTCATAGGCAACCACTCAGTCTTTGATTCTTTGATGCTCACGTGCACGATATCACCTGCACCAGGTATATTGGTGACCAAAACTAGGTTGAAGTAACGGAAATTGTTAATGGTAAATATGATATCGCCTTGCTTCTTGCACAGAACAGATTCACTAAATCTTAACGGGCTCGTATATCGGATTTTCATGCTGTAACCTAAACAATAAGTGTTAAACCCTAAGGGGAACGAGTTCGCTAAATTCTGATGGGCTTGTGTACGATAATAAAATAATTTTTCATATTTTAAAGGACACTTATGTAATTTAACCAATAAAAAATTAACTTAATTACCAAAAAACCTAAAATTAGACCTAATTACTAATAAGTTTAAATGAGTGACCTTACCCTTAATAAGTCTGAAAGGTAAACCTACCTACAATTTTGCTAAAAAATTCTTGGGTTTTGTTGTAATTTTAAGTTTTTAACTCTTTAATGATAAAAAAAAACTTTATGGGAAAAAATCATGTGTATTAATTTTAAGAGAAATATGCTCATACCCAACCCCCCTCCCTCTCTCACCAAAATTATTATCGTTGTGCAAATATCTCCCTATACTAACAAAAATGACAAACACACCCTCAGTTTTCAATTGACCGTTTAAGAAAACAGTCAATCCTCCCAAACCTGCTTAACATTGGGGGGTCAATGCATTATATGAAAATTGTACGGGGTATTTGTACAAAATAAATATGCCCAATTATCATCATCAAATCTCTCTCCCCCGTCGGATCCCTCCTCTTCCCCTTCCCTGAATTCCCTCCTCACTTGACCCCTATCCAAACAGTCCCTGTACACTTGATTGGGGCTTCTCTTTGATGGATTTGAAAAATTGGGTCATTGTGATTAGCCGTTTGTAGGTGTTTTGGGATGAAACAGTTATGGTGATTGATCGGAACAAAATCATGATTTCGAGGAGAAAGATTGTGAAGAAGATGACGGTGATTGTGCAAAGACAAGAGAAGAAATTATTGAGAGCAGCCATGGCTTGCAAGGATAAAGCATATATGTATGTCAAATGATGAGAGAGTCGTCTCTCTTTATCTTCGTGTTCAGCGACCATGGATCAAGTACAACTTCTTATGGTGAGCTTACCGCTCTTCCTCTTATGCTCCAATCTATTGCAGCTCTTCGGTTCGCCACCGCCGGCCAAGCCTAAATCCCATCATCAAATCTCTGTGCAGAAATCGGTAGTCGAAGGCATCAGTAGTTGAAAACTGATGGTATGTTTGTCATTTTCATTAATATAGGGGTATTTGTACAAAATACAATAATTTGGGTCTGAGCATAATTTCCCTACTAAACTGAAAAGGGTGTGTTTGATATTTTATGAGTGTAGGTATTTGCACGCTGGCAACCCCTATTATTAATTGTAAACCGGGGTTTTAGCTGCCCGCTTTCATAAACCTGGAGGAGCAAAACACAAGTGAAGAAAAGAAGCCGCCATAGCCTCTTTCAGCCTTCATCTGCGCCTGCCCGAAGGTAGCTATTTGCGTCATCAAGTCTCTTTCTGTATTGATTGTATGCGTAATTATATACACACTCAATCAAATTGACTTTGTATCTCTCTTGTAGAGCGAAAAAATGGCTGTTTCCGGTGGCGGCAAGGACCAGTCTCACAAAGTGCACAGGTCGCACCAGTCTGGCGCCTCCGCAAAGAAGCCAAAGGATAAGAAGAGGAAGCGCGCTGGCGAAGAAGTTGACGGTGATGGAGACCATGACAAATCTAAGTTGCAGAAGCGAAACCCTAAGGTATGTTTTTCGCTTTGTTTTGCTTCCTGTTTGCTTCTTATATCGTAATTTACTTATGTACTTCTGTCTTGTATTTAGGCATTTACTTTCAAGTCAGCTGTGAAAGCCAAGCGACTGCAGTCCAGAGCTGTTGAGAAAGAGCAGAAGAGGCTTCATAATCCTATTCCTGATCGGTCTTATGGAGAGGCACCTCCGTATGTAGTTGTTGTGCAGGGACCGCCTAAGGTATATAATACTTGCACATGTATTTGTTACTAAGATACCCTCTTTTTCATGCATTGATTTGGATATCCAAATTGCAGTTTTTGTCGTGGTTGTTTTTTTTTTAAATTTTGCAATTCTGTCTTAGTTTCCTTAAGTGAGCAGCAATTTGTGACTTTAATTTACTGGATTTTTTATCCATTCACACAGCAGATTTATGAGTTGATTGATCCTGCTGTGAGCCAGTGACCTGTTTCCTTATCATTGTTGAGTTATTTACTTACGGTTTGAGTTGTGGGATTATTGGCTTTAGGTTGGAAAATCGCTTTTAATTAAGTGTCTTGTAAAGCATTACACCAAGCAAAATTTACCTGAGGTTCGAGGCCCAGTTACTATTGTATCAGGTTTATCTTCTCTCAACTCGTATATCCTTGTTCTTTGAACTCACACTCCATCTTGCTTCTCAGCATTTACTGATTGAATTGTGTTAGGCAAGCAAAGGCGGGTACAATTTGTGGAGTGCCCGAATGATATAAATGGCATGATCGATGCTGCAAAGTATGCTGATCTGGCACTGCTTCTCATAGATGGAAGTTATGGTTTTGAAATGGTGGGTACTGGTTGCTTTGCTCTTTGTTTTGTGGGATTGAACTGTAAAAATCTTCTTATAATCTATTTCTAATTCTTAATTTCCAGTTAACTAGGAGTATAGAATTGATTTCTTGAGCAAAATAACTTGCCAGAGGACATAGCAGGTTCAAAATATGAATTTTTATGTATGAAATATTTGATTTTTTTTTAATGATTTTGTCTGGATCAGTGGATTGGTTTTTCAATTTTGCTGCTCCAGTTATCATATTGCATTGCAACTTGGTTTTCCTATACCATTATGAGACCATGACTCTTTTATCATTTTTTCGAATGAAGCATATTTAGCATTTATTGAGTTTTTGCTGTTTCTGTTGCTGGCCACACCTTCAGCAAATTCTTTTTTTGAAGGATTGTTCGGCACAAAAAAAATTATGTTTATCATGCATGTGGAGATTTAAATTTTTAATGTTGTTTACAGGAAACATTTGAGTTCCTCAATATTTTGCAAATGCATGGATTCCCAAAGGTTATGGGAGTTCTTACACATCTGGATAAGTTCAAGGATCAGAAGAAACTGAAGAAAACAAAGCAACGACTGAAACATCGTTTCTGGACGGAGATATATGATGGAGCAAAATTATTTTATCTATCAGGTTTGATTAACGAAAAGTAAGTGTTTTGATAGTACTTGTTGATTCCATGTCCATTAAGACTTGAATTTTTTTAAAACTTTTGCATGGATTGAATTGTTACTTTGTTTTCAATGTAATCAGGTACACAAAACGTGAAATTCACAATCTTGCCCGGTTCATATCCGTCATGAAATTTCATCCTTTGTCTTGGCGAACTTCTCATCCTTACATTTTGGTAGATCGCTTTGAAGATGTTACTGCTCCTGAAAAAGTGCAGGCCAATAAAAAATGTGATAGAAATGTCATTCTCTATGGTTATTTGCGAGGCTGTAATTTGAAAAAAGGGACAAAGGTATATCCTCTCAACCATCTGAAATTATTAACTATTTAACTATTGATTTCTTATTTTTAAAGTAACATGTCTGGAGAAGTTATAGATTATTTTTCAACTTGATGGCATCTTTGGCTTGTATGGAAATTCTATTTTTTGTATTTGTCTAAAGAAGTTGGTTAGTAGTAATGTAGTATGGAAATACAGAGATGCCATTGGTGTTTCCAAAAACAAGGTATATATCTCCTGTTTTTAGTGATCATGAAACAACAAAGCTATTTTTTGTTTTCAAGAAAAATTAACTAAAAAGAGCTAAATGAATACGTTTCATTGGTTTTTTGTTCTTAAAAACAAAATATAGTTACCAAATAAGGTTAGTTTTTCTTGATGGGCATGCTCTGGTTAGCTCAACTTTAGTGGCCCATGGATAGTTTTCTATATTGCAACTCAAGCTTGGGGTTAAGTGATGAAGAGGATGCTTGTTAATTATTCGGCATATTAAACCCAATCCATTACGTTTGAGCAAAACTGGGCAATTGGCTTCAGCTTATGGAGTGGTTAATTTAATTTGGCATGTTGCATTTGAAATTGTGTGCCTATTGAAAATCAACCAAGTAATCACTTAGAGAAGCCAAGGCTAGAAGTAATAGACTGAAGTAGGAGAGCTAAACTGTTAAAGTAGATCAGTTTTGCTTTTAGAGTTGTCTAATTCTGGTGTTGATTTTGCATTCAAAGATAAGCTCATGAATCAGGTTGTTTGCAGCCAACGAATTGTTGACCTAGCTGAGTCAGGCTGTTAGCATTTTTGATAGGTTTCTGTTAAGTTACCAAAGTTTGGGAAAAAAAGTTTTTATTTTGCCTTTTAGGTGTAAATTTGTGCCTGCATTGGAGTAATGGAAAGTTGTATTGATGAAGCTGGACATGGTGTTTGCCGTTGGAAGTTCTTTTAATATCTTGAACTCTGAATATTGTCAACTCAAATTGTCTGGTCTATAGGCTGCTTAATGATATTTTCAATGATTTCTATTGCAAAATCTTGCTTATCAACTTGTGTCCAATCCGTATATTGTATGTGTGAGCTAATAGACTTTTGTGATACAGGTGCATATTGCTGGTGTTGGTGATTGTACTCTAGCTGGTGTTTCAGAACTTGCTGATCCTTGTCCTTTACCATCAGCTGCCAAAAAGAAGGGGCTGCGTGATAAGGAGAAACTCTTTTATGCGCCAATGTCCGGCCTTGGGGATCTACTTTATGACAAGGATGCTGTCTATATAAACATAAATGATCATTTTGTTCAATTTTCCAAAGTAGATGATGAGAATAAAAAAACAACACGTAAAGGTTACTTTCTGTGTTCAAAACCTTTTAGTTTTGCTGATTGAGGATATTTGTAGTGCATGATTGGTCAATGATTCCCCTTTTAATCTCTCACTTACTCACTATTTCCCATCTTTCGAAGCTTCTCAACTCTTAATCACTTATTTATGACTCCAACCTAGGTTATCTCAAATTTTAGGAGAAGCATTCCAATTTTTGCAGATTCCATGATTCTTTGGCTCATGCCTCATGTATTTTTGTTCTTTTGTTGACAGAAACGGAAAGGGATGTGGGTGAGGTTTTAGTAAAATCACTTCAGAATACAAAATATTCACTTGATGAGAAGTTACAAAATAGCTTCATTAACTATTACAGTCGGAAGCCTGGTATCTCCTCAGAAGCTCAGGATGATGTGAAAAATGCTCATCTACATGTAGATCGAGTTGACCCTTCGACACAATGTCTGTCTGGCAAAAAAATTGAAGCTGATCTGGATGATTCAGAGTTGTCAGATCAAGATGAAGCTTTTCCAAGTGGTGGGATGATGACTGGTGAAGGTACTGACTCTGACAATGAAAATGGCAGTGAATCAGAGCAGCAAATTCAGCTGGGACATTCGGAGTTTCATCATGGAAGGCTACGGAGAAAGGTTTTCTTGCAAAATGATGTTGATCATAATGATGTGAAGGTAAAAATAATGTGTATGCTTGTTATGTCTTCTTAAAAATGACCAGCCCAAGTGGGGTGTAGTATTCCTTCATTTGTTTCCTCATGCAGATGCGTGTATACGTTTATGCATCTATAATAAGGTTTTTGTTGTGAAATTGATTAAATAGCTTGAGTATCCTGCTTCTATGTTGCTAAAGTACTTAATTGATTTCACTGCCATAATCATTCTATGTTGTTTCCTAGAGAATGTTTGATATCCTTGGCAATAGGAATCTGTAATATTTCCGGGTTTGTCTTTCCTGTCTGAATTTATGCTTTGGGTCTGAGAATCTGCAGTATACCTATCGTATAGGTATACTCATATAGACCCTTTATTGTTTGGAATACTAATTATCAAGTAATGTTTGTCTATTGGCATGTTTCTTTCATCCTTTTTGGTTCTTCCATAAAAGTAAAAGGTACTCAGCACCCTCACCTCTGTTTGTCAGTCGGAAAGCTTGTTTGGGGAGGGAAAAGTTGGACCCCTGATGCTTACATAACTGACGCTGAGTAACTTGCAGTGTAAAGATTGTAGCACTGTAGTGTTTATCTTGAAAACTCTTATAATTTGTTTGTCAAAAAATCTAATGATGATGATGATGATGATGATGATGATTATAGGAGTCAGATGAAGAGAATGATCATGCTTACTCAGATAGTAATGATGACGACGACGACGGCGGCGATTACAAAGATGATTTGGAGACTCAGTCATATTCTGGCTCTGATTTTTCTGATGACGATGGAGGGGACGCCAAAGGTGATGGTATGTTTTGTCTATTCTAATTATTTTGATGTTATTATTAAATTTTCATGTTTGCATCTCGTTCTGAATTTGAGATCGATGCATATATTTATCTATAGTATCCAAGGCCACTTGTTTGATGTAACCATTCCTGTGCTAATAAAACCTTACTTTCTTGTACTTCTGGGTAATTTAGCATATTACCCACTTATGCCCCTTGAATTATTATTAACCAGTTTTAAAATATTGAATCATGTGTATGGCATCTGAGTCTATGTATGAGATGTAGGTATGCATGCTAATGCGTACCATCCATACCGAGGCAAAGCACTTAATTTGTGGCGACTTTGAAGCTTTGCTAATCAACCTCATTCTTGTACGGATATTTTGGTTGTTATATATTGCGCACTCCAACTGCGACCCATGACCATCTTTTGTTGAACTGATTTAATGTATAATTGAAATTGCAGATGTTGGAATATGCATCAGTAGTGGGTGCTATGTTTCTAGTTTGTTGATTTATTTTTAGTAGAGTACTTCCGAGAGATTCAATTCTTTGACCTACAAGTTAGGATGGGATTTATAGATATTGTTTCACAAAGCAATCTGATGGAGATGAAGAAATATTTTATGTACTGCTTGCTTATTTACTCTTTTCGTAATTCTTCTCATTGCTTGTGTTATAATTGCTCTTATAAAGATGACATGGGAAACATATCGAGGGGGAAGGAGTCAGAGACATTAGTGAAGCGTACTCTCTCTAGACAAAATTTTAATCTCATGCAAATTGTATATGGGAAATCTGCATCAGCGTCAACCATTTCTGTAAATGAAAAGCAGGAAAAAAGTGAGGACGAGGAAAGTGAAGGAGAAGAGTTTTTTAGGCCAAAAGGAGAAGGCAATAAGGTCCGTGCTTGATATATGTATGCTCATAAATTTGCTCCCTTAAGTAGAGTCAGATCTTGAATAACAAGTAGAGTCAGATCTTGAATAACTGGAGTTTGTGTTGCTTGTTCTCTTATTCTTGTTTTTCTTTATGACCAGAACTTAAGAGGAGAAGATGGTGAAATTGTTAATGCTGAAGACTGTTCTAAGTTTCTGAATTATGATAACCTCAAAGATTGGAAAAGGGAAGAAATATATGAAAGTATCCGAGATCGTTTTGTTACCGGTGACTGGTCGAAAGCTGCTCGCAGAAATCAATACTCGGGCACTGATGTTGAAGAGGAGGATTCTGTTTATGGTGAGTTTGAAGATCTAGAGATGGGTGAGAGGTACGAGGGCCGTCCTACAGATGATTCTGGGGATGCTTTAGTCCAGAAAGAAAATAACTCAGAAATCGAGGAACGAAGGCTAAAAAAGCTCGCACTTCGTGCCAAATTTGATGCTCAATATCCTTCTAACGAAAATTTTATGATTATTTTTATGCTTAAAATCCTTTTAGTTTTAAAGTTACGAGTATACTTTCTAAGAACTATAGTTCTTTCTCGAAATGCATTTGCCTCCCTCCATTTTTTACTTACTGAGCAGTAAGGTGATGCAGTGGACTGCTGTTACTGGTTGTTTCCCCTATTCTTAATAGAGTGGTTCCACAACTTTAACTCTCCTCTCTCTCTCTCTCTCATCCCTAAACATTTTGACTGTCCTGGTATGCTAATATTTAGCTAGGTTGCATGTGTATGGAAATGTTTTCCCTTTTTTGTTTCTCATTTCCCCAGTTGTTTGGCTGAGAGCAATGTCCGAATGGCTTTTGTGACCTTAATCTTTAATTACATTTGATGGATCTGAGTTATCCGATGAGGAAATAGATAAGAAAGATGTTGCCAAGTTTCATCACACTCAAGCAAATGAAAGTGGATATTTCGACAAGGTAAACTTTCTACCTACATTTGAGATGAATTTGCGTACTTGTACAATTATTTAATGCGAACTTACTATTTGTTCTTCCAGTTGAAGGAGGAGAATGAACTTAGAAGACAAAAGAATATTGCCGAACTCAATGATCTTGGTGAGACTGATCGATTAGAGATAGAGGGTTTTCGTACAGGAATGTATTTAAGATTGGAGGTTCATAATGTTCCCTGTGAGATGGTTGAATACTTTGATCCCTGCCATCCCATTCTGGTTGGGGGCCTTGGTCGTCATGGTGAAGAAAATGTTGGATACATGCAGGTTAGGAGGCTCAATCCTTCAATTTAAATTTCCTGCAATGTTGTAAGATATTTTTTTGCTCTGCCTCTGTTATATTGAAAATGCAGGCTTTTGTTTACCTGCAATTGAAGCAAAATTTCTTTTTTTATTTAGTAGAGCAACCTTGATTTACCTTGGCAATTTACTTTTAACTATTTAGAATTACTTGCACTTTAAATATTGCATGTGCTGCTGACTTAATTTTCTTTTTATTAACTTGACTCGTCAGGTTTCCTTGATTGTGTTGAGTAAACTGAGGCGTTACCATAGCTAATGAGATTTTACTTTTCAATTGTTTCAAGTTACTTACACTTATGTAACTTGCTCTGTAAGGCTTAATTCAGCGTCGCTAGACTGACTTAAGTTTTCTTTATTTACTTAATTTGCCAGGATTTTTTGATTTGTTAGGTAAACTGAGGTGTTACTATCGGTAATGAAATTTTATATGATTGTTTAAAGTTACTTACGGTTTAGGTAAATCAAGGATTAAATTACTGTTTAGGTCAAATTTTACTTGATTGTATAAATTTCGTTAGCATCTGTATGCATGTAGGTTTATTCTTTTGGATGTTGTAATGGAAGGATTGCTTTACTCAATGCGCCCAACACAGCCACACTTGTTACAAGCATTATGTTAATTATTTTCTCTTGTTTACAGGTCAGGTTAAAGCGGCACAGGTGGCACAGAAAAGTTCTGAAGACACGAGACCCCATTATCTTGTCCATTGGGTGGAGGCGTTACCAAACTACACCTGTTTATGCTATTGAGGATCGTAATGGAAGGCATCGCATGCTCAAATACACTCCAGAACACATGCATTGTCTTGCCATGTTCTGGGGTCCCCTTGCCCCGCCCAAAACAGGGGTGGTTGCTGTACAAAATTTATCAAACAATCAGGTTGGAAGTTTTTTCTCTTGATTTCAACACCCATTTGAAATGAGAAAAAGTGCAACTTGATCGACTAGGGTAAAGCGGCTGATGCCTGGATGAGGCTGAATCGATTGGATGAATTGCCAATTTTGACTTAGATTAGGCTGACATGGAATGTCTTGATGCCTATTTAATGTGAGAACATATCATAAGAATACTCAAATTTGTTTTTCTTTTGTAAAGCGCTTGTCTGACTGACCTGTATTTACTAGTGGCTATTTATTAAAAACCGACATGTGTATGCATATAGATATTTTGAACTTCCTTGCTCACCAAGAATACATTTCTTGCTCTTTTAGAGTATAGTATGCCTCTTTGATTGGAATAACTAAATACACAACCCTTGACTTGACATTGAGCCTACAGCTTGTGACCCTGCAAACCAAGCCCACTGAATTTGGTGCGCCACTTATTCAATAAACAAGCTAAAATAGGTTTTGCGCTTGGCCGGCTTGTTTATTATGATGAAGCAAAGATATTATGAGCAATGAGCAAGTATCTCTCATTGACAGATGGTCATTTACGTCCATGCTTCAGCACACTTTCTTTCCAACTATTCTTTTCAAATTTTGCTGTCTGATAATGAATATTATTGAGTTCTTGCATCTTGTGGCCAAAAAAAAATTCAACTTATTGGAATATGTATTACACAATATTAACATGGTTGCATGTTTTTGTTTCTCAAATGTTTATTTCTTTTCCCTTCTTTATCATTCTAGTTACCTATATTCATTCCCTACATGATGTCATTGGTTTCAGGCAGCATTCCGCATCACAGCAACCGCAGTTGTGCTTGAGTCTAACCATGCTGCTCAGATAGTTAAGAAAATCAAGCTGGTTGGTTATCCATGCAAGATATTCAAGAAGACTGCACTTATCAAGGATATGTTCACTTCAGACCTTGAAGTTTCTCGGTTTGAAGGTGCAGCTATTCGAACAGTCAGTGGTATCCGAGGACAGGTTAAAAAGGTTAGCTTTTTTTATTGATTGATAGGTTTGAGATCTTAGTTATGTTCTTATGTTTTTTTATTGGAATGTGTCCTTTGCATTGCTCAACAGGTTTAAACATGTCAACAGTACTCTTTAATCTTTAAAAGTAGCAGAACTATTGTTTTCTTTTTCAGTAATCCTTTTTTATACGAAAATTTATTGGTAACGTTGGCATTGGTATATATGTTTTCTTCTTTGTGCTGTTAAGGGCTCCTTGAAGTGATTCTTTATTTTTTTTCATCATTTCAGGTTGCAAAAGAAGAGCTCGGTAACCAACCCAAAAAGAAGGGAGGGGTACCCAGAGAAGGGGTTGCAAGATGCACTTTTGAGGACAAAATTCTGATGAGTGATATTGTTTTCCTCCGTGCGTGGACTCAAGTTGAAGTTCCTACCTTCTACAACCCATTAACCACAGCCCTCCAACCACGTGATGAGACCTGGCAAGGAATGAAAACTGTTGCCGAATTGAGAAGAGACCTTAATATTCCTATTCCTGTTAGTAAGGATTCACTATACAAGGTAATGTTTGATGCCCTTTTCACGGCAGCCTCCCTCCTGGTTGCAAAATGATAACCTAATATCTTTTATCTTTCTATTTGTATTTTACTGCTAGTTTTTCATATTTTAAAAATATTTTTTAACAGCCAATTGAAAGGACAAGAAAGAAGTTTAACCCACTAATAATTCCCAAGTCATTACATGCTGCTCTGCCATTTGCGTCCAAACCGAAAGATATACCCAGTCGGAAACAGCCACTCCTTGAAAATAGAAGAGCTGTCGTCATGGAGCCTCACGAGAAAAATGTTCATGTTCTTGTTCAACACCTTCAATTGATGGGTCATGAGAAGGTACGTATTCAAGGACAAAACTTGAGACTTCTTCAATCAAAATATATTCTATCCAGATTTTTACTCTATATCCATTCCATAATCTCATTTTCTGTTAAATCCTTTGGTTATTATTTATCTTTAATGATGATCTATAGATATGTCTGTTTTTGGAGACCACAAGTGGAATTGAGACCTTGAAAGCACTTAAATATTTTTTATTTTAGTATAAAGTGTGGAGAATAGTTTTTATGGGTTCAATTTGCATTTTTCACAAAAGCCTCAATGAGATCTTACCCATTAGCTTTAAGCTCTTGTTCTCTGTTTGTACGCAGAAAAGAAAAGATATGTCAATAGGATCAAGGAAGCTTTTCCTGATTTTGATGGCCGCCTAATTTTCTTCCTGTGGACAAAAACTGGTTATTTTTAGCATGCGTCTTTAGGAACATCATTGATTACCTGAGATGTCTCGTTATTCAAGTTTCATGTTACCTCAGGTGATGACAGGATAGAGGGAGGTCTATCCATTGGCTGATATAGTCTAATGACTAATGAACCTGGCAATGTAATGCGCTGGATCTTTCTTTAGTAGTGACTCGGTCAATGCATAGTCATGCTTAGGTTCGTTAGTTTGGTTCATTAAAATGCTTGCTGGGGATTGAGGCTCCATCATGTATTGTTTTTGTGTATTGAGCTTATGTCAGCCTTTTGTTCCCAATGCTGTAACAATCTGCATCATTCTATCTGACATGAAGCTTTATTCTCCAGAAAATACAATTTTCAATCAGCAGTGGAGATCTGTTGGGCGAGTTAACTTGATAAATTTTTATTCTCTTCCAGCCACAGTAGACCTTGCAAAATTGTTTAGTTTTTCAAAATAGACCTTATGAGAAAGTTTGATTGCCCCTTTTAACCCCTTGTATTTAATTTTAGCTTCAAAGAGGATGGGTAAACTAATAAGCTTTGGCGACATGAACCCCCATCTCCATACTAAGATTCAATGTATATTTACTTATTTAGAACATCTTATTCAATATAATAAAAACTAGGCTCTAATTGGGGAACATGTAAGAAAAGCTTGGGGTGGGGGTGTGTGTGTAAAGCGGGTGAGTTCAGTAGAATTTTTGTGGTTACTTGTGGGGGTAATGTAGGGGGGTAGTGGTAATTTAGAAATTTATAAAAGCTTACATGTGTAATTTTTTTGGAAGATAGATTTAGTAGCAGAATCCATGGCTTTTGTGTGTTGTTTAAAAGAAAGCAGTTTAGTTCTCTTGCTAGTATGTAACTATGTATAGATATATACTTACGTATTATATAATAGTGTGTGTGAGAGAGAGATACAAGATGGTGTTGTCCTTCACCATGACCCGTGGGTATTAATTAGTCTTGTTTCTGTTCTTGTTTAGATCATTTCTTTTGTTTGAAACGCTATGATCCTTCCAACTTGGGAGAATTTTTTTTATGAACTACTTACCCATCACCTGGAACTTTTTCATATTCAAGAATAAGCATAGCATCTTAGAAACACTGCCTCTGGCTATGGTACGGATAATCTGGAAGGAAAAGAACCGGACATGCTTTAATGAGAAAGAAATGCTCTTAGAAATCCTAATAGATAACTGGCTTAGCATGGTCAATTTTTTGTTCTCTTATATCCTCAATTGTGTCAGCAGTAATATGCTAGCGAACTTACGTAATTTCTATTTGATCCTCTTTTGTTATTTGTTGCATCCCGTTTGTGCCTCTTCGACAAAATTTTTTCTTTAGGAAAGTTGATAATTAGACCCAATGGATTTTGCAGACGAAGAAGAGGAAACTGAAGGAAGAACAGAAGAGGGAAGCACATCAAGCAGAGAAAGCGAAGGATGAGAAGTTGTCTAAGGAACGCCAGAGAGAGCAACGGCGAGAGAGATATCGAGTGGAAGATAAACAGAAGAAGAAGATGAGGAGAGTTTCTGAATCCTGATAAGCCAAACATAGCACGACTAATCTTATAAATTATGTCACTTGGTATTTGGTGGTGCACCGACAGACAAGAAACTGGTCATCATGTATAATGGGCAACAATGAGGGGTACTTCAATTCGTGGAACATGTGCTGTCAAGGGCGCCGAGCACTGGGCTAAACTGGTTGCTTATTGTTAAAATTCTATAATTTGATTAAATTTTTTTTAGCTATTTTGTATTTTTGTCCAAGTAACTGCACTATTTAGATTTGGGTTGGTGGGTTGGTGGTTTTAGTGATGAACCTCTTGCAAGAGTCTGGGCAATATAATTTATAGAGAGCACCTTTTTGTGAGATCTACATTGGGAATTATGTTGTTTTGTGGCATCTCAATTCAGTCATGGAATTTTTTTTATTTTTTTTGGGTTTCAGCAATGGTTTCTCCTCTTGCTCTTTTTCCTGTGTTTTAGATATCATTATTGGATTTGATGTACGGTTTCAGTTGTTTCAAGTAATACAACAAATGCTTGGTCCTCGTCAGTTCTTTTTGTTAGATGTGAATTGTTTACTTGATACTTTTGCTTTTCTTTTGTTATTGTAGTGGGTAAAATCAAAAATCAAAGATTTGTAAATACGGCTCATTAGCAATCTGTAACAAATATCAATGGGTGAGTCAGAAAGCTTGACACTTCTACGGTACCTAGCAAAAAAGCTCCAATGATCAAGTCAACAAAACAATTAAGATAGATATGATCGGTAGTACAGGATGCAATATGTCATTAAGTACATAGTATTAGCTGAAGGTTTTAGGGGTTTTTCATAGAAGAACGCCAGTTGCAATGCTTGAGAGCTTAGAGGATTCAGAGAAGAGTAAGAAGAAGATCCTTGTTTCAGGCACACAGGTTCTGTGTGCCCTTTTTATAGATTTGAAAGGTTAAACTAGCCGTTGGAATTTCAACACACATGACTGCATTGTGACAAGTAAAACCAACAGCTTCAAGCTATATATAATTTCTGCTCTCAAGAATTTATACATTGATTATTATACAGACTAAGAAAAGGCCATTGCATAGCACCATGCCCGCAACCTTTGCTACATCTAAAAAGCACCCTATTGCTGCTTCTAGCATTTACAGACCTATCATTGACACGTATGAGCATGTCGTAGGCTCATATCTCCTTATGTACCAGCATTGTTCTTTGACTTCCGTCCCCTATGTTTCTCGCAACAACCATCCGCAATGCTGCATTTTGAAGGTAATACATAATACACCATGGTTGAGGTATAGAGTAGTACCTCGGCCAAAAGAACTGAAGTTATTGGTCCATGCTTGGATTTCAGTTAATCCCTAAAGAACTAGGAGTAAAACCCGTGAAATTCTGGCCATTTCGAGCACCTCATTCCAGTTCACTGGCATTATGTCATTGTCTCCTTAATTGAAGTAGAACGCAAGTCATCATGAAACAGGATACTACAAAGGGAAGACACAGAGACGGCCTAAATGTCGAAACCATCATCCCCATGCTACGTAGGTCCTGCCAAAAAGCAATTGCTGCTGCCAGAGCTACCCATTGTGCAAGGCACATCACGAACAAGAAATTTCACGCTGCGTGTGCGAATATAGTCCAGTACATCGAGACATTCCTGCAAATCAGAGTCGCTCACCAACATCACCCATTCCTGTTCATCGTCCAGATACTTGAGCTGGAACGTCCCATTTTGTAATTTGAACCTTTTTGCAACTTCATTATATAGCTGGAAACAGCCTAAGGAAGGGTCAAACTTGAACCTCATTGTGTCTTCCTTATAAGTAGCTTTTACAGTAATTACAGATCCACCATCGCCGCAGCTTGTTTTGGCTTTCAAATTTCGATCTTCAAAACTCCGAGAGCTTGTCGAACAGCAATGCATCAAAGAACCAGAGCCATTTGACGAGTCAGTCATGCTTGAAGCAGAGGGCTGGTCATGCTCGAGAATCCCGTCATCACCCTCCATTTTGGTATCTATTTCATCAGTAGCAGCAAAGGAGCTCGAGTTCTGAGATACAAAATGGCAGTCAGTCTTCTCTACTATTGTACTATTGTTGTTCAGACCCCATTTGCCCTCTTGATTTACAAAATAGGAACTGAAAGCTGCATTTTCAGGGAGGACCCAATGTGTCGAGCCAAGACTACCTGGCTGGAATAGTCCAGCTCCTAATGCAACTGACTTGGAGTCTTTACTACAATCAATGACAGATACAGAAGATTGCTTTAGTTCTTCATGACATGTATCCAGACAACATTCATCAGCCTCCACTCTGACCACCGGATTCTCGCCCTCAAGACAGGATGCTGAAGCTATTGCCACAGTATCTTGTGGGTTTTTGTCTGGAAAATTTATTATCTTTTGAGCATCAACTTCTTGAAGGATGGAACCAGCTGCCACAAAACCTCCTGTGGTTGGATCATACTTGAGCCCTCCTTCCACCCCCTGAACAGAGTCAAGTACAGTTTGTATCTTCCTCAGTGAACGATTCACCTTGTTTATTTTGCGGGATGGCCATCTGGAGATCCCATGTTGTCTGCATATCCTTTTCAGAGTCGTCGGACAAACTACAAAAGCAAAATTTCCAAATACAGATCAGTAGAAAGAATGCCCTTACATTAAAATTAACTACAAATAGAATCTTGACAGGAGACTTCACAATTATATCTTAGTTAGATGTCAGTAGCTCCACGAAAATCAGTTTACCCCTAGCAGCAGAAAATTGTCTCTAGCACTCATACCAAATAGATGTACACATAACTCATGCTTAAAACTATTTAATTAACCAAATACTTCTCTAATAAAGGAGCTATTGTGCCCCATTGGTGGCCAGTTCATAATCACTTGCACGAGGGGTAAGCTTTGGTTCACCCCTCCCTCAAAAAAAAAGAAAAAGAAAAATAATGTTATCCCATCATTTATCATAAGAGCAAATAATTCTCTAATATTATGAATTTACTAGATGGAGATAAATTAGCTTTAACATTTAATATTAAACTGTAAACATATAATTTTGGAATAATATGTACTCTGCATATTCAATATTGACATGAGAACACCAAGCAGAAACCTATGACACTTTTTCCTTTTTTTTTCTTTGAAGATTTGGACATCTAAGAAAATGGCCTGGAGTCTTACCACCAATGTTTTTAGCAGCATCCTTAAGGCTCCCAGAAAAATACTGCTGAAGAACACTCAAGCTCACATGTTTCTCTGCCGTATTTCTCTTTTTCTCTGGCTGTCTTCTAGATCCACTTCTTCCCTACAAGAAATGTTGAACAATTTTTAAAAAAAGAAAAGACAGTTAAGGCTCAACCCAAAAAAAGTAGTTAAAAACTGAATTCAGCTCAGCTAAGAAATCGTTTGCAGAGAAGCCTGACTATTACTCCCATATTAACAAATTTCCTTTCAGAATCTATTTCCACCCAGGTCTGGTTCATATTTAACCCTGTGCCTTTACTAAGTAGACATACAATACACAGTGATCTTTGTGGGGAACGTTTTAGTAGTGAATCTGAGCTTCGGGTCTGTCGAACAGAGAAAAAGAGATTTTACAAAAAAAAAAGTGATTCGACAAAAAAATAAAGGTTCTACAAAGAAATATAAAAAAAAAAGTTCTACATTGACACTACAACGAAAACTGTGATTTCATGTTTTTCTCGGCAATACAATTCCAAGGACGTTGGTCTCGCTTTTATCGGATGCTGGGAAGGGGTATTTTCGGGATATCAATCATTTTGTACTCATTTCTAAGTTTCAAAATGGAGTAAACCTATTTCAAAGAATGGGACTCCTTAAGTCTTTTCATCTAATTTGCCCATGAAATAATACAAGAAGATATAATTAATTCTTTTCAGTTTTACATATAATGCCGGTTTCATACAAATATGCGTGTAGTACTTTCATTGTATTTATCCATACATATAAAAATAGATGAACAAACATTGGCGTCTCCAAGTATTGAAGTATATGTGTGTGTGTACGTAAACATATAGTACACACGCATGTATAACTATATTGTATGCATACAAGCAGACACACATGTATGCAAGATGCATAAATTCTACAACGTGTTACGTCAACAGAAAAGGAGGGTATTATCATCCACACATGCCCACAATTTATTTGTAACCCAAATACCAACTTTTAATCGGTATTCCAATTCTCAGTTCTTGCAAGGTTTCACAATACCGATATTGTCATTACAATCACAATTTTATATTGGTTCACACCAAACCTCGTAATGCAATAGGATTACCATTACCATTGCAATGCTTAACCAGCTAAACAGGGCCTAAATTCATTTCATATAAAAAAAAATGGTATTTTCGGAGCTAAGACACCACCGTTAATCAGCATTACTTCATGCAAGACTTAAATAATCATTGAATATACCAAATTCGCTTAGCTGAAAATATCAAGGATGAGATGCATCCTATACGTCCTTGTTACCGTAATAAATCCATCTTATAGACTCAACAACTTGTAAGATAACCTACAACTCAAAATAGAAGAAAATAGAAAATGAAACGGCAGTTTGAAACAAAGGACCATAACAAGATTTTGAATTACAAATTTATGAAAGGGCATCTCTACCAAAATAGAGCTCGATACTCGATAGCAACAAAAACAATAAGAAATCCAAACATCACCCACGGCATCTCAACCTAAATGTCCTATCATTTCATCATTGTAGCAAATGCCTTTAAACTATCTACTTTTCCATCCCCAAAAACTCGACGCTGTGTTAGACTCACTTGTCTATTTGATAAAATGTCCATAGAAGTATAAAAGTGTGATCTTTCAATTTTGCTAAGGGCAAAATCAATTCAAGCATAAAAACACTGAGTAAGAAAAGAGTAATCAAGCACATTACCTGTTCTTGGGGAGCATCGGTTTCAACTTCATCCTTATTTGGCTCCGATAAGTTTAGAAGCATCTTTTCAATTGAACCCACAGTCGTTCCTAGAAAGTCCATTTGAGAGCCACTCACAGGAAAAACCACAGAAGGGGAATTTTGGACAGCTCCCTTCTCCGTGTTCAAATCTTGTCCTCCAGTTAATTCTTCATCTGAAACTGTTCTCAAACTCTGGCAGATTCTCTGCATCGTGCCTGACAGGCTGTTTAACAAGAGTTGCTGCTCAGAACTCTCTTTCATATTGATGGGAAGAAATAACTCTAGTATATAATCATCATTACAAGTGTAGGTGCTCTTCAGCCTGATCGCAATGGCCGCATTTAGGCCAAATTTACGTGCATGATGGACAAGTGGATACTCCGTTATGTCGTATGTCTTTACATCAGGCATGAAAAAGGGGTGATTTGATTGAAGCACTTTTCCAGCTATACCTTGACCTTCCTCGATATAATGTTCCCCACATGCATGCACAAACCCTTGCATCTCTTTATCATTCACATAACATGCTGTATCCTCGATGCAAAGTACAGATTTCCCATTTGAACATTTGTTACCTTCTCTAACACGTACATTTATAGTTTCATCAGAAGCTTCCTCTGAATAACTGCAGGGAATCCATGTCAAAGCTAGAGGTAATCTATGCGTGTGACACATGGTGCGTAAAACATTAGTTATTTCAGCTATGGCAGATCTTTGATTCCTTGAGAGGCTCTGGAAAATAGCAGATTATATTAGAAAACTTCCACGGATTGCAAAAGGAAATCATGTGCAAATGTAACTATTGCAATTATCTTCTTTTGCCTTCAATTATGCTTTCTTCATATTTTATGGGAGTCCGTGGTGAGGTGCCAGGTGTCATTTAGTGGTGGAGCAGGAGAGGATAAGAGTGAAGCAAGGAATAAATGAGTGAAAGAAAATATATTCTGCATCTGATGCTGATGTCTACCTGAGAAAAAAGTCGAGGAGGTGCAGTGGACCGCAAATTCACAACCTGCATATGGGACAAATTCACAGAGATTTCATAACAATGCAAGATACCATTAAAAATGCAACTTTGAATCCATATATGAATAACACATAGGACATCGCCTTTGAGTAATATGTTATAATCACTACTAGTTAGGATACAGCCCTTACAAGAGATAAACAAACAAGGACCCCAAATATATAGTAAAATTTTAAAAAGTGCAACAAGAAGAAGCTCCATTCACTTTCAGTTCTCACTTTTTTGCATAAACTTTCCTCTATTCATCATTTTGAACCAACTAATTAAAGATGGTAAAAAAAGGCAAACAACTCCGTGCACAAGGCTTCCGCAATGGACGGAATTGGGAACATGTAGGATATACGCATGCCTTACTCCCACATAATATGTGGAGAGGTTGAATCTATGACCTCAGAATCACGTACCTCGCAAGCGGTATAAGCAGAAGATTAGGTAATCCAATTTAAATATTACTTGTGTTTAGAAATTAGGACATAGATATATCGGTTCCCCTCCGACAGCTTTTCCCTTCCTTCTTTCATTATAAATTTCATGGAGCACAGTAAATTTTTAACACAAGGATGTCCAGCACAAAAAACCTACAGAAAGAAGACTTTTTCTACAGTACAAATAAGAACTAACCTTCAATGCACGACAAACTGCTTCTATCTCTGAATCAAAATTTGGCTTCTCTTTGATTGTTACAAGTTCTAGCACAGCACAGCAAGACATCTCATGATGTTCAAAGACCGGAAAGGCAATCGAACCACAGACTGCATGATTAACAGCATGATTTACACGTACATACTCGACGTCACTATAGAACTTCACATTTGATGTCCACTCTGGAACTTTAGAGATGAATACACGACCAGGAAGGCCCAGAGGAAACTCTTGTTTCACTCCCGTTGAGAAGGTAAACTTCCTCGACACTTCACGATACCCTGTAAGAACTCTATCAAGCATGTATGGTTGATCATAAGTGCTTAATATATACTTATCTCCATGCTTTATCGGGAGCCAGACTTGTGCCAAAATGCCCCCTCCAGAAGACTCTTTAAATAAGGATAACGCCCTAAGCATCTTCTCATCAAGTGACCACCCAATTGGCCGAGCAACCACATAATCCGCCATAGTGGACGTGATGTTTGTTACAGAAGCACTATTATTTTGCTCAGCAGCAGCATCATCAGCATCGACTGAATCAAAACATAAACCAAGTTGTGCACCTTTTTCCTGAAACACCATCCTCTCTTCACCATTATAAGAAGACCCCCCAGTCCTTGACATCATGCCACCATCAGAAAAGCCGGGAGAATTTTGATCAGTTAAATTTGATGTATCGAATGATGCACATGGTACTGACTGAAATGGAGGCAACCCATATGTAGCAAACATCTGATCCGTAATTAATGATGGGCTGCTGCACCATCCTGCATATTTATCAAAACTCATGAGGTCCGGAATATTGCACAGATCCTCAACCATTGAACTCCTTACACTACATTCTAAGGGTGCGGGGCTATCTCTTTGTCCCCTTTGTGGAGCCCAATAACCTGCTCCCGATTCCTTAGCCAAAAAAGTGTTTTCCATCTTTAATCAAAAACGCCTCTCATCAAAACTAATGAAATGCCTCAACAGAACCATCAAAAGAAAACTTGAACTAACGCTATTGTTTCTCTTAGTCCCTTGAGTTCTTCCACCCCCCAAATCCCGTCACACTTAGAACCTCTGATATTAGAAACTTTCCTGGCGTTGATGAAAGAACTGAACTTGACACTAAAACCACTATCAATATCATAGTAACCCTGCACCTGCAGTCCCCAAATAGCAAAGTAACAATTCCTTTCAGTCCATTTACATAAAAGCAACTTCAACCCCAACATGTAAAATTGTGGTTGTAAAATGAGATAATACAACCCTGAATAGTGATTTTTAAGGGATGTAAATTTTTTTATGTTGCAATCATAGTTTGTATAAATGGGGTTGTATATCACTATTCATTGTAAAATTCATTAAATTAAGGCCTATGAAAACTCCAACCCTACATGTAAATGGGCATGTATATGATCCAACGATCATTTTACATGCCCATACGGACCATAACCTCAAATCAGAGGTACAACCCATGTTGTATCCTAGGTATAATATACAATCCAAGCTTATCTGGATGTATATTTACATTGACATGGGCAAGATAGAACCCGGGTTGTACTTTATAACTCAACCACTGATTTAACGGTATGGGTATGTGGAATGGATATACATCCCCATTTACAACCTGAGTTAAACAACGCAACAATAAGATTTTCTTTCTATAAATAGAAACAGAAATAAATAGAAGTGACCTCACAAATGAAACAAACCAGTTTCTCGTTCCCCAAGCGGCAACAAAAGTCCACAGCTTTCAATCAACAATAACTCACAAAACCCACCTCCAAAATTTCCCTCATATACCCAAATCTCTACAACACAAATTACATGTAAGCCTAACATATATTTTTTCTATATTTTTAAATAAATAAATAAAAAACAATGAATCTGCATGATTATAAGGAAATTCACTTAAAATGAATCACAATTTAAATTGATCAAAATTAAAATTCACAATCTTCCTATAGAAAGATAGAAACTCCACTAACGCCAATATAGGTATGTTAGCAAATTTCCAGAAAAGAGAGAATCCATTAAAAATTCAGATGGAACTCCAAAGCTAAATTTCTCAATTCACGATAAGATTTAGTAAGAAATGTGACTTAAAGCAAACCATATTCATCAACAAACAACCGACCTGATTGGAAGCTCCTCGAAACACTGCCGAATATCAGGATAAAAGCCAGAGCAATTACAAAGAAAGTCAGACAGAGGAGGAAATCCAAAACGAATAAATGAGGTCACATAGAAATGGGGTTTTGTTCTCCTGGGTTTTACTAGAAATAGACACTGTCTGATGAAGCAATTTAATCAGTGGCAACGCAAGTTCTTGTTTTCGGTATGTGCAGACAGCAGAATACAGGGGTTTGGATGTAAGAGAGAGACGAGGAAAAGTTTGGTACTTTGGTTGTGTTTGTACATTCTTTGTTTGCTCGAGATCCAGTGTCCAAACACATTTATTTATAGCTTTTTACAATGGGAAATATATATATATATACACACACACACCATGTAGCGTACGTTTGTGATGCCAATTATACCCTGATTTTGCTTACTCAACTTTTGTTGGTTTCATTTTTAACTTAATTAATCTAAAAGGTCCTAAATTTGGTTAATTTTTATATATTCTATACATATTTCATTTGATAAAGCTTATTTGCTGTAAAAATAATCTAACTTATAAGTTGTGAAAGTTAAACGAGTTATTGAGGCGTTTGGTAAAACTTATAAATAACATTAGCTTATAAGCTGTAAAAAATTATTTTTATTTGGGACATTCACTAATAAGTCGGAAAATGTGTATTTCATTGACTAACTTCAACATTTTCAATATATCATTCAAATAATTATGGACAAATATACTCTTATTCTAATAAATTCTTATGCGTATGACATATGCTGATATGCTGACATCATGAGATTTCTTTTAAAAACTTTAAAATATTTTTATCATTCAAAATACAAGTTGTATTTTTGAAAAATACTTAGAGCATTTCTCAAACTTATCCGGAATTCAAAATATTTCTCAAACTTATCCAGAAATAAGAGGATTTTTCAAAACTCACCCAACAAATCAGAGTAGTTTTCACAATTAAGCAAAAAAGTTCAAATAATTTTATAAAATATATCAAAAAATTATAAAATTTCTGGAAAAAAAAACCCTGGGGATTTCTGAAACTTCCACAAACTTTAGAGCATTCACCAAAACAAATCAAAAAAGTTTTTAAAATTAACCAAATAAATTTTAAGACTTCATTAAATATATCAAACAAATTATAGAATTTCTGTAAATCAAACAAAAACAACCAAAACTCTAAACCCTACAATTACAGTTTTAATTTTGAACAAAAAATCTTACAAATAATTAAAAGGAATTTACAAAAATAAAAAGAAAATCATAAAAATTTACTAACCAATATTCCTAAATCCTAAACCTCAAAATCCTAAACACTAAATTATAATCTCGTAAACTCCAAAAACCTAAATTCTAAACACTAAACTCTAATTTCCTAAACCAAAAACCATAAGCTCCTAAATTTTAAACTCTATTATCAGAAATTATTTGAATTTCCTATCAAAAAAGTTAGTGGATTTCTCAAAATCAAACAAAAAATTATCAAAAATTCAGATGATCAGAGGATTTGTCAAACTTACCCAGAATTTAGAGGATTTCGCAAAACTCACTAAAAAAATTCATAAGATTTTTCAAAATTAAGCAACAAAATACAGAGAATTTTCATAAAACTCACCAATACGTCCAAAAATTGGTTGGGAATCATAGCTCTTGCTCTTGTGAGTTCAACGATGTAATCAATTTTCAAAACGATGGTCGGAGTTGGCCGGATCGAAGGAGAGAAGTTTCGGTGTACACAAGCTTTTCTTCGTGGTTATATAGCATTTATTAAATAATTAATTAGTAATATAACAATGTTATTTTTTTTTTACAAATATAGCAATTCACATTGTTGCCTACAACGTGAATTTCATTAGACTTTTATGAATTGCGTTGTTGCCAATAATAATTTTATTGTTTATCAAATTTTCCATATTCAAGTTGTTGTCAATAACATAATTTTTTTTTTAAAGTTAAAGCACAAGAAATAAATTTGCAAAAATAGTAGTTATAAAAATTAGTTTTAGCAGTTTCAAAAGTAATAATTATAGGGCGTACACATTTAAAGGAAATAAAACAACATATAACTAAAATATAAAGACCGACCTGTCGTCTTCTAATGCATGTAGGTGGAGCGAATGATGGATCGACCTTGTCATCATGGCGTCCACATGGTACATGACTGCTAACCTTAATTTGTTGTAGCCAATGAATTTCATTTACTTCATTTATGATGTCACGACATGTGCAGAATCAGTTAGGAAGTGAGGCAATAGTGGACTCATCTACAGCATATTGGAGTGCAACAGATGCTCGACGAGCACCGATAAGGATCATCAATGCCTATGAATGATTTTTTTGTTTGTGTTTATATTCTATGATTGTTGAAAATGACCAATTAATTGTACTTACCACGCACTGTAGTCTACCATCGTGAGGCTCAAACTCTAGTGTCGGCTCATGTGGAACGTCAGTCAATGGACTAATAAAATGACGAGTGATAGAAAGGTATCACTGCATGTGATTCTCAATGCTAGTGTGTACCACTTTATCATTGTAGATCAAGCTATGTCCTGCCACATAAGAGACTACCTTCCAAGCAAATATATGGCACAACCAATAAGCTCTCTGTTGTATATGTGGTCCAAACAACGTGTATGTAAATGATGTCATTAATATTATGCAATGAAAAAATACTAAAAATATAACCACAAATTATATATACCTAATGATGTAGCTGTCCACAAATTATGACAACGTCTCGCTTGCTATGTCATTTTGTTAGACTCTCATATCGGAAAGATGTGGGAGTTTGAGTTGTTTATAAACAATAAAGCCCACATCAACCACTAACAAGATATTTTCTCTTGTTTCAGTGATTGGGTCCAAATCCATTTGCTAGATTTGAAGAGAAACAAAATCGTACAGGTTCGATATATCCTTAGGAATTGATTAAAAGCGGATAATATTGTCAATATGTATGATGTGTGAAAATTAGAGCGCATTTAATGTTTAAAGTACGTTGTTGACACAAATAAAATTCACTTTGTTGTCTATACTTGTAAAAATAAATAAATTTTTTATATTACTAGTTAATTATTCAATAAATGTTTTTTTTTAGGAAATATTCAATAAATCTCAGAAGGCAATAAAACTCAAACTACTACTAATTGGCCATGGTATCAAAAACAAAACGAGGGCAAAATGGTAAAATGAGAGGCAATGGATGATGTCAGAAGCCCATAAAAGAGAAAAGGAGCATGGTCAAATGGCCAACACGTGTGCAACTCGGATCTTTTTAGAATCTGGGAGGGGGAGAGGGAGGGGGGATTCCAAACTCCTCCATGTCACCCACCTACGTACAGTTCCCGTGTCTACGCCAGCCACATCAAAGCTGTAAATCATGCGGGTCCCGTACTTTTTTAATATTTAAGATTTTTTCTTTCTATTAATTTAAATTTTAAAAGTTTTCAAGTTTTTTAAAACTTAGATATGCCCATAAGAAAAGTAAATTTAGCAGCATGACAACAGAATAAGATAAATCAAAGTCCAGCGTGTCATCATAATAATATTATTCTCACTAAAAATCGAGTTCATAATCTTTCGAGTCAATACAATTTGATTCTAAAAAGATTTATCACTATACTATCACTCAAACAAGCCACAACCCCAATTGCAGGGATCGGCGGCGCAAACAGAGGGTTAGAAAAGTTTCTTTGTGGAGCATGCATGCACCTACATGGACTATGGCAAGGGTAATGAGATGATGGATGGCCAAGAGTGGCAAGGGTAATGAGATGATGGATGGCCAAGAGTGGCAAGGGTAATGAGATGATGGATGGCCAAGAGTGACGCAGATTTGAGCGACTAGGAGGAAGAGAGCATAGTTGAGCAACATGCACAACATCAGTAGAGAAAGGCGTCGCCAGACTTGCCAGGAGAGAGCCGTATATATAAGAATAAGATATAGTATGTTGTTATCAGTATATAATTTAACAAAATTTTAAATTTAATTTACAATTCTTCGATCTATATATAATTTTCCTAGGATGGATCAAGTGGCCATGAGGCAACTCCGGAACCTCATCTTCGTTCTTCAAGCTCTAGCCATCATTCTTCCACTCAGTGTAAGTGGTCTTCTTAATTTTTATTTTATGAATATATAGCTAGTTTACAATTTGAGATCATCAGAATCTTAGTTAAAGAGCATTTTTTGAATGTTTTTTTTCCTCCAAGTGTCGAAGTGCGTTTTTTTAGGAGTCCTTTTGTTGGTAAAAATTTCCTTATTTGCCATGTAATTGATACTGTATCTAGATATGCCTCATATTTCCTGCATTTGATTTTTTTCTTTCCCATATTCATCTAAGGACTGCTGTTTTTGTTTTTGTTGTTGTTATCGTCGTCGTTGACACGTTGTTGCAGTGGAGTATGATATTCGAATTGTTTGTGTATGTTTTGTATTCCTAAAATAATATTATATCAGCTAGTGTTTAACTTCGACGCAAGATCCTTTGTATTCACTTCCCTGTGGATATTCCTAAACTTTAAATTGTTACTCATTTCAGGAATATGATAGCATGGGGTCTTGAATGAGAAAGACAGAGATCGATTTTTGGACTATTTTATAATTAGACTACGGACGTCGCAGTTAATGTCGCTAATATCTTCCTCCTTTGTTGAACCCGATCAAGCTTTTGACCCAAAAGAAGCTTTCAAGCTTTTTAGATATTTAGAACTCAAGTTTAATTAATTATGTAGCAACAATCTATTTTGATGTATGATTATACTTCAATTTTTATGGAAGGTAATTTGTTTTGAACTCAATGAAATTATCTGCTTATTCTTAATTTATACTGCTACTTTCACGGATGTGCGAATGCATGAAATTAAATAAACTACATATATACCAGATCTGAAACCATAAAACCTAAATCCAACTGCAGCATTTTCATACCTATTCCAGCGTTTTAATATGTAACAAGCCTAAGATCAACAGCTGCATTTTTTGGTCAATACTGGCGGGTAATTGGTTAACCTATTCCAACATTTTTTATACCTATTCCAGCGCTTTATCATGTCACAATACTAGGGTCAACAACTGCGGTTTAGATATCAATAGACGCGGTTTATAAGCGTCGGTATTGTACGTATCAATTCCGACGGTCAGAGTTTTAGTACCAGCGCTCAAAAAAAGCGTCGGTATAGGTCTAGCGGCGCCGACAATGCCAACGGTTTTCGAGCGCTGGTATAGTCTACAACGACGCTTTTTTATACCTATTCTAGCGCTTTTAAACGCAGCTATTCATCCAAATCCTTGTAGTGACTGTTTCAATCACCAAAGAATATGCACCAAATCTCCGTAACTTGTTTCTTGGTTTTTGGGTAGCTGGAATTTTGACAAAATTTTGATCTTTGAAGTGACCCTGGTTAATTAGACAAAGGCGGATATGGAGCGATAAATTAAATACAAGATATTTTTGAGTGTGATTTCTCATTAAGTATCCTGATATATCTGGGGTCATGTTTTTTTTAAAAAATAGAAATGGGGGGATTAGGTTCAAATTCGAGATTACATACGACATTACTCTCTAACTGAGTTACTTGAAATTCGTGAATCGTGTGTTGCTTAGAGTAAGTCCAACCGCGTGGATCATATTTAAAGATATATGCTTTCCTCTATTTTTTAATAAAAATGTTATGAAGCCAAAGTTTTCGGAAACAATAGAACCCAATTCTAGGTGGCTCTCCATGTAAACATGCCAACTTGGAATAAAATTGAAAAATAAAAACTTTCATTTCTATAGTACCATTATACCCTTGCTTTCCTACCACTCTAAGCCGTAATTAACGGTTGCTTCAATTTTTTTTAGTTTTTTCATAAATAAAATTTTAAAATATTTTATTTTTCAAAATATATGTTAGATTTAAAAAATATATATATTCAGAATAAAAGCATAAAACTCTTACAGCAAGACTCATGATCAATTGTTTTTATCGAGAATTTTTAATTACATTGTTTTTAAAATAATGTAATTAGGTAGTGCATATTTATAAGTAATCTATTGCATCATATATTGTTCCTGATTATTCTCATGTATGTCTATAGTTTTATTATATTATTTTTATTACTATACAAGTAAAAATTGAGTTATTTTTGTATTTTTATTGAAAACAATGTAATTACTGCATATGCTATGTTTTCGTTTATGGTGAAATTTCATTTGCAACATGATAGTATAATATATATTCATTTTCATTGTTTTAAAGAATGTTATAAAGAGCAAAAACTCATAATTGATTTATGTTAAATGGAATTGGTCAATTTATGTTGAAATGAACTCCGAAATTTATTGTTTTATGTATTCATAATAAAATTATATTGTTTTTTTATTAAAAACAATGTAATTAGACACTAGAACCCACATATCAGTACACAAAACAATGTATTTTGTCAATATATTAAAACATATATATGTGACAAAAATAATGAAATTGGCAAAATACACACTAAAATTGAAATTATGTTGTTTTTAAAAAATAACTGAATAAAACCTATCGATGATGAGTTTTGTTGAAAAATTTACACGTTGATTTTTTATATGTAATTTTTTTGAAACTTAACATATATTTTAAAAAATAAAAATTTTTGAAATTTCATTTAAGAAAAAAAGATAAAAAAACTGCAATATATTGGACTGTTTGGTCTAATGAAGAAATAAATTTTAAAAAAATCTATAAAAATAAATTCATTGCAATATAAAATTGAATGTTTTGAATTTATATCTGACGATTTAGAATTGTTATGTATTTTTCACGATAAATTTTATTTTTATTTTGAAAAAAAAATATCGTCGAGTTCGTCACGCTAAATACTTTACATTTAAAACATTTTCAAAAAAAAAAAAAAACTGGTTCATTAAAGTTTTGCACCGGATAGGTCCGGTATTTTTAGGGCACTGGACCTACACTAATTGCTAACCAGATCCCTATTTAACATCAAATCAATAATTTTAATAGTTTCTAACATAAAAATAAGAGAGAGAAAAGATGGGATAGAGAAATAATAATTAATAAAATATATATTTTTTAAAATTTTGAGTGCGACAAGTGTGCCCAAATTTGGGGTATGCAAGGTATCATATCCTATTTCGGGTATTCATCGAACGTGAAAAAGTGGCATCCAAAATGGGATTTCACCTATTTTGAGTACACATTGGACATTGACCCCAGAAAGAAAAAAAATTCAATTATTAAAAATTTTATAATTACTGATTTTATATTTCAAGGCAATCAAATTTTATTAAAAATGAATAAATTCCTAATTTTATTCACTTTTGACCATCTATTTTCACTCTTTTACTAAGACTGCAATTTTATATATAATTTTAATTTAATATATTAACTATAGATAAATCAAATTCAATATAAAATTTTTTGAAAATTTTGAACCGTAGAATATAAACTCCAGACGAATCCCAAGTAGTTCAATAAAAGAACTAGATCGTATGAAATCTCAAAGTTCGAGATCCAACCCCATCCTCTTTCATTTATTCAAGATTTTTTTTGACATTAATATGTTTCTCGCGAAGAATTTGATTTTTAAATTGGGCAAAATAAAAAACAATTTCACGATTTTTTTATATACAAATTTATTGGAGCCCCCAATGTATGTTGAGATTAGAGAAAGAAGAGAAATAAAAAGTACATTTTAGGATGTAAATGGCAAAACGTACTTCTTGGATATGTACTGAAGACGCGTCAGTTTAATAACGAGGTGCACAATTTTCCTGTACCAAGGTGATCAGTCCAGGTCGGTGGGCTCCCACCTCAGCTTAGATCTTCATGTAATGTGAATATAGATATTTCAAATGAAATTTAAGGGTCATAACTAGTGCACTTGTCTAGTAGGAGACCAATTTCAAATAGTACAACTCTAACTAGAAGAGGAATCCAATTAGGATTACATATTAAAAGAAATCTCGCAGAATACCAAGAAGAGAAAGTCCTACTTCAACTACAAATGAGACTCCGAGCTCATATAAAAGGGACCTTCAACATCTAGTAAATCTAATTGTATAGCTTGTGCTTTTATTACCTTGCTTTGAGAGAGTTTTGAATAACGAGCAAAGTTGAAAGTAGAGTACCATTCTGATTTGAGCGTCAAAGTGGTCTTTGACTCTCCTTCCAATCAAACCGTACAATGTCGAGATACCTATCCAATCTTGTAGAAATATGAGGGAGTACATGACCCCTATGATCACATCATGGATTTTATGTCCACGATGGAGTTTCGTGGGGTGACTGAGCAGTCCTCTACAAAGCATTTTCATCCACTCTAGTTGTCCTAGTAAGGTCTTGGTTTCTAAACTAACTAAAGCACAATATTCATAACTCCATAGTCCTCTCTCAAAAATTTATCATTCACTTTACCGAAGTGATATAACAATCACTTGATGAACAATGACCATGAAGATGGAGATGCTTTCTGATCCTTCATCGATAGGTTTAACCAAGTTTTCCTCAAGATTTTGACCTACAACTACATGCGGTAGTGTCAACACTTGTAAGGATAGCTCGTCATGAAAACTTATGGAACACCCTCTGCAAGAAGCTTACCTTAGAACGTGGAGGAGGTTCTTACCAAAATTGAAAATTGCATCAGGGCTGGAGATATCTTAAAGACTTTGTTAAGGTTTTCCCTGTGTAGCTCTCCCATAAGGGACAAAGCTTCTAATGGCAAAGGTCGGTCATGAAGGATTGTCCTAATAATAATAAAAGATGGGGTAGGGAAGACGCCAGAAATGACGACCCTCTGCTAAGAAGACAGGGCAAGGCTTTAACTCTCGATATAGTAGCTATACTCCCTTGAAAATTTCGTTACACAATATCCACATGGAGACCAATGAGCATAATATTAAAAAATGACCAAAGAAGATGATGGCTCTTCTAGAGAGAGGACTTCTGACAAATAATATAGGTTCCACAAGGACCATGGTCATATACCTTTATGAAACATAAAAAAATTCCAACCACATATCTTCTCCTAGTTTTCTTATATATGAATTATGTATATTGTGCAGTAAAGATGTCTTTATTTTAGTTGAAATAAGTACATTTACTTTAAAGTCATTGAAGTTAACCAAACTAATTGAAATTAAAGTTGATTTATAATTTAGGTGCTATAATTTAGGATTTTTGAAAAAAGGTTAAAATTTAGCTTTTAATTTTTATTAGGATTTAATGTTTAGATTTTATGGGTTTGAAGTTTAGGAACCACTAGAGTAACAACTTGGTGGTGAATCTCTGTATGGCAATAGACAGATGACGTGGCAAATAGGCCCATGCTAGAAATTGGAGTTTATTAAATCAGAAGAAACCGTAGAGAGCCAAATGTTACAAAGAAGAACCAGAGAGAATTGAGAGAGTCGTGTGAAGCAAACAATTGGAATTAAGCAAGGATTTGTCAAGTTCTTCTTCTTTCTTTTGAAATTGAACATTGTTTCTAGTTATTGTGATGAGTTTCATTAGTAGTATGTGTAACTAATTTATTTTCTAGCTGGGATTTGGTAAGTTCTTCTATCATAAACCCTGTGCATGGATTCAATTGATGATTAGACCAAGTTTAATTCTTTGTTCTCTGGATTAATTGTTAATTTTCTCTTGTTATGCATGTCTGATCAACATCATAATGTTAGAAATTGTTAGTTAAACATATTCGGCTGAACATGACTCGGTGTTTGACGTAGTAACAAGAACTTGCATATATAACAAGAATTTGCTTATAACTTAGCCATTAGATAGTTTGCGCTGTTGTTTCGTAATTAATTGTTAGTTGGTACAGTCTCCGTGGTTCAATCCTATTCACTTTTATTGTTTTGGGACACGTATTATTGCGATTGGGTAAAACCCTTCGGTATTTACATTGCTAATTTAATTTGTGATAAAAAGTATCGATCAATCATTTGACAGATCCAATGAATTAAAAGCTGAGGTACTTTGCTAAAACAAAGACATCCTTATTGAATATATATATATATATATATATATGCCTTGCTCACATGAGGGATCCCACACCAACATACATGACAATTTATTTTAAAAAATAAATTCATACATGACAATTTAATCCCACGGTCAAATCTATTTTTTTTTTTAAAAAGAAATCCTCTCTCTCCTTCTTTCAGTCCTCCTTCACTACATTAGTTGGTAACCCGAAGTCTAGATGTCCTAACAATACCTTACAATTCATTCCAATGTTAAGATATAGAACAGCTAAAAGAGTATAGAAATATGATATTTTTGTTTCAACTAGAGCCAAATCTTTGTATTGATCAAAATCAAGAGAAATCGAAAAGTAAGACAAAAAAAGAAATCGAGATGAATCGTTACCGCAAGCATACCAAAAACCTAATCGAAGAACACTAAAAACTAATTGAAGCCATGGAAATTAACCTCATGGTCCTTCAAGTTATACACTTCGGAGAGATTGCAAAAGCAACAATTCCCCTAAAATGTTGAAGATAGACTCTGCCATGCCGAGTCTTTGGTGTCGAAAATAATGGTTCTTTGGGGTTCGATCAGAATTAGTGTTCCTTGTACTCGAGAGAAGATCGATTGGGATTTGACTCGAAAGTGAGAGAATGTGAGGGTGTAAGGTTTTATTATGTGACACTATACTTGACCAATGTAATTATTTAATTAGAATAGTTGGGATCCACATTTGATAGGAATACAAATTATTTTCTAAGTTACGGACCCGCACTAATGAATCAGGCCAAAAAGTGTATCTGTATCGGGCCCACTGTGTGAGCCTCACCATTTACACATATAAATAGAGGCACTCGTAACATTTAAGTTACGGGCGTCCGTATTAGAGCACAACTATATATATAGTCTGATTATCTAGAGTTGTTAAAGATATTACCTCAAAGACAGCAACAAAGAGATTGAAAAAAATTCACCGACTTGAGTCACGAACTAGGTCACTCCTTTAAGACGATTCGCGGCTCTGCCTCTTTTGTGCAAGTAATGATTCAGCTACATCGTCCCCATGATAAAACAAGCCCAAATTCTCTGTTTCAATGACCTTTTGCACAGAAGGTCACTGTTCAAATTTTTACGTGTTTTCACTTTCTATCTTTCTCTCTCAAATTGTTTTTCTGTAAGTGTATCAAAACCAGAGCTCACCTCCACGTTTTAAAGTCATGGAAAAACGTTTGTTTCCAAAATGGTTACCCCCAAAATCAGTTGAAAAATCATAACATTTCTGCAAAATCATTAAAACGTGTTTTTGGTTAATGACCAAATCAATGACAATACGTTCAACAAATATTTGAAGAAGAAAAAATTTGTCTAAATGTGGAAGGAAAGAAATCAAAGGCCCCAAGGCCCATCTTTGACCTATATATGTATTCATTGTATGTAGTAGGGACTCCTTGAACTTGAGTTTCTAACTTTAAGGATCCAAAAACTCAACCATTCCTACACTCTTCAATCATTGAATCATTAACACATAGAAATTATTTTAAATATACTTAAAACATCAACAAGAGTACTTTTGTCTTTATACCTAACCAAATATACATAAACTGTTGACAATTTTTACTATTAAAGGTAACCAAATTATACAAATATTGATATGTAAGCAATATACACAGTACGGATGGCATACAAATAGCCCAATTATTATTAATTGAATAATTTAAGCATGCATTTCAATTTTAAGAATGGAAGACATACAAAAGCAGATATCAAACTAAACTAAATACCAAAACTGATTTTACCAAACAAAATAGAGGTAGGAAGAATCGGACATGAGCGACACAAGGGTGCAAATCTTCTTAAAGTAGAATTGCCTCAGTCACAGTTGTCAAGACTTTCCGGACAAGAACATCTCAAGATACAACGCTCTTTCGTCAGCGGTAGGTGACATTTCAATACTGACAGCACAACGAACCAATGTATAATAGCACTCTCAGACTTGTTGTTGCCGCCATAAAATTACTATGCCCAAAAGGATGGCTCACGAAAAAAGCCAGATGTAAAAGTTGACACAATAAGAGGCCCACTCGACAAAACTAGCATTCAAAACAGGCAGTTACAAACAGTTGGAGTTTACCCAATCACAAGGTTCTCCAGCACAGTATAAAAGGACTCGAGGAGAAGGAAGAAGAGGTCCAAAATCATACCCACAAGTTTCTACTTTTCAATTAGTACTTTAAGTTCATAGTTTTCGCAGTTTATCTCTTCAGTTCAATGTAAGTTCTCAATTTAGCAGTTAATCAAAATAGTTCTTTTTTTACTTTTCACCTTGATCCGTCGTTAAGATCGAATAGTTAGCATTGGTCATATTTATGTCTATTTTAGTCGTTTAGATTTCCGGTTAGATTTTTCAAAGTCTTCTTAGTTGAAGCAATGTTAGAACCATACACCCCTTTTGATCATTTAGTTCCATTGAGTGATATGCGTTAAGTATCTGGCAACCTATTCTGCATAGATTTTGAGTCATTCGAACTCTTGAAACACTTGTAAAGAATAGAGAAAGAAGAAGAAGAGTAGAACTCTCTGATCTTTTGGATGTATTTTTCCTCTAGAGGTTTGGATCTCCTTATATAAGAGAGCCCATAATCAAAATGGCAATAAAAATAAGGAATGAGACTTAGGGTCCGTTTGTTTCACAATTACATTTCATATTTTAAGCTGTCAAAAATATTGTGCATAAAACTATAAAAAATATTGTGTAAAAAGCTGTATAAAATATTGTGGGGGTGTTTGATTGATTTTTCTGTTATATTAATTTTGTATATAAAATTACAAAAAAAGGTATGACAATAAAAAATAATTGAAAACTTTTAAGATACGGAGGGACAATTATATAATGTGGTTGTAAAATATTGTGAGTTCCACAGTTTTAAGCTCTGAAAAGCTATGAGATGTCATTATTTCATTTTGCACAGGTGGGACCCACATAAGCTGTCAACAAATGTGGCGTTTGGTTGACACATAATTTTATACGTAGTCCACAACTTTAAGTTGTACGAAATGAGAAACAAATGCACCCTTAATTCTAATTAACTTAGTCAACCACATATTTTGTGGGCTAAACGAAATCATCCCAATAACCACTTTAAATTGGTATAATCCATATTCAATATTCCATTTTCCAATATAGACATCTGTTTACAATTAGGGAAAGGGAATTTAAACCCTTCCTTTTTAGTAACCAAACCCCCTACATTTTTTAATAGTTTTTTTTCCCTACAAAGTAGTGCCATAATATTTTTTATTATGATTTATTTATTTTTGTCTTAATACCTATTCTACCCTTATCTATTAGTAACTATACCCACAATTTTAGTAAGGATAGGGCTATTTGTAGTCCCGTTTTCCCTGTCACACTCCTAAAAAATCCTAAAACAACCATTTTTATCACACTCCACCTGCAAAAAAGACCATGGTTAATTATTCCCTCTCCTCCGCTTCTCCTCCACTACACAACAAAGCCTCCTCCACTCTCCATCATCTCCGACAATGCTTCTAGTCATTGCTTATACATTGAAGATCCAGAAGCCATCAAGATCCACATCGAAGATATAGAACATCGAAGTTCCACATCGAAAATCTAGAACATCGAAGATCCACATCCTCACCGTGGTCTACTTGAGATCCAGAAGCCATCAACGTGCTCAAAACTTGCACCAAAATTTATCAAAAAAAAATAAAAAAATAGAGGAACTTATAAAAGAACCGGGTAGAAAATGGGGAAAAGGCAAAACTCAGAAATCAGAAGGACAAGGAAGGGATTGTTGAACTCAGACGGTGGCGTAGAAGATGGGTATTTTCGTTGGCCATGCTTGATGCTTCTTCAATGTGGGTCGGAAGTAAAACAAAGTTTGTTGTAGAAGAAGGAGAAAAAAACTCAGAAACCAGAAGGGGTGGAGGAGAGTAGGGTGTCGCTAATTTTTTTTTTTAAAAAAAGGCTACTAGGCTGCATTAAGTATATGATGATTTTTAATGGAGTTCTTTAATTTTGGGTTGTGCCGAGGAAAACGTGGTTACAAATAGCTCTACCCTTTTAGTAACCTTACTCTCGGACTCACATTTGTCTAAAATTATGAATAAAACCATTTTTTATTATAATATATGTTTTATAAAATTTATTTTAATACTTAGATTTTTTTTCTTAATAATAACTGTAAAATAAAAATAAAAATTATTTATGAAAAAATAAAGTTAATAAACATATTAGAATACAAACAAAAAAATCAGTAATAATTTTTAAAAAATGCAGAAAAAAACATTAATCTTTATTTTTATTTTACAGAAATTATTAAGAAAAACAAAATCTAAGTATTAAAATAAATTTTATAAAACATATATTACAATAAAAAATAGTTTTATTCATAAGTTTAGACAAATGTGAGCCAGGGATAAGGTTACTAAAAATGTGAGTATAGTTACTAATAGATAAGGGTAGAACATGTATTATTATAAAAATAATTAAATCATAATAAAATAAAATTATGGAACTAATTTGGAGGTAAAAAACTATTAAAAAATGTTGGGGGTTTGATTATTAAAAAAGAGGGGTTTAAATACCCTTTCCCTTACAATTAAAACACACACATAAATAGCCTGATTCTCTAGTGCGGTCGTCCGTAACTTCTAAGTTACGGACCCGCACTAATAAATCAGGCCAAAAAGTATATTTGTGTGGGGCCCACTGTTTGAACCCCACCATTTACACTAAAAAAACAAAAGCGCCTGTAACATTTAAGTTATGGGCGTCCGTATTAGAGCACAGCGATTTGATTCTTTAAAAAAGTTTGGATTCTCACAAAATTCTCGTACCTTGAAATCATCATTTTTTATATGATTTCTCAGATTTTGTGCACACATATGCACGTATATTAGTACAAGTAATTTGAAATTCTTTGGTATATCATACTCAAGATGATAGTTTAATAGAAAAATGAGAAATTAATTTTATTATTTTGGGGATAAAACAAGGCAAGTTCTCGTCAAAGTGACCATTTCAATTTCCCAGTTGAAATTAATATATTTTCAAATGACGATGAAATTATAGACTTTTGGGCCACTTAGGCTCCGTTTGTTATCCAATTGTATTTCACAGCTTAAAGCTGTGAGAAATGCTGTGATTTTAGCTGTAAAAAATGCTCTGTAAAAAGCTGTGGGGCCCACACTTTAAGCTGTGTAAAATACTGTGGGGCGTTTGGTTCACCTTTTTTAGATTAACCTTTTGTTATTATATTTTATATGAAATTACAAAAAAGGACATTGTAATAAAAGAGTGATAATATTGGATAAAAATTTTTAATTAGACACATAACTAGAGTTCTTACATGACATTTTAGAAATATTTGTAACACACAATAATTGTCATGAAGTCTTCCCCACTCGATTTACATTTTCATACATATTTAAGAGGTTCAAGTCCTCTGGTGATTAATTATAATAAAAATATGCTTAGTAGAGACATTAGTTTATTGCCTTGAAAGAAACAAGCTTAATTCATAATAATCAGCTCTGTTTTAATATGGACAAAACGCAATTTTATAGAGCCTGTTTGGTATGCACCCCATTTTTAGTGGGTCCCACAGCTTTAAGCTGTGGGAAACGCATACCAAACGAAGCCTTAAATCTTGAATACTTCAATAAATACAGTTTTTAATGTAGAATTTGAATTTGAATTCCCTAACTAGAAATGATTTAGCTCTAACTTTCTCGTGTGTTTGTCTAGAACACGTGGTTTTCGTAGTATTATGATGATTTATGAGTTTATTTGGTGCACACCTAAACTGTAATGACGATGAGTTCCCATGTTAAAAAGAAATTAGGGATGACAAAATTCCCCACAGGTATCCGACCCAAAATTTCGGATTGCAGATCCGAAAAATCTGCCCGGGGATGGGTAGGTTAGGGTATGATATTACCATATTCTGCACTGAACCTTACGCAAACTTGGTATAATATTTTATTTAAATATATATATATATATCATACATATACGTACATACTGACATATACATATAGTATTATAATATTTTTGAGATTTGGGGATGGGTGTTACCCGTCCCCATCCTGGAACCCCAAAAATTGGGGATGGGGAGGGCATACCAGGCCCCGCCATGCCCAACCCCCGTCTCCGCTCTCTGGTTGCCAACATTAAAAGAAACATTACAAAATTATACAATCAAAGATTCTACCGCTACGTACGTAATTGGTAAAAGAAAATAGACATACATATGATGCAAATTGAGATTGTTGTAAAGTCCCACACCGTGAAGATGTGGGACATGAAAGCACTTTATAAGTAATATCCTCCCTCTCACTAGTAACAAGGTTTTTTCTTTTGTCAAGTGAGTTGGGTTTAAATCTACTTGCTTGACTTGAGAAAGAACAAAGTCGTGCGGACCCGATATATCCATGTAAACCGAATAATCCATATATGAATCCAATATATTCAGTGAACCGGACCACCTAAAACGGACAATATTATTGTTGTGTGGGGTGCAAAAAATTACAACAATTGTGAAAATGAAATTAGTTACTAATTAATATTTTAGAATTTGAGACACACGATGAATCCAATTTCATGTATCGCTTGTGATAATGGAATTTGCATACCAATATCTCTTAGCGGTCTCTTTCACCATCCTTTGCAAGTCATGGCACTAGCTAGCTTACCTAGCTCTTACCTAACTAAATCAGATATTTATTTTTCTTATACATAATTAATAAAATAATTAATTAAGGGAAATATATTTTAGTATCAGAATTTACATCATCGTGAATTAATTAAATTTAGTTGACTAGAACATAGTTAATTCTAATATATTTACGTCATCTAGTACAGTCAACATCTCACGCCACAAATACGGAATTCTTGGTTTTGTAAGGACATTTTCCATATATACAACTCCAAACACTTTTGAGTTTATAGATTTTAAAGAATTTTTAAGTCATCCAAAAAAACAAATGACCTCAAAAATAAATAGTATAATAATATGTTATTTTTATTGCCTTGGAAATTTTTTCAATAATAACTACTTATGTGAGGATTGTTTATATATATATATATATGTATGTGCGCGCGCTTATATGCAGGTGTGTATATATATGTGTGTATGCTCATATGCGGTGTCCATAAGTCTAAAACTTAGGGCGCCTCTTTATTTTTGAAAGAATTTTTAAAAACTTATGGGCGCCCGCATATGATCTTTTCTATATATAGACACAAGCGCACTTTCGATTTAAGAGGTAAGAAAACAAATGATCTTATATATATTAGTTATATGAATATTAATGTATAGATATTATAGGACTCTTAATCTTAGATAGCCTTCTTATGATAGTTGTTTAATTTTTATTATTTTTAGACTATGTTTGGCAAGAGGGTTGGGAGGGGTTGAGAGAGATTGAGTTGAGAGGTGTTGAGTTGGGAAAAGTTTATGACAGTGAACCCTTACTTGGTGTACAAATGTGTTATGATGGATTGATTAAAATATTTATGTATAATTTTTTTTATGTTATGAGGACATTTTTGTAACTTCATATTTAATACAATAATAAATCCCTCTAAATTCCGCTGAACACCTCCAGGTGTTTGCGTCAAATAGAGGTTTAGAGGAGTTCACGGACAAGTAAACTCCTTCTAACCCATGCGCCAAACAGGTTAATGAAAACTGTTGATTCAATATAAAATTCAAACATCATTTGGGTGTACAGTTTCATCAATTATAAAAAATAAAAAATTGAAAAACTCTTCCAACCAAACCCGATACCCATCGATCAATGAAATATTAAAATCCCTTGTTGCCTTTTAAACCTACATATTTTGTTTTCTTGTCATAATAATTTATTGGAGTCAACAACTATTAAATTAATCAATGATATCATCAAAAAATAAATAAATAAATAATCAATGATGATGTAATACTAATAATATCTACTTTATAATTTTTAATTAGTAACTTAGATTTTATTTTTTATTTCTTAATAATTATTATTCAACTACTTTAGAATTTTTGATCTCCTTACTTTGCCAACTATGGTGAAAGAGACTTGCGGCTTTCTTCAAATAGCTAGTTACAACTAACGACAGCCGGAAATCCATTTTGATTCAAACCAACTTGTAAAATTATCTATAAAAATTGCTAGGTTATTATTATTATTATTATTATTATTTCCAACTTGTATAAGAACAGTGGTGTTAAGCATCCACATAAAAAAAACACATCCTAAAGTATCCATAACAAATGTAGCACTCATAACAACAGCAAGATTTGATTCCATTTTTAAATTTAAAAATTCAAAATTATAAGCATTACTCACTTGGGACACTTATGAATGCTTACTTTCGGGTGTGTTTGGTATGAGAGTAAGAATTTAGGGATATAATTTGTTATTCATGTAAGATGTTACAAGGATAATAATAAATATGAAGAACAATATTACCCTTGTTTGGTAAATAATGACAAAATTTATCCGAGTATTCATTACTGTTATTTGTTATGACTATGCATTATTGGTGTAATAGCATTAATCTAGGGGTAAGGTCGGGTCAAGGATTGGATCCGGGTCAAGCTGAGGTCCAAGAATGTGCCCGAATTGGGCCGTGGTTTTGGATTTGGCTTGCGTCAAGCCAAGGTTTGGGATCAAGCCCAAGTCATGCCGGAGTTTGAGAGGCCTGGGTCAAACTGGAATTGAGTTCGGGTCATCCGGGGTCCAAAATTGAGTTCAGGTAATCTAGAGTCCAGGAATAGATCCGAGTAATGTTAGAGTCTAGGATCAGATCCGGGGTTTGGGATCGGCCTAGGATGAGGCCCAAGTAATGTAGGGATCCGAGTCTCTTAGGGGTTTGGAATTGAGCCCGAGTCATCCCAGAGTCCAAGATCGTGCTCAAGATTGGTCAGGGTCCGAGATCAGGCCCAGGTCATGTAGAGGTACAAGATCGAGCGTAGGTTTTATCCAGGTCTGGATCGAGTTTGGGTCATCCTAGAGTTCGGGATCGTGCTGAGGACATGTCAGGGTCTAGTGATTGCCCATGTTAGGATCCAAGTTGGCCAAGGTCATCCTTTGTTTGGGATCGGGCTCAGGTCATCTAGTGTTTGATATTGGGCTCGGGACAGGTCAAGGTCCATTACCTGACCCTCGTCATGTCGAGGTTTGGCATTAAGCCTGGGTCTTGTTGGGGTCTATGATAGGGACAATAGCATACAGGGTCCGGCCATCCTAGGGTTTGGGCACAAGTCATCTCAAGGTCTCGGAACAGGCCCGGGTCATCTGACGTCCGGTATCGAGCCTAGGTCATCTGGGGTCGAGGTCATCCTAAGTCTCGATTAAGCCAAGGTCAAGGATCGAGCTTGGGTTATCTAGTCTTCGGGATCAGACTTGGGTAGTTCGGGATCAGACCCGGGTAATCAGGGTTCAGGATCATCCGGGGTACCAGTTAGGCCGAGATTCAGGATTGGGCTCTAGTCATCTTGGGGGTCTAGGAACGGGCCCGGCCATCTGGGGCTGGGAACGAGCTTGAGATGACTCGAGCCTGTTTCTAGAGTTTGAATAATCTCGATTGAGCTTCTAGGTCTGTGACGAGGGCGATGACATACATTTTTAAATTAGGAGGGTAATAAAATTCTATTACTTTCTATTACCCAAAGCTCTCCACTAGTAAATTTTGCATGTAAAATATAAAGCCCAATTACTAGAGTACAGTACAGGAGTAAAAAGTATACTAGTATAACAAACATAAGTAAAGTTGAAATTTGATTACCCTTGTAACCATTACACCCTATTATCCTTATACCAAATGCATCCTTAGGGATACTTGACATTTTCGATATTAGAAATTTAGAATTGAGTCACGGGCTTGGTTATTGGACTAGTGTTTATTTGTTTCTTCATTGGGCTTTTTTACATGGATTATAGACTTTTCAATACTTTGTAATTGACCATACACATAGAATTCATGAGCAAAATAATCAAATCTGTGCCCTGTAGAGTTAGATTAACAAGACATCGCACCACATTTAACACATACATCTTATTGATCATTTAAAATTAGAAAATGGAGCTATGGAAGATAAATATTACAACAAAATTTACACATTGATTTGTAGGGATGACATCGGATCAAATTTGGATCGAATTTCTCAAAATCCATATCTGATCCTAAATAAAAATAATGTATCCATATCCATATACCACAGATAAAAAAATAATCTAAATTCATATCTTATTCATCGAATTTCGGATATTCTCCACAGATATCAGATTTATCCACGCGACATGCCGACACATATTTTGGTATTTTGCTAGCCTATGACACCAATTAGAACTTCATGATTCATGAATCTAGTAATATAAATCAAAGTCTAAAGTATAATTAATATAAAAAATCATCCAGCAACATTTAAAGTTTTATAAAATCAAAGTCTAAAGTCCAAAAAACGTCACAAATCAAAATGCTTGCATCAACTGACAAATTCAAAATGATTAACATTTTCAATAAAGTTTGGTAGACCTCATCCTCATAGAAGTTGGTGATAATGTTATCATTTATCGCATGTTAATTTATAATGTTATTGTTAGGTTTAAAATTTACATTATTATATTTTTAGTATTCAGTACTGACTTTACTAATTAAGATTTTAAAAATATTAGTCAATTGAATATTTGAATTTGTAATATGAGATCATATCACATTATATAGTGTTATTACAAATTACAATTAATTCGTATTACATAAAATAAAAAAAACATACCTATGTTGACAATTATAATGTATATAAATATATTAATGACATTAATTGTCAATTACATAATTTTATATGCACTATATTATATATACATATGTGTGTGTGTGTGTCGGGTAGAATCGAATAAGATATAATCAGATTGGATCTGATATCTGCAAGTTCGGGTCGGATCGGATATGGGTTTCAAATCGAATATGCCTAAATCCATATTCATTCAAAAAATTCAGATTTTATCCATATCCATATCCATTATCCAGTCAACGGATTTTTCTATTGTTTGATCAGATCGGATAGAAAATCCACTGATACGGACACATTTGCCATCTCTATTGATCAGCCAATCATAGAATGACACGTGACACAATGGCCCCTCAAATGATGAATCATGTGTTGATATGTGACGTATTCAAGAAAGTATATATTTTTTAAAAAAATTAATGTTTGTTGTTTTATAAGGATTGTTACATGAAAAATCAGATGTTAGAGGCTGAAAATCAAGAGAATGCTCAAACTTGAACAAGAAGCCTTAAATCTAAGGATTTCAAATGGCAGTCGTGTTCTCCTGAAATGCACCAACTCATCAACAAATCAGCGAGATACCTAGTGGATAAGAACGAAGAAACCCAAAAGATCAGACTCTTTGACCCTCAACGTGCCTGATTTTTCTCCAACACATTGCTAGCCATTACCTGCAACCAAAAGGTGAGACCAAAGGAACTCTTGCACCAACATGACCATATGTTGTCTTAAAGATATCCATGATCACTTATCTAGAAACCACTACTTGTCTTCATGCCCAAGCAAAGATGGCTGACCGCCCACTAGTCCAATACCAAAAGCATGCAAATATCCTATTTTAAGGGAGTGGAATGAACCAAATATTGGTCATGCGTCTACAAATTCAGGACACTAAACCCACATACTGAGCAAGCTGTAGGTAGACCACCATATCACAGAATCCTCATTTTCAAGGGAGAGTGGAACAACATGATCAAGTCTTTTCTCAAAAGCTCACCATCTCCCACTATCCTAATAGTGAAGAACATGCCACTAATCTAGGATTGGTCAATCACATTTAGTGGCCTATAAGAAGCAACACCAGCGGAAACATCAATCACCCTACGTCAAAAGCAAATCCAATGTCTCAAAACTTTATCTTTTATAGCATAACTTTAGTCAACTATCCTTTTACTTAGCTCATAGCTTAGTTCAATACCCTCAGACGGTAGTCTCCATGACTATTTCTAGTTTTAGCTTGTAAAGCATGTTTTTTCATGCTTTCCGGTGTATCCCTAATGAATCTTTTGCATTCCAGGATGTATTACTCGGCCATTTCAATGGGAGTCTTTCATTCTAGTGTTTGATTTATGTTATTGCTTGTATTGAAGCTTAGTAAATATTGAAGTCCTTCCACGAAGACAAGTGTCACAATCAAAGGTCACAACACAGATCGACGCTTTTGAAAGGAAAGAATAAAAATGTAAGAGCCGTCACCAATTGATTATAGTGCAATTGGACACTGAAATGTTAGGTCTACGAACCAAAGAAAAAGGGTAAGGGGATCTATTGAATATGAGGAAGGTGTTAGGCACCCCACAACTCCCTAATCGGTTACCTTTTTGATTTTTTCGTGCTTTTTCTTATTTTTTTTTGTATGTCCCAGTTTATTTTAATGAATTTTTCATATGCTCGAAAAATAATTTATTGTCAAATGGGTGGAAGAAGAATTTTGAATAAATGATAAAACCAATTTATTCAAGTGATACCATAAATAAAACTTTTTAGACGGAGCTGAATACTTTCAAGTCCTCATCCTACTCGATTTTAAAATAAAATATCCAAATAAATTGAACTTTCCTTTAGCATACTGAAGATCTTATGAGATTTCATCCTCTTTAAGTGCCATGCTTCATATTGAGTTTTCCCATAAGTATTACAAGCCCTTTTCTTGACTCCCTGAGGATTACTCCAAGCTTCCACCACTTGTTGTATTACCATCTTAGCTTGATCATCTTCAAGAGAGAATTCAAATTCCTCTAGGCCATATCACTGATCGACAGAGATTCCCACTTGTTTGTAGAAGAAACATTGCTGGTGCTTGACTCATAATTCCCCAGGGGCCTATAAGTGGGATCCAATTGAAACTACCACATTTGTATGGTAGTCCATTTGCTTTGTGTCATAAAGCCTTCATGAACACCTTCGTTTCATCCTATTTGTAGAGGAAACATCTCCATTTCTCATATGAAGATTTTTGTGGCTGCAATCCTGCTTTCTCATAATCCTGTATGGGATCTCTTCGCTGATAGTCATTGTTTTGAAATTGGACGAAGGGTGCTCCAATTTTTTGTCATGCTTTTGATGACTGACAAACTAGATTCCTAGTAGCTATGAGCGTCCAACAAATTTCCCCTCAGTAGAAATATGGCAGTAATTAAGAGATCACCTATTCATATCCACCTATTCATGGGAAGATCACAGTTTCGTAAACAATGATGACTTCTGCATAGACCTTCTTTCCTGGATTGTAGATTTTATTGGCGTGGTTGATGTACCCCAAGAAATCGACATATTCTTCAATCAATGGTGACAAGTAAATAGACCTAAAGATGAAACAACGATATGTCGGGTCCCAATGATGTATTGCTACTTAGAGGAGAGTTACTGGTGCCTGAACAGTTAGTAGGTAATCAATTCGTCCATAGGCACTCCTGAAAGCTTTTCTCGTTTCTAGATCTTATTCTTCCCAAAAATCAGATAGGGTTGTTGGTGCTTGAGTCAGAAATGTAACTGGTATCAATGACTGATCTTCTTTTAAACTGTCTCCCTATCTTCATTGTAGTTTTTTTCTAACTCCTCCCTGACTTCTTGGGGAACTTCTAATGTCAGTGCACTGGTCCCTATAGGAATGATCATTCTGTAGGTACTATCTAAATAGATTACAAAGATTTATGCTCTAGTGTATGTATGAATCAAAAGAAGAAGGAGAGTTTACAAATTAGGAATTTTGATACAAAGTGAACCACAATGTGGATACGAGCAATTATGTACAATTAAGATAATCACAGGACAATATACAAATTATGTACGATTGAAAATAAAAAGTTAGAGATAAGGATGCCTTCATTTTTCTAGTTTGATAGAATAATCCTAACATGTCTGGAGGTTTATAATCATGGCTATGGGTCATCTAGTATGCATATAGGTGGCGCATCTAAACTATAACGCGACTACGTGAGAGGCTACTGGATTATGTGACTTTTGATCCATACTTGGACAACAAAATTCTATCCCCTAATACTTTAAGAGGACGTCAATCCAGGAGGGTGTCTTCTCCCACCAACACAGGAAAGTAAATCCCAAAAAGGTGATAGGTCAACCCTCACTAATTACAAGGAAAACCCGAACATAGGGTTACGTGTGTGTAGTGAATAATGTATATGTGTGCGAGGGCATAAAAACCATTTAACCATGACATAGAAACTCCACAAGCTCATATAATGATGATATCTACAACATTTGAACAATATAAGTAAAAAAATATGAATCGAAATAAAAATTAGAAAAAGCACAAAAATCAGTATAAAGACTTGACTCTTTTGGTAGAAACCCTTCCCCAGCGGAGTCGCCAATTGTCGCAATCAGGGTCACGACGTGGACTGACGCTTTTGAAAGGAGAGAATAAAAATGTAAAAGCCGTCACCAATCGATTATAGTGCAATTGAACACTGAAATGTTAGGTCTACGAACCAGAGAAAAAGGGTAAATGAGTCTATTGAATGTGGGGAAGGTGTTAGACATCCTACAATTCCCTAATCGGTTACCTTTTTTATTTTTTCATACTTTTTTCTTAAAAATGTTATTTTGTATGTTCCAATTTGTTTTAATGAATTTTCCATATGCTTGAAAAATCATCTATTGTCAAGTGGGTGGAAGAAATTCCATTAATTTTGAATAAATGATAAAACCAATTTATTCAAGTAATACCATAAATAAAACTTTTTAGACGAAGCTGAATAATTTCAAGTCCTCCTCATAATCAGTTTTAAAATAAAATATCCAAATAATTGAATCTTTGTCATTTATTCCTTTTATTTTAAAATTCATTTTAGATGAAATTTATTTTAAAATTGGAACGTTTCGAGAAATTAATACTTTGAAATTTTTTAATGTGCATATTAAAATTTTAAACTCCGTTTTTGAAAGGAATGTGGTAACGTGATTGAATATTTGACGGGTTGGGTATGCAAACCTTATCAATCGAAACTTTGATTCTTTTTGAAAATTCTTGAACATACGCCCTAAAATAAATTATAGGATTAAATCATAAGCATGCACACTAATTTAACTAATATTTACACTACTTTCTACTATTTTTACTACACTATTACAATTTTTTTTTTGGCCCAAACATTTATAAAAATAAAAATCCAAAACCTAATACAGCCTAAAAATACATATGAAAAACCCAAAGATCAATAACACCCTGGTCCATAATACCCAAAAAATAAGCTATTCTCAGAAATAAACTACGGGCCCATTACACCAAAAATATTACTCGTAATAGTCATTCATGTGGCCCATAAAACAGCAAAGGTCAGGCCTATTACTATTTATTTTCTTCTCCCCTTACCACATCACTGGCTTACCAGTGTATCCTGTACCTGCAAACATGACCAAATCGGAAACGAGCACATTGAAAATGGAAAATGAAGTTTATTACCTCCGGGAGTCTCTGTCTCGCGTCTCTGGGGTCTCTGCTTTTATTCGCCTCTGGTCTCCTTCTAATCCATCCTGCCTCGATCTGTCTCTGGTTTCCTTCCTCCCGAATCTTTTTGGTTTCTTCCTGTCAAAGTGAGGTAGACAATTCTACCATCATAGACCTCTTAAAGTCATGTGAGCCATGTCATAGACTTTGCAAAATTCTTCTTAACCATATTTCTTTACATACACATGAAGTGGCAGGAATAAATTCAGCTTCAGTGGTTGACAAAGTGACCACTGGTTGCTTCTTTGAAGACCATGAAACTGCTCCCGAGCCCAACATACAGACATAGCCCGAAGTGCTCTTCCTATCATCCATATCACTAGCATAATCACTATATGTATGGGAAATCAACTCTTCATTTCCTCCTTTCTTGTAGAACATACCAAAATTAAGTGTTACTTTCAATTATCTGAGCAACCGTTTTGCAGTTTGAAGATGGAGTTCTGTAGGATATTCCATGTACCTGCTAAGGAGACTTATGATGAACATAACATTCGGATGAGTAGCAGTCAAGTACATGAGACTTCCCACAATTTTCTTGTAGAAGGTGTTGTCTATCCGAACTCCATCAGCATCTTTCATAAGCTTAAATCCTAATACCATAGGATTATGAACAGGATTGCATTTATCCATACCAAAACACTCTAACACCACCTGTACATATTTCTTTTGACAAATAAAGATACCATCAGCCCTTTGCATCACCTCAATACCAAGAAAGTACCGCATCTTACCAAGATCAATTATATCAAATTCTACCATCATAGACCTCTTAAATTCAGCAAACAATAGCTCATCATTGCCAATGAATATAAGGTCATCAACATATAGAGGCTTACAATCAAAACTTACCTCCGTCTCCAGCTTTGATGATATAGTATGCTCATGCGGACACTTTTCAAAAACTTCTTTCACAAAATAGGTCTCGATACGACTATACCAAGTGCGAGGGGCTTGTTTAAGTCCATATAGAGCCTTTTTTAATTTTTAGACTTAGTGCTCAATTCCTTTCTTTTCATAGCCAGGTGGTTGCTCTACAAAAACCTCTTCAGTAAGCTTGCCATGTAGAAAGGCTGATTTGACATCTAACTGGTAGAGTGACCATTGTTTTAGAGCTACAGGATAAATGATCAATCTGATTGTATCAAGGTGAGCTACTGGAGCAAACACTTCAGTATAATCTACTCCATGTTCTTGGGTATAGCCCTTAGCCACCAAGCGAGCCTTGTATTTTTCCACCTCACCATTTTCATTGAGTTTAGTTTTGTAGACCTATTTTACTCTAATTTTCTTCGCATAAGGAGGGAAATTTGTTAATACCCACGTGTCGTTCTTCTCAATAGCCGCTAGCTCAACATCCATAGCTTTTCGTCATTGGGGTTTGTTGTAGGCTTCTTGAAATGAAATTGAGTCACTATCAGCAAACATGACAAAAGAGGCTATGTCCCAAGACTTCGAAGGGAACCAACTTGGCTAAGAGATTATGTAAGTGATGACGACCTCTTTGAAGAAGGTGACCAACAAAATATTAGTGAGTCATGATGTGGTTTTTGACTAAGCAAGTGGTTGGGACTGGATCAAATAAACGATAAGCCTTGGACTCTGATGAAACTCCAAGCAGAACACATGGCACACTCTTATCATCAAGTTTTGTACTCTTGACATCAGGAATATGAACATTGGCAAGACATCCAAACACCCTGAAATGAGTTACTGAGGGCTTGTTTCCACTCTAGGCTTCTTCAGGAGTCACGTGTTTCACTGAAAAAGTGGGACTTCGATTCAGAACATAGATGGACCAATTCACCGCTTTAGACCAAATGGTCCGTGGGATCTTTTTCTCAGAGAGCATGCTACAAACCATATTCATGATTGTCTGATTTTTGCACTCCATGACATCATTCTGTTGAGGGGTGTATGCAACTGTCAGTTGTCGAGAAATGCCATGAGTTTGACAAAACTCTGTGAATTCGTTGGAGGTGAATTCACCTCCACGATCGGTTCGAAGACACTTCAAGAAACAGCTGGTCTCTTTCTCCACTTGGCTCTTGTAAGTTTTAAACAAAATAAAAGCCTCTAATTTTTTTGCCAAAAAATATACCCAAGTTTTGCAGCTGAAATCATCAATAAAAGTGAGCATATACCTTTTGTTGCTATAGGAGGCTGGAGTAATAGGGCCACAAAAAGTCCGCATAAACTAGTTGTAGGATTTGAGTAGCTCTCTAGGAGCTCACTTTTGGAAATGAATCTCGTCGTTGTTTGCCATGCAAGCAAGCATCACATATCTTTGAGGGCACTTCAAGTGGTAGCAAACTAGTCACCATGTTCTTTTGTTGGAGAGTCTTCAAGCCAGTAAAACTTAAGTCTCCATATCTATTATGCCAAAGGTGTGCTTGATCTTCAGTGGGAGAACTAAGACATACTTCTTCATTCTTTGGTTGAACAAAAGAGGGCACAATAAACATTCTATTTGAGGACATTGTAGTGACTATGATCAAACCTCTCTCAGGATGATAAGTTTTGCATTTCTTATGTTGGATGAGCATTGCAAGACCTCTTTCTTGTAGTTGGCCAACACTAAGTAGACTATGCTTCAAGCCAGGAACATAGTATACCTCAGTAATGGTTTGCACAAGACCATCCACCAATATCTGAATATTGCCTTTGCCTTTGACAGCCATGCTTGAATTATCTCCTAACTTAACAGAAATAGTAGAGTGGAGATCAATCTTGCTAAAAAATCCCCGTTTACCACACATGTGGTTGCTACATCCGGAGTCAAGAAACCATAACTCTTTTCACGATCTGCACTGACATCTTCCTCAAAAGCCATTAACAACAATTCATCACTCACCTTAGCATATTGGGCAGTCTCAGGCCTTTTGGTTGGACATTTAAATTGAAAATGTCCAAGCTTGTGACAGTGATAGCATGCAATAGTAGCCTTATCAAAGGATTGTCTGCCTTGGGCTCTTCCTCGTCCTCTAGCACCACCATGACCACGTCCGCGAGTGCCAAATGAGTCTCTAGAAGTAACATTGAGGACCTGGTCTTCTACAACATGATTGTTCATGAACAAGAATTCTGCTATGCAGTTCATCAATGGATAATGATTCCAAATCATTAGTGGACTCCTCAATTGAAAATACAACATAATTAAACTTTGAAGTCATGGAACATAGAATCTTCTCAATTACCATGAGATCCGTTAGATTTTCACCATAATTTCGCAGCTTGTTTACAAGAGTAAGGGTGCGAGCAAAATAATCCCTAAAGATTCTCCAGGTTTCATAGAAAGTATCTCAAAATCCCTACGAAGTACTTGTCGTTGAGCCCGTTGCACTCTAGCAGTCCCTTGATACTTTTGTTTCAAAGAGTCCCATATTTCTTTAGCTGTATCCTTGTTCAAGATCGTATCAAACACTGAACGATCAATGGCCTGAAATAAATACTTCTTGACCTTTAGGTCTTTTAGTGTGGCATCTGCAATAGCCTTCCTCTGTCCCTTAGTTGGTTCTGCAGTACCTACTGAGGGGATGCCGTGCTTAATCAAACTCCAGTATTCCTTTGAGCAAAGAAAATTTTCCATGAGCATACACCAGTGATCATAATGTCCATCTAGCTTGGGAATGGATGGTTGGACAAAATTAGATTCAGATGCCATTGTTGGTCGACACACCAAGAAGACTACAGCTTTAAGAGATGGCTCCGATACCAAATGTCAAAGTGAGGTAGTTAATTTGAGGAGAAAGTCCTTATTTATTGAATCAGTAGATTGGCTAATAAATAGCCTTACAAGATAACTGAAAACACAAAGATACAGCCCACGTATAGCAACCCTAAAGACGTGGTAAATGACTATAGAACAGGTCAAATAAAAGAAATAAAATCCCTTAACAATAGGGAGTCTAAACAGAACATTAATACTAATCGACCACTTATGACACTTTTGGCTCCCTTCTTTCAAAATGGCTATGCCTCCTCTCTCTTAATTCTCTAGATTTTTCCCAGTTTCTTCTCTTCAAAAACCCTTTCTTTCTGGCTTTCTCCTTCCAAGAAAGAAAAACCCTCCTCTTTCGAATCCCTCTCCTCTCCCTTTTGTAGCCCGTGCCAACCTCTTCAATTTCTGTAATCAATTCCTGGCCATCTCTCTCATAAATTTCAACCCATGTTTCTTCAACTTCTCTGCCATCTCCTCCCACCAACTCTTCGCCATTTCTCTTATCTGTCTTCACTGACGCTCCTCTCTCTCTTTACTTCTTATTTTTATTCATTTGTTAATTTCTTCACTTGGGCTTTCTAGAGTTTTCTAGATTGGGCCACCTTTGCTAATTAATTGGGTTTTAGGTAATTGGGCTAGACTCTTGGCAGTTACGCTTCTTTTGGTTGGTGGTTGGGCCAAGCTTTGGATAGGTAATTGGGTTAAGTTCTTGGGTCATATTTTTTTTTCATTTTTTTATTATTTATATCTATAATTTTTTTATTTCATTTTTTTAAAACAAAAGTTAAGTCCGGATAAAAATAGGGTACTACAACAAGCTTCAAACTAGAAGTTTATGGGTTTTATGAACTTCACATAGATATCTGGTTGGAGGTCAAATAAAATCCCCTAAAACATTTTTTTTTGGACTGATAACAAGTCTTGACAAACTCACAATTCACTACAACATATATGCCTCAACAACTTTGTCACCAGAAGTGTTAGAATCAGGTTTGATATTCTCCCTGAGCAGACGGAACCAACGTATTCAGGAGCACACTCGATGGCTTTATAAAAGGTGTTTGCACATTGAACGAACCAAAATTTTCAAGTGATGGTTTGATCTTCTTCCAACTCCCTAGGTTGTTTCTTAACGTGTAAGGATAGCTCATGATTTGAACAGATTAGTATCCCTAGTGGGCATAGATACATCCATGCATCGTATTCTCCTTGAATGGACTCCATCATGTTGTTGCCCAAACTCTTCAATCTCCCTCCATGCTAATTCATTGGCTGAAGATTTGAGGGGGCAAAAGTGTAAAGTGCTATAAGTAAATATATCAGTTAGAAGTGCAGCCAGAGGCCCAGAAGTCCATGAATTATCATTCATTGCACTATTTTCTAGTTATTATTGAGTATTTTTTTTAACGAAAATGATATCTAACTCATATTTTGGGAACTTATGATAGTCCATACGTAGTTATTTTATTAACTTTTATATTCTAATTAATTATTATACTGCCTTAATTAATATACTGGGTATTTTATTTGGTTTTATGGTTTTATTCTAATTAATTATTAGTCCGTTAGGGTTTAACACTTATTGTTTAGGTTACAACATGAAAATCCAATATACGAGTCTGTTAGAGTTTAGTGAATTCATTTCTTTTAAGATTTAACATTTATTGTTTAATTATGAGTTACCATGAACTTTTAAACTATGAGTTATTTATCACTATTTTTTAAATTTGACCTGTCTCTTGGGGAAAAAAAGGGATCTTAAAGCATATTGTACTACTACTAGTTAAACTGCAAGCCAATGAGAATTTCATGGGTTTTTTTCTCTCCCTGAAAGGTCATCTAGTACCAATTTCTTTAATTTCTCCAGTAGAGTGGATTGAATTTGGTATGATCTCTAATAGTTTCTTGGGGCTGAATTGCTCGACAAGAGGACATATATATATATATATATATATATATCCAAATTGATCGTTTATGGTTGCGGTACAACAAAAATATTTTTGCGACAAAGTTTTTTCAATATAATTTATGATAGAATAATATCGCAAAATAGGAAGAAATAATTAAAACTATTAAAATAATTATTCTCCATTGTAAATTCCATCGCAGATCATGGTGTGATGCTTTTGTAGTACATATTCATTGAAAATTAGCAACGAAATTTACTTTGCCATTGCAAATTAGAGACAAATATATCTGTAGAATATTCCATCTCAAATTTAGAGGCAAAAATTGCATGCCTGTATATTTTCTGTTGACATTTTTTTGCAACTCAAATTAGTGATAGAAAAGCATTATTCATTGCTAATTTATGCTGAAAAAGAAATTTGGTTGGAAATTAGCGACGTATTTTGCGATAGGGCGATTATGTTGCAAATTTGCAGCCAAAATTCCATTTCAAAAATACTTTTACTGGCACAAAGAATTGGTTCTTTCTAATTACTCACTCATTCTCCCCTTTTGCTCATCTTTCTTCATTCTCTTCTTCTGTTGGTTTTTTTTAATAAATGAAAATTGAAAATTGTGAGATCTATTTATATTTTTGATAAGATGGTTTAATGCTAGGAGTTTTTATGGTGCTAGGAGTTGTTATAGATATATTTGTGTAAGTGATTGATTTTTATTCCAAGAAAAACTCGTAGTAGTGGATATGGATTGCATCACTTGAGTAGACGTTTGTTTTATCTCCTAGTAGGGGTGGATAATGACTAAATCATTTGTTAGTTTTTTTGTCTTATCTAAATTTGAGTTACAGGAGAACAAGTGTAATCTCAAAAACTTGTTATATTAGTGCATGTCGTATAGTGGATAAGCTTGATCGAGTTGTTTGGCTTTCTTATCATTTGTTTTATAGGTGAAGTTATTCAACTCTTATCATTAAATAGAAGGGGATAAGTAATGGTCTGACCCCTGTACTTTCAAAAAAGGGCCACTTGAGCCCCTATGCTTTGTTTTGGACCAAATAAGTCCTTTTACTTATGAAAGTAGGCCACGTTAGCCCTTGGCATGTTGTCCATCCAAATAGTGCTGATGTGGCTGTTAAGTGCTGATATGGATTTTTCTTTGTCAAAAATACATAACCCACGTGGAAATACATTGTATTGGGCAATTCAAATGTGACACCTATCATTGAAAAACTAAATAAAAAAATGAAAAGCAAAATTCATTCTCAGTCCCTAATTCTTCCTCTGCCAACAACGCCTCTCAAGCTCCCAAAAATCCCATGGATCCTAACCCCATGGATCTAATCAACCTAAACTCATCCACCATGTCGGTCTGGTTTGAGATTTGAAATATGAATTGAACTCAAATGTAGCTATTAAATCTTGGCGGCGGCGGCGGCGGTTGTAGATCCAACCATGAAGATTCAAGCAATAATGCCTCACATCATGGAATGTTCTTTCCACTTCCTCTGGGCTCTGTAATTGAAGAATGATTCAAGCAATAATGATTCGATTCAGTCATTGGTTAACAATGCCAATGCCTTGACCAGATTGAAGCATGGATTGCGGCATATCAAACTTTCCACTCCAGTTCCGTTCGGGTTCATGGGTTTACATAGGCACAATCTTTAGCTAGTCGACCTGAATTGAATCTAATCCCACTTCGTATAGCCAGCGTTTGTGGTAGGGAGCTCAACTGTGTGTACTAGGGCCAGAAATTAGGATTGAATACCTGTTGCCTAGCTGCCTAGGGTTTCTAGGGAGAAGAGATGGAAGAAGGAGAGGGAGAGATTAGATTTTTTTTAAAGTTAAATCTATGTAACAATTGAAATTTATTTTTTACTTTTTAAATAAATGTGTCATGCCATTACATGATGGCCATGCCAGCAAAAATTGATGAAAAGTTAACGGAAGGGCGAACATGATCCATTGTCTTAAGTAGAGGGGTTTTTTATCTGAAAAAAGTACAGGGGCTTAAGTGGCCCAAAAGTGAAAGTACAGGGGGCCTTTCCAATAGTTTTCCCTAAATAGAATCAATTATCAAGACGTTGGTGGAGCAATATAAAAGTGACGGTATCAAGTGATTGGGTATCGAAGCTACATGTGTTATATTGATAGCATTCTTTCATTTTTTTTATGTTCAATTTTCTCACATGTTTTGATCGTTTCTTAAGTGAGATCTTAAGTGTTTGAGTGAAGAGAGAATCGTAGTGAGGTCTTTATGTTTTGAGTGGTGATTCTTGAAAAAGGTTGAACTATGTTCTTGGTGAAGAAGGTGTTGATTCCTTGTTTGTGAAGTCGTTTTAAGGCGCCAAAAGCAAGCTCTACCTAGGTGGGTTGAGTGCTGAGTTGAAACAGACACTAAATGGGATGTATGAGCGATTCGTGATTAGTGGACTATTTCTCAAGGTTAGTTGCTCATAGACTCGTGGTTTTTCTAGTAAGGTTTCCTAGTTAAAATTGTGGTGTTTTGAATTGTTTTTATTTTTTGCATTAGTTTCCATATTTTGTTGACTAAGCATCCTCGTGAGATACACCAAACTTTCAATTGGTATCAGAATAGGTGTCAATGATGGAATATGGATTAACAAATCATATACCACAATTTGATGGATCAAATTATTCATACTGGAAAGCACGCATGAAAGCTGATTTGAAATCCATCGATGAATGAGTTTGGATGTCAATAGTGAAAGGGTATACTGAACCCAAGTACATTGATAAAGAGGGTAATGAAACTCTTAAACCTCTTGAAAAATGGACTAAAGGTGACTTGAAAATGCAAGTTGGAACAATAAGGAAATGAATGCGTTATTTTTTGCTTAAAATATTTTTGAGTTTCACAGGATCTCATATTATGATAAGGTAAAAATAGCGTGGGATGTACTAGAAGTGACACATGAGGGCAAAAATCTGGTAAAACGTTCAAAACTTCAACAACTTACTTCTAGGTTCGAAACTTTGAAGATGAAGAAGAATGAGATGTTTGATGACCTCTATGCGAAGTTGAGTGGCATAGTCAAGACCTCATTTACTCTGGGGGAACCGTTTGAGCCGAGCAAGGTGGTAAGAAAAATTCTCAAATCTTTACCAGAGAGGTTCATGATGAAAGTTATAGCAATCGAGGAGAGCAAAGACATCGATGAAATTAAGGTAGAAGAATTAATCGGATCTCTACAAACTTTTGAGGCAAGTTTTCTTAAACCTAAAAATTCGAAAGGTATTGCTCTTTATTCTAGTGATGAAACTAACAATGCTACTAATCAATTGTTGCTTCTAATGAATTTTTTTAAGAAATTCATGAAGGATAGGAATTCAAAGGAACTAAAGAAATAAGACTGCTAATCTTCCAAACCCGAGAAGAAAAGTAAAGAGTCTAAATCCACTCAATGCTTCAAATGCAAAGGATTTGGACACTTTGCTCAAGAGTGTGCAAATTGGAAAAAGAAGCCAAAAACATACAATGATACAAAAGTAGAATCTGATGCTGAATATGAAGATGAAGAGAAGGAAACTCCAGTAGCCCTTTCGGTAATCTTTGGTGACCAAAAATCCAAGGCAAGCTCAACAGATGATAGTGATTCTGAATTTGATATGTAAGAGCTTAAAGTAGCCTACAACAATCTTTATGAGGAATGTGTCAAGAGCAAGAAAGAAAAACTAAAACTTGTCAAAAAAAATGAGATTCTCACTAAAGTTCTGAATGAAGCGAAAAAAATATTAAGGATTTACAAGAAGAAATCCTAGATCTTGAAGTGCTCTGCTCAGCTGAGGTAACCTCTGATATAACCTACCTTGCTGAGGCAGAAAACAAAAGAGTATACACGCTAAAGAAGGTATGCTCAGATATTGACAAGTTTAAGTTAGGATCTAACAAATTGCAGGATATTCTTGAGAAGCAAAAGATGGGAAATGAGACATTTGGTTTAGGATATGAAAAACATGAGAGCTCCAAGACTGAATCACATACACACCTTCCTCCAAATTTCGTGAAGTTTGTACCTTCTTCATCCAAAATTTGGAACAAGAAGATAAGAGATCCACCATTCCAAACAGGGTAAGTATGTAAGGAAATAGATCTTCTTCTTATAAAAATCATGAAACTTCATATAAATTTGATAGGACTACTCAACCATTTTTCAAGTTACCATTTGTTGGAAGACAAAATGCTCAAAGGTATGGTAAAGGTAAGTTTGTTCCCATCTGTCATCACTGTGGAATTAGAAGTCATAGACGACCGTACTGTCATAAATTATATGGAATGCCTAAATCATATTTTTCTATTGAAAATGTGCAAAAAATTTTCTTTAAAATAGGTTTCAAAATCATGTTGGAAAACAATGTGATGCTCATGAGAATTACATGATATGAGAAAGCTTCCACAAACATTTCAAACAAAGAAATGTTAGGTCAAGAAATCAGATTTGAGAGCTTTAAATGTTGGCAACGAAAAATCTACAAGTGCAAATCACGTTAAGGTAGCCTCAAAGAAACCTACCTCATTGAGGTAGCAGCAAACATATGCAACTGAGGTAGCTTACAATAAGCCTACTTCACCAGGGTAGAGGCAACCAGATACACGCAAGGTAACCTACAGCGAGCCTACTTTAGATGCTCTAAAATCATCTCAACAAGTCGAAATGAATGATGACCAAGATCTAATCATTGGAGAAGTAACTACCTTCGTGAAAACACAAGCGCAAATAAAAAATGAGTTGGAGTTGGATACATGGTTATTGGAAGTTGTTGCACTCAGCTATTTTGGATAAAACATATTCGGCAAAACCATATGTTAAGCCCTTAAAGTTGTATCAGATTTCCTATTGAGCCCCTTAACTGCTATTTGTTCCTATTGAGCCCTCAATCTATGCAACTGTGATCAAATAAACCCTTACCACGGTGGCCCAGTGTTGCGTGGCTGCACGCGCCACCCCACCAATGTTCTAGTCATACAAGAAGCCCTGAAATTTTTCGATTTTTTCCTAATAAGCCCCTCAAGTCCAATAAAAAGAAACAACTTTGGCACACAGCCACACAATTTCATAGCATCCAAAACATGAAACCATTAACATACTGTAAGACAAATACATCAAACCAGACTGTGTTTTGAAATCCAAAACAATAAAACCAGAGCAGACAATGTCTGTAAACAACAAAAAAAGGAAAACAAGCAATAGACAAGGTCTTTGAAGAACTCCTAGGTCCTGCTCCTTTTCTTTCCAGCAGTGGTTGGAAATCTTGATTGCTGACTGAGCCTTGAGCTTCTCCTTGGTGCATTGAAAGGCCTTGTTAACAAAATTTCTTCTACCAGTTCCAGGCTTCACAAGAAAGATAACAATTACCAAGTGATCTAGGTTATGCCAAAACCAGAAAAATAACAATCACAAGAAAGATACTTACATCAGTGGAAGTGGAATTCTGGGTTGATCCCTCAGGAAGTGGTTGTTTCTCCTTGAGTTTTTGAGTGTTCTTCTTCTGCTTTGGAACCTTTGGGGGAATTGATGAAGATGCAGTTTCCTATACCAAGTTACAATACAATACTTCACTGCATTATAGATGCCAAAATGAATTTGAATACAATACACATATAGCCCACATACCTGTGAGGACAGTGAAATGAAGTCCTTTTTTCTTGGACATCCAGTTTTGTTATGACCTGGACCTTTGCATAACCTACTATTCTCAGAAGCAAACATGCTGAAATTACAACATTGGCACATCCCACCCTTGTTCTTTTTGGCTCATTCTTTAAAAATTTCAGATTATGACCCTTCGCTACTGCATAATCCTTTACTGCTTCCTTAAATTGTCTGTTATTTTCAAAAATCATGCCTAAAGCAAACACAGGGATAGTAGAGGTAGGATCGAACCTGGGTTGTAGGCTAACTACTCTTATAGGCTCTCCAACTTCTTCGGGATCAGAATACTCACCATCTCCGACGAAATCCCCTGGATCATCGCTTGGATAATAGACACTGTCTTCACTGTCATATGAGCCTTCTGCTTGTTCTCCAGTTTCTTCCTTTTTAGCTTCATCAGTCACAGTCACTTCAACATCATCCAAACTCACCTCTGCAACATCAACATTCACCTCAGCAGCAAGATTAGTTCGGAGGTTATATTTTCTTACATTTTCCCTCGCTTCAACCAACTCTTCTTCATCCTCCTCACTGAGCACTGCCGCATCAACGAGTAAATCGTCGAATGTTGGTAACTCATCTCCAGAATCCCTCTCATCTTCATCGGAATTTGACATCGTTGACATTAGCAGAGATGAGATGAGGAAAGAATTGAAAGAAGTTGCGGCAGAGATGAGAGGAAGAAATGGAAATGGGGTTTATTTGAAACCCTAAAAAGCTTCTTTTCAATTTTTAATTTTTTTTAAGCTTTTATCCTTTGTGGAACCAAAAAAAGTATGTTGGGACGCACCATAGGTGGCGCGTGCAGCCACGCAACACTGGGCCACCGTGGTAAGGGTTTATTTGATCACAGTCGCATAGATTGAGGGCTCAATAGGAACAAATAGCAGTTAAAGGGCTCAACAGAAAATCTGATACAACTTTAAGGGCTTAACATATGGTTTTGCCAACATATTCATCAGAACTATAGATAGAATCATGAAAGTATGATCATATTTATTTTTTATATTATACGTGCGGTTATATTTCCAATTCTAGAACCAATCATATAGAGTTTTATCATCATTCAATCCATGAATTTGGTCAAATTAATATGTGTCTTTTGGATATATTGCTTCTGAAAATCAATTGACTGACATGTTTACAAAACCCTTAAACAAACAAAGGTTTTTGTTTCTAAGAAAAGCACTAGGGTGATTACAATGGAATAGATTTTAAAGTAGCTTGAAGTAACATGTGTGTGAGATATGAGATTTAATTCTTGGTATATGATTGAAGCATTGATTGTTTGATGTTACCTCTGAATGTGTTTATTGTTAAATGGCTAATTCATTCATAAAATTAAAAAGATCATGTTATTAGTCATATATTATTTTTCACAAATCTCTACTTGTGAAGTCTGATTGACATAATGCTTGAGAATTGTCTTGATAAGTCTATTGAACAGTTCTTTGGGAAACCTGATGCTAGCAATACAAATGGAAAGGATATTTAGTAAGTTTTTCTTGATCTGCACTTTTTCCTAAAGAATCTACAATGGTATCAGAGCCAGGTTATGTATCTTTTCATGCTTGACTGTGTATTTTTTTTTGTTCAAATCACATTGGAATGCATGAAATACCATTAAAATGGATACGAAAACCAAATCTTTCTTCTTGATTTCGAGTGTGATTCTTTCATGTATTTATGTCATATTTGGTATGGTTGGAAAGCTCTTGAAACAAGCTTTCCAACGAATATTTTTGAATATTTTTATGTTAAGTGTATGAATTGTTATGATTTTTCGAAGTTGAATGATTGAAACTATGAGTATTACATTTATGGGTTTGATTCTCCTAGAAAATTTGTGTTTTTGACGAGTTTTAGTCACAGTTAAAGTATTCGTGATGTAACGACCCAAACCGGAAGCGCTACTGATGACGTCACTAGTTTCATAAAGACTTCCTCTCACGTCCACCTAACACGGATTCTACCAAAAATCCGGCAGCATCTCCCCGTAAATCGGAGAATGCCAACCTGAGCAACAGTCAACACCAATATATATATATATATATATATCATAAATGAATCTCAATCCGCAACCTAGCAGGGCCTCAGGCCAGCTAACCACATTCACACCCTAGGCAGGGCCTCAGGCCACCTAATCACATGCAAGATACGTAAAAGAAGTCATCCATCACATAACCAGTATATAGTTCAACATCCGGAACATAGTTCCATAATCCCGGTACGAGAGTCCCGGTTTAACTGCGCAGCTCTCGACCGTCCATCATCCTCCTCATAAGGTAACTGAAAGATAGATACTTAATCCATTAAACCAATCTAAGTACTAAATGTACTAGATAAACAAGAGTGTTCACATTATCAAGAACCTAAGCTCCAAGGTGGCGTTCCCATGTCACGTCTCCACCAACTGATCCGTCGGCTGGACATTCGTACCAGACTCACCTGAAGATCATAGAAGAGAAGTAGGGTGAGCAGAAGGCTCAGTAGGGAAATAAAGATTTAACGTGATAATCCTGCTGAATTGGAAAACATGACATAATGCAGCAACATGGCATCTATTATGAGCACATTAATAATAAACAACTTCATCACTATATGGTCCCTCTTGGCATTTTTCAACGGATGTCCGGTATATCATTGGAAACCTTGACACTGCCCCCATACCATATAGGTGTCACCTCATGAGACATCCGACACGGTTATATGACCAAAATCTTACTTAGCTCTCCAGCCATAAGACGTTGGTCGCCCGCCCTCGGACTCCCACATCCAAACGTAACTCTTATAGGAACTACGAGCCCGTGCCCGCAACTCCTAATGCATCTAATGAGCATGTCCAATATGCAAGAATAAACATATATAAAAATCCTATATACATACGTAACTACGTGATGCATGTTTGAGAATAAATTATGCTTGATAGATGATCAAACATGTATTCGGTTATGCAATAAATTCAATAATAACATTCATGGCTCGTTCTTCCTAGGAAGCAATCTAGGCAAGAACTCAAATCAAAGACCAATGAAGGATTACCAACCGCTCTTTAGAATGAAGTGAGAAATCTCTAAGGAATGATATAAAAGGGTAAGAATCCCTACCTCGTTATCCAAGCAATAATAGAAAATGCTACTACCAATTTCCGATTTAGGGTTCCGACTTTCCCAAACCTAATAAAGAAGCAAAGTCGAACCCCATATAATGTCAAAACATAACCAACCTCATATATATATATATATGAAATAAATCAATAAACATCGAAATCAAACATTTCTCTCAACTAGGCCATATTAGCCTAAAATGTGCAATCGCACTCCCTTATACATACCCATTCCAAATTAACAATTTCAAGTCTCCTAATATATCTTATTAAACCCCCATATGAAATCCCAAGCTCAAATTCTTACTCGAACCCCGTAAACCCCAAGTTTCCCTCTTAGGTTTACACTAACACCCTATCGATTCCTTAACGGAATCGTCTCAAATTTGGAGGGTAGGTTACCCACTCCTAACTCACCAACATATCCAAAATCAAGCCTCAAACTCGAACCCAATCAACGGGATCGAAGAAATTCGTCCCTTAGGCACCCATTTTCCAAAAATGCATATAATCTCTTTAACTTCCATTCTACTAAATATACATACATATGAGTCTAAATCATCATATATAAACTCTATCATTAACTAAAATCAAGATTCAACCATAATCCACAAAACCCACAAATAACCCTAACTATCAAATTTCTCTAAAAACTTACCTTCTTCTTTAAATCTTCTTGAATCCTTCAATCCAAGCCTAGATGAGCAAGAATCCACCAATCCCCAAGTCAAAATCACCACTTTCTCTCCTTTCTCCCTTCCTTCTTCTCCTTTTTTTTTCCTTCTCTGTCTCGCGGCTTCTCTGTTGTTGGCTTTCGACCAAACAAAGTTTATGTTTCAACGAATTTATGGTGCTGGCTGGGCCAGCACCATTAAATTAATAATATATATTTTTTAATATATATGTAAACTGCAATGGCCCATTGGCCATTGCACAACAAAACGGCCACTTTCGGTGGCCATACATGGGCCTCCGAAAGTGGTCCTAATTATATATATATATATATATCCTTTAGTTTTTTTTTTCATTATATAAATATATTTTCTTCTTTTGATTCGTTTACAAAATTTTATTTATACTAAAACTTATTCAATTCAACATCTATTTATTAAATTTTTAATTAATTTTTTTTTAATCCACTACTTGGTATTTTCGGGTCAGGGTATTACACGTGATACGAACACCACACAAATGAAATCGATTTTTTTTTGAAAAATCTCATATTAAATCTACAAAATTTTTAAGTGTTGGTCGAAAATCTTTCCCCAAAAATAACCACAAGAAGGCAGCGTGTGACCTACAGCCGCCATTCTGATTGACTGAAATGTTTTGAGCACTTGTGGAAGCGTGGTAGGTCAATTGTTAAATAATACTAATATTAGTGTTATTTATAATTTTTCTAGAATTTTTTGAATTTGTGAAAAATTAAATGTATGTTATAATTAACTAATTAAAAGATTAATTATTAAAATAATTTGTTATTTGTGGTTGTAGTGGCTACAAGAGAAGAAATTATACGTTTATTGACATATAAGAAGAGTGCATCACATATGATTGATGAGCATATAAATTACATGTATTATTGACTTCACAATTTGTGGCATCGTGATGTTCATAAGTTCTTCATCGAGCACCAAATTGAAATTGTGCTTGATGCTCTACCGAATGAATAAGAGAGTATGTTTGCCAGGTGCTGAAACCAAAGTTGAGTTTCATTGACTTCAATACTTTTGTTGATGAGATACTGCTTGAGAGGGAGTGCCAATATATCGCTATGGGTATACATCGAACTGGATGAAGCGAAAGGTGTTTGGAGCCTGCTGCTCTTTTCATTCTATGGTATGAGGTGTATGAGCTTGGTGGACACATCGATGAGGACACGAATGATATGATTGTTAATCCTGATTATGTGCCTAGCATGTGATTTGTATTTTTCCCTTTAGTATCACATTGTACATATTTTCAGTACATTTGCTTATGTATGTACATATTTATGCTCTTGATGTACATAGTGGATGTTTTTTTTATGTAATTTATTGATTTAATTACACGGAATGAGCATGCATGGAAATATTTTTTGAAAGTGGGAGGTTTTTAGTTGGTAGATTTATTGACTATGTCTCACCTAATAACCAATATATTTTTTACGTGTGTTTAAGTTTACTAATAATAGTTGGATTATGCTAACAGAAATTGATTGAATGTATAACATTAATTTCGGTACTGTTGCATGTGTTAGATTATTATTAATTAATTTAGGGCATTGTAGCAACATTTTGTTAGTTGAATTGTACAAGAATTCTAATTTTAAGTAATTGTCTCTATATAGTTACAATGACTGCAACAAAGAACATTGTCACTGACTTGAACTACGGAGACAAACTGAATGAGAAAAATTACGATGTCTGGCATAGTAAGATTCAGTATCTCCTGAAGGAGCAAGACATGCTAGAAACTATTACACAACCAATGGCTGAACCTGAGCAAGGTAATACTGCTCAACATAGGCGAGACTTGGAAGCCTATTAAGCCTACAAGCGCAAGGATCATGTTGCTTGCATTTTGATGTTAAACAACAAGAAAAATGATTTAATGCAACAATTTGAAAGGCACTGTTCAGCTCAAGTAGTTTGGGATGCTGCTAAAGTTCAATATGGTGGAACCTCAACAACTAGACTTTGTCAGTTGATCCTCAAATTCGATGGTTATAAAAACTCCCAGAATGACACCATGAGGCAGCATCTTACGATCATGTCTAACATGATCAGTGAATTGAGGGCTGCCAGACATGACATGACTGATGAACAACAAGTCCAATCTGTTATTTACTCTATACCGAGTAATTGGGAACACATGCATGTTAACCTTACTTATAATCAGAACATCAAAACTTTTGATGATGTTTCTCGTCATGTTGAGCTTGAGAAAGATCTTCTTCTCTCAGAGAAGCCTGCTAATAAAGTTTTCATGACGAAGTCTAAATCGCAAGGATCAAAAGGCTCTGAACGCAAAAATTGGAAGGGTAAGGGTTTCCAAAAAGGCAAAAGAGGAAATGAAGCAAATTCTAGTGGACAAAAGCGCAAGCGTGGGAAACGCGGTGGCATGAAAAGCAAAAACAAAAACCGTTGTAACTATGGCAAACCTGGTCACTTTTCTCATGATTGCACTGAGCAAAAGGTATTGTTTGCACTTATTTGTCCCTCTAACTTAGACATTAGTTGTTATTTGATGCTTGGTGAGACTGTTCATTTGTAGATTGTAGACTTTGCATCAATCGACCACGTAACAAGGGACCGAACAACATATGTAGAATTTCGTCGAATTGCTAAAGGTAGTAGGAGTATATACATAACATAGGGAATAATGCTTCTGCTGAGGTGCTAGGGATAGGTACTTGCCAACTAGAGTTACGGGTTGGTCGCACGCTCTATCTTCATTTTGTGCTCTATGCTCCAGAAGTTCAACGAAATATTGTTTCTGTTATTGTTCTACTTGAACTAATTTCAAACTTACATTTGATAAAGGTTGTGTAAAATTATTTCTAGACAACGTTTATTATGGTTTTGACTATGTGTTGGATGGTTTTATGGTGTTTGACACAACTAATATTGTAGTATATGACAATCCGTCTATCTATGTTGTTGAAAATTCTAGTTCTGTTACTCATACTAATAGTGTATTATGGCATGCTAGATTAGGACACATTGGGCAAGACTGATTAAATAGATTGGCTATAGAAGGTCTTTTAGGATCACTCGCCAAAGTAGATCCGCCCACTTGTGAGCATTTCCTTGCTAGAAAAGCAACTAGATTACCATTTGGCAAAATGAAAAGAGCCACTTCTTCATTACCGTTTATTCATTTCGACATCTATGGTCCAATGAATGTGAGGGCAAGGCATGGTGATTTTTATTTCATAACTTTTATAGATGATTACACTCGTTTTGGTCATGTTTACCTGATCTCTCATAAATATGAGGAATTAGATTGCTTCATACGTTATTGTAACTTGGTCGAGAATCAATTGAACACAAGTGTTAGAGCTTTAAGGACCAATCAAGGAGGTGAATACCTGTCTGACCAATTTAAAAGCCTTTTTGATGAAAAAGGTATAGCTAGACAGTTTACTATTCCTTATACACCGAAACAAAATGGTGTCACAGAAAGAAGGAATAGAACCTTGTTATACATGGTAAGATCAATGATGGCGCAAACTAATTTACCTATCTCCTTTTGAGGAGATGCGTTATTGACTCCAACTTACATTCTTAACTGTGTGCCTTCAAAATCTATCCCTTCTACCCCATATGAATTATGGAAAGGCGAAAAACCTCATTTGGGCAATTTACATCCTTGGTGGTGTGCAACTTTCATTCACAATACTTCTCATGTACATGGGAAACTTGGTCCTAAGGGAAAGAAGTGCATCTTTATTAGATACTATGCTTTCTCTAAATGATATGTATTTATTGGTGAAGAGGTTGATGGGATGATCACATAAATTGTGTCACGGGATGTTGTTTTCTTAGAGAAGGACTTCCTAAACGAGGTGATGTCACTAAGGGCTTCTAGTTCTATGAAATGGAAGAACCTAACACTAGCACACAACGTCTAACAGTCGAGGATAAGGAAGAACTTCCAAATCTTCTCGAAGCTAGTGGGAGTGAGAGAATGCTAGATCCTTTTCCTATGGAGTAAGACAATGAGGAATCTTAACCTCGTCTAAGCATTCGTGAACGTGTCCCACGTAATTGAGGGGGAAGCATTCATGATCGCTTCACAAGATGATGAAGAGTTTGAAACAATTAAAGAGGCTCTATATGGTCCTAAAGCTAAGGAATGGAATAAAGTTATAGAAGATGAAATGGAGTCAATGAAAACTAATCAAGTTTGGGACTTGGTTGATCTACCGCCAGGGCAAAAATCCATTGAAAACAAATGGATTCTCAAAATTAAACGTAAGGCGGATCGGTCCATAAAAAGATATAAGGTTCGACTAGTAGCAAAAAGCTAAACACAAGAAGAGGGAATTGACTATGAAGATACATTTTCACCTGTTATGAGAATTACTTTAGTTCACCTCGTCCTAGCTATAGTCGCACATATGGACTTAGAATTATACCAAATGGATGTCAAAACTACATTTCTCAATGGAGAACTAGATGAAGAAATCTATATGGATCAACCTTTAGGTTTTGAATCTAAAGGATAAGAGCGCAAAGTTTGCAATCTTAAAAGATATATATGGTCTCAAGCAAGTATCTAGGCAATGGAACATCAAGTTTCATCAAGCAATCCAAAAGGATGGCTTTACAATGATAAAAGAAGATCATTGCGTGTATTTAAAATATTTGAGTGATGATTTTGTAATTTTATCCTTATATGTCGATGACATTCTAATAGCTGGAAATAACAAAGAGATGATTGATACTACTAAGAAGTGGTTATCATCAAACTTTCAAATGAAAGATATGGGTGAGTCTTGCTCCGTACTCGGTGTGAAGATTATAAGAGATCGTGCTAAAAGGCTTTTGGATTTATCTCAAGAAACTTACATAAAAAAGATGTTGGAGTGATATCACATGCAAGATAGCAAGCCAATAGATACCCTTGTTGAGAAAAGTTTAAGCCTAAGTATTGATATGTGTCCCAAGACTCCAGAAGAGAAAGAGAAGATGTCAGGAGTACCTTATGCCAGTGCTATCGATAGTTTGATGTATGTAATGATGTGTAAACATCCTGACATATGATATGTTGTTGGTTTGTTTAGTCAGTATCAATCGAACCCTAGTCAAAAGCACTGGATGGCAGTCAAGTTTTACGATATCTAAAGGGAACTTCAAACTACATGCTATGTTATCAAGGGAAGAAGGATTTGATACTAATTGGTTACTCTAATGTTGATTGGGGAGGAGATGATGATTAGAGCAAATCAACTTCAGAATATGCTTTCTTGTTAAATGATAGTGTTTTCCTACGGAGTAGCTAAAAGCAATCTTACGTAGCCTTTTCCACAATGTAGGCTGAATACGTAGCTTGTTCCGCAGCAACTCAAGATGTAGTTTTGTTAAGAAGTTTCGTGCAGCATTTAGAAATTGTCAAATCAGCATCAGAACCCGTGACAATTTTTTATGTTAACACTGCTGCATTGGTTGTTGCCAAGGATCCTAAATATCATGGAAAGACCAAACATATCAAGAAAAGATATCACTATATTAGAGATACAATTACTGACAAGGATGTGGTCTTACAATACATTTCTACAAATAGCATAGTGGCTGACCCACTCACCAAGCCAATAGCTAGGGATTTATTTATTAAACATGCAAAATTCCTAGGCTTGAGTAGAATGTAATATGCAATTAGAATGCTTACATTTTGTTAAATATTTGAATTTGATATATATATATATATATTATTCAATATTTACTGTATATATTGTAAGACTTAAGTTGTATAGTTCAATAAAGTATGTCTATAGACTAAGATTGGCTCGCTCACACGAGCAATCGCCTCTAGTGCTTGTATGATGAGTAGAGATAAGACTATTTGAATTATAGCGCTCAATTAGCGACTTGAGCTTAGTGGGAGCAAGTCTAATTCAAAGCCATTAATTTGGAGTCGCCTTGATTAGGATCAAAATGAGATTCTAAAATAAGAGAGCCTACATGAATGAATCCCCGTCATTCATGTGTCTATATAATGGAAGCTGAATGTGAAATTAGTCATCTGACACTAATGATAGTTAGTAGATGAGAATTTCAGGTTTGGTGCCTCTGATTTGGTGACAAGACTAAGACTCGTATGGTGTGTTACCTCTAATGAGGAGAGCAATGACATACAGTCTTTATCTTAGGATAAGCAAAAAAAGAAGCTCCACCATAGCATGCAATTCATACTACATGTGCTAGTTGACCTATCGGAAGTGAAAAAATAGATCCCTGCTTCTTCACCGTGTGAGTCTTAGACAAATCTTAATATAGATCTCAAATAATTTACCCTTTGTGACTTTTGACTATATCATGATGTGATGTATTAATGTTTGCTACCTTAAGGCTACTATGGTCATGGAATGATTCGATATAAAGGTGCACTCCTAGGAAAGCGAGTTAATTCAGATCTAATTGATATGAAGGCAAAAGAAAGAGCATTTTTGGTTTTACACCTATTGCTTGTATTCACCGGCCAGGATCATCTCACTCGAAGTAGTTTGTTATGATTTAGAATACATGTTATTATTGTGATGGATTGAGTATAGAATTCTTGAGGGATTGAATAATACTCAATTGTGTGAAATTCAAAATGTTTGGGGTATATAAGTACACTTTAAGAAGTAATTATATTTTGAGGTTGATGTCTTCAATATGGCCTATATGAGATTTCTATATTGGAGCTCCTATTATCTGTGTGCTTCAGGTCGCACGGTCAATTCACCTGTATGACTAATTTTTCATATAAGCAGAAATTCTCGAATAGTATGTTGAGATGAGTCTAGCCCGACATGGACGAGTGGGAGATGTTGGCATTTTTGGTCATCATTTGGGCAAGACCCAGCCCGTGCAAGAAAAGTTACCACAACTGCTCCTGCAAGTTACAAAGAATGGAACTGGCACATGTTCTTGGATGAAAAAGCTCTCCATAACTTGGATGAGAAGAATTCCATTGATTGAGAGAAAAAACTTTTACTTGCAATTAAACCAAAGGTGTTCGTACTGTGAAAAACGATCGCCGTTCTTGTAATCGAAGATTCAACTGAAGCATTAGGGAACATACTCAATTCGTCAAATCGATCAGGATAATCAGCAATTTTTTCTTGATCTGAACTTCATCCTAGAGAATCTACAATGAAGAAGGATTGCGTACACGCTGAAGAGTCGCATTGGTTTTCAAGGAGGCCAAGTTGGAGTTGCGCCAATTTCTTGTACATACAGTGGCCAAAATTAAACAAAAATCAAAATTAGGGATGAAAAGCAAATATTTTGTTGCATAAAGTGGCACAAAAACTACGTTTTTGTTTTTGGAAGATTGAATTCATTAAACAGAGTTATAAGCCATAACCAAACTTACAAATGGGGTTAAACAAAAACCACCACACAATTTAAAGCCTTCGACAAACAAGAACAAAAATCTTACAAAGAAACAAGCAATACATGATAGAACTCTAAAGAAATAACTGAGCCAAAAATCGCAAACATGAATCAAGCATTGCACTCAACATCTCAATTTCCTCTAGGGAAAGCCTCTAATAGAACCCGAGGACCATCATTCACCCAATTCTGACCCCCACACACAAACTACTTGATCGAAGATCTACTTTGATTAACCACCCTGACCCCTCAACACGTAAACAATCAAAATTGAACCCAAATGGAGAATACCCGAACTGAAGTCTACTTGATTCAAGCGACACTATCTACTTTAATCAACCACCCTGACCCCTCAACACATAAATAATCAAAATTGAACCCAATTGTAGAATACCCAAACTGAAGTCTACTTGATTCCAGCTACATAATCTACTTGATCAACACATAAACAATCAAAAAAATTTGTTTGAGAAATTTATCAAACATACCTGTTGGCGAATTGAATTCATGTCTGCTTGAAACATTTGCTCTTGGAAACGATCGCAAAAAATAAACAAATAAGAATATCATGATTTTAATGAGGAAACCCTACTTGGGAAAAACCTTAAGTCTATAAGCAACTAGCGTTTCGAAGCAATCCACTATAAAAGAAAAAAGTTTACAACCTATTGTTTCTTATGACTCGATTGTACAAATTGAATTAGCGTATGCCCCAAACAAAATCCACACATCAATGAAGATTTGAACTTGCTCTTAAACCCTACAAGAGACTTAGTACTTGATGTAAGATCCAACTAATCTCCGGTAACCTAGACAAGTTAGACCAAACATGTAGAACCTTATTCTTTTTCTTCCTTGGCTAGATCAGACATGAGAAATCTGACGAACATCACACCGATATGAAACACACATTCTCTCATGTTTAATACAAACATGACATGCTCATATGACACTCAAAGAGAACGAATAAACATAAAACACAAAGCTCTCACAATCACAAGCTCTCAATATTACAAATAACTCCCAATAGCTTCGATAGTCATCAACTCTATAGAAAGTATTCTTTTATAGACATCTAGTTCTTGTATTGATCGAGATACTTGTTGATCATGTTTATCTCTAGCAGATAATAGAAAACCCAGATTAAGATAAGACATAAAGACTTTTATCCCAATAAAAATAGTTAAGATAATATCAACCACAACAATAGGAGTTCAAATTTTATTGAACAATTATCTCATAGAGAGTCCATTCTAATCTCAGTAACTCGAGTAGTTTCTAGAACAAGAAGTCAGCTTAAACACAACCACCTGGGAATTATATATTAATTAGAATAAAATTTGGTTAATTTAAATGACACAAAAACATGTACCAGAGTCATTGTTCACCTAGAATTCCACACATAGTCAAATACTGACCAGTTCAGGTAACCTAGAGCCTACATGGAGTTACATCAAAGTTTATCACACAAGTGTCACTTAGCTTAGTATATGTATTTTAGCAATCTCCCCCTTGGTACTTGTGTGATAAAAAACCCTTATATGCACCAATCCTAACTAGAATCTAAACTCTCCCCCTCAATTAAAAATCTTCTCCACCTCAACATATCATTTAACCCAAGACAATCAAAACAAACTCAATCAATATCTCCCCTATCATATCAATCATCAACCAACACAACAACGTGCAAACCCCTCATGCCGTTAGTGCACAATCATATCAAAACGTCAACACAGACAAATTTTAACCAAATTAGCACCATCAATTACCATCAATCACAATACTAGCAACTCCAGCATAGCAAAACATATTATTATCAAACTTCAAACATAAAATGAAACACCCTGCTAAAACAAAAAAGATTAGATTGCCAAGTATCTTGAAGCAGTAGCAACACAAAAGACATCTCCACCTTTTATGAGCACAAACGAGTATCAACAACCCCTAGCCCGCAACTTGAACCTATTGAGGATGTCATCACATTTGGCTACCTCATTTTGCATGGACTCCATTCGAGCATGAATATCAATGTGGATGCCTTTCACTTACAATTCAAAAATCAACACGCTCCATGATGTAATCAAGGTTGGTTGCAAGTAGATGCAAAGCATTGGGCAATTCATTTAGTCTAAAGGAAATAGTGCCATTAACAGCATCAATGGATGACTCAACTTTAGCCAAAACTTGTGCAGGTGGACTTTCCATTAGTTGACTCAACTTTGCCACTCGTTCTGCCAAATTAGACACTTGAGCGGTCAATACAGTGAGCTGGATAGGCACATCTGAGGTTAAAGAAGCTGGAGACGCAGTAACCTAGAAAGCAAATTGAGAATTTGAGGTTGTGGCAGTAGGAAGCTTGCTGGATTTAGACATTATTTTTGCCTTAAGGTAAGACAGAGGGATATAATCGTCATCATCAGAAGACAAGATGACAGATTTGGCCATTTGAGATTGACTACGCACACTAATTTGAGCAAATATAGGAGTTCTATGAGTTTGACAATCTGAAGGACTTTAAACACATTTTGAAGCAAATATTTTGAACAGAATGACACCAAATGGAAGCTAGAAAGGGCGATCCCTATAGGACTTAAACTATCATCATGTGATTAAATATCAAGGTAGGCAGACAGATTGATTTTCCCGTGAGAATAGCATGAACGAACCTACGATACTGCTCTGTCAACTCTCCATGATGTTCTATAGGCAAAACCATGGAACAAACAAACATATTCAAAAGCCTATGGCTAGACTTAAGAAACCTATGAGGCAGTTTGTCATTAACAAGCTCAAAATCCCCCATACTAAGATATTGATAAATGTTACGCAATAGTGATTCAGTTGGTGAATCAAAAATGTGAAATTTAGGGTTAGAAATAATTGGGACAACCAAAATTTTAGAAATTGTGATACTCGAGAAAGGAAATTCTAACCCACGAATAAAACAAGTAGTTAATCCTAACTCTTCATCTTTAATCTTCATAATAGATAGATTTGCATAGAATTCCCTTATTATAGTTGGGCAAGCAGTACTTGAAAAGGAAGTAATAGGAGACCAAGATGGAGAAAAAAACATATGAGTAATATCAAGATCTTTCAACATAGAAAACAAGAACTTCCTCTCAGTGCTAAGAGCGCGAGAGGCAAAATTATTGAAATACATTGTCTCTATACCAAGACTAGAGAATCGTATAACTAGAGTATCACTTTTCTACTTCGTTTTCTTCACTTTCCTAGAGGTCAAACCAGAGCCTTTGGTAAGATACTTGCATGAAGCAATGGAAGACAGAGAGATTTGTGAAAAACCAAACATGGACAAAGGGAATGACTCCTCGTGAAGAAGAACAAGTAAGAAATGGAGTAGACGAAAAGTTCTTAGAACTTTAAAATTGCTACCTAATAATAAATTCAAATACTCATTCAAGTGTTTTCTCCAAAAAGATGTAGCACATTAAAGTCTAAAACGACATGACAATTCACAAAATTTCCTTTAAGCCTGAATGATGTAGGCACAAGAAATTACATAGCCGTGAATAGTTAAGATTACATAGCAGCTTACTTCTCCCTTGGCTTACATACCTCAATAAAATCACTACCTAGAACATTGTTAGATCATCCCAGAGACATTAAAAAAAAACACATAACAAAGATTTCAAACAAAATAGACAACCAAGAGAAAGTAGCTTCATGGATGAAATTTTAGGAATTAAAATTCTTAAACTAATGAAATAACACATAGAAAATAGGGAGTTTACCATAAGATGAGTTTAAGAAATGGACTCACTACTCCCTTGTCATGACTTTGAAATTCCATATATTTCAAGTTTCACAAAGAATTTTTCAATAAACCTATCAAGACAAATCTCAAGCATTATGTCAATCATACTTGACAAGTAGAGAATCGTAAGAATAATATATGACTAATAACATAATCTTTTCATTTTTATGAACGGATTAACCATTTAGCAAAAAGCACATGCATAGGTAACATCAAATAATCAATGCTTCAATCATTGATAAAAAAAATTAACTCACATATCTCACACACATGTTACCTCAAGCTACTTGAAAGTCTATTCTATTGTAATCACCCCTAGTGTTTATCTTTGGAACGAAAACCATTGCTTGTCTAGGAGTTTTGTAAAAATGTTAGCCAATTGACTTTCAGTAGCTATGTACTCAAGTTTCACAGTGTTTCTTCCAACAAGATCACATATGAAATGATGACGAATGTCAATATGCTTAGTTCTAGAATATTGGACAAGATTCTTGAAAATGTTAATAGCACTCATATTGTCACAAAATATGGTCATACTTTCTTGTACCAGTCCATAGTCACTGAGCATTTATTTCATCAAAGCAATTGTGTACAACAAATTTCAGCAGCTATGTATTCAGCTTCAGCCATGGAAAGAGAAATAGCATTTTGCTTCTTGCTATGCTAGGCCACAAGATTAGTTCCTATGTAGAAACATCCATCATAAGTACTTTTTTGATCATCATTGTAACCTGCCTAGTCAGCATCCAAGTAACCTGTCAATGAAACATTAGTGTCCTTGGAATAAAATATCCCATAGTCTAGTGTACCATTGATATATTTTAAAATCTTTTTCATAGCTATCAAGTATGATTCATGAGGATTGGTTTGGTAACTAGCACAAACACAAACACTGAAAGCAATGTCAGACCTATTTATAGTCAAGTAAAGTAGGCTTCCTATAATACTCCTATATAAAGTCTGATCCACAGACTTCCCAATAGTATCCTTGCTTAGCTTAGTGCTTGGACTCATAGGAGTTGAAACTGGCTCACTTGAAGCTACACAAAACTTCTTCACCAAGTTACTTGCATATTTGGTTTGACAAATCAATATCACTTCTAGGGATTGCTTCACCTGAAATCCAGGGAAAATGGTTAATTCACCCATCATACTCATTTCAAACTTGAATTTCATTAACTCACCAAACTCTTATGACAAAGAAACAAAAGTTGATCCAAAAATGATGTCATCGACATATATTTGAGAGAAAGAAGACAGGATGTTAGTTATAAATAAATATCAATTAGGTTAAAACTAAAAAAATTAACCTATAATGCTTACCATGACAACATTCTTCTCTGTCACTCAGCAGTTTGTCCAAGATGTGGACAACATGCGCGTCCTTCAAATGGAGTGCTAAGGCATGTGTGTCACAGGCTACCGTCGAACAACATTTATAATTTTTATTTAAGATTGAGTAGCTTAGGATCGTAGTTTAGGTTTTTAGGATCACAACAGCTTTCCTAGACATATTTCCCTTTATTCTGTTATGAATAAAGTGATTATGTTGATATAAATATTTTATTTAATATTATATTCATGAAGTGTTTTGGCTCAATTTATTTTTGTTTAAATGGTTGTAGTATATTTATAAAAATTTATTATAAGTTATTATATATATATATATATATTGTTTTTATAGCATGCCATGATCATTTAAAGTAAAAACTTGAATGTGATACGAAACATATGAAATATTGTATTGATATCTTATGTAAACATTTTTTCATGACTAGTGGCTAAAGTATCATCGTTGATCTCAATACTAGAGAGAAGCTAACTAATAAGAATTACAATGTTTGACATCATAAAATCCAATATTGTTGGAAGAGAAGGATATGTTGGAAACCATAACACAACCTATGGGTTGAACCCAAACAAGGTACCACAGCTACACATAGGCATGATATGGTAGCTTTCAAATGCAAAGAACAGGTCGCTCACATATTTATGATGAGTAGTATGCAAAATGACTTAATGCTGAGGTTTGAAAAACATAAGATTGCCAAACCACTTTGGGATGCAGTTAAGCTATAAATGAGTGAAACCTCTACAAGGAGGCCTCATCAGCTTACTCTTAACATTGAGAGTTATGTCAAGAGTTTGAATCAAATGATGAGGCAACACTTGACTAACCTGGCTAATATGACTAGCAAATTAAGGGAAGCTGAACATGTGCTTACTGATGAACAACAAGTGATCACTACCATTCGTTCTTTGCCATCTTCATGGGGGTGAATCTTATCCATAATGACTAAATCAAAACCTTTGATGATATTTCCAAACATGTGAAATTGGAAGAGGATCATCTTCTTGTTGACAAGCCCAAGACTAAAGTAAATATTACTCAGTCAAATAAACGTGGATCTAAGGGCTCGTGGAAGGGCAAGGGAAAGAAAGGCAAAGGAAAGACACTTGGACCCAAAGATGCAACACCTAAAAAGACAAAGCAAAGATAAAATGTTTCAAGTGTGAGAAACTGGGTGACTTCGCTTGGGAATGCACCAAAGTGGAGGTACATGACTATTCTCAGCTATCTTTTGTGAATGTAATTACTAGTGGTATGTCAGTTGAAAGGGTTCTTTTTTGGATTGTAGACTCATGAGTAACAGACCACATAGCTTGAGAGAGATCGTTCTTTAGAGATTTCAAACATATTTCCAAGGGAAGTAGGAAATATTTTCATGGAAAATAATGTTACATTTAAGGTTCTAGGAATCAGTACCTACAAGTTGGATCTACTGGGAGGAAGAACTCTCTATTTGCATGATGTGCTTTATGCACTCGGAGTGCGAAGAAATCTACTTTTGTAAAAGCAAGGCATGGAGCTTTGTGTTTCATCACTTTCATAGATGACTACTCTAGATATGTTTATGTCTACTTGATTTCTCACAAGTTGGAAGCATTGGATTGCTTTCTCTGATATTCAAAGTTGGCAGAGAATCAATTAGACAAGAGTATAAAAGCTCTTCGGACAAATCGTGGACGTGAGTATCTATTTGATCAATTCAAGGAATCGTGTGATAAAGGGGGAATAGCTAGGCAATTATCTATTCCTTACACTCTGCAACAAAATGGTATTGTTGAAAGGAGAAATAGAACTCTGTCAAACATGGTTTTATCGATAATGGCACAAGCAAATTTGCCAATATCTTTTTTGGGAGATGTTTTGCTAACTGTAACCTAAGTTCTAAATTGTGTACCGAAAAAATTAGTCTCGAAAAATTTCTATGACTTGTAGACTAGTGAAAAGCCTAGTTTAGGGCACTTAGGACTTTTTTTCATAATGGCCAATGAACAATCGTAATGAAGTGTCAGTGATACTGATTGTATAAAATACATGAAACATTACCTTTGCATCTAAAATAATCATGTTAATGCTGATCAACTCAGCATTCTTCTTTGCGTTCAAAGATTCCCACATCCGAATAATACGAACTTGGATGCGCCAATCAATTGGCCCAATGCTCAATTCCTCAAGATAATTGAGAGAAAGTCATGTCTTTGTTTTTTTTGGACTTTTTCTGTTAGACAATATTTGTTATGGGCATGTTAGAGTTATTTATATATAGAAGGTAAAATATAATTTCCAATTCTAATTAATGCATCTAGTCCAAACCATTTAAGTTCCACTCATTGAGTGAGCACAATCAAAGAACTTAGGCTAAATTTTTTTTTAGCTTTTTAAATGCAGTGTGCAAAGAAGAAATAAGTATGAGTTTAAAATTACAATAACAATCAACAAATAGAAGCATTGAATTGAGACTACAATATTGGAGTGCATAATTTCACTTTGAATGCAGGATACGTGGACTACAACAATGGAAGACAAATTGTCTTTAATGGATACTAAGATGTTTTTTGATGTGGATTGTAGAACTGTGAATGAATGAAGGGTGGTGTCTTTTCATTATTATAGAAGTAGAAGTACATTGTATGTTTTGAGATACATTGTAGTGCTCTTTTAATGCCCATAGAGCAATTTTAATGTCCTATGTAACACAAAGTGCACCACAATGGTATAATTTTATTGGCCCAAATTTGTTGGGACCAACATGGGCTCATGAAGTTTGTCATGCCCTCATTTTTTCTTTCCACATGTATCTCACTTGTAATACACTCACATGTTCTCAAAATTAATATTAAATCTCACATCTACTATATGAAAAACAAAATCAGTAAATTTACATCATTGTTCAAATATATTTTGTTGATCCAGCCACATCAACAAAATATCTTTATCATTGTGAGAGCTCATGTAACTATCAAACATAAAATTGAAAACTCAAAAACATAAATGTTATAACATATTGAATTATGCAACTCACATGTTTGCATAATGTAGTTGTTCCTTCCAATATAGCTCCTTCAATTTTCAGGTGAGGGGCCCATCGTCGGAGTGACAAATCTTGGAGGTTTGAATGAAATTTAGGGTTGTATTTAGGATTAATTACCAATAAGTCCATCCTTATCAACTTATACATCACTAAGTTCATGACCCAGTCAAATATATCAATAAACCTTACATAAAAGTTTGAATAAAATTACTCTTCTAAATCTAGAAAAACAACACATCAATGCCCAAGATCTCTCTCCCTCTCTCTGTAGATACAAACCATGATTTTAATCCATGTGAGGGAGGTGAGAGTGATCGTGATGGCAGCAGCGTGTTATTTGACTTCAGAGGCAATGATGATTGTTGTTATCTGATTCTTTGAACTAATAGATTTTTTAGCTTTGTATTTTATTGGAATGCAAGCAAGCAAATTTACCTTCAGAAAAATATTAAATAGTGGAGTTCTTCATTCTTGATTTCTAAGGAAAAGGAAATCAAATTTATTATTTATTTATTTTCTTTTACCTTCTAATTTTTAATTCTCATTTTCTTTTGCTTTGTATTTTTATTATTTTCAGTTGATTGCCATTAAAATTTATTATTTGAGTGCATATAGTAGTCCAAATATTTTTGAATCATGACTGTAAAAATTAAAGTAAGAAGTCAAACATGAAGTTGCAATTAAAAGATACAACAACATATCTACTTTAGTCATTGTTGCTCAATATGGGGGAGTATTCAAAGCTGCAATAACAATTTAATTTTTCAATAATCTAAGTTTTCTGTAAAAAATAAATCAAAAATTTATGAGGGCAATTGAATTTTGGTGATGGGAGGATCAATAAAAGGTTGACAGTCTCTTTCACCAACCAATCACATGTAAATTGATTTTAAGAGATGACTCACCAACTAAACAAGCCAATAAGTGTTATTTCTTATCAAAACAAATGCAAAGTTGGTACATAAATAAAAAATGGAGGGGGATTCCATACCGATTTATGAAATCAAAACATTAAAACATATGTTAGTAGTGTAGAAGCTAAAACTTGATCCAATTTTTATTTTTATGAGTTAAAGCACTATTTTCTTTCTTGAAACAATCAGCCACAGCTTCATTATTTTTAGTACTTAGCATGCATTAGCATTATTGCAACATATATGGGAGCTCCCTAACCTTCATTAGAGAGGGTATTCTATAGAAGAAATGAGAGTGCGATAAAAAAAAATTTGATATACTTTAATATATGGAGAAAGAAAATTATCGCATTCTCAATAGCATGTAAAGAGAGAAAATGAAGATAGAGCAAGAAAATGAAGAAAAAAATTATGTAGGTAGAGAGGAGATAAAGGAAAGAAAGGGGGAGGCAAGAGAAATACATTTAATTTATAAAATTAACATAATCCAGAAAATAAAGGTAACTTGGTCATTAAAATTTTATTTAAATTAAATGATTCTTTAAGGGTATAAAAGGACCCAAATATTTATTGGTATATAACTTTTAAGGATGTCCTTAATAGTGTAGGGGATAATTTTGAGGGACCTATCAAACATTAAGCTGAAGCAACTGGCTCGAAAAAAAGGATAAAATCGCCACAAATTGATTTAAAGTGCAATTAGATACTTAAATATAATCATGTGAACTAGAGAAAAAGGATACGGGGGTCGATTGAGTATGAGAAAAGTGTCAAACATCCCACCCACAACTTCTATTTGAAAACAATTACCGAATTAATTGATTGGCTATCTTAATAATAATAAAAAAATAAATCTTTGCAAGATATGGTCATTTTGAATGATTCACTTGATACTGTATGTCTCGTCTTTTATTTTGATATTTTCTACAAAAGAAAGGTAGAGGACCAAAATACCTCTCTAGACAAAAAAAAATGAGCGTCTGGAACGATCAATTCTTCTTCCTTTCTTATTCTACAAACGCCGATCATTTTTGTCTCCCTTTTTGGATTTGTCCTTTTTTTTTTTGAAAATGGCTTACTCTCTACCATAAGTGTCACCCATCCATCTATTGTAATAAATCATCCATATCTCTGTTTCTCTCCTCTGCACCCAACACTGTTCAACCATTTTTTTGCTCCCTCCGACCTCCCTCTTCGCTGCCATGCCATTCCCCTTCAAGGTTTCTTAGATGGGCAATGCTTTTAGTTGGTAGTTGGGCCTGACTTTGGGTAATTGGGTTAATGCAAATAGTTGGGACAACTTTGGTAGGAATATATATGTTTAAGACTTTAAGTTTGGGCCACATGGATTTAGGTTTAAATTTGGGTTGTATCTTCTATTTATTTTTATTTTTAAAACAAAAATTAATCCCAGACAAAAACGGGTACTACACATGTAAAGAGAGAAAATGAAGAGAGCAAGAAAATAGAGAAAAAAAAATCATGTAGGTAGAGAGGAGATAAAGGAAAGAAAGGGGAGGAAAGAGAAATATATTTAATTTATAAAATTAAGATAATCCAAAATATAAAGGTAATTTGGCCATTAAAATTTTATTTAAATTAAATGATTTTTTAATGGTATAAAATTTTGGGACCCAAAGATTTATTGGTATATAATTTTTAAGGATGTCCTTAATGGTATAAGAGATAATTTTGAGGGACCTATCAAGCATTAAACTTTGTGTAACATCAAAACTCATTCTTTAGATGTGCTTTTTAGTCATTCTGTAGAAAGACATTATTGTCAAAAATTTATAAAAATTTATGAAGTTTTCTATATACACGTGTGACCGTGTTAAACTTGGTATATGAATGTCACTCCTCTTATTTACATGTGAAAAATCCACCATTATATACCATCAAATTTTTGTACTATTAGATTTAAAATTATCTAAAAATTATTGAACATGTGACTATAACTGTTGGATTCATAAATAGTAATCACTTTATCCAATTAGCCTTAACAAAGAATTATTTGGATGCTCCTATGATGATTCAGTGTTTTAGATATAGATAAGATTGCAAAGCTGAATGAGTTATACCATATACGGAATTACTTGCCACATATATTTAGCATAATTAATCTATGTTTCATTTGAGATCATTGTGTTATAATTTACATAACATGTGAGATTGTTGAGAAACATATATCTGTGTTAAAAATATAATTTCTTAAATTAGAGTTAGTCTCTTATATATGAATTTCTAATTTCTAATTGTTATAATTATAGTTGTTGAAATTAAAAAGAAGAATACTATGTAAATGCTAAAAAAATGTAATATATGAAAATATGACAAACACGTTTATAAAAAAAAAAAAGAATGCACAAAAATCGAAGATGGAGAGACACATGACAAAAAGTTTTTTTGACTTGTTGGGGGTATAGAAACTAAAAGATTTTTTTTTCCTATTTGAACCCAAGCTAATTTGAAATCCCTAAAATTAGGTCAATTTTTTGTCAAATCAAACAAAGACAAATTTGTCAATCTTTAAAATAATGTTTTCACCAAACTTTTTTATTTTTAATTCCATTAATTGATTCATGTGGGACACACTTATTTTTTATATTTTTAATCATTTTCATGGATTTCACTTATTTCTTTTATTTTTAATTATTTCCATCAGCTGCATATGATCTAAGATGCTAGCTTGAAATTAAAAACAATTATCATATTTGTGAATTTTATAATAATAATTCTTCGTGATTTTATGTTTGGGAAATGATTATAAGACTTCTTAAATAATGAAAAAGATCTTTCATTGTGCTTTCTATCAAACAGAAAGGATCATACTCACAGAAAGAGGTGGAATGAGAAGAAACTTTGAAGAAATCTCTTTTACATTTGGAAAAACTTGTATAGAAATTGCAACAAGCAGATGCCAAATTATTAGAAAATGAAAATTAACTTATCTTTTCATATTAAGATCAAAAACTGAATAAAATATAAAAGCATAGAGAATTAAAAATACAATCATTCTTCTCAAATATGATCAAAGATCCTGACTTCAACCATTATGACAAGATTTGAGTTAGGTGCACACATTTGTACAAACATAAATATTATTATGTTATTTGTTTATGTTTATATATATCTTCTTCTGCATTGTCTTTGTAATTAAAATATATATTTATATTCTAGAAATTAATAGGTATTGTTAAAACATGTGGAACACACGCCAATATCTCCTTGTATTAGTATCATTGAGCAAAATAGATTAGACATTTGAAAACATAATTCAATAAAGAAAAAAGTTGATGTCAGTAGTAGGGGTTGTCCGTAGGGGTATAGGGGGGTCCATTTAACAATACCCAAACTAAAAACAGGGATGCAAAATTATTTCTCAAAATAACACTCCAAAAATATTTCCAAACTAGCACCCTTACATTACACTTTTTGATAGAATAATTAGCTTTTGTATTTTTTCCTGTTTTCTTTTTTTATTTTTTGGCTAAAAACTCTACTTTTCTTAGTTAAATCGAATCATTTGTTTTTACTCGACCTTTTCATGCATAAATCATATGCAAACACATGAAAGAAGTCATGGGGTGATTATTAGGCTAGCACCAAAGCAACAAAGTTGTAGGTGCTTGTTTCGACCTAAACACATTGCACCATTAGTATCTTGAGTACTTCTTCACACTAGATGCCTATAAAAGTATATAGGTGCCAAATTTCTTTCCATTATCGAAGTAAGACAGGACAACCTAAATAATTTTTCATACTAGATGTGTTAATGTTTTATGGTGTATTAAACTAATTTATGAGTTAATGTCGTCTGTAAATTAAATTAGTTTTATTTCATAATACAATCAAATTGCATCGCATCATCATTATAGTAAAAAAGTTAAAAAATTATGCTATTGCCATTAAAAAGAAAAAGAACAAAAGGAGATTATGCATGAAATTCAACAATTTTAGTTTGAGAAATAAATGATGGAAAAGTTTTAGTTGAGAAATTATTTTTGAATGAGTTTTATTTTGCAAATAATTTTTAGTGGGATGTTATATTGGAAAGAACTTCAAAAACCACGTCCCTTTTGATATGCAAGAGCTTCTTCTTCTATGTCTTTTGTAATTTATATCTATTGCCTTCATTACTTGATATAATAATACTCACAAGTACATAAGTGTACGGTAGTAATACAAAATATATAAGTATGAGGTCGATCGCATAGAAACAAATTTAATTGAATGGTGTACCAAGATTTTAATGTAAATGACAATTATATAAAGAAAGTGATGGGTGAATAATGAAACGAACAATTAAACAACTTAAAGTGGAATTAAAATTTACAAAGATTTGAGACTAAGGTATGACTTCACCAAGCAATCCAATCACAAGTTTATAAAGATTAAGCAGTCAATATCAATTCAGATAGGTTGATTCTTCGCTCAACTATGTTGATCCATGTATCGTGGCAATAACACGTATTATAAATACTAAAATAATTATGTTTGATAACAGTCTTTAATTCAAAATTAATAACCTATTAGAATAAAATAGCTATGACAATCAATTAATCCCCTAAACTCATATCAGTGCAGTCGATGATTAATTTTTCTAATTTGGGTTCTGTTGATTGTCCAAAAGTTACTTTCATTAGTCAACTATTAGAACACCCACAACAGTGGGTGTTTGTTGGGCCATTAAAAATATATTTTGAATCCTATTTTTATTACACAAAAATACATCTCTCAATACAATCAAATCAACATAATACATCTCCCAATATATCCATATTAGCAAAACACAAATTTTAATACGGTCACATCAACAAAACATATCTCTCAATACAAAACTATTATCCAAGCCACTACTATCCTATTCATTCATCCTATTTCTAACAAAACTACACCAAAATCAATATTGGGCTCCACAACTTTTACAAAAACTCAAGCAACATACTCATGCACATCACCAAAACACATATCCTAATACAGAAACCTCAACAAAACATATATTTCAATATAGCCACACCATCAAAAACACAATTTTCACACTATTTTGTTGGCCTAGCAAATATCCACCATTTTGGGTGCCCTTAGCAATGGAGGAAAAAGTAAAGTTTAAAGAGTTCTTAATTGACTATAAAGATTGTTTTACTTGGTCCTACGATCACATACCTAGTTTGGACAGTGGATTAGTTGAGCATAGACTGTCAATCAAACCCAATGTTAAACCTGTCAAACAGTCTCCAAGACAATTTGCTCTAGAAATATTACTTTCTGTGAAAGAAGAAATGGAAAAGTTTTTGAAAGACAAATTCATTAAACCAGCAAGGTATACTCCTTGGTTATCAAATATCATCCCGGTTATGATGAAAAATGAGAAAGTAAGAGTATGCATCGGTTATAGAGATTTGAATGCTACAATACCAAAAGATTAATATCCAATGTCACTAGTGGACCTTTTAGTAGATTCTATTGCGGGCCACAAAATCTTGTCATTAATGGATGGATTTTTAGGGTATAAAAAGATTTTTATTGCTCGAAAAGACATTCATAAGGCATCAATCCATTGCCCAGGATCAATTGGCACGATCAAATATGTAATGATGCCATTTAGACTAAAGAATGCTGGTGTGACTTATCAGCGAGCCATAAATGTTATCTTCCATGAATTAATAAGGCATTTTGTTGAAGCATATATTGATTATATTTTGGTTAAGTAAGTAAACATCAATTCACAATTCAAACACTTGCACAAAAGAATTTAGCATGATGAGAAAATATAACCTGAAGTTAAACCCCACAAAATGTGCTTTTGGGGTGATGTAAGAAATTTTATGGGTTTCTTTGTATGCAATTGAGGAATAGAAATCAACAAAAAAAGGGCGAAAGATATAATGTTATATGTTCCTTCAACAAACAAAAAAGAGCTTCAACAGTTCTAGGGAAAAGTCAATTTCCTCCGACGATTCATATCAAATACAGCTGGAAAAACCAATGTCTTCTCTAACTTGCTAAAACTGAAGAATGGCCAAGAGTTTGCATGGTTGCAAGAGCATCAACAAGCCTTCGACTTGATCGAGAAAAGCATTGCTTCTCCTTCTGTCTTAATTCCTCCAATGCCTAGAAGACCTCTAAAGTTGTACTTGGTAGTATCAGATAGGTCAATCAAGTGCACGCTATATTTTATTTAAGTCAATTTTTGAATCAGGCTGAGCTGGCATACCCTCACATGAAGCTACTCTATTTAGCTTTGTACTTTGTAGCCACCAAATTAAGATATTACATGATGTCTTTAGAGGTACATGTGATTACAACCAATGATGTTATCAAATATCTCCTGGCCTAACTGTTGTTATGAGGTCAATTAAGCAAATGTAGTCTATTCTTGACTCAATTTGATCTTATCTATGTACCTCAAAAAGCTGTAAAAGGATATATTCTAGCAAATTTCTTAGCCAAACATAGGAGGTTGCCTCCAGAATTTGCATACGAAGTGCAGTTTGTTAACTTTACACATTGGAAATTATTCTTTGACAAGTCAAGCACCTCGAGGGTGGTAGGAATAGGGGTTGTTTTGGAGTTTTCCTTCAAAGAAAAGTGTAACATATCGATTTGGTTGAAGGTACGATGTATGAATGATAGGTGCCAAATGCACCTATATTTCCAGTCTTTAAATGTCTCAATTAGTATGTTTTGAAGTTCAAAAATACTACCCCACTAATGTTTTTGTTAACATGTGTGAGCTAATTGGAAAAGAAGTAATTATGAGTTTTCTAGGCAAAACTGTAACCTAATTGCAACATCTTTACGGCCGCAGATTTGAATGGACTAGTTACGTAATTTATTTTGTTGATGTGGCACCTAGGGTTTTAAAGGGTTAGAAGCTCAACTCATAACATAATCTACAGAGCCGCAATATTGAGAACAGAGCACGAGAGGCACAAGGATAAGAAAACTCAACTCACCACCTTCTCTTCATCCAAGCTAAATTATGGTTTACTATTGCTATTGAATAATGACTATGTGTAATGGATCTTTGATGCACAATTTTATTAGCAATTACACTAGTTTAAATTGATCGATTCTCTATTTGATTTGATATTTTTTATTGTTATGATTGTTTGATCAACATCATCATAAATAGGAACTATTAGTTAGACATATTCGTCTAACCTTAACCCGGTGTTTAACGAAGTAACAAGAATCTGCATAGGATCCAGATTTGAGAATTGCGAACACAATTGATTGGGTAATAGACCATTGCTTAAGGTTGTGTGCTCGTCAACTTTCTTGTTCATATGCTTGTCTTAAGAAATCTTACAGTACACCAACCAAGACTCCTATGATAAGAAAATATTTTGGGATGGACCAAGGTCTATTGATTGACAACGTTAAATCTTTAAATTGTGTGATTGCATATTAAATTGTGTGTCTAAGTGAAAGTAGGAGAATAACACCAGCCCAAGATAAATTCATTCCACACTTGCTTACACACTTTAGCTTGTTTTTCTTGTATTTTACAATCTAAATTTTTTGCACTTTGTTCTTGTGATTGCTTGTTTGGTAGTTGATATAGTCTCAGTGGATACAATCTCATTTACTTCTATACTGTTCCACGACATGTACACTTACGGTTGGGTAAGATCTGTCTATATTTGATATTGCAAATTTTATATGTGATATTTTATATTGACCAATGAACAATCTAGCAGAATATCGAGCTTTACTATTTGGATTAAGGCTAGCTCGAGATTTAAAAATGGTCATGGTCGATATTTTTGAAGATTCGCAATTGGTAACAAAGTAGGTGACGTAGGAGTACAAATGTATAAACCCTCAATTAGAAGTCTATCTCGCAGAAATTGTGAAGTTGTTACAAGACTTTTGATATAACATATGTCACATCCCTCGATCTGCTAATAGCAAGGCTAACTTCCTAGCCATGCAAAGCACCCAAAGAGACTCGATGAACGATCTAATTGAACAAGAAATCAAGGTCAAGTGAGACATTTCCGACATAGACAATTTATGCTCAGGGCCATAGGAAACAGACTTCGTTTATCAAGACGATTGGAGAATTCCCTTAATTACCTATCTAGCAAATCCTTCAGAAAATAAAGACTCTTCAATCAAGTTTTAAGTACAAAAATATATACTTCTAGAGGGTGAGCAGTATCAAAAAAACCTTTGGCAGGCCATTATGACGATGTCAAAACATGGATAAAGCTATGAAGGCAATAGCTGAAGTACATAATGGAGTTTATGGAGCCCATCAAGTAGGTCAAAAGATGAATTGGGTACTGCATTGATATGGATTTTTTTGGCAAAACATAATGCAAGATGCGATTGATTAATATGCCAACAGATGTAAGAAATCCTAGAAATTTGGTACCATTCCCAAAGTACTAGCTTCCGAACTTCAGTCAATTTTTCATGCCTTGGCTATTCCATGGATGGGCAATGGATATAATCGAATTGATAAATGCTGACCAAGCAACACTCATATATCTTGGTGGTAATAGACTATTTTACTAAATGGGTCGAGGCCATTCCATTGAAGAATGTGACTCAAAATGATGTTATCCAATTCATTAAAGAACATCTTATATATCGATTTGGGTTACCCGAATTAGTTATCGTTGACCAAGCTATTGTGTTCAACGGAAGAGAAATGACTGACTTCCCTTATGAATTAGGGTTTGCTATCATCAATTCATCCCTATACTATGCTGAAGCAAATGGTCAAGCTGAAGCCACCAACAAAATATTAGAGGATAACATCTAGAAAATGATCGAGGCGAATCCTCAGAAGTGGCATGAGGTTCTCCAAGATAAAATTTGGGCCTACCGAACCACTAAAAAAGGTAGCACGAATGTCTCTCCTTATAGTTAAGTATATGGTCATGATGTTGTGTTACCAATCAAAGTACAATTTAGGGCCAATTGAGTGCAATATCAATCTCTTTTATCTCCTAACGAATATAAGACAGCTATGCTTTCTGAGTTAGATACAATCGAGCAAGCACTAATTGTTGCTTTGAATTCAATTAAGATCTAAAAAGCTAAAGCAGCCTCGGCATATAATAAAAAAGTAAAATCAAAGTGCTTTAATATCGGAGATTTAATTTGAAAAGTCATTTTGCCACATGGAATGAAGGATCCTTAGTTAGGTAAATGGTCCCTAACTGGGAAAGACCGTTTCAAGTTACGAAAATATACGATGGAAATGTTTATCTTCTACAAAACCTCGAGGGAAATTTTCACCAAAGGTCTATCAATGGCAGGTACTTAAAAAATACATACCATCAATTTGGGAAACAAACAAAGGGATCCTACGAACTCATTTTCCCGAGTTATGGAATTTGTTCCAACAATCGACCATCAAATGAGAAATGTTTAAGCCAATGAGAGAAATGAATTAATTAATTTTGATGTATTAGAATATAAGTGTCAAGTGAATTAGACTGGTAGAGGAGAAAACTCGTCTTACTCATAATGAGAAAACATAAATACATAAAACATAAAAACTTAAACATCTTGTTGTGCTTTTAGAGAGAAATCATTTCCATAAGTGCATTCCTATGAATCTTTTGTTCTAAAATTTCAAATTGATCTATTGATTCTATTCTAATAAATCCCATCAAGAAAAGAGCGGTGATCTCACTGTTTGAATTTTTTCTATGATGGAGATTTGATACCTAAATTTTCATTCTACTAATGTCTAATGACGTTCTCCTTTCTATCCTTTCCCGTATTTATTCTCCATTTTAGTCTTAGTTTCTCCCCTTGTTACCTTGTTTATATTCTAAATTTTGTTGTATTATTAGCTACTATTATAGTTTGGGTTGATCAATCATCGATCCTTAAGGCGGTCCCAAATACGGACATTGTTTTCTCAGTGTGGAGTCATTGATTATGTATTACCATATCTACAAATGATACATCCTTGTCATGTTAAGCTAGTGAATGATATTGTGAAGGATTTGGAAAGAGTGTAAAGAGTATCTAGCTTGGAGGGCCTTTTGGATGGTGTTGGGAGGGAGGATCGGAATGAGTCTTAGGCTGAAAGTTTTTTTTTAATGAATGAAAGAGGGCGGCAACTCAAAATTTTATTAATAGACTCACTTGTAATGGAGAAATATTGTGTTAACATATTGTCAAAGAAAAACAATGTGCAAAAACCTATAACAGAAAAACAAAGCCAAAACAACCTACATCATATGCTGAGAGTTGTGGACTTTATCTTCCATTTAAAAGTTTGTCATGCACTAAAGTCAAGTGAAGTTTGGTTTCATATCTTATTTTCTAGATGGCAGCTTATTGCCACTCAATGATGTTTACAACTTCTGCGCTCTATGCATTGTGACGTATAATTTTAATTTTGGCTCAAGGTAAGGAAATTTCATATAAATATTTACCAGAAAAAATGTTGACGTGTTGGATAAACAATTGCTTGAAGGTGTGAGAGTGCTTCTCACAGAGAAAGAACAACATAAATGTGAACAAAATGTATGTATGTTCATATAATACCATAGTAACAGATTCCATCTAAACTATTACTTTGTATGGTAGGTATCTTTTGAGAAAACTATATTTTTGGCTGCATACGAGGCTGGCCACATTAATTGTATTAGCTTATTTGTTTCCTCGCTTTGATTGGCATGCTTTTTCTCAGCTCTTTTCACTACCTGGTGGTAAGGCTTTTTTTTATTATAACAGGACGTGTTTATAACAGATGTTGTAAGTTTATCTATTTCCTAATTCTTTTTTTCCTCAAATGTTTCAAAATATGTAGGAAACTGCATTATTTGTGTTTTATCCCAGGTTATACGATCTTTGGCTACATGATGATGCAAATGGTGGTACCTCATGGTGGGCACTGTGTAACGCCCCGCATGAGAAATCACATACCGAGACGGGTGCGCTACTGTTTACGCGTACACTGTTAGTAAGGACAACACCACACGTCATCCTAACCTTCGAATTTAACAAAAATCTAGTAGCAGCTCCCCGTATATCGGAGAGTGCCCACTTGATAAATTAAACACAATCTCGAAGGAATTCAATCAACAACTAATCATCACAGTTCTGCATCCTAACAGGGCCTCTGGCCATCTAACTACATTCACAATCTAGGCAGGGCCTCAGGCCTCCTAATCACATGCAACTCATGCAAAAAATTATCACATAAACATAATCATCATCAAAGATTATCATAGTCAACAAACCGGACCCATGGTTCATCATCCTAGTGCGAGAGGCCAAATCACATGACGCAAGCTCTTGACCAACCATTAAGTGTACCGAAAAGGTACATAATCAACATAATGTTCATTAAAATGAGTACTAATTTTACTAAGGATTAAACAACCAAGTTCAACCCAAACATTGTAAATAATCCTAATGCTTCCGGGGTGGCCATCTATGTCACGCTACCTCCTACTAATCCACAGTCTGGTCTTAGCACTAGTCTCACTTGAAGGATAAAAGAAGAGGAAATAGGGTGCACAGAAGGCTCAGTAGGGAAATATAAATAGTAAATTATAAGACTGGATGATGAAATAAGCACAATGTAACATAATGACATCTAAAATCTCACAACAAAATATTAATCAATGGCTACACCCTACAACGCCTTGGCACCGATTAACGGATATCCAGAAAATCATTGGCAACCTTAAACCTTGCTCCAGAAAACCAGTGATGCACGTCCACAATGTGGAATCCCGATCCTGGCAATAACGTGCCCCTCGATATCCAACATCACACAAATAGATCCTAAGGAAACTATGAGTCCATACCCATAGTTTCAGTGCAGCTACAATGCATGTCCAATCACAACCCTATATACATACGTAACTACGTGATGCATGAACGAGAGTGAGCATGCCTAATATATTATTAAGCACTAATAAGGTATGCAATTAATCAATAACCAAACAAAGGGGGTTTGTTCTTCTTGAGGAGCAATTTAGGTAAGAACATAAAATGATGACCAATGAAGAAATACAAACCGGTCTTTAGAGAATCGAAATAAATACGATAGAAAAAAGGAGTAAGAATCCCTACCTCGTATCCAAGTTATGCAATTTCAAAAAATCCAATTTTTAGGGTTTTCAACTCAATCTCAACCTAACAATTTTCCACCAAAACATACTCAATTCATAACCCAAATCAAACCCTAATAACATAATAAAATTGAATTTAATCATAAATCAAGAAAACCTACCTTCTCTTCCTAGAAACTTTTCCCCAAATTCTTGAATCTCTTCCGATACTTATGGAAGCTCAAAACCAACAATCAATCCTATAAATATTGTCACAAAAAGTCCCTAATCAACATATATGAACCACAAATCCAACCTATAACAAAAATCATATAAATCTACAAAACCTTGGTTTTGGGTAAAATTCAAAACTTACCTACAAATCTTCCAAATTTCTTATGGAATCTTGCTTAAATGTTGTTAGGCATCACCAATTTACTCCAAATCAAGCTTGATCTTGCCCAAATCACCTTTTCTCTCTTCCTCCCTCTCTCTCTTTCTCTCTCTACCTCCCTCTCTCTTTCTCTCTCTACTCGGGAAGAACCAGAAAATGTTGGTGAAGGTATGGAATTTTCGTGTTTTAATATTGCTGGAACAGAAATTTAAGCTCTTCCAGAGCTCGAGTGTTGGTCGGGTGTCTGACTCTACCAATTAATTTTTTTTCCATTTTCCAGTATACTTTTGTTTGGCTTGGTTCTAGCTTCGATTTGATATATTATGAACCCAAAACGGAAATCTGTGCTAAAAGTAATGTCCCATTTAGTGAACCTTGTTAAAAAGAACAACTTTTTGTGATCCTGTGCAATATGGGTGATCAGTAACTTAACTAAAACTTAACATTTTGGGTCGGGATTTCACACATTGAGCAGAACGCATGGTTTCTGGTGATGACATAACGGATGGTGAAAGCGATGACGTTGAAAAGATAACAAAGGTGACTTTTATTGTATGTATCCAATGCAGTTTAGTAGAAAAAATAAGACACTTTTTGTTGTTGTGGGAGACAAATGTAACCAAAGAGGACTGCAGTTTCTTGTGTTCTAAGAATTCAATTTTTTTTAATGCATGCTAGTAGCATTAATGACCATTTGTCAATATTGATTGGTGAAATATTTCATTTTTGCAACCCTATTTATTCAATGTTTACACCATTAGTGTGCCTTACGTCTGTAGGTACCCTAAATCTACTGTCTCTTATATGGTTATCTTTGTGTATTGTATTTCACACATTTTATGGGAAGGGAAAATGCCTTCAATTATATTTGATAGTTTTGGTTCAGATATTTTGCTAGCATGGCAAAATGACATATTGGGTCTCACCAATATTACACAAAATGTCAAGCCATATATCCACCCAAATCAGCAAAATACAAATTCAAATATATTTTTCCTTCTTAATAAAAGTCAAGCACATACTCTTCCAATCCTCCATCGATGTCCTAAGGGCAACTACAATAGCTAATTTACTCCTTTTTAATTTGGGTCCCACCTCTATTGCACAAAAAAATCAAGTCATGTACTCATCCATATCACCAAAACACGTATCTCAATATAGCTACATCAGCAAAACACAAATGTTTATACATTTTCTCCATTCTCTATTAACGAATCATATACTTTTTCATTCTTTCATCCATTCCCCAACAAAACTACATCAAAAATCAATAATGAATCCTACATCATTTATAAAAAGTCAAACTACATATTCATTCACATCATCAAAACACATCTTCTAATACATTCATATCAGCAAAATACATCTCTCAATATAGTCATATCAATAAAAACACACATTCTCATACATGATCTATTCCCTCTAAAAACTACCCATTGTAATTGGCATAACAAAAGTACATCAAAATCATTACTAGGTCACACCTCTATTACACAAAAACTCAAGTCATATATTCACTCAAATCAGCAAAACACCTCTTCCAATATAGTCACATCAGGTAAACATAAATTCTTATACATTTTCTATTCTAAAAAAAAGTCAAGCATTTATTATTTCATTCCTCCATTCATTTTCTAAAAAAAGTACAACAAAATCAATATTGGGTGCCATATTACATATTGAGTCCCACCTCTATTACATAAAAAGCAAGTCATATACCCACCCACATAAGCAAAACAAGTCTCTCAATATAATCATCAGCAAAACACAAATTTCTATACATTTTCTTTCTCAATAAAAGTCAAGCATTGGGCTTTGCCAGACTACATGTAGAGATAAGAGTTGGGGAAGAAAAATGGGTCATCTGAGACTGGTAGGTGTCTCCATACTAGTGGCTCCATCCCTCCCTTGGAATATAAAAAGAGACTGGTAAAGTTTATTATTAAATAATTTCTTTATTTAATCATCATACAGTAGTACATAAAGGAACTTTTTAATTTACATTATAGAGACGACAGTTTGATCGCTATCCTACTTATAAAGATCTGTACAAGCTTAACCATGTGAAAAATGTACATAGGATCAATTCATTGACCAACGATCCTCAAATTTGAATGTAAGTAATAAGTGTTTTTTTCAATGCTAATATTATATTATATATAATTAGGAAATAGAATTTTAGTTACTATTAATTTTAACTTTGAATAAAAGATTCAATTATCAACAAGTTAAAGGAGATGTCCAGCCAAACATAGAACTCTGATACTGTTGGTTGTGAGCAACAACCTGTTAACAAAAATGAGATATTTCTTCGAGTTGCAGGAGGGATGAGCAAGAAAGGTCGAGTTTACAGTCTTGGTTCAAAGGCATATTGTTTGCATTCCTCCTTATCAAGTTCATTCTAAATCAGGTAGTACTCTCAGGAGTACTACTTACAACAAGAGATAGAAGAGCACATGGCTCGGATGAATTCTGAGTTACTGGATATTGTCAATTCTCAGCAACGACGTATTACAAACTATGATCAAAAGATTGAGGAGATGGATTGCATGAATACAAGCCTATGACAAATGATTCAACAACCATTTGTTAGGATGGGGATACAATCTCCTACGGATGACTATGAGGATAATAAGGAGACCCGTGATGATGATAATTTTGAATGACGATGTTTTATGCTGTTGTATTAGTATTTGTATTTGTCACATTATATGTATGAGTATTGTACTATTTTATTTTTATATATAATTTTATTTTTTTATCCTATATTTTTAATATTATAGTCGTTAATTAAATATATAAAAAAATTAAAAAAATTTGTCAGAATAAAAATTCATCGCAAAAATACTTTTCTTAATTTGTGAAGACATTTCTGTCAAAAATCAATGTCGAAAATAAATCCGTCGCAAATTTCCCAATAATGAATTTGTGACGGTTTATTTTTCGTCACTAGTTAGATTGGTAAATTTACTTCATTTATGCTTATTTCATATTCTAGCGTTTATGATGTTAATTATTCTTCTTTATTCCTACTGAGCCATCTGTTCACCCTATTTTCTTTCTTTGTACTCCTCAGATGAGACTGATACTGATGACCAGGTTGTGGATTAGGAGAGGCGAGCTTGATATGGGTTGGCCATCCTGGAGCTTAGGATTATTTAGTTTAATCGGTCATTGTGTTGATTCACCACTATGATAGTACATGTAGTACTTGGTTTGTATGATGATATTAATGATTGTGTATCTATTTGATATGGTAAGGATGATGGATGGTCGAGAGAGTGCTCCATATGATTGGGACTCTCGTGCTGGGTAAATGGGAGTAGGTTCCAAATGATTATAATTAACTTTACATGGTTATGTGTGATGATTGAGGATATTTTATCTGTATGGTTTGCATGTGAATAGGAAACTTGAGGCCCTACTTAGCCTCCGTTTATTTCAGAGTATAAGCTAGCTTATACTCTGTCCCCATACTCTCAGACACTCTCAGCTTTTACGTTTTACGAGAGCTTATACTCTATCAACATACTCTGATCCAAACGGACCCTAAGTATGTGAATGTGATAGATGGCTGGAGGCTCTACTAGGCTGCGGAATCTATCTGATTGGATTGGTATGCTTATTGTTGTACATTATCTTCAAGTTGGCACTCTATGATATATGGGGAGGTGCTGTTAGATTTTTGATAGAATTCATGTTTAGGATGACGTGTGAGAATATCCTTAGTGATAAGTGTGATGTCATCGATAGCGTTCCCCGATCAAGGCGTTACAAATCTTGTTTACATGGTAAAATGACCAATAGATCGTTTAAGACCAAAGGCCTTAGAGCTTATTAGTTACTTGAATTGGTGCATATTGACATATGTGGGCCAATGATAGTTCAAGCTTGAGGAGGCTACGAGTACTTCATTACATGGATGCGTTTATCTAATGCGTCGTAAGTCTGACACATTTGACAAGTTCAAAAAATTCAAGGCCTATGCGGAGAATCAATTAGATAAACACATCAAATCTATCCAGTCTTATCGTGGTTGTGAATACATGCTAGATGATTACAAACAATATCCAGCAGATAATGACATAGTTTCTCAGCTCTCTGCACCTATAACGCCTCAGCAGAACGAGGTCGCATAAAGAAGAAACATAACTCTATTAGAGATGACAATATGCATGATATGTCATACAACCCTTCCTGAGTCATTTTGGGGATATGCCCTGAAAACTGTTGCACATATCTTTAACTTGGTATCGTCTAAGTCAGTACCTAGGACACCCCATGAAATTTGGACCGGAAGAAAGTATGATCTTAGGAATCTCAAAGTTTGAGGATGTCCAGCTTAAGTACTAGCATATAAGAAAACCAAGTTTGGCCTAGATTTGTGCTATGCTATTGGGTAGGATTACCATGAGGTACTCGTGGTGATTATTTCTATAATCTCGAGAGTTAGAAAGTATTTATAAGCAAAAATGTTAGATTCTTAGAACAGGAATGCATAAATAGTGGTGAACCAAGAAAATAATTTTGCATGGACAACAATCTAATGATTCACAATCCATCCCAACACAAGTAGAAGATGATGGACACATTATTAAACTAATTTTAGATGCTACACTAGAGCTTTGTCATAGTGAGAGGGTTTCACGATAACCTGACAGATACATAATCCTTGGAGAGTCATCTATGGTAGTCTCTTATGAACTTGAGTCGGATCCCATGACATACAATGAATCAGTTACCAATGTAGATGCAGACCATTGACAAAAGCAGTGGAATCCATGCAGTCCAACGAAGTTTGGGATCTTGTAGATATGCCTACTACAGTAAAATCCATTGGTTGTAAGTGGGTATATAAGAGAGAGAGAAGTAGATGGAAATGTTGAAACCTTTAAAGCAATGTTGGTGGTGAAGAGGTATACCCAAAATGGGGGTATTGACTATGAGAAGGCCTTCTCACCAATAACCGTGCGTAAGTCCATCAGAATACTTCTCACATATTAGCTCACTTCGATTTTGAGATATGACAGATGAATGTCAATACTGCTTTCCTCAATAATAATTTTGACGAGTGTATCATGTGATGCAACCCAGCTTATTTATTGTTAAGAGCCAAGAAAATATATGGTTTGCGCTTAAGAGTTTTATTTATGTACTTAAGCAAACATCAAGTTTTCATTTGTGGGCATGGCAGATTACCACTGACTGGCAAACGATCAAGGCTATCGATCCACTAAATAGAAGAACTGGAGCACCATGAGCAATCATTAATCATCATTCATCGTCTTTAGCTGTTTATTCCATCGAAATTTGACCTTATCGTGGCTAACCATAAGAAAATGTCCAATATAACTCTTAGAGATACTGCCCCCTCAAACCACCACGAGAGATCTAGGAGGGCACCATTCTCGTCTATTGGTTGAGTGAAATAGTCGCCCCAATAAGGAAACTATGATTTGGGTGTCATATAGAAAATATATGAGAATTTGTGAATATTTATGTCAATAAAAGAATTTCTTATAATATTTTTTTCTTTATAGAATTTTTTTAAAACGTAATAAACCTTATTTAACAAAACTTTTAATGGGGAGAGTTATCTTTCATTTTTCACACAAAAAAAAAAAAAAAACCATATCAGAAAAAGGAAAAAACAAAATTCAGGGTGCGATTCGGAAAGAATGTACATATAGATAGCGAAAACGGCCGCCTCTCCATGGAAATGGCCGCGGAGGAGCTTCTCCTTTCCCTTTCTTCTCCTTTGTTTTCTTCATTTTCAGTTCTTAATTTAGGAGATCGTTGTCTCTCCATTCGCAATCTGCTACTTGAGGTAGGTTCTCTGTTTACATGCCTATACTTTTGTATATCTGTGCAATGTACGTATCTATTTGTCATGATATATGGAATTTTGAGCAATGATCCGATCACCGTCTATTTACGATCCTATAGGCCCTTAATTTCAGTCTTTATGAATCAATTTTCGTTTAATTTCGTCTTCATATTTGCAATTTTTCCTCCATCATCTGAGGAAGAAGTGGAGGCTGATTTATTTTTGAGTTGGTGGATCCTTTTATCTTCTGAATCATGAAGTGGCTGGGCTTTTGATTTTTTTTTTCTGAAATAAATCTTATTGCTTTGCCACAACATTGATTTTTTTTTCTTCACATTTGACACTGACTTGTGGTTTGGATTCTCAATTGGCGATCTGTTTTGGCGATCATAGTAGAGAGAGTATATATTTGTGTGTGAGAGAGAGGAAGATAAAGAAGGTTTTGTGTTGATGGTGATGTCTTGTGGTGGAGGAGGAGAAGAAAAACTATGGACTTGTGGAACGGCTGGGGTAGCGAATTTGCAAAGAGTGGGTTCTATAGTGCGTGATATTGGCGAGCCATGCCTCTCTCAAACGAACATAAAGGTTGTTGTAAGTGTAAGATTCACTCATTCTCTTTTAAATCATTTCCATTATTACTTTCCTTTTCCTATATCAATTATCAAAGTTGACATTTATATTTGCTTTTAGTGTTATCTGGTGATTCTGGTTTAGACATGAGAGAAGTACCCCATTTTAAGTAGTTGGTGCGAAGTATTGACTTGTATTGTAAGTCATAAAAATGAATGAAACTATTGCTTTGTTCCTCCAGCAGCGTTATCCGGTAGTTTTTTGCTTGTTGTTATTGCCTTCTCTCTTGGATCCTTGCTAGCTCCAAGCAGGCGGTTGTTTAAGTGATGTTGGACCAAAATGACCAGCATTTCCTGTAACTATAAAGTACAGTACTTGAACACATCAACTGATGTTTGATGATGGAAACATTTTCATAGGATATGGTAATGGTGAAAAATATTTTGACTTTCTTTTATGGTTATATCTTAGTTGCTTGCTGCATTAAAAGAACTTGTTGAATTAGCATATTTTCCTTTTTAGTACTTCTTAGGCTGACAAAATGTTCAGTCTCTTTGAGTGGTGACGAGTGCCAACAAATTGACAGATTGGCATAGTCCCCCTGTTTCAGGCCTAGATGTTTTAACTTTTAAGATTTTATGTGAACTATATTTTGACATTTTTCAAAATTTTGCTTTGCTAATCAGAACCTTATTATTAATGAGCTAACGAGAATTTGAAGCATAATTGTAACAATTAAAGTAAACTAAATCTAGGGTTCGATATGGAACATCTTTTTTAACACAGGAAATCGGATATATTAATGCATAGCTTCAAATTTGCAAACATCTGAAAGCTAGTAGATCCATTTTGCCTAGAAATAAATATATTTTTCTATATTATTTGTACTGTATCAATCACAAAAGTAAGATAACCATTTATACTTAACTGACCCCAATTGAGCCTCTTTACCCATAAAAGCCCTTTGTTTTGCTTCCTTTTTTCGAAGAGATGGAGGGATGGGACCAACGGTATATCTCACCTCTCTTGCTCTTTTGCCAGAAGATTGAAGAATAACATTATCTTAAACTAAGTTCACCGTTGTGAAAAATTATGTAGAGCATAATATCTAGTTGTCTAGAACCTCACCCATTGCATGTAAAAAGATAACACTAGCGATCATAAAGAAAATATACCCTATGGTATAAGTTTTTCTGTTTTTGTAATGTATTAGGGCATCCGGATAGTAAACCATTCTGGGTTGATTTGTTAGGTTCCAATATCATAGACTGATTTGTGGTTATCTGCACAAATCTTTCTCATTACTTCTGTCTTCAGTGGATCCTCAAAAAAAGCAAAAAGAAAAAAAAATCAGTGTTTGTATCGAGTAAACTGTGGTTCGAATTTTTTTTACATTAAAATTTGGCCCATAAACACTAGTAGTTTACGTATTTTTTAAAGAGATCTTGGAATTCCTGCATTTTCTAAACTGAAGAAGAAAATATTGTTTGTCCAAGGTTCCCAATAGCATCTTCTGTTTGCTGCGGTTGTATAGGGGCCAGATTAAATCTTTCTGTTTTGCTGAAGAAGTTTGGACTTGAAAACTGAAGAGTTGCAACTCACTCCCTGTATTTATCCAAGTTGATGAGACTTTAGTTACTTTTCATGGGAAATAAAGGGTTACAAAGTAGAATAACATTTGCCAGCGAGGTAAAGCTTAATTACATTTCATCTGACAAAGTTGGTTGTCAATTCGATTACCATTAATCCATATGTTATTTGTTTTTTTCTTACTGATCCTACACACTAATGGATCATTTTGTATTTTAGAAGTTGAGAGATGTGGAGCAAAAGTATTTATGCTTTGATTTTGTAGAGTGTTTTTCCATTCTTTTTTTTTTTGGTGGGGGTGGGGGGGGTGGGGTGTGCGTTGAGAATAATGGACAGTTATTAAGCTGACACAATGTTAAAACTACTTAGCCATGATTATAGTAGAAGCATTTGGAATTACCTGGAGAAAAAATTTACATGTTTGTGTATACATATGTATATATTTAATTTGGTATCTATTAATTACTGATTTTACCAACACCTGCCTGTTTCTGTTTCTTTTCCATTCTTTGGTACGGTTTGCATGGTCTAAATGTTATTTTTAATATTTTTTACAATTGGAATGTCCATTACAAAAGAAGAATGTATTTTGGATATAAAGTTAGTAGAAGTCACCCAATAAGCAAGACAGAAAACGAAATTCACCCATAAAAGTACTCATGCACAAACAGCGGGATGGTTGGGACCACCTTACAAGTATGGGAGTGAATTGAATAGATAGCCTTAGCTGGATTATTGGATGATCATAAAGCTATTTTTTGCTCACAACATTTTTTGAGATTTATTATAATAGTTCCTCTGTTGTTCATTGTTGATTGAGCAGGTAAGCAGAATGCTTAAACCAGACAAGTGGCAGGCGACCTTTGATAGCAATGGGAGGGTTTTTGGTTTTCGCAAAGTGCTAAAGATGATCATTTTAGGGGTATGTTGTTTCATTGCTTCTTTTATCTGGACTTCTAGTGTAATTTGGTTTATTGTGGTAGCTTATATTGTTGGAGTAGGCCTCTTGCTTTTATATGTGGTCTTTCTTATTTTTCTTGTTACCACAAAATGTTTTAGCAATAAATTAGTATGAAGAGGGTCTATAAAGTAAGTAGAATGATGCTTGGTGCTATCATGGTTTTGTGTTGGCAACCAGAATCACTTGTTTTTGTTTGCTTGTGGCCTTTTCATGTATCTGATCCTGTTTTTCGCATTTACCGGTTTTGAAAATCATTTATTTAAATTGTTGTAGTTCACCTGTGATTCTAGCCCAATGAAAGAGCATCTTGTTTTTTTTTTTGCTCATTTAAATAATTGATAGCTTTTGCTTGCCATAGCTTGACAATATAAGGACATTCAAGTTGCTGAGGGTGAGATCATTAGTGTAAATAATATCCTAATTTAACATTAAAAGCTGCTGGATTAGGTCTTGTGGTAGCCAACTCCTCATACTTGCACAAGTGCAAGGTTTGATACCTGACTCTCTCAAAAAATTAAGGGTATAACTGCATGACATATAAAAAAAACTGCTAGATTTGGGATTATGCTACTTCGTAATTGACAGATTTTGTCATTATCACCGGAGATGCTTCTGATTTAAATACTCTTGGGTCTCTTATAGATTGGTGAATTTTAGAATTGACATAGGGTCATCAAGAAGGATAAGAATATTACTGGAATCTCGGATGGGTTCTTGCTTCTTTCATGATTTTTGCTTAGATGATCTTATCTAAATGTTTCTTGAGTTGAGCTTTTTGAAGTCATCGAATTCTATTGGTAAGAAGTTCTCAATCCTCCAATTTTTCATCCTCATGTGAGGTTTGTCATTGGTTCATATCATGTCATTTCCTGTCCTTCAGATTTTCAGAGCTGAAATTCTTTTAAAAGAAGATCTTGCACACTTTTTTCCCAAGGGATAGCTTTTGGTTTTGAATAGTTATTTTTCTGAGGTTCTTATTTGATCCCTATGGGGCATGGATGAAGAGAAAACAGGGAAAAGTGGTTTTCTTTCAAGAATTTCCTGAAACTTTTTTTTTGATGACTGATTAAGAAACTGTTTAATGTGTCTTGCTTCAATATGCCCTTGTCAACTGTATCTTTGAATCACTAATGAACTTTATCCACCCTGATTTCCAAGTCTTTGTCATGAATTGTCAATTCTAATACTTCTAGTTGAAACAAGCATTTGCCTCATGTATTCTACTTTAAATTGTTAATAGACGATGCTGTATATTCTGAAATGTCTTGTTTGAGACATGTCACCTTCTGGCCTTCTTTCTGTATCAAATCGCTTGACAATTTTATGACAAGGGCTTTATTTTCCTTCATCTTGAATTTTAATAATGATTTCCTATCGCCCTTCTGGAAGCTTCTGAGTTTTTCATGACCAGTCCAGTTAGCAGCCATAATCTGTGAGGTCTGGTATGTTTTGGTTGATGTTCTTACAAGTGAACATCTTTTATACACCTCCTGGTCCAATGAGAGGCTTGACATTGGTTGTGTTATGCATTTTCCTCTTAAAATCTGGTCATTATAGTGTAAGGTTGTTAGTAGTAATTTATATTTGGCTTTTTGTATTCATTGTTCTTGCATTTCAATGTAGAAGTACCATGCTGCATAGTCTGTTATAAATTTGAGTCAGTTTAAGTCTTATTTTATGCAATGAGCAACTGTTTTTCCTGTTGAACCTGACTTATAACCCTTAAAAATGTTCCTTGCAGTTCCACCAATTTTTTTAACATATTGCATGTTGTTTGCTACATTACAGGGGGTGGAGCCGTCTATTAGGCCTGAAGTTTGGGAATTTCTACTTGGTTGTTATGCGCTTGGCAGTACAGCTGAGTACCGAAGGCAACTTAGATCAGCCCGGAGGTTTAAGCCCATCTCTACTTTAGATTTTCTTTTGAATGGAATACTTTATATTTTATTTTTATGCTGAGATATACATTTTTCTTCCAATACTTATTTTTCTTTGGCAACTAAGAATAATCTTTTGATTTTGACCATTTTAACTTCAAATTTACATTCTATGCTGGTATATATCCATTTATGGGTTTTTTTAGGATGGTTGCTGTATCTTCAAATAAAGGTGATGGAATTATCCGGTAGATTTTTTATGGCCATGTCTAGTTGATTTTATTCAGATTCTGGTGTTATTTTGTTCGTTAAATTAGGTAGAATGTGTTGACAGTATTTTGTTCATTATATTTTCCTTATGTTGTTTATTCATAGATACTGCTGGCCGTAGTTTTCTTTAGATCTGGCTGTTTATTGCTGATAACATCTCATTTTTGATACCGTCTTTTCCTGTTGGAGGGTTTGGTACATCTTAATGTTGATGGAAATAATTGTGCCTTCTGTCTTCTTGCAGAAAGATGTATAGTTGTACCAAATGTATCAGTCAGCATTAATTTGGTCCAGTGCACTGAACTACTGTTTCATTCCATAGTTTAGTTTGTCCAGTGCTTTAGTTGAGATGCACTCACACGCCAAATGACTTAAAAGTAAAGAATGGAGCCTTGTTTGTTTTAATGAAAACTGAAAAGAGAGGTTGGTAGAAAAATATCGTGAAGTGGTAGGAAGCTAAGCCCTGCTGAAATAATGTCACTAAACCTTTAGTGTTGAAAGGGGAAGGTTGTAGTCACTTTGTATTTTGCTTTTACATATAAACATCTTTCATCTCGTATTGGGTTGTTTTCTGTACTTCATTATACTCTGTGCTTTTTGCAGTATTGAAGGATCAGCATGATTAGTATTTATTACCTTTTGTGTTTCCATTTCCTTTTGTGAAGAGGGTTGCGGTTCAAGTGAGTCATCTAAAGTATTTTTTGCCTGTTTCAATTAACAGCTCTTTGAACTTATTATGCAGAGAACGATACAATGACCTGATTAAGCAATGCCAGTCGATGCATTCAAGTATAGGAACTGGTTCACTTGCCTATGTTGTCGGGTCCAAAGTTATGGACATGAGGACAGGATCTAAAGATGATGGGGAAAAGGAAGTTAAAATTGAGAGTGGTCAATCTTCTGTTGATAATACCCAAAAAAAAGAGAGTTACTGTGATTGGAAAAATAACTGTACAGATACGTCATATACGTGTGAAAGGGAAAGTTCTAGTGATTCTACTGACCTTGTCAGCGTAAGGGGAAGCACAGATGGTGGAGGATATGACAATTCTTGTTCTCTGCCTTCTTTGGGTCTACAAAATCTCAGCTCACCTAAACGGGAGATAGAAGCTCAAGGATCACAATATATTGGCCAAAGTTTTTTCGATTTTCCTCCGTTGCCTGTTACAGATTTGTTTGAGAATAGTGGAAATGAAAATCCTTCTATGCACCAAAAATTGAGATTTGAAGATGACGCAGTGCATACTTTTCAAATTAATAACAATATAGATTTAGTAATCGAATCAGATGGTTCGCAGTCTAATAATGTTTCGTGTCAAATGGACTCTGAAATTGAAATGGTTCGTTCTGACTCCGGTGCAACGGTGCTGCAGTCTAATAGTCTCGTTTACCAAACTGAAGTAGTTAACAGATTGGGGATATCTGATAGTCGAGATAGAACATTTGGTAATGCAACATCTCAACCAGCATCCATCAGTGAAGAAAGAGTTTCTGAATGGTTATGGACTTTGCATCGAATTGGTAACCCAGTTATGCATGTTAATTTATTTTGATGGAAACAATAATTGAATCTATCCTATGTGTTATTCAAACTCCAGTATTTTTAAAAATGTTTTTTTTTCTTTTTCAGTTGTTGATGTGGTAAGAACAGATAGTCATCTTGAATTCTATGAAGACACGAAGAATTTAGCTAGGATGTCCGATATCCTTGCTGTTTATGCATGGGTTGACCCGGCAACTGGTTATTGCCAAGGTTTTAATATTCTAATTTCTCAATTTTGACTGAACCGTTGAACCCTTTTAGTAATCTTTGAACATCAACCATTACATATTTTAATTGGAAAATGTTATTTTAGGCATGAGTGACTTGCTGTCTCCTTTTGTTGTCCTCTTTGAGGATGATGCGGATGCATTTTGGTGCTTTGAGATGCTTCTGAGGAGAATGGTATCTCTAAACTTACCAAAAATTAAGTTCCATGATGCAAGGTTCTTTCTCTAACATATTTTTGGACCTGTTCAGCGTGAAAACTTTCAGATGGAGGGACCAACCGGAGTGATGAAGCAGTTGCAAGCTCTGTGGCATATTTTGGAACTCACTGATAGGGAAATGTTTGCACACTTGTCACGTATAGGTGCTGAAAGCCTTCATTTTGCATTCCGGATGCTGATTGTTCTCTTCCGTCGAGAACTCTCTTTTGTTGAGACTCTTCGCATGTGGGAGGTTTGTACCTTTCACTGTTATCGGATCTGAAAGATTGAATTCAAATTACAGCGATCTTTGTGGTGTCAATTTCAATTTGAGTGAACTGGGAGTTCCATAGTTAAACAGATGATCCCAGAACATGGATACTTACGGTGTTAATTGGATGCCTGCTGTGATCTTTTCTGTTACCTACTTACTGTTCTTTAATGTCATGACTAGTTGGTGGGAAAATATTTGGCCCCTTCAATTTGTGTGAACTGGGAGTTCCATAGTTAAACAGATGATCCCAGAACATGGATACTAATGGTGTTAATTTGCCTGCTGTGATCTTTTCTGTCACCTACTGACTGTTCTTTAATGTTATGACTAATTGGTGGGAAATATTTTGTTGATATTTTGCTTGTTGGTATCCACTCTCCCTCTACCTGGGGACTCATATTTTTTGAAATCTAAATTTGGAGAATATCTTTGGGTTGATGCTGTTTCAGTGGCGAATGCTGAAGTTACTTTTGGTATGTGCTGCGACATAAAAAACAGTTACGACTGCTTTTTGACCTTGTTTTTGTTCTGAATCATTCATGAACATCATGGCATGTGTGATTAGATTCTCTGTGACTGATACAAAAATAAGAATTTCTGCGCAGCCACAAAATAGAAGTTTGTTACAATGATTTTTATAGATAATATATGATTGGTGTTTCCAAATTTATGTTCTGTCTATGGATCCATTGTGTGTATTTTCCCGTCTGGTGAGAAGTTAATGGAGTCAATATAGGATTAGGATCCATTTGGCTCGAATAGAATAAAAACAGATAGAATAAAGTCCTTTTTGTGGTGACAAATCTTGTATGTGTTCTGTTCCTAAGAAAATAAATTTGTCCATTTTTCGGGGTCTCAACGGGGCGAGTTGCTCATTCGTCTTGATGTTGATGGTTACAGGCCTCTTGAATCTTCTATTTTTCTCTAAATGTATCAACATGCTATTGAGTATTTTGATTTTCCTTGAAAAGCCCTTTAATTGATGAGAATAGTGATTGGAACTAAAGTGATAATATTTGTAGAATTAAATAAAAAAATGCATTGGGGTGGTTAATAATTGTATTTACCTATGTTACGCTATAAGATCCTAATCCTCGCTGATTTTTGAAAATATCACAACCCAAACATAGACAAAGTTCAGAAAGCTAATTTTAGTTTCTTGATTCCATGACTTACTAGATTCCAAACAAAGGGATCAGTTTTGCCGAGTACATGCTTCCTAGATCGCATCTCATGACTTCTGTGTGTTGCATCTGATTAGCACATCGGACTTGAAGAACTAGCAAGTCAATATTGTATGGATAATTTTAAAAAGCAATAGCTGGAGCATGTCAGTATCAAAGAGATAAAATGGTGCTCCAATGATGTCTGGTCAATTGGTCATACATCATCTTTACAAATGAAGCTAGTAAAATTAGATGTAAAATAACAACAGAGATAATTAATAGAAAGCTTAGAGTGAAAGGAGTTCAACAAAAATGACGTCAAATTTATATGCATTTTTTTGGAATGCAGAGAAAGAAAGAATTACAAAACCTGCCAAAATTTTTTAATTCCCAACAGGCGATGTATGACCTAGGATTATTTTAAAATCTTGTCATTGTTGTTGTTAACAAAGATACTAGTGGAGTTATATTTTCTTCGTAAATCAATAAGCTAAGGGAGATTTCTGTTAGAATTTGAACTTAGAGAAGGAAGTATGAAAGAACATTATTCAAGACTTTAGAAATTGTGAAGTGATGGAGAAGCCTTTAATATTTGGCAAGTTTTTTAACAAATATTGGAAAATGTAGGGGTCTTCTCTATTTCTGAAAAACTGAAGTGATGGAGGAATTTTTGCAGTTATTTAATTTTATTACTGTGTAAATATGGTATTTTTCACATAAAAAGAAAATGCAATTTTCTTATCTTTTCTGAATGAGACATTTTTGCTGAAATAAATTCGAATATATTCCTATGTCTAAAGTGTGTGGTTATATCAGCACTCATCTGCTAATAACATAAAAGGTAAAGTATGTTAATCTGCTAATAACATAAAGGGTAAAGTATGTTATTATTATGGAAACTGTAATCTTTTATGATTTTAGTCGTATCAAATCCTGGACTATGTTGGATTTTTTTTTTCATGTCCTTGTAGTGGTTTAGTTTGAGTTTGCTGAATATGTTTCTCATCGTATAGGTTGGGTTGCATGGTTGAGTAGAAGCCATTTGTGGCATTGAGTAGCCCGTCTAAAAGATTACGGCTATATTTACTTTCTACAATAAGTTTACAATGTAAACTATGTATGAATTTTCCCATTCTTGTGCATCATTTTCCTATGTCCTTGTTATATAATTGACATCCTTGATGCAGATGATGTGGGCAGCTGATTTTGATGAATCCACGGTGTCGTATTTAGAGGAGAATTGTTTGGAAGGATTGGTGCTTCAGCTTCCAAGGGATTCTGAGAATGGAGGGGAAAAGATGGAAGAAAGTGGAGAAAACGGTAATGGTAGCTTAAACGGTGGTTCGCATATGAAAAATGGAAATGGGGATCAATCCTCGGCTGAAAACATTGCAATTAAATCAGCAATAGCGCATCCGTTTTGTGGCTTGACAAAGAGTTTTTGGTCAAGAACTGATCACATGCAGATTTGCACTGCGGTCTCATCAACTAGAAATGGGGATGATGAGTTACCCGTCTTCTGTGTGGCGGCAATTCTTATCATTAACCGTCAGAAAATTATAAGAGAAACCCGTTCAATTGATGATCTGATTAAGGTAGGTGTATCTTCATGTCTACTTTTATGGACTTCTTGCATTTTAGATGATAACACTTCTGTACTAACTCGTCGTGGTAAATCACATAGGTGAACTGACATTTCCCCTTTCCCAGATGTAAATAGGTAGATCAAAGTTTGTTAGAACTGCTTGGATTTTATGGCTACCTAGAGTATGGGGGAGGTGATGTGTCATCTTTTCCATAAGCATGGTGTGATTTTATCTTTTGTATGTCTAATGAATGGAATACTGTGTTCTATGTTGTAACCTGGATCCGTCCTCTACACATGGCCATGTACCAAGGGGAGCTGTGTCTATTATTAGAATCACGTAGTAGATTGGCTGGCTTTAATACACTAGGGTAAAGGCTTTTTCTTTGCATGTTGGTAAACTGTAAAATCATTGTCAAATTACGCAGTATGCAATTCCAAAATAACATATCTAACATGAATAGATGAAAGCAGTCTTCTTGATGTAACGTAAATTGTCTCTTGTAAATGATTGTATACGAATTACGAGCTACAATTCTTGATACCCTTTGATACATTCTCGTTTTCATTCCATATATATGTGAATGAATTCAATAACCAGCAAAATTTACTTTTTTGCTGCTTATTTCAATCATCATTGACCCATATACTCGATTTATTCCAGATTTTTAATGATAAGCAGCTAAAGATCCACATCAAACGATGTATACGTTCAGCAATCAAACTTCGGAAAAAATATTTTTACAAGGTTTGATACTTGGATTACTCAATTTTCTTTCCTTGTACAACTATTTTCTTAGAAACTGTTGTATAGTGTTTATTTTATTTCTCCTTTTATTTTCTTGTTTCTTTAATCTGAGCTGCAGTTCCTCCCATAATATCTTTTGATGCTTTCCTTCTTTGACTGAAGTCTTTTTTTAGTCATTTGGTGCTTTGCAAGTATGGTCTTGGTGGCCCCCATCAATTTTATCTGTTTAAGACTGTTTTGCTTCTTCCATCTGATACTTATGATCAAAGTGATAAATAACCAAAACTTGATTATGTGATTCCAGTCTGCAGTCTATTAATGCTAATATTGTTTTGAATCAGCTAATCAAGAGCAAGAGCACTGCATCTCAGCATGAGGATTAGGATCAGGGATTTCCTATCTAATTAAATGGTGATAGGGCAATGATTTATAGTTGTGGTATCAATCGCCTTGCATTATTGACAATGTTCTGACCAAATTATGTTATTTGGATTCATGATGGAATTATTTATACAAAAGTGCTTCTGCCTTCTGGAGTTTGTTCGGTTCCTTGTACTTCCTCTATGTCTTCCATATCTTTTGCAAGGTAACTACTGTCTGGTTTTTTAATTATTCTGTATCGCAATATTATTTCCCAATGCAAGATAAATGCTTGATTATATTTCAGAATTCAGAAATTCATTATACTTTTTGACTAGAAAAGTGTGGTCATACACCATTCCTTGCTCGTCCATGACATGAAATTTCTTATTTCTTATATCTTGTGCTGGGCTGAAGTAGAAATTTTATAAAATAAGTACACAATAATAATCTGGAAACCAAATTTAATCATAATAAAAAATAGGAGTGAATGTTGTCAGCTGTTCATTTTATTGTACTACATTTTTAGAACTTTTGTGTGATGTTGGTTTTCCTTGGATCTCAACATGCAGGAACATAATTAGACAACTGTGAACTGTTGAAGAAGGCATTTTGTGTAGGAAGCAGTAGTAGGAAGAGGTGTTTTAAACGTATAAAGGCTACGTAGAAATGAGTTTTCTCTGCACATCTTGTGTCATTTTATATCTATTGAGCCATAGGTTCATTTCAAAGCTTGATTTTCTTACAAGTTACAACGTTTCTACATTCTCTTTAAACCTTGTCATATTTTATGTAGCATTTACTCGTTCTCTTCATTGATGATTCATTTATTAGACTTGGAACATCGTTGCTCATATTCCTAGTAGATTGGTGCCTGTACATTTATTTGTGCTTTAAATATTAAAAATGAATGAGAGGCAACCTATGTATAATTTAAGACAGCTTAGCCCCTAGTGTAATGAATATTAATATATTATTACTTCCAATGTTCTTATAAAGTATTAATCCCTAACCTCCAGCCATCTATTAGTTGAGCAGTTGTTCTTTTGAATATTTAGGCTTGCTGTGGTGTTTGTGAAAGAATGCTAATTACATTAAAAATTATTGTAGGGATCTGGGAAGGTCGTTACATACAGCCCTGCTGCTCCAGTAGTAAATTATGATGTCCTAGCTGCAAGAACGTAACCTTAGTGATGTGCCTTAACTTTCCCTTTGTTCTAAACTTGTAAAATAACAGATTCTCGATTGTAGTTGAATCTAATCCATGATTTGCAAAACTTAATGTGGTATCAATTTTGGCACATTTATGAAATAAAGTTGTTGGCTTTTGAATTATTTTCCTTTTGCTGTTTTTCCCTAGGTCTTGGTGACAATGATCTGCATAGATTCCTTTTGGCAAAACATCATCCTCCCCTTTATTATTTCTTGCTCAGTTTCTTTTACTGCTGTGGCTTCATGAATTTGTCTGAAGAGTGAAGATCACAATGCGAAATATGCCCTTAGTTTACTTGGCTTTTGTTTAATGTTACAGCTTCAGTGTTTTCATTTCTTCCTTCTACGGTGCGAAGCTAGTGGAAAGATTGAAAATTTGAAGTTCATTGCTCTGGTGTACCCAGGTTGGTCATTTAGCTATCATGGATTCTCACAGTTTAGGGATAAGTGATTTGATCAATGTTTTCAGAGAATGAGAGAAAATAGATGCAAGCTTTTTTGATTGCTTTTCTTTTCCCGTGAATGTAGAAGAAAAAAAGGAAATTTATTTTTTCTAAAAAAAGGGAAGAAAAAAAGAAAAATACTCAAAAATTTACTGGACAGAGAGAGAATGAGAGCCTCATGATGGCTAGTGATGACTATAGATATGTTCATTATTTAATGAGAACTCTGTGAATCAATGATGTACACATTGATTTGATTACATATATATATATTTTTTTGTCTTCAGCTCGCCTTTCTGATACATAAAAATTAATAAAAGTGAAAAGTAAAATGTTCCCACATAGCATTATGAAGAGAACTAAAGAAGAAATTATTTATGATCGTCTAAGCCTTTATTCCAAAAGTTTGGGATCAGCTATATGAGTCTTAAAAAATCAAAGGGAGTTTGTTATTTAATAATCTCTTGTAATTTTATTTATAGATGTTAATCAATTTTTTTCTATGTTGTTATTCATGGTTTATTCCTCTATTTCTAGTGCCACCCAATGCGTCCAATTTTTTTTCATTGAAAAATCCACCAGTATCTAAGAACACATTGACCTCTTAGTACTTGTGGAGGTTTGCATTTGTAAGCCTGCAATTTGCCCGTATCTCACCCTGCTCTCCAGTTAGAACGCTAATACTTCCCATACGACTCATCGACAGTGCAAGTGACTTCCGAAAATCTTCAAAATCTGCTGCAAATTCTTCAGTAATTTTCCTAGTGTCCTCTCCTAGTAACAGTTGCTGATCAACTCCAAGGACAGCTTCATGGGTTAGAATTCTAGAGTAGTAGGACTTTGTGAGTTTGTAGCTAGAACCAGATTCTGGGTTTAGAAACACCAGTGGGTCGCTTTGGCCCTTTCTCTCTCTGGATGGACATAGCTTTCTCATTTCCGCCAAGAATGATGCATTCATGCTTGGACCTAGCTTATTATTGTTGTTGTACAGTCTGTCTTCAACTTGTCTACAATACGTTTTTCCAATTGAATGCGCCCCTGCACACATAAGACAGTTATACCGAGAAAATATATGGAGTTTAGTACATTAATATCCCCTTCCATTAAAATCTTTAAATTTCTAATCTGCCCGGAAAGGAGTTTAAGATTTTTTTTGTTTGTTTTAACTTTGATAAACAAATTGGAAAAGATTAACTGATAGTTTTATAAGTCTGTAAAATATGAATTATGTCTGTGACCCTGAACATTGAGCTACTAGAGAAGCAAATAATAGGATGATTATGATAAGTTATGTTTAATATGCATTTTGCTCATTATTGACACTGAGCTGCTCATTATTCTGTACTAATTTGCTGTTATTATTTGCAAATATCATCTTTAGCTGTCAGAATCTGCATTTATTTACACTGAGCAGCTCATTCTCGCTTGTGTGTGCATGTCTTATGAGCAAAACTTAATATTACGGAGCATAAACAGATCTAATAACATAGTTCTAGGATCATACCCAATAGTGTTACCATATCCAACACGTCTAGGCCTCTGGATTTGAAATATTTTAGTGCATTTTGCCATGAGATGGATGGTGATGGGAGGTCCACTGATGATGCCTTCGATGTCATACCATCTTTTCTTCCTGTGAATACTGGGTAAGAGGGTCCACCCGCCTGTTTGATTCAGTTGACATTAGATACAATCCTCCATTAGTTAGAATAATCAGAAGTCAAAAGTAGCTGGATATGCTTATGCCTTTCTTCTGAAGCTATGTCTAGTATAACATTCAGAGCTTTCATATATTTGATAGATGCTAAGATAGTAGTTCTTATTGGTAATGCCTTTATTTTGAGGATGTAAGCAATGAGGATTTTACCATATGAACAGCATCCCTGGTGGCAAGTTGGAGTATGTCTGCACAAGAAACTTTCCCCTCACACCGGCTTTCTAGAACGGTTTTGATCTTGTCGATGACTACGAACCCTCCTAGTCCCTGATTTTTTGGTGCTGTCTTCTCTGAATCTAACCCATCTAGGAGAACGGATGCATCGCAACCCTGAAATAATCGGCCATGATCATCATTGTTTGGTCATGAGGGAAGAGAAGTCTTAGGCATCAGAAATTTTAAGGAAACTGAAGTCATAGCCTCTGACATGACTTCAAACTACAAAACATGAATGCTTTTGAAAATATGTTGTGCTAACAGATTGCTTCCCTTATATTATATGAAATAGAGATACTTACACTAACAAAACAATCTGAATAGGCCAACCGTAGGAGCTTCCCTGCGATGCTTTTGTCCGTCTTCATCATCGTCTCTACTTGATGTCTTATATACACTTCTGCATCATCACAAATGTGGTGCACCTTGTAGTAATGCCACTCCAGCTTCACCGGCTGTGGCAACGATGTTGCTGCGTCGACCTTAGAAATGCACAGGCTCAGGGCAATAGCCAATACTGGGAAGAATATAGCCATTTCACTCCTCATTTCTTCTCCCTGAGTATTAACACCTGAGTAGCACTACAAACTTGGTGTCTGGAATGATAAGAAAGGATGGTCTTATATAGACTTTGATTTTAGGATTTGCCAACTTTGCATAACCGAAAATGCCCAGTCAGATAATTTGGAAATATTGCCGTTTATGAAAGTTAATTTTGATAATAAGTTCTTACTTACGACACCGTGTGAAGGATTATGACATTATACGCCAATGTTAATAAATGTGGAAAGCTTAATTTGTTTCTAACCATGTTCGTGCACGTGATTGCACCTTGAATTTTGGGTTTTGTAATCTTACAATGTACAAGATTATGTGATCCAATAAAGTTCTAGGTTTTCTAGGTTAGATATATATTATATCATGTGGATGTGGTAACAACAAATGGGTCATTAGTAGTTAATAAATGTAATTAATTTCATTTTTTGCTTAGGAGCTTAATCAAGTTCAAGTCCAACTCATCTCCCTTCTCCTATCAGATGAAGGGGTGGTCTAGTGTTAAAAAATTATTGGTGGTATAGATGTAAAAATTGGACTAGGTGGCGCCTAGTTGGTAATCACCTAGGCCTAGGTGGGCCAACCTTTTTGGGCCAATTAGGATTGTTTGTTATTTAATTATTGGGCTCAGGCCCAACCAAATACTTCAATTTATTATGTTTCTGGGAAAATAAATCAAAAGAAATCAAAGAAACCCCTTCTTTCTCTCATGTTGTCTTCTCTCATGAGGACTCATTCCAACTAATAATGCTCTTTCCAACTATCTTAAGATACCTCTTTTCCTCCATAAAATTGAATCACAATCTTGGAAAAGAAAAAAAAAGGTGAACAAATCAATAAAAAGGATTTGGTGCACCCACTTGACAAATATAAAAAGCTACGTAACATATGTGTGCATATGTATTGATTAAATTCCAAGGAATAATTTATAAAATAAATTTGAATATACAATCAAATTAACATTTATTCTATATGTCTTCTTCATTTGTATGTCAATGAAATCTTATTTTGTTTTAGGATAAGGTTTATGAGGGATTTCATGCGAATGATAAGTGCAATGGAAGACAGAGCACATATGATACTAGCGATGAACCCGCGCGTTGCGGCGGGCGAGTGATCTTGACATTTATTGTGTGCGTTGGGATGTTTTTGATCTTTTTCTGATGGTTTTTTTAGATATTAATTATGGCTTGGTGTGTATTTGTTATGGTTTTATATTTTTTGGTTTTAATTGTTTGTTTTTTAGAGTGGGAGGTCATGTTGATTATATGAAGATTGGAAAGATAGGATGTTTCAATCTCATTGTAGATGTTTATGTTATATATCTTTTTTTTTATCATAACAGAACTCATATATTAACTAGAGAGAACATCCTGAATTACAAGATGAGCAATTTCTTGAGGATACTGCTCAATAAGAAAGCAATCATGCTCTTGCCTAAATGCTAGTCGCGCCAATGTATGAGCAACCATATTGGCACTCCTACAAACATGACGCACTTCAACATGGTTAAAACACCTGAGCAAAGATTGAATAGAGTCAATCACTACCCCATAGGGGAGAAAGTTTGGACCCAAAGAAATAACATGATTTACTACAATGAGAGAATCAGATTCAAGCAAAATAAATCTAAAGCCACAGTCCCAAGCAAATTGCATCTCTGCCAACATTGCAACTGCTTCCCCTTAATCATTGCTGATGCTAACACTTCTCCCTGTTGCGAATAACAACTCCAATTCCTAGGTCGCCATTTAAAAATGATGCATCCATGTTTACCTTGACATCACAAGAAGGTGGCCTCTTCCATGAAGACACCATGGTCCTCCTCTGGCCCACTGCAACCAAACTCCCACCTGCCACTCTAGCCTCTCTATATTTGAGAGTCAAATCCTGAGCAAGTGAGGCAATCTTACGAGGCAAGAAGCCGCTGCAATAAGACCCACTCTATCACGTGTTTCCTGTCTAATAAGTCTCTTAAACCAATCAAAAAAACTTTCTCCAATTTGATAATCAATAGGTGCTACACCCAACACATTCCATACTTGGTTTGCAGCAGCACATTCAAAAGATAAATGAGAGAAGGTTTCAAAAGACTCACCACAGACAGCACATTCCATAGGAGCAGCAATACCTCGTCTAATTTGATTCTCTCTGGTAGGTAAAGAATTACTGCAGGCCCTCCAAAGGAATTGCTTGATTTTTGGAATTGTTTGAAGCGTGCACAATGATTTCCACACTGCCTTATTTTCCTGGTTGACTTGCTCTCCTCCTATCGGTTCCCCCATGGACAGAGAATGAGCCACATGATAGCCTGTCTTCACTGTGTAAGTCCCATTATTGGTCTAGGGCCAAATCAATTTGTCAGGAGGCCATCGCATACTCAGTGGAATGGAAAGAATCTGATCAGCCAATTGTGAAGGAAAAGAAGACCGAATTAAATTGTCTCTCCAACAGCCTCCTTCAAAGTCAATAAAAGATGACACCTTCAAATCTGGGGCCAAGATAGACCCTAGAGCAAACTCGGTTAATGAATTATTTGAAGCCCAATGGTCATTAAAAATTGCAATATCAGCCCCATTCCCCACTCTCCACCTAGCACCATGCAACAAAACCTCCCTTCCTGCAATAAGACTCGTCCACAGGTATGAAGAATTTGAAGATTTCCTTGCTGTCCAAAAGTTACCATGAGGATAGTACTTGCCCCGCAGAACCCGAGAAGCTAATGATTCTGAATTATGGATCAGCCGCCAACCTTGCTTAGCTAACAAAGCCATATTAAAAGATTCAAGATCTCTAAATCCCATACCACCCTTCTCCTTTGCATCACACATCCTATGCCAATTCACCCAATGCATAGATTTTGAAGATTCATTTCCCCACCAGAATCTCCTAATCAGCCTATTAATTGCCTCACAAACAGATATTGGAATTTTAAAACAATTCATCAAATAATTCGGTATGGCCTGTAATACCGATTTGATCATCACTTCTTTCCCAGCTCGTGATAAACACTTACTCCACCAACTTTTAACTCGGTTCCACACCCGGTCTTTAATCTCATCAAAATGAACAGCTTTGGCCTTCCCCACCATAATAGGAATACCCAAATATTTATCACAACCCATAATTTTCTGAACACCCAGCAGCCTTTTAATATTTCTCCTTAAATCTGTATCGACATTCCTACTAAAGTAAATTGAAGACTTTGGTCGGCTGACTCGTTGGCCCGAGCTTCGTTCATAAAGAGTCAAAAGATCCTGTAAATGCCTGCATTCCTCCATTGAAGCCCCACAAAAAAGCAAACAATCATCTGCAAATAAAAGATTAGAAATAGTAGGAGAGTGACGACTAATCCGAAGGCCTGATAATTGGCCCTTATCCACGGCTCGCTGAATCAAATGGATCAAACCCTCTGTACACAACAAAAAGAGATAGGGTGATAAAGGATCCCCTTGACGAATACCCCGAGAAGGAATAATATTACCTTTTGGCCTCCCATTGATGAGAACAGAGTATTTGACTGTTGTAATGCACTGCATGATTAGAGACACCCAACGTCGATCGAAACCCAAGGCAATCATTACTACTTCCAAAAACTTCCATTCGATTCTATCATACGCCTTCATCATGTCCAATTTAAGAGCCAATTGACCCTCCCTACCATATCGTTTATTTTTCAACCAGTGCATAGACTCATGGGCTATCATCACGTTATCAAAGATTTGTCTCCCCGGAACAAAGGCACTCTGTGTCTCAGAAATAATTGCAGGTAACAAGCCTCTCAGTCTATTAGCCAGCACTTTTGACACCAATTTAAATACCACATTGCACAAACTAATTGGCCTATATTCAGATATCATTTTTGGATCCTTCACCTTTGGGATGAGAACAATGTGAGTTCGATTAATACTCCCCACGTCCCCTCCATAGTTCAAATAACCCAAAACTGCCTCAGTAACATCAGCCCCCACTATATGCCAATATTTCTGGAAAAAAAGAGCACTCATACCATCTGGGCCTGGAGACTTACTAGGATTCATTTCTTTAAGGGCACGAACCACTTCCTCTGGCCGGAACAAAGCAAGAAGAGTCGAGTTCATTTCACTAGTCACCTTGGAATGCATTCCCTGAAGGACAGAATCAATAGCTGTACTTCCTTCTGATGAATATAAATCTGAATAAAAACCAATTAGAGCTAACTCCACCCCTGAGGGATTTGAATGAGTAATATTTTGGGCATCTCGAATAATAGTGATGGAATTCTTGCCCTTTCGAAAAGAGGCATAAGGATGGAAGAATTTTGTATTAGAATCACCCTCTCCAAGCCAAAGTTGCTTAGATCGTTGTCTCCATAATATTTCCTCTCTTTTGAGCAATTCTGCAATCTCTGATTGGACTTCACCAATTAAATTAGAATCATCCCCTTGTCCCTCCTGAACCAGCCTCTCCAACTGACACTGCTTACGCTTGAGAGATTCCTGAACATGGCCAAAAACTTCACGATTCCACACCAATAAATTAGACTTACACCTCGAAATCCCAGAGAGAATTTTCTGCCACCCCGAGTAGGCCTGGTCTCCCTGCCATGAATCACGAATCACCTGCTCATAGCCCTCGTGGCGAGTCCAAATTCCCTCAAATCGGAACACCTTTACTCTACCTGCTGATACTGGCTGAAAGTGAGTATTTAAAATCAATATTGAATGGTCCGAAACCGCTGAAATTTGATTAGAAACTTGGATCTGAGAGAACCTGTCAATCCAATCAGCACTAGCAAAGAATCGATCTAACCGTTCATACACCATACCATAATTTAGCACATTTCTCCTCCAAGTGAACTCATCTCCCTCCATGCCCAAATCATTAAGCTGACAGCCAACAATACAGTCTTGAAAAGCTTTAATTTGGTTTGGAGGACGCCTATTGCCTCCCTTCTTCTCCCTATGGGACATAATTTCGTTGAAATCCCCAAAAATTAGCCATGGTAGATTGGACACCAACCGGAGCTGTCTAAGTAAATTCCAACTCTCCCTTCTCCGATGAATCTGAGGATGCCCATAAAACCCAGTCAACCGCCAACAAACAGAGTCAACACTACTAACAACTGCATCAATATGATTAGAAGAGAAAGACACCACACGAATGTCCACCTCCCCCCTCCAAAATAATAGAAGGGCACCACCACGCCCCTTACTGTCAACTGCTATCCCATTTTGGAACCCTAGAGTACGCTTCAAACTAGAAACCTCCCCCCCCCCACGAAGCTTTGTCTCACTTAGAAAAACCACATCGGGAACAAACCGGCGAATAGTTCGCCTCATCTCTTGAACTGTTGAGGGGTTCCCTATCCCTCGACAGTTCCAGCTTAGAATAATCATTGCGATCGGCGAGGCTGCCCCACAGCCTCCGCCGATAAAAAGTCCTCATTCACACAATCCGCTTCCGCAGAAAGTCCTGTACAATGTTTCTTCCCATTCTGAGTTTCAACTCCATTCTCTTCCATAATCAAACCCTCCTTCCTCTTCCGATTAACAGTATTACCCATAAGAGTATCCCCATTAGGTGTCACCCGTTTTGTACCCTCTGAGCAACGTCTCCATTTTGAGGAGGATGAATTGTCCCCAGATAGAGAATTCGAGGTCACCCTCTGTGGATGAGCAGTCCCACCAGCACCCATGCCTGCCCCTTCCAAAATGTTAGAAGACATGATAGCGTCCCCCTGACCCACTGGTAATTGAGGGGAGATCACCTCTTCCGCAAATTTCTCTTTGACCCCCTTGGTCATAGACTCTTCAACCGACGCCCTCTCTTCATTAGAGTCCACCTGCTTATTTTCAGCCACCACCAGATTAACACCAAGACTTCTATCCTCCTCCGACCCATTTGAGCTTTTCTCCTTTGGACTACCATTCATATTGGCATAAGATCTACCACTCATACTATTAGCCCTCAGCCAGCTCCCATACTCTTTTCTAATCCTTCCCCCTTCCCGCTTTTGTCTTACCGCATCACGACAATTTGCTTCCCCATGACCAATGCAACCACACACATAGCAAAAATCACCCAACCTCTCATATTGAAAAGGTACCCAGTGGTCTACAAGATCCCCAAATGATACCATTTGACCTCTTGGCAACGGTTTTGAAATATCAATCCAAACCCGGACTCTTACACAACGACCCGGGGCTGTTCCATCATTAGCATTAGCCATCTCCTCCACTTTTCCCAAACAGTTACCAATTCGGAGACCAACCCTTGCTGTCATGGCCTTGATTGGAAGTCCATGCAATTGAACCCAGAATAGAGCCTTATTCAGAAAGTACTAGCAACATTTTCATTTCCCTGAACCACTACTAACACCACTAGTTGGCGATTAAAATTCCATGGACTATGCGCTAACACCCAGTCACGATCATCAATGAAGGAAAACAGGAAAAGAAAAAGATTATCCCCCATTTCCCTAACCTCCTGCTCTTTCCCCACCTTTCATGCTCCCCTCATTGTACTCTTAAAAGCTTCCCGATTAAAAGGACGATCCGTAACAACCCGTGCCAGTAAACCTCTTTCTAGCTTCTGTGGTAGTTCGCCTCCCACTTCGTCATCCAATGAAACCCTCTCCCTTTCATTTTCCGACAACTAAAAATGGGTCCACAATTTCGTCAACTCCTCTGCCATACCCTTCTTCCACCTTGGCCAGATGACCCAGATACTTCGAATACAGACCCTAAGAATATTTAAAGAAATGATTTCTCCAAGGAAAAAGATGATAAAGATATACGAAGCGGCGGCTATGGGAAAGCTTGTACGAAGACAAAGGAAAAGTTCCTACCAGGGGAACCCTAGAGGAAAGTATTTGATTACCCTTCTATTTTGTCATATATATATCTTATGATAATGATGTTTATGTTAAAAAATTTAAAGAAAGTGCTCAGCAGTTTTTTTGGGTCGTGATAACAAAGCTCAGGTACGATAACAATCGAAGCCATCCCATTTCTTTTGTGAGTCTGTAAGATATAGGAAAATAAATAATTTATGATAAAACAAAAACATATTACAGCCAAAGTGTCAAACTACTGATATATAGAATTCGATCAACCATATTTTGTTCCACATATGAACTTGCTATTCTTTCTGTTGTGTTTATCCTTTCATCAACGGTTGATTCAATTCGATTTGTATCTTCCAGTGGGAGCTGAATCTATCAAACCAAATAACAAAATTATGTTTGACTAAAAGTACAAATGAATGAGTTTATTTCAAAAGAGTAGCTACATTCATTGCAAATAAACGTGTTTTAATCGCCTTAATGAATGAGTTTATTTCAGTAATCATTTCTAATTTTCCTATTCCACAAGTTTCCTCATGTTGTCAACTTGCTTCTCTAGCTGTTGTAAAACTTGAAAACAGCACACCATAAATGTAGAACGATACTAAATATGTGATAAACGATGATAGTGGACAAAAAAAAAAGAAGAAGCTAATAACGAAGTAATAACAACTGATGACAACGTTGTTTTGGTATGCAGTGCGTGGCTGTGTCGAGATGAATTTGAAACTGATGATGTGCACGTACTCGGGCGTTGCTTCGGGCCTCAAATTTTAGTATTGATTTTATAGATGTTAACATGTTTTATTTTTTGTATTTATAAATGTGAGAAGTTATTTTTTGATAAATTGCGGTTCCTAGCCATCGAGTTTCTTTTCCTCCTAAAGTTGATTTGTTTTATGGAACTTTGCTCTACTTCTTTTGTTGTGCTTTAATTCAAAGCAAAACTAAACAATGACAGCTCAACTATCCAGAATCAAAGCACCAAAACTAACATACATATAAATCAAATGGAAGAAAACTAAATACAATTCTATAAAATGAAGATATATCAAAGTTGGATTTAAATGTGTTATGATGAAAAATTAAAAGGGAACAGAGGAGATTTTTTATTCTCTTGAAAAGGAAATTGGCGCTAATACTCTCTCATACAAATACTTCAATTTTCCAATTTTCCAAAGAAAATTCATAATGGAAACAAAGATTCCACTTTAACCCTGCATGGATAAAAAGACATGTTGTGAAAGGAGTGTATTAGAGAATTGGCACTGTAGAAAAGAAAAGGACCAATACTTCTCCATGTTGTGAAAGGAGTTTAAGTAGTCTCATACAAATACAAAACCAGATTTTAGAGGAATGCTGCAAGTAATAAGCAAGTCTAGGACATTGGTTTTGAAATCCTACTGTGCAAATATTTGCATATGTGAATACATCTAGATGCAACTCATTAATGTGAATGCAAGGTTCAAGTGACACTAACCTGAAACTGGTCAAATGGTATGGCCTAACAACTGCAACACTCTAATGCACCCAAGTAGCTGTAAAAAAACACTGCCAGAAATATCAAAAGCAACATCATTATTAAATTAAAAATACGATAGACACCACAACAAATCTAGTGAGAATTGACATCATTTGTTATTGGGATAGACCAAATAGTTGCATTTTCAAACCATAAAACAATGGGGCCGAAATTAGCTTCAACTTTAGTTCTAAATGGTCTTATGCATAGTCCCCGAGCACCTAAACCAGAACACCCAATACGACCTTTGCCATAAAGGCATAAAGCCGAGCAGTTAGCATTCGCGAGCCTGGGATATACTCAATAAACATGCAGAGATCTCCACAACAATTTTTAAAATTCAACCCATATATTAACCATCTACAAATGGCCTCAACAAAACCATTACGCACATTCACAAAGCACACATATTGAATCACGAAAACCACATATTTATTGAACCGAATAAAGCATTTTTTAGTATTAGGCAAGGAAGGACCCAATCAAAGTTGAAAAGTAAAGTAATCTACCTGAGAGTCAAAGTTGTGGCATGCAAACAAAATTCTAGTAGCTGCAAGCCACTGCACATTGAAAAACATAAATTACAAAAAGATAGTGATTTCTTTAGAGTAATTAGTATACATGCATAAACTTCCATTGTTAGCAAATGGATCATAACGCAATGCATCTTCAAAAGTGCAAGCCAATTTTGAAAAGACAACATTTACATGCAGTGCAGAAATTCAAAATAGAATCATGAAGAATTTACCTTTAATTTTTATAGTCATGGACCCTAGTATTTCAAATTCTCTGTCATAATGATAGAAATTTTAGAGGGAAAAGTTGATAGAGAAAGAAAAGCATTGCACCATCTACTCTCTTTGTATCACTTATATGGTTTTCTATAATCACAAACAATAGAGATAAAGAAATCCTTTTTCACCACAGGTAAGTTGTCACTAATGAAAAGATAGAAACCTTCATGATCAAGTAAAAAGTTGTCTTCAATAAAATGATTTTTCTGTCAATTTCTTGGGAAAGGTACAGAAATTTCAATCATGGCACCGTAAGTGTTGATGATAAATCTAAAGAAGAAGGTATACTTTGTAATTCAAAACCAATTCCACGGTCTTACAGTCTAATGTTATCCGATATTTGGTAAAAAATAAAGCCTAATATTGAGATCTTATAGGGTCCTTTCTTTATCTGATATACTATGGAGTTGATCTTATGTCTAGTTGGGGGCATTATCATTTAAACAACATCAAAATCCATCAATAGAAGGAAAGAAAGGGGGTATTGAAAACCAGCACTCCTATGCCACCCACACGCAGCAAATCACACAGATAGAATTGCAAAGTAACAATTTTAGCAGACATAGAGCAAAGTAACAATTTTAGCAGACGTAGAAACAGAGTGTACCAAGAGCAATTTTGCATAGCAAAGATAAACCATTTGCTGCTCCAAAGTTCCATGCCTGTGTGAAATGATTAAAATGCTAAATTTATGGCTCCACAATAGAAATGATTAAAATGCAATCTTAAGACATAAAATTACCAAGTGTTATTCCAATTTATATGGAATTTGCAGAATAATTCAATTCCAATAAAAAAACTATAATAGTTTTTGAGAGATGGAAAAAAGGGCACCTGGTTCATGTAGCAGAAGCGGGGTCAGCCAGAGATGATGAGTCATTTCCTTTGCATCAGATCCAAACTACAGCACATCAAAACTCATGAAACCATGACTGAGATACCCATAAAAAACCTTTCATAAAATCCCACCTTTTTTTGCCTCTCTCACCATTAGCACTAAGAATCACTCTTGGAATCCATGATCTCCCTGACTCACAACAATCGCAAAGTATGCAAAAAAGAAAAAGGCACACCAATTTTTCGATACATGAACTAAATCAGGGACAGGAGAGGAGAGAGATTGCTGGAGCAGCTGGGGAGTAAAATATCAAATGTGATTTTTCCAATTTATCTTTGACAGATCAAATGCAATATTAAAACCATAGGTTACAAAACCAACCTTGAGTGTAGTCACGACTAAGTATATGTCTTCCATCTCTGGAAAACTTTATATCCGAGATTGATGCAATTATTTCAGTGAAAAAGGACCTCGTGCCAAGCACCTCTGGCTACTCGAATCTAAACCAACAAAAGGTTTAATAAATTGTTTGTTGGAGATAGCCAAATGAAGCACCAAAGAAAGTATCATATGACAAAGCTAGTGAATGATATATGTGTGTTGAACAACAGGCCTAGAAAACTGTCAAAAATAAAACCATCAATCACCTACAATTTGCTATGACTATCATATAGAGCTGACTGTCGCATGTCAATCAGCCGGATTGAGCCTTTCGAACTACTATATGCTAAAGTGTTGCAGTGGGTAGGGTGAAATTCTACCAAAGTTATCACCTCTGCGTGAATGAACTTAATTGTGTCAATAAAGGTACAATGCTATGAATACACCCACGATGAACCACTAAACAGTTAAAAATTAGTTGAAATTAGAGAAATTGTCATGATTCAATCTGTCAACATTGTAAAGGAAAGGGATCCATTCTGAGAGACGGGGGAAAACAGGGGAAAGGGGGAGGTTACAAACCAATATAGGCCTCCAATCAGCCTCCCTGCAGAGGAGAGATTCAATCAAGAAAGAAAAGGCACGTGCACACAAGGAGAGATTCAATTGCTCTCCTTTCATGTATGTGTTTCAATCATTGCACAGTAAGTGTTGATGACCTGATAAATCTAAAGAAGATGGTATACTTAGTAATTGAAAATCAATAGTTTGATTTCATGCTCTTACAGTCCTATGTCATCTGATATTAGCTAAAACATTAAGCCTGATATTGAGATCCAAAGATCCTACTAACCTTCAAATGGAAAATGAGCAAAAATAGAATATCCAATCGGCATAATGGTGTTCCTGCAAATTCAAAACTTTTCCATTATGAAAACATATGGTTCAATCAATAGTGTGACTTGTCATGCCACGACTGAAAATGCCTGGATTACCTGCTTCTCAGAGCCAAATGGCCATATAGATCTTGCAGCAAGCAAATCCCCCTCAGATTTTGTCTTGAAGAAGTCATCAAGCTTTCTTCGAATAGCTTCAAAAGAGCTTAAATGAAGAGGAAATTGGCTGATAATTTCTGGAGAAACAAAAGCGCAAATGAAAAAAGCAGAGGAATTATCAGATAATCTCTAGAGAAAACTAAGAACCTTCAAAATTGGAGGTTCATGCACAGAATGAAATTATGAGGGCATAGAGAAAAAGGCAAGCAGTTGGAATCGAAGCTAGATTCTAGTCTCATGATACAAACAAAAACTAACAATATTTAATCAACCAAAAAAAGTAACAACAGTTTAAAAGAAACCCCAATCACCCTCGAAATCCAAGCAACAAAATGTAAAGGATCAAAATGGCAAAAGATAACAACAAAGCAGACTGAAATCAAAGAGAGAAAAGCGTAAACAGAGAAGAAAGAAGATCCAAAATTGAAGCTGGATTACAGTCGGAGTTTTATGCAAACGTAGAAGGAAAGAAATTGGTTGAAAACATCTGGAGAGAGCACAGAAGAATCAAATACGAACTTATGAAGAAGAATAATTTACAGAGAAAATATCAATCGGAACAGCCTAAAATGGGAAGTTATCTCCGATCTCTCATAAATTAGATCAAGGGTCGGAGAACATGGAAAAAGTAATAGATTGTAGATACAACAAACCTAAACAGTAGAAACAAATTGGCGAAGAGCAGCATGGGAAATTGCGCTCAACGGAGGTGGTGGAGAGAGAACTGGAGAGCTAACAGTATGGCCGAAAAAGTAAATGGAACACTTTCTGAGTTCAGCGTCGCATCAGACCTGATGGAAGAGCTCAAAAGCAGGTTCATGCACCTTGACGTTCATGCACCTTGACGTTCATGAACCTTGAGATCTGCCTTTGTTCTGCAAGCAAGAGTAAAGGAAGAAGACGTGACAGGTGAATGCAGCTGATTGAACGGTCTGATTAAAAGAAGATCAAGAGAATGAATGGCCACAAAATGGAGCATAGCAAAACAGATGGGCCACCCCTAAAAATTATACAGAAAACGACGCCATTTTGCTCAACTAATCAATAAAAAAAAGGAAAATTTTGAGAATCGGTGAGATGAACATATACCATCGCGAGAGTACGTAAAACATAGTCAACTCGCCGTAGAATTGCGAGAATTCTCTCCTCTTTATATATAACTAGTTAGTAACCCGTGCGTTGCCCCGGGCTCATGTAAGCTATTCTAATTTTTAAGGTGAGATACCTCCACTGCCTCATATAGGCTTGAACATTTGTCTCCCATTTTCTAATTTTTAAGGTGAGATACCTCCACTGCGTCATATAGGCTTGAACATTTGTCTCCCATTTGCTGTGTTTTAATGCATGCATAGTTACTAATATTCCATCAAACCAAACAGAAACCAAATAGAGCAGTCTATTAATATCTGCACGTGGAGCGAATTTGAGGTTTGATCAACCTTTTTCTTGGTTTCTGTTCCAACTTCTCTCGGATCTTCAACGGTTCCACTTTTCCTACCACAATGATTTTGTTCGAATCAGCCTCTGCTTTCAGTTTCACCGATTCAACACCTAAACCCAACAAATCGAAAAATAAAATAGAAGAAGTCGACAATCGCAGGAACATAACATGCAGGGAAAAGGGAAATAACGCACAAAAGGGCCATGAATAAGGACCCAAGGAAACACCCAAGGAAACCCTCGATTCCAAAGCCGAATCGAAACACAAATTCCTTAAAAAACAATTTTAATATATTTTACATATAGAACCTAGGTTAAGGAATCAAGCTATAAAAAAGACATCAAAATTGGGACAAATGCATGCAACAAAAATCACTGAGTGTCTCTTCTTTATCTCGAATTGATTGTTTTGTTTTTATTCATTGTGAAGATTAGACATGGAAATTCAATTGCATCATCGATAAATGTGGTAAAACATTCCACCCAAATTATATATTCATCACAAAACTTGAATTAGTAGAAATTGTCTTATTCATTACTTTCAATCTAGTAGAAAGATTCCTCTTTTATAAGGAAAATCTCTTTATTGAACACCTCATTTGTCGAGCAACCATTAATTCTTGAATTCCCTTATTTCCAACAAACAGCAATGGCCAGGGTGACCACGTCATTTGGCCAGGTCTCTACATGACCACCGACTCTGGCACTGGAAGTTCAATCTCAGTTGAGAATAAAAAAGAACTGGTGTTCACAACATAAGGGCCAAGGCCACTGCTAGGTTGCAGGAAATATACAGTCTCAATGATTTGGTTGTAGGGAAGAAAAAAGATTAGATTAGAACTAACATGTTAAAGATACTCGCCAGAAATTGTGAGGTGTAGTATTGCTTACAGACAAACAGTTTATTAAAAGGATATTATAGTTTCCTACATCTGCATTGCCTTTCAAAACCTTACTTCATGTCCTTTTCCACAGTCATGACCACCAAAGGACATGTAAATGAGTCAGGTAAGAATCTTGAAACACCAGTCATATAAGTCACTTTCGTTTTCGGGAGTATCCCATGGAGATCTTGATTGAAGGGTAATACTATCCCTAAAATACTCCTCTACGTCTGTCAACATGAGCACATGAAAAAGAGTAGGAGAAAGAAAGGAAAAAAAAAAGGGAACCCTGCCAATATCTAGACACACCAAGAATGGCAGCCATATAATTTTTCGTAAAAGAATATCAGCACCAAGAATAAGACCCATTTATAATGAGCATAATTACCAAGAACAAAAAAGCGATGTTGTACCTAGAATTGTAAGTCCACTTCATAGGCAAAATTTAAATAAAAATCAAAACACAACACACTTTTAGGGAAAAAGGTAATTTGGACACAATCATCTACGTCACTGTCATAAAAATATTTTGTCTACAGTTTACCTTTCCTAATTGCCACACCATAATCCTTAGTGAATTAAAATTGACAAATCAACCAATAAGAGCATATAACCTTTCAAGAGAAGGAACATATTATGGAGAAATGACTGCACCAAAAATATATAAAATCAAAACCTGGAATTTCTTAGAAGCAAGAAAGGCAAGGCGAAAGACCGGAGCACCCAAAACACATCCATCACAGCACAAAGCAATGAAAGGTCTCGCAGATGAACTCAAAATAAAAAATGGTATTGAACACCAAAAACATACCATCATTTCAATGGATCAAGCAAAGTGTTGACTTCCCGTTTCAAATCAAGTTCAACACTGCAAAGTGTTGACTTCCGCTTGATAATTTCGCTCTTAAGACCTTCATTATCCACTGCAAAATACCACAGCAAACCCCTTATAAAAGCGTCAACCAAATATATTTTCTGAAAATGCAATCTGCAAAATACGCAAATATAAGCTCAACTATCTCCGTACTATCATCACTTCCATTAGTTTTAATAGTTATAGAAGTAGAAGAACACAGATTAAAGAGTGATCCAAGAGATCTCTGAGGTAGTATAGAGAAGTAACATGTTCCTCTTAAGCTTAGTTAATTTCGAGATCATAGAAACACAACAATCAGCAGATGTTGATGGTGAAAAATCCTCAAAAAGCAATGTAATAAAAAGAATAGAGCAAAAGTACATAATGAAGGAACTAAAAGGCAACGAAGTCGCAAATTAAAAAGCAGAAACACCTAAGGCAAGCAATGCACAAAACAGAAAAGAAAAATGCAAATTAAAGAAGGATCCCTAAGATCTATGAGGCTTACGGAGAAAAATAGTACCTTTGAAAAAAATGCGAGTTAATTTGAAGTAAAGAATCAGCACAGCAACTGAACCAAAAGGAATTAAGATTGGAAAGCGTTTGATTCAAGGCAGAGAAGTGAAGATGTTCGCTAAGATACTCTTTCAAACAACATAGAAAGGTAACAAACAAAAGAGTTCAAAAAAATAAGAGCAAAAAAATATTGGGATGCCATGCTTGAAGTGAAAGAATAATCTCTGGATGCTATCCCACACATAGGCCAAGAAGAGGAAATAAGTTGAGTAACATCTGAACTAATCATCCAGAGATTAACAAAAGCAAAGATTGCAATATCAAACCAAAGCTTTTCCCTTCCATTGAAATGAAGGTCATCACTTCCGAATATCAGTCAGTACAAAAACAAAGAGAACATTAAGACCAAAAAATTAAAGTGTAATACAATTGTAAATTAATCTTTGGAACTTGCAAGAGCACTCATAACATTGCTTTCCACCATATCCTACAGGCACACCGCCTACAATTATTAATTGAAGCCAAGAATTTCTTTGATTGATTATGTAAGAATTACTAATTAGCCAATTAAATGGTAACCTCAACCACAATAGAAACTAACCTTGAAAGAAGAGAATGTGTGGCAATACCAAAGTATAGAAACAACGATATTAACAGCGAATTCAATCAAGCAAACACAGCAAGCCTGCAAAACTCAACAGATCATCTTTTACAATAATCTTTATATGACAATATAGTCACAAAGTGCAACAATAGAAAAACAAACCGAATGTCATGCAAAAAAGGCTGCATAGAATTAGTTAAACACATACAATGTTCGAAAAAAAAAGTTGGGCTATAGTCAATTGAATCCCAAGACATCCATTTGAGTTAATAAACAGGTTATGGGTATCATAGCATAGAGAACAGATTTGCCTTTGAGCACTTTTGAAGTGCATTAATACAAAATACCATTATTTTATAAGCCAACTTCCACAACCATAAATTGTACAGTATTATTAATTCAGGGCAACAAATTATCTGATTGATTATAGAGTAATTACTAATTAGTCAATTCAATGGTATGCTCAGCTGAATTAGAAATTGACCTTGAAAGAAGAGATCGTGTGGCAATACAAAAGTATACAAACAATGATATTCAAGGCGAAATGGAGCAGACATCAAGCAAAAGTAAACTGAATAGTTATAATGCCATGCACAATAAATTCTGTATTCATCTGCAGCCTTGTGGACGTCAAAAGTACCTCAAAGTTAGTTGGTAAATTGTGCTTTCTTGGAAGTGTTGGGCCAACTAAAAAATCTTGCATGAGCAATTTTATCAGCTTATTCTTATCTTAACTACCAGTACACATTTAAGCTTCAAAGGCAGAGGCAAGTGATAAAATTGAGTGATCAGTCAGGTAAAAGAAATACATAATAAGCTACATAGCAAGATACCAAATACACACACATATACCAATGACCTTTAATCGAAATGATACATCGAAATTATACATGTTCAATACATAATTTGTCCAAACACAATCAAAAAAGGATTAAATAATTACCAACCAATTAAACTGACACCATTAAGTGGTTGGGCCACTAATAATAATTTAAAATGACATCTTTTTCCTCTCTTAATTCTTTATAAACAAATTTGAAATGAAGAAAAGGACAACTGGCATTACCCACAGAATCTTGGCCTTCTGATTTGATTCCCTCTTCCAAATAAAATGGAGAAACTGCATGGTTAAGTATCTAATGAAACATACAAAAAAAAAGTGAGTCAAAACATATAATTGAAAAAGAGACCTAGGAATGGACAAAACTATCTCAGGATATTGACATCATATGAATCTCTGATCCTTAAGCATAAAAGACAACAATGAAAAGATCCACAAATAGGATTATGTGCATTCAAATGTAGGTGTATCTCGTGCCAACGAAAAAGGTAAGACACACCATGAAGAACAGATAGTAAAAGGGGAGAAAAGACCACTTGTTAGTTGTTACCTTGGCAAGGCATTCATATGCAACTCTTTTATGTAAAGTGCACTACGACCCAAGGAAGGAGAAGCCTTCTCCAATTCAGATTTTAAACCCTACATAAACCACTTTGTACATTGAGAAAATCGAAATTTGCCAACAATCAAAGGAATCAAATGGACGCAAAAGTCAAATAAAATGAATGCGCAAACCAGGACAAAAGCAAGCAAGGAATAAACATATATGGTTTAATGCAACAGTTAACCCAAAGTACTGAGCCATAATATTTGTGGAATAGAAGTAGTGCTCTGCTCCACATAACACTGACAAAGGAAGAAGAAAATCCCTTGTCAACACGAAAGGTTATATCATGAGCTGAGATACACGAACACAACATAATGAGGGGAAAAAAAGGAATACTTTATCAACAGCTGAACACACACAGAGCACCAACGTATTACATCAATTTACAGAATCCAGCATCACATAGATTACCTTCCACTGTGAGCATAGAATCAGCAGAAATACGCAAAATTAAAAAAATAAAGACTTAACCTTCAAAGCTAGAGATTAGCACAATCTGTTAGAAGTAGAACTCCAAAGCCTGCAGAATCACAAAACCATATAAAAAATTAGGAAAACTGAAGAGACATTGACATGATCTGCCACATCAAGCTTGGAGCATGAAATACCAAAAATGTCAGAAAATGCAATACCAAAAATGCAATACCAAAAAAATGCTGAATATGCAAATTACTATCTAGAATTCTGGAGTCAGTTTCGAGCATGAATGAAATACCAAAAATGCTTTAAAATTGATATTATTTATCGGAGGAAAATGATCACCCATGCAATATATCTTACTCGTCAGAGCAATATGGTTGAAAAATGTCATTAGAATCTAAAAAACGTAGTGTCCTTATAACTAACAGATAGCACGATGTGTTGAATCCTTATCAAGTACCTAAGAAAATTCGTTATCATCACCCTTTTTCATATAGAGAAGAGACTGAAAATTGTAAGGGAATGCAAGCCTAGGATACGTTATCCATAGTCAACGGCTGCAAAAAGGCATGTGTCGATATAGAAAAGAAGTTCGTGAACATGACAGATTCTATTTTATTTACTTTCTTGTGCGTGTAAAATTGAAAAGTTACCCATCAAAGGCAGGCTTCAAAAGAAGAGACTGAAAGGGAAAAGATGTTGGAGGGAGTAGATTCCCACGTATCACATTCACGGGGAATCTGTTAAGACCTGTTTGTTGTATTCTCATTTTTCTTTTATCTCAATCTTATTAAATGACCATGAAAGAATATATATATGTGAATATACTTTGTGTGGGCAGCCAAATAATTAGAAAACAGAACAAATCAACACCTGATTCAGATTATTTGCAAAAGTAAAATCAAGGAGCATAAGCATAAAATCCTAAGCTGTTTCCTTAGGTTGTTAAACTTAGAACAAAATCCAAGGCTCACATGGTCAGGAGTTTCAATTTTGTCTCTAGCTTAAAGACCAATAAGATTATTTGGTTCAGCAGCTGAAGAGACAAATACAAATCAAGCCAATATCGTTGTCCAAAGAAGATTACGTTATTAGTAATCTGAGGTGAAAGCATGCCTGGGTGACATTCATGGTAGCCAAACTAATGATAATTGCTTACCTGCAAGATTGTGTAAGTAGATGAGCAGAAGATGATCCCTTTCCAGCAAAAGATAAACTGAAATCTACGGAGCGCGAGATGATGAACAACATATGAAATTAAAAGAGCCACCCAAACAATTTATAAAATGAATTGAGGGGAGAGTCGAGGCACTGGCCTTCTACTTGGTGGAGGGATTGATGAGACAGGAAGCAAAAAGAGCTGTGAACAAATTGCCTAAACACTGGTGAGCCCAACACCAATGGATTAAGTAAGCCATCAGGAAAATAGGCGAAAAAGACACAAACCACAGACCAATCATACCTGAAGCTAGAGCCAAAGACAAAACAACACATCATCGAGGCTAAGGCGAGACACAGCATAACAAATCCAGAGAAACAGAGAAAAAGACGATGAAGTTGAGGAGCGAAACATACCCAAAATCCTCAAAAATATTTCGCGGACCCAGCCCGAACACCCGTTACGGTCGCAACAGCAGAGAGAAAGCACATGAAACAAAAAGAGTGCAAGATACATGTCAAGACATTGCGATTACGATCGTCAAGAGATAAGGATGCCCCAAAAGCAAATGTACGAACCGACTCTGGGGGAATCGGTGACGTCGGTGAAGGTCACAGAGTGAGTACGGTGTCGTTCTGTGGGAGTAGTTGGAAATTGCAAAACACGCACGGAGAGAAGGTGGTGTTCGGGACGACGTCGTTTTGCTTCTCCTCTCGTTAGCGAAAACGAAGGAAACATAGGAGAGAAGCGTGAAGACCAGTTGCGCGAATATGGAGGAAGTCGCAACTCGCCGCCACAGCACCCGCTTCTTCCAGGTTTATATATAAGTAATAGATAATAAGTATAGATATAGATGGAGAAATCCATCACTACAATCAAGTTTAATTATGAAAGATACATGCTTAATTCTTACATTAACATATAATCATAAAGTATTAAGAATATGAATGTATGTTTTACCCGCTCTATTTGGGTGTTTGTAATGAACTACAACTCTTTTTCAGTCGTATGAGCGATATGGAGGGATTGATTGTGCTGGTGGAGAGTGTTATAAATCTATAGATGCAACATGACTATGCTCACAATTTGTAGTTTTATTTCATATTTAACATATTTTTGTTATGATGCAATTTTAGTATAGAATTGAAGGGTATGCTAACCATGATTTATTGCATATAGTGCAATTGTGCTTCATAAATATTCTTAAATATTTTGCAACATTTTGCTATATAACTCTTGCCACAGTCTTGAGGGCCATTCGTGTCACTCGTATACCTAGCAATCATATTCATATATCGTATATACATAGCCAGATGGTCACGGATTTAATAGCCCGTCCGGTTGTGTATCCTTTGGCGCTCCCATTTTACATTCTCAACTTTAAGTTGTTATTCCTCCTCCAAGTTTCATAATGATATTTCATCCGAGAACTATGAAAGACAAACTTAATGAACTACAAATTTATGTTTACAATCGGATCAGTCATATGAGGGAATCAATTGTGAATGTGAAGAATGATATTAAGCTATTGATGCATGCAAGACTGTTGACAAAGTAGGGGTGCTGAAGGTGGATATTAAAGGTTTTAAGGTGTTGAAAAAAGTGATGAGAAACGAGATTACAAAAAGAAAATGGTTTGATATTAATGCTAGAGTAGCAGGAGAGATTATCAAGATGAGGGCCAAGGATGCATAGCAGTTCCTTAATTGAGTTTAGATGATCGTGATGTAATTGGTTTTTTCCACTCTATTCGGGTGCTAGTAAACCCCGTTCATCCACAGTATTTTTCCAATTATAGTCGAATGGGCGGTATAGAGGTATTGATTGTGGTCAAAGATAGTGATATGAAGTTATGAATACAACAAGACGATATTCACAAAGTGTTATAAATTCCACACCCCCACATATCAACAATATTGTCCGCTTTAGGTTGTCCGGTTCACAGGATACATCGGGCCCATATATGAGTTGTCCGGTTCACATGGATACAACGGGCCGCACGGCTTTGTTCCTCCTCAAGTGTAGTAAGTGGGCTTGGGCCCAACTCACCACACAAGGGAAAAGGCCTTGTCGTTAGTGGAAGTGGGCCTTCTCCCTAATAAAGGGAGTTTACCTCCCACATCTTACCGATGTGGGAGTTCTAACACTCCCCCGCACTTGTGGGCTGGGTTATACCACAGACCCAACAAGTGGAGTAGAGGTTATACCCAAGTAACTGGACCGAGCAACCTGCTTCGATACCATGTTATAAATTCCACACCCCCACATATCAACAATATTGTCCACTTTAGGTTGTACGGTTCACAGGATACATCGGGACCATATATGAGTTGTCCGGTTCACATGGATACAACGGGCCCGCACGGCTTTGTTCCTCCTCAAGTGTAGCAAGTGGGCTTGGGCCCAACTCACCACACAAGGGAAAAGGCCTTGTCGTTAGTGGAAGTGGGCCTTCTCCCTAATAAAGGGAGTTTACCTCCCACATCTTACCGATGTGGGAGTTCTAACACAAAGGAGCGAAGCTGGAAGATAATATTAAAGAGTTGAAGAAAGTAATGAAAGACAAGAATGTGAAACGAAGAATGTTTGATATTAATGCTAAAGTAGCATGGGAGGTGATCTAGATGGGTGCCAAGGTAGGTGATCAGTTTCTTAACTGGGTTTAGATGATCATGACAATGATTGGTATTACCCGCTTTATTCGGGTGCTTATAAAACCTGCTCATTCATGTTTAATAGTGATGTTAAGTTTAGTAAAGAATATTCTGCATATTCAATTGGGTGCAATTAATTATGGTTCATAAAAATTCTTAGATATTTTGCTTCGTTTTTCTAGATGACTCTTGCCACAGTCTTGAGGGGGATTTGTGTCACTCGTGTACCCAGCACTCATACTCATATATCATATATACAGACCAAGATGATCACTGAGTTGATCGTCCGTCCGGTGGTGTATAATGACCCTTCCATTTTACATCCCCAACTTTAAGTTTCGTGATGATATTTCATTCGAGAACTTTATAGGAGAAACTTAATGAACTGTAAGTTTATGTTTAGAGTCAGATGAGCTATATGAATGAATCAATTGTGAATGTCATGAGTGATATGAAAGTGTTGATATAAGACTATGTTGTCGAAGTGAGGGTGCTAGATGATGATATTGAAGAGTTTAAGAAACTCATCACTTTCCTGATGGTCGAGTCAGTAGGATGTGAAGCAACAGAGCAAGTGTTGAGAATCTTGAGATCCTCTATGCATTATGGATGGCTGGGACTTGAAAACCTTTTTAACGACTAAAAAACCCCTAAATGCCTTTGCCTTCTCCCCGCCTCGTGTTCGAATTTGTTCCGGTCTCATCACTCAGCTCAGTATTTCTCAAATTCGGGTGGGCAAATTGGTGATGTGGCTATTTGATCGTTTGACAATTGGTTGACATGGAAAATGGTTGCGATATAAAAATATTTTATAATTTCTAATACCCAAAAAAATTGTACCCCATTCTTTCATCATTGGTATCTCCCAAGTCGCTGCTTTTTTTCTTGCATCCCACCATTTCGAAGAGAATCAAATACTCCTTTTCTTTTAACCATTAAACCAATTCAAATAGGATCAAACCTGCATACTCAAATCTTCTTCTTCTTCAACCTGATCCAAGAGCATGGGGTGATCTGCTTCTGGATCCACTTGATGAGGTGGGTTAAGAACCCAACGATCTTGCTGCGGAGGCACTTTGAGGGATGATTGCTACCTCCTCCCTTGTTGTTGTGGAGTCTTTGTAGCGCTCAATCACCTGACTTTTTTTTTTTAATCTATATGTCAATTTGCTTGAACGATGTGCGGCTAGGGCATGGGATGATGAGGGAGAAGGATGTGCTGCTCAAAAATTTAATCAGTTATTTCAAAACAATATATATATATATATATATATATATAATTGTTGGTTAAGGAATTGACTAATTTAATAATTATTTTATTTTAGTTAAACATTTAGGGTCTTGCCCCAACTTGCATGATTTGATACAACTGTAAGATACAAAGTAACTTGAAATACGGGTTTTTTTGTTGTTAAAAGCTGAAGTAATGCTCATGTTTAGTGAAAAACATTCATCACGAAATTATCAAGTGAAGCAAAGCGTTGGCCCACACTTGACCGACCCACCTTTGGATTTGGTTGTCCAAACCCGCCTATACGCTCAGTATTAGATATTAATTGACCACATAGACAAACCTATAAAGTTTTCTTCTTTAAAGTGGCATTTTACAAAAGTTGGTCGATAATAATTTTAAATTCAGTGCAAAGTCGATTGATCGGATCGGGCTGATAATTGACCGATAACTAATCGATCGGACTCATATCCAACTCTACTTGCGAAGAAGCAAAGCGACAGATGAAATTCGACCTTTCGATCCGAAGCATCATGATAAGAGAGAAGATTTGAAGCATAGCGTTGTGAAAAAGAGACGAGGTGAAGCAGTTGTTCTATTTTTTTATAAAAATAAATCAAAAAAATATAACTCCCATGAGAGGGGAAAAAACATGTGTTATGTTATTTGTTATTATTAGAGCAACTCCAACTAAGGGAGAGTTTATTAGTAGGCTGTCATAATTTATTGATTCCAAATTGCAGGTGCTAAAATGAAGCCCATGTAGTTAACTTAATAATTTGAGACCCACTGACCCATTAGCCGTATGCTTGAACCTGTACTGGAGAGGAAAGTAGAGATCCCAAATAAACTTATTCCAATTTTCACAACTTCCTTCTTACATTGAACTTCTTCTTTCCTTCAATCTCAACCCCGATCCTCACACAACACGGGCAATCTTTACGATCGTTCGCGGATTCCTCTTTGATGGTGAATATGTATTCGTCTTCGATGATGAAGAGGTGAGTTTGTACATTTTTTGATTTGCTGTATATTATGTGGTTGAAGCTGACCCTTTTGGAACTCAGATTTTTGTACAATTGCCCCTTTTTTTCTCACATGCCACAAAGCAGTCTTTGAATTATTGAACCTTGATTTTCTCTCTTTTCTGAAGTGCATATAGCAGCTTGAATTGTACCTCCGTTGAAATGTTTTAAAACCCTTAGAGAAATAGAGTGTATTGTATTCATTGGAGTTTTTCTCATATATTAATTGTTGATTTGACATCCATTAACCGCTTCTAAAATTTCTCTAAAGTTTCTGTATTACCATTGAGTTTAAAACTATCAAAAATAATTATTAATCACTGTTTTTAAATAATTAAAACTCCTGAACAACTATAATAATCATACATTTATCTATATATATATATATATATTAAAAATGGAAGTGTTGGTTTATTTGTGACAATTGCTTAATTATGTATTTTTGCATGTGTTACGTAATTATTGTTGGGATATTTGTGAGGTAGTGGTGACAATTGTGAGTGCATGTTTTTTTATTGCATGATTAAATGTGTGTTTTACGTAGTGGACTTTGCCTTTATTGCATGGTCAATGCATGAACTAGTTAATTACAAGTGATAATTATGACGTGGACGTGCATGATTCTATCTTCTCGTGTTGTGATAATGCCATGCATATTTAAAGTGATAATGATCATGCATGTGCTTGGATGTTTTATCTTTAATTGGTTCATGGAGATAAACCAAATGCATGGTTATGCTATGTGTATAAAATATAGATAGAGTCCACTATTTGGTTGGCTTATTATCTATCTTATCATTATGTATTATGGATTTGTGTTTTATCATCATTTATTTTTTCAGGATATAATAGTTTTATCTTGAGAAGTTGATCAAGATAGATTGTGGACTACTATATAAAGACTTGACTATCATCCAAAGTGGGCTAAGGAAGCTACAAGCAAGAATAGAGTTCTAGCTAGGCTTTTTGTTTCCTTTGTTTTTGATTCTCTCATAATCATTTGTTGAAGTGAATTCTTGAGTGCTCGAGTGAAGAGAGACTTGTAGTAAGGCTTTTATGTTTTGAGTGGTGAAGGTGCGATTCCTTGACTGTGAAGTCTTTTGGGAGTTCCAAAAGCAAGCTCTACTTTGGTGGGTTGAGTGAGGGTGAAACAAACATTGAATGAGATGTACGAGCAATGTCTTTATGTCAAAGATAGGGTTGTACTCTTGATTTGTGATTAATTGAATGTTTCTTAAGGTTGGTCGCTCATAAACTTGAGGTTTTTCCCAGGTTGAGTTTTCCTCGTAAAATTGTGGTGTTCTTATTTCTTTTATTTTTCACATTTTAGTTTCTATATTTGTTGACTAACGATCTTGATGAGAAACACGAATTCTCAGGAAGCCTTACAAATCTCTACAAGTAGTCATATAGGATTGAAGAGAGAGAGAGAAAATTTAATCTAATAATCAAAATTAAATTAAGAATTACATAAAAAAAATTACAATTCATGGTCATTCAATATGAAAAAATCTTTAATATTCCTTTTGTTATATAAAAAAATGATAATATGTCACTTAGGATTTAAGAGCCACAACATATAAGTCAATAATTAAAATTAACATTAAAAAAATAATAATTATATGAGAAATTCCTTGATATTTTTTTTGCTATAGCAAATATCACAAGATGGCATGTACAATTAAAATTAACATTAAAAATAATTATATAAAAATTTAAAAATGATAGTGATGTTGAATCTTGAATATGGAACAGCCATTAACAAACAGAAGAGAAAGCTTGAAAAAGATGAAGAAGAAGCTTGAGAGAAATTCAACTTCGTTATTTACATTGTATTGATATTGCCGTATATATAGTAAACCCAATAACAAACTATTCTAACTAATTTGCTAATAATAGAATTATGTACACATTAAATATTCATCATGGAACGTGTTCACCACTTTAACAACCTTGCTGAGGTGGAATAACCTTCATGTTGCTGAGTTCATATTAGATGTGATAATACTCCCCCTCAAGAGGCATGGATATCAAGAACATGCATCTTGGATATAAGTGTAGTAAATAAAGTCGCGCCAAGGGGCTTTGTAAGAACATCAACGATTTGATGCTGGGATGGAACATGCAAGGTTTTAATAGTGCCATCTTGGAGCTTATCACGCACAACATGACAGTCAATCTCGATGTGCTTGGTGCGCTCGTGAAAAATTGGATTGTCCGCAATATGTAGAGCTGTCTTACTATCACAAAATAAGAGAGCTGGTTGAGGATGAGGAATGTGAAGATCCCTGAGCAAATACCGTAACCAGATAAGTTCACAAGTAGTAGTGGCAAGTGCACGGTATTCAGCTTCAGCTGAAGAACGAGAAATAGTGAGTTGTTTCTTTGATTTCCATGAGATTAAAGACTGATCTAAGAAGACACATAAACCTGTGATGGATTTTCTAGTATCGACACAGCCACCTCAATCAGAATCACTAAATGCTTTCAACTGGAGAGTCGAGTGTGCAGAATAGAAAAGACCCTGAGATGGATTTTGCTTGAGATAGCGAATCACACGATAAGCTACCTGTAAATGACATTGGGCTGGACGATCCATAAACTGACTTAATTGTTGGACTGAGAAACAAATATCAGGTCTGGTGGTGGTGAGATATAGAAGACGGCCAACCAAGCGTCTATAGGAGGATGAATCTGATAATAAATCAGTAGTGGTTTGTGCCAGCTTCAGGTTGGATTCCATTGGAAAAGACACAGGTTTGCAAGCCAAATAACCAGCATCTTCCAAAATTTCTAAAGCATATTTACGCTGACAAAGTGTAATACCTTTAGCAGACCGAGCAACCTCCAAACCAAGGAAGTATTTGAGTTGGCCTAAATCCTTGATTTTAAACTTAGCATCCAGAGAAGCTTTCAAAGAATTGATTTTAGCAATATCACTACTAGCCACGATGATATCATCAACATAAACCAGTAATGCAATGAAAGAACCTTCATGTTGCTGAGTGAATAAGGAGTAGTCAGCCTTGGATTGAACAAATCCCTGTTGAAGAAGAAAAGATGTCAACTTGAAAAACCATTGGCGTGAGGCTTGTTTGAGGCCATACAAGGACTTGGTAAGTTTGCAAACCAATGGTGCATTAATAGGTCCTGGAGGCTCCCCCTTGATATGACAGCCAGGTGGAAGTTGCATATATACTTCCTCATGGAGATCCCCATGAAGGAATGCATTGTTGACATCTAGTTGATGTAAATGCCAATTCTTGCTAGCGGCAAGGGCAATGAACAAGCGGATTGTAGTCATTTTGGCCACAGGAGAGAAAGTATCAACATAATCAACACCGAATTGCTGAGTATATCCCTTAGCCACCAAGCGGGCTTTGTACCTTTCAATGCTGCCATCAGAGTTATACTTGATCCGGTAGACCCATTTACAACCAATTGGGTGTTTTGTTGGTGGTAAGCGAACAATGTTCCAGGTATGATTGAGTTCCAGGGCAGCTAACTCTTGGGACATAGCAGTACACCATTGAGCATCCTTAGAGGCTTCAGTGTAGGAACGTGGAATTTTATGTGATGAAATAGTCAAGCAGAAGTGCTTATGAGCTGGAGAAAGAGAGTTATATGAAAGAACTTTTGAAATAGGATAGAAAGGGGATGGTGGAGAAAGAGAGGAGGAAGTTGAAGAAATAAAATTGCAATGATAGTTTTGCAAATAAGAATGGGGTTTTTGGGAACGTAAGGATTTTCTTAGAGGTGGGGCTAGTGGAGGTGGTAGGGTAGGAAGGGTGGGTGAAGGTGGGGGGGTTGGAACGGTGGGTGAAGGTTGTGGGGCCAAAGTAGGTGGAGAAGTTAGATCTGGAGCTGGTCGTGCAAGGTCTGATGATGATAAGGAAGAAAGAGTATTGAGGTCAACCTGAGGAAGGATGTGAGGTGGGCCAGCAGGATTGAAAAATTGCATGAGAGAAGAATTATTATAAGGAAAAATCTGTTCATGGAAAACAACATTACGAGAGATGAAAACTGAATGGGTAAGAAGATTATACAATTTATATCCTTTAACACCATAGGGGTAACCTATGAACACACATGGAACTGCCCTTTTGTCAAATTTTGTTCTATTGCGTTGTAAAGTGGAAGCAAAACACAAGCATCCAAAAACACGAAGATGGGAATAGTCAGGTTGTTTAGAATGAAGTTTGTGATAAGGAGTGTCATTAGATAAAAGAGGAGATGGAAGTTTATTAATGAGATAGGCGGCAATCAGGACACAATCACCCCAAAAACACATTGGTAAAGAAGCTTGGAATCTTAGTGATCTAGCCACATTAAGAAGATGTTGATGTTTCCGCTCAACGATGCTATTTTGCTGAGGGGTTTCGACGCAAGATTTTTGATGAATAATGCCATGAGAAGAATAAAAGTCAGGCATATGAAATTTAGGTCCGTTATCCGTACGACAAATTTTTATTTTAGTTTTAAATTGGGTGAAGATAAGATGAACAAAAGACTTAAGGAGAGAAGAGGCTTCAGACTTGTAGCTCATAAGATAGACCCATGTGCAACGTGTATGATCATCAACTATGCTAAGAAAATAGTGATGACCAGATAAGGAAGCAACGGAGCAAGGGCCCCATATGTCACAATGAATCAAATCAAAAGAAGAAGCAGAGATTGTTTGATGATGCGGAAAACACAATTTCTTTTGCTTGGCAAGAGGACAAATGGGACACAACAAATTTGTATTACAAGAAATATCAGGCACATTAGAACTAAGAAATTGTAAAGGCTGTGAAGACAAATGACCAAGTCTATAATGCCACAAATCAAAGAAATTACATGTTGAAGGTTTAACAATGTTACTAACTAGGTTAGTACAATTATTGAATATAGAAGAATGAACACTACTAGATGGACTGAATGCTGATGTATGTGGCAAGTAATAGAGACCATTGGATTCTTTACCCAATCCAATCGTCGTCCACGTATGAAGGTCTTGAATGAAACAAGAATGAGAAGTGAAAATTAGTGAATATGAACCTGATTTGGTAAGCTTACTGACTGATAAGAGATTGGTTTGGAAGCTAGGGATACAAAGTACCCCAGTAAGAAGTAAATGTTTATTAATTTGGACAGTTCCAAAATGTGTTATTTCAGCAGTTTGCCCATTTGGTAAGGATACAAAACCTTTTAACGGTGTAGGTGAAGTAGAGAAAAGAGAGGGGTTATAGATCATGTGATCAGTAGCCCCAGTATCTATGATCCATAAAGAAGGATTTGGCAAAGGAAAGGAGGCAGAAAAGAACAAGGCAGAGAATGGGAGAATTATACCTGAAGCAGAATTGACCATATGAGTAGTGGAAGGATGAACCACTTGATTAGCTGCTGGTGATGTGTGATCTTGAGAAGCAAGAAGAGCCATGAGTTTCTGATATTGTTCTGCAGTGAAAGGTAACTGGCCTGCAGGTGGTGTGCCAAGAGGATTACCAGAATCTATTTGCTGGACAGCATGAGCTTGGGAATTTTTACCTTTGGTAAACTTAAAACCAGGAGGAAAACCATGAAGACGATAACACTTGTCTTGTGTGTGGCCTATTTTACCACAGTGAGTACATAGGGCTGTTTTAGAAGAAGAATTCCTGCCTGGACCAGATTTCACAAATAAAGCAGATGCCTCAATAGGTGGTGAATGAACAGCAGTGAAATCTCGTTGAATTTCAGCCTGAATAACAGTAGAGAAGACCTTGTTTATAGAAGGCAAGGGATCAGTGAGTAGAATACGATCTTTAACAGGATCATAATAATCATTCAAACCATTCAGAAATTTGACAATATAATATTCATGTTGATAACCAGCAATCTTGGAAAGAGCAGCACAAGAACAAACTGGAGTGCATTCACATGCAGGAATCGGACGAAAAGCCATTAGTTCATCCCACAGAGTTTTCAATTGATGAAAATAAGTAGTAACGTTTTTAGATCCTTGAACAAGACAACCGATCTGACGTTGAAGCTGTGAAATGCGAGCACGATTTCCCTTGGAAAACCTCTCTTCTAGATCAAGCCAGAGTTCTCTAGCGAAATTTACATAGGCTACAATAGATGCAATCTCCTTGATTAAAGAATTGCCAAGTCAGGACTGAACCATACTATTGGTTGCAATCCACAATGGATAATTTGGATCTGTGATGGTAGGTTTGAGAAAAGTACCATCTATGAACCCTAATTTCCTCTTAGCCTGGAGAGACATGATAACAGTACGCCGCCATGGACCATAGTTGTCAGAGTTGAGAAGTTATGTAGTCAAAACTTGATTTGGATTATCATTGCTATGTAAATGATAGGGACTCTTAGGATCATCAAGAGGAGAACCAGAATTTCCAGAAAAACCAGAAAGATCAGTCGTAGGATTTGAAGACATGATTTAGAAGAATACAGAATCTGATCAGTTGTACGAAATAGCTGTTGAATCGAAAGAATATCAAGTAACCTTATCCCTCTGATACCATGTTGAATCTTGAATATGGAACAACCATTAACAAACAGAAGAGAAAGCTTGAAAAAGATGAAGAAGAAGCTTGAGAGAAATTCAACTTCGTTATTTACATTGTATTGATATTGCCGTATATATAGTAAACCCAATAACAAACTATTCTAACTAATTTGCAAATAATAGAAACTTGCTAATAATAGAATTATGTACACATTAAATATTCATCATGGAACGTGTTCACCACTTTAACAACCTTGCTGAGGTGGAATAACCTTCATGTTGCTGAGTTCATATTAGATGTGATAATAGTGATAGTGAGGAAAAATGATAGTAATAGAGAGATAAATATTATTGAGGTAATAATTATCTAGAAAAATAAAAAATTTGTGACAATTGATGCCTCTTGAGCCATTCAATACGAGAATTCCTTTCATATTTCAATACCATTTCTTTTGTTTAGAGCCCATTCATTTTAATATATTAAAGATTATATTTTATCCCCGTATAAGTTTTAACTTTTCTTTGATCGAGCCACTTAAAATATTAATTTTCAAACCTCAAATGAATCTGAGCATTTGAGAGGGGCTATTATATATCTTACGTATTATTATGACTAAAATTGCAAGATTTTATATTCTCAAACAAAATTGGAATTAAAGTCAAATCCATGTGTACGCAACAAATTTCACGTGTAAATTAAATACACTTAAAATTTAGTACAAATTATAAATATGTAAATAAAAGTGGACTCGATATCTTCTCTTTGAACGTGATCGTCACGTGCACAAATCCTCTGATTATTGATTGAATGGTTGGAGAAGAACGTAACGTTCTTAATCGGATTAAATGAATCCATTCTAGTACTTGACTTGAACTTGAGATTTGGAGGAATTCTAAGAATTCCGAATTTAGAGAGCTTGGACTTGATCATGAAGTACTTGAACTTGAGACTTGAAGAACTTGAAGGAATTCAAAGAATTCCGATTTAGAGACTTGAACTTGAAGAACTTGGCTTGAGACTTGAAGAACTTCAAGGAATTCAAAGAATTCCAATTTGGAGACTTGAACTTGAAGAACTTGGCTTGAGACTTGAAGAACTTCAAGGAATTCAAAGAATTCCAATTTGGAGACTTGAACTTGAAGAACTTGGCTTGAGACTTGAAGAACTTGAGGGAATTCAAGGAGTTCCGGATTTGAGACTTGGACTTGTGGAGAATTTGAGAGAGTTTTCCCAAAGTTCGTAAACTTTCTTTTCTCCTAAAGGAATTCGAAGAATTCCATATTTTGGAGAACTTGAACTCCAAAGAGATTTGAGAGAGATTTGAAAGTTTTATAAACTTTTTCTCCCTCTCTAGAGGAATTCTATAAATTCCATATTTGGAGAACTTGAACTCCAAAGAAATTTGAGAGAGACTTTGGAAAGTTTTTATCAACTTTTTCTCTCCCTTCTCCACCAATGAGTTTGGTATTTATAGGTAAAGGGAGAGGTGGAATTTACGTGACCTACCCATGATCTCAACCCTTGACATCAAGAGTATTCTAGAGAAATCACTTAATTAGTGATTATCTCTTTGATTTTATTTGTATTTGTATTTTAATTTGATTTTATTTGATTTAATTTGATCTTATCTCAGACTTTATCTAATCAACCAACTCAATTTGATTTGGACTCTTCAAAAATTAAATTAATTTAATTTAGAGTCTATTTAAAACCCATAAATTTTATTTAATTGGGCTTTAGTAATTTTTTGATGTCTACACCATGATTTCAAGAAAATATATTATAAACAATATTATTGAAAGATGGTTGATTCTTCTAATTTGTTTACACCATCAATTTCTAGGGCATGTATGTTTTACTATGTTATCATAATGGCCAAACTTACGTTCTTCTATAATATTTACAAATCAAAATACGAAAATAATGAATATGGGAAGAGCCAAGACAAAAAGATGTGAACATGTGTGTTGAGTTTTTAGCAAGTATTTAATGCACAAAATACATTTTCATATTTAAATATTTGTTTAAAAATTGTATCCAGTGCACGTAATTTTTTTTAAAACTATATACATATACACACACACACATATATACATGGAGATTTTCATTTGCTTTTCTCTATCATTGAAAGTAATTGTATTTATTATTGTCTGATATATTAGCAATGTGTATTAGTTGCCTTGATATTGTTTGATCCAGATGAGCTTTCGATGACATGTAAGTGTTTGATGTGTCATATGATTGGGTTAAGATAATGGACAACCCATTTCTTTTCCAGAACCACAATGACTTATGTCAGAACAGAAAATGTTTTTTCTCTCGCTATTTTTTTATGCACAGAATGGAGGACTCTTTTGCTTATTTATACAAATAAACCCTTTTTATATAGAAGTCGCACTATTGATGTTTTGGTTGATATTTGTGATAAGAGCCTCAAACCTATTACTAGGCTTCCTAGGGCCTCAATTCCTTAATTTGAGTGGGAAGCTATTTTAGCCAAATTCAAAGCATGTACGGGTCTCTTATTTAGTTAGACAGCTTTATAAAACAAATAGCACCAACTAAGGAAGAACTGGCAGTTGTGGACTAAAATGGTGGGAATGAGACAAGTTTGGGGTGGGATTATGTCAATCATAGAGCTATCATGGATGATGAATGGTGGGATCTAAAAATACAGATAATGTATAACTTCAACGTTTGTAATGTATATGCACTTTTTATGTCTGTCATAACATATTAATTTATTTTTGTGGGAGAATAAGGATTACACGAAGTTCAAAAAGTGGGAATTTCGATACATATTTTAGCTGAATATTTGCTTTGGTGGGAGTGTTGCTAATGGTTGTTTTTACACAGCTTTTTCAGGTGGACATAAGACAACTGCAAATCCAATTGATATACCTCTTGCATATACGAATTGGTTTGAGGGAAGTGACGGTGTTTACACCCCCAACCTTATATATCTAGACTCAGAACAAGATACGTCAACTACTACATCACCTATGAAGAAGAACTTGAGCTCACCCCCTCAAACATCGGTGGCTGCAACGCGGGCTCAAACCAAGAAGCAGAGTGTCTCTAGGAAGAGGAAATCTACTGCCCAGGTTGTGGAGGATGACTCTTTGACTAATAGGTTGGTTAGTGCCTTTGAACACGTTGCATATAAAGTGAAACATACAACAACAGCCTCTGATAGTCCTTCTTTGAATTCTGGACCAACACTAGAAGTGCAATCCAATGACATATTGACTATACTCAATGAAATGTTTGCTAACAATAAGATCAGTAATGAACAATACTATTTTGGAATGAAAATGTTGAGGGATCCACATGATAGAAAGTGTTTTGTGTCGTGCATACCGACAAAGCGGTTGGGCTTCATACAAAGCATGTTTGAGGAAAAATATGGATCACCATTTGGTCATATTTGAGTGGATGGTTTAGCATTTCAAGAAATTTATTGTACTTCCATACACTTTTATTAGACTATTGTAGACTTCTGAATTTTATTGTGTGTTTGCTAAATGTTTTGATTATGGATCTCGTTAATTTTCATCATTTGGATATTATGTAGCTTGTTTGGAAATTGAAGAAATTGTGTTCCGATTATATAAATTGGTTGTATTAAGTGTGTTGTATTTTCATATTTACAGTTATGGCAAACAATAAGTCGGATGATGAATATGATTATGAGACTGTTATGATGATGGGAGTCACTGCCTATCATATGCTATCTAGAAATGCAAGGAGAAGATCAATAGAACATGTCCCATACAAGACATCTTCATTGCAAGGTGCCCAATACATGAGGGAAGTTCTAAGAGGCCATCCAAGAAGATGTTATGGGAATTTTAGGATGCGAGTTGATATTTTTGAAGAACTCTGTCAAGATTTGAGGGATAACTACATGCTTCGTATATCCAATAACATCCAAATTTTGGAAATGGTAGCTATGTTTTTATTTACTGTTGGCCAAGGGGCATCGAACAGGCTAGTGCAGGAAACGTTCCAGTACTTAGGTGAGTCAGTTACTCAAGTATTCAATCTAGTTTTGAAGGCTCTGAAAGAAATGGCTACAAAAATTATAAAGCCGAGGGAGAACCAGTTCAATGAACTCCCTGCAAGAATTAGAACTAAGCTTGAGCTACAACTTTTCAAAAATGCTATTGGTGCTATTGATGGGACCTATATACCTGCAGTTGTTAGTCAAAGTCCTTAATTGCCATTTATCAACAAAAAAGGGTTCACGTCTCAAAAAGTTTTGGGGGTGTGTGAGTTTGACATGCTATATTTGTTTGTAGCTATTGGATATGAGGGCTCTGCACATGATGCAAGGGCATTGCAGCACGTTCAAAACAAAGTTGATCTTAACTTTCTCCATCTGCCCATAGGTGTGATTGAATTTAACTATTTATGTCTATTATTTGTTTGCACACCTAAACTGTTATTCGCTTCTATTTATTTATTTTTTGCAGGAAAATATTATTTAGTAGATGCGGGTTACGCTAACAAGATTGACTATCTTGCATCTTATAAAGGCGAGCGGTATCATATCTCAGATTGGCAAAATGGGAGCCATGCAAGTGGCCCACGTGAACTATTCAACCATAAGCCCTTATCCCTGCGTAATGTCATTGAGAGGACATTCGGAGTAACCAAGAGAAGGTGGAAGATATTAAATTCGATGTCATCTTATCTCTACCCGATGCAGGTGGACATTATGATAGCATGTTGTACTCTGCACAACTACATGCGGATGAGGACTACAAGTAATGAAGAATTTGAGGATATGGATGAGGATGCAGACAATTCTTTGGGAGATGTGGCAGGGACTTCTCATGGAGCATCAACAGTAGATGGTGGTGGGTTGAGTGACGATAGCAACATGAGTATTATTAGGGATAAGATTGTTAGGAAGCTTTACCTTCATCATATGACGACTTAGGTGTCGGTGTTAGTGTTCAATATGACACATGAATTGTTATGTATTATAATTTTAAACTAATTTGTTATGTATTATTATGAAACTTCTTTAAATACCCTTATTGGTAATTTGACAGCTTTTACTATATGGAAAAATTAACAATATCAAACACGTACATAACTTAAAGAAACTTATTTTGACAACTTATATACCAACTTATTTTAACAGCTTATACATTAGCCTAGCTTATACTCTGTGAGCCATACTCTATACCAAATAGAGCTAGTTTTGGGGGAATATGTTATTCCCTGCATGTATGATGAAAAAAAAGAGAGAAAAAAGAAGAAGAACAAGAATTGAGGTCTCTCACATATGAGTACACTAACACGACCTTGGTAAGTATATCATCACCTTTGAGCACGCAAAGGGACATGAAAAGTGGGATAACACCTCTGAGCATGGGTTTGATGTAACAAGTGGGATGAGGATTTAGAGACTTGTGTGTGAGGGGGAATGTTGAAACACACACACAAAATCTCATATTGAAAAAATATGAAATGGTTTAAGTGATTTAAGAATAAGTAAGTTGGGCTCTTGTGTTTTAGTCATGACTTTTGGACAAAAATGAGTTACCAACAGTTGTATTAAGACCACACATGTTTAGGCCCATTGAAATGGGCTCCCTATGATCCAAAATTTTAACACTTTAGCCGAAGTGAGGGCATATTTACCTATTTATTGGGTCGTGGCAGCTGTCGTGAGTGTTATATTGCACAGTTTGAGCCGGTCTGTGTTGACATCTTCATTGGTTTTGTCCATCATCTTCACGGTGGCATAAGTTGCTCCTGCTTGGGGTGTTATCAACGATTGAAGATGATAAATCTTCAAATCCAAGAAATGCAATGATTTCTTACTCTTATTGGGCCAGTTATCCGAAATTGTATGGAAGAATGAACCTCTAATAGTTCAGGTTGGCATCAAGTTCATGGTGAAGCTATTTCGGAGGAAGAGACGACTCTTCTTATGAATCTTGAATTAGCAGTCGTATCCCATGAAGCGTCAAGCACAAATTGTGCAACAACAGAAGACGCAAAGGAACAGCCACTCGAGGTGCATGAGCTTGAGATTTGTTTATATTGGTTGGCAAAGTGCACGAGTCTCATTTGAGAGATTGAGGTGGCTAACTCTTTTCACACACGTCATATCTAATCAATTGGGTAGACACACACGAATGCTCAACAATCTCAAATTGACAGAAACCTCAAAGACTTGTTGAATATAAAATAAAAAAAAGTGTCCCAGTTTAGACAAACAATAGTTTTTTAAACATAAAAAAACCTTAAAATAGTTTAAAAAGACTATTAAGGAATTTCAATTCCTTTTAGTTTAATAATTTTGTAAAATAATCATTAATCCCCATAAACTTATTTTTGCGGATATATATATAAAATTATCAAATTCTTGCTACCAGAAGCATTGCATTACCTGTGCAAAAGACAACTTGACATAATGACTTTCTGCAATGAAAATAAAAACTAAAAAAAACCCTAAAAGCTAACGACTTTTTTATCACTTTCTATCTTATCACTTTGTCTATCGTATACTCACAATCTCACATACATATCATGTAAACATGCATATATGTGTATATATACTTGGACCCTAGCGGAACACATCCCTAATGACTGCAAACCACAATACACAATGTCTTTCTTTACAACTAGACTTGTAAGACTGTAGCACCATCACCCAATACTATTTATTTCCCATTTAATTTATTTTCAGATTTCAATGAATTTTTACATGTGTCCCTTACTCTCCAGATTTTTACCAGATCACCGTTATCCTAGCTCCTAACAATAGTCTGTATAACCTTATCATTCTCCCTTGTCACTACCTAACATTCTCTCATATATTTAAACATATATCATCATGTTATTTATGTTCATGTCTCATATGCATATATAATATATATATATATATATATGGACACTCAATATACAAGCACAAATATTGTATCTTCATTAGCTTTATTCTCAATAGCATATTATAAACTTCCATTAGGTATAGATTTTCAAAATATGTTATATTCATTTTCATTTATCATGCTTTCCTCGATCAAACTCAGACAACCACCTCCATTTTTCATCATACTTTCTTGATATTTTTCAAAAATATTTTAAAGAACTAGGTTCAAATGTGATTCAATTTGTTTAAAGTAGGCAAATAATCACTAATGAAAATTTTAAAATATGGAAGGAGCTCACCATGCTGCATAGGCAAATTGATGAAGATTTATGTTAACGTGAAACACACACACACAAAGTCTCACATTGAAAAAAATATGAAATGGTTAAGTGGTTTAAATACACATAAGTTGAGCTATTATGCTTGACTCATGGTTATTGGACAAAAACGAGTTATCAGCACCTATACATGTACCACATGTTTAGACCCATTAACATGAGCTCCTTCCATGATCCAAAATTTTAACATGGTATCAGAGCTAGGTTCTAGAGGAAGATGTGAGACTCGCATGTATGGCGACAAAAAAAAAATTGAGGCCTCCCACCTCTGAGTACACAAACACGATCATAATAAGTGTATCATAACATCTAAGCATGCAAAGAGACGTGACAAATGAGATAACACCGCTGAGCATGTGTTCGATATAACAAGTGATATGAAGATTTAGATACATGTGTGTGAGGGGATTGTTGAAACACACAATTTCAAATTGAAAAAATGTGAAATGATTAAGTGGTTTAAATACAAGTAAGTTGGGCTCTTATGCTTGAGTCATGACTTTTAGACAAAAATAATTTACTAACACTTGTATTAATATCACATATGTTTAGGCCCATTAAAATAAAATGGGCTCTCCTCATGATCCAAAGAAAAATGTGAGGCCTAAAGAGAGGCTCGCATAAATCAATAAAAAAAATATTTGAGACCTCCCGCCTTTGAGTACACGAACACGATCATAACAAGTGTATCATCACCTCTGAGTATGCAAAGGGACATGACAAGTGAGATAACACCTCTAAGCATGAGTTCAATATAACAAGTGGGATAGAGATTTAGAGACTTGTGTGTAAGGTAGAGTGTTGAAACATACATACAAAGCCACAAAAGTAAGTTCGGTTCTTGAGCCATGACTTTTGGACAAAATTGAATTACCAACATTTTTATTAAGACCACACATGTTTAGGCCCATTAACATGAACTCCCATAATTATCAAAAATTTCAACACTTTAGCTGAAGTGAAGACATATTTACCCATTTATTAGGTTGTGACAGATATTGCAAGTACAATATTGCATGGTTTGTCTGTGTTGCCTTTTTTTCATTGATTTTTTCCATCATCTTCACGATGTTATTTGTTGCTCCTACTTATAAGTGTTATCAACGATTGAAAATGATAAATCTTCAAATCCAAAAAGTGTAATAATTTCTTGCTCTGATTGGGCCATTTCTTTAAAATGGTATGGAAGAATGGAGCACTAAATTAAAGTTGATCCTCAAGTTCGTGGTGAAACTGTTTCGGAGGAAGAGACAAGTCCTCTTATGAATCGTGAATTAGCAATCGTATCTCATGAAACATCAGTCACAAACCGTGCAACAATAGAAAATACAAATGAATAGCCACTCAAGGTGCATGAACTTGAGATTTGTCAATACTGGTTGGCAAAGTGTAGGAGTCTCATTTCAGAGATTAAGGTAGCTAGAGTTTTTCACAAACGCCATAGCTAGTCACTTGAGGGTAACACACACGAAAGCTCAACAATGGAAAGTTTATGACATATTTTTTGTTTTAATATCCAATGATGAGTTAAAATTATCATGCACTTTTCATTGAAATAAATTAAGAAAGACCCTAATCTTTGTTGCAGTATTAAAAATTCAGTTTCAAAAGATAGATTTTATATTGCAAAAAATGTAAATTTCAGTTAATTACACCACCAAACTTTCTTAGTTTTTTTCCATTGAACTATATTGTTTATTCTTCTTTTCCTTTTGTCTTTTTTGGTGGATCGGTCCAAAGAAAAAGCATGGTGAGCTGAGCTAAGAAACTTGGAAGCAATAATTTTCAGTTCTCGTAAAACTCCTTATGCATGGGGTATATTTACAAAGTACTCCTTTTTTATATAAAAAATGACTCCTTTTAGTCTAATGATTACAAATATGTCCTTTTTTTATAACCAAAAATGACAATATACAAATATATTATTTGAACATTCAATATAAACCTAAACTCAGACCCCCCCGACTTGCAAATAAATTTATTACCTAACGATATGATAAATTGAACTAAAATGTAGCGCGTTGTGACAAGAGTCGAGAGAGTCTGTCCTCTCGAAAAGAGCCATTTATGGACTATTGCATGAGTTCATGGATTTATACATTTTTTTAATCAAAATTGAGTCTAGTATTTATGATATTAATTCACATTTAAAATTTCTGGGTAGGTCAAGTTTGAGACGAGGATACACCAACCTAACATTGATTCTAGGGGTAAGATTTACCTCAACATTATCAAGGGCAAATGGATTCCTATATACTGTGTATTAGAATTCTAAATTTGGAATCAATTAACTTATTTAATTTCTGATAGTTATATCTAATACTATCTTATAAATATATGAATAGTGCTAAATAGCTCAAGTTTTTGTAACCCAACATTAACCCAGGTCTACATAGCATGCTTTGTAAGCGTATGATATGGAAAATTAAAATTTTACAAAATAAAATATCTTATTTGAAATTTCACAACATATTTTTTTTTTGTTTTTTTTTCTTAAACGAAATTTTAAAACACTTTCTCTTAAAATACATATTAGATTTTGAAAAAAAATTTATATATCCAGAATCAACAAGTAATGATCTATCCAACAATATTCATCATTGATAGGTTTTATTCAGTAATTTTTAATTACATTGTTTTAATTTACATTGTTTTTTGTACTAATATGTGAATTACGTAGGTTTCAGTGTTTATTTAGGTATTGATATGGGCTCGTATATAGATTTCATATTGTAACCTAAACAATAAATGTTAAACTCTAAGGTGAATGAATTTGCTAAACCCTAATGAGTTCGTGTATCGAATTTTCATACTGTAACCTAAACAATAGTGTTATAAACCCTAGGGGAACGAATTCTCTAAATTCTAACGGGCTCGTGTATCGAATTTTCATATTGTAACCTAAAAGACTCAAATTTGCCACTAAAAACCTAAATGTCCTAAGTGCTAAATGCTAGGATCCTAATTACTAAACCTTAATGAGTTTGGATACCCAACATAATTTCAATAAAAATGTAAAAAATAACAAATATATTTTACTATCATAGTGTAATAAAATTTCAACTAGAATTGACAGTTTACACATCATATATATGCATGACATTGTTTTTTAATTGAAAAAACGCAATAAAAACTATTGACAATGAGTCTTATTAAAAATATTTTTACACTCTGAGTTCGAATATGTAATTTTTTCCGAAATCTAATATGTATTTTTTTGAGATAAAACGTTTTGAAATTTCATTTATGAAAAAATAAGTAAAAAATGACTTTAACTGATTTTTGAAAAAATCCAATATGTCTCATCTACAAAAAGTGTCATGTAGGCTTGGATTGAGTTGGACTACTAAAAATTGAGTTCTATAATATTTTTGTATAAATATATGTGTGTATGCGCGCGCGCATATGTATAATTGATTGATGGATTTAAATGTGTTTATGCATTTGTGACAGGAGCTTTTGTCTATATATTCACTACTGGCTCGGCCCAACCCTGATGATCCATTGGAAGTCGCAATTGGCAAACAGTACAAAAACAAAGAATATAGAATTAATTTTTTTCCCTTTTTAAATGTTGAAATCCTATATGGAGAATAAGCTATTATTGTGATGACCCAAGTTAAAAAAAAAAAAACTATATTAATTTCTCCCTATATATATCAAGCACAATGATCACACAAGCTTTGTATTATCACATAATTCCAGACATATATCATCTGCAGGCATACTTCTTCGTTTCCTCGTTCATAACTCATAAAATCTTGTTAATGATCATCTAAATAAGAGATGCATCTTTGAAGAAGTAAATGGCTTTTTTTTACTACAGCACAATTGCTTGTGGATAGCATTCACTCACTTCCATCCGCAAAGATCGCCATGTATGCTTGCATTTTTCCCACTTCGACTGCAAACGAACGAGAAATTCTTCGGCCCAGGGTTCACTACTCCCACCCATGCTCAGGTCGTAAGGCACTGAGAAACTGGTGAAAAAGTTTCGAGACAACGAATTAGATGTTGTTCTAACAATAATATATAAGAGGGCAAATTATAGTTAAAAACCAACATAAGAGCTTTCAGATCTGCCAATCGATAGTCTTGTAAGTACAATGTGCATCCAAAATGATGTTTTTTAACATGATGATGCCGATGCTGATGCAACAAGTAAAAAGTGCATGACTTCTATGGAATAGCATTTTCATGCAGAAAATGGGTTCTCAAGAAAGTATTTTTACCATGGCATTTCATGCCAATAATGATACAAGAAAATGAAAGAGACGCAAATCTCTGAAAACATGCAGGAGTGCTGAAAGATAACTTATTACGTTTTACAGGACGATTGCAGCTTAGATTGTCCATATTGTAAGATCTTTCGGGATCCATTGCTCTTTTATTGACATTGACAATCATCTAAGTGGAAGGAAGAGTTTCCCTATCTCAAATAAGGAAGAAACCTGAGACAAAAGTCTTGTGCCGTGCAGGAGAATTTGCAGCTTTAGACTGACCAGAATGGGAGAACATATCCAACCATTGCTGTCCACTTTAAAAAGCAGATGAACGGTGAAAACTTTCCTCATCACAGAATAGGAATTCCATCTTTTTCTCAATCCAATGTCAGAAAGTAAAATGAAATGTATTTCGGGTGGAGAAAATAATGATCGTAGCACATAACATCAAAATGAAGATGCAGATCAACATGTTTCAAACAGACATCATTTCATTTCACATTTGCAAGTTGTACCAAAGTGGGAAAATTAAGTAGCACCAGCTACATAAACTTTCAAATGGAAGCTGGCCTGATTTTGCATTGACTATGTATTCCTCCCTTAAACATAGTTCCCCCAGCTCTAAGAAAAAGCTGTTATTAGAATGGAAAATTTGCGAGCTCCTAAGAAGCACTGATACAGGTGCAGGAGTACAAATTCAGGGATACCGGATACGCAAATTCAGCAATTCCCAAAAAATCAAGGATACAAGTGCGGAGAGGGTGCTGCAGATACAATATATATATATATCGGCGACTGGTCGCTGGTCGAGTCGCGACTAACCAATAACCAGGTACGATCCTCTCTCTCTCTGTATCACTTTCTCTCTCTGACTCTCTACAAACGTTTGCAATACAAGAGAAATAGCTGGATATATCAGGACGGGACTCTGGTCTTTAACGCCCTGTCTGATCTAATAGAATTAGACAGCTCAAATGTCAATCTGGATCTCAATGAAAATCTCTATGACCTGATATATCTCCTCACAAACTTGGTCATAGAGAACATATATATATACCCCCTTTGATTCTCCCAGACCCAAATCGAGTCACTCTCGGGTGTGTTTGATAGGAGGATAATAAATAGGAGTGTAATATATTACTAGGGTAATCATTACCTACTTTTTCTTATCGGTAACCATTACACCCAAAATATGAAAATAATTGTCAAAAATATTACCTGGATTAATAATATACATGCATACCAAACATAAATATTTGTTTATCTATGTAATTTTAATTATCCTTGTAATCATTACATCTTTATCCAACACACCGTCAAGGATATAGTTAAATTCACTTTCTTAGACAAAAAATATAATCTTATCTTCTTACAAGAGATATTAAAATCTCTCAATACACTGGATTATAACCCAGAGTTCTTCCACTGGTTTCTCGAAGGGTTGCAAAATGCAATAAACTAGTATCTCTATATAATATACTACTATACCCAGCTATTTCTCTTGTATTTCAAAAGTTAGCAGAGAGAATCGGAGAGAAAAAGAGATAAATAGAGAGAGAGGATCCCACCTAGTTATTGGTTAGTCGCGAGTTGCGACTGCGACCAGTTCGGCAATTGGCGACCATGTCGAACAGCAACTCCTCGTGACCACACAAACCAGCAACACCTCGCGACCTTGACCTCACACAGTAACCAGCGATTTAGGTCTACGCGCAATGTATTTTTTTCTTTTACAGTTAACCTATTTATTTGACCTAAACGTAAACTAAAAATCTTCCAGGAGCTAAAAGTGTCCAGACATTTTTGGAAAGTGTAAGGACACTTCTTGAAGATTTGGTGTAGGGGAAGTTCGAAGGATTAAAAGTGTCCGAACACCCTTGATAAGTGTCCGGACACTTCTTGCACAAAATGAGTGCAGGAGTTCCAGCAATTCAAAGTGTCCGGACACCCACTTATGGTGTTCGAAAACCTTTGCAGGATTTTGTCTTTAAACAGAGTTGTCAGGACCAGAAAATATATTCTTTCATATTGGAACCAATTTTAGAGAGAGATAAAGAGAAAAGTAGAGAGAGAACGAGAGATTACAAGTGATTGATGAAGATTTAAAGCTTGGATTGAGGTTTAAAGCTAGGATTCAACAACATCTACACAATATTTGGAAGATTTGGGGGTAAGTTATATAATCTTGTAAAAGCTATGGTTTTGAGAGATTTCTTCTAGGGTTTCAATGGGTGTTTAAGAACATTTAATTATGTTGTCTATTATTGATGTTATATACTAGGTTGATTGTGGGTTGGGTTGATTGGAAGCTTGAAGGTGATTTGAGTACTTTTGGGAATCTAGAGAGAGAATGAGGTAATTTCTATGAAACTCATGGTTTCATTTACATTGTTTATGATAATGATATAACTTCCATTAGTAATCCGATCTTCTTCACTTATGTCAATGATATAACTTCCCTTAGTAATCTGATCCGCTTCACTTATGTCAGGCGCAAGAAGCAAGGAAAAGGCAAGGGAGTCAACATAGAAGAAACAACTTTGGGCGGGAAAGAAGATCAAGAGTCTTTTGGGGGGAAAATTGGTGTGGGAAATTGTAGTACTGATGTAGTTAAACAAGTCCTGGTGTTGTTTTGTTAGGCAGGCTTGGATTTTGGTGGAGTGGGGGACTCTCGAATTTCCTTCCATATTGTAATCTGGTTTGTGTCTTTTGGTTTTGCTGGTAGTACTGTTTGCTAGTTTGATTCTGGTTATCTTTAATTAAATCAAGTTATCTTCCTGCTTGTGCTATTAAGTTCCATTTTCTTCTGTATTACTTGTGTGACTTGGTAGGTGTGATCTGGGTTGTATCAGATAATTGGGAATTAATTGGTTGGAATGGGTGATGTGTTATTCCATGGTAGGATCGGTTGAACCAAACCCTAGAATTGGAAGTAAACTTGATTATAGCTTGGATTCGAGGTGAGGGATTCTAGCCCAATCTTTTCGTTTCCTTTGTGTTATCTAAAATGCGTTATTTAATATTCATTGGTCGTCGTATTTGTGTTTCTCCTGATTTGTTTCCTATGAAAGAACGAACCTAGGATTATTCTCGTATTTCATAAAATGTTATATTGCATTCCCGATTAATTGCTTGGTCTTATACCAAACATGTGTGGTTCATGTTCATGCATCATGAGTAGTTATATATATAACTAGGATTCGCTTATATCTATATTGATTTCATAGCATAGCATTGTTGTATTAGAGCCGCATGAAAATGCGAGTATGAATTCGTGACTTTCGTAGGTTGTTTGAATGTCATATGGGAGGAGGGTTGTGGAACCTGGCTTGGTTGCAACCGAATGACACCCATATGAGGCAACATACTGAGATTCCAAGGGATCCGTTCAAGGAACTCGAGTCAATATGCACAAGGCTGATGTCTTGTAATTGGTCATGTTTTTCTTGATGAGTCGTATGATGGCAGTGTTCGCCAATAGTAATGTGTTCGGATGGATGCTAAGGAGTCATCCCATCAAGACTCACAGGGAGGAAATGAGACCACAGATTGATGAGTATTTGATATGGTGGTTTATTGTCTGTGGCATGCTGCTGCTGCATTGACTTATCTTTAATTTCAGCTATTATATTTTGTTATCTTCTATGACCTTACTGAGCCATTGCTCACCATTTACTTTATTTTCTTCCCACATAGGCAAGACTAGCATGAATATCGGCACTACGGATTTGTAGAAGATGGGATGACATGGTGCCACTTGGAGACCACTAGGATGAGATTAAGTTAAAGGATTGACCTCCTTTATTTTATTGGGTATTATATATGCGGATTGATGATTGTGTATGTTGATTACTTTGTAAACACTTTGTCAGTTTGTGGTTGATACGGTTAGGAGGGTGCCTTGTGATAGGACTCCTGAACCTGAATGTGAACTTTATGGATTGAATTGCACGTTGATACATGTATGATTGTTATGTTTTATTAGGTATTGCCGATGCATGTTGTAGATGGCCTGAGACCTTTACTAGGATTGTGGATGCATGTGATGTGATGGCCGGAGGCCTTATCTGATTGTTGAATATGTGTTGCGCATTTCAGGTAGACATTCTCTGATATACAGGAAGATGCTGCCAAATTTTCGGAAGAAAATTATGGATCCTAGATGGGGAAACTAGGATTAAATCTTTTTGTGATATTGTGGATGGTTAATAAATTATAGATATTGGATTAGGTTTAAACATTAGCGCCTCCCGGGTTGAGGCGTTACAACACCCGTGCTTCATAGAAGGGCATACAATGGTGTTGTTTGGGATTGATGTGAGGTGTTGTAAGGTATAAAACTGTGATGTTGTGAGGTGCGTTTAAACGCAATTTAGCGTTTGGCACATTAATTTTAAAACTGTGATGCTATGAGTTTGAACGCAGATTAGAGTTTGACGTTCAAAATGTCTTAAAATTTTATTTTGTTTAAATTACTACTAAATTAACTTACAAATGATATTAAATATATTCTCCTTATACAATAATACAAATAAAATACATACATAATCCTACACTAATCTAACCCATTTTCATAAACACATTAATCTAATAAGTGAGATTGTAACTTCCAACGATAATCTATTACTGATCATAAGCCTCTACTGCAATCAGATAGCGGACTACAGTCATCTCGACATCCTCACCATAAATCCATAGGTGGCTTGATGTGTTCACTCCTCCGCTTGTTCATATGAATCTTCTCATCACCGTATGCAAGGAATTCTGGATCCTGTATTTCCTTTAATCGTAAAACATTATGTAGAGCAATACAGGCCACAATGATCTTTACCTGTATATCAAATGGATACGAGGGCATTCTTGTTAGTATGTGTCACTTTGTCTTAACCACACCAAATGAACGCTCGATGACCGAACGGAGAGACGAGTGATAATAATTGAATGCTTCCCGTGGACTACTACATCTAGACCACTCTGTGGAACACTTCAAGGTGGTATCTATGCCCTCGATATGGTTCTAAATATCCCCTTTGATTTGGATATCCAGAATCAACCGAATAATATTTGCCTTCAGAATTAGCATACATTTTACTAAGAAATTCACCATAAAAAAATCCAGTCAAATTATTACATTAAACACTAAATTTTAATAACTACGAGATGGGTGGGGAAAGTTACTGTCATCATTTGCAAGCACTTCCTGAAATATGCGGGAATCATGCGCTGATCTCTCTCATCCCACACAAACAAATGTGAACATGTCAAAATCACATACTGCCATGACATTCTGTGTCACAATGTCTTTCCTGCCAATTTACAGAGTTTTGTTTCACATGAGACTACCGGAGGAATGTGCGTCCCACCAATGGCTCCAATGCAATCTCTAAAATATGGGAAATATCTCTCATTCTCTTAAATGCATTTCGGTACTGTTGAGAATGTCGAATCTCTAGGCTTGATGATATCTTCTGACATCCAATTCAAACTATCTAGTACCTTTTGAAATTGTCGAGAGACAGTTTCTCCAAAATGCTTAAATCGATCCGATATAACTCGATTTTTAATACCATGCGCAACAATGTAGACGAACATACCAACAAACTCTATAAGACTAACATCACAAGTTCATTTGAGCCCGTAACTCGTGGACAATTGTCGGCACAAATCCCTAAATATCATTTTATCCATCCTCAAAATAGACAAACTATTCTACAAATTATCACGTAAAAGATCAGTCATGTACATATGCTCGTGTTTATTGATGTCGAGCGATGTTGACGTTGAATAGAAGACATTATTATCTACAATCTCACTCAAAATGGGGGGAAATGATCCGTAAGATGGTTCTGAGAATGATCCGTATAATTTGGTTGACACCGGTAGCAGATAATAAGAGTAAGATTATAGATTGCTTGCGAATGCTAAAAAGTATTCCAGAGGTGGCTTGTGGAGGACCATTGCTTGATTTTGCTTTGTTGCTCTTCAAGAATAAAGAGAATCATGACTACTTCACAAGTTTGTATTTTCTCACAGACTAACAGCTCAACTGGCTTATGGCCAAGTTCAAGAAATAGGGGGTGGTGGTGCATCTGCTATGCCATGAAGAGATTATCCTTATTTATTGTTCAATTATTATGTCAGATTTCTTTATTTGTGTCTACTCACTGAGTCTACTGATTCTGCGGGACTTGGTTTATGATTTGGACTTTGTTGGATTTTATTTATGCTACCTGTATATTTTTTGTGTTATTTTTAAGAGCCACCGCTGACTTTGTTGGTTTTCTTTTACGATGTTTTTGTAATTATTGTGCTATCAGTTTGAGTTTATTGGATTTTCTTGTTTATGATATTGGTGTAAATTGTTGGGACATGCTTATTATTTGTGCTGAAATTTTGAACTGGCTAAGTTTGTGCTTCATTACAATTTGTACTAGTTGTGATGGAATGGAATGTTGCATGTGCTTGGGTAATTGGTGAAGGTTAATTAAGTTGTATGCTAATATATTGCTTTGTCACTTTGATAGAATTGTTGACTCGAAATGGCGGGAAATGATCCGCAAGATGGTTCTGAGAAAGATCCATATAATTTGGTTGACATTGCGGTCTGCATTGGTGCAGCGGTTGCCGCAGATGAATTAATATTTCCTATTCAACGTCAACTTCGTTCGACACCAGTATACACGGGGCATATGTACATGAGTGATCTTCTAAGTGATAATCCACTGAATAGTTTGTCAATTTTGAGAATGGATAGAAGAGTATTTAGGGATTTGTGTTGACAATTGTCCATGAGGTACGGGCTCAAACGAACTTGTGACGTTAGTCTTATAGAGTTTGTTGGTATGTTTGTCTACACTGTTGCGCATGGTGTCGAAAATCGAGTTATATCGGATCGATTTAAGCATTCTGGAGAAACTGTATCTCGACAATTTCGAAAGGTACTATATAGTTTGATTTGGATGTCAGAAGACATCATCAAGACTAGAGATCTGACATTCTCGACAATACCGAGATACATTCAGGAGAACAAGAGATATTTTCCGTAGTTTAGAGATTGTATTGGAACCATTGATTGGACGCACATTCTTGCGGTAATCTCAAGTGACATCGAACCCTGTATATTGGCAGGAAAGACATTGTGACACAGAATGTCATGCCAATGTGTGATTTTGACATGTTCACATTTTTCTGTGCGGGATAGGAGGGATCAGTGCATGATTCCCTCATATTTCAGGAGGTGCTTGCAAATGATGACAGTAACTTCTCCCACCCACCTCTCGATTAGTAAAAATTTAATGTTTAATGTAATAATTTGATCGAATTTTTGTGTGGTGAATATCTAAGTAAATGTATGCTAATTCTGAAGGTAAATATTATTTGGTTGATTCTGGATATCCAAATCAAAGGGGATATTTAGCACCATATCGGGGGCATAGGTACCACCTTGAGGTGTTCCACAATGGTCTAGATGTCAGTAGTACACGGGAGACATTCAATTATTCTCACTCGTCTATCCGTTCGGTCAGCGAGCGTTCATTTGGTGTGCTTAAGACAAAGTGGCACATACTAACAAGAATGTTCTCGTATCCATTCGATATTCAAGTAAAGATCGTTGTGGCTTGTATTGTTGTAGACAATTTTTTACGATTGAACAAAATACAGGATCCAGATTTTTTTGCATACGATGATGAGAACATTCATATAAACCCCGAGACAATTGTTAGCACAAGCGGAGGAGGAGCGAGCACATCAGGCGACCCATGGAATTATGGAATAATCTATTACTAATCATACAACGGAGGCGTATGATTAGTAATAGATTATCGTTGGAAGTTACAATCCTACTTATTAAATAAATGTGTTTATGAAAGTGTGTTACTTAGATTAGAGTAGGATTATGTATTTATTTTATTTATATTATTGTACATGGAGAATGTATTTAATATCATTTGTAAGTTAATTTAGTAGTAATTTAAACAAAATAAAATTTTAAGATGTCGAATGTTAAACTGTGTTTTGAATGTCAAACGCTAATCTACGTTCAAACTCACAGCACCACAGTTTAAAATTGATGCGTTAAACGCTAAATTACGTTTAAACGCATCTCATAGCAATCCCAAATAGCACATTATTTTCACATTACGTTCAAATTGAACGGTAAACGTGGTTCTAAAGTGCTGGGCCAAACGCCCACACTATCTACCAATCACCATAGCCCCCAAGACCTATTCCACCGGAAGAAATGCAAGCCTACAATGGACATTGTAATTACCTTTGTCATACCAATTGAAGAGAAATGAAAACCTGTGCATTGTTATCATAATAAACTACTCATTATCCGTTTAAACAGCAAAACCTAAGACATCATTTACTTGACTCAGTTTTTCTAAAAGAGGTTGTCTATCTAATTTGATCAGTTAACCATAGTCTGATAACAGATTATTTTTGGTTCAGTTGAATTTCTGTTACACAACTCATATTTGTTAATTCATTTAAGGTTTTTTTCTTTCTTTTGAACATTATATGTTCGGTGATAAATTCGCTGAAAACTGAACTGAAGACTGATGCTCAGTCCTGATCAGAAGCACAGTGGCCCCGTACAGTATATATAATGAAATTTGAAGCCCCTTACCTCAACAGTTCCTCTTGCTGAGCTCCTTTATACAGGGCACTGTTCCTGAAGAGGCAAACTTCAACATGTACAGTCTCTTCCTCAATAAGGAGCAATCTTCTAATATATTTGATTAAAAAACCAATTCTACTTAACCAGCAATAAATAAAATCTTCTAGGCAACCATAAAATCTATGTCGTAGTTGTTTTGCAAAATAGTTTGTAGAGGTGAACATAAAAAGATTACCTAAAGCAGACCCAAGCAAAAATTTTGCAACTCAACATTCTTAATTAGATTGATAATTTCTCAAAGCAAAGAAAACAAAACCCTTTTTTATTCTTCGCCTCCAGGATTGTGTCCTGGATTATTAGATGAGAATCCAATAAAGTTTCTCTCTTAAATTTAAAACACCAACAAAGAAGCCTCTTGACAATTTCACCTTTCTTGCATGTAAATTCTTGAAAGTCAAGTCAAAATATGCATATAACGAACAAGAAAGCAGCAGACCTGTAGACTAAAATTCTGAAGACACGGAGAGACTTCATTGAAAGATTAAATATAGCATCTGCAATATGCTCCTTGCTGAACAAGTACACAACAGGATAACCAAGAAGCCACCTGAAAAATATCAAATACCTAGTTTAACATTAACATAATGCAATGGTTCAAATTTTACATTCAAAAATAAAGAAATGCCTGAAACAAATTATTGATATAATTCTAACGTATGACAGTGTAATGCTTAGTTTGACCAAATAAGAATGAAAAGTACAATAATGTGGCACATGATCTTAAACTCGATAATATTTTTCTCTGAAAGTGTTAAGCAAGTTGAATCAATTAAAGCATAAGAATCTAGTGTTTTAACGAATAAGGATTAAGGGTATAGCAAAATAATGGTACCATTACACCTCTGACAGTGCTCCTGAAAATCCTTCTGGTAGATCTTGTTACACAAGCAAATTCAATTGCCCAAGCAGAATTACACTTTTGCAGATGATTCGTCTTTAGCAAAAAAAATATTTTCCTTTCTGAATCTAAAAAAATATATAAAAAGAGTACCAAGCAGGGCATTAGAGATCTTGGAACTCCAAGAAGTTACCACTGTTATATAATCTGTATTTGAAAGTTAAAATTGCAATGTAGCAAGCCAATTGTCAATAACAGATTAATAGTATCCAGGCTAGATTTCATATTGTTGAAGAACCTATAGGCTATAGGCTATAGCCAACCCCGAAAGGACCTGAGTTACAGAGTTTCTCTCTCATTTTGATGCTACATCATCTTCTAAGAAGTAGGCTCATTGGTCAGAGAGTTGCCCATTCAATTCCATGAGCCCAGGCTGGTGGCATGAGTTTCTATACCACTTGCAGTGCAGGAAGATTCGTTAGTAGATCCTTCTTCCTATTTACAAAGATGGCATCTAATCATCTATTCAAAAGTACCAACCCCTGGATTTCAATTGATCAATAATGAGTACTCTTCGCCAAGTTGCCTCCCACCCGAACAAAGCTACTCTTGGAGGAACTTTAGGCGACCAAATATTTCGTCGGGTCAAGTTCAGCTTGTTTCAATGGCAGACATTCATCAATTCTTGTCCATCCCCTTTAGATCTCGATGTCAACCAGGTGATTATACAGTTATTGCTGTTACTAGACCTGAACAGCTGCAAGTTTTAGTTTTCTCATCGTCATTCAAACTGACAGCTGCATCTCGCATTAATCAATCAGATACCTATGAACTTACACATTAATGTACTTGATTATTGGCCAATCCAGAGTGACCGGTCTCTTACTCTCCCTCCCTTCTAAAGTACTTAAATTATTATTACAACCACATGATTTGTATACAAAACTTTAAACCGCATTCTGCAAGATGGGGTGCAATGTTATATGTAACTCTGACCAATAATAGGAATGTACGCGCGCTTTGATTTATATGGAGAAAAGTAGGCACAAAATGAATTCAAATCCTATGGAAAGTTTCCCAGAAAGTGTACAGTTCTATATGAAGACATGAGCATGTCAGGGTCGCATGATGCCATATTGCAAGAAATCATTCATGCCTAAGAGGTAACACAAGAACATTAGAAAGAGAGAGCACGCAAGTGTGAGTGAGTGTGTGTGTGTGTGAGAGAGAGAGAGAGGGACAGCAGAGAGTTACCCATTTAAAGTTGGAATTGTGACCTGACTTTTTTCTAGGTAGTTACTGACATCAATAAATTCAGATGAGGGAGAAGCGATAGGCACATCGATGGAGGATGCAGCATTAGCCAAGTAATCTGTTCCTTGACATGATGAGAGATCCTTGTTCCTTCCATCAATAGGAAATGACAAAGCAAATAACTTCAGAACTATTTGAAGCTCCTCTCCTACTGAACTATGTTCTGCTTGTGCAATCATCTGGATCAAAAGCCAAATTGAGGTTCTCAATTAAGGAGGGCCTGAGGTGAGTTTTAAGAGCAAATGACAAAATAAAGAAGAAAGAAAAAGAACATAGCTCATGGCTGAAAGCAACCTTTGGAGGATCCTGCTCCAGGTCCACAAAGAGAATTTGTGCTTTGGAGTTCAAGCTAGAACTAACATGCTCAGCAAGTCCTCTCACGTGTATTAGATATATCATATCTTCTATTACCATTACTTTTAATTTCCCAAACATGGGCGATTCCTGACAACATGATATATGAAAGAAAATACAATGAAAAGGAGATGAAGACATTGTATAATAAGGAACAGCAATAACGATGTAGTGCAGCTAACATGAACTCTTCTATGCTCATAAAAAACCATGAACACTTCAAAAATGATTCAAATAAGAGTTAGAAAGTAGACTGTCAACCAACCCTCAGCCTCAATCCAAATGGAAATCAGCAAAAAGCAAAACACATATGCACAAAAGTTTATGCATGATTGAAGATGTAACTTACTAAAATATGCCCCTGCCCTTGCTATCAACATTTTGTCCAAAACCAGATATAAATGTGGAGCCCCTGCCCATGCTATCAACATTTTGTCCAAAACCAGATAATATGTGGAATGTGACATTGGTTATCACTTGAAAATTTAAACTGAATTAGGATGAAAGAGAAGTTTTAAGACTAACACTGATTAATTCATACATTTAATAATAAGGATACCGGTTTAATTTTACCAAAAACGAGACATGAGTGTGCCAATAGCAATAATTACACATGAAAAAGGACAGATAGAACTCGAATGAACTAATATATCCAGTGCAGAAGCCTTCTGCGAAAAATTTATGGTAAAAGACAAAGCAACATAAGTGTTAATTAGGAAATATAAACTCCTTTATATTCTATTGGTTTCATATTAGGCTACCAATAGGAAAGAAAAAAGAATGAAATGCAATATATCTCTAACTCCTACCAGAGCGAGACACAAGTATTTCCTCCTCATTTAAATATGAATACCACTATTCAGTGTTAAACACTTAAACTGGTAGATGATTTTGGTGCCTATAACTACAACTTTGGTTGACATGATTTTTTTTTTAATTAAGTGCTTTATCTTCCTTGCTAAAAGTGTGTTCTCATCATGATTTTATGATGGAGCTACTGCACATTAGGAAGGTTAAAAAGGCTTTACTTCCCCCAGAAGTACAGCACTTTCATGGATTGTCTCGACGACTCATCTTAATAACTGTTTCTCACTCCTTTGACAGATGGTTTTAAGCTTTCTAATTTTCTGCTTTTGGACTTCCCTATTGAAAATAATATTTCACATGGAAAAATTCTACATTATGAAAAACTCTAGCTATTGAAAAATCATCATTCTAATAGGAACCAACAAATTGAAAACCTCTAGTTAATCACAAATCAGCACTCAAATATTCTCTGTCATATACTCCTATGAATAACAGTAACTCTACAATGACTGAATCACTGAAAATTCCAAGTATAGAAAATGCCCAATAGAAAACACAAACAAATATCATAAGGTATGTTTAGATTGGATAGTAGGTATGATAACATTAAGGCTATGCTTGGATTGAGGAGGGGAGAGTTAAGTGGAATTAAGTGGGGGAGAGCCAAGAGAGGGTTTGTGGGTTGTTTGGATTGGAAGGGTTGTTAATGAAGGGGAAAATGTATAATCTTGCTTGCGTTGAGAAATTTGAGAAGGGGGAACAACTATACCCCTCACTAACCCCTCAAAATTGGGGGGTCAGAAAATTGAGTGTTTTGGGGTCAAGGGGGTAAAACACCCCTCACTAACCCTCCCCTCAATACTTGCCCTTCAATCCAAGTGAGTGTAAAATCTTCCCCCTCACTTCACACCCTCCACTAAACTCCCTTCCCCTCAATCCAAGCACAGCCTAAGTATTTACGAAATACATCAAATTAAAATATACACAGATAAATAGGATTGATGTAGGCATAGAAGAATGGGGAAAGGAAGTCAATCATTGTGCAACTTGCACACTGCAGAACCAATAAAATGGAGGGATACAGTTTCAACTAATCTATTTAACTCGTCAGTCACACCTTTTGACAAAATTTAACGAGTTCACATAGATGTTCTTGTAGTTCAGGCATCTTTCCACCATAGTCCACCATTATAACCGGCCTCATCCCTGTGCACAAAGCCATAATATCTGCCAAAAATTTCTAATAAATTCCAATTTTCACTGCTTGAAGATCTGATAAGAAATTATAAATTGAACCACCCTTCACATATAAACATCCCAAATTTCACTGGGAAAGAAATAAATAAAATAATCCCAGTATACCCAGATCAAATTAAAGAAAAAGGAACCTATCTGGAGTCGTCGCTTAGCTGCAGGTTTAAGTCGCCACTTGATATGAGAGAGAGAAGTATCCAATACTTTCAATGCTACGTCCCATTCCAATTCAACCTCCATTTGGGACGTTTGTTTTTGTGGTTTTGATTCAGACAATGAGATTGAAGGCTTTGTATGTGTGTTTTAGGAGGAAATGGATGTCTGAAGTCTGGACCAATGCTATATAACACTGAGCGCCCGAAAATCACCGGAAATAAAGAGTTTTTTAAGCGATTGGAAAGTGAGATTTTAAAAATTATTTATTATTATGTTTTTAAGAATATTGATTTTTGAAATTTTTTTAAATCTCTCAAAATTAGTGTAGTATTAATTTGATCGGATTTGAGAGGTTTTAAAAATATTCCCTATATATATGAAGTTGTAGGATATATTAAGAATCAAACCAATATAAATTTAGGGATAGACATTAAAGTCTTTCTTCTATCTCGAAACCTAGGGTTTCAGTGACGAGAATGGATATAGTTTTTTCTCTTTTTTTTTGACCACCAGTAAGTGGGTTAGTCTGGTACTTCTTTTCTTTCTTTTTTGCAATTTCTTTCATTCTTTTGCTTGGGAGGTGCTGGTGTGTCTCCTTTGATGGACGATTTGGAGGTGGTTTAGTCGAAATTGAAGGTTATGGATGAGGAGAGTCAGGGGTTACTAGTAGATCTAGAGGAGGTGACGTTTCCTCCAGCTTCGTATGAGCATGAAGCTTTCGAGAAGCTTAATACTAATAGAGTTATTGTGATGGAAGTGGTGGCTAAGAATATACTTACTGTTTGGAAGACAACGAAGCCTCCAAAGTTTCATGATTTGGGAAAAAATATTTATGCTATCATTTTTCATTTTGTAAAGGATAAAGTTCGGGTGATGGAGGGTCGACCATGGACTTTCGATCGCAACCTTTTAGTTTTGCAGGAGATGGAGAATGATGATTAAGGATCTGGTGTTTTATTCTAAGCTATTTTGGGTTCAAATTCATAATCTCCCATTAGCAGGGATAAATGGTTTCAAGGGTGCTTCTGTGCCTAAAACACAAGATCCCCTCATATGCCTAAAAACTGAATACTGGCCATGAGGTCATATATAGATCTGATCTGATGACCCCCTAATAGACTAGTAACAAAAGCTTTTTTCCCCTAGACAACACAAAAGCCACTCAAAAAAATCACTCTCTTCCTCCCAGCAACAATTATTCCCTGTCATAAAAAAATTGAAAGAAATTTGCGCAGTTGTCTCATAAATGGAGGAAATGGAGTTGGTGATCATTGAACCAAATTATATGGAATTAACTCATATGGCACAAGGAATGAAGCTACTAACGCGAAGGAGGCAGCAGATGACCCAATTATCCCCACATGAACATGAACCGCATACAATGTTGTTATTTCTGGCGAGGAGTCTCTCAAATGAGGATTCTTCTACAACCCAGTAAGTATAATCTTCTTATATGTGCACTTAGATGAGTTTTGTTTAGGCGTATTTATATTTTTTATTTGTACAGGAATATATTTAACCTGAATTTTTTGGAAAATGTGATAGCGAATACTTCTTCAAGTATTGGTAAAGAAGTGGATGGTGAATCTAGAGGAGGAATGATTTTTGAAAACCTTAATGTAGCATGAAAGTTTTGGCAGAAATATGGGAAGTCGGTGGGTTTTGGTGTTCGAATACAATATTGTAACAAAAGTAAAATGGATACATTGTCGACTAATGCATTATTCGTATGTCGTATGGAGGGTAAAAGAAAGGAAGATAAAATGAGGGTGGGAAGCGTTCCACGGTGGGAAGAAAGTACACAATGCAAGGCAAGATTGAATGTTGTTTTGGACAGATTCATTGACAAATACACAGTCAAGGAATTTTTTTGCCGAACATAATCATGGACTTGAGCCTCCAGAGACGAGTCACATGTTAAGATCCCATAGAAAAATTAGTAAAGCCCAAGTTGCATTAATTGATTTGGCACGTGATTCTGGAATCTCTCCAAAAGCAACACACCAATTAAGGATTAGAGAAGCCGAGGGCATGAATAAACTTGGATACATTATGAAAGATCAAAAGACTTATCTTTGATCAAAGAGAAAAAAGCGTGATATATGGGGATTTAGGAACTATAATAATGTATTTTGAGGAGCAAAAAATGAAAGATTCATATTTTTTTATTCTATGCAATTTGATAGCGATGAACTAGTCACTAATATATTTTCGGCTGATTCAAGGATGATTGTTGATTATGCTGATTTCAGTGATGTAATCACATTTGATACTACATACGAGACAAGAACTAAGGCCCCCTGGTATATTCACGGGTTTTAATCATCATAGACAATTGGTGATTTTTCGTGGTGCACTTTTGTATGATGAGACTGTAGACTTATTTGTATGGCCGTTTGAAACTTTGTTGAAGGCTCATGGAGGCTAAGAGCTTCAAACAATATTTACAGATCAAAATGCTGCTATGGAAAATGCTCTATCAAGAGTGTTGACGCACCACCGATTGTGCACATGACACTTGAATCAAAATGGGAACAAACATTTGGGTTGGTGCATGAAAGACAATTCAACATTCTTGATATAGTTTAAGAGGTGTATGTTTGAGTATTTGGATAAGGCTGATTTTGAAAGGGAATGGAAAAAATGCTTAATCATTATAGTTTGCAAGACAAAGATTGGTTAGCTCGTACATATGCTTTGAAGGAGAAGTGGGCTAAATGTTACATGAAGTATGCATTTATGTAACACCCCATTCTATGCAAGCTAATTTTACAGCTTTGTACTCAGACGTTACTTCAATTACCACGCAGCTAACACTACAACCTTAAATAATTCGTTTAAGCAAACATTCTCCAAACAAAAAACTTGATAATAATACTATCAAAAACATAATCTTCCAATAAATAAAATAACAATAATCTCCAAAAAAATCATCCACGCACTAAATCCCAGTCGTATAAAAACGTACTAATTACCCTTAGTACTAATCTTGTGGTCAACCGCTTATTTAGAAAAATTAGAAATTACTAGTCACCAAACATAACAAAATTCTTAGAAATCATTAAACCAACTCCTCATAATACCACCTCTGTTACATGAGCAGCATCACTGAGGATCCTTGATATCATCATCAACAGCCAAATCAGCATATTCATCATCACCTGCATTACGGAAGGTAATGAGCCAAAGCTCAGCAGGTAACATTTTATGCATGTATGCACATGAATCCCCTCATTAAAAACATACAGTCAATTAAAACTTTTAACCATTACTAGGGCCCTCTAACTCTAGTAAACTGCTACAAAGCAACCGATCGGGATTTTCATTCAATATCCTACCATAAAACACTTTCATGTCAATGAACTTTATTCTTTCTTCTTTCTAATTCAATAAGCCTTAATAGTAACTTTAACAGTACACCCTCCCTATAGCAATTATACTAGGTTTATAAAACATTTTCCATTATATGAACCTTACAGTATGGTACGTCATGTCATGCACAATTCTTGAAAATTAATAACCAATCAGCAAATATCATCACAAATGAATCTCCATATAATCACACACACCAATAAATTATCAATCATGATCAACCAGTGAATACATAGCATTACCATCAACACACAAGTTCTGTAACATAGTTGAAATGTTACTTACCTTATTATGCTTTCCTAAATCCCGATAAAATCAACTATGAAAACCTAATCCTGGAATCTATAATCATACTTATTTATATTAATATTTATACAAACTAATAACATTTTAATTTAAATTAATTCAGTCAAACCTGGACAGGCCAGTCAACGGGTCTGTCCAATATCAACCGGGTCAGCCTGACCTAGTTGAGCTTCTTCCTCCTTAGGTCGAGTCAGAAGACCCATTAGGTGGTGAAATCGGGTCGCCACCCACCAAGGTGTTGTGGTCCTCACCACTGACCTAGAACTAGGCCTCGTCGCCCGGCCTGGCCCAAAAAAATAGGCCCAGGCCCGGCCTTAGCCCAAGCCCAAGAGCCTTCTTCGGGCTCGGGCCGGGCCTAAGAGAATTTGATAAGCCCAAGCCTGGCCTTGGGGCTCGGGTCGGGCTTTGCCCAATGGGCTCGGGCCTAAGTATTAAATTAATATATACACACACATACATAAATATACACACACACAAATACATATATACACACACATAAATATATCTATACAATATATATATGTACACATAAATATATCTATACATATATATATAGACACACACACATTAGTGTGACAGTGTGCATGTAACATGTACACTGTCACACACACATATAGATATATATATATATATATATATGTATATATGTGTATATATTTATATGTATATATGTGTCACACACACACCCAAATGATCGGGCTTCGGGCCGGGCTCGGCCCCAGAAATGGAGCCCAGGCCCGCCCGAAGCCTAGGTCGGGCTGCCCAAGCCCGAGGTCCCTTCGGGCCCCGGTCGAGCTTTGGCCCGTGGGCTCGGGCCGGCCCAAGGCCCATGGGCCGTTTGAAGAGGCCTACCTAGAATAGTAGAGGGCAGCCGGACGAACTCAGCGCCGTTTTTCCTTACCTAGAAACTCATGGAAACCGCTCATTCTTCTCTCCGATTGACGGTCCTAAGATGCTCCAATGGATTTGAAAATACCGTTGAACTCCTATCCTCATGCCTGTCCTTCTCATCGTCGTTTCCAGAAAATGCCCCTTCGTCATCGCCCTTCTCCTTCACCTTTAACTCTAGTTTAGTTCTAGGGTTTATCTCGATTTTCATGCTGCTTTTATATTATTTTAACAATTTACCAATTTTACACTTCCAGCCCCCTTAAGCTGTATATTTATTCCCATAAATCTCAGTCGTATTTACCGCACTGCCATTTTCTATTGAATCCTTAACGATTCCTATTTAATTTCTAAAATTTCAATTTTATTGCATTCTCAATTTCCAAATCTCGTGGATACTTAAGCCCGTAATATTTAACAATTATCTTCACACCACTGTAAAAATGCATATTAATTACTACCTCTGTTAACTAATCTTAACATGCATACTATCTATGAACTCGGTGTGTTACAATTTACGTTGAGAATACGAAGCACTCAACTTAGGAAAAACTTGAACAATGACTTGAAATGCAATTTGAGTATATTAGATTTTTTTTAAACAGTTTGATAGGGTTGTGGAGGAAAAACGAGACTGACTGACTTTGATGCTAGACAGAAGGAACAATCGTTGAAATTTTATGACTCCATGTTATTATTATAGGTATCTCAAATCTATACTCCTGAAATTTTCAATCTATACTCCTGAAATTTTCAATCTATTTCAGGTTGAGTTTTGTGTTGCATTAAGGGCAATGATGAAACGAAAGAATGAGACTCAAATTTCATACGAATATGTTCTTTGCTTTCATAGTTCCCAAAAGAAAGAGTTTAAAGTGCTTTTTGATCCCATTCAAGATTGGGTTACTTTCACTTGCAGAAAGTTTGAAAGTATGGGTTACTTTTACTACAAGTACGTTAATACAAAATAAAAATATTACATGTTCATATTTATATGCTAAGCTAGTTTAATAATGAAAGGAGCACTTTGGCCATTAAATGAAAATAGTTGGGGTATTTAAGGCATTTCACAACCTAAATGGTAAATGGTTTTCCAAATGCTTCAAAAACAAGCATTTCTTTTGTGTAACTTTATGCTAAACTTTATGGTAAACTTTATGCTACATGCTAATTGTTGTTTGGTTGTGATTTTATCCATGTGTAACATATATGTTACTTTCTAGCATATATGCTAGTTAAAATTACCAACCAAACGGCACCATTGTACTAAATGTGATGCTCATTTCAGAAAAGTACATGCTAGATAGATGGAAAAAAGGTGTGAAAAGTGCACGTGTTGAACAAACAAAATTCAAATGTTGTAGAAAATGTTAGCCAATGGGTGCGAAGGCTTCAATCCCAATTTATGAATGACAATTCAAGCTTCAAACCATGAAGTCACACACCATTGTGTGGAGAAAATGGTGAATGAATGTAATAAGCAAATTTTTTATTTTACCAAAAAAAATGGCATTGCAATTGAAGAAAGTGTTGTCCCACATATTGAGGAGAAAATGGAGAATATGAAAGGGTTGAAAAAGAGGGAGGGAAGAAGAGGAACAAAACGACCAAAGGGTTGGGTTGAAAAACTTGGCGGGTTCAAAAAATAAATAGAATCCAAAAAGGTAATTTGCATTATCTTTTAATGTCTATTAAATTCTTTAAGAAAATTTTTTAAAAGTAAATTCTAAGTTATAATTTTTGTCTCAAGAAAATCCAAAAAAGTAACTCTCAAGAGAATGATGGCTAGTGTTTGTCTCTATCAGATATATCCCATACTCTCCATTGATAAGGGTATGTCTTACTTCTCCTTTGAACTTACCTTTTTAAGTGCTCTTGCTCCTAATGATTCTAATTTTTTAGTGAGAAACACTACTTGGAATTTGATGATGTCTTCTTGTCTTTTTTGTCAAGAGGATTTTCATATCGGTTCATCATCGTTCTACTCAAATGTGTAGCAAAAAAAAAAGGCATTTGAAGTTACTCTTCATTCATGTCAATTGTTATTAGAGTTACCATTCTACAAATGGCTTCTTGATGATCAACTTTGTAATGTCAATTATATAGATGGCTCATAACATTGCTTAGTTGTTTGTATTTTCTTTTCAAAATTTATGTCAAATGATTGTGTGAAAATATTTTTAAAAAATTAATTCTTGATAGCTGGCTCTGATTATGGATTTTGGTTGATGTTTGATACAATTGAGATTTGAGTGTTGAATCTTGTATTAGGAGAGCCATTAGATCTATATATGATCTCATGACCAACATTCAAATTTTATGCACAGGAACACCTCTGAACCCTGGATAAATAGGTCGTTTGGTGAAAAAATCAAAGGTATAATAGGAAGTGTAATAGAGGTTGATGCCAATAATAATATCATGACCCAAAAATAGAGAAAAATGAATTGTTAATTCGAGTTCGAAAAATACCAAGAATTAGGTTAAATTCAACTAAGGATAGGTTAGTCATTGATTAAATAGAATTAAGTAAAAGATAATAAATAAATAAATAAATTATATATTACTTTTATAACCCAATGATTTTCCACATTGTGGTTGCGAGTCTGGACATTGTTTTCATACTCGCGCGGATGGTTATTTCCCCTGTGAACGTCGACCATTCAATCAAATGGCTTTGCTTTGATCCCATGGTTGTCGTCAGGAGTCTAGACCCTTCTCCTTACTTTAGCTTTTGGGATTTGTCGATTATTGAAGCCATTATTTGCACGTGTCTTTATATAACCATCGCCAATAAGAATTCATACTATGATTTCTAGATCATTCTTCTGTGAATGTTGACCGTTCAATCAAATAGCTTTACTTTCATATGATGGTTGTCTTCAGGAGTCTAGACCCTTCTCCTTGCTTTAGCTTTTATAATTTTTCGATTTCTAAAGTCATTCTTTACACGTGTGAGGTGTCTTTGTATAACCATCGCCAACAAGAATTCATACTATGATTTCTAGATCATTCTCTCAAGTTCAAGACAATTCTTCTTGCCATTTTCTTTGTGCTTTCCCTTTCTGTTGCTGTTGATTTGCAGCATTTTGAAGGTAATCAGTGTGATTTTTTGTGAGCGGTGGGCATAATGGGTGTAGGTGGATGGATGAATCCAGATGAAGACACGTACTCTACTAATCTTGACAAGTTTCGCTGATAAAATCAAGAATCGACTAATATTGAAGTAGTAAGTTTCTCACTCTTTGTATCTGATGTTTTATTAGGTTTTTTTTTTCAAACCTTTAATATTGCTCTTTTCTTCTTCGTTTCTTAGATGAGTAGTTGTTTGAGTGGTTAATTGTTGATTTGCTTTGTTAGGCGAGAAAGACATGAAGTTTCAGATTTTTAGTATTTTGAGTTTTTAGGATTTTATTTAGTGTGATTTTCCTTCTGTGGTATTTTTTTATTCTGATAACCTTGATTCTTTTGAAGGGTTCAGATCTGATACACGTTTGTTACGTAAATACTCACAGCACGCGTTATCTGATACCGGACTTCAATGGGCATAAATTCACGTGGAGTAACAAGAGAAGAGTGCCATGAGGTTTTGTGAAAGAATGTCTTGATAGAGCATTTTGTAATCTTTGTTGGATCTCTATGATTTCTCACTTTGAAGTTTTTGAGTATAGGGACTTCAATTTTGGATCACTGTAGTTTGTGTCTTAGTTGGCGAAATTCTATGAGATTTTAGAAAAGTCTCTAGAGCAGCATTGGGGGAAGAAGTCTCAATACAAGAAAATCGTCTCAGAGTTTTGGCAGCCTAGTGTCTTACTACCAGGTAGTGTTTTGGTAGAGGTTAGTCAAAAGTTGAAATCATGTCAACGTCCTCTTCAAATTTGGGAGCTAAAAATAAAGTTGATAGGTGCAAAAATGAGGATTCTCTTGTTCTTCAATTATCACATCAGCTTATTGTGGAGATTGATAACAATCAATCTGAGTTGGTGCAAATTAAAAGTTCTTTGGAGGTTATTCAGGAGGAAAAGGAGGCAACTATCCGAGAACAATCAAAGCAAGTGTGGCTATAGAAAGGGGATAAAAATACCAAGTTTTTTCATGCTTGTGTGAATCAAAGACGAAAGAAAAATTGCATTGAAAAAATTTGTAACTCTACAAGGGTTTCTTAAGAGGATTTTAGGGACATTCATCAAGCTTTTCATGGCTACTTCTCATCCATTTATACAACTAGTTGCCCTATGGTAGAGGAGGTATATTTGCAAAAAATTTGGTCAAAGATTTCTTTTGCCCAAAACTAGTTTTTGATGCAGGATGCCTCTATGGAGGAGGTCTAGGCTACAATACAACAAATATATAAAATTAAAGCAGTGGGCCCTGATAGGTTCACATCAGCTTCTTACAAACAGCATGGGGATGTGGTTAGCTTGGATATTTTTTATTTTTTGTGACAGATTTTCTAAATCGAGGAGCTCTCCCTAAAGAGGTAAACTGTATATTTCTTGCTCTTATTCCTAAGGCATCCCATCCAAAATCAGTCATGGAATATCGTCAAATTAGTGTTTGCAATGTTTTGTATGAGATTATTTCTAAAGTGCTTGCTAATAGGCTAAAGCGGGTACTTCTAATAGTGATTGGTGAAAATCAAGCGGTTTTGTTCAAGGTCAAATTATCTCTAATAATATTCTAGTTGCATTTGAATTTTACATAGCATAAATTACATGGCAGTGAATCCTAGTATGAGCAAAACATATGACAAGTTGGATTATAATTTCGATCATTTGGTTTTGGAAAAGTTGGGTTTCTGTCAAAAATGGAGGTAATGGATTATGGAGTGCATTCCTTTGGTGGCATATGCTATAATTTTTAATGGTCTAGGTTTGCATCATGATGCCCTTTTTTCCCCTTTTGTTATTTGTTTTATGTGCTGACATTTTAGAGTTTTTATTTGCACTAAGCAGTGGAAATAAACATTTTTTTTAGCTTTCCTTTTGGGAGAGGTTCATTACATGTTTTGCACTTGTTCTTAGCCAATCACAACTTAATTTTTTGTCGTGATTCCCCATATGATTGGCATTGTATTCAGGATATTCTCTTAATTTATGAGAAGCAATTTGGGCAAAAGTTGAATGTTGACAAGAGAACTTTATTCTTTAGTAAGCATACTTCCATGGCAATCCAAAAGTAGACAAAAACTTTATTTGGGGTAAAGGAGATTAAAGCATATGAAGAGTATTTAGGGTTGCCAGATTTGGTGGGGAGATCCAGAAGAAGGCACTCCAATTCGTACTGGATAAAATAAAGCAAAGGGTTAAATCCTGGAAGAAAAACTTTCTTTCTTTTGCTGAGAGAGAGGTTATCATCAAATTGTTTCTCTAAGCAATTCCCCTCTGAGGACATTTTGGCGGGGTGGATGCTCGGACAAGAAGCAGTCCTTGGCTTGGGTTGCCTAGGAGAAGTTAGGTCAGGCTAAGGTGGAAGGGATATTAGGCTTCAGAAGTTTCTCCTCCTTTAATGAAGCTTTCTTGGTCAAATGATGATGGCACATCATGAAAATTCCCCACTCTCTAGTGGCTCATGTGATGAGTCTAAAATATTTTTCAAGCTCTTCCCTGTTATTATCTCCTCTGAGGGCTAATGCATCGTTTGCTTGGCATAGTTTAATCTTTGTCAAATCTTTACTTCAATCGAGGCTTCTATGGCAAATAGGGATGGTAAAACTATTTGCATATGGATAATTGGCTGGGTAGCATTTTGGATTGGTCGGATAATAATGTTCAGTTTAGTTTGTCGGAGGAGGATCGGGTCATGGTTTTTATCGATGAGGTTTGGGTGGTGGAATTTGAATTTAATTCATATTACTTTCCTGATGGAGACCATGTTAGGAGCTGAAAGCACCTACCTTTCTGGCTTTAAAGAGCTTAATTTTATGGTGAATTTGGTAGAAAATACTGCTCATTTTATTGTTGTCGTATACAGGCAATGCTACGAGTTGTATTAGCGAAAAGCTAGTTACTGAGCGATATTTGCAACCTAGGCGCGGCAGCAAGACACAGGAATTGATTTGTATGTAACTAGAGGTTGACGTTGCGGGTTAGGGTTGTGCTGGAACTTATACTTTATAAAAGAACAAAACCCTATAGAGTTGCGAAAGATAATAGACACTAGAGACGTGAAAAACACAAGAAAACCGTACGTATCAAGGGATTGGAATCTAGAGCAAGGATCGGTCGTTGAAGATTTTCTATTCCTCCTAGAAATTGAACATTGTTCTTGAATATTGAGATGAATTTTATTATTATCATTATTATGTGTAATTAATTTCTTTTATAGCTGGAGTTTGGTAAGTTCTTCTACCAAAAACCTTGTGCATGGATTCAATTGATAATTAAACCAAGTTTAATTCATTGTTCTCTGGATTAATTGATGATTTCTTATTGTTATGCATTCCATATCAAACATCATAATTTTAGAAATTGTTAGTTAAAAATATTTTGTTGACCATGATCCGGTGTTTGACAAAGTAACAAGAGCTTGCATAAGATCTAGATTTTGAGAACATTGAACATAATTGATTGGGTGATACTTCATTGCCTAGATTGTGCGATTGTCAATTTTCTAGTGCGTATGCTTATTTTAGGATGTTCTTAAGGGAGACCAAACCAAGGCTCCTCTGATAAGAAAAGATCTTGCAACTGGACCAAAATCAAGATTGTTGTTTAGGGAAATCTTATTGATTGTAACTCGACCAAGGCCTTTCAATTGATAACGTTAAACTTTTAAATTGTGTAATTGCTACTAATCTGTGTGCATAGGTGGAGTTAGTTGAGCACACCAATCCTAAGCTAGTTCTCATCCATTGATATTTAATTCAATCATAATTTAGTTGTTATATAGTTTGCACTATTGTTTCGTAATTAGTTGGTAGTTGGTATAATCTCCGTGGATTCGATCCCATTCACTTTTTACTGTCTTTCGATTGCGATACGTACTCTTGCGATTGGATAAAACTCGTTGGTATTTGAATTGTGAAATTAATTTGTGATAAAAAGTATCGATCAGACTACTCAAAAAGATTCTTCGTATCCTAATTCATAGTGGTAGTGGCTCAGACTTGGTATATTGAGACAGTGCAAAGAAAGAGAGCTTTCACCGTTAGAAGTGGGTACCATTGAGCCCAATCTATTATCATGGCTCAAGCATCATCATCATCTTCAACAGATAAATTAGCTATTTTCTAAAATTCAGTCTGGTCTCTAAAGATGCGCCCTTCAACCCAGGTCTTTATGTGGCAGGTTCTATCAAATTCATTGTGTTCCTTCTCTAATGTTTTAAGCCGACATGTGATCCTAGATGCTTGATGTCCTCTATGTGCTAAAGAGACTAAATCGAGTATTCATATTTTCTAGGCTTGTGAATTTTCAGTAATGGAGTTTGCCCACAACCCTCCTAAGATTCAAACAATACATTCTTACTACCCAGATTTTGAGCATCTTTGGATGACTGCAGTTGAGAAGCTTTATAGTGGGGATTTAGCTATCCTAGTATCAACTTTTCAGTTACTCTAGCAGTTGTAGAACTCTTTTATTCGTGAACATTCTTTTATGAACTCATATCAATTGTCGAGAGCCGCTCTAAACAATGTGACCTCAAGTAATGTTCCCTCTCAATGTTCAGCCCAAAGCTCTCCCTTGGTTTTAGTGTCAAATCTATGTCGGCCTCCAGAAGAGGGTTGCATCAAAGCTAATTGGGATGCAGGTTTGTGTGAATCTACTACTAGATCTGGTTTTAGAGTAGTAATCCAAGATGCTGAAGGTGATTTGTTGGCTGCAAAAATATCATTTAAGCCAAAAAAAATGTGTCCCCAATAGTGGCGGAAGCTAAAGCAAGCCTATTAGCGGTTGTGTTTGTTGTTAGTTTGGGCTTTTAACATACTATTATTGAAGGGGATTCTAGTTTAGTTGTCCAAGTTATCCAAGGTGATGATGAGAACCTCACAGAGTGGGCGGACAATTAAAGAGATTAAACATAAACATCAAAGTTTTGACTTTTGGCAAATTGTTTATGTCCATCGAGAAGGGAATGATGTGGCTCATTGTCCAGCCAAAATGGCTTTAAAGCTTGACGGTTCTCACTACTGGCTCAATGCTTGTTCGGACTTTTTGAAGTAGCCATTACAACTAGCAAGTGGGATCATCCTTAATTTATGTTGTTCTTGTTTGAATATGTTCTTTCATTTTTAGTTTTGAGCTTCATTTTAGATTTTGAAAGTTCTTTCAAGTTATTGTCCTTAGTTTGGAGGGCTAGTTCCCTTCACTTTGTGCAATGGGTTGTAAAATGCTCATCCTGCGTAAGTTCTTTGCCTTACAATATATATATATATATGCATGTTCTGCTATGAGTCTTCTTCCCCTGGTTTTTTTTTTTTAAAAAGTTATGGATGATAATTTGGTTCTGACCCGCCATGCCCTGCCCTGCCCCAACTCAAGTGGATTTTCCCCGATCCAACGCTGGTACGGAACGGAGAAAGGGCAAAAAAATTCAACCCGCATGTGAGGCAGGGTCAAATCCACCTCGCAACCGCCCCACTAGTAATCCAACACTACCCAATATTGTTATATATATATATATACACACACACACACACACACACTTAAGTTAATATAAAGATATTTAATATAAGCATAAAATATGGTCTTCAACTAAAAGTTAACTTAAATATTTGAACTAATATTAGTAACCTATAAATCCTAAGTTAAATTGACTTCAATCCTTTAAGATTATTACAATAGAGATTTAGAAGTTTAGATTTTAATCAATACTAGTACGTAGTAATCACTCTTAATTATTTAATTGTGGTGGATCATAATTATATATAAAACATATAATATACTCCTACTCCTAATTCGGTTGAATTTATGTTAATAAACTCTAAACTCTAAGTTAAATTGATTAGAATTCATTTAGTTTAGATTTTAATCAATACTAGTTAGTAATCACTCTTAAGTTATTTAATTATGATAGATCATATTTGTAAACAAAACGTATAATACATACATACATACATAGATATATATACATATATATATATAATGGAGGCCTTATGAATGATTCGCAATGTTTCACCTAAGATGCAAAAGAGAGAGAGTTTTTGCAATTATAAATTATTTATCAATTTTATTTTTAATGATTTTATTTTCAATTAAATTATATATCCCAAATTTATCAATATCATTATATTGAAACATAAATATACCTCCTAACCTTGCCACGTTGTTAAACACAACTCATAATATTTTCCAACATCACCTAAGTTAATAGTAAGATATATAGTGAAAGAAACGTTGTTTATCACCTCACCATCTGTAATAAATTATCCAAGACAATTCGATTCATGCATTTTCAAATGACTCCTGATAGCCTCTACTGATATTTTCATATGCATTTAATTTCTTCATGATAGTTTTGATCTCCTCATGCGTTATTGAAGCAATCCATCTAGTATATACTCTATTGAGGTAAAAGTAAAAAAGCCCTATGTTTGATCAATTTTTCATGTCGATAGTGAGGAAAAGAACCTTCTACCATGAAGAAAATTGAAGTACTTTGATGGCCCCATTACCTTGTAATATAGAGGAACAGTTCGTCAATATTCACCAGTTAGTATTCTCTTAATCCATTTGTATACATTTTTTAGTTAATCTTAAGTCTCGTAAATGCTCCACAGGAAGCCATGTAGATCTTAAGATTGAGGAGAGAGAAAATAAATCTAATTTTGAGCCTTAAAAATTAGGACCACATTTCAAAAGGTTCAATTTGGATATGCAAAAAATATCAACAGTGAATTTTATCGTCATTGTTACGATAGTATGTTTAATCAACAAGAAACAAACAAATGTTAATCCTATATTTCACTAAAATCATTAAAATTATTTTAAAATGAGATCAACAATGTTTAAAAAAACTAAAAATTATACCGCGCTTAGCGCAAGTACTACACTAGTATAACCCTACTCTTAATTCGATTGAATTGATGTTATTAAACTATAAACCTTAAATTGTTATAACTTGAATCAATTTAGCATATAATATGATACTATATTATTAATTCAATTTAATTGATGTTAAAATCCTAAACATTAAGTTAAATTGTCTTGAATCAATTTATTATTGTTAAAATTGATATTGTTAAATTGAAAGCTTAGTTAAAACCCAAAAAATCTAAAGATCTTCCTTCAGCTATTTCTAAGGATAATTGATAATAGCTTCGTAAAGGTTTCTGAGATGTAGAATAGACGATAAATTGACATAATTAGAAATTGATAAAATCAATTGCTTAGTAATAAACAAAGAAGAAGAACGATAAGAAAATAACTCAGCAAAGGTTGTAAAAGAGCTAAAATCTATGTTGCCAAAAATAACATTGATCTTGGAAGTCAACTTGATCAGGGCGTTAATGGCATCACCTAGTGGAGAAAGACCAGTAAGCACACTAACATCATATTAGGTCAAGGAAATGGACCAAATGGGAATAAAAAGATAGTGTACTCACTAGACCAGAAGACAGAGCGATTGAAAAAGATAAAGGTTATAACTACAAACCTGGGCGTAAAAGTCAATCATTTCCATAATATCAGCATCGACCAAAGCTGAATAAGCATCACTCTTTATAGGATTGATCTTTATGGGATTGCACCAGTTTGGGAAAAATTTTGACTTTGATGGACAGGTCCTAATTCCATTCAACCCACAAACAGGTCCAAGTGCTAGAGGCGAGTAACAAGGTAGAGAGTCACTCGTTGGGGAGCTTTACATCTCCATCAAATTCTCTAAATCTGTTTCTTCTTTCAAAACAAGAGCAAGAACTAGTGATGAACCTTGTATACTAAAACCAAAGATGAAAGATGAAAGAATAAAAAAAAGCGTAAAGAGAAGGAGAAAGAGGGGAAAACCTAAACTCTAAGGGTAAAATGGCCATAACAAGTACGTAAGGATGGGAGAACGAAAGGTCATCTCATTGAAAAAAAAATGAATATTTGCAAGTCTATGAAAAATTGAAAATCAAGAATACAACATCCTTACTCCTAGTCATTAATGATGCCATATGAGGGGATAAGCCAAAATTAAACCATTTTCCGGAGCGCAACGTGACGAAACAAGGAGAAACACTTAATAAAGGACGCAAAGATGAATGATATAAATTCTCTCAATTCTTACTAGACCAAAGAGCAAAGGGAATGAATCCAAACAAAGATATGAGAAAGAATCAATGGCCGAGTAATTCTCGTCTTTGCCCAGGATTTGAACTTAGAAGCGAATCACTAAGTTAGAAATCGGAAGCCCTTGCCCAACTAATGTGGCTAGTCCTGGCAATCAACAATGAAAAAGGCAACTAACTAAGGAGTGGAAGTTGTTGAAATACTGCTAGAACGTGGGTTGATAACTACTAATCAATTGAGAAACCACCCTAACCATTTTGTACATGAGATTGGCTATAAAAAAAACCTAGTAATTTTATGAAGAAAAACAATCTAAACAAATACTAGTACTTTTTTATTATTCTTTTGATTTCTTAGGACTATCAGTAAGTTTAGCATTAACCTCCAGCTTGTACCTCTTTTTGCAATTTGTGCAAAACAGTATTTCGTTTTGCACACATCGTTTGTCTTTAAGAACTTCAAAATTGTGTAAATTCTGTTTATTACATTTGTGCAAATAGTCTCTCTTTGAGGTAGGGTTGGGCATAGGTCGATTCTATTAGTTTTTACTGGCCAACCAATTCAATATCAACACCCAAAAATCGATCCACGAAATCAGGCCAATAATATCAACTGACCCATGTGGGTCGATTGGCATTAGTCAGTTTGCTAAAAAATTGGTTGGTCGATAATATTAAACCAAATTTAGTCAAGCCCAAAAGTGAATTAAAAAGGCCCAAATGAAAAGAAAAAAATCCAAAAATAAATTAACCCAAATTCTATTACCATTTACCTCATTAACCAACGTGTCACTAAAATACCCAACTCCCAATTTTCACTTTTTCATCCCTATTCTCTAATTCATATTTCACAATCACGATATTACATGAGCACTGTCCCACTTTTTGTTGGATTATGAGTACTACATGTTTGATTCTGAAGTAAAAATATTTATATTGTGTGTTGCATGTCTTTTTGATATGTATATGTGATGGATTATATAAGAATTTGTATGATGTAGGTCATATGATTGAATGATTGAACTAAGTGTGCCTTAGGATCATTTTAGTGTCACACCGAGTTGATAACCCTATTTTTGTTGCTTTTGAATTTTTTGGAATGAGACATTCAAAAGTTACCTATTTGATCTATTGAGATTTTGATCTTAGATTGGTTATATCTTGATCAAGTCTTTTCTAATTGAGTTTTAATTTGAACCATGACTAAATATGTGTTATCTATGATATGAAACTGGAATGTAGTTATTTGGATATGTATTGATTCAGTTATGATAAATTTATTAAAAGTTGCCTAGGCTTTAGGACATCGCTAATCCTAATTCTGAGCTTACTCCTGGTTTTAGGTAAAATCTACTCCAATTGAGTTGAAATTTGAAATGAACAGTCTTGAAATGAATTATGATAGTTTGGATATAGGGTTGGTGGAGAAATTTTTTGAAATTGAATGTCAAAATTCAAACCTAGTTTATGGTGCATTTTCGGATAACGATGCACTATGAAATTCTGCTAGCCCATATCTCAATCAAATCAACTCCAACTGGGATGAAATTTTGTATGATAAATTTTTTTACTCAAAACTTAAATAAGGAATACACAAAGACCAAATTTGGAGCCTGGTGGATAAGAGCTGTTCAAGGAGCATAAGGTTGACACTTAGAGATTTCAAAATGTTTAATTTTGTGACCTACATGCTATGGTGCTTAGATTGATTTAAATTTTTTTGCTTAGATTGATTTAATTTCCTGGGTTGATTTTATATGATTTTACCTACCATTCTTAGCATTGAAGCTTTTCAAGCATATAAGCAAAATTGAAATGTTCAATCACTCATTTTTTTGTAGGTATAAATCTTAAAAATCCTTGGGACATTCATTAAATATATTACATGTTCATGAAGTATATGTTTGGTATTGGTTAGGCTTGAAGTGCCCTAGAACCCCAAAACCCCTAGAAAACCCTAATTGGGAGCAATTGAGCTAGTTTGAGTTATATGAGCTGATTTTGATTAAGATTTTGAGCTAAATTGAAGAATTTATTTAGGAATGATATTAAGCTATGTTTATTGAGAATTTTGACCAAATTTGAATTCAAGAAGACTTAAATTGGTGCAAGAAAAAATCCATAATTGTCCTCGTTTGGGTAAGTTTAAGTTCAATTGATGTTTAATTAATTAGTGAAGTGAGGTTTCGACCATAGGCATTCTAGGAGCCTTAAAAACCTTTGGGGGGAACTTTTAAATCCTTAGAAGTAAAACATGTTAAGCTTGGAGCCAGAACTCTTGGAGGAGATGAAGCCATATCATCAACTTGCTATTTTAAGTAAACAACTCTTGTGGACCGGCTAACTGTTGTGAAAAATGTTTGAATTTATGAAGGCTAGTTTATAAGAAATTTAAGAAGTTTTTCAAGCTTGAAAAAGAGAAAATAAAAACATTCAAACAAGACTTGGAGCCAAAATGCTTTTTGGAGACAATTTCTAGTACAAACGTCTACTTTCTCAATGGCTTGGATTGTCTTTGATTTTGAATGAATGGATGAGATTAGAAGCTTGATGGAAGGTGGAGATTGAAGATTAAAGAAGATCCAATGGTCAAGAACGCTTGTTGCCAAAATCTCTTGAGAAATAATTTGGAATTTCAATGGGCTAGAAATTAGAGGGCCGGCTTGGATTGCTTGTGCTTTTGGATGGAAGACCAAGATTAGAAGAATGATGGAAGGTTAATATTAAAGAGGAAATAAGATCAAAGGGCTGAGATTTATTGAAGATTAATGAAGAGGGAAACTTGGTAAAAATTATCTCTTGGGAAGAAAGATTTGCAAAAATTAAATTGGGAGCTTTCCACTTGTTCTTCATTGTTCTAGCAACCTTCCCAAGATTTTTTTTATCATGTGTTGTTGAGAATTATCTAATCTTCTCCCCTTGATATCAAGAGTGGAAACAAGCCAAGAACTACTCTTTGAACCTAATCCTATCTCAATCACGAGTATCCTATCCTTGAGTGTTCTTGAGCCAAAACACTCAAGCCAAAATCACCAAAGCCTCACCTAAACTCATTCCTACCTTTTGTGATCTTTGTTTGAATATTCTCAATGATCTCTTGCACTTCCAAAATAGCTTTTGCTAATCCTTGTGCCTATATCTTTAACTTAGGATTTAGAGATTTTTTTGAGTCAAAATTCATTCATGACCAAAATTCTCTAAAGTCCTTCTTTTTCAGCAAAGCTTCACCTATCTTCATTTCCATCTCTTGTGAGCTTTATGTGAACCCTTGTTGAGTGATTGTCATATCTTTGAGCCAAATTCACATCCTTACCCATAAGCATCACCAACTAAATTGAGAGTTCCTCAACCCAAATTATCTTATGCTAACCTTGAGTGAACATATACTTCAACACTTAAAAAAGTCCCTTGTGAAAGGGCACCACTTCTTTGAGAGTGTGTTTAAGTTTGGAGATCTTGCAAACCCTTAGATGTAGGGTAGCTATGAAAACCTACATTGTGAAATTTTCGGGTGAACTTGGAAATTCTTTGTTGTAGGTGATATAGGAAAACCTACTTGTGAAAGTGTGGATGCACTTGGAAACCCTTAGTTGTAGGTGATCAAGGAAAACCTTTATTGTACAAGTTTGATGGTGATCTTTGAAAACCATCTTCACTAGTGGATTTGGAAAATAGTAAGCCTGTTGGCTTAGGTAATGGATGTAGGCTTGTCCCAATTCTTTACTTGCTTTAAATATTGCTTGATTGTTAATTGCATGCCTTTTTTTTCATACATGCCTTGATTGAAATACTTGGTGTATTGATTGCTATATTTGGCTAAATAGGCATACTTATCTCAATACTTGAAAAGCTGAATTTGTATGTTGGGAATTGCATGAGGATGATGTTTATGCGCTTAGATTAAGTCTACTATTATCTTCAAGCCTTAGGAGACTTAAGATTGCATATAAATAGAGATATTGATAACTTACATGTGAGATTTATAAATTGACATATTGGTGTGCAATCTTGAATAATCCTTGTTGTGCTATTGATTTATGAAAGTAGATGATCTAAGAGTGCATTTGGTCGAACTTTGTGTGAGTATATTGACATATTTAAACTTGTGATTAGTGGATTACTTTCTACACTTGCTATAATTAATTGAAATTGCTTTGGAATGAAAAATTTCCATACTTGTTCAATGCTTGCAAATCTAAATTTGTATGTTGGGATTGCATGAGGTTGCTTTATATGTGTTTAAATTGATTATAGCATTTTCTTGAGATATTAGGAAATTTAAGATTGCGTCTAGAGTGAAATTCTTTCTTGAACCTGTGAACTTGCCTTAATGATATATTTGGTATGCAATCTTGTTACTTGTTGTGATGAGCATCATATCATGATCTTAGGTTGTTAAGCATCTAGCACATATCATATATACTTTGTGATTGAATCAACTACGATAAAATTGACTTAGAGCCTCACATTGTGTGCTTGTTGTATTTGGTGCTTCAAGAGTATAAATTGGTACATTTGATCTTATAGGATTCCTATTAGAATTTGGGGATATAATTCACCCCCACCCACCCTCTTATCTTAGCTTAGGTCTTTCAAATTCATGGTAGCACGGGCTCACAATTCACGGTAGTTTGGGTATAATTTTTAGTGTCTTGTCCCTCTTCATGCCTTGAATTCACGATTCATGGTATGGTGAGCAGGCAAGATCTTCTAGTTACTTGGTTATCTAACTTGTAATTTTTCAATTTTATTTAGTTTTAGTCATCTCTCGATTTTTCATACCCTCATGTTTTTGGCTAGCTTTGGCTTAGTTTTTTCTTGCTCTTTATTTTGGGTTTGTTCTGCATTAGATTGCCTCTATTTTGGAGGTTTGGTTTCATGTCCCCCTTGCTCTTCTTTCCTTTTTAATAATATGGATGCTTATCAAAAAATAAGAACAATTAAAAGAAGTATTGTTGGTTTGAACTGATCAAATAAATTCTCGATGATGAGTTTGAACTAAATTTGATTGATGTATTATTTCTTCTCATTTGTTCATAATATAATTGAAAATTTATGGAAATATGTGTTTTTAAAGGTTAGTTATTACCAACAATCGACCCACAATAATCAAGCCTGTAATACTTTTATATTAGGCACAATTGTTTGGTCAAGTCAGTTGCATTATCAGTCAATGATCAATCAATTTGACGCATGCCCAACCCTACTCTCAAATATGCAATTTTAGGTGATTGAAATTTCCAAAACCTTCTTTATTGATTTCAATTTTGTCTCATCAGACTCACAGATTCCAGCATAGCATGAGAAGATACAAACAAAAGTTTCATATGGATCACATAAGACACCTCCGATCTTTGCCCTTCTTGGCTTTCTCAAAGCCAACCAATCCATATTCAATTTCACACACTTTCTTGCTTGGGGGATCGACTACTGCAGTTGTCCTTGGTGCCTTGATTTTATATTGTTGCTCCATATTTTGATGTTGCAAGAAGAGTTGAGGAGCTGAGAGCTAGAGTAAGTGAATTTTGGTACTAAGTTTGAAATCCATAGATAAAGCCTGACAAAGAATATTGATAACTTTTTTTCCAATCAGCAACTTTCCCTAAGAATATTGCATCATTTCTCTCCTTCCATATTGGCCACATAGTGATGAAGAATAACATAGGCCATCCTTTTTTTTTTGCAAAGATCCATTCTTCAAAAGGTCACAAATGTAATTTGTTGAGCACCAAGGTAGTCCCTACTAATTAATTAATTGATACCATAGAGAAGATGACCCAACACAATGGCAAAACATATGGTTTACAACAAAGATAACAAATACAATCAACACAATGATGTATAGTAATTCGGAGACCCTTCTCTTATGTCCACTACCTAAGCCCTCAAAGCTTAGAATTTTCTGAAATCACTAGGCTAACACAAGAGGGGGAGTGAATTGTGTTTTAAAAAACTAAGTATAAACCTCAAGCACAAAACCACAACCTAAAAACTCACAAATGATTAAGGCAATGTCAAGAATGCAAATCTGCGCACTAATCGTGTAAATGCAATTTGACCTAGCAATTCAACTCGGAATGTAACAAAATTTGATATGCAATATTAAAACACCTCAATGAACACTATATCAAAATTTCAGCTCAAAATTCAAAGTCTAGCTATATGAACAATTCACGGACAGATTGGTATTCTAGAAAATTAACAATCAAAAGTATACCTAGAATTCAATAATCACAAGTTGTTCAACCACAAGAAATATCCCAACAAGCAACGGCAGCAAGCAACGGCAGCAAGAAACACCCTAATATCAACTTCTAAGGCACACAAATCACCAATAACACCAATAGAATGATAATCAAAAACAAGTCACTACAAGGCAGCAAGTTTAACACACAAACAAGCAAGGAAATCAAAATAGTGTGCACAAGGATATATAGTGATTTGGTGCTCACACCTACATCCACTACCTAAGCCCTCAAGCTTAGGATTTCCCAATCCACTAAAGGATATATGTGGTTTTGCAAGTTCACCACAAACTTAGAGTTTCCAAGAACACCCCAAACTTGTACACCAACAAGGTTTGAAGCTAACCTTAAACTTTCACACACCTCTCAAAGGTAATGCCCTCAAAAGGGACTTTTACAAGTATTTGGATTTTGGTTCTCTCAAGATTAGCTCTAGGCTATATATGGTTGGAGTACACTCAAATTCACAAGATGTTGCTCAAATGGGTTTGGATTCAAATGTTGTAGCAAACACTCTTGTAATCTCACACAAAGCTCACACTAGATCAAGAATAGGTTTAGGTGAAGCTTTGTTGAAGAACTCTCAAGAACACACCAAGAGTACCCACGGGTAGAAAGATTTTTGGGGTGGTTCAAGGAGTTTTTTGGATCTCTCTTTCAAATAGGAAGATGATGGCTTGAATGTAATCAAAGTGGTAGCAAGAGATCACAAGGAAGAAGCTTGAATCAAGAAGATGAAGTTGAGAGCAAGTAAGCTTGAACCCTTAGAAAAGATTTGCAAAATGCTTCTTGCCACAACCTAGACGTTGCTGCCCCCTATTGTTCATTCCAAACAAAACACAAACTTAGCCATTGGATCAACACCTCTTCAAATCTTGGCCTTTCATTTTCTGTAAAATCTGGACCCTTCTTTAATTCAACCACTCTAATCCCATCCCTCAAAAATAGTGCCGTTGGCATCATTTTGTCAAGAGTTGTCATTTTGAGTTGCACCTTGTTTGGATCAATCAAATGAGTCTTCTTCATGAAGCAACTCTCTCTCAAGGAATGCCAAACAAGTCCATCTTAAATTCTGGAAAATATTGTAACTTTATGTCATCTTGTCTCTCCCTTGTCTCTTCCATGTCTCCATAGTGCAAGTGTTAGGCACACTACCAACCAAGTATTTCAAACTTGTATTCCCTCTACTTTGTTGACTCCAAAACAAATAATAAAGCTTCTAGAAGTTCTTGAGTTAATTCTCCAACAATAATAACACAAGGCACACGGCTGGAACCATTTCTTGCACACAAAGTGTCAAACTTGAACCAAATAGGGTTGACCATGTCCAAACTTGTCTAAATGAGCTTCAAATCATGATGCACAAATTTTCTCAATAGAATCAGCTTCATGATACTTCAAATAGGCTCATGATGATCATTTGATTAAGCCTACAAAAAGAATAGATGACAAAACATCCCATTTTTGCTTGTAAGCTCAAAGAGCTTCAATGCTAGCACTTAGGTTAATCAACATGTTATAAGCTTAATAAAATTCAAGTAAGCACATGATAAATCATTTCATATATAATTGAATGTGCGTACAAAATTTCACTTATAACTGAGGTCATTTGGTCATTCAATTTGATCATGCAAATCTCAACTAGCCCAGTTTAATGACTGCACAGGTGAATTAATTTCAACAGACAAATTGAACATGATAAGCTTAAAATTTACCTGACACTATTTGACAAAGAAAAATTCCAGAGTGTCTTAAATAATTTTCAGAACAAGAATCAAGTCAATCAGAGCTCATATGAATAAGTTATGACTGTTCAACCAACGTGTGCGCAGTGTGATGTTGTGACAGATTTTAGCATCGAAAAATAAGTCAGTCCAGATTCATCCAATTTATATCAAACATGATCAAACATGATTCCAAAGATATATAATGAAGCTTAAACCAGTAGATATAGTTCATTTCATGATTTATCCAAATTCATCCAAAGTTAAGCACAATCAAATAGTCCAATATGTATTTTTGCATCAAAACACAAATGTAGGACCTATGGTCCAACATTTTCAAGTTCCACTAAAGAATGTGGTTTTCACAAACTCACCGTAAAATAAGGTTTTTCATACAAAGTTTAACGCAAACTCTTTATACAAGGTTTATAGATCACCTTAAACTTGTGATTTTTTTATTCTCATCACAAGACTCAACAAAAGGGTTTATAGAACACCCTTAAACTTTTACAGATTCTCACAAGGAGAATATAGGTGTTTAAGCTCTAGGTTCTCTCAAGATAGTGTTTACAATCACACAAGATAGATAACTCTCACGGTTAGTGTTTAAGCTCACTAGAAAAGATGTAGATGAAGCTTATAGCTAGATCGAATGACACTTGGCCAAGAAGAATAAAATTTAGCTTGATTAGGGATAGCAATGGGTTATATATTTTATGGATTACATAGAGTCCATCTCTGACCTGCTCGGAGAATAAGTTTCATATCTATCCCCGACTCGTGGGTACACCCGCCTTGCCATCAGAGACATGTCTCGTTGAAATGATTCCATACTTTTTTCTCTTGACATCATTTTACACTTCTAATTTTAACTTTCCACAATCAAGATCATCATTCTTAATTATGATTTAATTATTTTTTGGATCTTTCATTATTTTAAGTCCAAAAATATAAATATACAATATATATAAATATTTTATATACAATATATAACTACATATTAAGTATATTCTGGGTACATAGGGTTGGATATAGTCTATATCCGCCTCCGACCTGACCCAGAATTGGATTATATAATTAAAACTCGACTCTGATTCGGTGTCATTTATGGATCGAGTAAAATTTGACAAACTTAGATCGGACAAGGGCAGTAAAGAAGTTTGATGAAACGATTTTCATTGAGTTGAACGACGATGCATATTATAGATATATACAACTATAAAGCAAGACTGACATCGAATGACAATGAATAGAGATTGAACAGATTAATGGACCATTGAGGCAATGATAATAATTTGAATTGAGGCCTTATTGGGCCTTAGGCTAATCTATTTGGATGTCATGGAATTGGATTTTATGGACCGATTAGTGGGATGATTCATTTGATCCTCTTTACCCTCCCTCAAGCTGGGTGTGCTGCGGTAACACCTAGCTTGGATCGAAGACTTGTAATCTGAGAGCGAAGCAGAGCTTTCATAACTAGGTCAGCTAGTTGATTAAGAGTAGATATTTTCAGAACATGAGGACTGCCTTTTGTTGACAAGATCACGAAGAAAATGTAAATCCAGAGCGATGCGTTTCATTCGCGAGTGTTGAACTGGATTGAGACTAAGATTGATATCCCTTTCATTATCACAGTGAATAATGGGTTTGCTAGGAAGCTTCCAATGATGTTCACAAAGAAGATGTTAGAGGCAAACTACTTCAGAAGCCGTGGTGGCCAATGCGCGATATTCAGCTTTCGTGGATAACTTGGCAATAGTCCACTACTTCTGAGATTTTCAAGAGACAGGACTAGTTCTAGAAAAATAACATAGGTAGATGTAGAGGAGCAATCAATGGGATAACCATCCTAGTCGGAATCGGAGTAGGCTTGGAGACAAAGACGATCAGATTTGTTGATATGATTTCTGTAAGTTACAGTGCCCTTAAGGTAACGAAGAACATGTTTGAGTAAACTCCAGTGAGATTCAGTAGGTCTATGCATAAATTGAGCCAAATGGTTGACTGCAAAACTTAGATCTGGTATGGTGAGACTTAAGTAATGATGGCTATTTAACACTTGACAATATGGAGTAAGATCAGATAAAGGCTTGTCATCAGGAGAAGGACCTGGTAGATGAGTCGGCAAAAGAGTATTTATTGACTTGGCACCATCCATGTGAACTCATTTCAGAATATCCAGAGTGTATTTGTGTTGAGTAAGAAAGAGTCCAGTAGAGATGGAGTGGACTTCAACACCTAGAAAATATGAGAGATTGCCCAACTCCGTGAGTGAGAATTTTAAAAATAAGGCAGTAGTGATCATGTGAAGAAGAGAAGTATTAGAACTAGTTAAAATTAAATCATCAACATACACTAAAAAATACATTAAGCGAGATTGTTCATGAAGAATGAAAAATGAAGAACCTGCTTTGGAGTTGACAAATCCAAGTTGAAGAAGACAGGTGCTTAAGACTTGGTACCAAGCTCCAGGAGCTTGTTTAAGTCCGTAAATGGACTTGCCGAGTTTACAAACATAAGTGAGATGATGAGGGTCCTCAAAACCCTTAGGCTACTTCATGTAGACAGTTTCATGCAAGTCTCTATTGAGAAATGCATTATTGATATCAAGGTGGTGAATCAGCCAATGGAGAGAGACAACAATGGTTTCTTATGTGAATGGTGGCTGGTTTAATGACAGGACTAAACATATGAGAATAATCGACACTAGGACATTGGTTGGACCCTGAGAAACGTGATGAGCTTTATAACGAGCCACAAAACCATCAAGATTTTGCTTGACGCAAAAAATCCATTTGGACCTTATAAGTCAAATTTGATCAGAGGTAGGGACCAAGATCTAGGTTTGGTAATGCATTACGGCCTTAAATTCTTTTGTCATAGCAGCATGCGAATCAGAATTGGGTAAAACTTGTTTGACTATTGTAGGTTCAAGATATGGTGGTAGAGGATGAATAATAGTGAGATTGATATTTTTAGGTTTAAAAATGTTGTTCATGGAACGAATAGTCATGGTGTGTTGACGAGAAGCAGCTGATGGATGTGGTGAAGTTGAGGTTGTGGGATGGGTAGAAAGAGAATGAGGGATAGGTGATTCTGGAAAATTATTCGTAGATAAGAAAGGTGGTGACGAGTTAAGATAATTGAGGGTGGAGGGTGGTGGGGATAGAGAAGAGGAGCTGCCTAGAGAAGGACGAGAGGGTTTGTAAGAACGACTAAGGCAGAATAAGAAAATGGAGCAAGCGAGGATGGAGCTGGAGATAGTGTAAGTGTTGAGTAGGAAGGAAATATAGTCTCATTGAAAAGAACATGACGAGAAATGTATATACAACCAGTGTTTTGATAACCGGACCGAACCAGCCGGTTGGACCGGTTGAACTGGGAACCGATGCTCTGACTGATCGGTTTGACCTATCAAATCGGATGACATGGTCTGACCATGTTAAACTGGTTAGAACCGAAAAACTGGCAACTGTTAAACCGGTTGAACCGGCCGTTATTAAGATTTCGATAAAAATCATTAAAAAATAATTCTAAAACTAATAATAAGTAATATATAAGTGAGAATTGGGTTATTTGAATATTTTGTATTTGAATTTTGAAATTTAACACTTTTTTTTGAATCATTTTGTTGCTCACATACATAGATATCTAAAATTTATCTTAAAATTGTATAAAAGTAATCATATAAAATATAAACCTAAATATTTTTATGTATTTTCTTTTTTATAATTGAACCAATGGTTGAACCGGTAACCGGTGCCTTGACCGGTTTGATGATCGGTTCGGTTTTCAGAACACTGTATACTACCTGTAGATGGATCAAAAAATTTATAAGAACTCTGTGAGGTGGAATAACGAACAAATAATAGGCCTTATATCGAGATTCAAGTTTAGACCGAGTATAAGGCTAGAGCCAAGGAAAAAATTGGCAACCAAACATACGAAGTTTGAGATAATTGGCGGTGTGATTAAACAAAAGTTGAAAAGGTGTCCGAGCTAAGGTATGAGTAAGGGGAAGGCGGTTGATAAGGTAACTTGCAGTCTGAAAGGCAAAAGTCCAGAAAATAGGAGGAAGTTGAACAGAGTATAGAAGGCTACGGATTGTCTCAATTAAATGTCAATGTTTTCGTTCAGTAAATGTGACATGTTGGGGTATATGAGGAGGTGATTGGAACCATGCAATGCCTTCTTGTTGAAGATAGGATTTTAATTTCAAATATTCTTCGCCATTATCGGAGTAGAGAGTTCTAATAGTACTTTGAAATTGTTTTTCCACAAATGTTTTGAACTCAATGAAGGTAGAATGAACTTCAGATTTGGAATGAAGAGGGTAGAGCCAAGTATACTGATTATAATGGTCCACGAAAATAACATAGTAATGATAGCCATCAATGGAAGTGAAAGAAGCAGGTCCCCACACACCACTATATATAACATGAAGGGGAGCATTACTAGTAATAGTGGAGGGACCAAAAGGTTGCCTATGGCTTTTATTGAGAGAAAAAGATAAACATGGAGATTAAGTGCTTGAAATTGAAGTGGTACACAGTAGATTAAAGAACACAAAATAGAAAAAAGAAGCTTCGGTGAAGGATGGCCTAAGCGATTATGCAACCCATCAACACTAATTTTGATCTTGGGTGCAGTAGTAGAAGCTGAAAAACACTTGATCTACTTAGAATCCAGAACATAGATGCCATCTTTACAGCTATCCAGTGCCATGGTGCGACCCGTACGGCAATCTTTAAGAACACAATGGAAATGATAAAACTCAATAAAAACATTATTGTGTTTAGTGAGTTCATGAAATGATAACAATTTTTTGTGTAATAGAGGAACACATAAAGTATTGTTGATGGTAAATGGTCGTTTGGGTGTGTGAAGGTGTGCAATGCCTGTGTGTGTGATCATCAAAGTTGAACCATCACCAATATGCACTTCATCAGTGTCGTCATATTCAGAGTGAGTAGAGAGGTTGTTAAGATCGTGGGTCATGTTGTGATTGGCACCCGAGAAGTCATTATTGAGACATAGTGGTAGGAGTGGCTAAGGAATTGGCATATTGAGTAGTGGGTGTAGATGTATTGTCTTGAGCAGCAAAATTTTTGAATTTTGGACACTTATTGGCAGTATGACCATGATGCTCATAAAGTTGACAAATAATTTTTGAAGAGCCTCGGCCACATCCAATGTTAGGAGGATTATTAGTTCATTGATTTGAGTTAACACGTTGGCCTTGTCATTGAGAATGTGAGCCTCTTCCTCTAGGTTGACGTTGATGATAATTTGTGGTAGCCATGGTGACAGTAGCATTATGAGCAATACGTGCAAGATAGCTTTCATGAGCAATAACTATGTCTTTAAGTTCCTCGAAACGAAAAGGATGTTCCCTAGTGCAAACCGAACCAACAATGCCAACATAATCTTCACCAAGCCCATCTAGGACATATAAGGTGAGATCGTCATCAGACATAGGATGACCAATAAGAGAGAGCTCATCCGCAATAGTTTTCACATTGTTCATATAATTAGTAATGATATTAGTGTCCTTCTAACAGCGAGAGAGTTGTGACTTAAGTTGTATGACTCAAGATCGAGAACTATTCGCAAAGAGAGCCTTAGTCCATGCTGTAACGCTGGTAGCAACATCTCTGATGAGAGGAAGAACCGTGCCATCAATAAAGGCAATCAATGCGTGCAGAACAAATTGATCCTAGATTTGCCAAGATTGATAAGCAGTCGTGGTAGTGGGATCTACAGAAAGTTTCAGAGGTTTTGGGGGACAGGAATGAAACCCATCCCATAACCAAGTAAATTATAGGCTCTCAGAAGGGAAAAAATTGAAGCCTCAAGGATGCAAAATTGGTAGATGTAAGTTTAAGAGGGATGACAAAGACAACTTGAGCAAATACAAAGGATGTAGATCCAAGAATCGGAACAGTAACTATTGTCAGTGCAGCAGTAGAAGAAGATGAAGGAGGGAGAGCCATGATAGAAACAAGATTTGACTCGGTGGAGTCCGTTGGCTCTAATACCATAAAGAATTTTGATGAAATGATTTTCATTGAGCTGAACGATGATGCATATTATAGATATATACAGCTATAAAGCAAGACTGACATCGAATGACAATGAATAGAGATTGAACATATTAATGGACTATTGAGGCAACGGTAATAATTTGAACTGAGACCTTATTGGCCCTTAGGCTAAGCTATCTGGATGTCATGGAGCTAGATTTTAGGTTGATTAGTGGACTGCTTTGTTTGATCCTCTTTAAGCGGGTCGATTTAAAATTGGCATCACTAAGCTTGATGATGATGATGATGAAATGAAGCTCAATAATCTTATTTTTAAAGCTCAAAATAATCAGGTAAAACCTTAATGAATGATGAACTTGATAAAGATTGAAGATTGGATAGTGTAATCTTGCAAAGATAGAATCAACTTTTCCAACTTATTCCGAGCTTGAATATTCTCTTTTGTTTCAATTACGCCTTTCAACTTCAACCCTTGGACCCTCAAGACTTAATCTCAACCACACATAGATTAGTCATTTACAGAAAAACTCAGAATTGAAGGAGGGACTAAGTCAGTATCGAATGTGGGTTTGTAGATCTTGAGTGTTCATGCAAAAAGGGGAAACTAGGTTTGCGAGAAACAAAAGGAGTTGGGTCATCATGGGTTTCAATTTTAATTTTTTTTTTGATTTGGCCATCCAATTAATCCTACACATATTGTTGAATGTCGAATCCCATGCTGATAAAAACAAGCCTTTATTGTTCAAATGGTTGTGGAGGTACAACAAAGTCAAAGAGAATTCAAAAGTCATGTGGAAATCCATTCTGCAAGAGAAGTAAAATCTTCTATCAGTCATCACTACTACCGTGGTTCAACCAAAGATGTCAACTCTCTGGCGTAATATTCAATTACTTCTAGACCTCGTTCGTGAAAATGTAGAAAAAGCTATCAGTGTTGGGGATGGTCAAATGTTATGTTCTGGGATGGTGAGGCTCCCTTGATGGAGAGTTTTCCTAGGTTATACTCTATTTTTTGTTTTCAGGATCAATACATTGAAAGTTTTAGATTTTGGGATAGTTTGAATTGGATTTGGCTGCTTACATGGCACATAGATCTTTTTGTGTGGGAATAAGTTATGGGGAATGACTTGTTGGATTTACTTAGTAGCGTAGTTATTTGCCCATCAAAGAGGGACAATATCATATGGAGGAACTCTATTCGATATGGCAGTTTCCTTTTTATAATCCACATCAATTTGGAATGGTTTGGCCCCCTTGAAAGTTGATTTCTTTGCTTGGTTGGTGCTCCAGAATAAGGTTAGCACTAGAGAGAGGCTTTGCAGGTTGAGAATTCTCTCTCCCTAATTCCAAATGTCCTTTATGTAATGACAAGCCTAAATCTATTGACCTTCTCTTACTTTTGTTTGATGTCTCGAGAAAGATTTGGTACAAAATTTTGCTTTGGTGGGGAGTTTAGTGGGTGTATGCCTAGATTTATCTAGCTTGTTTGACCAATGGTTTGGGTTTGCATTTGGTAAAGAGAAAGAAAATATGGTCTTTGCTAATTTCAAACATAATATGGACTGTGTGGACAACGCGAAATAATTTAATGTTTAAAGATAAAGTTTTAGATTGGGACAATGTATTCTACCTCATTTGTTAGGTATGAGTTTTGGCTTAAAGCCTTGAATTTTCTTCTTCCTTGTAGTGGTCCAAAGTTGTTAGATTGCTGTGATGGTTTGAAAATTAGGACTTCTATTAAAAAATGTGTTAGGCCTTTTTGTGCTTGGACTACGCTTGCAGGTTTGGTGTAATAGAACAAAAATGGTTTTGTGCAAGGTGTGAGATCTGGAGGAGGAGGTGTGTTGAGGGATTCAAATGAAAATTTCCTATGTATTTTCTATGGGCTTGTGTCTTGCAATGATTCTAACTCTACAGAGATCTTAGCTATTAAGACTGCTTTGGATATCTAAGTTCAATATGGGGTCAGAAACCTTCGCAGTATTGTGGTGGAATCAGACTCGTCAGATGCTATTCATTGGTTATGTGATGGTGTTTCATGTAATGCCCCGACCCGAGGGGCGCTGCGGGTTATACCATTATAGGTCATCAATGTGATTCACCCTTTAATCATCAAATTACATCAATGAGAGTTCAAACCTAAATCTTGCACACCTAGGTCAACTCCAATTCAACCAAAAATCCAGCAGATTTATGTCTTCGATACCAAAACCAGACTCACTTGTGGGGAGGAAAGAAAGGTAAAGGGTGAGGAGAAAGCTCAGTAGGCTAAATAGAGTAGCAAACAATATTTAGTCCAAAAGTTCAAGGAATAGTTCAATGCAACAACATGCTATCAACTCACGAACAAGTAATTGAACACAACATATAAACAAGTAAAGAGTTGTTTCCCTATGGGTTCTCACCAGTCAATGCCTCAACATTATACAAAATCCATTAGTGAACACAGTCAATATTAATCACAATCCATCGGTGAACACAATCACCATTAATATAGTAGACCCATGAGGAAAAAGACCATATGTGTGACTGTCATCACGCAAACACAAGATTAAGGTTTGATCAAAACCGACCCCTTAGGATCTCCATGTGTTGCCTCACATGGAAATCAGTCGATAGAAATCTAGTCTGGACTCCACCTGCCATCCTCCCATGCGACATTCAATCATCCTAAGGAAATTATGAGTCATACTCGCACCTCCAATGCATCTAAAATGCATGTCACATAATGATGTCATGATACATATATATAGCATACATCTGTATATCTACCACATGATGCATGTTTAGGAATATCTCATGCTCAATAGGATATTAAGTATGTAAAGGTATGCAACAACATCCAATTATTCAAAAATTGTAACACATACAACGGGGTTGTTCTCCCTTTGACAAAATTAAGACAAGAACAAAATAATGAAGACCAATGAAGAATTAAATCTCTCTTTGGGAATTGAAATCGAACATAGAAATAAATGAGTATGGAATCCCCTACCTTGTATCCAAGCAAAAATACAAAATCAGAAAATTTTCAATTTTCAGGGTTTCAATTTCCCAACCTAACATATGAAAAATCTGAAACTCATTTCATTTTGTAACCAATATATTATCAATATCAAATACAAATACAAACTAAACCATAAATCGAAGAAACCCACATTTCTCTTTCTTGAATTCCACCCAAAACCTTGAATCTTCACTCCCAATGAATCTCTACTTCAAATCAACAATAGAACCTATATATACAACCACAATCAAGTCTAAAATCAACTTCTATAAACATTAAACCCAACCATTCAAAGTGTTCCACAAATCTATCAAAAACTTAAGTTTTTCCAAATCAAGAAAACTTACCTCCAAATCTTCAAATCCTTGTTGAAAATTGCTTGAAAGTTGTTAGCCACCCTTAAACACATCAAATCCAAGCTCTATCTACTCCAAAATCACTCCCTCTCTCTCCTCTCGAGCTTTTCTCTAAAATTTCTCACCAAAATGCATCAAAACTGGTTCTTATACCAGAAAATCAACAATAATGAGTCTCCGATAACCTATGACTCCGATACTAGTAATTTTTGACATAAAGTAACAATAATGAGGGCAAACTGAACAACTTTTATGGTTCGGAATTGCTCAACTCTCTCCATGGAGGTGCTTTTAACAGTTTTACCCAATTGAAAATGAAAGTAGGTCATTTGGCTACGAAACAAACTACGAATCATATACTAGTAAATTTGGACATAATTAAACAATAAAGAGTGTACACCGAACAACTTTGATAGTTCGGAATTACTCAACTCTCTCCATGGATCGACTTTTAATGGTTTTGCCCAATTGAGAACGAAAGTTGGTCTTTTGGCAACGAAATAACCTACGACGCCTACACTATATTTTGGACATAAAAGCAACAATAATGAGTCTGCACCAAACAACTTTGATCATTCGGAATTCCTCAGCTCTCTCCATGGAGGGGCTTTTATTGGTTTTGCCGAATTGAGAACGAAAGTCGATCTTTTGCTATGAAACAACCTACAAAGTCCCTACTAGTAAATTTGGATATAAAGCAACTATAAAGAGTGTACGCTGAACAACTTTGATGGTTCATAAATGCTCAACTCTCTCTATCGAGGTTTTTTTAACGGTTTTGCCTAATTGAGAACGAAAGTGGATATTTTGGCAAAGAAATAACCTACAAAGCCTATAGTAGTAATTATGGACATAAAGCAACATAAAATAGTGTAAACAGAACAACTTTGAATGTTCGGAATTGCTCAACTCTCTCCATGGAGGTGCTTTTAACGGTTTTGCCCAATCGAGAACGAAAGTTGGTCTTTTGGCTACGAAACAACCTACAAAGCCTCTACTAGTAAATTTGGACATAAAGCAACTATAAAGAGTGTACGCTGAACAACATTGATTATTCATAACTGCTCAACTCTCTCTATGTAGGTGCTTTTAACCGTTTTGCATAACTGAGAACGAAAGTTATTTTTTGGCAACGAAAAAACCTACAAAGCCCATACTAGTAATTTTGGACATAAAGCAACAACAAAGAGTCTGCACCGAACAACTTTGATAGTTCAGAATTCCTCAAAATCTCTCCATGGAGGGGATTTTAACGATTTTGCCTAATTGAGAACGAAAGTTGGTTTTTTGGCAACGAAATAACCTTCGACGCCTATACTAGTAATTTTGGACACAAAGAAACAATAATGAGTCTACACCGAACTGAAATCACTAGGCTAACACAAGTGGGGGGTGAATTGTGTTTTAAAAACTAAGTATAAACCCAAGTACAAAACCACAACCTAAAAACTCACAAATGATTAAGGCAATGTCAAGAATGCAAATCTGCACACTAATCGTGTAAATGCAATTTGACCTAGCAATTCAACTCGGAATGTAACGAAATTTGATATGCAATATTAAAACACCTCAAAAAACAATATATCAAAAATTAAGCTCAAAATTCAAAGTCTAGCTATATGAACAATTCACGGACAGATTGGTATTCTAGAAAATTAACAATCAAAAGTATACCTAGAATTCAATAATCACAAGTTGTTCAACCACAAGCAATATCCCAACAAGCAATGGCAGCAAGCAACACCCTAATATCAACTTCTAAGGCACACAAATCACCAATAACACCAATAGAATGATAATAAAAAACAAGTCACTACAAGGCAGCAAGTTTAACACACAAACAAGCAAGGAAATCAAAATAGTGTGCACAAGGATATATAGTGGTTTGGTGCTCACACCTACATCCACTACCTAAGCCCTCAAGCTTAGGATTTCCCAATCCACTAAAGGATATATGTGGTTTTGCAAGTTCACCACAAACTTAGGGTTTCCAAGAACACCCCAAACTTGTACACCAACAAGGTTCGAAGCTAACCTTAAACTTTCACACACCTATCAAAGGTAATGCCCTCAAAAGGGACTTTTACAAGTGATGAGGATAATTTTCCCCTACAATGACAACACGACACGTGGATATAATAGTCACCAGCTTCATGCTCGGTACCGAGAAGAAGGATGTACATTCCTCGGTACTCATCCTCAGAGTGGTAAAAAGCTGTCATGAACTACCCAAACAGGAACTACCTTCACTATAAAAAGGGGCAAACCCTCAGGTAAAAAGGAGGATTTTTTGACTAATTACAAGAGCACCGAGCAGTGCACTTCACAGAGTTCCTTTGTGCTAGCATTTGACTTGAGCGTCGGAGCGCCAACGCCAGAGAACACTCTCTGGCGGGCCTCTAGCTTATGTTTGCTCTTTGTCACAGGATCATTCTATTGTCGGAAGGAAGCTAATCCGAGGAAGGACATCAATAGACGAGAAGGCTCTTGTTCAAATCTATCTTGATACGTCTTGGACCGATTTGAGACGTCATCAACAAGTATTTGGATTTTGGTTCTCTCAAGATTAGCTCTAGGCTATATATGATTGGAGAACACTCAAATTCACAAGATGTTGCTCAAATGGGTTTGGATTCAAATTTGTAGCAAACACTCTTGTAATCTCACACAAAGCTCACACTAGATCAAGAATAGGTTTAGGTGAAGCTTTGTTGAAGAACTCTCAAGAACACACCAAGAGTACCCACGGGTAGAAAGATTTTGGGGTGGTTCAAGGAGTTTTTTAGATCTCTCTTTCAAATAGGAAAATGATGGCTTGAATGTAATCAAAGTGGTAGCAAGAGATCGCAAGGAAGAAGCTTGAATCAAGAAGATGAAGTTGAGAGCAAGTAAGCTTGAACACTTAGTAAAAATTTGCAAATGCTTCTTCCACCGTGCAAGAATGGCCGACCCTTCTCTCTTCAAAACAAACAAAACCAACTCAGCCATTGGATCAATACATCTTCAAATCTTGGCCCTTGAAGCTACTTTCAAATCTGGACCTTTCTTTAATTCAAATGAAATTGATCTCAGCCATTGAAGATCAAGCCGTTGGACATATTTCTCCAAGAAAGTCACCATGGGCTGCACCTTGTTTGGATCAAACACATTACTCTTCTGTATGTAGCAACTTTCTCCAACGGATGCCAAACAAGTCCATCTTAAATTCTGGAAATATTATAGCTGTATGTCATCTTGTCTCACCCTTGTCTCTTCCTTGTCTCCATAGTGCAAGTGTTAGGCACACTACCGACCAAGTATTTCAAACTTGTATTCCCTCTACTTTGTTGACTCCAAAATAAATAATAAAGCTTCTAGAAGTTCTTGAGTTAATTCCCCAGCAATAATAACACAAGGCACATGGATGGAAACATTTCTTGCACACAAAATGTCAAACTTGAACCAAATAGGGTTGACCATGTCCAAACTTGTCTAAATCAGCTTCAAATCATGATGCACAAATTTTCTCAATAGAATCAGCTTCATGATACTTCAAATAGGCTCATGATGATCAGTTGATTAAGCCTACAAAAAGAATAGATGACAAAACATCCCATTTTTGCTTGTAAGCTCAAAGAGCTTCAATGCTAGCACTTAGGTTAATCAACATGTTATAAGCTTAATAAAATACAAGTAAGCACATGATAAATCATTTCATATATAATTGAATGTGCATACAAAATTTGGTCATTCAATTTGATCATGCAAATCTCAACTAGCCCAGTTTAATGACTGTACAGGTGAATTAATTTCAACAGACAAATTGAACCTGATAAACTTAAAATTGACCTAACACTATTTGACAATGAAAAATTCCAGAGTGTCTTAAATAATTTTCAGAACAAAAATCAAGTCAATCAGGGCTCATATGAATAAGTTATGAATGTTCAACCAACGTGTGCGCAGTGTGATGTTGTGACATATTTTAGCATTGAAAAATAAGTCAGTCCAGATTCATCCAATTTATATCAAACATGATAAAACATGATTCCAAAGATATATAATGAAGCTTAAATCAGTTGATATAATTCATTTCATGATTTATCTAAATTCATCCAAAGTTAAGCACAATCAAATAGTCCAATATGTATTTTTGCATCAAAACACAAATGTAGGACCTATGGTCCAACACGAACAACTTTGAATGTTCAGAATTACTCAACTCTCTCCATGGAGGTGCTTTTAACGGTTTTGCCCAATTGAGAACGAAAGTTCGTCTTTAGGCTACGAAACAACCTACAAAGCCTCTACTAGTAAATTTGGACGTAAAGCAAATATAAAGAGTGTAAGCCGAACAACATCGATGGTTCAGAACTGCTCAACTCTCTATATGTAGGTGCTTTTAACTGTTTTGCATAACTGTGAACGAAATTTATTTTTTGGCAACGAGAAAACCTACAAAGCCCATACTAGTAATTTTGGACATAAAGCAACAATAAAGAGTCTGCACCGAACAACTTTGATAGTTCAGAATTCCTCAAATCTCTCCATGGAGGGGATTTTAACGGTTTTGCCTAATCGAGAATGAAAGTTAGTTTTTTGGCAACGACATAACTAACAAAGCCTATAATAGTAATTTTGGACACAAAGCAACAATAAAAAGTCTGCACCGAACAACTTTGATAGTTCGGAATTCCTGAACTCTCTCCATGGAGGGGCTTTTATTGGTTTTGCTAAATTGAGAACGAAGGTTGGTCTTTTGGCTATGAAACAACCTACAAAGCCTCTACTAGTAAATTTGGACATAAAGCAACTATAAAGAGTGTACGCCGAACAACTTTGATGGTTCATAACTGCTCAACTCTCTCTATGGAGGTTTTTTTTAATGATTTTGCCTAATTGAGAATGAAAGTTGATATTTTGGCAAAGAAATAACCTACAAAGCATATACTAGTAATTTTAGACATAAAGCAACAAAAAATAGTGTAAACCGAACAACTTTGAATGTTCGGAATTGCTCAACTCTCTCCACGGAGATGCTTTTAACGGTTTTGCCCAATCGAGAACGAAAGTTGGTCTTTTGGCTACGAAACAACCTACAAAGCCTATACTAGTAAATTTGGACATAAAGCAACCATAAAGACTGGACGCCGAACAACTTTGATGGTTCACAACTGTTGGACCATATGTCCTACATTTATGTTTTGATGCAAAATACGTATTAGACTATTCGATTGTGCTTATCTTTGGATGAATTTGGATGAATTATGAAATGTATTTTCTCTACTAATTTAAGCTTCATTATATATCTTTGGAATCATGTTTGATCATATTTGATATGAATTTGATGATTCTGGACTTGTTCATTTTCGCACTACAAAAATTGTTCAAACATCACACTGTGCACACGTTGGTTGAATTTTCATAACTTATTCATATGATCTCTGATTGACTTGATTCTTGTTTTGAAAATTATTTACGACACTCTGAAATTTTTCATTGTGAAATATTGTTAGGTCAATTTTAAATCTATCATGTTCAATTTGTCAGTTGAAATTAATTCACTAGTGTAGTTGTGAAACTAGCCTAGTTGAGATTTGCATGATCAAATTGAATGTCCAAACGACCTCAATTATAAGTGAAATTTTGTATGCATATTATTATATAGATAAATTGATTTATCATTGCTTACTTTGAATTTTATTGAGCTTATATCATATTGGTTAACCCAAGTGCAAGCATTGAAGCTCTTTGAGCTTACAAGCAAAATTGGAGTGGTCTATCACTCATTTCTTTGTAGGTACAAATCATACACTTATTTGGGACATTAATTGAGGATATGAAATGGTCATGGAGTATTGAGGTTTCATTGTTTAGGCAAATGAAAAAGATTGGAGCCAAAACACTTGGAGGAAAATTGTCCACATCACCATGTACTATTATGTTCTTGTTTTCAAGTATTTTGGGGGGAATTTCGTGTGTGCCTTCCAAGGGTTGTTTGGTTGATTGTTGAAGCCTTTCTAAGCATGAAGAAGAGTTTAACAAGAAGCACAAAAGATCCAAACAAACCTTGCAGCCAAGATTTGAAATTTGAATCAAAGGTTGACCAAAAGTCAATAACGGCTAGCTTTTCAATGGTGTTGATTGATTTCATTTTTGAAGATGAAGGGCAGAGATTATAAGTTGATTGAGGGCTGAGATTGAAGATTAACAAGATCCAATGGCCAAGATTGAATGGCGACAAATGAAGAGGAAAGTCATGCTTCATTACACACTTGGAAAAACTCATGTGCAAAAATTACCAAGAGAGCTTTTGTTCTTGATTCTACAATTTTTGAGTGATCTTTTCTTGATATTTTGATCATCATTTGCTGAGATTATTGTCAGCATCTTCCCTTCATCAACCTCAAGCTAAGACACACTTTCAAGCCGAAAATCATTATGGTACTTCTTTGAGTGTTCTTGAGCTACTTTCCACAAAGCTTCTCCTAAACTTATTTCCATATTTGTGAGACTTTGTGTGAACCTTTGGTTGAGTGAAAGCCACGACTTTGAGCCAAATTTATATCCTACCAGTGAGCTTTATATTGAGAGATTAAGTGTTCCTCATCCAAATAGCCTAGAGCTAATCTTGAGAGAACCAAAAACCAAATCACTTGTAAAAGTCCCTTTTGAGGGCACTACCTTTGAGAGGTCTGTGAAAGTTTAAGGTTAGCTTCAAACCTTGGTGGTGTACAAGTTTCGGGTGTGCTAGACTTTGAATTTTGATCTAAATTTTTGATATAGTATTAATTAAGGTATTATGATATTGCATACCAAATTTCGTTGCATTTGGACTTGAATTGCTAGGTCAAATAATATCTACTTGGTTGGTTGACAGATTTGTACTATAAACACTGTTTTGATCATTTGTACATTTTTTGATTGTGGTTTTTGTATTTGGGGTTTATACTTAGTTTTTGGAGACACAATTCACCCCCCTCTTATGTTAGCCTAGTGATTTCAATTGGTATCGGAGGGAGGTTAGCAAAGTATTAGAATTAACATTCTAGCTTAGATCAAATGGCTTACACTAGTACTAGACCACATGATGGTGAGGGCTTGTCATCAAATAGGCCACCGTTCTTTGATGGCAAGGACTATGTTTTTGGAAGAATAGGATGAGGATTTTTAGTAGGAGTATGGACATGGCTTTGTTGAGAGTTATAGAGAATGGACCATTCATTCCTACTAAGAGAGAGGGAGATAAGGTAGTTCCTAAGGATGAAAATGAGTATAGTGAGAGTGATGACAAGAAGGTGAGTTTAAATGAGAAAGTAATTAACTTGTTACACATTGCATTAGATAGGGGTGAGTATGATCATATTAGTGCATGTACTAGTGCTCAAGAGATATGGAAAATGCCAGAATTAAAGCATGAAGGAACTAGTCAAGTTAGATTGCAAAATTAACATGTTAGTGCAAAAGTATGAATTGTTTAAAGTGCTTGAAGGTGAATGCATTAGTGACATGTTTAATAGGTTGACATGCATATGCAATGATTTGAATACACTTGGCAAACTTTACCCTATGCATGACAAGGTGCAAAAAGTTCTGAGGAGCTTACCTAGAAATTGGAGTGAGAAGGTTACCGCCATCGAGGAGGCCAAAGACTTGAGGACTTTGAAGTTGGACGAGCTCATTGGGAGTTTGATGACTCATGAGATAAAATTGTTGAATAGAGTGGATGAAGAGCCTCAAAGGAAGAAGGGCATTGCCCTAGCCGTGACTACTAAACCTAAAGGGGCTATGGCTTCTAAGGTGAAGGATGAAGAGAACTCTTCAAGTAGTGAAAGTGATGAGGATAGTGATGATGAGATGGCAATGATGGTGAAGAACTTCAAGAAGTTTTTGAAGAACAAAAGAGGAGGATTCAAGAATAGGAAGTTCAAGGGAAAGGAGAAGGAAAGAGAGAAGCCATCTTGCTTCAATTGTGGCAAGGTTGGCCACTTCCAAGCCGAATGCCCCAAAGCATCCAAGAAATATCACAAGGGAAAAGGCAAAGAGAAGAAGAAGGCATTGAAAGCAACATGGGATGATTCATCATCAAGCTCATCAAGTGAGGATGAGATGGAGCATAAGGCACACTTTTGTCTTATGGCAGAAGAGGAGAAAATTGGCTCATCTTCTCAAGATGAGATGGTAAAAGATTCTACTCCTTTAACCTATGATGAATTGTATTCCAATTATGATGATTTATGTGATTCTCATGGTATGTTGCTTAGAAAGTGCAAACAACTTAAGAAAGAAAATGCTAGACTTATGAAAAATGATGAAATGCATGTTAGTGAAATTGAGGAGTTGAATGCCAAGTACGTTGCTCTATGTGCTAAAAATGATGATATGATACTTGAGCATGATGTTTTGATTGATGAGAATAAGTGTTTAAAAGGAAAATCTCTTATGCTTGATGAGAATGCTTGTATGGCTCAAAATTCAAATGTAAATATGCATGATTATGATCATCTTAAAGCTAGGGTGCTTGAGTTAAAAGAAGAATTAGTTACATGGGATGAACATGAGTGTGTAATGTTTTCCAATGCTACTTCATTGCAACATGAGCTTGATATGATAAAAGAAAAGAATAGATTTCTAGAAACTCAATTGTCTAAATTTGCCATGAGTTCCTTGAAATTGGATGAAATGTTAGCCTCTCAAAGGCATTATTTAGATAGGAGTGGACTTGGTTATGATGCTATGACTCTTGATGGTTCTAAATGTGAAAATGCGAATCGGTTAAGCTTGTAAGACCTAAAGGAGACTTGACTAAAACTCCAAGGACTATATAAGGCTCGGCCAAGGCTTCAAAAGCCAAGGCCAAAGGTGCTCACTCCTTGGGTGGTGCATCTTCATCTAGGGCCACACACCCTAGACTGAGGAAAGTGAGTTTGAAAAAGGTTTGGGTGCCAAAGTGCTTGAAATATGATGACAAAATTGATTATGCAAGTGTTGTGCTAAAATTAAATGTCTATGCTATTGTATCTAACCCTCAAGGATCCAAAGTTTGGATACCTAAGGTCTTTTGAATTCACATGGTTAGGTATGCTTCAAGTCTTCATCAAATCCATGCCAATGGTACTTGGATAGTGGATGCTCAAGGCACATGAGTGGAGATCGAACCTTATTTACTTCATTCAAGGAAAAGAAGAATGGTGGTTATGTCACTTTTGGAGACAATTCTAAGGGAAAAATTCTAGGCATAGGATCGATTGGTAAGGGTTCCTTTTCTCTAAATGATTGTCTTTTCGTTGAAACGTTGCAATTTAATTTGCTTAGCATTAGTCAATTAGCGGATAAAGGATATGATTCTCATTTTAAGAAAGGTAAATGTTGTATTGTAGATGAGCATGATAATATCATTACATCCGATGTTAGAATAGGTCATATGTATGCACTTGACTTAAATATGATGAATGATAATATGACATGTTTGATTTCTTCTAATGATGTTGTGTTGTATTGGCATAGAAGATTGGGTCATGTAGGTGTTTCTACTTTGAGAAAGCTTAGTTCAAAAGAATTAGTTAGAGGCTTACCCAAGTTGAAGTTTGGTGATTCCATTATATGTGAACATTGCATTAGAGGTAAGCAAATTAAGGAGTCTTTTAAATAAAAAATGTTGTTTATACTTCGAGGCCACTTCAACTATTGCATATTGATTTGTTTGGTCCTAGTAGGACAAAGAGTTTAGGTGGCAAGTATTATGCATTTGTTATTGTTGATGATTATTCAAGATTTACTTGGTGTTTATTTTTAGCTCATAAAAGTGATGCATTACATGAGTTTAAATATTTCATTAAAAGAGTGAAAAATGAGCATGAATTGCATGTTTCCAAAATTAGGAGTGACCATGGAGGTGAATTTGAAACCTATGGATTTGATGCTTTATGTGACTCTTATGGTATTACACATAATTTTAGTGCACCTAGAACACCATAACAAAATGGAGTTGTTGAAAGGAAAAATAGGACACTACAAGAGTTAGGTAGAACCATGATGCTTGAATATGTCTTACCTAAACACTTTTGGGCCAAAGCTATAAATAATGCATATTATGTCTCTAATAGGTTGTCTATTAGAAAGATTTTGAAAAAGACTCTATATGAGCTCTTGTATGCTAGGAAGCCTAAAGTTGACTATTTTAGAGTGTTTGGTTGTAAATGCTATATTTTGAATACAAAAGACAATCTTGATAAGTTTGATGCTAAGAGTGAAATTGGTATATTTCTTGGTTATTCTACTCATTCTAGAGCTTATAGAGTTTTTAATGATAAGTCTAAGGTTGTGGAAGAAAGTGTGCATGTTAAATTCGATGATATGTTTTCACTTGATCCAAATGTGCTTGTAGAAGAAGAAATTTCAGGTTTTGAAGGGCTAGATCATCCAAAGAGTTCACACTCTAATGGTGGTCATGATCTACAAATAAAAGAGGGTGATGATTTATTGGTGGGAAGCTTGAAGGAGATGGAAATCTCAAATGATGCTACATCAAATCAAGAAAACCAAGTGGAACCTATGTCTAACAATGAAGATCATGATGAGCATGATAATGATATACAATTGGGCAGCTCTAATAATCAAGGAAATAGGCTTCAAAAGAAGGACAAGCACATGCATCCTAAAGAGCTTATCATTGGAGACTTCTCAAAAAGCATTCAAACAAGATCAAGATTGAATTCAACGGTCAATTCTCATCCTTTAAATCTTTATGCTATGATATCTATGATAGAACCTAAGAATGTAAAAGATGCTTTAATTGATGAAGATTGGATTTTTGCTATGCAAGAAGAACATGAACAATTTGAAAGAAGCAAGGTTTGGACACTTGTTCCAAAACCTAGAGACCACACCATTATTGGAACCAAATGGGTGTTTAGAAATAAGATGAATGAGAATGGTGAAGTGACTAGGAATAAGGCTAGGCTAGTAGCTCCAGGTTATTGTCAAGAAGAGGGTATAGATTATGAAGAAACCTTTGCACCGGTTGCAAGGTTGGAGACCATTAGACTTTTATTAGCTTTTGCATGCTATAAGAGTTTTAAACTTTTTCAAATGGATGTTAAGAGTGCTTTCTTGAATGGTGTGATAAATGAGGAAGTGTATGTTAAACAACCTCCGGGTTTTGAATTTAAAGAATACCCTAATCATGTTTATAAATTAGAGAATGCATTGTATGCCTTAAAGCAAGCACCTAGGGCATGGTATGAGAGAGAGTAAATTCTTATTAGAAAATGATTTTTCTTGTGGTAGTATTGATAATACTTTGTTTACTAAATGCAAAGGTGATGACTTGTTGATTGTGCAAATATATGTGGATAACATTATATTTGGTGCTACTTTGGAATCAGTGTGTGATGAATTTGCTATGTGCATGAAAAGTGAATTTGAAATGTCCATAATGGGTGAGTTAACATGTTTTCTAGGATTGCAAATTAGACAAACCTCACATGGAATTCACATAAGTCAAACTAAATACACTTATGACTTGCCTAAAAGGTTTGGTATGGATTTGTCTAAAGGCTGTTCTACACCAATGGGGGTGACATCTAAATTAGAAGTCGACCTTAAAAGCAAAGAGGTGGATCAAAAGATGTATAGGTCTATGATTGGAAGTTTACTTTATTTGACCGCATCTAGGCCGGATATCATGTTTAGTGTGTGTATGTGTGCTAGATATCAATCTAATCCTAAAGAATCACACTTAATGGCCATTAGGAGGATATTGAGATATTTGAAAGATACACCAACCTTAGGGTTATGGTATGATAGAAAATCCTCATTTGACTTGCATGCTTTTAGTGATGCCGATTATGGAGGTTGTAGAATCGATATGAAAAGTACAAGTGGTACATGCCAATACCTAGGGAACATGCTTATATCTTGGTTTTCAAAGAAACAAACTTGTGTTGCTCTAAGTACAACCGAAGCCGAATACATGGCCATAGGTAGTTGTGTTGCACAAATTCTATGGATTAAACAACAATTGATTGATTTTAATATGTCATTTGATAACACACTTATTCAATGTGACAACATTAGTGCAATCCATTTATCTAAGAATCCGGTTCATCATGGAAAAGCCAAACACATTGAGATTAGACATCATTTTATAAGAGATCATGTAGCTAAAGGAAACATTGTGCTTGAACATGTTGAAGGAGAACACAATATTGCCGATTTGTTTACAAAACCATTAGCTAAGGATAGGTTTATAAAATTAAGAGATGTATTAGGATTGATTGATGCACCTTGAATGCATGGTCTTTACTTGATTGCATGTGACACATCTCGATTGGTTATATATACTTATTTGAATGAGATGCACATGTGTAGGGGGAGTTCACAAATAAACTCTTATGTGTTTGATGTGATTCCTTGCTTAAATGATGATCCATGATTGCTTCCATGTTATTGGTATTCCTTGCTAGCATATATGGTTTAATTGGTATTTTGAATGATTTTCAAGCTATGCATTCAATGTTTTTACACGGCTTAGGAAGTTGCACTTCATTGAGTTAAACCATTCATTGTTTTTGAAGTTGCATTACCCCTATTTCCTCACCTTTTTGAGCTCTTACAAAAAGGGGGAGAGATAATTGATGAAAAAGTGCATATGGTGCATATGATTTGATTAAAAATTCATATTAGTTGCACAACTTAAGGGGGGAGTGAGCTCGCCATGTTAAGGGAGAGTATGAAGATTAAAGTAAGGGTGAGCATCATAATAAGATTTTGAAAATATTACAAATTATCTCAAATTTTATTTGATTTCAAAATGGAGATATAATTTTGCTCACTTTATGCATGAAATTTGGTATCCAAATTCAATTGGTATCAAATAGTCCTTTTTAACATCATGTATTTTTGTAATCATCAAAAAGGGGGAGATTGTTGGACCATATGTCCTACATTTATGTTTTGATGCAAAATACGTATTGGACTATTTGATTGTGTTTATCTTTGGATGAATTTGGATGAATCATGAAATGTTTGATCATATTTGATATGAATTTGATGATTCTGGACTTGTTCATTTTCGCACTACAAAAATTGTTCAAACATCACACTGTGCACACGTTGGTTGAATTGTCATAACTTATTCATATGATCTCTGATTGACTTGATTCTTGTTTTGAAAATTATTTAAGACACTCTGGAATTTTTCGTTGGAAATATTTTGAGGTCAATTTTAAGTCTATCATGTTCAATTTGTCAGTTGAAATTAATTCACTAGTGTAGTTGTGAAACTAGCCTAGTTGAGATTTGCATGATCAAATTGAATGACCAAACGACCTCAATTATAAGTGAAATTTTGTATGCACATTCTTATATAGATAAATTGATTTATCATGTGCTTACTTGAATTTTATTGAGCTTATATCATATTGGTTAACCCAAGTGCAAGCATTGAAGCTCTTTGAGCTTACAAGCAAAATTGGAGTGTTCTATCACTCATTTCTTTGTAGGTACAAATCATACACTTATTTGGGACATTAATTGGGGATATGAAATTGTCATGGAGTATTGAGGTTTCATTTTTTAGGCACTTAGAACCCGAAATCCCCTAGGAAACCCTATTTGGGAGCAACTGAGATTATGTGAGCTACATTGAAGGATTAATTTAGGAAATAGTCTAAGACATATTTATTGAGAAATTTGACCAAATTTGGAGTGAAGAAGACTTAAATTGGTGCAACCCATTCTTATCTGAAATAGCCTAAATTTCTCAAATTGACCTTTCATGGGTTAGACTAGGTTGAATTAATGTTGGATGATTTATTTGGAGTAGGGGCTCGGTCATAACCCTTCTAGAAAGTCTTAGGAGCCTTTGGAGGGAGTTTTAGATGCCTTGGATTCATTTAAAATCAAATGAAAAAGATTGGAGCCAAAACTCTTAGAGAAAAATTGTCCACATCACCATGTACTATTATGTTCTTGTTTTCAAGTATTTTGGGGGGAATTTCGTGTGTGCCTTGCAAGGGTTGTTTGGTTGATTTTTGAAGCCTTTCTAAGCATGAAGAAGAGTTTAACAAGAAGCACAAAAGATCCAAACAAACCTTGCAGCCAAGATTTGAAATTTGAATCAAAGGTTGACCAAAAGTCAATAACGGCTAGCTTTTCAATGGTGTTGATTGATTTCGTTTTTGAAGATGAAGGGCAGAGATTATAAGTTGATTGAGGGCTGAGATTGAAGATTAACAAGATCCAATGGCCAAGATTCAATGGAGACAAATGAAGAGGAAAGTCATGCTTCATTCCACACTTGGAAAAACTCATGTGCAAAAATTACCAAGAGAGCTTTTGTTCTTGATTCTACAATTTTTGAGTGATCTTTTCTTGATCTTTTGATCATCATTTGCTGAGATTATTGTCAGCATCTTCCCTTCATCAACCTCAAGCTAAGACACACTTTCAAGCCAAAAATCATTAAGGTACTTCTTTGAGTGTTCTTGAGCTACTTTCCACAAAGCTTCTCCTAAACTTATTTCCATCTTTGTGAGACTTTGTGTGAACCTTTGGTTGAGTGAAAGCCACGAATTTGAGCCAAATTTATATCCTACCAGTGAGCTTTACATTGAGAGATTAAGTGTTCCTCATCCAAATAACTTAGAGCTAATCTTGAGAGAACCAAAAACCAAATCACTTGTAAAAGTCCCTTTTGAGGGCAGTACCTTTGAGAGGTGTGTGAAAGTTTAAGGTTAGCTTCAAACCTTGGTGGTGTACAAGTTTGGGGTGTGCTTGAAAACCCTAAGTTTGTGGTGAACTTGCAAAACCACTTATATCCTTTAGTGGATTTGAAAATTCTAAGCTTGAGAGCTTAGGTAGTGGATGCAGGTGTGAGCACCGAACCACTATATATCCTGTGCACTCCAATTTTTATGTTCTTTCTTGTTTGGTGCTATTAGTGATTTGTGTGCCTTACAAATTGATATTAGGGTGTTGCTTGCTGCCATTGTTTGTTGGGATATTGCTTGTGGTTGAACAACTTGTGATTAGTGGATTCTAGGTATACTTTTGATAGTTAATTTTCTGGAATAGCAATCTGTCCATGCACTGTTCATATAGCTAGAGTTTGAATTTTGATCTAAATTTTTGATATAGTATTAATTAAGGTATTTTCATATTGTATACCAAATTTCGTTGCATTTGGACTTGAATTGCTAGGTCAAATAATATCTACTTAGTTGGTTGGCAGATTTGTACTATAAACACTGTTTTGATCATTTGTACATTTTTAGATTGTGGTTTTTGTATTTGGGGTTTATACTTAGCTTTTGGAGACACAATTCATCCCCCACCCTCTTAGTTTTTGGACATAAAAGCAACAATAATGAGTCTGCACCGAACAACTTTCATCGTTCGGAATTCCTCAACTCTTTCCATGAAGGGGCTTTTATTGGTTTTGACAAATTTACAACGAAAGTCGGTCTTTTGGCTACAAAACAAGCTACAAAGCCTCTACCAGTAAATTTGGACATAAACCAACTATAAAGAGTGTACGCCAAACAACTTTGATGGTTCAGAAATGCTCAACTCTCTCAATGGAGGTTTTTTTAACTATTTTGCCTAATTGAGAATGAAAGTTAATATTTTGGCAAAGAAATAACCTGTAGCCTATACTAGTAATTTTGGACATAAAGCAACAAAAAATAGTGTAAATATAACAACTTTGAATGTTCGGAATTGCTCAACTCTCTCCATGGAGAGAGCTTTTAACGATTTTGCCGAATTGAGAACGAAAGTTGGTCTTTTGGCTACAAAACAACCTACAAAGCCTCTACTAGTAAATTTGGACATAAAGCAACTATAAAGAGTGTACGCCGAACAACATTGATGGTTCAGAACTGCTCAACTCTCTCTATGTAGGTGCTTTTAACGATTTTGCATAACTGAGAACGAAAGTTATTTTTTGGCAACGAAAAAAACCTACAAAGCTCATACTAGTAATTCTGGACATAAAGCAACAATAAAGAGTCTGCACCGAACAACTTTGATAGTTCGGAATTCCTCAAATCTCTCCATGGAGGGGATTTTAAAGGTTTTGCCTAATTGAGAACGAAAGTTGATTTTTTGGCAACGAAATAACTTACGACGCCTATACTAGTAATTTTGGACATAAAGCAACAATAATGAGTGTACACCGAACAACTTTGAATGTTCGGAATTACTGAACTCTCTCCAAGGAGGTGCTTTTAACGGTTTTGCCCAATGGAGAACGAAAGTCGGTCTTTGGGCTATGAAACAACCTACAAAGCCTCTACTAGTTAATTTGGACATAAAGCTACAATAAAGAGTGTACACCGAACAACTTTGATGGTTCAGAACTGGTTAACTCTCTCTATGGAAGTGCTTTTAAAGGCTTTAGCTATTCGAGAACGAAAGTTGATTTTTTGGCAACGACATAACCAACAAAGCCTATACGAGTAATTTTGGACACAAAGCAACAATAAAGAGTCTGCACCGAACAACTTTGATAGTTCAGAATTCCTCAACTCTCTCCATGGAGGGGCTTTTATTGGTTTTGCCGAATCGAGAATGAAGGTCGGTCTTTTGGCTACGAAACAGCCTACAAAGCCTCTACTAGTAAATTTGGACATAAAGAAACTATAAAGAGTGTATGCCGAACAACTTTGATGGTTCAGAACTGTTCAACTCTCTCTTTGGAGGATTTTTACCGATTTTGCCTAATTGAGAACGAAAGTTGATATTTTTGCAAAGAAATAACCTACAAAGCATATACTATTAATTTTGGACATAAAGCAACAAAAAATACTATAAACCGAACAACTTTGAATGTTCGGAATTACTCAACTCTCTCCATGGAGGTGCTTTTAACGGTTTTTCCCAATGGAGAACGAAAGTCGGTCTTTGGGCTATGAAACAACCTACAAAGCCTCTACTAGCAAATTTGGACATAAAGCAACTATAAAAAGTGTATGCCGAACAACTTTGATGGTTCAGAACTGCTGAACTGTCTCTATAAAAGTTCTTTTAATGGTTTTACCTATTCGAGAACAAAAGTTGATTTTTTTGCAACGAAATAACCTACAAAGCCTATACTAGTACTTTTGGACACAAAACAACAATAAAGAGTCTGCACCGAACAACTTTGATAGTTCAGAATTCCTCAACTCTCTCCATGGAGGGACTTTTCTTGGTTTTTACGAATTGAAAACGAAAGTCGGTCTTTTGGCTACGAAACAACCTACAAAGCCTCTACTAGTAAATTTGGACATAAAGCAACTATAAAGAGTGTACTTGGAACAACTTTGATGGTTTAGAACTGCTCAACTCTCTCTCTATAGAAGTGTTTTTAACGGTTTTACCTATTCGAGAACGAAAGTTGCTTTTTTTGGCAACGAAATAACCTACAAAGCCTATACTAGTAATTTTGGACATAAAGCAACCATAAAGAGTATGCACCGAAAAACTTTGGTAGTTCGGAATTCTCAACTCTCTCCATGAAGGGGCTTTCAACGGTTTTGCCTAATTCAGAACGAAAGTTTATTTTTTGGCAACGAAATAACCTACGACGCCGATAATAGTAATTTTTGACATAAAGTAACAATAATGAGTGCACACAGAACAACTTTGATGGTTCGGAATTGTTCAACTCTCTCCATGGAGGTGCTTTTAACAGTTTTATCCAATTGACAATGAAAGTTGGTCATTTGGCTACGAAACAAACTACGAAGCATATACTAGTAAATTTGGACATAATTCAACAATAAAGAGTGTACAAGGAACAACTTTGATAGTTCGTACTTACTCAACTCTCTCCATGGATGGGCTTTTAATGGTTTTGCCTAATTGAGAACGAAAGTTGGTTTTTTGGCAACGAAATAACCTACGACGCCTATACTAAATTTTGGACATAAAGCAACAATAATGAGTGTACATCGAACAACTTTGCTCAACTCTCTCAATGGAGGTGTATTAATTTTAGAACATGCAGAAGCGTTTTATGGATCGTTCTTAGCAGAGGTACAAATCAAAAATTTAATCGGAAGCCATAAAACCGTAACGTGCTACACGCCTATCATGTGTGTTATCCTTGATCCAATTAATTTTGTAATTAATCCTAGCATGTTTCTAGTATTAATTTCATACAAAATAGTTCTTAGATCTAAACATACAATCATAGCATGAAGAAGGTTAGAAGATTAATACCAACCTCTTTACTATCGAGGTCCAACGTGCTATCCGTATTGGTTACGAACTCAACACTCGATCCCGATCTAGACTCCTTGATCACGAACCACCGATTTGTAGAGCAATGAACGGATCACCAAGAATGGCCAGCGTCTTTTCTTAGGTATTCCCTTTAATCTCCTTGCGAATGAGCAAAGCAAAATCACCAATTGGTAGTGAACCACAAATAATCACACATGGCTGCACCTTTTTTTTTCCTCAAAAGAACACTCGGCAACTTTTATAAAAAAAAACACAACTTGGCTTTCTTTGTGAATTGAATCACACGGCATCACCTTTTTTTTGTGTTGTAAAAGTTACCAATATGAGAGAGATATATGATGTATTTATATCTAAAGTCAACAAGTCTCCTTTAAGGTTTTGTTTTACTAGTCCTACATGAAATAGAAAAAGTCAAAACCCAAGGTCACCTAAATCACATATTGTGATCGGCACCTTTTGCATGTACATTTATTGGGCCATGCATGAAAGCATGATTTGGACCTTAACATGGCCCAAAGTAAAAACCTTTTTGATTAAGTCCAATCTAATTGGACCTCTAGGTTTTCTTTTGGCCCAATACCTCAAGAATTCAAGGCTCAAATATTATTTGTTCCTTGGTCCATTCTTGATTTTAATTTTGATTATGTAAAATATTTATTTTACAATCTAAATCAAAATTTCGAGACTTATTAATTTTCATAAATACTCTTACAAGAATTTTGTATATCTCAACGAAAATAATTTTATCTTAGGGTTATCATTGGAAAACCAACACCCAATAAAATTATATCTATTTGTTATACAAATATTATTCTTGTAACTTTCCCAATTAACCGTTGTGATATGGTGAATTTTGCAGATCTTCCTTAAATAGGACAAGAGATTATTAGGGCTACCAAGGGGACTCCACAGGACATACATATTGTGGCTCCCAAAATATTATTCTTTACCGTTAAGCCCTATGACTAGGAATAATATATCAATCCAATGTTCATCTGACACTACCTGAACTTTGGATGCACTCCCCAATATGTACAATTCTTACATCGAGGCTTTTCCACAATTAGAAACCTGTCCCTGACCTATGGGAAGTGTACTTGCATATCCTCCATGCAACACCCGGTAAGATGGAGTGAATTTATTCGTACTATCGTACACTCCAAAACCCATATTTTCTCTGAGCTCCATATTCCTTTATATCTATCCTCTAAGCGTATTAAATTGACCCGTCGATCAATTTAATTCACAACGCTTGATCCGTTAGAATCACTATGCATAGTTTCTAGATAGATTAATTTGAACCTCTCAGATGGGTGCTTACACTTCCGTAACCGAAAGTACATGAATGACTATTTTGTAAGTATGCGCTTATACCCTTGTGGCATATATACATCCAAGTCATCAAGATTTTGACAATAGTGCGTGTCTCACTTATTGATGAATCAAAATGCATACGCTATAAGTATAAACGTATTGACCTACTCAAGCTTGAGATATACCGTACTCCCACAGCTATAAGATGAACAGCTCTTTGATAGCACATTTCTAGTTGTTCATTCCCATGTAAGTCCGTCAATATATATGTCCACATATACACTAGTGTACCAATTCGAGAATTCTCTCAAACGGTTAAGACAAACCATTCCCCTAATTGGAGATGTCCATGCACTACAACCTATATCAACAAAGTGCCTAGCTTTGTTAATCTGGTTGTGACTAATGATTTAGAATGTAATAATGAATCTTGTGTCAATCTATACTCACACTTCAAGTGTATCTGAGTATCCAAGATTCACATATCTAACATACTTAGACCTTGATAGAACATTCACATATAAATGAAATATTTAAAATAAAACATTTAAAACACAAATGCAATCATAAAATATTTATTCTTGAATTTCATAATTATCTTTACATGGTATGTTTTTAGGACATCATCCCAACATGTACACCGAACAACTTTTAATGTTCGGAATTGCTCAACTCCCTCCATGGAGGTGCTTTTAACGGTTTTCCCGAATTGAGATTGAAAGTTGGCCTTTTGGCTACGAAACAACCTACAAAGCCTCTACTAGTAAATTTGGACATAAATCAACCATAAAGAGTGTAGGCCGAACAACTTTGATGGTTCAGAACTGCTCAACTCTCTCTATGGAAGTGCTTTTAACGGTTTTGCCTAATTGAGAACGAAAGTTGATTTTTGGGCAACGAAATAACCTGCAAAGCCCATACTAGTAATTTTGGACATAAACCAACAATAAAGACTCTACACCAAACAACTTTGATAGTTCAGAATTCCTCAACTCTCTCCGAGGAGGGGCTTTTAACAATTTTGCCTAATTGAGAACGAAAGTTGACTTTTTGGCAACCTTATAATCTACGACACTTATAGTAGTAATTTTGGAGATAAAACAACAATAATGAGTGTACACCGAACAACTTTGAATGTTCTGAGTTGCTCAACGCTCTCCATGGAGGTACTTTTAACGGTTTTGCCCAATCGAGAACGAAAGTTGCTCTTTTGGCAACGAAACAACCTATATTGCCTACGCTAGTAATTTTGGACATAAAGCAATAATAAAGAGTCGGCACCGAACAACATTGATAGTTTGGAATTCTTGAAATCTCTCCATGGAGGGGCATTTAATGGTTTTGCGTAATTGAGAATGAAAGTTGGTTTTTTGGCAACAAAATAACTTACGATGCCAATACTAGTAATTTTGGACATAAAACAAAAATAACGAGTATACACCGAACAACTTTGAATGTTCGGAATTCCTCAACTCTCTCCATGGAAGTGCTTTTAACGGTTTTGCCCAATCGAGAACGAAAGTTGGTCTTTTGCTACGAAACAACCTACAAAGCTTCTACTTATAAATTTGGACATAAAGCAACTATAAAGAGTGTACCCCGAACAACTTTGATGGTTCAGAACTTCTAAACTCTCTCTATGGAGTCCTTTTAACGGTTTTATCTATTTGAGAACGAAAGTTGATTTTTTGGCAACGATATAACCTACAAAGCCTATACTAGTAATTTTGGACATAAAGCAACCATAAAGAGTTTGCACCGAACAACTTTGATGGTTCGGAATTCCTCAACTCTCTCCATGGAGGGGCTTTTAACAGTTTTGCCTTATTGGGAACGAAAGTTGATTTTTTGGCAACGAAATAACCTACGACGCCTATACTAGTAATTTTGTACATAAAGAAACAATAATGAGTGTACACCAAACAACTTTGAATGTTCGAAATTGCCCAACTCTCTCCATGGAAGTAGTTTTAACGGTTTTACCCAATCGAGAACAAAATTGGTCTTTTAGCTACGAAACAACCTGCAAAGCTTCTACTGGTAAATTTCGCCATAAAGCAACTATAAAGATTGTACGCCGAAAAACTTTGATGGTTCAGAACTACTCAACTCTCTCTATGGAAGTGTTTTTAATGGTTTTACTTATTTGAGAATGAAAGTTGATTTTTTGGCAACGAAATAACCTACAAAGCCTATACTAGTAATTTTGGACATAAAGCAACAATAAAGGGTCTGCACCGAACAACTTTGATAGTTCGAGATTCCTCAACTCTCTCCGTGGGGGAGCTTTTAGCGATTTTGCGTAATTGAGAACGAAAGTTGACTTTTTGGCAACGAAATAACCTACAATGCTTATACTAGTAATTTTGGACATAAATCAACAATAATGAGTGTACACCGAACAATTTTGAATGTTCAGAATTGCTCAAGTCTCTCCATGGAGGTGCTTTTAATGGTTTTGCCCAATCGAGAATGAAAGTTGGTCTTTGGGCAATGAAGCAACCGATAAAGCCTATACTAGTAATTTTGGACATAAAGCAACAGTAAAGAGTCTGCATCGAACAACTTTGATAGTTCAGAATTCCTCAAATCTCTCTATGGAGGGGTTTTTAACGATTTTGTCTAATTGAGAACGAAAGTTGGTTTTTTTTGCAACGAAATAACTTACGATGCCTATACTAGTAATTTTGGACAGAAAACAACAATAATGAGTGTACACCGAACAACTTTGAATTTTTTGAATTGCTCAACTCTCTCCATGGAAGTGCTTTTAATGGTTTTGCCCTATCGAGAACGAAAGTTGGTCTTTTGGCTACGAAACAACCTACAAAGGCTCTACTTGTAAATTTGGACATAAAGCAACTATAAAGAGTGTACGCTGAACAACTTTGATGGTTCAGAGTTGCTGAACTCTCTCTATGGAAGTGCTTTTAACAGTTTTACCTATTTGTAAACGAAAGTTGATTTTTTGGCAACGAAATAACTTACAAAGCGTATACTAGTAATTTTGGACATAAAGCAACCATAAAGAGTCTGCACCGAAAAACTTTGATGGTTTGGAATTCCTCAACTATCTCCTGTTAGTTGCTAAAATAAATTTTAGAACATGCGGAAGCGTTTTATGGATCGTTCTTAACATAGGTACAAATCAAAAATTTAATCGGAAGCCAAACAACCCTAGATTGCTACACGCCTATCAACCTAGATCCAATTAATTTTGTAATTAATCGTAGCATGCTTCTAGTATTAATTTCATACAAAATAATTCTTAGATCTAAACCTACAATCATGGCATGAAGAAGGTTAGAAGAAGAATACCAACCTCTTTACTATCGAGGTCCAACGTGCTATCCGTCTTGATCACGAACTCAACACTTGATCACGAACACACGAACGGATCTTGAACACACCCTTTGTTTGATCACACCTCTTGATCACGAACCACCAATTTAGAAAGCAAGAATCACCAAGAATAGCCTATGTTGTTTCCTAGGTATTCTCTTTAATCTCCTTGCGAAAAAGCAGAGCAAAAAACCCAATTGGTAGTGAACCAAAAGAATCACACACGGCTCCCTCTCTAGGAACACTCGGCTCCTATTTTGAGAAAAATAACTTGGTTGTTTTTCTTATGAATAAATCACACGGCCAGCCCATTTTATTTTCTAAAACAAAACCTTTTCATTGTGTTAAAAAGTCTCCTTTTAGGTTTTGTTTTCCTAATCCAAATGGAACTAGGAAAAAACAAAACGGTGGCCATCCTTATCCATTCATAGAAAAGTTGTTGTGTTTATGTATATAACAAATCATTATTTGACTTGACTTCTAATCCAAATTGGATTCAAAGCCAAAACAAATATGGAATACTTTAACAAGTATAATCGGAGCCCAAATTATCCACAATGGGTCGGCCATATATTGCTATGTAATAACATGGTTTGAGCCTAGCTTGGCCCAATATTTCAAGAACTCAAGGCTCAAATTTGTTTTGTTCCTTGGTCCATTCTTGACTTTAATTTGTTTTTGATTATGTAAAATATTTATTTTACAATCTAAATCAAAACTCCGAGATTTGTTATTTTTACATGAATACACTTACAAGAATTTTGTATATCTTAACAAAAACAATTTTATCTTAGGGTTATCTTTGGAAAACCAAAACCCAATAAAATTGTATCTATTTGTTATACAAATTCCATTCTTGTAACTTTTCCAACAACTGTTGTGATATGGTAAATTTTGCCGATCTTCCTTAAATAGGACAAGAGAATATATAGAGCTGTAAAGGGGACTCCGTAGGACATAAATATTGTGGCTCCCGAAATATTATTCTTTACCGTCAAACTCTATAACTAAGAATAATATAACAATCCAATATTCGTCTGACACTACCTGAACTTTGGATGCACTCCCCAATATGTACGATTCTTACATCGAGGCTTTTCCATAATTAGAAACCTGTCCCTGACCTATGGGAAGCGTACTTGCATATCCTCCATGCAACACCCGGTAAGATGGAGTGAATTTATTCGTACTATCAAACACTCCAAAATCCATATTTTCTCTGAGCTCCAGATTCCTTTATATCTGTCCTCTAAGCGTATTAAATTGACCCGTCGATCAATTTAATTCACACGCTTGATTCGTTAGAATCACTATGCATAGTTTCTAGATAGATTAATTTGAACCTCTCAGATGGGTGCTTAAACTTTCATAACTGAAAGTACATGAATGACTATTTTGTAGATATACGCATATACCCTAGTGGCATACATCCAAATCATCAAGATTTTGACAATAGTGTGTGTCTCACTTATTGATGAATCAAAATGCACACGCTATAAGTATAAATGTATTGACCTACTCAAGCTTGAGATATACCATACTCCCACAGCTATAGGATGAACAACTCTTTGATAGCACATTTCTGGTTGTTGATTCCTATGTAAGTCCGTCAATATATATGTCCACATATACACTAGTGCACCAAACCGATAATCATCTCAAACGGTTAAGACAAACCATTCCCCTAATTGGAGATGTCCATGCACTACAACCTATATCCACAAAGTGCCTAGCTTTGTTAATCTGGTTGTGACTAATGATTTAGAATGTAATAATGAATCTTGTGTCAATCTATACTCACACTTCAAGTGTATCTGAGTATCCAAGATTCACATATCTAACATCCTTAGAACTTGATAGAACATTCACATATAAATGAAATATTTAAAATAAAACATTTAAAACACAAATGTAACATAAAATGTTTATTCTTCAATTTCAGAATTGTCTTTACATGGTATGTTTTTAGGACATCATCCCAACATCTCCATGGATGGGCTTTTAACGGTTTTGCCTTATTGAGAACGAAAGTTGGTTTTTTGGCAATGAAATAACCTACGACGCCTATACTAGTAATTTTGGACATAAAGCAACATTAATGAGTGTACACCGAACAACTTTGAATGTTCAGAATTGCTCAACTCCCTCCATGGAAATACTTGTAACGGTTTTGCCCAATCGAGAACGAAAGTTGGTCTTTTGGCTACGAAAAAACCTACAAAGCCTCTACTAGTAAATTTGGACATAAAGCAACTATAAAGAGTGTACGCCGAACAACTTTGATGGTTCAGAACTGCTCAACTCTCTCTATGGAGGTGCTTTTAGCGGTTTTGCCTAATTGAAAATGAAAGTTGATTTTTTGGCAACGAAATAACTTACAAAGCCTATACTAGTAATTTTGGACATAAAGCAACCATAAAAAGTCTCCACCGAACAACTTTGATAGTTCGGAATTCTTCAACTCTCTCCATGGAGGGGCTTTTAATGGTTTTGCCTAATTGAGAATGAAAGTTGATTTTTTGGCAACGAAATAAACTACGATGCCGATGCTAGTAATTTTGGACATAAAGTAACAATAATGAGTGCAAACTGAACAACTATGATGGTTCGGAAATGCTAAACTCCCTCCATGGAGGTGCTTTTAACAGTTTTACCCAATTGAGAACTTAAGTTGGTCATTTGTCTACGAAAACAACTATGAAGAATATACAAGTAAATTTGGACATAATTCAACAATAAAGAGTGTACACCGAACAACTTTGATAGTTCGGAATTACTCAACTCTCTCCATGGATGGCTTTTAACGTTTTTTCCTAATTGAGAACGAAAGTTGGTTTTTTGGCAACGAAATAACCTACGACTCCTAAAATAATTTTCGACATATAGCAACAATAATGAGTGTACACCGAACAACTTTGAATATTCAGAATTGCTCAACTCCCTCCATCGAGGTACTTTTAACGGTTTTGCTAAATCGAGAACGAAAGTTGGTCTTTTGGCTACGAAACAACCTACAAAACCTCTACTAGTAAATTTGGACATAAACCAACTATAAGGAGTGTACGCCGAACAACTTTGATGGTTCAGAACTGCTCAACTCTCTCTATGGAGGTGTTTTTAACGGTTTTGCCTAATTGAGAACGAAAGTTGATTTTTTGGCAACGAAATAATCTACAAAGCCTATACTAGTCATTTTGGACATAAGACAACAATAAAGAGTCTGCACCAAACAACTTTGATAGTTCGGAATTCTTCAACTCTCTCCGTGGGGGCGCTTTTAACGGTTTTACCTAATTTGGAAGGAAATTTGACTTTTTGGCTACGAAATAACCTACGACGCCTATACTAGTAATTTTGTACATAGAGAAACAATAATGAGTCTACATGGAACAACTTTGAATGTTCGGAATTGCCCAACTCTCTCCGTGGAAGTACTTTTAATGGTTTTGCCCAATCGAGAATAAAAGTTAGTCTTTTGGCTACAAAACAACCTGCAAAGCCTCTACTAGTAAATTTGGACATAAAGCAACTATAAAGAGTGTACGCCGAACAACTTTGATGGTTCAGAACTCCTCAACTCTCTCTATGAAAGTGCTTTTAACGGTTTTACTTATTTGAGAATGAAAGTTGATTTTTTGGCAACGAAATAACCTACAAAGCCTATACTAGTAATTTTGGACATAAAGCAACAATAAAGGGTCTGCACCGAACAACTTTAATAGTTTGAAATTCCTCAACTTTCTCCGTGGGGGAGCTTTTAACGGTTTTGCCTAATTGAGAACGAAAGTTGACTTTTTGGCAACGAAATAACCTACGACGCTTATACTGGTAATTTTAGACATAAAGCAACAATAATGAGTGTACACCAAACAATTTTGAATGTTCGGAATTGCTCAAGCCTCTCCATGGAGGTGCTTTTAACGATTTTGCCCAATCGAGAATGAAAGTTGGTCTTTTGGCAATGAAGCAACCTACCTACACTAGTAATTTTGGATATAAAGCAACAGTAAAGAGTCTGCATCGAACAACTTTGATAGTTCAGAATTCCTCAAATCTCTCCATGGAGGGCCTTTTAACGGTTTTGTCTAATTGAGAACGAATGTTGGTTTTTTTGCAACGAAATAACCTACGATGCCTATACTAGTAATTTTGGACATAAAGCAACAATAATGAGTGTACACTGAACAACTTTCAATGTTCAGAATTGCTCAACTCTCTCCATGGAAGTGCTTTTAATGGTTTTGCCCTATCGAGAACGAAAGTTGGTCTTTTGGCTATGAAACAACCGACAAAGCCTCTACTTATAAATTTGGACATAAAGCAACTATAAAGAGTGTACGCCAAACAACTTTGATGGTTCAGAACTGCTCGACTCTCTCTATGGATGTGCTTTTATCGGTTTTGCCTAAATGAGAATGAAAGTTGATTTTTTAGCAACGAAATAATCTACAAAACCTATACTAATCATTTTCGACATAAGGCAACAATAAAGAGTCTGCACCGAACAACTTTGATAGTTCAGAATTCTTCAACTCTCTCTGTGGGGGGGCTTTTAACGGTTTTACCCAATTGGGAACGAAAGTTGACTTTTTGGCAACGAAATAACCTACGACGCCTATACTAGTAATTTTGGACATAAAGCAACAATAATGAGTGCACACCGAACAACTTTGAATGTTCGGAATTTCTCAAATCTCTCCTTGGAGGGGCTTTTAATAGTTTTGCCTAATTGAGATTGAAAGTTGGTTTTTTGGCAACGAAATAACCTGCGACGCCTATACTAGTAATTTTGGACATGAAGCAACAATAATGAGTGTACACCGAACAACTTTGAACGTTCGGAATTGCTCAACTCTCTCCATGGAATTGCTTTTAACGGTTTTGCCCATTCGAGATCGAAAGTTGGTCTTTTGGCTACGAAACAACCTACAAAGCCTCTAAAGTAAATTTCGACATAAAGCAACTATAAAGAGTGTACGCCGAACAACTTTGATGGTTTAGAATTGCTCAACTCTCTCTATGTAGGTACTTTTAACGGTTTTGCATAACTGAGAACGAAAATTGATTTTTTGGCAACGAAAAAACCTATGAAGCCGGTACTAGTAATTTTGGAGATAAAGCAACAATAAAGAGTGTGCACCGAACAAGTTTGATAGTTCGGAATTCCTTAATTCTATCCATGGAGGGGGTTTTAACGATTTTTCCTAAGTGAGAACGAAAGTTGGTTTTTTAGCAACGAAATAACTACGACGCCTGTACTAGTGATTTTTGACATAAAGCAACAATAATGAGTGTACACCGAACAACTTTGGATGTTCAGAATTGCTCAACTCTCTCCATGGAAGTCCTTTCAACGGTTTTGCCCAATCGAGAATGAAAGTTTGTCTTTTGGCTACGAAACAACCTGCAAGGCCTCTACTAGTAAATTTGGACATAATGCAACTATAAAGAGTGTATGGCGAACAACTTTGATGGTTCAGAACTGCTCAACTCTCTCTATGGAATTGCTTTTAACGGTTTTACCAGTTTGAGAACGAAAGTTGATTTTTTCGCAACGAAATAACTAACAAAGCCTATACTAGTAATTTTGGACATAAAGCAACCATAAAGAGTCTGCACCGAACAACTTTGATAGTTCGGAATTCGTCAACTCTCTCCATGGAGGGGATTTTAGCGGTTTTGCCTAATTGAGAACAGAAGTTCATTTTTTGGCAACGAAATTATCTATGATGCCGATACTAGTAATTTTGGACATAAAGCAACAATAATGAGTGTACACCGAAAATTTTTGAATATTCAAAATTGCTCAACTCCCTCCATGGAGATGCTTTTGACGGTTTTGCCAAATCGGAAATGAAAGTTGGTCGTTTGGCTATGAAACAAACTACGAAGCGTAAACTAGTAAATTTGGACATAATTCAACAATAAAGAGTGTACACCGAACAACTTTGATAGTTCGGAATTAGTGAACTCTCTCCATGGATGGGCTTTTAACGGTTTTGCCTCATTGAGAATGAAAGTTGGTTTTCTGGCAACGAAATAACCTACGACGCCTATACTAAATTTTGGACATTAGGCAACAATAATGAGTGTACATCGAACAACTTTCAATGTTTGTAATTGCTCAACTCCCTCCATGGAGTTGCTTTTAATGATTTTTCCCAATCGAGAACAAGTTGGTCTTTTGGCTACGAAGCAACCTACAAAGCCTCTACTAGTAAATTTGGACATAAATAAACCATAAAGAGTGTACGCCGAACAACTTTGATGGTTCAGAACTGCTCAACTCTCTCTATGGAAGTGCGTTTAACAATTTTGCCTAATTGAGAACGAAAGTTGATTTTTTTGCAACGAAATAGCCCACAAAGCCTATACTAGTAATTTTGGATATAAAGCAACAATAACGAGTGTACACCGAACAACTTTGAATGTTCGGAATTGCTCAACTCTCTCCGAGGAGGGCTTTTAACAGTTTTGCCTAATTGAGAACTAAAGTTGACTTTCTGGCAATGTAATAATCTACGACACTTATAGTAGTAATTTTCGAGATAAAGCAAAAATAATGAGTGTACACCGAACAACTTTGAATGTTCGGAATTGGTCAACTCTCTCCATGGAGGTTCTTTTAACGGTTTTGCCCAATCGAGAACGAAAGTTGATCTTTTGGCAACGAAACAACGTATATTGTCTATACTAGTAATTTTGGACAAAAATCAATAATAAAGAGTCTGCACCGAACAACATTGATAGTTCGAAATTCCTGAAATCTCTCCACGGAGGGGCTTTTAATGGTTTTGCCTAATTGAGAATGAAAGTTAGTTTTTTTGGCATTGAAATAAGCTACAACACCTATAATAGTAATTTTGGACATAAAGCAATAATAACGAGTGTACACGGAACAAATTTGAATGTTCAGAATTGCTCAACTCTCTTCATGGAAGTGCTTTTAACAGTTTTGCCCAATCGAGAACGAAAGTTAGTTTTTTGGCAACAAAATAACCTACGACGCCTATAATAGTAATTTTGGACATAAAGTAACAATAATGAGTGTACACGGAACAACTTTGATGGTTCGGAATTGCTCAACTCTCTCCATGGAGGTACTTTTAACAGTTTTACCCATTTGAGAATGAAAGTCGGTCATTTGGCTACGAAACAAACTACGAAGCATATACTAGTAAATTTGGACATAATTCAACAATAAAGAGTGTACACCGAACAACTTTTATTGTTCGGAATTACTCAACTCTCTCCACGGATGTGTTGGGTTTAGATGACTCATACACTGCGGAAATTAAAATTTTCCATTGAAACCCTCCAGAAGATTTATGTGAAAGGGCATAAATCGGTGTTATATAGTTTACCTCTTGAACCGCAGAAATCAAACGATTGCTTTGACTTGATGGATTCGAATCAACCGGCACTATCCGAACAAACAGCGCCTCTATGGTATCCACACGAACAAGACAAAGATCGCCCTTTTTCACGTTCTGCTAGCAACTAGGGAGAAGGGTGCTTCAACTCATTTTTCCCTCTCAACTCTCTATGTTTAGCTGCCACTCAAAAGTCACACTAGGGTTATCAACCATAACCCTAGATATAGCAAGCCCAAGGAAAAACGAAAAGCCCACATCCCCTTAAAGAAAAAGAGCCCACGTTTTGGACATTTAACCATGTTCAATTAATCCAATTAATTGTACCGGTAATGGACCTTACATAAAGCCCAAACGTAATTGTTATTCTCTAGTAACATAATCTTTGACTTATTCTATGTGTGCGACCCTATAGGTTCTCATCACGTTGGCAGTGAAACTAAAATCATATTTTAGCATCATAAACAATGAGAGGTATCTAGCAACACATCATTGTTACCCAAGTAACGAGAATGTCAATGATTCGACATAACCTTTATTCATGACCAATTTTACATGCGGTCCCTTTGTCCTTAATATCTTGATTAACATCGAGGCATGGAATGTGTCATCCTCGTATATGTTAATCTATGTGTTTCTTGATTCCGAGTAGACTATAAAAAAACAAACGAAATCAATATCACATATTGATTCATTTGAGCAAGGCCATGCATTTCTAAGTCTCACTCAATCAAGGGGCCCACGGATATCACTCCTGTTATATAGAAGGGACAAATACCATCTAGGTCACTCACATCCCTCTGCATGATTCGTGATACACCCAATCACTGACTTTATAGCCAACCCTTTTACAAGTGACGTTAGATAGTATCAAAGTGTATAACTCCTCATGTCGGGAACCGTAGTGATTTCAGGTTAAAGGAAAACATATATCATTGTCACTATGAGAATAGCTTATGACATTCATATAACAATCCATGGAGTATTCTCATGTTGGGTCTGTTCAGTACTTCCCGTTCTCTAACAAGTACCCATGTATTGATTTGATATCTCATATCCATGACTCGCAAGATTTAGTCATCAATCAACCTACATACTAGTCTCAACGTATTAATGCTATCCCATTTAACAATAATACTCGACTAGGGACGTTTAGGAATAGTGTTCTATATGCATCTATGATGATCTCACGTTCAAGTCACACACTTGAAGTCCCATAGCATCGAACCAACTATTCTAAGGATATTTATCATAATCATTTATATAGTGCAGATAAATAATTCATAATAAATAAAATACCTCAATTTAACATAATAAATGTATGCTAATACAATCATCCCATGATTGGCTCCTAGAGTATACACCAACAGGATGGGCTTTTAACGGCTTTGCCTAATTGAGAACGAAAGTTGGTTTTTTGGCAACGAAATAACCTACGACGCCTATACTAGTAATTTTGGACATAAAGCAACAATAATGAGTGTACACCGAACAACTTTGAATGTTCGGAATTTCTCAACTCTCTCCATGGAAGTGCTTTTAACAGTTTTGCCCAATCGAGAACGAAAGTTGGTCTTTTGGTTACGAAACAATCTACAAAGCCTCTACTAGTAAATTTGGACATAAAAAAACTATAAAGAGTGTACGCCGAATAACTTTCATGGTTCAGAACTATTCAACTCTCTCTATGGAGGCGCTTTTAACATTTTTACCTATTTGAGAACGAAAGTTGATTTTTTGGCAACGAAATAACCTACAAAGCCTATATTAGTAATTTTGGACATAAAGCAACCATAAAGAGTCTTCTCCGAACAACTTTGATGGTTCAGAATTCCTCAACTCTCTCCATGGATGGTTTTTTTGGCAACGAAATAACTACGACGCTTGTACTAGTAATGTTGGACATAAAGCAATAATGATTTTTTAGCAACGAAATAACCTACAAAATCAAAACTAGTAATTTTGGACATCAAGCAACCATAAAGAGTCTGCACCGAACACCTTTTGTAGTTCGGAATTCCTTAACTCTCTCCATGGAGGGGTTTTAATGGTTTTGCCCAATCGAGAACGAAAGTTGGTCTTTTGGCTATGAAACAACCTACAAAGCCTCTACTAGTAAATTTGGACGTAAAGCAACTATATAGAGTTTATGCCGAACAACTTTGATTGTTCAGAACTGCTGAACTCTCTCTATGGAAGTGTTTTTAATGGTTTTACATATTTAAGAACGAAAGTTGCTTTTTTGGTAACGAAATAACCTACAAAGCCTATACTAGTAATTTTGGACATAAAGCAACCATAAAGAGTCTGCACCGAACAACTTTGATGGTTCGGAATTCCTCAACTCTCTCCATAGAGGTGCTTTTAACGGTTTTGCCTTATTGAGAACGAAAGTTAGTTTTTTGGCAACGAAATAACCTACAACGCCTATACTAGTAATTTTGGACATATAGCAACCATAAAGAGTCTGCACCGAACAACTTTGATGGTTCGGAATTCCTCAACTCTCTCCATGGAGGGGATTTTAACGGTTTTGCCTCATTGAGAATAAAAGTTGGTTTTTTGGCAATGAAATAACCTACGACGCCGATACTACTAATTTTGGACATAAAGCAACCATAAAGAGTCTACACCGAACAACTTTGAATGTTCGGAATTGCTCAACTCTCTCCATAGAGGTGCTTTTGACGGTTTTGCCCAATCGAGAACGAAAGTTGGTGTTTTGGCTACGAAACAACCTACAAAGCCTCTAAAGTAAATTTGGACATAAAGCAACCGTAAAGAGTGTACGCCGAAAAACATTGATGGTTCAAAATTGCTGAACTCTCTCTATGTATGTACTTTTAACGGCTTTGCATAACAGAGAACGAAAGTTGATTTTTTGGCGCCGGAAAAACCTACGAAGCCCATACTAGTAATTTTGGACATAAAGCAACAATAAAGAGTCTGCACCGAACAACTTTGGTAGTTTGGAATTCCTCAACTCTCTCCATGGAGGGGCTTTTTAACAGTTTTGCCTAATTGAGAAAGAAAATTAATTTTTTAGCAACGAAATAACGTACGAAGTCTCAACTAGTAATTCTGGACATCAAGCAACCATAAAGAGTCTGCACCGAAAAACTTCGTTAGTTCGGAATTCCTCAACTCTCTCCATGGAGGTGCTTTTATTGGTTTTGCACAATTGAGAACGAAAGTCGGTCTTTTGGCTACGGAACAATTTACAAAGCCTCTACTAGTAAATTTGGACATAAAGCTAATATAAAGAGTGTATGCCGAACAACTTTGATGGTTCAGAACTACTCAACTGTCTCTATGGAGGTGCTTTTAACGGTTTTGCCTAATTGAGAACGAAAGTTGATTTTTTGGCAACGAAATAACGTACAAAGACTATACTAGTTATTTTTGACATAAAGCAGTAATAAAGAGTCTACACCGAACAACTTTGATACCTCGGAATTCCTCAACTCTCTCCGGGGGGGGGGGGGGGGGGGGGGGTTTAACGGTTTTGCCTAATTGAGAATGAAAGTTGACTTTTTGGCAACGAAATAACCTATGTCGCCTATACTAGTAATTTTGGACATAAATCAACAATAACGAGTGTACACTGTACAACTTTGAATGTTCGGAATTGCTCAGCTCCCTCTATGGAGGTGCTTCTAACGGTTTTGCCCAATCGAGAACGAAAGTTGGTCTTTTGGCAACGAAACAACCTATAAAGCCTATACTAGTAATTTCGGACATAAAGCAACAATAAAGAGTCTGCACCGAACAACTTTGATAGTTCAGTATTCCTCAAATCTCTCCATGGATGGGCTTTTAACGGTTTTGCCTAATTGGGAACGAATGTTTTTGGCAACGAAATAACCTACGACGCCTATACTAGTAATTTCGGACATAAAGCAACAATAATAAGTGTACACCGGACAACTTTGAATGTTCAGAATTGCTCAACTCTCTCCCTGGTAGTGCGTTTAACGATTTTGCCCAATTGAGAACGAAAGTTGTTCTTTTGGCTACGAAACAACCAACAAAGCCTCTACTGGTAAAGTTGGACATAAAGCAACTATAAAAAGTGTACGCCGAACAACTTTGATTGTTCAGAACTGCTCAACTCTCTTTATGGAGGTGCTTTTAATGGTTTTGCCTAATTGAGAACGAAAGTTGATTCTTTGGCAGCGAAATAACCTACAAAGCCTATACTAGTAATTTTGGACATAAAGCCACAATAAAGAGTCTGCACCGAAGGACTTTGATTGTTCGGAATTCCTCAACTCTCTCCGTGGAGGGCTTTTAACGGTTTTGCCTAATTGAGAACGAAAGTTAACTTTTTGGTAACAAAATAACCTACGACGCTGATACTAGTAATTTAGGACATAAAACAACAATAATGAGTGTACACCGAACAACTATGAATGTTCGGAATTGCTCAACTCTCTCCATAGGGGTACTTTTAACGATTTTGCCCAATCGAGAACAAAATTTGGCCTTTTGGCTACACAACAAACTACAAGGTATATACTAGTAATTTTGGACATAAAGCACCAATAAAGAGTCTGCACCGAACAACTTTGATAGTTCGGAATTCCTCAAATCTCTTCATTGAGGAGCTTTTAACGGTTTTGCCTAATTGAGAATGAAAGTTGGTTCTTTGGCAACAAAATAACCAACGACGCCTATACTATTAATTTTGGACATAAATCAACAATAATGACTGTACAACGAACAACTTTGAATGTTCGCAATTGCTCAACTCTCTCCATGGAGGTGCTTTTCACGGTTTTGCCCAATCGAGAACGAAAGTTGGTCTTTTGGCTACGAAACAACCTACAAAGCCTCAAAAGTAAATTTTGACATAAAGCAACCATAAAGAGTGTACGACGAAAAACTTTGATGGTTCAAAATTGCTGAACTCTCTCTATGTAGGTACTTTTAACGGCCTTGCATAACAGAGAACGAATGTTGATTTTTTGGTAGCGGAAAAACCTACGAAGCCCATACTAGTAATTTTGGACATAAAGCAACAATAAAGAGTCTGCACCGAACAACTTTGATAGTTCGGAATTCCTCAAATCTCTCCATGGAGGTCTTTTAACGGTTTTGCCTAATTGGGAACGAAAGTTGGTTGTTTGGTAACAAAGTAACTACGGCGGTTTTACTAGTAATTTTGGACATAAAGCAACTATAATGAGTGTACACCGAACAACTTTGAATGTTCAAAATTGTTCAACTCTCTCCATGGAGGTGCTTTTAACGGTTTTGCCCAATCGGGAACGAAAGTCGGTCTTTTGGCTACGAAATAACCTACAAAGCCTCTACTGGTAAATTTTGACATAAAACAACTATAAAGAGTGTACGCTGAACAAATTTGATGATTCAGAACTGCTCAACTCTCTCTATGGAAGTGCTTTTAACCGTTTTACCTATTTGAGAATGAAAATTAATTTTTTAGCAACGAAATAACGTACAAAGTCTCTACTAGTAATTTTGGACATCAAGCAACCATAAAGAGTCTGCACCGAACAACTTCATTAGTTCGGAATTCCTCAACTCTCTCCATGGAGGGGTTTTATTGGTTTTGCATAATTGAGAACGAAAGTCGGTCTTTTGGCTACAGAACAATTTACAAAGCCTCTACTAGTAAATTTGGACATAAAGCTAATATAAAGAGTGTATGCCGAACAACTTTGATGGTTCAGAACTACTCAACTTTCCCTATGGAGGTGCGTTTAACGGTTTTGCCTAATTGAGAACGAAAGTTGATTCCGTGGCAGTGAAATAACCTACAAAGCCTATACTAGTAATTTTGGACATAAAGCCACAATAAAGAGTCTGCACCGACCGACTTTGGTAGTTCAGAATTTCTCAACTCTCTCTGTGGAGGGCTTTTAACGGTTTTGCCTAATTGAGAACGAAAGTTGACTTTTTGGCAACGAAATAACCAACGACGCCTATACTATTAATTTTGGACATAAAGCAACAATAATGAGTGTACACCGAACAACTTTGAATGTTCGCAATTGCTCAACTCTCTCCCTGGAGGTGCTTTTCACGGTTTTGCCAAATCGAGAATTAAAGTTGGTCTTTTGTCTACCAAACAAGCTACAAAGCCTCTAAAGTAAATTTGGACATAAAGCAACCATAAAGAGTGTACGCCGAAAAACTTTGATGGTTCAAAATTGCTGAACTCTCTCTATATAGGTACTTTTAACGGGTTTGCATAACAAAGAACGAAAGTTTATTTTTTGGCAACGGAAAAACCTACGAAGCCCATACTAGTAATTTTGGACATAAAGCAACAAAAAAGAGTCTGCACCAAACAACTTTGGTAGTTTGGAATTCCTCAACTCTCTCCATGGAGGGGCTTTTTAACAATTTTGCCTAATTGAGAACGAAAGTTGGTTTTTTGGCAACAAAATAACTACGACGCTTGTACTAGTTATTTTGGACATAAAAAAACAATAATGAGTGTACACCGAAAAACTTTGAATGTTCGAAATTGCTCAACTCTCTCCATGGAGGTGCTTTCAACGGATTTGCCCAATCGTGGAACGAAAGTTGGTCTTTTGGTTATGAAACAACCTACAAAGCCTCTATTAGTAAATTTTGACATAAAACAACTATAAAGAGTGTACGCTGAACAACTTTGATGGTTCAGAACTACTCAACTCTCTCTATGGAAGTGCTTTTAACTGTTTTACCTATTTGAGAACGAAAATTAATTTTTTATCAACGAAATAACGTACAAAGTCGCTACTAGTAATTTTGGACATCAAGCAACCATAAATAGTCTGCACCGAATAACTTTGAATGTTCGAAATTACTCAACTCTCTCCATGGAGGGGCTTTTAACGGTTTTGCATAATCGGGAACGAAAGTTAGTCTTTTAGCTACGAAACAACCTACAAAGCCTCTACTGGTAAATTTTGACACAAAAAAACTACAAAGAGTGTACGCTGAACAACTTCAATGGTTCAGAACTGCTCAACTCTCTCTATGGAAGTGCTTTTAACCGTTTTACCTATTTGAGAACGAAAATTGATTTTTTACCAACGAAATAGCGTACAAATCCAGTACTAGTAACATTGGCAATCAAGCAAGCATAAAGAGTCTGCACCGAACAACTTTGATCGTTCGGAATTCCTCAACTCTCTCCATAGAGGAGCTTTTATTGGTTTAGCCCAATTGAGAACGAAAGTCGGTCTTTTGGCTACGGAACAATTTACAAAGCCTCTACTAGTAAATTTGGACATAAAGCTAATATAAAGAGTGTATGCCGAACAACTTTGATTGTTCAGAACTACTCAACTCTCTCTATGGAGGTGCTTTTAACGGTTTTGCCTAATTGAGAAAGAAAGTTGATATTTTGGCAATGAAATAACGTACAAAGCCTATACTAGTGATTTTGGACATAAAGCAATAATAAAGAGTCTTCACCGAACAACTCTGATACCTCGGAATTCCTCAACTCTCTCCGTGGGAGGGGGGGCTTTTAACGGTTTTGCCTAATTGAGAATGAAAGTTGACTTTTTGGCAACGAAATAACCTATGTCGCCTATACTTGTAATTTTGGACATAAATCAACAATAATGAGTGTACACCGTACAACTTTGAATGTTCAAAATTGCTCAGCTCCCTCTATGGAGGTGCTTCTAACGGTTTTGCCCAATCGAGAACGAAAGTTGGTCTTTTGGTAACGAAACAACCAATAAAGCCTATACTAGTAATTTCGGACATAAAGCAACAATAAAGAGTCTGCACCGAACGACTTTGATAGTTCGGAATTCCTCAAATCTCTCCATGGAGGGGCTTTAAACTCTCTCCATGGAAGTGCTTTTAACGATTTTACTCATTTGAGAACGAAAGTTGTTCTTTTGGCTACGAAACAACCAACAAAGCCTCTACTGGTAAAGTTGGACATAAAGCAATTATAAAGAGTGTACGCTGAACAACTTTGATTGTTCAGAACTGCTCAACTCTCTCTATGGAGGTGCTTTTAATGTTTTTGCCTAATTGAGAACGAAAGTTGATTCTTTGGCAGCGAAATAACCTACAAAGCCTATACTAGTAATTTTGGACATAAAGCCACAATAAAGAGTCTGCACCGAACGACTTTGATTGTTAGGAATTCCTCAACTCTCTCCGTGGAGGGCTTTTAACGGTTTTGCCTAATTGAGAACGAAAGTTAACGTTTTGGTAACAAAATAACCTACGACGCTGATACTAGTAATTTAGGACATAAAACCACAATAATGAGTGTACACCGAACAACTATGAATGTTCGGAATTGCTCAACTCTCTCCATGGGAGTACTTTTAACGATTTTGCCCAATCGAGAACAAAATTTGGCCTTTTCGCTATGCACCAAACTACGAGGTATATACTAGTAATTTTGGACATAAAGCACCAATAAAGAATCTGCACCGAACAACTTTGATAGTTCGGAATTCCTCAAATCTCTTCATGGAGGAGCTTTTACCGGTTTTGCCTAATTGAGAATGAAAGTTGGTTCTTTGGCAACGAAATAACCAACGACGCCTATACTATTAATTTTGGACATAAAGCAATAATAATGAGTGTACACCGAACAACTTTGAATGTTCGCAATTGCTCAACTCTCTCCATGGATGTGCTTTTCACGGTTTTGCCCAATCGAGAACGAAAGTTGGTCTTTTGGCTACGAAACAACCTACAAAGCCTCTAAAGTAAATTTGGACATAAAGCAACCATAAAGAGTGTACGCCGAAAAACTTTGATGGTTCAAAATTGCTGAACTCTTTCTATGTAGGTACTTTTAACGGCCTTGCATAACAGAGAACGAAAGTTGATTTTTTGGCAACGGAAAAACCTATAAAGCCCATACTAGTAATTTTGGACATAAAGCAACAATAAAAAGTCTGCACCGAACAACATTGATAGTTCGGAATTCCTCAAATCTCTCCATGGAGGGCTTTTAACGATTTTGCCTAATTGGGAACGAATGTTTTTGGCAACGAAATAACCTACGACGCCTATACTAGTAATTTTGGACATAAAGCAACAATAATAAGTGTACACCGAACAACTTTGAATGTTCAGAATTGCTAAACTATCTCCCTGGAAGTACGTTTAACGATTTTGCCCAATTGAGAAGGAAAGTTGTTCTTTTGGCTACGAAACAACCAACACAGCATCTACTGGTAAAGTTGGACATAAAGCAACTATAAAGAGTGTATGCCGAACAACTTTGATTGTTCAGAACTGCTCAACTCTCTCTATGGAGGTGCTTTTAATGGTTTTGCCTAATTGAGAACGAAAGTTGATTCTTTGGCAGCGAAATAACCTACAAAGCCTATACAAGTAATTTTGGACATAAAGCCACAATAAAGAGTCTGCACCGAATGACTTTGATAGTTCGGAATTCCTCAACTCTCTCCGTGGAGGGCTTTTAACGGTTTTGCCTAATCGAGAACGAAAGTTGACTTTTTGGCAACAAAATAACCTACGACGCCGATACTAGTAATTTAGGACATAAATCAACAATAATGAGTCTACACCGAACAACTATGAATGTTCGGAATTGCTCAACTCTCTCCATGGAGGAGCTTTTAACGATTTTGCCCAATCGAGAACAAAATTTGGCCTTTTGGCTATGCAACAAACTACGAGGTCTATACTAGTAATTTTGGACATAAAGCACCAATAAAGAGTCTGCACCGAACAACTTTGATAGTTCGAAATTCATCAAATCTCTTCATGGAGGAGCTTTTAACGGTTTTGCCTAATTGAGAATGAAAGTTGGTTCTTTGGCAACGAAATAATCAACGCCGCCTATACTATTAATTTTGGACAGAAAGCAACAATAATGAGTCTACACGGAACAACTTTGAATGTTCGCAATTGCTCAACTCTCTCCATGGAGATGCTTTTCACGGTTTTGCCCAATCGAGTACGAAAGTTGGTCTTTTGGCTACGAAACAACCTACAAAGCCTCTAAAGTAAATTTGGACATAAAGCAACCATAAAGAGTGTACGCAAAAAAACTTTGATGGTTCAAAATTGCTGAACTCTCTCTATGTAGGTACTTTTAACGGCCTTGCATAACAGAGAACGAAAGTTGATTTTTTGGCAACGGAAAAACCTACGAAGCTCATACTAGTAATTTTGGACATAAAACAACAATAAAGAGTCTGCACCGAACAACTTTGGTAGTTTGGAATTCCTCAACTCTCTCCATGGAGGGGCTTTTTAACAGTTTTGCCTAATTGAGAACGAAAATTAGTTTTTTGGCAATAAAATAAATACGGCGCTTTTACTAGTAATTTTGGACATAAAGCAACGATAATAAGTGTACACCGAACAACTTTGAATGTTCAAAATTGTTCAACTCTCTCCATGGAGGTGCTTTTAACGGTTTTGCCCAATCGGGAACGAAAGTCGGTCTTTTGGCTACGAAAAAAACCTACAAAGCCTCTACTGGTAAATTTTTATAGAAAACAACTATAAAGAGTGTACGCTGAACAAATTTGATGATTCAGAACTGCTCAACTCTCTCTATGGAAGTGCTTTTAAACGTTTTACCTATTTGAGAATGAAAATTAATTTTTTAGCAACGAAATAACGTACAAAGTCTCTACTAGTAATTTTGGACATCAAGCAACCATAAAGAGTCTGCACCGAACAACTTCATTAGTTTGGAATTCCTCAACTCTCTCCATGGAGGGGTTTTATTGGTTTTGCACAATGGAGAACGAAAGTCGGTCTTTTGGCTATAGAACAATTTACAAAGCCTCTACTAGTGAATTTGGACATAAAGCTAATATAAAGAGTGTATGCCAAACAACTTTGATGGTTCAGAACTACTCAACTCTCCCTATGGAGGTGCTTTTAACGGTTTTGCCTAATTGAGAACGAAAGTTGATTCCTTGGCAGCGAAATAACGTACAAAGCCTATACTAGTGATTTTCGACATAAAGCAGTAATAAAGAGTACACCGAACAACTTTCATACCTAGGAATTCCTCAACTCTCTCCGTGGGGGGGGGGGCCTTTTAACGGTTTTGCCTAATTGAGAATGAAAGTTGACTTTTTGGCAACGAAATAACCTATGTCACCTATACTAGTAATTTTGGACATAAATCAACAATAATGATTGTACACCGTACAACTTTGAATGTTCGGAATTGCTCAACTCTCTCCATGGAGGTGCTTCTAACGGTTTTGCCCAATCGAGAACGAAAGTTGGTCTTTTGGCAACGAAACAACCTATAAAGCCTATACTAGTAATTTCGGACATAAATCAACAATAATGATTGTACACCGTACAACTTTGAGTGTTCGGAATTGCTCAACTCTCTCCATGGAGCTGCTTCTAACGGTTTTGCCTAATTGGGAATGAAATTTTTGGAAACGAAATAACCTACGACGCCTATACTAGTAATTTTGGACATAAAGCAACAATAATAAGTGTACACCGAACAACTTTGAATGTTCAGAATTGCTCAACTCTCTCTATGGATGTGCTTTTAATGGTTTTGCCGAATTGAGAACGGAAGTTGATTTTTGGCAGCGAAATAACCTACAAAGCCTATACTAGTAATTTTGGACATAAAGCCACAATAAAGAGTCTGCACCGAACGACTTTGATTGTTTGGAATTCCTCAACTCTCTCCGTGGAGGGCTTTTAACGGTTTTGCCTAATTGAGAACGAAAGTTAACTTTTTGGTAACAAAATAACCTACGACGCTCATACTAGTAATTTTGGACATAAAACAACAATAATGAGTGATATTACAAAAATACCCCCACCAATGGTGCTCCACCACGTCATATGTGGACCAAGACTCTTCATGCCTACCAGGCAGTCTCCTCGGTAAGAGTGCACCAGCTGGACCTACCAAGGTGAAAAACAGCTGGATGTGGTCTACAATCATAATGGAAAGACCCACTTCAATAGTGGTCTCCAGCCCTATATAAAGCTCAGCAAGTCAGGTATCCATCCAACTTAATCACAATTTACACTTTGGCTAAGAAAGAGCTCTAGTCCGAGGAGTAAATACCTACTGACTTGAGCGTCGGAGCGCCAACGCCAGAGGACAACCTCTGGTGCGGCCTTTAGCTCACTTTTGTTTGTTGTGCTCAGCTCTCAGACTGCTTAGTTGATCAACCTGGACAGCCCTACCTGCCTGGTCGGTAAGCTACCTGACAGGCTGCCTAGCTGGTCAATCAAGACTGCCTTGCTCGGCCGATTGGCTTCCTGGAAGGATCTTCGTCTTTGCACCACTGCAGATCTGACCCACTGAACGTCTTCTCGGTAGGGACACCTTTTTGACGTCATCAGTTTGGCGCCGTCTGTGGGAAACGACTAAGTTCCCTTACAATGGTCAGACCTCGAAGAACCAACGATCCTGAGACATCTCATGCCCATCATCTGGTAGATGAGACCGGGCAGCAACACCAAGATTATGGGAATCTTCCAAGGCATGAGGTGCCCTTGGATGCGCCTCAAGTCCGAGAAGGAGGAAACGTCCAAGCACCCCCACAGGAGACAGCTGGTCCTCCCATCAGTGCTGCACGGTTTAATCAACTCTGCCAACAAGTGCAGCTCCTCACTGAGATGATGATGGCTAACCAGCAGGGCCCACCTTGGACCGCTGAAAGGAACGAGGATAATGAAAACTCGGGCTCTCTAGATGCAAGGAACAAGAGGAGGGAGGAGAACCGAGAAGGAAATTCCAATACCAATAGGAACACCCATTACTCCCAGGTCAATGATGATGTCAATAAGCGCCTTCAAGAGGTAGACCGCAAGCTAGCAGCCCTGCAGGGACGCAGCATCATTGATGAAATGTGGGACAGTTCCATGACTCCCCTGTCTAGGGATATCCTTGAGACAGACATACCTCGTGACTTCAGGCTCCCCAACCTGGAGCAGTATGATGGAAAGAGGGGCCCTTATGACCATGTCATGGGATACAAGTCCATGATGGAGTGCCGAGGAGCATCAGATGCAGTGTTGTGCAAGGCCTTCTCCTCTACACTTATTGGACCGGCTCGGACTTGGTTCATCAACCTTCCTAGGCACAGCATTTATAGCTTCCAGGACCTATCCAGGAAGTTCAGTCTCCGATTTGCAAGTGCCAGGAAGCCCAAGACCACCAATCAGGACTTGATGGTAATTGAACACGAGAAGGGAGAACCATTCCGTGACTTCATAGGAAGGTTCAACCAGATGTGCCTGGAGATCCCTGATGTGCAAATTGCTGTAGCAAATGCTGCTCTGATCAGGACAGTGCGTCATGAGCAGTTCTGCAACTCATTATGCACTGACGCTCCTCAGTCCATGGATGAACTCCTGGCAAGAACTGAGAAATACATCAAGGCAACGGATTCTCTCAAGTCCTCTCGTTTTGCGATACGAACCTCTCCTAATAGGATGGGAGGCTCTAGTGAGAAGGGCCGCTCAGGAGGGGTGGGAGGTAGCCGACCAAGCGGCGACAAGAGGACGGGAAGAGAAGATAACAGGCGAAGAGACCAGCCGTCCAGGAAGTTTCCACCTGGCCTGCCACCTAGTCGCTTTGATACTTACACTCCACTGAATGCTCCCCCGAAGACAGTGTTGAACGAAATAGTAGCCCAGAACTTGGTCAAATGGCCAAAGAAGATGAATGCCACCTTCGCAGAGAAGAGGAAGTTTTCAAACAAATATTGTAGGTTCCATAAGGACCAAGGGCATGATACCGATGATTGCATTCAGTTGAAAGATGAGATTGAGGAGTTGATAAGAAGAGGACACCTCAAGAGATACACTGCAAATCGAGAAGGAAAACGAAGGGGAGACGACAGAAAAGGTGATGACCATAGAAGGCCACGGAGGAGGGAAGATTCTCCTCTACATCAGAGAGGCACGGCAGGAACAATTGATTTCTGTGTTGTCATTATTGGAGGGTTGGCAGCAGGTGGAGAAAGTACATCAGCTGGGAGAGCATCTGCTCGCCTCATCGAACAGCCAGCCAAGGGAAAAAGAGTCAAGAGGGATGAGGATGTCATCACATTCTCAGAGAAAGATGAGGAAGGTGTTCGAGTCCCTCACGATGACGCCTTGGTAATCGATGCGGTGATCGCCAACTTTAACGTCCTGAAGATCTTGGTAGATAACGGGAGTGCAGCAGACATCCTATTCTACCACACTTTCAAAGCTATGAAGCTCTCGGAGGATAGGCTAAAGCCGACCTCAGTACCCTTGTATGGGTTCACAGGAGAGTCAGTCATACCAAAAGGAATGATAACCCTCCCAGTCACATTGGGAACACATCCCAGGACGGTGATGCATATGGTGGACATGTTGGTAGTTGATGTGAAGGCTTCCCACAATGCCATCATAGGAAGACCACTACTTCACAAGGTGAGAGCTGTTGTCTCAACCTATTGCTTGAAGATGAAATTCCCCACTTCGAGGGGAGTGGGTGAAGTGAAGGGAAATCAGAAGGCTTCCCGGAGCACCTACTTCACTGAACTCAAAGAGAGGAAGAAAGAGAAGATCTCAGTAGGCAGCTTGGATATGAGAGTAGAATAGCAGGTGTTCAAGCCTACTCCAGTAGAGCAACTTAAGAAAGTTGAGGTCACGGCTGGCTCAGAAAGAAACTTCCGTATTGGATCTCAACTTAGGGAAACAATGACCAAGGAGATCATTGAACTACTCTTAGCAAGTGTAGGTACTTTTGCCTGGAGTGCTGATGAAATGCCCGGCATAAGTGCAGAGGTGATGACGCATCGACTGAGCATCAAGCCCGGTGCCCGACCAGTTAAGCAAAAGAGAAGAAACTTTGCTCCCGATCGCCAAGAAGCGATCAAGGAAGAGGTGAGGAAGCTGATGGATGCAGATTTCATCAGAGAGGTCCAATACCCTGAATGGCTAGCTAATGTTGTCATGGTGAGAAAAGCCAATGGAAAGTGGAGGATGTGTGTAGATTTTACCGACTTGAATAAATCATGTCCTAAGGATAGCTATCCACTACCAAAGATTGATCAGCTGGTAGATGCCACCTCAGGGCATCAGCTCCTCAGCTTCTTGGATGCTTATTTGGGATACCATCAGATAAGAATGCATCCCGAAGACCAAGAAGGAACCTCATTCATTACTCCTGAGGGGACGTATTGCTATAAGGTGATGCCATTCGGATTAAAGAATGCTGGAGCCACCTATCAGCGGTTGGTGAACCATATCTTCAGAGATCAGATAGGAAAGTCCTTGGAGGCTTATGTAGATGATATGGTGGTGAAGAGCAAGAAAGCTGAGGACCACCCTGCTGACCTGCGCAAGGTCTTTCATACACTTGATCGGTTTGGAATGAAGCTAAACCCGGACAAGTGTGCCTTCGGGGTGGCATCCGGGAAGTTTCTTGGCTTCTTAGTAACCAGCAGGGGTATCGAGATGAATCCTGAAAAGGTGGAAGCAATCCTGCAGATGGAGCCACCCACAAATGCCAAGGAAGTTCAAAGGCTGACCGGCCGAGCAGCATCACTAGGAAGGTTCCTTGCTCGGTCCGGCGACAAATGTAGACCATTTTTCCAAGCATTAAAAAAGGCCAAGGAATTTGTATGGACACCTGAGTGTCAAATTGCCTTTGAAAATCTTAAAGGATTGCTAGCAGTATCACAACACGCGGTAAGCGCAGTGCTAGTAAGTGAGCAAGACAAGGTGCAAAGACCAGTGCATTACATCAGCAGAATGATGGTTAGTGCAGAGACAAGGTACTCCCATGCTGAGAAGCTTGCTCTGTCACTGATAGTGGCAGCAAGGAAGCTGAGGCCTTACTTCCAAGCACACTCGATAATTGTCCTGACTAACCAGCCACTAAAACAAGTCCTCCAAAAGCCAGACACTTCAGGAAGATTAGTGAAGTGGGCTATTGAATTGGGAGAGTTTGACATTCAGTACCAGCCAAGGAAGGCTATGAAAGCCCAGGCCTTAGCTGATTTTATAATTGAATGCTATAGAGAGCCCAACCAGGACACTGCCTCCACTGCACCTCAACAATGGCAATTGTTTGTGGATGGATCATCCAACCAAGAAGGCAGTGGTGCTGGCATTCTCCTGCTCGGCCCGGGGGGCATGACCATAGCATATTCCTTGCGATTCAATTTTAAAGCCTCGAACAATGAGGCGGAATATGAGGCTGTGCTGGCTGGGCTACGCCTTGCTGAGCAGCTGGAAGTTAAAAATTTGATCGTTCATAGTGACTCACAGCTGGTCACCGAGAAGATCAAAGGAGAATACGAAGCAAGAGGACCAAGTATGATTAAGTACTTGGCAAAAGTACTTGAGCTGATGGAGAGGATACCGAAGGTGGAGGTCAAACAAATACCTAGAGGCGAAAACTCAAGAGCCGACGTGTTAGCACGATTGGCGTCTGCCTCCTCAGTGCAGGTACCTACCTCAGTTCAAGTGGAAATACTCCTGCAAAATAGCATCGAAGTACAAACATTGATGGCAGATATTGATGTCGGTCATGAGCCGAGTTGGAAGGATTCGATCAAGAAATACTTGGAAGATGGAAGTTTGCCTGAAGATCGCAACCAAGCAAAGAGCCTCCGAAAAAGAGCAGCTAGATATACCCTGATCCAGGGAGAGGTGTATAGAAGATCCTTCACTCTTCCATATCTGAAATGTCTAGCACCCAGAGATGCAGACTATGCACTCCGAGAAGTGCATGAGGGGATATGTGGAAGCCACATAGGATCCAGGACCTTGAGTCACACGGTACTGAGATGCGGGTACTATTGGCCTACCATGATGAAGGATGCTAAGAAGCTCGTACAAAAGTGCGATAAGTGTCAAAGGCACTCAAACGTGCCGAGAGTACCTTCCTCAGACATCATCCCCATGCAAAATCCATGTCCATTTGCTCAATGGGGCATGGATCTCCTTGGACCATTCGTCCAGACATTGGGGCAGAGGAGGAACCTTATTGTTGCCGTTGATTACTTCACTAAATGGATAGAGGTGGAGCCATTGGCAGCCATCTCGGAACAGAAAGTGATGGACTTCATATGGAGAACCATTGTCTGCAGGTATGGCTTGCCACAAGCCCTCGTGGTAGACAATGGAAGACAATTTGTGAGCAGAAAGATGCACAAGTTCTGCGAAGACCTTAGCATTGACCTAAGGATTACCTCCGTGGCACATCCCCAGGCTAATGGGCAAGCAGAAGTGACAAACCGGACTATCCTTGAAGGACTGAAGACAAGGCTGGATGGAGCAAAGGGGAGATGGGTTGAAGAACTACCTAGTGTGCTCTGGTCGTACCGCACTACACCCCGGACATCAACAGGTGAAACTCCATTCTCCCTCTCCTTCGGGACCGAGGCAGTCATCCCGGTCGAAATTGGAGCCCCGTCATTGAGGGTTACCAACTTCGAAGAATCAATGAATGATGAGCTATTGTTGAACAACCTGGATCTCCTAGAAGAGACTAGGGAGGATGCAAGGATCCGGATTGCTGCCTATAAACAGAGAACAGCTCAGTACCACAACAGGCGAGTAAAAAGGAGAAGTTTCTCTATTGGTGACCTTGTGCTGAGAAAGGTAGCTGCTACAGGAAAACATCCAGGTAAGCTAGGAGAAACCTGGGAAGCACCCTACCTAGTTGTGAAAATCCTGAAAGAAGGCACATATAAAATCGAAGATCCAGAGAGACCCGGGGATATGAGACCTTGGAATGTGGATAATCTTCGAAGATACTATGTGTAATACTTCATTGTAACACATGATAATTTCTATTTCTGTGTATATCTGCTTTTCAGTTTTGAATATGCAGGAAGGAATAAAAGTTTAGGTTTCTTTCCCGAAATAAGGCATCACAATGCAGGAGAAGGCTTTGACCTGGACAACATGCAAACTTAGCCAAAAAATTGTCTAAGTATCAATGCCCACCGGCCAACGTCACAAGATGACCAGGCAAAATCAAATTTCCCAGAAGAGGAAACGAAGATATAACAAACCTGGTCGTCTTACCGAACAGGATAACTCCCGAAGAGGAAATGAAGACACCATCAACCTGGTCGGTCTACACAACAATGAAGACTCCACCCTAATAAGCAGGGTCCAAACGCCACAGTCGGTCTACCGACGAGGATGGCCTTCCAGACCTTCCTAAAAGGAAGAAAGATCTTCAAAGATCAACGCCACAGTCGGCCTACCGACGAGGATGGCATTTCCAATATTCCTAAAAGGAATAAAAAGATTCTGAAGTCATGGTCGGCATACCGACCAGGCAATCAAAACATGAAGATTTTGATGAAGAAAGCAAGAAGAGACAAAGACCCTGGGAGGCCTACCGACCAGGGAAGTATCTTCAACATTGAAATACTTAGGAAAATTTGAGACTTAAAAGTCCAAAAAATGCAAGAAGGCTGGTCGGCTTACCGACCAAAAAAGCATAATGACAATCAAATATGAACAAAAATATACACAAGTATATAGTATGAATTACTGAGCAGTTATGAATTCTGATTTCATTAAAATTGGAACAGGTTCATTACAAGTTAAGAGCAAAAGAGGCTAAAGCCCATACAAGAGAAGCCCTAAGAATCTAAGGCAAGAACTAGAGAGCCCGACTCCTCGGCAGTAGGCACATTGGCTGGAAGTGCTGGAGCTGTCTCCTCGGTTGTCTCAGCAACTGGTTGAGGAACTTGGTTCAGTGCTTCCTGGTCAGCCCCCAAGTTCTCCTCTTCCACTACTTCAACCTCCTCATCAGAGATCTCCTCCTCAGAGAAGTCCATCTCGCCAAGCCCTCTCTTCCTCCTCTGCTCAGCCTTCCTGAAGGCCTCTATGATCTCCTCCTTGGACTCCTCAAGATGATCCCTTCCCATAAGAGAAGGGCACAATGGAGTAAGGATGGAAGAGTCCAGACCAGCCTTGACGAGCAGCTTCCTGGACTCCTTGACACCTCCTCGGAACCCATAGAGGCCTTCCTCCCTAAGAGCAGCCTTGAATTCCTCAGACTCCTTGAACTTCTGGATTGTCTGCAGCTCGGCATCACCAAGGAGTCGTTGGTAGGTCTCCTCGGCATTCTTCAGCTTGCGCTCTAAGGAGGCCGTCTTTTCCTTCAATTCCTTTCGCTACCGAGCAACCTTCTCCAGATGAGCGGAGTAAGACTGCTGCGTCTCCTCCATCTCGGCCTTCAACAAGGTGAGCTCATTCTTGGCCTTTGTAGCTCTCTCCTCGGCAGCATCAGCTCTCTCTCGTTGAACTGTCTCCTCGTAAGCAAACCGAGCAATGCCGGAGGGGAGAGCAGAGAGGTGGACAGCAGTCTGAAAAGGAAAAAAATACGTTAAAAAAAATAAAAAATAAAAAATAAAATAGGGTTACCGAGCTGAGGAGAAGAAAGTCGTACCTGCATGAAAAGGCAGTTCATCTGAGTCAGATGCTCCATAGCTGTCAGACCAGACACCCTGTCATAGTCTGCAGGAGTAGGCAAGTGCTTCAGCATCTCGGTAGCCACTTTCGGGTTGACTACCCTATCAGTTTGACTGACATCCCATTCTGGAGCATGCCGAGCAAAATCTTCCTCGGCAATTGGTCCCAACGGGGGATCATTTACCTGCCGAGGAATATGGGAGACCATGGGCCGAGGAGTCCCTATCCTAGGAGAAGGAGCAGTTCGCGTTACTGTAGTAACCGAGGTGGTGGCTCCAGTGAGGGCAATCTCAGATGCCATAGTCTCCCCTGTGGCCCCCACACGTGGCCTCTTAGGGTCTTTACCCTTGCTACTTTTCTTCCTCTTCTGTTGCCGAGGAGCAGGGGCAGCGTTCATCGCCATGTACTCAGAAAGGTCGGCCATATCTGCAAAGCATGACCACAAGTCAAGTGAATACCGATCAGTAGTGATAGATAAAATAGTTGAAAAATCAAAAATATGCAAACCTTGCCGAGATCTGTAACCAAAATTAGACACCGAGAAGTCCTGTGGGCTGAACTTCATGTCGGTATCAGCCCTAACAACAAGGAGCTCCTTCCAGGATTCATGCAATTTCAACTCATCGCCCTTCAACTGCGGAGGACGGTTGAACTGATCGGTAAGCGGTACCGACCAGGTTGTTCGGAAAGGAAGTTCCTCTCCTTCAGGAAGAGGAACCCTTATAAAAATGTATGAATTTTTCCATCTCTTGATGGACTGGTTGTACAGAGGAATCTTAAGCCCTGGCTTGAGTTTTAAATAAAAGAGGCCAGGTGAGTTCGGTAAATGACACAGAAGAGCAAGATGTTGAATGACCGAGGAAGAGATACCGAGATGGTATCTGTGAGAAAGACAAACAATGTTGGCCAGGAAGTGCCAAGAGTTCGGTGCCAGAATGGCGGGAGAGAGATTGAACCGACGAAGAAGGCTAGTTATGGCTGGTGGAGTGGGGATCCTAGCACCTGCTTGGAGTGACCGAAGTGAGATAGCAAACTCACCTCTCCTAGGTCGAAAAGGAGACTCACCCTCACCCACACGTCGGTATGGAAAGGGCAGACCACACTTGGCCACTACCTCGTCAATATAACTGTTGGATAGGTCACAAGAAAGGTAGGTCGGTTCAGGGATGCTGTCATCGGTACCTCCACCCCTCTCATTAGGAGGAGGTAGGTCATGGGGGGCATACTCTATAGGATGTTCTACCGAGAAAGAATTTCGTCTTGCTAAGGGAGGATTGGTTTGAGTTATAACCACCTCATCGGTAGAGGTAGTTGCTCGGTCACTACCAGAGGTAGAAGTTGAGAGGCCAGATGTTGAAGAAGTGCTAGAACTAGAAGAAGACATGGCTTACCTAGAAGATTGCTCGGTATATCACAATTGGAGAGTTGACTCTTTATCTTGCTCGGTATGTACTACTGCTCGGTAAAAGCTCTCAAATTTCAGAAGAAGTATGGAATGACTCATTCCCAGGTCCTTTTATAGCAAAAAACCAATCTCAGATCAACGGCCAGCAACAGATGGCCAATGAGCCACGCAGTAAACGGACCGTTGATCTAAAAGGTCTGAGCTGTCATCTCCTTATTTATGGAAGAACATAATTACTCCTCTCATCGATCTGCGCAGAGCGACGCCTCGATAAGGGAGTTGGGGGGCAACTGATATTACAAAAATACCCCCACCAATGGTGCTCCACCACGTCATACGTGGACCAAGACTCTTCATGCCTACCAGGCAGTCTCCTCGGTAAGAGTGCACCAGCTGGACCTACCAAGGTGAAAAATAGCTGGATGTGGTCCACAATCATAATGGAAAGACCCACTTCAACAGTGGTCTCCAGCCCTATATAAAGCTCAGCAAGTCAGGTATCCATCCAACTTAATCACAATTTACACTTTGGCTAAGAAAGAGCTCTAGTCCGAGGAGTGAATACCTACTGACTTGAGCGTCGGAGCGCCAACGCCAGAGGACAACCTCTGGTGCGGCCTTTAGCTCACTTTTGTTTGTTGTGCTCAGCTCTCAGACTGCTTAGTTGATCAACCTGGACAGCCCTACCTGCCTGGTCGGTAAGCTACCTGACAGGCTGCCTAGCTGGTCAATCAAGACTGCCTTGCTCGGCCGATTGGCTTCCTGGAAGGATCTTCGTCTTTGCACCACTGCAGATCTGACCCACTGAACGTCTTCTCGGTAGGGACACCTTTTTGACGTCATCAATGAGTGTACACCGAACAACTATGAATGTTCGGAATTGCTCAACTCTCTCCATGGGGGTACTTTTAACGATTTTGCCCAATCGAGAACAAAATTTGGCCTTTTGGCTACGCAACAAACTACGAGGTATATACTAGTAATTTTGGACATAAAGCACCAATAAAGAGTCTGCACCGAACAACTTTGATAGTTCGGAATTCCTCAAATCTCTTCATGGAGGAACATTTAACAGTTTTGCCTAATTGCGAATGAAAGTTGGTTCTTTGGCAACGAAATAACCAACGACGCCTATACTATTAATTTTGGACATAAAGCAACAATAATGAGTGTACACCGAACAAGTTTGAATGTTAATTGCTCAACTCTCTCCATAGAGGTGCTTTTCACGGTTTTTCCCAATCGAGAACGAAAGTTGGTCTTTTGGCTACGAAACAACCTACAAAGCCTCTAAAGTAAATTTGGACATAAAGCAACCACAAAGAGTGTACGCCGAAAAACTTTGATGGTTCAAAATTGCTGAACTCTCTCTATGTAGGTACTTTTAACGGCTTTGCATAACAGAGAACGGAAGTTGATTTTTTGGCAACGGAAAAACCTAAGAAGCCCATACTAGTAATTTTGGACATAAATCAACAATAAAGAGTCTGCGCCGAACAACTTTCGTAGTTTGGCATTCCTCAACTCTCTCCATAGAGGGGCTTTTTAACAGTTTGCCTAATTGAGAACGAAAGTTGGTTTTTTGGCAACAAAATAACTACGACGCTTGTACTAGTAATTTTGGACATAAAGCAAAAATAATGAGTGTACACCGAACAACTTTTAATGTTCGAATTTGCTCAACTCTCTCCATGGAGGTGCTTTTAACGGTTTTGCCCAATCGAGAACGAAAGTTGGTCTTTTGGCTACGAAACAACCTACAAAGCCTCTACTGGTAAATTTTGACATAAAAGAACTATAAAGAGTGTAAGCTGAACAACTTTGATGGTTCAGAACTGCTCAACTCTCTCTATGAAAGTGCTTTTAACTGTTTTACCTATTTGAGAACGAAAATTGATTTTTTACCAACGAAATAACGTACAAAGCCTCTACTAGTGATTTTGGACATCAAGCAACCATAAAGAGTCTGCACCGAACAACTTTGATAGTTCAAAGTTCATAAACTCTCTCCATGGAGGGGCTTTTATTGGTTTTGCAAAATTGAGAACGAAAGTAGTTCTTTTGGATACAAAACAATTTACAAACCTCTACTAGTAAATTTGGACATAAAGCTAATATAAAGAGTGTATGCCGAACAACTTTGATGGTTCAGAACTGCTCAACTCTCTCTATGGATGTGCTTTTAACCATTTTACCTATTTGAGATCGAAAGTTGATTTTTTAGCAACGAAATAACGTACAAAGCCTGTACTAGTAATTTTGGACATCAAGCAAGCATAAAGAGTCTGCACCGAACAACTTTGATCGCTTGGAATTCCTCAACTCTCTATGGAGGGGCTTTTATTGGTTTTGCCCAATTGAGAACGAAAGTCGGTCTTTAGGCTACAGAACAATTTACAAAGCCTCTACTAGTAAATTTGGACATAAAGCTAATATAAAGAGTGTATGCTGAACAACTTTAATGGTTCAGAACTCCTCAACTCTCTCTATGGAGGTGCTTTTAACGGTTTTCCCTAATTTAGAACGAATGTTGATTTTTCGGCAACAAAATAACGTACAAAGCCTATACTAGTGATTTTGGACATAAAGTAACAATGAAGAGTCTACACCGAACAACTTTGATACCTCGAAATTCCTCAACTCTCTCCGTGGGGGGGCTTTTAACTGTTTTGGCCTAATTGAGAATGAAAGTTGACTTTTTGGCAACGAAATAACCTATGTCGCCTATACTAGTAATTTTTGACATAAATCAACAATAATGAGTGTACACCGAACAACTTTGAATGTTCAGAATTGCTCAGCTCCCTCTATGGAGGTGCTTCTAATGGTTTTGCCCAATCGAGAACGAAATTTGGTCTTTTGGCTACGAAACAACCTATAAGGCATATACTAGTAATTTCGGAGATAAAGCAACAATAAAGAGTCTGCACCGAACAACTTTGATAGTTCGGAATTCCATAAATCTCTCCATGGAGGGGCTTTTAACGGTTTTGCCTAATTGGGAATGAAAGTTTTTGGCAATGAAATAACCTACGACGCCTATACTAGTAATTTTGGACATAAAGCAACAATAATGAGTGTACACCGAACAACTTTGAATGTTCAGAATTGCTCAACTCTCTCCATGGAAGTGCTTTTAACGATTTTACCCAATTGAGAACGAAAGTTGTTCTTTTGGCTACGAAACAACCGACAAAGCCTCTACTGGTAAAGTTGGACATAAAGCAACTATAAAGAGTGTACGCCGAACTACTTTGATTGTTCAAAACTGCTCAACTCTCTCTATGGAGGTGCTTTTAATGGTTTTGCCTAATTGAGAACGAAAGTTGATTCTTTGGCAGCGAAATAATCTACAAAGCCTATACTAGTAATTTTGGACATAAAGCCACAATAAAGAGTCTGCACTGAACGACTTTGATAGTTCGGAATTCCTCAACTCTCTCTGTGGAGGGCTTTTAACGGTTTTGCCTAATTGAGAATGAAAGTTGACTTTTTGGCAACAAAATAACCTACAACACCGATACTAGTAATTTAGGACATAAAGCAACAATAATGAATGTACACCGAACAACTATGAATGTTCGGAATTGCTCAACTCTCTCCATGGAGGTGCTTTTAACGATTTTGCCCAATGGAGAACAAAATTTGGCCTTTTGGCTACGCAACAAACTACGAGGTATATACTAGTAATTTTGGACATAAAGCACCAATAAAGATTCTGCACCGAACAACTTTGATAGTTCGAAATTCCTCAAATCTCTTCATGGAGGAACTTTTAACAGTTTTGCCCAATTGCGAATGAAAAATGGTTCCTTGGCAACGAAATAACCAACGACGCTTATACTATTAATTTTGGACATAAAGCAACAATAATGAGTTTAAACCGAACAACTTTGAATGTTCACAATTGCTCAACTCTCTCCATGGAGGTGCTTTTCACGGTTTTTGCCCAATCGAGAACAAAAGTTGGTCTTTTGGCTATGAAACAACCTACAAAGCCTCTAAAGTAAATTGGGACATAAAGCAACCATAAAGAGTGTACGCCGAAAAACTTTGATGGTTCAAAATTGCTGAACTCTCTCTATGTAGGTACTTTTAACGGCTTTGCATAACAGAGAACGAAAGTTGATTTTTTGGCAACGGAAAAACCTACGAAGCCCATACTAGTAATTTTGGACATAAAGCAACAATAAAGAGTCTGCACCGAACAACTTTGGTAGTTTGGCATTCCTCAACTCTCTCCATGGAGGGGCTTTTTAACAGTTTTTCCTAATTGAGAACGAAAGTTGGTTTTTTGGCAACAAAATAACTACGACGCTTGTACTAGTAATTTTGGACATAAAGCAATAATAATGAGTGTACACCGAACAACTTTGAATGTTCGAAATTGCTCAACTCTCTCTACGGAGGTGCTTTTAACGGTTTTGCCCAATCGGGAACGAAAGTTGGTCTTTTGGCTACGAAACAACCTACAAAGCCTCTACTGGTAAAGTTGGATATGAAGCAACTATAAAGAGTGTACGCCGAACTACTTTGATTGTTCAGAACTGCTCAACTCTCTCTATAGAGGTGCTTTTAATGGTTTTGCCTAATTGAGAACGAAAGTTGATTCTTTGGCAGCGAAATAACCTATAAAGCCTATACTAGTAATTTTGGACATAAAGCCACAATAAAGAGTCTTCACCGGAAGACTTTGATAGTTCGGAATTCCTCAACTCTCTCCGTGGAGGGCTTTTAACGGTTTTGCCTAATTGAGAACGAAAGTTGACTTTTTGGAAACAAAATAACCTACAACACCGATACTAGTAATTTAGGACATAAAGCAACAATAATGAGTGTACACCGAACAACTATGAATGTTCGGAATTGCTCAACTCTCTCCATGGAGGTGCTTTTAACGATTTTGCCCAATGGAGAACAAAATTTGGCCTTTTGGCTACGCAACAAACTACGAGGTGTATAATAGTAATTTTGTACATAAAGCAACAATAAAGAGTCTGCACCGAACAACTTTGATAGTTCGGAATTCCTCAAATCTCTCCATGGAGGAGCTTTTAACGATTTTGCCTAATTGAGAATGAAAGTTGGTTCTTTGGCAATGAAATAACCAACGACGCCTATACTATTAATTTTGGACATAAAGCAACATTAATGAGCGTACACCGAACAATTTTGAATGTTCGCAATTGCTCAACTCTCTCCATGGAGGTGCTTTTCACGGTTTTGCCTAATCGAGAACGAAAGTTGGTCTTTTGGCTACGAAACAACCTACAAAGCCTCTAAAGTAGATTTGGACATAAAGCAACCATAAAGAGTGTATGCTGAACAACTTTGATGGTTCACAACTGCTCAACACTCTATATGGACGTGCTTTTAACGGTTTTGCCTAATTGAAAACGAAATTAGTCATTTGGCTACGAAAGAAACTACGAAGCATATACTAGTAAATTTGGACATAATTCAACAATAAAGAGTGTACACCGAACAACTTTGATAGTTCGGAATTACTCAACTCTCTCCATGGATGGGCTTTTAGGGGCGTACCTAGTTGAGAACCAAAGTTGGTTTTTTGGCAATGAAATAAGCTACGACTCCTATACTAAATTTTGGACATAAAGCAACAATAATGAGTGTACACCGAACAACTTTTAATGTTCGAAAGTGCTCAACTCTCTCCATGAAGGTGCTTTTAACGATATTGCCCAATCGAGAATAAAAGTTGGTCTTTTGGCTTTGAAACAACCTACAAAGCCTCTACTAGTAAATTTGATCATAAAGCAACTATAAAGAGTGTACGCTAACAACTTTGATGGTTCAGAGCTGCTAAACTCTCTCTATGGAGGTGCTTTTAACTGTTTTGTCTAATTTAGAACGAAAGTTGATTTTTTCGCAACGAAATAACCGACAAAGCCTATACTAATAATTTTTGACATAAAGCAACAATAAAGAGTCTGTACCGAACAACTTTGATAGTTTGAAATTCCTCAAGTCTCTCCGTGGAGGGGCTTTTAACGGTTTTGCCTAATTGAGAACGAAAGTTGGTTTTTTGGAAACGAAATAACCTACGACGCATATACAATTAGTTTTGGACAAAAAGTAACAATAATGAGTGTACGCCGAACAACTTTGATGGTTCAAAACGGCTCAACTCTCTCTATGGATGTGCTTTTAACGATTTTGCCCAATCGGGAACGAAAGTTGGTCTTTTCACAACGAAACAACCTATAAAGCCTATACTAGTAATTTTGGACATGAAGCAATTATAAAGAGTGTACACCGAATAACCTTGATGGTTCAGAACTGCTCAAAACGCTCTCTATGGAGGGGCTTTTAACGGTTTTGCCCTATTGAGAACAAAAGTTGGTTCTTTGGCAACGAAATAACCTACGACGCCTATACTAGAAATTTTGGACATAAAACAACAATAATGAGTGTACACCAAACAACTTTGAATGTTAGGAATTCCTCAACTCTCTTCATGGAGGTGCTTTTAACGATTTTGCCCAATCGAGAACGAAAGTTGGTCTTTTGTCTACGAAACAACCTACAAAGCCTCTACTAGTAAATTTGGACATAAAACAACTATAAAGAGTGTATGCGAACAACTTCGATGGTTCAGAACTGCTCAACTCTCTCTATTTACGTGCTTTTAATGGTTTTACATCACTAAGAATGAAAGTTTTTTTGGCAACCAAAAAACCTACAAAGCCCATACTAGTAATTTTGGACATAAAGCAACAATAAAGAGTCTGCATCGAACAACTTTGATAGTTTGGAATTCCTCAAATCTCTCTATAGAAGGGCTTTTAACGGTTTTGCCTAATCGAGAACGAAAGTCGGTTTTTTGGCAACGAAATAACCTACGATGCCTATACTAGTAATTTTGGACATAAAAAAGGAATAATGATGGTTCGGAATTGCTCAACTCTCTACATGGAGGTGCTTTTAACAGTTTTGGCCAATTCAGAACTAAGGTTGGTCATTTGGCTCCGAAACAACCTACGAAGCATATACTAGTAAATTTGGACATAAAGAACCAATAAAGAGTGTACGCTGAATAACTTTGATGGTTCAGAACCGCTCAACTCTCTCTATGTAGGTGCTTTTAATGATTTTACCTACTTGAGGACGAAAGTTGATTTTTTGGCAACGAAAAAACCTACAAAGCCTATACTAGTAATTTTGGACATAAAGCAACTATAAAGAGTCTGCTCCGAACAACTTTGATAGTTCGGATTTCCTCAACTCTCTCCATAGAGGGTCTCTTAACGGTTTTGCTCAATCGAGAATGAAAGTAGATTTTTTTGCAACGAAATAAGCTACGATGCCGATACTAGTAATTTTGGACATAAAGTAACAAGAATGAGTGCACACTCAACAACTTTGATGGCTCGGAATTGCTCAACTCTCTCCATGGAGGTACTTTTAACAGTTTTTGCCAATTGAGAATGAAAATTGGTCATTTGGCTACTAAACCAACTACGAAGCATATACTAGTAAATTTGGAGATAATTCCACGATAAAGAGTGTACACTGAACAACTTTGATAGTTTGGAATTACTCAACTCTCTCCACGGATGGGCGTTCAACGATTTTGCCTAATTGAGAACGAAAGTTGGTTTTTTGGCAACGGAATAACCTGCGATGCCTATACTAGTAATTTTGGACAAAAGGCAACAATAATGAGTGTATATCGAACAACTTTGAATGTTTGGAATTGCTCAACTCTCTCCATGGAGGTGCTTTTAACGGTTTTGCCCAATTGAGAACCAAAGTTGGTCTTTTGGCTACGAAACAACCTACAAAGCCTCTACTAGTATATTTGGACATAAAGCAACTATAAAGAGTGTGCGCCGAACAACTTTGATGATTCAGAACTGCTCAACTCTCTCTATGGAGGTGCTTTTATCGGTTTTGCCTAATTGAGAACGAAAGTTGTTTTTTTGGCAACGAAATAACTACGACGCTTGTACTAGTAATTTTGGACATAAAGCAATAATAATGAGTGTACACCGAACAACTTTGAATGTTCGAAATTGCTCAACTCTCTCTACGGAGGTGCTTTTAACGGTTTTGCCCAATCGGGAACGAAAGTTGGTCTTTTGGCTACGAAACAACCTACAAAGCCTCTACTGGTAAAGTTGGATATGAAGCAACTATAAAGAGTGTACGCCGAACTACTTTGATTGTTCAGAACTGCTCAACTCTCTCTATAGAGGTGCTTTTAATGGTTTTGCCTAATTGAGAACGAAAGTTGATTCTTTGGCAGCGAAATAACCTATAAAGCCTATACTAGTAATTTTGGACATAAAGCCACAATAAAGAGTCTTCACCGGAAGACTTTGATAGTTCGGAATTCCTCAACTCTCTCCGTGGAGGGCTTTTAACGGTTTTGCCTAATTGAGAACGAAAGTTGACTTTTTGGAAACAAAATAACCTACAACACCGATACTAGTAATTTAGGACATAAAGCAACAATAATGAGTGTACACCGAACAACTATGAATGTTCGGAATTGCTCAACTCTCTCCATGGAGGTGCTTTTAACGATTTTGCCCAATGGAGAACAAAATTTGGCCTTTTGGCTACGCAACAAACTACGAGGTGTATAATAGTAATTTTGTACATAAAGCAACAATAAAGAGTCTGCACCGAACAACTTTGATAGTTCGGAATTCCTCAAATCTCTCCATGGAGGAGCTTTTAACGATTTTGCCTAATTGAGAATGAAAGTTGGTTCTTTGGCAATGAAATAACCAACGACGCCTATACTATTAATTTTGGACATAAAGCAACATTAATGAGCGTACACCGAACAATTTTGAATGTTCGCAATTGCTCAACTCTCTCCATGGAGGTGCTTTTCACGGTTTTGCCTAATCGAGAACGAAAGTTGGTCTTTTGGCTACGAAACAACCTACAAAGCCTCTAAAGTAGATTTGGACATAAAGCAACCATAAAGAGTGTATGCTGAACAACTTTGATGGTTCACAACTGCTCAACTCTCTATATGGACGTGCTTTTAACGGTTTTGCCTAATTGAAAACGAAATTAGTCATTTGGCTACGAAAGAAACTACGAAGCATATACTAGTAAATTTGGACATAATTCAACAATAAAGAGTGTACACCGAACAACTTTGATAGTTCGGAATTACTCAACTCTCTCCATGGATGGGCTTTTAGGGGCGTACCTAGTTGAGAACCAAAGTTGGTTTTTTGGCAATGAAATAAGCTACGACTCCTATACTAAATTTTGGACATAAAGCAACAATAATGAGTGTACACCGAACAACTTTTAATGTTCGAAAGTGCTCAACTCTCTCCATGAAGGTGCTTTTAACGATATTGCCCAATCGAGAATAAAAGTTGGTCTTTTGGCTTTGAAACAACCTACAAAGCCTCTACTAGTAAATTTGATCATAAAGCAACTATAAAGAGTGTACGCTAACAACTTTGATGGTTCAGAGCTGCTAAACTCTCTCTATGGAGGTGCTTTTAACTGTTTTGTCTAATTTAGAACGAAAGTTGATTTTTTCGCAACGAAATAACCGACAAAGCCTATACTAATAATTTTTGACATAAAGCAACAATAAAGAGTCTGTACCGAACAACTTTGATAGTTTGAAATTCCTCAAGTCTCTCCGTGGAGGGGCTTTTAACGGTTTTGCCTAATTGAGAACGAAAGTTGGTTTTTTGGAAACGAAATAACCTACGACGCATATACAATTAGTTTTGGACAAAAAGTAACAATAATGAGTGTACGCCGAACAACTTTGATGGTTCAAAACGGCTCAACTCTCTCTATGGATGTGCTTTTAACGATTTTGCCCAATCGGGAACGAAAGTTGGTCTTTTCACAACGAAACAACCTATAAAGCCTATACTAGTAATTTTGGACATGAAGCAATTATAAAGAGTGTACACCGAATAACCTTGATGGTTCAGAACTGCTCAAAACGCTCTCTATGGAGGGGCTTTTAACGGTTTTGCCCTATTGAGAACAAAAGTTGGTTCTTTGGCAACGAAATAACCTACGACGCCTATACTAGAAATTTTGGACATAAAACAACAATAATGAGTGTACACCAAACAACTTTGAATGTTAGGAATTCCTCAACTCTCTTCATGGAGGTGCTTTTAACGATTTTGCCCAATCGAGAACGAAAGTTGGTCTTTTGTCTACGAAACAACCTACAAAGCCTCTACTAGTAAATTTGGACATAAAACAACTATAAAGAGTGTATGCGAACAACTTCGATGGTTCAGAACTGCTCAACTCTCTCTATTTACGTGCTTTTAATGGTTTTGCATCACTAAGAATGAAAGTTTTTTTGGCAACCAAAAAACCTACAAAGCCCATACTAGTAATTTTGGACATAAAGCAACAATAAAGAGTCTGCATCGAACAACTTTGATAGTTTGGAATTCCTCAAATCTCTCTATAGAAGGGCTTTTAACGGTTTTGCCTAATCGAGAACGAAAGTCGGTTTTTTGGCAACGAAATAACCTACGATGCCTATACTAGTAATTTTGGACATAAAAAAGGAATAATGATGGTTCGGAATTGCTCAACTCTCTACATGGAGGTGCTTTTAACAGTTTTGGCCAATTCAGAACTAAGGTTGGTCATTTGGCTCCGAAACAACCTACGAAGCATATACTAGTAAATTTGGACATAAAGAACCAATAAAGAGTGTACGCTGAATAACTTTGATGGTTCAGAACCGCTCAACTCTCTCTATGTAGGTGCTTTTAATGATTTTACCTACTTGAGGACGAAAGTTGATTTTTTGGCAACGAAAAAACCTACAAAGCCTATACTAGTAATTTTGGACATAAAGCAACTATAAAGAGTCTGCTCCGAACAACTTTGATAGTTCGGATTTCTTCAACTCTCTCCATAGAGGGTCTCTTAACGGTTTTGCTCAATCGAGAATGAAAGTAGATTTTTTTGCAACGAAATAAGCTACGATGCCGATACTAGTAATTTTGGACATAAAGTAACAAGAATGAGTGCACACTCAACAACTTTGATGGCTCGGAATTGCTCAACTCTCTCCATGGAGGTACTTTTAACAGTTTTTGCCAATTGAGAATGAAAATTGGTCATTTGGCTACTAAACCAACTACGAAGCATATACTAGTAAATTTGGAGATAATTCCACGATAAAGAGTGTACACTGAACAACTTTGATAGTTTGGAATTACTCAACTCTCTCCACGGATGGGCGTTCAACGATTTTGCCTAATTGAGAACGAAAGTTGGTTTTTTGGCAACGGAATAACCTGCGATGCCTATACTAGTAATTTTGGACAAAAGGCAACAATAATGAGTGTATATCGAACAACTTTGAATGTTTGGAATTGCTCAACTCTCTCCATGGAGGTGCTTTTAACGGTTTTGCCCAATTGAGAACCAAAGTTGGTCTTTTGGCTACGAAACAACCTACAAAGCCTCTACTAGTATATTTGGACATAAAGCAACTATAAAGAGTGTGCGCCGAACAACTTTGATGATTCAGAACTGCTCAACTCTCTCTATGGAGGTGCTTTTATCGGTTTTGCCTAATTGAGAACGAAAGTTGTTTTTTTGGCAACGAAATAACTTACAAAGCCTATACTAGTAATTTTGGACATCGAGCAACCATAAAGAGTTTGCACCGAACAACTTTGATGGTTCGGAATTCCTCAACTCTCTCCATTGAGGGGCTTTTAACGGTTTTGCCTTATTGGGAACGAAAGTCAGTTTTTTGGCAACGAAATAACCTACGATGCCTATACTAGTAATTTTGGACGTAAAAAAAGAATAATGAGTGTACACAGAACAACTTTGATGGTTCAGAACTACTCAACTCTCTCTATTTAGGTGCTTTTAATGGTTTTACCTATTTGAGAGCGAAAGATGATTTTTTGGCAACGAAAAAATCTTCAAAGCATATACTAGTAATTTTGGACATAAAGCAACCATAAAGAGTGCAACGAACAACTTTGATAGTTTGGAATTCCTCAACTCTCTCCAATCGAGAATGAAAGTTGATTTTTTGGGAACGAAATAACCTACGACGCCGATACTATTAATTTTGGACATAAAGTAACAATATTGGGTGCACACTGAACAACTTTGATGGTTCAGAATTGCTCAACTCTCTCCATGGAGGTGCTTTTAACAGTTTTTGCCAATTGAGAATAAAGGTTGGTCATTTGGCTACTAAACAACCTACAAAGCCTCTACTAGTATATTTGGACATAACGCAACTACAAAGAGTTTACACTGAAAAACTTTGATGATTCAGAACTGCTCAACTCTCTCTATGGAGGCGCTTTTAATGGTTTTGCCTAATCGAGAACGCAAGTTGATTTTTTGGCAACGAAATAACCAACGACGCTTATACTAGTAATTTTGGACATAAAGCAACAATAATGAGTGTACACCGAACAACTTTGAATGTTTGGAATTGCTCAACTCTCTCCATGGAGGTGCTTTTAACGATTTTGCCCGATCGAGAACGAAAGTTGGTCTTTTGGCTACGAAACAACCTACAAAGTCTCTACTATTATATTTGCACATAAAGCAACTACAAAGAGTGTGTGCCGAACAACTTTGATGATTCAAAATTGCTCAACTCTCTCTATGGAGGTGCTTTTAACGGTTTTGCCTAATTGAGAACGAAAGTTGATTTTTTGGCAATGAAATAACTTACAAAGCCTATACTTGTAATTTTGGACATCAAGCAACCATAAAGAGTCTGCACCGAACAACTTTGATAGTTTGGAATTCCTCAACTCTCTCCATGGAGGGGCTTTTATTGGTTTTGCCCAATTTAGAATGAAAGTCGGTCTTTTGGCTACGAAACAGCTTACGAAGCCTGTACTAGTAAATTTGGTCATAAATCAACTATAAAGACGGTACGCCGAACAACTTTGATAGTTCATAACTGCTCAACTCTCTACATGGAGGTGCTTTTAACGGTTTTGCCTAATTGAGAAAGAAAGTTGGTCAAATGGCTACGAAACAAACTACGAAGCATATACTAGTAAATTTGGACTTAATTCAACAATAAAGAGTGTACACTGAACAACTTTGATAGTTCGGAATTTCTCAACTCTTTCCATGGATGGGCTTTTAACGATTTTGCCTAATAGAGAATGAAAGTTGGTTTTTTGGCAATGAAATAAACTAGGACGCCTATACTAAATTTTGGACATAAAACAACAATAATGAGTGTACACCGAAAAACCTTGGATGTTCGGAATTGCTCAACTCTCTCCATTGAGGAGCTTTTAACGGTTTTGCCTTATTGAGAACGAAAGTTGGTTTTTTGGCAACGAAATAACCTACGATGCCTATACTGTTAATTTTGGACATAAAACAACAATAATGAGTGTATACCGAATAACTTTGAATGTTCGGAATTCCTTAACTCTATCCATGAAGGTGCTTTTAACGATTTTGCCCAATTGAGAACGAAAGTTGGTATTTTGGCTACGAAAAACCCTACTAAACCCCTACTAGTAATTTTGGACAAAAAGAAACAATAAAGAGTCTGCACCGAACAACTTTGATAGTTCGGAATTCCTCAAATCTCTCCATGGAGGGGCTTTTAATGGTTTTGCTTAATTGAGAACGAAAGTTGCTTTTTTGGCAACGAAATAACCTACGACGTCTATATTATTAATTTTGGACATAAAGCAAGAATAATGATTGTACACCGAACAACTCTGAATGTTCAGAATTGCTCAACTCTCTCCATGGAAGTGTTTTTAACGGTTTTACCTATTTGAGAACAAAAGTTGATTTTTTGGCAACGAAATAACCTACAAAGCCTATACTAGTAATTTTGGACATAATGTAACCATAAAGGGTCTGCACCGAACAACTTTGATAGTCCAGAATTTCTCAACTCTCTCCATCGAGGGGCTTTTAACAGTTTTGCCCAATCGAGAAAGAAAGTAGATTTTTTGGCAACGAAATAACCTACGACACTGATACTAGTAATTTTGGACATAAAGTAACAATAATGAGTGCACACTGAACAACTTTGATGGATCGGAATTGCTGAACTCTCTCCATAAAGGTGCTTTTAACAGTTTTTGCCAATTGAGAACGAAAGTTGGTCATTTGGCTACAAAACAAACTACGAAGCATATACTAGTAAATTTGGATATAATTCAACAATAAACAGTGTACACCGAACAACTTTGATAATTCAGAATTACTCAACTCTCTCCACGGAGGAGCTTTTAACGGTTTTGCCTAGTTGAGAAGGAAAGTTGATTTTTTAGCAACGAAATAACCTACAAAGCCTATAATAGTAATTTTGGACATAAAGCAACAATAAAGAGTCTGCACTGAACAACTTCGATAGTTCGAAATTCCTCAACTCTCTCCGTTCATGGGCTTTTAACGGTTTTGCCTAATTGAGAAAGAAAGTTTTTTTTTGGCAACGAAATAACCTACGACGCCTATACTAGTATATTTGGACATAAAGCAACAATAATGAGTGCACACAGAACAACTTTGATGGTTTGGAATTGTTCAACTCTCTCCATGGAGGTGCTCTTAACAGTTTTGTCCATTTGAGATCGAAAGTTGGTCATTTGGCTATGAAACAACCTACGAAGAATATACTAGTAAATTTGGACATAAAGCAACAATAAAGAGTGTACGCCAAATAACTTTGATGGTTCAGAACTGCTCAACTCTCTCTATGGAGGTGCTTTTAACAGGTTTACCTAATTGAGAACGAAAGTTGATTTTTTGGCAACGAAATAACCTACAAAGCCTATACTATTAATTTTGGACATAAACAAACAATAATGAGTGTACACATAATAACTTTGAATGTTCGGAATTGGTCAACTCTCTCCATGGAGGTGCTTTTAATGGTTTTGCCCAATCGTGAACGAAAGATGATCTTTTGGCAACGAAACAACCAACAAAGCCTATAATAGTAATTTTGGACATAAAGCGACAATAATGAGTGTACACCGAAGAACTCTGAATGTTTGGAATTGCTCAACTCTCTCCATAGAAGTGCTTTTAACGGTTTTGCCTATTTCAGAACGAAAGTTGATTTTTTGGCAACGAAATAACCTACAAAGCCTATACTAGTAATTTTGGACATAATGTAACCATAAAGAGTCTGCACCGAAAAACTTTGATAGTTCAGAATTTCTCAACTCTCTTCATCGAGGGGCTTTTAACGGTTTTAACTTTTTGATAATGAAAGTTGATTTTTTGGCAACGAAATAACCTACAAAGGCTATACTAGTAATTTTGGGCTTTTAACGGTTTTAACAATAATAAGTGCACACTGAACAACTTTGATGGTTCCGAATTTCTGAACTCTCTCCTTGGAGGTACTTTTAACAGTTTAACAAAATTGAGAATAAAAGTTGGTCATTTGGCTACGAAACAAACTACGAAGCATATAATAAAAAATTTGCACATTATTTAACAATAAAAATTGTACACCGAACAACTTTGATAGTTCGGAAAGTATTCAACTCTCTCCATGGATTGGCTTTTAACGGTTTTGCCCAATTGAGAGCGAAAGTTGTTTTTTGGCAACAAAATAACCTACGATGCGTATACTAGTAATTTTGGACATAAAGCAACAATAATGAATGTACACTGAACAACTTTGAATTTTCAGAATCGCTCAACTCTCTCCATTGAGGTGCTTTTATCGGTTTTGCCCAATCGAGAACGAACAACCTACGAGGCATATACTAGTAAATTTGGACATAAAGCAACAATAAAGAGTGTACGTCGAACAACTTTGATGGTTTAGAACTGCTCAACTCTCTCTATGGAGGTGCTTTTAACGGGTTTGCGTAAACGAAATAACCTACAAAGCCAATACTAGTAATTTTGGACATAGAGCAACAATAGAGAGTATGCACTGAACAACTTTGATAGTTCGAAATTCCTCAACTCTCTCCGTGGGGAGGCTTTTAACGGTTTTGCCTAATTTAGAACGAAAGTTGATTTTTTGGCAACGAAAATAACCTACGACGCCTATACTAGTAATTTTGGACATAAAGAAACAATAATTAGTGTACACAAAATAACTTTGAATGTTCGGAATCGCTGAACTCTCTCCATGGAGGTGGTTTTAACGGCTTTGCCCAATCGTGAACGAAAGATGGTCTTTTGGCAACGAAACAACCTACAATGCCTCTACTAGTAAATTTGGACAAAACCAACTATAAAGAGTGTATGCCGAACAACATTGATGGTCCAGAACTGCCAATTCTCTCTATGAAAGTGCTTTTAACGGTTTTACCTTTTTGCGAACGAAAGTGGATTTTTTGGCAACGAAATAACCAACAAAGGCTATACTAGGAATTTTGGACATGAAGCAACCATAAAGAGTCTGCACCGTACAACTTTGATAGTTCGGAATTCCTCAACTCTCTCCACGGAGGGCTTTTTACGATTTTGCTCAATCGAGAACGAAAAATAGTTTTTTGGCAACGAAATAACCTAAGACGACGATACTAGTAATTTCGGACAAAAAGTAACAATAATAACTGCACACTGTAAAACTTTGACACTTCGAAATTTCTCAACTCTCTCGATGGAGGTGCTTTTAACAGTTTTACCAAATTGAGAATGAAAGTTGGTCATTTGGCTAGGAAACAAACTACGAAGCATATACTAGTAAATGTGGAAAAAATTCAACAATAAGGAGTGTACAACGAACAACTTTGATAGTTTGGAATTATTCAACTCTCTCCATGGAGGTGCTTTTAACAGTTTTTGCCAATTGAGAACAAAAGTTGGTCATTTGGCTACGAAACAATGTATGAAGCATATACTAGTAAATTTGGATATAAAGCAACAATAAAGAGTGTACGCCGAATAACTTTGAGGGTTCAGAACTGCTCAACACTCTCTATGGAGGTGATTTTAACGAGTTTGCCTAATTGAGAACGAAAGTTGATTTTTTGGCAACGAAATAACCTATCAAGCCTATACTGCTAATTTTGGACATAAACAACAATAAAGAGTCTGCACTGAACAACTTTGATTCTTCGAAATTCCTCAACTCTCTCTGTGGGGGAGCTTTTAACGGTTTTGCCTAATTGAGAACGAAAGTTGATTTTTTGGCAACGAAATAACCTACGACACCTATACTAGTAATTTTGGACATAAATCAACAATAATGAGTGCACACAGAACAACTTTGATGGTTCAGAATTGCTCAACTCTCTTCATGTAGGAGCTTTTAACAGTTTTGGCCAATTGAGAATGAAAGTTTGTCATTTGGCTACGAAACAACCTACAAAGAATATACTAGTAAATTTGGACATAAAGCAATAATAAAGAGTGTACGTCGAGTAACTCTGATGGATCAAAACTGCTCAACTCTCTCTATGGAGAGGATTTTAACGGGTTTGCCTAATTGAGAATGAAAGTTGATTTTTTGGCAACGAAATAACCTACCAAGCCTATACTGTAATTTTGGACATAAAGCAACAATAATGAGTGTACACCGAACAACTTTGAATGTTCTGAATTTGTCAACTCTGTCCATGGAGGTGCTTTTAACGGTTTTGCCCAATCGTGAACGAAAGTTGGTCTTTTGGCAATGAAACAACCAACAAAGCCTATACTAGTAATTTTGGACATAAAGCAACAATAATGGGTGTACACCGAACAACTTTGAATGTTTGGAATTGCTCAACTCTCTCCGGAAGTGCTTTTGTCGGTTTTGCCCAATCGAGAACGAAAGTTGGTCTTTTGTCTATCAAACAACCTACAAAGCCTCCACTAGTAAATTTGGACATAAACCAACTATAAAGAGTGTACGCCGAACAACTTTGATGGTTCAGAACTGCCAATTCTCTTTATGGAATTGCTTTTAACTGTTTTACCTTTTTGCGAACGAAAGTTGCTTTTTGGCAACGAAATAACCTACAAAGGCTATGCTAGTAATTTTGGACATGAAGCAACCATAAAGAGTCTGCGCCGTACAACTTTGATAGTTCGGAATTCCACAACTCTCTCCATGGAGGGGCTTTTAACGGTTTTCCCAATCGAGAACGAAAAATGGTTTTTTGGCAACAAAATAACCTACGACGATGATACTAGTAATTTCGGACAAAAAGTAACAATAATAAGTGCAGACTGTAGAACTTTGACGGTTCCGAATTTCTCAACTCTCTCGATGGAGGTGCTTTTAACAGTTTTACACAATTGAGAACGAAAGTTGGTCATTTGGCTATGAAACAAACTACGAAGCATATACTAGTAAATTTGGACATAATTCAACAATAAAGAGTGTACACCAAAGAACTTTGATAGTTTGGAATTATTCAACTCTCTCCATGGGTGGGCTTTTAACGGTTTTGCCTAATTGAGAACGAAAGTTTTTTTTTTGGCAACAAAATAACCTACGACGCCTATACTAGTATATTTGGACATAAAGCAACAATAATGAGTGTACACCGAACAATTTTGAATGTTCGGAACTGGTCAACTCTCTCCATTGAGGTGCTTTTCTCGGATTTGCCCAATCGAGGACGAAAGCTGATCTTTTGGCTACGAAACAACCTACAAAGCATCTACTAGTAAATTTGGACATAAATAAACTATAAAGAGCGTACGCCGAAGAACTTTGATGGTTCAGAACTGCCCAACTCTCTCTACGGAAGTGCTTTTAACGGGTTTGCCTAATTGAGAACGAAAGTTGATTTTTTGGCAACGAAATAACCTACAAAGCCTATACTAGTAATTTTAGACATAAAGCAACAATAATGAGTGTACACCGACCAACTTTGAATGTTCAGAATTTGTCAACTCTGTCCATGGATGTGCTTTTAACGGTTTTGCCCAATCGTGAATGAAAGTTGGTCTTTTGGCAACGAAACAACCAACAAAGCCTATACTAGAAATTTTGGACATGAAGAACCAATAATGGGTGTTCACCGAACAACTTTGAATGTTTGGAATTGCTCAACTCTCTCCAAAAGTGCTTTTATCGGTTTTGCCCAATCGAGAACGAAAGTTGGTCTTTTGTCTACCAAACAACCTACAAAGCCTCTACTAGTAAATTTGGACCTAAACCAACTATAAAGAGTGTACGCCGAACAACTTTGATGGTTCGGAACTGCCAATTCTCTATATGGAATTGCTTTTAACGGTTTTACCTTTTTGTGAACGAAAGTTTATTTTTTGGCAACGAAATAACATACAAAGGCTATGCTAGTAATTTTGGACATGAAGCAACCACAAAGAGTCTGCACCGTACAACTTTGATAGTTCGGAATTCCTCAACTCTCTCCACGGAGGGGCTTTTAACGGTTTTGCCCAATCGAGAACGAAAAATGGTTTTTTGGCAACAAAATAACCTACGACGATGATACTAGTAATTTCGGGCAAAAAGTAACAATAATAAGTGCACACTGTACAACTTTGACTGTTCGGAATTTCTCAACTCTCTCGATGGAGGTGCTTTTAACAGTTTTACACAATTGAGAATGAAAGTTCGTCATTTGGCTATGAAAGAAACTACGAAGCATAGACTAGTAAATTTTGACATAATTCAACAATAAAGAGTGTACACCGAAGAACTTTGATAGTTTGGAATTATTCAACTCTCTCCATGGATGGGCTTTTAACGGTTTTGCCTAATTGAGAACGAAAGTTGTTTTTTGGCAACAAAATAACCTACGACGCCTATACTAGTATATTTGGACATAAAACAACAATAATGAGTGTACACCGAACAATTTTGAATGTTCGGAACTGGTCAACTCTCTCCATTGAGGTGCTTTTATCGGATTTTCCCAATCGAGGATGAAAGTTGATCTTTTGGCTACGAAACAACCTACAAAGCATCTACTAGTAAATTTGGACATAAATAAACTATAAAGAGCGTACGCCGAAAAACTTTGATGGTTCAGAACTGCCCAACTCTCTCTACGGAGGTGCTTTTAACGGGTTTGCCTAATTGAGAACGAAAGTTGATTTTTTGGCAACAAAATAACCTACCAAGCCTATACTAGTAATGTTGGACATAAAGCAACAATAATGAGTGTACACCGAACAACTTTGAATGTTAAGAATTTGTCAACTCTGTCCATGAAGGTGCTTTTAACGGTTTTGCCCAATCGTGAACGAAAGTTGGTCTTTTGGGAACGAAACAACCAACAAAGCCTATACTAGAAATTTTGGACATAAAGCAACAATAATGGGTGTACACCGAACAACTTTGAATGTTTGGAATTGCTCAACTCTCTCCAAAAGTGCTTTTATCGGTTTTGCCCAATCGAGAACGAAAGTTGGTCTTTTGTCTACCAAACAACCTACAAAGCCTCTACTAGTAAATTTTGACATAAACCAACTATAAAGAGTGTACGCCGAACAACTTTGATGGTTCAGAACTGCCAATTCTCTATATGGAATTGCTTTTAACGGTTTTACCTTTTTGCGAACGAAAGTTCATTTTTTGGCAACGAAATAACCTACAAAGGCTATGCTAGTAATTTTGGACATGAAGCAACCATAAAGAGTCTACACCGTACAACTTTGATAGTTCGGAATTCCTCAACTCTCTCCATGGAGGGGCTTTTAACGGTTTTGCCCAATCGAGAACGAAAAATGGTTTTTTGGCAACAAAATAACCTACGACGATGAGACTAGTAATTTCGGACAAAAAGTAACAATAATAAGTGCACACTGTACAACTGTGACGGTTCGGAATTTCTCAACTCTCTCGATGGAGGTGCTTTTAACAGTTTTACACAATTGAGAACGAAAGTTGGTCATTTGGCTATGAAACAAACTACGAAGCATATACTAGTAAATTTGGACATAATTCAACAATAAAGAGTGTACACCGAATAACTTGGAATGTTCAGAATTCCTCAACTCTCTCCATGGAGGTGCTTTTAACGGATTTACCCAATCGTGAACGAAAGTTGGTCTTTTCGCAACGAAACAACCAACAAAGCTTATACTAGTAATTTTGGACATAAAACAACTATAAAGACTGTACGCCAAACAACTTTAATGGTTCAGAATTGCTCAACTCTCTCTATAGAGGTGCTTTTAACGGTTTTGCCTTATTGAAAATGAAAATTGATTGTTTGGGAACGAAATAACCTACCAAGCCTATACTAGTAATTTTGGACATAAAGCAACAATAAAGAGTCTGCACTGAACAACTTTGATAGTTCGAAATTCCTCAACTCTCTCCGTGCATGGGCTTTTAACGGTTTTGCCTAATTGAGAACGAAAGTTGATTTTTTGGCAACGAAATAACCTACATAGGCAATTCTAGTAATTTTGGACATGAAGCAATCATAAAGAGTCTGCACCGTACAACTTTGATAGTTTGGAATTTCTCAACTATCTCCACGGAGGGCTTTTTACGCTTTTGCTCAATCGAGAACGAAATTTTTTTTTTTGGCAACGAAATAACCTAAGACGAAAATACTAGTAATTTCGGACAAAAAGTAACAATAATAATTGCACACTGTAAAACTTTGACGGTTCGAAATTTCTCAACTCTCTCGATGGAGGTGCTTTTAACAGTGTTACGTAATTGAGAACGAAAGTTGGTCGTTTGACTAGGAAACAAACTACGAAGCATATACTAGTAAATTTGGAAAAAATTCAACAATAAAGAGTGTACACCGAACAACTTAGATAGTTTGGAATTATTCAACTCTCTCCATGGATGGGCTTTTAACGGTTTTGCCTAATTGAGAACGAAAGTTGTTTTTTGGCAACAAAATAACCTACGACGCCTATACTAGAATATTTGGATATAAAGCAACAATAATGAGTGTACACCGAACAACTTTGAATGTTCGAAATTGCTCAACTCTCTCCATTGAGGTGATTTTATCAGTTTTGGCCAATCGAGAACGAAAGTTGGTCTTTTGGCTACGAAACAACCTACAAAGCCTCTCCTAGTAAATTTGGACATAAAGAAACTATAAAGAGTGTACGCCGAATAACTTTGATGGTTCGGAACTGCCCAACTCTCTCTACGGAGGTGCTTTTAACGGGTTTGCCTAATTGAGAACGAAAGTTGATTTTTTGGCAACGAAATAACCTACAAATCCTATACTAGTAATTTTGGACATAAAGCAACAATAAAGAGTCTGCACCGAACAACTTTGATAGTTCGAAATTCCTCAAGTCTCACTGTGGAGTGGCTTTTCACGGTTTTGCCTAAGTGAGAATGAAAGTTGATTTTTTGGCAACGAAATAACCTACGAAGGCTATTCTAATAATTTTGGACATAAAGCAACAATAATGAGTGTACTCCGAAAAACTTTGAATATTCAGAATTTCTCAACTCTCTCCATGGTGGTGCTTTTAACGGTTTTGCCCAATCGTGAACGAAAGTTGGTCGTTTCGCAACGAAACAACCAATAAAGCCTATACTAGTAATTTTGGACATAAAGCAACTATAAAGAATTTACGCCGAACAACTTTGATGTTTCAGAAAGCTCAACTCTCACAATAGAGGTGCTTTTAACGGTTTTTCGTAATTGAGAACGAAAGTTGATTTTTTGGCAAAGAAATAACTTACAAAGCCTATACTAGTAATTTTGGACATAAATCAACAATAAAGAGTATGCACTGAACAACTTTGATAGTTCGGAATTGCTCAACTCTCTCCGTGGAGGGGCTTTTATTGGTTTTGCCCAATTTAGAACGAAAGTTTGTTTTTTGGCAGCAAAATAACTTACGACGCCGATACTAGTAATTTTGGACATAAAGCAACAATAATGAGTGCAGACAGAACAACTTTGACGGTTCAGAATTGCTGAACTCTCTCCATGGAGGTGCTTTTAACAGTTTTGGCCAATTGAGAACGAAGGTTGGTCATTTGGCTACGGAACAACCTACGAAGCATATACTAGTAAATTTGGGAATAAAGCAACAATAAAGAGTGTACAGCGAATAACTTTGATGGTTCAGAACTGCTCAACTCTCCTAATGGAGGTGCTTTTAACGGGTTTGCCTAATTGAGAACGAAAGTTGAGTTTTTGGCAACGAAATAACCTACCAAGCTTATACTAGTAATTTTGGACATAAAGAAACAATAAAGAGTCTGCACCGAATAACTTTGATAGTTCGGAATTGCTCAACTCTCTCCGTGGGAGGGCTTTTAAACGGTTTTACCCAATTGAGAATGAAAGTTTGTTTTTTGGCAACGCAATAAACTACGACGGCTATACTAGTAATTTTGGACATAAAGCAATATTGATGAGTGCACACAGAACAATTTTGATGGTTCGGAATTGCTCAACTCTTTCCGTGGAAGTGCTTTTAACAGTTTTGGCCAATTGAGAACGAAAGTTGGTCATTTGGCTACGAAACATAAAGCAACAATAAAGAGTGGACGCCGAATAACTTTCATGGTTTAGTACTGCTCAACTCTCTCTATGGAGGTGCTTTTAACGGGTTTGCTTAATTGAGAACGAAAGTTGATTTTTTGGCAACGAAATAACCTACCAAGCCTATACTAGTAATTTTGGACATAAATCCACAATAAAGAGTCTGCACCGAATAACTTTGATAGTTCGAAATTCCTCAACTCTCTCCTTGAGGCGGCTTTTAACGGTTTTGCCTAATTGAGAATGAAAGTTTTTTTTGGCAACGAAAATAACCTACGACGCCTATACTAGTAATTTTGGACATAAACAAACAATAATGAATGTACACGGAATAACTTTGAATGTTCGAAATTGCTCAACTCTCTCTATTGTGGTGCTTTTAACGGTTTTGCCCAATCGTGAACAAAAGATGGTCTTTTGGCAACAAAACAACCAACAAAGCCTATAATAGTAATTTTGGACATAAAGCGACAATAATCAGTGTACACCGAAGAACTTTGAATGTTTGGAATTGCTCAACTGTCTCCATAGAAGTGCTTTTAACGGTTTTGCCCAATCGAGAACGAAAGTTGGACTTTTGGCTACGAAACAACCTACAAAGCCTCTACTAGTAAATTTGGACATAAACCAACTATAAAGAGGTTACGCTGAATAACTTTGATGGTTCAGAACTGCCAATTCTCTCTATGGAAGTGCTTTTAATGGTTTTAACTTTTTGAGAACGAAAGATGGTTTTTTGGCAACGAAATAACCTACAAAGGCTATACTAGTAATTTTGGACATAAAGCAACCATAAAGAGTTTTGCACCGTACAACTTTGATATTTCAGAATTCCTCAATTCTATCCATGGAGGGGCTTTTAACGGTTTTACCTAATTTAGAACGAAAGTTTGTCATTTGGCTATGAAACAAACTACAAAGCATATACTAGTAAATTTGGACACAATTCAACAATAAAGAGTGTACACTGAACAACTTTGATGGTTTGGAATTATTCAACTCTCTCCATGGATTGGCTTTTAACGGTTTTGCCTAATTGAGAACGAAAGTTGTTTTTTGGCAACAAAATAACCTACGACGCCTATACTAGTAATTTTGGACATAAAGCAACAATAATGAATGTCCACTGAACAACTTCGAATGTTCGGAGTTGCTCAACTCTCTCCATTGAGGTGCTTTTATCGGTTTTTCCCAATCGAGAACAAAAGTTGTTCTTTTGGCTACGAAACAAACTACAAAGCCTCTACTAGTAAATTTGTACATAAAGCAACTATAAAGAGTGTACGCCGAACAACTTTGATAGTTAAGAATTGCTCAACTCTCTCTATGGAGGTGCTTTTAACGGGTTTGCCTAATTGAGAATGAAAGTTAATTTTTTGGCAACCAAATAACCTACAAAGCCGATACTAGTAATTTTGGACATAAAGCAACAATAAAGAGTCTGCACCGAACAACTTTGTTAGTTCGAAATTCCTCAACTCTCTTCGTGGGGGGGGAGGCTTTTAAAGGTTTTGCCTAATTGAGAACGAAAGTTGATGTTTTGGCAACGAAATAACCTACAACGCCTATACTAGTAATTTTGGACATAAAGCAACAATAATGAGTGCACACAGAATAACTTTGACGGTTCGAAATTGGTCAACTCTCTCCGTGGAGGTGCTTTTAACAGTTTTGGCCAATTGATAATGAAAGTTGGTCATCTGCCTATGAAACAACCTACGAAGCACATACTAGTAAATTTGGACATAAAGCAACAATAAAGAGTGTACGCCGAATAACTTTGATGGTTCAGAACTGCTCAACTCTCTCTATGGAGGTGCTTTTAACGGGTTTGCCTAATTGAGAACGAAAGTTGATTTTTTGGCAACGAAATAACCTACAAAGCCAATACTAGTAATTTTGGACATAAAGCAACAATAAAGAGTCTGCACCGAACAACTTTGATAGTTCGAAATTCCTCAACTCTCTTCATGGGGGGGCTTTTAAAGGTTTTGCCTAATTGAGAACGAAAGTTGATTTTTTTGCAACGAAATAACCTACGACGCCTATACTAGTAATTTTGGACATAAAGCAACAATAATGAGTATACACCGAACAACTTTGAATGTTCGGAATTGCTCAACTCTCTCCATGGAGGTGCTTTTAACGGTTTTGCCCAATCTTGGAAGAAAGTTGGTCTTTTGGCAGCGAAACAACCAACAAAGCCTATACTAGTAATTTTGGACATAAAGCAACTATAAAGACTGTACGCCGAACAACTTTGATGGTTAAAAATTGCTCAACTCTCTCTATAGAGGTGCTTTTGACGGTTTTGCTAATTAAGAACAAAAGTTGATTTTTTGGCAAAGAAATAACCTACAAACAAATACTAGTAATTTTGGATTTAAATCAATAATAAAGAGTCTGCACCGAACAACTTTGATAGTTCAGAATTGCTCAACTCTCTCCATGGAGGGGATTTTATTGGTTTTGCCCAATTGAGAACGAAAGTTGATTTTTTGGCAACGAAATAACCTATGACGCCGATACTAGCAATTTTGGACATAAAGCAACAATAATGAGTGCACACAGAACAACTTCGATGGTTCGGAATTGCTCAACTCTCTCCATAGAGGTGCTTTTAACAGTTTTGGCCAATTGAGAGCGAAAGTTGGTCATTTCTCTACGAAACAACCTATGAGGCATATACTAGTAAATTTAGACATAAAGCAACAATAAAGAGTGTACGAGGAATAACTTTGATTGTTCAGAACTGCTCAACTTTCTCTATGAAGGTGCTTTTAATGGTTTTGCCTAATTGAGAACGAAAGTTGATTCTTTGCCAGCGAAATAACCTACAAAGCCTATACTAGTAAATTTGGACATAAAGCAACAATAAAGAGTCTTCACCGAACTACTTTGATAGTTCAAAATTCCTCAACTCTCTTCGTGAGGGGGCTTTTAACGGTTTTGCCTAATTGACAACGAAATTTGATTTTTTGGCAATGAAATAACCTACGACACCGATACTAGTAATTTTAGACATAAAGCAACAATAATGAGTGCAATAAGAACAACTTTGACGGTTCGGAATTGCTCAACTCTCTCCATGGAGGTGCTTTTAACAGTTTTGGCCAATTGAGAATGAACGTTTGTCATTTGGCTATGAAACAAACTACGAAGCATATACTAGTAAATTTGGACATAAAGCAACAATAAAGAGTGTACGCTGAATAACTTTGATGGTTCAAAACTGCTCAACTCTCTCTATGGAAGTGCTTTTAACGATTTTGCCTAATTGAGAACGAAAGTTGATTTTTTGGCAACGAAATAACATACAAAGCCTATACTAGTAATTTTGGACATAAAGCAACAATATTGAGTGTAGACCGAACAACTTTGAATGTTCGGAATTTCTCAACTCTCTCCATGGATGTGCTTTTAACGGTTTTTCCCAATCGTGAAAGAAAATTGGTCTTTTGGCAACGAAACAACCAACAAAGCCTATACTTGTAATTTTGGACATAAAGCAACAATAATGAGTGTACACCGAACAATTTTGAATGTTTTGAATTGCTCAACTCTCTCCAGAAGTGCTTTTATCGGTTTTGCCCAATCGTGAATGAAAGTTGGTCTTTTGGCTACGAAACAACCTACAAAGCCTATACTAGTAAATTTGGACAAAATCAAATATAAAGAGTGTATACCGAACAACTTTGATTGTTCAGAACTGTCAATTCTCTCTATGGAAGTGCTTTTAACGGTTTTACCTTTTTGAGAACGAAAGTTGATTTTTTGGCAACGAAATAACCTACAAAGGCTATACTAGTAATTTTGGATATGAATCAACCATAAATAGTATGCACCGTACAACTTTGATAGTTCGGAATTCCTCAACTCTCTCCATGGAGGGGCTTTTAACGGTTTTACCCAATCGAGAATGAAAAATGGTTTTTTGGCAACGAAATAACCTACGATGACGATACTAGTAATTTTGGACATAAAGTAACAATAATAAGTGCACACTGAACAACTTTGACGGTTTGGAATTTCTCAACACTCTCTATGGAGGTGCTTTTAACAGTTTTACACAATTGAGAACGAAAGTTGATCATTTGGCTACGAAACAAACTACGAAGCCTATAATAGTAAATTTGGACATAATTCAACAATAAACAGTGTACACCGAACAACTTTGATAGTTCCGAATTATTCAACTCTGTCCATGGATGGGCTTTTAATGGTTTTGCCTAATTAAGAACGAAAGTTGTTTTTTGTCAACAAAATAACCTACGATGCCTATACTAGTACATTTGGACATAAAGCAATAATAATGAGTGTGCACAGAACAACTTTGAATGTTCGGTATTGCTCAACTCTCTCCATTGAGGTGCTTTTATCGGTTTTGCACAATCGAGAACGAAAGTTTGTCTTTTGGCTACGAAACAACCTACAAAGCCTCTACTAGTAAATTTGGATATAAAGCAACTATAAAGAGTGTACGCCGAACAACTTTGATGGTTCAGAACTGCTCAACTCTCTCAATGTAGGTGCTTTTAATGGTTTTACCTATTTGAGAACGAAAGTTGATTTTTTAGCAACGAAAAAACCTACAAAGCCTAAACTAGTAATTTTGGATATAAAGCAACCATAAAGAGTCTGCACCAAACAACTTTGATAGTTCGGAATTCTTCAACTCTCTCCATGGAGGGGCTTTTAATGGTTTTGCCCAATCGAGAATGAAAGTTGACTTTTTGGCAACAAAATAACCTACGACGTCTATACTAATAATTTTGGACATAAAGCACCAATAATAAGTGTACACATAATAACTTTGAATGTTCAGAATTGCTCAACTCTCTCCATGGAGGTGCTTTTAACGGTTTAGCCCAATCGTGTACGAAAGTTGGTCTTTTGGCAATGAAACAACCAAAAAAGCCTATACTAGTAATTTTGGAAATAAAGCACATATAAAGACTGTATGCCGAACAACTTTGATTGTTCAGAACTGCTCAACTCTCTCTATAGAGGTGATTTTAACGTTTTTGCCTAACTGAGAATGAAAGTTGATTTTTTTGCAAAGAAATAACCTACAAAGCCTATAATAGTAATTTTGGACATAATTCAACAATAAAGAGTCTACACCGAACAACTTTGATAGTTCGAATCGCTCAACTCTCTCCATGGAGGGGCATTTATTGGTTTTGCCCTATTGAGAACGAAAATTGCTTTTTTGGCAACAAAATAACCTACGACGCTGATACTAGTAATTTTGGACATAAAGCAACAATAATGAGTGCACACAGAATAACTTTGATGGTTCGGAATTGCTCAACTCTCTCCATAGAGGTGCTTTTAACAGTTTTGGCCAATTGAGAATGAAAGTTGGTCAATTGGCTACGAAATAACCTACGAAGCATTTACTAGTAAATTTGGACATAAAAAAACAATAAAGAGTGTACGCCGAATAACTTTGATGGTTCAGAATAGCTCAACTCTCTCTATGTAGTTACTTTTAACGTTTTCGCATAACTGAGAACGAAAGTTCTTTTTTTCAACGAAAAAACCTACGAAGCCTATACTAGTAATTTTGGACATAAAGCAACAATAAAGAGTCTACACCGAACAAATTTGATAGTTCGGAATTTCTCAACTCTATCCATGGAGGGGCTTTTAACGGTTTTGCCTAACTGAGAACGAAAATTTGATTTTTGGCAACGAAATAACTACGATGCCCACACTAGTAATTTTGGACATAAAGCAACAATAATGAGTGTACACCGAACAACTTTGAATGTTCGAAATTGCTCAACTCTCTCTATGGAGGTGTTTTTAATGGTTTTGCCGAATCGAGAATGAATGTTGGTCTTTTGGCTACGAAACAACCTACAAAGCCTCTACTAGTAAATTTGGACATAAAACAACTATAAAAAGTTTACGCCGAACAATTTTGATGGTTCAGAACTTCTCAACTCTCTCTATGGAAGTGCTTTTAGCCGTTTTACCTATTTGAGGACGAAAGTTGATTTTTTAGCAACAAAATAAACTACAAAGCCTATACTAGTAATTTTGGACATCAAGCAACCATAAAGAGTCTGCACCGAACAACTTTGATAGTTCGGAATTCCTCACCTCTCTCCATGGAGGGGCTTTTATTGGTTTTGCCCAATTGAGAACGAAAGTCGTTCTTTTGGCTACGAAAGAACTTATAAAGTCTCTACTAGTAAATTTGGACATAAATCAACTATAAATATCGGACGCCAAACAACTTTGATGGTTGACAACTGCTCAACTCTCTATATGGAGGTGCTTTTAACAGTTTTGCCTAACTGAGAACGAAACTTGGTCATTTGGCTACGAAAAAAACTAGGAAGCATATACTAGGAAATTTGGACATAATTCAACAATAAAGAGTGTGCACCGAACTACTTTGACAGTTCGAAATTACTCAACTCTCTCCATGGATGGGCTTTTAACAGTTTTGCCTAATTGAGAACGAAAGTTCATTTTTTGGCAACGAAATAACCTACGACGCCTATACTAAATTTTGGACATAAAACAACAATAATGAGTGTACACCGAACAACTTTGAATGTTCGTAATTGCTCAACTCTCTCCATGGAGGTGCTTTTAAAGGTTTTGCCCAATCGAAAATGAAAGTTAGTCTTTTGGCTACGAAACAACCTACAAAGCCTCTACTAGTAAATTTGGACATAAAGCAACTATAAAGAGTGTACGGCGAGCAACTTTGATGGTTCAGAATTGCTCAACTCTCTCTATGTAGGTACTTTTAATGGTTTTGCATAACTGGAATTAAAGTTGATTGTTTGGCAACGAAAAAACCTACGAAGCCTATACTTGTAATTTTGGACATAAAGCAACAATAAAGAGTCTGCACCGAAAAACTTTGATAGTTTGGAATTCCTCAACTCTCTCCATGGAGGGGCTTTTAACGATTTTACCTAATTGAGAACGAATGTTAGTTTTTTGGCAACAAAATAACTATGACGATTGTACTAGTAATTTTGGACATAAAGCAACAATAATGAGTGTACTCCGAATAGCTTTGAAAGTTCGAAATTGCTCAACTCTCTTCATAGAGGTGCTTTTAATGGTTTTGCCTAATTGAGAATGAAAGTTGGTCTTTTGGCTACGAAACAACCTACAAAGCCTCTACTATTAAATTTGGAAATAAAAAAAACTATAAAGAGCGTACGCCGAACAACTTTGATGGTTCAGAACTGCTCAACTCTCTCTATCGAAGTGCTTTTAACCGTTTTACCTATTTGAGAACGAAAGTTGATTTTTTGACAACGAAATAACATACAAAGCCTATACTAGTAATTTTGGGCGTCAAGCAACCATAAAGAGTCTGCACCGAACAACTTTGATAGTTTTGAATTCTTTAACTCTCTCCATGGAGGGGCTTTTATTGGTTTTGCCCAATTGAGAACGAAAGTCGAATAACTTTGATAGTTAAGAATTCCTCAACTCTCTCCATGGAGGTGCTTTTAACGGTTTTGCCTAATTAAGAACGAAAGTTGATTTTTTGTCAACGAAATAACCTACGACGCCTATACTAGTAATTTTGGACATAAAGCAACAATATTGAGTCTTCACCGAACAACTTTGATGGTTCGGAATTCCTCAACTCTCTCTATGGAGGTGCTTTTAACGGTTTTGCCTTATTGAGAACGAAAGTTAGTTTTTTGGCAATGAAATAATCTACGACGCCTATACTAATAATTTTGGACATAAAGCAACAATAATGAGTGTTCACCAAACAACTTCGAATGTTCAAAATTGCACAACTCTCTCCATAGAGGTGCTTTTTACGGTTTTTCCCAATCGAGAACGAAAGTTGGTCTTTTGGCCACGAAACAACCTACAAAGCCTCTACTAGTAAATTTGGATATAAAGCAACAATAAAGAGTGTACACCAAACAACTTTCATGGTTCAGATTTGCTGAACCCTCTCTTTGTAGGTGTTTTAAATGGTTTTGCATAACTGAGAACGAAAGTTGATTTTTTAGCAACGAAAAAACCTACAGAGTCCATACTAGTAATTTTGGACATAAAGCAACAATAAAGAGTCTGCACCGTACAACTTTGATAGTTCGGAATTCCTCAAATCTCTCCAAGGAGGGGCTTTTTACAGTTTTGCCTAATTGAGAACGAAAATTGATTTTTTGGCAACGAAATAAACTACAACGCCTACACTAGTAATTTTGAACATAAAGCAACAATAATAAGTATACACCGAACAACTTTGAAAGTTCAGAATTGCACAACTCTCTCCATGGAGGTGCTTTTAACGGTTTTGCCCAATCGTGAACGAAAGTTAGTCTTTTGGTTACGAAACAACCTACAAAGCCTCAACTAGTAAATTTGGACATAAAGAAACTATAAAGAGTATACGTCGAACAAATTTGATGGTTCAAAATTGCTCAACTCTCTCTATAGAAATGCTTTTAACGGTTTTACCTATTTAAGAACGAAAGTTGATTTTTTCGCAAAGAAATAACCTACAAAGCCTATACTAGTAATTTTTGACATAAAGCTACCATAAAGAGTCTGCACCGAACAACTTTGATAGTTCAGAATTCCTCAACTCTCTCCATCGATGGGCTTTTATTGGTTTTGCCTAATTGAGAACGAAAGTTTGTTTTTTGGCAACGAAATAACCTACGACGCCGATACTAGTAATTTTGGGGTTAAATTAACAATAATGAGTGCACACTGAACAACTTTGATGGTTCGGAATTGCTCAACTCTCTCCATGGAGGTGCTTTTAACAGTTTTACCCAATTGAGAACGAAAGTCGGTCATTTGGCTACGAACCAACATACGAAGCATATACTTGTAAATTTGGACATAATTCAACAGTAAAGAGTGTACACCAAACAACTTTGATAGTTCGGATTTACTCAACTCTCTCTATGGATGGGCTTTTAACGGTTTTGCCTAATTGAGAACAAAAGTTGATTTTTTGGCAACGAAATAACCTACGACGCCTATACTAGTAATTTTGGACATAAAGCAACAATAAAGAGTGTACACCGAACAACTTTGCCTGCTCGGAATTGCTCAACTCTCACGATGGATGAGCTTTTAACGGTTTTTCCCAATTGAGAACGAAAGTTGGTCTTTTGGCTACGACACAATCTACGAAGCCTATACTAGTTAATATGGACATAAATAAACAATAAAGACTGTACGAAGAACAACTTTGATGGTTCGGAACTTCTCAACCCTCTATATAGAGGTGCTTTTAAAAATTTTGCCTAATTAAGAAAGAGAGTTGATTTTTTAGCAACGAAATAAACTAAGAAGCCTATACTAGTAATTTTGGACATAAAGCAGCAATAACGAGTGTACACCGAACAACTGTGATGGTTCGGAATTGCTCAACTCTTTCCATGGAGGTGCTTTTAACGATTTTGCCTAACTAAGAATGAAATTTGGTTTTTTGGCAACGAAATAAACTCAACACCTATACTAATAATTTTGGACATAAAGCAACAATAATGAGTGTACACCGAACATCTTTGAATGCTCGGAATTGCTCAACTCCCTCCATGGAGTTGCTTTAACGGTTTTGCCCAATCGGAACGAAAGTTGGTTTTTTGGATAAGAAACAACCTATAAAGCCTCCACTAATAAATTTGGACATAAAGCAAGTATAAAAAGTGTGCTCCGAACAACTTTGATGGCTTAGAACTGCTCAACTCTCTCTATGTAGACGCTTTAAATGGTTTTGCATAACTGAGAACAGAAGTTTATTTTTTGGCAATGAAAAAACCTACGAAACCTATACTAGTAATTTTGGACATAAAGAAACAATAAAGAGTCTACACCGAACAACTTTGATAGTTCAGAATTCCTCAACTCTCTCCATAGAGGGGCTTTTAACGATTTTAAATAATTGAGAACGAAAGTTGGTTTTGTGGCAACAAAATAACCTAGGGCACCTATACTAGTAGTTTAGGACATAAAGCTACAATAATGAGTGTACACCGAACAACTTTGAATGTTCGAAATTGCTGAACTCTCTCCATGGAGATGCTTTTAACGATTTTGCCCAAACGAGAATGAAAGTTGGTCTTTTGGCTACAAAATAACCTACAAAGCTGCTACTAGTAAATTTGGAGATAAAGCAACTTTAAAGAGTGTACGTCGAACAACTTTGATGGTTCAGAACAGCTCAACTCTCTCTATATAAGTGCTTTTAACGGTTTTTCCTAATTGAGAATGAAAGTTGGTCTTTTGGGTACGAAACAACCTATGAAGCATATACTAGTAAATTTGGACATAATTCATCAGTAAAGAGTGTACACCGAACAACTTTGATAGTTCGAAATTCCTCAACTCTCTCCATGTAGCGGCTTTTAACGGTTTTGCCTAATTGAGAATGAAAATTGGTTTTTTGGAAACGAAATAACCTACGACGTCGATAATAGTAATTTTGGACATAAAGTAACAATAATGAGTGCACACTAAACAACTTTGATGATTCGGAATTACTCAACTCTCTCCATGGTGGTGCTTTTAACAGTTTTAGCCAATTGAGAATGAAAGTTGGTCATTTGGCTATGAAATAACCTACGAAGCATATACTAGTAAATTTGGACATAATTTAACAATACAGAGTGTACACCGAATAACTTTGATAGTTCGGAATTCCTCAACTCTCTCCATGGAAGGGCTTTTAACGGTTTTGCCTAATTGAGAACGAAAGTTGGTTTTTTGGCAATGAAATAACCTACGACGCCTATACTAGTAATTTTGGACATAAAGCAGCAACAAAGAGTGTACACCAAACAACTTTGAATGTTCGGAATTGGTCAACTCTCTCGATGGATGAGCTTTTAACGATTTTTCCCAATTGAGAACGAAAGTTGGTCTTTTGGCTACGCAACAACCTACGAAGCCTATATTAATAAATTTTGACATAAATAAACAATAAGGACTGTACGCAAACAAATTTGATGGTTCGGATTTCCTCAACTCTCTATATGGAGGAACTTTTAATGATTTTGCCTAAATAAGAACGAGAGTTGGTTTTTTAGCAACAAAATAACCTATGAAGCCTATACTAGTAATTTTGGACATAATGGAACAATAACGAGTGTACACCGAACGACTTTGATAGTTGGGAATTGCTCAACTCTTTCCATGGAGGTGCTTTTAAAGTTTTTGCCTAATTGAGAACGAAAGTCGATTTTTTAGCAACAAAATAAACTCAACGCCTATACTAGTAATTTTGGACATAAAGCAACAATAATGAGTGTACACCGAACAACTTTGAATGTTCAGAATTGCACAACTCCCTCCATGGACGTGCTTTTAACGGTTTTGCACAATCGAGACCGAAAGTTGGTCTTTTGGCTATGAAACAACCTACAAAGCCTCCACTAGTAAATTTGGACATAAAGCAACTATAAAGAGTGTACGCCAAATAACTTTGATGGTTCAGAACTGCTCAACTCTTTCTATGTAGGTGTTTTAAGTTTTTTGCATAACTGAGAATGAAAGTTTATTTTTTTGCAATGAAAAAACCTACGAAGCCTATAGTAGTAATTTTGGACATAAAGCAACAATAAAGAGTCTGCACCAAACAACTTTGATAGTTTTGAATTCCTCAACTCTCTCCATAGAGGGGCTTTTAACGGCTTTGGTTAATTGAGAACGAAAGTTGGTTTTGTGGCAACGAAATAACCTCCAACGCCGATACTAGTAATTTTTGACATAAAGCAACAATAATGAGTGTACACCGAACAACTTTGAATGTTCGGAATTGCTCAACTCTCTGCACGATGGTGCTTTTAACAGTTTTACCCAATTGAGAATGAAAGCTGGTCTTTTGGCTACAAAACAACCTACAAAGCCTCTACTAGTAAATTTTTACATAAAACAACTATAAAGAGTGTACGCCGAACAACTTTGATGGTTCAACTCTTTGCATGGAAGTGTTTTTAACGGTTTTATCTATTTGAGAACGAAAGTTGATTTTTTGGCAAGGAAATAACCTACATAGCGTACACTAGTAATTTTGGACATGAAGCAACCATAAAGAGTCCGCACCAAACAACTTAGATAGTTCGAAATTCCTCAACTCTCTCCATGGAGGGGCTTTTAACGATTTTCCCTAATTTAGAACGAAAGTTGGTTTTTTGGCAATGAAATAACCTACGGCGCTGATACTAGTAATTTTGGACATAAAGCAACAATAATGAGCGCACACTAAACAACTTTGATGGTTCAGAATTGCTAAACTCTCTCCATGGATAGGCTTTTAACGGTTTTGCCTAATTGAGAACGAAAGTTAATCATTTGGCTACGAAACAACCTACGAAGCATATACTAGTAATTTTGGACATAAATCAACAATAATGAGTGTACACCGAACAACTTTGAATGTTTGAAATTGCTCAACTCTGTCCATGGAGGTGCTTTAAATGGTTTTGCCCAATCGAGAATGAAAGTTCGTATTTTGGCTACGAAACAACCTAAAAAGCCTCTACTAGTAAATTTCGACATAAAGCAACTACAAAGAGTGTACGCTGAATAAATTTGATGGTTCAGAACTGTTAAACTCGCTCTATGAAGGTGCTTTTAACGGTTTTGTCTAATTGAGAATGAAGGTTGATTTTTTGGCCACGAAATAAACTACAAAGCCTATACTAGTTATTTTGGACATAAAGCAACAATAAAGAGTCTACACCGAACAACTTTGATAGTTCGGAATTCCTCAACTCTCTCCGTGTGAGGGATTTTAACGGTTTTGCCTAATTGAGAACGAAAGTTGTTCTTTTGGCAAAGAAATAACCTACAAAGCCTATAGTAGTCATTTTGCACATGAAGCAACAATAAAGAGTCTGCACCGAATAACTTTGATAATTCTGAATTCCTCAACTCTCTCCTTTGAGGGGCTTCTAACGGTTTTGCCTAATGGAGAACGAAAGTTGGTTTTCTGGTAATGAAATAATCTATGACACCAATAATAGTAATTTTGGACATAAAGCAACAAAAATGAGTGCACACAGAAAAACTTTGTTGGTATGGAATTGCTCAAGTCTCTCCATGGAGGTAATTTTAACAGTTTTAGCCAATTGAGAACGAAAGTTGGTCATTTGGCTATGAAACAACCTACGAAGCATATACTAGTAAATTTGGACATAATTCAACCATAAAGAGTGTACACCGAACAACGTTGATAGTTCAGAATTCCTCAACTCTCTTCATGGAGAGGCTTTTAACGGTTTTGCCTAAATGAGAACGAAAGTTGGTTTTTTGGCAATGAAATAACCTACGAGGCCTAGACTAGTAATTTTGGAAATAAAGCAACAATAAAGAGTGTACACCGAACAACTTTGAATGTTCGAAATTGCTCAACTCTCGCGATGGAGGGGCTTTTAACAGTTTTGCCTAATTGAGGACGAAAGTTGCTTTTTTGGCATTGAAATAACCTACGACGCCTATACTAGTAATTTTAGAAATAAAGCAACAAAAAAGAGTGTACACCAAACAACTTTGATAGTTCGGAATTTCTTAACTCTCTCATGGATGGGCTTTTAACTGTTTTGCCTAATCGAGAACGAAAGTTGGTTTCTTGCCAACGAAATAACCTACAACGCCTATACTAGTGATTTTGGATATAAAGAAACAATAATGAGTGTACACCGAACAACTTTGAATGTTCGGAATTGCTCTAATCTCTCTATGAAGGTACTTTTAACGATTTTTCCCAATCGAGAACGAAAGTTGGCCTTCTGGCTACGAAACAACATACAAAGCCTCTTCTAGTAAATTTGGGCATAAATAAATAATAAAGATTGTACGCCGAACAACTTTGATGGTTGGGAACCGCTCAACTCTCTATATGGAAGTGCTTTTAACGGTTTTGGCTAATTAAGAACGAGAGTTGGTTTTTTCGCAACGAAATAACCTACGAAGCCTGTACTAGTAATTTGAGACATAAAGCAACAATAACGAGTGTACACCGAACGACTTCGATGGTTCGCAATTGCTCAACTCTTTCCATTGTGGTGCTTTTAACGGTTTTGCCTAATTTAGAATGAAAGTTAGTTTTTTCACAATGAAATAACCTACGACGCCGATAATACTAATTTTGGACATAAAGCAACAAAAATGAGTGCACACAAAACAACTTTCATGGTACAGAATTGTTCAACTCTCTCCGTGGAGGTGCTTTTAAAAGTTTTAGCCAATTGAAAATGAAAGTTGGTCATTTGGCCACGAAACAACCTACGAAGCATATACTAGTAAATTTGGACATAATTCAACAATAAAGAGTGTACACCGAACAACTTTGATAGTTCAGAATTCCTCAACTCTCTCCATGGAGGGGCTTTTAAGGGTTTTGCCAAATTGAGAACGAAAGTTGATTTTATGGCAATGAAATAACCTATGACGCCTATACTAGTAATTTTTGACATAAAGCAACAATAAAGAGTGTACACCGAACAACTTTGAATGCTCAGAATTGCACAACTCTCGCGATGGACGAGCTTTTAACGGTTTTTCCTAATTCAGAATGAAAGTTGGTCTTTTGGTTATGATACAACCTACAAAGCCTATACTAGTAAATTTGGACTTAAATAAGCAATAAAGAGTGTACGCCGAACAACTTTGATGGTTCGGAACTGCTCAACTCTCTATATGGAGGTGCTTTTAACGGTTTTGCCTAATTAAGAACGAGAGTTAGTTTTTTAGCAACGAAATAACCTACGGAGCCTATTCTAGTAATTTGAGACATAAAGAAACAATAACGAGTGTACACCGAACGACTTTGATGGTTCGCAATTGCTCAACTCTTTCCATGGAGGTGCCTTTAACGGTTTTGTCTAATTGAGAACGAAAGTTTGTTTTTTGGCAACGAAGTAAACTCAACACCTATACTAGTAATTTTTGACATAAAGCAAGAATAATGAGTGTACACCAAACAACTTTGAATGTTCAAAATTTCTCAACTCTCTCCATGGAGGTGCTTTTAACGATTTTGCCCAATCTAGAACGAAAGTTGGTCTTTTGGCTACGAAACAACCTACAAAGCCTATACTAGTAATTTTGGACATAAAGCAACAATAAAGAGTCTGCACTGAACAACTTTGATAGTTCGGAATTCCTCAACTCTCTCCATGGAGAGGCTTTTATTGGTTTTGCCCAATTGAGAACGAAAGTTAGTTTTTTGACAACGAAATAACCTACGACGCTGATACTAGTAATTTTGAACATAAAGAAACAAAAGTGAGTGCACAAAAAACAAATTTGATGGTTCAGAATTGCTCAACTCTCTCCATGGAGGTGTTTTTAACAGTTTTAGCCAATTCATAACGAAAGTTGGTCATTTGGCTATGAAACAACCTACGAAGCATATACTAGTAAATTTGGACATAATTAACCAATAAAGAGTGTACACCGAACAACTTTGATAGTTCGGAATGCTGGGTTTCAATATCTCATACACAGCGGAAGTTTAAAATTTTATTGAAACCCTCCAGAGAATCCATGTGAAAGGGCATAAATCGGTGATGAGAAGTTACCTCTTGAAGTGCAGAAAACAACCGATTGCTTGGCTTGTTTGGCTTGAATGATCCGAATCAATCCGCGCTATCCAACCGAACAGCACGCCTCTATGGTATCCACACAAACAAGCCAAAGATCGCCTCTTCACATTATGCTAGTAACTAGGAGAAGGAGCTTCTATTCGGTTTTTCTCTCAACTCACCAAGAAGTGCGGCACACCAAAAGTTGTGTTCTCTCCTAGGGTTACTCTAACCCTAAATATTCCATGAGTCAAGTAAAACCGAAAAGCCCAAATCTCCTTGAAGAAAGAAGCCCACGTTTTTGGGCTCTTGACCATGTTCAATTAATCTTATTAATTAAACCGGTAATGGACCTTACATAAAGCCCTAAGCCCAAACGTAATATGTTATTCTTAAATAACATAATCTTTGACTTATTCTATGTGTGTGACCCTATAGGTTCTCGTTATGTTAGCAGTGAACTAAAATCATATTCTAGCATCACAAACAATGAGAGGTATCTAGCAACACATCATTGTTACCCAAATAACGAGAATGTCAATGATTCGACATAACCTTTATTTATGACCAATTTATATGTAGTCCCTTTGTCCTTAATATCTTGATTAACATCGAGGCATGGAATGTGTCATCCTCATATATGTTAATCTATGTGTTTCTTGATTCCGAGTAGACTATTAAAAAACAAACGAAATCAATATCACATATTGATTCATTTGAGCACGGCCATGCATTTCTAAGTCTCACTCAATCAAGGGGACCACGGATATCACTCCTGTTATATAGAAGGGACAAATACCATCTAGGTCACTCACATCCCTCCACATGATTCGTGATATACCCAATCACTAACTTTATAGCCAACCCTTTTACAAGTGACGTTAGACAGTATCAAAGTGTATAACTCCTCATGTTGGGAACCGTAGTGATTTCAGGTTAAAGGAAAACATATATCATTGTCACTATGAGAATAACTTATGACATTCATATAACAATCCATGCAGTATTCTCATGTTGGGTCTGTCCAGTACTTCCCGTTCTCTAACAAGTACCTATGTATTGATTTGATATCTCATATCCATGACTCGCAAGATTTAGTCATCAATCAATGTACATACTAGTCTCAACGTATTAATGTTATCCCATTTAACAATAATACTCGACTAGGGACATTTAGGAATAGTGTTCTATATACATCTATGATGATCTCACGTTCAAGTCACACACTTGAAGTCTCATAGCATCGAACCAACTATTCTAGGGATATTTATCATAATCATTTATATAGTGCAGATAAATAATTCATAACAAATAAAGTACCTCAATATAACATAATAAATGTATGCTAATACAATCATCCCATGATCGGCTCCTAGAGCATACACCAACACGGAATTCCTCAACTCTCTCCATGGAGGGGCTTTTAACGGTTTTGCCTAAATGAGAACGAAAGTTGGTTTTTTGGCAATGAAATAACTTACGACGCCTATACTAGTAATTTTAGACATAAAGCAATAATAAAGAGTGTACACCGAACAAATTTTAATGTTCGGAATTGTTCAACTCTCGCGATCGAAGGTCTTTTAATGGTTTTGCCTAATTGAGAACGAAAGTTGGTTTTTTGGCAACAAAATAATCTACGATGCTGATACTAGTAACTTTGGACGTAAAGCAACAATAATGAGTACACATTGAACAACTTTGATGGTTTCGAATTGCTCAACTCTCTCCTTGGAGGTGCTTTTAACAGTGTTAGCCAATTGAGAATGAAAGTGGGTCATTTGGCTACGAAACAAGCAACGAAGCCTCTACTAGTAAATTTCGATATAAAGCAACTATAAAGAGTGTACGCCGAACAAATTTGATGGTTCGGAACTGCTAAACTCTCTCTATGGAGGTGCTTTTAACGGTTTTGCCTAATTGAGAACGAAAGTTGGTTTTTTGGCAACGAAATAACCTACGACGCCTATACTAGTAATTTTGGAGGTAAAGCAACAATAATGAGTGTACACCGAACAACTTTGAATTTTTGGAATTGCAATGGATGAGCTTTTAACGGTTTTTCCTAATGGAGAACGAAAGTTGGTCTTTTGGCAATAAAACAACCTACGAAGCGTATACTAGTAAATTTGGACATAATTCAACAATAAAGATTGTACACCGAACAACTTTGATAGTTCGGAATTACTCAACTCTCTCCATGGATGGGATTTTAATGGTTTTGCCTAATTGAGAACGAAAGTTGGTTTTTTGGCAATGAAATAAACTACGACGCCTATACTAGTAATTTTAGACATAAAGCAACAATAATGAGTGTGCACCGAATAACTTTGAATGTTCAAAATTGCTCAACTCCCTCCATGAAGGTGCTTTTAACGGTTTCGCCCAATTGATAACGAAAGTTAGTCTTTTGGCAATGAAACAACCTACAAAGCCTCTACTAGTAAATTTCGACATAAAGAATAAAGAGTGTACGCCAAACAACTTTGATTGTTCGGAACTTCTAAACTCTCTCTATGGAGGTGCTTTTAACGGTTTTGCCTAATTGAGAACGAAAGTTGATTTTTTGGCAACGAATAACCTACAAAGACTATACTAATTATTTTGGACATAAAGCAACAATAAAATGTCTGCATCGAACAAATTTGATAGTTTGGAATTTCTCAACTCTCTCCGTGGGGGGGCTTTTAACGGTTTTGCCTAATTGAGAACGAAAGTTGATTTTTTGGCAAACAAATAACCTACAAAGCCTATACTAGTCATTTTGGACATAAAGCAACAATAAAGAGTCTAGACCGAACAACTTTGATAATTCGGAATCCCTCAACTCTCTCCTTGGAGGGACTTTTATCGGTGTTGCCTAATAAAGAACGAATGTTGGTTTTATGGCAATGAAATAACCTACGACGCCTATACTAGTAATTTTGGACATAAAGCAACTATAAAGAGTATACGGCGAACAACTTTGATGGTTCAGAACTAATCAACCCTCTCTATGGACGTGCTTTTAACGGTTTTGCCTAATTGAGAACGAAAGCTGATTTTTTAGCGAAGCAATAACGTACATAGCCTATACTAGTAATTTTGGACATAAAGCAACAAAAAAGAGTCTGTACCGAACAACTTTGATAGTTTAGAATTCCCCAAATCTCCCCATGGAGGGGCTTTTATTGGTTTTGCCCAATTGAGAACGAAAGTTAGTTTTTTGGCAATGAAATAACCTACGACGCCGATAATAGTAATTTTGGACATAAAGCAACAAAAATGAGTGCACACAGAACAACTTTGATGGTACGGAATTGCTCAACTCTCTCCATGGAGGTGCTTTTAACAGTTTTAGCCAATCGAGAACGAAAGTTGGTCATTTGGCTACGAAACAACCTACGAAGCATATTTTAGAAAATTTGGACATAATTCAACAATAAAGAGTGTACACCGAACAACTTTGATAGTTCGGAATTCCTCAACTCTCTCCATGGAGGGGCTTTTAACGTTTTGCCTAATTGAGAACGAAAGTTGATTTTTTTGCAATGAAATAACCTACGACGCCTATACTAGTAATTTTTGACATAAAGCAACAATAAAGAGTGTACAGCGAACAACTTTGAATGTTCGGAATTACTCAACTCTCGCGATGGGGGGACTTTTAATGTTTTTGCCTAATTGAGAACGAAAGTTGGTTTTCTGGCAACGAAATAACGTACGACGCCGATACAAGTAATTTTGGACATAAAGCAACTATAATGAGTGCACATTTAACAACTTTGATGGTTGGGAATTGCTCAACTCTCTCCATGAAAGTGCTTTTAACAGTGTTAGCCAATTGAGAACGAAAGTTGGTCATTTGGCTACGAAAAATCCTACAAAGCCTCTACTAGTAAATGTCAACATAAAGCAACTATAAAGAGCGTACACTGAACAAATTTGATGGTTCAGAACTGCTAAACTCTCTTTATGGAGGTGCTTTTAACGGTTTTGCCTAATTGAGAACGAAAGTTGGTTTTTTGGCAATGAAATAACCTATGGACATAATGACTGTACGTCGAACAACTTTGAATGTTCAGAATTGCTCCACTGTCTCCATGGAGGTGCTTTTAAAGGTTTTGTCCAATCGAGAATGAAAGTTGGTCTTTTGGTTACGAAACAACTTACAAAGCCTCTACTAGTAAATTTGGACATAAAGAAACTATAAACAGTGTACGCCGAACAACATTGATGGTTCATAACTGCTTAACTCTCTCTATGTAGGCATCTTTAACGGTTTTGCATAATTGAAAACGAAAGCTGATTTTTTGGCAATGAAAAAACCTACGAAGCCTATACAAGTAATTTTGGACATAAAGCAACAATAAAGAGTCTGCACCGAACAACTTTGATAGTTCGAAATTCCTCAACTCTCTCCATGGAGGGGCTTTTAACGGTTTTGCCTACCTAAGAATGAAAGTTGGTTTTGTGGCAATGAAATAACCTACTACACCTATACTGTAATTTTGGACTCAAAGCAACAATAAAGAGTCTACACCGAAGAACATTGATAGTTCGGAATTCCTCAACTCTCTCCTTGGAGGGTCTTTTAAAGATTTTGCATAATTGAGAACAAAAGTTAGTTTTTTGGCAATGAAATAACCTAAGACGCCTATACTGGTAATTTTGGACATAAAGCAACAATAAAGAGTGTTCACCGAGCAACTTTTAATGTTCGAAATTCCTCAACTCTCTCTATGGAGTAGCTTTAAACGATTTTGCCTACCTGAGAATGAAAGTTGGTTTTGTGGCAACGAAATAACCTACTACACCTATACTAGTAATTTTGGACTCAAAGCAACAATAAAAGGTCTGCACCGAAGAACATTGATAGTTTGGAATTCCTCAACTCTCTCCACGGAGGGTCTTTTAAAGATTTTTCCTAATTGAGAACGAAAGTTGGTCTTTTCGCTACAAAACAACCTACGAAGCATATACTAGTAAATTTGGACATAATTCAACAATAATGAGTGTACACCGAACAACTTTGATAGTTCCGAATTTCTCAACTCTCTCCATGGATGGGCATTTAACGGTTTTGCCAAATTGAGAAAGAAAGTTGGTTTTTAGGTAATGAAATAACCTACGATGCCTATACTAGTAATTTTGGTCATAAAGCAACAATAAAGAGTGTACACCGAACATCTTTGAATGTTTAGAATTGCTCAACTCTCGCAATGGACGAGCTTTTAACGGTTCTTCCTAATTGAGAATGAAAGTTGGTCTTTTGGGTACGAAACAACCTAGGAAGCATATACTAGTAAATTTGGACATAATTCAACAATAAAGTGTGCGTCAAACAACTTTGATGGTTCGGAAATGCTCAACTCTCTCCATGGAGGGGCTTTTAACAGTTTTGTCTAATTGAGAACAAGAGTTGGTTTTTTAGCAACGAAAAAACCTACGAAGTGTATACTAGTAATTTTGGACATAAAGCAACAATAACGAGTGTAAACCGAACAACTTTGATGGTTCACAACTTCTCAACTCTATCCATGGAGGTGCTTTTAACGGTTTTGCCAAATTGAGAACGAAAGTTGATTTTTTGGCAACGAAATAAACTCAACGCCTATACTAGTAATTTTGGACTTAAAGCAACAATAAAAAGTCTGCACCGAACAACTTTGAAAGTTTGGAATTCCTCAACTCTCTCCATGGAGGGTCTTTTAAAGATTTTGCCTAATTGAGAACAAAATTTGGTTTTTTGGCAATAAAATAACCAACGACGCCTATACTAGTAATTTTGGACATAAAGCAACAATAAAGAGTGTACACAGAACAATAATGAATGTTCAGAATTGCAACTCTCGCGATGGACGAGCTTTTAACGGTTTTTCCTAATTGAGAACGAAAGTTGGTATTTTCGCTACGAAACAACCTACGAAGCATATACTAGTAAATTTGGACATAATTCAAAAATAAAGAGTGTACACCGAACAACTTTGATAGTTCAGAATTCCTCAACTCTCTCCACGGAGGGCTTTTAACGATTTTGTCTAATTGAGAACGAAAGTTGGTTTTTTGGCAATGAAATAACCTACAACGCCTAAACTAGTAATTTTGGACATAAAGGAACAATAAAGAGTCTACACCAAACAACTTTGAATGTTCAGAATTGCTCAACTCTCGCGTTGGATGAGCTTTTAACGGTTTTCCCTAATTGAGAATGAAAGTTGGTCTTTTGGCTACGAAACAACCTACAAAGTATATACTAGTCAATTTGGACATAATTCAACAATAATGAGTGTACACCAAACAACTTTGACAGTTCGAAATTCTTCAACTCTCTCCATGGAAGGGCTTTTAACGGTTTTGCCTAATTGAGAACGAAGGTTGGTTTTTTGGCAATGAAATAACCTACGAAGCCTATACTAGTAATTTTGGACATAAAGGAACAATAAAGAGTGTACACCGAATAACTTTGAATGTTCATAATTGTTCAACTCTCGCGATGGACGAGCTTTTAACGGTTTTTTGTAATTGAGAACGAAAGTTGGTCTTTTGGCTACAAAACAAGCTAGGAAGCCTATACCATTAAATTTGGACATAAATAAAAAATAAAGACTATACGCCGAAAAACTTTGATGGTTCGAAACTACTCAACTCTCTATATGGAGGTGCTTTTAATGGTTTTGCCTAATTACGAACGAGAGTTGGTTTTTTAGCAACGAAATAACCTACGAAGCGTATACTAGTAATCTTGGACGTAAAGCAACAATAACGAGCATACACCGAATGACTTTAATGGTTAAGAATTGCTAAACTCTCGCGATGGACGTAACGGTTTTTCCTAATTGAGAACAAAAGTTGGTCTTTTGGCTGTGAAACAACCTATGAAGCAAATACTAGTAAATTTGGACATAATTCAACAGTAAAGAGTGTACACCAAACAACTTTGATAGTTCCGAGTTCCTCAACTCTCTCCATGGATGGGCTTTTAACGGTTTTGCCTAATTGAGAAAGAAAGTTGGCTTTTAGGCAATGAATTAACCTACAACGCCTATACTAGTAATTTTGGACATAAAGCAACAATAAAGAGTGTAAACATCTTTGAATGTTCAGAATTGCTCAACTCTCGCAATGGACGAGCTTTTAACGATTATTCCTAATTGAGAACGAAAGTTGGTCTTTTGGCTATGAAACAATATTGGAAGCCTATACTAGTAAATTTGGACATAAATAAACAATAAAGACTGTACGGCGAACAACTTTGATGGTTCAGAACTGCTCAAGTCTCTATATGGAGGTGCTTTCAACGGTTTTGCCTAATTAAGAACGAGAGTTGGTTTTTCAGCTACGAAATAATCTACGAATCCTATACTAGTTATTTTGGACATAAAACAACAATAACGAACGTACACCAAACGACTTTGATGGTTCAGAATTGCTCAACTCTTTCCATGGAGGTGCTTTTAACGGTTTTGCCTAATTCAGAACGAAAGTTGATTTTTTGGCAACGAAATAAACTCAACGCCTATACTAGTAATTTTGGACTTAAAGCAACAATAAAAAGTCTGCACCGAACAACTTTGATAGTTTGGAATTACTCAACTCTCTCCATGGAGGGTCTTTTAACGATTTTGCCTAATTGAGAACGAAAGTTGGTTTTTTGGCAATAAAATAACCAACGATGCCTATACTAGTAATTTTGGACATAAAGCAACAATAAATAGTGTACATCAAACAACTTTGAATGTTCAGAATTGCTCAACTCTCGCGATGGACGAGCTTTTATCGGTTTTTACTAATTGAGAATGAAAGTTGGTCTTTTGGCTACGAAACAACCTACGAATCATATACTAGTAAATTTGGACATAATTCAACAATAAAGAGTATACACCGAATAACTTTGATAGTTCGGAATTCCTCAACTCTCTCCATGGAGGGCCTTTAAGGATTTTGCCTAATTGAGAACGAAAGTCGGTTTTTTGGCAATGCAATAACCTACGACGCCTATACTAGTAATTTTGGACATAAAGCAACAATAAAGAGTGTACACCGAACAACTTTGAATATTCAGAATTGCCCAACTCTCTCGATGAACGAGCTTTTAACAGTTTTTCCTAATTGAGAACGAAAGTTGGTCTTTTTTGCTACGAAACAACTTAGAAAGCCTATAATTGTAAATTTGGACATAAATAAACAATACAGACTGTACGTCAAAAATCTTTAAGGTTCGGAACTGCTCAACTCTCTATATGGAGGTGCTTTTGACAGTTTTGCCTAATTAAGAACGAGAGTTGGTTGTTTAGCAACGAAATAACCTACGAAGCCTATACTAGTAATTTTGGACATAAAGGAACAATAACGAGCATACACCGAACAACTTTGAATGTTCAAAATTGCTCAATGCTCTCCATAGAGGTGCTTTTAATAGTTTTGCCCAATCGAGAACGAAAGTTGGTATTTTGGCTCTGAAACAACCTAGAAAGCCTATACTAGTAATTTTGGGCATAAAGCAACCATAAAAGGTATACGCCGAACAACTTTGATGGTTCAAAACTGATCAACCCTTTCTATGGAGGTGCTTTTAACGGTTTTGCCTAATTGAGAACGAAAGTTGATTTTTCGACAAATAAATAACCTAGAAAGCCTATACTAGTAATTTTGGACATAAATCAACAAAAATGAGTGCACACAGAACAACTTTCATGGTTCGGAATTGCTCAACTCTCTCCATAGTGGTGCTTTTAACAGTGTTACCCAATTGAGAACGAAAGTTTGTCATTTGGCTATGAAACAACCTACGAAGCATATACTAGTAAATTTAGACATAATTCAACAATAAAGAGTGTACACCAAACAACTTTGATAGTTCAGAATTACTCAACTCTCTCCATGGATGGGCTTTTAATGGTTTTGCCTAATTGAGAACGAAAGTTGATTTTTTGGCAACGAAATAACATACGACGCCTATACTAGTAATTCCTCAATAATGAGTGTACACCAAACAACTTTGAATGTTCGGAATTGCTTAATTGTCTCCATGGAGGTGTGTAACACACCGGGCTCGTAATTAGCATTCATGCTAAGATCAATTCACAGAGGTAATAATTAACATGAATTGTTGACATTGGTATGAAAATAATTACTAAATTTTATGGGCTTTAATATCCACGGGATTGGGAAATTGAGAATGTATTTAAATGGGAATTTTAGGAATTATCGGGAATCGTTAAGGGTTCGATCTAAAATGGTAGTACGGTAAATACAGTATGGATTTAGTGGGTCAAATACACAACTTAAGCGTGTAGAAGTTTAAAACTAGTAAATTGCTAAAAAAATATAAAAATAGCACGTTGATCGAGGCCAACCCTAGAACTAAACCAGGGTTAGGCAAGGGAGAGGGGCGGCGATGGAACATGGTTGTCGGGAAAAGGAGACGAGCGGCGACGAGACTGGTACCTGAAGGTCAAGCGCGAGGAGAGGAACCTGACCGTGGAAATTTTGGATCCAATGGAGCTTCATAGGATCGTCAATCGGTGGTGAGAAGGAGCGGTTGCCGTGCATTTATGGGGAGATTTCCACCGGCATCTGACTACCAATCAGGTAATAGATGGTGGTGCTGACATCGTATGACCCTTCTCTACCACTCTGGACCGGTGGTGAGGTTCACCGCGCACCGGAAGGGGAGACCCGATTTTGGCCTTAACGGGTCTACTGACCCGTACCAATGGAGAATAAGATAAAACCGGGTGAGACTGATCCTGTTGGTACTGGACAGACCCGTTGACAGGTCTGTCCAGATTTGACCAAAGTAAATTAAATTAAATTAAATTAGAAATTATTAGTGGTATAAAATGTTAACATAAATAAGTTTGATCATGGATTTTAGGGTTAAGTGCATAGTTGATTTTATTGGGATTTAGGAAAGCGCAATAAAGTAAGTAACGTTTCAACTGTATTACAGAACTTGGGTGCTATTTCAATTGGTTTGATGTTGTACATGTATTGGATGACTGGGATTGATAAATTAGTGATGAATGTGATTACATGGGAACATATATGTGTTAATATTTATTGTATGATTATTGATCATTGAAAATTGTGCATGGCATGACATTTCATGCTGTAAGGTTCATGAAATGGAGAAAAATGTTTTATAAACCTAGTATAACTGCTACAGGGAGGGTGTACTGAAAATGTTATTGTTAAGGCTGATGAAATTGGAAAGGAAAGAAAGGAATAAAGTACAATTACCGAAAGGTGTCCTATGGTAGGATAAAGAAAGGAAATCCCGACCGGTTGCTCTCTAGCAGTTTGCTAGAGTTAGAGGGCCCTAGTACTGGTTAAAAGTTTTAATGATTGAAGTTTTATTTCCTAAAGAAATCATGCGCATTCATGCATAAAATGTTACTTGCTGGGCATTGGCTCATTATGTTCCGTAATATAGGTGATGATGAATATGCTGATTTGATTGTTGATGGTGATGTCGGGGATCTTTAGTGAAGGTGCTCATGTAACGAAGGAGGCATTGATGGGTAGTTAATTTTATGGGGTTATGCAAAGTATATTATGATTTAAGACTAATAATTCCTAAATTTTCTAAATAAGCAGTTGACCGCAAGACTAGTACTTTTTAAATGGCTTTGAACTTGGTGCATGAACGACCTATTGGGACTAATTTTATTTAAAATTATTGAAGGGTCATTTTATTATTATTATTATTCTCTTGAATTGTTGAGTGGAGTTTGTACTAGGTATTTATTTAAGATTATAATTGTAATTGTCCGTTTTTGCGATAACGTTGGATTGCAAGGTTCTGAGATTGGTTATTTAGGATGAGGTGTTACAGTTGGTATCAAAGGACACGATTCTTCCTAATAAAGTAGCGTAATAGATAGATAAGTAAAAAAAGTAAGTAATTTTAACGTAAAATGTCTTTGTTAGTATATATGTTGATGTTCTATGAAGACATGTTTGCGTATGAATGGTATATATTTACTTATATATTTTCGGTTGTAATAGTGTTTGGGATTACCAGAGAGATTGATGAGATGTTTGATAGTGGTAATAAACTTTGTATGACTCAGGTTAGAGATGGAGAGAATAAGAAAAACAAGGAAGGTACTGAGAGGTAGAGTTATGCAACAAGAACCAAAGAAGTACCGACACTTGAAGAGAGAACCTCTATGGTCCACGAAATGTTATGTAGAATATCTAGCAAAAGTATTGACGACCCTTGAGAGCGATTATGTACTACCTACGAAGACCAAAGTGAGACTATTACTAAGCAAACTAACTTTACCATTCTAGAATGTATGTGGAAAATCCTTAAGAAGCAACCACAAGTAGAGATGGATTTATTTAGTGGATTAGTGTGCATTTACAATGCATACTACCAACAAAAGTCCCAGCAAGTAGTGCAATCAGGCATATGAATTTGATAGTGGGATACCACTAGTAATATTATGAAAGGAATAAAGGGGAGGGGTAAGAGTAATTGATTATTGGATTGTTAGTTATTACTTATAATTTCTATTATGAACTAAAATTTCTTTTAATAAAACTATTTATTTACTTATTATTACTTGTATCGTTGTTTGATTGAATTGTTGGGTAAATAATGGAGCTATGAAGATGTGTAATGCTAAAGGCATGACTTGTTATGAATATGTAAGAGATAGTGTATACTCATGTATTGGGTGGAATTTTGTACGATTGTGTGTGAACAGCAAAATGAATTGCAGTGGGTTTGTTAGAAGGAACGACAATGAGCAGGAGAGAGCTGGCGATGAACGTGGCACGATGAGTGAAGGGCAAGGAGGAGTTGCTGCACCAAGAAACAATGAATTTGGGAACCCAGATGTAGTGGCTCTCATGCTGGACATGATGCAGCAACAACAACAACAACATGCTGAACAAATGCGAAGGTTGATGGAAGTACAACATCGGTCTCCCCAAAGGATGGATGTCATTGAAAGGTTCCGTAAGCTCAACCCAAAAGAATTTTCAGGGGGCACCAATCCCTTAGTGGCAGAGGAATGGATTCGCTCACTAGAGACCATATTTGAACATCTGAAGTTGGAAGATGCTGAGAAGATACAATGCGCTACTTTTATGATGACATTGCATGCTCGCGATTAGTGGGACGGGGCAAAGCTTGCCGTACATGTGGCTAACATTACATGGGAAAGATTCAAAAGAATGTTCGACATCAAGTATTTTCCTAAGGATGTGAAAGACAGGAAGGTTAAGTAGTTTCTAGAACTGAAGCAAAGAGGCCTGACAGTGGTAGAACTGGTTCAAAAGTTTGAGCAAGGCTGCAGGTTTGTTCCATTTCTCGCCGAGAGCTCTGACCTAAAAAAGGATCATTTCCTCAGGGCACTTAATCCTAAAATCAGAAGTATGGTGAGGATGTCTACTGCAACCACGTATGAAGATATTGTGGATAAGGCAATGATGGCTGAGGGGGATCAGAAGGATATTCAGAGACAAAGGCAGACGGTAAAGACGGGAACCTTCAACAAGTCGACTAGACCATGGAACTCTGTTGAGCGAAGCACCAACCCAAGGAGCTAAGAAACCAAAAATTGTGGCGGGAGCAACAACTACTAATGTGTTGAAGTCTAAAACGGATGGTAGGCCACTATGTCCTAAGTGCAACAAGGCCCATACTGGAGAATGCTTGGAAGGTTCCAATACGTGCTACTGGTGCAAGGAAAAGGGGCATTATGCTCGGAAGTGTCCAAAATGACAGACACACCAGAAGAAGCCAGCCACAGTCTTCGCAATGACGGAAGAACAGGTGGATCAAGAAGATGTTGCAGCGATAAGCGGTAACACCTCTATCCATGGACTTATCGCATATACCTTGATTGATTCTGGTGCTACTCATTCATTTATAGAACGATCATTAATTAAGAAATTAGGCATGATACCGGAGAGCATAGCTATAGGGTATTCAGTCCCGTTGCCCTCTAGTGATATAATGGAGTCTAATCAAATAGTATGAGATTGTCCTGTCCAAATAGCTTAAAATACTTTGCTTGCAGAGCTAGTAGTGTTAAGTCTGCAGGAGTTTGAGGTAATACTTGGGATGGATTGGTTTGTAAGATACGATGCCACTATCGATTTCAAAGGCAAGAAAGTAACCGTGAGGCTTGAAAATGGAGAGCCACTGGAGTTTAGGCCAATCAAAGAGTTAGGTGTACACCGATGATTTCAGCAATGGAGGCCAAAACATTTATGAATGGGGGTTGTACTAGGTATTTAGCTAGTGTAGTAGTAACTAAGAATGAATCAATCCCAAATGTAGAAGATATTTCCGGAAGTGTTTCCAAATAATTTAACTACTCTACCACCAGATAGAGATTAGTTTTAAGATTGAAACGGAGCAAGGTACAAATCCTATATCAAGGGCACCGTATAGGATGGCACCGACAGAGTTGAAAGAGTTAAAAATCAACTTGAGGACTTGTTGGAAAAAGGGTTTATTCGACCTAGCTGTTCACAGTGGGGAGCACCAGTGTTGTTTGTGAAAAAGAGGGATGGATCTCTTAGGCTTTGTATCGATTATAGGGAATTGAATAAAGTGACGATCAAGAACAAATACCCACTACCACGCATCGATGATCTATTTGATCAGTTACAAGATGCCACGGTGTTTTCAAATATTGACTTACAATCTGGATATCATCAGTTGAGAGTCAAGGCGAAAGGCGTGAAGAAAACCTCTTTCAGAACACGCTATGGTCATTATGAGTTCTTGGTGATGCCATTCGGATTGACTAATGCCCCAGCAGCGTCTATGGATTTAATGAATAGAGTATTCAAAGAATATATAGATCGATTCATTATCGTATTCATTGATGACATACTAATCTACTCTAAGGATTTAGAAGAACATGAGGAGCATTTACGGACCACCTTACAACCAGCGCTATGCCAACAAGATTGACACTGTCGTGGACTAACCAACACCAAGAAATGATAAGGAAGTTCGAAGTTTTCTGGGAATAGCAGGTTATTACAGAAGATTCGTGAAGAACTTTGCCAAAATAGCAACACCCCTAACAGCTTTGACAAAGAAAAACACAAGATTCCTATGGGATGAGAGGTGTGAGGAAAGTTTCCAGGAGTTGAAGAAGAGGTTGTTAACAGCCCCTGTGTTGACAGTATCGAATGGAAAAAGTGAGTTTGTGGTGTACAGTGATGCCTCCAAGCATGGGTTGGGTTGTGTGCTGATGCGGAACAGAAGGGTAATTGCTTACGCTTCGAGACAATTGAAAGAATATGAGAAGAACTACCCTACCCATGACCTGGAATTAGCCGCGGTAGTCTTTGCATTGAAAATTTGGAGGCATTATTTGTATGGGGAGAAATGTGAAATATATACGGATCATAAAAGCCTCAAATACCTCTTCACTCAGAAGGAATTGAATATGAGGCAACAGACATGGTTAGAATTGGTCAAGGATTACGATTGTGTGATCAATTATCATCCAGGAAAGGCAAATGTTGTAGCAGATGCCTTAAGTAGAAAAGTAACACTAGCTTCAAAAGTGGTACAGCCCACAATATTAAGGGACCTGTAAAAACTAGAAGTGGAAATAGTTCCAAAAGGACAGGCAAGTGGTTTGGCGGCGATGAGTGTACAACCGACATTGATGGATAGAATTAAGGAGAAACAATTGTGTGATGAAGGGTTAGTTAAGTAGAAAGAGAAGATAGGGGCGGCCAAGACTACCGAATTTATAATAGACGAGATAAGTGGGATGAAGTACAGAGGACGAGTGTGTGTTCCAAATGATGCTGAGATAAGAGGGAAGATTTTAACGGAAGCGCACCACACCCGTTATTCCATACACCCTAGGAGTACAAAGATGTATAAGGATTTGAAATTGCATTATTGGTGGCCGGCTATGAAGCGGCATGTGGCAAAATTTGTAGCAAAATGTTTGACGTGCCAGCAAATCAAAGCAGAACACCAGAGGCCATCAGGCGCGCTACAATCCTTGGAAATTCCTCTCGATGTAAATGGGAACATATTATGATGGATTTTGTGTCGGGTTTACCGAAGTCTGAGAAAGGGAATAACTCCATTTGGGTGATTATGGATCGACTCACCAAGTCGACCCATTTCTTAGGAGTGAAGATCACATATAGTATGAATCAATACGCAGACCTGTATGTGAAGGAGATAGTAAAATTGCATGGAATTCCGATCTCCATTATGTCAGATCGTGATTCCAGATTCACCTCCAAGTTTTGGGGCAGCTTTCATGGGGAGATGGGCACCAAACTAGAATTCAATACAGCATTTCATCCAGAGAGGGATGGGCAATATGAGAGAGTGATTCAGATATTGGAAGACATGCTAAGGGCGTGTGTGATGGATTGGTCTGAAAAGTGGGAACGCTATTTACCATTAGTGGAGTTCTCGTATAATAATAGTTACCAAGCTAGTATTGGCATGGCTCCGTATGAAGCATTATATGGACGAAAATGTAGATCACCAATTCACTAGGATGAGGTAGGAGAGAGGAGGTTTTTGGAAGGGCAGAGAATTGGACCAGAGGTGATACAAGAGACTAAAGATGTTGTGGAGAAGGTCCGAGCAAAGATCAAGACAGCACAGAGTAGACAGAAAAGCTACGCAGACAAAAGAAGGAAAGAGTTGGAGTTTGAAGTCGAAAGTCATGTGTTTTTAAAAGTAGCACCTATGAAGGGGGTGATGAGGTTCGGTAGGAAGGGAAAGTTGAGCCCGAGATATATAGGGCCCTTTGAAGTTCTTGATAGAGTAGGAGTTAGAGCATATCATTTAGCTTTACGTCCATCGTTGGTGGGTGTACATAATGTATTTCACGTGTTGATGCTCCGAAAGTACATTGAAGATCCAAGTCATGTGCTGAGTTATGAACCATTGGAGTTGACGCCGGAGTTGACCTATGAAGAGGAACCAGTGAAAATCTTGTTAAGAGAGGTGAAGCAACTTCGAAACAAATAAATAGCGCTTGTGAAAGTGCTATGGAGGAACCAGAAGTTTGAAGAGGCAACGTGGGAGAGGGAAGAGGACATGAAGGCCAAGTACCCAGAATTATTCGGGTAACTAAATTTTGAGGAAGAAATTTTTATAAGGGGGGGAGACTGTAACACACCGAGCTCGTAATTCGCATGCATGCTAAGATAAGTTAACAGAGGTAATAATTAACACGAATTGTTGACATTGGTATGAAAATAATTACTAAATATTACGGTCTTTAATATCCACAGGATTGGGAAATTGAGAATGTATTTAAATGGGATTTGGGAATTATCGGGAATCGTTAAGGGTTCGATCTAAAATGGTAGTACTGTAAATACAATATGGATTTAGTGGGTCAAATACACAACTTAAGGGGGTAGAAGTGTAAAACTAGTAAATTACTAAAAAAAATATAAAAATAGCACGTTGATTGAGGCGAACCCTAGAACTAAACCAGGGTTAGGCAAGGGAGAGGAGCGGCGACGAAACGTGGTTGTCCGGAAAAGGAGACTAGCAGCGATGAGACTGGTACCGGAAGGTCGAGCGCGAGGAGAGGAACCTAACCGTGGAAATTTCGGATCCAACGGAGCTTCCTAGGATCGTTAATCGGAGGTGAGAAGGAGTGGCTGCCGTGCGTTTCTGGAGAGATTTCCACCGGCGTTCGACCACCAATCAGGTAATAGATGGTGGCGCTGACATCATATGACCCTTCTCTACCACTATGGACCGATGGTGAGGTTCACCGCGCACCGAAAGGAGAGACCCAGTTCCTGCCTTAACGGGTCTACTGACCCGTACCAGTGCAGAAGAAGATACAACCGGGTCAGACTGACCCGGTTGTTACTAGACATTCTCGTTGACCGGTCTGTCCAGATTTGACCAAAGTAAATTAAATTAAATTAAATTAGAAATTATTAGTGGTATAAAATGTTAACGTAAATAAGTTTGATCATAGATTTCAGGGTTAAGTGCATAGTTGATTTTATTGAGATTTAGGAAAGGGCAATAAAGTAAGTAACGTTTCAACTGTATTACGGAACTTGTGTGCTATTTGAATTGGTTTGATGTTGTACATGTATTGGATGACTGAGATTGATAAATTACTGATGAATGTGATTATACGGGAACGTATATGTGTTGATATTTATTGTATGATTATTGATCATTGAAAATTGTGCATGGCATGACATTTCATACTGTAAGGTTCACAAAATGGAGGAAAAATGTTTTATAAACCTAGTATAACTGCTACAGGGAGGGTCTACTGAAAATGTTATTGTTAAGGCTCAAGAAATTGGAAAGGAAAGAAAGGAATAAAATACAATTACAAAAAGGTGTTCTATGGTAAGATAATGAAAGCAAATCCCGACCGGTTGCTCTGTAGCAGTTTGCTAGAGTTAGAGGGCCCTAGTACTGGTTAAAATTTTTAATGATTGAAGTTTTATTTCCTAAGGAAATCATGGACATTCATGCATAAAATGTTACTTGCTGGGCATTGGCTCATTATGTTCCGTAATGCAGGTGATGATGAATATGCTGATTTGATTGTTGATGGTGATGTTGAGGATCCTCAGTGAAGATGCTCATGGAACGAAGGAGGCATTGATGGGTAGTTAATTTTATGGGGTTATGCAAAGTATATTATGATTTAAGACTAATAATTCCTAAATTTCCTAAATAAGCAGTTGACCCGCAAGACTAGTACTTTTTAATTGGCTTTGAACTTGGTGCATGAACGACCTATTGGGACTTATTTTATTTAAAATTATTGAAGGGTCATTTTATTATTATTATTATTATTCTCTTGAATTGTTGAGTGGAGTTTGTACTAGGTATTTATTTAAGATTATAATTGTAATTGTCCGTTTTTGCGATAACGTTGGATTGCAAGGTTGTGAGATTGGTTATTTGGGATGGGGTGTTAGAATGTGCTTTTAACGGTTTTGCCCAATCGAGAACAAAAGTTGGTATTCTGGCTATGAAACAACCTACAGAGCCCCTACAAGTAAAATTGGACATAAAGCAACTATAAAGAGTGTACGCCAAAAAACTTTGATGGTTCAGAACTGCTCAACTCTCTCTATGTAGATACCTTTAACGGTTTTGCATAACTGAGAATGAAAGCTTGATTTTTGGCAATAAAAAAACCTACGAATCCTATAATAGTAATTTTGGACATAAAGCAACAATAAAGAGTCTGCACCGAACAACTTTGATAGTTCGGAATTCCTCAACTCTCTCTAGGGAGGGGCTTTTAACGGTTTTGCCTAATTGAGAACGAAAGTTGGTTTTGTGGCAATGAAATAACCTACGATGCCTATACTAGTAATTTTGGACATAAAGAAACAATAATGAGTGTACACCGAACAACTTTGAATGTTCGGAATTGCTCAACTCTCTTCATGGAGGTGCTTTTAACGGTTTTGCCCAATCGAGAAAGAAAGTTGGTCTTTTAGCTACGAAACAACCTACAAAGCCTCTACTAGTAAATTTTGACATAAAGAAATTATAAAAGAGTGTACGCTGAACGACCTTGATGTTTCAGAACTGCTCACTCTCTCTATGGAGGTGCTTTTAAGGTTTTGCCTAATTGGGAACGAAAGTTGATTTTGTGGCATTGAAATAACCTACAAAGCCTATACTAGTAATTGTGGACCTAAAGAAACAATAAAGAATCTGCACCCAACAACTTCGATAGTTCAGAATTCCTCAACTCTCTCCATGGAGGGGCCTTTAACATTTTTGCCTAATTGAGAACAAAAGTTGGTTTTTTGACAAAAAAATAACCTACGACGCCTATACTAGTAATTTTGGACATAAAGCAACAATAATGAGTGTACACCGAACAACTTTGAATGTTTGGAATTGCTCAACTCTCTCCATGACGGTGCTTTTAACGGTTTTGCTCAATCGAGAACGAAAGTTGGTCTTTCATCTACGAAAAAACCTACGAAACCTATACTAGTAAATTTGGACATAAATAAACAATAATGAATGTACACCGAATAACTTTGATGGTTCAGAATTGTTCAAATCTCTCCATGGAGGTGCTCTTAACGGTTTTGCCTAATTAAGAACGAAAGTTCATTTTTTAGCAAACGAAATAACCTACGAACCCTATACTAGTAATTTTGGACATAAAGCAACAATAACGAGTTTATACCGAACGACTTTGATGGTTCAGAATTGCTCAACTCGTTCCATGGAGGTGCTTTTAAAGGTTTTGCCAAATTGAGAATAAAAGTTGGTTTTTTGTCAACGAAATAACCTCAACGCCTATACTAGTAATTTTGGACATAAAGCAACAATAATGAGTGTACACCGAATAACGTTTTTATGTTCGGAATTGCTCAACTCTCTCCATGGATCAATCGAGAACAAAAGTTGGTCTTTTCACTACGAAACAACCTACAAAGCCTCTGCTGGTAAATTTTAACATAAAGCAACTATAAAGAGTGTACGGCGAACAACTTTGATGGTTCAGAACTGCTCAACTCTCTCTATGGAGGTGCTTTTAATGGTTTTGCCAAATTCAGAACGAAAGTTTGTTTTTTAGCAACGAAATAACCTATGAAGCTATACTACTAATTTTGGACATAAAGCAACAATAATCAGTGTACACCGAACAACTTTGAATGTTCAGAATTGTGCAACTCTCTCCATGGATGTGGTTTTAACGGTTTCGCCTAATCGAGAACGAAAGTCGGCCTTTTGGCTAGGAAACAACCTACAAAGCCTCTACTAGTAAATTTGGACAAAAAGCAACTATAAAGAGTGTACGCCGAACAACTTTGATGGTTCGGAACTCTTCAACTCTTTCTATGGAAGTGCTTTTCACGGTTTTACCTATTTGAGAACGAAAGTTGATTTTCCGGCAACGAAATAACCTAAAAAGTCTATACTAGTAATTTTGGACATAAATCAACCATAAAGAGTCTGCACCAAACAATTTTAGTAGTTCGGAATTCCTCAACTCTCTCCATGGAGGGGATTTTAACGGTTTTGCCTAATTGAGAACGAAAGTTGATTTTTTGGCAACGAAGTAACCTTAATGCCGATACTAGTAATTTTGGACAGAAAGCAACAATAATGAGTGCACATTGAACGACTTTGATGGTTCGAAATTGCTCAACTCTCTCTATGGAGGTGCTTTTAACAATTTTACCAAATTCAGAACAAAAGTTGGTCATTTGGCTACGAAACAACCTACGAAGCATATACTAGTAAATTTGGATATAATTCAACAATAAAGAGTGTACATCGAACAACTTTGATACCTCGGAAATACTCAACTCTCTCCATGGATGGGCTTTTAACGGTTTTGCCTAATTGAGAATGAAAGTTGGTTTTTTGGCAACGAAATAACCTACGACGCCTATACTAGTAATTTTGGACATAAACCAACCACAAAGAGTCTGCACCGAATAAATTTAGTAGTTCGAAATTCCTCAATTCTCTCCATGGAGGGGCTTTTAACGGTTTTGCCTAATTGAGAACGAAAGTTGGTTTTTTGGCAATGAAGTAACCTACGATGCCGATACTAGTAATTTTGGACAGAAAGCAACAATAATGAGTGCACACTGAACAACTTTGATGGTTCAGAATAGCTCAACTCTCTCCATGGAGGTGCTTTTAACAGTTTTACCCAATTCAGAACAAAAGTTGGTCATTTGGCTACGTGAGGGACTCGAACACCTTCCTCATCTTTTTCTGAGAATGTGATAACATCCTCATCCCTCTTGATCCTTTTTTCTTTGGTTGGCTATTCAGTGAGGCGAGCATATGCTCTCCCAGCTGATGTGCTTTCTCCACCTGCTGCCAACCCTCCAATAATGACACCACAGAAATCAATTGTTCCTGTCGTGCCTCTCTCATGTGGAGGAGAATCTTCCCTCCTCCGTGGCCTTCTATGGTCATCATCTTTTCTGTTATCTCTCCTTCGTTTTTCTTCTCGATTTGCAGTGTATCTCTTGAGGTGTCCTCTTCTTATCAACTCCTCAATCTCATCTTTCAATTGAATGCAATAATCGGTATCATGACCAAGGCCCTTATGGAACCTACAATATTTGTCTGAAAACTTCCTCTTCTCTGCAGAGGCCTTCATCTCCTTTGGCCATTTGACCAAGTTCTGGGCCACTATTTCATTCAACACTATTTTCGGGGGAGCATTTAGTGGAGTGTAATTATTAAAGTGACTAGGTGGCAGACCAGTTTGAAACTTCCTGGACGACTGGTCTCTTCTCCCGTTGTCTTGTCTCCCCGACCTCTTGTCACTGCCTGGTCGACTACCTCCCACCCCTCCTGGGTGGCCCTTCTCACCAGAGCCTCTCGTCCTTTCAGGAGAGGTTCGTATTGCAAAACGAGAAGACTTCAATGAGTCTGTTGCCTTGATGTATTTCTCAGTCCTTGCCAGGAGTTCGTCCATGGACTGAGGGGCATCGGTGCATAATGAGTTGCAGAACTGCTCATGACGCACTATTCTGATCAGAGCAGCATTTGCTACAACAATTTGTACATCAGGGATCTCCAGGCACATCTGGTTGAATCTTCCTATGAAGTCACGAAACGGTTCTCCCTTCTCGTGTTCAATAACCATCAAGTCCTGATTGGTGGTCTTGGGCTTCCTAGCACTTGCGAATGGGAGACTGAACTTCCTGGATAGGTCCTGGAAGCTATAAATGTTGTGCCTAGGAAGGTTGATGAACCAAGTTCGAGCAGGTCCAATAAGTGTAGAGGGGAAGGCCTGTTGGTGTATGCTCTAGGAGCCAATCATAGGATGATTGTATTAGCATACATTTATTATGTTATATTGAGGTACTTTTATTTGTTATGAATTATTTATCTGCACTATATAAATGATTATAATAAATATCCCTAGAATAGTTGGTTCAATGCTATGAGACTTCAAGTGTGTGACTTGAACGTGAGATCATCATAGATGTATATAGAACACTATTCCTAAATGTCCCTAGTCAAGTATTATTGTTAAATGGGATAACGTTAATACGTTGAGACTAGTATGTATGTTGATTGATGACTAAATCTTGCGAGTCATGGATATGAGATATCAAATCAATACATAGGTACTTGTTAGAGAACGGGAAGTACTGGACAGACCCAACATGAGAATACTGCATGGATTGTTATATGAATGTCATAAGCTATTCTCATAGTGACAATGATATATGTTTTCCTTTAACCTGAAATCACTACGGTTCCCAACATGAGGAGTTATACACTTTGATACTGTCTAACGTCACTTGTAAAAGGGTTGGCTATAAAGTCAGTGATTAGGTATATCACGAATCATGTGGAGGGATGTGAGTGACCTAGATGGTATTTGTCCCTTCTATATAACAGGAGTGATATCTGTGGGCCCCTTGATTGAGTGAGACTTAGAAATGCATGGCCGTGCTCAAATAAATCAATATGTGATATTGATTTCGTTTGTTTTTAATAGTATACTCGGAATCAAGAAACAAATAGATTAACATATACGAGGATGACACATTCCATGCCTCGATGTTAATCAAGATATTAAGGACAAAGGGACTACATATAAATTGGTCATAAATAAAGGTTATGTCGAATCATTGACATTCTCGTTATTTGGGTAACAATGATGTGTTGCTAGATACCTCTCATTGTTTGTGATGCTAGAATATGATTTTAGTTTCACTGCTAACATAACGAGAACCTATCGGGTCACACACATAGAATAAGTCAAAGATTATGTTATTTAAGAATAACATATTATGTTTGGGCTTAGGGCTTTATGTAAGGTCCATTACTGCTTTGATTAATAAGATTAATCAAACATGGTCAAGAGCCCAAAAACGTGGGCTTCTTTCTTCAAGGAGATTTGGGCTTTTTCGGTTTTACTTGACTCACGGATTATTTAGGGTTAGGGTAACCCTAGGTGATTACACAACTCTTGGTGTGCCGAACTTCTTGGTGAGTTGAGAGGAAAAACCGATTGGAGCTTCTTCCCCTAGTTTCTAGCAGAACGTGAAAGAGGCGATCTTTGGCTTGTTCGTGTGGATACCATAGAGGCGTGCTGTTCAGTTGGATAGCGCGGATTGATTCGGATTATTCAAGCCACACAATCGGTTGATTTCTGCACTTCAAGAGGTAACTTCTCATCACCGATTTATGCCCTTTCACATGGATTCTCTGGAGGGTTTCAATAAAATTTTAAACTTCCGCTGTGTATGAGATATTGAAACCCAGCAAGGCCTTGCACAACACTGCATCTGAGGCCCCTCGACACTCCATCATAGACTTGTATCCCATGACATGGTCATAAGGATCTCTTTTTCCATCATATTGCTCCAGGTTGGGGAGCCTGAAGTCACGAGGTATGTCTATCTCAAGGATATCCCTAGACAGGGGAGTCATGGAACTGTCCCACATTTCATCAACGATACTGCGTCCCTGGAGGGCTGCTAGCTTGCGGTCTACCTCTTGAAGGTGCCTATTGACATCATCATTGATATGGGAGTAATGGGTGTTCCTATTGGTATTAGAATTTCCTTCTCGGTTCTCATCCCTCCTCTTGCTCCTGGCATCTAGAGAACCCAAGTTTCCATCATCCTCGTTCCTTTCAGTGGTCCAAGGTGGGCCTTGCTGGTTAGCCATCATCATCTCATAGAGGAGCTGCACTTGTTGAAAAAGTTGATTAAACCGTGCAGCACTGATGGGAGGACCAGCTGCCTCATGTGGTGGTGCCTGGATGTTTCCTCTTTCTTGGACTTGAGGTGCATCCAAGGGTACCTCATGCCCTGCAGGATTTCCATAATCTTGGTGTTGATGCCCGACATCATGTACCAAATGATGGGCATGAGATGTCTCAGGATCATTCACGTTGGTTCTTCGAGGTCTAACCATTGTAAGAAGATGGAACTTAGTCGTTCCCACAGACGGCGCCAAACTCATGACGTCAAAAAGGTGTCACTACCGAGAAGATGTTCAGTGGGTCAGACCTGCGATAATGCACGGATGAAGATTCTTCCAGGGAGCTAATCAGCCGAGCAAGGCAGTCTTGGTTGACCAGCTAGGTAGCCTGTTAGGTAGCTTACCGACCAGGCAGGTAGGGCAGTCCAGGTTGATCAGCTAAGCAGTCTAGGAGCTGAGCACAACAAACAAAGGTGAGTTAAGGCCGCACCAGAGGTAGTCCTTTGGCGTTGGCGCTCCGACGCTCAAGTTAGTAGGTATTCAATCAGACAAGCTCCTCGGACTAGAGCTCTCTTTTAGCCAAAGTTTTGATTGTGATTAGTTTTTTTAATACCTGACTTGCTGAGCCTTATATAGGGCTGAAGACCACTGTTGAAGTGGGTCTTCCCATTATGATTGTGGACCACATCCAGCTGTTTTTCACCTGGGTAGGTCCAGCTGGTGCACTCTTACCGAGGAGACTGCCTGGTAGGCCTGAAGAGCCTTTGGTGGGGGTATTTTTGTAATATAAAACACGCTAGGAAAAGGGGTAAGAATCCCTACCTCGTTCCAAGCCATTCCCAAAATCAGAAATCTCAAAATTTTAGGGTTTCAAGTTTCCGAGCCTAACAACAGACAAGAAATCGAAACCCATTCATATAAACTCACAATCATCATGTAATCAATCATACACAATAATCAACTCAACAAAAATCAATAATGTACATTCTCTCTCTAGAATTCCCAAAATCCTCAACCAGGCCCTATAGCTTGCAATCTCCACAAATGTGTACAAATCTATCAAGTACTACCACTTTCATGTGTGCTGAAAGTTATGACCTATTTAGTGAACCTTGTTCAAAAATATTTCTTTGTGATCCTATGCAACTCAGGTGGTCGCGAACCTCTCCGAAACCATTCCCAATAATATATTCCCAAAAATTTAGTCAAAACTTAATATTTTTGGGTTAGAATTTTACAGGCATAATCAGGAGCAACACGGTGTGTACATGGAGACCATATATTAAATATATCGATTCATGTGGTTTGATGTTGGTGATATATTCCTTAGCTCGATCTTTAAGGCTAAGGAGCTAATGGAGAGCGAGCCTGATGAAACCAGTTCTAGTAAGAAACCCAAGAGAGTTGATGAGGACAAGAGAAATTTTACTTCTCATGGTTGATAACTAGACTTTTCTCTTTTAAAGAGATTCATATTTTGAAAAGTGTCACTACTCAACACCCTTTAAAGAGAGATACCGAGAAGATTTAGCGACATACAGTCTGTCTTGGCGACCATCTTATCTTGCTTACCTCCACCTCCCGCTGATGATTGGCGACACTCCCAAGTTGTGTCCTCTTTACTTAGATTTTCTTGATCTTATTGCACTGAAGACATTACAATGTATAACATGTGCGGGTGTATGTACTGAAAACTAGAAAACTCTTTGAATGTTTATGGGTAATGTTTTGGCAAACCCTCACGATACTATAACTCATATCAGGGACACCTAGGGGTTTAAAGTCTTGTGATATATGTTAAGTACCATCGTGTTTATCGACAAAAATGGACCTTTTTAGTTTAGTTGATAATTGTTATTTGTGGACCTTCAACACTTCCATCCATATTATTTCACCGACATACACATGAAATATTATTGCCAACTTCGAGAGTGATTCCTTTTTAGTGACATTCTCTTGAGCTTTGAAGTTAAAGCTAAGAGCTGTGTGCTGTTTGAATAGTTATGCACTTTGGGACGGATGTTCTGATTTGTTGATTCCATTTACAATTAAAGCCTCTTTTATAGGTTAATAGTGGATTATTTATGGTTGCGATCTTGAGGCTTAAATTTTTACGAATAATGAAGGTATAGAACCTATGTTTTGTTTTTTTTTTTGGTGCTTTACTCAAGGAAGAGAAATGAATAAGTGTGGGGGTATTTGATGTCTATATTTTTTTACCACATTTAGTTGCATATTTCTGATCACAATTACCCATGTTGACTAAATATTGAGTTAATATTAAAAGTTTTCTTGTTGTTTTATTGTATGGGAGTTGAAGTGAAGTCATAATTGAATTGGGGCACATTTGGAGAATAATACGGCTATTATTCACATAAAACTATATTTGAGCACCCAATTACACACCCAATAGGAGATTGATCGCCCAAGAAGATGTTGTAAATTGTTCAAATAAAAATATATAATAATTAAAAGGTAGTTATTATAGTAATTATTTTTGTGGTTACATATCAACAGTTATGTCTTTTTCTAAAAGTTGTAACTATTAATTTTACTTTTCTATATATATATGGTTTGAGACTTGTTTTAGATATATGAAAAATACTTTTTTTTAAACAATTCCCTACTTTCAAAAAAAAGTCAAAAGATCAAAGTTCATTTCTTGTATTCCTTTTGTGAAGTTTTTCACTTTTTGCTTAGTGCAAAACTTCTTACATGTTGTCATATCCACTAAAGCTATTTGCTTTCATCCCCATATTAATCTCAAGAAGGAGAAGAAGCAAATATTGCTTTTAGGAAAGTGAATTATGTGTTTCAAGTCATATTTTATTTCAAGTTTATTTGTATCTTTGCCTCTGATTCTTGATTCTTTTGTCTCCATATTTTCCTATTATTTTTCTAACAATCTAAAGGAAATAATCTATGATTTACCATGGAGTCAAACATTATTAAACTCATGAATCAAGATTTTGTTTGCCTAGACCGCTTTGATGGAGCCAATTTTACTAGATGGAAGGACAAGTTGATTTTCAGGTTTACTTCCTTGAAAATCTTATATGTTCCTGATCCAAACCTTCCACCTAATCCTCAAACAAAATATGGTGACTCAACTATCAAGACTGGATCAAGTATCGTAATAATGTTTGAACCTTGAATTCTTGAAAGAATTGCCTAAAAAGAAATGTAGGATTACAATTTGGGCCAAGCTAGACACAAATATTCTTTGCAAAGTAAAGCATAGGATCGGGCCCAATAAATGAACATAAAAGAGGCGCTGATTACACTTCCTTGAAACCCTCCTTTTTTGTTTTTTGATTTTGAACCCATTTGGGATTAGAAAGTCAAAGACGAATGGAACTTTTGATAAGTAGATATAAATACAAGAAGTTCTTTCTAAGATAGGTCACTTTTGCTTTCGCATAAAAAGTGATGAAATTGATATTTGAGAGGTGCATCTAGTGCAATAGCAACAAAGTAGTTTTGGTACTGAATAAGAAAACTTGAAATAACACTGAATAAAGATAATAACTTCCCCAACATGACAAAGAATCACTTCTCAATACACACAATTTAAATATTTAATCAACAAGAGTAATCTGCCTTTCTCTTATTCTCTACTAAGTAAAATAGAAGCAAGTAAATAGTCGTTGCTTATTGGCTACCCTTAGACTAATCACCTAACCAAGGGATGTGAAATCTAGCATTACCACACAATATTGTTCCTTGATTGGCGTGGCTCACACCAATCTTGTATGCCCACTCATTATTGTTGGAACCATGCTATTTGTAATAATCATAGCATTCATGCCTTGCTAAATTAGCTCCACTGATGCCTTTGTGTCATCCTCCCAATGCCAGGCAATGATTGAGTCAAAATCAGATAACATTATTCTAGGCCTAATTGTTGAGTTCACTGCCTTATCTATAGCACCACCTGCATCAACATCTTTCAATTGAGAGCCAAGTGTTATTTTGACTTAGAAGTGTGTTCTTTGATAGAGACTTCTTTGTTCTTTTGATTGAGTGGTTGTGTGATACTTAATTCACCATCAACGGTATTTTGCTTTGTTCTTTTGTGAGGAGATTAAAAGGAAAATCTAAGGAATGACGTAGACCATTTGAAGTGATGTCTTAGTTGATTCAATAGGTGATTCGTGATCCATATATTGAAATCAAACAAGGGAGCATCTAAATGCACATTATTATTGCTAAGTGCACATGAGAGTAGAACACTTCAACGTTAGCCACATTCACTTTATTATTATCAGTTTATTGCTACAAGGACCTAAAGGTCCACACACTACGACAAAACCGCTAGAGACTAGTGAATAGGTGGGAGGTCAACAAAGTGGGACCCAGTGGACCCACCTCTCTCTCAGGGCTCCAAGATAGTTTCTACTTCCGGCCAAGTGCCAAGAGCTTTACCGGTCAAAAGGGATTCAAAAGCAGAGATAGTCACCATGCATTGGGCTACATGTCAGGCTATTATGTTTGTGCTATCCGCGTGTCGATTATTGGTTGGATATATGGAACAACGGCTATAAGCATGCGGCATTAAAGTACATCAATGTCAGCCGCAACCAAATTATTACTACAAGGTTGCTCCTTCATGCGGGATATTGAATGGTTCGTATACATTACATGCTAGTATAGGCATAGACTAGCTATACGTTGCATGCTAGTATAAGCATAGACTAGCTATACGTTACATGCTAGTAAGCGTTGGATTCTTGAAACTATAAATATGACATAATATCACACTATCAATTCTCACTTCTCAATCTCAATTCTCACACACACACACTCTCAATTCTCACTTCACAATCTCGCGGTTGCTAACCTCCACTTGTCCACTCGTATGCGGATGATAAGGTGTACCAACTCGGTGAGTGATCCATATTTCTTTATCAACACAGCATAAGGATAATTGTTGAAGTGACTGCCTTCATCACTGATAATGGCCCGCGGCGTCCCGAATCTTGTTAAAATGTTGTCCTGTAAAAATTTTACAACAACTTGATGATCATTAGTTTTGGAGGGGACTGCCTCGACCCATTTGGACACATAATCAACTCCCACTAAAATATATTCAAAACCAAAAGAGGAAGGGAACGATCCCATAAAATCATTACCCCACACATCAAAAAGTTCGAAAACCTGAATACCAGTCAATGGCATTTGATCACGCGCTGAGATATTTCCAGTCCTTTGGCACCTATCACAACTCCTGCAAAAGATGAACGCATCTTTAAAAATAGTGGGCCAAAAAAATCCAGAATGAAATACCTTCAAAGCCGTTTTCTTGGGACCAAAGTGTCCGCCACAAACATAAGCATGGCAATGCTTCATAACTTTTAACTCCTCAGATTAAGGAATACATCGACGAATAATTTGATCTGGGCAAATCTTGAATAAGTAAAGATCATCCCAAATGTAGTCTCGCGCCCTAAAGATTATCCGCTTTCTGTCCTGATAAGAAAAATCAGATGGAAAAGAATTAGTCACAAGATAATTAACTATAACAACATACCAGGAAATTTCGAACACCACGAGCAGTTGTTCATCAGGAAAAGATTCACCCAATGGTAGCTCCTCATGAATACCCACAGTTATCAAGCGAGAAAGGTGATCAGCCACCACATTCTCCACTCCTTCTTTATCTTTGATCTCTAACTCAAACTCTTGTAACAGAAGTACCCAACGTATGAGGTGGGGCTTGGCATCCTTCTTTGTCATCAAGTACCGCAAGGCTGCATGATCAGTGTATACTACCACCCGTGAGCCAACAAGATATGACTTGAATTTTTCTAGAGCAAAAATGACAGCCAAAAGTTATTTTTCTGTTGTGGAATAATTCAGCTAAGCGTCATTCAAGGTTCTTGAAGCATAATAAATTGCATATGGAATTTTGTCCTTTCTTTGTCCCAAGAAGGCTCCCAATGAGTAATCACTATCATCACACATCAATTCGAACGGTAGTGTCCAATCTCGTGCCCGCATAATAAGAGCTGATGTAAGAGCTGCTTTCGATTTCTCAAAAGCCAATTGACAGTCTTTAGTCCACAAAAATTCGGCCTCTTTCATCAATAAACCTCCTGTAGAACCCTACATGCCCAAGAAAACTGCGAACTCCTTTGACTGTTGTGGGATTCGGCAACTTTGTAATAATCTCAATTTTCGCCTTGTCAACTTCAATACCTCGGTTGGAAATTAAATGGCCCAACACAATTCCTTTATTGACCATGAAGTGACATTTTTCGCAATTCAAAACAAGATTTGTTTCCTCATATCTTTCCAAAATCAGCTGTAGATGTTCAAGGCACTCATCAAAATTTGACCCAAATAAACTGAAGTCATCAATGAAAACCTCAATAAACTGCTCAACCATGTCAGAAAATATACTCATCATGCATCGCTGGAAGGTAGCTGGGGCATTACAAAGCCCGAATGGCATCCTACGGTATGCAAAAGTGCCATAGAGACACATAAAAGTAGTCTTCGCCTGGTCCTCTAGTGCAATAACAATCTGATTATAACCACTATAGCCATCTAGAAAGCAATAATGACTGTGCCCTGGTAAACGCTCAACATTTAATCAATAAAGGGCAGCGGAAAGTGATCCTTCCTTGTTTCATTATTCAGCTTCCTATAATCAATGCAAACCCACCATCCAATGGTCATCCTAGTTGGTATCAACTCATTGTCTTCATTCTTGATCACATTTATTCCACTCTTCTTTGGTATCACATGAATAGGGCTCACCCACTCACTATCTGAAATTGGGTATATCACACCCACATCTATCAATTCAAGAATCTCAGCATTGATGACATCTTTCATGTGTGGATTCAATCTTCTCTGAGCCTCCCTGGACGACTTAGCATCATTCTCCAACAGAATTCGGTGCATACACCTTGCCGAACTAATTCTCTGAATATTAGCGATTATCCATCCAAGTGCAGTTTTATGCTACTTTAGAATTCTGACCAACTTCTCTTCTTCCCCCAAACTTAAACTGGATAGACTGGAGCCACTATAAAAGGTAAAGTGTTTTCTTCTCCTAAGTATATATACTTCAAATGATTTGGTAACTGCTTCAATTCCAACTTGGGTGCTTAAACTGTAAAGGGAACAAGAGATGAATTAGTAGGCGTCAATTTTTCAAATGCAGGAAAATTCTTACCAACATAAGGCTGATCAAGCTGGAATGCTTGAATTGCCTCATCTATTTGACTCCCAAGGTCCACGACCCCTGTTGCAGAAAATTCTCCTTCGGCTAAACCTTGCATCACCACCACCTCCAATGGGTCTTCTCATGATACCTGAAAAACCTCACTCACAAGATCACATATAGCATCCATATGAAAACAATCTTTATGATCATCATGGGCTTTCATAGGTTCAAACACACAAAATTCCAATTCTTGATCATTGACTTTCATAATTATAATCCTCTTTTTCACAAAAATATTCATATCAGTTGTAATCATAAAAGGGCGACCAAGAATAATAGGTAAAGATGCAGACAAGGTCTAACAATGCCTCTTCAAAAAATTGATTTCCCACCTTGCAAGGAATAGTAAAACTACCTGGATCCTTAAGCTTAGGAGTAAGTTTATGCAACAAAACAGCGCTAACCTCTTCATTCAAAGAAACTTTTTCATGCTCAACAAATTTCCTCTTGTTAGTACAACACTCTTTCAAAAATTTAGCATACGAAGGAATTTGTTTAATAGCATCAAGAAGTGGAATATCAATCTCTACCTTCCGCAAAGTCTCAAAAACATCAAGAGATTTAGAATCAATTTTCTTTTTAGCAAACCTCTGCGGAAAAGGTGGTGGATCTCTTCCCCAATCCTTTGTAGCATTTGTTGCAGATTTGCGACCTGTTTGCACCCTTTCAGCGACTGGACGACAATATTTTCTAGCAGGTTCTGTTTCAGCAACTTTTTTATCAATTATTTTCCCACTTCTCTGTGTTGTAACAACCTTCAAATGTTCTATTCTAGTTGGGTTACCAATGGGTTGTGCCGGAAGCTCTCCCTTCTTCCTTTCACTGATCTCCTTAGCCATTTGCCTAACTTGTGTCTCCAACTTCTGAATAGCTTGAGTAGTTTGCTGCAGAAATTGCATCATGGAAAGTTCTAACTCAGTTTTCTTAGGCGGTTGAGCAGCTGGAGCTGGTGCGCTATTAATGGGCTGGTCATTTTTCCAAGAAAAATTCGGATGACTTCGCCAAGGATACTGTTGGTTCCTTTGGTTAAAATTCGATTGACCCATATAGTTTGCTTTTTCTTGCTCCGTCATAGCTGTCAATGGACATGCCTCAGTAGCATGATCTTGGTGTGAGCATATTGCACAAATCATGGCTGGTTGTTGTACATTAGATGGGGCTGCAGTATTCATTCCTCTCATAGTATCAACATAAAGATCAATCTTTCGTGTCAAATTTCCAATCTCAGCTTGCAAATTTGTGTCTGAACTCACCTCATACACTCCTTGCCGCTCAGAGAAATTTTTACTTCTTGTAGAAAACTGTTGAGAATCCTCACTTAATTCCTCAAACAATTCCATAGCCTCTTCACTACTTTTCCTCATCAAAACCCCATTACATGCCGATTCAACCTTCATTCTATTGACCTCATTCAACCCATCACAAAAGTGCAAAACAATGTCATCCTTGTGCAAATTATTTGTCGGATATCTAGCCAAACGGGTCTTAAAATCTTTCCACGCTTCATAGAATAAATCCTCATCCTTTTGTTGGAAATTTTGAATCTCTCTCATGAGGTGCTTAGTTCTATGAGCTGGAAAATATTCTCTCAAAAATTTCGTAGTCATTTGCTCCCATGTACCAATTGAACTTGCTTCAATGTAGTTATACCACATCTTAGCTCCCCCTCTCAATGTGAATGGAAACAACATAAGCTTCAAATTATCAGCTGTAATCCCCTTTATATTTTGCGTTTGAGACAAATTAGTGAACTTTTTCAAGTGTTGGTGAGGATCTTCATCAAACCTCCCCTCATAGTGAGGCACAAAGTTTAGTAGCTGAGGTGATAAACTGAAATTAGCACCTCTTTTAGGCTGAAAAGCAATGCAAGATGGTTGGGCAACATTATGTGGAATGTATCGATTCATTATAGGAACCCTCTCGTTACCCGCATCACCAACTTCAACAATCTGATCATTCTCAGCAGCCATGTTTCTTCGTCGCAATGCTCTCACTGATCTCTCAATTTCAGGGTCAAATTCTTCTAGCTCTCTGTGTTGCGAGCGTGTAGTTATCATGCAACTTGAAGAATCAGAAGAATTACCTGCGACAAATATAAATAGCAATATAAGTTTGAGTATCACTTAATGAACAAGTAAGTAAATAAATCAAAATTATCGCTAAACGTTTGAATAGTAATAAACTTAACTGTTCCCCGACAACGGCGCCAAAAACTTGGTCCATATAAAATATCGCAAGTAAACCTGCAATACTAAATACTGACGGGTCTTACCCAATCGCAAGTGTACGTGTCGAATGAAAGTATAACAGATAGCGGGGTCAAATCCACAGAGACCGTATCAATCACCAAACAAACAAAATAACAATAATAATGCAGAAAATTCAGATTCCAATAAACAAGTAAAATATGCAAAAATTGGATAAATAAAGATGGAGGAGATCTAATTTGGGCTGGTGTTGTTCTTCTAATCTCACTAAGTATCACAATTTCAATACGCAATCACACAATTTAAATACTTAACATTGTCAATCAGAAGACCTTGGTCGGGCTCTTCTAAATAGACTTTCCTAAGCAACGACTCTGGCTTTGGTTCAACCCAAAATCTTTTCTTATAAGAGGAGTCTTGGTTGGCGTATCCTAAGAATTTCCTAAGACAAGCATATAAATGAGAAAGTCGACAATCGCACAACCTTAAGCGTTGGTGTACCACCTACTCAATTGTGTCCACAATTTCCAAATCTGGATCCTATGCAGATTCTTGTTACTTCGTCAAACACCGGGTATGGGTCAGCTGAATGTGCTTAACTAACAATTCTTATCATCATGATGTTGATCAGGCAAGCATTAATAATAAGAAACCAACAATAAACTCAAAGAATCAATGAATTAAGTCAACTAAAATCATCAATGAAATTGTTCAACAAAGTTTCAATAGAAGAAACTAACCAAATCCCAAACTAAATAACGAGTTAGTTACACAGTCATAATTTAATTGCATAAATAAACCATAAATTCAGTTGGGGAAGAAGGAGACGCTCCAAAGTGTTGAAATCCTCTTCCCGGGATCTTCTCTCTCTGGTTCTGAAGTACAGCGGCGTCCAAAGTTGTTTCTGAGTCGAGTTTGTTCAGTATTAAAACCCTACTTGCCACATCAACACTTAAAATTACGTCACTGGCCCGATGAAATCTACGGCCGCAAATAGGTCGCAGTTGAGTTGGAACATTTGCCCCAAAAATTCTTGATCTCTCATTTTGCAGCCAACTCTCACCTACTCAATAAAACACCAATTGGGTAGTAATTTGGACTTAAAGAGATCACAATTAATACTCCTAAAGATCAGAAATATAGGTGCAATTTTTGCACCTATCACCATGCCCCTGCATCATATATGGAGGGGCATCCATATGTCGGTCACCTTTCTGACTCTGAATTTGAGATGATGGTAGATATGTCTAGCAATCGTGTAAAGCCACGAGATATCTTGGCATCGTTGAAGAAAAGAGATTCGAGCAATGCATCCACTATTAAACCAATATACAATGCACGACAGAAGTTCTGAACTTCAGAAATGTCGATAAATCACACATTCAGTCTATAATGTCATTCCTACATGAGCACATGTACATTTTCTATTATCGAACCGACGATATAATCAACGAGCTCCAATATTTATTCTTTGCTCATCCAGACTCATTAGCCCTACTACGTGCATTCCCATATGTTTTACTAATGGACGCAACATACAAGACGCACAGGTTCAGAATGCCTCTTCTTGAGATTGTCGGGGTGACTTCAACAAATATGACATATTGCATAGCATTTGTGCTATTAAATTCTGAGGAGGAGAATTATGCATGGGCTTTAATGTGTTTGCGATCGAAAATTGAGGAATCAGTTGCCCCAAGAGTTATGTCACCGACAAAGAGTTGGCGCTGATAAAATCATGTGGCATGGTTTTTCCTAATGCAAATAAACTACTCTGTAGATGGCACATAAATATGGCAATTTTAGCAAACTGCAAAAGATTTTTTCAAGACAATGAATCATGGAATGCATTATACTCCTCCTGGAATACGTTGGTGGAATCTGAAAATGAGACTGCGTACGTGTACAATTTGTCGCACCTAGAGGTAATCCTATAAAACTATGCAGTTGTGGTTAATTACATTATAGATGTATGGTTGACACCATATAAAGAGATGCTTGTCTCCACTTGGACGAATACCTATTTGCATTTCCAAAACTTGACCACTAATAGGGTCGAGAGCCAACATGCAAAGTTAAAGAAATATTTGGGATCATCACAGTCAGACATTGAGTCAATAGTATCTTTAATTCATCAACTCGTTCAAGCTCAGGGCACATCAATCAAAGCTAGTATACAGAAGAGTAGACATTTCATTCAACATCGATTCAACCCAAATCAATTCAGGGAATTACATGGTTTTGTTTCTATTGTTGCGTTGAATATGATTTTCGACAAATTTGAGAAATGTAAAGTTGTCAGAGATGATTCGTATGCCTACGGCTGTAAACTTTGTACAAACTACGGACTATCGTGTGCTCACAAGCTTTCAATATACGTAAACGATAGTCAGCCTATACTACTTTGTTCCATCGATGCGTTCTGGAAGAAACTTGACCTATCGCCATGTGTTTCTCTTAGAAATGATGACATCAATTATACTATTGAGCTACAAATGTTTGCAAAATAATTCAAGCGCCACTCACGTTCAGGAAAGTTCAGTCTACTGAGAAAGATCAGGGAAATAATTAAACCCTCAACTACAGTAGTACAGGATCCAGTTGTAAAAAAAAGTACACGTGGACACCCGCATCCAAGAAAAAGGCAAACATGCGTACTCATTGTAATCCTATCGCACATGACTCTGTAGAATAAAGTAGACATAGTATTTCAGTGGGACGCCTATCCTCGATGAAAAAGACAAATAGAGTAACTCATAGACATTCACGTCATAATTTCCAGCAACCAGGGATACATAGTTGTTCATCTCTCTACAATTTCCGATCTAGTTATGTTCCATATGAACATATTTATATTCATCAGTTCCCGCCAATATTGCATCCTTACATAATGGCTGTGCAAGATGTAATACCTGATGGAAATTGCGGCTTTTGGGCGATAGTTGTTGGTCTTGATTTTGGTGAACATGCATGGGATATTGTCCGTCGTGACTTGATAGATGAGTTGGGCGTATTCTGTCTTGAATATGTTGCAATGTTTGGTAGTGAACTCAGCATTGGATGATAATGCCAGACATGGGTCTCTTGATTGCTTCCATGTGACGCCCCGATCCGGGCACGCCACGGGTGCACTCTGACACCGTTCTAGGCTACAAATGTGATCATCCGGCAAACTGAAAATCCGGCGGCATCTCCCCGTATATCGGAGAATGTCCACCTGTATCAAAACACGAAGCAAATATTCAACCATCACATCAATAACCTAGCTAGGCCTCAGGCCATCCACTACCAGCATGTACAAACTAATAGTAATAATCATAACATTAAGTTCATAATATCATATAACCAAAAATCGATACTCAGCATACATCATGCATACACCCTCTGGTGCCAATCGGTTATAACAATATTATGAACAAACATCAATACATCTTAAACAAAATACGTGCTAGAGTACATCTCTAACACCCACATCCTACTCAGGGCCATCCATGTCACATCCCGCCCTCACTGATCCGCTCCACCGGTACCTGTACCAGTATCTCCTGTGGGAAGGAATAGAAAGTAGAGAGTGAGCAAGAAGCTCAGTAGGGTTAAGAGTATAAAACGTTTAAAGGCTGAATTCAAACAATAGGTTATGCAACAATATGAAATATACTACATCCACGTATACTCAACAATCACATAGAACATCAATCCGGGCAATCCCCTCAATGAGCAAACCTCATCGATACCATAGCTCGTCCCATGTAATATCGAACGTGAGCAAGCTCACCACATCAACTCATCAATATCATGGCCAGCTATCCATGTAATATTGAATAGGAGCAAGCTCCCCAACATCAAACGCTCTTGGATTACCCGATTGTGTGAACCTATCACGCCCGCACCATTCCAGGCAAGGTCTCTCATTAACCGTACCTCTAGTGCGTTACCCTACATGGAGTTCACATGACTTGGTGGTAACTCTCATCACCTCGTCATCCCTCCAAGTAGCTTTCAAGAATCCTAAGGAGCCCCGAGTCCATGCACTACAAGAAATACACTAATTGCCGACAGATTATTCCGTCGGCAATATATGAATTTTCGTTGGTAAAATGTTTTACCGACGGAATTCCGATCAACAAATTTGCGTCGGCATATAGATCGTAGGTAATGCTTTTGCGGCGGAAAATATTTTTGGTCGGCAAATACCGACGATTTGCCGACCACCAAGCCGTCAGTAATTAAATCCAAAAAGAAAAAATTTGGAATTTCGTCGGAAATCCGTCGGTATAAATAAATTATTAAATTTTAAAATTTTAAAAACGCCGTCGGTAATCCGTCGGTATAAATAAATTAATAAATTTTAAAATTTTAAAAAATCCGTCGATAATCCGTCGGTATATATAAATTAATAATTTATAAAATTTTAAAAATCCGTCGGTAAACACCCACAGTTTTATTGAAAAGTATTTAATTATAGCATAAACACTTACCCGACATATTGCTCAATCTCTTGGCAGTTAAGAAGTATGTATGTTTGAGCTGCCAATAATTCTCGTTCATTAAGTGGTCTAATTTTTGATTTTCCGTAAGCTCTGCCAGGATGGGTAAATATAGCCAAATTTCCTTCCATCGTAAGTCCTTCACCACCATCATCATTCCGTTGAACTTTTCTGTGCCTCGTGTGTACATGAGGCTCAAAGTAATATGAACAAAAGCTGGATGATTCTTCAACTAGATATGCATTGCATATGGATCCTTCAACCCTAGCTTTGTTTTTCACATTCTTCTTCAAGTGTCGTAGGAACCGTTCAAACGGATACATCCAGCGGTACTGGACTGGACCTGCTATTCTCGCCTCATATGGCAAATGGATCGGCAGGTGCTCCATTGAGTCAAAGAATGCTGGAGGAAATATACGTTCCAACTTGCACAAAATGATAGGAATTTGCATCTCCAATCTACTCATCTCATCCACCCTGAGTTTTGAACATGTTAACTCCTTAAAAAATAAGCTCAACTCAGTCAATGCGTGCCATACGTTAGCCGGGAGCAATTCACGAAATGCTATAGGAATCAAACGTTGCATGAACACATGACAATCATGACTTTTCATCCCAAACATCTTATATTTCTTCATGTCTACACATCAACCCATGTTCGACAGATACCCATCTGGGAACTTCAGAGTTCTTACCCATTCACAAACTGCTTGTTTACCAGCCTTATCTAGCGAGTAACAAGCCTTTGAATATTTTCCAGTAGCAGAATTCATTTCTAACTCTTTTCGGTGACAAATAACTTTCATATCTTCACGTGCTTTTGCGTTGTATTTTATTTTTCCTTCAATATTCATGACAGTGTTAAACACATTTTCAAATACATTATTCTCAATGTGCATCACATCGAGATTATGTCGAATGAGGTTTGTTCTCCAATATGGCAAATCCCAAAAGATACTGCACTTCCTCCAACCACAACTAGAAATTCTGCACATCTGCTGATTACGTGTTTCCCCGCCCTCCTCAGTCAATTTCTCCATGCCAAAAGCAATGATACGCCGAAATATATCTTCACTAGATAGTATGGGTGGAGCCATTTCTGTGACAACTGTATTCTTCCTAAACCAGTTCTTGTTCCTCCTATAAGGGTGGTCGTAAGGAAGGAACTTGCGATGATTGTCGAACCACGATGTCTTACCCCCTCTACGAAGTGAAAACGCTCTAGAATCTTCCATACAATAAGGACAAACCATCTTCCCCGCTGTAGACCAACCAGATAACATATAGTATGCTGGAAAGTCACTGATAGTCCACATCAAAGCAGCTCGAAGTTGGAAGTTCTGTTTCATGTGTACATCCCACGTCTCAACACCGTACTCCCACAACATGCACAATTCATGAACCAGAGGCTGGAGGAATACATCTATTTTATGTTTTGGATTCTTCGGTCCAGGCACAATCAATGCCAGAAACATGAATTCCTCCTTCATACACATCCCAGGAGGCAAATTGTATGGAGTGACTATCACCGGCCATGATGAATACTGTTGACCCGACTGGCGAAAAGGTTGAAAGCCATCTGTACACAGATCGAGCCTTACATTACGTGTCTCTCTCGAAAACAGTGGATGAACTCGATTGAAATGTTTCCATGCCTCCGAATCCGAAGGGTGAAGCATTACTCCATCTTCTTGGTAATGCTCATCATGCCATCTCATGTGTTCTGCAGTGGCTGATGAAGCATACAATCTTTGCAATCTGGGTGCTAAAGGAAAATAATACATTTTTTGATTTGGCACCGCCTCCCTCTACCTTGAATCACCTCTTCTTCTGCTTTTATATCGAGGGTATTCACAAAATTTATAGATGCTCAATTCACTGTCAACGCCCCAATATATCATACACCCATTCAAGCAACAATGAATCTTCTCCACTGGAAGTCCTAATCCCTCGACAAATTTTTTTGTGCTATAAAAGTTGTCTGGAAGTTTGTTGTCCACTGGTAAGGCCTCCTTGAATAATTTGGATATTGCGTCATAGCAATTCTCCGACAAATGATGTTCAGACTTAATGCTCAGCAATCTAGCCATAGCCGATAACTGGGACATCGTTTCACACCCAGGCCATAATTCCTGTTCAGATGCCTGCAACATATCATATAATTTCTGTGCACTAGGATTTGGAGATTCCTCCACATTTGATGGGTCAAAACTTGGTCCAACTGCGTCCATCATCATTGTATGGTACGGATTAGGGATTTCTGTATCTGCACTTTCTGGCACATATGCCCATGTGTGACTTCCTCCCACTGTTTCATTTATTGTTGTAATGTATGGTTCCCCATGTCGAGACCAAACATAATAATCATCCACAAACCCTTTCTTGAGAAGATGGAGATGCACTTCGTCCGGTTCCCTGAAACGACGGTTATGACACCGTACACATGGGCATCTTATCTTACTTCCATCCATACTCCCGGGTTGAGAACAAGCATAGGCAATGAACTGCTCGACCCCCTCAATAAATTTCAGGTTAAGCAGTCCATTGGTTTGCCTAGCATACATCCACGACCTATCTACACTTGACATTTCCTACACCAACACAAACACTATAACAAATCAAGTACATTTCATTTTCTTCAGGTTCATTACTACCAATAAATTAACAATATAATCATAAAAGATTAATCACCAAAGAATATTGTGTTCGCATATTAGCATAAAATATATTAAAGATATATTTTCCTATTGTGATGCATATCATTTTCCTTATTTTAAGGCAGTAACGAATGTTCTTCAGCCAAGAAGATTTTAATATATACCCATTAATAAGACTTTGATGATGATTACTATCTAATATACTATATGAAAGAACCTAATAGCCAAGTGATAATAAAGTTGGTTGATGAACCTGATAACAAATCATTAATTTAAACCAACTCATCAAAAAGCACCAAAGAACCCATCTAACCCTGCAGCCCCAACCAAGAAGCTAGACAACAAAATGGCAAAGCAAACTAAGTATCCAACAGCACACAACCAAACTACCAGCAACTCACCAAAGCAAAGATGAAAATCAATAGACCATTAGCACATTACCAAGTAAGACCAGAGAAAACATCCAGCAATAGCACCCTGACCCCACAACCAAAAGAAAAACATGGAGAAAGAGAAAGCAAAAAGGTTAAAAAAAATGCAGAGAACCATAGAGGAAACAAAAAGAACCTAACCAAGTCCAGCAAAAAGCATCAATCATTCACAATATATATATATATATTATATGTTTCTTCATTCTTCCTGCATGGACTCTCCACATTTCCAAGTAACACATGCATTTTTCATTTGACAAAGATAAGGTACACGGGCAAACCTAACACCAAAAGAAGACATCACACATTTCCTATTTATATGGGACCCCAGATAACATATATAAGAAGAGGCATGCCAAAAAAATGATCAAACATAATAATATTTCAAGACACTATATTAATTCAAGAGAGACACTGGGTTTGGTTTTATGAGAAAACAAAGAAGAAATTAGTATTAGACACTACATTCACACCTAAAAGTTGGTGCCTACTTTATCCAAATATCATTAGTAATTAAGATATTTATTTTTTATCCAGATTTTCTCCAAATCTATGATAGAAAAGGGTCGATAGACACTAAAACATTCACCATAACTGCATGTTTTGGAGTACCCAAACTATTCTAATGCAGAAAACATTTAGGGGCATAATATGAACATGATAAAAAATGTAAATGTGTTATGGACTTACTTGGCAGAGAGTGAGATAAGAATGCAATGAAAAAAACATTTGATGTTGGAATATTTCAAATAAGGATTTATGTCAAACACAATTATGTGTCAAATATCCAATATTCAATTCCTTTGGTTGCAGAAAAGCTGAACAAAATGACAACTAAAAGTTCTAACAATTCCATATATGAAATTAAATCCATGGGATATCAAAGTACTATAATTAGACAACATATATGTATAGTCAACCTCATAATGTCCTTAGAATCCAACATATGAGAAAACAAAAATGAATAGAAGAGTTTTTTCCTGAACAAGTATCAAAAATGACAAAACAACATGAACAGCAACATGGCCAACAAATTTTTTTCCCTTTGTTTTTGGTCTTGAATGCTCAAAACCCATTCACATGCCACAACATATTGGACAAGTACCACTACTTTAGAGAGAGATTAAGTACTTTTATGCTAGCATGATTTGAGTGAGGATCAAGAGTGGACAAAAACATAAAATCAACAAGTGGAAAAAAAAGAGTGTGGAAGGTAGGACCTGGTTACCTAAAGCGTAAGTACTAAATCCATGGAGGTTCTCAACACTTCCAGGGGAAAGAGGGCCCTCATTACCAGCACAACTTATCACTAAGATAAACTCCTCATGCCTTCAATTACTTTGTGTCTTTCTCATATCTTCATGATCTTTAAATCCCACAAAAAGTAAAAAAGATGGATAATATTTGGTCAACAAAAACCCATATTTTCCCTTCACTTCCTGGCCTCTTAAAAAAGGAAAATTGACAAGCAAGCCTAAATGACAAAAGCCAGCTTAGTGCTTTCAAAATCATCAATTATTCAAGCAAAGAATTCATGCATTTCGTGCCACCTTTTCATTCTCCATTCGCCTTTAACCAACATACTACAATGTGAAGAGGGAGTAAAACTCAATCCTTTCATCAGCTTAGCCTACGATCGAGAAACACCCATAAAGTAAAGCATAACGACAAACTTGGTAGACGAAGAATCTGCAAAGAAGAACCGGACTGACCGGAACAATTGCGGCAAGCAAAGAAAATTTTCGACCCTTTTCCACTAGCGCTACACTGAAAGAGAAGGAGAAAATTGAAACTGGTGACGACCGAAGTCCACAAACTGAGCTAGAGCTGAAGTGAAAGGGAAAAAAAGGGTCGAACAAAATGAATTGGAGGAAATGACAGAGACTGAGAAGCGAACCTGAAGCAAATCAACACCAGTTCTTGTATTCTGCTCAAACGATCGAGGCGGGCGACTAAATTGAATTGATGCGTTGAATGCCCTTCTTGACAAGCACAGGAACTAATGAGGCAAGTATAGAAGATGGCGAGAAAGAGGGCCTGAGCTAGGGCTTAACTGGGCTAAATTCAATTTTTGAAAAAATATAATAATTACCGACAGATTTATTTCCGTCGATAAATCTTTTTTAACAAGTTACCAACATAATTTTGTGACGTAATACCGACGAAAATTTCCGTCGGTAAAAATTTTCAATAAAAATAATTAAATAAAAAAAATATTTTTCCGACGGATTTAATTTCGTTGGTAATTTTTCATTTATCGACGGAATTTCCGTCGGTATTACGTCACAAAATTACGCGCCATATCTGGCGCCAAATATTACCGACGGGAAAAACGGTCGATAAATATTTCGTTGTTATTACATCGGTAATACGTCGTTATATAACAAAATATTGGAGCCGTAGGTATTCCGTTGGTAATCCGTCGATAATTGGCGACAAAAATGGACCGTCGGTAAAATGCCGTCGCTAATTTATCATTTTCTTGTAGTGATACCCGGTCCCCAATGCAACTCTAATTCACTTATGCCATGACATGCTAAAAAGATATATATACGAACATCCTACATATATATATATACATAACTACCATGATGCATGAATGGAAATCACATCGTGCCCATAGGTGATGGAACACACACAATCGGGTCATGCAACATCAAGAATTAACAATATTCCACAAGCAAGGTTCGTTTCCCCTTAGAAGCAATTAAGGCGGAAACACAAACAAAATGACCAATGAGGAATCGAAACGATCTTTAATATAATGAGAACGAACGATAGGAATAAAGGTTGGAATTCCCTACCTCGTGTCTAGCAATTTACCAATAATCTCACAATAGGGTTTTAAACCCGTTTCACCAAACCTAACAATTTACACAATGTCGTACTCATTTAATCATCCAAACATCTCAATATATCATATCAATAATGAATTAAACAAACAATCAAGAGAAACTTACTTTCTCTCTCTAAAATTTCTTCTAAAATCCTCCAAAAACTCCACTTTGCTCAACTCAACACCAAACCACGAAATCAACCAACATATATTTTCCTAATCAACCTATAAACGACATATCTAAAGCATAGAACTCAAATCTTCAAGAATCTAGCAAATCTAGAAAAACCTAGAATTTCCAAAAACTAAGAAAAACTTACCAAATCACCCAAATCAAGCTTGAATCTTCCTTGATTAGCTTCAATGATCACCAATCTACAATCTTCAAGCCAAAATCTAACCAAAATCTCCTTCTCTCTTTTCTTCTCTCTCTAGTCGGGTTCTCCCCATATGTGATATGCATAAATGTCTAAATTCTGGGCTTAATATCTGATTTCCAGATAGCCGTCCGAACGCCCTAAGTGTCAGTCCGGACGAATTACTGTTCCTATAACCCACTGCCCTCAATCTAGGCATATCCGTTCGGATGGATTACTGTTCACAGAACTCTGTTTTCCTCAAATTTATTCCCTGGCTCCATCTAAGGTTTAATTTGATATATTATTGGCCTGAAACAGACATGTTTACAAAAAGTTATGGCCCATTTACCGAACCTAGCTCAAAACTATTTTTCCATAATTCCGTACCTCACGGATCATCCGTAATTTGTCTCAAACTTAAATTTTGGGTCGGGGTTTCACATACCTGAATCAACGAACAACTCCGGGTACTTCTCTTTTATTCCGGATTCCAATCCCAAGTTGCTTCTTCAACTCCGTGATACATCAACATCACTTTTATTAATGGAATCACACTCGACCTCGTGACCTTGTTCTGTCGGTCTAGAATCTTCACCTGTTGAAGAGTGTAGCTCCCCTCTTCCTCAACTTCCAACGTAGTCCAATCTATCACATGCGACGGATCCGGCTCATATTTCTGTAGCATTGATACATGGAATATATTGTGAACCTTCTCAAGCTTCGGTGGAAGTGGCAAACGGTACACCACCGGTCAAACCGCTTCAAGAATCTCAAATGGCCCCACAAATCTCGGTGCCAACTTCCCATGCTTACTATACCTCTGAATTCTCCGTCTCAGACTAACCTTCAAGAAAACCTTATCGCCTACATCGAACTCCAAAGGTCTCCTCCTTCGGTCAGCATTAGACTTCTGTCGGCTATGTGTGGTGATCAACCACTTTCGGATCTCATCAACTCTCTCTCATGCTTTTTTGACCATCTCCCGTAAACAAATTTCTCACCAACCTCTGCCCAGCACAAAGGCAACCTACAAGGCCTCCCGTAGAGCGCCTCGTAAGGTGTCATTCTGATACTATTCTGGAAAGAGTTGTTATACACAAACTCTGCCAAATGTAAGTATCGATCCCAACTTCCTCCAAAGTCAACTACGCATGCCCGTAGCATATCTTCTAAGATCTGTATGGTTCTCTCACTCTGAGGATGATAAGCTGTGGAGAAATCCAACTTCGTTCCCAATGCCTCCTGAAACTACTCCAGAATCTACCTGTGAACCGCGGCTCTCGGTCCGACACAATAGATAATGGAATTCCGTGAAGTCTCACAATCTCTTTGACATACATCGTACTCAAGGTCTCCAACGAATCCGTTTTGTTCATGGGTAAGAAGTGCGCAGACTTGGTCAATCTGTCCACTATCACCCGAACCGTGTCATGCCGTCTCTGAGTCATTGGCAACGCCATCACAAAGTCCATCGCGATCGTCTCCCACTTCCATTGTGCTACCGATAAGGGTTGCAACAATCCGGCTGGTCTCTGATGCTCTACCTTCACTTGCTGATAAGTAAGACACTTCGTCACAAATCTAGCAACATCGGCCTTCATGCCCCTCCACCAGAAACTCTACTTCAAATCTCGGTACATCTTCGTACCCTCGGGATGCATGGCAAACCAAGAATAGTGTGCCTCTTTCAGAATTTCTTGTCTCAACTCATCATCTTCGGGAACCACTAACCTTCACACATATCGTACTCCACCATCATTCCCTCAAACCCATCCAAGACTCTCATCAATCACATCAAAGGTATGATCTCCATTCTGTGAATCTATAACCTTATGAACCATCTTCGGTCTCAAAGTTATAGAACACAAATACATCTTTCCTCTTGACTCTTCAACTCTAATCCAAACTCATTGATTGTCTCCAAAATTCCCCACTCATGCATGAATAGACTAGCAATCTTCTTCTTCCTACTCAAAACATCCGTGACTACATTTGCTTTACTGGGATGGTATTACAAATTGAAGTCAAAGTCCTCCAAGTATTCCATCCACCTCCTTTGACGCAAATTCAATTCTCTTTGGGTGAATAGATACTTGAGGCTCTTGTGATCCGAGAACACTTCAAATCTCTTTCTGTAAAGATAATACCTCCATTGCTTAAGTGCAAACACCACTGCCGCTAACTCCAAATCATGCATCGGATAATTCCTCTCATGTGTCTTGAGAAACCTTGAACCATACTCTAACACTCGGCCCCGTTGCATCAACACTCAACCTAAACCGACTCCAAACGCATCGCAATACACTTGGTAGCCTACCTTCCTTTCCGGAACCACTAACACTGGAGGTGTTGTCAACCTCTTCTTCAACTCCTCAAATGCGGCCTCACACTCATCTGTCCACACAAACGGTGTACCCTTCTTTGTAAGCTGTATCATCGGCGAAGCAACTCTCGAAAAATCCTCAATAAATCTCCGATAGTAACCCGCAAATCTTAGGAAACTCCGGATCTCAGTCACATTCTTCGGTCTCTCCCAATTCAAAACTGACTCAACCCAAACGGCATTTGTCAACCCAAACGGCATCACAAGGAACTCATAATGCCCATAACGAGTTCTAAACACCGTCTTATGGATATCCTCATCCTTAATCCTAAACTGATGATAACCCGACCTCAAGTCAATCTTAGAGAAATGCGTAGCACCTCTCAATTGGTCAAACAAATCATTGATCCTATAATCAATACACATCCTCAAACTTCCGTCTTTCTTCTTTACGAACAACACCGGTGCTCCCCACGGGGACACACTCAGTCTAATGAACCCCAAGTCTAGCAACTACTCTAATTGAGAACTCAACTCCTTCAACTATGCTGAAGCCATCCGATACGGCGGAATCAAAATCGACTTGACATTCGGATGCAACTCGATAGCAAAGTCAATCTCTCTCTTCAGAGGAAATCCCGGCAACTCTTTCGGAAATACATCCATAAATTCTTCCACTACCCGAATCATAGTAGCCACATCTCCCTTAGGAGCCGAAGTCACCAAACTTGCTACTCTACAATCCTGATACGAAGGGTTGTCCATGAAATGAGGGCATGGCATCCCCTTTGATCCTTGTAAATGAATCACCCCAACCTCGGGTACTCTAAGTGTGATTCTTCTTTGCCAAAAGTCAAGCACCCCTTGGTGCTTTGTCAACTAATCAACCCCGAGTATTACATCAAAGTCTTTGAAATCTAACACATACAAATTAGCTTGCAGAGATATTTCTTCAAACCGACACTCACATCCGAACACCACCCCCTCTAACATGGTAAAGTGTCCAAATGGTGAGGACATCGTAAACATTCTCTTAATTGGCAAAATCTCCACCGCTAATGCGTTTGCTAATGAACTATTGATAAATGATGAAGTAGCTCCAGAATCAAACAAGACTCTTGCCCAACAATTCGAAATCAAAATTGTACCTCCAATGAAGTTGGGATGCTCATGTGCCTCCTGATGTCCCATAGCAAGGACACAACCATCCGTCAGTGCATATTGCTGTTGCTGAGTCTGTCTGCCTCCACCTCGTCCTCTCCCTCCCGATGGGACAGTGCAAGGAAGAGTTGGAGGTGGTACCTCCGGTATCTGAGACTGATGTTGTCCTCCCTGATTACCCTACGGACACTCACTCCTTCTGTGGCCCATCTTGCCACAACCAAAGCACTTAAATCCAGAAGATCTACACTCTTTTATCATGTGCCCCTCTTTCCCACAGTTGAAACACGTCACCTTGCCCCCTTGAGGCCTTGGACCCTTGCCTCGGTCCCCTTTCTGCTGACAAAAATCAGTTTTCTGCTTCTTGTGGCTACTACCACCACTACTATTACCCTCTGTCACTGGACGCTTCTTCTGAGCCTCATTTTGCTCACTCAATTCGAAGTCCAACGCCATCTCAACCGTGTCTTCATATGCTACCACCCTCGTGGCCATCACCATTCTACCAAGAATGGGAAGCAACCCATCTCGGTACCTTGTCGCCTTCTTTGCATCGATAGGAGAAAACTCCCTCCCAAACCGATACAACTCCTCAAACCGCTTGGTGTATTGGGACACCGTCATCTCTGATGTCTGCAATAACTCCAGAAACTGCTTGGCCTTCTCAGTCTGCAGAGGTCTCGATACGAACTTCTGCATAAACAACTACTCAAAAGAGGTTCAAGTCAACTCATTTCGTCTCTGACCCATAGAAATCCACCAATCATAGGCCACCCCACTCAGATAATAGAATACAAACTTCACACGTCGCTCATCGAATATCTCTAGCGTATCCATCCTCGTGCTCAACTGATTGAACCACTCCACAGCTCCCACCTGTATCAGAACACGCAGCAAATATTCAACCATCATATCAACAACCTAGCTAGGCCTCACGCCTCAAACACATGCATTCCTGATCCTAGGGGCCTCAGGCCATCCACTACCATGATGCATGAACGGAAATAACATCGTGCCCATAGGGGATGGAACACACACAATCGGGTCATGCAACATCAAGAATTAATAATATTCCACAAGCAAGGTTCGTTTCCCTTTAGAAGCAATTAAGGCGGAAACACAAATAAAAAAACCAATGAGGAATAAAAACGCTCTTTAATATAATGAGAACGAACGATAGAAAGAAAGGTTGGAATTCCCTACCTTGTGTCGAGCAATTTACCGATAATCTCACAATAGGTTTTAAACCCGTTTCACCAAACCTAACAATTTACACAATGTCATACTCATTTAATCATCCAAACATCTTAATATATCATATCAATAATGAATTAAACAAACAATCAAGAGAAACTTACTTTCTCTCTCTAGAATTTCTTCTAAAATCTTCCAAAAACTCCACTTAGCTCAACTCAACACCAAACCACAAAATCAACCTACATATATGTTCCAAATTAACCTATTAACAACATATCTAAAGCATAGAACTCAAATCTTCAAGAATCTAGCAAATCTAGAAAAACCTAGAATTTCCAAAAACTAAGAAAAACTTACCAAATCACCCAAATCAAGCTTGAATCTTCCTTGCTTAGCTTCAATGATCACCAATCTACAATCTTCAAGCCAAAATCTAACCAAAATCTCCTTCTCTCTTTTCTTTTCTCTCTCTTTCTCTCTCTAGTCGAGTTTTCCCCAAATGTGATATGCATAAATGTCTAAATTTTGGACTTAATATCAGATTTCCCGATAGCCGTCCGGACGCCCTAAGTGTCCGTCTGAACGGATTACTGTTCCCGTAACCCACTGCCCTCACTCTAGGCATATCCTTCCGGACGGATTACTGTTCAAAGAACTCTGTTTTTACTCAAATTTATTCCCCGGCTCCATCTAAGCTTCGATTTGATATATTATGGACCCGAAACAGACATGTATACAAAAAGTTATGGCCCATTTATTGAACCTAGCTCAAAACTATTTTTCCATGATTCCGTACCTCACGGATTATCCGTAATTTGACTCAAACTTAAATTTTGAGTCGGGGTTTCACATTCCATGTACAATGTCATACTACACATTGTTAGTTCATGACAGAGCTTCACATATTTACCACTACGATCAACTCCTCCACTTCAGTATCAACATGTTGCTATCGCCCTTGAACAGGTTAATGATAATCACTACGTCCAAGTTTCCTTAGCTGGGGGTTACCCAATGCCTACCGTTATGTCTGAGTGGCATTACTTCAGGTATGAGTGTGCAGCTGCATGAGTTTTACCGTATATGGAACAACTTGATGCATATAAGCAACATATTCATAGTAGGTTTCCTCCTACGCCTACTGAGCCTAGTATAGTAGAAGATTAGCAATGTAATCCGTGTTATTGTGTTTTAATAAAATTACAGTCAATATATTGGGAGATGTCTTTATAAAATTCATTTAGCAAAATTGATATGCATTTAGATGCACCCTTGATAAATATAATGCATTATTTATAGGGAATGGATCATTCAATTCCATTTTTTGGTGTATTAATTTTTTGGATGATCCATTCAAATGTTATAGAAGCAGCTGCCAAGGAAAAAGAGAAAAAAAAGCAAAAAAAGCAAAGACATCAAGCGAGAGGCCTGAGTAGCAGCTGTAAAGCCCAATGAAAAAGAAAAAAAAGCAAAAGCAAAAGCAAAGATAGCTGGAGGCGCTGATTCAATTGTAGGCTACGTACATGTCAAATAAATTTGTACATCTAGCAAAAAGTGATGTGTATTTAGCATTTACCAACTGAAAATTCTAAATTAATTCCAAATGTTTCATTTTCAATAGATTAGAATTAGTCCAATATGGTTTGCTAAATTTAATAGAGTTAACAGTCCTTGTATTAATGAGTTTATATAGTCATTGTATTACTGTGTAAAACTTTTTGGTATAAACAAGCTTGTCTGCACCAGATCAACAGAAGGTAATCATTGTCTCCTTTAATTTGGAAAAATAAGCATTGCAATGGTTTTGGTGTAGAAATTGCATTCAGACTACATCTAGATGGGATGAATTTCTAATGGCTTTTTGTAGAGAGATTAGTCCTCCAGAATTTAAGGATCCTACTGAATCATTGTTTAGATTAAAGCAAGTAGGTAATCTAAAAGATTATATCAATGAGTTTAGACGTTTGGTAAATAGAACTTCAGATCTTACTGCCAACTCATTGAAAAGCTGTTTCATAGGAGGATTGAATCCTGAACTGAAATATGATGTTAAGATTCTCAAGCCAATAGATACTCATGAGGCTATATCCCTTACAATTCAAGTAGATAACAAACTTAATCATTTGAGGAGTATTGCTGTTAAGGCTGGTAACCGTAAATTTTTGATGGCTGCTTCATCTCAGTTGACAAAATCAAATGATACTTTAGTAAAAAAAAAAGTGGCAACACCTAATATCCCAACAAAAAGATTGACCCAGAACAAGTTTTTGACAAAAGGCAGAAAGCCCTTTGTTTTTATTTTGATGAGAAGTATGAGAAGGGACACAAATGTAATAAGAAGCAGTTATTGTTACTGGATGTACAAATGGAGGCTTCTGATAATGAACAAGAATTGGCTGAGGATATTGTAGATGCAAATCAAGAACTGGAATTCCAACAGTTAGAGTGTCAACACATAGAACTTAGTATGTGTGCATACTATGGCATATCTGGAAATTAGGTTATAAAGTCAATGAAGGTTAAGGATTCCTTAAAAATCAACCAGTGTCGATATTGTTAGACTCAAGAAGCACACACAATTTTGTTGATTCAAAATTGATCAAACATCTTGGTTGGCAATGTGAAAAAACTAAAGAGTATGACTTTATGTAGCAGATGGTGGAAGAATTAAAAGCATGGGTTGCTGTAGAGACATTTCTTTAACGATAGGTGACTATAATTGTAAAACATATGTTAGTACTTCCTTTGGGAGGATGTCATGTAGTTTTGGTAGTGCAATGGCTATCTACTGTGAGCCCTATCCTTTGGGATTTTAAGAAATTGACCATAGAAATTTTCATATAGTCCACTTCTTCCAAAATAAGTACTGACCTGAAGGATATGCCTTTGGTGAAGACCATTTACATTCATCAGATGGAGACATAGCTTCAGGCCAATAGTTTGGGTATATTGTTATATTCAGAAGAGGTACTTCCAACTCCATTGACACAAGAGAAACAAAGTGTAGAGCTACAACTAGATTTGATAGAAAGGCAGTATGATGAACTGTAGATGCTTTTGATTGCCTTTGATTTCCTTTTTCAGCCACTATCTACTCTACCTCCAACAAGATCTTATGACCACAGGATTCCTTTGATATAAGGTGCTAAACCAAGAAGTAAAAGGCCTTACCATTATGGTCCTTTCCAAAAAACTAAAATTGAGAAGACTATGTAGGAACTATTTCAAGCTAGTTTCATTAAGGACAGCCACAACCCATTCTCTTCTCCGTTATTGTACGTCAGAAAGAAGGAGGGCACATGAAGGATGTGCATGGACTATAGAGAGCTGAATTAGTTGACAATTAAAGATAAGTACCCCATCCCATCAATAGATGATTTGCAGGATGGGTTGTAGGGAGCATAATATTTTTCAAAACTAGATTTAAGGTCCGGTTATTACCAGATAAGGATGCATCCAGATGATATTACCAAGACAACATTTAGGACTTACCAAGGGCATTATTAATTCTTGGTAATACCCTTTGGTTTGACCAATGCACCAGCCACTTTTCAAGGGTTGATGAATGAGATATTCAAGCAGCTTTTGAGGAAAATAGTACTTGTTTTCTTTGATGATATCCTGGTATTTAGTTCAACTTGGGATGGCCATTTACAGGACCCCAACACTACGCCAAATTAGTGCTTTTACGGCGTGCATATAGTGCACGCCATAAATGATATAAATTGACGACGCACATTTCATTAGAGTCGTAAATACCCTTTTTCAATTTTAATTATGACATTCATTTTGTGCATCGTGAAAATTTAACAATTACGGCGTACATATGAGACGCTAAAAATGAGTGAGTATTTACGGCTTTCACTAGCATGTCATAAAATGTCTACTCATTCTACACATATCCACGGCGTGCATTGGAAAGCCGTAAAATGAGTAAACTATCACGGACCACATTTAGCACACCGTAAAAGACCAAAGCCCAAAATATTTCCAAAAAAATTTTGCACCAAAATTTTTAGGCCAAATTTAACACTCGCGCCCTACTTTCTCAGAAAACCTAAGTTGCCCACAAGTCGATCAATCAGTAGCAGCACCGCCCCCTATGACGCGCCCAGTCCCGGCCTTTCATTGTTGAATTGGTGGCCACGCATTCAATCGCCCCTCATCGCACATCACTGCTTACCCCAGATACCACCGCCTCAAGCTTCCTTCAGCCTTTCATTGTTTCTTCTCCCCCTGCTAAATCTCTATCTTCTTCCTTTGTTTCGTCTCCCAACTGCTAAAACTCTATCTTCTTCGTACATCTCGAATTCAAACCTCCCTATTTTAGCCTCTTCTGCGATAGCTCTTGTTGAAGGTCAGTTTTGGTCAATCCATATTTTGTCGCACCTCAAGATCACCTTGTTAGAAGATGAGAAGTAAAGTATTGACTTTTGACTGTAAATTTAACATATATGGATTTTTCATGCTAAATGTACTAGCTTGGACCATGTACATTTTGTTGGATTTAACTGATGTTTGGTTTCTATTGCAAATCAATGTTGTCTTTCTAGACCTTGTAACCACTTCCAAGGGACAATAACGTTGCTGCAAGATTTTTGGCTACTTTTTTTGTTTCCTAGAGTTCACTGTTTATGCTATTGTCAAATGCTATCTGGAATTCTCCAATTTTCTTTTTGATTTTGGTGGTATGCAAAAACTACAGCAGTTTTTTTTTTAAAAAAAAAAAGACATTTACGGCGAGCTACTCGCGCCATTATTTGAAACACAAAACCCTTTTAAAGCACACATTTTAGGCCGTAAATATGTTAATTATAATCATTTATGACACACAAAAGCACGCCGTAAATAAATATATCATTGTAGCCTTTGACAACATATTTGTATGTGTCATAAAACTGTAGTCAAAGACTCTTTTACGACTTGCATAGTGAGCCATAAAAGATTATCATGTACAGCATGCATCTTGCACCATACGTAAATTTCAAAAATCTTAAACGAATTGATTGACGGCGTGCATTTTACTTATTTACGGCATAACATTGAACGCCGTAAATGTGAACGATCTTTTATGGCAGGGGCTTTTACGGCATGATGTTGTGTGCCGTAAAATTAGTTTTACGGTGCCGTAAAAGCCCTGTTTTGGTGTAGTGCAAACAGGTATTTGAGATACTACACAAGGACCGGCTATTACTAAAAAAGTGTAATTTTGGACAGGGTGAATTATTTGGGACATATTGTGTCCAGTGTAGGGGTAGCACCTGACCTAGAGAAAATTCATTTGATTTTAGACTGGCCAACTCCAAGAACAGTGAAGGAACTTGGAGGGTTTTTGGGCCTTTTTGGTTATTACAAAAAATTTATTCCAAGTTATGGCACTACATGTCAGGTCTTGTACTAGTTGACTAAGAAGGACAATTTTGAATAGGCAGAAGCAGCTATGGAAGCTTTTGATAAGCTAAAATAAACCTTGACATCACCTCAGGTTATGGCTTTGCCATATTTTTCAAAACCTTTTGAGATTGAATGTGATGCTAGTGGCAAAGTTATTGGAGCTGTATTATAGCAACAAAGGAGACCTAAAACTTTTACAAGCCAATCATTTGAACTTGGGAATCAAGCTTTTTCTACTTATGAGAAAGAGTTGACTGCATTTGTTCATGCAATTAGAAAATGGCAACATTACCTCCAAGGTAGACATTTTGTGATCAAAACTGATCGCAAGAGTCTTAAATATTTTTTGATCCAGAAATTTACTTCTCCTTTCCAACAGAAGTGGATAGCTACACTTTTGGGGTATGACTATGAAATTCAGTAAAAAAAAGGGTGTAGAGAATGTGGTTGCTGATGCTTTGTCCCGAGTTTCCAGCTCTTCACCAAAATTTGAATCACCATTACACCAGAAAAAATTGTAGGAGAAAGATGGGGTGCAGGTTGATCAGTTTAGTATTGATTACAATGCAGAATCTTGTTATGCTATCACATATCCTTATGTTGGGTGGCTTGATAATTTGAGAAGAGATCTGGAAGCAGATGAGTGGATTAAAAGAAACATACAAGAAATTGTGTCCAATAGGACTGTATTTCCTCATCTGTTTCCCTTTTTGCCCTATTTTTCTTCACTTCGTTTGTTGTTCTCTTCTTCTTTGAATTTCTGCCATTTAAGGACCTCTGCTGCCATTTGCGAATCTTTGCTGCCATGTTTGCTTGTGTAAACACTGTCCTTCGGGTGAACCTATGAAGCACTTGTTATTTTCAGTGGCAGTAGTTGTTGATGTATAGGTATTTTTACATGCTAACGTGGTATTAAGGTTACGGGTTTCAGCTAGACTTGGCCGGAGGGTTTAGTTTCAGGAGGAGCAATTACGATAATTTATTCCTAATGCTTATGCCATATAGCAAAAGGTTCAAGTCAGAATAGTGGGTTGTAGATTATTGAGGCAGTCTTTATGCCTTTTATGTTGAAATAAATTCTTCAGGTTTCTTGGAGGAGATTCCCATGAGTCAAAGGCTGCATATAGCCACACCTGTACCAGGGAAGTCTGGTGCATTTGAGTAACTTGAAATGTTGAACCTTTCTTGATTTATCTCTTATACTTGGTCATTTTACATATAAAATGCCAGATGTGAAAGACCATAAATCCCATTGGCTCTTCTTTGTTTTTCTTCTTCTTTTACATGGGGTCTGGGCGATGGGTTTTGAGCTTGCAATGAGACAATACATTGAGGGATCTTAGTCTATGAAAAATAAAGCTTGAAATTCTATTTTTTTGTTCATTTCCTAGGGATTTTTTTAACCACATTTACAAGAACAAGGAAAAGACATGTATAGGGATTGCACTGCTTGCCAAGGAAACAAAGGAGGCAAGACCATAATGGACTTTTACAACTTTCTTTGTGGGAAGATTTAGAAAATATTGGGATTTTAGTTCCTATTTTCTTCTTGCCTTGGTCGTAGGTTATGACTGATGAGTGATTATGAAAAATTCTTGTTAAACTCTTATCTGCTTTTGTGTTGGTGAATTTGAAAATAAATACTTTAATAAGTTGCATAGCATTTTGTATTATCTTCACTGCTTTTGCTGGTTAATTCTCATGGTCCCTGCATCTGGCTTGTGTTTATCTTGTATGATTATTGTATAGCCGCTTACTTGATATCTCCTTTTCTTGAGAATCCAGCATTCTTAAGGGCAAATTTGCTGCTAGTCTTGAAACTACGTTGTATATTCTAATTGAAATAGTTGGTTTTAAGTAATGTTTTATTTCAATAAATATAGAGGTTGCTGCTTTTTATGTATAGTCTCATGTTGCTATTTGTACAATTTGCATTCATATATATGTGCATATGATTCAATTTGCATAAACTGTCATAGAAAATGTCGAAGATCGGGAAGGATGTTATGATTCAACTCGAGGTGGATAAGACTAAATGGGAGACTAAGACAACAGATGCTTTAGTTGATATTTGTGAGGAAACCCTCAAATCAATTACTATGCTTCCTGGTTCTCCGGTCCCTAAATTTGAGTGGGAAGCTATTGTATCCGAATTCAAAGTACGTACGGGTCTATTATTCACAAAGACAGTTCTGAAAAACAAATGGGATCAGTTGAGGAAAGATTAGTAGTTGTGGAAAAAAATGGTTGGGAGTGAGACAGGTATGAGATGGGATTATGAAAATCACAGGGTTGTCATGGATGATGAATAGTGGGATCTGAAAATACAAGTAATGTCGAACTATGATATTTTTTTATGTATATGCATTTAATATATATGTCAACACTTATTCACTTGTTTTTTGTAGGAGAACAAGGATTACGCCAAGTTCAAAAAGTGGGGATTCCGATATAGATTCCAGCTAGATTTCTGCTTTGGAGGGAGTGTTGCTACTAGTGTTTTTTGCACAGGTTCATCTAGAGGGCGTAAGACTACTAAAAATCCAGTTGATGTACCTCTTGAAGATACTAATTGGTTCGAGAGGACTGACGGTGTTTATACCCCAAGCCCTATCAATTTAGATTTAGAACAGGAGATGTCAACTGCTACATCACCTGCAAAAAAAAACTTGAGCACACCCCCACAGACATCAGTGGCTGCAACACGGGATCCAGTTGAGAAGCAAAGTGCCTCTAGAAAGTGGAAGTCTTCCGCCAAGGATGTGGAGGACGACGCTTTGACTAGTAGGTTGGTCAGTACATTCGAACACGTTGCATATAAAGCAAAGCAGCCTTCAGCATCTACTGGTAGTCCTCCTTTGTATTCTAGACCAACCCAAGAAGTGCAGTCTGATGAGGATTTGATTATACTGAAAGAAATGTCTGCTAACAATGAGATCACTTATGAACAATATTACTTTGGAATGAAGATGTTGAGGGATCCACATGACAGAAAGTGTTTCGTGTCATGCACACCGACAAAGCGGTTGGGCTTCATACAAATCATGTTTGAGGAGAAATATGGATCACTGTTAGGTCGTATTTGAGTTGTTGGTTCCTCTTTCCAATAACTTTATGGCATTTCACTGCATTATGTATTCTTTTTGGATTCTATTGTTCTTCTGCACTTTCATGATTTGGATGCTATTTAGACTTTTTGGATTCTATTGTTCATGTGGACTTGAATGATTTAGATGTTATGTAGACTTTTTGGATTTTATTCATCTTGTAGACTTTCATGAACAATATTACTTTGTGCTATGTCTTCGGATATTGAAGAACTTTTGTTTTCATATTTGTAGTTATGGCGGACAATAGGTCGGATGATGAATATGATTTTGAGACTGTTTTGATGATGGGAGTTGTTGCCCAATATATGCTATCTAGAAATGCAAGGAGAATATCGATAAAACGTGTGCCATGCAGGACATGATCATTGCAAGGAGTCCAATTTTTGGCAGAAGTTCTAAGACGCCGTCCAAGAAGATGCTATGAGAATTTTAGGATGGGGGTTGATATTTTGGAAGCACTTTGTCAAGAGTTGAGGGATAAGTACATGTTTCGTGAATCCAACAACATCCAAATTCCAGAAATGGTAGCTATGCTTTTATTTATTCTTGGTCAAGGGGCATGTAACAGGCTAATGCAGGAAATATACATATTTCGTGAATCCAACAACATCCAAATTTCGGAAATGGTAGCTATGTTTTTATTTATTCTTGGTCAAGGGGCATGTAACAGGCTAATACAGGAAATATTTCAGCACTTAGGTGAGACAGTTAGTCGCATATTCAAACTTGTTTTGAAGGCTATGATCGAAATGGTACTGGAAATTATAAAGCTGAGGGAGAACCAATTCAATGAAGTTCCTGCAAGAATTAAGACTACACCCGAGCTATGACCTTTCAAAAATGCTATTGGTGCTATTGATGGAACCCATACACAAGCAGTTGTGGGTCGGAGTATGCAGTTGCCATTTATCAATAGAAAGGGGTTCACATCTCAGAATGTTTTGGCAGCGTGTGATTTTAACATGCTATATTTGTTTGTAGCTGCAGGATATGAGGGCTCTGCACATGATGCAAGAGTGTTGCAATATGGTCAAAACAAAATCGATCTAAACTTTCCCATCCGCCCGCAGGTGTGATTGATTTTTTATTTTTGTGTATTATTTTTATTCACACCTAAACTGCTATCTACTTAAGAAATATTTTTTTGCAGGAAAATATTATTTAGTAGATGCGGGTTACGCGAACAAGATTGGCTATCTTTGCACCTTATCAAGGAGAACGGTATCATCTGTCAGATTGGAGAAATGGGAGGCGTGCAAATGGCCCACGAGAACTATTCAACCATAAGCACTCATCCTTGCGTAATGTCATTGAAAGGACATTCGGAGTAACCAAGAAAAGATGGAAGATATTGACTTCGATGACATCTTATCCGTACCCAAAGCAGGCGGACATTGTGATAGCATGTTGCGCCCTACACAACTACATTCGGATGAGGACTGCAAGTAATGAGAAATTTGAGGATGCGGATGAGGACGCAGAGAGTTCTTCAGGGGATGTGTCAGAGACTTCTCGTGGAGCTTCAGCAGTAGATGGTGGTGAGTTGAGTGATGATAGCAACATGTGCATTATTAGGGATAGGATTGCTAGGCAGATTTACCATCATCATATGACTACTTAGGTGTCGGGATTAGTGTTCAATATGTATGAAACATAAATATTTCTCGTGTTATTTTGAAAATTTTCATGGATATTTTTCAATTTGATGCATGGATTATTATATTTACGTTAAATATTATAGAAATCTCATTTTATTATAATTTTAGACTTATTTGTTATGTATTATTATTAAACTTTTTTAAGTACCCTTATTGGTAATTTGACAGCTTTTACTCTATGAATAAATTAACACAACCAAACACGTACACAACTTAATGTAGCTTATTTTGACAGCTTATACACTAGCTTATTTTACCAGGTTATACACCAGCTTATAATCTCCGAGTCAACCTCTCTACCTAACTAAGCCTAACAGTGGCAAAAGTGTGACAAAACGCTTATTTTATAATTTTTGGATAGATTTGGCAATAGTGTTATTGTAAACTTCTCAAATTGCTTAAAAAGAACTGTTCATTAAAATCCAACTAAACACACCTATCTATCATCATGCTAGGAAATGGTTTTTCTTGTTTTTGTTTTTGTTTTTTTATGAATCACGTAGGGATTTGAGGTCGTTGACCTAAAATGTATAAGTAATAACGCAGTCTCCATGATACATATGAGTCATTTGGGATGATAATAAGCGAATAGTTAATGAACATGCTTCAAGGATTAATTAATTTCACTAGCATACGTAATATGTATTGCAGCTCTTGAAATTAATAAATGCCAAAATAGAACCTCAATTTGATAAAAATGCTTGATTTAATCATACATATTGTGTTAGAAAGAAAAGAAAAAAAACAGCATATGCTTTAATTAGCCTTGATCCAAGATTCAGCAAGTTTCAGCGCCACTTGAAATATTTTGTACTTTCATGGAGTAAAAAGAGATTAGCATAGTGAGAAGAAAGACGAAGTAGCAGCACAGAGAGAGAAGTAGTCAAAAAATGTTTTACATTGATTAGCTTAAATTTCAAATTACAAGGAACTGATATACACACACCGAAACAGTAACGGTCATGAGGAGAAAAAAATGAATACAATAATATTTGACTCAAACGGTAAAAAAGCAACTAAGTGGCTAATGAATCCCAACATGCACCAACTAAGATAACCCAATATTATGAAGGTCCAACCCATTTGACTAAAAACAAAATAGCAACAAACCCAGGACACAAATTCATCACTGTCACACAGCTAAGAACAAAACATAAGGAGTAGAGGTGCGAATAAAGGGACTAACTTCCATTGTCTTGAAACTTGCTTCAAGTCATAAATGGATTTTTTTAGTCTACATACTTGACTGGATTTTTTTAGTCTATATACTTGACCTTTAGAAGGTTTTCTCATAACCATAAGGTATTTTCATATATACCTCTTCCTCTAAATACCCATTAAGAAAAGCATTATGACATCTAATTGGTACATATGCCAATTGTTGATAATAGCAAGGGCTAAGAAAATTCTCTTAGTGGTGATTTTTACTACTGGAGCAAAGGTTTTGTTATATTCAAAGCCTTCACTTTGATTATAACCTTGAGCAACAAGTATAGGCTTGTACCTCTCAATGAAACCATCTGAGTTATATTTTATTTGGTATATCCACTTGCAGCCTATTGCTTTGCTATCTTTAGGCCGTGTGGTAATTTCCCAAGTATTCTTCTAGGACTTGCATTTCTAAATCCATCGTTTTAACCCATTGCGGATCATTAATAGCATCTTTATATTTGTTGGTTCATTTTGTCTAGTGATGGCTGCCAAGAAGTGTTGATACTTGGGAGAAGTGGTTACCTAAAGAGAAGAAACATCACAATGATATTGATCCAGGTAAGCAGGCATTCTTCTTATTCTTGGAGAGTTTATGATGATAGTTTGTTATGTGTGATGTTGTAATGCAAGAAGAGAACTGGTATTGGGTAATGTAGTGTCCTGACTGTCTGCAGAATATGTATTGATTTTGAAAGGAAAGTCTTTTCCTTGAAATGAACATCTCTAGAAATAAAGATGTCATGTGTAATTAAGTCTAGTAGCTTATATCCTTTAGTGCCTCTAGGATAACCAAGGAACAACTTTAGTATGAAACTTAGAAGAGCAATGTCTATTTGTTTTAGCAATACAAAAACAACCAAAAGTAATAAAATAAATGTAGTCTACTTCTTTGTTATAGAGAATTTGAAAAGGTGTATGTTTGTCTGGAATTCTAGTAGATAATCTATTGATAAGATGAATTGCAGTTTGAACAAAGAAAGAGTAGAATTTTTCATCTAAACGAATTTGTAATTTCAAAGTCCAAGAAACATTAAAGATGTGTTGGTGTTTTTACCCCATACCACCATTTTGTTGTAGAGTATGTGGAAAACATGTTTGATTTATGATGCCTTCATGAATGAAATACTCATCCATGAAAAATTCATTTCCATTGTCAGTCTTAAGAATTTGAATGTGTGTTGAACTAGATTTTTATTTTATTAATGAAGCCTTTAATATAAGGTCTGGTTAGATCCTTGGAGTGCATTAATGAAACCAAGTCATCCTAGAAAAATCATCGGCTATGGTGAGAAAATATTTGTATCCTTCAATAGATTATGTAGAATTAGGGTCCCAAATATACATCATATGCACCAAGTCAAAACACACTTTAGATTGAGTATGGCTAATCGCAAAATGGTTTCTTTTCATTTTACCTAGGAGACACTTATTATAGTAAAGAATGGTGCCATTAATGTACACTGGAAAGATGGGTGATAAGTCTCATGGCCAAACCCTTTTCCCTACAACATAATTTACATGACCAAAATGCTCTAGGTTTTCTTCTTTTCCTCCTTTGAATAAGTAGAGTCCTTTCTTCTTCAATGTGACTAGATCTTGTAGTTCACATTTTCCCTGAGTCAAAACCACATCATGTTTATTATCATTAATGAGTTTATTAACTAAAATCAGATTAAAATTGAAGCTAGGGACAACTAAAACAACATGAAGAATAATAGTTTCTGTGAGGTCGATTGTGCCTGTATGAGTGATGTTGTGTGTTTGCCCATTGGATAAGTGAGCATAAGAATTGTGTGTAGCATGATATGTATGAAGAAAAGACAAATTACAGACGACATGATCTAAAGCACCACTATCAATAATCCAAGGAACTATATTTAAAATGGTAGGTTCATATATACCTATAATGGATGCTACTTGATGCTGAAGTTGATTTTGAGATGTAGATTCTGTATGAACTTTGTTCCTTAAGAAAGCAATAATCTGTTCACATTGGTTGCTGGTAAGATCTGCCTATGACCTTGAGAAGGAACAGATTAAGTGCTAACTTGATTAGTAGAGTAATGTCTACCATTTTGTTAATTTCTTGGGAGGTATGCAACTTAAAGCACTTATCAGTGTTATGGTTATTCCTCTTGCAGTGAATGCAATACATATTAAAATTTGAATAAATTGAGAGTGGCGAGACCAAAAAAAATGGGAGAATGATTTTTTAAATCACATATAAGCTTTTGTTAAAAGTATGAAATCAACGGGTCGACATTTTGATAGAAATAAATTTTCAAAAAAGTTAGGGTGTTTTAGTGGTGTGAGAAAAAGTAGACTTCTTCCTCCGTTAAGTTGTGCCATTTAAGTGGTTTCACAGGTCAAATCTACAAAAAAAAAGTCAAACATTAAATAAAATATTTTAAAAAAAAACACTCACAATAATACATATAAACATATTATTCCCACCCAAGAAAATACAAACTCCATAGATTTGATTTCATTAATGACCAAATTTATCAGTCTTAATTTTTAGCTAAATGAAGGTTCCTCCATTTGTGAGGATAAGTTCATAGATTTGAACCACAGAAACTGTTCCTTTCCTAGTGCATCCGAAACATTACCATAACAAAAAAAGATAAATTAATTAGTATATTGTAAAAATAAAAATAAAAATGGAATCATTTAGTTTGACTTTGTGTTTACCTTTCCCTTTCCAAGACGTTGCTTATATATACATGTAACTATTTGTTGTTTCTCTACAAGATTCGCAATTCATCTTGTAAAAAAAAATCTAAGAGTTAAAAAAAATATATATATATATTGTAGAGTAAGTAACTTTATTATCTAAACTTTAGAATTAATTGATGGAGAGAGTGTTGGAAAATACACAATAGCGAAAATATTTTAAAAACAAGGAATACACATAGGAGTAATCGATCAGAAAACAGAGAATCTTCCACCGTATGCATCAATTCACAAACTTGGATTTAAAAGATGGTGGACTCCTTAATCCAAGAACCTGAAGAAATCAGAAAAACCAAAACTATGGAAATAGGATGGCAAAATCATATGTTAAGCCCTCCAACTTGTATCACATTTTCTATTGAGCTCCTCTATTACTATTGTTTCCTATTGAGCCCTCGATCTATGTGAAACTCATCAAATAAACCCTTGACATGGTGGCTCGGTTACGCGTGGCTATACTCGCCACCTATAGAGCATCTCATGTTGTTATGTTACGTTCCAAGTAGGTTAAACTTAAAAAAGAAAAACAAAAATGGAAGTTAACAACTTAACATAAACTAGGGTTTGCAAGACCCCTTTTCCCTCTCTTACCATACCCGCCTCCCTCGCAAAATGAAATTTCTCAAATTCTCTCAATGTCGATAATGTTGTCTTCCTCAATGTAGACATCTTCAACGTCCGATGAAGATAAGAAGGGTTTGGGTGATCAATTTTCAACTTTAACGATATATATGTTGATGCTCCACTACGCAGTGAAGAGGATGAGGAAGAATTTATTGAAGCGAGGCATAATGTGAGAAAATACAATCTCTGAAGCAGACTGCTGATGAGGTGAATATGGATGTCGCAGAGGTGAATGTGGATGATGTTTAGGCGAGTGCTGAAGCTGAATAGGAAGAAAATGGTGTGTAGGGATTTCATTGGAGATGGAAAGTATTCTGATCCAAAAGAGGTTGGAGAACCTATAATGGCAGCTATTGTGAAACCTAGGTTTGATCCTAAAGCGCCTATCCCCGTGTTTACTTTAGGAATGATATTTGAAAACAACACCCAATTTAAGGAAGCACTAAAGGATTATGTTTTACTGAGGGGTCATAATCCTAAGTTTTTGAAAAATGAACCAAAAAGAACAAGAGTGGGGTGTGCCAATGGTTGTAAGTTCACAATGTTTGCTTTTGAGAATGGTAAGGACAAAACATTCAAGTTGAAGACCCACCAGGATTCAAGATCATGAGGCAAGAGAGGAACTCGAAACCTATGTTAGCCATTGGTACAGGAAAACCACATACTTGAGGCATATCAAGAATCCCTTGAACCACTTCTTGGTCTGGTGGGTTATGGAACCTACATCAACCAGGAAATTGGTTTTTGTAGAACTGATGTAAGTATATGGTTTTCATCATTACTTATGTAACTATATGTTTCATTACTGATGAATTTATACATTTTTTTGTGAAGCCTGGTACTGGTAGAAGGAATTTTATAACATGGCCCTTCAATGCACCAGGACGAAGCACAAGATCGAGTCAGAGAGGCATTTCACGAAGCAATGTGAGGCATTGAAGAATTTTCAATGATTTACCTTTTGTATTTAAAGACATTAGTTTGGTTGATGTAATTTGTTACATTATATTTGGATCGGTAGTTTGGAAGATATGGGAATATTTTGCTTTAATTATCTATTGTTTGTTGACTAGAGGGGCTTATTAGGAAAATATCGTCAACTTGGAGGACTTCTCATATGAATTGAACTTTGATAGGTGGCGCATGCAGCCACACTTAATCGGGCCACCATGTCAGAGGTTTATTTGATGAGTTTCGCATAGATCGAGGGCTCAATAGGAACAATAGTAACAAAGGGGCTCAATAGGAAATACGATACAAGTTGGAAGGCTTAACATATGGTTTTGCAAAGCAGGATTAGAGAATCGAGAGGTCAACTGGTGTCTTAAGACTTGGGCCAACAAAATACACACATGGTATGTATTTATTAGGGTCGGCCATCCCTAGGGTTTTCTCCCTAGGTGGGTTGACCCCCTTCTCCTAATTTCCATCATTTTTCAACTTCTATTAGTTTTTCTGACTTCTATAGTATTGGGCTTTCATGGGCTAAGGTGTGGACCAACAAGGATAATAAAATATGGGTTTCCTATGACTTTAATTATCAGCCCAAACCCATAGACATAATTAAAACCATAAACTATAGTATATTCCACTAAAATATTATAGTTGTACTCCCCATTTTGTCTCAAATTAAATATGAGCCTTACGTTATAATCGTTCATTAAAATCCTCACGTTAAGTTACAGATAGCCGTCAATTAAATATGCCACTGACATTTAATATTTAATTGACATCTTTAAATATTACTTGAGCTTACTGCTTAACTTATTTGAATGTGTCGGATTAATTAAAATCCACATGCAGGATTTGACACAATCTCAAAACCTATAAACATTCTCAAGAGGGTATCATCAATCCATAATTGGACGTGAATTTTATTAACAGATTATTTTCCATCGTACATTTATTACGGTAACCCAATTTATTCGGTGTATGTTGTCCTGTACAAAAAGACCTCACCCTTTGGTAAATCAAAGTCTAATACATTAAATACACATGTATCAATAATCTTTAGTATATTAAGATTATGAACGATGTCATAACGTCAGTGTGAGTGTACCATTTTCCATGTAGTCAGACTGGAAAAATTAACTCACACGTAGTCCTGATCAATACACTCCAAGTGTACAAGTACAGTAAGTTCAAGCTTTATAGCTTTTCGAAATTGAGATAAACATACTAAAATACCATACTACAGCCCTGCCGACGGTTCTTCTAATTCCGTCTAAGCTGTGATCATTTACTTAAATTCAATAGGAACTTATGAATTGACCTTTCGTGTGTAAGCTAAACTCTACACACTAATTCATATACCATATAGAATAAAAGACATTTATGACAATATGTTATTATACATATTAAATACTAAACATATTTTATTCAAATAAATAAACTGAGTTTGAACATTACATGAAATAATGACCTTTAGCATACTCTTTTCATCATAGAGACGTCATTCAATAATACTTGTGGTTTTCTCTAGGCGAGAAAAGTGAAGTAACTTTTTCTTTGTATTTTTTTGATAAAAGGCCAATTAGAATAAGATGAACATTGGAGCATTATTTTCAGTTGCGGCAAATTCTTTGCCTTTTTCTTTATTCTCCTTAAAACTTGATCCACTCATAATAACTAACTTGCTTTGTTTGCTGATTTGCTAGAGTTTGCATGGTAAAATTTTGCATACAAAGAAGAAGAGTGGGGAGAGACAATAGAAGAAAACTAGGTATCTACCTGCGCTTCGTGCGACAATTACATATGTCAAAATATACTTAGAATAGCCTTTTTCCCCTATTAGAATAGCTAGATTCCTTTGCCTTTAGTGTAATTGTGGGGACCTAAACCCAACTTAAATGAGGAAATATATGCATACATGTGCTAGAACACCAGTGAACTATATTCTTGGAAGAGAACTATATCCGATGCATACCATCAAAGTGCACAATTCATCAAAATTGCATGAAAAAGATAAGAGTAAGATGAAAATGTATGTAAGCATACAAGATCGCACAACATAGAATAAGGATAAAGGGGGAAAGAAGTGGGGAATAGAAACACTCCCAACCTTAATTTTTGTATAAAGTTTGCTTGTGCTCCATCAGAAGTTTATGCTCAATCATGGCTCGATCTTGCATAGTAAACTTGTCTGGAAGAATAGCTTTTTGTTAACAAATGGAGAAAAAGTAATGGACAACATGAGAGCTACCAACAATACATAAAATTAACACCTTAAACTATAAAGTATTTAGAACCTGATTATGTGCATGTAGGCTCACCAGCAAATGCATCAACTTCAGCATTCTCAAAATTCTCCCTAGATAGACCTAGAGAATCAATAGACAATCACCATGGACATTGGAGATAAGAAATGCAGCATGCATATGAAAAATATATAATAAAAATAGCAAAACCAAAACAAAAACAATAAAATTGGATCTCATGATCTTTCGACATGTGAAGTAAAATAGTCTTTCTGTCATTTTCGAATCCTAGCAGAGCAAAAACTAAAAAATTATTAATTTTGTACGATGGATTTATGGCGCAATAGAATAATCCCATTCCAGGCCATGATCAATTTTTCAATTGCTCTTTATGTCAATAGATCATGTGCATCAAAAATAATTTGAAAAACTGAAATAGATGAGAAAAACAAGTAAAAAGAATAACAAGTAGGATAAATTGAGAGATGCAAAAAAAAAAAAAAAGTAGGGAGAAGGAGAAGAAAAAGATGTAAGTGAGAAATCTGGCGTAATTTGTTTTAGGTATTGCACTCTTTCAACCCTTTGGAATGATCCTCATGGGTTTGAAATTGAAGCGATGCCTTGTTAAATCTTATTCTTATATCATGTTATAATCAAAACTCGCTCTCATAACACATTCTAATTTGTGAATTGAGAGTGACCCAACAACAAAAAGGGAGAACTATTTTTTAAATCACATTACCAAACGAAATCAAAACGAAAGAAATACAAAGATTTTTCATCTTTCTTTGTAACTCACTACACCTCTTCTTTCTCTCTACCACAACACAAATGCAACTCTTTATATAGGAAACTCACAGCCTAATAAAACACAGAAAGCAAGTGTTAGGTAATATTTTTGACAAAACATGGGCGGCTACAGTAATGCTTGAACACTGTAGCAATGGTGGGTGGCAGTCTGAACATGTTGGTGGCTTGCATGCAAAGTTAGACTTTGCATGCAACTAGAGTATGGACTCCACAATTGTCCCCCTCCATACACATAGGAGAAGAACACAACTCACCGATCTTCAGTTACTTTGCATCCCGGCTATGTATCCATATAGCTCAAGCTTATCACGAGTAATTATCTTTGTCAACATGTCCGCTGGATTCTTATCAGTATGAATCTTCACCAGTTTCAACAATTGTTCTTAAATCACCTCACGTATCCGGTGATAACGAATATCGATATGCTTTGTGTGGGAATGGTACATAGAATTCTTTCTCAAGTCTAGAGCATTTTGACTGTCACAGTGTACAATGTATTCCTCCTGATTAATACTCAGTTCCTGAAGAAATCGCTTTAATCACAACATTTCTTTCCCAGCTTCCGCTGTAGCAATATACTCTGCTTCTGTTGTGGATAAACCAACACACTTCTACAGTTTGGACTCCCATGATATAGCTCCCCCTGCAAAAATAAAAACATACCCTGAAGTAGATTTTCTACTGTCAAGATCACCGGCCATATCTGAATCAGTATAGCCATCGAGAACTGGATCTGCTCCCCCAAAGCACAAGCATAGCTTTGATGTACCCTTCAGGTACCAGAGAATCCTTTAACGGCTTCCCAATGCTCTTTCCCTGGATTGGAAAGGAATCTACTCACAACACCAACAGCGTGAGCAATATCTGGTCTTGTACACACCATTGCGTACATCAGACTACCGACTGCTAAAGAGTATGCGATTGCATCCATCTCTTCAATCTCCTTCTCTGATGAAGGACAAGATTTCTTACTCAGGTGAAAATGGTTACCTAGTGGAGTGGTAACCGACTTCGCATTCTTCATGTTGAACCTTTCAAGCACCCGTTCAACATAGGTTTCTTGTGATAGCCACAATTTCTTGGCTTTCCTGTCACGAACAATCTTTATACCCCGTATCTGTTGGGCTGAGCCTAAGTCCTTCATATCGAAGAACTGGGATAAATTGGCCTTCAATCTGTTAATCATGGGCACATCCTGGCCAACAATTAACATATATATAGCAGCAATATCACAAAGTTACAGTCTGAAAACTTTTGGACATAAACACACTGGTCAGCGACAGTTCTCCTGTACCCATGACCCATCATGAATGAGTCAAACTTCTTGTACCACTGTCTCGGCGCCTGCTTAAGGCCGTAGAGACTTTTTAGCAGTTTACAGACCAAGTGCTTCTTCTTAAGGACTTCAAACCATTCTGGCTGCACCATGTAAATTTCTTCCTCCAAATCACCATGGAGAAATGCTCTCTTTACATCCATTTGTTCAAGCTCCAGATTCATACTTGCTACTAACCCCAGTATGACTTAGATAGATGTCATCTTCACCACATGTGAGAAAATCTCGTCGAAGTCTATTCCTTTCTTCTATTGGAATCCTTTGATGACTAACCGAGCTTTGTACTTCACAAGCTTTCCGCTACCATCTTTCTTCACCTTGAACACCCATTTGTTCTGCAGCGCTTTCTTCCCTTTAGAAAGTTTTACCAACTCATAAGTTTGGTTTTTCTGCAAAGAATTCATCTCTTCTTGCATTACTTGCATCCATTCACTACTTTTAGTATGAGTGTAAGCTTCTTGAAAGCTCTCTGGCTCCCCCTCATCAGTAAGCAAAATATAGTCTGAATCCGGATATCTCCTCGACGGAATCAGAGTACGACCTTTCTGAGATCTTTCTTGTTGAGCAACTTCAATCGGAGCAGGTTGTGTTGCTTCTACAGCTTCTGGTGGAGGATGTTGTGGCTCCCCCTAATCAACACCTTTTGTGTGATTTTCTTCTAGATCTTCCTCCTGAAATTCATCAGTATCTGCAGGAATCACTAGTGTAGGATCTGGGATAGTGTTTGCAACAACAGGAACAGTGGACTTGGTGGAATTGTTCAAGTCTTCAAACACTTCATTCTCGTGGAACACAACATCCCCGCTTTTGATAGCCTTCTTAGTAGTTGTATCCCACAGTCTGTATCCAAATTCATCGTCTCCATATTCGATGAAAATGCAAGGAGTGGATCTGCTGTCAAGCTTCTGTCTCTGCTCCTTGGATACATGTGCAAAAGCTTTGCACCCAAATGCTCTCAAGTGAGAGTCAGAAATATTTCTTCTAGACCACACCTTTTCCGGAATTTTGAAATTCAGCGGTGCTGATGGTGATCGGTTAATCAGGTAACAGGCCACACGAACTGCTTCATCCCAGAATGGCTTTGGCAGCTTTTCCATACTGAGCATACACCTTGCTCGTTCCATAATGGTCTGATTCATCCTCTCGGCTACACCATTATGTTGTGGGGTACGTGGGACCGTCTTCTCATGCCAAATATCGCGTTCAGCACAGTGTGCTTCAAACTCCCTGGAAACATATTCGCCTCCATTATCTGATCGGAGGCACTTTAACTTCTTTTCGGTCTCCCTTTCCACCATAGCGAGGAAATTTTTGAAATTCTCGAACACTTGATCCTTGGTTCTGAGAAAATATACCCACACCTTCCTTGAAGCATCATCAATAAATGTTAGAAAATATATGTTACCTCCTAAAGACTATTCTTCTAGGGGACCACAGGCATCAGAATGTACCGAACTCAGCAACTCTGACCTTTTCGTGGAAGATGTATTGAATGAGACCCCGTGCTGCTTCCCGAATAAGCAATGATCATATGGGCTCAGCGGAATATTTTTAGACACTGTGATGAGTGCCTTCTTTGACAGGGTGAACAACCCTTTTTCTCCCATGTGACCGAGTCTTTTGTGCCAGAGATTTGGAGAAGTATCTTTCTCCACAGCATTGATGCTTTCTGAACATACTTTGGCCTGTGTTCTGTATAATGTGCCACAAATATGTCCTCTGGCATAAGTCAAAGCACCTTTCGTCAACTTCCAGGTGCCATTGCCGAAATGATTGTGATAGCTCTGTTTATCAAGAGCATTCACAGCAATAAGATTGAACCGGAGGTCTGGGATGTGTCGAACGTCCTTCAACACCATAGCGCATCCAAGATTCGTCTTGACATGCACATCACCAATGGCCACAATCTTGGCAAAACTATCGTTGCCCATCTTCACTGTACCAAAATCACATATTTTGTACGAAGTGAGGAAATCACTTTTTGGAGTAGCGTGGTGTGATGTAGCAGTGTCGATCACCCACTTAGGATCGTGACTTGCTGCATGTAAGAATGTCTCTTCACTGCAAGAGAGTAGTGCTAATCCTCCGAAATGGTGACCAAAGTTTCACCATTTTTATTCTTTGACTCGGAGCTATTTTGACCTTGCTCTCGTTGTAATTTCTGTCAATTATTCTTGATGTGACCTTCAATACCACAGTGGTAACACTTGTATTTACCTTTCTGTTGTCTCCTGCCGTCATTGGACTTTCCATGATCCTGGTTCCGTCCTCGGCTCTGACTTCTACCTCTACTCTTGCCTCTTCCTTGAGGTCGTCCTATACTTTTAGTAACAAGGGCATGAGACTGATCTATGCCCAATTCCTTCCTTTGACTCTCCTCGTTGAATAAAGCATCCGAGACCATCTCCATAGTGAGTTTGCCTCCGGGTGCAGAGTTACTGAGAGAAACCACCAGCGTCTCCCAACTATCTAGTAAGAAACTAAGGAGTAGTAAAGCTTGTTCTTCGTCATCAAGAACAAACTTGACAGCTACAAGCTGATTCACTAAGTTCTGAAACTCATTGGTGTGCTCAGCTACAGATGTACCATTTTTCAATTTCAAATTGACAAGGCGTCTAACCAAGAGTGCTTTATTTCGAGTAGTCTTGGCTTGGTACATGTTCTCTAGCTTTTTCCAGAGATCATATGCACTTGTCTCCTGTGCAACATGGTGAAAAATACTGTGATCGATCCAATTTCGAATCTGACAGATCGTCTTATTGCTTTTCTTTATCCAGTCAGCATCTTTGACATCATCTGGTTTCTTGCCTTCGTTCTCCAAAGGATCAGCCAGATCTCTGCAATTCAGGAAATCCTCCATTTGAGGTTTCCATAATGCATAATTTGTGGGTGTCAACTTCATCATGGCTCCAGATGACTCTGATGAAGAAGCTTCCATCATAAAAAAATTTGGTTTCAAGATAAACCGAGCAACACCAAAATTTTGGAGTGGAATTTCGCAAAACCGATAGCATTGTTGCGTCCGGAAAGGTCAAAAACCTTAGGAACCGATCTGACCTTACTGAAAACCGGTTTGAAAAATACCGAACCGCCCGGTCAAAGTTTATGCAACTTGAAACGAATTTAACTATTGACTAACAGTCAACTAACGCAGTTTGATGACGTGGCACAATTGCTGACTGTGCGCTGACGTGGCAGATGATGACATGGCGCTGATGTGGCAGAATTGTTGACTGTGCACTGACGTGGCAGATGGCGTCACGCTGACGTCACTTCGTCTTCAACCTCCAGATATGTGAATAGTATCTCAAAATTTCAGAGGGAGAGTGTGGCTCACCCCGACATCCGATTTCATTGATTTTTGAACCAGGAGACTCATGAGGTGATGAGGAATACCTAGATGTGTTCAAAACTTGATTTCGTTGAAGTCAAAAAATTGACCCAAGAGCAAATAAGTTGCTCATTTTCTATCCGGGATGATTTTCGGTTGCTGGAAATATGAACCTCAGGCTCCGATACCACTTGTTGAGGATATCGGATCAATATGACATTACCAAACGAAATCAAAACGAAAGAAATACAAAGATTTTTTTTTCTTTGTAACTCACTACACCTCTTCTTTCTCTCTACCACACCTAATACATGCACACAAACATCTCTTTATTTAGAGAGATACAAATACAAGTATGAACACAAGAAGCACACACATTTTGAACAAAGAATTGACAATCAAAAATCAACAAAGGAGGTGCCAAACTTTGAAGAAATTATGGTGGCTAGGTTGGTGGCACACCATTGTTGAAGTGGTTGGTGGGTAGATGCATGCATGCAACTTTCTTGAACTTCTATGGGTATGAACTCATCAATTCTCGACCTTCATGCCTATAGGAGGAGAACACAATTTGTCTGTCTTCAGTTACTCTGCATCCCGGCTATGTATCCACATAGCTCAAGCTTCTCACGAGTAACTATCTTTGTCAACATGTCAGCATGCTCCGATACCAAATTGTGGAGTCCATACTCTAGTTGCAAGCCACCAGCCACCAGCTACTAGCCACCAGCATGTTCAGACTGCCACCCACCATTACTATAGTGTTCAAGCATTACTACAGGCGCCCATGTTTTGTCAAAAATATTACCTAACACTTACCTAATTTCTGTGTTTTATTAAGCTGTGAGTTTCTCTATATAAAGAGATGTGTGTGTGTGCATGTATTATGTGTGGTAGAGAGAAAGAAGAGGTGTAGTGAGTTACAAAGAAAGAAGAAATATTTTTGTATTTCTTTCATTTTGATTTTGTTTGGCAATGTCATATTGATCCGATATCCTCAACAAGTGGTATCAGAGCTCGAGGTTCATATCTCCAGCAACCAGAAATCATCCCGAACAAAAAATGAGCAACTTTTTCCTCTCGGGTCAATTTTTGACTTCAACGAAATCAAGTTTTGAATACATCTGGGTATTCCTCATCACCTGACGAGTCTCATGATTCAAAAATTATCGAAATTAGACATCGGGGTGAGCCACACTCTCCCTCTGAAATTTTCAGATACTATTCCCATATCTGGAGGTTGAAGACGAAGTGACGTCAGCATGATGCCAATGTGACATCATCTGCCACGTCATCATCTACCACGTCAGCGCACAGTCAGCAATTGTGTCATGTCAGTAGCCACATCATCAAACAGTGTTAGTTGACTATCAGTTGACCGTCAGTCAACAGTTAAGTCCGGTTCAAATTGAAGAACTTTTGACCAGCCGATTCGGTATTTTTCGGATCGGTTCCTAAGGTTTTTGACCCTTTTGAACGCAACCGTGCTATCAGTTTTGTGAGATTCCACTCCAAAATTTTGGTGTTGCTCGATTTAGCTTGAATCTTTTTTGATGGAAGCTTCTATATCAGAGTCATCTGGAGCCATGATGAAATTGACACACACAAATTATGCATTATGGAAACCTCGGATGGAGGATTTCTTGAATTGTAAAGATCTGGCGGATCCCTTGGAAAATGAGGGCAAGAGACCAGATGACATAAAGGAGGCTGAGTGGACAAAGAAACATAAGAAGACGATCGATCAGATTCGAAATTGGATCGATCACAGTGTTTTTCACCATGTTGCACAGGAGACAATTGCATATGATCTCTGGAAAAAGCTAGAGAACATGTACCAAGCCAAGACTGCTCGAAATAAAGCACTCTTGGTTAGACGCCTTGTCAATTTGAAATTGAAAAATGGTACATCTGTAGCTGAGCACACCAATGAGTTTCAGAACTTGGTGAATCAGCTTGTAGCTGTCAAGTTTGTTCTCAATGATGAAGAACAAGCTTTACTACTCCACAGTTCCTTACCAGACAGTTGGGAGACGTTGGTGGTCTCTCTCAGTAACTCTGCACCCGGAGGCAAACTCACTATGGAGATGGTCTCGGATGCTTTATTCAACGAGAATAGTCAAAGGAAGAAATTGGGCATAGACCAGTCTCATGCCCTTGTTACTAAAAGTAGAGGACGACCTCAACGTAAAGGTAGAAGCAGAGCCGAGGATGGAACCAGGACCATGGAAAGTCCAATGACGGCAGGAGACAACAGAAAGGTAAATACAAGTGTTACCACTGTGGCATTGAAGGTCACATCAAAAAGAATTGTCGGAAATTACAACGGGAGCAAGGTCAAAATAGCTCCGAGTCAAAGAATGAAAATGGTGAAACTTTGGTCACCATTTCGGAAGATGTAGCACTACTCTCTTGCAGTTAAGAGATGTGCTTACATGCAGCAAGTCACGATCCTGAGTGGGTGATCGACACTACTGCATCACACCACGCTACTCCACAAAGTGATTTCTTCACTTCGTACAAAATCGGTGATTATGGTATAGTGAAGATGGGCAACGATAGTTTTGCCAAGATTATGGCCATTGGTGATGTGCATGTCAAGACGAAACTTGGATGCGCTATGGTGTTGAAGGACGTTCGACACGTCCCAGACCTCCGGTTCAATGTTATTGCTGTGAATGCTCTTGATAAACAGGGCTATCACAATCATTTCGGCAATGGCACCTAGAAGTTGACAAAATGTGCTTTGACTTATGCTAGAGGACATATTTGTGGCACATTATACAGAACACAAGCCAATGTATGTTCAGAAACCATCAATGCTGTGGAGGAAGATACTTCTCCAAATCTCTGGCACAAAAGACTCGGTCACATAGGAGAAAAAGGGTTGTTCACCCTATCAAAGAAGGCACTCATCACAGTGTATAAAAATATTCCGCTGAGCCCATGTGATCATTGCTTATTCGGGAAGCAGCACTGGGTCTCATTCAATACATCTTCCACGAAAAGGTCAGAGCTGCTGAGTTTGGTACATTCTGATGTCTGTGGTCCCCTAGAAGAAGAGTCTTTGGGAGGTAACAGATATTTTCAAACCTTTATTGATGATGCTTTAAGGAAGGTGTGGGTATATTTTCTCAGAACCAAGGATCAGGTGTTTGAGAATTTCAAGAATTTCCATGCTATGGTAGAAAGGGGGACCGGAAAGAAGTTGAAGTGCCTCCGATCAGATAATGGAGGAGAATATATTTCCAAGGAGTTTGGAGCATACTGTACTGAATGCCGTATTTGGCATGAGAAGACGGTCCCATGTACCCCACATCATATTGATGTAGCCGAGAGGATGAATCGAACCATTATGGAACGAGCAAGGTATATGCTCAGTATGGCAAAGCTGCCAAAGCCATTCTGGGGTGAAGCAGTTCGTGTGGCCTGTTACCTGATTAACCGATCACCGTCAGCACTACTGAATTTCAAAATTCCGGAGAAGGTGTGGTCTGGAAGAAATATTTCTTACTCTCACTTGAGAGTATTTGGGTGCAAAGCTTTTGCACATGTATCCAAGGAGCAGAGACAGAAGCTTGACAGCAGATCCACTCCTTGCATTTTCATTGGATATGAAAATGATGAATTTGGATACAGACTGTGGGATCCAACTGCTAAGAAGGTTATCAGAAGCAGGGATGTTGTGTTCCACCAAGTCCACTGTTCCTGTTGTTGCAAATACTATCCCAGATCCTGCACCAGTGATTCCTGCAGATACTGATGAATTGCCGGAGAAAGATCTAGAAGAAAATCACACAGAAGGTGTTGAGCAGGAGGAGCTACAACCTCCTTCATTAGAAGCTGTAGAACCAGTACAACCTCCTCCACTTGACGCACCTCGGTCAGGAAGATCTCTGAGGGGTCATTCTATGATTTCGTCAAGAAGATATTTGGATTCAGACTATATTTTGCTTACTGATGAGTGGGAGCCAGAGAGCTTTCTAGAAGCTTATACTCATACTGAAAGTAGTGAGTGGATGCAAGTAATGCAAGAAAAGATGAATTCCTTACAGAAAAACCAAACTTATGAGTTGGTAAAACTTCATAAAGGGAATAAAGCGCTGCAGAACAAATGGTGTTCAAGCTGAAGAAAGATGGCAGCGACAAGCTTGTGAAGTATAAAGCTCGGTTAGTCGTCAAAGGATTCCAACAGAAGAAAGGAATAGACTTCGACGAGATTTTCTCACCTGTGGTGAAGATGATATTTATCCGAGTCATACTGGGGTTAGTAGCAAGTATGAATCTGGAGCTTGAACAAATTGATGTAAACATAGCATTTCTCTATGGTGATTTGGAGGAAGAAATTTACATGGTGCAGCCAGAAGGGTTTGAAGTCTCTAAGAAGAAGCACATGGTCTGCAAACTGCAGAAAAGTCTCTACGGCCTTAAGTAGGCCCCGAGACAGTGGTACAAGAAGTTTGACTCATTCATGATGGGTCATGGGTACAAGAGAACTGTCGCAGACCAGTGTGTTTATGTTCAAAAGTTTTCAGACGGTAAATTTGTGATATTGCTGCTATATATGGATGATATGTTAATTGTTGGTCGGGATGTGCCCATGATTAACACATTGAAGGCCCAGTTATCCCAGTTCTTCGATATGAAGGACTTAGGCTCAGCTCAACAGATACTGGGTATGAAGATTGTTCGTGACAGGAAAGCCAAGAAATTATGGCTGTCACAAGAAACCTATGTTGAACGGGTTCTTGAAAGGTTCAATATGAAGAATGCGAAAGAGGTTGATAAGATGGAAGCAGTCTCTTACTCTTCAGCAGTTGGTAGTCTGATGTACGTAATGGTGTGTACAAGACCAGATATTGCTCACGTTGTTGGTGTTGTGAGCAGATTTCTTTCCAATCCTGGGAAAGAGCATTAGGAAGCTGTTAAATTGATTCTCAGGTACCTAATGGGTACATCAAAGATCTATTTATGCTTTGGGGGAGCAGATCTAGTTCTGGATGGTTATACTGATTCAGATATGGCCGGTGATCCTGATAGTAGAAAATCTACTTCAGGGTATGTTTTCACTTTTGCAGGGGGAGCTGTATCATGGCAGTCCAAACTACAGAAGTGTGTTGCTTTATCTACAACAGAAGCAGAGTATATTGCTGCAGCAGAAGCTGGTAAAGAAATGTTGTGGTTGAAGCGGTTTCTCCAGAAACTGGGTATTAATCAAGAAGAATATCAGATGCATTGTGACAGCCAGAGTGCTCTAGACTTGAGCAAGAATTCCATGTATCATTCCCCGATAGGTGTAGAATGCACCTATAATTCTGGGCTTTAATTGTTGTAATTGGTATGATTTCAAGATCGAAATACTGCCCAAAATACATGTTTTCTTGTTAGGTATGGATGAATGCAAAGATGGAAATGCAAGCTGGTTCTAGAGGAAAAGTGCAGCCTGTTTGCGACTGCAGAATTCCAGCGGGAAAAAAAAACGGTGTCACTTTGTTATGTAGTGTGGCAAGTTGGACTAAAGGGAGTTGACCAAATTCCATCCACAAATTTTACTGGTCAAAACGGTGTAGTATGAAGGAATTACTAAAAATGGAAATTGGACAGAACAAAAGAAAAGAAGAAAGATAGAATGAAATTATTTTTCATTCCAGAAGAGATACACGGCAGTGAAGAGAAGAGCTGGGGGATTAAAGAGGAAAGACACGAAGATCAAGTGGACTCTTCTCTACAACTGGTTTTCGGTTTTCATTTCTGTATTTGAATATGTATATGTGTAACTAAATTACTAATTATCTTGGGTTCGATTTGTTCTTGTATTTGATCTTGGTTGAACAATTCTATGGTTGATTACACTAGGATTAATTTTTGAATCTCTGAATTAATTGATGAATTCTTGTTATTGTGAATGTCTGATCAACCTCATGATGTAGGGGAACTGTTAGTTAGGCACATTCGGTTGGCCAATACTCGGTGTCTAACAAGTGACAAAAATCTGATTAACGTCTAGATTTGGGATTTGTAAACACAATTTATTAGGTAATATACCATTGCTTAAGGTTGTGTGATTGTCAACTTTCTAGTTCATATGCTTATTTTAGGAAACTTTTAGGGTACGCCAACCAAGACTCCTAAGATAAGAAAAGATTTTTAGGCTGGACTAAAGCCAAGGGTCGTTGTTTAGGAAAGTCAGAGTTAAGAGAGCCCGACCAAGGTCTCTTGATTGACGTCATTAATTCTTTAAATTGTGTGATTGCAATTGGAATTTTGTAACTGAGTGATAGTGTAATATCCCGGAAAAAATAATAATAAAATAATAATAGATAAAATAAAATAAAATGATTTTTAAAATTTTATATTTTTAATAAATACTACATATTTATAGAAAAATATTGGCGCAAGAATTACTTGAATCGGAGCTAAATATGATGTGTTATTAATTTTGGAAGATTATGTAATTAAGATTGAAACAAAGGGGCAAAGCCGTCATTTCACCAAAAATCTGGTTTAAACCAGATTTTCTGGTTTTGCAGCAGCTGCCGAGAGAGAGAGAGAGAGAGAGAGAGAGAGAGAGAGAGAGATAGAGAGAGAGAGAGAGGGGAGAGAGAGAGAAGAAGAAGATTTTGTTCGTTTGACGTCCGATTGAGGTGTGTAAGGTGTCAAATCGAAGCTCGTGGTGAGGGGAGCAAAACCCAAGTGGAATCACCGCCATCGGATCACCGTAGACGGCGGAATCAGGCGGCAAAGTTTCGGTTTTTCAAGATTTCAAAGCTCGATCCCAGTTGATTCAGTAGGAATTTTGGAACGAGACAGGTACCAATGGATTTCTGCTGAATTTTTTACGGATTATGGAAGTTTAAGTATTATTTGGGAAATAAGGGCCAAATGGTAATTTTATGAAAAATCTGGTATAACCCAGATTTTTCTGGTTCTCTTCTGGACAGCACGAAAAGGAATGAAATGAGACATTTTTGAAATGGATTTTGGGCGTTTGTGGTCCGATTGAGGCGTATGAGGTATCGAATCAAAGCTTGTGAAGAGAGGAGCAAAACCCAACCGGAATCGTCGTCATCAGACCACCACAGACGGTGGAATTAGGCGGCGGAGGTTCGGTTTTCAGGCGACTTTTAGGAGCGATCCCGGTTGATTCCGGTTGAGTTTTGGAACGAGACAGGTACCAATGGATTTCTGTTGTTGTAGGCTTTATTCTGATGTAGGAGTGATCGGAAAAGTCGTCGGAAAAGTGACTCGGCTCCGGCCGAGTTGACTCGGGTTTGACCGAGTTGACCCGTTGACTCGGGTTTGACCCATTTTGACTATTTGACAGTTGACTTTTACTAGGGTTGACCGTTGCCTTTTCCGTATTTTGACAGTATTGGGTATACGTATTCATATTCGGTGCAGGAGATTGATTTAGGAGTTTGGTGTTGGATTCTGATAGCTGAAGAGGTACAACGGAGTTGAGTTAGTCAGCATTTCAGGAAGGGATTCTACCCCATTTATTATTTGGGGTTCCGAGAGTTCCGTATCTGACGGACTCCTATTTGTCTATTGGTGTGAAATTCCCGGTGGTTGGGAATTTCTCTATTTTTACTCTTATCCGATTTATTTCCGCAATTGTAACTGTATTATTATTATTTTATGTTATTATGGATTTTTTGTGCGACTGGCTGCATCATTGTGCGCCATGTCTCTTGTGGGGCCCACACTCAGAGGTGGGGCCCACTTCTGGTTTGTGTGATATTTTTGAGAGTCTTGATAGGACTGTATTCTGGTGATTTTTGGTGATGTTGTTACGAGATTATTGATGGATGATTTGTAGTGTGTGGGACCCACATCGGGCGACCCAGCCTACTGGATGATTTGTTGATGGTTCTGATCGGGTATGTACCTGGAGACCGAATTGAGGTGAGGTACATCCTAGGGGACGCTCTTCGATGTAGGCGATGCTATCGAGTACCTGATGTGGGCTCGATCCTCATCCAATCTGGGAGTACCTGGACTGGGAGACACCTTGCAGGGATCAGGGTGGGTCCAGGGGAGGATTTATGATGTTATATGATTTTGAGTTGACATGGATTTGAGTTGAATTATGACAGTGTATTGATTTGAGAGTTGTACTTGAGGATGGTAGTGGTGGAGCCTACTCGGTGTCTACCCTACAGATTGATTGATTGTTGATATTTATGACGGGTTCGGATACCCTATTATGGTATCATTGTATGGTTTCCTTTATGTACTTTTATACCTTTCGGATTTTCTTACTTTATCCATATTTGTTGGTGTTTCGGTGATACTGGAGTGTATCAGTATTTGAGTTTCTGTTCATCTCACCTACCTCTTGAGTTTTTACTTTCCGTTTATTCTGATGTTTGATATTTCTCAATATCCTTACTGAGCCTTCTGGCTCATCCCTTTTATTCTCATGTTTTTCAGGTGAGATAGCCGGAGTGGATGATCAGCGCAGGGATGCGTGAGATGTGATGTGTGGCTGCTGGGTGGATATTTATGTCTTTGTATTTACATTCGATTTCTACGATTTTCATGGATTTTTCCGCTGTAGACTTCTGTTTGCATATTGACGGTATTTGGGATTGCTATTATTATGGTTAGCTTGTTGATTTATAGTGTTTTGGATAGCTTGGGTTTAAATCCGGTTTGGGGAACGGAGGAGTTCCCTGCCGGTCACGCCTCTGGGTTTCATGGGTGCTCATCCGCACCTATCTGGGAGAGGGGCGTGACAGATAGTACAAGAACGAGACTAACCCAAGCTAAGCCTTACTGCATTAATTTACATCCTTTCCAGCCACTTTTATTCAGCATTTTCAGATCTGATTTTTCTGCATTTTAGTTTAATTATTGCTTTGTAGTTTGTTCGGTAGTTGAGCAGTCTCTGTGGATACGATCCCATTCGCTTTTATACTATTTACGACACGTACACTTGCGGATAGGGTGAGACCCGTCTTTATTTGATATTGCAAGGTTAACTTGCGATATTTTATATCGACCAAGTTTTTGGCGCCGTTGCCGGGGACTGTTAAGTTCATTACCGGTCAAGCGTTTATCAATAAGTTTTATTTATTTACTTGATAGTTTAGTATTTCACAACCTGACATTGTTATTTTTATTTTGCAGGGGCGGTTCTCTTTTGTTCCTTGACAGTGCATGGTCAATACACGTTCTCAAGACAAGAAGTTAGAAGAGTTAGATCCTGAAATAGAGAGAATGGCCAGAGCACTTAGAAGGAAGAATATGGCTGAGAATAATCCCATTGTTGATGTAGAAGATGCGGGTAATGAAAGGGTTCCTATGATGAACCGATACATTCCACGAAATGTTGCCCAACCATCTTGCATTGCATTTCAGCCCAATAGAGTAGCCACATTTAGCCTAGCACCTCAGTTGCTGAATTCAGTGCCTCACTATGTGGGGGAGGTTTGATGAAGATCCCTACCAACACTTGAAAGATTTTATCGATCTTTGTCGAACACAAAACATGACGGGCAGCACGGCTGATAATTTGAAGCTCATGTTGTTTCGCTTCACGCTAAGAGGAGGAGCCAATATGTGGTACAACACGATTGAAGCAGGTTCCATTGTTACATGGGAGCAAATGGCTACAAAGTTCTTGAGAGAATTTTTTCCAGCTCATAGGACCAAGCAACTTGTAAGAGAGATCCAAAATTTCCAACAAAAAGATGGTGATCTCTTCTATGAAGCTTGGAAAGATTTCAAGGTTCGCCTAGCTCGCTGCCCAACCAACAACTTGCACAAAGATGACATTGTTTTGCACTTCTATGAAGGGTTGAATGAGGTCAATAGGATGAAGGTTGATTCAGCATGTAATGGGGGTGTTGATGAGAAAGAGTAGTGAAGATGCAATGAAGTTGTTTGAGGAATTGAGTGAAGATTCCCAACAATTTTCCACAAGAAGTAAGGGTTCCTCTAAGAGACAAGGTGTGTATGAGGTAAGTTCAGATACTATGGTGCAAGCTGAAATTGGGAATCTGAACCGAAAAATGGATCTCTTAGTAGATTCTCTAAAAGGGATGAACTTGGCTAATGCATCTACTTCAACACCATCCGCTGTGGTATGTGCTATTTGCTCACATCAAGAACATGCTACTGAGGCATGTCCATTGACTGCTATGATAGAGCAAGAGGAGGCCAACTATATGGGCCAAATGAATTTTAATCAAAGGAACCAGCAGTATCCTTGGAGAAGCCATCCTAATTTTTCTTGGAAGAATGACCAGCCTGCTGCTAATGTTCCAGCTTCAGTTGTTCAACCAGCAAAGAAGAGTGACCTGGAGGTATCCATGATGCAGTTTATGCAACAAACAACTCAAGCCATTCATAAATTAGAAACACAAATGGGGCAAATGGCTAAGGAGATGAGTGAGAGGAAAAAGCGAGAGCTTCCAGCTCAAGTCGTTAATAATCCAGCTGGTTTGGAACATGCAAAGGCTGTTACAACACTAAGGAGTGGCAAAGTTGTTGACAACAAGGTTGAAAGGCCTCCAATGGAGAAAAAAAACTGCACTGGTCCAGTCGCAGAAAGGGTGCAACAAGGGTGCAGTTCTGCACCAGTGGCTCCAAAAGACTGGGGAAGAGATCCTCCACCTTTCCCGCAAAGGTTTGCTAAAAAGAAACTTGACTCTAAAGCTCTAGATATCTTCGAAAATTTGCGTAAGGTTGAGATTAATATTCCATTGCTTGATGCTATTAAGCAAATTCCTTCTTATGCTAAAATTTTAAAAGATTATTGTACAAATAAGAGAAAATTTGTTGAGCATGAGAAAGTTGCTTTGACTGAAGAGGTGAGTGCTGTTTTATTACACAAGCTTCCTCCTAAGCTTAAGGATCCTGGTAGCTTCACCATCCCTTGCAAAGTGGGGAATCGATTTTTCGAAAAGGCTTTGTTAGACCTTGGTGCTAGTATTAACTTGCTTCCTTTTTCTGTGTATGAGAAGCTTGGTCTAGGAGAACTTCAGCCCACTTCCATAACATTGCAATTGGCTGACCGAACTGTTAAGAGACCTAGGGGCATTTTAGAGGATGTTTTAGTGTCTGTGCAAGGTCTAATTTTACCAGCTGATTTCGTTGTGTTAGATATGGAAGATAGTACAATGTCTTCATCTTTACCTATTATTCTTGGTCGCCCTTTTATGATTACTGCTGACATGAATATTTGTGTGAAAAAGGGGACTATAACCATGAACGTTAATGACCAAGAGTTAGAATTTCGTGTGTTTGCTACTATCAAAACTCATGATGATCATAGTGATTGCTTTCGTGTGGATATTATACATGATCTAGTGAGTAAGATTTTTCAGATGTCTTGTGGAGATCCTTTGGAGACTGTGGTGGCTCAAGGCTTGGATGAAAAGTCATTGAATGAAAGTACTATAGAACATAGTGGCTGCATACAGGAGGCTATTCAAGCGCTTCAATTGGATAGGCCATATGTGAGTAAGGCACCTACTTCTTCCTCTTTTGTTCCATCTACAGTTAAGGCACCAAAGTTGGAATTAAAGCAGCTGCCCAGCCATCTCAAATACATTTATTTGGGGGACAATGACACTCTCCCGGTTATAGTGGCTGCAAGCTTGAGTTTGGGGGAAGAGGAAAGGTTGAGCCACATTTTAAGAAGACATAAAGCAGCTATTTGGTGGACAATTGCTGACATTCGAGGAATCAGTCCAGCAAAATTTATGCACCAAATTCTGTTGGAGGATAATGCTAAACCTTCTCGGGAGGCTCAGAGGCGTCTCAATCCTCACATGAAGGAAGTTGTCAAAGCTGAAATTCTCAAGTTGTTGGATGTGGGGGTGATTTATCCGATTTCAGATAGCAAGTGTGTGAGTCCCATTCATGTGGTGCCAAAGAAGAGTGGCATAACAGTGATCCAGAATGAACACAATGAGTTGATACCAACTAGAATGACCACGGTTTGGCGAGTTTGTATTGATTATCGGAAGCTCAATATTGCGACACAGAAAGATCATTTTCCCTTGCCATTCATTGACCAGATGTTGGGGCGACTCGCTGGACATAGTCATTATTGCTTATTGGATGGGTACAGTGGCTACAATCAGATTGCTATCGCACCAGAGGATCAAGCCAATACTACATTTACATGTCCCTATGGCACATTTGCTTACCGAAGGATGCCATTTGGGCTTTGTAATGCTCCAGCCACATTTCAGCGTTGTATGCTCAGTATTTTTTCTGATATGGCTGAGAAATTCATTGAAGTATTCATGGATGACTTCAGTTTATTTGGGTCTGATTTTGATGAATGTCTTGAGCACTTACGGCTGGTTTTGGAACGGTGCGAGGAGACCAACCTTGTCTTGAACTGGGAGAAATTCCATTTTATGGTAAATAAAGGTATTGTGTTGGGTCATCTCATCTCGAGCAGAGGCATTGAAGTTGACAAGGCCAAGATTGAGATTATTTCCAAATTACCGAGTCCAATAACTGTTAAAGGGGTGCGAAGTTTTCTTGGGCATGCGGGGTTTTATCGGCGGTTCATTAAAGATTTTTCAAAGATTTCTAAGCCCTTGTGTGCCTTATTGATGAAAGATGCTGAGTTTGTGTGGACTGGGGAGTGTCGGGTAGCATTTGAGAGGCTTAAGGAAGCTCTTACTTCAGCTCCTATCATGCGCGCACATGATTGAAAGTTTCCGTTTGAATTGATGTGCGATGCAAGTGATTACTCTTTGGGGGCTGTTTTGGGCCAACGGAAGGCCAAGATACCGTATGCTATTTACTATGCATCCCGGACTTTGAATGATGCTTGGCTGAATTATTCCACCACGGAGAAAGAGCTCTTGGCAGTCATATTTGTCCTTGAAAAATTCAGATCTTATTTTGTTGGGTCTCGAGTGATTGTCTACACTGGTCACGCTGCCTTGAGATATTTGATGACAAAGAAAGATGCCAAGCCACGACTCATACGTTGGGTACTTCTTTTATAAGAGTTCGACTTGGAAATCAAGGATAAAAAAGGAGTGGAAAATGTAGTGGCTGATCATTTATCTCGGCTGATTTCTGACAGTGCACATGATGAGCTTCCATTGGGTGAATCTTTTCCAGACGAACAACTTCTTGTTGTTGTTACTGAAGTTCGTTGGTATGCTGACATAGTAAACTATCTTGTGACTAAATCTTTTCCATCTGATCTTTCTTATCAGGATAGGAAGCGGATCATGTCAAGAGCAAGGGATTATATCTGGGATGATCCTTATTTATTCAAAATTTTCCCGGATCAAATTATTCGCAAGTGTGTTCCTCCAACAGAGTAGCTGGACTTCCTCAAGCATTGTCACTCTTATGCTTGTGGTAGCCACTTTGGACCCAAGAAAATAGCCCTTAAGGTATTTCATTCTTGTTTTTATTAGCCTACGATTTTTAAAGATGCTTTGCTCTTTTGTAGGAGTTGTGATCGGTGCCAACGGACTTGAAACATATCAGCCCATGACCAAATGCCATTGACTAATATTCAAGTCATTGAGCTTTTCGACGTATGGGGTATTGACTTTATTGGTCCTTTCCCTTCCTCTTTTGGCTTTGAATATATATTGGTGGGGGTTGATTATGTGTCAAAATGGGTCGAGGCTGTCCCCTCTCGTACTAATGATCATCGAGTTGTTGTGAAGTTTCTGCAGGATAATATATTTGCCCGTTTTGGGACTCCAAGAGCTATCATAAGTGATGGGGGCAGCCACTTCAACAACTATCCTTTTGCCGCTTTGATGAAAAAGTATGATATTACCCACCGGGTGGGAACACCTTACCATCCACAGACTAGTGGGCAGGTGGAAGTGAGCAATAGAGAAATCAAAGCTATCTTGGAGAAGACGGTGAATCATACACGCAAGGACTGGTCATTGCATCTTAATGATGCATTATGGGCATACCGCACCGCTTTCAAAACACCCATTGGGATGTCTCCATTCAGATTGGTTGATGGAAAGCAATGTTACTTACCTGTGGAGCTGGAGCACCGGGCCTACTGGGCAATAAAAAAATTCAACTTTGACATGAAGAAAGCTGGCGACCAGCGTCGTATGCAATTGAATGAGTTAGAAGAGTTGCGTCATGAAGCTTATGACAATGCCAAGTTGTACAAGGAGCGTTCTAAGAAATATCATGATCACCACCTTCTGCGGAAAGAGTTTTCTTCCGGGCAAACTGAAATCTCGCTGGCATGGTCCTTACTTGGTGAAAACAGTGTTTCCTCATGGAGCTCTTGAACTGCAGCCCCTTGATTCTGACCGAACATTCAAAATTAATGGTCATCATGCCAAACTCTATTGGGACTCTGTGCCTCTCACTCTTGAGGAGGACATTATTCTTGTTTCTTCCATATAGCTTTCTCACTGGCTATGTCCGGCTGAGGACGTTAAACCCAGCACTGTACCCCATGGGGATGAGGAGCATTTTTATTGACATACTTCAACAGCTAAGTCTCCTACCCATCTCTGTCTTATATTTTATTTCCTTCGATGCACTGTATTTCTCTCCCATTGAGGACAATGTCCAATTTAATTTTGGGGGAGGGTTTTGCTCTTTTTATAAAACTTTGGCAAGCTAGTTTTTCTTTGTCTTGAATGTGTAGGGCTAAAATTATATCTTGCTGTGAGGTGATTTGTGTGAAGCTTTTGCTAGAATATGCATGTCACTGAAGCATCTAAGCATTTAGTGAGCAGCCTACAGATTATGTGTGTTATAATTCCATTACTTTGCTTGCTAGAACTTGCATTATATCAACTGAGTAAAATGCCTGGTTTTGTTGTGCTGAGATGATGAAGTGTTGTGCATATTTGTCTGACCCTATGCTGTACAATTATTTTTTTGAGACTCTCAGCCTATGCTAAATTTCAATCATCTGATTCTTGCCATGTAAACAAAAGCCTTTCTTTGTGTGAGCCAAAAGCCAATCCAACTTCTATCCTTTTTGCTTGCTTTCAAGGATAATCATGTGCTTAAAGGTGTCTGACATGATGCTTTAGTTTGGGGTATGAATGTTGGGGAAAGAGTTTGCAGAGAGGTTGTAGTAGGGTGATATTCAAGGAGGAAGGAGAGTTGTCAGTTCTGGTGCAGGGTGATACTTTTTGCAGCCTCTTTGTGACTAAGGTGTAGGCCATTTGCAGCCTGTTTGCGGCCACATAATTAAGGTGGCGGTTTCAGTATGCAGGGTGATGCGGTGCCATTTGCCAAAAAAATTAAAAAAATAAATATATATATATAATTGATTTTTGCAGCCTTTCCGTGGCCGCCGATCTGGAATAGTATAAAGGCAAATGTTGGGGACCACTTAAACTCTAGTTGCCGCACGAAGCCTACAGTATCATCTGAATAGAGCGGCGATTTGGGGTTTTCAGTCGAATCAACGGATCGATAGCCATGGAAGATCGAAGATCGAAAGGAAAAGCGAGGGCAGTAAAGGGAAAAGGTCCCATGGTCGGAGAATCGAGTTCGCCGCCTCAAGAAGAGGAGCCCGTACAACGTTTTGTTTCACCCAATGCCGCTGAAGAGTATGAATCAATTTGGAAGAAGAGGGGCCTGCACATTGAGCGACATGTGGTCATGAAGGACTTCGAACAGGTGTGTTGGTATGGTATTTTTGAAGAATTGGATTGGGTGTCAATAGGCAGTGTTGTCGGATTAGCTAATAGGCATATTGTGCAAGAGTTTTATGCAAACCTAATTGTTAATGATAATCATTACGAAGCATATGTTAGGGGGATTAGATTTTACTTCAATCCTAGGCGAGTTTGTCTAGCTTTGTCTCTGCCACCCCCTATTCGCAAGCCTACCTATAGATTTTATGAATTTGGTGCAGCTGAATATGAGATTGTATGGCCCGAGTGGTCCGTTGTGGTAACTAGTTTGACTGATGGAAATGATACTGATTTTGCCAAAACTGTGACAGCATATGCTGATTTGATGCAGCCGTATAGGTTGTTGGCTTATATTGTCACTCGCAATGTTATTCCAGTCACTCATTTGTCTACTGTGAATACGAAGACTTGCTATTTGATGTATGCTATTGTGAATCGAATGAATTTCTGCATGGGAGGAACAATATATGATCATATAGTGAAAGTAAAAGAAAGGCAGTTGAGTGGGCAGGTGTTGCCATTTGGGGTGTTGATCACCAAGATTTGTCTAGAAGAGGGGGGTTTTGCTGAGGCTGGTGATGTGTTGATGAAGAAAGTTGCTCCCTTGACCAAGTCTTGGTGGGATAGGAGTGAGGCTCAGTTGGTTAGGTTGCAACAGCGTGCTACAAGGGTTCCTCAGAATGATGAAGAATAAGAGAACCAAGCAAGTAGACTTGAGGCTTTAGAAGAGAAAATTGTGGATTTTGGATTTGAAATGGAGCAAATGCGATAAGTGCAAATGCAGGTAGTTGATCGAATAGGAAGAATTGAAGCTGTGCAAGAGAGGGTGGTGTCTTACTTAGTGCGAATGGAGGTTACTCTGGAAAATGTGCAGCAGAATATTGCATGCCATTTGCAGGCTACCCAGGATGGGCCAGATGATGTGGCATTTCCAAGAAGCACTGGAAGGCACAAATGATTTGCTTACTGTATGGATTTTGTTCTGGATGTAGAGGAGTAGGGTTAGTGTGTTTAGAAGTGGAGTTTCAATAGGCAGAAGGGATTTAGGTTTATTGAGCTGACAGTTGGATATGTGTTTTACACCTTTTTGCACATGGTGTTTTTATTCCTATACCTTATTCTCTCTTTTTGTGAACTTTCTCCTGTACCAAAACTTTGTTTTTATTGCTATTTGATCTTGTGTGGAAATGCCTGATTGGTTTTTAGTTCTTTTGATTGGTGGAGCATTGCTTTGGCATAATGAGGTTTGATTGATGTGCAAGCATATGGCAGCTGGTATGGAATTATAGGAGTGTAAACACAACCCAATAAACACATGAGTGACAAATACTTTTATGAGTGTATTCTAGTGAGGTTGGGTGGATGTGCATGTGTTTAGGGTAATTGTGGATCACATTCCCTTAGGCAAGTGTGATTTAAGATGTCTGGGACACTTTGTTGATAATATAATTCTTGTCTTGCCATTGTTTTTCTCTAGTCATCATCTCTCCTGGTTAACATGAAAAATTCATCTTTACCATGTTTTTAAACTCTTGCTTGAGGACAAGCAAGATCTAAGTTTGGGGGATTTTGATAGGTGTAGAATGCACCTATAATTCTGGGCTTTAATTGTTGTAATTGGTATGATTTCAAGATCGAAATACTGCCCAAAATACATGTTTTCTTGTTAGGTATGGATGAATGCAAAGATGGAAATGCAAGCTAGTTCTGGAGGAAAAGTGCAACCTGTTTGCGACCGCAGAATTCCAACGGGAAAATAAAAACGGTGTCACTTTGTTATGTAGTGTGGCAAGTTGGACTAAAGGGAGTTGACCAAATTCCATCCACAAATTTTAGTGGTCAAAACGGTGTAGTATGAAGGAATTACTAAAAATGGAAATTGGACAAAACAAAAGAAAAGAAGAAAGATAGAATGAAATTATTTTTTATTCCAGAAGAGATACATGACAGTGAAAAGAAGAGCTGGGGGATTAAAGGGGAAAGACACGAAGATCAAGTGGACTCTTCTCTACAACTGGTTTTGGGTTTTCATTTCTGTATTTGAATATGTATATGTGTAACTAAATTACTAATTAGCTTGGGTTCGGTTAGTTCTTGTATTTGATCTTGGTTGAACAATTCTATGGTTGATTACACTAGGAATAATTTATGAATCTCTGAATTAATTGATGATTTCTTGTTATTGTGAATGTCTGATCAACTTCATGATGTAGGGGAACTGTTAGTTAGGCACATTCGGCTGGCCAATACGCGGTGTCTAACAAGTGACAAAAATCTGATTAAGGTCTAGATTTGGGATTTGTAAACACAATTTATTAGGTAATACAACATTGTTTAAGGTTGTGTGATTGTCGAATTTCTAGTTCATATGCTTATTTTAGGAAACTCTTAGGGTACGCCAACCAAGACTCCTAAGATAAGAAAAGATTTTTAGGCTGGACTAAAGCCAAGGGTCGTTGTTTAGGAAAGTCAGAGTTAAGAGAGCCGGACCAAGGTCTCTTGATTGACGTCATTAATTCTTTAAATTGTGTGATTGCAATTGGAATTTTGTAACTGAGTGATAGTACAAGAACGAGACTAACCCAAGCTAAGCCTTACCGCATTAATTTACATCCTTTCCAGCCACTTTTATTCAGCATTTTCAGATCTGATTTTTCTGCATTTTAGTTTAATTATTGCTTTGTAGTTTGTTCGGTAGTTGAGCAATCTCTGTGGATACGATCCCATTCGCTTTTATACTATTTACGACACGTACACTCGCGGATAGGGTAAGACCCATCTTTATTTGATATTGCAAGGTTAACTTGCGATATTTTATATCGACCAAGTTTTTGGCACAAAGCATATTGATATTCGGTATCACTGGATACGTGAGTTGATTGAAGAAAAATTGTTGACACTGGTGAAGATTCACACTAATAAGAATCCAGCTGACATGATGACAAAGATAGTTACTCGTGAGAAGCTTGAGCTATGTGGATACATAGCCGGGATGCAAAGTAACTGAAGATCGGTGAGTTGTGGATCTTCTCCTACAGATTTAATTATCAGCCCAAATCCATGAGCATAATTAAAATCCATAAACTGTAATATATTCCACTAAATATTATAGTTGCACTCCCCATTTTATCTCAAATAAAATTTGTTCCTTTCGTTATAATCGTTCATCAAAATCCTCACGTTAAGTTACATATACCTGTCCATTAAATATGTCACTGACATATAATATTTGATTGACATGTTTAAATATTCCTCGAGTTTACCGCTTAACTTATTTGAATGTGTCGGACTAATTAAAATCCACCTGCAGGGTTTGACACAATATCAAAACCTATAAACTTTTAGAGGGGTATCATCAATCCATAATTGGACGTAAATTTTATTAACAAATTATTTTTTGTCGTACATTTAATGTGGTAACCCAATTCACTCGGTGTATATCAGCCTGTACAGAAGACTATACTACAGCCCTGCCAACGGTCTGTCCAACTCCGTCTAAGCTTTGATCGTTTGCTTATATTCAATAGGAACTTATGAATTGATCTTCTGTGTGTAAGCTAAATTCTACACACCAATTCATAGACCATATAGAATAAAAGACGCTTATGCCAATATGTCATTTTTCGTATCTAAAGTGTTAAACATATTTTATTTTAAATAAATAAATTGAGTTTAAATATTACATAAAATAATGGCATGTAGCATACTATCCTTATCAATCTCCCACTTCTGCTCAGGGCCACAACGGTACACGTCTTGTTGCTAGGCTCACCAAGTGTCCTTCAAATGACTTTGTCAGTAAGCACTTGGTAAATGGATCCACCAAGTTATCCTTTGATGCTATCTTCATCGCTATGACATCACCTCTCCGTACGATCTCTCGCATCAAGTGATACTTGCGTTCTATATGTTTTCCTTTCGAATGAGATTTTGGTTCCTTTGAATTTGCTATTGCTCCACTATTATCACAGTAAAGTGTAATAGGTAATTGAGCTATAGTTACCACATTCAAATCTATTAGAAAGTTTCGAAGCCATACTGATTCTTTAGCTACCTTGGAGGCCGCTACATATTCAGCTTCCATAGTTGAGTCAGCAATGCAGGATTGCTTGACACTTCTCCAATTAATGGCTCCACCTCCTAATGTGAAAACATAGTCTGAAGTTGACTTTCTAGAATCTTTGTCTGATTGAAAATCTGAATCTGTATACCCTATAGGTATGAGTTCATCAGCCTTATAAACTAGCATATAATCATTCGTTCTCCTTGGATACTTGAGTCTATGCTTTACAACAATCCAATGTTCCATTCATGGGTTTGATTGATATCTACTAACTATACCAACCATATAACATATATCGAGTCTAGTACACATCATGGCATACATGAGGCTTCCCACTGCCGAGGCATATGGTACTTGACTCATTCTCTTCATCTCATCAGCATCCTTAGGACACTGGTCTCGAGACAAGGTGATTCCATGTTTGTAAGGAAGAAATCCTTTCTTGGAATCTTGCATACCAAATCTTTCCAGGATGGTGTCAATGCAGACTCCTTGAGACAGGCCCAACATTCTTCGTTTTCGGTTTCTTAACAACTTGATCCAAAGAATCTGACTAGCTTCTCCCAAGTCTTTCATTTCAAATTTACCGTTCAACTAGACTTTAACTGAGGATAATATAGCTACATCATTTCCGATGAGCAATATATCATCTACGTAAAGTACTAAGAACACCACCACACTTACATTGCTCATTCGATAGACACAAGATTCATCAGGACATTGCTCAAATCCATAGGATCTTATGGCCTGATCAAATCTTATATTCCAAGACCTAGATGACTACTTAAGTCCATAAATGGACCTCTTAAGCTTCAAAATAAGTGCTTTTGCTCTTTGGCTATAAATCCATCTCGTTGCATCATATAGATGCTTTCGTCAAGACTTCCATTTAGGAAAGCTGTCTTGACATCCATTTACCATATTTCATAATCGTAATATGCTTCAATGGATAAGAGTATCTGAATAGACTTAAGCATAGCTACTGGAGAAAAATTTCTTTATAATCGATCCCTTCCTTTTGAGTATAACCTTTTGCTACAAGCCTTGCTTTGAAGGTTTCCACCTTTCCGTCCACTCCTCTCTTTCTCTTGTAGATCCACTGCAACCTATGGGTTTTACTCCATTTGGTGGTTCTACAAATTCCCAGACTTGATTAGAGTACATGGACTCCATCTCAGAGTTCATAGCTTTCTTCCAAGATTGTACGTCTTTAACTTGGAGTGCTTCATTATAGTTATTGGGATCAGTAACTTGTTCAGTTGGGATCATTTCATACACTTCACCCAACAGAACATACCGACTAGGTAATCTAGTTACCCTCCCACTACGACGAGACACTACATGTTCATTTGAAGTATTTTGGTGTGATAACTCTGTTCTATTTCTATCAAGCTCTTCATGCTGATCTGGTTGATTTCCCAGCATTTCATAATCATCCCTTTGAACTGAATCAGTTTGAGATTATGCAATCCTTCCACTTTCATATGGCACTGGATTGTTATCTTGAACTGGTGAGTCTTGAGGTATTTATTTTCCTTGTGTTTCTCCTCTTATTTCTTCAAGAACAACTTTACTTTTAGGTTTGTGGTTCATCATATAGTCTTCTTCTAAAAATCATGCATTGGTGCTAACAATGACCTTCTAATCCTTAGGACTATAAAATAAACCACCTTTGGTACCTCGAGGGTATCCTACGAAAAAAATTACTTCTGTCCTAGATTCCAACTTTCCTGCGTTCCCTACCAGCACATGGGCTGGACTACCCCATATCCGAATATGGGCCAAACTGGGCTTTCACCCTGTCCATAATTCCGTGGGAGTAGCTGGTACTGACTTAGAAGGAACTAAGTTCAGAATGTACGCAGTTGTTTCTAAAGCATGTCCCCAGAAAAAATTAGGCAACTCCGAAAAACTCATCATCGATCTCACCATTTCCATAAGAGTCCTATTCCTTCTTTCGGCCACACCATTTTGTTGTGGTGTGTTTGGTGTTGTGAACTGGGAAGATATCCCTTCTATATTCAAGTATTCCATAAACTCTCCCAAGAGGTATTCACCACCGCATCGGATCGTAGTTTCTTGATACTTTTTCCTAAATGTTTCTCCGTAACTGCCTTATAACTATTAAACATCTCAAAAGCTTCAGACTTACGGTGCATTAGGTAAATGTATCCATACCTTGATTAGTCATCTATGAAAGTGACGAAATACTCATAAACTTCTCTCGCTCAGATAGTCATTGGACCACACAAATATGAATGTACCAATTTCAAACATTCTTTGGCTCTATGCCCCTTTGCCGAAAATGGCCTCTTGGTCATTTTACCCTCCAAACATGACTCACAGACTGGAAGTTCCTCAACTTCTAATGAACTCAAAGGTCCATCTCGTGCCAATCTAGAAATCCTGTTTAGATTAACATGAACTAAGCGTAAATGCCAAAGATAGGTTTGATTTGGTTTCAAATGCATTTTTCTCTTAGATGGTAAAATTTTTGAGTTATTCAATTTATTATATTTAGTAGAACTTGGACTTATAATATAAATATTATCTATTAAAGTACCAGAACAGATAAAACGTTTATTGTTCCTAATAACAACTGAGTTATCAAACTTAAAAGAATATCCATTCTTAGCCAAAGAAGTAACTAAAATTAAATTTCGTCTCATAGCTGGTACGTAAAGACAATCGTTCAAAATTAACGTCCTATCACTACTAAAACTCAAATGAAAAATGCCTACAACTACTACTTCTAGTCTTGTCGCATCTCCCAAAAGAATGTAACGCTCCTCATCATTTGGTTGTCTAGTTTTCTGGAATCCCTGCAACGAATTGCAAATATGATTAGTGGCTCCCGTGTCTACACACTAGGTTTCGGTAGACACAACCGCTAATTCTGTTTCAACAACAAATGATAAGAGGTTACCTTTTTTTATTCTTGCTTAGCCAAGTTTGACATTGTTTCTTCCAATGTCCCTTCTGACCACACTGAAAATACTTGCCTTTTGGCGTTTTGCACTTCGCCTTGAATACCCTTTTGAGTTAACTAATTTTTTCCTTCTTCTTTTGAGTCTTTTTCTTCTTCTTACCTTTCGGTTTAGAAGAAGAGCCTTTCTCAGTAAGATTGACCTTAGCTTGCTTGGGTCGTAATGCCTCTGCTCCTTTGAGCTCATTGAGAAGTTATGGCAATGTATAAACCCTCTTGTTCATGTTATAGTTCAATCGAAAATTCTCATAGTTTTCTGGAAAAGATTGAAGGATGATACCGACCTGGCTTTCGCAGTCAATATCAACACCAAGGACCTTGTGCTCATCCAAAAGACTCATCATCTTAAGAACGTGCTCCCTTACCATTGGTTCCTTCAGACATCTGGGTGTTCAAGAGTGCTTTCATTGTAGTCTGCCTTGCGGCTCTGTCTTGATCGCCAAACATTTTCTTCAGGCTATAGATGATGTCATAGGCTCTTGTCATAGTCTCGTATTGCTTTTGCAACACATCTGACATTGATGCTAACATGTTGTATCGTGCCATCTCATCAGCCTTTTTCCACTTCTTGTGACCAGCAATTTGCTCATCAGTGGCACCCTCCGCAGGCAATTCAGGACAAAGTTCAGTCAACATATATTTGTATTCTTCAGCAGTGAGCACAATATCCAAATTCTTTTTCCAGTTGACATAGTTTGTTCCATCCAACTTATGGTCTTTAAGAATAACAGATAGAGGATTGAAAGACATTTTTTAATATGAAAAATAACATATAAAGAAAATTAATTCTAAGACATATTTGATTCGAATTATTTATAAATTGCACCCATAAGCAATTACAAAAATAATTCTTTGACAATCAAAACACTTTAGTGTGAAATTTTCTGTCTCGATGGGAGAATAAATTTCATACAATTTAGTTTACATTAAATTTTATTATCTAGACAAACGCCATGTCAAATAAAATTTAATTAGTCTTTTCTTTGGTCCTATAAATAATAGCATTGATTTCGATGGAAATTTTTTCCATAATTTATTGCTAAGTGTATAACCATCACGCGATCACAATCTCAAGTTTCATAAAAATTGATTCCGATGGGGAAATAATTTTATAATAAATTGCTACTTATTGTGACTATCAAGAAAATTAATAATATGAGATATCTATAATTAAAAATTTTCGATATGGAGGAAGGTCGAGCGAACACATATTTTTAATTACATTTCTATTAAATTTCTTACCAATAATTCAAACTTTAAAATATTCCCGTGATTTCAAAATTACTAGAATAGAGATATCTTGTCTTGACCGGAATTTACATATTTTAGTATCACCGCCCAAAACCATTATTTTCTCCAAGTAGACAAAATCGTTATCACAGCAATATCTTGGTTATTCAATTTAGTGATTTAACAAATCTAGCAACTAGATCGTTCCCAGATTAGAGGGGGCTTTCCATAAGAATTGTGCGCAATTAAATAACCTCAATCTTTGACAGAACTTTCTTGACATTCCCAAATGCATGGGTCCGAATTACATGGTTTGGATATGAAAATAATCACAAGGTTTAAAATGAATTTTCCAAAATAATACCATAGTTACATTTAATATCTCATATTTCCAATTTTAATTTCACATATTTTTATTTTGAACTACTGATGGAGACCGTAGGTTATTTATAATCTTCTCCCACTTAATATTTTAATCTAGGGTGTTCTGTATTTTATTTTTCATGTTTAGATAATATCCTATATATATAGGAATCCTAATCTAACATGGCAACATATTAGATAACATCCTAATCTAACATGGAATCCAATTAGATAATATCCTAATTAATTAGGAATCCTAATCTAACATGGTATTCAATTACAATCATACATGCAATTAAAATAGGAGACTTATTAAAATAGGCAACCATTCAATCAAGAGTTCTAGCTATCATGGTCTTCTATCAAGCTCGAAACTCTACTCGATCAGGAATCCCTGTTGGAGTTGAAAATATTCTTGAACCTTGACTGCCCAAACTGCCCTGCTGCCCTGCTGCCCTGCTGCCCAATTTTACATAAATTCCTACTCCTTAATTCGGAGTGAACAATTCTAAAACCAAATCAAAAACTAGACCATGATAGCTAGAATTTTAATCTGCAAAAACAAGTTAGCCACAACACAGAAATAATCATAGATCATACAAAAACCATAATTAACAAATTTTGGGGTTTTGTTTTAAAATCGATTACAGATCTATGACCGGTTCCGATACCAATTGTTGGAAAATACGCACTAGCGGAAACAGTTTTAAAACAAGGAACGCACATACGAGTAATCGATACAAAAACAGCTTTACAAAATTTCTTGCTAATTATGGTGGACATGCATAATCTATAACTAAACTAATTTTGTAAAAATTACATACCTATAGATCTCTCTGGATTGATCTCTAATAATCTATATCAAAGGATGGAGTCAGTCGGATTGATTCAAAGTTCAATCCCGCAGATCTTCCACCGTATGCACCAATTCCCAAACTTGGATTCAAGAGCGTGGACTTCTAACACCAAGAACCTGAAAAACAAAAATCAAAACTGTGGAGAAAATTAGAGAGTCAAGTCCAACTGGAGTCTCAACATTAGGAAAACAAAACACAATAGTGTGTGTTTATATAGAGGTCGGCCAACCTAGGGTTTCCCAACCCTTGGTGGCCGGCCCACACTCCTCTCCAATTAAGAATTCCAACCTCAGTTAGGTTTCCTGATTCACTTAGGTTTGGGCTTACATGGGCTACAGTGGGGACCAATAAGGAAAAATAAAACATGGGCTTTCTACAGATTAAATTATCAGCCCAAACCCATGAGCATAATTAAAATTCATAAACTATAATATATTCCACTAAAATATTATAGTTGCACTTCCCGTTTTATCTCAAATTAAATCTGAGTATTTCATTATAATCATTCATCAAAATTCTCACGTTAAGTTACAGATACCCGTCAATTAAATATGCCACTGACATATAATATTTAATTGACATATTTAAATATTTCTCGAGCTTACCGCTTAACTTATTTGAATGTGTCGGAGTAATTAAAATCCACTTACAGGGTTTGACACAATCTCAAAACCTATAAGCTTCTCGAGAGGGTATCATCAATCAATAATTGGACGTGAATTTTATTAATAGATTATTTTCCATCCTACATTTAATGTGGTAATCCAATTCACTCGGTGTATATCAGCTTGTACAAAAAGACGTCACCATTTCGTAAATCAAAGTCACATACATTAAATGCACATGTACCAATAATCTTTAATAAATTAATATTATGAACAATGTCAACACTCCAAGTGTACTATTATAGTAAGTTTGAGCTGTACCGCTTTCCATAACCAAGATAGGCATACTAAAATACTATACTATAGCCCTGCCAACGGTTTGTCCAACTCCGTTTAAACTTTGATCGTTTGCTTATATTCAATAGGAACTTATGAATTGATCTTCTGTGTGTAAGCTAAACTCTACACACCAATTCATATACCATATAGAATAAAAGACGTTTATGCCAATGTCATTTTTCATATATAAAGTGCTAAACAAATTTTATTCCAAATAAATAAACCGAGTTTAAATATTACATAAAATAATGGCCTTTAGCATACTATCGTTATCAACATGGGGAGAGATCATCTCTTGGAATTTTGCATGTTAAACCGATTTAACACTTTGTCAATGTATGTACTTTGACTTAGGCCAAAAAACCTCCTTGATCTATCTCTATAGATCTTGATTCACCTACAGGATTTGACACAATCTCAAAATCTATAAACATTCTTGAGAGGGTATCATCAATCCATAATTGGACGTGAATTTTATTAGCAGATTATTTTTCATCGTATATTTAATGCGGTAACCCAATTTACTCGGTGTATGTTGGCCTGTACAAAAAGGCCTCACCCTTTGAGATTTTTGGCCAGTCAACGAGCTGATGTGACGTGTTGACTATTAAAAAAATATTAAAATTAGATGACTATGTGTAATAGAATTAGCTAACATGAGATAGAAATTAAAAAAAAAATTAAAATTTATTTGTTGGAAGCCCGACACTTTATCCTTAACCTCATATTACATAAGACGCAAATCCATATCGTGGCCAAATCGGGACTTCCATGAGAAGGTTGTGCTGGGTTTCAATGACTCATACACAACGGAAGTTTAAAAATTTCATTGAAACCCTCCAGAGAATCCATGTGAAAGGGCATAAATCGGTGACAAAGAGTTACCTCTTGAAGTGCAGAAATCAACCGAGTGCTTGGCTTGAAGGATCCGAATCGATTCGCACTATCCAACCGAACAGCACTCCTCTATGGTATCCACATGAACAAGCCAAAGATCTCCCTCTTCACGTTATGCTAGTAACCAAGAAAAGGGCTCCAATCTGTTTGCTCTCAACTCACTTTGAAGTGCGGCACTCCGATTGTATGTATTCAACTAGGGTTACTTTAACCCTATATATATATCGCGAGCCAAGCCAAACGAAAAGCCCAAATTTCCTTGAAGAAAGAAGCCCACGTTTTGGACACTTGACCATGTTCAATTAATCAAATTAATTGAACCGGTCATGGACCCTACATAAAGCCCAAAGCCCAAACATAATTGTTATTCTCTAATAACGTAATCTTTGCTTATTCTATGTGTGCGACCCTATAGGTTCTCATCACGTTGGCAGTGAAACTAAAATCATATTTTAGCATCACAAACAATAAGAGGTATCTAGCAACACATTATTGTTACCCAAGTAATGAGAATGTCAATGATTCGACATAACCTTTATTCATGACCAATTTTACATGCAGTCCTTTTGTCCTTTATATCTTGATTAACATCGAGGCATAGAATGTGTCATCCTCGTATATGTTAATCTATATGTTTCTTGATTCCAAGTAGACTATTTAAAAAACAAACGAAATCAATATCACATATTGATTCATTTGAGCACGGCCATGCATTTCTCAGTCTCACCCAATCAAGGGGCCCACAGATATTACTCCTGTTATATAGGAGGGACAAATACCATCTAGGTCACTCACATCCCTCTGCATGATTTGTGATATACCCAATCACTGACTTTATAGCCAACCCTTTTACAAGTGACGTTAGATAGTATCAAAGTGTATAACTCCTCGTGTCGGGAACCTTAGTGATTTTAGGTTAAAGGAAAACATATATCATTGTCACTATGAGGATAGCTTATGACATTCATATAACAATCCATGTAGTATTCTCATGTTCGGTCTGTCCAGTACTTCCCGTTCTCTAACAAGTATCTGTATTGATTTGATATCTCATATCCATGACTCGCAAGATTTAGTCATCAATCAACCTACATATTGGTCTCAACGTATTAATGTTATCCCATTTGACAATAATACTCGACTAGGGACGTTTAGGAATAGTGTTCTATGTGCATCTATGATGATCTCACGTTCAAGTCACACACTTGAAGTCCCATAGCATCGAACGAACTATTCTAGGGATATTTATCATAATCATTTATATAGTGCAGATAAATAATTCATAATAAATAAAATACCTCAATATAACATAATAAATGTATGCTAATACAATCATCCCATGATTGGCTCCTAGAGCATACACCAATAGGTTGACGCAGCCTCGATTTGAGTGGGTTGGTGGACTAGATCTTCATATGTTGAGGCAGGCTCGTTTGGGTTCTTCATAGGCCAGTGCCAAATCTTCACCTACCTTTTCGTCTGGAACTTTGTTAGAGGATGTAACCCTTGTAATAAGGATTGTATTGGTGGCGGTGCTGTGCCGGATATTTTTCAAAGTTGGCTAGATCAAGGGTTTCTTCTAGCGGGTTTCTTTGTAGATACTGTTGTAAAAATTATTCGCGAGCGCACTAAATCGCAAACATGCAATATAGTGATCAAAGACCAAATATCGAACCCTCAAGGACTATTTAATTCAATAACTATAGAGTACTAATTCAATTGCAAACAGTACCTGGATACAAAATTGAGTTTGAATGATTGAAGAATGAATTAATAAAAATTATCTGATAGCAACAAGAAAGTAAAACAAGAATCAAAATTAAGAAGCACTAGAGCACATGATTTCACCATAACTATCTCAATTGAATCTTAGTTTAATGAACCTTCGACAATTAATCTTGTTATCAGTCAATTTTTCCTAATTTATTTGACACACCTTCTCGGACTATATAAAAACTACTCCTAATCAACAATCATCTCTTTGAAGCACGATTAAGAAATAAAAGGCGCATTAAAATCAATGGAGAACCATAACAATACTGCATAAATTATGAATCCATTTCTGGCATCCAATAAATTTAAGGCATTCAAGATACAATGAATATCCTGTTCCTCTTTTCAGAAAAAACAATCATAAATCAATCAATCAAACATTGGCCATGTATTTAAAATCATTAAGAACCATCTTGAACACATAACAATGAATAAAAGACAAGAATTTATTGAAACTTTGAATTCAATCACGAAACACTAGGCTACATCAAAGCTCTAGTAAGAAGAATTAGTTCATGATATCAAACATAGAACCAAAGCAAAGAAAGAATTACAACCCATCTATGAATGTAAGAGTGAGACGAATCTCTCAATTGCCTTCTTCTTTGTTCAAGTGATTTTTCTTCCTATTCTGTGTGTGTTGCTGCCTCCTGTCTTTTTGTGTCCCCTTCTATGCACGTTTTTTTCCCTAATATTCTCTCCTAAGAAACCTCTCTTATTCCTGTTTTTAATTTGTCTCAAATACCATCTTTGATGAAGTTGAAATTTCAAAAATACTCTTCTGCTGCTGCTGCAGAATCCGTCCAGCTTTTATGGTCTGCAAAGATGACCATTTTACAGTGTCTTAATGCCCGAATTTTAGACATTATAAAACATAATAGTTTTAGCCCTTTGTCTTAGAGTTTCAACGCATCTTAAATCATATTTTTATGGGAAGTAGAGTGAAAGTTACAAGAATAAATGTTAGGAACACTCAAAACTGGACGTGAACCTCTGCTGCAGCTGACTTTGTACACTCACAGCTTCTTTATCTGTCATCCAAAATTAACAAACTTGATATTCACGTGAAGCTTGAGATGTCTAGTTTTCAACACCGAAAGAATCAATGGAATCGAAGTTTTATAAAAACTACAGTGGTTGTTTGAGTGTCAGCACGTCAAACTCCATATCAGCATATCAGTGTCAATAGTTGATAGCACTTCCAATTTTCACTTTTCATTCCTAAATCATTCCCAGTTCATCCAAAACCTATGTTAATCATTCAAACAACTCATAAGTGGGATATTTGACCATGTTAAAGCGTTGAAACCTCGAACCACACATTAAAATGCAATGTGGCTAAGCAAAACTCAAAAACTCATTTTTTTAAAGAAGAAGGCATTCTTTCTTCTAAAATTCTCATGATGGCTTATTCAAACGAAACGACCATACCATGACTCAAGCTTACTACTCAAAACACAAAATAATTGAAATACTCATTAAAATGAAATACGACCTACTAAACCTTCGTTTGTGCTTAAAATGACTAAAAACACTCTCGAACTAACTCATATAGAACAAAAGTAGCATTAATCACTCTATAAATAATAGAGTTATCAGATACGAGGTCATTTTTTGGATGAATAACGAAGGGTTCTCGATGGAGTGTTTATAGAAGAATTTGAATGAAAGGATGAAATCAAAGAGGCCTTGGTTGTGGTGTGGACATGATGGCTGCCATGGATGAAGTTGAGGCTTGAGGGCTCAAAGCTTGGTGAAAGAAGACACCAAAATTGTGAATTTAGTAATAATAAATGTGATTTTAAAATGGTCATTGCCATTTGAAATTTTTTATTTTCAAAAATTGAGTTAATATACACTTTGGCAGATGTTAGGCCACGCAAGCTAATGCTGACAGTCAACAGGCCACATCAGTGCGTTAACTGCTCGAAAATCTTAAAATTTGATCGAATTATCATATTGGAAAAAATCAAAAATTTAGATTATCGACCTATAATGTTTGAACATTCAGTAAGCAAATTGAAAAATCTCAATTGATGAGCAAAAGTTTAGTTACCCCCTTCTCATTTTTGTAGGGCTAGTTCTTTTCTCTTTTGCTTGGAGTTGGAGTTATGGGCATCGTTCTTGGAGGTCTTTGTGGGTGGAAACATGAGGGATAGTGACATCAATTCTAATCTGAGAGAAACACGAGTGATTGTGAGATTGCTTTGAGAGAGGATAATCTAGAGAAAAATGGAGGCATGTGTTTCCTAACTAGTTTATTTTTTTGCAGTTCCCATTTGCTCAGAGCTAGTGTGTTTCAATGCCTACATGGGAGGGAAACACGAGTGTAATTTAAGGCGTATTAAACTTGTGAGTGTTTTGAGTAAAAGATATTGATTTTGGGGTTAAAGGAAACACGAGTGATAGTGAGGATTTTTTGAGTACGTGAAGATCATCTGATCTTTTGAGGTTGGTTTGAGATTAAGAATTGGGAGGAATTATTTATTTCTCTCTTCTTTTGTTATTGGATTGTTTCTGTCATTTGGCTTCCTACGATTTTATCTTCTTTTTTTTTTGCAGGAAGAGGTCTGCTATCTTATCTGTTGTAGAAGGAGTTGCTGAAATTTTATTTTTGGATTTCCTATTAGCAATAGGTTTGGCAGAGCTATTGTCTTAATCATGCAGGGAAGGGCTAGATTTATTCAAAGGCTCAGTTCTAAATTAGAGGTCCCTTCTAGCTTTCATGTTTGGAGTAGTGTAGGACACAATTTCCCAAATTTTGTAGTAAACGGTTTTTGTCCAGAGTCAACTTGAAAAAATCATAAAAAAGTTCAATTCTTTTTGACAGGCTAAATCCATCAATGTTCCATAATTGAGGCTCAAGAGGAGAGGTTCAGTTAGTGCCACAAATTCAGCCCATGTAGAACCTTCTAAAATTTGAGTGTGAAATCACTTTTTTAGGAAGAAAATTTAAAAATAAAAAGAGAAAGAAAAGAAAAATAAAAAGCAAAAAAAGAGAGGAAAGAAACCAAATTTTGAGAGGAAAAGAGGAAGAAAATCAAGGGAAGAAGAATTGAAGGAAAGAAAGAAGGAATGGAAAAATATTTGATTGATTATTGATTGAAAAAATTTAAAAAATTAATGAGACTTTATGGATTTAGAATGAAATATTTGATTTGGACAAAATACTATAGAAAAGAGTACGATTTTTAGTTTGGAGGAGACTCTTTATGGCCACATACCACATTTACTCCCCAATTCTCATGCTACTCTCTCTCATACTTTCCCATCTTTTTTTTCTCTCTCTCATGTTACTTTATTTCTCATATGGACCTAGAAGACTTTCTAACTAGACTTTATCTCGTGCCTTTTTCCTCCAACTGTGACATCACCAAGTCTTACCCCATTCTCACCTTTTGAGCCATGCATCTCTCTCTCTCTACTAGCTCGTCTCTTTGTATTCACCCACCCCAAGATAAGGTATTGTTGCAGTTTTTATTGTGTGTTGTTTTGTATAGCTAACAATACCCTATTGACTTTTCTTATTAATTTTGAATCAGTATGGGGTTGCCTTTAATTTTCTTTGGTAGAGTTTGAAAATGGAGTAGTTATTGTAGATTATTCCTTATTGATCACGCTCACATGTAATTAGTTGATTTGTTCCTTATTTATAGGACGCTAGACGTTGATACTATCTCTATAATCAAGGAGATAACTTTTTACTCTAGTGCACTATATATGGAAATCTTAACAATTATGCACGTGTGTTTCAACTCAAGAAAGATATTGCTTCTTTTCAACAAGAAGGTAAGCCTTTTGTTCAATATCTTGGTAGCTTAAAAACTATGTGGAATGAACTTGCAGTTTATCGACCACATACTATCGACTCCGCACTATTATTGAAACAGGTTGAAGGGGACAAGATTTTTTAGTTGTTGGCCAATCTCACTCTAGATTATGAAGATTTGTGTAGTTGTATTCTTTTGAATGCTAAGCTGCCCACATTTTGCAGTGTTTGTGCTACTATCCAACGTTAGGAGACATGAAGGAAAGTTATGTCCGGGAAGCCCAAGAGAGATTTGTCTGAAGTCTGAGCCTTTATTTCCACTCAAAGGCGTCCAAAAGAACGAGGAAATAAAGGCAGAAGAAATGACTTTAAGTGTGCTTATTGTAACAATCTTGGTCGTACTATTGATAGGTGTTGGGTTCTTCATCCAGAACTCAAACCAAAATTCATCAATAAAGGAGGGTCAAAACGTGGCACAGGGTCTGGATCACTAGTCAACTATGCTTCTACATCTCCTACTGATGGTATGACAAGGTTCACTTGTGGCCCGATTACTCTTATAAATGAGTTTGCTAATTATATTCAGGGAAAAAATAATGATGGTGGTGAGAAGGTTGAGAATGATAATCCTTCTAATGCTTGGGCTTTCATTGGGAAGTTTGTGAATTTCCTTGCTGAAAATAAGAGTGGTTCCACTGCAGATGTACCAGGTATTTTGAATGTCTTTGCTCTTGCTTTAAATATGAGTCATGCTTGTTCGGTTGTGGATTCGGGGGCCATTGATCATGTGACAAATGATTCTAGTCATCTTGGTAACTTTGAAATTTTGTCTCCTCATTCTCAAATCACTATTGCTAATGGTAAAGGTGCATCTGTGGCGGGTCATGGTACAATCAAGATACTGTCCAATTACATTTCCTCTTATGTACTTTATTTTCCATCTTTTCCTTTTCAACTCTTGTATGTTGGCCGCTTAATGCAATCCTTCAATTGTGTTTGAGGATCTAGTTGTAATGCCCCGTCCCACGAAACCCTAATTCTCGAGCTTGTAGTCCAGAACGGTACTTATATAATAGTATAAACTCACCCTATATTTAACACATATCCACCTCAAGAAACAATTCCACCAAATATATTATTTGTTAATATGAAATAAAAGCGTCATCTTATATATTTTAAATAATCAGTAACATTCAATTAAAATCCTCTAAGTATACTACTGTGAATCTTTTTCTTTTCATGCTCGTTCCCGAATCTACCCTTACTATCATACATCAAAGCTATTACTATTATTGCATAAATGAAAGCAAGACTTAATTGATCAATCTTTCGTGAAAACTAGCTTCCGTCACATGAGCATCTTCTTCATGGATCTATGACGACACCATCAACTCCTAAGTTAGCATAACCATCTAAGAAACCAATAACTGCATCACGGAACATAGTGAGCCGAGGCCCATCAAGTAATACTTATGCATGAATGTACATGAACCTCATCTTTAGAGAAACAGTCAGCCATTTAAATAACTTTTCTAATACTCGGGCCCTTAACCTAGGTAAACTGTTACAGAGCAACCGGTCGGGATTTTCCTTATATTAAGTATTCTACCAAAGAATACTTTTCGGTTAGAATACATTTCCATTTTCATTTCCAGTACCAATTCCATTTGCAATAAACCTCAACGTTAACTTTTCAATATACCCTCCCTGTAGCAGTAGTACCCGATTTGTAAAAATATTTTCCTTTTTCCTTGAATGCATGTGTCATGTATGCCATGATGTGTTATGCCTCATGCAATACAAACATTAACTGTTATATCTAAATATCATCACATAACAATTCAGCATTCACAGATAACTTATCATCGTCAGTTCAGCCTCATATATATATATATATATATATATTTCATCACATGACAGTTCACAGTCAACCAGTACCAAAATCACCGCAATCAAGTTTATGTCTATAATCAACCGAGTCCATACAACTATTATTATAACAATATCAATCTCATTACAACAAATGAATCATACTAAATATATATATATACATACACTTATACATATACATACACATACAAATAAAAAATTGTAAAATTAACAATCATTCAGCATGCAATTCCGTGACCCAAGTGAGTATTACTTACCTTAATGTGTCCCCGTAATTTCTCGATATTTTTAACTATCAAAACTAGTGCCTAAAATCCATAATAAAGACATTAATATTTATTCTTATTATCTCTCATTAATTAATTTAAAACTTAAGCGGTGGGTTCCTAAAACCCATATAATATCCATAATCATTTATTAATATTTTTACTTTTAGTTAGTTTCTTTGATCAAAACAATTAACACTAATTAATACAATTAAGATTAATTAATTAAAATAATTATCGGCCGGGTCAGGCAGACCTGGTTGCCCCTCTTCCTCCCACAAACGGGTCTAACAAACCCGTTGGTTTGTTTTATCGGGTTGCCACCGTTGGTGGCGCGGTGGTGGTCACGACCAGCCTTATTCGACAGAGGAAGACGCGGCGAGTTCAATGTTATTTTCATTTACTTGAGAGGTGGCCGGAGGTGGGCGAAAATAGGCTTCAAAGATGTCGACCCCAAAGTCCCCTCTGCCGTCGTTGATAGCTCAAACCTGATCCGTTCTTTTCGAAAATGATCAATATCAACTCCCCTCGTCATGGTGATTCTCCCCGTGTCCTCATTTTCTTAGTTCCTCACTGTTGACAGAAATTCCCGTTCCATCATCACCTCCGCCTCCATCCACTCCAACGTTCTATTTAGGTTTTTTCAATTTTCTTGGTTTGCGTGCTATTATTTTATATTTACCTAATTTCCTCTTGTGTTTTGACTCTTTTGTCCTTAACATATTTACTTATTCCTTAAGTGTGTTAATGTTATTTACAAAATTGCTATCTCCATCTAACCTTCACAAATATTACCTAATTTCCAAAATGCTTATAACATCTAATTTCCTAAATTGTTAATGAATTTATTTAAATTCTGATTTTGGTGATTCTCGCTCCTATAATATTTTGCTCAAATTGAACATCTCGCCTTAATTATCTCTCGTATTATTTTGCCTAACTAGTTACAAATTCAGGGTATTACACTAGTAACCTAGAAGATGATTGGAGAGGGATTTGTTCATCAAGGGCACTACTACCTTCCTAAACGTGCCCGCGTGTCAAAAGGACTTCAGGTACATGTTTCTTCTTCAGGTCAACAGTTGTGGCACCAACGCCTGGCTCATCCTTCTGACATTATTTTATCTAAAATTTGTCCTGGTCTAAATAAGCATTCATCAAATTGCGATGTATGTCCATTGTCTAAATCTACTCAGTAGTTTTTTCCTTCTTCAAATTTGCGTACTAATAAAATCTTTGAATTAGTGCATTCTGATGTTTGAGGGCCAGTTTCTGAATCTTTTGATGGATAAAAATATTTTGTCACATTTTTCAATGATTACTCTTGTTTTACCTAGCTCTATCTCTTAAAATTAAAACATGAAGTTGCTCATGTCTTCCAAGATTTTCATAACTTAGTCATCACTCAATTTTCCTCTCCAATAAAAATCTTTCGATCAAATAATGGCACAGAATTTACAACACACGTCATGACACAATCTTTGAGCATGCTAAACTTAGTGTTGTCTTTGAGCAAATTGGTTTTCAAAGAAGTCATGCGTATCATTCCTTATTTATTCGTAACGACTCGGGAGAACATTGATTGTATTGGTTTATGTCGACGATCTGATATATTACGGGTGATAATCAATTCGCTATTGATAAGCTCAAAGGCATTTTGCATCAAAGGTTTGCTATTAAAGATCTGGGTGCACTAAAATATTTTTTGGGTATCGAAATGGCTACCTCATCTAAAGGATTATTTTTGAATCAGCAAAAATATATGCTTGACCTGTTAGGTGAGGCAAAAATGTTGCACTGTAAGTCGGCCAAAACTCCTTTGGATAGTAAATTGCAGCTTCCTTTGCATGGTGAGCCACTAAGTTCTTTTCAAGATTACCAACGGCTGGTGGGCAAGCTCATTTATCTTACAATTACTCGGCCTAATATCAGTCATGTTGTTAGTATTGTAAGTCAGTTTATGCATTCTCCTATAACAGCTCACATGGACATTGTTAAAAGGATACTCCGTTATCTAAAGGGATCAATTGGTCATGGTATTCTTATGAAACATCATGGTCTTGATCTAATTATTGGTCATACCGATTCCGATTGGGCTGGAAATAATCTTTATCGCAAGTCCATTATAGGCTATTATATTTTTGTTGGAGGTAACTTGGTGTCATGGAAGAGTAAAAAATAGATGATTATTGCTCGTTCAAGTGCTGAAGTAGAGTGTCGTGCTATGGCTTCTACTTCCGCTGAACTCATGTGGTTGAAAGTGCTTCTTGCTGATTTGGGAATTGTTCATTATTCTCCTATGACCCTTTGTTGTGATAATCAAGCGGAAATGAATATTGCCTCTAATCCAGTATTTCATGAACGCATGAAGCACACTAAAGTTGATTGTCATTACATTCGGCAACATGTTCAACCTCTGGTCATTATTACTCACTACACTCAAAGTCAAGATCGGCTTGCCGATATCTTTACCAAACCAATATCTTCGGATCACTTTCATCATCTACTGCTCAAGCTTGGCTCAATTAATCTTCTTGATCCAGATTGATGGGAAGTATTGTAGATTAATCCTTATTGATAACATTCAAATGTAATTAGTTGTTTTGTTCTTTATTTATAGGATGCTAGACGTTGATACAATCTCTATAATCAAGGAGATAACTTTGTACTCTAGTGCACTCTATATGATACGCGTGTAATCATGTAAAATCCCGACCCAAAAAAAAATAAATAATAAACAATATAAGAGAAACTAATTGATTCAGGGGGTTTAAAAATGTAGAGTAAAAGAAAAAGTGTAGAAAAGTTTAATAAAAATAGAAATGCATAGTTTAGTTTTATTAATATAAAAAGGTAAGAATTAAAAAAAAGAAAAAAAAAGTGAAGTCTAGCAGCTTCACTTTACTCACACGGGCCTTCTTTCCTTCCAAGCCAAGTCCTTCTTTCTGGTTCATCTCTGCCACTTCACTTTCACACCAACAAAGCCTTAACTCCTCAATTTTCAAGCCAAATCAGCCTACAAATTTCTTTCATTTTCAAGGCTAACGTAATTTTTAGAAGTTCTTACTTATTTTACATGATTTCTTTCTCTCTCTAACTCAACATTCTCTCATGATTTTCATGAAGAAGTTTCTTGCCACCAAGAACCTTCACCAAGTTTGGTCTAGACATCAATATCCAACTTATTTTCACTACATGGTAAGAATTTTAGTTTATCTTAAGGATTCAACAATTACAAAAATTCTAGGTTTTTAGGGGATTTGGGTATTTCAAATTAATGAATATATTTTCTGATTCTATTAGTTTAATTAGACCTTATTGGTGTTGAATTGTTAGGTTTTGAAAATCCAATGGGGATTTTTTCTTGAAGTAGAAATTGGAAAGGAAAAAAAAAGGAGATTTTCATTAGCCTAAAATTGTTAAGTGAAAGTTCAGTTAAATTGAAAAAAAAAATATGTATTGAGATTTTTATGTTTATTTTTTTATTAGAATGCTAAAATGTCTATTTTTAGAGAAGTGAGAGGGATTTTAGAATATCAAAATTTTTGAGGTTGGAATATTTGAAGTTTGAACTTGTGGAAGTAAATTTAGTTTATTTTTATTAAACAGGTTAGAGAATTTACTTGGAAGAAACTTGGTTTGGTGATAGAGACTGTGCATTATCGAAAAAAGGTAGGGATTTTTTTCCTTCCTTGGTTAAATTTTTCTCATTTCTAAAAAAAGCTTTGAAAGTTGTCTTCTCGAATCTTCCGTATCGTATTAAATTTTATAGATTCATTTGGGCTACTCTTGATTGTTCCAAGAGAGTCAAACCCGTTACATGATTCGTTGTATGACTTTTTCTTTGATTGATTTATTAAATATGTATATACGCATTTCTTCCTGAACGTGTTAAGCTCGATTAACATGTATTTGGATCTTCATGTGATGTGATTTATGTGACATAATATTTAAATGGTTTTAACTGGGCATTTAGTGGCATGATGGATCACTAGGCAAGGGGCTCGGGTGTTTCCATGTTTAGGAACGATGATTCGGGATTGAGAATTTTAATATGATATGGATTTGGGAAATGGAAATATTCGACGGATTTACAACTTCTTCATGGATTTTCCGTGCAGACCGATTTACGGTGCCGGTGAATATGAAGTAGGGTACGGGTGTGGGAGCGATCTACAGCTCTTCAGAGTCATGGGATTGGTGTTCGGAGGTTCGGATGGGTGTACGGACACATTTTTCTACATAGTATCTCGATGCATTCATTCTGGTCTTTCACATTTCTTCCTTATTTGATATCCCCACTCAGCATTTGTCTCACGCTATTTATTCTTTTCACTTTCAGGTGAGTCATCTACTAGTACAGATCCTCCAAATCAGCGTGACGGGGCATGACCGTGGTGGCCTGACTTAGTAGAGTCATCCAAGAGTATGTTTAGTTGTTTGTTCCCTTTATTTATATTATGATACTTGTTATGGAAAGTAGTTGGATACTTTTTTGTTGTGGCTATTTTGGAAGGTCAGGAGAGGACTCTATGTGATCGAGACTCTTGTGCCATAAATATTATATATGTGATTGTTGGGAACCCCTGAGGGGCTTGTAATGTGGAGGGTGTCTTGAGTTTTCTAGATTGATTATAGAAGTATTTTTTATATATTTTTGTGCAGGGTGGCATTCCTCAATTTATGGAAAGATGCTACCAAAATTATTATTGAAATTTATGTCAGTTTGTGACGTGTCTAGTGTGAGTACGTGTCGTTTTGTCATTTAGCTCACGTTCCACGGGGCGGGTTGTGACAACTTGGTATTGGAGCGAGGTTATGAGACTTACAGACCAAGGGTTATGTGTCCATTGGTAGTTTGATATTAGGTATTGTATTTTTCAGGTCACATCACGAGCCCAGCTGATTATGTATGTACCCTTTATCCCTTAAATCCTCTTGTCTTATGTATTTTGAGTTATGTTGTGTATGTTTCAGATGTACACACGTAAAGGTCAAGGACGTGGCAGAAGGATCCTTCCGGAGGGTGCACAGGCATCCAAGCCGATATACGGATCAGATTATTCTAATGATCTGATTGTGGGGGTAGTTATTCCGTGAGAGCTGAGACATTGTCTTGATTAGATAATGATATGTTTTCGGAGCTAGGTGGGGTTAGAGCACCACAAGTTAGGAGGGTGATATAACAACAGTTAGGTGGTGATCCTATAATAGCTAAGGATAGACATGGAGAGTGGGATGCAATATATACTCCTACACAAGTATACACACCAACTATTCCAGCAATACCAGTTCCTCAAACCTTAGAAGCTCAGCCTCAGCTGATGATGCTAGACATGGCAGAGATAATGCGAGCCATGACTCAATTTGTACAAGCACAAGTCACCCGAGTGCTAGAGACCCGTAGTGAGGGACAAACTTTGAGTATAGATGTAGAGCTAGCGGGCGAGAGAAGAGCAGGGAGGGATCTAGTTGAGCTCAATCAGCTGCGAAAGACTGGACCTCCTATATTCCATAGATAGACAAATGTGACTAAGGCGCACGAGTGGCTGAGACAGATGACCCGACGCTTAGATACATTGAGTATACCTGATGAGAGACAGGTGATATTGGTCTCCTACTTTCTTGAGAGTGTTGCTTATGACTGGTGGGATTCCTTGGATGATAAGAGGGATACTCTCACGTGGAATTCTTTCAGTGATCTTTTTCTATAGCAGTTTATACCATTATCCTTTCGCACCAGAAAGGTGAAGGAGTTCCTTGAGTTAGTACAGACGTCTGAAACATCAGTGATGGAGTATGGATGACGATTTGATGAGCTTTATCATTTTGGAAAACAATATACAGTGACTAATGAGCTTAAGGCAGAACAGAATCGACAGGGCTTGCTTCCAGCCGTAGGTACACAGTTACTTTCGATGAGAATCAAGGGATACAATGAGATGGTAGAAATGGCTCTCCAATTTGAACATAGTTTTGAAGACTCTAGGAGGTATTAGGATAAGCACCATAGGCGAGATACTTCATCTGCAGGTTCTAGGTCTGGTGGTGGTCAGAAGAGACAAAGGATTGATAGACGAGGACAGTGGGATCATACAAGACCTAGAGGTCACGCTCTAAGAGGCAGGGATAAGAAAGGTGGAGGTACTCAGAGAAGCCAGAGGAAATGTCATCGTTGCGGGCGAACAGGACACATCGTTGCCCAGTGTAGAACTACAGGGCCAGAGTGCTATAACTGTGGATATGTGGGACACTTTCAAATATAATGTCCATGGCTAGGGAGGACTGCATAGCAGGGTGACCAGCAGGATCAGAATTTGCTTCCACCACTGCTACGATTGGGATCTGCAATTTCTGCACCCCTACTTACCACTATACCATATACAGGAAAGGGAAGACCACCTACACGTCAGCAGCAGCAGCAGAATGTGGCTCCCCTAGAGTGTTTGCAATGGGTCATCAGACAGCACCAGAGCATTCGAACTTTATTGGAGGTACCTTTTTTATTTACAATTCATGAGCACGTGTTTTATTTGATTCTGGTGCTACTAGCTCGTTCATTTCATCGTCATTTGCATCAACATTGGGGTTGGATATTTCTCCTATTAGTAGGATGATGGCGGTAGATTCTCCATTTGGTCAATTTAGTCGTATTGGAGGAATCTGCTTTGATTGTAAGTGTCGGTTCAAAGATGTTTAGTTGACTGCTATTTGTATGTCCTTGATTTCAAGGACTATGATGTTATTTTTGGTGCGGATTGGTTGACAAAGCATCACATAGTCGTATTACATTTTTGGGAAAGGGTAGTAAAGTTGCAAAAGCCCGAGGGAGTGGTGATCCAACTAAGGGGATCAAAGGGTATTCCTTGTCCACACTTTTTGGATAATCCTTCTTATGTCGATTGTCGAGTAGCTAGTCTCACTACTTCCGAGTCTAGGGAGGATTCATCTATATCAATACGGGTGGTATAGGATTATAAAGATGTATTTTCGGAGGATTTATCGGGTTTGCCACCTAAGAGGGATATTGAGTTTACTATCGATATGTGTCCAGGTACGAATCCAATTTTGATTCCCCCTTATCGGATTGCTCCCACTGAGTTAAGAGAGTTGAAGACCCAGTTGGAGGACTTGCAGGAGAATGGATTCATTAGACCTAGTCTTTCCCCTTGGGTTGCTTGAGTATTATTTGTAAAGAAGAAAGATGGTACAATGAGAATGTGTGTCGATTACCGACAGTTGAATAAGGTGACTATGAAGAATAAGTACCCATTATCGAGGATTAATGATTTGTTTGATCAATTGAGGGGTTCTCAATATTATTCGAAGATTGAGATCTGGCTACCATCAATTGAGAATTCGGGATGGAGATATCCCAAAGATAGCTTTCAGGACTCGGTACGGGTACTATGAGTTTTTGGTTATACCATTTGGGTTAACCAATGCTCCAGCGACCTTCATGAATTTAATGCAGCGGGTGTTTCACCCTTATCTAGACCGGTTTGTTATTGTCTTTATCGATGACATTCTACCTCTACCTTCGCTGGATCTACTGCAACTCCCTCTTGGGTTATCACATGCCCCATAAATTTTACTTCTGTCTCCCAAAATACACATTTGCTTAACTTACCATATAATTGGTGCTCTCTCAATGTCTGCAACACTATCCTTAAATGCTCCTCGTGCTCATTCTAGAGGTAGAATTTCTTATGAAATTAAAAATAAAATTCTAAGCATGTATTCACAAGCCATACAAACTAAATGTATATATGCTTCTACCACTCTAATTTACTTCCACAAGTTCAAACTTTCAATATTCCAACCTCAAAAATTCCGTATTCTAAAATCTCTCTCACTTCTCCAAAAATAGACATTCTAGCATTCTAATCAAAAATAAATATCAAAATCTCAATACATATTGTTTTCAATTTAACCCAACCTTCACGTAATAATTTTAGGCTAATGAAAATCTCCTTGTTTTCTTCCTTTCCAATTTCTACTTCAAGAACAAGTCCCCATTGGATTTTCAAAAACCACATTTAAAACTAACAATTCAACACCAATAAGGTATAATTAAACTAATAGAACCAGAAAATATATCCATTAATTCGAAATACCCAAATCCCCTAAAACCATAGAATTTCTGTAATTGTTGAATCCTTGAGATAAATTAAAATTCTTACCAAGTACTGAAAAGAAGTTGGATATTGATGTCTAGACCAAACTTGGTGAAGGTTCTTGGTGGCAAGAAACTTGATCATGAAAATAAAGAGAGAATGTTGAGTTAGAGAGAGAAAGAAATCCATGTAAAATAAGTAAGAACTTCTAAAAATTACCTTAGCCTTGAAAAAGAAATAAATTTGTAGGTTGATTTGGCTTGAAAATTGAGGAGTTGAGGTTTTGTTGGTGTGGAAATGTAGTGGCAGAGATTAACCAAAAAGAAGGATTTGGCTTGGAAGGAAACAAGGCCTGTGTGAATAAAGTGAAGCTGCTGACTTCACTTTTTTTTTAATTCTTACCTTTTTATATTAACAAAATAAAACTATACATTTCTATTTTTATTAAACTTTTCTACACTTTTTCTTTTACTCTACATTTTTAAACCCTCAATATATTAGTTTATGTTATATTGTTTATTATTTATTTAATTTTCAGGACGAGATTTTACATCTTCCCTCCCTAATAATAAAAAAATCCTCGAAATTTAAACACGCACCAAGTGTCTCAAATAGGAAAGGATATTTCTCCTTCATTGCGGACTGCAACGTTGACTCCTATACTTCGTCATGTTGCCACAATACTCTAACCAACGGAATGACACTCGACCTTGTGACTTTCTCTTGCCTATCCAGAATCCGCAATGGCTACACTGCATAGGTCACATCCTCTGAAACATCGATTGCCGACCAATCTATTACATGTGAAGGATCTGGCTCGTACTTCTGCAACATTGATACGTGGAAGACGTTATGAATCTCTGACATTCTTGTTCGAAGAGCTAGTCGATAAGCAACTAGTCCCACTCGTTCTAGTATCTCAAAAGGTCCGGCGTATTATGGCACTAACTTGCCTTTAGTGTTGTATCTCTGCACTCCTTTACACTGACTCATCTTCAAAAATATGTGATCACCAATTGAAAACTCCAAAACCTTGCTCTTTCGATTTGCATACGATTTCTGACGACTCTAGGCCGTCAATAGCCTCTATCGAATCACTTTCACCGTCTCTGTCGTCTCTCTCACCAACTCCAGCCCCACTAAAGTAGTATCTCCTATCTCTGTGCAACCTAATGGTGATCGACATGGTCTCCCATATAATATTTCATATGGTGCCATCTCAATACTGCTTTGGTAAGAGTTGTTATATACAAATTCTACCAATGACAAATAATCCTCCCAACTACCACTAAAATCCATAATGCAAGAGCGAAGCATATCCTGCAATATATGAATGGTCCTCTCACTCTATCCATCGATCTGAGGATAGAAAGCGGTGCTAAAACAGAGCTTTGTCCCCATTGCCTCTTGTAAGGTGCCCCAAAACTAGATGTGAAACGTGGGTCCCTATCAGAAACAATGGAGATTGGCACGCCATGAAGTCGTACTATCTCCCAAATATATTGATTACGCAATTGAACCAACGAATCTGTCTTACTAATAGCCAAATAGTGTGCGGACTTTGTCAAACTATCCATAATAACCCACACTACATCATGCCCTTTGGTAGAACGTAGTAACCCTGCCACAAAATCCATAGTGATGTTCTCCCACTTCCATTCTGCAACTGGAAGTGGTGAAAATAGTCTAGATGGTCTCTGGTGTTCTGCCTTCACCTACTGACAGGTAAGGCACCTCGTCACAAATCTATATATGTCCTTCTTCATACCTTGCCACCAAAACTATCTTCGCAAATCTTTGTACTTCCCAGATGCGTAGCAAATCTAGAATGGTGTGCCTCTCTCAAAACTTCTTCCCATAACTCTTCATCTAGTGGTATAATTAATCTCCCCATGTGGCGAACTCCACCATCGACACCTCTCACCGGATCGGCCTCTTCTTCAAAGACATCAAAGATGGGATCTCCAATATGAACATCAATCACCTTCTCCATCAATGTCGAGCTTGTGACAACACTAGCTAAGAAAATCTTCTTATCCTACTCTTGCAATTCTAGACCTTACTGGTCAGCCGTCTCTAGCAACTCCCACTCTTTGACTGCTAGCATGGCTACCCGGTTCTTCCTACTCAATGCGTCCGCTACGACATTCCCCTTGCCTGGATGATACTACAAGGTGAAGTCATAGTCTTCTAAGTATTCCATCCATCTACGCTGCCTTTGATTCAATTCCTTCTGTGTGAAGAGATACTTAAGACTCTTGTGATCTGAGAACACTTCAAATTTCTCTCCGTATAAGTAATACATCCACTACTTTAGTGCAAACACGACAGCTGCTAACTCCATATCATGCTGCATTAGAACACAACCTAGTCCAACTCTAGATGCATCACAATTTATTTGATAACCCAAATCCCTCTTTGGAACCACCAATACGGGAGAGGAAGTGAGTCTTGTCTTGAAATGCCTCCTCACAACTATTAGACCATATGAAAGGAACTCCTTTTTTAGTAAGTTGAGTCATTGGCACGGCTACTCGTGAGAAATCAAGAATAAAACGCCTATAATAGCCTGCCAATCCTAAGAAACTACGAATCTCCTGGATGTTCATTTTTTCATCCTACCAAGCACCAAATTGCCACAATATTAATGGGTCAAGCCCTACTCAATTAAAACATAGATTTCTGGCAGACATAGAAGTTCCATACAACAATTGAGACATATATACAAATTTTTCAAAACAAATTATAGCCAAATATGAGATCACTTTAAGTCAAACATTTTTCGGGAGTTGTGGGGTGCCTACCACCTTCTCCATGCTAAATAGACCCCCTTATCCTCTTCTTTCTCATAGACCAAATTAGGTGTCCAATTGGTCCTTAAAATCAATTGGTAGTGACTTCGTTTTTCGAGTCGGTTGCTTCAGATCTTTTAAATAGTTATTTAGTGCTTATATGATTTTTTTTGTATATGGTGTGCTCCATGGTCAAGATACTCTCCCCGCTTATCATGTTTTGCATTTAAAAAAAAGGCTTCAGCAATGTCTATAAGTTTGTTCTGTCTTTGGTTGCATGTCGTCAGAGATCTTGGTGTTTTTTCTTCAGTTCTGTCTAAGTAGCTGGTCAAATCAGTTTATATTTCCATATCTATTATCACTGCTACTTCAGTTTATTCCCAAGAGCAGTTGGTCTGACTTTTGGTTGGGTGAAAGTTTGGCAGGTTGTTTTGTTCTGATGGTATTAGCTTCTTATGCTAGCTACTCGAGTTCTTTGCTAGCAGCTCTGGATTTCCTCTTGTATTTTTCGACTGTGGGCTGCTTTTGATTAGTACTGTTCTATTGTAGTTTCAGTTGGTTTTTTCGGGTTGCTCTTTTTTTCATTTGTAACTTGGGTATTCTCCCGTCATAAGCGAGGCTTTTAATAAATATATTGAGTACCGTCTTCCTTTATAAAAAATAAAAAAAAGTTTTCAAGAGATGAAGATGGAGCAATTTTTACAAGCGTTGTCATAATTAATTTGATTTCAAATTGTTTGAAATGTGTGTGTGGAGCATCTAACTAAGAAACTAAAAATTTGGCTTAGAGGCTCAATTCAAAATAAAGTCCATGATCATGACACGTATTAAGAGTCAATGACTTAGCAATTAATTGTTAACTAGGGGTATGCCCGCGCTTTATGTGGGATATAATTTTAATTTTTAGCTATATTATAACATAACTATAGAACACTCAGTTAAATTTTGTTCTATGTGTTTGAGTAACTTTTGATTGTGAATAGAATCATTTGAAACGTCAAAGCAATATAAAAAAACAACTGCATGGTGCATTATATATTAAATGTTGCAGCCAATACATTAGTTTTCAAAAACAACTTACAAGAAAAAACCTTTAACTATCAAATGAACAATTAAAGCAACTGCCAAATTAATAACAGAGTTAAGAGACCGGGTTCGGTTACACCTTCTGTGCTTCAAGTGTAGCTCGAAAGGGAAGCTTTCTTCCTCATGTTTGTTGTAATTTCATTAACTTCTACATTAATCAAACAAATTGTAAGGCAGACCTAGCTGTTCAGGATTCGATGGCTGGGACTATATACATTCATGAGGATCTTCCAAATGGTCCTCTATACATTTTGAGATGCCATGCTCACAAAAAACACATTTAGAGATCCAATGTTTCCTTGTAGAGGAAATGTGACTGCGGAGGTAGATTTTGTACAAACTAAACTAAACTAAACTAAAGAAGGATGATGTGGTGAAGTCGAAAGAGATCAAGAAAGAATCCACTCTGGTGGCTGTTGTGCAGTCAACTTGATGTTAGTCAAACCAAAGCTATGTTACTAATTTAGAAACTGAGAACATAAATGCATGAGCCTACGATATTTTGTTGAACCAAAGCTATATTACTAATTTTACTTACTGAGGCAAAAGCAATGAAAAGTTTGATAGCAGTAGCTCGATTACAGAATAAGAACAATCAAGGAGTAGAACCAGGTAGAAGAAGAAGATGGAGAAGAGAGAGTAATCAATATATTGCAATTGATTCATTAAAGAACAACAGCAGAACAATCTAGACTAAATATACAATGAATGCCAGAGAGACAACGGCTACAGGTCTCATCATGTCAGAAGAGGACCTTGGACTGAAACAGGCCCAATAAACACAGCAAGAAACTGAAGTCCAAGAAGCCTATGATAGACCTGGACCAATAACCTTTATTGCTAACCTTCATCTCTAACATCCCCCACAAGCCGTACATCACTGGATGTTCAGCTTGGAAAGATGTTTCCTCAAACTGAGTATTGAAATGCCTTTAGTTAATAAATCACCAGGTTGGTCAGATGACTTGAGATAGTGTAATTTGATTATTCCTTCTGCGACCTTATCTCTGGTGAAAATGTGAAATGGCAGTCCAAGTCAATGTGCTTGGTTCTTTCATGGAAAACAGGATTGCTAGCTATGTGCATTGCCGCTTGGTTGTCATAATGAAGCTCCATTGGATATGGTAAGTAAAGGTTTAGTTCCTGAAAAAGATGACCTATCCATTGCATTTTAGCCACTGTCATGGACATTGCTCTATATTCTACCTCTGCAGATGATTTGGAGACAACCTTTGCTTCTTAGACTTCCATGCTATCAATGAATCTCATGGCTTTATGCAATAACCAGTAACTATTTTTCTAGTATCAATGCAACAAGCCCAGTCCGAGTCACTATAACCTCTTACCTGCAGGTTGTTAGTTGCAGGATAAAATAGTCCTAATGCAATCGTGCCTCTAATGTACCTTAAAACTCTATGTGCTCCTCTTAAATGTGACTCAGTTGGTGTGTTCATAAATTGCGCAAGAGTGTTTACAGCAAAACTTAAATCAGGTCTTGTGATAGTAATATACATAAGCTTGCCTGCAATTTTCCTATACTCAGTAGGATCTTACAAGTATTCTCCAAAATTGCTAGACATTTTTAAATTAATATCTATTGGAGAATTTAGTGGTTTACAAGCAGAGAAACCAGTGTCCTTTGGTTGATAATAAAACCTGCATGTGACTTGGTTACTTCTAAACCAAGAAAATAAGTAAAGGTTCCCAAGTCTTTTATCTTAAAATAGGATCCAATATACTGTTTAATATATATAATTAAAACAAGATCATCACCACCAATAGCCATATCATCAACTTAGAGAAGTAACATCACTATTTTAGTGTTTCTTCTATAGTAAAACAATGAATAGTCAGCTCGGCATTGTTTAAAACCAAAGGTTAACAAAGGTTCTTTACATTTAAGGTTCCATTGTCTAGAGGCTTGTTTTAACCCATATAAGGATTTATTTAACCTACAAACTAACCCTTTATTGTCCTTATCATAACTAAGTGGAAGTTTCATGCATACTTCTTCATCTAAATCACCACTAAGGAATGCATTGTGAACATCAATATGATGCACATGCCATTGATTTATGCTAGCTAATGCAAGAAACAACCTCACTGTGGTGATTTTAATGACAGGAGCAAAGGTCTGAGTGTAATCATAGCTTGCTGTTTGGCTATAACCTAAAGCAACCAACCGTGCTTTATATCTCTCAATTGTGCCATTAGGATTATATTTAATTTTGTATACCCATTTAGATCCTATAGCTTTTCTATCAGGTGGAAGCTCTACTAAGTCCCAAGTGTTCTTAGCTCTCAAAGCTGCCATCTCATTAGACATGGCTTGAATCCAATAGTTACTTTTAATAACTTCACTATATTTAGTAGGTTCTGAATGTTTATCAATCGAAACAAGAAAAGTTCGATGAGCAACATAATTTTTTTCCATGCTTACTGTTTTACAATGATCATTTAATAGTAAATCAGTACAAGCCAAGGTTACATTATTACATGCATTTTCTTTTAGATAGTTAGGAGGTCTTCTAACTCTTTTTCCTATAAAAGTAAATGTGTTAACTGATGCATCATCTATGTTATCATCCTTAAGAATTGAATTCCGTGGTGTGTTAGTTAGGGAAGATGCCTCACTCGATTCCAAGTTTGTTGGACTTAGAAAAGGAAAAATATTCTCCTAAAAAATAACATCTCTGCTGGCAAATACCTCTTTGGTCTCTAAATCCATAACTGTATAACCTTTTACCCCAAATTGATATCTTAAGAACACACAAGCCTTAGATTTAGGTTCAAACTTAGACACTATTGGTCTATTCAACTTAGCTATGCAGAAGCAATCAAAAGACCTTAAAATACTATAATCAGCATCTCTTCCATACAGAATACTATAAGGAGTTTTCTGATCGAGTACAGTTGTGGGTAATCTATTGATCAAATAGGCTGCTGTCAACACACAAAAACTCCAATATTAAGTAAACCAGATTGTAATCGAATTGTCCTAGCAACATTTAGTAAATGTTGATGCTTTCTCTCAACAATGCCATTTTGTTGAGGGGTATAGATACATATCCTTTGATGGACAATCCCATATTTGGAGTAAAAATCAGTCATCTTAAACTCACTGCCATTATCAATTCTTATAATTTTAATCCTTTTATTAAACTGTGTTAACACATATTGAACAAAACCGTCAATATTGGTTCCAGTCTCAGATTTTGTCTTTATAAGATATATCCAAGTCACTCTAGAATGATCATCAACCAAAGTTAAAAAATATCAGAAACCATCCACAGATTCTATATGACTTGGCCCCCATATGTCTATACGTACCAAATCAAAAACACTTGAAGCATAAGATATACTAATCCCAAAAGGTCTTCTCTTCATTTTAGCAAAATGATAGATATTACATTCTTCAATGCCTTTAATTCCATTAGGCATCATCCTAGTTACATTTGGAGAAGGGTGGCCTAAACTATAATGCCACACTTTAGAACTCACAAAATTTAAGGCAGATACACAATTCAGATTATCTCCAGCTTCTTGACTTCTCTTAACTCCAGTATCCATCAAATAGAGACCTTCATGTAAAATCCCCATTCCACTCTTCTTGAAGGTGCTTAATTCTTGCTTTATACATATGTTTCTTGTAAAGTTAAGTGATATCATTATCCCGTGTTAGCTCACTCACTGATATCAAGTTAAAAGAGAAACTTGGCACACATAACACATTTTTTAGCAACAATTTGTCACCTAAATCTACCGTGCCAATGTGTGTAATAGGCATTCTACTACCATCAAGTAATGTCACAGTTGAATTCAGAACAAGAGAATGATTTTCTAGCAAATTCACAGAACACACAAGGTGGTCAGTAGCACCACTATCTATTATCCATTTATGAAAATTGAGTTTAGATACGTTACCTCCTGCATTAGTTACAGGCTTACTGATTTGATTGACAGAGGGTGACAGTTCTTCACTGCTGAATTTGTTCTTGATAAAAGAAACAAGCTCCATCAGTTTTTCATCTCCCAAATCTAGTTTTGAAGCATCTGTTCCTGCACACCCTCTACATGATTCGCCTTGGATTGAAAATTTCCATTGTTGAATTTATGTCTTTTCACTCCATCCGGAAACCCAACCAGTTTGAAACATTGTTCAACTGTGTAGTTGTTTCTTTTACAATATTTGCAGTACAGTTGTTCCTTCTTGTGAGGTGGTTTGTAAGCCTTTGTGTTGTTACCCTTGGATTGAGCTTGTGTGCCACTGTTATGGCCTTGAAAATTTATAGCCATCAGTTCCTGTCCAAATGGATTAACTTGACTCATATTGAGCTGAGTTTCCTCTTCCTTGATCAATCCAAGAGCTTTGTTAATTTTTGACAATGGCTCCGTCATCCAGATTTGACGACTTAGAGTTCGATAATTATCATTTAATCCCATTAAAAATTGAGTTAGCATTATTGTGTGTTTCTCTACTAGAGCCTTGCTCGTCCACATCTCCCTTGCTCATCCAATTGATCATATTGTTCCCATAGAGATTTCAGCTTCGTGTAATACTCCATCACATTAGAGTTGCCTTGCCTCATGCAATAAAACTTCCTGGATATCTCAAAGAACCGTGCACCATTGAATGAAGAAAATCTATCCTTGATGTGCATCCAAAGATCATGGGCAATGTGCTTTGTGACACAACCCTGCTATTCACCATTCCCTGATTTTGCACAGGTATGTTCTTTTCAATGGTTCCAGTAGCATTCATATATGTATTTGTAGTGTTTGCAGCAGATCTAGTGATAGGATTACTACTACTTAAGTGCATGCATTGGTTCGTATTAATTCTGATTAGTTGCTGAGCTGGCAATTAGTTAATAAATAGTTATAATTAGTTAGCATTGTAACAGATAGCCTTGCATGGCAAGAAACCAACTGTAAACGTCACAGCAGCTCATCTATAAATGATTGGAGAATCATGAGAGAGGGACACGTTGAAATGAATGCAGATTCTCATTCTCTTTGTCCTTCCTTATCTACTTACTTCCTCTCTCTCTCTCTCTCTCTCTCTCTCTCTCTCTCTCTCTTCTTCTTTAATTCTTGAATTCCTGGTTCTATCAATTTGGTATCAGAGCGCTCTTCCTTTCTGGTGAATGTCAACCATTGTTACTCGATCAACCATGGATAACCGAGTATCTCTTCTTGAAACGACAGTGGGAAAATTGGCTATTTCAGTAGAATCTTTGGCCAATTTCGCTGACACCTTTAACACGCAAATGGAAATGAAATTTTCCGCTGCTTTAGAGAAGTTATGCCATGAATCCCAAAAGAAAGATTCTCGTCTTGCTGAGAATGAAATTGTAAATGAAGTTGGAGAGAATTCCGCTCGGAGACGATCGGTTGAAGGTCAGATCAACGAAATGGACGTAGTTGGCAGAAGATGGATTTTCCATGTTTCAAAGAAGGTGACGATCCCTTATCTTGGATCTATAAAGTAGAGCAGTACTTCCAGTTTAATAACACACCTGAGCATCAAAAGGTAACTATGGTCTTCTTTAATCTAGATGCAAATTCTCTTCAGTGGTTTCGTTGGATGAATTGCTTAGTTACCACGTTGGATGAATTGCTTAGTTACCACACCGAGATGGGAAGATTTCACAAGGGAATTCTGTAAAGAATTTGGCCCTAGTGAATTTGTTGATTCTGCTGAGTCATTGTTCAAACTGTGTCAAACTGGGACCTTAAAAGAGTATATAGCTGAATTTAGACGATTGGCCATAAGAACTGAATTGTCACCTGCATTACTGAAAAGTTGTTTTGTGGGAGGTTTGAAGAAGGAATTAAGGTTTGATGTTAAGATTCTTAAACCTGACACAGTGCATGAGGCAATCAATTTAGCAAATTTAGTTGATACTGAATTACAGGAAACTAAGAATATAATGGTGAATTCTAGGTTTCCTATGGTAAATAAGTCTTCAGGTACAGGGATATCTTCAAACTCTAGTTCAGGCAAATGGCAGCCTTCTGGAATTACTTCTCGTGCATCAATGGACACTGCAAAATCACTCGGTGCACCATTTAAGAAAATTACTCCAGAAGAAGTGCAAAATAGGAGGTCAAAAGGACTATGTTTTTACTGTGATGAAAAATATACAAGAGATCATCAGTGTGCCAAGAAGCAATTGTTATTGCTAGATGTTGACATGAGTGAGGAGGGTATATTCTTAATGGAGGATGAGAGGATAGCAGACAAATCACTGCCTGCTGACTTTCAAGAATTCTAATCAGAGAAGGAGGCAAATTGTATGGCCTTAAGCTCTTGTGCTTATTATGGATCTGAAGCAAAGAAAATTGTCAAGACTATGAAGATTACTGGTACAATTAATGGCTGTCCAGTTGTGGTACTTATGGATTCAGGAAGTAGTCATAACTTCCTTGATTCCAGGTTTATTAAAAAAATTAATTGGCCGGTTCAACCCACTAATGATTTTGAAGTCATGATAGTTGATGGTGGTAAAGTGAGAAGTCAAGGAATAGTGAAAAATTGCCAGCTGTGTATGAGCAATTATGTTGGCACTGTTGATTTTTTTACGTTACCTTTGGTCGGTTGTGATGCAGTTTTGGGGGTTCAATGGTTGTCAACTTTGGATCCAATTATGTGGGATTTCCAGGCTTTAACTATGGAACTTACTATTGATTCTATGGGAGTACATTTAAGGGGCAATATGAATGGAATACCAATAGTCCAATCTGCATCAATTCATCAGATAATGAAGGAGTTACCTACTACAGATTATGGTTACTTTTTGTTTGCTGCAGAGAAATTGGAAATGCAACATAACAGTTTGACTGATGAACAGCAGCAAGGGATGAGTAAGTTGTTATTGCAGTTTAAGGATATATTTCAGCTTCCCACTACTTTACCACCTCATCGATCTCAAGACCATACAATACCACTGGTAGCAGGAGCAAAACCACCAAGCATCAGGCCATATCATTATGGACCAGCACAGAAAACTGAGATTGAAAATGCAGTGAAGGAATTATTACAGTCAGGTTTTATAAGGCCCAGTCACAGCCCATTTTCTTCTCCAGTCTTGTTAGTTAAGAAAAAAGAGGGAACTTGGAGGATGTGTATGGATTATAGGGAGATTAATCAGCTCACTATCAAGGACAAATATCCCATTCCCTTGATTGATGACTTGTTGGATGAGTTACATGGAGCTCAGTATTTTTCTAAGTTGGACCTCAGATCTGGTTATCACCAGATCAGGATGGCTACTGCTGATATTGAGAAGACAGCCTTTAGAACACATGAGGGCCACTATGAATTTTTAGTCATGCCATTTGGTTTGACAAATGCTCCAGCAACATTTCAGAATTTAATGAATGATATTTTCAGGCCTTGTCTAAGGAAGTTTGTACTTGTTTTTTTTATGACATACTGATTTACAGTGCTGATTGGGACTTGCATCTTCACCATTTGCAATTGGCCTTTGAGATATTAAAGCACAATCACTTGCTGGTGAAGCAAAGAAATGTGCTTTTGGTCAGATTCAGGTGGAGTATTTAGGTCATATAATTTCAAAGAATGGGGTTGCTACAGATCCAAAAAAGTTACAGGCAATCTTGGAGTGGCCAATCCCAGTTAATGTAAAGGAACTAAGAGGCTTCTTGGGCCTCACTGGCTATTACAGGAAATTTGTACCAAACTATGGTAAAATTTGCCAACCACTTTATCAGCTTACTAGGAAGAATGGGTTCTGTTGGACTACTACATCCACACAAGCTTTCCAAGCTTTGAAGAATCTCATGACTTCTTCACAGGTATTGGCTCTACCTGATTTTACAAAAATCTTTGAAGTGGAGTGTGATGCTTCAGGTTGTGGTTCTGGGGCGGTTCTTCAACAGGAAAGGAGACCAATAGCTTTTACAAGTCAGGCTTTAGGGCCCAGGAATCAAGCTTTATCTGCTTATGAAAGGGAGTTAATTGTCATAGTGTATGCTGTCAAAAAATGGCAAACTTACTTACATGGAAGGCATTTCATCATTAGGACAGATCATCATAGTCTCAAGTATTTCTTGCATAATAGAGCCAACACTCCATTTCAATAGAGATGGGTAGCAAAATTATTAGGATATGATTATGAGATCTAGTATAAACAAGGATCCCATATTGTTGTGGCTGATGCACTTTCGAGGTTACCAGGTTCAACCCAACTCCCAGAACTACCTGTTCAGCCTAGTTCAGAAATTTTGGCAATCACTTATCCTTACTTTGGCTAGTTAGATGCTTTGAGGAGAGATAATGAGCAGGATGTTTGGATCAAAGATCAGTTAGCTAAAATATAGTCTGCATCTGTTGAAAATGTGTCTCTGGAATCATCTACTCCTTTAGGTTTAAAATATCATTTTGACAATGGATTTTTGGAACATAAGCACAGAATTGTGCTTAGTCCAGCATCATCTTGGAAAGAAAGACTATTTCAAGAATACCACAGTACTCCAACTTCTGGCTATCATGGAGTACTCAAGACTTACCAACGATTGAAGAAGAATTTTTATTGGTTGGGAATGAAAAAAGATATCAAGAAATGGATTTCAGAATGTTATATCTGTCAACAGAATAAATATGAAACAATAGCTGCTCCTGGACTTTTGCAACCACTTCCTGTCCCAGAGAAGGTTTGCATGAAATCAGCATGGATTTCATTGTAGGGTTACCAGTTTGTAGAGGAAAAACAATGATAATGGTGGTAGTGGACAGATTATCCAAATATGCTCACTTTATCCCTTTAGCTCATCCATATACAGCTCAGACAGTGGCTCAATCTTTTGTGGATAATGTATTTAAATTACAAGGAATGCCTACTGTTATTGTGAGTGACAGAGATCCAGTGTTCTTGAGTCAGTTTTGGAAAGAATTTTTCAAGTTACAAGGTTCTAAGCTAAGCATGAGTTCTGGTTATCATCCGCAAAGTGATGGCCAAACTGAAGTGGTTAATATATGCTTGGAGACTTACTTGAGGTGTTTTACAGGTTTACAACCAAGGAAGTGGGTTAAATGGTTGGCATGGGCTGAATGGTGTTTCAATACAGCCTTTCATTCAGCAACTCAATTGACTCCATTTGAAATAGTTTATGGTCAAGCGCCACCAAGTATTCTGGCTTATGAAAGAGGATCCTGTAAGTTGGATGTACTGGAACAGGAATTATTAGAGAGTGATAATATTCTATCACTATTAAAGGAGAACTTGAAGAAGGCTCAAGATAGGATGCAAGTTCAGGCCAATAAACACAGAGTAGATAGGGAGTTTATGGTTGGTGATTTTGTTTATCTTAAACTAACTCCCTATCAGCTTCGTTCTCTGTCTGCCCATTCGTGCCATAAATTGCATCCAAGGTATTTTGGTCCATTTAAGGTAATGGCAAGAATTGGAAAGGTAGCTTACAGGTTGAAACTTCCAAATGATAGTAAGGTCCACCCAGTATTCCATGTCAGCTGTTTAAAGAAGCACTTGGGCCCCTCTGTTGAACCATTTGCAGCATTACCAACTGTTACAGAAGAAGGGTTGTTCCATGCAATACCTGCTGCAATTCTGCAATGAAGAATTTACAGGAAAATAATCAAGCGGGGACTCAGTTATTGGTGCAGTGGAAGAATCACAAGAAGGAGGAAGTGACTTGGGAGGATTTTGATGAATTTGTGGCCAAGTATCCCAATTTTAAATTATAAAGTACAAAAACCTTGGGGACAAGGTTATTTTCCAACGAAGGGGTATTGATAGGATTACTACTACTCAAGTGCATGCATTGGTTCGTATTAATTCTGATTAGTTGCTGAGCTGGCAATTAGTTAATAAATAGTTACAATTAGTTAGCATTTTAACAGATAGCCTTGCATGGCAAGAAACTAACTGTAAACGTCACAGCAGCTCATCTATAATTGATTGGAGAATCATGAGAGAGGGACACGTTGAAATGAATACAGATTCTTATTCTCTTTGTCCTTCCTTATCAACTTGCTTCCTTTCTCTCTCTCTCTCTTCTTCTTGAATTCTTGAGTTCCTGGTTCTATCATCTAGTATCTACCATCAGTCCTCTGATACCATGAAAAGTTTGATAGCAGTAGCTCGATTACATAATAAGAACAATCAAGAAGAAGGAGTAGAACCAAGTAGAAGAAGAAGATGAAGAAGAGAGAGTAATCAATATATTGCAATTGATTCATTAAAGAACAACAATAGAACAATCTAGACTAAATATTCAATGAGTGCCAGAGACATCATGAAGACAACGGCTAGAGGTCTCATCATGTCAGAAGAGATTGGTTACCTTTGCAATTCAAACTGATGAATGTATCACAAGAAGACCTTGGACTAAAACAGACCCAATAAACACAGCAAGAAACTGAAGTTCAAGAAGCCTATGATAGACCTGGACCAATAACCTTTATTGCTAACCTTCATCTCTAACAAGCAAGAACATCATAACTCCAAGGATATACGGATGTTAAAGCATTATTTATAGCTTTATGGTTTACCAATTAAAGAAAACTTGTGGTTGGTAGAAGGAAAGCAGGATATGAGGAGAGCCATTGGAAAATCATAGGGATCCAAGAGCACTGCCACTAAATAATCCAAAGCACAACATACTAAAATTTAACCAACATTGACTCACATGGCCTATTTTTTTCCCTCTATATATCGAGCAAAACACATGATGTGCTTTTTGTCCCTCAACTTTTAATGGATGGAACAAGAGAGTAAAGAGACATTCGTATCCTTTCCTTTGCACAAAGAAGGCTTTCCAGTTGGTGAGAACATAAGAAGGATAAGGCCTATATGGCTATATAACAAAGTATGGACAGCTCCTTGGTTTTCTTCATGATGCCATGCTTTCGTTTAGCGGGATAAGTACATTTTAGTCACTAAAAGATTTGTCATTCTTCATTTTGATCACTGAAAGTTCAAACATTACATATCAATCACTTAAAGTTTCAATTTGTTCCAATATGGTAATTTTATTATTCCAAATTGGTAACCTTGTTTTCCAATATGGTAACTCAATTGAAACAAACTAAAATTTTGGATTACCGATTTATAACGTTTGAACATTCAGTGACCAAAATAAAAAATGACAAATCTTTCAGTGACTACAAGTGTACTTAACCCCTCGTTTAGCATATAATATTTGTTTGGTTTAAGTGCTTTAAATTTATGAGTTCATGTCCTTAAGGAAATATTTTCATCATGAAAATCTCTCATCCATCTAAATCTATTTCGGCTGCACCCTTTGGTGATTTAATGAACTATTTTTCTTATTAAAAGAGATTTATTTCCCTTGTCAAAAAATCGCAATTTTTTCTCTTTAATTAAGCTGGCTAGTTGGTAAATAAAGGAATGCATTGAACAACTTGCATGTTTCCTCCCTTAGTGTTTGAAATACTATCAATTAAGAAAGGAGGCTAATATGCACCACCCAATTATCAGTGTTAGAGTTCCATATCACATTCAGATTTAGTCCTATTACAGTGATTGGCAAACAACATACACCATCCAAGATACCAAGACCAATGACATTATCATGCAGGACGTTATCCTCACAAATTACCAGGAGACCATGTACATTGTCATGATCAATAAATTCTTAAATGCAGAGAGCATCTCATTGTCACAAATTTACATATCCTACGGTTGGAATTTGTGGGAAAATAGAATACATACACATGTATTAGTATATAGCGGAGTACCTGTTAAAGCGCAGATTACGGATCGAACGGTTTGGTTCCACGTACTTCAATATGGATCAACGGACTCCTTCACAGCATGAACACACAACGACAATGTTGTCACAAACAAGTTCGGGCTTGGGGATCACTACCAAAGTCCTCCCACTATTCACACCCTAACTAGCCTTGATCACGGAGGCGGAGGATCAGAGTTTCAACAGAGAGAGAGCTTTTACGTATATTTTTGGTGTGTCAAATACAAGTGACTAACCTTTGTATTTATAGGCATCTAAGTGATAAGAACTAAAGTCTCCTAAACTGATTAGGTGACTACCTTATCACCTTAAGATAATATCTAAGAATAAATCAAACACTCAATTTGATTTATCTTATATTTTATCTATTAGTGGACGTATATGCACATCTCCCACTCGTCCACATAGAACTGTCTCTCAAACATTCAACAAGCAGTAGGGCGTGCGACCAAACGAAGAAAAATCAACACTAGGTTGAACAGTTACACTAAGTTACCACCTAACTAGCGTAACATATCATATAGATATAGTTCGTTTATGCCCTAGATCGTTTGACCATACCAAATCAAATACTCTCAACACCCTTTGATAAAATCTATGAGCAGTATTTGATTTCCACATAGGTACAAGTACTCATCCATGATCACTTTGTTTCTAAATTTTTTTGATCGCCCGGGCTATGGATTTGTACTATTAAGGCATATTATCAAACAATCTTCCTTAATGACTCATATCAATTCGTCTTCGTTTTAATATTTTCTAGTTGTGTCTCATTCGACTGTAATATTATTCATGGCCGTGTATGACACTACTAAGAAAACACTTCAAATTCCAACTAGATGATATAGTCTTAAGTCGTAAGAGCATAAATAATTTTCAAAACTCACACAGTGACATATTAGGTGTTTTTCATGTCACTTCTTAAGTGGTTGACTCAGCACATGTAAAACATATTGCATGTTATGATGAAGCTCCCACTCAACGGGACATCACTTGCTCAAACATCATACGGATTTCATAGATGTTATGTAATCATCCAACTTAAAATGTAAACTCATGCATTTTTTTCCGGCTTTCTTAAGGCTTATATGCGGTGATTAATCACATATTCAACTATTGAAATAGTCTCATCTCATACTTACCAAGGCGACATATGAATTAAGCAACTTATGAAAGAATAAACCACACATGTCACTACTTAAGTGACAACAAGGTTTCTTGTCTCTTTCTACCAACCACACAAGCAATAGATTGATCCCTCGTGTGAGTAAGGCGATTGAAGCCTTGTTACATTAAATTGTGCATAAATTTCAATGTAACAAACACAAACATATTATGAATAATGCAATTTTATTTCATAAAGAAAAATTAGAATCCAACAAGTACCCTTACATTACTAGAATCTACGTAGACTCATAGACCTAACGTGAAACAAAAACAAAAACAAAAACAAATCTCTAGGTATTGCTTTTGTCAATGGGTCAGCCACCATCTCTTTAGTGGTAATGTATTTAAGGTTAACTTCTTTCTGGTTGACCATGAGTCGGATATTATGATAACGAAGATCAATATGCTTTGTCTTCCCATGATACTTGGGATTCTTTGCATACTCCAAGGCAGCCTTCTATCAGAGTAAATCTCGACAGGCTTTTCAACTTGAGAGGTGGCCTCGAGATATCGTAAAAATTGCCCCAACCAGACAGCCTCCTGGACTGTAGCGGAACATGAAACATATTCAGTCTCCATTGCTGATAGAGCAATGCAGCTCTGCTTTTTGCTACACCATGAGATTGCTCCTCCTCCAAAGATAAACACATATCCAGAGGTGGATTTCCTTTAATCTCTATCACCAGCCCAATCAGCATCACTGAATCCAGTTAATCTCAAATTCCCTCCGCCACAGCAGAGGACTAGATCTGTGGTTCCACGGAGGTAACAAAATATTTTTTTCACAGCTTCCCAGTGGGCAAGACCTGGATTACTTTGATATCGACTCACTAAGCCAACTGCAAAACAGATGTCAAGACGAGTACACAACATAGCGTATATCAGACTCCCAACTGCACTGGCATAGGGAACCCTGCTCATTCTATTTCTTTCTTCATATGTCTTAGGGCATTGATCAAGTGATAAATAACGACCCTTTTCAATAGGAGTACCAACGGGCTTTGATTGATGCATGCGGAATTTTTCCAAAATATTCTTAATATAATTTTCTTGGGACAAACCAAGAATTCTTTTGGATCTATCCCTCATGATCTTGACGCCAAACACATAGTTAGCTTCACCCATATCCTTCATTTCAAAAACAGAGGATAACCATTCTTTCATGGCAGCGATCATCCCCTTGTTACTCCCAGCAAGTAAAATGTCATCAACGTAGAGAGAGATATAATCAAAATCCCCCTTCTGTCTTTCTAACATATACACAATGGTCATCTTCAATCATAGTCATGCGTGCCAACAAAATGGCTTCACGAAACTTGAGATACCATTGTCTAGATGATTGTTTGAGACCATATATGGATTTTTAAGACGACACACTTTGCCTTCTTGTCCCTTTGCCACAAAGCCAAAAAGTTGATCCATATAAATCTCCTCATCCAGCTTTCCATTTAAGAAAGTTGTCTTAACATCCATCTGATGTAGCTCCAGATCTAAATGGGCTACAAGTACCAGGATTGAGCGAATGGAGATAAATCTCACCACAGGAGAAAAAGTTTCTTCATAGTCTATTCCCTTCATTTGGGTATAGCTTTTCGCTACTAATCGGGCTTTATACTTGTTAATTGAGCCATCGACCTTCCTTTTGACTTTTAAGACCCATTTATTGCCAATTGCCTTTTGGCCTGGTGGAAGATCAACCAAGTCCCAAACTTGGTTCTTTACCATTGACTCCATCTCATCATTCATGGCAGCTACCCATTCATCGCAAGCAGGTGATTGAAGTGCTTTATTATATGAAGTAGGCTCATCTATGCCTGATAGAGAGCATAACAACGCATGTCCTTGAACTCCAAAATGTCAACGAGGAACGTTTCCACGTTGACTTCTCTGCAAGGAGTTTTTAGTACTTCCACTATCTATGGCAACCGATTGATAAGGATGTTCCAATTCCCTCTCCTCGCCAGAAATAGTAGATGGTTCCATAAACTATATCTCATACAATTATAGTTCCTTGCGGACATCACCAATGCTTGGGAATTCATTTTCTAAAAATTTCACATCTCTAGATTCTGTCTCTGTCATACCCCCATCAGGATGTTCAGCATACATCACGTAGCCTTTTGAGTGTTCAGGATATCTGATGAACACCTTTTTGCTGGCTCTTGGGCCAAGCTTCCCATGTTTATGGGAGGTTAAGTGAACATATCCCGCTGAGCCCATAGGCGTAGATGATCTAACTCTAGAGTCCTTTTGTTCAAATGTTCATAGGGAGTAGTAGGTACAGACTTACTTGGAACACGATTAAGTATGTATGCTTTCGTAAGCAGCGCATCCCCCCAAAAATTATGGAGAGATTGGCTTGAGCCATTATAGACCTAGTCATGTCCAATAAAATTCTATTTTGACGTTCCGCTACACCATTTTGTTGCGGTGTCCCAGGAATTGTAAGTTGCCTACTAATTCCTTTAGTTTCACATAGAAGTTTAAAGGAATCAGACAGATATTCACATCCTCTATCAGTTCGGAGAGTTTTCAAATTTCTCTCTTATTGATTTTTGACTTCCACAACAAAGCGTTTGAAGCATTCTAATACTTCATGTCGATGGGAAAGCAGGTGCACATACCCGAATCGTGAATAATCATCTATGAATGTTAAAAAGTACGACGCTCCATGTTGGGCTTTAATATTCATAGGCCCACAGATGTTAGAAAGGACTAACTCCAAAGGATGAGAGGCCCTTAGAGCCTTACCAAAAGGCTTTCTTGATGCCTTTCCCAATTCTCACACACAGGGAGATTGACTTTTTCAAGCGACCCCAATAGGCCTGTTTTGGCTAATCTAGCCATTCTTTCTTGACCAATATGGCCAAGTCTAGCATGCCATAACATACTATCTATTTTAGGGAAAGTAACAAATGTAGAAGAAGAAGGAGAAGAAGAAACAGCAGTATAATAATCCAAATTTAATTTAAAAAATTCATTAACGAGTTGTCCACTAAAGAACAATTTATTATCAAAAAACATATTAACGATATTGTTCTCAAAATGAAAAGAATAACCTAAAGGCAATAAAGCTAGCACAGAGCAAAGGTTACACCAAAAATTTGGACAATATAGAACATCATGGAGGATTAAACTGCGACCCCCTAACAATCTAAGTTGATAGGAACCGCATCCCAAGATCTCCACTTGTCCATTATTTCCCAGATAGACGTACTGAGTTCCAGCTGAAATTTAGTGAAAGTCCACAAAGCCCTGTCTGTCACGAACTATGTGTTTGTTCACTCATGTATCCAAAATCCAATTAGGAAGGGAGTTAGCAACTAATGCATAAGAACAAACATTGACAAAAGACAATTGAGGAACTACCTTCTTGGACTCAGAACAATTTCTGGCCAAGTGTCCCTTGTTTCCACAGTTGTTGCACTTCATTTTAGCTACATTTTTCTTGGGCTTTGTCTTCTCAATTTTCTTGCCTTTAAGCCCGTAACCTTTCCATTGCTTATTTTTTCCCTTCACCTTTGCCCTTAAACCCATTTTTTGGTTTGTTGGGAGCATGGGCCACTAAGGCCACTTTCTTGGTAGTAGCTTTGCAATCAGCTTTTAGATCAAGATGATGAGAAATTTCATCGAAGGTTTTGATGTTCTCCGAGTGAGTCATCAATTGCTTCATGTGGACCCACTCAGAATCCGACAAGGAACGGATCACAGCCAGCACCTATTGCTCATCACTAAGTTCAACACCAGCATTTCTCAAATCCTTGATCATGCCCTTCATTGCATGAAGGTGCTCGGGCATTGTGTGATTTTGCAACAACGTATACTCATTGAATTTGAGGTTAAAAGCACGAAGCCTAGTGGCATTGGTTTGCCCAAACTTGATTTTGAGTTCATTCCACATGGTTTGAGCCGTAGTGCAATCTTTAAAATCACCAATTAAGTCATTTTGCATAGCACTAAGCATTGTGAACCGTGCACAACCGTCTTTCTTGACCCAATTGTCATAGACTTCCTTGTCACTACGGTGCTGGGCAGTATTACCTTCTTTTGGTGGCACCATAGCCAACTCCAAGGTTTCAAGCACTTCTTGCTCGTTAAGAAGATACTGAATCTTCCTTCTCCACACATCATAATTTTCGGACCCAGCTAGCTTTTCACTTTGTTCAAATCAGCAATAACATTTTTCGAGACCATTACTACAAAAGTAAACATTGTTGGATTCAATTTAGGCATAATTTCACATTTTTGAGAATTTCATAGATCAAATTATTTTTCAAAAAATGAGGCCGAAAAATCGCTATGCTTAAAATCATCACTCACGTAATTGAAAAATCATTCAATCCAAAACAAAACTCAACAATCATATAGCATATTAACAACATAATATGCACGCAAATATTATTATAAACACTTAGCAAATAATAAACATATAATGAGGATTATTATGAACATAGCATAAATGGAAGTTAGTGTTGGTTTTCTAAGTTTGACTAACAAATCTAGCAACCAAATTGTTCCCAGGAAAGAGAGGGTATTTCGTTCAATACGACGCACAATTAAGTAACCCCTTTCCTTCACAGAACTTTCTAGACATTGCTGAAAAATGTTAGCCACTTACAAAGATTACCCGAACAAATAAATGCATAACATATATGCAAATTATAATTCAAGAAATGAATTTAATGACAATAAAATCCTCGTTATAATTCAACAAATGAATTATCAATCACATAATACAAGAAAAAAAAGGTTTATAGTTATAAGCAAGGCACATAATTAATAAATGCAATGCATGTACGCCATCACATAAATTTAAGATATTACATAAAAAAAATAAAAAAAATATTGGTCAAAAATATAATTTATTATAATTCATAAAGACATAATCTTTATTATGGCCCAAATGCATTTTTGAAGTACAAAACTAGCACTAAGCCCATTTATGAAACAACATACCCTTTTTTTTTATATTTATATTTTAAGTCCATAAAATGGATCTACCTCACTATCACGACCAAATCCATGCACAACCATCGCATTACGGCATTACTACTCAGAGAAGAACAACTCGAGATTCCCAAGTGGATTATACAACAAGAAACACAAAGCTTCTGCTTAATCACATTCTCCATCTCTGATAGTAATTTCTTGTCCTTCATGGACACATGTCCTTATTTATCAAAAAATAGACACGTGTTCTTTGATTCCTTGTGGCGTGTTTGTAGCAATTGAGCAAGTAATCAATTTTAATAAATACTACTTTAAGGGTGCAGGCATATATGAAAAACAAGATTTTATTGTTTCTATTTCAAAAGCATATCTATGAAATATCAATGACCTCCGCAACCTAATTTTGACTAATCAAAAAATCTCGAGTCTATGAGCGACCAACCTTGAGAAACAATCCACTAATCATTAATCAAGAGTGCAACCCTATCTTTGACCTAAAGATATCGCTCGTACATCCCATTCAGTGTTTGTTTCAACTTCACTCAACCCACCAAGGTAGAGTTTGCTTTTGGAATCTCCAGAAGACTTCACCTCAACAAACAAAGAATCAACTCCTTTTCCACCAAGAACACAGTTGAACCTCTTCAAAAAGTCACCACTCAAAACATAAAGACCTTACTACAATTCTGTCTCTTCACTTGAACGCTCAAGATCTCACTCAAGAAACAATTGTGAGAGAATTTGAAAACAAAAAAAAAACTAAAACAATGCTTATCAATTTTTTTCACCCATTTCTTCTATAACCTCTAAATGAAACCTAGACCACCTATTTATAGGGTGCATGACTCTTGAAGAATAGATCTCCCTTTTGCATGAAATCGCTAAGCCTCTTATCACCTAAAAAAGATAAAACAAAAACCATATTTGTTGATAATACATACGAGATTAGCGATAAGATTATAATCTTATATATCATTAAATAAATTCATATCTCTAAGAACACGCAATGATCTGCATGAAATCAATCATTAGATTCTAGTAGGACTTGAACACTTAATCACGTACATACCTTGAACTCTTTGAGTAAAATATGTCCTTCAATATTCGTTGGGCTCCCTGAGTAAATTGATACCCAATTATGTCCTCTTTGTATATATTATCAGTTCCATTGTTTTACTGGGAATTAAAAAGAAGGGAGATTCACCAATAAATCCTTTAATAAAAATATATATTCCATTCACTACCTTCCATTTTTCAATATTCCAAAACATCATTCAAATAATTATGGACAAAACTACCCTTATTCCAATAAATCCTTATGTGTATAACATATGCTGACATCACCAGATTCTTTTTTTTTCTTTTAAAAAGTTTAAAAAAGTTTTATCTCTCAAAATACAAGTCGGATTTTTAAAAAATATATATTCATAATTAGCACGAAAAACTCTTTCCAGTGAGACCCATCGTCGATATGTTTAAATGTTCATTCATCTTCAGAGGATTTCTTAAACTTATCCAAAATTCAGAGGATTTCTCAAAACTCATCAGAAGAGTTTTCAAAATTAAGCAAAAAATTCAGATAATTTCATAAATATATATCAAAAAAATATAGAATTTTTGAAAATCAAACAAAAAATTTAGAGGATTTCACAAACTTGTCTCAAATTTAGAGGATTTCGCAAAATTTACCAAAATAAATTAGAGGAATTTTTGAAATTAAGCAAAAAAAATTAGAGAATTTCATAAAATATATAATAAAAATTATACGAATTTTTGAAAATCAAACAAAAAACAACCCGAAATTCTAAATCCTAAACCCTAAGTCCTAAATACTAAATTCTAATATCTTAAATCCCAAAATCATAAAGTATAAACACTAAACTCTAATCTTCTAAACCCTAGACTCTTAAACTTTAAACCTTATAATTAGAAATGCTCTGAATTTTCCATAAATCATCTGAATGTTAACAATTCTAGTTTTAATTTTGAACAAAAAATCTTATAAATAATTAAGAAAATTTTACAAAAATAAGAAGAAAATTATAAAATTTTACTAACTTATATTCCTAAACCCTAAACCTTAAGTCTTAAACCCCAAAATCCTAAATAATAAATTATTGAACTCCTAAACTTCAAAACCTTATACCATAAACTCTAAACTCTAATATCTCAAACATCAAAACCCTGAACTTTATACCGTATTATTTGAAATTCTCTAAATTTTCTATAAAACATTTAGAGGATTTATCAAAATGAAACAAAAACAACCAAAAATTTAGATAATCAGAGGATTTCTCAAACTTGTCAAGAATTCAGAGGATTTTACAAAACTCACCAAAACAATTCAGGAGAATTTTTGAAATTATGCAAAAAAAAACGGAGGATTTCTTACCCATAATTCAGAGGATTTTCGTAAAAGTCACCAAAACGGCCACTAATTGATCTAGTATTTGGTTTTGTTTACATTATGAATTGAGTTTTATTATGATATTATTCTTATAAGTTATTGGCTTTGGTTGTTAGTGACAGTTTGACTTACTTTCAATTGATCCACAAGGAAAATGGGCACCACATGAAAATATTTTGCAAATTTTAAATTTAGAGCAATCGTGAGAAGTGAAGGTTCACTTGCGAGAACAATATGAATTAGTTGAATATTTCTTCTACTTAGATTTGTACATGGTCGGGACGTAGCGCCAATGGAGGTGAATTGATTCAAAGCGGGTATGAAAGTTGTTTTAGGGTTTGATCTCCAAAACCTAATTTCTGCTTCTTAGTTTGGTTGTGGGATTGGTTATGCCACTGAATGATGATTGCACTTAGAGGACGCACGAGAGTATTTCGACAACGACACTCGGTGGCTAGTTTCTTGTCTCGTCTAAATTCTTGCCCCTCTATCACTTTATCTTTATATATATATATATATTATTTTAAAAATTGCATCACGTGACAATCATTTTTCACGTGGACCAATCAAAAGTAAGTTAAACTATCACGTCACCTTTTTGGTTGCCCGGATTTAAGAAATCTTGACCGAGTGACTTTATTGGAATAAAATGAAAAGTTAAGTAAATAAGTCGAAACATTTTATCTTTCGGTGACCAAAATGGAACATGAGCTATCTTTCATTGACTGAAAATAGTATTAACTCATACAAGATATTTTCACCTGGAGAGTATTTTCCACGTGAACCAATAAAAGCAAGTCAAACTGCCACATCACTTTTATGGCTACCGGGATTTGAGAAATCCTGACCGAGTGGCTTAACCAAAAAAAAATGAATTTTTGTTTTTAAAAACGATTTTGGGTATAGTTTTTAGAAACACTTTTTAGGAAAAAAACTGTAAAAAAATTCATTTGGTTGGTGATATTTGACTTTGTTTTCGGAAACTAAAAAACATGGAATTAAAATTGAAATTTAGTCAAATGAAATTGAAATTCATCCAAATAAAACTCAAATTTATCAAAATGAAATTCAAATTCATCAATCGGATCAAAATGAATGTGATTTTGGGTCAACACCGGAGCAAGGCCTTCCGGTGGCCGGACAACGATGTCGCTGGAGAGAGGCGAGTCACCGTTGGGAGTGAGAGAAGAGAGAAAAATAAATTCATCTTAATTACAATTATGCCACTTGAAAATCCTAACAAACAACAAAATGTTGTTTTGCTTTTCTAGTTTTTAAAAACTGAAAAATGAAAACTGTTTTTAAAATTAAATATTCAAAACAAGTTAGCCAAATGAATTTTAAGCAATCATTTGATTTTTCAAAACAGAAAATAGTTTTGAAAACATCAAACAAACACACACTTTTACCAAGTTGAAACGATTTATCTTTCGTCGACCAAAATGAAACACGGGCTATCTTTCGGTGACCAAAAGTTGTATGAACCCATTAATAGTTTAATCGGATTATATGATGAGACCCACGATAAAATACCCTCCATATTAATAGCAAGTTGTAACGAACGGGTGTTATGAACATCCTATCAGAGCCTTCCATCATTAAAGTGATAGGAATAGTATGTTAAAGGCCGTTATTTTATGTAATATTCAAACTCGGTTTATTTATTTGGAATAAAATATGTCCAACACTTTATATATGAAAAATGACATATTGGCATAAGCATCTTTTATTCTATATGGTATATGAATTAGTGTGTAGAGTTTAGCTTACAGACAAAAGATCAATCAATAAGTTCCTATTGAATATAAGCAAACGATCACAGCTTAGACGAAATTGAACAAACCATTGGCAGGGTTGTAGTATAATATTTCAGTATGCCTATCTTGGTTACAGAAAGCGGTACAGCTTGAACATACTATACTAGTACACTTTGAGTGTATTGATCAGGACTATGTTTGAGTCAATTTTTGTAGTCTGACTACATGGAAAATTGTATACTCACACTGATGTTATGACATTGTTCATAATCTTAATTTATTAAAGATTATTGGTACGTGTGCATTTAATGTATGAGACTTTGATTTACCAAAAGGTGAGGTCTTTTTGTAGAGGGTCATATACACTGAGTGAATTGGGTTACCGCATTAAATGTTCGATGGAAAATAATTTGTTAATAAAATTCACGACCAATTGTGGATTGATGATACCCTCTCAAGAATGTTATAAGTTTTGAGATTGTGTCAAACCCTGCAGATGTATTTTAATTAATCAGACACATTCAAATAAGTTAAGCGATAAGCTAGAGGAATATTTAATTATATCAATTAAATATTATATGTTAGTGGCATATTTAATTGACAGATATCTGTAACTTAACGTGAGAATTTTAATGAACGATTATAACGAAAGGCTTAGATTTAATTTGACATAAAACGGGAGTGCAACCATAATATTTTAGTGGAATACATTATAGTTTATGGATTTTAATTATGTTAATGGGTTTGGGCTGATAATTAAATCCGTAAGAAGCCCATGCCTTATTTTTCCTTGTTGGTTCCCACTGTAGCCCATGTAAGCCCAAACCTAAGTGAATCAGGAAACTTAACTGAGATTGGAGTTCTCTAATTAGAGAGGAGTGTGGGTCGGCCACCTAGGGTTAGGAAACCCTAACATAGAGGAAGGAGCCACTAAAGAGAAAGAAGTGGCGTATGCACAGTGAGAATATGACAACCCTTGCCAAGAAGTTAGTCAACGTATTATTAAAATAATTGCAAAAAATAAAATAAATAAGAACACCACGATTTTAGCAAGGAAACTCTGGCTAGAAAAAATCTCGAGTCTATAAGCGACCAACCTTTCAAGACAATTCATTATAAGAGAAAACTTTTACAACCTATCGTTACTTACGACTCAGTTGTACAACTTGACTCCGTGTATGCTTTGGACCAAATCAACACACCAATGATGATTTGTGAATGTTCTTGGTGTCTCCAAAAGACTTTGAACTAGATGTAAGATTCAAGTAACCTTGAGTAACATGCTTAGGTTACACCAACAGTGCAGAACCTTGTTTTTCTTCTTCCTCAATTGGATCAAACTTAAGAAATTGGACGAACAACACTCAAATATGAAACACATATTCTCTCATGTTTAATACATACATTACTCGCTCATATGAAACTCAAAGAGAAAGGAAAGACATAACACACGAAGCTCTCATACTCACAAGCTCTCAATATCACAAAAACACTCTCAAAGCTTCGGTGTCTTTATCTCCATGGGAATTCTTCTTATATAGGCATCCGGGTCCTCTTGTGATTGACATTGATCATGATTATCTCCAACAGATAGAAGAAAACCTAGGTTAAGATAATTCTCATGGAATTTTATCCTAATAAAAAAGTAAAGATAATTCTAATCTTAATAAAAGAAGTTCAACTTCTATCCATCAATTATCCCATAGAGAGTCCATCTCAATCACAACAACCCGAGTGATTTCTAGATTAGGAGTTAATCTTAAACACAGTCACTTGTGTGTTATCTATTGAAAAACATAAAATTCAAATCAATTAAAACTCACAAAAACGTGTACCGGAGTCATTGTACACAGAGAGTTGGACACTCACTAGTTCAGACTACCTGGAGCCTACATTGTAAGCTACATGAGTTTACATAAAGTTTGAGTAAAAACACCTTATTACACATGTATCATTTAAATTAGGATAATATATCCTACAATATAGTGACAATAAGGTGAAGCTTTATATGGTTTCCTTTATGTCAAATGAGCTTCAATGACAATATGAGAAAATGAGTGATGCTGGCGTACTTCTACACCGACAAGAGTTGTATGGTGAGAGGAGTTGTATTGTGAGATTTAACATCTCAAAAGAACTGTTCCGTATGAAGATGCAAGAAGGATATTTTGTGCATGATCATGTGATTAAAATGATTGATTACATAGATTTCTCAAGTAGTTGGTATTCAATATTAATGTTGAATTGAAAATGTATTAGATCCTACAATCACTCCCAAAGTCATTTTCACAATTGGTTATGAATTATAACATGAACAAGTTGGAGATTCAATTACAAGAACTTTAAACTTGTTAGTAACTACTAAGGGCACAATGAAGAAGTCTACCAAAGGTCAATCCCTTTTCCATTCTGGTGGAACTTCCACTAAGAGTAAATCTAAGAAGAGGAAGTCTATGGCAGAGAAGGATAAAAATCTTAAAGGAAAGGGAGTTGCAATCAATAAAACAATTGTAAAAGTTACAAAATTTGATGGAAAAAAAATTCCACTATGGCAAAATCGGACATTGGAAGAGAAACTGCAAGCAATGCCGTGAAAGTTTAAATAATAAACCTTTGGAAGGTACATCTTTAATGCTCTATGATGACATCAAAATAGTGTTAGAACCGCTATGACGATTAGTTGGTCAGGTCTGTCTGTTGCAAGTGAATATCATGAAAGAGATATCAATAAACGTGAGGTAAAAACCCGCCTGAGGTTTTCCTTAGGCGTAGGCGCTCTAACGCTCAAGTCAGCATGGACTCAATTAATAAAAGTGACTCGGTATGCAGAGCTCTTCTATCAGTCTAAATAGTGATTTGCGATTAAACTTTACATGAGAATAAGGCTCCCTTTTATAGGGGTTGAATGGTTCGAGTTTTACGTATGATAAAACTCCCCAATCTATTGGCTGGGTGTATTCCTTGGAGGCTTAGTCCTTTTAAAACTCCTCTTCATAGTTGAAGTTGGAATCTTGAGAGATCAGTATCCTACTGAGGGATCGACACTGGTTAAGACCTTGGCACCCAATTCCCTTTTTAGGCCACGACGTGGCATTACGATGCCATGACGCAGTGTGGCCTTACCATGCCATGGCATTACCATGTCATGGTATGATGTGACCTTACAATGCCATGGAACGGCACGGCCTTACCATGCCACGACGCGACATCCTAGCATGGCTTTACTAAGCCATGGTTTGCCATCTAGAGGTTGATCACCCTAGACGACCTGTGCCATAGCACTCTTACCATACAGGGGAAGTTGTGTATCGCCACGTGTCATTCTTCGATTGGATAAGGTTATTTTATGCATATTAGTTGCCCCCAACTTTTGTATCAATGCGCCGTTCTGGCAATTTTGATGCAAAAGTTATGTCATAATTAAATGCTAAGGCGACATTTGAATTTGATGGTCAGAATCAAATAGTAAAAGCAAACCGATTGTTCTGAGCCATCCAATCCGAGCCATCCCAACTATATATAAGAGGGGTCTGTGAATCATTTAGCCATCGTTGTCACTATTTCCTTCTTTCTGCTTCGTGTCATGACACGTCCCTTTCTCTCATACCGAGCCGTAACATCTTTTGTTCAGGTCAGTTTATCATTATTCTTTTCTTTTTTGTTTTAGAAGAAATATGTCCTACGGCTCGATAGTTGGACCCCGGGATGACTCATCAAGTTCCACCCTTGACAAAGTGAGATTGTATAGGTAATTTTTAATAACCGTCTAGAAATAGCTGCACCGAACCTAGTGCGGCCAACCAAATGACATGGCGGCATTCTCGCGCTGAAAGATGTCGAACCAACCCTCTTTTTTTAGTTTAGCTAAGAAGACTACTCAAGGGCTTTCATCTCGAAGATGGCCATAAATCTTTTTTATCTTTCTTTATTTTGCCAGACCAATCCAGCATGGATATGTATCTCACTATGATCCGGCTAGTTAGTCCAGGTTGTCGATGAATCTGCTATGACCTGATGTGCCCCTTATGGTAACATCGTCTCGAGTGATTTGGAGGCACATCGGCCTGACTTGGGTGTTTTGGTGTCTGATTCCACAAACCATCTTGTAGTGACTTCTAAGATGGTTTCTAGGATTCCATCCCTGGTCAATTTTGAACGGTATGAGGATATGCCCCTCATGGACTGGATAGGGGGACTAAATATGTAGGTCGTGAAGGTATGTAATATTCAAGTAACGTTTTTTATTCTTTTCTGCCTCGGCCCGATCACTCTTTATACTAATGATACCTTGCTTATTTTGGTTCCAATATTGTCAAATGATCACCAATCTAGCCAGCATCCCAGGGGGGATAGTTGTTATTGCTCTTAATGAGTCAATCACTTTGGAGTGACTAGTGTGAAGATCGAGGCCGAGGTAGAACGGATAATGTTTGAGATGGCCGATTTGATGAATGACTTGTCCACTATGGCTTCCTACCTCAACAAATAAACTTGAAAAGGCCCGACTCGAGTAGGTTACTCGGACCAACAAAATAGAGTTTGACTAGCAACTCCGAACTGAGAGGGACTTCTCTTATTAAGCCGATCGTCGGAGCGGTGTCGATGACTTCATGGAGTCCGAGGAGTTTGCCTTGGACTGGTGCCTGGAGGGATATTTTGGGCTCCGAGGCGGTATCAAGATGACTTGTATGACCTTAATTGACGCCAGTATGGACGTTTCCATTTTCGATCCTCTATTTCCCAAACCCATTGGCAAGTATTACTTGGTGGAATCCATAGAAGAGATCTATGAGGACTGTTGCTTGGTCAAGGAGCGAAGAAAAAAGGTTGTAACAGAGGAGTCCAGAAAGGATCTTAACGAGGAAGAAGAAGAGACCTTCATGCCAGAGGTGACTTCGAAGGATCGTGTTCGGCCAGGTGCCTCCCTAACACATCTTCCTGGAGACCTCGCCTTGGGGCCTTCCGCATCTTTTCTAGCTAATTTAGCTCATACTGTTGCCCTGGCTTAGGAAACATTACCGCAACAAAGCCTAGATGGTGGCCAGGAGGATAAATAACAATTAAATTGTAATAAACTTAATTTTTATGTTTACTGCCCATGCTGGGGTGGACTTTTCAATTCTTCTCTTTTCTTGTAATACTGTTTACTTATAATGCAATATCGTATTTGAATGCAATTTATTCTATTTCACACTTTAAATTTTATGTGATTATATCATGTATTCCACTTTGGCTCGAATCCTAGTAGTTTCCTTGCGGTCCAGTCTAGCCTTCAAGGATTTTTTTATCAATTGGCTAGGCTGGGATGTGATTTTTTGGCATTCCAAATTTCTTGTTGTAGCTATGGTAGGGACCTTATTTTATTTATTTACTTATCCATTTTTTGTATCGACCGGTCCAGGATATGTCTTATTGCTTTTCCTGGTCCCTTAGTTTTTAACTAGAATTTTATGGATGTGTACCAAGAAGAGGCATCACATAACCATGCCATATCATTTATTCTTTCAACAAATGATTATGGGTCGGGCATTTCCTCTGCGGGGTCTCCCAACACTTTATATTTGATCAATAAACTTTTTAATTAGTGTCAACTGAACTAAAGTGTAACCTCAATAGGGTATCTCATCACTCAATTTTTTAGCACCAGAATCACTTTTGAATGTGAACCAAGTCGGGGCATTTCATCAACGTGGTGTTCCGGCACTTAGATCCACTTCAACCCATTTGGTGAAGTAGTCTATTACAATAATTAGATTCCTCATTTGTCCCACTGTTTGGATGAAGGGTCCCAAGAGGTCCATTCCCCATTGAGCAAATGGGCATGGGTTTTGGAATGGTACTATATCAATAGATATTACCCTGGGCACATTTGAGTGCCTCTAACATTTGTCACACTTTTGTACCAAATCTTTTGCATCTTTCATCATTGTGGGCCAATAATATCCGCACCTCAACACCTTATATCTAAGAGCCCATGCACCAAAGTGACTGCCAAAAATTCTTTCGTGGAATTCCATAAGGTCATAGGCAGCCTCCCCTGGTGGTAAAAACTTCAGATACTGTAATATGAAAGATCTTCGGTAAAATTCTCCTTGCAAAAATGGTATACTTGGCTGCTCTCTTCTTTAGGCCTGTTCCCTCATTCTAGTCTTCCGGGAAAGTTCCATTTTTTGAATACTCACGTATTTGATCTATCCAGCTTGGCTCAGAATCTACCTTCGCTATAATGGTCTTGATCTCAATACTTTGCCGTGGCAAAATTTTCACCCCTACCGTGATAGGAACTTCTGCTAAATGTGCAGACACCAACTTGGCCAATACATCAACTTTGACATTTTGCTCTTGTGGTATCTGTCTTATCTCCACCCTAGGTATTTCTATCATCAATGCTCTTGCTGAGGCAAGATATTTCACCATACATGAGCTTCTCACCTCATACTCTCCTTTGATCTGCTTCGTAACGAGCTGAGAGTCGCTATTAATGATTAAATTTTTCACTTCTAACTTTTTTGCCATCTTCAAATCGACAAGAAGCGAATCATACTCGGCTTCATTATTGGATGCTTTGAATTTAAAGTGAAGTGCATGCTCAATGAATATGCCCGCCCAGGTAGAGGAGTAAAATTTCGGTGCCACCACCCTCCTAGTTTGATGAACCATCCACAAACAACTCCCATCGCTCATAGCATGGTATGGGCTTTTGCTCGTCGACTGGGTTGTAACATTCAACAATGAATTGAGCTAATGCTTATTCTTTTATGGCCTGACGTGGTTTGAATTGAATGTGAAATTCCCAAAGTTTGATGGACCACTTTATTAGCTGGCTCAAGGTCTCTGGATTTTTCAACACATTCTTGAGTGGCTGATCTATATAATCCACTATGGTATGGGCCTGAAAGTATGGCCTAAGTTTTTGAGCCATGACTATCAATGATAGTGCTAGCTTTTCGATGTGAGTATATCTTGTTTCTACGTTGTGCATCACCTTGTTGGTGTAGTAAATAGAACTTTTCATTTTATCCTCCTCTTGAACCAACACAGAACTAACTACATGTTGGGAGGCTTCCAGGTATTGAAAAGTGTCTCCCCTTCCTTTGGGCAAGTTATAAGGGGAGGATGCGCCAGATAGTCTTTTAGATTCTCAAAAGACTTTTGGCATTCATCCATCTAGTGAAAATCTTTTCACTTCTTTATTGCCCAAAAGAACAGTTTGCACATGTCTTCGGATCTTGCCTAGAATATTCCTAGCGAGGCTGCTCGCCCACTTGGGTTTTGTAACTCATTGACATTCTGAGGTGGTTCCATGTTGATAATGGCTTCCGCTTTTTCTGGGTTGACCTCAATTCCCCTACTGGTAACAAGAAAATCGAGGAATTTTCCTGAGGCCACTTTGAAAGCACACATATTCGGGTTGAGTTTCATGCCGAATTTGTCTAGAGTAGCGAACACTTATTCCAGATCGGATGGATAGTTTGTGGCCACTTTACTTTTAACAACCATATCATCAAAGTAGGCTTCCATAGACTTTTCAATATGGTTAGAAAAAATGTGGTTCACTAAGCATTGATAAGTCACTCCAGCATTCGTTAAACCAAAGGGCATTACTTTGTAGTAGTATATCCTTTCTGAAGTAATGAAGGAGGTGCCTTCTTCATCTGAAGGATTCATCTTGATCAGGTGATAACCCTAATAAGCATCAAGGAAACTCAGCAATTGATGGCCACATGTCGCATACACTAGTTGATCAATCTATGGGAGTGGGTAGCAATCTTTAGGAAAAAATTTATTAAGATCAGTAAAATCGACACATATCCGCCATTTACCGTTAGCTTTTCTAACCATAATGACATTCGCTAACCACTCTGGGTAATGAACCTGTCTAATAAAATCTATTGTGCCTAACTTTTGTACTTCTTCCTTTATAGCCTCCTGTCTATCCATGGTAAAATTTCTTCTTTTTTGCTTTACAGGCTCGGACCAGACTAAGATCCTTAGATGGTGCTGGCTAATATTCGAAGGAATTCCTGACATCTCATCCACACTCCATGAAAAGTTCTTCACAATTTTTAGCAGCACAGTGGTCGTCTGTTTAGCTAGATTTTCCTCAAGTTGTGAGCCAATGTGAAATTTACGCTCCATACACTCCTCAACTATAATGGGCACCAAATCCTTCTTATCTTTCTTTATTTTGCCAGACCATGGTATGGCGTGGCCTTACCATGTCGTGGCACGATGTGGCCTTACCATGACATGGCACAGCGTGGCCTTACCATGCATGAATTTGTCATGCCACGGGATGGATTTACCTAGCATGGTTTTACCAAGTCATGGTGTGCTGTTTAGAGGTTGATCGCCCTAGATGACCCATGCCACAACACTCTTATCATACAGGGGGATGTTATGTATTGACACATGTCATCCTCTGATTGGGTAGAATTATTTTAGGCATATGACTTTATTTTGATACTATCTTATCAGTTACTTCTAGTTCTTCTTGGGTATTGGATACTGGTGCAAGTTCTCATATTGAAAAATCGTTGCAGAAAGTACAAAAAGTTAGAAAACTAAATAAAGACAACATAACCGTATGGGTAAAAAATGGAGCGATTATTGAATCATTAGCCATCGGAACTCGAGCCTTAAACCTCGGTGATGAACATGTTCCTACTTTAAAGGAGTATCTTTGTATTCCAACAATTTTAAGAATATTATTTCTATTTTTTCTTTGGATAGGGCTTGGTATTTTTTTTGTCTTGAGAAAGGCAATAGTTTCTTAAATGATAATAAGAAGTTATTATGTATTAGAAAATTAATTGATGGTGAATGAACATAATCATTGTAATATTGTTGAGCATGATAATAATAAACCAAAGTCTAAAAGACCTAGAGATAAAACAAATAAACCTTATTTGTGGCACTTAAGACTTGATCATATTAGTGATAGTAGGATAAATGAAATGGTTATGGCTTTCTTTTTGAATCTTGCAGATTTGGAACCTTTACCTACTTGTAAGTCTTGCATCCTGGGTAAGATGACTAAGCATCCTTTGATGGAAAAGGTGTGCATACAACACAATTATTGGAACTCATACATATTGATGTGTGTAGTTCAATGAGTATCATCGCGAGGGGTGGTGATCTCTACTTCATTATCTTTACCGATGATTACTCACGATTAGAATATTTATATTTAATGAAATTCAAATCAGAATCTTTTGAAAATTCTAAAGAATTCAAAAATGAAGTTGAAAACCAAATTGGAAAACATGTAGAGATACTTCGATCATATCGAGGTGGTGAATTCTAAAGCAATGAATTTATGGATAATCTTAAAGAGTGTCATATTATTTCATAGTGGACACCTCTGATTACGCGTCAATACAATGATGTATCTAGAGAAGGAGTTGTACTATATTAGATATTGTGCAATCCATGATGTGTTAGATAGATCTTCCTACATCCATTTAGGAAATGCCCTTGATGCTGGAAACTATGTACTTTACAACGTTCCATCTACATATGTTCTCCATAATTCATATGAGATATGGAATGGGAAAAAATCAAATCTTTATTATATTAATATTTGGGGATGTCCAGCCCATGTAAAAAGGATAGAGGCAGACAAGTTGGAGGCTAGGTCTCACAAATGTAGATTTGTGGGATATCCTAAAGAATTTTCAAGACACTATTTTTATCTTCCTTCTGAAAACAAAGTGTTTGTTTCCAAAAATTTTGTGTTTCTTGATGAACATTTCATTCAAGATCAAAGTACAGTAAATAAGGTAGAGCTCGATGAAGTGATTGATAAATCACATATTGAGAGTGAAGTGACTAAAAACCTATTGAAGTAATAATCTCAAATACACAGTTTTCTTGTAGGACTATTAGGATATCTACTCCACCTAAGAGATTTGGATATCTTGTGAAACCTTGACTCAAAATTTTAAAATTTAGTTAAGCTACGGATCACCCGTAATGAATGGGATCACAAAGAATTATTTTTGAACTAGGTTCACTAAATGGGTCATAATGTCTAACACAGATGTCCGTTTCGGACTCATAATATATCAAATCGAATCTTAGTTCAAGTTGGCTATGAAAATGAAGTAACACGCCCATAATGGCACCTTGGCGTATGGCCTAGTTCAAATAAAGCAACCGCCCAATCTAGAAGTCCCTTCTTGGGGACTCTGAGAAAGGGGCCTTGGCACAACACAAATTTTTTTGGGTTCTATTTAAATCCAAACTTGGACAAAACATACCACCATTTGTTCTACCCGATTTTAGATAGAGAGAAGAGAAAACTTAGAGAGAATGAGTTATTTTGGAGGAGATAAAGCTTGGATTTCAAGGATTCAAGAGTGGGTAACAAGATTTAAGAAAGATTCAAGGAAGATTTACGGATTTGAGGTAAGTTTCTTGAGTTTTGGAAAACCTAGGTTTTGGTTAGATTCGTAGAAACCTTTGATTGGTTAGTTTAAATGTTTGTGGAATTTGATTCTAGATTTGATTATGGTTATGTATCTAAGTTTTATTGTCGATTTGAAGTAGAAAATCGCTTGGGTGAAGATTCAAGTTTTAAGAAGAATTCTAGAGAGAAAAGTGAGTTGTAATAGCCCAACCAGAGGGGTGCTATTGTTTTAAGCTAAATTGATATCCTTAAGGCATTTAACCTTCAAATTATCATAATGCTATTCAATCCTAGTCAACCATCTAGAATCCATCAGTTTCTACCCCAAATTTGACAGCACCTCCTCATATATCGGAGGATGCTCACCTAAAATGCGTAGCACATAACAACACAATCATACATAAAAGACCTCCAGCCATCACATAACATGCAACCACAATCCTAGACAGGCCCTCAAGCCATCTACGTTCAACAATATCAACAAATCAAATTGACACACAATACATCAAATAAGTATTCATGATTCCAATCCAATAGTGACATGTAGTCAATAACCAGCCTGAGAGTCTTGATCACATGGACCGCCCTCTCGACCGTCCATCAACACACTGAAAAGCTGTTTCAAAGTGTGTACTCAATATACACATACAATTCTAGATATAACGTTAACATATTATAAGAGATCACCCTCTAATACCCTTCCCACATCTCGAGGTGGCACCATGTCATCATGCCTCTCGTAGATTTTCAGTGCCAGTGCCATTATTGGGCTCACCTGTGTGGAAAGAAAAGAAAGAAAAGTGTGAGCAATGGCTTAGTAAATGTAAAAGAAGACAAAAGAATACATAAGCTGAAAAGATCAATGCAACAATATGCTATAGACCATGAACCAAGTCAACAAATGCTAATCAAATCCAAGATCATTTCCCTTCCTCATGGGCCAGCGAGAATGATGCATAGAGCATCCATTCCATCAAGAGGTGAACACTGCCACCATAAACTTCCCATTAGAAATAGGACCAAATGTAAGACTCCGATCTTACCCACACTAATATAGGCTTCTCGAACTGACCCCCCAAGATCTCAATGTGTTTCCTCACATGGGACTCATTTGGTAGGAACCCCAGCTCTGGTTCCATAACCTCCTCCCACATGACTCCCAAATAACCTACGGGAATTACGAGTCCATACCCGTTCTTTCCATGCAGCTCTAATGCATAACAAATGCTATGCCATTGAATATATATATATATGTATAAGTCCAAAATATATATTAACTATTCATGATACATGAACAAGAACCATACATGCTTGATATAAGATCAAACAATTAATCGGGAATGCATTTAACAATTTTAGAGATTTTAAGAATACCCTAGGTTCGTTCTTCCTCAAGGATAAATAAAGGAAAGAACAAAAATATGGAAGACCAATAAGGAATAAAAATGCATTTAAATATCAAAAACAAGAACGAAATATATTGGGTTATAAATCCCTTATCTCGAATCTAAGCAATTACCAAGATAACTTCCAATTTCCAGGGTTTGGACTTTTCCAAACCTACCATGATGTAAATTCATCACCCATTCAAACCAATTAATTCCCAATAACCAACATCAACATAAACCAAACCAACAAATCAAGAGAAATTACCTTTCTCTCCCCAAAACACTCAAATGAAGTCTTGAAGCTTTCAATCCACTAGATCAATAATCAACTTAGTACATAACATCATAAATAGACTCAAATCAACAAATATAGTCATTCTAAAAAACCTATTCGAAGTTCCAATCAAAATCACAAAAACCCTAGCTTTTATGGAAACCAAAAAACTTACCTCAAATCCTCCAAACTTTGTGTAATCCTTGTTGAATCTTGTTCAAATCTTCAATCCAAGCCTTAATCCTTGATAATCCCTCAAGAATCTCTATTTCTCTCTCTATTTTTTCCTCTCTCTCTCTCTAAAACTCAAGCCTCACCAAGAAAATACAGGTTTTGGTTGTGTAAGACCATTTAACAGTTCGGGGTGCGCCCAGGCGCACTTGCTAACCCCCGGCCTGGTGCAATTTTTCCTAGGCACCCCTAGGCCCACAGGTTGGGTATGCCTAGGCGGAGTGCGCCTATGCACCCCTCAACTCAACTCTTCCTCCATTTTCCCTTTTGTACGCGCATAGTTGTGTTGCCTTAGTTTTCTTTACTTTGGTTTGCTCTAAGCTTTGATTTGATATATTATGGGCCCAAAATAGACATCTATGCTAAAAGTTATTGTCCGTTTAGTGAACCTAGTTCAAATATAACTAATTATGATCCTATGCTACACAAGTGGTCCATAACATCTTCATATTCGTTTCCAATAATTATTACCCAAAATTTATCTGGAATTTAATATTCTTGGGTTGGGTTTCACATGAGTTTCATGGATTTATGATTTAAATCATGTTGTTATGGGTTATTGGGGATATTTGGATTATGAAATGAGTATGGTTTTGTTAAAATAATTGATAGGATCGAAAGCGGCCAAAAACCCTAAAATTTGGGAATATTCGATATTGAATTTGCTTGGATACAAGGTGAGGAATTCTTACTCATTTTCCTTCATGCTCGTTGTTCCTCTTTAGCTAAATAGCGGTTTAATTTCTTCATTGGTTCTGTAATTTTTTGTTCTTGCCTGATTTGTTCCTAAGGAAGAACATATGTATGATTTCGATATTCATGATATGAATGCACACCTGTATGACATGTGTGATCATCAATCATACATGGGTTACTCTTGAAACATGCTCCATGAAGTAATATATATAGGTTGAATATATGTATATGTCTTGGTGAATATCTATTTGTTGTGTATTAGAGATGCATTGGGAGTACGAGTATAGGCTGGTGACCTCCTTCAGTTGATTGATAATCATATGGAAGGATCGTGAGGTGTCAAGGCATTGATGCGGAACTAAGTGATTTCCATGCAAAGCAACTCACAAAGATTCCGATGGGCTGGTTCTAGATCGTGTCTTGATCTTGTGTTGACGTGGTGAAAACCATGAAAGCAAGTAAACCTCTTTTGGTGCGACATACATTGTGAGCTAGGCTTCCAAAGTACTATGTATTGGAGACTAGAAAGGGATTGGCTTGTCATGTGAATGACGTGTTATGTTCACATTGTAAATGGTACTGCTCTAGGAATGTTTCAGCCTAAATGATAATTATTATTCTCCTTTTATCCTATTGGGCCTTCTACTTACCCTTTATTTTTTTCCTCACCACATGTGAGTCTAGTTCGAGTACCGGAGATGCGGATATTTTCTATGGCTATTAAGGAATTATTTTATTCTCGCAAAATGCTCAAGCAGATCAATCATTCTATTATTACTTTGGTTCCTAAATCTGCTAATGTATCTTCAGTGGCTAATCTTAGGCCTATCTCATGTTCCAATGTTTCTTACAAGGTTATCTCTAAAATTTTGGCTGACAAAATAGCCCTTTCTTTGAAAGGGATTATTAGCCCACTCAAAATGCTTTTATGGGTGGTCGATGCATGGCGGATAATATTCATTTGGTTCAAGAATTACTGAGGCATTATGGTAGAAAGCGAGCCTCTCCTAAATGCCTTATAAAAATTTATTTTTGGAAAGCTTTTGACTCTGTGTAATGGTCTTTTCTCAGGCATGTTCTTCTTTTGTTTGGTTTTCCTAGGGAATTTGTTCACTGGATTAATACATGTGTGGAAACCACCACTTTCTCTGTGAACGGTAATTTATGGGGCTTCTTTCAAGGACAATGTGGTATTAGGCAAGGGGACTTTATTTCCCCTTACATTTTCATTGCTTGTATGGAGTATTTTTCGAGGCAATTGGCTATTGCAGTTGTTGATTCCTGATTATAAATTCCATCCTAAATGTGAGGCCTTAGGCTCACAAACTTAGCTTTTAAGGATGATATCCTTCTTATGTCTCGAGGAGATGTTATTTCTACTGGTATTCTTCATCGTGAGCTTCAAATTTTTGGAAGGGTTTCTGGCTTGCATATAAATCCTTCTAAGTCATCAATTTTCTTTGGTTGGTTAAATCAGCTTGTTAAAGACAAAATTATTCAATTTACAGGGTTCTCTAAGGGTAGGTTTCCATCACTTACCTTGGAGTCCCCCTGAATCCTCATAGATTGCTTGTTAGTCAATTTACTTCTATATTCTAGAAAATCCAGTCCTCTATTCAACTCTAGATGAGAAAGAGTATCTCTTATGCTAGCAGACTTGAGCTAATTAGATCTGTCCTTCAGGGGATTGAACAATTATGGATTGGGATATCTCCCTTACTGGCCCAGGTTATTCAAAACATTTGTTGCTTATGCAAAAAAAAATTATGGAGTGGTGGGTAAGAGCAAGTTTGCTTTGGTTGCCTGGAAGAATGATTGTTTATCCAAGCATGAAGGAGGTTTGGGATTGTTTAATCTTTATGCTAGGAATAATGCCTTCCTTGTCAAATAATTGTGGAATATATGTTAAGGCTGATTCCCTATGTGTTAAATGGATTCATCACCATTATCTATCACATAATACAATATGGAATGTCAATCCTAAGGATCTGACTCTCCTCTATGGAAATATCTTATTTAGCTTAGGAACCTGCTTGTTGATCATTGTGGAGGAGAGGGTCAGGCTATTCATTTGATAAGGCAATGAAATGAGGCTATTGATACTTTTTCTAGAAATGCCTATGATTTTTATAGATCTAAGAGGGGTGTGGTTCACTGGCAAAGGGTGGTGTGGGACACATGGCTTCTTCCCAAGTGCTCTTTTATCCTACAGTTAGCTATTAAACGAAGGCTTAGAACTAAAGATAGGCTAAGGTTCATCCCAACTGATACTTTTTGTATCTTTTGTAGGCAAGAGGAGGAGTCTCATGGTCATATCTACTTCAAATGCCCTTGGGTTTAGGTGTTTTGGAAAAAGGTCAAGGATTGGTTGGGTACTACTCCTGTCCTTAGTACCCTAATTAGTGCTCTCAGACGATTTAATGGAGGAAAGAAGAGTATTAAATAAAAAATGAGAAGGGTTGCCCTAAGCCTAGTGGTTTATCTTATATGGCAAGAGAGGAACAAGCGAACCTTTGAGAAGGCCCGTAAATCTATGGATGGCATGATTCACAAGTTCAAGACTTTATTTTTTAGAATTCTATATTTTCATGTCAAAGATCCTAATGTTGCATCTGTTTGGATTATTGGTCTCATGTTTTCCTAGACAAATCAGTGTTATGGTGTTGATTATGAGTAGGTTAATGACCTTGTTCTCTAAACTTACATGTTGGATGCTTTGTTGTCTGACTCATGGTGTTCATGCTTGGTTAAGGCTGCTCCATGTAGTTGTGCTGCTTATGCTAATCTCTATAGTTGATTGCTACTGCTACTACTACTCCACATCTCATTATAGTTGCCTGTTGGTTTATGTTATTCTCATAACAACTGTTATGGAGGGTTGTACTGTGGTATTAGTCTCTATTCCTACAGATTGTGCTCTCTGTTTGCTGGGTAAAATAAGTTGCTATTTTGTGCAAATAATGCTCTTGTCTTCATGGTCTAAGTTCATGGGATGTTGGCTAATGATGACTATTATGGGGATGCTTTAATCATGTTGTTACCCTCTTATGGCGTAACTGGCGTGAAAGGCATGCTGAATTTTTACATGGCGGGTTATTTGCTTAGATTGTGCTCCCTCTTCCTTTGGTGATTGAGGTACTGAGTCTGGATGGAGCTGCTAGGTTGCAAAGTCAGCTGGATGGTGCTCTCTCTATCAATGTTATTGACTAAATAGCTTTTGTATTCTTAATAGTCATTTTGGCTAGTTAGTTTGTTCTCCTCTCGCATGTCAAGGTTTTGATCTTTGTACATATACTCTCTTATGGCTCTTGCCAGTGTTGTCATTTTTTTGCTCGGTCTACAATACTTACATTTATTATAATAATAATAATAATAAAAAGAACATGCAAGTGTCCTACTTTCTAGGGGACTGGAACGAATTGAGTGCACATCATGCCTCAACAAATCCAAAAAACGAAGCCCATGATGCAAACAAGTAGCAGGTGGTCCATCATTACCCAAAGTCCTAATATTCAGGAGAGAGTTGCAAACTAATGCTAGAATCAAGACTCAGCATAGAAGTACATGATCTTCCACTCTATCAAAAGTAATCCATCAAACTAGAAGAGGTCACTCACACTCAAAGGCCTAAGGATAAGAGAAGCATCAAGTGCCCCACATCAAACACAAACTCAACGTCTCAAAACTTATCCTTTTTTAGGACGAATCCAGTCAACTATCCTTAAAACTTAGCTTAGTTCAAACCTTCGGATTGTAGCCTTCACAACTATTCTTATGTATTTAGCTAAGTTCAAACTTCCGAGTTGTATCCACCTCAGCTATTGGTAGTTTTAGCTTGTAAAACACAATTTTTCATGCACTCCAGTATAAGTCAATAAAATTCAATATATTTCAAGATGTTCTTCATTTGATGTCATTTCAATAGAAGCTCTTATATTCTGGCGTTAGGTTTCTATTATTGCTTATATGTGATGCATAGTAAATTTTGAAGTTTTCTCAAGAAAGCAAGCCCCAAACTAGTAAAATATTAAATAAGCGTACATCCCTAGGCTTTGCACTCACACCAAATTCTGTCACGCTCACAAATCTGTATTCATTATAATCTGCACGCTTCACGCTTCATCAAAAGGTGCCGGAAGACGACTTGATTTTCTTCCGGCCCAAAAGGAACCAACAATATAATAATTTATATAAAGTATTAAATCGTAAGAAATTAGGCAATGATCATAATAATACACGGTGGGTTTTGAAACTGCCCTAAAACAGTGGCGGGACGAACATTAACTACTTTTCAAAAGAAACCCATCTCCCTTAATTTAGTTTTTCTCTTCCTCTCTCTCTACCCTTCTAATCTTTCATTCATAGACTTTTCTTTCTCCATCGACAATCAGTTTAGGTCTATGAACATCCGTTCATGGCCTAAACCAAAACCCAATTTTAAGGAACAAAAAAAACTATTTTTAAGAAATAAAAAAAATACTGCAATAGTACTGAATTTTCCATGGGAGGCTGCATATCTGTAGTACCTGCAAAAGCAGGTCGAATCATACCCCGGAAATCACATGCCACGACAATCACCACCACGACCACACACGAGTACGAGGTAGATAGCGGCAGCAGGTCAATAACTTTGCGGGCAAAGTCGGTCCTAAGAGATCCGGCTGGGGATGACATTTTTCATAATTACACATTTGCAAAGGAATTGGGGAGAGGGTAGTTTGGGATCACGCACGAATGTGTGGAGGTGGAGACGGGGAACAAGTACGCGTGCAAGACAATATCGATGGAGAAGCTGAGGACAGAGATCGATGTGGAGGATGTGAGGAGGGAGGTGGAGATTATGAGGCATTTGCCGAAGCACCCGAACATTGTAGCTCTCAAGGAGGTTTATGAGGACAAAGAGGCTGTGTATTTGGTAATGGAATTGTGCGAAGGAGGCGAGCTTTTCGACAGGATAGTCGCTAAAGGCCATTACACAGAGCGAGCAGCAGCTATGGTTACAAAAACCATTGTTGAGATTCTGCAGGTATATACAATTATCATCCTGAATTTCATTCTGGAATTGGCGTCTGTTACGTGTTCGTGAAATTGTTGGAAAGAAGAAGAAAAATTGAAACAAAAGGAAACTCTTTAACACAAACTTGAAATCGTTGAGTTCTTTTATTCTCCGCAACTTTCTTGATAGCCAAAAACAAGATTTTTTTATTGAAGTTTATTTTCCTCTTATTTTTTTACGCCCCATTTGTCAGGATGTAAGCTGCAGATGATGAAATTTTGTTTGTCCTCATTTCTCTTATCTTAATGGAACATAACAATTGCACACTAAAATTATTCATGAATGCCATTAAACTCCATTTAATTTGTAGATATACATTCAGAGAGAGAGAGAGCATTTTTCATTGCCACCACAACTTGAATGATTGGCTACAATGTACCATGATTGGCAGAGATTATCTCGGAATCAAACTTTCGTGTTCAATTCCTAATTTTATATGCTAAAGCTGCAAGTCGTTCACTAGAGTCTAAAGTGATAACGAAAGGAAAAGTAGAGAGTACAGAAGCAGAGCTCATCTATGGAAGTTCACTTTCATAATTGCAACTAATTTGGCCTTGAGGATAACAGTATGTTAGTTAATAATTGAGATGCATGATCTTCCGCTGTTCATTCTGTGCGATTAAACATCTAAGATTGATTTCTGAAAGGATAATCTATATTTCTGAACATCATGAAACAAGTCTCTGTTGGCAATTTAGAAGGTACCTTTCATGTGAAAGTATGCAGCAATGTATCAAAGAAATTTCTAGTAGTAAGTGTATATTTTATTATTTTGGATCATAGACGTAAGCCTCCTTTGAAGTGAACAAATAGTTCTTGTTCTTGGAAGCTCTAATCGTATTGGTAATTGTTTCAGGTGTGTCATGAACACGGAGTAATGCATCGGGACCTAAAACCTGAAAATTCCTTGTTTGCTGATGCAAGTGAAACTTCCCAATTAAAGGCAATAGATTTTGGCCTCTCCATTTTCTTTGAACCTGGTATACTTTTAGCAGTAGCACATTTTGAAATAAGACTGTCTATGTCTACATTGGCCATGTAGCTTACTGATATGGCCTCTACAATTTTACGTCAGGTCAGCGTTTTGGAGAAATAGTTGGAAGTCCATATTATATGGCTCCTGAAGTCCTAAGGCGTAATTATGGACAAGAAATCGATGTTTGGAGTGTAGGTGTTATTCTGTATATCTTACTTTGTGGGATCCCTCCCTTTTGGGCAGGTGAGTTGCTTTATTTTATTACTGCTCTGGTTGGAACTTATCAAACACAGCGAAATCATTTCATTGTGTTTGTTCGAGTTTACGAGCACTTTTTTGCACTGGTGATGTTCCCATAACTAGTGCAGAAACTGAAGAAGGCATTGCACATGCTATTGTCAATGGTCGCATAGAATTCGAAAGAGATCCATGGCCCAAGGTTTCTGAAGAAGCAAAAGATCTAGTGAGGAATATGCTTGATGAAAATCCTTACAACCGGATGACAGTTCAAGAAGTCCTTGGTATGTGCTCTTCAGAACAATGCCATGTCTATCTCTTATTGAAGTACGTGTTAACGAGGTCGGGAATCTTGAGAAAGGAAAAATGATAAGCTGCATGGGATCAAATTTCATAGAAATGTTTAGTTAATTTGTCCAGAATTACATCAATTAGTGCTGCTTGAAATAGATAGTTCATAGTTCTATTGGACTTAAAAACAACCAAGGAACTAATTAAACTCACCTATTAATATGTGCATGAAGAACATCCTTGGATACAAAATGCAAGTAAGGCTCCCAATGTTTTTCTGGGAGAAAATGTAAGGACAAGGATCAAGCAATTCACGCTGATGAACAAGTTCAAGAAGAAAGTTATAAGTGTAAGTTCCCAAACACTGAAGGCTTTTATGAGTTTAGATTTGTCTCTACGTTAAAAAAAATTAAATTTGTCTGTATTTCCTTTCAGCTTGTAGCAGACAACTTGCCCAATGAACAAATTGCAGGAATCAAGCAGATGTTCAACAGGATGGACATTGATAAAAACGGAGATTTGACATTTGACGAGCTCAAAGACGGCCTTAAGAGGATTGGAGAGCATGTAGCAGATCATGATGTTAGGTTGTTGATGGATGCTGTGAGTTATCACAAACATTATTGAAAAAGATTCATTCTTTCAACCATTTTTTCTTTTTTTGGTGGTTTGAGTAATTCTAACATTTGAAAATGTTGTGCTCCTTGAATGAAAAGGCGGATCTTGATGGGAATGGAAAACTGAACTGCGATGAATTTGTAACATTGTCAGTCCACCTGAAAAGATATGGCAGTGATGAACATCTCTCTCAGGCTTTTAGCCACTTTGACAAGAACAAAAACGGATTCATCGAGTTCGAAGAATTGAGAGAAGCCTTGTTAGATGAGAATCTTGGTCCCAACAATGAGCGAGTAATACATGAGATCATAATTGATGCTGATTTAGACAAGGTGGTGTTGAACCCATATACAAGTTTGTTATTGCATTTTTCTTACTTTTCTTCTAATATATTGCAAAATAACTTGACAGGATGGTCGGATTAGCTATGATGAATTCAGGGCAATGATGAAAACAGGCATGGATTGGAAAATGGCATCCAGGCAATATTCAAGAGCAAAGCTTAATGCACTTAGCATGAAATTGTTCAAAGACAAATCTTCCCCACATTCAAGCTAAAATTCTCTTTTTACTAGCTTAAAGACACAAATTATGTCACGCCCCGTTTCCGGAGACGCGACTGGGTGCTCTCTCCGCACCCTTCCTAGGTCACTAGTGTGAACATCCGGGATCAACCGGAAATCCGGCGGCACCTCCCCGTATATCGGAGAGCGCCCACCTGCATCAGAAACGCAGCAACAACAACATCACACTAGCAACCTAGCAAACATAGGCCTCGGGCCTCAACCACATGCAATCCTGACCCTATGCCTCAGGCCATCCACTACCAGCATGCACAAACTGATGGCATCACATATAAATCAACACACAGATTTATAAAACATCAAATATAACCATAAATCAACATCTACATCCACATACAAGCACCACAGTGCCAAATGGTTATATTCTCTCAACATAGATATACTACGTACACCCACATGCATAGAGTATATCTCTAGCACCCTATTCTATCCAGGGCCATCCATGTCATGACCTGCTCACCGATCCGCAGCACCAGTACCCGTACCAGTGTCTCCTGTGGAAGGAAGAAAGTAAAGGAGTGAGCTAGAAGCTCAGTAGGGTATGAAGTAAACATCAATATAGGTAGAACCAAAAGGAAGCAATGCATCAATATGTAACTACCACATGAACGTATACTCAACAAGTTCACATCAACATTTACCCGGATAACCCTTTTGGAGCATAACAACCACAATATCATTGCAACTCAATGAAATATTGCACGGGAGCAAGCTCACCACAACCAACCACTCCTAGGATCATCCGGTTGCGTGAACCTATCACGCCCGCACCCCACAAGGCAAGTCACTCTTGACCTTACCCCTAGTGCGTTATCTTACTTGGAGTTCACATGACTCAGTGGTAACTCTCATCACTTCGTCATCCCACCAAGTAGCTTTCAAGAAACCTAGAGGTTCCCGAGTCCATACCCGGTCCCCCATGCATCTCTAATGCACTATGTCATGACATGCTGAATAGATATATATATGAACAACCTACATATATATATATATATACATAACTACCATGATGCATGAACGGAAATCACATCGTGTCCATAGGAGATGGAACACTCACACTTGGGTCATGCAACATCAAGAATCAACAAGAATCACAATTAGGGTTCGTTTCCCCTTAGGAGCAATTAAGGCGGAAACACAAATGGAACGACCAATGAGGAATCGAAAAGCTCTTTACATATCGAAAATGAACGATAGAAAGAATGGTTGGAAATCCCCTACCTCGTGCCGAGCAATTTACCACAAATTCCACAATTACGTTCCTAGGGTTCCGATTTCCCAAACCTAACAATGTGGCGAAACCGAACCCATTCACACATCAATAAACAACCAACAACTCATATAAACATCAATTATATCCATAAATTCGAAATTACTCACCTTCTCTCTCTAGAAATTTCTCCAAAATCCTCCAAACTCAACCCAAGCTCAACTCTACTCCAAATCACAAACCAATCTACATAAACATCCAAAATCAACCTATAAACAATATATCTAAAGCATAGCACTCAACTCTTCAAGAATCTAGCAAATCTAGAAAAACCTAGAATTTACAAAAACTATGAAAAACTTACCAAATCACTTGAATCAACCTTGAATCTTCCTTACTTAGTTTCAAGGATCATCAATCCACAATCTCCAAGTCAATCTCTTGCCAAAATCTCCTTCTCTCTCTTCTTCTCTCTCACTTTCTCTCTCTAGTCGGGCTCTCCAAGAAAAATTATGCAGAAATGTCTAAAAACTGAGCTTAAAAACTGATTTCCCGATAACCGTCCGGACGCTTCACTGTTCTCTCAACACTCTGCCCACTTCGTAGGCTTAACCGTCCGGACGCCTCGTTAGACCGTCCGGACGGTCTACTGTTCACAGCACCAAAATTTTCTCTAAAAATGACTCTGCCCCAGTTCCTTCACAAACCGTCCGGACGGCTGTTTTAACCGTCCGGACGGTTCCTATTTTCCAGAAACCCAGTTTTTCTCACTTTTATTTTCCGGCTCGGTTCAAGCTTCGATTTGATATATTATGGGCCCGAAACGGACATGTATACTAAAAGTTATGCCCCATTTACCGAACCAAGCTCCAAAACTATTTTTCTATGATTCCGTACCTCACGGATCATCCGTATTTCAACTCAAAACTAAAATTTTTGGGTCGGGGTTTCACAAATTAAGAAGAGCTGCTGTCTTTCATTTCAGTTTTTAGACGCTCCAGAACCAAAATAGAAAGTAACATACTGGCACAATAAATTAATTTATTGCTGTATCTTGTGTGGATACATTTTTAATACCAAAAAAAAGAAAGAAAGGATTTCATATATTTTCAATGCTGTTGAATCCAAGGGAAAATGACTACTCAGAGGGTACATGTATTTTTTTTTCTAAATAAAAGATTGCCTTGAAATATTGTATAAATAAAAAAATAAATAAATAGAAATACTGTCCAGACTTTCATTAGTCTGAAACCAAACACTGAACAAAAGCTATAAACCAAAACCAAGGTTTATCTAGTGCAACAAATAGGGATTTAAGGTTACTTCTGTATGCCTGACAGCCACAAACGTACATTAGTTATTCTTTAGGGTTTACAGAACAAGGTTAAATAAGAATGTGACTTCATCCATCAAATTGCCGCCCGTAAATCAAGTTCTACAGTTTAAAAGCCAATATAAACCTTCTGAATAACATGGAACTCTATCAGAATTTCAAATCCTACTACTGAACCAAACTTTATAATAGCAGCAAGTTAAGGAATGCTCAAAGGCAAACTAATAATCACAAGCATTCAGGAGAAAAAGAACTGTTATATCCCAGCGAAAGGGACACATTTTCGCATTCTTTACTAGCAAATATGTGCAAAATACATGCGTTCAACAATGAAAGAACGTGCAAAACAGCAACATGGAAACAAGTCAGAAGCTTGTATACAATAAACCATACTTCCAATGTCTCTATACTTGCACCATGTATATAAAACACGAGCTGCTGCAATTTTAACCTCAATTGATGTTTGGTTTCAATGCCCCGACAGTTCAATGAAAAGCGCTGCCAAAAGACCAACAATTCCCTTAAAGACCTACCCTTTACTTCCTGAAGTATCATCTGCATTCCTGCTAGAACCGCCACCTTTAGAACTTCCCTTACCTTTACCACCTTTATTTGCTGCTCCCACCTGTATTTTTGGTGCCTGTTGTACCGCTAGAAGCCCGATGAGAATCCACATCGGCGATGCCATTCTCCAATGCTCTGACCAGGTTCTCAAAGAAATTCTTTGTCGCACTGTCGAAGTCAAATAGAATATTAAGTCAAGTGACCAAAAAATAAGTATAGACTATAGAAGTTGCAAATCAAAGTCGTTGGCACATCTTATTTATAACTCCCACTGTCCCACATATTCCATCGGCTATGCTAATATCACCAACCTTTTTTATTTTTGGAAAGAAACCATCTAGGAAAGAAGACCAAGTCATTCGCTACTAAATACCTAACTACAAAACTATGCTCAAATAGAGAGATCCGAGCAAAACAAAAGGAGTTGGCAAAAAATGACAAATAAACATTTTTCATGACCTCAAACCTCAGAACCAGTAGAATTATGATATTACAAAAATGACCCCACCAATGGTGCTCCGCCACATCATATATGACACAAAGAACATTTAAACCTACCGAGCAGTCATCTCGGTAGGTGGGCCACCTGCTGGACCTACCAAGATGAAAAGCAGTTAGGTGCGGTCCACAATCATAATTAGAAGACACACTTCAATAGTGATCCTTAATCCTATATAAAGCTCAACAAGTCAGGTATTATCGAACTAACTAATCACATTTTGAACTCTGGCTCAGAAAAAGCTCTAGTCCAAGGAGCTTGCCTGATTTTGTGAGGAGAACTGACTTGAGCGTCGGAGCGCCAACGCCAGAGGACTACCTCTGGTGTGGCCTTTAGCTAACCTTTGCTCATTGTGCTCAGTTGCAGGATTGTTTGGCTGGTCGGCTCTTTGGAAGGACCTGCATCCCTAAAGATCCTGCCTAGTAGTTAAGCTGCCTGACTGCCTGGTAGGTAAGCTGCCTGGACGCCTAGACTGACACACTGCTTGGCTGGTCAGTTACCTTATTGCCTGGCTACTCGGCTTCTTGGAAGGATCTTCATCTTTGGTATCCGTGCATGATTGCAGGTCTGACCAACTGATCGTCTTCTCGGTAGTGACACCTTTTTGACGTCATCAGTTTGGCGCCGTATGTGGGAAAACCTAAGTTCCCTTACTTACAATGGTTAGACCTCGAAGAACCAATGTGAACGATCCTGAGACATCTCATGCCCATCATCTAGCAGATGATGCCGAGCAGCAACACCACGATTATGAAAATGTTGTAGAGCACGAGATACCCTTGGATGCACCCCAGGTCCAAGAAGGGATAAACGTCCAGGTACCACCCCAGGAGGCTTCTGGTTCTCCCATCAGCACTGCACGGTTTAATCAGCTTTGTCAACAAGTGCAGCTTCTTACTGAGATGATGATGGCTAACCAGCAAGTCCCACCTTGGTCTATTGAGAGGAATGAGGGTGATAGAAACTCTGACTCTCTCGAGCCCAGGAGCAGGAGAAGGGATGACAATCGGGAAGGAAACTCCAACACTAACAGGAACACTTATTACTCCCACATCAATGATGATGTTAATAAGCACCTTCAAGAGGTAGATCGCAAGCTAGCAGCCCTGCAAGGATGCAATATCATTGATGAGATGTGGGACAGTTCCATGACTCCCCTGTCTAGGGATATTCTTGAGACAGATATACCTCGTGACTTCAGGCTGCCCAGCCTTGAGCAGTATGCTGGGAAGAAAGATCCCTATGACCATGTCATGGGATACAAGTCTATGATGGAGTGTAAAGGAGCCTCAGATGTAGTACTATGCAAGGCCTTCCCCTCTACACTTATTGGGCCAGCTCGGACTTGGATTATCAACCTTCCCAGACATAGCATTTACAGCTTCTAGGATCTCTCCAGGAAGTTCAGCCTTTGATTTACAAGTGCTAGAAAGCCCAAAACCACCAATCAAGATTTGATGGTGATCGAGCACGAGAAAGAAGAATCATTTCGTGACTTTATTGGAAGATTCAACCATATGTGCCTGGAGATCCCAGATGTACAAATTGCTGTAGCAAATGCTGCTCTGATCAGGACAGTTCGTCATGAGCAGTTCTGCAATTCCTTGTGCACCGATGCACCCTAGTCCATGGACGAACTCCTGGCAAGGACTGAGAAATATATCAAGGCGATTGATTCATTGAAATCTTCTCGTTTTGCAGTGTGAACCTCTCCTGATAGAGCGAGAGGCTCTGGTGAGAAGGGTCGTCCAAGAGGGATGGGAGGTAGCCGACCAGGCAGTGATAAGAGATCAGGAAGAGAAGACAACAGGCGAAGAGACCAGTCGTCTAGGAAGTCTCAAACTGGTCCGCCACCTGGTCGTTTTAGTAATTATACTCCACTAAATGCTTCCCCAAGAAAAGTGCTGAATGAAATAGTGGCCTAGAACTTGGTCAAATGGCCAAGGGAGATTAAGACTCCTCTAAATAGGAGGAGGTTCTCAGACAAGTATTGTAGGTTCCATAAGGACCATGGTCATGATACTGATGACTGAAGGCAGTTAAAAGATGAAATTGAGGAGTTGATAAGAAGAGGACACCTCAAGAAGTACACTGCAAATCGAGAAGAAAAGCGGATGAGAGATAATAAAGAAGATGATGACCGTAGAAGGCCACGAAGAAGGGAAGACTCTCTCCTCCACGTGAGAGAGGCACGACAGGAACAATTGATTTCTGTGGTGTCATTGTTGGAGGGTTGGCAGCAGGTGGAGAAAGCACATCAGCTGGGAGAGCATATGCTCGCCTTACTGAGCAGCCAACCAAGGAAAAAAGGGTCAAGAGGGATGAGGAGGTTATCACATTCTCAGAGAAAGATGAGGAAGGTGTTCGAGTCCCTCACGACGATGCCTTGGTAGTTGATGCAGTGATCGCCAACTTCAACGTCTTAAAAATCTTGGTAGACAACGGGAGTGCGGCAGACATCCTGTTCTACCACACCTTCAAGGCTATGAAGCTTTCGGAGGAAAGGCTAAAGCCAACCTCAGTACCCTTGTATGGGTTCACAGGAGAGTCAGTCATACCAAAAGGAATGATAACCCTCCCAGTCACACTAGGAACACATCCCAGGACAGTGATGCACTTGGTGGACATGTTGGTAGTTGATGTGAAAGCTTCACACAATGCCATCATAGGAAGACCACTACTTCACAAGGTGAGAGCTGTTGTGTCAACCTATTGTTTGAAGATGAAGTTCCCCACCTCGAAGGGAGTTGGTGAAGTGAAAGGAAATCAGAAGGCTTCCCGGAGTACCTACTTCACTAAACTCAAAGAAAGGAAGAAAGAAAAGGTCTTGGTAGGTAGCCTAGATATGAGGGCAGAAGAGCAAGTGTTCAAACCCACTCCAGTAGAGGAACTCAAGAAAGTTGAGATCATGGCTGGCTCAGGAAGGAACTTCCTTGTTGGATCTCAACTTGGAGAAAGAATGACCAAGGAGATCACTGAACTACTCCTAGCGAGTGTAGGTACTTTTGCATGGAGTGCTGATGAGATGCCCAACATAAGTACTGATGTGATAACACATCGATTAAGCATTATACCTGGTGCCAGACCAGTTAAGCAGAAGAGAAGGAATTTTGCTTCTAACCGCCAAGAAGCAATTAAAGAAGAGGTGACGAAGCTGATGGATGCCGATTTTATTAGAGAAGTCCAATACCCTGAATGGCTGGCCAATGTTGTCATGGTGAGGAAAGCCAATGGGAAATGGAGAATGTGTGTTGATTTCACTGATCTGAATAAGTCTTGTCCTAAGGATAGCTACCCACTACCAAAGATTGATCAGCTGGTAGATGCCACCTCAGGACACCAGCTCCTCAGCTTCTTGGATGCCTATTCGGGGTACCATCAGATAAAAATGCATCCCGAAGACCAAGAAGGAACCTCATTCATCACCCTTGAAGGGACGTATTGCTATAAGGTGATACCATTCGGATTAAAGAATGCTGGAGCCACCTACCAGAGGTTGGTGAACCATATTTTTAAATATCATATAGGAAAGTCCTTGGAGGCTTATGTGGATGATATGGTGGTCAAGAGCAAGAAAGCTGAGGACCACCCTACTGACCTGCGCAAGGTCTTTCTTACACTTGATCAGTTTGGAATGAAACTTAACCCAGAAAAGTGTGCCTTTGGAGTGGCATCCGGGAAGTTTCTTGGCTTCCTGGTAACCAGCAGGGGTATTGAGATGAATCCCGAAAAGGTGGAGGCGATCCTGCAGATGGAGCCACCCATAAATGTCAAGGAAGTTCAAAAGCTGACCGGCCGAGCAGCATCACTAGGGAGGTTCCTTGCCCGGTCCGGAGACAAGCGCAGACCATTCTTCCAGGCATTAAAAAAGGCCAAGGAGTTTGAATGGACACATGAGTGTCAAATTGCCTTTGAAAATCTTAAAGATTATCTAGGACAGCCTCCCCTCCTCACTTGTCCAAAGGAAGGTGAAGTCTTGTACCTCTACCTGGCTGTATCGCAACATGCGGTCAGCGCAGTGCTGGTGAGTGAGGTAGACAAAGTGCAAAGACCGGTATATTACATAAGCAGGGTAATGATCAGTGCAGAGACAAGGTATTCTCATGCTGAGAAGCTAGCTCTGTCGCTGATAGTGGCAACAAGGAAGCTAAGACCTTACTTCCAAGCACACAAAATAATTGTCTTCACTGACCAGCCACTAAAACAAGTCCTTCAAAAGCCAGACACTTCAGGAAGATTAGTGAAGTGGGCTATTGAGTTGGGAGAGTTTGACATCAAGTATCAACCAAGGAAGGCTATTAAGGCACAAGCCTTGGTTGATTTTATAATTGAATGCTATAGAGAGACCAACCAGGACAATGCCAACGCTGCACCTGAGCAATGACAATTGTTTGTGGATGGATCATCTAACTAGGAAGGCAGTGGTGCTTGCATTCTTCTGCTTGGCCCGGGGGGCATGACCATAGCACATTCCTTGTGATTCAACTTCAAAGCCTCAAACAATGAGGCAGAATATGAGGCCGTACTGGCAGGACTACGCCTTACTGAGCAGCTGGAAATTAAAAATTTGATCATTCATAGTGACTCACAGTTGATCACCGAGCAGATCAAAGGAGAATATGAAGCAAAAGGACCAAGTATGGTTAAGTACTTGGTAAAAGTACAGGAACTGATGGAGAGGATACCAAAGGTAGAGGTCAGACAGATACCTAGAGGGGAAAACTCAAGAGCCGACGTGTTAGCACGGTTGACGTCTGCCTCCTCAGTACAGGTACCCACTTCAGTTCAAGTGGAGATACTCCCACAAAAGAGCATTGAAGTGCAAACTTTGATGGCGAATATTGATTTTGATCATGAGTCGAGTTGGAAGGATCCAATCAAGAAATATTTGGAGGATGAAAGTTTGCCTGAAGATCGCAACCAAGCAAAAAGCCTCCGAAAAAGAGCAGCTCGATATACCCCGATCCAAGGAGAGTTGTACCGAAGATCATTCACTCTTCCATATATGAAGTGTCTAGCACCCAGAGATGCAGACTACGCACTTCGAGAAGTGCATGAGGGGATATGCGGAAGCCACATAGGTGCCAGGACCTTAAGTCACAAAGTGTTGAGATGTGGGTACTATTGGCCTACTATGATGAAGGATGCCAAGGGACTCGTGCAGAAGTGTGATAAGTGTCAAAGGCACTCAAACGTACCACGAGTACCTTCCTCTGACATTATCCCCATGCAAAACCCCTGCCCATTTGCACAATGGGGCATGGATCTTCTTGGACCATTCGTCCAGATAGCCGGGCAGAGGAGAAATCTCATTGTAGCTGTTGATTACTAAATGGATAGAGGTAGAGCCATTGGCGGCTATCTCAGAACAGAAGGTGATGGACTTCATATGGAGAACTATTGTCTGCAGGTACGGCTTGCCACAGGCCCTGGTGGTAGACAATGGAAGACAATTTGTTAGCAGAAAAATGCACAAGTTTTGTGAAGACCTTAACATTGACCTAAGGATCACCTCTATGGCACATTCCCAAGCTAATGGACAGGCAGAAGTTACAAACCGAACCATCCTGGAAGGCCTAAAAACAAGGCTAGATGGAGCAAAAGGGAGATGGGTGGAAGAACTACCTAGTGTGCTGTGGTCATACCGCACCACAACCCGCACTTCAACAGGTGAAACTCCATTCGCCCTCTCATTTGGGACCGAAGTTGTCATCCCAGTCGAAATCGGAGTACCTTCACTGAGGACCACCAACTTCGAAGAATCAACAAATGATGAGCTGTTGCTAAACAACCTTGACCTCCTAGAAGAAACTAGGGAGGATGCAAGGATCCGAATTGCCGCATACAAACAGAGAACAGCTCAATACTACAACAAATGAGTAAAAAGAAGAAAGTTCTCTATTGGAGACCTTGTACTAAGAAAGGTGATTGCCATGGGAAAACACTCAGGTAAGCTAGGTGAAACTTGGGAAGGACCCTACCTAGTTGTGAAGATCTTGAAGGAAGGCACTTACAAGATCAAAGATCCAAAGAAACCAGGGGACATGAGACCCTGGAATGTGGACAATCTTCGAAGATACTATATGTAAAGCTTTATTGTAACACATGATGTTTCTATTTTATGTATTTGCCTTTCAGCTTGAAACATGCAGGAATGAATAAAAGATCAAGTCTCTTTCCCAAAATAAAGCATCACAATGCAGGAGAATACTTGACCTAGACAACATGCAAACTCAGCCAAAAAATTGGCTAAGTATCGATGTCATACCGACCAACGTCGCAAGATGATCATACTCAAACAAATTTACCAAATGAGGAAATGAAGATACTATGAGCCTGGTTGGCCTACCGACCAGGTCAGTATCTACACAACACTGAAGACTTGACCCCAATAAAGAGGGTCCAAGAGCCACAGTCGGTCTACCGACCAGGTTTCAAGATATTCCTAAAAAAAACTGAGCCCCAGTCGGCATACTGACCAAGCCATAAAGATACGAAGACTTTGATCCTTAAAGAAAGGAGATACTAGCACCCTGGTAGGTCTACCGACCAGGATAGTATCTACAATCTCTTAGAAACTTATTAAAGAAAAAATTGAGACTTGAAAGTTTCAAAATACAAGAAGACTGGTCGATTTACCGACCAGAAGGGCATGATGATCTCCAAAGATTTAAACAAAAATACACAGGTACACATAAATGAATGTGAATTACCGAGCAACAAAGTGCTTATTTTATTAATAACCAAACAGGTACATAACAAAAAGGGGCTAAGCCCATACAGAGGAAAATCTAAGAATCTAAAGCAGGAACTCCAGAGCCAGACTCCTGAGCAGAAGATACATTGGCCGGTAGAGCTGGAGGAGCCTCCTCGGTTGTCTCAGCAACTGGGAGAAGAGCTTGGTTTGGTGCTTCCTGGTCAGCCTCCAAGTTCTCCTCTTCCACTACCTCCACCTCTTCATCAGAGGTCTCCTCCTTAGAAAAGTCCATCTCTGCAAGGCCTCTTTTCCTTCTCTACTCAGCTTTCCTGAAGGTTTCAAGGATCTCCTCCTTGGACTCCTCAAGCTGGTCCCTTCCCATGAGAGAAGGGCACAAGGGCGTAAGGATTGAAGAGTCCAGGCCAGCTTTGACGAGCAGTTTCCTGGACTCCTTAACCCCTCCCTCAGGGCAGCCTTGAACTCCCCAGAGTCTCTGAACTTCTGGATTGTCTGCTTCTCAGCATCACCGAGGAGTCGTTGGTACGTCTCCTCAGCATTTTTTAGCTTACGCTCCAAGGAGACTGTCCTATCCTTCAGCTCCCTCCGTTGTCGAGCAGCCTTCTCCATCTGAGCAGAGTGAGACTGCTGCATCTCTTCCATCTCTGCCTTCATCAGGTTGAGCTCGTTCTTAGCCTTGGTAGCCCGCTCCTCGGCAGCATCAGCTCTCTCCTGCTGCACGGTCTCCTCATATGCAAACCGAGCAATGCTGGAAGGAAGGGCAGAGAGGTGCACAGCAGTCTGGAAAAAAAAGTTAGTAAAAATTTATCAAAAAGAAAAGAAACCGAGCTCAGGAGGAAAAAATTCATACCTGCATGAAGAGGGAGTTCATCTGAGTCAGATGCTCCATGGCTGTCAGACTAGACACCCTGTCGTAGTCTGTATGGGTAGGCAAGTGCTTCAACATCTCGGTAGCCACTCTTGGGCTGACCACCCTGTCAGTCTGACTGACATCCCACTCAGGAGTGTGCCGAGCAAAGTCCTCCTCGATAATTGGTCCCAAGGGGTATCATTAACCTGGCGAGGGATTTGAGAAACCCCAAGCCGAGGAGTTCCAAGCCGAGGAGATAGGGCACTCCTAGTAACAATTGTTACCGATGTGGTTGCACCAGTAAGAACTATCTCCGACGCCCTGGTCTCGCCTGTGGCCCCCACACGTGGCCTCTTGAGCTCCTTTCCTTTGCCAGTTTTCTTCCTCTTCTGTTGCCGAGGAGCAGGGGCCGCGTTCATCGCCATATACTCTGACAGGTCGGCCATATCATCACCACAAGTCAAATAAATACCGATCAGTGATGATAACCAAAAATATTGAAGAAATGAAAATATGCAAATCTTGCCGAGATCCGTAATAAAAATTAGACACTGAGAAGTCCTGCAGACTGAACTTCATGTCGGTATCAGCTCCAACGGCAAGGAGTTCTTTCCAGGCATCATACAATTTCAGTTCCTCGCCCTTCAATTGGGGAGGACGATTGAACTGGTCGGTAAGTGGTACCGACCAGGTTGTACGAAAAGGAAGTTCCTCTCCTTCAGGAAGAGGAACTTTCACAAAGACATATGAATTTTTCCATCTTTTGATGGACTGGTTATACAGGAGAGACCTCAGTCCAGGCTTAAGTTTTAAATAAAAGAGGCCAGGAGAGTTCGGTAGATGACACAGAAGAGAAAGGTTTTGAATGACCGAGGAGGAGATACGAAGATGATATCTGTGAGAAAGACAAAGAATATTGGCCAGGAAGTGCCAGGAGTTGGGTGCCAGAATGGCTGGAGAGAGGTTGAACCGACGAACAAGACTAGTTATAGCTGGTGGGAAAGGAATCCTAGCACCAGCTTGGAGTGACCGAAGTGAAATAGCAAATTCACCTCGCCTAGGATGAAATGGAGACTCACCGTTACCCACACGTCGGTAAGGGCAGGGCAGACCACACTTGGCCACTACCTCGTCAATATAACTATTTGATTGATCGCAAGAAAGGTAGGTCGGTTCAGGGATGTTAGCATCACTACCTCCACCCCTCTCATTGGGAGGGGGCAAGTCATGGGGGGCATACTCTACAGGATGATCTACCGATGATGACTCTACAAATGTTTGTTTTATCGAAGGAGGTTTGGTTTGAGTTATAACAACCTCATCGTTAGAGGTGGTTGCTCGGTCACTATCAGAGGAAGAGGTGGAAAGGCCAGATATAGAAGATGTGCTGGAACTAGAGGAAGACATGTCTTACCTCAATGGATGCTCGGTAAAGAAGAGTTTTGTTTTTGAGTGCCTTCTTGCTTGGTATGCACAACTGCTCGGTATAAGCTCTCAATTTTCAGAAGAAGTATGGAATGACCGGTTTCCAGGTCCTTTTATAGCCAGAGGCTCCCATCAGATCAACGGCCAGAAATAGATGGCCAATAAGCCGCGCAGACATGGACCGTTCATCTAAGAGTCTGGGCTGTCATCTCCTCATTAATGGAATGGCATAATTACTCCTCTCATCGATCTGCGCAGAACGACGCCTCGATAAGGGAGTTGGGCAACTGATATTACAAAAATGACCCCACCAATGGTGCTCTACCACGTCATATATGGCACAAAGAACATTTAAACCTACCGAGCAGTCATCTCGGTAGGTGGGCCACTTGCTGGACCTAGCAAGGTGAAAAGCAGTTAGGTGCGGTCCACAATCATAATTAGAGGACCCACTTCAATAGTGATCCTTAATCCTATGTAAAGCTCAACTAGTCAGGTATTATCGAACTAACTAATCACATTTTGAACTCTGGCTCAGAAAAAGCTCTAGTCCAAGGAGCTTGCCTGATTTTGTGAGGAGAACTGACTTGAGTGTCGGAGCGCCAATGCCAGAGGACTACCTCTGGTGCGGCCTTTAGCTCACATTTGCTCATTGTGCTCAGTTGCAGGATTGCTTGGCTGGTCGGCTCTTTGGAAGGACCTGCATCCCTAAAGATCCTGCCTAGTAGGTAAGCTACCTGATTGCCTGGTAGGTAAGCTGCCTGGACGCCTAGACTGACACACTGCCTGGCTGGTCAGTTACCCTATTGCCTGGCTGCTCGGCTTCCTAGAAGGATCTTCATCTTTGGTATCCGTGCATGACTGCAGGTCTGACCAACTGATCGTCTTCTCGGTAGTGACACCTTTTTAACGTCATCAAATTACAAAGCCATGTTTAAATCTACTGCCAACATTGATCATTACGAAAAAGGTAATAGCATAACTGTAGACCCAAAAATATACAATCAATTTGTTAGGTCAGGAGAGGCCTTTGACAACCTATAAAAAAACATTGGAATGTCAATCGTCATGGGGTTACTGTATAACCCCACATTTATCTATAACTGTATATTCGAGTATGTTAAATATGTATTCGAGTATGTATCGAGCAAAATTTAAAATTTGTTCGAGTAAAATTTGTTGATTCTCGAGTACTATATCTTTGAATTTGATGATCGAGTATGTATCGAGCAAAAATTAAAATTTATTCGAGTAAAATTTGTTGATGCTCGAGTACTATATCTTTGAATTTGATGATCGAGTATTTTTTTTTTGAAATGTTCGAGTGACAATTAGAATTATGTTCGAGTACTAATATTAATTTTGTTCGAGTATTACTGACATTTATCTTCTTGGTTTGACGACTGACCCAAGTCTACACCCATTGGAAGAAGTTTACTACCAAACCGAACAAAGAAGGGGGTGGTGGGATGAAAATAATGTTTTTCAGCACTATTTGTTAAGTGATAATCTAAAAGGTGGTGATCCATGGGCTGAACTTGATTTTCTATACTTCCCTGCCAACTTGCGCAATAAACATTGGGTTGCAGTTGAGGTCATGATGGCTTCAAAGAAAATAAATGTGTATGACTCATTGATTAGCGCAATTGATATTGCGTTTGTCCCACTGTCAACCATGATACCTTGAATATTGGGACTATTTGGCTTAGGAGATGGTGATACACCCCAACTGACAAGCAGGTGACTTTTTTATGTTGCAATCAAGTTTTCGTATAAATTTAGTCCATTTTCTAATGTATAATAAAACTAATATGAAAGTAATTTGCTTTGCAGGTCGGATTGTGGGATGTTCACAATCAAATTTATTGAATGTCACCACGACGATATGCCATGGAGTTTGATTTCCTAGGATGACATGGGATTTTATAGGAGAAATTTAGCAATAGAATCACAGGGACGAAAATACTCAAGGTAAACAAATTTTTATGTACTTGTAAAATGTATTAGGGTTTAGGGTACCTATATTTTATGTTGTGTATACATTTTTTTAGAATGGAGTACCTATATATTAAACATTTGTTCGAGTATATAAAATTCTTTGTTCGAGTATATTAAACATTTGTTCGAGTATATAAAATTCTTTGTTCGAGTATATTAAACATTTGTTCGAGTATATTTAATTGTTTGTTCGAGTATATTTAATTGTTTGCTCGATTATATAAAATTCTTTGTTCGAGTATATTAAATTATGTTGTCATAGCAAAACTTTACTAATCGAGTAACTTACATACACTGTTCGAGTGTGAATAAATAACCATGTTCGAGTAAGAAAATTTAATGTTCGAGTAAACAAAGTAACATAATCCGATACAAAAAAGCAAGAACTTGGTATACATATAGTAACTGCATTCTACACCAATGCTATTTGCTCCCTGCATGTTTGTTGGTTGTGGCCACGTTGTCGACAACGTCCACAAACCCTCACAACAATAGTTTCCCCATTTGAAGGAATTCTTTGTTGTCACGGTCGCCCACCTTGACGTCTTGTAGCCGGAGGCAATAATCTGTTTCCATCTGGAATAACGCGTTGATCTTCAATGGCTACAATTCAGATGGGTTCAACATATGCCACCATTATCGCCTCGTTAAAATAGTATCGAGAACACAATGAGTTCACCAATATGTTACGTAGCCGGCATGCAACCAATGTGTGCACACAAGGTACCTGATCAAGATCAAACACCTTACATGTACATGCCTGTGCATGTAGGTTTACTTGGACATCACCGAAGTCATCACACACGCAGTACTCATTCTGATCGATTGGTTAACACACATCCTCTGCAACCTCTCAATACGCTTTTTAGCTTCTTTATCTACCTGCTTGCAAAGGAAAGAAGTAACAGATGCTGCCTCTACGCGGCGATCATGAAACCATTCTTGCAGTTTTCCCCGTAACTGCTCCTCCAATGTTGTAATCAGTGCACCGCGCACGTCGCGTTGTACGACATTTAGACATTCAACAATATTTGTTGACATTATTGTATAACGTCGACCACCAGCATGTGATAGTGACCACTTATGAAAGCCGGCTTCTAACAAGTACACATATTGTCTGTTAGCATCAACATAACAAATCTGATTCATTAGATCCTCGAATTCTGATACTCGATATACCTTTGCAGCTTTCAAATATATCGACATAATGGAATCAGGAAACCCTTTAGCCTTCATGTTTAGCTGTATGTGCACAGTACATGCACCATGAAAAGCTTATGACAATACTATAGAAATTGCCCGTTCAATGCCAGGATTTTTGTCTGATACACTAACTAGCTGCGAAAAATCTTCAAATGCAATGGCAGCTCTTAGTTTCTTGAAAAACCATTCCCATGATGAATTATTCTTTGAATCCCCAATCCCAAACGCAAATAGATAAATACGTTCATTGCCATCCAATGAGTACCGTCAACGGCAATAACGGGCCACATTGTAGTACGAAAACCACGTAAACAAGAACCAATGGCCATGAAAAATTACTTGAAATGGTTCCCACTATTTGACTAGATATGAGTAACTGTCCCAGAGTTATTCCTCTCTAACATTGAACAATAATGTGGTAAGTAAGCATATGATTCTTCTAGGTTTCCCCTTACTGATTCTAAGGCAGATTCCCTAGCCCTCCATGTTTTATCGTAGCTGATATTTACTCTGTTTTCTTTCGGCATATTGTCTATTATGTTCTTCGGGCGGTAAACACGCCCAATGCTTTCATAGCTAACTCGAATACAATCCCCAACAACCTTTCCCGTGGCTTGTTTATGGCCATGATCCACAAATTCCATCAAATAGGTATGCATATCTGCAAAAAGTTTCACAATAAAAAGTTTTGTTTCTCTTATTTTCCTCGATCTCATGCGCCACTTGTATCAAACGACAATACACTCGACCACCAACAATGTCTTGGTGGACCTCGTCACCCGAAACTGATAGTTTTTAGTCATAGCATATATAGCAATTTACCTCTGTAGTTCCTTCTTGTTTTTGAATACATCACCAATCTCAAACAAACTAGAGCAGCTACTATTTGTGCCAAGAGTGTTGCTCCCACTATACTGCCCAAACTCGATATTGCATCCTGACACTGCACTCTGAGTGGCATTCCGAGGTAAATTTGGATTCGGGGGTTCAATCACATCATCAGATGCTCAATTATTTGGATCATCATCGTTGTCTTCATTATATTCTATGTATCCATCATCATAATCATAATATTCATCTTCATGCACAAAGTTCTCCTCTATTTGGCTCAAACCATTTAAATCAAAGTCCCCTGCTCTACCCCCTTGTACTGTAAATTGGTCGATGTCCAAAAAAACAAAAAGACTACGACACGATTGCTAGAAAATGAGTGGCTATGGCTGCGTCTCTAGGAAAAAGCTGTCATTTTGTGAAGGAGGATCTTCATAACGTGTTCTTGGCTGTGTTGTTACACAAAGTGGAGTGCCAGCTCTTCGTGGATCATCATTTTTCTTCACACAGTTATCGTCATTGCGTACAACTATCGGAGGCATGTCGAAATGAATGTTATACATGAATGGCAACACAAGATCGTCGAATGTACGATCTATGCCAGTAATCTGATATGTTTTATCGAACAACTCCTCAAACGCAGTGGAATCTTGGAGGATTATACCTTCGCTGGCACCCCCCTCTATATTTGTAAGCCCCTTTGGAGATTTCCTACTCCCAACCATAGATAACCACAAAGTCAATAACTATCATTACTGCCATATCATTAAAAAATAAGTTAATTATAGTTACTCGAACAAATATTATAATTTTACTCGAACAAATATTATAATTATACTCGAACAAAAAATAAAAAAACTCGAACAAATATAATTTTTACTCGAGCAACGTGAGAATAATACTCAAACAAAAAATTAACAACATTCATTAACGTTACTCGATCCTTTAATAGAACTTTACTCAAGCATCATGAAATAAAACTCGAACAAAAACTTAAAAAAACTCGAACAAAAAATTATAGTACTAGAGCTAATACTGATTGATGTCGGGTTCTTGTAACAACATTAGAATGTACTTCATCAATGCAAATTATTTTCCATATGCTAACTATGTAGGTTACACTATTATGCTATATTGATAATTATGCATTCAGTTGTGAGACAGAGAGTTTTTAGCTGCGATTTGGACCTTCTACTGCTTCATCATGAACGATGAAGAAGATGAATAACCTCGTTCACTTTCGATGCTCTTTTATGAGTTGTGTTAACTGTAATCATGTAATCGAGAAGAACTCGATATCAATCGAGGTTCTCTATCATGTTTTTTTCTTCTTTCTATTAGGTTTGTGCAGGATGTGTATAGTTATTAATGACGGCAAAAATGTCATAAAAGTGTTAGATTTCATCAGTTTGAGAAAGAGTGCTACTTTTACAAAGTCACTTTTCAAAAGTGCTACTTTTCCAAAATACCCAATATAAAAACATGTCTCAAGCTACAGGTGAAGTCTGAGACTTATCACTTTTGGCTGAGTGATACAAAGCAAAGCAAAGTGAATGGCAAGCTTTTCCCTACCCATTTAGATCATTTTCTCTCAAATTTTCAAGCTAATTTCTCCAACAATTCCTTCCATCTTCAAGCAAGGTAATTCCTTAGAGAATTTTCACCTATTTCATGAAATCTTTTTCTCTCTAACCCATTTTCTCTCTTGCACTTAATCAAGATTCTTTCCACCAAAAGAATCCTCTCTAAGCTTGATTTGGAGATCAATATCTAGTTTTCATCACTACTTGGTAAGGATTCCAACCATTTCTAAGTGTTTCAACAATCTAGAGGTTCTAGGGTTTCTAGGGGATTTGGGTACTTCAAATTAATGGATATATTTTCTGGTTCTATTAGTTTAATTAGACCTTATTGGTGTTGAATTCCTATTTTTAAATATGGGTTTTGAAAATCAAGTGGGGATTTGTTCTCTTAATTGAAAATTGGAAGAAAAAAAACAAACAAAGAAGAATTTTCTTAGCTTATAATTTAGGATTTAGGCATGATTTTGTAGTGGCTGTTTTACTGTTAATGGTCAATCCAAACCATTCTTTGATGAAAAAGAAATCTAAATCAAAATCTTTAACCAGAGACCAACTCCAGTATCTTGTGCGGTTGTGGCCCATGGGATGTATCAAAGAAAGCATTTATATTTGAAGCATGTTATGGGTTAACATATTTGGCTATAGAGATTAAGAATTGAAGGCATGTGTGAATTTAGTAGTGGTAGCTGATGTTCTGCAGTATGGATATCGTATATTAGTTTGTAGTTGCTGCTTATAGCATAACATAAATTAATGATTATTAAATTACCTAGCCTAATTGTCTACCCTTGATTAGTATGGTAGAATGTTGAATTCTAGAGAAATAAGATACTGTATTAAACGTTAGGGATAAGTGTCTTCTCGAATCTTCTGTATTGAATTAAATGTTAGGGATAAGTGTCAAAATGACCCTTCTACTTATAGAAAAAGGTCAAGTAAGCCCTTAAACTTTTAAACGGGTTAAACAAGCCCTTATACTCTATATATTGGGCTATACATGCCCCTCATGGTATTTCCCATCATAACAGCGCCTATCTTGCTGTTAAACTACATGTGTAATTTTTTATTTCATGCTAAATGACATGGCAGACACGTAAATGATAGCCATTACATTTTGGACATCTATGAATTATTTTTATCATTTAAAAATTAGGAATTCTAGATTGAAAATCATATCAGATACAAAAATCAAATCAGAATTAAAGATTGAAGAATTAAAATCCGTTGGAGCTCTCCTTAGTGCCTACTGGGATAAGATCCTCACATGGTATTCGCCGCGGAGGTGAAGAGAGGATGAGAGATGCAAAGGTGGGAAGAGAGGCGGAGAGAGAGCCAAAGGTGGAGAGAGAGAGAGTCAGAGGTGGAGTTGTTGCTGGGGTTGCTTTAGTACAAGACTGAATCTAGTGAAAAATGTGGTGTGTAGGTTGTGCTAGTGATGGTTGGTTGCGGAGGGAGTGAATGAGAGATTAGTGCAGGTTAAGCTAGATTCATCAATGGTGCTAGTGATGGTTGGTTGAGCCGGATTCATCAGCGACGATGATATTGAAGAAGAATAAGAGGTATAAACGTGAATAAAGGAAGTGAGACCAACCATCGCCACATCAGTTTTTTTTAACAGAGACTTGACAGAAGGAATAACAGTGTCCATTACATAAAGTATGAGAGCTTGTTTAGTCCGTTTCAAAGTTTAAGGGCCCACTTCAGCCTTTTTTGTAAGTAGAAGGGTTATTTTGACACTTATCCCTAAATGTTATAAATTCATTTGGGCTATTCCTGATTGTTCCAAGAGAGCCAAACTCATTACATGATTCATTGTATGACCTTTTCTTATTGATTTATTAAATATGTAAATACGCATTTACCCCTGAACGTGTTAAGTTTGACTAACACATATTTGGATGTTCGTGCTATGTGATTTATGTATCATAGCATTTAAATGGTTTTTAGTGGGCATTTAGTGGCATGATAGATCACCGGTCAAGGAGCTCAAGTGTTTCCATGTTTAGGAACGATGATTCGGGGTTGAGGATTTTATTATTATATGGATTTTCGAAATGGAAATGTTCGACGGATTTATACCTTCTTTGTGGATTTACCGTCTAGATCGATTTACGGTGCCGATGAATATGAAGTAGGGTACGGGTGTGGGAGCAATACACAACTCTTCGGAGTCATGGGATGGGTGTTTGGAGGTTTGAATGGGTGTACGAAGATATTTTTCTATACAGCATCTTGATGCATTCATTCCATTCTTTCACATTTCTGCCTTATTTTCGTTACTCTTATTTGATATCCCTACTGAGCATTCGGCTCACCCTATTTATTCTTTCCCCTTTTAGGTGAGCGATCTACTAGTACAGATCCTCCAGATCAGCATGATAGGGCGTGACCGTGGTGGCCCGACTTAGTAGAGTCATCCTGGAGTGTGTTAAGTTTTTTGTTCCCTTTATATGTTATAATATTTGTTATGGCGAGTAGTTGGATACTTTTGTTGTTGTGGCTATTTTGGAAGAGCCAGGAGAGAACTCTATATGATCGGGACTCCTCTGCCATATATATTATGTATGTGATTGTTGTGGAATCCTTGAGAGACTTGTATTGTGGAGGGTGTCTGGTGTTTGTTGGATTGGTTATAGAAGTGTGTTTTTATATTTTTGCAGGGTGGCATTCTTCAATTTATAGGGAGATGCTACGAAATTTTTATTGAAATTTTATGTCAATTTGTGACGTGTTCAGTGTAAGTATGTATTGCTTGTCATTTAGCTCACTCTCCTCGAATCGGGGCTTGACACAAACATAGTCCAACTCAAATCCATACAACATCAATGAGTCCTCCCTTGGACCCACCCTGATAACCGCAGGGCGTCTCCTAGCCCAGGTACTCACCAGATTTGGATAAGGATTGAGCCTGGTGTGCCTCACCTCAATCTAGTCTTCAGATGTTAGGCTGGGTTGCCAGATGTGGGTCCCACGCACTACAAATCATCTATCAATAATCTCATAGCATCATTACAAAAGAACACCTGAGTATAGTCCACAAAATAGGAAGTGGACCCCATAGGAGACTTGGGGCACGAGGGTGCAGTCAGTTGCACAAATATAGTCAATAGTAACACAAAACAATGATACAGTCGCAATTGCAAGATTTAAAGCAGATAGGAGTGCAAAGTGGAGAAATTCCCAACTACTAGAAAATTCACATAAACAAACGAGTAGAAGCCCATTGGATACGAAACCCATATAAAAATAAGGTAGAACCCCTAGCTACAAGGTCGACTAACACTGCCCCATAGTACCACCTTAGCTATCTGAAATTCATACCCAAAATCCTAAATCAGTCTCATGCATCGAAATGCATAAATATATATACCCAATACAGTTGAAATACAATAAAAATCAACCTGAATAGTCAAAACTTGGTTAAACTAGTCAAAACTCGATCTAACCGAGTTACTCGGTCAAACCCAGTTAACTCGGTCAAATCCAATCTCACCCAATCAACTCTGTCAAACTCGGTCTAGACCAGCTCAGACTGGTCAGACTCTGTTGAATCGGTTAAGCCCAGTTCAACAGCTCCTCCCTTTGTCATCGCTGAAATTGGCGATTCCGGTGACATTACAAGACATGACATATTTCAAAAGAAAGCTCTCAGAAAATGCAACCTAACGATACCTTGTTCGTCTCGTAATTCCACCAGAATCTGCTGGAATCTAACCCAAAAGTCGCTGGAAAACTAAACCCTTCTACGACTGATTCCGCCTTCCATAGTGCACCATATCTAGTGATTCAACTTGGGTTTTGCTCCTCTCTCCACAAGTTTCGATTTGATACCTTACTCGCAATAATCGGTCAAGAAAAGAGTAAAATCCACTTTCACATCTCTCTCTCTCTCTCTCGCGTGAAGAAGAAGATGAACCAAAAAATCTGCGTTTAATCCCCAGATTTCTATAATTACCATTTTGACCCTATATTTTCTCATAAAATCATCTAACTTCTAAAATTCATAATAACTTCAATTTAAATCCGAATTTAGTGATTCTTACGCCAAAATTCTTTTAAAAACATGTAGCATTTATTAAAAATATTTTATATAAAAATTTATTTTTTCAAAAATTAGGGTCGGAATATTACATGTCCACTCTATGTCGACCTCTTGAGACTACACATATCGATTGGGCCTTATGTGCCCACTATATGTCGATTGGGCCTCTTGGGCCTAGTATATAGAGTCGGCTCATAGGCCTTTATATGCCGATTCGGCCACTTAGGCCTAGTATACAAAGTGGGCTCATGGGCCTAGTATACATAATGGGCTTGCGGGCCTTTATATGTCGATTTGGTCTTTTGGAACTTCACATGTCGATCGGGCATCATAGACCAACTATATGTCGATTGAGCCAACAAATGAAAATTGGGCCTCTTGGGGCTTTTATGCGTGCAATGATAAATTGATAAGAGTTTGGGCTAAGTTGGTGTTAGTTTCTAAATGCACCATTTCATTAATAATCATTAGTAGCATTAACAGTTGTAACTAACTAATAACGTGGCATCATCTCATTGGTTAGAGGTTAGTTGTTACAAGTGGTTTCATGCATATAATGCTTGGATGCTACGATGCTGGACTTAACATTGATTAAATACAATTCCAGTTCTTATTCTTATTCTCCCTGTAACTTCTCTCTCTTTCTTCTTCTTGATCTTCTTGATTCTTGATTTTGTTAAATTCTTAGTTTATCAATGGTATCGAAGTCGGTTCATTTCTACCTGTGAATGCCAAGAATTTGTACTAGATCGACGATGGAGAATCGCACCACTTTGTTGGAATCTACAGTGGGAAAGTTGGCGTTAACTGTGGATTCTCTGGCTTCCTTTGCTGAAACTTGGGATGTTAGAATGGAGGAAAAATTGGATTCTAAATTAGACTTTAAATTTGCTGCTATTATGGAGAAAATCACCTTGATGGAAAAAACAACGAAGGGTTCTATTAACGAAGAACCTGCTTTGAATGTAGTGGAGGATATGTGTGAATTGGGGGAAAATTCAAGTTTCCGTAGAAATGAGGGTATGGGTGGTAATCGATCATGGCAGAAGGTGGAATTTCCTCAATTTAGGGAAGGTGATGATCCTCTCGCATGGATCTGCAAAACTGAACAATATTTTCAGTATCATAGCACTCTTGAACACCAGAAAGTAAAGATGGTTTCATTCAATCTGGATTCAGATGCTCTTCAATGGTTTAGATAGAGGAATTGCTTGGTCACAACACCAAGATGGGAGCAGTTTACAAGAGCTTTTTGTAGGGAATTTGGACCTACTGAATTTGATGACACAACAGAGTCTTTGTTCAAACTTTGCCTAACAAGTACCTTAAAAGATTACGTTGCTACTTTTAGGAAATTAGCCATTAGAACAGAAATAGCACCAACTATTTTAAGGAGTTGTTTTATTGGAGGACTGAAGAAAGAACTGCGTTTTGATGTTAAGATTCTGAAATCGGATACAGTTCATGATGCAATAGCTTTGGCACAACAAATTGATTCAAAGATGACTGAAACCAAGAATCCAACATCTGGACTAAAAATTCCTTATGGAATTCCATCACCAAATCCTAATCTTAGCAAGTCACAGAATGCAAATTTTGTATCACAAAATTCCAATAGGTTCCAGAATTCAAGAAACACAGTTGTGGGAAAGGATAGGTCTTGAGAAGTGCCATTTAAAAGAATTACTCCTGAAGAAGTGCAACAAAAGAAACCTAGAGGACTTTGTTTTTATTGTGATGAGAGGTATACTAGAGACCACCAATGTGCTAAGAAGCAGTTCCTTCTTTTAGATGTTGATATGACTGATGAAGAATTGAGTTTATCAGAGGAGAGTGGGGTTGCTGAGGACTCCACAACTTTAGAATCACAACATCAAAAAGGTGAATTGAAACATATGGAGTTGAGTACATGTGCCTATTATGGTACTGTGGCCAAAAGGACAGTTAAAACTACGAAGGTCAATGGCTTCATTCAAGATTGTCCAGTCACAATTCTTATGGATTCAGGGAGTACTCACAACTTTATTGACTTAAATTTGATTAAAAAACATGCATGGCAGATCCAAACTACTATTGAATTTGAGGTGATGATTGCTGATGGAGGAAGAGTAAAAAGTATGGGTATTTTCAGGAATTGGCAGATAGGTATGGGCAATTACACTGGTAATGCAGATTTCTTCACCTTACCTTTGGGAGGATGTGATATAGTTCTAGGGGTGCAGTGGCTATCAACTGTAAGTCCAATCCTATGGAACTTCCAGACTTTGACAATGGAATTTGTAGCTAATTATTTGCAAGTAAAGTTAGTGGGAAATATGAAGGGAATTCCTTTAATTCAATCAGCCTCTATACAGCAGTTGATGAGGAACCTACCTACAGCAAATAGGGGATGTTTCTTGTGTGCAACAAAATTAACTAAAAGTCAAGATAACAGTAACAAGCTTACTGTTTCTCAAAAGAAGGACATGGAAGGTATGTCACCTAATATTCTCCATTTTTTCTTGGTGACCCCAAATGTCCTCTCAATAACATTTCTCAGTCTCGCATGTGCCTTGTTGAATATTTATTGGGCCGCAGTAGCCGGCGCTCCATCTCTATAAGCTGGAATGTGGTATCTTTCTCCTTTGTATGGAGCAAGGTATCCATTTCTTTTGGCATATCCTGCATCAACGAAGTAATACTTCCCTACAAATATATATAACACAAAGTTAATGAAATGAGAATACAATAATGAACTCTTCAATTAATTGTTTACCTAGTGGTGGGTGTGGGAAGTTCAGCCTCTCCGTACGAATAGAATGATCAAGAAATCGCTGGTCATGGGCCAAACCCTCCCAGCCTGCAGACACGTAGGTATACAACATGTCAAAGTCACATTGTGAAACCTTGACAAAAAAATATTAAGTTTAGTTAAATGTTGAGTATTAAGTTGTTGGAAATAAATTTGGAGACGTTACGGATCACCCGTGTGGTGTAGGACCGTAAAGAATAGTTTTTGAGCAAGGTTCACTAAATGGGCCAAAACTTTTAGCACACATCCGTTTTGGGCCCATAATATATCAAATCGAAGCTTAGACCAAGACGGATATGAAATTTATGGAAAATCTGGAAGAAAAAAGGTTTTCAGATGCCGTAGGGAGCCGTCCGGACACTTAATGAAGAAACTGGGCGTAACAATTTGGTATCAAAACGATGTTAGATTAAAAATCTGTGTATGGGTCTGGGATGTTATAGTGGTGTGTTAGTAAATCTCCAAGCCATGCCACAAGCTCTACCGATCCGGTATGTATTCTTTCCCTCGTAAATCCTTGTTTAAGTTATTTGTTGAAAGTATTATCTGTTTGCGATGTAGATGAATACTCATAGGACTACTAGGTCTACACCTACTGATGAGAGCCCTAGGGGTAGGGGTAGAGCTACCACGGTACGGAGAGGCCGAGGTAGAGGCCGTAGTGTAGGTGCGACTAGGACTCCTAGGTGCTCATCAAGTACTCAGGATTCCATACCTGATACGGAGACTAGAGAGAAGACCCCAGAGGTTCCACCAGGGCAAGTGGCAGCGACTCCGGATACTACAATGGGGGTAACACAAATGACATTATGGGAACTAACAAGGATTGTGATGAACCTAGTGCAGGTGGTTCAGTCACAGGTGGCTAGGTGGGTTGTTGCTAGGCTTCGAACCCTCCACCTAGCCTTTAACATAGTGCCCGTGGCAACCTATGTCACCAACTAAGCCATGACTTAGTTGGTGACATAAGTTGCCATGAGCACTATGTTAAAGGCTAGGTGAAGGGTTCGAAGCCTAACAACAACCTACCCTTGTGAGAGGGAGATGGGTTAGGGGTGGGGCCCATGGAGCCTGAATGTGAAGTGCCAACGAATTGGGCCAGGTTACCTGTGGGCTGGTTCCTCAGGGTTGGGCTGTCACAAAACTAATCAGAATCTAACTGCACATTTGACTGTGATACATTCAATTGATTCCATATCAACCTATAATCAAGGAAATTTTGTTCATAAATTAATCTGCACTGTGCTGCACATTGGTACCTGAATACGCCCCATTGAAGCATGATTGGAGGCATTGGAGAATTAGGGACCAATGATACCTCCACAAAATGGTTTTTACTAATATGTCCGAGACATATGACACGTTTTCGTGGTGGTGGTGGGGCAGACCGCAAACGAAGAAATGTCATGGATTGTTTTTCACCGATTACAATGAAAGCAACATTGTAGCATGATGCAATCAAATGACCCATGTCTGGAAAATTCATCCAATGAGCCACCGGTGTCGATCTGTATCTCTAAAAAAATGTCAATGATTGTCTTATAAATGAAAACCTTTCCCACGTTCCATACAAGGATGCATATTCATCAGCATTTTTGTTCAGCTCTATTAGCATATCATATCTTACATTAGTCCATGCATTTTAACCTTCTTCCATTTGCATTGCCACTGCAACACTATGAAAACCACAATTTCCATCAACAGTGACATCAGTCACAGATATAATATACGGATGCATGTGACTTGGAAACTGGTTATAATAGGCTAAACTATTGTGGGTCATCTCATCGACTAAACTATTATACATTCTCTCATTAATCGAACTGCTATGCATTCTTTCATCAATCGAAGTTCTATTCATTCTCTCATCGACCGAGAACCTCCGCGTTGATGAAAAATGTGGAACATAAGTTAACAAACAACTGTGTCGGCTTTGCAATATCAGAAAATCATTAGCCTCCACATATTTAATTCGAGAAGAATTTCGTTCAGCATTTAAGTCAACTTTTTTCTTTGAAATATGCCGCCCATGACTTTGCTTATTCACCTTCGACTCTGCAAGTAAAGTACATGAGGGATTGATAATTTCACGTAATTTATGTAGCAATTGAAATTTATCAGGTCTCGATTGTTTTTTAAAAATTTTGTGCATAAATCAATCTTAATAGTGCAATTTATATCATCCTCCTCCAATGTAGTGGTGGGCTTGAAGTCTAGCTTTCTCTAGAATAGATCAATTGAAGATAGTGGAATTAGACGGCCTTCCATCTTGTACTTAGAGATCTCATATGGGCAAGGCAACCCGTGAGATAATTGGATTTGACAACCACAGAGATCAGGATCATGGCCAACATTATTAAAACATTTCACCTCTACCAAAATATGATATAATGCAGCAGTTGAAGCATAACCTCTTACTTTGTTGAATATTGAAGTTCTGAAAACATGTTGCACAAAATTGACACTTTTTTCAAGTGAAGCTTCGATACAAGTGGATTGTGCATCCAAAAGACACTGAACCTGTGATCAGATGGACACAAAATTCCCCATTGAATTTTGTAAACATTTTTTCAGCTTTGCATGTTGGCTTTCAGCTTGATTTGTAGTCTTATTACCAAAATGCATCGATTTATTAGCCCAAGCAGCAACAAATTTCTCCTTATATTTATCGAGCTACACCGATTTGATATAATTTGTTGCTCTTGGATACCTGTGGAATAAGTGTTCGATAGATAAATCAATACATTTCAATAAAAAATCAACTAAAATGATAAATGAATTTTTTTAATAGATACCTGTGAAATAATTGTTCAATAGATCACAGCCTTACGAAATAATCTTCAACGGTTTCAAAGTCCTCCAGATAATGCCACATGGAATTGAAACTGTCCCAGGTCTTTTTATCTTCAAATAGTTTCTTACAATTCATTGCTAAATTCCTTCCAATATGTCATTTGCACAATAGAGCGGTTGACTCTGGGAAGACACGATCAACAGCATTCATAAGAGCTAAATCTTTGTCAGTCAACACCACCCATGGTGATAAACACCCATCCATAGCAGCCTTCAGAAAACTTAACGCCCACGTGAAATTATTTTCTTTCTCAAATTGAAAGAATATAAATGCAACACAAAACGTCATCTCCGTAAAAGTAACACCAATAATTTCGAAAAACGGCATATGAAACCTATTAGTCTTATATGTTGAGTCCATAAGAAAAATGTGTGGAAAGGCAAGTAACAGATCTAAGGAACGAGGATGAGTGAAAAATAAGTCTTGAACCTGGTTCAACTCACTGTCCTTCTATACCACGATACATAATCATGCTGACTTAGCAGGTACATTAATTATTGCATTTGATTTCTCTATGCTATTTCAGAAACTTGATGGTTCTGGCAAGCATTATAAATCGTCTTTATTGTCGTCACATTCTATGGGTCTCTGTCCTTTAACATAGATAATATTTTCACGTGGCTTCACTAAATTCTGTGACAAATCAATCATGATGTTAGTTTCATCCTAAGATAATCTACCAGCATATGCATGACCTTCCATGTAAGTTGCAGCAGGATAATTATGGATCCCACACATAACCCTCGGACTCCAATCATCTCCCATTGTCAACTTCATACCTTTTAAATGAAATAGACAATTGCATTTTTTAGTATTAGTTGATTTTGATGAACTTTTTGATGACCGATATTGTCCACTTTGCTCACATTGTAGTGTCAGTTAAGGCTTCTGACCAAATTGACCTTCATTTGAACTGCCAATAATCACAATAAATTCTAATGCTCGTCCTATATCTCGTGCCCATTTGATAAAATCTTCATGAAAATGAAATATCTAATAAAAAAATATATTAATATTATTTCAAATTTAAAATATTACAAAATAAAATATCAATGTAATTAGTATACCATATCAGTTGTGAACTGTTCTGTATAATTTGTTTATGCTTGATAATTGTTTGATTCTACTTTTATCTTGCTGTGTTGATCATCATGTTATACATTAACTAACCAAATTAGTTTACAATAATAACATTAGAAAGAACTTATAATCACACATGTTTATGAAAAGTCAAATTTTTACCTCCATTGAATAGCTTGACAAACATAAATCTTCACCCCAAAATTTAAAATATTTATCCATAATTTATAAAATAATAATTATGAGATTAAAAACAATGGATATGTTAGAAACACTTAAAAGGGATAAGAGAGAAGTGAAAAATGATTGAGAGGCAATCAAGTTTTTCTGGTTGTAGTCAATCAAGGAAACTTCACTTCCTTTTATAGTGAAAGAGAAGAAACACTCCTTCTTAAATTTAACTACCTTTTTCATTAAGAATTTTTTTTTTGACTTACTACAATTGGTCAAAAGTTAAAGCATTTGTTTGACTAACATTCCGTACAAAATGGTCAAAAGTTAAAGCATTTGTTTGACTGATATTCTATACAAACCTCAGCCAGCCTTCGATGCATTGGTATCAGTAAGAACAACTACTTTTTTCAGTAATAGTATTTTTTTTACTGATAACAATTGGTCAAAATTTAAAGCATTTGTTTGACTGACATTCCGTACAAACTAGTCAAAAGTTAAAGCATTTGTTGACTGACATTCCGTACAAACCTCAGCCAGCCTTCGGTGCATTGGTATCAGAAAGAATATTTTTTTTGACTGACAATAATTAGTCAAAAGTTAAAGCATTTGTTTGACTGACATTCCGTACAAATTTCTGTCAACCTTCATTACATTGGTATTAGTAAGAACAACTACTTTTATCAGTAATAATAATTTTTTTATTGACAACAATTGGTAAAAAAGTTAAAGCATTTATTTAAAGCTTTTCAAGATTTTTTCACTCCCCGTAGCATACTCTCTAAGCCTTTTCGGTGCGCGTGTTTGTGACGCACTCAAATAAGCCATACAACATGCACTGCTAGAATTTATGTTTTGCCGATTCCTCTCATGGGACAGCCAAAACCAAGTGTACTTGTCTGACTTTTTCTTTGTTTTTGTCATGATAATGCGTCAACATTTACAAAGCCAAAACATGACTGATTGATGGGATACCTATTAGTAGGTCTATACACATCAATTCCATGCCTGTATTTAGATGTACCTTTGTAACTTAGAGCAACTCCAATGGTGGAAGCTTCAAATTTTTCAGCGTGGTCCCACTTCTATTACAGCAAAACACGACTCTCAATACAATCATATCAACAAAACACATATTTCAATACAATTTTTCTCAATTTTCATTCACAAACACTCTAAATATCAAGCATCAACACAATTTTTCTCATACTTTTCTACCATATTTCACCTTTTTCTACCATCTTACACATCTTCCAATATAATTTTTTCAAATCATTCTCTCTGCACACTCCAAAATTTTCAGCGTCATTGTCCAACGTACCATTGGAGTTGCTCTCACAATCGTAAACTTTTTTAAAAAAATATTTTGCTTCTTTGTTTATCAAACCCAATTCCAGTTGTTCATACAAAATTGCACGGACACGTGATTCAAGGCACTGAAAAGGGGATCTTAGAGTGTCTTTTTCCATTAATACTGGTTGGGTTTCCAAATGGTTTTTTTTCTTATATAATAGAGGAGAACTTTCTTCTTTGCCTTTAATCAGTGACTGTATTACACTTTTAGGCATACGCACCATGTTTGCCTTGGTCGTTGTGCTACTTGATGTTGCCACTGAACCTTCGAAACTTTTCATGAGTAATCCCTTGGATAACGAGGAACGTGAGCCTCTTATTGAAGTCTGAATTGAATATGAATGGCTACCTAAGAGATGTCCTTAATGTTGTGTGTTTGGCCATAATTGCTTATTGGAGAAAGTTGAACCACATATGGTAGCAGCTAGTAGAAAAGTTTGTTATGTCAAGCCAAAGAGGGAGAAAACTGCTCCAAAACCAGTTGAGCATCAAGTCAGCTCCATTCGGCTTGATGACCCTCCCTCAACTATTCTGATATTGAATTAAAGGAATAATGAGACCATAGGAGAGGCTTTTGGGGCTATAGTCATGTATAGACCTACAATTGCTAATCAAGCCTCCACCAAGGTAAACATGACTAGTAATGAAGAGTGGGCTATCACATGTGTACAACATCTAATATTGGTCACACAGCACATGAAAGACATTCATGTAGCGCAGAATTCTCTCCCCTGTGAGATTCAATCCAGTCAATTGTTGCTAATGAGGGATCTTGTCCAAATTTGTGTTGAAAATCATGAGAAGTCTCTGTCTGAGAGTTGGTCCACGGATATTACATCTCTCAACTCTTTCAACCTCTTATCTCAGGATGATCATGAAGTCATTTCAGCTGTTTAGGGCTACGAGGTTGTTAGTAGAAAGAAGAACAAAGGGTCAAATTCCTCTATTGATGGTTTATGCAGCAACGTGATCTCCTTTGTCTATGGTGCTAATGAACCTATTATGAATGGTAATCTATGGCATTAACTCCTCTCTGATGCTCCCTCGTTTACTTCTCTTCCTTTGATCAAAATACCTAGCCTGCATTCATTGATGATTTTGGTAATTGCATCTCCTCTGCTAAGTTCAACATGCTTCCTTATAAAGGCCTTTGCTATATGTAGAGTAATGGGTAGTTGCGAAGTGCTTCAATTCTTCGTAAGTTGGATTGGGTTCTTGGCAATAACAAATGGAATGAAAGTTACGGGCATCTTGAGGTTCATTTTCCTCCTCGTTTCATCTCCAATCATTGCTGCAGGATTATTAAAATTGCCAAGAAAAGTTAGTGCTAAAATCCCATTTAGTTTCTTCAATTTTTGGGCCGATCATCCAAAACTTTTAGACTCTATCAGGAGAGTTTGGTAAACCCCATTACATGGTTTTCCAATGTTTGTTCTCCTTAAAAATCTCAAAAGCTTAAAGAATCTCCTAGAGATGCACAATGCAAAGGACTTTGACTATATATCTAGCTGAGTTAGAGCAGCTAAATCTGAATGGAAGGAAGCTCAGATCGATTGGATGCACGTCCTAGAGATATTGCCTTGGTCACTCAAGAATGTGATTATGGCAAGCTTTATAACCATCTATGCAACATTAAAGAGGCTTTTTACCTTCAAAAATCTCATATTATCTGGTTGAAGTTGGGTGATAAAAATACAAATTCTTCCATAAATCCGTTGTTCATCGCCGTAGCAGAAATCGTATTAATTAATTGTCTACTATGGATGGTCGACTAACTCATGACCCAGTTGAAATTGCTAACACAATTGTTACCTATTTCCAGGATCTTTTGCAGGGCCCTTGCTCCTCCTCTTACTGACATTGATGGCATCTTTCCTACTCACATTATAACTGATCAAGCTGTTGCTCTTATTAGGGAAATAACTGTGGATGAAATCGAGGATGCTCTTTTCACCATTTTGGATGGAAAAGCGCCTAGGCCAGATGGATATTCTTCAAAAATTTTCAAGAAAATGTTGGACATTACAAGCAGTGATGTTACTGATGCAGTCTTCTCATTTTTCTCCTCTAGGAAGCTTCTGTTTGCTATGAATGCTACCAAGATTTCCCTAATCCCTAAGAAGGAGAACTATACTTCACTAAAAAATTATAGGTTTATTTCTTGTTGCAATACAATCTATAAATGCATGTCTAAAATCGTTGTAAAGAAGCTCAAATCCATCATGCCTGATGTGATTTGCTAAGCCAAATCGGCCTTTGTGAAAGGAAGACATATTCCGAATAATATTTTTATTTCTCAGGAGCTCCTCCGTGATTATCAACTCCCTAGATCCTTGTTAGGTGTAGAATTGCACCTATATTTCTAGTATTTGAGAGCTTTAATTGGTATGTTTTCAAGTACAAATTACTACCCAATTGGTGTCTCATTGAACATGTGAGAGATGATTGCAAAAGAAGGAATTTAGAGGTCAATCTAGATAACAACTACAAGTAGAGTACGGGTGCCATTTTTTAGCTATAGATTGAAGAAAGAAATCCTAGAGCTAACGTATTGATTTGTGCGACCTGTTTGTAGTTGCAGATTTGAGAATATCAATGACGTAATTAATTTTTCTGATGTTGCAACCAGGGTTTTGCCGGAAGCTCATCCCAAAGGGCATTCTAGACAGCCTCAGTATTGAGACAAAAAATAGAGAGACGCAAGGAAAAGAATATCACTCTAATTAAGCATCTTCTTTTCTTCTAATCTGAATTATTATTTATTATTGTTGCTGATTCATGACTATGTTTAACTAAATTTCTATTTAGTTTGGGATTTTGTTAGTTTCTTCTACTGATCTTTGATGCAAAATTTCATTAATGATTACACTAGGTTTAATTCATTGATTCTCTAAATTTATTGTTGATTTCTTATTGTTATGCATTTCTGATCAACATCATAATAGTAGGAATTGTTGAGTAAATAGCACATTTGCCCCCTGAAAGATAAGGACTGTTACAAATTAGCCCCTTGAAGAAAAAAAAAGAGACGAGTTGGCCACTGACTTTACATTTTTGTTTCATCTTAAAATTGGGCAGCTAATCGGACTGTCAAATTTCTCACATGGATCATTGACCCAATGATTTCCGTTCATTTTGCAAAAGTGGCTTTATGGAACTTGCAAATTAACGGCGCCGTTGCTGACATGGAACATTAGGTTGGATGATTGGCGGGAGAAGTGATGCCCAAACTTCTTTTAAGATTAAAAAAAATTTACAATGAAAATAAATTAGTTTTTACCTAAAATCAGTTTTAAACCCCTGCCATTTGTTCCAAACCGTTTCTTAAAATCATGTTTCTTCAAGAACTTGACAGTGACGAAGTGCTTTCATTTCTTTAAATCTTAGTATGAAGAGAGTGATTGCGACAAATTGGGTATGTCCAGTGGTTTCATTCTAGGGTTTAATTGAACATGTGACGTGTGATATAGTGTTAGGGCTTTGGTCGATTCAACTACACGCTATGATTCCTTTTCATATGTGACTTTTTTGGATGCTATTATGGTTTTGTGGTCCTCTGATTTGGGTTACCTTTCTTGATTTTGGATGTTGTTGTGTTCTTATGGTCCCCTAATTTTGACATTTATTGTTGTCATAATGGACCCTTATTTGGCTAACTCCTCCTCACCCCCAGAACCGCCTTCAAAAGAACCTTTTATACCAGCACCTACACCTGCACAGGTAGCTTGTGATTGTTGTGCTGATGGACCCCATAATCTAATGAATGATGAAGACTTAGATGAATTTTTGGATGATTACATGTTAGGCTTAGAGGAGAAGAGGCTGATACCAAATCATCATGTTGTGGATGAAGGGGATGGGTCTGATGGGAGTGATGGGTTTGATGGGGATAATGATTCAGATGAGAATGATGTAGTGAGTCAAGATGGGGCAGTGAGTGAAGATGACGAACATTCCAATCTTGGAACTGATGATGATGATCCCAATTTTAGAATGACTTATGAGTCTATTGAGCTAGATAGTATGGAGGAAGTAGATGATGATGATTTTGTTAGGGTAAGTAATATTCACAATCCTAAGTTCAACCTTAAGTCAGATACGAAGAAGTTCAAGTTTCAGTTAGGGATGGAGTTTAATAGCATGGAAAAGTTTAGGAAAGTTGTGAGAGATTATGTTTATCAATGGGGGATATAAGATATGATTTGTGAAAAATGAGCCTAATAGGTGTCAGGTGAAGTGTTGTGTGAAGTGTCCGTGGATGATGTGGTGTTCCAAGATCACTGGTGAGCAAACTTTTCAAGTCAAGACTTTTAACAACAGGCACAAATGTGGTAGGTCCATGTCTGTGAAGCAAGCAACCCCAAAATGGTTGGGATCTAATCTAGTGAATAAGATTAGATCTAAACTAAACATTAGTTGTGGGCAGCTACTTGCATATGTGAAAGAGAAATACTCACTTGAGATTACTAAGACTCATGCCTATAGGGCAAAAGAGAAATCTTTGGAGATTATAGATAGAAAAAATGTGGAGCAATATGCAACACTAAGGAATTACTTGGCCGAATTGTTGAAGACTAATAGAGACTCTACAACTACAATATTGCTGGAAAGGAGGACATTGAAGGATCCTCCAATATTTCAAAGGGTTTATGTGTGTATTGATGCATTGAAGAAGGCCTTTCTAGATGGTTGCAGGCCACTCACTGGCCTTGATAGTTGCTTCTTGAAGACAATCTATGGATAACAATTTCTAACTGCAGTGGCTCAGGATGGCAATATTGGCATTATGCCAATTGCTTGGGCAGTGGTGGAGAGAGAGAATACAGATTCATGGCTATGGTTTCTAAGAAAGTTACTTGTAGATATTAGATAAATTGAAGATAAAAGGTGGTTTTTCATATCCCTATGGTTCATTCGAAGCTGAAAGAAGAAATAGAAAAGAGTACAAAATGGCACGTGCAATGGTCTAGAGATGCTTCTCATTCAGCGTTCTAGGTACATGAATATCCACTGTCTTAGTTCTTTAGCAAACTAATGTTTAATTATATCTTCTCAATGCTTAAGGTAACATGTAGGCCCGATCAGTATATGGTGGATGTTAAGAATGTAGAGTTTGGGATCTCATAGGAATACTGTGTTGTCATGCCATCGCAGCCATTGGATGGCTACACAAAGACCCAGAAGACTTCGTGCATCCAAAATCTACCAAGGCAACAATGTTGAGGATCTACCAACATTCTGTGATGCCAACAAGTGGATCTAAATTGTGGCCTCAGGTGAATGGATATGTGGCGCTTCCTCTAAGGGAAAAGGTGGTTGTTGGTAGAGGTAGACCTAAGAAAAAGAGAAGGCTAGAACATGATGAGCCAAAGACAGAGAAAAAGCTACGACGACTTTATCCAATGGTTTGATGCACAAAATGTGGACAAAATAGGCACAACAAGAGCACTTGTGGTAGAGCAAAGAGACAGGTATTGTCTTCTTCATTGATCATTAGATATGCATATGTTATCCATAATGAAGTGTATAATTGTGGATATGCATTTTGTTTGTAGCAACATGGTCAAACTAGTGGAGAACTGCTGGACCAGCTAACACATTAGGAATTCGAGTGGCTGGTGTGACTGAAAGGGGTGGATCAAGTGGAGGCAGTGGTGCACGTATAGCTCGCACGCGATCAATAATGGTTATGAGAAGATCATCCACTATAGAAACTTTTCATGTTGCAACATCAAGTTTAAGATACTCTAGTATGCTCACATCAACTCAAGCATCCACAACAAAGCCTCCTTGAGTTGTAGTTGTACTTTCTCAAATTTAAGTTATGAAGAAACTGCTCAATGTTCTCTTATTTGCATGGTTTTGGATGTCTCTTAATTGCCCATTCTTTGCATGAATTTTGGACCTCTGAACTGGTAGTTATTTTCCTATATTTTGGACCTCTGAACTGGTAGTTGTTTGCATGTATTTTTTGACCTCTCAATTGGTAGTTATTTTTATATTTTGGACCTTGTTGCAACTAAGGTCACACCGCGGATCGACGAAATATTCCTGTAAAATAATATTATCTCGAAACACAAAATATAGAAGAAAAAAAATTCGAGAGTCGCCTAATAAGTGCCAGAATATACATTTTAAAATTAATTACATATAGGCATTTATAAATGATTAAGGTTTAAAGTGATGTATTTGTACATTAAACTCCAAATATTATTTTGGACATCACTTTATTATTTTAAATGACATTTTGCTTCCTTGTCATTTAACTCAAGCAATTGTGAATGAAATTCTTGATCTCTAAGTAAAAATATGTCATCCATGACATCACCATCATTTGCCCAAAATAAATATCATAATATTTGTATGTGTGATATTTATTTTTATAATATTTGTATTTGTGATATTTTTATTTTATTATTTTTATATTTAAAATATCATGATATTTACATAATATTTTGTCTATAAAAGGAAAATGAGGTCTTTGATGAAGGGAGGATTCCAAAATTCCAAGATTCTAAGATTTGAAGAATTGAAGAAACAAAGCAAGAAGAAGAAATCTTTTGGAGGAAGAATAGAGGAGGAGAAAAAGGGTTGTATTCCTTAGCTTGTATTTCTTAAGTTTTATATTTTGTTTGGTTATGTATAATTAAACTTTTATAGTTAGGGCTTAACTTTGAAGCCCTAAACATGATTTCAATTATATAAGTTGTGTGGTGTGGATTGCAAATTTTCTTACAAGAATGATGATTTTGATTTTTCCTTGATATTTGAATTCTAATATTTTTGTTTCTTTGAATAGCTAACTTTGCAACATGTATTGAAATTAATTGTTGTAGAACATGATCAATTACCTTGTTGAATATATTCTTGTTTGCAACATATAATTTGGTTAAACGAATTATGAAAAATCAATTCTTGAATATCTAAATACAAACACCATGTATTAGGATTCTTGTGATATTCATATTCTCTTTTCTCTTATTGGGTTTTTAATTGTTAATTGATGCAAATATCATGCGAGATTTCAATTGAGAATACAGGTATTGAGGTAAACACCATGCACTGTACATGCACCTAAGAGAGAATCATACAACTTGAGTTTGATTATGACCTTGTTGTGAATGTTGTCATCATATACTTGTTGAAAGTTTCAATCTACCATTTCTTATAAATTGTTTGATTGTTTTGTGGTGGATAGTGAGTCATAGCAAGGATTTTTAGAAATTGAAACTCTTCACTTTATATTATTATTTCAATACTATGTGTTTTTTTAATTATGTTATAAGACTTAAATCCCCCCTTTTTTACAATTATGTGTAAATTATATTCAAGTGTTAAATTGTATATTTATTAGTATCACTCCTTGTGGGATCGACTTTTACTTGTCCATTATACAATATTTGTACAGTTATAAGATTATATTAAATTGTTACTAACGACATAACAATTTTTGGCGCCGTTGCCAGGGAGTGATTCCCTAATACAGTGTCAAGTAACTCTTGTTTATTATTTGGTTATTTATTACTGTTGTTAATTAATATGGTTGGCTTCATTGCCCCATATTTTTAATGGTCAGTTCAACCGCCTACTCTGGTTAATATATGTATATATAATATTTATTATATGTATATATCTATTAGTATTAATAGTCGGTTCAATCGCCTATTCTTATTAACGTCTGTATATATTTATTATTATACATTATTAATTAATGTGGTTGGCTTAATCGCCCCATTTTATTAATGATCGATTCCACCGCCTATTACTATATGTTAATATTTACTAACATAATTAATTATTGTATTTCTTTTAGTGGTTGCCCTTATTTGCCCCATTTTATTTTTATTTTTCCTGTATACTAACTTATTATCTTAGAACCTCCTACATGGAAGGTTTTACATTAAATATTAAAAATTAATGTGGTTGGCAATCGCCCCATTTTTTTTATTTCTTGTTGTTGCTATGTATACTAACAAGTTCTGTTGGTTAATTAATGTGATTGGCACTGCCATCCTCCAAATTTTCTCTATACGAATATATGTTCATGGTTGGCTTTGCCAACTAAATATCTCATTACTATTTTTCTATTGTACAGACACATGGATGTCCGGTTCAGATTCGGAAAACTTATTGAGTGACAACATCTCGTTAAACACAAAATTAACGGATGTTCGTCTATTTTGTCAACAACGAAAAAGAGACCGTCAAACTTCTGAGATATCACTTTTGACGAAACCCTAAACCTAAACCCTAAACCCTAAAACCCTAAACCTAAACCTAAACCCTAAAATCCTAAACCCTAAACCCTAAACCCTAAACCCTGAACCCTGAACCCCGAACCGCGAACCCCGAACCCTGAACCCCGAACCTCGAGTCATAGTTCAAATGGCAGAAGAACCAACTGACATGAGCATGCCACTTAAGGATTTTTCAGTGCCTCAAGCAGCTGATCAGGCCTCTTGTATTGTCTATCCCCAGACCACCGTAGACAATTTTGAACTAAAGTCGGGCATGATTCATTTATTGCCTACATTCTTGGGCCATGCTGGAGAAGATCCTCATATGCATCTTAAAGAGTTTTTTTATGTGTGTTCTACAATCAAAATAAGAGGATTAACTGATGAGCAAGTTCTTCTATGATTGTTTCCATTTAGTTTGAAGGAACAATCGAAGATATGGCTTCACTCTTTACCAAGAGGATCGATTAGAACATGGACCGATTTGGCAAACAAGTTCTTGACAAAATTCTTTCCAGATCAAAAAACAAATAAAATAAGGAAAGTGATCGTGAGCATTCAACAAGATGATGGAGAAATATTCCATGAGTATTGGAAGAGGTACAAGAGGCCCTTAAGTTCTTGTCCTCATCATAATATTCAAGAATGGCTTCTTATGCAATATTTTTATGAGGGGATGTTGGATTCAGATCGAAAAATGGTAGCGCCACATCTGGTGGTGAACTGATGAATAACAATGCTGAGCAAGCAAGAGAGATGTTCGAAACTCTATCAACCAATTCTCAACAATGGAGCTACAATAGAGTGAGAGAACCGCAAAAAAAAATTGGAGTCTATGAAGCACAATCAAGTTCAATCATGGAAGCTCAGATTGCCAATCTGACAGATATGGTGAAGTAGTTAATCATTCCAATAGCTCAGGTGTGTACTATTTGTAGTACACCTGGACATGCCATGGGAAATTGCCCACAAAAGGAAGTTTCTATCTTAGATGGTCAAATCAATGCATTGACCACCTACTCAAATCAGAACATGAATCAGATGCAAAGGCCACGGAATGATCCTTTTTCTTCTACCTCAATCCAGGATGGCGAAATCATCCAAATTTTCGATGGAGTAATAATCAACCAATGCAACAGCCTTTGCCCAAGTACCACAACATCGGGGTCAAGTTGAGCCTTCAAAACCATCACTTGAAGATATGGTTACATCAATGGCGCAAATCACTCAAGCGTTTATGCAGAAAACGGATAACGTCATGCAACAAATGGGACAGTTAGCCACTGCCTTAAATCAAAGAGAACCTGGAAAGTTTCCTGGCCAAGTTGTTGTCAACCCCAAAATGAACGAACAGGCCAAAGCAATCACTCTTAGGGGAGGAAAAACAATTGGCAAGATGAGCATTCCAAAAGAAGAGAAGGATGTTGAATTGAAAAAATTGATCAATCCAGACCTTCCTAATCTTATTTCTAGCAGAAATTCTACTCTTCTCAAGGAAACCCCAAGCCCTCAGGTAAATTCTAATCCTCAAAATTTTATTTCTTCACATGCTCCTTTTCCTAGTAGATTACAGAAGTTCAAGAAAGAAGACCCAATGAATGGAATCATGGATACTTTCAAGAAGGTGGAGATTAACATCCCTCTTTTGGATGCCATCAAACAAATGCCAAAATATCCAAAGTTTCTTAAGGACTTGTGCACAAACAAGAGAAAGTTCAAAGAGTTTGAAACAATTAAAGTTTCCGAAGAAGTTTTAGCTGTTTTACAAAGCAAACTCCCTCCTAAACTAAAGGACCCAGGCAGTTTCTTGAAAAACCTCTTCTTGACTTAGGTGCATCTATTAATCTAATGCCATTTTCCGTTTATGAATCTTGGATGATAGGAGGACTGAAGGAACTTCTGTGAGCATTCAATTGGCTGATAGATCAATCAAATACCCTATGGGCATTCTTGAAGATGTTTTAGTCAAAGTTGATGAATTGATCCTGCCTGCTAATTTTTTGGTGTTGGAGATGGAGTCAGTCCCTAAGACAGAAGCACGATTGACTTTAATTCTTGGTCATCCATTCATGGCCACAGTAGGTACAAAGATTGATGTTCAACAGGGAACACTAACTATGAATGTGCAAGGACAAACCATCGAGTACAAGGTGTTTGGAGCACTCCAGTTACCGAGTGAAGAAAATGAATGTTTCCATTTAGATACATTAGATAAAATTTGTCAACAGGCATTCAATGAAGGTTGTGGTCGAGATATTGTCAATAAGGTTTTAATTCATAACCCTTCTATCATATATGATGATAAACATGGTAGGGAAGTTTTGGCTCACCTTGAAGCTTTACCTTCTTTAGGATTATATATTTCTTTTTTTGAGCCTTTACAAATTTCTAACCCAAAACTTGTACCATCTGTTGTGCAAGCACCCAAATTGGAGTTGAAGTAACTACCAACGCATTTGAAGTATGCATATGTGGGAGAAGAAAATACTTTGCCAGTAATCATTGCATCTGACCTTAGTACTGAAGAAGAAGATAAATTGTTGAGGGTACTAAAGGAGCATAAAACATCAATTGGATGGAGTATTGCTGATATAGGAGGAATTAGTCCCTCAAGATGTATGCATCGCATACTACTTGAGGAAGGAACCAAACCGACAAGAGATGCTCAACGCGGGCTCAACCCAATAATGAAGGAGGTGGTGCGAAAAGAAGTGCATAAATTGCTAGATGTTGGTATTATCTACCCTATTTCTGCTAGCAAATGGGTTAGTCCGGTACAAGTGGTTCCTAAAAAATTTGGAATTGCAGTGATCCGTAATGAGAAAAAATGAGTTGGTTCCCACAATAATTCAAACAGGATGGCGTGTCTGCATAGATTAGAAAGCTTAATTCAGGTACTAGAAAAGATCATTTTCCGCTACATTTCATTGATCAAATGTTGGAACGTCTTGCAGGTCACAGCCATTATTGTTTCCTTGATGGATACTCGGGCTACAATCAAATAGAAATAGCACTAGAAGATCAAGAAACGACAACATTCACGTGTCCATATGGCACATTCGCCTATAGGCGCATGCCTTTCGGTCTTTTTAATGCTCCGGGTACATTTCAAAGGCGTGTGATGAGCATATTTTCAGATATGGTGGAGCATATTATTGAGGTATTTATGGATGATTTCAGTGTATCGGGTTCATCTTTTGATAAATGCCTTTATAACCTTGCTTTGGTGCTAGAAAGGTGTCAGGAATGTAATTTAGTTTTAAACTGAGAAAAATGTCATTTTATGCTACAACAAGGAATTTTTCTTAGTCATATCATCTCTAGCAAAGGAATTGAAGTTGAAAGAGCAAAGGTGAATTTGGTAAGTAATCTTCCACCTCCATCTACCGTTAAAGAAATAAGATCTTTCCTTGGACATGCAGGTTTCTACAGACGGTTCATCAAGGATTTTTCTAAGATAGCTAAGCCATTATGTAACTTACTATCCAAGGACATGATATTTGAGTTTGATGATAAATTTTTGGTAGCATTTGACAAGCTTAAACTTCTTCTCACATCAACACCAATCATGATGCCTCCCGATTGGAACCTTCCCTTTGAACTAATGTGTGACGCTTCCGATTATGCAGTAGGAGCAGTTTTGGGACAACGAGTGAATAAAGTACCTCATGTTATCTACTATGCAAGTAGAAAACTCAACGATGCCTGTTGTACCCCAATTTTTGTCAAAATTTAAAAGCCCACAAATTTTCAAATTTTAAAATTTACAATTTACATAACTCACGAGTCCAAGATGAGCTCATTTAAAATTATAGTACAGGTGAATAAAAATCCCGAACACAACTCATTTTGTTTTGTCTCTTATTTTTTTATGTCCAATAAATGAGTCATTTAAGCCCAAAGAATTAATCCAATGGAGTAAACCCGTTTGATGATTAGCCCATTACCTAAACATTTACCCAAGACTAAACTTAAGGCCCTAATGATGCAAGCCCGTTTGTCACAATAACTCAGCCCAAACCTTAGTTGAATTAAAAACATGAAGCCCGACCTGGCACATGAGTCTAGCCCTAATCAAGTAAAAAACAAAAAGAAAACAAAAGAAAGAAACAGAAGGGGGAGAAACGGAAGAAACAGAGGGGGCGACAAGAAGAAAGAAGGAAGAAAAAGAGGGCACCGAAGGTTTGAAAATGGGGAAGAGAAAGAGAAAGAGGGAGCCGAGCAGCAACGGGAAGAAAGCAGAGAGCGTAGAAAGTCAGAGAGGAGTGATTCGGTTTGACAAGGGGGGTTGAATGTTGTTGATTTTGGGGGTTTGAGGATTGGGAGCTCCGGTTACAAAAGGAGGCAGAAAGATCGATTAAGGGGGATCTTTTTTGGGTTTTCTTCGTTCTTTTTAAATTAGGTTTTTCTGGGTGGTCTGGCTGGAGAATTCTGGGAGGTTTATCTTCTTTATTTTTAAGAAATATTTCAGTTTTTCTTGGGAGATTTTCTGGGCTTGTTCTTCCTCTTCATTTCAGTTTTCTGGGGGGGTTCTTCTAAATTGGAGTTTTTGGCTGGAGATCGGTTTTTGACAGAGGAAGACTTTCAGAGTTTGGGGGCTTTCGATTGGGAGGGCGGAACTCTTCTGTGGTTTCGCTTTTGAGAGGGATCTTTCGATTTTCTGGGAGGAAGATTTTGAGAGAGGGATTTTGGGTTTTCTTGCTTCTTCTTTTTTCGGAGAGTATTTCAATTAGGTTATTCTGGGCTGAATTTTGGGGCATCTGCTTATGAATCAGGTTTTTGGGGAAGCTCAAGTTCTTCTCTTTCGATCGTTTTTTCTGAGAAAAATTCTGAGTTTTGTTTTGAGGATTTGGTTTCTCTGTTAGTTTGGGTGGATGGATTCTGGCTTTAGAAATTTTCTAGAGAGATTGCTAGAGAGAAGTTGGAGGAAGGGAGAGTTGGGCAGGATCGGTTTTTGAATGTTTATGTGAGAAATGTTGCTGCTTGGGTTGCCTTCGATTGATTTCGTTTATAGCATGAATGACTGTGCTAGGTTGTTAATAAATCTATGTTTTGAGTCCTTTAGTTCTTCCCTGTAAATTCTATAAAGGTCAAACTGGTATGATGATTGAACTTGAGTTGCTGTTAGTATGCTTAGGTTGTTGAATTGTGGAGTTGAATTTTTCTTGTTCTCTGTTAGTATAATTTTGAATCATTTTGCATGCTAATGCTTTATTTGATGTATCTTGAAGTTAAACCCCTTGTGTTTTTATGTTTGTTTTGTGATCAAGAATTGCTTGACTAGGCTACTGTTATTTGTTTATCAAATGTTTCCTCATGATCGAATGATTCAATGATGTGTTGTTGGAAATGTATCTATAAGTGTTCGGATGGCTGGAATGCCAAGTGAAGAATGGTTTGTTTATTCTATAGTTGGTATATATGATTTTATTCCTGGAGATTTGAGCATGAATATATAGTTGTGTGGGTAATCTTGAATGAGACTTGAAATTTATCTTAAGGTCATGTCTTAAAAGATGCATGTTTTTGTGCCATTAAGGGGTGCTTATTTATTCCTTGTTGATGCATGTTTCTGTTTCCAAATTATGTGGGATAAAAATTGATCTGGTTGTTTTACATGGATCTGCTATGTTGTGCTTTAGTTTGATGTAAATCACTAAATTCTATGCTTTAAGGTTAGTGTAATGTGTGGGTATTATCTTGATAAAATATAGACTTGATGGATGAATTTTATGGGATTTGGGCTTTATTTGTCTACATTATACGGTTAGGCTTTTAATAAGTTATATGGGTTATCATGAGATAGAAGTTTAATGTTTTGGGCCAAGGGATTGTATGTAATATTTGGGCTTTGCTTTTAAAGAAGGGGCTTAAAATACCTTGTTTAATTCGTATTTTATTGTATAGTAAATGATCGATTAATTGATCCGATGACGGAGCCAAAACGGGAAAGCATTAGATGCTATCCCAAAAGGATTCTTGAGGAAATGATTTTACAGAATCTCAACCATTGGATGGAAAGGGATTTAATGAAGTGCGGAGCCTTCAATCGACCCTCGGTAATAAATCATTATTTTCAATCATACTAATTTAATAGTATGGTTGAAATGATAAATTGCCAAAATAAAAACGGGAACCGAGTCCCTCCCATGTGTTTTTTTTACTATATGTTGATGATGTGTTTTATTCAAGATGTGTTTTCTCATGTTATGTGATTATGTGTTTAAATTGTATGATTTAAAGTATTAATACATTTGAGTCGGGATTTGCGATAATTCAATATCGTATAGTCCACAAAAACCCGGTTCCCAACATTTTAATTTCATTTTATTTTTATTTTTTATTTTAATTTTATTTTCGTTTTATCTTTATTTTTATTTTCGTTTTTTATTTTTATTTTTATTTTTATTTTTATATTTTATGCTTTTCCAAAATTTATATTGTATATTTTTGTGGTGTATAAAGATTATATTGAAAGACTTTACCTACGATGGAATTGATTCGGGGAATGCATCGGATGCACCCTCGGAAAAATTCTTGAGGTGAGAGTGCTTCTAAGAAATTGGACCATTGGATGAAAAAATTCTGTGAACCTCAACATTAGACTTTCAATATAATTTTTATGTTTCCTAAAATTATTTTATTCAATTTTAACATAGTTTTTATCAAACTTATTTTTATCTTGTTTCAATATATTTTGTATAATTATTTTACTCAATATATGATTCCTGCCATAATTAATTTTTCTCAAAAAATCATTTAATGGGATAATAAAAGTTAAATTGGCAACTGTTTTAAAACAGACGTTTGCCTAACACCTTTCCCACATGTAACAAACTCACTTACCCATTTTCTCTGGATTTTCGCAGACCAAATAATTTTTAATCGGTGACCAATTGCACCTATTACAATTGGTGGCGAATCTTCTTTTAAAAATTCCTTTCGCAAAAGCGGTTGCGACAATGCCCAATTAAACTACTCCACTACAGAGAAAGAGCTTTTATCTGTAATTTTTTCCTTAGAAAAATTTCGTGCCTATTTAATTGGAACTAAGGTAATAGTATTTTCTGACCATGCAGCTCTGAGGTATCTTATTCAAAAGAAGGATGCAAAGCCACGTTTAATCAGATGGATTCTGTTACTTCAAGAGTTTGATTTGGAGATTAAGGATAAAAAAGGATCCGAGAATGTGGTGGCTGATCACCTTAGCCGTGTGGTGAACAATTCAGTGACCGAAGAAGACTCTTTGCCACTAAATGAGAATTTTCCTGATGAGCAATTATTTTCTTTATCAATTTCTACACCTTGGTATGCTGATATTGTCAATTATCTTGTTACAGGTAATCTTCCAGAAAGTTTGACAAGAACGTACAAGGACAAGCTTTTGACGATGGCAAAATATTACATATGGGATGACCCATACCTTTTCAAATGGTTTTCTGACCAAATCATACGACGGTGTGTGCCAGAATCAGAATTTCAATCTATACTCACATTTTGTCACTTTTATGCTTGTGGAGGACATTCTGGTCCAAAAAAGACAGCTTTGAAAATACTACAATGTGGGGTTTTATTGGCCAAGCTTGTTCAAGGATGCATATACCTTCTGCTCTACATGTGATAAATGTCAACTGTCAGGTAATCTTTCATCTAGAAATCAAATGCCATTATCTCATATTCTTATAGTTGAAATTTTTGATGTATGGGGCATTGATTTCATGGGACCTTTTCCTTCATGTAAAGGTTATTTGTATATCTTACTTGCTGTGGATTATGTGTCAAAGTGGGTGGAAGCAATTCCATCCAGGACTAATGATTCTCGAGTTGTTCTCAGATTTCTTAAAGAAAATATTTTTGCACGGTTTGGAACACCACGGGAAATCATTAGTGTTGGAGGGTCCCATTTCAATAACAAACTGTTTGCTGCATTACTGAACAAATATGGCGTCACTCATAAGGTGTCCACACCATATCATCCATAAACAAGTGGACAAGCTAAATCTATAATAGAGAAATAAAGCGGATATTGGAGAAGAGTGTGAGCTCCTCCCGCAAGGATTGGTCTGATCATCTCATAGATGCTTTATGGGCTTATCGTACAGCTTACAAAACTCCGATTGGAATGTCACCATATAGGTTGGTTTTTGGCAAACCCTGCCACTTACCAGTTGAATTAGAGCACAAAGCATATTGGGCTATCAAACTATACAATTTGGAAATGGAGGCTGCAGGTGGACAACGAAAGTTACAGTTGAGTGAGTTGGAAGAACTCCGTAATGATGCATATGAAAGCTCAAAAATTTATAAGGAGAAGACCAAGGTCTATCATGATAAAAATATATTGAGAAAGCATTTTGAACCTAGGCAGAAAGTCTTGTTATATAACTCACGCCTTCGACTATTCCCAGGTAAGCTTCGTTCACGTTGGTATGAACCATTTCTTATTACTCATGTTTTTTCACATGGTGCAGTGAATCTTCAACACCCACAAACAGGAAGCATTTTCAAAGTGAATGGTCATCGTCTTAAGCATTATTTAGAGCCAGTAACAGAAACTGTTGAGAAAAATTTACGGCTTGCGGATCCTGTTCCACTCACTTGAGACGTCATTATGTCTGGCTAATGACACTAAACTTAGCGCTTGTGGGAGGCAACCCATATTTCTTTCTCACTCTACTTGTGTGTTTATTTTTGTTTTGTTCATTTGATTTTTCTTAAAAAAAAACCTAGTATATCTATCTATATTTATATATATTTGGGATTGCTTCCGCAATATATATTTTGAACGAGTAAGTTGGTATGATATATTATGCTACTAATTGCATGTCTAGGATAATTCTGTCTAAGAAGTTTGGTATTTAAGTGGACCACTGTGTCCCTCCAATCTTTCTTGGGAATCCTGGTGTAATTAGTGATACAATTATTTATATCTTTTTTCATCTATAAAAAAATTACGTTTTTCTTATTCTTTTTCTTCAAATACTGTCACAACTTTTGTCTCTTCTTACCAGTTTTTCTTCCACTTCTACAGTATGCCGCGCCGCCTGAGAGTCGCCATTCCCAGTTCTTCATCTTCGAAGCCCTTATTTGCTAGAGCTAACATCATTCCTTAGCGAAGAATTGATTCGACCATCCTGAACGAACCTGCCAATCATTGGGCACACAGCTACCTTCGAGCACATGCTGAATGTTCTCATAGATAGGATGCAACAATAAGGACTCTCCGCTACTACCTTGTCACGAAGCTTTCATCTCAGGTTGTATTTTTTCTACCCCTGTTTTTGTTTTTTGCATTGCATTTCCATACTCAGTTTTCGGTTGTTACATTGAGGACAATGTTTCATTTTAGTTGGGGGTACCATATGCATGCACTTCAATGTAGCATTTCAATGTGTATTGCAGATTGTTTGTGCACTTAAATTTGGAACTGGTTTGAGTCAATTTTTCTATCTGGATTGTTAGAAAGCACTTTCTAAAATTTTTGTGTGCACGAATACTAAGTCTGTGATAAGATGGATGATAATGCATAATACTAAGAAACTTTTCAAGGATAAAGCATAAAGTGCATTATAACTGAGTGGAGAGAAATGACAAAACAACTTACGAACTTTCATTGATCTTTAGAAATGGATAATTATTGTCAATGAACACCATTACATGGTTTGTGGAATGTTGGTAGGATGCTGAGGATGATAGAGATCAATTTTGTTAGACCAATGTTGTAATTTACTGAGGCTTTGTTTAAATATGTATTGTATTGTGGATTTGAAAAGAAAAAAAAAGAAAAAAAGGGAAGAAAAAAAAAGAGAAAAAAGAAAAACAGAGGAAAAAAAATTATAAGTCTTATTCTTCCTTAAGAAGACATGTAGTTTCTTTTCTGTTATATGGGTTGATTATTTTCTTAGCAAAATTGATCTCTAGAATTCCAAAGCAGGTTTGTTGGTAAGACTGGTGGAAGTTCTAAACAGCTAATAGACCTATCTTTTGATCAATGTTTGTTTATCTGTTTGTCCTTAAATTGATTGTTCTTCTGAGTGTTTTTATATTTTCCAACTCCATGAGAGAAATTCTATCCATTGAAATCATTTTCTAACCTGTGAGAATATGGAGTTGAGGCTTTTTACTTGGAAAATTTCTCGAGATTTATGCATTATGGTTTATGGTAAGAAAGTTTTGACTTGGTGCACACACACACAAATGTTGAAAATTGTGACTATAATAATTTGAATAGCAATTATGATCTCTTACTTTTTATTATGTTATTGTGTGGTGTTCATTTTAAAATAATCATGACATTTTCCTTACACTTGTATTGCTAGGGACTAGCAATAAGCTAGTTGGTGGTTGTGATAAGTGACAGAATATATATTTTAAAATTAGTTACATATAGGCATTAAACTCCAAATATTATTTTAGACATCACTTTATTATTTTAAATGGCATTTTGCTTCCTTGTCATTTAACTCAAGCAATTGTGAATGAAATTCTTGATCTATAAGTAAAAATATGTCATCCATGACATCACCATCATTTGCCCAAAATAAATATCATAATATTTGTATGTGTGATATTTATTTTTATAATATTTGTATGTGTGATATTTTTATTTTATTATTTTTTATATTTAAAATATCATGATATTTACATAATATTTTGTCTATAAAAGGAAAATGAGGTCTTTGATGAAGGGAGGATTCCAAAATTCCAAAATTCCAAGATTCTAAAATTTGAAGAATTGAAGAAACAAAGCAAGAAGAAGAAATCTTTTGGAGGAAGAACAAAGGAGGAGAAAAAGGGTTGTATTCCTTAGCTTGTATTTCTTAAGTTTTATATTTTGTTTGGTTATGTATAATTAAACTTTTATAGTTAGGGCTTAACTTTGAAGCCCTAAACATGATTTCAATTATATAAGTTGTGTGGTGTGGATTGCAAATTTTCTTACAAGAATGATGATTTTGATTTTTCCATGATATTTGAATTCTAATATTTTTGTTTCTTTGAATAGCTAACTTTGCAACATGTATTGGAATTAATTGTTGTAGAACATGATCAATTACCTTGTTTAATATGTTTTTATTTGCAATATATAATTTGGTTAAACGAATTATGAAAAATCAATTCTCGAATATCTAAGTACAAACACCATGTATTAGGATTCTTGTGATATTCATATTCTCTTTTCTCTTATTGGGTTTTAAATTGTTAATTGATGCAAATATCATGCTAGATTTCAATTGAGAATACACATATTGAGGTAAACACCATGCACTGTACATGCACCTAAGAGAGAATCATACAACTTAAGTTTGATCATGACCTTGTTGTGAATGTTGCCATTATATACTTGTTGAAAGTTTCAATCTACCATTTCTTATAAATTGTTTGATTGTTTTGTGGTGGATAGTGAGTCCTAGCAAGGATTTTTAGAAATTGAAACTCTTTACTTTATATTCTTATTTTTAATACTAATGTGTTTTTTATTTTTATTTTTATGTTATAAGACTTAAACCCCCATTTTTTTTACAATTATGTGTAAATTATATGCAAGTGTTAGATTGTATATTTATTAGTATCACTCCTTGTGCGATTGACTTTTATTTGTCCATTATATAATATTTGTACAGTAATAAGATTATATTTGTACAGTTATAAGATTATATCTACTGTATGACAGTTCATGGGCAGGGTAACACTTACAAAAAAACCAAGATTTGTGAGAATACCGAACAAAAGATGTACTGATGGTGTAAGTAGTGACCGGGTGATGCGTGGTGATGAACCAAATGAAGTGAGGAGGAAGAATCAAGTGATGGTATTGCTGGGCAAGGAGAAGGCACTGCTTGTTAACAGTAGAGAGAGATGGAGAGAAGGAGGGTAGTGTGGCAGGTGGTAGCGAAAAAGAAAGAAGATTTCGGTTTTCTTTAAGGAGAAGGAACGGTTTGAGTGGAGATGAAGAGGACTCGGGCTATTGAGGTAGAGAGACGGAAAGAAGGGGCTGTTTTTGGTAGAGAGAGGAGTTGAAGAGGCAACGTTCTACTCTTTTTTGAAGTCTCTTTTTTCCTGATAGTGACGGCTGGTAGAGAAAGAAGTGAAGAGATGAGTTGAAGAGCTCCACGAGAGAGATGCGATTCCTCCCCCAAAAAAAGGTCCCCCTTTTATGGTGAAAAAGAAACCTATTTATAGGTGAAGGAGGATTAGGTAAAGCTAAGAGAAAGATGATAAGTTTAACAACAATAGTATTGAGGGGAGGATTTTGAGATGGAGAAGGAAACTAACAAAAGTATCAAGAGTCCCAACCGAATTCCTTCATTATTTTCCTATTTATCTTTTTATTATTTTTATTTGCTTTTGGACTTGGTTTATTGAGCTTGTGAGAATGAACCTAGTTTGACCACAAACTTGGGTTTTTCCTTACCAATTTTATTTATTTTTGAACAATAATTTTTTTTATGACCAAATAAGTCTTATCCGGACAAAAATCGGGCACTACAGCTGCCCCCCTTTGCATGACCTTTATAAGGTAAATGGCGCGCAAAGGTGTAGTAAATCGATTTTATTTGGTACATATAAAAAATACAGTCTCTTAAGGTGATCTACGACTTGCTCTTGATGGACATGAAAAGAACTCGGGATCATTGTGCTTAGCTAAACTAAAATGAAAGTGCTCGGGATCATTGCGCCACTCCCAGCTTGGCTGAACAAATGTTTAAATGTATAAGCAATTCTTGGCAAAGTTATTCTCATGGTGTAACTATTCCATTTTCTATTGATATGAGAAATGAGAACATGCAAATGATGCTATCATACATGACTCCCTGTCATCTGTCATTTGTCATCCCTTGTACTTGCACAATCACGAATCATTAGAATGTGATCATTTCTATAACTGTCAACTGTTCCGTGATCATGGTTCATAATTACTGTCGAGCCTCCACTTATTTCGTGATCTTGGGGGAAAATGCAGGCAACCAACTTGTAGAATTTATCAAGATTCTTGGTACTCGAACTGAGGAAAAAACTCATTGTGCAACTCCTAATTATACTAATTTCTTATTTCCATAGATAAATGCACACCTTTGGCGCAAGGCTTTCCACCGATGAATGCCTTTAAATCGACTTTCGGTGACCTCTTTGTCAATTTGTCATATCCCCTGATTTCTCTTAGCTCTTTACCAATCCAAATTACCAAAGCTTGTCAATTCCTTGCTAAGAACCATCTTCTAGTGCACTTGTTTTCCAGAAATTTATGTAAAACTTATTCTCAATAAATTTAACAGCATGGCTATGCACATGAGAAGCAAAATATTTAAAAGAATATATTGCTCAAGAAATTTTGTGGAAAGGATAGCAAATGAAACAAAGGATTATGAATGATCATTTACTGAGTATTGAAATAAGGTAGGTAAAGAGCTGAAACAATTCTTTTCCGGAAGAATATATACATATGAAGGCTCAAGAAATTTAGAAAATAAAATTTCTTTTACAAGCACTAAATGATTAAACCCAGACTCTATGCAAAAACTGCCCTAGTTTTTGTGTGCACCTACTTCGCAATTGTCGAATTCAATCATGAAGTTTGATAAGCATTGAACCCGTAGTCAAACCCACATTTTCTATGGAACTCAATCAATACTCATTGGCTGCTCACTGTATTCTAAAATACATCTGTCTTTACTTGACCATTGATGGATCTTAACTGAATGTCTTCCGCCATCCTTGATAGCTTCTTGCCTAAAGCGCCCAAAAGGGTTTTCACTTTGGCATAATTCTTCCTTTTTTTTCTTTTTTTATGTGTAATATCGCTTCAGAATATCGGCATTCACTGGATGAGAAAAATCATCACCATTCATTTTTGTCAAAATTACTGCTCCACCAGAGAATGATTTCTTCACCATATACGGTCCCTCATAAGTAGGAGTCCATTTTCGTCGATGATATTTTTGAGGCGGTTGGATCATTTTTAGCACTAAATCTCCTTCTCTAAAACAACGGGGGCGCACTTTATTATGATGTGCTCTTACCATTCATTTTTGATAAAGTTGTCCTCCACAAAGGGCCCCCAGTCTCCTTTCCTCGATAAAATTTAGATGTTCATATCGACTTCAAACCCATTCTGTCTCCTCCAAGTTGGCCTCTACCACCACTCTTAGTGAAGGAATTTCCACTTCAATAGGAATAACTGCCTCTATTCCATATAGTAGAGCAAAAGTTCTTTCACCAGTAGAAGTGCGTACAGAAGTCCGATATCCGTATAAAGCAAAGGGAAGCTTTTCATGCCAATCTTTGTAATTTTCTGTCATCTTTTGAATGATCTTTTTAATATTTTTGTTAGCTGCCTCAACAGCCCCATTCATCTTAGGACGATAAGGAGATGAATTATGATGTTTGATCTTAAACTGCTTACAGAAGTCATTCATTATCATGCTATTGAAATTTGTGCCATTGTCAGTAATAATCCTTTCAGGAACCCCATAGCGACAAACTATATCTTTCCTCAAGAATCGAACGATGATATTACTTGTCACCTTAGCATACGAATTTGCTTCCACCCACTTTGTGAAATAATCAATCGCGACTAGAATGAAGCGATGTCCATTAGAAGCTTTTGGTTCATTTGGGCCAATAACATCTAAGCCCCACATAGAAAATGGCCATGGGGATACTAATACATGTAGGGGATTCACTAGAACGTGAGTTTTATCGGCATAAATTTGACACTTGTGGCACTTGACTGCATAGCTGATGCAATCCCTTTCCATAGTAAGCCAATAGTAGCCTGCTCGAAATATTTTCCTTGCCATCGAGTACCCACTTGAATGGGTACCAAAAATTTCTTCATGAATCTCTTTCATAATTTGTTTGGCTTCATCAACATTCACACATCGAAGGAGTGCAAATCCTGAACTTCTTTTATATAACACATTCCCTTCTAAGAGAAAGGAACCAGAGAGTCTTCGTATGGTGTGCTTATCATTTTCTGAGGCATCTGGAGGATACTCTCTTCTTTCCAAGTATTTTTTTCACGTCATAATACCACGGTTTACCATCCAATTCCTCTTCTATATTTGAGCAATATGCATTTGCCTCTCTCTTCTCAATTTTGATGATCTGGACTTCTCCTCGCGGATCCAAATCAAACATGGCTGCTAGGGTTGCCAAAGCATCTACTATCTGATTTTCTTCTCTTGGAATATGGTCAAGTTCAATCCAATCAAATGGCTTGATCATCTTCTTAATAAACTGATAGTAGGGTACCAGTTTAGAATCCTTGGTTTCCCATTCATCATTCAATTGTCGAATTACTAAGTGTGACTCTCCATAAACTTGTAACCTTTTAATTCCGACCTCTATAGCTGTCTGAATCCCCATTGCACATGCCTCATATTCAGCAATGTTATTGGTGCACTCAAAGTATGACTTGGCAGTAAACGGTGTGACTTTCCCCTCTGGTGATATAAGCGCTGCCCCAATTCCACATCCTATCATATTAGATGCACCATCAAATAGCAGGGTCCATCTTTCAGGCTATTCCAAACTCTTCTCTCCTATAGATAAGGTCATGATATCGCTATCTGGAAAACCAATGCTCATAGATTGAAAGTCATCAATTGCTCTCTCCGCCAAGTAGTCTGCTATTGCACTTCCTTTTATAGCCTTTTGTGTGACATAATGAATATCATATTCAGACAATAATATTTGCCACTTGGCTATTCTTCCCGAGAGTGAAGGATTTTTGAAATTATACTTGATGGGGTCCATTTTAGAAATCAACCATGTAGTATGATAAAAACATGTATTGTCGAAGTCTGTGAGCAACCCATGCTAGTGAACAACAAGTTTTTTCGAGCATAGAATAATTCATCTCACAATTCGTAAACTTTTTACTCAAATAGTAAATGGCATGCTCTATCTTCCTAGATGAATCATGTTGTCCAAGCATACATCCCATTGAGTTGTCTAAAATAGCCAAGTAAAGAATCAATGGTCTTCCTGCAATAGGTGACATTAACACTGGTGGATTTTGTAAATACTGCTTAATCTTCTCAAAAGTGACTTGACAATTTTCATTCCACTCAGTTGGACTATTCTTGCGCAACAATTTGAAAATGGGTTCACATGTGGCTGTCAACTGTGAAATATAATTCAACCTTCCTAAGAATCCTCTGATCTCCTTCTCTGTGCGAGGTGGTAGCATTTCTAGAATTACTTTCACTTTGTCAGGATCTACTTCAATTCCTTTCTTATTGACAATGAACCCTAACAACTTTCTTGAAGTAGCTCCAAATGTGCATTTGGCCGGATTTAACTTTAATTGATGCTTCCTCAGTCTACCAAACAACTTTTGGAGATTCACAATGTGATCTTCACTTTTCTTTGTTTTTGCTATCATATCATCAACATATACTTCGATTTCCTTATGCATCATATCATGAAACAAAGTAACCATAGCCCTTTGATATGTAGCTCCTGCATTCTTCAACCCAAATGGCATAACTTTATAACAAAAGGTTCCCCTAAGGGTGATGAAAGTCATTTTTTCGTGATCTTCTGGTGCCATTCTGATCTGATTATATCTCGAAAAACCATCCATAGAGGAAAAAGTAGAATGTCCTGCTGTAGTGTCTACTAATACATCAATGTGGGGTAGAGGGAAGTTATCTTTCGGGCTTGCACCATTAAGGACTCTATAATCAACACACATTCGGACTTTGCCATCCTTTTTTGGAACTGACACAATATTCGCCACCCATTCAGGATAATGTGATACTGCTAAAAAGCCTCATCAAATTATTTTTTGACCTCATCTCTAATTTTCAACAGCGTCTCTGGCTTTAATCTCCTCGGTTTTTGTTTTACTGGAGAACAATCTGGTTTCAATGGCAACCTATGAACTACTATGTTCGTGTCTAGACCAGGCATGTCTTGATATGACCAAACAAATATATCTTGATAACTGTGCAATAAATCTATCAATCTTTCTTTTTCTTCCCCTTTTAAGGCAGTTCCAACCTTCACCTCTTTTTTCTCCTTCTCAGTCCCTAAATTGATAATGTCAATGAATTATTGGTGAGGCTGAATTATTTTCTTCTCTTGATTTACTTGTCTCAACATCTCGGGTGAAATTTCAATTTCCTCAAATTCATAATCAAGTTCGATATTACTAATAGGTGCATAAAAATCTGGTTCGTTAAGCTCATCCTCTTTGTTATCATCATTTTCATGCCTGTTAAAGACATAAAATAACCTAGAATTGGGAAAAGAGAAATGGAAGGAATAAAAATGAATGAACATTGAATTCAGAACACGAAAACTTTATTTTAAGAGAAGTGAATTGAAGATAAATGATGAAACTACATGCATTAGCCATGCTATGCAATTTATTTGCAATAAGTAAAGCATGCTCTGTACAAAAGGGAAGACCCAATCGAGAGCCTAGAGCTGGGCTCACGATGGTAGTGCATTTGAGATTACTCTTGCAGATTCTTGAAAGGCACTGGAAGCTCTAGACTGGTCCAATTTCTAAGCTTGAAATCTGGAGGATGAGAAATGACAAAGTATGGCCTAGCTTTTGAACCTTGCCCTTCTTCGACCATAGAGACTTGAAATTCCATCAATTGATCACACAAAGTCTCCATCCTTGTCTTAGTATCATCGATTGAGTTTATGAATGGCAGTTTTCCAAAAATTGCCCCAGTAATAGTCAACTTCATTTTGTTCTTCATTCCTCCATACACAAAACTATCATAGAGCCAAGGAACTTATTTTTCCCTAATCTCTAGCTATCGTCCTTCCAAGCGTGCTATCCGTCGTGCTTGCTTCTCTGATCGTGCTATTTCACAATTTGCCTTTGTGGGTTTCTAACCCAAACCCCATCGTTCAGAGTGTTTTTCCAATTCTACTGGTCTTCAAATTCCCTGGTTATTTATGCCAAGGCCTTCCCCTGGGTGGAATCCCAATTTCAACATAGTTTTGGCTATAGCTTTGGTTGTTTTGGATACTTGTGGGTTAGGAAGAGAAAATCCTTCCTTTATATAACTAGCACTGGCTATCTCAAAGGATTGAAATGAACTCTCGATCCCTTCAGTAGGAGCATCAATGTGAGCTGCATTAGAAAGACTAGCTACCATCCATTCATATTGTCCATTCACTATGTATACCCTCCCATCATGGGCAAATTTGAGCATCTGGTGTAACGATGAAGGAACTGCTCCGAAAGTATGGATCCACCGTCGGCCCAACAAACAGCTGTAAGTAGGTGTGATGTCCATAACTATAAATGGCACATTGAATGTCACATTTGCCACCTCGAATGCCACTTCAATTTCTCCCATGACTTCTCTACGGGTTCCATCAAAAGCTTTCACCACCATTGGCACTTGTCTCATATATGACATATCGATTGGCAATTTTTTGAGAGTCTCCTTCGGCAAGACATTAAGTGATGAACCATTGTCAATGAGGATACTTGCAATTTCCTTTCCTCGACACATAGCTGATATGTGCAATGCTTTATTATGATTCATTCCTTCTGATGGAATATCCTCTAAAGAATATTGCAAAACAAAAGGTTTCACATTATCTGGCCTCGGCCCTTGATAATATCCCCCGAGGACATTGACATGGCCTACTCGACTTTCTTTCTCTTCGAAAATAATTCTCCTCAAGTCTATCAACTCTTGCACTTTCTCTTAAAAAATTTCACACTCTTCAATGGTATGACCCTCCATTCCACTATGATATTTGCAAGTCTTGGTCACATCTAGTAGTTTACTTTGGAGGAACGAACTTATCGTTCCAACAATTCCTTGTTCCTTTAACATAGCAAACAAATGTCCCAGTGGCATTGTAATCTCCAAAACTCTTCTCTTAAAAACATGAGATTTCTCAATGCAGTTCATGTGAAACCACGACCCAAAAATTTAAGTTTGAGTCGAATTACGGATGATCCGTGAAGTATGGAGTCATGAAAAAACAGTTTTGAGCTCGGTTCGGTAAATGGGTCATAACTTTTAGTATATATGTCCGTTTCGGGCCCATAATATATCAAATCGAAGCTTAGACCGAGCCGGAAAATAATTTGAGAAACAAAACTGGGTTCCGTGAACAGTAATCCGTCCGGACGGATAATTGGGCGTCCGGACGGCTATCGGGAAATCAGTTTTTAAGAAACAGAGATAGACATTTCTGGGCATTCCAACACTTGGGAGCCCGACTAGAGAGAGAAGAAGAGAGAGAAAGAGGTTTTAGCAAGAGTTTGGCTTGGGGATTGTGGATTGGAGACTCTTGAAGCTTATCAAGGAAGATTCAAGGTGGATTTTGGAGTTTTGGTAAGTTTTCCATAGTTTTTGAAATTTCTAGGTTTTTGTAGATTCGTTTGATTCTTAGGGAGATGAGCTCTATGCTTTAGATATGTTGATTATAGGTTGATTTTGGATGTTTATGTAGATTGGTTTGTGTTTTGGAGTTGAGTTGAGCTTGGAGTGAGTTTGGAGGATTTTGGAAGAAATTTCAAGAGAGAGAAGTAAGTGATTTCGAATTTATTGATTTAATTGATGTTTATATGAGTTGTGGTTGATATATTGATGCGTGTGAGGGTTCGGTTTCGCCACATTGTAGGTTTGGGCAAACCGAAACCCTAGGAACGGAATTTGGGGATTTGTGGTAAATTGCTCGACACGAGCTAGGGGATTTCCAACCTTTCTTTCTATCGTTTATTCTCGATATTCTAAAGAGCGTTTTGATTCTTCATTGGTCATTTATTTGTGTTTCCGCCTTAATTGCTTCTAAGGGGAAATGAGCCTTCTTGTGAAATGTTGTTAATTCTTGATTTTGCATTATCGAATATGTGTGTTCCATCACCTATGGGCACGATGTGATTTTCCGTTCATGCATCATGGTAGTTATGTATATATATATATATATGTAGGTTGTTCATATATATATCCTTTCGGCATGTCATGACATTAATGCATTAGAGTTGCATGGGGGACCGGGTATGGACTCGAGTCTCCTTAGGATTCTTGAAAGCTACTTGGAGGGATGACGAGGTGATGAGAGTTACCACCGAGTCAAGTGAACTCCAAGTAGGATAACGCACTAGAGGTATGGTTCATGAGTGACCTTGCCTGAAGTGGTGTGGGCATGGTAGGATCACGCAACCGGGTAATCCAAGAGCGTTGATGTTGGGGAGCTTGCTCCTGTTCAATAGTCATGGTTAGCGACCATGATATTGATGAGTTAATTTGGTGAGTTTTGCTCACATTCGATATTACATGGAACGAGCTATGGTATCGATGATGTTTGCTCATTGAGGGGATTGCCCGGGTTGATGTTCTATGTGATTGTTGAGTATACGTGCATGTGGTAGGTTTCATATTGTTGCATAGCCTATTGTTTCAGATTTGGCCTTATACTCATGTTACTCATAACCCTACTGAGCTTCTTGCTCACCCTCTATTTTCATTCCTTCCCACAGGTGATACTGGTACAGGTACAAGTACTAGTGGAGCGGATCAGTGAGAGCGGGATGTGACATGGATGGCCCTGGATAGGATGTGGGTGCTAGAGAGATACTCTAAGCACGTATTTTGTATATGATGTATTGATGTTTATTCATAATAATCTTATAACCATTTGGCACCAGAGGGTGTATGCATGATGTATGCTGAGTTGATTTTATGGTTATATGATATCATGAAATTGATGATTTGATTTTTACTATCAGTTTGTGCATGCTGGTAGTGGATGGCCTGAGGCCCCTAAGATCATGATTGCATGTGATTGAGGCCTGAGGCCTGGCTAGGTTGCTAGTGTGATGGATTGTATATTTATTGCTGTGCATTTTCTGATGCAGGCAGGGACTCTCCGATATACGGGGAGATGCCGCCAGATTTCCGGTCCGCCGGATGATCGCACTAGCGGCCTAGGACGGTGCCGGAGGGCACCCGTGGCGTGCCCGGACCGGGGCATCACAGTTCACCCCCGTATTCTCATGATTAGGTAATGAATTGTTGTTGACATTCGGCTTGTCCACACCATTTAGATCGAACCATTTTGCTTCAATCATTCCTTGTATTAACCTTTTGAATGTCAAGCATGTTTCTATTGAATGGCCGGGTGCACCCCCGTGATAGAGACACGTGGAATTTGGGTCATACCATGGAGGATATGGTGGTTGGTGAACTCTTCCCAGAACTGGTACTACTTCCCCTTGGGCTTCTAGTTTGGTAAAACATTCCGCGTACGTCATAGGTATAAGATCAAAATGTTCAACTTGCCTTCTTTGGTTAGAACGTGAATTTTGGTAAGTATTTGAATTATGGGTGTATTGACTAGGAGGCTGAGAGTTGTATTCGGGTTGGTAACTGCCTTGAGGAGGATGGTATGTGCCTGGACTTGACATTCTAGGAGCGTTACTCAGACGATAATTTGAAGTTGGAGCACTATAGGTGACCTGTGAAGAATCAAAATTCACAGAATGTACTTCATTCTCTTTTTTCTTTCCCTTAACACTCTTTTGTTGGTCTAACTTTTCTAGAGCAGAGATATACAAATTTTCTATTTTTATACATCTCTCCACACGTTCACCTGCTTGTATTATGTCCGCCAAATCACTGTGGCCACCCCCAACTAACTTAGAAGTGTAAGGTTCTTGGAGAGCATAAGTAAAGGCATTGAGTAAATCCCTTTCTGAGAGAGGTGGAGTTATTTGAGCTGCCAAATTTCTCCAGCGGTGAGCATATTCCTTGAAGCTCTCTCCTTCTGTCATCGCTGTATTTTGGAGATCATAAACAGTTGGGATTTTTTCCTCGTTGTGTTTGTATTGCTTCATAAACGATTCGGCTAAATCTTCCCATGACAAAACTGTGCCGCCATTATTTGTCATATGCAAATAATTTGTCATTATTTGCATATGGCTGCATACGACGACAGTACATAGTCAAATGATCGAAAGGAACACCTGTGCCGTCAAAGAGACTGAATTTTGGCAATTGAAAGTCATGTGGGATGTTCAAATCTTTCACCAAACATAGATTCTTCGGGTTTAGTGCTTCAAAGGTGTTAAAGCCTTCCATAACCCTTACTCGCTTTTCTAGTTTCTTGATTGCATCATTTGTCAAATCTCCTTCATCATGGTTTTCAACATTTGCTATTTCGACCACAGGCATTCCATTAGCATCCACATGTCCAGCAGTATCTTGATTTGTTTGAAACAATTCCCCTCATTGAGGGATGCGAATTGGAGGAACATGTATCTGAGGTTGGTTTATAACATGTTGTGAAACTTTATTTGCTTCTTGTGGGAGTTGAGTATAAACATGCGTGTAGCCAGGAGGGTAAGTGGGCGTACTTGGGTAAACATGTTTCCCTATGACTGCATTGGGTGCCAAACTTTCTGCAACCTCTTTCCCCTTTGTCAGCAAGGCCATTTGTTTAACAAGAAAAGCAATCTATTCTTTCATTTCAACTAGTTCTCGATTTTGCCCCTGATCCCCGTTTTGAATGTCTTCACTTTGTTTTTGTGACTCTTCCATGATTCGTGATTGCAAGCGAGTATGATAGGGATGACGTTGCTGATTTTTGGGAGCTATGATTGATGATAAACTAAACCTGTGATGAAGAATGTGACATTATTAGTCTGTGTTTTTTTTATTTATTAAATGCATGCTTGTGCTTTAATGTGAATCCTATGTAGTCATTGCATTTTGAAACAATAATAGAAACAAAACACCATTCCATTAAAGCAACTTGTACTGTTACATGACAGTCATTATTGGATGTAAGAAACTAATCCCTAATTTGGAAATCCGCCATGCTGGAGCCCTCCAATTATCTCTAAATCTTTACGAAGACAGTCCAAGAATTGTGAGACTTTCTCAAATTCTGGACCTTGAAGTGCTTCATTCTGACACAACTTTGCAGCTTCCCTTTCAAAAGAAATAGCCCAATTGGACAACTTTGTCACCTGACACATTGCCATCCCAATCCGACGCGTGAGTGTTGCACGTGCTTCACGACTCTCTACGAGGCCTTGAAGTAATGCCTCATTTTGATCAGTTAACTCGGCCACCTCAAATTGTCTTTGTCTAAGCAAAGTCTGATGTGCTACTTCCATTGTGATATTCACGTGCTCAACGTTCTGGTGTTTGAGCTTCCAAGATTTTGCTTCTTCCATTGCTTGTGACCTTTCCTCATTTACTTTTTGGAGTTCCATTCGTATCTGTAAATTATCTTGCTCTAGATGCATCCTTTCTCTACTCACTCTTTCTAATTCGTTCATCTCTTCTTCCTCTTGTAACTTGGCTCTAGATAATTCTTCTTTTATCAATCCATATTTTCTTTTGTGATCAGCTTCTTGAGTTACCTTTTGTAACGCTTTTTCTAGATTCTCAATCTTCTTTGCAGTTAGGTCTTCATCTTCTTCAACACTGTGTCTTTTTCTTCTTTGGCCAATATGCTCATTACTTTGAGGTTTCATTCCACTTTCCTCTGTTGTAATATGCGATCCACTTGTCCTTTCTTCGTAGTTGCATTTATTTTGTACATTGCCCTCTGAAGTAGTCTTGCCTCTTTTTTCATGCCATCTAAAGTACACCAAAGTCCCATCAGATGTGCGCTTTTCACGATTAGTAGTCTTGAGGTCTTTCCATGCCTTAAGTACGCTTCGTACTTTTGGTATGATTAAGTCGGGATCCTCTCCGTCATCATAAGAAAATTCAAAATCTAGCAAACCATGAGTAGCCGGGATGCAAGGATTTGATCCCATCTGACGGAATACTAAAGCTGGTGCTTGACTAACTGCCCCCCATGGGCCTAGTAAAGGGACCCAAGGAAAATCTCCAAATCTGTACAAAAATGCATCTGGCAAGAACCAAGGTGCCCTTCCGTCAATATTATGAACATCCACTGATTGCAAAAACTCTTCCCATTCCTCGATACTTGGATATCCATGTCTCCATTTTGCTTCGGTGAATTCCCATATTGGTCTTCTTTCCGGCCTAGTATAGTTCTTAAAAGCAATTCTTGGGACATCAAGCTGCTTATAATATTGAAGGTGACTTACTAAACAAACTCCGAGTAAGGCTGAGCATCCATTAAACCTTGCTTTCTTATTGTGGCGGCAGAAATTAAGAGAACGAAGCGTCTCACATATTATTGCCGGAACCGGATTCATGCCCCGGTCTACTTGGCTGAAAAACTTAATCACCCTCCCTTCAACATACCCTTGAGTGCAAGGAAACAATATAACCCCATTTATGGCAAGTGCCAATGCAGACTGTCGTAATAGGGTATTTGGTTTCTCCTCAACATACTTCATCAACTCATCAATTGGAAAACACCATTTGCCACCTTTTAGTGAACCCATTCTTCTAATCTCATCGGTTTCTCGTTCCATAATTCTAGCAACAATCTTTTCAGCTATTATATTTTCATGAAAATAATACATCTTTTTATTATGAGGCTCTAGTTGCAATAGTTGTGCGTATTCCTCAATTGTGGGTGAAAAGTCTATTCGCCTGAATGTGAAGCACCTGTATGCTTGATCCCAATAGGGCGTGGCTGCTTGGAGCAATGTTATTGGTGTAGCAACCCTTATCAAACTTCCAATATTGCCATATTTCTTCGAAAATTCTGGACCCAATTTCGGACTTACTCGTGCCCACAAACCTACCAGTCGCGGCCATGTATGCTTTGAGAACTCTGTTTTTATTACCCTTGGTTATAAAATATCTCCTATCAAGCTATCTCCATGCTCATATTGCATTTTACTCAACTCTGCCCTTGCTTCATAGATGTCAATCTTTCTACATGTGGAAATCCCTGATGCCATGATGTTTCGCAAGTATTATTGAACCAAACTACAATGACTATGCCTATGTGAATGTAGATGCAAAAGAAAACATGGGCGAAGCATGTTAGTAACGATTTAAGGTAGTATAGAAAATAATAATAAATAAATAAATTCCACAATGAATAAAATATGTCATGCCATAAAGTAGCATAAACTTCTAAAAATTTCAATCATGATTTAGAGTTTGTCAAATGAATGAGTAGGCTTATCTAACTACATCGCGAGGTCCCGGATCATGTTGCTTTTAAATCTCAACTATTGAGACAAAAACTCTTCCCCTAACTTTTAAGGGAAGTCAATCCGGTGAGGATGTTTTCCACTATCCATGCGGAAACGGAATCTCACAAGAATAGTAGTCAACCCTCTCTAATGCTAGAGGTAGAGCCCGGGTGGTAGGCTGTAGTGAGTACGAATGTGTAAAGATAGATTTGCAAGAAAACATATAAATCACAAGATAGAACAAACAAATAACTTGTTACAAAATATAAAAAAATAGAGGTAATCATCAATTAATCATACAGGCTTGACCCTCTAAGGCTTTAAAAACCTCTTGTCCCCAGCAGAGTCACCAGTTGTTGCAACTAAGGTCACAACACGGATCGGCGAAATATTCCTATAAAATAATATTATCTCGAAACACAAAATATAGAAGAAAAAAAAATCGAGATTCGCCACCAATTGATTTAAGGTGCAATTGGACACCAAAGAAAACATGCGAACCAGAGAACAAGGGAACGGGAGTCGATTGAGCATGAGGAAGGTATTAGCACCCCATAACACCTATTTTAAAAAAAATAGTTACCTTATTAATTAGATGACTACCCTACGAAAACTTGCCCTTTGCAAGACATGATTTTAAAAATGATATAATTTGTTTAAAAAATTGGTGTCTCATCTTTAGTTCTCATAATTTCTATGAAAGAAACATGAAATAATTTTAGATGAGTAGCAAAGCTATTTTTGTGTGGGAAAACATTGCCCATTTTGATAAAAAGAAGGTTTTATAAAACACTATCAACTTATGATAATTTTAAAAGAAATTTGATATTTTGAAACACTATCAACTTATGATAGTCTTTGGAAATATTTTTAAAAAACAAGTTTAGGTCAACTATTGACCATAAAGGAAAAATAAATTAATTACATTAAAAAGAAAAAAAAAACCAATCATTCGTAGAAACATCGAAAATAAATGGTTTATTTATCACCAACGTGAATTCGCTACCAACTTTTGGTAGGTTTTAAAAAAAAGGCACCAACTTATCGTATTTGAATCCTTAAAATTCCAAATTATGGCATTGAAACGTCCCTAAGAATACCAACTTTTGGTATTTGATTCGGTAATTTGCTAAGGATCAACTATTGATTTATCAAATCCAAACAATATGAACACACAATATACATACATGGCATCACATACAAACCTATTAATATAAACAAATACATACACAGCCGCCTATCCATATATCGTCATATACATGTACATATAATATATATATATAGACTCAACATTCACATATATATAGATGTACACCTTACAGTTATCTCATGCAATATATCTACATGTATCATAGATAACACCATAACAAGGTACATATATTAAAGACACATCATCACATAGAATTACTATAGCCTATAACCAACAACTCATATGTATAATACATCCACATGTGTATATAATATCCAAACAGTAAAGTGTATATATATATATATCTACTGTATGACAGTTCATGGGCAGGGTAACACTTACAAAAAAACCAAGATTTGTGAGAATACTGAACGAAAGATGTACTGATGGTGTAGGTAGTGACCGGGTGATGCGTGGTGATGAACCAAATGATGTGAGAAGGAAGAATCAAGTGATGGTATTGCTGGGCAAGGAGAAGGCCATGCTTGTTAACAGTAGAGAGAGATGGAGAGAATGGGCGTAGTGTGGCAGGTGGTAGGGAAAAAGAAAGAAGATTTCGGTTTTCTTTAAGGAGAAGGAACGGTTTGAGTGGAGATGAAGAGGACTCGGGCTATTGAGGTAGAGAGAGGAGTTGAAGAGGCAACGTTCCACTCTTTTTAGAAGTCTCTTTTTTCCTGATAGTGACGGCTGGTAGTGAAAGAAGTGAAGAGATGAGTCGAAGAGCTCCAAGAGAGAGATGCGATTCCTCCCCAAAAAAAAAAAGTCTCCCTTTTATGGTGAAAAAGAAACCTATTTATAGGTGAAGGAGGATTAGGTAAAGCTAAGAGAAAGATGATAAGTTTAACAACAATAGGATTGAGGGGAGGATTTTGAGATGGGGAAGGAAACTAACAAAAGGATCAAGAGTCCCAACCGAATTCCTTCATTATTTTCCTATTTATCTTTTTATTATTTTTATTTGCTTTTGGACTTGGTTTATTGAGCTTGTGAGAATGAACCTAGTTTGAATACAAACTTGAGTTTTTCCTTACCAATTTTATTTATTTTTGAACAATAATTTTTTTATATGACCAAATAAGTCTTATCCGGACAAAAATCGGGTACTACAGACCTCTAAACTACAATTTATATGTATGTATTGCAGTTTAAGATGAAACAAAAATGTGATGTTAGTGGCCAACTCGTCTCTTTTTTTCGTTCAGAGGCTGAGTCGTAACAGACCTTATCTTTTAGGGGAAAATGTACTATTTACCCAGGAATTGTTAATTGAGCATATTCAATTGACTATAACCCCGGTGTTTAATAAATAACAAGAATCTCTATAGGATCCAAATTAGGGAATTGGGAACACAATTGATTGATTAATACGCCATTGTTTAAGGTTGTGCACTTGTCAACTTTCTCGTCCATATGCTTGTCTTAGGAAATTCTTAGGGTACGCCAACCAAGACTCCTATGATAAGAAAATATTTTGGGCTGGACTAAAGCCAAGGTCGTTGTTTAGGAAAATCAGAATTAGGAGAGTCGGACCAAGGTCTCTTGATTGACAATGTTGAATCTTTAAATTATATAATTGCATGGTGAATTGTGTGACTGAGTGAAGGTAGAAAAACAAAACAAACCCAAGCTAGATCTCATCCATACTGATTTAGTTAAAGTTTAGCTAAATTATCTCTAGTTGATAATCTGAATTTTCTGCACTTCTAGTTGTGTTATTGCTATATAGCTTGTTGGATAATTGAAACAGTCTTTGTGGATTCGACCCCGATCAATTTTATATTGTCGCACGACACGTACACTTGTGATTGAGTAAGACCCATAAATATTTAATACTGCAAGTTTACTTGTGATATTTTATATTGATGAAATTTTTGACACCGTTGCTGGGGACTGTTGTGTCCATTACTGGAACAACAATTGGTGATATTTTATTTTTTTATTTGTTGGATCAGCTAATATCATGCAAACTCACATATTTATTCATTTATTGTGACAGATATTGATTTGTCTCTTTGAAGTGCATGGTCCATACTTGTTCTCAAAGAAAGGAGCTAGAAGACTTTGATCCTGAAATTGAGAAAACAATTAGAGCACTACGATAGAGGAACATGGTTGAGAACGATCAAATTGTCAAATTAGGAGATACGGTTAATGAGAGTGTTCTCATGATGAATCAATACATTCCACGTAATGTTGCCCGACCATATTGAATTACTTTTTAGCCTAATAGGCTACTTTTAATTTGTCACCTTAGTTGTTAAACTCTATGCCTCACTATGAGGGCCGGTTTGATAAAGATTCTCATCAACACTTTAAATATTTTACTAATTTGTGCTAAACGCAAAATATGACTAGGATTACATCTGATAATTTGAATCTTATATTTTTTCCATTCACATTGAGAGGAGGAGCCAAGATGTGGTATAATTCTACTGAAGCAATTTCCATTGGTACATGGGAACAAATGGCTACAAAATTTTCGAGAGAATGTTTTCCAGCTCATAGAACTAAGCAACTCATGATGGAGATTCAAATTTTCAACCAAAGGATGGTGCTTTATTCTATGAAGCTTGGAAGGATTTTAAAACCCATTTGGCTTGTTGCCCCACCAATAATTTGTACAAGGATAACATTATTTTGCATTTTTATGAGGGTTTAAATGAGGTCAATAGGATGAAAGGTTGATTCCTCTTGTAATGGGGTTTTGATGAGAAAAAGTAGCGAGTGACTATAAAATTGTCTGAGGAAATGAGTGAAGATTCTCAACAATTTTCCACAAGGAGTAAAAGTTCATCTAAACGACAAAGAGTGTATAAGGTGAGTTCTAATACAATTGTGCAAGCTGAGATTGGAAACTTGACACGAAAGATTGATCTCCTAGTTGATACTGTGAGATGAATCAATACCGTAAATCCACCTACTTACCACAACCAATTGTGTTGTGTGCAATATGTTCACATCAAGACCATGCTACTGAGGCATGCCCATTGACAGCCATGACGGAGCAAGAGGAAGTGAATTATGTTGGTCAATCAAATTTTCACCGAAGGAACCGACAGTATCTGTGATGTAGTCACCAAAATTTCATTTGAAAAAATGACCAGCCCACCAATAATGTGATGTAAAAATTACTTGCAAGTGCAAAAGTGTATTATGTAGCACAAAAAGTGTAAGTACGAGATTGATCCCACATAGACGAGTTTAGTCAAATGATGTACTGAACTATCAAATAAAAAACTACTAATGTAAAGAGAACGTGATTGATTCACAAGGAAAGAGAGCCAAAACGAATTCAAAAATTAACAATCAACAATAATAACAATCATAGGGCATAACCTTACAAAGAAATCCTATTACAAGCTATAAAGGTCAAACACTCAATACCAATTCCAATTCTAGGATTGATTCCTCACTCAATTATGTTGATCCATTGATTGTGGCAACAACACATGTTATTAGTACCGAATTAATCATGTTTGATGACATATTTTAACTTAGTAAAAATAACCCATTAGCACTAGAAGAATTATAGCAACCAATTATTCCTCTAAACCCATATCAGAGCATTAGGCAATTAATCTTCCTAATTTTGATTCCATCAAAAGACATAAATTCAAATCATTTACGTGATTTGGCTGGATGAATATAATAAACAACCTAATTGGTGATCAAGCAATTATGTATAAAATATATTTTGAAGCATGGCACTTAAGAACAAGAATTGAGAATTAAATCGAAAACTTATAATAAAGATTAACTCGTAATATCCATGCTTGGCTAGGTTAAACCCAAGATATGAGTTCAGCTACAACCCATAAACATAGATATAATAGCAAGGGAAGAAGAAACCATGAGTTTGATACACAAAAGAGGAAGAAGGATTAAGAAGAGTCGTCTCAAAAGCGAGACCATTCCAAACTTTACAAAGGAGTCCCTAATACAAATCTCCTAGCAGTCCCTAATTAGGTTTACACGTTTAAGGACACAAAAACCTAATCAAAATGGGTTTCCCAAAAAGCTGAAAATTCAAGTCTGGGTTGGGCGCCCTTACAGCGCTCAACCATTGTAAGGGCGTTCTTTGCTACCAAATGATATCTTTTGGAGTGTTGGAGCACTGTAAGAACGTTGGAAGGGCGTTCACCATTGGTTTTTGTCCAAATGTGATCCAATTCAACTACAATTTTGCACCAACCCTTCTACATATAAAACACACAAAATCTCAAAGTATCAACTCAATCTTAATTCAAAATAATGCATTGTGTATCAAAATATGCATGTAAATGTGTTATAAAATACACACATCATAATGAACCAGCTCTAGCTGATCATCCAGCTAAGAAACGTGATTGGAGATCTTTATGATCCAATTTATGCGGCAAACTACTCAGGCTATTCAAAAATTGGAGACACAAGTAGGACAAATGGCTAAAGAGATGAGTGAAAGAAAGAAATGAGAGCTTTCAGCATAGCCCATTAGCAATCCAACTGGGATGGATCATCTTAAGGCTTTCACGACACTGAGAAGTGGAAAATTCATTGATAATAAGGTAGTAAAGTCAAAACTTGCTAAAAATGATTGTAGTCGAGTTGTAGACAAGGTGCAAAAAGGTCGCAGTTCTACAACAGATGCTACAAAGGACTAAAGGAGAGATCCACCACTTTTTCTGCAAAGGTTTGCTAAAAGAAAATTGATTCTAGAGTTGTTGATGTCTTTGAAAATTTGCGTAAGGTAGAAATTAATATTCCACTTCTCGATGCTATAAAACAAATTTCTTATTACGCAAAATTTTTGAAAGAATATTGCACTAACAAGAGGAAGTTTGTTGAGCATGAGGAAGTAGCTTTGAATGAAAAGGTAAGAGTTGCTTTATTACATAAGCTTCCACCAAAGCTTAAGGATCTTGGTAGTTTCACTATACCTTGTAAGATAGGGAACCAATTCTTTGAAAAAGAACTGTTGAACCTTGGTGCAAGTATAAATTTGTTACTTTTCTCTATGTATGAGACACTTGGTTTAGGAGAGCTTCAACCCACATCCATCACTCTAGAATTGGCTGATTGTAATGTCAAGGGACCTAGAGGAATTTTAGAAGATGACTTAGTCACACTAAAAGGATTAATCTTGCTTGCTGATTTCATTGTTTTGGATACGGAAGATAGTCCAATTTCAACATCTTTACCTATTATTCTTTGTCATCCCTTTATGATTATTGTTGACATAAATATTTGTGTGAAAAAAGGAACTATAACCATGAAGGTCAATGATCACGAGTTGGAATTTCATGTGTTTGAAGCTATGAAAGCTTATGATGATCATTGTTCCCATGTTGATATTATACGTGATCTTGTGAGTGAAGTCTTTCAGGTATCATGCGAAGAACCATTAGAGGTGGTGGTAACACAAGGCTTAGTCGATGGGGCAATTTCTACAAAAACTATGGAGTGTGGTAACTAGATTGAGCAGACTATTTAGGCATTCCAGCTTGATCCGCCATATGTTGGGAAGCACTGAAGTTGGAGCTGAAGTAGTTGTTGAATCATTTGGAATACATATATTTGAGAGATGGAAACACTTTATTTGTTATAGTGGCTATAAGTTTAAGTTTGGGAGAGGAAGAAAAGTCAATGTGAATCTTACGGTAACATAACACTGCACTTGGGTGGACAATAGTTGACATTAGGGGAATTAGCTCAACGAGGTGCATGTACCAAATTTTGATGGAGAATGATGCTAAGACATCTAGAGAGGCTCAAATAAGATTGAATCCACATATGAAACATGTTGTTAAAGCTAAGATTCTCAAATTGTTGGATGTGAGTGTGATATATTCAATTTTAGACAGCAAATAGGTGAGTCCAATTCATGTAGTCCTAAAGAAGAATGGAATAACTATGATTAAGAATGAAAATAATGAGTTGATACCCACTAAGATGACTACTGGATGGAGAGTCTGTATTGATTATTGGAAGCTAAATAATGAGATGAGGAAGGATTAGTTTCCATAGTCATTCATTGATCAGATGTTGGAGTGCTTCGCAAGGCATAGTCATTATTGTCATCATTGCACCAAAAGACAAGGCAAAGACCACTTTTACATGTCCTTGTGGCAGTTTTGCATACGGTATGATGCCGTTCGAGTTATGTAATTTCCCAGCCACATTCCATTGATGCATGACGAGTATTTTTTTCTGACATGATCGAGCAGTTTATTGAGATGATTCTAGCTTATTTGGATCAAATTTTGACAAGTGTCTAGAACATTTACAGTTGGTTTTGGAAAGGTATGAGGAAATGAATCTTGTTTCGAGAAAAATATCATTTTATGGTTAATGAGGGAATTGTATTGGGACATTTAATTTCAAGCCAAGGTATTGAAGTGGACAAGGAAAAAATTGAAATTATTTCCAGGTTGCCGAACCCAACAACAATAAAGGGTGTAAGTAGTTTTCTTGGGCATGCAAAGTTCTACAATTAAAATATTTTTCAAAGATTTCTAGATCATTGTGTACTTAGTGAACAACGATGCTGGATTTTTGTGGACTGAAGACTGTCGGTTAGTTTTTGATCGACTAAAAGAAGCTTTTACATCAGCTCCTATAATGTGCACATCAGACTAGGCATTACCGTTTGAATTTATGTGTGATGCAAATGATTACTCATACATAAGGAGCCATCTTGGGACAAAGAAAGGATAAGATTCCTTATGCAATTTACTATTTGTGATACCCCAACCCGAAAATACGAAAGGAAATAACAATAATAATAATAAATAATTAAATTAGTAATTTGGGTTTGGGAATACCAATTATTGGATTAAAATTGTCTAAAGAGATGCTTGAATTGAATAAGTTATATCATAAATAAAGTAATTAAATCAAATCAAATATATATGAAATTTTCAATATAATATATATACATATATAGATATCTATAATGAGCCACTTTCGGTGGCCCATGTTTGGCCACCGAAAGTGGCCATCTATGTTAAAGGCCATTTGGCCATTTTCTTATAAAAAAAATAATAATAAAAGTTAATTAAATGGTGCTAGCCCGGCCAACACCATTTCTTCTTCTTTCTTTGTCGAGAGACAAAGTGAGTTGGTGATGCTAAACAACATATAAGAAGGATTCAAGGAGGAATTGATGATTTTGGTAAGTTTTATAGAGTTTCTGAAAATCTAGGCTTTGTTAGATTTGTTCAAATCTTCCATATATGGATTTAGATGCTTAAGGAAGATGATTATATACTTGATTGTGGTTATGAATGTAGGTTTTGTTGTTGATTTAGAGTTGAGGTTCGATTTAAAGAATCTCCAAGTTTGGGAAAGAAAATTCTAGAGAGAGAAAATGTAGAATTCCTTGAATTTGTGGTTTAATTTAAGTTTGTGGAATGGGTTGTGAATTTGCCATATGTTAGGTTGGGAATTCAAACCCTAGAGTTTGGAAATTTCCTATTTTTCTGAATTTACGTTGATTCGAGGTAGGAGATTCTAGCCCAATCGTTTCTTTTCTTTCTTGTTATCTAAAATGCATTATTTAATCTTCATTGGTCTTCGTATTTGTGTTTTTCCTTATTTTCTCCCTAGGGAAGAATGAATCTAGGATTATTCTCGTATTTCATAAAATGTTAGATTGCATTCCCGATTGATTGCTTGGTCATATACCAAGCATGTGTGGTTCTTCATGCATCATGAGCAATTATATATATATATAACTAGGATTCGTTTGTATCTATATTGATTTCATGGCATGACATTGTTGCATTAGAGCCACATGGAAGTACAAGTATGAATTTGTGACTTTTGTAGGTTGTTTGAACATCATATAGAAGGAAGCTTGTGGAATCCCAGCTTAGTTGCAACCGAATGACAACCATATGAGGTAACATATTGAGATTCCAAGGGATCGACTCAAGGAACCCGAGTTAGTATGGGCAAGGCTGGTGTCTTGTAATTGGTCATGTTTTTCTTAATGAGTCATATGGTGGCAGTGTTCACCAATAGCAATGTGCTGGGACGGATGCCAAGGTGTCATCCCATCAAGACTCATGGGGAGGAAATGAGACCACAGATTGATGAGTATTTGATATGGGGGTTCATTGTTTTTAGGATGCTGCTGCATTTATTTATCTTTAATTTGAGCTATTATATTTTGTTATCCTCTTTGACCTTACTGAGCCATTGCTCTTTACTTCCCTTTCTTCCCACACAGACGAGACTGGTACGGATACCGACACTACGGATCTCTAGAAGGCGGCATGACATGGTGCCACCTGGAGACACTAGGATGAGATTAGGTTAAAGGATTGACCTCCTTTATTTTGTTGGGTATTATATATGCGGATTGATGATTGTGTATGTTGATTACATTTGTGAATATTTTGTCAGAGTCTGGTTGGTACGGGTAAGAGGGTGCCTTGTGATAGGACTCTTGAATCTTAATGTGAACTTTATGGGTTGAATTGCAGGTTGATACATGTATCGTTGCTATGTTTTATTATGTATTGCGAATGCATATTGTAGATGACCTAAGGCCTTGCCTAGGATTGTGGATACATGTGATGTGATGGCCGAATGCCTTATATGATTATTGAATATGTGTTACGCATTTCAGGTAGGCATTATGGGATATACAGATAGATGCTGCTAGATTTTTGGTAAGAATTGTGGATCTTAGATGTTGGACTAAGATTGAATATCATATTAATAATGTAAGGGTTATATACCTTGTGGATAATAGTTGGGATTAAATAGTAGCGCCTCTAGGTCAGGGCATTACACTATACATCAACAATTATGAATGATGCTCAATTAAATTATTCCACAATAGAGAAAGAGCTCTTGGCCATCGTTTTTTCTCTTGAAAAATTCTGGTCCTATCTTGTTGGCTCATGGGTGGTCGTATACACTGATCACGTAGCTCTGAGGTACATGATGACAAAGAAAGATTCAAAACCATGGCTCATACATTGGGTTCAACTTTTGGAAGATTTTGACGTAGAAATAAAGATAAAAAAGGAATGGAGAATGTGGTGGCTAATCACCTGTTTTGATTCATATCTGAGGTGTCTATGACGAGCTTCCATTGGTTGAATCTTTCTTGGATGAATAACTTCTCTTGGTGATGGAAACTCTCTGGTATGTAGACATAGTCAATTATCTTATGGCTAACTATTTTTCGTCCAGTCTTTCTTATCAAGAAAGGAAGCGGATAATTTCTAGGGCCTAGGATTACATCTGGGATGATCCCTATTTATTCATGATTCTCCCATACCAAATTATTTGTCAATATATTCCCCAATTTGAGCAGCTAGAAATTATGAAGCATTGTGATGCCTATGCTTGTGGTGGACACTTTGGAACCAAGAAAATAGCTCTTAAGGTATTTCACTCTGTATTTTATTGACCCATTATTTTTAAAGATGTTTTCATCTTTTGTAGGAGTTTTGACAGTTGGCAAAGGACTGGAAACATATATGTCCGGGCTCAAATGCCACTGAATGGTATTCAGAACATTGAACTCTTTGATGTTTGGGGTATTGATTTTATGGTACCTTTTCATTTATCTTTTGGCTTTGAATATACTTTAGTAGGAGTTCATTATATGTCCAAATGGGTCGAGGTTGTCCCATCCAAAACTAATGATCATCAAAATGTTGTCAAGTTTTTGTAGGAGAACACTTTTACACGATTTGGGACCCCACGAGATATTATCAATGATGGGGGCATTCATTTCAACAATTATCCTTATGCTGCATTGGTGGAGAAATATAGGATAACTCATCGAGTTGGTACACCTTATCATCCGCAAACTAGTGGGCAAGTGGATGTTAGCGATCGAGAGATTAAGACCATTTTATACAAGACTGTCAATTCAAACTGCAAGGACTGGTCACTACAACTGAACGATGCGCTATGGGCATATAGAACAGCTTTCAGGACCCCTATTGGGATGTCGCCTTTAGATTGGTTCATGGGAAAGAATGTCATTTACCTGTGAAGTTGGAACACCGCGCATACAAGGCTATGAAGAAATTTAATTTTGACTTGAAGGAAGCTCGAGAGAGGTGTTGTATGTAGTTGAACGAGTTCCAAGAATTGCGTCATAAAGCATACAAGAATGCAAAGTTGTACAATGAGCGCTCAAAGAAATACCCTGAAAGAAAGCTTGTGTGGAAGAATTTTTTGAAGGGAAAAAGGTGCTTGTGTACAACTCTCGTTTGGCAAGGTGAAATCCATATGGCACAGTCCCTATGTGGTGAAAATCATTTACCCCCATGGCACGATAGAGTTGCATCACCTTGTTTCTAACCATACTTTCAAAGTTAATGGTCATCGAGTGATGCTCTAATTGGATTTTGTACCTCTCACTCTCGAGAAAGACATCCACCTTGATCTGTCTCCAACCTAGTCTTCTGGCTGGCTTAGTCTAGCTAAGGACATTAAATTCAGTCCTTCATGGGAGGTAACCCATGTGGGAAAGAGCAATATTTTCCCGTGCTAGATTAGTTATGTTTCCTTCACATTCTTTTTTGTTTCAATTTTACTACGTACTTACATTGCAATTCTAAATTCAGTTTTTTTATTCCATATAGAACAATGTCATGTTGAAGTATTGATAGAGATAGTATTCTAAAAGCCATTATTTTATGTAATATTCAAGCTCGGTTTATTTATTTGGAATAAAATATGTTTAGTACTTTATATATGAAAAATGACATATTGGCATAAACTTCTTTTATTCTATATGGTATATGAATTGGTGCGTAGAGTTTAGCTTACACACAGAAGATCAATTCATAAGTTTCTATTGACTATAAGCAAACAATCACAGCATAGACGGAATTGGACAAACTGTTTGCAGGGCTGTAGTATAGTATTTCAGTATGCCTGTCACGCCCCTTTTCCGGAGACGCGACTGGGTGCTCTCTCCGCACCCTTCCTAGGTCACTAGTGTGAACATCCGGGATCAACCGGAAATCCGGCGGCACCTCCCCGTATATCGGAGAGCGCCCACCTGCATCAGAAATGCAGCAACAACAACATCACACTAGCAACCTAGCAAACATAGGCCTCGGGCCTCAACCACATGCAATCCTGACCCTAGGCCTCAGGCCATCCACTACCAGCATGCACAAACTGATGGCATCACATATAAATCAACACACAGATTTATAGAACATCAAATATAACCATAAATCGACATCTACATCCACATACAAGCACCACAGTGCCAAATGGTTATATTTTCTCAACATAGATACACTACGTACACCCACATGCATAGAGTATATCTCTAGCACCCTATTCTATCCAGGGCCATCCATGTCATGACCTGCTCACCGATCCGCAGCACCAGTACCCGTACCAGTGTCTCCTGTGGAAGGAAGAAAGTAAAGGAGTGAGCTAGAAGCTTAGTAGGGTATGAAGTAAACATCAATATAGGTAGAACCAAAAGGAAGCAATGCATCAATATGTTACTACCACATGAACGTATACTCAACAAGTTCACATCAACATTTACCCGGATAACCCTTTCGGAACATAACAACCACAATATCATTGCAACTCAATGAAATATTACACGGGAGCAAGCTCACCACAACCAACCACTCCTAGGATCATTCGGTTGCGTGAACATATCACTCCCGCACCCCACAAGGCAAGTCACTCTTGACCTTACCCCTAGTGCGTTATCCTACTTGGAGTTCACATGACTCAGTGGTAACTCTCATCACCTCGTCATCCCCCCAAGTAGCTTTCAAGAAACCTAAAGGTTCTCGAGTCCATACCCGGTCCCCCATGCAACTCTAATGCACTATGTCATGACATGCTGAATAGATATATATATGATCAACCTACATATATATATACATAACTACCATGATGCATGAACGGAAATCATATCGTGTCCATAGGAGATGGAACACTCACACTCGGGTCATGCAACATCAAGAATCAACAAGAATCACAATTAGGGTTCGTTTCCCCTTAGGAGCAATTAAGGCGGAAACACAAATGGAACGACCAATGAGGAATCGAAAAGCTCTTTACATATCGAAAACGAACGATAGAAAGAATGGTTGGAAATCCCCTACCTCGTGCCGAGCAATTTACCACAAATTCCACAATTACGTTCCTAGGGTTCCGATTTCCCAAACCTAACAATGTGGCGAAACCGAACCCATTCACACATCAATAAACAACCAACAACTCATATAAACATCAATTAAAATCAATAAATTCGAAATCACTTACTTCTCTCTCTAGAAATTCCTTCCAAAAATCCTCCAACTCACTCCAAGCTCAACTCAACTCCAAAACACAAACCAATCTACATAAACATCCAAAATCAACCTATAAAATCTAGAAAAACCTAGAATTTCCAAAAACTAAGAAAAACTTACCAAATCACTTGAATCAACCTTGAATCTTCCTTGCTTAGCTTCAAGGATCATCAATCCACAATCTCCATGTCAATCTCTTGCCAAAATCTCCTTCTCTCTCTTCTACTCTCTCACTTTCTCTCTCTAGTCGGGCTCCCAAGAACAAAATATGTAGGAAATGTCTGAAACTAAGCTTAAAAACTGATTTCCCGATAACCGTCCGGACGCCCCAAGTGACCGTCCGGACGCTTCACTGTTCTCTCAACACTCTGCCCACCTCGTAGTCTTAACCGTCCGGACGGTCTACTGTTCACAGCACCAAAATTTTCCTCTAAAAATGTCTCTGCCCCAATTCCTGCACAAACCGTCCGGACGGCTGTTTTAACCGTCCGGACGGTCTCTGTTTTCCAGAAATCTAGTTTTCCTAAATTTTATTTTCCGGCTCGGTTGAAGCTTCGATTTGATATATTACGGGCCCGAAACGGACATGTATACTAAAAGTTATGACCCATTTACTGAACCAAGCTCAAAACCATTATTCCATGATTCCGTACCTCACGGATCATCCGAGATTCGACTCAAACTTAAATCTTTTTGGGTCAGGGTTTCACATCCTTCCCCCCTTAAAGAAATTTCGTCTCGAAATTTAACTACAGACATACCTGAATCATCAAACAACTCTGGATACTTTTCCTTCATTTTGAATTCCAACTCCCAAGTTGCTTCTTCAACTCCATGATACATCCACATCACCTTTACTAATGGTATCACACTCGACCTCGTGACCTTGTTCTGTCGATCTAGAATCTTCACCGGTTGAAGAGTGTAGCTCCCATCTTCCTCAACTTCCAACGTGGTCCAATCTATCACATGCGACGGATCCGGCTCATATTTCCGAAGCATAGATACATGGAATACATTGTGAACCTTCTCAAGCTTCGGTGGAAGTGCCAAACGGTACGCCACCGGTCCAACTGTCTCCAAAATCTCAAATGGCCCCACAAACCTCGGTGCCAACTTACCATGCCTGCTATATCTCTGAATTCCTCGTCTCGGACTAACCTTCAAGAAAATCTTATCGCCTACAGCGAACTCCAAAGGTCTCCTCCTCCGGTCAGCATAAGACTTCTGTCGGCTTTGTGCGGTGATCAACCGCTTCCGTATCTCATCAACTCTCTCTCGTGCTTCTTTGACCATCTCCGGTCCTGACACAACTTTCTCACCAACCTCTGCCCAACACAAAGGCGACCTACAAGGCCTCCCGTAGAGCGCCTCGTAAGGTGCCATCCCGATACTACTTTGGAAAGAGTTGTTATACACAAACTCCGCCAAATGTAAGTACCGATCCCAACTTCCTCCAAAATCAACTACACATGCTCGTAGCATATCCTCCAAAACCTGTATGGTTCTCTCACTCTGTCCATCACTCTGAGGATGATAAGCTGTAGAGAAATTCAACTTCGTTCCCAATGCCTCCTGTAAACTACTCCAGAATCTACCTGTGAACCTCGGGTCTCGGTCCGACACAATAGATAATGGAATTCCGTGAAGTCTCACAATCTCCTTGACATACATAGTACTCAAGGTCTCCAATGAATCCGTCTTGTTCATGGGTAAGAAGTGTGCAGACTTAGTCAATTTGTCCACTATCACCCAAACCGCATCATGCCTCCTCTGAGTCATTGGCAATGCCGTCACAAAGTCCATTGTGATCTTCTCCCACTTCCATTCCCCCACTGGTAACGGTTGCAACAATCCAGCTGGTCTCTGATGTTCTGCCTTCACTTGTTGACAAGTAAGACACTTCGTCACAAATCTAGCAACATCGGCCTTCATACCCTTCCACCAGAAACTCTGCTTCAAGTCTCGGTACATCTTCGTACCCCCAAGATGCATGGCAAACCACGAATGGTGTGCCTCCTTCAGAATCTCTTGCCTCAACTCATCATCATCGGGAACTACTAGTCTTCCCGCATATCGTACTCCACCATCATTCCCTCGAACCCATCCAAGACTTTCATCAACCACATCAAATGTATGATCTCCATTCTGTGCATCTATGACTTTCTGAACCATCATAGGTCTCGAAGTCATAGAACACAAATGCACCTTTTCCTCTTGACTCTTCAACTCCAATCCAAACTCATTGATTGTCTCCACAATTTCCCACTCATGCATGAATAAGCTAGCAACCTTCTACATAAAGGCACACTAGTGTGTTTTGTTTTCCTAACGTTGAGACTCTAGTTGGTCTCGACTCTCTAATTTTCTCCACGGTTCTGATTTTTGTTCTTTAGGTTCTTGGTGTAAGGAGTCCACGCTCTTGAATCCAAGTTTAGGAATTCGTACTTATGGTGGAAGATCCGCGGGATTGATCTTTCAATCAATCCGGCTTACTCCATCATTCAATACAAATTTTTAGAGATCAATCTAGAGAGATCTCTAGGTACGTAATCTTCAAACAATTAGATATGTCATAGATTATACATGTCCATCATAATTAACAAGGAATTTTTTGAAAGCTGTTTTTCTATCGATTACTCCTATGTGCGTTTCTTGTTTTTAAAATGTTTCCGCTTGTGCGTATTTTCCAACAATTGGTATCGAAGCCGGTCATAGATCTGTAATCCATTTTAAAACAAAACCCAAAAATTTGTTAATTATGGTTTTTGTATGATTTATGATTATTTATGTGTTGTGGCTAATTTGTTTTTGCATATTGAAATTCGAGCTATCATGGTCTACTTTATGATTTGGCTTTAGAATTGTTCACTCCGAATTAAGGAGTAGGAATTCATGTAAATCAAAGAATTTAGATTGTGAACTTCGGTTTGAAGGAGGATAGGATTTTTTGTAAAAACAGGTGAAGAAGGAAGAAAAGCAAAATCGGAGTGCAGAAATTCTGCAGAAAAATACCAGTGACAGCACTGCGCTGCCAGCAAGTGCTGCCTACGCTAGCAGCAGTAGCACTGCCCTGCCAGGAACCGCTGCCAGTAATGGCAACAGCCAGCAGCTGTTGCAGTGGCAGAATATGCCGGAAGTTGCTAGCAGTGTTTTTTTCGGCAATGCAAATTTTTTGGGCTATTTCCTAATGCAATTGGGATTCCTAATTGAAGAAGAGTTCGAAGCTTGATGAAAGACCATGATAGCTAGAGTTCTATTGATTAATGGTTTCCTATTTTAATTAGTATTCTTATTTAATTACATTTATGATTGTGATTGAATGTCATGCTAGATTAGGATTTCTAATTGATTAGGATGTTATTTAATTGGTTGCCTTGTTAGATTAGGGTTTATAAATGATTAGGATATTATCTAATTGGTTGCCATGTTAGATTAGGATTCCCATTTATGCATGGATGTTATCAAATATGAAAAATAAAATACTAAACACCCTAGATTAAAATATTAAGTGGGAGAAGGTTATAAATAACATATGGTCTCCATAAGTGGTTCAAAATAAAAATATGTGAAATTAAAATTGGAAAGATGAGATATTAAATGTGACTATGATATTATTTTGGAAAATCTGTTTTAAACCTTGAGGTTATTTTCATATCCAAACCATGTAATTCCGACCCATGCATTTGGGAACTCTTTTTGTGATAAAAACAATGCAATGTCTAGAAAGTTCTGTCATAGATTGAGGTTATTTAATTGTGCGTCATTCTTATGGAAAGCCCCCTCTAATCTAGGAATGATCTGGTTGCTAGATTTGTTAAATCACTAAATTGAATAACCAAGATATGTTGTGATAACGGTTTTGACTACTTGGAGAAAATAATAGTTTTGGACGGTGATACTAAAATATATAAATTCCGGTCAAAACATTTGTAAGATATCTCTATTCCAGTAATTTTGAAATCATGGGAATCTTTTTGAAGTTTGAATTATTGGTAAGAAATTTAATAGAGATGTAATTAAAAATATGTGTTTGCTCAACCTTCCTCCATATCAAAATTTTTTAATTATAAATATCTCAGATTATTAATTTTCTTGATAGTCACAATAAGTAGCAATTTATCATAAAATTGTTTCCTCATCGGAATCATTTTTTATGAAACTTGTGAGATTGTGATCGCGTGATGGTTATACACTTAGCTATAAATTATGGAAAAATTTCCCATCGAAATCAATGCCATTGTTTATAGGACCAAAGAAAAGACTAATTAAATTTTATTTGACATGGCATTTGTCTAGATAAGAAAATTTAATGTAAAGTAAATTGTATGAAATTTATTCTCCCATCGAGATAGAAAATTTCATACTAAAGTGTTTTTATTATCAATGAATTATTTTCGTAATTGTTTATGGGTGCAATTTATAAATAATTCGAATCAAATATGCCTTATAATTAATTATCTTTATATGTCAATTTTCATATTTAAAATATCTTTCAATCCTCTATCTGTCATTCTAAAAGACCATAAGTTGGATGGAACAAACTATGTCAACTGAAAAAGGAATTTGGATATTGTGCTTACTGCTGAAGAGTACAAATATGTGTTGATTGAACTTTTTCCTGAATTGCCTGCGGAGGGTGCCACTGATGAACAAATTACTGCTCATAAGAAGTGGAAAACGGCTGATGTGATGGCACGATGCTACATGTTAGCATCAATGTCAGATGTGTTGCAAAAGCAACACGAGACTATGGCAAGTGCCTATGACATCATCTATAGCCTGAAAGAGATGTTTGGTGATCAAGACAAAGCTACAAGGCAGACTGCAATGAAAGCACTCTTGAACACCCAGATGTCTAAAGGAACCAATGTAAGGGAGCACGTTCTTAAGATGATGACTTTTTTGGATGAGCACGAGGTTCTTGGTGCTCATATTGATTGTGAAAGCGAGGACGATATCATCCTTCAGTCTCTTCCAGAAAGCTATGAGAATTTCCGATTGAACTGTAACATGAACAAGAGGGTTTATATGTTGGTGAAACTTCTCAATGAGCTCAAAGGAGCAGAGGCATTACGACCTAAGCAAACTAAGGTCAATCTTATTGAGAAAGGCTCTTCTTCTAAACCGAAAGGTAAGAAGAATAAAAAGACTCAGAAGAAGAAGGAAAAATCAGTTGACTCAAAGGGTATTCAAGGCGGAGTGAAAAGGCCGAAAGGGAAGTGTTTTCACTGTGGTCAAAAGGGACATTGGAAGAAACAGTGTCAAACTTGGCTAAGAAATAATAAACAAGGTAACCTCTTATCATTTGTTATTGAAACACAATTAGCATTTGTGTCTATCGGAACCTGGTGTATAGACATGGGAGCCACTAATCATGTTTCCAATTCGTTGTAGGGGTTCCATAAAACCAGACAACCAAATGATGCGGAGCGTCACATTCTTTTGGGAGATGCGACAAGACTAGAAGTAATAGCTGTAGGCATTTTTTATTTGAGTTTTAGTGGTGATAGGACTTTAATTTTGAACGATTGTCTTTACGTATCAACTACGAGACGAAATTTAATTTCAGTTACTTCTTTGGCTAAGAATTGATATTGTTTTAATTTTGATAACTTAGTTGTTATCAGGAACAATAAATGTTTTATCTGTTCTGGTACTTTACTAGATAATCTTTATATTATAAGTCCAAGTTCTACTAAATATAATGAATTGAATAACTCAACAATTTTACCATCTAAGAGAAAAGTACCTTCGAAACCGAATCAAAGCTATCTTTGGCATTTACACTTAGGTCATATTAATTTAAACTTGATTTCTAGACTGGTACGAGATGGAGCTTTGAGTTCATTAGAAGTTGAGGAACTTTCAGTTTATGAATCATGTTTGGAGGGTAAAATGACCAAGAGGCCATTTTTGGCCAAGGGGCATAGAGCCAAACAATGTTTGGAGTTGGTACATTCAGATGTGTGTGGTCCAATGACTATCCGAGCGAGACAAGATTATGAGTATTTCATCACTTTTATAGATGACTACTCAAGGTATGGATACATTCACCTAATGCACCGTAAGTCTGAAACTTTTGAGATGTTTAAAAGTTATAAGGCAGTTACGGAGAAACGTTTAGGAAAAAGTATCAAGACACTATGATCCGATAGTGGTGGTGAATACCTCTCGGAAGAGTTTATGGAATAATTGAATGTAGAAGGGATATCTTCCCATTTTAAGGCACCAAACACACCACAACAAAATGGTGAGATCAATGATAAGTTTTTCAGAGCTGCCTAATTTTTTCTGGGGATATGCTTTAGAAAAAACTACGTATATTCTGAACTTAGTTCCTTCTAAATCAGTACCAACTACTCCTATGGAATTATGGACAGGGCAAAAGCCCAGTTTGGCCCATATTCAGATATAAGGTAATCTGGCCCATGTGCTGGTAGGGAATGCAGGAAAGTTGGAATCTAGGACAGAAGTATGTTTTTTCATAGGATACCCTCGAGGTACCGAAGGTGGTTTATTTTGTAGTCCTAAGGATCAAAAGGTCATTGTTAGCACCAATGCATGATTTTTAGAAGAAGACTATATGGTGAACCACAAACCCGAAAGTAAAGTTGTTCTTGAAGAAATAAGAGGAGAAACACAAGGAAAATAAATACCTCAAGACTCACCAGTTCAAGATAACAATCCAGTGCCACATGAAAGTGGGAGGATTATAGGATCTCAAAGTGATTCTGTTCAAAGGGATGATCATGACATGCTGGGAAATCAACCAGATCAGCATGAAGAGCCTGATACAAATAGAACATAATCATCACACCAAAATACTTCAAATGGACATGTAGGGAGGGTAACTAGATTACCTAGTCGGTATGTTATGTTGGGTAAAGTGTATGAAATGATCCCAACCGAACAAGATACTGATCCCAGTAACTACAATGATAACTACAATGAAGCACTCCAAGATAAAGATGCAGAATCTTGGAAGAAAGCTATGAAATATGAGATGGAGTCCATGTACTCTAATCATGGGAACTTGTAGAACCACCAAATGGAGTAAAACCCATAGGTTGCAAACGGATCTACAAGAGGAAGAGAGGAGTAGACGGAAAGGTGGAAACCTTCAAAGCAAGGCTTGTAGCAAAAGGTTATATTCAAAAGGAAGGGATCGATAATGATGAAACTTTTTCTCCAATAGCAATGCTTAAGTCTATTCAGATACTCTTATCCATTGCAGCATATTACGATTATGAAATATGGAAAATGGATGTCAAGACAGCTTTCCTAAATGGAAGTCATGACGAAAGCATCTATGTGGTGCAACCAGACGGATTTATATACAAAGACTAAAAACACTTTTTGTGCAAGCTTAAGAGGTCCATTTATGGACTTTAGCAGGTATCTAGGTCTTGGAATATAATATTTGATCAGGCCATAAGATCTTATGGATTTGAGAAATGTCCTGATAAATCTAGTGTCTATCGAAGGAGCAATGGACGTGTAGTGGTATTCTTAGTACTTTATGTAGATGATATATTGTTCATCGGAAATGATGTAGCTATATTATACTCAGTTAAAGTCTGGTTGAACTGTCAATTTGAAATGTAAGATTTACGAGAAGCTAGTCACATTCTTGGGATCAAGTTGCTAAGAAATTGGAAACAAAGAATGTTATGCTTGTCTCAAGGACTTTACATTGACAACATCCTGGAAAGATTTGGCATGCAAGATTCCAAGAAAGGGTTTCTTCCTTACAGACATGAAATCACCTTGTCTCGATATCAGTGTCCTAAGGATGTTGATGAGATCAAAAGAATGAGTCAAGTTACCATATTCCTCGGCAATGGGAAGTATTGTGTATGCCATGATGTGTACTAGACTAGATATATGTTATATGGTTGGTCTAGTTAGCAGATATCAATCAAACCCAGGAACGAAACATTAGATTGCTATAAAGCATATACTCAAGTATCTAAGGAGAACGAGAGATTCTATGCTAGTTTACAGGGCTGATGAACTTGTACCTATCGGGTATACAGATTCAGATTTTCAGTCAAACAAAGATTCCAGGAAATCAACTTCAGGCTATGTTTTCACATTAGGAGGTGGAGCTATTAGTTGGAGAAGTGTCAAGCAATCCTGCATTGTTGATTCGACTATGGAAGCTAAATTTGTAGCGGCCTCCGAGGCAGCTAAAGAATCAGTATGACTTCGGAACTATCTAATAGATTTGCATGTGGTACCTACAGCTCAGTTACCTATTACACTTTACGGTTATAATAGTTGAGCAGTGGCAAATTCAAATGAACCAAGAGATCATACGAAAGGAAAACATATAGAACACAAGTATCACTTGATACGAGAGATCGTACGGAGAGGTGATGTCGTAGTGACAAAGATAGCATCAAAAGATAACTTGACGGATCCATTTACCAAGTGCTTACCAACAAAATCATTTGAAGGACACTTGGAGGGCCTAGAAATAAGATGTGTACCATCGTGACCCTGAGAAGAAGTGGAAGATTGATAGGGATAATATGCTAAAGGCTATTATTTTATGTAATATTCAAACTCGGTTTATTTATTTGGTATAAAATATGTTTTAACACTTTATATATGAAAAATGACATATTGGCATAAGCGTCTTTTATTCTATATGGTATATGAATTGGTGTGTAGAGTTTAGCTTACACACAGAAGATCAATTCATAAGTTCCTATTGAATATAAGCAAACGATCACATTGCAAAAACTGTTGGCAGGGCTGTAGTATAGTATTTCAGTATGCCTATCTTGGTTACAGAAAGAGGTACAACTTGTACTTACTATACTAGTACACTTGGAGTGTATTGATCAGGACTACGTGTGAGTCAATTTTTCTAGTCTGACTAAATGGAAAATTGTACACTCACACTGACGTTATGACATTGTTCGCAATCTTAATTTATTAAAGATTATTGGTACTTGTGCATTTAATGTGTGGGACTTTGATTTACCAAAAGGTGAGGTCTTTTTGTACAGGCTAATATTCACTGAGTGAATTGGGTTACTGCATGAAATGTACGATGAAAAATAATCTGTTAATAAAATTCAAGTCCAGTTATGGATTGATGATACTCTCTTGAGAATGCTTATAGGTTTTGAGAATGTGTCAAACCCTACAGGTGGATTTTAATTAATCCGACACATTCAAATAAGTTAAGCGGTAAGCTTGAGGAATATTTAAAGATGCCAATTAAATATTATATTTCAGTGACATATTTAATTGACTGGTATCTGTAACTTAACGTGAGGATTTTGATGAACGATTATAACAAAAGGCTCAAATTTAATTTTGGATAAAACGGGGAGTGCAACTATAATATTTAAGTGGAATATATTATAATTTATAGATTTTAATTATGGTCATGAGTTTGGGCTGATAATTAAATCCGTAGGAAGCCCATGTTTTATTTTTCCTTGTTGGTCCCCACTATAGCCCATGTAAGCCCAAACCTAAGTGAATCACGAAATTTAACTGAGGTTGGTGTTCTTAATTGGAGAGGAGTGTGGCCGGCCACCTAGAGTTAAGAAACCCTAGGTTGGCCGACGTCTATACAAACACACACTAGTGTGTTTTTTTCCCTAACGTTTAGATTCTAGTTGTACTCGACTCTCTAATTTTCTCCACAGTTCTGATTTCTGTTCTTCAGGTTTTTGGTGTAAGGAGTCCACGATCTTGAATCGAAGTTTTGGAAGTGGTGTATACGGTGGAAGATCCGCGGGATTGAGCTTTGAATCAATCCGGCTGACTCCATCATTCGATACGGATTATTAGAGATCAATCCAGAGAGATCTCTAGGTATGTAATCTTCAAACAATTAGATATGTCATAGATTACACATGTCCACCATAATTAACAAGGAATTTTTTGAAAGCTGTTTTTATATCGATTACTCCTATGTGTCTTTCTTGTTTTTAAAACGTTTTCACTAGTGTGTATTTTCCAAGAAGTATGGCGGAAGGGATTTTGCTCTTGTTATCAACTTTTGGCATGTCAGTGTTTGATTGTCATGAATGTGAAAGCTGAGAGTGTAACTTTCTATGGTGTGATTAGCATGAAACTTTTTCTTTAAAACTTTTCATTGAAGCACTTAGAACAAACTTGTGAGGATCCTTCACCATTTTGTGCGATAAGTCCAGTACTACGTCTGCTAGAACTTGCACTAAATCAGTCAAGTAAAATACCATTTTTTATGGAACAGAGATGATAAGGTACTGTAGATGAAATTTTTTCAAACCACTATTCTTTGGAAATTTCTTATTAACCATCCTTATGCTTACCTTTTTCTAAGACTTGCCTTAGAAAATTTTGCTCTTTGCTAGCCAATATGTCTGCCCTTTTCCTTTATGGAGTGTCATGTGTGTTAAGGCAAGACTGAGTAATCAATAGGAAGCTAGAGTTTGAGAATGAAGTTTAAGGTAAGTTTTGTCGAGATAGTGGGCTTAAAACAGGAGGAAATTGTGCCAATTGTGCTGTACTGATATATTTAGTAAGAATGTGATTGTGTAAGCTGAGTTGATGTAGCCCTATAGGTTGTTAGCACGTATTGAGACCCACAATATAATACATATCACTAATTGGTCTACTGTTAATGCGAAAACCTGATATTTAAAGTATGCTATTACTTGCCATATGAATTTTTGTATGGGGGATAATGTATGATCATATTGTGAAAGTTTGAGAGGGTAAGATGAATGGACAGGTAGTCTTTGGTGAAGCAGGAGATTTGATGAAGAAAAAGAGAGCCCCTTTAATTAGGGCTTGGTGGGATAGATGTGAAGCACAATTATATAGGGAGCAACTAATGGTTTTTGCAGGTGCTCTCTAGAGTGTGGAGGAGTTTGAGCAGAAAGAGTATACTAGAGAGTTTGAGGTTCTATAAGAGAGGATTTGTGACTTTGGGTATGAGATGGAGCAGAAGAGAAGTGTGTAGGAGCAGGTGGTATCTCAGATGGAGAAAATTGAGACTATGCAAGATACGATACTACTTCATTTGGTGAAGCTAGAGACCACCATTAGAACTATGTAGTAGAGTTTTGCGGCCTATATGCAACCTATCCAGGATGCACCAGTGGCAATGGTGTCACCCAGTAGGAGCACATAGTAGAAGTGATTTCTATGACAGGGCTGTACTTTTGTTGGAATGGGGCATATTAGAGTAGGGTGGTTAGAATGCTGATGTGATTGGAGTGGCATTTTAAGGGGTAGCCTGAAAGTTACTGTAGGAAGTAGGCTGTTGGTTTAATTTCTTGTTCTTTTGATGCATGATATTCCTATCCTCAAAACTTGTCCTCTTATTTTGTGAACATTCTCTTATGACCAACGCTTATGATTTTATTGCTATTTCATTTAGCCTAATTTGGCTAATCATTTGTAGTTCTTTTGATCTGTGAAACATTTCTTTGGTATAAGGAGGTTTTGATAGACATGCAAGCCTATGGTATCTAGTATGGACTTATATGAGTGAAAACACAACCCACTAAACACTTGAGTGAAACACATTTTTCATATGACCGAACCATGGTGAGGTTGTGAGGAAGTGACATGTGTCTAGGGTAATTTTGGATCACTATCTCTGACGTTAAGTGAGCTTGAAGATGTCAAGGGTACATGTCGTTGATGAGAGGAAACTGGTTTTGCCAAAACCTTTACTCTGATTTTCTAAGCCAAATTCGAGTTTCACACTCACCATGTTTTGTATGTTTGCTTGGGGACAAGCAAGAACTAAGTTTGGGGGATTTTGTTAGGTGCAAAATTGCACCTATATTTCTAGTCTTTGAGAACTTTAATTAATATGTTTTCAAGTACAAATTACTACCCAATTGGTTTCTTATTGAATAAGTGAAAGATGATTGCAAAAAGATGGAATTTAGAGGTGAATTTGGATAACACCCCGGATTCATAACTAGCATGTGTGATAGGACAAGGTAATATAGGTGGAAATTAATAAAAAAAATTGTCGTGATGTAATGATAATTGTAAAATAGTACGGGGATAATTGTAAATGCATTTATTTGGAATTTTAGAAATTTAATAGAAAACTGTTAAGGATTCAATGGAAAATGGCAATGCAATAATTACGATAGGGATTCATTTGGGATAAGTGCATGGATTAAGGGGCAAAAGCATCAAATTGGTAGATGAATAAAATAATATAAACGGGCATGGAGACTGAGAAAACCCTAGAAACCAATAGTGGTGTTTTCGGATCAATTGAAGCAGTTTAAGACCATCGATCGGGGAGAAAGAAGAGCGGGAACTGTGAACTTCTAGGTGGGATTCTACTTGCCTCCGACCACCATTCAGGTAAAGGGATACGGCGCTGGACTCGTCGGGCCGCTCACTGTCTTCCTAGGTCAGAGCTGAGGGCCACCTCACCCTGCTAGACAGCGACCCGATTTCACCACTAAATAGGTCTTCTTGACCCGAGTTCTAGAGTAAGAGGTACAACCGGGTCTGGCCGACCTGGTTGATACTAGACAGACCCATTGACCGGTTTGTCTAGGTTTGACCCAGATTAAATTAAAATTAAAATATTAATATTTTGTATAATTATTAATGTAAATGAGTGTGGTTATGGATTTCAGGGATAGGTTTGCATAGTTGATTTTATCGAGATTTAAGAAAGCGCAATAAGGTAAGCAACTTTTCAACTATGTCACGGAATTTGTATGTTGATGGATTTACATTATATTGCTATATATTCACTGGTTGAATTTGTTGATGAATTATTGTTGTGCATAATTAATTGGAGATTTATTTGTGATTTTATTTCATGTTTGGTTATTAGTTTTCAAGAATTGTGCATGACATGGAATACCATAATGTAAAGTTTATGTAAGGGAAAAATATTTTATAAACCTAGTGCAACTAATATGGGGGTGTACTATTAAGGCTACTGTTGAGGTTTACTAAACTAAAAAGAAAAAGGAATAAAGTTCATTGACAGGGAAGTGTTTTGTGGTACGATGCTAAATGGAAATCCTGACCGGTTGCTCTAAGCAGTTTACTAGAGTTAGAGGGGCCTAGTACTAGTTAAATGTTTTAATTGATTGTGTTTTCTTAACAAACGAATCAATGTGCATCCATGCATTAAATGTTACTTGCTAGCTCTTGGCTCATTACGTTCCATGATACACGTGATGATGATTATGTTGATTTGGCTATTGATGATGATGTCAAGGATCCTCAGTGATAATGCTCATGTAACAGAAGTGGTACTAGGAAGATTTGGTTAAGGAATTATTCAAATATGTTATGTATGCTGACTAGTAGTTTCTAGTTTTCCCAAATAACGGTTGATGGAAAATCCAGTACTAAGACTAATTATTATGCATTTATTTGGTAGCTAATTAGTTTATTGAAAGACTATTTTATTATCGGAATTTTGTTGGAGATTGTTTATTTAATGATTTAGTTAAGCTTAGTTAGTTACTTATTAATAGAAGTAGCGTCCGAACAGAGAGTCGTTGGTTTAGCTTGTATAGAATGGGGCGTTACATACCTCGATGCCCAAAAAATATTTGTGGCCACCAAGATAATCAATCTCAAATTCATTAGCTAAATACCTTTTTAGCTTGGAGGAATAGTGCGTGATTTGCATTGCTATGCTTAAGCCCATATTTGTTCATAGTTGACCTGAACCTCCCAAACCACGCACGAGGTGATTGTTTTAGGTTATATTCAATTTATAAACTATTCTTGTTTGTGGTGCAACAACGTATCCTAGAGGTATATCCAGATACACTTCTTGTTTGATGTTTTCATGGAGGAAATAATTTTTTTTACATCATATTGGTGCAAGGGTCAATCGAGATTAGCTGCAAGTGATAGGAGCATGCAAATTGTGTTGAGTTTGGCTACGGGGAGAAAAGTGTCATAGTAGTCCAAACCATAGGTCTATGTATAATCATGTGCCACGAGCCTCACTTTGTACCTCTTTATTGATCTATCAGCTTTGTACTTCATTGTAAATAACCATTAGCAACCTACTGGTCTTTTTCCTTTAGGCAATGGTACAAGAGTCCACACACTATTATTTTTTTTCAAGAGTTGCCATCTCTTCTTTAATAGCACAGGTCCACTTCTAATCTCCTAGCGCCTCTTGTACATTAGATGGAACCCAGTTATAGGACGCCTGATGAACAAATGCCTTGAGAGATACAGACAAGTTTTGAGAAGATACATAATTCGCAATAGGGTATTTGGAAGTCTAAGACTTGTAATTTAGTGAGTACCTATTCGGTGGTTTCCCTCTATTCTATTTGGTAGGTAGCGGATAAGTAGAAGATAATATATTGTTTGTATTCATAGAGTTTATCGAAGTACTTACCTCAGGAATATTCTCGACCAAAGAACTCTATTCATCGGGTACTATATGTGTCAAGGGGGAAGTATAGCAGCATCATTGTTGACAATATCACTCGTCTGAACTCCATGCAGCTTCAATTTCTCAATTGGATCTATAGTTTGCTCTAGATAGATAGTTTGCAAACTATTGAAAATTTGGGGATTATCACCATTGTGCACACCAACAACAGCAGTAGGATCCATGCCCGTAATATCCATTGTGTTAATATCCAGGAGATACAAGAGTCGCTGTTCATTACTAGGTAGGTCAGTACTTAGTATAGACTTGTCACTTGGTATCTCTCCCTAATGAGAATGTGTAGAATAATGGGGCTCGGTCTCAATAAAGGTAACATCCATGGTGGTGTACAAGCGTCTAGATGGGGGTGAAAACATTGGTAACCTTTCTGATGGACTGCATAGCCCAAGAACAAGCAGCGTACAACACATGGATCTAGTTTTCTCTGTTGATGCTGATGCAGGTGAACATATGTAAACAACTAAATGGTCAAGGGGGAAGCATCAAAATCAAAGGTAGGGGTGGTGGGCTGCGAGTGATTGAAGAGGAGTCTGGAAGTTTAGCACTTTGGATAGCATACAATTATGAGATACATGGTTGTGGACACAACATCTAGCCAATAACTATGGGAGGCATTGCCACTAATAAGAAATGCTCTCGTTGTCTCTAAAATATGATGATTTTTCCTTTCGACAACCCCGTTCTATTGAGGTGTATGAGCACATGAAGTCTAATGGAGAATGTCGTGTTGCAAAAAAGAATCATTGGAGGGCATGGTTGACATATTCACCTTCATTATCAGATAGCAAAATCTCAAGGGTAGCAGAAAATTGAGTCTTTAGCATATTGTGAAATATCTGGAAAAATTTGAACACTTCGTCTTTGTGACACATCAAACATATCGAGGTCATACGTGTACAGTCATCAACAAATAAAATAAACCAGCGAATACCAATAGAAGTGGAGATAGTAGATAGACCCCATACATTGGTATGAATAAAAGAAAATGGAGTAGTTGTCTTATTCTTTTGCAAAGGAAATGATACACGATGACTCTTAGATAAACTACAGACTTCGCATTGAAAATGAGAATTGTCAATGCTAGAAAATAAATAAGGCAATAAAGTTTTCAAATAACCAAAGGACAAATGATCCAAACGCCGGTGCCATAACCAAATTTGTTGTTTATGCTTCACAGAAGGGCACTAGACAGTATGCACTCGACGAATACTGTTAGAGAAGGATTCAGGATTCAGTTCTGATTTCAGTTCGCGTCTCCTCGAGGAAGAAGATGGTGTTTTGGGCTGTTATTATGGGCCTTTATTATGGGGATATTATTATTTCAAGTCTTGTAAGCCCACTAGTTTAGCCCATTTTTAGTTGGTCCAGTCCCAGTTTTTACTGTTCAAGCTTCTTCTTCCTTATTTCAATTTCGAACAGCAACGGTCTTATGTTAAACTTCACTGTAGTGTGATTGACAGACGACCGTTGTAGTTTCATCACATATATATATTACTCTGTACAAAACTTTCAGAATTATGAATCAAGATTACTTGATTTTCTTCTTCTCCCTTCTTTCTTCTAAACCTCTGTATTACTAAACAGTATTTCTAGACTCAATCTTTACAAATACTAAATTCATCCATAAAATATAATCCCCCCTCATTTACCACAACCAAGATTCCCTTTGTTGAGAATATCATGAAATAAGAAGAAATGCGGAAACATCAGAACTCAAAAAATTTAGATCTTTAGCCACTTGACCTACTGACAATAATTTATTTGATAGAGATGGAATAAGCAGTGCATGAGGAAGTGTGAGAATAGGTGTAAGCTTGACACAGCCTGCACTAGCAATTGGAGAGAAAGCTCCATTAGCATTAGTAATAGCGATTCGTCGTGGTACGTTAGTCTCTCAAGGATCATTAGGATCATCATTCATATGATCTGTTGATTCGAAATAAATAATCCAACCCTCGGAACTATTAGTAGAGAAACAAAGACACTAAAACTGTCCTTATCTGCTGCATCCTCACTGATACCATAATCAGGTTGGTTAGACGGTGTTGTATCAATAAGATATAATATAGGATCTACAATAACTAAAATGGCATTTCCGCCACCCGCATGAGTACCCTTCTCACGTTGCCTACGTGCCTTGAAATCAGCCCACCAATCTAGATAGCCATGCAATTTGAAACAAGTATCTCGGTTATGTCGGTGAATATTACAATGAGTACAACTACTAGCAGCAACCCTGGATTTGGACACCCTAACAAGTGGATCAGTAGAAGGTGTCAATTGAAGAGAAGAAGATGAGAGAGAAATCTTAATTCTCATTCAATAATAATCTATGAATACATATTCCTTTTCTATATATAGGTATTGCCGTGTATATCCCTAAAATAATGGGATACACTACCATAACAACTCCTATAATCATGTGATTACATTGACTCCATACAAATCCCTTAATCATAGGAATTGAATACCAACTCTTGCCAACATAACTTGGTGTTTTTTTTGTGTGGTTATTGGCGAAGATTATGAGTTATTACTAGAAAATATTATTAGTTGAAGTGAAGTGTGAGAAAAGAAACAAATATTAGTATATGCTTGGCCTTTCAAGAGTTACTGCTGTAGAACCAGTAGACTAGAAAATGTAATTAATTGTCGATGCAAAAACTCGCACCAACGTTAGGCCTTCCTGGGTTGTATATGCACAGCTAAGGAACTGAATTGAAAGTAAAAACACACAAAGAATTTACGTGGTTCGGCAAGAATGCCTACGTTCACGGGTAGAGTCTGTATTTCTCATTATTCTCCAAATGGTTACAAGTTATCTATTTATAGTACAATGGGGTAACTGCTCTCTTGCTTTCTCTCCTTACATCATGCATGCAATCCCTATTTGAATTTTGAAGAGGAGTTCCACTCTAATTTTGAAGGAGAGTTGAGAAAATGATCGATGATCATCTCCAAAGGCGGGATGAGGTTATTCAAGTTACGTATCACACTTCCAACACATCTTGTCATCTTGTGCCAAGTGCAGCCTCCAGATGTCCATTGTCTTCACGTGCCATCGCACTTTTATGCTCCACATTAACCTATGGTGTAATTCACCTATGATGTAGTTGGGATTTGATGCTGCTGCAGTTTTAGGGATTATTAGTTGAGTGAATTATGAGAGAAGAATAGAAATTAGGATATACTTGCCCATTCAAGAGGTACTGATGTAGAACCATTATAATAGAAAATGTAAAATTGGTTTTCAAATAATTTAAGCGGTTGTTCCATATGGAATCTTGAGATTTGTGTTACTTGAAAAGCTATTGTTTCCCTTTGTCTATAAAAAAAATGAATCTTTCTGATCATCCAGTTGTAGTTTTGAGTTTTGACTGGTCAATTTTTATATGTGGATGTGTTTTTTTCGGTGAGAGTTATTGACTGGTTGCCAATCAGTGTTTGGGTATGAGTTATTTACAGATTTGTGGTGTGCTTGATGTTGGATCTTTGGATCTGAAACATGTGTAATCAATTCATGCCAAAGTTTTCAGGCAATAGTGTTTCTCTAACTCTAGGTCATGCTCACTGTGGAAACCTCTCCTTATCTGCAACCCACCAACATTTTCTCCCTAACCAAAACATTCAGCTAGGAAGAATAGTCGAAAAGAGAGAACCAAATGACTTTGGATCCATTCACAGTTCCATGCCTCACTCTTCCGCATGAGGACATGGAAATGCAGAGTCGCATATGAGGACATGGAAATGTTGAAAAATACACACTCGCGGAAACATTGTAAAAACAAGGAACGCACATAGGAGTAATCAATCGGAAAACAACTTTCAAAAATTTCTTATTAATTATGATCAACATGCATAATCTATGACTAAACTAATTGTGTAAAGATTATGTACCTTGAGATCTCTCTGGATTGATCTATAACAAAATATTGAAGGATTGAGTAAGCTAGTTTGATATGATGATCAAACTTGCGGATCTTTCACCGTATGAACCAATTGTCAAACTTTGATTTCAAGAGTGTGGACTCCCTACACCAAGAACTTAAAAATCAAAAATCAAAACTGTGGAGAAAATTAGTGAGTCGAGTCCAACTGGTGTCTCAACGTTAGGAAACAAAACACACTAGTGTGTGTTTATATGGGCTACAGTGGGGACCAACAAGGAAAAATAAAACATGGTCTTTCCTACGGATTTAATTATCAGCCCAAGCCCACGAGCATAATTAAAATACATAAACTATAATATATTTCACTGAAATATTATAGTTACACTCCATGTTTTATCTCAAATTAAATCTGAGTCTTTTGTTATAATCATTCATTAAAATCCTCACGTTATGTTACAAATACCCATCAATCTAATATGTCACTCACATATAATATTTAATTGACATCTTTAAATATTCTTTGAGTTTACTACTTAACTTATTTGAATACGTCGGATTAATTAAAATCCACATGCATGGTTTTGACACAATCTCAAATCCTATAAGCATTCTCAAGAGGATATCATCAATCCATAATTAGACGTGAATTTTATTAAGAGATTATTTTTCATCGTACATCTAATGCGGTTACCCAATTCACTCGGTGTATGTCAGCTTGTACAAAAAGACCTCACCCTTTGGTAAATCAAAATCTCATACATTAAATTCACATGTACCAATAATCTTTAATAAATTAAGATTATGAAAAATGTCATAGCATCAGTGTGAATGTACAATTTTTCATGTAGTCAGACTGAGAAATTGACTCACGCAATCCTGATCAATACATTCTAAGTGTACTAGTATAGTAAGTTCAAGCTTTACCACTTTCCGTAAACAAGATACTCATACTGAAATACTATACTATAACCATATCAGCGGTTTGTCCAATTCTGTCTAAGCGGTGATCGTTTGCTTACATTCAATAGGAATTTATGAATTGATCTTTTGTGGGTAAGCTAAACTCTACACACCAATTCATATACCATATAGAATAACAGATGTTTATGTCAATATGTTCTTTTCATATATAAAGTGCTAAACATATTTTATTCCAAATAAATAAACTAAGTTTGAATATATATAAAATCATAACCTTTAGCATACTATCCCTATCAGGAAATGCAAAACAGAAAGAGGTTTATAGCTTAATTGTTGCCAGACTTTGTGGCCTAATAAATAAGGCAATGAATAAGTGAAGGACTATCCATTGCTAGTAAAATGCTTTGTAGTGTAAAGAAAAAAGAGATTTACATAGCATAGGTTTATACGTTGCACAAAATAGTTTTAGATTATAGATGGAATAGGATTTGACAAAATATGATTGACAATTCAAATTTTTTTTTTTTGAAGTTTTGAAAATGGGAGAATTGCAAGTCACAATATACAATTAAATATCTACTGACTGCGAAAAGGCACCACTCTTCAAGACCCCAGATTCCAGTTCGAATGGATCAAAAGGATTGTTTCGAGGATGGGAAATTTTTTGAAGTTCTAATCATTGTTCTTACCAATAACTTGCAGACAATTTTAGTTTTAGTTGTTCTTTTTTTAAAGCACAAATTTTTAAGTTTCAAGTAATGCTGAAGAGTTCTATATTTATGCAAGGCAAACAACTGCTAGTCATGTGATCCAAAAAATCCATAGCTAATCACGCTACTGGTGTCTCAATCAAGGTCACAACATGGACCGACGCTTTTGAGAAAAGGAGTAAAAAAATGTAAGAGTCGTCACCAATTGATTATAGTGAAATTGAACACTGAAATGCTAGGTCTGTGAATCAGAAAAAATGGGTAAATGGATATATAGAGTGTGGAGAATGTGTTAGGCACTCCACAACTCTCTAATCGGTTACTTTTTTTTATTATTCATTCTTTTTCTTAAAAATATTTTTGTATGTCCCAATTTGTTTTAATGAATTTTTCATATACCTGAAAAATCATGGATTATTTGGTGATAAGTCCTTTATATGAATTTTATATTCCAATTAGGCTCTGTTTGTTTGGGGGAAAATACCCCATTAGGAAAATATATTTTTAATTTCCTGTGTTTGTTAACCATAAATTAAAAAGTCAAATGAAAAATAAATAAAAGTCAAGAAAAAACACAAACCCTACAAGGGAAAATGACGCCCTATTTAAAACAGCGATAGTCATTTTCCGTAGCTCTCGCACAGCACGCAGCTCCTCTTCTCCGGCTGATCCGGCCGATTCTCGGTAAGTGCTTGTCGTTTCTTCTTTTTTTTTTGCTTCGTTCTGCTCATTTCTTCTTGCTTCTTCTCCGGTTGATTTCTCTCTTTTCTTCCCAGAGGGAGGCTGATTTCGTTTGAGGGAAGAGGAGGAAGACTGCCCTCCCTTGATCAAGAACGAGATAGTTTCTAGGCCGCCCAGGAGTATTGCTCTTTTTGTCGAGCCTTCTCCATTCTCGTGAGTATTTCGAGTTTCTTCTTTTGAATGATCTAGTCCTTTGATCTTTTCATGTTGGATTTTCTATTTCTACCATGCTTATTATGCATTCTTTTTTTTGAATTCTTTTGCTCTGCTGTGAGGTAGATTCTACTTCCTAGAGATTACATATGATTGTCTATATCTGCTGGTCACTGGTGATGGACGAGTTGATGCAATTTTTCTGGGTTTTCAACTCTGGGAAAACTACACCCTAAGCCTACGAAAGGGCTCTGTGGCCAATATAATTTTTTTTACCTATTTCAATTTTTTTGTTGCTAGGTTTGGGATAGGTAGACTTGAGTTTGATTTTGTTATCTTTAATCCTTGTGGCTGTAATTATTGGGTAATGGTGGCTTAATGAGAGTAGAGAGATGGTGGAGGGACAGTGAAGCGATGATGGTGATTGCTCGGTAAAGGGCAGAGAGATGGGTTTAGGTGAGATGGTGGTGGAGATGTTTGAGTGACAGTGGTGCTTGGTAATGATTTTCTGGTGGTTTGGGTGATGGGTTTAGGTGAGATGGTGGTGGAGATGTTTGAGTGACAGTGGTGCTTGGTGATGATTTTCTGGTGGTTTAGGTGATGGGTTTAGGTGAGATGGGGGTGGAGATGTTTGAGTGACAGTGGTGCTTGGTGATGAGTTTCTGGTGGTTTGGGTGATGGGTTTAGGTGAGATGGCGGTGGAGATGTTTGAGTGATAGTGGTGCTTGGTGATGAGTTTCTGCACTTGTTAGCTTGTCAGCATTATGGTATTGCTGTATTTACTGGTACCTTACATTATAATAAGTATTATAATTTATAACCCCAAATTGGTGGATGGCCTTTTCTTTTTCTCAAAGTTTAGAATAAAGTATTTGGGTCTGTGAGAATGTATTCTCAATAAAAACTTCATTAAACTTCTAAAAATATGCTAGACAAGTTTACCTTGTTTGTCTTTACTACATCTTGCTATGATGTCGATACAAAACCATAAGGGCTCAATGTAAGGAAGGAAATATAATAATAACAGAATAATTAAAATAAACTAGGTCAATGACTTCTAAATAAATAAATCAACGCAATCAATATTAAGGTAATGAGTGGAAATCAACGCAATCAATATTTTGATGTCAACAAACTCTATGAAGAAGTTATGAAATGTGAGGAGTTTGATCGGAATGTGCTTGCTAGTGCATTTGATTATTTGGTGGAGAATGAGAAGCAAGGCAAGGCATTTATGGCAAAACCTATCGATTTGAGGAAGATTTGGTTAGAGAATTTTGTTGATCGAATGGGTAGTTTTTGAAGGTAATTTTTTTATTCCATTACTTAAACATTCATGGAACGTTAGTTCATTTTATAACCAATCTAATTAATTTTCTTTTCATTTGTAGATCGGAGAAGTTTGGATTTTGAGTTGCATTTGGGATCGAACTCAAAGATTTTATGATTGTCAACCAAAGCTTTATCACTATATGCATATGATATCTTTTTATTTCATGCTAATTACTTTGAGGACATTAATAAATAGAGATGAAACTGTAATGACTCTATTTTGATGATTTGTTATTATGTTTAGTACTCATAAGAGTATGTAACTCTTTTATTTCGTTATGATCTAAAATGTCGAATGTGGTTGAATTTTTTCTAACTATTGAAGTTCTAATTATTGTTATTTTAGGTCAAAATTTATGTGCCAAGAAATTTCTATTCTATCTATTATTGAGATTTTAGTTACTCTTTACCATTAATAAGAAAATAATAAAAAGTTTGAAAATATTTTTTCCTTATAAGAAACAAACACTGGAAAAAATATTATATATATTTGGCCAAATACCAGAAAATTAATAATTTTTCTGTAATTCCTTTTCTTGTGAAAATAATTTCCATGAGTGAACATTTTTCCGCGAAACAAACGGAGCATTAATCTTTTTGAGAAGTTTGTAACCCCATACATCTCCAATTATTTGAATCTTAGCTCAATAAGGATAACTTTAAATTTTAACCTCAATTAATGACAATTTTACTCTCCCATCATTTAAACCTATCATTATTTTTATTAGTACATGATTGCTCTTTATTTAGAAAATTATTATTATAACAAAATAAATATAAATACAATCTCAGAAAAACGGGTGAAAATCATGTATTTTATCTATATATTTTTAAAGATAAACTAATATTTTCACTTTAGATGAATCAAAGTGAAGAGTCGATCAACCAAAAAAAAATTATTTCCTGAAAATCAAGGGCATGCACTCACATGCACAAAATTTACTTGACTTAGTAACCTATGCATATGAATTAAAATCTTTGAATCACTATATTATCGAAATCAACAATGAAACACCTATGCATCAACAAAACGTTATCCAATACAAATGTCAATATTTTCATTACATTCTTCACCAACAATCAAAATCAATAACTTATGAGAATAACATCATAATAAAACTCAATTCATATTTTAAACAAAACCAAATACTAGAACAATTTCTAGCCGTTTTGATGACTTTTGTGAAAAATCCTCTGAATTCTGGGTAAGAAATCCTCTGATTTTTTTTTTTTTTTTGCATAATTTCAAAAGCTCTTCTGAATTGTTTTGGCAAGTTTTGTAAAATCCTCTAAATTATTGACAAGTTTGAGAAATCTTCTGATTATCTAAAGTTTTGGTTGTTTTTTTATTTCATTTTGATAAATCCTCTAAATTTTTATTTTTTATAGAAAATTTAGAGGATTTCTGATAATACGGTATAAAGTTTAGGGTTTTGAGGTTAAGATATTAGAGTTTAGAGTTTATGGTATAAGGTTTTGGGATTTAGGAAATCATAATTTATTATTTAGGATTTTGGGGTTTAGGGTTTAGGAATATAAGTTAGTAAATTTTATGATTTTCTTCTTATTTTTTGTAAATTCTTCTTAATTATTTATAAGATTTTTTGTTCAAAAGTAAAATTAGAAATGTTAACATTCAGAGGATTTCTGGAAAATTCAGAGGAATTCTAAGAAATTCAGAGGATTTCTAGTTATAAGGTTTAAAGTTTAGAAGATTAGAGTTTAGTGTTTATACTTTATGATTTTGGGATTTAAGAGATTATGATTTAGTATTTAGGTTTTTGGGATTTAGGGTTTTGAGGTTTAGAATTTAGAGCTTCGAGTTGTTTTTTGTTTGATTTTCAAAAATTCTATATTTTTTTGATATATTTTTATGAAATCATTTGAATTTTTTTGCTTAATTTTGAAAACTCTTTTATGGATTTTGGTGAGTTTTGAGAAATCATCTGAAATCTAGATAAGTTTGAGAAATCTTCTTACTTCATTCAGAGGATTTGACGAATGAACATTTAAACATATCGATCATGGGTCTCATTGGAAAGAGTTTTTCGTTCTGATTATGAATATATATATATATTTTTTAAAAATCCGACTTGTATTTTGAGAGATAAAACTGTTTTAAAGTTTTTAAAAGAAAAAAATAAAAGAATCTGATGATGTCAGCATATGTCATACATATAAGGATTTATTGGAATAAGGGTATTTTTGTCCAGAATTATTTAAATGATATTTTGAAATATTGAAAAATTGAAGGTAGTGAATGAAATACACATTTTTATTAAAGGACTTATTGGTGAATCCCCCAAAAGTCATTTATTGTCAATTGGTTGGAAGAAATTCCATTAATTTTGAATAAATGATAAAACAAATTTATTCAAGTAATAATATATAAAACTTTTTGGACGGAGCTGAATATTTTCAAGTCCTCCTCCTAGTCGGTTTTAAAATAAAATATCTAAATAAATCAAATCTTTGTCATTTGTTCATTTTATTTTAAAATTCCTTTTAGATAGAATTTAATCCCTAAAATATAACGTTTCGAGAAATCAATACTTTGAAATTCTCTAAAGTCAATTTGAAGAGTTTAAACTCCTTTTTTCTGAAAGGAATGTTTCGAGAAATCAATACTTTGAAATTCTTTAACATGATTGGATGTTTCGCGGGTTGGGTATACAAACTTTATCAACCGTGCAATTTGATTCTTTTTGAAAACTCTCACAAACATACACACTAAGGTAATTTTGGAATTTAATTCTAGGCTTGCATACTAACTTAACTAATATTTACATTATTATGGTATTTTGTATGACACTATTACATTAATTGGGCCAAATATCAAAAAAGAAAATGCAACCCAAATCTAATACAAAAATACCCCATACAAGTCTAAAAGCCCAAATATTTAAATGCTTAAAACTAACCAAAAGTCCAATTATAAATTTAATTTGAAAACATATGCCTCATAAATTATCCAAAAGCCCCAATACAATGACATTAATATGGACCAATAACATACAAAAAAAAAACTAATCTAAGAACTTAAAAGCAACAGCCCATTACATCAAAATCCAAAGGAAAGCCCAAAACACAAACTAAATCCCAACCATTTAACAAAACAAAATCTAGCAACCCAAGACCAAAACCAACTTAAACCCAGCCCAAAACAACAAACCTGGGCTAGCCCAACAATACAAAACCATTCCAAAACCCATAACAATACAAAACTTGCCCAAAACTATACAAAATACAAAAAGCCCAACAAATCTATTACCATTAGAAGGCCAAACACAGATTTTCAACCAGGCTCATTACTGTTCATCCCCTTCCTCTGGCAGCAACCAGGTTCCACCTCTTCACTGTCCAGTCGATTTGTAAACAAAATTGAATTACAAGGCAAGCAAGCACACCAGATCCAACCCAACAAAATCTAATAGAGAAGTAGCAGTCTATATCCTGAATTGAATAATATGTTTAACATACATGATTTGGCACAAACCTATATCCCAGAGAAGCAGCAATCTAGGTTCACACAAAAGTGCAGCAAAATATCCAAATGAAATAGATGGGAAGAACAAACATATGATCGAGCATCGTACAAACCTCTGGATCTTCTTAGTCAGTCTTTTCCTTCAAAAGAAAACTCTCTTCTCCTTTAAAATCTCTGGATTTTCTTCTCCAAATGTCTCTCCTTTTTTCTGGATTTTTTTATTGAGGATACCGGGTCAATATGACACAAACAACGAAAATCAAGACGAAAGAAATACCAAAGATATACGTGGTTCGGTCACTAACGACCTACGTCCACGGAAGGGAGAACACTCTTATTTAGAAATAATACAGGAGGAGGAGAACAAAAACTCAACTCACACTCACTCATTGGTGCCTCTACATGCACCATAACTCTCTCACAAAAACAATCTATTTTTGTTTTATTTTCTTTCTAACTCACTCCATCACATATCTCTACCACCCTACCTCACCCTTTATATAGGGATATTACATAAGTATGAACAAACTAAACTAAGTCATCGAAGGAGATGTAGTTGTTGACAAACAAACCTTGGACGGTGCCAAACTTTGACAAAAGATAGAGATTAGTTGGGTAGTTGGTGAATGGTGGGTGGGTGGGTGGTGGCTGGTTGGTGGCACACCATTGTTGAAGTGCTTGGTTTGGTGATTGCATGTTGCATTCATGACTTTTATGGGTATGAACCCATCAATTCTCCACCTTTAAACCCATAGGAGGAGAATATAACTTGTCTGTCTTCAGTTGCTGTCCATTTCAGCTATGTCCTGACATAGCTCAAGCCTTTCATGAGTAACCACATTTGTTAACATGTCTGCTGGATTCTCATCAGTGTGAATCTTCACAAGTTACAATAGTTATTCTTCAATCACTTCGTGTATCTAGTGATAGCGAATATCAATATGCTTTATACAGGAATGGTATATGTAGTTCTTGCTTAAGTCTAGAGCACTCTGACTGTCACAATGTGTCCTGTATTCCTCTTGATTAATACCCAGTTATTGGAGAAACCACTTCAACCACAACATTTTTTTACCAGCTTCCGCTGTAGCAATATACTCTGCTTCTGTTGTAGATAAAGCAACACACTTCTGTAGTTTGGACTGCCATGAAACAGCTCCCCCTGCAAAAGTGAAAACATACCCTGAAGTAGATTTCCTACTGTCAAGATCACCGGCCATATATGAATCAGTATAGCTATCCAGAACTAGATCTGCTCCCCCAAAGCACAAGCATAGCTTCGACGTACCCTTTAGGTACCTGAGAGTCCATTTAATAGCCTCCCAATGTTCTTTCCTTGGATTGGAAAAGAATATGCTCACAACACCAACATCTTGAGCAATATCTGGTCTTGTACACACTATTGCGTACATCAGACTACTGACTACTGAAGAGTAAAGGACTGCTTCCATCTCTTCAACCTACTTCTCTAAGGAGGGACAAGATTTCTTTCTCAGCTGGAAATAGTTACCTAGTAGAATGGTAACCGACTTCGCATCCTTCATGTTAAACCTTTCAAGCACCCGTTTAACATACGTTTCCTGTGACAGCCATAATTTCTTGGCTTTCCTTGTTGGTGTATGCTCTAGGAGCCAATCATGGGATGATTGTATTAGCATACATTTATTATGTTATATTGAGGTACTTTATTTGTTATGAATTATTTATCTGCACTATATAAATGATTATGATAATATCCCTAGAATAGTTGGTTCGATGCTATGAGACTTCAAGTGTGTGACTTGAACGTGAGATCATCATAGATGTATATAGAACACTATTCCTAAACGTCCCTAGTCGAGTATTATTGTTAAATGGGATAACATTAATACGTATGTAGGTTGATTGATGACTAAATCTTGCGAGTCATGGATATGAGATATCAAATCAATACATGGGTACTTGTTAGAGAACAAGAAGTACTGGACAGACCCAACATGAGAATACTGCATGGATTGTTATATGAATGTCATAAGCTATTCTCATAATGACAATGATATATGTTTTCCTTTAACCTGAAATCACTACGGTTCCCAACATGAGGAGTTATACACTTTGATACTGTCTAACGTCACTTGTAAAAGGGTTGGCTATAAAGTCAGTGATTGGGTATATCACGAATCATGTGGAGGGATGTGAGTGACCTAGATGGTATTTGTCCCTTCTATATAACAGGAGTAATATCTGTGGGCCCCTTGATTCAGTGAGACTTAGAAATGCATGGCCGTGCTCAAATGAATCAATATGTGATATTGATTTCGTTTGTTTCTTTAATAGTCTACTCGGAATCAAGAAACACATAGATTAACATATACGAGGATGACACATTCCATGCCTCGATGTTAATCAAGATATTAAGGACAAAGGAACTGCATGTAAAATTGGTCATGAATAAAGGTTATGTCGAATCATTGACATTCTTATTACTTGGGTAACAATGATGTGTTGCTAGATACCTCTCATTGTTTGTGATGCTAAAATATGATTTTAGTTTCACTGCCAACGTGATGAGAACCTATAGGGTCGCACACATAGAATAAGCAAAGATTACGTTATTGGAGAATAACAATTATGTTTGGGCTTTGGGCTTTATGTAGGGTCCATGACCGGTTCAATTAATTGGATTAATCGAACATGGTCAAGTGTCCAAAAATGTGGGCTTCTTTCTTCAAGGGAAATTGGGCTTTTCGTTTGGCTTGGCTCATGATATAAATATAGGGTTAACGTAACCCTAGGTAATTGATATACTTTTGAGCCACACTTCAAAGAGAGTGGAGATCAAACGGATTGGAGCCCTTTCTCCTGGTTACTAGAATAACGTGAAGAGGCAATCTTTGGCTTGTTCGTGTGGATACCATAGAGGCGTGCTATTCAATTTGATAGTGCGAATTGATTCGGATCCTTCAAGCCAAGCACTCGATTGATTTCTGCACTTCAAGAGGTAACTCTTCATCACCGATTTATGCCCTTTCACATGGATTCTCTGGAGGGTTTCAATGAAATTTTAAACTTCCGCTGTGTATGAGATATTGAAACCCAGTATTCCTGTCATGCACAATCTTTATACCTAGTATCTGTTGAGCTGGACCTAAGTTCTTCATGTCGAAGAACTGGGATAGCTGGGTTTTCAAACTGTGAATCATGGTTACATCCTATCCAACAATTAACATGTCATCCACATAAAGTAGTAATATCACAAAATTACCGTCTGGAAACTTTTGGACATAAACACACTCGTCTGCTGCAGTCCTTTTGTAACCATGACCCATCATGAATGAGTCAAACTTTATGTACAATTGTTTCCGTGCCTACTTAAGGCCGTAGAGACTTTTATGTAGTTTACAGACCAAGTTCTTCTTCTTAGGAACTTCAAAGCCTTTTGGCTTTGCCATGTAAATTTCTTCCTCCAAATCACCATGGAGAAATGTTGTCTTTACATTCATTTACTCAAGCTCCAGAATCATACTTGATACTAACCCAAGTATGACTCGGATGGATGTCATCTTCACCATTGGTAAAAAAATCTCGTCAAAGTCAACTCCTTTCTTCTGTTGAAATCATTTGAGGACCAACCGAGCTTTGTACTTCACAAGCTTTCTGCTACCATCTTTCTTTCAGCTTCAACACCCATTTGTTCTGCAGCGCTTTCTTCCCTTTAGGAAGTTTCTCATAAGTTTGGTTTTTCTGCAAGGAATTCATTTCTTCTTGCATAGCTTGCATCCACTCACTACTTTCAGCATGAGTGTGAGCTTCTTCAAAGCTCTCTAGCTCCCCCTCATCATTAAGCATAATATAATCTGAATCTGAATATCTTTTTAATGGAATCAGAGTACGACCCCTCAAAGATCTTTCTGGCTGAGGTGCATCAACTGGAGAAGGTTGTCCTGGTTCTACCGCTTCTGGTGGAGGAGGTTGTGGCTCCCCCTGCTCAACACCTTTTGTGTGATCTTCTTCTAGATCTTCTTTATGCAATTCATCATTATATGCAGAAATCACTGGTGCAGAATCTGAGATAGTGTTTGAAACACTAGGAGCAGTGAACTTGGTGGATTTTTCCAAGTCTTCAAACACTTCATTCTCATGGAACACAACATCCCTACTTCTGATAACCTTCTTATCAGTTGATTGCCACAGTTTGTATCTAAATTCATCATCTCCATATCTGATGAAAATACAAGGAGTGGATCTGCTGTCAAGCATTTGTCTCTGCTCCTTGGATACATGTGCAAAAGCTTTGCATCCAAATACTCTCAAGTGAGAGTAAAAAATATTTCGTGCAGACCACACCTTCTCTGGAATTTCAAAATTCAGAGGTGCTGACGTTGATCTGTTGATCAGGCAACAGGCCACACGAACTGCATCTCTCCAGAATGACTTCGGCATCTTTGCCATACTTAGCATACACCTTGCTCATTCCATAATGGCCCGATTCATCATCTCGGCTACACCATTATGTTTTGGGGTACGTCGGACTGTCTATTGGTGCCGAATACCGCTTTTAGCATAGTATTCTTCAAATTCTATTGTCTGATCGGAGGCACTTCAACTAATTTCCGGTCTCCCTTTCCACCATAACGTGGAAATTCTTGAAATTTTCGAACACCTAATCCTTGGTTCTGAGAAAATTACCCACACCTTCCTTCCAGCATCATCAATAAAGGTCAGGAAATATCTGTATCTCCCAAAGATTCTTCTTCTAGAGGACCACAAACATCGGAGTGTACAAAACTCAGCAACTCTGACCTTTTCGTGGAAAAGGTATTGAATGAGACTATGTGCTGCTTCCCGAATAAGCAATAATCACATGGGTTCAGCGGAATATCTTTAGACACTGTGATGAGTGCCTCCTTTGACATGATGGACAACCCTTTTTCTCCCATGTGACCGAGTCTCTTGTGCTATATATTTGGAGAAGTCTCTTCCTCCACAACATTGATGCTTTTTGAACATACTTTGGCTTGTGTTCTGTACAATGTGCCACAAATATGTCCTATGACATAAGTCAAAACACCTTTCATCAACTTCCAGGTGTCATTACCAAAATGATTGTGATAGCCCTGTTTATCAAGAGCATTCACAACAATAAGATTGAACCGGAGGTCTGGGACGTGTCGAACTTCCTTCAACACCATAGCCCATCCAAGATTCCTTTTGACATGCACATCACCCACAATCTTGGCAAAATTATGGTTGCCCATCTTCACTTTACCAAAATCACCGATTTTTTATGAAGTGAAGAAATCAATTTCTGGAGTGGCGTGGTGCGATGCAGCAGTGTCGATCACCGACTCAGGATCGTGGCTTGCTGCATGTAAGTACGTATCTTCATTACAAGAGAGTAGTGCTACATCCTCCGAAATGGTGACCAAAGTTTCACCATTTTCATTCTTAGATTCAGAGCTACTTTGACCTTGCTCCCGTTGTAACTTTCGACAATTCTTCTTTATGTGGCCTTCAATGCCACAATGGCAACATTTGTACTTGCCTTTTCACTGTCTCCTCCCGTCGGTGGACTTTCCATGATCCTATATTCGTCCTTGGTTTTTACTTATGCCTCTACTATTGCCTCTTCTTTGAGGCCGTCCTCTACTTTCATTAACAAGGGCATGAAACTGATCTATGCCCAATTTCTTGCTTCGAGACTTCTCATTGAATAAAGCATCAAATAGCATTTCCATGGGAAGTTTGCCTCCAGGTGCTGAGTTACTGAGGGAGACCACCAGCGTCTCCCAACTGTCTAGTAAAGAATTGTGAAGTAGTTGGGCTTGTTCTTCATCATTAAAAATGAACTTGATAGCTACAAGCTGATTCATAAAGTTTTGGAACTCATTGGTATGCTAAGCTACAGATGTACGATTTTTCAACTTCAAATTGACAACGCATCTAACCAAAAGAGCTTTATTCCGAGCAGTCTTGGCTTGGTACATGTTCTCCAGCTTCTTCCAGAGATCATATGCACTTGTCTCCTGTGCAATATGGTGAAAAACATTGTGATTGATCAAATTTCTGATTTGACCGATCATCTTCTTGTTTCTCTTCATCCATTCTACACCTTTAACTTCATCCGGCTTCTTCCCTTCATTCTCCAATGGATTTGTCAGATCTCTACAATTCAAAAAATCCTCAATCTGAGGTTTCCATAGTGCATAAGTTGTAGGAGTCAACTTCATCATGGCTCCTGATGACTCTGATGTAAAAGCTTCCACTGAAAAAGTTTCAGTTTCGAGCTCAACCGAGAAACACAAAAATTTTGGAAAGAAATCTTGCAAAATCGATAGCACGGTTGCATCCGAAATGATCAAAAATCTTGAGAATTGGTATGACTTTTTTGAAAACAGGTCCAAAAAATACCGAACCGGCCAGTCAAAGTTTCTGCAACTTAAACCAGACTTAACTGTTGACTAATGATCAACTGACAGTCAACTAGAACCGTTTGATGATGTGGCACAATTGATGAGGTGGCAGTGCTGACGTGTCCATTAACGTGGTGCAATGATATGTCAAATTTGTTAACGTGGTGCTAACGTGTTGAATGACGTGGCGCTGACGTGGCTTCATCTTCAACCTCCATATACGTTAATAGGACCTCAAAACTTCAGAGGGAGAGTGTGGCTCACCTTGAAATTCGTTTGAGATGATTTTTGACCAGAAGACTCGTATGGTGATGGAGAACACTTATATGTGTTCAAAATTGGATTTTATTGAAGTCGATAAATTGACCCAGAGCAAAAGTTGCTCTTTTTCTGTCCGGGAAGATTTTTGGTAGCTGGAAATCTGAACATCTGGCTCCGATACCACTTGTTGAGAATACCGATCAATATGACACAAACAATGAAAACCAAAACAAAAGAAATACACCAAGTTATACGTGGTTCGGTCACTAACGACCCACGTCCACTGGAGAGAGAACACTCTTATTTAGAGATAATACTGGACGAGGAGAACACAAACTCAACTCACATTCACTCACTAGTGCCTCTACTTGCACTAGAACTCTCTCACAAAAACACTCTGTTTTTGTTTTCTTTTCTTTCTAACTCACTGCACCACATATCTCTACCACCCTACCTCACCTTTTATATAGGGATATTACATAGGTATGAACAAACTAAACTAAGTCATAGAAGGAGATGTAGTTGTTGACAAAAAATGCTTAGACGGTGCCAAACTTTGACAAAACATGGAGACTTAGTTGGGTAGTTTGTGAGTGGTAGGTGGCTGGTGGCTGGGTGAGTACATTGTTGAAGTGTTTGGTTTGGTGATTGCATGTTGCATGCATGACTTTTATGGGTATGAACCCATCATTTTCTCCTCAAGAAGCCTCAGCAAGCTTCCGGCTTTTCTCCTCCTCTTCTCTCAACTCTCTTCATTCTTTCCTTTTCTTCTTTCTTTTTATCTTTTTCCCTTCTCTTTTCTCTGTTCCCTCTCTTTTTCTTTTGATCTAGATCTTCTCTCGCATTTTTATTTCATTTCTCTTTTTCTATTCCTCCTTTTTTTGTTTCTTTCTTTTCTTCGTTTCATTTCTCCTTTTCTTATTTTTTATTTTTCTTCTTTTTTGTTTCTTTCTCATCCTCTCAACCACTCTCCCCCTTTTCCTCTTTTTTTTTCCTCTACTTTTGGTGGTCAATCATTCCACCGAAAGTTGAGGCATATACATATATTACACACACCCACAACACAGATATACATATATATATATATATATATATGAATGTCATCATAATATATATGGCTCTATGGTATCAGAGCCAAGTTTTTGTAAAAATGGAAAGAATAAATTTTTGTCAAATAAAGAAGTATTAATGCCATCATGATCTACTTGAAATGGTTTGATGAATGGTTTGATGAGATCAAGACATGGTGTTCCTAAGATAACATATTTTTAGCACCAAGAAAACTTGTATTAAATGTGATACGAGAATTTTTAATTGTAACATTCGATAATTTGTAAATAATTTTAAGGTATTCACCAGCTGCAGATTTTATACCTTCAATTGTTTTTTCCCAAAAATAATAGGGAATTAAATCAGATCGCAGACAATTTAAGTATGCACCAGAATCTACTAAAGCAATTGTATCAAAGGAATAAGAATCTTGAATGACAATTGTAATTCTGATGAACCATTTTTGACTAGTGACTTGAGATAATAATCCAATAAAAGGTTGGTCATTTTTATAAGAACGCTCAACTAAAATTCCTTCTGTTTCTAATTTATTAATTCTTCCAATGTCATCTAATTCACTAGGTGTTTCAGATGTAATTATTCCTTTTCCTTTGTCAATGATTGAGACTAATTCATTTATCTTCCAACGATCAATTCCTTTGTTGATTCCTAAGAGTGTTGAGTTCTATTCTTATCGTAGAAATTTCCATTTGAAGGTGTTGAAGATCAAGAGTATGAGAGAGTCCTATATTTTGATCATGTTTAGATAGAATTTCCTTCAAACTATAGGTTGCTTTTGGTGATGCAACCTTATTATCAGAATTTTTTTTTAATTTGTCCCAATAAGCTAGTTTCACTGTGGAATCATCAATGTGATTGACAACTTCTAAAAAGAATTCTTGATCCCTAGAAAACATGTTTATTTCAGGGTCAAAAGATGAAGAGGGGATATCATCATATTGATGTTCATTGTCAGAAAGAGATAGTGATGATTCATCATCAGTATCTATAAGAATTGAATCTAATTTTGCAATAATATTTTCATCAAATTCTAACTCATTGATTCGATTGCGAACTCTACAATATTTTGCATAATGACTTGGTGTATTACATTTGAAACAAACCACTTGGTTAGTTTTGTTTTCCTTAGGATTGGACTTTGTTTTTGTATTTTCTATTCGTGTATTAGATAATTTCGGAGTATAAGATTTCTTATAAAACCTAGATCAAAATTGAGTAGGTTTAATACTTTTTAGTAGAAATTTTTTTCTTAGTACAATTTTCTTCATAACCAAATTGTTTACATAATGATCCTAATTCATTCTTGGACTTAGTTTGTTCATATTTTAATTGTTTTTGTAACTTAATATCAAAACATACTAGTAATCCTACCTTTTGGATATGGTTAACTAAATCACCATAAGTTAATTGATCATAAGGAATTTGATTATTGTTCATGGATTTAATCTTTTCCCTAACTTTATCTCCTAATAATCTACAAAGACCGGCTAATAATTTTTCTTTCCAAAAAGCTTGATTATTATCAGGACGCATCATAACTCTAGTTAAAAAGCTATCTTTATATTGTCAGAAATCATAAAGATTTGCTAAAAGTTCTGAAGATCTATCTCTAATGCTAGAAGGATCTCCTAGAAAATTTTTTGATATTGAAAAGATTAGTATGGCAACAACATCTTGGATTTCTTCACCAAATTCTGTTTTGATAAATGTGCCATCAGAAGTAATCTTAACAACATTAAGAATTTCATTTTGTTGGGCATATGTAAGGTGGTAATCCCATCATCCTTTTAATTGACCTGTAAAGCCAGCAACAATTAAGTTTGCAATAGCCTGATCAGTCGTATCCATTTTTATTTTGTAAGCATTGCTTATCATAGTCATTTGTTGCAACTGATTAAGAATATTATAATCCAACATACCATCTATATGGTATCAGCATTATATTTCATTTGATTCGGTTTTTTTCTTCTAACAAAAGATCTGGTGGAGTAGTTTTAGAATAATAAAGTTTTTGTGGAGATTGCCATTTCATTTTGTTGACTTCAAAGTCATAATTATTTGGAGTACTTCTAGTTTTGTCAAGATTATGAATTGCTGGTTGTTGTATCCCAATTTTTGTCAAAGCTTAAGACCACAAAATTTCAAATTTTAAAAAAACTCACAATTTACACCTTTTATGAGCCCACTTAAAACCTCAGCCCAAGTAAATAAAAAGCCCAAACAGAACTCATTTGTTTAGCTTACAAATTATTTTGTTATATTTTGCTTTTGTTTTGGTCTAATAAGTGAACCACTTGAGTCCAAAGAACCAATCCAGCAAAATAAGCCCATTGTCACCATTCATTAGAACAGCCCGGCCTGGTCCAAACACTTAGTTAACCTAAATGCTAGAAGCCCGGCCCAAGCCACATTTACCCAAGCCAAAACCTAATGAAAGAAATAGAAACGGAGGAGAGAGACTACGCTGACCAGAAGGAAAAGACGGAAGAAATGGTGGGGACGCCGGTGCAATGGCTTGGAAGAAAGGAGAGGCACGCCCGAGTTGGAAAAATGGGAGAGGGCACCGAAATTCAAACAAAAAGATGATTCAGGTTGACAACGGGTGCCGCATGTGTTGATTTTGAGGGATTTTGATTTGAGTTTTGTGGTGTAAATAGGGAGAGAACAGGCTTGAAGAAGGGGGAACTTTTGATTTTTTTTCTTTTTGTTGTTTTCAATCTTCTGGAAATATGATTTCAGAACGGGTTTTTAAGGAGGAAAATTCTGGGATTTTGGGGGGGGGGATCTCTTCTTACGGTTGGGATTTTTTTTTGGGTGTTTATGGATTGGAGGAAAGGGATTCTTTCGGGAGATCTTGAAGAAAAAAGGTCAAAAAAAAAAAAAAAACAGAGTGAAAATTCTGGAATTCTAGAGAAAAGAGATCACTGTTCGTAAAGAGCGCTTCTACCCTTTGTTTCTGGCCAGCAGTTTGTTTTTTTAAAAATGATTTCTTGCTTGCTCCTCTGTGATTCAAGTTGAGAAGGAGATAAGCCCTATGAGGCCTCTTTTCTCTAATGGAGAGAGGATAACATGAATGTGTAATCATTTCGTTTGTCAATTGTGTATATTTTTACTGTGCTTGTGTTTTTAATTTCAGTTTGTGCCATACATTTCATGTCCTCTTGTTTTACTTCCAGTAATTTTGATTTCTATTCGTGTTCCTCAGTGTTCTAAGATGAGATAGAGACATTCCAAGATTTCTATTGTGATGATTTGTTAATATGCTTTGATAAGAAGAATTGAAAGAATTCCATATTGATATGTTCATGACGGCTTCAAGTAAATTCATAGGGTGCCATGCATAAATTGCAGTTATACATGCTATTTTATTACATGCACTTGTATGTGCTTATATGATACATGAATCTATGGTACTTTCTGTTGCTAGGATTTACGAGAAGACTACCTTGCACGTTGATGAAATTGTTAACCAGGATTGTGTTTTTAAATTGGATTATCCATTTTCTTGTTCGATGCATTTATCTCAAATTGCGTTGAGGATAAGTTAGAGATGTGGTGTGCTTGTTCATGAAGGCCCTAGTTATTGTATTGCATGTGATCCGACGACGGAACCGATCGGATAGCATTGGATGTTTTCGATCAGATTCTTGAGGAAAATGATGGAATCTCTACCATTGGATGAAAAATGATTTAATGAATCGTGGAGCCTTCGATATGATAACCTTCTTTCGGTAATAAATCATATTTGTTAATCATACTAATTTAATAGTATGGTTGAAATGATAAATTGCCTAAATAAAAACGGGAACCGAGTCCCTCTTATGTGTGCTTATTTTTTTTACAATATGTTGATGATGTGTTTTGTTTAAGATGTGTTTTTCCATGCTATGTGATTATGTGTAAATTGTATGATTTAAAGTGTTAATATATTTGAATTGGGATTTGCGATAATTCAATATCGTATATTCCACACAAAAACTCGGTTCCCAATATTTTATTTTTATCTTTGTTTCTATTTCTATTTCCGTTTTGTTTTTATTTTTATTTTGTCTTTATTTGTATATATTATTTTGTTTATTATTTTATCTTGTTCTTATTTTCGTTTTATTATTTTATTTTAATTTCGTTTTATTTTTACTCTTATTTTATTTCAATTTTATTTTTATCTTTTTTTTTTACTTTTCTTTGTATTTTATTTTTCGTTTTTATTATTTTTATTATTATTTTTAAGCATTTACATTGTATATTTTAGTTGTGTATAAAAATTATATTGCAAGTCTTAACCGACAAGAGAATTAATTTGGGGAATACATTTGATGCACCCTCATAGAAAATTCTTGAGGTGAGAGTGTTTCATGGATACTTGATCATTGGATGGAAGAGTACCATGAACCTCAATATTAGACTCTCAATATAGTTTTTATATTATGTCTAAATTATCGTACTCGATGTATATATTTTGTTAATATGTCACACTTGATTTTCTTAATCATTTAATGGGATAATAAAAATTAAATTGGCAACAGTTTTTAAAACAGAAGTTGTGGGGTGCCTTACACCTTCCCCATACGTAAGTAACTCGTTTACCCATTTTTTGGATTTTTGCAGACCAAATTATTTTTATTGGTGACCAATTGCAACTATTACAATTGGTGGCGACTTCTTTTAAATTTCTTTCACAAAACCGGTTGTGACACTGGTATTTCAGAAGCCTCAAGAGTGTCAGGAATTTGTAAAGAAGGAAACTGAATAAGATCAACTCGAAGTTCCTGTAATTTTTTATCTATTGCTATCAAGAAATCAGAATCTTTTGGAGCTAATGTTTTGGCTAACTTGGGGGGGGGGGGGTATCTCGTAAGGTTTGAATACCGGTTCGTCTAAAGAACTTGTAATGGTTGGTTTTGGAACATAATCTTCTATTCGATTTAATTGCCGACCAATTGTGGGTAAATGTTGATTTGTAAAATTATTTTGTCTAACTATATTTTTGAATTCCTCGGCTTTGGAGACTGAATCACTTAAAGAAACTATAAATTAGGCTCTGATATCATAGACGACAATTCCTAGAACCATTAAGTGGAATGAAATAACCTAACCCAAAACTTGATAGTTACAAGGGGTTGTACCTCCTAAGAAAGCAGAAAATACAAACATAGAGTATATTACTCAACCCAGTGATGGGAAACTAGAAATTACTTTTAGTTCCGGTCGACATTCAATTGATTTATAAAATCTTCATCTTGGTTCATCTTTTAAACCAGAGATTGGAATTCCACCTCAAAATTCTTTCTCTACTGCACCAAGTACCTCTTATAAAATAAAAAATCAATTTTCATCTCCTCCAAACACTTCTTATTGATTTGATTTACGTGGAGTTGATCACTCTAGTTCAATTCCAAAACATTTTTATAATGCTCAACAACCAGAATCCAATACTAGTTCCAATCTAGAACAAAAAGGTTCTTCACCAATGTCACCAACCTATTCTCAAATGGTACATAATAATGACCCTGAATTAAATGTTTTAATCAAAGATGAATTTGTTATTGGCAAAAAATCATTACAAAAAGATTTTTTACTCTCATAATATTGCCAAAAGAGAATTGTTCCTTAATCAATATACAGTGAAAAACCACAATCTATTCAAATAGAATATTATCCTTTTCTCGAAGAAATCCAAAAACAAGTATTGTTTTTTGACTACTTTGAGTTATTCCTCGATGACCCCAGTATTGACTAGGCAACCTATCCGTTTTCTTCAAAAACAATCAATGCTACTACTAGGGTTTAGGCATGGTATGATAACACTCAAAAAACAATTATTAAGTATGATCATCCACCCTTGATCTAGCCAAAAGTATAGTATAAAAATTCTATTAAAAAAGATACAAAAAATAATGACTTTATTAATGAAATAAATAAAAGATTACAACAACTTCTTAGTAAGACAACCCAATCTCATACTGGCCAACAAGTCTCAAATACTGCAGAGTCTTTATTCATACACCAACAATTCATAACCTTGACAAAACTACTAATAATCCCGACAATATTGATAAACTTGAAATCCAAACCAAAGACGACAAATCTCAAACCAAACAAGTTGTTTGTTTTAGATGTAATACACCGAGACACATTGCGAAATATTGTCGTGTTCACAAACGTATTAAAAAATTAAAAATAGACAAAGATATTACTGCAAAATTGGAATCCATTCTAATTGACATTGATGATGAATCATCAGTAAAAAAATCCTAAATACCCAAGTAATGACAGCCTTTATACAACTTCTAATACAAAAAAAATATACAACCTCTAAATAATCTTAAAACTTTTCAAGAAGATGTTGCCAAGATTAAATCAAAAATCTTAAAAGAAATACCAAAAAGGATGATCTCCAAGAAATTTCACAAAAACTTGAAAAACCTTTTCTTTGATTATTATCTACAGTTATCAGCCAAAAATGATTTGTGAAAATTAAAATTATTATCCAAAACTCATTTTCTTTTGATATAATTGCTTTAGTTGATTCTGGTGCTGATTTGAATTGTCTTCGTTCTGACTTAGTCCCTTATCGTTTTTGAAAAAAACAACTAAAGGCATAAAGTCTGCAACTTAGTCCCCGTTGTTTCTTATGAATTATTGGTTCTGTAGAAGCCTCAGAAGTGTCAGGAATTTGTAAAGAAGGAAAGTGAGTAAGATCAGCTCGAAGTTCCTGTAATTTTTTTTATCTATTGCTATCATTAAATCAGAATCTTTTGGAGCTAATGTTTTGACTAATTGGGGTGGTATCTCATGAGGTTTGAATACCGGTTTGTCTAAAGTACTTGTAATGGTTGGTTTTTGAACATAATCTTATATTCAATTTAACTGTTGACCAGTTGTGGGATAAGTGTTGATTTGAAAATTACTTTGTTCAACTATATTTTTGAATTCCTCGACTTTGGAGACTTTAAATGGTGTGGCAATAACAGAAAAATTCTTGTAATCTAGCTTAAGTTGGGTCAAAGGTGAATGTTCAGATTCAATAATTATTTTTTAGGTATTATCATACCATGTCTGGACCCTGGTAGTAGCATTGATTGTTTTCGAAGAAAACGGATAGATAGCCCAGTCAATATTGGGGTCATCGAGGGATAACTCAAAGTAGTCAAAAAACAATACTTGTTTTTGGATTTCTTCGAGAAAAAGATAATATTCTATTTCAACAGATTGTCGTTCTTCACCTGTATAATGATTAAGGAACCATTCTCTTTTAGCAATATTATAAGCATAGTAAAAATCTTTTTGTAATGATTTTTTGTCAATAACAAAATCATCCTTGATTAAAATATTTAATTCAGGGACATTATTATCTACCATTTGAGAATAGGTTGGTGACATTCGTGGAGAATCTTTTTTTTTCTAGATTGGAACTGATATTGGATTCTGGTTGTTAAACATTGTAAAAAGGTTTTGGAATTGAGCTAGAGTGATCAACTCCACGTAAATCATATCGATAAGAAGTGCTTGGAGCAGATCAAAATTGATTTTTGGTTTTATAAGAAGTACTTGGTGCAGTAGAGAAAGAATTTCGAGGTGGAATTCCGATCTCTGGTTTAAAAGACGAACCAATATTAAGATTTTGTACATCAATTGAATGTCGACGAGATTTAAAATTCAATCACTGGCTTGAGTAATATACTCTATATTTGTATTTTCTACTTTCTTAAGAGGTACAGCCCTTTGTAACTCCCAAGTTTTGAGTAAGGTTATTTCATTCCACTTAATTGTTATAGGAATTGTCATATTGGATCTAGCAATGTCTGTTTGTATCAATAAGGTTTCTCCCTTTGGAGATTTGTGACGCCCCGATCCGGGCACGCCATGGGTGCCCTCTGGCACCGTCCTAGGCCCTAGTGTGATCATCCGGCAGCCAAGAAATTCGGCGGCATCTCCCCGTATATCGGAGAGTCCCCTCCTGCATCATAAACGCACAGCATAAATTCAATCCATCACACTAGCAACCTAGCTAGGCCTCAGGCCTCAATCACATGCAATCCTAACCCTAGGGCCTCAGGCCATCCACTACCAGCATGCACAAACTGATAGTGATAATCACAACATCAAGGTTCATAATATCATATAACCAAAAATCAATACTTAGCATACATCATGCATACACCCTCTGGTACCAATCGGTTATAAAAATATTATGAACAAACATCAATACATCATAAAAAAAATACGTGTTAGAGTACATCTCTAACACCCACATTCTACCCAGGGCCATCCATGTCACATCCCGCCCTCACTTATCCGCTCTACTGGTACCTGTACCAGTATCTCCTGTGGAAAGAAATAGAAAGTAGAGAGTGAGCAAGAAGCTCAGTAGGGTTAAGAGTATAAAGGCCGAATCTGAACAATAGGTTATGAAACAATATGAAATCTACTACATGCACATATACTCAACAATCACATAAAACATCAATCCGGGCAATCCCCTCAATGAGCAAACCTCATCGATACCATGGCTCGTTCCATGTAATATCGAACGTGAGCAAGCTCACAACATCAACTCATCAATATCATGGTCTCTATCCATGTAATATTGCATAGGAGCAAGCTCCCCAACATCAAAGGCTCTTGGATTACCCGGTTGCGTGAACCTATCACGCTCGCACCATTCCAGGCAAGGTCGCTCATTAACCGTACGTCTAGTGCATTACCCTACATGGAATTCACATGACTTGGTGGTAACTCTCATCACCTCGTCATCCCCCCAAGTAGCTTTCAAGAATCCTAAGGAGCCCCAAGTCCATACCCAATCCCCAATGCAACTCTAATGCACTTATGCCATGACATGCCGAAAAGATATATATATATATATATGAACATCCTACATATATATATAACTACCATGATGCATGAACGGAAATCACATGGTGCCCATAGGTGATGTAACACTCACAATCGGGTCATGCAACATCAAGAATTAACAATATTCCACAAGCAAGGTTCATTTCCCCTTAGAAGCAATTAAGGCGGAAACACAAATAAAATGACCAATGAGGAATCGAAATGCTCTTTAAAATATTGAGTACGAACGATAGAAAGAATGGTTGGAAATCCCCTACCTCGTGTCGAGCAATTTACCAAAATCCCACAATTAGAGTTTTAAACCCCGTTTCACCAACCTAACAATTTCACACAATCGAACTCTAATAATCATCCAAAACAACTCAACATATCATAACCAATATGAATTAAACAACTAAATTGAGAAAACTTACTTTCTCTCTCTAGGGTTCCTCTCAAACCCCCAAACCTCAACCTTATAGAACTCAAAGCCAAAACGAGAATCAACCCTACATATACAACCACATATGACCTACTATCAATATAGCTAAACCATAGGGATCAACTCTAAACAAAACTATCAAGATCTACTCGAAACGCTAGAAATGAAAAATCAAGAAATCTTACCTCCAAAGCTTGAATCTTCCTTGAATCCTCTCTAAATCTCCAAAACCAAGCTTCAATCTCCAAGAATCACCTCAAATACTCTTCTCTCTCTAGAATCGTCTCTCTCTAGGACTGAAATAATCCGGAATAATACCCTACTGGTTCGCTGGAACCATTTTTGAAAACTCGGGTTGTGCCTAGGCGCTCTGGCCTTACTTAAGATCCCTGAGGCGTTGCTCTGGGCGCTATCCTGGGCGTGTAGGGTTTTCACGCCCAGGCGAGGTGCGCCTAGGCGCCCTAGCGCCTGAGCAGCTCCCAAGAGCTTGCTGGACTAGGCGCAGCGCTTAGGCCCCCTTGGGCGCGCCCAGTCCCGCCAGCTCCAATTATTTTTTTCCTTTCCCGTGTAGCTTGCTGGACTAGGCGCAGCGCCTAGGCACCCAGAAGGTGCGCCCAGTCCAGTTTCTGACCTCTTGAAACAACACCAAAATTTCACCAAAATTTTTGGGTCGGGGTTTCACATCCTCCCCCCTTAAAGAAATTTCGTCTCGAAATTTAACTACACACGTACCTGAATCTCTGAACAACTCCGGGTACTTCTCCTTCATTCGAGACTCCAACTCCCAAGTTACTTCTTCAACTCCGTGATACATCCACATCACTTTTACTAATGGAATCACACTCAATCTCGTCACTTGTTCTGTCGGTCTAGAATCTTCACCGGTTGAAGAGTGTTGCTCCCATCTTCCTCAACTTCCAACGTAGTCCAATCTATCACATGCGATGGATCCAGCTCATATTTTCAAAGCATTGATACATGGAATACATTGTAAACCTTCCCAAGCTTCGGTGGAAGTGCCAAACGGTAGGCCACCAGTCCAACTGTCTCCAGAATCTCAAATGGCTCCACAAATCTCGGTGCCAACTTTCCAAGCTTGCTATACCTCTGAATCCCCCGTCTCGGACTAACCTTCAAGAAAACCTTATCGCCTACAGCGAACTCCAAAGGTCTCCTCCTTCGGTCAGGATAAGACTTTTGTCGGCTCTGCGCGGTGATCAACTGCTTTCGGATCTCATTAATTCTCTCTCGTGCTTCTTTGACCATCTCCGATCCTGAAACAACCTTCTCACCAACCTCTGTCCAACACAAAGGCGACCTACAAGGCCTCCCATAGAGCACCTCGTAAGGTGCTATTCCGATACTATTCTGGAAAGAGTTGTTATACACAATCTCTGCCAAATGTAAGTATCGATCCCAACTTCCTCCAAAGTCAACTACACATGCCCGTAGCATATCTTCTAAAATCTATATGGTTCTCTCACTCTGCCCATCACTCTAAGGATGATAAGCTGTAGAGAAATCCAACTTCGTTCCCAATGCTTCTTGTAAACTACTCCAGAATCTACCTGTGAACCACGGGTCTCTATCCGACACAATAGATAATGGAATTCTGTGAAATCTCACAATCTCCTTGACATACATCGTGCTCAAGGTCTCCAAAAAATCCGTCTTGTTCATGGGTAAGAAGTGTGTAGACTTGGTCAATCTGTCCACTATTACCCAAACTGTGTCATGCCGTCTCTGAGTCATTGGCAACGCCGTCACAAAGTCCATCGTGATCCTCTCCCACTTCCATTGGGCTATCGGTAAGGGTTGCAACAATCCAGCTGGTCTCTAATGCTCTTCCTTCACTTGTTGACAAGTTAGGCACTTCGTCACAAATCTAGCTACATCAGCCTTCATACCCTTCCACCAGAAACTCTGCTTCAAATCTCGGTACATCTTCGTACCCCCGGGATGCATGGCAAACCAAGAATGGTGTGCCTCTTTTAGAATCTCTTGTCTTAACTCATCATCTTTGGGAACCACTAACCTTCCCACATATCGTACTCACCATCATTCCCTCGAACCCATCCAAGACTCTCATCAATCACAACGAAGGTATGATCTCCGTTTTGTGTATCTAAACCTTCTAAACCATCATAGGTCTCGAAGTCATAGAGCACAAGTACATCCTTTCCTCTTGACTCTTCAACTCTAACCCAAAATGATTAATTGTCTCCACAATTCCCCACTCATGCACGAATAGGCTAGCAATCTTCTGCTTCCTACTCAACGCATCCGCGACTACATTTGTTTACTGGGATAGTATTGCAAATTGAAGTCGAAGTCCTCCAAGTATTCCATCCACCTCCTTTGACGCAAATTCAATTCTTTTTGGGTGAATAGATACTTGAGGCTCTTGTGATCCGAGAACACTTCAAATCTCTCTCCGTAAAGATAATACCTCCATTGCTTAAGTGCAAACACCACTGCCGCTAACTCTAAATCATGCACCAGATAATTCCTCTCATGTGTCTTGAGCAACCTTGAACCATATTCTATCACTTGGCTCCGTTGCATCAACACACAACCCAAACCGACTCCAGATGCATCGCAATACACCTGGTACTCTACATTCCTTTTCGGAACCACTAACACTGGAGGTGTTATCAACCTCTTCTTCAACTCCTCAAATGCGGCATCACACTCGTCTGTCCACACAAACGATATGTCCTTTTTCATAAGCTGCGTCATCGATGAAGCAACTCTCAAAAAATCCTCTATGAATCTCCGGTAGTAACCCTCCAAACCTAGAAAACTTCGGATCTCAATCACATTCTTTGGTCTCTCCCAATTCAAAACCGACTCAACCTTGGAGTAGTCAACCGCTATGCCTTCTTGAGTGATCACATGGCCTAAGAACTTCACTTCCCTGGCCCAAAATTCACACTTACTCAATTTAGCATACAGTTGACTCTCCCTCAACATCTGTAGCACTACCCTCAAGTGTTCCTTATGCTCTTCCTCCGTAGGAGAATAAATCAATATGTCATATATAAACACCACCACAAACTTATCCAAAAACGGTCTAAGAACCCTTTGCATTAGGTCCATGAACACCGTTGGGGCGTTTGTCAACCCAAACGACATCACAAGAAACTCATAATGCCCATAACGAGTTCTAAACGCTGTTTTCTGGATATCCTCATCCTTAATCCTCAACTGATGATAACCCGATCTCAAGTCAATCTTAGAGAAATGCCTAGCACCTCTCAATTGGTCAAACAAATCATTGATCCTAGGCAATGGATACTTATTCCTCACTGTAACCTTATTCAACTGCCTATAATCAATACACATCCTCAAACTTCCGTCCTTCTTCTTGATGAACAACACCGGTGCTCCCCATGGGGACACACTCGGTCTAATGAAGCCCAAGTCTAGTAACTCCTCTAATTGAGAACTCAACTCCTTCAACTCTGCTAGAGCCATTCGATACGGCGGAATCGAAATCGGCTTGACGTTCGGATGCAACTGATAGCAAAGTCAATCTCCATCTTCGGAGGTAATCCTGGCAACTCTTTCGGAAATATATCCATAAATTCTTCCACTACCCGAATCATAGTAGCTACATCTCCCTTAGGAGCCAAAGTAATCAAACTTGCGACCCTACAATCCTGATACGAAGGGTTATCCATGAAATGAGGGCATGGCATCCCCTTCGATCCCTGTAAATGAATCACCCCACCCTCTAGTACTCTAAGAGTGATCCTCCTCTGCCAAAAGTCAAGCACTCCTTGGTGCTTTGTCAACCAATCAACCCCGAGTATCACATCGAAGTCTTTGAAATCTAATACATACAAATTGGCTTGTAGAGATATTTCTCCGAACCGACACTCGCATCCGAACACTACCCCTTCTAACATGGTAAAGTGTCCAAATGGTGAGGACACCGTAAACATTCTCCTAATCGACGAAATCTCCACCGCTAGTGCGTTCGCTAACGAACTACTAATAAATGATAAAGCAGCTCTAGAATCAAACAAGACTCTTGCCCAACAATTCGAAATTAAAAATGTACCTCCAATGAAGTTGGGATGCTCTTGTGCCTCCTGATGTCCCATTGTAAAGACACGACCATCCGTCAGTGCATACTGCTGCTGCTGAGACTGTCTGCCTCCACCTCGTCCTCTCCCTCCCGATGCTACAGTGGAAGGAAGAGTTGGGGGTGGTACCCTTGATATCTGAGGCTAATACTGCCCTCCCTGGTTACCCTGCGGACACTCACTCCTCTTGTGGCCCATCTTGCCACAACCAAAGCACTTAAATCTAGAAGCTCTACACTCTTTTATCATGTGCCCCTCTTTTCCACACTTGAAACACGTCACCTTGCCCCCTTGAGGCCTTGGACCTTTGCCTCGGTCCTCTTTTTTATGACGAAAATCAATCTTTTGCTTCTTGTGGCTACCACCACCACCACTACTACCCTCAGTCACTGGATGCTTCCTCTGAGCCTCATTCCGCTCACTCAACTCGAAGTCCAATGCCATCTCAACTGTGTCCTCGTACGATACCACCCTAGTGGTCATCACCATCCTCCCAAGACTAGGTAGCAACCCATATCGGTACCTTGCCGCCTTCTTTGCATCGGTAGGAGCAAACTCTCTCCCAAACCGATACAACTCCTCAAACTGTTTTGTGTATTGAGACACCGTCATCTCTGATGTCTGCAATAAATCCAAAAACTGTTTGGCCTTCTCAGTCTGCAGAGGCCTCGGTACAAACTTCTACATGAACAACTGCTCAAAAGAAGTCCAAGTCAGCTCATTCCGTCTCTGACCCATGAACCATCCTCATGCTCAACTGATTGAACCACTCCTCCGCCCCCACACCCGTTCCATCTCCAGAAAAGGTTGGAGGAGAAGTCCTCTTTAGTTGATCTACCTCATACATATCCCTTCCAGCTCTCGGTACTGTAGCCACATCAGTAGTAGCCTCATGTACCACTTCTTCAGTACGAGTGCTGGTTGCACCTATTGCCTGTGTCACTGCTTGTGCTATCGTCTGTGCTTGTGTTTGCACCATGTTCATCATAAAGCTAGCAAGCCCTTCCATCGTCACCGGTTGCCCTCCTGTATCAACAGGAGCAACAGGTTCTGCAAGTGGTGCTTGCTGACTCTCACCCTCGGTAGGTAGTTCCTCCTGAACAATCTCGTCATCTCTCAACTCCGGATCCACATTCAGAATTAATCCCTCAGTACTAGGAGTGCCTCTAAAACCATCAGTAACTCTAGCACTACGGCTTCTACCTCGGCCCCTACCAACTCCCCGTCGGCCTCTGCCATGAGGTACCTCAATGCCACTCTTGGACCTGGTAGTTCTATAGGTATTCATTTGCATGGAAAATAGACAATATCATTTAACACACAACTCAATAGAGGATTTACTAGGGATAGGAAAACATACCGGATCAGCAGCGGTTGTGACATGGCCTGGATTACACTATAATACATCTAGGACCCAACCCCGATCCTACATATAAAACCAAACTTCGCTCCGATACCAAACTGTGACGCCCCGATCAGGGCACGCCACGGGTTCCCTCCGGCACCGTCCTAGGCGGCCATTAGTGTGATCATCCGGCAGATCGAAAATCCGGCGGCCTCTCCCCGTATATCGGAGAGTCCTCGTCTGCATCAGAAATGCACAACATAAATTCAATCCATCACACTAGCAACCTAGCTAGGCCTCAATCACATGCAATCCTGACCCTAGGGCCTCAGGCCATCCACTACCAGCATGCACAAACTGATGGTAATAATCACAACATCAAGTTTCATAATATCATATAACCAAAAATCAATACTCAGCATACATCATGCATACACCCTCTGGTGCCAATCAATTATAAAAATATTATGAACAAACATCAATAGATCGTAAACAAAATACGTGTTAGAGTACATCTCTAACACCCACATTCTACCCAGGGCCATCCATGTCACATCCCGCCCTCACTGATCCGCTCCACTGGTACCTGTACCAGTATCTCCTGTGGAAAGGAATAGAAAGTAGAGAGTGAGCAAGAAGCTCGGTAGGGTTAAGAGTATAAAGAGTATAAAGGCCGAATTTGAACAATAGGTTATGCAACAATATGAAATCAACTACATGCACGTATACTCAACAATCACATAAAACATCAATCCGGGCAATCCCCTCAATGAGCAAACCTCATCGATACCATGACTCATTCCATGTAATATCGAACGTGAGAAAGCTCACAACATCAACTCATCAATATCATGGTCGTTATCCATGTAATATTGAATAGTAGCAAACTCCCCAACATCAAATGCTCTTGGATTACCCGGTTGTGTGAACCTATCACGCCCGCACCATTCCAAGCAAGGTCCCTCATTAACCGTACCTCTAGTACGTTACCCTACATGGAATTCATATGACTTGGTGGTAACTCTCATCACCTCGTCATCCCCCCAAGTAGCTTTCAAGAATCCTAAGGAGCCCCAAGTCCATACCTAGTCCCCAATGCAACTCTAATGCACTTATGCCATGACATGCCAAAAAGATATATATATATATATATATATATATGAACATCCTACATATATATATACATAATTACCATGATACATGAACGGAAATCACATGGTGCCCATAGGTGATGGAACACTCACAATCGGGTCATGCAACATCAAGAATTAACAATATTCCACAAGCAAGGTTCATTTCCCCTTAGAAGCAATTAAGGCGGAAACACAAATAAAATGACCAATGAGGAATCAAAATGCTCTTTAAAATATTGAGAATGAACGATAGAAAGAATGGTTGGAAATCCCCTACCTCGTGTCGAGCAATTCACCAAAATCCCACAATTAGGGTTTTAAACCCCGTTTCACCAACCTAACAATTTCACACAATCGAACTCTAATAATCATCCAAAACAACTCAACATATCTAACCAATATGAATTAAACAACTAAATTGAAAAAACTTACTTTCTCTCTCTAGGGTTCCTCTCAAACCCCCAAACCTCAACCTTATGGAACTCAAATCCAAAACGAGAATCAACCCTACATATACAATCACATATGACCTAGTATCAATATACCTAAACCATAGGGATCAACTCTAAACAAAACTATCAAGATCTACTCGAAACGCTAGAAATGGAAATTCAAGAAATCTTACCTCCAAAGCTTGAATCTTCCTCGAATCCTCTCTAAATCTCCAAAATCAAGCTTCAATCTCCAAGAATCACCTCAAATACTCTTCTCTCTCTAGAATCATCTCTCTCTCTAGGACTGAAATAATCCAGAATAATACCCTACTGGTTCGCTGGAACCATTTTTGAAAACTCGAGTTGAGCCTAGGCGCTCTGGCCTTACTTAAGATCCCTGAGGCGCTGCTCTGGGCGCCATCCTGGGCGTGTAGGGTTTTCACGCTCAGGAGAGATGCGCCTAGGTGCCCTAGCGCTTTAGCAGCTCCCAAGAGCTTGCTGGACTAGGCGCAGCACCTAGGCACCCTTGGGCGGCCCAGTCCCGCCAGCTCCAGTTATTTTTTTTCCTTCCCTGTGTAGCTTGCTGGAGTAGGCGCCCAAAAGGTGCGCCTAGTCCAGTTTCTGACCTCTTGAAACAACACCAAAATTTTTGGGTCGGGGTTTCACAAGATTTGCGTAAAGATTTTGAACCAAAGGCAAAAGACATAGCTTTATAATGAATTCTATAAATTAAGGATATTGGAAGAGATCCAGAAGCCATCTTGTATTTGTGAGTTTTGATGTTTAAAGTGAATGTATCTAAGAGATTTTGATCACTTAAAGAAACTGAAAAATTATGATAACAATCAAAATAGATAGGACCATTATAGAGGCTAGTTTCCACTTGGGCGAAGAGTGAATCATTGAATTCTAACATCCTACAATCATGTAAACATAAGAGAATTGAAGTATTTAAACCTTCATAAAGGCTTAATACCTATTTGGACTAATCCCATGTGAAGATAATTATATATTTTTTTTCAACTGATTTTTTTGTAAGAAGCCTTATTGTTTCATAAGATTTAAAGAGTTTAATATCACTTTCTTTGGTTTTAATTGTATAATCATTACGTCTTAGGAGATTAAATTTGTATTCCTTTTTATATATCTTGTTTATTTCTACTCGGGGAATATCCCAATTATCAACATCTCTAACTAAAATCCTCAAGATTAATTTCTTTTTGATTGACGATTCTATCATTAGATATTGAACTAGAAGTAGAGGTTCATCTAAAAAGAGAACTCATGTTCGAAAATTTCTTGCAGAACAGTGCTTATTACTTAAGAAACTATAAATTAATATATATGTATATATATATATATATATCTGTGTGTGTATATATAACTGTATTTTCAAGACTTCCTACAAGCTTCCTTTAGATAGGCTAAGGCATGTAGTGAGAATAATTGTTAAATTTGAGCTTTAGGTGGCTTAGTAGGACATGAGATTTTGAATCATCCTTTTTAATTTCATTTTTGTTTTTTCTCATTTTTATTTCATTTTTTATAACTTTTTTTAACAAAAATTAAATCCAGAAAAAATGGGTTATTACAACTGGCAATAACATTTATTGACATATTTACAAAAACAAATATTGCTATTTCTCAAATTAATTATTTGAATAATGATATTTTGAAGGAATGAAACTCGGCCAATCATTTACAAATTGAAAGCACTAATTTTTTCCATGCATGGCAATAGAAAGACCTTCAAAAGATTCTATTTATGGTACTATCAGTCACAATGCAGAGCGGCAAGTGTCGATGCTAGATTTGCACCAAATGTATTTAATGCTTAAAGAAGTACAATTGCTTAAGGAAGTAAAATTGCTTAAGAAAGAGACAGAAGAACGTACATTGTTTGGCAACTTGCATACATCCACGGAGATCTGATATTTTATTAAGTACTCAAGCAATTCATGTTACAAATGTGGATTTAGTAGGCTTTTATAGGCCTGAGAAGTTAACCGTCTCTGGTAACTCCCGTGATAACTGCTCTTGGCAGTTGTTACTTCTTCTAGATAGTCCCCTCTGGATAAGACCTATTAACTGCATGTCTATTAGATATACGGATTGTAGCTTTTCATTGGATACGGAGTGTAGTTCTTGTCTGGATACTGAAGGTAGCTTCCTTAGCCGCATGTTCTATTCCACAAATACCTCCAGCCTTTTTATTTACCCTAAAGTAATTTAAAGTACAAAAAATGTTTTTTAGGTTTATTGGAAACAATTTGTTTCCTAGTAGGATTAGAACTCCTCAAACCCTTTATATATAGATTTACTTTGCAGTTAAAAAATTATTTTGCCACTCATATGCTTCAGAACTCTTCTCTCTTTTGCTCTTCAAGAGGTAATTCTCTTCTTTCACCCTTTCCTGAATATTTTATTATATATATATATATATTATCTTATTGTGAGGACCCATGGGGTACGGTGCTCCCCCTTGGGGAGCATGACATGACCGAACCCCAAGGGGTTTGATTTTCTTCTTCTGGACCCCATGGGGTGCAACATTATTTTGGCCAAGCCCTATTTCGTTTGGCCGAACCCCCAAGGGGGTTCAGTATTCCTTTCTCGGACCCCCTTGGGTTCTGGCATTCACTACGCCAAGCACCCTTAGGGGGCTTGGTTTAGCCGAACCCCTAAGGGGGTTCGGCAGCCTTTCTGCCAGATCTCAAGGGGATCCAACTATCGTTGCGCCAGGCCCCCTTGGGGGCCGGGTTTGGCCAAACCCCCCAAAGAGGTTCGATAGTCTTCTTGCCAGATCCTCTTGGGATCCAGTCATTGCTGCGCCAGGCCCCCCTTGGGGGGCCTGGTTTGGCCGAACACCCAAGAGGGTTCGGTAGTCTTCTGCCGAACACCCAAGAGGGTTCGGTAGTCTTCTGCCGAACCCCCATGGGTCCAGATCTTTCATCAATTTCTTTTAATTGACTAATCTTTGTACCTTTAATTTTGTAGGATTTAGCATGTGAAGCTCAAAGAATTTATTTCCTCTGCAATGAAGATATTTGCTTTCAAATCTGTACACTTGATCGAGCCGCCTTATCATATTTCTGCTCCAATAAATGATAACAGAGATTATGGGCATAATTGCATCAAGGTTCCAATATTCATACTGTCTGAGTGCAGAATTTGTCTTCCGTTTCCATCACTTCTTCAAGAATTCTTCATGTTCATAGACCTTAGTCCCTAGGAACTGGCTTCGAATGCAAATCAAATTCTTGGGGGTGTGGTGCAGATGAATACTTTTTTTAAGATAGCTCTCGCCGCTACTGATGGTTTTTGCTGATATTCTATCCTAAAAAATAAGGGCTTAGATGAAAAATATTTTCTCTCACCGATGTTTGACTCTGCATTGATTCATTGTCTCTCAACTTTGAATAAGGATGTGGATTATATGATTGTCTCTGGGTACTGGAGCGCCTACACCTGCCGAAAAGAGGAACATTTAGATATGTCACTTTTCTTTCTGTTTCTCTTTTGGTGTACTTAGTGACTAATTTTTGATGTTATTTTCATGTCATCTCCAAGCGCTTCCGGAGGACCTTAGTGATGCTGTGCAGGAGGTTCTTGATGATGGGTATGCTTTCTCGAGACCTGGTGGGAAGTTTTGGAGATCTGCTCCAATGCTTTTTGGCTGCAAGCCATCTTATCGTGACTTTGCTCCTCTCCCTCCCAGCACAACTATTGATGAAGCGGGTAGGCATTTAATGTAGACGCATAAGCGGAAGCATGATTATTCAGTAACTAATGCAACTCCTACCGAAACTTACACTCATGTAGTAGTTGAGACAGATTCGGAGGGAGAAACTGAGGAGGATGTGGATGGCGACTTTCAGGACACTTCCAGCGAGCAGTCCGTGTGAGGTTTGTCTTCTGTTGTTTATGCTGGGTTTCAATATCTCATACACAGTGGAAGTTTAAAATTTTATTGAAACCCTCCAGAGAATCCATGTGAAAGGGCATAAATCGGTGATGAGAAGTTACCTCTTGAAGTGCAGAAAACAACCGATTGCTTGGCTTGCTTGGCTTGAATGATCCGAATCAATCCGCGCTATCCAACCGAACAGCACGCCTCTATGGTATCCACACGAACAAGCCAAAGATCGCCTCTTCACGTTATGCTAGTAACTAGGAGAAGGAGCTCCTATTCGATTTTTCTCTCAACTCACCAAGAAATGCGGCACACCAAAAGTTGTGTTCTCTCCTAGGGTTACTCTAACCCTAAATATTCCGTGAGTCAAGTAAAATCGAAAAAGCCCAAATCTCCTTGAAGAAAGAAGCCCACGTTTTTGGGCTCTTGACCATGTTCAATTAATCTTATTAATTAAACCGGTAATGGACCCTTACATAAAGCCCTAAGCCCAAACGTAATATGTTATTCTTAAATAACATAATCTTTGACTTATTCTATGTGTGTGACCCTATAGGTTCTCGTTATGTTAGCAGTGAAACTAAAATCATATTCTAGTATCACAAACAATGAGAGGTATCTAGCAACACATCATTGTTACCCAAATAACGAGAATGTCAATGATTCAACATAACCTTTATTTATGACCAATTTATATGTAGTCCCTTTGTCCTTAATATCTTGATTAACATCGAGGCATGGAATGTGTCATCCTCGTATATGTTAATCTATGTGTTTCTTGATTCCGAGTAGACTATTAAAAAACAAACGAAATCAATATCACATATTTATTCATTTGAGCACGGCCATGCATTTCTAAGTCTCACTCAATCAAGGGGCCCACGGATATCACTCCTGTTATATAAAAGGGACAAATACCATCTAGGTCACTCACATCCCTCCACATGATTCGTGATATACCCAATCACTGACTTTATAGTCAACCCTTTTACAAGTGACGTTAGACAGTATCAAAGTGTATAACTCCTCATGTTGGGAACCGTAGTGATTTCAGGTTAAAGGAAAACATATATCATTGTCACTATGAGAATAACTTATGACATTCATATAACAATCCATGCAGTATTCTCATGTTGGGTCTGTCCAGTACTTCCCGTTCTCTAACAAGTACCTATGTATTGATTTGATATCTCATATCCATGACTCGCAAGATTTAGTCATCGATCAACGTACATACTAGTCTCAACGTATTAATATTATCCCATTTAACAATAATACTCGACTAGGGACATTTAGGAATAGTGTTCTATATACATCTATGATGATCTCACGTTCAAGTCACACACTTGAAGTCTCATAGCATCGAACCAACTATTCTAGGGATATTTATCATAATCATTTATATAGTGCAGATAAATAATTCATAACAAATAAAGTACCTCAATATAACATAATAAATGTATGCTAATACAATCATCCCATGATCGGCTCCTAGAGCATACACCAACAGTTTAATGTATGTTCATGTTGACGCAACTTACAAAGTTATGTTTATTTTTCATGTTTGCAGATGTGTTTCCTATGGTTAGGTCTCTTGTATCCTTGGGGAACTTATCCATTCATGATCTTTCTAAAGCAAAATTTGACTTTAGAAGCACCTTTGGAGCTTTTGGATCCTCATGAACTTTTGGTGGCTCCCCCGCTTCATTGGTTCATCCCCCTTCAATTGAAGAAACCTTGTCTTGTTCTTTGCCGAGGACCCATCCTGATCCTCCCGGTGGTGATAACACTCATCCTTCTTCCCTGGATGTTGTCGAAAAACATGAATTGATTCATTCGCAGTGTGGCTCGGATAGTATGTTTAAGGGTTACTTCAATAAGCCCTCTTTATGCCTATGTATTAAGCATGTTCCATCCTCCACTAAGGCACTAAGGTGTTGGGTTCTTCTATTTTAGAAGAGGATAAAGTGTTCTTCGATCTACTTCTTGAGGGCCATACCTTTGGTTTGCAGATGCTCCTTGCGATATGCTTCTGACTCTCTGTTTCAATCAATGTTTTAATATTTACATACCTACGTATTTATTTATACTTAAATTTCATTTGTAGGGTTTACAAATGCTTTCCCACTACATGGGAGACTTGAAGCGCCAATTGCATGAATCTCAACAAAAGCTAGCCAAATCAAAAGATGAGTTGGACATAACAAAGAAGGAGCTGGTGGAGTCAAAGACCAATTGTGGCAAACTGCTAGAGGACAAGTCTATTGCTGAATAGAAACTCATAGAAGAGATTAAGAGCGCTCAAGACCACATGTCAAGAGCCGAGGCAGAAAAAACGAAGGCAGTCGAAGTCGGCATAACTCAATGTTGTAACCAGTACACAGAAACCCTTGCCGTCGAGTCTAACCAAAACTTTGGTCTTGACCGTGCTTTCACCCTGATGGCATTAGATATTCCAACTGATCATGATGCTTGGAGAGATTACTTCTTCCAATGGCCTGCTCCCGACCATCCTCATCCAAAGCTTAGTGGCATTTGTGAGGAGTGCGCCAGGTCAAATTCAAAGACTCCTGGAGACACGTCCGCCATAGAGTCTCAGGGACAGTGGGAATATTTTTGTTTATTTTGCCTCTTTAGCATATAGTACTAGTTTTTATTTACTAGTTATAAGAATAAGGCCCTTCTTTGGCCAAGACTCTTAGTCTTTTTTTTTTATAAAGCCTCTTTGGTTGTAGCCTTTTTCTTGGAATAATGCCTCTATGTTTGCATGTTTTTCTTGAAACACAACCTCATTAATATTGCATTAGGAACATATTACATAAGGAAAATATGACATAAGTGAAAAGCTGACCAATTACATTTTAGACGGCCCACATAGCTAAAGCTTCCATAACCTTTTCCATAACTGACTTAGCTCGGGAAGAGATGTCCATGAGGGAAAGCCGCAGCCTTTGTGGATCCTGAGCCATTGCAGGCACCCATGCCGTATAACAAATTTGGGTAACTGAATGCTCAAGATTTTTTAGAGTGCCTGAAAGCCGTACAAAATGATTTTGAACACTCTGGAATTCTCTTCCCATAAACTCAAGTTCTTCCTTCAAATCTTTCACTTGCTCCTCTGCGCTGTTTGTCAGAAAGGATTCAACAACCCTTATTTCTTCTTCGTCGTCTTCCACATTGATCACTTCCTTAGCCTTATTATCTATTGGCCCCTCAAGAATCATTAAGTCCTCATCTTCATAATCAACCTTGGCCTTTTTCTTCTGTGAGGCTCCAGCAGGATATGGATGAATAACTTGAATGTCATTAGCTTTCTCTGCCCGAGCCTTTCGTTTTGGAGGGAGATTCACCAGAGTTGAAGAAGAACTCATTTTTAACACCCATCATTCCTCTACTGAGGACCTATTTATAGGAAGATAACAAACAGTTAAGCCACTCCTGGGTAACTGTCCATAAGTGGGTATAATAACTGCAGAGGCAGTTATACGGCACTTCAAAAATTAAGGTGCCGATTGAAAAGAAGTGGGCACTGCCTTTTTAACTGCTTTTTCATGAAAACTATTCTTTTAACAGTTCTGATCCATACCTCACTTCAAAACTAGTTTAGTCCCTTTTTCCTGAAGATGAGATTCCCACCATAAGTTCAATAAGTCCTTGAGAAATTGGATCTTGGCCAAAGTGATTGATTAATCTATTAAGTACAAAGCATTGAATTCAATTGAAAATGGACAATGAACAAATGAAAAAGTTGAATGAAGAAAGACTTATTCTTTTATTGATGGTGATAAGATTCTGAAGGCATAATATGGCCATATTCGGTATTACACATAGAACTTCCTTAGGTTGGAAACATTCCAAGTCCCATGGACACTTCTACCATCTTGCCTAACTAACTTGTAGGCTCCTTGTCCAACCTTTGTTGTGACTTGGAATGGCTATTCCCAGTTTGGACCTAGTTTCTCTTTTGTTGGATCCTTGGTCTGGGATAAGACCTTCCCTAAGACAAAATCCCCCACTTTAAAGCTCCTCACCTTGACATTCTTATTCTAGGATCGAGAAAGAACTTGCTTGATCTCTTTTTTCTTACAATAGGCCCAAGTTCCTCTCCAATGCAAGGTTATTATTACCTTCTTCAAACACTTGTGTTCTGAGGGTTGGTAGACCTATTTCCAAAGGAATGATAGTCTTAGCTCCGTAGGCCAAAAAAAAGGGAGATTCCTTCGTGGATCGATGTGGCATGGTTCGATATGCCAATAAAACGGATGGGAGCTCATCTACCCATCTGCCCTTGGATGATTCCAACATCTTTTTGATTCCATCTAGGATGATTTTATTGGATGCCTCTGCCTGGCCATTCACTACGGGTAGGCTCGAGTAGAGTAAAGGATTTTTTATCTCGTAGCCGCCAAAAATTCTTCGAATTTGGCACTGGAGAATTGAGCTCCATTGTCAATTATCAAGGCATACGAGGTTCCAAACCTAGTTATAATATTTTTCTAGATGAACTTTCTCGTTTCAACATCACGGATTGCTGCTAAAGGTTGAGCCACAATCCATTTCGTGAAATAATTCGTAGTTGTAACCAGGAATCTTCTGTTCCTATAGCTCAAGGTAATGGTCCAACAATGTTCAACCCCCATTGGGAAAAAGGTCATGGACTTTTGAGAGGACAAAGGTCTCCTGTAGGTTGGTGAGGAATTGGAGCGACCCTTTGGCATTCGTCACATCTTCTGAGATACTACAAAGCGTACTTTTACATGTATGGCCACCAAAAGCTTTGGGTGATCGCTTTGAATGGAAGCGATCGACCTGCTGCATGCGCTCCACAAGAACCTTCATGAATCTCATACAGTAAGTCCTCCACCCGACTTGGATGAACACATAACAGATAAGGACCTGAGAAAGACTTCTTATAGAGTTTATGATCAAGAGATAGCCAAAATGCGCTGCTTTAAATGTCAACTTTTTGGCTTCTTTCTTGTCTTCAGAAAGAATACCATTCTTTAAATAAACGATGATCGGATCCATCCAACTTGGTGTATGTTCTTTTGCGCACCGCATCACTTCCAATGGTTCTTCTATGCTTGGTCGCTCTAGGAATTATACCTGGATAATCCTCTTCAGCCCTAATTGGTCGGCTGAGGCAAAAGTAGCTAAAGCGTCAGCATGTTCATTATGCTCCCGTGAAATCTGAATAATCTTATAATCTTGAAATTGACCGAGCAACTCCTTAATGTTCTCCATGTAAGCTGCCATAGTTTCCATTTTTGCGGTGTAAAGTCCAATTAGTTGATTTACTACCAGCTGAGAATCTGATTAAATCACCAACTCTTTTGCCCCAAGCAGTAGAGCATTATGAACTCTTTGAAACAAAGCTGTATACTCTGCTTCATTATTAGTTGCTGGGAACCCTAATCTTATAGCCATTTCTAGTACTTTGCCTTCTGGTGCCGTAAGCACAATTCCTGATCTAGGCCCTCGTCTTGTTGAAGATCCGTCGACCAGCAATTCCCAAGGATGCGCAGGAGTTATCTGTACCTTCCATGTTTGGTTAGAGCGCTCAGGTTGCTGCTTCGTGTTGAACTCTGCAACAAAATCTACTAGCACTTGAGCTTTAATAATGGTCCTCAGGACGAAGTGTAGATCATATTGTGCCAACTCAATAGACCATTTGGCAACTCTTTCGGATATGTCTACTTTCCCCAATGAAGTTTTCAATGGATATTCGGTCACCACTTCAACTAGAAATGCTTGGAAATAATGGTTCAACTTTTCGAAAGCCATCACTAATGCTAAAAGAAGTTTTTCCAGTGGCGAGTATCTTGTCTTTCCATCCAGCATTGTCTTCTAATGTAATCAATTGGATACTGAATCTTCCGCTCCTCTCTTAGGATCGCGACACTTACAACATGATTTGATACTACTAAGTACAAATAAAGCATGTCCCCATTCTTGGGTATAGATAACAGTTGTGGCCTCTGCAGGTATTTCTTAAAATCTAGAAATGTTGCCCCGCAGTCCTCATCCCATTGGAAAGCTCTGCCAGACTTTAGCAGCTTGAAAAAGGGCCTGAATTGATCTGAGGATCGTTAATGAACCTATTTAACGTTGCAGCCATCTCAGTTAACTTTTGTGTCTCCTTGACCTTCGTTGGCTGCTCTAACCATTGGATTGCCGTAATTTGTGCTGGATCAGCATCAATTCCTCGTTGAGTGACAAGATGGCACATAAATTTTTTCATACTTACTCCAAAGGCGCATTTGCTAGCTTTCAACTTAAGATTGTTCTTTCGTAAAACATTGAATACTTCATGAAGATGCATTAGGTGATCCTGCTGGAGTCTGCTCTTCACTACCATATCATATATATAAACCTCTATTGTTTTTCCAATGAGAGGTCCAAAGAGTTTTGTCACCATCCTTTAGAATGTGGCTCCCACATTCTTTAAGCCAAAAGGAATAACCTGGTAGCAAAAAGCTCATTCGTGCCATTCTAGATGTCGAATCGACCAACTGATCAATTTTTGGAAGTGGAAACAAATCCTTCGGACAAGCTTGGTTTAAATCTATGAATTCGACGCAGACTCTCCACTTGCCATCTTTCTTTCGAACCACTACCGTATTAGAGAGCTATTAAGGATACTGAACCTCCTTTATGGGTTTTGCTTCCAGCAAATTCTCCACCTCCTTTACCATAGCTTTAGTGTGTTGGATAGCTGACCACCTTCACTTTTGTATGAACCTTTAATTATAATTATCGTGTAATTAAATCCTTCCATCATGCAATATCTCAATCAGACGAGGATCATGGACATTCGGCAAATCCACTAACTCAATCATATTTTCAAATTCGATTATTTATTAACAAACAATAATTAATGAAAACACATTTTCATAAATCATTTAACCTTGGCCAAGGATTTTCATTGTCATTAAATATCCGGATCACATAGGATATTCTCCTCATTTGTTTCGAAGCGATGGATCCGTTATTGAATGTGCACAAGTCTTCATATATAACTAACTGAATCCATCGAATGTTAATATTTATTTAGTAAACAAATATTTCTAACATTGATAAAATTCGATCACCCATATACAAAACTAATATATCATCTCAAGTCTAAGGATTATTTACATAATTATAAATATATAATAAATCATTGACAAGTAAATAAATCTTTATGTGATTCATTATTTAGCAAGTCATGCTCAAATAATTTATTTAACAATAAATCTTTCATTTTGTTTGTTCTAAGATCATATATTAGATTGCAATAGACTCACAACCCTATCTTCATACGAATAGTATGAACTTAATTTATGCTGATTGTTCGAATTGTTATTCTCCACTTAACGATTCTACAATCGGAAACTTAATTTAAGATATTCATAATAGAGATCACTCATCACTCATATTCTCAACTCTTGAGAATGAGGTTTCTAATAAATATCTATGGACATACTTAACACAACCCCCCAATCCAAGTATCCAAGCCACCTCGTGTTTACAGTCTAGGCTGTTGATCCACCACATCGTGCTCACCCAAAAGGAATTTGAAAATTAGAGGAGTGAGCGTAAAAGCTCAGTAGGGGTAAGTATCCAACCATAACTCAGTTACCTAAGAGAAAAAATGGAGTAGAGTACGGCTCAACGCAAAATCTCAATCAACCACAAGGTTATATAAATGTAACATATATGTATACAATTATGCTCCTATACGCAAGCCCCTGCTTTTCAATGTTTTTGGGTTTGTAATTTGGTCCGTTGGATCTAATGGATGGTCTTGATTTGCTGCCAAAGAATACCCCCATTTGTAACCCATTTGTTCCCTAGCTTCTGCCAACCTTTTTCTCTGAGATTATTCTCCAAACCATTAGTTCCTATTCTCGACCCAAATCAAATCGGTGTTCCTTATTCTCTTCCCAACCCAAATCGACCTCGGACTTGGAAGTTCTTCTCTGCTACCCAATCCAATTGAATTTCTCCTCCACGAACTTTGACCCAAATTTCAATTCCAGACCAAGTTCTTACCACTATCCGTGACTCTGACCTAGTTCTTTCCATAATCCACATCGCCCTCTTGCTTGATATATATTGCATTCACTTTGGCTCTCATATGGTAAATGTGTATAAAAAATATTCAGTTATCTTTGGCCTTACTATGATCTTCATGGTATTCTAACATTGTGATTTTCGGTGTTTATAGTTCTGGATAGCACCATTTGTGAAATATGTTTTCATTAAGCTTTCCATGAGTATTGTAAGATTGAATATTGTCATGGTTTCAACCATGTTTTTCTTATTGTTTCTGTCATCCTAGAAGAAAAACAACATTGCTAATTATTTATCTCTGTGGAATCTGAAACTTGCTTTATGTATTTATTGAGAATGAGTTGGGTAATGATATAATCTCGCCTTCTCACATTTGGTTATGAATCACATGCTAGGATCTTGTTTTGTGGTCTTAAGGTCATCAATTTTGTTATTTGTAATGCTGTTCTAGCATATTTTAATTGGTTTAGCTGTATTTTTTGATGCCCTGTTGTTACTCTCCCTCCCTTTAAACTAGGATAGGTGTTGTTATATCTTAATGCTTATCCAAAAAAAAACTAGGACAGGCAGAATGCAAAAGCACAATGTAGTCCCAATTTAAAGCATGATCTCCTTGATGCACAAACACAATGCTAAATCAGAACTAATACACACCAATACACAACACCAACGCGTAACAAAATAAAACAACAAAGTAACCAAATGTGAAGAACAAGAACAACTTATTCTCCAATAATTAGACTTGAATCACAACACCAAAATAGTTAATTTTAAATCATTACACGATAGAAACACCATCATATATGCTATAAAAGACGAATAATGTCATAGAAGCAATGGAATTGGACTGAGAAAAACCCAACATCGAAGAAGATCGCAATGTCTAAGATTATAACAGATAAACATGTTTGATTGTTGGAAGGTTTAGTAACGACTTTGACCCTCATTGCCTTATTACCCATATTCAAGATCCTCGCGATGACCATTACGAGAACTATTCTAGTGATCTCTTTTAGGTCCCTCGCGCTTGCTTTCCCCATCTGATTCAGGAACAGATACATGCTGCTCCAATCACCAAAAAAACATAATAAAATTAAATAACCTATTTTAGTGGTCATGTTAAAAAAAACACTAGGATATTCAAATTCATTTCCACGAACTCTCAAAATAAGCTAACCTTCATGACTTTTTGTGGTCATGAAGAAGAACTTCCAGATCTTAGATTTGGGTTGGAGACTGCCGAGAAGGAACATCGATTGGGTCGCCGAGAAGAATTATCGATTCTGAGATTGGGTCGAAGGTCAATTTGATTTGGGTCCACAATAAGGAACTAATGGGTGGGAGAATAATTTGAGAAGAAGGTTGGCAAAAGCTATGGAAAGAAGGAACAAATGAGTTACAGACGGGGTTATTCCTTTGGCAGCTAATTAGGACCATCCATTAGATCCAACGGACCATAATATAATCTCGTAAATATTGAAAAGCACGGGCATGCGTATCAAAATTATATATATACACACACACACACACACAACAATCAAAGAATGCTATGAAACACACCTAAATATTAATGTGCAACAGAAAACGAAATAATAATGCTCGTGCGGCAACACACCCAATCATCCATGTGTATGCATACATATTTATATCATAGGTACATACATATATTCAACAATAGCACACAATAGTCTGGAATCCGTCATACGACTATGTTGGCAATCAAGTACCCTGGGATCCATCATTCAAGTATATCCATAAGAAGACAAGTATCAACTCCCAAATAGTCATGATGTCTCGGTGGTGTGTAGCTAGCACGACCACCCTGCAAACCCCAAAATTGAATGACTATATGAAATTCGGACCCAACATAGCCGACCAAATTGCCACTCATATTATATCTCCACATCCACAATATGATGCATGTAAAAATCTCATGCATATATCTTAATCCAAAACCTGGTTGGAAAATGATTTCAAATCAAAAATATTATGCAAGTTTTATATAAAAATAATCTTCCAAAATCATCCCATACCCATTTAAAACACTTGTCAAATGCATCATATTGAAAATGATTCTCAACGCTAGCTTATCCAAAGAAATAAATATGTTGGAATCAATTGGTATATAAACTCTACCGTAAATGACAAATAGAATTTCACAATCATAAAAGAATAATAGAATTAAGTAGGTAAATGAAGCATATGAAGAAATATCATAAATAGATAGGAATAATAGATAGTGCGGAAAGAAACAATTGCAAATAAATAACTAATGCAATATGGTTGACATTATAGTAATATAATGTTGAATATAATCATGGAGTTTTACCGAAATGAAATGTCGGGCATTAGAGGCCAAAGATAAAGAACTCCTACCTCGATAGTAACAAATATTCACTACGAGTCTACATTGTCAAAACAACCTCTCGATCACTTATTCCAATATTTCAGTGTAATATTGATTAATAATCATCAAGATTATCTATGGTTCCATATTAGCATATTATTCTTGACAAATTTACCAAATATTATTATTGTCAAATTATCAAAATACCTCCTTTTTGATTAAAATTACCAAAATACACTCAAGCTAAAATTACCAAATTGCCCATAAACTATTCTAATGAGTTGCATGCATACAATCACTTCAGAGTCCTACGTCACTTAGTTAATATTCATCTGACGATGACCAGTGGTCACTATGGATATGGTTGTGACCGTATCATCTCGTAATTACAATGCTGATGATTTAACGATTCGGCGTCAACCATATAAATCAATGCATGCAAATGGTGGTCCTAGCTCATAGTAGTCCGACCACTGTCTCTGACAAAGAGTGGCATGTTTGAGTTTCTAAGACGATGAAGATCACAATGGTGATACCCGACAATGCATTTGGTGGTCCGTACAAGAACCACCAGGGTCATCCATGACATATAGCTAGAGAAACAAAATGAAAACTTACCCAAAATCAGGCTGGCTCTATAGTAGTTCTACCAATGTTGTCAGTTATCTTCAATGTTCCCTTAGCCTTATTCAACACTGTTGATTTATCAAAAAATAGCTGGGGTTAGAGGTGCTTCTAAGATCTTCTGTAAACAATAAGAGAGAACACTTACACTACTTTGTCATAGTAAGCATTTCCTGCGATGGTAAGTTACTCTACTACCTGGTACTCTCCCTCTGATGCACTAGCTAGGTCACTGAAAGATCCATCACGCGAAGTGGCTATAGGGCTTCTCCAGGTTTCGTGTAACAGAAATGGAGAAGCCAAACTTATAAAACGAAATTGTTTCTAGTTTTTTTCCCCTAATAAAAAAGATTTACTTTCGGTGGAATTTATTGTTCCTTCCATCAATGAAAAGTAATTTAATTATTTCGCCTACAGTGGAATTTAATTATCATTATTTATTTATTTATTTCAAATCTAACCTTTGACACTCAATTTCAAATTAAATTTGTACCCCTTAAATATTTGTAACATCAATTTAGTTCTGAAGAAAATTTCAATTTAAGCCCTTAAAAAATTGAGATTTCACACGAATTGTTATTGTCCAATTAACAATTCTACTATCAGTAACTTAATTTAAGATATTCATATTGGAAATCACTCGTCACTTATATTCTCAACTCTTGAGAATGAAGTCTCTAACAAATATTTATGAACATATTTAGCAAAACTATTAAATAAAAATATCAAATCTATAATATTTGTTATTTATTATTTCAACTAATAAAGTACTATTATTATACAAGTTTAAAATATAATTGTATAAATTGACTATAAATGACATATATCTAATAGCTACATCATCATACACATAAAGTGGCCTGAATTGATGGAACTAAAATTAAGGAACTTAACTATAGTCATTTTTATCAACAAAACTAAGTGTAGTCATGTTTTATTTACTAATGGAAGTTTGACATTCCTATATATTATTTTAGGTCATCCTTGGTTATCTCTACAAGAAAATCGGTGATTACCGACGGAATTTACCGACCGAACATTTCCATCGTTACATACCGATGGAATACCGACAAATTAACGATTAAATTCACTTTTTGAGTTTTACCGACGGATTGGTGATGATTTACTGACGGAATAATTACCGACGGAATTTTTCCGTTGGTAATATTTGGCGCGAATATTTTACGATAGAGTACCGTCGAAAATTTTGTCGGTAAATTACCAACAGAATTAAATCTGTTGATAAAATTTTATTTTTTTATTTTTAAATTTTTAAAAATAAATTACCGACGGAATATTCCGTCGGTAAATATTTTTCTATTTTTAAATTTTAAAAATAATTTACCGATGGAATATGCCGTCGGTAAATTATTATACTTTCTTGAAATGATTTTCGGCCCTTACTCCCTTTACACTTGAAACCCTAAAAGATTTTTTGTGGATATCTTTGCGCCTCTCTCTCCTCTTCAACCTTTCCTCGGTTGTCGCAGTAAACCTCGACTAAAAATGACGACTATAGCTCGCATCTGCAGCACCGCCACACCGCTATTCACCGCTCCCTCGCGGTGTGGGACGCAGCTTCTGTCTGGAGCGGGTCGGTCCTCCGTGTCGATCTTAACAAGATCTCTGTCGGTTTCTCCTCCAACGTTCAAGAACGCTGTGTGATTCAGGTTGCCTGGTCATCACCTACAGGTTCCAATATTTTCAGCTTTTGATTGTTGGGGCTTTTGTCTTTCTTTTACATTAATCTTTTAGTGCCGTGTTTGCTTGCTGAGGAAATGTGAGATATCTTGTTCCTAGCTTATTGGTGTTTTTAACTGTCATAGCAAGTTAAATTTGGTTGATTCTGCTAGTTTAATTATGGATGATCTTTGAGTAAAATGAAATGAAGCGGTCACCAGATGTGATTAGGGATGGTTCAGTGGATGCAACAACATAGATTGTGATTCGAGGAAAGTTGAATTGGATCATTCAGTACCAGGAACCATGATAAGTGCTAGAATATACATTCTTAAAGTGATAAATACTACCAAAGCAATGCCAAGAAATTGTGCTTAAAAGCTGAATTTTTAAGATTATTGTACTTAAAATCTTCTTGGATGTTTTGCAGGTTAAGAGCTAGTAAGAGCTGTCGGAATGAGATTTGATCTTCAGAAAATGTTTAGAGGACATTTCAAGCTTTTCAGGAAGTATTGGTTCATAGAAATCGGAGTTCATATGGGCCTCTAAAGGTTGCCTTGAAGTCAAGTTTGGAAGTTATATCTGAAGCAGAATTTCTGTTTGCAGACCAGACCTTTAGAAGCCCATAAATTGAGCGTCTGATGTCCAAATTGAGTGATTCAAAAGCCCATAATTATCTACACATTTGTATCTACAATATTGATGAAGGGTTTGAGTTCATAATAGGCTTCGTTTAGGCCCATAATGTAGTTACAAGATTAGTGTGTAATTGGATGTTGATGTCATTGATGATACCATTTCCATTCAAAGAGTGGACAATCCACCACACGAATTTGATGGACAATCCACCACCAAAAGATGGCACTAACTCCTCCAATATGTGCTCATTTTCTCTATAAATAGAGAGGAGTAGGAGCTAGGAGGGAGAGCTTGGAGACAAGAAGGAAAGAAGGAGAAGGATTGGAGGCAAAAAGAGGAGAAGGAAAAGAAGAAAACAAGGCTTGTATTTGTAATTATGTTTTTGTGTTTCATGTTTTATTTGGTTATGTATAACTAAACTCTTGTTATTTAGGGCTTGTCTTGAAGCCCCAAGCATGCTTTCAATTTTATAAGTTGTGTGGATTTCAATTTCTACAAGCATGATGATTTTGATTTTTCCATGTTATGTGAGTTCTAGTATTGTGTTTCTTTGATTAGCTAACTTTGAAGCATGTATTAGAATTAATTGTTGTAGAACATAGTCAATTGCCTTGTTGAATATGTTCTTTCTTGCAACATATAATTCAGTTGAAAATGAATTATGAAAAATCAATTCTTGAATACCTAAGTACAAATACCATGTATTAGGATTCTTGTGACATTCATATTATCTTTGCTCTTATTGGATTCTTGATTGTTGATTGATGCAGACGCCATGCTAGATTTCAATTAAGAATACACGTGATGAGGTATACGCCATACACTTTACATGCAATTAAGAGAGAATCATACAACTTGAGTTTGGCCATGACCTTGTTGTGAATGTTGTCATCATATGCTTGTTTAAATTGTTAGTCCATTATTTCTTATAAATTGTTTGAATGTCTTGTGGTGGATAGTGAGTCTTAGCTATTATTTTCATTAATATCAATTCTCATTCTTGTTCTTAACATCAATTTCTTCGTCTTAATTTTTATCTATTTCAAGACTTAACCCCTTTTTCCCCCCTTATAATTGTATCAATTATATTCAAGTGTTAGGTTGTATATCTATTAGCATCACTCCTTGTGGGATCGACTCTTACTTGTTCACTATATATATTAATTGTACATTTGTAGGTTATTTTAAATTGTTACTAACGACACAACAATTTTTGGCGCTGTTGCCGGGGATGTGATTATCTAATATAATGTCATCTAACTCTTGTATATAATTTATTTATTTATTTTTGTTGTTAGCACCTCCTACATGGAAGGTTTTACATTACATGTCATTATTTAACGTGGTTGGCTTAAAGCCCCATTTTATTTTCTATTAATGGCTGGTTCAACCACCTACTATTGTTGATATATGTATATATCTATTAATATTAATGGCTGGTTCTACCACCTACTATTGTTGATATATGTATATATCTATTAATATTAATGGCTGGTTCTACCGCCTATTAATATGCCTTAATATTTACTAACATCATTTTTTTTATGGTTGGCCTTTTCTGCCCCATTTTATTTCTTCTGTATACTAACTTTCTATATATTGTCAACTAACTCCTTTAATCCTCTGGTTGTGATTGGCACTGCCATCCACCAAATTTTCTCTATATTAATTTATGTTCATGGTTGGCCTCGCCACCTAAGTAGTTCATTTATATTGTTATTTTTCCTATTTTGCAGATACATGAATGTCCAGCTCAAATCTTGGGAACTTATCGAGTGACAACATTTCGTTAAGCACAAAATTAGCGGATATCCATTTATTTTGTCAAAGAGAGCATCGCACTCCAGAGAGATCACCTTTGTCATCACCAACTACAAGACCCACAGCCCCAGTTCAAATGGAAGAAGAACCAGATAATATGAACAAGCCACTTAAGGATTTCTCTGTGCCTCAAGCAGCAGATCAAGCTTCATGCATTGTCTACCCTCAGACTACTGTAGACAACTTTGAACTAAAGTCAGGAATGATTCATTTGTTGCCTACGTTCTTAGGCCATGCTGGAGAAGATCCTCACATGCATCTTAAAGAATTCTCTGATCTCTGTTCCACAATTAAAATAAGAGGTTTAACTGATGAGCAGGTTCATCTGCGATTGTTTCCATTTAGTCTGAAGGAACAAGCGAAGACATGGCTTCACTCTTTACCAAGAGCTTCAATTAGAACATGGACAGATTTGGCAAACAAGTTCTTGACGAAATTCTTTCCAGCTCAAAAGACAAATAAAATAAGGAAAGAGATAGTGAGCATCCAACAAAATGATGGAGAAGCATTCCACGAATATTGGGAGAGATACAAGAGGCTCGTAAGCTCTTGTCCTCATCATAATATTCAAGAATGGCTACTAATGCAATATTTTTATGAAGGGATGCTAGATTCAGATCGCAAAATGGTGGACGCCACATCTGGTGGTGGATTGATGAATAACAATGCCGGACAAGCAAGGGAGATGTTCGAAACTCTGTCAACTAATTCGCAACAATGGAGTTACAACAGAGTGAGAGAACCTTAGAAAAGGGCTAGAATCTATGAAGCACAATCAAGTTCAAACATGGAAGCCCAAATTGCAAACTTGACAAATATGGTGAAGCAGTTAATCGTTCCAGGCTCTCAAGTGTGTGCTGTGTGTAGTGCACCTGGACATGCTATGGAAAGTTGTCCACAAAATGAAGTTGCAGTCTTGGATGCACAAATAAATGCATTCAGTACGTATCCAAATCAGAATCAAAACCAAATGCAAAGGCCAAGGAATGATCCATTTGCTCCTGCCTACAATCCAGGATGGAGGAATCATCCAAATTTTAGGTGGAGTAATAATCAACCAATGCAACAACCTTTTGCTCAATTACCACAACATCGGGTTCAAGTGGAGCCTTCGAAACCATCACTTGAAGATATGGTTACATCTATGGCACAGAGCACTCAAGCATTCATGCAGAAAACTGATAACGCCATTGCAAATTTGGAACAACAAATGGGACAGTTAGCCACTGCATTAAATCAAAGAGAACCTGGAAAGCTTCCTGGCCAAGTTGTTGTCAACCCTAAGATTAATGAACATGCTAAAGCAATCACTCTGAGGGGAGGGAAAACAATTGAAATGAGCGTGCCAGAAGAAGAGAAGAACCTTGACTCTGACAATATGATCAATCCAGACGTTCTAGATCCAAATTCTAGCAGCAGTGCTACTCCTTTCCAGGAAACGCCAAACCTTCAGGTTAACTCTAACCTTCCAAATTATATTTCTTCACATGCTCCTTTTCCTAGCAGATTGCAGAAGTCCAAGAAAGAAGATCCAATGCAAGGAATCTTGGATACATTCAAGAAGGTGGAGATTAACATTCCTCTTTTAGATGCCATCAAACAAATGCCAAAATATGCAAAGTTCCTCAAGGATTTGTGCACAAATAAGAGGAAGTTCAAAGAGTTTGAAACGATTAAGGTTTATGAGGAAGTTTCAGCTGTTCTACAAAGCAAACTCCCTCCCAAGCTAAAAGATCCGGGCAGTTTTACTATCCCTTGTATCATTGGAGATCACAGGTTTGAGAAAGCTCTTCTTGACTTAGGTGCATCTGTCAATCTAATGCCTTTTTCTGTTTTTGAATCTTTGAATATAGGGGAACTAAAGGCGACCTCTGTGAGCATCCAGTTGGTAGATAGATCAATCAAATACCCTAGGGGTATTCTAGAAGATGTCTTAGTCAAAGTTGACGGATTAATCTTACCTGCTGATTTTCTAGTATTGGAAATGGAGTCGATTCCTTTGTCAGAAGTAAAGTTAACCTTAATTCTTGATCGTCCATTCATGGCCACAGCAGGTACTAAAATTGATGTTCAAAAGGGTACACTAACTATGAATGTGCAGGGACAAACGATTGAGTACAAGGTATTTGGAGCACTCAAATTACCAAGTGATGAACATTACTGTTTTCACTTAGATGCATTAGATACAATTTGTCAACAAGTGTTCAATGACAGTTGTGGTCAAGATATTGTGGACAAAGTTTTAATTCATGACTTTGGAACCATCGATGAGGATAAACAAGCTAGCAAAGTCTTAGCTCGTCTTGAAGCCTTACATTCTTTAGGTATGTATATTTCTGCCTTTGAGCCTTTACCAGTGCCTAAGACAAAACTTGTACCATCTATTGTGCAGGCACCTCAATTGGAGTTGAAGGAACTACCAAAGCATTTGAAGTACGCGTATGTGGGCGAAGAAAGTACATTGCCGGTAATCATTGCGTCTGACCTCAGCATTGAAGAAGAAGAGAAATTGTTGAGGGTACTAAAAGAGCATAAAAAATCAATCGGATGGAGTATTGCTGATATCAGAGGAATCAGTCCCTCTAGATGTATGCATCGAATACTACTAGAGGAGGGAACAAAACCAACAAGAGATGCCTAACGCAGACTTAACCCAATAATGAAGGAGGTGGTGCTAAAAGAAGTACTCAAATTGCTAGATGTTGGCATCATTTACCCTATCTCTGATAGCAAATGGGTTAGTCCGGTACAAGTGGTTCCTAAAAAATCTGGAGTTACAATAGTCCTTAATGAAGATAATGAGTTGGTTCCCACGCGAGTTCAAATAGGATGGCGTGTTTGCATTGGCTATAGAAAGCTTAATTCAGGTACTAGAAAAGATCATTTTCCACTACCTTTTATTGATCAAATGTTGGAACGTCTTGCAGGTCATAGCCATTATTGTTTTCTTGATGGATATTCGGGCTACAATCAGATTGCAATAGCACCAGAAGATCAAGACAAGACGACATTTACTTGTCCATATGGTACATTTGCCTACAGACGCATGCCTTTTGGTCTTTGCAATGCTCCAGGTACTTTTCAAAGGTGTATGATGAGCATATTTTCAGATATGGTGGAGCACATTATTGAGGTATTTATGGATGATTTTAGTGTATTTGGTTCATCTTTTGATAAATGCCTTCATAACCTCGCTTTGGTCTTAGAAAGATGCCAAGAATGCAATCTAGTTTTAAACTTGGAAAAATGTCATTTTATGGTACAACAAGGAATAGTACTTGGTCATATCATCTCTAGCAAGGGAATAGAAGTTGACAAAGCAAAAGTGGATCTGGTAAGTAATCTTCCACCTCCATCTACAGTTAAGGGAATAAGATCTTTCCTTGGACATGCAGGTTTCTACAGGAGGTTCATCAAGGATTTCTCCAAGATAGCTAAGCCATTGTGTAACTTACTATCCAAGGATGTGACATTTGAGTTTGATGAGACATGTTTGACAGCTTTTAACAAGCTTAAACTCCTTCTTACGTCAGCACCGATCATGATGCCTCCCAATTGGAGCCTCCCTTTTGAACTAATGTGCGATGCTTCAGATTATGCTGTAGGAGCAGTTTTGGGACAACGAGTAAATAAAGTACCTCATGTTATCTACTATGCCAGTAGAACACTCAATGATGCCCAATTAAACTACTCCACTACAGAGAAGGAGCTCTTTTCTGTTATTTTTGCTTTAGAAAAATTTCGTGCATATTTGATTGGCACTAAAGTAATTGTATTTTCTGACCATGCAGCTCTTAGGTACCTTCTTCAAAAAAAGGATGCAAAGCCTCGCTTGATTAGATGGATTCTACTACTTCAAGAGTTCGATATGGAGATTAAGGACAAAAAAGGATCCGAGAATGTGGTGGCCGATCACCTCAGTCGTTTGGTGAACAACTCAGTGACCGAAGAAGACTCTTTGCCTCTAAATGAGAATTTTCCTGATGAGCAATTATTATCTTTATCTATTTCTACACCATGGTATGCTGACATTGTCAATTACCTTGTTACAGGCGATCTTCCAGGAAATGTGCCAAGAACTTACAAGGATAAGCTCGTGACAACATCAAAGTATTACATATGGGATGATCCATACCTTTTCAAATGATGTTCTGACCAAATCATCAGACGGTGTGTGCCAGAATCAGAATTTCAATCCATACTCACGTTTTGTCACTCATATGCTTGTGGAGGACATTCTGGTCCAAAGAAGACAGCTTTGAAAGTATTGCAATGTGGATTTCATTGGCCGAGTTTGTTCAAAGATGCATATACTTTCTGCTCTACTTGTGATAGGTGTCAAAGGTTAGGTAATCTTTCATCTAGAAATCAGATGCCTTTATCACCTATTCTAATAGTTGAAATTTTTCATGTTTGGGGTATTGATTTCATGGGACCTTTTCCTTCATCTAAAGGTTATTTATATATCTTACTTGCTGTGGATTATGTTTCAAAATGGGTGGAAGCAGTTCCATCCAAGACTAATGATTCTCGAGTTGTTCTCAGATTTCTTAAAGAAAATATATTTGCAAGATTTGGAACACCCAGGGCGATCATTAGTGATGGAGGGTCCCATTTCATTAATAAACTTTTTGCAGCACTATTGCAAAAGTACGGAGTCAAACATAAGGTATCCACGCCATATCATCCACAGACAAGCGGACAAGCTGAAATCTGTAATAGGGAAATTAAGCAGATATTGGAGAAGACTGTGAGTTCCTCACGCAAGGATTGGTCTGATCGTCTCATGGATGCTCTATGGGCTTATCGTACAGCCTACAAAACTCCGATTGGAATGTCACCATACAGGTTGGTTTTTGGCAAACCCTGCCACTTACCAGTCGAATTAGAGCACAAAGCATATTGGGCTATCAAACAGTACAATTTTGAGATGAAGGCTGCAGGAGAGCAACGAAAGTTGTAGTTGAGTGAGTTGGAAGAACTCCGAAATGAAGCCTATGAGAGCTCTAAAATATACAAGGAGAAGACCAAGGCCTATCATGATAAGACCATTTTGAGAAAACATTTTGAACTTGGGCAGAAAGTCTTATTATATAACTCACGCCTCCGACTATTACCAGGTAAGCTCCGTTCACGATGGTATGGTCCATTCCTTATTACTCATGTTTTTTCACATGGTGCAGTGAATCTTCAACACCCACAGACAGGAAATATTTTTAAAGTGAATGGTCATCGTCTCAAGCACTATTTAGAGCCAGCAACAGAACATCTTGATGAGAATTTAAGGCTCTCTGATCCTGTTCCACTCACTTGATACGCTATTTCATCTGGCTGACGACGCTAAATTTAGCGCTTATGGGAGGCAACCCATATTTCTTTCTCATTATCTTTGTGTGTTCAATCAAGCATTTAGTCCAGTTGCACATTTTCTTAGCATATTCACTTTTACTTTCACCTTGAGGTGGTCACTGTACACTTTTGTGTGCGTGGGGCTTGATTGCGCCCATATGTCTACGGTGTGAGCTTTCTCCACCAGCTTAATGTGGTTTGGATCTTCAAATGTTTACTTATAGGGCAGCTGGGAGGGAGAGCATCTCATGACGGTATTGTCATTAGTATAAGACCTGAAGGTTTACATTTTGATCCTGTGGACAAAAGCTGTGGTCTCCTGATAGGCCGAAGGAAAACACTCGATGGCGTTAGCACAGAAGTCACTGGAATGAGCCTCTGTTACCTTACTTGTGCATGTGCATTGGTTGAAAAAAAAAGTATATCTATTTATATTTATATATTTGGGATTGCTTCCGCAAAATATATTTTGATCGGGTAAGATAGTATGATATATTATGCTACTAATTGCATGTCTAGGGAAATTCTGTCTAAGGAGTTTGATATTTAAGTGGACCACTGTGTCCCTCCAATCTTTCCTGGGAATTTCCTTGGTGTAATTAGTGATATAATTGTTTATATCTTCTTCACCAATGATCTATCAAAAAAAAAAAAAAAAAAAACGTAACCCTAATTATTTTCTTCTCATACTCTGTTTATTCCTGATTTTCAACTCTCTTTCTTTTCAGATCGTCTTTCTCTTCCTCCGTCACAGTATGTCGCGCAGCCCTCGTGATACCGTTGCGACGGTAGACTTGTTCGCCAGAGCTACGATCCTGCCAGAACGTCGAATCGATTCAAAAATCCTGAACGATTCTGCCAACCACTGGGCCATGAGTTACCTCCGTGACCATTCTCTGCTGTTCTTGGTCGATCCTGATCCAAAAGACGAATTGCCGGTGTATCCTCACATCGTTCGCTCCTTTTACCATACTCTTCTCAAATTACCCCACTCTTCTGGCACTCAACCGGTGTATCAAGTTGACATCCCTGGTCTTCGGCTTCAATTCACGTCAGCGGATATTTGCAAGTGTTTAGGTTATCCACCTACCGCTGACGTCGCTGTAGGTTTTCAAGCGCCGATCTCTATTTCCCATCAAGAGATGATTGATGATTTGTGTCAAGGGCGACACGATCCGAATAATGCTGCTTCTACACGCCGCTCTTATTTGCCGTCCACGATGTGGATGCTTGATGATGCCATCCGAAGTAATCTTTGCCCCATTGGACACAGTCAACAACGCCAGGGTAACATACTTTCCGTCCTGTATTACATGTATCGCGGAGCCTGGTTTGATATTGGCCGGATTTACCTTGAGAGCATTCTTAAGGCGAAGACCCTTGTGGAGAAACAAAAAACCAAGGTCGGGAGATTATTTTTCCCAAGGCTCATCACGCGGTTGCTTTTCAGTATGGGAATTCTCCCACCTCCCAGTCAGACAACTTCCAATTATCCGGTGACTATTTTGGAGAACTCTACCTGGCGTCAGAGTACTAGCCACATGCTTTCCAGTGCTCGTAGACAACGAACACCGCGACGTCCAGTTTCTTTACCACTGGAAGCGTCTGACTCTTCTGCTGCTGCACTACCTTCGACTGGCCACATTCACGACATCTTATCCCGCCTGCATAGGTTGGAGGTTGGACAACAGCGGCTGGAACACATGCTGAATGTCCTCATGGACATGGTGCGGCGCTAACCATCTTCTCCTTCCACCATTATCCGAGCATCTTCCACCTCAGGTTGTATTGTTCTATCCTCTGTTTCTTTGCATTGCATTGCTTTCCATACTTCGTCATTTTCACATTGCGGACAATGTTTGGTTTAGGTTGGGGGTGGTGGCATATTCATGCACTTTGCTGTTTTGGTACTGGTACAATTAGTTTGAGTCAATTTTTCTATCTGGATTATTAGAAAGCAACTTTTAACACACTTTTGTCCACAAATACTAAGCCTTGTGGTAAGATGGATGATAATGCATATGACTAAGACTATTTTTCTGGTTCAAGCACAAATGAGTGGAGAGAAATGAGTAAACAACTTATGAACTTGCATTGATCTCTTGAAATGGATAATTGCTGTCAATGAACACCATTACATGGTTTGTGGAATGATTGGATGAATGTTGAGGATGATATTGATCAATGTTTGAGAACAATGTTGTAATTTTACTGGGCCTTTGTTTGAGATGTTCTATATTATGAATTCGAGACATAAAAAAAAGAAAAAAAAAAGAAACAATGATGAAAAAGAAAAAAAGAAAGAAAGAAGACAGAGAAAAAAAAAGAGAGAAAAAATTGTTATGCGTATTCGTCATTCGTCAGTAGATAAGTTTTTCTGTGATAAGGCTTTATTAGTTTGTCAATTGGAAAATGTTGATCAAAAGAATTCCAATGCAGGTTTGTGGCAAGACTGGTGGAAGTTCTTGACAGCTAATATACCTATCATTTGATCAATGTTTGTTTATTTGTTTGTCCTTAAATTGACTTTTCTTTTGAGTGCATATCTATTTTCCAACTCAATGAGAGAAATTCATAGCCCAAAAATCCATCTATACCCTGTGAGAATATGGAGTTGAGGCTTTTATTTGGATAAATTGTTTGAGGTTATATGCATTATGGATTGTGGTATGAAGGTTTTGGCTTAGCACACACACACAAGTGTTGGAAGTTGTGACTATACTAATCTGGATAGGAATTGTGATCTCTTACCTTTTGTTCAAGTATTGTTACTTTCAATCATTTCTCATAAACATTTTTACGCTTGAATTACTAGGGACTAGCAATAAGCTAGTTGGGGGTTGTGATAAGTGCTAGAATATACATTCTTAAAGTGATAAATACTATCAAAGCAATGCCAAGAAATTGTGCTTAAAAGCTGAATTTTCAAGATTATTGTACTTAATCTTCTTGGATGTTTTGCAGGTTAAGAGCTAGTAAGAGCTGTCGGAATGAGATTTGATCTTCAGAAAATGTTTAGAGGACATTTCAAGCTTTTCAGGAAGTATTGGTTCATAGAAATCGGAGTTCATTTGGGCCTCTAAAGGTTGCCTTGAAGTCAAGTTTGGAAGTTATATCTGAAGCAGAATTTCTGTTTGCAGACCAGACCTTTAGAAGCCCATAACGTGAGCGTCTGATGTCCCAATTGAGTGATTCAAAAGCCCATAATTATCTACACATTTGTATCTACAATATTAATGAAGGGTTTGAGTTCATAATAGGCTTTTTTTAGGCCCATAATGTAGTTACAAGATTAGTGTGTAATTGGATGTTGATGTCATTGATGATACCATTTCCATTCAAAGAGTGGACAATCCACCACACGAATTTGATGGACAATCCACCACCAAAATATGGCACTAACTCCTCCAATATGTGCTCATTTTCTCTATAAATAGAGAGGAGTAGGAGCTAGGAGGGAGAGCTTGGAGACAAGAAGGAAAGAAGGAGAAGGATTGGAGGCAAAAAGAGGAGAAGGAAAAGAAGAAAACAAGGCTTGTATTTGTAATTATGTTTTTATGTTTCATGTTTTATTTGATTATGTATAACTAAACTCTTGTTAGTTAGGGCTTGTCTTGAAGCCCCAAGCATGCTTTCAATTTTATAAGTTGTGTGGATTTCAATTTCTACAAGCATGATGATTTTGATTTTTCCATGTTATGTGAGTTCTAGTATTGTGTTTCTTTGATTAGCTAACTTTGAAGCATGTATTAGAATTAATTGTTGTAGAACATAGTCAATTGCCTTGTTGAATATGTTATTTCTTGCAACATATAATTCAGTTGAAAATGAATTATGAAAAATCAATTCTTGAATACCTAAGTACAAATACCATGTATTAGGATTCTTGTGACATTCATATTCTCTTTGCTCTTATTGGATTCTTGATTGTTGATTGATGCAGACGCCATGCTAGATTTCAATTAAGAATACACGTGATGAGGTATATGTCATACACTTTACATGCAATTAAGAGAGAATCATACAACTTGAGTTTGGCCATGACCTTGTTGTGAATGTTGTCATCATATGCTTGTTTAAATTGTTAGTCCATTATTTCTTATAAATTGTTTGAATGTCTTGTGGTGGATAGTGAGTCTTAGCTATTATTTTCATTAATATCAATTCTCATTTTTGTTCTTAACATCAATTTCTTCGTCTTAATTTTTATCTATTTCAAGACTTAACCCCTTTTTCCCCCCTTATAATTGTATCAATTATATTCAAGTGTTAGGTTGTATATCTATTAGCATCACTCCTTGTGGGATCGACTCTTACTTGTTCACTATATATATTAATTGTACATTTGTAGGTTATTTTAAATTGTTACTAACGACACAACAAACCATGGATTGAATTGCATTAATTTTAAGGAATACTCGAGTTGTAACTGCTTTACATCACAGGCTAGCATGATCAATTGATGCTCAATCAATATAGACTATGGACTTGCATTGGGTTAATGGTATCTGGGCTTTGGTTGGTCTCATCACTGCATTGTGAAGTTGTGGTTCATTAGTTTAGAGACCACAGCTCACTATGATATACTTATAAACAAGAATATGCTTGGGAAGCATGGTTGTGGTGGTTGGGAACTAATGATATGAGAAATTAGGCCATTTCGAATGCTATTAATCAGCTCAAGTAAAAAGCTCTTCATGCTTTCTCTTTACTTTTTGGCGGCATCCCTCCTTTATTTTCGATGTGTAATCTGGATACTTCATGATTGTATTGAATCTTGAGCAATTACTTTTCCTAGCAATACAAGATTTAGTGTGAAAACTTGGCTATTTTACACTCAAAAGAGACATTAGCGACATAGTCCCATGCTTTATATTTTTTCAATAATCAACATTGACACCTCATGCCAGCTTCATAAATGTTGCATTTACTGAATTAATGGCCTTAGCTTATGTATTATGTTTAACATTGTTTCTGTTTATTGATGTATCAACATTGTTTTTGTTTATTGACGCAATATGTTTAGTTGGGAGTTTCCGTTTCTTTATATAATATGTTCAGTTGGGAGTTTCCGTTTATTTATGTAATATGTCTATCAATAGACTTTAGTTTTTTCATATGATTAAATGATATCTTTTAGTATATGAAATGTTTGTTAGTTTCACAGATGACTAGAGGTAGAGGTGCTCGAGGTTTCATTGGTGGGAGATCTACCTCATTGAGCACTAGTAGAGGTCATAGTGGTTCCATGACCCCGTCATCGCAGCAGCCGTCGAATAGTACGTACCCCCCCATCGATGGTGGTGGTACTCCAGTGATGGGTACTCCCATCGATGGTAGTGGTACTCCAGTTATAGGTATTCCTATCGATGCTACCAGAGAAAGTTCTTCATCGACACAGGATACGGAGCGTCGACGCCATATTACCATTCAGAATGAGGGGTAAGTAATGATTAATTTATGACTAATACAAACATATTGCTAGAGTTTCATAACTTTATGATTTTGTAGAGGAATGAGCTAGGTCGAGAGGTTACCCCGTATGAGCTGTTCAAATATAAACACACCAGGGGTCATGACCGGCAGACTTTTGTCGATGATAAAGCTCGACGAGTCCATGTAAGTTTCTATTGCCTAAAATAGAGTTCAACTTTTTTGGATATTGAATGCATGTGTTGGATACTGGATGTCTGGATATATGGATTGGAGAATTGATGTGCATATACTTATTTGTAGTGCCTTTTTAGTTGTTTTCAGGTTGGGTTTTTATTCAAAAATAGGGGAGACTCTGTCGAAATTTTTAAAAATTAATAAAACTTATAAACATTTTTATGTATATATGTCAATAGGAGACTGTTGAGGCCACTCGACAGTCTTTATCTCAGCTCGAGACAGGATCCTCTTCATCTCAGCCGATCGATGAGAGTGATCTTTATTATCAGGCGGTTGGTGGAGAGAAGAAGAGGAGGGTGTACGGATTGGATCGCAGGCATCTACATTTTATCCATCTTCTAGTGGATCTTCTGTACAATTTTCGACATCCGAGAGACAGGATGAGCATATGTAGCAGCGGATCGAGGAGATGCAACAACAGATGGAAGAGATGCGGCGACAGATGCAGACGTACTTCCAGACCTCTCGTCATCCCTCTCCCCCTCACTCACCTCCAGATGGCGAGAGCCCTACAGGAGGCAGATAGATTGTATATGTTGACATATTTAAACTTGTATTATTATGATATGATATTGTATTGTATTTGATTCCGGATTATGGAAGAATTATTTATTATATTTGAGATATTCAGTGATTTTGGAGTTTATTTTCTATACTGTTTTTTTATTTACAGGTTTGGTCCAAACATAATTAACCTGGTTTTTTAGAAAAATTAATTTTTTGCTGACTGATTACCGACGGATTTTTCATTTCTGAAATTAGTTTTTAATAATTATACCGACGGATATATAAATTTTTTATTATTAATTATCTTAATATACCGACAAATTATCGACGGATAGAAAAATTTAATAAATATATTTTTTTATTATACCGACGGAATGATAATTCATAATTATTAAATATACCGACGGAATTATTAAAAAAAATTAATTTTTTTATTTCCGACTAATATTCGGTCGCTAAACGGTCGGTATATACCGATCAAAAAAAATTTCCGTCGGTAAATAATCAGCTACGATCCTATTGCTGACGAAATAATATTGGTCGGAATTCCGTCGGGAAAAAAGTTTAGCGACCGAATTCTTAAAATTGCCGACGGAAATTTCCGTCGGCAATTAATGAAATTCTTGTAGTGTATGCAATTGGAAAGTGTTCCACCATTGATAATTCTGGCTCAGAAGCATAACTTATTGTAGAAGAAATCATCACGAAAATCCTAATAGTAAACCTTAATACAGCTACAACTTTGGAGAAGATACTGAATTTACTAGCTTCACATTGATAATTTACAAATGCAATGGATATAAAAATAACATAGAACAACTTAACAAGTACGTGTATGAGCTCTCACACAGACACAAAAATCCATACCTAGAGGCTACAATCAAAATTGGAGGGGTGGAAGTGAGTTTGTGAGTGTTGAGAGATAGTTGTGAACTCGTGATTACTGATTCGTGAATCTTCGACATGCAAATTAATAGACCATAGGCAGTCGCAACTCGTAACTATGGAGTCTTGATTTTTGATTTTGATTTCTAGGGTTAGAGGCGAGAGAAAGTAAGGATCTAAGATAATATACGGGCAGGGCTAGGCAAGAATTAGTCAATTAGGGTTAGCCTAGGCTTAAATTTAGAAGATATAACTCATACAAGTATGTATTTCTTTGGACTTGTATAGCATATAAGCCCATTTCTTGAACGACAAACCGAAAATTTCCCATATTGAAAACTATCATTTGACCCAACTATCATGGGTTGAAAATGATTTTTGGGCTGACTTAAATGGGTCGGATGTCGGACCGATAATGGATTGATTGACTGATAAAGATCGATATAACCGACCCAATCCCAATCACTGTTCTTTACAATAATTTGATCAGCCTCTACCATTTTTAAGGCCCAATTTCTAGTTTTTCAAGCCCTAATCATACAAATCATTGATTCATCCCAACTGCTTAAAATCCCTCGCAAGAACCCTTTAACATATGTATTTGTGGCAGATTAGTGAAACCTATCCTACATCACTTGGCGTCATTTGTGGGAATGGGGTGAATTCTTGTGGAGAAAAAACTGAATTTCAACAGGAACAAGATAAGGAATCTGAGATCATGGGTGAAATAATAGAAGCACCATCATTATAGCAAGATATCAATGCTGAAATAGTTCCAAATTTGCTTGATAGGGAAAGTTTCATAAAATAAAAGGCTGGTGAGAAAGCACATTCAGTTGGAGTATAATTTTTAGGAAAAGAAACTACTGGAAAGCCTTGTATCATCCCAAACAAGATCATGACCAAGTCCGAAAATCAGTCCCAAAGGGTTGAAAGATGATATTTTGATGAATGCAGTGGTCAAAGTAGAAATATTAGCTGTGTTAGAATCTGACTTTGAGCAATTGATTGAAGTTGAATGAAAGATGTAATAAAAAGAAAAAATTAGGCAATTGCTAAATACACATTTTTTTTACTAAATGTACATAATTGATTTGGCTTGTCTGACATAATTGTGAATTTTTTTTTGTACAGCATAGAGAGAGACATGCATGCGTTTGAATGCACATGACACAAAGCAGCATAATGAAAACAATACTAAATGCACATGACACAAAGCAGTAGAAAGTCATGTCACGCAAAGAAGTATGTATAGGCCGACTAGGGGCATCATTCAAATGTCAGATACGCATGCTAATTTTTATTGAACGTTAGCTATGTTGAACGTTAGCTAGAAATTTGATTATAAATATAATACAATGCCACAATATTAATTCACACTTCTCAATTTCAATTGTCACACAACTTCTCTCTAACTTCCTACCTCTGCTCTTAACCTCTTACTCAATTTTTATCATTGCGGATATGGACCATTTGGAAGAAATGAGAGCTTGGCCCGAGATCTACACTGTCAAGTAGTAGTTCTAGTGATCAGGTAAATATAAATTCTGAATATTTTAAATATTTTGATTAATTACAGATAGTAAAGTGAATTTTTTTGTTGACAGGATTGTACTATCAGAAATGAAATGATAAAAGAACAAGAACTTTCGGGCGATTATGAAGAGAAAATAGAAGTTGATATTACAAAATAATTTTTAACCGAGACGGTATAACAATTAGGAAAATAATGTCTTATTATTTGAACATGTTTAGCAAACTTATTTCACTTTATAACATTTATAAATTATTTTCAGGTGTTCGATTCACGTCAATCGTTGACTGATTGGGTTCAAGCAATAAGGCAAAATTTGGGATTCATCATTGTTACAAGAAGCTCATTGAGCTCATCATTGTTGTTGCAATGCGATCGTAGTGGCATTTATAGAGGGAAGAAATCATCCACGAAGCAAACAGGCACAAAAAAGCTTGATTCTCCTTTCAGACTTAAAGGGTTGAAATTACATGGAGCTGATGAGTGGATAGTAAGAGTGCTATGTGGAATGCACAACCATGCCCCTGCATCATATATGTCGGTCGCCTTTCTGAGACTGAATTTGAGATGATGGTAGATATGTCTAGCAATCGTGTCAAGCCACGAGACATTTTGTCATCTTTACGAGATCCGAGCAATGCGTCCACTATTAAAACAATATTCAATGCACGACAGAAGTTTCAAACTTCAGAAAAAGCCGATAAATCACACATTCAGTCTTTAATGTCATTCCTACATGAGCACATGTACATTTTCTATCATCGAACTGACGATATAACCAACGAGCTCCAAGATTTATTCTTTGCTTATCCAGACTCATTAGCACTATTACGTGCATTCCCACATGTTTTACTAATGGACGCAACATACAAGACGAACAGGTTCAGAATGCCTCTTCTTGAGATTGTCGGGGTGACTTCAACAAATATGACATATTGCATAGCATTTGTGCTATTAAATTCCGAGAAGGAGGACAATTATGCATGGGCTTTAACATGTTTGCGATCAACAATTGAGGAATCAGTTGCCCCAAGAGTTATTGTCACCGATAGAGAGTTGGCGCTAATGAAATCATGTGCCATGGTTTTTCCTGATGCAAATAAACTACTCTGTATATGGCAAATAAATAGGGCAATTTTAGCAAACTGCAAAAGATTTTTCCAAGACAAGGAATCATGGAATGCATTCTACTCCTCCTGGAATACGTTAGTGGCAAAATGAGACTACGTATGTGTATAATTTATCGCACCTAGAGGTAATCCTACAAAACTATACAGTTGTGGTTAATTACATTAAAGATGTATGGTTGACACCATATAAAGAGATGTTTGTATCTGCTTGGACGAATAGATATTTGCATTTCGAAAACTTGACCACTAATAGGATCGAGAATCAACATGCAAAGTTAAAGAAATATTTGGGATCGTCACAGTAAGACATTGAGTCAATAATATCTTTAATTCATCAACTCGTTCAAGCTCAGGCCACATCAATCAAGGCTAGTATGGAGAAGAGTAGACATATCATCTCAGGCCACATCAATCAAGGCTAGTATGGAGAAGAGTAGACATATCATTCAACATCGATTCAACACAGATCGATTTAAGGAATTACGTGGATTTGTTTCTATTGCTGCGTTGAATTTGATTTTCAATGAATCTGAGAAATGTCAAGTTGTCAGAGATGATTAGTACGCCTGCGGTTGTAAACTTCGCACGAGCTATGGACTCCCGTGTGCACACGAGATTTCAATATACATACACGATAGTAAGCCTATACCGCTTTCTTCCATCGATGCGTTCTGGAAGAAACTTGACCTATCACCATGTGTTTCTCTTAGAGATGATGACATCGATTATACTGTTGAGCTACAAATGTTTGCAGAACAATTCAAGCGCCACTCACGTTCAGGAAAATTCAGTCTACTGAGAAAGATCAGAGAGATAATTAAACCCTCAACTACAGTAGTATAGGATCCAGTTGTGAAAAAAAGTACACGTGGACGCCCCTCATCGAAGAAAAAGGCAAACATGCATACTCATTGTAATCCTATCGCACCTGACTACGTAGAACAAAGTAGACATAATATTTCAGTGGGACGCCTATCATCGATGAAAAAGGCAGATGGAGTAACTCATACAAATTCAGGTCATCATTCCCAGCAACCAGGGAGACACAGTTTGTCATCTCTCTACAGTTCTCGATCTCGTAATGTTACGTATGAACATATTTATATCCGTCAGTTCCCACCAATATTACATCCTTATATTGTGGCTGTGCAAGATGTAATACCTGATGGACATTGCGGCTTTCGGGCGATAGCTGCTGGTCTTGGTTTTGGTGAACATGCATGGGATATTATCTGTCGTGACTTGATAAGTGAGTTGGGCGCATTCTGGCATGAATATGTTACAATGCATGTTTGGTAGTGAAGAGCATGCATTGGGTATTCACAACACCCTTAACTTCTTTGAATCAGATAAAGCAGCACCAACTCAGCATTGGATGACAATGCCAGATATGGGTCTCTTGATTTCTTCCAGGTACAATGTCATACTACACGTTGTTAGTTCACGACAGAGCTTCACATATTTACCACTGCGATCAACTCCTCCACCTCAGTATCAACATGTTGTTATCACCCTTGGACACGTTAATGATAATCACTACGTCCAAGTTTCCTTAACTGAGAGTTACCCAATGCCTACCATTATGCCCCAGTGGCATTATTTCAGGTATGAGTGTGCAGCTGCATGGGTTTTACCGTATATGGAACAACTTGATGCATATAGGCAGCAAATTTGTCCTAGGTTTCCTCCTGCGCCTACTGAGCCCACTATAATAGAAGATTAGCAATGTAATATGTATTATTGTGTATTAATAAAATTGCGATCAATTTATTGGGAGATATGTTTATAACGAATAGTTTTAACTGACCTCAACATATTTGAAGGGATGTTCATTAAAGATGAATTCAGTTGGGTTTTTACAAATATATATACACGACCCACACACACGCACACGCACATGTATATATTCAATCAGAAAAGCAAAAGAGAGCTGTGTATAATCATTACCTATACAGAGTAGAGTATAAGGTTAGGTCGTTTCCTCAAACAGTGAAAGTATTGTTTTCATTATGCAAACGCACGCCTCTCTCTCTATATATGGTGTACAAAAAAAAAGTCACATTTGTGTCAGACACAAACAAGTCAACAAATACGGCACCACTGCATGAAACCAAGAATGTGACAAATTCAATAAAAAAGTAGTCAAAAAATTCTTTCAAATTGATGTGACTTTTTACCGTTATGTCATGTGCACTTAGTAAAATTTATGTGCAAATAGATGCACCCATCAAACAAATGGTAAGTCAAGTTCGTGATCAAAAGTCTAAAGTGTGATTAAAGTGTCTAGTTCATGATCAAAACAAATAGCTCATTGGATCTTGTTACTAAAGATGTTTGTACTTGTTTTATATCCTTCTTTGATGCATACTTGTATGTTTAGATATAAGATTTTGTTCAAAATTAATACTAGAAGCATACTAGGATTAATTACAAAAATAATTGGATCTAAGATAACACACATGTTAGACGTGACTTTTGAGCAAAATTTTGATAAAACCTATGCTAAGAATGATCCATAAAAACACTTCCACATGTTTTAAAAATTATTTTAACAACCAACATCATCAAAAATTTTAAAAATTATTTAGGAACATTAGTTCATCAAAAATTTGAAAAGAATATTTTTCTAATGATATAAGGTTGTACATCCAGTTCAATCTAAGTAGACCTATCTATGTTGTCCATCCTATTCAACAAATTAGCGAATGTCATTCCACCAAATGCAATTGGTTTCTCCAATAAAAATCCCTTTTGAGAATGTTTATAAGATTTGAGATTGTGTCAAAACTCTGTAAAGAGAATTTAATTAATCTGACATATTCAAATAAGTTAAGTGGTAAGCTCAAGGAATGTATTTAAAAATGTCAATTAAATATTATATGTCAGTGACATATTTAATTGACCAATATCTGTAACTTAATGTAAGGATTTAAATGAACAATTATAACGAAAGGCTCAGATTTAATTTGAGATCAAACGAGAAGTGCAGGTAAAATATTTTAGTAGAATATATTATAGTTTATGATTTCAATTATGCTCATGGGTTTCATTCAACGGCTCTCCACACTCACAAGGGCTCATCGTTTGGTGCTCAGTACAAATGTGGTGGATAAAAGCGTCTTTTGACACCCTAACTGCCTCCGCTAGATGGGGCTATTGTTAAAAGGGAGGTCCTTCTAAGACCTGGTCGGGAACGCAAAGTCACCAAACGGAAAAGCCCAACAACAAGCAAGTAATTAGGGAGAAACGTCCCATGTTTATTTTTCCTTGTTGGTCCCCACTGTAGCCCATGAAACCCAATATTAGAAGTAACAAGAAAACTTAATCGAAGTTGGAAACATATGGGATTTAGAAGGGAGGGGCCCATCACCCTAGGGAAAAATCTAGGGGTGGCCGACCCCTATAAATACACACTAAGTGTATGTTTTGTTCCCCAAGTCTTTGAGACACCGGTTTGCCTCTTGATTTCCTAACCATTTTCATAGTTTTGGTTTCTTGATTTCTTCAGGTTCTTGGATTAAGAAGTCCACACTCTTAATCTAAGTATGGGAATTCGTGCATACCGTCGAAGATTTGCCGAATTGAGCCTTGAGTCAGTCCGGCCGACTAACTCCTTGTTCTAATTAATTAGAGATCAATCAAGAAGAATCTCAAGGCACGATAGTTTAGAAATTGTTAAATTGTATAAATCATGTCATGGTAATCATAATTGATAAAGAATTTTTTCAAAGTTGTTTTCTCGTCGTTTATAACTATGTTCCTTTACACACTTCCACATGTTCATCATTTCCAACACAATTCTCCTACAAAAACCAAGTATTCTTTAAATATTAAAATAATTGAATTTAAGAACATATTGTAGTACTGACATAAGAAATATTGTTCAACAATGATTCTGAAATTTTTGAATTTTATAAAAAGCATGGAGAGCTCATTGAGTTCTCTATGAAGTAAAAAAACAACTAGCAAGGACGAACATGTTATCTTTAAATACGTGACATTTACATATATGCTACAAAGAACAAATTCAAGACTAGGTTGATAGCTCGTCTTTCATCTAGGGGAAAATAAGAAATTGCATATTTTGATGCCACCATAATCATACATTGAGTCCCACTCAGTTAAGATTTTTCAGCTGTAATATGAAATCCTGACCCAAAACATTTGAGTTTCTATAAGTGTTCGGAAATTTTTGGCCAGAAATGGGGGGTGTTCGAATATGTGTAGAAGAAAAAGAGACAAAGAAGGACCCTAGCGCTACAGCACACAATCACAGCACTACGACGCGCATGTTGCTAGATCCATTATTTTTGTGTCATCTCTTTAGCGCAACAGCGCCCATGTTGCTTGTGTTAATGGTCTTGTGGCATCTTCTTGGCGTCGCAACACCCAATTACGGCTCCCAAGGTGCTGGTGAGGAAGTTGATTGTCATTGTTCCAAAGCCGTGGCGCCCGACATGATTTTTTGGTTCTAAATAAAATATTTTAGGCCATTTTTTAGAGTTTACAAACAGAGCTAAGCATAGAGGAGAGAGAAAGAGAGAGAAATTTTGAGAGAGACTGATTTTGAGAAGATCAAGCTTGGATTAAGGCAGATTGTGGATGTCCAACAAGATTGAAGAAGGATTCAAGGAAGATTTGTGAGTTTTGCTAAGTTTTTCTAAGTTTTTGAAAAGTTAGGTTTTGTTTAGATTTGTAAAAATCTTTATCTATTGGTTTATATGCTTATAGAAGTTAAATGTATACATGATTATGGATGTATATCTTGGTTTGGTTGTTGTTTTGGAGTGAATGATTGATTGGGCTAAGATTCAAGATTTTGGGAAGAAATCTAAGAGAAAGAACGTGAATTTTTCAAAATTTTTTATTTAAGTCATATTTATATGGGTTATTGATTGTATATTGATGAGTGAATGAGTTCGATTTGGCCATACAGATAGGTTTGGGAAATTGGAACCCTAGAGTTAATTTTCTTTGATTTTTGCTTTGCTAGGATAACAAGTTAGGAAATGCTTAACCAATTCTTTCATGTCGTCATTTCTCTTTCTAAAGAGCAGTTGGTTTTCTTCATTGGTCGTTCAATTTGTGCTCTTGTTTCGATATTGATTGCATACCCTTTTAACATGTTAGATCAACTATCGGCATGTGTAGTTACTCCATGAACATACATCATGTATTAGTTATATATATAGGATTGGTTATATATATACATGGTTGCATCTACATGTTGTCTTGCATCTAGATGCTCAGGCAAGATATTACTGGTCAGCATGCTCAAATTCAATTCATAGTGTGGACTTGGTATTGATTAGTGGAATGACCCGTAGGGAATACTTGATTGTTTAATTTCTTACGTAATTCTCTTGAGTACATGATGATGTTATTGATGGCATACTGTTGCATTTACATTTCCATTTATTCGGCCTAATGTTAATTATTACTCCTTTCACCCTATTGGGTTTTAGCTCATCTTTTCTTTTTTTCTTTTCACTCCACAGGTGAGACTGGTGTAGGTACTGGTGATGTAGATCAGTTAGGGCGGGTGTGACATGGATGGCTCCTATAGTTACTAGGTTAACAGTGTGCGCTATAGTTGTACTCATGACACGCTACTTATTTATATTTGATGTATGTGTGTTACTTGTTGACTATTGCCACCCATTTGGTTACTAGTGTGGTTGGAAGAAATGCCATGTGACTGGATCTTCTGAACTGGGATGTGGACCTTGAGTCTAGATATTATGTTGATTTTAGATCGCATATGATTTTTGTATTGTGGAATCAGTTTGTGCATACTAATAGATGGCCTGAGGTCCTGCTAGGTTATTGATGTGATATGTTATGATATATGCTACGTTTGATCCAGGTAGGCATTCTCTGAAATACGAGGAGATGCTGCAAAATTTTTGATTGGTAGGATTGACTTAGTTGAGTGGGCTAGGGTTGAATTCGAATGATGAAAATCACATTGGTGACCTAGGATGGTGCGGAAAGCAACAAGTAATGCCCCTCTAGGTAGGGGTGTTACATGTAATGGGAAAATTAATAAACATGTCAAGAGACAACTCGAGGATCAAGTTCTTGTGTGTTTGGAGAGAAGTGTGATGAATTAGAACTTGTGAACATGATGAATTTATTGTCAGTCCAAATATTAGTAATTGAAATCTAACACTAGAATGAAAGAGCTTATATTGAAATGGCATGAAATATATAGCATCTTGAAATTTACTGAATTCCATTGGATAACATTGAAATGCATGAAAAAGCATATTTTACAAGGTAAAATGAAAAATAGTTGTGAAGGCTACAACCCGAAGATTTGATTAAGCTAAAGACATAACGAAATAGCTACGAAGGCTACAACCGGGCGGTTTGAATGTAAAAGCTAGAGATATTTGACTAGAGTCATGCAGAAAATGATAAATTTTGAGACTCTAGATTTGTGTTTCATGTGGGATAGTTGTTGCTTCTTCTTTTTATAGGCCTTCAAATGTCTTGGTGGGATGCTTTTCTAGTTTAATGGCGTGATAGTGGATTTATGAAAAGTCTTAGATCATGTGCTCCTGAGTGCTAGATTGATTCTCGTGCTACTTTTCCCCTTCCTCATAAAATTAGGGTCTTATGCGATGATGAGACATTTTGAGCTATTTAATGTCATGAGATTTAATCTTTGAGTTTGTTACTTGAAGTTCATCCCACTCCCTTGGAAATAGAACATGTGCACATTCTTGATATTTGTGGTAGTAGGTGGCCACCTTTGATTGCGGATGAAGAAAGGTCGTGACTCCTAGCTTGAACTTCATGGCTGGCTGTGGAAGTGATCTCTAGTAGTGAAAGTGCAGAAGTTGCTTGAATCCATGTCCCTATTTGCGAACAATAGTTGAGAATGTTGTTGAGAGAAACTAGAAATTCTCTTGAAACTCCGTGAGCTCCTTCATTTTCCTGATCTTATTCGGTTAAATATTATCTCTTTCTAACAGAACATGCGTTTGTAAAAGGACACATTATAAAATCCAATCTCCATAAGTGTATATTTTCGGACATGAATTTTTAGACACTCCTAAGTTTTAGTTGTTTAACTATAAATTTCAGACAAACTTAAACCATAAAATCTATAAAACAAACAAATGGTTAACTAAAACTACTCATTGCTTGTGACATGCCAGTTGTTGATTCACTAAATAGGTTCACCAACGGGTCTTGTGGCACTACGTTTCAGGAGATGAATGGATGTCATTCCTCGTGTAAACAATCACCAATTAGCTCTAAAAATATTATTATTGACTAATACAAGATAAATTTGTTCATCTAACCCATTTTCATAATCATTTTAACAATTTAACCCTTATTTCAAGTTTTTAAAAATCTTACGCTTTTTCATATGGAAAAGTCTTTCATGCCCCCTAAAATTCTTTCGTACAGGTCTCTTCCATCTTTTTTTTCTCTTTCTTGGACTTTCTTCTTCTCCTCTTCCATCCTCTTATTCTCTCCCATTTTTTTCTCTTTAACCTTCTTCTTCTCCAAACCTTTCTTCACTTCATTCTTCTTCTCTTCACCTCTTACGAGGTATTCTATTGTTCTCAACGTATTGTCTTTTTTTAAATAAAAAAAAAGTTTTTGAAAAATTCGTAACTAAACTACATAAACACATCAAATTTTAGACCCAAACACAACAAAAGATCTACTTAACAAAATTCATGCATCATACAATAGTTCTTGAAAACAAATAAAAGGTGACCTATGATACATCCAATACAAGAGATATTAAAAATATTATGCATTACAACAATCAAGAACTTATTGAAGCTTCATATCTCAATTTAGAGAAATGTCGATAACTTTTGCGGACCTCGTAAGAGGTGAATAAAACGAAGAAAAGAAGAGTGAAGTGAAAAAAATTTGGGGAATAAGAAGGTTGAATTTTTTTTGCAAACATCATAGTCAGCATGTCACCTAGGATTACCAAAGTTGAGTTTGGTTAACCCATTTATGCTTTCCCACCTATCTCATGCTGTCAAATCATTTTTGTGTGTCTCAATGATGCAGTGGTGGCAGATTATTTTATGTTGCACGTTTCCCATTTTTTTTAATAATACAATAATATAATGGATTACAGAGAAAGTTTTGTTGGTTGTTAGATTAGCGGAAGACGAGAAAAGATCAACGTCATATTTGAAGAGGTTAAGGTGAGCACATTATCTACTAGGTGTAATTACACTTTAAGTATGTATAATTACATTTTTATTAAGCGTAATTATACGGTTATTGTGTATAATTACATGCGTTGGTTGGTAATTATACAAATATCCATTTATGCGTTATGACTAGCAACATTTATGGAATTTTTTTTAGGGAAGTCATCGTCGACTGTGTTGATGTTTGTTGGGATGATGTCCTAATAACATACCATGTAAAGACAATTTTAAAATTCAAGAATAAACATTTTATGATTGCGTTTGTGTTTTAAATGTTTTATTTTAAATATTCATTTATATGTGAATGTTCTATCAAGGTCTAAGGATGTTAGATATGTGAATCTTGGATACTCAGATACACTTGAAGTGTGAGCATAGATTGACACAAGATTCATTATTACATTCTAAATCATTAGTCACAACCATATTAACAAAGTTGGGCAATTTGTTGATATAGGTTGTAGTGCATAGACATCTCCAATTAGGGGAATGGTTTGTCTTGACCGTTTGAGAGGATTCTCGGATTGGTGCACTAGTGTATACGTGGACATATACATTGACGGACTTACATAGGAATGAACAACCAGAAATGTGCTATCAAAGAGTTGTTCAACCTATAGCTGTGGGAGTACGGTATATCTCAAGCTTGAGTAGGTCAATACGTTTATACTTATAGCGTATGCATTTTTATTCATCAATAAGTGAGACACGCACTATTGTCAAAATCTTGATGACTTGGATGTATGCCACTAGGGTATAAGCGCATACCTACAAAATAGTCATTCATGTACTTTCGGTTACGGAAGTGTAAGCACCCATCTGAGAAGTTCAAATTAATCTATCTAGAAACTATGCATAGTGATTCTAACGGATCAAGCGTTGTGAATTAAATTGATCGACGGGTCAATTTAATACGCTTAGAGGATAGATATAAAGGAATATGAAGCTCAGAGAAAATATGGATTTTGGAGTGTTTGATAGTACGAATAAATTCACTCCATCTTACCGGGTGTTGCATGGAGGATATGCAAGCACACTTCCCATAGGTCAGGGACAGGTTTCTAATTGTGAAAAAGCCTCGATGTAAGAATTGTACATATTGGGGAGTGCATCCAAAGTTCAGGTAGTGTCAGACGAACATTGGATTGATATATTATTCCTAGTCATAGGGCTTGACGGTAAAGAATAATATTTCGGGAGCCACAATATGTATGTCTTGTAGAGTCCCATTGGTAGCCCTAATAATCTCTTGTCCTATTTAAGGAAGATCTGCAAAATTCACCATATCACAACGGTTATTGGGAAAGTTACAAGAATAATATTTGTATAACGAATAGATATAATTTTATTGGGTTTTGGTTTTCCAATGATAACCCTAAGATAAAATTATTTTTGTTGAGATATACAAAATTCTTGTAAAAGTATTTATGAAAATTAATAAGTCTCGAAATTTTGATTCAGATTGTAAAATAAATATTTTACATAATCAAAATTAAAATCAAGAATGGACCAAGGAACAAATAATATTTGAGCCTTGAATTCTTGAAGTATTGGGCCGAAGGAAAACTTAGAGGTCTAATAAGATTGGATCAGATTCTATGGATTTTTCTTTAGGCCAAACTAGGCCTGAACTATGCTTTGCAAAAGCAAAGCACGGCTGGCCCAATAATAAGGATGGCCACCGTTTTGTTTTTTCCTAGTTCCTTGAGGATTAGGAAAACAAAACCTAAAAGGAGACTTGATTGACTTTAGATATAAATACATCACTTATCTCTCTCATAAAGGAGATTTTTTTTAACACAAAAAAAGGGGGTGGTGGCCGTGTGATTCAATTCACAAAAAGACAGCCTAGTTGTGTTTTCTTTTCCAAATTGTAGCCGTTTGTGATCTCTCTTTGGTTCACTATCAATTGGTGGTTTTGCTTTGCTCATTCGCAAGGAGATTAAAGGGAATATCTAGGAAACGACATAGGCTGTTCTTGGTGATCATTGTTTTCTAAATTGATGGTTCGTGATCAAGCGGTGTGATCAAATAAAAGGTGTGTTCAAGATCCATTCGTGTGTTCGTGATCAAGACGGATTGCACATTGGACCTCGATAGTAAAGAGGTTGGTATTCTTCTTCTAACCTTCTTCATGCCATGATTGTTTGTTTAGATCTAATAATTATTTTGTATGAAATTAATACTAGAAACATGCTAGGATTAATTACAAAATTAATTGGATCTAGGATAACACTCTTAATATGCGTGTAGCATGTTAGGGTTGTATGGCTTTCGATTAAATTTTTGATTTGTACCTATATTAAGAACGATCCATAAAATGCTTTCGCATGTTCTAAAATTTATTTTAGCAACCAACAATGTTGTGACGGCCCGTCCCGAAATTCAGGCATTGAGCCGGAAGCACCACTTTAGACATTCACTCTGTCACTACGGACCTCAACACACGTCATCCTAACCTCGGATTCTAACAAAAATCTGGCAACACGTCCCCGTATATCGGAGGGTGCCAACCTGGAGTCACACACACATTACACAAGAAATGTAATCAATAATAATTCAGAGCAATTCCTCAGCCTAGCAGGGCCTCTGACCATCTAACCACATTCACACTTTAGGCGGGGCCTGATAATATTCATCCAAATAAAAGTACTAAATGCACTCAATTAACAATCAAGGTTTCAACACATAATACAATGATTCCTAGTGCTCCTAGGGTGGCCTTCCATTTTGCCTCCTACTGATCCGCAGTCTGGTTCTAAGCATCAGTCTCACCTGAAGGATAGAAGAAAAGAAATAGGGTGAGCAAAAGGCTCAGTAGGAAAATATGAAGAAGCATCAAGATTCTAAGGCTGAATATTAAAAAAAAGCACAATACAACAAAATGACATCTAAAATGTCACAACAAAGTATAATCATAGGCTACACCCTATAGCGTCTAGCACCAGTCAACGAATATTTCGAAAAACCATCGAAAATCTTGCACTTTGCCCCGAACAACCATAAGTGCACCATCACAATGGGAATCCCGATTCCGGCAACAATGTGCCCATTCGGTACATGTTGTGAAAATTATTCGCAAGCGCACGAAATCGCAAACAAGTAATATAGTGATCAAAGACCAAATATCGAACCCTCAATGACTATTTAATTCAATCAACTATAGACTACTAATCCAATTGTAAACAATACCTGGATACAAAATTGAGTTTGAATAATTGAAGAATGAATTAATAAAAATTAACTAATAGCAACAAGCAAGTGAAACAATAATCAAGATTAAGAAGCACTAGAGCAACATGATTTCACCATAGCTATCTCAATTGAATCTCAGTTTAATAAACCTTGGACAATTATTCTTGTTATCAGTCGATTCTCCCTAATTTATTTGACACACCAACAATCATCTCTTTCAAGCATGATTAAAGAAATCAGATGCGCATTAAAATCAATGGAGAACCATAACAATACTGCATAAATTATGAATCCATATCTGGCATCCATTCAATTTAAGGCATTCATGACACAATCAACATCCTGTTCTTCCTTTCAGACAAAACAATGATAAATAAATAAATCAAACATTTTTCAGATGTTTAAAAGCATTAAGCACAATCTTGAACACATAACAATGAATAAAAGCGAAGAATTTATTGAAATTTTGAATTCAATCAAGAAACACTAGGCTACATCAAAGCTCTAGTAAGAAAAATTATTTCATGAAATCAACCATAGAACCAAAGCAAAGAAAATAATTATAACCCATCTATGAATGTAAGAGTGAATCGAATCTCTCAATTACCTTCTTCTTTGTTCCAACGATTTTTCTCCTTTTTTTGTGTTTGCTGCTGCCGCCTCCCGTTTTCGTGTCTCTTCCTATGCACGTTTTTGCCCTAATATTCTCTCCTAAGAGACCTCCTTCATTCCTCTTTGTAATTTGTCTAAAATACCCTCTTTAATAAAGTTTAAATCCCAAAAATATCCTTCTGCTGCTGCTGTATAATCCGTTCAGCTTTTATGGTCTGCAAAGATGACCATTTTACAGTGTCCTAAAGCCATAATTTGAGAAAGTGGAAAACATAATAGTTGTAGCCCTTTGTCTGATCTTTCCATATCATCTTAAATCACATTTTTGTGGGTAGTGTAGAGTGAAAGTTAGAAGGATAAATGTGAAGGACACTCAAAACTGGCCGTGAACCTCTGCTACAGCTGACTTTGTACAATCACAACTTCTTTATCTGACGTCCAAAATTAACATACTTGATACCCACGTGAAGCTTGAGATGTCTAGTTTTCAATGCCGAAAGAATCAATGGAATCGGAGTTTTATAAGAACTGAAGCGGCTGTTTGAGCTTCAGCATAACACTTTGATAGCACTTCCTATTTTCGCTTTTCGTTCCTGAATCTGTCCCGGTTCATCCAAAACCTATGAAAATCTTTCAAAAAACTCATAAGTGGCATATTTAATCATGTTTAAGCATTGAAACCTCAAACCACACATTAAAATGCAAAGTGGCTGTTCAAAACCCAAAAACTCATTTTTGTAAAGAAGAAGACATTCTTTCTTCTAAAATTCTCATGATGGCTTATTCAACCGAAACGACCATACTCACAAGTCATAAATGACTCAAACTAACTACTCAAAGCAAAAAATAATTAAAATACTCACTAAAACAAAATATGATCTACTAAACCTCCATTTGTGCTTAAAATGACTAAAAACACTCTCGAACTAACTCATATAGAACAAAAGTAGCACGAATAACTCTATAAATAATAGAGTTATCACACCCCCAAACTTACCATTTTGCTAGTCTTCGAGCAAAACAAAACACAACACAAACATCAAACTAATGAGCAAAGAGCAAGAGCATGTTAGTATTTGAATCTCAATTAACGCCTCAAGGGTTAAACATCAAGTATAGCTCTAACAAAACTCTAAACATGGAAAATGCTCAAGATTTCAAACCCAAAACCAGCTCCCCCACATAGAACCAATCAATGCACATGAACTCCAATCAAAGACACTTAACCTACCACAACCCGGATGAGTTTATGCAAACAAGTGGCAAAGTGTAAAAATCTCTAAATAATGAATTTTTTTGACTCCATAGGCTTGCTTTTCACTCTACTCTCCACTAATGCAGGAAAAATGTATCACCAATGATCGTTAGGACTTTATTAAGCTTGTAACGATGGGTTAAGGCTCTGGTAAGGATAAACTCATTTAAAGTGAATTACCACCATAGGCATATCAATTGAATTAACCACTCACAATAATCACACTCATTCCCATATGTAAAAACACATGTTAACCCCCAACTTGAATCAATGTTACTCCACAACTACAATTTAATGCTTTTTTTCATGCAAACATCACTTTTTTTGTCACAACCCCCAAACTTAATTCATTTTATGAATTTTGGGATTGTGCTCTCTTTTTATTCATCATTTTTTTTCTTTTATCAAAAGTAAACCAACAATATAAGAGCATTTTCAAACACCATTCTTCACACTTCTCTCAATTTTCATACACAAACACCATCACTCATATAACAATAATGATCAATACGCATTGGTGCAAGGTGCAAAGAGGGAATAAATGAATGGTTGTGGTTACTAATGTATAGGTGACAAAGAAAATAGGCTTATAGGCTCAAAGGGGTGACTAGGGATATAATCATGCAAAAAGTGGCTAGAAAGGCTCAATCGGTCCAAAGATGGCCTAATTCATTTCCTTAGTAATGCAAATCCTATGATTTCGCCTTGAGTATTCTTCAAACAAGTTCTAGAGTTTGTTTGAGATCACACAAAACCCACTTTCTCCACATAAGCCTTTTCTAAGTCACAACTTGGTCAAGTGCACCGAAATTATGCTCAATATACATGAAAGATCCCAAAATAGGAAAAACCAATCCCAAATTCAAGCACTTAAACAAAAACTACATTCTTCATTTTCCAAAGCTATACTTAGTTCAACAATTATCAGCATCGGCTATTGGTCTTTAAACACAACCTACTCAAAATCTCTAAGCTCAAAAAACACAAATTTGTTTTTTTTGGTTTTTTTTTTTGAATAAACTACTCTCCCACACGTAAACTACACATTGTCCCCAATGTGATAGGTAAGCAAACAACTCACACAATATATAAAATAATGTAAACAGTAAGTTAAAGATGTAAAGGTGAGGGAACTTAGCCGGTTTTGAAGACCCGCAACGCCATCCGTAGCAAAAGATAATCGCCAAGCTGCCTCCTCGGGTTACCTCCCAAGCAGTGCTATGTTTTATGTCTTCAGCTAGACATAGGACCCGAAACATGAATCACACTACATCATCAAGCATCCAAGAGGCTCGTTGTCTATCAAAATTGGCTTCGTAATATGGCTTCAAACGGTGCCCATTCACTTTGAAACTAGAGCTGTCCAGATCTTGTCGAATTTCAATAGCTTCATGAGGAAATATTTGCACAATAGTGAAAGGACCAGACCATCTAGCTTTTAATTTACCTGGAAATAGTCGAAGGCGCGAGTTAAACAACAATACTCGCTGCTCCACAAAGAATTCCTTTCGAACAATCCGCTTGTCATGCCACTTCTTTGTACGGTCTTTAAAAATTCGCCAACTTTCATACGCTTCATTCCGGAGTTCCTCTAATTCATTCAGCTGTAAACACCTATTTTCACCAGCCAAATTCAGATCAAAATTCAAAGCTTTAACAGCCCAAAAAGCCTTATGCCCAAGCTCTACAGATAGATGACATGCCTTGCCAAAAACAAACCTATAAGGAGACATTCCAAGAGGACTTTTATATACAGTTTTGTACGCCCAAGGAGCATCATCAAGATGTAAACTCCAATCTTTTCGGGAAGTATTAACAACTTTCTCCGAAATTCTTTTGATTTCCTGATTAGTCACCTCAACTTGTCCACTTGTTTGTGGATGATAGGGGTAGCCACTTTGTGTGTAACTCCATATTTTACCAACACTGAATTGAAGAGCCGGTTGCAAAAGTGTGATCCCCCATCACTAATAATGAACCTCGGAGTTCCAAAGCGAGAGAAAATATTTTTTCGAATAAATTTGACCACAACTTTGGAGTCATTAGTGGGAAGAGCTGCTGCCTCCACCCATTTGGACACGTAATCCACCGCAACAAGAATATATTCATTGCTAAAAGAAGAAGGAAACAGACCCATAAAATCAATCCCCCACACATCGAACATTTCCACCTCCAAAATACTGTTTAGGGGCATTTGATTGCGGTTAGAGATATTACCCGTTCTTTGGCAACGATCACAAGCGGTGACAAATCTATAAACATCCTTGAAAAGTGTAGGCCACCAAAATCCGGATTGTAATACCATAGCCGTAGTTTTCGCTGACCCATAGTGACCTCTACAAGCCATGACATGACAATGTTGCAATATATCCTCCATCTCTGACTCGGGTACGCACCTCCGAATAATCTGATCCGAGCAATGTTTCCATAGATAAGGATCATCCCAATAATAGTGCTTGACATCAGAAAAGAATTTCTTTCTTTGATGCGTAGACAAGCCTGCAGGAATTACTCGATTGGATACATAATTGGCAAAATCAGCAAACCAAGGTTCTTCCAATTTGTCAACCGTGTACAACTGTTCATCCGGAAAAGACTCACTAATAGGGACCACATCGCTTTAATCTTCTTACACCAGCCTCGACAAATGGTCAGCCACAACATTTTCGGATACCTTCTTGTCTTTTATCTTAATGTCGAATTCTTGTAGAAGAAGAATCTATCTAATAAGCCTCGGTTTGGCTTCTTTCTTGGACAATAAATATTTCAAGGCTAAATGATTAGAGTAAACAATCAGTTTCGAGCCAATCAAGTAAGAGCGAAATTTGTCCAAAGCAAATACTACCGCCAATAGCTCTTTTTCTGTAGTAGCATAATTCAATTGGACATCATTGAGTGTCCGACTAGCATAGTAAATGACTTGTAAAAGCTTATCTTTTCGCTGACCCAAAACAGCTCTGACAGGGTAATCACTTTCATCACACAATCTCAAACGGTAGGATCCAATCGGGTGGGATAATGACAGGCGCCATAGTGAGCTTCTCTTTAAGCAACTCAAATGCCTTCAAACACTCTTTATTGAAATCAAAATCTGCATCCTTGAGGAGAAGAGAACATAAGGGTTTTGTAATTTTTGAAAAATCTCTAATAAATCTCCGATAAAATCCTACATGTCCTAAAAAGCTTCGGATAGCTTTCACACTTGTTGGAGGAGGTAACTTTGAGATTGTCTCTATTTTTGGCTTGTCCACTTCATTTCCCTTTTCCGAAATTCTATGCCCAAGCACAATGCCTTCTTGTACCATAAAATGACACTTCTCCCAATTTAAGACCAAATTAGTTTCTACACACCTCTGTAGTACCAGTACCAAGTTGTGTAAACAAGCGTCAAAAGATGGACCAAAAACTGAAAAATCATCCATGAAGACCTCGATAAATCTCTCCAGCATATCTAAAAATATGCTCATCATGCATCGCTGAAATGTGGCAAGTGCATTGCACAAACCGAAAGGCATTTGCCTATATGCAAAAGTGCCATAAGGGCATGTAAAAGTTGTCTTTTCTTGATCTTCGAGAACTATTGGAATCTAATTATACCCAGAATATCCATCCAAAAAGCAGCAGTAAGCATATCCAGCCAATCTCTCAAGCATCTGATCAATGAAAGGCAAAGAAAAGTTATCCTTGCATGTAGCATTGTTGAGTTTCCTATAATCAATACATACTCTCCAACCAGTGACAGTACGTGTAGGAATCAGCTCATTAACTTCATTTTTTACCACCGTCATACCTTCTTTCTTCGGCACAACTTGAGTAGGACTCACCCAACTACTATCAGAAATTGGATATATTATTCCAGCATCTAAGAGCTTCAGAACTTCAGCCCGAAAAACCTCCTTCATATATGGATTTAATCTCCGTTGATGCTCTACTGAAGGCTTGTAATCATCCTCCATTAAAATGCGGTGCATACACATTGAAGGGCTGATCCCTTTAATATCCGCAATGGTCCATCCAATAGTTGTCTTATACTCCCTTAAAACACGCAAAAGTTTCTCTTCTTCAAGGGAATTTAGATTTTTAGCAATAATAACTGGAAGAGTCTCATTCTCACCAAGATAGACATATTTTAAGTGAGTTGGCAGCAGTTTGAGTGTCAATAAAGGTGCCGAAATCACACTCGATAAAGGCTTTGAAGGTGCCAAACCAAGTTCTTCAAACTTTTCTCTTCTCCATGGCTGAGTTGACTTATTTGAGTCAAGATAATGAGCATATTCAGCAAGTGTAGGGCTTCCATCAGCTGCCATAATACTCTTTTGCAATGTTTTCTCCAAGATATCAGCCATTAAGTGCTCTACAAACTCTTCCATGACCGAACTATCAATAATGTCTAAGCTGAAACAATTTTATGTATCTTACTGTGACTTCTTCACTTCATTAAACACCTAAAAAGTAACTGTCTCCTCTCCTACTCTCATTGTAAGCAAGCCTTGCTCCACGTCAATAAGTATGCAAGCTATGATTAAGAACGGATGACCCAAAATTAGCTGTGTGTCTGAGTCTCCTTGCATGTCTAATACCAGAAAATCTGCGGAAAAAATCAGCTTTCCGACCCTTACCAATACATCTTCAATAATGCCCTCAGAATAAGTTATAGAGCGATCAGCCATCTGCAAAGAAACTGTAGTTGCCTTAATATCTCCAATGCCCAAAGTCTTTGCAACAGATAATGGTAAAAGGTTGATGCTAGCCCCCAAGTCACATAAAGCTCGCTCAAATAATTGGGTGACAATCCCACATGGAATTTTAAAACTCCCTTTATCACTCAACTTTGGTGGAAGTTTTCGTTGCAAAATAGCACTACATTCCTCATTAAGCTGAATCTTCTCATGATCACCGAATTTCCTCTTCTTGGAAAGGATGTCTTTCATAAACTTGGCATATTTCGGCATCTGCTCAAGAGCCTCTACAAAAGGAATATTTATCTCCAATTTTCTGAACATAGAGAGGAATTTGGAGAATTTCTCATCATCTTTCTTTTTTTGTAGCATTTGCGGATACGGAATATGTGGTACATAAGTGGGAACTGAAACCGCGACTTTCTGAGCTGTCTTATCAACTGATTCTTCAACTCTAGGTACTGAAATAGTGTCTCCAATGTCAGATTCTACCCGCTGGTCCTCCTTCTCTGCATCAAGATCAATGGCAGTTTTAACTTACTTTCCTCACCTCAAAGTGATGGCTTTCGATTGTTCCTGATTTTTCGGATTTATTTCAGTCTGGCTTGGCAAGGATCCTCTATCTCTACCACTAATAGCCTCAGCTGTCCCACTTGAATCTCCAAGTTTCAAATGGATGCTTGCTGATTTTGAAAATTGGTATTTGTCTCTGCTATGAATTGTGTAGAGATTGTAGTCAACTGAGTCAAAGCATCTTCCAGATTTACCTTCTTCTCTTGAGGAGCATAAGCAGGTGGTGGTCTCTGCACATTCTGATTATTTGACCATGAAAAATTTGGATGATTCCTCCAGCCAGGATTGTAGGTGTGGGAGTATGGGTTATTGTTCTGTCTGTTGAAATCTCCAACTTGATTAGCTTGCTCCATGGTGGCTGTACACTCAGATATGAGGTGAGGACCTGCACAAAAATCACATATGTTAGCTGGAGAATTATGGGAATTAATGGTCATAGAATCAACATTTTTAGTAAGGGAAGAGGTTTGTGCGGTTAGCATAGCCATTGCATCAAGCTCAAGAACGGGAGCTGGTTTAGGATTTATCCTCTCGCTTAACCATTGGTAGTTGTTTGTGGCCATTGTTTCCAGCAATTCCCATGCTTCTTGATGATTCTTTTCCCATTAGTGCTCCACCGGATGTAACATCAACCAAAGTACGGCTGTTTGCACCTAACCCATTATAAAAGGTTTGCATCTAGATCCACTCTGGATTCTCATGGTGCGGGCACTTTCTCAGCAACTCTTTGAACCTCTCCCAAGCCTCACAAAGTGGCTCCTTATCATATTGAGTAAATGTCAGAATTTCTTGACGGAGCCTTGCAAACTTCACTGGTGGGAAATATTTTGCCAAAAATTTTGTTCTTAGATCATCCCATGTTCGAATGGAGTTTGTAGGTTCTGAGTGCAGCCATTGCTTGGCCTTGTCTTTCAGGGAGAATGAAAAAAGTCTCAGTTTGATAACATCATCAGAAACACCTTGAATTTTGAATGTGTCACATATCTCCAAAAAAGTCTCCAAGTGAATATTTGGATCTTCGCTTTGCTGCCCATAGAAAGTGGAAGCTTGCTGGAGAAGCTGAATAGTATTGGGCCGAATTTCAAAAGTTTGAATGTTAAGTGTCGGCCTTTGGATAGTTGATTGAGTGGTTGTTGGTGTAGCGTACTCCCTTAGAGTCCTCAAAGGTAGATCTTGTTCAGCCATGATGAATGTCTTGGTGGTCTCTACTTGCTTCTTGTTTTCCCGTTTAAGTTTATGAAAGGTTCGCTCGATCTCAGGATCAATGGAAACTCGCTCCAAGCTTCGCGAACGTCTTTTTTCAGAATTCATGCACAGTCAAAAGCACCTGAAATAGAAAAATTAAAATCCAGAGTAAGCCTTTAATCAAACTAATGTCAATAGTATAATAAATTAAAATAGTCCCCGGTAACAGCGCCAAAAACTTGTTGTGAAAATTAGTCACAAGCGCACGAAATCGCAAGCAAGTAATATAGTGATCAAAGACAAAATATCGAACCCTCAAGGACTATTTAATTCAATCAACTATAGATTACTAATCCAATTGTAAATAGTACCTGGATACAAAATTGAGTTTGAATAATTGAAGAATGAATTAATAAAAATTAATTAATAGCAACAAGCAAGTGAAACAAGAATCAAGATTAAGAAGCACTAGAGCAACATGATTTCACCATAGCTATCTCAATTGAATCTCAGTTTAATAAACTTTGGACAATTATTCTTGTTATCAGTCGATTCTCCCTAATTTATTTGACACACCTTCTCAGACTATATCAAAACTATTTTTAACCAACAATCATCTCTTTCAAGCATGATTAAAGAAATCAGAGGCGCATTAAAATCAATGGAGAATTATAACAATACTGCATAAATTATGAATCCATATCTGGCATCCATTCAATTTAAGGCATTCATGACACAATCAATATCATGTTCTTCCTTTCAGACAAAACAATGATAAATAAATCAATCAAACATTGGCCAGATGTTTAAAAGCAATAAACACAATCTTGAACACATAACAATGAATAAAAGCCAAGAATTTATTGAAACTTTGAATTCAATCAAGAAACACTAGGCTACATCAAAGCTCTAGTAAAAATAATTAGTTCATGACATCAACCATAGAACCAAAGCAAAGAAAAGAATTACAACCCATCTATGAATGTAAGAGTGAATCGAATCTCTCAAATGCCTTCTTCTTTGTTCCAACGATTTTTCTCCTTATTCTGTGTTTGCTGCCGCTGCCTCCTATTTTCGTGTCTCTTAGTTTTTTCCCTAATATTCTCTCCTAAGAGACCTCCTTCATTCCTCTTTGTAATTTGTTTAAAATACCCTCTTTAATAAAGTTGAAATCCCAAAAATATCCTTCTGCTGCTGCTGCATAATCCGTCCAACTTTTATGGTCTTCAAAGATGACCATTATAAAGTGTTCTAAAGCAATAATTTGAGAACGTGTAAAACATAATAGTTGTAGCCCTTTGTCTTAGCTTTAAAAATCATCTTCAATCACATTTTTTTTTAGTAGTAGAGTGAATGTTAGAAGGATAAATGTGAAGGACACTCAAAACTGGCTGTGAACCTCTGTGCAACTGACTTTGTACACTCACAACTTCTTTATCTGACGTCCAAAATTAACGTACTTGATATCCACGTGAATCTTGAGATGTCTAGATTTCAACGCCAAAAGAATCAATGGAATCGGAGTTTTATAAGAACTGCAACGGCTGTTTGAGCATCAGCATATCAGCATAACACTTTGACAGCACTTCCTATTTTCGCTTTTCGTTCCCGAATATGTCCCGGTTCATCCAAAACCTATGAAAATCAATCAAACAACTCATAAGTGGCATATTTAATCATGTTTGAGCATTGAAACCTCAAACCACACATTAAAATTTCAAAACCCAAAAATTCCTTTTTGTAAAGAAGAAGACATTCTTTCTTCTAAAATTCTCATGATGGCTTATTCAACCAAAACGACCATACGCACAAGTCATAAATGACTCAAACTAACTACTCAAAGCAAGAAATAATTAAAATACTCACTAAAATGAAATATGACCTACTAAACCTCCATTTGTGCTAAGAATGACTAAAATCACTCTCGAACTAACTCATGTTGAACAAAAGTAGCACGAATAACTCTATAAGTAATAGAGTTATCAGTACACAACATCACACAAAAATAGAACCTAAGGACACTACGAGTCTATACTCGTAGACTCGATGCATCTATAACACATGTCCAATTATGTCATGCAAAATAATTTTATATATAAAACAATCATATATATATATATACGTAACTACATGATGCATGAACGAGGATTATCATGCCCAATAGATGATTAAGCATTCAAAGGGTATGCAATTAATCAATAATCAACAAGGAGCTTCGTTCTTCCTAAGGAACAATTTAGGCAAGAACACAAACATTAATGACCAATAAAGAAGTACAACCGCTTTTTAGAGAACAAATGATACAATAAGAAAGTGGGTTAAGAATCTCCACCTCATTACTCAAGCAAAAGCTTACCAACTCAAATTCCAAAACTAGGGTTTCAACCCATTCTCTCAATCTATCGATTTCAACAAACCAATCCCATATACTCATATCAATAACATCATTATATCATAAATACATGAATTTAATCACAAATCAAGAGAGACATACCTTATCTCTCTAGGATTTTACCAAATCCTCCAAACTCCACCCAAATTTGAAACTCAACCTAAACCAATGATCAAACCTAGTAAAACAATCATCAATAATCCTAGAATCAACATATCTAACCCTACATTCCATCTATTACATAATCAAACGAAATCTAGAAAAACCCTAGATTTTTCAAAACTAGAAAAACTTACTTGAATCTTGGAAATCTTCTCCAAATGTTGTTTAAATCTTCAATCCAAGCTCCAAATCTTCAATAATATCTCAAAACCTCACTTTCTCACTCTATTTTTCTCTCCCTCTCTCTCTAAAATCTGCTTCTCCAAGAAGAATGATGAAAATGGCTCGCGTAACACCACTTAACAGCTCAGGGAGCGCCTATGCGTGTGGGAGGTGCGCCTAGGCGCACTTGATCTTCAGTTCCTCTGATCGCCACTAGACTAGGCACCTGCCTAGGGATGGGGCCTTATTTTTGTTAACGACATCTCGGTCTTAGCTTCGATTTGATATATTATGAGCCCCAAACAGACGTCTGTGCTAAAAGTTATGACCCATTTAGTGAACCTAGTTCAAAAATGATTCTTTACGATCTTATACAACTCGAATGGTTCGTAACCTCTTCGAATCCATTACCAATAACTTATTACCCAAAATTTAACCGAACTTAATATTTTTGGGTCGGAGTTTCACATCACTTCCCCCTTAAAGAAATTTCGTCCCCAAAATTTAAACCATTGTACCTCAAATCTAAACAACTCGAGTACTTCTCTCTCATTTTCAACTCTATCTCAAAAGTCGTTTCTCCTACTCATAGTACTTCCATCAAACCCTCATCAATGGTTTGAAATTCTAACTTATGAATTTCTCTTCCATATATTATCATCTATACAATACTGATCAATTTTTTTTTTTTTGGACCCCAACCTCAATCATAAAATCCACAAGGAACCCATCCTCTTCAAGAGATATTTTGACCCTCATTGTTCACATAAATACCTATTGAGTTATTTATTAAATAATTTCACTCAATAATGTATTTACACATCATATCATATAGATATACTTATATATTTCGCACACCATACTACAGGGTTATACATCAAATATCAAGGGTTCTTACTCATAAGACCCATATTTCATACGCACGAACTTCTAGTTGCACTATGAGTTTTATTCTTACACATAACCTAGACCACATGCAACTAGCCTTATGTGATACAATGCTTGTCTTCAAACACTAGTTCCTCCTTGGATTCTTCTTCAGAATCTTCCTCAAACCTCTCTGAATTCCTGACCTGACTTGCCAAGACTTCATTCTCATATCGTAACCCTCTGTTCTCATCCCTAAGACGTATAACTTCACATCAGAGTCTTCGAGTCTCCTGTTGTTTAATCTCTAGGTTGCTACTTTCCCTGTAGTTGTAGCCCGCTATTTGCACATAATGATCATTCCTCAACTTATGAAGCATAAGTCGAGCATATTCCTACTTAACATCTCTTCCACCACCATTAAACGTGGTCCATGCCCTAACCAGACATCCCAAGGCACCCAACTCAACTTTTAGGTTCCGCAAAGTGATTTTCATTCTAACACATGAAGGTTCTCTCACTGTTTTGTAATGTGGAGGACGTATTCCATGGCTGGAAGCAAACTGCTCCAACATTATTACTGAACTAACGTGGGTGTGTTCCCCACTTGCCATTTTCCTCTACAATATATAACTTAAGTAGAAGTAGGAATACTACTTGGTGTGTGCCATTCACCTTAGTTTCCCTCCCATATATATAACCCAAATTCAAAGCATGTTTTTTGTAACTCTTACAATCCTATATAGCCTTTTTTAGCTACTCTATGACTTGTCACCACTACTTGTGATGTCAATAAAAATAATATTTGTACAATTTCACTACCCTCGAATCCCTTTTACGTATACCACCAGATCTCCATTATATCTGAAAGATTCTTACAGAATTTGTTTGACTTTTCCCCAAATTTTCAGTGTCAGTAATAATTTCTACTTTGTCACTGCTTAATTCATAGGACAAACTAGTCTATACTAGCATACTCTCCAAAGCCTTGATAAACTTTATATTACTCTGGGATTATTCATCCCTCATACTCTGTCCGCCATTACTATTATTGAATTTGATAAATAAATTCTCTAAATATCCAATCTATTTTGTAAATAGCTATTGTTTACTCACATTTAGTTCTAAAGCACTCATGCTTCACCGTCATATTCCATTTAATAAAGAATATTTATCCTATTGACATTCGAAGTAAACACCCAATGTCCAAACTCCTCACCGACAATGTCCTAATCAACACCATTAGTCTCAATTTCTTTTCTATTTAGTGTTAGTAATAAAACACATCAACAACTACCAAACATCTAGTACCTCTCACAATTTGAGACCATTTATCTTTTTCTCGAGTGGATTATTTTCGCCCTATCATTCTATACACAAATGTCATTCATTTGTTCCTAAGTATTTATTCATTCCCTCTCTGTAGGATAACTCTTACCTACAACCATTCATCATGAAGTTTCCATGACTCTACACTAAACTCACCATCACATTCATTTTTTTTCATCATTTTATACAAGAGTCATCAAGACTTCATCTCCCAGCTTACACACACCACCCAACAATCTCCCCTTCGCGTAATGTTACGCCTCAAACAAATATTTACTATAACTATTCAACAACATCCTAGATATCCCTCGGATGCTTCGATGTGATCTAATATCCATCTGTACTTTATACCTCTTATACCCATTATATTCCTTTTCACAAATATCATTTCAATTGACCCAAGTCAATTACCACCTAAATTACAATAACTTCGTATACCATTTCATAGTATACCATCAACAATAGATCACCGATCCATTTCCAATCCCAAACCACCAACTCATCCATATCCGCTCATGTGCACAATTTGCACCATAGCTCTCGATGTGACTCAGCCACACCTTGCATTCTATTTAATTTTCCAAAATAAATTCGATCTTTTTTCTCAAACACATTCACTCTCATTTGATTTCAATACATTCACCGCTACAGCCCGTGCCTAAATACTTAACCAACAGCCCAATTGTATGCTCATGGACAAGATACTAAGATACGTGTCCATTATTTGAGGTACATAAGCACTAATGTAGTACTTCACCTCATAACTTCTTAGCTAAACCATATTTCAATTTGCAACTGATACACCACGTAACTGCTCAACAACCTGTATTACCCTTGTCAATCAAGCTCGAGTACCCACACCAATATAGAGTATCACATTTTGTAATCCTTGCACCACGTGTCATAGCCACAAAGGGCCTAACAGCACACTCACTCAAAGCATCGCAGTCTGTAACTCATGCACCACGTAGTAGCTCAACAGCTTGCTTTGACCCAAGTCAACTAAACTCAAACATTCATAACGATGCACGGTATCACACTTGCAACTCCTACACCACGTGTCACACCTAAAAGGCTTTACAGAACACGACAATGCAGAGTATCACCCACCACAATGCCGTCAAAGTCATCAATCACAACCTATAGCTCTACTAACATTAGCTTAAATGGAATATTCTATGAGTTCAAATGTAATTTATCACCTATAAATAAATTTAAGTGTTAGTGGTAAATATCCCTAGCACCCTCAAACCCACACTTTAATTTTACGAATATGAAAAGGAACTTAAATATCCTATTCAAATGACACTCTCATCTAGCAACTTAAAATCAAGAAATTACCTCTAACAAAGTCGAGATTCTCATAAGTCTCTAGTGATTCCAATGCATGGTCACTCTCCTGTGTCAACGCTAGTTGTTGGAGAGGTTGTAAACCTAGTGTCTACGCCTGTTGTATCCCTCCACTATTCTATAGACACTCCCTCTTCTTGTGGCCGATCATGCCACACCTAAAGCACCTCAATCTTGTGCTCGTACATTGGTTCCTCTTTTGACCTTCTTCACCACACTTGTAACAAGTAAGCTTGCCACCACGTGACCTTGATCTTTTACCATGGTCACCTTTTTTACCCTTCTGAGACTGAGATGGAGTCCTCTGTCCTTTTAGATCGCCTACACCACTGCCACTAGCTGCTGAAGTCGTATGACCTATCTGTGCTCTAATTATCTACGCCTGAACCATCTGAGCCAAACTCATTATGATACTGGCCAGGTCTTGCAATATCACGAGTTTCCCCATATTATTGGTGGGAGCAACTTGTACCTTTGGTTATCCATGTACCTGCGCTGGAGTAATCTCTAGAGCCCTCTCATGTTGTTCCAATCGAACTCCCTCATCAATGGTTGTCCCAACTTGAACTACCATTTCCTCCTCTAGCCCTATGCTTGGATCAAACACTAGCTCTTGCATATTATGGGTGCGCCTAGTAGTGCACATCGTACTTCTATCATGACCTCTACCACGGCCTCTACGCCTTCCTCATATGCCCCCAACAATAGGGATCTTTATAGCACGTGATGACCTGCTCACCCTACGAGTGTCCATCTGTGCCACCCACAACAGATAACACTACTAAATACATAATTTCTAATGAGGATTTAAGGGATAAGAAAACGTACCGGATCAGCAGAGGTCATGACATGGCTTGAAGACTTACTAACATACATCTAGGACCCAACCCCAGATCCTATGTAGAGTTAACCTCGCTCTGATACCAAACTTTGACGCCCCGACCCAGAATTCACACACTGAGTCGGAAACGCCACTTTAGACGTGCACTCTGTCACTATAAACCTCACCACACGTCATCTTAACCCCGAATTCTAACAGAAATCTAGCAGCACGTCCCCGTATATCGGAGGGTGCCAACCTGCAGTCATATACATATTACACAACAAATGTAATCAATAATAATTCAGAGCAATTTCGCAGCCTAGCAGGGCCTCTGGCCATCTAACCACATTCACACTCTAGGCAGGTCTCAGGCCTCCTAATCACATGCAAATAAGAAGTAGAACATAATCACATCAATATCGTCAACAAAGACTATCAAAGTCTACAAATCTGAACCCATGTTCCATCATCTAGGTACGGAAGTCCCGATCACACGGCATATACTCTCGACCATCTATCCAACATACTGAAAAGATATTTAAGCAGCATAATATTCATTCAAATAAAAGTACTAAATGAACTCAATTAACAACCAAGGTTCCAATACATAATACTATGATTCCTAGTGCTCCTAGGGTGGCCTTCCATGTCATGTCGCCTCCTACTGATCTACAGCCTGATTCTCAGCACCCGTCTCACCTAAAGGATAGAAAGAAAGAAATAGGGTGAGCAGAAGGCTCAGTAAGAAAATATGAAGAGCATCAAGATTATAAGGCTGAATATTGAAACAAGCACAATGCAACAAATTGGCATCTAAAATGTCAGAACAAAGTATAATCATAGGCTACACCCTACAGCGCCTAGCACCAGTCAAGACTATTTCGAAAAACCATCAAAATCCTTGTACTTTCCCCCAGACAACCATAAGTGCACCATCACAATGGGAATCCCTATCCCGGCAACAATGTGCCCATTTGGTACCTAACATCACACAAAAATAGAATCTAAGAATACTACGAGTCCATACTCGTAGACCCGATACATCTATGACACATGTCCAATTATGTCATGCAAAAGAATTTTATATATAAACAATCATATATATATATATACACGTAACTAAATGATGCATGAACGAGGATTATCATGTCCAATAGATGATTAAGCATTCAAAGGGTACGCAATAATCAATAATCAACAAGGAGGTTCGTTCTTCCTATGGAACAATTTAGGCAAGAACAAAAATATTAATGACCAATGAAGATGTACAACTGCTCTTTAGAGAAAAAATGATACAATAAGAAAGTTGGTTAAGAATCCCTACCTCATTACCCAAGCAAAAACTTGCCAACTCAAATTCCAAAACTAGGGTTTCGACCCATTCTCTCAATCTATCGTTTTCAACAAACCAATCCCATATACTCATATCAATAACATCCATATACCATAAAAACATGAATTTAATCACAAATCAAGAGAGGCATACCTTCTCCCTCTAGGATTTCACCAAATCCTCCAAACTCCACCCAAATTCGAAACTCAACCTAAACCAATGATCAAACCTAGTAAAACAATCATAAATACCCTAGAATCAACATATCTAAGCCCTACATTCAATCTATTATAGAATCAAACGAAATCTAGAAAAATCCTAGATTTTCCAAAACCAGAAAAACTTACTTGAATCTTAGAAATCTCCTCCAAATCTTGTTTAAATCTTCAATCCAAGCTCCAAACCTTCAATAATCTCTCAAAACCTCACTTTCTCTTTCTTATTTTCTCTCTAAAATCGGCTTCTCCAAGAAGAATGACAAAAATGGCTCGCGTAACAACACTTAATAGCTCGGGGAGCACCTAGGCGTGTGGAAGGTGCGGCTAGGTGCACTTGGTCTTCAATTCCTCTGATAGCCACTATCATGGGCGCACTTTTGCACATGCCTAGGGTGTAGTACCCCGACCTAAATTACAATATAAATATTAGGGAATTTAGACTGACATAATTTACGAGAAAATGTGGACAAAATTAGAATAAATATAGAAGAAAACCAAAATAGGATCGAGGCAATTTTAATAAATTATACAAGGAAAAGAAAATTTAAGAGCGCAAGAATCGCTTGAATTGGAGTTAAAATGAATTTTCTATCAATTCGGGAAGTTAGACGTAAAAATATAATAATAAACACCACAATGGCAGAACTGTAAGTATGTATAGATATTTATCGTAATTAAGTGATAAGATCAGGGGTAGAATGGTCAAAAACAAAATAGGACATAAACACAATATAAAACAAAATAGGGCACGGAAATCGAGAACGTAACTGAGAGAGAGAGACGGCGGCGGACGGACCGTTTCCGGTGACGGCGACGAAACATCAAACGGTTGACACGGGAAGGACGAGAGTGGCGAGGGGAGTTCAAGGACATGACTTTCGGATGGAAAGGAGGAGATTTAGGCTGTCTATCGGGGATAGAGAGGGGCGGCTATCGCGAACTTCCAGGCCGAATTCCGGCGAACTCAGGCTGCCGTTCAGGTAAACACCGCCACCGATGGATTGGTCGTCACACAGGCTACTTAAAGCACACCACCGTGACGTCCACCGCCCCTTAACCGGCGGTGACCCGTAAGTGCTGGAAATCGGGTCTGCTGGACCCGCGAACTGTTACAACCGGGTCGAGCTGACCCGGTTGGAATTTTAATTTAATTAATTAATAATTAATCTAATTAGTTGTTTTTAAGTTAATATAAAGTTAATTATATATAGATAATGATATTAATAGATAAGTTGAATAAAGACAATAATATTAATAAATAAATTAAAGATTGTGGGATTAATAAATAATTGTGTATGCTGTATGGATATGTTAGACCGGTTAGGAGAGACAACCGGGTCGATATTATGTTAATTAGTAAATTGTAATAAGTTAATTATATGAGGTTAATGATATTAATAAAATAAATTGATTAAAAGATAATAGTATTAATAAATGAGTTAAAGATTATGAGATTAGTGAATAATTGTAGGTATTTTACGGGTTTCAGGTGCTCATTTGTTTGTAATTAAATTATCGGGATTACAGGAGCACATTGCGGTAAGTAATACTCCACTGTATTACGGAACTATGTGATCTGTGAATTATATGTGTTATTGCATGTGTAATTGTTTTGATTATTGATATGTATTTGATCGGAATCCTATGACGAGTTATATGAGAATTGTGATATGAATGATGATTTATATTATAATTGTATTGAATGTGATGTTTGGTTACCGTGATTGAACGACATAACTGTTATTGTATTGCTCTATAGTATGCAATGTGTATTGTTATATGCTTGGACTGAATATGGTGATGGAACTGATGTGACGACTGCCTTGATGTTTTGAAAGTGAGGTGTTACGTATGATTTACTGATGCATTAAATATTGTTCATAAGCACGATGCATTGCATTACATGAAAATGAAAGGTTTAGTTAAGGGAAAAGTGTTTTACGAACCAGGTATTACTGCTACAGGGAGGGTGTACTGGAAAGAGAAAGGTTTATGAGATTGTTAAGTAAAAGAAAATGAAAAATGAAAAAGGAAAATGAATATAGGATTTGGATCGTAATTGGAGGTGCTCTATGGTAGGGCAGTATATGGAAATCCCGACCGGTTGCTCTGTAGCAGTTTAGCTAGGTTAAGGGCCCGAGTACTGGAAAAACGATTTAAATGGCTGACTGTTGTTTTTCTAAAGATGATGTTCACGTGCATTCATGCATAAGTATTATTTGCTGGGCCTTGGCTCACTATGTTCCGTAATGCAGGTTATGGTCTCTCAAATGATTATGTTGACCTAGGAGTTGATGGTGTCGCCGTAGATCCATGAAGAAGATGCTCATGTGACGAAAGCTAGTTTAATGGAAGATTGATTAATTAAGTAATAAATTTATTTATGCATTTACTGTTAATAGCTTGTAGTATGGCAAAAAGTGTATATTCGGGAGCGAGGATTAAAGGTATAGGATTCACAGTAATTTACTTAGGGGATATTAATTGGGCGTTACTGCTATTTGAAATATATGGGATGACGTTATTATTCAGATTATGTTATTTTATTTAAGTTAGGAGGAATTGTTATTTGAAGTTTACTTATATTAAATATAGGGTGAGTTTATATTGTAATGTAGGTAGCGTTCTGGTCTACGAGCCAAAAAAATTAGGGTTTGGTGGGACGGGGCGTTACAGTTGGTATCAGAGGACAACGGTCCTTTAGAACAAGATAAGTAATAAGACATAGATAAGTGAATGGACGTTAGTGAAGTTACATGAGCATCATGGATCAGCACAACCATCAACAAGTAAGTAATTTTACTATCAACTATGTTGCTGTGAATGTATAATTGGTTGTCACTATGACTTCTTGTGTTGTAAAATATGTGAATACTTAATTAAGATACTTGAGTGAATAATTGTGGAAACCCTGAACTGGAATGAGATGTAATAATGTTTATTATATTTTGCCGTGAATATAGTATTTATTTTGACTATGCCTTGAAGTTGGGTATATATATATGTATGTATACATAGATACACACACATATGAATTTGTGAGTTATAAAATGTGGTTATTGGGAGTAATATGACGTTTAATAAAAGTATATTGGCAAAGTGGAATGGTGGAGAACCCTGTAAATTACTTTCGGTGTGTTATTATTAGTGGAATATTTTTATGTATAATTGAGATATTTTAATTTTTGGCCGATAAATGGGTTGCATGTACTGTACGAAGGAGTTAAAAGATATAGTATTGAAAATATAAGACATCAAATTAAGAAGGTATATATACACGTGGGAATATTGATGTTTAGGAATTATACGAGGTGGAGGAGGATTTAAAAAAAAGGTGAATCTACGAGCTAAACTTTATAAATAGATAGTCTTAATCCTATCATAGTACACGAAACTGATGAAGTGGGGGAAAAAAAAGAAAAGAAAAGAAAAGAAAAAATGATTGTTGTTGATAACATATTTTTAGTGTGTATATACGTATACAGGTAAGACATATTTAATTGAGTACAATCTTATGAGTGTTACCACTGAAAAGGATAGTGGATAATATTAGAGTAATGGAGTACTGTAATTCATCAATAATGTATATGAGAGAATATTCGATAGATGATATTTTAGCATATATGAAATGTAAGCGTGGCATTGTGGGTAGTAATTAATTAACCATTTCATGTATTTGTTGTGTTGATAATTATATTGTGAAACTTAATCAGATAGGCACGTTTTTATTCAGATATCATATATGTGTAGCTAAAATATATCAGTAGATACATGTATATTGAAAATAAGTTAAACAATCGAAATAATCACATAAGGAGCAGTTAGTAGGTACTATATAGTGAGAATATTGAAGAAACCAGACTTTAAGTATAATACTTAAGTGAAAGCCCAATAGTGACACCAAACGAATTAGGCACTACATGGATAGTTGAGGAAGTAGTAAAAATAAATATTTTAAACTTAGTAAAGGTGATTGTAAGTGCTAGGTTATATAGCAGTTGTATTTATGAACGAGTTATGATTAATAAAATTAAAGAATATTTCTATATGACAAGGAATAGGTTTTTAATGGATCAGAAAATAAATTAAGTATTTAATTTAATATGGTTATCGGGGTATGAACATTAATTTCAAATTCAAATAAAAGTAAAGTCATTAATGATATTATAGTAACTGATGTTCAACTACGATACCTATTGTGATTGTTGATCTGTTGTTGTAATTAATTAATTTTACTTAGGAATTTATAATTTGGTTGAAGTCATTGAAGTTGTGGTATATTAAATGAATATTCTTTTATTTGAGATTGCTAGGCTATAGGGTAAGTATATAACGTAATGTAAATAGCGCTCCAGCCTATTGGCCTAGTGGTGAGGGTAAGTGTTTTACTGTATATGTTACCTTAATATTGTTATTGTGTTGATCTAATGGTGTAAATGTGCATGTAAATGTGTGTGAACATTGTTGTTTATGAATAAATTACTGCTATACATATAGATAAAGTCATTGTACTCATGGTACCCGATTTTGGGTATACAGCGATATTAAATAGTTTGGTAATGAGCTAGGTTAGTGTAGAAAATAATAACAGATGAACTATGGTGAATTCAGGGGTTGAAGAATATAGACTGATATTCACTGTTTTATTATAGTTGATGGAACTAAGAATTTCTTTTTTAATATATATTTACGATTTGAAGGATTAGTAAAGTTATAATTCTGATAATCATTGATGGAAATAACCTCTAAAAGGTTTGGTTCGAGGTTGACAAGTTTGATAAATTTATATAAGGTTGATATGTGGATGGGTTCGTATGTAATAGGAAGACAGGTAGGATATGAACCTAGCTAGGGTGGATCCACAATATTATTGAATATAAATTTCCTCAAGCATAGATAGATTAATTCACATTATAAAGGAATGTAAGGTAATATAGATGTTAGTAAAGGTACCTGATAGCAATAGAGTATATCAATGTTGATACAGTCTAGACAGAGTGCCTTAATGGAGAACCTTAATGTTTGGTAGGATGTATGAGACAATACTCGGGATAGTGATAATTGTTTCAACGAAAAAAAAAGAGTGAGTGCTTTGTGATATATATTAATTAACTATTATATGAAATATTGGGAGTATATTTATACGGGAATGCTAATGAATATACGATAAAATTACGATCAAATCACGTATATAGGCACTCTGAAGATATAGGTATATACATGTACATAGGAAATAGACTACATTAGCATAAAACAAATGTACATGGAGTAGTTTGTTTGTACTGTATAAAAGACCACAATACACTTGGTATACTTAGTCAAAAGTACAATTGTAGTATCGATGGTTTAGAAACGAACCCAGTTAGTGGCGAATGGGGTTGGAGTAAAAAAAAAACATGAATATCAATAGATGATAGTAAGGCTTATATTACATGTAGTTAGCAACAACGTGATTTCGGGGTATTAGTAGAATATAATAATAACATCTGTACAAGGCTAGAGATGACTGGTTGAAGTTTTCATTTAGGAATCAATGATTTCAATAATAATGGGCAATTATTGAACTTAGGGATATTGTGTTTAATTTCATATGAGTAATCAATATATTGGATAAAATTGAGATGATGATGGAATTTGTGAGAGATTGGAGTTAAAATTATAATTGAGTTAAGAAACGAATTGAAGGCTTGAGATGCATAATACGATAGGTAGTAAATGCTTAAATAGAGATAAGTAACTAAAGGTCCGTGAATGAGAAATATGATTGGACTTCCAATATGTTGGTACTAAGATAATTTAAATATAGCATGAGACAAAAGGCAACGATAAGTGGAATATTGGATTGATACATAATCAATGGTTTTGGGATACTATAATATTGAACAGGGATAGACTGTAGGGTTATATAACATAGTATTGGTAGAGACATTTATGGCATCTACGTGTTTCATACACCAACAGGGAGAAAGTTAAACAACAATTGTACCACATATGTTAAATATATTCAATTTAATTGAGGGAATTAGAATTATTAACTTGAGGGTGTCTTTGTAAGCAAATTTCGAGGACGAAATTTTCATAAGGAGGGGAGACTGTAGTACCCCGACCTAAATTACAATATAAATATTAGGGAATTTAGACTGACATAATTTACGAGAAAATGTGGACAAAATTAGAATAAATATAGAAGAAAACCAAAATAGGATCGAGGCAATTTTAATAAATTATACAAGGAAAAGAAAATTTAAGAGCGCAAGAATCGCTTGAATTGGAGTTAAAATGAATTTTCTATCAATTCGGGAAGTTAGACGTAAAAATATAATAATAAACACCACAATGGCAGAACTGTAAGTATGTATAGATATTTATCGTAATTAAGTGATAAGATCAGGGGTAGAATGGTCAAAAACAAAATAGGACATAAACACAATATAAAACAAAATAGGGCACGGAAATCGAGAACGTAACTGAGAGAGAGAGACGGCGGCGGACGGACGGACCGTTTCCGGTGACGGCGACGAAACATCAAACGGTTGACACGGGAAGGACGAGAGTGGCGAGGGGAGTTCAAGGACATGACTTTCGGATGGAAAGGAGGAGATTTAGGCTGTCTATCGGGGATAGAGAGGGGCGGCTATCGCGAACTCCCAGGCCGAATTCCGGCGAACTCAGGCTGCCGTTCAGGTAAACACCGCCACCGATGGATTGGTCGTCACACAGGCTACTTAAAACACACCACCGTGAGGTCCACCGCCCCTTAACCGGCGGTGACCCGTAAGTGCTGGAAATCGGGTCTGCTGGACCCGCAAACTGTTACAACCGGGTCGAGCTGACCCGGTTGGAATTTTAATTTAATTAATTAATAATTAATCTAATTAGTTGTTTTTAAGTTAATATAAAGTTAATTATATATAGATAATGATATTAATAGATAAGTTGAATAAAGACAATAATATTAATAAATAAATTAAAGATTGTGGGATTAATAAATAATTGTGTATGCTGTATGGATATGTTAGACCGGTTAGGAGAGACAACCGGGTCGATATTATGTTAATTAGTAAATTGTAATAAGTTAATTATATGAGGTTAATGATATTAATAAAATAAATTGATTAAAAGATAATAGTATTAATAAATGAGTTAAAGATTATGAGATTAGTGAATAATTGTAGGTATTTTACGGTTTCAGGAGCTCATTTGTTTGTAATTAAATTATCGGGATTACAGGAGCACATTGCGGTAAGTAATACTCCACTGTATTACGGAACTATGTGATCTGTGAATTATATGTGTTATTGCATGTGTAATTGTTTTGATTATTGATATGTATTTGATCGGAATTCTATGACGAGTTATATGAGAATTGTGATATGAATGATGATTTATATTATAATTGTATTGAATGTGATGTTTGGTTACCGTGATTGAACGACATAACTGTTATTGTATTGCTCTATAGTATGCAATGTGTATTGTTATATGCTTGGACTGAATATGGTGATGGAACTGATGTGACGACTGCCTTGATGTTTTGAAAGTGAGGTGTTACGTATGATTTACTGATGCATTAAATATTGTTCATAAGCACGATGCATTGCATTACATGAAAATGAAAGGTTTAGTTAAGGGAAAAGTGTTTTACGAACCAGGTATTACTGCTACAGGGAGGGTGTACTGGAAAGAGAAAGGTTTATGAGACTGTTAAGTAAAAGAAAATGAAAAATGAAAAAGGAAAATGAATATAGGATTTGGATCGTAATTGGAGGTGCTCTATGGTAGGGCAGTATATGGAAATCCCGACCGGTTGCTCTGTAGCAGTTTACCTAGGTTAAGGGCCCGAGTACTGGAAAAACGATTTAAATGGCTGACTGTTGTTTTTCTAAAGATGATGTTCACGTGCATTCATGCATAAGTATTATTTGCTGGGCCTTGGCTCACTATGTTCCGTAATGCAGGTTATGGTCTCTCAAATGATTATGTTGACCTAGGAGTTGATGGTGTCGCCGTAGATCCATGAAGAAGATGCTCATGTGACGAAAGCTAGTTTAATGGAAGATTGATTAATTAAGTAATAAATTTATTTATGCATTTACTGTTAATAGCTTGTAGTATGGCAAAAAGTGTATATTCGGGAGCGAGGATTAAAGGTATAGGATTCACAGTAATTTACTTAGGGGATATTAATTGGGCGTTACTGCTATTTGAAATATATGGGATGACGTTATTATTCAGATTATGTTATTTTATTTAAGTTAGGAGGAATTGTTATTTGAAGTTTACTTATATTAAATATAGGGTGAGTTTATATTGTAATGTAGGTAGCGTTCTGGTCTACGAGCCAAAAAAATTAGGGTTTGGTGGGACGGGGCGTTACATAGGGGCACGTTGCCTAGGTATGTGGCCTTGTTTGTTTTAACTCCGTCACGATCTTAGTTTCAATTTGATACATTATGGCCCCAAACGGACATCTATGCTAAAAGTAATGACACATTTAGTGAACCTAGTTCAAAAGTGATTTTTTACGGTCTTATACAACTCGGATGGTTCGTAATCTCGTCGAATCCATTCCCAATACCTTATTATCCAAAATTTAACCGAACTTAATATTTTTGGGTCAGGGTTTCACAGATGTTGCTACAGATGGGGTACCAAGCATTGGGTTAGGGTTCTTTTTAGCTTTTTAAGGTTGGATTTGCATTCAGTTAGGGTTTTAGTTAGGTTTTTTAGCTTGAGTTTTCATTGGGTTAGATTACTAGTTAACTTTTTGAGCTTGGGTTGGAATTCTTATTTTCATTGGTTTAGGCTACTACTTAACCTTTTGAGATTGGGTTGGGATTCTTACCATAAAGTATGTGTGTTTTGTTGGTTTAAATAATTACATTTTCACTATGTGTAATTACACTTTAAGTATGCATAATTATATTTTTATTAAACGTAATTATATTGTTAGTGTGTATAATTACATTTTTACATGAACTAGTTGGTAATTATACAAATATCCATTTATGCGTTCTGACTAGCAACATTTATGGAATTTTTTTCCTGTGAAGTCATGGTCGACTGTGTTGATGTTGCTGTAGATGGGGTACTAAGGATTGATATGTGTTTTGATTCAGTGGATGAAATGTTTAGCTTCTACAAAGAATATGGGGTTGCTAATGGTTTCTCGATGAAAAGGAGGTCACTCACTAAAGATAAGAATGAGATGTATAAGTATTCGATTTTCAATTTTGAGAGCTCGGACAAGTATGTAAACCATTCAAGAAACCCGATCAATCATCTTGCTAATTGTAAGAATGATTGTAAAGTGCGAATGACTGGCGATTCAATGTGAATGAGAAGTGGGAGAGAATATATCAAATAACCATTTAATTATAATATTTATCATGAACAATGCAATAAAAATATAAACAATGTAATAAATATGTAAAATAATGTAATTACAAAGTGAAACAATGTAAAATAACACAGGTGCTGATATGCTACATCATCACTGATCGACGACGAAACTTGGATTTTCGACCACCAATTGCAACATGGCTGGTTCGCAAAATAATATCATTAAAATAATAAAGAATGTAATTTCAGCACGAAAACAATGTAATTACAGATCAAAATAATGCAATTACAATATGAGGATGAAAACTGATTCATCTAGTGTTTTGTTTGGGCATTCTCCTCATCTTTTTAACTATTATTTTTGTAATCCTAAAAATAATTCGTGCAAATCATTTGAAACACAGTGTATTTGACAGAAAAGGATAAAATATATAATCATTTAATTGTAATTGACAGATAAAAAGAGAGCATATCAAATAATCATTTAATTATAACGTTTATCATGAAAAATGCCATAAAAATGTAAAACAATGTAATAAATATATAAAACAATGTAATTACAAAGTGAAACAATGTAAAATAATACAAGTGCTGATATGCTACATCATCACTGACCGACGACGAAACATCTGTTTTCGACCACTAATCACAACACAATTGGGTTCAAAAAATTGAAAATCAATAATAAATCTCAAAACAAGACGAACACATGACAACAGTGTCATATTACATGTCACTGTGTTGTATTGCACTGTCTTTGTGTCGTATTACATTGTCACCTACAACTTTAGAAAAACGTCGTTCATCCCCTTTTTCGACCACCGTTACTTCCAAGTGATCTCTGAAGCTCGAAACTCATATGACACCCATCGTCAACAGCCTCTTAAATTGCCAAAAAAATCTTTTAAAAAAAAGGGCGGCCAACCATGAGAGAAAAGTGATAGATCCGCTTGACTCCGACAACATCTCTGTGCACCGCCACCATCTTTGGACTCCTTAAGTTGGGGCGCACCAGATCTAGATATTTTTCGGTTGAAAAGATGATCGGATTCCGACGACCTGTGTTTGAGAGAGAGAGAGAGAGATGCATATGTGTGAAAGAGAGAAAAATTTTGTATTGAAACAAGATTTTTTGCGGGTCCCAAGGCACTACCATAGTTAATGTCAGTGGATTAAACTTTCGACACGAATTTGCTATTTCAAATATTTTTTTTTGAATTTGTTGACTCAACATGCCAAGTAGGATGATACATAGACTATGTAGGATTATGTATAAAAACTTTATGTATATTTAGAACTATCGTTTTTCATTTAATCAAAAGATTAAAATTTAAAAATTTAAAAAGTGAGTTGAGTTGGTGTACACTAGTTCTTGAGTTGCTTGGATTTTATTTCCAGCACCTAATTCTTTGTAGGCCAGTGTGTCAATTATCTTTTGGGCTATTCTTAAGTTTTTATGATGTGTATTGTGCCCTCTGTAACGGGTTAAATATCCTAATTATCTGTTCTTCAATTTGTATTTGGTGGTTTACAGTTTAATGGAATCTGTTACTTTTATCAAAAAAAAAAAAGTGAATTACAAAATTTAATTGATTTTTAAAAGCGTCAAAATAGCAAATTTCGCCCAATCCAAAAGTAAAAAAATAACAAATATATACACATAATAAAAATTAATAAAAATGAAGTAAGCCACCATTCTCTACATAGACGCATAGTTTGTCCAGTTGCCACTAGGGTTTAAGACCATGTCCCTCTACGGCCTCCTTCTCCGCACCCTCCATCACCGCCGCCAACATTTTACCGCCACCCAGCCCTTGTCATTCTCTTTCGTCCATCGCCTCCTGCCTAATGCCGGTTCCGATTCCTCTATCACCCCAGCACAAGCCCGCCGTTCCTTCGCCTTCTCTTCCGCCGAAGAAGCCGCCGCTGAACGCCGCAGGAGGAAGCGCCGTCTTCGGATAGAGCCTCCTCTCCACGCTCTCCGCCCGCAGCATTCCAATTCACCCCCGAATTCTGGTCCTCCCCGCCCTGTTCTTCCGGATTCAACCTCCGCACTCGTTGGCCCCCGGCTTAATCTCCACAACCGCGTGCAGTCACTCATCCGCGCCTCTGATCTGGATGCTGCCGCTCTTCTTGCCCGCCGGTCAGTTTTCTCCAACGTACGACCCACAGTATTTACCTGCAACGCCATCATCGCAGCCATGTATCGTGCCAAGCGCTATGACGATGCCATCGCCCTCTTCCACTACTTTTTCAACCAGTCCAACATTATACCCAACGTGGTATCTTACAATAATCTCATCAATGCCCACTGTGACAAGTCCGAAGTGGACACTGCTCTCCAAGTTTACCGCCACATCATTGCCAATGCACCGTTCAGCCCTTCGCATGTCACTTATCGACATCTTACGAAAGGCTTGATCGAGTCTAACCGGATTGGTGAGGCCGTCGATCTCTTACGCGAGATGTTGAACAAGGGTCATGGGGCTGATTCCTTGGTGTACAATAATCTCATTAGTGGGTTTTTGGAGATGGGGAACTTGGACAAGGCTAATGAATTTTTTGACGAGTTGAAGGAGAGGTGTTTGGTGTATGATGGGGTTGTTAACGCAACCTATATGGACTGGTTCTTCAGGCAAGGTAGGGATAAGGAGGCTATGGAGTCGTATAAGTCATTGATGGACCGTGAATTCAAGATGGTACCCGTTACTCGAAATGTGCTCCTGGAGACGTTGCTTAAGCAGGGTAAAAAGGCAGAAGCTTCTTACTTGTTTGAGCAGATGCTGGGCGATCACACTCCACCAAATTTTCAGGCAGTGAATTCGGATACTTTTAACATAATGGTGAATGAGTGTTTCAAAGTTGGAAAGTTTGCTGAAGCAGTTGATACCTTTAAGAAGGTGGGGACGAAGCCTAAGTCAAAGCCTTTTGCCATGGATGTTGCAGGTTATAGTAATATCATTGTGAGATTTTGTGAGAATGAGATGCTAACTGAGGCAGAGAGGTTTTTCAATGAATTGTGTTCCAAATCACTGAGCCCTGATGCGACGAGTTATAGGAAATTGATTGATACCTATCTTAAGATGGAGAGGATAGATGATGCTTTGCAGATGTTAAATAGGATGGTGGAGGCTAGGTTGAGGGTAGTTGTGGGTTTTGGGACTAGGGTATTTGGTGCGTTGATAAAAAATGGAAAATCTGTGGACTCCGCCCATGTTCTGTTGAAAATGGGAGAGCAAGATCCAAAACCTGACGCTCTAATATATGATGTTGTGGTTAGGGGTCTTTGTGATGAGGGTGCTTTTGACATTGCCCGGGATGTTCTGGATCAGGCTATGAAGCAGAATGTTGGTGTTACTCCTGCACTGGAGGCATTTGTGTGTGATGCTTTTGGGAAAGTGCGGCGATTACAAGAGATTCAGAATCTTTTGGATCCCAATAGGAGGGGATCATCAAGGACTCTTCAAATGGGAGAGCAGACACAATCAGGGGCTCCTCATTTTCAAGGGCAACAGCCATTTGGACCTCCGCATATGGCTAGACAAGGACATTATTCATTCATTGCCCCTCAAACGACCGGGCAACCACCATCCAGGTACATTCAAGACTTGCGGTATCTGATATGTGATCTTATACTGAGCACTATATATGCCTGTCCATAATATCTCTCCCATTAGTTGTTGTGTAAAAAGCTCAATGCCGTTGTCAAGGTGAGAACTTGTAGAATGTTCTTTACAGGTCCCATGTTAGTTTCCAGCTATCCATTGACATCTAAGTTTGAGCCCCAAAAGTCCACACAACAGTAGCTGATAATTTATGTCATGGGTAGAGGTTATCATGTTGAAGGACATTTGGAACTTGCAAGAATTTACAAACATACAAAAAAAAAAAAATTAATCACACATACACTCGAAGTTCAATTCGTGCTGCATGCCAAAGGAAATGGAGAAACAAGTACACATTTCCAGTGTGCATGCTTCTTTAAGCGGCAACTGTGATAAGAGTTGAGATAATTAGAATAATGTGAATTCGTAACCTAACAAAATAAATGGGTTCTACCGATATAGCCAAGTCTTCAGCCATTGTTGAAAACACAGATTGGCCTTCTAATTGATGGAACATAAATGAATTTTAAGTTTTGTAAATGTCATACAGAACAAAGATAATAGTTGGCCTCGTTCAAATATTGAAACCAAGACGAAACTTTTTCCCTCAGTTTTTAATGAGAATAAGGTTGACTAACAACTAGGTCTTACCCTTTACTAGATTAGGTAAACTACTATACAGTGTTTTAAGTGGTCTTGACTCTAGAGATATAAGCTCTGTACCTGTGGCTAACTAGTAAGCAAACCAAGATGTTAATATTTTGTTATTTACCAATTACCATGAACTGCTGGTTGATATTTGTTTGTAAAGTGGTATTGTATAACCTCTCACAGTCAAAATGAGTTGGTGGTGTGGCTTTGAATTACACATATCTGTAAAATCATACACTCTTGTTTCGGTTAGTGAAGAACTTATCCAATGATAGCATGATACAGTTACCTTGTTAGTACCAATAAAGATTGATGTTTAGATGGCATGGGTACGGCTGACTTGTCTTCTAGGACTTTAGGATAGACCTCAGCAAGGGTGAAAGGGGACTTCTTTCATTTAACTCCTATGGTGTTCTAAGTGAGTGTACCCTTTTGAAATCCTGGGAAAACTGGTGCATCCTTGGTTGTTGTATCAAGCAACTCGACAGATACTTTTTTTGGATTATGAATGGAAGAACTTCAGTTGATCCCTGTACCAGTCACTGATTTGACTATTAATTTTCACTTTCCTTTTTGCATTGATCCCTTGCTAGTTGCTACTCTGCTAATTCGTTATCCTCTTAGGTGCAATTAGGCCAACTTTCCATACCTCTGATGCTCAAAGAATTTTATGATGCGACAAGCTTGTCAATAAACAAACAATTATTTTAAACGTTGAGATAGACAAGCTTTATGGTTATGCGTGGTTGAGACCAAAGTTAAAGCTGGGACTTCAACCTTCTGAGAGTATGCTTTTCTTTTCAAAAAATAAAGAGACATTATGCTACTAACTCGTAAGCATCTGAAAATTGAGTTACCATTCAAAAGATTATAGCTTAGATGTTTTATGAAAGTTGGCTAAAGCGATCACTGGTAATGTTGTCATGTAACGGCAGCAGTTGGAACTTCTTTCCAGCTGCTTTTATTTATGCTTTTGATAGTTATGCTGATAGGAGAAGATTGTGGTGTGGATAACCTCTCATAATCAGTTCTTTTAAACATTCTAATCTTTAAGAATAATATATTAGGTTTTAGATATTTTGAAAGAATCTGAATGTGTAGATCATTTTGAGGCTCTACTTTGCTGTCATGGACTGATGGACAATAATTTCACTAAATCTATACATGGCAGTTTTAATGTTATAATCTTTTAAAATAATGTTGGGTTTTAGAAATTTTGGGAGGCCCTGAATGTGTAGATCATCGATCACAATGCCTTTGTCTATTTAGCTTGATAAAAGAGAGGATGTAGCTCATTGTTAAGAACCTCGATTAATGTCTTTTGGTTTCTTCTTTTCCAACATATTCTTGTGCATTTCTCCTGATTTTGGGATCACAATGCCTTTGTCTATTTAGCTTGATAAAAGAGAGGATGTAGCTCATTGTTAAGAACCTCGATTAATGTCTTTTGGTTTCTTCTTTTCCAACATAGTCTTGTGCATTTCTCCTGATTTTGGGTTTCAGAACATGTGTTCGCGGAGTTTCAATAGATTCCCTTATAGTCTGTGAACATAAGCAACCTTATGATTCTTGATGTTTTAGGTAAAGTATGGTGTTACAGAATGAAGTATTGGATTAAGCTTTATCTGTGCAAGGTTGCATATGTTTCAGCTAGATGAGAAGTAGAAAGAGCAAAGATGCTTGAAGTTAGATTTTTGACATGAAAGACTAGATTGATTTTGGCAATAATCTTTGTGGTCAAGGAATAACCGGAGGTTATTCAATTTGCTTCAGTGGTTTCACCCTTGCAGGTGAAGATTTTGTTGGATCTGCTCTCTTTAATCAGAACCTAGATTTAGCATTTTTCTTTGAGAGTGGTGAATTGCTGAGATTCAAAAAGCTCCGTTGAAGGTAGTGATTTTGTCATACTGTAGAATCATCAATAAGATGCATTGGAGAAATTTCATTCTTGTAGAAACTGATAAAAAAGTTTCCTTCCTCATTAGCCATTCTCTAGGAAGCACGGACTCGTCAAAATGGGCAATGAATCCGTGTCGGACTATGGTGGAGAATTTTATTTTTTACATTGCAATTAAAGGATGATATCATTTCATTTCATCTGCATTTTTTTGGGGGTGCATACTATTAGATTAAAAGAGGAATAATAGAGAATAGAAATTCTAGTTCTGGAGATATTGGTCATGAACACCGGGAAGTGAAAACCTATTCCTTAATGATAAGATCATCTAATCGGCTAGATGTTGAGCCATTGAATGTTGCTGGCCAAACTCGTATGTTATACATGCTCAAACTCGGATCCTAGTGCTTGTAAATGTTAGTTCTTGGTAGTGCAAGCAAGTCTTGCATAGTCAACCTTTTACGAATCCAAATGTCGGCAGTTTCTGTGGGAATTAAGCACAACCTTCCCCGGCATTTTGTACTTGAGTTATTGTCTACAAGCCCTTGCCTGCATTTTGTACTTTAGTTGTGAAACAAAATTCTTAAAGAGTGTTCTTTAAGTGGCCCCGTGTTAGTTTCCGCATAACACTAGCTATTCCTATATGCTCGGTGCAAGCATTTGCAAAAAAAGAAGAAATTAAGTTGTAGGCATGACTCATTGTGGAACATAAATAAATCTTATGTTCTGGACAAGTCAAAGAAGGATTTCTCTTCTTCTCATCTCCGTACAAATGTTGAAGCCGAGGGGGATTTTTCCTGCGGAGATAAAGAGAATGAAATCTACGATCAAGTTGGTCTTTACCCTTAACAAGTTTGGTACATTACCAATTAGTGTTTTAAGAGGTCCATAGACATGAAGTTCTGTTGCGTGTTGAAAAATATTTGATTGCGAATTGGGTGGAAGCTTTTTTACACTCTGTCCTTTCCAAGTAATATAAGATAGGAAACTATTGACGAGTTGTGTTAATGTTCCTTCTGTTTTTGCAGTTGAAAAAGCTTACAGTCCTCAACTTAATTATTAGCTTTGTCCCTACACATGTTCTGCTACCTACACAGCAGACTGGATGCATTTCGCGATACCATTGGCATATCTCAGAAACAATGAGAGCAACTGAGCATGTTATTGTCTTTTCTTGGAGGCACGCCTGCAACATGGATTTCATTTTTTTTTCCAGAATGATAATTAACGCGCGACATTATGTTTAAGCATGCATAAATATGAGTTCATTGAGGATTATATAATCAACTAGGGATAAGCCTGTGCGTTGCGGCGGGCGAGTGATCTTGGTATTTATTGTCTATGTTGGGATGTTTTTGATATTTTTCTGATGGTTTTTTTAGATATTAAATATGGCTTGGTGTGTATTTGTTATGGTTTTATATTTTTTGGTTTTAGTTTTTTGTTTTTTAGAGTGGGAAGTGATGTCGATTATATGAAGATTGGAATTGTAGGATGTTTCAATCACATTGTAGACGTTTATGTTATATATCTTATGATAATCATGTTTATGTTAAAAAATTTAAAGAAGTAGCTCAGTAGTTTTCCCGGTCGTGATAACTCAGCTATGATAACAATTCAAGCCATCCCACCTCTTTTGGGAGTCTGTGAGATATAGGAGAATAAATAATTTATGATGATACAAAAACATGTTACAGTCAAAGTGTGAAACTAGCCAAAGTGTGAAACTACTGATACATAGAATTCGATTAACCATATTTTGTTCCACATACAAACTTGCTATTCTTTCTGTGGCATTTATGTTTTTGCCAACAGTTGATTCAATTCTAGCTGCATTTTCCAGCGGGAGCTGAATCTATGAAACGAAATAAAAAATTATGTTTGAACTAATGCACGTTGCTTGTGTACACTGAAAAATTCTTTGTTTGCTGCTGTACATGTAGCTGTGCCATTTATAGCGGTGACTTTATTTCAAAAGAGTAGGTACATTCATTGCAAATAAACGTGTTTTAATCGCCTTAATCAATGAGTTTATTTCAGTAATTATTTCTAGTGTTTCTATTCCACAGGTTTCCTCCTGTTGTCGACTTGCTTCTCTAGCTGTTGTAAAACTTGAAAACAGCACACCACAAACGTAGAAGGATACTAAATATGTTATAACGATGATAGTGAACAAAAAGAAAACCAACAACCGCAAACAATGAAGTAATAACAATTGATGATGACGTTGTTTTGGTATGCAGTGTGTGGTCGTGTCGAGATGAATTTGGAACTGATGATGTGCACGTACTCGGGTGTTGCCTCGGGTAGAAGTTCAACGCCAGAAGAATGCTAAAAACAATTTATCCTCAGATGTCGAACAGTGATATTATCATGCTGATTCTGATATAACAATTTTGCTATATATAAACTTTAAAATATTTGTGTCGGTGGGGTTGCTTAAAGTGCAAGTTATTCGTGGCATTACACTATGGGTATCGAAGTGTCGGTGTTGATATTTCATCCATTAATTGCTACTTGAGTCTTGTAGTATGCTTTGATTGTCCAAGCATTTTCCAGTGTGGGAAGTGCAACATAACCATTGACATGTTTTAACATGTTTTATTTTTTGTATTTATAAATGTAAGAAGTATTTTTTGATAAATTGCAGATAATTGTCGGTTTGGTTTCAGGATCTTTTTTTCATGTTGAATTGGTTAATGAACCCAAAAAATTAGTTTTTTTATAAATAATTTTTTTAATAAGAAATTGGCCTTGTAAACGCTTGGTTTTTTGTAATAATAATTTTTTAAATTTTAGGTAAGCGGTATTTGTCCGTGTTGTGAACTTATGTTTTGTGAACATGGAGGAAAAAGTGATCCATTTCGATAAATTTCTTCCGTTGTTCGGTTGGAGAATAGGTATGGAATTCGTTTTTTATGTGGGATTTGTGATTGGTAGTTACAATGGCTACTGGTTTATTTGTCATTTTGTTGAAAATGCAATTTTTTTATGTAGTTTAGATGATGAGAATTTTTTTTATGTGACTAATTTTTCTTTCAAATGATACTTAATGGTGTAATATGTTGATATTATAGTTGGGTTTCTGATGTATGGGCTTTTGTGGGTAAAAAGGCGAGGATACATGTTCTAAGAGGTAATATTTATAGTGCATATGGTGTATTAATTCTTAGTATAACTGTGTGGTTGTATTATTTTTCTAAGTATAGGTGCGCGGTTATATTATCTACGGTTTAAATATTTTTTTTAAATGTTTACTCATAGGTGGAGTATATTGAAAGAAACAACATCACCTAACAATTTTTTTAAAAAAGTATAGTCTAACAATGTTTTAAAAAACAATATAAATCAGTTTCACTTGGCAAACACAAATCGACCCAATTAGTTTCAGTTAACGGTAGTAACCTAACTCAACCGTTATTCTAAAATTGTTCGTTAATACCAAGTTTATATCTATTAAAGAGTGTGTGTTTCCATTGAAGAGTGTGTGTGTCTGAGTAGCTCAAACACAATTTACATGAACAAAAGCATTGAAATCACAATTTCACATGAATAAAAGCATTAACCCTCTTAATGATATCTACAGAAAAGAGATAGAAAACAACTTAAATTTGATAAAAACATTTACATAGTTTTAGATGTTCTAGGGACATTGTACTTCAACTTGAATTTGACCTGCTAATATCTTTCATGGGCATTAGAGTTGTGATCCATGCTCAAGTAAAAGTTCAGCAAAATTAGTCTAATAAGGATACATATTACACACATCTACTTATGCTGTACATTACAAAACATGTCTATCGACGCCAAGAGATTAATATTGTTGTTTAACTGTTGTCATGACAGGTGAGGACAAAATAGGCTATGCTAGTCTGTTTTTCTTCTTAGCGCCGATGCACAACGGGTCTTTTAGGTTATACTATGCTAGCATTAGCATGGTTTTGGAGCTTTTCTACATATATTTACAGTATATACAAAACATGAGCATTCATTTACCCTAAGGAAATCATCAACTTTGTTTTTTCTTGAAGCTTTTCTTCTAGTTTTCCAGCTCTGTGTCTGTATACATACCTTTGTTTGTTGCGATGGATGTTTGTTTCTTCAAGTCATTTGCCATATGTTGAACTGTATAGCTGGCTTCTGAGATGTCTTCGAGCAAGTTGTTACAGAGTTGCTGTTGTTGTTTGGCTTCTGAAGTAGAACTTCCCTCAGGTTTGTCATCTTGCAGTGGAATAGTTTCATCAGAAGGATTCAAAGATACTTCCTCAATGACTGTTTGGGAGAAGCGGAGAATTTCCTTTGGCTTGTTTAATACACTGAAGGTGAGATTTTTAACTGGTATCTACACCAGTCCAGGTTGTTGATAGTCGTAATTATTTCGTATATTCCTTCGTCTTCGTTTGTGACTTTTTTCTTGCCTGATTTATTATCTTTTCCAATGCCATCTTCTTGCATTTCTACTGCCTGGTTGAGAGAGAGATACAGAAGCTGAGCTGTGTTATACATATTCTTGATTTCAAGTAGGATTTCCTCAGCTGGTCTGCACGCATTTGATTTCTCCAAAATCTCTGCATTGATGATTAAAATATCAGTCATCAACTTGTCAGTTTTCCTTCGTTCATCCATCATGATATTCATCGTGAGGGACCAAGTGCCATATTCCTCTTTGTATTTTGATTTCAGCTTCGCATTTTCTGCAAGGAGTTCTTCTGAGGCGTTAATGAGACATATAAGCCTTTCCTCTGACAGATTTTTAGGGTATGTTGCAGCTTCTTCCAGTTTGTTTAACAGCCATCGTATTTCCTAATGATGTCCCAGTGTTTTTTTTGGTGAGGTTAGCCATGTTTATCTTCTCTGATAGTGCAGCAGCAAACATGTTTGGTTGTCTCTGAGAAAAGACAGGAATTTCATGTGAAAATGGCTTGAAGGAGAGTTTTACTAAGAACTGTAGAGCAAGTATCAGTGAAATTCCCTGGTATTCTGATGTTCCTGTTGTTTTTACTTGTGGGGTTTCCATTTTTGTTACTAAGCTGTGTTTCTTTGATATATGTGGGCGTATCTTTCTGCTGTTTCACCAACATATCTGTCTTTATGTGTATATATAATGGAGGTGATATTCTCTGGGTATAGCTTATTTTTTTAAAATATATATTCTTGCTGATCAGATTTATATTATTTGTAACTTGGTTATTATTATCTTTTGTAGTTCATATGGGACTATTAGTTTGACTTTTCATGTGATTGTTATTTGATGAACAACATCTTTTTATGTGAGTTTAAAACGTGTTCATGTTTAATGTTATTGAAGCTTTGTTTTTTAGTGATGATTATTGAATGACTGATGGTTTTGAAGTCTGATTTTGCACTCTACTCAATGTTTCTTTGTTTGCTAGATACTTGAATATAAAACTTGTATATATCTTGGGAAGTGAAAGATTGTTATTCGTGAGATTTTTTTATCACTATCAATTTTGAAGCTTCTATAAGTTGACATTTTTTGTTAATTGCTGATTTGATGTTGGAGTTGTATGCTTTGATGTGCAAAGTGCATTCCATTCATTTGACACCTGTTCATTATAGAAGTTTTTGAATGGTAGGTAATTGCGTTAATTAATGAGCAAGAAAATAAAATTTGTAATAAACATTGATTACAGTCATTGCTTTTACTGAGTTGTTTAGTCGTAGAATTCAATTGGACAAAAATTTGCTATGTAAATCTGGAAAATTAAATACAAGAAAGTATTAATCAAAGGAACCAAATTGTTGGAGCTCTGTTGTAGCTGCAAAAGAACTCGTAAGAACTTCGAATAGACGAAATTTGAAGTTAAAGACGATTCTTTTGGTCATTAATAGATGTTATAGTGAAGAAGAATATATAAAACCTAGAAGGATACCAGAATTTGAAGTAAGCATGACTGGCATTTCACTAACTTGTATGATTAAGTATTGTATGGCAGTAATTTTCACATTAATTATAATGAAAAACTAACAAATGTTGGAGTGTAGGTGCGGGGTGAAAAGGTTGCGGTAGAAATCACAGTTCTCAAAACTGTATGCAAACTTAGAAATTTGTCGACAACGGAAGAGAAATATAAACATAGATATAGTGGCAGACAAAGAAATAAGAATCTTATGTGGTTTAAAAGCATGGCTTAGAGGAGCGGTGAACTGAAATAATAGGCGCAACTTCTGGACACCCATCACCTGAGTTTGCCTTAAAATTGCACGTGCTGTGTCCAACTCACGAAGTTCAATCATTTCTAACACAATCTGCAAAGTTCATAAGGGTACAAAGAAAGAGAAATTCATAGCAAATCCACACAAATAAAATTAATAAATACAATATATTTATCCAATTGTCAAAAAAATGAAGAAAAGTGATGACGGAGCAGAGTTCTTATTCAAAAAGGCAGAATAAGGAAAAGAAAAATACTATGAAGCAGATTATCAAAAGCTCAGTGAAAACTTAGAATTCAAGCCCTTTACATATGAACAGACATAGAATAACTGCTGTAGAGTACGCACACTTCATCTCCCAAATTACTAAAAGCAAACAACAAACAAATACATCATATGGAAGAAAGCTATATACAATTCTATAAAACTAAGAAATATCTTAGTCAAATTTAACTTTCTTATTAGTTTCTACTGATGAAAATCAAAATAGCAATAGAAAAATGGTGTACATACCTGCTCATACAAATCCTCCAATATGTTCCTGGGAAGCTTGAGCTGAGGCACTTGGGGAGTTACTTTTGTTTTGTCTGTAGAACTCTTAGACCCATGGCTTATAGTTGTTTGCCTAAAAAGATAACAGAACACCTGAGCACGCACTATGTGCTTCAATTAGGGGAACAACTTTTTGGAAGCTAAATGCAATTTGTAAAGACATTAATATGTCTAAACACAAAGGCAACTCCTCAATAGAAGAAACATTTTCCCCCAATAATTTATATATGTAATTGTCAAAGTATCTCACAGTGAGTGAGTTCATGATAAAATTCTTGTCCCTACCGATTGACAATGTCTTTTTTTAATTCAAGTATCTTTAAGTAAGATGGTGTAGGAAGAATGAAACCATATGAGTGCGATTAATTTATTCACGCGAATTGGATGACTCAAAGATAATTTATTAATATGAGTGGCAGTGAAGTACCTGAATCTTGAGAGGCTCGGAGCAGACTTTAATAATAAAAAAAGAGTCCTCATAAGAGGAGCATGGATATAAACCTCCTGGTTCACCATTGATGGTGAATGCATCAGAAACATTAGGGCTTCCTCCAGTTGCAAGTGCATCATCAATTACCGCCATCACATCTCCCTTATACCATGATCATGCTATTTCATCAAATAAAAACTTGAGACAGGAGATGTACTATTGTCTACTCAATAATTTATCCATCATCTTGCACCTCCATTGCCAGATCCTCATTAATGTTTTCAAGAAAGATTTCAGCTGGAATAATTATCCTAGATAAACAATTACAAACACATTTCATATACGTCATTTATTATCTTTTTCGCAGAACATGAATGTGAAAAAACATAAAAGATTACCAACCTTTTGCGGAAAGAGTCTACCTCAAGAGACGGCAAATTAAGATATATCTTAGTTGCTGGTGTACTTGATAGAGTCGTTTCCGCTTCAACATACAAAAAATGATGAACATTATAAGTCAAAGAAGTTGTATTCCACATCATATACACAGATTATAAATAGTTGTTCTTGCTAACCTCTAAATGAACGAACGGTCATAGCTGCAAACATGGTGATAATTGGGTGTTTTGTGTTTCAAGAAAGATTTCAGCTGGAATAATTATGCTTATAAACAATTACAAACACATGTCTTATATCCTGTTTTTTGCAGGATGTGAATGTGAAAAAACATAAAAAAATCACTTAACTTTTTGCGGAAACACTTTACCTCAGGAATGGCCAAATTAAAGTGTATCTTAGTTGCTGATGTACTTGATAGAGTCATCTCTGATGCAAATATGTCAACAATTGGGTGGTTTGTTTGCAAGGCAGCCCCATTTGTTGTAGAAATACTTTCCGCAACAGCACCGAATAGGGTTATTAGCATCTATACAAAGTTGCATATCATCAATGAATGTGAATATAAATGCTAGTATTATCTTTGAACAAATGAACTTAATTCTACTCATACTCTGATGATAGTATTATGATACTCCTTCTACCAATCGTCCTTCCATTTGTTAATATTCTATGGACATCGATGGAGTTTCAAGTTGTTTTGCATTAGGCATGCCCCTGATTTTTCCGTGTCCCCAGTCAATCTCTTCTCTGTGGTGTCTGTCATCGTCTGCGACTCCTCTGCTCAAGTTTGTTGCTTTGAGGTACTCTTGCAATATGGGTTTATACAGGTCAATTTTTTTTTCAATTACTTGTCTGGGTTTACTAACAGATGTGATACATACACATCTGTTAGTAAATCATTAACAAATTAGTTGTAAGATTAATAGCATAAATTGTTCAAAAGATGTGGTTATATATCCTTTTTTTCGAGAAGAAGCTAAATGAGATTGACATCCTGAAAAAGAAAAAGAAAAAGAAAAACTTCAATGTTGTGGCAGAGAGTACAACAGAAGTACAGAGTTAACCACGAAGCCTAACCATTAATTTAGTAGAACAAAAAAAAGCAATATAATTCAGATATAAGAGATGACTTTGGCCACTATGGAATTGAGGAACAACAGACTGTCCATAGTTGGAGAGATCCTTATGGTTATAAAATTAAATGATTTGGTGTACTATTGAAGTGCTCTGAAGGTGAAAGTTGAGGTCTGTGCAAGCAGAGGAAAATTTATGATTGTAACTGCTTATAAAGACAAGCAGTTAAACTCATAATAAAAAATTATATATGGGCTGACCTTTGTTATTCTGCTGCCGTGAAACAATCTTGTGATTAACTTGGCTAGAGCAGAACCTTGTAAGTTGGCAATTTTTTAAGTATTGCTATTTGCAGTTGTTTTCTAGGTTAGATGACCACTGTGGAAAGTCTGGCTCTGTTTTTCAGAGGGAAAGGGTAGAAGATCTGATACTGTCAAAGATTAAGTTAGACCCTACCAAAAGAGTATCCTTAATAAATGCAAAGCTAGTATATGTAGTTGGTAGGAAAATGTTGATGATAGAAGCAAATACATCAGCCAACATAAATCAGTCATAGTATTTTAGAATCTAGAAAGTATACTTCAGGTGTGGTTCAGAGTAACATATCTTCCTTCCATCAATGTTTTGCTTCAAGTAAAACTACAAAATAAAAGCCATGGGCACACTCTGCGATCTAATCCTTCATCTTCTCTGCCTCCACCACCAAAATACTATGCCATCCACGAATAAGCAATCCACTAAAGGAAAGATCAAGCAAAAAGGAGGAAGAAGAAGCCCATAATGACCAACAAATTTGTCAAGCTTATGACTAAACAAAGAAATAGCACTCAAGAAAAAGATTACCTGAACGACTGAATTTTGTTTTCACTCGAAGCCTGAAGAAAAGCCTGGGATTGGCTTGACGATAAAAGAACAAAGATAGAGAGAAAGGCCTACAAAATAGGGAATTGAAACAACACAATTGCTGACTTGTGCTGATAGCAAATCAAATATCTCAGCCCATATATATATATATATAACAAAAGATCAAATCTCATATTCAAAAAATCAAAATTTTTAGTATTGCTGCTTGTAGTTGTTTTCTAGGTTAGATGACCACTGTGGAAAGTCTGGCTGTCTCACATACTAAAGCTTCAAAAAATCACGTTCTTTGTCCTCTCGAAACCCACTGCTTATTGTTTCACATTGCAGCGGTCGATTCGCTACACATCCACCAGTGCAGTTTCCACTCCTCCATTTCATGGTACTTTTGGGTTCAAACCTTCTCAAGCAACTGCATATTGGAAAACCCTGTCTATTATAAATTCCAAAGAGTGCAGCCCATATATATCACACAGAAATGCAATGGACAAAAACCAAATGTAATCAGTTTCGCATTGCAAACAACAATTGAAGCGCAATCGTATAGGACTGTCACTCAGCACCTACGCTGAACTAAGCTTGTGGCACCAGACATGAGGTTACTAATAAAGTTTGTAGAACACGCATATGAGAGAATTGACACGCATAGACACTGTAAACATGTCTTATCAATAAAGTTTTGACCGCTATTAAAAATTACAAAAAGAAAAATTTTCCTCATTTGAAAGTCGAGACTGAGAAAGGAAACAGCGTAAAAATCCCTCAGGAAAACTAAGATTAATTAAAGGAAAAATAACTGATTGATATGCTGTGAACAAAATCAAGTACGCATCGTAAAGAAATCTACAAAAATTTTACAAACAAATGTCATCCTCTTTCGTAAAGCTTTTCAAATAATTGAGATTGGTATTTATTAAACAAAGATAGTTTTCATAGCCATTGATTTTGTTTGTGAGTTTGAACTCATTACGTTCTCATTGAGTAGATACCCATGTTGGCGAACATCCAATAGTTAGAAAGCAGCATAAAGCATAATTTAGGATTTTTTTCCTGTATGCCAGAAAACAATCATTAATTAGATAACAAAATTTGATAATCTTTTTTAAAATATCTGCATGTAATTAATTCAGTGCGTAAAAATTTTCTTCCAAATTATATACTAAGTACGCAAAACATAACATCTGTGCGATTTTATATTTGAGAAAAAACCTTTTAACATGTTTAGGGTTTAGGGTTTAGGTTTAGCATTTGAAGTATGTTTTGATAAGCAAAATTCTGTGTGTCGGATGTAATGGTAAACGAATGATAAGAAGAACAAAAAAAATTACATAAGAAAATGCATAATTAACCTTCTTCGAGCAATTCGAATATCTCTTGGAAAACTATATTTTGTGTCTGCGTTTCATTGCTCTCTCCTCCTATGAGAATTCTAAGACCCTTAGCTGTTGTAACTCTGGAGACAGCAACGTAGAGCTGGCCATGAGAGAAAACAGGTCTTGGTAGGTAAAGGCCAACTTTTGTAAGTGTTTGACCTTGGCTTTTATTTATCGTCATAGCATAACATAGCCTCAAAGGAAATTGTCGTCGTCTCAATGTGAAAGGTCATTTCTTCTCAGTTGCAGACATTATTATTCGTGGAATGTATATTTTGTCTCCCACATTGCTTCCAGTCATAATTGTTGCTTCAATGACTTTGTCCCCCAACTTTGTCAGCAGCAGCTTGTTCCATTACATAGACCATTGCTCTGATTGTATTTCGAAGTAGCATCACTGGTGCGTTTATTTTCATATGGAGTTTGTGATTTGGGAGACTGTTAAATATTAAAGAATTCAAAAATTCTGGAGGATAAAGAATATCATCATCATCACTTGGACCTCCAATCTTATATATGGAATCAAAACTGTAGTACGTCTTTTCTTCGTAAGGAATTAACGACAAAATATGAGCATTTATTAAATCGACAGTTTCATTTGTCGTTGTAATAATTGCATGTTCCTTCAGGTATTCTGTATCAGCACAATTTGGTATTAAATTGTTGTATATTTCAGATGATGTCTTCCACATCTCCTTTTTCCTTTTTCACCAGTAGATATTGAGGAATTTCAATCCAAGTTGGAACCTCCTCATCAATATTTAGCTTTGAAACCGCGGCTTTACCCTCACCAATATCTAAGAGCCACTTTGAGAAATTATGAAATTCTTCTTTAGCTTGATCGTCTAACCCTGTTGCTGATAATCTCATATTCTCAGTTAAATGGAATATTTTACACCAATGACATAGATGTGAACTGGTGATAGACGCATCTATAGTGTCTTGCTTTGAACCTTTGATGACCACTGGTAATATTTGTCTGAAATCACCACCTAATAACATGGTTTATGCAAAGCTTCAAAACAATTTCGATGTGCCATTGGAGCCTCATCCCAGACAATAAGTGTGGAATTCTTGATAAGTTCAGCAAGCTGGGTACCCTTTTTAATATGACATGTTGAGTCATCATGGATATCAATTGGTATTTTAAATCTTGAATGAGCCGTTCTCCCTCCCGGTAATAATAAGGATGCAATACCTGATGATGCCACTGCCAAAACTATTTTCCCTTTTGATCGGAGGTGATTGATAATACATTTATAGACATATGTTTTACCAGTGCCTCCATGACCATGAAGGAAAAATAACCCACCACTTTGATAATAAACAGTTTGCAGCACAGCATCGTAAATTTTTCTTTGATTTTCATTTAGCCGTTGGGTGAAAAAGTGGCTTTCTTCGGCAAGTTCAAATGTGTTATACGCTAACTCCTCTCTCAAAATGGAGTTTCCAAGATCTTGTTGTTGTATTTGTGTGGGTTCTGGCAAACCATGTTCTGTCAGAGATGAGCCATTTCTTCTTTGGAGCCTTTGAATGTCAGCCAAAACTTGGTTCCTGATTTCTAAGTTAGAGATACTGTGTAGAGGTATTTCAAGTACATGATTCAGCTTATATATAATATCATCTTTCATATGCTGAAAACTGACTTCGAATAATTTGTTGGGATCTACAATCTCACAAAAGAGAATCATTGTAACAAATAAATTTCGCAGTTCATATGATGTGGCCCAACCAGTAGCTTCATTCATAGCTTCAAGCCATTCTATATCATTTCCAATTAACCCCATTGCATCAAATGTTTCTCTGAATGAAGTGTGGACATTACCATTTACTGTTCTAATATCAGTAAAAGTTTTAGGCCCTTTAACATGGTTAAGAAGCATTCGAAGGTAATATAATTCACCAGATGATGGATGAACATATGATATACGTCCAATGCAATGTCCTTTCTTTCGTCGAAACCATAATTTTTTCCCACCATCCCATATCCAATATGTGGGGAATTCAAAGTAAGTAAGCTATCTAGCATCTGGAAATGTTGAATTTGTGAACATCCATTCTGTAAACATTGTCTTCTCTATGCCTGGCTGCTGAAGTACTGCGTTAATGCTTGCATCTCCTTTAAACAAAATATTGTTTTCTAGAGGCATGTGTATGCGTAGGTTTTCAACAGAAGGATCTTTGTAGTGAATATGAAACTCAAAAATCCGCCATGCAGACTCATAAGAAGTTACATACCTACAGTCAAAGTATATCTGTATTTCGTCAACAACTTCGCTATCTGTTATGGAAACATCAGTTTCGTTGTTCTTGTTTTCATAGACGAATGCCCTTGTCCTGTCAGAGCCTTTATTAACGTATTTAAACAAATATTTGATAGCCTTTGATTGATTGCACAATTCAACATTCACATGTGCCTCATATCTGAGTAGTAAAGCCTTGTTATAAGGCACGACAAATCTGTTGTCAAGACTAACACCACTTTTCACAACTGCTTTATTGTTATCACGCCTTTGATAAATTGCAAAACCATCCTCCACAATGATTGTTTTATTGCAGTTTTTTCTGGGAAAATGCTTAATGCATTTGCCTTTTTTCATGCAAGGTGCTCTTGGATTTGCCAGACCGCATGGTCCATGCATCATAAAGTTTGAGCAGTTATTATACGATCAGTTTTGGCATCTGGAATTTCAGCAGTTATTATACGATCTATATCGCCAGGTGTGGGATATTTTATCTCCTGATGCAACCAAACTATTAGATGCACATGAGGCAATCGTCTTTTTTGGAATTCCACTGTGTAAATGGCACCGATAACTTTACCAAAATATGTCCCTTTCTTTATTTCAGCTATAAAATCATTTAGCTTCATATTGAAAACCCTTGCAATGATATCTGGTCGATCCATAACTTTTTGGCCTGGTATGAGTGCCAAAGTTTCTTGAATTTCTAGCCATTGTATGTTGCAAGTAAAAGTAATGAAAAGATCTGGATTACCAAGTGATCGACAAATTTTCATTACATCATGGAAATTTTGAATCGTATATCGTGGGCTTCCAGTAAAGCTAGAAGGCAGTATAACTCGTTTTCCCACTGATTGTCCAGCCATGTCTCCCCTCAAAAATGCATCTTGCATACCTTTGTATATTTCAGATTGATAGTGATCTTGCTGATGCTTGTATCGTATGTAACGCAGTCTTTCATCTTCAATTGTTGTAAATGCGTCTACTACGTATTGTTGAAATAGTTTACCCCCTTTGAGTAATAATCCATGTGAAACCCCGACCCAAAATTTTTGAGCTTTAGACAAAAGGGAGGAACTGGACTAGGCGCACCTCAGGGCGCCTAGTCCAGTGAGTGCAGGAAAGGAAGATGACCAGAGGAAGCTGGAGCGCCTAGGCGCCCGAGGTACACGCCTAGGCGGTGTGCGACTAGGCGTGTGCAAAGGTGCGCCTAATCCAGTGAGAGCACGGAAGAAGGAAGTCCAGAAGGGGAGTCACTGGACTGGGCGCAGCTCAGGGCGCCTAGGAGCTGCGCCCAGTCCAGTGGGTGAGCGGATGAGGAGTGGGCGCAGAGGCGCCTAGGCGCACCTCGCCTGGGCGTGGAAATCCTGCATGCCCAGGATGCCACCCAGAACAGCATGCTGGGGGATTTTTAGTTAAGGCCAGGGCGCCTAGGCGCAGCCCGAGTTTTCAAAAGGCTCCAGCGAGCCATTTTAGGGAATTTCTGGTATGTTTCAGTTCTAGAGAGAGAGAGCGACGATTCTAGAGAGAGAAGAGTATATTGAGGTGATTCTTGGTGATTGAAGCTCGATTGTGGAGATTTAGAAAGGATTCAAGGAAGATTCAAGCCTTGGAGGTAAGTTTCTTCATTTTCCATTTCTAGGGTTTTGAGTAGATCTTGTTAGTTTGGTTCAGAGTTGATTCCTATGGTTTAGATATGTTAATTCTAGGTTGATTTTGGATGTATATGTAGATTGGTTTGTGATTTGGAGTAGAGTTGAGCTTGGGTTGAGTTTGGAGGATTTTGGAGAAATTCTAGAGAGAAAAAGTGAGTAATTTCGAATTTATTGATTTAATCGATGTTTATATGAGTTTTTGGTTGTTTATAGATGTGTGAATGGGTTCGGTTTCGCCACATTGTTAGGTTTGGGAAATCGGAACCCTAGGAACGCAATTGTGGATTTTGTGGTAAATTACTTGACACGAGGTAGGGGATTTCCAACCATTCTTTCTATCGTTCGTTTTCGATATGTTAAGAGCTTTTCGATTCCTCATTGGTCGTTCTATTTTGTGTTTCCACCTTAATTGCTTCTAAAGGGGAAACGAGCCTTCTTGTGAAATGTTGTTAATTGTTGATATTGCATGACCGAATATGTGTGTTCTATCACCTATGGGCACGGTGTGATTTCCGTTCATGCATCATGGTAGTTATGTATATATATATGTAGGTTGTTCATATATATATATATTTATATCTTTTCGGCATGTCATGGCATTAATGCATTAGAATTGCATGGGGGACCGGGTATGGACTCGGGCTCCTTAGGATTCTTGAAAGCTACTTGGAGGGATGACGAGATGATGAGAGTTACCACGAGTCAAGTGAACTCCAAGTAGGATAACGCACTAGAGGTATGGTTCATGAGGGACCTTGCCTGGAGTGGTGCGGGGGTGATAGGATCACGTAACCGGGTAATCCAAGAGCGTTTGATGCTGGGGAGTTTGCTCCTGTTCAATAGTCATGGTTAGCGACCATGATATTGATGAGTTGATTTGGTGAGCTTGCTCACGTTCGATATTACATGGAACGAACCATGGTATCGATGAGGTTTGCTCATTGAGGGGATTGCCCGGGTTTATGTTCTATGTGATTGTTGAGTATACGTGCATGTGGTAGGTTTCATATTATTGCATAGCCTATTGTTTCAGATTCGGTCTTATACTCATGTTACTCATACCCTACTGAGCTTCTTGCTCACCCTCTACTTTCATTCCTTCCCACAGGTACTAGTGGAGCGGATCAGTGAGAGCGGGGTGTGACATGGATGGCCCTAGATAGGATGTGGGTGCTGGAGAAATACTCTAAGCACATATTTTATATATGATGCATTGATGTTTATCCATAATATTCTTATAACCATTTGGCACCAGAGGGTGTATGCATGATGTATGCTGAGTATTGATTATGGTTATATGATATTATGAATTTGATGATGTGTTTATACTATCAGTTTGTGCATGCTGGTAGTGGATGGCCTGAGGCCCTAGGATCAGGATTGCATGTGATTGAGGGCTAAGGCCTGGCTAGGTTGCTAGTGTGATGGATTGTATACATATTGCTGCGCGTTTCTGATGCAGGCGGGGACTCTCCGATATACGGGGAGATGCCGCCAGATTTCCGGTTCGCCGGATGATCACCCTAGCGGCCTAAGACGGTGCTAGAGGGCACCCGTGGCGTGCCTGGACCGGGGCGTCACAATCCACCTCCGCATTCTCTTTGTTGTATCATGTAGGAATAGTACTCCCGTCTTGTGACATTAGATCTTTTAATTTTAGGAACACCTGGAGCAGCGTGGTAAGCAATGTTTAGTCTATATCTGTCTTCCCCGTATGGAAACAGTAAAGGGTATTGCATAGCCATAAATGATTGATGCAAATCATCTATCCGTTTTAAACCTTTACTTTGATGTTCAACTATGATATCCCGACCTCGATCAGTGATACCAATATCACCAACTATCAAACCTGTCATCTCTTGAGCAGATGGTGAGTTGTATTGCAAACCATCAGTATAACGTTTTGCAGTCAATGTTAAAGAGATAGATAGAGTCTTATCTTTTTGAAAACAGTCACAAGCCATACGGAATACTTTCGCTAGCTCATTTGATTGATCAAACATTTGAATCAACTGCAAAACCAAATTTTGATCAACACGATCATCCATACCAGACTTTGAAACTGCTGTAATTCTGTTATCCACCTCATTCTCAGTATCATAGATATATAGCTGTGCGAATTGAGGCTTTTGTCCTTCTGTTGGTAGCAACGATCCTATAAGATGATGATTTTGGCCATTCAACTTGAATGCATATGGTCCTTGACCTTTATTAATCTATTTGTTATAGAAGTGAATGCAAACATGGAGTTATATAATCGAATGTTTGCACGAAAAAGTTTGCCGATGCTACCACCACCATAGTCAAAAAGCTGTTTTAACAAATCTGGTGGTTCGCGCAGTTTTGGGAGCTTTACTCGACCTTGTCTACAGCAAAGAGAATGGATTGGCTGTCGTGACCCAAGATACTTAACACATTCTTCAAACCAGAATATTGCTCCACAATGGCTACAAGCATATGTGGGCATTCCAAAGTTAAGTGCGGCATGATTAACACTTGTAATATCTTTACCAAGACAAAGTGGTTGCTGCTGTGCAATGCATCTTCTCTTGGTTTTCGGCTGGGAACAAATCTGTTTAGTACATGCTCTAGCACGCTCTGCCATCAACTGTTTACGCAGCATTCGATTTATTTTACTTGATTCGCTTTTTTCCACGCTGATGCACAATGATGAAGTAATTATTATGGGGCATGATAAATATTGTGTAGTAATAGAAATTAGTTTGACATGCTTAGAAATCGAAATAACAAAGGGAAATCAATTTACGAAGGTGTTGAAAAACAAGTTCTTCAAAATGAAATGAAAAAGTGCAAATAAAAAAAAATATCATGCCCCAAATATGAAAAAAAATCCAAAATAGAGCAAGAGAATAAAAAAAGAAACAATCAAACCAATGAAGCCAACCAAATGCTCAGAAAGCAATCCATATAGAAAAAGAATAGAACAACATGGCACCAATCTCATCTCTTGGGGCAATTGGCAGAAGAAGAGGACTGAAAACACACCGGAGAAGAAAACGAATTGAAGGTGTGAGAAAAAATTGAATAGGTCCTCCGGCTCCCAATTATATAAAATCCACAATCGAGAACTTGCATTTTGCACATGCATTATACCACCATCCTTTAGAACTGTCTATAGCAGTGATTTTTGAGCGACATATACTTTTTGTATTCTGCATGTTCAATTCAATAAAAACATGAGTAATTCATAAAATGCGATCCATTCACAAAAATTTAAAATAATGATTTGTTACCCCGTGAAGAAATGGATCTTGAGACAGCAGATCTATTATTGTCTTCTCAATAATTTGTCTATCATCTTGCACCTTCACTGCCAGCTCCTCATTAGTGTTTTCAAGAGAGACTTGAGCTGGAATAATTATCCTAAATAAACAATTACAAACACGTCATATATGTCATATATTCTCTTTTTCGCAGAACTTGAATGTGGAAAAACATAAAAGATTACCAACCTTTTGCGAAAAGACTCTACCTCAGGAATGGGCAAATTAAGATATATCTTAGTTGCTAATGTACTTGATAGAGTCGTTTTCGCTTCAAAATACAAAAAATGAAGAACATTATAATTCAAAAAGTTTTATTCCACATGATATACACAAATTATAAATAGTTGTTTTTGCTAACCTTTAAATGAACGAATGGTCATAGCTGCAAATACGGCGACAACTGGGTCTTTCATGTGCAAGACAACCACATTTGTTTTAGAAAAAGTCTCCGCAACAGCACCCCATAGGATAATTGACATATTTACAAATCTGCATATCAGTAATGAATGTGAATATAAATGATAGTATCAACTTCAAAAAATGAACTTAATTCTACTCATACTCCGATGATTGTATGATGATACTCCTTCTACCAACCATCCTTCCATTGGTTAACGATTCCTCAAGCGCACCCACTTTCACCAACTGACCTATCACGTCTGTTAGAAAATCATTAACAAATTAGTTGTATGACTAATAGGATAAATTCTTCAATGTCAAAATGTTGGAAGTATAATTCTCACCTGTCAAGAAGATGTCGTTATATATCCTTTTTTCCAACATGTCTTTATCAGCGAGTTCAAATGCATTGATTGGAATTTTTAAATCTTCATCTTCAATCTCCTTGATGATTGTCCATGCGTCCTCTTTCCTGATGGATGCCTGGATAGAAGTTCCCTGTGAAATAATTGAGATGTTTATCAATTATGTTACTGTAGTTTTAACTGGGAAATAGATCATATCATACATTACCTCTTTGTCAACCATCAGTAGATCTAGGTTGATAAGCTGGTCTTGCAGCAGTGAATTTGTGGAGTTCCATGACCTTGCCAAACGACAAAGAATTTTGTAGCCACGTTGGCCAACCTCCAGTTGTGACAAAGGAGTGTACTCCATAAGTTTTTTTTTTGCTGTACCCAAAAAATAATTTGTCAATAAATAATAAAATCTCATAATGTTTAACAAAAGTACGTCCATGTAATAATGCAGTGTTTTGCAGGTTTATCAAGACATTTAGAACTACAAGTATTGACATCCCATATATATTTGTGTGCTCGATTATACAATGCCTAACAAATGGATAAAAATAAATTCAACATAACCAATTAAAAGAGATCTTTGACACATTGAAATTAAGGCATGCACAATCTTTTCTTTATATAATCTACATATGTTTGTTAAGATGGATGGAAATGATATAATATATTGGAAGCAACATCATGATTGGACTTTTCAGCCTGCAGATGTGCAGAAAAGACTGCAGGAGATTGAAGATAAATGATTTCTTAATCCCAATAGACAACATGGCTTCTAAGCAAGTCTACCCAAATAAAAAGGACATTCATGAGTTTTTCCATGGTAATTGAGGACCGCTTTTCATCCGGTTTAAATCTTTATTCAGAATGTTTATCAAATGTTTACGCATAACTGGAGTATATGGAAGCAAACAACATAACCTAACAACGTTTTTAAAAAAAAAGTAGAAATCAATTTCACTTGGCAAACAAAAATCGACCCAATTAGTTTCAATTAAAGGCAGTAACCTAACTCAACCATTATGCTAAAATTGTTCGTTAATAGCAACTTTGTATCCATTAAAGAGTGTGTGTATTCATTCAAGAGTGTGTGTGTCTGAGCAGCTGAAACACAATTTTACATGAACAAAAGCAATAACCCTCGTAATGATATCTACAGAAATTTTACATCTGCCCAGCTAACCAAAGATTTGACAACTCTCAATAAATAAGTACATAAATTAAATACTGAAGAATATGTGAGTACTTGGAAGTTACATCTTGCGAAAGCTGTTTTTTCACAAAGATTTTATAGCAATGAATAGGTCAGAAGTTAGAAGCGTGAGCATAAGGGAGTACGTTTTACATAAGTTACTTGGCAAACAAAAAGAGCTCAATGAAAAGTATGACACCATATTTTGGTTTACAAATTAGTTTCACTAGGCAAACAAAAAAACAAATAACAAATGGACAAACAGAGCTCACTCTCTTTCTCATCTCTACTAAGTTGTAAATGGCCATTTCCTTAACAGAACATGGTAATCCTAGCAATAAGAGCTCTCTCTCTCTCTCTCTCTCTCTCTCTCTCTCTCTCTCTCTCTCTCTCTCTCTCTCTCTCTCTCTCTCTCTCTCTCTCTCTCTCTCTCTCTGACTTCAAAAACTATCTTAAATGTACTGCACAAAACATAATGGTCACTTGAATTTCTTATAGAATTTATATACTCCAATGAGTAGAATATAGCTCATTGCATTGCTTAGTTTCTCAAAATGGAAAGGAAATTGCAGGGAAAGGAAAATTTGAACCAAAAACAAGAAAGTTCATGTATGAGAGGCTAAAAGGATTCTTCTTTTTCAGATTTCATGGTTCAAAAGTGAAGAAAATGGATTAGCTTTTGAAAGAGAGATTGGAAATAAAAGCTAGAGTGAGTGAAGCGAAGGGTCGGGAACTTTAAATCCAGTTTCGAAGCCCCAAAATCAGAAAAAAGAGAAGTATGCCAACAGTGTGGTTGTCCTTAAAGAGATCTCTACACTGCAAATCAGAACCATCAGATGTTCATGACCCAAAATCAAGGACACAATTGAGCACAATCTTGACAAGGAATGCAGGAAGGTCTGGCTGTTCAGGGTCTAATGGAAATCTCAAAGATGTTATTCATGGAAACAAGGGACAAGAGAACCCGCCAACTTGCAGCCCAAGATCTAATCGTAGCAGTGAGTTCCTAAACCCAATGACCCGTGAAGTGATATTGAGCAACTCAAGATGTGAGCTCAAAATAATTGGTTTTAGTGGGTTCCAAGATGGGGTTCCAAGTGCTGATACTAATGGGTCTAACAATGATGGAAGTGCAAGTAGTGGTGGTGGTGGTTCCACATTTGTGGGTACTTTAATGCCTAGATCAATATTCAATATTCGTGCAGCACAACAAACCCAAACAGAAGAAGCAATTAATACAAGACCAGAAGAATTGAAATTGTTAAAAAAATAGCAGCAAATATTAAATGCGAACCTAGCCGTCAAAATCAAAAGGAATTCAAACTGCGCATAAATGAGAACCTGTGAACTAAATAAAAGAATGAAATCGAAGAAACCCAACAGAAGAAGTAATAAAAACGGGGGCAGAAGAACCGAAATTGTGGAAAAAAAAGAAACTGAGGTGAAATGCGAACCTGACCATCAGAATCGAAATAGAGATAACCCAACGCTAGAACACATAAGAATCCAAACTGAACAGAAATAAGAACCCAGCAACCAGAACCATTAACTGAACATAGGAATCACAAAAGCCGAGGAGCAATCATAACTAAAAAGAAATACGAAACTGGAGGTAAGAATCGAAACAAAGAGAGAACCTGGGCGCAACAATCAGAAACAAAAAATCACAAAACCCCAATTAGTTTCAATTAATGGCAGTTCTCCACTTAAATAACAGTAGAAACACACAGGAGAGAACCCACACGCACGGGCACAATACCCGGGGCAGAGGAGCGAGGTAGCCAGAGTAGATGCATGAACCAGGGGAAATGTGGCACTGATGTTTGCCGTCGTCTCACACTGGGGAGGGAAAAGAAGAAAAAATTAAAGCTCCAAACGACGTCGTTTTGAGAGCATGGTCTATGCGGGCAACACCAATCAGACGCAACAGTAAACAAAACAGGAGGAACTCGCAAGCTTTCCTCTGTCTTTACTCCGCTGTCATTACATGGCCAGCTGGAGCCCTGCTTTACCACAAACCGCCTTTACTCCCCTGTCAGTACATGCACCAGCTGGAGCAAACTCAGTCTCTCGCTTCGATTATTGGATTTATTGAGATTCATCAGCTGATATGGTCTTGTTGATCTCGCAATTGATGACATGCACAGCTGCGATTTGATGGCGATTTGATGGATGACATCACAGATTCATGCACCAAGCTCAAGCTAGATTGTTGGCGTTCTCGCAGCGCAGAGGGAAGAAACGACGACGGGTCGTCCTTGATACGTAGGAAACAACGTCGTTTTGCTCGCTGAATTCGCTTTGCCAGCAAAAACCACTTGCGCAAGTATCATAACAACTTTGAACTCGCCAGCAGAAAGCGAGAAATCCATGAACTTTATATAGAACTAGCTCGATGCCCGCGCTTTGCTGCGGGTGTAACTTTTTGTGTGATGGATTTGCATTCTATAATTGGCCAAATTAGAGAAGTGAACATTTTAATTCGTAGTTGTGATTGAGCATGGGGAAATGAATAGTAATGCATTTCCTATGCTGACACTTTCTCCACCTATGAAAATGCTTCCTGCAAATGCCATATAAACCACTCAAAAAGACACTGCATTATTCATCATACAAGAGCAGTATCAAATACAGACCCTTACCCTGTTATAGAATATAGATAAAAACAATTGAACTAATTAGTTTGAGTTGGGACGTGCAGTGGGGTCTTAACAACATTTGAGCAGGTAATTCATGCGGCGGGTATTCGATTTCACAAATTTTAGTGGTTGTTTTTCAAATAAGGATCTCAACAAAAACTAAGAAATGCTATATATTTTTTATCACCAAGGTTCGGTACAAGGACAAATACAAGTTTCAGTTTCAGTTTCAAAGAGAATGAAAGCAACATCAATTAATGGAAAAAGATTTAGAATAAAGATCATTAGTAGCAGTGTGAAGCCTGTCCAGACAACATTTAATTACCAAGGACTGCATCTAAACAGCAAATTCCAGTTCGATTATTTTTTTCCTTTTTAATTGTATGTATAAGTATGTGTGTGCGTGTACACAGGAATGAGAAAGAGATAGACAGTTACCAGTTCAAGATTTTCATTCGTCTTGACAGCAAATAAGAAAAATATTATTGGTAATGCAAAGAAAATCAGAGAAAAGCTAGAGGTTTAACACAAATGGTAAAAATGCAGTCCATCCTTGGTTGAACTAATATAGATATGGAACTATGCCCATTCAAGAATCACCAAGTAAGGTTTAATATGTAAAACAGTTAAAAGCAAGATAGCCATAGCACTATCAACTTTTCAACATAAACAATCACCCCAGATCTGGAATTCTGTTGTGTCGAGCCATGATGAAGAAAGCATAAAATGGCAGCCAGAAGAAAGCATAAAGAATCCCGAAGCTATATTGAAGGGTTAAATAATTAAATCAGCAAGTGCAGTACATACATACATCCTCGCATGTCGAGCACATAGTACATACAAGTCTTTGTGAAATTGATTGTTGGCATGTAACCGGTCCCTGAAATAAAAGAAAAGGTAGAAAGATAAATCAAAATAATTGGATTCAACTTTGGTGGAGTTTATTTTGTAGTGGTTATCTCGATAACACATTATAATAAGCTAGAAATCATTGTTAGAAGCATTGGAAAATATTATAATAAACATTAGTTTGAGCATATCACTTTAGCATCTTACCAGTTTGGTATCCTTGATAATCAATCTAAAGTCTGAACAGTTTCGAGCCACATAAGCTTTAAAAAACTAAAGTTTAACAAATCAAGTACAGCAGATAGATAGTACCATTTGGAGAAGATGTAGATCTTATAGAAACATAAGTAAATTCTTACCAATTGCAAGGATTGAAATGTTGGTTGTACAATAAGGAATCTTCTTTAGTTGTTCTTATAATATTTGTTCTACTTTAAAGCTTTGGTTCTATAGTAGCCATCATGTTGAGAGTATCTGAGAATAAAAAAATAAATCCAACTTAATGACAGGAAACATGCTTGTAAAAATAATATAGTATAAGAATAAGAACTTTCACCTCTCTGCATCTTCTGCCTTAAGAACCCAGGAAGAAGACAGGGTCAAAAATAATTGTTTTTGAACTCACCAAGTAGAACCATAACAAACAGGTGCAAGGAAACTATGATTAAACAGACTGAGTAAGACCCATATCACCTGCGAGAAGTGACAATAACACTCACTTTGTACCTAGTTTTATCCAACACTACATTAATATAGGGTGGAATCATTTTTCACACAAATAGATGGGGGGTCAATCTAGATTTACGCAACTTACCATGGTATGTTGAGATTGCTCCACACCTTTGACATGTTAGTAATCCTATGTATGTTGATACACCCGCCTTGAATTTGGACAGCGAAGCAGCCATGAAAGAGAAAAAAAGTAAGAATACGCAATACAGATGAAGATAGCGCTTGAAACCTTGACAGTGTACCAAACATAGACTTGTTAAATTATCACACTCTTATGTAATTAAAATCATAACCGTTAAAAATAGTGTGAATTTATAGAAAACTAACCTGGAAGGAGCAAAGATGCTGATAAAATGCAGGTGTCCAGTGAATTAACAGTCAGAATAAATATTGGACATAGAAAAAATGAGGAGCGATCATTCAATCATGAGACCACATATGGTCTGCACAATAAAAAAAATGAGATGAGAAGGCCAAATCTCAGATACAAAAAGCTTTAGGACACGAATTTAAAGATAATAGAAATCACGGCATAAATGATCTTACCAGATCCCACTTCTTACCATCTATCTACCAATATAATGCACACACAAAAATTAAAGGTGTACCAGAGATGCATGGGTTTGAACTTCAGGTACTGGTGGAGCATATCTGGGATCTCCTGGCTCAGCTAATCTATTTACGAATTGAGCCATTCGTGACCACTAACAAATAACAAAAAATTGGAGATTTGATATAAGTGTAAAAAAATGGCAAACTGAAGATACTATCCAAAATGTTAGAAAAAGAGTTTCAAGTGATTGTTCGTTAAAAAAGAAAGGCCAGTAGGCTAAAAAGAACTCTCATGAAAGAAATTAAACCCAAATCAAAGAATATGAGGAGCTTAACCTCAAAGTTCAGGGCCTGCATGAAAAAAATGAGATTGAGTATTATTACAAACCCAGTGATAGTAACATGAGTGTATCTGTGGGAACCAGGCTACTGACATTCACAGAATCGATAAAGCCAATTTTCAAATAGTATTGACTAACCTGACAGGAAAGCCATCTCGGAGACTCTGGACGGTTGAGCATGCAGAAGAATTGGAGTGCAGGAGCAACGCCAGCGATTCCAAGCATCCAATGCCATTGTCCAGGAACCTGAAAGATGATTGACTTCAATATAATTCCATTCAACAACATTTGAAATACCATGTAATAGTTTGAGTGACATAACTATGGTGATTGTAAAAATATTACAGACATTATTGAAGGCAAGATTGAGTGATTGACGACATAAGCAGCAGTTCCGGGCGGGACTCGCGCTCTCAGGCCTGCAAATCCACCCGTTTTAAAGGATATAAATAGCAAAATCGAGAAAGTAAATCTGAGATGGATGCACCGGAAGAGCTGACGAAGGCTTTACCTCAAATTGAATGGACCTAGCAGGGTCGGTTAACGCCTACAGGTTTAAAAAGCAAAGTGATTGGAAAAGCGGATTCATGAACCTGCGCAAGAGCTACAGAGAACAGAGGAGAAAGGCGGTCAGAGGAGAAAGGCGGTGGAAGTGGATGGCAGATATGCTTTCCACAACGGTCGATGGTTAAAGCCTCAAATTCAATGGACCTAGCAGGGTCGGTTAACGCCTACAGGTTTGGAAAGCAAAGTGATTGGAAAAGCGGATTCATGAACCTGCGCAAGAGCTACAGAGAACAGAGGAGAAAGGCGGTCAGAGGAGAAAGGCGGTGGAAGTGGACGGCAGATATGCTTTCCACAACGGTCGATGGACGGACGAAATCAAGGAAGAGGGAGAGACGTTTGCGCGACTAAGGACAAATGTGGGACTCGGCCGAATAAGAGCTGAATTCGATGGACTTTATAGTTATAGTATAAGATAAGATAAGATAAGATTATAGTATAAGATAAGATTAGAATTAGAAAAGAATAGATAGAATATAGAATAGATGCTTATAACTTAGTAAATCTCCATTTGGTCTGTCAGAAATTTGATAACATGAAATATTTTTTCTATTTGTGGGGTTTGTTGATTGACGGATGATATATGGAAATGAAAAATATTATATGTTCAGCCCTAAATAGTTCATAATAACTCATTCCATTGTATAATCAAATTTCATTCTAAATTGATATCATATTTCATTGTTAAATATATAATGGTTTGAGTTTCCTAGCGTTTGGAAGCTGAGATGTTCGAACGGATGATATATTGATTTTGGATTGTGAATTTTGTTTATTCTATTTGTTGATTAATGGATTACATATCCTTTCGGCACTGTCATTTCGAATGCTCAATAAGATTATTTCTATTTTGTGAATAGATTGATACGTTGAGTCTAGTCTTACAAATTTATTAAAACAAAATAAAAGTATTTATGAGATGTGCTCGGTTGCTGAGAAACTTTGGGAAAAAGAAGCCGATATGAAATTGAGTTGGTGTACATTAATTAGTTGAGATGCATATGCGGCTGGTGTGTACTTGGCTTTTTACTCATAATTTAAACAAAGGTAAAATAATTCTCCAAAAGAGCGTGAATTGCATGTCAGAGAAGGAGAGACGTTCACCAATAAAGTTAATAGATTACTCCTTGCACAATATACAAAGGATAAACGCTACAATTTATAATAACTTTCACAATTAACAGAAATGTTAGGGGTGATAACTTAAAAGACTGGGATAATATAAATGGACTCGTAAACAAATCGACTCCATGATAACAAACTAATTCAATTTGAAGAGAGAGAATTCCAATTGCTGTAGATCCACCTCATATTTTGGCAACCATAGATAAATCCTTATTTACCACTGAATCATTCATTCCCTTGGCAGTCATTTCTAAGCAAACAATGTCAGCTTCTTGAAATTTCCCTTGGTGTCGAAGACCAGCAGAAAGATCATCACAAATGCAGACATTTGGGAGGAAACCATTCTCAAACATTTCTCTATACCAAGCATACGCCGCACCAAAATCTTTTAGCTCGCAATGTCCCTTAACCAGTATGTTGTAAGTATCAGCTTTAGGAAACAATCCTCTAGCCTTCATATCACTCACAATATTCCTTACTTCAGACAGCCTCCCTTCCTTGAGATGCCCCATGATCAGGCTGTCATAGGTCATCTTGTCAGGATGTATTCCCTGGTCGACCATCTCCTTGTGCAAAGCAAATGATTTTTGAACATCTCCATGCTCTACATAACAACGTATAAGAGCATTATAGACAACTCTATCAGGAGCCAAACCCATCTTTAGCATTTCATCAACTAATTTCTCCACAACCGCCATTCCTTCCTTCCCAAATCGACTAATCAGAGGATGATATGTGTGAAGAGTAGGTGTGATTCCATTTTCCTTCATCGTCTCATATAAATCAAGACATTTCTGGAATATTCCTGCATTAGAATATGCTGAGATTAAGGAATTGTACGTGAATACATCAGGAATTAAACCCTTGCTTTTAATTTGGAGAAACAAGTCTTCAGCTTCTGTTACCCTTCCCAATTTACAGAGCCCACAAATGAGTTCAGTGTAAGTTACAATTGTGGGATCTATTTCACTTCCCACCATCTCGTCCAGGAACCTAAATGCATCTTGCAATCTACCCATCATGCAACAACCATCTATAAGCATATTATATATTTGAGCATTTGGCAAAATCCCTCTCCCCACCATATCCCTGAGGAGTATTTCAGCCTCAAGAACCTTACCATCCTTGGACAAAGAATGAATCAAAGAACCATAACTTATCACATTTGGCTTTATTCCACTATTTTCCATAACTTCAAGAATCTGGAAACATTTATCAAAACGGCACAGCCTTCCATAACCGCAGATCAGGATATTGTACGTCTCCACATTCCAAGCAATTCCCTTCTCTTTCATCTTCCTTGCCCAGTCCTCAGCCTCATCTATCTTTCTCATTTCACAAAACTTGGAGATCAGAGGATTGAAAGTAATGCCATTGGGCTTCAACCCTCGAACTTCCATTGCTTCAATAGTTTCAATGGCTTTGCTCATAGTACCTCTTCGACAATACCCATTCACAATTATGTTATAGATCACCTCATCCGGAACAAACCCATTTTCCATAAGTTGCTTCAAAACTTCCTCTGCCTTTTCAACCTTCCCTGCCTTACAGAAGGAACTGAGCAAAATGCTAGCTGTGTAATTATTAATCATAACTCCTTTCCTAGATGCTTCCTCATACAAGGCAATTGCACCTTCACTATCTCCGCATCCTCCCCACCCGACAAAGAGAACCAAGCAAGGAATTTAAGGTGACAATATTTGGCTCCACATTCTCTTCCCTCATCCTTTCCCTCACCTTAAATGCCTCCTCTACATCCCCAACTTTACAATACCCATCAATGAGGGTATTATAAGTAACCCGGTTGGCAACTACCTTCCTCTCACACATTTCCTTGAACTTCTTCCCTGCATCTCTCATATTCCTCTCTTTGCATAACCCACCAATTAGTACATTGTAAATAAATACAGTCGGACTAAGTCCTCTCCTTTTCATGTCATCAACCAGCTCGTTGGCCCTTTTCAAGTCCCCTAACTTGACAGCAGCCTGCACTGCTTTCCCATACACAAAGCTATGGGTCCCGAACCCAGATGCCACAATCTCCTCAAACAGATTAAGAGTTTTATGAAACTGCTTTGAACCCACCAGATATTCAAGAAACAACTTCATAGAAGGTAAAGAAGGAAGCATACCATCATTTCTGATCAAGTCGTAGACTTTAGTTGCTTCAGGGAGCATCTTTGCCTCACAACAAACGGAGAGGAGTATACTAGAGAAAGCAGGTTTCAAGGAGGGTGCGGACAAAGAGAAAAGAGAAAAGAGATCAGAGGGTGAAGAAAATACTGATTTTGTCTGAATGAGGGAGAGAAGCAGCCTATGTGCAGTATCTGTGCGGTCCTGTTGGAGGAGAACTCGAAGCTTGAGAACTTGTTCATGGCGTTCTTGGTCCAGCAAGTTCAGGGATTTGTCATCAACGACTTCTGTCCGATATTGGGATCGGGAGGAGCAACTATAGGAGAATAAGATAGGATGTTTGATTAGGGGAGAGAGTGGAATTTTGTGGACAAAATTAATGTTCCTTGCCTTTGTGATTGCAATATGAGACTCTGTTGTGTTCTTCCCTTCACTTTTCTAGCAGTCTGTTAAGAAAAACATATCCCTACAAAAAAAACAACAATAAAGAATCTTAAAAAACATGCACCTTTTTTTCCTAGGCTTCTTTTAACTCTTAATCAATCAAGGAGTTCCAATTATTTTAAGTTTCAATTTTTCCTTCGGTCATTTGTTAAACGAGTGTCAGAAGCTCATACCTGCGGTTTTAGTGGCCGCTGGTACAATAAAACGTGACCGCTGCTGATTGACAATCTATTGTCACGGTTCTAAAAAGCCGCTCTAAGTTTTAATGATTCTGCGGTTTTCAGACCACTGGTAAAGTATACCGTGGTTCTATAACCGCGGCTACATCAAATATATATATATCCGCAGATGGCGGAAGCTATCAATTTGTTACATCGTTTAAAAAACCGTGGCTAAATTTGAATTAAAAGTCAATATCAGTTTAAATTAAAATTTCTAATTAATTAAAATTATATAATAATAATTAGCAAACCGTGCATCTTTGATTCTTACGTCAGTCACGAGAAATAGCAGGCTCTTGGATTGAAGTGGAAGAGTGTAGAAGAGGCTCTGACGTGTTTGACACATGTGAATCAGTAATAGCTGAGGAATGTACCTAAATCATGTCACAAGAATATCCAATGAAGCATATATATCCAACTCAAACCAAACTCAAAAGGAAAGTCTAATATCACTAACATTTGACTCCCTGCCACCATATTATCTCCAGCCAAGCACTAGTATCAATTTCTAGCAAATGAAACACATATTTCTCAGCTCACAATTCATCACAAGAATATCCAATGAAGCACTAGTATACCTACCAACATAGACTTCCCAGCCAAGCACTGGTATATATAAGGCATGTACATAATAATCATCACAAAAAAGCACCAGAGTCATAAACTGTACATCCATGGAAAAGCAAATGATCCTCAACCATTTGAAGATCAACCCAAAAAGAATTGTCACACTTAACACAAGGACACATAATAATATAATACTTCCATCACTATTGCTACCATTCATCGAAGTGAATTCAAGAAACATTTGCAATCCTATTGTGAATATTCAAGACTCGCTAGATTCTTAGTAATCTAACTCTTATCCATAGTTTGATTGGTTGCCTATACCCATGACATGTAATTAATTAAATGCATGTCTTTACTAAAATGCAAATAGGAAGACATGCGTGAAAGAAATTTAGAGACTAGATAGATACATCATGAAGATGAAACACAAGACACAATGCAAAATTTTACCATTTTTCAAGCGGGACAAGAAACTAAGATGATGATATAATGACATTCACCCATTTCTAAAAGACAGGAAAGTGCTATACATGAGCTGTCCAAAATGCCAATAAAAAATAAAGTACAATGGGGTACATAAGGGAAGAGGAAATTCTTGGACTTGTGTGCACTGTGCAGTAGGTTAAAAAAGAATTTTTGTAAATACATGTAAAGAGAATCACACGAGTTAAGAGATAAACTCTTGGAACAAAAAAAAAATCTAAATCAATGATGTAATTGTTGGTGTATGCTCTAGGAGCCAATCATGGGATGATTGTATTAGCATATATTTATTATGTTATATTGAGGTATTTTATTTATTATGATTTGTTTATCTGCGCTATATAAATGATTATAATAAATATCCCTAGAATAGTTGGTTCGATGCCATGAGACTTCAAGTGTGTGACTTGAAAGTGAGATCATCATAGATGCATATAGAACACTATTCTTAAACGCCATTAGTCGAGTATTATTGTTAAATGGGATAACATTAATACTTTGAGACTAGTACGTAGGTTGATTGATGACCAAATCTTACGGGTCATGGATATGAGATATCAAATCAATACATGGGTACTTGTTAGAGAACAGAAGTACTGGACAGACCCAACATGAGAATAATGCATGGATTGTTATATGAATGTCATAAGCTATTCTCATAGTGACAATAATATATGTTGTCCTTTAACCTGAAATCACTACGGTTCCCGACATGAGGAGTTAATACATTTTGATACTGTCTAACGTCACTTGTAAAAGGGTTGGCTATAAAGTCAGTGATTGGGTGTATCACGAATTGTGTAGAGAGATGTGAGTGACCTAGATGGTATGTCCCTTCTATATAACAAGAGTAATATCCGTGGGCCTCTTGATTGAGTGAGACTGAGAAATGCATGGCCGTGCTCAAATGAATCAATATGTGATATTGATTTCGTTTGTTTTCATAGTCTACTCGGAATCAAGAAACACATAGATTAGCCTATATGAGGATGACAAATTTCATGCCTCGATGTTAATCAAGATATTAAGGACAAAGGGACTGCATGTTAAATTGGTCATGAATAAAGGTTATGTTGAATCATTGACATTCTCGTTACTTGGGTAGCAATGATGTGTTGCTAGATACCTCTCATTGTTTGTGATGCTAGAATATGATTTTAGTTTCGCTGCCAACGTAATGAGAACCTATAGGGTCGCACACATAGAATAAGACAAAGATTATGTTACTAGAGAATAACAATTACGTTTTGGGCTTAGGGCTTTATGTAAGGTCCATGACCGATTTAATTAATGGGATTGATTGAACATGGTTAAGTGTCCAAAATGTGAGCTCCTTTTTCTTTAAGGGGATGTGGGCTTTTCGTTTTACTTGGCTTGCTATATATAGGGTTAAAATTGCTAACCCTAGTGTGGATTTGTCTTAAAACAAAAAAGGAGGCAGCCGCTATATAGTAGGTAGAGGAAAAACGAGTTGGAGGACCCCTTCTCCCTAGTTGCTAGCATAACGTGAAAAGGGAGATCTTAGTCTTGTTCGTGTGGATACCATAGAGGTGTTGTTCGTTCGGATAGTGCTGGTTGATTCGGATTCATCAAGTTCAAGTAATCGTTTGATTTTTACGCTACAACAGGTAAATTCTTTACACCGATTTATGCCCTTTCACATGGATTCTCTGGAGGGTTTCAATGGAAATTTTAATTTCCGCTGTGTATGATTCATTGAAACCCAGCAGTAATTACAGAGACACAAACCACTTTGGGCATAATGCACAAATCGATAATCACACAGTAGCACAATTCACTTTGGGCAACAAGTTGTTAATTTGAACCACATATTTTATTATATTTGATCGGAGATATAGAATTACCTGTAAACAACTTGAAAGACTACTGATATCCCACAAAAATCAGCTAGGGCCGTGAATGGTCGGTTATTTTGCGTTTTTTGTCCCAGCCGAAATGTTCGGGTTTTTATTAAACTCCTGGAAAACCAACCAACACATTTCTATACATATTGAAAACCAACCCTTCGGTTTGGACAGTTTGGCCGATTGGCGTGGGCCTTTTTTATTGGGCTTTAAAGAGTCAAATTAAAATAAACTTACAATGTAGTCCAGCAGTCCAATGCAGTCTAAATAGAAGGCTTAAAAGCCCACATCAGTCCAGCAACAATAAAATTCACTAATTCAGTTCTACTACTCTACAGAGGGCAGCAAAATAAAATATTAAATACAAGAAAATGAGAAATGCAGTAGTTTAAAACGCTGCCTGCAGCAGATTAATTATAATAAAATTAAATTAAATGAGTGCATATAAGAACAAAGGCAACAAGCCGCGGGTTAATTCACTCCAAAACTGCATATTAATTCACTCCAAGCAGAAGCATACCCAGAGTCCCAGAAGCAGAAAAGCTGAAAATCATAATTACAGCAGCAATGCAAATTAGAAGCACACATACCTAAAGCCACAAAACAAGCCCAGAAGAAAAACCTCAGTTTCCAAATGATAATAATACAAATTAGAAGTAAAATTTCAACAGTAATGAAATAGAAAAGATCTCATAACCTAAAGCTCAGCCTACAATTCAGATCAAAGATAAAACATACCAATTCACAGAGATTAAATTAACATAAACAGATCATCACAACTCACCCAAACAGAGATTGAATTAACAGAGCCAAAGACCAAAACAAAATGTTTCTTTAAGAACACATACCTAAAGGCAGAAGGCTCAAACTCGATAATTACTCCGAACGGAAGGATGATGGAAGATACGGGACCTGGAAGCCGTGTATTGAGACAGTGTTAAGAGGGGTGGCAAAAATTCATCAAAATCGACTGAAATTGAACCTCTGAAAAGCTTACCGACGAATCGAAGAAAGTTTGAACATATAATAGAGACAGAGAAGCGGTGTCGCGGTGATGGTGGTGGTGATAGGTGGTGTGGCGGTGAGTCCGAGAATTTGCAGTCGCCTAAGGCCTTAAGAGACGGACTGAATCACTGATGAAGGAGAGGCCCGAGAGTGTAAGACTGAGAGGGAGCTCCTTCTTGCTAGGGTTTCATTGTTTCTTTGCCTAAGGAATCGTATGTCTGTAAAATGGTTAAACTGGGAATGATAATTTAATTCTTACATTTCTTATACATAAAAATTATTTTGAAAATCAGAATAAAATATGTGTTTTATTCATTTTATTCTTTATTAATATATCCAGTGTCATTTATGGGAAAAAGTTTTTTTTACTTATTATATTATTATTTTATATGCTTAAAAATCTATCAAAAAAGATTAAAAAAAATCTGTACAAAAAATCTGTGAAAAAAATTATTCTATTAAAAATAAAATTCTGAAAAAAAATCTAAAAATAAAGGGACATTTTAGTAATTTAATGGATCATTCCCACCAAATTTAGGTGGAATGAAAATAGAGGTTGAGAAGGAATGTGAAATAAAAGAATAGAATGACTCATTCAATATTCTCCCTTCATTCCCTCTCTATTCCCTAAATCAAATGATACCTAAGTTTCAACTTGAAATGGCAAATCGGCAGATGAGCAGATCGCACATGCGACGCTTTCCTAATGTTTGTAATTTTATGAAGGGAAAACAATCATTTTGGATTTTCTACTCATAAAAAAAGGATAAGTAAGCCTCTTAAGTTTAAAATGGGTTAAAGATGCTCTTGTATTTCTCACGGTGGAGCAAAAAAGTCTTTCCGTCTATATTCCGTCAAAACAAGAGTTACGTGGCCGTTAACAAATGGGATCGTCTTCTTTTTGCCTTCTTCTTGCAATTGCATAGAATAGGTTCCAGGGTAACAAATCCAATTAGTCGTTCTTCTTCTTCGTGCAATTGTGTAGAATATGTTCAAGGTTAACCGATTTGAGGTCTCTCATTCCCAAATCTACCCTCCTCCAAGTGTCATCCATACCATAGCATCGCCTCTACTAACCCGCACCAGTAATATCTGTACTAGTGTCACCAATAAGGAGGAAAGGGTAAAGGAGTGAGCTAGAAGCTCAGTAGGGGTAAATAGAATAAATAATAATTAGGTCGAATCCGAATAAAAGGCCATGCAACAAAATGATATCCCATATGCTCATGTCATATATCACAATAATAATATCCGAGTGTTCTTTATGGGGCAAACACTCACCAATCTCATAGACTCGACTACCCAACCATGGTTTGATCAAAACCTTGAACACACATTCTAGTTCCCTAACCTTATCGAATGTACGTTGGCTAAACACCCACAAAACACCCCGGAGAGTCACCTGGTTGTGAGATCACCATCTCACCCACACCTTATGTGTGTTGCCTCACATGAAGTCATATGGTTGGTGCCCATGCCCTGACACACAACCATCCTTTCATGTGCCTTTTAAATAATTCCTAAAGAATACCCAAGTCCATACTCGGGCATTCATGCTCCATGCCATGTCAATTAGTATATATGTACTCAACCTACATATATATATATATAACTATTCGTGATGCATGAACGATCAACCATGCTTAATAATTGATTAAGTATGTAAATGGGTTAATGTAATATACATTTTGGAAGAGAAATATGAATAAACCCTAAGTCCATTATTCCTTAGGAACAATAAGGCAAGAACACAAGGCAAGAGAACCAATGATGGAATAAACCGTATTTTAGGAGCAAAGAAACCATACGAAAGAGAATTGGGTCAAGAATTCCCCTACCTTGATTAAGCACCACACAACAATCCAAATTCCCAAAACTAGCGTTTCAACTCCTTTCACCAACCTATCAATTATTCAACATTCCAAACCTATATAACTATAGCAATAACACTATTTAACATCAACAACATGATATTAATCATCAATTTAGAGAACTTACCTTCTCTCTCTAGGATTTTCCCAAATCCTTGAAACTTCACCAAAATTGTAACTCTACTTGTAATCAACAACCAAACCGAAATATATAACCACAATCATATATATAATCAAGTTCCTAAAGAATCTAAACAAACCAATCAAAGGTTTGGACAAATCTAACCAAAACCTAGTTTTAGAAAAATCATGAAAACTTACCTCAATTCACCCAATCTTCTTGGAATTCTTCTTGAAACTTGTTATGCTCTACAAATCCACCAAGATTCAAGCCAAATCCTCAAGAAATATCACTTTATCACTAATTTTCTCTCTTTCTCTCTCTTCTCGAGTGTTCTTGTTTTCTGCCAAATTGAAATGCTGGAACTGGTTCTTAAAACTAGTTTCTCGTGTTGCCATCAGAACGCCTCATGGTCTGGAAACTCTGCTGCCCCCTCTCTTCATTGAGCGCCCAGACGCTTCCTGTTTTTCCAGCACTCAAACCCTCCCAAGATACAATTTGTCCACTCTCTTTCTTTGACTGTCCAGACTGCTCCAAGGGTGTCTGAACATTTCTTCTTCTTCTTTTTTTCTCCTTATTTTTCAGTGAATTCACTTCCGGATCGGTCTAAGCTTCGATTTTATAGATTATAGGCTCGAAACGAATTTGTGTGCTCAAAGTTATGACCCATTTAGTGAACGTTGTTCAAAAATAGGTCTTTGTGATCTCATGCAATATTGGAGACCTGTAACATAACTAAAACTCAAAAATTTTGGGTTAGGATTTCTCATTTAAGTAGTTCTGATAATGAACACCAATATGATGACCTTTATTCTTCATCTTCCGATCCAAAAATAAATATGTTTTCTCGTGACCAAGAATTCTTCTTAGATATTGTTAATCATATAGATGATTCCCAAGTTAAGTTAGCTTACCTAGAAAAATTAAAATAAAAAATAGTCAACCCCGACATCAAGATTGCACCACCAATCACAACCTACAACTTAAAAGACATTATGTCCAAACATGATAGACAATCTGAAACGACGGCTCATACTCTTCAAGATCTTCAATTTGAAATTTTTGAAATTAAAACGGAAATCGAAACTCTCAGAAATAAACAAATTCAAGATTGCTAAAAAATTAATGAATTAATTTCGACCATAGATAAGGAAAATGATTAATTACATCTGAAACCCCCAGTGAAATAGATGACATAGAAAGAATAAACAAAATCAAGATAGGGGAAATTTTAGTGGAAAGTAGTTCATACAAAGATGATAAACCATTTCTTTGGCTATTATCTCGTATTACCGGTCAAAAACGGTTTATTAAAATTACAGTTGCTACTCAAAATTCTTTTTCTTTTGATACAATTGTTTTAGTAGATTTTGTTGCTGATTTAAATTGTCTCCGTTCTGACTTGGTTCCTCGTCGTTTTCGGAAAAAAACTATAGAATGGATCAAATCTGCCATTGGGGAGAATCTCAAAATTCTTTATTAATTATCTGATGTTACGATCAAAAATTATACTATTGATTTTACCACTAGTTTTCTTGGTATTCAAAATATTACAAAATACGCTATTGTAGGCACCCCATTCTTAGAATTAATTAAACCATTTAAAATTTACAATTGCAGAATAAGTACTAAGATCTTAGGAAATAGGTTATTTTCCCTTTTATCCAAAAACCTGTTACACAAGATATTAATTTATTGAAACAGAGTATTCATGATTATTCACTCAATTGTCTTCTTATCAATAAAGAAAAACAGGTAGAACATCTTTCAAAATTGTCGAGACTGATGCCTCTGAAATTGGCTTTGAGGGTGTACTTAAACATATTAAGAATTGTAAAGAAGAAATAATACCATTTACTTCTAAAAAATGGAATCCTACCCAACAAAATTACTCAACCATCAAAAATTTCTTGTTCGTGTTGGTTTTTAGTTTGCAAAAGAAGTTCTTCAAAAAATATGTCCAAAATATTGCCTCAAAATAAATTTTTGCCCGATGGCAAGCTATTCTTAGTGTTTTTTATTTTTATATTGAGCATATTGCAGGTAAAGATAACAATGTACCTAGTTTTCTAACAAGAGAATTTTTGCAAGACAAATAAATGGTCTAGGTCCAAACATCTGTTTTTCACTAATTTTGTTATCATACTTACTAATTATGATTTCAAAATCTCTTGGATGTATTTTACATAGGTTCTCCACACCAATATTTGATTATCATTTTAGATTAAACCAAAATTAAAAAATCTCTCTCGAACTTGAAAAAAAAATGTTGTAATATCCTATTGCGAAGGTTTTGAAGATGAATGGAGTAATCCATTATTAAATCTAGAACTTTTTAAAATGGAAACTTTAAGAGTATTTCATCAATATGATTTACCTTACGATTTTAGAAAAGATATTCTTGAGACAGTTCTTTATTCTCATATTCGAGATTAAGTTTTATATGATCTAATTACGTCTGAAACCCATAGTGAAGTAGATGACATAGAAAGTATAAATAAAATCAAGACAGGGGGAATTTTAGTGGAAAGGTCCTAAAAAGATGATAAACCATTTCTTGGGTATTATCTCTTATTACCAGTCAAAAACGGTTTATTAAAATTACAGTTGCTATTCAAAATTTGTTTTCTTTTAGTACAATTAATTTAGTAGATTCTGGTACTTATTTAATTTGTCTCTGTTCTGACTTGGCTACTTGTCGTTTTTGGGAAAAAAATGATAGAAGTGATAAAAATCTGCCAACAGAGAGAATCTCAAAATTCTTTATAAATTATCTGATGTTACGATAAAAAATTCTAATATTGGTGTTACCATTAGTTTTCTTTGTATTCAAAATATTATAAAATACTTTATTCTAGGCACCCCATATTCTTAGAATTAATTAAAGGGATAAGTATCAAAAACACTCCTGAAGTTACGTTTTTGGGCCAATTTGGCTCCTGAACTTTTTTTCAGGCCAAATCGACCCTCCATCTTTCACAAATGGACCACATTAACCCTTCATTACACATTTCGTCAAATAGTGGTGATGTGGCTGTTAGTATGCCTACGTGGACTTGTTAAAAAACAAAATGAAATCCACATGGATTCCTCCGCTTCTCTCTCCACTGCTGTTTGGTTCTACTTCTTACAGAGTCCACAAAAATTTCATCTTCTCTAACAACACTTACAAAATAACCAGCAGGAAAAAGGTTCCTTAAAAACTGAACAACACTGTCGGGGATGCGGCCTTCAAGTTCTTGGCTGTTTAGGGTCCCACTAACTGAGAGGATGTTGATGCTTACACTGCGGGGATTTGATGGCTCTGGCCATCTTGGAGCTGAAGTTGGTAAGGATCCTGCTAGAGCAATATCAAAATCTTGGTCAACTAATACACAATTTAATGAACCGAATCACGTCGTACGACTATTTAATCAAACTCCCAAAGCAAGTAAACCACGCCTAGATTTCAAAACAATCCTAATGTTAAACTTCAAATAGCACTCTACCAGAAAAATTGTTTCGAGCATGCCTATACAGAGAGATTGACCCGACATGGGCACCGAGGAGAGGGGAGTATGATCTCCTTCAAAGATCTCTGGATTTCATATCTAGATTTTAGATTTGTGCACTTAATATTCGGTTGAGTTGTGGATTTCAGATCTATGACTTTGTCATAGCCTTCTTTGAACAAATTGATTGATTCCATGGTAGTTTTGGTATGAAAATGCGAGAGCAAAAATGGACGATCGGCTCATGCAGGATGGCAACCAGAGATCTTCCCGTTGTCCTGTTCTCTCGGAGAAGAAGGTTCAATTTTTAATCATTATTTTTTAGATTTTTAAAAATCAAATATAAAATCAGGACACATGTTATTTTATTTGTCAAAACCATGTTAGTAATAACACGTCATCACACTAACGAATGGGTCAGCATTTTTTGACTGAAATTGACAAAAAGGATTAACGTGACCCAAATTGGAAAGATGGAGGGTCGATTTGGCCTGAAAAAAAGTTCAGGGGCCAAATTTCCCCAAAAACATAACTTGAGGGGTGTTTTTGATACTTATCCCTTAATTAAACCATTTAAAATTAACAATGACGGAATACATACTAAGATCTTAGGAAATATGTTATTTTTCCCTTTTATCCAAAACCCTGTTACACAAGATATTAATTTATTGAAACAAAGTTTTATTCATGATTATTCACTCAATTGTCTTATTGTCAATAAAGAAAAATAGGTAGAGCATCTTTTCTCTAAATACTTCTAATATTATTGCAGACCCAATGATAGGTCGCGAAGATCGGGGACGAGGTAAGGGATCCACATCTACAACAAGATCCCAAACTCAAAAATTATCCAAGGAATCTTATGCTTTACAAGAAAATGAAATTCTACCAAAAAAATCTTGGGGAGATATAGCCAATGAAGAAGATCAAAAAATTGCAACTGAAAAGCATGCAACTGAACAAATTAATAATGGTAAATAGGTAGTATCTTTCAATCCTTGTAAAACTGGTTCTAAGATTCCTTAATAATTATTAAATAATCCAAAATTATTAAATAATCCATCATTATTAGCATGGATCTCTCTTCTTTATAAAAAAACTCCATAAACAGGTTTGGCAATAGAGTCACAAAGGCAACCTTCTGGCATTGTTTTAAAAACTGCTGCTCATATTTTCCTAGCCCAAAACAGATCTCAAAGCTTTCAAAAATTTTTGATAAACCAATCCTCCAAAAGGTTCTTCTTATGGAAAGAGAATACATGAGTGAGGATCCAAAACAGGTGGTTTTAAAAAATATTTCCTCCTAATTGACATTATATGCCAAATGATTTGTGCAAAACCTAGAGATTTTATGAGTTTATACTTGTTGATTTTGATTCAATATCTTTGAAGAAATGTTATTATTCACCTAATCCAACCATAATCACATTGTATTGTCCAAATTTTACAAATTTTAACTCATTCTATGTGGGGGACAAGATTTAAACAAATCAAAACGGTTTTGTCAACATTTTGATCTTGTTAGATATAATTATTGGGATTACCAAGAGGCTTGAATAAAAGCATTTCTTTTCCCAAATAATGAACAAAAACATTCATGGTTTTTTTATTTCAAATTTAATCAAATATAGAATTTTCCATACTGGTTTAACGAATGGTGGTGGTATTTTGGACCTGTTCCACAAATCCCCCCCACCCCTTTTCAATGAAGGATATGATGTATTTCGCTCGTGATTTCAGCCAAAAAACATGTCCTTTCCACCAATGTTGTATTTCTTCTCCACGTTTGCAATTTCTTGGATATCTAATTAGGCATATGGTTTTCATACTGATCCCAATACACTATCATAGTTGATTTGAAAATTCCGATGCAAATGGTGAGACAAATTTAATGTCGAAAAAGCCTACCCACAAAATGTCATATCTTGGCTTTCCTCCAAACTATCTCAATCTAAAACTCTTGAAAAAACTCACCAAAATTTCCTTGGCTTGAAATCATTTATTAGTTCCAAGTTTGTTTCTGCAACATCGGAAGAGGAATTAGCTCAACTCTTACAAAAAATACTTTTCGAGTTGAAAGATCATACGAGTTAATATTTGGTGAAATCATCTACCACAAATTTTGATAAAAACTCTAGAAAGAGTTTTAATTCCGATGATCTTTTGGATGAAGAAACCTAATCAAGCCCAGTCATAACTTGGATATTCCATCTCAAACGGTAGGTGGTAAAGAAAATATTAAATTTGTTAATAGTTGGAGGCTTTGCTAAAAAGTGCAAAAATCCTTCAAGATTCCTAATCGAGCCTAGGTTTATAAGGCTTGGCTATTCCAGCTTAAACGGTAGGTGGTAAAGAATTGTCAAATCCATTTACAACTGAAGGTTTTGCTAAAAAACCAAACATACCGTTGTGGTATATTTTTATTTATTTATCAAAGATGTGAGTATATTAAACTGTGAAAAAAAAGTCACAAAATTGGCAAAGTCAGAGGAGAACAACAAAGCCAAGGGTCGGAGAAGCCAAGGCAAAAGAAGGTGGGCAGAATACAACCCCAGCACACTAACTAGCTAAAAACTGCATAATGCAATAGAAAATTATATGAATAATCAACAACCAATAGCTCAATCCTTAACGAGCAAGCCATATCAAGAACAAAGTAGGACTCAAAATAAAGATGCTCCATCCGGATTCTATCTAACAAGGAGAACAACATAGGCAACTTTCTCATCCATAATTCTTGCAATGTATCCAACTGTAAAGATGATTCCAATAGCTGAAGACCTTGGACAGATAGCACTAGAGTGTTCCACAAGTCAAAGCAGGGCAAAGTACATCCCATTTGAAGATAGGTTAGCAAAACCACACGACTAATGAGCATATACAGCAATTTCAGAATAGCAACATTAGTACCTCCATCATCTCTAATCAACATCAAATAGCAAGAATGGCTCACCATACCAGCAAACCAGAGACCAGAGCAAAAAAGTAACCCCACCAGCAGGGCCCCAAAGCCAGCAAGGTTACTGGTAAGGTAATTTTTGTTTAAAAGCATCATAGCATGTAAATCTTTTTTATTGCATAGACTAGTCAGAATTTTTTTCCCATAAATAAACTTTCATAACAAAACCAGGGTAGGGATTCCAGCATGTGTCCCAAGAAATTAAAAAAACTAGTTAAATCTACTGTATGAACGGTAGGAGTATAGCACAAAATATCTGAAGCCATCGTACCATTTTCCATATCCAGTCGCCAAAGATTATGAGGAAGATGATAGACATCCCATTTGAATTGAGGTTGGCAGACTTGGACCTCACTTGAGACCTGCACATTGTAAGAGTCGGCATCCAACAGCAATCAATGAGAGTTACTGACAAGACTAGTATACAAACGATCTTAACAGCAACGAGGACTCCACTAGTAGCTCCCCAAGGGCATACTAAGAAGTGTATTCTAGCTAACTGAAGTAACCCAACAATACCTCCATTAGTCATCAAGCTAGGCACCAAAGGGGAGCATAATCTGAAACAGTAGGTATTGAGATACTCGAGCTTAGGCCAAACAATTTTCATATGATCTAAACTCTAACGAGCACTGCCCCAATTAAGCAAATACTTGTCCATTCTTTCCAACAAACCATGCCAGCCATAGTATCATTATCATCAGCTATGTAGATTAAATCATAAAGATGCTGACAGTAGCAAAAAAAATATTTTATACCCTTTAAGAGTGGTTTCAAACACTGCAACCTTTGAAAAACCAATGCAAGATGAAAGGAACCCATAAAATAATCCACCTCCCCCATATGGTAATGATTGTTTGATGCATAATCAAGACATAAGCATAGGCATGCAGGGCAGCTAACAGCAAATGAAACAAGCAACCAACAACTTCTTTGATCATAAAAATAAAACACAAAGCAAGAGACTTCATCAACAGCATGAGAAGTTGAACCATCAACACCAAATAAACCTACAGGTAAAATAAGAAGTTAGTAAAAATTGGCCTCTCACCCTTTCCCTGTATTTCCCTTTAATTCTCATATAATCCATACTCTCTTGTTTCCCTCCCATTAATATAGTTCACTCTCACTCGTGCTTGCCTCTCTTCCTCACATATTGTAGTCACAGTGTAACGCCCTGTTCCATGAAACTCTAATTTTCGAGCTCGTAGTACAGAACGCTACCTATATTACATCTCAGTCCATCACTACTACCTAATTCTATATATAAGAAGAACCCAATTAATGCTAGAATAAATATGGCTAAGCATCATCTATCTCTAATTAACTAAACTCCTTAAATATCTCAAATCAAGCATCCTAATTCCGATGAGCATTTAACAATCATAACCTCATAATGGTAATTAAATCAATAACGTGCAATACATATTTCTTGGCCTCGTTTTGCGAACTTTTGTTTAATCGCGATAATCTGAAATACTAGCAACAACCTTAAAGCTTAAATAAAAGTTAATATTCTTGTCATGGACTATCAAAACCTAACTTTCGCACATGAGCATCCTTTTTATGGATCCGCGGCACCATCAACTCCTATGTCAGCAAAATCATCAAAGAACTCCGTACCTGTATCACAGAACATAGTGAGCCGAGGCCCAACAAGTAATACTTATGCATGAATGCACATGAACATCATCATTAGAAAACAGTTAGCCATTTAAATCCTTTTTTCTGTACTCGGGCCCTTAACCTAGGTAAACTGCTATAGAGCAACCGGTCAGGATTTTCTATCTAATACTGTACTATAGAGCACATTCAATCAACAACTGTACCCCTTATTCATTTTCCTTTTTCCTTTTTCCTTTTTCTTTTCATTTAACAGCACCTTATAGACCTTTCTCTTTCCAGTACACCATCCCTGTAGCAGTAATACCTTGTTTGTGAAAACATTTTCCCTTAATGTGTATGTCATGATATGCTATGATTCATGCAGTGTGACCATAAACTGTAACCTCTATACATCATCACATAGCAGTTCACCATCCAGAGATAACTCATCATCACTAATTCAGTCTCATAAACACAACACAATTAACGTATATATTACTATACAGATAACACATCTTCATAAATTTGGTCTTACATATATATATATATATTTATTTCATTATGTGGCAGTTCACAACCACATCAAGTTGATGTCTATAATCGACAGAGTTCATACAACTATTATTATAACAATATCAATCTCATTATAGCAACTCAATCATACTAAAATATATATATACACACACACACACATACACACATACTTATACATACAATTACAAGAATTATAAAATTAATAATCCTTCAGCATGCAATTCCGTGACACAGGTGAGTATTACTTACCGTCGCATGCTTTTCCAATAATAAACCTCTTTTAAACTTTTGAAGAATTCTTCCTGAAATTCCAAAATAACATCACATTTTATTATTACTAATTCCATTATTTAAATTTAAATTTACTTTTATTCTGAACTGGGTTTGCCCAACCCAATCGGGTTGGGTCAACCCGGTATTGTCTCTCCCTCACACGGGTCTAGCAGACCCGTGTGGGTTCATTTCCAGGAAGACCAGTGCAGGTGTTAGTTACTTGTTTTGTGATCGAAGATCGATCGAGAAATTTTGGTTTCAAAGATCTCGGCAGCCGTGACGTCTCCCCCTTCGTTGCCGGCTTGAATCTCCTCCATTTAATCCGAAACAGGCTTCATTGAACTCGCCTCACCATTATCTTTCTTTCGACATCGGACTTGTCTCAATCCGTTGTGGAATTTCCGTACCGTCTCTCCATCGCTGCCATTCCCCAAATTTCCAGATTAGGGTTCTTGATTTCCGTGCCAATATCTTTTTATTTTATTTTATGTTATTTGGTTTTCCAGCCTCTTTTACCTTTATGCCCCCCGCTTTCTTGTTTAATTACACGTACCAACCACCATTATTTACCAACTTGCCATTATGAATATCTTCATTTGTATTATCCCGTTTCCCACTTCTAAAATTCACGGTAATTTCATCTTACCTCCGATTGAAATAATTCTTTCGCTTATAAATTTTATTTCTCATATAGAATTTATGAAACATATTTTGATTTTATCTAATTCCATTTCACATATTCACCTTCAATCTAACCAATCCTATTATTTAACATGCCTAAAGACTTGGGGTATTACACACAGTGTGCAAAATTTGTTTGAGCATCCAGTTCCTTAAAGTAAGCCTCCATTTAAAACCTTGCAATACAAAAAGAGAATTAGTTTGAAAATAGAACCTTACCATGCCACCTTGAATTTTATATGGTTTACACAATATCCCTCAAACACTTGTGTTTTCCTTTTACTAACATCATTTGTCCCACACACTCTCACTCATGTTTGACTCTCGTCCCCACAAGAATAGAACTAAAAATAATTCAGAAAAAGAGGTAGGCATATAGATCCACATTTGAAAGGAACTCAGACTGTATGAACCGTTAACCTCCAAAGATGTCAAATTCAGCCATCCTATAGCAGCAATTAGTGTCCCACCAAAATGCTGTGCAGCAGCACAACTCAAATCGATACGATAAACAAACAAAGCATAATAATAAAACCAAATCATCCAGTCAATCCAAAGACCCATCCACAAAGCCAGCCATAAGCTATGAAAGCCAATAAGATCACTGACGCATGAGTTTATGAATCCATTCTAAAGCAACATAAGGATTTTTAACATTGAAGTAAAAAATAGAACAAAATATTATATGAAATTTATGCACCATAACCTCAATATCTTGGGAGGCTTTCTTAAAGACCCTCTTGTTCTGCTCTTGCCAAATAAGATAGACCATAATACTTAGAGAAGCCTTTTTCATTCTCGTGGTAACACCTTTTGTATTACCATGCAACCCTCTGAAAGCACTAGGAAGCATTTTATGAGCACTTTTCGACTTTGATCCATGCCCTTACTTTCTTCCAAAATGAATCAACCCAAGGGCACATAAAGAACAAATCCTACGAGTTTCCTCTTCCCTCTAGCAAAAACTACAATAGGTATTAATCAGAATAAACCGTAGCCTATCCTTAGTTTTTAGCCACCCCTAACTGCCAATCACAAAATGAAAGAGAACTTAGGTAGAGACCAAGCTTCCCAAACTACTCTCTTCCAGGCCACCTTATCTCTTTTAATCCTGAAAAATTCATAGGCATTTCGAGATAGAGAAAAGGTACCATGCCACTCTTGGATCTGAAGAATACCTTGGCCACACCTCCAGAACATTGAAGCATATAATCCTTAAGATAAACAATGTATTTCCACAGTGGTAAAGTTGAATCCATAAAGAGTCAATTTTTGAAATTGTAGACCCAAAAATCTACAATCAATGAAAAGTCGATTGAGGCTTTCGACAACCTGCCAATATACACTAGGTCGAACGAATGAGTGATGATAACCGGGGTGGTCTCATACGATCGATTCTAATGATGGAGGGGGAATTTATAGTGAGAGAAGTGAATAGACTTTTAGAGAGAGAAGTGGAACCAAAAGAATGACCAGAGAAATTCAAGAGGCTTAGACTACTCATATTTATAGTATTATAGCTCACATGTTTGGCACGTGAGTTGCGCACGCTGTCAATAATTAAACTTGTATTGGGCCGTTAGGCTCTTGTCAAACACAATTAAGTCTTATTTTGTATTAAAGCCCAACCTTTGGGCTTTACAGGGCCTGATGAGCTCTAATTGTCCATGTATGTCATATGGAGCTAAATGGAGCCAACATGCTTTAATTGTCGTACGAACTCATAAGTCTCACGGGCTCACAAGCCTTACATGGACCAATAGGCCTTAATCGTCGTACGGACTCACAAGTCTGACGAGGACTTACAAGCCTTAGATGGACCTACAAGTAAAGCTCGTACGGGCTCACAAACCTGACCGGGGCTCACAAGCCTTAGATGGGCCAACAGGCCTTTAGGTCGTACGGACTCACAAGCCTGACTGAGGCTTACAAGCCTTAGATTGGCCAACAGACCTTTAGGTCGTCCGGAAAATGTGTGTCCCGTTTGACCTAAAGGACTCATAAGTCTGACGGGCTCACAAGCCTGACTGGGGCTTGAAAGTCTTAGATTGGCCAACATGCCATAAACACTAGCAAGCATTGGTAAACACTACCAATGCTTGCTAGTGTTTATGTTGAAGGGAAAATGTGTGTCCCAAGGATTTCTAAGTCATAGGACGGTTTTTTGCACATACAGTTTGTCCCCCACTCTTGAAGTCAAGTTCCTTGGTTTTAAGAGTAGTGAATAATTTTCATCCATGGTCAACCTGTCGTATGAAAATACGATTAGAGAGAGAATTGAAAATTTTCCTACGAATGGAATACCCACTTTGTAGCTTCCAATGTCGTGCAGTATTCGAGGTGCTCCATTATTGATAATGATTCTCAAAGTCGCAGGCGCTTACGTACCACTTTCAATTCATGATTCACATGACTATAGTGACTAGGTCGAGTGACTTCGTGGTGGCTTTGGTATACAAGTTTTGTCGTTCGCTTGCTAGATTCAGCTTCCTTGTTTTTTTTAGTGGTAAAACTATGATAAAGATTTCGAAACTGCTAGAGGATGCCGCACGTAGTGCAATTTATATAAAAAATGGATCAATTTGCTACTTGTGTTGCTCGTAATTGAGTGCAACCTATGCTCATGTTGTGCTCCATGTGGCTTTATGTACGATTTGGTGAGGTTGTAAATAATTTTCACCTATTTGTGTCGAACGATCTTGGGTGTTAGCGTATTCCCTATTTATCCCCAGTCTCGAAGTCAAATTGGTTGGCTTGGAGAAACCCTGTGGATCAAAACATCACAAGTAAGTAGTGGTTGCATAAAAGATTTAATATTTTGGTTGCCGTATGACTTTTGCTTTGGTGGTGAACTGATTCTGGTGACTAGCTGGCAATGTCAACCAACAAAAAATTCTCTTGCCTGTTGCATTTTATGTCGATCGATGGTTCTACAAAGTCAGGTTGCCTAGCTTGGATGACAAGGAAATGTTAATATATAATTAATTAATTTGTGTCAGTATGCGAACTGAATGAAAAATAAATACAAGTATTTTAAGTGTCTTGAATCCCCTAACATAACCGATTGGGCAAGTGACATGTGAAGGATTGATATCACTCACCGGTTTGTGTAGTAGACAAACAGTTAATACAATATATGAATCAATCTCATGCCAATAAATATGGAAGTCAATCCCAACAAAATGCTTATATATTTGATTAGCTCCATATTGCAAAGATAGCATTGGTCGATCGAGATGCTTAGGACAAATAGGTGAATATTATTAGGAATAAAATTATTAGTAAATATGAAAAGTTCATGCGACGTAATCGTTGTAGTGTATGCATGACTGAAGCATGACTGAAGCAATCGTAGTAGTGCAAGGACAATTATCTTGGGAAAAGGAAACAATTTTAGTTGTGCAACATGAAATAATTACACGAACATGACTGTCTATTCCGATCGAACAAGGCTTTTCTCTTCTATAAATTTTGGTCGAATAGAGACTCTTTTATTTTTTAAATGCATGTCGAATGACATAAATTTTCATTTTAAGGATTTGTCAACCGAAACATTTATAGTAGAAGAAGAATGAAGTATGGGTTTGATACCTTGGTCGATTGAGATGATTTTTATTTTATTTAAGGCTACTTTTATGTCTGAGCTTCCCCGGTCGTTCCCATCTGTAACACCTGTCGAACAAAACAATATTATATTGAGAGAAACAGGCTCATCTTGACTTGAATCTTTGGTGACTCCACAATTGGATATGATGACTTCCCGTGCTTTATATTTTTCTGATGACCATGCTGCATTTTTTTTTTACACTTGTACTTCAAACAATTGATGTTTGGTTGAACGAGGATTTTAAAAGGTAATTTTTAACCTAAAATAATTTTTATCAATTCTTTGTCAACTAAGGCAATGTAATCATTCGCCACGCCTATTCTTCATGCATCTTTCAAACGGAGACAAAATCTTTTCATATGTTGGTTGAACGAAGGATTCACAATTCTCTATGCACCTTCTTCATATCTTGATCGAGCGAAGGAGTCACATTTATTTTTGATGGTTTTTCTTCTGATGTTAGTCGAATGGAGACAATACTACAACATGATTTTCTTGTATTGTTGGTTGAACGAGACAATGTTCATATCCATTGTATCCCTACTTGTGCTACCAAAGCATCTTTTACTCTACATATCCCTTTTGGTGCATCTTAACTAGTGTCGATCGCGCTTTGAATGTTGATGTGCAACTTGCTAGTTTGTCCCCCACTTTTGCAGTTAAATTGCTTGAGTTTTGAGAGTAGTTTGGAGTGGAAACTCTGAATTATTTTGAAAGGTAGCACCATCAAGGAATTTCGTGCTCCTCGACCGACAATGTGATTGTTGATAGACCAAAGTTGGAGTTGATCTCATCTAGACCGATATGGGTTAACTTTTGTTTCCTGCAGATGTGAGAAGGAGCAATACACGCTAAACAAATTATTTATACTTTCAAGTGACCATGTGATCTTCGGTCGACATCATGACCTTTGTTTATAGAGCCAATATGAAAACACAGTAAATCTTTTGTGTCTTGCGTGTCATTGCTTCAGCTTCTTTCAAATGTCGCTCGACACATTTGGTCTCTTGCCATGTATATAAACTCTAACAAGGTTTCCAATCTTTGATGCATCTACAGTTGATAGACGGAGAAATCGACACTTTAATGGTAGGGTAGCTATTATCGTTTATTGAGACTTGACGTCAAGTGTAGAGTAGGATTATTATCCGGTACAACTATATTATTGGATGGATATCTTTTCGGTCGACCATGTTGGAAAAAATGGTGGTCAACCACTATTTGACCAATAATTTTGTGGGTTCTAATCTTCAATATGAAGAGGAGAATTGGAGTTGAAAGTTGTCCAAAACCATTTTTTGGTTGAATGGAAATTGACTCCAAAGTGATCATGTGAAGCATGATATATTGAGTACAAAATAATAGAAATGTGGGAATCCCACATTTCATAATTGTGTTGTGTGACTTGGGTTTATAAACCCAAGTGTTGGATGTAAGACTTGGGCCCAATGGCACCCAAGCTTTTGTGAGGGAGAGAGGCTCTATATCATGGGTTTGGGCTCACTAAAACACATACACGCGCTCCAGGCCGAGCTCGGGCGAGGCTTATGAAGCCCATCTGGACTTAATCTTTTGCACTAGTCCACTAGCCAGATTCGTTGAATGTGGACATGAGGCTTAATTCAAATTTAAAATTTTCGTTACGGTATTAATTTAAATATTCCGTTACAATATGAATTCGGTTTAATACTGAATTTAATTGATTCTCCTTGGGTTCTACTATAAATAGTAGCCCAAATGGTATGGAAAATACACACCATTTTTACTCTACCGAAATACTTCTCCATAGCTTTCCATCTTCTCGAAATTCTGTTTGAGAGTGTTTTCACTGTTGGTTCGATCGATCCTGCCGGTATACCTGTGTCATCTACCGTTGGAAGTGAGCATTGTATCTTGGGAGGTTCTTGCCCGAAAAAGCAGACACCTGTGGCTGGGGCATTATCACCGTAAGGAGATTCGCATACTAGCGTACCTTGCTCTCTCTCCTCAATTCGTTATTCGGTAACTTATATAGGTAGATTTATATATTGATGTTTCTTGATATCTATATATGTTGCATGTATTCATAACACTTTGGAAACAATTCATTATTAACTAATATTTCCTAAAATCTTAAGGTGATAAACGATTATATAATTGTATGAATTGTTCGATCTTGCACGCTATCTATTCCAATTTAAAACAAGATTAACTTTGCTTGTAAAGCTAGTTGATATTTAAATTCACTTGGTTTATCTACTGGTGAATCATGCAACTATTGCTTTTTGTGTTTATAGGTTTCGATCCATTGCCTGCTAAATTTTTTGGTGTAATCTGTGCATGAAACTGTTACATCAATGATTTAAATTGACAATGGTTAATTGTGGATGCTTTATGATACCTACAAATTGACTGATTAAATTCACAATTGAGTACATTGTTTTTCCCTTATTTATTAAATTAATAATCAGTGCACATTTATTAGTGAAACGGCTACTTATCCATATATATTTATATAGACGGTTTACTATTTGTCTAAATCATAAACTAAAATTTAATATAAATGTGCATGGTCTTTAAGATACCAATATATCTCTAAACAAAGTATATGCATGCTACTTTTGGGATATGAAACATTGCAATTAAAGGATGATATTATTTCATTTCATCTGCATTTTTTTGGGGGTGCATACCATTAGATTAAAAGAGGAATAATAGAGAATAGAAATTCTAGTTCTGGAGATATTGGTCATGAACACCGGGAAGTGAAAATCTATTCCTTAAAATCATGCACTCTTGTTTCGGTTAGTGAAGAACTTATCCAATGATAGCATGATACAGTTACCTTGTTAGTACCAATAAAGATTGGTGTTTAGATGGTATGGGTACGGCTTACTTGTCTTCTAGGACTTTAGGATAGACCTCAGCAAGGGTGAAAGGGGACTTCTTTCATTTAACTCCTATGGTGTTCTAAGTGAGTGTACCCTTTTGAAATCCTGGGAAAACTGGTGCATCCTTGGTTGTTGTATCAAGCAACTCGACAGATACTTTTTTTGGATTATGAATGGAAGAACTTCAGTTGATCCCTGTACCAGTCACTGATTTGACTATTAATTTTCACTTTCCTTTTTGCATTGATCCCTTGCTAGTTGCTACTGATAGATGTTGAAAACATCTACTTTAAGTGTAAATTATCATTAGCATTTGTCACAAAATTGGGGTTTTTGAAGTGATTTTGTACAAATAAATGTTAATCACCATGGATGAATCACTTTGTGTTTATTTTCATATTTATAGGCCCCAATCATGAGTCCAACCCAAGTGAAGATCATGGAAGGTTTTTGTTGACATCATTGCTTACAACTTCTTCATTGCCATTCAACAATGGTTGACATTCAACAATGGTTGGCATTCAATAATGGTTGGCATTCAACAATGTTTGGCATTCAAGGTTGCCATGGTTGAATATTTGTCCTTGCCATTGCCTATATAAAGGCATGATCTATTCTTTGTTAAGGACACACAACACACCAAACACCAAACAAGAAGAAGAAGAAGAGGAGGAAGAAGGAGAAAAGAGAAGGAGTTCTTGCATCAAGTATAATAAGGGGGTTTTTCTAGTTATTTTATACTTATGTTTGTGAATTTTATTTATTGCTATTTGTTGTGTAAACTTAATATGAGGAACTAATCCTCTTACTAAGGTGATGATGGATTCACTCTATTGTGTTTAATAAATTTGGTTGAATTAATTGTGATTTATTCATGTCATGTCAAGTATTAAATTGCTATGTTTATTAATAATTAAATCTTGATGCTTAGCTACCATCTAGGTTTGATTAATGTGATGCAAATTGTAGTAGATGTCATGCTCAATTTGATAATAGCTTCTTGCAATTTATTACCAAAGTTACCTAGTCATAGATGCCATATACTAGGAGTTTTGTGATTATTTCATAAGTTACATTGATCCTAATGCATTCTTGTTTGTCAAATTAATCTAGATGCCATGGATAATTGCAAATTAAGGATAGATGTGGTAAGTTAGATGCCAATGACTACTACATGAATTAGAAAACTTGATCTTTGACATGCTTGGATGAATTCATAATTGATAACCATATGATTTAAATACAATAGAGTGGTGAAATCAAAGCCTTAGTATTTATTATTTGTGTTGATTTCTCAATTTTAGTTTTGGTGTTATTAATATTACTATAAAAGATAAAGAAAAGAAAAACTTGTTTTTCTAAGAATTAGAGTTAGTTAATCTTCAGTCCCTGTGGGTACGACACTCGTCTTTGCCACATTTATACTACTTGAATTCGTGCGCTTGCGAGTATAAATAGAGTTTTAGAATTACTATTTTTTTAGTAGTTTTAAAACGATAACAAGTTTTTGGCGCCGTTGCCGGGGACTGAAGTTATTAATTTATCTCTAGTTTCAATTGTGTATATTATTGCATATTTATTTATTAGTTTATTTAATTCTTTCAGTACATGCTTGGACGTCGATCCAAAAGTCTTAACCTACTTGAATACGATCCGGAGATTGAGCAAACTCTCGCACAACTCAGAAGAGAGGCAAGAGTGAAAAGAAATATGGAAGAACAAAATATAAATGCTCTTGCCCAAGTCGTAAATCCACAAGCTAATGCACAAGTCCGGAGGCCAATGAAGAATTCATTTATACCTCAGAATTTGGCTCAACCATCAAGCATAGCACTTCAACCCAATGTTCAAGGAAATGTCACATTCTCTCCAACTTTGCTTAATGCAGTACCTCATTTTAGAGGCACACCATTAGATGATCCGTATCTTCACATCAGGGATTTCTTTGACCTTTGTATGACACAACGTGTCCAGGGTTTGACACCAGAGGAAGTTCGACTCATTTTGTTCCCATTTTCCCTCAAAGATGCTGCAAAATTATGGTTCAATTCATTGGCCCCAGGATCGATCAATTCATGGGAGGAAATGGCAACAAAATTCTTGAAGAAATTTTTTCCAGCCCAGAAAACAAAGCAATTAAGGAGAGAGATTCAAACATGGCAGCAAAAGGATGGTGACTTATTCTATGAAGCTTGGGAGCAATTTAAACAACTTCTTCTCAAATGTCCACACCACAACCTATCTCAAGAAGATCAAATTCAAGCTTTTTATGAAGGGTTGGATGCTAACAATACAAGCATCGTAGACTCTGCATGTGGAGGTGTGTTGATGGAGAAAAGTAGTGAAGAAGCTTTTGAGTTATTTGAAACTCTAAGCGAGAATTCTCAACAATTCTCTTCTCGAGGAAAGCAAGGAGCAAAACTTCCAAGAGGCGTGTACGAAGTCCACACCACAGATAGGAATCAACCTCAGTTGAAAGCCATGGAACAAAAAATTGATATGTTGGTAAAAGCATTTTCTGCTCAGAATTCGTCATCATCCCAACAAGCAGCTCAAGTTTTAGTATGCGCAATTTGTTCTCAATCAGATCACACTACAGAGACGTGTCCCATGTCTCCTCTTTCAGAACAAGAACAAATCAATTATGCGGGGCAAGGTGGTTTTTATCCCAACAATATTCCATATGCAACTACAAACCATCCGGGATGGAAAACTCATCCAAATTTTGGTTGGAGGGGACAAGATCAGAACAAGCAAATCCATCAAAATCAGCAGCAAGCACAAACAGAACCAAGAAAAACTTCTTTGGAAGAACAAATGGCTCTTCTTGCTCTTAATACCAATAATTTCATTCAAAAGATGACGCAGCAGAATAGCATTTATGATCAACAATTCAGCAATACTCAAGCTTCCATTCAGAAACTTGAAGTTCAAGTTGGTCAAATTGCAAAACAATTAAGTGAAAGAGAATCTGGCAGACTTCCAAGTCAGACAGAAATGAATCCGAAAGGTAAGGAACAAATGAATGCCATCACTACTCGTGGAGGACGAACTGTGGGATATTTGGACAAAGACGTTTCCGAAAATGAAGAAAGGTCACAGAAGAAAGAATCCACAAAGATTCAAAGCAAGGTTAGTGCGCCTGTAAAAACTCAGAGTTTTGAACCTCATGTGCCTTTTCCTAGCCGATTGCAGAGCGAAAAGAGGGCTGAACAAATGCAGAAGGTCATGGATATTTTTCGGAAGGTTGAGATTAACATACCTCTCCTAGACGCAGTCCAACAAATTCCAGCTTATGCAAAATTTCTGAAGGATATTTGTACAAGAAAGAAGAAGCTGGCACTATACGAGAAGGTGATGCTAACTGAACAATGCAGCGCCGTGTTGAACAAGAAACTACCACCAAAGTTGAAGGATCCAGGAAGTTTCACTATTCCTTGTGTTGTTGGTCAAGTTTCTTTTGAAAAAGCGTTTCTAGATTTAGGTGCTAGTATTAATCTAATGCCATATTCTGTTTTTGTGCAGCTAGGTCTGGAGAAAGAGTTACAATCGACTTCAATCACTTTGCAATTAGCGGATCGATCAATAAAATTTCCAAGGGGAATTATAGAGGATGTGCTTGTCCAAGTTGACAAATTCCTCCTTCCAGCAGATTTTATCATTCTTGACATGGAGGAAGACAGAAATGTACCAATTATTTTGGGTCGACCTTTCTTGGCCACTGCAGGAACTATTGTGGATGTTCAAAAGGGTTGTTTGTCTATGACAGTGCAAGGACAAACAGTAGAATTTAAGCTTTTTGAAGCTACACGACATCCATCGGATATCAGGGAATGTTTCAGCATTGAAATTGTAGATGATTTAGTTTTTGATACATTTTTGGAGCATCATTCTACTGATCATTTGGCAACTTGCCTTACTTTTCCTGAATTGCAGGTTAATGAAGATGGAGGAGTTGCGGAATTTTGTGCATATCTGGAGAAGCAGGAACTATCAAATAACCAATGGAGACGAACTTTTGAAGTTCTTGGTCCTCCACTCACCAAAGTGATCCCTTCCATTGAATGTCCACCAAAGCTAGAATTGAAGCAACTTCCGGAGCATTTGAAATATGCTTACCTTGGTGTTGATGAAGCATTACCTGTCATTGTAGCTGCTAATCTTACTGTTTCAGAGGAAGAAAGTCTTTTGCGGGTGTTACGTGAATACAAGAGTGTTCTTGGATGGTCCATTGCTGATATCAAGGGCATAAGTCCTACTATGTGCATGCACCGAATTTTGCTAGAAGATGATTCAAAATCCTCGCGGGAAGCACAAAGACGCCTAAATCCAGCTATGAAGGAGGTTGTCAGAACTGAAATATTGAAGTTGCTTGATGTTGGAGTTATATATCCTATTTCTGACAGCAAATGGGTGTGTCCAGTGCAAGTTGTTCCCAAAAAGTCAGGAATCACAGTGATCACCAATGAAAATAATGAGCTCATCCCAATAAGAAAACAGACAGGGTGGCGTGTGTGTATTGATTACCGGAAGCTAAATTCTGCTACAAGAAAGGATCACTTTCCATTGCCATTTATTGATCAAATGCTAGAAAGACTAGCTGGCCATTCTCATTATTGTTTTCTTGATGGATACTCAGGTTATAACCAGATTGTCATTGCACCTGAGGATCAAGAGAAGACAACTTTCACATGTCCTTTTGGAACATTTGCATACAGAAGGATGCCGTTTGGACTATGCAATGCACCAGCTACATTTCAACGATGTATGACAAGCATTTTCTCTGACATGGTGGGTCATATCATCGAGGTATTTATGGATGATTTCTCTGTGTTTGGTTCTTCTTTTGACACATGCCTTTATAATCTTGCCTTGGTTTTGGAAAGATGCAAGGAAACTAATTTGGTTCTCAATTGGGAGAAATGTCACTTTATGGTGCAAGAAGGTATTGTTCTTGGCCATCTCATTTCAGCAGATGGGATTGCGGTGGACAAAGCGAAAATTGAAGTTATATCTAAATTACCACCTCCCACTTCAGTTAGAGAAGTGCGATCTTTTCTTGGACATGCAGGGTTCTATCGTCGCTTTATCAAAGATTTCTCGAAGATTTCTCGGCCACTATGCAGTCTGCTTACCAAAGGTGCAGTTCTCAACTTTAACGATGAGTGTCTACAAGCATTCAACAAATTAAAGCAGTTACTTACGTCAGCACCAATAATGATAGCACCAGACTGGAGTTTACCATTTGAGCTCATGTGTGATGCAAGTGATTATGCAGTTGGGGCGGTATTGGGTCAAAGAGTTGACAAGTTGCCACATGTCATTTATTATGCCAGTCGTACTCTTAATGATGCTCAGCTCAATTACTCAACAACAGAGAAAGAATTACTAGCAGTGGTCTTTGCACTGGAGAAATTCCGATCATACTTAATTGGTTCCAAGGTGATTGTATACAGTGATCATGCGGCTCTCAAATATTTGTTTTCCAAAAAGGACTCAAAGCCAAGATTAATTCGTTGGATATTATTGCTCCAAGAATTTGATTTGGAGATAAAAGACAAGAAGGGAGCAGAGAATGTTGTAGCAGATCATCTCTCTCGTATTGTTCAAGGAAATAGCAATGACCAAACTGAGCTGCCATTGAATGAAAGCTTCCCAGATGAACAACTTCTTGTTGTACAAATTGAGGTACCTTGGTATGCTGACATAGCTAATTATCTTGCAGAAGGTGTTATTCCCAAGAGCTGGACTTATCAACAACGAAAGAAATTCTTCTCCACAGCTAAGCATTATTTTTGGGACGAGCCCTATTTGTACAAGCATTGTGCTGATCAAATTATTCATAGGTGTGTGCCCCAAGAGGAACAACGAAGTATTTTGCAATTTTGTCATACATTTGCTTGTGGGGGTCACTTTGGTACTCAAAGAACTGCTACAAAGATTTTGCAATCCGGATTCTATTGGCCCACGCTCCATAAAGATGCTCACAATTTTTACTCTACATGTGATAATTGTCAGAGACTTGGCAATATTTCCCGCAGGAATGAAATGCCACTCAACAATATTCTGGTGGTTGAAATCTTTGATGTCTGGGGAATAGATTTCATGGGGCCATTTCCTAAGTCTTTTGGAAATGAGTACATACTGGTGGCAGTAGATTACGTATCCAAATGGGTTGAAGCTGTTGCAAGCCCAACCAACAAAAGTGACGTCGTGACCCGATTACTTCAAGGAGTAATATTTCCCAGATATGGTACTCCACGTGCTATAATCAGTGATGAAGGAAAGCATTTTCTGAACCGGAGTGTGGCTGCACTTCTTGCCAAATACAACATCACACATAAGATTGCCACTGCTTATCATCCTCAATCTAGCGGACAGGCTGAGATTTCTAACAGAGAAATCAAACGAATTCTGGAGAAGACAGTGAATATCAAGAAAACTGATTGGAGTATAAAATTAAACGATGCTCTTTGGGCATATCGAACTGCCTACAAGACTCCAATTGGCATGACTCCATACCGTTTGATTTTTGGAAAGGCTTGTCATCTTCCTGTAGAACTTGAACACAAGGCATACTGGGCAATCAAAAGGCTCAACTTTGATTATGATGCTGCTGGTGAGAAGAGAAAATTACAACTAAGTGAACTTGAAGAAATACGTGATGAAGCGTATGAAAATGCGCGAATTTACAAGGATAGGACCAAGCGATACCATGATCAGAATATTTTGGCTAAAGAATTTTCTCCTGGTCAAAAGGTACTTTTGTTTAATTCTAGATTTAAACTTTTTCCAGGGAAATTACGTTCGCGATGGTATGGTCCATTTCAAGTTGTTCATGTATACCCACATGGTGCTGTTGACATCAAGAACTTGGAGACGGGAAATGAATTCAAAGTTAATGGGCATCGCCTCAAACATTACTTTGAAGCCAATTTTAATGCAGCAGTGTCTAGTATTACACTTCGCGAAGCAGGTAAGTAATTAAAAGGTATCACTTCGTCTAGCTCAGACGTTAAATACAGCGCTCATGGGAGGCAACCCATATTTTGATCTCACGGTATGTGATTGTGAAATTTAAAAAAAAAAAATAATAATAAAAAAAATAATATTTCTGCACTGCAACCCTTCTTACTGTTTTTACTTCTACTCATTTCTAATTTCCTCTAGCAGCCATCGCAAACATGCCGAGACGCCCCCGTTCGTCTACCTCCCAGCCGAAAGACCGTCTCTTCCAGAGAGCTGATATCATCCCGGAATGCAAGATCGACACACTCATTCAACAAGCCGATGCTACTCGGTGGGCGATGCAGTATTTGAGGACGCACAATTTGATGTTTCTCGTGGATCCAGATCCTCATATGAACTTGCCCGTCTATCCGGAAATCGTTCGTTCGTTTTATTCTACTCTTAAGGAGGTCGAGAAGGGCACAGTGTATGAGGTAATCATAGTTGGCGTAAAAGTTCGATTTACGACAGCAGAACTCTGTTTTTGTCTAGGTTTTCCACTCGAATATGATGCTTCAACTGGATTTAAAGCACCTATCACGGCAACAAAAGAACAGATGATTAATGAGATGTGCCGGGGTAAGTACGATCGATATGCCAAAGCTACACGACGTTCTTACTTGCCACCAAAGATGTGGATGCTGGACGACGCCATTAGAAAAAATCTCTGCCCCATCGGCCATTCTCAACAGCGACGGAGCAAGTTCTTAGCAACCTTATACTATATGTATAAGGGAACCTGGTTTGATGTAGGAAATATTTATATGGCTTCAATGCTCAAGGCCAAACTTTTTGTAGAACAGAGGCCTACCAAAGTTGGAAAATTATATTTTCCAAGGCTCATCACGCGATTGCTTCAATTCAAGGGTATTCGGCCTCCTCGACCTCAACAATCTTCAGAATATCCAGTCACACTACTGGAAATGTGGACATGGAGCCAAAGTACAAGCAATATGCGAACTGCTCGAACTGCTTTAGCACAACATGCTGAGGATACCTCACAACATGGAGCATCACCACTGCTAGCTGTAGCCTCTTCACCTCCACCCACACTGAGTACAATTATGGGGCATTTAACCCAATTGGGGGCTCGACAACAGCGAATAGAGCAAAAGTTGGATACTCTTCTGGAGATGATGAATTCCTTCAACTAATCACTTTCGAGATATTTCACCCCAGGTTTTATCTTTCTTTGCCTTGTTTTTACATTGTTCAATTTCATTGGCTTCTGTGACATTGAGGACACTGTCTCGTATAGGTAGGGGGTGGTAGCATATTCATGCATTTTGATCAAGCATTTTGATGAATGAGTTGATACAATTAAGTTTGAGTCATTTTTTTCTATCTGGATTGTTAGAAAACAACTTCTAAAACTCTTTTGTGCACAAATACTAAGCCTCGTGGTAAGATGGATGATAATGCATAATACTAAGAGAATTTACCAGATAAAACACAAATTAAGTTCTAAATAAGTGGGAGAGATGAGTAAACAACTTATGAACTTTCATTGATCTGTTGAAATGGATAATTGCTGTCAATGAACACCATTACATGGTTTGTGGAACGTTGGTTGAATGCTGAGGATGATATTGATCAATTTTTGAGATTTCAATTGTAATTGTTTGAGATTTTGTTTGTGAGGTATGTCAAAAAAAACAAAAAAGAAAAAAGAAAAGAAAGAAAGAAAAAAAAAAGAGAAAAGAAAAAAAAAAGAAAAGAAAAGAAAAAAAGAAAAAAGAAAGAAAGAATGGTAAGTTATTCTAAGTCTTCAAAATTCTTAGGAAGACAAGTACAATCTTATTTTATTTCTGATTCCACTAGGATTCTATTATTTGTTCTTATCTCAAAAATTTGATCTTTAAAATCCAAAGCACGTTTGTGGTAAGAATGGTGGAAGTTCTAGACAGCTGATATACCTATCATATGATCAATGTTTGTTTCTTTGTTTGTCCTTAAATTGACTTTTCTTCTGAGTGCATATATGTTTTCCAACTCCATGAGAGAAATTCCAAGCACTAAAATCCTTCTTTAACCTGTGAGAATATGGAGTTGATGCTTTTATTTGGATAATTCTTCTAAGTTATATGCATTATGGTTTGTGGTAAGATGGTTCTGGCTTAGTGCACACACACAAATTCTGGAAGTTGTGATCAAAATACTCTGGATAGCATTAGTGAGCTCTTACTTTTTGTTATACTCAAAGAAAGTAATTTCTTTTTCAAATTATTCATAATGGAATGATATTTACGCTTAAATTGCTAGGGACTAGCAAAAAGCTGGTTGGGGGTTGTGATAGATGTTGAAAACATCTACTTTAAGTGTAAATTATCATTAGCATTTGTCACAAAATTGGGGTTTTTGAAGTGATTTTGTACAAATAAATGTTAATCACCATGGATGAATCACTTTGTGTTTATTTTCATATTTATAGGCCCCAATCATGAGTCCAACCCAAGTGAAGATCATGGAAGGTTTTTGTTGACATCATTGCTTACAACTTCTTCATTGCCATTCAACAATGGTTGGCATTCAATAATGGTTGGCATTCAACAATGGTTGGCATTCAAGGTTGCCATGGTTGAATATTTGTCCTTGCCATTGCCTATATAAAGGCATGATCTATTCTTTGTTAAGGACACACAACACACCAAACACCAAACAAGAAGAAGAAGAAGAGGAGGAAGAAGGAGAAAAGAGAAGGAGTTCTTGCATCAAGTATAATAAGGGGGTTTTTCTAGTTATTTTATACTTATGTTTGTGAATTTTATTTATTGCTATTTGTTGTGTAAACTTAATATGAGGAACTAATCCTCTTACTAAGGTGATGATGGATTCACTCTATTGTGTTTAATAAATTTGGTTGAATTAATTGTGATTTATTCATGTCATGTCAAGTATTAAATTGCTATGTTTATTAATAATTAAATCTTGATGCTTAGCTACCATCTAGGTTTGATTAATGTGATGCAAATTGTAGTAGATGTCATGCTCAATTTGATAATAGCTTCTTGCAATTTATTACCAAAGTTACCTAGTCATAGATGCCATATACTAGGAGTTTTGTGATTATTTCATAAGTTACATTGATCCTAATGCATTCTTGTTTGTCAAATTAATCTAGATGCCATGGATAATTGCAAATTAAGGATAGATGTGGTAAGTTAGATGCCAATGACTACTACATGAATTAGAAAACTTGATCTTTGACATGCTTGGATGAATTCATAATTGATAACCATATGATTTAAATACAATAGAGTGGTGAAATCAAAGCCTTAATATTTATTATTTGTGTTGATTTCTCAATTTTAGTTTTGGTGTTATTAATATTACTATAAAAGATAAAGAAAAGAAAAACTTGTTTTTCTAAGAATTAGAGTTAGTTAATCTTCAGTCCCTGTGGGTACGACACTCGTCTTTGCCACATTTATACTACTTGAATTCGTGCGCTTGCGAGTATAAATAGAGTTTTAGAATTACTATTTTTTTAGTAGTTTTAAAACGATAACAGCTACTCTGCTAATTCGTTATCCTCTTAGGTGCAATTAGGCCAACTTTCCATACCTCTGATGCTCAAAGAATTTTATGATGCGACAAGCTTGTCAATAAACAAACAATTATTTTAAACGTTGAGATAGACAAGCTTTATGGTTATGCGTGGTTGAGACCAAAGTTAAAGCTGGGACTTCAACCTTCTGAGAGTATGCTTTTCTTTTCAAAAAATAAAGAGACATTATGCTACTAACTCGTAAGCATCTGAAAATTGAGTTACCATTCAAAAGATTATAGCTTAGATGTTTTATGAAAGTTGGCTAAAGCGATCACTGGTAATGTTGTCATGTAACGGCAGCAGTTGGAACTTCTTTCCAGCTGCTTTTATTTATGCTTTTGATAGTTATGCTGATAGGAGAAGATTGTGGTGTGGATAACCTCTCATAATCAGTTCTTTTAAACATTCTAATCTTTAAGAATAATATATTAGGTTTTAGATATTTTGAAAGAATCTGAATGTGTAGATCATTTTGAGGCTCTACGTTGCTGTCATGGACAATAATTTCACTAAATCTATATGTGGCAGTTTTAATGTTATAATCTTTTAAAATAATGTTGGGTTTTAGAAATTTTGGGAGGCCCTGAATGTGTAGATCATCGATCACAATGCCTTTGTCTATTTAGCTTGATAAAAGAGAGGATGTAGCTCATTGTTAAGAACCTCGATTAATGTCTTTTGGTTTCTTCTTTTCCAACATAGTCTTGTGCATTTCTCCTGATTTTGGGTTTCAGAACATGTGTTCGCGAAGTTTCAATAGATTCCCTTATAGTCTGTGAACATAAGCAACCTTATGATTCTTGATGTTTTAGGTAAAGTATGGTGTTACAGAATGAAGTATTGGATTAAGCTTTATCTGTGCAAGGTTGCATGTGTTTCAGCTAGATGAGAAGTAGAAAGAGCAAAGATGCTTGAACTTAGATTTTTGATATGAAAGACTAGATTGATTTTGGCAATAATCTTTGTGGTCAAGGAATAACCGGAGGTTATTCAATTTGCTTCAGTGGTTTCGCCCTTGCAGGTGAAGATTTTGTTGGATCTGCTCTCTTTAATCAGAACCTAGATTTAGCATTTTTCTTTGAGAGTGGTGAATTGCTGAGATTCAAAATGCTACGTCGAAGTTAGTGATTTTGTCATACTGTAGAATCATCAATAAGATGTATTGGAGAAATTTCATTCTTGTAGAAACTGATAAAAAAGTTTCCTTCCTCATTAGCCATTCTCTAGGAAGCACAGACTCGTCAAAAATGGGCAATGAATCCGTGTCGGACTATGGTGGAGAATTTTATTTTTTACATTGCAATTAAAGGATGATATCATTTCATTTCATTTCATCTGCATTTTTTTGGGGTGCATACTATTAGATTAAAAGAGGAATAATAGAGAATAGAAATTCTAGTTCTGGAGATATTGGTCATGAACATCGGGAAGTGAAAACCTATTCCTTAATGATAAGATTATCTAACCAGCTAGATGTTGAGCCATTGAATGTTGCTGGCCAAACTCGTATGGTATATATGCTCAAACTCGGATCCTAGTGCTTGTAAATGTTAATTCTTGGTAGTGCAAGCAAGTCTTGCATAGTCAACCTTTTACGGATCCAAATGTCGGCAGTTTCTGTGGGAATTAAGCACAACCTTCCCCGGCATTTTGTACTTGAGTTATTGTCTACAAGCCCTTGCCTGCAAAAAAAGAAGAAATTAAGTTGTAGGCATGACTCATTGTGGAACATAAATAATTTCTTATGTTCTGGACAAGTCAAAGAAGGATTTCTCTTCTGCTCATCTCCGTACAAATATTGAAGCCGAGGAGGATTTTTCCTGCGGAGATAAAGAGAATGAAATCTACGATCAAGTTGGTCTTTACCCTTAACAAGTTTGGTACATTACCAATTAGTGTTTTAAGAGGTGTATAGACATGAAGTTCTATTGTCGTGTTGAAAAATATTTGATTGCAAATTGGGTGGAAGCTTTTATACACTCTGTCCTTTCCAAGTAATAACTATTGATGAGTTGTGTTGATGTTCCTTTTCTTTTTTCAGTTGAAAACGCTTACAGTCCTCAGCTTAATTATTAGCTTTGTCCCTACACATGTTCTGCTAGCTACACAGCAGACTGGAGGCATTTCGCGATACCATTGGCATATCTCAGAAACAATGACAGCAACTGAGCATGTTATTGTCTTTTCTTGGAGGCACGCCTGCAACATGGATTTCATTTTTTTCCCAAATGATAATTAACGTGCGACATTATGTGTAAGCATGCATAAATATGAGTTCATTCTAAATTGATATCATATTTCATTGTTAAAAATATAATAGTTTGAGTTTCCTAGCGTTTAGAAGCTGAGATGTTCGAACGGATGATATATTGATTTTGCATTGTGAATTTTGTTTGTTCTATTTGTTGATTAATGGATTACATATCGTTTCGGCACTGTCATTTTGGATGCTCAGTAAGATTATTTCTATTTTGTGGATAGGTTGATACGTTGAGTCTAGTCTTACGAATTTATTAAAACAAAATAAAAGTATTTATGAGCTGAGTCTAGTCTTACGAATTTATTAAAACAAAATAAAAGTATTTATGAGCTGTACTTGAGATGCATATGCGGCTGGCGTGTACTTGGTTTTTTACTCATAATGTAAACAAATCTAAAATAATTCTCCAAAAGAGCGTGAATTGCATGTCAGAAAAGGAGAGACGTTCACCAATAAATTTATAATAGCTTTCACAATTAACAGAAATGTTAGGGGTGATAACTTAAAAGACTGGGATAATATAACAATACCATATTCTAAAGGGACTCGTAAACAAATCGACTCCATGATAACAAACTAATTCAATTTGAAGAGAGAGAATTCCAATTGCTGTAGATCCTCCTCATATTTTTGCAACCATAGATAAATCCTTATTTACCACTGAATCATTCATTCCCTTGGCAGTCATTTCTAAGCAAACAATGTCAGCTTCTTGAAATTTCCCTTGGTGTCGAAGACCAGCAGAAAGATCATCACAAATGCAGACATTTGGGAGGAAACCATTCTCAAACATTTCTCTATACCAAGCATACGCCGCACCAAAATCTTTTAGCTCGCAATGTCCCTTAACCAGTATGTTGTAAGTATTAGCTTTAGGAAACAATCCTCTAGCCTTCATATCACTCACAATATTCCTTACTTCAGACAGCCTCCCTTCCTTGAGATGCCCCATGATCAGGCTGTCACAGGTCATCTTGTCAGGATGTATTCCCTGGTCGACCATCTCCTTGTGCAAAGCAAATGATTTTTGAACATCTCCATGCTCTACATAACAACGTATAAGAGCATTATAGACAACTCTATCAGGAGCCAAACCCATCTTTAGCATTTCATCAACTAATTTCTCCACAACCGCCATTCCTTCCTTCCCAAATCGACTAATCAGAGGATGATATGTGTGAACAGTAGGCGTGATTCCTTTTTCCTTCATCGTCTCATATAAATCAAGACATTTCTGGAATATTCCTGCATTAGAATATGCTGAGATTAAGGAATTGTACGTGAATACATCAGGAATTAAACCCCTGCTTTTAATTTGGAGAAACAAGTCTTCAGCTTCTGTTACCCTTCCCAATTTACAGAGCCCACGAATGAGTACATTGTAAGTTACAATTGTGGGATCTATTTCACTTCCCACCATCTCGTCCAGGAACCTAAATGCATCTTGCAATCTACCCATCATGCAACAACCATCTATAAGCATAATATATATTTGAGCATTTGGCAAAATCCCTCTCCCCACCATATCCCTGAGGAGTATTTCAGCCTCAAGAACCTTACCATCCTTGGACAAAGAATGAATCAAAGAACCATAACTTATCACATTTGGCTTTATTCCACTATTTTCCATAACTTCAAGAATCTGGAAACATTTATCAAAACGGCACAGCCTTCCATAACCGCTGATCAGGATGTTGTACGTCTCCACATTCCAAGCAAGTCCCTTCTCTTTTATCTTCCTTGCCCAGTCCTCAGCCTCATCTATCTTTCTCATTTCACAAAACTTGGAGATCAGAGGATTGAAAGTAATGCCATTGGGCTTCAACCCTCGAACTTCCATTGCTTCAATAGTTTCAATGGCTTTGCTCATAGTACCTCTTCGACAATACCCATTCACAATTATGTTATAGATCACCTCATCCGGAACAAACCCATTTTCCATAAGTTGCTTCAAAACTTCCTCTGCCTTTTCAACCTTCCCTGCCTTACATAAGGAACTGAGCAAAATGCTAGCTGTGTAATTATTAATCATAACTCCTTTCCTAGATGCTTCCTCATACAAGGCAATTGCACCTTCACTATCTCCGCATCTCGAATGTCCATCCAAAAGGATACTATAGGTAAAGCCATCAGGCATAAACCCATGTGCTTCCATCTCGTGCACTACACTTTTGGCTTCCCCCATCCTCCCCACCCGACAAAGAGAACCAAGCAAGGAATTTAAGGTGACAATATTTGGCTCCACATTCTCTTCCCTCATCCTTTCCCTCACCTTAAATGCCTCCTCTACATCCCCAACTTTACAATACCCATCAATGAGGGTATTGTAAGTAACCAGGTTGGCAACTACCTTCCTCTCACACATTTCCTTGAACTTCTTCCCTGCATCTCTCATATTCCTCTCTTTGCATAACCCACCAATTAGTACATTGTAAATAAAGACAGTCGGACTAAGTCCTCTCCTTTTCATGTCATCAACCAGCTCGTTGGCCCTTTTCATGTCCCCTAACTTGACAGCAGCCTGCACCACTTTCCCATACACAAAGCTATGGGCCCCGAACCCAGATGCCACAATCTCCTCAAACAGATTAAGAGTTTTATGAAACTGCTTTGAACCCACCAGATATTCAAGAAACAACTTCATAGAAGGTAAAGAAGGAAGCATACCATCATTTCTGATCAAGTCGTAGACTTTAGTTGCTTCAGGGAGCATCTTTGCCTCACAACAAACGGAGAGGAGTATACTAGAGAAAGCAGGTTTCAAGGAGGGTGCGGACAAAGAGAAAAGAGAAAAGAGATCAGAGGGTGAAGAAAATACTGATTTTGTCTGAATGAGGGAGAGAAGCAGCCGATGTGCAGTATCTGTGCGGTCCTGTTGGAGGAGAACTCGGAGCTTGAGAACTTGTTCATGGTGTTCTTGGTCCAGCAAGTTCAGTGATTTGTCATCAACGACTTCTGTCCGATATTGGGATCGGGAAGAGCAACTATAGGAGAATAAGATAGGATGTTTGATTAGGGGAGAGAGTGGAATTTTGTGGACAAAATTAATGTTCCTTGCCATTGTGATAGCAATATGCGGTTCTGTTGTGTTCTTCCCTTCACTTTTCTAGCAGTCTGTCAAGAAAAACACATCCCTTCAAAAAAAAACAACAATAAAGAATCTTAAAAAACATGCACCTTTTTTTCCTAGGCTTTTCTTAACTCTTAATCAATCAAGGAGTTCCAAGTATTTTAAGTTTCAATTTTTCCTTCGGTTGCCCAAATTGTTATATATGTATATACATAGCAGCTATTAAACACCCCAATCCTTACGGCCCATGTCATTCCATTCGTATGTGGTAGTGGTGTCTAAGCATGTAACATGTAAAGTAGTTCATTTGTTAAACGAGTGTCAGAAGCTCATACCTACGGTTTTAGTGGCCGCTGGTACAATAAAACGTGACCGCTGCTGAGTGACAATCTATTGTCACGGTTCTAAAAAGCCTGGGAATATTATCATTTGAACACAGCTCTAAGTTTTAATGATTCTGCGGTTTTCAGACCACTGGTAAAGTATACCATGGTTTTAAAACCGCGGCTACATCAAATATATATATATATATCCACAGATGGCAGAAGCTATCAATTTGTTACATCGTTTAAAAAACCGTGGCTAAATTTGAATTAAAATTCAATATCAGTTTAAATTAAAATTTCTAATTAATTAAAATTATATAATAATAATTAGCAAACTGTGCATCTTTGATTCTTACGTCAGTCATGAGAAATAGCAGGCTCCTGGATTGAAGTGGAAGAGCGTAGAAGAGACTCTGAAGTGTTTGACACATGTGGATCAGTAATAGCTGAGGAATGTACCTAAATCATGTCACAAGAATACCCAATGAAGCATATATATCCAACCCAAACCAAACTCAAAAGGAAAGTCTAATATCACTAACATTTGACTCCCTGCCACCATATTATCTCTCCAGCCAAGCACTAGTATCAATTTCTAGCAAATGAAACTCATATTTCTCAGCTCACAACTCATCACAAGAATATCCAATGAAGCACTAGTATACCTGCCAACATAGACTTCCCAGCCAAGCACTAGTATATATAAGGCATGTACATAATAATCATCACAAAAAAGCACCAGAGTCATAAACTGTACATCCATGGAAAAGCAAATGATCCTCAACCATTTGAAGATCAACCCAAAAAGAATTGTCACACTTAACACAAGGACACAAAATAATATAATACTTCCATCACTATTGCTACCATTCATCGAAGTGAATTCAAGAAACTTTGCAATCCCTTGTGAATATTCAAGACTCGCTAGATTCTTAGTAATCTAACTCTTATCCATAGTTTGATTGGTTGCCTATACCCATGACATGTAATTAATTAAATGCATGTCTTTACTAAAATGCAAATAGGAAGAAGTGCGTGAAAGAAATTTAGAGACTAGATAGATACATCATGAAGATGAAACACTAGACACAATGCAAAATTTTACCATTTTTCAAGCGGGAAAAGAAGCTAAGATGATGATACAATGACATTCACCCATGTCTAAAAGACAGGAAAGTGCTATATATGAACTGTCCAAAATGCCAATAAAAAATAAAGTACCATGGGGTACATAAGGGAAGAAGAAACTCTTGGACTTAGGTGCACTGTGCAGTAGGTTAAAAAGGAATTTATGTAAATACATGTAAAGATAATCACACGAGCTAAGAGATAAACTCTTGGAAGAAAAAAAATTCTAAATCAATGATGTAATTACAGAGACACAAACCACTTTGGGCATAATGCACAAGTCGATAATCACACAATAGCTAATTCACTTTGGGCAACAAGTTGTTAATTTGAACCACATATTTTATTATATTTGATCGGAGATATAGAATTACCTGTAAACAACTTGAAAGACAACTGATATCCCACAAAAATCAGCTAGGGCTGTGAATAGTCATTTATTTTGCGTTTTTTTGTCCCAGCCGAAATGTTCGGGTTTTTTTTAACTCCTGGAAAACCAACCAACACATTTCTATACATATTGAAAACCAACCCTTTGGTTTGGTCAGTCTGGCCGATTGGCCTGGGCCTTTTTTATTGGGCTTTAAAGAGTCAAATTAAAATAAACTTACAATGTAGTCCAGCAGTCTAAATAGAAGGCTTAAAAGCCCACATAAGTCCAGCAACAATAAAATTCACTAATTCAGTTCTACTACTCTACAGAGGGCAGCAAAATAAAATATTAAATACAACAAAATGAGAAATGCAGTAGTTTAAAACGCTGCCTGCAGCAGATTAATTATAATAAAATTAAATTAAATGAGTGCATATAAGAACAAAGGCAACAAGCCGCAGGTTAATTCACTCCAAAACTGCATATTAATTCACTCCAAGCAGAAGCATACCCAGAGTCCCAGAAGCAGAAAAGCTGAAAATCATAATTACAGCAGCAATGCAAATTAGAAGCACACATACCTAAAGCCACAAAACAAGCCCAGAAGAAAAACCTCAGTTTCCAAATGATAATAATACAAATTAGAAGTAAAATTTCAACAGTAATAATGAAATACAAAAGATCTCATAACCTAAAGCTCAGCCTACAATTCAGATCAAAGATAAAACATACCAATTCACAGAGATTAAATTAACATAAACAGATCATCACAACTCACCCAAACAGAGATTGAATTAACAGAGCCAAAGACCAAAACAACATGTTTCTTTAAGAACACATACCTGAAGGCAGAAGGCTCGAACTCGATAATTACTCCGAACGGAAGGATGATGGAAGATATGGGACCTGGAAGCCGTGTATTGAGACAGTGTTAAGAGGGGTGGCAAAAATTCATCAAAATCGACTGAAATTGAACCTCTGAAAAGCTTACCGACGAATCGAAGGAAGTTTGAACGTATAATAGAGACAGAGAAGCGGTGTCGCGGTGATGGTGATAGTGATGGTGATAGGTGGTGTGGCGGTGAGTCGGAGAATTCGCAGTCGCCGAAGGCCTGAAGAGACGGACTGAATCACTGATGAAGGAGAGGCCCGAGAGTGTAAGACTGAGAGGGGGCTCCTTCTTGCTAGGGTTTCATTGTTTCTTTGCCTAAGGAATCGTATGTCTGTAAAATGGTTAAACTGGGAATGATAATTTAATTCGTACATTTCTTATACATAAAAATTGTTTTGAAAATCAGAATGAAGTGTTTTATTCATTTTATTTTTTATTAATATATGTCAGTGTCATTTCTGGGAAAAAGTTTTTTTTTTTACTTATCATATTATTATTTTATATGCTTAAAAATCTACCAAAAAATATAGGAAAAAATCTGAAAAAAAAATCTGTGAAAAAAAATTATTCTAGGAAAATTAAAATTCTGAAAAAAAATTTAAAAATAAAGGGACATTTTAGTCATTTAATGGATCATTCCCACCAAATTTAGGTGGAATAAGAATATAGGTTGAGAGGGAATGTGAAATAAAAGAATAGAATGACTCATTCTCTATTCTCCCTTCATTCCCTCTCTATTCCCTAAATCAAACGATACCTAAGTTTCAACTTGCAATGGCAGATCGACAGATGAGCAGATCGCACATGCGACTCTTTCCTAATGTTTGTAATTTTATGAAGGGAAAACAATCATTTTGGTCTTTCTACTTATAAAAAAAGTGTAACACATGGAGTTCGTAATTAACGTGCATGTGAATGTCGATTAATGGAGGTAGTAATTAATGTGTATTTTTATAGTTATACGAAAATATTTTATAAATATTATGGGCGTAAATATCCACGAGATTGAGAGACCGAGAATGCAATTAAATTGGAGTTTCAGAAAGTTAATAGGAATCGTTAAGATTTAATGGAAAATGGCAGTGCTGTAAATACGGGGGGACTTATGGGGATAAATATACAATTTAAAGTGGGTAGAATTGTGAAATAAGTTAATTACAAAATAAATAATAACAACAACACGCGAACCGAGGCAAACCCTAGAGCTAAACCAGAGCTAGGCGAGGAGGGAGGCGCGGCGACGGAACGTGGTCTTCCGAAAGAGGTGACGAGTGGCGACGAAACTTGTACAGGAAGGTTGAGCGCGCGGAGAGGAACCCATCGGTGGCAGTTTCGGATCCAACGGAGTTGTCTAGGATTGTCGATAGGAGGAGAGAAGGGGCGGTTTCCTTGAGTTTCTAGAGGGATTTTCGCCGATGTCCGACCTCCAATCAGGTAATAGATGGTGGCGCTGACATTGTCCGACCTTTCTCCACCATCCTGAGCCAGTGGTGAATGCCACCGCTTCCTGGGAGCGGACAACCCGGTTTCAACCCGGACGGGTCTGCCAGCCGTTTCAGTGAAGAAGAAAACACAACCGGGTCGGACAGACCCGTTGATCGGTCTGTCCAGATTTGACCAAAGCAAAATTTGATAGAATTAAGTATTATTAGTTGTATAAAATGTTAATATAAATAAGTTGATCATGGATTTCAGGGTTAGGTTGCATAGTTGACTGTATTGGGATTTAGGAAAGCGCAACAGGTAAGTAGCGTTTCAACTGTATTACGGAACTTACATGCTATTTGAATTGTTTTGATGCCATGCATGTATTGGATGACTGAAATTGATAAATTGCTGACGAACGTGATTATATGGGAATGTATAGGTGTTGATATTTATTGTATGATTATTGATTATATATCGAGAATTGTGCATGACATGGCATTTCATACTGTAAGGTTCATGAAATGGAGAAAAAAATGTTTTATAAACCTAATATAACTGCTACAGGGAGGGTGTACATGAAATGTTATGGTTAAGGCTCACGAAATTGGAAAGGAAAGAAATGAATAAAGTACCATTACAGGAAAGTGTTCTATGGTAGGATACTGAAAGAAAATCCCGATCGGTTGCTCTATAGCAGTTTGCTAGAGTTAGAGGGCCCTAGTACTGGTTAAAGGTTTTAATGGTTGAAGTTTTATACCCTAAAGAAATCATGTGCATTCATGCATAAAAATGTTACTTGCTGGGCCTTGGCTCATTACGTTCCGTGATGCAGGTGATGATGAATATGCTGATTTGATTGTTGATGGTGATGTTGGGGATCCTCAGTGAAGGTGCTCATGTAACGAAGGAGGCATGGATGGGTAGTTGATTTTGTGTGATTATGCCAAGTATGTTATGATTAAAGACTAGAAATTCCTAAATTTCCTAAATAAGCAGTTGACTACGAGACTAGTACTGCAAAGAATTAGAACTTTTAATTGGCTTGAACTTGGTGCATGAATGACCTGTTGGGGTTTTATTTTATTTAAAACTATTGAAGGATTATTTTACTTTTATTATCAACATCTTGAATTGTTGGGTGGGGTTTGTACTAGATATTTATTTAAGGTTATAATTGTAATTGGTCAGTTTTTGTGATAACGCTGGATGGTAAGGTTGTGAGATTGGTTATTTAGGATGGGGTGTTACAGTTGGTATCAGAGGTCGCGATTCTTCATAACAAGTAACATAATAGGTAGATAAGTAAAAGTATATATATATACAAGGTATGAAAGTTACATGAGCATCAAGGATCGACACGACCATCAACAGATAAATATATTAATATGTAAAGTGCTTTCTTGATGAGTATGTTAATGTTTTATTTAAGCATGTAAGTGTGCATGAATATAGATAAGATATATTTGTATACCTTGTTCTTGGTTTATGTATTTTATTGTTAAGGTTTAGTGAGAGGTTCGGTGGAAAATTGATGGTAGTATCAATTGCGTATGGTTCAGGTAGAGATGGAGAATATAAGGAAAATACGGAAAGTAATGAGAGGTAAGTGCATGCACAAGGGACCAAAGAAGTTCTACGAATTGGAGAGAGAACCACGATGGTCTACTGAGCGTTATGTGGGATACTTAGCATGAGTGTTGTCATCTCTTGAGGGTGACTACGTATTACCATCGGAGACTAAAGTGAGGCTACTATTAAGCAAACTGACCTTAGGAGAGGGCATCATTCTGAAGTTTACATGGAAAATCCTTAAGAAGCAACCACAAGGAAATATTGATCTGGTTAGTGCACTAGTGTGCATGTATAAGGCCTACTATCAACAGAAGTCGCAACAAGTAGTGATGTCAGGCATATGAAATTAGTAAGGGAGTTAATTAGGGAGTCACCATTGGTTTTATTAGGAAGAAAATAAAGTAGAGATGGAGGAGTGATGAATTATTGAGTTGTGTAATTCTTATTGATAATATCTATTGAGAATTTAATCTTTGAATAAAATTACTTATAGATTTATTGTTACCTTTATTTAATTATCTATTTTTTATTTATTCTATTCTATTCTATTATTTTATTTTTTTTGTTATTCGCTCAATTAGTATGAATACAAATGAACGGATTAAATAGTTGTGCTAATATGATGTGTGATGCTAAAAGTAGGGTATAATGTGGATGTGTAAGTGGTAGCAAACACAGATGTATTGAATGAATGTTACATGGAATGCATGTGAACAACAACATGAATCGCAACGGGTTTGTTAGGAGAAATGGCCAGGAACAAGAAAGGAACGGTGACGAACGTGGAGTGGCGAATGAAGAACAACGAGGGGTTGCCGCACCAAGAAACAATGAATTTGGGAATCCAGATGTGATGGCTCTCGCATGCTGGATATGATGCAGCAGCAACAACAACAACATGCTGAACAAATGCGAAGGTTGACAGAAGTGCAACCTCGTCCGCCCCAAAGGATGGATGTCATTGAAAGGTTCCGTAAGCTCAACCCAAAAGAATTTTCAGGGGGCACCGATCCCTTAGTGGTAGAGGAATGGATTCGCTCTCTGGAGACCATATTTGAACAATTGAAGTTGGAAGATGCTGAGAAGATACAGTGCGCTACTTTTATGATGACGTTGCATGCTCGCGACTGGAGGGACGGGGCCAAGCTTGTCGTACCTGTGGCTAACATTTCATGGGAAAGGTTCAAGGGAATGTTTGACGCCAAGTACTTTCCTAAGGATGTGAAAGACAGGAAGGTTAAGGAGTTTCTGGAACTTAAGCAAGGAGGCCTGACGGTGGTGGAACTGGTTTGAAAGTTTGAGCAAGGGTGCAGGTTTGTTCCGTTTCTCGCTAAGAGCTCTGAGCTTAAAAAGGATCATTTCCTCAGGGCACTGAATCCCATAATTAGGAGTATGGTAAGGATGTCTACTGCAACCACGTATGAAGGTATTGTGGATAATGCAATGATGGCTGAGGAGGATCAGAGGGATATTGTGAAGGATATTCAGAGACAGATGCAGACGGTAAAGACAGGAACTCTTAGTAAGTCGACTAGACCATGGAATTCTACTGAGCGAAGCACCAATCCAGAGAGTAGTAAGAGACCAAAAATTGTGGCGGGGGCAACAACTACTAATGGGGTGAAGTCTAAAACGGATGGTAGGTCAATGTGTCCTAAGTGCAACAAGGCCCACACTGGAGAATGCTTGGAGGGTTCCAATACGTGCTACTGGTGCAAAGAAAAGGGGCATTATGCTAGGGAGTGTCCAAAAAGCCAGACAGACCAGAAGAAGGTGCCAGCTAGAGTCTTCGCAATGACGCAAGAACAGGCTGATCAGGAAGATGCTACAGCAATAAGTGGTAACACCTCTATCCATGGACTTATCGCATATACTTTGATTGATTCTGGTGCTACTCATTCATTTATAGCACGATCATTAGTTAAAAAATTAGGCATGATACCAGAAAACCTAACTATAGGGTATTCAGTCGCTTTACCTTCTGGTGATATAATGGAGTCTAGTCAAATAGTATGGGATTGCCCTGTCCAAATAGATGAAAAGACCTTGCCAGCAGAGCTAGTAGTGCTAGGTCTGCAGGTGTTTAAAGTAATACTGGGAATGGATTGGCTTGTAAGGTACGACACCACCATCGATTGCAAAGGTAAGAAAGTAACTGTGAAGCTTGCAGATGGAGAACCATTGGAGTTTAGGGCTAATTCAAGAGTGAGGCGTACCCCTATGATTTCAGCAATGGAGGCCAAGAAATTTATGAATGGAGGTTGTATTGGGTATTTGGCTGGTGTAGTTGTAATTAAGAATGAATCAGTCTCAAAAGTAGAAGATATTGTCGTAGTAAGGGACTTTCCGGAAGTGTTTCCAGATAATTTAAGCACCTTACCACCTGATAGAGAGATTAGTTTTGAGATTGAAACGGAGCAAGGTATAAATCCTATATCAAGGGCACCTTATAGGATGGCACCGACAGAGTTAAAAGAGTTGAAAGATCAACTTGAGGACTTGCTAGAAAAAGGGTTTATCCGACCTAGTTGTTCACCGTGGGGAGCACCAGTGTTGTTTGTGAAGAAGAAGGATGGATCTCTTAGGCTTTGTATTGATTATAGAGAATTGAATAGGGTGATGATCAACAACAAATACCTACTACCACGCATTGACGATCTGTTTGACTAGTTACAAGGTGCCACAGTGTTTTCAAAAATTGACTTACAATCTGGATATCATCAAGTGAGAGTCAAGGTGGAAGACGTGAAGAAAACCGCTTTTAGAATGCGCTATGGACATTATGAGTTTTTTGTGATGCCATTTGGATTAACTAATGCCCCAGCAGCATTTATGGATTTAATGGGTAGAGTGTTTAAGGAGTATATAGATCAATTCATTATCGTATTCATTGATGACATACTGATCTACTCGAAGAATGTGGGAGAGCATGAGGAGTATTTACGGATCACCTTGAAAGTGTTGAAGGACAATCAACTTTATGCCAAGCTTAAGAAATGTTATTTTTGGATGAGGCAGGTAGCATTTTTGGGACATGTGGTGTTGTGGATTGGCCAACACAAAGAAATGTTACCGAAGTTCGAAGTTTTCTAGGAATAGCAGATTATTATAGAAGATTCATGAAGAACTTCGCCAAAATAGCAACACCCCTAACGTCTTTAACAAAGAAAAACACAAAATTTCTGTGGGATGAGAGGCGTGAAGAAAGTTTCCAGGAGTTGAAGAAGAGGTTGGTAACAGCTCCGGTGTTGACCGTACCGAATGGAAAAAGTGGGTTTGTGGTGTACAGTGATGCCTCCAAGCATGGGTTAGGTTGTGTACTGATGCAGAATGGAAAGGTAATTGCCTACGCATCGAGACAATTGAAAGAATATGAGAAGAACTATCCTACCCATGACCTGGAATTAGCCGCGGTAGTCTTTGCACTAAAAATATGGAGACATTATTTGTACGGGGAGAAATGCGAAATATATACGGATCATAAAAGCCTCAAATATCTTTTCACTCAGAAGGAATTGAATATGAGGCAACGAAGATGGCTAGAATTGGTCAAGGATTATGATTGTGTGATCAATTATCATCCTAGAAAGGCAAATGTTGTAGCAGACGCCTTAAGTAGAAAGGCAACGCTAGCTTTGCAAGTGGTACCAAAGGGACAAGCAAGTAGTTTGGCAGCGATGAGTGTGCAACCGACATTGATGGAAAGAATTAAGGAGAAACAATTATGTGACGAAGGGTTAATTAAACAGAAAGAGAAGATAGAGGCAGGCAAGACTACGAAATTTACAATAAATGAAATAGGTGGAATGAAGTACAGGGGATGAGTGTGTGTTCCAAATGACATTGAGATAAGAGAGAAGATTTTAACGGAAGCCCACCACACTCCTTATTCCATACACCCTGGAAGTACAAAGATGTATAAGGATTTGAAATTGCATTACTGGTGGCTGGGTATGAAGCGGCATGTGGAGGAATTTGTCGCGAAATGTTTGACGTGCCAGCAAATCAAAGCGGAACATCCGAGGCCCTCAGGCACGCTACAACCCCTGGAAATTCCTCGATGGAAGTGGGAACATATAACGATGGATTTCGTGTCGGGTTTACCGAAGTTCGAGAAAGAGAATAACTCGATTTGGGTGATCGTGGATCGACTTACTAAGTCGGCCCACTTCTTGGGAGTGAAGACCACATATAGTATGAATCAATATGCGGATTTGTATGTGAAAGAGATAGTAAGATTGCATGGAATTCCGATTTCTATTGTGTCAGCTCGTGATTCCATATTCACCTCCAGATTTTGGGGCAGCTTTCATGGAGCGATGGGTACCAAACTGGAATTTAGTACAACATTTCATCCAGAGAGTGATGGGCAATCTAGAAGGAGAAATTCTTGGCTGGTCTTCCCATCTTATTAGGTGACAAGGTTAGAGAAAAAATTAAATCTATACATAATAATCAAATACCATATGATCAGCTAACTTATGGAAATTTAGTTAACTATATTAAAAAAAATAGGCTCACAATTATGTTCTGACATTCAGTTAAAGAAAAATTTAAAATGGGAACAAATAAATCTAAAAATGAAGTAGGCTCTTTCTGTAAACAATTTGGCTATGAAGAAAATTGCTCAAAACAAAAAAAAAAGGTTTAATAAACACCACAAACATACACCCAATCAGTATATATCTAGATTTTATAGGAAATCCTATACCCAAAAACCGTTTAATAGAAACCAGAGTCATACAAAACCCAAACCAAATCCCAAAGAAGAAAAATCTAAAAGTAAACATGTTGTTTGTTATAGGTGTAATACACCAGGACATATAGCAAAATATTTCTGAGTCCGCAAACGTATTAATGAATTAGAATTAGATCATAATGTTCTTGCAAAATTAGAGTTACTTCTCAAAGATACTGATGATAGTACAAATTCACCTTTCTGTGACGCCTCAATTCGACAACTTCAGATGGTGCTTACTACACCTTCCTAGGTTACCAATGTAATTCACATCTAAGGATCGAACACTAGTTCACCCAACTAGGGAAAATCCATCAATTAAAAATCCAACAGCATCTCCCTGTAAATCGGAGGATGCCACCCTAATATACGCAGCAATAACAACAAACACATCATAACCTAGCAAGGCATTTGACCATCTATCAGCATGCAATTCCCAACCTAGCAGGGCCTCAGGCTATCTAACAACATGCATAAACTGATTCCACAAATCAAACATCATAAGCAATCCCAATCATCACACAAGCAGTACTCAGAGTCCACCCCTGGTTCAGAAGACACAATCATAGATATTACCTTCTAACCGTATACAAAGCACACCCACTGGTGCCAACAGTCAATAAGACATAAGTTATCAAATACAAACAACGTGATAATAATTAAAACTGAGGTCTCTCATTCCCAAATCTACCCTCCTCCAAGTGTCATCCATACCACAGCATCGCCTCTACTAACCCGCACTAGTAATATCTGTACTAGTCTCACCTATAAGGAGGAAAGGGTAAAGGAGTGAGCTAGAAGATCAGTAGGGGTAAATAGAATAAATAACAATTAGGTCGAATCCGAATAAAAGGCCATGCAACAAAATGATATCCCATATGCTCATGTCATATATCACAATAATAATATTCGAGTGTTCTTTCTGGGGCAAACATTCATCAATATCATAGACTCGACTACCCAACCATGGTTTGATCACAACCTTGAACACACATTCTAGTTCCCTAACCTTATCGAATGTATGTTGGCTAAACACCCCCGCAGAGTCACCTAGTTGTGAGATCACCATCTCACCCACACCTTATGTGTGTTGCCTCACATGAAGTCATATGGTTGGTGCCCATGCCCTGACACACAACCATCCTCTCATGTGCCTTTCAAATAATTCCTAGGGAATACCCAAGTCCATACTCAGGTATTCATGCTCCATGCCATGTCAATTAGTATATATGTACTCAACCTACATATATATATATATATATAACTATTTGTGATGCATGAACGATCAGCCATGCTTAATAATTGATTAAGTATGTAAATGGGTTAATGTAATATACATTTTGGAAGAGAAATATGAATAAATCCTAAGTCCACTCTTCCTTAGGAACAATAAGGCAAGAACACAAGGCAAGAGGACCAATGATGGAATAAACCGTATTTTAGGAGCAAAGAAACAATATGAAAGAGAATTGGGTCAAGAATTCCCCTACCTTGATTAAGCACCACACAACAATCCAAATTCCCAAAACTAGTGTTTCAACTCCTTTCACCAACCTATCAATTATTCAACATTCCAAACCCATATAACTATAGCAATAACACTATTTAACATCAACAACATGATATTAATCATCAATTTAGAGAACTTACCTTCTCTCTCTAGGATTTTCCCAAATCCTTGAAACTTCACCAAAATTGTAACTCTATTTGTAATCAACAACCAAACCTAAATATATAACCACAATCATATATATAATCAAGTTCCTAAAGAATCTAAACCAACAAATCAAAGGTTTGGACAAATCTAACCAAAACCTAGTTTTAGAAAAATCATGAAAACTTACCTCAAATCACCCAATCTTCTTGGAATCCTTCTTGAAACTTGTTATGCTCTACAAATCCACCAAGATTCAAGCCAAATCCTCAAGAATTATCGCATTCTCACTAATTTTCTCTCTCTTTCTCTCTGACTCGTCCAAAATAGGTAAGTGGATTAACGTTTTCCCAAGTGTAGGTTTGTCAAAGTAATAATAGGAGTGAATCCCAAATCGTCTCACAAAGACTTTTGGTTTCGGCTTGGGTCTATGGATTATTAACCTAATTACTTAATTAAATATGGTATTCACAATGTTAAGTGTGGCAAAATTGCACTAACCATTGGTTAGATTCGGTTTTCCCTCTTGGGGTGATTGATTGAACTAAACCCTAATATACGAAATGAGAGTTAAATACTAAACTACTGCAGAAAATCAAAATGGAAATAAGCACAACATAATAAAATGTAAAACATAACATAAAACGTTCAAGCACAAACTAAATCAGAATGGAAATATTCAAGTAGATTAAACTAGAACTATGAATCCAAATGCGATAATAAAATGAAATAACAATAAGGAAGAGGAGTTTAGAGATCAAATCCAATGTCGAATGTTGAGGTGAATCGGTCTTCCAATCTACAATGTGGTTTTTAAGCATTGAAACTCAACTTTTTTACTTTCAAAACTCCACAAAATATACAAAATATCATCCCAATCACAACCCCCAACTAGCTTTTTGCTAGTCCTCAAGCAAAATAGTGAAAATAAATTGGGATGAATTTCGGGGAGAAAATTTTCTTTTGAACCAATTTTCTAGAACGTGTGTGAGTGTAAGCATGCATTGACAAGTTCTTCCCTAAGTGTTTAACCCTCAGAATGAACACATGACAAAAATGCAAGAAAATACAAATCTCAACCAAGTCTTGATTTTAACTAAAAAGGTTGCTTCATTTTGAAACCAAACCATTCTCGTGTGTGTGTGTGCGTGACCACTTGGAACATCCTTGCCATCAATTTAGATTAGAAAATGCAAGAGTGATTCATCAAATGAATCTCAATCATAAAGTGCATGCCGCCATATGCTCACTTTTCAAAACTTCTCTCCACTAATGTAGCCCAACACAAAACCAATGATCCAATAGGACTTTTAAAGCATGTAACGTAGGTTAAGGCTATGGGTATGTCAAAATGGAAATTTTAGGCTTAAACCACAACTCAGATATACATGTCAATGTAACAATGGTCATACATATGCATGCATGCACATATTCCCCAAAGTAGTCCCAACTCACCATTTTCACACTCACTTCTCCTTTTCTTTCTCTGTTCTCTTTTTTTTTCTTGTATATATGTGCCACATTGACTTTATTGATGACATGCAACCTTCTTACCCTATACATATATCCCAAACTTGGATATTTCCATTCAATGAACTAAGTTGTTACCTTCTTTTGTTATTTTTTAAAGCGAGCAACACCTTACAAAGTGCACCATCACAAAAACTCATCACTCAACCCATATGCATGATGATATGCACAAGCATCCTACAAAAAACATGTATATCCAATTGTGTGGGTGATGCATGGGGAAAATTTTGTTCTAGCTAGGTACATATGCAGGTGCTTAAAGAAAAGGGTTGACATTTGGCTAGGAGGGGACAACTAGGGATAAATTTAAAGTATGGTAGGCTAGAAATTAAGCTCAAACGACCAAAGAAGGCCTTATGTCATCTCATCAGTCAAAGTGTGGACTAGGATTTCGCCTCAAGAGTTTATCAAGTGAGTTCTAGTGCTTGTGAGATTCAAAAGACTAACACTAAGCAAAACTTCTCTAAATGTCCAACACTTCAAAACCTCATGGTCGTGCGCTCAAGGGAAAAGAGAAATAGTCCAAACTTCAAAACAAGACAAACTAAAAAGTCAAGCACAATCCAAGGGATCTTATATGCCCCCCCATTACAAGTCATAGTTCATATTTTTCATCATAGGCAATCAAGGAATCACAATAACACAAAAATTTTCACAACACACAGTTCCCAGAATTTTTCTTCCTTTCAAAAAAACTTTTATTTTTGAAGAAAAACTAAACCAAACACAAACTAGGCACCTCCCACCCCCAACTAGAGTAAGACATGGTCTCCATGGATGGAACGAACAAAATGGTGCACAGTAAGTAATTATTCAATGCAAATGCAAAACACTAAGTGGTTCTAAGACTACAATACTCCCAAAGTACCACAAACAAACGAAGTAATGTCACGGCACCAGCACCCCCATAACTAGGTATATGCATAATCAAATAACAGCAGGAGAAGTTGAGAGCACTCCCTGGACATCCTGTAGAAGGAGTGTCTCATCTTCTGGTGCATAGGGAGCAACGAATGGCTTCAGCCTTTGTCCATTTACAGTGAAGGTCGTCCCATTCTTCGGATTGGCAATATCCACAGCACCATGGGAATGAACCTTCTTGATAATGTAGGGGCCACTCCAACGAGTCTTCAACTTTCCTGGAAAAATATGGAGCCTAGAATTGTAGAGAAACACCTCTTGCTCAGGGAAGAACTTCTTGTCCAAGATCTTCTTGTCATGCAAGGCTTTCATCCTCTCCTTGGATAGTTTGGCATTGTCATAGGCCTCCCTTCTTGCTTCTTCCAGCTCCGAAATCTGCAACTTTCTCAAGCCTTGGGCATCATCAAGTGAAGAATTATTCTTTTTTATAGCCCATAAAGCATTACGTTGAATCTCAACAGGTAAATGACAAGCACGACCATAAACCAAACGATAAGGTGACATGCCAAGAGTGGTTTTGAATGCAGTTCTATAAGCCCAAAGAGCATCAAGTAATTTATCAGACCAATCCTTCCTATTAGGATGAACTGTCTTTTCAAGAATGACCTTGATCTCTCTATTAGCCAACTCAGCTTGGCCATTAGTTTGGGGGTGATATGGAGTAGAGACCTTGTGAGTCACTCCATATTTTTTCATGAGATTTTGAAAAGGTTTGTTACAAAAATGCGAACCCCCATCACTAATTATGGCCTTTGGCATTCCAAAACGTGTAAACAAGTCTTTTAAAAATTTAAGCACAACCTTATGATCATTGGTTCTACATGGTATAACTTCTACCCACTTGGAAACATAATCAACAGCAAGCAAGATATACATATAGCCATTAGAAACAGGAAAAGGCCCCATAAAGTCAATTCCCCAACAATCAAATATCTCAAGGGTCAATATGGGAGAAAGAGGCATCATGTTCCTAGCTGTGATTTTTCCAAATTTTTGACAAGATTCACATGCTTTACACCACAACACAACATCTTTAAACATGGTAGGCCAATAAAGTTCACTTTGTAAAATTTTTGCAACAGTTTTCAGGGCTGCAAAGTGACCACCACAAGCCCCAGAATGACAAAACTCAAACACATAAGCAAACTCATCATTAGGAATACAACGTCTCACCAACTGATCGGCACAATATTTAAAAAGATAAGGTGAGTCAAAGTAATAAAATCAAACCTCAAAAAGGAACCTACTCTTGTCTTGAATATTCCAATGAGAAGGTAATTGCTCAGAGACAAGGTAATTCACAATATCCGCAAACCAAGGTGCACGCGACACAGCAAAGAGATGCTCATCCGAAAAATCATCATGCAAAGGTGGAGAAGTATGAGACTCTGGTAGCTGCAATCTAGACAAATGGTCAGCTACCACATTCTCGACACCTTTTTTATCCTTAATAATGATGTCAAACTCTTGAAGCAATAAAATCCAGCGTATCAACCTGTGTTTAGCATCTTTCTTTTGCAACAAATACTTCAAGGCAGAGTGGTCAATAAAGATAGTGATAGGAGAACCAATGATATAAGAACGGAATTAATCTAAAGCAAACACAACAACAAGCAATTCCTTTTCAGTTGTGGTGTAATTCTTCTGTGCATCATTCAATGTCTTACTTGCATAATAAATCACAGAAGGTTTACCATCAATTCTTTGACCTAAAACAGCACCTAGAGCAAAATCAATAGCATTGGTCATAAGCTCAAATGGTAAATCCCACCTAGGAGATTGCATGATAGGGGCAACTGTCAAGTGTTTCTTTAGAGTCTCAAAAGCATATTGACATTCATTAGACCAAACAAATTCAGTATCATTTTGCAATAAAGCATACAATGGTTTGGTGATAGCACTAAAGCCTTGAATAAAACGTCGGTAGAAGCCGGCATGACCAAGAAAAGAGCGAATATCCTTCTAAGTCCTAGGAATAGGCAATTGAGAAATCAATTCTATCTTAGCCCTATCAACCTCTAGACCACGTTTTGACACTAAATGTCCAGGTACCAACCCACTAGTCACCATAAACTGACATTTTTCCCAATTAAGCAACAAATTCTTTTCTTCACATCTAGTCAACACAACATTTAAATTTTTCAAGCACAGATCAAAAGAGCATCCAAACACAGAAAAATCATCCATAAAAACTTCACACATGTCCTCAAGCATGTCAGAAAAAATGCTCATCATGCAACATTGGAATGTGGCAAGGGCATTGCATAAACCAAATGGCATCCTCCTAAAGGCAAATGTGCCAAAAGGGCAAGTGAATGTGGTTTTTTCTTGGTCCTCTAGAGATATGGCAATTTGATAATAACCAGAAAAACCATCTAAAAAGCAATAAAACTCATTTCCAGCAACTTTTTCCAAAATTTGGTCAAGAAAGGGCAATGGGAAATGGTCTTTTCGACTAACCGAATTCAGTTTTCGGTAGTCTATGCACATGCGCCATCCAGTCACTTTCCTAGTAGGAATTAAATCACCCAAAACATTTTCAATGATAGTTAAACCAGATTTCTTAGGGACTACCTGTGTGGGACTCACCCACTTACTGTCGGAGATAGGATAAATGATTCCAACTGCTAGCAGCTTCAGAACCTCCTTCTTCACAACTTCCTTCATGGCAAGGTTGAGTCTCCTCTGTGCATCTCTCACTGGTGTAGGATCTTCCTCCAAAAAAATGTTGTGAGTACAAATATTAGGGTCAATACCCTTGATGTCTGCAATGGTCCAGCCAATAGCTCCCTTGTGCTTTTATAAAACCGCTACCAAGCTGGTTTCTTGCTCAGGAGTGAGCTGAGATGAAATGACAACATGGAATATACCCTTTTCTGGACCAAGAAAAATATACTTCAAATCTTCAGGAAGCTTTTTCAACTCAAGAGTTGGAGTCTCCTCAATGGATGGCTTCATTTCCTCGGGTGGATCAAGAATCTCAAAGTTCGGTCCCCGCCATCTACCAATGTGGCTCACATCCTCCAACTTAGCTGAATCATCAATATCACGAGGCTCATCCGATATGATAGGATCAAGATCATCCAAATCATCTTCTAAATCATCAATTTGGCTAGATTTCTTAAGATATGCATCCTCATATACGCTTTCAGAATCAATAACAGAATATAAATCTGATGGCTTAAAATTCTGAACCCAATCTATTGCTTGCAGCTCTGAATCATCACAATCACTAGGCATCTTGCAAGCAGTGAAGACATTCATCTCAAATGTCATATTGCCAAAAGTGATCTTGAGCATTCCACTCTTGCAATTGATCAAAGCATTTGTAGTAGCAAGGAAAGGAAGCCCAAGAATGATAGGAGCACTAGCAAGAACTGAAGTAGGATGTGGCATCTCTAGTACTACAAAGTCCACAGGATAGTAAAATTTGTTCACTTGTACTAAGACATCTTCCACAATTCCTTTGGGTTTCTTGACTGTTCTGTTTGCCATCTGCAAAAGCATGGGTGTTTGCTTCAATTCTCCAATATCAAGTTGTTCATAAACCCATAATGGCAACAAATTCACACTACTCCCCAAATCAAGTAAGGCATTTTCAAGCCTTTTTTCACCAATCACAATAGAGATGGTAGGTGATCCAGGATCATGCAGCTTCTGAGGAGTATCACTCATGATCAAAGCTCCAACTTCTTCAACTAGAAAAGACTTCTTGGTCACATTCACCTTCCTCTTTGCAGTACATAAGTCCTTCAAGAACTTACATAGGAAGGGATTTGCTGAATAACATCTAAAAGTGGAATGTTAAGCTTCACTTGCTTGAAAATCTCCTGAATCTCAGTATGATGCTTGTTCATCTGCCCAACTCTCAATCTATGTGGATAAGGAACAGTAGGTCGATAAATCCTCTCATTTTCTTTCTCTACCACAGATGGAGTCTTCAATTCTGAATTTTCTTTATCTTTCTCTCCCTCTACTTCCTTTTCTACCTCAACCACCTCAGGTGCACCCACAGAAGCATGACTAGAGTGCTGAGAATCAATAGGGGCCTCAGGTCTAGAAACCTGCTTCCCACTCCTCAAAGTGGTAACTGTTTTGGTCGTCTCAAAACCATCTCCAAAAACATTATGAACATGCTGTTGAGACTGCTGTTTATAGACCGTAGGATTTGGTTGAGGTTGAGCTGGAAACTTTCCCTTCTCAAGAGTGCTCAAAGTGGTATTCATTTTTTGAATTGTTCCTCGCAAGTCATTGATGGCTTGTGTATTCTGATTGTTTGTAGTAGCCTGAACCTGCATGAACTGCTAAAAAGTAGTAGCCATCTGTGCTATGGTATCATCTAGAGATTTCTTGGGTGGAGCAACTGGTTGTTGAAGAGGAAAACCAAGAGGTGCTATTGGAGGAAGATGACTCTGAGTATGCTGAAACTGCTGTGGAGGAGCCATCTGTTGTGGATAACTCTGTGAAGACTGTCCTGGTTGATCATTCCTCCATGAAAAGTTAGGATAGTTCCTCCACCCCGGATTGTATGTGTTGGAATAAGGATTGTTCATCTTGTTGACCCAATTTGCAGCTTGCAATTGGTCCATTTCATTCTCCATCATAGGTATGATAGGGAAATCTTGAGTCTTATGGCTAGAATCAGCACATAAGTTACATGGTTCCACCGTTTTCACTGCCTTGACTTTTTCCAACTCCATAATCTCAAGTCTTTAGACAAAGTAGCTTGCTTAGCTTGAACATCCACATCTTCCTTCAACTCATATTTACCACCACTCGAGATGGTGCTCAAAGGTTGAGCAGCTATAGCAATTCTGTCAGTTCTTGTATTCCACTGGCTAGCACTCTCTCCAACATAAGCAAAGAAATCCAATGCGGCGTCTGGCTCTTTATCAAAGAATTCTCCATTGCACATAGTTTGCACAAATTTCTTGCACTCTAGAGTCAGACCCGTATAGAAGTAGTTGACAACTCTCCAAGACTCATAGCCATGATGTGGACAAATATTCAACAACTCCTTGAAGCGGTCCCAACTAGCTTGGAAAGTCTCATCATGCTTCTGAGTGAATTGAGCTATTTTCTCTTGAATCATTTGAGTTCTCTGAAATGGAAAGAATTTTTGTAAGAACTCACGTTGCATATCAACCCAACTAGTAATAGAATTAGCTCTCAATTGATTAAACCACAACTTAGCCTTATCCTTCAAAGAGAAAGGAAACAAACGCAATCTAACATACTCATCAGTGTTAGCCCTATTAATGAAAGTAGTGCAAGCCAACTCAAAATCAGTAAGATGCTGGTAAGGGCTCTCAGAATCCATGCCATGGAACTGAGGTATCACTGACATCATGCCATGCTTAACAGAAAATTGAGGTGCATTTTCAGGTAATATGATGCATGAAGGAGTAGTAGTGCGAGTGGGCTGAATAAAATCCTTAAGAGTACGTGGTGCAGGATTAGCCATGTTTTCACAAACTTCTTCGTCAAATAAAATAGGCAAACCAAGCTCAGAATCACTTTCAGAAGTCATAGATGCAAAATCAGTTTCAAGAGTAACAATGCTACTTGTATTGCTAGATGTCCTACGCAACCTATTATGATTGTCTCTAACCCAAGACATGCAACATCAAGCAATCACAAAGTAGAGTAGAAATTTAAGAACTCAATAAAAATAAAATAAAATAAAGGAAGACCCGAACCGAAGGACAAAAGTCCCCGGCAACGGCGCCAAAAACTTGACTCGCCCAAAATAGGTAAGTGGATTAACGTTTTCCCAACTGTAGGTTTGTCAAAGTAATAATAGGAGTGAATCACAAATCGTCTCACAAAGACTTTTGGTTTCGGCTTGGGTCTATGGATTATTAACCTAATTACTTAATTAAATATGGTATTCACAATGTTAAGTGTGGCAAAATTGCACTAACCATTGGTTAGATTCGGTTTTCCCTCTTGGGGTGATTGATTGAAGTAAACCCTAATATATAAAATGAGAGTTAAATACTAAACTACTGCAGAAAATCAAAATGGAAATAAGCACAACATAATAAAATGTAAAACATAACATAAAACGTTCAAGCACAAACTAAATCGGAATGGAAATATTCAAGTAGATTAAACTAGAACTATGAATCCAAATGTGATAATAAAATGAAATAACAATAAGGAAGAGGAGTTTAGAGATCAAATCCAATGTCGAATGTTGAGGTGAATCGGCCTTCCAATCTACAAATAGAAGTTGAGGGTAATCCAACTTGGGCTCTTCTCAAGCTCTACAAGGAGGAAGAACTTCTTCTTCTAGTTAGTTGGGTCTCCAAGACTCCTAGCAATCTTCAAGAGACTGATTTTCGAACTCCAAGCAAGAATCAAAATGAAGAACAAGGCAAGAGAGAAAAAACCTAGAGAGAGTGTATCAAATTCGGCCAAAAGTAGTGTTGTTCAAAGAATGGGGTCTCCCGACCCATAAAATCCTCATACCTGTCTTAAAAGACCATCCCAACCTATTACAAATAAGTACCATTGGTCAAATAAAGTAATTAGACAAGTTTGCCCTTCAAGAATTGAGTAAAAATTATAAAAACCGAAATTACTGGAACTGTTCGAGGCAGCATCTTATTTTAATTCCACAGACTTCATTTCTCAATGGATTTATTCGTATGAGTACTCGTTGGAAATATCTGGATGTCTACTTCAACTTTGTAGAAGAAAGGTTCTTCAAATTCGATAATTTGAACCTTCAAAAGGTGGCCCGAAAATTATTGCGCAGTGCCGTCCGGACAGATATGCTTGAAAACAGCACTGTCCGTCTTTCTTCAACCGTTCGGATGGTGAACAGTACCGTCCGGACGGATATGCTTAAAAATCAATCTGTCCATCTTTCTTCTTGGACAGTCCGGACGGTTTCTGATAAGTGTCCGGACGGTTGACAGCAAAATCCAATTTTTCAGCTCCTTTGTGTCTTTTCTTCCATATTCAACCCCGATCAATCCGGAGCCTACAAAACCCATTCAAACAAGTCATAAATGACTGAAACATACTTAAACAAGTGTCAAAACCATTTTTAGGTTGATAGAACAAAATTCGGCATATTAAAACTCAAATGCTTAAGAGATAACATTTCCATAACTTCTAACTATTATGCCCAAAACTTGGATTTCATATCTCTAAGCTACCAAACCAACTTGAACCACTAGAAAACACTTAAAATGACTATGTCAAAGTGTTGAAATATGCATTGGCTCATTAACATGCATTTCGGCAACTCAAACCTAAAATGTGATTTTGAAGCATTGAAACTCAACTTTTTTACTTTCAAAACTCCACAAAAATATGCAAAATATCATCTCAATTACTGTCTCTTCTCGAGTGTTCTTGTTTTCTCCCAAATTGAAATGCTAGAACTGGTTCTTAAAACTAGTTTCTCGTGTGGCCATCAGAACGCCTCATGGTCTGGAAACTCTGCTGCTCCCTTTCTTCATTAAGCGTCCAGACGCCTCCCTATTTTTCCAGCACTCAAACCCTCCCAAGATACAATCTGTCCACTCTCCTTCTTTGACCGTCCATACTGCTCCAAGGGTGTTCGAACGTTTCTTCTTCTTCTTTTTCTCCATATTTTTCAGTGAATTCACTTCCGGATCGGTCTAAGCTTCGATTTTATAGATTATGGGCTCGAAACGAATTTGTGTGCTCAAAGTTATGACCCATTTAGTAAACCTTGTTCAAAAACAGGTCTTTGTGATCTCATGCAATATTGGAGACCTGTAACATAACTAAAACTCAAAAATTTTGGGTTAGAATTTCACATTTAAGTAGTTCTGATAATGAACACCAATATGATGACCTTTATTCTTCATCTTCCGATCAAGAAATAAATATGTTTTCTCGCGACCAAGAATTCTTCTTAGATATTGTTAATCATATAGATGATTCCCAAGTTAATTAGCTTACCTAGAAAAATTAAAATAAAAAATAGTCAACCCCGACATCAAGATCGCACCACCAATCACAACCTACAACTTAAAAGAGATTATGTCCAAACATGGTAGACAACCTGAAACGACGGCTCATACTTTTCAAGATCTTCAATTTGAAATTTTTGAAATTAAAACGGAAATCGAAACTCTCAGGAATAAACAAATTCAAGATTGCTGGAAAATTAATGAATTAATTTCGACCACAGATAAGGAAAATGATTAATTACATCTGAAACCCCCAGTGAAATAGATGACATAGAAAGAATAAACAAAATCAAGATAAGGGGAATTTTAGTGGAAAGTAGTTCATACAAAGATGATAAACCATTTCTTAGGCTATTATCTCGTATTACCTGTCAAAAATGGTTTATTAAAATTACAGTTGCTACTCAAAATTCTTTTTCTTTTGATACAATTGCTTTAGTAGATTTTGTTGTTGATTTAAATTGTCTCCGTTCTGACTTGGTTCCTCATCGTTTTGGGAGAAAAACTATAGAATGGATCAAATCTGCCATTGGGGAGAATCTCAAAATTCTTTATAAATTATCTGATGTTACGATCAAAAATTCTAATATTGATTTTACCACTAGTTTTCTTGATATTCAAAATATTACAAAATACGTTATTCTAGGCACCCTATTCTTAGAATTAATTAAACCATTTAAAATTTACAATTGCGGAATAAGTACTAAGATCTTAGGAAATAGGTTATTTTCCCTTTCATCCAAAAACCTGTTACACAAGATATTAATTTATTGAAACAGAGTATTCATGATTATTCACTCAATTGTCTTCTTATCAATAAAGAAAAAGAGGTAGAACATCTTTCAAAATTGTCGAGATTGATGCCTCTGAAATTGGCTTTGAGGGTGTACTTAAACATATTAAGAATGGTAAAGAAGAAATAATACCATTTACTTCTAAAAAATGGAATCCTACCCAACAGAATTACTCAACCATCAAAAATTTCTTGTTCGTGTTGATTGTAAGTTTGCAAAAGAAGTTCTTCAAAAAAGATGTCCAAAATATTGCCTCAAAATAAATTTTTGTCCGATGACAAGCTATTCTTAGTGTTTTTGATTTTTATATTGAGCATATTGCAGGAAAAGATAACAATGTACCTAGTTTTCTAACAAGAGAATTTTTGCAAGACAAATAAATGGTCTAGGTCCAAACATCTGTTTTTCACAAAGTTTGTTATCATAGTTACTAATTATGATTTCAAAATCTCTCGGATATATTTTACATAGGTTCTCCACACCAATATTTGATTATCATTTTAGATTAAACCAAAATTAAAAAATCTCTCTCGAGCTTGAAAAAAACAAAATAAATGTTGTAATATCCTATTACGAAGGTTATGAAGATGAATGGAGTAATCCATTATTAAATCTAGAACTTTTTAAAATGGAAACTTTAAGAGTATTTCATCAATATGATTTACCTTACGATTTAAGAAAATATATTCTTGAGACAATTCTTTATTCTCATATTCGAGATTAAGTTTTATATGATCTAATTACGTCTGAAACCCATAGTGAAGTAGATGACATAGAAAGTATAAATAAAATCAAGACAGGGGGAATTTTAGTGGAAAGTTCCTATAAAGATGATAAACCATTTCTTGGGTATTATCTCTTATTACCGGTCAAAAACGGTTTATTAAAATTACAGTTGCTATTCAAAATTTGTTTTCTTTTAATACAATTACTTTAGTAGATTCCGGTACTGATTTAATTTGTCTGTGTTCTGACTTGGTTACTTGTCGTTTTTGGGAAAAAAAATGATAGAAGTGATAAAATCTGCCAACGGAGAGAATCTCAAAATTCTTTATAAATTATCTGATGTTACGATAAAAAATTCTAATATTGGTGTTACCACTAGTTTTCTTTGTATTCAAAATATTATAAAATATGTTATTCTAGGCACCCCATATTCTTAGAATTAATTAAACCATTTAAAATTAACAATGACGGAATACATACTAAGATCTTAGGAAATATGTTATTTTTCCCTTTTATCCAAAACCCTGTTGCGCAAGATATTAATTTATTGAAACAAAGTTTTATTCATGATTATTCACTCAATTGTCTTATTGTCAATAAAGAAAAATAGGTAGAGCATCTTTTCTCTAAATACTTCTAATATTATTGCAGACCCAATGATAGGTCGCGAAGATCGGGGACGAGGTAAGGGATCAACATCTACAACAAGATCCCAAACTCAAAAATTATCCAAGGAATCTAATGCTTTATAAGAAAATGCCATTCTACCAAAAAAAATCTTGGGGAGATATAGCCAATGAAGAAGATAAAAAAATTGCAACTAAAAAGCATACAACTGAACAAATTAATAATGGTAAATAGGTAGTATCTTTCAATCCTTGTAAAACTGGTTCTAAGATTCCTTAATAATTATTAAATAATCCAAAATTGTTAAATAATCCATCATTATTAGCACGGATCTATCTTCTTTATAAAAAACTCCATAAACAGGTTTGGCAATAGAGTCACAAAGGCAACCTTCTGGCATTGTTTTAAAAACTGCTGCTCATATTTCCCTAACCCAAAATAGATCTCAAAGCTTTCAAAAAAATTCAAAAAATTTTGATAAACCAATCTTCCAAAAGGTTCTTCTTATGGAAAGAGAATACATGAGTGAGGATCCAAAACAGGTGGTTTTAAAAAATCTTTCCTCCTAATTGACATTTTATGCCAAATGATTTGTGCAAAACCTAGAGATTTTATGAGTTTATACTTGTTGACTTTGATTCAATATCTTTGAAGAAATGTTATTATTCACCTAATCCAACCATAATCACATTGTATAGTCCAAATTTTACAAATTTTAACTCATTCTATGTGGGGGACAAGATTTAAACAAATCAAAACGGTTTTGTAAACATTTTGATCTTGTTAGATATAATGATTGGCATTACCAAGAGGCTTGAATAAAAGCATTTATTTTCCCAAATAATGAACAAAAACATTCATGGTTTTTTTAATTTCAAATTTAATCAAATATAGAATTTTCCATATTGGTTTAACGAATGGTGGTGGTATTTTGGACCTGTTCCACAAATCCCCCCACTCCTTTTCAATGAAGGATATGATGTATTTCGCTCGTGATTTCAGCCAAAAAACATCTCCTTTCCACCAATGTTGTATTTCTTCACCACATTTGCAATTTCTTGGATATCTAATTAGGCATATGGTTTTCATACTGATGCCAATATACTATCATAGTTGATTTGAAAATTCTGATGCAAATGGTGGGACAAATTTAATGTCGAAAAAGCCTACCCACAAAATGTCCTATCTTAGCTTTCCTCCAAACCATCTCAATCTAAAACTCTTGAAAAAACTCACCAAAATTTCCTTGGCTTGAAATCATTTATTAGTTCCAAGTTTGTTTCTGCAACATCGGAAGAGGAATTAGCTCAACTCTTACAAAAAATACTTTTCGAGTTGAACGATCATACGAGTCAATATTTGGTGAAATCATCTACAACAATTTTTGATAAAAACTCTAGAAAGAGTTTTAATTCCGATGATCTTTTGGATGAAGAAACCTAATCAAGCCCAGTCATGCCTTGGCTATTCTATCTCAAACGGTAGGTGGTAAAGAAAATATTAAATTCGTTAATAGTTGGAGGCTTTGCTAAAAAGTGAAAAAATCCTTCAAGATTCCTAATCAAGCCTAGGTTTATACGGCTTGGCTATTCCAGCTCAAACGGTAGGTGGTAAAGAATTGTCAAATCCATTTACACCTGAAGGTTTTGCTAAAAAACCAAACATACCTTTGTGGTATATTTTTATTTATTTATCAAAGATGTGAGAATATTAAACTGAGAAAAAAAAGTCACAAAATTGGCAAAATCAGAGGAGAAAAACAAAGCAAAGGGCCAGAGAAGCCAAGGCAAAAGAAGGGGGCAGAATACAACCCCAGCACACTAACTAGCTAAAAACTGCATAATGCAATAGAAAATTATATGAATAATCAACAACCAATAGCTCAATCCTTAACCAACAAGCCATATCAAGAACAAAGTAGGACTAAAAATAAAGATACTCCATCCGGATTCTATCTAACAAGGAGAACAACATAGACAACTTTCTCATCCATAATTCTTGCAATGTATCCAGCTGTAAAGATTATTCCAATAACTGAAGACCTTGGACAGATAGCACCAGAGTGTTCCACAAGTCAAAGCAGGGCAAAGTACATCCCTTTTGAAGATAGGTTAACAAAATCACACGACTAATGAGCATATACAACAATTTCAGAATAGCAACATTAGTACCTCCTTCATTTCTAATCAATAGCAAATAGCAAGAATGGCTCACCATACCAGCAAACCAGAGACCAGAGCAAAAAAGTAACCCCACCAGCAGGGCCCCAAAGCCAGCAAGGTTACTGGTAAGGTAATTTTCGTTTAAAATCATCATAGCATGTAAATATTTTCTATTGCATAGACTAGTCAGAATTTTTTTCCCATAAATAAACTTTCATAACAAAACCAGGGTAGGGATTCCAGCATGTGTCCCAAGAAATTAAAAAAACTAGTTAAATCTACTGCATGAACAGTAGGAGTATAGCACAAAATATCCGAAGCCATCCGTACCATTTTCCATATCCAGTTGCCAAAGATTATGAGGAAGATGATAGACATCCCATTTGGATTGAGGTTGGCAGACCTAGACCTCACTTGAGACCTGCACATTGTAAGAGTCGGCATCCAACAACAATCAATGAGAGTTACTGATAGGACTAGTATACAAACGATCTTAACAGCAACGAGGACTCCACTAGTAGCTCCCCAAGGGCATACTAAGAAGTGTATTCTAGCTAACTGAAGTAACCCAGCAACACCTCCATTAGTCATCAAGCTAGGCATGCAGGGTAATGCTTGTTTGATCCATAATCAAGACATAAGCATAGGCATGCAGGGCAGCTAACAGCAAATGAAACAAGCAACCAACAGCTTCTTTGATCATAAAAATAAAACACAGAGCAAGAGACTCCATCAACAACATGAGAAGTTGAACCATCAACACCAAATAAACCTACAGGTAAAATAAGAAGTTACTAAAAATTGGCCTCCCACCCTTTCCCTGTATTTCCCTTTAATTCCCATATAATCCATACTCTCGTGTTTCCCTCCCATAAATATTGTTCACTCTCACTCGTGCTTGCCTCTCTTCCTAACATATTGTAGTCACAATGTAACACCCTGTTCCATGAAACTCTAATTTTCGAGCTCGTAGTACAGAACGCTACCTATATTACATCTCAGTCCATCACTACTACCTAATTCTATATATAAGAAGAACCCAATTAATGCTAGAATAAATATGGCTAAGCATCATCTATCTCTAATTAACTAAACTCCTTAAATAACTCAAATCAAGCATCCTAATTCCGATGAGCATTTAACAATCATAACCTCATAATGGTAATTAAATCAATAACGTGCAATACATATTTCTTGGCCTCGTTTTGTGAACTTTTGTTTAATCACGATAATCTGAAATACTAGCAACAACCTTAAAGCTTAAATAAAAGTTAATATTCTTTTCATGGACTATCAAAACCTAACTTTCGCACATGAGCATCCTTTTTATGGATCCGCGGCACCATCAACTCCTATGTCAGCAAAATCATCAAAGAACTCCGTACCTATATTACAGAACATAGTGAGCCGAGGCCCAGCAAGTAATACTTATGCATGAATGCACATGAACATCATCATTAGAAAACAGTCAGCCATTTAAATCATTTTTTCTGTACTCGGGCCCTTAACCTAGGTAAACTGCTATAGAGCAACCGGTCAGGATTTTCTATCTAATACTGTACTATAGAGCACATTCAATCAACAACTGTACCCCTTATTCATTTTCCTTTTTCCTTTTTATTTTCATTTAATAGTACTTCATAAACCTTTCTCTTTCCAGTATACCCTCCCTGTAGCAGTAATACCTGGTTCGTAAAAACATTTTCCCTTTATGTGTATGTCATGTATGCCATGATATGCTATGCTTAATGCAGTGTGACCATTAACTGTAATCTCTATACATCATCACATAGCAGTTCACCATCCACAGATAACTCATCGTCACTAATTCAGTCTCATAAACACAACACAATTAACACATATATTACTATATAGATAACACATCTTCATAAATTTGGTCTTATATATATATATATATATATATATATATTTCATTACATGACAGTTCATAACCACATCAAGTTGAACAATATCAATCTCATTATAGCAACTCAATCATACTAACACATATATATACACACACATATACTTATACATACAATTACAGGAATTATAAAATTAATATTTTTTTCGCATGCAATTCTGTGACACAGGTGAGTATTATTTACCGTATGCTTTTCCAATAATAAACCTCTTTTAAACTTTTGAAGAATTTGTTCCTGAAATTCCAAAATAACATCACAATTTGCTATTACTAATTCCATTATTTAAATTTAAATTTACTTTTATTTTTAACCGGGTCTGCCCAACTCAATCGAGTCAGGTAAACCCGGTATTGTCTCTCCCTCGCACGGGTCTAGCAAACCCGTGCGAGTTCATTTCCGATTAGTCATTGGTGACAGCGCGGTGGGACGCACGACAAGATCCAAATGGTGGATAGTGACGTGGGAAGACCAGCGCCGATGTTAGTTACCTGTTCCGTGATCGGAGATCGACGAATTCTGACTTCAAAGATCTCGACAGCCGTGCGTCTCCCCTTTCGTTTCCGGCTTTAATCTCCTCCATTTAATCCAAAACAGGCTTCATTGAACTCGCCTCACCATTATCTTTCTTTTGACACCAAACTTGTCTCAATCCGTTGCAGAATCTTCGTACCGCCTCTCCGTCGCCGCCGTTCGCCCGTTCCCCAAGTTTCCAGATTAGGTTCTCAATTTTTGTGCCAATATCTTTTTATTTTATTTTATGTTATTTGGTTTTCCAGTCCCTTTTACCTTTATGCCCCTGCTTTCCAGTTTAATTACAGGTACCAACGACTATTATTTACCAACTTGTCATTACCAATATCTTCATTTGTATTATCCCATTTCCCACTTCTAAAATTCACGGTAATTTCATCTTACCTCCGATTTCAATAATTCTTTCGCTCATAAATTTTATTTCTCATATAGAATTTATGAAACATATTTTGATTTTATTCAATTCCATTTCACATATTCACCTTCAATCTAACCAATCCTGTTATTTAACATGCCTAAAGACTTGGGGTATTATAGTCTCCCCCTATAAAAATTTCGTCCCTCAAATTCATTCTATTACATGAACAGTTTTGAGTATTTTTTTTTCCAAACTACTCCATGTACACTTACTTTATGCTAGTGCCACCTATTTCCTATGTACCTGTATATACATCTATTCGAAACACACATATAGGTGCCTTTGTAACAATTTTGCATTCCTATTTAGAAGATCATTCAGGTACAAATATACACTCAAAAATTCATATAGTAATTTATTAATTCATATCACGATGTACCCACTTTGCGTTTATGTTAAAATATCACCACCCAAAGTATTGACTCATAAATCTTACCAAAATAATTCAGTTTCTCCATTTAGGAGTTATGTACTTACTGTAACGATATTATTATTCTCTAGCACTATTATGTACTTTTACTTATATTTCTTTTACCTTAGATTTCTTTATAGCGTCAATTAATTCATCTATGTTTCAAGGAATTTAGTATTCAATATTGGGGATTGGCATGAACTTAGCTTTGTAATCACTCGTTTGATTTAGATCACCCGTCCAACCTAACGGCTACTACTTTATATCGACTATAGATATATTTCCTTTATTGCATGTTTGTTCATGATAACTTCCTTTTCAACTTAAATACTCTAATTAGTTATTAATCTCCATACTCTAAATAATTTATTTTGACTCTTAAGTTACAATGAATTATCTTATGTTTAATTTTATGGGTTCATTTTTTTTAATTTAATTTAATTTTATTAGTTCCTAAGTAACCTATCACAGTATCATTGTTCTATTTCAGTCTTTAGATCTCCTTATGACCAATTAAGTGCCACTTATCTACTAACTTATGTAATTGATCCTATCATGAGACATTTATTTGAGTCTTTGTATCAACCTTGAAATCATATCAACTATGCTAGGACCGAAAAAAATACAATGCTAATATTCACTAGCAATTATAATGATAATAACTACAATCTTCAATTTAGTTAAAACCCATCACAATATATATACACACACACACACACATACCATATATTGCACATTTTATTAATCACTTATCTATAGATGCGATACAATGCTACACCAATATTCTATTTTAACTTTAAATTATCCAAATCCATTTCAATCCAAGCAATAGAACGTGTATTTTCAGTGGAGCTCTATACATATCAAATAGTTCATCCTACATTTTATCGTTTTAGATTATCAATACTTGATGTATTTTATGTGATTCAGTTAGTTATATTCAAATCCTAACTCTTTTCCTATTGTACACTAACCCATCCCAATATAAACCCTTTATAGAATTATCTAACCTATCAACCTCAAAGCAAACCTGTCTGAGGTTACTTCTATCAGTAACGAACAAACTATAACTTTACTTAACCTCAAGGTCATAAATAGAAAAGATTTCTCAATTCCATCAATTATAATAAAACTGTGAATATCACTTTAACTATATTCCAACACCTAAATTCACCCTACATTTCTTACTATCGTCTCAACTAACTTAAATCGTTTCTCAATTATATAAATCACCTTATACTCAAATTGAGTGTTATGAGTCTACAATAACTTTGTACATTTAACATTATCTTATAGTACAAGAAATTTATTCATATAACATCGATGTACATATATTTACATGCACATATGTGCAATTGGATCAATGCCATGGCAATATCAATGTATCACGTATAGTAAAATACTCACTCCGGCCAAATGTCGGCATGATACTCACATTACATTAAATACTTACCATACAGCTAAGCGGCCACAGATACAGAACATTCAATTAATACATTATTACTTCAAAATTTTTAACCCAATTATAAATCTTTAGGTAGAATAAAATAACTAAAATGAAAGATCAACATTTGCAGTAAATACGATGATTAAACATCAGTTATTATATCTCAACCATGACTTTACTTTCACCCGAACTAGTGTCCATATCCCGGCAACCATAATAAATACTTAATTTATTTACTAATGCAACGGGAACCTATCCCTTGTCACATAAAGAAAATATATCATTCAATTTTATTAATCATAATTCGTTCATAAATAAACTACTTGTATAACGAAGCACTTATTATCACATTAATCAAGTCCATATGATTTATTTGTACTATCAACCCACTAAATATATAGTTCCTACTTTGTTTGGTGTCATTGTTGTGCTCTCGATTGAGTATCCCACGTATAGCTTAGTTTTTTTTATATTCCTATTATACAGTACGTACTGATGGCTCCTTATGCAATTATTTACGGTAGGTTAACTTATTTCCAATATGCATGTATATACAGAAAATTTTTGGCACATTTATATGATATTTAAATAATTTTGCATACCCATCTAATTATGTTTTACGATACGAATATGAATATAAAAAAATTCATATAATAATCAATTAATTAATACTCACAATGAAGCACTTACTTAATCCAAGCTAAATACCACAATATTATGCATCCAATTTACGATACTGTACAGGGTTCATACAAAAATCTCAAGTAATCATATAAATACTTCATTATAAATACCACATTGGAGACAATGTGTATGATTTTCAACCATTCCAGTTCACCAATATGCTTCAATTAGATATCCTATTGATTTCGATAACTACATCTTCTAACTCACACAATCTATTTATTATAACTCCTTTAATATGTATTTACAAACATCCAGGAAAAATCCCAAATATGTACTGTATTCACTGTAAAACATAATAAACTGTATTTCACTTCATTCCAATGCACATTTTCAAGTAATCATTGTGAAACCCCGACCCAAATTTGGGTGGAATTTTTGTGTCTTATTCCAGAATTCAGAACTGGACTAGGCGCACCTTCTGGGCGCCTAGTCTAGTAGGTGGCATGCCAGAAGGGAGAAGGAGAAGGAGAAGGGACACTGGACCGGGCGCACTTCAGGGCGCCTAGGCGCTGCGCCCAGTGTAGTGGACGAGAGGAAGTGGAGTGGGCGCTGAGGGCGCCTAGGCGCACCTCGCCTGGGCGTGAATAATCAGCACGCCCAGGAAGGCGCCTAGTCGAGGAAGCTGGGAAGCTGCTCAAGCGCTAGGGCGCCTAGGTGCACCTCGCCTGGGCGTGAAAAGCAGCACGCCCAGGATGGCCCCCAGACCAGGGAGATGGAGAGCTGATCAGGCGCTAGGGCGCCTAGGCGCACCTTGCCTGGGCGTGAAAATGCTGCACGCCTAGGCACCCAGAGCAACGCGCCTGGGGAAGTTATAAGGCCAGAGCGCCTAGGCACCACTCGTGTTTCATATGATGAAAACGGGTTGTTTCTTCATTTCTTCTGGGAGTCTGACTTTTAGAGAGAGAGAGACGATTCTAGAGAGAGAAGTGAATTAGAGGTGATTCATGGAAGATTGAAGCTTGGTTTTGGAGATTTAGAGAGGATTCAAGGAAGATTCAAGAGTTTTGGTAAGTTTTCTCACTTTTGGTAAAAATTAAGTTTTTGTAGATCTTGTTAGATTCTTTTGAAATTGGGTTCTATGCTTTAGATATGTTGATTTTGGATGTTTATGTAGATTGGTTTATGATTTAGAGTGGATTTGAGCTTGGGTTGAGATTGGAGATTTTTGGAAGAAACCCTAGAGAGAGAAAGTAAGTTTTCTAAATTTAGTGATTTAAATTGATGTTATTACGCGTTACTGGTTGTAAATTGATGTGTGAATGGGTTCGGTTTAGTCACATTGTTAGGTTGGGAAAATCGGAAACCCTAGCAACGTAATTGTGATTTTGTGGTGAATTGCTCGACACGAGGTAGGGGATTTCCAACCTTTCTTTCTATCGTTCGTTCTCATTACTTAAAGAGCGTTTTGATTCCTCATTGGTCGTTTGTTTGTGTTTCCGCCTTAATTGTTTCTAAGGGAAAATGAACCCTAATTTATTCTTGAAGTTGCATGACCCTTTGTCAGTGTCCCATCACCTATGGGCACGGTGTGATTTTCCGTTCATGCATCATAGTAGTTACGTATATATGTATGTAGGATGTTCATATGTATATACTTTTCGGCATGTCATGGCATAAATGCATTAGAATTGCATTGGGGACCGGGTATGGACTCGGGGCTTCTTAGGATTCTTGAAAGCTACATGGAGGGATGACGAGGTGATGAGAACTACCACCAAGTCATGTGATCTCCAAGTAGGATAACGCACTAGATGTTTGGTTAATGAGGGACTTTGCCTGGAATGGTGCGGGCGTGATAGGTTCACGCAATCGGGTAATCCAAGAGCGTTTGATGTTGGGAGCTTGCTCCTGTTCAATATGCATGGATAGCGTCCATGATATTGATGAGTTGATGTGGTGAGCTTGCTCACGTTCGATATTACATGGAACGAGCCATGGTATCGATGAGGTTTGCTCATTGAGGGGATTGCCCGGATTAATGCTATATGTGATTGTTGAGTATACGTGCATGTAGTAGATTTCATATCGTTGCATAACCTATTGTTTGGATTCGGCCTTTAAACGTTTATACTCTTAACCCTACAGAGCTTCTTGCTCACTCCCTATTTTTTATTCCTTCCCACAGGAGATATTGGTACAGGTACCGGTGGAGCGGATCAGTGAGGCGGGATATGACATGGATGGCCCTGGGTAGGATGTGGGTGTTAGAGATATACTCTAGCACATATTTTGAATTTGATGTATGAATGTTATTCATAATATTATTATAATCGGTTGGCACCAGAGGGTGTATGCTTGATGCATGCTGAGTATTGATTTTGGTTATATGATATTATGAATTTGTTGTTATGATTATTACTATCAGTTTGTGCATGCTGGTAGTGGATGGCCTGAGGCCCTAGGATTAGGATTGCATGTGTTTGAGGCCTGAGGCCTAGCTAGGTTGCTAGTGTGATGGAATAAATATTTCCTGCGTGTTCTGATACAGGCGGGGACTTTCCGATATACGGGGAGATGCCGCCAGAGTTTCCGGTCTGCCGGATGATCGCACTAGCGGCCTAGGACGGCGCCAAAGGGCGCCAGTGGGGCGCCCAGATCGGGGTGTCACAATCATCCACACAAACATCTTACTTAAGTACTCATATATTCCATTGTACAAGAACACCTATAGGGACAAATATTTTTGCATTCCTAGTAAACTAATTACTAGTAAAATTACTTCTATTAATTTAATTATTTTTAATGTATGTGATACCAAAGGGTTTTAACTTCCCCGGGCCGGTGAATATCACTACCAGTATTAGATTATTTTGTCCTATAACCTTACGATCTATCCTTCTTCAATACCATAGTGATCCAAACAAATTATTAAGTAACGATCCAGTATCCCACTTATCGCTACCTTATTATCTCATGCTAATTTAAATTGTCATGATACTAACATTCCATAAGTCCAATCATATTCTCTGATACATGGATCTTTAGTTATTCATCTCTATTAAATACTTACTATCTATCGTGTCAATACTAACATGATATCATGTATATACCATCATATATCATTACAGTAGCTCCAATGAGAATGCAATCACATTTCCCATTTACAATGCTAAGGATAAATCCTTAAATACTATGTCAGGCTACTTACACCGATAATCATCAGAAATCCTAACTTAAACTATGATCGCACCATTGATCATTCATTTAATGAATCACCCAAGCATAAATAAAAATGTATTCTCCAATTCCCTTAATGATAAATTAATCATGAATACACCTATCACGACATTCTAGCATTTAAATATCATACTCTACCAGTTCTGCACATTGACCTATCACAATTCCTCTTCTTACTCATACATAAATAATGTAATTATCTCAAATCACACTAATATATTTCAACACATATACATTCTAGGAGGCATATACAAATAATTAAACATTGATTATCGAACAATAGAAATTAAATTTAAAGTACTTAATTGTTGATGGTCGTGCCGATCCATGATGCTCATGTAACTTTACCAAACCTTCACTCATTATATATATCATACTATTTAACTTATTTTAAAGGACCGTTGCCCTCTGATACCATCTGTAACGCCCCGTTCCACGAAACTCTAATTTTCGAGCTCGTAGTGCAAAACGCTACCTATATTACATCTCAGTCCATCACTACTACCTAATTCTATATATAAGAAGAACCCAATTAATGCTAGAATAAATATAGCTAAGCATCATCTATCTCTAATTAACTAAACTCCTTAAATAACTCAAATCAATCATCCTAATTCCGATGAGCATTTAACAATCATAACCTCATAATGGTAATTAAATCAGTAACGTCCAATATATATTTCTTGACCTCATTTTGCGGACTTTTGTTTAATCACGATAACCTGAAATACTAGCAACAACCTTAAAGCTTAAATAAAAGTTAATATTCTTGTCATGGAATATCAAAACCTAACTTTAGCACATGAGCATCCTTTTTCATGGATTCGCGGCATCATCAACTCCTATGTTAGCAAAATCATCAGAGAACTCCGTACCTGTGACACGGAACTTAGTGAGTCGAGGACCAGCAAGTAATACTTATGCATGAATGCACATGAACATCATCATTAGAAAATAGTCAGCCATTTAAATCATTTTTTCAGTACTCAGACCCTTAACCTAGGTAAACTGCTACAGAGCAACCAGTCAAGATTTTCTATCTAATACTCTACCATAGAGCACATTCAATCAACATCTGTACCCCTTACACATTTTCCTTTTTCCTTTTCCTTTTCATTTAACAGTACCTTATAAACCTTTCTCTTTCCAGTACACCATACCTGTAGCAGTAATACCTAGTTCGTGAAAACATTTTCCCTTAATGTGTATGTCATGTATGCCATGATATGCTATGATTCATGCAGTGTGACCATTAACTATAACCTCTATATATCATCACATAGCAGTTCACCATCCACAGATAACTCATCATCACTAATTAAGTCTCATAAACACAACACAATTAACGTATATATTACTATACAGATAACACATCTTCATAAATTTGGTCTTACATATATATATATATATATATAATTACATGACAGTTCATAACCACATCAACTTGATGTCTATAATCAACAGAGTTCATACAACTATTATTATAACAATATCAATCTCATTATAGCAACTCAATCATACTAACATATATATATATACACACACACACACACACACACACATACTTATACATACAATTACAGGAATTATAAAATTAATAATCCTTCAGCATGCAATTCCGTGACATAGGTGAGTATCACTTACCGTCACATGCTTTTTCAATAATAAACTTCTTTTAAACTTTTGAAAAATTCGTTCCTAAAATTCCAAAATAACATCACATTTTATTATTACTAATTCCATTATTTAAAATTAAAATTATTTTTATTCTGAACTGGGTCTGCCCAACCCAATCGGGTCAGGTCAACCCAGTGTTGTTTCTCCCTCACACGGGTCTAGCAGACACGTGTGGGTTCATTTTTGGGAAGACCAGTGCCGGTGTTAGTTACTTGTTTTGTGATCAGAGATTGAGAAATTTCGACTTTAAAGATCTCGGCAGCCGTGGCGTCTCCCTCTTCGTTGCCGGCTTGAATCTCCTCCGTTTAATCCGAAACAGGCTTCATTGAACTCGCCTCACCATTATCCTTTTTTCGACACCGGACTTGTCTCAATCCGTTGCGGAATTGCCGTACCGCCTCTCCATCGCCGCTGTTCCCCAAATTTCCAGATTAGGGTTCTTGATTTCCGTGCCAATAGATTTTTATTTTATTTTATGTTATTTGGTTTTCCAGCCCCTTTTACCTTTATGCTCCCGCTTTCTAGTTTAATTACACGTACCAACCACCATTATTTACCAACTTGCCATTACGAATATCTTCATTTGTATTATCCCTTTTCCCACTTCTAAAATTCACGGTAATTTCATCTTACCTCCGATTTAAATAATTCTTTCGCTCATAAATTTTATTTCTCATATAGAATTGATGAAACATATTTTGATTTTATTTAATTCCATTTCACATATTCACCTTCAATCTAACCAATCCTAATATTTAACATGCCTAAACACTTGGGGTATTACACACAGTGTGGAAAATTTGTTTGAGCATCCAGTTCCTTAAAGTAAGCCTCAATTTAAAACCCTGCAAAACAAAAAGAGAATTAGTTTGAAAATAGAACATTACCATCCAACCCTGAATTTCATATGGTTCACACAAGTCCCCTCAAACACTCGTGTTTCCCTTTTACTGACATCATTTGTCCCACACACTCTCACTCATGTTTGACTCTCGTCCTCACAAGAACAGAACCAGAAATAATTTAGAAAAAGAGGTAGGCATATAGATCCACATTTGAAAGGAACTCAGACTGTATGAACCATTAACCTCCAAAGATATCAAATTCAACCATCCCATAGCAGCAACTAGTGTCCCACCAAAATGTTGAGCAACATCACAACTCAAATTGGTACGATCAACAAACAAAGCATAATAATAAAACCAAATCATGCAGTCAATCCAAAGATCCATCCACAAAGCCAGCCATAGGCTATGAAAGGCAATAAGATCACTGACCCATGAGTTTATGAATCCATTCTGAAGAAATATTACGATCTTTAACATTGAAGTAAAGAATAGAACAAAATATTATCTGAAATTTATGCACAATAACCTCAATATCTTGGGAGGCTTTCTTAAAGACCCTCTTGTTCCGCTCTTGCCAAATAAGATAGACCATAATACTTAGAGAAGCCTTTTTCATTCTCGTGGTAACACCTTTTGTATTATCATGCAACCCTCTGAAAGCACTAGGACGCATTTTATGAGCACTTTTGGACTTTGATCCATGCCCTTACTTTCTTCCAAAATGAATGAACCCAAGGGCACATAAAGAACAAAGCCTATGAGTTTCCTCTTCCCTCTAGCAAAAAATACAATAGGTATTAATCAGAATGAACCGTAGCCTATCCTTAGTTTTTAGCGACCCCTGACTACCAATCACAAAATGAAAGAGAACTTAGGTAGAGACCAAGCTTCCCAAACGACTCTCTTCCAGGCCACATTATCTCTTTTAATCCTAAAAAATTCATAGGCATTTCGAGATAGAGAAAAGGTACCATGCCACTCTTGGATCTGAAGAATATCTTGGCCACACCTCCAGAACATTGAAGCATATAATCCTTAAGATAAACAATGTATTTCCACATTGGTAAAGTTGATTTATGTGTAGTAGCTGCCCAGATGGATTGATTGAACAAAAACTATTGATGAAACCATTGAATCCATAAAGAGTCAATTTTTGAAATTGTAGACGCAAAAATCTTCAATCAATGAAAAGTCGATTGAGGCCTTCGACAACCTGCGAATATACACTAGGTCGAACGAATGAGTGATGATCATCGGGGTGGTCTCATACGATCGAGTCCAATGACGGAGGGGGAATTTGTAGTGAGAGAAATGAATAGACTTTTAGAGAGAGAAGTGGAACCAGGAGAATGACCAGAGAGATTCAAGAGGCTTGGACTACTCATATTTATAGTGTTATAGCTCACATGTTTGGCACGTAAGTTGTTCACGCTGTCAACAATTGGACTTTTATTGGGCCATTGTCAAACACAATTAAGTCTTATTTTGTATTGAAGCCCAACGGCCTGATGGGCTCTAATTGTCCATATATGTCATGTAGAGCTAAATGGAGCCAACATGCTTTAATTGTCATACGGACTCATAAGTCTGACGGGGACTGACAAGCCTTAGATGGACCAATAGGCCTTTAGGTCGTACGGGCTCACAAGCCTGACCTTCATAAATAAGCTTTTGTTTTTAACTTCAAGATCAAGCAAACCCAAACCTCCCTCTTGTTTAGGAAGAAGATCTTTCCAAGAAACCAAAGCCGTATTGGATCTGTGCATGTCCCCACTCCAAAGGAAATTTCTGCAGAGGCTAGTGAGTTTATGAATTACTTATGCTGAAACTGGGAAGATGCCAAGCCAGAATTGATCAACCCCCTGAAGGATAAAATGAATGCGACGCCCCGTCCCAACCAGGGGTCATCTAAAATTACATAAATTATCTCAAATATAAATCCATCAAACATTATTGAATTATGACACACAACAATAGGAAACAATCCTTACATTCTAAATCGAAACCATATCAAGTCAAACCACATACAGAATAATATGTAATAGTACATAAATGTTCGAAAGTAAACCATAGCCCACAACCCTCCAATCTAAGTATTCAGCCCACCTCGCGGTTACACTCCAGGTTGCTGATCCACAACATCGTGCTCACCTGAAAAGAATGTGAAAAATAGGAGAATGAGCACAAAAGCTCAGTAGGGGTAAGTACCCAACTAGAACTCAGTTACCTAAGTGAGATAACCGAGTCGAGTAAGCTCAACTCAAAAATCTGGATCAACCATAATGATATATATATATATATATGTATAATATATATATATCAATCGGAAAGATTGCCATAAAGCAAACTTGAATATAAAAGTGCAAGAGAAAAATGATATGATAATGCTCGTGCTGCAACACACTCAATCATCATGTATATGTATACGTGTTTTTATCGTATATACATATATATAGCCAACCATAGCACACAGTAGTCCGGAATCCACATCAGACTCTGTGGCACCAAAGTACCCTAGATCCATCATGTAGGTACATCCATAAATAAATGGGTATCAATCCTCAGACAGTCATGACGTCTTGGTGGTGTGTAGCTAGCACAACCACCCTGCAAGCCCCAAACGATATGGCGATCTTATGGTTGTGACCCTATCATTGCCGTGATTACTATGACTATATTTTGGCAATCCAACGTCAACCGCATAATCCAATACGATTGGGCAAAGTTTAATAAATGGTAAACCATTTCATACTTAATAATATATATTATGTATATATATATTATAATTAGAAAAAGGGTGATCAATCAAAATCTTTTTGGATTTATTAATTTTTCGTAATCATCAATTCATATCTACCGAAGCAACGTAAATTTATGTTAACAATAAGATTTACGGTTGTCTCCAATTCTTGTATTTATATAAGTAGCATGGATTGAACACACATATGTAATATATACAAGTGCCTTTATTTTAAGTTGTATTGTTGTCACTGTGACGCTACATGACCTCTTATACGGTGATCTAATTTACAAAATTCTACCATGAAGGCCCCTGCCAACAAGAGAGAAATTCTCACCTTGAGTGTTCTCCTCACCTTCGACAACAGCTTCCGACCTTCTATATGCTCACCAATGATCTCAACCCGAACTTAAAACTACTGATCTTGATCTCCAACTCCAGAAACTCTTACGTAACTAAAATGGTATACAGATGGAGTTTATTTGTAAACATACTTGCAGCTTATCTTTGTTAATATTGCGTTTCTATACATTGGGTTCTATTTATTTGATCAAACCTTCCCATAATTTATCGTCCCACACTATAATTTATTGTCCCATTTTTATCTACTTAAATGGAGACACATCACATAGTCTCTTTTATTTAATTTTAGTTGTGCTTAAATGCCAAACCAAGGTCGCGCCATGTAATATTAGCTCCACTATTGGTGACCTTTCTCCACCGAAAGTTTGCAAACCAATTAGTTTTTTTTATTATATATATTTTAAAGAATTATGATCTTATCTTCCAACCACATGGTCTCCACCATGTGGTTTTTCCAACTTTTTATTGTCGGTGGAGGTGTCTCCAACAACAGTGGTTTATCAAAATATTTTTTATTTTTATTTTTTTTAAACCCATAGAAAAATTGGGATTTCACAACGAACAAGCTCCAACCTTTCAGCATAAGATAAAATTTTACCCTTCCAAAGCTGGATCGTTGACTCAACCTTCTAAACTAGAGGACTGAATTGGCTAGTAAGAAGTCTATGAGGACTCAAAGACACTCCAAGATAGGTAAAGGGAAAGAAGCCCATAGAAAAACCAGTAGCCCGAAGAATACTAGCTCTAATAATCTGATTTACCCCTCCAAAGAAAATAGAAGATTTCATAGCATTAATGGATAATCCAGAGACCTTGCTAAATTCCATGAGCTCATCATAAAGAGTCTGCATAGAGGAAAGATCTCCACGAGATAAAAGAACAACGTCATCAGCAAAAGCTAAGTGAGATATTCTTAATGAGTGACACTTGGGATGGAAGCCAAAGCTCGGATTGGCAGAAGCAAGATTCAACTACCTATAAAAGTACTCCATGCACATAATGAAGAGATAGGGATATAATGGATCTCCTTGTCGAACCCCACACTTAACTTTGAAGAACCCAAATAGGTCCCCATTAACTCCTATAAAGAAGGCAGTAGTTTCTACACATATCATCACCCAATGCACAAACTATAAGGGAAAGCCAAACGAAAGGAAAATATTCCTAATAAACTTCCATTGCATAGAGTCAAAAGTCTTTTTGAAGTCAATTTTTATTGAGTATCTGGAAGAGGCTGTCTTTCTTTCATAATGCCGCAACAACTATTGAACAAGATGGATATTGTCAGCCATATTTCTACCTCCTACGAAGGCATTCTGAGTAGGGCCAACAATTCCTTTGTAAATAACATTGCAACACAAAATGGGCCTAAAATCAGCCACAGAAGAAACATTAGAGGAAATATCGTGAAAAAAGCATGCTTCAAATAAATAACATATTAACATCATATTGAGCTACCGACAAGCATAATTTATGGGACCTCGATTCCCTTTCTTTATTAGCAATCAATTATTTCAGTCATGCTATTAAATTAACATGATTGAAAATTTATAATCAATTGCTTTTATGAAATTAGCTTACAGAATACCCATTAACAATTTTGTTACAATGCAATATTTTTCAAATCCTAATGAACACAAAACCAAAGCCCAAATACTTCATATAATCCCTTGACCCAACTCCATTAAACCTATACTCAAATTCAATTCAAATAATCAAACAAACCCAAACATATAAATCACAAAGCCCAAAACCTATGAAATTTTTCTATTCGGCCCAATTATCATTAAATTAAGATCCGCTCATTCAAACCTAACCTCATGGCCCATAACTTACACCAAGCAAACCAATACATGTAATCTTAAACACATCATAAGATATCCAATGGATTCATCCAAGATTGACACACAATAACAAGCCGTAGTTCTATCTTTCACAGTGAATTGAAATAATGACATGAATCATCCATCAGTAAACTACCACAATTTTGGGAGACCGATGAACCTCAGTGACATAGAGACATCACCCTTCAAAGACAGAGCATCAAAATAATTCTCACAATATCATACAAAGCCACTCAACATATATGAATCCATGTTCAATACATCAAAAACATTCATGGATATTCTCTAAATACAGGGCAATAAAAACAATTCTTTCTTCAGCACATAATTCATTAGGGCATCAAGATCACAACAAAAATTATATAAACTAGTTGTGCTATTATAAACAAGATTTCTAGCAAATAAATAATAGTAGAGCATCTATGAAATTGAAAAATAATAACTTCATGAAACCAATTACAAAGTTTAGTAAACCAACTCATGCTAGATCAGAACATACTTTCAATAATCAAAGAACTGGGATATCAAGTACATGAGAATGAAGTAAAATCAGTGAACCAAAAAGTCAAAATTTGAAACCCATACAGTCCAAATATACTGTCAATATTCTAGGCAACTTAACATCATACATAACAAAGAACGATGCAAACCAAGTACACAAGTGATCTAGTAAACAAGGTAAGATCAAAATTGCATTATACCTAAGAAATTGAACACCAAATCTTCGAAAGTGCAACAAGGGAAAGAACAATCCACATAAATTGGGAATGGACCGGAAAGAATAGAAATTGAGATATTTGAAGATGGTGACTCGATGGCTTTGGGTGATTGGATAATGGCTGATTTTGGGACTGACATGGGGATTGAAAGTGCCTGGAAGGGGGACTAGGCCACTGATGCTTGTGAGTGGCAACTAACTTGGGCTAGAGGTTTGGCTCGACTAAAGACTTTCGGTGGTACAAAGGATTTGAGCTATTTTTTCAGAACAAAAGCTTCGATCCCCCTCTTCTTCCTTAGGATCTTCTATTTATAACCTATCAACCCCGATATTTGCTTCTCCTAATGATTCTGTTTCCATTTTGATTTCTCAATTATCTCTCCCCTAATTCCTCAAGGATTTCTTTTATTCCTAAAATAACACATAAAATCGATCACCTTCCTCTAATAAATCACGAAATCCTCTACATCTAAGGCTCCAAATCCCTCCTCAATGTGAACCCTAGGATGGCCCCTATTCTCTCTCTCTCTCTCTAATTTTCCCTTCCAGCGCCGCCCTTTTCTTCCTTCAGTATCTCGACTTTCCTTCTAGGGTTGAAGAAAGCTTGGGCCGCGCTATCTCCTCACTTCAATCTTTGGGCTTTAGGTGATGAACTTCATATGACATTTTTTCTTAACGGGCCATTCCTTTGGGCTTAAGATTAGATTGGGATAGTCTTTAGGTTTGAGTTAGACTAGGCTGCAATTGAAAAAGTGTGACAAACGGGCCTGATTTTTCCCTTATTCATTTGGGCTTAAATTAAATATTGAGCCCAAAATTACTTATTTTTATTTGGATTTTTTACTTGGATTCCAACTCCTCATTTTGGCTAGAACTTAAATTAAGAATTACTCTTTTGAACTCTAATTGGAATTGGGCCCAATCCTAACTTTATTCAAAATTATATTTGGAGCTTTGGACAAAAATAGGATACAACAAAAATTAAACAGTTACTTTATTATTATACTTTCTCTTTATATCAGATTGTTTATTGAGACTCTATGAATATAACAATTTTCAACTGCCTAATTAAATATAGCTTGCTTAAATTCTTATTTGCTTACTTGATCATCGTCTATGGTATTAGAGCAAGCAAAGAAGTTTAATGGTATTAGAGTCCGTGGGTCGGGTATTCGACCTAGATACACGGTCCAAATGAGCGAGTAACGGCAACCCAGGCGTGTGTAACACAAATGACTGTAGCATCCAATCATCTATCGGAGTTGATCTGTATGACACGTGTAGAGCACTCTCCACCATTTGAGAGTGAGAATCGTGAAGAACAGTGTTCTTCAAGAACACAAAACCCAAAAATTTTAAAGAAACATTTTGATCCGATTCAAAATTTCAATGTTACATATCTTTACAACCAATTATCCAAATTAAGCATATAATATACCATTTGAAAGATTTTGACAAGAGGATTCCAACCATGCAAAATTTTTGACAAAAAACCTTTTGGTTCAAAAGTATATAGCATACAAAGTTTCGGGTACATTCAGTTAGGGTTACGATTTTCTCTCTTTACACTATGTGTTTAGGTCCAAAGTTTTCAGCATACATTTAACATACATATAAGTATTTTCATGCAAAATTTCATCCAGAAAAACATATGATTCATCGTAGTTTTCACAAAATTGAAAAAACAAGCATACTTTATCAAAAGAAAGCATGCTTCCTATGAACGAAACACCTAGCATGGTGACTAATACTAACCTCAGCCTCTGATACCAATGTAGGAATTATATATATATATATATATATATATATACACAATTATACTTCCTTGATTAGGATTTCTGAATGGAAAAATCTCACAATGCAAAGGTCGATGGATGCTAATCAAAAGGATAACACCATGAATTTCACCCTTCAAGAGCCCCTTACTGATCTCTCAACACACATCTGTATTCTTGATATTTTTAGTATCCTTTGTTACAGAGATTGTCACCCTATTTATAGTAGATGGGTCATATCATCTTTGGAAATCTCTTAAAGTCTAACAGTATGAAAGGTATGAATATACCTATTGTTTTTGGTAATAATAACTCTCTATTATCTCATTGGTATTATAATTTCGGTACATTTATCTACTGTTTTGGATTTTGATAGGCAATTGATGGTGCGGAACAAAAAGGTGGAAAATATGGGCAAGATGAGAGCAAGAATAAGCTTGCAAATTACCCTGGGCGTGATTTATACACGCCTGGGCGGTCCAGGCCGCGCACGGATCAGGGGAGAATGCTAAATTCAAGAAAACTGCCATTTCTAGAAGGGCGCCTAGGCGCAATTCCTACACGCCTAGGCGCCCCTGCACTAAAATCGGGCAGTTTTATCTCGCGAAAGCCCTAGAAAATAGAGACTTTTAACCTATCGAACGGCCGTTCCAGGGAGCGAAAAACAGAGGAAAGAAGGAGGATTCAAGGCTTGAAGGAGGGATCCTTCATCTTGGCTTTCGTTTCTTCCGATTTTGGGTTCTACCAATATGTTTCTCTCTCTTTGCTTGTCTCTTTCTCTCTCTATGTGTAGCTAAACTCTTTATCACCAAGGCTAGGATGAAGCCTTGGGTTGAATGATGGTTGTATGAATTGATTTGTTTATATGTGAATCTTTTTGGGTATAAATCTTTGGTTTCTATGATTATTGTGGATTCTTCTTACTCTTTGTGTTTGATCACCACTTAGGGTTTTGAATGGATTTGTTTGATGGATTTTGTAGATGGTGAAATATCTATTTAATCATGCTTTTTGGGACCTTAGATTGCAATTGTTGTTTCCATTAGGTTAGGAACAAGTTTTTATGAATCCTATTTCCATTGAGCTTTCATGAATTCTTATGCATGTCTAGACCAATAAGATGGCTAGAATGTTGATAGGAACATCCAACCTAGACCAATAAGATGGCTAGTGATTGAGAAGAGGGAAATTGGCTTCAGTGCGCTAAAACCGACTTAGGTACGGATTCGTTATACCCGGATTGATAAATGTATGAGTGAATTGGTTGTGTTTATACATCATTGACCCTTGGTGGATTCCGAAGTCTTGGTGCTTCATTCTTCTACTTGAATTCATTGCATTAGTATAACTTGCCTAGTGATAAATTGCATTAGCATTCGCATTCTCCAATATAAAAATTCCAAAAACACTTTACTTTTCTTGCTTGTATTTCTTTTAAATTGCAAACCAAATCAACTTGAGTGGAACTTTAATTTCTTGCATTGTCCATAATTATTTGTAAATAAACACTTGGATTAAGTCATATCTCCGTCTCTGTGGATACGATCTCTACTGACCACTTGTACTATTCTTCTGACTAGTGCACTTGCTAGTAGGTTATTTTAGACTCAACACAGTACACTTTAGAGGATGATGAAATAATATGAACAATTAAACCTTAAAACTTCCAAAGGACCTAAACCCTAAACTATAAACTGCAATGGGGAAATACAAATGTTCCCATTAACTTTTCATTTGAGTCTCACCCATATTAAATAAAAGTTGTCCCACATATATACTTATCCACATTAGCAAACATGTCTCTCAATACAGCCACATCAGTAAAATTCATCTTCCAATACAATTTTTTTCATTTTCCAAAATTCAAGCTACTAACATTCTATTCTTCCATCATTTTCCCGCTAAAATTGATATTGAGTCTCACCTTTATTACCTAAAAGCCAAGTCACATACTCAGCTACATCAGCAAAACACATCTCTTAATACATTCACATTCTCATACATTATTCCCTCTCCCTTGATTTCTTACCACTAAACTATATATGTATAGATTATATATATATATATACACTAGTTTGAAGCTCGGACTTTGCTACAATTTTCTTGTCGATGTTTTGTGGTTTGGGTCTTTGTTTTGGTATATTTTTTGGTAATTTTTTTGATATTTATTAACTTGAAATAGAATATTATCATGAATAGAAGTACTACATTGTTAACTGATAATTACACTGTTATGTGCTTTATGTTAAATGATAAATGTTTCTATTAGTTAGTGCGGAATTGATGAATAATTTTAAGATAATAACATACTTTAATTATATTTACATCGAGGGTGCTATAGCTCAACCTTTACATAGCCACCATGAACAAAAAATGGCTCCACTTATAGACTTGCTAGGTTTCGTCTAAATCTCAAACTAGGTAATTCATAACCAAAATAAAGGATCCACTGATATCCTATCCTATATGTGCATATCCCTTTATAATAGGGGGTTTGATATCAATCTATACTATTAACAACATGAGATGCTTTCAAAATACAAGCTCCATAATATGTAAACTATATACCTTGCATTACTTTCTTGCACAACCATCTTCTCTTCCATTGAGTTAACTATTTCTTTCATAGCGAATATATTGTAGATGAAGGTTTCATTGTCATTCTCAAACTTTTGCATACCTGTGCTAGTGCTGGGATTTTTCTTGAATAGTTGCAGAGCATCTAAAGACAAGGTATGGAGTTGAAATGCATACTAGTCAAGTGTGCTAACTATGTTATCTGACTCATTTGTTGGATTATTATATGGGTGATTGTTATCCACAACTGTCAAACCTGCATACACAATGCCATATATGTCTTAAGTTGCTTTGTATAGGTCTTTGATGTATGCTATGTAGCCTTCTTTCCTCTCTTGGATAAAATCTTGTATTATTGCAGTGTGCAATAGGATAATCTTTCTCATCAGTTTGTTTGTTTTCTTCTTATGTTCCTTGGGTTTTCGTCTATGGTTAGGTTTACTAATTTAGACAACTTTGCAATTTCCAGTCGATAGCTCTTTCCAGTGCGTCCTTTTACTTGACTATTATCTCAGCATTGTTGACAAAATGTACCAGCTCATATTTGTTGCTCTTGTGACCGCGTCTTCTAGGTGGGTAGCTAACTAGTACAAACCTTTCATCCTCTGCCAATGATAATATTTGCATCTAGTTTTTTTTCCAGAGTTGTTGCTAACATGTATGGCTTGTAATTCGTTGAATGCATAATCATTAGGCGTGTTTTGAGATATGATTCTAATGCCACAGTTAAAGCATTTTGAACGATGAGGTGCTTGTTAAACTATAAAATCCTTGCATGTAGATGTTTGCTTTTGCATGATTGAGTGGCTAAATATTTTGGAATTTGTTTTCAAGCTTCGTATTATGATTCATCATTACAACTGTTTGAACAGATTTTATGAGAGTTAAGCAGTTGTTAGAAGATTCAATTCTCATAATCAATTAAAGAAGTGTTGTTCCATAAGTGCAGTATAGATCCGCCTAAATTCCATGTATACAATTAATTAATATGTAATTAGTTTCTTAAAGTGAGTATCTAGATTCATTATCATCTAAACTATCTGTAGTTATTATTTTTTATCCTAAATAGAAACTTAAATGAGAGAGGGAACAGTTTATTATAAACAGTTTTATTTACATACAATACAATAGAGTGTTTAGATTATCCTCTTGTTTGCCTAACTTCATATAAATCCCAATATTTCACATTGTTCCATGAATATTCAAATGTGCACAAAATTAATCTTCTAGATGCCCATCTGTACAACTACTACATCCATCATAAGTCGGCTTTTCTATCAGCACCATCAATGTAAGTTAAGGGCAATATTTAAACATAGGTATCATCATTACCCTAGTCTTCAACTAGTTTCTTTCCCAATTACCTTTCGTTGTTCATCTTGACCACATTTGCGTCATCGAGTTATGCATTTGAGTGTCTGTAGTAATAAACATTTGTTGTGAGACTGTAGTTGGTAGGGTGTTATTCACATGTTATAATATTTTTTTCTTTCAATTAACAATGTATCTAACAGGCTCTTGTAGTTCGAATGTATATTCGAACCTTGGCCTTTTGCTCTTATGATTATCATCAGCATTTTTCTTTTTTCCTCTATTGTCCACCATAGCTGTATCTTTTCCTATATAAATAGCTGGTGAGTCTTAACCAGCATACTGAGAGACATTATCAATATTGTTTGTAATCGATGGTTGGCCTCAAATCTCAAGAGACATATCGTGTAGATGTACATTTGAGACATTATGTCAACTCTGTACGATTCGAATCTCGGTGGTTGATTGAAATGATGAAGTTGCATCTTTTCCCTCTTAGTTGTTCCATTGCTGGTGAGATAGCATCTTTTTTTTGAACTTGGGAGCTCAGACAAATTGGATGCTAATATCTTGATGAGATTTTTCACAAGCTTGCCCAACATGAGAAATTTTATCATTGCTTGGAATTTGTCATAACTACACGTACTTTGTACCTAAAAGAAAAAATTAATCTGCCAAAAATATATTCCAAAACTAATTGTTGTTGTAGTACACTTTAGTATTTTGATGCATAAAGAATTTACCATGTTATGGGCAGGTTTGAAAATGACCCACACGCCCTCCATAACAGTACTCCATTATAAGTTGATGCTACACTTTTGCATTTTGCACATGTGTTATATCATTGCCTCACAACTTCTTGTTCTGTTTTTCCAAATTTCGCATTGAACTTGAGTTTTCAATGAGGTTTAGTATTTTGATACATTTTTCACAATCACGGTTACTTTGTAACTCATGCAAAAAATTAATCAGCCAAAGTTATATTCCAAAACTAATTGTTGTTGTAATACACTTTATTATTTTGATACACAAATGAATTTACCATGCTATGGGCACGTTTGAAATTCGCCCACACGTCCTACATGACAGTACTCCATTACAAGTTGATATTTTACTTTTGCATTTTGCACATACGTTGTACCACCATCCTTGAGAGATATCTATGTTTATTATCACAATCTCACAACTGTATTTCTTCTTCTTTTTACAAATTTTGCATTGAACTTTATTCTTGTAATTTTTTGTTGAGTGTGTGGTGAGCTCGACTGGCCCCCTTCTTCCTTTTGTGATATCAGCAACTAGTAACTGTTGTTCAAAATTTGATTCCTACATCAGGAGTTTTTGGAGCATGAATGAAAAATGTATAGTTTTTATTAGAAGAGAGAAAACTGTGCGTCTACTTATTGGTTTTGGAAGTCCTCAACCTCTGAAATTTTGAGATTTAGATATGTTCTTGTTGCGAATGAGCTTGATAGCGAGCGTTGTATTAAATATTTAAGGAAATATGATTAGTGTGATAAACATTTTAGAATGTAATAATTTAGGGGTTGCAGCTACATTAAGATCATAATTATCAAAAGTAATAGTTTGATCATATAATTTGTGTCATGTGGTTATTCCTAAAAACATTTTGTGGTTATAGAATAAGAAAGTTTATTTAATTTATTAAATGGGAGTAGAACAAAACCTTTATATGCCATCAAAGTCAAAGATGATAATATTGCAATGACTGGTTTGTCTTTTGGTTGCTTTTGAAATTCTTGTTTTGTAAATCCTTTGGCTATCACCCCACATAATGAACCTTAAGCCAAAATAAGTTACATTATTTGCAAATTATTTTTTTAATGATACTTTGTTGTGTGTGTTACCTTGTTCTTTGTAATTCCAGATTATGTAAAGGGATGATCTCTCATTGACATATGTATCCTTTAGCTCTCTAATAGACATCAAATAGCTAAGGAAATCTAAAAAACAAATAACATTGATGAACGAAAGATTTCTAAAATTCTTCTAGTTTTGTTTTTATTAGTAGAACCATTATACTTGTAAGGAAAACATCAATGTGTATTCTTGAGTCCAACATTTCTTCATCTATAAAGTTGAAGCAGGAAAATGGAATTGTTGCAGCTGGGTCATCCAATTATCTCACTATAGTCTATGTACCAATTCTAGTGATATTTGTTCGAAAAAATGGTGGTGAACCACTGTTTTACCAATAATTAATTGTAACTAATTGAGTATTAATTGAATGTAATTTAATGGGTTCTAATCATCAATATGAAGACTAGATATTGGAGTTGAAAGTTGTCCGAAACCATTTTTTGGTTGAATGGAAATTGACTCCAAAATTGTCATGTTAGACATGATGTATTAAGTGCAAAATAATAGAAATGTTGAAATCCCACATTGAAGAATTGTGTTGTGACGCCCCGGTCCGGGCACGCCACGGGTGCCCTCCGGCACCGTCCTAGGCCGCTAGTGCGATCATCCGGCAGACAAAAAATCCGGGCATCTCCCCGTATATCGGAGAGTCCCCGCCTGCATCAGAAACTCGCAGCAGAAAATCATCAATCCATCACACTAGCAACCTAGCCAGGCCTCAGGCCTCAATCACATGCAATCCTAATCCTAGGGGCCTCAGGCCATCCACTACCAGCATGCACAAACTGATAGTAAAAATCAAATCATCAATTGCATAATATCATATAACCATAAAATCAACTCAGCATACATCATGCATACACCCTCTGGTGCCAAATGGTTATAAGATTATTATGAATAAACATCAACACATCATATACAAAATACGTGCTTAGAGTATCTCTCTAGCACCCACATCCTACCCAGGGCCATCCATGTCACATCCCGCTCTCACTGATCCGCTCCACTAGTACCTGTACCTGTACTAGTATCACCTGTGGGAAGGAATGAAAATAGAGGGTGAGCAAGAAGCTCAGTAGGGTTATGAGTAACATGAGTATAAGGCCGAATCTGAAACAATAGGCTATGCAACAATATGAAACCTACTATATGCACGTATACTCTACAATCACATAGAACATCAACCTGGGCAATCCACTCAATGAGCAAACCTCATCGATACCATGGCTCGTTCCATGTAATATCGAACGTGAGCAAAGCTCACCAAATCAACTCATCAATATCATGGTCGCTAACCATGACTATTGAACAGGAGCAAGCTCCCCAACATCAACGCTCTTGGATTACCCGGTTGCGTGATCATACCACGCCCGCACCAATCCAGGAAAGGTCACTCATGAACCATGCCTCTAGTGCGTTATCCTACTTGGAGTTCACTTGACTCGGTGGTAACTCTCATCACCTCGTCATCCCTCCAAGTAGCTTTCAAGAATCCTAAGGAGACGCGAGTCCATACCCGGTCCCCCATGCAACCATAATGCATTAATGCCATGTCATGCCGAAAAGATATATATATGAACATCCTACATATATATATACATAACTACCATGATGCATGAACGGAAAAATCATATTATGCCCATAGGTGATGGAACACACATAGTCGGTCATGCAATATCAAGAATTAACAACATTTCACAAGAAGGCACGTTTCCCCTTAGAAGCGATTAAGAAGGAAACACAAATAAACGACCAATGAAGAATCGAAGCGCTCTTTAGAATATCGAGAATAAACGATAGAAAGAAAGGTTGAAAATCCCCTACCTCGTGTCGAGCAATTCCCAAAATTAGGGTTTAAACCCCCGTTTCTCCACCTAACAATTTCCACCCAATCAAACTCAAACGATCATCCAAACAACTCAACATATCATAACTAATATGCATTAAACCATTAAATTGAGAAAACTTACTTTCTCTCTCTAGGGTTCGTCTCAACCCCCAAATTCAACCTTATGAAATTCAACTCCAAACCAGAATCAAACCTACATATACAACCACATATGACCTAGGATTAACATATCTAAACCATAGAAATCAACTCTAAACAAAACTAACAAGATCTACTCAAAAACCCTAGAAATGAAATAATGAAGAAACTTACCTCTAAGGCTTGAATCTTCCTTGAATCCCCTCTAAATCTCCAAAACCAAGTTTAAATATCCAAGAATCACCTCAAATGATCTTCTCTCTCTAGAATCATCTCTCTATCTCTCTCTAGAACTGAAACAAAACCAGAAAACTCAAAAATGGCTCGCTGGAACCTATTTGACAAACTCGGGCGCCTAGGCGCTCTGGCCTCTACTTAAGGTCCTTCACGCGCTGCTCTGGGTGCCACCCTGGGCGTGTAGGGCTTTCACGCCTAGGCGAGGTGTGCCTAGGTGGCCGCCTAGGCGCCCCCTGCGCCTACTCCACTTCCGTCACCTGCTGGACTGGGCGCTGCGCCTAGGCGCTCTAAGGTGCGCCCAGTCCAGTACCTTTTTCTTCTGGTCTTCTTCCTTTCCTGCACTCACTAGACTAGGCGCCATCCTGGGCGCATCTTTTCACACGCCTAGGCGCACACCGCCTAGGCGTGCTACTCGGGGCGCCTAGGCGCTCTAGCTTCCTTTGGTGCTCTTTCTTTCCAGCCACTCACTGGACTAGGCGCAGCGCCTAGTCCAGTTTTCTCCATTTTTTCTAACATAAAAAATTCCACTAGATTTTTGGGTCGGGGTTTCACATGTGTTGTGTGACTTGCGCTTATAAATTGAAGTGTTGGATGTAAGACTTGGGCCCAACGAAAACCAAGCTTTTGTGAGGGAGAGAGACTCTACATCATGGGCTGGGGCTCACTAAAACACACACTCGCGCGCTGCCCTGCCCCGCCCCACCTGGTCGGGCACAAGCTCGGGCTCTTGCTTACGTAACCTATCTGAACTTAATCTTTTTCACTAGCCCACTATCCAAGTTCGTTGAATGTGGGCATGAGGCTTATTCAAATTAGCTATTACAATTTAATTTTTTTTTATTTCTAGTCTGTTACATAATTTATTTGGCTATCCCTGATTTTTATGGTCAATTTTCTAACTAGGTTCTACTATAAATAGTAGCCTAGGAGTAGAGAAAAAAAGACAAGTCTAGGAAAATTTCTTCCCGTCAAAACTCTTTTCTTCTTTCTTCTTCCCAGCCGAATTTCTAATTTTGAGAGGGCATTCAATTATTGGCTCGAACGAGCTTGCCGGTATATTTGTGTTATCTACCGGTGCAAGGAAGTGTTGTATCTTGGGATTTGTTTGTTTGCTTTAGCATTGACACCAATCGCTAGGGCATTTCACCTTAAGGAGATTTGTGGGTCGCATACCTCACTTCAATATCGTGTTTTCGTTCCAATATGGTCTTTGGTAACTTTAGTTCTCTTTGAATTCTATATATGATATATTGTTCATCGTCTTATATTTGATTATTCATGAAATAAACAGTTTGTTTTTCTTGTGTTTTATATGTATAGATTGTTTAGTTTCCAACAATCTTAAGGTGAAATCAACTATTTGTGATTACATGAAATGTTCAATCATATTATTTGACACGTTTGAATACTTGCTAATTATATTGATAATTGTTTAATTTATCTATATCCTTTAATTGAGTATCATTACATGCGTTAAAAACTAAAGATACTATTCAATTTTCAAACTGACAATTGATTACTAGTGCACATTTATTGACTCATATGCATGTATTACTTTAAAAGTACAAATATATTTCAAATATTGTATATGCATGCTATTATGCATTTCGTGCTTTTATGATAACATTGCTTTTATATATACACGACATAATATATAGTTGCTAATAAAAGATAATTGTTATTCAACTTGACTTTGCATGTTAGAACAATTCACACGTGTATGTCTACAAACCATACAAATTTGTTATATTAAGTTATTGAATTAATTATTATTTTTAACTATATATGTTGGTACATAACTTGTCACATTTTATTTGTGATTTAGAATTATGGTATCTTGGAAAGTTTTGTCTAGGAAAGAGGTTACCTAATTGCTCTCCCTATTATTTGGAAGGCCCCCTCTTTCCTGGGAACCCAACCTAGTTGCTAATTTTCTAAGTCACAAATTTATTTGACATGGTATATACCTTAAGGTGGTTTAATAGCTTCCATAATGTTTGTCGTGATTTTATTATAATTTGATTACTCACTCCAGTATTTGTATTGCAGTGAAAGATGGAAAAATTCAACAAGCCTACAATGAGTTACCCACCATCCCTAGTGGAGGTGATGAGAATGCTCCTGGGGTTGTGACCCTAGGTGGCGTGGCTGCTCCTAATGGAAGTATGCCTATGGCTGCTCCTATTGGAGGCATGCCTGTTGCTGCTGCAACCGTTGGAATCAGGAACAATGTTCCTATGAAAAACAAGGTGGTTACTATAATTCCCTCTGAAAAGCAGAAAAAGTTCAAGGGCATTGATTTCAAAAGGTGATAACAAAATATTCACTTTTACTTGACTACCTTGAATCATGCTAGATACATAACAAAAAAGTGTCCTACCCTTCCGGAGGGTGAGTCGGACTCAACGACTATGGCAACAGTGCATGCCTAGAAAGATGGAGAATACATATGTAGAAATTAGTCCTTGGAGGACTAGCTGACGACCTGTATAATGTATATTGTGGCATACCTTCAGCCAAGGAGCTATGGAGTTTTTTGGAAAAGAAATACAAGACTGAAGATGCTGGAACGAAGAAATTTTTGGTGGCCAAATTTCTAGACTTCAAGATGGTGGATGGCAAGTTTGTTGTCAGCCAGGCTGAAGACTACCAACTGATTCTGCATGACGTACTAGCAGAAGTGATGACTCTAAGTGAGTCTTTCCAAGTGGCAGTACTCGTTGAGAAGTTACCCCCTGGTTGGCTGGATTTTAAGAGTTACTTGAAGCACAAGCGCAAAGAAATTAAAATGGAGGATTTAATAGTCCGTCTTCGAATTGAGGAAGACAATCAGAAGAAGATGACACCTCCTAAAGCACCCAAGGCCAACCTAGTGGAAACTTTCAAACCCAAGACTGATGGGAAACGAAGAGGGAGTACCAAGCTAAGGAAAAGTGGAAGAAACAACCATAGAAGTTCTAGGGTACTTGCTTTATCTGTGACAAACTTAGACATCGAGCAAAGGATTATAGAAAATTTCCTAACAAGAAGAACGACAAGGACAAGGACAAGGCCAAGGCTAAAGGCAAGGGAAAATCTACCAAGCAAGCTCACCTAGTTGAATAGAGTGACGATGAAGAAATTCTGGTTGCTGTAGTCACCCAAGTAAACTTGGTGACTAACACCAAAGACTGTTGGGTAGACAGTGATACAACCAAACACATCTGCATCGATAAGGACCTCTTCACATCTTATGAGAAGAAGGATTATGGAGAGAAGATTTACGTGGCTAACTCTGCTCAAGCCACTATTGAAGGAACTAGAGAGGTTATTTTGATGTTCACCTCAGGTAGAAAGCTCGCATTGGGAGATGCACTACATGTCCCAGAGATTTGTAAGAATCTGATATCTGTGCCTGTGATGATAAGCAAGGGATTCAAAAATTGTATTTGAATCCGATAAATTTTTAGTTTCCAAGGATGGAACTTATGTGGGGAAGGGGTATACAAGATGGGTTTTTAAGGCCAACATTGCTGTAATTGATAAAACAGGAAATTTCTGTACCCATAAAAACTGTTATGAATAATGAGGAATCTTCAATTTACATTGTTGTCTCTCCATACTTATGGCATGGTAGATTAGGACGTGTAAACTATGGTACAATGAAGAAGTTGGCAAACACAGGTTTAATCCCCAAATTTAATTTGGATGTCAACAATAAACGTGAAACATGCGTTGAAGTAAATTTGCCAAGAAACCTTTTCACACAATTGGAAGAAGTATTGAGCCTCTAGCATTAATCTTTATGCGACTTGAAATTTGTTCAAAGTAGGGGTAGAAAGAAGTACTTCATTATATTCATCGATGATTGTACACGATATTTCTATGTTTATTTGTTAACTAGCAAAAATGAAGCAATATGAAGTATAAAAATGAAGTTAAGAATCAACTTGGCAAAAAGATTAAGGCACTAAGTTCGGATAGGGGAGGAGAATATTATTCTGCTCTCTTTGATGAGTTATGTACTGAGTTTGAAATTATTCACCAAACAACAACACCTTATACACCTCAGCCAAATAGAATTGTTGAAAGAAAGAATAAAACTTTAAAATAAATGGTTAATTCCATGTTAATAAGTTCTAGACTACCACAAAACTTGTGGGGGGAAGCAGTGCTAATAAAAATAAAAATTTTAACAAAATGCCCCACAAGAAAAAAGGTAGTATTCCATATGAGATGTGGAATAAGAGACCACCCCTTTCAAATACTTGAAAGTGTGGGGGGTACCTAGCTAAGGTGGCAGTACCTCCACCTAAGAAAGTCAAACTTGAACCTAAAACTATGGATTGCATATCTTTTGGGTATGCTCAAAATAGTAGTACATTTAGATTTTTGGTACACAAATCTAAGATAGATGATATTGATGTAAATACTATCATGGAAACGAGAGATGTGAAATTCTTTGACGAAATATTTCCTTGCAAACGAATTGAAACTTCTCAGAAAAGGAATAGAGATTCCGATTCTAAGAACAAACAAAACGGTGAACAAGAGGTTGATGAACCAAGAAGGAGTAAGAGACCAAAAGTCTAAAATTCCTTTGGTCCTGAATTTTTAACATATATATGGAAACAGAGACTCACACATTCAAGGAAGCAATGTCAACACCGGATGCTCCATTATGAAAAGAAGTTGTAGAAATAGAATCTATCCTAAGTAACCGTACTTGGGAATTGGTTGATCTCCCACCCGGGAATAAGCCAATTGGATGTAAATGGATCTTCAGAAAAAAAACTTAAAGCTGACGGATCCATAGATACTACAAAGCAAGGCTTGTAACCAAAGGGTTTAGACAAAACAAGGGTGTAGAGTACTTTGATACTTATTCACCAGTCACGAGAATTACATCTATTCAGATGTTAATTTATATAGCCTCGCTATATGAATTGATGATTCACCAAATGAATGTTAAAACCATATTCTTAAATGGTAAACTCGATGAGGAAATCTATACGGAACAACCCGAAGGGTTCAAGATCAAAGGACAAGAACACAAGGTGTGTAAACTTGTCAAGTCACTGTATGGACTAAAGTAAGCTCCAAAACAATGGCATGAGAAATTTGACCAAGTAATGATTCAAGATGGATTTTGAATCAACGAGTGTGAAAAATTTGTCTACACAAAAATGGTAAACAATGATTGTGTAATCATTTGTCTATATGTCAATGATATGCTAATTCTTGGTCTAAATGTTGAGATCATCAACAAAACCAAGAAAATGCTATCAAAGAACTTTGACATGAAAGACATGAGTGAAGTGGATGTAATACTGGTGTGGAGTATAAAAGTGTGATGTCACGTGGTTGTTGGGAGACAATGGACACCTGGAGGCTGCACGTGGGACAAGACGACAAGGCGTATTGGTAGTGTGATACGTAACTTGAACAACCTCATCCCGCCTTTGGTGATGATCATGATCTCGTCAACTTACCTTCAAAATTCAAATGAGGATTGCATCCATGATGCAAGGAGAGATGTTACTTGATTTTATTATAAATAGCATCACTTGTAATCATTAAAGAAAAAGGGAAGAAGAAATACAGGCTCTACCGTGGACGTAGGCATTCTTGCCGAACCACGTAAATTCTCTGTGTGCTTTTACTTTCAATTCGCAGTTCCTTAGCCTATGTGCATTCAACCCAGGAAACCCTAACATCGGTGTGAATTTTTGCATCGACAATTGGCGCCGTCTGTGGGAAACGTTCATTTGGTTTCCTGAGGTTACTTCCATGGCTGAGATTCTCGCGGAAGATTTTAGGAGGGAAGAGGTGCAACTACCCCAGAGGATGTCATAGGCGATCAGGATGTCAACAGGATCTCCCAAGAAGAGGAGATTGAGGAGTTGCTGCGCTAGAGAGAGAAGGAGCTACGGGGTCTGAGGGAGTAGTTGCACGCACTAAAGAATAAAGGGAAGCGCTTAGCCAGCGTCATCCATCGCCGGGAGGAGAGTCGACCACTCGAAGAGGAGACCAAGAGTACTGCAAGGTCGCACCAGCAAAGAAGTCCCTCACCAAAAAGAAGACGATGACGCTCCTTGACCTCTAGAAGGCAGGATCGCTCCTCATCCTCTAGATGAAGGAGGCGCTCACCAACTCCAATGAAGCCAAAGAGGCTAAGTACAAAGAAAAAGTCGAAGAGGCTATGAGATTCAAAAAAGACAAAGAAGCCAAAGAGGCTAAAGTTATTAAGAAAAGTCAAAGAGACTACTTACTTAAAGAAAAATCTAAAGAGGCTAAAATTATTAAGAAAAGTCGAAGAGACTCCTTACTTAAATAATGCCGAAGAGGCTATGACACTCAAGAAGGCCAAAGAGGCTATCTAATTAAAGAAAAACCGAAGAGGTTATAAGATTAAAGAATCCAAAGAGGCTAAAATCATTAGGAAAGCCAAGGAGGCTATCTAATTAATGAAAGCCAAAAAGGCTATGGGCTGGATGCCTAGGGTAGGCGTAGTGCCAGTTGAATGCGCCAATCCAGGAGAGGTTGATGCCAAGAAAAGGCTTAGACAGCTTTGTGCCAGATAGAGACGTCTAACCTAAGAGGGGCTAATGCATTTTTGTACCTTGCATAGACATACAACCTAAGGGGAGGCTGCCTGACAACGAGCTTAGGAGGGGGCTGCTACCCAGCGTAGACGTATGCATCCAGCCTAAGAGGGGGCTGGTGCGCGCTCTTGCGTCAGATGTAGGCATCGAGCTTAGGAGGGGGCTGGTGCCTAAAGTAGGCACCGTTGTGCCAGACATATGCATCAAGCCTAGGAGGGGCTGGTGCGTAGACACTTTTACACCGGGCGTAGGCATCCAGCCTAGGAGGGCCTGATGCACCCTTGCTCCTGAGGTAGGTATCAAGCCTAGGAGCTTGGTGGTAGTGTCTCCAACCCACTTAAATGAGGTAAGGAGTTCAATTCCCACCACAAGCAAAACGCTGTGAGAAGAGGAATTGGGCCCTACCCATTAAAAAGCTAAGGAGAGAGACACGGAGGCCTCCAACGATGAGATGCACGAATTACGGCCCACTGGAGCCACAATTCTGCATCATCATAAAAGGCGCCTTTTTGGGTTGGAGGCCCGCTTCGCAGCGCTGGGCCACTCGCAGACCTTAGGCCCAACCCATTGAGAACCTCCATGGACCTCCCCCGTGCACTTGTAAGAGGCAAGGTTCGAACCTTGGACCTCCTGTAAGCGGGTAGGAGCCACTACCACCAAGCTGATCCTCCCGGCCCAGCTGGGCGGGAGGGGGGAGAGAAACTCTCCCACCCAGCAGCTGGGCAGGAGCTGCCTCGCCAGTCCGTGCGGGGCGATGGATTTTTTTTAAAAAAATAAAATAAAAGAGAGTATAAGAGAGTATTCGCCTCTAGCTCAATCTGGAGTCAAAAGCTAGGAAGAAGATGCCAATTAATTAGCCTAAATTATCTTTTTCCTAAAGAAAAGAAAAAGAGATAAAAAGGCTGGGGGCAATTGTGGACTACGTAAAGTCAAGTGGACACGTGGCAGCAGATGCAGTGCACACCTGGAAGCTAGACGTGGCTCATGATGTGTAGGTGGGTTACGTAAGTTATGTAACTTCATCCCGCCTTTGGTGATGATCATGATCTCCTCATCTCTCATTCAAAATTCAAGTAGAAATCTCTTCAAAAATCAAACAAAGATTACAGGCTTGATGTGAGGAGAAAAAGCAGGAGAGTGGTTATTTGATTGTATTATAAATAGCACCCATTGTACCCATTTGAGGGAGAGAAAATATAACATTTTTACTTGGCCCGTGGACGTAGGCACTCTTGCCGAACCACGTAATTTCTCTGTGTCTCTTGCTTTCCAATCACCTTAAATACCTCAACTGTGTTTGCTTTCATCAACCCAGGAATCCCAACGTCGGTGTGATTTTTTGCATCGACAACTGGGCATTAAAATTTGCAGAACATCGGAAGGCCCAACATTTTCTCAATCATACTATATCGAGAAAGTGATTGAAATGTTTAAATAACATGGTATCAAATATGCTAATAGTCCATTTCTTCCTCATCTGGGCTTACATAAGAATACTGGAGATAGTATTCAACAATTGGAATACTCTCAAATTATAGGTAGTGTAATGTACATCATTAACTACATGAGGCCAGATATTGCATAGTATATTAGCAAACTAAGCAGATACACAAGTAATCTTGGACATGAGTATTAGAAAGCTCTATTGAGAGTATTGGGGGTACTTGAACAAAACAAAAACCAATGTTTTGAACTATGGTAAGTACCCGACTGTTTTAGACGGATACAGTGATGCAAATTGGATTGCAGATTTAGAGGAATCAAAATCCACAAGTGGGTATCTATTTCTTCTAGGAGGGGGCGGTTGTTTCACGGAAGTCCTCAAAGCAAATGCGCATATCATGATCTATGATGGAATTAGAATTCGTAGCTTTGGATAAAGTCGGCGAAGAAGTAGATTAACTTCGTCACTTTTTGGAGGATATTCCAATATGGCCAAAACCTGTGTTTACAATTTTCATTCATTGTGACAATCAAGCTGTAATTGCTAGAGCATAGAATTTGATATATAACGATAAGTCTAGACACATTTGTCATAGACATAATACCGTAAGACAGTTACTCTCTACTAGAATAATTTCCTTAGACTTTGTGAACTCTAAAGAAAACCTAGCGGATATGTTGACTAAAGGTTTGAGTAGAGAGGTGACGAACTGTGCATCGAGGGGGATGGACTTAAAAGCCTTAACTCAATAAGTTACCCTAATGGAAACATGACCTAGCAATTGGAGATCCCAAGGACTATATGTTCAATAGGAAAACATGATTTGAGAATAACTCAAGTGTGAGCGGCATGAAGCTTTAACTATTCCTATATGTTGTAACATACAAGTGGAGTATTGGGACTCTTTATAGGATATCACATATGTGAGTGAAGCAAGGCCGACTCTATGAAAATATTTAAAAGGCGATATTTTCTAAAGCACTCACTAAACCCAAGATGTTCACGGCCGAAACAATGAACACAATCGAGAACTAATTATGAAGTGGATCATTCTTGTGTGAGGTTTATTGTCTGAGCTTACATAAACATTTGACAGTATAAGGCGTCAATCCACTAACAAGTTAAGTAAGTCTGATAGACTTTCACTAGGGAAGGTTTAAAGCCAAAAGATACCTATCTCGATGCAGTATTGGTCCTATTGCACTCTCAGACAAGTTTTCAATCTTCAAAAAATCCTCATGTTTGAATTGTCGTATGCTTCAGTCACGCGTATAATAGGTGTAGTGTAGGATAAAGTTTGACACCAATTAGACGGCTAGTAAGTATAAATAAAAACAATAAAAATTTTGTTGATCCCCAAGTGTGAAAATTATCCCAATCGAATTAACTTCCTCAAATTTAGAAGAAACAAAGATGGAGAGATTAAGGCTCTGCTTCGATTGAGGGACAAAAAAATACGGAGAATTAATTAGAGTTAAGTGAGGGGAAGGAAAAATTTTATACATAACTTTGCTTGGATTGAGGGGAGATAAATCGGGGGTGTGTTCATTATACTCTTTGCTTGGATTGAGAGTTTTGAGTGAGGGGGAGGGATAAAAATATTATAGTGACTAAAATACCTTTAAATAAAAGTGCAAAAGCAAGTATCTCTAAAGATTTCTCAAGGGATTTTAAGTTTTTTAAAAAATATGTATCTCTTCCTGTCCTTAACACGCCAATTTGGGAGGGGGAGAAATATACAAAAAATATGAAATTTTCCTTTCACTTAACCCTTTATCATCCCCCTCCTAAAACCCTATTCTTAATCCAAGTAATTTGTTTACTCTCCCTCACTTAACTCTCTTGACCCTCAATCCAAGCATAGCCTAATAGACAGTTAACATATTCAAAACTTCACTTTAATACACTCTAACTAACCGTCAAACAACATTGATAATTCAACATGAAATTTGTAACTATTTGAAAAGTCTACTTAGGTGAAGTGAGTTTTCTCAATTCAAAAATAACATGCTTAAAACATCCATATCTTTCAATCAAACTTCAAAACTACAAGTGTAACTACCCTGGAAACCAATTTGCTTAAAAATATAAAACCAACACATTAGAGCCTTGATACACCAATTTGTACCGCAACAAGATCTTACTACCTTAGTTCTTCTTTTCTTTATTCATGTTCCATATTTATTGAATAATTAACTACTAGACTCTAAGGCTATGCTTGGCATGAGTGTTGGGAGGGGTTGGGTTGGCAGAGGTGGGTTTGGGAGGTGTTGATTTGGGAATGGTTCATAAAAGTGAACCCTTATTTGGTATTGAGAAAGGTTGGGAGGTGTTTTTGTGAGTGAACACCTCCCAATCCCCCATTTTGAGGGGTTGGAAAAAGGGGTTCGCGAATCCAACCCTTCCCAACACCTCTCCCAAGCAGACCCTAAATGTGTCTACCAAAAAGATATTTGTGCAAGTGATTACAAAACATTATTGAATGTTCTATTACCCAAAAACAACAGCAAGTCCTAAACCCATTTGAGAGCATAATGTACATAATATAAAATAAGACAAAGAAGTAATAACTTTTTTTTGATAAATAAAGACACTCTCATGACAAAAATGTCCCTCTCACTTTTGCATCCAACAACTCCCTTTTTATTAACTCTCTCAACTTTCACTTCACCCTCACAGGAACAAGAAAGGTATTAGGCAAGTTAGAGTTTGTTTAGTATATTGGGTCAGTTAGGGTTTGTCTAGGATATGAGTTGGATAACTCTAAATAGGCAAGAATCAGTGTAATGGAATTTAACTGCAGAACATTACATTCAAGTAGGAGGCATAATCGCAATATAAAAATCAATAGGCAAAAGACAATCTAGGAAAATGAAAGAATGTAATACTAACCAAGTATTGAACACAATTTTAAAAAAAAGTTGTCCAATGTTGATTTGTGAAAAATCTGCCCTAGAAGCGTTACTGTAGCTCATAGGTGGGTTAGTGTAGCGCCTAGGCACACACGCAATTATCCGGGTTAAAAAGTCGGGACCCGGGGTTTTATTTTGTAACTTTTGACACTTCTCTCTCAAACCTAATGTGATAAACACCCCATTTTCTCCTCGTGGACGTAGGGTAACGCTGAACCATGTAATTCTTGTGTTCTTCACTTGTCTTTATAACTGTTTTACTTTCTCTACATATTTGATTACTCATACTAGAGTGGTTCTTGTTTTGGTTTGGACAAACAAGGGTTTCGTCGATTGAGCCAATTCCATTGCATATTGGGCTTCTAATTGTAACAATTGGTATCAGAGCTTAAGGTTTGTAATCTTGGGGTTCTCTTTGGTTGATTCTAAATAGATTTATACTTGGGTGGAGAATTTGAGAGGTTGGTGGCCACAAGGTGTTTGATAAAATTCCTGTGAGAATTTTGTGTTGATTTTGGGTTGCTATTGCCTTGACTTTTTGTTGAGATTGTTATCTATAATTGGGATTCTTGTCTTGTTTGTGCTGAAATCAAATTTGATTAAGGTTGTCTAGTGATGAGAAGGTTGAGTCTACTAAAGGCAAATGTGGGAAGGCTTTGGGTAGGCAATCTAGGATTGTTTCAAAGGAGCCTTTGGATGTGGAGAAGTTTGATGGGTCAAACAATTTCGGTCTATGGCATGTCAAGGTGATGGATGCCCTAGCGCATCAATATCCTGATGAAGTGCTGGAAGACAAGCCATATGACATTGATGATAAAGAGTGGGCACATATGAACAAGCGTGCATGTGGTACTATCCAAAATTGCTCAGTGAGGGATTTGAAGTATCTAGTACTTGAAGTGAGTTTTTTTAGGGACATGTGACATATTTTGGGGGATAAATACATGTCCCCATTTGTTGAAGAAGCTTTATCGCTTCACTATTAGAAGGGGTGCATCTATGAGTGAGCACTTGAATGAGTTCACTAAATTGCTTGCTAACTTGGAAAATTTAGAATAAATTTTCAAGGATGAGGTGAAAACCTTATTGTTGTTGAATTCACTTCCTGAGGAGTTTGAGAATTTTTTTCAACACTTTGATATATGGGAAGACATAACTAAACTACAATGAAGTGTCTACTACATTGTTGAATTTTGATTTCAGAAAGAAGGATAAAGGGCATCGCGTGATTCACAATCAAAGGCATTATTGGCAATAGATGGGAGGTCGAGAGATAGAAAGAAATCTGGTGGTGGTTCCTCTCGGGTCGGTCCAAATCAAGAGGAGGACGACAGCTTGCTAAGGATGAGTGTGCTTTTTGCCATGAGAGAGGGCGCTGGAAGAAAGATTTTCCAAAGGTGGCAAAGAAGAAGGATAACTCCACTTCTTCGTCAATTAATGTTGCTCAGAAAAAGGATGAAGATGAGGGTTCGAACTACTCAATGATCATTTCATCAATTGTTTATTCCGCAACTTCTAATGAGTGGATTTTAGATATTGGGGATACGTTCCATGCTTCCCAATAGGGACTAGTTCTCTAGCATTGATAAGTTGGAGAATGGTGTTGTTCTGATGGAGAATTCTCAACCTTGTCAGATTATGGGGATTTGTAGCATCCATTTGAAGTTACATGATGGAGTGGTCAGAGAGTTAAAGGATGTCAGGTATGTCCTAGGGATGACGAAGAACCTCATCTCCATCGATCAGTTGGAAAGCGAAGGTTATTGGATTGCTATTCAAGATGGCATTTTGAAGGTAATTTTTGGAGCAATGATTTTAATGAAAGGCACTCGTGAGAGTGACTTGTATTACTTGAAAGGGAATACAATTACAGGCTTAGTAGCAACTACTACCGAGGCTATAGATTCTGCAGCCAAGTTGACTACCAAAATATGGCATATGCGGTTGGCACATACATGTAAAAAATCTTTGCATGATCTTGTTCAACAAGGTTTATTGAAAGGTGTTGCTGCCTTCAAGTTAGATTTCTGTGAGCATTGTGTTATGGGCAAGCAAAAAAGAGCTACATTTGGGAAAATTATCCACAAGACTAATGGGATACTGGATTATGTGCACACAAATGCTTGGGGTCCTTCCAAGAATGCATCATTTAGAGGGAAACACTATTTTGTGACTTTTGTTGATGAATGTTCTAGGTGGTTATAGGTTTACACCATGAGATGTAAAGATGAAGTCCTAGAGACGTTTGTGAGTTGGAAGAAAGTCATGGAGAATCAGACTAGCTAAAAAATCAAGATACTCCGATCAGACGTTTGTTGAGAGTTTTTCGCTTTGGTAGTTGCCACCATAATCAAATTTGAATTGTAATCTGTATTTTTTATCGAATCCACCAATATCTGATCTTTTGACAATGATGATATATGCCAAATTGTGTCAGGTTTGTTGAACCCAATCGATCAATGATTGGCGTAATTTGAACACCTGTAAATGTATTAAATGCTATTAGAAATTAATGAATATTTATTTGAACCTAACACAAAAAAATTCATATGTTATTTGAATTAAACATCTTACCATATCGCTTTCAAATTCGCTTCTAACATAATCTGCGATATTCTCCTCGAATTCAACCATAAGATTGTCTTCTTGCTTCGTTTCGCTTGTGATGAAGTCATCATGAGAACAATATAATTTAACTTTAGTGCGCACGCAATCGCTAACATAGGGAAATTACCTTCTAAAAAATAAACCGCTAATATCTGTACTAACCTTCTCGATTGAAACGGTTGGCAAGTGAAAGTCAAATATATAGTCCATTTGTTTGACTTTGTATCCACAGGGGATAATAGCAGCCGGTACAGAAAATTTAGCTGGAACAATGGAACAAAATGATATGATTCTTCCAACAAAATGCATGTAAATAGTAAATGGGTGTAGACCAACATGAAAAATATATCTTCCATGCAAGGCGTTGCTTGCAAAAGTCGAGCTTTCAAACTTTAAGGATGAAAAACAAATGTCAAAGAAAATGTTCTTATCAGTCGTAGTCAACAACAAGTGAAAGAAATAATAGCACACACCGCACATGCAAGGGTATCACATCCTGCAATATTTTGGCAAACCACCATTATAATAAACTTTATAATGTCGTAGTACATTGGAAGAGGAAATAAAAGAACAATGAACTCACCATTATCAAACAACTTTGCCAATGGGCTTGAAAAATTTAAAGTGCATTAGAGATGAAAAAAGAAATAGGCTGCTAAAACAACAACACGTGAAACCAAGAAAGACTTATGAATTGCGTTCAGGCTCACCTTACACTCAAAAAATGGGAACCCTCAATAGATAAGCACCAATAACAAAAGACCAAATTTGACATAGATAATTATTGATATTCTCTGCCGAGGAATATATTCTTTAGCATGAAATATTCTCTAATAATGAAATTGTTTTTACAGCCACAGTAAAAGTTTAAAAAGAATTTGAATAGAGAGTTTTGACCAGTTTTTTTTTAAAGTTTTTCTAATAATCTAATACTATAAAAAAGAAAAAAATTAAAAGTTACAAAACACATATTTTGCATGGGTCCCTTTTGGTCTAATGCAAAAGACAAATCAATTTTTATTTTATTTGCATGCTCACTTCTTGTGTCAAATCAATTGCTCATAGTAGTTGGTTGATTTGGTTAACTGTATGCAAAATGTACATGCCTCACCACTCAAATAAACCACCCACTTTACTAACCTATAATCTGTATTGATTTTCTCTAATTTGGTCTACATATAATGAAACTATTAAATTAAATGCCCAACTAAGATTTCCCACTCATTGTTAGTTGCATGTGACGAAGTGCAGAGGGATGTAAGTTGCAATTGAGAGCATAAACTCAAACTAAGTTCAATTCTAAGATTAATTCATAACTAAGACTGGATAGTGTCCCAAATGGTTCATCACATAAGTGGTTCCATGCACCAATTATCCTTAATTCCCAACCTAAAGTGGCTGACACAGTATGTGAAGAAGAGTAGGGAAATCATTATGACCGAGTAAACCAACGGAATACTAGAACCATGGTAGAATGGACCATAAATCAAGGCACTTTAGTTATATACTTACGCCATGTTTGGGCCAATGTCCGAGAAGGTCCTCGCGTTACCGAACCTAAAGACTCACTTGCAGCAGCCATCGCCACCGCGATAATCGCAAAGTCAACCAAATTATACGGGTAATTTTCATCAGCATTATTATCCATAACCTGATAAAATAATTTTCGGTTAGCTACAATTCAAAATTAACTTATATGTTCCTATCAACAGAAATACCAAAACAAATGCATACCCCAAGTACATAGGCAACACTGTAAGACATATTAAAAATAAAGATCTAGAAGGCAATTCACAATACAAAGTCCAGTATAAACAAAGCTTAAAAAATCCCAAACATAGCAATAACAGCTCACGCTTCCTAAACAATTCCTTTCACAAATATAGAAAGTCTAGTAAAAACAGCTCATAACCTGCACATGTCTAGCAAAAATAGCTCTTTAATTTCAATACAAAACTCATAATTAAACGAACTCCAGTAAAAACAAAGCTTAATAAGTCCATACAAAACTGTCCAAAGTGATTAAAAAAAGTCCAGTACAAACAAAGCTTAAAAAATCCCAATAAAAAGCTGATAAAAGAACTAAATAAAGTCCCTCAACAAAGTCCAGTAAACTGTAAAGTTCAAGGTAAGTAGTAAATGTAAAACAAACTCTTCATGTCCGCTTTCAGTTGTTAGTAGCACCACCCCCTATTTCTTGAACTCAGCAAGCAGCCAGTTGAACCTCCAATCCTTGCGGTAGATATTGGTGAAGTACTCACTCTTCACCTTATTCTAAAAAAGCAACAAAACGAAATCCAACAAGGGTCCCCCACTTGCCACCTCTAGAATGTCCTCAAGAATCCGCAAGCAATCAACAATCTCAGCCTTATTCCCTCCCTCAGGTACACTTTCAATTGAATTTGTTTTGTTGTTGACAACAGAAACTAACTTGTCTAGTGACGCACTGATGTCAGCACGTACATCAGCTGCCTTTTGCTTCTTCTTGCAGCGAGATGTAGATGTGAGCGACCTTCACCTCTGTCAAACTGGCGTAATTGAGGGGCTATTTATTTCAACCTCAACATCATTGGTGTTGTCATAATTTGTGTCAGTGGACTCTCCGGTGCCAATGGAATTGACCTGAATATTGTCGCCAATGCTAGTCCTCGGTTGATGCTCTACATCGTCCCCTCGCCTAGATGATGACCCAGGTATGTAAGTAAATTCACTGGTCGGACAAATACCACCAAATAGTAGCTCCAATTGTTCCAAGTTCTCGGGTCCTTCATTTTGCCACAACTTGTACTCTTTCTTGAGATTGTCCCATTTATTTTTCATCTGGGGTTGATCGTAGCGCTTACCGATTTGCTCGGCAAAATCGGCTACGATTTTCTGCTAACCTTTCTTGTTGAAATGAGAGTCAGGCCTCCTCCCTGCCCTCACTTGTTCAACACAGAGATTCACAAAAATTCTAGTCTGAGCAGAGTCCCAGTTTGCCTTGTCCGAACTTGATTGTGTAGGAGGGCGTGGGGGGTGGGGGTACTCATACTAATAGCATCCATACAATCATAAACAGTAAGTGAACAAATGTAGGCCTAACGATAGAATCAAAACATTTAATACTGTGAAAAAAAAAGCCTAAGAACAAGAAACCCTCAAGTATGGTCATAGAAAAATAGCAACGACAATGCCACTTTATGATATAGCACCCCCATTAAACAGCTCATGGAGTCAATACATTTTCTGGATGTCCTCAACATTAGAATAGTAGCAACCAATTAATTGGAACATTAGCAAGGCACAAACAATTAATAATAAAGTTGAGCAATAGTTTTGAACTACAAACTAATCTAAGCGTGGCTAGACTACATTCATGTTATCCTTAAAAAAAGAGATCTACATAAATGTTAACTTGATAGTAAATTTATTTATTCGATTACCCACCAAGAACCCATATATATATATATATATATATATATGGGAATTCTCTTATAAAGACTTAAAATAAGGACCTAAGCTTTTGGGATACAAGACATTTTTAAAAAAAATTGAAAAAATTATGTTTATATTTGATTGGTTTTACGAATCTAATGATATATATGACATAATGAGGCAAGCAACCTAGCAGAGACATTATCGAAATGAAGATTGAAACATAAGTGAAATGTACATTCAATGTAGCTCATACAAAGCGCAAGACTTTGACCTCACGAGAGATTTCTCATCAATACGTTAGAAAAAGACCACTCCCCTGCACATTTTTATCATAAAATGAAAGAAAGAATAATATGCAAAATAGAAGGTAATCCATCAATCAAAGAAAAAAAATACTGGAAATCAAATTTCAAAGGCCACTGGGAAGGAGTAATGGTCTCGCATGGTGATTTTGACTAGTCAAAGATGCTTTAAGCAAATTATAGTACTAATGATACTCAGATACACATACATGTTTCTCTGTCACTAAACGATGCAGCTATAAAGAGAAACTAAAATTTGACTAGTTTCCAAATCCGGCAAAGAAAGAAAAAGCACAAGAGTAACGATTTCTCCTATATGAAGCAAGAAATCACACTGTCCAGAAACCTAGGCATTCATCCATGTCTTAGATGAAAAAATTATCCAATAATACAAGCAAATCAAACAAATAATTACAAGTGGTATACGAGGGAGACGAAGGCAGCAGATTTGTACCTGTCCTGTTCGCATCAGGTGGAGGAGCGGCCGTTCGTCTATTCGTCCATGAACACTATCAAAATCGATACAAAGACGAGTTAAGAGAGAAGTTGAGAGATGACTAGAGGGAGAAAGAGAGAGAAAGAGAGATGGGGAGGCAGATCAGTACCTTTCCACAGACGGAGAAGACTGGTCGACCTTCTTCGAGTCGATTCGCGTGAAGGTCTGAACTGATGTACACCCTAGTCACTCCTTTGATGCTGAACTGCATTTTGTCTAAAGCTAGCCGAAATGCATAGGAATGTGGTTCTCCAAACACGAGCTAGTACGTTGTGTTTGACTCGAACGGCAAATGCTGTTTAGAAACGTTGGGCCAAACTTGACAATTATCTCATATGAAAGGATTAGAACACACCTTAGTCACTCATACTAGATGTAAAAAAGATAAGACGTAACGGAGCACGGTAATTTCAACGACAACAGAACTATTAACTAAAGAACTCACACAAGTAAAATGTGTTTTTTTTATTTTATAGAATAGGCTTAGCCTCAAGATTAATATAAATAAACACCCTCACAAGGCGGAGGAAAACCAAACATATAGTTAAGCCTTCCAGAAGAAGGCTGAAACAAGAACAGGAACAAACAAAAATTACATAGCATAAACATGAAATAAAAGAAAAACATCCCTATGAAACTTCAATAATGCTTGCTGCCCTAAAACCGTAACTCAGAACCATCGAATCTTATCTTCCAGCAAAAGAACTCTTTCTAAAGCCAGGATGTCAGCCTCATCATTTATTTCCCATGGGATATGCGTGAAACAAATTGATTAGAGATAAAGCATTGAGTTACCAACTGCGTTATGAATAAAATTTAGTTTCCAAGGTACCTTCCCCTTTGAGTTAACCAAGCCGCATACATTCAAAGAATCATATTCCAGAATAATGTTAGTTTGCCTAACAATGGGAGAAGAAGCAGATAGCTCCAATGCCTTTGGAATGGCCATGAACTCAGCTTGATTGGAGTCACAAATTCCTACATTATAGCTAAAATAGTATAAGACTTGCCTCGATTCATTTCTTAACAGCCCCCTCTTACCTGCTCGCCTAGGTTTACCATTACTAGACCCATCGACATTCCACTTAAGAAACCCCATATTTGGTGATTGCCAACCATTGTGGTGCCTGGATGATCTCCTATTTTATAATGAATGAATAGAGATTATCGAGAATTACAGAGGTGATATTATGTGAAATGTTGAGTGAAGAAATACCTGAGACCGTTCCTGAAATCGATGAAAGATAAGGGATGTGAGCTCTTTCTAAATCACTTGCTTATCTCTGAAGATTAGCACATTATGGGCTTTCCGAATTGACCAGACAGCTACATAAAATAATAACTTCCATGCTTTCCTTTGCAAAGCTCCCTTCTTCACTAAAGCACACCATTGCTCAAACGGGCCAAAAATATCATTGGCAGCACACCAAGATACAGCCTGTTAGCAATATGTATGTGACACTATGCTTGAACAATGTAATTTCCTAGTTTAGGATAGCTTGGATTCACAGTAGGATAGAATGAGAGTTACGTGTGAACTAAAGGTCAAATGAAGATGTCAGATAACCTGCATGGAGCTTACATGAGCTGACTGCCATTTCAGATAACCTGCATGTAGCTTACATGAGCTGACTGCGATTTCAGGTAACTTTGATGTAGTATACATGAACATAAAGTCTTTTGAAAATGTGCATCTAGAATTACATGATATGTTTTTATTTGGATAATGCTAACTGATTTTATTTCATTAATTGATTTGGATAGATTGATTGATTGGTATAAAATCAAGTTTGTTTTAGGAATGATTATCTCTTCTTATTTAGATTTATCTCTTTTGTATTTTTAGAGATAATCATCTCCTCACTTTTAAGGAAGTCTTTCCTTATCTTTTGTGGCCTTGATTCCAAAGATTAGGACACAATCTTTTCCTATTTTCGTGGTTCAATATTATACATATCCTTTAGGCCATCAATTAGGGTTTTCTTGGTTCCTACACATGTCATATATATTGCCTTTGCTAACCAAATAACCCTAAGTTTTTTAACTCACATATTCTAAACAGTTTCATGTCTTTTTGAGCGAGTTTTTATTTTGATAAAATTCATGCATTCTTGCATTACACTTTGAGGGTATTATTGTGTGTTCTCGGAGCTTAAAGACTTCAATGCGACTCTAGAGCATCGTTGTGGTGGATCTACTTGTGGTTGGGTGTGTCAAGTGATTCGAGCTAGAAACTAGTGTAGGTGATGTGGATCCTTTCTCTAGGGGCATTCTTGTAACCCGTTTGTTATAGTGGATTGTTTCAAAGATTGGTGGTTACAGACACCGCAGGTTTTCCCTTGGATTGGGTTTGCCTCATAAATATTGCGTGTCTCACTTTATTTACTTTTAGTACTCAGATTTTCAATTGGTATCAGAGGAGGTCATTCTATGTGTTGGGTGAAGATCCTTATTCATAATGGATACTAATCGTGATGGAAACAAAGCTCCATTTTTCAATGGTGAGCACTATGCCTTCTGGAAGGCTAGAATATGCTAGATGAGCGTGTTTGATTTTTGGTAATTCATGGATGGACACCACCGACTATAGAGGATGAAAAGAAGATCATTCTTAAACCAACAACATCTTGGACTACTACTGAATATGATAATGTTGGCTGGAACAATCGGGCACTTAATGCTATGTTCACTCATGTATGTCTTGAGGAATTTAGACGAATTGCAAATTATGAGACAACAAAAGAAGCATGAGATATTCTGGAAGTTACACATGAAGGTACACCAGCTGTGAAAATTTCAAAATTACAGAAATTAAGACCTTCTTTTGAGATGTTACAGATGGAGGAAGAGGAGACTTTTGATCATTTTATGCCAAGTTGAATGATATAGTGAATTTCATGTTTGCACTTCATGAACAACTCTCACCCACCAAAATAGTTCAGAAAATTCTACCTTCCTTGCCAGTCCGATTTCAAGCTAAGGTGGCTACCATTGAAGAAAGCAAGGATGTTGACATACTCAAGGTAGAAGAACTTATGGGGTCCTTACAAACATATGAAGCAAATTTTCGGATTCCTAAAAAGCTGAAAGGAGTTGCTTTGAAGTGTATTCAAGAAGACACAGATGATGACAAGGAGCGTTTGGTCTTATTAACCAAAAATTTCAAAAAATATATCAAGCTGCAAAAGGGGAAGACTAGTCTTCCAGACAAGGCTAATTTGAAATCAAAATTTGAGACGAAAGCTAAGTAATCTATAGCCACTTTTTAATGTTATGAATGTCACAATTTTGGGCATATGTCGCATGAGTGTGCAAACAAAGAGAAGAATAATGTGTCCATGAAGGCAACATTTAGTGAGAGTGAAAGTAACAATGAAGAAGGCAAGTCTGATGATGACAATAGCACACTGGTTGAATTCACTGGGTCAATCCATGTGGAACTGAATTATGAGTCTGATGGTGAATTGAGTGAAGATTTGAATGATGATATTGTTGATATTCAAGATGCTTATAATAAACTAGTGATAGCTTTTGAAAAAAAATTCATAAGTCCAAAATACAACTACAAACCAATCTGCAAGAATGATTGGTTCGTGAAGCTGAATTACTCACTAACCTTGAAGAGATGCAAAAGCACCAGGATCATGATCAAGCAAAAATACAACAATTACAAGGTACAATTTCTAACTTGCAAAGTGAATTATCAAAATATTTTATGTTTCAAAGTTTGCAGGTACGAACCAGTAATTTGGATAGCTTGTTTGGTTTGATGAGACAAGCTGGAATTAGGAATGGACTTAGATATATCGGTGAGTCACAATAGGTTGGAAAAGATTTCAAATCGTTTGTTCAAGGAAAAAATCTTGAAGATGAAGACATAGGTATTGGTTCCAAACAGGTACATAAAGGTAAAGCTCATGTTATTTCATCATCTCAGCCTATAAATGCATCAAAAGCTCATGTAACTTACATGCAACATGCATCCACCAGTTCACGTAGGCTACCTACAGGCTATATGACACATGCATCATAATCATTTCGGATTTGTGTCTATCTTTCATTTGTGTGGTGTTAAAGGACATATTAAAACCTCATTGCTCTAAGTTGGTAAAGTCACGTAGATGTGAGCATGCTAAGACTGTTTCAAATTCACCTGATACACACTCTACTGAATTGTTCCATAAATTTATAAGCTTTCTCAATTCCAAAACGTGAAACACACTGTGAACTCTGGATAAATGTGGTGGCAATGCCAACCTATATGCCAAACTCCCCAGTTTCTCCAAGATTTCAAAAGGTCCAATAAACCTAGGGCCTAACTTCCCCGATCTATCAAAACGCTGTATTCCTCGCATCGGACTAACCTTGAGGAATACGTGGTCACCCACCTAAAACTCTAAAGGCCTCCGCCTCCTATCTACATAACTCTTCTGACGTGACTGGGTCATCAGAAGTCGCTGCCTAATAATTGATACCACCTCAGTGGTCTGTCGAATTAAATCTGGTCCCAACAAAGGTCTATCCCCAACCTCTGACCAACAGAGTGGTGACCTGCATGGTCTACCATAACGTGCCTCAAATGGTGCCATCTGAATACTACTCTGATAAGAGTTGTTATAAACAAACTCTACCAGTGGAATGGGCGTCTCCCAATCATCCCTGAAATCTAAAACACATGATCGTAGCTTGTCCTCCAAGATTTGCATAGTCCTCTCACTCTACCCTTCAGTCTATGGGTGAAACACTATACTGAAACTCAACATCGTCCCCTAAGTGTACTAAAAGCTGCTCCAAAAGCGAGAAGTGAAATGAGGATTCCTATCGAATATAATGGACATGGATACCCCATGTAGTCGTACGACCTCTCGAATGTAAAGTCTAGTAAGTACCTCCACCAAGCTAGTCTACTGAATCAGTAAAAAGTGAACAGTCTTCTTCAATCTATCAACAACGACCCACACGGCATCATGTCTCCTCATAGTCCTTGGTAAAGCCATCACAAATTCCATACACACATGCTCCCACTTCCACTCGGGAAATGGAAATGGCTGTAACAATCCAGGAGGTCTCCTATGCTTTACCATCACCTGCTGATAGGTAAGCCATTTCATCACAGTCTGGGCCACATCTATCTTTAGTTCGCTCCACCAATATTGTCTCCGTAAATCTCAATACATCCTAATAGCACCAGGATGTATCGCGAACTGAGAATAGTGTGCCTCTCTAAGTATCTCACCTCTCAATTCAGCATCATCCGGAACCACCAGTCGGCCTCTAAAATGAACTCCTCCATCAGCACCTCGAATCCAACCATCTATATCCTCGATATCATCAAAAGTCACATCGCCGAGTTGTGCATCCAACACTTTATGTACTAGTGTTGGACGGCTCACCAAACTCCTCAAGAAGCATCTATCACCCCTTTCATCAACATCTAAATGGTACTTCCCAATGGTGTCAACGAAATCAAACTCCCATCGTGACAATCATGCCACTGCCAACCTCCTACTCAAGGCGTCCCCCACCACATTAGCCTTTCATGGATGATACTGTAATGAGAAATCATAATCTCCAATATATTTCATCCATCTTCGCTGCCTCTGATTCAGATGCTTCTGTGTGAATAAGTGTTGTAAACTCCTATGATCTAAATACACCTCAAACTGCTCCCCATAAAGGTAATGCCTCCACTACTTAAGTGCGAACACTATAGCAGCCAACTTCAAAACATGTACGAGATAATTCCTCTCATGTGGCTTCAATAGTCGTGAAGCATATCAACCACCCTCTCCTGTTGCATGAGTACGCAACCTAATCCAATCCTTGAAGCATCACAATATACATGGTAACCTATACCACTGTTTGAAATGGTCAGAGCTGGAGGGGATGTGAGTCGGGTCTTTAGCTCATGAAAATTCTATTCACTTCTATCAGTCCACGCGAAAGGAACACCCTTCCATGTCAACTCAGTCATTGGTGCAGCAATCCATGAAAATCCCTCTATAAACCTCCTGTAATAACATGCTAATCCACCGCCACTCTATCTCTGGATATCACATGTCCAAAGAATCTCACCTGAGTAGCCAAAAAACTCACACTTACTCAGCTTGGCATACAGCTGATGCTCCCTGAGTGTCAGCAATACAATCTCCAAATCCCTCATATGCTTCTCCTTTGTGGCCGAATACACTAATATGTCATTGATGAATACTATCACAAACTGGTAAAGATACTGTCTAAACACCATATGCATCAAATTCATAAAAGTTGTTGGGGCATTGGTTAGCCCAAACGGCATGACCAAGAACTCATAATGGCCATACCAAGTACGGAATGTTGTCTTCGATATGTCCTCCTCCCGAATCCTAAGCTAGTGATAACCTGACATGAGATCAATCTTGTAGTAATAATGACTACCTCTCAATTGATCAAACATATCAATTATCCTTGGCAACGGGTACTTGTTTTTCACAGTTACCCTATTCAATTGCCTACACACATCCGCATCGGTTTGTCTTTCTTCTTCACGAAAAGGACTGGAGCACCCCATAGTGAAGTACTGGGTCTAATAAATCCTAGACCCTACAACTCCCGCAACTGCCTATCCAACTCCCTGAACTCTGCTGGAGCCATCCTATACCTTGGAATAGAAATAGAGTTTTTACCCAGATATAACTCAATCACAAAGTCACTCTCTCGTTACGGTGGTAACCCTGGTAACTCTTCAGGAAACACATCCAAGTACTCCTCTACCACTGGCACAGCTGTGCCAACCTCAATATCCGATGTAGAAGTCAAGCTTTCCACTAGGTAGTCAGAATATCTTGGGTAGTTGAAAAAGTGTGAACACGTAATAACCCGCGACCCATAAAAACTAACTCGCCCAGATGGTGATGTTAGCATGACCCTACGCTCTATACAATCTATGACAATATCATGGTCGGTCAACCAGTCTAATCCATGTACCACATCATAGTCAGTGAACTCCATGACATATAAGTCTGCTCGAAACTCATGGCCAGCGAATCGAAAGATACAACCTCTACAGATGCCCCTCACTACGGTACCTGATCCCAAAAGAGAATCTACTACTAATCTCCTATCCAAACCCGAAATCTCTAACTCCAATACCTCAACAAAACTTGTAGAAATAAACGAATGTGTGACACCAGTATCAAATAAAACACGAGCCTAATAACTGAAAAGTAGAACTTTACCTCCAATGAAATCACGGTCTGGTGCTGGCTTGGGTGCAATTGCATGAACTCCGGCTCCTTGGCCCTGTCTCTGCTGCTGCTACTGCTGTCTCATAGGTGGTGTTGAAGGTCTGGCCCCTCTGCCTATTAGAGCTCTAGGTGCTGGTGCTACTGGTGTTGGGGCTCTCTGCCCTCTACCTAATGGTGATGCACGTCTCCTCGGACAATCCATCTGGATATGTCCTGGTAGTCCACAATAGAAACACAATAGGACAGTCTGATCTCATATGTCAAGTATGACCACACACATAACAATATAGTCCTAATATGGACCCCTGTCCCTGTCGCGGACCTTGTTGTCCCTATCACGGACCCCTGCTATCCTTGTCATGGACCCTATTGTCCTTGCCTCTGAGAACTCTGCTGCTGACCCTGACTCCAACGGTCCACCCTCCTGTCCTGGAATCTCTACCCCTAATTTTGTCTGGGACTCTATCTTTGACCATCAGTCCGTTGTCTACTACTACTACTCCCAATAATCTTATGAATCAACCATGCTCCTCTCTATATCAAGTGCTTTGTCAATGCACTCCCGATAGGTGCCAACCATCATCCCAGCTAAACACTCTACAATGCAGGGTTTCAGCCCACGCTAAAACCTCAGTATCGTCTTCTTCTCAGCGAAAATGTACTCCTCTCTATACCGACCAAGCTCCTCAAACTGTGCCTGATACTGTGACACCGTCATATCCTTCCCCTGAATCAACCATAAAACTCCTTGGCCTTCGCAACGCGAACGGCTTGGGGAACATACTATGCTAGGAACTGAGTCTCAAACTCTTGCCATGGCATCTTCATACACTCTCTACCAATAGTCATACTCTCCCACCAGACATAAGCATCATCCTCTAAAAATGCTGAAGCCAATACAACTCTCTTCTCATCCGGTATCCTAAGTGTCACCATCTGTCTCCTTAACTATCGCAACCAATCCTTGAACACCTTAGGATCTACTACTCCTTGGTCGTCTTAGGATCTACAACTCCCCGATACACTAGAGATCTCGACTTTGTCAACTGAGCTAACTCAGTGATGGAGGGGTCAACTGCTAGTGGTGCTGTCTGCACTGGAACGATCTGACCTACTCCTGACTAAATGATAAGTGGTAACTGAACAGGTGCACAAACAAAATCTGGTATAGCCACTGGAAGAGCTAGCCCCTGAGCGTCGATAATAAGTTGCGGTTCAATCTATGAAGCTAAAGCTGCTACCGCCTGACCTATGGTCTGTATCATACATGTCATGTCTTTATACTGCTGCTCATAAGTCTTTATTACACCCTCTACACCTATAAGTGCTGCCTGAGTCGGTACCTGCTCCACTACTTGATCATGAACAACACGGCCGTGACCCCGTCGATCTCGACCTTGCACGACCAAAACCTCCTGAGGTATCGGCAACTTGACCTCATCAACGATATCCGGAAGCTCACCTCTACCCTGCCCACGTCCGCGGGTAGCACACCCACCCCGAGTACATGTACTACGTGTGTCTACATGTCCAAAAAATAAACGTACAACTACATAAATCAAATGCCCCCAAATGTAAAAGAAGGAATAACTCACCAGATCAGCCGAGAAGCGCATGATATGTAGCTGGGGAAAAACTAAAGAAAATGCACAACCTGCCAAAAGCTAAATAAACCTTACCAAAGCTAAATAAACCTCACAAAAGCTAAATAACCTTGCTCTGATACCAAACTGTCACGCCCCTCTCCCACATAGGTGCGGATGAGCACCCATGAATCCCAGAGGCGTGACAGGCAGGGAACCCCTCCGTTCCCGGAACCGAATTTAAACCAAATATCTATCCAAGCTACTATGAATCATCAATCTGTCTACATAAGTACCCACACATATATAGATAAATCCCAATGGAAATCCTAACATACTGTGACATGCAAATCGGAGTCAACAGGGAAAAATCCAAAACATCATAGAAATGGAAAATATATACTAAACATACACAAATATCCACATAGCAGCTACCCATCACGTATCATGCATCTCTACGCTGATCATCCACTCCGGTTATCTCACCTACAAAAAAATGTGAATGAAAGGGATGAGCCACAAAGCTCAGTAGTGATATGGAGAAATATCAATCATCGAAATAAACATAATGAAGAACTCAAGAAGTATAAGTAGAATGAATAGAAACTCAAATGGTGATACCCTCCAATACTACCGAACTCCAATAAATCAGAGATAAAGTAAGAAAACATGTAAGATATAGAAAGTATAAAGGAAATCATGAAGTGGTATACTGATAGGATATAAAATCTCAGAAAAATCGATCCATCATAAACATCATCAAAATCATCAATCTACAGGGTAGACACCGAGTAGGCTCCACCACTACCATCTTCAAGTACAACTCTCAAATCAGTACTCAATCATAATCAAACTCAAATCCATATAACATTAGTAAATCCTCCCTTGGACCCACCCTGATCCCCGCAAGGTGTCTCCTAGTCCAGGTAGTCCCCATAATAGATGAGGATCAAAGCTATATAAGGTACTCGATAGCATCGCCTACATCGAAGAGCGTCCCTAGGATGTACCCACCTCATTCCGATCTCCAGGTACGTACCCAACTCACCAAAATCCGAACCCAAAATCCCTAAATCAGTCTCCTGCATCGAAATACGGGTACGTATACCCGACATAGTTAAAATACATAAAAGTCAACTTAAATAGTCAAAATTGGTCAATCCAGTCAAAAACAGTCAAATCGGGCAAAAAGTCAAACCCAGTCAACTCGGGTCAACAGTGGTACAACCACTGCCGCCGTTGAAACCGACGATTTCGGTGAACGTTAGCCGGCGAACCACACATCAAATTGAAGATGTGATTGAGCTCGAAAGTCACAAAAAATGCAACTTTCGCTTCCTGATTTTGCCGCCTACGGTGCTCCGTTGACTACAATACCACTTGAGTTTTGTTCAACTCTCTACAATCTTCGTTTTGATACCTCACACACCTCAATTGGTGAAGAAATCACAAAAACCCATTTTTCCCTCAAACCTTTTACAACTCACGGGTGATGGCTGACGAAGAAGAAGATATATGGGTTTATTTTCAAGTGAAATTACCTTTTTGCCCCTCGTTTCTATAATAATTACTTAAACTTCCAAAATTCATAATAATTCAAATTCAACTCCCATATAAGTGATTTTTGCGCCAATATTCTTTTAAAATCATGTAGTATTTATTAAAAATATTTAATTTTAAAAATCATTTTTCCAAAAATTGGGTTCAGGATATTACAGATAGACTGTTTACTTTACATCTAAAAAAGTTGAAATCACTTCGGGCTTATGCAGCCAGGTATTTTGATACTTAAGTAGATATCGATGATTGCGATGAAAAAGTGTAGTGAATACGTTTCGGCTTGGACTCCCTTGGGAGCATAACCTGCGAGAGAGTTTTGTTGGACCATATGTCCTACATTTGTGTTTTGATACAAAAATACGTATTGGACTATTTGATTGTGCTTAACTTTAGATGAATTTGGATAAATCATGAAATGTATTTTATCTAATAGTTTAAGCTTCATTATATATCTTTGGAATCATGTTTGATCATATTTGATATGAATTTGATGACTTTAGACTTGTTCATTTTCGCAGTACAAAAATTGTCATAACTTATTCATATGATCTCTGATTGACTTGATTCTTGTTTAGAAAATTATTTGATACACTCTGGAATTTTTCATTTTGAAATATTTTCAGGTCAATTTTAAGTCTATCATATTTAATTTGTCAGTTGAAATTAATTCACTAGTGTAGTTGTGAAACTAGCCTAGTTGAGATTTGCATGATCAAATTGAATGACCAAACGACCTCAATTATAAGTCAAATTTTGTATGCAGATTCTTGTATGGATAAATTGATTTATCATGTGCTTACTAGAATTTTATTGAGCTTATATCATATTGGTTAACCCAAGTGCAAGCATTGAAGCTCTTTGAGCTTACAAGCAAAAAATGGGATGCTTTGTCATCTATTCTTTTTGTAGGTTTAATCAATTGATCATTATGAGCTGATTTAAATTATTATTAAGCTTATTTAATTGAGGAAATTCGTGCATCATGATTTGAAGCTCATTTGGACAAGCTTTGTCATGGTCAACCCTACGTGTGTCTACCATATCTGAAACGTAACGTATAACTACATAAGTCAAATACCCAAAACGTAAAAGAAAGAATAACTCACCAGATCAGCCGGGAAGCGCGTGATGTGTAGCTGGAGAAAAATAAAATAAACCGAATACCCACTCCAAAACTAACTAACCACCTCTGATACCAAACTGTCACGCCCCTCTCCCAGATAGGTGCAGATGAGCACCCATGAATCCCAGAGACGTGACCGGCAGGGAACTCCTCCGTTCCCCGAACCGGATTTACACCCCAAACTACCCAAACACTACATAAGTAATCTCACATATATATATATATATATATATATATATATATAAATCTCAACCATAATCCCAAATACTCCAAACATAATGTAATATGCAATCCAGAGTCTACAGCGGAAAAATCCAAATATCATAAATACGAAAAAACAAATACTGAAAACAGGCAAATCATCCCCACACCAGCTACATCACGCCTCACGCATCCCTGCACTGATCATCCACTCCGGCTATCTCACCTGAAATCATGTGAATGAAAGGGATGAGCTACAAAGCTCAGTAGGGATATAGAGGAATATCAATCATCAGAATAAACGGAAAGTAAAAGCTCAAGAGGTAAGTGAAATGAACAGGAAACTCAAATAGTGATACACTCCCGTATCACCGAACTCCAGTAAATCAGAGATAAAGTAAGAAAATCTGTATGATATAGAATACATACAGAGAAACCATAAGTGATACACATCACATCTCATCACAATCAGTCAATCCGTAGGATAGATACCGAGTAGGTTCCACCACTACCATCCTCAAGTACAACTCTCAAATCAGTACTCAACCATAATCCAACTCAAATCCATATCAACTCAAATCCGTATCAACACAAATCCGTATCAACTCATATCCACATAAAAACAGAAAATCCTCCCTGGACCCACCCTGATCCCCGCAAGGTGTCTCCCAGTCCAGGTACTCCCCAGATTGGATGAGGATCGAGCCTACATCAGGTACTCGATAGCATCGCCTACATCGAAGAGCGTCCCCTAGGATGTACCTCACCTCAATCCGGTCTCCAGGTACGTACCCGATCAAAACCATCGATAAATCATCCAGTAAGCTGGGTTGCCCGATGTGGGTCCCACGCTCTAAAATCATCCCTCCATATTCTCACAAATCATAGAAGATCATCATAATGGAATCCTATCCGGACTCTCGAGGATAAAACCAGACATCAGGAGGTGGACCCCACCAATGGATGTGGGCCCACAAAAGGATAGGTGGGCCCCACCAGGATAGTGGGCCCCACAGGAGGATAAGTGGGCCCCACCAGAATAGTGGGCCCCACAGGAGGATAAGTGGGCCCCACTAGGATAGTGGGCCCGCAAGAGGCACAAAAATACTGCCAGTCGTACATATACCTCCAAAACAACCACATATAATCATAACATATTGCAATTGCGGAAATAAATCAGATAAGAGTATAAACAGAGAAATTCCCAACCTCCGGGAATTTCACACCAATAGACAAATAGGAGTCCGTCGAATACGGAATCCCCGGAACCCCAAATAAGAACTAGGGCAGAATCCCTACCTGGAATGTCGACTAAGCTAATCCGTAATACGTCTGAAAACTCCAAATCAATCTCCTGCATCAAAATACGGATACGTATACACGACAGTCAAATAGTCAACGGTCAAAGTCAACTCGGGTCAAATAGTCCACGGTCAAACTGGGTCAAATAGTCAAACCGGGTCAACCCAGTCAAAACGGGTCAAACCCGAGTCAACGGGTCAACTCGGTCAAACCCGAGTCAACTCGCCGGAGCTGAGTCAACTCGGCCGGCCGGTCACCGGAATCCATTTTTCCGGCGAATTTTCCGGTCACTCCTACATCAAAACGAAGCCCACAACAACAGAAATCTAATGGTACCTGTCTCGTTCCAAAATTCCTACTGAATCGACCGGGATCGAGCTTTGAAATTTCGAAAAACCGAAACTTCTCCAGCCGATTCCGCCGTCTACGGTGGTCCGATGGCGGTGATTCCACTTGGGTTTTGCTCCTCTCACCACGAGCTTCGATTTGACACCTTACTTGCTCCGATCAGACGTCAAACGAACAAAACCCCCTTCTCTCTCTCTCTCCCCTTCTCTCTCTCTCTCTCTCGGCTGCTACTGAAACCAGAGAAATCTGGTTTAAACCAGATTTCTGAAAAATGACGGTTTTGCCCCTCGTCTTTCCCTATATTTACTTAAACTTCTATAATCTATAACAAATCCAATTCAACTCCGATTTAGCTGATTTTTGCGTCAATATTTTTCTAAAAATATGTAGTATTTATTAAGAATATTAAATTTGAAAAATTATTATATTTTTTTAAAATTTTGGGTTCGGGATATTACATCCTCCCCCCCTTAGAAAACAATTTCGTCCTCGAAATTACCTAAAGGATAATTATTAAGTACACAAAGGTAAAATAATTAGTATAAAATACGAAAAATACCTAGGTCGTAAACAAGTCTGGATAGCGCTCCCGCATATCTGACTCTACCTCCCAGGTAGCCTCCTGAACTCCATAATGCTGCCATAACACCTTAACTAAGGGTATGGTCTTCGAACGTAATCTCCGTATCTGGCTATCCAAAATCTGAACCGGACGTACCTCATAGGTAGCATCCTCTCCAATCTCCAGAGTCGACCAATCAATAATATGGGAGGGATCCCGATGATACCTCCGTAACATAGAAACATGAAATACACCATGAACTCCGGACAACTGTGGTGGCAATGCCAACCTATAAGCCAAACTCCCTACTCTCTCCAAGATCTCAAATGGTCCAATAAACCTAGGAGTCAACTTCCCAGATCTACCAAAACGCTGTATCCCTCGCTTCGGACTGACCTTGAGGAATACATGATCACCCACCTGGAACTCTAGAGGTCTCCGCCTACGATCTGCATAACTCTTCTGACGTGACTGAGCCGTCAGAAGTCGCTGTCTGATAACTGCCACAACCTCAGTGGTCTGCTGAATCAAATCTGGTCCCAACAGGGGTCTGTCCCCAACCTCCGACCAACAAAGTGGTGACCTACATGGTCTACCATAAAGTGCCTCAAATGGTGCCATCTGAATACTACTCTGATAAGAGTTGTTATACACAAACTCTACCAGTGGAATATGCGTCTCCCAATCACCCCTGAAATCCATAACACACGACCGAAGCATGTCCTCCAAAATCTGTATAGTCCTCTCACTCTGACCGTCAGTCTGTGGGTGAAACGCTGTACTAAAACTCAACATCGTCCCCAGAGTGTCCTGAAAACTGCTCCAAAAGCGAGAAGTGAAACGAGGATCCCTGTCAGATACAATAGACACGGGTACCCCATGTAGCCGTACGACCTCTCGAATGTAAAGTCTAGTAAGTGTCTCCACCGAGTCAGTCTGCTGAATCGGTAAAAAGTGAGCAGTCTTCGTCAATCTATCAACAACAACCCACACAGTATCATGTCTCCTCACAGTCCTCGGTAAACCCATCACAAAATCCATACACACATGCTCCCACTTCCACTCAGGCAATGGAAGCGGCTGTAACAATCCAGGAGGTCTCCTATGCTCTGCCTTCACCTGCTGACAGGTAAGACATCTCAACACAGTCTGGGCCACATCTCTCTTCAGTCCGCTCCACCAATACTGTCTCCGTACATCTCGATACATCTTAGTAGCACCAGGATGTATCGCGAACTGAGAATAGTGTGCCTCTCTAAGTATCTCATCTCTCAACTCAACATCTACTGGAACCACTAATCGACCTCTAAAACGAACTCCTCCATCAGCACCTCGAATCCAACCATCCATATCCTCAATATCATCAAAAATCGCATCACCAAGCTGTGCATCCAACACTTTCTGTACTAGTACTGGACGACTCACCAAACTGCTCAGGGAACATCTATCACCCCTGTCACTAACATCTAGTCGGTACTGCCCAATGATGTCCACCAACTCAAACTCTCGCAGTGACAGTCGTGCCACTGCCAACTTCCTACTCAAGGCGTCAGCCACCACATTGGCCTTGCCTGGATGATACTGCAATGAGAAATCATAATCTCCAAGGTACTCCATCCATCTCCGCTGCCTCTGATTCAGATCCTTCTGTGTAAATAAGTGTCATAAACTCCTGTGATCTGAAAACACCTCAAACTGCTCCCCATAAAGGTAATGTATCCACTGCTTAAGTGCGAACACTATAGCAGCCAACTCCAAATCATGTACAGGATAATTCCTCTCATGTGGCTTCAACAGTCGTGAAGCATACTCCACCACCCTATCCTGCTGCATAAGCACACAACCTAAACCAATCCCTGAAGCATCACAATATACATGATAACCAATACCACTATCTGGAATAGTCAGGACTGGAGGTGATGTGAGTCGGGTCTTCAGCTCCCGAAAAGCCTGCTCACATCTATCAGTCCACAAGAAAGGAACACCCTTCCGCGTCAACTCAGTCATCGGTGAAGCAATCCGTGAAAATCCCTCTATAAACCTCCTGTAGTAACCTGCTAATCCCAGGAAACTACGAATCTCTCCCACTGTCCTCGGAGTCCTCCAATCCAACACAGCCTCCACCTTGGCAGGATCCACTGCCACTCCATCTCTGGATATCACATGCCCCAAGAATTTCACCTGAGTTGCCCAAAACTCGCACTTACTCAGCTTGGCATACAACTGATGCTCTCTGAGTGTCTGCAGAACAATCTCCAAATGCCCCCTATGCTCCTCCTCTGTGGCCGAATACACCAATATATCATCGATGAAGACTATCACAAACTGGTCAAGATACTGTCTGAACACTCTATGCATCAAATCCATAAAAGTTGCTGGGGCATTGGTCAGCCCAAACGGCATGACCAGAAACTCATAATGACCATATCGAGTACGAAATGCCGTCTTCGATATGTCCTCCTCTCGAATCCTCAACTGGTGATAACCTGACCTGAGATCAATCTTGGAGTAATAGTGACTACCCCTCAATTGATTAAACAAATCATTTATCCTCGGTAACGGGTACTTATTCTTCACAGTCACCCTATTCAACTTCCTGTAGTCCACACACATCCTCATCGATCCGTCCTTCTTCTTCACGAAGAGGACTGGAGCACCCCATGGTGAAGTACTGGGTCTGATAAATCCTAGACCCTGCAACTCCCTCAACTGCCTATCCAACTCCCTCAACTCTGCTGGAGCCATCCTATACGGTGGAATAGAAATCGGGTCTGTACCCGGATATAACTCAATCACAAAATCAATCTCTCGCTGTGGTGATAATCCTGGTAACTCATCAGGAAATACATCCAAATACTCCTCTACCACTGGCACAACCGTACTAGTCTCAATCTCCGATGTAGAAGTCAAGCTCGCCACTAGACAGTCAGTATATCGTGGGTTGTCAAGAAAGTGAGAACATGTAACAACCCGCGACCCACAAAAACTAACTCGCCCAGATGGTGATGTCAGCGTGACCCTACGCTCTGTACAATCTATCACAGCATCATAGTCAGTCAACCAGTCCAATCCAAGTATCACATCGTAATCAGTGAACTCCATAACATATAAGTCCGCTCGAAACTCGTGATCAGCAAATCGAAAAATACAACCCCTACAAATGCTCCTCACCACAGTACCTGACCCCAACGGAGAATCCACTACCAATCTCCTATCCAAATCCGAAATCTCTAACCCCAATGCCTCAACGAACGAGGTAGAAATAAACGAATGTGTGGCACCGGTATCAAATAAAACACGAGCCCAAGAACTGAAAAGTAAAACTCTACCTCCAATGAAATCACGATCTGGTGCTGGCTCGGGTGCAACTGCATAAACTCCAGCTCTCTGGCCTTGCCTCTGCTGCTGCTGCTGCTGTCTCACTGGTGGTGCTGGAGGTCTGGCCCCTCTGCCTGCTGGAGCTCTAGGTGCTGCTGCTGCAAGTGCTGGGGCTCCCTGTCCTCTGCCTGATGATGCTGTACGACTCCTCGGGCAATAGCTCTGGACATGTCCTGGTAGTCCACAAGAGAAACACAATGGGCTATCCGCTCTGGGACAGTCCGATATCATGTGCCCAGTATGACCACACGCATAACAATACAATCCAGCTATGGACCCCTGTCCCTGTCGTGGACCCTACTGTCGCTGCTGCAGACCCTGCTGTCCCTGTCTCTGAGAACTCTGCTGCTGACTCGGACGGTCCTGCCTCCTGTCCTGGAATCTCTGCCCCTGATCCTGTCTGGGTCTCTGTCTCTGACCCTCAGTCCTCTGTCTACTACTGCTCCCTGAGGCAGAAGAAGTATCTCCGTACTTCCTCTTATGAAGCTCCCAATAATCCTGTGAATCAACCATGCTCCTCTCTATATCAAGTGCCCTGTCAATGGACTCCCGATAAGTACGAACCATCATCCCTGCTAAACGCTCTGAAATGCGAGGTTTCAGCCCGCCCTGAAATCTCAGTATCTTCTTCTTCTCAGTGGCAATGTACTCCTCTCCATATCGACCAAGCTCCTCAAACCGTGCCTGATACTGTGACACTGTCATATCTCTACTCTGAATCAGCTCCAAAAACTCCTTGGCCTTCGCAACGCGAATGGCTTGGGGAACATACTGTGCAAGAAACAGAGTCTCAAACTCCGTCCATGGCATCTCCATACTCTCCTTACCAATAGTCATACTCTCCCACCAGACATAAGCATCATCCTCTAAAAATGCTGAAGCCAATAGAGCTCTCCTCTCAAACGGTATCCTAAGTGTCACCATCTGTCTCCTCAACTGTCGCAACCAATCCTCAACTGCTTAGGATCTGTCACTCCTCGATACACTGGAGGTCTCGTCTTCCTCAGGTATCGGTAACTCAACCTCCTCAATCAGATCAGGAATCTCGCCTCTACCACGACCACGTCCACCCCGAACGCGTGTACTACGTGTGTCTACCATATCTGAAACGTAACGTATAACTACATAAGTCAAATACCCAAAACGTAAAAGAAAGAATAACTCACCAGATCAGCCGAGAAGCGCGTGATGTGTAGCTGGAGAAAAATAAAATAAACCGAATACCCACTCCAAAACTAACTAACCACCTCTGATACCAAACTGTCACGCCCCTCTCCCAGATAGGTGCAAATGAGCACCCATGAATCCCAGAGACGTGACCGGCAGGGAACTCCTCCGTTCCCCGAACCGGATTTACACCCCAAACTACCCAAACACTACATAAGTAATCTCACATATATATATATATATATATATAATCTCAACCATAATCCCAAATACTCCAAACATAATGTAATATGCAATCCAGAGTCTACAGCGGAAAAATCCAAATATCATAAATACGAAAAAACAAATACTGAAAACAGACAAATCATCCCCACACCAGCTACATCACGCCTCACGCATCCCTACGCTGATCATCCACTCCGGCAATCTCACCTGAAATCATGTGAATGAAAGGGATGAGCTACAAAGCTCAGTAGGGATATAGAGGAATATCAATCATCAGAATAAACGGAAAGTAAAAGCTCAAGAGGTAAGTGAAATGAACAGGAAACTCAAATAGTGATACACTCCCGTATCACCGAACTCCAGTAAATCAGAGATAAAGTAAGAAAGTCTGTATGATATAGAATACATACAGAGAAACCATAAGTGATACACATCACATCTCATCACAATCAGTCAATCCGTAGGATAGATACCGAGTAGGTTCCACCACTACCATCCTCAAGTACAACTCTCAAATCAGTACTCAACCATAATCCAACTCAAATCCATATCAACTCAAATCCGTATCAACACAAATCCGTATCAACTCATATCCACATAAAAGCAGAAAATCCTCCCCTGGACCCACCCTGATCCCCGCAAGGTGTCTCCCAGTCCAGGTACTCCCCAGATTGGATGAGTATCGAGCCTACATCAGGTACTCGATAGCATCGCCTACATCGAAGAGCGTCCCCTAGGATGTACCTCACCTCAATCCGGTCTCCAGGTACGTACCCGATCAAAACCATCGATAAATCATCCAGTAAGCTGGGTTGCCCGATGTGGGTCCCACGCTCTACAAATCATCCCTCCATAATCTCACAAATCATAGAAGATCATCATAATGGAATCCTATCCGGACTCTCGAGGATAAAACCAGACATCAGGAGGTGGACCCCACCAATGGATGTGGGCCCACAAAAGGATAGGTGGGCCCCACCAGGATAAGTGGGCCCCACTAGGATAGTGGGCCCGCAAGAGGCACAAAAATACTGCCAGTCGTACATATACCTCCAAAACAACCACATATAATCATAACATATTGCAATTGCGGAAATAAATCAGATAAGAGTATAAACAGAGAAATTCTCAACCTCCGGGAATTTCACACCAATAGACAAATAGGAGTCCGTCGAATACGGAACCCCCGGAACCCCAAATAAGAACTAGGGCAGAATCCCTACCTGGAATGTCGACTAAGCTAATCCGTAATACGTCTGAAAACTCCAAATCAATCTCCTGCATCAAAATACGGATACGTATACACGACAGTCAAATAGTCAACGGTCAAAGTCAACTCGGGTCAAATAGTCCACGGTCAAACCGGGTCAACCCAGTCAAAACGGGTCAAACCCGAGTCAACGGGTCAACTCGGTCAAACCCGAGTCAACTCGCCGGAGCTGAGTCAACTCGGCCGGCCGGTCACCGGAATCCATTTTCCGGCGAATTTTCCGGTCACTCCTACATCAAAACGAAGCCCACAACAACAGAAATCTAATGGTACCTGTCTCGTTCCAAAATTCCTACTGAATCGACCGGGATCGAGCTTTGAAATTTCGAAAAACCGAAACTTCTCCAGCCGATTCCGCCGTCTACGGTGGTCCGATGGCGGTGATTCCACTTGGGTTTTGCTCCTCTCACCACGAGCTTCGATTTGACACCTTACTTGCTCCGATCGGACGTCAAACGAACAAAACCCCCTTCTCTCTCTCTCCCCTTCTCTCTCTCTCTCTCTCTCTCGGCTGCTACTGAAACCAGAGAAATCTGGTTTAAACCAGATTTCTGAAAAATGACGGTTTTGCCCCTCGTCTTTCCCTATATTTACTTAAACTTCTATAATCCATAACAAATCCAATTCAACTCCGATTTAGCTGATTTTTGCGTCAATATTTTTCTAAAAATATGTAGTATTTATTAAGAATATTAAATTTGAAAAATTATTATATTTTTTTAAAATTTTGGGTTTGGGATATTACATTATTATTGCTGGAGAATTATTTCAAGAGCTTCCACAAGTCTTCTCATTTTTTCTTGGAGTCAAGAAAGAAGTGGGAATACAAGTTTGAAATACTTGGTTGGTATTGTGCCTAACACTTGACTATGGAGACAAGGGAGGGACAAGATGACATAAAGTTATTATATTTTCCAGAATCTAAGATGGACTTGTTTGGCATTCCTTGAGAGAGAGTTGCTTCATGAAGAAGACTCATTTGATTGATCCAAACAAGGTGCAACTCAAAATGAGAACTCTTGACAAAATGATGCCAACGACAATATTTTTTGAAGGATTGGTTTGGAGTGGTTGAATTAAAGAAAGGCTGAGATTAGAGTGGTTGAATTAATGAAGGGTCCAGATTTTATAGAAAATGAAAGGCCAAGATTTGAAGAGGTGTTGATCCAATGGCTAAGTTTGTGTTTTGTTTGGAATGAAAAATAGGAGGCAGCAACGTCTAGTGTGTGGAAGAAGCTTTTGCAAAAGTTTGACTAACTATTCAAGACTACTTGCTCTCAACTTCATCTTCTTGATTCAAGCCTTCTTCCTCAAGATCTCTTTGAGCTATTGTGTGTACAAGATTTCAACTCTACTTTCATCATTTCAAGAGATCAAAACAAATTCTTGAACACCATCTTTAAAGAGAACCCGTGGAGTCATATTTGGGTGTTCAAGTTCATATTCTTCAACAAAGCTTCTCCATTCTTCATCTACATATCTTCGGAGTTTTGTGTGAAATTTTAGGAGAGAGATAGCCACATATTGAGCCAAAATTTCATCCTACCCGTGAGTTACTACTTTTGTTCTTGTGAGTTCTCAACCCTCTAGCCTTGAGCTAATCTAGTGAGAACCTTGAACCAAACACTTGTAAAAGTTCCCTTTTTGGGCATTGTTTTGAGAGGCTATGTGAAGTTTGGGGTAGAACTTGTGAAACCCTAGTTCAAGATGTTCTTCAAACCTTGGTTGTGAGAAATTTGGGGTGTTCTTGAAAACCCTAAGTTGGTTGGTGAACTTGCAAAACCAACATCCTTTAGTGGATTGTGGAAATCCTAAGCTTGAGGGCTTAGGTAGTGGATGTAGGTGTGCTCACCGAACCACTATATATCCTTGTGCACACTCTTTACTTGCTATGATTGCTATATTTATTACTTGCTATGTTTTGAATTAATACTTGTTGTCTTGAGTTGATTTGAATTGATATTGATTATATTTGCTTGTGTGTGCTTTAGAAATTGATATTAGGGTGTTGCTTCCTGCCATTGTTTGTTGGGATATTGCTTGTGATTGAACAACTTGTGATTAGTGGATTCTAGGTATATTTTTTATTGTTAATTTTCTGGAATACCAATTTGTCCGTCTACTGTTCATATAGCTAGAGTTCGAATTTTGATCTGAATCTTTGATATTGTGTTCATTAAGGTTTTGTGACATTGCATACGAAATTTCGTTACATTCCGAGCTGCTTGCCTGGGTCAAATAGCATTTACCCGACTAGTACACAGATTTGTATTATTGACATTACATTGTGGTACTTGACTTGTTTTGGTGATTAAGTGCTCCATCGGATCATCTAATATCATAGACATTATCATTCATTCATTGAATCAATTAAAATTAGACATTGGCATTGAATTTCTTAGTGAGGTCAAGACTTCCATTTTAGGTGCATTTACAAGTCTAGTTTTAATCATTTTTTGAGTTTAGGGTTTGTGTTAGCATTTGGGGTTATACTTAGTTTTTTGGAAACACAATTCACCCCCCCCCCTCTTGTGTTAGCCTAGTGATTTCAGGTTTGATGATGGCCCTACCAAAGAGCATTTCTGCGCTTTCAGGCAAAATTATGCAGTATGTCAAGCTGGAAGAAGACAAGCAAGGGGATCAGTAGTTTGGCTCCTAGGAGGGGACCTAGGAAAAGGAAAATTCAAGGTTTAAGAATAAGACTTGGAGAGAAGGATTCAAAGATGAGCCCGAATGTAATGCCCTGTACCATGAAACTTTGATTTTCGAGCTCGTAGTACAGAACGCTACTTGTATTACATCCCAATCCATCACTACTACCTAATTCTATAGATAAGGAGAATCCAATTAATGCTATAGCTAAGCATCATCTACCTCTAATTAACTAAACTCATTAAATAACTCAAATCAATCATCTTAATACCGATGAGCATTTAACAATTATAATCTCACAATGATAATTAAATCATTAATGTACAATGCATATTTCTTGACCTCGTTTTATGAACTTTTGTTTAATCACGACAATCTGAAATACTAGTGACAACTCTAAAGCTCAAATAAAAATTAATATTCTTGTCATGGACTATCAAAACCTAACTTCCCCACATGAACATCCTTCTCATGGATCCCTGGCGCCATCAACTCCTAAGTTAGCATAATCATCAAAGGATTTAGTACCTGAATCACAGAACATAGTGAGTTTAGGCCCAACAAGTAATACTTATGCACGAATGCATGTGAACATCATCATTAGACAAAAACAGTCAACCATTTAAAATCATTCTTTCAGTACTTGGGCCCTTAACCGAGGTAAACTACCATAAAGCAACCGGTCGGGATTTCTATCTAATGCCCTATCATAGAGCACATCCAGTTAACATTTGTATCCTTGGTTCATTTTTCTTTTCATTTTATTTTCATTTAACAGTAGCTCATAAACCTTTCTTTTTCTAGTACACCCTCTCTGTATCAGTAATACCTGGTTCATAAAAATATTTTTTCCTTAAACTGAACTTTTCCTTTTCATGTAATACAATGTATCGTGCTTATGGACGATGTTTAATACATCAGTAAATTAGATGTAACAAATCACTTTTATGAACATCAAAATCGTCATCCTATCAGTTTCATCACCATATTCAGTTCAAGCACATAACAGTACACATTACACTCTACACAAAAATACATTAACAATTTAGTCATCTAATCACGGTAACCAAACAACACCTTCAATACTATTATGACATAAATGAATTATTCATATCACAATTCACATATAACTCATCATAGAATTCCAATCAAATACGTATCAATATCCAAACAAATTACACATACAATAGCACATACAATCTATAAATTGCATTGTTTCGTAATACAATTGAGTATTACTTACTACAATGTGCTCCCGTAATCCTGATAATTTAATTACAAAGATAAGTTCTTGAAAACCATACAATACTCATAATTATTTATTAATCCCACAATCTTTAATTCATTTATCAATACTATTATCTTTTAATCAATTTATTTTATTATTATCATTAACTTAATATAATTAACTTATAAAAATAAATTAATCAAAATAATATCTAACAAGGACAGCTCGACCCAGTGGTCACTCTTAACTGGTCTAACATATCCATACAACATACATAATAATTTGTTAATCCTACTGTTTTTAATTTATTTATTAATATCATTGTCTTTTATTCAACTTATTTATTAATACCATTATCTTAATATAATTAACTTGAAACAACTAATTACATTAACTATTAATAAATTAAATTAAAACCAATCGGGTCAGCTCAACCTGGTTGTCCCTGCTCGCGAGTCTAGCAGACCCGGTTCCTGGCAATTATGGGTCACCGCCGATTAAGGGGCGGTGGACCTCACGGTGGTCAGAATTAGGTAGACGGTGCGACGATGAGTCTAGCGATGGTGGTATATACCTGAACGGTGGCCAGAATACGACAGATCGATGTCCTTAAGGTGGCGGCACCACGCGCTTCTTCCCCTCCGTTGACAGCCATCGTCAACTCCTTTTCGTTCAAAAATGGTGCGGTTGGACTCCTCTCTTCAAGCTCATCATTTCGGTGTCACTTTGGTCGCCGTCTCTGATATCAAGTCACTTCCTAGCTGTCGTCTCTTTCACGTCTTTTCTCTGGTTCTAGGGTTTCCTCCGGCCTCGGTTTACATGCATTTATATTATTTTATCTATTATTTTAGTAATTTTTCTTTTATAGTTTTGTCTTTGCCCTTATTCTAAAATTACCTGAAAGCCATCTAATTTTTACAATCTTGCCCTTACTTTATCGATTAAACCTTCGCAACTAAAAATTATATTAATTTCGTTTTAACCATGATTCCAACTCCACTTACGCCTGTAATTTTTATTTCTCCTATAAAATTTTTGAAAAATGTTCTGATCCAATTTGGGTCAAAGATGATGTCACCTATCTTACACATGACATCACCTACCTTACCACAATAGGTTATCCAAAGGTTCGAGGTGTTACACCGAAGCCCAGTTTGTATGAAGTAGTGAAGACAATATTCAACGACCCAATCTTTCAAATTTTGCTTCATATTTCAGACAAGCCATTCTCGCGACGTCCAAATAATATGTCGAGGGATCCATCCACATGAAAACAATCTAAGTAGTGTTCCTATCATGAGGATGTGGGCCACAGGACGGAAGACTATAGGGAGTTCAAACGGCACCTAAAAGACCTGGTACGTCAGGAGCATCTTAAGGAATTCTTTGATAAAGAGAAGTATACTGTAGAAACGAAGGCCGAATGTAGGCCAAAAAAGCAAGGATAATTTTCACATTATGTAGTTAACTTCATTGACATGTTGGTGCCAGACGTTCAACTCACTATAGAGAATGATGAGGCCAGAATATAGGAGGCCTCGACATCAACAATAAGTTATGCAAATGGACTTTAATCCCTGTTGGGAACAAAGAGGCGAATGGGAGGCAACCATAATAGCATTTACTAAGGAAGATGCAGCAAATGTAGTTTTCCCATATAATGATGCTTTTGTTATTTTTTTGCAAGTAGGAGTGGCAACAGCGAAGAGAATAATGGTAGACCAAGGTAGCTCCGTAGAGATCATGTATTATTCACTCTTCTAGAAGTTAAGAAAGACTCATAAAGATCTAATTTCTGTCCTGACACATCTGATCAGGCTTAGTGCAATCCTTTTTTGGCCACTCAAGAGGAAATGAATGCTAGTTACAGCAGGTCTTAAAATAGTTGAAGTAGATTTCCTTGTCATTGATCTTCTCCAACATATAATGCAATCATAGGAAGGACTTGGCTTCACTTTATTAAAGTTGTACCTTCCTCTTACCATCAGATGCTCAAATTCCCTTGCTGGGAAAAATGGTAGAAATAAGAGGGGATCGGGTTACTTCAAAGGACTATTTCCTGGCGAAAGCAAAATCGATTGGAAGAATAACGATGATGGAGGACGAAGCTCCAGTCTTGTAGGAAATCATAAAAGAATCTTCCACTAAGTATATAAAGGATCTAGAAAGAGTACTAATCACACGAGAAACTCTAAATAGATACTTTATAGTATCAAATAATCTCCCTATACTAGATAAGGAGTCCCTAATTGGGATGTTGAGGAAGAATTTGGTAAAGTTCACTTAGACACCTTATGAGATGCTAGGGTTGGATACAAAATTGGCAATCTAGAGGCTGAATGTCAAGGCAGGCTTTAAGCTAGTGATTCAAAAAGGTAGTAGGTTAGTAGTTCAGCACACAAAAGTTATGGCTAAGGAGGTGGAGAATTTTCTGGAAACAAAAGCCATAAGGGAGGTTCACTATCCTAAGTGGCTCTCCAATATGATAGTAGTTCGAAAGAAAGATGGGAAGTGGAGAGTGTGTTTCGACTTCATTGATTTAAAACCAGGCATGTTCGAAGGATTTGTTTCTACTTTAGAAAATCAATCAGTTAGTTGATTCAACATTTAGAATGGCACGAATGAGCTTTTTCGACGCATATCGGAGGGTATCAACAAATCCCAGTGCATCTGTTAGATCAGGAGAGGACTTTATTATTACACCTGAAGGAATATTCTGCTACCAAGTAATTCATTTTGGATTAAAGCATGCAGGTGCCACAATCCAGAGGATGCTGACAAAGCTCTTTGGACCTATCATTGGAAAAACAATGGACGTTTATAAAGATGTCATGGTATTGAAGAGAAATTCCTGTAGGACCACCTGATGCACCTTTAGGAGGTGTTCGATGTCTTAAGGTAAAACAATCTTAAATTAATTGCTAGCCAATGAGCCTTTGGAGTTGCCACGGGAAAATTCGTAGGCCATTTGTCACTCAACGAGGAATTGAGACTGACCCAACATAGATTAAGGTAATTCAATGTTTGGAGTAGCCTACCAAGGTGAAGGAGATACAGAAACTAACTAGGACTGTTGCGGTATTAAACAGGTTCATTAGTAGGTCCTCAGATATATTTAGTCATTTCTTCAGGCTATTTAAGTCTGTCGGAGCTTTCCAATGGCATGAAGATTGTGAGGTAGCATTTCTTGATTTTAAAAATTACTTGCAAAAGCCACAATTGTTGTCCATACCCAAGCCTAGAGTCACACTTCAGTTATACTTTGCAGTATCAAACCATGCTGTTAGCACATGATCCTAAGATAGGAGCAAAAGATCTAGTATCTAGTCTAATATGTAAGAAAAACAATGTTGGATTCCGAGACAAGATACTCGCCTCTAGAAAAACTTCTCTTAGCATTAGTGATGGCTTCTAGAAAATTAAACCATGATTTCCAAGCATATCCAGTAGAGATGGTGACTGAATATCCATTGAAGACATTGTTAAGTAAAGCATACATGTCCAGAAAAGTTGCCAAGTGGTAAGTTGAGTTGGCACAATATGATCTACATTTTGTCCCGAGGACCACCATTAAAGCTCAAGTGGTAGCATATTTTGTTGCAGAATTTAGCATGGAGTAGCAACCTGAGAAAGGTAACCAAATGTGTGGAAGGTACAGGAACTACTACTCATCCTTGGGAATTACAGGTTGGTGGTTCTACAACAAGATGGCTCTGAAATGGGAATTGTGCTTATAGCACCAGAAGTCAAAGTGCTGAAGATGACTATACAATTAAGGTTCCCAACAACAAACAATGAAGTAGAATATGAGGCTTTGTTTCAAGGAGTACCAAATGCTCCAAAGCTTGGGGCAAAAGAGTTGGTGATTTATTTAGATTCTCAATTGGAAGTCAATCAACTAACCAGAATCTACACTGCAAAATGGTAACTATGGTAGCATACATGGAAAGCATTAAGGAGTTACTCGGCTAATTTCACGATTATAAGATATTTCAAATTCCAAGAGATCATAATGAACATTCTGACACCTTAGCTACTCTTGCCTCAGTCGATCAACTGGGGGTGAAGAGGATTATTGAGGTACAAGTGCTAGAGTGACCAAGCATCGAAGAACCATTGGAAGTGATATGGTATGCGGAAGAGGAGGCATTGAGTTGGATGGATTTTATCATCACTTATTTACAAGAAGACATTATTCCTGAAGATAAGAAGAAAGCCATAAAGCTGACATTTAAAGTAGCACATTTTTTGGGTATCTCCTAACTATAAACTCTCTAAGAGGTCTTTTCAGGTCCTTACCTGTTATATGTTCATCCAAGTAGAGTGTAGGACTTATTGTATGAGATTCGTAAAGGTTCTTGTGGAGCACATGCAGTAGGATGATCACTTGAATTTAATGAAATCACCTAAGCCTTCTAGTGGCTATACATGCAGAAGGACACTTTGCAGTATATGAGAAGATGTGAAAAATGCCAAAAGTTTTCACTAATTCCCTACCAACCAGCTAGAGACCTTTGTCCTCTTACAATTTCCTAGTGGGGGTTGGACATTGTTGGACCATTCACTCAAGCTACCGGCAATAGAAGATTCCTGATTACTGCCATTGATTACTTCACAAAATGGATCGAGACAAAGCCCTTGGTAACAATCCGAGATGCTGAAAACATAAAGTTCATTTGGGAAAATATTATAACTAGGTTAAAAATTCCAATGCCTTGATAAGTGATAATGGAACTCAATTCTCCAGCCCCAAATTGAAAGAATTTTATGGAGGCTATAGGATAAAGAATCTTTACTCTACTCCAACCTACCCACAGTCTAATGGCTAGGCAGAGGCATCCAACAAGATCATCCTGGATGGAACAAAAAAAAGATTGGAATCGTCCAAGGGAAGATAGGAGGATGAGCTTTCATCCGTTTTATAGGCATATTAGACCACACCTTATAGATCCACGGAGGAGTCCCCATTTTCTTTGGCCTACGGAGCTGAGGTTATCATTCCTTTGGAAGTATGTCTTTCGATCCTCAGAATGCTAGTGTTTGAAGAAGGTAAATAATAACCTTTCAATGGAGTGGAACATAGACTTACTGTAGGAAAAAAGGGATTAGGCTATGGTACATCTAGCAGCTTATCAACAAGTGCTTTATCGATCTTACAATAAAAATGTCAAGGCAAGGAGCCTACAGGTTAGTCATACAAGATGGAGAAGTTTCCATGAGACTTGGAATGTTTCCAACTTAAGGAAATTCTATGTGTAATACCGATTATGGCTATATTAAGCCATTGGCATCTTATCACCATCAATAAAAGAATAAGTCTTTCTTCATTTAACTATGTAGTTTACTTGTCATCCATTTTCAATTGAATACCTTTATACTTAGCAGATTGATCACTTATTCAGGCTTAAGCCAACTTATCAAAGGTCTAATGAGCTTCTGCTAGAGAATCTCAGCTCTACGAAAACAAGACTAAGTTAGTCTTGGTTGAGGTATGAATCAGATTGTTAATAATGCAACCTTTACTCAGGGATAGTTGAAAAGGGAGCAACTTTAAATTCCCACTTCTCCTCAACTAGGGGACATTATATATGAACTGCCATATAACCGTTCCTATAGTTATTACTCACGTATCGAGAGTTTCCTAGAATGACTTAATTGTCGGATTTCCTATGCCTATAAATAGGTCTTAGGTAAAGGAAAAAAGGGTGCTAAAAAATGAGTTCTTCTTCAAATCCCGTGAATCTCCCTTCCAAGAGAAAGTCTTAGGCAGAGGGAATTAATGAAGTTCAAAACACTCGTGGACATCATGCTAAAGCTTCATTATGAGGACGAGGACTTAATAGTTCTTGAGCAGCCAACAAATAATGCACCCAAGGAAGTAATCGAGGTAGAAGATGAAGATGATGGAATGAGGGTTGTTGAGTCCTTTCTGGCAAGAAATGCAAAGGAACAGGTGGAGGACTTGATGGAAGAGCATGAGTTTTTGGGAAGACAATTCTAGAGTGTTCACAACCTCTGTGTGGGGCTTTCGAGTGCTCTGCAAACTCTTGAGCATTCGGTTACCCAAATTTGTGATGTGGCATGAATAGCTACAATGTCTCATGATCCCGAGAGGCTCCGAATTTCCCTCATGAACCTCTCTGCCCAAGCCAAAGCTACAATGGATAAGGTAAGGGAAACTATAACCATATGGACCGTTTAGAATGTAACACGTTTGTATTATTTTCCCTTATGCGTTTTTTTCACTATGTATTCCCTTATGCAAAATTTCTTCTTGTTCTCCATTTTCTAATAATTTCCATCATGAAATAAAAATGATGTCTTTGTGAGATAAATATGTCAAATAACTTTTAGCCGAAGAGGCTTACTTAAAGAAAAACAAGTCTAAAAGAGTCTTGTCCAAAAAGGGCCTTACTCTAATGACTAGTTGATGAGACTTGATACAAGCTATGCCGTCTTCAACTGGCTTAAACTTCTCCACCTCAGCTTTGGAAAAATGATCTTATGTCTTTTCAATCTCTACAACAAGTTTTTCACAGTTGTTCTTTGATTCAGCCAGCTCTTTTTTGAGATTCAAGCAATTGGCGCGTCAAGTCTCTCATATAATAGAAAAGCATTTAGGACCCCTAATGAAAAAGAGTAAATATAAATTAATGCATATATACACAAATATTGAATAATAATAAATGCAATACATAAGGAAAAATACCCTAAAAAGCATTTGTAGATTGAAGTAAGGGTCTTCAAGAAGTGATTTGAAGAACTCTTTATCCTCATCTGAGGTAGCAAAACCCAACACATCAATGCAGGATGGTGAATGCTCAATGTGTAGGCCTAAGGAGGGGTAATCTAAATAACCCTTAAACATACTCCTCAAGCAACCCATAGAAGAAGGATGGTCCCTGCATTCGCTACCATCCACAGAGGGAGAATGAGTATTGCCTCCACCAGATAAAGAGGGTATGGACATGGTGCCAATATTTTCGGAGTTAGAAATACATCTAGATGCTCCAAAGATAGAAAGTCTGGGGCGGATCCCCGGGGCAGAAAAAGCCAAAGGTGCCTCAGTTGAAGAGGGACAGATCAATGAAGTCAGGATCATCCAATAGTTTGAGAATATCCAACGGCGCTCTTCCAGTCAAACTTGGCCTAAGTAAGATCAGGGATGGGTAGGTTCAGCAACGATCCATCGGATCTAACCATGGGTAAAAACTCTACAACCATAAAAAATAAGATTACAAGTATATAAGCTTCATCAACATGAAAACGTATTAAACAAAGAAAAATGAAACTCACACGGATTGCTCGCTAGAAATGTCCTGAAAATTACCATCCATATCTTCCTTAGTTTTGCCTCAAACTTTGTCTCCACTACTTTAGGAGGAGAAGAAATGATAGGAGGAATGATAGTTGATGAAGAATGACGTTTCCACTTGTGCTTTTGCCTATGATTGACTGAGGGTACTTTAAAATGCCTACTTGCTTCATCGATAGTTGTGCCAAGAAGAAGACGAGTCTAGCAGGTATCAAGGAAGCATAAGAATCATCAGGAACCTCTTGCACGACCTCACTAAGATCCTCCAAAAGCGCGGGAAGACTACCTGTGGATAATAACAAATTAAAAATTTAGTAAGTAAGCGCACCACAAGAAAGCAAAAAAGAAGGAAAGGTGTCGTACCTAAAGGTTCCACTTTGCGAGAGGTGTAGCTGCTCCAGTGCCCAGAGACGAGCCTATAATCCACGTCTTTATTTGAAGAAAAAAGATAGTCAATCAATGCATACTCACACTTTGGGGAGAGATAATACTTCCCATTTGAGCTTGTCTTTCAGGATTGAGTAGCAACAAAGAACATCTATCACTATGCAAACTCTCTTAAAAAATGTTTTCATATGCACCTCACCTCCAAGGATCCGATAAGCATTCAGAGCCAACTCCAAATGATGAAGGTCTGTGAAATAAAGAATTCATAGAGAAGAGGCGGGAATGGAATACAAATTTTGGACTCCAATAGTATGAATACTGAAACCATAACTCAATTGCAACCATTGCAACTAGAATCTCTATCATCATTAAATGGAGCCGGAATATGTAAGGAAGCAAAATATGATGCACAACTTTAAAAACGGCTATTTTTTCCTGAGAAAATAACAGGTCTTTAAGCTTACCCATGCCAAATCCTACAGGATCAACGATGTAAGAATCAGATTAGTGATTCCATTAGAAAGAAAAGCCCAAAAGTGTTAGTTTCCGCCAATGTGTCAGCGTCGGACCCCTAGATGGTCCGACTAGAGCCAGGCCTCCCACGAGGGTTGGTGCTAGGCAGTGTCGGACCTGTTAGGGGGTTCAACAAGACCAGGCTCCTATGGGGACCTGGTGTCGGGTAGTGTTGGATCCCTTTGGGGGGTCTGGCATGACTAGGCCGCTCAGGGGCCTTGTGCTGCCAGTGCTGGCATTACCAGAGACGGTTAACTCCCCCAAGCCTATAAAAACCTATCAATCTCTGATTTGTAACACAGTTGATTACTTAATAAATATCAGACCATCCCGTGGATGTAGATAAGTTTTTGAACCATGTATATTTGCATTATTTCCTTAAGCATTTTTACTTCTTTGAGCATTAAAATACATTCGGGGAAAATTTAGCATCGACACCAAGTTATCGACAATGTATTAAGATGACTCATTTTAAATATTTAAATCTATATGCAATAAAATGAGATGTTTTTGTATTGTACATCCTCGCTAAAAATGTTAGGCAGAAGAGGAAAACCCTAACCTGAACGACACCGGTGCCATCTTCATGTTCGATTTTTCAACCAAAGGAATGGAGAACGATCACGAAGAGAACAACTTCTCTGAGAAGAAATGGAAGTTGAAAATATGTATCATAGTCGATCAATTCTCGAAGGAGAGAACCATGAAATGATATTATAAATAGGGTAAAATCCTAGCCCATTTTGGTAATTACACACTAATGATGCTGTTAGTAATTTTAATCCATCGTTAGTCCTGGTCTTTTGGCATAACAGTAAAGCATTGTTTTTTAAATGTTCACATGTTTAATTGTTAGAGGTAGTCCCACAATACGTGGACCAACGAAAGCGCTTCATCGAGGCGGTTTATAATATCGCCCAAATGGTAGATGTGACCATAACACGTCCCTAGAAAAAGTATACTGAAATGTTAGATATGCCGCATCAGTCAGTAATCATGCTCATATTATGATTGTCATGTGGAATTCTTAATTAATTAAATTTAAAAAATAAATAATTAAAGGAACAAGTGTATGTGTATCAAGTCAATATGATTAGAACGGGCTCTCATGATACCAGAAACGATTTTTTTTTCTTAAAAAAAGTTGTATTTAATGTCGTCAAGTTTCAAAAATGAAAAATTCTAATAATTAATAATAAATCATGATTTAAGCTAGCACCAAAAAAAGGAAAAAAGTGTGTGTTGTAATCCCAATCCGCATGCCTTCCCATGATATCAAAGAAGATTACCCATAGAAAAAATAAATGGCATTAATGTCATTAAATTCATAAATAGAAAAATTGTTAACAATTCCAATAAATTAATGTTTTAGCCAACTCAACTTGCACGCTCTTCCAAGAAGCTTTTGCATTAGAAAATTAAATGAATTTAATGACATCAATTTCATAAATGAAAAAAATGTACTCCCTCCGTCCCATTTTAATTCTCATTTATTTCTTTTTGGGATGTCCCAAAATACATGTCAATTTCAATCAATGAAAGCTATTTTTTTTTCATTTTACCCTTAACTTGAAAAGCTCAACAATTGACTCAATAAGCATGCACATTAATTAACTTTTTATGATGCGAAAGTATTTGTCATTATAGATAAGGGTATAAACGTCAAATTAAAAGGAAATTAAATACTTTCTTAAACTGTGTGAAAAAAGTGAATGGGACAATCAAAATAGGACGGAAGGAGTACTTATAATTACAATAAATTCATGATTTAAGGCTATCTATTGAGAATTGAGAATTGACAATTTTTTTTAAAGAACAAGTGTATGAGGTCATTGCTACTTGCACGCGCTCCCATGATATCAAAGAAGGTCTCCATAAAAAAAAGAATCCAATATCATTATTTTCACAAATGGAAAAATTACAATAATTACAAAAAATTCATGAATTAAGCCAACTCATTGAAAAATAAGAAACAAATAAAAAAGAAAAATGATATTCATCCCTAAACTAAGCTTCCATAAGTGTATATAATTTATGTGGCATGACAAGTCATCATGCGACATAAATTTGTAAAAACAAAAGTCAAAGTAATTGTTTTGTAAGAAAAACCTAATTCTAGCAATTCCCATGGTTGGACATGGCTTGCTTTAGTCTAGCTCTCACCTAGTTCAATCTAAAGTTTTTTTTTATGAGAAATAAAAGAAGTGGCATTTGAGCATTAGGGCTGAAATTTTGACGTGGACATTACAGTTGATGTTTATTCACAAATAGGTCACTCAATGTTGTCTTAGTAAACAATTTGGTCACTTATATAGACAATCCAACTTCAAGTATTTCACAAAATATATTAATACATCATCTCCAATACCAAATTTTGGTGAGTGACCTAATTGCAATTTGGGCCATCTTTTAGTGACCTATTTGCACAAAACCCTAATGTTATGTGCAAATCCTTTCATGGTTTTGCTGACTTGGCTGCTAAAAACGAGGCTTGTTACACCAACGTCTTGAAATGGATTGATGAGTCTTCAAACAGTTTGACATTGGTCACATGTACACCTTCGTTCCAAGGGACGTCGAATTCAAATGATCCAGTAGTTAAGAGAGGTAAAGGAAGTCAGCGAAGTGTCATGAAGAAGAAGATTTAGGGAAGAAAACGTCACCAGGGAAGTTGTAGCATCGCAGGTGTAACATCTCGATCAAACAAGGACGTGGAAATTCATTAATTTGGGTGTTTTGATTGGATGTTGTTTATCCTTAATGTATTCTATGAGGCGGGATGTTGTAGTTGTCAAACTTTTTTTCCTTTATGTTCTTGTTTATGGACTAATTTTAATGTTGATTGTGGACTAGGTTAAATGGCATTGTGATTGTTATGGTAATACGTACATGTTGTTTCTGTTAAGGTTATTATTACATTGTTAAGTTCATAATTACATTATCTTCTATATCAATTACATTATTCAATAATGCAAATACATTCTCCATTAACGATAATTACAGATGTTGGTGTCTTAATAATAATGAGATTTTTACAAATTACATTTTCCAGTTGTACTTGTTACCATGTTAATTTATTTTAGCGTGTTAATGGGGGCATGCTTATCAAGTGATTTACACCAATTTTTTAGTATGAAACAAGTAAAATAGTATTATAGGTAACTAAAACTATTGCGATTAATACCATATTTGTACAGAGCAAATATTCATACGAAATGTCATTCATATGTTCTACACATAATAAATACTACCATAGATGTCCATATCAAAATACCATCATACATGATGTTAATAGACTACAAAATATAGCAAGCTGGAGTCATTTCATTTCCTTATGTGCCAACCATGTTTAGGATCGTTGATGAAATCATGGATTAAACACGCGTGAAACTTGAATAACTCATCTAGGAGTTTGTTTGGTATTTTTTATGGTTGAAGAGACTGTCCATGATGTACATACATATAATTTCACAATCGACACTGCAATTAAGAAATACGTATATGTATGTATTTTTGTGCTGCAACATAGTTACAAAATAGAAGAACAATGTACTTGATAAAAGGTACAATGTAATAAGCCACTATGCAAAATAAGACAAACCATGTGTCAGATTGCTTTCTGATTTTTTGGGTTCTAGGCTTGACTTTGATCGAGTGTATGGAAGATTCCATCACAATAATCAACCTTAAAAACAAGTTCACGTCAAAAAATAGTCAGTGTGTAGTGTTTGGTTCAAACACATAGTTAATGTTGACAAATATTTACCATTTTCTCCGCGTCTTTCTAATACGGCTCTTTGCTCCTTTTATTTATTGACAGCATGGAATTGTAATGAAGCCAGACTTTTTCCTTGCAGTCCAAAATAGGAGGGTCTAGTGGTTGTCAGTTCTACGATTTCCAGCGCAAAAGATGGGAAATATGGTGTACCTGAATTTTCCCACACTACAGCGCAACTTATCCGTCATATGTTTTTGCATCAAATCCCATCGATTCATCTGTAGCAACGTCATCGAAGAAGCTGTCACCACAAAAGACCTACTAGTTTGGGTGCAAATAATGAAGTCCAGATCGACACTGCCTTGAATATTAGTGAGATGTTCGGCGTACACATTGATGACCTGCAAAAAATTCAATATCGAATGAAAAATATTAAGTGTACATGGACATATTTTTCTTGAGACGAAAATAGAAACATTATATACTCACATTGTTGGACACCATCTCACAATTGACTAGACATACATTGTCACTCCACAACAAGTAGTTTTCCCCATACCAAACCATAACACTGTCACAGTATCCACAATGTCATAGTAAAATGAGACAGTGTAATTACAATTACTTTGTCAAATAGGATAAGTGTATGAGCACTTACCTCTCTTTCCTCTGCTTTGAAATGAACTAGAGTGTGGCCATGTCCTTAGGTGTTAAATAGTTGATGATAACAGACTTTAGTTGCATCTCTTTGGGTTTCACATAATTTTAAAACACTTCGTAACTCATTTTCTCCATGTCAAGCTGCGTTTTTTCCTTTTCTTTTATCCGTACAACAATCTAGCATTTGTTTCACATAAGTTTTTATATTCATGCACTTTGATGTTTTGGTACTGGTACAATTAGTTTGAGTCAATTTTTCTGTCTGGATTAGAAAGCAACTTTTAACACACTTTTTTCCACAAATACTAAGACTTGTAGTAAGATGGATGATAATGCATATGACTAAGAATATTTTCTGGTTAAAGCACAAATGAGTGGAGAGAAATGAGTAAACAACTTATGAACTTGCATTGATCTCTTGAAATGGATAAATACTGTCAATGAACACCATTACATGGTTTGTGGAATGATTGGATGAATGCTGAGAATGATATTGATCAATGTTTGAGAACAATGTTGTAATTTTACTGGGCCTTTGTTTGAGATGTTCTATATTATGAATTCGAGACAAAAAAAAAAGAAAAAATTGTTATGTGTATTCGTCATTTGTCAGTAGATAAGTTTTCCTATTAGTTTGTCAATTGAACAAATTTTGATCAATAGAATTCCAAAGCAGGTTTGTGGTAAGACTGGTGGAAGTTCTAGACAGCTAATATACCTATCATTTGATCAATGTTTGTTTATTTGTTTGTCCTTAAATTGACTTTTCTTCTGAGTGCATATATATTTTCCAACTCCATGAGAGAAATTCATAGCACAAAAATCATTCTCTACCCTGTGAGAATATGGAGTTGAGGCTTTTACTTGGATAATATTTTGAGGTTATATGCATTATGGATTATGGTATGAAGGTTTTGGCTTAGCACACACACACAAGTGTTGAAAGTTGTGACTATACTAATCTGGATAGGAATTGTGATCTCTTACCTTTTGTTCTAGTATTGTTACTTTCAATCATTTCTCATAACATTTTTACGCTTGAATTACTAGGGACTAGCAATAAGCTGGTTGGGGGTTGTGATAAGTGCCATAATATACATTTTTAAAGTGATAAAATACTATCAAAGCAATGCCAAGAAATTGTGCTTAAAAGCTGAATTTTCAAGATTATTGTACTTAAGATCTTCTTGGATGTTTTGCAGGTTAAGAGGTAGTAAGAGCTGTCGGAATGAGATTTGATCTTCACAAAAATTTTAGAGGACACTTAAGGCTTTGCATGAAATGCTGGTTCACAAAAATCAGAGTTCGTTTGGGCCTCTAAAGGTTGCCTCAAAGTCAAGTTTGGAAGTTATATCCGAAGCAGAATTTCTGTTTGCAGACCAGACCTTTAGAAGCCCATAACTTGAGCGTCTGATGTCCAAATTGAGTGATTCAAAAGCCCTTAATTATCTAAACAGTTGTATCTACAATATTGATGAAGGGTTTGAGTTCATAATAGGCTTCGTTTAGGCCCAGAATGCAGTTACAAGATTAGTGTATAATTGGAAGTTGATGTAATTGATGATACCATTTCCATTCAAAGAGTGGACAATCCACCACACGAATTTGATGGAAAATCCACCACCAAAAGATGGCACTAACTCCTCCAATATGTGCTCATTTTCTCTATAAATAGAGAGAAGTAGGAGAGCTAGGAGGGAGAGCTTGGAGAAGGAGTGGAAGCAAAAAGAGGAGAAGGAGAAGAAGAAAACAAGGCTTGTGTTTGTAATTATGTTTTTATGTTTCATGTTTTATTTGGTTATGTATAACTAAACTCTTGTTAGTTAGGGCTTGTCTTGAAGCCCCAAGCATGCTTTCAATTTTATAAGTTGTGTGAATTTCAATTTCGACAAGCATGATGATTTTGATTTTTCCATGTTATGTGAGTTCTAGTATTGTGTTTCTTTGATTAGCTAACTTTGAAGCATGTATTAGAATTAATTGTTGTAGAACATGGTCAATTGCCTTGTTGAATATGTTCTTTCTTGCAACATATAATTCAATTGAAAATGAATTATGAAAAATCAATTCTTGAATACCTAAGTACAAATACTATGTATTAGGATTCTTGTGACATTCATATTCTCTTTGCTCTTATTGGATTCTTGATTGTTGATTGATGCAGACGCCATGCTAGATTTTGATTAAGAATACACGTAATGAGGTAGACGTCATACACTTTATATGCAATTAAGAGAGAATCATACAACTTGAGTTTGGTCATGACCTTGTTGTGAATGTTGTCATCATATGCTTGTTTAAATTGTTAGTCTATTATTTCTTATAAATTGTTTGAATGTCTTGTGGTGGATAGTGAGTCTTAGCTATTGTTTTCATTAATATCAATTCTCATTCTTGTTCTCAACGTCAATTTCTTTGTCTTAATTTTTATCTATTACAAGATTTAACCCTTTTTCCCCCCTTTTATAATTGTATCAATTATATTCAAGTGTTAGATTATATATCTATTAGCATCACTCCTTGTGGGATCGACTCTTACTTGTTCACTATATATTAATTGTACATTTGTAAGTATATTTTAAATTGTTACTAACGACATAACAGTAATGTGATGATGGAGTTCTTGAACCAGTGGTTCCGTCAATGATTTCGTTTGAACTAATACATGGTGTTCGTCCCTCGCATTCGGATATTGAAATTGCTTGTTGAGCATTTATCGCTTTGGTTTCCTTTTCAGTCATCACCAACTCCTCATCAATTACATGTGCTACCTACGATCATCAGAGAAAAGTGATTTGGTGATAAATATTATGTTAACAGTAATTATACAATGCAATAATAGCGAACTACAATGTCATAATAATGTTAATATTGCATTATCACCCTCAGTGCAATGAAATTGTCTCATTTTTGACAACCAGCATTCGATGTCAAAATATTTACATGTAGTATATGGAAATAAAAATGCCTTTATTTTCTTCCCCTTCAAGTTGTCCATGAATTTTATCTTAAAATCCTTTCACAGTACACTTATGTCCCACTTTAGGAAATGAGGAAAAAACTTAGCATTGACTAGGGGAAAACCTTTGTTCCTTCGAATACTACAAAGAAGTGTAAGACAATTGGTTAGTTCATATAATAATATTGAAAAATGTGTTTACTATATACTATTTACTTTATAAGTCTGGAAAAAGTTGCTCACCGACAACAAAGATACACATCCTATAACCTTTTGCGGTTGAGTGTGATTCTTTTTGATCGACTCAAGGAAATGATCTGAAATGGCTTTCGTCCAGTTGTATCGTTTGGCATCATCCAAATCTTGAACATAGTTGATGAAGGCCCATGGGATGTGGTCAGCTCTGGTAGAGAAAAATAGTCTCAGACTAGCGTAGAGCATAAGCAATTGAGCTACATCCTTAGCATCTGTATCTGATTCACCAAAAACTGCTAATTCTAGTGTTGGCTTGATGTTTGTTGACTTCATCGTGGGAATTTCGTCAAATCTTTTATTGACAAAAACATTCATCGTTGGTTTTTCCTTTCTCTTGATTTTCATATTCCTGGCAACGGAAACAACACCAAATATTAGTGTGACCTCGGTGTCATTCAATTGTAGGTTTTTGGTTCCGATTCTGAAGCAACCTCTGCTTTTGTCGTACGATCTGATAATGTCACATATTATGCTCTCATTATTTTTAAACTTCAAATCTTGGTGATCTTGATGCATTAGTTTCTTGAACAAAAAAACAGAAAGGAGTCTTCTTGAGGAAAGTCAAATGCTTGTTCTTTAATTTGAGGCTTCTGAGTAGTGTTCTTACTGCACCAATATTAGACTTGAACTACATTTTCCAAACTTTCTTCACTGAAGAAGATTTAATATTGACAGATACCTTTGCAAGTTTTTTCTTTTGTGACAAACTATCTTTGGCAATCTAAATAACAATGAAGTAGTTACAATGCAATATTTCTATGAACTAATGTAATATGAGTGAGCTAACTATGCCTAGGTAATAAGTTTAAATATATTGAATCTGTTTATACAATGTCATAAATTCCTAAATTACAATGTCATGAGCATATCAATTACATTTGTAAGTCCATATTGTCCAGATTATATAATGCCATAAGCATGCCAATCCCATTGTCCAGTTTATAAATAAATCTAATAGGAGGCAACTAATACATAACCTCGTCAATGTAATAAGGGTAAATACATTACACACACAAACATAAAAATCAAAGGGGTCTTGTATTGAATATGTTTATACATAAGCATAGCAATCCCATTGTCCATTCAGTTATAGTTGAACTTCATCAATCACAAAGTTCCTATATGAAATTTTTTCGACAAAAAACAAATAAAACAAGTAAAACATTGATAGGCAACCAATGTAATGATCGTAAAAGTCAATCATAATCAGTCTAAGAACGAGGAAAGCCTCTATAACTATCTTCATGATCACCAATCAATCTTTCTTCGAATATGACATGCAATCGATTTAAAACATTGGGGTTTTAGATTATGGAGTTATGAAGTTCCACTTATATAACAATGAAAAAGAAAAGCTCAAAAAATTGCACCAAATACTGTAAAAATAGTGATTTTTGTACCTTTTAATGGACTGAAGCTGTTGAGATTACTTCACGACAAGATGCGATACTTCTTCTCTGAAAATCATTGCACACCGCTTTAGAAGCAAGAGAGAAGCTGGGATGATTCGAAAAAGCTTTTGATCAAATGGGTTTCAGCTTACCTCGGGAAACGTTATTATGGTAACCAACGTAATTGTGGTTAAAAGGTGGTGTAGTTAATGCTTTTTGCGGTCAAAATTGATCCAGCAAGTCACATACTTTTTGACATTGTAAATTTTAAAACCAATGAATCAGCATGTCTATGTTGCAAACCACGTAGATTATGTATCATTAGGGGTATATCTTCTTTGTATACCTAGTACTATCGAAAAGAAAGAAAACAAAAAGTGAATGTGGTCAATCCAACTTGCATGACCTCCTATGATATCAAAGTAGATTTCCCATAAGAAAATTAACTAAATTTAATACCATGAATTTCATCAATAGAACAATGTTTATAAATTCAATAAATCCATGAATTTAGTCAACCCATTCACAAATCACTTGCCCCACGTACACTTCATATTGTACATTCATTCATCAAATAGTAAACTCAAAATGAAAACAATTAACTTGGTCAACAAACATTAAACACCTTATATTAAATTTTATTCAATACAACCCTATAAATACACCATACAATTGGATCATCCACACATCCCACACACAAACAACTTCTATACAAATCATTTGATAAAAAATCACGAAAAAACAACTTATGTGAAATTGATCAAACCAAGATCAACTGGAATATATACGTCAGGCATATTAGGCTATGGGATTCTATGAATATCAAGATCAAAGAGTTTATAAGCACAAACATTATTCTCCTAGATGAAAAGGTATGCAAATAATTCGACATATGAGATTTATAATGTTTGTGCTTTACTAACTAATATATATCACATATAATTGTGCATCATATGATGATGCATGCTCTGATATGCAAGAATCATATTGAAGTGTTCAAATCAACATTAAAAGAGGGAGTGATATATCAAGTCACAAATTTTAGAGTGGTTGAAAATAAATGGGACTATAACCCTCTATTTAAAAATCTTAAAATAATTTTCTTGCCTACCACAATAATGAAAGATATTTTTGATTTGGAAGTAGTTTTGATTAATCAACATGCATAACAACCAATAAATATTTGTTAAAAAATTAAATAATAAAAAATGATTATAAAACAAATTTAAGCTATTTTTTTAAAACATATAATAAAAAACCGTAACCTAAAATATAAAATGTTACATAATGATGCAAAAATAGAGCATGTCATAGGTTTGTAACAGTTCATTCATATATATATATATATACTTGGTGGTTTTCCACGTCATTGTCTGGGTCGCATACGCCTGTTTGTTTGTATCATGGTGTATACTTTTTTCTTTGAGAGAAACGTGCGTGGTCAGCTGTTTTTCTGTGCGACGATATCCGCGAGTTTGCGGCAACCTTTTTATTAACGCGAGTGCACCAAAAATCTGTTGTGGTTCATGAATCTAGTCAACCATCAAGTCACATCTCTTGATTGGAGTTCCTCCGTGCGAATTGGTTTTCGTTAGGCTTTAACTTTGTCAACTATGTTGCTACAACTGCACTGCACAGCCTCTCTATTCTCGAGCTTATTCTACCTGCAATTGGTAAGGCTAAGCTTGCTGTTATATGATCATTTCTGGCTTTCAGTATGTTCGTTTTGCTTCAATTCCAACATGTAATTCTGTTGATTCGATAGGAAGAAGAAACACTTACTTGTTTCTTGATCGGTATGACAAATTTGACAGGATCGTAGTAGGTTCCAATGCTTCAACTCATAACTCCAATTACTAGAATCGAGATAGATTCCACAGTACGAACACCCTTGATTTCTTGTTTCAGGAACTGGAGAAAATAGATTGGGAGCCACCAGAGCGTCTGTTTCTCCTTGCCAATATACGTTTAACGTATATTGGCAGTGGAGAGCAGTTGTCTCCAAGACAACTGCCTCAACTCCCTAAATAAATGGGCTGGGCTGAGTCTAGCCCACATGGGCGACCCAGCCTAAGTCCAACATCTCCCACTCGCCCATGATGGGCTGTACTCTATAGTTGCATAAGAAATCATTCATACAGGTGAACGGACTGTGCGACCTGAAGCACACAGATTGATGACTTTGAATTAAATTCGCTCCAACTGCGCTCAAGTCGCTAATCGAGCGCTATAACTCAAATAGTCTCATCTCTACTCGCTTGACAAGCGCTAGAGGCGATTGCTCGTGTGAGTGAGCCAATCTTTGTCTATCAACATACCTTATTGAATTGTACAACTATACTCTTACAGTATATACCGTAAAATAAACGTTGAATAATATGTAGAAAACATTTAATTTATTCAACAAACTGCAAGCATCCTAATCGCATATTACATTCTACACATGCCTAGGGATTTTACATGTTTCATAAATACATCCCTTGCTATAGGCTTGGTGAGTGGGTCTGCCACCATGTCATTTGTAGAAATGTATTTTAGGACCACGTCCTTGTCAGTAATTGCATCTCTAATATAGTGATATCTTTTCTTTATGTGTTTGGTCTTTCCATGATATTTAGGATCCTTGGCAACAGCCAATGCAGCAGTGTTATCACAGAAAATTGTCACAGGTTCTGATGCTGATTTGACAATTTCTAAGTGCTGCAGGAAACTCTTTAACCAAACAGCATCTTGAGTTGCTGCGGAACAAGCTACGTATTCAGCCTCCATAGTGGATAAGGCTACACAAGATTTCTTTTTGCTACTCCATAGTATTGCACTATCATTTAGCAAGAAAGTAAATCCTGAAGTTGATTTGCACTGATCAACGTCTCCTCCCCAATCAGCATCGGAGTAACCTATCAAGCGCAAATCCTTCTTCCCTTGATAACATAGCATATAGTCTGAAGTTCCTTTCAGATACCGCAAAATCCTCTTGGCTGCCATCCAGTGTTTTTGACCAAGATTTGATTGATATCGGCTGACCAAACCAACAGCATAACATATGTCAGGACGTGTGCACATCATTGCATACATCAGACTCCCGACAGCACTGGCATAAGGTACTCTGGACATCTTTTCTATCTCTTCTGGAGTCTTGGGACACATATCAAGACTTAGGCTCAAACTCTTTTCAACTGGGGTATCCATCGGCTTGCTATCTTGCATGTGATAGCGCTCCAACATCTTTTTGATGTAAGTCTCTTGAGATAAACCCAAAAGCCTTTTAGCGCAATCTCTAATGATCTTCACACCAAGCACGTAGCTAGCCTCACCCATGTCTTTCATTTCAAAGTTTGACGATAACCACTTTTTAGTGGTATCAATCATCTCTTTGTTGTTTCCAGCTATTAGAATGTCATCGACATATAAGGACAAAATTACAAAACCATCACTTGAACGTTTTAAATACACACAATGGTCCTCTTCCATCATCGTAAATCCATCCTTTTGGATTGCTTGATGAAACTTGATGTTCCATTGCCTAGATGCTTGCTTGAGACCATATATAGATCTTTTGAGCTTGGAAACTTTGCGCTCTTGTCCTTTAGATTCAAAACCCAAAGGTTGATCCATATAGATTTCTTCATCTAGTTCTCCATTGAGAAAAGCAGTTTTTACGTCCATTTGGAATAATTCTAAGTCCATATATGCAACTATAGCTAGAACGAGGCGAACAGAAGTAATTCTCACAACAGGTGAGAACGTATCTTCATAGTCAATTCCCTCTTCTTGTGTGTAGCCTTTTGCTACTAGTCGAGCCTTATATCTTTCTATGGACCCATCCGCCTTACGTTTAATTTTGAGAATCCATTTATTACCAATGGATTTTTGCCCAGGCGGTAGATCAACCAAGTCCCAGACTTGATTAGCGTTCATTGACTCCATTTCTTCTTCCATAGCTTTACTCCATTCCTTAGCCTTAGGACCAGATAGAGCCTCTTTTACCGATTGTGGCTCTTCATCATCCTGTGGGGCAATCATGAATGCTTCCCCCTCAATCTCAAATCAACGATGTGGGATACGTTCACGGATGCTTCGACGAGGTTGAGATTGCTCATGATCTTGCTCCATAGGAGTCGGATCAAGCACCATGTCGCTCCCACGTTCCACGGGAGGATTAAGAGTGTTCTCTAATCCCTCGACTGCGGTTGGGGCGCCATTTTCTTGATTTTCATAAAATTTAAAATCTTTATTAACCTCACCTCTCATAGGAAAATCCTCTTCTAAGAAAATGACATCACGGGACTCAAGTTTTGTCACGCTCCCATCAGTTTTTTCACCAATGAAAACAAATCCTTTGGAGGTTTCAGAGTATCTAATAAAAATACACTTCTTCCCCCTAGGACCAAGTTTCCCATATTGATGAGAATTATTATGAATGTAAGCTGCACACCCCCAAGGATGCAAATTTCCTAAATTAGGTTTATTGCCATTCCATAATTCATATGGGGTGGATGAGACAGATTTAAAGGGAACACGATTAAGTAAGTATGTAGCAGTAAATAACGCATCTCCCCAAAAGGAAATAGATAAAATAGCTTGTCTAATAGGGTCCTATTCCTCCTTTCCGCAACTCCATTTTGTTGCGGAGTATAAGGAATAGTTAGCTGTCGAGCTATACCCTTTTCATCACAAAAACTTTTAAATTGATCAGATAGATATTCACGACCTCGATCGGTCCTTAAAGTTTTGATCTTCATGGTTAATTGATTCTCTACCATATTAGTATATCGTTTGAAGCAATCCAATGCGTCAGACTTATGAGAAATCAAATAAATGTGACCAAAACGTGTGAAATCATCTATAAAAGTGATGAAATAGTCGGCACCATGCCTAGCCCTCACATTCAGTGGTCCACAAATGTCTGAATGAATATGCTGTAATGGACTAATGGCTCTTTTGGCTTTGCCAAATGGTAATCTAGTTGCTTTGCCAGCTAGGCAATGCTCACATATGGGCAATTCTATTTTGGCGAGTGATCCCAAGAGACCTGCTCATGCCAATCTATTTAATCGATCTTGCCCAATGTGTCCTAATCGAGCATGCCATAAAACACTTGCAGTATTAGGAACAGAACTTGGATTACCAATAACATAGATAGACGAATTGTCTTTAAGAACAATATTAGTAGTGTCCATCACCATAAATCTATCTAAAACATAGCCAAAAACATAATAGACGTTGTCCAGAAATACTTTTACACAACCTTTAGCAAACTGAAGCTCAAAACCTAGTTCTAATAAGACAATAACAGAAACAAGATTTCGTCGAACTTCAGGAGCGTAGAGCACATCATGAAGGTAAAGTGTGCGACCACCTCGCAACTCTAGCTTGCAGGTACCGATCCCAAGCACATCAGCGGAAGCATTGTTCTCCATGTAAATACTCCTACTTCCTTTAGGAATTCGACGAAATTCCACAAAGTTTGTTCGGTCCCTTGTTATGTGGTCGGTTGCTCCTGAGTCTACAGTCCAATAAGGAACAGTCTCAGCAAGCATTAAACAACTACTAACATATAAGTTAGAGGGACAAATTTGTGCAAACAATACCTTTGGCTCAGTGCAATCACGAGCAAAGTGACCAGGTTTGCCACAATTGAAACAATTGTTGTTTCTGCCTTTCTTGCCGCCGCGTTTCCCACGCTTGCGCTTGTGTCCACTAGTACTAGCTTCATTTCCTGCTTTGCCTTTATGGAAAGCCTTTCCTTTACCCTTCCACTTTTTGCGTCCAGAGCCTTGTGCTCCTCGCGATTTGGACTCAGTCAAGTAAGCTTCATTATCAGGCTTCTTAGAGAGAAGACGATCTTCCTCAAGCTCAACATGACGAACGACTTCATCAAATGTTTTGATGTTGTCGTTATGGGTAAGGTTAACACGCATGTGTTCCCAATTTCTTGGCAAAGAGCGAATCACAGCTTGAACTTGCTGCTCATCAGTCATTTCATGCCCAGCAGCCCTCAGTTCACTGATCATGTTAGACATGATCGTCAGATGCTGCCTCATGGTCTGATCTTGGCGCTTCTTATAACCATCAAACTTGAGGATTAACTGACGCACCCTTGTTATTGAAGTTCCACCATACTGGAGCTTCACAGCATCCCAAACTGCTTGAGCAGAACGATGCCTCTCAAATTGCAGCATCATATCATTCTTCATGCTGCTCAACATCAAAATGCGAGCCACACGATCTTTGCGCTTATAGGCCTGATATGCTTCCATATCACGCCTATGTTGAGCAGTGTTGCCTTGTTCAGGTTCAGCCATGGGTTGTGTTACTAATTCCAGCATGTCTTGCTCTTCCAGGAGATACTGAATCTTACGATGCCAGACATCGTAATTATTCTCATTCAGTTTGTCTCCGTGGTTCAAATCAGCGACAATACTTTTTGTTGCAGCCATTTCAACTATATCTAGAGACAATTACTTAAATTAGGATCTTGTACAATTCAAATTATTTAAACAATGTTTTGCCATAAATTTCTAAATTAATTAATAATAATCTAACACATGCAACAGCAACGAAAGTAATGTTACACATTCAATCAATTTCTGTTAGCATAGTCCAATTATTATTATTTAATTTAAACATGCGCAACATTTTGGTTATTAGGTAAGATTTATTTCATAAATCTACCAACCTAAAACCTCCCACTATCTTAAATATTTCCATACATGCTTATTTAATGTAACTAAATTAATAAATTACACAAAAGAAACATGCTTTAAATTAAATAAAACATCAAATATGTACATCCATAAGCAAATAAGCAAACGTACTGGAAATATGTACAATGTGATACTGTAATAGAAAGACTACATATCACATCCTAGGCATATAATCAGGATCAGCTATCACATCATCCGTGTCATCATCACTGTTTCCACCAAGCTCATACACCTCATACCATGGAACAAAACGAGCAGCAGGCTCCAGAGACCTTGCGCTTCGTCCTGTTCGACGTATACCCATAATGGTATACTGGCGCTCCCTCTCAAGTAGTATCTCATCAGCGAGAGTGTCGAAGTTAATAAAACTCAACCGTGGTTTCAACGCCTGACGAACAAACTCCCATTCATCCGGTAGAGCATTGAGCACAATCTCAAGTTGTTGCTCAAGAAAGAACTCATAAACATCACGATGCCACAAATTGTGAATCCAATAAAACATATAATCTATATGCTCAGCAATCGTATGCGATGCATTCTTCTTATATGCCAATAAATGAATTATTTGTGCTCGTGTAGCCACTACATACACAAATAATCAATTAAACAATAATTAACTTAGTAATTAGTTAATTATAACATGTACTAAATTTTTCAGAAATTCAAAAAATTCTAGAAAAATCATAAATAATTAAAAAATAAATAAATAATTCACCGAAAAAATAATAATAATTTTCTCACGTTGCACGCGCCCACACGCGCCAAAAAACAGGAAGCCAATCAGAGTTCGCGGTGTACTACACGCGCGGTCAACGTGCGCTAATAATTTTTTTTTTAAATAATTTGCCGCGGGTCAGACCCGACCTGCGGTTCCGTACCGGGTCAAACCCGGGTCCTTGACCCGATTGACTTGGTCTGGGCTTGTGAGTGCTCCGCCTGGCGCGTGAGCCTCACGCGCCGCCTTCTACTTGCGTTGTCCGGTCAAATTTTTTCCGATACTAGCCGAAAAAATATCCAGATCTTTTTATCATTTTCCAAAATTTTTGTTTGTTTTTAATTATGATGTTTGATCATCACACAGTCTCTACGTGACTGTAACTGTTCAAAAACATAATTTTCCAGAAATTTGTGCCCAGAAAATCAAACTTTGAGGCAGTTTCGATCAATCAACTTCGAAAAATCGTAATAAATCACACACCAATCAGAAAAATGTGCATAAATAGTCGTTGGAAAGCTTGGTCAGAGAGCTTTCCAACCATACCATATACGAAACCAAAACATGAAACAACAATGCTCAAAATGCAGAATAAAGTTTCGGTTTTCATATTGAAAATCATGGTATATAACGTATTCTCATCCGATTTAACCATACAAAAACACGCAATCGAGCATGAAACATACTATAAACCTCGGCTCCGATACCATTGTTGATTCGATAGGAAGAAGAAACACTTACTTGTTTCTTGATCGGTGCGACAAATTTGACAGGATCGTAGTAGGTTCCAATGCTTCAACTCGTAACTCCAATTACTAGATTCGAGAGAGATTCCACAGTACGAACACCCTTGATTTCTTGTTTCAGGAACTGGAGGAAATAGATTGGGAGCCACCAGAGCGTCTGTTTCTCCTTGCCAATATACGTTTAATGTATATTGGCAGTTGAGAGCAGTTGTCTCCAAGACAAATGCCTCAACTCCCTAAATAAATGGGCTGGGCTGAGTCTAGCCCACATTGGCGACCCAGCCCAAGTCCAACAAATTCCTTTGCAGTGGTTACTACCTTTGCGTTATTTTTCTCTCCTTTTTTTTTTGGTTTACCCGTTACTGTTTGTCATACTAACTTTGCTCAAACTATGTTTACCCTCTTTCAACTTCATTATGTGGTTTTAGTTTTATTTTGTTTTTACGTAGCTGATTATTGTGCTATCGTTGCTTAAACAGTGCGTATTCTCTTCTGTCTTCATTATGTATGGCATAGATTAGTAAATGACAATGTTGAATTGGTCTTGTAGCAACACAAGTAAGGAAAGAATAAGAAATAACATTATTTGATCTAGGGTAGGCGTAAGATGATTTGGGCATGCGCAGAGTAGAGTTATTAGGGTGGTAGTGTGTTGGATCAAAAAATTAAAAGTAGGAAACAACTAAAAGAGTAAGTGACAATTTCTCTACTACCCATTTTGGGCTTTCATGGACTATTAGCTTCACCAGAGATGCCCAACACCGTGAAGGTGATAGCTTTCTTAGTCTCTTGGGACTTGCAGTTATGAGCCGAAGAATAACTCCTGTGACAAGTTCTTGCAAAGTTCCCATATGTATTAATTCAGTAGAAGCCAACATATATAGTTTGGGTTCAATCAAGTTTTTGATCAAGTGCCATCATACGAGATGTTTTTTCTTTTACGAAGCTCGCTTAATATCAAGAGATGTGATAGTTGAAGTTTTATAAACACTTCCTTTTAGTACAATAAAACATTCTCTTGCGGTGGGCTTCTCTTCTTGCCCATGTTGGGATACACATCCATGAAATAATATTTTATAAATGCTGTCATTTACCATAGTGTTCATCATCTTTGCAGTATATAAGCTCGATTTTATTCCGTCGGTAATATTGATTGCCAACGGATTTTGTTCCGTTGGTAAAACGCTCGTCGCTAATCAAATACCGACAAAATTTATTTTCATCAGTAAATTAACGACGGATTTACCGACAGATTTTAATCCGTCGCTAATTTTTCCGTCGATAAAAAGTTAAAACAAAATCCATTGATAATCTATCGGTAAAAAAAATAAACAAAATCATTAGGAACAAATAAATACGTTGTTTACATATCGAATCTGTAAGCTTTCGTCCCTGATGTGTACCGTCATTGTTTTCAGCTTTCGTTACTTGGGTTACTTGGTTTATTAGTCATCAATTGGTGTGTCCAATGCGGAAAAACTTACACGGCATGTATATTATTTGTTTCATTTGCACAAGTCTGTTATACATGTCAGAAAACTTGATAAATTTTGCCATTTACCATAGCAAAAATTGTATGAATGCAACTGTTAAGATCTTTTTCACATCCATGAAAGTAAACTTCAATAATGCTGCCATTTACCAAAGTGCTTACTATCCTTGCAGTATGTAAACTTGATTCTTTTACCAGTGTGATACGTTATGTGAATGCGAAAAGGCAATAGCACTTGCATGAATTTTCACGGATTTATTTAACTCTCTCATATTACCCAAATATTCCTACCAATAAGGTTTTGACACGTGTCCCATAAGAACTAGGTTGGATAGGCTCAAGAGGCAACCTTGCCTAACCAAGGACGTCACCTCGGTAGGGAAGGCTAATAAGCCACAACGCCCTACCAAGGTGAGCACCGCAGTATGAGAGAATGCCGATCAATGTCCTACCAAGGATAGCACCCGGCCTACCGAGGAAGAAATCAACAGAGCATAGTTTCCTACCATGATTAGGAGATCAACCTTGAAGATGATTCTAAATCCTACTGAGAGAAGAGTCCTGTTAAGGCTCAAACTCCATATAGAGATCAACGGTGTGGATGCAAATAAGAGAGAGTCATAATATTAGTCAAATTTAGATTCCTCAACTTCTATATATGGCTCTCAAAGTTAGGTATGAAAAATCTAATCACAATCTGTACTTTTGCTTATAGAGAGCTCTGGTCTAGCCAGCTATCCTTGCTTTAGAATACAAACTGACTTAAGAGTCGGAGCGCCAACGCTAGAGGACAACTTCTGGTGTGGCCTTTAGCTCACGTTTGATTATTATGCAGGAAGGATCTTCACCCACGGTTGTCGTACAAGGAAATAGGTCTAATCGACTAATCGTCTTCTTGGAACTGACACCTTTTTGATATCATAACTTTGGCGCCATCTGTGGGAAACTCTAATTCCCTAACTCACAATGGTTAGACCTAGGAGAACCAAAGTGAATGATCCTACGACCTCTCATGCTCAACATCCGGCGGATGAGACTAAGTAACAATTCCCAAATTTGGAGAACATCAAAAGACAGAATGCACCCTTGGGAGCACCCCAAGTCTAAGACGGAGAAACCCACGGGCACGAACATAGGAGGCAGCTGATCCTCCTATTAATGCTGAACAGTTTAATCAGCTCTAGCAACAAGTACATCTGCTCACTGAGATGATGACGACTAATCAACTAGTCCCACCTCACGGGACTCAAAGGAACGAAGATGATAGAAACTCTCGCTCTAAGACTCCAGAAGTAAGATAAGGGATGAGGACCGAGACGGGAACTCCAACACCAGCACTAGAACGAACACGCATCACTCCAACATCAATGCGGATGTAAACAAACATCTTCAAGAGGTAGATCGCAAGTTGGCAGCCCTGCAAGGATGAAATATCAGTAATGAGATGTGGGATAGTTCTATGACTCCTTTGTCTAGGGACATTCTTAAGACTGAGATACCTCATGACTTTAGGCTCCCTATGACCACGTCAAGGGATACAAGTCTATAATGGAATGTTGGGGAGCCTCGGATGTAATTTTATACAAGGCATTTCCCTCCACACTTATTAGACCAGCTTGGAATTGGTTCATTGAACATCCAAGGCACAGTATCTATAGCTTTCAAGACCTCTCATGGAAGTTCAATCTCCAATTCACAAGTGCCAGGAAGCCAAAGACCTATAACCAAGATTTGATGGTAATTAAACACAAAAGAGGGGAGTCATTTCAAGACTTTATAGGGAGGTTCAACGAGATGTGCTTGGAGATCCCTAATGTTCAGATTGCTGTGGCAAATGCAGCTGTGATTTGGACAGTTCGACTAATGCACCCCAGACTATGGACGAACTTCTTGCTAGGACTAAGAAGTATATCAAGGCCACTACTCCCCTGACCGAGCAAAGGGCTTAAGTGACAAGGGCCGCCTACAAGGGTCTAGAGGCGGCCGACCAAGCAGTGATAAGAAATCAAGAAGGAAGAACTGGAAGCGAGGTGACCAATCCTCAGGAAGTCCGAGACCGGTCAGGAGACAAGTGCCGACCATTCTTTTAGGCATTAAAGAAGGACAAGGAATTCAAGTGGACAGATGAGTGCCAAAAGGCCTTTGAAAAGACTACCTTGGTCAGTCTCCACTCTTGACTTTTCCAAAATTGAGATAAGTTTTGTATCTTTACATAGCAATATCACAACATACGGTCAGTGTAGTGCTAGTAAATAAGGAAGACAAGGTGCAGAGACCGGTGTATTACGTTAGCAAGGTTATGATAGATGCAGCGATATGGTACACCCAAGTTGAGAAACTTGCTCTTTCACTAATAGTGGCAGCTAGGGAGTTGAGGCCTTACTTCCAAGCATATACAATAATCGTCTTAACAGATCAACCACTCAAGAATGTACTCCGAAAGTCGGACACTTCAGGGAGGTCGGTGAAGTGGGCTATTGAATTGGGAGAGTTTGACATCAAGTTTTAACCAAGGTAGGCCATTAAGGCACAAGCTTTGGCCGATTTTATAGTTGAGTGCGACAAAGAGACCGACTAGGATAATACCGTGCCTGAACTCAAGTAATGGCAATTGTGAAAAACCTAGGCAAACACAAGAGGGGGGGTGTGAATTGTGTTCCCAAATTGCAAAGGCAATCCCCTTTTTTATAATTTAACAATTGATTATCAAATATCACATAACATGCAATATTGGCATCTTATGATTATCCTACGCAAATTTAAGTCAACTAAAATATGTGATATAATATATAATGAATTTTTACCTAACAAATGCACAAAACTCACAATGTAATGTCAATAAACACAAATCTACACACCGAATTGATAAAAGCAATTTAACCTAGCAATTCAAGTTGGAATGTAGCGAAAGTTGATGTGCAATATAAAAACACCTTAATGAATACTATATCAAAAATTTAGATCAAAATTCAAGGTCTAGCTATATGAACAGTACACGAATAGATTAGTGTTCAAATCAAATATGCACACCGAAATGATAAAAACTATTTGACCTATCAATTCAAGTCAAAATGTAACGAAAATTGGTATGCAATATGTAAACACCTTAGTGAACACTATATCAAAAATTCAGATCGAAGTCTAGCTATATGAACTATGCACGGAAAGATTGATGTTCCAAAATAATTAACAATTAAAAGTGTGTCCTAATAGTTTAGAGAAACCTCCTCTAATGCAATTAACAACCTCAAGAAAATGATCAACACACAAAATCAATTAAAGAAAGAAATAATAAAGTGCTCAAGGATATATAGTGGTTCGGAGAGTCCTTCATCCTTCATCCTACATCTACTATCTAAGCCTACAAGCTTAGGATTTCCAAATCCACTAATGGATGATGTTTTTCCAAGTTCACCAACACCTTAGAGTTTTAGGCAAGCTAACCCCAAACTCTTACAACCAAGGTTTCAAGATAACCAAGAACTAGGGTTTTCAAGTTGTACCCCAAACGTATCTCACAACTTCACAAGGTTTTGTCCACAAAAGGACTTTACAAGTGTTTAGGCACAAGATTCTCTCAGGATTATCTCAAAGCTATTTTGGTTGAGGAACTCTCATAAAGACTAGAGATGATGCTCACGAATATGGTTAAGAATAGACTGAAGATGTGGCAATCACTCTATGAAAAATTCACACAAATCTCTCAAGAAGATATAGATGATATTAGGAGAAGCTTTGTTGAAAAATCACTCAAGAACACCAAAAAGGATACCCACGTGTGGAATGAGAAATAATGGGTTCTTGATGGATTTTTGGATCTCTCTTTGAGATAGGAAGATGATAGCTTGATGATAATCAGATTTTTAGCAAGAGATCTCTAGGAAGAAGCTTGAATCCAGATTTGAAGTTGAGAGGCTTTAAAGCTCAAAGACTTAGCCATGTTTGTTTCGGTTGTACTTAGAGCAACACATGTTTGTTTCTTTGAAAACCAAGATATAATAATATTCCCAAGATATTGACATGTACCACTTGTACTCTTCCTATCAATTCTACAACCTCCATAATCGGAATCACTAAAAGCATGTAAGTCAAATGAAGATTTTCTATCATACCATAACTATAGAGTTGGTGTATCTTTCAAATATCTTAATATTCTTTTAACTACTATGAGGTGTGATTATCTAGGATTAGATTGACATCTAGCACACATACGCACACTAAAAATGATATCCGATCTAGAAGCGGTCAAATAAAGTAAGCCACCAATCATAGAGCTATACATCTTTTGATCCACCTCTTTGCCTTTCAGGTCGACTTCTAATTTGGAGGTCACCCCCATTGGTGTAGAACATTCTTTAGACAAGTCCATACCAAACCTTTTAAGCAAGTCATAAGTGTATGTAGTTTGACTTATATGAATGTTATGTGTGGTTTGTCTAATTTACAATCCTAGGAAATATGTCAACTCACCCATCATAGACATTTCAAATTCACTTTTCATGCACATAGCAAATTCATCACACGTTGATTCCAATGTAGCACCAAATATAATGTCATTAACATAGATTTGCACAATCAACATGTCATCACCTTTACACTTAATAAACAAAGTATTATCAATACTTCCACAAGAAAATTCATTTTCTAACAAGAATTTACTAAGTCTTTCATACCAAGCCCTAGGTGCTTGCTTCAAGCCATACAATGCTTTATCTAATTTGTAAACATGATTAGGAAATTCTTTAGATTTAAAATCGGGTGGTTGTTTAACATACACTTCGTCATTTATCACACCATTTAAGAAAGCACTCCTAACATCCATTTGAAAAAGTTTAAAACCTTTATAGCATGCAAAAGCTAATAAAAGTCTAATATCCTCTAACTTTGCAACCGGTGCAAAGGTTTCATCATAATCTATGTCTTCTTCTTGGCAATACCCTTGAGCCACTAATCTAGCATTGATTCCAGTCACTTCATCATTCTCATTCACATTATTTCTAAACACCCATTTTGTTCTTATGGTCTTTAGGTTTTGGAAAAGGTGCCCAAACCTTGCTTCTTTCAAATTGTTCAAGTTCTTATTGCATAGCAAAAATCCAATCTTCATCTAAAAATACATTTTTAACACATTTAGGTTCTATTATAGAAATCATAGCATATAAGTTTAAGGGATTAGAATTGACCATCGAATTCAACTTTGATCTTGTTTGAATGCCCTTGTTTGGATCTCCAATAATAAGCTCCTTAGGATGTTTGTGCTTGACCTTCACCTTGTATCCTATTGCCTTGAGATTGAGTAGTACTTGATTGCTCCATATTATTATTTTGAGCAACTTGATCAACATTAATAATCATGGGATGCTCCTCATCTTGCACATTTGGTGTAGAATCATTGGTAATTTTCATCTCCTTAAGGCCTTCCACCAATGGTGCTTCATCCATATCAATATCTAGCTCACGGCTAGCATTAGGATCATTATACTTTGAAACATCAATGCTTCCAATACCTGAAATTTCATTACCAACCGATCCTATGTCTTGGATCTTTCCTTTGAAATTGTCTCCAAAAGTGACATATCCACCATCCTTCTTCTCCTTGTAAGATGTGAATAAGGATCGATCACCAGTCATATGCCTTGAACAACCACTAACCAAGAACCATTGGTATGGCTTAGAAGAAGACTTTAAGCACACCTAACCAATGTTGTTGAAGATACTTTAGGTATCCAAACTTTAGATCCTTGAGGGTTAGCCACAATAGCATAAACATTCAATCTAAGCAACCTTTGCATAATCAAGTCTGTCATCATATTTCATATATTTAGGCACCCAAACTTTCTTGATCCTTGTTTTCCTCACTCTAGGATATGATGCCCTAGATGATGATGCTCCACCTGAGGGGTGTGCATCATTGGCCTTATCTTTTGAAGCCTTAGCCGAGTCTCCTATGGTCATATATGTATTGGTTGAACCATAAATAGGTTTCACCAACTTAATTGAGTTTTGACTCTCATGTTTAGTTCCATCAAGAGACAAAGAATCATAACCAAGTCCACTTCTATCAAGATAATGCCTTCGAGAAGCTAACATTTCATCAAGTTTTAGTGAACTCATGACAAACTTAGCTAATTGTATTTCTAACATCCTATTCTTTTCTTTCATCAAATCAAGTTTATCCTCCAAGGATTTAGTGTTAGAAAGCATAATGCACTTATGATCATCCCATGATTTCAATTCTTCTTCTAGTTCAAGCACCCTAGCTTTAAGATGATCATAATCATGCATATTCAAAATAGTGTATTCGGTCATACAAGCATTTTGATAAATGATAGGCATTTTTCCTTTTAAGCATTTATTTGCATCAATCAAAGCATCATGCTCAATAGTCATATTATCAAACTTAACACAAAGAACATCATACTTAGCATTAACCACTTAAAGCTTATTAGCATGCATTTCATCAAGATTCATAAGTCTAGCATTTTCCTATTTGAGATGCTTACACTTTCTAAGAAACATACCATGAGAATCACATAAGTCATCATAATTAGCATATCATTCATCACAGGTTAAAAGAGAAGATTCTTTTACCATCTCATCTTGAGAACATGAGTCAACTTTCTCCCCTTTTTACATGAGGTGAAAGTGTGCCTTATGCTCAATCTTATCCTCGCTTGAAGAGTTTGATGATGAATCATCTCATGTTGCTTTCAATGCCTTTTTCTTCTCCTTGCCTTTCACTTTGTGATGTTTCTTGGATGCTTTGGGGCAATCAGCAATGAAGTATCCTACTTTGCCACAATTGAAGCAAGTAGGTTTCTCTTTCTCTTTCTCCTTACTCTTGAACTTTCTATTTTTGAAACCACCTCTTTTGTTCTTCACAAACTTCTTGAAGTTCTTGACCATCATAGCCATCTCATCATCACTATCTTCACTCTCACTACTTGATGAAACCTTCTCTTCCTTGGAATAATCCATGGGCTCCTTGGATTTAGGCTTGGAAGTCACGGCCAATGCAATATTTTTCTTCATGGGAGCATCTTCATCAACTCTATTGATCACTTCCAATTCATAAGTCATTAGGCTTCCAATGAGCTCCTCCATCTTCAAGGTTCTCAAATCCTTTGCTTTCTTGATTGCGGTGACCTTTTCATTCCATGATCTTGGAAGGCTTCTTAGGATCTTTTGCATTTTATCTACATTAGCATAAGGCTTTCCAAGAGAATTCAATTCATTGCATATTTTTGTCAATCTAGCAAAAATGTCACTAATGCATTCACCATCAAGCATTTTAAACAATTCAAATTGATGCACAAACATGTCAATTTTAGAATCTTTAACTTGACTTGTTCCTTCATGCTTTAACTCTAACATGTTCCAAATTTCTTGTGCATTAGTACATGCCGAAATATGATCATATTCATTTCTATCTAAATCAACTAATGAATGATGTTTTTCCAAGTTCACCAACAACTTAGGGTTTTAGGTAAGCTAACCCCAAACTCTTACAACCAAGGTTTCAAGATAACCAAGAACTAGGGTTTTCAAGTTGTACCCCAAACTTATCTCACAACCTAACAAGGTTTTGTCAACAAAAGGACTTTACAAGTGTTTAGGCACAAGGTTCTCTCAAGATTAGCTCAAAGCTATTTTGGTTGAGGAACTATCACAAAGACTAGAGATGATGCTCACGAATATGGTTAAGAATAGGCTCAAGATGTGGCAATCACTCTACGAAAAATTCACACAAAGCTCTCAAGAAGATATAGATGAGATTAGGGGAAGCTTTGTTGAAAAACCACTCAAGAACACCAAAAGGAATACCCAGGGGTGGAATGAGAAATAATGGGTTCTTGATGGATTTTTGGATCTCCCTTTTGAAATAGGAAGATGATAGGTTGATGATAATCAGATTTTTCACAAGAGATCTCTAGGAAGAAGCTTGAATCCAGATTTGAAGTTGAGAGGATTTCATGTTCAAAGACTCAGCCAATTTTTACAAATGTTCTTCCAACTTCCAACACAAGCCAAACCCCTCTCTTCTTTTCAAGACAAAATAATCTTGGCCATTGGATGAAAATTAAGTCTTGATCTTGGCCCTCCCTTCTTCTTTTAATCTTGACCCTTCATTAATTCAAACCAAATAAATCTCCACCATTCATTATAGAGCCCTTAGAAATCGTTTTGTAAAAATATCTCATTTGGCTTGGGCTTGTTTGGTTGCACCAATAATTCCTTCTTGATGATGAAAGTCTTGCACAAACCAAGCCAAACAACCCTTTCTAGATTATGGAACAAGGAAAAAATTTCCAGCCATTTCTCCCTCCTTTGTCCCCCAAAAAGTAAATGTTGCCTCAATGTTGACCAATCAAATTAAATTTGATTTCATGGCACAAAGAAAATAGGAGGACTTATAGAAGCTCAAATAATGAATTCTCCAGCAATAATATTCAGTTCATACGTTTGGTACCAAGGCTTGCTCATGAGAAATCAAACTTTTTCTCAAATGGAGTTGACAATGCTCAAACTTGACCAATTAAGCTTCAAGAAATGAATGTACGAATTTTTCCCAATAAAAACAGATTTATAATGCTCCAAATAAGCTCATGATACTTAATTAATTTCACCTACAAAGAAATAGGTGACAAGGCACCTCATTGTTGCTTGTAAGCTCAAGGAGCTTCAACGCTTGGACATAGGTCAATCAATATGATATATGCTCAATAAAATTCAAATAAGCACATAATATATCATTTTACATATATTTAAATATGCACAAAAAATTTCACAGCCATTGGAGTTCAATTTGTCACTCAATTTCAGCAAGTAATCTCAAACAGTGTTATATAATGTCTGCACAATTATACTAACTTCAACAGAGAAATTGAACATCTTTCACTCAAAATTGATTCATAATCTCAAAACAATAATGTTTCTATATGTATTAATAATATTTTAGAACAAGAATAAAGTCATTTGGAGATCGTATGAATAAGTTGTGACTATTCAAACGACATATACATAGTGTGATGTTTGAGCAGTTTTTGTAATCCGAAAATGAACAAGTCCAAATTCATTCAATTCATATAAAATATGATCAAAAATGATTCCAAATTATATATAATGATATACTTAAAATCAATTATCACGATCATTTCATTCTTTATCCAAATTCATTCAAATAGCACATTTAGTATTTTTGCATCAAAACACAAATTTAGGACCTATGGTCCAACCAGGAAGACAGTGTCGCTGGTATTTTGCTACTCAGTCCGAGAGGCATGACTGTGGAACATGCATTACACTTCAACTTCAAGGCCTCAAATAATGAAGCAAAATACGAGGTAGTACTGGCAAGTTTGCGACTTACGAGCTGCCGGGATTTCCAAAATAGGGAGACGTTTTGTTTCTTTACTCAGCAATATCACAACATACGGTCAATGTAGTGCTAGTAAATAAAGAAGACAAGGTGCAAAGACTAGTGTATCACGTCAGCAAGGTTATGATAGATGCAGAGATAAGGTACACCCAAGCTAAGAAACTTGCCCTTTCACTAATAGTGGTAGTTAGGAAGTTAAGGCCTTACTTCCAAGCACATACAATCATCGTCTTAACCGACCAGCCACTCAAGAATGTACTGCAAAAGTGGGACACTTCAGGGAGGTTGGTGAAATGGGCTATTCAATTGGGAGAGTTTGACATCAAGTTTCAACCAAGGCAGGCCATTAAGGCACAAGTTTTAGCTGATTTTATAGTTGAGTGCTACAAAGAGACCGACTAGGATAATATCATGGCTGAACTCGAGCAATGGCAATTATTTATGGATGGGTCATCCAACCAGGAAGGTAGTGTCGCCGGTATTCCTCTACTCGATCCAAGCGGCATGACTATGGAACATACATTATGGTTCAACTTCAAGGCCTCAAATAATGAAGCAGAATACGAGGTAGTACCTACCCATTTGCACAATGGGGCATAGACCTCCTTGGAGCATTTGTCCAAATAGCTAGACAGAGGAGGAATCTCATTGTAGTGGTCGACTACTTCACAAAATGGATCGATATGGAGCCATTATCAGCTATCTCGAAACAAAATGTAATGGACTTCGTATGTATGAATAACCATTGTCTGTAGGTATGGGTTACCACAGGCCCTGGTGGTAAACAATGGAAGATAGTTCGTCAGTAGAAAGATGCACAAATTAAATAAAGACCTTAGCATTGACCTAAGGATCACCTCGATAGCACATCCACAGGCTAATGGGTAGGCTGAGGTGACAAATTGGACCATCCTGGAAGGGTTGATGGAGCCAAGAGAAAATTGGTTGAAGAGCTACCAAGTGTGTTGTGGTCATACCACACTACACCTCGGACATTAACAAGACAAACCCTATTCTCCCTTTCATTTGGAATTGAGATAGATTGGGGTCCCTTCACTAAGGACCACCATATTTCACGAATCATGGAATGGCGAGCTACTCCTCAATAACCTTGATCTCCTATAAGAGACAAGGGAGAGTGCCAGGATTCGGACTACTGCGTAAAAATAAAGAACTACTCAGTACTACATCAGATGGGTAACAGAGAAAAGTTCTCTGTGGGAGACCTAGTATTGAGGAAGGTAGTGGCCATAGGAAAATATTTAGACAAACTAGGTGAAACCTGGAAAGGGCCCTACCGAGTTGTGAAGATACGGAAAGAACGCATCTACAAGATTGAAGATCCAGAGAAGCCCGGGGACATGAGGACCTAGAATGTGGATAATCTCCGCAGATACTATGCTTGAAATAGACCTAGTTATGTAGCAGTAGTACTTTATTTTCACAAATAGGATTTTCCATTTTTAGTATTTGTCCTATAGATTGGATGACAGGAGAATGAATACAGACTGAGATTTCTTTTCCAAAATAAAGCATTGCACGGTAAGGTCCACCTTGGACGAGTGTAAGTGCTAAATCGATGAACACCAAAGGGTCCGGGATGGCACAACAGTCCGATCAAGACCTGTAAATGCCTTAAGGAAAAAGATAGAGATCGACGAGCCTAGTCGGCCTAACAATTAGGATGGCATCCCACTCCTCTTAAGACTTGTATAATATCAACATTTGTGAAAATCTTGTGCAAAAAGGTGGACAGGAGAGCCTGTTCGGCCAACCGACTAGGATGGCTTCCAAGTCCTCTCAAGAATTGTACAATATCAAAGGCTTCAAAAGTCTTGTGAAAAAAGAGTTACTAGAGAGCCTGATCAGCGTACTGACAAGGATGGCATCCTAGTTTATCAAGACTTGTAAAATATTATTCTTGAAAATGTCTTGTGGAAAATGGGTTCCGGGGATCCTGGTCGGCCTACTGACAAGGATGACACCTCTATATTACCAAAACTTATAAAAGTTGCAAAAATAAAAATAAAAATTATAAGTATAAAAAATAATAATAATTTGAAGGCCTTCTTGGGGGAGCCTAGAGCTTGACTCTCCAGGTAGGAGGGCGTTGATTGGATCGGGCAGGGTTGCTTCCTTAGTAGGCTAAAATAAAAGAAGAGGGGTTGGGTCCACCAGTGCTTCATCCTCAATATGCACCATCTCCTACCTCCTTATCAGACACATCCTCCTCAGCCAGCCCCATTTTCCTCCTCCACTCTACTTTTCTAAAGGCTTCAAGGAAATTCTCCTTGGAATCTTCAAGGTGGTCCTTCCCCATGAAAGAGGGGCATAAGGGAGCTAGGATAGAGGAGTCCAGACCAGCCTTGGAGATAAGCTTCCTGGACTCTTTGGCACCTCCATGGAAGCCATAGAAGCCTTCTTCCCTTTAGGCAACCTTGGACTCCTCAGAGTCTTTGAACCTGTGGATGGTTTGCTGCTCGAAATCATAGAGAAGCCATTGGTAAGTCTCCTCTGTGTTCTTTAAATTATGCTCGATGGAGCCCACCTTCTCTCTCAGCTTCCTCTTCTGTAGAGGAGCCTTCTTAGCTTGTGCAGCATGAGCTTGTAGCAACTTCTCCATCTCGGGCTTCACCAAGTTCAGCTCATTCTTTGACTTGGTGGCCCGTTCCTCAACCGCATTAGGCCTCTCTCTTTGCATGGTCTCCTCATAAGCAAACCGAGCAATGCTGGAAGGGAGAGCAGAGAGGTGCACGATAGTTTGCAAGAAAAAGAGAAAAAAGTTAGAAATATTTTGGCTAAAAATTCATATACGGAGCTTAGGTATAAGGTGATACCTGCATGAAGAGGGAGTTCATTTGAGTAAGATATTCCATGGCAGTAAGGACAGACACCCTGTCATAGTCAGTAGTGGTGGCAAGGTGCTTTAGCATCTTGGTAGCCACTCGGTTAGTTTGATTGACGCCACAATAAGGAGCATGCCGAGCAAAGTCCTATTCGGTAATTGGCCCTACAAGGGGATTGTTCACTTGATAAGCAAGGATCGTAACCCTTGGTTAAGAAGTTGCTAACCGAGGAGGAGGAGGATTGCGAGTCACAATGGTGACTGAGGTGGTGGTGCCAGTAAAGGCTATCTCAGCATCCCTAGTCTCCCCCGTAGCCCTAACATGTGGTCTCTTGGGCTCCTTGCCCTTGGTTGGTTTCTTCCTCTTTGGTTGCCGAGGAGTAGGAGCTGCATTCATTGCCATGTACTCTGACAAGTCAGCCATAAATGTAGAGCATCACAGCAAGTCAAATATAGTCTGATTAGTGATGCTAACTAAAAATTGAAAAACAACATAAAACAAACCTTGATGAGACCCATAGCAAATATTAGAGACCGAGAAGTCCTACAAGCTTAACTTGATGTCGATATCAGCCCCAACGACGAGGAGTTCTTTCTAGGCCTCATAAAGTTTATGTTTTTTCTCTTTCAATTGGGGATTGTGGTTAAACCAATCGGTAAGGAGAACTGACCAGGTGGTACGGAAAGGAAGTTCCTCTCCATGAGGAAGAGGGACCTGTAACGTACGAGTTTTTCCACTTTTAGTGGTTGGTTATATAGTGGAGATCTTAGCCTTGGCTTATGCTTGAGGTAAAACAGACTTGGAGAGTTAAAGAGGTGGCACAGTGTAGTGAGGTGTTGGATTACCCACGTGGAGATACCGAGATGATGCCTATATGAGAGACAAAGAATGTTGCCAAGGAAGTACCATGAATTTGGTGCCAGGATGGCTGGAAAGAGATTGAACCGACGAAGGAGGCTTGTAATGGCCGATGGGAAGGGAATCCTAGCACCTGCTTGAAGTGATCTAAGTGAGATAGAAAACTCACCTCGATTAGGGTGAAAAAGAGACTCATCCCTACCCACAAGTTGGTATGGGTAGGGAACACCATACCTGGCTTCTACCTCGTCAATACAGCTGTTCGGCTGTTCATAAGAAATGTAGGTCAGTTCAGATGTACTTGCAATGTACAAACTTGCTTCTTTTACCGGTATGTCCTAGCTGTTATGTGAATGTAGAAGGCAATAGCACTTTTATGAATTTCCATGGAGTTATTTAACTCTACAATCATGATTGTGGATCTTTGATATATTCAGCTGGATTCTGATTATTAGATCTAATACTTTTTTCTTATTCTTACCTCCTAAAGCATTGGTAGATCTGCTTATTAATTAATCGTACATATTATTTTTTTAATCGTTTTTAAGTTATTGTATTATGTATTTAACATGCATGTCATGTACAATTAATATTTAAGTTAACAAACTGCAGTAGATCAAACATATCAGGAAGAGTTTGTAACCCGCAAGTAAGGTATGCATCACTCTATAATTAAAGTTTTTTTCGCTGTATAATATTATGTGCCCAATTTTTATTTTTTATAGGTCAATTTCTATTGTTGTTCTTTGCCTCTTAATCAGATTTCTAATGGAACACTATCTGCCTTTAAACCTTATATAGGCATTTATCACTTTAATGCCTTTAAAACTTATCATTATTATCATGTAGAGACATTCACAGTTTACATCATGCACTTCCTCTCAAGCAGTTTTCTAAAAATAACTCACAACAATTTCATCATATTTTCCAGTATATTTGCTATTAAGTGTCCTTAATTTTGGGTATTTTGTCTTTGTAATTTCGTTTACTCATAAATTCTTTCGAAAGATGCAATTCTCACTCTATTATTAATTGCTCTTCCTGAATTTCTTTTACGAGGCATATAGTTGAACCATTCATGCCTTCTAAACTATTGTTCATGGAAATGTAAATAATTAACGCTAAAAAAACATGGGTTTCTTAGTTCACTTGATTATGAATGTTTTTATTTCCCGCAAATCTTGGTCTTTGTTATTTTAAGTTTAAGAAAGGTTTGTGTGCCCCCAACTATTCCTCTTCCAATAATCAATGGTCCTTTAGCCGAGGACGAGGACTTTCCCTTTCCAATCCACTGGGTGTTCCCCAAGTATAGTAAATTTCGTCAAACACCCGAGCTATCGATAGAGGAGTTTGACTGGTATACCTCTCTTAAGGACATATTCTCTCCCATTAGTAATGTATTTGTTTGCTCTATCAAGGATTTTACCATAGCAGCTCGGTCCAAGAAGCCAAGCAAGGTGGGGGTCTCATTTTATTTTGGGTCTTTTCGATTCAATGTTGTTTTATTGAGTTTCTCCTCGGTTTGATGTAGATATGTCAGCTGTTCAGGCTTATGCCATTCTGTAGAAAAAGATCGACCTCCTCACCAAAAAGAAGAAAGGTAAAGATGTTGCTGCTGAGGCTTCAAAGATACCAAGGAAACCTACTCCCCCTCATGGTAGGGGCAAGGGCTTGGCTATTGGTCCTCCTTCGGTATTGCCTACCCCAAGTTTGTCCAAGTCTCTCCTCCTCCTGCCCAAGCTATGACATCCATAACCCTCAATGGGATGTTAGGGTATCTTAAAATGTCACCAATTCAAGGGTGGCACTTGAAATGGTTGAAAATTTTGCCTCTCCTTCTACCGACAGCGCATCTCGGAGCTATCAATTGAGGAGAGGGTATATTGAGCGATGACGAAACTGGCTGAGGTTGGTGCTCGTTTGAGTTTTTAGTTGTATTTTTCCTTTATCATTTTGATCGGTCTAGGATAACTAACCTTATTCTCAATTTTATGAACACGGCTGACTTCCCTCTACGGCGAAACATTTATACCATGATACCATTTATCTAACTGATAGATGACATATGAGAGAGGTGGCCGAAAAATTATCGAGACTACTGAAAAGGGAGGAAACACAGCAACTGACCTTTTGATGATTGCACATGTTAGCTTAAAACATTGAAGGTGTGAAGAGCTAAAGGGCATCCAATAGAGCAAGGACAGCACGCCTACATGTATAAAAACATCAACTACGTCTTTATTTGGGAAAATTGTCCCATCAATTCAACAAAGTAAAATTGTAGAGCAGATTTGCAGTGCTTAAAAGAATAGTCAAGTGCCATAAACCACAATCTACAAAATTCAATCCAAATTGCACTCCTCAACTTGAAGCGAACATGATATAATTCAAATAACTGTAGATTAAACCATAAAATCGTGCAATTTTTTGCAAGAATAAATGCATTTAGAATCATCGAATTTTAGACATTCGAAAGAAGTTGTGTCACATATAGAGGGTATTGTGGTACTAATTTACCTGAAGGTTGTAACTCCGCTACTACCACAACAATTTCACTGTTTACAGATAGTATTGTTGAAAATGTGACAACTATTGCAGCAAGAAATAAAAAATATGGGATATAATGAGAACAAATTGTGAAGCATAAAAATTAATATTTGCGCCAAAGGACTCAAAAAACATGGAGTACTTCACCTGAAAATATTTAGGCACCGTAGAAGGTCACACAAAAAAGAAGCAGAGTAAAGTAGATGAAGTGCAACTAAAACACCCTGCAGGAAGAGGAACAAATAAATATAGCCTGAAAAAGGTTGATAACAGAGCAAGTGGTTTTTTATCTTCAAAAAATACAGTATGATACCTGATAGTCCAACAGAAGATTTCCAAATTCCAATCCCCAATCACCTAAATGGAAGGAAATAAAAGCAGGCAAACATTAAACAATAAAATGATATGTTAATCAGATTGAATTCCGCTATTAAACAATTAAAATGTCCTTCTCGGAGTCATGTCTAAAACTAATAAAGATAACAAAAGGCGTGCTCTTTTAACAGTAAAATGCTAAGCTTCTTCTGTAAATGATCATGAATCAATTGACATGTGCTTTGGAAGGAAGCATATCAAGAGCTGGGATTTGTAATAATTGATAATAAGAAAGAGGGAGGGAAAGAAAGAACAAAGGGTTTGGTCCCAACAAACTCTAATCATCATCATCTTTCGATCCACAAACATAGACCCATTGAAATTTCTTTGGTTAAAAGGTTGCATATATGGTGATAGCTCAAGAAACAAACCATGTGAGTGGCTTGTGCAGAGACTTTATCTTTAAATCCAAAAAGAGAAGGGTGCCTGTGCAAGTCCAAAAGTCAAAGAATCGTCAAATAAAAAATTCCAAAATGGCCTCTCTTCGTAAAATAACCAAGCATCAAATATATATATAAGAGATGAAAAGGTGAGCTTCCTCTATGAATTGAAAAACCAACAAATTAACGCAATTGAAAGAAGAAAGCAGACCAACATAACGACAGGAAAGCACAACCAAATCAAACATCAAAAGAAACATACAACACCACAACAAAAAAGGAATAGCTTGGGAGAAGAAGAGCAAAGCCAAACTAAAATCACAACAGAAGAAAAGAGAAAAAAGCAGATGATATGACCCACTGAAAAGAAAGAAAGGAGAAGCCCAAAACACCTCAATTGCAAAGAAGAACTCAATGATAGATGGGTTGTTATTGCAATTAGTACCTGTGATCTTCAAAAGCGAGAACATAACTCTCCATGAATTGGTTTCATCCTCTATCATCATCAACTCTACACAATCCTCCGCCTCCTAATGTTCTTTCTTTCCGAAAACTCTTCGACATACACCCAACTGCTGACAGAAGCCACAAAATCAAAAACGGATATAGGTCAAAAGTAGTAACGAATAAAAGAACTAAAACATTAATGGCGCAGAGAAGTACCCACTCACCTCCACAAACTGCAATGACCAAGTCGTGCCTCTGCTGTTCACCCATGATGAAAGCCCAGAGAATGAGAAAGATAGGCAGGACTGGGTGCATGAACAGGACATGGGGGCAGAGTCTCGAAGTTCGAAAATAAAAGCAACCTCGCCGCCAGAGGGCACTCTTATTCCAGGTTTATATATTAGTAACCAGCTATTGACTCATTTAAGAAAAGCCAAGAGAAGGAACCGATGTTGGAAGCAAAACACAGCAAGAAGCCCCAACGAACATTGGAACCGATGCTGGAAGCACAACACAACAAGAAGACCCAACGAACATTGAAGATGAAAAAGAGCGCCGATCAGGTAAAGATTCCCAAGCGGAGGCGACTAAAGACAGCAACGAACATATGGCAGACAGAGCTGAGGAATAAATCAAAACACTGGTGATGACGTCCTAAATCAGTCCAAGACGTATCAGGATAGGTTTGAACAAGAGCTTTCTCGTCTGTTGATGTCCTTCCTCGGATTAGCTTCTCTCCGATAATAGAATGATCCTGTGACAAAGAGCAAACGTAAGCTAGAGGCCCGCCAGAGAGTGTTCTCTGGCGTTGGCGCTCCGACGCTCAAGTCAGATGCGAGCACAAAGGAACTCTGTGAAGTGCACTGCTCGGTGCTCTTGTAATTAGTCAAAAAATCCTCCCCTTTACCTGAGGGTTTGCCCCTTTTTATAGTGAAGGTAGTTCCTGTTTGGGTAGTTCATGACAGCTTTTTACCACTCTGAGGATGAGTACCGAGGAACGTGCATCCTTCTTCTCGGTACCGAGCATGAAGCTGTTGACAATTACATCCACGTGTCATGTTGTCATTGTAGGAGAAAATTATCCTCATCACTTGCCCCCTCAGACCTGTGATTGGTCATCGTAGGACCAATGATAGGTCTGTATGAGTGGACGTTTGAGTTCCCGAGGCTGACATTAATTGTGAGTCGTTGAACGGCTAAGATTTGATTGATCTTGATCCAGTGGTTATCTGATGTGCAGAGGTTGAGCGGCCCAGATGAGAGAAGGCGGTACGTCTCGTCATCGGGTCCGTTGACCGGGGCGGTCTTCGACTTTAAATAGCGAGGGCGTCACTGTCCAACTCACTTGCTGCCAAAATTGAGAGCCCCGAGCATTGTCTATCCGAGCAAACGTAATCTTCTTTTTCCGAGCAAATACTATCTCTTCTTCGTCTCATCAGGTACGAGAAATGTCTTCCCCTTCTTCGGATAGTAATATTAATGTGTTAGAGGAAGCCGATTTAGGAACTTCTCCTTCGACCTCTAACTCCCCTCCTGTTAGGACGAGCATTAGGCTACCCTTAGCAGAACGCCCTTTCTTTGCCCCTCCTGGATTCGAAATACAGGAGGCCCGAGCAGCAGGTGATGGTTCTAGGGAGCCTAGGAATCTTAGCTGTAGCCTTTCAGCCTCCGAGGTGGAATCCCAACGCAAGTTGTTCGGTATTCCCTACCCTTGCAGGCCTGTGCCCGAGGGAGTATCTCCATTCCGTCCTCAACATGGGGAGTTTGCCATTTCTACCACCGCATTATCATTTGGCTGTCGGATACCGATTGCCCCAGCAGTATGCTCCTTCTTTGATCGGTTCGACATTTGCCCAACCTGCCTTGCTCCCAACTCTTGGGTGTTTCTCGGCACAATTCTATACTACTGTGCCGAGCTTCGCGTCCCTTTTTCTTCTAATGTTCTTCAACACATTTTCTCCCTTTGTAGAGCTCCGAGAAACCCTGGACTTTGCTATTTAAAGTTCAAGAAGGGTCTGGTTGCTCCAAAATATTCCTCTTCCAATCATCATTGGAAGTCTAGTTATTTCTTTGTTCGGATGCCCTTGGGCGAGGACGAGGATCTTCCTTTTAGGACCTCGTGGGTTGTCCCAAAATTCAGTAAGTTCAAGCGACTTCCCCAACTTTCTCCTCAGGAGCTTGACTGGTATCTTACTCTCAGAGGTCCTTTCACTAAGCCTTCTGTGCCTATGATATGCCGAGCTGTAGACTTTACAAGGGCTCATAGGTCCGAGCAAGCGATGCAAGGTGGGGACCTGCTCTTGCTCGGTTATGTTTATGACTTTGTTATACTAATCATGTTGATGACTGATTCTTGTTACTTCTCAGATATGTCATCGGCCGCTGATTACCTGAAGTTGCAGAAGAGGACTGCCAACTTGGGCAAGAAGAGGAGACCTGATGGGGGTGCTGGGCCGAGCAAGAAAACGAGGGTTACCCCCGTTGAGGGTGCCCAAGTCAAACCAGGCCGAGGAAAAGACTTGGGTCGCGGTCGCGGTGTCTTCGTTTCCACCCCATCTTTCCGGGCCGTTGGATCTCCTTCTCGTACATCCGACGCCCGCTCTTCCTCTCCTCCTCACAGGATGGGAGACGTTCACATTCCTCGGTGGAATGTGCGTCTATCTGATACAGTGACCAATCCTCGGGTGGCGTTGGAGATGCTCGAGAAGCTGTCTCTTCCCTCGGACCAAAGGCGAGCCGAGGAGATGGCTACCGAGGAGAGGATGGAGGCGTCGGCTGTTAAGCTGATGGAGGTACATCTTTCCGCTCGGAACATTGTTTAGCAAGTTTTCCTTCAGCTTGCTTAATAACTCATCTCTTTTCTGTTGTTATTTGCAGTTGTCTTCGCTTCTCGGGAAGTTGTCGCTTGACATACGAAGCTCCGAGGCCGAGAAGAAGACTGCCGCCCAAGAAATTTTCCTACTCAAGGGAGCTATTGGTCGGACAGAGACCGCTTTGAAGCTGACGAGGTTGGAACTCGAGAAAACGCAGGCATCAGAGAATCTGATGGCTACGAAGCTGAAAGAAGCCGAGGATGAGCTCGCAAGAAAAAAGTCAGCAGCTGAGGCTGAAGGGGCCGTCCTGTTTGAAAGCGGGCGACAAGCTGGTCTCCGAGAGTTTCGCGACTCTAAGGAGTTCCAACTTACCCTTAAGCAAGAAGGCTTTTTCTGCTTCCAGGCTGCTGTCAAAGAAGCTTGGAGGTTCCTCGTCGGCAAAGGCCAGAGCTCGGACATTTTGGATGAGCTGTGCCCAGTCATCGCGGGGAAAGACGACGAGGATGTGGTGAAGGAGGATGCCTACGAGCAGTTCCGCCTACTTCAAGAGGACGAGGGGGACGTCGAGGAGGACATCGATGGGTACACGGAGACCGATGCTCCGCCGATTCCTCCGAGGAATGAAGAAGTCGACGTGCCCCTTCCTTCTGTTGAGGGTGAGGCAGAGAGGACTGCCGAGGAGCTAGTTGATATTGAAAATTAGGAACTGGCCCTTGTTCTCTTCCTTCTTGATCAAACTCTGTTCTCAACATTTGTAAATAACGTTTTTAATTTTAATGAAGTCGAGTTCTTTTCTTCCCATTTCTTGTCTATTACTGTCCATCTTTTTTCTCGGTAATCATAACTTAAAACGCAGCTTGTTGTAGCTGATTTGAGAACAAGTAGAGCTGTGGCCCAAATTTGCTCGGGTCGTAGCCAACTTGTTTCCCTGCTTGGCTGTTGTAACTCAAATTAAATGAGTTGAAACAAAACCATGTTTGCTGTGGCCTAAACTTGCTCGGGTCGTAGCTAACTTGTTCTTCTGCTTGGCTGTTGTAACTCAAATTAAATGAGTTGAAACAAAACCATGTTTGCTGTGGCCCAAACTTGCTCGGGTCGTAGCTAACTTGTTTTTCTGCTTGGCTGTTGTAACTCAAATTAAATGAGTTGAAACAAAACCATGCTTTTCCTCGGTCCCCTGACCTTAGTGGGCTTGTAATAATGCTCAGGCATTGCGGCTGACTTGTGCCGAGCAACGCTTACCTTTGAGGATCCTTATAGCAAAACAAACTACTTTCATTGAATCAGCAAAATCCTAAGTCTCGTGTAAGAAACGAGTTTTGAAATGGAAATTGTGCTTAAGTACATGCCAGCAAGATGAAATTAAACATAGTATCTTCGAAGGTTCTCGGCATTCCAAGGTCTCATCTCTCCAGGCTTCTCGGGATTTTCCAGTTTGTAAGTACCATCAAGCAGAACTTTGATAACTCGGAAAGGTCCTTCCCAAGTTTCTCCGAGCTTACCTGGATGCCTTCCGGCTGCAGCAGCTTTCCTTAGAACCCAGTCTCCTTCTGAAAACTTCCTTGTTCGGACCCTTTTGTTGTAATATCGGGCCGTTCTTTGTTTGTAAGCAGCAATCCTGATCCGAGCAGTCTCTCGAGCTTCTTCCAAGAAATCAAGATTGTTGAGCAATAAGTCACTGTTACCTGATTCTTCAAACTCAGTTATACGAGGAGTGGGAACTCCAATTTCAACTGGGATAACAGCTTCTGATCCGAATACTAAGGAGAAAGGTGTCTCTCCTGTTGATGTCCGAGGCGTAGTCCGATAAGACCAGAGGACGCTATGGAGCTGTTCAGTCCAGAGTCCCTTGGCTTGGTCCAGACGAGCCTTGATTCCTTGTAGTATGATTCGGTTGATGACTTCTACTTGTCCATTAGCTTGAGGGTGAGCTACAGCAGTAACCCTGAGGTTGATGCCGTGTTCGTCACAAAACTGCCGTATATTGGCACTCACAAACTGTCGGCCATTATCAGTAACAAGGATCCGAGGAACACCATATCTGCAGACGATGGTTTTCCAAATGAAGTCTTTCACCTTGTGGTCAGTGATTGTGGCCAGAGGCTCGGCTTCAACCCACTTCGTGAAATAATCCACTGCCACTATGAGAAATTTCCTTTGGGCTGTTGCCTGAGGAAAAGGTCCTAACAAATCCAGCCCCCATTGTGCAAACGGACAAGGGTTCTCCATCACTGTAATCTCCGACGGTGGGTGATGCGATACGTTGGCATGTCTCTGGCACTTGTCACACTTCCTCACCAACTCCTTTGCGTCCTTGTTCATGGTCGGCCAGTAATACCCGCAGCGCAAGACCTTGTTTGCTAAGGTCCTTGCACCGGAGTGGCTGCCGCATATTCCTCCATGAACTTCTCGGAGAGCGTAATCTGACTCTCGTGGAGCAAGGCACTTAAGGTAAGGGAGTGTGTAAGATCGTCGGTAAAGGGTGCCTTGAATAATGGAATACCTCGCTGCCCTTGCTCGGATACTTTTAGCCTCGTTCCTGTCTTCCGGCAATTGCCCCTCCGTGAGGAAGGCGCGTATTGCATCCATCCAAGATCGTTCAGTGTTGATCTCCGCAATTTCTTTAACAAAGATGCTAGGTTTAGGAAGCATTTCTATCCGAACTGAGGAAGCATGATCTTTCTTGCTTGTTGACGCAAGTCGGGCTAATACGTCTGCTTGCTGATTTTCTTCTCGAGGCACTCTCAGTATTTCAACATTCGGGATCTCACTCATCAGCTCCTTAGCTTTTGCAAGATATTTGATCATATTGGAGCCTCTCGCCTCATATTCTCCACGGACCTGCTCGGTGACGAGCTGTGAATCGCTGTGAATCAGCAAATTGCGAACCTCTAGCTCGATGGCCAGCTTTAATCCAGCTAGCAGAGCTTCATATTCAGCCTCGTTATTAGAGGCTTTGAATTGGAAACGGAGGGCATACTCAGTGGTCATGCCCCCGGGTCCGAGAAGCAGAATCCCTGCTCCGCTGCCATCCTTGTTCGTAGATCCATCGACGAAGAGTTGCCATTGCTCCTGCGGCGCTTCTTCCTCTAAAGGATGTTGGCATTCCGTAACGAAATCCGCGAGGGCTTGAGCTTTGATTGCTCTTCTCGGCTCGAAGCAGATATCAAACTCACTAAGTTCGACTGACCACTTAATAAGTCTTCCCGATATGTCTGGATTCTGTAAAATGCTCTTGAGCGGCTGATCAGTCAGCACTGTAATTGTATGGGCTTGAAAATATGGTCTCAACTTCCTTGCCGTGGTCACTAGTGCCAGGGCCATTCTCTCGGCCTTGGCGTATCTCTTCTCGATTGCAGTGAGAATCTTACTAGTGTAGTATATTGGCCTCTGAACCTTATCCTCTCCCTCGCTTACGAGCACGGCACTCACTGCATGCTCAGTGGTAGCTAAGTAGAGGGATAACGGTTCTCCTTCCTTTGGAGCAGTGAGTAGAGGTGGTCGACTCAAATAAGACTTGAGCTCTTCGAAAGCTTCTTGACAGTGCTCATTCCATTCAAAGTCGGTTGTTTGCTTAAGTGCGTTAAAGAAGTGTTTACAGCGATCTCCTGATCTGGCGAGAAATCGGTTTAGTGCTGCAGTTCGCCCGGTGAGTTGTTGAACCTCCTTCTTGTTCCTCGGGGCTTGCATGTTAATTATCGCTAACACCTTTTCAGGGTTCACCTCAATTCCTCGTTTGGAGATGAGGAATCCGAGGAATTTACCCGATGAAACGCCAAAAGCACACTTCTCGGGATTGAGCTTCATTCCAAAATTGTTTAAAACATTAAACACATCCTGCAAGTCGCCCAAGTGCTCCTCGGGTTTTTTGCTTTTAACGACTATATCATCGACGTACGCCTCAACTGTCTTTCCGAGCATTGGGGAGAACATTTTGTTGACTAGCCGTTGATAGGTAGCCCCTGCATTCTTCAATCCAAAAGGCATAACTTGGTAGCAATATGTACCCTCAGGGGTAACAAACGAGGTGTGCTCCTCGTCATCTTGATGCATCTGAATCTGATGGTATCCTGAGTAGGCATCAAGGAAACTGAGGAGACCCTTTCCCGAGGTTGCGTCTACCAATTGGTCTATTTTTGGCAGCGGGTAGCTATCCTTCGGACAGGCCTTGTTTAGGTGAGTGAAGTCTACACACATGCGCCATTTACCATTCTGTTTGGCTACCATAACAACATTAGAAAGCCATTCCGGATATTGTACTTCGCGGATGAAGTCAGCATCTAAAAGCTTGTTAACCTCTGTTTTAATGGCTTCTTGCCTGTCTTGTGCAAAGTTCCTCTTCTTTTGCTTTACTGGTCGGTTACCAGGTTTGATACTCAGATGGTGAGTGATAACATCAGCACTGATTCCCGGCATCTCATGTGCACTCCATGCAAATGTGGTGATGTTCTCCAAAAGTAGATTCATCAAGCCCTCGCTTAAATCTTTGCTAAGCTCGGAACCATAGTACAATTTCTTCTCCGTTGCATGCTCGACAGGAAGAGCAATGAGTTGTTCGCCTGGCGAGGGCTTCGAGATTTGATTGTTCTGATCAGCTGCCAACTCTATGATCGAGACTGGCTTTTTCTTTTCTTTAAGATCGGTCACATACATCTGGCGGGCGAGCTTTTGGTCGCCCTGAACTTCTCCTACTCCTTGATCAGTGGGGAATTTCATTTTCAGGTAATAAGTTGAGACAACTGCTCGGGCCTTATGAAGCAGTGGTCTGCCAATCAACGCGTTGTATGGGGTCTTCACATCGACGACCAGAAGTTCCACCATAAATAATTTTGATCTCGGGTAATCACCCAAGGTTATGGGTAGACTTATTATCCCGACAGGGACAACTTGTTCTCCCGTGAAACCGTATAGGGGTGAAGAAAACTTCTTCAAGCTCTCTCTCGGAAGGTTCATCTGTTTGAAGGCATGATAGAAAAGAACATCTGCTGCGCTCCCGTTATCAATCAAGACCTTCTTGACCGTGTAGTTGGCGATGATAACATCAATGACCAACGCATCGTCATGGGGCTGGTGCAGACCATCCCCGTCTTTCTCCGAGAATGTTATCTTCTCCTCCCCCGTTCTCGTTCTCTTTGAATTCTCGTGGATCTGATGTACAGTCCGAGCATATGCTCTCCTTCCAGATGAACTTTCTCCTCCCGAAGCTAGGCCACCGACTATCATACCAATGGTACCAGCCGTTCCACGATTTCGATGACGAGGGGATTCCTCTCGCCGCCTCCTCTGTCGCCTGTCTTCATTCTCTCTTAGGCCTCTTGGATTTTCCTTTCTTCCTTCTCTTTCTCGTTTGTCTCCCACCGAGCTAGTAAAACGCTTAAGGTATCCTCTCCGGATTAAGTTTTCTACCTCGTCTTTCAGGTGGCGACATTCATCAGTGTCGTGACCAGGGCCCCGGTGGAATTTACAATACTTGTCGCTCTCCATCCTACCTGGACTTGGCTTCTTCTTTGCCGGCCACCTGACGATGTCACGATCCTGTATCTCATTCAATACTCTTTTCAAAGAAGAATTGAATGGAGTGTAGGAATCATATCTCTCAAGTTTGGCTCGGTCATCTCTTCTGGTGAATGATCTACTGAATCCACTATTTTTCCTCTCTGTTCGTCGACCACCGTCTGACCTTCTCCTCGGGGGAGATCTGTCTAAGGATTGCTCCGCTACATGTGGTTCAGCCATCATTTCGTCAGCAGTAATGTATTTTTCAACTCTTGAGAGCAGTTCGGGGATACTTTTCGGATTCTTTTTCGACAATGAATGCTTTAGCGTCACATGTCGCACCCCAGTCGTGAAGGCTGTAATGGCTATGATCGGCTGAAGGTCCGGTATCTCTAAGCAATCGCTGTTGAACCGAGTTACAAATTCCCTCAAACTCTCCTGCGGTTTCTGTCTAATGGTAACCAGTGTGGCATTGGTCTTCTTCACCGGTCTTGAGCTTGCAAAATGAGCAACGAACCTGTTTGTTAGGTCGTCAAAACTGTGAATGCTGCCTTGTGGCAGAGCTCTGAACCAACGCCTTGCCACTCCGACAAGCGAGACTGGGAAGATCTTGCAGCAAGCTTCCTGAGAGGCCCGCTGAAACTCCATCATGGTTTGAAAGCCGATAACATGGTCTAGGGGATCCCCTGTTCCATTATACTTTTCCACACTGGTAACCTTAAAGCTTGTCGGTACCCGAGCTTGTTGCACCTCGGCCGACAATGGAGTCAAGTTCCTATCCCAGTCCATTGTATCCAAGAAGGGACGACCTTGCAAAGCAGCTATTTTGCGATCCACTACCCCCTCGATGAACTTGCTATCCCCCTCGTAAGTATGAGTGGGCTGAGTTCTTCGAGCAATAGTTACCGAGGTTCCTGGAACGTCGGGATTTCTTGACTCATCAGTTTGAGAGTGGTCATTTCTCGTCTCATGAGAAATGCTCTCATTTTGGATTGGTTGGTGACCTTGCACTTGTCCTTGGATCGTATCCAGGCGTTGCGCGAGAACATTCATCTGTTGCAATAGTTCAGCGATCTGATCTTGCATCAATGGTTGAGGCTGCTGCTCGGCATTTTCGTTTGCTGCCTCAGCCTGTTGTTCTTCTCCTCTAAAAGCTCTAGCCCGAACCATAATTTTTGTTATGGAGTTCCCACAGACGGCGCCAATCTGATGACGTCCTAAATCAGTCCAAGACGTATCAGGATAGGTTTGAACAAGAGCTTTCTCGTCTGTTGATGTCCTTCCTCGGATTAGCTTCTCTCCGATAATAGAATGATCCTGTGACAAAGAGCAAACGTAAGCTAGAGGCCCGCCAGAGAGTGTTCTCTGGCGTTGGCGCTCCGACGCTCAAGTCAGATGCGAGCACAAAGGAACTCTGTGAAGTGCACTGCTCGGTGCTCTTGTAATTAGTCAAAAAATCCTCCCCTTTACCTGAGGGTTTGCCCCTTTTTATAGTGAAGGTAGTTCCTGTTTGGGTAGTTCATGACAGCTTTTTACCACTCTGAGGATGAGTACCGAGGAACGTGCATCCTTCTTCTCGGTACCGAGCATGAAGCTGTTGACAATTACATCCACGTGTCATGTTGTCATTGTAGGAGAAAATTATCCTCATCAACTGGTAAGCTATTTGTCGTGGCGAAGAAAAGACAACCCGAATCGCAAAACTAACCTTTCAGAGAAGATGTCGAAGGACACAGTTAAGCTTCAATGATTTCGCTGGAGCAAAAATCAGGGGATGAAGGAGAGAGCATAACACATCGAAATGAGGGTTTACGATGTCGGAAAGGTGTGAATGAAGGGAGAGTTGAACGGCGTCGTTGTGGGTATATAAAAAATTCGAGATGGATTTGGAAATGGCGACGTTGGCAATGACGTCGACGACGTTTGAATCAAGCGAGGATTGGACAACGTCGTTTGGGTGTACGAAACGTTGCGGGGAAGAAGCAGTCGCGCGATTCCGGAAAGAACGGCGACTCGCCGCCAGAGAGCGCGCTTCTTCCAGATTTATAGATAAGTAATAAGTAATAGATAATAGATAGATAATAGATAATAGATAATAGATATGTCAGTGTCATTTTCGGAAAAAGTTTTTTATTTTATTTATTATATTATTATTTTATATGTTTAAAAATCTGTAAAAATAATTTAGGAAAAAATCTGCAAAAAAAAAATCTGTGAAAAAAAAATTATTCTAGGAAAAATAAAATTTTGAAAAAAAAATCTTAAAATAAAAGGACATTTTAGTCATTTAATAGTTCATTTCATGTGGAATGGATCATTTCCACCAAATTTAGGTGGAATGAGAATAGAGGTTGAGAGGGAATGTGAAATAAAGGAATAGAATGACTCATTCCCTATTTTCCCTTCATTCTATCTCTATTCCCTAAATCAAACGATACCTAAGTTTCAACTTGCAATGGCAGATCGGCAGATGAGCAGATCGCACATGCGACGCTTTCCTAATGTTTGTAATTTTATGAAGGGAAAACAATCATTTTGGCCCTTCTACTTATCAAAAAATAGGTAAGTAAGCCCCTTAAATTTAAAATGGGTTAAACATGCTCTCGTATTTCTCATGCTGAAGCAAAAAAGTCTTTCTGTCTATATTCCGTCAAAACAAGAGTTACGTGGCCATTAACAAATGGGATCGTCTTCTTTTTGCCTTATTCTTGCAATTGCATAAAATAGGTTTCAGGTTAACAAATCCAATTAGTCGTTCTTCTTTTTCGTCTTCTTCTTCGTGCAATTGTGTAGAATAGGTTCAAAGTTAACCGGTTTGAGATTTAGCGATTTTAAAGTCAGCTCTAGTTCTGACAATTTGCAAGAAGAAGAAATGGTGCAGTAGATCGATTATAGTTCTGACAGGGATTACAACACTAAAGAAGAAGAGCCAGTCATTTCTGAAGACAAATCTGATGAAGAGGATGAGGAGATTTTGAATGCTAGAGAGAAGGTTAGAAAATGTATAAGGGGTGGAGGGATGCTGTTTTGCTATTATTTATGCTCTAATCACTCTCAAAATAGAAGGGTTCATTTGCCCTATACTTAAAAATTTTAGGGGCTTAAATGGACCAAACCTTGAAGTACAAGGATTACTTTGAACCAATAAAAATGAAACTTAGAATGTATAAAATAATCTTAAAAAACACACAAGCTTGTTAACGGACAAATAACTTACTTTTTGACGGAATATAGACGAAAGAGCTTCTTTGCTCCACCATGAAAAGTACGAGGGCTTATATAATCCATTTTAAACTTAAGGGGCTTACTTGCCCTTTTTTATAAGTACAGGGGTCAAAATGATTCTTTTCCCTTCTATCAATTTTGCCTGGTTGGGTGGTCGATATAAAATATCACAAGTTAACCTTGCAATATCAAATAAAGATAGGTCTTACCCTATCCGCAAGTGTACGTGTTGTAAATAGTATAAAAGCGAATGGGATCGTATCCACAGAGACTGCTCAATCACCAAACAAACTATAAAGAAATAATTAACTTAAAAGAAAACAGAAAAGAATTAGATTGTAATTGGAAAAGTTTAAAGAACTTAACTTATATTTAAGACGAAAGATAAGCTTAACTTGGGCTGGATTTGTTCTCTACTACCACTTTGTTATCAAATTCCAACATGCAATCACACACTTTAAAGGATTAATGTTGTCAATCAAGAGACCTTGGTCCGGCTCTCTTGATTCTAACTTTCCTAAGCAATGATCTTGGCTTTGGTCCAGCCCAAAATCGTTTCTTATCATAGGAATCTTGGTTAGTGTACCCTAAGGATTTCCTAAGATAAGCATAAGAACAAGAAAGTTGACAAACACACAACCTCAAGTAATGGTGTATTACCCAACTAATTGTGTTCACAAACCTCAAATCTGGATTTAATTCAGAGATTCGTTACTTGTTAAGCACCGGGTTATGGTCAGCCGAATATGCCTAACTAACAATTCCTATATAACATGAAGCTGATCACACATTCACATTAATAAGATTTAAACAATAAATTCAGAGATTCATGAATTAACCTAGTGTAATCATCCATGGAATCTTACAACAAAGCTTTAAGCAAAAGAACTCATCCAATCCCAAGCTAAGTAAGAAGTTTAGTTACACATATGCATATCTAAATCCAGAAATTAAAACCCAATACAAAACCAGATTGAAGGAAGGAATAGAATCTGGTTTGTCTGAATCCCCTTGCTAATTGCCCTTCTCTTCTTCCTTCCTTTTCTCCTCTGTCGTGTCTGCCGTCTGTTTTTTTTGGCATGCTTCTTTTTCTCCTTTTTGTCCTCCACTTTTCTAATTTTAGTAAGTTTACTTTTTGTTCCCTGGAAAAGATCTCACAAAGACATATGAGCCCTTCTTGCCACATAAGCAATTTAATTGACGTCATTCTCCTGCCCAGATTTGCAGCCGCAGAAAGGTCGCAAATTCCTTCCAGAACAGCAATTTTACGAACAACAATACCTGACACATAAACATATGTTTGGGCAGTATTTTGATCTTGAAATCATACCAAATACAACAATTAAAGCCCAGAATTATAGGTGCATTCTACACCTATCAAAATCCCCCAAACTTACATCTTGCTTGTCCTCAAGCAAGAGTTTAAAAACATGGTAAAGATGAATTTTTCATGATAACCAGTACAGATGTGGACTAGAGAAAAACAATGGCAAGACAAGAATTATATTATCAACAAAGTGTCCCGGACATCCCAAATCACGCTTGCCTTAGGGAATGTGATCCACAATTACCCTAAACACATGCACATCCACACAACCTCACTAGAATACACTCATAAAAGTATTTGTCACTCATGTGTTTATTGGGTTGTGTTTACACTCCTATAATTCCATACCAGCTGCCATATGCTTGCACATCAATCAAATCTCATTATGCCAAAGCAATGCGCCACCAATCAAAAGAACTACAAAGCAATCAGGCATTTCCACACAAGATCGAATAGCAATAAAAACAAAGTTTTGGTACAGGAGAAAGTTCACGAAAAGAGGGAATAGGGTATAGGAAGGAAAACACCATGTGCAAAAACGTGTAACACACATATCCAACTATCAGCTCAATAAACCTAAATCCCTTCTGCCTATTGAAACTCCACTTCTAAACATACTAACCCTACTCCCTACATCCAGAACAAAATCCATACAGTAAGCAAATCATCTGTGCCTTCCAGTGCTTCTTGGAGATGCCACATCATCTGGCCCATCCTTGGTAGCCTGCAAATGGCCTGCAATATTCTGCTGCACATTTTCCAGAGTAGCCTCCATTCGCACTAAGTAAGACACCACCCTCTCTTGCACAGCTTCAATTCTTCTCATTCGATCAACGACCTGCCTTTGCACTGATCGCATTTGCTCCATTTAAAATCCAAAATCCACAATTTTCTCTTCTAAAGCCTCAAGTCTACTTGCTTGGTTTTCTTCATTTTTTTATTTCTTTTTTTCTCTTTTTTTGTTTTTTTTCTCTTTTTTTTTCTTTGTTTTTTCACATTTTTTATGGCAATAATCAAACGGCACCGCATCACCCTGCATACTGAAACCACCACCTTAATTATGCGGCCGCAAACAGGTTGCAAATTTCCTACACCTTAGTCACAAAGAGGCTGCAAAAAGTATCACCCTGCACCAGAACTGACAACTCTCCTTCCTCCTTGAATATCACCCTACTACAACCTCTCTGCAAACTCTTTCCCCAACATTCATACCCCAAACTAAAACATCATATCAAACACCTTTAAGCACATGATTATCCTTGAAAGCAAGGAAAAAGGATAGAAGTTGGATTGGCTTTTGGCTCACACAAAGAAAGGCTTTTGTTTACATGGCAAGAATCAGATGATTGAAATTTAGCATAGGCTGAGAGTCTCAGAAAAAATAATTGTACAGCATAGGGTCAGACAAATATGTGCTGCACTTCATCATCTCAGCACAACAAAACCAGGCATTTTACTCAATTGATATAATGCAAGTTCTAGCAAGCAAAGTAATGGAATTATAACACACATAATCTGCAGGCTGCTCACTAAATGCTTAGATGCTTCAGTGACATGCTTATTCAAGCAAAAGCTTCACACAAATCACCTCACAGCAAGATATAATTTCAGCCCTACACATTCAAGACAAACAAAAACCAGCTTGCCAAAGTTTTATAAAAAGAGCAAAACCCTCCCCCAAAATTAAATTTGACATTGTCCTCAATGGTAGAGAAGAAAGACCAAAAATTAAATTTGCGATGACGAAAATTAAAGTGCAATGAAAGAAAACAAAAAGGAGACTTAGCTGGTTAAAAATGTTGAGTACAATGCTCCTCCACATGGGTTACCTCCCATGAAGTGCTAAATTTATTGTCTTCAGCCAGACATAACCACATTGTGGCTAGGACTAAGGTGGATCAAAATGGAAGTTTTTCTCCAGGGTGATAGGGACTGAATCCCAATAAGGCTTCACACGATGCCTATGAACTTTAAAAGTCTGATTGGAGGTGAGGTGCTGCAAATCAAGTGCTCCATAAGGATAAATTGTCTTCACTAAGGAGGGACCACGCCATCTTGATTTCAGCTTGCTTGGGAATAGGTGCAAACGCAAGTTGTAAACAAGAAACTTTTGCCCTTTGAATTTTTTTTTCGCGTAAGCTTCCTATCATGGTATTTCTTTAAGCGCTTCTTGTACAACTTTGCATTCTCATAGATTTCTTCCATGTATGGGTTCAACCGCCTTTGTGCCTTTCTGGAATGCTTAGCTTCCTCCCCCAAACTTAGAGTTGCAGCCACAATAATGGGTAAAGTGTTGTCCTTTCCCAAATAGATGTATTTCAAATGACTAGGCAGCTGCTTCAGCTCCAACTTTGGTGCTTTCACAACATATGGTTTATCCAACTGGACTACCCGAATAGCCTCTTCTATGCAGCTGCCATGCTCTATGGTACTTGTAATCAATGTTTTATCATCCAAGCCTTGGGCCACCACCTTCTCCAAACGGTCTCCACAAGATACCTGAAAAACCTTACTCGCAAGATCATTTATAGTATCAACATTAAAACAATCTCTATGATCATCATGAGACTTAAGAGCTTCGAACACACGAAATTCTAGCTCTTGATCATTTATCTTCATGGTGATAGTGCCCTTTTTCACACAAATATTCATGTCAGCAGTATTCATAAAAGGTCGACCAAGAATAATAGGTAGAGATGAAGACATTAGACTATCTTCCATATCTAACACAACGAAATCAGCTGGTAAAATCAGACCTTGCACGGATACTAAAACATCCTCTAAAATGCCCCTAGGTCTCTTAATAGTTCGATCAGCCAATTGCAATGTTATGGAAGTGGGCTGAAGTTCTCCTAGACCAAGCTTCTCATACACAGAAAAAGGAAGCAAGTTAATAATAGCACCAAGGTCTAACAAAGCCTTTTCGAAAAATTGATTCCCCACTTTGCAAGGGATGGTGAAGCTACCAGGATCCTTAAGCTTAGGAGGAAGCTTATGTAATAAAACAGCACTCACCTCTTCAGTCAAAGCAACTTTCTCATGCTCAATAAATTTTCTCTTATTTGTACAACAATCTTTCAAAAATTTAGCATAAGAAGGAATTTGCTTAATAGCATCAAGCAATGGAATATTAATCTCAACCTTACGCAAATTTTCAAAGATATCTAGAGCTTTAGAGTCAAGTTTCTTTTTAGCAAACCTTTGCGGGAAAGGTGGAGGATCTCTTCCCCAGTCTTTTGGAGCCACTGGTGCAGAACTGCACCCTTGTTGCACCCTTTCTGCGACTGAACCAGTGCAATTTTTTTCTTCCAGTGGAGGTCTTTCAACCTTGTTGTCCACAGCTTTGCCACTCCTCAGTGTTGTAATAGCCTTTGCATGTTCCAAACTAGCTGGATTATTAACAACCTGAGCTGGAAGCTCTCCCTTTTTCCTCTCACTCATCTCCTTAGCCATTTGCCCCATTTGTGTCTCTAATTTCTGAATGGCTTGAGTTGTTTGTTGCATAAACTACATCATAGATACCTCCAGGTCACTCTTCTTTGCTGGTTGAACAACTAAAGCTGGAACATTAGCAGCAGGCTGGTCATTCTTCCAAGAAAAATTAGGATGGCTTCTCCAAGGAGACTGCTGGTTGCTTTGATTAAAATTCATTTGGCCCATATAATTGGCCTCCTCTTGCTCTGTCATAGCAGTCAATGGACATGCCTCAGTAGCATGTTCTTGATGTGAGCAAATAGCACATACCACAGTGGATCGTGATGAAGTAGATGTATTAGCCAAGTTCATCCATTTCAGAAAATCAACTAAGAGATCCATTTTCCGGTTCAGATTCCCAATTTCAGCTTGCACCATAGTATCTGAACTCACCTCGTACACACCTTGTCTCTTAGAGGAACCCTTACTTCTTGTGGAAAATTGTTGGGAATCTTCACTCAATTCCTCAAACAACTCCATTGCCTCTTCACTACTCTTCCTCATCAACACCCCATTACATGCTGAATCAACCTTCATCCTGTTGACCTCATTCAACCCTTCATAGAAGTGCAAAACAATGTCATCTTTGTGCAAGTTGTTGGTTGGGCAGCGAGCTAGGCGAACCTTGAAATCTTTCCAAGCTTCATAGAAGAGATCACCATCTTTTTGTTGGAAATTTTGGATCTCCCTTACAAGTTGCTTGGTCCTATGAGCTGGAAAAAATTCTCTCAAGAACTTTGTAGCCATTTGCTCCCATGTAGTAATGGAACCCGCTTCAATCGTGTTGTACCACATCTTGGCTCCTCCTCTTAGCGTGAAGGGAAACAACATGAGCTTCAAATTATCAGCCGTGATGCCCGTCATGTTTTGTGTTCGACAAAGATCGGTAAAATCTTTCAAGTGTTGGTGGGGATCTTCATCAAACCGCCCCTCATAGTGAGGCACTGAATTCAGCAACTGAGGTGCCAGGCTGAATGTGGCTGCTCTATTGGGCTGAAATGCAATGCAAGATGGTTGGGCAACATTTCGGGGAATGTATCGATTCATCATAGGAACCCTTTCATTACCCACATCTTCTGCATCAACAATGGGATTATTCTCAGCCATATTCTTCCTTCTAAGTGCTCTGGCCGTTCTCTCTATTTCAGGATCTAACTCTTCTAACTTCTTGTCTTGAGAACGTGTATTGACCATGCACTTTCAAGGAACAAAAGAGAACCCCCTGCAAAATAAAAATTCAATGTAAGGCTTTGAAACACTAAACTAACCAGTAAATAAATACATAAATAAAACTTATTGCTAAACGCTTGACCGGTAATGGACTTAACAGTCCCCGGCAACGACGCCAAAAACTTGGTCGATATAAAATATCACAAGTTAACCTTGCAATATCAAATAAAGATGGGTCTTACCCTATCCGCAAGTGTACGTGTCGTAAATAGTATAAAAGCGAATGGGATCGTATCAACAGAGACTGCTCAATCACCAAACAAACTATAAAGCAATAATTAACTTAAAAGAAAATAGAAAAGAATTAGATTGTAATTGGAAAAGTTTAAAGAACTTAACTTATATTTAAGACGAAAGATAAGCTTAACTTGGGCTAGATTTGTTCTCTACTACCACTTTGTTATCAAATTCCAACATGCAATCACACACTTTAAAGGATTAATGTTGTCAATCAAGAGACCTTGGTCCGACTCTCTTGATTCTAACTTTCCTAAGCAGTGATCTTGGCTTTGGTTCAGCCCAAAATCGTTTCTTATCATAGGAATCTTGGTTAGTGTACCCTAAGGATTTCCTAAGATAAGCATAAGAACAAGAAAGTTGACAAACACACAACCTCAAGTAATGGTGTATTACCCAACTAATTGTGTTCACAAACCTCAAATCTGGATTTAATTCAGAGATTCGTTGCTTGTTAAGCACCGGGTTATGGTCAGCCGAATATGCCTAACTAACAATTCCTATATAACATGAAGCTGATCACACATTCACATTAATAAGATTTAAACAATAAATTCAGAGATTTATGAATTAACCTAGTGTAATCATCCATGGAATCTTACAACAAAGCTTTAAGCAAAAGAACTCATCCAATCCCAAGCTAAGTAAGAAGTTTAGTTACACATATACATATCTAAATCCAGAAATTAAAACCCAATAAAAAACCAGATTGAAGGAAGGAATAGAATCTTATTTGTCTGAATCCCCTTGCTAATTGCCCTTCTCTTCTTCCTTCCTTTTCTCCTCTGTCGTGTTTGCCGTCTGTTTTTTCTGGAATGCCTCTTTTTCTCCTTTTCTGTCCTCCACTTTTCTAATTTTAGTAACTTTACTTTTTGTTCCCTGGAAAAGATCTCACAAAGACATATGAGCCCTTCTTGCCACGTAAGCAATTTAATTGACGTCATTCTCCTGCCCAGATTTGCAGCCGCAGAAAGGTCGTAAATTCCTTCCAGAACAACAATTTTACTAACAACAATACCTGACACATAAACATATGTTTGGGCAATATTTCGATCTTGAAATCATATCAAATACAACAATTAAAGCCCAGAATTATAGGTGCATTCTACACCTATCATTGGTAGAGGTGTCAAAAAGGGTTGAGAGGGATTCGTCTGCCATGGGAGACATGTTGAACCCCTCCGAACTCTTGCTTGGCGTGAGCACCACTCAACACTCAGTGTTCACTTACAAAAACACTTCCCAACTCTCTCAATATCGAACAAGGGTTCACTTTTATAAATCCCTTTTAACCCACATGTCAAACATAGCTTTAAGTTTTTTTAATTCCCAAAATATGGCCATTGATATCTTTTTCTTTTAAATAGGGAATAAATCCCGATAGCATTTCATTTCACCCAAAATACCTAATGCTTTTAACAAGTTAAAGGTTTGAGAATTACACATAATTGAAATTAATCACAAAAATTAAGAAAATGAAAAAAGTAAAGACACTTCTGTATATCAATCATTGAGATTTATTTTATGACGTATATATAGGAGAGGCAAGGAATTTTTTTTGTCATGGGCAACTAGTGACATTAAGTAAAAGAAAAAATTAAAAGGGGAACAAATAAATCTAAAAATGAAGTAGGCTCTTTTTGTAAACAATTTGGCTATAAAGAAAATTGCTCAACACAAAAAAAGGTTTAATAAACACCACAAACATACACCCACTCAGTATATATCTAGATTTTATAGGAAATCCTATACCCAAAACCGTTTAATAGAAACCAGAGCCATACAAAACCGAAACCAAATCCCAAAGAAGAAAAATCTAAAAGTAAACATGTTTGTTATAGTTGTAATACACCAGTACATATAGCAAAATATTTCCGAGTCCATAAATGTATTAATGAATTAGAATTAGATGATAATGTTCTTGCAAAATTAGAGTTACTTCTCATAGATACTTATGATGATACAAATTCACCTTTCTGTGATGCCTCAATTCGACAACGTCACATGGTGCTTACTACACCTTCCTAGGTTACCAATGTGATTCACATCTAAGGATCGAACACTAGTTCACCCAACTAGGGAAAATCCATCAATTAAAAGTCCATCAGCATCTCCCCGTAAATTAGAGGATGCCACCCGAATACACGCAGCAATAACAACAAACACATCATAACCTAGCAAGGCATCTAACCATCTATCAGCATGCAATTCCCAACCTAGTAGGGCCTCAGGCTATCTAACAGCATGCAAAAACTGATTTCACAAATCAAACATCATAAGCAATCCCAATCATCACACAAACAGTACTAAGAGTCCACCCCTGGTTCAGAAGACACAATCATAGATATTACCTTCTAACTGTACACAAAGCACACCCACTGGTGCCAACAGTCAATAAGACATAAGTTATCAAATACAAACAACGTGATAATAATTAAAACTCAGCTCTCTCATTCCCAAATCTACCCTCCTCCAAGTGTCATCCATACCACAGCATCGTCTCTACTAACCTGCACTACTAATATTTGTACTAGTCTCACCTGTGAAACCCCGACCCAAAATTTTTGGGTGATTTTTGAGTGTTAGAACAAATGGAGAAAACTGGACTGGGCGCACCAGGGGGCACCTAGGCGCTGCGCCTAGTCCAGTGGGTGGCTGGCGAGGAAGAACAAGAGAAGAACAAGAGAAGATGGCGCGCCTAGGCGCCAGAGCGGCACGCCTAGGCGGTGTGCATCTAGGCGTGTGCAATGGTACACCCAGGGGCGCCTAATCCAGCAGGGAGAGCAGAGTCCAGAAGAAGAGGCACTGGACTGGGCGCAGCTCAGAGCGCCTAGGTGCAGCGCCCAGTCCAGCAGGTGAGCGAATCGGAGTAGGCGCAGGGGCGCCTAGGCGTGCCCCGCCTAGGCGGAAAATCCTGCACGCCCAGGATTCCGCCCAGTGCAGCGCCTGAAGGAATATTTATTAAGGCTAGGGCGCCTAGGCGCCCGGGGTAGCGCCTAGGCGCGACCCGCGTTTTTCAAATACCTCCAGTAAGCCTTTTTAGGTATTTTTTTGGAATGTTTCAGTTCTAGAGAGAGAGCGACGATTCTAGAGAGAGAAGTGTGTTTGAGGAGATTATTGGATATTAAAGCTTGGTTTGGGAGATTTAGAAGGGATTCAAGGAAGATTCAAGTCTTGGAGGTAAGTTTCTTCATTTTTCTATTTCTAGGGTTTTCGAGTAGATCTTGTTAGTTTTGGTTGGAGTTGATATCTAGGGTTTAGATATGTTGATATAGACTTGTTTGTGGACCTATGTGTAGGTTTAGTTGGGATTTTGGAGTAAGATTTGGATTGGGCTTTGGAATAAGCTTTTGAAAGAGAATTCTAGAGAGAGAAGGTAAGTATTTCGATTTTTGTTGATTGATTGTTATCAGTAGGGATAATGTGGTATGTTTTGGTTCATATTGTGAGTTCGATTACGTGAATCGATAGGTTTGGGAGAAACGAGGGTTCGAAACCCTAATTTGGTATTTGAGGTGATTGTGCTCGATTGAGGTAGGGATTCCTAACCGATTCTTTTCTATCGTCCGTTCTCCTTTCTAAATAGCGTTTCGATTCTTCATTGGTCTTTTTGTTGTGTTTCCACCTTAATTGCTTCTAAGGGGAAACGAGCCAATGTGTGGTTAATTGTTGATTGTGGATTGTATGCATGACCCAATTTGGGTGTTCCGTCTCATATGGGCACGAGTTGAATTCCGTTCATGCATCATGGTAGTTATATATGTATATATGTAGGATGTTCATATATATATCTATTCGGCATGACATTGCATAAATGCATTAGATATGCATGGGGGGACTCGAGTATGGACTCAGGGACTCTTAGGTTCCTTGAAAGCCACATGGAGGGATGACAGGTGAAGAGTGTTGCCACCGGGTCACGTGAACTCTATGTTGGGGTAACGCACTTGGGCGAAGGATGGAGAGCGACCTAGCTGGCTATGTGCGGGCGTGATAGGTTCACGCAACCAGGTAATCCTAGGAGCGTTGTTGTGGTGGAGTTTGCTCCCTGTTGGATGCTACATGTATGAGACATGGTAGTATTGTTGATCGCTCAGGGTGAGGGGATTACTTGGATCGATGTTATATGTGCTTGTTGAGTATACGTGTATGTTGTAGTTACATATTGGTGCATTATCCTTTTGATTGGTTCGGCCTTATTTCTTATATACTCTTGTACCTTACTGAGCTTCTAGCTCACTCCCCTACTTTCTGTCTTCTACAGGTGAGACTGGTACGAGTACCGGTGGTACGGATCAGTGAGGAGGGATGTGACATGGATGGCCTTGGGTAGGAGTGGGATGCACGAGACATACTCTATGCATGTTGTTGTTATCTTTTGTATGTGTGAGTAGTGTATATAACCATGTTGATGATGATGGTTATATGCTTGATATATATATATAGATCTGTGTGATGATTTATATTTAAAGCTATCAGTTTGTGCATGCTGGTAGTGGAGGGCCTGAGGCTCTAGGATCAGGATTGCTTGTGATTGAGGCCTGAGGCCTGGATGCTAGGTTGCTAGTGTGATGTTTGTCGCTGCGTTTCTGATGCAGGTGAGTACTCCTCGATATACGGGGAGGTGCCACCGGATTTCTGGTTCATCCCGGATGTTCACACTAGTGACCTAGGACGGTGTCAGAGAGGGCACCTGGCGTCCCGGGAATCGGGGCGTCACATCACCTATAGGGAGGAAAGGGTAAAGGAGTGAGCTAGAAGCTCAGTAGGGGTAAATAGGGTAAATAGCAATTAGGTCGAATTCGAATAAAAGGCCATGCAGCAAAATGATATCCCATATGCTCATGTCATATATCACAATAATAATATCCGAGTGTTCTTTCTGGGGCAAACATTCATCAATCTCATAGACTCGACTACCCAACCATGGTTTGATCACAACCTTGAACACACATTCTAGTTCCCTAACCTTATCAAATGTATGATGGCTAAACACCCACAAAACACCCCGGAGAGTCACCCAGTTGTGAGATAACCATCTCACCCACACCTTATGTGTGTTGCCTCACATGAAGTCATATGGTTGGTGCCCATGCCCTGACACACAACCATCCTCTCATGTGCCTTTCAAATAATTCCTAGGGAATACCCAAGTCCATACTCAGGCATTCATGCTCCATGCCATGTCAATTAGTATATATGTACTCAACCTATATATATATAACTATTCGTGATGCATGAATGGTCGCTATTTTTAATCACAAATTAAATTCGCAATTAATAATACCAACTGGTTTACCCAAACGCAAGAGTACGTGTCGATGACAGTAATTAGTGAATGGGATCGAATCACAAGGACCGTATTAACTACTAGCTATCAAGTCACGTGAACTAAAAAAAACAACTACGAAATTAAAATCAAACTTTAATTCAAGAGAACTAAATCTAGCTTTGATCTGGCTTGTCGAATACCTCCCCTTATGAACACAGATTAATATGCAAGCACACAATTTTAAGGATTTAACGCTGTCAGTCAAAAGGCCTTGGTCCAGCTACAGTCAACTAGATTTCCCTAAACAACGATCCTGACTTTGGTCCAGTTGGAAGATCTTTTCTTATCATAGGCGTCTTGGTTTGGTCTCTCCTAAGAACGTCCTAAAACAAGCATGAGCACTAGGAAATCGACAAACGCACAATCTAGGTTATTATCACCCAAACGATTATGTTCACTATTCCCGAAACTTGGATCTTATGCAAGCTCTTGTTACTTCGTCAAACACCGGGTCATGGTCAGCCGAATATGTCTGACTAACAATACCTAAAATTATGATGTTGATCAGGCATACACAACAATAGGAAATTAACAATCAAATCAGAGAACAAAGAATTAAACCCAGTCTGTTTGTCAATTAAATCTGTGAATAAGGTTTTGGTACAAGACTTACCAAACCTAGCTAGAAAATAATTTAGCTATGCATAACAATAATATTAAAATTCAGCATCAAAATCAACATTGTTCAATTTCAGTAAGGGAAAAAAGAATTGATTCTCCAACGTGTGCTCTTGATTCTTCTCTCGCCGTATTGCCTTTGATCTTCCTTCTTCCTGTTCTGCCGTCTCTCCCTGGTAGCTGTATGTATTTTTAATTCCTAGGGTTTCTTCTTTAAGTACCAACCCTCTGATCCAATAAGCCCTTGCCACGTCAGCTTCAAATTCCGTAAAGAAATAAAACCGCGTCTTGCAGCCGCCAAGGTCGCAGATTTCACCCAGCTAATTCCCTTTCCATTAAATCTCCAATAAACATTCCTGAAATATAAAACACACACCCAGGGTAGAACTTGTACCAAAATATTGGGCAAAAACTGACTTTTTAACACCAGAATATTAGGTGTTTTTAACACCTAACAATGAACGATCAACCATGCTTAATAAGTGATTAAGTATGTAAATGGGTTAATGTAATATTCATTTTGGAAGAGAAATATGAATAAACCCTAAGTCCATTCTTCCTTAGGAACAATAAGGTAAGAACACAAGGCAAGAGGACCAATGATGGAATAAACCATATTTTAGGAGCAAAGAAGCAATACGAAAGAGAATTGGGTCAAGAATTCTCCTACCTCGATTAAGCACCACACAACAATCCAATTCTCAAAACTAGCGTTTCAACTCCTTTCACCAACCTATCAATTATTCAACATTCCAAACCCATATAACCATAACAATAACACTATTTAACATCAACAACATGATATTAATCATCAATTTAGACAACTTACCTTCTCTCTCTAGGATTTTCCCAAATCCTTGAAACTTCACCAAAATTGTAACTCTACTTGTAATCAACAACCAAACCTAAATATATAACCACAATCATATATATAATCAAGTTCCTAAAGAATCTAAACCAACCAATCAAAGGTTTGGACAAATCTAACAAAACCTAGTTTTAGAAAAATCACGAAAACTTACCTCAAATCACCCAATCTTCTTGGAATCCTTCTTGAAACTTGTTATGCTCCACAAATCCACCAAATTCAAGCCAAATCCTCAAGAAATCTCGCTTTCTCACTAATTTTCTCTCTCTTTCTCTCTCTTCTCGAGTGTTCTTGTTTTCTCCCAAATTGCAATGCTGGAACTGGTTCTTAAAACAAGTTTCTTGTGTTGCCATCAGGAAGCCTCATGGTCTGGAAACTCTGCTGCCTCCTTTCTTCATTAAGCGTCCATACGCCTCCCTGTTTTCCAGCACTCAAACCCTCCCAAGATACAATCTGTCCACTCTCCTTCTTTGAACGTCCAGACTGCTCCAAGGGTGTCCGAACGTTTCTTCTTCTTTTTTTCTTCATATTTTTCAATGAACTCACTTTCGGATCGGTCTAAGTTTCAATTTTATAGATTATTGGCTCGAAACGAATTTGTGTGCTAAAAGTTATGACCCATTTAGTGAACCTTGTTCAAAAATAGGTCTTTGTGATCTCATGCAATATTGGAGACCTGTAACATAACTAAAACTCAAAAATTTTGGGTTAGGATTTCACATTTCAATAGTTCTGATAATGAACACCAATATGATGACCTTTATTCTTCATCTTCCGATCCATAAATAAATATGTTTTCTCGCGACCAAGAATTCTTCTTAGATATTGTTAATCATATAGATGATTCCCAAGTTAAGTTAGATTACCTAGAAAAATTTAAAAAAAATAGTCAACCCTGACATCAAGATCGCACCACGAATCACAACCTACAACTTAAAAGACATTATGTCCAAACATGATAGACAACCTGGAACGACGGCTCATACTCTTAAAGATCTTCAATTTGAAATTTGTGAAATTAAAACGGAAATCGAAACTCTCAAGAATAAACAAATTCAAGATTGCTGGAAAATTAATGAATTAATTTTGACCATAGATAAGGAAAATGATTAATTACATATGAAACCCCCAGTGAAATAGATGACATAGAAAGAATAAACAAAATCGAGATAGGGAGAATTTTAGTGGAAAGTAGTTCATACAAAGGCGATAAACCATTTCTTAGGCTATTATCTCATATTACCGGTCAAAAAAGGTTTATTAAAATTACAATTGCTACTCAAAATTCTTTTTCTTTTGATACAATTGCTTTGATAGATTTTGTTGCTGATTTAAATTGTCTCCGTTCTGACTTGGTTCCTCATCATTTTTCGAAAAAAACTATAGAATGGATCAAATATGTCATTGGGGAGAAGCTCAAAATTCTTTATAAATTATCTGATGTTACAATCAAAAATAATTCTAATATTGGTTTTACCACTAGTTTTCTTGGTATTCAAAATATTACAAAATACGTTATTCTAGGCACCCCATTCTTATAATTAATTAAACCATTTAAAATTTACAATTGCGGAATAAGTACTAAGATCTTAGGAAATAGGTTATTTTCCCTTTTATCCAAAAACCTGTTACACAAGATATTAATTTATTGAAACAGAGTATTCATGATTATTCACTCAATTGTCTTCTTATCAATAAAGAAAAACAGGTAGAACATCTTTCAAAATTGTCGAGATTGACGCCTCTGAAATTGGCTTTGAGGGTGTACTTAAACATATTAAGAATGGTAAAGAAGAAATAATACCATTTACTTCTAAAAAATGGAATCCTACCCAACATAATTACTCAACCATCAAAAATTTCTTGTTCGTGTTGATTGTACGTTTGCAAAAGAAGTTCTTCAAAAAAGATGTCCAAAATATTGCCTCAAAATAAATTTTTGCCCGATGGCAAGCTATTCTTAGTGCTTTTGATTTTTATATTGAGCATATTGCAGGTAAAGATAACAATGTACCTAGTTTTCTAATAAGAGAATTTTCGCAAGACAAATAAATGGTCTAGGTCCAAGCATCTGTTTTTCACTAAGTTTGTTATCATACTAATGACTAATTATGATTTCGAAATCTTTCGGATATATTTTATAGTAATTATGATTTCTAAATCTCTCGGATATGAAGATGAATAGAGTAATCCATTATTAAATGTAGAACTTTTTAAAATGGAAACTTTAAGAATATTTCATCAATATGCTTTACCTTACAATTTAAGAAAAGATATTCTTGATACAGTTCTTTATTCTCAGATTCGAGATTAAGTTTTATATGATCTAATTACGTCTGAAACCCATGGTGAAGTAGATGACATAGAAAGTATAAATAAAATCAAGACAGGGGGAATTTTAGTGGAAAGTTCCTACAAAGATGATAAACCATTTCTTGGGTATTATCTCTTATTACCAGTCAAAAACGGTTTATTAAAATTACAATTGCTATTCAAAATTTGTTTTCTTTTAATACAATTGCTTTAGTAGATTTTGGTACTGATTTAATTTGTCTCTGTTCTGACTTGGTTACTTGTCTCTCTCCTCAATTCGTTATTCGGTAACTTATATCGGTAGATTTATATACTGATGTTTCTTGATATCTATATATGTTGCATGTATTCATAACTCTTTGGAAACAATTCATTATTAACTAATATTTCCTACAATCTTAAGGTGATAAACGATTATATAATTGTACGAATTGTTCGATCTCGCACGCTATCTATTCCAATTTAAAACAAGATTAACTTTGCTTGTAAAGCTAGTTGATATTTAAATTCACTTGGGTTATCTACTGTTGATACATGCAACTATTGCTTTTTGTGTTTATAGGTTTCGATCCATTGCCTGCTAAATTTTTTGGTGTAATATGTGCATGAAACTGTTACATCAATGATTTAAATTGACAATGGTTAATTGTGGATGCTTTATGATACCTACAAATTGACTGATTAAATTCACAATTGAGTGTATTGTTTTTCCCTTATTTATTAAATTAATAATCAGTGCACATTTATTAGTGAAACAGCTACTTATTCATATATATTTATATAGACGGTTTACTATTTGTCTAAATCATAAACTAAAATTTAATATAAATGTGCATGGTCTTTAAGATACCAATATATCTCTAAACAAAGTATATGCATGCTACTTTTGGGATATGAAACATTGCAATTAAAAGATGATATCATTTCATTTCATCTGCATTTTTTTGGGGGTGCATACCATTAGATTAAAAGAGGAATAATAGAGAATAGAAATTCTAGTTCTGGAGATATTGGTCATGAACACCGGGAAGTGAAAACCTATTCCTTAATGATAAGATCATCTAACTGGCTAGATATTGAGCCATTGAATGTTGCTGGCCAAACTCGTATGTTATACATGCTCAAACTCGGATCCTAGTGCTTGTAAATGTTAGTTCTTGGTAGTGCAAGCAAGTCTTGCATAGTCAACCTTTTACGGATCCAAATGTCGGCAGTTTCTGTGGGAATTAAGCACAACCTTCCCCGGCATTTTGTACTTGAGTTATTGTCTACAAGCCCTTGCCTGCATTTTGTACTTTAGTTGTGAAACAAAATTCTTAAAGAGTGTTCTTTAAGTGGCCCCGTGTTAGTTTCCGCATAACACTAGCTATTCCTATATGCTAGGTGCAAGCATTTGCAAACATGCAAAAAAAGAAAAAATTAAGTTGTAGGCATGACTCATTGTGGAACATAAATAATTCTTATGTTCTGGACAAGTCAAAGAAGGATTTCTCTTCTGCTCATCTCCGTACAAATGTTGAAGCCGAGGAGGATTTTTCCTGCAGAGATAAAGAGAATGAAATCTACGATCAAGTTGGTCTTTACCCTTAACGAGTTTGGTACATTACTAATTAGTGTTTTAAGAGGTCTATAGACATGAAGTTCTGTTGTCGTGTTGAAAAATATTTGATTGCGAATTGGGTGGAAGCTTTTATACACTCTGTCCTTTCCAAGTAATAAAAGATAGGAAACTATTGACGAGTTGTGTTGATGTTCCTTCTATTTTTGCAGTTGAAAACGCTTACAGTCCTCAGCTTAATTATTAGCTTTGTCCCTACACATGTTATGCTACCTACACAGCAGACTGGAGGCATTTCGCGATACCATTGGCATATCTCAGAAACAATGAGAGCAATTGAGCATGTTATTGTCTTTTCTTGGAGGCACGCCTGCAACATGGATTTCATTTTTTTCCCGAATGATAATTAACGCGCGACATTATGTGTAAGCATGCATAAATATGAGTTCATTGAGGATTATATAATCAACTAGGGATAAACCCGCGCGTTGCGGCGGGCGAGTGATCTTGGTATTTATTGTCTGTGTTGGGATGTTTTTGATATTTTTTTTGATGGTTTTTTTAGATATTAAATATGGCTTGGTGTGTATTTGTTATGGTTTTATATTTTTTGGTTTTAGTTTTTTGTTTTTTAGAGTGGGAAGTGATGTCGATTATATGAAGATTGGAACTATAGGATGTTTCAATCACATTGTAGACGTTTATGTTATATATCTTATGATAATCATGTTTATGTTAAAAAATTTAAAGAAGTAGCTCAGTAGTTTTCCCGGGTCGTGATAACTCAGCTATGATAACAATTCAAGCCATCCCACCTCTTTTGGGAGTCTGTAAGATATAGGAGAATAAATAATTTATGATGATACAAAAACATGTTACAGCCAAAGTGTGAAACTACTGATACATAGAATTCGATTAACCATATTTTGTTCCACATACAAACTTGCTATTCTTTTTGTGGCATTTATGTTTTTGCCAACAGTTGATTCAATTCCAGCTGTATTTTCCAGCAGGAGCTGAATCTATGAAACGAAATAAAAAAATTATGTTTGAACTAATGCACGTTGCTTGTGTAGACTGAAAAATTCTTTGTTTGCTGTTGTACATGCAACTGTGCCATTTATTGCGGTGACTTTATTTCAAAAGAGTAGGTACATTCATTGCAAATAAACGTGTTTTAATCACCTTAATCAATGAGTTTATTTCAGTAATTATTTCTAGTGTTCTATTCCACAGGTTTCCTCCTGTTGTCGACTTGCTTCTCTAGCTGTTGTAAAACTTGAAAACAGCACACCACAAACGTAGAAGGATACTAAATATGTTATAACGATGATAGTGAACAAAAAGAAAACCAACAACCGCAAACAATGAAGTAATAACAATTGATGACGACGTTGTTTTGGTATGCAGTGTGTGGTCGTGTCGAGATGAATTTGGAATTGATGATGTGCACGTACTCGGTTGTTGCCTCGGGTAGAAGTTCAACGCCAGAAGAATGCTAAAAACAATTTATCCTCAGATGTCGAACAGTGATATTATCATGCTGATTCTGATATAACAATTTTGCTATATATAAACTTTAAAATATTTGTGTCGGTGGGCTTGCTTAAAGTGCAAGTTATTCGTGGCATTACACTATGGGTATCAAAGTGTCGGTGCTGATATTTCATCCATTAATTGCTACTTGAGTCTTGTAGTATGCTTTAATTGTCCAAGCATTTTCCAGTGTGGGAAGTGCAACATAACCATTGACATGTTTTAACATGTTTTATTTTTTGTATTTATAAATGTAAGAAGTATTTTTTGATAAATTGCAGATAATTATCGGTTTGGTTTCAGGATCTTTTTTTCATGTTGAATTGGTTAATGAACCCAAAAAATTAGTTTTTTTATATATAATTTTTTTAATAAGAAATTGGCCTTGTAAACGCTTGGTTTTTTGTAATAATAATTTTTAAATTTTAGGTAAGCGGTATTTGTCCGTGTTGTGAACTTATGTTTTGTGAACATGGAGGAAAAAGTGATCCATTTCGATAAATTTCTTCCGTTGTTCGGTTGGAGAATAGGTATTGAATTCGTTTTTTATGTGGGGTTTGTGATTGGTAGTTACAATGGCTACTGGTTTATTTGTCATTTTGTTGAAAATGGAATTTTTTTATGTAGTTTAGATGATGAGAATTTTTTTTATGTGACTAATTTTTCTTTCAAATGATACTTAATGGTGTAATATGGTGATATTATAGTTGGGTTTCTGATGTATGGGCTTTTGTGGGTGAAAAGGTGAGGATACATGTTCTAAGAGGTAATATTTATAGTGCATATGGTGTATTAATTCTTAGTATAACCATGTGGTTGTATTATTTTTCTAAGTATAGGTGCGCGGTTATATTATCTACGGTTTAAATATTTTTTTTAAATGTTTACGCATAAGTGGAGTATATTGAAAGAAACAACATCACCTAACAATTTTTTAAAAAAAATATAGTCTAACAATGTTTTAAAAAAAAATATAAATCAGTTTCACTTGGCAAACACAAATCGACCCAGTTAGTTTCAATTAACGGTAGTAACCTGACTCAACCGTTATTCTAAAATTGTTCGTTAATACCAAGTTTGTATCCATTAAAGAGTGTGTGTTTCCATTGAAGAGTGTGTGTGTCTGAGTAGCTCAAACACAATTTACATGAACAAAAGCATTGAAATCACAATTTCACATGAATAAAAGCATTAACCCTCTTAATGATATCTACAGAAAAGAGATAGAAAACAACTTAAATTTGATAAAAACATTTACGTAGTTTTAGATGTTCCAGGGACATTGTACTTCAACTTGAATTTGACCTGCTAATATCTTTCATGGGCATTAGAGTTGTGATCCATGCTCAAGTAAAAGTTCAGCAAAATTAGTCTAATAAGGATACATATTACACACATCTACTTATGCTGTACATTACAAAACATGTCTATCGACGCCAAGAGATTAATATTGTTGTTTAACTGTTGTCATGACAGGTGAGGACAAAATAGGCTATGCCAGTCTGTTTTTCTTCTTAGCGCCGACGCATAACGGGTCTTTTAGGTTATACTATGCTAGCATTAGCATGGTTTTGGAGCTTTTCTACATATATTTACAGTATATACAAAACATGAGCATTCATTTACCCCAAGGAAATCATCAACTTTGTTTTTTCTTGAAGCTTTTCTTCTAGTTCCTAGCTCTGTGTCTGTATACATACCTTTGTTTGTTGCGATGGATGTTTGTTTCTTCAAGTCATTTGCCATATGTTGAACTGTATAGCTGGCTTCTGAGATGTCTTCGAGCAAGTTGTTACAGAGCTGCTGTTGTTGTTTGGCTTCTGAAGTAGAATTTCCCTCAGGTTTGTCATCTTGCAGTGGAATAGTTTCATCAGAAGGATTCAAAGATACTTCCTCAATGACTGTTTTGGGATGTTGGACTTGGGCTGGGTCGCCCATGTGGGCTAGACTCAGCCCAACCCATTTACTTGGGAGTTGACGCAGTTGTCTTGGAGGCAACTGCTCTCAACTGCCAATATACATACTATAATCCTCGGCTCCGATACCAATGTTGATTCGATAGGAAGAAGAAACACTTACTTGTTTCTTGATCGGTATGATAAATTTGATAGGATCGTAGTAGGTTCCAATGCTTCAACTCGCAACTCCAATTACTAGAACCGAGTTAGATTCCACAGTACGAACACCCTTGATTTCTTGTTTCAGGAACTGGAGAAAAAGATATTTTTTGGAAGAATCTATTCATATGTTTCTCCTTGCCAATATACGTTTAACGTATATTGGCAGTTGAGAGCAGTTGTCTCCAAGACAACTGCCTCAACTCCCAAGTAAATGGGTTGGGCTGAGTCTAGCCCACATGGGCAACCCAACCCAAGTCCAACATCTCCCACTCGCCCATGATGGGCTGGACTCTATACTTGCATAAGAAATCATTCATACAGGTGAACGGACTGTGCGACCTGAAGCACACAGATATTGGGAGCTCTAATATGGAAACCTCATACAGGCCATATTAAAGACATCAACCTCAAAATATAATTATTCCCGAAAGTGTACTTATATACCCCAAACATTTTGAATCACACATAATTGAGTATTATTCAATCCCTCAAGAATTCTATACTCAATCCATCACAGCAATTACAAGTATTCTAAATCATATCAAACTCTTTTGAGTGAGATGATCCCGGCCGGTGAATACAAGCAATAGGTGTAAAGCCAAAAATGTTCTTTCTTTTGCCCTCATATCAATTAGATCTGAATTAACTCGCTTTCCTAGGAGTGCACCTTTATGTCGAATTATTCCATGACCATAGGATACACCCTTAAGGTAGCAAACATTAATACATCACATCATGATATAGTCAAAAGTTGCAAAGGGTAAAGTATTGAGATCTAGGACTCACACAGTGAAGAAGTAGGGATCCATTCTTTCACTTCCAAATAGGTCGACTAGCACATGCAGTATGAAATGCATGATATGGCAGAGCTTCTCTTTTCTATTCTTAAGACAAAGAATGTATGTCATTGCTCTCCTCATTAGAGGTAATATACCATACGAGTCTTAGTCTTGTCACCAAATCACAGGCGCCAAACCTGAACTTCTCATCTACTCACTTCTAAAGTGTCAGATGACTAACTTCACACTCGGCTTTTATCATATAGACTCATGAATGGCGGGGATTCATTCATGTCGATTCTCTTATTTAAGAATCTCATCTTCGTCCCAACCAAGGCGACTCCAAATTGATGACTTTGAATTAAATTCGCTCCCACTGCGCTCAAGTCGCTAATCGAGCGCTATAACTCAAATAGTCTCATCTCTACTCGCTTGACAAGCGCTAGAGGCGATTGCTCGTGTGAGTGAGCGAATCTTTGTCTATCAAAATACCTTATTGAATTGTACAACTATACTCTTACAGTATATACCGTAAAATAAACGTTGAATAATATGTAGAAAACATTTAATTTATTCAACAAACTGCAAGCATCCTAATCGCATATTACATTCTACACATGCCTAGGGATTTTACATGTTTCATAAATACATCCCTAGCTATAGGCTTGGTGAGTGGGTCTGCCACCATGTCATTTGTAGAAATGTATTTTAGGACCACGTCCTTGTCAGTAATTGCATCTCTAATATAGTGATATCTTTTCTTGATGTGTTTGGTCTTTCCATGATATTTAGGATCTTTGGCAACAGCCAATGCAGCAGTGTTATCACAGAAAATTGTCACAGGTTCTGAAGCTGATTTGACAATTTCTAAGTGCTGCAGGAAACTCTTTAACCAAACAGCATCTTGAGTTGCTGCGGAACAAGCTACGTATTCAGCCTCCATAGTGGATAAGGCTACACAAGATTGCTTTTTGCTACTCCATAGTATAGCATTATCATTTAGCAAGAAAGTAAATCCTGAAGTTGATTTGCACTGATCAACGTCTCCTCCCCAATCAGCATCGGAGTAACCTATCAAGCGCAAATCCTTCTTCCCTTGATAACATAACATATAGTCTGAAGTTCCTTTCAGATATCTCAAAATCCTCTTGACTGCCATCCAGTGCTTTTGACCAGGATTTGATTGATATCGGTTGACCAAACCAACAGCATAACATATGTCAGGACGTGTGCACATCATTGCATACATCAGACTCCCGACAGCACTGGCATAAGGTAGTCTGGACATCTTTTCTTTTTCTTCTGAAGTCTTGGGACACATATCAAGACTTAGGCTCAAACTCTTTTCAACAGGAGTATCCATCGGCTTGCTATCTTGCATGTGATAGCGCTCCAACATCTTTTTGATGTAAGTCGCTTGAGATAAACCCAAAAACCTTTTAGCGCGATCTCTAATGATCTTCACACCAAGCACGTAGCTAGCCTCACCCATGTCTTTCATTTCAAAGTTTGACGATAACCACTTTTTAGTGGTATCAATAATCTCTTTGTTGTTTCCAGCTATTAGAATGTCATCGACATATAAGGACAAAATTACAAAACCATCACTTGAACGTTTTAAATACACACAATGGTTCTCTTCCATCATCGTAAATCCATCCTTTTGGATTGCTTGATGAAACTTGATGTTCCATTGCCTAGATGCTTGCTTGAGACCATATATAGATCTTTTGAGCTTGCAAACTTTGCGCTCTTGTCCTTTAGATTCAAAACCCAAAGGTTGATCCATATAGATTTCTTCATCTAGTTCTCCATTGAGAAAAGCAGTTTTTACGTCCATTTGGAATAATTCTAAGTCCATACATGCAACTATAGCTAGAACGAGGCGAACAGAAGTAATTCTCACAACAGGTGAGAATGTATCTTCATAGTCAATTCCCTCTTCTTGTGTGTAGCCTTTTGCTACTAGTCGAGCCTTATATCTTTCTATGGACCCATCCGCCTTACGTTTAATTTTGAGAATCCATTTATTTCCAATGGATTTTCGCCTTGGCGGTAGATCAACCAAGTCCCAGACTTGATTAGCGTTCATTGACTCCATTTCTTCTTCCATAGCTTTACTCCATTCCTTATCCTTAGGACCGGATAGAGCCTCTTTTATCGATTGTGGCTCTTCATCATCCTGTGGGGCAATCATGAATGCTTCCCCCTCAATCTCAAATCGACGACGTGGGATACATTCACGGATGCTTCGACGAGGTTGAGATTGCTCATGATCTTGCTCCATAGGAGTCGGATCAAGCACCATGTCGCTCCCACGTTCCACGGGAGGATTAAGAGTGTTCTCTAATCCCTCGACTGTGGTTGGGGCGCCAATTTCTTGATTTTCATAAAATTGAAAATCTTTATTAACCTCACCTCTCACAGGAAAATCCTCTTCTAAGAAAATGACATCACGGGACTCAAGTTTTGTCACGCTCCCATCAGCTTTTTCACCAATGAAAACAAATTCTTTGGAGGTTTCAGAGTATCTAATAAAAATACACTTCTTCCCCCTAGGACCAAGTTTCCCATATTGATGAGAATTATTATGAATGTAAGTTGCACACCCCCAAGGATGCAAATTTCCTAAATTAGGTTTATTGTCATTCCATAATTCATATGTGGTGGATGAGACAGATTTAGAGGGAACACGATTAAGTACGTATGCAGCAATTAATAACGCATCTCCCCAAAAGGAAATAGGTAAATTAGCTTGCGCCATCATCGACCTAACCATGTCTAATAGGGTCCTATTCCTCCTTTCCGCAACTCCATTTTGTTGCGGAGTATAAGGAATAGTTAGCTGTCGAGATATACCCTTTTCATCACAAAAACTTTTAAATTGATCAGATAGATATTCACGACCTCGATCGGTCCTTAAAGTTTTGATCTTCATGGTTAATTGATTCTCTACCAAATTAGTATATCGTTTGAAGCAATCCAATGCGTCAGACTTATGAGAAATCAAATAAATGTGACCAAAACGTGTGAAATCATCTATAGAAGTGATGAAATAATCGGCACCATGCCTAGCCCTCACATTCAGTGGTCCACAAATGTTTGAATGAATAAGCTGTAATGGACTAATGGCTCTTTTGGCTTTGTCAAATGGTAATCTAGTTGCTTTGCCAGCTAGGCAATGCTCACATGTGGGCAATTCTATTTTGGCGAGTGATCCCAAGAGACCTGCTCGTGCCAATCTATTTAATCGATCTTGCCCAATGTGTCCTAATCTAGCATGCCATAAAACACTTGCAGTATTAGGAACAGAACTTGGATTACCAATAACATAGATAGACGAATTGTCTTTAAGAACAATATTAGTGGTGTCCATCACCATAAATCTATCTAAAACATAGCCAGAACCATAATAGACGTTGTCCAGAAATACTTTTACACAACCTTTAACAAACTGAAGCTCAAAACCTAGTTCTAATAAGACAATAACAGAAACAAGATTTCGTCGAACTTCAGGAGCGTAGAGCACATCATGAAGGTAAAGTGTGCGACCACCCCGCAGCTCTAGCTTGCGGGTATCGATCCCAAGCACATCAGCGGAAGCATTGTTCCCCATGTAAATACTCCTACTTCCTTTAGGAATTCGACGAAATTCCACAAAGTTTGTTCGGTCCCTTGTTATGTGGTCGGTTGCTCATGAGTCTACAGTCCAATAAGGAACAGTCTCAGCAAGCATTAAACAACTACTAACATATAAGTTAGAGGGACAAATTTGTGCAAACAATACCTTTGGCTCAGTGCAATCACGAGCAAAGTGACCAGGTTTGCCACAATTGAAACAATTGTTGTTTCTGCCTTTCTTGCCACCGCGTTTCCCACGCTTGCGCTTGTGTCCACTAGTACTAGCTTCATTTCCTCCTTTGCCTTTATGGAAAGCCTTTCCTTTACCCTTCCACTTTTTGCGTCCAGAGCCTTGTGCTCCTCGCGATTTGGACTCAGTCAAGTAAGCTTCATTATCAAGCTTCTCAGAGAGAAGATGATCTTCCTCAAGCTCAACATGACGAGCGACTTCATCAAATGTCTTGATGTTGTCGTTATGGGTAAGGTTAACACGCATGTGTTCCCAATTTCTTGGCAAAGAGCGAATCACAGCTTGAACTTGCTGCTCATCAGTCATTTCATGCCCAGCAGCCCTCAGTTCACTGATCATGTTAGACATGACCGTCAGATGCTGCCTCATGGTCTGATCTTGGCGCTTCTTATAACCATCAAACTTGAGGGTTAACTGACACAGCCTAGTTGTTGAAGTTCCACCATACTGGAGCTTCACAGCATCCCAAACTGCTTGAGCTGAACGATGCCTTTCAAATCGCAGCATCATATCATTCTTCATGCTGCTCAACATCAAAATGCGAGCCACACGATCTTTGCGCTTATAGGCCTGATATGCTTCCATATCACGCCTATGTTGAGCAGTGTTGCCTTGTTCAGGTTCAGCCATGGGTTGTGTAATTAATTCCAGCATGTCTTGCTCCTCCAGGAGATACTGAATCTTACGATGCCAGACATCGTAATTCTTCTCATTCAGTTTGTCTCCGTGGGTCAAATCAACGACAATGCTTTTTGTTGCAGCCATTTCAACTATATATAGATTCAATTACTTAAATTAGGATCTTGTACAATTCAAATTATTTAAACAATGTTTCGCCATAAATTTCTAAATTAATTAATAATAATCTAACACATGCAACAACAACGAAAGTAATGTTACACATTCAATCAATTTATGTTAGCATAGTCCAATTATTATTATTTAATTTAAACATGCGCAACATTTTGGTTATTAGGTAAGATTTATTTCATAAATCTACCAACCTAAAACCTCCCACTATCTTAAATATTTACATACATGCTTATTTAATGTAACTAAATTAATAAATTACATAAAAGAAACATGCTTTTAATTAAATAAAACATCAAATATGTATATCCATAAGCAAATAAGCAAATGTACTGGAAATATGTACAATGTGATACTGTAAATAGAAAGACTACATATCACATCCTAGGCATATAATCAGGATCAGCTATCACATCATCCGTGTCATCATCACTGTGTTCACCAAGCTCATACACCTCATACCATGGAACAAAATGAGCAGCAGGCTCCAGAGACCTTGCGCTTCGTCCTGTTCGACGTATACCCATAATGGTATACTGGCGCTCCCTCTCAAGCAGTATCTCATCAGCGAGAGTGTTGAAGTTAATAAAACTCAATCGTGGTTTCAACGCCTGACGAACAAATTCCCATTCATCCGGTAGAGCATTGAGCACAATTTCAAGTTGTTGCTCAAGAAAGAACTCATGAACATCACGATGCCACAAATTGTGAATCCAATAAAACATATAATCTATATGCTCAGCAATCGTATACGATGCACTCTTCTTATATGCCAATAATCGTATAATTTGTTCCCTTGTAGCCACTACAATCACAAATAACAAATTATTTTCACAATTAACCATTTAATTAGTTAATTAGAACATATACTAAATTTTTCAGAAATTCAAAAAATTCCAGAAAAATCATAAATAATTAGAAAATAAATAAATAATACATCTGGAAAAAAAAATTTCTCACGTTGCATGCGCCCACACGAGCCAAAAAACAGGCAGCCAATCAGAGCCAGCGGTGTACATGGGCGGTCAACGTTCGCTAATAAATTTATTTTTTTTTAAATAATTTGCCGCGAGTCAGACCCGACCCGCGGTTCCATACCGGGTCAAACCCGGGTCCTTGACCCGGTTGACTTGGGCTGGGCGCGTGAGTGCTCCGCCTGTCGCGTGAGCCTCACGCGCCGCCTTCTACTTGCGTTTTCCGGTCAAATTTTTTCCGATCCTGGCCCAAAAACTATCCAGATCTTTTTTATCATTTTCCAAAATTTTTGTTTGTTTTTAATTATGATGTTTGATCATCACACAGTCTCTACGCAACTGTAACTGTTCAAGAACATAATTTTCCAGAAATTTGTGCCCAGAAAATCAAACTTTGAGGCAGTTTCGATCAATCAACTTCGAAAAATCATAATAAATCACACATCAATCAGAAAAATGTGCATAAATACTCGTTAGAAAGCTTATTCAGAGAGCTTTCTAACCATACCAAATTCATAATCAAAACATAAAAGAATCTAACTTGAAAAAGAGAAACAAGTTTCGGTTTTCATATGAAAATTCATGGTATATCATGCATTCTATTGTGTTTCTACTCATAAAAACATCACAATCAAGCATGAAAACATAAATACAATCGCTCTGATACCAATGTAGTTTTAGAAGGATCAAGAATACTCACTGTTATCCTGATCGATTTGGAGAACTTTTGAGGATCACAGTATGTTTCACAATGCTTCAATCCGATTCTAATTACGAGAACTAGAAACACAATTATCATAGGACGAACACCTTTGATTTCTTGTTTCAGGAACTGGAGAAGAAGATTTTTTATGGAAAAAAACCGTGCCTCTGTTTCTCCTTGCCAATATACGTTTAACGTATATTGGCAGTTGAGATCAGTTGTCTCCAAGACAACTAAGTGTTGATGCTGATTTGACAATTTCTAAGTGCTGCAGGAAACTCTTTAACCAAACTGCATCTTGAGTTGCTGCGGAACAAGCTACGTATTCAGCCTCCATAGTGGATAAGGCTACACAAGATTGCTTTTTGCTACTCCATAGTATTGCACTATCATTTAGCAAGAAATTAAATCCTGAAGTTGATTTGCACTGATCAATGTCTCCTCCCCAATCAGCATCGGAGTAACCTATCAAGCGCAAATCCTTCTTCCCTTCATAACATAGCATATAGTCTGAAGTTCCTTTCAGATACCTCAAAATCAAACAGAAAATTGTGACAATTTTCTGAAGTAGAGCTATGGAAGAAGAAATCAAGTCTGAAGTTCCTTGATGTTTGATAATTTTCTGTGACAAGAATTGAGTATAGAATTCTTGAGGGATTGAATAATACTCAATTATGTATGATTCAAAATGTTTGGGGTATATAAGTACACTTTCGGGAATAATTATATTTTGAGGTTGATGTCTCTAATATGGCCTGTATGAGGTTTCTATATTAGAGCTCCCAATATCTGTGTGCTTTAGGTCGCACAGTCCGTTCACCTGTATGAATGATTTCTTATGCAAGTATAGAGTCCAGCCCATCATGGGCGAGTGGGAGATGTTGGACTTGGGCTGGGTCGCCCATGTGGGCTAGACTCAGCCCAACCCATTTACTTGGGAGTTGAGGCAGTTGTCTTGGAGACAACTGCTCTCAACTGCCAATATACGTTAAACGTATATTGGCAAGAAGAAACATAGGCACTGGTTCTTCCAAAAACTACTTCTCCAGTTCCTGAAACAAGAAATCAAGGGTGTTTGTACTGTGGAATCTATCTCGGTTCTAGTAATCGGAGTTACGAGTTGAAGCATTGGAACCTACTACGATCCTGTCAAATTTGTCGTACCGATCAAGAAACAAGTAAGTGTTTCTTCTTCCTATTGATTCAACATGGGAGAAGCGGAGAATTTCCTTTGGCTTGTTTAATACACTGAAGGTGAGATTTTTAACTGGTATTTACACCAGTCCAGGTTGTTGATAGTTGTAATTATTTCGTATATTCCTTCGTCTTCGTTTGTGACTTTTTTCTTGCCTGATTTATTATCTTTTCCAATGCCATCTTCTTGGATTTCTACTGCCTGGTTGAGAGAGAGATACAGAAGCTGAGCTGTGTTATACATATTCTTGATTTCAAGTAGGATTTCCTCAGCTGGTCTGCACGCATTTGATTTCTCCAAAATCTCTAAATTGATTATTAAAATATCAGTCATCAACTTGTCAGTTTTCCTTCGTTCATCCATCATGGTATTCATCGTGAGGGACCAAGTGCCATATTCCTCTTTGTATTTTGATTTCAGCTTCGCATTTTTTGCAAGGAGTTCTTCTGAGGCGTTAATGAGACATATAAGCCTTTCCTCTGACAGATTTTTAGGGTATGTTGTAGCTTCTTCCAGTTTGTTTAACAGCCATCGTATATCCCTAATGATGTCCCAGTGTTTTTTTTGGTGAGGTTAGCCATGTTTATCTTCTCTGATAGTGCAGCAGCAAACATGTTTGGTTGTCTCTGAGAAAAGATAGGAATTTCATGTGAAAATGGCTTGAAGGAGAGTTTTACTAAGAACTGTAGAGCAAGTATCAGTGAAATTCCCTGGTATTCTGATGTTCCTGTTGTTTTTACTTGTGGAGTTTCCATTTTTGTTACTAAGCTGTGTTTCTTTGATATATGTGGCGTATCTTTCTGCTGTTTCACCAACATATCTGTCTTTATGTGTATATATAATGGAGGTGATATTCTCTGGGTATAGCTTTTTTTTTTAAATATATATTCTCGCTGATCAGATTTATATTATTTGTAACTTGGTTATTATTATCTTTTGTAGTTCATATGGGACTATTAGTTTGACTTTTCATGTGATTGTTATTTGATGAACAACATCTTTTTATGTGAGTTTTAAACGTGTTCATGTTTAATGTTATTGAAGCTTTGTTTTTTAGTGATGATTATTGAATGACTGATGGTTTTGAAGTCTGATTTTGCACTCTACTCAATGTTTCTTTGTTTGCTAGATACTTGAATATAAAACTTATATATATCTTGGGAAGTGAAAGATTGTTATTCGTGAGATTTTTTTATCACTATCAATTTTGAAGCTTCTGTAAGTTGACATTTTTTGTTAATTGCTGATTTGATGTTGGAGTTGTATGATTTGATGTGCAAAGTGCATTTCATTCATTTGACACCTGTTCATTATAGAAGTTTTTGAATGGTAGGTAATTGCGTTAATTAATGAGCAAGAAAATAAAATTTGTAATAAACATTGATTACAGTCATTGCTTTTACTGAGTTGTTTAGTCGTGGAATTCAATTGGACTAAAATTTGCTATGTAAATCTGGAAAATTAAATACAAGAAAGTATTAATCAAAGGAACCAAATTGTTGGGAGCTCTGTTGTAGCTGCAAAAGAACTCGTAAGAACTTCGAATAGACGAAATTTGAAGTTAAAGACGATTCTTTTGGTCATTAATAGATGTTATAGTGAAGAAGAATATATAAAACCTAGAAGGATACCAGAATTTGAAGTAAGCATGACTGGCATTTCACTAACTTGTATGATTAAGTATTGTATGGCAGTAATTTTCACATTAATTATAATGAAAAACTAACAAATGTTGGAGTGTAGGTGCGGGGTGAAAAGGTTGCGGTGGAAATCACAGTTGTCAAAACTGTATGCAATCTTAGAAATTTGTCGACAACGGAAGAGAAATATAAACATAGATATAGTGGCAGACAAAGAAATAAGAATCTTATGTGGTTTAAAAGCATGGCTTAGAGGAGCGGTGAACTGAAATAATAGGCGCAACTTCTGGACACCCATCACCTGAGTTTGCCTTAAAATTGCACGTGTTGTGTCCAACTCATGAAGTTCAATCATTTCTAACACAATCTGCAAAGTTCATAAGGGTACAAAGAAAGAGAAATTCATAGCAAATCCACACAAATAAAATTAATAAATACAATATATTTATCCAATTGTCAAAAAAAATGAAGAAAAGTGATGACGGAGCAGAGTTCTTATTCAAAAAGGCAGAATAAGGAAAAGAAAAATACTATGAAGCGGATTATCAAAAGCTCAGTGAAAACTTAGAATTCAAGCCCTTTACATATGAACAGACATAGAATAACTGTTGTAGAGTACGCACACTTCATCTCCCAAATTACTAAAAGCAAACAACAAACAAAGACATCATATGGAAGAAAGCTATATACAATTCTATAAAACTAAGAAATATCTTAGTCAAATTTAACTTTCTTATTAGTTTCTACTGATGAAAATCAAAATAGCAATAGAAAAACGGTGTACATACCTGCTCATACAAATCCTCCAGTATGTTCCTGGGAAGCTTGAGCTGAGGCACTTGGGGAGTTACTTTTGTTTTGTCTGTAGAACTCTTAGACCCATGGCTTATAGTTGTTTGCCTAAAAAGATAACAGAACACCTGAGCACGCACTATGTGCTTCAATTAGGGGAACAACTTTTTGGAAGCTAAATGCAATTTGTAAAGACATTAATTTGTCTAAACACAAAGGCAACTCCTTAATAGAAGAAACATTTTCCCCCAATAATTTATATCTGTAATTGTCAAAGTATCTCACAGTGAGTGAGTTCATGATAGAATTCTTGTCCCTACCGATTGACAATGTCTTTTTTTTAATTCAAGTATCTTTAAGTAAGATGGTGTAGGAAGAATGAAACCATATGAGTGCGATTAATTTATTCACGCGAATTGGATAACTCAAAGATAATTTATTAATATGAGTGGCAGTGAAGTACCTGAATCTTGAGAGGCTCGGAGCAGACTTTAATAATAAAAAAAGAGTCCTCATAAGAGGAGCATGGATATAAACCTCCTGGTTCACCATTGATGTTGAATGCATCAGAAACATTAGGGCTTCCTCCAGTTGCAAGTGCATCATCAATTACCGCCATCACATCTCCCTTATACCATGATCCTGCTATTTCATCAAATAAAAACTTGAGACAGGAGATGTACTATTGTCTACTCAATAATTTATCCATCATCTTGCACCTCCATTGCCAGATCCTCATTAGTGTTTTCAAGAAAGATTTCAGCTGGAATAATTATCCTAGATAAACAATTACAAACACATTTCATATACGTCATTTATTATCTTTTTCGCAGAACATGAATGTGAAAAAACATAAAAGATTACCAACCTTTTGCGGAAAGAGTCTACCTCAGGAGACGGCAAATTAAGATATATCTTAGTTGCCGATGTACTTGATAGAGTCGTTTCTGCTTCAACATACAAAAAATGATGAACATTATAAGTCAAAGAAGTTGTTTTCCACATCATATACACAGATTATAAATAGTTGTTCTTGCTAACCTCTAAATGAACGAACGGTCATAGCTGCAAACATGGTGATAATTGGGTGTTTTGTGTTTCAAGAAAGATTTCAGCTGGAATAATTATGCTTATAAACAATTACAAACACATGTCTTATATCCTGTTTTTTGCAGGATGTGAATGTGAAAAAACATAAAAAAATCACTTAACTTTTTGCGGAAACACTTTACCTCAGGAATGGCCAAATTAAAGTGTATCTTAGTTGCTGATGTACTTGATAGAGTCATCTCTGATGCAAATATGTCAACAATTGGGTGGTTTGTTTGCAAGGCAGCCCCATTTGTTGTAGAAATACTTTCCGCAACAGCACCGCATAGGGTTATTAGCATCTATACAAAGCTGCATATCATCAATGAATGTGAATATAAATGCTAGTATTATCTTTGAACATATGATACTCCTTCTAACAATCGTCCTTCCATTTGTTAATATTCTATGGACATCGATGGAGTTTCAAGTTGTTTTGCATTAGGCATGCCCCTGATTTTTCCATGTCCCCAGTCAATCTCTTCTCTGTGGTGTCTGTCATCGTCTGCGACTCCTCTGCTCAGGTTTGTTGCTTTGAGGTACTCTTGCAATCTGGGTTTATACAGGTCAGTTTTTTTTTTCAATTACTTATCTAGGTTTACTAACAGATGTGATACATACACATCTGTTAGTAAATCATTAACAAATTTGTTGTAAGATTAATAGCATAAATTGTTCAATATCACAAAGATGTTGGAAGTATAATTGCACCCGTTAAGAAGATGTGGTTATATATCCTTTTTTTCGAGAAGAAGCTAAATGAGATTGACATCCTGAAAAAGAAAAAGGAAAAAGAAAAACTTCAATGTTGTGGCAGAGAGTACAACAGAAGTACATAGTTAACCACAAAGCCTAACCATTAATTTAGTAGAATAAAAAAAAGCAATATAATTCAGATATAAGAGATGACTTTGGCCACTATGGAATTGAGGAACAACAGACTGTCCATAGTTGGAGAGATCCTTATGGTTATAAAATTAAATGATTTGGTGTACTATTGAAGCGCTCTGAAGGTGAAAGTTGAGGTTTGTGCAAGCAGAGGCAAATTTATGATTGTAACTGCTTATAAAGACAAGCAGTTAAACTCATATTAAAAAATTATATATGGGCTGACCTTTGTTATTCTGCTGCCGTGAAACAATCTTGTGATTAACTTGGCTAGAGCAGAACCTTGTAAGTTGGCAATTTTTTAAGTATTGCTGTTTGCAGTTGTTTTCTAGGTTAGATGACCACTGTGGAAAGTCTGGCTCTGTTTTTCAGAGGGAAAGGGTAGAAGATCTGATACTGTCAAAGATTAAGTTAGACCCTACCAAAAGAGTATCCTTAATAAATGCAAAGCTAGTATATGTAGTTGGTAGGAAAATGTTGATGATAGAAGCAAATACATCAGCCAACATAAATCAGTCATAGTATTTTAGAATCTAGAAAGTATACTTCAGGTGTGGTTCAGAGTAACATATCTTCCTTCCATCAATGTTTTGCTTCAAGAAAAACTACAAAATAAAAGCCATGGGAACACTCTGCGATCTCATCCTTCATCTTCTCTGCCTCCACCACAAAAATATTATGCCATCCACGAATAAGCAATCCAATAAAGGAAAGATCGAGCAAAAAGGACGAAGAAGAAGCCCATAATGACCAACAAATTTGTCAAGCTTATGACTAAACAAAGAAATAGCACTCAAGAAAAAGATTACCAGAAAGACTGAATTTTGTTTCCACTCGAAGCCTCAAGAAAAGCCTGGGATTGGCTTGACGATAGAAGAACAAAGATAGAGAGAAAGGCCCACAAAATAGGGAATTGAAACAACACAATTGCTAACTTTTGCTTATAGCAAATCAAATATCTCAGCCCATATATATATATATAACAAAAGATCAAATCTCAGATTCAAAAAATCAAAATTTTTAGTATTGCTGCTTGTAGTTGTTTTCTAGGTTAGATGACCACTGTGGAAAGTCTGGCTGTCTCACATACTAAAGCTTCAAAAAATCATGTTCTTTGTCCTCTCGAAACCCACTGCTTATTGTTTCACATTGCAGCGGTCGATTCGCTACACATCCACCAGTGCAGTTTCCACTCCTCCATTTCATGGTACTTTTGGGTTCAAACCTTCTCAAGCAACTGCATATTGGAAAACCCTGTCTATTATAAATTCCAAAGAGTGCAGCCCATATATATCACACAGAAATGCAATGGACAAAAAACAAATGTAATCAGTTTCGCATTGCAAAAAACAATTGAAGCACAATCGTATAGGACTGTCACTCAGCACCTACGCTGAACTAAGCTTGTGGCACCAGACATGAGGTTACTAATAAAGTTTGTAGAACACGCATATGAGAGAATTGACACGCATAGACACTGTAAACATGTCTTATCAATAAAGTTTTGACCGCTATTAAAAATTACAAAAAGAAAATTTTCCTCATTTGAAAGTCGAGACAAAGAAAGGAAACAGCGTAAAAATCCCTCAGGAAAACTAAGATTAATTAAAGGAAAAATAACTGATTGATATGCTGTGAACAAAATCAAGTACGCATCGTAAAGAAATCTACAAAAATTTTACAAACAAATGTCATCCTCTTTCGTAAAGCTTTTCAAATAATTGAGATTGGTATTTATTAAACAAAGATAGTTTTCATAGTCATTGATTTTGTTTGTGAGTTTGAACTCATTACCTTCTCATTGAGTAGATACCCATGTTGGCAAACATCCAATAGTTAGCTAGAAAGCAGCATAGAGCATAATTTAGGATTTTTTTCCTGTATGCCAGAAAACAATCATTAATTAGATAACAAAATTTGATAATCTTTTTTAAAATATTTTCATGTAATTAATTCAGTGTGTAAAAATTTTCTTCCAAATTATATACTAAGTACGCAAAACATAACATCTGTGCGATTTTATATTTGAGAAAAAACCTTTTAACATGTTTAGGGTTTAGGGTTTAGGTTTAGCATTTGAAGTATGTTTTGATAAGCAAAATTCTGTGTGTGGGATGTAATGGTAAACGAATGATAAGAAGAACAAAAAAAATTACATAAGAAAATACATAATTAACCTTCTTCGAGCAATTCGAATATCTCTTGGAAAACTATATTTTGTGTCTGCATTTCATTGCTCTCTCCTCCTATGAGAATTCTAAGACCCTTAGCTGTTGTAACTCTGGAGACAGCAACGTAGAGCTGGCCATGAGAGAAAACAGGTCTTGGTAGGTAAAGGCCAACTTTTGTAAGTGTTTGACCTTGGCTTTTATTTATCGTCATAGCATAACATAGCCTCAAAGGAAATTGTCATCGTCTCAATGTGAAAGGTCATTTCTTCTCAGTTGCAGACATTATTAATCGTGGAATGTATATTTTGTCTCCCACATTGCTTCCAGTCATAATTGTTGCTTCAATGACTTTGTCCCCCAACTTTGTCAGCAGCAATCTTGTTCCATTACATAGACCATTGCTCTTATTGATATTTCGGAGTAGCATCACTGGTGCGTTTATTTTCAGATGGAGTTTGTGATTTGGGAGACTGTTAAATATTAAAGAATTCAAAAATTCTGGAGGATAAAGACTATCATCATCATCACTTGGACCTCCAATCTTATATATGGAATCAAAACTTTGGTACGTCTTTTCTTCGTAAGGAATTAACGACAAAATATGAGCATTTATTAAATCGACAGTCTCATTTGTCGTTGTAATAATTGCATGTTCCTTCAGGTATTCTGTATCAACACAATTTGGTATTAAATTGCTGTATATTTCAGATGCTATGTCTTCCACATCTCCTTTTTCCTTTTTCACCAGTAGATATTGAGGAATTTCAATCCAAGTTGGAACCTCCTCATCAATATTTAGCTTTGAAACCGCGGCTTTACCCTCACCAATATCTAAGAGCCACTTTGAGAAATTTTGAAATTCTTCTTTAGCTTGATCGTCTAACCCTGCTGCTGATAATCTCATATTCTCAGTTAAATGGAATATTTTACACCAATGCCATAGATGTGAACTGGTGATAGACGCATCTATAGTGTCTTGCTTTGAACCTTTGATGACCACTGGTCATATTTGTTTGAAATCACCACCTAATAACACGGTTTTACCACCAAATGGCAAATCCTCATTTTCATCAGTGGATAGAATATCTTGCAGTGATTTATGCAAAGCTTCAAAACAATTTCGATGTGCCATTGGAGCCTCATCCCAGACAATAAGTGTGGAATTCTTGATAAGTTCAGCAAGCTGGGTACCCTTTTTAATATGACATGTTGAGTCATCATGGATATCAATTGGTATTTTAAATCTTGAATGAGCTGTTCTCCCTCCCGGTAATAATAAGGATACAATACCTGATGATGCCACTGCCAAAACTATTTTGCCTTTTGATCGGAGGTGATTGATAATACATTTATAGACATATGTTTTACCAGTGCCTCCATGACCATGAAGGAAAAATAACCCACCACTTTGATAATAAACAGCTTGCAGCACAACATCGTAAATTTTTCTTTGATTTTCATTTAGCCGTTGGGTGAAAAAGTGGCTTTCGTCGGCAAGTTCAAATGTGTTATAAGCTAACTCCTCTCTCAAAATGGAGTTTCCAAGTTCTTGTTGCTGTATTTGTGTGGGTTTTGGCAAACCATGTTCTGTCAGAGATGAACCATTTCTTCTCAGGAGCCTTTGAATGTCAGCCAAAACTTGGTTCCTGATTTCTAAGTCAGAGATACTGTGTAGAGTTATTTCAAGTACATGATTCAGCTTATATATAATATCATCTTTCATATGCTGAAAACTGACTTCGAATAATTTGTTGGGATCTACAATCTCACAAAAGAGAATCATTGTAACAAATAAATTTCGCAGTTCATATGATGTGGCCCAACCAATAGCTTCATTCATAGCTTCAAGCCATTCTATATCATTTCCAATTAAACCCATTGCATCACATGCTTCTCTGAATGAAGTGTGGACATTACCATTTACTGTTCTAATATCAGTAAAAGTTTTAGGCCCTTTAACATGGTTAAGAAGCATTCGAAGGTAATATAATTCACCAGATGATGGATGAACATATGATATACGTCCAATGCAATGTCCTTTCTTTCGTCGAAACCATAATTTTTTCCCACCATCCCATATCCAATATGTGGGGAATTCAGAGTAAGTAAGCTGTCTAGCATCTGGAAATGTTGAATTTGTGAACATCCATTCTGTAAACATTGTCTTCTCTATGCCTGGCTGCTGAAGTACTGCGTTAATTCTTGCATCTCCTTTAAACAAAATATTGTTTTCTAGAGGCATGTGTATGCGTAGGTTTTCAACAGAAGGATCTTTGTAGTGAATATGAAACTCAAAAATCCGCCATGCAGACTCATAAGAAGTTACATACCTACAGTCAAAGTATATCCGTATTTCGTCAACAACTTCGCTATCTGTTATGGAAACATCAGTTTCGTTGTTCTTGTTTTCATAGAGGAATGCCCTTGTCCTGTTAGAGCCTTTATTAATGTATTTAAACAAATATTTGATAGCCTTTTATTGATTGCACCATTCAATATTCACATGTGCCTCATATCTGAGTAGTAAAGCCTTGTTATAAGGCACGATAAATCTGTTGTCAAGACTAACACCACTTTTCACAACTGCTTTATTGTTATCACGCCTTTGGTAAATTGCAAAACCATCCTCCCCAATGATTGTTTTATTGCAGTTTTTTTTGGGAAAGTGCTTAATGAATTTGCCTTTTTTCTTGCAAGGTGCTCTTGGATTTGCCAGACCGCATGGTCCATGCATCATAAAGTTTGAGTAGTTATTATACGATCTGTTTTGGCATCTGGAATTTCAGCAGTTATTATACGATCTATATCGCCAGGTGTGGGATATTTTGTCTCCTGATGCAACCAAACTATTAGATGCACATGAGGCAATCGTCTTTTTTGGAATTCCACTGTGTAAATGGCACCGATAACTTTACCAAAATACGTCCCTTTCTTTATTTTAGCTATAAAATCATTTAGCTTCATATTGAAAACCCTTGCAATGATATCTGGTCGATCCACAACTTTTTGGCCTGGTATGAGTGCCAAAGTTTCTTGAATTTCCGGCCATTGTATGTTGCAAGTAAAAGTAATGAAAAGAACTGGATTACCAAGTGATCTACAAATTTTCATTGCATCATGGTAATTTTGAATCATATATCGTGGGCTTCCAGTAAAGCTAGAAGGCAGTATAACTCGTTTTCCCACTGATTGTCCAGCCATGTCTCCCCTCAAAAATGCATCTTGCATACCTTTGTATATTTCAGATCGATAGTGATCTTGCTGATGCTTGTATCGTATGTAACGCAGTCTTTCATCTTCAATTGTTGTAAATGCGTCTACTACGTATTGTTGAAATAGTTTACCCCCTCTGAGTAATAATCCATGTGAAACCCCGACCCAAAATTTTTAGAAATTTTTGAGTTTTAGACAAAAGGGAGGAACTGGACTAGGCGCACCTCAGGGCGCCTAGTCCAGTGAGTGCAGGAAAGGAAGATGACCAGAGGAAGCTGGAGCGCCTAGGCGTGTGCAAAGGTGCGCCCAGGATGGCGCCTAATCCAGTGAGCGCAGGGAAGAAGGAAGTCCAGAAGGGGAGTCACTGGACTGGGCGCAGCTCAGGGCGCCTAGGAGCTGCGCCCAGTCCAATGGGTGAGCAGATGAGGAGTGGGCGTAGGGGCGCCCGCCTAGGCGCACCTCGCCTGAGCGTGGAAATCCTGCACGCCTAGGATGCCACCCAGAATAGCGTGTTGGGGGATTTTTAGTTAAGGCCAGGGCCCCTAGGCGCCCAGGGTAGCGCCTAGGCGCAGCCCGAGTTTTCAAAAGGCTCCAGCGAGCCATTTTAGGGAATTTCTGGTATGTTTCAGTTCTAGAGAGAGATCGACGATTCTAGAGAGAGAAGATTATATTGAGGTGATTCTTGGTGATTGAAGCTCGATTGTGGAGATTTAAAAAGGATTCAAGGAAGATTCAAGCCTTGGTGGTAAGTTTCTTCATTTTCCATTTCTAGGGTTTTGAGTAGATCTTGTTAGTTTAATTCAGAGTTGATTCCTATGGTTTAGATATGTTAATTCTAGGTTGATTTTGGATGTATATGTAGATTGGTTTGTGATTTGGAGTAGAGTTGAGCTTGGGTTGAGTTTGGAGGATTTTGGAGAAATTCTAGAGAGAGAAGGTGAGTAATTTCGAATTTATTGATTTAATCGATGTTTATATGAGTTGTTGGTTGTTTATAGATGTGTGAATGGGTTTGGTTTCGCCACATTGTTAGGTTTGGGAAATCGGAACCCTAGGAACGCAATTGTGGATTTTGTGGTAAATTGCTCGACACGAGGTAGGGGATTTCCAACCATTCTTTCTATCGTTCATTTTTTATATGTTAAGAGCTTTTCGATTCCTCATTGGTCGTTCTATTTTGTGTTTCCACCTTAATTGCTTCTAAGGGGAAATGAGCCTTCTTGTGAAATGTTGTTAATTGTTGATATTGCATGACCGAATATGTGTGTTCCATCACCTATGGGCACGGTGTGATTTCCGTTCATGCATCATGGTAGTTATGTATATATATATATATGTAGGTTGTTCATATATATATATATATCTTTTCGGCATGTCATGGCATTAATGCATTAGAATTGCATGGGGGACAGGGTATGGACTCGGGCTCCTTTGGATTCTTGAAAGCTACTTGGAGGGATGACGAGGTGATGAGAGTTACCACCGAGTCAAGTGAACTCCAAGTAGGATAACGCACTAGAGGTATGGTTCATGAGGGACCTTGCCTGGAGTGGTGCGGGCGTGATAGGATCACGCAACCGGGTAATCCAAGAGCGTTTGATGTTGGGGAGCTTGCTCCTGTTCAATAGTCATGGTTAGCGATCATGATATTGATGAGTTGATTTGGTGAGCTTGCTCACGTTCGATATTACATGGAACGAGCCATGGTATCGATGAGGTTTGCTCATTGAGGGGATTGTCCGGGTTTATGTTCTATGTGATTGTTGAGTATACGTGCATGTGGTAGGTTTCATATTGTTGCATAGCCTATTGTTTCAGATTCGGCCTTATACTCATGTTACTCATACCCTACTGAGCTTCTTGCTCACCCTCTACTTTCATTCCTTCCCACAGGTGATACTGGTACAGGTACAAGTACTAGTGGAGCGGATCAGTGAGAGCGGGGTGTGACATAGATGGCCCTGGGTAGGATGTGGGTGCTGGAGAAATACTCTAAGCACATATTTTATATATGATGCATTGATGTTTATCCATAATATTCTTATAACCATTTGGCACCAGAGGGTGTATGCATGATGTATGCTGAGTATTGATTATGGTTATATGATATTATGAATTTGATGATGTGTTTATACTATCAGTTTGTGCATGCTGGTAGTGGATGGCCTGAGGCCCTAGGATCAGGATTGCATGTGATTGAGGCCTGAGGCCTGGCTAGGTTGCTAGTGTGATGGATTGTATACATATTGCTGCGCGTTTCTGATGCAGGCGAGGACTCTCCAATATACGGGGAGATGCCGCCGGATTTCTGGTCCGCTGGATGATCGCACTAGCGGCCTAGAACGGTGCCGGAGGGCACCCGTGGCGTCACAATCCACCTCCGCATTCTCTTTGTTGTATCATGTAGGAATAGTACTCCCGTCTTGTGACATGAGATCTTTTAATTTTAGGAACACCTGGAGCAGCGTGGTAAGCAATGTTTAGTCTATATCTGTCTTCCCCGTATGGAAACAGTAAAGGGTATTGCATAGCCATAAATGATGGATGCAAATCATCTATCCGTTTTAAACCTTTACTTTGATGTTCAACTATGATATCCCGACCTCGATCAGTGATACCAATATCACCAACTATCAAACCTGCCATCTCTTGAGCAGATGGTGAGTTGTATTGCAAACCATCAGTATAACGTTTTGCGGTCAACATTAAAGAGATAGATAGAGTCTTATCTTTTTGAAAACAGTCACGAGCCATACGGAATACTTTCGCTAGCTCATTTGATTGATCAAACATTTGAATTAACTGCAAAACCAAATTTTGATCAACACGATCATCCATACCAGACTTTGAAACTGCTGTAATTCTGTTATCCACCTCATTCTCAGTATCATAGATATATAGCTGTGCCAATTGAGGCTTTTGTCCTTCTGTTGGTAGCAACGATCCTATAAGATGATGATTTTGGCCATTCAACTTGAATACATATGGTCCTTGACCTTTATTAATCTCTTTGTCAACTTTTCCACCTATAGAAGTGAATGCAAACATGGAGTTATATAATCGAATGTTTGCACGAAAAAGTTTGCCGATGCTACCACCACCATAGTCAAAAAGTTGTTTTAACAAATCTAGTGGTTCGCGCAGTTTTGGGAGCTTTACTCGACCTTGTCTACAGCAAAGAGAATGGATTGGCTGTCGTGACCCAAGATACTTAACACGTTCTTCAAACCAGAATATTGCTCCACAATGGCTACAAGCATATGTGGGCATTCCAAAGTTAAGTGCGGCATGATTAACACTTGTAATATCTTTACCAAGACAAAGTGGTTGCTGCTGTGCAATGCATCTTCTCTTGGTTTTCGGCTGGGAACAAATCTGATTAGTACATGCTCTGGCACGCTCTGCCATCAACTGTTTACGCAGCATTCGATTTGTTTTACTTGATTCGCTTTTTTCCACGCTGATGCACAATGATGAAGTAATTATTATGGGGCATGATAAATATTGTGTAGTAATAGAAATTAGTTTGACATGCTTAGAAATCGAAATAACAAAGGGAAATCAATTTGCGAAGGTGTTGAAAAACAAGTTCTTCAAAATGAAATGAAAAAGTGCAAATAAAAAAAAATATCATGCCCCAAATATGAAAAAAAATCCAAAATAGAGCAAGAGAATAAAAAAAGAAACAGTCAAACCAATGAAGCCAACCAAATGCTCAGAAAGCAATCCATATAGAAAAAGAATAGAACAACATGGCACCAACCTCATCTCTTGGGGAAATTGGCAGAAGAAGAGGACTGAAAACACACCGGAGAAGAAAACGAATTGAAGGTGTGAGAAAAAATTGAATAGGTCCTCCGGCTCCCAATTATATAAAATCCACAATCGAGAAACTTCGCATTTTCACAGCGCCACTAATATCAAAAACCCCAAATGACAGAATAGAATTCTCATGGAATTGCAAATCCCAGAATTCTCATCCAAAGCCTTCCAAACTAAATGCTCAGCTAACCATTACTGGAGAATTAAAATTAATCGAAAAGGCATGAATTAAAAACAAAAATGGAAAAGAAAAATAATTAATGTTTACAAAAAATGACAGAAGGGGGATGAGAAAAAGAACAACCTAAAAATCGGGAAATAACTTTGAGTTAAAAGGAAAGGGATTATAATGTTAAATTAAATGGTAGAGGGAGTAAATAACTAACCGATCTACGGAAGAACAAATATTCAAAAACCAACCCAATCCGACTAAAATTCTCTGTGCAATCTGCCATAGTTAAACACAATAAAGTATTAATCAAAGGTAGGAAACCATTGCACGCTCGGTTGTAGCTGCAAAAGAACTTGTAAGAGCTTGAAACCCATGAACGGCTAAATTGGAGAAGATAGGTACTAACCCAATTTCCAAACGAAAGATAACCGAACAGATTGACGCATATAAGTCGTTGTTGTCATTAATCGACAGCATAGGGAAGGAACAGAGACGACCTGCAAATTTTTTTGAGTTATTCATGGAATTAATGATTGTTATTAAAAATATGGAAGAAAATCAATTATTACCCAGGACACCGTCTGTATTGAATCAGTTGAGGCTGAGCTTATAATAATAGAACGGACATGCTAGTATGATGATTCAAGGTTTCGATCAAAGATGAGAAGAATTTGTCTTTCCTGAGGTTGTTTAAGATAGGAATCTTCTTTTCCCCATTCGTGTGGTTTAATAGGATATTTTAATTCTCGTTGACTCTTGTCAATGGCGCTATTTTCTTCAAGAATGTAGACATGGAAAGTAATATGTGGCACTGTGGATTCATAGCTGGTTTTTTTATATTGCTCCTAATAACTGTTTGAATCAAACTGGTTTCTGATTTGTAGGTCCGGTTTCAACCACACCCAACGCACAGAGCATTATTAGTCTGTGTAATTTTTTTTCATTTTTGTTTTGTGAAAATTATTAGGTTGAATTGTGACAGTTTATTTTAAAATCATGTCAAATATTATCTGCAATTTTGCGTAGAATTTTAGCATTATAAAAATTCAAAGTGTGAGAGTTCATATGCCTAAAAAACATGTTTTTTCAATGTTTTACTTTTGTTGATTTTTTTATGTTTAGGTTGGTCATATAGAAGCTTGAATGAAGGCAAAAAAGTTAGATAACAATTGTACTTGAATAAATGTAAGAGGTGGTGAATATGTACATTGTATAATATAAAACGATCGTCGGTGTATCCTTTTTCAAGACGCAAAATTCTTGTTTGTCGAGTGTCATGTGGCATCATCACTTTCCTGTTTAAAGATCCCTTTAAAGGTATGATTTATCGCTCGTATTATCGATTATGTTATTCTGCCTCTTTATTTTGTTTGATTCCGATTATGTAATGTTTATGAATTGCTTTTAAAAAATTTTAATTTGTTATATCTTGGTTGATCTTCATTGTTATCGTGTGGAGATTTCTTTTATCCATGTGGAATTTCTAATTGATTTTTTTGAAAGAAAATATTTTCTCCTCACAATTGAACTTCCATCCGTACACCATTATAACAGAAGTTTAGGTCAGATGTATCTTTAGCCCATTTGTTAAAGTATGAGGACTTGAATATGCGTAAAAAAGTTGGAGGGGCCAGTAAGAGGTTGATTTTTGACACTTCTCCCAAAATATAATTAGAGGGTATAAATATCACCACTTTCAAAGAAATCCCGAATTTTTTTATCTTACGAAAGAAAATACAATTGCTAAAATAATCTTTACAATGCAATTCGCAGCAACTCGTGTCTTTCAAACTATTACATATTTTAATTTCTGGCCTTATTTTTCTTTAATATTAAATTACATTGTCAACGCAAGAAAAATCGACATTTTGAAGTTTCTCAACGCAGAGAATTTGGAAATCAGATTCACAGACGCCACATGAGACCACCAACTCCTTCCCCTCACTTGCAAAAACCACGACGAAATCCACTGATTTTTGAATTTGTGACTTTCTATTTCTCAGGTTCTGAATCTTGTCCAGAGAAGTGGGGAGTTTAGGGACGATGTTAAAGCGTCCAGACGATGTGTGTCCTCTATTGAAGCTGAAGATGGCGGCGAAGCAAGTGAAGAAGGAGATCCCACCGCAACCTCACTGGGGCTTCTACTACGCTATGCTTCTTAAAGTCTTTAGGAGCTTCGCTCTCGTCATTCGAGAGCTCAGTCCCCAGCTTCGCGACGCTGTAAGTTTTATGTAGTAAATCTTCTGTACTTGGACTGTATATCTTTTGTTGTTGAGCCCAAAACTTTTTGATATTGCTTCAATCTACAGTTTGAGCCACGACCCATAACATTGTTTCTATCCTGTTTTTTTCGTTAGAAATTTCTAGTATTTGTAGGATTGTTCTGGATTCTTTAATTATATATAGCGGTCGACGATGTCACCTTGTTCTCTAATGGGTTTTTCATCTTTGAGCTCTGATTTTGATGGGTTGTTTCCTGGTTGAATTTTTTTCTGGGAGATTTGCTTTTCTTGGCTTTTTATTATTGTCGTCTAACATTGTTCATGCATGGACAACATCTGCATTTTTGCAGGTTAATCTGGTTGATCTAGCTGTCATTTCAATTGATTTTATTTCCAGATATTTGTATATTAATTTTGTTGTGTTAACTATTTATATTTAACTCAGTTAATCTCTATTTATTTATGTGTTTTGTCCTGTATGAGTGGATTTGCTGTAAGTTTGTTTTGTTTTCTCTGTCTATAATCGCAATTACTTGGTTTATCAATATATCAATTCTGCCTTTGGTCAGGTTAGAAAATATGCATGAACCTGCCGTTTCCTTTATTTTATATTTTCACAGCTTTGGTATTATTTTACCTCTGTTGAGTTCTTCTATTTAACATCGGCTTTGTATCTCTCATTTCCATTCCTATTTTGGACATTTCTTATACAGCTCATAAATTAGTAGAGATAGTGTAATTAAGGAGGGTTCGTTTGCTTGAAATACTCAACTGCTCTTCCAAGAGTTTCTTGACTCAGGTTTTTATTTGTTTATTTTCTTTCATACATTAGATGCTCATACTTATAAAACGTTTGTTTTTCTTTTTTTTTTCTCCTGTATTTTTTGTCTTTTCGTTTTACTTGTTTGTTTATATAGCATGGATTCTCTGGGGAGGTTTTCAATCTATATTTTAAAAGGAGGCTGCTTGGTCAACAATGATGGTTACTACGCTGGTGGTCAAGTGCTTAGGGTACAAGATGTTAATATTTGTTCTTGGAACACAAATGTGTTTGTTAGCTACCTGGAAA